>CM028130.1:1088855000-1098340000 GCA_016271365.2 Neoceratodus forsteri | reverse complement strand
AATACAGCATGCAGCAAAGGGCAAGGTCAAAGTTGCCTTGCAGTGGAAGCCATCCTAGAGAATTGTAAAGGACATGGTGATGTGTAGTGAAAGGTGAAATGACAGGCACTCTTGTAGGCAGAAGCGAGCTTGGCCATAATGGTTGTGGATGTCCTAGCACAGAGGAGGTTACGAGGCTGAAAAATGAGTTACATGACAAGCCTGTGTATGAGGCAGATATGAGTAACAAGGTGCAGATAGACATACAGCGGAATTGCAGTACCAAGGAACAAGACACAAGGATTTCCCTAATGGAGGCAAGTGCAAACTACAGCTTTACAAATACACCAAGCAGTAGTATTAATGGAGTAGGTTACCACCTCATAGGAGGCTCAAAAATTGCAGTTCAGGATGAGCAGTTGCTACAAGCTTTAGGGTCTCACAATGGGAGTAGGAATTAGGGATGTCAATTTTTTTATGGGCAGAGATCTAGGGGTTCTGGGATTCCAGCAGTGGTTAGAAGGATTGAGGGTATGAGCAGGGTGGAAGTGGTGAATGCAATAGGATTCTTTTGAATAGATTTAGTGAAGCATATGGAGTGAGGATGGTAGGGAGTTCCACAAATTAGGAAAGTGGAAAGAGAAAGCTGCTTAGTCTAATTTGGAGTGAGGTCAAGGAACGGCGAAGGAGCAAGGGCCCTGCATTCGGAAGCTATAGGAAGTGTGGATGTGGCAGACAGGAAGGCTCCTAGGTAGGGAGTGAGTCTGTCAAACCAGTATTTAGCAGTGATGATGGAGGTGTGATGCTCATGGTGGGAGGACAGGGAGGAGAATGATGGAGAAGAGTAGAGAGAAAGCAGTGGAGGGTTCTGGGATGGGCATTTAGGGTGAAGCAACAATTGAATTCCAGTTGCCATTTTTCAGACCATTTCTCCAGTTGTATAAGGTCATCCCTTATTCTTTCAACACCCCATAGAGAGTCCACCCTATTGCATACCTTTGTGTCCTCTGTAAAGAGGCATGCCTTTCACTCCAGTCCTTCTGCAATGTCCCCAATAAAGACATTGAAGAGGACTGCCCCAAACACCGACCCCTGTTGCAGCATTCTGGTCACCTCTCCCTCTCCAGAGTACTCCCTGTGTACCACAACCCTCTGGCTCCTGCCATTCAGCCAGTTCTCTACACACAGGACTATTTTAGGATCTACCCCTAGGCTGTGCATTTTGTTAATCAGCCTTCTATGGGGAACAGTGTTGAAAGGCCTTTCTGAAATCCAGATAGGTCACATCCACCACATCTACCCGGTCCACTACCTTAGATACCCAGTCATGCCAAAGATTAGTACAATGAGTTAGTACAAAACACAGTGCTTATCCTAAATACAGTAAAAGTTAGGGTTAGATGTATAAGTAAAATAATGCCATAGAAGGCATGTATGTGGGTTAGTATGAATGCGGCAGTGCTCTGTGTGTGTGTAGACAGTGCACTGCTATGTTATACTGGAATATATATGCATATATGTGTATATGTATAAGTCAGTGTGTGTGTATCAACACAATTTGACAGTGCAGTTAGGTGGTTCAGTGGTTACTGCAAAAATTGCTAGGTTACATTCCCCCACTATCTAGATTAGTTTCAGTCTTATGCATATCACTACTGATTTAAGTGAGGGGTCTAGTGGCACACCCCACCCCCGATGTTCTTCAGAGCCTGAAAAGAAGAAAACAGTCCATCTGTGTCCTTTTTTTAATCTGTAAAAATGTGTGTAGACAGTGCACTGCTATTTTACACTTTAATATATGTGCATCTATTTGTATATTTATTAGTCAGTTTGTGTGCAACACCAGAATTAGAAAGACCAGGAAGATGGCTGCTATGCTGCTCTACTCCATGCTGCTTAGCCTTTTGCTCCTTGTTTGCTGGCTAGACTTGTTTTTTTGTTGGAACTAATGAATAAAACTTCTGTTGTTTTGGCCAGTTATTTGAAGATACATGACTATTACTGTGGTCTGTGGGCCATGGAGTGGTTTTTCTTCCATCTGGTCGATCTGGCCATTTGTCAGATTTCAGCATCTTATCTTGAGTGCTTGTTGGACTGGGCAAGAGAGAAACAGTTAACAGCTTGTAGCCTAGTGATCAGACAACCTCTTACACATCCAAAAGGTCTCAGAGAGCTGCAGTAAATCTCAGTGAGGATGAAGATGAGGAACTCAGGTGCACGTCATGTGCTGAAATGCCCTAAGCATACCCAGATGAGGTATGCATGTTACTGCCTAGGGTTGGGGGTTCTAACATAGTTTATCAAATTTACTATGCTCAGAGAAGCATTATTTTTTGTCTCTCCCAATGTGACAAGGAAATACAAAGCCAAATTTTAAGAACTATGCATAAAGGAGTTTTGGGACTTAAGCTGAAGGTTTTGAAAATACTGAAGGGACTATCACTTAATGAGAAAGGATTTCAGCTCCATATTATCTCCCTTGCTACAAACTTATTTAAACTGCACAAAGACTCTGTATAAGTGATGACTGGCAGCTGGTTATGGGGTAATTCCCCTCAAGAGGTATATTTTGCTACAATTTTTAGATGGCAATTAATCAACAAAGCCAGTTGATGAACATAAAAGAACAAAATTAACATAATGAACTGGGCTGAATATCCAATATTGTTTTAATGCTATTAAGAATACTGACCCACAATTATGAGTGCTGTTTGTCAATGTGGATGTAATAATACTGGCTATTGGAGAGCAGATATTGGAATTCTTTAACATGTGTCCTTTGCTTTTATAAAAGTTTGGATCCTAAAAGTATCTGTTTAGATAAGTGTGCTACAACTTGGGCAACTATAGTCGTTTTATGTTGAAATTTTATAGGTTAATTATATTCTAAGGGTCTACTATTAATTAAAGTTGATTCACTGTGATTGTCCAGGGCATATAAGTATGGTAACCACCTGCGGGGCATGATCATGGTCAGTGGGGATGGGCAATAAGAAGGCTTTGTTCCATGCCATTGGATACAATCTGCCCATGAAGTGAAAATCAAACATGACATGGAGCACTATGCAGTGCATGCTGTAAGTCAATGTAGTAGCAAGGCTGGTATTGTTAATAAATGACATGGTCTTCTCACTCTAGGCTGGCCCTATCTATTGTAAAAGTGTTAAAGCCCCACAAGAGGTAAAACCTGAAAGTCTGCAAGAGATTACACCAGGATAAAGCTCTGCATTAAATATAAATGGGACGATTTTAAGCATAAAAAATAACAGGACTATTGACAATTAGGGTTACTACAGCTATTTGATGCTGGAATTTTATAGTTTAATTATATTTTAAAGGTTTATTATTAACTAAAACTGATTTACTGGGATTATTCAGGGCATACATGTATGGTAGTCACCTGTGGGGCATGATACTGGTCAGTGGGGATGGGCAATCAGATGGCTTAGTTCCTTGCCATCAGATGCAATCTGCCCATCAAGTGAAAAACAGACATGACACCTAACACTATGTAGTGCATTGTGTAAGCCAGTGTAGTAGCAAGGGCATTACTGTTAATTAATGACATGGTCTTCTCACTCTAGGTTGGTCCTATCTATTGCAAAGGTGTTAAACTCTTCTAAAGCATAATCAGAAATCTGTAAGAGATTAAACCAGGTTTAAGCTTTGCACTGAATATAAATGGGATGATTCAAAGCATAAAAAAATTACAGGAATACTGATTGCTTATAACTTTCCTTTAGATTCTATAAACAGTGGTATTAACATTTACTTATCTCATGCAGTTACATGGATCAAAGTAATCATCTGTAGTATAAGAATGCGGACCAGAATGGCTCAGTAGCATTAACAGTGGAGATGGGTAACTCAGGTGGTGCTACTCAGAGCTGTCTTATCTTGGATCTATGGTGAAAGTCCTGTAAGACATGGAGCAATAGGCATTGCAGGGTGTAAACAGGTTAAGTAGCAGAAGTGTAAATTTTGACTGGCTTTGAGCCATGTATGCACCAAGGTAGGACCAACCTGTTCTCTACAGCTGATTTCCATTGCTGTCTTGATTAGAAATAGTCAGCTGTATGAAATTATTCAAATGCTCTCATTAGTGTATCACAGTAAGATCCATGGGTATTTAAGAATATCGATCTCTCCTTGGTTTAACATGAATTAGTGTAAACTTTGATATTTACACCCTGTTTTTTCGACTTTTTAGATGCAGGTAATGAATGTATTAATTATGCCCCACTTTATGAAATGGTAAAAATATGCCAATGGTATACATCTAGGCCCAGATATTCAAACTGCGCCAGGCTGTGGCACAAACTTGGGCGCAGCGCAACTTGGCTGTACAGAGGCATGGACTGGGCGATATTCAATAGAGCTGCACCATGGCTCAGCATTGTTGAATACCACACCCTGGCCACCTGCAGTGTGCATGGCGCAGTGGCACTGTGCCAGCGCCAGTGGCAAGAGTGGAGCATGGGGGATGTGCTAGCGCAAGTTTCATTGTACAAGGCACAACAACCGTGATATTCAAAAGTAGACATGCAAATGGGGCCATAATGTATGCAAGGTGCACATGGGGCCATTTTCATATCATTATGGCCCCATTTGCATGCAGGTGCACCGATCCCCGACGACTTGCGCCTGGCACCCTGACAGGCAGCAGCCATTGGGGACTGATGCCCCCTGCAGCATGGCAATGTGCCCCAAAGCCCAATCAAGGGCTGCAGTAAAAAAAAAAAATCATAAATCCCTGGTGGTCCAGTGGACCACTGCCCACCCGATCGTGGGCTAAGTAAATAAATATAAATCTAACCTCTATCCCTTGTGGTCCAGTGGACCCCCCTCCCCACCACCCAATGATCCCCACTGCCCGCTCCCCAGTCAGTGGTAGGTGGCAGCATCCTACCCACCTGCTGCCCTGCCGCCTGCTGACTGACACCATCAATAGGCTGTCGCCCATTGGTCCACAGGCGAGCCAATGGTGCGCGCAGCCATGTCGTATTACACATTCCAGATATGTGAATGGATCCATTCACATATCTGGAATGTGTAGTAAGGTATGGGTTGCACGCCCATTGGCTCACACTGTGGACCAATGGGCATACAGCCCTACCGATGGTGTCAGTCAGTGGGCAGTGGGGTGGCAGGCGGGCAGGGTGCTGCCACCTGCCACTGACCTTTGTGGAGCGGGGCGGTGGGGATCAGTCGGTGGGTGGGGAGGGGTGTCCACTGGACCACCAGGGATAGAGATTAGATTTGTCTTTATTTTACTTAGCCCCCAGTTGGGTGGGCAGCAGTCCACTGGACCACCAGGGATATTGGATTTGTCTTTTATATATAGCCTGTGATCGGGTGGGCTGACAGGTCCACTGGACCACCAAGGATATAGGATTATTCTTATTTTTACTTAGACCACGATTGGGTGGGCAGCAGTCCACTGGACCACCAGGGATATAGGAATTAGTTTTTCATCTACTTAAGCCCGTGCTCAGGCATGGGGGAGTGGGCACCATCATGGAGGTACAGCCAGAGTTTGGGTGGCCACCCACAGGTGGCAGCTGCCGTGTTGCACCCTGCAATATGGCAGCTCACCTGTGGGTGGCCAGCCCTTGCTCCTTTTTTTTGGTGTAACTTTGTGCTGGTGCAGGTAGGGGTTGTGCATGCATGGCTCCGCACATCCCGGGCTGAATATCGGGCTGTGCAGAGTATGCATGGGCATGCCCCCCCCACCTGCGCATGCATACATTATTGATGCGCTCTTGCACATTGGTATTTATGCGGCAGACTTTCCCCTTTTGAATATCGTGCCTGGGTGCATCAGTGGGTTGCACATGGTGCAACATTGTTGCGCCATGTGCAACCCTTTAGAATATCTGGGCCCTACTATATACGATTAGTTAGGAATTATTTTCCCTTTCTTGTCTCTTTTTCTTATATTATTATTCACAAATCAACATTCTAATGTTACTTATCTATGAATGGCAGTTTTATTATGATGGTTTTGCAAAATATGCAAATATTGTAATGTTCTTCTAGGTAAATATCAAAATGGATGAACAATAAAGACAAAATAGAACCTGAAAAGCAATTAGAAAGTGCAGTTTGGTGGCTCAGTGGTTAGTGCAAAAATGGCTAGTTTACACATTTCTCACTGCACACAATACCATTAGTTTGCAGCCACATTGGCTGTTGCTAGATTTAGTATCATTCAGAGCTCCTATTCTATAGATATAACTAGCAAGTGCACAGCAATAAATAAGAAAGCCTCCTTATCTTACTAACAGTAGAAAACCTCCTTATCTTACTAACAGTACTTTTAACAAAGAATAAACACTAAAAATACAATATGATATAAAATGGATTTACCTGACATTCATCATGAATAATTCCTCATAAGAATAAAAGAGCTACTAGTTCTGCTTGAACAACATGACCTTGCAATCCTTAAACTTATTGCAACAAGTGTTGCACTAATCATAGTGGAAAACTGATAATTCCAGGACAAGAACAGTGAAAATAGCTCGAAAAGGTAGCTTAAAACGCTACTTAACATTATTTTTGTCTATAGAACCAATAATCAATACATAAATACAGTGGACAAGCAGCTTAACCTGCCAGGCACTCCCCTCAAAAACTTATGCTTTTAAGTTACCAAACTACCTACTGCAGGTAAGAGCTTTATTAGCTTTAGTTTCAGTTTCAGAATAGGCATGCCATATAGTTGCCATAGAGTTTCACGCCATTCCTTCTGTGTGGTGTTCTCCATATCTGCTGTACTCTTCTCTGGGTGCTGCTTTCTTTCTTGCATTGCCTCCACTTCTTTATTCCTTGCATGACTTCTTAGATTAATGGCTCTCAGCTCCTCAGTTGTGTTCTTCTTCTCTGCTACTACATACACTGCCTTCCATACTCACAGGTACTCACTCAATCAGAACACCACCTCATAAACCTGCATATACAAAACAGATTCTCATTTCAAGGTACTGCCTTTCAAATATTTTAAAGATAAATATGACAAATGAAGCCAAATAGCGAAGCAAAGATGGCACACTGTTTATAAAACTCATCATTAGCTGCCAGAGATGTCTTGCAGGATCCTGCAGGAACACAATGTAATCCAGTGGTAATTGCTGTACTTTAGTTTCTCATAAAGGAATCTGTGACACATTTCTCACAGAGTACCCCATCCTAGTCGGTGGCACTGTAGGTCTAATCTACTTACAAGGCTGCATGTTCAGGTTAAAATGAGAGGCAGATGACTTAATAGGTGCTGGTGGTTTGTTCCAAATGTTAGTTAGCATGTTAGTTTATTGTTGATTTGTTTATATAGATAGCAAAAACAGTTACACGCTGTTATGGTGTTTACTAGAGGGATAATGCTTTCATCTGTGGGTTGTAGGGTGGAACTTCTTGTGGACACCGGCAGGGCCAGATTTTCAAAGGGGTCCGAGTGCTGCAAGCCCCAGGTGCACCGAAGATATGGGACACTATACTTGCAGCAATCTAACAGGATTTTACTGCCTAGTTGGCAACTACTGCAGGTTAGACCAACATTTTATGGTTTAGCTTGCATCAATCCTGGGGACCCTTTTTATGGTGCCTGTGCCAATTGTTTGTCACAAGCTGCCGTAAAATTGGTAACCTGTTGCAACTGGACCTACTAAAATCAGATGCAGTTGTGGAAACCCATTGATGCACCACCAGAAACTACTGTAAGTGAGGTGGCATAGGTCTTTTTTTTTTATAACCATCTTTATTGCCTTTTTTACTATTCATACAGACAAACAGACATTAATGCCCAGGTAGATCCCGGGCCCCCCATCCCTCAAACTGGATGAGGCAACTATATACATTCCAAACTATGTACATACACAGTTGCAGGAATCACCCCCCTCCATAGCCCTAGAAAAAGAACTAACCAGTCGATAAGCAGGTTTTATACTTAAGCCTAAACAATCGAGCCTTATTATAAGCGACCATTAACTAAATGGGAACCCCCATCTCCTATCATGACTACCATATATGATCCATAATTTGGGGTGTATCCTGCTGCTGTGTCCCAAGGAAAGAGAGAGAGAGAGAGAGAGAGAATCCCCCAAGCCTCAATACATGATAGAAAATAGGCTTCGCGCTATACAATCCCAAAAGTACCCAACATAAATATACATAGTCCCTTGCAGTAAATGTAAAAAAAAAAAAAAGTACAAGTCCATACTATGCATCTGATTATTACCTATAGACCTAGACTAACTACACTCAGACAGACAGATCTTCGCCTGAGGGCCTTTGACTTGGATTAAATAAACTGCCTCCAGGGTTCTCCATCTCTTGTCATATGCTCCCTCCTTCGAGGTGGTATAGGTCTTGATGCAAGCTCTGTGCCACCCTTTGAAATCAGGCCCTGGAAGTGAGTTCCAATTGTAGTGTGCAGCTGGTACTAGGCCTGATACTGTTGCTGAATAAAGACTAGTTCTTTATAGGTACCATAATTGTGAGGTTCCTCCATAGGTTATGGCTAATGGCCTGTGCAGGTCTCAAGTGATTCTGTTCTTGCCCATTTTCTGTATAATCAAAGGGAACTCATTGTGATCTACAGTAGTGCTTGAAGAAATGAACTGAGACAAATGAGAGAGAAAATTTGAATCTCACCAGAGCACTGACACACTGTGAATACCTGATCATGTTTCTTGACCTCCTTATACTTCTGTGTTCCCAGTTGTATTACTGGATTGAAATTAAAAGTCACTGAATTTGAGATATGAATCTTAATGTGGCTATCTTCAGTAACAAAATGGGGGGGAAGCACAAAAAACAGTTCTATACAACTGAGCTCAGTCCATTAATTATTTACTGTTCTGTAGTCCCAAACATACAAGAAGTACGGGACCACACTGCCTCTACTTATAACCTTGCAATACGGCTTCATCAGGTGATGGAGTCAGTCGTTGCAGACAACATTTAAACAGCATTAAAAACACTTTTATTGGATCATTATCACCTTAGTTATATCAAAATCAAACAATGCTATACAGAAGTGCATTATTGAATATTAATGAAAATAATAAAGCATGTACATTTGATCACCTAGTTTAAAAAGTGCATATATTTAACAACCTATTAAAAAATTGTTTCATTTACAATAAAATATCCTTACCTTATTCCACAGAACTTTCAGTTCTTTAAACAAACTGCTATAATTTATGAACACACTTTCAAATTTTTCTGCAAATTACTGTCTGAAACACCTCCATATGCAACTTCTTCCTATTTATTTTTTTACATATGTCTAGCTTGCACATAGTATCCCCTGTGCTTGAAGGTGCAGAGCCCCTCCACACTGTGTATGTGAGGCATGGAAACACTCTACACCCATTGAGCCCCCAGCGTGGGATGTACTAAGGGGTGGCACACAGCCCCCATGCACCCATCTCCCACCCGCATGGACTGCATTCCACAGGAGGTGGGCAGGGAAGATGCCAGCACTACACAGCATGCACAAAGTCGCATACAGAAGCACACCAGGGTATGTAGGAGGGCAGCTGTTATGCCAGGGAAACCCTGCCATTAGTTTCCTATGTGCACTGCCCCTGCACATACGAGACGATGGAATGGACCCGCTGTGGGTGGGCATTCCCAACAGAGTGAGCCAGCTCCAGCTTTGTACCCCAGAGGCTGACTCCCCTAACCATATGGTGCTGCCCAATCTCCAGCAGCTGCATACCCACCGCAGGGCAGCAACACCATTCCCATGCCACCCACAGCCTGGCACTACACCGGCAAGGCACCCGGTGTGGAAAAGCACCCTCCAGGCAGCATCTGTCCCCCGATTGCAGGCTCCTCCATGCATGTAGGCACCTTCCCCTTGTGGTACACCCCCTCACCCACACACATGGACACAGGGGTGCCCTGGGTACCCACCCCACATGCTTCTGTCTAGCAATAACTCCCCCATACACACACACCAGCAGCAACAACACCCCTCCCTCCTCCCACAGGTTCCATCATTGCAGCATCTCTGGATGGCCAGTGGCACTGCCCACCACACACCACCACAGCTACGATATGTCTGACATCCACAGTGGTGTTCTGCTACTGTGCATTCTGCCATGTAAGGGATCTACTGTTGGACCCAGAATGGGCATCCATTTGGATGCCTGCCTGGGTCCACAACTCTGCCCCTGACCACCCCACAGAGTGCTATGCCCTCAGACAGGTCGCAGTTGTTGGGGAATGAAAGTGGCACGCACCTGTCCACAGGTGCTGAGCTCTGCAGGTGGGATAGATACCTCAGGTGCATAATTCCTGCCCACTGGAGCATAGGCCCCAGACTTATGGGGGTTCTAGACAGACAATAAAAAAAGCTGTAGTGGTACTGTGACCTTGGTTTAAAAGTTGATAGAATGCTACTTTGGGAGATTGCAATCCATTATTGGCAATGAAAAAATACCGATCTAAAACAATAACTTGACTGCATTGGTTCCATTGCTTATTTAGTATATTTGCTTAAAAGAGTATAGAATACTGTTTTTTCCAAGTTAAACTTGTCAAATTCAGTACACATTCAGTAAACAAGGGTTAACATTCAGTACAGTCATAGTTAGTTCATTCTATTCAGGGCCATTAACATAAGGGGGCTTCTGTTTAAAATAATTACCTATTATTTAACAACACCCTTCTGTATGGGAAGGTGACAAATATTATTTTCCAAGCATTTTTTATACTTGATACTTTGTCTCCATTTCTTTTAGGTAGATTGCACTTGATCCTATATTCAATACACCCAAATTGTACTCAGTCCTTTTCAAGATTCAGTAGAACAGTTTCAAATCTAGTTGGTCATTGAGTCCTCTGGGTTAAATGATACCAAGTGTTGCTATCCATTTGGACTGTTTTTCCAATAATATCTAAACCTTACCCTCTCATCTTTCTAGAGACCTAACTTATTCCAATGCTCTAACATGAAACCATTAACATTTGATTGGTGTGCCTACATAAACTGTTCTCCAAATGTTTTTTTAGTATTTATAACTGCCCATATATGTTCTAGGATACAATATTTAATGGTATAAATGTTCTTCCTATATAGACCAACCCGTGCTAGAAGTATCCTGAGTGTGCCGTAAATTCTGTTCTACAGTCAATAAAATAATTTAACACATAGGTAATTTGTGCCTGGGTGTGTGAATTTCTCACCTGTACTTGCATAATAGCATACATTACATTGTCTACACTAATAAAAACCTTTCCTGATGGTATTTGTTTTTTTCATTTACTGACAGGTGACTCAAAACCAGATGGTCCCCCAGACTTTTTCCTTTTATAAAGCTACTTTTGGCATGGGACCCACTAGTAGTCCTAAGAGTTTAATCTGCCTATAAAATAGATCTTCTATTTCTTATAATGTTTCTTACTGTAATTGCTTGAGTATTATATTCTGTTACAAACAATTTTTTTGTCTCATCCTTTTTATTCTCCATCTGTCCAGGTTGTAACAGATTTGATCTAAATTTCAGACCTTTTGATATGCTATGTTAACTACTTCAGCTTAATAACCATGATCTCTGAATCTCTAAAAAGTCTTCTTTACTGGAACAGTTTATTTTAATTCTAAGAAACTGTCCAAATGAGATGTTGTCAATGAGAAACCCAGGATGGCAGCTATCTGCTCAGTGTCAGTATTCACTGCCACTGGTTCCAATAAGGGGCACAGTTTACTACCCCTTTTTCATCAACAAAGAGTTCCAAAATTAAATTTCCTTGGTGTTACATCTGTACAGTATGTACATGAGATAGTCAAATTATTACTGATCAGCCATGTAACAAAAGCTTAAACTGACTCTGAGCCCCCACCTCAGACACAAATGATATCAATAAAACAATACCATGTAAGGATATGTCTGAGGTGGGGGTTCAAAGCAGAGAACACCACATGTTTTTCCCACCAGGATAGAAACACATTTGCATAGGATTATGGAGGGACCACCCCCTTGCGGTTCCTTAGAGATCAAGATAATAACAATCCTGGAAAATAAATTGTGGTCGAGGACATTTTTTAAATGAGCTATCTCCTTCTAAAAATGATCCAAATGGATAGCAACACTTGGCATCCTTCAGCCTAGAGGAATAAATGACCAACTAGATGGCAAACCATTCTTTTGAATCTTGAAAGTACTTTGTAAAATTTGGAGGTACTGAATGCTTGATTAAGCAATTTCTGCCTAAAAGAAATGCGGACAAAGTATCAAGTGAAAAACATGTTTGCAAAATAATATTTGTCTTACAGAGGTAGTGTAGTGAAATAATAGATACTTACTTGAAGCAGAAGCCCCTTATTTATATGTAAAAATAAAAAGGAAGATGTTGAATAGTGAAATGTTTCAGACAGACAATAATGTGCAGAAACATTTTAAAGTATGTTTATAAATTATAGTAGTTTGTTTAAAGAACTGAAGATTCTGAGACAGGTTCCACCAAGCTGCATCGACAACCAAGTTGTCAAAATGTGGCATAGTGGCACAAACAACGTTGATAGCTGAAATTTGACCTGTACAACAATGAGTGATTTTTTTTTGGGGGGGGGCTGCACCCCCACACACCCTGACTTTAATATAACAAACTCTGAGTCAGAGTTTGTTGAAGGGGGCAAGACAGATTTGAAGGTGATTAAATTTTGCCATCCAGTCCATTACAGTGACAACCTCGAAGTTGTCACTGTAATGAATTTCAATATTGAAATTTCAACATTACATTGGTATACATCTGAGACAATAGGGCAAGGATACATTGCTGTAAATTTGACAACATTTGTAATAGACTGCTAAATACATGCACTTATTACTATAGGTGATCAAATGTATTCAATTTTTTTTATTAATACTGCACATCTGTATAACAAGATCGGTGGAATTTGATATACTGTGAAATACTGCAATTAAGGTATTTTATTATCCAATCACAGTGTTTTCCATGCAATTTAAATGTTGTCTGTACCCAATGACTAGGCCCCTTGACAAAGCCTTTTGCAGGTTGATACATAGGGGCAGTGTGGCCCCTGCATTTATTGTATGCTTGAGACTACAGGAACAATAAGTAATTAAAGGACTGAGCCCAGTTGTGCAGTACTGTGTGTCATTCTTTGTTTTCCATGTGTTGCCACTGACAGCAACTCTTCAGCTAGAATTTGAAAGTGCAATGCACTGTTTTTGCAGTAACAAAATGTGACATGACTGGAGAGTGCTGGGTGAATTCCTTTTTTGCAGAGTAAGTAATTGTTTTAGTCAACAGATTGAAATGCTACCCATTATTAAAAAAAACAAAACTCCACTGATGAATGTACATGTTCAGTAGGAGGAACAGAAAATGTAATTCATTTTATCTGGTGTTGTACATGACACCAGAAAGAGAGGATTTACTGGTTAAAACCCATTCTAGATAGTATGTATGATATGGATAAATTAACACTTACAAATATTTTACTTCACACAAATGATGAATGAACTATTGAGAGAATGGCCAAGTTCTTTCTGGCTATCAACACAGTTAAGAAAAGATTAATTACAACTTGAATCACTAAAAGAAGGAAGTATGGCTCATGTTATATATATAATTGAATATACTCTCAATAAGGGTGAGGATAATCAGAATATAAATTGAGTGCATGTCAATGTTTGATAATAATAATACAAGCTTAAATTGCAAAATTGAACACAATAGGAGCTGTATTATGACTTCCTAGTTTAAGTTTAATTCATATAAGAGAATGATTACTTATGTGTAATTAATTTTAATTACCCAATGAAAGAAATGGGGAATACGTTATTTATAATTTGAGTCTACTGTAAAAAAGAGTGAGGGTTATTAAATCTAAATTGAGTGCACTTTAATGTTTGCCAATAAAAGCTAATACTGCAGAAGTTTAACCTGATGTGAGCTGTAATATGATCTCTTATTCAAGCTTTATTTATACGAGACAGCTTATTTATGTGTAATTGATTTTATGTCTAACCGATTTTAACTGTTTAAATGTATGTACATATTTGCTATTAACTTTTTAAGTTAAACAATAAACTGATGATGGTGCTGCTGCTCCTGCTGATGATGATGATGAATAGCCTGAAATGGAATGCAGGGAGATTTCCAACACATTTAAAAAGGAATGTGACTCTAACTCATATTTATAAAGTACCATTTTATAAACAGAAATAAGCCAGTACAGCAATCTAAAATAGCAACCTCAAAGGAAACATTAGATTCACCTGGACAGTAAGATAGCACTAAGCCTTTTTTTCATTGTTAAAACATAGACAGGTCTTAAACAAAATATTCAACATAAAGTCACCTAGATGTTAGTTTAATGCTAGTTGAATGTGAGCTGATTTTTTTTTATTTATTTAAATTTTAGTAACCTTGTAAGAACCCATGGACACAGAATGTCCATTGTTAAGGGGAACCAGAAAGACAAGACAATAGCATGAACAAATGGATAATTAAAACCAGAAAAAAAATTTACATTAGCTAGCAAATAACACTTAAATTAACTCCAAAACAGTATGGTGTGTCATAGTATTCAAGCAGTCCTGTAAAGTATTCCTCAATTTAACCACAGAATAAGTTCAAGACATCTGTCCTTGTTCCATATGTTTTGTAAATGTTTGATGCAAATTCAAATTACTGTGGTTAATAACCAGCTGTCTGCAATTCTCAACTCTTCTGATTTAAATTAGAATGAAGCCATAACTAGCATTCAGCTACAAAACTTCCTGTCAAGATGCTTCATAACATTACATTTGTATTACATCAGAGTTTTAAGGTCCATTGTGTATTATCTTCTCTGTTTAAGAAGCATCTTTTATCTATGCACATGTAGTTATCAGATATGTAATACTGCCCCATCATGCTTCCTTGTTTTGTATTTCTTCAAGTGTTGGTTTTCAATAGTCATTAACAATTTCACTTTGTTTTCAAACCCCCCTCAAAAGAGGAAAACTTTCAGTTTATGTTGAGCCCTACATGAAGTTTGACGTATGTTAAATGCAGTTGCTTTCCTTGTGTAACATGTTATTGTAATGTCAAAATCAATATAAAACTATCACAATACCATGATTTAAAATAAGTAAGAATACTAAAAGCAGATAATTAATTGCTGCTACAATATGCAAATTAGTTTATTGTGCACAGCTGACATCCATCTCATGCTCAACTTAGAAAACACCTCCCAAATTTGAAGGCCTTGTTCTCAACCTACACTTAACTGCTCACTCTTATAATTTTATTTATTGAAATGTTTCACCAGGAGGGCACACTGAACAACAGGTTGCTCGTCTCCTAGTGCGACTTGAGGGAAGGCATTACATAGGGTTGTGAAGGATGATCAGTTACAATAGTATGTGGGTAGTACAAACAATACAACATTGTAAGATTGTGCAACAGTTGGATCACAAGCTATCATACAATAAACAGTAGTGGAGCATTGGGTAAATTACAATACATATCCAAAATCATAAAAAGAACATATAAACATACAAAACAGTAATAATGCAATAGAACCATTTATAGTGCATGAATGTACCAGGAGCAGGCTTGAGGTAGTACACAAGTGCTGTTGGAGTAAAAAGGATGGGGTTAGGTTGTGTACACTGGTGACCCAGAAAGGCAGGTGCAGCAGAGAGGGGGGGAGGCAAGAACTGAATATGAGGAGAAGGGGTAGCAATTTCCTGATTTTCCCCTTCAGGATGTTGAGAACCCTGCTTGGGGGGGTCATTGTATGAAGGCAAAAACTGGGGATAGGTATTAAGTTGGGTTAAAGCAGAAATGGCTGAGGGAAAGGTAATCGTGTAGGGCAGAGGTAAGGGAGTAGTTGGAGGAGGAGTGTCATATTTCAGAAGGGAGGAAATTCCAGATTTTAGGGAAACGATGGGTGAAACCAGTCTGACTGATAAGGGTGGTGCGGCGAGGGACCGTCAAGATGTGGACGTCATTTGATCTGAAAGAATGGGTGGGGGGAGATGGAGTGAAGATAGGGAGAGATGAGAGGTAGGCAGAGAGCCCCCCGAACCAGAATTTGGAGGTTAGTTTGGCACAGTGAGAGATGTGTCTGTGAAATAGTGGAAGGAAGGTTAGAGAGCAATAGAGTTCACAGTGGTGGGAGTGGGAAGGTGATTTGAGAGCAAAGTGGCAGAAGGAGTTAAAGAGAGTGTCCATCTTGGTCAGGGAAGATTTGGGAGCAGCATTATAGACTACATCACAGTAGTCAAATATGAGTAGTGTCATCTTCTGGACAATTTCGCATCTCGCAGTCAGTAGGATGCAACTATGATTCCTGTACAGAGCACCACGCTTGGGGTGTTATTTATATACTTGTACTGCTGCCTCTATATGTATTAGTTGTTGACTTGTATAGTCCCTTTCTGGGAAAACTGAGTGTATCATTAAATGCTTGCCATTTATGTACCAATGCTTTTGCCACTACTGCCCATGTTTTGTGTCATATAGATGGCATAGGTCATGCCTGAAAATGGTCCCTGAGACCAGTGCACCAAAGAAAGAAAGAAAGAAAGAAAGAAAGAAAGAAAGAAAGAAAGAAAGAAAGAAGGAAGGAAAGATAAAAAAAAAACTTGGTGAAAACATTAAAGAGCCAGTAGAACAAAAATAGCAGGCAGGAAAATGTTACAAATTTTAAAGAGTAATCAGTTGTAACTTTAATTCTGAAGTATTTTTCTTCTTCTGTTTGCTCATTAGGAAGTTTTCCATATAATGGTATTATGCTGTATGTGTGCAACAGCCAGCAGACACATCTGGTGCAACCTGGGGGTACAAGACAATGCAGGGGTAGCAACAGTTGGAAACAGTACACAAAAATACAGTTCTATACAATTAAATCGCAGATAAGTAATAAAACTAAATAATATATACAGTAGCAGCAGAATTAATTTAAATGAATTACAATCACGGTGCAAAATATATATATATATATATATATATATATATATATATATATACACAATATATATATATATACAGTAGCAACAGGTAAATTCATAGCTGTGCCTCACTGTGCAGAAAAGGGAATAAGAGAGTGCTGAGAAGAAACATAAGGAAAATGACAGTATAGGAGACATAGTTATGAGAGAATTAACAATTGCTATGTCATCTGCACTGTGACCTCATTGACTAACATCAGAGGTAATTGACCTGGCAGCCATGGAGTGACTCTTTCTGAGTAGCAGTGCTGTCACACAGTGAGGGCACAATGCTGATGATGTAGTGGTAGGGTGAGGATAGAACTAGATATGTCAGCTACCAGGCACAGTGCTGTTCCACAGACCACACCTAGCAACATCAGGTAAAAAGTCTTCTAATTACGAAAAGGGAAAAGAATAAGCACGTTAGATATAAAAGGTAATAGTTGACTGCTTTTAAAAACCAGGCAGTACACTGAGGCCCAAATATTCAGGAATGCACCAAAGGCCTGCACAAGTCTGGTGCAGTGCAAATCTGATGCGCCGTTGCACAACAGGAGCCATATTCAGAGGTTGCGTTGGCTGCACAGCACCAGTGCAACCTGGCTGAATATGGCACAGTTACACCATTGTGCAACCATGGATACCCCATGGTGCAACTGTGGATGTGCCATAGCACAACCAGAGGTGTGCCATGGCTCAAACACAGGTGCACCATGGGCAGACAGAGAAGCCCCAGGGCAATGGTGGGAGCAGAGCAACAGAGTAACAGATGGGGGCACGGCACATAGAAGTGACCTAGGGACAGAGCCAGGGAAGCACAGTGACAGGCCACAGGAGGCCACTGCCAGCTGGGCACAGCAGGGTGCACACAGGCACCCAGACTCCCATCCTTGAACACAATAGTGGCACAGACAGTGGACAACAGGGGTACCAATGATGTGTGGAGGGCCACCAATAGGGCCCCCACAGGCTGCAGGTTGTGCCCCCCTGCACTGCCAGACCAGGGCAGGCCACACCCAGGACCTTGCAGCCAAGCACGCATACCTGCCACACACCCCTGATAGCCACCCCATGGGCACCCCAAGGCACAGCCACCAACCGAAGGGAGGGACACCACCACAGTGGGACACACCACAGCACACAGCAATGATCCACAGAAGCACAACACATGCCCCAACACATGCACACCACACAGACAGGCACTGGACCACAGCAGCATGGCTCCTCACACTACCTGCAAAGTAGACAGAGACATAGGTAGGTATGTCAAAAGATATATTTAGTGGTAAACAACTATATACAAGAGAAAGGGGTGTGGGGAGGGTAGGAAAGTGAGGGGAGGGGAGAGGATAGAGAACAGGGACTGTACAGTGGGAAGGAGGACTGGAGGGGGAGGCATACGACTGAGGAAACAGGTGAAATCAGGGCCGACTAGCAGTGACCATGGCCTGCCGCCCCTGCAGTGGTCACTGCCTCCTGTCTGCTAACAGCATCCGCTGGACCTGCAGCATTACCTCCATCATTGTCGAGGTGATGAGAATCAACTGTCACAGGAGCTGGAAGTAGAGGTGCCTCCTGCACCACCATCAGACACCTGGGGAAGGGACAGGACAGGCGGTCAGTGCAACATCCCAAGGAACCATGCCCATCCACAGCGCACAATGGAAAGTGGGATCCCCCCCCAGAGGGCCTGTATAGGCCACCCACAGGGGGGTGGGCCAATGCCTGCCAGCAATGCGGCACACCACAATAGTGCATAATGGGAGTCCCTGCCACACAGTGGCCACCTGACTGCACCATGGCAGTCACATGGCACAGTGCACTGGCAGCACCACAGCAACATCAGTGGCACCCAGGCACACACCCACCCCACCAACAGCTGGCACACGTGTTCAGTGGATGCACCACAGTGGCAGTTGCCACACATAGTGTGACACACACTGCTGCCATGGCACATGGCACAGTTGGCAATGCCCACACCCAGGCACCCACCCCCCCATGAATGGTGTGAAGGACAATGGAAGTGCCTACCTGCTCTCTGTGGCCCCACTGGTGCGGGGGTTGCTCTGTCACCCTGGGCCACTGTGGCCTGGCATCCTGCAATTGCTGCCCTTCTTCTGTCATCAAGCCCTCTGAATAGAATAGAAACAGGTACACATCAGTAACCAACCACAGCAGTTGCCCACCACCCCACCACTGTGCACAGGGTGAGCCCCTGCCCAACACATCATGCACAGTGGCATCGCAATGCAAGTGGTGGAGTGCGATGCCACCCTGTGATGCACATGATGGCAGTACACCACCCTGCAGGACATGCCAGGCAGCCTAGCCAGCACCATAGTACAGCACCAGGGCACACATGCTTTTTGGGTCTACTCACCTGGCTGTGGCACAGCCCCACATCTAACACATGCCTGAAGCCTGCTGATGTGCTCTGGGTCCCTCCAAGCCAGGTCCCCATAGCAGTGGTGTCACTGCTTCCCCATCCTGGCCACCCCTGTGGGCTGCCACAGTGAGGCAACAATGGCCTGCCACACAGCCGCCCAGGGCTGCTGCAGTGGCACCTGCCCAAACAGTTGGGGTGCATGAGGCTGGACACAGGTGACAAGGTTGACTAACTCAACCTGCATCCAGCTGGCTGCTTGTTGTGCTTACTGCTGTGCCATGCTTCAGGTGTAAGCCACTGAGCAAAATGGCAGTGGTAGGCACATGTGACAACAGCATGTGCCAGATGTGTGGGCCGAGGGGACATGCGCTGTGTCCATCCATCACTCAGTCTCAGAGATGCATGGCATGGGCATAGCTAGGCCGGATCATGGGTGCGGTGGTCACCCAGGGGCAGAGGTCACAGCAGGGGTCAGAGGTCGACCGGCACACAGTGCGCACATGCACAATAGCAGACACGGTACAGCATGCACCATGGCCCATATCAGTGTACAATCGATGACAGTATACCATCCAGTTCATGCTCACTCGCGGTCCCTGCTTTCATGCAGTACGCGCGCGATTGCGCTATAACTTGCTCTGGGAGCAAACTCACAGAGCAAAATTGAGATAGTCAGCTGCCACATGCAAATAAGCTCATCAGCCAATGAATGGAGCACTTCTGAAATTAGCATGTCATTACTGTTGCGACAAAGCTCCTTTGCATGCATTGTGCTATAAAAGCACCATGGATCAGCACAGGCCATGGACCGGTACTGCATCCTTTTGAGGTAAGTTGTGCATGCTGCTGCAGCACACTGGGTGCAGCCAACACAGCAGGGGGGGCAGAAATTGGGAGCTACTGCCACTGACACACTGTACTGTCCATGTCCACAGAAATCTACATGTTGGAACTAGAGGAGGGTGAGGAGAATGGGCATGCTCGCAAGTGCAGGCCAAACTTCACTAAGGCAGAGACAGAGGCCCTGTTCAAGGTCTACTTCGACATGGAGCCTCTGTTGAGTAGCACCACAGGCACACCACAGGCCAGGGCTGGGGCCTGGGAGGAGGTGGCAGCATGTGTGAACCAGCAGGGCAGCCACCAGTGGTCAGCACAGGAGTGCCACAAGAAGGTGGGCATGGACAAGAGGTGCATAAAAGAGAAGGTGGTGGCCATCCATGCCTCCCAGAATGCTACCAGAGGGGGGCCTGCAGATGCACCACAGCTCACGGCGCAGGAGGTGTTGGTGGCAGCCACCATGCTCCACAGCACCATGGAGAGTGTGCCTGGAGGAGGATTTCAGATGGGTGGCAACTCATCACTGCATGGTACGTATGTCAACCACACACAACCGGTAGCACGGAGGGTGCAGACATTGGCATGCTGGCGTCCATGCTGCCGCCATGCATGTCCTGTGCACGTGTGTGCACAACACCGTGCATGCCATGCTACCTGAGGCATGCAGTGGCACATGTGGGCAGTGCATCACTAACACACCTGTCTTCTCTTACAGCACCAGCACACCTGTGTGTGGAGGATGGGGAACCGACAGCAGGTGTGGATGCAGGACCAGCTCCGGAGGACCAGCCATCCACCTCCACAGGCATTTGGGGGCCTGATAGGCTGCATCACACCACCACCACCACAGTCCAAGTGGATGTCCTGGGCATGGGGTCAGACGAGGCCCTGGATGTGTTCCTGTGGGATGCCAGTCTCCGTGTCTTCTGTGTCAAGACACAGATTGGAGTGGGGTCCAGCACCAATGACAACTTCACCATCATCCTGAACAGCATGGGCTCTGTTGTGGGGGAGACACCCATGCCTGACACTGACACAGGCAGCACGCCCAGTGACCTGACAGCGGGGGACCATCTGCCTGCTGCCACTGTGGGTGCAGCTGTGTGCACTACCACAGCTCTGCCATGTGGTGGTGGTGGTGTGGCTGCGCAGGTGCTGGTAGCGTTTAGTGGCCGGACAGGTAAAGGCAGCAGGCAGCAGGTGCCACTGGGTGGCCAGACATTGGGTCTGCTGCTGGGGCACCAGATAGGGACATACCCCATGAGGACCACACTGTGCAATGTCCACCTGAGAGGGGTGTTGCACAGCATGGCCAGTCACCACAGGAGGGTCAGCATCCCACACAGGATCCCCAGGATGCCAACCTGCTGGCAGAGCACACCTTTTTGCTGCTGACCTCCCTAGGGCAACAGGTGCAGCTTGCCGCTGGGCTGCATGCTCTGCACGTGGAGATGCGCCAGCTGGCTGAGCAGCATGAGCGGGCACTGCACAGCTCCTGGCAGGGATGCAGCACATACAGGAGGTCACGAGTGCATCTCTGGATCACATTGCAAATACGATCACGGATGGCTTCACGATGTTGGCTGCCACAGGGTATGGCCGGCCACCGTGGACCCCATACAGTAGAATGTCCACCCCACAATCCTGGTGTTGGGTGACACCCGCACTGTTGATGCTGGGCTCTGATGTAGGCATCCCAGGCAAGCCTGGGGAAGGCCTGTTTGGGCACCTACGCACTCCTGTGTGGACCCGGTCATGGTCCTGCAGTTCAACCCTTGGGGGGCTGATGCTAACATCCCCTGTGGCTGATGAGCAGCTTGTGGCTGCCAATCGGCCCCATTGTGGCTGCCCCCATGACTACGATAGCCATGGTTCTGTGCGGTGGCCCTGATGTGCATCCAGCCCTGACTGCAGTCTGCACCTGCTGCCCTGTGCATGCATGAGTGGTGTGTGAGTGTGCATACCACCTCTGTGTCACGCTGCATGCTGCCTGTGTGCATGCTTGCCCAGCTTCTGGACCATGTGGCATGGGCATGATGAGGGCAGTTCATCACCAGTTGCTTCTGTGCACTGGTGCAATGCATCTGATCCCTGCCATATGCCAACACCTGGGTGTGTGGGTGCATGGGTGCGTGTGTGTGTTGCGGTGTGTTGCTGTGTGTGGTTGTGTGTGGTTGCATGCCATTGACTCCCCTATCCCTGCACCATGCCTCTGTGTGTGCATACTCATTGCCATGCATGCCCCTGCATGTGTGCTGTACCTGTATGTGTGGCCCATGCATGGTTTTTGCCCCACCTACCTGCATGCACCACAGTACTCCTGTGCGATGGTGTCCTGATGTTGGCATACCATACGTTGCAGCCGGGATCCCTCTGTCCGGGTGGGGGGCTGTCCACCACCCTCCAGCCCATTGCTTCCATTGTCCACACTACTGTCACCCTCGTCAGCCTCGACAGCTAACCTGTGGTCAATCACCATGTTGTGCAGTATGCAGCAGGCCAGGAATAGGCCACAGGCTTTTGAGGGGCTGTACTGTAGGGCACTGCCAGACCTGTCGAGGCAATGGAAGCATGCCTTCAGCATGCCGAATACATGCTCAATGATGTTGCATGTGCTGGCATGTGACTTATTGTAGCATTCCTCTGCTGGGGATGACGGGAGTCAGTAGGGGGTGAGCAGCCAGGGCCTCAGTGGATAGGCACTGTCACCTCTGTGGATAAGTACATGGTTAGCCCCCTGCCATCCTTTGCCATTCCCCTTGCCTGTCCCTGGCACCCTCACCAGCATGCCCACCCTGCTCTCCCCATCACATGGCCTGCTCTGCCCATCACCCTGGCCCTACCCACCCACTAGGTGGCCCATGGGGATGTCCCCATGTTTGAATGCCCATGGCACTCGTACACCACCCGACGTTGATGCTCGAGCTCCCTTCCTATTGATGTAGGCCACACCCTCTGGGCCAGGTGGCATGTGGATGCCCATGTGGGTGCAGTCAATGGCCCCAAGTACACCAGGCATACGTGCTACCCTGTAGAAGTCCTGCATGGTTGCTGCACACTCTGCCTGTGTGCTGGGGAAATGGATGTATTCTGAAGCATGTGGCAACATAGCGTTGAGGAACTGTGTGAGGAAGTGTGACCTGGCCAACAGAGTTATGCCTGTGGTGTTCCCTGTTGGTCTCTGGAAGGTACCCATGGCAAGCAGGCACATGATGGGTGTCACTTTGGTTTCCAAGGACATTGCGTGGCTCTGTCTTGTGGGTGCCTGCATCTCCTCACTGCACAGCTCACACAACTGCCTCACAATGGTCCTATTCAGGTGGTACCAGCCCACAATCTCCATGTCAGAGTGGTTCTCAAAGGTGGTGCGGGCACAGTACCACCTGTGTCAGGCATACCACCGATGGGTCCTTCCTCAGCTACGTCGTCATTCCTTCTGTCCCCTCACACCCCTCATTATGATCTCCATCATGAAGGGTGCACTATCCATGGCCTCTGCTGACCACTATCCCCCTGGGCAGTTGGCTGCTGCGGGCTGTGTGCCACCCTGGTATACTGCCTGCCTGCCTGCCTGTCCCTCTCACTTTCTCTGCCCCTGTCTTCCTCTCCGCTGCCACCTCTGTCCCTCTCCCTCTGTGGCTGCCTCTGTCTGTCTCTGCTCACTCTGTCTCTCTCTGTCTGTCTTTCTATCTGTCTTTCCCTCCTCCTTTCATTTTTTCTTTCTCTCCCTCTCACCTGGTGCAAGTGCTGTCTGTGTGCTTGTGCCCTGTATTTATAGGCACAAGTCTGCTCTGCACATCTTGGATTTGCTTCGCACTTGCACCATGGTTCTTTGGTTGAATGTTGCACTGCACCAGATATTCATGGGCATGCCCTCTGCACTTGCACCTGCATTCATTATTATAATTATAATGGGATTTGCACTGCACACTGGCTCCCACTGAATATCACTCTTTGGCGCAAGTCTGCACTTGCGCCAGTGCAACTCAGTTGCGCCATGTGCAACTGCTTTGAATATCCGGGCCTAGCTCTTTAAACATGTGTTCAACTTTCAAAATGATAATTATTTTTTCAATTACTTGTAGTTTTTGACAAGGAAAGGCAAACTAAGCTGAGATGCAGCAGTTTGTTTACAGGTGCCTCCCAGGGGCAGGTTATATGGACCTGCAAGATCTCATTATGCCCCACCATCTGTCCTGGGCTCTCCATTCCACCGAGAGTTGTCTCCTGGATATTCCTAGGATTAAGTTGCACCACTCTGGTGATCGAGCGTTTTTGGTGGCTGCACCTACCCTATTGAATTTATTACCTAAACAGCTATGGGAGGCAACCTTGATGGATACCTTCAAAAAATAACTAAAAATGTATTTATTTAACAAGGCTTTTAATTTGAATGTTTAGAAACTAATTGAATTGAAAGTAATAGGATGTAATGTTTTTTATCTATCATGTTAGGTTGGAAAATGGTGCTGATTGAAATGTTAATCATTGTGTGTTTTAAAATTGTTATATTGCATTTTGATTGTGAAGCGTCCCAAGTCCCTGGAAAGGGTCGCTATATAAATAAAGTATCTATCTACTTTATTGACAGGGGAATATTTACCATGACACTGGAGAAACTTCCCTAATCTTCCTCCACGATTGCCAAGTGATCTTTAACTTCCACCTGAGCAGTGACCTGGCATAGACAGAAGGGTCTGTGGTTTGACATCTTCTCTGAAGGATGGCATCTCAATAGTGTAGCAGCCCACTCACACTGCACAACAGTGCCAGCTATTGGTATTACCCAAGTACCAGGTGTTGGACTAGAACCCACAACCTTCAGATATTCTGCTTAACTTTCTGAATATTCCACTGGCCATGCTCAACTAAAGCTGCTATTTGTGAGAACTAGTTTGCAACTAATTCACTTCTAGTTCATTATCATTTATACATTTTCATATGAGCAGGCTTCTGTAGGGATGGGTTAGCCAGTTCAGATTTAGAGCTATGCACCCCCCCCCCACATCCTTGCATCATCTGAGTCACATTTTCAGAGATTCAATATGCTCCTTGAATGAACTGAAGCTGTCTTGTACCCTAAAATGTTGCCCAAATTAGATTAATATCCAGCACTTTTCTGAAGTGGACTAACTCAGCCTGGCCTGGATCTTTGAAGACATTTTTCTTGAGATATAGCCTGGAAGTTAGTTAACTTTATATTCAATGAAGTTGATGTCTTCTGCTTGCCTTGCTTAGTCTTTAGAACTTGCAGTAATAAACATATAGTGTATGGTGGAATATCTGTTATGCATGGAATTCCATGTCTGGAATATGCTTATATGCTGCAGTAGTGGCATCATTATGTTGTTGTGCTGCAGGAGTGAGGTCACTAATGTAGCACAACAGTGTAGAATGCCACCACACAGCTACTTTCCTCTATCAAACTGAGCTGGAAGCTTTTTTTTAACTTGAACTTGCAGAAAAAGCTGCAGCACACTGAATCAGTAATTTCAGTCTGCCAAAAACCCCCGAGTGCCACCCCCGACAACCGGTACATAGTAAGGAAGTGGAGTGCCTGAAATTGACATGGATGCCCATACACTATAGAAGATAATGTATGGGTGTCCATACACAAACAAGCCTGTGTCTTTATCTTGAGGTTTCTAAGGCAATTAGTGAACCTCTCAACCTTTGCTCTTGAGGTTCCTGGTTGCCATCAAAACCTCTTGATGCAAACACAGGCTTGTTGTGTATGGCTGCCCAATATTATTATCCATGTTGAAGGTGATGTCTACTGTCTAGTACTCCACAGAATTACAGGCACCAAGCACTGGTGAACAGATCTAGGGCCCCTTATTCAAAACATTGTGCTGGGTGCAAACCATTTGTTCAGGTTTAGTGCCAGTTTAATGTGGGTCTGCAATATTCAACAGGGCTAATAGTACGTGCAAACCATATTAGTGCCGGGAAAAATTATAATATATGCAAGGGGAAAACAGAGGTTGTGTGTCAGTGCAATGCTATATTCAGCAAAAAGAGCTGCACAAAGTGGTTTTGTGTGACTTAGCGCGACACCTTGCGTGGTGCAAATTACCACCCAGAAAAATGTTGTCTTAACTCTGGGAAAACCACCTTTTGGCAACTGTGCAACTTTGTGCGGCTTTGCGCAACTCTAACCAATAAGTATACCACATAGAAATAAGCCATAGAGGAAACATGCTGCTCACTGATTGCATCACTATGATGCCATCATCTGCCACCAGTTCCAGACATACCAGGCAGTAAGTGGTGACCAGTCCCCCAGTGGACAGCATGGCAGTGCAGCCATACAGCACACACCTGCAGAGCACACTTTTTTGTGGGCACCAACAGATGCCAGCACACACATGCAGCACTGAGGGCATGGGAGGTGTATAGGTGACTGGTCTGCTCCACATACTGGGTGCCACCACATGGCTGGGACAAGCCACGCAGTGCAAATAGTCCAGTGTAGGGAATACCCCAACACCTGTGTGCCTGTCCTATGGTAAGGGCCCACCGAGCCACACAGCTGTACAGACACTACAGCACACACACCCAGCAACAGGGGTATAGCCAGGAATATTAAACATGTACTCAAAACAGCTGCACTGTTGCCCCCACTGTTATGTAAACATATGCCAAAATATGTGCTGCCAAGTCACACCAAAAATAGTCCCCCCCCGTTTGCCATGTCTGAGTTCCAGTAATTGGTTTCTTCCTGTACTCCTCCTTCCTTTGTTATTTCACCTGCCTGGTATGGTGGTCATGTTTGTGTACTTGGCTTGTGGTATCAGTGTCCCATAGTGAACAAGAAAGACAAAAGGGTTCAGCACAACATGGACAGAGTGTGACTCACAATGTTCCTGCTTCCCTCTGTTTGGTGCCCCTGCCTGATGTGTGTACTGTACTCTGCTGAGTACGGTGCATATGTCTGCTGACTCCCCTGCCCAGAAATGTATATGTCACTGTGAGCATCCCATGCCAGCAGTGCAGCATCTGTGAATTGCACAACAGCAGTACAGTACTGTCCACTGTCGGTACACACCTGCAAGATGGGGCTGTCACTGTGTACAGTGCTGCAGTCAATAATGCCCACCACACCATTGGCAGTGCTGTGTCCCACACACCACTGGCCACCGTGTCACTGTAGTGTCAGCTGTGCACTGTATAGCAGGACATACAGTTGTGCTATTGCATTCAGCACCACCACCTGTGCCTGTGCTGTGCAATCCCCTGAAGCACATTATGCTGTGCAGTTCTGCACATATGTAGCCAGCAGCTACCAACATGCTACTCCCAACTGACCTACAGGTGGAGCAGTGGGCAGACCCAGCCAGTCCCTGTATTACCAGACTGACCTACAGGTGGAGCTGTGGGACCCAGCAATAGTGCTGGGCAAACTGCATGCAAATTAGGGCATAATGAGATGCTAATTTGGATGTTTGCCCACTGACTGCCTAAGTAGGCTCATTTGCATGTCACTTTTGAATATAGCAGATTTTTGCCCCAGACAAACATGACAGGGCCATGCAAGACTTGCACAAACGTCCGTGCACCGCACAAACATTACAGAATGATTTTTCATTTCTGCACACTGTACATTCACATGTGCTGATGCTTGCAGCTCTGCTGACTCCACTTCTTTGCTGGCACACAAATTGCCCACATATTTCACCTCTACAGTCCTTCTGGTTGCTGTGAACTGGGTTGCTGTTGTGGTTTTTATTTCCTGGTTGCTACATTCAGAGCTGTCTTATTCTCTGGCTAAATTTTCCCTTCACTCCCAACCTAGTTTTCCCAGCTTCCTTTGCATGCTATATTCAGGAGATTTAGCCCCGGCTATTCCTTTTCAATGTACTGGGCTATTGGGTTTGGGGTAAGTTTGCCCACAGGGCAGTGCTAATTTAGCTGAGGGGCAAAGTTTTGAATAAAAGGCCCCAAATATGTGGCCTACTTTCCAATAAGGTACAATATCACTGGTGCCCTCTGTTTTTGAACATATTAAAGATGAGTCCTGCCATCCGATAATGTACATTGTTAATGGTGCCCAGTGCTGCTAAACAAATCAAAGGTGTGGGCTGCTTTCTAATAATACACAGCACTACTAATGCCCTGTGCTCATAAATATATCAAAGGTGTAGCCTGACATCTAATAATGCACAGCACGACTGGGGCTCAATGCTGGAAAATATATAAAAGATGTGGCCTGCCATATCATAATGTATAATGTTACTGGTGCCCTCTGTTGGTCAGCAGATTAAGGAAGTTCCCTGGTGTTTCAGCAACCCCTATTCAAAGTCATAACTTTTTGCCCAGTACATGATGATGATCTAAACATTTAACATTTGCAAAAAGAAACATGGGTTGCCATTCTTGTTTTTAAGTTACTTTTGTGAGTCTTAATCTCTCTTTATGGAAAACATTTGGATAGGGTCAAATCGTTTTATGTGGTTATAATATCAGTATTTTAGATATCAACATGAGCGTGAAAGAAAATGTGAAACAAGGACACATCATTTGTCATGATGCTTGGTTCATTTTTTCTACAAATGCACAAATAAGGAGTACATTACTAATATTATGACACCCTCTTGAACTGATATTCCCCAAAAAGGGAACTAGGGGGAAATATTTGTATGTTTTCATACATTAAACCATTTCAAGCCCATGCCATTTTAATAAAACATTTTTGATAGATGTAGAATATGGTTATGCATATAGAAACAGAAAGAAATACAGAGTTTGCCATTCTTCTTTTGGTTATATCTGCTTTCAGAATTGAAGTTTCAGAGGTTGCCTGGTCATGATGACACTTGACTAGATTGGTTATGCATCCAGAATAATTACAAATTATCTGTCATGATTCACATTCAAAATGATTGAATTCAGGTTTTTCAGCCTCATTGCATGATCTTTTAGTCAAATATATGCTTACTTACAAGTCACAATCTTCTCAAAAAACATCAATTGTTTCTACCATTTATGTGCACAAATTTTGGGAAAAGAACCTTTGCATACAGTGCTGCTTCTGTGTAGAATTCATTGCCAACTCATATTAAGCTTTCCCCATCTATTAAATCATTTTCAACAGCCATTCTCCACTATTTTAAAAGTTCAAATGAATGCTCATGTAACTTGAACGTACAGATGCACTGATCTAGTTTTTTTTTAATATTTATGTTTTGTTATTATTGTATATTGTATTGTCTTTTTGTCATTACAGTACATTGACTGCAGGTTATACCTGAAAAAGGAATATATATTCCAGTTTACCTACCTGAAATTTCAAATAAATGAAAATGAAAAATGACAAAAATAATTGAAACATACCAATAAAAAATAAAACTGGCAAGAATGCTGTTCAATAATTTTTTTTATTTTATTTAAAAAGTCTAGGAATTACAACCCATTGAGTCAGGGACTCATTTACAAAGGCTCCACGTCATACAGAGAATGAAGACAGGTACAGAGGATGACAAGTACAAGGACTAAATACAGTGGCATTGTGCAGTACTACTACATTGAGTGATTCAGAGGTGTATATTTTACAATCAAGCAATAAAGTCAGGTACATATTTAGCAGAAGAACAAGGGGTTATCTGCCGCCGTCACAATGGGAGATGGTTATAATATAGTTATGCAGCTGAGTTTTGAAAGTCCCCAACCTGGGAATAGATAGGGTGGGTCCAGAGATTGAGTTCATCCAGAGTGGAGCCCTATAGCGAAAGGATCGTTGGCCCACACTGGTCTTTACAAGTGGGATGTAAAAAAGGTAGTAGTGACAGACTGCCTTGTGGCCCTCCTTGGCAAGCTTGGTTGGAGCAGCGATAGACAGCCAGCGGGAGTGAGACCTAGCAGGATTTTTTTGGACAGGAGGCAAGTGTGATAGAATAACTGCCCTTGAAAGTTAAGCCATGATGACCGTTGGTAGAGGTCACAGGTGTGCGTAAGCCATTCACTGCCTGTGGCCAGTCGGCAGGCCTTACTGAGGGTGCGTTTAATGGTAGTCAGGGCAGCATCCAATGCAGCCCCAAAGATGACTATTGCATAGTCTACCAAGGAGAGGATGTAGTAAGAAATGGCTAGTTGGAGGGCGTCAGGTGGGAGACAGGACCTAAGTCTATACAGGAGATCAGTTCTGATGTTAATTGCAGAGCATGTTGATGGTATATCCTCACAGAAAGTGAGAGCCGAGTCAAGGGGTGACCCCAAGATATCTGAAGTTGGCAACTGGTTCCAGCCTGGTACCCTGGGAATTTTGTATAGACAGGATGGTCGATTTGTGTTCATGTTGAGGGTGGGCGAAAAGCATGATTTTTGTTTTATTATAGTTGAGGACAAGTTTGTGGGAGGCAAACCATGATTCAATTTCTGTGAAGGAGGCCTGTAGGGATATTTGGAGCTGGGCAGGATCACGGTGCCGACTAAAGATCACCGCGTCATCTGCATAAAGGAGGAGACACCCAGTGGTGTACATAGGGAGGGAATTTAGGTACAGTGAGAAGAGGAGTGGACCATGGATGGAACCTTGAAGAACACCTGACCAGACAGGTAGGCTCATGGAAAGGGTGTTATTTATTTTAACTTGCTGTATTCGGCCATTGAGATAGTTTTAGAACCAGCCAGTGGCCTCTTGTGATATGCCAACAGAGAGGAGAGAGCTTATGAGTATCGGTGATTAACAGTGTCAAATGCCTTGGACAGAGTCGATATAGACAGATGCTGCCAAGGCTCCCTGGTCAAGGGCATTGAGGATAAAGGAGGTAAACTCGAGGAGGGCAGTTGTGGTACTATGCTCTTTTCTGAAACCATGCTGTTGCTGGCAGAGAAGGTGATGTGAGTCCAAATATTCAGTAAGTTGATCTGCGACAATTTTTTCCAATGTTTTAAGAGGGGAGGAATAGGGAAATGGGTCTGTAGTTACTACCTGAGGTTCTATCTCCATTTTTATGTACTGGTGTGATAATCACTCTTTTTCACAATGAGGGGAACTGCCCAAGACAAAGAGACATGTTAAGTATTTTAGTAAGAGATGTTAGCACTGCGTCCAATGTTAAAGAGAGCAGCTTAATATCAATAGAGTCAGCACTCTGTCTAGTTTTCCAGAGGAACATGGTGAGGTATGATCGGGCAGCACTTGGTGAGATTATTCTAAAGCGAAATGGGGGGACACAGAGGGGGTGGGAACTGACCAGTAGATGCAGAGAAGAAGTCAGGGGGGTGAATAGAGCTGAGGTCAGAGAAGGATGCATTAAAAGCATCCTCTATCTTGTAAGGGTCCTTGGTGGGAGCTCCATTAACAATCAGCATGGAGGGAGGGGGGGATGTGGATTTACCACTTAGCTCCTTTATGTTCTCCCAGAGTCTCTTCCCATTTCTCCATGTGGAAGTAAATTTGTCCTTGTAATAATCTGCCTTGGCCTTTTGGATAGCCCAGGTGCATGAGTTTCGGGCAGCTCGGTACCGTTGACGGTCAGTAAGGCAACCGGACTCTAGGGCATGGTGTCATAGGTTATCTCACACTTTCATTAGGTTGAGCAAGGATCAATTTATAGATGGGGCTGATTGAGATTTTTCAATTAGTTTTACAACTGGGGAAAAGATATCACAGGCAGATTTAAAGGTGCTTATGAAGAAAGAAAGTGCAGCATCAATTGATGACTCAGAATCAAGACGGGATCAGTCAAGGTTAAGGAGGTGGTTGCAGAGATGTTCCAGGGATCCTTTCTTTAGCTTTCAGTGGCTGGAGATCCTGGGGGGGAGGGCGCTTCCAGCTGTTGGACCAGCGACAGGGGACCGGGGAGTGATGACTAAGTAAATCTTGGAGGACCTGGACATCCTGTATGCATTTGGGATAATTTGTGAAAATGAGATCAAGAAGGGAACTAGTACCCCTTTTGTAGTTTACCCTAGTAGGGGTTAGTACCATCTGAGAAAGATTATGGGCTGCAGCTGCATCCCTGAGACAGGCCTGGTGGGGGGAAGACTAGTTTGTGTTAAAGTCGCCGAGGGCTACAGTTTCTGAGTTTTTGGGGCTCTGGGCAATGATCTGTAAGATGGATTCGAAGGCAACCTTCTGGTTGCGAGGAGGTATGTAGACTGAGATAAGGTAGAGAGATTTACCTGAGCTACCCACAGTGACCTTAATGGTGAGGGCCGGGCACCTGCAGTGGGGTGTATAGTTTCAATTATGATTCCCTGCAGTTGTTCCCGAAGGTACAGTGCACACCCTCACCCCTGCTCCCCAACCTATCAGATCTGAATAATGTATAGCCTGGCAGGGTAACAGCTGAGTCTGGGGTACTCTGTGATAGCCATGTTTCAGTTACAGCTAGGGCATCCGGGTTTTGGAGGCAAATCCAGGCTTGTAGTGGGGCAAGTTTCTTTTGGAGACTACATATGTTTATTGTTGCCAGCTGTAGTCCTTTGGATAGCATCGGCTTGCAAGGGGTGGGGTCAGTGGGGCCAGGATTGGGGTGAATATTTTCCGCTAGTAGCAGGTTGATAATGGAGATCCTAGATAGGACAGTTCTGAGTATCTTTTTGCGATTACACTGCAAAGGTTTTTCATGGTGTTGCAGCTTGTTGGCAGTATGAGAGCAGGCAAAGAGCAATATTTCTGGGCTATATAGTGCAGGGCAACCCACGATTACTGGGAACAAGTGGGCAGAAACAGCCGGGATGGGGTGAGGTGGGACATGGTGATTGTAGTCAGAGTAATCACAGGGTTGGGCAGCAGATGGGATGTAGAGGGGACGAGATGGGGTATAGCAGTAAGGGTGGTGCAGGGGTGAGTTGGGGAGGGGTAGTGGCTGGGTAAGCAGAGAGGAGAAAGCACTGTAAGGGAGAGAAACCAGTATGCCATATTTTGTGGGAGGGATAGAGAGATGTAGCAGAGTGGTAGAGTTTGATGATGACTGATAATTGTTCTCATGTGGTTATTTTATTTGCAACCGTAGGTGTAGATTGACAATTATAGAGATGGCTAGAAATAACAGAGGCAGGAATGTAAGATGGGCTGTGCTTTATTTATTTATTTTTAGTGGAGATTGCCTACATTACACTCACCCTACAGTGGATAGGATTACTTACTCATAAAGACAGCGGCCACTAGTGGCAGGTCTCGATAACCTGCCTATGAGAAAGTGGGCTGATTGGTTAATTTAGTCACCTGATTTGCCCTATAAAACATTAAGCCAACCAAGGGTGGTGGTGGGGGCGGCGGGGCTCTGACACGCAATGTCGGTGGGGCCCCTTTCCTAAGCTTCGGTACAACGGATGCCCGAGCAGCTGCAGTGCTTCAGCTGCATCTGCTAGGAGATGGTCTTTACCTGGATTTCAGTGGATGGGTCTGCATTGCTCAAGGGAGGGTGTCCTGCCCTCTTGACCCACACCCAACAAGGGGAGCGTGGCTGTGTGCTGAGGAACAAACAGAGAGACACCGATTAAATACGGTGAGTTGGGGGGTGCTTCTACAGGCAAACTTATATTTGGCATCAAGGGTGTAATCCGAAGCTGTTTCAGACCTGCTCTCAAATTGGTTCACTGAAATTAAGATGGCGACTGCAAATGGAGTTTTGGGCTAGTAGGATGGGATAATTAAGATGGCGACTACAGAGGGAGTTTCTGTGCTAACAGGATAATGTAAAAACAGTTTTGGTACTTGTTAGACATTAAGCACACAATTAAGCATTCAAAAGTACATGCAGAATAAGGACTTTAATATAAAATAAACAGTGTAACCAATGACTGACAGATATTTAGGTAAAGCACCTTGAATTATACCAACTGCTGCAATTGTGGGAGTTAATTTCCTTGCTGCCATCCTGTATATATTCTTAGCTGGACATGACATAATAGGATAAATAATTATTCTAATAGTGATTCCATAAAGCTGTGGTGACTGGGACTCAAGCCTGAACTCCCACCATATATTAAAGAATTTACTTGTGCCAGAAAACAACCTTGAAAACTTTTTTGAAAGCATCAGAAAAATGGGAATTTGAAACACAAGGGAACGTCTTTAAAGGTGAGTCCTGACATCTGATACCGTACAGTGTTTCTGGTGCCCAGTGCAGCTAAACAGATCAAAGGTGTGGGCTGCTTTCTAATAATGCACTGCTCTACTAGTGCTCTGTACTGGTAAATATATTAAAGATGTAGTCTGCCATTTAATAATGCACAGCGTAACTGATGCTCAGTGCTGGCAAATGTATAAAAGGTGTGGCCTGTCATATAATAATGTACAATGTTACCGGTGCCCTCTGCTGATAAAGAGACCAAAGGTGTAACCTGCCTTCTCATAGTGTACATCATCACTGATGCTGAGTGATGGTAAATATAACAAAGGTGTGGCCCTCCATCTAATATGTACAATGTTAATGGTGTCAAGTACTGGTAAACACATCAAAGGTGTGACATACCATCTAATAATACACAATGCTAATAACACCCTCTGCTGGTGAACAGACCAAAAGACTATCTATTAATGCATAACAGTACTGGTGCTCAGTGCTAGTGCTGGTAAATATATCAAAGGTGTTGCTTGCTATCTAATAATGTGCAGTGTCACTGGGGCCAAAATGCTGGTAAATATATCAACGGTGTCGCCTGGCATGCCATCTAATAATGTACAGTGTTACTGCTGTCAAGTGCTGGTATATATAGCAAAGGTGTGACCTGGCCTACCATCTAATAATGTATTGGTTACTGGTGCCAAGTGCTGGTAAATATATCAAAGGTGTCTTACCTGCTGTCTAATTATGCACAGTTTTAAAACAGAGGCTTCAAGTGTGGGTGGCATACACAGAAACATAACTACTATTGACAGATAAAGGTCTTGTGGCCTATGTTGTCTGCCCCAAAGCTGTCTAGTATTGGGAATTTTCTCTAGTGGATATTCCCCTCCATTCCCTCTGTTACCCTACTCACAACCTTCTCATGTTCCTGTACTGCCCCCTTGGAATCACTCTGCTGTTTCAAACATACTGTACAATCACCCACAGAGCTTTTTCCATGTTTGGCCTACACTTTTTCATACGCAATTATTTCCTGTCATCCATTCCTACTATCCACCCTGCCAGTTTCATAGAGCTTCCTCTGGAACCATGTTCCCACTTGGGGTGAACAACTCCCTGTTGTCTACCCTGTATATTCCACTACATTCCGTGGAGTTAATTGAACATCTCTATAATGTCACCCCTCTCCCTCCTATCCTTCAATGTGTACATAATGAGGTCCCACAGCAGCTCCGGATATGACTTCACTTGCTGTCATTGGATGATTGTGGTTGCCCTCCTTGCATCAACTCCATTCTTTCTGTGTGTGGGCTCTGAAACTTCATGTGGTACTGTAAGTAAAATCAAACCACAGATATGTAAATAGGCAGTATTACCTTCTTTCTCCTGCTTCTGATCTCCCCCTATGCATCCCAGCATCCTATTTACCCTTCCTACAGCCCTTGTATGCAGTGCCAATACCTTTAGTTATTAACATGCCCTAGTCCCTTTCTTCCATTGTTATCTCCACCCCTACCCCACCCATTATGTCTTCTGTTCTTCCAGGTCCTGGTTCCTTAGCACATTACCTTGCACTTTTTGGTATCCGATAGACCGTTAATACCAGGCTATAAAAAACTAAAGGTGCAGGTCTGATCTACCAGTATTGATCCCACTTTAAATAGGCAGTAGGTAGCCTCAAATGTATTATTATCAGCTCAGTGTAAACAGCTGCAGGTTTTTGTAGGTTTATGTCAGATTTATGGTTATCAGTCCACTTTAAACAGGTGATGGTTTACTGTGTGTCTGGTTTACACACAGAATGAAAAATGAATGTCTGTGTGGTGTGTCTGTGTGTGTGCATGCGTGCGTGCATGTGTGCGTGTTTGTGTGTGTGTGTGTGTGTGTGTGTGTGTGTGTGTAACCAGACCTTGAGAGTGAAGCTTGAGGGGTTTATAAAAGCATCCACCAACATGGGTGGGTTTAAAATTCTGAGTCACACATATCCACTCATTTTTTTTTATATAATTACTAGTGGAACATTTTTAATAATTGTGGCTTTTGTGTGATTGCTTTGATTAAAGAAGAAACAGGAGCTGCTATATTGTTTAAAATGTGCTTTACTGTAAGAATGAATAATGTCAAACATGTATACAATTAAATCTTTTTTGTGCTATTTTAGTATTTCAAAGTGTAAAGGGCAAACTGAAAAGTGACTGCTATACTGTGTAACTGTTTTTTTTTATTAGTGGCAGCTGTGAGGTTTTGCTTGCACCCAGCTTAGTGCAAGCATCATTGACAGTCAGTGGTTACAGCACCCCGGTTGTAATATAAAATAATGACCAGGCAGTTGAGACACAATTTTGAGAATGTATTATCAGAGCATTAAAAATGTTCCCTAGTAGTTATTATGGCCTTATAGTAAATAGGTATATGGGACTGGTGGAAACTGTGAAAAAGGGGAAAGGAAGAATGGTGGGGTGAATGGCCGCTAGGGCAAACCCAAAATAGCATTAGATAGAAACACTGGGCAGAATCAATGTGCTGCAGTGCTTTTTTCTGCCAACAGCATATATGTGCCTATGTTCATGTATTAGTTTTGCAGGTACTCAGTGTTACAAGATCAAAATTATAACATGCTGCCTAGTAATACACAATGTTACTGGTGTCCATTGTGAGTGGATTGATTGAAAGTGTTGCCTGCTGTCTATAGTAATAATACACATTGTTACTGTGGCCCACTGTAGGTGCACAGATTTAAAGTGTGGCCTACCGACTAGTAAAACAATGATAAGGCTAATTTTTTAGTCATGAGGCAGCCTTGATCTGTGATTGGCTACTACATCAAGCATTACTCACCTAACTCCATCTCCTCTGCCCTAGTTAACTTCCTTTTGGTACACTGTACCTGTGGTTAATCTGTGTCTCCTCTCCTCCCCACCTCCTCCATCTTAACCCTTAGGCTGCAGATAGAATTAGAACATATAGGAATTCTGGGCTGATACATCAGTCTGTGGCACAGCAATGGTTAATACCCATACTGACACTATCTTCCTAACTGCTGCTTATCCACCTATCCCCACCTTATCCCTTACTTATGGATCGCATTCCCTCCCCAGTCTCACCATTTGTCTTCACCTAATTCCATCTCTTCTGCCCTACTTAATTCCTTTTGGTAAACTGTACCTGTGGTTAAATCACCTCTGCATCTCCCCTCCTCCTCACCTTCCCCATCCTAATACCTATACAGACACTATATTCCTAACTGCTGCCTATCCACCTACCCCATCGTATCCCTAACTGCTGCCTATCCACCTACCCCCACCGTATCCCTCAATTCCCTTCTCCTCTTCTTACACTTCTCCCCTCCTAGATTCCCTCTGTCCTTAATTCCCTTCCTACTCCTCTCTCCCACCTTTTACTTCCCCCATCTCCTACTCCTCCCTCCCATGTTGTCCCACCTACTTCCTGCTCTTCCCCATTCCCTTAACTGCTGTATATATGACCTGTACCTCTTTGGTTAATCAAAGCTAATAGTATTAGTTATCTTCTTTTATTAATTAGCTACTTTAATATTAGACCTTTCTTTTAGCCTTTGTTTTATTATTGGGGTGTTAGATGCACTTATATTGTATGTAACCTCAGTAACTCAGAAGTGTTTACTACAAAAATGTTTACTGTGATTGCTGTTATTGCTCATATTGCACTTGTATGATGTTTATCTGTATATTCCCTCCCTGTTCCCTCTCCCCCAGGACACACTGGGAGATGAGCAGCTTCTTGCTCAATGTGCTTTCCTGGTGAAATATTTCAATAAATAAATAAATACTATTACTGGTTAATGAATGGCTGATCCAGCTGCCAAACATGGAGAAGAGGCCACCATAGAATGAAATGGGTATCTGAATACACTGGGACCATCTACATTAATTTGATTGTGATTTTCCTTATGACCTGTAGGCACTACAGCAGAGTAAACAGAACCCATGGGATAGTAAAAGTGGTGGCCTCAAAACAAAGTAAAAGATTTTATTATTTTAAATATGCCACTGCACATATTGAGCATTGTCATGGCTGCACTATCCTTTTGACCTGCTAGATAGCAGCACACATACTCATGCACACCGTGATCACATAATGTGCAGATGTATGTAAGGTTGCACATCTGCTCTGAACAAAAACCTAAAAGTAAGTTTTGTGCAAAGCTTTATCTATTGAAAGACTGTATTAGAAACATAGAAACATAGACTTTGATGGCAGATAAGGACCGCTAGGCCCATCTAGTCTGCCCATTTCCCTACCTACAGGATAGGCCGTAGATCCTAGTTAACCAACAGCCTATATCTTCCTGCCCCCCACAAGAATTGCCTTATGTCTGTCCCATGCATTCTTGAATTCTCCCACAGTTTTAGACCTCTAACTTCCTCAGGAAGGCTGTTCCATGCATCCACTACCTCTCTGTGAAATAATACTTCTCACATTGTCCCTGAACCGCCCTCCTTCTATCTTTAAATTGTGTCCCTTGTTCTTGCAAGTCTCTTTTCTGAAAGATGCTACCCTCTTGACTTTGTTGATTCCTTGAGGTACTTGAAAGTTTCTATCATGTCCCCCTCTCCTTCTTTCCTCAAGCGTATACATATTAAGTTCCTTTAGTCTCTCCTCATACGGCTTCTCTTGCAGACCCTGCACCATTTTAGTTGCCCTCTTCTGGACTGCCTCTATCCTGTCTATGTCCTTATGGAGATAGGGTCTCAGAACTGAACACAGTATTCAGATGGGTCTCACCAACTGTCTGTACAGAGGGATAACAACTTCCTGTTTTCTGCTGCTGATGCCTCTCCTGTACATCCCAGTATACCCCGGCCTCCCTACTGCCTTCTCACATTGTTTGCTAACCTTAAGGTCATCTGATATGATTACCCCCAGGTCCCTTTCCTGTTTTGTTGTTGTTACTACCTCCCACCCATTGTGTATTCTTCCCTGGGTTCTGTTTCCTAGGTGCATTATTTTGCACTTTTTGCATTGAATCCTAGCTGCCATACGTCTGACCATTCCTCCAACCTTGCCAAGTCCCTTTTCATCCTTTCCACGCCTCCTTGTGTATCAACCCTGTTGCAGATCTTTGTGTCATCTGCAAAAAGGCATACTTTTCCTTCCAGTCCCTCTGCAATGTCACTGATGAAGACATTAAAAAGGACTGGACCAATACTGAACCCTGCGGTACCCCACTAGTAACCGCCCTTTCTTCAGAGTGGACTCCATTTACAATTACCTTCTGTGTCCTGTTGTCCAGCCAATGTTTTACCTAGGCTACCACCCTGGGACCCACTCCCAGGCTGGTTAATTTGACTAATAATCTTTTTGTGGAACTGTGTCAAATGCCTTGCAAAAGTCTAGGTAGGCCATGGTCCACAGCCCCTCCTGGTTCACTACTTTGGTCACCCAGTCAAAGAAATCTATTAGATTTGTCTGACATGACCTTCCCGCTGTGAACCCATGCTGCCTTGGATCCTGTGCTCCACTGACCTCTAGGTACTCAACTATTCTTTCCTTCAGAAGTGACTCCATCACTTTCCCTACCACAGAGGTCAGACTGACAGGTCTGTAGTTTCCTGCCTCTGTCTTGGTCCCACTTTTGTGAAGGGGAATCACATCCGCCTTCCTCCAGTCCTTGGGTACCACACCATCCTCCCATGATTTATTAAAAAAAGTAGCCAGTGGTTTCACTAGTTTCTTCCTTAATTGTTTTAGAATTCTGGGGTGAATTCCATCAGGACCCATTGCTTTGTCCACCTTCAGTTTTAGGAGTTCTTGCAGAACCCTTTCTTCTGTGAAAGGACTGGGATCACCCTCCTATCAAGAGTGCTTCTGTTAATTGGATTAGGCACTCTCTTCTTTGTGAATACTGAACAGAAATATTCGTTCAGTATTCCTGCTTTTTCACTGTCCCCCTCTGCCCACCCACCGTTCATTCTATTCAGCCTCACTATCCCTCCCTTTGTCTTTCTATGCTCGCTGATGTACCTATAAAAGGTTTTATCCCCCTTCTTAACTGAGTTGGCTATCTTTTCCTCAGTTTGGGCCTTTGCTATTCTGACTTCCCTCCATGCTTCTTTCTGCCTTAACTGGTACAGCTCTCTGTCCTGCTCCTTCTGTGTTTCCTTATACTTCCGAATGCTATCTTTTTCTTCCTGACTTTCGCAGCCACCTCTCTTGAGAACCATAGTGGCTTTTTCTTTCATTTTGATTTGTTTATTTGCGTCACACAAAGGCTTGTTGCCTCTGTGATAGCAGTTTTGATAATTCCCCATTGTTGCTCCACACCTCCTTCTAGCCTGTTTGCTAGTGCTTTTCTGAGGCACTCTGCCATCTTGCCAAAGTCAGGCCTCCTAAAGTCCAGTACCCTCACTTTTGTATGGCTTGACTCTGTAGCTGAGTTTAACGTGAACCACACTGTTTGATGGTCACTTGTCCCAGATGGCAACCCACTTCTAGATCTGAGATCCTCTCACTGCCCCCGCTTGAGAGTACGAGGTCTAAGATTGCTCCTCACGAGTGGGTTCTGAAACAGCTGTCTAATGCCTGCCACCTGTAGGGCATCAAGAATGGTCCTGCTCTGGATGTGCTGCAGCAAATGTGCTCCAGTTAACATCTGGCATATTCAGGTCTCCCATCAACAGTATCTCCCCTACCTCTGCCATTCAAGAATGCCTTCCATCATATCCTTGTCCATTCCTTCCCCTGACATGGTGTCTGTACACAACCCCTGTGCGGATTGTGGTGCCCTTTCCAGTCTCCAAGGTGACCCACAGTGCCTCTCTCTCCCTGTTTACTCTTTTGTTCAGTTGCTTTTATCCCTTCCTTTACATAGAGAGCTACTCCTCCCCCTCTTCTCCCCTGCCTATCTCTCCTGTAGGTTATGTACCCTGGTATGTTAACATCCCAGTCATGGTTTTCTGTGTACCATGTTTCTGTGACTGCTACGATATCCAGGCATCCCTCTTCCATTAAGGCCACCAGCTCAGGGAGCTTGTTGCCCAGACTACGGGCATTGGTACTCATTACCATCCATTTCCTGATGGCCTTACCACCTTTTGCCCCATCCCTATCCTTCTTGCCTTTGTCACTTTTTCCATTTACCCCTGCCCTTCTCCCTATCGACACCTCCATGTTGGTGTTTGCCACACTTACTACAGTGATTGTTTGGGGGGGGCTAGGATTTTCCTGCTCCTTTCCAGTGCCTCCCTTGACTAGTTTAAAAGCTTCAATGAAGCATTTAAACCTATCACCTTGGATCCTGGTTCCCTCCCGGACAGATGCAGCCCATCATGCCAGCATAGGCTTGCATCACTCCAGGTGGACCCCCAGTCCCCAATGAAGCCAAATCCCTGAGCTCCACACCAGTTTTTCAACCACTGATTGAATCCCATGGTACGGAACACCCTAGCCTCCTATGCCATAGATGGTAGCACCTCCGAGAAGGTTACCGCAGGCAACATTGACTAAGGGCCCTCCCAATTCCACACAACTCTTCCTGCACTTCTAATCCCTTTCTTAGCCAAGTCATTTGTCCCTAGGTGGACAATGACATCCAGCTCCCTCTCCTGTGCAGCTGCTCCAGCAATCCTGAGGATTGCTCCCTGTTCCTCCAAGCCATGGCGCCAGGCAGGCACCTTACCTCCCTCTCCCCTTCCTTGCCCAGTTCTACCTTCCTAACAATGGAGTCCCCCACCAGGAGTTGTTTCCTTCCCCTGCAGGGTCCCCTGCCACCCTCCTGTGGGTCTCCTTTGTGGAGGTTCCCAGCATCCTCCTTGGTCTCCACTGTGGGTGCCTCCATAGAGGAACCACACTTTGCCAGAATGACATAGGAATTGTGGAGAGGTACAACTGGAGGGATGCGCCTCTGTTCCACCACCCTCACCCTCCCTGAGCCCAATGTGGTCCAACCACTCCTCTTTCTTGGCAACCTCTGAGGCAACGGCAGTGGCACTGGTGGTCCCTGGATGGAAGAGTAGGTCCCACAAATCCTGGCCAACTCAGCCTGGAGATGAGTAACCTCCTCCTCAGCCCAGAGAGGTGCCTGCAGATGGGACAACACCGCATCCTCCAGAACATCTCCCGAAGACTGCTGCTCCACAGCCACTGCACTGCACCACTCCAATCATGTCTTATTTCTGGCCCCTTAACTGTTTGCAATCCTTTCTCTTTCCTCTGTTTTTTCTCTCTCTCTTACTTTCTGCCTGTGTGCCTTTAAGCTCCTGATTGTCCTGTTCTGAGACAAGAATATCCTATATTTCTCAGTAGACCACTTACTTGTTCAGAGAGGCAGACCTCCGGCAGCTAGAGGGGCCGGAGAGCACTCTTGCCCTTCTAGGATAGTGGGTCCTGGTGGTTCTGTGATCACTCACTTCCTGCCCCTAAACAAGAAGTTCCTGTTGTCAGTCAAATCCTGTGCCTATAAAAATAGAACTAGCTTTTGGGTGGAGGGGAGGGAAGGAGGGCAATATAGTCCCAGCAGAGAAGTTCAGTCACACAGCAGTCCTTTCTCCTGGTGTCTTCTGCCAAGCTATTAGCAGAATCTTTCTAAGGCAGTCTTTAAATGTAGCTTCCTTCTAGCTAAGCCACTCCCCCTACTTACCAGATCTTTCTACAAGTAATTTAAACCTCACAGCAGTTAAGTCCTTTCAGTCACCTGAGATTTACACCTAGATGACTTTTCAGTTACCCATTCAGTTCAGTTAACCCAAACACACACTTTTTTTTTTTTTTTTGTTTCGTATGTTAGTTTTTTAACCCTAAATTAAAGGTCCAAATACAAAAGTTCTTCTACTTTAGTCCCAGCAGAGAAGTTCAGTCACACAGCAGTCCTTTCTCCTGGTGTCTTCTGCCAAGTATTAGCCTTATGGTAGCAATAATGACATCTCTGATAGTCAGTTCCAGGGGATCAGTGACCGGGTGAAGGGTTCTGGCCCTGGACTGCACTTCGGACTACAAAAATCCACTCTGCATCAGTTGTTAGTCCCCAAGAAATGAATGCTAGTTCAGCCATTATTACTTAGGTATTATTGGGATCCAATTTCAGTGAACATATTTAAGGTATGACCTGCTGTCTAGTGATACACAGTGTTACTAGTGTCTGGTGTTGGTGAACAGACTAAAGGTTTGACTTTATGTCTTCTGATACACAGTGGTACTGGTTAATAAACTGAATGTATGGCCTGCTATCTAGTAATACCCAGTGTTATTGGTGTCCTAGGTGGGGTAACAGATTGGAAGGTGTAACCCGCTGTCTAGACATACACAGTTTTTCCATGATGATCAGACTGAAGGTGTGGCCTGCTATTTAGTAATGAACTATGGTACTAGTGTCCAGTGTTGATGGTGTGTCCTGCTCACTAGTAATACACAGTGCAACTGATGTCCAGTGTTGGTGAATAGATTGAAGGTGATGCCTGCTGCCTGATGACACACTGTGTTACTTTTGTACAGCATTTGAAAAAATTTTGGAAAGACACCTTGGAATTCTGAGGCTTGCTCTCCTACAATCACAAGTAAGTTGTGCCCCAAATACCACACATAACAATAACCAGCCAGGATATGTTGATTCTCTACTATGTTTTCTAGATAAGGGGAACCATACTACAGTCATAAATAGTGTAATTGTGAATGTTTAACTGCTATACCCCTACTGTAGGACAGGGAACAAAATGAAGTTCTGTGTCTAGTGATATCATTCTAGTGAGTTACATGTGAGTTACATCACAAATAAATGAATATATTTTTTTAAATTCTGTTTTTTTGCTCTCTTATAAACACTTCAGTTTGCATCTGATTTTTTTGTTGAAGACAATCATTACAATAGGAAAAAATGAAGGAAAACAGAAAGACAAGAAATGGCGAGCATCTTTTAGACCAGCATGACCTTCTTTGGAAACTGAGATCTGGTAGAACCAAATTGTGTTTTCAATCCCAAAGAACAGCACATAAAGAACAACAAAAGTTACAACCATTTTAGCTGCTTGCTGTTCTGCTGTGGTTTCATGGTTTCGATCAGAGCTCCTTTTCCCTTTCATCTGCTTTCCATGTCTGTGCAGAATTAACAGAATGTAGGTGCTAGCCATAGCCATAAGGATAACAAAGATGATATCACGGGTAAACATGAGAAATCCCATGAGTTCTAATAAAAGTCTGCTAGGGTAAATTACAAAGCAGTAACCCAATCTAAACATGGGTTTTGTATCATTTATGTTTGCACTGACAGCTGAGAAAAGCACCATGTGGACATTACTCACCATACCTAACAAATAAATAGTCATTATGAGAGGTACAAGGAATTTTTGCATTCCGGCTTTTAACTGACCCCATTTAGAGTTAGATGAGGTAAGAGTCACACACTGGAAACAACTAAGCAGACATGTTAAGCCAATTGTCATCATTCTAGACACTCTCAATAAATAGATGTCAATTATGCAGCTGAGGTCTGTGTAGAAGTATGTTATCCCAAACACAAAGAGGGAATCTGGAAGTCCTAGTGATACAAGAAAGATCAGATTTGACCCAGCCAAGCTGGATAGTAGTATATCTGCTGGCATCAATTTTTTCTCCTGGTAGGCAATGTGGGACAAGGACAACAGAATCAGCACATTACCAGACAGACCGATGACATTTATCAGAATGAACATGACTCCTTTCATGATGTGCTGCATTTCCATTTTTCTGAAAGTTGAAGGAATAGATTTGTTGTGAGTACAAATAAGAAAGATATTAACCAGGTCAAAATAGTTATTTAATAGTGTGTTACTGGATAGGGAATCTTTCTTGAAGAACATGCTACCCCCTCAAAAAATAGACCATATTATTATAAAGACAGGCATTGGCTAGTTAGTTATTTTAATATGAGCACTGAGCCATCTCATTTAGTCTGTGTGTTGCATCTAACACATCTTAGTCTTTGGAAATGGCCCTCAGAGCAAAGCTGAGTAAGTCTGTTAGCCATACCTGCTGAATGAGAGAGCCCCGAAGGCAAATATTAACATATTTATTTACAGTACGTGAGGGAATTGGGATTCAAACCAAGATCTTCTGGTTTACAGTTCAGCACTATATCCACTGAACTACAGCAGTTATTTCAATTACATTTTCAATGTTATTGGTTCAGAAGATACCTTTGAGCCCAAGCTCTTTTACGAAGGTTCTGCATCAGTGACAAGACAAGGTACAAAGTAGTAATCAAGAAAAGAACATACTAAAACAACACCCTGTTTAACATATGCACGAAAACATTGTGGGCTACAAGATAGAGTATTTGTGTGATATCTGTCTGTCTGTCTATCTATCTATCTATCTATCTATATTATATAGGTGTAGTAGGCCCTGTATATTAGGGTTGAATACGGACTTTAATTTTAACACCTGTTTCTGCACCTTAATTGAGCATCCATTGTTCAATTGATGCACCTAGAAATTGGTATATGCAGAGTTAATGCCAAGATCTATGGATCCTGACAATTGCATAGCAATCAGTTCAGCAAGGATAATGTTCTAGCAGGTTGAAAATGCATAATGCCACCAAAATTAACTCATTCAGCTTGAGGCAGCCATTTTGAATATGGTTACACATAGAACATTTCATTTTTTTTTTGTTGCCCAAAAGTGAAAATATGTTTGAGATTTGAAATCTGAAATTTTCAGGTCTGTTAGAGTTTAGCTCAAGGAATGTGATTTTGTAATTATTTTTTTTTCTCCCATACTATTTCTTTTAGATATTTATAAACATTAGTTCCATATTTCATGCATGCAAAGGACTGAAAATTAAATTGTATGGATAACAGGATTTTTTTATGAATCTGTTTTGGAATGGTTTTGCATGGTGGAAATGTTTTTGTGTTGTAAAAAGTTTAGCTTTTATAAAAAGTTTAGCTTTTATATGATGTAGCAATATGAAAGTATTAAAAAAATGTGTTAGCTGAAAACAGAAAATGTAGGTGAAGGAGTGGTCTGTGGTTTATGTGTGCAAGATATTAGCCTCAAAAGTATCCTTGTTACTTTTAGTGGGTGGATAATGCCTATATTGGTGGAAATATCAATTTGTAAAAAATTACGAGTGACAAAAACTTAAATATTTTGAGTCCAAGGGCCAGATATTCAAAACTTTGCCCTGCGGCTAAATTAGCACTGCCAGGCGGGCAAACTTAGCCCAGAGCACAAAGCAAGCTATATTCAAAAGGAAATAGCCCAGTGCTAATCCTGCTGAATGTAGCAGTCTAAGGAAGCCAGGCAAACTGGTCTGGGAGTGCAGGGCAAAAAATAGCCCGTGAATAAGACAGCACTGAATACAGCAACAGGGAAGTGCAAACTGCAACTGCAGCTCATTAGACTCTGTAGCAAGCCAGTGTTGCAGGTGGAGAACATTGTGTGTGATTGCACAGAGACATTTTACAGCTGCTGCTAATACACCTCTCAACCCCCCTGCCTCATCAATCAGGGACAAGGCTTAAAAACATCAGGGACAAAGGTTTGAAATCAGGGACACATCCTAAATATTGGTGATATCCACTCAGGAAGCTGGTAGGATAAGTGGTGTAGTGTAGAATGCATTTACTAAGGAAGAACACGTCAGTAACATTAATGTTTGACAGTATTTCATGCTTACAACCCCCACTCATACCTCTCAACCTTTTGTCACTGAAATGAGGGACATGGACATTTTTGGACACTCAAAATGAGGGACAATGAGGGACATAGACACTCAGAATCAGGGACACATCCTCAAACATGGAGATACAAGTTCAGAACACTGTGCAAACCATACTTGTTTACTTGTACAAGGTTTATTTTGGATCTAGTATTTTAGAATATTTAGAGTTTCTGCTTTAAAATCTGAATATACAGCACATTCTCTCTGTGGGCAGCACCTTTTCTGTGAGGAACGGATGAGGGACAGAGCAATTTTAAGGGGCACAATGAGGGATGTCCCTCATAATGAGGGACACTTGAGAGGTAAGCTCCCACTGTTTGGCCACAGAAACACAATGTTTAGTAGGGACAGAGTAAGATTTTGAGGTAAAATCAGGGAAGTCCCTGAAAAAGAGGGACAATTGAGAGGTATGACTGCAAACAACAATGTAAGCCACACACTGCAGAACTGTGCTATGCTGAAGTGAGGTTTGCCTGAGGCTAACCTGATTGTACAGTGCTAACACATTAGCCCGGTGCAAACTGGTTAGCCCAGTGCAAACAGTAGCTATATTCAAAGATCCCATGCAAATGAGCCTACTTAGGTAATCCATGGGCAAACAGGCATATTTGCATCTCATTATATGCTGCTTAGCATACGTTACCATGCAGTTTGCCCGGTGCTACTGCATGGTGCACACAGCTCCACCTGTTGGTCGGAATGGCAGTACAGGCTGGACACTGCAGGCCAAGGCATGCCCACAGCGTCCCCTGTTGGTCAGAATGGAATCACAGGCATTAAGCAGCAGGAACTGTTTGCTGGCAGGTACTAGCAGTGCATACAACATACCTATGCAGCACTGCAAGCAGTACATAATGATATATATATATATATATATGTGTGTATATATATATATATATATATATATGTGTGTGTGTATGTATGTAGATCTGCAACGATCTATAAATATAGATAGATACAGAGACACATGCTTATATATATATATATATATATATATATATATATATACATACATATATATATATATATATATATATATAGATAAATAGCTGTATACACACACACACACACACACACACACACACACACACACACGCACTACCGTGGCTACACATGCCCTGGATGATGCCCCACCCCACACCAACAGAGCCTGCCCACAGCAGGTGTGGGTGGAACGCTGTGGCGGGACACAAGTATGCATGGGGCAGGCATAAGGTTAACCTGCTGAGGGTGGAGGGATGTCAGCTGTAGGGTCACTGGGTTGTGCAGTGCAGTCATCCAATATATAGGGACCTGGGCAGACAGGCTGGGCCAGGCAGCCCATCTCAGCCATCATGGTCCCTGTTCCCACTTGTGTTGGCTCCACTCCCTGGCAGTCCAGTGGTCCTCCCAACCCCCAACACGAATCCCAGGCCCCGGTCCATGTAAAACACCTATTTGTCTCTGGTGTTCTAGTGGTCCCCCTACCCCCCAAGCACGATCCCCGATGCCTGGGAGCAATACCTGGTGTTCTAGTGGTCCCCTCACCCCCAAAGCACATTCCCTGACCCAGTAGCTGCAGTATTTAGTCAATTTCCCTGGTGTTCTAGTGGCCCCCCCAACCTCCAAGCACGATCCCCGAGCGCGGTATATACAGAATTTCCCTGGTGTTCTAGTGGTCCCCCCACCCCCGAAGCACGATCCCTGACCCAGTAGCTGTGGTATTTAGTCTATTTCCTGGTGTTTTAGTGGCTTCACCCAAGCACAATCCCCGATGCCAGGTAGTCCAAGAGAGCAATACCCTGAGTGTTCTAGTGGTCCCCCCCTGACCCCCTGTCCCCTCCAAGTGCACCGCCTGTCCCCGGACTCAGTCTGATATCTGGCGCGGTGACTGGTCAGCCTCCTTTCATCACCACGGCTGGCTGCCGAGCCTGCGGTATGCATGGCGCTGTAGCGCTCATGCATACTGCAGTCGGCAACCATTAACCATGGTGGTGAGAGGAGGGCTGAGCTTGATCGCTGGGCACCGTGTCTAGACTGAGATCCAGGAGAGAGGATGGGTGCACTTCTGAGAGGTGGGGGGACCACTAGACCACCAGGTATTGCTCTCTTCAGACTACTGGGCATTAGAGATCATATTTGGGAGGTGGGGGACCACTAGAACACCAGGGAATATCTATAGATACCGTGGTCTCACTGGGTCGGGGTTCATGCTTGAAGGGTGGGGGGACCACTAGAACACCAGGGAATATCTATAGATACCGCGGCTACTGGGTTGGGGTTCATGCTTGGGGGGTGGGGGGCCACTAGAACACCAGGGAATTTCTCTACATACCCTGGCTATGGGGCTTGGGGATCATGCTGGGGGGCACCGCTACATTACCACCAGCTTTTTGTCTGTGGTACTTAGCGCTGAGCTACAGGTCATGCTAATGTCTGTAGCGCCGAGCTATACATTTGAATATGCCATGCAGCCAGCATTCATGGCCACTCCCCTCACTCCTGCCCCAGTATACATTTACTTTTAGCATCAGTGCTCTCACACAGCACCGGCGCTATTAGGGCTTCTGAATATGGCAGCCTCGCGCTATTCCAGCACTATGGTTTTGCGCTGGGTGCAATTGTTTGAATATCTGGCCCCATGAGTATGCTTTTGTCACTGTTGTTTATGGTTTTATATGAGTTAGCAATAAAAAAAACATACAAAAAACTATTCAGTAGTTGTGCACTAAAATTAGAAAATGTAGGTTAAGGCGTGGTTTGTGGTTTGAATGATCAACATATTAGTCTTAAAGGATGGTTCTTTGTAACTCTAGGTGGGTAGATATTGTCTTTTTAAAATGGAAGTATGAACTGGCAAAAAATTACGAGTAACATAAGCAAAAATATTTCATGGGTCCATAATTGTACTTTTGTCACTCAGGTTTATCAACAGTCACTCTTTGGATTTGGTTTTCCTCCTGGGGATTGAGGCCTCTGATTTGAGGGTGGAACCTGTCAGTTGGTCCGATCATTACACCATGAGGTTCGACTTTTGTGCCCCCCTTCATTGGCCTGCCCCTGTGGAGATGGTCAGTTACTGCCCTTTATGGGAGGTGAGCCCTGAAGGCCTTATGGTGGTGATTGACCTCTCAGAGTTTCCTGTGGTCAGCTCGAGTCCAGAGACTTTGGTCTTGGCCTATAATAAAGTCATCTCCATGGCTCCGGACTCGATTGCTCCTTTTTGTGTTCATCTTCTCTCCCTTTGCCCTCAGGTCCCTTGGTTTGATGGGACCCTGAGAGAGAACTGCAGTGACTAGGGCTTAGGTTAGAGTGATGTTGGTGGAAATCCACCCTGGAGGTCGACCACCTTAGATTGGTAAAGCATTATCAGGCCTACCAATCAGCGATCTCCCATAAGAAGGCAGAATTCCTGTCTGTGGAGATTGCTACCACTCAGAACTGACCAGCTCAGCTCTTCCAAACTGTGGACAGGTTGTGCAACCCAACCTGTTTGCAGCTTCAAAGACCTTTTTCACAAGTGGAGTGCAATGAGTTTGCTTGATTCTTTGTGAATAAAGTGGCCAACATCAGGTCGGAGATCCTCTTGACTTGTCCTGTGGGGGATACTGGTGATCAGTGCTTGGTCACTTCACCTCGTGCTTCCTGGAGCTCCTTTGACCTGCTGAAGTGCGTGGATATCATGCAGATTGCCCAGAGTATGCACCCTACATGCTGTAGTTTGGATCCAGGCTCAGCCTCCCTGATTATAGGATGTTGTGATATTATCAGCCCGATCCTGGTACAGATAGTCTAGTGCTCCCTTTATTTGGGTGAGTTCCCAAGCTCCCTGAAGGAGGCAGTAGTAACACCCCTCCTGAAGAAATCTTCTTTGGACCAGGACTTTCTGGCCAACTACAGACCAATCTCAAATCTCCCCTTTATAGGGAAGGTTATTGAGAAAGTGGTGGCGGTACAATTGGAAAACTACTTGACCATCCCTAACAGCTACAAACGTCTCCAGTCCAGTTTTTGATAGAGGCATAGTACAGAGACCATGCTGGTTCAGGTGCTTAATGATCTCCTGATGGCGAGAGATCGGTGACGCCATTCCATTCTGATGTTCCTTGATCTCTCTTCAGCTTTTGACATTGTTGACCATGGGGTATTGCTTGGGTGTTTGAGGACAATCTGTGGCCTGACATGTAAGGTTCTCAGGTGGTTTACATCTTTCCTTACTGGCAGAACTCAGAGAGTGGTGTCTGAGATTTTTTTCCTCCGACCCATTCTCTCTGTCATGTGGGGTCGCTCAGGGATCAATGCTGTCTCCCGTGTTGTTTGCAGTGTACATGCTGCCCCTTGGAGACATTGTAAGATGGTATGAGCTGAGGTTTCACTGCTATGCTGATGATACCCAGCTCTACCTGTCTTTTGCACCTGATCAGGAGAGTGCGCTCTCGGTATTTAACAACTGCCTTGCTGAAATCCAGGACTGGATGAATTTGAGCTGGCTAAAGTTGAATGCGGGAAAGACCGAGGTGATGGTTGTAGACCCAGGTCACTGGATAGACAGGTTGAGGACTGGTCAACCCTCTGAAATTTATTTAGGGGGCTCCCAGATCCTTACTTCTGAATGGGTGAGGGATCTGGGGGTGGTGCTTGACGATGGGCTGACTTTATGATCTCAGGAGTAAGCATTCATCAGCATATATTTAATTCTTCTCTAACCACTGGTGTAATCCCAGATGTCGGGAAAGTGGCCAAGGTTACCCCTGTTCTTAAATAAGGTAACCCAAAAGACCTCCTGAACTACCGACCTATAGCTATCCTGTCACCGCCTCCAAAATTCTGGAGAAAGTTGTGGCCTCTCAGCTAATTGAGTACCTACAGGAACACAACCTCCTCTATCCGGCCCAACACAGGTTCAGGAAGGGACACAGCATGACCACCGCCCTTGCTGTAGTCACCTCGCAGATCAGAACTGCAACTGACCAGGGCTACCTCACTGGAGCGATCTTTGTGAATCTGTCCAAAGCCTTCGACAGGGTAGATCACTCCCTCCTTAGCTCCACTCTTCTCTCCCTCAGACTCTCAAACTCTGCCCATGCCTGGTTCCTCAATTACCTTACTGGTAAGAAGCAATACACCAACTTTAACCGGACTCTCTCCAATCCCACCACCATGCAATGTGGAGTCCCACAGGAATCCATCCTCGGTCCAATGCTCTTCTCCCTTTTCATCAATGAGCTACCCTCTGTCACCACCCATGGGCTTACCACCCTGCATGCTAATGACCTTGTCATTCTGGACAGTGCCCGTGACATTGACACCATCAATTCCCAATTAAACTCCGACTTCAAGCGGATCCAATCATGGCTGGTGGAACACAAGGTTACCACCAATCTTAAGAAAACCCAGGCTATGCTCTTCAGCTCCCTGAACAAAACAAAATCCAGCTCTGCCCCCCTACTAATCTACAGGGCTGATGGCACCCCCCTGCAGATGGTGGCCACTGTCAAATACCTGGGCGTCACTCTGGACCCTCAGCTGGATCTCTCCTTGCGCATCCGTAATGTCTGCAAGTCTACAAGCATCAAACTTGGTCTCGCCTACAGAGCCAAAAACTGCCTGACCCCGGCTGCTCAGGTGGCTCTAGCTAGGGGTGTTCTCCTCCCCTCTTTCTGCTATGGGCTAGTGACCTTTTCCCCCCTGCCAAAATCCAGCCTCTTGAAATGGGACACGGCCTACAACAGCATCTGTCGCTTTGCACTATCTTCCCCACCCCTGACTCACCGCTGCAACCTCTACACATGCCTCGAGTGGCTCCCTTCTGAGAAACACTGCACCTTTGTAGTAGGGAACTTCATTGACAGCATTGTAAGATCAGCCACCTCTGCTGCTCTCGCCCTTCCCCTCAACCCTGACACCTCTTCCTACCACCTTAGGTCAAGCACAACACTCAACTGTCCGGTTCCTAGGACACACACCCAAGCGGGTGATCGGGCCTTCGCCAACTATGCCCCTAAACTATGGAATTCGTTCCCAGTCCTTACTTGGTCCACCCCCTCCCATCCAAGCTTTAAAACTTCCCTTTGGAACTTCCTGAAGGGCTCCTCCACCTGTCTATGCACCTTGTAGCCCCCTGCACTATGAAGGCATGGGGTGGGTCTCTGCACCCCCTTGGGTCTACCGCACTTATTCTCTCATCCACTGATCAAGTAATGGCTGCCCCACTGTCCTACCTCCCGAACAAGGTCACCAGGCCCCCGCCAGCTCTTCCCTAGGTCCCCCCCTCCACATGCAGGCACTTATTCGGCTTAGCATATGACTGAACGTGTGTGCACTTGTCCCAACCCCTTTTGAGGACTGTCAACCACCTACCCAAATCTTTCTAAAGTGTACCATCTCTTCCTTGAGTGCCATATTAGTTTAGCCTGCTTTCCTGTTATACGTAAATCTTGACTCACTTATTGTTTTCTGTATGCTCTAGCTTATAACTCTCCTGGGTCACCTGTAACACCCCCCGGGTTCGTGACTTGTTACTGGTTGTCATTCTATTCCATCACCTGTTATCCCACTGTATGTAAGACTGATCTGTCACTGTACCTACCTACTTAAGTTTGTAACTCTTCCCGGGTCGCACCTGAAAATAGGCACTTGGCTGTCTAGTGTGACTTACCCGGTCAACAAAAGCAAATAAATAAATAAATAAGTCATCCTTTTACCATCTTAGGAACATCACTAGGATAAAGCATCTTGTTCCATCCAGTGATCTACCTACATTGGTTCATGCCTTTGTGACCTCGCACCTTGATAACTGTAACTCCCTTTACTTAAGGCTTTCTGGGGTTGATATCTGTCACCTGCAGCTAGTGCTGAATGCCACATCAAGATTGTTGGTGGGGACTTCTCAAAGTTCTCATATCACCCCTGTACTTCGCACTCTGCACTGGCTGCTGATTCAGTGGCGGATCACCTTTAAAGTTGGTTTACTGACTTACAAAGCCCTACATGAACTCGGCTCTGACTACCTGAAAGAGATTCTTGTTCTGTATCGCCCTGAACAACAGCTCCATTCAGCTGATGAGGGGTTGCTGGAGATTCTGAGGGTGTCTTTGAAGTCTTCTGGGGCCTGTGCATTTATGTACGTGGTCTCTACCCTCTGGAATTATCTGCCTCATAGGCTGCAGGAGTGCACGATTGTGGGATGCTTTAAACAGGCATTAAAGACTGTTTTATGGTGCCAGGCCTTTGATGGCACTGAATAATGAACCTCGTCAGATTTATTTTACTGTTTTGGATTGTATTTATTGATTTTATTACTGTTGTTTTAACCTTTTGTAAAGAGCCTTGGTACTTTGAAAGGTGCTTAAGCAAAATAAAGATTATTATTTTTATAAGTGTTAGCAATACAAAACCATAAAAAACAAATTGTGTGCATGCTGAAGATAGAAAATGTATATCACAGTGAAGTTTGTGGTTTGTGTGGTTGGCATTTCATACTTAAAGAAAGAATGCCTGGAACTTCTGGTTGGTATAACTTGTGTTTGCTGAAAATATATATATATTTTTTTTTGTTCTTATTTTTTATTTCCCGGGCCACTGATCTGCTTACCTGCGTCCTGGCAGCACCCGACGGCTGTCCAGCCGCCGATCCCCTGGAACTTTCCCGGCCACCTAATTAGGCCCTGACTACCCCTGCTTACCCCCACGGTGGGGGTGGGGAACACTCCTCTCGGAGCTCAACCCACCCAGTCCAGATCCAGCATTGTCGCGCGCCCTGGTACTGGGAGATTCCAGTGCGGGGACGGCCATCATGCCGCCACAACCAGTGCCCTCCTTTTTCCACCTTTTTTCCCCCCATGTCAGCAGGCGTGCACTAACGCCAATGGCCCCGAACGTGCACGCATCCGCCCACGCTCTTGTCCAGGCATCTGCCTCCAGCTACGTTTGTGATCCCAGCAGCTGAGGTACCCCCAGTCTCCACCGGGGGTCCCTCCTGTGCCGGGATGCCCCTGGATCCCCCTCCCAGAGAGAGGAGAGCTGTCCTATGTATGCTCGATCCTACTCCCTCCCCTTCGACCCCCAGCTCCCCGGGCTCGTTCCCGAACCCAGGTCGCTGGCGTGACGCGAAGTGTGGCGTCCAGTGCCTTAATGCTCAGTGCCACTGGGCTGGAGAAAATATATTTTTAAATTACAAGTGATAGGAGAGCACGGTGGAGCCCGAGTATGATGGAAGCTGGAACCTAGAACTCTGCATATGGTATTGTGGAAAACAAATAAAAATATACTTTTTTCATTGAGATTAGCTGAACAGATACTAAAAGAGGCTATAAGAGCATCAACAGAACAATATGGTTCAGAAAGATAAAGCACAACCTGAGAGCATGAAACCAGAAACAGCTGTGGGAGCTCCTGCCACGAGATCAGCACAGGAAAAACTGCTGGAAACCTTGGAAACGGCCGAGGTGGAAACTTTACGATCCTTGGGTATGAAAATCAACCAATTAATACAATCGGTTTCTGGACTGACCGACAAGTTTGATTCACTGACCTGATCAGGCTTCCTGGCATGACTCAGGAGCAGAGGCACTGTTTTCACTGCTGCTTGAAAAAAAGGTACTGAGACTCCAGACAATAGACGTTTGAATTGTGGTACCCTTTTTCTCAAGTGGCTGCTCTCTGCTTTTTAAACTTAATCTGAAGCTGTAGTCCAGTCCTCTGAGTAGAGTTTAAAGAAATGTTAGGATAATACTGAACAAGATAATGGAGAACATGGCTGTAGCTGTATAGCTTAATTAAGTGCCTATTGCAGTGGCTAAATCAATTTAATTAACCTAAAATTTGCTGCTGTTGTATTATTCTTATAACCTGCTGCATGTGTGTCGCTGTGTACTAACTGAAATGCTGCAGTTGATTTTAGTTAACTGAAAAAGGGACTGTAAAAATTTCATAAGACTGCTGTAACTGCTTTCTTTCTCGCTGCACCCATCTCATTATAGGACTACTCTCTCCTCACCCATTCCATCAGTCCATGATCGATCATGACCTTTCACTTCTACAGGCCTCCCTCTACTTTAATTTTTAATATGGGACCGCTGCTTAAATTCTCCCTGCTGTGACTAATTCATCCCTTTTTTCTCTTCTCTTCTCTTCTCTTCTCTTCTCTTCTCTTCTCTTCTCTACTCTTCTCTTCTCTCAGGCTCCCTACACCTAGCCCCTGATCAGGGTTGAGCCACGGGCTTCTTAGCCTGACTCAAGAGCAGAGTCACTGTTTTCACCACTGCTTGAAAAAAGGTACTGAGACCCCAGAAGATAGACATTTGAATCTTGGCACCCTTTTTCTCAAGTGGCTGATCTCTGCTTTTTAAACTATAACCTGCAGCTGTAATCCAGTCCTCTGAGTAGAGTTTAAAGAAATGTTGGGATAATACTGAACAAAATAATGGAGAAAATTGCTGTAGCTGAATTACTTAATTAAGTGGCTATTGCAGAGGCTAAGTCAATTTAATTAACTTAAAATTTGGTGCTGTTGTGTTATTCTTATATCCTGATGCACTTGTATCGCTGTGTACTAACTGAAATGCTGCAGCTGATTTTAGTTAACTGAGAAGACGGATTGTGAAAATTTCATAAGACTGCTGTAACTGCTGTCCCTGTCTCACTGCACCCAGCTCATCATAGAACTGCTCTCTCTTCCCCACTATCTCTGTCTATGATAGATCATGACCTTTCATGTCTACAGCCCTCCCACTACATTAATTTTTAATATGGGACCTCTGCTTAAATTCTCCCTGCTGTGACTAATTCCTCCCTTCTTTCTCTTCTCTCTCAGGCTCCTTATACCTAGCCCCTGATCAGGGCTGAGCCCCAGGCTTCCTAACAGGGGTGCCATGGGGGGGAAAGTTGCCCCCTGCATTGCAGGCCATTTTTCTTGCACCACCCCCACATCCCCTAGCTCAGCCCCCACAGCTCCTCTGACCATTTGTTGCCCACCCTGTTGAAATATGAAATGGTGCCCCTGCTTCCTAGCCTGATTCAGAAGCAGAGTCACCATTTTCACTGCTGTTTAATTATCCACCCAACCCCACCACCCCATCCTTGACTGATCTTGCTTGTATAGCGGCAGATGGTCATGTGATTAAGTCCCCACTTTCTTGTCTGCAGCCTATACAAAGTCACCCTTAGAGGGTGTTTAGGATTCAATGAAGCTCATTCTTGCACAAATCTTAGAAGTTGAACAGCAGTCTCTGACTCAACAATTAGTGCCTATAATTAGTAATTTACATCTATTCTCTCATAGATAAGACTAAATTTGCAACTCTTGTGAACCTATTGGTTAAAGCTTACTCAAGCTGCAGCACAGAAGTAAAACTGCTATTTTTTTAGATCCTCCTACCCCCCCCCGAGTGAAGTCAGTTCTAGTAATTTGCAAGGCATGGATGCAGGCTGTCTGCAGAGTTCAAAGGCTGCTATTCCTGACTGCCCCTAAACCAGTGGAACAATGGGTTACACCAAAATTATAAAGCACGTCCTGCTCCTTCTATATGTTATCCCCTGCACCGTATGTCATCAGGGAAAGCAGAAAATTGGTATATCATTCCATGATGTACCTAGGATCCCTAAAGGGATGCACCTGCCAATGCCCAGTCTGACTGCACCCCTCTCTTATCCACCAAAAATGGTTTGGAACCCCAAAACAGGGGTCTGTCTATTCCTAACCACCCCAGCATGGACTCCCCCTATAAATCCACTGCAATGAAAATCACTGAAACAGAAATGAAGAAGAGTAAAGACTATGATATATATTTGCCTCACTAGAAAAAAATACAATAGCATTACTACTACTGTTTTCTGGGAACATACATCCCAACCCTGGCCCACCAAAGCACCAGTCTAAGGTTGGAAAGGGGAAAGATGGGCTAAAGATAGTAGCCATGAATATAGGGAGCCTACTAGCAAAATGGGCACACATGCATTCACTGGACATCATCTTTCTCACAGAAACCTGGCTAACTCCAAAAATGAAGGATCAATCAATCTCCTTACAAGAGTATGAGGTATGCAGTTAAGACAGACTTGATAAAACAGGAGGGGGAAGCCTCATCTACATAAGAGACACAATTCAAGGCTGTTTGCTGCCATTACAAGGGAGCTCTGGTGACTACAAACTATTGGCATTAAGTTATTACTTGTTGCACAATAGCCACAGTTTACCTACCTCCTAAGAAAGCAAAGATAGATTTGAAAACATTGTTGAGGTGCTTAGCCAGCTTAAATTGAACAATGAAGTCATAATAACTGGTGACTACAAACTAAACTGGTTTAACAAGGAGTACAGTCACCAGAAGGACCTGGTTACCTGCCTGGACCTCACACGATTAGTAATTGAGCCAACTAGACACAACTATAAGAATGGTAATAGCACACTCCTGGACTGAGTCCTGGCCAGCCAACCATCTAGGATATTAGGGGTCACAGTTTACTCAGACTCCCTAATCAACCACTGACCAATCACCTGCCTCTAGACTAGCAAAAGCAAGAAGGCTGCCCGAGTCATGATAGAAAGTAAGGTCCTAAAGAGAGGTCTGTTTGATTCCTTTTGGGGCAGCAGTTGCCCAAATCCACTGCTCACCTCTGGACAAGATCCAGGACATTGACCTAGCCCTTCAGTACTTTATAGACAAATACAATGCTACCTGTGACATATTTGCCCCAGTAAGAAGGAGAAAAACTCAGGGGTCCAGTCATGGATGGATCACTAGGGAACTGCTCGATTGTATGAGGGATCAAGATAACCTGTGAAGCAGGGCAAAGGCCACTGGCTAGAGGGAGGGTCATCAGAGATACAGGGCAGCCATAAAGAACCATTGAAATGGTCATGGGGCAATGGAAATAGTTTTGGGGAGAACATAAGGGAACTGTTAGGAAAGGAAGATAAAAAGCAACCAACTATGTTCAACATAAATGGGACTAACACTCAAGACTTGCCCACCATTGTTGACTCCTTCAACAATACTTTCAAAGGCCTGAGTTATGTACTACCTCCAAACTATCTTTATGCCCCTGATCCTACTCAAACAACCCCCAGAAAGAAACACAAGTAACCTAAATTCTACTTTAGGTGTATCTCTATCAAGGAGGCTGGGAAAAAGGTACTCAGGAGAACCAGAAAAGGGAGAGACAAAATTGACATGAAAATGGTTGCTCTCACCATGGAAGAAGTACTTGCCTCATCACAAACATTTTCAATAAATCCCTCACACTTGTTAAATTCCCATCAGTCTGGAAACATGTGTGGGTAACCCATGTCCACAACAGTGGTGATCGCACCTACACCTCAAATTATAGGCCCATCGCGATCCTCTCCCCCCTCTCAAAAGCACTGGAAAAAAATAGTGGCCGACCAAATCGCCGACTATCTGCATAAAAAAAATTTCAAATGCACACAACAGCATGGCTTCAGAAAGAGTCCTAGTACATCAACTGCCTTGGTCAACTTTACAGATTATGCTCATAAAGCTCTAGATGGTGGCCTGCTAGTGGGATAAATTTTTATTGATCTCACCAAAGCCTTAGACACAATCACTTTCTTCTTACACAACAGCTGCTGTCTCTAAGCCTGTCAACTACATCAGTCAGGTTGTTCCATGATTACCTCTCCTTCAGATCACAGTGTGTTAAAATAGGGGCACCCATCTCCATCTCAAGAGAGGTCTCCCTGGGAGTACCTCAAGGGTCCATACTCAGCCTGCTGCTTTTCAGTTTGTTTCTAAACTCACTCCTGGATGCTTGCACAAGCAAATTCATTCTTTATGCTGATGATGCAGTCATTTTGGACTGCCACTCACAGCTAGCTCACCTCCAACATAATCTCCAGACTACCTTTCATAAATTAGAAGATTGGTTTAAACAGCAAAAACTGCTACTCAACTACAAAAAAAATGAAAACCATGCTCATCTCTAGCTATCACCACAAGTCAAGAAACCTGATGCTCACCATAACCAACAGCAAGACTGTCCAGCTGGAGCAAGTGGACTTCTTTAAATACCTAGAGATCATAACAGATGAAACCCTGTCCTTCTCAAAACACACTGAACAAGTTGTTAAAGCAGTCAACACCAGACTTGTGGTGTTATATAGGAACCATCAATACCTTACACCTTCTTCCCTTCGACTATCCATCACCAGCTCCATCCTATCAATAACTGACTATGACCTGGTTGTGTACAGTGTGGCCTCAGTTACTGCCCTAATACAAGTGACTAAAGCACTCAATAGTGCTAGCAGGCTAGTCCTTTGGGGCTGACAAATGTACCCACACATGTGCCCTGTATGAATCAACCAACTATCTCTCACTCAGAGACAGAGTCAAACTGCAAACCTGCCTACTACGGAAAAAAAGCCCAGCTATGTCTGGCACCGCCTGCATAGAACAAATCATACTGGCTCACCCACTGCATAACACTAGGGGCATGGCCAGAGACACATTAAGTATCCCCTTCATGAGGACTTCTCTTGGGGAGCACTCATTCACTTATAGGGCTCCCCTCTGGCTAAATGAGCTTCCAGTTGAAGTCAACAATGCAAAGAACTTCCCTAACTTGAAGCATGAGCTCAAGTTATCCCTATTGAAAACTAGAACATGTGAGTGCTGACATACTTAAATCACCTACTCTCCACAACAGTGGCCAACACCGTCTGCAAAAGTACTCCACTTTTGGGAAATAAGACTGTCAAACTCCTCCAGTTAAGGTTTTAATCCCCTGCTGACCAGCACGTACTCCTGCCCTAATTCCCCTTACCCCTCTCTTGGGTTTACCATAGCTCTTCTAATTCAACTCAATCTTTGTGACTATTAGTCTCTACTCAATTGTTACGTTCACTCAACCTCCCTACAGTCTCACCTCCCAATCCTGCTCTAACCTCCTACTCACCCCCTCTATACTTTGACTATTTCATGTCACTCTCAGAACTCCAATTATTCAACCAGCACTTCCATGGGTATTAAAGCCTGTTAATCTCCCACTTCTGCACCTGTCTCCCTCCTCCCTTCTCTTGAAGCTATGTTGAAGTACTTGGACTTGTAGCATATGACAATTCCTGATCCATGGGCAGCTGGTTATTTCACTTTTCAGCTTGTAATAGAGACTGCTTGTAACCCACTATAGAATAAATTGTCTAGTCCAGCTAATATTCCTATGTTTGACACCTAGAGCCAGATTTTCAAAAGACCCTTAGATCCATACAAGCTGCATCAAACAACCACCTTGTGTCAGATCTAGGTGCGCAAAATACCGTGCACCATATTTTGTAAGAAAAGTGTTCTCTGTGGCAAAGTCCTCCAAACTGACACAAGAGGTCCACTGCATCAACAAAACGATGCAAGGGACAAGAATGGCATAACCTGCACCAACAAATATAAAGCAAGTTAAGTCACAAAAATGGTGTAAATTAAGTCAAAAAATGGTGCAAGTTAAGTAAAAAAAATGGTGCATGTGGAGTCAAAAATGAAGCAAAGGATGAGAATGATGCAAGATAAGTTGAAAAATACAGCAGATGAAATGGCCAAGACTAAGCCCCCAAAATGTTCTAAACTGGTTCAGCAGTGGAATACTGGCCTTTAAAAGTAGTATAGTCAGGTCTGACTGTCTGCTGTTGGCCACTTTATATGCTCTAGTGTCCCTTAGACCAGCTTTGTCTGGTCTAACAGGGACATGCATCTTAGGCACAAGGACAGGACTCACATTCCTTCAAAATCCCAAATAAGGGGATGGTGCATCATTTTGGTGATGCAGGCATCCCTTCCGACATGGCACAGGCATTTTTGGTGCAAGCATGATGTGAGTCACTCTGGAACATGCAGACCTGTTTTTGATGCAAGCACCATTTGAAAATCAGAACTGATGCAAGTTTTAAAGCATCCTGCTCCTTGTGTTAGTTGCTTTTGATGCAAGCCTTTTGCGTCATTCTCTGGGCTTTGAAAATCCTGCCGCTATAGTTCTGCCTAGTGTTAATTGTGCTATTGTAACTATTGTACTGTCTCTTGATGCGGAACCTTTGTAAAAGAGCTCTTAGTTCAAAGGTTGTTTCCAAAGTGTTAAATAAATAAAAATAAATAAAATCAGGTAGTGGTCTTGGAAACAACAACCACTTCTCTACAAACTTTAATGGTGAAAGCAGGCAAGCGTGTAGCTGCAGCAATGGGAATGGTAGCTAACCTAGGTGATGAAAACATCCACCTGAGGTCGCGGGTTGAGAACTTAGAAAACCAGGCTCAATCTTCCAATGTATGGATTATTGGAATGCCCCAAAAAAGTGAGGGTGACCACCTGGTTTTATTTCTTTTGGCTTGCCTGACTCAACAATTAGGAGAGGACGTGGCTGGCCACAGAAACACATTCAGAAAGCATATCGGGTGACCCCATGTGGAAGGTCCAACAACCTAGAGGCACCATGGTCCATTGTGATGATCATTGATGGCATGGGCAGTAGAGATTTCCTCATCAGTGGCACATCAGAAAGGGCCTTTACTTCAGGAAGGCCAGATGTTTTGTTTATATCCAGACCTCAGCTACGCAACCTGCCAACAGAAGAAAAGGTTTGATAGGGTCTGTGCCATGCTATGGGAGGCCAAGATCCCACATGGAATTGTGTTCCTAGCCTGCATGAAGATTGTGCATAAAGGGAAAGTGTTTGTCTTTACAGATCCAGCAGACACATTGAAGTGGGCCTAAAGGAACATCTCTACATCGACAGCATCGGTGAACCCATGAGAGTAATCTTCTGATGAGGTAGACCCTGGCTGAATTTAAAAATGTGCATTGTTATCTCAAATTAGTTTGCAATATGTTTGGTGGGTAAATGACCTCTCCACAAGTAAAGTAAGGTAAGGAACCACTGCCATAAGATTCAGGTTGATATATTTGATCAAACAATTGTCTGGCAAGGGGTGCTGGGGGAAGGGAGGCAGCTGTTAGGTGGTCTAAACCTCACTTTCAGGTTCTTGGCAATATTGGGAATGCAAGTAATCACAGACACATTGCATTAGAGTAATAAACAAGTTTATTACTACCAAAAGGATAAAATCACAGTTGCCCTAAGCAGTTCTTACCAATACGAACCGGGAGACAGTGCTAAGTGTTCCCTATACTTCGAGGTCTCTCTGTGTCTCCTGGGATCTCCGAGGTACAAGACTAGTGTATTACATTATATACCTATGATAATTACTATGGTTACTGTAAGATAGAAACATTTCTAGTTACAGAGATGAGCCCCATTGGCTAAATTAGAGGTGGCTCCACGGTCCAACATAACATTATACAATTTTGTATAGTCATCAGTTTATGAACAAAGAGTTCTTGTACAGAGTCTTACATAACTCAGTGTAATAGTACAAATCACCAAAAGGTGGCAATGCCGACTTACATATCATAATTACTCCAAGGACACAGGTGCCTTGGAATCTTACAAGTAAGAAATACACAGAAAATACATAGAATATATGTATTAGCAAGCAAAGTGTATTACAACAATATCCATTCATATCCTGACATCTACTCTTGTATGGTAGATGCCCTTAGCCCTATATGTGAGTATATGACATATACCTAACTGCTAGCTGTCTACAATGTACCTCTGAGGGTACCACTTTAGGGTGCAGGGACCTCGTGTAACACAGGCACCATACACTTTACTTGATGTTTACAGCCTGTTGCTGCTTCTGTTTAGCTCTACTATCAATCTCTATTAAATCTGTTTGTTAAAGATTGCAGGTTGCTCAGTTTAAAGCTACACTTAACTGTAAGGTACTTAATAAAAGGTACACTGGACTGTGTATAAGCATGCTACTTGTCTCCTTTCCTTGTGATAAAGAGGTGGAGAAGTTTGGGACATTGAAACTTAGGCTCTTACATTTTTTGAGGCATGCTGCTCATGGGCCAAATAACACAGCCTTGTTTATTATTATAAATAACCTATAAGACATGATCAGGTTTCCTCCCGTAGGATATATCTATATTGCACTGAATTTAACTTTTTATACTGCATGTATTTAGAAGAATCGTGTACTCAATGTCTTTTCCATCTGAATGCTTGGTGCTCGAAGCGGTGCTAATATGTTTTACGTCAAATCAATGAACAGAAATTAAAAAAATAAATAAATTTCAAATGTTAAAAGCATAAATATTTAATCTATCTGTGAGTATGCTGCTTCCACTTGCATTTATGGTGTTGTATGTTATTTGCATTTTCATTTCAGATTCAAATGCCTACAAATGATCACATAATAACAATTACAAAATGAGGTGGATTTTACAGTTGTAACTTCTGTGTTTGACCCGTTAAATTGTGGGCTGCACACCTGCCACTGCACCAATGGGCCATCCCAGTCCCGTTAAATTTCTAATCACTGCCTCTTTCAACTCTTTTCAAGTTCCCAGACTGAACCTCTCATTCCATCACTTAGTTCTTATCACTGTTTCCCACAATAATGCTCAGATCCTGGGGTAGAGTTCTGGAGCAAACAGAACAAGAACCAACACTATTTTTAAACTACAAACATGATGATTAGTTAAGCAATTTTCCAAGTCTTTCCTTACAAATCCAGCTTACCTTGTGATAGCCCCCCATACTTTATCCCAGTCTGTCTATACTAGTCCTGTCTCATTCCTTTACCAGCATAGTGTTTTTTTCATCATGTGACAAGGGGCACTGGAAGCTTTCAAAATTAGGCAAACCTTGCATGATCTGCATTTTATTGAAAGTCCAACAAGTAACTTTTTCAGCAGCACTGGCTAGTATTCCCTACAGAAAATGTTATGACAAAATCATACTGTATGGTAGAGTAACTATGTAAAAATATAACATTATGCACTTTATTTTTTTTTACAACAAAAACAACAGCAGGAACCTGCATATTCACATTTCTTTCGTCTCTTAATTCCATGATTTGATCCATATCAGGTCTAGAAATCTATTTCCTCCCATAGGTGGTTATGAGCCATTTCTATTCCCAAAATAAACCTAAAATGGAAATAATAAATAACACCTTCCTGCCTACTAGAGGATAAAGAATCCTTAGAACAAGTTGGAACAAGAGGATAACCACAGGCACAGTTGAGTTTAATTTCAAGGTGGTTGGCACAAAGGTGGTCTTATGTGTTTTTTGGGACCCCGGCAACATTAGTCACGGGGGCCCCATTAGTCTTCTGTGCAAGCATCTTCATATCATTGTGATGTCATTTTGAAAGCTTCTTCCCAGCTCACAAACTCCCCTTGTGCAGTTTTAAAAGGGCACAATAAGATGGTTCCATGTCAAGATAACGAATCCCAAATGATGAGGAGTAAAAACGGATTGAAATAACAGTGCATGCCATATTGGTGAACTTTCTGTTTGTGAGGGCTTTGCTTCACACACACCCCTTACTTAATATACCAACTCTGGGGGGTGGACCTTGGGGGAGGGGGGAACCTTCAGTCTTTGATATGACATGCGCTGGGATTTCCTGCCATTTTCACTCCTTGACATTTGGGAGTTGCTATCCTGACGGGCTACCCATTAAGACATAAAAACAATTAAAAAAAAATCAATCTTAAAGACTGATACCTTGCAATAGGCCTGACAGAGGACCATTTGAGCTTGGGGCCCCAGATGTACCTGGGACTGAGGGTGCCTGCCAACTCTGAGCAGGCAACAGCAAACAGAAAAAAAGTAATAAAATGGATACAACAGTGCTAATGTCTCCTTCAGACTAGTTACTGTAGTTAGGAAATGGGGCTCATATTTTAAGAGAGTTCAGATGTTTACTGTATATGTTGACCCTGGTACCATAGCAATTGCACGCAAATCTTGTTTCTTTTCCAGGAGAGGCAGATAGCTAAGTTTGTAACTCAGAGGTGTTAATTAGGTAATGAGATATTAATAGATGCTGAGACAGCAGTGGTATGATATAGAGATTAGGCCTTATTGTCCCATACAGGAAGGTTTTCAGGTAAGACTAAGTTTACTTTCATACAAACATATACAAACATATGAAGAAGCCAGCAGAAGAAAGCCATTTGGTCTATCAAGTCTGCTCATATTGCAGGGTCCACGGCTTGAGCTAATGTCCCTGCCCTCCCTTCCTACCCCTCCGATCCTCCCATCCTCCCTACCCATGACCCTTACCCTCCTCCATGCCTGTCCCAGCTTCTCTTAAAGCTGCCCACTGTCTTCAATGAGATTACCTCTTCTGGCAGCACATTCCCAGTGTTCACCACCCTCTCTGTGAAGAAATGCTTCCTGACCTCCTTCCTAAACCTCCCACCCTCCAGCTTAAGACTGCTCCCCCTCGTGTTATGGTTGCCACTCAGCTTAAAGAGACTCTTTTATCCATTTCAAGGACTTGATGGTCCCAATCATATCCTCTCTCTCTCTCTCTCTCCTGTCTTCCAGGGAGTACATGTTCAGTGCCCTCAACCTCTCCTCATATGCTTTATGATGCTGACTGGCTATCATCTTTGTAGCCCTCCTCTGGACCTTGTCCAGTGGGTTAGTGTCCTTTTTAAGGTGTGGGCACCAGTACTGAACTCCATACTCTAGATGCGCCTTACCAGTGACCTGTACAAGGGCAGTATAACCTCCCCTCTCCTACTACTGATCTCCCTAGATATGCATCGTAGCATCTTGGTTGCCTTTGCTGCTGCTTTCTTGCACTGCATGGAGTGCTTCAGGTCACTTGTGCTCATCACTCCCGGATCCTTGTCATCCTCTGATGAAGATACTCGGACTCCATCCAGGTAACTCTGTCCTAGGATTCTTGGCTCCAATATGCATAACTTTGCATTTCTTGGCATTGAAGTCAAGCTGCCATATCCTGGACCACCTCCTCAGCTTTTCCTGATCTTCCTGTAGGTCCTGTATCCCTTCAGCTGTGTCCACTCTTCCACAGAGCTGGGTGTCATCCGCAAATAGGCACATTTTGCCCTTGTGCCATCTCCAATGTCATTGATGAAGAAATTGAAGAACACCGGCCCCAGCACTGAGCCCTGTGGGGCCCCACTGGTTACCTGTCTGGTGCCAGATAACTCTCCCCCCACAACCACCCTCTGGGCCTTCAGTCAATTTTCCACCCATTTGGTCATCCTTTCCCCAACCCTGAGATCCAACAACTTCCTGATCAACCTTTTCTGGGGCACAGAGTCAAAGGCCTTGCTGAAATCAAGATAGATGCCCCTGTCTACGGTCTTAGTGACACAGTCAAAGAAGTCAATCAGATTTGTTTGACATGATCTATCCCCCCATGAACCCATGCTGCCTCACATCCTGGAGACCATGCTTCTCTAGATATTCTGCCAACCTCTTCTTTAGTATGGTCTCCATGAGCATGCCCACAGTGGAGGTCAGACTGACTGGTCTGTAATTCCCTTGGTCATCCTTGGGACCGCTTCTGTGGAGTGGCACTACATGTGCTGTTCTCCAGTCCTGCTGTACTATGCCTGTCTCTAGTGAAAAATTAAATAGGTCTGCCAATGGCCCTGCCAGCTCCTCAGCCAGTTCCTTTATTGCCCTTGGATGTACTCTGTCTGGGCCTGGTGATTTGTCCACCGTCAATGCAAGCAGCCCCTCCCTCCCTCTTTCCTCCTCTATCACTACATCAGTGTTCCCCTCTCCCCCCCCGCTCCTCTTTTCCATCCTGAAAGCACTGGTCCATACTTCTCCCTGGTGAAGCTGGAATACAAGTATTCATTTAGTATCTCTGCTTTTCCCCCCATTATGCTCCATCCACTCCACCCCTTTCTGTACCCAAAATGATCCACTCAGAAATGGAAGCATCCTGGCAGGAAGCGACCATATTGTTGGCAAGGCAATGTGGGGCAAGTTTATTTGTTATGCACCTATCCAAGGCTGTAGGGCCCCATACAGACAGTGAAACTTAATCCAATTTTAAAACCATAAATATAAAACAATATATATCCTATCCAAGGCTCTAACTGCCATTCAGACAGTAAAAATTAATTCAGTTTTAAAACCATAAATATAAAACAGTATATATATATATATATATATATATATATATATATATATATATGTGTGTATATATATATATATATATACACAAATAAAACAAAACTCTAAATAATGAGATACTAATTAAAATTCCTACAGGTTAAAACTTGGGTGTCCCAAAGGCCTAATTAATAAAGTAAGTTTTAAGTAAGCTCTTAAAACATCCCAAAGAAGGGGCTCCTCTAATAGCTGGAAGCAAGTTCCACATCATAAGAGCCACAATGCAGAAAACTTTGGCTCCTAAAGATCTAAGCCAGGAGCAAGTAACCATCTGGAAAACCACCTCAGAGGAATTAAGAGGGTGTTCATGAGTGTATTCAGTCAAGAGGTCTTTCAGGTATCTAGGACTCAAACTGTGTAGGGCTTTGTATACCAACAAACATATCTTCAAGCTAATGCACCACTTCACCAGCAACCAGTGCAGTTCCTGCAGCACCAGTGTGATATGCTCGAACTGCAAGCTATTAGCAAGGCTGCTGAGTTCAGCACAAGCTGCAACAGATGAACCAGCCCTACAGATAATCCTAGGTAGAGAGCGTTACAATAATCCAAGCAGGAATAGACCAAGCATCCACTTGTGTTTCCTGGTAAGAGCGAGCTAGATAGGTTTGAATTCAGGCAATATTTCATAGGTGGTAGAAACCACTGTGATTTAATCCACTTTTTAGTCTTCCAAGGTTCCTTTTTATTTAACTTGTATCAGTTGAAAATAAGCAGAGGACTGAGACTTTATGGATTACTATGAATACAGTCAAACAGAAAAAATATAAAGAAAAAGAATTATAAGTTTATACTAAAAAACAAATCTTCTTATATTTTGTTTGATTTAGATAAAAGCAAGTAAGTTCCAAGTCTGAGGAAGGAACTTAAACAGTTCTGAAACATTACAGTACAAAAAATAAATAAGGAGCATGAGAAAACAATATGGAATTATAAAAAATAATAAACCAAGTTTGAAGAACATTTTTGTTTCATTTATGAATGGTAGAGTGAAACTTTTTTTCTGTTTGAAAGAAACTACTGTGAACCACAGAGTACACTCTTGTCCTAGTGTAAGTCTATTATCCACAATAATGCTCAAGTTCTCAACTCTATCTACAGCTGATTACATGGTACCACTTATCAATGGCAACAAGGCATCATCATTATTCATTGCTGCAGCTGCCTGACCCAGTTTCACCAATAGCGCCTCCATCTTCAATGAGTTGAGCCTAAGCCAACTTGAAGCCATTCAGTTCTGGACCTCTATAAGACGCTCATCTAGTACAGCAACTGCATTTACCCCATCAGGTGCACATGAAAGATAGATCCGGGTATCATCCGTGTAGCAGTGAAAACCCAGACCATACCACCTGATGATCACCCCCCCCGATGGTAACATGTACACAGCAAAAAAATAATGGGCACCAAAACTGACCCTGAGGCACTCCACAGCTATGTACAACTACACCCAAAATTTTACAACCCAATACTACCTGTTGCACTCTGTCCGATAACTAGGACTCAAACCCCTGCATCACTATACTTGAGAGTCCTATGTAGTGTCTAAGATAGGATAATAGTACTCCATGGTCTACCATGCTAAATGCCAAATAAAGATTAAAAAATTCCAGCCTGGAACAATGGCCACAGTCTTTAGACTCGGTGCACCCCTTTTGGTCGGCACCCCGATGGCAAAACAGGAAAAAAGACCATTACGGCAACATTCGCGGTAATGGTCCTTTTTCCATGTTTCACCTTCCCCCAGTGTTCCACCCCCTCCCCGGACCAACTCTGACCTGGAGTTGGAATCCTAAAGTCTGGGAGGGTGTGGGGGATGTGAGGAGCACAGCCTCCAACAGAAAATACCTTTAAAGCAGGCGGCACAATACCTGCATCAGTATTGTGCCGTCGCTGTGGGAGAGGTCAGCATTGTCATTGTCGACCACACTTGGTGCTTCCCTCTAGACTAGAAAAGTTCAATGAACAATTCAATGAAAGCAGTCTCCACACTATAACAAGGCCTAAAACCTGATTGAAAAGGCTTAATGATCTCAAGCATTCCAAACAGTTTTGAAGCTGCACTACCACAACATTCTCAATAACCTTCCCTTAAAATGAGAGGTTCCAGACAGCCCTGTAGTTCACCAGCTCATCAGGATTCAGTGGTGGTTTCTACAGAAGAGGTTCCACCACTGACTTCTTCAGTTAGGTGGGGAACTCACCATCCCAAAGCAAACATCTGACAATTTCAGCAATAACTGGATCCAGGATCAACCAGCAACTTGAGTGAAATCTGGTAGATCTTGGATCCAAAATACAGTATGTAGGGCATGACCCAAAGACCACTTGGGAGACCTTCTCAACTGGGACTGAATCAAATTTCTCCCAAGGTGACAGAGTGCTCAAGCCCCTCACCTCCTGAACACTGCCTGCCCATGAGAGGTCACCTGAGGAGACTTCCACCTGGATGGAGGACACCTTTCTTAGAAAAAATCGATTAAACTTATTGTATATTACTGCTGTAAAAAACTCTTCCAAACTGCAGACAGAGAGGGTTTAAAAATCTGTCTACAGTGTTAAAGAGTGGAGCTGGACAATTTTTAATTCAGCTATCACATATGATAGGAACACTGTCTTTGTCAGTGTAATAGTCCACCAATACTCCCTGAAGTGAGCATGCAATGACAATTTGTCTTCTTCAGAGACAGTCTTCTTCCAGAAATGCTCCAAACTCCAACCCTTAGTCTTCAGCCACCTCAGATCTACATTAAATCAAGGAGATCTGGGGTGGGACATCAAGGGGTGAAAATGATAAGGCACCAGAGAGCCCAAGACTGACATAGGAGCTTTATTATAACCCTCCATGGCATTCTCCGCAACCCCAGCACAATCCTATATCATACCCAAGATGTCCAGAGTCACCAGGAAACTGTTTGATTCCACTTTTTTAAAGAGTGATAATCTGACCAGCTCCACAGAGGAAGTTTCAAAACAGGGCTACCACAACTAAAATGAATGGCATGATGATCCAACCACCTGACCAGATCAATCCTGACATCCTCATTGTCAAGAACCAGTGAAAAAAACAAATCTAAAGCACAGCCTTTTTGGTGGTTCCAGGTGGCAACTGCCTATACAAGGCCTAGTAAGGACACGAACTGGAGGAATTACCTATGCCTTAATCCAGCCCTGTATAGGCCCTCACACCTCAATCTTTCTAAAAAGGAAGGGTGAAATCTGGACTTCATATGACTGGCTCCTACAGTAACACAACAAGTTCCAGACTCCAGACATTGTTTTTGATTGGTCTGGGTGACTTTGGGGCTTAGCTGGGCTCGGATCCCATTGACTTGCAGTGCTAAGTGCCGAAATTTTACGCCCACCCCCCCACCTTTATTAAATAGTCTGCTTGTCACCGCCCCTTGCTCTAAATACCCACCCACTGTCCCACATCCTATCCTGAACCACTAGCTAAACCACTCCCTCTCCCTTATTTTCTCTGCTGCTGCTTCCTCCCTGAGGATTTTGCAGGCTACACCCCACTGTGTTTTGTTTTTTTTTTAGCTCTTTAGACCTCCTTTTCCTTCCTCCTTCTTCTCTCCTCCTATTCTCCCCTCCTAGCTACTATGCCTCCCTGTAAACATTTTCTTCTCTCTCTCCTCTAGCCCTCTCCTTGCTTCTGACCTTAACCCACCTACCTACCTCTTCCTATCCCTCACCACCCTCTACTCTGGTCCTCTTGGCTAACTACCCAACATCAGGCATGATTGCAATCTCCCCCCATACGCATAAATGGTACCATCCAGCTATGGACTGTTTAAATATGAACAATTACGATGATTGCATGGGGGCAACCTGGCACCTATTCCTGGCCGATGCATTACACTGGGATCTTAGGCACCTGTACTGGTCCAAAACACATAAGCAACCGAGGTTGGTCGCCACCTACTATGAAATATGCCAATGGACTCTCAAACTCCTACTCCTCCTCCTCTTAATATCAGGAAGTGTTCACCCTAATCCTGGCCCAATCTCCTACAGTACAACAAAGCCTGCCAAACGGAGGGGACTCACCTTTGTCACCTTAAACATTTGTAGTCTCCTACCAAACTGGCCTCCTACAAACCCTTGTCAGTCAGCATAACCCCGATATCCCAGCCATTGTTGAAACTTGGCTGACACCCAGCACCCCTGACCATGCTATATCTCTTCAAGGCTACAAGATTCTCAGGCTGGATAGGACGTCAAAAAGGGGTGGTGGCTGTGCCATTTACATAAAGGAATATCTCAACTGCCTCTCTATTACGTATACCACCACTAACTCGGCTGTTCAACTCCTCCCTATCAAACTTCTCCTGGGTACCCAAAACAAAGTCCTCATGATTGCTGCTATCTATATCCCACCTAAAGATCCTGGGCTCGGCCTCCAGTCTGTACTAGATTTCGTCAGATCTCAACCTCCTGATGCTGAGCTCCTCCTCCTTGGTGACTTCAATATCAACTGGCTTGCAATAGACACAGGGTCGACTAAGGATGCTATCTTTGCTGCAAACTTAACACAGCTGGTCAATTCACCCACTAGGAAAAACTATAAATCTGGTAATAGTATCCTAATAGATTGGATCCTCTCCAACCACCCAGCCCAGATAAATAATGTTGCTGTTCTCCCGGACTCTCTTAGCGACCACTCTCCTATAATACGTACCTGGTCAAACAAGTTCAGAAAACCACCCCTAGAACCATCACTAGCAGAGTACTACCTTTTGGAAACCTTACTCCACTCAAGAAAATCTTAGACAAAAGACTGGTCTCCCATTTATACACACACAAGACGTTGATGAAGCCCTTAACCACTTTATCTACACCTTCAGTGCTGCCTGTGACTCATATGCACCTGTAAAAAGCGCAAAGTGAAAGCACTCTCAACTCCTTGGCTCACTGCTAAGCTAATGGCACTACACAAAGGAAGGGACCACCTCTGGGCTATTGCAAGAGACTCTGGCTCTCCGTCCTGACATCCTAAATATAAACAGGCCAGAAACTACTGTACCAAAGAGACTGACAGTGAAGAGCGACTACTTCAAAACTGCTCTCTCCAACACCTGGGGTGAAGGGAATCTTTCTGGGACAATCTAAGAAATATCACGGGTAAGCAGTCCAAATCCTCTCCTACTATACTTAATGTGGCAGGCTCTACCACCCTCGGACCCCTTGGTCAATAGCAAACACCTTAAATGAGACCTTCACTAACCTCAGCGTGTCCTTGCATCTGACTTCTTCGCTTTCTACTGACCCCCCATCTCTATATTCCCTCTGCTTCTCCAAACATTCCACCCTTCCATCTTAAAATAGTTAAGGTACACGAGTTTATAAATACATAAAGAAGGCTATATCTAAATCAAGGGCAAGCAGTGACTCTCTTGACCTTAAAATACTATCCCTTACCCTGGATGAAGTTCTACTCCCCCTCACCAGAATCTTCAATCTCTCCCTCTGTTCTAGCAAATTCCCTAGTATATGGAAAGCTGCTATAGTCACCCCTGTGCACAAAAGTGGTGATAAGTCTCTGCCTGGTAACTATAGACCAATTTCAATACTTCCTCCCTTATCAAAGGCTCTTGAACGTATGGTAGCTGACCAGCTTACAGACAACCTGCAGAAATATAACATTCTTTGTGACCAGCAACATGGTTTCAGACAAAGGCATAGCACCACCACAGCCCTGCTTGAATTCTCAGGAATAATCCACAAGGTCTTAGACAAAGGACTCCTCACCGGAGCTGTGTTTATTGATCTAATGAAGGCATTTGACACTGTTCACCATGGCCTACTCATCAGTCAACTACAGACTCTTGGGCTCTCCTTGGGCTCTGGTGCCTGGATAAAAAGCTACCTTGCCCAACGCACCCAGGTTGTAAAAATAGCTGGAGTTCTCTCAGACCCTAAGCCTGTCCTCTCAGGAGTTCTGCAGGAATCCATCCTAGGCTTGCTACTCTTCAGCCTCTTTCTAAACTCCCTCCTCAAATCTCTGCCTGAGCAATCATCCCTCTATGCTGATGACGCCAGTGATTCTATCCTTACACAAAGACCCTAACCCCTTACGCCTCAGCCTACAGCACGCATTTGCTAGTGTTGAGGAGTGGTTCATTGAACACAAGCTAGTCCTAAACCACAAAAACAAAAACTATGCTTTTCGCTAGTCCAGAGAACAAGAAAAAGGCAAGTCTACCATCAACACTTCCCTGGGAATCACCCTGAAGAAGTGGCTACCTTTAAATATCTTGAATCACATTTGATCAAGGCCTAGTCTTTGCAACACATATTGATGGTATTTCCAAAACTATTAATCAGCTGCTCGGAATACTCTTACCAAAACAGACAACTCCTTCACCCATCCAGCACTGAAGCTAGCTATTCAGTCCTCAATCTGCCTCAGTCATCGACCACGGCTTGAATATTTATGGGTCCACCCTCCAAGTGCACTGAAATGGATCACAACCTCCCTAACAGAGCATGTCGGCTGCTTACAGGTGCACATCAACCTTACTCATACCTGTGAACTCTATGCTGATACTGGGTGGTTACAACTATCAAACCGTTTAAAGTTCTTCACCTGCCTAATGGCCAAGAAATCCATCATGGGCCTCACTCCACCCTGCATTCAAGACCTGCTATGCCAGAACTCAAGTGTACGATCTACCAGAAGATCAGACACCCAGCTTCTCCAGGTCCCCCACTGTCAGACCACACATGGTCAGTGATCATTTTCCTATCGTGCCCCCAACTGGCTAAACACTCTCAGCACCTCTATTACCTCCTCTAACTCATTAGGTGCCTTTAAATCTAGACTATTCTCTCACCTAGCCACCTCAAACTTCTGTGACTGCCTTGATTAAATCCTAATCTATTCTCACTTCTCCTCTCTTGCCCTCTTACTTGACAAAGGCCTACTAGTGGATCCTCATCTCCTACAATGGTCTGCTCCTCCTCCCACTCCTCTTTCCTCTTTTTCTCACTTACACTACCTAACTTACCTCCCTTACCTATCTTCCCTCTCCACTTGTTTTCTATATAGTGAAAGTGCTTAAGTGATTTATCTGCTGCTCATAAATGTCATTAGATTAGCTATTTTTTGTCTCTATTTCCACAATGTTACCTAAATGTGCAACCCTGTACCCCTATTGTTTGTAACCGATTTTTAACGCGGAACCTTTGTAAAAGAGCCTTGGCTCAAAGGTATTTAATTCCTAGAATTTACAATAAATAAACAATAAATAAAAAAGTTTTAATGGAAACATAAACAAGCTGAGACATTAGCTCAGCAGATGTCACTGTGCTGCATTTCATTATAGTTTGCAGGTCAACTGATGTCACTGAGTTATGCTAAAATGGCTAAATAAGTAAAAATAATAAATGTTTGGGGAAAAGGCTCCATTAATTTGGGGTTTTAAATAAGGAAAAATAGGATTACAGTGCACTCCACTTATACCAGACTTGATTTGTCTGGACAATTGGATTTAACAGACAAATTGTTGTTGCCCAAACCATTCCTATTAGTGCTCCATTTTAAAAATTCTGGTTATATTAGATTAATTGCACCTGCTATACCAAACATCTGGTGTCCATTAGCGCTTATGTAGCTATAATCAGGTATCCTCCCTAACAGTTTGAGAGGCTACCTATTCATAGCTGTGGAAGTGTTAATGGGATTTACTGATACTACATAACCACCCTTGCCATCTACCTAATGAGATGTCATGTTGTTTTTTTTAATTTAGTACACTTTATTGAATTTAAATATACTAGTAATAATCAACAAAACAAACAACAATCAGACAATAACTACCATAACAACTACAAAAATAATACTTTAAACACTCTCCAACTCACCCATCCGCCCAACAGAGATCATTAACTGCTGCAACAAAATCTACCTAGAAAATAAATCAAGCATCACAATAGAAGAAGAAAATGGTCTACATTATGCAACTAACAGATGAAAACTTAGACACCATAAATAGTGGAAATCCAGTAGAAATAAACACTAAGTTTACACTAATATACTACTGAAAGGAAATATTAAAGGGAAAACAAGGTATATCATTCACCGAAATTCTTATTAAACCCAGCTATTTTGTTACAAAGATTAGCTATCATCTTCTCAAGGCAGAGGTTACTCAACAACTCAGTGTAAGGTATGTCTGATTGGTCCTTCCAATGGTGAAGCACCACTCTTTTAACCAAAAGAGCAATCATGGACAGATGGTATTTCTGCTCTTTGACCTTAACTCAGGAGTAATCACCCATGTGGCAGATTTCAGGCATAAAGTGATCTGCTAGACCAAGAATGGGATGTGACTTATGCTTTATCATGTCCTACAAGGAGGCAATTTTGGGATAATCCCACAATATGTGGAATAAAGACCCTTCATCTTGGTTACATCTAGTGCAAAGAGAGGAAGGAAGGAAGGAGCTCCATCTGATAGAATTTAGCAGGTCTAAAGTATATGTTGTGTAGAATGTAAACCTGGGTAATCCATAATTTGTCATATTTTGTGTAAAGATAAAGGTCTTCCCAGATATGGTCTCAATTAAAGGTCTTAGTGGGAAGCAATGTGAACCAGTAATATGAATGCCCAGTGGTATCTGGGAAGAGCTTAGCATACAGGGCAGTTTTGATCTGGGACACTGCATGTGGTTGCCACTCTAGAGCCTGGAGTGTATGGAGAAGGTTCCCTTGGTCGATGGACCAGGATGCCATACGAAACCATTTAAGCAGTAGAGGCCAAATTTGATAAATCTTAAAAATATATTGAGGGGCTAAATTAAGCAGCAGCAAATGTTCCTGACTAGTCTTAAGCGGGACATTAAGGAGAAAATCTGCTTCCCTTTTATCCACTAACAGTGAGATTTCCCCATGAGTTAACATTTTCCCACCCAATTAAAAATTTGGATTATAACATAAATGCTGGAAAACATCTCTAATGATATCATAACATAAGGCTTTACAAAATTGGACATGCACTCTCATCGACATAGCTATAATCAAATTTCAAAGCTGAGAAGATAATTTAGGGGCTACAAAAGGAAGACTCTCAGGTGATAGGTCAGATTCCTGAATGCAGTGCCCTTCTACTCGAAGCCAAATTGGAATGTGAGGAGGTTCTCCTTCCAACAAAGGAGAATTGGACTACCAGACATATTTGGCCATGTGACTTGCCAAATAATATAAGAAAAAATGTGGTAGTTTAAGCCTCCCAATTTCTTGGACACCCTCAACTGTGTAAGCCTGTCTTGGTGGTTTCCCCTGCCAAATAAAATGGGAAATCAGATGATGGACCTTCTTGAACCAACTAAGGGGAAGAAATAGGCCCAGAACATGCAATGGATTAAACACCTGCAGAAGCACATTCATTTTAATAATAGTAATCCTACCCTGGACAGAAATATATAGGGAGTACCACCTATCAAGATCCTGCTGGATGGTAACAAGCAGGTTATCAAGGTTCAACTTCCTCATAAGAGCAGTGTTTCAAACAAGGATTTAAGCAGGGTGGCCCAGGTAAGGCCTAGAACAGCTATCTCAGAATTAAATACCTTAGAATTTAGGGGCATCACTAACATCTTATTCAAGTTTAGTTTATAGTTAGAAAAAACATTAAATTCTTGGATAAGTGCTAGGGATTCAGAGATAGAGGTGGTAGGATAGTAGATATGCAGCAGAATTCATCCACATATGCAGAAAGCCTGAGGTCGAAAGGTCAAATTTCTACACCCTTGATAAGGGGAGACACCTTAAGGCAGAGCAATAGCAGCTCAATATACATGTTAAAGAGTAGGGGGGGCAATGGGCATCCCTGTTGGGTGCCCAAATACAATGGGAAGGTTGATGACAGCAACCCGTTGCAATATATCTTTGCACTGGGTTGAGAGTAAAGGACTCTAATCCAGGAAACAAATAATGTGGAGAAACCCAATGTGTGTAACACTGAAAACAAAAAAGGCCAACTCACCTTATCAAAGGCTTTCTCTGGGTCCAAGGACACCAAAGCCATAGGTTGGTTGCTCTCCCTGGATGTGGAGAAAACATGGGACAGCTTCCACAGACAGTCCATCAAAGAGCAACCCCTCACAAAACCTACCTGCTCAGGGCTAACCTGAACCTCCCAAACCTGAAGTATGCTATTAGCCAAGATCTTGGCAAATATTGTAACTTCATAATTCATGAGGAATATAGGTTGTTAGTTAGTAACTATATCTGGGGGTTTACATGGTTTTGGCAATACAACAATTATGGCTTTTAACAGGGAAGGATCTGAAATCCATGAATCACAAAAATAAGAATAGAATTGTTGGGGCAGGGGAGTGAACTCAATTAGAAAAATTTTGAAAACATTCAATGGAAAACCATCCAGCCCCATGGCATTATCTAATGAAAGAGAAGTAATAGCAGCCTGAATTTCCTGATGGGTGATAGGTCTACTAAGATAAGCCTGCTGGTTTTCTGTTAATTGAGGGAGTGGGGCATCAGCAAGGTAATTATGAATGTTGGAAAGAGGGGGTAAGTTAGTAGAACTATACAATTGACAGTTGTAAAATTCAAATTCTGAGACTATATCTTTGGGGGAAGTTTTGAGAGAGTTATCCCTCAAGGAGCAAATGTGGGACATCTACTTCTGTAGACGTACGGCAAGAAGGTGACTTTCCTTTTTGCCCTGGTCTACATAACAGGAGTGGGTTTTGAGGAGGATGTATTCAGCCCATTCACTCAGGATCTCTGCATATTTATCTCTTAAAAGTATTAAAGCTGTGATGCCTTCTTCAGAGGCCTCAGGGGATAGATTTCTCTCCATGGCAGAGATACGGTCTAAGAAGGTATGCAATTCAGCTTCCTGCTTGCATTTCCTGGTAGAAGCCAGCTTAATAAAGTCTCCTCACAACACACATTTGAGAGCACACCAGACTTTATCTACTTCAGGACTAGACCCAGAATTAATTTCTGAGCGTGTCTGTGTAGTAACACTAATACTGCACTCAGTTGGTGGCTGGCCATGGAGGTGAGAGGTGGGCTGTGCCAGTTGCTGGCTGGGGATGGGTGGGGGTGCTGGGTGGGCTGGCATGGCTGGGTGGGGTGGGGGCCACTAGACTACCAGGGAAATGGGGATCAGATATTTCTTTTATTATTGTACAGTTCGGGGGGGGGCACTAGACTACCAGGGAAATGGGTATCAGATATTTCCTTTATTATTGTACAGTTGGAGGGATGGACACTAGACTACCACGGAAATGGGGATTAGATATTTATTTTATTATTGTACAGTTCGGGGGGACACTAGACTACCAGGGAAATGGGGATTCCTTCTATTATTGTACAGTTCGGGGGGCACTAGACTACTAGGGATTTGGGATTCTTTTATTACTTTACAGTTGGGGGGGCACTGGACTACCAGGGCAGATGATGTGCCACATCTGTGGCGGGTGACCCGTGGGTTGAGGCATGGGTGAGGGGTGCACTTGCTATCTGCGGCAGCGGGTGTGACATGCTGTCCAGGTATACCCTTTGTGCTGCGTACCTTACTGCATGTCACAAGTCACGGGACTTTGCAGTGAGGACCCTGCCCCTTCTAGAATAAGATGCAGGGTCAGTGTAGCAGTTGAGGGTGGCACAAGTTGTGTTTGGCGGCAACTTATGCCACCCTTCTAGAATCGGGCCCCATATCTTTTGGGATTTTAGGTAGAAGAGTACATTCTAACCAAGTGGGAGAGTGGTCAGAAAGCACTCCTGGAGTAAACCCCCCACTCAAAACTTCAGAAAAAGTGGTATGACTAAGAAATAGTCCAGACATGAAAAGGATTTATGAACTGGTGAAAAAAAATATACTCTCAAACTGTGAGGTTAAGGATTCACCAGGGGTCACACAAGCCCACCAACTCCATCAGTTCATGGAGGGAATGTTGGGCAGGGGATAGGAGGTGTCAAGTTGTTGTCAGCCATCCTTACATCCAGCCCTCCTCACACCCTTACAGCATTAAACACAGTAAAGAACAGCTTACTCTGTCAGCTTTTTCTTTACTCTGCTCTCTCTCCTATGTCAGTTCATTCAAGCCCACTTCTTGATCTGTTGGGGTGGGCAGGAAGAAGAACAGCAGTGACTTTATTCACTGATCATGTGTCCAGTAGGGGGCACATTACAAACCACCTGGAGCCTCCTGTTTCTATAGCAAATAGATATGTCCCACTTATAAAAGAAACTGAAAATAAACAATCTGAATGACTTGTCATTGGTGACTCCATTATAAGATTTGCTGATAGTCACATCTGTGAAAATGATAAAAGTAACATTTCAGTACGTGTATGCCTGGGGTAAGAATTAAGAATGTTGCAAATGGGCTGTAAACCTTGAATTTACCTAACAAGTCCTCTAGTATCATCCATGTTGGAAGTGATGATGTAGGGTGGACAGATGAAAAATATATCTGTGCAGACATTATTGACTTGGGTTTGAAGCAAATGGCAATAGGTCAAAAGGTTACAATACCAGTATCCCACCTATACCAAGAGCACACAAAGAAAAAAAAATAAAACCATTGAAATAAAAAATGCAAGACATTCCATCTGATGCAAGAGGGCGGACTTGCTATTTATAGAAAACTGGACTGCATTTTACAAGAGAAATAATTAATTCTCAAAAGATGGTCTTCACTTAAATAGAAGTTCTGCAATGGTCCTAGGCAAAAAAATGTCTACAATGCTTTCATTGATCTCATTTAAACTGACAATAAAGGAGGCACATTTATAGACCTGTAAGACAAATGAGAGACCTGCTGAGATACTTGCAGGTGGACAACAAAAAAATATTAGTGAATTAAAAGGTCTATTAGTGAATGTTAGAAGTATGAACAACAAAATAGATGAACTTAAAGCAATTGTCTCCATTAATAATTTTGATATTATCATGATTACTGAAACATGGTGGTCTAATCATGTAGAGCAATGGGGTACACATTTAGATGGTTTAATTTATATACTTTAAATAGGAGATCTGTAAGAGGAGGGGGGAGTCAGTCTGGAAGAGGAAAGGGTTGCTATTTATACAGCTAATTCAATTAAGACTCTTAAGGCACTTTTACACATGCAGTCTTACAATGGAATAAACATTACGGAAGGACTGTACCGGTCCATCCCATGCTGTCTAAATGCTTTTTGTTCCGTTGTAAAATGAACGTTCGCCTGAACTGCATTCCCTGGCGTGTGTGGTTTGTCCCCAAGTGTGCCGTTGCAGCACACAGTGTAAAGCGCCCATTCTGGCTCAAGAGCTCCGGCTCTTCAGTTATCGTGTCACGGCCACTGTTGTACCCGGCATGCATGTTGATGCCGTATCCAGGAAGTGCTCTCGAATGCGGAAAGTCATCACCTGTGCATGGCACAGTGCAGTGCTCCGATCTTTGGCTTTGTTTTTAATTTATTTGCCACATAGTTATATGCTGTCTGCCTACTTGCAATCTGCTAACAATTGTTGGGGTAGGAGTTCAGGTATGGCTGCTTTTCTTGTGCCAGACTGCAGTAAGCTACTTCGCTCTGCCTGCATGGTCATGTTCTGTATGGCAGACAAAGCAGTGGTGCATTGTGCATTCTCGAGGTGGGGGGGGCTGGATGTGCAAGTTCGTAATAGTGATCCAGGCTGCATGTCTTATGCCAGTGTTCAAAATGATATTGTGCTCTCCCTGCCCTGCATGGCCATGTTCTGTATGGCAGAGAGCACTGGAGCCCAGTGCAGCACGCAGTATGGTGTAGTGGGCAGTGCAAGTTCAAACTGTGATGGTTATGGCTGCAGTTTTCTTTTGTTGGGGTTAAATGTGGCTGGCATTCCTTTCAGAAGATCTGCAAATGTGTGCCCCAAGGTTTAGCAGTGTTGTCTGTTCATTTTCTGTGTGTGCTTTTTATGTTGGGGTGGGGACGGACTATTGCAGACACCACAATATGACTCCTTAGCCAGCAGCATGAAGTAGCTGGATGACTGAACCTGCTGTCATATAGTGTGATACATATTAGGCGAGCTCCCACACACCTCCACTGGTGTTTGTTCTTTGCTACTGATGAGGGTGGTGTCTGCCCTTTTTTTTCATTGTGCTTTTCCCTTGTGTGGAGTCGTGCCATGGCAAACACCAACATATTTAAATGATTTGACAGTGAATGGCAGTGTACATCCATCATTACTCTACAGAGTAATATAATTTCCCTGTTCTCCATGTTCATGACAAGTAGTGTGGCAGCTCGAGGATCATTTTGCTTCCAATATGTGTTTTGCTGGGTCGCCACAGAGACTAAAATTGTCTCCGTTTGCCTGCACAGACAACACTTAACACGTGTTAACCACGGTAGCAAACCACTGTTGTTTCCTGGTGTAACACACACCTCGTAACTGCATGTTTTGCCCCCCATATAACTGTTCTGGGCATGTGTGAGTGGCACAAGTACTTTCTCTAGGGCAAAGTCCAAGGGCTTGTTACAGTTAAGCAATGCCATAATCGGTGCCTCCATGATCATACTCACTTCATGAGTGGCCTGTACTCTCCTGTGCCATCTCCTAGTACCACTGTAGTTGTTTCATTCCAGTGCTCCTGAACCACAATGGCATTAGATGATTCAGTTGCAATCCCAGTCTGCTGCTAACTCCATAGTCGGCTCCCTTGTCCCACCTCCAAGCACACTAATCCACATTGGCTTACTGTACTTTGTCACCATGTGACCGAAAACATTTGTTTTGGCCGTGATACTGGTTTCCCAGTGTTGCGGTACCCAGATGTGGGAGTTAACCGTGCTGAGGTTGCTGAGTTTAACCCAGTGCGCACCATGTGCTGGGGACCAATAACTCCCGTTATTTGCATTCGGTGTTTAATGTTTTTTTTTATTAGTACTGTGCCAAGGGCAACGTCTTTCTGAATCTTGGCCCACATGTGTTGCATACTGTTATAGCAGTTTACCTGCAGTGTACCTTGCTGCACTCTGCAACTACATTGGCTTACCGTTTTGGGGTTATACAGTTTAGCAACATAGCCCAGCTAGTACGGCAGATGGGGTTTATGTTGGAATGGGTGGGGATTTATTTTTTACATTACTCATGCACACTTTGCTATCGACGCTATCTGACCAAGCATAAGACAAGGCTGAAATCACTAACCTTGCTGTGTGAACTGGTAATGAGGCAGCAAATATCCACCTTTAGGTGATACAAAAGGCCAGGGAGGGGAGGGGAAACTACAGCTGTAAGGCAGCCAATGCATCCAAGTAGCACAGCTTTGCCATGGCCATTAAAGATGATGCGCATGAATTTGTAACTTTCTTCTTGGCAAAATGTTGTTGTTGGGACAAGATAGCATTAATAGATATGGTTGGATAAGGGTGTGGGTGGTGTAAGGCAAGAACTGTTTAATGACTTCTTGGGCTCAGTATTTAGTAAGGGGAGGCACCACAGGTGGGAGGGAAGCTGGGAACACAGTGCTAGAGGCCATGCCCAGGGTAATTGGAAAGGAAAGGGAACATTGTTTAACCAGGAGTAGAACACTAAGCAGAAGCTTGTGTAGAGATGCGACCTTGGAGCACAGGGAAGTAAAGTGACTAGCTCAGATTTACACAGTATGCACCATCACAGTATGCACCTTAGGTGGCTGTGGAATTCAAATCCAGGTCTCCCAGTTTGCAGCTCAGAGACTTAACCAACTGCGCTACACTGCCTCTGTAGACCAGAGAGTAGTTTATATGCGCTGCATGCATAAGCTTCAAGCTGTGCCACAGCTACACTCAAGTTAATGAAATAACATGAATTGCTAATATAACTTCACAGATTTAATCATGGATTTTGATATATGGACTTCTGCAATACAACCGAAGGACCGAGGCAATGCAAATCATCAAGCAACAACTTTTGTTTCTACCCATCAACGTCTACATCAATACTTGCAGCGCCAAAGAGCCATGGTATTTATGTTCCTTTGCTTGATGTCTGAAGCCTTCCAACCATGAATTAGGACTGTTTGGTCTCGAATCTGGACTCCAGTTTTTTTGGACGGTTGTTGTTGCCCATTTTGATGATGAGCAGTGGCTTGAAAATATCTGCATATGCATAGCAACGTTCTACTACATTCTTGAAAAAATCAAGCCACTGATTCAATGGCAGGACACTAACATGCGACTGGCCATTTCTGCCGATATACGACTGGCAGTCACCCTATGGCGATTAGCAACCAATAGTGAGTACCGTTCCATTGGACACCTATTTGGAGTTTCCATGTCAGTGGTGTGCGCTGCACTAGTGATGTATGCTCTGCCATTTGCTCATGTTTTAAGCATCTAATACAAATTCCCACAGGTACTCGGTTAGAGAACATCATCTCTGGGTTTCAAGACAAGTTTGGATTTCCACAAACTGTGGGAGCAATAGACGGCACACACATTCCCATTCTTGCACCTGCAGTGGATCCTGCCGACTATTACAACAGAAAAGGGTGGCACTCCATTGTAATGCAGGCTGTTGTTGACCATGAGTTCCAATTTTGGGACCTAAATATTGAATGGCCGGGCAAAGTACATGACGCACGCATTCTCTCCAACAGCACACTATATGCTAAAGGTATCAGTGGATCTTTATTTCCCAGTGTAACTCGTGACATTGGGACTGTTAGTGTGCAGATTTTTCTTTTGGGTGATCCAGCATACCCTTTAATGCCATGGTTAATGAAACCATTTGCAGACACTGGTTGACTGACAGCAGAGCAGAAAGGTTTTAACCACAAACTGTCACGCGCACGGATGATGGTGGTGGAGAATGCCTTTGACCGCCTTAAGGGTCGCTGGAGGTGCCTCTTGAAGAGAATAGATATAGACACCAACTTTGTACCCACCATTGTATACACATGTTGCCTCTTGCATAACCTATGTGAAAGTCAGGGTGAGATTTTTGATTCAGATTGGATCTTTGCAGATGATGTGCCTGTTTTGGTGCAGCCCCGTGGGAATGCACAAGATACGGCAGGCAGAGGCCCTGGGTTAGAGCATGCTCGTATTATATGCAGTGCTCTTGTGGAGTACTTAAACTCATAAATTAGGTAGGCCATTAAGCACAATGAAGGCAGGATGTTCTTTGCACCAGTGCCAATGGCACAGCCCTTACCCAAATTGGCTACTTGGCATGGCTATTTGCATGACTTCAGCTATAGTGTGTCTATTGTTGTCTTTGGAGTGGCATTTGCTGGCAACCCAGCATAACCACCCCTTCCCCACACCTCAACAGTTGAATGTTATTTTCAATGATCAACACTTTGGCACACTGTTAACAAGCACAGATGTCATTTGTTTCTACCCCACTCACAACTTCTACTGCCCAGATATTCAACCCCAGAAATGTGCCCCTGGTTAATATACAGAGGAGGGACTTCATGATGGTGTACTGCATGGAGAAATACAACTGGTGCCAGCTGTAGGTGGGCATCTACCCACCCAGTACACTGTCCAGAAACACTCACATCTGCCCTGGTGGTCCAGTGGACCACAGCCATCACCGAATGCTGCACCGTAAATAGTACAGACTTCATTGATAGTCTTGTGGCACCCCGGCCCCACCAAGCACTGATTGACAGTATGAGCACTGACACCTTCTCCCTGGTGGTTCAATGGCCCCCCCTTCCCACTGTAATAGTCATTCAGAAATATGTGACTGCATGACTTCATTCACATCTTTGTGGAGGACTATTACAGTATGTTCTGTAAGCCCATTGGTCCACAGTGTTGGGCCAATGAGCTTACAGCGGATACTGTTAGCCATCATTTGGCAGGCAGCCACAGTGGTATGAGGGTGGGTTTGCTGCTGCACAGGAATGGGGGGGCTGTGTTGGCAGGGGGTCCTGTGGTGGTGACACAGGACCACCATGGAAATAATTGCAATGCTCATACTGGCTGTTGGGGATACGGGCAGGGTGCGGGTTATTACTAGAATACCATGGTGGACCGTACTATTTATTTTACAGTGATCACAGCATCAGGAGGGAGCCGGGTGTGACTAGCCTACCATATTCGCTCGGGGCTACATGGTGCCATGCACATTGTGCTTGCATAAATGGTTTTAGATATTCCTTGCACATGACATGCCATGTAGTCTTTGCATGTGCACACAGTCTCTCCCTCACAGCTCTCCAGACTGCTTGCTATGCCCTTGCCTCCATCCCGCTGTGCCACATATACCAGTTGGGCACAGACACCAGTGCACAACCCCCTGTGCATTCATATGTTATTTTCCACTGAAAATGTGTACATGTTATTTGTTTGTACATGCCATTATAAAGTTGATGTAGTAATAAACAGTATGCAGATGGACAACAAAAGACTGATTGTATAGTGATTTTATTGCACAAAATACAGTTCTTTACATTTGTTATTGCACTTGGCTCACAGCTGATCAGTTCACAGTCCTAAAAAGGTACAGTTCTATATTTTGGCTTGTTACAACAGTAATGAAAATCTTACAATGTGTAGTTATGCCATACCTACAGCATTCTGGAGAACGCAGTTCTGGAGGCCGCACCTTAAGAAGGACTTAGTACTGTTGGAGAGTGTCCAGAAGGGGGCAACCAGGGCAATCCGGGGCATGGTGGGTAGGACCTATGAGGACTGTCAGCCAGCCCTTGGGCTGTACTCACTGGAGGAGAGGAGAGATTGGGGGACATGACTGAGGTTTTCAAATATGTGAAAGGGATCAACTTGGGTGGAGCCAAAGAAATGTTCAGGCTAAAGCAAAGGGCCCAACCAGAAGGGCATAAATGGAAACTGGCGAGGGAACCTATAGGGGAGAACGTAGAAGACGTTACTTCACAGAGAGGGTGGTAGAGCCATGGAATGCACTGTCCAGGAGTCTAGTCGAGCAAGATACTGTGGATGGCTTCAAGAGGCGGTGGGACAGATTGCATGGGGGTACAGAAGCCCAGATTGACCCTCACGGGGACAATGGTGGGGTGGAAGAAAGTGATCGCTAAGGGCAGGATGATGAGCAGACATGAAAGACCGACAGGCCTATTCTGCTGGCTTTTAGTGTGTTAGTATGTTAATGGGTTGTATCATGTACATCTGCGAACAGCTTCAAAAGGGCATGGGACAGGGAACAGGGGAGGGTGAGGGTAGGGGTTGGTAGTGGGATAACAAAAGGGAGGGTGGTTGGGGCAGCTGCAGACTAGGGGTGTTGGCTGCACACTTGAGCAGACTTAGACCAGGTGGTCTGTTTCTGCTGGCACATTCGTATGTTCATATGTTTTTGCGTGTAAAAACGTTATTGAAAAATCCAAGACATAAAGAATACCTTGCTTAATCTACTACTATTAACCCACCTATCCCCAAGTACACAACATTATTGTTGCACTGTTTCATCTACACCACAATAATTATTGCATGGCTAGCTCCTTTTTGGCATTGCATCATTACATCTCACTAATATGCAATCCATGAAGAGCACTAATAGCATATCAAAAAACAAATTTACATTTTTGCGAAATATTGCACATTCCCTTGCTAGTAATTCAATACCCTGTGAATTACTGGTATCATAATGGTATGTCCGTTTCAGAATATCAAATATGTGCAAATGTATGTGCGTAATCAATGTCAAGCTCAGTATCTAAATACCGTGGTTCTTCATCCATACGCAGCTGCTGTCTGAAACATGTTTGTCCATTTGGTGGTGCAGCCAAATGAAACTGTTCCGTGGTAACAGGATGGTCACCCGCACCATAAGGCTGTTCTTCATCAATGGATATTTGCACTTGTTGGAATGAGTGTTGCACCTATGGTATCGCAGGGTGTTGAACCGTGTAGTGTGGAGAGTTGACTGGGCGATCCGGATCGGCATACCGCTGTTCTTCCATATTGGTTATGTGTCATGCATCGCCTGCTCATTGAACAAGCGATGTCGCAGGCTGCTGAAACAGGTGTAATGGAGGTGTGGCAGGAGGTTCATGTTCTGAATAAGGCCCTTCATCAGCATTGGGCTGGAGCAGTGATCGGAATGCATGTGGGTCTAGCGGTGTCATCAGCTGTTGAAGCTTGTTTGGTCGAGCCAATACTGGACGCTCTTGCTCTGCATACTGCTGTGGTACAGCCATGGGAATATGCTCCGAGTGTAAAGATCATTTAAGATGAGGTGTCACTGGCTGTTGGAAGGCTGGGAATGGGGTAGTGACTGGAGTTTCGGGTTCAACATATTGCAATGGTTCATCAATGCGCATGAACTGTGAGTGGGATGCATGTTGTATTTGTGGTGTTGTTGGGGCTTGTAATGCTGCAGTGGAAGGATGGTCATGCTCTAAGAACAGTTTGAATATTTTGTGCTCATGCTCCATGCGTCGTAACTCCATTCACTCTATCAGTTCAATGCGCTGCCTCTCAACCGCCAATCTATGCCGCTCTGCCTCCACATCAGCTTGTTCACGTCGTCGCCATGTCTCTGCTTCAGCCTGTTCATGTCATTGCCATGCCTCCAATGATAAATCCTCACGTCGCTGCTTCGCTTGCAGGAACCTCTCATCCGCACGTTCCATATATTTCATAAACTGCTCTGCTATTGATGCCATAGTTACCTCACTGCATTTCCACTGGCTCCTGGAGCTTTGTGAAGTGGAGGGAAGTGGTTGTGAGGCAGTAGTTTCGATGGCTTCTTCTGGCTGGGTGAGCTGTGACAGAGGCCCATCACTGCTTGAAGGAGTGCCATCGGTCGATTCATCGAGCACCACCCCTTCATCCTCTAGCTGACTGTCTGAATCATTTCCTCCAGGAACACTTGCCACTGCTGTCTCTATGAGCACTGCTGTGCCTGTTGTGGCACGAGTGCCAAGGATGGCATCAATCTCTCAATAAAATCGGCACTCTGGCCACTGCGGTTGTTGCTATCCCTGCAACAGATGTATCTATGTTTCAGTCCTTTCATGCAAGACCTGCACTGACTTTCAGTATGCTGAAATCCAAGATCTTGAATTTGTGCTGTGATGTCTTTGTAGATGTGGCTGTTCTTTCTTTGGCCGTTTAATGCCAGCTGAATCTGGTCATCCCCCCATATTGCTATCAGAGTCCATGTCTCATCATCGCTCCAATTGCAGGCCCTCTGTTCACATTCCATGGCTAGGGAGACAGGATTGGAGAGCATATGTTACATTCAAGACAAAGAATAAGTCCTGGTGTATCACAACAGTTAGATATTATATGGTTAGGGCTTTTTCTAGATGGAAATGGGTAGGTGAGAGATTGGATCGGTGATGGGGTTGAAGCCATATCAGTTGGCAGTGGCCTTATGAAATGGACAGGTAGATGTAGAGTATGGAGTGGGGAGAATTGATAAGATAGGTGAAGCAACTCTGGTTGGAGACGTGCTGAGGGGAGTCAACAAGTTGAGAAAGAACAGAGGGAGGTGGGGGTGGTAGGGGGCAGGGTGAGTAGTGAGGAAAATAGGGAAGAAAAGAAGGTGGGGGATAGAGGGGAAACGATGGGAATAAACATGTTCTTAGACCGTGACACAGTCCAGAGGAATACATTGTTTGTCGTGCTCGGCTCCTGGGACAAAAGATGTTTTGTATATGCTGCACACTCCACACTCATGCACTCTTGCTCACTCTTGTTCAGTCGTGACCCAAAAAGGCAATGATTGTGAGTGAGTGGTTACTAGCAACAGGCATACGACTTGATGAAAGGGAAGGTGGGTGGATTTTATGGGTGCTCATTGATGAAGTTGGGGAATAATGGCACAGCGCCTAAAGAATACACCTTAACCTCCCCATTCCACAGTTGCACATTTATGATTAGGCACAGGTTGTGCTACCCATGTGCTTGCAGAGTTCGTAGTCACGGGGTTGGGGAAGAGGTGTGCTCAGTAGCAGAGCGTGTATGTCGACACACACACTGCACATCAAGAATGCCACCTATGGCCAGCATACATCACCAGAAAAGGTAGCTCACATGACACAAGGTCTGAGCAACACTACTGTGGGTCATAGAGGCTTGCAGTTGGAGGTCTGCTGCATGGTCATGAGACCAAAATATGGTGCTCACAGAGGTTGTTTTACTGATGAACTTGAAACCATCCACACCCAGCCCATAAACTTGCAATACATGTGTTTATCAAGCAACAAGTTATGCTGGCCAGCTATCTGTGAGTTGCTACAACACCTACCCCACACAATGTAACCAGTACGCAGCACAGAGAAGAAGCGGTATTTATAGTGGAGTACAAATGCTGTCCCACCACCCCCAACTCCCCTGCATCAGGTAACACCAAGCACAATGCACTACAGCAGTAGCAGCTATCTGAAACAAGCAATGCTTGCATATATCTAGGCACAGCATTTGCAACATGGAACCCCCCCCCAACTACCTCCACAAGTAGCCCATACCAGGTAATTTTTGGCCCAAAATACTCAGGCAGTACCACACCAGCACTTGCATGGTGATATCAAAGTGATAAGACGATATGACAGACATTTGGCACATACCTTTGCACTCACAAGTAGATTGGTAGGGCTGCAGCAAGATCAGGTCAGTGACCAAACACTGTTCACACCACGAGGTACACCAACACAAAATGGGCAAATTTTGCCCCATGTCAGCGAGCAAGAAAAAGCACTAGCTGGATCTTAATGAAATCTGTGAATGAAACCTATGAATATTCGGGAGAACATGGATGGAGGAGCAGTCTCAAGAGTGAATACTGGCACAGATTCAGTAGCGGCTCTGGATCAAGGTGCTTTAACTTTAAACACCACGCCACCAAACCGGAAGAGCGTCACAGCAGCAACAACACACGTCAGCATGCAGATCATGCTACCTGTCGCCCTCTCCCCCCATTCTTGCAAGGAGTACTCCACCGATATGGAGGGCTGGGCAATGTTGTGACGAAACAGGAGCTCATCTAATCAGGTCATGAAGCGCAACAGGCTGTATCGGCGCCGGACAGGTAACACTGGTTTTGGTACAGTACTGCATGTGTAAAAGCACCTTTCGAGCCAGATATTCAAAACTTTGCCCTGGGGCTAAATTAGCACTGCTTAGAGGGCAAACTGAGCCCAGAGAAAAAAGCAAGCTATATTCAAAAGGAATAGCCCAGTGCAAAACCAGCTGAATATAGCAAGCAAAGGAAGCTGGGCAAACAGGGCCAGGAGTGCAGGGCAAAAATAGCCTGGGAATAAGACAGCACTGAATATAGCAACAGGGAAGTGCACATTGCAACTGCAGCTCACTAGACTCTGGAGCAAGCCAGTGTTGCAGATGGAGAACATTATTGTGTGTGATTGCACAGAGAAGTCTCACATCTACTGTAGACAACAATGTAAGCCACACACTGCAGAAATGTGCTATGCTAAAGTGTTGTTTGCCCAGGGCTAACCTGATAGCACAGTGCTAACATAATAGCCCGGTGCAAACTGGTTAGCCCGGGGCAAACATGAGCTATATTCAAAGCTCCCATGCAAATGAGCCTAATTAGGTAATCTGTGGACAAACAGGCACATTTTCATCTCATTAGGTGCTGCTTAGCATACATTACCATGCAGTTTGCCTGGTGCTACTGCATGGAGCACACAGCTCCACCTTTTGGTTGGAATAGAAGTACAGACTGGATGCTGCAGGCCAAGGCATGCCCACAGCATCTCCTTTTGGTCAGAATGGAAGTACAGTCTGGAAGCAGCAGGAACTGTGTGCTGACAGGCACACTTGGTGCATACATACCTTTCAACCCCTTGCCACCTGAATCAGGGACAGGGCTTAAAAACAATCAGGGACAAAGACCCTAAATCAGGCACACATCTTCAAAAGTAGAACTATTCACTCAGAATGCTGATAGAATAAGGGGATGTGTGATAGGATGCATTTTCAGAAGAAGAAGTCTGTAACTTTAATGTTAGATATTATTGTGTGAGTTTAATCCCCACAAAAACACAACCTTTATGAGGGACAGAGTAAAATATGGCGGCAACATCCGAAACGTCCCTGAAACTCAGGGACAGTCAAGAAGTATTGGAGCTCCTCCTCCAGCCTGAACCTGGTCTGCTGTCTCAGCCTAGGGAGTGGGACTGTACTGGAGAAGTGAAGGTAAGAAGCAGAAACAGCAGCAGTCCAAAACAAATCCAAATCCAATTTCCCTTCCTGAACCTGCCTGCCAGCTGAACCTATTCCCCCTTGTCATGTGCATCTGCTGCTGCAGTGGTGGCAGCCACCAGCCAGGCCATCAGATTCCCAATGTTATGCCATCCTCCTTTCTTGATCCAAGCGGACCAGCCAATGCCCGAACTGAATGTGATGGGTGATCTTCCCACCCCCCTCCACTGCACTGGGGCAGCTGCTGCAATGGCAAAACAGAGGTTGCCAGCAAGTAGTTAGAACATAGGGGTATTTTGAAGACACTGCCCCTCGCCGGCAGATCTGTTGATCTGTGCTGTGACTGCTGTCACCGGCCCTGGCCCCGTCGGTAGAGAGAGTGCAAGTCGCAGCAGTGGTAAGGACTTTGGTTCATAGACCTAGACCCATCTGAACCAGTGACAGCAACAGGGCAGGAAGACTAGGCAGGCAATGGCAAGACACAATACCCATGGCTCCATTCAGCCTCAACCAGGAAGGAAGGAAGGTGATGGTGGACTCTGTCCTGGATCAGCAACAGCGTGATGGGGATGACGCGATGAGTGGAGCACAGCTGAGAGCTGACAGAGGGTGAATGATGGTTAGTGACTGAATCAGGAGGTTAAGGCAACATAGGGTGGGACTGCATGGGTGATTGGTTGTCTGATTGCCTATCCAGAGTCGAGACTCCTCTTGTGAACTGGAGGGAGAGTGGCAAAGGAGGCAATCATTACTGGTACTGCTGGCATGGCTGGTGGCTGGCTAAGTGACACTGGTGGCCTGGCTGGACTTGGGAGTAGTTGGGACTGCATGATGGCAGAAGAAGAGGTCGCAAGTTGCAATAGGATTTGTTAGCCAATTCCTACAGCTGCACCATCAAAAAATATGCCAGTATATAGCCGATTCCTGCAGCTGTCACTTAAGAGGGCTTAACACACTTTAGGGAGTCCGGCATTTAATGGGGAGGGGCAGGGCCAGCCTGCCCCCCCGTGTATGCCTCTGAAATACCTGGTGGTGTAGTGGTCCCCCCACCTGACAGTGATGGCTCTCATTGCCCCCAACTACATCCTATGAAAAAAGCCGTTGACCGCCTCAGCCCTCCTCTCACCAACACTTCCTGAGGTGCACTCTTTCATTTCAGTAGCATTCATGCATACCGCAGTCAGTGGCTGGCCGTGGTGGTGAGAGAAGGGCTGAGCCAGTCACCGGCTGTATTCATACGGTGTCATCGGGGGTGATGGACGCTGTCACTGCCATGTGGGGGCCCACTACACCACCAGGTATGTCAGTGCTGTGGGGTCAGGGATCGTGCTGGGGGGATGGGAGGACCACTAGACCACTATGGAAATGTAATTAGTCTAGTGCCTACCAGGGGTCAGGAATCATGCTGGGTGGACACTAGACTACCAGGGAAAATAGGTACTTGCCCGGCTACCAGGGGTCAGGATTCATGCTTGGGGGGCACCACCACCACATTACCATCAGCTTTTTCTCGGTGGTATTTAGCACCGTGTTAAAGGTCACACTAATACCTGTAGTGTGGTGTGTATGTTTGAATATGCCACGCAGTCAGCATTCCTGGACACTCCTCGAACCCTGCCCCTGCATACCGTTATCTTTTAGCGTCACACTACCACACAGCGCCAGTGTTAATAGAGCCTTTGAATATTGCAGCCTGGTGCTAATCCAGCACTATTTCCAGTGCTACAGATTTGTACCATGTGCAAAGCTTTGAATATTTGGCCCTAATATTTCTAATAAAATTAAGAAGGAAGGAAGTAAAATTGAATCTATATGGATTAAGGCATGTGGGGAAATTGCTAACTCTATGATAATAGGAGTTATTTATAGACCTCCCAGTAGTCCTGTTGGTATCATGGATAACATCCTTGCAGAAACTGAATCAGCAGGAGACAAAGGGGATATAATTATATTAGGAGATCTGCATATAGGAAATATAAACTGGGAAAAGCACATCAGCACAAACTACTTGTGGGACAAAATATTGGAAACTTGTGAAAGTATACACCTAGTACAGCATATAAAGAAGCCATCCAGAAGAACAAATGTATTAGACATCATTCTATGTACTGAGCATATAAATATCATCAATTGTAGAGCAGGACCACCCTTTCGTGACAGTGATCACAACTGAATCAGTTTTGAAATAGACTGTGAGCTACTTAATATGCAGAGTTGTATAGAAATACATCTGTATAATAAGGCTGATATTACAAGAATAAAGCAGGAATTGAATACCTTAGATTGGGGACTGATACCGGATGACAAATCTGTGGAAGAAATCTGGCAACATATAAAATCGGTCATTTTGAGGCTTAGTGATAATTATATTCCAAAGATAAAAAGTCTGGTAGAAAAAATCCGCAATGGAGCAATAGTTAGTCTAGAGTGTATAATCTGTGCTTACTACTATATGTTTCCCCTAGTGTCAAATGATGTATTTCCCACATGTTTGTTTACTGTGACAAAAAACTGTACTCTCTTTGCCATGTCTCCTTGACTGTTGTTCCTCATGTTGTATTCTCCCACGTCGTTCCTAAAAATAGGCATAATACTTGTCTAGTGTACTTACCCAGTAAACAAAAGCTAAATAACTAAATAAATAATAAATACATTAGAAAACTAATAAGTAAGAAGAACAAAGTACACAGACAATACCTATGAACAAAAAATAAAGTATTTTGGGAGAAATTTCTACTACTTCAGAAACAGTGTAAGAAGGAGATGAGGAGAGCAAAAAGAGTTAATGAACATAAATTAGCACAAGGCGCTAGAAAGGATAATCATAAAGCCTTTGCATATATAAACTCATTAAAGAAACCTCATTGCTCTATTAGTCCAATAACACAACATGATGAAGTATTAAAGGACGGTTTACAAATGGTAACTATCTTCAATGCATACTTCTGAGGAGTATATGGAATGAAGAATCATTCGACTGAGAAATTGGATACTAGTAATAGTGAAAGCATAGCAATTACAACTGATGAACTAAAACTAGGATAAATAATCTTAAGGCAAACTCATCTCCTGGCCCTGACACGATCTCAGCTCACATGCTGAAAATTGTGTCAGAATCCTTAGTTACTGCTTTAAAGATTCTATTTGAAGAATCCTTAAGAATTGACACAATACCACTAGCATGGAAGACCGCACATTTGGTGCTGACTCACAAGAAAGAAAGCAAATGTGATGTCAGTAATTACAGACCAATCAGTTTAACCAGTTTAGTTTGTAAGATTTTGGAAGGTATCATAAAGGATAGATTGGAAATGTCACTGGCAATAAATGATCAAGTACAACACGGCTTTACTAAAGGTAGAAGCTGGACAACCAACCAAATGTGCTTCTATAAGGAAATAAGTCAATTATTAGATACTGATACCCTATGCAATAGTATATACTTTGTGCAGTAATTAAGAAATAACAGATTACCAAAGTAAGTCTCTGTTTGTGTATAAAATGTTAAGTAAAAGCTGCTGACCTATCAGAACTCTGATTAGAGTTCTGTGTACAAACCCCAGATCACTGGTTCCATAAAGAGAACTGTAATATAATGCTGCCCATAAAATAAAATAATGCAAAGTACAGTTTTCACATCACGTTTTATTCAGGCACAGTTGAATAAGGATAACTTGGAGGTATGAATATAATTTCTCAAAAATAAGAACATTATAAAAAGTTGACGATTAGAAATATGTTCCTGTCTTCTTTAAAGTCTAATGCACCACACTTACTACCTGAACCAAAAATGTCTGCCAAAATTTAACAATTTACATTCACCTTCTATGTCCCATGTTTTGGATTCCCCTACCTCTAGATGTTAAGAATAGTGCTGATCACTTGAACTTTAAAGCTGCTTTTATGAAAGGTCTGATAATACTTCCTGCTCTTGTTTGTGGCTCTGAGTACTACCCCACAACTAAGAGTTAGCAGCAGCCTTTAGGGTTTGCTTGGCTGGGAGCCTGCTTTTGACATCACCACTCTGAGATAACTGGTGCCAGATCTTTAGAACTCCAAGAATGCTGCAAGCCCCCAGTGTGCTGAAAGTATGGCACATGGGGCTTGGGGCAGACTCTGGGTGATAAAGGGAATTTCCATCCTTTGCATCCCTCACAGGTCCCTAGACCACAGTTTTGTGGTCTAGCATGAGCCACCACTGGGGAACTAAGTCACTGAGCTTGCACCAGATCTTTGGTGCAAGCTGACGTAAAACATGGAAACTGTTACAACTACACCTGGAAAGGAGATTCAGAAGCAGTTGTGGCAAAGGGGTTTGATGTACTGGTAGAACTTAAGTCCAATGATGCAGGGCTCAATGCAAGCCCTGCACCACTTTTTGAAAATCTGGACTTTATGCTTAGTGGGAACATTGGGCCTGATTTCTAAACACCAGTGAATGATGCAGGGTGGTTGCACCAAAAACAACTGACGCAAGGAGCAGGATGCATCAAACCTTATGTCAGTTCTGATTTTCAAATTATGCTTGTATCAAAAACAGGTCGGCATGCACCAGACTGGCTTGCCCCATGCTTGCACCAAAAATAATGCCTGCGCCATGTCAAAAGGGATGCCTGCATCACCAAAATGGTGCACATCCCCTTATCTGGGATTTTCAAGGAATGCAAGTCCTGTCCTTATGCCCAAGATGTATGTTGCTAGTGACACTAGATCATGTAAAGAGGCCCAGAGCAGGTGGTCAGACCTGACTATACTACTTTTAGGTGCCAATAAACCCCTTTAGGACTAGTTTAGAACATTTTGGGGGCTTAGTCTGGGCCATTTAATCTGCTGGTTTTTTTTACTTAGCTTGTATCATTTTTACTCAACTTGCACCATTTTTTGATGCAGTTTGCATCATTCACATCCCTTGTGTCATTTTCTTGACACCTCTTGCATCATTTTGGGGGACTCTGCCACAGATAATGCTTTCCTTGCAAAATATGGTGCACACTATGTGACACTCCTAGATCTGACATAAGCTGGTTGTTTGACACAGCTTGGGTGAATCTAAGGTCCCTTTCAAAATCTGGCCCATTATCGCTGAAGAAGGAGGGGCCACCTCAGCAGATGTGTACATGCTGTGCCTGACTGGAGATGTAAACAGAGAAGTGCAGCCCAGTGCAAATCTCAACATTTATGGTAAGTTTCTAAGAAGTTTTGCTAACTTCTTTTTTCAGTGACCATTGTTCAACTTTATAATGATGCTATGCCTGCAACGAATGCTGAAACTGAAGTGAATTTACATGTTCAGCAATAAACTGTTTTGGAACTGAGATCCGATTCTACGTACCTGTATTAATGTGTGTGAAACTGGTCAGGTTAGGAAGTGAATAACAAACTATGAAAGGAAATTCTTCCTTATATGTACATCATGAGGACATTTTTCCTTATTTGCATATCATGGTGAAGCAACTATCTGGCTACTGCTGTAATGCTGTATGTGCATTAACAAAAGAAATTCTAAAAAAACAGCACACTTGCAGGAGTGCTATTCAATCTAGAGATTACTACCTCTAGCAATCTTTTAAGTATGTTTGTCTCAAGCTAAGCACCCTGATTTCCAGATTTTAGCACAGCAACCATTAAGCCATAACTTCCTTTCTTTAGACCTTGTTGTACAAGATTTTTACTTTGCAGTATGAAAATATTCTTCATCTCAGGAACATGTGTCTGTATTGGTGCCGACAGAAATCCTAAACTCATGCATGGCCGTTTTTGTATGTCTGAAGGTGATATAAATAAAGACTGTATTCCAAATGTCCATTTTATTCTGAACTCATAGATGTCTCTGTCAACTGAAAATGCACACTGGAAAGGCATTAAAAGCATTTCTGAAAAAACTTAGCTGAGATCCCGAGCATGCACATCAGTTGAAGTGCTGATGTGTATGCTCAAGAATTCAGCTGAGTTTTCTCAGACATTGTTTTAATTCCTTTCAATGCACAGTTTCAGTTGAGAGACTATGACTTCAGAATGAAACAGACTTTCAGAATGCAGTCTTGATTTATGTCACCTTCATACATACAAAAATGGCCATGCAGAAGTTTAGGAATTCTGTATAGCAGCAATACAGACCTATGTTCCCGATATAGAGATGCTTCTGGCCCCTGAAGTTTCAAGGAGAGCAGGCATCACAAAGTAATTAATTAAAATGGCTTAAATAGTATTAAAACATATTATTATACCTGCTGGGGCATTCACAACAGTTAGTTGTTTTTTTAATTCTGTTGCAATAAGGAAACTACTCACACACGACCAAAAATTTTAGTAAATGTGGATAGATTCCCTTTAGCAGTAACAAACTAAAAAAAAAAATAGTTTCTAATACTTATTGGTGTTGCACTAAACTGATTGCTTGTAATGTATTATTTTTGAAATATTTATTCATAATCTGTCAAGAGGAACAAGTTACCTGATTTATGACTCCAACACTGGAATATTATTTGTACAAATATATGTCCACAGTTTAAAAGCAGTAAAAAATTTAATGTGCAGACCTGTGTTTGTGTCTTTTTTACTTTACTTTGGGGGTCCGGTGCATAATCACAGCAATACACACCAGGTTATGTTTTATCATTGGATATCTGCACTTCTCACCCCATGCCTTACAACCCACCTAAGGCATGCTGATATCCTGTGATAAAGTGTGCCCTGCCATGGGTGTCTGGTTAATATAGTGATGTTGGAACAGCACGGTGAAAAATAGCAAGATTATAACAGCATAAGTGATAACAGCTTCAGGGTTAAGGTAGCGCATGTAAGTTACTGCTAACCCTGTAGCTGATGTCATATCTGAAGAGAGGAGAAAGGAGTGAAGTGGATGGTGTTTTGCCATGTTGCTCCTGCGGTGTAGTGGGCTGAGTGTAGGAGCAGCTATGGCAGTGGAGTGTCCGGGAGACCATGGTTCTGTTCCTGGTCTCCTGGTGGCAGTGTCTTTTTCTGTTCGCTCCCCCACCTGTGTTGCTTTTATTTTTTTTTTGTTTCTCTCCCACAATGTGTTCTAGTTTCCTGAGTTTTACCCACCATGGAGTTGGTTATATTTCATTTTTGGGGATGTATGGAGGTGTGTGGGGTGTAGTCCCCGCTAACATTCATTTTATGCCATTTGTGGATTTCGGAAAGGTAGTGCTCATTGTTATTTCCAAGCACTGACCTTGATTTCGGTGTTTTGCTGTGCGTGGTTTGAGACCACATTATGTTTGTTTCATTTCTATGACCGGGAACCCCTGTCATGTATTATTGCTTAATTATACAATGACAAGAAAAAATCCTGGACAGTGATTAATCAGTCTGGGGCTGGACCTGTGATGTTATCCCAGCATAACATCACGGATCTAGTCCCAGCCACATAGGACCCAATCATATAAAAAAAAAACACTGCACATCCTATCTTCAAAGATGTCAATATAGTCGGCTTCACAGACCCAGTCTTCACTGACAAGTAGAAGTGGAATGGAGCCAAGTTCCTCCAGCCATCACTGGTCCCCCCATCACCACAGACTGATACATTCCACCCCTCATTTGTCCACACAACTAAGTACAAAAAATAAATTTACTTCAAGAAAGTGCTGCTGGGTGCGAGTGACTACAGTACAGTAACCGAAATCTGCTTTCTCCCTACTCCACAGTACAATCATGCAAGGGCATGTGCACCACAGTAACACATTTGCTGATAATCTCAATGGCCATAACAAATGGCCACACTGTTTAGTGACTTTACTTACAAAGTGCTGAATTGTCATAGTGGGCTGGCAGGAGAGGGGCAGAATGTAAATATGAAATAGTATCACCCTCAGAGACACAGGCACAGGAAAGTAGAAGACGGCATCTACCGACCACACAGAGGCACATTCACTCCTCTTGCTGATCACCTTACCATCTGCCCTGCTTACCTGTAACAATATAAACAGCACGGTGGATACAGAAGCTCTTCTAAAATAAAAACGGACAGGAGACCTTTCAAATCCACAATCTGTACACACCACAGACATGGATCTGGGTGGGGGGGGTGATGTGCCACAAGTGGGGATAAGAAAGAGAGGGGTCAGCATGGCAGACTGCAGAGCTACAGAAGCAGCAACTCCACATACCGGCCAATGCAGTCAATCAGCACTATGTTTTTTTGTGGTATACTTACCCACTGAAAAAAGCAGGAAAAAATATACTTCTAAATGTACTTTTTCATCTTTTTTTTTTTTACACATGAGCCATTGTATAATTGGAATAATACACGCCAGGGTGCGTGTCGTGCTTGAATAACATCACTTCTCAGGTGTTGGATGCACTCATCCTGCAGCCTCATGCCCAACCATGCAAGGCATGATGTTATCCTAGCATGACACACAACCTGACATGTATTATTCCTTTAGTATAGTAATACTTAGAAATGTTACGTATAATTAATTGTGGGGGAAGCACACAATGATATTTCCCATATTCAGCATTTAACACATGGACAAATATATCCATTGCCATCTTCACACATGTGTAATTTCTATGTAGTCTTTTGTTTCTGCACTTTTTCAGCATAGGTAAAGGTGGAATGGGGCAAGTTACTCAACTCTGGAATGCAGATTAATTAATGACTGACATACACACAGGAAGCTCCAGGCCAATACCAATTTGCAGACTAATTGAAAGATGGAAGGGAATGGAATAGTAGTCATTGTCTATATAAAAAGAAGAAATTAAATGTTTCAGATGGGATTGTAGCAGTGCAGTGGAATGACCAATTATGTGAAGCTGACAGACATACAGTAACTGCACAATAAACACCACCAAACTATTTGCATCCTACTGTATGTTTATCCAAGTTATTTTATAGAACATCACTGTGAGACTGCTCCTTTTTTCAGTACAATTTAAAAATTGCCACCCTCACAAAGAAAGAGAATATACCATCATACAGGTAAAATACTTTCTTTTACAGGTACTTTAGTTACAGCCATTATTTATTTATTTATTTCCAAATGTTTCATAAAAGGAAAAGTATACTGAGCCAGTAGCAGCTTATTTCCAGATGTTTTTGGGAAGGGAGCATGGAACATTACAGTGCAATGATAAACCAATACAATGCAGTTTTAAAACAGTAATGGTGAAGTAAAATCCAGCAATTAATTACATCCAATGGAGAGCAGTGCAAATAGATATACAAAGCAAGGGTACAGCTCATCACACCTACAACAGCGGCAGAGAAATAACCACATGCTACAAAATAAGCAAGCAGAAATTCAGAACAAAACTTTACTTAGGAGCTCTCTGGAGATGCATAGGTACCTAACTAGTTTTAGGAGTGACATTGGTAGCTGTAGTCTGGATTCATGTATTGAAGGTGCTAAACAGAAACTACAACAGAAGACTGCACTCACATGGTCATAATGTTCCTCAGACTATAACTTTTGCATCCATATATGAGTGGTACGAATATGAGTTGTTTAGATGTTTTCTTCTCATCTTTCTAATGGAAAAATGGACAGCAATGGCAGAAAAAAGGACCATTGTCCAATCCTGACTATCCTGTTATAATCTATCATACCCTGGGACCTATAGTCTTGATAGAGAGATACATAGATGTTGTCAGCAGATAAGGGCCTTGTGGCCCATCCAGTCTGCCCTATCCCTCTTTCTAATGCTTAAGGAACCCTAGATGCTACAACAAGTCTTCCCCTTTCACCTTAACTTGACAATTACCATGAGCCTATCTCACACATTGTTGAATACCTGAACCGTGGCTGCCCCCACCACTTCCTGGGGGAGACTGCTCAATCTCACCACCACGCTTTCTGTGAAGTAGAACTTCCTCGCGTTCCCCTTAAGTTACCCCATTTTAGTCTTGTGCTGTGTTCCGTTCTTCTGCTATTTTCCTTCATGTGAAAGAAGCTCCCCACTGGTACCCTGTTTATCCCCTTCAGATACTTGAAATTCTCTATCATGTTCCCCCTCTCTCTTCTTTCCTCCAGGGAGTACATATTGTCAGCTCTGAGTCTCTCCTTATACAACTTATGCTGCATCACAGACACCATTTTTGTTGCCCCCTCTGTACCATCTCCATCCTATCTACAGTATGTCTTTTTGGAGATGGGGCCTGCAGAACCAAACACAGTACTCAAGATGAGGCTTTACTGGGGAGTTGTACAATAGTGTCCCCACTTCCCTCCTTCTACTTGTTATACACCTCCCTATGCACCCTAGTATTCTGTTAGTCTTTCCAACTGCTTTGTCACACTGTTTAGCCACTTTGAGGTTGTCTTCTCTGACAACCCCTAGATCTCTTTCCTCTTTGGCGGCTTCCAGTGTTACCCTGTCTAGGTCATACTCGATCCTAAGATTCCCACTCACCATGTGCATAATCCTGCACTTTTTGCACTGAATCTGAACTGCCATTCCTTGGACAGTTTTCTAGCCTCTTCAGATCTCTCCTCATTTTTTCTATACCTTCCTGTGTATCTAGCCTGTTAACAAGCTTTGTATCATCCGTGAACTGAATAACCCTCCTTTCTAGACCCTCTGCAATGTCACTTAGAAATACAGAAAGATAAAAGTTGATTGCAAATAAGGACCAAAAGGCCCATCCAGTCTACCCATTTCGTTTTCTACCTTATGAATGTGCCATCGGCCTTTGCTCTGTAAATGGCCTTTCTATTCATACTCATCTGTATTGCTCCCTTATGCCTATCCCATGCCTGATTGAAGCCCTGCACTGTATTCATATCCACCACTTCCTGAGGTAGACCGTTCCTTGCATCCACCACCCTTTCTGTGAAAAAAGAACTTCCTCATATTAACCCATAATCGGCCTCCCTCCAATCTCCTGCTGTGTCCTCTTGTCCTGCTATTTTTCTTATATTGAAATATGTTAGACTCTTATATTTCTGAAGATTTTGAAGAGCACTGGTCCCAGCACTAATCCCTGGGGTATGCCACTATTTATCCATCTCTCCTGTGAGCCAACCCCATTTACCACCACTCTTTGTGTTCTGTTACTCAGCCAGTTTCTAACCCACGTGACTACCTCTGTCCTTACCCCTAGATTTGCTAGCATGTGGATTAATCTCCTGTGTGGAACTGTGTTGAAGGCCTTCCTGAAGTCCGGATAGGCCACATCTACTGCTCTGTCCTGATCTATTTCCCTCATCGCCCACTTGAAGAAATCAATCAAGCTGGTCTGGCATGACCTACCTGCTGTGAATCCGTGTTGCCTTGGGTCCAGCAGCCTCCTTGTCTCTAGGTAGTCCACCAGCCTTTCCTTAAACAGGGTTTCCATCATTTTACTTACTATCAAGGTCAAACTCACAGGACAGTAGTTTCCTACATCCTCCTTGTTACCTTCTGTGCAGGGGTGCCACTTGCTCCTTCCTCTACTCCTCCAGAACCCCGCCTGTTTCCAATGATTCACTGAACAGGTTAGCCAGAGGTTTAGCCAGTTCCTCCTGAAACTCCTTTAGGATCCTCGGGTATATCCCATCCAGCCCCATAGCTTTATCCACCCTAAGCCATTACAGTGCTCATTTTACTTTGTCCTCTGAAAAAGGTCTAATGTCCACCCCTTCTCCCTGTTTGCCCTTATCTATTAATGGGGGACCATCCCCATTGCCTTCTTCCGTGAATATGGAGCAGAAGTATTTGTTAAGGATGGTTGCCTTGTCAATGCCTTTCTCCACTACCCTGTCTCCCTCTTTCCTAAGTCTCACAATCCCCCCATCTTACTCTTCTTGCTAATATACCTAAAGAATGCCTTCCCTCCTTCCTTCACTGATTTATCTAGATTTTCTTCGGTTTCGGCCATTGCTGGCTTTACTGCCTTGTTCCCTTCCCTTCATGTTTACAAGTATTCTTTCCTGTCCTCCTTGCTTTGTGTTGCCTAGTACCTCAGAAATGCCATCTTTTTTCCTCTTACTAGCTCTGCTACTCCCCTCGAGAACTACAGTGGTTTCCTCTTTCTTTTGCTCTTGCTGCAGGGCCTAGTGCAATGGTTTACTACTAGGTGTGAGGCTTCCCTTATCTTAACTCACTGTTTCACCACTCCCCTTATGTCATCGTGTCTCTGCATAACTTTCCAGAATTCATCCTTCATTTACCAAAGTCTGTCCTCCAGAAATCCAGGATTCTGGTCCTTGTGTGGCTAGCCTCCTGTGACATCCTTATAGTGAACCGCACAGCTCGATGGTCACTAGTCCCTAGGTTCTCACCCACTGTGACTTCCTTTATCCTGTCCTCATTGCATAGGACATGATCCAGAATTGCATTCTCCCTTGTAGGATCCCCTCCCTAGCAGTGTGAGACCCGCCCCTTGCAGAGATTGCAGGAATCTCTAACTCCTGGCTGAGGAGGCAGCTGGGATGCTCCAGTCCACATCCGTCAAGTTTATGTCACCCATTAGCAACAATTCACCCTTTGTTGCCATGTTCTCTATAGTTTCCAGCAGTTCTCTGTCTACATCCTCTGCCTGCCCTGGGGGCCTGTATATCACTTCCATTCCAAGTATTGTTCCCCTCCTCACCTCCAGGGTTACCCACCGTGTCCCTGCTTTACCCCCTTGTCTTGTGGGATTGTCAATTTTATCCCTTCCCTGACATACAATGCCACCCTTACCCTCCATCTTGCCTTCCCTGTCCCACCTGTGTGGTGTATACCATGGAATGGCTAGTTCCTGGCAGGGTTGCTATTGCATCATATCTCTGTGACTGCCATGATATCCAGGTCCTTGGAAGCCATTTATGCCACAAGTTCCAGGATTTTGTTTCCCAGGCTGCTGGCATTGGTGCACATTGCCTTCCAATCATGGCCCCCCCCCCCGCTATAACTGCAGTATAATCCCTTTTCCGTGTCTGCCTCTCCTGTACTATACCTGATGTACCTCCTTTGTTACATATGGCCATTTCTTGCTTGTGGCTATGCCTGTTTCATTTAGTCCAATGTCAGTAGATTCCCTTCCCTTCACTGATCCCCTTACCTTCATATCTTTCTTCTGCATCCTCATTCAGGTCTTCTTCTCCTCTGTGCTGGAGACCTCCCAGTTTAAACCCTGCAAAAAGACCTTCAATTTCTGCCTTAATGCTCTCTCTCTCCTTCTCCTGTGAGAAACAGACCATCATGCTTGAAGAACTTTCTGTCCCAGAAGGTCCCCCACTCTCCAATGTAGTGTAACTCATTGTGCACTAACCCTGGATCTCTTCCACCCTTCCTCCAAACTGGCAACATCTCTGAGAAGGACAGATGTGTTGTATACTCCTTTAGGCTGTCCCCCAGGGTCTTCATGTTTGCCTTGGCTTCTTCCACAGTCCTGTTTGCTATGTCATTTATCCCAAGGTGGACAATGATCCCTGTGAAATCCTGATCTCTTCTCACCAGCCATCCTATTCTGTCCTCTGTGCTCTCTTTGCAGATGCTCCTGGCATGCATTTCACTGTGGTTTCAGCTCTCTTTTCAGTGATGTACTGTGCCTCCACTTCTCACAACATAGAGTCTTTCATAATCAGAATTGTCCTGTTGCTCTGTGTATTCTTCCAGTCCTTCCTTGTACCTCCTTCCTGCTTTCTTGTATCAGGTTTGTCCTGCTCAATTATTCCTTCTTCCTTATTTCTCACCTGGTTTCTGTCCCCCAGCTAGATGGGTGAACTGATTCTGCATGTGGATGGTGTGAGGCAGGCAGTGCCCCATCTTAGCTCAAGGTGCCCCACTTTCCCCTCCCACCATCCTCAATCCCCCAATACCTGTGGGCCTTAGGGGGAGTGGATTGGATAGGGTGAGTAGTGCACATCCCCAATCCAGTCTCTTCTGCAGCCTTGTGATCTCTTCTCTTGTCTGCCATAGCTCCCTCTCTGAAGTTCCACAATTGTCCTGCAGAAGGGGCACCCCAGTCTCCAGAGTGTCTGCCTTGCTACCAGCCCTCCACAGCTTTGGCAGATCTGGATGTCCATGTCTCTTTTCCTCCCAATCTACAGGTGTTACTCTTTCTTTCTCACATTACTGTGTCTTCTCTGTTCTCTCTTCCTGGTCTCACTGGTGTCTTCCTTTAGGAGCCCTGCAGGAAGTTCCCTTGTGCTTCAATAAATGTAGAAGGAATCTGGGTGGCATGTAGGGGGGTGGGAGTGAGAGTATTACTATTATCATCCCTTAGCAGTAGCTGTTAGCAGTTAAGTGATGGGGCAAGGGGAGATTCAGCTGATTCCCCTTTTCCTCTCCAAAATGAGGTACTCTTAAAAGCAAATGCTAGCTGCTAGCTTCCTTCTCCAAAATGAGGTGCTTTTAAAAGTAAATTCTAGCTCCCTTTCAGTTGCTAGCTGCTGCTTCTAAAAACTTGGGGTTTTGCTATCTCTTCTCCCATCTCCTGTCTTACTGCTTCCACCTGAGTAACTATAAAAGGTGACAAGAAATTATTTTTACATAGTTAACTGCCCTTCCCTTATCCTTCCCATTCCAGTTATGTATTCTGATATGCTTTGACCAACTTTTCATAAATAAATAATCTAGCTTCAGGATGTCTCAGAGCTACATAGAGTTCCACATCTCATCAGCAGCTACTGCTCTTTCATTCCATATTTCTAAGACATAAAATTAAATCAGTAACACCATTTCACGCTATTCTTCTGAATGGTCTGGAATCGAGTTACTGATGTAATAGTTTTAGGTAGTATGAAAAGAGAGCTACAACTGCTGTGGACAGAGGGATTCAAGGTAGTTTACAAATTCAAAAAAGAGATTAACAATTTAACAAAGAAAAGCAAACGCGTATCAGAATATTGAACAGACACTAGTAAGAAAACAGGAGGACTTCAAGGGGTGAAAAACTCTCTGTCACCTTTAAGCCCATAAATCTATCCCATTCATTCATGAAAACATTTATGTTTTTTTGTGCCCACCACCTCAGCTGGTAGGCTGTTCCATGTCTCAGTGCCCTTCTCTGAAGTGTAACACATTTCTCACTTCTCTCCTGTATCCCCCATTACCTTCCACTCATGAACCCATGCCAATGACTCACTCCTCATACTGAATAGATCCTCACTGTCTAGTTTGCTATTTCTTTTTGGGAACATGAAGGTCTCTATCTCCTCCCCCTCTTCCTTCTCACTGCCAGTGAGTACACGTTTGGTGCACTATGACAATTATTGTAGGAGGTGTCCTGCTGGCCCTGAATCATTTTGGCTACCCTATGTTGCCCTGTATCTAGCCTCTCTTCATCTTTCCTTATGTGGGACTCTAGAACTGGGCACTGTACTCCAGATGGGGCATCACAAGTGATCTGAAGAGACTAGTATTACCTCCTTCCCTCTGCTGTCAGAGTCCCTACTGATACACCACAACAGTTTGGCCACCTTGCTGTATGCCTTGTTTCATTGGCATGATTGTGTCGGGGACTGACTTATGATGACTCCCAGATCCCTTTTTTCAGGCCTAGTGCCCAGCTTAACCCCTGTAATCCAATATTCTGTATTCTGTCCTGCGGTTCTTGTTCCCTAAGTACATCACCTTGCACCTTTTGGCATTGAATTTCAGCTGTATCTTTGAAACCCTTGCTCTCCTGCCTATAAATTCTTCTAAAATATTAAGTGGAATTAACAGTGAGGGTGACTTATTAAGTCTATTGATATTCAATATGGAATTGTGCAGTTACAGGATCATAGAGCAAAGTAACAAGGAGCAAGTAAATATATAGTATTTCCATTCTAGTGCACACATTGTGCCAACATGTGACTTTGTGCAGAACCTGCACAGAACTTTACATTATTGCTTTTCCTGGGCTTAGATCATTATAAGTGCTTTCATAACCAATTTCAGGAAAAGATCTGCAATGGCTGACCACAGTTATTGTACATTCAGGTGGGTCTTATCTTGTTATTTTGTCAAGAGAACCTACTTTAGACCTTATATTTTTTTAAAAATTACCACATGGAAATATAGGCAAGTGAGGCATCTGATAAATATTCCAGGAGTACAGGTCTGTGCATTTGTTTTGAAATATTTCTACTTCTTGCCTTACTAAGGTCCTTTGTTAATGCTGCCTTTTTCTTGCCAAGGTTCATTTCTTAATTACTTAGTTCCAAAACTGAAGAGATCAGTTGAGGGGAAGCCCTCATGGAAAGTTTCACTCTCTCTCAACCTCAGCTGATGCCACTAAGCTCCAGAACTCATAAGTAGTTACAAAATGAATATCAGGTGGGAAAATGCAGCATTAACAAAAGACCCTATGTATAAATTAAAATAAATAGGACTTTTTCAAAACAAACAAACACAAAAAAAAGCAGTACACTGTAGGGCTGTATGCCATTTATCTTCCACCAGTGAAATTATGGTGAAATTCCATTTGCATTCATGAAATTTGACAAAATGTCCACAAAATGTTTCAGAATTTTTAAAAAATTGTGATTTCAATTATTTCCATCTAACATAAAACAGTTTTGCCTAAATTGCACCATGATTGGCACTGTGACTTTACAGAGATCCATACAGATGTGTACTACATTTCAAGTCTCTGTCTTTAAAAGTGACTGAGTTATAAGCCTCCAAACCTTCAACAATTGAAAAATTAAATTTCACAATTATGTAAACTGCAGAACTTTAAACCACATATCTTTAAAACTAGAGAACAGAATATCACTAATTTTGTTAGGTACATTGACTCTAAATATTAGGCTTTGAGACGACCCCATGACCCAGCAGCAGAGCATTGTGCTGCCATGCTGATGACCTGGATTTGGAAGTGAGTCTGTGAAGTCATGTCAGGAGGAAGACCATGATCAAAACAGCTACCATTTGGCAGTGCATCTTGGTTGGGAAGGGTTCATGCTGGAGTCCACCAACACAACTACCACTGCAGCTTGGATAGGGTACTTGCATGTGCTGCAGAGAAAGCTGTTGATATGCAAGGTTTACAGAGACACTGCCCCCAACAGGGGAGACTGGAAGGAAAAATGTTGGAGAAATAAATGGTAGCCAAAAGAATCATGGCTGGGTTCATCCGGACCAGGGTGTATCTCTGTGAACAGGGTATTTCCCTAAGAGATGAGCTGCTAGCCAGGAGAAAAAAACAATATGAAAGAAGAGGCTGTATGTGTGTCAACTCATTAATTTCTTGCTCAAATTCTGGCCACTTTAGAAGCAGCCAAAGTTTCCAAAATAACACCAGTTATTAAAGTAGAATTTCATGAGCTTTTGTGAAACTGTCTAATGTTGGGATACTTTTGTCAGAGCCATGTCCATTTATTATGCCCAGTCATACTCTTGAGTTGCCATTGTAGAGGAAGGTAAATACTGGGTAATGTTGCAATAAGGTACTGTAGCATTTCCTGGAGACTCCATAGCAAACGTATAGCCATGCCACCCATCAGGTCACTATCTTAAGTGATAAACCATGACTTGTAGGTATGGACATCACTGTGCATTAGCCTGAATTCTTGCAATATGCCAGATAACTAATAGAGCTCGCTGGTTTTATGACTTTTAGAAGCATATGCACTTACAGCATTGTTTTTGTACAATTCCTGCCGCTGACTCCTTAAATGCCTTGTAGATAACAATGCAAATTTTAACTATTTTAGAACAGTGGCATCAAGTGATGCAAAGCCTTACAACTACTTGTGATTTAGGTCATAGTGACAGAGGTATCTGTATACAGTGCTTGTTACAGATAAGTTAAACAGTACTGCGGTATACCGACTGGTTCAGCACTGTATTGCTCGGTAGATTGCTCAGTATGGCACCTATGGTCATTCTGCGGTGCGGTATACCTAACCTCTTAATGTAATTCTTTGCAAATCCACAAGGTGGTGACAGCTTGTCATCTGATTCACTGAAGTGCCATATTTTTTTTCTTTCTCTGTTGTTTGTACTGGTGCACCAGCATGTAGTGTATTGTTACCTTTTTTTGACCCATAAGGAAATGTACCCATTTACTAGTAATGAATTATAAAGCATTTTCTTTGTTTTAATACTTGTTCTTGTATAGTAATCACCAAGATTGCAAGCAGCACTGCAAGTGCACTGACATGAATTATTGCTTCCCTTTAAATCATAACTGTCCAAAATTGTTCCTGAATTGGACAGTTGTTACTTTTGTTCAAATATACTACATTCACCCCAATTGTCGAATTAAAACACTTTCCCTGGTAGTCTAGTGGTACCCCACAATCTCAATGTTGCCAGAACCATAAAACACTTTTCCCGGTAGTCTAGTGGATCCCGCTCCCCCAAAGTCACCCCAGTAATGTAATTAATAAAACACTTTCCATGGTAGTGTAGTCTGTTATTTGTAAATTTTTCCATTTTTTTATTTAGTATACTGTAGTTGTTCTGTAATGATTTGTTGCTGTGTAGTAGGATGCTGCAGTGCATCTAATGTGACTAAGTGCCATGGTATTTCTTTAGGTTTCATAAAGATAAATATACAATAAGATTAATAAGTGGATGGCTGCAATTAAGAGACTGAATCTGTCTGACATATCTAACTGATGTACTGTATAGTTGTCTACTCTGATCATTTCACACCCGACTGTTACCAGATGAATCTGTAAGTTGGTTCAAAAACAAATATTCACCTTACTCTTTAAAAAGTTTACAGATTAAATGCCATTGATATGTTATCCTGTTGCTGCCATTTGTGGTATCATTAGTCTGTGATATAATTCACTTGATAGTGAAACAGCTTGGCTAAGGGTATTCACAGTCCAGTGTTTTTTGTTTTTGAAATTTGCTGACATTATCCCCACATTCAATTATATTCATGTGTACGTTAAACAATTTGGGAGAGGTGCAAGACTGAAGACTGGATTGTTGTAAATAGAGAGAGAGAGGGGAAGAGGGAGACAGAAATGTATAGAGGGAAAGAGGAGATGGAGAGAGAAAGAGAGTTTTGGATGAAGATATGTATTTTCTTTGTGGGACAGACAAAGAGAGAGAGCATTACAGAGAGGTAATGAACAGAATGAGAGCGATCTCACTGGGAAGTGTATTTATATTTTTCAAAATTCGGAGATTAAGTCAAACATTTCAAATGCACCCTTAAAGACAAAAAAAAAACAGAGAGATAAAGAGAAAGAATGTGTTGTTCCAGATCTTACTTAGTATGCACCACACTAACATCAGCTGTTATGCCAGTGAATATTTAAACACATTGTGATGTCAGTGTGAGCCTCACGTTTGTATGTGCATCATGGATAATGCCAACAGAATGTAACCACATTTATTGTTAAATACAGCTTTTCACTTGCCTTGATTTAAAATGTGGAATTTTATAAGAACATTTCTGAATCTGTTTTAGTTATAAATTAGTGCTTCATTTAGTCAGTGTGTTGTGTCTCCTTGCTGTCGAGGTGATCAGAGCAATCATACTGTAAGCACAGATACTGTGAATGAAGTGGATTCTCAAAACACATCTATTAACAAATGTGTAAAGGAATTAAAAATGAATGAACTTTCATTCATGAAAAAAACATTCTAATCAATTCATAAATATAAGTACAGTAGCTTTGCTCATTGAAATCAGTAGAAACTGCAGGAAGTTATTCCCAAAAAATACTTAAGTGACTATAGCACATTTCCAATACAAGTTGGCAACTCAGAAACTACTCAGAACTCAAACTGCCTCTAAGCAGAAGCCTGGTACTAAAGATATTGAGATTTTGTACACATGCCCTTATGAACCCCAGAGGATGGTGGCAGATATGCTGCTGATTTTGGCTAGCAGTGTTGTGTTAGAAGTGGGCAAGGACTGCTACTACACATATCAAACTGTAAAATGGTGCAAAAGATCTATAGTAGTAGCCAAATATATGGTCAGATATTTCCTGAAATTTCCATGATATTTTCAGAGAAATCTCCTGCTTTCTGCAGTTCCACAGTAGGGGCATCAGAGAGAAACTCTTGAGAAATTGTGTGAAATATATTGATATATCTAACCATGTCTTTGGCTACTACTACTACTGTATTCACAAATGTTGTCAGTTTATTGCCCTTCCCCCATATCACTGATTGTTGGCAGGGAACTCACTCAGACTCTCAGAAATGTAGTTTCAATATTTACAAACTCTGACTTTGGGAATAATTTGTTTTTATTATTATTACTGATGTGGTGTGGGTTAGTCCAACTATTCTAGGAGTGATGGATTCCTGAAGTACTAAGCTAATTGCACTAAACTAGTAAATTGTAACTAAATACAATTTGCAAGCATCTGAAACTAAATCTGTTTGCATATACAAAAAGATGGAAAATATTATAACAACTGAGGGGAAGGTGGAAAAAAAATGTTTAGCATGCAAAATGTACTAATTAACTGGGGTACCAATTCCTGCACATCATTTTACCTGTTTAAAATGTAAACAGAATGCATATATGCTGATTGAAATATCTCTATTCAGTACCAGACTAGAAGCCATTGGAAAAAAAAACAGACATGGCTAGCAGGTTAAAAATTGGGGAAAATACTGTACTAAGTAAAAGTCACTTATAACAAGAACCACATGACCATATAACTGTAAGACAAGGTTTGGCAAATAAACCTGTCCAAAGATCACCCCACCACCACCACACAGCTACCAATCAAGTCATAACCAGGAAACAAAATGCAACCACAAGTAACTCAATAAATAAAAAAGAGTAAGAGAGGATGAAAGCATAGATAACCCCGATGACCAGTGCTACCAAATTCAGAGTACAAGAGCAGTGAAAAAAGGGAGGAAGGCTGAACAGTTTACAATTCTAGTCTATAACAGTTTTGACTCCCTAAGCTCACTGATTACAGAGGCTGTTTCTAACATCTAAAACAACCCTACCCCTAGTCCTTCAGGTTTAAATGTAGGCAAGGACAATAGTAATCTTAATCCTATAATAACACCATCACCCTTAGTGACAGATACAAACCAGTCATCATATATTGAAAACAATGCCATTGGGCAACAGGAAGCCAACACCAACGGTAGTACTGGGGATAGTACTGACATCATGGAAACCCAGGAAAATACCATAGTCAATGCATAAACCCCGAGCAAATATTCATATTGGGTGACTCTATCACTAAATACACGGAAAGATTTTTGACCAATGGGAATAAGGAAAACATAGCCAGTTGTAGCTATAGAGGAATAACCATAAATGACATCACCAGAATGCTCCCTGGTATCCTACAAAACATTAACAGCCCTAAGACTGTAATCCTTCACACTGGCACAAATGACTTTGGCAAACAGGAGGATGATGGGATAGTGAAGGACATGAAACAGGCAGTTAAAACCTTGAAGGAGTTAAATGCAAAACCAGTCATATCAGAAGTATTACCAGTACCCAAGGCTGGTAAGAAGAAATCAAACAATATAAAATCATACAATAATTGGTTACGTAGGTGGTGCTTGACAAATAACATCTTATGTATTAGAACCTGGGAGCACTTTGTCGATGACCACACCCTGTTTTATTATGATGGGTTACATCTGAGTAAGGGAGGCACCAGATCATTAGGTTTCATGTTTAAAAACACAATAAAAGGAAGCTCATGGGACAAAAAAAAAAAGATATCAGGAGGTGTAGGGACAAGTGCATGCATATTGGAGACGCAGTCACAAATAAAAACAGTACTAAGTTAGGTAATAAAAATGGCCTAGCCTTTCTATTGACCAATGCATGAAGCCTAAATGCTACCAGAATGGATGAATTAGAACTGATTCTATACCAGAAAAGCATTGATGTTGCTGCCATAACTGAAACTTGGTGGGGGGGGGGACTACAAGATGGAACAGTAACATCCAGGGGTACAATGTTTACTATAAAAATAGGAAAGAAAAAAAAGGAGGAGGTGTCACTCTTTTCATAAAGAACAATGTTATACCTAAACAGATAAATGATACACAGGTCAATGAGACAAATGAACTAATATGGGTAGAACTACTTAGGGAAAAATAACATACACTACTGTTAGGGCTGTGTTATAGAACACCAGACATAAATATTCAAGCACAGCAGTGTCTAGTAGATAGTACTGAAAATAAAGCAGCCAAAAAAGAAATTATACTCCTTGGAGATTTCAATACACCTGGGATTAACTGGAATAAGGGATTGGCCTGGACCAACCAAGAGCAAATGTTACTTGACATATGTGTTATGAATGGGTTACAATAAATGATCACAGAGCCCGCTAAAAATAATAATATATTAGATCTAGTACTAACGGATATCCCCCATAACATTTGTAACATTGAGATACATGAACCATTGATAAATGGTGATCACAATGTAATAACATTCTCAATAAAGACACCTACCAGGAGGGAAACTGGAAAAACAGTTTTTAAGAACCATAACAGGGCTACTTTTTACCAACTAAAACAAGAACTTGGCACATGGCAGTGAAATAATGCATCCACATCTCCAGAAGAACTATGGACCAGAGTTAAAAATAAATTACTAGAACTGGAAGGTAAATATGTCCCCAACAAAACAATCTACAATAAAAAGGACAAGGTACCAATCTGGATTACATCCAAAATCTTAAAACTCCTAGCTACTAAATGGAGGGCCTACAGAGCTTTAAAAAGAGGCAACAGCGATTACAACAGATATAAATACAAAATTATCTTAAAAGAATGTAAACAAAACATTAGATCTGAAAAGAAAAAAAATTAATTTAGGTTGGTACATAAAAAAGATGGTGGAAATAATTTTTACACATACTTAAACAACAAAAGAACCAAGCTGACAGATCCATTGGACCATTAAAAATTAACAACAGGGAGATATCAGACCCTCAAGAGATGGCCAATGACTTAAATGCGTATTTTTGTTCAGTTTTTAGCCCCCAAAAAAAACCTGCCCATCTATGCCAACTAGGGTCAACCATAAGGAGCAACTACTAAAATAAATAATAGACTAAGGAAAATAAAAACTAATAAATCACCTGGTCCTGACAAACTACATCCAATGCTGTTAAAAGAACTGTCCACCTGGTTGGTAGATCCTCTCCACAAAATCTTTAACTTGTCACTTGTTTCAGGGGTAATTCCACTAGACTGAAAAACAGCAGCGGTTACACCTATTTTTAAGAAGGGAGACGGGGGGAGAAATGATTAATTATAGACCGATCTATCTTACAAGCATCCTGGGGAAAATATTTGAATCTCTTATAAAAGAAAAACTGGAAATGGAGATTAGTACCAGAAAATTAGAAGACAATAATCAGCACAGCTTCAAAATGCAGAGGTTATGTCTTGCTAGTAACCTAGTTTTTTTTTTTTAATGAGAAAATAAGTGCACTGCTGGAGGAAAGAAACTCCTGTGGATATTGTGTATTTAGACTCATGTAAAGCCTTTGATAAAGTTACACTTTCAGTCATGACTGACAAAATGTACTGCATGGGGTTAAACTCTATAATTTTATGATGAGTAGAGGAATGGCTGAGTAATAGAACCCATATAGTATTCATTATGGGCCACCAATCTGGTATGGGAGCAATAACTAGTGGTGTGCCTCAAGGCTCCATGTTAGGACCTGTGTTATTCTCCATTTTTATATCCAACTTGACTGGCTAACTCAGTAATTTTTTCAATCAAATTCGCAGACGACACTAAGATAGCTGAAAAAGTTAGCTGCGAATTGGAGGTGCAACCTTTGGAAAAACATTTGCGTACCCTGAAAGACTGGGCAAAAACTAACAGCATGCTTTTTTAACACCGATAAATGTGTCAACATGCATTTAGGAGACTCTAATATACAAAATAAGTACTCACTGAATGATAGAATCTTGAACTCAATTGATACTGAAAAAGATCTGTTAGCTAACTTTTCATCTGACCTAACTTATAGTAAGCATTGCAGTAAAGTGGTCAGTAAAACTAATAAATAATAGGGTGTATAAAAAGAGCATTCACATCCAGAAATAGGGCATGCATTCTGCCACTATTTAGGGATTACGTAATGCCACATTTAGACTACTGCTTTCCTCTATGGAGCCCGTATCTTTGGAGGGACATAACCAGACTGGAGGGTGTTCAGAGAAGAGTTACCAGGTTAATAGATGGTATGCAGAACAAGAACTATGAACAGAGGGTTGACTAAGTTAAATTTATATTCCTTGGAAATTAGGAGGACAAGGGGAGACCTTCTGCAAATGTTTTGGATATCTAGGGGTGAACAGCTTATGGAAGATCTGGGTATGCTACCCAACAGAAGGGACTGCAGTTTAAGAAGTCATAACTACCAACTCATGTTAACATACCCTAAGAAAAACAACAGATGCTTTTACTTCACACAAAGGATAATACCAATATGGAATTCCCTTCCAAAATATGTAGTCAAAGTCAACTCCATTGATAGCTTTAAAACCAATCTTGACAGACATCTACTGCGTAATGGGTAACTAGATTCTAGCTTGCAGGAGAGGTAATCATATGGGCCTATGGCTTACTGCACATCTATCACTTTCTAGTATAACTCCTAGTATAACTAAAGTTAGCTTGCATCTTGGCCTGTTGTACCTTGGACTATGTGACTGATCCTCTAATGGATGGTCATTAGATGGTGAATCAGCAAGTCCCATTCAGAATAGTGTGCCCTTCCCCCAAACATCATCAAGACTATGTAACCAATGCCATGCCTCCCTATATCATGAACATAGATCAGATGCCTGTTACAGCCTTCTTTTCACCACTGTATTATTCCTCTGTGTGAAATGCATCTGACAGCTTGCTGCTAGACTAATTATCTGCTTACTGGCTGTCAAAAATTGCATTCACCAGTATCATACTGTATAATACAGTACAAGAGCAGTCACTGTGCATTTGATAGAATGTCAAGGAGTTTAGATCTCGAATTGTTCAAGTCCCTGAATCGTGTCCTTAATTTGGAGTGTTGTGTGGGAGGATAATCCAGGGGAGACTTGCACAACTTTATAATTTCTGTTGGGCGGACAAAGTATATCATTATTTAGAATTAAAATTTCTCATGTCATTTTCTGTAAATATCTGACTTGGTGTTTTCCTGTGTTTGTGTGTGTGTGTGTGTGTTGGTGTGTGTTAGTTTCTAGTTGCTGTGGGGGGTGCTGATGGCTGTTACAGGGTCAAATTAAACTTTATGTGATGGCAATTCAGCTTGTATTTTTTTTTCTTGCTATTTTTATGGTTAAAATGCTAAAGAAATTTCTTATTTTACTAATCAGACCATATCTAGTGCCCTGATTGGTAGAAACTGACTATAGATATGTTAAAATACAGTGTTATCTTTGAAATTCTATAATCTTAATGTTAGACTTTTCTCTATGTTTAAACATGAGAGCTGCTTTCCCATTAGTAGACCTGCTCATTATCCTCACACTAATCGACTACTCTGGATGGGCTGCTAAACTATGACCCCAAAATATTACTGAAATCTCCATTGAATTCCCTCTACCTACTTTAAGGATGATCACTTACAGCTACTCTGCACCTCACGCCCAAAAAATACAACCTAGACCACTTCACCTGTGGATGACTCTCCCACCAAGAGGACATGTTCCCATGCTCTTCAGCATGTCTTTTCTTTTAGCAGGATTCTCTCACTCAAGTCAGTATCCCCTGGGAGGGATTCCTAATGCAGTGACGTTACAGGTACAAAAGAAGTATTGCAAACCTCTATTAAAGTCCCTAATTTTGTTGCTGCTCCTCATCTCAGGTAATGTCCACTCCAACCCAGGCCCCCAACAACCCAGCCCCAGGGGCACTGACAGGTCTGGGGGGCTGCACCTGGCTACCATCAATATCTACAGCTGCCTCAAAAAATGTGACCTTCTCACTGCCTGGGTCACACTCCACAACCCCAATATAATATCAGTAATTGAGACATGGCTATCACCTAAGATCCTTGATATTGCAATATCAATTCCAGGGTATGCTATCTTCAGGCAAGACAGATGCTCCAAGAAAGGTGAAGGCTGTGCACAATATCTACAGAACTCTCTAAATGAGCATCCCTTACCCATACCTCACCCTGTGAGCGACATCCAGGTTCTTGCCACCAAAATATGGCTGGGGGACCACCACAAATTACTAAGAGTAGCATCAGTCTACATATCCCCCAAACTCACCAACCAAGGACTGAACTCAGTACTGGACGTAATCCACTCTCTTGATCGGAACTCTGAAACTATCCTTCTTGAGGACTTTAACATAAATTGGTCCTCTCCTAGTGCACATAAGTATTAAGATGCCTTGACAGCTGCAGACTTCTCCCAAAAGGCTAATACACCCACCCAGGTAAACTACAGAACAGGTACCTCAACACTTCTGGACTGGGTACTTACTAACCATCCTGAACACATCACTAATACAGTAATTCTCCTCCACTGTATAAGTGACTACTCACCAGTCCTATGCACATGGTCAAACAAATTCATTAAGCCTCCCCCTAAAACCATCAACAGAAGAAAAATAACGCCAGGTCACCTTTGTCCTCTAAAAACTCTCCTAAGGGAGCATGACTGGTCACCTATAGATGCAGCACCAGATGAGGACACTGCCCTGGACTACTTTATCCATAGCTGGAACAATGCCTGTGATGCACACGCACCCTTCATGAAATCCAAGATAAAGGGTGTTAACAACCCATGTATCAACCTAGGTCTCCTTGAGCAAAGGTAGTCCCTGGATCATCTCTAGCAATGTGACAAGTTGACCAGAAACCAGGCAGACATTCAAGCCTTCAAAGCAACAAGAAATGCTTGCACTAGAGCAATTCATAACAAAAAGACCAGCTACTACAAAAGTGCTCTAGCAAACATTTGGAAAGATGGAACTAAGTTCTGGGACAACCTAATGGAACTAACTGGAAAAAAATCAGAAGTCCCACCCACCATGGTCAACCTAATGGTCACATCACCACTGATCAAGTCACTGTGGCAAATGTGTTTAATGCAGCATTTATCAACTTTAGCCCTGTTTTACCGCCACATTCTCTGATTCCCCACAAGACACCATAGTCACAGATAAAGTCGGCAATAAGAAGGAAAACCACAGTTCTACTTCAAAGCTATCTCCAAGGACATCACAAAAAAAGCACCTCCTTAAAGTACTAGGGAAGTCTAGATCAAGCAGTGACTCCTTTGATCTGAAACTCCTCACTCATACCTTAGACGAAGTCCTGACCCCCCTCACCAAAATCCTTAACAGATCTCTTATGGTCTCACAGTCCCCCCCCCAAAAAAAAATGGAAATCTGCAGTGGTGATATTAATCAACAAAGTGGCAATAAAAACCATTACTAACAACTATAGGCCAATCTTCATTCTCCCCCACCTCAAAAGCATTGGAGAGAATAGTGGCAAACCAATTAGTGGAATACCTCACAAGCCACAATCTGCTATGCCGAGAACAACATGGTTTTTGCAAGGGAGACAGTATGACCACAGCACTCCTAGAATTTGCTTCCTACATCCACAATGCCCTAGACCAAGGGCAGCTCATCGGCACTACCTTCATTGATCTGACTAAAGTGTTTGATACCGCGTCAACCACTCACTACTGCTTCAATAACTATTACATATAGGACTCTCAACTGACACAACTCATTGGTTTCAGATCTACCTCGGTGACCAAACCCAGCAGGTAAAAATTGGTGAATCCATCTCAACACCCCTCACTGTCCACTCAGAAGTCCCACAAGGTTCCACCTTGGGTCCTATGCCTTTCAGAATTTTCCTAAACAGACTCCCTACATCTTGCCTGGAAAAAATCCTACTCTATGCAGATGATGCAGTCATCTTCACCTCCCACTCTGACCATTCCATTCTTCAGTCACTACTACAAGAAAGTTTTGCCGAGGTTAAGACATGGTTTAAATCTCATAGACTCATTCTTAACTATAAAAAAATGAAATCAGTGGTGTTCCATGGTACCCACAGCAAACATAAAAACAAAGACCGTTCTATCTCAAACAGTGAAGGGGCAACCCTCGAACAAGTGCATCTATTTAAATATCTGGGGGTGACTCTTGACCCAACACTTGGATACTCTGAACATATCGACCACGTAGCAAAAACAGAGAATACCCATGTAGGTTTGCTCTATAGACGTAGAAACTACCTCATAGAGGAAGTCTTAAGGACAGCCATTCAGAGCTCAGTACTCTCAATTATTGACAATGGGCTTGTGATCTATGGGTTTGCCACTGACACTGCCCTCTGGTGCATCACTACAGCACAAAATAAGGCATGTCATCTCCTAACAACAGCAAACCACCTTGCACACACCTGTAAAAATCTATGAACAAGCTAATTGGCTCCAACTATCTGGCAGAATTAAATATCAAACATACATCCTAGCTAAAAAGCTAACCTTGGACCTCCTACCCACTGGCACTCAGGCTGTGCTGGATCCTTATAGCTGTTTGTGACAATCCAGGAGTTCAAATAACCTCTCCTTCACTGTTCCCCATTGCAGGACTACCCAAGGGCAACGATCCTGGGCCTCATCCTGGTTCAACTCACTGTCAACAGAAGTTATAAACAAAACAACCTTGGGCTCCTTTAAGCTCAGACTTTGTCAATACCTAGCCAACTGTGCCTCCTGTGACTGCTACTCCTAGCTGGTCATTTCCCCACCCCCTGTCTTACCCTTCCCTCCCACTCTCTCCTTTTCCTCCTCCCCCAAACCCCTCCACTCAACTCTCACTTGACCCTGCTCCATGCCCAGTTTCCACTAGCTGATCACTTTCCCCGCCTTACCCTTCCCCCACTCTCTCCTTTCCTTTCTCCCCCAAACACCTCCACTTACCTCTAATTGATCTTTGTCCATGCCCAGTTTCCACTCTGTCTCTTTTCCCCTTTCTCTCTTTTCCACTTTCTCTCATCTCTGGTTATCTGGCCTAGCCACCCACACTCAGACGGTTACCGCAATGAGACTATACTGTTAAGTGCTCACTAAGTGTTTTTTCTTATTTGTGATGTTCGGTAATTGACAAAGCCCCCCCGGTTGCTACAATGCTTCTACTTCTGTACATATCCCTGTACGTTCTTATGCCTTTGTAATCCGACGTGGAACCTTTGTAAAACAGCCTTGGCTCAAAGGTGGATCCGATACCTTAATAAATTAAAATTAAATAAAACAAAAAACAATAGAAATCTGTCTGTTGGCAACATACAGTTGGTCACGATTTATTTTTCAAAGCTCATGGCATGGGCTCAGGGTAACCTAAACAGCTGGTCCACAATGATGGACATAATGTACTGTATTTACTTACTGCAGAATTTCTTAATCTTAATGTCAGCACTCCTACCTTATGGATTGCCCCATTTTAGTAGGTATTAGCTCCCGCTAGTTCAGCTAGCCCATTTGGCTCCAACTAGTTTGGTTAGCCCACTTGGTTTCCACCAGTTCGGCTATAGATGCTATAACTAATTTTTGCACTACAGCATCTGATACTTTGCTGCACATGTGTACCTTTACAAGATGGCTGTATTTCTGTTTTGCACCTGCCAATAAAGTGGCTGCTACTTCCAAAAAAAAAGATCCCTTCACCCATGCCATTCATAATAACTGAGCAAGTGATACAGCAGTCTATTTTGTGTGGCACCTGTCCTATTTCAATTATCCCTCTCAATCGCTTCCTGCCCCAAATGCTGTGCTAGTCTCTCCAAGGTAAATAAGTGTTAAACTGCACAGGCCTTTTTTCCATTTCTTCTAATAGCTACAGTAAGCCAGCATTTATGAGCAAGTATACTGTCAAGAGAACTGATAAATAAACTACCTGCTGTGAAAAGTATAGCTTTATTTGATAAGTTCCCAAAATATTAAAATGGAGATTGCTCACATTAACATGTGCATTTTACCCACTTCTGTTGTCTTTTTTTACTGTACAGTAAGTTTTAAATTTCTGTAAGAAAGAATCACTGTCTACACAGCATTTCTGAACAGCTATCAGCAATGGAAGCATTACAAAAAGGTAAACAACAATAATAGAGGCATAACTATTCTGCTTTGATACACAACAACTGCCTATCTATATATACTGTACATAAATTTATTTGAGTTTTGGATTAATGCCTAAAAGCCAAGGAATCTTTTACACAGGTTCCATGTCATGAATACATAGATCAGTACATACAATGAACAGTTTGGCGTTTTACAAAAGTCATTAAACAAGTAAAACAAAAGATAACGAATGGTTGACATAGTATATGTACAGGATAAGGTGGTACATTAGCTAAGGCAGCAACTAGGCAAACTAGACTGAAGTTACAAAGGTGATGCCCAGCGGACACATAAAACAAAATTATAAGATTGCAGCCAAAGACCTTGTCCAGCAATGAAAACAGCAAAGAAGGTGTGAAGTAGGGGCTTAGGCAATAGTTGTCAGAGCCAGAGGACATAGTAGGGGTCAGAATGAGGTAAGAGTGTGGTGGGAGGAGAGGGGAAGGGGGGAGAGTGAGTGGGAGGGGTAGGAGTTAGTAAGGATGGGGGAGATGGGGAAGGGTGATGTGAAGAAATAGTACTTTAAGGCAATAGGAAGGCACAGAACTGTAAGTGGCCATCTCTGAGTTTAGGTAAAGCAGTCACAGGTAGCATGAGTCACTAGGAGCTGATGTAGTTTGTGTTTGAATGGTCTAAGACTGACAACATTAGAGACCTCACAGGGCAGTGAATTAAACAGTTTTGGAGCTGTACCTGTGAATGACCACTGACTTTGTGATACGCAGCAGTGAGGGACTTGCAGAGCTGAGTTTCCAGAGCTTCTAGTAAGGTGGGAGCTGGTAGCTGGGCAGAGGAGCTCCTGTACCCCAGTGGCCATGAGACCAAGGGAGGCCTTTTTTGTTATCAGACAGGTTTGGTACATGATTCTTCCCTGGAACTAGAGCCAGTGTGCCTGTTCATAAAGGTCACAGGTGTGAATGTGATAGGCAGCCCCAGTAAGTAGATGGCGTGCCTTGTTCAGCACAATAGAGATCTGCCCGTTGGGCAGAATCACTGGCTGCCCCATAGATAACAAGTCCGTAGTCTATAGTAGAGATAATTGAGCTTTACATGGCTAGGCTGAGGGATTCAGGAGTGAGACAGTGCTTATGTTTGTAAAGAAGGCTGATGCAGATATTCGCTGATTTGGCAACAGTGTCAATATGATTGGAGAAGGACAGTTTGCTGTCCAAAGTCACACCTAGGTACTTGAACAGGTGCATCTGTTCAAGTGCCTCTCCAGAGCAGTTTCTGACAGTCAGCTGTTTGGTTTTATGTTTATTATGTATGCCATGGAATAGCATAATTTTAGTTTTTTTGTAGTTGAACAATAGTTTCTGAGAGATGAACCAGACCTCAATATCCATAAAACTTTTCTGGAGCTGGTTCTTCAGGTGGGAGGGTTCAATATCTTTAACAAAAATTACTGCATCATCCCCATATAAGAGGATGTGATCAGGGCAGGATGTTGGGAGTTTGTTAAGGAAAATACTGAAAAGTAATGGCCCCAGTGTTGATCAATGAAGGACACCCGACCGGACTAGTTGCTTAGTCAAGCGGACATCTCCTGTCCTCACCTGTTGTGAGCAGTCAGAGAGATAGCTGTTAAACCAGTTTAAGGTGTCACCAGGTAAACCCAGGTCAAGAAATTGTTCAAGTAGCAGCAGATAGTTGACCGTATTAAATGCCTTAGAGAGGTTAATAAAGGTGGTGCCGACTAGTTGTCCTTGATCAAGACCCTGGTGAATGAAGCCAGTAAATTTGAGGAGGGCAGTGGTGGTACTACGTACTTTATGAAATCTGTGCTGCTGCTGTGAGCATTATAGGTTGTATTTTTCCATGTACTGAACCAGTTGGTCAGCAACAATTCTTTATAGTACTTTGGATAATGGGGGAAGAATGGAGATAGGTCTGTAATTTCCAAGTACAGCCCTGTCACCACTTTCATGAACTGAGGTCACCAGGGTGGACTTCCACTTGAGGGGGAACTGGGACAGCTTGAGGGATCAATTGAAAATCTTGGTTAAGGGGGCAGGACAGCTTCAAGGGTGAGGGTGAGGAGTTTCAGGTCAAGTGAGTCCCCACATTCTCTGGTTTTACAGAGTACTTTGAGTAAGAATTTTCTAACTTCACCTTCAGTCCCTGCTTTAAAATAGAACTATGGATGAGTTGGCCTGTTCACAGGTTTGGCATGTCCAACAGTCACAGGGGTGGAATCGAAGAAATCAGCAGGTAGTAGGTGACTGAGATTGGTGAATGTTGAGTTGAAAGTATTGGCAATTTCAGTGGGGTCGAGACTAATGGTGCCATCAATATTTAGCATGTTTGGAGCCATTTTGGAGTCCTTCCCTGTTACTTCAGCAAGGTTGCGCCAGAATTTCTTTCCATCTTTCCATGAGTTTGATAGGGCATTTATGTAGTAAGTGGCTTTTTCCAAGTGGATGACCCTGGTACAGGCATTTCTGGCTGCCTTATATGCTTGAATGTCAGCTTGACTGCCAGCATCCCTCTCCCAAAACCATATGTGGTCACGTGTTTTCATTTGTGCAAGGAGGTCATTAGTAATCCAAGGGTTGTCTGCACTCTTAATTTTCCTCTTCTTGTATAGGGCATGGATATCACAAGCTGCATTAAAGTGGGAGATTAAATATTCTAGAGACATATTAACATTAGTATCAGTTTCAATATGGGACCAGTCTTATTGTCACAGGAGGGTCTTTAGAGGCTCCAGGTGCCTGCGGATAAGTAACCTACAGTTGACAGTTCTGGCTGGAGGCACTGGGTGGGGGAATGATCACTTTTAAAGTCTGAGAGGACAGTAGCTGAGTGATATGATTGGGGCAGTTTGTAAGCAACCAGTCCAAAAGTGTACTGGTACCTGTTTTTTAATTAATTCTTGTAGGTGAAGTAATAAGCTGAGAGAAATTTGCCACAGATAAGGCATCCTTACAGGGCACTTGCACTGGATGACAGACAGCTTATGTTGAAATCACGAATATTATGACTTCCGAGTTAAGCTTCAAGTTGTTAATGCGGCTAACAAAAGGGGTCAGGCCTGTTAATGATAGTTTGGGAGGGATGCAGACTGACACAATGGTCAGCACCTAATTGTGAGCTCCGAGCAGAACCTTGATGGCTAGAACCTGAATGTTGACCCTGGGATTAGGCAAGGTCAGGATATGGCACCTTAGGGATTCTTTAAGATATAGGGCACATCCTCACACTTTTTTGACAGTCTATCTTGCCTGAAAACAGTGTACCCTGGTATAGCAATGATAGCATCAGGGACAGCAGGCAATAGCCACATCTCAAACACTGAGAGGACGTCTGGATTATGTTGGGAGACCCATGCAGATAGTGCATCTGATTATTTTAGAATAATAATAATGTCTATTTTTATGGTACTTTTCAAAATATCAAGGCGGTTAACAAAGTTTAAAATCACATATCAAACATCCAGCATCATTAATTATATAAAACAGTTAATACAGCTACACAGTCATTCACCAAATGCTTGGTGCCATAAGTATGCTTTCAAAGCTTGCTTAATTCTCTCCACAGACATGCACTCCCATAACTGATAGGGTAGAGCATTTCAAAGGGTTTGGGCCACATACATAAATGCCCGGGCCTCAGAAGATTTCAAACACACCCTTGGAATCTCTAGCAACCCCTCATCGGCTGAGTGGCGTGATCGCCCAGGGCAGCAAGGGACCAGAAGCTCTTTCAGTTAGCCTGGGCCCTGTCAGTGTTTGGCTTTAAAAGTCAGAAGACTGACTTTGAAGGTGATCCGCCACTGTACTGGCAGTCAGTGCAGTCCGCACAGCACTTGCAAAATATGACAGGACCAGGGAGTTCCCATCAAAAGCTGGGCTGCTGCATTCTGCACTAGCTGCAAGCAATGGATTTCCATCCCCGGTAGCCCTAGGTAAGGGAATTGCAATAATCTAAGCATGAGGACACAATGGCATGGACCAGCATAGGAAGATCACCAGATGGAACAAGGTGCTTAATCCTGGAGATATTCCTCAGATGGTAAAAAGAGGATTTGACAACGGCTGACACCTGGGAATGCAGGGTCAGCCCTTCATCAAAAATTACCCCCCGGTTTCGCACCCATTCAGATTTCGGGAGTGTTAAGCCCTGAGGGTGAACTAACCCCCAACCCCCCTATCCAGCATGCCGGTTCCACAACAAGCACCTCAGTCTTTTCCAAGTTCAACTTCAACCAACTGGAATCCTTCCACTCCTGGATTTCTGTGAGGCAGCTATTAAAGACAGAGAGAGCTCCATCCTGGTCAGGTGCAAAAGAAAGGTGGAGCTGAGTATTATTAGCACAGCAGTGAATCCTCAGCCCATACCTTCTTGCAATGTCTCCAAGGGGCAGCATGTACACTGTGAACAATGTGGGGGAACACACTGAACCCTGAGGGACTCCACATAACAGAGAAACTGGATCTGAGGAATAAACCCCAGACACCACTCTCTGAGTTCTTCCCATGAGGAAGGATGTAAACCACCTGAGGACTGTACCTGACAGTCCACAGATGAACCTTAGGTGATGTAGTAGGACCCCATGGTCCGCAGTGTCAGACACTGATGAGAGATCCAGAAGAGCCAAAATGGAATGGCTTTTCTGATCTCTAGCCATCAGGAGATCATTGAGCATCCAAACCAGTGCTGTCACAGTACTATGACTCTTTCGAAATCTGGACTGGAAGGGTTCATAGATGTCATGGATGATCAAATGGTTCTCCAGTTGTACAGCCACTACGTTCTCAATCACCTTCCCTAAAAAGGGAAGGTTAGAGATTGGTCTGTAGTTTGCATGGCAGTCTGGGTCCAAAGAAGCTTTCTTCAGGAGGGGTGTTACCACCGCCTCCTTCTGGGAGCTGGGAAACTCACCTCTTTCCAAACAGCACCAGACTATCTGTGCTAGGACTGGACTGATAGGATCAATATGACCCAAAATCAGGGAAGTTGGTCCTGGGTCCAAACTACAGCACATAGGGCATGCACCCTGGACAATCCGCATGACATCCATGAACACCGGTCAGTCGAACGTACTCTAGGAAAGCTGAGAGGCAATGGCCTTGCACGAATCCAAATCAATGTCCCTAGAGTGTGCTGGTTGGAGGCTGCAGATGTTGATGATAGCCAAAGAGAGTGCACCAGTTCTGACTTTGACAGTAGGTTGGCTCAGGAGCGGGCCTGGATTGGGGTGTATGTTGCCCGGTATAAGCAGGAATAACAGTATTATTCATTTTAGAAGCTCCTTAAGGTATCTGCTGTGAGTCAAGCATAACCTTTTCCTTGTAAGCTCTTTCCTAGGTGTGCCCTGTACAGACAGAACATCAGAGAGTATAAGCTGAGAGCAGTATGGAGTGAGCAGGCTCCCAGAAGAGCATAGGAGTGACCCCAAGTGAGGGGGTGATAGGGAGAGAAAAATTGCACTGTTCACATTTAGGGCAATAGAAGCAGTCCCTCTTCTGTGCAGGGCGATATTCATCCAGGCAGCCATAGGCAAGAGAGGGTGAGTACTTATTTACAGTGCACAAGGAGGTTGTCAGCAGGATCAATGTGAACAAAGAAAGCATTAGAGGAGTTGGCAGCATTGTCATGTGTGATCTAAACCCTCGCTGTGGCTAGGACTGGATATAGGGTAGGACAGATGTAGACGAGGCTGACAGGCTTGAGGAAAACCAACAAAGGGTGGGTTCAACTGGGAAGTAAGACCAAAGAAATAGCAAGCATAGGTGATAACACTGGGAAAGTTATAATTAACACTGTGGAAAGAAAAGATAAAGGGTGTTGGAGCAGTGTGAAATGGTAGTAGAGGAGTTAAGGGTCAACAGACTGAGACACTACCCTTGGGCCAATAGGGAAATGTTGAGGAAAAGAGGGGAGGAGCTAAGATGTATTTAACAGAGGCCAGGGTCAGGGAGGGTGGAAAGGACAAATTACATTACTACATGTATTTCTATTGCCCAGGAGAAATTAAAAAAAGAGCATAAATTAAAAAAAAAAGAAAAAAGAGCATACAAGGCTGAATCTGTGGTAAAGCAGACTGCAGGTTTGATGAGGTGGCCAATCAGGCAGAGTCCTCTCTGTGCTGTAGCCAATCATGGCACAGCTAGTGGCAAGCAACAGAAACTGAAAAAAAAAGAAGAAAAACTTTATGACTTTCCAAAGGAGCACCGTATCTTGAGTGTTGGCTGGTGGAGCAGGGGAGAGGTGAGTGGCAGTGAGCCACACTGCCGGTAGAGCACTCCGGTCAGGGGGGTTCAATTTGTGGGAGAGAGAGAGAGACAAGAAGGATTAATATAATGGAGTTAGGTAGGGGCGGGTGAGGGGGAGACAGACATGCAGAGACTACGAAAGGCACCACGTTGGGGATTTGCTTAATCGGGGGCAGGGATTAGCACAAAACAGCAGTAGCAGACAAAGAGGCTGGGGGGGCAGGGCGGATCAATGCCATGCATGGAAGAAAGATCAGGGGAAGAGAGCAGAGGGTGGGAGACATGGGGTAGAGAAATAAGAGGAGAAACCATGGAGAAGGCAAATAAATTTAAACAAAAAAAAGTTTAGCAAATCAGCAGGGAAAGGATTATAAGGCAGGACAGCATACAGGAGGTCTGTGGAGCAGGCAGTAGATGTGGGAGAAGAGAGAAAAGGGAGAGAGAATTTGATCAGGTAGTTTAGCAAGCAGGAACACAAGGTAAAAAACAGGCAACTCAGAAAATTAACTTTGCATTAGAGGCAAATACGCTATGAACACTAATTAGGGCAACACAGAAATTAGGAATTTTCTTGCAATAAGTACACCTACAGAAGCTAACAGGTTTAGTAGAAATATGCAGTATTTAAGCATTTAAGCAAACATTAGGCAGCACAGAAATAGGGAATTTTCGTGCAATAATTAAACCTACAGGAGCTAACAAATTCAATAGAAATATGCAGTATTTAGGCATTTAAACAAATATAAAAAAAACAAATTACATTACTGCACACATTACTACAGCCCAGCAGAAATAAAAAAAAAGTGCAAATTCAAAAATAAAAATTAAAAAAGAGCTTACAAGGCCGAATCCATGGTAAGGTAGACTGCAGGCTTGATGAGGAGGCAAATCAGGCAGAGTTCTTTCCATGCTATAGCCAATCACAGCACAGCTAGCAGCAAGTGGCAGAAATCAAAAAAAAAAGAAAACATTTGAGTCTTTCTGAAGGTGCACCATACCTTGAATGTCAGCTGGTGGAGTAGGGAAGAGGCGGGCAACAAAGAGCTGCAGAGCTGGTGGAGCATTCCCAGTCAGGAGGGCTGAATCTTCAGTGTGTCGGCTGGTGGAGCAGGAGACAGGAGGGTGGCAGTGGGCCACAGAGCCAGTGGAGCACTCCTGGTCAGAGGGGTTCCATCTTGAGTGTCAGCTGGTGGAACAAGGGAGAGGTGGGCAGCAGCGAGCCACAACGCTGGTGGAGCACTTCCAGTCAGGTGGGCTCAATTTTGAGTGTCAGCTGGTGGAGCAGGGCACAGGTAAATGGCAGTGAGCTGCAAAGCCGGTGGAGCACTCCCAGTTAGGTGGGCTCAATTTTGAGTGTCGGCTGGTGGAGCAGGGCAGAGGCGGGTGGCAGCAAGCCACAGAGCCAGTGGAGCACTCCCGGTCAGGGGGGGGACTCTATATAGAATAGATGCATTAAAATACACATTAAAATACAGATTTTAAAGGTTTTTATGCATCAGTATGGCAGGCACTTTTTGTATCAATGAGAAGGCACGTCCAAGGCAGGTGGGGGGTAGAAGCCTGGAACATTGATATCAGTTGATACCAAGGGTCATCTGTCCATTATTAGTCTGGCTGTGTTGATAAAAAAATCCAATCCCTTTCCACATGTCAAATCAATAAAAACACCTCCCAAAATACCAGATAAGCCCAATTCTTTCAATTATTGCCCAGGTATTCAAAAAAGATGCACCCGGCACACCTGAGTTGCACTGGCGTATCCCCAAAATGTGCCTCTGGGCCATATTCAAAAGGGGGCAATGTGCCACACAATTCTAGATGCGCCACAGTGCAAAGGTAATGTATGCAGCACATCTGGAAGGGGGCATTCCCCTGCAAATGCAGCACATCTCCATATTCAGCCGAGATGTGCAGTGCAGCTGCCCGCACATCTTGGAGATGTGCTTTGTAAAGTTAGGCATGGGAAAATCCATGCCAAAGTCATAGCCACCCACAGGCAGGCCACTGTATTGCACAGCACAACACAGCAGCTGCCAGGCCCTGAGTGGCTACCCCCCCAACCCCGACAGTAACAGTCCCAGTCCGTCCATCACAGCCCTGGTAGTCTAGTGCCCCCTCATCCCAGATCTTGCCACTGAAGAATGATACACCCCAATCCCTGGTAGGCTAGTAGCCCCCCACCCTTCCCTGAATCCCATCGAAAGATGACATCTGACCCAAAACTCCCTGGTAGTCCAGTGGTACCCCCTCCCATCCTGAACATCATCTGTATTATTCTATTTAACCAAAACTCCCTGGTGGCCAAGTGGTACCCCCCTACCAGCCTCACTCGTAGCATAACACATGACCCAAATATCCCTCGTAGTCCTGTAGTACCCCACTCCCATCCCAAACATCGTCCATATTATGCTATTTAACCAAAAACCTCCCTGGTGGCCGAGTGGTACCCCCCCTCCAGCCCCATTCATAGCATATCACGTGACCCACATATCCTGGTAGTCCAGTGGTGCCCCACCCCCACCCCACTCCCCGGCATAGCCGATGCAGCCATCATGTGGCAAAACTCACCCACACACCGCCATAACTGCCTGGCAACCGAGCTGTCACTGCATGACAGCTTACAGTATGCACTACAGTACCATTGGACAGCACTGTTGACCAACGGGCTTGCCGTGTGTACTGTAAGCTTTCATTTACAACATTGTGAGTGACACAAAGTTGTGAATGAAAGCTTACAATACACACTGTAAGCCCATTGGTCGAAAGTGATGTCCAATGGTCTTGTAGTGTGTACTGTAAGCTGTCATTCAGTGACAGCTCAGTCAGTGGGCAGTTGTGGTGGTGTGCATGTGGGTTCTGCTGCTCACCAGCTGCATCAGCAATGCTAGGGGTGTAGTGAGGTGGGGAACCTCAGTGGGTTGGGGGGGTCCACTGGACTACCAGGGATATTTGGCTTCTATACTATGCTATGAGCGGGGCTGGTAGAGGGTACCACTCTGCCACCAGGGAGTTTCAGTTAAATATCATAATACTGACGATGTTTGGGACAGGAGGGGGTTACCACTCGACCACCAGGGAGTATCAGTTACTGATTATAATATGGACAGGGTTCAGGGAAGGGTGGGGGGCCACTAGACTACCAGGGATCGGGGTATATTATTATTTAGTGGCACGATCAGTGATGCGGGCAACTAGACTACCAGGGGGTTGTGTGCTGTGTTTCTTGCAGCACTTGCAGGATGCCTGGTGCATTCTGCCAGACACATCCCTGCTGGAGACATGCAAATGGTATCATAATGATATGTAAATGGCCCCATTTGTGCATTGAATGTATTATGGCACCATTTGCATGTTTGGGTCGTATATCTGGAATATACGCCAGGCGTATCTCCAAGATACGCTGTGCAGTCCCATTCCAGGTATCCAGACCTGACAGTGTATGTGCCAGTGCATCATTGGCAGCCCCCTTTGCACTGCATGCATCATTTGATATACTCAGATGGGATGTGCGATCGCACGTCTAGTTTAAATATAGCAGTGTTGCACACTGGCACAACTCAGATGCCCAGCACAGTCACTTGCGCCCATTCTGGGTGCAGTTTGAAAATCCTGGCCCATGTGTTGTTTTCTTTTTACTCAGAATGTATTGATTTTCAATATAACAAAAATATCTGCAGAAACAGCATGATGAAATGCATGAAGTCACCAGCAGACACTGTTCTTTTTATGTATGGTATATTCAGCCCCCCAAACACATACTTTTTGTATTTCATTTAGTTTTTTTTTTTTTTTTAAACTGGCATGTATTTATCCTAATTTTATATCCACCAGAAATACCATTGTTATGACTTCCATATATTTGTCTTTGCCCACTGCATCTCAAATGCCCTAAATGTTTTCATCAGCCCATTTCAGATTTTTCACTATACATACTGTATGTGCACACAGTTTGCTTACCTGCATAACTTTTGCAGAGGCTCTAGTAAACAGAATGCTGTTTGTGCAGCTCTTAATGAGATTATGTTTTTTTTAGAAACCCTGTTGTGTTTAATCCAGGAACCACAACCAGAATTACAAAAGGCAAGGCATAAATATTGTGCTGTGTAGTTCCACAGGGACCGTTCATTTATTAACTCATGAGTAACTGGACCGTTTAGTGACTCAGATCCCCATCTTAAAAAAAAAACAACATACAAATTAAAAGCTTCTGCTAGATACTGTACAGTCACACAAATGGAGTATATAAAGTGAATGAGTTGCTAAAAATACTGTAAACAGTAAAAAAGTAATACCGTAAATGGAAAATGTGCCAAAATACTGTACCTAAAACATGCTAAATTGCAGAGTTGGTCTTGAGCAGATCACTTCACATATACCTTTTATCAGTTTGTTTTTGTTTGCATCAAAGGTGTCACATTTGCACATCCAAAGGTCCTGACCTGAATTAGGGCAGTCATTTTATTTTATAAAAATATCTACTTGCATGCAGGTTATTTATTTATTTATTTCAAAATGTTTTACCAGAAAAACATTCTGAGCTGGCAGATGCACATTTCTGCATCTGGGCAGGGGCAGGAGGCAGAATGCACCACAATTATTAATACCTCTTGCTTCTAGTTCTGGTACCAACAAACCTGATTACTCCCAGTAATGCCTCTGCTCATATTTTTGCTGGTCCCAGTTCAGTTCTCAAATTGCTCTAAGTAATTCTTAATACCCAGCTTATTTTAAACCAGTAAAAAATGTGCAACAGACATTAATATACTTCATGCAACAGTGGAGAACAGAGGTACTATACTGTAAGATATTGAGATAGAAATCATCTTTTAAAATAATGTGATTTATTTCCTTCAGTTCAAAAAAATATGGTAGCTAGACTAATGTCTTACTTTCAGAAATGTTAACTTTGGCCCCAGGGATTTTTGTAGATTTCTGCACAGGGCTGGATTTTCAAAGGCCTTAGAATGACACAAGGTGCTTGCGTCGAATAAGTCTGACGCAAGAGACACCTTGTGCCAAGGGAAGCACCCAGAGCTATTTTCAAAGACAGCCTGCAGCAGTCAGCAGGCTGCCTGCCCCAGAGTCTGCTAGCACTCACCTTGCACCATGAAAGTGGCTGCAGCATGGCACTAGGGGGGCTTGCGGCAGACTCAGACTGCCTCAGCCCTAAGTTCCTGATTTTTAAAGACCTCCCCAGGAACTAAATGTCAAGTACTGTTACACCAACAAAGGGCTGGTCTAACGGTATTTAAACATCTCCTAGGAGGGTCATCCAGAATGTACCACTGTGTGGCCCACCTCGATCCATCCCCAATAGTTGCTCCCTGGTAATCTAGTGGTCCCACTCTCCCTGCCCTGACTGTCCTTGGATGTATCCTACCTGGTGCTCTAATGCCCCCCCACCCAGCACATAGTACCCACAACCCCGCACCCCTTTCAATCCATACCCCAGATTCGGCGACTGGCACAGCCCTTTACACACCACCACAGTCAGCAGTGGAATGAACTGACAGTGCACATACTGTATACAGTACTTGCACTAACAGTTCATTCAGTGGCCGGCTGTAGTGATGTGCAGAGGGCTGTGCCGGTGACTGAATCTGGGGTACACATTGGTGGGGGGTGGAGTTGTGGGCACTACGTGCCAGGTGGGGGGCCACTAGAGCACCAGGGAGGATACATCCAAGGACATTCAGGGTGGGGATTGGGCTGTCGGGTCACTGTGGTGCTGCTGATGGGCACATATAGAGCATGGCTTTAGGAGGAGGGCACCAGCATGGCCCATATGAGGGTGCAGCTTATATATTTGGTGGCTCAAGATTTCATTATAGTTAAACAAAATCTAATCAAATCTTCCTGTATGACACACTGGGGTTAAAGTAAATGGCAAAGATGATAGAACAGTCAGCACCGCTTATAACGGGCACATTTGTGTAACCACATTTTGCCCGTTATAATCAATGGTCAGTATAACACTTTTGATAAAAAAATGCTAAGAAATGCTAGAAAACCCCAAAGATGCATTAATGGAATGCAGTGCGATGTGTACTGTATAAGACATCACGTCACAGTTGTGCAGAAGTGAGACGGCATTGAATTACAGTACTTTATTTGCATCCCAGTTTGGAAGTACAGTCGGGTGCTGCTCCATGGCTCCTCGTGGCTCACTGGAGAGTTAACAGTGCAGATAACAGTGCAGCTCTTACATAATCCTTCCTGTTGACTACTGGAGCTGCTGTACCACCTGATTAGCATCATCCAATTCGGGCTCTGCTTCCTTCTCCTAGCTGAGGTGACAGAGCATGTCAAACTCCTCCTCTGTCAAGCTTGTAGGAATGTCCACCAGTTTGTTCAACATTTCTGAGTCCTTATCAAACAACGGTAGTGAGTTAGATGCCAAAGTTCCTTCACTGTAGTCACAGGGGTCACTGGGGAGCACAAAGCCTGCTTTTATGAAGCATCTCAAAACTGTCTTTGGGGTCACAGATTCCCAGGCTTGCTTTACCATTTGGACTGGCTGAGCTGGGTTAAGTGTTAAGCGGTTGTTAATTACCGCTAAATGGTGCACGAAATGCCTGCTATAATAGGCATGCACAGATCACTGTAAGCAGTGGAAATATAGAGCAAACAATAGCAAATGGCAAATGGTTCGGGCAGTTTGCCCGTAATAACTGACTGCCGGCTTAAAGCATGGGTGGTATAAGTGGCGCCGACTGTACTCACTCTGATGAAACATCAAAATCCATTAGTGCTCTTTTCATTCATAACCCATTTAATACAGCTCAGGTTTAAAATCAAAATGTCATGGGACTGAATCCCTAAATTCGCCATCTTTATAGTAATGCTTTAGTTAAACAGCAGAGGAATTACATTCCCTTAGTATGCTCCAATTTAACTCAGAAGGCAGAGACTAATACAAAGTATGAACTTGGTGCCAAGAATCAAAGAAGCTGATTGGCCGAGATTTCTTTGAAGCCATGATGATATCGGGCTACTTCATCATGGCTTCAAAAAAACTCCGGTCACCAGCCTCCTCGCTCACCGCGCAGTGTTCATGTCCCACAGTCCAAGTTCAACCTGGTCACTCCTCTGGCATGACAAAATCAAAAAAAAAAAAACCCCTGCCACACTAAAGCACCAGCAACCACACTAAAACACTCCTCAGGAACACTCAACCCCAATGTTCAATAACGGCTTCATGACACACATACCTCCATACCTTCCTTCTCCTTCACACCACATTGTCCTAGTGGTTGTCCTAGTGAGCTGCTGTCTTGCAGCATTCCGCAGTCCATGACTTTTTTGTTTTAAAAAAAAAAAAAAACATTCACAGGGTTGAAAAGGTCCAACTGCCATGTATAAAAATCAACAGGAAATCACAAATATCTTTACTGAGTTCCAGAGCAGGCAGTGGCACCAGGTCCAACAGAGTAGTGCTGACAGAGTGAGACTGATTATACAGACCAGTTACGACAGCACCACCTGCTGCCCACTGCCCTCCAGGAACTATTTTGTCAAAAGATACTCCTCCAACATCTGAAAACAGGCATTTTCAAAAGTCTTTAACTTTAAAAAAAAAACATTTTACTGAAAAAAAAATTTAACCCAGTTCATAACAGCAACAAGACACTTCAGGGTGTGGTATATCGAGGCATATCATCACTTCTCAGGTCATTGGACACACTTGACCTGTGGCCTCGTGCCCAACCACCTGAGGCGTGATGATATCCCATGATATACCACACCCTGTCATGCCTTATTGCATAATTATAACTTTTGGTTTTGTGTGACATACTTTATTACTGCTGTGTGTAATGTTTAGGAGTTTAAAATTGACCCCAGCTTCCTTGATCCCCCTCCCACTCCCCAAGGGATTTTGTAACTTCAGCCCATGTTTTTGTCAGTTGCTAAAATGTTACTATTAAAAATTGCAGGGGCAGGGGAAAACACAATTTGGGTTTAAAACTTGTACACATCTATAAAATGACAGGGCATGACATATTTTTTAATTAATCTTTTAATGCACCCCCCCCCCAGCTTGCCACTCTCAGAAAACAAAACTGTTAATAAAGTGACAAGGAATTACATATTTTATATGAATCTTTTAAAGCAACCCCGATCTTGTCAACAGTCAGCTTGCTATCAAATACAGTATAGAAAAGTGTACAGTTTACTGCTGGCAGTGATGTTCAAATAATTGTAAAGGGTCAGGTAGTTGAAGTGCGATTATTAGTGACGACCAAAATGCGCCAGATGCCAGGAGTAGCTTATTAGTGAACCTTTACTTGGAACCTTGTTTTCATGAATTAAAGGGCTATAACCCAAACCCTGCCTGGCTTCCATCCCAAACCACATTCATATTCACACACACACACACACACACACACACACACACACACACAATTTCAGAGCAGTATTTTAGGAGCCAACTGTTTCCTTTTAAGTTGGCACAGTGTAGCCCCGGTGTACTCCTAGTAGCATTTAACAATGATTTAGTACTTATAGGACCATTGGCCCTGGTGCCAGACTCACAACCCATTAAATAGCATGTTACAGAATTTCTAGGTCTAGGTGTGCACCATGCCAAGTTAATAGGAATACCATATAATTCATATGCATTGATCAGAAATGTCATTTGTAACAAGTGTGTATCAACCCTTTCATAAGCATTGCACAACATTTAAACAGTTGGCCCCTAAAATGAAAAGTAGATTTCGTTACAGGCTGGTATCTAACATTTTAATAAGATGCAGTTTTTGGAGATCTGTTTGCTGATCTCTACTGCCCAAACCTGGGAGTATAATTAAATGAGCCGGTAGTTGATTTCAAATCACTACTCCTATTACCACCATCAGGTTACCGGTATTTGCTCTACTATCAGTACCAACCAAAGACTAGCATCAGCAGAGCAGATGTAGTTGGACAGCCCTGTGAGAGCATTTCTTTTTTGGTCCTTTTGAAAAAGAAAACAGTATGTCCATGAATCTGCCACTGCTGTACATAAATAAAATGGCTTTGCTCTTCATTCATTCAAATTGAGTGACCACGAGTTCTGCCAGTTCCGCCCCTGTAAAATAACAGTACTTTAGGGACTAAGGAGGACTAAATAGACACAGACTATGGAGACACCTGCTGTCAGAACAAATATTAGCAGGTAAAAGTACACTGAAACAGTACCACCTGGAACATTTCACCACTCCAAAGAAAAAAAAACTTTCATCAGATTACCACATACTGATTCCTAATACTGTGTACCACATACTGTGTACTCTGCCGCCTGCCACATAATGCTGCCACTACTGCACCTGCTGCATTATAATGAGGTACCATTCAATTTTTCTGTAACAAGCACTTGTATCTTTAGTCATAGTGGAGCATGATGCTGGGCTACACTGTCACAGGAGTGTTAGAGAGGTGTTGCAGTGTCATAATGCTAGTGAAGGTAAGGTGATTTTGAGATGATAAGTACTGTGTGATAGTTAAGTTCCACAAGTGGATTTCTAGTGGCATTACCTATTATGCATCCATAAATTTTGTAGCCAATTAGTAAATTCTAAAGTATCCACAATAAATGTTAACCTACTAAACCACATTTATCCAGCTTAATTATATTCCTGAACATATTTGCTTCAGTTTGCATTCCAAATATTGAGTGTATACCAGCAATAGTGGTGGAGCGATAACTATCCAAATATTTTTAACAGTTTCACACAATAATTAAATTGTTACATTTTTAACTCATGTAACTTACAATTTAATCAACCAATCACATCTCTATTTAGCAGTTTTATGAATCTTCTAAGAAAGTATGCATTTATATTTTCAATTATCTTCCTCTAATGGTGGGTAAGTTGTAAGCATAGAAATATTTTCAGAAATGTTCACTTGAGTAATAAATTGTCAGAATTTGAGCCCTGTAACTTCCCTGCCCCTCATTCAAATGTCAATAAATGTGGAATTCTTTCAGTTACTTTTCCAAATAATGCACAAGCTAAATTGTTGCTCTTTAGCTGTACTACTGACCAAGTAATGACCAATTTAAGAATGTCAGAAATTTCCAAACAAGTTCAACAAATATCAGGAAATTTTCATGAAAATTCTTTGAAATAGGAATTTGTAATTTTGCCTAGCCATAGTACACTGGAAGGAATAAACAGGTTTCAAAGATGTCCTAATTTTAAATTCTACTATGAATGTAACTATCAAAGTTTATGTCCTTACAATATCTCTTGCAGAAATGTCAGACTACTTCTGGATATCTGTTGTGAAATTACTAACACAGTTATGAGATGTATACAATTACTGCAAATCATAGAATTTCAAAGGCAGTGTTTAAGTAGCTAGTTTGTTGTCCCAAAACTTTTCTGTCCAGCAGATATTATCCAGTACAACATTAATAGATGGCAGAGTGATTAACAACTGTATTTGCTGGCTAACATACATAATGTGTTTAAAATGCATAACTGTTCTTAGCAGAAACCCAGACTGGTAACTGAATTTCTATTGCATCTGAGTAGGAATATTTTTTTTTAAATAATGAAATATAACAATACCTGCTTTCTTTATTGTTGGCACTATCATTTGAATTGCACTAATGTAGAGCACTTTAGAATCTGTGTTCTTCAGTAGAAAGTGGTTTATGACTGAAGAGCAAATTAACATTTTATATTTAATAATTCCCATTGCTTCCAATTAAGGCAACAAAGTGGGAATTAACCAATTATACCCAAACACAAATGTCAGCTAAAGCTACCGGGGTTAATGCAATAACATTCTATTTTTGTTTTCTACTAACCAATTAATTAGTTAATCTCCAAACACCATTGCAGATGGTATGCAGAAGGTAAGGGGCTCCGCCAGTCTAACTAGTTTTCCTTTGAATTTCACATTCAGCTAACAGACCCACATTGGAAAATCAATGCCCCTTTTGTCTTACTGGGCAGCAGCAAGGTGTTACTTGGGTCTGAATTTACATACAATGCAGATCTGGCATTGCCCTAACTTTGTCACAGTCTTTCCAGGCACAGAAAAATACTCACCCACCAAATCTTGAAGAGAAGGTGCCAACGTTAAGATAATGTGAACATTGCACTATGTGTTCTCTCAAACCCCATGGATCACCACACCAATAATTCAGCAAGGTTAATGGGACTTCTTGCCCTAACTTTGCATTTCTCTACTTTCAGTGCTTTGTGATTAATCCCTAATTGATGTAATGGCATCATTTTGTTGCACTGAATTTCCTTTTTTTTTTTAAACAATATACAACAGGTGCACAATTTGGCATAGGCAATGGCAAACAGACATTGAACTGACAAATTTGGCCATCAGCTGGTATTTTTAATTTTTTATTTATTTATTAGAATTTTGGATAAATACCTTTGAGCCAATGGCTCTTTTACAAAGGTTCCACATCAGTATACAAAGAATAGAAGTACAGTTTGTGTGAGATTAGCAGGCAAACAGTTTGAATACAAAATTCAGTACATGGTATACATGGTCTAAAGCTACAGGTGATATAAATAATAGTTAGAACAACATAATCAGACATACATTTAAGAATGATGAGTTACAATACATAATATATACATGAATTAAAGCTGCCAGAAAGGCATTGTCAAAGGGAAAGGTAGAGTGGAAAAAATGGAGTTGCTGCCAATTGTGCCAGGTAGTGTAGGAAAGTGGAAGGGAGGGTGGATGTAGAGGGGTAACAGGGAGGGAGTTAGAAGAATGGGTGGGTGAGAGGCAAGGATCGGGGAACAAGTGCAACATTGGATGGGGTGAGTAGATTAGAAAAGGGAGTGAGGAAGGGAGTTGAAGGAGGGTAAGAGAGGAAGGTGGTGGACCTGGGCTAGGGAGAGAGGCAGGGGTAGATATGGGAAGGGGGAGGGTGGTGGCAGGCAGAGGTGGTGATAGTAGAGAGATGCGAAGAACAGAGGTGACTACCTTGGAGGTTAGGAGAAACAGTCACAGGTGGCCCTGGACACAAGCATTTGATGTAGCTTGTGTTTGAATGAGCAGAGGGTGCCTAAGTTGGTGAGTTCATTGCCCAGGGAGTTAAACATCTTAGGGGCTCTACCTGCAAAAGACCACTGGCCTTGGGTGGTGTGACAGTGGGGAACAGCCAGAGAATAGTTGTCAGAGCTTCTTGTGTAATGGGGGTGGTTGGCTGGTCTTAAGAGAGACTGAACCCCAGGAGGCATGAGTCCCATCAATGACTTTTTTGCTAGTAGGCAAGTTTGGAAAGTAATCCTTCCCTGAAATTGTAGCCAGTTTGACTGTTTGTAGAGGTCACAGGTATAAGTGTGGTGGGCAGCATCAGTAAGCAGTCTGCAGGCCCTATTCAGTGCTGTAAGAATTTGCTGTAGTGCTGTAGCTGTGGCTGCTCTGTAGATAACATGCCCATAATCAATGATGGAGAGAATAGAGCTGTGTATTGCTAGCTTAAGGGTGTCAAGTGTCAGGCAGTGTCTATGTTTACAGAAAAGGTCCATACGGATATTTACAGATTTTGCAACTGAATCAATATGGCTGGAGAAGGACAGAGTAGGGTCCAGGGTTATACCAAGGTATTTGAAAGTCTGTGTCTGGTCCAGGGTCACACCCGTGCTGTTTTCGATTGCCAACTGTTGGTGTTTATGTTTGTTATGTGTGCCATGGAACAGCATAGTCTTTGTTTTCTTGTAATTTATCACTAGATTCTGTGAGACGAACCAGGCCTCAACTTGCTTGAAACTTTCCTGCAGTTGTTTCTCCAAGAGGGAGGGGTCAGAATTCTTACAGAAAATCACTGCATCATCAGCATACAGAATAATGTTTTCATCACAGGCAGAAGGGAGATTGTTCAAGAAGATGCTGAAAAAAAGGGGTCCCAATATTGAGCATTGGGAAACACCAGCCTGGACAGGTAGTTTAGAGGAGAGGGAGTCAAAAAACTTAACTTGTTGTGACTGGTTGGAGAGATAACTGTTGAACCATTGTAAACTGTCATGAGAAAGCCCTAAGTTGCCAAGTTGTTTCAGTAGTAATGAATGGTTTACTGAATTGAAGGCTTTTGAGAGGTCTATAAAAGTGGCAGCAAGCTGTCCTTGGTCTAGTGCTAGATGAATGTGGTCTGTAAATTCAAATAGGGCAGAGGAGGTGCTATGTCCTTTGCAAAAGCCATGTTACTGTGGGCATTGCAAATTGTGTTTCTCCAAGTACTCCACTAATTGGTCTGCGATGATTTTTTTCAAGAGCTTTGGATAAAGGGGGTAGGATGGAGATGGGCCTGTAGTAACTGTGTAATGTCCTATCCTCAGACTTATGTATTGGGGTCACCAGGGCAGACTTCCACATGAGCAGAAACTGGGAGAGCATGAGGGACCAGTTAATAATCTTGGTAAGAGGGTGCAGGACATTGTCAAGGGTGAGGGCAATGAGCTTCAAGTCAAGTGTGTCCCCACTCAATCTGGATTTTTCGAGCACCTTGAGGAAGTATTTTTTGGCATCCCTTTCAGTAACTGCCTTGAAATAGAAATGTGGATGATTTGTATCCTGAGTCTGTTGATACTGGGAGGCCGTGGTTTGGTTGGTGTCAAAGAAGTTAGAGGGAAGCACATGGCTGAGGTCAGTGAATACCAGATTGAAAGTACTGGCAATTGTGGAGGGGTTCAGGGTGATGCTGCCATCAAACTTTAGCATATTAGGAGTTGCTTTGGACTTTTTCCCTATCACTTCAGAAAGACTTTGCCAGAATTTCCTTCCATTTTACCATGAGTTTGATAGGGTGCTCCTGTAGTAGCTGGCTTTTTCAGTGCGGATAGCTCTGGTACAGGCTTTCCTGGCAGCCCTGTATGCTGAAAGTCTGCTTGGTTACCAGAGGCTGTAGCACAAGCCCATAGCAGGTCCTGAGCTTTTAGTTGGTCTAGGAGTTTGCCTGTGATCTAAGGCTTGTTAAGGGCTTTAATTTTGCATTTCATAAAGGGGGTATGGATATCACATGCTGCATTGAACTTTGAGATGAAATATTGAAGTGCAGCATCAACATCCAGAGTGGTGTCAATCAGGTACCAGTCTTGTTGTCGCAGGAGTGCCTTGAGTGGTGCAAGGTATCCCTTGATTAGCACCCGACTGTTGATAATTTTCATGGGGGGTTTATTGAATTTATTTGACCATATGCACTGGACTGGGGAATGGTTACTGATGGCATCAGAGAGAACTGTAGTGTGCCTAATATGGTCAGGGTGATTTGAGAGAACCCAGTCCAATAAGGTACTGGTCCTTGTTCCATAGTTGATCCTAATGGGTGAGGTAACTAGCTGTGTAAAATGTGCAGCTGCCAAGGCATCCTTGTAGTTGCTTGCACTGGGGGCAAGCCAGATGACATTAAAATCCCCTAGCAATACAACTTCTGAGTTAAACTTTAGACTACTGATGCAGGAAAGGAATGGGTTCAGGTTTGTTGTAAGTTTGGGTGGAATATATCCAAAGGCTATTGACAAAGCTTTGTTATGGGCCCCAATAATGACTTTAATAGCAAGGACCTGAAGCTCATCTCCATTAAGGGGTAGGGTCAGGACATGCCCTGTCATAGAATCTTTAAGATAAAGGGCACAGCTGCCCCCTTTTTTGGATAGTTGATTCTGACAAAAGATAATATACCCAGGTATTGCCACAGCAGTGTTGGGGATAATTGAAGACAACCAAGTTTCAACTACAGATAGTACATTTGGGCTATGCTGTCCAGGCAGTGAGGGCATCTAATTTGTTGGTAAGGCTGCAGATGTTGATGCTAGCTAGCAAGAGGGTTCCTGTTCTATGCTGCTCCCTGGTGGTAGCTGGGGTGGTCTAGGATTGGGGTGAATGTTGCCCGATATTAGCAGGAGTAGCAGTATTAGTCTTTTTAGGAGTTCCTTAAAATATCGGCAGTGACCACTATGTGCACTTTTTCCCTTATACTTATTCTTAGTTGTTGTTTGTAGTGACCTGACTCCTGATAGTATGAACAAGGAGAAATAGTTTGATGGTAGGGTCGACCATGGGCACAGTAGCATGTTCGTGTATCCTAGTATTTGGGAGAAGAGATGAGTGTTGTTGCAGCTGAGACTACTGGTAACCATTCCTCTTCTGTGCAAGGAGCTATCAACCAAGCAATCAGAGGTTGGTTGCAGTGGGCATTTAAATATATTGGTAGTGTGGGATGCCAGTAGGGTCAGAAGGAGCAGGTACAGCAGGAACAAGTTAGGTTGCATTCTTGATGTAGTAATATTAAACCATGCCGATAGTTATGTTTAGGGATATGTAGTACAGTAAACTTGTCCAAGGTACCAGGAGTCAGATGATGAAAAGTAATCAAATCCACAGGAAATGATGAGCTACCGGGGACCAGAAAACTGTTGTTACTGTAGATCAAAGACCCAGAATGTGTTAAATTCCTGAAAGTGATGAATATTGACTAGGGGCATATGCAGGATGTAAAAATCCTTTGTTAGTATCTTCCCTTTGTTCTCCAAAATGTTTGTGAATAGACATCAAAGACAAGCAAACATCCTTTAAGAACAAATCAAACAGAAATGTGGATTAAATGCAGCACTCCACAACTCAAAGCTTGTATAACAGATTTACTGACCTTACTTTTGCTTCTGATGGCTTCCAAAAGAGTTGATTTATGATGAGAATGCCAATACCTGGCCGTGACGTTTTGTAGTTTCTTAGTCCAAGAAATGTTCATAGATGTTATGTCCAAGAATGGTCCAGTTCCTCCAAGCAGAAACACATGAAAATCCACAAAAACTAAACTACTGACAGAGACAAACACAAACAGCCAGCCACACTACAGGCTTTGATCCTTTTTATGTAAGTACTGTTACTGGATAACAGTACCTGGATTGGCAACTTATGGAACACAGTACCCATTCACAGTGTCAGTCCCAACCCGTAATACTCCCTTTGTAACCAGCCTCTGTATTCCAGTGGCATGCTCACCTATACCCTACTCCTGTTTCAAGCAGTCTTTGGTGTCCAATGTTACCCTTCCCTGGCTCCAGCACTTTACCAAGTAGTTTCTAGTGTTCAGTGATACCCATTGACACGACCTGCCTGGATAACAAATTTCTGGTGTCCACAGATACCCCATCTGTCACCTTGACTGGTAAATAAATCCCTGGCATCCAGTGGTACCCCACCCCACACTATGTTCCAGGTCAAACATCAATGGCATCCAGTGCCACCATCTGCATACAACCTACCCCATTCCAAGCATCCCTGAATCCAGTGTTACCTCTACAATGCCCTATTCCAATTATCTCTGGCAAACAGTGGCCTCCTTTTTTGCCCCAGCAAAAATATCATTATGATCAAGTACCACCACCCTCTCACACTCTGCTCAATTTCTATCATCCCTGGATTCCACTGGTAACTCCTCCAGCACCTCACCCTTTTATCTATCCCTGGCATCAGGTTTCTTTAAAATGGACTTCTGGAAATGTTATAATTATGATATCCTGATGGTATGGAGAGAGACATAGATGGAGCTGTGGGATTCAGTGGAATATCTACATAGCAGGAAAATAGGGCAGACTAGGTGGGCCAAAAGGTCCTTATCTGCTGAAAACTTCTGTATTTTTATGTAATTCCCAAATCTAAATCCAGTATGGAGGGGTCAAGGCCTGGCATGGCAAGCTGGTGAATGCACCCTAGCTGGGCAGTCAAAGGGCACCACTGTTAGCAGAATACAATGACAATTTAGCCTACTGCACAAAAAAACTAACCTAGATTGGTGTTTGGAATACTAATGGCATTACAGTGAGAGCAAGAAATTATGACTATATTTCATTCTGAATCAGTCAGGGCATATGGAAACTCTCCTATGCCCCTCAAGGCATATACACAAATGCAGACAATGACCACAAGAGGAGTATGACCAACCTAGAAAGAAGTCTAGATTCAGCCCTGGCAATGTTAACTAATCTCCAACAGTATATGAAGGCAGGATTTGCCAATATTACTGCTCTGATCATGCACATCCATAACATTGCAAAGCAGTTCCACCCAGGGACCAGGGGTAGACTCGAGACCCTTCACAAAGGGATAGGTCTCGGAAACCTTAAATAAATTAAAGCTGGACAAAGTCATATGGCCAGATGAGATTCACTCAAAAATGCTCAAGAAACTGGGGAGTGTGATAGCAGCACCCTTGGCAGAGCACTTCACCAAATCACTGGAAAGCTGGACAGTGCCTGAAGACTAGAAGAGGATGACAGTGATCCCACTTCACAAATCTCCCAGAAGGAGTCAAGAGCATGGAATCAGACCTGAGGAAACTTGAGGAGTGGTCAGACACCTGGCAGTTGAAGTTCAATGCCAAAAAGTGCAAAGTCATGCACTTAGGCAAAGGAAACCCCAAGGTGGGATACTACCTGGGAGGGGATTAGCTGTCATGCACCAACCAGGAGCAAGACCTAGGAGTCATCAGATGGCATAAAGGTGCAGAAGCAGTATGTAAGGTGGTGCTAAAGGCCAGTGGTATGCTGGGCTACATAGGGAGGGGAATCATGAGTTGCAGAAGGGAGGTGGTGCTGCCACTGTACAGAATGCTGGTGCATCCCCTCCTGGAGAACTGCATACAGGTCTGGAGGCTGCACCTTAGGCAAGACATTGATAGGACTGAGCCAGTATAGAGGATAGCCACAAAAATTATTCAGGGTCTGCATCAAATGGCATATGATGATAGGTTGATGGAGTTCAACATGTACTCCCTGGAGCAGAGGAGAGAGAGAGAAGGGGAACATGAATGAGAAATTTAAGTACTGTATATCAAGGGTATAAATATGGTAGGGGTACAGGAGCTCCTTCACTTGAAAACAAGCATCAGAACCAGAGGACATGATATGAGGCTCAAGGGTGGGTGAGTCAGGAGCAATGTTAGGAAGTTCTTCACTGAGAGGGTGGTCGATCCATGGAATTTCCTGACCCAGGAAGTGGTGGAGGCCAAAATGATAAATGGGTTCCAAAATGCCTGAGACAGGCACAAAGGTATCATTTTACGGAAAGGATGGGGAGTAGTTACTCATATCAAGCAAACTAGATGGATCTTGCGGTCCCCTTCTACGATCAATTTCTCTGTTTCTATGTGTCTATTGTGACCTGCATTACCAAAGTCACCACAGTGCATGCTTCCCACCTAGACATGGCCAATAAGCTGATTAGCAAACTTGCAGATAGTTTGGCAGATTTTGCACATGAGAAAAATGACCCAAGAGATACAGTAGCACTACTTGAAAAAAGGGTGGCCATAAGGAGAATTGATCAAGGTGTTCCAATCTTCACCTAATTCACCTGTAGAGCACTGAGGGGAAGATGTCAGATAGAACAATTCAGAAATGGTTGCCAGAAAAGACCAAACTGGACCCAGCTGGAGCAAATTACTAGACTGAGAGTGCATTGCATGGGACCAAAACCTAGACTTTGTGAAAGACCCAGGCATTTTTGGGTTAAGTACCTCTGGCATCCTGAGAAAGAGATCATGCTGTGGACCAAAAAAAAGTCATGGATTTATTCAAACTGAGATGGGGATGGTCTTTATCTTTCAAGATTTTATCAGAGAACTGCAACAGTGGTGACAACAATTTACATAGAAACATAGAATCTGATGGCAGATAAGGACTGCTTGGCCCACCTAGTCTGCCCATTTCCCTACCTAAAGGATAAGCTGCAAATCCTAGTTAGCCAACAGTCTACTTCCTCCTACCCCGCCCACTAGAATTGCTTTATATCTGTCCCATGCAATCTTGAATTCTCCCACTGTTTGTGACTCTACGACCTCCTCAGGAAGGCTGATACATGCATCTACAACCCTCTCTGTGAAGAAGTACTTCCTCACATTGCCTCTGAGTACCATTTCAACTTACATATTTCTCAGCCAGGAAGAGACCCCCCACTTTTCTTCACAGATGTCCAGGAGGCTGAGTGGTATATTGAAGCTGAAGATGCTATTGCAGAGGGCTGGCAAAACATCTGTACAATGGCATCAGCTTCATGACCTCCTGGAAAATTTTTATGTGACTATTGAGGGCATAATTCCCCATTTATTATGCCACACTCCATGTAATTTCCATGGGCACTGAGCTCATGTTTATTCCACTGCATTATTATCTCTTTTGGAGACCTTAGTAATTAATTTACTAGTGTTGTTGGTAATCTGATTTCCTTTTTCTGAGCTACTGATTGACTTAATGGTTCTTGTAGAAGGATAGGTGTTAACTATTTTCTGACTGAGGCCTAGTATATGGCCCACCTCAGTCTGTATCAGATACACTCCAGGACTATACCCAGAACAACAATGTTGGGCATGATGCTATATGCTGAGATGAAGTTCACAGTTTTGGTATATTGGCACCAGCAGCCAGCATGTCAGGGTGGGGGAACATGGGTAGTATAAATAATTTTTAATTGCATTAATTAATCATTGAAGTTCATCAGGAAAATGCTCCAGTGAGCAAGCTCATTTTCAAGGAGGTCCTGGGTAGGACAGCATACATAAGTTAGAAAGCAATGATATATGGATACAAGGTAATATGGAATAAAGAGCGATTACATACAGTGATACAGTTAAGGAATAATAAAGCCCAATTAATAGTATAAGTTGCAGAAGAAATTAAGCATGTTATGAAATTTACTCAGTATAAGCAATGCCAAGCAAACAGTAACAAATTTGTAGAGGACAAGATAAACATAATTTAACCACTTGAGCAGGACTCGGTACATAGTTCTCCCATGAGGGCTCTAAAAACATTGTAACTGATCAGAAAATTAAGTATTAGAGTGGTCTGCAGTAAGTTCCATGCTATAAGAATTACACAGCTGATCACATATTTTCCAAACTGCATAGCATACCTTAAGGTGTCCAGCAGGATGTAGTTCTTTTCCCTTAGAAAGTAGCTGCAATAGGATGTGCAGAAGAGTTCTCTGATGTAGTATGGTAGTTCATTTAATAGCACCTTGTATGGCCATGTATACAGATTTTTTACCTCCAAATAGCTAATGAAGTCCAGTCAGCTGGTGTGTACACTGCATAGTGATGAATCCTAGGTGCTGACTTTTTGGTCAGTGCCATGTGGTATAGCACATCCAGTTTGGATAGGCAGGTAACAGAGCAGCAAGTGTAGATTTGGTCTGCATAGTCCCGAATCTGGAGAAAGGTTTCCTTTACTAGGCATTTTTGGGCATCAAGAGGAAAGCAGCACTCATTCTGTAAAAGAAGTCAAGCCCGGCCCACAGTTCTTTGCAGAGTATCTTAATATGAGTAAAGAAGGACAATCTGTTATTGATCCATACACCAAGGTATTTATATATTGTATCTACTACCTCAAGAGTATCTCCCAGTAGTTTAGTAAAAGCTGGGGCAGAGGCACAGAGTGGGGCAGCAGTTACTGAGGAGAAGAACATTACCTTGGTTTACCGGCATGTAGAATCAACTCAGAGTGAAAAAGATTCATCTGTAGTTGATTAAAGCAGTTTGAAGGTCAGACCATGAAGTGATAATATTAGATGTACAGGACAGTATCATCTACATAAAATTGCAGACTTGCATCACTGTCGTTTGTACACAAGTCATTGATATAAAATATGAAGAGTAATGGGCCAAGGACAGACCCCTTGGGGACACCCCTAATGAGGGGAGTAAATGCAGAGTAAATACCTTCAGCTTTGATTTGCTGCAGTTGTCCAGTTAAGCAGTTGGAGGACCAATGCAGGGGAGTTGAACCAAATCCTATATTATACAGCTTTTGGATTAGGATGTAGAGGATGATGGTATTGAAGGCTTGCTTAGATCAAGGAAGAGATATCTGTAATTTGTGGTAAAGGACAGCTAACTAATCATTTGTGACCTTAGTCTGGACATACATAAAACCCCCTCTCTCTCCTCTCCTCAAGGGAATGCATATTGAGTTCCCCTAGCCTCTTCATGTAATGTTTTTCACCTCTGGGCAGATTTTGGAGGCATTTCAGTTGTCCTGGTAGCAGCAAGAGGAGACCAGTCGAACAAAAACAAATATGGCTGAGCTGCGCCATCTGAGCATGTGCGGTCACCAAAGTTAAAAGAGCCATGGTTATAAAAGTGTACCTGGTCATATGGCCACTGTATAACATTTTCTCCAGCTCCACAGCAGGCAGCAGATCTGGGAACTAGCAGAGAAACACCTCCGAGCATATTAGGGAGTGGTTTTCTGCTCACAGAATGGGCTATGATTAAAAATAAAGGCTGCACTGCTGGAAAAAATGTAAACAATCATGATGGCCTCCATGGGACTTCTGCAGCAGGGGAACCACTGGGAAAGTACAAATGGTATCAAAAGAGCTCATGAACTGCACTGCCAATCCTTGAGAGAGCTATAACAATCAATAAATGTGACTGTACACCCACCAAAAGGGGGAGATTCCTGAGAGTCTCAATGAGCAGGCAGGTGAGACTGTGAGGGTCTGCCTAGCCCAGATGCCTGTTTTACTTGCCCAACATCCCATCTGACCCAAGGGTTAAAAAGAGGCAGAGCACCTGAAAGAAGAGTGCGGTAGTGGGGAAGTGAATTTGAGTGCTGAGGGATCTTCCCTGATTCAGATTTGAACCTGCTGCAGTGAGTTGTGACATGCTAAACAGCAGCCTGCAGAATGGAGAAAGTGTAGCCTGAAGCCAATGAAGAGACTTTGCAACAAAGAGTCAAGATATTTTGCCACAGTGAATAAAAATGCTTTGCAGTAGAGAAATAGAGATTTGCACCCAGAATAAAGATTCTGAGCAAGTGTGTTCCCCCTCAGAGGGACTCATGTATGGACCTGCTTGACTGATTCGGTCAGAGGAGCTGTGCTCTGGGCTAGAGGCTGTGTCAAAGCCCAGCTGCCAGCTGTGTTACAGAAAAGCTGTGTGCCAAGTGGAAAGTCTAGGGGATGCCCAGCCAGCCCAGTCTCTCAGACCAGTGAGGGGACCAGCGTAGAGGAAGACAGCAAGAGGCCTGTCAAGTGAATGCCACACTCAAAGGTCTCTGAGGTGAAGATTTGAAAGGCACGACAGGTGAAGACCATCTTCCATGTGTCTGCCACCTGCTATTGTGGTCCTCCACCAACAGCTTTTGATACCAGAACGGTACCATCTAAAATTTAACCAAACTTGTTGAAACCCCCTGCTTCAAAACTGTGAGTACCTCTGAGCTGCATCTCAAAGGAGTTCCTGTATTAGCTAGCTAGCTTGTTAGTAAAGGGGGTTAAGCCCTAGGCAGGAGTGTGCAAAGCTTCAGGCTTAACCCAGGCAGTAAAGCTAAAGTTTGCTTTGTTTAAACTTTATTTGGCCCCAATGAAAAACTAGGTTCAAATTAAAGACTGTTACCCTCCCAGCATCTCAGAGCATCACCCTGCATCCACTGGTAGTCCACCAGCACCTCAGTGTGGTACCCATCAGAACCAGCTAACTGTGATGCCTTGAGGCTACCTGGGGGGAAAGCTAGGTGCACCCACAGGTGGGAGGTGATGGAAACAGTATAAAGATACAGCCAATTGTTGCAATTGTTGTTGTACCATTTTTCTCCCCCTCTTCACCCCTCCCTATAATAAAACAGAAAGTTGGTTTATAGTACAATTTAGTGTTGCTGGTTATTGCAAAGTGCATGAATTAACTGTGTGGGGAAGGCACTGTGGAGACAGTTATGGTATTTTGCTGGGTGTGGTAACCTTCAGTTTATCCAACAGGTATCCCACATCACTACTCCAGGTGGAGGCACCACACCCTTCTATTCTTGGGCAACTTGTCCACTAGTTAACCCAAACTGGCCCCCTCTGAAGTGTGTCCTGGTGAGGTCTGAGGGCCCCAGGACAGCCCAGGTGAGTCATGGGATTGTTACATTTAGATCACTGATTGTTAGGATCTAATTTGTTTAGGAGTTAACAATATGGTGGTGTCCCTCAGAAGCTTTGCGCCATCTTTGGTGATTTATAGCATCCAGTCACTTTTATGATTTCATTTCTGGACAGAGACATCTTGACAGTGAGACATTCAAACTTGTTTTACACACAGAGGGAGCTAATTGTTGCAGATGTAAACCTATCATTGATATATATATATATATATATATATATATATATATATAGTGATCACCTTCCCTAGAGGTTCTGTCCAGATGGTATAAATTAAAAGGAGGATACAGCTATCTCCTGTAGGAGTATGTATCCATTTATCTTGGTTTCAGTGATCAGGAAAATGCCTGGTTTTAGTATGCATTTCCCATGCTTTTACATTGTATAGTTTTTTTGGTAGACTACATACATTTATTGACATAACCTTTATGCCTTTAAGTGAGGCAAATTCTGTAAGGAAGTGGGGTCCTCGATTGACCACCACATTACCAGAACACATTAGCAGGATAAAAAACATGTTTTGCAGATATAATGTTATCACTGAACCTCAGTTTGGTAACTTAAGATTTCAGCTTAATACTGGTGACAGTGGAGGAGGCATTATTTCCCTCCTTAGGTAGGGAGTGTCAACTACTAGAAGAGACCTCAGGGCAAGAGATTTGGCAGCTGTTAGTTATAATGCCAGACCTATAGTATTAGGGCACCATAGTGAGAGCGACATCTCAAAGAGAGCCTGGTAGGTCAATATTTGTTCTGTGTGATGGAAGCAGCCATAAGGTGGTGATACACTTGGGCAACAAAGGAAGATGAGTACCCCTAACACTCTCATTATGGCAACAAATATGCACCAGATGGGGAGATGATGCAAAAGTAGGTTTGTGCAGAAAGGTCAGAACTTGGTTACTGCATGAGACCACTATGACCAAGTCTACAGAACGATACAATTCAGAATGACCAGATAACTTTTTTTTTCTTTTGGTAACTAGATATGGCCCACTAGTCACATATATTTGCTTTCAGGAGCAACCCAGAAACATTGTGGTGGTTACGTGACTTGTTCAAGGTCACACAGTATGCAAGTGGAGGTTATGGGAAGCAAACCCAGGTCTGATGCATGTAACAAGCTCATTCATAGCTCATTACTCTAACCTCTAGTTTATACTGCCAGACCAACATAACATACTCAGATACCAGCTGAATGTAGGTCAGTTAGGCTGAAACAACCTACTGAAGAGAAGGGCTGGCATTTTTAGCTCATATGGTGCACAAAATGAAAAGTATACAGAAGAATGATACGTGAGTTCACTGTAGAGAGCAGCTTAGCTTTGGTGGAATCAGCAATTAGGCAGCAGAGTAACTACTTGAAAGATTGCAAAAACAAACATAGTGATACATTTTCTGAGGTGAGGTAACACTACATCTATGATCAGTCCTGAAAGCAGTATGTGTGTTTAACAGTGACACATTTTAGTCTGTAATCTTATGAACTGATGCTTGCACTTTGGTCATTATAACTAGCCACCACTGTCTCCTTGGGCTAACTGTTGCCCTATGCACTGTGGTTCTTCATGCGCTGGACACAGCAAGGAGGAATGCTAAGATAACGTTTGGCTAAGTGGTGCTTGACTCCTCCCATGACCAGCTTGATTGGTTGGCAGAGTTTGCTGTGATTCCCAGTGTGCAAGGAACCTGCAGGGGAGATGAGGCAACTCATTGGGTGGGAAGGGGAGAGGGTTCCTGTGTCTGCTGATCACCTTGTAACCCCCTTTTTTCAACTGAATATACTTTACTGGTTATAGAATGATTAACTTGCATCACAACAAGACAAAAAAACAAGAAAAAAACAACAGAATATCACAAATAACAATAAAGACAAACAATCAAACTACAACCCAAACCCACCACCAAGCCTTCCCACCCCCCTGGAGTATGACATCCCCTACGAAAGAAAAGGGCAAAGGGCAGCTATAGAAATAGCATTGAGGATCTGATAGAGAGGGCAACTGAACATTAATTCAAAAGAAAAGTTTCTTACCATAACGGAAGATTATAAAGCATAAAGTGACTCCCATCTGGAGGTGAAAAGATTAGGATGGTGATGGAGAGAGGCAATTTGTTTCTCTACAATCAGAACCTGTAGTATTTCTTGGTACCACTCTCTACAAAAGAGAGTCTTTTTATCCATCCAATGGCATAACATAACTAATTTCTCTGTAATCACTATTAGTCATGTGAGCTTTATGGGGTACTAGAAAGCTGCAGAGGATGGGAGCCAACTAAACAAACTTCTATAGTGAAATAATTCTCCAGCTCCAAAATAGGGTCCAGTGAACCTTTAATAGCATTCCAGAAGGGAATCACCTTAATACAGTCCCATACGATATGTTTAAGGTGACCCTCAGGAAAACCACACCTGGAACATATAGGAGAGGAGGATTAATGTATCTTACAAAGATTATGAATGTATGATATAGGTTGTGGAGGACTTTGTATTTGATCAACCAGTATTTGTCTTGTTTTATGTACTTACATAGATCCTGCCAAATAGACTGCCAAGTTTTGGAATCATATTGTAAGCCTAAGGCCTTTTGCCGATAGTAACAGATCCCATGGGGATAAGCAGAATCCATTGACTAAAAGGCACTATAAAAACCCAGACACAGAGTGGGGTTTTCCAGCCATAGAAATGAGAGTATCAAAATGACCCTCCCTCCCCAACCACAGAGAAGGACCAACATGGGCTATAATACCATGGGTCAGTTGGAAAATCTTAAAGAAAAGGACTGGGATAAATTAAACCATTATTGAAAGGAGACAAATAATACAAGCTTGTCTTCCTCAAAAGGGAGTCAACAGTGGAGTTTTTAAACTAGGGACAAAAGGTGAGAGAAACAGGATTATAGGCTATCTGGATATTAGGGTTACCAAGAAGGGGTTGTGCACATACTTTAATCCAGACAAGCCCCACATAAGAATTCAGCTACAAATGAGCCTTGAGGGACCAGAAGACTTATGTGAATTTAAGAGAAGCCGGCAATTAAAAATGCTTGATAAAGAGCAGGCTTTTAAGTTGGAGTCACAACTTCTGGCATAGATATAGCTCAATGCTAAGTCAAATAGTGGTGTATTCGGCTTCAGGCCTATTATCATCTGATTTCCCCCATTAGAGGTATTTACTGCCATGAAGGGCACTGTAGTATAAAAACAAATTGGGGAGTTGAAGCTCCCAACCTCAATTTTGGGGGGATTCTCATCTTGAAATAGGATTGATGGACTGCCTTTCCCTGTCAAAGAAAATCATTACTTAACTGTTGAAGTTTAAAAAAAAGTATTTAGGGAGGAAAATACACAACATTCACAGTGGGTATAATATGTGGGTTAGAAGGTTCATTTTAACAACACTAAGGGATGGGGAGGGCCATCCAGTGCTGTAAGTCAAGTTTAAAGCAGCAGTGCAAGGCAATGGTGAAAATATTGACCTATACTCTTTTTATCTATTTTAGAGTGCCCCTCATCTACTGACTTGTATGATAACCTTCTTTCCACAATTTGAGTCTGCTTCAGCTCTTTTTTCACACTTGAAATAATAAAAGGAGTACTCCTTTTAGTATGGCTTGGACCAGGTTTTCTTGATTACTCTTGGCTGTTTTTGTATGTCAGTTGTCTAAAATCACTTCTGTTGTGACTAGAATGAACTAGCATGCAGCAGGCAGTGCCACTTGGCCTTACGGAACAGCAGGTGTTACAAAAAAACTTGGAATAGTGATGAAAAACTGGTCCAATCTGGTCTGGTAGTATGGAGAAAAGGTGTCAGATTGTTTTAACTAACTTGGAAGAGTATCTGGAAATTTTATTCCCAAATAGATATACATACAAGGTTCTCAAACTAAATCCATTTCTGTGATTTCCCATTTAATACCTAAATTATTTAGAAACAGGACCTCCATTTGTCTAAGTTAAATTTATAAGTGTAAATAACTGACAAATGCTGAATTTCTGCTAGTGTAGCAGTGATTGAAGTCAGGTGGTCTTCCTCATGTAAAAGTACATCATCCACATAAGCAGATACTTTATATCTTATTCTGCCTAACATAATCCCTTTAATATCTGGATTACTATTAAGATTACATGTTAGGGCCTATAAATAGAGACTGAAGAGGATGGGAGAGAGAGAGCACACCTGTCTCATCCCTTGCTACAATGTAAATTTATTTGACAGCACCCCATTACACCAGATCCGAGCTGTGGGGTTATAATATAAGACCTTAACCCAGATGATAGATTCGTGAGGAAAGACACATGCTTGTAAAACTGCAAAGAGGTAGGGCCATGAAGCACAATCAAAAGCTTTTTCTGTGTCCAGGGAGACCAGCACTGTGGAGGGCCTGCCTTCCCTGGTAGCAGAAATCAGGTAATTAAGTTTACAGAGTTGATCACTGGACACTCGTCCTTTCATAAAGCCTACTTGTGCAGGTGCTATCAGCCCATCCTGAACTTGAGTAAGGTGATTGGTAAGCACTTTAGCCAAGATTTTAAGTCTGAATTGATCAAATAATTTGTGTGATAGCTGCTCACCAACAACACGTCCATGTCAAGTTTACAGATCAAAGTAAACCAAGCTTCTGATAATGTTGAGTCAGAGACACCTGATGAGAACAAATGATTAAACAACTGAGTTAAAAGGGGGGCAAGTTCAACTGAGTGTGCCATGTAAAAAGTATTGATGAAACCCTCTAGCCCTGGTGTTTTGTCAGGAGGAAGCTGTTGAATAACCTGGACTACCTCTAATAGGATTCTGAGGCCCTTGAGTGTCTCCTGTTGCAGCAGGTGTAAGGGAGGGGAGGGTCTAGTTGGTCAAGATATATAGAGATTTTCTCCAGCAGGGAAAGGGTATGTTGATCATTCGTATGAAGAGAGAAATAAGAGGACTTAAAAACATTTGCAATGACACGAGGTTGAGTAACAATGTCTGTGCAGGATCTGGATTGAAGACCACCACAAATCATTTTAGAGTCCTCTAATTGTCAAAGTCGAAGGGCCAGGAACTTTCCCGGCCACTCCCCAGACTCCAGATAGCGCATTTTAGTTCTGAAAATTGCTAACTCTGCCTTCTCAGCATGGAGACAGGCATATTGAGCCTGCAATGAATTCAACGAAAGTCAAATGGTGTCTGAGGTATCAGATGCTAGTCCTCTTTCTAACTGCTGAATGTTCCAAAGTAGCTGGTCTAGTTTGGTGTGACAGGATTTGTAATGTATAGAGGTGAGTCCGATACTCCTCCCATGAACCACACATTTTGCAGCCCCCAACAGGACGTTAAGGGAGTCCGCTGATACTTCATTTCTGGGTAAAGAAGGCATGAATGAACCCTTTAATTTTCCTCAGAAGATCAGAGTCTTTAAGCAACTGGGTGTTGAGGTGCCAAACTTTGTCCAGCTCCTCCAAACCATGAGCAGAGTGTTTCATGCAGACTGGAGCATGGTCTGAAATAACTAAGTGAATCTCAGTAGAGAACAAACCAGGAAGACTCTCCTGATTTATCAAAAAATAATCAGTTCTTGAAAGTGTACAATGTGGAAGAGAATAAAAAGTATATTGTATGTCTGTGGGATAGAGGAGATGCCATGGAATGAGCAACTCCAAGTTATCAATCAATTCACGCAGACCTCAATGTCCTGGGGAGAGAATCCATCTATTATAATTGGGTTTATCTAAGTCTGGTTGGTAAGTTAAGTTCCAATCCCCACCAAGTAAAATGGGTAAGTGGGTGAATGGGGTTAACAGGGTCGCAAGGTCAGTAAAAAAATCTAGGGGAGTCTGAGTTTGGGACAAAGACAGTACCTAATAATACTTCATGAAGACCTGGTCTACCATGCAAAAAGAGATAGCGTCTGCCCAGGTCCCAATATTCCTTGATTAGTTGGAAAACAATACTTTTGGCCAATCAGGATCACCACTCTACCCCTCTTACTGCTATTCCCCGCCCCATGTACAGTGGCTTCCCCCAGGATGAAACCCACTTTTAAAGCACTCTGCAGTATGTTTCAGCAGACCTACTGATTAAACAATGTAATTTCAATGGCAATTTGTCCCCTTTGTCATGCAGGAAACTGTGGCATTCACTTCATCCTGGCAGTGTCAAATCTTCCTGAATGACAATAGGGACTAATTGCCATTGAAATTACATTGCTTTATTCAGCAGGATTGCTGCAGCATTCTGCAGAGTGCTGCAAAATGCTGCAGAATTGGGTTTTATCCTTAGGGATGTCACCGTACTTGACCAACCCTTTCCCTTCAAAAATAATGAACAGAATCCCATTTTAAATGAGTTTCTTGTAGATAGGCTACCCTGCATGAAGTTACTTTAGGATCATGTATCATGTATCTTTTTTGCTTCTCATGGACTCCTTTAACATTCCAAGTTATAAAGCATATGAGCTAGCCATCTTTCATACTAAGAAAGGAAAAACCTAATTTGCCCCTCTTTAAAACCATAAGGGAAACTTGCTCATTTAGGGGATGTCAAACTCCAGGATCCTCCCTAGTCCCTCCATACAAAGTCCCCCCAAACAAGTAGAATAGCAAATACAAATAAATATAGTTGTATCCAAATAATTCCAGTAATCCTATTCCCCAAAGCAATCAGCTACAAAGTCAAGTAATACAAAAGTGAGGGTACTGAACTTCAGGAGGGCTGACTTTGACAAGATGGGAGAGTGCCTCAGAAAAGCACTAGCAAACAGGCTAGAAGGAGGGGGTGGAGCAACAATGGGGAATCATCAAAACTGCCATCACAGAGGCAACAAGCCTTTGTGTGAAGCAGATAAATCAAAATGAAAGAAAAAGCCACTATGGTTCTCAAAAGAGGTGGCTGGGAAAGTCAGGGAGAAAAAGATAGCATTCCAGAAGTTTTTTTATTTATTTATTTAGTTTTTGTTGACCGGGTAAGTGCACTAGACAAATCCTGCCTATTTTCAGGCACGACCAGGGGGGAGGAGGATACAGATGAATGCCAACTGACCTTGAACCAGATTAAGCTGTTGGTGGTATTTTTAGTGAATATATAAGTGAATATATAGTGTATATATTTAGTGAAGTATAAGGAAACACAGAAGGAGCAGGACAGAGAGCTGTACCAGTTAAGGCAGAAGGAAGCAGGGAGGAAAGTCAGAATAGCAAAGGCCTAAACTGAGGAAAAGATAGCCAACTCGGTTAAGAAGGGGGATAAAACCTTTTATAGGTACACCGGAGAGCATAGAAAGAAAAAGGGAGGGATAGTGAGACTGTATAGAATGAATGGTGGGTGGGCAGAGGGGGACAGTGAAAAAGCAGGGATACTGAATGAATATTTCTACTCAGTATTCACAAAAGAGGAGGTGGAAGTGCCTAATCTAATTAACAGAAGCACTCTTGATAGGGGGGGTCGATCCCAGTCCTTTCACAGAAGAAAGGGTTCTGCAAGAACTCCTAAAACTGAAGGTGGACAAAGCAGTGGGGCCTGATGGAATTCACCCCAGAATTCTAAAAGAGTTAAGGGAGGAACTAGTGAAACCACTGGCTATTCTTATTAATAAATCATGGGAGGATGGTGTGGTACCTGAGGACTGGAGGAAGGCAGATGTGATTCCCCTTCACAAAAGTGGGAGCAAGACAGAGGCAGGAAACTACAGACCTGCCAGTTTGACCTCTGTGGTAGGGAAAGTGATGGAGTCACTTCTCAAGGAAAGAATTGTTGAGTACCTAAAGGCCAGTGGGGCACAGGACCCAAGGCAGCATGGGTTCATAGCGGGAAGGTCATGTCAGATGAATCTAATAGATTTCTTTGACTGGGTGACCAAAGTAATAGACGAGGGAGGGGCTGTGGACATGGCCTATCTAGATTTTAGCAAGGCATTTGACACAGTACCACACAAAAGATTAATAGTCAAATTATCCAGCCTGGGAGTGAGTCCCAGGGTGGTAGTCTGGGTAAAACATTGGCTGGACAACAGGACACAGAAGGTAATTGTAAATGGATTCCACTCTGAAGAAAGAGGGGTTGCTAGTGGGGTACCGCAGGGTTCAGTACTGGGTCCAGTCCTTTTTAATGTCTTTATAAGTGACATTACAGAGGGACTGGAAGGAAAATTATGCCTCTTTGCAGATGACACAAAGATCTGCAACAGGGTTGATACACAAGGAGGCAGGGAAAGGACGAGAAGGGACTTAGCAAGGTTGGAGGAATGGTCAGAAGTATGGCAGCTAGGATTCAATGCAAAGAAATACAAAATAATGCACCTGGGAAACAAGAACCCAGGGGAAGATTACACAGTGAGGGGGAGGTAGTAACAACAACAAAAACGGAGAGGGACCTGGGGGTAATCATATCAGATGACCTTAAGGTTAGCAAGCAATGTGAGAAGGCAGTAGGAAGGGCTGGGGGTATACTGGGATGTATAGTTAGAGGCATCGCCAACAGAAAACAGGAAGTTGTTATCCCTCTGCACAGACAGTTGGTGAGACCCCATCTGGGGTACTGCATCTAGTTCTGGAGACCCCATTTCCACAAGGACATAGACAGGATGGAGGCAGTCCAGAGGAGGAAACTAAAATGATGCAGGGTCTGCAAGAGAAGCCATATGAGGAGAGACTAAAGGGCTAATATGTACACCCTGAGGAAAGAAGGAGAGGGGGACATGATAGTAACTTTAAGTACTTCAGTGGAATCAACAAAGTCCAAGAGGGTAGCATCTTTCAGAAAAGAGACATGCAAGAACAAGGGACATAATTTAAAGATGGGGGGCGGTTCAGGGGGCAATGAGGAAGTATTTTTTACAGAGAGGGTAGTGGATGCATGGAGCAGCCTTCCTGAGGAGGTTGTGGGGTCTAAAACTGTGGGAGAATTCAAGAATGCATGGGACAGACATAAGGCAATTCTTGTGGGAGGGGGTAGGAAGAAATAGGCTGTTGGTTAACTAGGATCTGTGGCCTATCCTGTAGGTAGGGAAATGGGCAGACTAGATGGGCCAAGCGGTCCTTATCTGCCATCAAATACTATGTTTCTATGTTTCTAATTGAACAGTGACCATACAATTATGAAGAAGATAAACCCCACTCAGGATCCAATAATCAATCCAAAAAAAATCTCCTCCATCCCTGCCCTCCCCTCCAACAACAACAGAACCCTATCATATTTTGGTCCATAATGTACTCCCACTAAAAATCCCCCCCCCCAAAATCCACCCCCAGCAAACTGTTCAATTCATGCATATTTTCCCTTTGGAATGGCCAATAAATCACCAAATAAGCAAAGGCATCCAGGACTGTCCATCTCTACATCCTACGTACATGCTATAACACAAATTCAAAGATCAAGACATCAGAGGGGAGACTCCCCATAAGTCAGGGGTGCTCACTGGTCAGTATGATCTAAAACAAAAAACAAAACAACAAGAGATATCTATATGGCAAAAAGTGAGAACAGAAAAGATCTGAAAAAGGTATCCTAAAAATGAAACCATTGCCTGGCCTAGTGTAAATACTCTTCATAGCTCCACAGCAATGGTTCTGATGTCAACAGGATGGATATATATATATGATGGGTAAGAAAAAAGGAATCAATGGCTGCCATAGCATTGGACAAACACCATCACATGGCCGTGTGTATATCAGAGTGAGACAGCACACCTGTACTTTTAACCCCCTCCAAAACAATGTTGCCATTTTATAAGATAGATAACACACTCTAAGGTGTGCGGTTACACTGTGATATATGCATGCCTTGGGTGGTTGACGCACTCGGCCTGCGGCCTCATGCATACAACACACACCAAGGCGTGTGTATATCAGAGCATGACCGCACACCTAAGACTGGGTTATCTAGTACATATATATATACACACACACACACACACCACAGGGGTGAGAGCTTTCTCAGTAGGATAGCCTGTTATTTCCACTGCAGTGAGGATACATCCTGATGACATCAGCAGAGTGAGGATATCGACATGTATCCATACTCTGTTGATGTCACCAGAGTGAGGATAACTGCACTGCAGCTTGCATTCTAAAGGAAACTGCTTCAGAAAACAGTTTCTCTTTCTCACTGAAGCTGCAACTTACTCAATTAGCTTTGCAAAAGACTGTCACCCGTGTCCCACTGTGTTTCTAACTTTTCTAGCCCATTACTGTGCTGATCTCAGCTTCAAAACAACCTGAATTCTAAATTAAACTCTTTTACAAAGCATTTCCTGTTTCTTAGTGCTACCTGCAGCAGTTTGTCTTTCTCAGTGAGCCTCTGACTCATTCAATTAGCTTTGCAAAACACTGTCAGCTGTGTTTCTCACTTCCAGTCCATTCAGAACACACACACACACACAAACACAGACTGACAGCACACACAGAATGAGCAGGAAACACACAGAATCAGAAAAAAATGTTCCTAAAGCTCTCACCCCTGTGGTATAAATAGCACACATGATGGGCAGATCATGGGATATGGAAAATATTCTCACTCCTGCAGAGTGAGCTGTGCATTCTCACTCTGCATGAGTAAGAATATTTTCTATATCCCACTTCTGCCCATCATGTATCCCTATATCTATCTATCTATCTATCTATCTATCTATCTATCTATCTATCTATCTATCTATCTATCTATCTATCTATATACCACATGGGTAAGAAAAATTTCCCCACTGGTCACCTTCCCCTCCTCATTGTGCCTTTCAGATTGCATCCATTGTATGGTTCTGGTTCCGGGTGAGCTGCTGCATGCTGTTTCAGTTGTGGAGAAGTGGACACAGCAGGAACTAAAATATGCTATTTTTGTTATTAGAAGAGGTATGCCATCTATGCTTTCGTCCATACCTGTCTAAAATCTTAGGTTTTTCCAGTTCTTCTTGTGTGGCTCGTTGTCTTGGGGTCCTCTGCCGTTGTCTTTCTTCTTCCCCACAGGCTGGAGTGCTGAAGAAGGGGATAGCCCACCTGTGGAAAGGCGGTGAAGATAGTGCTGTGGAGCATGACCATAGAGCTGAGGACACTAAGGTTTTGCAGCTGATTGTGGTTGCTTGCGGCCACTGCTTAGAGTTTTTATCCTGGAACGCATTTACTCAGAATATCATCAATCTGAAGGAAAGCAAAACTACATGCTGCTGTCTGGTAATTAAGGAAAGCAAAAGATCCCTTATTGCCTCTGCTTTCTTGCTCCCGTGGCTTCTGTGGTTCCTGTTGCTTGACTTAATTGAGCTTTTATGCTTTTATGTTTTTACGCCCCTACATTTTTAACTCAAGAAGTGTTTTTTTCTGCTGACTTTTGAGAATTACTGATGGAAACCTTAAAATAACTTGCATCCAAGTCTCTTTACTCATTTGGATGCATCACATTTCTATTAGCGTGTGCATGCTTGTTTTTTTCCAAGACTGCCAAAGATGGAATTATATACACAGACATCTTCTATGCTGGTTACTAACTGTTTTAACCATTGCTACTGCCGTCGCACCAGTGTGTATTTTTTTTGATAAATTTCCTTTTTGAGGAGTCCTAGTGCTTGTGTTAGTGCAAGTTCATTATTCTGGCATTAATTCTTAATGTATGGGAACAATGGTGATTTTATCATAAACTGTGCTCTTAAGTAGCTAATTTATATGTATAAAGAAGCAGTCCAGTTTGCCATATAGTTCCCGGTTTTGGTTTGGTAACACTGAATAGATTTGCGAGGTGACGCTGTCTGAGCAGCCATTTAAAAGATTCTCAAAACTTTGACCTACATACCTACAGACCTATTGGTCTATAGATAAAATTAGGTGATTTTAGAATTGGTCTTTTAGGTCTCCAGCAAATTGTTTGGTGTTGTTTGGTGTTTACACAAATTCTGGTCTGGAAAACTACGAACAGATTTGCTACTAACTTTCTCAAGGGGGCCAGACATCAAAGATCGAATAAAAGCAGTATCTCCCCACTGCATTAATTAGTAGATAAAAAAGATAAGCCAGAAAAAAGACAAACACAGATCACTGAGCATCTTAAAAAAAGAGGATTGGAAACTGTAACACCTCCACCCTGAGTGGGAATATGACAATGTCTGAACTCACAAAGGAAGTTCCTGTAGGGAGCCAACTAGCAGGTGCAGAGGATGTTTCTATAGCCCTAAATTGTACAGAAATTCCTGGGATAGGGATATCTGTAATTAATGGATACAGTCAGTTTGAAGAATCCAGTGGAGCCTGAGTTAGGGTGGGGCCCTGCTCATATGAGAGTGTAATTACTTCAGCAAAAAAAATCTCATATAATATACTTAGTATGGAAAGTTCCCCTGACTTGTGGAGGAAAATAGATGACTCCACAGAGGACTCTAAAACAGAGCCAAAAAAACTTTCGGAAATGGGAGAACCTGAGCCCATACACATGAACTTAGCACATAGAAACCTCGAATTAAAGGAGGTGTTAGAGGACCTGCATCAAACAATTGAGGGACTTAGAAGTATGGAACAAAATCTAAATAACCCAGGATGCCATTGTAAAAGTGGGTCAAAGGGCGAGGGTGAGGGCAAAGAATAACCCAATAATATTAGGTATAATAAGGAAGATGTGACATTTATCCCTTCAAGGCTGAGTGATGAATTAATTATACTGTTAAGAAACCCTAAAAATTCCAATGTGATATTAATGGAACAGATGGTAATCAACAGGGATTTAATAGAAGAGTTGAAATTGCAAATTAGCAACAATGCAAATAAAATAGATCAGATGTAGGATAAAGTTGCCTCTTTGCCAGATAAACTGGAAAATATTGTAACCAGTGAATGAGGAGGTAGTCACAAGCCCAGAACAGGTGATGACAATAGAGCCGGATCAACTTAGACTAGATTTTAGCTTAATTAATTTTCCAGATTTTTCTAATGAAAGGGATGCAGTGGATAAAAAAACAGTAAGAAGGAAAAAATCTAAGAAAAAAATATACAGAGAAGGTGCAAATAAAGGGGAAAGTTGAAGAGGAGTCAAAACTGGTAGAGAATATGCCAAATCTAACAACCCAGAATGAAATTGTACCATCAAAGCTAGAGAAGGCCCGGGCCAAATTAGAACAAGAAGTAGGTTTAAAAAGTGATATGAAGTTAACTGAGGCCATTTACACGGTGACAAAGATGAATAATTGTATTGGGAGACAAATTGTTTAAGATAGTGAGGAGGACAGTATATCAAAAGACATGAATAGATTGTGGGCAGATGTCAGCACAAAAGCAGATAGTAGCCCCAGAATTAGATTTTTCTCTCCACTGAATTTGGGAAATCAAGAGGGGGTCACGCTGGAATTTTATATTATGGAATTTTTGAATAATAATTTGGACCTGGATCTTACAGTGGTTGACATTGTGGAGACTAAGAGAATTCTGAATGGAGAGTTAACTATTGTTGATGTTTATTTTGACTCCCCTCGAACAGCACATTTTGTTTGGGTTAATAGAGAACTAATACTAGATAATGAGGTGTTTATGTCTTATCCCAATAGACAGATTTTTAATAAATTCAAATAGAGTGGGTTGAACTTAAGCAATGGAGGTAGTATAGGAAATTAAATTATAACACTCTTTGGAATGGACCACATGTTAGAAGAAACTGATTGTAGGCTGACTACAGCAATTGGTTATCTCCTGACAAACTTTCTGGCATTAACTATAGATAGATATGGTAGCATACAAGTCAAACACATACATGAGGGGAGTCAGGTGGATATCTACATTTCTAATGAGAGGTTTCAGAACTAATGCTGCTTCAGGCCGGCAAGTTAAACCATCTGCACTGAAATTGACTAACTTCCATCTCTCTGCAGCTTTGTTCAACGTACCATGGTTTTCCTGGTGTGTTGCCATCTGTCTGCGGGGAATTGTGTCTTCCTTATCTTGTGTCAGTGCTCCCCCCGTGTAATTTTTCTCCCTTGCTCCTGGTAACCGGAGCTCCAGTACTGTTCTCGAGGGAAGGGAGGAGACAAGCAACATAATGGAGGGGGAGAGGCAGCCTGCTACAAAAGACCCGCACTGTTTAAATCCCAGGTACGCTGAAATTGACTAATTTCCATCTGTCTGCAGCTTTGTTCAGTGCACCGTGGTTTTCCCAGTGTGTTGCCATCTGTCTGCGGGGAATTGTGTCTTCCTTATCTTATTCCAGTGCTCACCCCCATGTAATTTTTCTCCCTTGCTCCCAGTAACTAGAGCTCCAGTACTGTTCTTGAGGGAAGGGAGGAGACAAGCAACATCACAGAGGAGGAAGGGCAGCCTGCTACAAAAGACTCACGCTGTTTAAATCCCAAGTACGCTGAAATTGACTAACTTCCATCTGTCTGCAGCTTTGTTCAGCGTACCGTGGTTTTCCCTTTGTGTTGCCATCTGTCTGCAGGGAATTGTGTCATCCTTATCTTGTGTCAGTAACCCCCTCCATGTAATTTTTCTCCCTTGCTCCCAGTAACTGGAGCTCCAGTACTGTTCTCTAGGGAAGGGAGGAGACAAGCACCACGGAGGAGGAGGGGCAGCCTGCTACAAAAGACCTGTGCTGCCCACAGCGCGAGCGCCACTCGGCAGAAGAAACAAGAAAGAAATTAAACAGAGGAATATCCTTTGGTTTGGTGAGCACAAGGGATATTTAAGAACTTTGTGTAATAGTTTTTTAATGCTTTAAAGTTTTTAGTAATAATTTTAGAAACAAATACATATTATATATAGGGTTGGGAACTATTGCCCTGGGAAAATATATAGATAGTTAGTGATAGTAAGATTATTTCTGTTGTTTCTAAACACACCTGCTGTACATTTGTAGGGGTATTTTATGGTGTTGATATACTTTTTTTTTATTAAGAGATTAAATCTTGTTATATTTGGAAAATGTATTTACAGTAAATTTTATTAGTTTTTAGTTTAGATACATACTTTGCTACATTGGCAAAACATTAACCATTTTCCTGGTGATCATATGTTTTATGCTTGGTATTTCTTTCAAGCCTGGAAATGTAAATTCTAAAAATGGAAACGTGAATGGGGATAGTTTGGAAAAATTGTCTGTTAAGCAATATGGGGACACTCAAACTTTACCTTTAATTATCTTGGGGACAAAGATTAGGCCAATTGCCCAGCTGTTAATTCAAATTCAAAGTTAGATATTTTGCAAATTGGATGTTTTAATAAGCAAATGGAAATTGAATTGTGAGGCAAATTATAGATATTATTTTTGTCTCATGATTCAAAGACTATATTGATGTCAGGAAATACCCATTTAAATCCAGGGTCAGGTGTTATCCTTTTAAATCCAGGGCCAGGTGATGAAAATATATATACAGCTGATATTCTACAAAGTAATAAGCTTTCATTTGTTCAGTTGAATGCTAGGAGTTTTGTTCCAAAATTTGATATGATATGGGAGTGAATTTTGGAATATAAACCAGAAGTCATAATAATAACAGAATCCTGTTTAAATAAAAAGGTACAGGATGAAGAAATACAGGTACCTGGTTATCAAATATGGAGGCATGATCATGGAAAAAGGGGTGGGGGTGTTTTGGTCTATGGTACTACAGTTTTGGAAATTAAACATCTAAATTGTGTTAGTACACCAGGTATGGAAAAAGTAGTTTTGGAGATAAAAATCCCACACTGTAGACCATTATTGCTGGTGGGTTGTTACCTCCCCCATAAGGGAGATGATCAACAATTTCTTGTCCTCCAAGATTTTTTGTTCCCTTACAGGGAAAGTCATGAGCTTATGATTGTAGGGGATATGAATATGGATTGGGCAAGGGTACCACCCACCAGCAAATTAATGGTTTTAAAAACATTGCTGGGCTTGTCTCAGTTAATTACTACTGCTACAAGATTAAATGCCCAAACTCCCAATTCTTCCACTATTTTTGATCTGATATTTACCTCTGATTCTATTAAATATTCAGTGGCAGGAGTGCTTCCAGACACACTTAGTGACCACCAGATAACTTTTTGTGTTAGGAAAATAGATAAGCAGTTGAGTGTTCCTCATGTTAAATTTTATCGTAGCTTTCAAAACCTGGATTATACATCTTTTATGGTTGAATTGGAATCTAAAAATTGGAATAGACTAACTTTGATCCCTGATATAGATAGTGCTTGGTCATATTTTTGCTGTGAATTTATGTCTGTATGTGACATCTTTGCACCTACTCAAAGTAGGAAAGTTAAACAGAAAAATCCCCTTTGGTATACTGCAAAGTTAAGAATTTACCATAAGAAATGGGATGCTGCATGGAGGTTAGCAAAGAAAAAAAAATGAGAGAGTGCTTTGGGAAAAATATCAAGCAGCATGTAATCTGTATATTACACAAATAAGGGAAGCAAAATCAGATTTTTATTTAACTGGAATGGCAGCTGAACAGTTTAAAAAACCTAGGAATTTTTGGAATATGGTTAAAAAGTTACAAGGAAATAAGATCTCAGAGCTGCCTAATGTTTTTATGGTAGAAAATGGCCCATTGAAACTTTCAGATGGGGCAGCTGCTGTATTAAATAAAATATTTGTTGATGTAGGGCTTTCCCAGATTAATGTATGTCCTTCTCTTGGTACAATTCAGCAAGAGAAAAAACAAGAAAAGACAGCTGAAAATGGACCATTGTTCTGCTTTCAAAATATTATTCCATGTCAAGTTTATCGGGAATTGCTGAAATTAAATATAAATAAGGCCCAAGGTCCAGATGGGATTTCATATTTTTTGCTTAAAATTGCTGCCCCAGTGATAGCCCCAATACTGGCTGACATTTTTAATCTTTCATTAAAAACTGGTACCTATCCATTAGTCTGGAAACAGGCAGAAGTGATACCAGTGTTTAAGGGAGGCCAGAAAAATGATATGCGAAATTATAGACCAATATCATTGCTTTCGGTCACTTCTAAAGTGTTTGAAAAAATTGTGGTTTCTCAATTAAATAGTTACCTTGAAAAAAATAAAAAAATATAATAAATATCAATCAGGTTTTAGGGCACAACATAGTACCACTACTACACTTGTTAAAGTTGTGTCAGACATCCAGGTGGCCATGGATAGGGGCCTCCTGGTTGGGGCCATATTTATCGATTTGTCAAAGGCTTTCAACACTCTGGGCCATCAGGTGTTGATGGAAAAATTGAGATCTGTTGGCCTCAGCCAGGGAGCCTTGGATTGGTTCCATGGCTACCTGGATGTCAGACAACAAAGGGTTAGGTTGGGCAGTAATTTTGTGTCCAGTTATTTAAATATTAGATCTGGTGTACCTCAGGGGTCAGTGCTAGGTCCCATCCTATTCAATATAAATACAAATGGTGTAGGACATCTGATGAATGAGGTCCGGCATCATTTGTATGCAGATGATACAATATTGTATCTTGAAGGGAAATCTGTGGGACATATACTGGAAAAATTACAGAAGTATTTCAATATACTACAAATATATTTTTTAGAACTTGGTTTGGTTTTAAATCCACAAAAGTGACAGGTAATGTTGTTTTCAAATAAAAAAGTATCTATGGATCTGGACATTGAGACATTGGATGGGTGTAGCCTGGCCTCTGTGGACTGTTATAAATACTTGGGAGTCTGGTTGGGCTTCAACTGTAGTTGGGATTTTCATATTGATAACTTGATACAAAAACTGAGTAAAAAGTTGGGGGGCATTGTATAAACTTAGAAATTGTCTCTCATTCGATGCTAGGTAAAGATTGTGAATTCGATGATAATTCCACATATTGATTATGGTGATGTCATATATAAAGGGGCAGCCAGAGGCAGTTTGGGATAGCTTGATGTTATCTATAATAGATATGTGAGTTTTCTTTTGGACGCACCTTGGAAAACACACCATTGCACCCTGTACAGGAACTTAAATTGGATATCCTTGACAGAACAGCGAAATATGCATGTGCAATGGTTAATCCATCGCTGTTATTTTGAAAAAGCACCAGGATATTTAGTGGAGTTCCTGGAGAAGTGGAACATTAAGGAAGGGTTGAGATCTGCAGGGGAAATAAAATTTAGGTTACCATTTATGAGAACAGTGAGGGGCCAATATTGTTATGTATATGAGGGTCCGAAATTGTGGAACTTATTGCCAGGACATCTGAGGATATGTACAAATAAAATATCTTGGAATGTAATAAGATCATGGCTTGTAAAGGAAGCAATGTCCTTAAAAACGTGTTGTACTTGAGATATTTGCATATATGGTATATTGTTGTAATTCTTATTTTTTTCTTTCCTTGTCCATGTATGTATTGTGCTACATGTATGTATAATGCATGTATTGTATTTTCTTAAAATGAAACTGATGTTTATGTAGAGTAGAACCCCATTGTAAATTAGCTGATGCTAAATTGGGTTTCATCCTGTTTCTGATATCAGAAATAAACTTTTTACTACTACTACTACTACATCTAGGTCTCCACATGGTTGACCTAACAGATATCGACGACTGGCCCTACGATATTATGTCAGTGAATAAAATGACCTTGCCTTTAGCAAACAGATTACCGATGATAGCAGGGTAAAATAAATGACTACCCTCTTCATTTGCTGATGGGCATATGGAGAAGGATAATTCCCAACACAGAACCAAATTTATATCATGGAATATAGCAGGATGGTAAACTGTTATGGCTGATGAGGAATGTATTAATTTTCTAAAGGAATATGGCATAATTTGTCTCCAGAAGACATGGCAAACTAATGAAGATGCTATTAACCTGAACGGTTTTGAAGCTTTCCAGGTCCCTGGATGTAAATATAAGAAATTAGGGAGATTATCTGGTGGGATTGTAACGCTGGACAAACTAGGCATCTTTCGTAAGGATGAATTTCTGAAAAATTCAGTGAACTGCTTGACTATTATTCTCAAATGAGGTTCACTGGAAATAATTCTGATAAACTGCTATGTTCCTCCAGAGAACTTAAATTATTTCTCTGAGAATTGTTGGCAGGCAGTTGCTGACCACCTCAAAGAGGTCCAACAAATGTTTCCCTATATGGAAACATTGTTGGTGGGTGATCTTAATGCCTGAATTGGACTATTTGATGGCCTTTTAGATAACTCTCTTTTTACATATAATCAAACAGAGGATTTACTTGACAGACAGTCTAGAGATAAAGTAATTAGTAAAAGTGGGAAATTGTTACTAGAAATAGCTAAAGAAAATAACATGTACCCTTTAAACGGAAGACTGGAAGGAGATAAAGAAGGAAATTATACCTATGTCTCAGCAATGGGTGCTTCTGTAAGTGACCTGGCACTTTGGACTTGTCAACTCTGCTACTGGAAAAAATGTGAAATATTGATAAAAACAGAGAGTGACCATTAGCCTCTAACTGTGGAAGCTCAAATAGGAAAGGTAATTAAGCCAAATATAGAGCCTTTTCCCTTTATTGAAATGAGCTGTGTGTGAAATCATTTGGAGGCAAAACTCTCAGAGTAATATTCTGCCAATTATTCTCAGATCTGTCCTGACACAGTTCTATGAAAACGTTAAGGGGCTGGATATGGAACAAATGCTGGTTGAATTAAATGTACTCTTTTCTGAAATTAAAAATGCCCTGGAAGTACCAAGAGATATGAGCAGGATTGCATATAGTGACTCATGGTATGATAAAAACTGCAAAAAGGCTAAGGCAGAGCTGAGGAAATTGTGTTGATTATATAACACAGATAGCAGTCAGGTTAGTCTCAAGAATCTGAATGAGAAAAAGAGAGCCTACAAGGAACTTATGACTTCCAAGCAAAATTTTTATACAGCTAAGTGGGAAAAATGCTTGAGGTAGTACAAAAAAAAAGATAACAGAGCATTTTGGAGCCTAGTGGCCAAGGATTTTAACCAATATAAAGTTAATATTGACAGTTTTATTTCTGAGGAGGCATGGGTAGCTCATTTTAAAGGAATGTATTGTGACCCTGAGGTGGAGCATTTTCAAATATCTGGACAGGCTCTCAATGAATTCCACCCAATAACAGTAGAAGAGACTTACCTTGATGTTTACACACTGAAAAAACAGAAGGTAGCAGGACCAGATGGGGTACCAGCAGAAATTTTAGTTTTTTAACTGAATGTACATTATGGTGCAGATACCTGTTTTTTATAATAAATGTATTATTTCAAAGTGATACCCTGACACATGGCATGGAGCTAATATTGCTCCACTTTTTAAAAGGGGATCTTTAAAAGATCCAAGGATGTACAGGCTGATGAGCCTTCTAGACGTTAATCTTAAAATCTTTACTAAAATAATCCAGAATCAACTACAACAGGAAGTAGATAGGATAGGGGATATTTCTTCTTATCAAATTGGTTTTAGACATGGTCTGTCCACATTAGACAATATTTTTATTTTAAATCATCTGACAGAAAAATATGTTAAAATAAGTGGGTCAGAATTTATAGGTGTGTTTTATAGACTACAGTACTGCTTTCAATAGCATTTGAAGAGGTTTACTGTGGCAGACTCTATTGGATTGAGGGATAGACCCTAATATAGTAAGTATAATTGCCCAGCTATATTTAAACACCTGGGCTAAAATAAGAATTGGGCCCAGGGGCCAGTTATCCAATGAATTTGAATGCAACTGTGGCATAAGACAAGGTTGTATCCTTGCTCCACTACTATTTACTCTATATATAGATAACATGTTGAAGCAGAGCGTGGAAATTAAGGGGGATTCCCCAAAAATTAGGGACTTCCCTTGCACACTCTTGGCCTACGTTGATGATATTTTGGTTTTGTCCTTAACCAAATCAGGTGTGCAAAAAAAAATACATTTTGTATATAAAGAATCAAAGAAACTGAAGTTATAAATCAATATGAATAAAACTAAGGTTATGTGTATGGGTAAAAACAATAATAGTGGAGCCTGGTTGATAGGACTAGATAAGGTTGAAGTGGAGCCTAAGTATGTGTACTTGGGTATAATTATTCAGCAGAATTGCAAATGGACTGCCCAAATGGAGCAAATGAAAGAAGGGATAAGAAAGAATATGGCACGATTATATAAATTCAACTGTAAATATGGGGGTATGTCCATAAAATACTTAATCAAAGTGATAAAATCCAACATAGAAACACAATTTCTTTATGGATGCGAGATTTGGGAATCTAATATGATTAATAGACTAATGTCCCCACTGTATAAATCATTAAGCTATACACTGAGGTTTGGACATTCCTGTTCCGCATCTTATATTCAGTCAGAATTGGGTATGGTTGATACAAATGCTGTTATTGAATCCAGGAAGGTAAATTATTGGATTAGGGTGACAAACCTCAATGAGAAAATACTTGCAAACAAATGCTTACAAGAAAAAGAATGCTGTCAAGCCATAGGATATAAATCAAGCTTTTGGTTGAATACTCTCTGCCTTATTTTAAGAAAGTACATCTTTGGACATCTAAAAAAACATCAGTGGAACAAGATATACAAATAAATTCTAAATATAAAAAATACATAAATAAAAGAATTAGCAATGTTTGGAATAAAGGTGACCTTAGGTAAATCAGGGAATCCCACTATTCCAAATAGTTTGTGACTCATAATTATAAACATGGATATAAAAAATACTTGGATATCCTCACAGATCCCTGTGCCTGTGTTAACTTTATGATCTACAAATTTGAATAGTTTCCAAGTAAAGTCCTAGATTATAGATATAAAAAAACCAGGTATCAGTTCAGGAGAATGTGATTGTGGTAGTGAAGATCGAGAAGATCTCTATCATGTCCTATGGGTCTGCAGATGGAATGAAAGGCAATGATTGTTATTGCTGGGTACTTACATAGACAACCTCTACCGCGTTGATAAGTCAGTACTTATGGATATTCTGATACATACAGAAGATAAATGGACAATAAATAGGCTGGCTAACTATTTCACTGAAATTATAAAAGTTCGGGAAAAAATTAAAATGATATAATTGACTGCAAGTATATATATGAACTCCAGAATCTTGCAATATAGGATAGTCCTATTATATAAATTCTGGGGTCTAGCCTTCTGGGCCATGGCTCTACAAAGGAGCACATATGACTGATTTTATGTTAAGTTATGTAGCATGAAGTGGTAATACTTTATTTCTAACTTTTATGTGATTTTATGCACTTTTGTAATTGATTGTGAAGGTTTTATTAACAATACAATAAAATTGTTGATTGATTGATTGGGTAAGAAAAATGGCTGAAAATCCAATGTCCTGATTGGATAAAACATGTCACATGACCAAGTAATATTCCACAATGACAGCTCAACTCCCAGTACAACCGCACACTTAATCTACTTTTCAGCTCTGAGAGCCTCCTTACCTTCATTGAGATCACTTTACACCTGGCACAGACCGACTGCCATACACACACAGTTGGCACTCACACAGCCTGGCACCCACAACCATATGTAAACCAATATACAAACATACGAACAAACGAATGTGCCAGCAGAAACAGATCACCTGGTCTATCTACATCTGCTGGAGTGTGCAGCTAGCACCCCTAGTTTGCAGCTTCCCCAACCCCCTCCCATTTGTCATCCCACTGCCACCCTCACTCTCCCCTTTTCCCTGTTCCATGCCCTTTTGAAACTGTTCACAGATTTACATGACACCACCCATTCTAGTAGGGCATTCCATTTTGCTACCACCCTCTCTGTGCAATAGTGACTCCTCATTTCCTTCCTAAATCTTCCTCCCTCTATTCTTAGTGCATGTCCCCTGATGACACTCCCCCCTTAACTTAAAGTCCTCATCTGCCCCATCCTTATTAATTCCACTAAGATATCTGAATGTCTCTATCATGTCCTCCCTGTCCTTTCAGTCCTCCAGGGTGTACATATTCAGGTCTCTCTGCCTGCTGTCAAAGTCTGTCCCTTCCATTCCACATATCATCTTTGTTGCCCTCCTCTGCACCCCTTCCAGTAGCCTGATATCATGCTTTAGGTAGGACCTCCAAAACTGCACACAATACTCTAAGTGCGGCCTTACCAGTGACTTGTAGAGGGGCAAGATCACCTCTCTTCACCTGGATGAAAAACCACTGGCTATGCACCCCAGTATTTTGTTCACTTTTTGTAGCCACTCTCCTGCACTGGGCAGTGCTGTCCATGATCCCTGTTATCATTACCACTAGGTCCTTCTCCTCCTCAGTGATCCCCAACTTAACCCCTCCCAGCCAGTATTCTCTCCTTTGGTTCTTCACCCCAAAGTACATAACCTTACACTTCTTTGCATTGAACCCCAGCTGCCACCTCTCTGACCACTCCTGTAGCTTGCTTAGGTCCCCCTGCAGCTGCTTCCATCCCTCCTTTCCATTTATCACTGCTCCAATTTTGGTGTCACCAGTGAACAGACTTATCTTGCTCACCACCCCATGTGCAATGTCTGATATGAAGAGCCCGAACAATACTGGTCCCAACACAGAGCCCTGTGGCACCCCACTCATCACTGGCCTTGGAGTTGAGAGCTCCCCTGTCACCATCACCCATTGCAGCCTCCCACTCAGTCAGCTTGTAATGCAGTTCATCATTTTTGCGCCCCCACACCAGTTAGCTTCCCCCCAAGCCACCCATGAGGCACAGAATCAAAGGCCTTGCTGAAGTCCAGGTAAAGAACGTCCACCACATGACCCTTACCCAGCTCACCTGCCACCCAGTCATAATATTGTATCAGATTGATTTGACAAGACTTCCCTGAAATAAACTCATGCTGCCTCACATCATGGAGGCCATTTTCATCCAGGTACAACACCAGTCTTTCCTTTAGTATTGTCTTCATGAGTTTGCACACTATGGAGGTTAGACTTACCGAAGATAATTACCCAGTTTATCTCTTGGTCTGCTTTTGTGTAATGGCACAACATGTGCCATCCTCCAGTCTAGTGGCACACATCCCAACTCCAGTGAGGTGCTGTACAGATCCTCCAGTGGCTCCACTCCCCAGGGTGGATACCATCCGACCCTGGTGCATTGTTACTGTCAGTTCCCTCAGTCCCTCTAGGACTCTACTTGCCTCAATTCTTCCATCTGTTGCCTCCGCTACCCCTGTCCCCACCCTCCCAGCCCGTGGTGGTAGCAGTCCCCCTTTTTCTTCCTTGAACACTGAGCAAAGTGTTCATTCAGTGCTTCTGCCTGCTCCTCACCCTTTTCTGTCCACACCCAACCCCTTTTTATCCTCACTATTGTCTCCCTGCACTTCCTTTTCTCCCTGATGTATCTGAAAAAGTCTTTCTCCCCCCCATTAATTCCCTGTGCTAATCTCATCTCCCTCTGGGCCTTGACTTCTCTTCCTTTTCTGGTCACTTCCCTGGACCGTCTTGCATACTCCTCCCTGTCCACTTCCTTCTCTGTCCTTCTGTACCTCTGGTGCACCTCTCATTTTGCTCTCACCACCTACACTACCCCACTGTTCAACCAGCATGGTTTTCTTACTCTGCTCCTCTTAATCGGTGTCTTGGTGCAGGCTTCTGTTGCCTCTGTAATCCCCCTTTTAATAATATCTGATTTCTGCTCTGCATCCATCTCCTGCCTTATGCCCTCTAGTTTCCCTTTCAGTTCTTCCTGCATCCTTCCAAATTATGCCCCCTGAAGTTTACTACCTGAGTAACTGATTTCTCTTGCTTCTCGCTCAGCGTGATATTAAACCACACCATTTGGTGATCGCTCTCGGCTAGTGGGTCCTCCAACTTTATTTCCCTTACTTCCTCCCCATTCAACAATACCAGATCTAAAGTGTTCTTTAGCCTAGTAGGTACACTAACCAACTATGTCAGGAGACCCTCCTGGATTGTGTCCAATAACACTTGCTCTCTGGCACTGGAGGTGACTGGAATGCTCCAGTCAACCCCCGGCAAGTTGAAATTCCCCATGATGACCACCTTCCCTCTTCTACATACATTTCTGATTTGTCCTGCTAATTCCCTATCAAGCTTCTCAGACTGGGACGGTGGCCTGTATACCACCCCAAACCTCAGTTTCCTACCTCCTGAGTCCAGGAGCTGCAGCCAGATTGCCTCTGTTCTCCTTTCTTCCCCCTTGTCCCTTGTGCATTTCATCCTGTACCTCACATAGACTGCCACCCCACCACCACTTCCTTCGTTACAGTCCTTCCTTTATACTTTGTATCCTGGGATTGCCAGATCCCAGTCCCAGTGCTCAGTTGCCCACATTTCTGTGCCAGCTGCAATATCCACCCTCCACACTGCTAAGAGTGCCTGTAGCTCAGCAGATTTGTTGCATAAGCTTCTTGCATTCAATGAGACCACTCTCCATCCTGCATCCTTCCCTTCATTGGCCTCCATTTCCTTCCTTCTACTCCCTCCTTTTTCGGCCACCCCGAGTGTTTCCCTGCTAGCCTGGAGGGTAGGCGCCACTCCTGTCCCACACTCAATACAATTAACAAGTTAATGCTGCAATAATTTTTATAGCTCAAAAGTAACAAAAAAAAAAATTAAAACTTCTCTGGCTTATACTGCCATTTTTAGACTGTGTCCACTTTCACTCTGATGTGATAATGAAGCATGACTGAGCAGTATTCAGTATGGTAATGGGCATGCTGGCAGTTTTTAAATCAGGCACATTTTGCTGAAAACATTTGTAAACTCTGTTTTTGAGTTGTTGTTTTTTAAAAAAGAAGCTCGCGATTGTGTATATCACTTTCACTTTCATAAAGGAATGTACCTTGGCTGAACAGTGTTCAATGCAGGCAACGGCATGCTGGCAAGCCTTTTAAATAAGAGAGGTTCTGCTGAAAAACAGTGTTAAGTCCTTTTTTTATTTGAAAGCAAGTAAAGTTTGTGTGAGAAGCTGCTTACTGTAGACGGAGGAGAGCTAGTGAGTTGATGGCTTCAGAAGTGCAGACACAAGCCAGAGTGAGCGTTGCTATTGCAACAGTCTCACATGCTTCTCACACAAACTTCACTTGCTTTCAAATAAAAAAAGGACTTAACACAGTTTTTCAGCAGAACCTCTCTTATTTAAAAGGTTTCCGAGCAAGCAGTTTACTGCAGTAAACACCGCTTGGTCAGGCTACATTCCTGCATGAAAGTGAAAGTGGTTTCATCAATTGGGAGCTTCTTTTAAAAAAAAAAAAAACAACTTGAAACTGGAGTGCTTTATTTAAAAGCTTTGCCTGCATGTCCTTTACTGCACTGAACACTGCTCGGTCACATTGCATTACAGCAATCAAAGTGAAAGTGATTCAGTAGGACACAATTTTCATCAACACTGGTCTTATGGACAAACAGTTGGCTGAGCAATCGTACTTAGAGGGTTAGGGTAAATGGCACTTTGTCAGACTTGGGTAGGGTGACGAGCGGTGTTCCCCAGGGCTTTGTTTTGGGACCCACGCTTTTTAATATTTTCATCAGTGATATGAAAATTTGTTCTTCTAACATCCTCAAGAAATTTGCTAATGACACTAAACTAGGGGGTACTATGAACAATGCAGTTAACAAATAAACATTATTAACTGACCTCACATCAATTGAACATTGGGCTCATATAAACAAAATGTACTTTAATGTAACAAAATGTGCAGTCTTACACATGGGTAAAAACAACCCCAAACAGGTATACACTTTGAACAATATAATTATTAGGGCGTCTAGCATAGAAAAAGATCTTGGGATCCTAGTAAATAACAAGCTTTCCGCATCTTCTCATTGTAATAAAATCGCCAATCAAACTAATGCTCTTCTTCACAGTATAAATAGTACATTGGTCTCTAAGTCTGAACAGTGTATCATGACCCTGTATAGATCTCATGTCAGACCTTACATGGACTATGGCTCCTCTTTTTGGAGTCCTTATCTAGTATCAGATATAAATAGAATTGAACAAATTCAACATAGGGCTACAAAAATTATTCTATATTTTGCTCATTTGGATTATGATTCTAGACTACAGAAGACAGACTTATATTGACTTAAACAGAGAAGAACTAGAGGTGATCTTTTACAACTATTCAAAATTATGAAATCACCCGTTCTGATGGAGCAATGTGGTATAACATTATCCAGCAGAAAAATTGTAGCCAGCTTACATAATAAACAATTGGATATTAAACCAATTAATACAAATAAAAGACAAAACTTTTTTTCTGTTAGAACTCCTAGGTTATGGAATACTTTACCTCAAGATATTGTTGATTCACCTACTGTTATGACTTTCAAAAACGAACTTGATAAATGGTTAATAAAATAGTATCATAAATAATGTTCCACAGATGTGGAGGACAATCTAGATAGGCTATGGCCTTCTTTTGTCCTTCAAACCAAGTAACCAAGTAACAATCTGAAAATGGTAGGATCAACCAGATAACTTGTTTTTTAAATGTCTCTTCTTTTTTTACCCATAAAATCATGGCAGGATTAACCAGATGGCAAGATCATCCCAAGACCAATCAGATCACCTACAGAGAATACTTTTTGCCCCTCCAAATATTTTTGCCATTTTATAAGATAGATAACCCACTACAAGGCATGCGGTTGCACTCTGATATAAGCATGCCTTGGGTGGTTGAATGCACTCAGCCTTCGACCTCATGAGTCACAATGCAGACCAAGACATGTGTATATCACAGCACGACCACATGCTCTGTATTAGGTTATCTATTACACGTACAAACATACAAAATTTGCCAACAGATAAAGGCCCAAAGGACTATCAAGTGTGCTTGATTTTGCAGCTAGCCCCCCTACTCAGCAGCTGCCCCTCCCACCCCTCCATCCCCCTCCCTTAACCCTCCTACCTACCTTCTCCCAGCCCCTTTTGAAGCAGCTCACTCTCCTATGGGATACCACTTCTGCCAGCAACACTTTTCACTCAGCCACTACCCTCTCCCTAAAAAAGTGTCTTCTCATCTCTCTCTCCTGAACCTACCCCCCCAATCTCATAGCACGGACTCGAGTATCCTTCCCTCCCTTCCCTCACCTTGAAAAGCCCTGCCTTCCAGTCCTATTTATGCCAGTCATGTACTCGAAGATCTCAATCATATCTTCCCTGTCCCTCTTCTCCTCCAGTGAGTACATGTTCAATTCTCTCAGTCTGCTCTCATGTGGTAGATCCCTCAGACCCTGGATCATCTTTGTTGCCTGGAGTTGCACCCCATCCAGCAACTTATGGTCTTTCTTCAGGTATGGTCACCAGTACTGCATGCAGTATTCCAGGTGCGGTCTTACCAGTGATCTGTACAATGGCAGAATAACCTCACCCTGAGGTTATACCCTTGGCAATACAACCCAGCATCTTGTTGGCCTTTCTGGCCTGTTTCCTACATTATGCTGAGTTGTTCATTGAACTAGTTATGGTTAACCCCATATCCTTTTCTTCATCAGTCATGGCAAGCTGCACCCCACCCAGCTGGTATCTCCTTTTTGGGTTCTTTGCCCCAAAATGCATTATCTTGCACATTTTGGCATTGCAATCCAGTTACCAGGTGTCTGACCAAGTCTCTAGTTTTGTCAGATCCTCCTACAACCCCTGTCATCCCTCTTAGTCCTTTACCACTGCTCTCATCTTGGTGTCATCAGCAAATAAACTGATCTTGCTATTGATACCCACCAAAATGTCAGCAACGAATATCCCAAATAGCTCTGGTCTCATCACTGAGCCCTGTGGAACTCTGCTTGTCTCCTCCTTTGGGGATCAGAGCTCCCCACCCACCACCACTCTCTGTTTTCTTCCACTTAACCAGTTCCTTACCCATCCCACCATATTGGCACCCACCCCTGTGCCTTCCAGCTTACTTCCTAGCCTCCCATGTGGCACAGAGTTTAATGCCTCACTGAAGTACCTATACAGGATATCTACTGCATGGCTCCCATCCAACTGTCTAGTTACCAGTCGTAGTATTCTACCAGGTTGGTCTGACAGGATCAAACTGTGACAAAGCCATGCTGTCTGCTGTCCTGCATCCCAATGGTTTCCAGAAGAGCCACCAGCCTCTCCTTCAGGATTGTCTACTTCAGCTTATCCATGATGGATGTGAGGCTCACAGGCCTATAGTTTGCTGGTTCATCCTAGGGGCCACTTTTATGGAGGGGTACCACATGCACCATCCTCAATCCTGAGGTACACACCCTGCATCCAATAAGACAATGAACATGTCTGCCTTGGGCCCCGTTAGGACCTCTGTCAGTTCTTTCAGTACCCTAGGGTGAACACCATCTGGCCCTGTCACCTTGTCCACCATCAGCACCCTAAATCCCTCCAGAACCATACTCTCTCTGAGATTAACCCATCTCTCACCTCTTCCCTTCTGTTCCTGCCATTCTTCCCTCTTGGGTATCTCCTCCCCATTCTCCTTAGTAAATACCAAACAGAAGTAGTCATTAAGTGCTTCTGCCTTTTCTCCCCCATTCTCCACCTATCCACCTTCCATCCTAATCCTGGATATCTGTTCCTTGCAGCTCCTTTTCTCACTGATGTACTTGAAAAAGTCATTCTCCACTTCTTAATGCCTTGCACCAGCCTGAGCTCCTTTGACGCTCTTGCTGCTCTTACTGCCCTTGTCTCCTCCCTTGCTACTTTCAGGTATTTCTCTTTGTCCTCCTCCCTCCTTGTTTTCTTGTATTTTCTAATAATAATAATACATTTATTTAATATAGCGCCTTTCATAAATCAAGGCACTGCACAATCGCATAAATCAACATGATAAAAACAGATAAAATCACAGAAGTTCAGGGAATGCTTTACCCCACAGAAAGGTCTTCAGTGCCTGCTTAAAGCACCCCACTGTCCTGCAGTCACATAGCTGATGGGGCAGAGAATTCCAGAGGGTAGGGGCAACAAACCCAAAGGCATGAGCACCAGATGACTTTAAACAGACCCTTGGGATCTCCAGCAACCCCTCATCACCTGAGCGGAGCTGTCACAATGGGGCATAAGGAACCAGGAGCTCTTTCAAGTAGTCAGGACCATGTCCATGTAGGGCTTTGTAAGTTAATAAACCTACCTTAAAGGTGATCCGCCACTGAACAGGCAGCCAGTGCAGATCACACAGCACTGGGGTAAAATGTGTTCTTCTTGATACCCCAGTCAATAAATGTGCTGCAGCATTCTGCACTAGCTAGAAGTGATGGATATCAACCCCAGGAAGGCCTAGGTAATGGGAGTTGTAGTAGTTGAAGTGCAATGTCATAAAGTCGTGGACCAAAACAGGCAGATCGCTGGACAGAACAAGGTGCTTGATCCTGCCAATGTTCCTAAGATGGTAAAAGACCAGCTTGATGACTGCCAACACCTGATGTAGAGGGGTCAGACCATCATCAAGCACCACTCCTAGGTCACACACCCACTCAGAGGTAAGAATCTGGGCCCCCCAAGACTAAACCAGAGAGGAGATCAGTGCTGAACCCCTCCTATGACCTGGGTCCACAACCAAAACCTCAGTCTTTCCTGGGTTCAACTTTAAACCACTGGAACTCATCCAATCTTGGATTTCTACAAGGCAGCTGTACAATACTGAGATAGCACTAACCAGATGGGGGGCAAAAGACAGGTAGAACTGGGTATCATCAGCATAGCAGTGAAACTGCAGCCCATACCATCTTACAATGTCTCTGAGGGGCAGCATATACACTGCAAATAACATGGGTGACAGCACTGAAGAAAGACTCTGAAGAGAATATTCCTGACACGACTCTCTGAGATCTACAGGTGAGGAAAGATGTAAACCATCTGAGGACTGTCCCAGACAGCCCACAGATGAACCTCAAATGCTTGAGCAAAACCCCATGATCTTCAGTGTCAAAAGCTGATGATAAATCAAGGAGTACCAAGATGAAATGATTTCTCCTATCTCTCGCCATCAGGAGATCATTGAGCACCCGAACCAGAGCAGTCTCAGCACTATGCCTCTTATGAAAACCTGGTTGGAGAGGGTCATATAAATTAGGATGGTTAAATGGTCTTCCAGTTGAGCTGCCACAACTTTCTAAATAACCTTTCCCACAAAAGGAAGTTTAGAGATAGGCCTGTAGTTCACTAGGTTCTCCGGTCTAAAGAAGCTTTCTTCAGGAGGGCTGTCACCACTGCCTCCTTCAGGGAGCAGGGAATCTCACCTGAATCCAAAGAACACTGAACAATCTGAGCTAAGACCGGGCTGAAGATATCATTACAACCCAGAATAAGGAAAATGGGGCCCGTATCTAAACTACAGCAAGTGGGACGCATCCCCTGGACAAGCCTCATAATGTCAACAAACTCCGGCAGATCAAAGGTACTCCAGGAAACTTTGGGCTCTGTGACCAAGTGCCGACCAACAGTGTCCTCCCATAGAGTGAAGCTGATGGCACTCTTGCCTGATGTCAGTCACCTTATTCACAAAGAAATGAGTGATCTCATCACACTCACTTTGTGAAAAGGTTCGACAGAACTGCTGACAGGCTGGGTTGCACAGCCTGTCAACAGTTTGGATGAGCTGAGCCGGTCAATTCCATGCAACAGCAATTTCTGTGGACAGGAATTCTGCCTTCTTTTGGGACATTTCTGTTTAATAGAGTTTATGATGCTCTAGCAAAATAAGGTGGTCAGCATCCAAGGCAGTCCTCCACCAGTGATGCTCTTACCTATGCCCCTGCCTCCATAGTTCCCTCAGAGCCCTATCAAACCATGGGGCCCAGGGTGAAGTGGAAGGGGGCAAACATGAACAGGAGCAATCAGATCGCGAGCTAAAGAAATAGACCTATTATAGGCCAAGACTAAAAGTTCAGGATCCTTGCTAAACTCACTAATGAACTAGAGGTCAGTCACTGCCATCAGGTCTTCAGGGACCACATCCCGAAAAGGGTGGTAACTGACCATCTCCACAGGGGCCGACCTACCAAGGGGAGCTGAAAAATTGAACCCAATGGTGTAGTGATCAGACCAACTGACAGGTTCCACCACCAAGTCAGAGACCTTGATCCCCAGGAGGAAGATCAAATCAAGAGTGACCACCTTTGTGAGTAACTGAGGGAACAACCTGTGTGAAGCCCAGGGATGTCATCACCTGGAGAAAGTGTTGTCCAAAAAGTGAGGATTTGTTGTCAACCCAGGCAGTGAAGTCACCCAGAACCATCAGTCTGGGTGACTCCAATGCCATGTCAGTGGTGAAGTCTGCTATTTCCTGCAGTAATAACTTCTCATCACCTGGTGGATGATAAATGAAAGCTATCCTGCACCCCACACCATTTACCACTGTACACTCAAATGAGATGGCCTCCTCAACTGGTACACCAGTTAGGCCCAATTCGGTCTTGAAACAGACCACAACCCCCCCCACGGTCCAATCTTGGGCAATGTAAAACCGAGTACCCGGAAGGGATAGCTGCCTCCAAAGTCGGGGCAGCATTCCCATCTAGCTAGGTCTTGGTAATGCAAACCAGATCTGCTGTACCAACAAAATCTGCAAAAAGAGCAGTCTTGTAAACAGATCTGGTTACCTCTTTCAGCGCCAAGTTGGACAATGTTGAAAGTCATCCCAGCTACTTGCCCTCCCAAAAAAGAGGTACAGTACCCTTGGGTATGGGGACCAGAACAGAATCATCACGTTCCAGGCAACATTTTGTCCCAGAGTGTCTTCTGGTCCTAACCACCCAATGGGAAAGTGCCACTCTTTCGGTCTCTGCTGTCCGTGACCCCCCACCCACCTCCAGTGAGAAATCCCCAGTGCTTGACAGCACTGATTGATATAACGGGCAGGGGGAGATGAGAACAGGAGAAGGGCATGGAGTGCGGAAGCCGAATAGTGCAGGACAGGGGGGCAAGCAGGCACATTCCACCAATTAATTACAGTAACCAGTGGGGAAAACTAACCAAATTCCAGCTTCTTAACTCCCAAATAAAGCTGCAGAAATTAAAACTCCTAAAAATCCCAGAAAACAATAATACCCCACCCAACAAAATAAACAAGACAACTACCCTACTTCCAATAATGGATGATTTCAAACCCCTCCAAAAATAATAATAATAACACAATCCCCTCTCACAGGATATAGCACACAAAACGAAAATAAATTCACCCCCTTCCCCAGCCCTCTCACAGCAAAGGACAGGGGAAAAATTCTAGGCACTCTCACTACCCAGAATGAACAAATTAATCAAACACAACTACAATAAAAATAAACATAACATTATATAAAATAAATAAATAAAATAAAATGTGGACACCCTGGTCCTCTCACCACCAGGAAACCATGAACAAATACAATAAAAACAGGTAAAGAAGTCATCCAAGTATAGAAGAGGCACTAGGATAATCCAATTCGACAATAAAGTCCAATAATCCCAAAGTGATCAAGATCACTGAATAAGTTCAATTCGATGCAAGTACAGCCTACAAAATCAGGCAGCAAACATGAATATTTGGTCCAAATATCTCCAAACAGGAAGGGTTCAGAAACAAAAAATCCAGGAGGTAAAGACTATAGACTTTTGAGCCAATGGAGCTCAATGACAATAAGGCAAAAATCTAAAGAATAGAGACTATAGTCTTTGGGCCAGCAATACTCCACAGCCAGACAGGTTTGGCTGTCACCCAAACCAGCTCACAACTTCAGGGAGAAGATTCTTTGTACAGGTCCAGTATCCAAATCCTTTGTACTGATCTTCTTTGGAAGTCCAAATGAATAGCAGATTCCTCGATTCACAAGGCACAACTCAAACCCTAACCCCCACCACTGCCTCCACAGCGGTCAGTGTAGGCTCAAGCAATTGCACCTACAGGGACTAAACAAGTGGAGGCCCCCCAGCACACATCCAGGAGGTAGCTGCCCCCCCACCTGCTGAGACCGCAGCTATAGCGCCTGGGCTACATCAGCCCACCAGCCAACCCCCCGGGCCACTTAGGAGACAAAGACAAGTTTTGCCTACCTTTGGCAGACCACATGCCAACGTCTCTTGCCCAGCTCAACAGCAACCAAACAACCAAATGGTCACTCTCCCCAATTGAACCAGGGGGAACCACCGCTCATAAAATCCCTATGTATTCAAAAATCCCACTTCTCAAGGACTTCCTCACTCACAATCACTTCTTCACTCACAAACCTTCCAAGGCAAAGGGTCGGTACCACTCCTGTTCCAGTCTGACCACCAAACAACTCGTACCACAGTCCTATTGTCCACAAGTCCCGCTGCTGTAATTCCTTCCACCCAGGCACCAAAGTCTTTTCTCTGAATCCTCGCCTTTGCTCCTTGGGTCTTCTCTGAACACACCAACACTCCAGGTAGGTTAAAGAACTGTCAGACTATGACGAATCAGATGCAGCCAACTCTTCAATAAAACCCTCACTAAAAAACAAAACAGAAACTCCTATAATGCCTCACTATAGTGCCCTGCCTAACACTAAAGTCCCTACAATAGTGCTAACTAAAAATAAAATTAAAATACAAATGTTCTGCCCAGCAGCTAAGCCTTGTATACTGCAGTTCAGTCGAGAGTTAAAATGATGTCTTAAAGCATTTTCAAAGCAGTAAGCAGCGATTAATAACTCAGGCATCAGAGCCCAAGCAGACAGCAGCCCAGCCTTTCTTTTCCTCGTTACCTGTTCCATAACATCCTTACTCATCCAGCTTGGCTTTTTCACCCTAGACATCCTACTCTAAGCCCTGCTGCAGGATTTGGTTGCCTCTACTATCCCCAACTTTATGAGCTCCCATCTCTGGTTAGTGTCCATACTAGGCTGGATTCTGGCTAGCTACCTTCTTACTACTTCCCCCATCCTCATGAAGTCAGCCATCCTGAAGTCCAGCATCTTCGTGTTGGATACTACTCCCTCTTTGCCCATCTTCAACATGAACAATACTGAATGGTGGTCGCTCCCAGCAGTGATTCATTCACCCTCAAATAATCCTAAGTAGTTAGCACAAGGTCCAGGGTGCTCTCCCCCCTGGTTGGTTCATTGACCATCTGTCAAGGATTCATGGGAAAAGATGGACACATACACAGAAAGTATGTCAGACAAGGCAGCAAGGCCAAGTGGTGTTTTTATTATAAAACAGAAATTAACACTGGACTTGACACAATCAAAATAATAAAAGAAAAATAATAGAAGTCAAGCATACAATATTGACTCTTCAACTCTATAAAGGCAGCTAGAGTTCTGGCTAGAGTGCTAGCCAGGATCAGCATTTCACTGATCCCCAAACCAATCTGAGGTGGATGCTAGGCAGCACTCCTTTTATCTCAGGACTTGATCATGTGACCTCTAAAACGCTATCTCTCGATTTCTTTAAACATAAAATTCTTCTTACAACAGCAGATCATAATAAATGGTATGTGCAAGATACTGTCAAAAAAATAAAGCTTATATACATCTTGTCCTGTAGCCAGAGCAAACCCCACCCTTCTTGTCTGTCCAGGGTATATACATGGGAGAGAAAGGGTTGGTCAGTGTTTAGAGACAATCTGGACAGCCACAAGAGAGGAACCTGCAGTTCTGAAAAGGGAGAAATTAGTTCATTTTACTTCATTTGGAAAAAGAATAGTAACAAAAGACAAATTAATTTACATTCTTTTTGATAGGTACAATACATTTGTTTCTTTTCAGGCAGAAGGCTATCCCTTACAATAGAACTGATACTAGCAAAGAGTATTTCACCTTTACAGTCACAATGAGAAGCGGGCACATGGTCGGTGTTGCTAATTACACTGTGAATTCATTATTTTAAGAAATAGGTGCAGCACACACCATTGCAGTAAGGAGTCAAAGCTCTAGTTCAAACGAATGCGTTTTTATTCTAGCATTATAGTTGTGCAGTACAAGCAAGCTTATATTTCTCCCCTTGCCTCAGGGGCTTCCTCAGAGAATTAATTATTTTATTGACAAACTTCTTTTTATGTGTGCAAGGACCAATCAGTTACAATTCCATACTAACACAACACCATGTGATTAATTAAAGAAGAATAAAGTGTCATACAATGCATTTAGTGAATAAAACAGCAAAATCACTTAGAAATTATATTGTTTCATTTTAAAGTTGTGATCTTGTCTTGCTTCCTTGATCCCTGTGTCTGCAGACTTGGTCATCCACCTTATGCCTTAACTAAATGAAAGATTCACAATTAAATGAGGGCAGTATGCTGGTTTGGAGCAACAGACTTATTCACATTTTTACAGGCAAGTTTTAAACATCATTTATTATCAGGGCTACAATATACTTATTTATTAAATTTTGGTGACTGGGTAGGCCCACTGAGCCCCAAAGGTCCCTTTTTCAGGGGTGACCTGGGACGACTTTCAGGGGCGACTTGTTATTAATGTCCCTGGTTACATCATGTGTGATGGTGTTAAATCCCTCATGGGCCCCCCCCCCATCCTCCCGAGACTGACAGATGATGGGGTGTTTCATTGGGGTTGTGAAGACTAAATGTTACCCTGTTCCTTGTGTAATCATATTCACAAGCCACAGTAAAAAAGAATGGGGATGACATTAGGCCTCACGTTGTGGAACTGTTTTCTTTACCTACTGATTTTAAGGAAAAGACATTTTCAGGACACTGGGAGTGGACTCCACAGTGATTCACACTGGTGATGGCGGGGTTATTCATACATTGGGACACTAGGAGTGGGATCCCCAGTGTCCCACACTGCTGGGGGCAAGATACATGTCCAGGGACACTGGAAGTGGGCTCCCCAGTGTCCCACACCACTGGGGAATGGAAGGGCTTGCAGCTCTCACTATCCATGTTTGGCTGCAAGTGCTTGCTTAATCTTCAAAACTATTTTGCACAAACCACATTTTTGAACATCAACGATTCACTTGTGGCCAACACCATTGATAAATATAGAAAAAGCACAAATGTAATTGTACTTTTCCTATGATGCGGAGGACAAAGAACAGGAATGGGACATTCAGGGTCCTGGGTTTGAGGCCAGACTTTTTATATTTTTTCACCCTCATTGTACGAGGGGAAAAAATATAGAGAGCCTGATTTTGAATCCAGGATCCTGGAAGTCTCATCCCTATGCCCTATCCTTTATGCCAGCAGAAGCACAACAAAGAGCACTTTTTCTATTCTTAGCAAATGTGTCACTTAACTCAGTATTAGATGTTCAAAAATGTCGCATGTGTGAAAATAAGCTATACCTATTTTTGCACATACCACATTTTCAAACATCAAATACCAAGTTGACAGAAGACAATGATCCTGTCCCAGTCCACAAAAAATGACACCAGACAACCTCCGGACTAAGTATAGGGCAAGTGGGGGTTTTGGATTCTCAGTTGGAGAGTCGGGATGTGGGAGGGAGATGACGGGGATGATAAGGGACTGCTTTCTTTTTTTCAGGTGAAACAAAATAAAATACAACATGGACGGTTTTCTTCTTTACAGATACAAATAAAATAAGCATTTCGGGACACTGGGAGTGCACTCCCCAGTGTCCCACACTGCTGGGGAGGGGAGTCTACTACTGCCAACACAAGGATTGGGCACCCCAATGTCAGCAAATAAATACACTGGACAGCGGGGGGAGCGGGGTGCATCTGACACTAGGGGCGGGCATTCTGGTATCAGATTATATAAATACATCATATTAAAACATAATAGAAATCAGAGGGTGCAGGTGCCCCTAGACATCAGAGAGTTGGGCACACTGGACAGGGATCATCGGGTAGGGGGGTACCACTAGACACCAGGGAAAGACCGAGGCATGCATGCCAGTGCACCCAGCAGCATGAGTTCAAGCTGTGGCTGCACAAGTCAAGAAAATCCTGCTGTTCTCTTACACAGAATGTGGCAGACATGGTCCTCTCACTAACCTGGAAATCCAGGATTTCAGTTGCCCACAAAAGGTGTTTCTGCCAAGTATTTAAAAAAATCAGAACGTAGCTAAACGGGTCCATTTAACAAAGTTCTGATTTTTTTTTTAATTAAATTGACTTTTTCAAATTTGCTTAATTTAGTTTCTTCCAAAGGACAAAACAAGATGGCAGACACAACAGAGCTCTGCGAAACTAAAGCAAGCTCGATGTGACCCTACATGCACAATAACAGAAGCTTCTGCGAAAACAAGGGAGCTCCTGTGAAAACAAGCTAGGCCATATGTGACCCTACATGCAAAAATGGAGTACCTTCTGTAAAAACAATGTTATTTTCATGCAGGACACAACATTTTCCTTAGGAAATAATGGGAAAATTAAAAATTGAATAACTTTTGAATGGATTAATATTTTTTCACCAAACCTTCAAAAGGCACATATGTCAGGCAAAGACTTTCTACCCTGAAAGTTTAGACCACAACCTAAAGCTATTTCTGAGAAATGGCTGCCAAAAAACCTGCATAAAACTGGTACATTTTGGATTTTTGATACTTTCTATCTCAAAAACCACAAAATGGATTTGCACAAAATGTGGCACATCAAGAGACCTATACATACAAATTGTGCATTCCAAACTACGTGCAAATCCGTTGAATAGTTGCAAAGCTATTAAGGTTCAAAAATGTGGCTCTAACATAGAAGTTTGCACTCAACCCTAACTATACTGGTGCTACTGGGTCAGTATAATTTGCTATACATATATATATATATATATATATATATATATATACACACACATATAGATAGATGGGTATCACAAAAAAGCTGCATTAATGCTCTAGTTAGGGATAAAGCCACAAAAGTAGGGAAATGTGGTATTAAGGTTTTCAAAGCTAGCACCCCACACCCACCCGGTACACACCAAAAGGCATCAGGGGTGTGCCTTAGGGTCATTGGCCCTAATGCTCACCCCATTTCATAAGTAAATAAGCTGAGATGGGTACAGTATAGTAGAATGGGGTGAGCATTAGGGTCGATGACCCCAAAGCACACCTCCGACACCTGTTGGTGTGTGCAGGGTGGGTGTGAGGTGTTAGCTTTGAAAATCCTAATAGCACATATTTCCCTACTTTTGTGGCTTTATCCCTTACTAGAATATTAGCACAGTTTTTTTCCATTTATTTCCTTACTTTTTGAGGTAGTCTAATAGTATCCTTATTTGCCTGTGGGAGGGCAGGGTCACTGAAAATTCCCTCCAATTTCCCATTTTGAAATGCATTTGAAATGCAGTAATTACTAGCATTCACTGTTTATGAATGGCCCCAAATTTACTGCACCTACTGTACTGTGCTGTACTGTACCTCAGAGTTGGATCACCGATCTGATGATTCCCACTGTCCCATGCCTCTCAGTGACCCACTGACTTCTTAAATTACATATTTAGTACGCTTAGTTTTGCTTTTATTTACTGTACTTACAATACTGTATTGTAGTTACAGAGAATTAGAGGCAGTACAGTACAGTACTTGAGCACCAGCATAGAGAGTAGCATCAGAGAGAAACCTGGGGTCTCAAGGCACAACAGGGAGAACAAAAAGAGTAAAAATACTGTAGCAAGATCAAAATAGTGAGAAGAAGAAGAGCACAATACTATAGAATTATTGTATAGGAGATGACATTTTAGCGAAGAACATCATTAAAGCATACCCTTTCGAGTGGAGCAGAGAGAGAGTGGGATGGGGTGAAGGGAGAAGCTCACAAGGATCAGGCACAGTGAATGAGTAAGGGAATTTGCCTGTGTTGGGGTTAATGGATGATGTGTTACAGTTATTGGATGGCCTGCATGGATCCCAGAAAACAAGGAGAGCAGCTATAGGAGGGAAGCGTGGGAGACCACAGCTTATTTTTTTGGCCAGCTTGTACTGCACTATCATGAGACATTAAATGTGTGTGTTGTAAAGGTCCTGGCTCTGCAGCGTATCAGACTGAATCAGTGATTGTGTGACTGTGTACAGTGTTCCAGAGAACCAGGTTTGAAACTTGCAGGGGCAAACCTTTTTTTTTCTTCAATCATACACTGCACTGGAGGATGTTTATATTTATGTTGGGGATGGATGGAGCATACTGTATTTAATATTTTTATACATTTTTGCTCCCTGACTACTCCTATCACCTTCCATAGATGCAGAGGGACAGCTCACACATCAGCACTTAGCACCACTTTCCACTTTGTTCAGTGAGACATGATGCAAAGTCGCAGGGAAGCCAGCACACACAAACAGTTTCCTGGTGCTCACTACTGTATAGGGGCGACCCCATTGTTTGCTAAACCTAGCAGGTCTCTCCTCAATCAATCAATACCTGTTCCTCTTGGTCACCCATGTTAGCCTGCTCCATTGCTTGCCTGAGCTCCTGAGTCTCTTCCATGCTGACTTATTGTATTACATATAGATGCAACCTGCCATAATTTTAGCTCCACTGCTGTACTTTGAGTAGCATTTATAAACTTATATTTATGCTTACTTTATATAAAAAATATCAAGGGTAATAGAAATTTCATAGCTCAGGCATGTAGTTTACAATACAGTACAGTACAGTACTTCATTCTACAGTGGTAAAATCGGACTTCAACTCAGTGCTTAAGTATTTTTCTTGTGGGTTGCTTAATGCATGTAGTGCTCATTACACTGCATTGAAACAAAGTTTTCAGACAGCTGCAATATTAGCTGAAACTGAATAGCAGCTACAGACAAACCATTTGAAAACTTTTATTAATTCATTGCAGTGATCAGTGCACACATTAAGCAACTCACTGAAAATGCTAAACCAGTGAGTTGGAGGAACAGTTTAATGCAACTTGTACTACAGATAGGGTATTTCCTGCTTTCCCTTTAGTAGCCCTCATACCTGTTCCTATCATTTCCCGGGAGTCTGCTACACCTTACACACTTGTACTATGGCTACAAGTTTTTTGCCACAGTTCCCGAAGAAGGGTTTGGAGAACCCGAAGAGCTGAGGCTGTGTGGTGTCTACACTGTAGTTAGCAATAAAGCTGTGAAATTTAGTTATTGCGAGTGTTCAACCTTTACTCCTCTGGTTGTGCAAGTTTGTTGGACTTCTACAAACAGTAGCTACCTGCTCCCTAGCTGGTCGGGAGGCAGTATAGCACAGTGGTCTAAGGCTCTGAGCTGCAAATCTGGTGACATCCAGCAGACCAGACCTGGGTTTGAATCCCACAGCTTCCACTTGCATCTTGTGTGACCCTGAGCAAGTCACTTAACTTCCTTGTGCTCCCAGGTCACACCTGGAAACAAGCTCTGGCTTAGTGTGCCTTTCCTAGTTAAACAATTTCCCCTTTCCTTGTCACAATATGTAGTAATAAGATTATCTGTTACCTCCTACCTTAATCTGGTGACCCACCTCCAGAGTCTCCTGCAGCCTGTGATCACCCTGCAGATGCCCTACACATTTTCCTAAGGTAGGTGCTCTACTACTGCTGTGTGCCAGTCATGTAATGGGAAACCCTTAGTGTTGTTCCTTTTAACTCCCCTTCCCAATTCCTGGTGACCCCAATTGCCTGTCTCATCTAAACCCTCTTTAGTGCCTCCCTCATCAGGGACCTCTTCAAGGAGCGTAAGTAACCACTCAAGTAATAAAAGACTGCAGATATTCTCCCAGATAATAAAGTTATAATCTTGGAATTGACTTTTTTCAGTACTTGGTCTATGGCCCAATTCTCTATGTGCCCACTTAGTGTTAAAAGATATATCCATCAGAAAGTGTAGGGCCTGCCTTTTTAATTTTTGTTTATTTGTATGCATTCAATTATCAAACCAAAACTGAAGGCAAAATAATTATGAGCTGTATAAAGTAAGTGGTAATCACCATATAGCAAAGAAAAGTCCATTAACCCCTTAATAAATCCATCAGCTATATTGTTCAATAACATTAATTCTTTCAGTGGATAAAGTAATGCAAAAGATTAACTTAGTCAAGTTTAAAAATGAAGTATCTACTGCTACTCTGACTATTAGAGGTGTGCATAATTTTCAAATTCTGGTTCTACTGGAATTCTGTGGAATTTCACAAATTCAACCTAACTCCACAGAATTCTGTCAGAAAGGAAATTCCAAATTTATGAAAACTAATTCAATTTAGCTTTGCTTAGTATTCTGTACATGAACTGCAGAATAGTATTCAATAGTTTATGCTAACTGCAGATTAATTTTTCATAAACTGCAAATAATTTTCAACAGATTATGTAATCCATGGTTTATACAGAAAGGCTTTTTGGAATTTAGTTGACTTAAAAAAGAAATACCCCAAAAGCATTTTGAAACTAGGATTGCCTTTTCACATGAATTAAACTGGAGGAATTTTACTTTCCATATCAAACTACTGTATATATTAGAAGTCCATAACTCAGTTAGGGGCATATCCAACCTTATCAGAAATCAAAGAAACATTTTAAATATAAATAAAATCTTCCTGAAGGGCACAATATAAGAACAATTATCAAATAAGGATGGTTGGTTTTAAGAAGCATCCCAACTGTCCTCTTTGTTCTTCAGAAGTGCTACTGATTTGTTATAATTTCCTCCTTGCTTAGAAGAACCTTTTGCTTTCCATGTATTTCTTATTTGCAGATGCACACCACAGCATTGAGAATGATTGTGTAACTTCAGTATTAGATCTCTCTGTCTCCATTATGGCCCCAATGTACTAATATCTCTTCTACACTAGTACTGCAAAGGTTTGCCTGCTTTGCAACCCATAGCAAATATAGTCAAGCAGATAAACTAGGTATACTTTAATGGTTTATTGTTTTCAATAAGGAACTTTGACAGTGAAGTTCCCTGCTTGGAGGGCACTGAAAAACATCTGTACACAGATGAAGCACTCCTCCATCTCCTCATCCTTATTGATGATAGCCATCCCTCTGAAAGGTGCGCCCCTTCTACATACCATTTTGAACATTTCAGGGCCACATGGTGTCTTCTCCAATAGAAACACAGAAACATAGACTTTGACGGCAGATAAGGACCGCTTGGCCCACCTAGTCTACACATTCCCTACCTACAGGATAAGCTGCAGATCCTGGTTAACCAACAGCCTATTTCTTCCTACCCGCCACAAGAATTGCCTTATGTCTGTCCCATGCATTCTTGAATTCTCCCACAGATTTAGACCCCACAACTTCCTCAGACAGGCTGTTCCATGTGTCCACCATCCTCTCTGTGAAAAAATACTTCCTCACATTTCCCCTGACTGTCCCCCTCTATCTTCAAATTGTGTCTGCTTGTTCTTGCACATCTCTTTTTCTGAAAGATGCTACCCTCTTGGACTTTATTGATTCCACTGAGGTACTTAAAAGGTTCTATCATGTCCCCCATCTCCCTCCTTTCCTCAAGGGTATACATATTAAGCTTCTTTAGTCTCTCCTTGTATGGGTTCTCTTGCAGACCCTTCACTATTTTAGTTGACCTCCTCTGGACTGCCTCCATCCTGTCTATGTCCTTGTGGAGATGGGGTCTCCAGAACTGGACACAGTACTCCAGATGGGGTTTCACCAGCTGTCTGTATAGATGGATAACAACTTCCTGTTTTCTGTTGGTGATGCCTCTCCCTATACATCCCATTATCCCCCAGCCCTCCCTACTGCCTTCTCACATTGCTTGCCAACCTTAAGGTCATCTGATACGATTACTCCCAGGTCCCTTTCCATTTTTGTTGTTGTTACTACACTCCCCCCCCCCATTGTGTAATCTTCTCCTGGGTTTTTGTTTCCCAGGTGCATTATTTTGCACTTCTTTGCATTGAATCCAAGCTGCCATACTTCTGACCATTCCTCCAACCTTGCCAAGTCCCTTCTCATACTTTCCATGACTCCTTCTGTATCAACCCTGTTGCAGATCTTTGTGTCATCTGCAAAGAGGCATACTTTTTCCTTCTAGTCCCTCTGCAATGTCACTTATAAAGACATTAAAAAGGACTGGACCCAGTACTGAACCCTGCGGTACCCCACTAGTAACCCCCCTTCTTCAGAGTGAACTCCGTTCACAATTACCTTCTGTGTCCTGTTGTCCAGCTAATGTTTTACCCAGGCTACCACCCTGGGACCCACTCCCAGGCTGGTTAATTTGATTATTAATCTTTTGTCTGGAACTGTGTCAAATGCCATGCTAAAGTCTAGGTAGGCCATGTCCACAGCCCCTCCCTGGTCTACTACTTTGGTCACCCAGTCAAAGAAATCAAATAGATTCATCTGACATGACCTTCCCGCTGTGAATCCATGCTGCCTTGGGTCCTGTGCCCCCCCCCAGGTACTCAGTTCTTTCCTTCAGAAGTGATTCCTTCACTTTCCCTAACACAGAGGTCAAACTGACAGGTCTGTAGTTTCCTGACACTGTCTTACTCCCACTTTTGTGAAAGTGAATCAAATCTGCCTTCGTACAGTCCTCAGGTACCACACCATCCTCCCATGATTTGTTAAAAAGGTTAGTCAGTGGTGTCACTAGTTCTACCCTTAATTCTTTTAGAATTCTGGGGTGAATTCCATCAGGCCCCATTGCTTTGTCTACCTTCAGTTTTAGGATTTCTTTCAGAACCCATTCTTCTGTGAAAGGACTGGGATTGACCCCCCTATCCAGAGTGCTTCTGTTCATTGGATTAGGCACATTCCCCTCCTCTTCTTTTGTGAATACTGATCAGAAGTATTTGTTCAGTATCCCTGCTTTTTCACTGTCCCTCTCTGCCCATTCACCGTGCATTCTCTTCAGCCTCACTATACCTCCCTTTGTCTTTCTGTGCTCCCTGATGTACCTATAAAAGGTTTTATCCCCCTTCTTAATCAAGTTGGCTGTCTTTTCCTCAGTTTGGGCCTTTGCTATTCTGGCTTCCCTTCCTGTTTCCTTCTGTCTTAACTGGTGCAGCTCTCTGTCCTACTCCTTCTGTGTTTCCTTATACTTCCTGAATGCTATCTTGTTCTCCCTAACCTTACCCGCCACCTCTTTTGAGAACCCTAGTGACTTTTTCTTTCATTTTGATTTTTTTATTTGCTTCACACAAAGGCTTGTTGCCTCTGTGATGGCAGTTTTGATGTTTCCCCATTGTTGCTCCACTCCTCCTTCTAGCTGTTTGCTAGTGCTTTTCTAAGGCATTTTCCCATCTTGCCAAAGTCAGCCCTCCTGAAGTCCAGTACCCTCACTTTTGTATGGCTTGACTCTGTAGCTGAGTTTATCTTGAACCACACTGTTTGGTGGTCAGTTGTTCCAAGATGGCTACTCACTTCTAGATCTGCAGTCCTCTCACTGTCCCCATTTGAGAGTAAGAGGTCTAAGATTGCTCTCTCTTGAGTGGGTTCCAAAACTAGCTGTCTGTATGGCATTGATAATGGCCCTGCTCTTGGATGTAGCTGCAGCAAAGGTGCTCCAGTTAACATCTGGCATATTCAGGTCCCCCATCAACAGTATCTCCCCTTTTCCTGCCATCCTAAAAATGCCTTCTATTATATCCTTGGCCATTCCCTCCCCCTGAGATGGGGTTTGTATACAACCCCTGTGCAGACTGTGGTGCCATTTCCACTCTCTAAAGTGACCCACAGTGCCTCCTCTCCTCCCTTTTTACTCTTTTGTTCTGTTGCTTTTATCCCTTCCCTTACCTAGAGAGCTACTCCTCCCTCTCTTATCCCCTCCCTGTCTCTCCTGTAGGTTGTGTACCCTGGTATGTTAACATTCCAATCATGGTTCTCTGTGTACTATGTTTGTGTGACTGCTACAATATCCAGGCATCCCTCTTCCATCAAGGCCACCAGTTCAGGGAGCTTGTTACCCAGACTATGGCATGGTACTCATTACCCTTCATTTCTTGATGACCTTACCCCTTTTTACCCCATCTCTGTCCTTATTGCATTTTACATTTTCTCCATTTACCCCTGCCCTTTTCCTTATCGACATCTCTATCTTGGTGTTTACCTCACTTACTACCCTGATTTGGGGGGGCTAGGATTTCCCTGCTCCCTTCCAGTGTCTCCCCCCTTGGCTAGTTTAAATGCTTGCCAATTAAGCATTTAAACCTATCACTTAGGATCATGGTTCCCCTCCTGGACAGATGCAGCCATCATGCCAGTATAGGCCTGCATCACTCCAGGTGGACCCCCAGTCCCCAAATGAAGCCAAATCCCTGAGCTCTGCACCAGTTTTTCAACCACTGATTGAATCCCACGGTGTGGTGCACCCTAGACATACCCATGCCATAGACAGGAAACACCTCTGAGAAGGTTACCATGTGTGCTACTTGTCTAAAGCCCCTCCCCAACTTCACAAACTCTTCCTGCACTGCTCTGATCCCTTTCTCAACCAGATCATTTGTTCCTAGGTGGACAGTGACATACAGCTTCCTTTCACATGCAGCTGCTCCTGCGATCCTGAGGATTCTCTCCTTGTCCCTCCAAGCCATGGTGCCAGGCAGGCACCTTACCTCCCTCTCCCCTTCCTCCACCACTTCTACCATCCTAACAATGGAGTCCCCCACAAGGAGTTGTTTCCTTCCCCTGTGGGGTCCCATGCCACCCTCCTGTAGGTCTCTTTTGTGGAGGTTCCCAGCATCCTCCTTAGTCTCCACTGCAGGTGCCTCCATAGAGGAACCACACTTTGCCAGAATGGCATATGAATTGTGGAGAGGTACAACTAGAGGGATGCACCTCTGTTTCACCACCATCGCCCTTCCTGAGCCCACTGTGGTCCAACTGCTCCTTTTTCTTGGCAACCTCCGAGGCAATGGCAGTGGCCCTGGTGGTCCCTGGGTAGGAGAGGAGGTCCCACAAATCCTGGCCAACTCAGCCTAGAGATGAGCAACCTCCTCCCTCAGTCCAGAGAGGTGCCTGCAGATGGGACAACACCGCATCCTCCAGCACATCTCCTGGAAGACTGATGCTCCACAGTCACTGCACTGCAGCACTCCCATCATGTCTTATTTCTGACACTTTAACTGTTGTTTGGAATACTTACTCTTTCCTCTGTTTATTTATTTATTTTTTTCCCTGCTTACTTACTGCCTCTGTGCCCTTTAAACTCCTAATCTTCCTGTTCTGAGACAAGAAGTTCCTATATTTCTCAGTAGTCTCCTTACTTCTCAGAGTCAGACCTCCAGCAGCTAGGGGGGATGGAAAGATACTCTTTTCCTTTTAGGATGGTGAGTCTTTTGTGGCTCTGTGATAACTCACTTCCTGCTCCCAAACAGGAATTTCCTGTTGTCAGTCAAATCCTGAGCCTATAAAAGTAGAACTGGCTTAGGGTGGGGGGTGGAGGGGAGGGAAGGACGGAAACGTAGTCCCAGTAGAGAAGTATAGTTATAACAGTAGCTCCTTCCACTTGGTGTTCTCTGTCTGATCTCTGGCAGAAGCTATCTAGTGCAGTTTTTAAATCTAGTTTTAACCTGGCTTCCTTCTAGCTAAACCACTCCCCCTACTTTGCATCTCTTTCTACACTTGGTTAATTGCACAGATAACACTTCCCTTCAGCCACCTGAGACAAACACTTAGATAACTGCACAGATAACAATTCACTTCAGCCAACTCAAATACACTAACTCTTTTTTTGTTTTGTTTTGTTTTTACCCTAAATTGAAGGTCCCAGTAGTATAGTTCTAGTTCTTTAGTCCCAGTAGCGAAGTGTAGTTATAACAACAGCTCCTTCCTCTTGGTGTTCTCTGCCTGTTCTCCCAATCTATCTAATGCATTCTGTACTGAGAGAAGGCTTCCACAATGGTAGATGTCACTGTCATATTCTGTTGGTGATGAGGGGTACAGTTCCTCATCAATTCCACGATTTTGCCTGGGCTTATCTAACCTAAGCAGCAGCAGTAGAATGAACATGGCTGTTACGTGATGGAGCTCAAGTTACAACATCATAGTATAGAGTATGGCATCAGTAAGTGCTTCCTTTCCAATCAGATATTCTTATATAATGCTACCCTGAACTACAAAGTGATCAATAAATGCTTAGCCTCATGGAAGACCAGTTCCTACTACTGTTAATGCTCGCATGGTACATGGATGACTTTGAAAACCAAAGTCTGTTCTTCATAGATAAACAGAATTAATTAGGAATAAGATCCATTGTCACCCAACGCCTGCAGTGCTGACTACCAGTGTGGATTGTTGACACCTCCTCTCCAAGCACCAAATGCTTCCGATGGATTAGGATAACACATTACATTATTTAAAAAGGTACAGAATAAAGGAAAGTGGTATCATCATCAAGGGACAAAGAGAGTACAACTGCCTTCATAAAAGCTTTCTATAGCCTGTATGGACTTCATCTCCTTTTACTCGCAGACACACTTGATGACTTTGCATCAGCTTCGTTTGCATTGTTAATAATGTTACCTAGTATGCTGCTTGTATGTTATTTTGGTTTGATTTGTATAGGTCAGACCATCAGATTCCCACCTAAGTATTATTTTTTGGGCTGAGAAAGGGTTGTAAAAGTGTAATTTAGTGTACTCCCTTAATCCTTTTTAATTCTGTGCTCCCCAGAATTTCCCTTGGCATAATTTTCCTGTGTCAGCCCAACTCTCAGTAATTTCTCTGAGAACAAATAATCTTTGTATTGTTAGGCCCCCAAAAACCCCATAACAAACACACACCACACCAATCTTGGAGAAAATGCCTGCAACCATATATTTATTGAACTGGCATATTATATTACTGGAGAGACATGCATAGCTCAGAGAGTCTTGCCAACTCAACCTCACAACCTCTGCACCACTTCACATTAAGGATCATATCAATGTGTGAACTAAGAGAATGATGTACCTTGTTGAGTTCTAAGCCAAACTTCAGTGAGTAGGCAGTTTTATGGCCATGCGTTGAAAGACCACCCCGACCTGGTGCCGCTGCATCAACAGCAAGTCCAATGGGGTTGGTCATGACACCCCAAGTGGGAACTGGGTCTTGCAGCCACCTGCCTCATGCTGACTAGGGAGAAGAATCCTTTGGAAGAGTTTTACTCCTTCCCCTTTTCACATGTACCATCACCCTGACAGACTCCAGTCTTACACGCTTACAGTGACTTTGACAACTAGAATGAACACTAATCTCAATCAGCCCTTTGGAGTAGGCAAAAAACCCTCTAAGGGAAACACCAACTAAACTCCTACCCACACCTGATGCAGTTCCTCATAAGGGGGCAAAGAGTTCCCTAGTCTTACCTGGCCTACGTGCATTCATGCTTTTATCAGGGTGGGCAGGTGGGAACTCTTCAGCTGGGAGAGAAGAGTGAAAAGGAGTCTTAGGCCTAGGCTCTGTTTAACCCCTCATTCTCTTCCCCCCAGTCAGATGCCCTTGCTCTGTGGGAGGCCCTGATGGTTCTTCTCTTGGGGGTAGTGCAAGGTCACTTCCCCTAACCCCTTGGGCAGAACCCTGCCTGTCTACCTAATGACCAGGTTTCAGAGGAGGGGCCTAAGACAATGTTTTATCTTCTGCAAGGCTTTGTAGGCTATTTGTTGTCTTGTTAGGACCCAATAAGCCTTATCCTGGACAAACACACAGCACACCAGTCTTGAAGAAAATGACCACAGCGATATACTGTATTTATTCAAACATATTACATTATTAGAGTGACATGCATAGCTCAGGGAGTCTTGCCAAGTCAACCTTGGAATTTCTGCATCCCTTCCCATGAAAAGCCATATCCATGTGTGGCCCCTATAGGCCTACCCCTACAGAGATGGTCCAGTACTGCCCTTTAAGGAGTTTATCCCCTGGTGGCCTGTTGGTGGTGCTGGACTTATTGGGGCTGCTGAGAAATAGCTGTGACCCAGATGCCCTAGTCTGGGGTTATAATGACACTGTGACTGGGGCTCTGGATTGTCTTGATCCTGTCCATGTTTATCCCCTTACCCAACACCCTTGGTCCCCTTGGATTTTTTTTTATACTTCCATAATTTAAAAATCTCTTTTTCAGTACATCCATATTTAGTTTATCCAACTAAATATTGCTTTACACATTAACAGAGTTAAAAAGAAACAATGATAACATCAACATTTGTATATCTGGCACATTACTGAGCAGTTATACTAGTTCATGAGTAACAGATAGAAATTTAGATAAGTACATTTTTGTATCTTAACTAATAGCTTCCAGGTCTCTTTCAGTTAGACTTTCTTCCATATGCTACAGTAGTAGATCTTGATGAAGTTCCCAAAGTGACCATCTTGTAATATAAATTTCCATCTTATCTTGGAGACCTGAAGAAATTTGTTCATTATGCTAAATGTTTAAGATTAGGGCTTTCCATTCAGCTACCGATGGGGAAGTAGTTAGATGCCACTTCTTAGTAATGGATTTATAGGCACAGCCTAAAAATATTGACCAAAGATATAATTTAGCCTTATACTTGGCTTCTGGAGGAGGGACCCCCAGGATTAAATTAATCCTCTTAAGCGTGCCCTGAATATCTAATATTAATTTTATATAATGAGAGATTTTTAACCAAAAAGCTGCCAATTTGGGGCATTCCAAAAAAATATGCTTGTGCGATGCTGAGGCCTCCCCGCACTCCCTCCAACATCGGGACATTGTACCTGGGTTTCTTAAGGCTACTATTGAGGGAACCATGAAAAATCTTGTCCTAAACTTCCATATGAATTTCCTCCAAATGGGCGAGGCAGTGGTAGTCCACGTATTCCTCCATATCTTCTGCCAGTCTCTGCTAGATAATGGTTGTGCTAGTTCCTGTTCCCATTTGGATCATAGGGGTATGATAGAATGGGAAGATTGATGTATAAGAGCCTTATATATTATAGAAATAGCTTTATCCCCCAAGGAGGAGGACCATATCTGTCTGAATGGGGTTTTGTCTTCCTCAAACTGGGATCTCCTCTGAGTAATTCTAATTTGTGTTTGTATATAGTCTTTAACCTGGTAGTAGTACAGTATAATCTATCTTTTTCCATCCAGGCATACGCCCTCTGAGCTTCTGCAAAATCTATGATCTTATCCCCTGTTAGCAATTGCCACGGTGTTTCTAGGCCCTTTTTAATTTGATTTCTGTACCACTGGTTTTGTATTGGTGATTCAAATGGGTGGGACAGTATAAACCAGTTATACTTCCAGAGGTTCTATTGGAACTTTTTGCATTTTATTCCCATTAGCCATCCTTTCAGGATAGCAGTAGTTACCACAGGAATTTCCTGCATAACTTTCTTTAAGTGGGACATAGAAAATAAGCACTCTGGGAGTGGAGCAGAGGTTGATCTGGATAAATCTATTTGTTTCAAGCCTGCTTGGTATGATTTAGTTCCCCATAATAAAGCCAAATGCATTTGGTCTAAAATCCAGTAATTTTGGAATGAGGGATAGCCTCCTCCTTCTAGTTCCTTGGGTACGATTAATTTAGAGAAGCTAATCCGTGATCTCTTCTGGTTCCATTGATATACATTCAACATTTTTTGCTAAAATAATATTTCTTTAGATGTTATGACACATGGGACACACTGAAACAAGTATAGGAAACATAGCAATGCATTAATCTTAAGGGAAAGTGTCCTTGTATAAAAAGAAGATGTTAAGAGATCCCATCTTCTCAGGTCGTGTTTAATATTTGTCACTAGTAGATGGTAATTATGTGCAAAGAGTAAATCCGGGTTCTTAGTGATCTGTATCCCCAGGTATTTTATACTAGTATTGTCCCATCTAATTGAGTAATGTTTTTTGAAGGTGGGTGAGGGATTAAATTCAAAAGTTAGGGCCTCTGATTTGGTAACATTAAGTGTGAGTCCTGAAATATCAGAAAATTCCTGTATTTTTTGGAAAACAGCCATCATAGAAATTTTAGGGTTGGTTAAATATAATAAAATATCAGCAAAAAGGACCAATTTATGTTCAGCATGTGATATCCTAACACCTTCGACATCAGGGGTTTGTCGTATGTATTGGGCCAGGGGTTCGATATAGTAGGCAAATTATAGTGGGGAGAGGGGACAGCCCTGCCTGGTCATTCTATATAAAGGACATTTCTCTGATAAATGGCCATTGGTTCTAATATAGGCTATAGGATTCCTGTAGAATTTGAAAATAGTGTCAACAAATTGCGACGGGATACCAAATTTTAATAAAACCCCCTTCAGGAATTTCCATGACACCTTATCAAAGGCTTTTTCAGCATCGAGCCCTAACAAAATGGAGGGAGTTTTGTGTTTTTGAATGTGTTCAATGATATATACCATACATCTGACATTATCTTGGGCCTGTCGTCCAGGGACAAAGCCGCATTGGTCTATATTTATTGTAGATGGGGCGAATTGAATTAGTCTTTTTGCTAATATTGAGGCAAAAATCTTGTAGTCCGTGTTTAGTATCGATATAGGTCGATATGATGAGCAACATGTGGGATCTTTCCCTGGTTTTAATATAATCAAAATTAAGGCTTAGCTCCAGGATGGAGGGATCTCTCCTTTCTTTGTGTTCACAAAGGAAAACACTCGACTCAGGATGGGAGCATGGGTCACCACGAAAATTTTATAGAACTCCCCTGGTAGCCCATTGGATCCAGGGCATTTTCCAGTTTTCAATTTGCCAATTGTTGCTACTATCTCTTTTGTAGAGACAGGGGCTATCAGCTGATTATCTTGTGCTGTAGCTAGGATAGGCAAATTTAAAGGGGTCAAAAAATCCCGAATTTTTTCGATAGTGGGGTCAGTGTCTTCAGAATAGAGTGAGGAGTAGTAATGAAGGAAAATGTCAGAGATAGTGGAGATATTGTTGTTGAGTTTGTTTGTAATGGGGTGCCTTACTTTTAAAATAGTGGGTTTAGTCCTCAGAGCTCGCAGCTGACTCGCAATTAATCTTGAAAATCAAGGTCCCCCATCATAGTACTTATGTCATAAAAACATTAGGTTTTGTTCTGTTGCATAATCCAGAATGTTATTTAGCTCTTTTTTCAGGGTTGATAGTTCCCTGGATCGGGATTTACAGTGTTTGATACATTGCAAGTCTTCTAGAGCCCTTATCTGAATTTTCAAGGCCTGCCTACATGCTTCCCTTTGTTTTTTCTGATGGGATGAGATTCCTATTAGTTTCCCTCTGACTATTGCTTTTATAGTGTCGCAAATCATGGCTATTGTAGTTTCTTGCATGTCATTATCCAGCAAAGCCTGGGTTATTGTATCCTTAGTCACTTCCTGTGTCTCCTTATCTCTAAGTAGAGAGAGATTCAATCTCCAAAAAGTTAGGGGCATGGTCCGAGAGACAAAAGTCTCCCTGCCAAATATGCTGAATAGTGTTTAGGTATTCCCGTTGTGTTATTAAGAAGTCAAGGCAGGAATAAGAGTCGTGAGCCTGTGAGTAGAACATATGTCAACACACAGGGCCACGTAGAAATTGCCAGATATCTTCATATCCTAGCTCCTGTAGTAGCTTCCACACTTTTCTAGTAGTTTTATTTATTCAGCCCTGATTTGGGAGATCTATACTCCCCTTTGAGATATCCAAATTAAGATCCCCTCCACAAATTACCCTACCCTCTGCCCAGTCTGCTAATAGGGTAAATAGGTTTCTATAGGCTAAGAAATCTGTTGCTGGGGGCATGTAGATAGAAGCTAGAGTGGTCATCTGGCCATTTAATAGGCCTTTTAATAAGACATATCTTCCTTCTTTATCAATTACCTTGTCCTTAACTTCAAAGGGAATGCCCTGTTTGATCATTATGGCTGTCCCTCTCCGTCTACCATCTCGGTACAAGGAGGCCACCACCAGGTCAAAGCCCAAAAGCTCAAATGTTTTATGTTCACTTGGTGATAAATGCGTTTCTTGCAATAGTAAGATATTGGAACCTTCCCTCCTCATATATTGTAAAATTTTACTTCTCTTAATGGGGCTAGTAATGCCATGCACATTATACGTGCTTATTACATAAGACTGCACCATATTTTAAAGCATATTATATAATCCCTGAATTTTACCATCTCCCATATATAAGTCTTTCTTCCATAATGGTGGCCTCCTCCTCTTGTGACACATTACAGCATATACACTTAGATCAGTACTCATGAATTTCAGCTGTCCCTCCGAGCCAGAATCAAAACTAGTAACCAACAACATTTTGAAACATATGTGAACCATTAACACATACATCAAAAACATTATTAACGTTAACTTCCAAGGTTTGGGCTAAAATTGAATTTTAATAGCACCTATGCACTCCTCTTACAAGGAGGACGAGGAGAAGTGTATGCACCCCCGTTATCGGAGGACCTCCTCTAGAGCCTCGTTTTCGCTGGGCTCCTATTTATTTGGTAGCTGTATGGGCTGATAGAACATCAATTCTCCCCTCAATCAGCCAGCTATATATTTTATCTACTCTAGGGTGAATGCAACAGAGATACTACGTCTCTAAGGAAATTACACTAATTCGGTTTGGAGGAGATAGTGGTAGCAACATATTTGCCTCTCTCTCTCAATCAATGAGAATGCCTATCTCCGGTCTTGTTTAATTTATTGCCCTAGTAGGTTTAATGAGGCACTCTTCTAATAGCCATTCAACTAATTTTATGCAGAGCAATATAACAGTGTTAAGGATGCATAGGATAGAGGGAAGGGGTGATAACGTAATACAGGGTAGTAAAGGAAGGATGGCAATCATCTCCAGTTGAGCTCTGTTTTAGAGACACTCACCATCAGCATTCACTGTCATCAAGCACTGACATCAAGAAACACTTTTTCTTGGGGAAGGGTACAGGCAGTACAATTGAATTCGTCTTTCTGCAGCTTAAATATCTTATTGAACCCCTGGTATTTTAGAGAAGACCACCCCCCCTCAAGCAATAACAAAGGCCCTCTGCAACCCTCCCCCAGCAGTCCCAAGTACTCTGCAGTAGGCTTTAATGATATAAAAACCCAAACATAAAAAAACGTCCTTGTACTCAACCTAGGGGGATCACTGCTGCACGAGATGGTTTCGCTGATGCCAATACGAAAGAAGAGAGCTTTCTCAGGAACATAACAGTTCATTGTTGTCGAGCGTTCAGGTTACAGATAGAGTCTGTTTTGTACTTCTGTTCAGCACCAACTGGAGTCTGCACACAGCGTTGGTGTGTGTACCAGTTCTATTTTCCCCAGTCTTCCTGTAGATGGTGCTTTGCTTCTGTAATCCTCGGTTCCCCGCTTCTTGGTTCCTACTTTCGCCCACTCGGATTCTTTTGTTGTAATGTTCTTTTCCTTTAATGCTGCCAAGACTTCCTCAACTGTAGTGTATACCTTGTTGCCCTCCTTCCAGAATACTCTAAGTCTTGAAGGGTAGGGTGTGTGGAAGCGGATTGACTTCTCCCTCAATGCCCTTATGATAGGAAGATATCTTGTTCTTTGCATCTGCACTTCCTGAGGGTAATCATGATCCAAGAAGATCATATGTGTGAGGTATTTCAGCTCTTTTTTACTCCATACATGCCTAAGTATTTCTTCTTTCACATTGTAGGAGCTAATTTTAAAAATGATGGAGCGAGGGCGTGCAGCTGGATCAGTAGGTTTCTTCTGTAGCGACCTGTGTGCTCTCTCAACGTGGCAGTTAAGTGTTGGAGGAAGGTCTAGTATATCTTTTAGTAAATTCTCGATGAAGGATGTCATTGGGACTGATTCCGTATCCTCTGGGAGACTGTAAAGACGCAAATTATCGTGCCTGGAACGGCCCTCCAAATTCAGGCATTTAGCTTGTAGGGATTCGGTTTGCTGCAGCAGGGTCTGTATGATGTGAGTTAGTTGTGTCTCTGTGTCCTCGGCCTCAGACACTCTCTCCTCAATTTTCTCAATCTGGTTCTCTAGATTTGCAAGCTGGAATTCCTGTTTGTTTTCTCTTCTGGATGCCTTTATTTCGTGAAGGAGCATCTCGAATCGTGTGCGTGATAACTGCTCACTCTCTCTGTCTGTGTCATAGTCGGCCACCAGAGAGTTAGCCATCGAGAAGGACCCACTCTGTAGGTCCATTTTTAATCTAGGTGCATCCTTAGAGTTTCCTTTTAATTCTTGCCGATTTTTGCCTCTGTTAGTGCTCATTGGTGCTCCTCCTGGGTTTTTGGACATATACTTGGCTGAAAAACGCAACTTTTGGAGGATTGGTAGCCAGCTGGGTCGGGAGACTCTCGGATTGGGCTTGTATCAGCTCTGTGATGTCACCAGAAGTCCCGGTCCCTTTGGTTTGATGGGATCCTGAGGGAGCTGAGGAAAGTGGGACTAAGACTGGAGCATCGCTGGTGAAAATTGGGCCTGGATGATGACAGACTTAGATTGTTAGCCCATTATAAGGACTATCAAATGGCTATCTCCCATAAGAAACCAGAGTTCCTGTCCAGGGAGATTGCTGTGGCACAAAATCGACCGACTAAGCTCTTCCCAACTATAGACAAATTGTGCAATGTAGTCTGTCTGCAGTCTCAGAGATCATTGTCGCAAGGGAAGTGTGATGAGTTTGCTCAATTTTTTGCCAATAACTTTGACAACATCAGGTCTGAGATTCACATGGGATGCCCTAATGGGGCAGATGGTGATTGGTGGGAGGTGGCAGCTCCTTGGTCTGTCTGGTCTGACTTCAGTTGGCCAGTGATCAGAGATGCTGTGAAGATTATCCAGTCTTTGTGGCTGACCTGCTGTGGTTTGGACCCTGGCTCAATGCGCCTCCTTGTGGGGTGTGTTGAGACCATCGGTCCGGTCCTTGCTGAGACAGTCAGGTCTTCATTAGACTCCAGGTGTTTCTGGACACCCTAAAGGAGGTGGTAGTGGTACTCCTTCTTAAGAAACCATATCTTCACCCAGACTGTCTTGCTAACTACAGACCCATCTCTAACCTTCCCTTTGTGGGTAAGGTTATTGAGAAAGTGGACGTGCTGCAGCTGGAGGATCATTTGACCATCCACTACATCTACGATCTTCTCCAGTCCTGTTTTTGGAAATGGCATAGTACCAAGATGGCTCTTGTTCGGGTTCTCAATGATCTACTAACAACAAGAGATCAGAAGAGCCATTCCATCTTGATTCTTCTTGATCTCTCAGCAGCATTTGACACTGTGGACCATAGGGTGTTGGCCAGGTGCCTGCGGTCAATCTGTGGACTGTCTGGTACAGTCCTCAGATGGTTCCATACTTTCCTCACTGGCAAGTTTCAGAGAGTTGTCTGTGGGGTTTACTCCTCTGACAAGGTCTCCCTGACATGTGGGGTTCCACAGGGCTCTGTACTGTCCCCCATGTTGTTTACAGTGTATGTGCTGCCATTGGGAGACTTTGTAAGGTGGTATGTGCTGAGTTTTCACTGCTATGCAGATGATACTCATCTCTACCTGTCCTTTGTGCCCGATCAGGGAGTAGCTGTCTCAAGTTTTAACTACTACCTTTCCAAGATTGAGGATTGGATGAGTGCCAGTTGGCTGAAGCTGAATTTGGACAAGACTGAGGTTTTGGTTGTGGACCTGGACTGTCAGGTAGAGGGACCATCACAGGGGTGAGCCTTGGGGCTTTGGCTCGGTGGTCGCCAGTTGCCAACCTCTGAATGGGTGCAAGATCTGGGTGTGATTCTTGATAATGGACTGACGCTTAAACATCATGTGTCATCCGTTGTCAAGACTGCCTTTTACCATTTGAGGAATGTAGCCTGGATCCAGCACCTAGTTCAGCCTGATGATCTACCTGTTTTGGTCCACACCTTTGTAACCTCTCATCTTGATTACTGTAATACCCTGTACCTAGGGCTACCAGGGGTTGATATCCTCCACTTGCAGCTGGTGCAGAACGCAGCAGCTAGGTTGCTGACTGGGCTACCTCATAGTTATCATGTAATGCAGGTGTTGCACAATCTGCACTCGCTGCCTATTCAGTGGCCGATCACCTTTAAGGTCGGTTTACTGACCTATAAGGCCCTACATGGACAGGGACTGAGTTATCTGCAAGATCTTCTTCATTCCTATTGCCCCTCCTGGCCACTTCGCCCCACCGATGAGGTATTGCTAGAGATTCCCAGGGTTCATCTAAAGCGATCATCATATGATTTTCATGGTCAGGAAGGTAAACTCCCCCCCGCCCCACCACCAAAGACTTTAATCACCAGGTCCTATAACTCCCTCAACTTGGACTCCCTCCTGTCGGACCTAGGGTGGATAAACTGGTCTTTCATCCCAGAGGCACCCTCCATTGACATAGCTTTTGAGGCGTTTAAAACAAACTTCCTTCAAATCTGGGACAAACATGCACCATTACGAAGGAATTCTCAGTAAATGCCATGCCAGAGACCATGCCTGTAAGGCTTATAAGAAGCTGGGCTCACAGGCCTCCCTCACCTCTTACAGATCCCTTCATAACGCATCTACAAGCAGCATTCACCAAGAGAATAAAACATGCTTCCTATCGGCATTCAACAATCATTCAAATCACCCAACTGACTTCTGGAAATCACTCAAAACCCTGCTTTCCCCACCCTCTCAACCTGCACCCCTAACACTGCAAGCACAGGGCTCCCTCATCTCTGACCCAATACACATAGCTGAAGCTTTTAACACCCACTTCTCCAGCTGTGCTGAAAAGCTCCTTTCCTCCCTCCCACATTCTCACCCCCCCGGGTCCTCCCTCTCACAGCACAGGTGCCCATATGCATGCCCCCCACCCACAACCTCACCATTCTCCTTCCACCCAGTATCCCAAGCATATGTCTTTCACTCTCTTCGGGGGTTAAACCCAAACAAAGGCAAATGCCCTACATCCATGGACACAAAGATGCTTTACCTTTCCACCCCAGCAATAGCCGTACCTCTAGCCGACCTTTTCAATCTATCCTTTTCGCTGGGAAAGCTACCTACAGCCTGGAAGCTGGCCACGATTATACCTCTGCCAAAATAAGGAGACCTCTCCTCCCCAGGAAATTACTGACCCATCTCCCTACTTCCTATCCTGGCCAAAATATAGGAATGCTTGGTACTATCCCAACTCACTCTGTACCTAGATGCCTCCTCCTTCTTTTCACCTTTCCAATCAGGCTTCCGTAAATCCCACTCGACCATCACCTCCCTGTTTTGAGTCACAGTTGACATCCTCATGAGTATGGACAAAGGATATATCACCTCCGCCATCTTCATTGACCTAGCCAAGGCTTTTGACACTGTCTCCTACTCCCTATTCCTCACCAAACTCACCAACGCAGGGCTCTCTACACCAGCCACTGAATGGTTCCATGACTACCTAGTAGGCAGGAAACAAATAGTCAAAATAGCCTCTCACACCTCCCACCCATTGCCTGTCACTGCAGGCATCCCCCAAGGCTCAGTCCTGAGTCCCCTCCTTTTCTCCATCTTCCTGAATGACCTTCCAGCAGCATGCTCCCGCTTCTCCATTCAGATGTACGCAGATGACACTGTCCTATATGCCCTTGGTCCCACTACACATAGCATAGCAACCCTCCTCCAGGAAGAGTTTGATGCCATCCAAAACTGGTTCAGGTCAAGTCAGTTATTTCTTAACTCTAAAAAAACTGTATCACTAATGTTTGGTTCCCCAGAATGACTCTCCTGCCAAGCCCCCAGCCCCCCTTTCACAACCTTGGACGGAACTCCTCTGGAAAACTGTACGAGCTTCAGATATCTGGGCATCTGGCTAGATCAACATCTAGATTTCTCAGTACACATCACCTCTATACACAAGCGGCTGCTCCCCAAACTTGGCGCACTACACTGTAACAAAAGCTGTCTCCCCACTCAGACAAGGCACGCCATTGTTCAAAAAATTATCCTTCCCATACTCGACTATGGGGATATAGTTTACTCCATCACCCCTGGGTCTGCCCTGGCCAGCCTAGACACCCTGTTCCACTCCTTCTGCCGCTCCATCCTCGACTGCCCCCAATCAACACACCACTGCAACCTCTACAGCTTGTTAACCCTACAGTCCCTCCATGAATGCAGACAAATGAACAGCGCGAGGCTCGCAGCCAAGTATTGGTCCCATTCCTTTCCCCCCTACCTGACCACTGCCCTCTCCCAACAACCTTCACCAGCATACTCTCTTAGAAGTACGTACCCAAGACTACTCCATGTCCTGTTCCTGCGTACAACCAAAGGCCAGACCGCTTTTACTTACTGCATACCTCAGACCTGGAATGCCCTACCTGCTCCATTTGACTCGCAACAAGCCCCTCTCTATGGAACAAATTACTCAGAGCACATTTCACCTCCAGCTGCTCCTGTTTCAACTAAAAAAAAAAATATTGCTCAGTTTTTCTACCCTCTGTGTAATTACACTGAATGTATGTATCCTACACTGGCTGCTATTTCTTTCCCAATTTTGTTTAACTTGCCAATGTACAAGCTTTACTTTTCTGTACTGTCTAATGTATCTCCATTTTTACTGTATGTGGGTCTCGGCCCCCAGGTCGCATCTGGAATCGAGCATGTTGCTCAGTATGTTTTCCTGGTAAAACTTGTAAATAAATAAATAAATAATAAATAAAGTCATCTGTGGTCCGTGCGTTTGAATTTGTGGCCCTATCCCTGTGGAATTCTCTACCTCATTGGATTCGACAGTGCCTGATGGTTGAGAGCTTTAAATCTGCAGTAAAAAACTCATTTATTTACCTTGGAGTTCCCTGATTTTATTTGACCTGCTACAGCTGTTTTTATATGTGTAGTTGTTTTCACAAATTTTATGGCTATGTACTAGTGCTATGGTTTTGTAATAGTGCTATTTTACAAATAAACAATGATTGATTGATTGACCAAGGGAATGATGTATCTATCTGAGTTTGAACCCCAACCTCAATGAGTAGGGTGTTCATATGACCAGATGACAGGTGACCACCCCTGTCTGGTGGTGGTGCTGCACCTGCAGGCAAGCCTGATGAAGTTGGCCATGACCACCAAGCAGGAAACCAGGTCATGTGGCACCCCATCTCATGCCAACTGTGGAGTCCTTTAGAAGAACCTAAACTTTCCCCCATTTCCCCTGGTAGCATCACCCTTAGAGACTCAGAAGTCACTACTAAATGAACAAAGTCCAATCCCTGAAGCAGCCCACTCCAAAAACTCTTCCAAGACCTGGCATGAAGGCTCTATACACAAGTTCCAGACATTGTCTGACAGGTGAACACCATTCTTATCATTATCTCCTTGGCTGGATGGGTTGATGACACTATGCTACACCAAGGATCCCCCAATGGATTACATGAATGTTTTCAGCTCTATGTTGATGCACATACATGCTTTGTTTAAGGTGTGATGATTCTTTGTGTAATGCCTGTGATGCCTTTAAATGGTATGAGACCAGAGGATTTGGGTTCTTGGCCATGTCCCATGAATGGATTATGTTATAGGTCCTCCTTCATTCCAAGTAGCACATCAATGGCTTTCTGGAGTCCCAGGTCATTCCCACCCAGATGAACCAGTCTGGTTAACTTCTTAAGCAGGCCTAGTGAGAAATTCCCCCAGGACATGCTCCTCTGACCCAACCACCAAATCTATTCTATATTCAGTGGAATCACCAGGTTACACCCATGAGGATGGCACTGTACTCTCTCTCTGCTGTTCAGTGTATGATCCATGCCCACTTTGAACCATTAGGGGAACCTGGAAAACAACAAAGACAATGTTAAAGCATATATGGCCTCACATATCATAAAAATACCTGGGACTTTCACAGGTCCAGGGCCTGAATCTGCCTATCACTAAGCCCCTGGACCTATCAGTTGTGGCTGTCACTATCTGAAAAGAGCCAGTATTAAACTCTTTAATGTTCAGCCCCACTTATTGCACAACCAAACCCAGTATGTGTCTAAACTGGCAGGCCATGTCTGAGGTGTCATCTACGTGCCACATTAAAGCTGACCCAGCATGTGGGCAGAGGGCCATGCATTCCAGTATCATGGCCCTCACTTCCCACCCTGACCTCCCAGAGGTTTGCAAGGTGCACTAGCATTCTACACCTCATTGGTCAGTCTTACTTTAGCAGAGCCTTGTGAACATACCCTTTTGTGTCACCCTCACATCTTCATTCCATAGGCCAGCAGGGACTCTGCCTTTGACCTCCAGGACCTGAAAGGCCCTTCAGATGGTGAGAAAAAATACAGTCTTGAACAATGTGGCTTCAAATTGAGAATAGTAAACTAACAGTAAGGCATTCCATAATCTCTCCAGCATAGCCTGGCTAAGGGAGCACAACCGATCAACCTGCTTTGGGGCTTCCTTGCTCCTGCTTTCTAGGGTCTTCCACACCTTGTGAGCCCAAGAAGTGCCCATGAAACCCAGCACCCAGATGAACAATGACACCCCCATTAGATGCTATCCTACCACCCATGGTGTTAGACCTCATTGCTTTTCCTTCAAGATGTAGATGTGTAGCTGTTCTTCAGAAATTGACTAACTGTTTGGCCAACCAGCCTGCACCCTCACTGCATGGAACTGCTCCACTCCTTGTCTATATTTCACCCTGGTCCAAAGTGCAATATAATTACTTATCCATTCTGAGGCCTCAGTATCACAACTTTCCATTGGAAAGGTAGTACTGGACATGAATCTCAGTCTGCTGGAGCCAGTTCCCTAAATGTCTGCCACTGTGAACAAGATAAAGCACAAGCAGTGCAATTCTCAACAGGAAAATGAACAGCCTTAAACTGATTGGTAAGCATCATACCTCTGAGAATGAAAATCTTTATAAGGTTGCCCTATGGGCCCTTGGCCCTCAGCTGCCCATTAATAGTATTGATCACACCCATGTTGTCAGAGTGAATAACTTTTTTGTCCTTCAACTAGTGATCCCAGATCAGTAGTGTAAACACTATTGGAGAAAAACGTCAGCAGGGAGACCTGCACCATGAATCCTGCTGATACCCAACTTGCTGGTCAATTTGAGGCAAACCATGCCCCCCAAAGTATGCCCCAAACCCCAACCCACCAGCTGCCTTCATAAACAGTTGAAGTTCCTGACTGTCCAGTATCACAGGCCAAATGGAAAGTCCATTAAAGTGAGTGAGAAAGGCTTGCTAGATCTCAATGTCTTCCCTCATGTGTATCTGATGGTGGAGTTTTCGGGCACCTGACCCTAACTTTGCCATGCCGCATAAGAATGTCCTACCCATCAGGATGAACCTGCACAAAAGGTTCAGGTGACCCATCAGCTGTTGAAACTCTTTTAGGATTAACTTCTTGGCCACCATTGCACATCTCAGAACAGCAATAAGGGCCTTGATGTCATCCAGGGCAGGTGGCATTCCTGTGCCTGAGCATCTATTTTGATGCCCAAGAATGACATCATGGGGTGCCTACACCTTAACAGTGGCCAATGGGATGCCAAAACTGTGCACATCTCTAGGAAGGTTTTTATTATCTGCTCATAGAATGGGGAATTGGCTGGGCCATCAGAGAGAAAATCATCCAGATAGTGAACAATCTCTGGCCCTGACCACCAGCCTCCTCAGTTGCTGCCTAGTGCAGGAACAAGCTGAAGAGTTTGAACACTGCACAAGGAACTGAACACCCCAAAGGCATAAGTTGTTGATGTAATGTTGCTTCTCAGATTTCATCTGCAGCAGATCTTAGTCATCTGGATCAATGGGGAGCAGTCAGAATACCAACTCTATATCTGCTTTAGCCATGATAACCCCTGGACCCACTGCATGCATAGCCTCAACCTCCCTGTCAAAACATGCATACTGGACTGCCATGAAGCTTGGATCAATATTGTCAATCACTGAGTCACCCTCCAAGTATAACAGGTGATTGGTCATTTGGTACTCACATGGGACCTTTTTGGGCACCAGGCCAATAGGGGAGATCCAGACAAGGAACTGGTGAGGAGGAATAAAGACTGCTGATCATGCCCAAGCTCAGCTCTTTAAGGAGTTTTTCCCAAATCACCTGTAGTCTATTCCTGGCTGATGCCATGTTATCAGCCATGTAGTAATATTGGGGGCCCTCATAAGGGATCCTGAAGCCAACCATGGAACCACCTACAAGCAGGATAGCTGCCTCACGGTCCAAGTATTGTTCTATCCAGGGCCTAAGACAGACCACCCTTATCAGAGTGGACAGGCTTACTGTGGTCAAGCTTGCCTAGTTTTTTCTGAAAAATCTGATGCTCTCACTGGTAAGACTTGCCAAGTTTGCACTGGCTGAAGGGATGTCTCTGACCACATGCAAAACAATCCTGATTGTACATACATATGCTCATATGTTTGACATGTAGCAAGACCTCTTGCAGGTACCTTCATGAATGTTTTGCATGTGGCTAGAGGTACTCCTTCAGCCAGTGCAAATTCAGCAAGCCTCACCAGGGAGGGCATTGTTCCTTTCAGGAGAAGCAGGACAAGCTTTATTATTTGAGGTGTTAAAAAAACTTCTAATGGCAGAATTTGCATGAAAGTCAAACTTTCTCTTCCATGAAAGTTTGGAAATCATTTTGCCAACATTTGCAGAAATTCTGACTTAGAACTGCAGAATAAATGTGTGAACTGTGGATTAATGTATTAAACTGCAGAACTGATCACTGTCAGAAGTCAGTTTTGTGGAATTTCTTTTTGCAGTTTAGTATATTAATCCAAAATGTATGCATTCATTCTGCAGTTCAGTGAGTCAATCTTCATACTGTGCTAGGACCTTAAGCCTGTTTAACAGTGTTAACAAAGTATCCTGTGATGTCAGTTTGCCTACCTTCACCAAATGTTTTTTAGGGTATGAGAGTGAAATGGTAGAAAAGTCAACTAAATAAAGGCCCACTGCATCCTGAATTTCACTTTTTTGTAGCAAATGCATAGCCAGTTCTCTATCCTTTACTAATATATCGGTATGAGCTATTTTCTCTTCTCCAACCCTCGTGGTACCTTTTTTATCTAGATGTATCTGTAGAAATTTACTAGACAGATTACAAAGTGATCCAAGCAGTCTAGAATTGTTCTCTTTTCACAATTGTTTCATTCCAAACAAATTTAAGATTACTGGAGTTTCACACATCTCACAGTGCATCTTTCATGATTTATTGAATTGTTGTCTGTTAGGAAAAGAGTCATTGGTTCCTTTTTTTTTTGCAAAAGAACACCATTATACCAAACATAGTTTGCGATCTTTGGAGCGACAAAATAAACTTCTAAGGTGTTAACCCTTCCATCCAGGTTTTTCTTTACTTCTAAAATATCACTATCTTCTATATCCAAACCCATGTCTAACTTATATAAGTTTAGTACTGTACATGTATTTTCAAATTTTCCTGTGTGATGTTTGGACACTCTTCTTACCCAGAAAACCTTAAAAAAGAGAGAGGGCCATCTGGATTTATTCTGTGCTTCATGCCCTGTGAGTAATTGAGCTCCACTCCAGTAAGTACAAGGGTTTACCATTTAAGATAATTATTTTTATGTGTAAGAATTGCTAAATCTTTTTGCCTGGTTTCCATGACAGTTGTTTTATTAGTTAAGACAATAATTCCCTGAATATTTCCTATAGAGAATATACAGTATGTAAGTAAGTAACATTTTATTTATAAAAAGTGCAGTTCACTAAAGTACCAACACGCTTGTACAATTAGTTCTAAGATCTACATTAAAACATCAATAAATATTAAAACACTGAAAAATGCATTTAATTCATCTAATGTAATCAGTACTCAGGAAAGGCAAGACTAAGGAGGTATGTCTTCAAAGCAGATTTAAAGCTCTCCACAGTCAGGCACTCTTGTATCTAACGAGATAGAGAGTTCTGCAGGGTAGGGGCCACAAACACAAATTTCTGGGCACCCAAGTTCTTCAAATGAACCCTGGAAACCTCTAGCAATCCCTCATTGGTGGAGCAGAGTAGGCAGAGGGGGCAGAAGGGGCAAAGAAGGTCTTGCAGATAACACAATCCCTGTCCATGTAGGGCATTGTACTGTGCATCAGCAAACTGACCTTGAAGGTGATCTGCCACTGAATAGGCAGTCAATGCAGCCCACTGAGCACAGGCATAACATGGCATGATTGAGATAGACCAGTCAATAGCCTGGCAGACACATTCTGCATCAGCTTCAAGAGGTGGATATCCACCCCCAGTAGCCCTAGGTACATGGAGTTGCAGTAGTCAAGTCGGGAGGTCACAAAGGCATGGACAAGCATTGGAAGGTCATCAGATGGAACAAGGTGCTTAATCCAGTTGATATTCCTCAGATGATAAAATGCGGACTTGTTGATAGAATACATCTGAGATCTCAGTGTCAGCACCTTGTCAAAAATAATGTCCAGATTTCACACACAATCAGAGGTCACCGGCTAGCTGCCACTGAGCCAAAGCCCAGATGGCTGCCTAGTTGAAGGCCCCACTACCCAATGACCCAGGTCCACAACCAACACCCCGGTCTTGTCAGGGTTCAACTTCAGCCATTTGGCACTCATCCAGTCCTGGATCTAAGCAAGACAGTTGTTAAAAATCAAGACAGCTCCATCCTGTTCAGGCACAAAAGACATGTATAGCTGAGTGTCATCTGCATAGCAGTGAAAACTCAACACGTACTGTCTTACAATGTCTCCTAACAGCAACATATACACTGCAGACAACATGGGTGATAAGACATAGCCCTGCAGCACCCCACAATTCAAGGAGACCAGGTCAGAGGAATAAATCCCTGACACCACTCTCTGTGACCTGCCTGTGAGGAAAGAATGGAACCATCCAAGGACTGTACCAGACAGTCCACAGATCAACTGCAGGAGCTCTAACAACACCCCATGGTCCATGGTGTCAAACACTGCAGAGAGATCAAGGAGAACCAAGATGGAACAGCTCTTCTAATCTCTCACTATCAGGAGATCATTGAGTACCCGAATCAGGGCTGTCTCAGTATTGTACCTCTTCTGATACCCTGACTGGAGAGGATCATAGACATTGAGGATGGTAAGATAATCCTTCAGCTGCAGTGCAACTGCCTTCTCAATAACATTACCCACAAAGTGAAGGTTAGAGATGGGTCTGTAGTTAGCAAGACAGTCCAGGTCGAGAGAGAATTTCTTAAGGAGGGGTGTCACCACCGCCTCCTTCAGGGTATCTGGAAACACACCTGTCTCTAATGAACACCAGACTATCAATGCCAGGATGAGGCTGATGACATCAACGCACTCCACACGGCGGTGAGTCAGGCCCGGGTTCAAACTACAGCAGGTCGCCCGCATACTCTGGATGATCCTCATGATATCCATGATTGCCAACCAGACAATGTCGGACCAGACAAACCGAGGGTCTGCAACCTCCCACTGACCACCACCACACCCACTGGAATAAGCTAAGCAGATCTCAGACCTGGTGTCGGCAACCTTATCTGCAAAGAATCAAGCAAACTTGTCACATTTATCATGTGACAACACTCTCTGAGATGGGTATTATTGCATTGTTTAATAGTAATATTTCCTGCTCCAATTTACCAAGCTGTATATCAAGTTTGTTAGTATTTGTTTCATGGAGAGCAACATGATCCTTACAGTTACTGTTTTTATCCACAAGAATTGCCTTATTCTAGACAGGATTTTTTTGTGGTATACTAATTATTTCAGAATCTTTTCTTACTATGTCTGTCATTGTATTCTCTGTTTTGTTATCCAGTGGCTTATCTTTTTTTTTCCAATTGTTCAACCAGGAGAGACACACTAAGTTGAAAGCTTTTTTACAGGTGCAACTTGGGAGCACAGGGAAGCTGAGTGACTTGCTTAGGGTCACACAGTATATTCAAGTGGGGGCTGTGGGATTCAAACCCAGGTCTCCAGATTTGCAGCTCAGAACCTTAAACCACTGCACTATACAGCCTTCCTAAACATTAATTATGCCCATACAGGGATTGAACCCATGACCTTGGTGTTATTAGCACCACGCTCTAACCAACTGAGATAACCACCCATAAAGTTTTTTACTTCTTTGTCTTTTTTCTTTTTCCTTCTTTTATTTTTAGGGGTGTTTGAGAATATTACTGCACTAAAATCTGGAGTATAGTTTTCAGGTGTCGGATATGAGGAGTTCAGTGGTACTGAATCAGATTCTTTTGCTGGGACCAGGATTTCTAATTTCCTATTGATGTCATTGAGTTGTGCCCAGTTAATTAGGGAGGCAGTATAGCGCAGTGGTTTAAGGCTCTGAGCTGCAAATCTGGTGACATCCAGCAGAGCAGACCTGGGTTTGAATCCTACAGCTTCCACTTATATACTGTGTGACCCTGAGCAAGTCACTTAATTTCCCTGTGCTCCCAGGATGCTCCTGTGAAAAAGCTTCCAGCTTAGTGTGCTATTCCTGGTTAAACAACTAAAAAAAAAATTGCTATATCTTGTCTAGCCATTTCACTTTCATTTGTAAGAATTACCAACTGCTCCATTAACATGAAATTTGCAGTATATTGATTGCTGAACAAGGTGATCAAATCATCACTTAAGCAGGGGGGTATTAATTGTAAATGGCAGCAAGGGTGTTCATTAGTTTTAATAATTTCCTCATATTTATTTTCAAATGCTTTAAGGCCAGTGATGGTCTGCTGGAGTTCTACCACAGCATCATTGATTTTTGTTCTAGATACAAATAACATATTTTCATGACAGTTACTATGATTTTGGTTCACCCTCTCCCTTTTTATACGTGCTTTTCCTTGGTAAATTTAGGAAGCTGTTGTCAATTAGAAATTCAGTAGCAGTAGCTCCAGAATAACTTCCCAGCCGGTCTGTATCTGCATGGTCTATATAAAAAATTAATTTAGGAGATCTCTCAAAGCTGGTATTAGTTATTGAGTTTATATGCAAAGTGGGTAATGATTTACTCGTCCTTAGCTTAGGAATTGAGGTCATATCTACTTCAAGTACATTAAGCAGTTTTAAGTCAGCTGTCATCTTCATTTGCACAATTTTATGTTGGTTTCTGCTTCTCTTTCTGATCTCTGACAAGGACACACGTAGTAATAGGGAGCAGTCATTTTGATTTGTTTCTCTGCAGTCTAATGCTAACCATTTCTGTACAAAAAACTAAATCTAAAAAGCTAAATCTGTTAGTAACTATTAATTTCCTGTTGCCACTGATAAAGAAGAAAAAAATCAAATAGAAAAATACAATAAAACAGTTAGGAACATACAGTGAAACAATCATTAATTTGTCAGACCACTTAATCCTAGAAGAAAGTCCATTAGTAAATTCTTTAAATCAAGCAGTCAAACTGCAGTCCTTGGTAGAGTCAGGCCACAAAGTGGAGAAAAAAAATGCTGCAGAATTCAGGGTCTTCAGGTGCATGGAATATGGCAGTCTGATAGTAGATGTGAATCCTCTTTGACGGAACTGATAATTGGTCTGTTATTAACCTCTTCCAGTTGTCTTCAAGAATAAAAAAGCTCACACCTGTCCTCAAAGTGTCAAGTTGATTTAGATGGAAGTTTATAGCTTGGTAAAAAAGAAGATGGTAATTATGTGTGAGAGAAGAGAGGGGCTGTTTGATTTAGTCTGTTCCCCCCTTCTAAAAAACAAATAGAGAATACTGGCTGGGTAACCATGCAGAACTAGTGTGTTCTGCCACAGAGGGGTCTGATTCCCTGTGACCTCAAGAGTGAAGCTTGAGAGGTCCTTGGGAATCAGACCCCAAGGTGGCAGAACACACTGGTTCTGCATGGGGTTACCCAGTCAGTATTTTTTATAGTGTATGGTGCCCCTCACATTTTTTTATCTAGTATTTTTGGCTTTTGTAGTGCATTTTATGCATAGAAAGAAAGAAATTATTGTTTCCCATTTGTCCATGGTGAGTTGTGTGGTTGCTAGGGACTGGGCATCCCTACATTAGCAGCACACACTCCCATTGGTTGCCATTCTACTGTGGGAGGATTTTGTAAAACCAAAAAAAATGGCAGCTGAACATCTCGCTTAGTGAGAAGAAAAACGGATAAGATCCCCAAAATATGTAAGTATCTGGTTGATCCTGCATTTTGCATTAATACAAACAAACTGCTCCCATTTCTTAACCGCTGTGGCAATTTTCAGTGTGGTTTTAGATAATATTGCCGCACAGCGGTTTTCAGGTTATGACTTCAAAGCACGGCTCGAGGGTTGAAATCTAAATGAATGGAACACTGTTCTGCATGTATGGTCAATACAGCATTCCATTCATCTTAGTCTCTGTAGCTGAGCAGCGTTTCGGTATGGTGGAATTGATAGTGAGAACAACGTTCCACCATACACTATATATACTGTATTAGGTTTTAGCAGGCTTAGCTGTATTAGCTGAAATTAGTTGGAATATAAACCTCAGACAAATCAGCTCCCTAACATAGTCTTAAAAGAAACAAGAATGAAAAAAAAAATAGAAAAACATTTTCTGTTCCCTTGTTAAAATTGAATCAATTAGAGTAGGGCATTCCTTAGCTAAATTAACATGCTCTTAGTAATATGTCTAGAGAATGCTTAAAACATTGATAACCCAAAATAAGGGTTAAGCTATTAAATGTTACTTACTCCGAGTCATAAAGACAGCACTAATACTAATAAACAGAGAAGGTGTGCTAGCACTTGAACAAAAATTCTATGTCTATACAGATAGTTTAAACTAAAATAAAGAGGAGTATAATGCAACTCACACCCCTGCCATTGGTGGGCCGGTCATCACTCCCCAAAACACCAGATGCACGCATACATCCTCAGAAAACAAATCAGAGCCAACATCTGCCCAAACCAGCAACATCCATAATCACTTGGTCAGAAACAGCAAACTGGAGAAGTCCAAGAAGAGGGTACAACATTGCACCAAAGAGAATGTACATTCATGAAAGGCAATGGTTGCAAATACTAGGAGCCATACCAACAAACTTCCTGAACTCACAGCCATCTTGGAAACAGAAAGGTTGGACTGGGTGGCTGTAACAGAAATGTGGTTCATGGAAAACCACGGATGGGATACGACCATTCCTGGTTACAATCTGTTCAGGAAAGATGGGCAGGGCAAAAAAAGAGAGGGGCATAGCCATTTATATTCAGGAGGAAATAAAATTCACAGAAGTAAAAGGCCAATCTGGTGACTTTGAGTCACTGTGGCTAACAGTAGACATGGGCAAGTGAAAACCCTTCAGAATCAGGGTCGTGTACAGGCCCCCAAATCAAGGAGATAAAGGAGACAAAGTCCTAAAAGAGAAAATCCTCAAAATGTCTGGTAAAGGCAAAGTAATACTGGTGTGGGACTTCAACCTACCAGATATTAACTGAAGCACACTAACAACAGCAATAGCAAGAAGAAGGGACTTATTTTTGTCACTACAACTCACAGAACTGTGCCACAGGACTGTGCCAACTTGTTAAAACCCCAACAAGGGGAAATGCCATTCTCAATCTTGTACTCACAAACTTGGAAAAGGCCAAGGACATTGAAGTGGGATGCCATATGGGCAACAGCAACCATCACATGGTAAGCTTTAAGGTAAACATAACACAGGACACCAGTCACTCAAAGATAAAGGTGCTAGATTTCCAAAAGACTGACTTCCAAAACATGAGGAACAACATAAGTAGCCAGTTAATGGAAATGGAGGTTGAGGAGGTGGAGGTCATGTGGGGGAGAGTCAAGAGAGCAATAAAAATTGCCACAGATCAATGGGCCAGATGGGTCAGCAGAGAAAAAAAAATAAATCCTCTATGATTTTCCCAGGAAGTGGCTACCACAGTCAAAGAAAAAAAGGTGTACAGCATATACCAGGAAACTAAAACTGAGAAAGACTGGGAGTCATACTAGGAAAAAATGAAAGAGTCTAACAAGCAAATTAGAAAGGAAAAAGCCCAGACAGAGGAAAAGATAGTTGAAGGGGCCAAAAGAGGAGACAAATGTTTTTTAGATACATTACAGAATGTAGGAAGGCGAAAGGGGGATAGTAAAGATTGCTACTGAAGAAGGAAAATGCACCAAACATGACCCAGACAAAACTGAAATCCTTGACAAATACTTCTGCTCTGTGTTTCCCAAAGATGACCCAGGGGATATCCCAGCCCTGAAAAATACAACAGCACAAGACCGGTGGTAGACACGAGTCCCTTTGCAGAAGCCAAAGTACAGGAGGTGCTAAATAAACTAAAAGCACAGAAAGCAATGGGACCAGACAGGATGCACCCCAGAATACTTAAGGAACTGGGAACAGAATTAGCAGCCCTTCTGGCACTTCTAGTCATAAAGTCCGTGAAGAGCGGTACGGTACCTGAAGATTGGAAAAAGGTAATAGTGGTTCCACTTCACAAATCAGGTAGTTGCGAAGAGGCTAGTAATTACTGACTGGTGATCCTCATGTCTATAGTAGGAAAATTAATGGAGACACTACTCAAACAGAGAATCGTAGCATTCCTCAAAACTAGTGGCCAACAAGACCCTAAACAGCACAGTTTCACAGTAGGTAGGTCATGCCAGACAAATTTGCTCTAGTTTTTTGACTATGCAACAAAAATAGTGGATGACGGTGGGGCAGTAGATGTGGTCTGCCTAGACTTTAATAAGGCCTTTGACTCAGTTCCACACAAAAGGCTGGTAAAGAAGCTTGACCACAAAGGGGTTACAAGATAGATCCCAGAAGGTACAGGTTAATGGAAAGCAATTGATGGAAGGTAGGGTACCAGCGGGGGTGCCCCAGGGCTCAGTGCTGGGGCCTCTGCTCTTCAGTGATTTTATAGCAAACATCACTGACAGACTGAAAGGGAAAGTGTGTCTGTTCGCAGATGACACCAAGATGTGTAACAGGGTGGATACCTCAGAAGAAGTGAGCAAGATGGAAGTTAACCTCAGGAAACTAGAAGAATGGTCTGGAGTGTGGCAGCTGAGATTTAGCACCAAAAAGTGCAAAGTCATGCACATAGGAAAGAAAAAATCCAAGAAAGGAGTATTACCTAGGAAGCTAAAGACTGGTGGCCTCAAACCAGGAATGAGATCTTGGAATCATAATCTCAGATGACTTGAAGGTTAGTAAGCAGTGTGAGAAGGCAACAGTGAAGACCAACAGAATGCTGGGCTGCATTGGGAGAGGAATGACAAGCAGGAGGAGAGGTGGTACTACCACTTTATAGATTGCTGGTCAGGCCTCACCTGGAATATGTATTCCAGTTCTTGAGGACTCACCTCAGAAAGGACATTGACCTGGTGTAAACAGTACAGAGAAAGGCAACAAAAATGATTCAGGGTCTGCAGTACATGTCCTATGAGGAAAGACTTAGGGAACTGAATATGTACTCCCTGGAGCAGAGGAGAGAGAAAGGAGACATGATTGAAACATTCAAGTGCATAAATGTATTAACAGGGTACAGGCACAAAAATGTTTTCACTTCAAGAAGGGCTCCAGTACCAGGGGACATTACCTCAGGCTGCAAGAAGGGAGGATCTTTACCAACGCCAGAAAGTTTTTCTTCACAGAAAGAGTGGTAGATGCCTGGAACAGCCTGCCCTGTGAGGTTGTGGGGGTCAAAACTGTGGGGGAATTCAAGAAAGTTGGGATAAACACAAGGGATCCCTGACTACAGAGGGTAACTAGAGTGTCAAAATAGGTCTAAAACAAATGAGCAGACTAGATGGACCTAGCAGTTTCCTTCTGCCGTGAACTTCCATGTTTCTATGTTAATAAAAAAAAATATTAAAACACAGGGTCTGTTCTGATAAAGTGTATCTGATTGTGGCTGTTTTCCAGGTAGATAATCCTCTGGCAGCAGAAAAGAAATGAAAGCTAAAAAACTCCAAAAGGAGCTCAAAGGAATCCTCATGTCTCAGTAGGAATGATCCACCCGACTGAACTCCTGTGTTCTGCACTGCGATTTGAAAAATAATGATATCTGGCTAAAGAATGCCAGTGCATTTGCTTTTATGTTCAGGGGTCATGTGATCAGGGCACCAAAATTTGAAGTAGGATTTAGAATTTTCCTAAATATATATAAAATACAAACAGGTTTATGATCATCTGCAACAGTATAAGAATTAAGGAATTTACTCCAAGATTTTAGTAATCCTCAGATTAATTGAACAAAACTGAACAACTAAATATTATGAAGTAGCAACAAAAACAGAACCTTCCCCCAGTAAAAGTGACAATTAATTCAGAGACCATTTATTCCATTCATTCCCTGGAGTGAGAGACGGTCAGGGAGAATTTCCTCAGGGAAGTAGCTTCAAACATCACTTCACCACTTCTCCTGTGGTTGACTCTCTGCAGAGCTCCCTACAGTCTTCCTGGGGGGTGTGCTTCTTGCCATCATTAGGATTCCAGGCTCTTGCATGAAGAACACAGTGACATGAAGAAAAAACAAAATACTATAGCCCCACAAGTTTATCTGGGAAGAAAACTGGCTTTGAACTTAGTTTATGGCAATGGTCACAAACCTTTGCTAAGTAAAATAAATGCCTTCCAATTTCCCTGCTAATTTTACTTCTCCTCAGTGAAAGCAGCATGCAGCAGCTTTGTCTTACAGCCACACAGTGAGTATTTTTATCTAGTGGGGTTTGTACATGTGATCTGCTGGTATCCAACCTGATGCTCTAACCACTAGACCATACTTCCTCCTGAACATGTTAAGCATATCCCAGTAAATAATTCACGGAAGGTCCAACAGTAAGCTTTGGATTAGAGTGGAGGATGAGAGCATGATAACATTATTGAATGCATTGGAAAAGTAGACCTGTAAGTTGAATTAGAAACTTTTTATGCAATCCAGGTGACATCAGTTGCAATATACCAACCCAATAACTCTAGATTCCTGGGAAAAGATGCAGAAGTGCATGTTACAATAAAATGATACCTATTGTGGAGTGTATCTTCTTATTTCATAGTAGATAACTTTTTTCAATCCAGTCTTGTAGCATGCACTTCTCCCTCTGTTGAATTGCTTTAACGTTTTTTTAAAGAATTGAACTATATACTGGAGTCCTTTTTTTGTTGCAGTTATTGCATTACTTATTCTTCCATCTGTATAGTACCACCCACTGCTTAACATCAGTTTTATTGGTAGTAGAGTGATATACAATAGGATGTCATAGATCTTTTTCATTGATCTTACTGGACATCAGGTTTTCAAAGCAGATGAGAATACCAATGAAAACCTGTGGGTGTCGACATCAAATGGGAGGCTTGTTTGATTATATTATTAGGCACCATTTGTTTGGTTGTATTGAATTCAATCTATGTATTTATTAACTATTTCATGGAAATTACAGTGGAGAAGTAACTTCACATTGACAATAATGTCCTGGAGAGAGGCAGCCAAGTACAAGCAAATACAATAACATTTATGCCAATCCAGAAATGTTCATGCTTCCATGGTTCCAATTAGAGCTGAGTGAAGTTTCTGCAGACAAAATTTATGGAGTTTCTATGTTCAGTTCTGCTGATATTTTAGTTTTATTGAGAATGTCTGCAAAATGTTCACTTGGTTTTGCATGTAAGGATGTTTAAATGTTAGGATAAAAGCATTTAGATTGTTTTCACATTCAGTTCTGCTAATTTATGTTTTCATGAAAAAACATGGGGGACGATTCCAGGATGGGCTATGCCAGTGTAAGACAAGATACCCCAAACCCCATGGTGTATCCCGAAACTTACGCAATGCATTAAGCCCAGTGAAATTCCAGGCGGTGACTTGCACCATTGCAGATTCAGTCTGCAACATCCGTGGGTTACACCACCTGCTACGCCGCAGCCTGCAATGCCTGGTGCAAGTGTGGGTTATGACAGCAACTTTGCCCAATTCTAGGAGGGTGGCTGTCATAGCCTGTAATTGCCATTCTGGAAGAGGCACTGGCAGAGCTAAACTCAGACAGCCCAGAGCTGCTCAAAGTGGCAGCCGACAGTGCTGTTCATCAGCTGCCCACCCCGTGATGCCACAACAAAGTGCAGCTGTGATCTCCTTGCCCCCCAGGTATACCCCAGCCCCCAACCCCCCAAAATATTAGGGACCCCATTGGGTCCATTTCAGGTTCACACCCCCAGATGCCTGTGCCTTCTGTCCTGTCCCCCTTGCCCCTTGGTGTGTGCCGAGGTGGTCTGGGGTGGGGGGGCTTCAGGGGGCCGCTTGTCACTGGCCACGAGTTGTGAAATGAGAGTTGAATATGCCGGGCATATGGTGGTAGCCTACGCCTGGTGTATCCTACATGTCACAAGTGCCAGGACCCTGCTGCTCCTGAAATAGGGTCTCTGACATAGGGCCAAATGGCGTAACTCACAACTGCATGCTAGTTACGCCATTCATCCTGGATCAGCCCCATGATGCCCTACATTTTATTTAAGTTGTTTGAATACACCAATAAAATCCTGCAGTTTGGATTTTTTTTCTCCATTACAGTTTTTCTTAGTGCTCAGTGGAGTGATCCCAATCACTTGACAGCCACTGTCTGTCTTCATGACAGCCAGGAAACAGTTGGACTTAGGGCCCAATAAACAAAATGAGTGGGATCCTTGCCACATTTGCAGAGGGCTTGCAAAAGCTGGAGCATTTCCCTTCCCATATAAAGAGCAAACCATGGCAGCTATTATGGGACAGGCACCAAACCTCCATGCTGATCCCACTTAGCCTGTGCTATTACATGGGCATTTGGATCAGGGTAGCCATAGTGGTGGGGTTATCGCAGAGCAGAAGATGTGTGGTGGCCTCCTATACAACACCATGGGGAACTGGGCAATCACCTCTGTGTACCCTCCATGAATGATCAACCTGGACATTTTTGGGTCCCCTTAACACCAAAGCTGTTTTGCCATAGACCTCTCACACAGCATAGAGGGTTGGGGACCTGGATATTGCAAAAATATTATTTTTCAGGTATGTAATTACCAGTTCTTAGAATCTGGCAGTCCATGGAGAACTGCCTATCCTATAATTCTTTGCTTTACATAAGACAGGGAATTCACTATTCTATTGGCCCAGGATGCCCCATGCTCAGCATTGCTCCACTCCCTCGAATGGCCCCAATCCTGCCCATGCTTTTCCACTCAGGAGAATCAGGTTTGTCAGGGGCTGTGGATTTGATCATGAATGGCAGAATACAGTGGTGTGCAAGGTACTGTAAATATCAGGTGCCTGTGATTTGTGCATATCTGACCCCTTCTTTGTGGATTTTACCATTAATGTTTTGTTCTGATGGCCATCCATGTGATCTGCCATTCTCCATCTGACACAGTTGTTCCCCCATCATAAAAATAGTGCAAAACCTGCTGCATGGTCAATATTTCATCATCAGTAAATTTCAACAAATGCAGAAAAAAATTTTTTCAGACATTCCACGTTTTTCCGCAGTGCACACACTTCAAAAAATGAAATTTAGCTTTGCTGAGAGAATACTTCATGAAAAGCAGATACTCCTGAATGTAGGTGATGGGTAAGCATGGAATGTTTTATACAGTTTGACTTCCCATGCCCTTTTCTGGAAAGCCCTGTATCCTGAATGGCATCAATCTTGTAGAGTAAGGTGAATGACTACTCTAGAACTGCAGCTGATGGAAGTCTTACCCAAATTTAGATCACAGTTGGGGGAATCTTAATGTGACAAAACAGTTGGTACATTCTGCTCAATAGCACAAAGAGGAGGAGAGTCAAGACAATGGTGTACTGCAGCAGCAATGGAAAGAAATCGGAGGTGGGACAGCATAAGCCAGCACCTGGGACTGGGATCAAGACATTTGCAGTAAAATGTACCACTGCTTCTACTAAGGTCAGTGAGGTGTTGGGGTAGAGACAGAGCAATTTTTATGTTAGTGGAGATAGTTCCTAAGAAGTGTGGTGCTTCACCTGTTTAAAGTTTTATTAATGTTATCTGTGAAAATCACCCAAAAATCATCAAATGAGTGTATAATTTTTGAGGAAATGCACACTTTTCTGTTTTTTTATGCTTGCTTGTGCATGCTCAGCATATATATTTTTAAAATAATAGGGTTTTAGAGGTGAGTCACTTTGGGTACAGTGCAGCTCAGGCTACAAGGGGCTTGGCAGTGTCATCCAATGATAACAAGGTTGATCATGACACAGTTCTCTGCTTGCTGGGTGGAAACTGTGCATACTTAAAAGGAGGCAGCCATACCTATGAGGATATAAATAAATGGAACAGTGTGTTTAAGGATATTAAAATAAACCAAGCAGGAGGATATCTCATGGAATTAATGGAAGAATACCTACTATTTCCATTAAATGGAAGACCACAAGGTGATAAAATGAGACACTTCACTGTCTTCTCTCATTGTGTTGCCTCATTAATAGATTTATTTCTATGGGAAGGATACCTGGGTTCATGGGATGCAGGACTGGGTGAAATTAGAAAATTCTGATTTTACTGAATTTTCATGAAATTATTCAAAGTTTTGTGAAAGTTTCTAAACTTCATTAATTGATAATAACTCAGTATTATGGCTAGAGATTGATTTGTCATGCACATTGTTTGAAAGAGGCCCTAAACTACTTCCAAGTTGAATGCTTTTGGATTAAGGGCAAGGATGTTATAGGGGTTCAAAATCTAGCAATTTGTGTTTTATGTGAAAATTCTTGAAAATATTTCTTTGCTTACAACGTAGCCAACTTTGGAGCTAGATGATCTACACAATTTCTTGAAAGAGTCATGGAAACTGCTAAATAAAGAGGTAATCTACTGTGTACATTGTAAGTTCCAGGAGTGCAAAATTTCATAATTTAATTATTTGTTAAATTGTGTGAAAATGTTCAACATATTTGGATGTTTATATCTCCACTGCTATTGCAGGTATACACTCAAGATCTGGTATGCATGCCAGAGTAAATATGTCCTGGATAAATGTGTTTTACTAGATTAAAATATTTTAAGGATACTTTAGAAACTACTAACAGGCAACATTTGCTCAAAAATTCATGGATGCATAATAGGTAATGCCACTAGAATACCACTTATGTAATTTAACATTCAAAAAAGTACATATCACCACTGAATCACCTTATCTGCACTAGCATCATAGCCTTGCAATACTCCTCCAACACTCCTATGACTGTGATACCCAGCAAAGCAACATGCTCTATCATGACCAAAGATATCCAGATACTTCTGTCACAATGGCCTAAGTCGCAATTAGTTGTAAGGCTTGAAGCTTGGCATCACTTGGTGCTAATGTTTTCAAATGGTAAAAATATACTTTGTTATCTGCAGGGTTGTTAAAGAGTCAGCAGGTGGCACTGGACAAAAACAATGCTGCACATCCATCTGTTTCCTTAAGTCATTAAGTCAGTGAGCTCTCGCGGCTATCTAGCATACTGAAATAATTCACACTAGTGCACAGTAATGTCCATGCCTATTCTTCATGCTTTGTCAGTCAAGATTGAGACCTGTCACTTGGCAACACTATACTTTTACTATGGAGCCTCTTATGAATGCTACCTTATTTCCACTATACCCAGCATTTTACCTTCCTCTGCAAGGGCAACCCAAGTGTATGACTGAGCAAAATGTATTGACTTGGCTTTGACAAAAGTATCACAGCATTCCACAGTCTCACAAAAGCTCATGAAATTCCACTTTAATTACTGATGCTATTTACAAATCTTTGGCTACTCATAACTTGGCCAGCTATATAGCAAGTGATTAGAAAGTTGACACACACAGCCTCATTTTTTCCATATTGGTTCTTACCTCCACCAGCAAATGGATGTACCCTGATCAGGCTGTACTCAGCCATCATCCTGTTTTTTTCTACAACATTTTTTCCCTCCCATCTTCCATGGTGGGAGGACCTCTGTTAGCCTCACACAGCCACAGCCTTCCCTGTGGTAGGAGCAAGCTCCCTGGCCTAGCCACAGGGGTTGCTGTGTTGGTGAAGTCCACTATCAGCCCTCCCTGACTGAAATGAACTGCTGGGTGGCAGCTGTCTTAGCCATGATCTGCCTTCTGATGTGACTTCTGGGGTTCTCTTCCAAACCCAGGCTGTCAGCATAGCAGTGCAACACTGTGCTCTGGGCCTTGGAGGTGGCAATGCCTAATATGTAGAGTCAATGAACCTAATAAAACAGGTGATATTATGTTGTCTAGTTTTAAAGTTATAGGGCCTTAAAATTCTGCAGTTTATATAATTGCAAAATGTAATTTTAAAATGTTTGAAAGTTTGAAGGATTATACCACAGTCGCCCTCAAATATAGAGTTATAAAACTTTGTACACGTCTGTCTACACCTTGTTAAAGTCATCATACCAAATTTGGTGCAATTTAGACAAATACTTGTAGTTTAAATGATTGTAAAATGATTTTTTTTTAAATTTCCAAATGTCTGGAGGCTTATAACTCAGTCATGTTTAAAGATTGAATCCCATAACATGGTACACATCTGTATGGATACTGGCAATATTTGTATAATAAATCTGGTGTCACTTTAAAAAGTACTGTGTAAATTATATGGAAATAACTCAAATCAAAATGTTGGCAACATTTGATATCATTTTCATAGACATTGTGCAAAATTTCATGAAAGCAAAGTTGGAACGTCACCAGAATGTCACTGGAGGAAGTTAAGTTTCACCCACCCCTAGTGGGTTGTACCCTAAGGACAAAATCAAGAGGAGAGTGACCACCTACTTGTGTTACCCCTAAAAATAATCTGGGGGAATATATTGGAAAAGAGGAAATACCATTACAATTTAACAGTATCATCAACACAAAAAGACTAACATGGGATATTTATCTTGAAGGAAAGGTTGTAACGAAACTAACACTGTGCCTGAAGAATTTTAGAGATGCAATACTCTATGGCCTGGATATTCAAACTGCACCAGGCTGTGGCGCAAGCCTGGGCACAGTTCAACTTTGTTACGCAGGGGTGTGGCCTGGGCGATATCCAATGGAGCTGCACTATGGTGCAGCAGCTTTGAATATCGCACCCTAGCCACCCCCACTGTGCATGGCACAGTGGTACTGCACCAGTGCAAGTGGCCAGAGTGGAGCATGGAGATGCGCTGGTGCAAGTGCCATTGCACCATGCACAGCACCTGCAATATTCAAAAGGGGACATGCAAATGGGGCCATCATTTATGCAAGGCGCACAGGGGGCCATTTGCATCTCATTACAGACCCATTTGCATGCCATTAGCATGCAGGTGCACCTATCCCCAAGGACTTGTGCCTGGTGCCCTGCCAGGCAGCAGCCATCAGGGATCGATGCCCCCTGCAGCCCGATCGCAGGCATTCATGCAAAAAAAAAAGTCCAATATCCCTGGTGGTCCAGTGGACCTCTATGTGCCCAATCATGGGAATCAGTATAGTCCCCCCCAAGTCCAATATCCCTGGTGGTCGAGTGGACCACACTGAGCACGATCGCAGGCATCAGTAATAGAACCCTCCAAGTCCAATATCCCTGGTGGTCCAGTGGACTGATTGCTGCCCGATCACGGGCATCTGTACCTCATCAAATACCCTTAAGACCCTGGTGGTCTAATGTACCCCCCACCTCACCCCACCCACCCACTGAGCCCCACCATCCCGCTCCCCCATCAGCTGGTGGGCAGCAGGACCCACTCGCCACCACCCCACCCCATCGACTGACAGCTCGGTAGGGCTGATGCCATTGATTCTCAGCGTGAGCCAATGGGCATGCAGCCATACCATACTACTTAGTCCAGATATGTGAATGAATTTTCATTCACATCTGGACTGAGTAGGTACGGTATGGGCTGCACACCCATTAGCCCATGCTGTGAACTCATCGGGCGGCAGCCCTACTGAGCTGTCATTCAGCGGGCAGCAGGCGGGTGGGTGCCGCCACTGGCTGATGGGGGAGGGACAGTGGGGCCTAGTGGGTGGGTGGGGTATACTAGACCACCAGGGTCTTAGGGGTATTTGGTGTGGTACAGATGCCCGCGATCGGGCAGCAATGGTCCACTGGACCACCAGGGATATTGGACTTCGGGGGAGTTTGCTACATGGATGCCAACGATGGGCCATGGGGGGGTGCTGCCAGGTGCGGCATGAACTCGGATGGCCACCCACAGGAGGCAGCTGCTGTGTTGCGCCCTGCAATGCAGCTGCTCACCTGTGGGTGGCCATCACTTGTTCCTTTTTTTTGTGGCGTAACTTTGTGCAGGTGCAGGTAGTGGTTGCACATGCAAGACTCTGCACATCCCAGGCTCAATATTGGGCTGTGCAGGTTATGCATGGGCATGCCCCCCCTACCTGTGCCTGCATACATTACTGATGCACTCCAGCACATCGGGATTTGTGCGGCGCACTTTTCCCTTTTGAATATCGCACCGGGGCGCATCAGTGGGTTGTGCATGGCGCAACACTGTTGCGCCATGTGCAATCCGTTTTGAATATCTGGGCCTATGAGGATAGCAGCACTGTGGAAAAAATATTTTATGCTATAACACCCCTTCTGTATATGACACAGAGTAATTTGCTACCAAAGAAGGAGAGATGGTTTGATAAGGTGTGCAAAAGAGAAAAGTATGTGTGTCAAGTTTAATAAGCAAAAATAAAAATAAATTTGACAAAATAAAATTGTAGATACCTTAATATATAGAAAACAGTATATAAAAAAATCTATTGGCAAAATAAAAAAGAATAGTGCACAGTGGAAATTAATGATAGATGTAACTGAGAGGAAATCTATGAAGAGTTTCTAGTGTATGGTGGCCAAGAGATTTCCTAATTTTAGTTATGTAATTAGGAATAATATTACGGTAGACAGACAGATCAGCCATTGTAAAAATAACTTCTTAAAAGAAGAGCAAGGTAGTCCCTGTGTTAAGTTATCATTATATTCTGATGAGAGAGGGGGATTCAGACCTCTGGAAATTGTGGAAATTAACAATGCTGTTAAATCTCTAAACCAAAAGGAAGCCTCAAGACCAGACAACAGACCTGCTGAAGTGTATTACTGTCTGGAAGAATCTTGGAGTATCATTCTCACTCATTATTTTAATAATTACATTATAGAAAAATATGTTACCAGTTCATGGAAAGGAGTAAAAATTATCCCAATATACACAAAAAGGGACAGGTCAGACCCCAGTATGTATGGGCCTATAAGTCTCCCAGACATTCTACGTAGCATATTCTCAAAATACTTTTTTTCTTTCTTTGTTTCTGCATCCTCCTTTCTCGTGGGGATGTACACCATAACCTGCCCCTCCCCCATCTGACATACCCCAGTCCTGCCTGCACTTGGAGGCCTGTGAATTCCCCATTATGATAAGGCTGTCCCATAGTGGCAGGGTAAATTCCAAGATCAACCCTGAAGTCCCTAGTGAGCTAATCTGGTCACATTCAGGAGGGAGGACAATGGCTACATCCCAGCTGTCATGCTGCTCATGAAACAGAGGGTTTTTCTTCACTTGTTGCTCCCCAGAGGGGAAGACATCCAATGATGTTCTGATGATGTCAGGCATCCTCCTATACCTGATGCACCAATGTATGCCTCTCCTACAATCCCCCTTCTCTTGTGGTCTCTGGCTCACCAACTCCCAGCCAATGCTAGGGGTTGGACTATCACCAAGCACTACAACCCACCTGCTTCATGGAAGGAGAACTGTCCACACCTCCCCTCAGCAAACCCTCTAACCTTCTAGGCTTGTTGCTGAACCTGGGCCATCAGCATCGTAAATTATAACACTACTGCTTCTAACAGCAGGTTGGCAACTGAAAATATTTTTTGTAACAAGCAAGGCACAAATAGAAAATTTAGCAGTTCATTCCAAATTTTAAGCATGGTTTACAGCAGACAGAAGTACTATTGATAACCTCTTACAGTATGTGGTCAAGTGTGGTTATGTATGGAAAACCATACACTGTAAAAAATGGTTCTGCTTTAGTAGTGATGTAGCTACTAACACAGAATTACTTTTTGTTCTGCATTAGTAGCTATGTCATAGTGCAACCGGCCCCATCAGTGCTTTGTGCATGAGCTGGATGGCAATTCTAACAGTGGCAAAATGTGGGTCGGGACAACAAAGGCTGACTCATAAAAAGTAAGCAAATGTATTTTTGTGACCATACACTATAAAGAATAGTGTATGGTGTCCTGAACACAACTTGGCTATTCCTCCCCCTTCTGTTTTTGATGATGGAAGACTGACCTCTTGAGCTTCACTCTCGAGGTCATCAGCCAGCACATCATCAAAAATACTCAGGGGAAGAATAGCCTTGTTGTGTATGGGACGCCGTACACTATCCTATATGTACTTCATCATCTCATGAAAAATTGGGTCAGTCTAAGATTCCAGAAATCATATGCAGCCTTTATTGACTACAGATCCTCATTTAATTTAATTTCGTAAATCTGCTTTTGAAAATTATTTATAAATAAGGAATTGAGCCTGCACTACTAAGTATTGTTAGAGACTTGTACACAGAAATTTGGGACAGGGTTTGAGTGAGGGCTTGGGGCAGCTTTCTGGAACTTTTTCAACTAATCAGAGGTGAGACAGAGCTGCATTCTGTCCCCTACACTAATTTTCATTTATATAAACAAATTACTTGTGAGCCTAGACATGCTTCCCTCTGATCTCCTAAGATAGGTTCTCAGCTCTGTTCAGTGTGCCAATGGTTAGGTTCTCCTTTAATTAGCACATTTTGGTTTACAAAGAAACTTAATATTTTACATACTGTTTCAGAAAATGTTAATTTAGAAATTATCCTAAGGCCCGTTGGTGCAGCAGTTGGATTTCTGCTTGTGATGCCAGCAACCTGGGTTTGGGAATGGACCTGGTTGCTGAAGGGCCTGCCGGGGAGAAGGATTGAGCATCCGATGACCACTCGCCTTCTGTGGGGGGAGGGTGGGGATGCAGACCGGCACCTGCTGACTCCCAGTGGAGATCAAGGGTATAGCAAGCACACTGACTGACTGACTAGGGGGATATGGTGGACCTTGGCATGCACCTAGATGTCATGGCACACCACACCTGTGGGAGAAAAGAAGAAAAGCTCTCCACCTACTTGACTGGATGATGGCCATCTGTTCCCCCTGCCAGCACAAAATGCCCTGGTAGGGCCAAAGAGACCACCTCAGCAGCACCCTAGGGGCCAAGAAGTTGCACTGGATAGCCCCCACTGGCCCCTTTCTCCATGGAGGTGGAGGACCCATCCAGTGAAGAGTTACACTGGTTTACCCTGAGAGTGGCTGCCATCATGGTGGTGGGCAGTGGTAATGGGTGATGGGCACAAGTGAGTGATGGGAGAGACCGTAGATGGCCCGGAGAGGCTGACAGTGGAGAAACAGGAAGCAGAAACAAAAAAATGAGCCCAAATGAATGTAATGGTTATGATATTCATTTTAAATACAACATGTTACAAATGGGAGAGAAGAGGAAGAAGCTCTGGGCATGGTAAGAGAGTATGAGTCCCATATTGACAGAAGATGCACAGTATATAGTGTGGATGTGTGGTGCAGATCAGTAAATGTGCTGAGAGCATGTGCCACACATGTGAGAATGTGCAGAAGCACAGAATTAATGTATGCCATGCAGAGAAAGGGAGCAGACACCCATATACGTCACTAATGTGCATATTCAGTCCAACTGCACCACTGCACAACTGTGCATCAGAGAAATGCTCTGCTCAAAGTTAGGTATAAAAGAAGCAGCTGTAAATCAGTGAGCCACCCAGAGGCAGGCATCAGAAGTGCAAAACCAATGGAAGGAATTGTATTTGCCATGGCTGATATGAGGAGAATAATGGAAGCACAGGCTGGCCAATAGAGGGCTCATATGTGAGATGTCCAACAGAGATGCTACTGTCCCCATGTCACATCTGAACAGCCGACAGACACAGAGATTATGGGATGGTATCAGCTCAACAGGGCCCTTCTGAGACAGCTGTGTGAGCTGCTCCATGATGAGCCACAGGCATCCACACACAGAAGCCATACAATGGTAGTGGAGACAAATGTCTCAGTGGCATTGTGCCTACTCACTACAGAAACCTTCTGGATACCATTGGCAACACCACCGGTATCACCCAGTTGGGCACTTCTCACCTCCTCACTCAGTTCCTAAATTCTTTGCTGCCCCATGCTAGTGAGTTCATATGATTCTCTCGCAAACCAGTGAAGCGTACAACAACAAAGCAGGGCTTCTACGGGGTAAGTGAAAAATAAACTTCCCAGCCCTCCCAAGGAGAATAGTTTTAGCCAGGGAAATTCAGACCAGCCAGTATGCTCATTTATAAATATTTTTATTTATATAATTTAAAAAGCACTTACAGGCACTTCTAGCAGTAGATAAATAGAAGACCACCCCCAGGAAAAAAAGCCTGATGACATTTCACTCAATCCACTCAGCTTGTTAAGGGCTCAGGGTAGCACACCTACTGTGAGTGCTTGGCACAATAAACTGCACCCATGTGGCCATCAAAGCACCACCTGGCAGGCACGAGGACCTGTATGTGAATAGAAAGGGATAGCATTCTATCAACTGCCAGGTAGTGTGTGATGCCATGGGGTGCATAATAAATATTTTTGACAAATACCCAGGGAGTGCACATGCACCTTCATCTGGCACCAGTCACCCTTGTGCCAATGTTGTGAGTCTGGGAACATAACCAGGGGATATTTAGTGGATGACTACCACCCCAGTCACAGAATCAGTGTCCATGTTGTAATAAGGGTGCAGCAATGTTGGATGTACAGGTGGCACAACAGGAGTATGTGATACCTGGGTGGTGTGAATGGGGGAGATGGAGGGAAGGAACAGTGCATGATGAAAAGGCCCAGCGAGACAATAGCACTGCCAGATGCAATGGAAGACTGAATGCATGCTGCTGAGCATGGTACTCTAAACACAGGGATCATGACAGGCAAGAAGTACCATTAACACCATGAGAATCAAAGGGCATGATGCCACACAGGAAGGCAAGACTGATGCATGGCATGCACAACAAATGCATACAACATGGACCACATACATCACAGTGTGCAGGAGGCAATGGAAGTGACAGTTGAAGCATAGCCACAGTGAACAATCCAGCAATGGGGGGGCCATAAGACTGGGACTTTGACTATCTGGGACGGAACATATGCAAAACAGGCAGCAACCCAGGAACAGGTCTAGTGGATGTGCAGGATGTACCAACATGAAATGGTGAAATACCATTTCCCCATCTCTCACACACAAGTGACAGTGCATACCCCTTCCAGCAGTGGATGCTGACCCCCATACTGTGGCCCACATCCAAGGTGGAGAAGTGTTACAATAAGGCACACATGGCAACAAGAAACATAATTGAGCAAGTGTTCAGTATGCTGAATATGCATTTCAGATGCCTGTAACATTCAGGGGCTGCCCTACAGTATAGCCCACAGAAGGTCTGTACCATATTCCCAGCATGTTGTATACTACACAACATGGCCATGGACTGAGGAATAGTGGTACTGGAGCTGAAGGCCAACAGTGATAAGGATGTGGAGCCCACGGATGGGGCTGAGCAGCTATGGTATGAGAGGGTTAACCTACAGATGGCCCTGAGGGGATGGCATCACAGGGACACTGTTGTGTAGGAACACTACAGTAATGCCAGGTGAGAATGGACAGCAGGCATTACAGTGATGCAATGCACATATTCACAGGGTATGTAAGTGCACGTGGTCCATCACGGCAATGTTGTGTATGTAGTGCAGACTACAGTGTGACGTGAGCACAGGTATGAGGATGTGGCCTGAACACATGGCCACATAGAACACAACAGCAATAGGTATGCACAGAGGTAAGGTTCTGTAGTCGGAATGGGTCAGAGGAAGCCAATTGGCACAAACTCACAATGGTATGCCACAGGTGCAGTCATCATGCTCATGCCAGGCCCATGACAACAGGTACCTCAACCACGTGCCTCATGCCATCCATGCATGGTGACAATGCCTCATGGGGTGTGGGGATGGTGTGTAGTAAAGGTCAAGCACAGTGCAGAACAACAGTTATTCTGGGTTACAGCATGCCCAACATGCTGTCTAGAGGCGGCATTGCCAGGCAGCAGTGAACCTGGACTTGTCAAGTGTTGCACGCATGGCCTCCCCGAACAAGTATGCAGCCCCTATGTGACTGCGTACCCCATGCTGCTGTGGCTACACCCATGTGAAAGTAGAGGTACATGAACAAGAACCTCAATAGAACTGGGGGGTATTAGTGAAATGAACATAATAGCCAGGGTTGGGTGCACTTGGAGATGCTGCGGTCGGGGCGAGGGATGTGCTGTGGTACTGGTTGGTGTTCGTAGGGGGGTGATGAGGTTGCTGCAATGTGCACAGGAGGGTGTGCTGAGTGCAAACTCACAAATTTGGGCAGCTGGCTGTTCATGGACAGCTGATACAATAGCCACCTGACTCGCAATAAAGTCCTCGTTGAGAACTGTGACAGCCCCCATGATCTCTGTATGGCAGGCTGAAGCCCGCTCCTCCTGAAGGTGCATGTGTATCCACAAATCCACCACATCATCATGGAGTTGCACCTGGGCCTCCTCAGCAGCTGAGAATGGTCAACAAGTCACTGGTCCTGGGCAAGCTATTCAGGGTTTGGGTCCGGTTGCTGACCAGGGGGGTGGGGTTGGGGGGCCTGGCATGTGCCAGGCTGAGTGCGCTGTACCTCCACTGCCTACTGTGTGTTGTGCGGTAATTGGGCACATGCAGTAGCTGTACTTGTTTGGGCCACCTATACCTGTTCCTGGATAGGCAGGAATCTGTCACTGTCCCCCTGTAGCAGGGCAATAATGCTCTGCTGTTGTGCCACTACAGGCTGCTTTGTAGCTGTGCAGTGGCCAGTGGCAACTGTTTGCCAGTGATCTACACTGGGACCAATCTTGGATGGCTGCTGGCCACATGTCCTCTGTCTTGGGGGACATTTTAGGGCACAGGGGAGGCTGTGTTTTGGATGACACTGGTGTCTTCATTCTCTCTGTGTCACTGGCAAGCACTGGCCCAGGGCAGCTGTCCCAAAGGTCAGCAACAGAGTAGAAGGCCTCACCCAATAGGGAGGGTTTGGCATCCTCATCACCATTATCATCCTCCCCCTGAGGGTGCAGAGCCATGGTAGAGGGCCCAAAGCTTGCTGTGGCAGTCCCCACAGGTGTTGGCACATGCTGAGATTCATGTGGCACCTGTAGATGACCACCACTGGTCCCAGCTCGAGAGGGTGCTGGTGACAGAAACTGAAAACACAGTTAAGGATATAACACCATGTTACCATAGGCATACATACACAGCCATAAGCCCATACTTTCACCAGGTATGCAGTTTGTAACACACACACATGCAGGACATTGGTGGCTGGGAATCACACAACATGCTGTGATGTGAGATTTGCTGTGGCGAACACAGGCATGCAGTGGAGCTACTTGTTAGGATACTAACAGATTACCATGATGATGCCCTGTCAACACACATGCAGAGGACAACAAATGCAGGTGAAGAACTAAAAATAGGCATACTTACAGCCGTGAGACTGAGCAATTCCTGTCTCCTGGCTATCACTGGGCACGCCATGCACAGCCACCTGCCCGAAGATGGTGGCCATCAGTGCCTCCTGCACCAACATCTGGGTGGCTCTTGATGGCCCCCACCAGTGGCCTGTTGGTCCTGCTGTACTGGGGCCAGTAGGTCTTTGGTGTGGACCCTAAGGCTACTGGCATGCATCTTAGATTCCTGGGGTGTACAGTTGTACACCCCCTGGGACTTGACAACCTCTGTCATCTCCCTCTAGGCCTGATCATTGTCCTGCAGGGTGCCTGTCCTCACTACACACGATGTCCTCCATCAGCACATAGGCCTCAGTGAGGGCCATTAGCTCATTCTTGGTGAAATTAGGATAACTATGTCTTGCAGTAGACATGTCTGGTGCTTTGAGAACAAATTGACAGAGATAGGACCAGTTAACATTACAAGGAACAGGGGTTTTCACACAGCACAGGACACTGTGGGCCACACACACACAAAATGGATGAAAAGCACCTATCTTCAAGGATGCTATTCCTCTAGGTCACCACTGCAGACTGGAGGAGCATTCCTGTCTTTATGGGAATGGACATGCAAATGAGCTTAACACATTCCGGTAATGAGATGCTAATGTTCTGTTTGGGCAAAGACTGTAATAAGGCATTTTGCATATTATGGGTGAATATTGCATAGAAGTGTGCCATGCACATGGACTGCGATTGTGTATTACTGTTTGCACCATGTACCAGCATGGTGCACATATACAGTCATCTGTGCAACTGAGAAGCCACATCTGTGTTATGTGCAGGACATGTTTGGTGCCATCCATTTGTATATGCAGTGTACTACTGCACAGCTGCAACTGATGGGCAGTCATGCATGATACACCCCCACTGCATAACCTCCATGCATATTGTGGTGTGGATGACATAGGCCGTGGCAATGGCTGACCTTCACAACATGGTACCATGCAGCCTCCGTGCATAAATTTGGCTATGAGTCACAACCTTCTTTTGCTGTGTCACACAATGTTATCACGCATGCCTAGTGGAATGCCAATAATGCCCTATTAAGCTGCTCTATGGTGCATACATATATGGCACATGTATACAACAGTTTGCATCATTGAAAACTGCATCACAGAAAAACCTGCAGTGTGAAACAGGAGAAGACGGTCTTTCAAGCAACAGAGGGTGGTGGATTAAGGTTTACGTTTGTTTGTTACAATTCTTAAGATTTTCAGTGCAGGAAGAGTTTAAAGCACAGCTGACTTATTTTGGGGCGGACAGCTCTCAGAGCACAAACCACCAGGCCTGTTTTGGGGCTAAGGTTTACCTGTGTCTGACTTGGATGTGTGGATTTTTCTCTGATTGATTAGCAGGGTATTTCTCATCAAATTGTTGTGTAGGGCATCTTCCTGACAGGAAGGCACTCATTGCAGCAATTAGGTCAGAGCTTCTAGCTGATTGTTTTGCGAGGGCACAGTTTAGGCCCAACCCTTCCCACCCTCACCCCACCCACCCCTGAAATAGTTCCTTATACCTGGGGGTTCTGACATCATTTCCTCAAGAGTGCAAGGTGCATGTCACTGTCATATCCTCTCTAGCACACTGCACTGACAATATAAGCATAAACATTGTATAATATAAATATATATTTCTACTTTACAAACCAATCACAAACAAAAAAAAAAAAAATGTGGGGAGTAGTGCAATGTAATGGCTGTGGGGCAGCAGTCTTCTGGGAGTCTTTCTGGAGGCTGAGATGCTGCCCTATTTGCAGACAACTGTCTGCCCTGAGGGAGGAAGTTGCCCGTCTTCAGGCCACACTGGACAGTAGTACGGGGACCTTCCCCCAGGCCACAATGGACAGTAGGAAGGGAACCTCCCCCATCCAGGGAGCACCAGAACCACCACCACTACCTCACAGGTTGCAAAGAAAGCACAGCAGTTGGACCACAGTGGGCTCAGGGAGGATCAGGATGGTGAAACAGAGGCACACCCAGTCAGATGTTACACACCACAATCCATACGCCATTCTGGGGGAGCATAGCCTCTATAGATACACCCCAGAGGAGACTAAGGAGGCTGAGGACAACTGTCACAAGGGAGGCTCACAGGAAGGAGGCAGAGGACACCACAAGGAAAGAAGCAGCTCCTGGTGGGGACCAATTATTAGGGGGATAGAACTGGGAGGAGCTGGGAAATCTGAAGTAAGGTGCCTGCCTGGTGCCATGGCTTGAGGGACAGGAAGCGATCCTCAGGATCACAACAACAGCTGCAAGGGATTCTGAGCTGGACATAATTGTCCACCTAGGGACAAATGACTTGGCTCATCATGAGGTTAGAGCAGTGCAGGAGGACATTGCAGAGTTGGGGAGGCCTAAGACAAGTAGCAAACACAGTATCCTTCTCAGAGGTGCTGCCTGTCAAAGGCATGGGGAGGCGAGGGTAATTGGCACCATGCAGTTTAATGAATGGTTGAAAAATGGTGCGGAGCACAGGGTTTTAGCTTCATTGGGACTGGGTTCCACCTGGAGGACACCAGCCTATACTGGCAGGATGGTCTGCATCTGTCCAGGAAGGAACAAGTCTTTTGAGCAATCGGTTTAAATGCTTCATTGGCAAGCTTTTAAACTAGTCAATGGGGAGGCACTGACAAGCAGCAGAAAATCCCAGCCTCCCTACAAAACAGGGTACTAAATGAGAAAAGACCAAGGTAGAACGGTCAGTGGGGATGCTGCAACAGAAGGTAAGGCCATCAAAAATGGAGAGCAATGAGTACCAATGCCTGTAGTCTAGATAACAAGCTTCCTGAATTAGTGGCCTTGATGGAGGAGGAACATCTGGATATCGTGGCAGTTACAGAAACATGGTACACAAAACCATGACTGGGACGTAAACATACCAGGATACACTATCTACAGGAGGGACAGGGAGGGTAAAAGAGGGGAGGAGTAGTTCTTTACATAAGGGAAGGAATAAAAGCAACAGAACAAAAGGGTAAACAGGGAGGAGAAGAAGCACTGTGGGTAAATTTGGAGACAGGCAATGGCACCACAATCCGCACAGGGGTTGTATACAGACCCCCTTCTCAGGGGGAGGAAGTGGACAAGGAAATGATAGAAAGTATACTTAGAATGGCAGAAAAAGGGTTGATATTGCTGATGGGTGATCTGAATATGCCAGATGTTAACTGGAGCGCAGTTGCAGCTGCCACTTCGAAGAGTGCAGTTATTCTAGATGCCCTACAGGGGGCATGCCTTAGACAACTAGTACTGGAGCCCACTTGAGAGGGAGCAATATTAGACTTGATACCTCAAATGGAGATGGAGAGAGGATCACAGATGTAGAAGTGGGTAGCCATCTGGGAACTAGCGACCATCGAACAGTATGGTTCACAATAAACACAGCAATAGAGTCAAGCCATACAAAGACAAAAGTACTGGACTTTAGAGGGCTGACTTTGCTAAATGGGTGAGTGCCTAAGGAATGCACTAGCAAATGGGCGGAAGGAGGGTGGAAGAACAATGGGGAATAATAAAACTGCCATCACAGAGGTAACGAGCCTTTGTGTGAAGCAAATAAACAAAACAAGATGATGTAAGAAACCACTATGGTTCTCAAAGGAAGTGGCAGTGAAGGTTCAAGAGAAAAGAAAAGCATTCAGGAAGTACAAGGAATCGCAGCAGAGCAGGACAGAGAACTGTATCAGTTAAAGCAAAAGGAGGCTGGGAAGGCAGTCAGAACAGCAAAGGCCCAAACTGAGGAAAAGATAGCCAACCTAGTTAAGAAGGGAATAAAACCTTTATAGGTACATCAGGGAGCAAAGGAAGACCAAGGGAGGATAGTGAGGCTTAATAAAGGGAGGGAGGGTGGGCAGAGGAGAATGGAAAGGCAGAGATACTAAACAAATATTTTGCTCAGTATTTACAAAGGAAGAGGGAGGTACTTAAAACAAACAGTAGTAACACTCGATACAGAAGTTGATACCAGCCCATTTACAGAAGAAAGGGTTCTGAAAGAACTCTTAAAACTGAAGGTGGACAAAGCAATGGGGCGTGATGGAATTCATCCCAGAATTCTAAAAGAACTAAGGGTAGAACTAGTGACACCACTGACTACCCTCTTTAACAAATCATGGGAGGATGGGTGGTACCGAGGACTGGAGGAGGGCAGATGTGATTCCCTTCACAAAAGTGGGAGCAAGGCAGAAGCAGGAAACTATAGACCTGTTAGTTTAACCTCAGTGATAGGGAAAATGATGGAATCACTTCTAAAGGAAAGAATTGTCGCAGATCTGGAGGCCAGAAGGGCACAGGACCCTAGGCAGCATGGATTCACAGCGGAAGGTCATGCCAGACGAATCTGATAGATTTCTTTGACTGGGTGACCAAAGTAGTAGATCAGGGAGGGCTGTGACATGGCCTACCTAGACTTTAGCAAGGCATTTGACACAGTCCCATACAAAAGATTAATATATAAGTTAGCCAGCCTGGGAGTGGGTCCCAAGATGACAGCCTGGCAAAGAATTGGCTGGAGAATAGGACACAGAGAGTAATAGTAAATGGAGTCCACTCAGAAGAAAGGAGGGTTACTAAGGGTACCGCAGGGTTCAGTATTAGGACCAGTCCTCTTCAATGTCTTTATCAGCGACATTGCAGAAGGACTGGAAGGAAAGATGTCTCTTGCAGATGACACTAAGATCTGCAACAGAGTTGATGCACAGGTGGGGTGGAAAGGATGAGAAGGACTTGGCAAGGTTAGGAGGAATGGTCAAATGTATGGCAGCTTAGATTCAATGCTAAGAAGTGCAAGGTAATGCACCTGGGAAACAAAAACCCAGGGGAAGAGTACACAATGGGAGGTGAGATACTAACAACAACAAAAATGGAAAGGGACCTGGGGGTACTCATATAAGATGACCTAAAGGTGGGCAAGCAATGTGAGAAGGCAGCAAGGAGGGCTGGGGGGATACTGGGATGCATAGGGAGAGGCATCACAAGTAGAAAACAGGAAGTTATTATCCCTCTGTACAGACAGCTGGTGAGACCCCATCTGGAGTACTGTGTGCAGTTCTGGAGACCCAATCTCCCAAAAAGACATAGACAGGATGGAAGCTGTCCAGAGGAGGGCAACTAAAATGATGCAGGGTCTGCACGGAGGACATATGAAGAGAGACTTAAGGAGCTTAATATGTATAGCCTCGAGGAAAGGAGGAGAGGGGGGACATGATAGAAACTTTCCAGTACCTCAGGGAATCAACAAAGTCCAAGAGGGTAGCATCTTTCAAAAAGAGGTGTGCAGAACAAGAGGGCACAATTTGAAGATAGAGGCGGCTCAGAGGTAATTTAAGGAAGTATTTTTCACAGAGAGGGTTGTGGATGCATGGAATGGCCTTCGGAGGAGTTGTGGAGTCAAAATCAGTGGTGGAATTCAAGCATGCATGGGATAGTCATAAGGCAATTCTGGGGGGTGGGGGTAGGAAGAAGTAGGCTGCTGGTTAACTAGGATCTGCAGCTTATCCAGTAGGTAGGGAAATGGGCAGACTGGGTGGGCCAAGCGGTCCTTATCTGCCGTCACATTCTATGTTTCTATGTTTCTATGTTTCTATGCTATATGTGTACAGGCCATAGGCCTACAAAAATGTGGTGAGAATAAGCACCACTGTGCACCACATAAATATGGCATGTGCAGGGCACCATGTGGTAGCAAACAGGTGGGACCAGAGCTCGTCCAAGATGAAGCTAGCCAACCTGTTCAACCTTGTGGTCATCAGGGAGAGCCAGCTGTTAGGCACAGTTGCCCTGGAAAGGCCATGGTCTGCAGTGTGGGCCAAGATCAGCAGGAGGTTCACTGGGAGGATGGGGGTGGAGCACTCTGGAGAGCAGTGCTGCCATAGATATGGTAACCTGTGCAGGAGGGACCAGAGCAGACTGGACTGGTACTGGGACATGGTTGCAGACGGTTCGGTGCCACGTCCAGGTATGTAGAACAGCCACATGTGTGCACATTATGTAGTCATACCAGGTCAGGGTACTGTTTGAGTCTATAGCTACATACAGAGGACTGTTGCATTTCTGTACTAGCAGTCCACTGCTGTGCCAGACCATGACGAACAACATATTGGTGGAATGGCATACACATGCCCTCCAACACCATGGTGAAGGCGGCAGACAGCTAATGGTCTGGTCTGTCCCAATGCATTCAACTCCTACCCATAGATGCTGGCAGGATGCCAACCGATGGAACTGTATGGCACTCTGCACAATGTTTGTTGTTCCCATACCCCATCTGCGCAGTAAGCGGTAGCGGCATGGCACCATGTGCAGTGGCATGGACATGTGCCCTCCCATCCCTGACATGTTGTGGTATGAGGCATAGCCATGCACAATGCTATGGCATTGACACCTGCTCTGTGTTACACATGTACTACATGCTAGTGTGCCTGCACACACACAGATATGCACATACACAAACACACTATGGGTACCTGTCCCGCTATGTGTATTTGGCCACACATGATAGCTGTATGTGATAGACATTGCAGTCTGTGGTATATTGTGTCCACTGTGCATCCCCATAGTTCAGTTCTGTTTATTGTGAAGGGATGAGCATCCACTGAGCAAGCTTATTTGCAAGGATGTCCCTTATACAACATACATCACAAGCAACAAAATACACAGTAAGAGATACAGTAAAATAGCAGTACTTATAAGAACATAGCTAGTAATGTATAGCACAATGTGTCATCTGCAAAGTGTCACTCTGGGGTATGCATGCACCACTGGTGATGTCACTGTCATATAGGACTCCACTGTGTAGTGTGCATCGCATCCCAGCACAGAGTTAGGTGCGTTGTCCATGCAGCAATGTAGCTGTTCTGTGACAGCTGCTGCAGGTCTGGTGTCACAGTGGTTACAGGCACACAGCTGCTGTGTTGTACCCTGTCATGGTGTGTCTCAATGGTGTGTGTACATATACACATGACGGTGCCTGTTAGGGGCAATGTGTCTGTACAGTGTGCATGCACATATGCCCATCCACACACATGCATGACCCTGCTGCCATAATCTGCACAACACACTGCATGGTTAGGCTGACAGCCAGTGAGTGCAAAGCCCCATTCCAGTGTTCCCCTGCTGCTGTGCTCTGCCACTGCTCTCTGAAGTCAGGCTACAGCCATGCAGTTCAGTTCATTGTCATGCAGACTTGTGAGTTTACCTGTGTGTACACCTGTATCCTGATCAAGAAACATGACAGTACACACATTGGTATGTAAGGCCAACTGGTGTGATGGGCAGTGGTGGTGCAAAATATTGGCACCACCACATCAAGTTCAGCTGGTAGGGCACACATTGTACATGGGCATGGCCACAGTGTGCATGGCAGGTGTCTACATGTTGGGCCACAGGCAGGGGCAGGCATTCCTGTGTCACATACAATGCATGTTACACACGCTGGGCCACTGTACAGTGTGCTGGCACTGTACTGTCTGTGTCAGATGGGCAATACTAGTGCTTGTGGACTGTGCATACACATTGCTGTCACCCTGTGATTGTTACACACAGGCCCAACCCTTGCTCAGGAGCCTGCATTCACAAATGTGTGTACAGTGAACATCAACAGTGCTGCAATGTATGTGATTGGACTATGGGGGACATTTGTGGACATGCCTATGGTTGACCGAATCTTTTTAAATTTTTTCACATTGCAGACAGAGGGGCCAGTGCATGGGCCAAGTGGGACACCAGGAGGGAAGGCCATGATTGTGCAGGAGGAGCAGGACAGCAGTCTGCAGCACATGTGCTGCGAAGACAGTCAGGTGAGTATGCATTCGTGTGTCATTATGGCACAGCCAGACTGTGTGCAACTTTAACGGTGCTGCATCTACTGTGCCAGTGCATCCAACACCTGTGTGAGGCATAATACAGGCACACATGTGTTGCCTGCTCCCGATCAGCCTGTCTTACCAGCGCATGTCATCCAACATTGGAGCACATGTCTAACCACATTCCGTGTGCTCTGTTCACACCACTGATTCATACTGTGCAATAAGGCAGTCCAACAACTTTATTTATTTTATTTATTTATTTATTGAAGATATCAGATTACATACCTTTGAGTCATAGACTCCTTTACGAAGGTTCCATGCCAGATATACATAGACTATAGATACAGTACAATACAGCAATGACACAAAATTTAAATACAGCAATGACAACAGGAGCTAACAATTTAATTGGAAGCAAGTACCACGAGCAGTACCATGTCAAGGAGGTACAAATAGCAGAGTAAACAATTATTTCAATGTGGTGTACAGAGGAGTTGCATAGACCCTGGAGAATTGCATACAAAGTTCATATACATACAAGGCAATCTGTGACATCAGACATGCCAAGCAGTTATTTGATTACTGAAGTAGATCAGGCTGGACAGGAGAGTCCGTTGTCAACTACAGAACACTCTAGTGGTGACAGGAACAGAGTATGATCCATAGCCCAGAAGAGAGAGGCAGGCCATGCAATGGCATTAATGACAGCCGCAGGCTGAGCATTGTGTGAGGAGGCTTCATAAGTGGGCCTTGAACCGGCCCAGTTTAGGTTCAGAAAGGAGGGAGCTAGGCAGTGAGTTAAGCCAAACAGGAGGCTGGTGCCTAAAGATTCTTTGACCCTGGGTGGTCTTGCAGCGGGGAACCCGGTAGTGAGTGGTCACATATTGCCAAGTGAGCGGGGTGGATTGGGGAGATTGGAGCGGGTGGGGGGTAAGAGCAGGTGGAAGTAGGCTGGCAGAGATTTTTTTGGCAAAAAGGCAGGTCTGATATTTGAACCTCCCATCAAAGTTTAGCCAGTTGGTGATGGAGTAAAGGGAGCAGGTGTGTGTGTGAATTTGTCACACCCAGTGGCTAGTCTACCTGCCTTAATAAGGGCTGTCCTGATCCTGTTTAGGTACGTGTTGTTAGCTGCACCACAGATTATAATGCCATAGCCTACTAGTGTTAGGATCGATGAGGAAACTGCTAGGTGTAGGGCCTTAGGGGTGAGGCAATGCTTGTACCAATAGAGTAGCCCAATTCATACATTGACAGCAGCGCTCAATTTCTGAATGTGGTCATGGTAGATGAGTCCAGTGTCTAGGGTGATACCCAGACATTTGAAGGTGGTAACCTGCTCAAGAGGGTCATTTTGGGAGTTTAGTATGAGTAGAGGTAGCCCCTTGTTCCTATTTTGGGCATGAGTGAACACTATTGATTTAGTTTTTTTATAATTTAGGTCTGGCCTGTGTTGCATGAACCATGATTCAGCTTCTGAAAAGGATTTTTGGAAAGCACATCAGAGGGTGGTAGGAACAATATGGGAGCTGTAAATTAAGAAAAATGTGTTCTGTTTCTAGGGGTAGTTCAGTGATCTAAAAAGTAGTAGTATAGGGTAATAGTAGACAGGTATTTTACTTCCACAGGTTGCAGGCATGAATGAGGTAGATAGATATAGGGAAAGACAGTTTTGTTTTATACAGGATAGGCAACGGTGTGTTTGAAATAAATATATAACAAAGAGTAGACTACATGACATGTTTTAGAAAAGGGATAGGATAGGATAGGGTTTTTCTCCACAGGTTTATGGTCTTCTAGCATCTGATGGAACGCTATTGTGTATGATGATGTGTACAAGTCTTGAAAAAGTCATTCTGCTGCAATAGTAACATTACTACTAAAATAGAACGACTTCACATTCTGCTTTAGTACGTACATCACAATGAAAATTTTATAGTAGATGGGACTTTTTTTCCTCACAGGTCACAGTCATGATAGTTATAAGGTAAGATAGTTTTTTTCCCAAACAGGATCAGAAATGACTTGCTTGATTTGAATCTAAAACCAAGAATTGAATAATAGACATGTTTTAGAATAGGGAAAGGATAGGGTTTTTGGCCACACGATAATGGTCTTACAGCTTGTGATGGAACACTGTTCTGTTGGCGATGCATACACTTGAAAATGTTATGCTGCAGCAAATAGTGACATTGCTAATAAAACAGAATGACTTTTCATTCTGCTTTAGTAGATATGTCACAATGCAAGTGACCTCCTCATCTACGTACAACAGGATTGCGAAAGGTTTAAGTGTCGCATGCGTGAGCTGACCAGAGTTTAATGCATATGGCTAATGTTAAATGATAACTGAAACATACACAACTCATCTTATATGTAATCAGATCCATGTCTTACCTTTCCTTCATGGATTTGGTGAACAGTGTCCCATAATGTAATAGTTGATATGACATTGAGCAGCATTTGTAACACCAGAAGTAGTGAGGTAAGGCCCATCACTTATTGAAAAGTGTGATGGCAATATAAGAACCATTATCATAAAATATATCTAGAGTTGCATAACATAAAGAAATTGTATAAATATCACACATATTCAGTATTTATCATATATTTGTTTAAGCATTTCCTGGAAATTAACGACTGGCTGGGTGGGGTGGCCAGAGCGCAGTCTCTTATCACTATAATGAGCTTTTTTGTTCTTTTTTTATATACACATTTTTTTTTCTTTGAGGCTCACACTGACAGTACCACATGGTATGCCATCTGTGTAGTCGGGGAGTTTTGGTGTTCATGGTGGTGTGGAGCGGCCCTTAATTTTGTGACTAGTTATTTGTAAAGATGGACAAATATGATGAAATTCAAATTCTTTCAGATTTAATTTCACATAATCACTGCTGTCAGTATAGAGGCTGATCATTGCTATCATCCGTGTGGCTGCCATGCCGAGTACTTCTAATAGGTTTCAGACTGCCACTGCATCCAATCAGTGAGCTTCTTTAGCGCATGCATAATTAATTGGATGTAATAATCAATACTGAACGATGATGGTTATGTTAATGTTACAGCTTCAACTAATGCCCTCTCCTTTCTGAATGTCAATTTGCAGTTAACAATTTTTATTCATGCTAGTAAATTGATACACTCTGTCTTTAGGCAACTCTACCTATTGTCCTCTCTCCATTTTATCTGCCTTGCTCTTTTTTGGCATTGAATTTCAACTGCCACCTCTTGGACTACATATCTCATTTGCAGGTCCCTCTGCTACTCGTGTACCCCCTCCTACCAAATATCCCACAGAGCTTGATGTCATCTGTAAAGATATGCATCTTGCCCTGTGTTCATTCCCTTACATTGATGAACACTTTGGAATTGGAAAAGGCGAGTGCCAGGAGTGACACATGTGGCACCAAACTTGTGAATTCTGTCTTTACTAAGCTGATCGCTTTAACCATAACTCTCTGCTATCTCTCACACTAACCAGCTATGCACACGAGGATACTGTAACAAGTGCAGTTGTGATCACGGTATATGTTGTGTATTTGAATGTGCCATTTTCAAAACAGAAAGATCATTGACATAAGCCACTTATATTATCCTTTAACCCCATAAAGCATGGCAAGGTGAGACATGTTGTACCTTCTGACAGCATTCAATCCTTTGGCCCGTGTTAAAGGGGCAAGATAACTATGAGAAGGTGATCATATGATCTTGCAATGTATTACACCACAATGTACAGTACATAGTTGAGAAATTAAAAAGAATCATTTACATCTTGATTACAAATGTTAATGTATTCATCAATAAAGTCCACTGCATATGTTTGACATACATTTTCTTAGAGTTGCCAGAATATACAAGACATGCCCAATTGTCTGTTGTACACTCAAGATTCTTGTTGATACCACTCAGCTGCTGTTCTATTTTACACACTGCCTATACATTGGAAGATACACAGTAGCTGGTGTGGTGTTTCACACCCTGATTCTGAATTTATCCATCTTCCTTCCATTCTATGTGTCTTCAGTCCATCAACTGTTGTCTGCATTCTTTGAGGTTTTAAGTTATGTTCTTTTGACTCATAGTGTGCAGTTATGGGTAAACACTGGGCCATGATTAAATCATTCATTTTTCTTTCATGTGTAACAAGCTACTTCTTACCTTTTCTTTATGGATTTACTGACATATACCCCATAATGCAGTAGGTAGGACCCCAGTAAGCCAGCATGGCCCTACCATGGGTGGTAGGGTATAGCACCCGGGTATCTGCAGGTGGCCTGAAGTGCGTAATTATTGATCAGAAATGTCATCCAGACCTGTGCAGCTGTAAGAAAAGATGTAATACACACTCATTTACAACATTAATATTCTGATTATCCCAATAATTGTGTAACAAGCAGTTTGTCGCTGAAAATGACTGAATGGTTGGTGCCATCTTGTTTTTGGCCATGTGATACAGGGGATGCAGATATAGGTTCAATCTGGGCCATGATTTATTCATTCACTTCCCTGTTATGTATAACAGAGTACTTATTTCTTCTTCTTTATGGATTTACTAACTAGTACCACAAAACACAATAGTTGGGACCACAGTGGACCAGCATGGCCCTACCATGTGTGGTTGAGTGTGTCACCCTGGCTATCTGCAGGTGGGACTGCAATATAAAATCAGTGTTCAGAAATGCATTCCAAGCCACTGCAGCTGTAATAAAAGGTGTACTCTATAGATATCTACCACTTATTTAATCTAGCTATCTCACTAAATGTGTAGCAGAAATAGTTTGTTGCTGAAAATGACTGAATGGTGCTGACAATCTTGTTTATGTCCATGTAACCCAAGGCATGTATATATTGGTACAATCTGGTCTTGATTTACTCATTCACTTCCCTGTCATGTAAAACAGGCTACGTCTTACTTTTCCTTTATAAATTTATTGACATGTATCCCATAATGCAATAGGTGGACCCATATGGCCCTACAATACCTGTAGGTGGTTGGAAATGGCACCCCGGCTATCTGCAGGTGGGTCTGCAATGTGGAATTAGTTATCAGAAATTTCATCCAAGCCCTGGGAGCAGTAAGAAAAGGTGTCATCCATAGACATTTACCTCTTTTGTAATCTAGTTATCCCAATAAAAGTGTAACAGAAGCAGGTTGACACAGAAAATGACTGAATGTTGTCAGCTGTCTTGCTTTTGGTTATGTGACCCAGGAGATATAGATATGGGTACAGTCTGGTCCTTGATTTGTTCATTTACCTGCCTGTCATGTAAAATAGGCTTCTTCTTTGTTTCCCTTTATGGATTTATTGACATGAACAATATAATACAATAGGTGGGTCCCTCATGGCCCAGCATGGCTCTAGCCTGGGTGGCTGGGTATGGGGGTATGGCAACATGGCTATCAGTAGGTGGGTCTGTAATGTGAAATTAATAATCAGAAATAGCATCCAAGCCACTGCTGCTGTAAGAAAGGTTATAATCCATTAACATTTACCAGTTTAATAATCTAGTTATCCCAATAAATGTGCAACAGAAGCAATCTGATGCATAAAATGACTGAATGGTGTCAGACATCTTGCTTTTGGTCATGTGACACAGAGGATGTAGATATGGTACCAGTCTGGCCCTTGATTTATTCATTCACTGCCCTGTCATGTAAAACAGGTTGCTTCTTATTTTTTTCTTTAAGGATTTATTGACATGTACTCCATAAAGAAATAGGTGGGCCCCCCATGGGCCAATATGACACTATCATGGATGGTTGGGTATGGGGGCATGGCACTCCTGCTATCTGCAGGTCAGTCTATAATGTAAAATTAGTCATCAGAAATATAATCAAGGCCCCTGCAGCTGTAAGAAAGGTGAATTCCATAGACATTTAAAACTTGTACTGTCTAGTTATCCCAAGGAATGTGTACCTGAGGCAGTTTGATGCAGAAAATAACTGAACAGTGTCAGCCATCTTGTTTTTGGTCATGTGATGCAGGGGATGTAGATATGTGTACAGTCTGGGCCTTGATTTACTCATTCTCTTCTCTGTTATGTAAAACAGGCTACTTCTTACTTTTCTTTTATGGTTTTATTGACATCTACCCCATAATGCTATAGGTGGACACCCCATGGACCAGCATGGGCCTGCCATGGGTGGTTGGGTCTGGCACACTGGCCTTCTGCAGGTGGGACTATAATATGAAACTAGTGATCAGAAATTCCATTGAAGCACCTACACCTGTAAGAAAAGTTGCAATCCACTGACATTTACAAATCATATAATCTAGTTATCTTAATAAATGTGTAACAGAAGTGGTTCATTGCAGAAAATGACTGAACAAATATTTGGCCATCTTGTTTTTTCTCGTGTGACCCAGAGGATGTAGACATGGGTACAGTCTATGCCTTGATTTACTCATTCACTTCCCTATCATGTAAAACATTCTACTTCTTCGTTTTCCTATATGTATTTAGTGACATATACTCCATAATGCAATAGGTGCACCCCCCATGGGCCAGCATGGCCCTACCATTGGTGGTTGGATATGGCATCCCAGCTATCAGCAAGTAGCTCTGTAATGTGAAATTAGTGATAAGAAATGTCATCCAAACCCCTGCAGCTGTAAGAAAATGTGTAATCCATTGGCAATTACAACTTTTATAAGCTAATTTTCCCAATAAATGTGCAACAGAAGCAGTTTGATGCAAAAAATGAGTGAACGGTATCAGCCATCTTGTTTTTGGTCATGTGACCCAGTGGATGTAGATATGGGCACAGTCTGGGCCTTGATTTTCTCATTGACTTCCCTGTCATGTAAAACAGGCTACTTCTTAGCTGTTCTTTATGAATGTATTGACATATACCCCATAATAGAATAGGTGGTCACCCAAGGGCCAGCATGGGCATACCATGGGTGATTGGTATGGCACCCTGGCTATCTGCTGGTGGGTCTCTAATGTGAAATTAGTGATCAGAAATTTCATCCAAGCCCCTGCTGCTGTAAGAAAGGGTGTAATCCATTGACATTTACAACTTTTATACTCTAGTTATGCCAATAAATGTATAAGACAAGCAGTTTGAAGCAGAAAATCACTAAACTTTGTCATCCATCTTGTTTTTGGTCATGTGACCCAGAGGATGAAGATATGGGTACAATATGGGCCTTGATTTACTGATTCTCTTCCCTGTCATGTAAAACAGGCTGTCTCTTACTTTTCCTTTATAGATTTATTGACGTATCCCACAATGAAATAGGTGGACACCCCATGGGCCAGCATGGGCAAACCATGGGTGGTTGGGTATGGCACCCCGACTATATGCAGATGAGTCTGTAATGTGAAATTAGTGATCAGAAATTTCATCCAAGCCCCAGCAGCTGTAAGAAAATGTGTAATCCATTGACATTTACCACTTTTATAATTTAGTTATCCCAATAAACATGTAACAGAAGCAGTTTGACTCAGAAAATGACCATACGGTAGACACCATCTTGTTTTTGGTCATGTGACCCAGGGGATGTAGATATGGGTACAACCTGGGCCTTGATTTACTCATTCACTTCCCTGTCATGTAAATCAGGCTACTTCTTACTTTTTCTTTCTGAATGTATTGGCATGTACCCCATAATGCAATAGGTGGACACCCCATGGGCCAGTATGGGCATACCATGGGTGGCTGGGTATGACACCCTGGCTATCTGCAGGTTGGTCTGTAATGTGAAATTAATGATCAGAAATTTCATCCAAGCCCCAGCTGCTGTAAGAAAAGGCATAATCCATTGACATTTACCACTTTTATAATTTAGTTATCATAATAAATGTGTAACAGAAATAATCTGATGTAGAAAATGACTGAATGGTAGCAGTCATTTTGTTTTTGGTCATGTGACCCAGGAAATGTAGATTATGGGTACAATCTGGGTCTTGATTTACTCATTCACTTCCCTGTAATGTAAAACAGGCTACTTCTTACTTTTCCTTTCTGAATTTATTGGCATGTACCCCATAATAAAATAGGTGGACACCCCATGGGCCAGTATGGGCATACCATGGGTGGTTGAGTATGGCACCCTGGCTATCTCCAGGTGGGTCTGTAATGTAAAATTAGTGATCAGAAATTTCCTTCAAGCTCCTGGTGCTGTCAGAAAAGTGCAATCCATTGACATTTACCACTTGCATAATCTAGTTATCCCAATAAATGAGTTACAAGCAGTTTGGTGCAGAAAATGACTGAACTGTGGCAGCCATCTTGTTTTTGGTCATGTGACCCAGAGGATGTAGCTATGGGTTTAATATGGGCCCTGATTTACTCATTTACTTCCCTTTCACGTTAAACAGGCTACTTCTTACATTTTCTTTATGAATTTAGTGACGTGTACCCCATAATCCAATAGCTAACCCCCATGGGCCAGCATGGCCTTACCATTGGTGGTTGGTTCTGTTCACACTCATATTTTGTAGGTGAGGAACGATTGTGACATTTTTGTTTATGTAAAGAATTTGTAACCTGAAAATTAGTTACTTTTCAGATAAAATTTTTTATCAATGATACAACCAATTTTAATGTTTTTACAAACGTCAATATTTTTTGCGACTACAAATTCACAAAAACAATTGAAATTTCACTAAATAAACATATATATCACTGAATTGCTTAGTTGGAAAACTTACATTTTTACTTTAAATTATAGTTGTCTTAAGTATCTTACTACTGTGACAAAAATTTTTTACCAGGGAATTAAGAAAAATTATGTAATAACATCATAACCGATAGGTGTGCAAAGCCAGTGAAAAAAACTCTGGCAGCAAGGATTTGCAATTTACAGAAAAACCTTGGCAGTGTAAGGGTTAAGTTATTGCAAGTTAAAAAGTTAAAAAAATCAGTAGGCACTTCAATATAGCTGTATGATATGAAAGAGGAATCCTGCATTGTATGAGAAAATTCATTTTTCATATGCCATCTTGTTTCCAGTTTGCCCGAAATTCAAATTTGGAAACCTCCCAAAATGATATTCTGGGGAGGAACCAACACATGTAGCTTGCTTATTGTGACTCCCTAGGTGCCTTCTGCTCTTTACTGTTCAGAAAAAGCCCTTAAAATGTATGTTATTTAACATTTAAATTCTTTGTTCATATCAGCGTCATGCAAAGTAGGATCTTAGTTCATATGATGAGATACAAACTAGGATCCTACATCCTGAGTCATATTATGTAGGATCTTACTTTGTATCTTGTCATGCAAAATAATATCCTACTTTGTATGACTCCGATACAAAGAATTTAAATGTGGATATCTCAGCCATATTTGGGTATTTTCTCACCAAATTTTCAATATAGGCATTTTGGGACCCCATCTCATGAACACTGACAGTGTCATTTCATTACTAGGTCCCAAAAGGTGATTTTGCGGTCACTGCATGGATTCACCTTTTGGGACTGATTAACAAAATGACAATCCCAGTGTTCATTATGGGAGGTCCTAAAAAGCCCATGTTGAAACTGGTGCAAAAAATCAAAAAATGGCCATGTTACAAAGCGTGCATTGTGCAGTTTCTACGCACGCTTGTAACTTCACCAATTTTTAATATTATAACTCCAGATTTTTTTCCCACCTACTCATGAACAGTACAGCTGTCATTTCAAACACCCTGTCCCAAATCTGCTTTAACACCTCTGGCACCGAATGATGCAGTCACCGTGTGAAATCAACTTTCAGGATGGGTTAACTAAATCACAGTGCCAGTGTTCATGAGGGGATTTCCCAAAAGGCCCATTTTGAAAATTTGGTTAAAAAAGTCTGAAAAATTGCCATGTTACAAGCATGCATTGTACATTTTCTACGCGCACTCGTAATTTTGCCAATTTTTCATATTTTTCCCTCCTGATTTTCAATATTACCCTTTACTACACTTCCTCAAAAACAGTATACAGCTATCATTTTTCACATCCTGCCCAAAACATGATTTTGCACCTGTGGCAGAGAATGGTGCATTCACTGTGCAAACTCAACTTTTGGAATAGATTAACCAAATGACAGTGAAATTGTTCATGAGGCGGGGTTCCCAGAATGTCAGGTTGAAAACTGGATGAAAAAAAAATCCTGAAAATGCCCGAATTACATGCGTCTGTTGAATTGTGGCACCCACAGCTCCTTTCTGCACCCGTATCTCAACAACAATTTGAGATTGGATTTTGCGCTCTCCACAGCTTAGTCCACCCTAAGCACCCATGGAGGTTTCGAAGTCATGATTACAACTGCACTGGAATTTTTTCCATATTTGCCATGGTTACTGAGATACTGGCAACTTATTGTTACAAGGGTTATTTTTTATGCCTATAGGGCTGAGGTTTGTACTTATATGTAAGTGGGATCACAGGGCCCAGAGGGCCCACACTTCCTATTATGCATGTCATTACGCAACAATGGGTAGCATAAGGGAAGCGCAGGGTTCAGAGGGCCCACAATCTCACAACCACATTCCAGTTACAGTACACTTTCTCAAAAAGAAGGGAAATTCATTGCAAAAAACTACGTTAGTGCATCAATTATGGGTTTTATTAAAGTGTAAAAAGCTGGGAAATTCGACATTAGGGTTAACAACCCTACCACCCCAACCCCACAGCCCCCACCCTCCACACACCAACAGGCACCAGGGTGTGCCTTGGACTCATTGAGCCTAACTCTCACCCCATTCTCTATTCTATACCATCTCATCTTGTTTACACATTGAATGGGGATAATTGGGGCCGATAACTCAAGGCACACCCAGTCTATTGGTGTGTGGAGGGTGGGATGGTAAGGTTGGTAACCCTAACATCAAATTCTCCAGCTTTTTATGCTTTAATAAAAAACCATATATATATCTATATATATAGATATATATCTATATATATATCTATATATATACACACACACACACACACACATATATACATATAGTGTCAAAAAAGGATTATTCATTTAGAGATAATTAGTTATACTGAACATTACATATATTCACTTCATATAACAAAATCTTGCAGCTGGAACATGAAAAATTAATCCTGTATCTGGACCTTACAGTCACACTTATTGCACTCCACTTATATTCCCAATTACTCCCATCATAGAAACAATCACTCCAATACACATACATCAGTTGTTGATGACTGTCTGATGTATGCTGTATTAGACCCATAAGGAGATCAGCTTTATAATGTACTAAACATGCATTTACCCATGTGAAAATAAATTCCTGTCAAATTCCATACAACTGTATAAGGGGCATCTTATCTTTGTTCACAGAAATGCTGTTAAGTCCACATTCTCATTAAGTTCCAAATATTTTCAGGCCCAAAGGTGCTATCTGACTGAATATAGGGCTATGTCAGTGCATTGTTAAGTCAAGAAGCACTGCCCCAGCATGGAACTGGGATGTGTGCAGCCCATAGAGAACTAAGCTCCAAGACAAGATAGCCTGTGGAAAAATGCAAATGAGCCCATTGGGCATGCAAGGTGCTAAGGGTTCATATGTATGCCATATGCATGCCCATTATGGGCTGATTTGCATGGGAAGCAGTGGCAGGTTTACACCTGTCCTGTGGCATCCCACCATGTCAGTCATGGTGGCAAGGCCCCCCCCAAGATGAATAGCAAAAGGTCCTCTTTGGTATCCAGTGGTACCTCTACCCTCTGATCATCTGTCCCCCAATAGCCGTAGATGCTATCATGTCTATTGGTGCCCCCACTCTCAGATCACCCATATTTGTAATAATCTCATTTTCCCTGGTGTCTAATATCAATGCCACCCACCACCCTGTGATTGCATACCACAATAATATTTCAATTCAATTCAATTTTTATTTAACCAGACAGAACATCATTGAGCGAGCTCAGTTACAAGATGGTCCTGGGAGAACAGTTAATAAAACAAGTACAAGAAAGCAGTGGAGAAACATAGTATAACAACCAATATTATACAATAGGAATTAAAATGCAATGAACAGAGGTATGAAAGATGAACAAACATAAACATACATTAAAAAATTTAATGACTACATTCCAACCTAACCAGAAAGCCCTTGGGATAATCTAGGTAGCTAAAAGTAAGATCTTTACATAGCTGCAAAGTAAAACTAAGTTGGAGGATGAGGGTAGTACGAAGAGGAAGGGTGAAGAGGATGGGGGCACTATTAGGCATAGAGGTTGGTAGCAGATTCGGAGGGAGGGGAGAGGGGGTAGTAAAGGGTTAGACAGGCTGCATAGAAGACAAATTGAAGGAGGGGGTAGAGTATGGTAGGAATTGGATCAGTAATCAGGCTATGTAAGTTATTCTAACCATACTGTTGGACATTTAAGGATGGCAGTTACATGTTTTGTTAAGCACACTATTTAGCAAAGATTTAAAGATGGAAATTCCAGGTATTTGGGTAAGTGTAAGTGACTTCTGGAGAGTGATCCATAGAAAGGAGAGGACAAAGCTGATGGATGAGGCACCATATCAAGTTCTGACCTTAGGGGTGTCAAAAGTGACAAAGGAGGAGTGCCTCAGACAGCAGCTCCCTTGTATCCATTGGAAGAGCTCTGTAACATATAAGGGCAGTCTATCTTTAATGGCTCTGTGGATCCAAAGGGAAGTGTTTCTCAGCCTCCTGGCACTGAGGGAGGGCCAGCATATCACTGGATACAACAAACAGTAATGAGTGTTACAGGGAGAATTGGTGATAAAATGCAAGTGCACAGTGATACAATGTGTTAAGTTTGGTTAGTGCAGCTTTTGAGCAGTGACTATAGAGAATGACCCCATAGTTTAATAATGGAAGAAAGAAGTTGGGATCAATTTTGCTTTGGATTCATGGTTGAGAAGGTGTTTAATATGGTAGAGTATGCCCAGCCTCTGTCATACTTTTTCGGAAAGCTCATTGATGTGATGTAAAAAGCTGAGCTTGCTGTCAATCCAAAACTCAAAGTATCTGAACTTATCTACTGTTTCTAGGACGGTTTGAATTTTCAACACCTGAATACTTGGCACAGATTTTATTGAAAGTGTTGGAGTATAAAAAGAACATAGCTTTGGTCTTTTTTGCATTGAAGAGAAATTTCATTTGTAGAAAGTTGTGCTGAAGGACATCAAATTCTCTCTGCAATGCTGCACAAGGAAGCTCAGGGGTGGGCTTAGCTATATAGAGGACCATGTCATCTACAAAAAGATGCATGTTAGCCATAGTGATTTTTGCTTCAATCTTATTTATGTAAACAGCAATGAGAAGAGGTCCCAAAATAGGCCCTTCTGGCACTCCTCTCGGAAGAAATTTCAGTGATGAGAGGTCCCCTTGTGACTTAACTTGCTGTTTCCTGCCAACAAGATTTAAACCACTTCATGGCAATGTCATCAAGGCCAATACAGCACAGATAGGTTAGGAGCAGTTTGTGGATGACAGCATCAAAGGTCTTGCTTAGGTCCAGAAAGAGTGTTCAGATGTTTTTTTTTGAGTGAAGCGCAATTTGCAAATCATTAGTTACTTCAGTGAGGGCAGAGACCATACTGTGCTTGGGTTTAAAACCAGACTGAATTGGGCTTAACAGGTTATTTGATTCCAAATATTCTCTCAGTTGGTAGTTGACTAGCTTTTCCAGTAGTTTAGATAGTATAGGTAACAAAGAAATGGGCCTATAATTGCTAAGGTCACAAGTGTTTCCATGTGTGAATACTAACATGCTATTTGCCAGCAGATCAGGCCTTACAGTCTATCGAGTCTGCTCGAACCTCAGATCCCTAGTTGGGTGCCGAGGCCCCCCCCTTGTGTTCCAGAAACCCCTATCATCCATCCCCACCCCACTGGGACAGGCTATCATCTGATACATCCACTTTCTGTGTCTGTCTCACCCTCTCTTGAAGCCCTCCACTGTGGATCTCTGAACCAGCTCGCCAGGCAGTGCATTCCAAGGGTCCACCACCCTTGCTGGATTTTAAGAGAGGTATGATATGAGTAAGTAAGTAAATAAGTAAGTAAGTAAACGTTTATTTTTAAGTGCTTTTCCAAATCAAAGCGCTGTACAATAAAACAGTTAAATACATATAAAACATACATACAGCATAACAAACAACAATAAAATATAATTCCAATACAGTGCAATAACTACTCCCCATATGCCTTTTGAAATAAATAGGTTTTCAGTTCTGACTTAAAGCTTTCAACGGTCAGGCAGCTTCGTATCCGACGAGGTAGAGAGTTCCACAGGGTAGGGGCAGCATAAGAAAACGCTTGTGCCCTGGATGTTTTTAAATGAACCCTGGGAACCTCTAGCAATCCCTCATCGGTGGAGCAGAGTGAGCAGGAGGAGCGGTGAGGAACAAGCAGATCTTGAAGATATCGTGGTCCCTGTTAGGTATGAGGGCTTTATAGGTCAGTAAGCCGACCTTAAGGTGATCCGCCACTGAACTGGCAGCCAGGTGCAGTTCGCACCCAGCACAGGCATGTCGATTCATATAGATGTCCCCATCAAAGCCTGGCTGCAGCGTTGCACCAGCTGCAAGCGGCGGATATCAACCCCCGCAGCCCTAGGTACAGGGCATTGTAGTAGCAAGGCGAGAAGTAACAAAGGCATGGACTAATGTCGGAGGTCAGCGGAGGAACAAGGTGTTTCACCGAGCAATATTCCTCAGATGGTAAAGAGGATTTGGCCGCAGATGACACCTGGAATTTCAGTGTCAAACTGTCGTTAAAATAACGCCTAGAAGCATGCGACCGTCTGAGGTCGAGAGCGGGTCCATCGATCCATACAGAAGGAAGACCAGCCCCTACAATCCACCTCACGACGACCTGGGTCCACCACCAACACCTCAGTCTTATCCGGTTTAACCTTAGCCAGCTGGCACTCATCCAATCACTGATCTCGGATAGACAGTTGTTAAGTTTAGAGACTGCATCTTCTTGCCGGGCTAAGGACAAATATAGCTGGGTGTCATCTGCATAGCAGTGAAAACCCAAGCCATATTGCCTAATAATGTCTCCCAATGGCAGCATGTAGACAGCTTAACAACATGGGTGCCAAATGGAACCTCGGAACCCCACAGGGCAAAAGAGACGGCATCAGAGGAATAAATTCCAGTGATAACCCTATGTCTCCGCCCTGTGAGAAAAGATTGAAACCATTGTAGAACCGTACCAGACAGTCCACAATGGAACCGCAGGCATTCCAGAAGCACACCATGGTCCACAGTGTCAAAAGCTGCAGAGAGATCAAGAAGGACTAGAATAGTACAAGCCTTTTGATCCCTCGCTATCAGGAGATCATTTAGAATCCGGACAAGAGCAGTCTCAGTACTATGTCTTTTCCTAAATCCCGATTGAAGCGTATCATAGACATTATGATTTGTAAGATGGTCATCCAGTTGCAGTGCAACCACCTTTTCAATAACCTTACCCAAGAAGGGCAGGTTAGAGATAGGTCTGTAGTTAGCTGGACAGTCCGGATTCAATGAAGGTTTTTTTAAGAGTGGTCGAACGACCGCCTCCTTTAAGGGTTCAGGAAAGATCCCCTGCTCCAAAGATTTCCAGATGATTTCAGCAATGGTCAGACAGATAATATCTATGCAACCCAATAAAAGTGGCGTAGGGCCCGGATCCAAACTACAACTGGTTGGATGTACAGTCTGGACAATCCTCATAATGTCCATGAATTCCGGCCTACCAAAGTCAGACCAGGTGACACAGGTGTTTGCTTCCCCTCGCCGATCACCGCAAGCCCTTGTAGAGTGAGCTTGGCCGAGATCCACCCTTTTGCCGGCAATCTTATCAGCGAAAAATCGAGCAAGCTCATCACACTTTATTTGTGAAAAAATCTCTTCCAGACTGTAGACAGAGTGGATTGCACAATCTGTCAACAGTCCGAAAAAGTTGAGCCGGTCAGTTTCTCGCAGCAGCAATCTCCCTGGACTGGAATTCTGACTTCTTACGGGATATTGCCGATTGATAGATAACCTAATGATCCATCAATCTAAGTTTGTCGGCATCCAGGCAAGATTTCCGCCATGCTCTCTCTAGCTTCTTCCTCTCCTCAGCTCCTTCAAAGACTCATCAAACCAGGGAGTCTTTGGGCTGAGTGAGTGAAGCCAATTACAGAACAGAACAATTGATCCAGGGCCCCAGTCACCGCCTTGTTATAGACATAACCATGTCCCCTGGACTCCATGCTCTCATCCGAAACACCCGATGGGTCCAGTACCGCCATTAGGCCCTCTGGATTTACTCCCTTAAGGGGCGATACTGGACCATCTCCGTAGGGACAGGCCTATTAGGGGTGCCCAAAACTGAATCTTATGGTGTGATGGTCTGTCCACGCATTTGGTTCCACCTCCAAATGTGAAACATCCAAATCCAGTAGGAACACCAGGTCCAATGAGTGTCCACCTATATGGGTAGCAGAGGTAACTACCTGTGACAGGCCCAACATAGACATAAGTTGGAGGAAGTTCTTTGCAAAGTGCGAGAGTTCATCATCGACCCAGGCATTGAAGTCACCCAGAATTAGCCATCTAGGCGACTCCAGTGCCATGTCAACGATGAAGTCCGCCAACTCCTTCAGGAATTCACCACCATCACCGGGTGGATGGTAAATGAGGAGAATCCTGAGCTCTGCACCTGCTGCCAGGATACACTCAAAGGATCCGGTGTTACCCACTGGCACCTCCACAAGACTCAGCTCTGATCTAAAGAAGATGGCCACTCCCCTGCCCCTACAATCCAATCTCGGACAGTGCATTACCGAGAACCCAGCTGGAGCGGCAGAGTCTAAGATAGGACCTGCATTTTCATCCAGCCAGGTCTCGGTAATACATGCCAGGTCAGATGTTGCAACAAGATCTGTAATAATAGCAGTCTTGTTCCTAATCGACCTGGCATTACATAACACCGTTCGAGTTGGATGAGTTTTCGGAAGGATACTGATACTGCCCACAGTCTGTGGAGCCCTTGGGTATGGATATCAGGCAAGGAGGACCTCTCCTGACTCCCATTTCGCCCCAGGGCGTCTCCTTGTCCCAACTATCCTATCCGCCCACCCTCTCCTTCTCCCCTCTGCCCAGCCCATCCATTCCCTAAATGCCTTCTCAATATCCCAGCTCTCCGACAGTTGTTAAAGGCAATATCGGATAATCGAGGACAATAAAAGGACGGAGGTCCCGAGCAGAGTGGGAGAATAGCGCCTGACCATCTTAAGCCCCATCAAACACATTATTGATGGCAAAACAACCTATCTTAATTAATATAATAACCTAAAATAAAATAAAAATCATATAATCAAATCAAGACCCATACAAGATCATATACTAATAATAAGATAAAATAATAAACAAAACAAAATAAAATAAACAAAACAAAACAAATAAAATAAAACTCCCCTACCCAAAAATATTAACACTCTCGCTATATATAAACATAAAATCCACATATAAACACAATTTAAAACCCTGCCTAAAAGTCCGTAAACTTAGTAAAGTCTGATCATAAGCCCCATATAACAAAGTTCATACTGTTGTGAAGTCAATATCTTCATATGCCTGGCTTGGAACCGCCATGGAGGAAGCACTCTTCACCTAGTGAGACCTAGTGAGACTGCAGGAGGGTGCGGAAATGGATGCTGTCTTCCCTACATGGGATGCTAGACATAGCCCGGCCTCTGCCAGGTTATTCCAGCATCCCCCGGAGCCCCAAGACACACCAACCCTCCGGCAGGTGCTCCCAGCCCCCCAGGTACAAACAGCAGCACCCCGCACCCACCTTAGGAACAACTAGGCTAGTTCCTTGAGTCTTTCTTCTTCTTTCAATCCTGCAACTCAACACTTCCAAGGAACAGCCAACAAACAAAGTGCTTTTTCCAGTCCCCAGCTGCACAACCTTATATTCAGCAGCAAACTATAGATCCTCCTTTAGTCATCACGCTACCAGACTCCCAAAAATCAAACAAACAGAGTCACTGGGGCAACACCATGTCGGTGCATCAACATCCAAATAGAGCTCCTTCACAGTATTACAGTACACAGTGCATAACTTTTCTCGCTGCAAATTCAGGCACCACTCGCCATCCAGAGTCACGCACTCACTCACGGCAGGAACCTGCAGCAGGTTCCTGCAATCCTCCTTCAGCTCTTCCAGCGATCCTTAACTCCACAGCCTCTCACAACACAGCGGGAGAGCGAACAGTGGAAAATAGCAGGATCCAAAGCCGACAACGGCAGGCGCCCGCGGAGCTAGATTCAGGTGAGATGCAGGACTCCAAGGGTATGTGTGCAGGATTCCAATTCCAGGGGCAATACCACAATAAAAAGGCTCCAACAGTAGAAAATGCTCTTAGCCACTCCAAAACACTCAGAAGACGCTAATCGGACGACCGGACAAAAAAAATTATTTTAACTTCACGCGGCTGTAATTGGACTAATCCGCATAACAGAAACATACAAAAAAACTCAAAGGGGCTAAAATTCTTTAAAATTAATCAAATATAAATGAAATATAGACGAAGAAAACGACAAACAGTAAAATCAGTGTTCTGACTGGCTCAGCTCAGCTGCCATCTTGCATCCCAGTATCCCCCCAGCCCTCCTTGAATGAGCCATTTTCCAGCATACTGGAAGATCACCTAGGGATATGAAGAGGTTGAAGAGATGTGTAATGGGGACAGTAAGGTAATGATAACCTACTTTTAGAAAAACAGGCTCTAGGTGATCAGCGCCGGCACTTTTCTTGATATCAAGATTAATAAGCAGGTCCTCAACCTACTAGGAAGATATAGGGCTGAAACTGAAAGTATGATGTGAATCTTTGTTAGTAAAAGAGGATTATGGTCCTTACTATAGGGCTGTGTAGGGAGCTTACATGCTGGAGAGATGTTGAATGCTAGCCCTGCCATAGTGAAGTGGTTGTTGAGTTGTTCCAAGATAGCAGCTTTTCCAGTGAAAACATTGTTTCCAGAGATAATTTTGTTGGGCAGCAGAGACAATGGGGTATGGCCTTAAATTTCCCTAAGGATGTTTCAAAAAAATTTTTTTTTTACATTTCCTTTTTCTCACCCATCTAGTCCACTGACCTCTCTCTCCAGTGAAGTCACTCAGCTGTGGCTCTACCCACCCACCTGAAGCCCCAGTAGCACTCCTCGGTCACCAGACTCTTCTCCTTCCCCAGTGCCACCCTAACCCCCCTGGCTCTGAGTCCCCCAAAGAAGGGACGCCACTCCTCCGGTGCTCTATATAGAATGCTGGCGAGCGACACTGGATCAAGGCAGGACCTGTGGAGCATTTTCTGGAGGCCTGGCATTGGGAGTGGGACCATTTCTCCTGGACCCACCTTTTCCTGTCAGTGGGAGGTTTCTTTCTGCTTAGATTATCCCCTGTCCTCCCCCCACGGAGCTTGGACATGCAATGACAGCCAGCATCTGCCAAGCTCTGCCCCCTGGTGCTGTACGGCTACGATGCGAGTACCAAGCTATCTTGTGACAGCCGCCAGAGGTCACGTTGGAGTGAAGTAAAGCCTAACACCCTCCCCAGGGAGAGAGGGAGAGCTGTCCATTGGACGATCCATCCCTCCCCACCCCTGCTGACCCCCGACAGCCCGGGCTCATTCCCAAACCTGGGTCGCCAGCATGGTGCGAGGTGAGGCATCTAGTGCCTTAACCCTCAGCGCCACCAGGTTGGTCCAATGTTCCAAAACTTGACAGCATTGTTTTGGAAAGATTCAAGGGATGACTGGAAACAACTAGATTTTTCAGCCTTATAAATTTGGTACAAAGGTTTCTAGCACTCTGAAAGCTGCCCAGTTTGAGTTGGATTTTATTTTTCCGGCCCATTTTTGGAGCCTGTCCCTATTTTTAAAGCCCTTTTTAGTGCAGTAGTGAACTAGGGGCATGACCTTTTTCTCGTATTACTTTTTAAGGGGGGGGGGCATGTTTGTCAACCACCCTCATGATGAGATTCTGGAAAATATTATCTGCTTCAGAGACTGAGGATGCGAAGTAAAAGTCCTGCCACTTAATATGGCCTAGATCCAGCACTGGGTAAGTTACTCTTTCTATTACTTACTATTATGTTTCGAAACTTGTTCCAGGAAGTTCTGTGCTGTCAATAGCAAGGACAGAGAAGTACTAGAAAAAGTAATACACCTTACAATTATAGTTACTTATTTATTTTTGTACAAAACAATACAAAAATAATAAATAACTATAACAGATGACATTTTTTGAAAGTTATAGGTTAGTTACTAGTCACTTTCAAATAAATGTAATCAGTTACAGTTACATATTTCTTTTGTATAAAAAGACATAAGTAATTCAACGTCTCCTTTTCCAACCCAGGCAGACTCTCACCCCCCATCCCACCTGGTGTTCCCCTCACCAACGATACCAAATGGGAGCATGCACGGCCCCAGTTTCACCTGAAACTTGTTAAACCATCTGAAGTACTACCTCTCCTGCTCAGAATTGACCCTGATTCCTCTCTGGCACAGGATCTGCTCGAACCAAGGCTGCTGAGGGCCACTGCTCCTGCTATTGCCCTTCCTGTCACTTGGCTTATCAATAGGTTCCTCCTCGAGGGAACCGTCCCAAGCAAATGGAAAGTAGGGACCATAGTCCCAGTCCATAAAAAAGGGCCCAGGGACAAAGTTGGGAACTATAGGCCTATTTCCATTCTCTGCCCCCTTGGGAAGGTACAGGACAGATTGGTCTACAACCAACTGCACAACTGTCTTGAGCTGTACTCTCTTCTAGCCAGCATACAACATGGCTTCAGGAAAGACCATGGCATAGATACAGCCCTCATCCGGCTCGCGTCTGATATCCTTGACGCTATGGACCAAGGCTCTCAGACGGGCGCATTATTTGTCAACCTATCCAAGGCTTTTGACTTAGTCAACCATAGTCTTCTTCTTTCCAAACTCCACCTCCTCAGATTGGATGGGCTCTCCCACTCCTGGTTTGAGAGCTATCTACTCAATCAAAGCCAAAATGTCCTCTGGAAAGGAACACAGTCCAGCGTCCAACTGGTAGTCTCAGGGGTACCCCAGGGCTCAATCCTGGGCCCCCTGCTCTTCACCCTTTTTGTTATTGACATAGAGAGGGTTTGTGGGCTGAGTAAACTCATCCTCTTTGCAGATGACAATGTCGTCTACTGCAGTGACCAGCTACCCAGTGTCATTACTGCTAAACTACAACCAGCCTCACAGTGCTAGAAGTCTGGTTCTCCATCAACTCCTGAGTATTGAATGAGGAGAAAACAAAGACTGTCCTGTTTGGAACCAGACACCTCGGGCTGGACAGGTGTGACTGTCTCCAGCTCTAATTAGGCCAGGGGAAGTGAGCTGAGGTCCTAGATGGATCAAATAAGTCGGGATCCTCCTTGACCAGGAACTGTCCTACAAACCCCACATCGACTCCTTAACCAAGTCCATCCACCAGAGACCTGGACTCCTCTATCATCTGGGAAACTCCCTTTCTGATGAGGCTTGGCGTGCAATATCTAACTGCACCCTTCTCCCCCATCTCCTCTATGGGGCCCCCCTGTTACAGTTCCTGTGAGAAGGGGAACTAAGAAAACTCACGGTGCCCTACCACAGAGTGGCATGCTTTGCCACAAACTCCACCCTAGGAGACACCACTACGAGGTCCTAGCAGACCTTCACTGGTTCACTATATGCCATAAATTGGCCTACTCCACCATCTGCCTGACTTATAAATTCACTACAACTGGCCCTCCTCCTCATCTGTGTGGACTGCTCAACCCCAGAGTACAATGCCGAGATACAAGATCCTCATCCGGCCGTCCTCTTGACATCCCCCAAGTACACACCAACCCAGGTAAGTGCTCCTTTACATATGCTGCCCTGCATTTGTGGAACACGCTCCCAGCTACGCTGGTTGATAGGCCTTCTCTACAAGGATTCAAGGCAAGCCTCAAAGTATACCTCCTGGAACTTAGCCTGTGTGCCTACACTCGCTAGCCCCATTTTCCCTACCTTTCAATTGTGACCTCTGTATTTCATGACCTACCAGTGTATGTGTCAATCTGTGACCCCTGTTAACTCTTGCAATGTGCAAATGTATATTCTGGATTCTTAACCTGTAATTACTGTCTCTCCAATTAATACTGTCTCACTTTTAACTTCTGTATTATTGTCTACTGTATGTAATTTTTGCTGTATGTATGTAACCCCGGGTTGCCCCTGAAAAAGGAACCTCTAGTCTCAGTGGTTATCAAAATCTAAATAAATAAATAAAATTGTAACTGTAAGGTGTATTACTTTTTCCAGTACTTCTCCATCCTTGCTAGTAACTGCATAGAGCTTTCTGGAACACGTTTCCAAAAGTAATAGAAAAAGTAACTTATCCAACACTGCCTAGATCCAACAGAAGAGCAGAATGATTGAATAATTTGACATTCCTTTCTATACTGAAGGTGGAGGTAGAGGTAATCCTAGGTGTGCATCTTATGCTAGTTACTGCTCTGTGGTCGCTTATGTTATTATGGAACACCCCAGAGTAAGAAATGTTATGAGGCTTGTTGAGAAGTATTAAATCAACAAGAGAGCTGCAGGTAGGAATTTTTATATTAGGACGGGTAATGTCAGGGGTAATTTGAGACAGGCCTTGCATATCACAAAAATCTTTCAGGTGTTTGGAGCTATCAGAATTCCAGTCGAGGATAAAATCCCCTATAATAATATATTCAGAATTGGAGTTCTGTAATATGCTGTGGAGGCGAGAAAGTATCTCAAGGCCTGCTGACGGTGGTCTATAACAAGTAATTATTGAAATAGCCTCCTCAGAAGATACAGACATCTTTAAGGTAAGGCTTTTGAATTCCTTCAGGACTGTTGAGGAGTCCATGACTGATACAGTACATTTGTCCCATACGAAGATAGTGACACCCCCCCCCCACCAGTGGGTCTATCGGTTCTGAATACATTGTATGAGAGGAGGTTGATACTGTGGTCAGGGATGGAGCATCTAAGCCAAGTTTTAGAGATCATAAGCACATCATTCTGGTAAGGAGTACCCAAGCTTGAATCATACCCAATTGTTTTAGAAGACTGTACAGATTTAAATGAGGACGAGAGATACCTTTTAGTTGAGGCACTGTAATTCCAAGGAGGACTTTATAGGAGTTTGTGGCCCTGGGTTTAATTCTGTGTTACTAGAACATACCTGTAGCAGTAAGAGAAGAATAAGTTGTTTAAATCCTTTTAACAGTCCCTTGATTATAAAGATTTTGTGGCTTTTTATAAATAATAATTTGGGTGATGGCGGGCAGGGGTATTAAGTTGCTTAAAGATAGCCAATGCATGCAACACTGTTTTTTTTAGATGGTAAGTGGTACATGTTGGTAGATGGTTTCGCTTAGGAAAGGGTTAGGCATGCTAGTTCCCTGGGACTCAGTATTGGTGAGGCTGTATGGAGACGTTAGTGTGAAAGGTATTTGTAGGGTGTCTGATGTTTGTAACAGCCATTACGTGTGGGAGAATAAAAATTAACTATTAGGAAAAAACAACTGCTGGCCCATCAGCACAGCGGTTGGATTTCCGCTTGTGACACTGGCAACCTGGGTTCAGGAATGGATCCAGATCATCAGAGGGCTGGCATGGGGTAGAAGGATTGAGCATCCCCAGGACAGATCTCCTTCTCCAGGGGGAAGGGGCACTGTGATCAGTGCAGGAGCAACACCTGGTGGAGGCAGGTTTGACGCCATGCACCGACACATGGAAAACACTTTTGGGGCAGGACAGACACATGACATCATTGTACGTCATTGCCACAGCTTAAAGGAGAGAAAAACGCTGCCCCAAACATCTCCATGATGCCCTGCCTTGGCCTCAATTAGCCTCCCAGCTGGCTCTCCCAACTAGATACTAGGATCACGGTGCCAGTGCCCTTACAGTGCAACAACCCCCCCCCAATGGGCAAGTCAGAGGTTACTGGGAAGAGCGCAGGCAATATGGGTGGTGGAGGTACAGGGGCACTGTTTCCAAGGCGGAGCCCAGACATTCAGTTGCAGGCAAAAGGTATAAATAAAAAAAACAACTGAGTAAAGTGTACCTTGGTATGTGTAATATCATGTTTCTAAGAATTAAGAGCAGGTAGGCAAGATATAGGGAATAACAGTGACAGCAGTGTGAGGGCAGCTAGTAATGATTTAGTGCAATAATCTAGAAGAAAAAATAAACAGTCAGTAGTAATTATATTAACTGATACTTAAAAAAAGCTGGAGAGCGTAGCTTTCAGGCAACAACCAGATTGCTAGTCAAGGGCTTGTGTCCTTCTGGTGGCTACCTAATATAACCTGCAATGGAAAATTGAGCACTTTAAAAAAAAAAAGGGAAAGTCGTGTGACAACCAACACTATATAAGAAAGTCATCGAGTAGGGAGTGTTGGGGGGAGAATGGGGAGCTGGCATGAAGTGCTGGTGGGGTATACACTTGTGTAAAAAACTAGACAGATACTTTTCGGTAGCATGCACAATTAATTTACATTAGAATACAGTTATGCTGCACTAAAGCATACAACATAGGCTAAGGTAAGTTAAAAAGTAGGGCAAAAATTAAAGTACAGCAAAGGCTGCCAAAAGCAGAGAGAAGTAATTTAAACTGCAGTAGGAACCGAAAAGCTCAAGGCCACCAAACCAAAAACAGCCACTAGGGTGGCTTCGGCAGGAGAAGTCAGCCAATCAGAGGGGAAGTGGAGAAAAGCACCACAATTCAAGTAAGGGCACAGCTTAACTCAGAGTCCAGACCTTACCTTAGGCTTGGGTGCTTGGCAGGCAGGAAAGCATGCGGCTGGTGGAGAAAGGAATGCCACACCAGAGGATCAAGCGAGGAACACCCAGTCAGGGCCCTCCAAATTAGAGGGAAGAAAAAAGAAGAGCATGTTAGTTTTAAGGAGTAGGGAATCAGTGGGTGATGGGGAGACTGGGCAGAGACAGGGAGCTAGCAGGAGGCCGGAGGTCAGGGGATTAGCATTCATTGGGGGTGAGTTTCACAAGGAGAGCAGAGTAGGAAGAAGAAATGAAGGCATCACAGGGAATTAATAGAGATGGAGAGAGAAAAAGAAGAGTGTGAATTCTAGGACTGAGCAAGGCAAGATACCGTCATTTACCTTCATATCTAGTGACACCCTTGGCCCTCCAATCACATGTCAACACTCTTTGTTTTGTTCTTGGTGTCTAGTGGCACCCCCACCCTCCAATCACACTTCTCCATAATCTTGTTGTCTCTGGTGTCTAGTCACTCCCTCTTCCCTATAGTCACTCATCCCTATACAATGTTTGCTGTCCCTAGTTTCTAGTGGCACCCGCCTCTCACTGATCCCATTCCCCATACAATCTTTGTTGTCCCTCATGTCTAGTGGCACTCCCCACCTGCCAATTCCCCATCCCAGCAAGTTTTGGCAATTACCTAATGATCAGTGGCACCCCCCCACCCTCTGATCACCTGTTCCATCAGTCTTAGTTAGTTCCTGGTGTCTGCTAGTACTCCCCACCAGTCCCTGGTGTCTAGTGGTACTCCCCACTTACTGAGCACCTATCCTGGTGCCCCTTGGACTCCTTGGTGGCTTTCAGTCCCCCCATACTGCCCACAGAAAGCACACCACCCAGCCAACCCACCCATACTTTTGTACACTGTACTGCATGGAGGGTTCAATATAATGACTGGCACAGCCCTCCTTTCACCTCCTCCACCAGCCACTGTACGGGAAGACAGGGTGGGTGTGTACATATTCAGTATATTGTATGCATGCTCCCTGTCATCCCATACAGCAACTGGCCAAGTACGTGAGAAGAGGGCTGTGCTGGTCACCATATCAGACCCTCTGTGTGGTGTACAACTGGTTTCCTTTGTATTGTGTTGGGAATCATGTTTACCGCTGTGTGCAGAACATTTAAATGGCAGCTAAAGACACTGCTGCTTTTCCCTTCATATGATGATAGTGACATGCCTCAACAATGGTAAACAATAAATGCAAGAGAACTTCAGAGTTTCTCATGACACATCTCTCAGAAACATTACTTATTTAAACGTTTTCCCAAAGAAGGCACACATTCACAGTTGACTCAAGTCCAGATGCATCCAAGAGAGAGAGTGGGAAATAGGATTAGTGCTGTGTGAAGTTAGATAAATCCATTTTAAGTACTTTTTGCTAAAGTGCTCTGATTTTGTGTAATTTTATGCATAGAAACATAGAAATTGTCGGCAGATAAGGACTGCTAGCCCCTTCCTGTCTGCCTGTAGGCCCTATACACTGTATGCTACCACTGACCCCATGTGGTCAATGGCTTTTCATCACTCCCTCCTCTCAAGCTTCCCTTGTGCCTGTCCCAGGCATGCTTAAACCCCTCCACTGTTCTTGCCCCCACTACCTCCTATGTCAGACTATTAGAAGCATCAACTACCCTTTCTGTGTAGAAAAACTTCCTCACATTACCGCTTCATCTACTCCCTTCTGATTTCATATTGTGCACCTATGTTCTAGTTCTTTTTCTGCATTGGAAAAGGTCCCCCACCTGCACCTTGTTTATGCCCTTGAGGTACTTGAACATTTCAATCATGTCCACCCTGCTTTCTCCTCTCCTCCAGTGAGTACATAGTGAAGTCTCTTAGTCTCTGCTCATATGTTTTGATGTGCAAGCCCTGCACCATCTTTATGGCCCTTCTCTGGATAGTCTCCACCTTATCTATGTCCTTGCACAGGTGTGGCCTACAGGACTGCATGCACTACTCCAGGTGAGGCCTTACCAATGTTTTATGCAATGGCATCACCACCTCCCGCCTCCTGCTAATGATACCCCTGCCTATGCACCCCAGCATGCCACTGGCCCTCCCTTTCACCTTTGTGCACTGTTTTGATACCTTATGGTAATCATAGATGGTAAACCCTAGGTCCCTTTCCTCTTTGGTGACAGTCAGCACCCCCCACAACCTATAGATCTCCCCAGAGTTCCCTCTACCCAGGTGCATTATTTTGCACTTTGTATTGAACCTCAGCTGCCAAATCTCTGACCGTCTTTCATGCTTCTGCAGGTCCCTCTTCATTTTCTGCACCCCTTCTGGAGTATCTACCCCATTGCAGATCTTGGTGTCATCTGCAAACAGGTAGACCTTTCCTTCCAGTCCCTCTGCCATGTAACTAATGAAGATATGGAACAGGACTGGTCCTAGTACTGATCCCTGTGGTACCCCACTGGTCACCCCTCTCCCCTGATTGTACCCCATTTACCACCACCCTCTGTCTCCTGTATGCTAACCAGTTCCTAACCCAGTTCACCACCTTGTCTCACATGCCCAGACTACCCATCTTGTTAATCAGCCTTCTACGTGGGATGGTGTCAAAGGCTTTGCTGAAATCTACTGTAGGTAGGTGAAGTCTACTGCCCATCCCTGATTTATTTCCCTACTCACCCAATCAAAAAAATCTATTAGATTTATTTGACATGACATTCTTGCTGTGAAGCCATGTTGCCTCAGATCCTAAGCACTGCTGGATTCCATATATGCCACTATCCTTTCATTCAGCAGTGTCTCCAACATCTTTCCCACCACTGAGGTGAGGCTGACTGGCTCTTAGTTCCATGCCTCCTCCCTACTACCACTTTTGTACAGTGAGACTACATGTGTCCTCTTCCAGTCCTCTAGAATGACATCTATGTTGAGTGACTCTGTGAACAGGGCCACCAGAGGCACTGCTAGTACCCTTTGCAGTTCCTTTTATATCCTCGGGTGTATGCCGTCTGGCCCCATGGCCTTATCCACCTTCAGCTTTGTGAGCTCTTCCAGAACTCTCTCCACTGTGAATGAACTGGTATCCACTTCTCCCCCCCATTGCCTCTGCAACCCAACTATGGTCCTTGACCCTCCCCCTCCTTAGTGAATACTGCGCAGAAGTATTTGTTCAGTATTTCTGCCTTTTCCAGAACCCCCTCCTTCACTCTCCCTTCTCCCCTGTGAGCCTCACAATCCCCCAATTTTTCATCTTTCAGTAATGTACCTATAAAATGCCTTATCTCCTTTGTTTACAGACCATGCTAAGCCCTCTTCATTCTGCGTCTTTGCCCTCCTAACAGCCTTCCCTGCTTCCCTTAGACATTCAAAGTACACCTCCTTGTCCTCCTCCCTTTGGCTCCATTTATATTTCCTGAAACTCAGCCTTTTATCCCTGACTTTGCCCTCCACCTCTTTGGAGAACCATAGTGGTTTCATTCTTTTTTCCCTTAGGCCACTATCCTAATGCATTGGTTTGTTATATCCACTATGGCTCCTTTCAGTATCTCCCATTGTTTTTCCTCCCCCTTTATTACCTCTCCCTTCCCGAGGACTGCTTGTATACATCTACCCATTTCAGTGAAATCCACCCTCCTGAAATCTAATACTCTTGCCCATGTGTGGCTTAATTGAGTGCATGTCTCCATGCTGAACCACAACATGTGGTTGTCACTGGACCCCATCTGCCCTTCCACCTGTATTTCTTCGACTCTATTCCCATTGGTCCACACCAGGTCCAGAACTGACTTATCCCTTATTGGCTCATGTACTACATGCTTGAGTCCAACCCCATGCAGGATTCCTGGATGGCTGTGTTTCTGGCTGAAGCAGCCACATGGGTAGCCAAATTCACATCCAGCATATTGAAATCCCCCAGTAGCAGGATTTTACCTTTAGCTGCCATGTCATGTATGTTCCCCACTAGTTCCCTGTCTACTTCCTCCCACTGTGTTGGAGGTCTGTAGATCACCCCTGTGCATACTGCTGTTCCATTACCTGGCTCCTGGGTGACCCACACTACCTTGGCATCCCCCTGTCTTCCTTGAACTTCAGTAGCCTTTATACTGTCTCTGATGTACAGGGCCAATCCCACACCCTTTTTACCCTTCCTGTCCCTACTGAACAGTGTATAGCCTGGTAGATTGACTTCCCAGCCATGATTAACAGAGTACCACATCTCTGTTATTGCTGCTATGTCAAGGTCTGCATCTGCCAACACGGCCTCCAGGTCTGAAACCTTATTTGCTAGGCTATGGGCATTCATTAGCATGACCTTTCATGTTTTACAGTCTACCCTCAATCTGCTTTTTTGCTCCCTTTCCAGTGTCTTCCCTCCACCCCAATTCCCTTTCTTATGTGCCCCCTCCGTATCACTCATTATACATTCTTCACCTGGATGCCCCTCCCTGCCTTCTTTAGCTGTTCCTGTAGTCAACTTATGTTCCTGTATGTTCCCATGGGTGGCGTTCCTAAGCCTCCTGACCCTCCTGGCTCTCCCCCTTGGTCAGTTAAAATGCTTACAGCTGAAGCATTTAAACTTTTTACAAAGGACCAAGGTCCCCTTCTTAGACAGATGCAGGCTGTCCTCCTTATTTAAGCTCACATCTGCCCAGGTCAGACTCCAGCCCCCTATGAAGCCAAAACCCTCTCTTCCACACCAATCCTTCGATCAGGAGTTGAAGGTACTGATGTGGAATGCTCTGGCTTCCCCTGTGTCCTGAACAGGTAGCACCTCCGAGAATGAGAGGGAGTGTGCTATGTGTTTCAGGTTCCCCTCAGCTTCTTGAAATCCTCCTGGATTCTGGCTAACTCCAACCATCTCCTGGCCAGGTCATTGGTCCCCAGGTGGACAATGACATCCAGCTGCTCCCTCCTAGCTGTTGCCATAGCGATCCTATGGATCTGCTTCCCATCTCTTCATGTAGCACTTCCTGAGAGGCACTTGACCTCCCTTTCTCCCCTGCTAGGTGTTCCTAACTCCACTCCCCGGACAATAGAGTCCCCCACTAGGAGAAGCTTCCTCTTCCTCTAGGGTCCCCTGCCTCCCTTCCATGGGGCTCCTTCCTGGAGGACCCTGCCATCCTCCCTGGTCCCAGACTTGGGTTCCTGAGTGGGGCTTTCTCATTCCTCTAAAATAGTGTAGGAGTTACTAAGCAGGACCGGTTGGGGGATGTACTTTCGACCCCCCTCCTTGAGCCTGCCATAGTCCAATCACTCCTCTTCCCTGGAATCCTTTGATGAACAGGTTGTACAGGTTGTAGACCCTGTGTTCTCTTGGTGGGGGTTGATGTCATGTTCAGTTTGGCTAACTCTGCTTGGAGACAGACAACCTCCTTCCTCAGCCCAGAGAGGTGCCTGCAGATAGAGCAGCATCACAGCCTTCTTCATGTCTCCCTGATGACAGCTGCTCCACAGCCACTGAACTGCACTACTCCCATCATGTCTGTATCCCTCCTCAATCAACTGCCTGCTTAAGATGGATATTTGCTATCTTGCAAATATTTTATTATTATGCTTTCTCTCTCTTTGCTACTTCCTGTAGGGATGCAGGATGTTGCAAGGCCCTATGGGACCCACACTTTAAATGTAGGATGAGCCCTAGGGAGGGTGTGGTGGGTTGCAGGGTGGATTACACCACAGGCTGTGTCCAAAACAATCAGCCTCTGGTAGTGGCTCCTCACCCACTCACCGTGGTCCAGACACAGCCATTTACAATCACACAGTCACAAACTTATCAGCTAGAATCACTCAATGCTGCAGAAACTAAATGGAAAAGCACACAGAAATGGCAGTAAAGAAAATACCTCAAATTCAATTACAAACACACAGTCACAAACTCACCAGCTAGAATCCTTCAATCCTGCCCCACCTAAATGAAGAATCAAACTGAAAATTGCAATTTTACATATTACTTTAAAATGTACTGTTTCAGTTAAAATTGGTGCATTATACATATTTCTTTAAAAATGTGCAATTTGGGTGGAAAATTGGGTTGTTTGAATCAAAATCATTCACAAATTATGCCACATTTTTGGCACTATTTAACACCATTTTGCCTGTATAATGAAAATTTCTCACAGCACTAAGTAGGATATCCTTAGTACAAAATTATAAATCATGTAGATGATTGCAACTAGTTAGTGCTCAGAACTACAGACCTCCTAACTTGCATATAGTTACTGTCTAATGCCAAACATTATAGTGCAACATTCCACTGCATAGGTTTGCATTGTACTCATTTTTTTAAATGAATAAAAATTATTATAAATCATTCCAACTAACTTAAGTGTTTTATAGTATATTTATATGTGTTGTGTATTACGTGTTTAATGGTATAGGAACATCATGTGATACAATTTGGACTTACAAACTTCTCAACATTATGTTGTGCTCTTCTCACTCAAACTGCATGGTATGACACTCTTTGTTTATGCTGTGCTTTTCTAGCATCCCTGGACCTGACCAGGGAAACTTGATCCATCTCCCTCAGTGTCTCTGTTTTCTGGCCATGGAACCCCTGCATTCAAACACTCCATTCCTGTCTTCACTCACTCCTAACTCTCACCACAATGCAGGCAACCTCTGGCTTTTCATCAAAAGGCAGGACATCAAAGGGGACCAGGGATCTGAGGAAATACTTTGCTCAATAAACCCAGGACACCAGAGGTTTGAACTAGCTAGGAGGAGTCCCATCCCTTATCCATCCACAGATCAGGCCAGTTGGAAGGATGGCTAAGCAGCCCCCCTCCTCTCTTTCAAAACTACCCTGCTTGCCCTGTTCTAGGCATGTGTTGCCCCTGCATCACACATTAAGTGAGAAGGTGTGTGACAATTTAAAGCTGCTTTGTATGGGAGCACTGTTCCTTCCTGCATCACACTGCCTTCACCTGGGCCAATATGGGGGGTTTTGGAATGGAAGGCAGTGCCCTTTTTCTCCAAGACAAGAGGCCTCCAATGCAGATTCTGGATTCCTGACTCACCAGTTGTCATCACAGATGGAGAGGGAACCTAAAATAGCCATCTCTCACAGTTCCTACACATTTACAGTACAATGCACAAACAGGTAGAAAAAAATGCAGTACATATATCAAACAGGAAAGGTATTTCTACAGTACTAACAGTGGTTTGTGATGAAAATGTGTGGTTCAGTATGTATCACATGAAGTACAGAGTGCATAGGAGAGCATTCAGATACAGATACATGGCTAGAAACAGGTAAAAAATACATTGCGGATATCAAATAAGGCAAGTGATTGCACAGTAGTAACAGCAATTGGTAAAAAAAATGCAGTTAAAAATCCAACATAAGGAGTACAGAGTGTATATGAGGGGCTGCAAGTGCCGATATATTCATATCGTCAGAGAGAGTTAAACAGAGGAATTATGAAATGGTTAGGGAATGGGGCAGCTCAAAGTAGGAAATCACCTTAAGGGGCTAGTCAGTGTGGGGGGGGGGGTTAGTGTCAGTATCTGCAAGGCCCAGTGAACATCATAGAACTGCAGGTAGCAAGTTTCAGCTACTAAGGCTGGCAGGTACCCCTGCGCAACATGTACTGAAGGTTCACATCAGCCTTTTTTTCACTATGTGTTTCTGCTCCTCTCTCCCAAGTACCCTTCCCCAGTCCCATCACTGACCTTCTCATGAATGTATTGGTTTTCTACCACTTACCCAGGAGCACACTTAGTGGCAGGTGGTCTGCCATTACCATCATGCAGTTCCTATAAGAGGTGCCGAATAGGATCTAGGCATTATTCTTCTTCTGTTGTTTGTCCCAGGATGTAGGCATGCAATGATGTGCATATAAGTGCATGTAGGCATTCTTGTATGTGAGCATCTGATGGCCACATATCACCTGCTTATGTGCTCCCATGCATTATCTCTAGGCCCACCTTGCCACTGACAAAGGCCAGTAGACCGAAGTGCTGGGATACCTGACAGTGCATCCTGAAAATACTATGCTGTGAAGCTAATACATTTGTACTGTTTTTCACTTAGTCTAAGTGTAGGACTGAGTAATTTACAACACAGTCATTTAGGCAACTGGTCCTGAGAACACCATACTTATGATTTGGCGGTCGTATCTTCGGGTCTAGCAACCCTTTAATAGCACATGAACTCAGCACCTGCTAGAGCGCAGATCTGAGTTCTGTATCTGCATTGTCACCAGATCTCTGCTTGTTAGAAGTATTGCACAGAGTGACAGAGTCCTCCCACATGGAAGGTGGAGAGCTGTTCCTGGGATGCTTGATCCTCCCACACCCAGCCAGTACCATTTGCCATAAGTGTGCCCAGACTCTGGAATTCACTGCCTGTGGATATCCGAGCTGTCCCCTCCTATCTGAGTTTTCGAAATTCCCTGTGGGGTTTCCTAACACTAGCATCAGAGTGTGACTGCCCCAAACCTCCCTAGAGTAAAGTGTCAAATTGTTTTGTCTGAACCTCCCTAGGGTGTCTCCATTGAATTCCTGGAGATATTTTCCCCACTGTATCAATGACTTCTGACTACTCCTGCCTAAAAAACCTTGGGCATTTTTACACCCATTATTGCTCCACGGTCATAGGCTAACCATGACATATTGCACCTTGGTCACTTGGTAGAAACTTGTACTACCAAGTGTTTCTGTTTCTGTCTAACATGTGTATATTTAGAAAATTGTGATGAGCTGTATATACCTGTCCGCGATCCAACTAGCCTGGGGGTGTATCCGACAATGTTATAAGTGATATTATGACCAATCCAGTCCTTGAGCTGTGCTCCACTCCTATGTATGATGACCTGTATATATCTGTCAGTTGAACTAGCTAGTCTAGAGTGTATAATCTGAAATGTGCTTACTACTATATGTTTCCTCTAGCGTCAAATGATGTATTTCCCACATGTTTGTTTACTGTGACAAAAAACTGTACTCTCTTTGCCCTGTCTCCTAGAATGTTGTTCCTCATGTTGTATTCTCCTGGGTCGTTCCTGAAAATAGGCATAATACTTGTCTAGTATACTTACCCGGTAAACAAAAGCTAACTAAATAAATAAATAAGTGCTATTTTTTAAGCCAAGGTTGCTGGCATTGCAAGCCATAGCCCTACTGTTGTACCAACAGGCCTGCCCTTGGACAATCCATCTTTCCATCTGCTTCATTTTTAGTAAAAGCAGTAGCCATTTCATAGACTTTTGTTGTATTTTTGTATTTGTATTTATTTATTTCACCAGGAAAAAGGCTCTGTTGAGCAAAGCTCATTTATGAAAAGGTCCAGGGTAGGATAGCAAACAATGTTATAAAGTCAGTAGTGCAATATATAAGTATAAAAGGCATAGAGTATTGCATACAAGGGGTACATCACAAGGAATTAAATCTCTGACAGACACAATGGTATAAAGGCAATAATTAAGAAATAATGACCAAATAGCCAGTCACTTCTTGATGATTAATAACCAGCTGGGAGGCTGGAGTGGCCCGAGGTGCAGCAAAGGACCAACCCCACCCAGCCAGTCATTAATCACCAGGAAATGACTAGCTGTGAGGTCATTATCATGATTACAAGTCTAATTGTAATATGCACATTTTTTGTTTTTGTTTAATGACAGCAGCGCCAAAAACAATTCTTGATTTGGTGCCACTGCTATCAGCCTAGACTGCATGATAAGCTGAGTGTCGATGCCATGCTGGGCATTCCTAAGAGATTTCAGACTGACATGGCACCCAATCAGTGAGCTACTTTAGCTCATGAATAATTAAATAGACTTAAAACAAGATATAGATATACAAGGCATAGCGTATTATACACAAGGAGTAAATTACAAGGAATTAAATCTCTGACAGATACAAAGGTATAAAGGCAAATGTATACATTAATATGTCCACCAGAGCCTCTAGTTGCTGGGTAAGAGTGGTTTCATCCATGTTCTGCTCAAGAGAGATCAGTGAAGTGAAGCTGAGTGGTTCTGGCTCAAACAGAAAGCAAGTGAAACCACTACTATCCAGAAATGAGTGCAATCAATAGAATATATATTAAAAAAACTGTCCCGAAACATACCAACATATCTGTTTGAAGGGCATCTGCAAGTGAAATGCTCTTCAAAGAATAAGAATATCTCACATGCAGAGGGAAGGAGAATTCTAGCTGGTCAGGAGTGCTCCCTTGATCTGTAATACAAGATATAGGTATATAAGGCATAGAGTAATGTACACTAGATATAAATCACAAGGAATTAAATCTCTGACAGATACAATGGTATAAAAGCAATAATACAAGATATAAGTATACAAGACATGGAATATTGTACTCAAGGGGGAAATCACAAGGCACTACATCTCTGACAGATACGATGCTATAAAATCAATAATACAAGATACAGGTACAGGAGGCATAGGGTATGGCACACAAAGGGATATCACAATGAATTAAATCTCTGACAGATACAACGGTATATAGGTAATAATACAAGATATAGAGTATTGTTCACAAGGGGTAAATCACAAAGATTTAAATCTCCGACAGTTACAAAGGTATACAGGCAATAATACACGGCCTAGAATAATGTACCTAAGAATTCAAAACTCTGGTGGGTTTAATATAGATCAGTTGTACATAAAAATAGTAAGGAATAAATAAGTATATCTAGGCTCTTTTGTTCATAGGTTGAACACATTTCTGTGGTCAGATAAGTGACAGCATTACTGTGTGTAGCTTAACCACAATAGTAAACTTCAGTATAGCTTGACTACAGGAGCCGACTTCAGTATATAATCATTCAATGAGTGCTTTAAAGGTACTAAGTCTGACCAGTGAAGTGAGTTTTAGTGAGGGTTGCACTGACTTCCATATTGTAGGGAAAAAGCAATTACTGTAAATGCATTTCTCCCAAGTAAGTAGTGTGTTTACGAGTGTCCAATAGAATCTCATTTTTTTTCTAAGAGAGTAGCTACTATGTGATATATTCAATAGGCCAGTGATGTCGTCTGGGAGATCTTTTAGAAGTATTTTGTTAGCCCAGGTGCACAGATTCCGTACTCTTCTGGTAGATAGGGAGGGCTTTTGAAATGGCAACTTATGTTGTAGCTGGGAGGTGGCATATCTAGCAATATTTGCTTAATGTAGGGTTTAAAAGGAGGCAGCATAGCCTAGCATACATTCACAGTCACTCACTGTTGTTACTGTGGGACTGTGATTGGTGTTCGAAAAGGAAAAAGTCCTACAGAATCTTATAGAGACTTTAAAAGTACATAAACATGTCTTCTAAATAAAGTTTTGGGCTCACCTTTAGATGGCAACAGTCCAGAGATATGTGTCACCGTGTCTGCTTCATGCTAATTTAAGGCTGCAACCATTTAATTTAGTCTTGAAACAAGGAATGGTGTCATAATTGGGGACTCTGCAAGACTACCAATATAGATTCCTCAACCATGATACCACTTGGGTACCCAGTTTGATGAGCGCTACCAGAATAGCACCGCACTATAAGGCGCTAGTCTGGTAAGTGCTCACACAGACAGGGATCAGGGATTTACAGCACTTACCATAAGCGCTCCCCTGGTCCCTGTCTGTAGCCTGAAGAAAGGACAAGAGCAACAGGGATCTGGTAGCTGGATGAGCTGCTCCCCATGGCATTGAGGACCTGGACATACAGCAGCTTGGCCAGAGCTTTTGGAGACCAGTGTTGTAATCCTGGTCTTCAGTCATTTTGCCTGCTTCAGGACTTGTTTTTTTTTTCCATGGGGCTGTGGGAACAGTATTCCACAGCCCCAGAAATTTAGCTTGCCTCATGATCCGCTCTTCCCTGGAGTGAAAACCTCTAAGTCCAGGGGATGCAGGGGGCAGAGCCCCCCGCATTAGTGCAGGGGGCAATGCCCCTAAAAAAAGGTGCTTTTTTTGCCACATGCACCTTACCTGTGCTATTGTGATCAGCACTGTTTGGACCCAGTGCCCATCACTTTCTGTTTATAGATGCCATGAAATGGTTTCTGCCTTGAACCAATATACAACAGACATAGTAATGGATGTTTGTTGATTGCTGTAGCTTACAGTAAGCCCCATGCCCTGACTGAATAAGCTGTTAGTGTACTTTCACAAAGTCATAAACACTGTTTATTAATTGTTCCCTTTAAAGCAGAAGTATTTTTTAGTTGGCACAAAAATTGTTCGTATACTGTAGTTTTAGTACGAATATATTTCTGACATAATCAGACTCATATTATTTTTATTTTTCTCAGATGTTTTTAAAACAGATTTTATAACTAATTTAATAATTAATCACTTAAATCATTAAGAATGGCTGTCACTAGCAATTTGTATTTAAATCTCCTCCTCCAGGTTACTTTCTGACTTTTATTTAATTATGTTTTATTTAGTTATATAAACCATATTTTAACAGGTAAGCAAACAGAGTCTAGGAGGCGTTGTTTCCAGTTGTGACCTAGTGGAAAGGGGACAAAGGATTTCAGAGGTACTAAACATACAGATAAACAGTGTAAATATACATTTGCACTGTCAAGTAAGTAAAGATACAATGCACGTGTAATGTTGCATAGCAGATATATGATTTACATTTGTAATTAATCCATAAACCCATGCATTGTGTAGACTCACATTTACATTCTCAAGTAAAACAAAGAGGTGACACATACATGTTGGCAAACCATAGAGATAATGTTTTGCATTAGTAGTTAGCTGATAATCCATTTACCAGTTGCCAACAAAGATACAAGGCTAAGAAGAAGTTTGTATGTTGGCATACACCTGGACACAATGATGGGAATGGGATTATGGAATCTAGAAAGCCCCTTAAGATGGGATCAACTCTATTTGGCCAGAGCCAGTGACAATCCAGGCGTCCAGTTTGGATGACACCAGAGAACACTCTAGGTGCCCTTATGGCCTTGTACTGTGCCTTGGTCAGAATCTTACCAGATTTGAAGTTGGATAAGGTATTTAGCCTACAGGGAAGATTGTTCCAGCTATTAGGGAGTCTATACCTGATAGTAGTTTTCCTATATAATATCTATAGTCTGGGATTTGAAACCTAGGAAGAAAAGTTCCAGTAGGTATCTTGATAGTTTATCTAACCAAAATGTGTTGCTTACCAAGGCAATGTGTAAAGAGTGTTTCACTGAGAGAGAAAGACCCAACATAACTATTGATGCATGCTACAATGGCAGGTATGGAGTGGGCAAGACAAGGTGAATCTGCAGTGCCTTTGTGGTCCATCTGACAAGGGCAGGAAGTTGGTACTATCTCTGTATAGTTAGCAATGTGAGCATGCGAAAGAACCCCAGAGCAAATATCCTGAGGCATGGGTTATCCCGGAAGAATTGGCTTTACAGCCAAATTTTAAAGAAAACACAATTGCACATACCCCAATAATGAAAAGCACATCTGATAAAACCAATGTTTCCCATGATGCTTTGCATTATTGGGATATGTGCAATTGTAGCTTCTTTAAAATGTGAACATATCTATTCCTGAATGCATGGCTTGTTGGGGGTGTTAGTGGGTGATTTATTTTCCTGACTTGTATCTCTTTTGAAAGGATTTAGAAAAAAATAGCCAGTTTTGCAATGTGGTTTGTGAGCAGAGCAGAAGAAAGTGTTTTACAAAGTAAATAGTGGTGCACATCATTCTTAATGAAATAGAAAGCTGACTAACTGAAATTAACATGTTTGGTACAGCTGGACATCCCAGCAGGAATGGGAGTTATATCAATTTACAGAAGTTTAAAAAAAGAAAATGTGATTGCATAAGAACGACTGTGTTATGAGTGATGGGTTAGAGAGGGAAAAGTATTATTTACCAGGAACAGTGAGGTATTCTATCTGCCAGACTGGAACCCTGGTATACTTTGGCAAAGAATTAAAGTTGAAAGGAATTGATTTTTGCAATTGCTTGTAGTGAAAGTATGGTGATTGCTGAGAAACTGCATCATCCAATCAGAATACTTCAAACTGATGATTCATTTCATAAATTTAAGTAAACTGTGCTGTGCTTTCTGGAATGCAGGAGCTTGAGATGTTTAACTTGGAGAACATTTGATCCTGTGTCTGAGTTTCTGGTTGAAGATCAAGATTATTGCAAACAGTGTGGAAAAGCAAAAAGATAGGAAAAGACCTACTTCGTTTAGTGCTGAATTGGATTGCTCAGAGAAGGACATCTGATAAAACCAAATACCATTTTCAATCCCAAAAAACACCACATAGATAACAGCGAAAGTTACAACAGCCTTAGCTGCCTGCTGCTCTGCTGTAGTTTCTTGGTATTGCTTGGAGTTTCTCATTCTTTTCATCTGTTTCCCATGTCTGTGTAGAATCAAAAGGATGTAGGTACTGGCCAGAGCCATGATGATCACAAAGATTATATCTCAAGTGAACATGATAAAACCAATAAGCTCAAACATAAGTTTATTTGGATACATTATGAGGCAATGTCCCAAATTGAGTAATTCAGTCCTGTTTGTACTGTTAACAATAGGATAGAGTGCTGAGGTTATGCTAGACACAATGCTTATCACACCAACAGCAATCACGAGAAGAGTGACATAATTGTGCATCCATGTTTTAAAGTGGCCCCGCTTAGGGTTAGAGAAGGCAAGGGTCACACACTGGAAACAGCTGAGCAGACATGTTAAACCAATGGTCATCACTCTGGACACCGTAAGTAAATAGAGATCAACTTTTCAGCCAAGGTCTGTGTAAAAATATGTTACTCCAATAAAAAACAGGGAGCGGGGAATCCCAAAGGTTAACAGATGCACGAGATTAGATCCTGCCAGATTTGACAGTATTTTTTCAGCTGGCATCATCTTTTTTTCCAGATAAGCAGCATGGGTCATGAACACCAGAATCACAACATTCCCAGAGAGGCCAGTGGCAGTAGTTAGAAAGTAAATAATGCCTTTTGTGAGCTGCTGTATCTCCATTTTCTGAAACTTAAAATAGAACATTTATTCTCATTCTATTGAAAAACAAGGATTCCCTAAGTTCCATTCTTTTTTTGTATAAATTATTTGATTAAAAGTTGACACATGCACTAGATACCAACAACACTTCACAGCACACAAAAGGAACTAAAATAACAACAAATATGTTTGATGGGTTTGTAATATGCAGCAGGCAAAAGCATTTATGTAAACTTGAGACATTTTCTAATAGTGCTATTTATGATAATCTCTGATAAATTTGGAAGCAACATAGATGTTTTTGTTGCAGTATATCAATCATGATACTTTTGGTGCTACTGATACATTTATGCCTCATCTCTGACTGTGAAACACAATAAGAAAATTAAGTAAGTATCCTGGGCACATCAAAACCAAGGCATATTCTGTATATTAAAATGCAGCATAATGAAAATAGTTCTGGGTGAAATGTGCACTATGTGTTAGGTTTTTTTAAAACCACTGAACTGGCAGTTACCTAATTTACACAACATTGCACATGGAAAACATAAGAGCCACTCCAGTACTTGCTGTGCTTATCCAAAACCAAAGGAATAGCAAAGATGAAAGGCAGCACCAGCAACTGAATTGAAAATCAATACATTTATTTATACGAGCTTAACTTGTCCCACACTTCCTAGTCTGTAGTGCAGTGTGACAACCCTCCTCAACTTCCCCAACCAGTTTCATGCATGCACACTTCCTCAGGGAGGCTGCTCTTTACTGCAATTAACATTTATAAATTGTGCACACCAGGTGAAGAGATAATTCATCTCCCTTTGCTGCATCTTATAGCACTGGTGTCTAGAGGCACCACCCACCCTCCGATCACCTTGCCCATTACAATAGTCACCCTAGTGTCTAGTGGTACCCCCCCCACCACTCTCCGATATCCATCACTGTTTTCTTCCTTTTCCTGGTCTTTCATGGCCATATACTGATCCCACAGTGAAACCTTTACAGTGAACACGTCGATGCCGACAACATTGAAAGTTCACTGTAAAGTCTGCATGGGATTCCTCACTCTTTCCCCCAGTCATTCACCCCCTCCCCAAATCAACACAGACTTGGAGTTGATAGTCCTTCCAGGGAGGTATGTGGGCAGATCCCCTGCATGGGGGATTCAGGGTTCAAAGCTCCTTTATAAACACAAAGAGGTTCTCCAATGGATTTATGTCAACCACAAATTGTGATCAATGTAAATCCATCGCTGCAGGGTCACGTTGAGAAGGTGTTGATGCTGTAGCATCATAGAGCCATCTAGTGTCACCCCTCAGATCCAATCTCCATCCCTGTTAATTGAATACATTCCCCTGTTGTCTAGTGGCACCCACCACCCTTCAATCACTATCCCCATATTTATAAATTTTTCCCTGGTGTCTAGTGGCACCCTCCGCTGTCTGATCACCATCCCCATATTTATAAATAGTTCCCTGGTGTCTAATGGCACCCTCACCATATGATTGCTATGCCCATAGTTATGAATGTTTTCCTGTGATGAGTGGCACCCCCACCCTCTGATCACCATCCCCATATTTATACGTTTCCTTGATTTCTAGTGATACCCCCACCTGCAACTCGATGTCTGTGCCTTCAAAACAGAAAATGGTCCTCAATGTTGTTTTTTTTCCTAGAAAAAAGGAAATGGTCCTTTGCAGATCTGACACCCCCCAACCCCACCTCTCGTTCAGCAGCCACCACCCCACACCACCCAGTACACCCCCACACCCTCACTCACCTTAAGGGCTGACAGGGCAAAGATCCACTTTCCCATCAATGAGAAGTCTTGCTGCTGGAACTGCAATATGAGAAATGAAAGGTAAATACTGTTGAATGTATTTCAATAGGGTTTTCAATTTTAATACATAACTTAGCCATTTTTGCATATTTTTTACACCACATTTTCAGCATGGCCTTTTTGAGATCGTACATCATGAACAATGTCAGTGGAATTGCACAAATCTTGGCCTGAAATGTGATTTCACAGTTGCTTGGAGAAATCAACTTTTGGGTGGGATTAAGAAAATTTAACTGCCTTTTTATTTTATTTATTGAAATCTTGGATGACACATGTGAGCGGATGCTCATTGAGAGGTTCCACATCAGATACATTAACACAAGAAGATGCAATATAGTTACAGTAAATTATACATAGAGTACAAAAAAATTCAACAGTACATGGGTTGCAATGACAAACAGTTATACAAATAGTGTTAAGGCATAGTACGTTGTATACCAGTGTCCTGTAGAAGAGAGAGAGAGGCAGAGACAAACTGTTAGGATGAGGTAGGGAGGGGCAGTGGGAGCTGGAATAGGAAGGCAGAGGGAAAGAAAAGAGCCAAGCGGTAGGGGTGGGAGGCAAGTGATAGGGCAAAAGGGGGTTGGAGGAAAGTGCTTGGACAATGACTTAACTTGGCAGGTCAGGAGTTGGAAGTGCTGAGGCAGACTAAAGCTATGGGCACAGACTAGCAGGGTCACCTACAGGTACTATTGTTGGTGAGGTGTTGACAGAGTTTGCACTTAAAGGAACCAAGGGTTGTGGCTCTGGCTACATCAGGTGGTAGATCTTTTGTCCACAGAGGGGCCTGGTGAGCAAAAGATCATTGGGCCATAGTTGTGTGGCACCTGGGCACATGGAATACTTGTGTAGTTGAGTGTCTGGTGTGCCAGGTATGTATAGGTGGTGAAAGAAGGCTCAGAACTCCTTGAGGAAGTAAGTTTAGTGAGACCTTTTTTGTGAATAGACATGTTTGATAAAGTATTCTGTCCTTCAATTGAAGCCAGCCCAATTGTGCATAAAGCTCACAGGTGTGGGTAAGTTTTGGAGCATTAGTGAGTAGGTGGCAGGCTTTGTTTACTGTAGTTGAGAGGGATTGGAGTGCTGTCAGTAGTGGAGCCATAGACAGCTAGGCCATAGTCAATCAAGGTGATGAGTGAACTGTTAATTGTCAAGTTCAGATCTTCATAGGTCAAGAAATGTCTGTGCCTGTAGAGGATACTGATCCTGATGTTAAAGGCTTTGGCCGTGATGTCAATGTGCTGTGTGTAAGACAGGGCAGTGTCCCATGTGATTCCCAGTTACTTGAAATGGGGGACTAGTTCCAGGGTGTTACTGGAGTCATTCAGAATTGTCAGTGGATAGCCTTTTAGCTTGTTTTGGGAATTGGTGAAGAGCATGGGCTTGGCCTTTTTATAGTTCATGACCAGTTTTTGCTGTTTGAATCATTTTTCAGCTGCTGCAAAGTGGCTCTGGAGGTTGTTCTCCAAAAGTGCATTGTCAAGGTTGCTAGTAAAGATCACCGCATCATCTGTGTAGAGGAGCATGTGGCTATTGCAAGCTGCCAGGTGGTTGTTTAGGAAGATACCGAAGAATAACAGACCAAGTATGGATCCTTGTGGTACCCCTGATCTGACTAAACTTTCTGATAGAATGTCCCCAATTTTACATCCTGTGATCGCAGGCTAAGGTAGCTACAAAACCATGCTACTGTTTATAGGGCTAGCCCTATATCCAACAGCTGTTCAAGGAGGAGGGCATGATGGACCATGTCAAATGCCTTTGATAGGTCAACAAAGGCCACCCCTACAATGTGCCCTTTATCAAGAGTGCTATATATGAATCTGATAAATTCCAGGAGAGCCATGATGGTTCTATGGCCAGCTTGGAAACCATGATGTTCTGGGCATAGGGACTGATACTGATTAAAGTACTCCACCAGCTGATCAGACACAATCCTTTTAAGGGCCATGAAGAGTGGGGGGAGTATAGAGATTGGCCTGTAGTTGTTTTAAAGAGACTGGTCACCACCTTTGTGTACTGGCATGACCATGGCAGCTTTCCAGATTTGGGGGAATTTGGAGTGGCAGAGGGATAGATTAATTATCTTTGTCAGTGGACCAAGTACTTCATCTAGCATTAGTCGACCAAATTTTAGGTCCAGAAAGTCCCCACTGAACCTTGATTTGCCGAGGGCTTTTTCAAGTATTTTCTAGCAGCAGCTTTGGAGACCAGTTTGAAACAGAAGAGTGGCTGGTTTGGTCATGCTGGGATCTTTTCACTGACCCCTGGAGCAGGGGTATTGAAGAAGTTTATCGGGACAACACTACTGAGATCTGATAAGGTGAGATTCAGAGAGTTAGTGATGAGCAGAGGGTCCAAGGTAGGGGTGTTCTCAACATTTAGCATGGCTAGAGCTCTTTTAGGGTTCTTCCCAGTGATATCATTTAGATTTGTCCACAATGATATGCTGCTATTCCAGCTGTTAGTGAGTGTTTCCTTGTTGAATTTGCTTTTTGCCTCATGGGCTGCCTTTGTGCACTCATTGCAGGTCTTTTTATACCTTTGGATATTAGTTGGTGTGCCATGTGCCCATGCTGTCTGCCAGAGTTGGTCTCTTGTGTTTAGTTGCGCCAGTAGTTCTGGGGTAATCCAGGGATTTATAGGTCCTCTGTTTTTTCTCTTTGTGATGGGAGCATGTTTGTCACAGGCCACACACTGAATTTTGAGATAAAGAGATCTAGTGCAGTGTCCACATCCATGGTTCCATACAGGTCCGACCTGTCCTGCTGCTATAGGTCATCCTTTAGTTGCAGATGGTGGCCCTTTAGGAGTAGGTGATTTTACAGTTCAGGCAGGGGGGTTGTGGTAGTTATTTTTCAAGAGGAAACTGACAGGGGGAGTGGTCACTCAATGAATCAGGGAGCATGGTGAGACCTGTGATGTGGGAAGGGTTGTTCGAGAGAACCCAGTCCAGAACTGTGCTGATGCCCATCTTGTAATTGGTTCGAGTCGGCGCGTCCACCAGTTGTGAGAAGTGGATTGTGGGAAGGGTATCTCTGATGGTGTTAGCAGCAGGTGAGACCCAGTTTATACTGAAGTCTCCCAACAGCATTGTTTCAGAATTTAGACTCAGCGTGCTGTAGTCCACTAGGTTGTTGATGCCAGGTGTGGTCTGCTTAGGTGGGATGTATACAGACAGCAGAGTGAGCACTCTGTTGTGTGCTCCTAGCATTAGTTTGATGGCTAGGACCTGGATATTACCTTTGTTCATGAGGTTGAGTCATAAGAAGGCTATGCTGAAAATATAGGGTCAAAATACATAAACATGGCAAAGTTATGTTTGCATTTTAATTTAACTATGCCCACTCATAACTTCACTAATTTTATATATTTTCACCTCAAATTTTCAAAATAGCCATATTTTACCATCAGTTCTAGTTTATTTATTAAAAAGTTTTACCAGGAAAGGCACACTGAGCAATATAAAACGATTCATCTCACGGAGCATCCTGGGGGAGGGAGAACATGGGAGTACAGTAATAAAAGTACATTTCCATGCAGTATTATAGAAAAGTATATGTACAATAATCAGTAACACATTCCCAAGGTAATATAAAACAGAGAGGCAACAGAGTAAAAAAACAAAACACCAGTTAGAAGCGTTAGATAATCATCGGGAGTTGATGTGAGAGGAGCAAATTAGCAGCACTGCAGACGTATAACATACAATGCAGACAAGGAAGTGCAATAAAGTACATTGGCTTCTCCTCACATTAAGTGTTAGGTTGGGAAAGGGGATGGGGAAGCCATAGTGGAAATTAGGAAGAGTGAGGAGCCAGAGGAGAAATTAGGAGCAGCTGCAGGATGGATAGAGGAAGTTGAGGAGGGAGGTCAAGATGGACCACGGGGAGGAGGATTGTCTGACTAGATGAGGCATTGAGTTCCAGAGCTTTGGCAACCTATAGAAGAATGATGATTGGCTTACAAAGGTGGTAACTATGTTATAGCTAGAGTGCAGGAGTCACTGGATCTGAGGGAGAGAGGGGCAGTGGGGCAGGAGGACAGTTATGATGCAAGGAAAGGGGGAAGTGTAGCAAACCAGAATTTAGAGACAAAGTTTTTGCAGTGGGCTAGGTGGAAGTTTTCCATGGAAGGAAAAGATAGTGAGTGATATAGATCACAGTGGTGGGTAAAGGAAGGGGAATCCAGGGCAAAACGACAGAAAACATTGAAAAGGGTGTCCAATCTGGTTAAGGATGAATTTGGTGCGGCACTGTAGACTACATCACAGTAGTCAAAGATGCGTAGTATCATTTTCTGGGCAACCTCCCACCTGTACTGTAGAGGTAAGCAGCTTCAATTCCTGTAAAGGGCACCTAATTTGGGGCACAGCTTTTTTAGGATGGCATCTATGGGCCCGATTCCAAGAAACATGCCACAATTCACAGATGTATGCAAGTTGCGGCATGTGCCACTATGCTGGGGACCCTGTGCCCTATTCAAAGACAGGCAGGGTCCCCGACATCTACGCCCATGATTTGTGGCAGCCACAGGGTTGTTCCACAGGAACTGCGCAATGTAACTGGGTGCCGCAAGACACCGACTGGGAAGAACTGTTCCCCCAAACCTCCCCAGCCACCAAAACAGCCTACAAGTTCCTGTGGGCCATGGGGGGATCAGCAGTGTGGCAGAGGTGCAAGGGTGGCACCAGACAGAACATATCTGGGCACTGGCCGGTGGCACCTCAGTATTGCGGGGGCTTTCCAGTGTTGGGGGTCTGTGGAGCACAGCTGTGTGTGTGTTGTTGCACTTCCAGTGGGGCAACCACTGTGTTGCCAGGACAGAAGCCCCTTAAACCAGCTAACAGATGGTCTAACTCTGCAGTGCCGCAGTAGCTCTTGTAATGGCTTAACTGGGTTACAGCAGCCACCCTCTCAGTATAGGGCATGGTTGCTGCCATAACCCACCTTTCTGCTATGCTATAGGGGCTGCAGCCAGTGGATGTCCCTTTGGGCACAGGCCACCCGCGTCATGGTGCAGGCCACCTCCTGGAATCCCGACCAGCATGATGCATGGCACAAAGTGTGACTTGCACCATTGGGTTTGGTGCAAGTCACCTTGCGACATGCGTAACCGTCTTGGAATCAGGCCCCTTGTATCCAGTGAAGTTTAGGTGCTGGTCTAGCCAGACCCCAAGATACCTAAATGAGGAGGTGTCCTCCAGAGTAAAGCCATCAAGGGTGTGGAAGGAGAGCAATTTAGTCAGCCTAGAGATTCTCTGCTTATTACGAAGGTCATAGAGACTGTTTTCTTGGCATTGAGGATAAGCTAACGGGAGCTTAGTCATTTCTGAACTTTCTCAAAGTCATGCTGAAGTGTGGACATGACATCAGTTGGCGATAGACCAGAGTAGAAAAGGACAGTATCGTCAGCATACATATGGATGGAGGAGGTGCACACTGACAGGAGGTCATTAAGGAATATGGAGAATAGTAGGGGACCAAGGACAGAGCCTTGGAGTATGCCAGCATTAATCTGGAGTAGGGTGAGGTGGAATCACCAGTTTTGACTGAGTGTGTCCGGCCTGCTAGGTAGGAGCAAAACTAGTTTGTGGCTGAATCAGACAGGCTAGCAGATCGCAGGTTATCTAGGAGGAGAGGGTGGGAGACAGTGTCAAAAGCCTTCGCAATGATGACAAAGATCGCAGATGTGATTAGACAACTCTTCATACCTGAAAGTATGGAACTGGTAAGGCTAAGTGAGGAAGTGGTAGTGGAGTGATCTTTCCTAAAACCAGACTGGTAGGGAGTGAAATAGGCAGAGTCGGAGAGGTAAGAGAAGAGTTGGGAGAGAACCAGGTGCTCCTGAAGCTTAGCAAGAACAGGTAAGAGAGAGAGATTGGCTGATAGTTCCCAGTCATAGAAGGGTCACTTCCCTTGGGTAGTTGGAGAGCTACAGTGTGCTTCCATGGGTCAGGGATGGAGGCCAGCCAGAAGGAAACATTTAGTAATGCAGAAATTCATGAACAAATGGCATGAGTGGAGAGGAAGAGAAGTTTTGGATCAAGGTCATCAAGTGAGGAACCCTAAAATGGGTTGAGAGCAAGGAGAGCATTTGAAGTATCATGAGGTGAGACTGGAGAGAAGGAGAACAGGTAGCTAGGGAGGGTGCTTGTGTGTGAGTTATTGTGGACAGATGTGACTGGTTGTGTAAGAAGAAGACAAGCTAGTAAAGCAGCAGCACATGAGGTAAAGTAAGAGTCGAATTCAGTGGCAACTGAGAGGTGGGCAGTTATAAGGGCATTATTAACATAGATGAGTGGAGTTTGGGATTTAGAGGGGGGAGAGAAGGGAGTTAATAAGTGTCCAACATTTTGACGGGGTATGTATGTATGTTAACATCAAAGGTGAATATAAAGGATTCGGGCTTAGTGAGCTTACTAGCCTTAGAGCAGGTGTTTCTGAGGGCTTGATATCTGTCACAGTAAGGATTTGATTTAGAGGCTTTGTGAGCCTTCCAAGCCTGGTCTTGAGCTCTCATACATGCCTGTCATCAATTCCGATGTGATCTATGGGAGCTGGTTTCCACAAACTCGAGTGTTCTTAAAGGGTGCATGCTTGCTCCAGATGTTAAGAAAGTGGCCTTGGAAATAGTGCAGGGCTTTGTTAACTGTGGTAACAGAGGAAATAGGAGATCAGTCAGTGTGGGCTAGGTCATAAAGGAGGTGGGTAAGGTATAGGGATTTATATGAGTGGACAAGCAATGTTTTATGTGGGGCTTTTGGGCAGTGGAGTTTGAGGACCAAGTAGAGCACATGATGGCTGCTGAGTGCATCTGGGAGGTGGCCTGATTTGATTACTCTGTGGACACATGAGGTTAGGGCCAAACTGATGACTGAATGGTTGCCTGATTTAGTATTTAGTTGGGTTGGTTCATGGATCAATTGCATTAAATTAAGGGCTGCAATGTTGTTGCTCAGCTTGGATATGGAGGGGTCAGGCCAGTTTTGGTTAAAGTCACCTAGTATAAAGAGTTCACTATTTGATGTGAGGGTAGAAATTTGAGAAAGAAGATTAGAGGCAATAGTAGGGGAGAGGACTGGGTGGCAGTAAATTCAAGCAATGTAGATTGGTATGGAGAAAGGCATATAGAGCATGAGGACAAGGGCTGTGGGACCGATACAGATAGGATCAGGTAGTATGAATGGAGGACAAGGTGTAGATAGCTATGCCGCCTCCCTTACCTGTGTGGTCTTGCCAGGTGATATGGTAGCCATGGATGTATACACTGGGATCAGGTGTTTTATTATTTAACCAGGTTCTGGTTATTATGTGGAGGTCGGGGACCAGCAATAGTGCAAGGGGTTGAAGACTAGTTTAGGTAGTAGACTTCTTATGTTAAGGTGGAGGATTTTAAGGCAACAAGGGAGGGTTGGCATGTTGGAGGCAGGGGAGGGCATGTGTGGGAGACGGGCCAGCTGCAAGTTTGATAGAGGGGGGGCCAGGGTTAGGGTTTATATCCTCGGTGGATAACAGGAGAAGGGAGATGATTATAAAGTGGAGCTTTGAACTTTTGTATGACTTAGATGTGGTCAGGCCATAGGAGATAGTGGGATAATAAGAGGAAGTGAACCAGATAGATAGGAAACACAGAAGCACATAGGAGTTAGGGACAGAAGAGAGGAAGGATCAGGGTAGAAAAGTAATGTGAGCCCAAAGCTGGAGGAATGGAATGGGGGGGTCCCAATATCGGGATCAAAGGGGCTGAAATTAGAAGAAGAGAATAAGCAAGAGGGGTTACTGAGGGTTTATTTAGGAGGTTTGTATGGGTAGGTGGTGTGGGAAGAAGTGAGACAGTAAAAAGAGTAAGAAGAAGTAGGCAGCTTATTTGTAGTCAGCTTTCTGTGGTATACAAGGGCCAGGCAAGACGGTTTAATTATTTGTTTATTTTTCAGACAACTTGGAGTGGTTAGGGAAAGGTAATTTGACATATCTAGATAAGGTGGAGTAGAAGCAGTAAGTAGATCCTAGTTTAAAGTCAGGTGATGTGTCAGAAAGATAGAAAGATTCTTGCCGTTTGAGTAGTGCTGGCTTCTCGCTAGTTCTTGCTCCACTAACTGCCTTTCTCTTTGGCACTAACTTTTTAACTCCATTCCAATCTGACTTTAGGAAGAATCATTCCACTACCACCTCCCTGATTAGATTCACTGATTCCATCCTCTCAGGGATGGACAAGGGTCAAATCACTTCTGCTATCTTTGTTGACCTAGCAAAGGCTTTCAACACTGTCTCCCACACCCTTCTTCTTGACTGCCTCTCCTCAGCTGGCTTGTCTCTGACACTAGTTGCATCAAGCAATACCTAGTAGGTAGGACCCAGTCAGTGAGAACAGTTGATGCTATATCTCATCCTCCTCTCTCCATCAACACTATCGTACCCCAGGGTTCTGTACTGGGCCCTATCCTCTTCTCCATCTTCCTAAATGACCTGCCCTCAGCTTGCTTATCCACCTTCATCCACATGTATACCAATAATACGTTTCTCTTCACCTCAGGCCAATCCCCTACTGATGTGGAAAGCAAACTTCAGCATGACTTCAATCAAGTTTAGCTCTGGTTCAGCTTCCACCAGCTCTCACTCAATGCCAAGAAGACAGTCTCAATGACCTTCGCCACAAAGCAGAGACTCTCTTTCCCCTCCCTGCTCTCCTTCCACACCCTTGACAGTACAATTCTTGAGGACACCTCATCCTTTAGGTATTTGGGGGTTTGGCTAGACCAACACCTCAACTTCTCTGGGCATGTTGACACCATCCTGAAGAAGCTGCACCCCAAACTTGGTGCATTATACAGGAACCGTAGCTGCCTCCTGCTACTGGCTAGGTGTAAACTGGTACAGAAGAAGATACTATCTATCTTTGACTACTTTGATGTAGTCTACAGTGCCACTCCAAAGTCCTCCCTGACAAGATTGGATTCACTTTTTAACTCCTTCTGACTTTTCACTCTTGATGCCTCTCCTTTCACTCACCACTGTTATCTCTACCACTTCCTGGCTTTTGCCCCCCTAGAAAATGATCGCCTCCTTCACTGCACTAAATTCACATCAAAATTTTGGTTTGGTTCACTCCACCCATATCTCACCTCTTCCCTTACCATGCTCTCCCCACTTGCCCATTCCCTTAGGTCATATGACTCTTGACTGCTAGCAGTTCTGTAGAAGTCCTCTTCGGTTGGACAGATAGCCTTCTCGCATCGCCTCCCTAAGTTATGGAATAACCTCACTCCACAGATTTGTCGCTCCTCCTCCTCATGTTCAATTACACTAGCCCTACATAACTTTCTAATAGTAAACTGTACCTGCGGCTAGTCCTTATTACATCCGGTTCAAACTAGCTCACTGCTTTCTATCTCCATTCAGCTAACTGCTCATATACATGAATGATACACTTCTCTTTCATAACTAAAAAGAATGCACTTCTCTTTCTTTACTATGCTTAACCAGTCTTCTTAACACTCTGCATAACTCTATGCTTGAGACTTCATATCATTAATTATAATTTTTTCTCACAAGCACTTCAATGTACGGTCATGAATACTATGCACTCTACTTTGAATTACAGTGTGATAGTGTAACTATTGTACTATGTTTTATGTCAACACCATTAAGCTGTTCGCTTAATCTGTCAACTTCTATACTACTCTGTGCATGTACTTTATTATGTGTTCTCCCTTACAGCCCTCTGCCCCAGGATGCACAGTAAGACGAGCAACTTGTTGTTCAGTGTGCATTTCCTGGTGCAACATTTCAATAAATAAATAAATGTGACAACTGCCATTTTTCAAATGCTGGTCATAACACAGAAATGTAGAATTTGATGGCAGATAAAGCCCACTTGGCCCACCTAGTCTGCCCATTTCCCTACCTAATGGATAAGCTGCAGATCCTAGGTAACCAACAGCCTACTTCCTCCTATCACCCACTAGAATTGTCTTATGTCTGTCTCACACATTCTTGAATTTCCTCACTGTTTTTGACTCTACGACCTCCTCAGGAAGGCTGTTCCATGCATCTACAACCCTCTCTGTGAAGAAATACTTCTTCACATTACTGCTGAACCGTCCCCCCTCTATCTTCAAATCGTTCCCCCTTGTTCTTGCACATCTCTTTTTCTGAAAAATGCTACCCTCTTGGACTTTGTTGAGTCCCTTGAGGTATTTGAAAGTTTCTGTCATATCCCCCCTCTTCCTCCTTTCCTCAAGGTTATACGTCTTAAGCTCCTTTAGTCTTTCTTCATATGTCTTCTGGTGCAAACCCTGCACCATTTTGGTTGCCCTCCTCTGGACAGCCTCCACTCTCTCTATGTCTCTGCTGAGATGGGGTCTCCAGAACTGTACACAGTACTCCAGGTGTGGTCTTACCAACTGTCTGTACAAAGAGACAATGACTTCCTGTTTTCTACTGGTGATGCCTCTTCCTTTGCATCCCAGTATCCCCCCAGCCCTCTTTACTGCCTTCTCACATTGCTTGCCCACCTTTAGGTCATCTGATATGATTACCCCCAGGTCCCTTTCCATTTTTTACTGTTGTCAGTATCTCACCCCCCATTGTGTACTTTCCCCCTGGGATTTTGTTTCCCAGGTGCATTACTTTGCACTTCTTTGTGTTGAATCAAAGCTGCCATTCATTTAACCATTCCTCCAATCTTGCCAAGTCCGTTTTCATCCTTTCCACCCCACCGTGCGTATCAACCCTATTGCAGATCTTTGTGTCATCTGCAAAGAGACATACTTTTCCTTCCAGTCCCTATGCAATGTCACTTATAAAGATATTAAAAAGGACCAGCCTCAGTACTGAACCCTAAGGTACCCCACTAGTACCCCCCCTTTCTTCACTGTGGACTCCATTTACTATTACCCTCTGTGTTCTGTTGTACAGCCAATGTTTTACCCAGGCTAACACCCTGGACCCACTCCTGGGCTGACTCATTTGTTTATTAATCTTTTGTGTGGGACTGTGTCAAATGCCTTGCTAAAGTCTAGGTAGGCCACATCCACAGACCCTCCCTGGTCTACTACTTTGGTCACCCAGTCAAAGAAATTGTTTAGATTTGTCTGACATGACCTTCCTGCTGTGACTTCATTTTGCCTTGGGTCCTGTGCTCCAGTGGCCTCTAGGTACGCAACAATTATTTTCTTCAGAAGTAATTCCATCATTTTCCTTACCACTGAGGTCAAACTGACAGGTCTTGCTCCCACTTTCGTGAAGGGGAATCACACTTGCCCTCCTCCAGTCCTCAGGTACCACACCATCCTCCCAATCCTCCCATGATTTATTAAAAAGGGTAGTCAGTGGTGTTACCAGTTCTTCCCTTAGTTCTTTTAGAATTCTGGGGTGAATCCCATCAGGCACCATTGGTTTATTCATCTTCAGTTTTAGGAGTTCTTTCAGAACCCCTTCTTCTGTGAAAGGACTAATATCAACTCCCCTTTCCAGAGTGCTTCTCTTGACTGGATTAGGTATCTCCCCCTGCTCTTCCTTTGTGAATACTGAGCAGACTTATTCATTCAGTATCCCTGCTTTTTCACTGTCGCTCTCTGCCCACCCACCCTCCTCTTTATTTAGCCTCAATATCTATGCCTTAGCCTTTCTTCGCTCCCTAATGTACCTATAAAAGGTTTTATCCCCCTTCTTAACTGAATTGGCTATCTTTTCCTAGCTTTGGGCCTTTGCTATTCTGACTGCCTTCCCCACTTCCTTCTGCTTTAACTGGTATAGTTCTCTGTCCAGCTCCTTCTGTGTTTCCTTATACTTCCGGAATACTATCTTTTTCTCCCTAACTTTCCCCGCAACTTCTTTTGAGAACCATAGTGTTTTTTCTTTCATTTTGATTTGGTTATTTGCTTCACACAAAGGCTTGTTGCCTCTGTGATGGCGGTTTTGATGTTTCCCCATTGTTGCTCCACCCTAACCTCTTGCCTGCTTGCTAGTGCTTTTCTAAGGTAGTCTCCCATTTAGACAAAATCAGCCCTCCTGAAGTCCAGTACATTCACTTTTTTGTGGCTTGACTCTACAGCTAAGTTTATCATGAACCACACTGTTTGGTGGTCACTTGTTCCCAGATGGCTACCCACTTCTAGATCTGAGATTGTCTCTCTGTCCCCATTTGAGAGAACAAGGTCTAAGATTGCTCCCTCCTGAGTGGGTTCCAAAACTAGCTGTCTGAGGCATGCCCCCAGTAGGGCATCGAGAATGTCCCTGCTCTTGGATGTGGCTGCAGCAAGGTGCTCCAGTTAACATCTGGCATATTCAGGTCCCCCATCCGCAATATCTCCCCTTTCTATGCCATCCTAAGGTTGCCTTCTATCATTTCCTTGTCCATTTCCTCCCCCTGAGACGGGTGTCTGTATGCTACCCCTGTGCAAACTGTGGTGCCATTTTCAGTCTCCAGGGTGACCCACAGTGCCTCCTTCCCTCCATGTTTGCCCTTTAGTTGTATTGCTTTGATCCTTTCTCTTATGTAGAGAGCTACTCCTCCTCCTCTTCTACCCTCTCTGTCCCTCATGTAGATTGTGTACCTTGGTACGTTGACATCCCAGTCTTGGTTCTCTGTGTACAATGTTTCTGTGACTGCCACAATATCCAGCCATCCCTCTTTCATCAAGGTCACCAGTTCAGAGAGCTTTTTACCTAGACTATGGGCATTTTTTTATGGCCTTCTTTCTTTTTCCCCATCCCTGTCCTTACTGCCTTTGTCTTTTTCTCCATTTACCCCTTTCCTACTCCCTATCAATGACTCTATCTTGATGTTTACCTCACTAATTCCCCTGATTTTGGGGGGGGGCTTGGATTTCCTTTCTCCTTTCCAGTGCCTCCCCCCTTGGCTAGTTTAAATGCTTACCGATGAAGCATTTAAACCTATCACCTGGGATCCTGGTTCCCCTCCTGGACAGACACAGACCATCAAAGCAGTATGGGCCTGCATCCCTCCAGGTGGAGCCCCAGACTCCAAGGGGGTGCATGTCGTGGGGGTGAAAACATAATAAAATACAAGGTTTGGGACGGGCACAATAATATGGTCAAAATGTGTTTTTTCACCTGTGGTGAGAAATGATGTTTTGGCAGGGATTTGAAAATTCTCAGCACAGTGATCATGAGGTGGGGTAATAACAAGGCTATGCTGACAATTTGGTTGCTGTTTTGGCTGAAATGCTTCCACAGAAACATACATGTACACATCTATGGAGTGATGGGAGCACAGAGCCCTCACAAGTAATTGAGGATATGTATATACTATCTCAAAAAATAAGGAAATGATTTGCAAAAAACTCTGATAAGGCATGCATTAGGATTAAAGCAACAAAAGTAGGGAAATGTGTTAACACCCCACCTCCACCCTGCATGCAGAAAACCAGGTGTGGGGTGTGCCTTGAGGTTCTCAAGCCTACTGCTCACCCCATTCTCATACACTGTACACAGCTCAACTTCTTTAGTGATGGAAGAAGGTGAGCGTTAGACTTAAGACCCCCCAAGACACATCTAACACCTGGTTTGTTGCCTGCAGGGTGGGGGTGGGATGTGTTCCCTACTTGTGTCACTTTAACCTGAACTGATGCATTAAAAGAGTTTTCTTGCAAAGAATATATAATATATGGTCATAGTCGCAGCACCATAGGGTTCTATGTGATAACCGTGAAAGCCTAAAGGCAATCGCTGTTATCAAAAAGTCAAGCGTGCCCCAAATTTGTTTTGGTGCTCTGACACCCCGGTGCACAGCAAAACAGCACCGGGGACTTACTTCCCCTCCCCACTAAAGGATTCTCAGCTCCAAAGGGGTGCATATCGGGGGGGGGGTGAAAACATTTTAAAAAAAAAAAAGGTTTGGGCTGGGCACAACTGAAGTGCACCATTGCCCAGACCCAAATGCAGTACCCTGCTGACCAGCACTGGCAATCCACCCACCATGCCGTGGGGTCAGCTCAGCAACCCACCATGGCACAACCCCTCACATCCCCTCCCTGTGCATACTCACCCCCCCGCGCACATACATATAGCAACATTCTGTTGCTATATTCGCCGACCCCCCCCATCCAGCCGTCCTACCCCTACCAGAGCCCTCAAGGGATGTGCTGGGGAGTGGGTTGCCGTTATTTTTCGGCACCCTTTCTCCAGCGCCCTGATCATGGGATACTGCACTATAGTTAGGGTTGAATGGGCACTTCTATGTTTAACTTGAAATTTTGCACTTTAATAACTTTGCAACTGTTCAACTGATTCATGTGAAATGTTGCCTGCACCATCAGAGACTCAAAATCTCTTGATGTGGCAACTTTCATTCCAGTTGAATGTGTGGGTGAGGAGATATGGGGTGTAAAATAGTTTGTAACTTACCATGTTTTGGGCAGTTTCTTTGTCACTCTGCAGCACAGAAACTGTTCGGGAATATTGGTCTGAATATTTCAGGTTAGAAAGGACTTGACTCATAGACATGCCTTTTGTTGCTTTGGTGAAAACATATTAATCCAGTCCACAGCTATAAGGATTTGAAAATGTATGTTCTGAGCATGCTCAATAGCAATCTCAGATGTGAGGATCGAAAAAGCGTCCTTTTTCGTAAATGGGTAATTCTTTTTTTACAGATGGATCATCTTGTGTCGCAAATGGGAAATCTGTTTTCTTGTTGCTGCCAGTTTGTATTTCACTTAGAAAGAGAAACAAAATTAAATAAATCAAAAAATGATGTGTTTAGTAGAAATCAATATGTTTTCTGGTAATTGGGGCCAGTTTCACATGATTCTGGTGTTAGTTGTTAGAAACAATAGTTGGAAACGTGTTTTTTAACATTTTTAAATCCTCATCCATGTCGTTTTTAGTGCTTGGGAATCCTTTTTTTGCAAATTGCGAAAAAAAAACATGAAAAAGGATCCTGTTCATAAATTTGAGAAAAAAATTATTCCATTTTTTGCAGATTTGCAAAATAAGGAATCCTTTTTGCAAATTTGTGAAAAAAGAATTCATAAAAGGATTATAACAGATTTTTTTTACCACTTCACAGTGAAGAAACAGTTTGGAATTGTGGTCTGAAATTTTCTTGGTACAAAAGGTGTGCCCCACATACATGCCTTTTGCCATTTTTGTGAAAACAAATTAATTTGGTCTGGAGTTATATGAGTTTAAAATTTTGCATAGTTTCCCTTAGGATAACATTGTAATGTTAAGTGTTTCCTTGGTGCTGCGCACCACAGAAACATTTTGCAATTTTGCTCTGATGTTTTCAAGGTACAAAGGGCTTGATTAACAGATGTGCCCATTTCTAGTTTATTGGAAAAATATTAATGTGGTCTGGGAGTTATAAGGTTGCGAGAATTATGGTTTTAAGCATGCTTAGTATGCACTTTTGGATCCATGTGCATCATCGTACTGAAGCTTTAGGTGTAGTGCTTTACCTACTTATACTGGTTTCATGATGAGAGTACTAAGGATGTTATGCTGACAGTTTTGTGGCTTTTTTGCAACAAATGGAAGCACAGGGCCCAGAGGGCCCAAGTAGGAAAACGTGGTATTAGGGTTTCCAGCCCTAACACCCCACCCACCAAACAGCAACAGGAAAAACCATTGCAGTTTCACTGCTCCTGCATCTTCGATAATCAGGCATGGGGTGTGCTTTAGGGTTTTGTCAGCCCTTACTATCACCCCACTCAATTATGAAAGAAGCTGAGATGTGTAGAGGTATATGAGAATGGGATGTGCATTAGAGCTGACAACCCCAAAGCACACCATATACCTGATTAGCCAACATGCAGGGGAGGTGAAACTATAATGTTTTTTCCTGTTGCTGTGTGGTAGGAGTTAATGGGGTGTTAAGAGTTCAAAACCCTAACACCACATTTCCCTATTTTTGTTGCTTCAGTCTCAACTAGTGCATTAGTGAAGTTTCTGCAAAGAATATATATAGACCCACAGAGGCATATAATTTGTTAGTCAAAAAGATCGCTTGGCCCACCCAATCTGCTAAAATGTTCCCTGCCTATTCTGTCCCTGTAGACCCCAGCTGCCCTCTGGGAACCATCCACCCTCATTGCTGATTTCTCAATATTCCCCTATGCCTGTCCCAAGCATGCTTGAAGCTCCCCACTGTTTTTCCCCCACTACCTAAGCTGGCAGGCTGTTCCAGGCATCCTGCTCTCTTACAATGAAGTAGAATTTCCTCGTATCCCTTCTAAACATCATCCCTTACAGTTTTTTTCCATGCCCTCTTGTCCTGGTGCACATCTTCATTTGAAATGGACTCCTCAACTGTTTACTGTTCTCCCTCATGAGGTACATGTAGGTCTCTATCATGTCCCTCCTCATGCCTCTCCCTTACGGTGTACATGTTGAGATGCCTCATTCTTTCCACATAGTGTTTCTCATGCAATCCTTATACCATTTTCATTGCCCACCTCCGGACTGCCTCCACCCTGTCTAAGTCCTTTCTGAGCTGTATTGTCCAGAACTGGCCACAGTGCCCAAGGTAGGTTTCATCAATGAACTATACAGTGGTAACACAACCTCCCTCTTCACGGTAGGGAAACCTTTCCCTGTACACCCCAGGATCCCACTGGCCCTGCCTACTGTCATGTCAAAGTGCCCTGCTTCTTGAAGGTCTTTAGATATTATAACCCCCAGACCTCTTTCCTCACTACACCCCCCCCCACACACACATTTTATACTAATCTCCTGGGTTTCTATGATCTAGACCCATGATTTTGCAGTTTTTGTCATTGAAACCCAGTTGGCATACACTTGATCACTCCTCAGATTTTTTAATTCTCTACTCATTCTTTCCACACCCTCCCGAGTATCTGCCTTAATACATATTTTGCTGTTGTCTGCAAATGGCATACCTCCCCTTCCAGCTTGTCTGTATTATCATTTATAAAGACATTGAGGAGGACTGTCACAGTACAAAGCCCCATGGCGCCCTTTTGGTCACTCTCCCCTCATTAGAGTGTGTGCTGTTTACTGTCACCATCTGTTGCATATCCATTACCCAGTTTTTTTTTACCCAGTTTGCCACTTTGGATCCCACCCCTAGACTGCACAGGGGGATTTGATCTTACCTGACTAATGATATCATATTTATTTTAATGACAGGCCAGTGATATTAAGATGACTCAGGAGTGGCAAAACTACTTGTGGTGTATCTTAATATCTTTGGTCTCAAATGAAGATGAATGTGATATCTTCAGTCAAGCAATGCCAGGTTCTAATTATACAGACATGCATTTTGGGAGAAACAAGACTGAGAATGTGTAAAAGTGCTTGTGACTTTGCAATATGTGACTAACTTGCTTCTTCTTTTACAGTTGCTGTGAGGCTTGGAGCTGGGGAGTAGAACTGAAAAGCTAGGCAGTCACAGTGTTCTGTTTGTGCTTATTTGGGATGGTCTGTTCCAAGATCTAACACTACTTCTATTTAAGAATGCAGTATGGCATAGTGGTATAAGGAAAGCTATTACTATGGCATATTGCATCAACAAAATACATTAACATATTTTCATGTTTGGAGAGATACCACTCTAGCCAGTTTTCTCCAAACATATACTGTATATGTACTGTGTATTTACCTAATGACTGTGAGAATAAAAATAGTCAAAGAAATGCATTTACTTTCATGGAATACAGAACTGTAATGGAAACAAACCATTTTGTGTTATGCTAACATACTAAAATGCCAGCAGAATAGGTCTAATGATCTCTTGAGTCTGCTCAATTTTCAGGACCTGCACTGAGGGCCGATTTTGGTGTCCCATCCCCTTCCCTTTGGGTTATACTGTCCCTAGTCCCTGGTGTTCCACCCGTAGTGCACCTGGTCAGATTTACCCTCCCCCTGTACCTGTCTCATCCCCTCTTAAACCCATCCACAGTCTCCATCTCTACCAGCTCCCTGGGCAGCGCATTCCATGCCTCCACCACCCTTTTAGTGAAATAACATCTCCTCCTCTCCTCTCCCCTCTGAGCATGCCCCCTTCCAGCTTATACCCGTGACCTCTCGTTGCCACACCCTCCTTCCTTTGGAGCACCCTGACTGGGCCTCCTTTATTAAACATAGAAACATAGAATTTGATGGCAGATAAGGACCGCTTGGCCCACCTAGTCTGCTCATTTTCCTACCTTACAGATAAGCTGCAGATCCTAGTTAACCAACAGCTTACTTCCTCCTACCCCCACTAGGACTGCCTCATGTCTGTCCCATGCATTCTTGAATTCCCTCATTGTTCTTGTCTCTACAACCTCCTCAGGGAGGCTGTTCCATGCATCCACAACACTCTCCATGAAAAAATACTTCCTCACATTACCTCTGAGCCATCCCCCCTCTATCTTCAAATTGTGCCCCCTTGTTCTTGCACATCTCTTTTTATGAAAGATGCTACCCTCTTGGACTTTGTTGATTCCCTTGAGGTACTTGACAGTTTCTATCATGTCCCCTGTCTCCCTTCTTTCCTCAAGGGTATACATATTAAGCTCCTTTAGCCTTTCTTCATATGCCTTCTGGTGCAGACCTTGCACCATTTTGGTTGCCCACCTCTGGACCGCCTCCACTCTTTCTATGTCTTTGTGGAGATAGAGTTTCCAGAACTGCACACAGTACTCCAGATGGGGTCTCACCAACTGTCTGTACAGAGGGATAACTACTTCCTGTTTTCTGCTGATGATGCCTCTCCCTATACATCCCAGTATCCCCCCAGCCCTCCCTACCGCCTTCTCACATTGCTTGCCAACCTTAAGGTCATATGATATGACTACCCCCCAGGTCCCTTTCCATTTTAACTGTTGACAGTATCTCACCCCCATTGTGTACTCTTCCCCTGAGTTTTTGTTTTCCAGGTGCATTACCTTGCACTTCTTTGCATAGAATCTGAGCTGCCATACATTTGACCATTCCTCCAACCTTGCCAAGTCCCTTGTCATCCTTTCCACTCCATCTTGTGTATCAACCCTGTTGCAGATCTTTGTGTCATCTTCAAAGAGACATACTTTTCCTTCCAGTCCCTCTGCAATGTCACTTATAAAGACATTAAAAAGGACCGGTCCCAGTACTGAACCCTGTGGTGCCCCGCTAGTAACCCTCCTTTCTTCACTGTGGACTCTGTTTACTACTACCCTTTGCATCCTGTTGTCTAGCCAATTTTTTTATCCAGGCTACCACCTTGGGACCCACTCCAAGGCTGGCTAACTTGTGTATTAATCTTTTGTGTGGGACTGTATCAAATGCTTGCTAAAATCTAGGTAGGCCATGTCCATAGCCCCTCCCTGGTCTGCTACTTTGGTCACCCAGCCAAATAAATCTATTAGATTCGTCTGACACGACCTTCCCATCGTGAATTCATGCTGCCTTGGGTCCTGTGCTCTACTGGCCTCTAGGTACTCAACAGTTCTTTCCTTCAGAAGTGATTCCATCATTTTCCCTACCACTGAGGTCAAATAAGTGCTCTGTAGTTTCCTGCTTCTGTCCTGCACCCACTTTTGTGAAGAGAAATCACATCCACCCTCCTCCACTCCTCAGGTAGCACCCCATCCTCCCATGATTTGTTAAAAAGAGTAGTCAGCGGTGTCACTAGTTCTACCCTTAGTTCTTTTAGAATTCTTGGGTGAATCTCAACAGGCCCCATTGCTTTGTCCACGTTCAATTTTATTAATTCTTTCAGAACCCTTTCTTCTGTAAATGGACTGGTATTGACCCCACTGTCTTCAGAGTATTTCTCTTGTTTGGTTTAGATACCTCCCCTCCTCTTCCATTGTAAATACTGAGCAGAAATATTCGTTCAGTATCCCTGCCTTTTCACTGTCACCCTCTGCCCACATTCCCTCCCTTTTATTAAGCCTCAGTATCCCTCCTTTGGTCTTTCTTCACTCCCTAATGTACCTATAAAAGGTCTTATCCCCCTTCTTAACAGAGTTGATTATCCTTTCCTCTGTTTGTGCCTTTGCTATTTTGACTGCCTTCCCTGCCTCTTTCTGTTTTAACTGATAAAGTTCTCTGTCCTGCTCCTTCTGTGTTTCCTTATATTTCCTGAATGCTATCCTTTTCTCCTTAACCTTCCCTGCCACCTCCTTTGAGAACCATAGTGGTTTTTGATCCCTTTCGTGTACTTAAAGACCTCTATCATGTCCCCCCCATCCCTCCTCTCCTCCAGGGTGTACATGTTGAACTCCTTGAGCCTCTCCTCATAGGTCCTCTCCCCCAGGCCCCAGATCATTTTGGGTGCCCTGCTTTGGACCCTCTCCAGGAGTGTAATGTCTCTATTTAAATGTGGTTTCTAAAATTGCACACAATACTCGAGGTGTGGCCTAACCAAGCAGTTGTACAGTGGAAGGATCACTTCCACCTTTCTGAAGGTAATCCCCCTGGTGATGCATCCCAGCATCCTATTTGCCCTTGCCGATGCCCTCCTATAGGTCTCTGAGTTGTTCATTTTGACATCTACCACTAACCCCAGGTCCCTTTCACCCTCTGTGACTTGAATCATGTCTCCTCCCAGGGTATACCCCTGGCCTGGATTTATGACTCCCAGGTGCAGAACCTTGCACTTCCCCACATTGAATTTTAGTTTCCATTTTCCAAAGCACCTTTCCAAAGTCTCCAGGTCCTCCTGCAAGGCCACCCTCCCCTCCTCCCCATCCACCACTGCACTACCTAGCTTTGAGTCATCTGCAAAGAGACTCATCTCACTCCTGATCCCCTCCTGATGTCTGAGATATAGGTGTTGAACAGGAGTGGCTCCAGCACTGACCTCTGGGGAACCCCATTAGTAACCCACCTTGGGGATGAGGCTAACCCTTCAACCACCACCTTCTGAGTATGCTCAGAGAGCCAATTTCCTATCCATCTTAGCAACTGTCTCCCTACCCCCATTTCCTTCAGCTTAGCCAGCAGGCTAGTGTGGGGTACCTAATCAAACGCCTTGCTAAAATCCAGAAAGAGGACGTCCACTGGCCTACCCTGGTCCAGGGCACTCATCACCCAGTCACAGAACTCAACAAGATTTGTCTGGCATGATCTTTCCATGACAAAGCCATGCTTCCTATAGTCCAAGTACCCAGTTTGCTCCAGTAACACCCCTAGCCTTTCCTTGACAATACCCTCCATCATCTTGCCGACCACCGATGTCAGGCTAACGGGCCTGTAATTTCCTGCCTCCTTGCTTGATCCCCCCTTGTGGATCAGCATGACATGGGCCACCCTCCAGTCTTGGGGCACCCACCCAGTCCTCCGAGAGATGTTGAAAAGCTCCGCTAGAAAGACTACCAGGACATCTGCCAGTTCTGTCAGCACCCTGAGGTGTATCTCATCTGGCCCAGGTGCTTTCTCCATCTGAAGGGAACTGAGGGCTTCCCTTACTATCTCTACTGGAATTTCAGCCTTGACTTCCCCCTTTTCACCATGCACTGCTGGGCCTCCACCTGTCTGTGGTGGCCACTCCCTTTCCCCAGACCCATCAGGGCCCTTGGTCTCTACTGGTCTCACCCCTTGCTCCAGTTTGCCCCCGCTCCCCTTACAAGACATAGCCCCTCCATCCCCCTGGTATAAACTGAGGCAAAGTACTCATTTAGGACTTCTGCCTGTTCCCTGCCTCCTGTGCCCAACCATCCCCTACTCTTATCTTACTGATCTGCCCCCTTACTTTCCTTTTTTCCCCTATGCATCTAAAGAACCCCTTGTCCCCCCTCTGAAGCCCACTGACTAAGGACTGCTCCTTTTTTTGCCTTAGCTGCTCTCACCACCCTGGTGACTCTCTTGGTTGTCAGCTCATATTCCTCCTGATCCCTTTTACTCCTTGACCACATGAAGTGCCTATAGACTGCCTTCTTTTCCCTCACCACCTCCTGTACCTCCTGTGTCCACCAGCAGAGTTTTCTGGCCTTACCAAACTTACGCCTTTCCCCTGTGCAGGATCTGGTAACCTCCTGTATTCCCCTCCTAATGATCCCCCCACCTGCTTTCAGCATCCATATCCGGCCTTATTCTGTCTAGATGATCTTTAAGGATCCTTCCCATCTCCCTGAAGTCTGCACCCCTAAAGTCGGTTACTACTGTCCTTGTTCAGCTTTCCTCCCCCCCAGGTCCAGGAAGAACCAGACTGTGGTGTAATCACTCCCAGATAACGGGTACCTCATCTCTATGCCCCTAATCTGATCACTGTCCGCCAGGACCACGTCCAGTGTCTGGGCCTCCCTAGTTGGCTCACTTACCTGCTGTGTCAGAAACGCATCCTGGAAGACATCCAGCAGCCTCTGCTCTCGGGCCGCTGGTGATGTCATAGTCCCCCAGTCTGGTCCTGGCATGTTGAGGTCCCCCATTACTGTTACCCTTCCCTTTCCTAATCTACAGTGTCCCTCGAGATTTGCCACCAAACTTTCTTCTAGGACCTCCACCAGTGCTGGTGGTCTGTATACCACTCTGACCTTTATTCTCTTACCACCCTGCATCAGCAAGGTGACCCAAATAGCCTCCACATTCCCATCTGCCTCCTCTACCCCTCCAATACCCACGCCATTTCTGACTAACAGTGCTACACCACCACCCCTTCCCTCCCCCCTATCTTTTCTGAACATAGTGTGGCCCTCCAGATTTAGGTCCCACTTGTGCCCTTGAGTGGCCCAGGTCTCAGTGACTGCTGCCACATCTACCTCCCCCTCAACTAGCATTGCCTGGAGCTAAGGCATTTTATTTCCTAAGCTCCTGGCATTTATTAGGACCACTCTCCACCCCTTTTCCCACCTCTCCTTTCTCCCCTTGAGCTCCCATTTCTCAGCTCCTGCACTCTACCTGATGATCCAGTTCCATATCTCCCTAGCCCCCTAGAGGAGTGGAGACCATGTCCCTCATTTATCGTATCTGCTGGCACTGACCCTTTTTTGATCCCTCCCCCTTCACAAGTTTAAACCCCACCTTTCACTGATGAACCCAGCTAGTTTGAGCTTTAGGATTTCCTTCCCCTCCAAATTAAGGAGGAGTCTGTCCCTAGCACACAACCCCTTATCCTCCCAGGTCTCCCCCCAGTCCCCCACCAGGCCATACCCCAATTCCCCAAACCACTTCCTAAGCAACTGATTTATCTCCCTAATCTTCAACTTGTTTTCCCCACTAGCCCTTGGCACTGGCAGGATTTCTGAAAAGGAGATCTTACAACCTATGGAAAGGCATACCCTGGCCAACTCCTGGAACCTTGCCTGAATTTCTAGTTCACTATTACCATTTATGTTGTTTGTCCCCAAGTGCACTAGAATGTCTGGGGTCCCCCTGCATTCCCTTGCCAGAGAATACAACTCATGCTTGGCCTTGTCCACTGTCAGGCCTGGGTGGCATTTGGTTCTGATCATACAGCTTTTACCCTCCACCTGCCCCTCCCACTGTTTGCCTCTGATCATGGAGTCCCCCAATAGCAGTACTCTAACTTCCCCCTTGCCTTCCTGTTCACCCCTCAGGTTCCCCCTCCTTCCATGCTCCTCTTCATCCCTTCGTAGAGATTCTCCCCTCAACTGGCTCCTCACACCTCTCACAATCTGGGTGTTGAAGGTAGCCCCTTCACTATCATCCCTGGTCACCTCCTCTACCTGTGTCCTGGCCTTCTTTATCCCCCCACCCAAGTATCTTTCTCTGTATCTCTTTCCCCACTCCTTACTAATCCATCCATCCTATCCATTTGCCAATTTGGCTTTCTGCTCGCTATCATCCCATTTATGTCCTGCGCCTTCCTGCCTGTCGTGCTCCCCTGTTTCATACCATCAGCCTTCTCATTGTTCCCCTGATCCTACTTTTTCTTCTCCCCTCCTAACCATCTTCCCCATCCTGTCTGAGACCCCCTCTATTGTGTCCTTGCTACACCTGTTCTATCTGTCCCTGCCTCAGCTACACCAGCAGCAGCATCATCCTCCTCCTCCTCTTCCTCCCCCACATACCCCTCTTCTACCAATGGACGTAGAGGGTTAAAATGATTTGTGAGCCTTAGCCCATACCCCAGTGCCCCCGTCCCTACTGCCTCTCTCAGTTTCCTTTGGACACCCCCAGACTCTTGCCTACTGCTGTGGAAATTTCTACTTTTTGGGCCCCATCTGCCAGGGTCCCCAAGAGCCCTCTGTGTACCTCCTTCCATTCTCTGCTAGTATGAGCACCACTCTTCACTCCTTCCCCAGCTTGGGAGGCCCCAGCACCTAGTGCTTCCATGTAGGTGACCGCTTGCCTCCTACCTCTCCAATCCTCCCCCAGCCCCATTCAGATCCTCTCTACCTCCTCCTTAAGTTGTGCCAGCTGGTAGCACACTGGGCATCCCCCAAACTTCCAAGCCCAGTCCAGTTTCATGGCCACACCACACCCCGCTCACTCAACCACCTGCCCAAAGATACCTGCTCCAGTGAAATGCGGCCCCTTCCCCATCATCATAGCAGTCTTTTCTAGGCCAAATTACCAACTCAGTGGCTGTAAAGTTTCTCAAGCTACCAGTACCTATACCTAGGCAATTCCCCCCATACAGCATGCAGACTTTTAAACTTGCAATGCTTGGGTGGCTGAACTTTTCCCCACCTGTTTATTTGCCTTCAGAGTTAGTTTACAGGGGAAGATTACAACTCCCTAAGCTCCTCTCTCCCAGCCTTAAAACCCACCCCACCAGTGGCTAGAACTACATGAGCTGCACATGAAGCCTCTTCCTCCAATTGCAGGAAGGTGTCCCCTATAAATGAGCTGTGCTCTGGGGAGGGAGGGGTGGGGAGGGTGAGATTTGGGCAGACTCTCATAAGAGTGTATCAGCCCTGTGTCTGCCCCCACTGCACCTCCAAGCACTACAATTGCTCAACAGTTAATAGTTTATTAACTATTAGCATTCACTGCTTCTGGAATTCTGCAGCATGTTTGAACATTCCAATCCACTTTCCTATCCTAGCAGCTAATATTACTGTGTAAATAACATATGCCATGTGCAGACTCAAAGTAAATGATTTTTGTTTAGTTGAAGGGTTTGACCTTTGTAGAACATCCACAGAGGTAAAAACCTGGCCTTAAAAATAAGTCATTTATTTTGAGCCCACCCATTTTATTTTTTTTTACCAGGAGAGGCACACTAAGCTAAAGCTTGTTTACAGGTATGATCTGGGAGCACAAAAAAGTTAAGTGACTTGCTCAGGGTCACACAGTATGCAAGTGGGGGCTATGAGATTCAAACTCAGGTCTCCAGGTTTGCAGCTCAGAGCCTTAAACCATTGTGCTATTGTGCCTCCTCCCATGGCATATTACAATCATAAGAGACCCAGCAAACAACTCTACCTTGCAGCACTTTCTGAACTGATATCAACATAATGTATTGCAACTGTGCAGTTCATGGAATTTTTTCTGCTGGTAGCCATGGAATTACATGTTTATGGCGGTGGCTTGGGAGGAATCTTCCCACATATGGACACAAAGTGGGACAACTATCACAATTTGGGCAGCTTTGTCAAATTTCTCTGGATCCAGATCCAAATTTTAATTCTAGTTTACTCACAACCTGCAACAGACTGGAGCCCTGCACCACTTCTGCATATGTGCACAACAAATCCAGCGCTCCGCACTTCTTCCAGAAAAACGCTGTTGTTAAGTGTGTAGAAAAATGTGCCAATTTTAATTAAGGTGCCAGGTTAAAGATGCACACCTTAACACATATCAGAATAGATCTTTTTTCAAGCAAGCATGTTACACTATTAGTCAAGTCACCTTAAATATGTGAAATGTGGCATTATATGCGATCATTACCAAAATCAAGCAAATGTGCTGACACTGGCAATTAATAACAATTAACAAGGGAAACATGACATAAATTTCACACAGCATTCAATATAAAAAACAAGTTACTATTGTTGCTAGGATAACCAAACAACTTTTGTTCAAACCCCTGGTTGCTACTTCAGGAATGAATTCAAGTCCTGGTGCAAACTCACATGTGTAACAGAAAAAATAGTCAGATTTAAATATATGTTACTTAAATAAAAACTGCTCAGTTACTAATCCATCAATTCAAAAAAATATATATCTTCTTTATAAAAAACTATGTTTAGTGCATCATTTAGGGTTAAAGCGGAAAAAGTCAGGAAATGAGAACATTAGGGTTGCCCCCTAACCCCCCCGTCATGCCCAAATCTTACCCCATTCCATGTGTAAGCAGGTAGACATGCTACAGTAAAGGATAATTGGGTGAGATTTAGGCCTCATAACCCCAAAGACACATCCCATCATCTGTGAGTCTGTGGAGGATGGTAGGAAGTTCCTTTCTTTTTGAGAAAGCATATTATAACTACCAAAAAAACATGTATTGGTGGGAGCTCGGGGCCAGAAGTTGCCCATATGCATAGCTGGGCCGTTGGAGGTCAGGTGGAGGGTGAAGGATGCAGCATCATTTGGACTGCTCTACTGCTCCAGGGGGCAGGGATGGGAGCACGACCGGCAATCAATGGACCCCTGACGGATGCTGGCAGTAGTGCAGTAACCAGTTTGTCCAGTCATTCTGGAGGTGGGGTGGATGCTGGATGTCATTGCATATCCCCACCCTCTTGAAGAGAGAAAAGCACCGACAGTTAAGGATGATGCTTCCCGATTGCCTGCCTCTATGACTCTCTGTTGATGTTCTGCTCCACCGACTGAATTACAGTCCATGGCACCACCACAGGCCCCTGAACTTCACCCTGGGGTGGTAAGCCAGGGTAGCAATGTCAGCGATGCTGACACCTTCTTCCATCATTGACAGGCAGGACGTGGTGTGTGGCCCCACCCCGGAGGGGTGAAGCTGGTGAGTATCGGTACACAGCGCACGGCAGTCACAGGAGAATGAGGTTAGGTGACTGAAATGGATGTTGATGGCAGTGCGCTGGAAAAAAATAAAATAAATATGAAAACAAAAATCTTATGAACCGTTCAACCTCTGGGAAAAATTCCACTGCACAGGTACTGTACAGTTTACAACATTCTTGCAGGGGCATACATCACTGAAAGGTGACATAAGCTACTAGCAGTGAAAAGTGTGTATCTCACTTTGTTCCCAACATAATGGCACCACAATGCATAACAGAGACTTCCGTGTACTCCTATGCAGAAAACAACAACTTTGTCATGGAATATCTCTGCAACCAATTAATTCCCCAACAGCTAAACAACATAATTGACATCAGTAGAGCATCCCCTCAAAACTCTGAAAATTTCATGTAAAAAGACGAAAACAACGCAATGTAATTCTACGGGGAAATGTCAGCTTTGTCATGTAATATCTCCGCAACCAATTAATTTTCCAACACCTAAACAAGCTAATTCACATCTCTAGGATATCCCTTCAAACCCTGACAATTTCAAGTAAAAATACCGATCCATTTAAAGGAGATAGGAAATAATTTACTGTGGCTTGTAGATGTTAAATACATTATAAACAACAAGCAGTGACTTCCCTGTGTCTTTGTCAGTACTGTACATGTTTAAACTGTACTGTATATTTACAATGCTGCTCCATAATGCTGAAACTCCATTTGGATTGGCAGCCTTTTTTCTCAAATTGGAGTATGCACGTGCCAAGCTGATAATGGCTCTCATCACTGACTCCAATTTTAAACAGCTGAAGCCTGCGTGCAGGATTAGGAAGCCGTTTAATCAGCAGCTTCACAAAAGGCTGAAGCAACACTCTTCTAGGACAGTGCAAAATAACGGCAAGGCTCAAAACCACTGTATCTATGGTACTCACCCATTCACTCTGGACTGCCCCCTCACACACATGCACACACTCTGTTGCCCTACCATCTTGCTGTATATGGTGGTAACCCTCTTCAAATCAGGAGCTTTGCCTACCTTCACCCTTTTATTTAATTCATCCCAGAATCCTGTCATTCTTGTCCACTGAAATAACTTCTTTAGTGGCTGACAACTTGAGGGACGGTGGCATAGGTATTGTTACAGGGGAGTTTTAGCGTGCACTGGTGTCACTAAGCTATGTGCGAAATCAGTGAGGGCAGTGATATCAATTAAAACCTAGGACAGTCCCCTCTAAAAAGTGACACATTACCGTTACTCCAGTAAAGGTATTTTTTTATTGGGTCATCTTGACAGCGATGATCCCACACTGACTCCAGTGACCATTTGCTCGGGATGCACTGATCAGACAGGCCCTATGCTAAGAGATCATTTTAAAATGGGCTGGTGTTTTCATATTTGGAACCTGATCATCGGTACTGATACCTATGCCGCCACCCCTCAAGCAATCGGGCACACACCCATTGATGAATAGTGTATCCCCCCCAACACTGATCCTCAGTGCTTTCCTGTCAACAGTTTGCAGCAGTGGGGGGGTGACCTACAGAGCCTAGAGCCATCTCTTTCAGCTGCGCTCTCACAGCAGATAAAATAAGTGGCTGAGTGAGGATCTTTTTTGTGTGCTCCATGGCCATGATGCCATTCAAGAGAGAGACAAGGGATCAAAGACACAGGTGGTTGCCAGCCACTTCAGAAGTTATTTCAGTGGATGAGAATGACAGGCTTCTGGGATGAATTAAATAAAAGGGTAAAGGTTGGCTAAGGTCCCAGTTTGAATAGGGTTAACACTAAATACAGCAAGATGGTAGAGGCATGGACAAAGAGGAGAGTGGTGACCAGAGATAGATTTTACTAATATTTGGACAGGTCTTTAATTTTTGAGGGGACCAGGCAAGAATGTGCACGTGGGTAGTGGGAGTGTGTGGGCTGAGTGAGCTGTTCAAGGTTGCCGAAAAATGATTATTGCTTTGAGCCTGTCAGCTGAAATGTTCTCATTTTTTCTCATATTAGAAAGGTGACCGGGCAACAGTGTGTGTGGGGGGTGGGGGCAGTCGAGATTGAATGGATGGTCACCATATAGATTACAGTTGTTTTGAGCCTTGCCATTGTTTTGCACTGTACTGGAGGAGAGTAGCTTTAGTCTTATGTGAAGCTGCTGATTAAATGGCTCCCTATTCCTGCATGCAGGTTTCATCGGTCTAAAATCGGAGTCAGTGATGAGAGCCGTTCTCAGCCTGGCACACGTTGACTCCAGTTTGAAGTAAAAAGGCTGGCAAAGTAAACAGAGGTTCAGCATTATGAAGCACCATTGTAAATATACAGTTTAAACATGTACAGTACTGACAAAGACACAAGGAAGTCACTGCTTGTTGTTTATAATTTATTTATTTAACATTTACAAGCCACAATAAATCATTTCCTGTCTCCTTTAAAGGAGATAGGAAATTATTTAATGTTGTTTGTTACTGTTAAATCAATAGTTAAAAGCAAGCAGTGTCCTTCAGTGTGTCTTTGTCATTAATGTATATGTTTAAATTACATTTTCACATGCTGCTCCTCAATGTTTTTAACCCTCCCTCAGTCTGACTCTTTTTTTCATAAAATCAGAAGTCAGCCCGTGCCAAGCTGTGTAAGGCTGTCACTGACTTTGACTTTCGACTGCACCTGAAATCTGCTTTCTGGAACATCAAACTGTTTTAACAGCTCTAAAGAATGTTGCCACACTCTTCTTGTTCAACTACAGACTGGCTCAAAAAAAAATGTGTACTCTGTAACCTGAGGGAATGACTGTCATTACTTTTTTTTTGTAATTTGTATAGCACTGCACTGTATTACAGACATGCTGCACTGAAGTTCAGTCTGGTGAAAGGAAGGGAAAAGAGAGGAAACTAGCTTTCTTATGATACCTTTCATGTTCCTTGTACCCCAAAGCAGTGTGCTTTCCTCTTAGGGTTGGCAAGAGTTACTCCATGTGCCTAGAGGGTTGAGGGATTGGGCTTATGGATAGTAGGCTCAGGGGGTTATACACATAGCTCATAGGTTGAGAGAGAGGAGAATGAGCACTGGATGGTTAAGTGACTTGCTCATGATCACAAATATTTGAAAACAGATAGCGCTCTTTAGCCCTGACCCATCTGGTATGGCAAAGACATATCAAGTGGCAGTGTGGCCCACCATTCAACTGTAAAGAAAAGCAGAAACAATAAGGGGTCTAATTGAGACATCATCAGAAAAACACATGCAATGGAGGAACGACACACTCATTAGTATATGAATTTAAAGTTTATTCCAGACTACCTTTCCATACAACAACCTGCCAACATAATATTTAATGCAACATTGTACAAAAGCTCCAAAACCATTGTGTCGTGGTTCAATGTCCCATCACTTCTTCAGGAAACTGGTATTGCTTTACATTACCTGAAACAAGTAATTCAAAATGCATATTAGAATTTCTACTAATATTCTTAAAATAAATATCACACCGTAATGAAATGACAGTGTCAGATACAAAACAGCAATCTGATAACATCACCAATTGTACTGTGACAAAATAAATATGTAAATCTCAGGCTTATTCTACTAACCATGAATAATGTGGTCTTCTTTGTTTCTATACTCTGTGCTGTAGCGGAATCCAATATTCTAATTAAGACATGCAAACTATTCTGGCACATCAATATTAAATAAGGTACATGTTTTGGATTAAATTAAAGATACCAGTAATCTGTAAAACATGCACACCAACAAGAAAGTGGCTGTTAGAATTACTAGTCTCCTGGTGTACATTGTTAGAATTAGAGGCATACCTAGAACATAGACTTTTATATATATATATATATATATATATATATATATATAAAATGTGCTTGTTTTTGTGAGCTGATTAATTAGGACATCTCTTCTGTGCTGAGCAGCCAGGCTGCAACCATTTAACAATGCTGCCTCAAAGGCATATCCATTAGAAGGTAAAAATAATTATACTAAGGTTAATAGTAAACATGTTTTCGTGCAATAAAAACTAAGTTGTTTGTATGCATGTACTCTGGCTGACTCTTTCAAACACAATTTGGGATAATCAATATAAAACTGAAAACACAAACACTGAATCGGGAAACATGCATGTCAAATATGAACATCCTTTTTCTCGACCTTCCCAAGCTTCCAGGGATTTGTCTGGTTGCCATCAAAAAATATACTGTCTATTGAAGTTCCTGTGTAGATGTCTGCAGATTAGTTGCTCAGGACCAGGGAACCATTCCCATCCCATATGTGAAGCAATCATTGTAGAGAACAACTACAATAAAATGTTTTTATTTGGGCGGGATTATACAACAGCTGGTGGGGTGGTGAGGTGGGATTTTCTATTTGTAACTATAACCTTTTCTATGTATGTTAATGATTTGTTAGTATGCCCACTATTTTTATATCATTATATGAAGTCCACACGTGCAAGTTCTTTAATTTAAACCATACTTCAGATTCAAGGTACAAAATTGTTCTATCCAATATGCTTCTCTTTTTAGAAGCATACTGTTCATATCCCCCTACCCCCATCTTCAACTTTTAGGATCCTCCACCCTCTCAAAACCCACAAGTCTGAGACATGGTACACACTGGCTTTGCCTCTTGAAAAGCCTGACTTTTGCTATAATTTGTTCCCCTTCTGATATCACATTTGGGCTTTTGTCTTAGTATCTGTAATGTTTTTCTGAGATAAGCAAACTCAGAAGGGCATCTTAGCATGTATTTCACTTGTTGCTGAGCCTCAACATGCAGCAGAAGTGCCAAATTTTCATTGCTGTCCAGTTGCACCCCACCCTCCCAATGTCCATGGTATTTTTTTGAAATTCAAGTTTATTCATTTTTTTTTTTTTAACACCCAACACAGAGCAAGGAACAGACATATTAAGTCCAGTTAGATGTACAAATTATTACATATCCGGGAACTGCTTTACAAAACTTAGTGCAAGAGCATTCTGTCCCTTGCCCCCTCCCCCCACTACCCCTTCCCCCATCCGCACCACTACCCACCCTTGCAGGTAAAACACATTACTGAGTAGTCTCATCTAACAATACATTCCTCTCACTCTCTCCATCTAAAGATTGAGATCCAAATTGGAGCAAATACAATACATTCATTTTTTCCCAGAGCAACCCATATTTTGGAAAGTAATTCTTCCTGATCGTGGCACATTTTTGCATATTCAGGTAGAATAATAATTCCTGTAACCGCTCTGTATAGATGATTGGGGCTTCATCCAACTGATGCTTCAGGATCACCTTTTTGAGACAGGATAAAATCATGGCCATGTAATACCTTTTACATTTAACAGTTACCATCCTGTAATCACCCAGTAAGCAAACTTTATGGACTGAAAAGACCCTCAGCCCCCAATAAGGGGTCTGCCTTATCCCTAATCTGATCCCATAACACTTTAATTCCTGGGCATTCCCAAAAAATATGGAATACATTTCCTTCTGCTTGGTGACATCTGGCACAAACTGCATCCGATCATCGTCCAATTTTATGTAATTTGGCAGGGATCCATTACATATTGTTTAATAATTGAAATTGCATAATTCTCAATCTGTCCTGGGTGATATACCGGTAGTATGTTGCCAGATTTTATCCCAGTTTCTTTCTGGATCCCATAGTTTAGTTAACCAATATCTGGGCTTACCTTCAAGAGCCACAAATGCTTGATTAAATAGACTACCATATAGTGCCAAAACTGCATGTGGCTCCCAGACCCCCTGAGTGAGGGAATCGAAGAGTCCATCCCCTGACTGAACTGTGTTATGTTTCCCTAGTGAGTGCACCGACAAATGTTGAAGCTGGTATATTTTAAAAGCCTGAGAGGGGTCAATATGCAATTTCCTAATTAATGCTTCTGTAGAGAGACACGCATCTTCCTGGAAAAAATCCCTAATTCTTGAACCTTTTAGCTCAGGAATCCAGGAGTCTCCATTCATTATTACACCCAATTTGAGATTCAAATTGTGGCACAGTGGCTGATTCTTGTCTTTATTGGGAGAATATTTTAAGAATGAGCATAATTGTGTGTGAATTCTTAAGGAAGATTTTAATATTGAGTTTGACCATTTGGAAGGCAAAGCTTTCTGTGTGGTGTACAGTAGAGATAACGGGTCCATCCCCTCTGCCTTTATCATATCATTTTCTAATTTGACCCATGAGGGGACATAAGATAATGAAAGGGCCTCTGTGTCAGATAGCAACCACTTAAGATACTTATTGGTGTGGCTAGCACAGTAATATACCCCATATGTGGTAGCCTTAAGCCCGCCTTTTCTCTGGGTGCTGCCAATTTATTATAAGCTCTACATGGGGTTTTTCCTCTCCAGATAAAAGCTGACGTTATGGAATGGAGATTTTTGAACCATTTTACTGGGACCCTGACACTGAGTATATTAATGGGATAGAAAACCCTCTGTAAAACATTCATCTTGATTAAACTTATCCTTCCCCGGAGAGAGATTGAAAGTTTAATCCACCTTGACAGATCTTGTTGAATCGTGGTTTTGATTGAGTCTAAATTAAGGGCCACTAATTTAGATTTGTTTCTCGCTTATACAATTCCAAGGTATTTGAGAGAATGAGGACTCCACTGCAGACCAAGATCCATAGTATCAGATTTGAATAATCTGAAATTCAATGGGAATACTAACATTTTCTCTACATTAATTTTATAATTAGATACACAGCTATACTGTTCTATCAGTCCCAGCACTATCAGAATCATGGTTCTAGGGTGGGTTACATGGAGAAGCATATAATTTGCATATGCAGATAATTTGAGTTCCTGAGAGCCTACACAGATTCCCTGGACTTTCTGCTCCTGTTTAATTTTAGATGGAAGGAGCTCTAAGTAGAGACTGAAAAGAAGGGGTAATAGGGGGCCACCCAGTCTAGTTCCTGAGCACAATGGGAATACTGAGGAAAACACCCCATTACAATATAACCGTGTGCTAGGTTGATTATATAAGGAAAATACATTTTTAATAAGATGGAGGGGGAGTCCAAACTTCTCCATAACCAAAAATAGAAACTGCCAGTCAACCCTGTCAAACGCCTCCTCTGCGTCCACAGATATCAAACCACAGGGAAGAGCAGAATCTCTGGATGCAAAGAAGATGTGAGATAGTTTGTGCAAATGGTCAGATGCTAGTCTGCTTGTCATAAAGCCTACCTAATCCCCATGAACTAATTGAGGCATAATTTAGCTAACCGATTCGCCAAGATCTTTGCCAAGATCTTAACATCATAATTCATTAATGAAATGGGTCTGTAACTGGAAACTTTATCTGGTGCTTGCCCTCCTTTTGGAATAAGTATAATAAGGGCTTCAAAAAGCTGTTTACCTACAGTCTCAGAATGCAGAATGCTACGGAATAGTCTTTGTAGTCCTGCGGTCAGTTGTTTTGAACAACATTTATAAAAATTAGGAGAAAACCCATCTGGTCCAGGGGCTTTGTCCAATGCCTGAGATTTAATAGTGGACACAATTTCCTCTTCCGAGATAGGACAAGACAGCTAGCTACACCTATCAGGTGGAACCGATGGAAGTAGGCAAGAAGAAAAAATATCTCTCCACCCCTTCTCTGCTGGGTTTGGGAGTCATAGGACTGTACAGTTCCTTAAAATAACTTTCAAACTCAATGACAATGTCTTGAGACTTAGTCTTAACTTCCCCGTCCCTCTGAGAGGTTATACCATGAATCATTCTGGATGATTCCTCCACCTTCAATCTCATGGTCAGTAAGTGTCTCACCTTTCCCTCCTCGATCTAAATACCATGCTTTCATCCGAAGCAGAGCGTATTCCACCTTCCATCATTTCCAGATGGTCTGCCTGGGTAAATTGGGGGAAAGATTTATGGAGCATCGAACCAAAGAGTGATTCGATATTATTCCCGGAAGTATCGTGCACTGCGACAGACCAGGCAGAACTGATTGACTTAGCAAAATGTAATCTATCCTTGACCTGGAACTGTGCACGGTGGATATGAACGTATATTCTCTACTTGAAGGGTACAGGACCCGCCAGGGACACATAAACCCATTTTATCAATCAAGTCTCTTATGGCTCTTTGGGCTGGGGAAAGGCCTATTTTCCTTCTGCCTTCCTTGTCTATCTCCAAATTGAAAGGTAGATTCCAATCCCCACCTAAAAATATCAGAAACTGGACAAGATCTTTGGGAGATCTACAAAGAAGCCTGGTGAATCCACATTGGGACTATAGACACTCCCAAGCACCACTCTAGTCCTAAACAAAATACCCAGAACAATTATGAATCTACCAGTTTGATCTTTAATAATTTGTTCACAAGTAAAAGGGATGTTTCTTGTGATCAAAATAGCCACCCCTCTACTATTTATATTGTCCCCCACCAGATACACCTGACCTATTTGTTGGCACCTAAATAAGTTAGTCTCTGTGTCAAACAAATGTGTTTCTTGTAAGAGAATAATTTTCCCTTTCAGCACATGTAAATGTTTGAACACTTTATATCTCTTAGTGTTATTTCTAGCTCCTTTAATATTCCATGTGATGAAATCACAGTGGCTATCCATTTGGTATGCTTAAACATAATGAACCTGTTATAAGAAAGCTTGTGGAACCCAACCCATTTCTCATATTTTTTTATTTATTTTTTATTTATTGAGATATTCAGAAAGACCTTTGAGTCAAAGACTCATTTGTAAAGGTTCCACGTCATACATAGAAGGGAACAGGGACAATATTTTTTACATAGAATTCCAAAATTAATGCTCTCCCATTCTATTCTAAACCTGCATCTACCCTCTCACCCCTCCCCCATCTCCATCCTACAATATTCCTAAGTATCCAAAACAGCACCCGACTAACCCCCAAATATTGATTAACCCAAGGCCCCCCACTTGCAGAAAAACATCCTCCAGGCTTGCCTCCCCCAACAGAAATACACTATGGTCCAAGATGCGCAATGCACCACTCCTCCCTCACTCGACCCAGTATCTCCCGTCTCTATATGAACTTAAACATGAAACCTGACTGCCACCTACACTTCTTATTTCCTGAGAAGCATGAAGAAAGAAAAAGAAAAAGGGAAGGGGAAGAACCCCTTTCTATGTGGGTTGTAGATCCCTTCACACCCAACTAAAATTCTGGTCCAAAACAAAGAAAAAAAAACTTAGGGCCCACTCAGTCCCTTACAATGCGGCAGTCAAGTAAATCCCACTAAGAAATAATTTCTTTATTTCTAAGTATATACCATTCTCATGTACCCAATTCTGCCTAAGCACTGTGGAAATAAACTCAGTCCATAAATGAAATTTCCCCTGGCATTGAAAATGCTCCGACACCCCCGTATATCCACATTCTACCTTACTAATACCTGATTAACATCATGCACCCAAGCTTTATCCCAATACAATGTAAAATATACCGCCTTTGAAAATACGTCCAAAGTATTACTTGAGCTTCAAGTCAGGAATAGTTCCATTCACAAATAAAAAGAATTTATCTTACAAAAAAGAAAGAGAAAAAAGAAAAAGACATTGCCCATAATTTCCCTTCTCGTATCCAGCCAAGTGGGGCTGGCTCCCTCTAGTGGACACATATACACATCCCTTGAAAAAGTAAACCAAGACATTTTAGACTGTAATCCATCTAACACCAGATTCCCATTGTCAGCAGTTATTTATCCGAACTTCCAGCTTGTATAGCAATGTCTGAGAATAGCAATCTTCCAAATGGAATAAGTCCCACGAAAAATGCTGTACCTTTCCCAGGATACTCATAATAATAGTTATTTCTTGGACCAGAATATCATAGACAGACATCCCCTGAGTTGAATTGAGCTCTTACATACTGCAGCATTGAGTCCTCCATTTATTCATCTGAAGCGCTGTTACAGACTACTGATTTCCAATGAAGAGACTGAAACTCTGTGACCCTCCTGCAAAGAATTGAAAAGCCCTCTGAAAAGTCTTCCTTTCTGGATCATTTGAATAGCTCTGGCAGAGCTATTTTAAACCATGTGTGGCTGAGTGGACATCTTTATAGGTCACCCAAGAACTGGACAAAACCACCTGAAATTTGGCCGGGTATCCCATTCTAAAACGGATACTAGCCACAATCAGTTTCACAATGATCAGGTGAAACTCAGCTCGCTTCTGATGGACTGACAAGGGTAGGTCCTACGTGATCCTAAGCGGTGATCCTTCCCAGGAAATCTCCTTCATCTCCTTAATTTTATTGAAGACATGCTGTCTTTCTTGATATATTAGGAAGAAAAGGATCAGAGTACGAGGAGGGGCACCGGGTGGTGGCATTGCCTACAGAGCCCTATGTGTGCTCTCTCTATTGTGTAGCTCGCCCCAAAAGGTGTGGGGCCAGCGACTTTCAGCAACAACTTTTGGATGAATAGAATGGGGTCAGCTACCTCCTCTTTCTCCAGCAGCCCTATGATTATTACATTATTACTTCTACTTCGCCCTTCTAGATCTTCTAATTTTACTTTCATTCTGGAAATCTTTTGATGAAAGGCCACCATCTCCGGTTCTTGCTTGTCTGTGCAGGCTTCTAAGGACGCAATTCTTGCCTCATTGCCCCCGGTTTTCCTGGACAGGTCTTCCAGGGCTAATGTCACTGCTTTCAATTCCTCAGTCTCTGACTGCAGCTCCATATAGAAGGGTTTAAATTCTACCAGAAACCTTACAAGAGTTAGTGGTTCATTTTCTGAAGGGTCTGCTACAGCTTCCGATTCAACAAGACTTGGAGAGGCTCTGGCTTTTTTTTGGGCCTTAACTGGTGATACCGGTGGGGTATGCTTCGGTTGTATTTTCAGCATTACTGCATCCATTTATTGTAGAAACTGCTTAGGACAACTACTAGTCTGTACAGCAAGGCAGGCGAATTAAAACAATCCTTTCTCTTTGGTTTTTAAATTGGGGAAATTGTCGTAATTAGAAACAAGAGACTGGAGCCGATCAAAATGGGTGTTATGCAGGCATTAGCATAACGTGACTCCCCAATGTCCATGGTAGCATGTACATATGAAGAAGTTCCTATGTGTCTGCTATTTACTTATTTTTTTCCCAATCAGCAAAAAAGCCATCCACCAAACTGAATACTGTATTAGAAATATGATAACTGCAGTCCAATTAAAATACATTGAAACAAAATTACCTTCTTTTTCATAAAGTAATCATTGGTTCCTGGAGTAAGAGGAGTCTTCAATCACAGAGTGGTACCAGTTCAGGTGAGTGTAGGTATGCAGGGATGCTGTCTATGGGGGCTAGGGCAAGGTGCACAGTGGACTGTTGGATGGGGTGCAGATGTGATATGTGGTACATGGTTTTCTTTTCACAGGCTGTAAAAAAAAGTAAATGCAGACACCTAAGGACCGTTTTCTTATTTACTGGTGAAGATGCATATTGTGAGTGTTTGGGGGGTTGGGTACCACTGATCACCAACTAAAAATTGGAAGGCGGGGTGGGGACACTGCACAACAGGGCTAATTAAGATGAAAGAAATGTGGTCCAGTCCAAGGTTTTTGTTCGGTGGGGGGGAGGTGGTGGTGGCGATGCATGTTACAACAATAATAAGAGGCAACTCAGATTATGTATTAGGCAAAGCATGCCCCTTTTCACATGACTGCAACTTTTCTTGGTTTATTTACTTTTTTTTATTTTAATATTGAAGTGAGTGTGTGAGTGACCCTATTTGTAGCCTGAATGAGTGTGATGTTTTAGTTATTGCATCACCAATGTTTTTGGCAGTTACCTGCCATTGAACTGTGAGCTCCTCTGCTACCATATTACACTGTAGCTATTGCAACTGACACAGGCAATCAGGTTAAGAAAAACAACATGTCATTAAATTTATGTACCAAATCATACATACTGACCAGTGAAAATGTGTCTAAAAGCCGTGTGACTGCCTATATTGTTCACTTGAACAGTGTTTGTATGAAATTACAATGAAAAAACCAAAGAGGCTGTCACACAAAATGTTGCTGGAATGGATTTTTTTTGCAGCGTGCATGCTTTGCAAAGACTGAAAAAAAAATGAAGTGAAAGATGTGACATGATAGAGACAGTGTGTGTGTGAGTGGGGGGGCAAACAGTACTCATTAGCAAAAGCGATCGTAATTCACAACTTTTGTTTCTTTAATTTCAAAGCCACCAATACTAGCATGAGCAAAAAACAATGGAATGAAAACAAAGCAGTTTACTCTTAGTTATTTATTTAGTCATGCTGAAACAATACACTCACTGATCTAATTACAGATACTATCAAACATAACTGTGTCACTGAGGACATAGCAACACAAAGCACCTATAAAACAAGGTTGGAAGTGTCAGTACATTTTTAGAGCCACTTAAGTTGCCAAAATCATAAGCACATGGCACCATTGTGGGAAATAAGCTTTTTTTAACCGCGATTCAGTTTTATGTGGCAGACACGTGCAATACATGAATGAAGTTGTAATCTCTTGGTCCCACATCCATTCACTAGGTCTCGAGCTTGCTCAGAATGTTGATTCTTCTAACAACTGTAGTAGTCACGGGAGTGAATAAAATTGAAATATCTTGAACAAATGTGAAAGCTTATGAGCGAAAGTGTGTTTGGCTGCTATCCATGCCATAAACCAACCAAAAAAAAAAAGACAAAACAGAATTCCTGTCCGCTTTAAATCTTTGGCCATGGTTGTGGCTCACGAATGATCTTTGACTTCGAGGCTGCAATATAATTGTCTGCGACTGCGGCCGAAGAATTTGCAGACTCATGGCCGAAGATCGTTAGTGAGCCGTGGCCAAAGATTATAAAAGTGCAAAATGCTATTTTTGGTCAAAACTAAAATAAACCAGAGGTATGGGTTGATAGTGGGAAGCCCCCTGATCTTAACCCATACTTCAATTATTTCACAGGTCACCCGTGGGGTGAAATATTTACTTTTTTTCCAACCGCAAACTGAAAACAAAACAGCGGACCTTGTGACTGATAAATTTCTGGTGGTGGAAGATTTATCAGCTCTGAGCCTGAAAATTCTTTAACCGTGATGTCCAAAAACCTATTCTTCTTTTGCAAATCATACATATGAATTTTCCCATAGGGTTATAATGAGAACTTCAAACTTTAATACCTTTTGAATGGATTAATATTTTTTCACCAAGTAAAATGTGGCATGTTCATTCACCCATTCTATGTTCCAGGTTTTGGACCAGCAGACCACACAGTGGGCATGCAGTGCCACAGACAAAAAAACACAGAAAACTAGTGAAAAGTGCAATTTTTGGTGCTTCACTGCCCAAAAATCATATATCTAACCGCAATGTAACTTGGTAAATCAAATGATCTACCATGCCAGACCATGCTTATCAAATTTTGTGCAAATATGTTGAACGGTTGGAAAGTTATTAATGTGCAAAATTTGAGGTTTAACATAGAAGTGCCTTCACAACCCTAAATATAGGGGTGTAAACACGCCCCTATAATATATTCATGGCAAAAAACTGCCTTTAATGCATCATTTAGGGTTAAAGTGAAAAAAGTTAGAAAATGAAACATTAGGGTTGAGTCCCTAACCCTCTCACACATCCCACATCCTCATCCTCCTCAGACTGACAGACGCTGGGGTGTGCCATTAGGGTCATGTGGCCCAACTCTTACCTCATTCCATGTGTAAGCAGGTTGACATTCTACAGTAAAGGAGAATGGGGTGATATTTAGGCCTCATGACCCTAATGTCAGTGAGGAAGCGTGGGTCCTAAAACTTGCCCATTGTTGAATAATAGGGTGTTTCTATTACTTTCTTTTCTGTAAATATTAGTGACAATATTTCCCTCTTTAGCCTTGGTAATTCTTAGATCCATAATTGCTCCTACTATTGACTAGCTTGATACGAGAATCTCAGGTTGGGATTTGAATCATGTAAATAGATGATGAATGCTTCTAACTCTACTAGACTCCCTTTCCAATTGAGCAATACGTCATCAATTAAATGATGCCAGAGCTCTATTTTTCCAAAACATGACTTGACCTCATCATTCCTGATTATCTCATACTCACATTGTCTAACATGCAAATTAGCAACACTCAGGGCAAAATTGCCCTCTTTGCTGTAACTTTAATATGCAGATAAAATTTGTCAAGGAAAGTGAAAACATTAAACGTTCATACAAATTCTGATAATTTTAACAGAAAGTTTGTGGGAGGATGCATCATCATCAGTATAGTAAGGTGTTGCATGCTTTTTGGAAAAGGACATACTCCAAAATGTGTCAAGGAGTGCATTTATAACCTGCCAACTTAAATAAACTTGACACATTTTTTCTACACACTTCAGAGTAGTATTTTTCTTCAAGAGGTGGTGAGTGCTGGATTGGTTGTATACACATGTATTGGATTTATTGTAAGCACCTGTCCTAGTGCAACTTCCTTTTTTAGCGCTGTGGGTGGAGCCTACAGGCCTGTTGGGATCACTCTGTAACTCTAAAAATGGCTGATTGTGGAACCTTCCATTGAATTTTTGGCAGTATCCTTCCGAATGCCAGTGGAGCTTAAAACCCTCCACCATGATTGGCTGCAATGGAATAATAACATGCATCTGTGGGAGTTCCCACTTATGCACAGCTACAGAGCCATACAGCAGCCTTATAGGCCACCAAACGCTTGTATCAGTAATTTCTCCATATCTTTGGAACTGTAACAGCTAGACAAAAAATTCAAGTGTCATTGTAACCATGACAGTGAGTAGCTTATGTGACAGTCAAAGACAGAACCCATATCTCACATTGTTTATGTGATATGGGCACCAAAAAACACTGGACAGGCACTCTTTGAACCCTTGTGACAGTAATTTGACAATATCTCTTGAACCGTGCAACCTACAAAAAGATTCCACTGTAGGCTTGCTCTACAATTTCAAATCTTTTTCCAGTGGCTTAGATCACTTAAAGATGATCTAAGCCCTGAATAGCAAACACTGTATTTCACTTCGTTTTCGAGATAACAGCACTGAAAGTCTTGACACAGACCACTATGTAATCCTACGGGAAAAATGTCAGCTATGTCATTGAATATCTCTGCAGCCAATTAATTCCTCAACACCTTATCAGCATAATTCACATCTGTAGGACATCCCCTCAATGCCCTGTAAATTTCAAGTAAAACAAAAACAAACTGTTACTGAGATATGCAATTCTAAAGTTTTTACACCTTTAAAAATGTTTCAGTCATGAGATAGCAACATTTTTGGCCACTACCTAAGGAAATCCTAGTCTGTGAGAGGACATCTGGTCACACAAATCTGGGCTCTGTGGTCTTTGCTAGGCAGATCTGGTTGTGAAATTCCAGCTATTTGGTCACAAACGCACAAAAGAATCTTGGGAAAGAAGATCCTCTCACAACCAAAGATATTGCAGGCTCATGAGCAAAGATCATTAGTGAGCCGAGAAAGAATTTAATTTTTTTAAGTATATTTTTTGACAAAACTTAAGCAAACCAAAAACATGATTTGATAGAGGGTATCCCCCTGAGCAAAACCCATGCCTCATTTGTCCCAAAAGTCACCCGTGGAGAAAACTGCAACATTTTTTTCGGACCAAAAACTGAATACCAGATGGCGGCTCTCATGAATGAAAGATTTCTTGCAACAGAAGATTTTTACACCACAAGCCTACAAAATCTCCAGTCAATAGGGAAGACCAGATGGCTAGATTGCCATTCTTCTTTCGCAAAATATACATATAAATTTTCCCATAGGATAAAATGGGAACTTCAAACTTTAATAACTTTTGAACAGATTAATATGTTTTCACCAAACAAAAACTGGCATGTTGCTTGACCCAAGCTCTTTCTTCATCCCATGTTTTGGACCAATAGACCACACAGTGTCCACACAGCGCTATGGGCACAAAACACACAAAAGTGGGGAAACATGCATTTTTTGGCACTTCACTGCTAAAAAACTGTATGTCTGACCAAAACTCAACTTGGTAAATCAAGAGCTCTACCATACCAGACCACACATTCCAAATTTTGTGGTAATCTGTAGAATGATTGCAAAGTTATTAACGAAAAAATTTGAGGTTTAACATTTAATTGCCTACTCAACCCTAAATATAGGGGTGTGACTATAATACATATATATATATATATATATATATATATATATATATATATAGATATGTAATATTAATCTATGTTCAAATGTGTATTGAGCGTATCACTTCTGTACAAAAAAAAATCATTTAATGTGCAGACTATTGTCAAAGTTACCATTTAGCCATGGATATTTGCATGCCCCTGGGGTATAAATCCAGAAACCTTCTCACTTCAGTAATAAATTATTATCAAAATCACCCTCCCTCTCTCTGTTTGGCACACACTTTGTCTATAGCTCTGTAATGGAACCCATTGTTACCACTATCATTCATTTGCCTTATGTGCATTGCAGTGGCATATCTAATATCCCCATTCTGGATTGTTCTACAGTGTTCACTGATTCTGATTTTGAACGTTTACTTTTTCCCATGTATAATGCCCCACATTCACAGATGACTGCATGCACAGCACTTTAACTTTCGCATGTAATAAATTGCCTACTCACAAACCATTCTGTGGATTTTTAGTCAAATTCCCTACTGATATCTATTTGCAGTACATACATTGTTACGTATAAAACAGCCTGTTTTGTTATGTGTTAGTCAGGTAGAAATAGATAGTTTCATTGGACTACTGTGAATCAGTTTGTCTTTTTTAATGTCACAGCGCTCCTATATGCCATTTGTGGAGGATCATGATAAATCTCTTTAAGCTCAGGATTCAGTTTTAGAATATGCCAGTTTTTATTAATAATCTGCTCAGCTCTAGATGTGTACATTTAATAAGTTGTCACAAAATTAAACCACTTACAGTTCCCCCATATTTTATCATTATTTTCTACCAGCAGTTCAGATCTTGTTGTTTTGTTGGCATCCCCATATGCATGACATAGATCATGTTTACTATTATCTTGTTCTGCAAATCAGAATGTCATATCCTCCACTGCTCATTTATAATTCTTTTCTGTGTTGCAGTTACATTTTAATGAGAGGTATTGTCCTTTAGATATATCTTTACTGTGTGCCTAGGGTGGAAACTCAGTGCTAATAACAGGGTGTTTCTATTACTTTGCTTTCTGTAAATATTAGTGACAATATTTCCCTCTTTATCTTTGGTAATTCTTAGATCCATAATTTCTCCTACTGTTGACTAGCTTAATGTAAGAATCTCAGGTTGGGATTTGAATCATGTAAATAGATAATAGACCTACCTAGACTTTAGCAAGGCATTTGACACAGTCCCACACAAAAGATTAATAGTCAAATTAACCAGCCTGGGAGTGGGTCCCAGGGTGGTAGCCTGGGTAAAACATTGGCTGGACAACAGGACACAGAAGGTAATTGTAAATGGAGTCCACTCTGAAGAAAGAGAGGTTACTAGTGGGGTACTGCAGGGTTCAGTATTGGGTCCAGTCCTTTTTAATGTCTTTATAAGTGACATTGCAGAGGGACTGGAAGGAAAAGTATGCCTCTTTGCAGATGACACAAAGATCTGCAACAGGGTTGATACACAAGGAGGTGTGGAAAGGATGAGCAGGGGCATGGCAAGGGTGGAGGAATGGTCAGAAGTATGGCAGCTAGGATTCAATGCAAAGAAGTGCAAAATAATGCACCTGGGAAACAAGAACCCAGGGGAAGATTACACAATGGGGGGGAGGTAGTAACACCAACAAAAAGGAAAGGGACCTGGGGGTAATCATATCAGATGACCTTAAGTTTAGCAAGCAATGTGAGAAGGCAGTAGGGAGGGCTGGGGGTGTACTGGGATGCACAGGGAGAGGCATCACCAGCAGAAAACAGGAAGTTGTTATCCCTCTGTACAGAGTTGGTGAGACCCCATCTGGAGTACTGCATCCAGTTCTGGAGACCCCATCTCTGCAAGGACTTAGACAGGATGGAGGCAGTCCAGAGGAGGGCAACTAAAATGGTGCAGGGTCTGCAAGAGAAGCCGTACGAGGAGAGACTAAAGGAGCTTAATATGTATACCCTTGAGGAAAGGAGGGAGAGGGGGGACATAATAGAAACTTTTAAGTACCTCAGTGGAATCAACAAAGTCTAAGAGGGTAGCATCTTTCAAAAAAAGAGATGTGCAAAAACAAGGGGATACAATTTAAAGATGGGGGGGCGGTTCCGGGGCAATGTGAGGAAGTATTTTTTCACAGAGATTGTGGTGGATGCATGGAACAGCCTTCCTGAGGAGGTTGTGGGGTCTAAAACTGTGGGAGAATTCAAGAATGCATGGGACAGACATAAAGCAGTTCTAGTGAGGGGTAGGAAGAAATAGGCTGTTGGTTAACTAGGATCTGCGGCCTATCCTGTAGGTAGGGAAATGGGCAGACTAGGTGGGCCAAGCAGTCCTTATCTGCTGTCAAAGTCTATGTTTCTATGTCTATGTTTCTATGTTTCTAAGCTTCTATCTCTACTAGACTTCCTTTTCAATTGAGCAGTACATCATCAATAAAATGATGCCAGAGCTCTATTTTTTCAAAACATGACTTGACCTCATCATTCCTGATTATCTCATACTCCCTTTGTCTAACATGCAGATTAACAACACTCAGGGCAAAATTTGCCCCCATTGCTCTAACTTTAGAATGCAGATAAAATTTGTCAAAGAAAGTGAAAACATTAAATGTTTCCTACAAATGCTGATAATTTTAACAGAAAGTCTATGGGTGGAGCAGCATCATCAATATAGTAAGGTGCTGTATGCGTTTTGAGAAAGGATGTACTTCAAAATGTGTCAAGGCTTGCATTTATAACCTGGCAACTTAACTAAAATTGGTACATTTTTCTACACACTTGAGAGTAGTATTTTTCTTCAAGAGGTGGTGAGTGCTGGATTTGTTGTGTACATATGTATTTGTTTTATCGTAAGCACCCGTCCCAGTGTAGCTGCCTTTTTTAGAGCTTTGAGTGGAGCCTACAGGCCTGTTGGGATCGCTCTGTAGCTCTAAAACTGGCTGATTGTGGAACCTTCCACTGGACTTTTGACGGTATCCTTCTGAATGCCCCGTGGAGCTTAAAACCCTCCACCATGATTGGCTGCAATGGAATAACAGCTGCATTATTTCGGCTGTTACTTCTGCATTCCATGGAATGAACTGTGCATGCATATCTTGCACGCATGCGCAGTTCTGCTGGTGCCATCTTGTTGTGAATTGCAAAATGCCATTCACTGCAACTGCATATTCACAAGTGACACATGTGCAGTTGCATTGCCACTGCTGCCTGCTCCATGGCATTGTGTCACCCCCCCAACTCATGTGGCACACTAGAAGCCCACCCAGTGTGCCCAAAGAAAAATGATTTTACATGTCACCGCCATCTCTGCGGCATTCTGTGCCACCCCCAAATTCATGTGACACACTGGGGGCCCATCCCAGTGTGCCCAAAGCAAAAGCATTTCACCTGCCTACATCAGGGTGCCCAAGCCTGTGTCAGCATTATCCCCACCCCCCACTCATGCAACATACTGGGAGCCCACCCCAGTGTGCCTTACTGTTTCTTTTTCCTTTTTCTTTCTCCCACTGACATTGGGGTGCCCAATTCACATGTCGGCATCATGTACAACCCCACCTAGTCATGTGGCCAACTAGAAGCCTACCCCAGTGTGCCCAAATGTTTTTTCCTCTTTTTCTGTAAAAAAGAAAATGGTTCCTCATCATCACTGCAGTCCCCTTTCCCCATCCCCACCCTCCCACTAAGCACCCACCTCCCCATACCCTCCTTACCCCATACTTACTTCTGGAGGTTGGCACTGTCTTCCTCTCTGGACTGGGACACATCTGCACTCTTCAAAGCTAAACCACAAACTGAAGAATCAAAGGTAAGCATGCTATAATGCCATTCAATGGGGTTTTCAACTTATTCTGATAAATCAACCATTTATTGGAATTTTTGCCCCAAATTTTCAACATGGGTTTCTTGGGACCCCACCTCATAAAAACTGTCAGTGCCATTCTGTTACTCAGTCCCAAAAGATGATTTCACAGTCACTGTGCAGAATCCCCTTTTGGAACTGATTCATGAAATGACAGTGCCACTGTTCATGAGGTGGGTCCCAAAAAAGCCCATGTTGCAAATTTGGTGAGAAAGTTCCCAAAAATGACTGTGTTATGAGCGTGCATTGAGCAGTTTCTACACACATTCCTAACTTGGTAATTTTTTTATATTTTCACTCCATATTTTCAACATTGCCATTTTTGTACACCTCCTTCAAAACAGTACAGCTGTCATTTTCCACAACCTGCTAAAACATGTTTTTGCACCTGTGGCACAGAATAGGGCATTTGCTCTGTGAAATCACCTTTTGGGACAAGTGAACAAAATGACACTGGCATTCTGCATGAAGAGGGGTCCCAAAAAGGCCATGTTGAAAATTTGGTGCAACACCTCCAAAAAATGGTCAAGTTACACCCAGGCATTGAATAATTCCTACGCACATTTGTAACTTTGGTCATTTGGTAACTTTTAACAGCTCTATTGGCTCTGACTAGAGTTTGTTTGTAATAGATACCACTTCTACATAATGTAGCTTCACTTTTAACAGCAGTTTGCAAAGCTTTGCCTTTTCTAGAACATTGCTCACAGAAAATCAAGCAGGTTACTGGGGGCAAACCTCCAGAAGTGAGGATGCAGACACAGTTCCAAATTTTGGAATGGGCCTGAATCATTCTAAATGTCTCAGTGCTATTTTAAAATGTTATGACTATGGCTGTGTCAAATGTTCAAATGGAATTTCAGAACATTCCACAGAAATTTCAAAGTAGCAGAATTCTGACTTTCACATGTAGAACAATTTCTGCAGATTTGCATATACTGTAGATTATATTTCTACAATCCACAGAAAAATATTCTATGGTTTACATGATCTATGGAAACTTTTTCCACAGTTTATGCAGACATTTGTTTGGGGGGCACAGATACCATAGGTGGAGGATGGCACAAAGTCCATCCCACACAGTGATGGCTCCAGGGATGGTACACCAACCATTAGACCAGTCCTGGGCTGGTCTAATTGTATTGACCTGTGCACCCAGTGGGGGTGTTTACTGAATCCCTCTGAAGGGGATACTGCAGCTTGCATCTGCCGTAAACCCTAACACCATGGTGCACCACTAGATACGGGACAGGGCTGGCACAGACCCTGTTTGCTGCAAGTGAACCCAACATTGCCACAGCCTGACTTCCTGGCTTGTGGGTGGAGCAATTTGTGGTGCAAGGTGCCACTAGTATCAAATCAAATTGATGCACGCACTTTGCATCACGTTTTTGGCTTTCTGAATTGGGCCCCATGTTCACAGTTCTGTGCACAAACTGTGACATAGTTAAAACTCCAGAGCACAGGTTCCATGAAGAGAACTGTAACAGCATGCTGCTCATGAAAACAAAACAATGCAAAATACAGTTTCATATCACTTTTTGTACAGTACAGTTACATATGGATAATTTAGTGAAATTAATATATCTTTTGAAAGGAAGAACTTTATAAACAGGTGCCAAATAGAAATGATTTCCTGTCATCTTTAGTACGTTTGAATATATCACTTGAAGGACACTACCCCCTGTCATGCTGGAACTAAGGATTATTTGTAAAATGCAAGGCATTGCCTCTTTACTCCCCTTAAGTAGCCAGTTGAGCATAGCTGAATACCGAAGATGCTGTATACAGGAGAGTTAAAATTATGCTAGTATCACTAGCTGAGAAAGTGGTTCCAAATCATTCCAGAGGACCAAATCATTCAGCTGTCATTTGCTGAGCACATATGTGCAGTACATGCTGATTCAGATCTCAGTTGGTGGCTGGCCACGGAGGTGAGTGGTAGCTTGAGCCATTCACCAGCTGGATGGGCACCACAGGGTGGGGGTGGGGTCCACTAGACCACCAGGTATTGGGGAATTGAGTGTATGGGGGATCATGTTGGTTATTCTTACATTTAGGCTGCATCAGGGATGGGGTGGGGGTATTGTGTGCAACTGGGACACTTGGGGGTTCGGGAGTGGGTGCCACCTATACGTTCACAATAGGGAGGCATGGAGTAGGGGGCATATTATTTACTTCGAGGGGCAGCATCAGGGATTGGGAGGGGGGCCTGTTCATTTATTGTAACAAGGCTACATTGGCGATCTGAGGGGAGATGGCAGCATACTGCGGCACATATTACAACTGTCCCAGAGAGACATATTCTAAGTACCCTTAGACCATACTTAGAAACTCATCATCTTTGTGTTTTTACTGAATCCCACTTTAGGGAATGAGGAAGCTTGCACCATGCTGCCACTACTTCAGTGGTGCAGGGGTGACACAAGCCCAGTTTCAGTCAGGCAGCCAGCAGTTGACGCAGGCTGCCTTTGAGAATCACTCATGGTGCAACGTATGGTGCAAGGTGTACTTTGCGCCATTCTTTTTTGCCATGCCAGGAGCTTTGAGAATCAGGCCCATAGAATCATAGAATGCTACAGCAGAAAAATACGTGTGGTTCATTCAATCTGTCCAGTCCCTACCTTAGTTCTGAGACCAGTCTAGTAATGGTGAGACTGTACTTTGCTTACACACCCATAGTACCATGTTACACCTCCTATTCTGTCCATTCAGAGTCTCTCTACATAGTCCCCTAAATGTATCCCACCCATGTCAAAATGCATTAACTGTCAGATCATTAACAAATTCTTGTGGTAGTTGATTCTATTTTCAAACTCCCTTTTATATAAAGCAGAACTTTCTAACATCCCTTTTGAACCTATCCCCATCATCTTCATGTTGTGCCCCCTAGCAATGTTACCTACTTGGAGGGTAAACAGCCCATGATATTCACACTTGTTTTTGCCCTTTAGGTACATAAATGTACCAGTCATGTTACCTGTCTCTTCTGGCCTCCAATGAGTACATTCCTAAGTCCCTAATCTTTCCATAAATGATCAGCCCTGTGCACCATGGATCATTTTGGTCATGCTCTTTTGTACTGATACTAGATGGTTCCTATCCTTTTTTTATCAAGTAAATGAAACTGAAAAATCAGCTGTTCTGTCCTCAGACACTGTACCTGGCCTTCTCCGTAATGTTTGGTTTGATTTACAAATTTATATGGCCAGACGCGGTATAGAGAGTCTATGGCAAATGAAGCCCAATACTTTTGAATTTAAAGTTGATAAAAATGGGCTGGCGTGTGTGACCCTTACATTTAATTAGGCTACCAAAAACCACAAGGACCCAATCAAGAGCAATAAAGAAATTCAGAGAGTTCAGTTATGTAGAGCCTGGATCTCTAACATGTCTGGTCACAAGTTTAAAAATATATCTGAACAAACTGCCGCCTGAAACATTCACACTGTATTGCCACCCTCACAGATTACTACAAACTGTCCTGGATTCTACTGACATGGTACACTAAGGAGCCACTCGGTTTCAATTACCTCTCAATGCTGATGGCAAGGATTAATAAAGAAGCAGGTTTGGGCCAGGCGTTAATGAACCACAGCATTTGTGCTGCCGCTGTGCAGCTGTTGTCAGGCACAGGATTGGATGGTCAGGAAGTGATGGCTATTAAAGGCCATCGTTCTGAAGCAAGTATGTGATCCTATTGGAAACTGTCATTGACCGATAGAAAGAAATGCTGCAGCATATTGGGTCAAAATAAGGAAATTGAAGCTAAGGAGACTTGCACTCAAACTAGCAAAGTCACAGAGTCCACACACTATATTGCTACAGTGCCACATATTGATTTACCAAGTGGATCACAGCAAGGACCATTCATTTTCAATGCATATATGACATTCAATGACCAAGTTAACTTCTATAACATAAGCAAGTAATGTTTTTTTTTCAAAACATCACTCAACAGTGAAACATGTGGTTAAATGCCATTTTTTTATTTTATTTCCACCATCAGTCCCCGAATTTCATAGGGAATATTTTATCAAGTGTAAGAATATTTTAAAAAATAAAATGCATTTTATGCAGCTTCCTACAGTTTTATTTTGTGTTTTTTTTTTTAACTAGAATAAGCAGAAGACCATTTTATAAGTGCAAGAAGACATGCTGTGTTGTGCATGGCACAGATTGTACCACACTTCCAGTGGTAAAATATGTTCCATGCACACCCCATCATGTCTTATTGCTTACTTGTGTCCTATAGAAACATAGAAGTATAGACTTTGATGGCAGATAAGAACCACTTGGCTCACCCAGTCTGCCCATTCCCCTACCTATTGGATAAGCTACAGATCCTAGTTAGCCAACAGCCTACTTCATCCATCCTCCTTGTAATTGCCTTATGTCTGCCCCATGCATCCTTGAATTCCCCCACTGTTTTTGACCCCACAACTTCCTCAGGAAGGCTGTTCCATGAGCCCACCACCCTCTCTGTGAAAAAATACTTCCTTGCATTACCCCTGAGTCATCTCCCCTCTATCTTGAAATTGGGCCCCCTTGTTCTTGCGTATCTCTTTTTCTGAAAGATGCTACCCTCTTGGACTTTGTTGATTCCCTTGAGGTACTTGAAAGTTTCTATCATGTCTCCCCCTCCCTCCTTCCCTCGAAGTTATACATATTAACCGTCCTTAGTCTCTCTTCATATGGTTTCTGGTGCACACCCTGCACTATTTTAGATGCCTTCCTCTTGACCAGCTCCATCCTGTCTATGTCCTTGCAGAGATAGGGTCTCCAGAGCTGAACGCAGTAATCCAGATGGAGTCTCAGCAACAGTCTGTACAGAGGGATGACAACTTCATGTTTTCTACAGGTGATGCCTTTCCATATGCATCCCAGTATCCCTCCAGCCCTCATTACTGCCTTCTCATATTGCCTGACAACCTTTAGGTCATCAGATATGACTACCCCTAGGTCTCTTTCCATTTTTGTTGTTGGTGGTACCTCCCCCCATTGTGTACTCTTCTCCTGGGTTTTTTTTCCCCAGGTGCATTACTTTGCACTTCTTCCCATTGACTCTAAGTTGCCATACTTTTGGCCATTCCTGCAACATTGCCAAGTCCCATCTCATCCTTTCCACCACTCCTTGTGTATCAGCCCTGTTGCAGATCTTTGTGTCGTCTGAAAAGAGGCATACTTTTCCTTCCAATGCCCCTGCAATGCCTTTTGTAAAGAAAATAAAGAGGACCAGCCCCAGTACTGAACCCTGCGTTAATTCATTAGTAACCCCCCTTTCTTTGGAGTGGACTCCGTTTTCTATTACTCTCTGCTTCCTGTTGTCCAGTCATTTTTTTACACAGGCTAACACTCTGGGACCCACTTCTGGGCTGGCTAACTATTTTATTAATCTTTTGTGTGGGAATCTGTCAAATGCCTTGTTAAAGTCTAGGTAGGCCATGTCCACAGCCCCTCCTTGGTCTACTATTTTGGTCACCCAGTCAAAGAAATATATTAGATTCATTTGACATGACCTTCCCACTGTGAATCCATGATGCCTTGGGTCCTGTGTCCCACTGGTCTCTAGGTACTCAACAATTATTTATTTCAGAAGTGATTCCATCATTTTTCCTACCACTGAGGTCAAACTAACAGGTCTGTAGTTTCCTGCCTCTGCTTTGCTCTCACGTTTGTGTAGGGGAATCACATTTGCATTTCTCAAGTCCTCAGGTACCACACCATCCTCTCATAATTTGTTAAAAAGGGTAGTCAGTGGTGCCACTAGTTCTTCCCTTAGTTCTTTTAGAATTCTGGAGTGAATCCTGTCAGGCCCCATTGCCTTGTCCACCTTGAGTTTTAGGAGTTCTTTCAGGACCCTTTTGTTCATTGAATGGACTGGTATTGACCCCCCTATCCAGTGTTTTATTTATTTATTTGAAATTTGGATAACACCTTTGAACAAAGCTCTTTTACACAGGTTCCATGTCAGATAACAATGGACAAGAACAAATAACAATGGGGAACAAAGGAAAAACAGTAGGGGGGTTATGGGAAATAGCCACACCAACTCTAACATTGAGTACATTGCTAATGTAATTAGTTCAATATAGAGTGAGAAAGCACTATCATGTGATATACAAACATCTTTGAGCTCGTTACTAAGTTCTGTAGTAGTAAGTTCCCTGATATCTAAGTGCTGATGATGGGGTATAAGAGGAGGGGAGGCATCTGGTGGAAGGAACGGGAATCAACCAAAGGCCTCATCAGATAGCAGGGTAGTAGAAGGGGAGACAATTCAAATCTGGACAGTCCCCATGAGATAGTTAAGTGAGATCAACATATATATCCAAGAGTTGAGGTGTAGAGAAAAGATAGGCAACTCAGTTAAGAAGGGGGGTAAAACCTTTTATAGGTACATTAGGGAGCAAAGAAAGACCAAGGGAGGGATAGTGAGCTTTAATAGAGGGAAGGGAACTAATTCCATTAGAAATATACCCAATGTTAGAGTTGGTGTGGTTATTTCCCATAACCCCCCTGCTGTTTGTCCTTTGTTCTCCGTTGTTATTTGTTCTTGTCCATTGTTAATATTGTGCTTCTATTGTTTGGTTAGGTACGCCCCCTTCTCTTTTTTTGTGAATACTGAACAAAAGTATTTGTTCAATATCTCCGCCTTTTCACTGTCACCCTCTGACCTCCCCATCCCCTCTATTAAGTCTCACTATCCCTCCTTTGGTCTTTCTTTGTTCCCTAATGTACCTAGAAAATGTTTTACCCCCTTCTTAACTGAGTTGCCGATCTTTTCCTCGGTTTGAACCCTAACTATTCTCACCACCTTTCCGCTTCCTTCTGCTTTAACTGATACAGTTCTCTGCCCTGCTCCTTCTGTGATTCGTTATACTTCCTGAATGCTATCCTTTTCTCCGTAAATTTCCCACCCTTTTGAGAACGATCGTATTTTTTTCCTTTGTTTTGTTTTGTTTATTTGCTTCACACAAAGGCTTATTTATTTATTTATTTATTTATTTTAGAATATCGGATTTACAGACCTTTGAGTCAAGGACTCATTTACAAAGGCACCTCATCATGGAGTACAAAGACAGACAGTGTTACATAGTTCAATACACAGTAATAGTTATAGGTTACAGATTTCAAACAATAGGTTTCAAGCAATAGTTACAAGGTTTCAACAGGTGTTAGAGGAGGACAACGCCTCAGTGATACATGAATAGAATGCAGTTACATGACTGAAGGAGGCTATACAGGAGGACAACGCCTCAGTGGTACATGAATAGCAAAACAGTTAAGCAGTGTATAGTGAAATATGGTCCCTGGTCAGTAAAGCTGTGAGAATAATGGTGCAACACAACATATTGCCAGGTGACAACAGCAGGAAGGGATGCAAGCATTAAGCCCTGAGGGGGACTGTAGTATTCATGCAAGGGGGGAGGACTTGTGAAGTGGCATAAGTGCAGAAAAGCAGTCCGAGGGATCTTGTCATGATCCTAAGCAGGATGGTCACTTAGGGTTGCTAGATTAGTCCCCACAGGGGCGGTTCAGAGAAGCACTGGAGACTGGATTTAGGTACACTTAGAGCGGCGGGTGCTGAAGAGGTGGCACTTGAGGGCTGTCTTGAAGGGACCAATTTTATTGAGGTTGGTGATGTTGGCTGGGAGAGTGTTGAACCAGGAGGGCACTCTGTAGCCAAAGGATCTCTGGGCAAGGGATGTCCTGGCTCTTGGTAATAGAAGGGTAGCCTTACAGGCACTACGGGTGGAGACCATAGGGATGAACTGGTGAAAGGAGGTGGTTACCCCCAGAGGGTAGAGTCTGAGGAGTGTTTTTTTTTTGGTTAGCAGACAAGTCTGATAGCGGATTCTCTCCTCTAGGTTGAGCAGGTTGGTTGAGGAGTACAGTAGACAGGTGTGGGTGTGTCTAGAAGCTCAGGTCCGGAGCCTGCAGGCCATGTTAATGGAGACCTGGATTTTGGCAAGTGCAGGGATGTCAATGGCTGCATAGATAGGCAGGCCATTGTCCACTAGAGACAGGATGGATGAGGTGATGGACAGCCTGAGAGCCTCAGGGGGAAGGCAGCCATTATGACAGTACAGAAGCCCAATCCTGGAGTTAGTGATAGTAAAGAGGGTGTTAATGTGGGCGTGGAAGGTGAGGACAGAGTCAAAAGTGACACCCAAGTATTTATAGGAGGACACTTGCTGTAGGGGGTGCAGAGTGCTGGGTAGTATCAAGAGGGGGCCGTTTCTGGCTTTGCTTTGGTGGTGCATGAAGAGCATTGCCTTAGCCTTTTTTAAGCCCATGACCAACCTATGATCGGTGAACCACTGTTCAGCTTGGTGGAAGCATGCTGGAGGGAGGCCTGTAGTGAAACAGGGTTGGGGTGTGAGGAGAATAGCACTGCATCATCCGTATAGAGGAGTATTCGGCTGGAACAGATGGTGGGGAGTGTGTTCAAATAGAGACTGAGGATAAGGGGTCCCAGGATGGAGCCCCGTGGTACTCCAGAGCAGACAGGTCGGGTGTCAGACAGGGAGCTTCTGATTTTTACACACTGGGCTCTGGATGAGAGATAGCTGGTGAACCATGCGAGAGGACCTGCTGAGAAACCAAGGTGGAGGAGAGAGTCAAGCAGGAGGGGATGGCAGACCATGTCAAAGGCCTTGGAGAGGTCGATGAACACAGCTCCGGTGAGGTTGCCAGAGTCTAGGACAGTGTGAAGGAAGTTAGAACATTCCAGGAGAGTCATAGTGGTGCTATGACCTGAGCGAAAGCTGGGCTGCTCAGGGCACATGATATCGTACTTGGTCAGGTACTCTGTGAGTTGGTCTGCTACCACTTTTTCAGGGGCTTTTGAGAGTGGGAGGATGATAGAGATCAGCCGGTAGTTGCTAGGGGAGGACCGATTCCCATTCTTGTGTATTGGAGTGATGATGGCTGTTTTCCAGGCACTAAGCAACTGACCCAGACATAGTAAGTGGTTTAGAAGGTCAGTAACAGAGACCAGAATAACATCCAAGACCTGACATAGGATCCTGGTGTCCAGGGGTCATTACTGGGGCTGTTACTATTGACAGCTTTTTGTAGATATGGCCTGACTTCAAGTGGGGATATTGTGCAAAGGTAGAATGGTGGGCGCAGGAGGGTGGGGGGCTGAGAGGCTGGGACAGGGTCAAAGAAACTACTGGGGAGGATGGAGCTAAGGTCAGAGAATGTGGCATTTAGGCAGTCTGCAATGCCAAGAGGATCTGTGATGATAGTACCATTAATGGAGAGTTAGAATGGGGGGACTGAAACTTCCCATTCAGTTCTTCCATATTATTCCAGAAGTTCCTGGTGGACCCCCAGGAGGAGGCAAGAGTGGTGTGGTAGTGCTCATCCTTAGCCTATTGGATGGACCAGGTACACTTATTCCATTCCGTGCTATGAGCTTGCCTGTCTGCTGGCTTGCCAGACTCTGTAGTGATGTGCCAAAGCTTATCCCTTGCTTTAAGTTTTTGGATGAGGGCTGCGGGTCTCATGGCGCATTTTAGTTCTTGGAGCAGGTCCTGGCTTAGGGAAAAGAGGTCACAGGCCTTGATAAAGGCCTGTATGAAGAGGTCAAGAGCTACGTCAATGTTCGTGGCATGGCTGATGTGGGACCAGTCCCTCTGGGCAAGATAAAGTTTACGTTTTACGAGACCACCAGCGTGGAAATTCCGGTGCAGTATTTTTCTTAGTACCGGTTTATCAGCTGTAGAGGACCACGTGAATAAGACAGGGGAGTGATCACTTAGCGAAATGGAGATGATGTTAATATCCTGGATTTTTTGAGGGTGGTTGGTTATAATGATGTCCAGAAGAGTGCTGGTACCTGAAGAGGGGTTGTATCTGGTGGGCTGGGAGACTACCTGGTCATAATGAGGGTGGCGAAGGTGTATCTTGTTTGGAACTCAGAACTAGCAAGCCAATTGATGTTGAGGTCCCCATTAACAACTTGCATTGCTTTGTGTGGCAGGTTTGTAAGGTAGTCAGTGAGAGACAGAATAGCGGGGTTCTAGTTCCTGGGGGAATGTAGGTGACTGTGAGGTAACGTGGACCCCTATCAGGGTCTAGGGTGATTTTTAGTGTGAGAGCTTGAGCTCCATTATCAAGCCTGGGGGCAGGCAGTGCATGGCCAAGGAGGGTGTCGCACAGGTAGGCAGCACATCCACCCCCAAGCTTACTGTCTGGTCTTCTCTGAACAGGATGCACCCTGGGAGGGTGATAAAGGAATCAGGGATGGATTTAGAGAGCCATGTCTCAACTAGGGCAATAATGTCTGGCTGGTGTTGTATGACCAAGCACTGGAGCACAGCCAACTTTTTCAGGAGGATGCAAATGTTAAATGAGGCAATGCCGTGGCCAGATGTAGGAAGAGGGTTGTTTTGGCTGGCAGACATAGGGCCTGGGTTTGGGTGAATATTCCCAAAGAGTAACTGAAGGAGAGTGATTACTCTGATCAGTGAATGGTAGTAATTGGTGGAGCTCAGTGGGTACCTGGAAGAGGGTTTAGTTACTGGTGTGCAGGTGATAGGCAAGGCACAGAGGGCAGGAATGGTGAGGAAGAGTGGGGGTCAGGGGGTGTGAGGGAAGGAAGAGGTGATGCGAGTGTAGGCAGGGAAGCGGTGGTGTAGAAGGTGTGTCCAGGGTGGTGGTGGGTCAGGGTACCATGGTGTTGATACTCAGTACAGTATTGGGCATGAGAGGTGCGAGCCCTGGTGGTGAAGAGGCTGGTATCAGGAGGATCAGTATGGACAGGCTTAGCAAGTGCATGTAGGCACCCATCACTCTTATTGTTGTATGATATGATTTGTATAAGAACTATAACTGGCCTCTCGTAAGTGAGACTGCCATAATGGAGTAGTGGCATGGCTGCGGACTGTGGCACTGAAGGTACTAGGTTCAACACCCCGGGGGGAGTCTGAATAGCCTGGTAAAATGTAGTCCCAGGGCTGCTGGAGAGCTGTGGGGTGCTGGTCCAGAGGCACAAAGAAGGGGTTACAATAGTGACTCCGAGTGGCCACACAGGGGAGTGTCTGGAAGCAGGAGAGATGAGCAAGGGGGGGTTAGCTATCCAGGGGAAGGTAAACCTAGGCAGCATAGATGAGGAATCAGGCAAGAGGGTCTGTGGGGAAATAGAGTGCAGAGAGGAGATTAGAGAGGCTAGAGTGGCTTGAGAGTGTAGGAAGGAGAGCTTCCTCAGGTGGTCAACTAGTATAAGCTTTAAACGGTAAAGTGGGGACGTAGTAATGTCAGTGACAGGAAGTCATGTGACAGGGAGGCACTATAAATTGAGGGCTGGCCTTGGGTGGGAGGGTGACTGGGGTGAGCGGGGCAGTCAATGCATAGCAGTGACAGGCTAACACCCCTCACTGAGTTCAGCTGCAGGAGGAGAGTAGTTACCTTTAGGGCTTTGGTGGACCTCAATACCCCTGCTGTGTGCAGGCTTCCCTGGCTGTCCATGGTTGCCTTTGTGATGGCAATTTTGAGTTTTCTCCATTGTTTCTCCACCCCTCCTTCCTGCCCTTTTGCTAATGCATTCCTTAGGCACTCCCATTCTGCCAAAGTCAGCCCTCTGAAAGTTCAGTACTCTTGCTTTTCAATGGCTTGACTCTATGGCTGTGTTTATCGTGAACCACACTGTCTGGTGGTCACTAGTTCCCAGTTGGCTACCCACTTCTAAATCTGAGATCCTCTCACCATCCCCATTTGAGAGTACCAGGTCTAAGTGTGCTCCATCCCAAGTGGGTTCCAGAGCTATCTGGTCTGAGGTATGCTCCATGTGGCTGCAGCAAATGTGCTCCAGTTAACATCTGGCATATTCAGGTTCCCCATCAACATTATCTTCCATTTTTCTGTCATCCTAATGATGCCTCCCATCATTTCCTTGTCCATTTCCTTCCCCTGAGATGAGGGTCTGTATATAACCCCATGTGGATTGTGGTGCCATTTCCTGTCTCCAGGCTGACCCGCAGCACCTCATTTCTTACCTGTTTACCCTTTAGTTCCATTGCTTTAATCTCTTCCCTTATGTAGTGAGCTACCCCTCCTTCTCTTTTACCCTCCATGTCTCTCCCATAGATTGTGTACCCTGGTATGTTGATATTCCAGTCATGGTTCTCTCTGTACCATGTTTCTGTGACTGCCACAATATCCAGGCATCCCTCTTCCATCAAGGACACTAGTTCAGGAAGCTTGTTACCCAGACTACAGGCATTGGTACTTATTGCCCTCCATTTTCTGATGGGCTTATCCCTTCTAGCCCCATCCCTGTACTTACTGCCTTTGCCTTTTTCACCATTTACCCTGCCCTGACCCCAATTGACCTCTCTACCTTGGCGTTAATCTTGCTAACTACCCTGTTTTGTGGGCGGATGCTGGGAATTCCCTGCTCCTTTTCAATCCCCCCCCCCTTGTCTAGTTTAAAAGCTTGCCAATGAAGCATTTAAACCTATCACCTATGATTCTGGTTCCTCTCCCGGACAGAAGCAAACTGTGGCACCATTATGGGCCTGTATCCCTCCAGGTGTACCCCCAGTCCCCAGTGAAGCCAAAACCCTGTGCTCTGCACCAGTTGTTCAACCATTCATTGAATCCCAGGGTGCAGAGTACCCTAGTCTCACCATGCCATAGACAGGCAGTACGTCTGAGAAGGTTACCATGCATGCTACTTATCTAAGGCCCCTCCCCAACTCCACAAATTCTTCCTGCACAGCTGTGATCCCATTCCAAGCTAGGTCATTTGCCCCTAGATGGACAATGACATCCAGCTCCCTCTCCTGTCCAGGTGCTTCTGCAATCATAAAGAGTCGATTCCTGTCACTCCAGGCCATGGCGATGGGCAGGCACCACACCTCCTTCTCCCCTCCTTCCCCCTGTTCTACCCCCAAAAAACTGAGTCCCCACCAGGAGCTGTTTCCCTCCCCTTTGGGGTCCCAAGCCACCCTCCTGTGGGTCTCACTTGTGCAGGTTCCTGGCATCCTCCTTGGTCTCTACTGCGGGTACCTCCATAGAGGAACAATGCTCTGCCAGAATGGCATATGAATTGTGGAGAGGTACAATTGGGGGATTTGCCTCTTTTCCACCACCCACACCCTCTATGAGCCAACTGTAGTCCAACTGTTCCTTATTCCTGGCAACTTCTGAGGCAGAAGCAATGGCTTTGGTGGTCCCTGGGTGGGAGAGGAGGTGTCCCAATCCCCTGCCAGGTCCTATCATGAAGCCAATATGCCATCCAATGTTTAATCACACATTCAAACTCTATATGCTAGGAGTTATACTAGGATGTATTAGATGCACAGAAGGTGAAATACCCATTTAAGTGCATCTTCCAGCGTACTGGAATAAAGTACTGGCTTATAGTAGACAGGTGTACAAACTGTTTTTAAAAAACTCTATATTAGTTGAATTTACAAGATGCATTGGCAGTGAGTTCCAAATTGAAATAATTCTTTGTGTCAAGGAGAATCTTCTATTACTGTATTTAGGATAGGTTAGTGGTAGTTGGTATTTATGACTTCTAAGGTTGCATGGTCTAGAGACAAATGTCATACCTAGTTCAGTCATTAATTTTGTGTCTCTTGAAATTTTGTACATTAATAATAAGTCCCCCCTTATTCTACGCTGTTCCAAGGTGTACATATTCAGCTATCTCAGACGTTGGTCGTAGTTTTTATTTTGCATGCTATCAATCATTTTGATAATCCATCTCTGAACCCCCTCAAGTCTAGACACATCCTTCCTGAGGTATAGACTCCATAACTGGGAACAATAAATCTAGGTGGGGTCTGACATAGGCTCTGTAAAGAGGCACTATGTAGTTTCTATTCCTGGATACTAAAGATTTTCTAATGCAACCTATTATTCTATTAGTTTTGGTTACCAGGTGACCACAGTGTTTTCCAAAACTTATATCAGAGGTTATGATTATTCCGAGATCTTTTTCTTCAATAACAGTACTTAATGTTGAGCCATTTAATATATATGGTTGATTACTGTTATATTTGCCAAGGTGCATAACAACACATTTTTCATTATTAAACAACATGCCTTTTATTTTGTGCCCAAACTTCTAATGTAATTAAGTCTTGTTTTATATGTTCAATGTCCTCTTTAGTTTTAACTTTAGCTAGTATTTTAGTATCATCAGCAAATTTTATGGCCATGTTATGTAAGTTTAAAGTCATGTCAGAAATAAATACATTGAACAATACTGGCCCCAAGACTAAACCCTGTGGCACACCACTGCTCAGTTGTCCAATGGGTGATATCACCCAACATCTTCAACAATGTACTACAATGCACTGAAGTGAAAGCCTTACTGAAGTCAAAATATAATACATCCAGTAATATGCCTTATCCAGGTCTTGTGAAACACCATTGAAAAACTCAATAATGTCAGCCTGACATGACCTACCTTTTACAAATTCATCTTGCTTATTGTCCTGGAGTCCCTATAACTCCAGGTGTAACTCCAGTAAGTCCACAACCCTTTTCTGTCTGATAGTACTCAGGAACTGACACAGTATGGATGTGAGACTCACTGGCTTGTAGTTGCTTGCATCCTGCCTATCTCCACTATTATGAAGCAGTATGGCATTGCTATACTCCAGCCAGCTGGGATCACACTTGTGTGCAAGGAGCAATTCAATGCATCTGTTAATGGTTCCACTAGGACTTGTGCCAGTTCTTTTAACATGCTAGAATATAGACCATCTGGTCCAGATGACTTTTATCAAACTTCTGTCCAAATAGGCCTTTGAGAACCCTCTCTTCCAAGATAGAACCTTTAGGCCAAACTAGTTTCTCCCTTCAGTGGCAATTAGAGTCTAGAACTGGACCACCCTTCTCAGTTGTAAAAACAGAGCAAAAAAAAATTCACTGAGTACCTCAGATTTTGTTCATCCCTTCAACCCATAAGTCTCCTTCTTTTAGCCTTTCTATGGCCCATCTACTTTTCCATCTTTTCTTTATTGCATGTACCTGAAGAAAGCTTTGTTGTTATCCTTCACACCTTACTATCTTAGTCTAAATTATAAACATGTAGGAGAGATTAATGTGTATTGCAAGAGAAAAATGCATATAATATTTTAAGAGCAGTATTCTGTTCCTGTGGCTTTGAATTTTAAAATCAGATAAGCTGGAACATTATATATGGATGACAAAATATGTACAGGATAGGAAAAACATTACAGTGTGTTGGTTCCAAATATTTCCTAGCACTTCTTTGGGTTTTAGATATGAAAAATAAAGTAAACAGGGCAAATCATTTCTTTAATTTTGCCAGTGAAGAAGTGAAGGATTTAAACTATGTAATGTTACGGTATCCATGTGTAAACCCCCACCCACACCGATTCTGGGATTACCTTAATGTCTTCCTGGGCTCCATCCATGCCCACTGCCAGGCAAGCATCCTTCATAGATGGTAAATCCAAGATGGTTGGTTTGATCCTGTTGTTTTACATGAGAGTGCCATACTGTGCCTCCACGCTTGTCCCTTTAAGACTTCAGCCAGTTCGTGCACAGTAAATAGTCTGGGCTGGGTCTGAGTGCTGTAAGGCAAGTTATGACCAGTCAGACACTGCTTTAAACTACTCCACTCTGCTGTCAATAGTAAAGCAGAGGGAGCTTGAACCAATACTGTAATTATTTACTTCTATCTTGTTGCTATATTTAAATTAGAGTATTTTGTTTAACCTGCGTTCTTGTAGCTCTGTCTATCTGAATGGGAGCCACGATGTTTTGTCCAGAACTTCCAGAAAATAGACCAATAGAACTCAGTGGACTTCAAAGGGTCCTTAGCTCCAATGCCTCTTGGGAAGGAAAAACTTTAGTTTTTGTAGTTTTTAGGGTGGCACCTAAACTGAACTGAAAGGGGCCTCCAAACTGTGACTGACAGCTCCCCCCAGCCAACCGGAACTCCAAAATCCCTGGAAAAGCCCAGAACTGTAACAGGACAGTGTTCAGTTCGAGTTAGAGCTTTAAGACTGAGCAGCTCGAGCTATCAAGGAGCTGCTCCAGAAAGGAGCCCAAGAGAATCAGCGGGTAGGAAAAGGCCCGATTTGTCTCCCTACTACTGTTCTTCTGCTTTGGACTGCCTAATTGCAGTAGTTGGAATAATCTGAATTAGGTATTTGAATGGCAGCAGAAAGCTTCAGGATATTTGAAGGTACAGCCTGAGATTTGGACTGAGAAGAAGCTCTTGTGAAGCATTTGGCCCAGAGGATGTGAGTGACTGATTTGATGTTTAACGGTTTGCTCAGTGAATCGACTGCAATAGCAATCAACTTTAAACCGAACTGTCTGAAGAAAAGTTAATCCTGTGCTTAGTAACTGTGCTGAAGAGTATTCGTGGGTCAATGCCTGTTTTGCCAGAAACCAGATTGTTATGTCAGCTAGAGGCTTCACCAGCAAAATGAACTGAACTTTGCCAAAGTGTTCATCCAGCCTGGGCCTTTGCCAACCCAACCCAGACTGACTGTGTTACGCCAGAGACTGTCTTCAGTGAAAGACTGCCTTTGGGGATCCAGCCCCTGCACAGAGACAACTCTCAGGTTGTGGCCACCTGGAGGGAAGGGCCGTGAAGTGGAAGTGTGTCATGTCAGCCCTGCTTCCCCATGCTCTTCTGTGATCTACATGATGTCTCCATATTGCTAGACCAATAACAACCAACTGGTAGTGTGAGTAAATCCAGGGTAGCTCACTGCAGCAAATCATTTAGTTATCTGTGGTACCATCTAATTGTTTCAGTGATTTTCTGGGTTACAAGAGACAGGGCCAACTGGCCAGGATTACAAATAATCAAAGCTCTGTTGTGCATGTTAACTACCTTTTTCTTTCCATTAAGGTCCCCAACAACAGCTGCAATGCTGGCCAACCTCAGGCAATGCCTCTGGCTAGCCAGTATAACATCCTAGGCACCCAGAGTTGTAGGACTGATTATTTGGGACTAAACATGCATGTAAAGTAACCTGAATTTAATCAATACAACAATCATTCATCTAAATTCAAGCTCCTTCCTTGTTCATGACCCTCTTAAAGGTGATAGAAAACAGTTTATAGACCTCTAGTTGCCCTCTTGTTGATCTTTTATTGGTTACCCAATATTCTGATATTTTTTTTGACCTTTTTGATTAAATTAATCTAATTTTGCTGCCTTTGTAACTACCCTGAATTCCTCTGTGCTCAGCAGTTGCTGCGCTTTCTTTTCATACTGCCTGAACATTCTATGACATCAGAAACACCCATTCCAGGCCATTCAGATGAATAGCATAAAATGGGAAGTTGTGATGTCATAGAATGTCTTAGAAATATGAAAATCAAGAGCAGCAGATAATGAGGATAGTGGAACTCAATGTAGATCTGAAGGTATCCCAAAGCTAGATTATTTATTTATCAAAAAATCATTCAAACACATCAGAACACATAACTGGCATGGAAAGGAAGACAGAAGGGTAGTTAACTATGTAAAAATCATTTCCTATCTCCTTTAATAAACCTGATTGTTGTTTCATTTTTAACCTGGCTTATGAGCATATTATTAGTTGGGTTACTGTGTAAAAAGTGAATATCTGTCTTGCTAACATTGACTTTATAGGGGGTTCCAGGGAATTTGATGAAGGCCAGACCCTGGTGGTAAGTGTAAAGGGTGTGTGCATATTGCGCCCCATGCACGAACACGTGGAGTGGCTACACACATGCAACTGGGGCATGCAACCACTCTGTGCCTGACACACCCTCTGCGCAGGATGCATAGAGGAGGATGTGCAGCATGAATGCACCCACTCCTCCAGTTGCATGAGCAGCAACATGCCGGGGGCAGGCGAGGGGCAGGCCATCACTACGCACCATGCACAAAGGCACGTGCTGCTTGCTGCAGGGGTGCATAGGGGGTCATGGTGTATGCCAGGGTGACCCTGCTTTAGACCCCCTACCTGCCCCATGCACATGCAAAGGGGCCAGGCGAGCTGACTGCATTAGGTGCCAGGGACAAGGGACAGGGCTGCTGGTGGCCACCCATCTACCCCAGCACACAGTGGTATGATCGGGGACCCCCACCCACCACACACACACATACTCTGCACAAAGGCACGGGCACCGGCACTGAACTGTGCCCCCCTCAGCAGCACCCTATGGCACCCCCCCACTAGCAATGCTGATAGTCCCAACCCCCCCACCTGGAGGCATGGCCACCAACTACCACCCATACCACTGCACCAACTAACACCGCCAGGGGGCCAGCAGCATTTCCCTCCCACACCTGCCACTGCCGCCGGCCGTCAGGTTTCTATGGGGCACACTGCCAATGTGCAGCCCGCTGCATAAGGGATCCAATGTGGGTCCTGGTCCGTGCATCCGACTGGGTGCCTGTACGGATCCGCAACTCCACCCCCAGTAGCCCTGTGGAGACTTGCACGCTGGAGGGGGAAGGACTACGGGCAGGTGGCCAGTGGTCATGCATGCCACTGGCATACACCTTTCTGCAGGTGAGCAGCTATGTGGGAGGGGGTACACATGGATTCCGCGTAACTCCGCCCCGTCATGCATAAGGCCCAATATTAGTATTAATTGCTGACTGTGTGTTAACTGCTGCCAAAAATGCAAGGACACTAGGTAGTTTTGTGGGTTGGTATAGCTTCCCAGAGGGCTGTAACAGGCTAGATAGATACCCCCATTATTTTTACTATGGTGGAGACATCTTAAAATTGAATCCAGGCCCCTCAACCTGTGGTTAGAGATACAGGCAGGGGTAGTAAGCTTAGAAGAAGAATCAGCATTTATATAGCGCTTTTCATACACAGTATCCCAAAGTGCTTTACAAGCAATGCTAGACTGGTAGTGAAGTGACTGAGTGTGTGGTGACGGCCATATCACACATCATCACCCACAGCCTGGATAATTGCATGAACCGGTTTATGGAAAGGGGAATGTTGGCCAGGACACCAGGAATGTTCCCTGCTCTTTACGAAGAGTACTCTGGGTTCTTTTACTGCCACCTGGACACCCACCAGGATGGGCAGAAGGGACCTCAGTTTAACGTCTCATCCAAAGGATGGCACACCCCAGCAGCACAGCACCCCCCCAATACTGCACTCAGATGCCAGCAATTTTTAGGTGCAAGTCCATCCCAGTGTGGGACGAGAACCCATGACCTTCTGGTCAAGAGGCGGATGTGCTACCAACTGAGCCACGCTGAGAACCTTAGGGATAGCACCACTTAGAGGTTACATCTTGGAGGCAAAACTGGGATCAGCACCCCCTTGTGGAGAAAATACTAAATTGCAGCTAATTGTTACATTGGACCCCCCCAGTGGCCAAAATTCAAAACTGCAGTCAGCCGCAAATTTAGCACCAAATTTAAAATGGAGAGCCTTGCCGCAGCTAAATTGGATATTTCACACCACAAAATTATTGTGCATTGTATGTCGGGGTGAAGTGAGGGGGCAGGGGTTGATCCCCACCATGCTTTACTGTTGGATATTTCTTTAGGGACCACTAATGCTATTATAGAGTAAACTGTGGGTAAGGTTAAGTGTTTGGGAAAAATTTCAGTACAAGGGCGGAATGCGGACCTGTTTAAACAGACAATAATGGGCCTCATTGAGTGTAGCGCTCCTACTGACCCAGATCAAGTACCCCCTGTTATTATGCTTGAGTGATCCCAGATGGGGTGGAGGGTTCCACATGCTTAATGGGCTTTCTTCTCCTGGGTCCCCGAAGGCTGAAGGATTTAGGGGAAAGTTGTTAAAACTGATGTCCACTGAGGGACAGACTGTTGATGGTTTGCAGAGGTCCTAAGAGGATTCTGGAGGGGATACTCCACTACATTCCCCTCCAGCTTCAACACCCTGCCTATGCCATCTCAAATTTCCCCCTAAAGTGGTACCCTCTGTAAATGTGTACTTTTATCACAGGCTCAGAGTGTTTTTAGGTACCATCCCTGTCCTTGTGGGGGAAGATGACTTGGAGACATGGATGGACTATGCCACCCCACTGGTCCAGGAGTGGCAATGCTCTGAGGGGGAAAAACATAAGAGAATTATGGAGAGTTTAAGGGGCCCTTCAATAGAAGCTATCCAGTTTCTCTGATCCACCAATCTGGAGGCCTCCACTGCCAAATACTTGCCTGCCTTAGAGGTAGTGTTTGGCAGTACTGATTCAGGGGAGGATTTGATGTGGAAGTTCAAGTCCACCAAATAGTGGAAGAATGAACAATTATCTGTTTATGCAGAGTGGGTCTTTCAAAGGGTGCACCAAAAAGGGGACATTCCAGCTAGCAAGTTAAATTGAATGAGATGAGAGCATGTCATTAAGATTGCTAGCTATTCAAGTGTGCTCATGTTGAAGGTAACATTTCAGGATCGCAAAGATACTCTCCCTGAATATTGTTGGCTAATGAAGGAAATTTGGGAAGCTGAGTCAGAAGATGATTGTTGGGACCCATATGCAGGCGTTGCACAAATGTTCCCTACCTCTGAGGGACCCCATGAGAAGGAGGCCAGCCTATAGTTGCAGCAAATTAGTGAACTATTAAAGGAACTCAAGGAGCTGTGGGCCAACAATCAAACTGCTACAGACCTTGCAAAAACCCATGGCCCCTGCCCCACCAGTGCTAAGACTGATTGCGAGACTCCACATGCCATGAAGGGAGTCCATGTTCATGTTGTCGAACCCAGATCCAACAGTGGTGCAGTGGAAAAGATGAGAGAGTTGTGAGCTATGGTCCGAGACATCATTCATGCATCCTGACAGCTTGTAATCTGGGAAAACTATGGTGGAACAGAGTCTGAACCTAGGCCCAAAGAAGAGTATAGGCCTCCACCTCATGACAGTTATAAGCCCTGTGAAGATTTGGCCCATCCTGCTGAATGCAGAACTAAATTGTTTTGCTACCAGTGTGGGTAAGATGGATACGCTGACAGGTCTTGCAATGCTCCTGAAGACTTGCTCTGAGTTATAGCCAAATTGCTCAATCAGGATCGGAAAAGCAACATAAAGCCACAACACAGGACACCGTGCAAATCTTTTCCCTGTAAGGTTGCAGTGAAGAAGCCTGTTAAACCTGCTCCTCCACACTGGTCTGAGATGCTAGGCCCTTCTATGGAAACTACGGTGCACATTAGTGGTATCCCGGCCCAAGCTGTATTGGACAGTGGATCTTAGGTCACTATTAAGTTTAAAGATTGGTATGACCAGCATTTGTCTGACCTCCCACTCCAACCCCTTCAAGGACTGCATGTATGGGGTTTAAGTGATACATCTTACCCATACCTTGGTTATGTATGTCTGTGGTTGTCTTTTCCCTCTACTGTTGCTGGTGTGGAGGAATCAGTGGAGACTCTGGCTTTGGTCTGACAGCCAACCAGTTTCTATGATGGTATTCCATTGCTAATCAGTACCAGTGCCTACATGTTTGGCTGACTAGCCCAATTTTGTCAAGAGAAACAGTCTAAAAAAGCCTGGCAAAGCATTGCATATCCATGCCATGGTGCATAAATCGTATGATCTACAGATGCAAACTAAGGAGGTTGACAAGGTGAGCCAGTGGGCATTATATTGAAGAAAGACCCAACACCTCTGGTATTGCCACCCAATGCTCAGTGCACCATCAGCGGCAAAGTGAAAATAAAAAAGGAAGCCACCAACAATATCATTATGCTGGACACCCCAGAGGAGGGAAAGTTGCTAGATGGGCTCCTAGTTAAACCTAGTATCCTGCCTGCCCATGCTCACTCATATGCCAGGAGAGTGGTGGTCCAAATTCAAAATGTGTCTGACTGGGGCATTAAAGTCAGCCGAGGTTGCACCCTGGCTACTGTCTACTGTGTAGGTACTGCTGTGCTACCCAGCAAGTGCCGTACTGATGATGATACTCAAGTAACTCCTGACTTGTTTGATTTTGGAGAGTCCCTCAATCCTGAAGAGTGAAAGGATAAAGTTAATTGCAAACTAGCCCAGTGAAGTAGAGTGTTTTCTTCGAAAGAATGGGATGTGTGATGCATCACTGGTGCTGAACACAATATCAGGCTCCATGATGAGAGGCCATTTCAAGAGAGATCCTATAGATTGGCTCCTGCTGACACTGATGATGTCTGATGCCACCTCAAGGAGATATTAGCAGCTGAAATTATCCAGGAATCATGTAGCCCTTATGCGCCATCCTTTTGTGGTAGTCTGGAAGAAAAATGGGTCAGTGAGGATATGTGTGGACTTCAGGACTCTTAACCGAAGAACCATACCCGACCAGTACACAATGCCTTGCATCCAGGATGCCCTCAATTATCTTAATGGGAACTAGTGGTTTCCTGTATTAGACCTCTGGAGTGGGTATTATCAAATCACAAAGGCACCAGAGGACATAGAAAAACTACATTCATCTGCCCCCTGGGTTTTTGCAAGTTCTTGTGCGTGCCTCAGGGCATCTCCGGAGCACCCACCATCTTCCAAAGATTAATGAAGTGAGCTATGGGAGACATGTACCTACTTGAATGCTTAGTTTATCTGGACGATATCATTGTGTTTGGCAAAACACTGAAAGAGCAAGAGACTCACTTGTTCAAGGTTTTGAACGAGTTCGAAGACTTCGGATTAAAACTGTACATCGACAAATGTCAATTTTTCCAGCAGTCTGTAAAATTTGTAGGCCACATTGTGTCTTCTGAGGGCATTCAATCTGATCCAAGCAAAGTGGAAGCCTTAACTACCTAGCCCCAGCCTAACAGTCTCGAGCTGCACAGATTCCTGATTTTCTGCAGATAATATTGTTGCTTTGTAAAAGATTACACTAGAGTCATTTGCCCTCTACTAAATTTGACTCAATGGTACCCACTTACAAACTGGAAATATAAAAGGAGTGCTGTAAAAGAAGAAGATAAAGGCTATTTCAAGATCAATGAATCATTTGGGACCAGGTGGACCAAAGAATGTGATACAGCTTTTTACGATGTTATTCATCAGCTTACACATGCTCTTGTACTTGTTTACACAGATCCAATTAAGCCATATGTGTTACATACAGATGCCAGCTTGAAAGGACTTGGGGCTGTGCTTTATTAGGAGTATAAGGAAAGATTGCACCATGTGGCATTTGCTAGTATAAGACTAACACCATCTGAGAAAAATTACCCTGTGTATAAACTTGAATTTCTCACAGTAAAGAGGGCGATAGTAGATCAGTTTCATGGATACCTCTGCAGTGCTAAAATTCTGGTAAAGAGTGACAATAACCCCCTCACATATGTCCAAACTTCAGCTAAATTAGATGTAACTGGACATTGTTGGTTATCAGCACTTTCAACGTATGATTATTCAGTGGAGTACCATCCAGGTCTGAATCACATCGACATTGATGCTTTATTCTGAAGGCCTGCATCAAATTCTGAGTGGGTGAGGATGTCCGAACAATCTGTTAATGCCCTATGCCACAAGTATGACAAGATGAACATCCATCTTCTAAGACTGTAGACTGTCTGGTTGATAGTCTGTGGCCCCCAGAAACCTGTGTCCCTGCCACCTATTGCAACTTTGCAGCATTAGACCTGAGTACCTTGCTTCAACTTACTCCAGATGATATCCAGAGGGAGCAGTGTCATGATCCCATGATTAAGCATGTATTGGGTGCCATAAATGCTGGAAAGAGTAATTCCAAGCTTCGATCCAAAGACCAGAGAATTGTTTTACTATTCCAAGAAGGGCCTAGGCTCAAGTTGCACAATAAGCTACTTTACCAAGAGACCACACATTTTTATTTTAATTTTCATTTAAAAAGAGATTCACCAGAAAGCAACATGAACTATGAACAGCTCATTTCCAGAAGTGTCCTGCAGGAGGGGTTACATAAGGTGGAGGCAGTGAAGAAAGTATAGAAGACATGTTGCAGAAAAAAATGTAGAATCTAGATAATACAACTACAGTGACCCTATCTATATAGATAGAAAACTTCAACACTGCAGACACCTGACAGGCAGTTACGACTTGACATAAGTTAGGGACAACAGCACATAAAGGCATTTGCTAAATCTTATTTACATAGTTACAGTGAAGAAGCCAGTGCAACAATACATCATAGCAAGTCAACGACTTTAAGTGCAACTGAAATGATTTAGACCAAATTACCAAACCATCTTGAGTATAGTTAACTACTGGTAGGGAGTAAGGATTACAGAGTAGCGGTGTAAGATACCCAGGGCTGAGGAAAAAAAACCTGATAAATATGCTTTTGTTAGAGCAGAAAATATTAGGATGATAACGGGGGTGTAGGTAGCCAGGTGGATTTACCCCTACAGGATGCAAAGAACCCTGCCAGAGAGTCCACAATTTTAGAGGAGAGGTGAGGTGGTGTCAAAAAAGAATGGGGGGATGAGGTTGATTTACCCCTCAGGATGCAGAGAACCCTGCCAGGGGAACAGTAATAATTTGAGGATGGTGAAGGAGTAGCAAGAGAGAAAGAAAGTGGGGGAAAGCTTGGTAGAATTACCCTTCAGGATCCAGAGAACCCTGCCAGGGGATCAGCCATGAGAGAAGAGAAGGATAGTGGCACGGGATAATGTGGAGAAAAGGAAGGAGAGTTAAGTGCAGTTACAGGAGTGGGCTGTGTGCCTCTGAAGAAGAAGTGCGAGGGAGTGATGGTCTGCATCTGTCCAGGAGAGGAACCAGGATCCTAGGTGATAGGTTTAAATGCTTCATTGGCAAGCATTTAAACTAGCCAAGGAGGGAGGCACTGGAAAGAAGCAGAGAAATCCTAACCCCCAACCCCAAAATGTCAGGGTAGTAAGTGAGGTAAACACCAAGTTAGAGATGTTGATAGGGAGAAGGGCAGGGGTAAATGGAGAAAGAGAGAAAGGCAATAAGGACAGGGATGGGGAAAAAGGGGTAAGGCCATCAGGAAATGGAGAGTAATGAGTACCAATGCCCATAGTCTGGGCAACAAGCTCCCAGAACTGGTGGCCTTGATGGAAGAGGAATGCCTGGATATTGTAGCAGCCACAGAAATATGGTACACAGAGAATCATGACTGGGATGTTAACATACCAGGGTACACAACCTACAGGAGAGACAGGGAGGGGAGAAGAGTGGGAAGAGTAGCTCTTTATGTAAGGGAAGGCATAAAAGCAACTGAACAAAAGAGTAAACAGGGAGGCGAGGAGGCACTGTGGGTCACCTTAGAGACTGGAAATGGCACCACAATCCACACAGGGGTTGTATACAGACCCCCATGTCAGGGGGAAGGAATGGACAAGGATATGATAGAAGGCATTCTTAGGATGGCAGAGAAAGGGGAGATACTGTTGATGGGAGACCTGAATATGCCAGACGTTAACTGGAGCACATTTGCTGCAGCCACATCCAAGAGCAGGGCCATTCTCGATGCCCTACAGGTGGCATTCCTCAGACAGCTAATTTTGGAACCCACTCATGAGGGAGCAATCTTAGACCTCATACTCACAAATGGGGACAGTGAGAGGATCTCAGATATAGAAGTGGGTAGACATCTGGGAACAAGTGACCACCAAACAGTGTGGTTCACGATAAACTCAGCTACAGTGTCAAGCCATACAAAAGTGAGGGTACTGGTCTTCAGGAGGGCTGACTTTGGCAAGATGGGAGAGTTCCTTAGAAAAGCACTAGCAAACAGTCTAGAAGGAGGGGTGGAGCAACAATGGGGAAACATCAAAACTGCCATCAAAGAGGCAACAAGCCTTTGTGTGAAGCACATAAACAAATCAAAATGACAGGAAAAGCCACTATGGTTCTCAAAAGAGGTGGCAGAGAAGGTCAGGGAGAAAAAGATCACATTCAGGAAGTATAAGAAAACACAGAAAGAGCAGGACAGAGATCTGTTACAGTTAAGGCAGAAGGAAGCAGGGAGGGAAGTCAGAATAGGTAAGGCCAAAGCTGAGGAAAAGATAGCCAACTTGGTTAAGAACGGGGATAAAAACCTTTATAAATACATCAGGGAGCGTAGAATGACAAAGGGAGGGATAGTGAGGCTGAATAGAATGGACAGTAGATGGGCAGAGAGGGACAGTGAAAAAGCAGGGATACTGAATGAATATTTCTGCTCAGTATTCACAAAAGAGGAGGAGGGGGAGGTGCCTAATCCAATTAACAGAAGCACTCTGGATAGGGGGGTCTATCCCAGTCCTTTCACAGAAGAAAGCGTTCTGAAAGAACTCCTAAAACTGAAGGTGGACAAAGCAATGGGGCCTGATGGAATTCACCCCTGAATTCTAAAGAATTCAGGGGAGAACTAGTGAAATCACTGACTACCCTTTTTAACAAATCATGAGAGGATGGTGTGGTACCTGAGGACTGGAGGAAGGTGGATATGATTCCCCTTCACAAAAGTGGGACCAAGACAGAGGCAGAAAACTACAGACCTGTCAGTTTGACCTCTGTGGTAGGAAAAGGATGGAATTACTTCTGAAGGAAATAATTGTTGAGTACCTAGAGGCCAGTGGGGCACAGGACCCAAGGCAGCATGGGTTCACAGTAGGAAGGTCATGTCAGACGAATCTAATTGATTTCTTTGACTGGGTGACCAAATAATAGACCAGGGAGGGGCTGTGGACATGGCCTACTTAGACTTTAGCAAAGCATTTGACACAGTTCCACACAAAAGATTAATAGTCAAATTAACCAGCCTGGGAGTGGGTCCCAAGGTGGTAGCCTGGGTAAAATATTGGCTGCACAACAGGACACAGAAGGTAATTGCAAATGGAGTCCACTCTGAAGAAAGAGGGGTTACTAGTGGGGTACTGCAGGGTTCAGTACTGGGTCCAGTCCTTTTTAATGTCTTTATGAGCGATATTGCAGAAGAACTGGAAGGAAAAGTATGCCTCTTTGCAGATGACACAAAGATCTGCAACAGGGTTGATATACAAGGAGGTATGGAAAGGATGAGAAGGGACTTGGCAAGGTTGGAAGAATGGTCAGAAGTATGGCAACTTGGATTCAATGCAAAGAAGTGCAAAATAATGCACCTGGGAAACAACAATCCAGGGAAGATTACACAATGGGGGTAGTAACAACAACAAAAATGGAAAGGGACCAGGGATTAATCATATCAGATGATCTTAAGGTTAGCAAGCAATGTGAGCAGGCAGTAGGGAGGGCTGGGGGGATACTGGGATGTATAGGGAGAGGCATCACCAGCAGAAAACAGGAAGTTGTTATCCCTCTGTACAGACAGTTGGTGAGACCCCATCTGGAGTACTGTGTCCAGTTCTGGAGACCCCATCTCCGCAAAGACATAGACAGAGTGGAGGCTGTCCAGAGGAGGGGAACCAAAATGGTGCAGGGTCTGCACCAGAAGACATATGAAGAAAGGCTAAAGAAGCTTAATATGTATACCCTTGAGGAAAGAAGGGAGAGAGGGGACATGATAGAAACTTTCAAGTACCTCAAGGGAATCAACAAAGTCCAAGAGGGTAGCATCTTTCATAAAAAGAGATGTGCAAGAACAAGAGGACACAATCTGAAGATAGAGGGGGCGGTTCAGGGGCAATCTGAGGATGTATTTTTTCACAGAGAGAGTGGTGGATGCATTGAACAGCCTTCTTGAGGAGGCTGTAGGGTCTAAAACTGTGGGAGAATTCAAGAATGCATGGGACAGACATAAGACAATTTTTGTGGGGGGTAGGAAGAAATAGGCTGTTGGTTAACTAGGATCTGCAGCTTATCCTATAGGTGGGCAGACTAGGTGGGTCAAGCGGTCCTTATCTGCCATCAAAGTCTATGTTTCTATGTTTCTATGAGTTGCAGGATTGGGCAGAGCGTATATCAAGGTGGACGGAGTTCCAGGTACTTGGGAATTTGAATGAAATGGCGGCCCGACCAGATGAGGTATGCCATGGTGGTACGGCAAGCATGTGTGGACAGGGCCAAGTCATTAAACAACAAGTGGTGCTGCCTTCTACATTTAAACGTGTGGTTCTACAAGTACTACATGATCAGATGGGACTACTGGGCTACGTCAGAATTTTGGACTTAGCTCGTGCCCACTTCTATTGGCCCAAGATGTGTGCTGACATTGATGCCTATATCAAATCATGTAGTTGCTACATCCAAAGAAAAGTTCAGCCACAGAGAGCAGCACCCTTGGTTGATATCTCTACTAGTGCACCCATGGAGCTCGAATGTATTCACATTTTGTGCTTGGAGCCCGATGCAAAAAATATTGGCAATGTGCTTGCTGTGACAGACCATTTCCCTCGTTATGCCCAGACCAATCCAAAGAAGGACCAGAAAGCAGCCCCTGTAGCCAAAGTGCTTGTTGAAAAATTTTTCATTCACTATGGTGTCCCACAGCAAATCCATTCCAACCAAGGGATAGACTTTGAAAGCCATATAATTAAGGAGATGATCTCACTCTGGGGTGTAAGGAAGTCATGAACCACCCCCTATTACTCTCAAGGAGATCAGCAGCACAAAAGATTCAATAGAATGTTGCTGGACATGCTGGGCACACTTCAACCCAAAGACAAGCAGAGGTGGAGCCAGCAAATAGGCACTCTGGTACATGCTTATAATTGTACTCATAATGATGCAACTGTTTTTTCCCCATATAAGCTGATGTTTGGTCGAGAAGCATTATTACCTGTTGACACTGGTTTTGGTGTATCACTGAATGGAATCAAAGCAGAAAACTATTTCCAGTACATACAAAAACTCAAAGCTCAGCTTAATCATGCCTATCAGCTCACACAATAGCTGCCAAAAGAAACTTAGCCAATGCAGAAAGACATGACAAACATGTTAAGGCTCAAGAGTTACAACCTGGGCATCATGTTTTATTGAGAAATTTGTGTTACCAAGGGGAAACACAGGTGGAATCACACCATGTACATTGTTATCAGCAAGCTGGATGATCTGTCAGTTTACAAAGTGTCCAAAGAATGACCCACAAGCTGTAAAGACTGCACAGAAATCTCCTGTTACAGATTGGGCAGGTTATTTATTTATTAGCTTTTGTTGACCAGGTAAGCACACCAGGCAAGACAATTGCCTATTTTCATGTACAACCCAGGAAAGTACAAATACAAAAACAATAAGATACAGTAGAACATAGCACAACACTAGGTAGAACCAGGTCAAGATACTGTTCCTACTCGGCCTGTGACCACGTCTGCTGGCAAGAAGAAACAATCAACTCAGCTCCCTATTTCACAGCCCAAGCCTTCGACTAGTAGTGTTACCATCAATAATGACAATCAGTCTGCATCTGAGGATACTGAAAATGGGACTGCCTATTATCCCTCTTTTGAACTTGCCCATTTATTCCAAGAAAACCCACTGTGTAACATGGGAGATGAGGCTAGACTTTCAGGACTGTCTAGTTGTCCTGCCCTCTCCACTGACCCTGTGCCACCTGACCGTGAAGTGCAAAGTACAACTTCCAAAGAAGTTGACTCTTTATGTCTCATGGAATTGTCTGAGCCCCAAGTGGCAAGCCCTGACCCAGACAGTGAGGGCCAAAATAGTGCAATACCAGATGAAGTTGACATATCCGAAGTTGATAATGATTCTAATTCAGACGTTGATTCTGAAAGTATCAGTAATGTGCTACAAGATTTAAATTCTATAGAGTTTCCTCTCAAGGATGATTCAGAGTCCACAGAGCAAGTAGATGTAAGCACCAGTGTGGAGGCAAGTGTTCCTTTAAACTCTGAACAAACAGTAAGTGCAGAGGCATCACTTCCTTCAAATCTGAATGCCAAAGTTGAAAGAACTGAGCCTGTGCCTGCCCCTTCAAGAATACCTGGAAGAGCTGTTAAGCCTGTAGTACATCTCAGTCATGATTCCCCAGGAAAGCCTGTAGAATTCCCCATGAATGTAGTCCATAAGAGGGTTTACATTCCAGCTGATTCCCTTCCTAACATAGGTTACACTGCAACTTCTGAACTAATAATAAAGCACTCTAGCCAGTACTCTAGGGATCACTCCACAGACAGCCTAATGTTAGCTGATCAGGTCAGACCCTCATCCATGTGGGTTAGTGTGCAGAGAGTGGTACAGACAAGGGTAATGTGTACAGCCATTTGAATAAGTATACTAATGGAAAGGTAGAAAGTCGAGGACTATGTGATGTAGAGCACCAGCTAGCAGCTCCTCTACAATGCTTCGGCTACCCGACTCCTATTTAATATTATTCTATGGGTTAAACTTGTAAATACACCTACTAAATACCTTGTTCAGAAGAGCTAACCTTCCACTTCAATTTGGGGCAACTGGCTTTATCCATGGACGCCAAGATGAGGAAGGCGCCACCAAAGCACACTCCTCCTGTAACACCAGAAAAGGCCCCAAAGAAACCTCAGGCCTCCAGCTTGACAGATGGGTCAATAGCAGCAAACTCGTCAGCGGAACAGGAACCACTCACTCTTCAAAGGTTCCTGGAAGAACTTAAGCCATTTAAAGAGGACCTGCACAGTATCACAGCAGAACTAAAATCACTTACCCAAGTGATAGAAGACGTATTGCCATGGACCTCAGACAACACAACATGAATTTGCTCCCTCGAGAAATGGGCCGATGGAATGGATCTGGATTTGGTGGCTGCCAGGCAAAGAATATCTCATTTGGAGCTGAAGGTGGAAGACCTAGAGGGCTGCAGTTGCAGAAACAGTGTGGTCTTCATAGGTCTCCGAGAAGGAGAACAAGGTCAAGACAGCATAGTATTTATACAAAAAATGGTTGAGAAAATTTCTTGTCCCTCACCATTCGAGCCCAAATACATCATAGAGCTGGCACACTGAGCTCTTTGCCCAAAGCCGCTGACAGGGGCTGCACCACGTCCCCTGATTTTCAAATTCCTGAATTTCCTTGAACACCAGCGCTTTCTTCTAAAACTAAAAGAAATGCAAGAAATGAGATGGGAGGGCAATAAAATCAGAATTGCACAGGACCTTCCAGCTACTGTGCATCATAGGAGGGCTGCCTTTCACCCTCTGGTTTCAAGGATCATAGCTGCTGGAATAACATTTTAAAAGGTTTACCCAGCCAAACAGCAGGTGTTAGTGGCTAGTAGTTGAGCATCCTATGAAGATCCAGACACAGCGGCAGCAGGGCTCAAACTGCCCTTCCCGATCTCTTCTGGGATCCCTGAGCCAAAGAAGATGATTCTGTTGCACCAGTTCAGAAAAGAAAATAAATGAGCTAGTATTTGATGCATAGTCACAAAACTGACTTTCTAATGCAACCCTTTTACAAGTGGTGGCTAAGTCCTAGGTAAATCACTGCTTGTCTAACCTTTACTGATCTCTGAACTCACCTTAGGACTCATTAACAGCTCTTGGCATAAGGGAAAGGACTGTGAAGACCCAAAAGAAATGCTGGACTTCTCGGATTTATTTGGCTGGAAAATAACTCCATTTTTCCAAGTGACCGGCGTTACAGATAGATACTCCTTCCCTTCATGAAAGGGCACACTGCCGGGTAACAACTTCTGCAAGGTTTCTCCCATTTACAGTACAGGACTAGCATTGCCAGAGGGAAGGCATTGCACAATTTTGGTATTGACTGGTGGGCTTGCATTTCTATCACAATGTTTGCCAAATAAAACCTGAGATGGAAGCGTAGTGCTGCCTTACCACAAGCCAAAGAGAAATCTGAACTTCTCCAAGTTTGTTGGGTGTTAATTGGTTTTAGGGTCCGTATCGGGCAGTAACATTACAGCGTTATAACTGTTAATAGATAATGTTTACAATTTGTGACTTTCTGGAGGCATGTCTGTACTTTTGCATTCTTAGGCATCCACGCGGTTCGTTGCAGCAATGGTAAAAGAATTATTGAACCCGACTAGTCGATGAAGAGTTTAATTTGAGAATGGGACAGTTCTGGTTCTCTCCTGAACTCTTTCACTTAGGGAGAAATTCATGATATTTATTTATGATCTTGGGATGGCGGCTGTTTGGCTCCTCGAAAGTGTGCATGCTGCAAGCATTTATTTTATCTTACTACCTCCAGGATTTTATTGGTTGATTGTGGTTTAAAAGACTCCTTTACTAAGACATTAGTTATCAAAAAATACAATAAGGGATTTACTACTGGAAAATGAAGATTTTCCTGCTCAAAGGGGGCATGTTTCTGTATTTAGAGATGCATATTGATTTGTGATGGGGTCAGAAGCTGCAGATAAGCATGGTAGCCAACATAAAGAAGTACAATGTTAAGCTAATATTTACTATAATTAGGCCTTTAGCTCCTACTGAAACAGGGGAGTGTTTTTTCACAAGTTGTACCCTAAGTTCCTCTTTTTCTACTAATAATAGTTGGGGTTTGCATCAGCCCTTCGCTACCCGCAAGGGTACAATAATATAGCCAGAATTTCAGCCTATATTTACAAAAAGTTTTAGGGACATCCTAACAGAACGTTATCTGCTAAAAAACATTTAACCAAAAATTTTAGATGCTCCAAACAGCATTATGTGTTTAAGGGTTGGCAGAGGGAAGAAAAGACTATAGAGGAAACCTCTGTTTGCAAATTACAGCCAGTGAGCATGTTTACACTTTATCTATTGCATTTAAGAGCAGTTAAAGGATGGCTGGAGGGAGGGGGAGCAGTAGTGAGGTGTACTGCAGAGCACAGTTCGGAGCAATAAGGAGGGAGGCGAGGTTTGGGGATTCTCCAGAATTTAGGTGCAAAGTTATTGTGGTTATAGATTTAGGGGTATTGGTGGGTGGAACGGGACTGTTAGAAGGGGGGGAGGAGGGGGTAGCACAAAGATAACACAGGCAGAGGTGCAAGGGATAAACAGTCACATTACAAGGTCAAAAGATTCACAAATTAGTGTATTGGGGTAAATGGCTAGGGACTTAAGGCTGGCTACATAGAACGTTAAAGGAGCTAGGCAGAAGATTAAACAATACAAAGTTTTAAAGCATTTGAACCTCTAGAAGGCTGATATTGTGTTCATACAAGAATTACATTTGCTTAATTCAGAAGCTGTTCAGTTGAGGCAACAGATAGGGCAATCCTTCTCTGCGCAGGGAAGTACTCAGAGCTGTGGAGTAATGATCCTAATAAACAGGTTGGTTCCATTTTCCCCATATCAAACCATCTGTGACCCTCAGGGTAGATTCCTGCTGGTCAAAGGTAGACTGCATACATCAGACATCTTACTGGGTAGTGTATATGATCCAAATGTTGACACCCCTGGATTTTTCATGCAGTTAATCAATACACTGGCTCCTTTCCTATCAATCCTGATAATCATAGGGGGTGACTGGAACCTGACTTTTGACCCAAGTTTGGACCGCACAGGAGACTCTCATAAAGGTCTTTCTCCTGCTCAAAGGGCACTCCGAGAGATGATAGATCAAGTGGGCCTGTGTGACATTTGGTGAGTCCTTCACCCCACTACTAGAGAATACACATTTACCTCCTAAGTACATAGGACCTCTTCATGAATTGATTACTTGCTCATTTCACAAACACTTATTCCTGGGGTGTTGGAATCATCCATTCATCCATGCCCACTCTCAGACCATTCCCTGGTCACTTTCCAAATCTCATTCTCATTCCTCCCCAAAAAGGGAGGACCTTGGAAAATTAACAACCAACTTTTAAAAGATCCAGGGGTAGTCAAATACATTCCGGACCAAATTACACACTTTATTTCTATCAATCACAACTGCACAGGTAAACCAGATGTGGAAGGGTGTTCATTAAAAGCCTATCTAAGAGGGTTATTGATTGGGTTAGCCTCTAAATGGAGGAAACAAATGAGAGAATCAACTTTTGTCTTTCCTTTCATAGATTCGGAGCATGGAGACCAAGCTTACTCCTCACTCCACTGAACAGTATAGACAAGACCTGGTGAAACTGAAAGATTCCTATCTAGAGCCTCTGAGAGAGAAGGCAGATTTAACAATACTGAGAGTTAAAGTTTCCTATACAGATCAAGGAGAGAAAGCAGGTTGTTTACTTGCTCTAAGACTCAAACAGCAAGAATCCTCCAGACTAATTGCAGCAGTCCACTTCCTGGAAAGTGGCTCCTTATTGATCTCCCCAATTGATATAGTTACTGAACTAAGAGGCTACTATAAACAATTATACAGCCCCATGGTAAACTTCCCCCTTCAGAGCAATATCTATACAAATATTTACTAAAATCTCATCTGCCTCTCTCTCAGAAAAGCAGCAGCTCTCCCTGACATTAGCCATCTCAGAAGCAGAATTAGCTAAAATAATCAAGGACCTTCCTACAGAGAAGACTCTTGGGATGGATGTATTTTCCCCTCATTTTTACAAAGTGTTTGCAAAGCAATTAACCCCTGTACTCTTACCACTTTATCAACATACTCTGCCAGCTGCTGAATCAGACAAATCCATGTTTGAAGCCCTGATTGTTCTATTACCCAAACCCAATATGCGCCCAGATTTAGTGACAAGCTACAGACCAATATCACTTCTCATTCAAGATATTAAAATTTTTTCTAAACATTTAGCTGACTGCATTAGCAAGGTTCTCCCAAATCTTACAGGACCAGAGCAGGTAGGTTTTATGAAGGGAGGGTCCTCCGTAGACCATTTACGTACCTTGGCTCATGTCTTCTCAGCATCCAGGGACGCAAAATTCCCCTTTGCCCTAGTCTCCCTGAATGCCGAGAAGGCCTTTGACAGGGTTAATTGGAACTATCTATTACGCACCCTGATTGCATTGAGAGATACTACAAAACAGGCTTAAAATACATCTAAGTAACTATAAAAAAAAATTAATGTTGTGATTCGTGACATGATCATAAATCGTGATTTGTGACTGCATTTGTGACTGTGATGATGAAGAAACGTGAATGCCTATGGCTGTACTTCCCTGGGCCCCGATGAGGTGTGGCACAAAACTCCCCGACTTAAAAACACTCATTAATGAGTACAATGGTGGGGTAGTGAAGCATGGAGAGATACTACAAAACAGGCTTAAAATACATCCAAGTAACTATTAAAAAAGATTAATATTGTGATTCGTGACGCGATTGTAAATCGTGATTTGTGACTCGTGATGATGGTCCTGACTTAAAAACGCATATTAATGAGTACAATGTTCATGCAGAATTATGCACCACACCTGTCCAGTACTCTGAAGGGAAGCCAAAGAAACAACTGTGGCTTCAGTTAGAGATGGAGATTGGGCCCTAAAGAGATGCAAATGCACAGACAGATTAAGATTGCACTGCACACTGAAGAGATGCAGATGCAAAGGCACAACACCTAACCAGTGCTCACCATCAGAAATTCAAATCTGGAAAATAATTCCTTTACTGGTTGGGGTGGACCGCCGGGGGGGCAGTGTACTGTACTGCTGCAGTAACAGTCACTAGTACTAGTAAAGATACCACAAAGAAGTACAAAAATTACACAGCTGCAGTGGATAGCAGGTTCACATTGCTGAAATTATGTGGCACAATAAAAAGTGTCTGATTTGATGACACATGTCACACACTGATTGCCCATGAAAACAGGTCTTTTTTTTTGGCCCATGGTCCTATCAGTAAAAATAAATAAAACAAACAAGCAAACAAACAAACACACATACTCACACGCACACCCACACGAGCTAATGCATAGCAAATTGAAAACTTCAGTAATATAACCACATATTTTAAACAAACTAAAATTATGCACTGCTGCACCACAGCAATCAGCAAAAAAATGGCAAGAATTATTGAAAATATTACTGTGTGTACATTAACACAGTTATACAAGAAAAATATCACCAAAACAGAAAGCACTGTCTTTTTCTCCAAGTTAATCTACTTACACCACAGATATGCCCCTCCCCCAATGCACACTTCCACTGTCTCTCAGTACACAGACTGAATATTGTACATTAACATTCAAAATCCACACACAAACAATAAACACTCGATGATATGAGCACAGGAGGGTTTCCTATAATCGATGAACTAAAGGTTCAGCAAAACAAATGACCCCAAAAGGCTTTTTTAACAGCTTTTAGAAGGTTTGAATCACAGAACTCTAAGAGCAGATTGTTTCCTACAACTTCATACACACACTACCCCAAACTGAGGCTGTGCAGAACAATCTAGAGCCCATGTGACCTGAAATCCCATGAATCACTGCAAAATTCACCTTTGGAGCTTAAAAACAAGGTGAAGTGAGGCGGAGTACATTGTTTTCAATGTACTTCACCTTAAGAATTAGTGGAGTAGTGGTTTGGGAAGGTGGAGTAACACAAAGTCATTGTTTTCAATGGACTTCGCGTTACCCATTACAATGCGAAGTACTTAGCTTCACGTTGTGGTGCACTCTGCAAATTCGCCTTCACTCCACGGATCACTTCACAGAGCAAATTGGGGCCACTTCGCCCACCACTATGCGTGCATCGCACACACTCACACACACACACACACACACACACACACACTACAAGCAATGCGTAGCAAATTGAAAATCTTTAGTAATACAACCAAATGTTTTAAACAAACTGAAATTATAAACTGCTGCACCACAACAATCAGCAAAAAAATGGCATGAATTACTGAAAATATTAGTGTGTACATTAACATAGTTCTACCAGAAGAATATAACCAAAACAGAGACTGCCTTTTTCTCCCAGTTAATCTACCTACACCACAGATACGCCCCTTCCCCAAAGCACATTTCACAGTATACAGACTGACTGTTCTAAATTAACATTAAAAATCCACACACAAACAAAACACAATGATATGAGCACAGGAGGGTTTCCTACAATTGATATACTAAATTTTGAGCAAAAAAAATGGCTCAAAAAGGCCTTTTTAACAGCTTTTAGAGGATTTGAATGGCAGAGCTCTGAGAGGAAACTGTCTCCATCTTCCACTATACACACACTGCACAGAACTGAGGCTGTGCAGAGCAATCTAGAGCCCATGTGACCTGCAATCCCATGAAGCATTGCAAATTCGCTTTGGAACTCAATAACAAGGTGAAGTGATATGAAGTACATTGATTTCAGTAGTTACGGTAAGTGGTTTGGGGAAAGGTGGAGTAATGTGAAGTCATTGTTTTCATTGGACTTAGTCCCCATTATAACAAGTACTCCACTTCACATTACGGAGCCACCAAAGGATTCCACGTTACTCATGCGCATCACCCAGAACGAATTTAGCCCACTTCGCCCACCACTACCTGGGGGTAGGGGTTACATAGGGTTGTGAAGGATGATCAGTTACAATAGTATGTGGGTAGTGCAAACAATACAACATTGTAAGACGGTGCAACAGTTGGAACACATGGTACTGTACAATAAACAGTAGCAAAAAATTGGGTAAATTGCAATATATGTCCAAAATCATACAAAAGAACATATAAATGTACAAAACAGTAATAATGTTATAGAACCATTTATAGTGCATGAGTGTACCAGGTGTAGGTTCGAGGTAGTACGCAAGTGCTGTTGGAGTAACAAGGATGGGGTAGGTTGTGTACACTGGTGACCCGGAAGGGCAGGTGGAGAAGACAGGGGGAGAGACAAGAACTGAATATGAGGAGAAGGGGTACCCATTTCCTGATTTCCCCCTTCAGGATGTTGAGAACCCTGCCGGGGGGGAGTCATGGTAGGATGGCATAAACTGGGGATAGTCATTAAGGAGGGTTAAAGCAGGAACAGCTGAGGGAGCAGTAATTGTGTAGGGGAGAGGTAAGGGAGTAGTTGGAGGAGGAGCGTTGTATTTCAGGGGGGTGGGAATTCCAGATTTATGGAAGCAATGGGCGAAACCAGTCTGACTGATGAGGGTGGAGTGGCGAGGGACCATCAAGGTGTGAGTGTCATTTGATCTGAGAGAGTGGGTAGGGGAGGTAGAGAGAGAGAGAGAGAGGATGAGAGATAGGAGGGGAGCCCCCAAACCAGAATTTGGAGGTAAGTTTGACACAGTGAGAGATGTGTCTGTGAGATAGTTGAAGGAAGGTTAGAGAGTGATAGAGTTCACAGTGGTGGGAGTGGGAAGGTGAGTTGGGAGCAAAGTGGCAGAAGAAGTTAGAGTGTCCAAATTGATGTGTTCATTATATTGCATTGTCAGAGCCATGAAGGAGGGATTTAATTTAAGCTGAGACCAAAAATGAGGAGATAGGTGTTGTCCTTTCAAAAATGTGTCCCTTAAAAAATAGGAGTTAGCTCCCACCACCAGGATCTCTAGGAATGGGGCATTTTCAAAGCCCTTCTTTTTATACTCTGGAATCAGGCAAGGCTGTCCCCTCTCCCCTCTATTACTTAATCTCTATTTAGAACCCCTTATTCGGAATCTGCTAGTCAACCCGGACATGCAGGGTGTACCGGTAGGTAATACCGTAGTTAAAGTTACGGCATACGCTGATGATCTTCTTCTTCATCTGTCCTATCTCGACCTGTCGATTCCTGCTATGCTAGCCACAATCATGAAGTTCAGCTCCTTTTCGAATTACAAATTAAATTCCAATAAATCATCTATCTTTCCTCTCAATCACAAGGTGTTTAAACACAGTATTGTCCGGGCTCCCTCAAATATCTTGGCATTAAACTTACACGCAATTCCTCCTTATGGTTTAAAGAGAATCTGGAACCTCTGTCCCAGGTTATAATACAAGACCTGGATAGATGGTCAAAACTCCCTATTTCGCTATGGGGCCATATTTGTTTAATCAAAATGAATGTGTTTCCCCATCTTTTTTATCCTTTATCACTTCTTAACTCATTTATTCCATTGTCCTGGTTTCAGAAAATGCATAGTCTATTTACTAACTTTATATGGTCTAATAAACATCCCCGTTTAGCATACCACAAATTGGCAGCCCAGAAACTTAATGGTGGTCTCCGTATTCCTTATCTGGCTGTATACTACTGGGCCAGTCATTTATCAAAGTACCTTAAGTGGTTAAACACAGGGCCCGGTAGCCTGAGGCTGATCTGGCTCAAAATAGAACTGAACTTTATCCAGTCTATGAATATTGATCCCCCGACTTTGTTTTATGTCAAGCCTTCCTCCCTACAAGTTATCCGAAAATGTCCAATGCTTGCGACGTCTTTAAGAATACACACTCAACTCTATTCTTTTTTGTGCTACAAACCCTATCTGGATTTATCTCAATCCATATGGAACTCACCATCCTTCTTAATAAACAAACAGAGAATTTCCTCTAAGTGGTTGCCCCAACTGGGAGAGGGGATTGTATCTACTTTCCTTGATGAGAAGTGATCTTGGCTTTCTGCAACTCAGTTAATCTGGAAATTTAACTTTCCAGTATCTAGCCACTTCAAGGCTCTTCAACTTAAGCACCTTCTTATTGCCACATTGGGTAACATTCCTCCCCATTCCCCCACTTTTTCTTTATTACCTGAGCTCACTTCCTTGTTGTGTCCTCCCAAGGTAATATCGAAATTATATCAAGCCCTTTTCCATTGGTGGTTTGGAGGTCCCTATGGTCCCACCAAATATTGGTCCTCCCTTTTTCCCCATCATACCTTGGACTGGCCTGTACTATGGTGGTATTGTCATAAGTATGTGTCGCAAGACAGATTACGGCCTACGCAATACCATATTTTACACAATCTTTATTACACTCCCCTAAAATTGGAAAGCTGGGGTCTTCTTGACTCAGATTTGTATTCCAGATGCTCCTTAGATAAAGGGACACTTCTCCATATATTTTGGCAATGTCCTAAGATAACTCCATTGTGGAATTCAATTAAGACCAAATTGGACCCCTTGTTGGGTCTGCAGGACTATTTTACCCCAGAAATTTGTCTGCTAGGAGACTTGTCCCCTATAGAGGTTACCACTCAGAGATTTCCCATGTCCATGATAGCATTATCTGTTAAAAAAGTCATGCTCAAACATTGGAAGGATGACATTTGTCCATCTTATCAAGAGTGGCTCCATGAAATCCTTGCTAATCTCAGAACAGAGAAAGCCATTGTGGGCCTTTATAATAGGCAATGGAAATATATGTGAGTTTGGGATCCCTTACACACTCTAATTACTATTGCACATGATAATAATAACCTGTCTTAGTTTAATGACCGGATTGTTTTCTTTAATTTCACTGCTGTACTGGGGGTGGGGGGGTGGTGGGGGGCAGAACATGTATCACACTGTTATTATGTTGTCTATCTGTTACCATGTCTGTCTCCTGTGGTATTGTAAAACTGCTAATAAAATTTGAATGGAAAAAGAAAATAGGAGTTAAGAGTTCTGTAAAGAAACATATTATTCAAAAAAATAAATAAGATCTTATTCCCCTGGGCTACATTTGCATACTAATATTTATTTTGTTGTTTTTCTCTTACATTATTAATGTGACACTCTGTAGTTCTGTTTAGTAAATAAGTTCATCCTTTGAGAAAGCCCGGTTGTGCAGTGCAGGAGTCATTTGCCTAGCTATGATATGCTAACTTGCATAATGAAGTGATTAATTTACATGCTAAAATCAGATTACTTTAAGAGTGGAACCTGTGGGGATTTCTTGCCATAATGCCATGGCTTAGAATTTTTTTTTTTTTTGCATTCTGTTCTGCTATAGCTTCTTTTAATAAAATGCAGTATTTTCTCGTTTTTTAAAAAACATTAAGAACTTTTGTTTTGCTGGATACCTTTTTAAAGTGATAGCCAGAGATAGATCCCAATACATCTCCAAATACACAGTATCACATGACATCCTGTTGAAATTAATTGGGATTTCCTGTAATTTATATAAATATAATGGGATTTATCTCTGGTTACAGCTGTGCAGTATTGTATAATTACAAGAATGCACTTTTTATGTTTGCTTGTGCGCATCGGCAAGAAACATATTGTGACAGCTTGCTATAGTAGCAAGTTGTGGAGATACAGCAGTGTTGTGGCCAATGCCAATAGTCCATTTTGGGGCTGGTCTCTGTGGCACCAACAGAGGAGCACACTGTCCATGACAGTAGTATTGTAGTGTGCCACCATCTTGAAAAAAATTGACCTCTGCAATCAGGGAGCACTTCATCATTTAACAATCAGCTGTTTTTGCTGCTGGGGTGGTCCGTGATTCCAGCGGTGAATCACAGCTTGCCTTACCTGGTATCCCATTTCAATAAACATGGTGGCGGCTGTCACCATCCACCTCTCACAGTCCTCAATGAAAGCTGACTGGGATGGCCAATCCCCCGTCATCATGCCTCCTCCCAAGTTCATTTGCCAACAGGGGGAGCCCAATGCCCATCAGTACAATGTCCTCCCCCATTCATTGTGTGCCAAGAGGAGTGCCCAATCCCCCTTGGCTAATGCATCCCCCCAGACACTTTGTATGTGCTGATGGGGTGCCCAGTGTCCATTGGCTACAGCCCCCCCAAACACCCCCCCCAGGTGGCACACTGGAAGCCCACCCCAGCATTTCAAACTACCTGTAAAAAAGAAAACCTTCCAGCATTGTTTTATATTTTTTGAAAACCTGTAAGCAAGAAAATGGTCCCTTGCTGTCTGCGGTGTCCCCCTAACATGCACCTACCCTCTGCGCACCCCATCTCTCCACACCCCCCTCACCCCATACTTACCTCTGTAGCCTGGCATGCTGATCTTCAGTGGAGCAGGACTGCACTCTTCAAAGCCAACCGCGAACTGAAGAAATGCTGGTAAACTGTATAATGGCATAAATAGTTTTTTTTTCAGCTTACGTGGATATCTCAACCATGTTTGTGAATTTTGGCACCAAATGTTCAACATGAGGTTGTTGGGACCTCATCTCATGAATTCAGTGACTGTCATCTGCTTATGCAGTCCTGAAAGGTGATTTTGTGGTGACTGCATGGAATCAGCTTTTGGGACCGATTAATGAAATGGCAGTGTCACTGTTCATGAGGTGGGCTCCCAAAAAGCCTTTGTTGCAAATGTGGTGAAAAAATTCCAAAAAATGACTGTTATGAGTATGCGTTGTACAGTTTCCATGCAGTATCATAACTTTGCAAATTTGTAATATTTTCACTCCAGATTTTCAACATTGGCATTTTTTCACATCTCCTTATGAACAGTACAGCTGTAATTTTTCACATCCTGGCTGAAATGTGTTTTCACACATCTGGCACACAATGACACAGTCACTGTGGGAAATCAACATTTGGGACAGATTAAGAAAATCATAGTGACACTGTTGATGAGCAGAGTTCACAAAATGCCTATGGTGAAAATTTGGTGAAATAATTCCATTAAATAACTGTGCATGTGCATTTCTTCTTACATTAAGGGATGTTCATTCCAGTGTGTTGTATGCATCATGTACACCTATAAGAGCCACTAGAGGCACCTGTTACAAAACCAGCCATATGGTTAAAAAGAATATCTAACTTGGATCACATAAAGACCTTAACAAGAAGTAAAAGAAAACCGAGTGGCTGAAAGTATGAAAGCCCCTCTGGGGCAAGAGGCATCAAACCAAATAATTGCAAGTAGCACAGCTCTTCCAAGTCAAAAGGTGCCACACTAAGCAACTGTAAATAATAAAGCCTCTCCAGTATAAGAGTTACCACACCAAGTGGTTGTAAATAACAAAGGCCTCCAGGTCAAAAGATGCCATACTGAGTGACTATGCCAAGTAATCCCTAGTTCCCTAGTGTCTAAGTGGCACCCCTTACCTCTTCCTACCTTGTATTAAGTGATACTTGGTGCCTAGGTAGAAACCTCCAAAACACCAGGAGCTTTAACCATCAGAATGATGACTGTCACAGCCCTCCACTTACGTAAATTACCATTATTGTTATCTCCTCTCATGATTGGACAGACCACTTTTGATGAAGATGCAGAATTACATGTGGAAGGGGAAGTGTGTGTTATAAAGGGTAGATCCTGACTGGATATGCTGGGGTGCTTCTCTGTGTGTACTGACAGTAATGCTTCATGTCTACAACAAGAAATTAGAAACACTGAAAATTACAAGTCCTATGTCTTGGGTTCTTCTTGAGGTGAACCTCTGGGTTCTACACAGTGGGTATGTACCATTATGGATTTGTAACAGTGGTGAAACTCAAAGTGCCCTGACACAAAACTTGAACAAAAATATCTTTACACAAATGGAAACATTTCATGAAAATCTCAGCTAGACAAAGCTGTATGAAGCACTTGCATCTTTGAATTATGTGGAAAACATGTATAGTACATGCAGGGCTAACAAGCACCCTTGTGATTACTAGGTTGCACAGACCCCAGCAGATCCAGTCAGGATCTACACACAGTGCTGCTCAGGTTGGGAAAAGCTAGCATGGCAGGTACAGCTGGATTTGTCATCATTGGTCTGATCAGATGCAAGATTCCAGGACCATATGATTTACTAACACTAGAGGGCAGTATGTAACAAACAGAATTGCTGGATCTCATGAGGGCTTGACTTATACATCAAAGCGCTACACTTGTGACATGTTGGTGTTGGTAGTCATATGCAGCATGGTTACTATTTGTGTCTATTTTGGCTACTTTTTCTCCCCATTCGTACCCTAAATGAGAGATGTGCTGCATTTTGAAGCACCTACAAAATTGCCTGCAACTGTGCTACAGTTAATGGGTGCACATTCCTGCCTCTTTAGACACATGACAATCAGTTTATTGGAGTAGATGATAATAATAATCTTTTAAAACAATTCAAAAGAAAACATTATTTCTGAATGAAATCATCACAAATCATGGCGATGAAAATAAAGAGCAATATCTATGGTATCTGAAAGTGGACACACAGTTGTGCATACTCACAATATGCAAGTTTTTGTGGTGACACTGGCAGTAGCATAGGAAGTTAAAAGAAAAAAAAAACATGTTCTTCACCCACCACCAAAACAAGGCTAGAAACTCCCCCCTTCAAATACTGCCTAGTGCACAACTCCCCCTCGAACAAGTATCCTACTACAGATATTTGGGTATAACCTTTGACTCAGCACTCACCTTCCACTCACACATTAGCACCCTCTCCTCCACCATGACTGTGTGAATCGGGCTACTATACCACCACAGAAATTGTCTTCCTCTTGAAGTCCTCCAGCTAGCTATCACCTCCTCTGTCCTGTGTCCCTAATGGACTATGGCCTACAAATCTATGCCGCTGCAGATAACACAGCCTTTAGTAAGGTCCTTATGTCCATCAACAAGGCTTGCAGAATCCTGACTGGTGCTGACAGACACACCCACACCTGCTCCCTATACTCCATGGCCAACGCGCTCTGCTTTGAGGAAAGGCTGCTGTATCAAACATGCCTACTGACAAAAAAAAACAAACCTTGGTCTCTCGCCCTCTGGAGTGACCACTTCCATCCTCAGTGCTACCCACACCATCTCCATTCACAGTGCCCACAAGACCACCCTTTGGGTCCCCAGGTAAGGACCTCATTTGCACAGTGGTCCTTTTACCAGGCCCCAGCATGGTTCAACTCTCTCCCTCCCTCCCTCCACTATTACAGACCTTCCTAAAATCAGTCCATTCAAAACTGCATTAAGAAACCACGTATTTGCCTCTCACCACTGCAGCTGTGCCTAACCAGTTGGTCCCTCTCCCCACGGGCTTTCCTGCCTTTGCCCATCTGCTTAGTCCACTGTGTTTGATGACAATGTCCTCTGGGACTGCTACTTGTGCACCACTTCAATACCCAGCCCTCAGTACCAACCCAAGTGCCCAGCTCTTCTCTGTCTGGGCTGTTTGACCTCCCCCTTACATAGAGTGGCTGCTACAGCTGCCAGTGCGATTACCACATAGCACGGCTCTGAGCATCATATAAATCACTGTATTTTCTGCCCCTAATAAACTTTGTGTAACTAAGCAACACTGTCAATACAACCTGCATCTCTGTAATTATGTATGGTCTCTGTAGCTTGTGTATATTGTACTATGAATCTCTGTAACTGTAGTTGCCTAATGATCTATGTAAACTATGTTAATGTACTTCTCTAGATGAGGAGCCTTTGGAAATGAGTCTATGACTCAAAGGATTGAAATTCTGATAATTTTATAAATAAATAAATAAAGTTAGTGTCATGTTGTTCCTAAACATGTGATGAGTTACAAAAGTTATAATAATTGGACTGTCTACAGCACCTCAAGTCATACAGGCAATTGTCCGCACACACCACTCACAGTACTATACCACCTCCTATAGTAATGGTAGTTTACTCACCTGGTAAAGGTGATTGTATTACTGTATATGCATGGCACCTCTGATCCATTACCTTAGGGTTATCAATCAATCAAAATCTTTATTTATCAGGGCGATCACCATTGAGCAAGGCTCATTTGCAAGATGGACCTGGTTGGTAAAGGTCAAATACAATGCAAAATACATATATACATATATATATATATAAATATATATATGTATATATATATAAATATATATATATATATATATATATATATATATATATAAACACTCATGATAAATTAATACAATTTTCAATATCAGGATATATATATAGTCATACCACAGGTAAATATATAGCAGTAATGAACATGTTACAGTATGAGCAATTTACAGTTTGAGCCTGCATGTCAATCAATCAAAATCTTTATTTAACCAGGCGAATGTCATTGAGCAAGCTCATTTTCCAGATGGACCTAGACATAGAACAATAAGACAGTAAAGGACATTACGGTTACAGCAGTACCAGTCAATGAGAGTTGAACTAGGGTCAGGACAATTAACAATATACTGACAATCAAGAAACATGTATCACATAAAGATGCACCTCATACAAATAAACCAGGGCAACAGAGAGAGGGAGAGGTGACAGGGGTTACCATAGGTCTACGAGAGGTGATAGGGTGGGGGGGTGAAGGGGAATTTAAGGGAGTGAGGGGATGCAAGGGGTATTGGAACTGGACACCCATACAAAGTGAAAAAGAAGAGGGGAGACCAATGGGGATGATGGGTACAGGTCTCAACCAGGGAATACAGAGTCTGCTTGCCATACAGCAAGAGACAGAAGGAGTGGACAGGTTGGCTGGTAATCGTACGAGATCGTATTGGTTAATGGGCTATTCACATGAGTCAAAGAAAAGTTCAGTAATAAGTGGGGAAGGGAGGGAGAGAAAAAAAGAAGACCTAGTATTAGCGAGAAGGAGCAGAGGAAATGAGAGAAGGAAGAAGGGTATGTCAGTGGCCTGGGGAAAAAAAAAACTAGGGGGGAGCCCAGCAAGGTGGAGATACCTGGGCTACCTGGGTGGGACTAGGCAAAATGAAGGATTGCGAATACTATGACTGACTAGGGACAAGGGAAGCAGTTGCACAGTTCCTTAATGTGGTGGGAATATAGAGTCTTGAAGGTAGTCAAGCTAACAGGGATACTGAGTCGCAAGATTTTTTGTAGTTTATTCCAGAGTGAGGACAGTAGGCAGCTTGTGGCCGCTCTACCAAAGCGTGATTTGACTTTCGGTATTTTCAAGGTAATAAAGGAGTAGCTTCTCAGAGCAGAGTTACCTAAAGTGCTTAGAGGGAGAGAGTAATTAATATATTGTGGGAGATTATTGGAAATAGCCCTGAAGGTCCATAGAGCAGCATTTCTGTCCCGTCTGAAGTGAAGAGAGGTCCACCCCATGGCCTTGTACAAGGAGTAGTGGTGTGCATTAAAGGGGAGACTTGTTATGAGCCTCAGAGCTCTGTGGTAAAATGTATCTAGTTTTGAAGCGAAGAAGCCGGGCACTGACTATAAAGGAAGTCTGCGTAGTCCAGCAGTGAAAGAAATGTTGATTGGACCAGCCGCTGTTTAGCATCACTCATGAGGAAGTGGTTAATCCTAAAGAAAAGACTTAGCCTTTGCCTTAGTTTTTTTAACAAGTCCTTATGTATGCCTGATAGGCTGCTGATGCACATGTGACCTAAGTTTCGGATTTCGGTCTTCCACCAAGCCCCTTCCCCTCCTGTGTGTCTTCAGTTTCTATGCTTCCATAGCTGTAAAATAAATGGTTATGTATATGCACAGACAGTAACCATAATCTCAGAATCGTGGTTAGTTTCTAAGACCACTTTATTCCATTATCATAATACATTTTGTAATGCTTGTACATCTTGTGCCACTTTAATTTTAAATGTTACTGGTTGCTTTATCATGCTCCCTCGAGTGAGATAAGGTGCCATGGATATACAGTAACACAATCGCCTTTACCAGGTGAGTAAACTACCATTGTGTTGTCTGTATATCCATGGCACCTCTGATCCATTACCTTAGGGTGATTCAAAAGCAGCGCCTTAGTAATATGGGAGGGGGGAGAGCATGATATGCTATTGTATTTATATCATGTACCAATGTTCATGAGTCTCTTAAATGTCCTTCATTGTGGCTGTCATTAGGACTTTATGTCCAAAGGAATTCTTGGTTGTAATATCTGTGTCCAGTCAATAGTGTCTTGTGAAAGTATGTATAGTAGACCAGGTAGCCGCTGTGCAAATCTCCTGTGCCGTGGCAGAATTTTGCTCTGCCCAGGATATAGCTATTGCTCTCGTTGAGTGGGCCTTGATTCCCATTGGTGGGACCTTATTGCTTGACTTGTATGACTCTGTAATAGCCCTTTTTAACCATGTTGCTATTGTGGCCTTGGCTGCTGCTGATCCTTTCTTGTGTCCTGATGTTATGATGAATAGTCTCTCTGTCTTTCGGATGTTTGCCGTTCTGTCAATGTATTCTGTAAGTGTTCTTTTGACATCCAGTGTGTGAAGGTGTCTTTCCTGGCTGTCCTTATGGTCCTTGTAAAAGGTGAGTAGTTGAATTGGTTGGCTGTTGTGGAAGGTAGAGTCGATCTTGGGAATAAATGAGGGTACCGTATCAAGCATCACACCCTGTTGTGTAAAGGTTGTGAATGGCTTCTTGCATGAGAGTGCAGTCAACTGTTTGATGTGGTGGGCTGAGCATATTGCTACTAAGAATGCTGCTTTTAGCCCTACCCAGTAATCAGTGATGTGTGTCAGAGGTTCAAATGGTGGGTTGGTAATGGCATTCAGTATCAAAGTCAAATCCCATGGTGGAACACCATTTCTTATGCGTGGTCTTATGTTGCTTGCCACTTTTAAGAATTGTATGATGTCTGGGTGCGAACCTGGATACGTGCCCTCGATAGTACCTACTGCTGAACCAATGGCAGATAGTTGTACCCTTAATGAAGATGGTGCTAGCCCCTTGTCAAGGCCCTGTTGCAGGTAGAGCAGAATGTCTGCCATGGAGATTTGTAATGGGCATATATGCCTGCCTTCACACCATGTTCTGAATATGCTTCACTGTCTTGAATAAGTTGAAGTTGCTGTGGCCCTGTGGGATTGTAGCATAGTGTCTATTACCGTAGCGTGGTATCCTGTATTCAGCAATCTCTCCCTTTCAGGAGCCAGGCCGTGAGTTGCAGGTTGCCTGGAGTCGGGTGTGTTATTGGTCACTGTATGAGGATGTCCGGCCTATATGGTAATCTGGGGCTGTCCATTGCCATTGCTATGATGGTGGCGAACCATGCCCTCCTTGGCCAGTATGGTGCTACTAGGATTATTATCCTGCGTGACTGACGGACCTTCTCTAGTACCTGTGCTATTAGTGGGAATGGCGGGAACACGTATGAGTAGTCATGCGTCCATGGGAGTGATAGTGCGTCTATTCTCTGGGATTGGGGTTCTTGGAACCTGGAGAAGAACCTGTCCTCTTGTTTGCTCCTGATGATAGCCATGAGATCCATGGCTACGTTCCCCATTTGTGTTGTATCATTTGGAATATTGTTGGGTGTAACTGCCACTCTCCCGGGTGTATCTGTTTCCTGCTGAGCCAGTCTACTGTCATGTTTAGTTTGCCTGCCAGATGTATGGCTGTCAGGTGTGTAGGTGAGCTTGTGCCCACGTCATAATAATATTTGTTTCCCAGAGTAGCCTTCTGCTCTTGGTACCACCCTGCTTTGATAAGTATGCCACTGTGGCTCTGTTGTCTGATCTGATTAGTATCGTCTTCCCCTGAATCTGTGTCTTGAATGAAAGTAGCGTGTGTCGCACCACTCGCATTTCCAATAAGTTGATTGGCAGTCTCTTTTCCATATGGGACCAAGTGCCCTGTGCTACGTTGTGTCCCATTGATGCTCCCCATCCCTGTAAGCTTGCATCTGTCTCTATTGTGACCTCATGTACTATCTCCAGCGGAGTTCCTCTGTTCAGGTTCTCCATGTGTGTCCACCACAGTAGTGACGTCCTTGTCTTGCTGTCCAGTGTTATCGTGTGGTGCAAGTTTTCCTCTGATGGTGAACCGTACTGTAATAGGAGGGTCTGTAGGGGTCGCATATGCCATCGTGCCCATGGTATCAGGTCTATGCATGATGACATGCACCCTAGGACTGTTGACGCTAGGGCTATTGTTGGTGCTGCTGATTCGAGTAGTTTGTGTGTGACTTCCATGAGATTCAGTATTCTGGTTTGTGTTGGCCATACAAGTCCTTCTTTTGTATCTATGTCTGCTCCCAGATGTTCTATGCATTGTGATGGTGTTAGGCAGCTCTTCTTGTCATTTATCACCCATCCATGCTCTTGTAGGTGTGTATTGTTTTGTTGGTGTCCCTTCTTGACTCCTGTGGTGACCTGTCTCGAATTAGCCAGTCATCCAGGTATGGGATAATGTGGACTCCTTCTTCTCTGAGCCTTGCCGCAAGCATGATTGACACCTTGGTGAATACTCTTGGTGCGGATGTTAGTCTGAATAATAGGGATCTGTACTGGAAGTGTTGTCCCAGTATCTGAAATCGTAGATATTTTCTGTGAACGTGTCTCATGGGAATGTGTAGATAGGCATCCTTGAGGTCTGTGGATGCTAGGTAGTCACTGGGTCTTATTGCCTTTAGAGTGGAGCGTATGGTCTCCATCTTGAACATCTTGTGTGTGACATACCTGTTGACTACCTTGAGGTCGAGGACTGGTCTGAGGTCTCCTGTCTTCTTTGGTACCAGGAAGAATATAGAGTAAATTCCCCTTCCTGTCTCTTCCTGTGGCACTGGCTGTATCGCTGGTGATGTTGTCAGGGAGTCTAGCATGTCCTGTACCTGTTTTGTTGACCACTTTTGTTTTGCTATTGGGGAAATTATCCAGGGTTCTCTCAGAGGTAGTTCTCGGAATTCGATGGCGTATCCCTTCATGATGATCTCATTGACCCACCTGTCCGAGGTTGTGTTTGCCCATATTCTGCTGAATAATTGAAGTCTGCCCCCTAGAGGTATGTGCTGAGCCTGTTGTAGCAATGGTAGCTGGTGGGAGCTTTGTCTGGGGTAGTCATTGAGTTGGTCTTCTGGTATTCCTACTTCTGTTAGTAGTGAATTTTCCCCTTGCATGTCCCCCTCTGCTCCAGTATAAAGGAGCTCCCTTGCTTGGGAAGGTGTTCTGTTGACCATACCATCTTGGTATATGGTATGTTTGCCCTGAAAGGACCGATTGTATCGTCTATCTCCCCTGGGTCTTTGTCTGTAAGGTCTAGCCCTATGTGAGGGTAGGTAGCTGGAGTCTCTATCAGTGTCTTGGTCCACTCCCTGTCCCCTTTGTCTGAGGAACTCTTGTAGTCTGTCTCCAAATACTTTTTCTCCCTGGAAAGGAAGTTTGTGTAATCTCACTTTGGATTCATTATCTGTGTCCCACAGTTTCAGCCACAGTGCTCTCCTGGCCCTGTTGGTGATTGTTGCTGACCTGGTATTGATCTTCAAGGAGTCCACCGATATGTCTCCCAGGTACTTAGCTGCCTGTAAGGAATACTGCAGTAGCTCCGCCTCATGAGAGTTTGGTGCTAATTTCTTCTCAATTTCCTCCAGCCATCGAATCAGTGCTCTGGAAGTGTAGAAGGCTGTGGTAGAGGTTCTCACTGTTTGGCCTGAAAATTCAGAAATCTTCTTTAGCAACTCCTCCATTCTTTTGTCCATGGGGTCCCATAGTGCCACTGTCCCTTCAGTGGGTAGTACCATTTTCTTGTTTAATTCCACTATCTTTGGGTCTATTTTGGGGGTGGAGCACCATGCCTCTACCTTATCCTCCTGTAATGGATACATTCTGTCGAGTGCTGTCTTTTCTGGAAGTCTGGTCGGGTCGGGTAATGCCCATTCCTTTAATACTATGTCATTGAGGGCTGGGCATACCGGAAAGTAATTCTCTTGTTTGGGCAGCATCTGGAAAATTGGGTCCAGGTCATTCTCTGGGGCTGGTTGGGATATCTTGAAACACAGTGTGGTGCGTATCCACTTTATGAGGTCTGATATATTGTCTATGGGGAATAGCTCTGAAGTTATGAAAGGAGTTTCCGTCTTTGTGGGTGTGTCGTCAGGTATGAGGTCTTGGTCGGGCTCATGTTCACTATCAATTGGAGTGCCTATATTGTCTTCTTCCCCCTGATCCAGTTCCTCTCCCTGGGATTCCTCTGAATCGTCAGGGTTAAGGTGTTGTGGTGTCTGTCCGTGGTGTGGCAATTGTGCCTTATCCTGCCTGGGTGCCTTGTGTGTGGGGGCTCCAGAGGTGGATGGTCTTGGATTATTTAGGGACATCATGCATTCCAGCACCTTTAGCATGAAGGATTGTTGACTTTCCATCATTGCCGCTGTGGCTCTCTGGAGAGGCACTGTAGCTGGGTTGACCTGCCAGTCCTGCCTTGTAGTGTTTTGTGTATCCGTGCCCTGAGTGGGATTCTCCCCTTCACATGGCATACAGCATAGTCCCTTCTGGTGGGGTAGCATGGGGGTCTTTCATGACATGCATTCCCAGATTATGGACATCTGTAAGACAGATAATGGGAATTTTTAGTTGTGTGCAGCAATTCTGCTGAGTATATAAAATAAATATTACAGAGCCCTCTTAATATGTTTTGCCACATGCTTTCCATGGCATGGCTAATAATTTCCTCTCAATGGGTAGACCTGGACATAAGCCAATGTATTGTGGGGTACTGTAATAGTTTTGAAGTAATATATTTACAGTGACTATCCCTTTAATTACAGGCATTTGTGCTGTATATTGGAGTGAAATATGGTATTATGCTCCTAAGAGTTTGGTATGATTGCATAGTACCTTATCCCCTAACGTGTTGTCTGCTTTAAGAGGTGAACTCGAGGGCTCCTTCATGTGGCCCCTTTAAATCTGTTTGTTACCCTTGATCAAGCTGACATGCTGTGTCCCGGCAGGCTAGACTATGAAATGGTGGATCTGAATGCTCTGCGCATGCGTGAGTGTTGAGCATGCGCAGAGTCTCGCTGTTCGGCCTCCTAAGATGGTGCGGTACAGCTTAGAGACCTTTCAGGAGATCTTTAGGAAGGAAGAAGAAGGAGCTACAGCTGAGATGGGGGGGTAGCGTAGCCATTTAGGAGGCACTATGCAGATTACTGCTCTGCGAACTCTCCCTGGGTCTAGGAAGGAGTCACAATCACCAGTAAGGCTGGATCATATGTGCTTAAGTGTAAGAGTATCCACTTGTATCCAGGAGGCTTTCTTGTTGTTGCTATTAAGCTACAGGCTCACTTTATGTCAAGGAAGACTTTTTCTGTGTATGAGGGTGGCTGGATCCCTTCCGCTACGTGAGGGGAGAGGATCACAGCTGTGCTGATGCCTGTTTGGCTGTGTGTACACTCTGCTACGTAAGGGGAGCATACTACACCTAGCTGAGTGACAAAGAGAGACCAGAATGTTGCCATAGTATCCCTTGGGGAGTCACTATGTAAGGGACTCCACCCATTGGACCTACGCTGGTTCGGCACTTGTTTTAAATGCTCTGTGAGCCTACACTGTGCTTTCCTGTCCTGTGAGGTTACTGCGTATTGTCTTTGGTATTCTGACTGAAACTCAACACAATTAGACGCAGGCTTGCCTATTGTTGTACCATTTCACAATTATGTTGATAAACTGAAGCCTATGCTTAGAAATATATACTCCTTATACTTATATTATATGACTATCCAACTCTGGTAAACTTCCAGTGTCTGTGCCAATAATTTGTCTGTATGAAGAAAATAAATCACCTTGATTGTTTGAGGTTGCCTGTACTGGAGCTTGGCGAGGGTGCTGCTAACCTTTTCGATGCACATAAAAAAACTGAAGACACCCAGGAGGGGAAGGAGCTTGGTGGAAGACTGAAATCTGAAACTTAGGTCACATGTGCATCAGCAGCCTATCAGGCATACATAACCCTAAGATGATGGATCAGAGGTGCCATGGATATACAGACAACACAATGGATAAAAGTCCTATAGTACCATTTGTGCAGTATGCAGTCAGGAAAGAAGATAGTGCCAGCCACATATTGCAATGAGGCATGACAAGGAATGCAAAATTTATGATGGATAGAACAGTAAGATGATAACAAAGAAGATGTGTTGCTTTCTTAAGCCAGCATTCTTCTTTAGTTTTTATTTTAATGTAATTGCTATTATTAGTTATTATTTTTAAATGTAGCTTTATTTGTTGCTTTATTTATATGCTGAGCTAATGTGATTTCAATGGATTTATGATGTCATCTGTAAAATACTTCCACGCTGCATCGGATCCATTTTTTTTTTACAGCACACTGGCAGTGGGGGCAGAGGGGTACTTTTGGACAAGAATTGGGTACTAAGGCAACAATTGTGAGATGATTTCTTTTTCTGACCACTGTGGAATTATGACAGTCCTTCAGATGGCATTGGGCAGGGCAGTAGATATGATATTCTCTATGAGCAGATAATGTGATCTTATATAATCTAATATGTTATACGAGCAGACTATATAATCTGATATTATATAATATTTGATAAGAATAAAATCTGATATTACTTGACATCAGTTAAAAAAATGGCACTGTGGAACATTTATCTGCTCACTTTTGTCACTCCTGCATCTTTCTTCTCCCGTTCTTCTTTTCATATTTTCTACACACATTGACAACAAGCACACGACAGATAATGTCACAGCACAGCCCCACTAGATGCCAATAATGATAACTTATAATAGTTGTTAATGATTCTTAGGTGTCCATGTGATATGCATGCCCAGTGAATGGACATGCGGCAGGGCTGTACCACCCATGATGAGACAGGGAAGAGTGTCATCACCAGCATTCTCCTCAGTCCCCCGCCCCCATGACATACCACACACCACCCCATTCAGATACCCTGTGTCTCACACAGCAGTCTTCTTTACTTTTCACTCACTGACCAGCTGGTCACACAGGCAAAAAATAAAAAGATGTATTTGATGCCCTGCTGCAACACCAGTAATGGCTTTCAAGAGGTGAGGGAACGGACTGTGCCACCAGGAAATCCAGATGCTGTCTCAAATTAAAGGTTGTAGAATTGAAATCCAGCTTTAAGGAAGCACTCTGATGTTGATGGACATCTGCCAACTTTTTCATTATTCTGTCATACAATCAAATGGCTTGTATTGCAGCAGATATTAGAAAAGGAAACCATGAGTTGGATTCCCCAGCGCTTTCCAGCTGGGTACAACCTCTCCATGAGGGGTTCCAACAGTAGTCAGTAAAAAAAATATTTCCCAGCTGGGACACTTATTTCTTTCTAATTTCTAAAAGTGTGCTTCAAACATATGTGTGCACTGCACTCCTTCATAATAAAGATGTAATTCTAATTTGTGTAGCTCCAAGGTGTGCATTTGAGAAACATTTGAATGCCCTCGTGAGTCCTCAGGTACAGCTGTCCTAGTAGCACAGCTGGTTAATGCAGTAGAACATTATGAGCCAATCTTGGTTTAAATGCCAGCTGGGGCACTTTCTTCTTTCTCACTTCTAAAACAGTGTTTCAAAAAAATATTTAGCAAATAAAGCCTTCAAAATCCCCTTTGCACTTTTCCCAGTCTCCTAAATTCAATTTGCCCTGCACCTACTATGGGGCATAACATAAAATGAAACAATGGATTTCAGTGCCCTCTGCAATCTCACCACCACTCAATAAAAGAATATTTGTCAAATACATTTATGGCAGGCAGAAAGATTCCCTAAAAATCTTAGGACAGGCCAGATGAATCTGGAAGGAGAGGCAGGAAGCTTACTCAGTGACCAAGATTCAAGAGGTTTATTTACTAGGGACAATAAAAATTAAGATAACTGTGTTTTACAATGTTACAGGGAAATAAAACAAAGCAATGCAATTTAGATCAACAACTGGTCGAACCAAGAGCAGAGGGTTAATCCTATTTTGTCCAAGTCCTGCATGCACTTGACCTAGATGACGAAATGACTGACGAACTAAGCTTGGGCTTTTTTCTGTGTTGGCTGATCAGCAGGTGGGCATTGAACCCACAAAGTGCTTTTGTAAACATGCCATAATGGTGCATCCCCCAGGCAAATAGAACACAGTGAAGACACTGCTAACTGGTCAGTGAAGAACTTGGTGATCCTCTGCAGCTCTGGGCAAGAAGCTGAAGACTTCTGGTTGGCAAGTGGTTCTCTAGCCAATCTGCTGCAATGACCACTGGCAGGTCCCCAGACCCTGATGACCTCTCAACAAGATGATGGCTGATGGAACAATCTTTAGGCTGCCTCTGCAGAGTAGCACGGGCACATGTTCTCTTACAGATGGCCGGCAAAATAAGGAAAGTGCATGCACAATGTTAACTGTGGTCCTTCAAGCTTGAACTGGGGCAGCTCCTATGCTGACTCACTACTGGATACCTCACTAGTAGCTCTCTACCACTTATCATCACAGGGCTGGTGCTGGCACACTTGTGACGGGACTTTGGCACAGGCTGGAGTCACTGGAGGTAGTTCTTCTGCAGATGGTGGATGGGCTGGGGACTTCCCTGGATCAGCATCAGGCTCTGGCAGAGCTGGTCTGGGAAATACAGGTGAAGCTGGACATCGGGTACACCAGGGCTCAATTCGATAACAGCTTAGTAGCAAGCAAAAAGCTCAGATTTTTCAAACACAATTAAATTTTTGCAGAAAATACAGTCTCTAGGGGGCACTAAGCAGACAGCAGTGCAGTTCAGTTTGGCTGCTGGGCCACTTAGGCTATAGGATCATTTCCTCTCCCCAAGCTGGTGCTGTACCTTTAAGGGCGTTTTTTGCTCTGGCTGTTTCTGCAGCCACACCCCTGTCTCATCAGTAATACTAACCACCCCTATGCCTGGGTCTCTGGAACTTTTGGGCCTGGATACTGGACCCTCACAGCTAGCCCCTCCTTTACAGTAGCCAGCCAAGGGCTTCCACCTTCCAGCCCCACACTCTGGCACAGAATGGTGCCAAAAGAGGCAATGGGGCCTTAACCCTACCCCTTCTGGGCATTTGGCCCACTGCCAGAGGCTTCCTCCCACTCTTAGGGCTGCCCACCCTCCCTGGGATCTCACTATGCCTCCATTCTACTTCTTTTGGTGCTCTAGCCTTTAAATCTCCTTTCCTAGCTTTCCTCTTCCCACTGTCTGCCTGGCCTTATGGGAGGGGTCTACCTAGGCCCTGCTCCCCCTAAGGTATTGCTCCAGCACCCTAACTAGCCTCCCATGGGGGCTTATGCCACGCAGTGCCCCTTTTTGCTCTGGGGGTATTCTGCCCCTTGGTATCCTCTTTCCCTCCAAGGTGCTTCTGGTATTAAGCAAAATAATCTTTGGGCTTACAGCCCCCACTTACCAGCATGGCCTAGAGACGATCATGGCTGCTGGGGGTTCAAGGTTGTGGCAAGAGGGCTGCACTCCCACCCAGTGTCTCTCTCTAGCTGCTGCAGGGACCAGGGGAACTAATCTGTCTGGGGTGTGTTGTCTGCCTGGACTGATATTTTGGTGCACCTTTTTGGTCCGCCCTGAAACTGACCCCTCCACTACTCTGGGCCTGAGGGAGATGGCCTAATCATGTCTGGGAGTCGGGGTTCCCCCGACCGTTTGTGCTGCTGCTGCCACCTGACTTTTGCCAGAGGGGAGTGACACCGGAGGAGCCATGGACTCTCCCCCAGGTAATTCTTTATTGTCCACACTCCCCACGTCCTCAACCCTCCACGCTCAGCCACTGACTCCTCTCTCAAGACACTCTCCTGCCCTTTTGTAGGGCAGGGGAGGTCCTGGCATCTGACCAGGAGATTAGGTCACGCAAGCCCCTCAGGAAGGGTTTCCTGCCCTCGACCCACCTTCCCAGCACAAAACGGTGCAAAAAGAAACAAAGGGACCCGGAGGGGTCAGTGGAACTGCAGGCAAGGGGAGGGGTGGAATGAAGGGGCATCATGGAGGAAAAGGAGAGAAAGGAGAAGAAAAAAAAAAAAGAAAATCTCCACGTCAAGGAAAGGGTCCTCTTTTTCTGAGGTGCCCTTAACTTCAGGGTACTACAATTTGCCCCCCCCCCTTCAACATACATGTCCCCATGTATGGGGGGTCAATTATGACTAAATTCTAAGAGACAATCAACATTTTAGTACTCTTAACTATTTACCTAGTTTACTTTACGCATTCATTTTTACCTGGTGTACTGTAACATTTTTAACCTTTCAAACCAAAATGAACCCTAAAGAGGGATGGGCATCCTTGAAGTACCTTTCAGGAGTGGTTCCTGCCTCTCCTTGTCGATCCATCCATCTGTCTCAACAGGAACTGGACATGACTTTGGCTGAATTTGGTATATTAACTTTTGGGTTCCATCCAAAGCTTGGACCTGGTAGGCATGCCATCCTGGCCATGGGCTGTCATCTATGATGACATATGGGTCAGGCTCCCATGTCCCACCATACCACTTTGACTTTACCAGCACTCGCTTTTCTATGGATAAGGGTGTTTTCTTATTGTAGGCTTCACTGGACACTTTCCTGTTGTCTTTGTTATTACAGATTTTTTTGCTGGCCGGTGGCTTAGTTTCTTCTGGTGGCGGGGTCCCTTTTTCCTCTTAGTGGAGCCATTCAATTGCCAGATCTAGTGTCTGGATGGGGGGGTGCGGTCACTGTGGCTACAACTGTATCTGGTTTAGCCTTGGGTGCCAGGCGAAATCTGGGGGTCTCCATTTGGGCATCCCAACCTGGAATCTGTTGGCTTACATCGTGGGTGATGGCACTAATCATATGTGCAGGCTCCTCCACTTGAGCATCTGGAACTTTGGATGGACTTTCTGCAAGTGACACAATAGCCTGGTTGCTCTGCTCATTCCTCTCCAGCTCCTTTCTGGTGATCACATACAATGGGCATCAAGCTTCTTGGATTTCACCACTTCTGGCACTTCTCCCCTTACATGACTGCTGTATGGTCTCCACAATTTTTCACCTGGGAGTATGACCTTGCCATGCTCCACCCTCTGATCTGGGTGCTTTTGACTTTGGTTCTATCTTTTTTTAGGCCGGTATGGATGCAGCACAACTGTGCACTGGATCTCTCACATTATCTCTGCCACCAGTGCCACCATTTCCCACACCCAACATGTTAAACATGTCAGTTCCTCTCACTCTTTACAACGGGTGTCCCCCCTTCTCTTGGGGATGACCAGTATACTGACTGCACACAAGGACTGCCATGTGAGGACTTGGCCATTCCTTGCCCCTTACTAGCATGCCCAGCTGCCTACTGAACCGCTACTTCCAAGTCACTGGGGCTCAAGTATCTGGATTGCCTTTTCCTTGAAATCCAGGAACCCTATCTTAGGATGTTGCTCTTGTAGCATGCAAAATCTGATTTGGAGGGTTTCACTTTTACCCCCTTCGATGAACTTGTCTGTCAGAATTCCATCCAGATTGGGAAACACTTCAGAATCAATCCACTGGATGGCATGAAGGTCTTCCTGCAGGCTAAGGGCATAGTCACTTAAGGTCTTGGTCTCTCCCTGTACCCTGGAAAAGAATTGAACCATTGGCATGACAGACTCTTGGGACCAAAGATGTGGTGTAACCTTTTAAAAATTTGTTTTGTAGTACCCTTTTCTTGAGTTGGCCAGGATGACGCCTCTTGGTGGGCTGTACCTTGGAGTTGCAAGAGCAGGACCTCAACTCTTTGAGCGTCAGGCAGGTCGTACAATTGGAAGAAGGCTTTCAGCTTGTCAGTGAATTCAAGCAGCTGGTCGGTGTTCAGATCCATTTCTTCTCCCACAAAGCATGGGAGCCATGGTGCTCCATCATTGTAGGGAATCATTAACGGCATGTTCCAGACTCCTTCTGGGAATCCGCCTACTTTAGGACTATTCTCACCTCACCTAGGCATCTTGGTATGGTAGCTTCAAGCTTTGTACTTCTTCATATTATTATCCTGCTCACAGCACCAAGTTGTGGCAGGCTGAAAGCTTCCCTTAAAATCTTAGGACAGGCCAGATGAATCTGGAAGGAGAGACAGGAAGCTTACTCAGTGACCAAGATGCAAGAGGTTTATTTACCAGTGACAATAAAAACCAGGATAACTGTGTTTTACAATGTTACAGGGAAATAAAATAAAACAATGTGATTTAGACCAACAATTGGTCGAACCAAGAGCAGGGGTTAACCCCTTTTAGTCCAAGTCCTGCGTGCACTTGACCAAGATGACAAAATGACTGATGAACCAAGCTTGGGCTTTTCTTTGCATTGGCTGATCAGCAGGTGGGCAATGACCCCACAAAGCGCTTTTGTAAACAGGCCATAATGGGGCATCCCCGAGGCATACAGAACACAATGAGGACATTACTAGCTGGTCAGTGAAGAACTTGGTGATATTCTGCTGCTCTGGGCAAGAAGCTGAAGACTTCTGGTTGGCAGGTGGTTCTCAAGCCAATCTGTTGCAATGACCACTGGCAGGTCCCCAGCCCCAGATGACCTCTCAGCAAAATGACTGCTGACAGAACAATCTTCGGGCTGCCTCTGCGGAGTGGCACTGGCACGTGCCCACTTATGGATGGCTGGCAAAATAAGAAAAGGACATGCACGATGTTAACTGTGGTCCCTCAAGCTTCAGCTCTGGTGGCTCCTAAGCTGACTCACTATTGGATACTTTACTAGTGGCTCTCTACCACTTACCATCACAGGGATGGTGCTGGCACACTTGTGGCAGAACTTTGGCACAGGCTGCAGTCACTGGAGGTGGTTCTGCTGCAGATAGTGGATGGGCTGGGGACCTCCCTGGGTTAGTGTCAGGCTCTGGCTGAGCTGGTCCAGTCAATACAGGTGAAGCTGGACATTGGGTACACCAGGGTGCAATTCTATAACGGCTAAGTAACAAGCAAACAGTTCAGATTTTTCAAACAGAATTCAGTTTTTGCAGAAAATACTGTCTCTAGGGGGCACTAAGTAAATAGCAGTGCAGTTCGGTTTGGGTGCTGGACCACATAAGCCCTAGGACCATTACCTCTCCCCAAGCTGGTGCTGCACCTCTAAGGTTGTGTTTTTGCTCTGGCTGTTTCTGCAGTCACACCCCTGTTCCATCAATATTACTAACCACCCCCATGTCTGGGTCTCTGAAACTTTTGGGCCTGGCTGCTGGACCCTCGGAGCTAGCCCCTCCTTTAAGACAGCCAGACAAGGGCTTCCACCTCCCAGCCCCACACTCTGGCACAGAATGGCATTGAAGAAGGTAACGGGGCCTTAACCCCCACCCCTTCTGGGCATTTGGCCCACTGCCACAGGCTTCTTCCCTCTCTTAGGGCTGCCCGCCCTCCCTGGGAGCTCACAATGCCTCACTTCTTCTTTTGATGCTCTGACCCTTTAAATTCCCTTTCTTAGCTTTCCCTTTCCCACTCTCTGCCTGTCCCCAATTAGAGTGGTCTACCTATCCCTGTTCCCCCTAGGGTATTGATCCAGCACCCTCACTAGCCTTCCCTGGGGTCTCATGCCATGCAGTGCCCCTTTTGCTCTGGGGGTACTTTGTCCCCTGGTATCCTCTTTCCCTCTAAGGTGCCTCTGGCATTAAGTAAAATAATCTTTGTGCTTGCAGCCCACTTATCAGCATGACCCAGGGATGATCATGGCTGCTGGGGGTTCAGGGATGTGGCCAGAGGACTGCGCTCCCAACCGGTGGCTCTCTAACTGCTGCAGGGACCAGGGGGAACTAATCTGTCAGGGGCATATTGTCTGCCCAGACATATTTTGGTGGACTTTTTTGGTCCGCCCTGAAACTAGTACCATCACTACTCTGGGCCCGAGGGAGATGGTCTAATCACATTGGCGAATTAGGCTCCCTCGACCATTTGTGCTGCTGCTGCCTGACTTTTGCTATAGAGGGGCAACGTCGGAGGAGCCATGGACTCACCCCCAGGTAATTCTTTATTAATTCGCTGTAATGGGGTTCACTCTTCTCTCTTCTTTCTTCATACTGGCACACTCCAGTGAAGTTAAAGCATTAAAGAAAGTGCAGAGCAAAAATAAAGTGAGAGCTGCATTAGGCATGAAGGAGTCAGTCTGGTGGAACAGGCTCCCCAATGGTAGTCTGACAGGTTGCTGAGAGGGGTGAGCCTTTGGAAAGCACCTCAGCAAAGGTCAGCAGCCCAGGTTTGATTGGCAGAGTCATGGGGTCTTGACAGTCATCCAAACCTGAAGGAAAGTCTGCCCAGGAGTTTATATCCGCGACTTCCATGATGAGATCATCCTGGATATCAGCAGTTGCGAGTTGGTTTGATGTGAGGGATTCATCCTTGGTTTGTTTAGCAGGCAGTGCTGTTTCTGGGCCCTCCGAGGCTGGATTGTGGTTGCTAGATGAATGTTGGAATATCCGGGTCACTTGGCCTAAACCCTGCTGTGGCAGAGGGGGGTGCAAACTGGTCAAGACTGAGCATTTAAGTTATTATTTGCAAGACCTGATGGAGTTGTGAGGTAAGAAGGCCTGGGGGGTGCAGTTAGACGCGTGACCATCCGGCCACTATTATGGTCCTCCTGAGGGCTGCTACCAGAAGGATGGCTCTCCCTCACATGACCCCATTGCTCTGGAACCCACAGCTTCTTGGGAGAGGTAGTCTTGAATGGCATCCAAGGCCAGTGTTTGGAGACCCAGATTTCTTTCTCCCGAGGTGTCTTGGTGATTATGTCCTGTCCTTCTCAGGATACATACAGGTAGGCCAAGTTGCAAAAACCATATTTGAATCCTTGTTCTGCCAGGAGTTTTTTAATGGGAGTAAATGCTTTCCTGTGGGCCACCACATCAGCGGAGAAGTCTCTGAAGAAAGACACTTTGGCCCCATGCCACCAGATTTCTCCTTTGTCCTGAGCTGCCCTTAAAACGTTTTCTTTGGTGGAGTATTTGAGAATATAGGCTATAATGGGTCATGGCAATGAATTAGTAGAATGAGAGCCACTGGGGATTCGATGGGCCCTTTCCACTCCTATTGGGCCATGCCACCTAACCCCTAACATTTTGGGGATTTCCTCATTTAAGAAGCATTAAGTGTTTGGGCCCTCTGACCCCTCGGGAATACCGAGGATTCTAATATTATTGCGCCTGCCACTGTTCTCTTGATCCTCGGCTCTTCTCCAAAGTGTGGCCAGCTTATCCTCATGTTCTTGGAGTCGCTGCAGGATTCTGGCCTGACTTGATTCCAGGTCCTCCATTTTTTATTCCGCTACATTCATTCTGTCATTTAACACATGCACCTCAGCAACTGTGCCTGCCAGAGTAGTTGATATGGAGTCCACCCTAGTGAGCAGCATCTCAAGCAGGGCTGTTATGTGTTGAAGAGAGCTGCCCACATCTACTGGTTGAGAGGGGGGGCTCCGTGGTTGTTGTAACTGGGCCAACCGGAGGGTAGGTGGAGGAGGCCATACGGAGGGTAGGGAGAGTCTGCGTTCTGACTTCCACGATGAGGTAGCACCCCGGCCACTGAGAGGACTACAGTTAGCAGTGAGGAAGAGCCCACCACCACACTGACACAACCAAGGGGCTGCTAGACAAGGTAGGAGTTATGAGGCCTATTCAGATACAGTCTGGGTCGCAAGAGGACCGATGCTACAAGACAATTTTCTGGCTCCTTATTACAATAAGATCTTCACCGATCGAGTAAATAGGGGCTAGAGAAGCATATTCTTGCCTCAGTGAGGTAGGCTATCTCTAGATGTCGGCATATTGGCTCGGATTGTGATAGCTGGGGACCCAGCCAAAGGTGTAAGCGACCATCTTCCTTGGCGTCCAAGCCACGCCCCTCATTTAATCTTTATCTAGGACCATAAATTAGGCATCTAAAATCTTCTTTCATCATCACTGAAGTTCCCACTGGTAATTTTGCACTGCAGATCTTGGTCTGTGCCGATGATATCCTCCTACACCTGTCAAATCCTGCCTCTTCTTTATCAGAAGTTTTAAGAATAATTGATACCTTTGGCAAGTACTCAAATTATAAACTGAATTTAAATACGTTGGAAATTTATCCCCTTAATTATCTCACACACAGCCAGTCCTTCATTCAATTTGGCATGAAATGGTCCCTTGGTGCATTAAATATCTGGGTATCTTTATCACCTCAGACCCCTCTCTTACATGCAAGCTTAACTTTGTAGACCTATGGAGTACTATCCAGCAAGATCTTTCACATTGGAGAAGTCTTCCACTTTCATTGTGGGGCAGGATTAACATTATTAAAATGAATGTCCTTCCCAGGTTCTTTTACCCCATGGATATGCTAAATGCCTGGCTACCCTTCTCCTTCTTCAAACGTATTCACGCTTATATTACTTCCTTTATCTGGTTAGATAAAGCCGCTAGGAGATCCTATCTTAAATTAAGCATGCCTAAGGAGTTCAGGGGGCTTTGTCTACCTAACTTTTTGCTCTACTATTGGGTGGGTCACCTTTATAAATGCAGGAAATGGCTGTCTATATCCAACATTTGACAGCAGCTGGATTACATCCCTATCTGGGTACAGATTGAAGCTGACCTTCTCTCTATCCACAAGCTGAGTCCCACTGGGATCCTCTTCTCTCCTGTGAAAGTCCTGCCAAAATCTTTGTACTCGTCCTCAATTGGTTTCTCACTTAAAGTTCTATCGCAATTATGTGGATACTTTAAAATGTCCCTTACTAGAGACTTCTCTCAACCCATTATTTCCAATTTAAATACCAAAATAGACGGACGCCCCATTCCCATGACCTGACTCCAGATACCCCAAGAATTTAGAGTCTCAGACTTCTACTCTCACACCTCTGTTTTAACCTCTTAGGAAATACTAACTAAGCTTGGGCTGACGTCGGCATCTATTTTCAAGGTATACCAACTTTGACACCTGTTGGTCAAATTGTTTAGGCTCCAACCAAAATCTCCTATTTTTGGTGATTTCCTGCAGCAGATCTGTGGTCCAGTTTGCAGTCCTCATGGAGTCTCCACACTGTATAAATATTTACTCACTAGTTCACAACCCCCCTCACCAGAGGGCTCCAAGGTATGGAATACTCTCCTACCTGGTCTGGAAATCAATTGGGCCCAACTCTGGAAAGATCTGTATATCTATATTTCACAGGACAGGTTCAGGTTAACTCAATATCGGATTTTAAATAACATGTATTACACCCTGGTTAAATTAGCTAAAGTGGGGTGCCTCCCCTCAGCTTCATGTTCCAGATGCGGTAAAGAGGAGGGCTCCCTCATACACATCTTCTGGCCCTGCGAGAAGGTATCTCCCCTGTGGACAAAAACAGAACTTAACTTGTACCCGCTTTTAGGCCTCCAAGGCTTGTTTTGCCTGGCTATTTGTATCATCGGGGATTTCTCTCAGATTCAGGTAAAAGAAAGAAGGTACCACATGGCACTTATCTCACTGGCAGTTAAAAAGCTTGTGCTTAGGCACTGGATGGATCAGACGCCCTTTACCTACTCAGAATGGCTGCATGAAGTATCCTTTGCCCTCAGAGTGGAGCAGCTAATTGCCAGTGTTCGCCATCGTAAATCCTCATTTACTAAAAAATGGAGGAAATTATATGCTCTTTACTTGTCCTGATTTCCCTCTGTTGGCTATCCTGGGCACTTCCACAACTATCTTTATGGATGATATTTAGGCTGAGATATGCCTATTCTTTATGGCTATGCATACCTCTCTAATATTACACCTAGCTAGGGGTGAGTAGGGGGAAGGGGGACAGGGTGGTAGCTGGGATGGGGGAGCTTATTTTATTCAGCTCAGAATACTGGTATACATGTCTAATGCCTTGTTGGTTATTGTGTTAATGGTTGTAAAATCAATAAAATTTCTTTGATGGAAAAGAAAGTTAATTCTTTATTGCCTGTGCTCCCCGTGTCTTCAACCCTTCATGCTCAGCCACTGACTTCTCTCTCAAGTCACTCCCTGGCCTTTTTGTAGAGCAAGGGAGGTCCTGGTATCCAGTCAGGAGACTGGGTCCCGCAAGCCCCACAGGGAAGGTCTCCTGCCTATGAAACAAAGGGACTGGGAGGGTTCGGTGGAACTGCAGGCAAGGGGAGGGGTGGAATGAATGGGAATCAGGGAGGAAAAAAGAGAGAAAGGAGAAGAAAAAAAGAAAATCTCCCTGTCGGGGAGATGGTCCCCTTTTCCTAAGGTGCCCTTAACTTAAGGTTACTACACATTTAAAAAAAAATCCCCCCCCTGCAGCTTTCTGAGATTACTTGCACCTGCTGCAGGACTTACAGCTGCTAGTGTAGGCTTACACCACTGTGTATTCTCTCTTCTTTTTAGCCTGGTTTCTCTAGCCTACCTGCTTGAAACTATCATTAAAGGCAGTGAGAATTAGCTAATTGGAGTTATAGCGCATGATTCTCTGATGATTTCTAAAGTCTTTGGATCGAAAGTCATGCTTTTTCATAGAAAATATATCTTGTCAGTAGCCACTGCTTTAATAGGTCCTTTTCCAGTGAAAGAGAGTTCGACATAGCACTGACATGTGTGCAGTATGAGATCTCTAGCATCACTGATTGGCTGGTGAAAGTCATGTGGTTTGCCAACAACTTTCACATGTTTAGTGCATGCTCCCTGTGAAAAGTGCTATGTGATGATGTCAAAGTGTCAGCATACCAAAGGGAAACCAAGTTCTCTTGGACCTGCTTTCCCAGTGCCCAAAATGCCAGATTAGAGGAACTTTGACCAAATGCTAATTCGGCACAGGTTCATCCTTTGCTGCGATGGGGCTGGCTTCCCAAGGGAGAAAGAAGAGGGCACAGCATTAAGCCACATCTTCTATTTTAAACTTGGATTCTGCAGGAACTTGCAGTATCTGATGGGAAGCTAGTCCAACTATTGTGGTAGCCAGGAGCAAAATGCAGCATATTCAGTAATTTTCCTGCACATTTCTTATACCTCTTAGCTACTGAATAATGTCTGTGTTCAGCACAAAGTTCCATAGCTTGTAAGTAACTTGTTCTGTTATGGGTAAAGAATAAAGTCAATGAAAAGCTTGAGTTCAGCAAAATAGCTTTTGATGCATATTAACACATGCTGCGGGTATTGTCTAGTCTTTAATTGCCCATTGCTCAAAGGGCTCAGTAAAAAATGCAGTCATTTCAAGATTCCCGACACTGTTTTATGATTTCTTCAGGTCAGTGCCAGGTGTCTGTTTAAACATCTGTTTTAGTATTATGATCACTACTTCCTAGTTAAAGCTGAAATGAAATTCCAAATCCTGAGAGCCTGTAAACCTGGACCACATTGTTTTATGAGATACTTGAATTGCCATCAAGATGAGTTATTGCAGAAGCTGCTTTGCCTTTTTGCTAAGAGTTGCTTTCATACTCTTTTAAAGGTCATGAAACAGTCAGTGTTTGCTATCAATACACCATGGCCCAGATATTCAAAAGGGTTGCACATGGTGCAACAGTGTACCTCACACGCAACTTCATATGACGCCCAGTCACGATATTCAAAAGGAAAAGTGCGCGGCACAAATCCCGATGTGCCGGAGCACATCAGTAATGTATGTAGGCACAGGTGGGGGAGTGTGCCCATGCATAACCTGCACAGCCCGATATTTAGCCTGGGATGTGCAGAGCCATGCATGCGCAACCCCTACCTCCGCCAACACAAAGTTAAGCCAAAAAAAAAGAGTAACAACTGATGGCCACCCACAGGTGAGCTGCCGCATTGCAGGGCGCAACACGGCAGCTGCCACCTGTGGGTGGCCACCCGAGTTCCAGCTGCACCTGGAGGCACCCCTCGATGCCCGATCATGGGCATTTGTAAAACAGTACATGAATTACAACATCCCTGGTGGTCCAGTGGACCACTATCTGCCCGACCATGGGCATCTGTAAAAAAATAGAAGAATCCCATCCTATATCCCTGGTGGTCCAGTGGACCGCTATGTGCCCAATCGCGGGCATCTTTCCAAATATGGAAAAGCTTCCTATATCCCTGGTGGTCCAGTGGACTGCTCTCTGCCCGATCACGGGCATTTGTAAAGAAAACAAAAGGTCCAATATCCCTGGTGGTCTAGGGTACCCCCACCCGCCCACTAGGCCACTCGCTCCACTCCCCGGTCAGCCGGCAGGCAGCAGCACCTGCCTGCCGCCCTGCTGCCCACTGACCAGACACCTCAGTAGGGCTGCACTCCCATTGGTTCACAGCATGAGTCAATGGCGTGCAGCCCTACCATTGACATTCCAGATATCGTAAGATCCATTCACATATCTGGAAATGTGTGGAACAGGAGGATGTATGCCCACTGGCCAAGCCAGAACCAATGGGCGCAACCCACTGAAATGTCAAGGTAGCAAAGGAAGGGTAAAGGCAGGTGGTGGTGCTGCTGCCTGCGGCTACAACCATGAGGAGTGGGGCAGTGGAGACTCAGTGGACAGGTGGGGAGAATTTAGACCACCAGGGATATTGGACCTTTAGTTTCTTACAAAATGCCCGATCAGGCAGAGAGACGCCTACAGGACCAACAGGGATATAGGAAGTTTTTCTATATTTACAGATGCCCGCGATTGGGCACATCAGCTGTCCACTGGACCACCAGAGATATAGGAAGCTTTTCTTTTTACACAGATGCCCGCGATCGGGCTACAGGGCGTCGGTCCCCGACGGCTGCTGCCTGGAAGGCTGCGCAAGTCGCCGGGATTGGCACACCTGCATGCAATGGTTTACACGGACATGCAAATGGCCCCATGTGCACCTTGCATAAATTACGGCCCCATTTGCATGTCAACTTTTGAATATTGCGGGTGCTGTGCATGGTGCAGTGGTACTTGCGCTAGCGCATCTCCATGCTCCACTCTGGACGCTTGAGCTGGTGCAGTGCCACTGTGCCATGCACACTGGGGGTGGCCAGGGTGAGATATTCAAAGCTGCTGAGCCATGGCGCAGCTCCTTTGAATATCGCTTAGTCCACACCCCTGCACAGCAAAGTTGAGCTGCACCCAAGCTTGCGCCACAGCCTGGCACAGTTTGAATATCTAGGCCCATATGTTTAAAAACTTATTTAATTCTGAATAAGATGTTAAGAAAAATATGTATTTTTTTATCAATGAAAAGCATATAAAGTACATAAACCACGAGTAAGCATTGTAACTTCTTCATGAAAGAAATCACTGTCAGTGGAGTAATCCTTTTTTCAAAGGGATTCAACACATGTAGGGTAAGAATCAAAAACAGAGAATCCAGTAAACAGAAAAAAATACTAAAATGTCAAAGAATAAGATGGAAGAGATTTAAGATAAGGTACTAAAGTGTCCAAGAAAAAAGAAACATAAACGAGACAAGAAAACATGGAAACATCTCCAGGTGGATTTTCAAAGGGTTGGAGGCAGACATAAATGTATGCTCTGCCTACATTTACATCCATCCACTTGCATCCAGGCAGCACTGCTGCTAGTTTCAGTCATTGTGTCCATGACAAAAAAATTATGATCTGTACCAGAAAAGTGACACAGTTCTGAGATGTGCCCAGGTTGGACACAGTTGCATCTGTTTTTGGATGTAAACATCAGATGCTGTCAGCTATCTGATAGATGGTCTAGCAGGCTGTGGTCTGCCATGTTTGGATGCACTTCTGCTGTAAAAATAGCAGAAAAGGCAGCTTAGCTGGATCATTTTAAAAATTCTGACCTCTGTGTACAGAGAAGTATCCCATCAATACAGAAGACAGAAAAATGATAGCTGAGAGACTGCTAGACAGAGAGAGTGATAGAAACATAAATAGATCAAATGTCCAAGTTTTCCTTTGCGGGGTTGATATACTGTAGCACGGAGGTCAGAGTCAGCTTCCACACCTTTATCTGCTTGTAGCTTTGAAAATGTTGTATGCATAGTGTGTGTGTGTGTGCGCGCATGTGTGTGTGTTACCCAGTGGCCGAGAAAAATTACATTATTTTTCCATGCAAATGATGTGACTTTAGGAGCAAGCTTTGGAGTCTGCTTCAAAGTATCCAGGGCTGGAAAAGTCAGCTGCATTAGTCAGCATGTTCCAGCACAGGGAGAGATGATGCCACAACCCTCTACTACTGTACTACTGTACCACTCACAGTGGCCTGGGGAGCATACTCCCTTGTGAGGGGATGCCATAACATTAGGACAGGATATGATAGGATAGGATAGGACAGGACAGGACTGAAATTTTCATTTGTGATATACTTTTCTGAAAACAAAAAGTGCCGTACAATGAAGAAAGAAAGAAAGAAAGAAAGAAAGAAAGAAAGAAAGAAAGAAAGAAAGAAAGAAAGAAAGAAAGAAAGAAAGAAAGAATTCTGTTCCTAGGAATAGGTCTATTCAGTTAAGTTCTTAAGGCAGAGCATATCTCCATTATGACTTTGCAACTTGGAAATTATGCCATCCAACAGTTGTTAGCACAGCTGTTATTTACTTGTAATTTTCAACCAGAAAGGACACACTATGCTACTATAGCTTGTTTCCAGGTATGTACTTGGGGATGGGTAGTATGACTCTGTTGGGAGAAGGCTGGCCATGACACCAAGGAAGTTCCCCTGCTCTTCCTCAGACATTGCCATGGGATATTTTACTTCCAGCTGACCAGAGATGGGCAGAAGGGAGCTTAGTTTAACATCTCAACCAAAGGACAGCACCTGACCAATGCAGCACTCCCCTTTTCTGCACTACAGCATCAGTTAGGGGTATTACCTAAAGAGCCTGATGTGGGGCTAGTACCAATGATCATCTGGTCTTCCAGCCCCAGAGGTGAGTGTGCTACTTCCGGAGCCACTGACACTGATAGTGATGCTGATACTCTCTCTTCCATTTTGTCTATGGAATTGTCCCCAGGTAGTCTCATAGTGGAATGATTCTGACATTGAACTAAATTACATTCTGAGTAAATGTTTTGAGCAAACCTATTCCCTATTTTAAAATCAAGATTTTAAATTTCTTTAAATTGTGTCTTCATAAAACAGCAGTCATGATCCTTTGCATTGGGTGCTATTGTGATGAAACAAATAATTTTGCAGAAACGGGATTGATGTAATGTTTGTTGTTTCTGAAACAAAAAAATTGTTCAATATAGTAAAAAAGACATTAATAATGGAGAAACTTAATTTTAATATGAACCAAGGTGAGGATACAACAGAGTTGACCTGGACAGAATGTTAACTGTTGCTGCCAGTATTAATATGTTAAAACCCAGATCCTCTACACCTAGGTTTTCTCCTGGGCATGAAAGGGACATAATGGTGCGGTCACTGTGGGAAATCAAAATTCAGGACAGATTGACAAAATCATAGTGCTACTGCATGAACAGTAGTCCTAAATGTTTTCATGAGATGGGGTCATAAAAAGGCCATGTTGAAAATTTATAGTACAAATATCAATAAACGCCCAAGGCATTAGTGTTTGTAACCATAACGTCCCACCCTGTACAGACTGACAGGTGTCAGGGGTGTGCCTTTGGATCGCCGGCTATAATGCTCATGCCATTCCTCCTCCACCCTGCTGCCAGTTACAGGCATTGAGGTGTACCTTAGACTCTTCTGCCCCAGAATTCACCCCATTCTCCTACACTGCACCTATTTCAGCATATGTCCTTATGGGATGGGGTGACTGTAAAGCCAAACACCCCAAGGCACACCTCAACACTTATCGGTCTCCGCAGGATGGGGTGAGGTGAAATGGTGTGAGCATTATGGGTGACAACCCAAAAGCACACCCCAATGCCTGTCCATCTCTGCAGGGTGGAGGTGGGGTTGGTGTGAAGTTCAATACTTCACTGCCATTCCTATTCGGCATCTGTCTAACTCCTGCACTTCCAATGCCAATACCAGCAAGTAAACATTTGGCATTTACAAATGCTTATTATGTTTGTTGCTTGTGGAAATGTCAACTTGTTGAGGGTATGAAGTAGCAATTTATGCTTTACAGCAAACATTAGGTACGTATACCTTTTTAGTCCATTGTTGGAAGTCCATTAGTTCTTGTCTTGTAAAATGCTCTTGTTGTCTCCATTTTGAGTTTTCTGAAAGTGAACAGAAAATAATTTCTAATTCATACAAAGGAACGGTAGAAGCTATAAGACCTTTGCCCATTAGTGCTCCTTCAGTAGTACATATAGCTACCACCATACAAGATACAGCTATCTAATTTTTCCTTAAAACTCTTTTTTCTTTTTACCTATAATAATTTCCCTAGGGAGAGCATTCTAAGGATTGACCAAATACCGTGTGAAAAAAACATATATTTTTTGTGTATTGAGTCTTTGTTCAATAGCCTGTAATGGATGTCAGCTAGTGTTTGCTTTGTCTGAATTTGAAAACAAAAATTCATATCACAGAATAACTGTGGTTCATGTAATATGTCATTCACTAAAAGCAGGTCACCTCTCAGAATCCTAATTCCATTGTTATAATTGCTAACTCAGATCATCGGTAGTTGTTTGTAATGTTCCTATTTTAAGAAATTATATTTGTTCCCTAACTGATCCATATGTAACTGCACCCAACTAAAAATTGATGCAAAAACTGTTTTGTGCATTGTTTTGTTTTCATGCGCTGCATGCCTTTTTTTTTCCTGGAACCAATGATCTTATAGACTTTTAACAATGTCACAGTTTGTGCAGCTCGCTTAGCATAGTTCTCATAGGACAAGGGTTCACAATTTTTATTCTGTAAACAAACCATGAAATAATAGAAACTCCAACTTACCAGTTTCATGAACAGAACTGTACAGAATGTTGTCACTAGAAACAACATAATTTAAAACACAATTTTTACATCAGTGCCTATTCCGCCCCAGTTAAATATGGATCATTTGGAGGTACACATTTTATTTCTGTAAAGAGAAGATTATTAACTTCTGACAGTTGGCATTAATTGAGTGTCCCCTTGAAGCATTTTCTGAATGTGAAAAGATTGAAGGAAAATGACAGCAACATAGCTGTGTCAGGGTATAATCCATATCGAGGCTATATTTGAACAGCCATTGCTTAACATCTCTTTTTGACTAAGAAAAAACAGCATGCTACAAAACTGGACTGATATTACAGTACATTGGGAAGATCAAAACTTTCTCAAGGACACAAAACCTAAGCTCTAACATGATAAAATACGACACCACAAAATAGATTGGTAAACAAAAATGAACAACATGCAGGGTTTAACATCATGTGAACTTCATCTTTAAAGAATAGTATTTGGTACCAAAAAGTTCACCACTCAGTAGCAAAAAATGCATTTCTGGCATCCATAGGTTATCTTCAATGTATTTTACATTTTCTCAGATATTTTAAAATGGCATGCATCATTAATTTTGTAATTAATGACATAAAAGTCAATAAATATGAATGCTTCTCACAATTTTTAGAACTCTCTTTGCTGTTTTTTTATATATATATTCTTTAGTAATTGGGTAAAGTCCATTAGGCACAAGACCTGTTTCCAGGGGTGACCCAGGAGTCCTGGGGAGATTAAGTGATCTATGTGTGGCTACATAGGATGCAAGTGAAGGTTGTGGGAGTCAAGCCCAGGTTACTTGGATGCACAAAGCTCATTCATAGCTCATTACTCTAACCTTTAGCCTCTACTGTCAGCTCCAGGTTACCTGTTATATGTGCATACTAGATTCATACTGCACAAGTATTAGGATGGCTCTAGCACATGTTTCTGAAGGTAAAGAGCACAGCACTGCACCAAGTCATTTAATATGTATTTGATGGGTATGACATGGGGGTGTGAACTTGTGAAAGCATCAAAATTCCATATACAATATTAGCTCAGGAATAAAAGAAAAAAATGACAATTTGGTATATTTATTTACTAATTTTTCTTTCCAGGTAAGTGCACAGCACTAGTGAAAAAAAAACAATGTTGATGTTTGTGCCTGAAAAAACATTAGTGACTAACAAATACTGCTACGTTAAGACATACGGTTATGCCTTGTGCCATACCTCCAATGGTTTGTTGATATCTTATACTGAAGCACACTATTATACATTGCTGCTTAACTGAGCACTGAGTGCTGAAAATGGCAAATTAGTCAGCAAAGAGCTCTTATTTTGCATAGTCAATTTTCCCAACTTTCTGCTGACTGCAAAATGGAGGGTTTTTATATTTTGGCTTGAGGAAACGCAGGGTGGTCTTGTACTGCAGTTGCATAACCACCTGCAGGAAATGAAGGACCTGGGGTAGGATTCCCCTAAAGCTAATAGCTTTCTGTTCAACCCTAAGTGAGTAACTTAACTTTACCATGTTTTATTCCCCTCTAGCTGCAAAACTGTAGACACAGGACTCGAATGGAAACAAGAGGCCCAATTTTCAAACAATTTACTGTCGAGGCAAAGGACTTGTGTCTGTGAGTTTGACGCAACTTATGTGAAACTGAGCTGTAACTGCACTTTTTGAAAATATCTTTGTGCAACCCCCCTGCTGCAAGTCCATTGTGGCACTGCAGCAGAGGTAGACCAGCTCCCTTCTGGTGTAACCTTGTGTACATGGGGAAGTCGGTTGATGGGGCTTGCACCACAGCTTTGGGGCAAGCTGTCATAAATTGAGGGTAGTGTCACAACCAGTCTCCAGGGTACTAAAATTGGGTGCATGTTGAGACATACCCTTGGATGCAGGTGTGACGAAATTTGCAGGGATGCAGGGCTTGGTCACAAGCCATGTGTCCCAATTTGAAAATTGGGCCCAACATGTTACATCTCTGTTTGACAATCTTGAGCAACGCAATCACAAATTAATAGTTGCTTACTGTTAAATCCATGCCTAATTATCTAATTAAAACAGAGAAACAAGCAACTTTACCTTATTTACTAGTGCCGTGCCTAGTATGTCTCCTGTATTCCAGATGCATTGAAGAAACTCTTCAGGATCTGTGCTTGTATGCTGAAAGGTCTTCTTGAGAGCCTTTAAAAAAGCCCTAAATCCCACCCTCTGCTGTAAATTGTCATCTAAATGCAAAATAACAATAACCAATTATTGCCTCCCACCGTATTCCCTTCAGTTTATTTTGATATGCATGATGTAAAGTTCAATGATTACTTGAATTGGTAGTCATTAGGGGAATCTGTTAGGGGTGATTTACACCTCACAAAGCAAGCTGAGCTACCTGTTTAAATTCCACTTAAAACAATTCCTTTAGTAATTATTACAAACTTCTATGGACATGGATTTCCAAAGCTCTGGACAACAGACCAACTACTGTTGTTCTTCCACAGCTGCATCATTGTAAATAGGGCTGAGCAAAATTTACTTAGGGTGCCAGATTATTACAGCTCAGCTTTCTCTCCTCCATCCCCTGTTCACCCTCTGGGACTTACCTTTTGGTTGACGGTCCTCTCAGGCTTGCCACCTCTGGATGGGGCTGCCAAGTAGACATGACCCTCACAGAAGTCTGTACATGGTTCCCACTATGCAATTGGACCAGTGGTGTTCCTTCTTGGCTTACTCCAACCCAGGGTTGGGCCATGGGGTCGGGCAGTCCTGACTGGAGACTGTAAGTTTGGTCTTCAACCAAGTGCCACTGCAGGCGTAGATGGAGCAGAGAAGTGGGGCATCATCCACAGAGCAGGCATTTTGCTTGCTGAGGATCTCCAGGAGGCATGGTGTGCAATGACAGAATGTGCCAAAGTGTTGACATCTGGCACACCTCCCAAAATCTTCAGCACTGGCAGTTGCTCACCACCTGGCATCCAGCAGGGGTCAATAATGTGCCATACACTCTCCCACCTACCCCTGGAAGAGGACAGCCATCCATGGGATGCTCAATCCTTCTCCCTCTGGCTGGCCCATTGAATCGTTGGCTCCATTCCTGAACCTAGAGCGTTGGTGTCACAAGTATAAATCCTACCACTGTGCTGGCAGACGCAAAATGTATGCTCCACCAGCAGAATTTTGACATTACAATTTGATTCCATGTAAGTTTCCTGAAAATTTTGTAAACATTTTGCCAAATTTGTAATTTCAGTTATTGCCATCTGATTTAAAAATTACTTGTCCACATTATACTATATTTGGCATGATGAATCTACCCATTCCATGGAGAAATGAACCCAGACTCAGATCTGTAGCTTTAAAGTGTCCGAGTTATAAGATCCAAACATTCAGATATTTTAATATTACATGTCATGACTATGTAAACTGCAGAATTTTAAGCCCTTACAACTTTAAAACTAGAGAACAAGCTGTCCAGGTGGAGCTGAGGGCTGAGGTGCTGGACACCTTACCTTGCGTCACGCCGGTGACCTGCATTCGGGAACAGACATGGGGCACCAGGGGTTGGCAGGGAGGAGAAGGATTGACCATCCCCAGGACTGCTCTCCTTCTCCGGGGAAGGGGATCACAGTGCTCAGTGATTGCCTACCACCTAGCGGAGGCTGGGAGGTGGTACGCCAGCATTGAATCTGTGGGCTTAGAGTCTGCGGCAGGTGCTGGTGAGATGCCACAAGGGATGCACGTCACCATTGGAAGTATTGTACAATCGAGACCTCAGGGAAGGAAAGAGGAAAATGGGAGCCCTCTGCGAGGATGATGATGGTCCCCTCCACAACGGCCTGGGAAGGCACTTCCCTGAACACTAAATCTGGTCCGGTGGGTTGAGTCACTCCCCGCCCCCTGTCATGAAGGTTAAATCATGGGATCTAGGGGAGGGGGTCTCATACCTGGTGCTGGGTGTGGTGGGGGACATCAGAAGGGACACAGAGGACTCCAGAAGAAAATAGATAGCTGCAAAAAAAAAAACTAGAGAACAGAATATCATTAATTTTGTTAGTTTCAATGACCCTAACAATGTGGCTATGTGTCTGTCAGATCTCCAATCTCTTGCTTTAAGACTGCTCAGTTTATAAGCAGTCAAACTATGCACCGTAATATCAGTATTTAAAGTTAACTTTCATGAACTCGGGTGAAAATTCTGGAATTATGTGATACTTTTGTTGAAGTCATATCCATACATTTTACCCAGTCATACACTTGAGCTGCCATTGTGGAGAAAGTAGAAAAGAGGGTAGGGCAGCATTCAAAGGATGTTTTACTGTAAAAGTATAGTGGCTCATAGCATCAGGACAGCAAACTGAGTGAAGAACCATGAAGAATCATTATGAGCATCACTGTGCACCAGTCTGTCTTCTTGCAATATGCCAGCTAACTACTAGAACTCACTGACTAAATGAATTGTGGAAGCACATGTATGCGCAGCATTGTTTCTGTGCAATACCACCTGCTGACTCTTAAACAGCCATGTAAATAACAATGCATATTTTTTTTGCATTTTAAAACAGTGACACCCCATGATGCAAAGCATTATATCTAGTTATAACTGATGACACTATGACAGACATTTCTGGATATCTTTAGTCATGCTGGAGCATGATGTTGGACATCACTGTGGCAGGAGTGTTCGACTGGCATTTTAGGGCTATAATGCTAGTGCAGGTAAGGTGATTTGCTTGCCTGCAGTACTAATCAAAGGAATATAATCAACAGCCAACCCAAAATGGACTGATATTCTGTAAAGAGGGAAGGGGTTAGCCAGCCTAATGGTATGGAGGTCTAAGGCATCGGATGCCTTATCTCCTGCCATGCCATGACCCATGTCCAAGAAAGAGCACAGTTTACATAGAAACATAGACAGCGATGGCAGAAAAAGACCAAAGGTCCATCAAGTCTGCCCATTTGGCCCTATATAACCCTGCAATCTAGTGCTAGTACAATGTTCTAACCCTCCCATCAGTCTTCCTATTGCTTTCCCCAGTTTCATCTCTATAAGTGAGCGCTATTCCTTTTGCTCTGCCCCAAGCCCATCTGAAACACTTCACAGTTCTAGTTCCCTCCACCTCAGCCTGCAAACTATTCCATGGTTCCACCACCTTTTCAGTGAAATAATACTTTCTCACATCTCTTCAGACCCTTCCTCATGTCAGCTTCCAGTCATGGCCTCATGTTGTCAAACCAGTGTTCCTGGTAAATAATTCCTTATAGATCACTTTGTTTATTCTTTTCAGGAATTTTAAAGTGTCTATCATACCCCCAGCCCCGGTCTTCTGCGAGTATATATTCAATACCCTGAGGGGTTCCTTGTAGGACTGCCCCTGCTGGCCCTGTATAATCTTTATCACACTATGCTGTATTACCTCTAGCCTATCCTTGAACTTTCTAAGGTGAGGGCTCCAGAAATGGGCACAGTACTCCAGGTGTGACCTCACTGAGGATCTATAGAAGAGGAGTATCACTTCTTTCTTTCCACTGTCGATACCCCTGCTGATACACCCCAGCATGTTGTTTGCCTTACTACAAGTCTTGTTGCATTGGCTAGCCTGTTTAAGGTTGTCACTAATTTAAAACTTTTAGGTCCTGTTCCTCAGCTCTAGTGTTAAGTTTAACCCCTCCCATCCAATATTCTGTTGTTTTGTTCTTTTTTTCCTAAGTGCACCACCTTTCACTTTCTGGCATTGAATTTCAGCTACCAGACACTTGACCACCTCTCTAGCTTCTGCAGGTTGCCATGTAATTCTCTAATTCCCTCAGCATTATCCACCCTTCTTCAGAGTTTAGTGTCATCATAGTACAGGCCATCAAACTTCATACCCAACAAATTCTTGTCTTCTGGGTCTACCAGAAAAAGACAGAACATGAATTAATTGTCAGCAATTGCTAACATGGCCCACCACCTAAAACACCTCAAACAGTGCATAAGAGACTGCCATGTAGTATGGATTAATGTGGCCATTGACAGAGTCCTCCTCCAGGTAAGACAAACAATTAGTCATCCTAAACTTATTGGCTCCTTCTTGGAGACTAGGCAAATGGTGACACCTTTAGGTGCAGTCAAGACCATGCAGCAAATGGCCAGCTAATCCTCCATGTTGCAATCTCTTTTGCCAGCTTGGCCTGGACCACCTCCAGTCATTCCCTGTCAGACTTCAGGTTCTCAGACTTTTGGGGGCCATTGTACAGTATTCTAAAATTTTCCCAGAAACCATCTGCCAGGGCATTAACAGTCACCTGATCCAGGTAAACATCTAGCCAAATCTCAATGTATTGTGCCCTTATTGGTTTGGGGAGGCCTGTTGTGTTATATTCCAAAAGTGCTGTGTTGTGATGTTGCCCTGTTTGCACTGGTAGAATGGCATGGTTGGCCACATGCCATTCACTTATGCTAGCACTTGCATTGGTCTGCCCTACACATACCTTGATTAAAATGATAACAACAAACCCTTACTCCTGCCCCCTTCCAACTAGTGCCCAGTCATCCTTTTCTTGGTGATAGCAGCCATCTGACTGGAAAGCCACTGTCAGTGTTTTGTCCCCTTCCAAATGAGATCAGCGTTCCACAGTGATGAATGATCCAACATGTCCTGAGTTCTGGCTGGGTCATTTTGCTTTCTGCAGCAAAATTCTTATTCATACTCTAACCTAACACTCCTTGGTTTGTTAGCATGCATGGCCTTCAACTGGATAAAATAATTCCATAAGATGGCTGCCTTAACTGGGTTAACTTGAGTCAATGGGGTCAATTCATGAATGGCTGGGGTGGCTACAAGCCACATAAATCAGGCACATAGCCACCGTGCAGCCACCCACACCTACTGCACCCCCTCTGCTGCAAGCAGAAAATGGATGTGCTGCCATATGCACCTGATCTCCCAGCTGATCACAGAGCTCCACGTGGGGGTGGTGCAGGGGGATGAGCCAGCACTCCATGGCATGCACGACCCCACAGAGTGCTGTGTGTAGGGAATTCCAGTTCTGTATCCAGGAGACACCCGTAAACCACAGGGGGCTGGCTACATGCCCCCCGGGGAGGCTGCCTCCAGAAGTGGCAGGCATGGTGCGGGGCAACAGACCCCCAACAATGCAGCTCCTGCTGTCAGGGCACTTCTGGCAGCCAGGGTCAAGTGGACAGGGAGGACCACCTCCACAGCTTCATCAGCACACTGTGCACCAGCCAGCAACATGACAGCAGAAGTGTGCAAGGGATCCACTGAGGGTCCCTGCCTGGGCAGCTGATTGGCTGACCACCATGATCTGTGCTCCACACCCGCATGCCCAATGTGGACCTGTGTGCTGGGGGTGGGGCCACATAGGGGAGATGGGCAGGGGCCAGTAGTTGTGAATGTGGGGCCCACATGGAACTCCCTCGGGTGCAGAGCTATATGCTCCGATACATGACTCGTGCACGTTTCTTCATGAATTGACCCTGATATTTCTACAAAAATTGCAAAACTAGGCAACCAATTTTCACAGGTCAAGGATAAATGAACAATTTTTTTAGCTTCTACCCCTTCACCCTTGTCCTTTGTTTCCTTCTCATCTTCCAGCTCTTTGAGCCTATTAAGCAAAGTGAACCTGTCCATATATTCCTTGCTGCCTATCTGCTGCCTTACCTTATTAGAGAGGTACAAGCCCTTGGACATGCAGTGGTAAACATTTAGCTGCACCGCTCTGCTTTATACCACTGAATAACCTTCAAATTTACTACTTCTTCCTACAAAACCTCAATCAACTGTTACACAGGAGTCATTTACAAACAATGAGGTACTCCAGCAGTTCATCATTGTCATATGAGTCCATGGATAGGCAGGGACAGATTGAGTCAGGCTGGATCCAGCAGTGAGTACTCTCAGTCCTCATGCTCTACCCACCAGATCAAGAAAATAGCCACAACACTGAATACCCCCTCTCTAAACAGACAGCTTGATGTTATGGTGTCCAAATTGCAAGGCTTGCACAAAGAAATGAAGCTGAAAAATGCAGCACTATGTACAGATGTCAATGAAATTTAAAACTGACATAGTGGTATTGATGTGCAACTTTCCAAACAAGATGGCTGACTGAATGTCTCTGAATGGGTAATTCTTCAGTTACACTCCTTGATCCAAACTCTCCAGGATAGAGAAATGACAACTAGTGCTAAGCCCATCAGAGTAACTTGAGAATCTATAATCTTAAACACAGAAGAAGCAGGACAGAGAACTGTACCAGTTAAGGCAGAAGGAAGCAGGGAGGGAACTTAGACTAGAAAAGGCCCAAACTGATGAAAAGATAGCCAACTTGATTAAGAAGGGGGATAAAACCTTTTATAGGTACATCAGGGAGCATAAAAAGATAAAGGGAGGGATAGTGAGGCTGAATACAAAGGACGGTGGGTGGACAGAGAGGGGCAGTGAAAAAGCAGGGATACTGAATGAATACTTCTGCTCAGTAGTCACAAAAAAGTAGCAGGGGGAGGTGCCTAATCCAATTAACAGAAGCAGTCTGGATAGGGGGGTTGATCCCAGTCCTTTCACAGAAGAAAGGGTTCTGAAAGAACTCCTAAAACTGAAGGTGGACAAAGCAATGGGGCCTGCTGGAGTTCACCCCAGAATTATAAAAGAATAAAGGAGAGAACTAGTAACACCACTGAATACCCTTTTTAACAAATCATGGGAGTATGGCGTGGTACCTGAGGACTGGAGAAAGACTGGTGTGATTCCCCTTCATAAAAGTGGGAGCAAGACAGAGGCAGGAAACTACAGACTTGTCAGTTTGACCTCTGTGGTAGGGAAAGTGATGGAATCACTTCTGAAGGAAAGAATTGTTGAGTACCTAGAGGCCAGTGGGGCACAGGACCCAATGCAGCATGGGTTCACAGCAGAAAGGTCATGTCAGGCACATCTAATTGATTTCTTTGACTGGGTGACCAAAGCAGTAGACCGAGGAGGGGCTGTGGACATGGCCTACTTAGACTTTAGAAAGGCATTTGACACAGTTCCACACAAATGATTAATAATCAAATTAACCAGCCTGAGAGTGGGTCCCAGGGTGGTAGCCTGGGTAAAACATTGGCTGGACAACAGGACACAGAAAGTACTTGTAAATGGAGTCCACAGTGAAGAAAGAGGGGTTACTAGTGGGGAACTGCAAGGTTCTTTACTGGGTCTAGTCATTTTTAATGTCTTTATAAGTGACATTGCAGAGGGACTGGAAGGAAAAGTATGCCTCTTTGCAGATGATACAAATATCTGAAACAGGGTTGATAAACAAGGAGGCATGGGAAGGATGAAAAGGGACTTGGCAAGGTTGGAGGAATTGTCAGAAGTATGGCAGCTTGGATTCAATGCAAAGAAGTGCAAAACAGTGCACCTGGGAAACAAAAACCCAGTGGAAAATTACACAATGAGGGGGGGGAGGTAGTAACAACAACATAAATGGAAAGGGACCTGGGAGTAATCATATCAGATGACCTTAAGGTTAGCAAGCAATGTGAGAAGGCAGTAGGGAGGGCTGGGGGGATACTGGGATGTATAGGGTGAGGCATCACCAGCAGAAAACAAGAAGTTGTTATCCCTCTGTACAGACAGTTGGTGAAACCCCATCTGGAGTACTGCATCCAGTTCTGGAGACCACATCTCCACAAGGACATAGACAGGATGGAGGTAGTCCAGAGAAGGGCAACTAAAATGGTGCAGGGTCTGCAAGAGAAACCATATGAGGAGAGACTAAAGGAGCTTAATATGTATACCCTTGAGGAAAGGAGGGAGAGGAGGAACATGATAGAAACTTTTAAGTACTTCAGTGGAATCAACAAAGTCCAAGAGGGTAGCATCTTTCAGAAAAAGAGATGTGGAAGAACAAGGGGACACAAATAGAAGATAGAGGGGGGATGGTTCAGAGGCAATGTGGGGAAGTATTTTTTCACAGAGAGAGTGGTGGATGCATGGAACAGCCTTCCTGAGGAGGGTGTGGGGTCTAAAACTGTGGGAGAATTCAAGAATCTATGGGACAGATATAAGACAATTATTTTGGGGGGTAGGAAGAAATAGGCTATTGGTTAACTAGGATCTGCAGCTTATTCAGTAGGTAGGGAAGTGAGCAGACTAGGTGGGCCAAGCAGTCCTTAACTGCCATCACAGTGTATATGTCTATGTTTCTATGTTTCTGTGTTATATGTTTCTATGTTTCTTCCTGAAGGAGTTAAAGGACCTACCACATTGGCACTTTTCCCTACAATGCTGAAATTGGTCCTCCTTCTCCCACATGAACTTACCCTTGGACTCAAACAGGCTGACAGAGACCTGGGGCCAAAACCAGCAGATCCTGGGTCCAGACTATGTTTGATGGTACTTCATTTTCTGAGATACCCCCCAAAAGAAACTGTACTCCACACAGGATATGATTTTTCTATCTTTCTTTTTCAATCTTTTTTGTTTTCTGTTTGGTGAGATCATGGTGATGGATAGAGGACAGATTTACACCCATGGCAGTGGTGTCATACAACTGTGTCAGTTCCCCCCCCCCAGCACCTCCTCAACATTTTCTCCACCAGCAGGAGCAGCAGCAAAAACAGCAGCAGTGTCCTTCAGTGTTGGTTGGCATGCCCCTGACCAGCAACAGTAGCAGCAGCACCAAGTTCCCCCAGTTCCCTGTGAAGATCAGCAGCAGAACCTCCAAGCCATCCCCCCATGGTATCACCACTGCCACCAGCTCCCCCCAAGCAGAGGAGCCCTGCCCATCATTGTCTGTTCCTTCAACACCAGCTTGTCATGGCCAGTGCCACCACCCAGTCACATCTTCCTTGTCTTGGAGTTTTTTAAAAGTGATGAAAGTGATGACAGTGTCATCACTTTGTAAGTTATGCAAAATCAGGGTAAGGTGGGAGAAAAAAGAGACACATTTTGGCACAGGTGGCCAGAGAACCCACTTAAAAATTCATTATACCGAGCAGAAGGAGGCCTGACAGAAAGAGATGGCGAATGGTGGTGGGAGAAGTGATGGCCCTCTTTTGTGCCACTGAGGTGCCACACAGCAGGCATTGACAGTGCATGGGACAGGAGCAGTGGCCAAACTCCACTGAGGGGGCTGCACCAGATGTTCCGGTACCAGCAGGAGAACCAGCAGCAGCACCCACAAGGACACCAGCCAGCATCAGCAAGGAGCTGTGTAGTTTATGGGAGGGAATAGGGTCACTGCTATGGAGGAGATGATGGGAAGAATCCTGGCCAACCAACAACAGTTGTTGGAAGGGATGGTGAAGCTGCACCAGGGCAGTGCTGGTGGTGGTCGTGATGGCACTTCTGTGGCTGGGGCCAGTGATGTTGTTTTAAAAAGCTTATGCCTTTCCTTTACTTATATATAAATCATTCTATCCTTTTTGCCAGGCTGTGCTACACAGCCTTACTCTTTTTATTATACAAATATATCAATAAAATGTAGAAAAAAGCTGAACATTTCTTTATTGTTACACTTGTTTGCATTTCTATACTGTCTTCTTCAGTTCTATCTTTCATTAAAAAAATTATTTTCTATTCATATTTTCTTTCATGATGCTCTATCTCCAATTTCCATACATCACACCTTTCCTTTCTTTGTGTTTCTCACAATCTTTACTGACAATTTTCTCAACTACCAGAATAAATATGTCTGTCAGCTACAGGTTAGTGGTACAACCACTGCCACACAGTGTTGGGCTGTGTGTCATTGCCTCCAAAACTGTTCTTTATGTATTTTGTGTTAGTTGTGTGTAAATCACAATACACATTATTTACATTTTTCCATTCCATAATTTGTCTCAACTGTTCAAATCTCAAACACTTTAGTACACACAGATGCCAAGCACAATGCATAATTTGTTTACGTCTGGAAAATCTGTCCCAAACCAGAAATCACTAATGCTGGTAATAAACTGCTGCTGCTGCTGCTGCTACTATGCTGTTTAAGTCACCCTCTTGGACAGTCTATGTTGTCAAGCACTTTAGTACATACAACTGCTAAGCACAGTATATACATTTCTCAATTCTAGAAATTGTTTCCCAAATTAGAAGTCTGTTCAAATGAGGCTACTAGTAAACAAGTGTTTGAGGTCACAAGGAAACAACTCCTGCAGAGCACACGCTACTCTGCTATGTACTGAATCATCCTTAGATTCACATTTCAGTCTGAGCTAGTCAGTGGAAGGGGACAGATCTGCTATTTTCAGAGCTGTAAAACCTAGCCAAAAACACATTTTTCAGCTTCCGTTTACTTGTTCTTCATTTTATTTTTATTGTACTGTTTGGGAGTATTTGTTTATTTGTTCTTTAGCTGTTATTTTCTTTATATTGAACATTTTTATTTGGGCTATTTTTCATCTCTTTTGGTGTATTTTTTTACTTTGTCTTTTTATTCTGCTTCTTTGGCATTGGCAGCAGATGGGAAATGCCATACTTTTCATATCAAGAAGCCCATGGCACTGGCAGTAGGAAACAGTAGCAGTTCCCAACTGCCCCCCCCCACACACACATGCAGTGCAGTACCACCACCAGCAAAATATGGCAATGGCACCACCACCAACAGAAACCATGAGGACACCAACAACCTCTTCCTTGACCACTGTTTCATGCTTACTGCTGCTGCTTCTTTTGTTATCTTCCACATCACCCACCAGCATGGCTGCCACAGATGTGGCAGAAAAATATGTGGCTACCTTAATGCCACTACTGCCAACTACTCCTTCACTTCTATTAGCCCTGGAAGCCATAGAATGTGCTGCCACATACATACATAGTGTTTTTTTAACTGCAGCACTATTTTGCCCCACAGATTTTGAACACTTTTTGATACTTCCCAGTCACTTCTCCCTTTAGTGGAGCTTCTCTTCCTGGTCATTCTTATATGCTAACTGTAACTTGATTTTGGATGAAAAATTACAGAATGTAAATAAAGCCTGCAGTACACATAAGTACTAGGGCAGACAACACCTGCACTTAGGGAATCAGGGATCAGCAGTGAGATCTGAAAAAAATTACACACACAACAGGGATAAAGGGATTAAAGAAGTTATTAAGTATCAGCAGCAAACAACTCCCCCTAGAGAATCAAGGATCAGCAGGGTGATCTGAAAAAAAATACTCTATGCTAACAGTACATAGCGAACCGCCCTCCTAAAAAGGATATTTTTTCTGTTAACACAACACTGAGATTAATAAACTAACATGAAAGAAGTACCAGGCGCAGACAACACCCCCCCCCCAGGAATCAGGGATCATCAGTGCGAGCTGAAAAACTACTACTAAAAACAACCCAAAAAGTTCCTTTTTTTTTTCCGCTTTTTTGTTCTCTCATTTTATTTAATAGAATAGGGATTAAAATGACAGGGGTAACGGGTAATTTAATATTAAGTATAACACAAGGTGACTTAACACTGTCACTTTAAGAAAAATATAACTCAAAAAATAACTAAAACTGCTACAGAAAGACACTGACACAATACTTAAACACACCAAACTAAACCACAGAAATAAAAATAAGAAACTACTCTCTACAGATCAAAAATGATGAACAAGAAAGAGTGAGAGAACCAAAATAAAACCCAAATCTCCTGCTTAGACAAAAAATGTTCTGGATCTTTGTAGGCTTCCTTGCTTTACAGTACACCTCCCCTCCCCCATAGCATTGCTTAGACTGACAAAACAGAAACCACTACTTTAAAGTAAGTAATCAGTGAAAAAAAAAACTATAAATCCAATAGCACGAGGCCCTCTAGAACAATTTGTGAGCAATTTGTATTCAAAAAGCTTGGTTTTGAAATGTATTTTAAACATTTTTTTTCATAGGCAAGCACACACATATGTCTCTCCTCTGTCTTCAGAAGACTGCACAAAAGACAGCCTCATCATGGCATACAGCTTGTTTCAGGAATATGTGACCTCTAATCCGATAGTACATTGCAAATTTTGCCAGTGCCAAACTTCACCAGCAAAGTCTCCAACTTTGCATTTTGCAGTCTCTGGCTCTGCACCAAACTCTACCAGTGAAGCTGCCAACTTTGCATTTCAAGGAGCTATCAGTTTCCATGAATTTGGATTTTGTACAACAAATTAACTTCGTGAAAAGAGATGAATTTACAAATTATTCCCTGGAGCGAAGTTTTCTAACTTAACACATCACTAGATATAGACTTCAGGGATCCAATTGTAACCAGACAGTACTGTACTCCCAGTGCCATGTACAGAAATGTTGCCCCACTGTTAGCAGCTCCAGGGGCTTTCCACAGTGACTTCAGGCCTAAGCAGCTCCAGCCCAAGAGCAGGGTGGTCATGCCATGGCTGCACATATACCAGGATGAGTTCTTTCTAATTAGCACTACTTCATGCTAAATTATCTGAAACTACCACTGAGTCCTTCTCCATTTTCTACAGGGCATGTATGCTGTTCAGTGGGTTACCCAGATGGGCAGAGGAATTGCTGTTAAATCCATAAGTGTCAATAAATTCCAGACTCCTGTATTGTTTGGTCTGGGATGGGGAGTTTGGTGGAACTTTGTTATGGCAGGTGGGAGTGTCAGGGTTTCTTGATGAAACAAGCCACTATGCCACACAAGGTCCAATGGACACACACCCTGTCCCTATTCACATTACCTCAAACTGTTTTCTATGAGTGACGACATGAACAGGAGTTTGCTGCTACTCAGTATTTAGAAGACATTTTCAGCACATTGCCACTAGGCTATCAGATACTTGGGACTATGGCAGAAATACATAATTGAGACATGCATGTCAGCCTAACTCTGTGCTGTGTCAGTTTGCTGGACCATATTGTGTTCAGCTGTTGATATTGTTGTTTTGGTCCTATAACGATCAATTAGCACTCTTTTACAGTTGATGTGGAGTGCCTAGGGGTGTCAGTGACATGGTTGTCCCACTGATGCTCCTGACTGGATGTTACAATGACTCACAAATGTGATAAAATTGGCAAAACCCATAGACTGAGCCTGGAGAAGTATACCCGATCTAATCTTCCTTCAGGAATCTCATCTATTCCAAAAAGAACACACTTAGTTCCCAAAATTTGGCTTCTCCCCTGAACAATACTCCTGTTATGGAGTGGTCACAGATGTGGGGTGGTAATACTCATCTCCTACCATGCCCCATTTCAGGAATATTTGAAATGGTCAGATCCAGAGGGGTGTCTGCAAGGCCAGCATCAGGTTTCTGTGGGCCCTGAACAATTGACTTCTAGAAAGCCCCCCTCAGACCCATCTGTCTGTTAAAAAAATACAAAAAAAAGACTGCACCAACAGCCAGCTTGCCATCATCAAACCTCTCCATACAGCTGCAGTACAGCAGCAAGCAATTCAGAAAAAAATTCCACACCAACCCAGCAGCAGCAGACCAAGCCACTCATGCTTGAATTGTGACCTTCTGACCTGTAGAAGGCCAGCCCCCCTCAGACCCATCTGTCTGTTAAAAAAACTACAACAATAAAACCACACCACCAGCCAGCTTGCCAACACCAGCTCTTTCCACACAGCAGACAGTACAGCAGCAAAGGCAGATTCAGTACAGATAGTGCAATGGACCACAGCTGAGCCTCCCCTCCCATTCTTCTCTGCTCCCTCCCAGGGTCTGTACCTGTCCTACCTGCCTGTGATGAGGCACCATGTGGGTCACAAAGGGAAAATTATCCACACCCTCTGCAGCCTGTGGACTTCTTGTCAATCGTGCCATTAGCTCCAAGTGCATTTAGGCCAGATGCGACTCAAGTGGATGCACTGACAACAACTATCGATCGCTCTACTCAGACAGTCCCCTGTCCCTGCCAGTGCTCTTTGCTCTGTCACCACTCTCCACCTGTACAGAACTTAATTTTGAATTGAACTCTTGCCTTTGCGCTGACATCTGGTGTCGCCTCCCTCGCAACAACGTCAGAGAAAGCTTACGTCAAACAGCTAATTAAACTGACTCTCTGGGCTGCTCAGGCCCACATCTCCACCACACTCTCCTCCAGCTATTGGCTGCCTGCATATTCCTTTCCACACCCTGCCCAATGGCACAGAATGCTAATGGATTGGGATCCTGCCAGTCAGGGTCAACAAGCAGGGCTTACAGGCAGGCAGCCTTGGCTTTGGGTCAGGGTGATTCGGAATGGACCTGTTTCACATTGTTTTCTTGTCCAACTCCTCCACTCAGCTCGGTGGCAGCAGTGCAGTGCAATAGTGAGTAGTACATGATGTAAACAATGTCATGGGTTGGGCTGGCTTCACCATTAGGTAGTGGTTGGAGCTGGGAGTGGAAAAAAGCATGCTGTCAGCACAGCACTACAGCAAAATTTACCCTTTATTTTGAGCCCTGCCTGGGCCCTTCTCTGGTGTCAGGACCCTGGGCAATCACCCGGGTGGCCTGGATACTGACGCCAGGTCTGGACATCTGGTAGTAGTTATGGGCTCCTTCCAAAGCCAAACAATCACACTTGTTAATCTTTATCTTCCACCCTGGGACATCACCCCTATTATAACATTTCTACTACTGTAGACAAAATGGTGTCCCTGGCTCAAAGGAATTTTACTCCTTGTTGGGAATTTCAATATTGCACTGCAGCTAGAATGGGATTCAGCCAATCCCATGCCTCCTTGGAAAGAGGCTTCGAATACAGTTCATTCTAAAAAGTAATTTGTCCATGAGGTGGGATGAATAGAAATATGGAGAGCTCCACACCCTAGAATGCACAGTTATTCATATTATTCCCAGGTCCACTACACATACTCTCAGACTGACCACTGCTATATGCAAGTGGAATATCATTTACAGGTAAAATGGAGTTGATTGGGGGAAATTTTCCTCTCAGACCATGCTCCAACCAGTGCATACTTGGATTTTGGCCTGGAAAGATGAGCCACTAGGTCACATCTAAACAACTACCTGCTTAAGTTGCCAACATTCTGTACATATCTCAGAGACAAGCTAGATGAGATCCTCCTAGATACACCTGAAGCAGTGATATCCCATGCTGTTAGGTAGAACACATTAAAGATGGTTTTGTGGAGGCAGCTTATTCAATACTATACTCAACAAAAGTGCTTATGACAGTAGCATCAATAAGTTCTGGAGGATAAATTACATTTCCTCTAGATGCCCACCAATAAGGTGACTGATCAATCAACCCCCAAATCAAATCCATCAAAGCAGACATAGACAAACTTTGTCTCGAGCACACGGAACTTGCTGTCACTTTCCTCAGACAGTGTTTTTATGAAGGTGAGGACCCATTCAGCCAGCTTACTAGCATACCAGTTATAGAAACAGAGAAGGCTAGCCACCATCCAAACATATATAAATGCCAGCAGAAACAGGCCTTACGATCTATCGGGTCTCCTCGAGTGTGCAGCTATCACCTTATAATGCTGCTGCCCCTCTCTTCCCCCCATCCTATTACCCCTTCCCCTATCTCAACCCCTCTTGAAGCTGTCTACAAGTCTTGCAGGCTACTACCTCACCCGGAAAGGAGTTCCACTTGTCCACCACTCTTTCTGTGAAAAAAATGTCTCCTCATCCCTCTCTCCTGAATCTATTCCCCTCCAATCTCAGTTGGTGTCCTCTAGTGTCCCTCCCCATTTCTTCTCTGGAAAATCCTCTCTGCATTAGTCTTGTTTATTCCCTACAGGTACTTAAAGGTCTCAGTCATATCTCCCCTGTCCCTCCTGTCTTCCAGAGAGTACAATTTCAACTCCCCCAGCCTTTCATCATATAGCTTGCCCTCCAATCCCTGGATCATATTTGTAGCTCTATGCTGTACCCCCTCCAACAAATTGATGTCCATCTTCAGGAACAGGCACCAGTATTGCATGCTGTACTCCAGGTGGGGCTAGACCAGCTACCTATACAAGGACAGGATAACCTCCCTACTTTTGGAGGAGATCCCTCCAGATATACACCCAAGCATTTTGTTGGCTTTTGCTGCCACCCTTCTGCATTGAACAGAGTTGTTCATGCTCCCTGTTATGATCATCCCTAGGTCCTTCTCATCTGAACCCCATTTAAGTGATAATCCCTCCTCTGGTCTGGGTTCTGAATTTCAGAACCTTGCACTTCTTGTCATTGAACCCCAGCTGCCATTTATCTGCCCACTCTTGCAGCTTATACATGTCCTGCTGCAACCCCTCACCCCATGTCATCTACCACAGCTCCCATCTTGGCATTGTCTGCCAACAGACTGATTTTGCTCCATATTCCATTCAAGATATCTGCAATGAAAATCCTGAACAGTACTGGTCCCAGCAAAGATCCCTGTGATACCCCACTCATCATCACTCTCGGTGATGAGCGTTCCTTCCTACCACCACCCTTTGCTGTAGCCCTTCAGCCATTCCCTGATCCAGGTCACCATTTTTGGTCCTGCCCCCACATATTCCATCTTCCCCCCCAATCTCCCATGTGGCACTGAATCAAAGGCCTTACTGAAGTCCAAGTACAGGACATCCACAGCACAGCCTTTTGTTCAGTTCCTATGTCACCCAGTCATAGAACTCTACCATGTTTGTCTGGCATGATCTGCCCATGACAAATCCATGCTGCTGGTAGTCCTGGGTAACATTTGCCTACAAGAAGCTCATGAGCCTCTCCTTCAGGATGGTCTCCATGTGTTTGCCCATTATCAAGGTGAGACTCACTGACCTGTAGTTCCCTGGTTCATCCTTTGACCCACTTTTATGGATGGGCACCACATGGGCCATCCTCCAGTCCTGTGGCACACATCCTGTGTCCAGGAAGGTATTGAACAGGTCTATCAGAGGTCCCACAAGGACCTCTGCCAGCTCCCTCAGTACTCTAGGGTGAATGCCACCTGGCCCACGTGCTTTGTCCACTCTTAATTCCCTGAACCCCTCCAGCACCCTGCCCTCTGTAATCCCTACATCTGTTGTCCTCTGCCCCCTTACCCACCTCCCCACTTACCTGAGGTATTTTCCCCCTTCCCGTGTGAACACAAAGCAGAAGTACTTGTTCAGTGCCTTTGCCTGCTTTGCCCACTTCTCCACACACCCCCCCCCCATCTTTCTTGATCCTCACAAGCTGGTCTTTGCTTCTCCTTTTCTCACCTATGTAATGGGAGAAGTCTTTTTCTCCTCTTTTGATCCCCTGCACCAGTCTCAACTCTCTAGACGCTTTGGCTCCTGGCCAATCTGGTGACCTCACTAGACTTTTCCCTGTATACATCTTTATCTTTTCCCCTGCCAATTTTCCTATACTTCTGAAATGCCTTCCTCCTGGCTCTCACCCCTTCCCTGACCTCCGATGACAGCCAACTGGGTTTCTTTGCCCTGCACTTTTTGGTTTTTTTCCAGGACAGGTCTTTGTTGCCTCTGCCAGCCCTCTCCTTATTATATTCCACTTCTGATCTGCATCCATGTGTTGTTGGATGTCTGCCAGGTGCTTGCTTAGAATTTCCCCCATCATCCTAAAGTCTGCCCCCCTAAACCCAACCACCCTTGCACCCATGCCCCCTGTGTCCCTCCCCATGTTTAGTGTGATCCACACTGAGTAGTGATCACTCCCAGCAAGCAGTTCCACCACTTCTAGGTTCCTTACATCTTCCCCATTATCTAGTACAAGGTCCAAAGTCCTTCCTAGCAGTGTTGACCCCTGTACCAGCTGTGTCAACAAGCTGCCCTGAAATGCTTCCAACTGGACCCCCTCTCTTGTGGTCATGGTGGCAGATGTGCTCCAATCCACCCCCAGTTGGTTGAAATCCACCACCACCACCACCGTGCTTCCCTTCCTGCTTATACTTTAAATTTGATATACCAGTGCCCGGTCCAGGTCAAAACCCTGTGGTGGTGGCCTATACACTACCCCCATCCTCAGTGTCCTATTCCTTGCATCCTGGAACTGAATCCACAGAACTTCTTTCCTCCTCTTCCTCCCCCCTTACAAACTTAATCCCCTCCCTATCAGAGATCACCAACCCTCCCCCATTCCCCTTGGCCCTACCCTTTCTGAATAGCCTGTACCCTGGGTTCATCAAATCCCAAACTGGTACTGGGTGGCTCATGTTTCTGTGATGGCCGCTATGTCTGCCAATTCCTCCACCAAGAGACCCTGTAACTCTGCAGTTCTGTACCTTAGGCTTCTTGCATTCAGTGAGACCACCTTCCAGCTTGTTGCCTCCCCAACCTTACCATTTCTCTTCCCTTTCTTTGGTCCACTCTGTGCCCCCTCCTCACTGCTTTTACCTCTAACTACGGGGTGAGCACCCTATGCTCCCCTTTCCAGACATTGTTTCTAACAATGGTCCCCTTGCCACCCTACTTCCTAGTTTAAATCCACCCTTGTTGAAATATACCCCTCCAATCCCTGTTTGAGTACTCTCTTCCCCTCTTTGCTCAAATGTAACCTGTCCCCTGCCTATAGGTCGCTGTTGTCCCAGGTCCTGCCTCAGTCTGACACCAGTCCATATTTCCTGGTTTGGCACCAGTCCCTCAGATAACCCATTGAACTCCTTTATCCTTTTTTTTTCTCCCTGTACTTGCACATGGCACAGGTATCACCTCAGAGAATGCCACCGATAATACCACCTCATCACACTGCCTACCCAATTCCTCGAACCTCCCCTTTACCACCTCCACTCTTTCCACAGCCAAGTCATTTGTTCCCACATGTACCACAACATGTGGTTTCAGCCTCCCTCTGCTTTCGCACTTTAGAAGTGCCTGCCATGCCCTGTCTGCAGTCAATCCCAGAATTGCCTCAGCCCAGATACGACTGTGCCTTCCCTCCCTTCCCCCCCATCTGATCCCCTTCCATATGGAGTCCCCCATCACCAATACCCCACCATCATTCTGATCCTGAACCCACCTTCCACTGTGATCCATGTTCACTCCCCACAGAACCCTGCTGCCTCCCTTTTTACATCCCTCATCTGCACCTTTTGTGATATTTGTTTCATTCCCCTCTGCTGCCTCCCTTTCTATTACCTCCTCCTCTACCCTACCCTTCCTCTCCCATCTTTGTTTCCTATTGTAAATCCTGCTTCTTGGACCTTCCCTACCTCTCCCCCCCCGCTCTCGCAGCTTTGATACCTCCCCTTCCTCTGCCAACACTACAGACATATTGCTTGACAACCCCACAATGGTGCCCATTGCCTCTTTCCTCCTTCACTGATCCCTCTCTCCTCCTACTGCACCTCTGCTTACCTCCCCCCATCATCCTTATATCTCCATCTTTAGCTTTGCAGTTTCCTCTCTGCATTTCCCTGCCACTCCTTAGTGGGGTCTCTCCTGCCTCAGCTCCCACTTACACTCCTTACTTCCCTCCATAGCCCCATTACTTCATCCTCCAATTTCCTTAGCCTGTAGCAAATTGGACAGTCTCTCAGTTTCCATAATAAATTCATCCAAACATCTGCCCCACATCCATTGCAACTTACTATCCTCTCTGTGCCTGCCACCCTCCCTCCATGGCGCCCATCTTTTCTCCCTCTATTCTGCAGCCTCTGCCCACCCTTATCCATATCTGCCCACTTCTACCACCCCTCGTATTCTCCCCCATGCAGCCCTTCACACCTATGCCCCATTATTTGAATTTGGCTTAAGTGTATCCCCACACCTGTCCCCCAGTCCTTACTCTCATAATTATATGCTCTATTACTAGTCTGATATCAGTCCTTTAACCCCTTAGTCCTCATTTGATGGCCTTTACTGAGCGACCATTCTCCCACCTCTTGCATTTGGAAAAACAGACCCCATTGGCTGCCCCTAGACTTATAGTAGCTGGGACTTTTCTAGGTTCTCCCTAGAGGCCTTTCAGTATTGTCTAAGAGATACTGACTGGATGTCCATCAGACTGTTGGGCACCATGGAGGAAGCCGCTCGGTTCTTCCAGAATACATTCTCCACTGTGGTCAATCTCCATGCTCCAGTAAGGAAAAGACACACAAAAGGCCAGTGCCAGAGAGGGATCACATGGGAACTGAAATACCTCATGCTAGGCAGAGACAAGGCCTGGAAGAAGGCAAGGTGCTCTGCCAGCCCAGTACTTATGGCCGACTACAGGTCTCTGAGGAATCAATGCAAAAAGGCCTCTAAAATGGCTAAAAGGGACTACTTTAAATCAATCCAGCAGTGATCCTTGACAAACCCAAAGTCATTCTGGTCCAGCATTAATTCACTGATAAAAGGCCAAAACAAATCCCCTCAGGGCACTATAACCTGCTCTGGTCAAACCCTAGCAGAGGAAGGCAAGGCAGCTGCTGCCTTCAATAGTTTCTTCACTGGCCTGGGCTCATACAGAACTAATCCACTGGTCCTCAACTAGGTCCCCTTGGTCACTGAAACTCAGGAATCTCTTGCCCCCCCATTTCCACCTAAGAACATTGCATGTCAAAGAGGTGTTGCCTCTTCTACTATCCTTAAAGTCCTCTGGTTCTCTGAGGCCAGATGGATTGGGCCCTAGACTGCTTAAGGCTGCTACCCATGCTATTGCCTTGCCAATCACCTGGCTTATAAACAGATCACTGCAGGAGGCAGTAGTCCCCAAAGTATGAAACAGGCTCATGTGGTCCCACTCCATCAGGGTGGAGCTAAGGAACCATTAGGTCACTACAGGCCTATCTCTATCCTTTGCTCCCTTGCAAAGGTCCAGGAGCAGCTGGTGTACTCCCAACTCAGGGGTTACCTGGAAGTAAACTAACTCCTGGCCCTCTCACAACATGGCTTCTGATGAAAACATGGGACTGACACTGCCCTCGTCAGATTCACCTTTGACATCCTCGCAGCTTTGGACAAAGGCACCGCTACATGGGCAGTCTTTATTGACCTTACCAAGGCCTTTGACCTGGTAGACCACCCTCTCCTGCTAAAAAAGCTGAGCAAATTTGGACTTGACCAACATTCCCTGATTTGGTTCCACAGCTACCTGTCTGGCCGTGCCCAACAGGTTAAGTGGAGAGGTGCAACATCTGGTGTACTACCTCTAAATGAGGGGGGTCCACAAGGTTCTGTCCTGGGCCCACTTTTGTTCTAACTCTTCATCAACGACCTTTGTCACCACTATGGGAGTAGCTCCATGGTGCAGTACGCCGATGACATGGTGCTCTACAGAACCATGCTGCAGCTGGATGACCTTGGGCCCTTGCTACAGTCTGACTTTGCCATGGCTGAGGCTTGGCTATTTGCAAACCACCTGGTCCTTAGCGCAAATAAGATCAAAGCCCTTCTGTTCGGGCAGAAATCCCTGGGTCCCTCCCGGGCCCACCTTCTTCCACTAATTACCATATCTGCCTCCACTATTAAGGTGGTCCAGTCCATCAGGTACCTGGGACTCACAATAGATCAGAGGCTTACCCTAAAACAACATGTTGACCTAGTAACAAAAAACATACACCGAAAACTGGGCCTGCTCTACCTCCTAAGCTCCTATATGATTCCTGAAACCCTGACTGGTGATTGCAAAGAGTATCCTCCTCCCTACTCTTACCTATGCCTCCCCAACCCTTCTAGGCCTATCAAAGCATGACCATTATAGAGTACAAACTCTGTATCATAAAATTGCATGATTATCCATGAAAGCTCATCCTCGGATCCATCACTGTGATGTTCTTGCCTCACTCAATTGGCCTACTCTAGGCCACAGGTTTCAGTACCCCCTACTAAGCTGGACTTACAAGCTTCTCTATGCCAACCCTCAAGATGGGCTAGCTGGACTACATGCCCCAAAGTGGTCTAGCAGACCACTCCGCACTCTGGGTAAACTACTCCTGAAATTGCCTAGGGTCCACTCTGCAGCAAGCTCTAAATCCTTTGCCTTCCAGAGGAGGTTGTGGAGTCAAAAACAGTGGTTGAATTCAAGCATGCATTGGACAGTCATAAGGAAATTCTAGGGGGTGGGGGTAGAAAGAAGTAGGCTGCTGGTTAACTAGGATCTGCAGCTTATCCATTAGGTAGGGAAATGGGCAGACTGGGTGGGCCAAGCAGTCCTTATCTGCCATCAAATTCTATGTTTCTATGTTTCTATACTGCCCCTGCACAGTGGAATAAGTTCCCTGCACACTTACAGGAAGCCACCTCCCTAGCAATATTCCTGAAGGAACTGCGGTTGCACCTCCTAAACCATAGTCACTGCCCCTGCCCTGGTGGCTATGTAACTCATACCCTGTGGTCTGGTGCATTAACTCTTGACCCCTTCCTCTTAGTTGCTACTGTTGATCTTTGTACAATTGTTGTTTATAACTGCTCTTTACTGTAAATATTGTAGGGGACTAGGAAGGTAAGCTACACTTTCTACAGAAAGTTTCATTATTTTTTTTTATTGGCATTTAAGAATTGCAGGATTCCATTAAAGTGTAGTAATTTTATAACCAGAGGGGTTGTAATACAACTGAAGTTGCTTGATTTCTGTGCTAGACACATAGGATTTGGAAGGATATTTGTGCAATATTTTGGAAGTGTCCTGCTGGTTGAACAGTGGGTTCATTTTTATCCCTGGACTCAGTAGAGTGGTTTGTGAAGGAGCAGTGGTCTAGTACATTGTGGTGTTGGTTGACTTACTATACAGGGCAGTACTCACCAGGGTGGTGAAGCAGTGGTGTATTTGATTGTTTCTAACAGTCACCAGTGATTGTGGCCTACCCACCCACCCTTCCCTCACCCCGCCCACCCCAGGCGTGGCATTTCCTTTATAGCCAAGGTTCTGACATCACTTCCTCAACAGGTCTTGGAGCAGAACTGTCATATTCTTAATTACCCAGCACAGTGGATAAAGCATAAGTATACACACACACACACAAAAAAAATAAAAAATAAAAAAAAAATTGTATATTACTCATTGTATATTATAAGGAAGAGGGACATGTGGGGAGTAGTGCAATGCACTGGCTATGGGGCAGCAATTTTACAGGAAACATTCTGGAACTTGCGTTGCTGCCCTATTTGCAGGCAACTGTCAGCTCTGAGGGAGGAGGTTGCCCATCTCCAGGCTGAACTGGCAAGGACTAAGGAGGACTCCACCACCCAAAGAGCACCAGTTCCACAACCACTGCCTCAGAGGTTGCCATGTGTGAAGAGCAGATGGACCACAGTAGGTTCTGGGAGGGTGAGAGTGGTGGAACAGAGGCGTAGCCCCCGAGTTGCACCTCTACACAAATCACATGTCAGTCTGGCAAATCAAGGTTCCTCTATGATGACACTCTCATTGGAGACCAAGAAGAATGCTGGGGACATCCACAAGGGAGACTCACAAAAGAGTGGCAAGGGACAACGCAAGGGAAAGAAACAGCTTCTGATAGGGGACTCAATTGTTAGGGGTGTAGACCTGGAGAAGGGAGAGGAGAGGGGAAGTAAGGTGCCTGCCTGGTGCCATGGCTTGGAGGGACAGGAGGTGAATCCTCAGGATTGCAGAAGCAGCATCACAGGAGAGGAAACTAGATATCATTGTCCACCTTGGGACAAATGACCTAGCTAGGCATGAGATCAGTGCAGTGCAGGATGAATTTGTGGAGTTGGGGAGGGGCCTCAGACAGGTAGCAAGCACGGTAACCTTCTCAGAGGTGCTGCCAGTCTATGGCAGGGGTGAGGCTAGGGTACTACACACCATGCGGTTTAATGAATGGTTGCAAAACTGGTGCAGAGCACAGGGCTTTGGCTTCATTGGGGACTGGTGGTCCACCTGGAGAGATGAAGGTCTATATGGCATGATAGTCTGCATCTGTCCAGGAAGGGAAACATGCTCCTAGGTGACAGGTTTAAAGGCTTCCTTGGCAAGCTTTTAAACTAGCCAAAGGGGGAGGTGCTGATAGGAAACAGGAAAGTTCAAGCCTCCCCCCGCAAAGCATGGCAGGTAGTAGGGTAAACACTGAGGTACAGAGCTTGACAGAGGGCAGGACAGGGGTACATGGAAAAATGGACAAGGGCAATAAGAGCAGGGATGGGGTAAAAAAGGATAAAGCCAACATTAAATGGAGGGCAATGAGTACCAATGCCCATAGTCTTGAAACAAGCTTCCAGAGCTAGTAGCCCTGATGGAAGTGGAACACTTGGATATTGTGGCAGTCACAGAAACATGGTACATGGAGAACCATGACTGGGATGTCAACATACCAGGGTACACAATCTACAGAAGGGACAGGGAGGGTAAAAGAGGAGGTGGAGTAGCTCTCTATATAGGGAAGGGATCAAAGTAACAGAACTAAAAAGTAAAGAGGGAGGACAAGAGGAACTCTGGGTCACATTGGAGACAGGGAATGGCATCACAATCTGCACAGGGTTGTATACAGACCCCCGTCTCAAGGGAGAAATGGACAAGAAAATGATGAGGGCATTCTCAAAATGGCGAAAAAGAGATACTGTTGATGGGGACCTGAATATGCCAGATGTTAACTGGGCAACATGGACTGCAGCCACATCCAAGAGCAGGGTCATTCTCAATGCCCTACAGGGAGCATGCCTTAGACAGCTAGTGGTGGAACCCACTCGGAGGAGCAATATTAGACCTGGTACTCTCAAATGGAGAGAGGATCACAAACTTAGAAGTCAATAGACACCTGGGAACAAGCGACCACTGCACAGTGTGCTTCACAATAAACTCAACCATGGAGACAAGCCATACAAATACAAGGATACTGGACTTTAGAAGGGCTGACTTTGGCAAAATGGGTGAATACCTGAGGAATGCACTAGCAAATGGCCAGAAAGAAGGGTGGAAGAACAATGGAGAAAATCAAAACTGCCATCATGGGCAACAAGCCTTTGTGTGAAACAAATAAAGAAAACAAAGCGGAATAAAAAACCACTATGGCTCTCAAAGAAGTGTCAGGGAAGGTTAAGGAGAAAAAGGCTGCATTCAAAAGTATACGGAATCACAGGCCGGAACACGACAGAGAACTGTATCAATTAAAGCAGAAAGAAGTGGGAAGGCAGTCAGAAAAGCAAAGGCCCAAACTGAGGAAAGGATAGCCAACTCAGTTAAGAAGGGGATAAAACCTTTTAGGTACATTAGGGAACATAGAAAGGTTAAGGGAGGATAGGGAAGATTAATAAAGGAGAGGGAGGTGGGCAGAGGAGACAGTGAAAAGGCAGAGATAATGAATGAATACTTTTGCTCAGTATTCACAAAAGAAGAAGAAGGAGGAGTTACCTAAACCAAACAGCAGAAGCACTCTGGATAGTGGGGTTGATATCAGTCCATTTAAAGAAGAAAGAGTACTGAAAGAACTACAAAACTCAAGGTGGACAAAGCAATGGGGCCTGACGGGATTCACCCTAGAATCCTAAAAGAGCTAAGGGAGGACTAGTGACACCACTAACCACACTTTTTAACAAATCATGGGAAGATGGGGTGGTACCTGAGGACTGGAGGAGGGCAGATGTGATTCCTCTTCACAAAAGTGGGAGCAAGGCAGAAGCAGGAAACTACAGACCTGTTAGTTTGACCTCAGTGGTGGGGAAAATGATGGAATCACTTCTGAAAGAAAGAATTGTTGAGTACCTAGAGGCCAGCGGGGCACTGGACCCAAAGCAGCATGGATTCACAGCAGGAAGGTCATGTCAGACAAATCTAATTGATTTCTTTGACTGGGTGACCAAAGTAATAGACCAGGGAGGGGGCTGTGGATATGGCCTACCTAGACTTTAGCAAGGCATTTGACACAGTCTTTCACAAAAGATTAATAATCAAGTTAGCCAGCCTGGGAGTGGGTCCCAGGGTGGTAGCCTGGGTAAGAAAACTGGCTGCACAACAGGACACAGAAGGTAATAGTGAATGGAACTCATTCTGAAGAAAGGGTGGTTACTAGTGGAGTACCCCAGTGCTCAGTACTGGGTCCAGTCCTCTTTAACGTCTTTATAGGTGACATTGCAGAGGGTCTGGAAGGAAAAGTATGCCTCTTTGCGGATGACACAAAGATCTGTAACAGAGTTGATACACAAGGTGGGGTAGAAAGGATGAGAAGGGACTTGGCAAGGTTGGAGGAATGGTCAGACATAGGCAACTTAGATTCAATGCAAAGTGCAAAGTAATGCACCTGGGAAATAAAATCCAGGAGAAGAGTACACAATAGCAGGGAGGTACTAACAACAACAATAATGGAAAGGGATCTGGGTGTAGTCATATCAGATGACCTAAAGGTGGGTATGCAATGTGAGAGTCAGTAGGGAAAGCCAGGGGATGCTGGGATGCATAGGAGGGGCATCACAAGTAGAAAAAGGAAGTGGTTATCCCTCTATACAGACAGTTGGTGAGATTCCATCTAGAGTACTCGTGCAGTTTTGGAGACCTCATCTCACGCAAGGACATAGACAGGATGGAAGCAGTCTAGAGGCGGGCAACTAAAATGGTGCAGGATCTACATCAGAAACCATATGAAGAGAGACTGAGAGAGCTTAATATGTATACCCTTAATGAAAGGAGGGACAGGGGGCACATGATAGAAACTTTCAAGTACCTCAAGGGAATCAACAAAGTCCAGGAGGGTAGCATCTTTCAGAAAAAGAGATGTGTAAGAACAAGACAGCACAATGTAAAGTTAGAGGGGGGACGGCTCAGGGGAAATGTGAGGAAATTCTCTTTCACGGAGAGAGTGGTGGACGCATGGAACTGCCTTCCTGGAGAGGTTGTGGGGTCTAAAACAGTGGAGGAATTCAAACATGCATGGGACAGACATAAGGCAATTATAGTGGGGGGTTGCAGGAAATAGGCTGTTGGTTAACTAGAATCTGCAGCTTATCCAGTAGGTAGGGAAATGGGCAGACTGGGTGGGCCAAGTGGCCCTTATATGCCGTCAAAGTCTATGTTTCTATGTTTCTGTCATTGAAACTATGTATGCTATGTCCTGTACTGTACTACCTGTATGTATTGCCTTGCTTTATGTAACTCATTCCGGGTCGCCCCTGAAAAAGGGACCCTTTGGGCCCAGTGGGCTTACCCAGCTAACAAAATTTAATTAATAAATAAATAAATAAATAATTACTCAATAACACAATAATACAATCCCCTCAGCGTACTACATTAATACAGTAACACATTAGTACAATCCCCTCAGTGTATTACATCTCTTGTGAACCCTAATTACTTATCACAGCCCCAAATATGCTAGATCTGTAGCTTAGTAATACATTGCCACCTTAATATATATTAAATTGAGTCCTATCTCTAGGACGGAGTGCAGCGGGTGGTGATGGGGGAATTTCTCCTCCTCCCCCCAAATGTCTCTGTCTTGTGGAGTACTTCAGGGCTCGATCTAGTCACCGATGTTGTTCGCAGTGTATATGCTGCCCCTGGGTGTGATCATTCAACAATACAGTGTAGAGTTTCACTGCTGTACAGATGACACCCAACTGTATTTGTCTTTTGCACCTGGAGCATCAGAAGCAGTCGACATGCTTAAAAGCTGTCTGGCTAAAATCAATGACAAGATGGCTTCTAACTGGCTAAGACTCAACCCGGCTAAGAGTGAGGTGCTGGTGATCGAGCCTGGTCATGGGCATAATGGGTTACCAGAGGGGGCTGACTCTGGACTTGTTCTGGGGTCTGCTTCATTGGTGATTTCTCCAAGGGTGTGAAATCTGGATGTGAGCCTTGACTGCAGATTGACCTTTGAAGATCAGGTGTCAGCTGTAGTCAGCAGTGGTTTTTGCTAATTGAGGAACATTGCCTGGATTAAACCCCTCATTCTGCCTGAGGACGTGCTGACACTAGTACATGCCTTCGTGACTTCCAGGCTCAATTACTGTAATACTCTGTACTTTGGGGTCATGGGAGGGACCCTGCACAGGCAGCAGCTAGTGCAGAATGTAGTGGCCTGGTTGCTGATGGGCCTTTCTAGGTCTAGTGATGTGACTCCAGTCCTGCATGCTCTGCACTGACTGCCGATCAGGTGGAGGGTCCTTTTCAAGGTGGGTCTTCTCACCTTTAAGGCCCTATATGGGCTGGGTCCTGGTTATCTGTCTAATCTCCTGACACCGGTGTCCTCTGCTCACTCCCTCCGCTCCTCCTCGAGGGGCCTACTGGATGTTCCCAGGGTTCAGCTCAAGACCTTGGGAGATCATGCTTTTAGTGTCTCTGGGCCGACCCTGTGAAACTCGCTTCCACCTGCAGTCCAGGAGGCTCCCTCAATTGAGGTGTTCAAGGGGAGACTAAAGGCCAACCTCTTCAGCCTGGCCTTTGACTGTTGACAACTTTTTAGTTTTGGCCAGTCCCTTGAAGCCTGACTTCTGGAAACCTCTTTTTACTGAATTTTAATCGTGTTATATTTTATGAGGTTTTATTATGTTTTTACTCTATTGTTGTGTGTCATCATTTGTATTTGGCACTCAGAGCCTTTGGGATTGGGTGCCCTATAAATAAAAATGCCTTGCCTAAATCAAAATATGACATCACAAAACAAGGCTAACTTTCATAACCTAATAGTCTTTGCAAGAGACCCTGTGGGCTTGGTAAACCTTTTGGTCTCTACCCACCTACACCCCCTGCGTCTGAAGTTTCACCACCTGACCATTAGCTTTAAGAGTTAGTTCATATGGACAGTTTATATCTCCAGAGGCTCCTCCCTCACAGCTTTCAAGCCCAACCCCCAGTGACTTTTCAGTATTAAGAACTCACAGCACTAATTTAAAGTACAAGCTATTCAAATATCACAGTTACAATTGAAGATAAACAGAACCACTTTCCTGAACACACCTCCCTCTTCTGTCCCCAGGTGAATAATGAAAGACAAGATGGTTCCTGTAATTACCCCTCCACCTCTCACCAGGCAAACAGCACGGATTTAAATTTCACTTGAAATATCACTGCCTAACCGTTCCTACAACCAGCACACAAGCCACCAACAGTTACACTGTCAAAGTCCAAGTAAACGTTGTAACTTAAAGTACTAATTTAATCAGTTGTAACTCACAGCACTAATTTAAAGTACAAACTATTCAAATATTACAGTTAAAACAGAAGATAAACAGAACCATTTTCCTGAACACACTTCCCTCTTCTGTCCCCAAGAGAATAATCCACTTTCCTGAACATACCTCCCTCTTCTGTCCCCAGGTGAATAATCCATAACTACACTATCTCATCCTACAACCTGGAGTTTGGCTCACTCACTAATCGGATGTTGTCCAAACCTTCAAGCAATATTATGAGACTCTCTATAACCTGGAGGTGGAATGCACAGGAGCAGCTAGGCAATTTTTGCCTTCCACTGCAGCTACCCCAGGCTCACATTGATCATAGCAACTGATTGCAGCAAACATTGTGCCGCTGGAGAAAGAGGTGAAACTATTACACGCTACACCTGCAGCAACAAGGAGGGAGAGGGGGGACATGATAGAAACTTTCAAGTACCTCAAGGGAATCAACAAAGTCCAAGAGGGTAGCATCTTTCAAAAAAAGAGGTGTGCAAGAACAAGAGGGCACAATTTGAAGATAGAGGGGGGGCTGGCTCAGAGGTAATTTAAGGAAGTATTTTTTCACAGAGAGGGTTGTGGATGCATGGAATGGCCTTCCAGAGGAGGTTGTGGAGTCAAAATCAGTGGTGGAATTCAAGCATGCATGGGATAGTCATAAGGCAATTCTGGGGGGTTGGGGTAGAAAGAAGTAGGCTGCTGGTTAACTAGGATCTGCAGCTTATCCAGTAGGTAGGGAAATGGGCAGACTGGGTGGGCCAAGCGGTCCTTATCTGCCGTCAAATTCTATGTTTCTATGTTTCTATGTTTCAACACCACTGGTTGGGGTTCTGGCTGCTTGAACTCCTGCACCTCATTAAAAGTCAACACCTTAGGAATAGTCTGCACTTCAGGCTGGGGTTCTGCTTCTTTACACTCCTGGACTTTGATGAGGCTAGCCTCCTACTGAGTGTTTGCTCAAACAGCAGTGGCTGTGTGTCCACCATGCAAACCTGTTGGCAAGACAGAGCTACCAGAAGGTGTTGGGGAGTCCAGCCTGTCACTTGCTGGGTGGATGACCAGGTCCATGATCACTAGCTGTGGTGGGGGTGATCTGAAAGAGCACCTCTGGCAGATCACTAGCTAACTCAGCCCCTTCGATCCCCCCAGTCCCACCAGAGACTGAAACTTTGATGGGGAAGCTAGAGGGGGTTGGGACCTCCTGTCCAGTTTGGTTGCTCCCTTCCCCCTTCTGTGGCACTTGGGCTGGCTCAACTCTTGGGTTAGGTCCATCACATTTTTGAATTAATAGTGCCCTCAATTCATCAGCATTCCAGTTCTCAAAATTCAGTCTACATTGTGGCATATTTGCTGCAATCAACTGTGATCTCCAAAGTTCTGGAAACTGGTGCCCCACCATGCCTTCCCTTGCACCTGGGCCAAAGCTATCAGCTGCCTTAAGCTAAATTATGTAGACCTGCCCACCAAAGCAAGCTGCTGGTCGAACCCCTGCTCACTGGGGCCTGGCCTTTTCCACTCTCAACCCAACCTGCAGGTTACTCAATTCCCCACAGACTACTAATCTCTTTTTCCAACTGCAAAGGAACCCCTCTTGTGAAAGCAACTGAGGAAGAGAGGGCAGTCCTTAACTAGGTTTTAAAATTCTGTTTCTTATTTCTTGTAGACTTTATTTTTGCCACCATGGCTCATGTGAGGATATACCACTTATCAGCATCTGGACCTGCCAACTGGCATCCCCCTAGGCTGCCCAGACTGGGAAGCCTGCAGTTTACCCCCTGCAGAGTGGCCCCCAGAGTGAAGTGACCAAGATCCACCTGAGGTCCCTGCTCAGGCTTACATCTGTGGCATCATTCAGATGGAGGTCCAGGGGAATCACAGTGATGCTGGTCCCAGGTATTTTCACTTTGGTTCCCCAGAGAGGCACAGATGTGAAATGGCATCAGCACAGGATGTGTGTACTTCTGCAGATGTCTGCCAATGCCTCTTCCCTGCTTATGTGTCACCCCTGGCTGGTATATACCCAACCTACTCTGGATGTCACTCTATGGCAGGAAGTCCCAGCCCACCCCCCAGAGGAGGAGAGCAGTCCTTGGGACACTCATCCTACCTCCCTCTGGCTGACCCTCTGCCACCCATGCTCTTTCCCGAACAGAGGTCAGTTGCACTGCAGGTGGAAACCCTACCATTGCACTGGTGGGCTGGCAGATTTAATGTTTCTCTTTAAGAAACTAAACTAATTATCCCCATGTAAATTCTCTTTTATTCCATTTTATTGCATGACTTTTTCTGTACTTCATTATTAATAGTAAGAATTTTCCCAACATCACCCACACAGAGGCAACATCTTTTTGTAAACAGGTCTGCATGCCAATAGGCTGTAGAAAGGCTGTATAATGATGATCTGTTGATTTAAACTGTGTTTGCAACATTGCTGGGTGTGGCCTCAAGCCCCAAATTTAGTGAAAAAAAAAACAGTCCATGTATAAAGCCTTGAATAGCTTCATACAGACAATGTTCAAGGGCTGCAAGCCCTGAAGTCCTAGACGGATTTTGTCAGTTGATGGGAAATTGTTTTGCAACCTTTTTATTTTTTAATTTTTTGTCTTCATAGCAAAATTGGTACACTAGCACTCCTAGCCTTCAGGCAAATAAGTTTGCTCCCCAAAGGAACTTACAGGCTACAAGTACACGTTATATGAATTTTGTGAAAACTCTCCATTGTCCCCACCCCCCACCAACAAAGACTGTGGTGTACTATTGCATGGCTCTAGAAACAAAAGAAGCAAGTGATTGAGGGAGAGTGGAGACCTACAGTAGCAAACACATTTAATAGACTATAGCCTGTAGTTTAAGCAGCCTGCCATCACCAAACAAGTCAAATACCCATAGAACATTGTAGTTCAGCTTGCAAATTCCCCAAAATGCAAATCAGTACTAAAATATTTTTTAAACATTCACTAAAAATACAGTACCCCCAACAACCTTGTGCACACTTTTCTAGACCCTCGAACTTAGCTGCTCCCAAAACAGCATGCAGAGTTGACAACTAAACCAAAACCAAAATTTTGCCAGTTACAGATCCCATGTTTTAAGCTTAACCCTTGACTCAAAGGAAAAAGCAAAATTTTGCCAGTTACATATCCTATAAATCTAGTTTAGTCATCTAATACTTAAAAGCACACACACAATGGTGTCAGTTACAGATACCCCTCTACCCAAAAAGGCAAGGCAAATCTTATTTAAAAAGACACCCATCCCGGAGTCTCTGGGTGCTGAACATCAATTAAATAAATACAGCACAACACAATAATAATCAATTAAATACACTGCTCCAAACAAATTAAAACAACATTTGCTACTCAATTTGCTACCATCAGCTACAGCTGCATTTAGAGCCTCTAAAACTAAAGTAAACATCAAAAAATGTTTTGAAAACAAATATGAACTATAAAACATAGTCCGGGAATCCCTGGTCATACAAAAATGCCTTGAGGTGGGCCTTAAATACCTCAACAGACGGGGCCTCTCTAACAACTAAAGGGAGCAAATTCCACAGGATGGGGGCAGCGACACCAAATGCTCTGTCACCAGCAGTTCTTAGCCTCGTCCTGGGAATCGCGAGAAGTCCCCTAGAGGAGAAGCGGAGGGAGAGGACCAAGACAGCAGGTGTAAGAAAGTCACTCAGGTAGCCAGGACCCAGGCCGTGTAGGGCCTTAAAGGCGAGCAAACCCACCCTAAAGAGGAGCCTCCACCTAACCGGCAGCCAGTGCAGTTGACATAGCACAGGAGTAACATGACAGTATTTAGACTGTCCTGTCAACAACCTCGCTGCCACATTCTGCACCAGCTGCAGTCGGCACAGGGTACCCCCAGAGGCCCCTAGATAGAATGCATTACAATAGTCAAGCTTGGATGTCATGAAGGCATGTACCAAAGTGGGGAGCTCCTGTGGCAGAACTAAGGGCTTGATCCTGGTGATATTCCTCAGATGATACAAGCTGCACAACATTCTGTAAATTAGAGATCCTATAGTTCCAGTTTTGTCATCTACCCAAATGCATGCTCACAATCTTGCCAGTTACAGATCCTATATTTCCAGCAAACCATAACAAGACCATAAAACAAAACACTCTAAATTGCAAGCAAACTGAGCTTTTTGTGACTCAGTACTTTCTCTTGCCAGTTGTGGAAGCACATGGCAGGACAAAGACAGCTTACACTAAGAACAAAGGCAGTTTCATGACTAGCTAAGTGGGTGGGGGGATTGGTCAACAGCACCAATTAGCCAGCAAACCCTGTAACAGGCATGTCATTGCACCACACACAATTCAAATTAAATCAACAATTTGAAGAATGTGCTATGGGAAAAATCCCCAAGTCTACCTGAAGTAAAATTATACCCGTAATATCTGAATTAAACTGAACTGCTGCTGAACACTTAATTCTGGTTGAAATAGAAGGGAAAATGGAGCAATTCGGGGTAGAGTCAAGGGGCAAATGCACTTAGGAAATCTATACTCCCAGACACCTTCTTGCTTCTCCGATCCAGTCAGATGCCCTCTGTTCTGTGGAAACCCTCTACCTGCTTTCCTAGTCCATCCCCCTACTGGGAATCCACCTGTTTACTTCCCTGACCTGCCAGGTCAGATGTCAGGGAAGGCAGTAGCCACAGACAAATCCCTGCCTACAGCAATTCTTTGCAGGGTTTTTATTGTACAGTAGAGTGTTACACATGTGTGCCTCCAGAAGCCCTTTGTCCCGCATTCTCTTGTAGTCATGTGGCAAACTACAAGAAGACAGGCATGTGAAAAGTAATGACTTTGACTATTTCAACTGTTCTGTACTGTGGATACTGACTGAAACAAGGGATCTGACACTGGGAACCATTCTAATGTTGCAGTTGATTACCATATTGTAATTTTCACTGCTGACACTACCATGAGAGCTCAGAGACAAAACACTCTGTGAGAAATATTGTACTGTAGCTAGAGCCTCAGAATCATTCAGAAATTTGTGGTCCAAAGTGGTAATTCTGACCACCTTGCACCACAGTTCAAAATGTTGCATTTAGTGCTGTACGGAACTAAAATTCCAATGAAATTCTGTAATTCACTTTGGCAACTTTCATGAAATTCTAACTTAGAATGGTGTATTGAATGCATTGAAATGTGGATTAATGTATTAAGCTGTAGACAAAATATTCTATAGAACCGAACAATGAACTGTACAATGATTGCATGGAGTGCAGAATGCTGTATTAAACTGTGGAACAGAATTCCACAGACTGTCATACCTCAGTTTATGTGTATCGTTTCACAGTTTTGCCAGAACATTTCACTGAATGGTGGGAAATTTGTCAGACATATTTGAAGGAAATGTATGTTGCCAATGTCAGAATTTTAGAAAATATTGTGAATTTCCACAAATTCAGAATTCACATTTTCTGCCCAACACTAGTTGCATAATGTTGGGCCACAACTATGTTAGTCAGCATATCAGCTTGTCTCAACACTGTTGTCACTTTTGTTGTATATACAGGTTTTTGCTTTAAATACACCTGTGTAATGGACATGTATCCCTGTTGTTCACTCATGCATTACACAGATTGCTGCTATGATTATGCTCACCCTTGATTTATTGCATGCTAATTCTCTTCTGTGCTGCCACCTACTGTTGCAATGAGAAAGAGCCTTATAACACTCTTTGTTTACCTGGTAAAATTTATTTTAAAGAAATACACAAATAAGATCCCAAACTTTCTCTACGTGGTCATTCAGAGCATTATGACAATATGTGTGTGTGTGTGTCTAAGTCTATCACACACCTGAGTGCCACCAAGTCTATAAAATATATGGGAGTAGATTCTCAGGGTGGTTCAGGCATATAGTTAGTATTAGCAATCTAGAAGGGGGCAGAGATAAGAGAGGGACTTGAAAAAGGTTTCTATGGCAGAAGGACAGAGGTCTGGGAAGTCTACTGGACACCAGAGACAAATGCTGGGATGCAATTAGGGAGGAGCAGCACTGGACCCCATTGGAGTGCTTCAGTAGCACTGATAAACATACATCTCAACTGTACCAGATTACGAGGAACGTTCCTCATTTTACTTCACAAAAACTCCCTGTTCCACATTGTGTGGACTTGTTCCACATTCAGTATTAACATTTTAAAGGAAAATTTTACAGTAAATGATGCAGAACAAATATATTATTCAATTAATAACAGACTTTCTGAACATAAATGCAAACATTTTAACAGTGTTCTGAGCTTCCTAGGCAAAGATTTGATTAAGAGTTCCACATTTTGTTCATTTGTTCCACATTTTGAGAGGCAATGTTCCATATTTGGGGGACAAAAGGTTGAGAGGTATGCTGATAAAATACATTTTGCTCAAATTAGGGCATACTTTAAGGGTGGGGTAGGGGTGGGGTGGCCATGGAAAAACACCATGTAATGGGAGCTCTGCAAGGAATAGAACCATGTAAATGGCAATATGCCATGCATAGACCTCTGTGGTTATCAAATATCAGGTGCTTGCATCTGGAAACTGCATTTACAACCATTAACTTCTAGTGACCTTTATTTGTTTTGTAATGTGGTTGGAGGGCAAACTCATTTCCCTGGCAACTACGTTTTCTGTTTGTGTAAGAAAGACTTTGTCAATGTCAATTGGGGAGGATGTTTGCACACTGGAATTGTGATACCACCAACTGCAATAGGGTATGGCACCCCTGATGTCATATTAGTCACATCACATTTTTCTTTTATATCTTTGGTAACCAATAACTATGATTTGTCACAGTTCTCGTCTCAGTTTTTTTATTAATAAAAATTACCTTTAATAAATGACTGGGGAATGGGGGAATAGAAAACACTTTGTGACTGATAGATAAAATGGCATGGTATGGGACTGAGACACAAGAAATAAAGCAGCACTGAAAATGAACACTGATGCACCATCTATGTCTTGTATAGTATGAACAATACTGTTTTTATCTTCACAGTTCTGATTACTACTGTAGGAGATGTTACAGAGTCAATAAAAATTAAAGAAAATGAACTCTATTTTTAAGAAATTGCAGCACATTTGTTCCACAGTTGTACTACTTGTGTCATAACTGTTAGACTATGAAAAAGTTTTTCTAGCATTATATTGCAAGGGCACAGAGCTAGCTGAAATTAGCAAGTTCCGAGATTGCAGAATATTCACTAAGTTCCACAAACCTTAGAAAAATATTTGGAATTTTCTGAAATTCTTCAACTGGCAGTACTATTGTCTGTTTTGCAGCTAGAGGTCTGCAATTTGGCATGCATATTTTTTGGTATGAGCCCTAATGCCAAAGTGTAGAGATGTTATTGAGTTCACACTTTGACAATTTAATAGTCATTTAAACATTTCAGAAATAATTTCTGTGCTTACAACGTAGCCACCGTTTGCACTAGATAATTGCATATTTTCTTGGAAGATGCATATTTTCTTGGAAGAGTCATAGAAACTGCTAAATAGAGAGGTAATGGTTATGCAAATTGTAAGTTTTAGCCATGGCCTGCCTCCAGACATAAATTCCTGGCTACGCTTCCAAACCCTGGTCCTCAGCATGACAGCCAGACACTCTGATGCTGAGCAATGGGGGTTGCCTTAAAGCCTAACATTTAGGGTTAATGAACCTAACAAAATTTGTGATATTCCATTCTCTAACTTTAAACTAATAGGGGCTTAAAGTTTAGTAGTTTATGTAATTGCAAAATATAATTTTAGAATTTTCAAATGTTTGGAGGCTTTTAACTCAGTCACCATTAAATCTAGAGATCTGAAACTTGGCACACATATGTATGGGCATTTGAAAGTTGCCATACCAAATTTAGTGCAATTTGGAAAAAAATAACACTTTTAGTTCACATAGTTATCTGTAATTTAAAAATGTCCAAACATTTGGAAGCATATAACTCAGTCACCATTAAAGCTAGGGATCTGAAACTTGGCACACATATGTATGGGCATCTGTAAAGATTTGTAGAGTCACCATGCCAAATGTGGTGCAATTTGGACAAATAGTTTTTGAATTAGATGGAAATAACCAAAATCACAATTGTGGTGAAATTTTGAGAAAATGTTCCTGAAAATGTCATGACATTTTGCAGAAGCAAAATCAGAGTGTTGCCAGAATTCCACTGGCAGAAGACAAATATCACCCAACTCTACAAGTGTGACATGCTGTACAACAAATGACATACAGCATATACCACAATAATGAAGCAAACATCATTTTTTTGGCCATACAGTAAGTAAAGTGTTGCCAATGTGTCAAAGTGTTGGACAACAGCAGGTAAACATTTTGGTGCATTTGCAATTAGGGCTGGGTGAAATTCATATATTCTACTTTTATGGAATTTTCACAAAATTCCACAGTTTTGCAAATATTGCTGATATTTTGAGAACTTTTTCTAAATTCTTTAATTGGTCTCATTCATTCTTAGAGCTGTATATTTATGTGTAAAGGGCCCTAAAGAGATGTCAAGCTTCATGTCATTTGTATGAGACCTGTGACTTATAGGGACAATTTTGTTCATTTTTGAGAAAATTTCTGGAAAGGTTTCTCTGCTTACATCTAAACTTAACAAGCTACTTTCAGAGCAACATTAACAAAAATGTATATGTGTACTTTCTCAGAAGACGCCTATAGAAACTGTTAAATTGGAAGATACAGTCATTGATTAAGTAAATTGTAACTTACAGAAGTTCATAATTTCACAATTAAATCATTAGTTAAAGTCTGTGAAAATTGCAATGGCCACATGTGAAGTAGGGCTGGGGTGCTGAATGCCTTATCTCTCGCTATGCTGGTGATCCAAGTTTGGGAACAGACATGGGTCTCTCAGGGTTCCATTGGGGGGGAAGGAGGATTGAACATTGATTTACTGCTCTCCTAATTCAGGGAAGGGGGACATCATGTACTGCTGCTTGGTTGCCACATAGCAGGGGCTAGGTGGCACATTAGCATTTATGTACCTAGTTGACTAGGAGCAGGCACAGAGGTGTGCTGCATCTCAGTGTAGTATGTGCACACCAAAGCATGTGTTCCAGCCTTGGTCAGGGAGGGAACAAATGAAGAAAAAAACACTACTGCTGACAGGATGATGCTGGCAGCTCTGCAGGCTTGACACCAGCTCCTGAGGCTCCCAGTCACCACAATTGGTGGAAAGCAGCAGATGGTATAAGTTTTGGGTTCAGTGGGTGATGGGTCTGGGAGTTGCCAGGCAAAAAGGGATCAGTTGGGCAGAGGGATATAAAAAATATGTGTGCTAATTTTCAAAATATTTGAATGCTTATAGCTCCATTGCCATTGCAGGTATACACCCAACATTTGTCATGAATAGCCAATATAATCATTCTCTGAAATCTAACAAAGCTGGATGAATTTGGTTGAGTTTGTTAAAATTAACTGTGAATGGCCGGCCCATCGGCGCAGCAGTTGGATTTCTGCTTGCGACACTGGTGACCTGGGTTCAGGAACAGACCCGGATCACTGGAGGGTCAGCAGGGAGGAGAAGGCTCAAATGTCCAACCACTGCTGTCCTTCTCCCTGGGGGAAGGAGGGGATGTGGCTCGCTGTGTGCCACCTCCTGGTGGAGGCCAGGATTGTGACAGCTCAGTGAGCTCCACTGCACTCAAGGGACATGGTGGATGTCGGCAAGTGCCTTGACATCTGTGGCATACCATGCCCCCAGGGAATAAACTGGAAAACTCTGCTCCTTGGCTGGCTGGATGATGGCTGCCAGCTCCTGCTGCCATGAGTACCCTGATGCCCTGAAGCCACCTCAGCAGCTCCCGTGGACTGAATAGATAATGCACTGGATGCCCTCCCTGGCGCCTTCCTCCTCAGAGGAAAGGGACCCATCCAGTGAAGGGTTACACTGGGCTACCCCCGGGATGGCTGCAATGTAAGGTAAGGTGGAGGGCGTTGGGGCAAGGGTGTCGGTGGGGTCCATTTTTGGCTAGAAGGAGAGGGGGCCAGGAGCATGGGAAGGAGAAAGAAAAATTACTGTGGACATTTCTGAAATTACAAATTACAAATTGGCAAAACTTGTTCAAAATTCATGAACACATAATAGATAATGGGCCCTGTATTTAAATGGCTAGCACAGCACAAACTGGTTTTGTGCCACGTTAATCATGATTAGTGCCAGGTGTTGGGACGGGTCCATATCAGAAGGCCCCTTTGCATGGCACAACCCCAACAGTGCCAGTGCACAGAATGTTGCACTGCATTCATGCAAAGGAGGGGTTCCTCATGCATATACAGTGCAGCAGGAAATTCAAAGATTTCAGAAGCACCGCATGGCTGACTGTGCTGTGCAGTTTAATGTTTCTAAAAGCCAGCACTTAATGTTGAGTAGAAGGAGTTGGCACCCCACACCCTGTCCATGCACTCTATTGTACCAGCTCATGATGGTGTCCAGTGGTCCTCCAATCCCTAATCCTCTGTGATATAATAGAAATCCCTTCTCTGGTATCCAATCATCTCCCTCATCCTTGATTCCCTGAAATATAAAAGAAACCCCTTCCTTGATGTCCAGTGGTTCCCCCATCCCTGATCCCCTGTAATATAAAAAGAAACACCTTCCCTGCTGTTCCATGGTCCCCCCATACCTGATCCCCTGTAAAATAAATCCAATCCCACTCCCTGGTGTCCAGTGACCCCCCCTCATCCTTGATCCCTTGTAATATAATAGACCTTCAACTTCCTGGTGTCTAGCAGACCCCCCTTCCTATCCCCAATTGCCTGTGATGTCAAAGTAAACCCTGTTCCCCGGTGTCTAGCAGATGCCACTCCCTATCCCTGATCACCTGTAATGTAAGAGTAAACCCAGTTCCTTGGTGTCTAGTGGACCCCCCCCACCCTGGCAGGTAGTGACCCACCACCCCGCTCTCCTCATCCTGTCCTCAAGTTTGAAACTAGCATAGCCCTCTGCTCTCCACCTTAGCCAGCTGTCAACTGAGATGTCAATGAGCACATACTGAATGTACAGTACACAGTCACTGACAGCTGATTTGGTGGCCAGCTGTGGTGGATGATTGATGGATGTGCCAGTTGCCAGCTCGGGGATAGGATATGATATGATAGGGGATGATGGGTCATTACATACTGGGGTGGGAGGTTGGGGAGTCTGCTAGACACCAGAGAAATGTGTTTACTCTTACATTATGGATGACCAGTTTTGGGGGCTCCGCTAGACACCCAGGGAACTGAGTTTACTGTTACATTATGGTGCAATCAGGATAGGTAGCAGAGTCCGCTATACTCCAGGGAACTAGGTTTACTTTGACATCACTGGTAATCAGGGATAGGGAGGGTGATCCACTAGACACCTGGGAATGGGAGTTCCATTATATTACAAATGATTAAGGATCGTGGCGGGAGCTGGACACCAGGGAGTGGGATTTCATTTATATTACAGGGAATTGAGGAAGAGGGAAAGACAGAACACTAGGGAAGATGTTTCTTTTATATTATTGGGGATCAGGGATAGAGGGATCACTGGACCCCAGGGAAGGGGTTTCATTTATATTACAGTTTTTTTTGTCCACTGTCTCTGCACTTTGTCCTACACAGCAGGATCATTTTACACTAAGATTTGAAAGCAAATGATGAGCTGAATGAATTGAATTACCTGCCTGTGTATGTTTTTTGCACTGCTTTGCACTATAAAAAAGAAGCTGCATGTATTTTTTATTGTGCTTGCTGAATAAAATATTCAATGATGCTTAATGCCATCTGTGTGGTTCTGTGCCATGTTTCTTTGGTGAAGAATAGGTCCGTTAAACACCAGGGAACTGGGTATACTTTTACATTATTGACAATTGGTGATAGGAAATGGGGCCATCTACACACCAGAGAGTTGGATTTCTCTTTTATTACAAGGCATTGAGGGTGGGGTCACTGGACACCAAGCAGTGGGATTTCTATTCTTGTCAAGGGATGGGGAAGATCGTGGCCCAGCCAATTAAACCCTTGTGCCATATACAGATGAGCCCATAATGGGCATGCAAAAGGCCCTTAGCACAGTGCGTGCCCAATGGGCTCATCTGCATGCCTGGGCTGAATATTGCCAATGGTAGCCATGGCACTAACCACTGTGAACCATGCTGTGCTCCTATGGGAAGTCTTTAGCCAAGCGCTCTGGTAGCATGGCACAAAACATGGTGACTGATCAGTTTGCACTATGATACCATGGACCGAAATTCAGACATATAGCGCAGTCTGGTCGGATTGTACTATAAATATCTGTTTGAATATTGGTGCAGTGCCTGCCAGCCTTATTTTTTGCATGATAAATCTGTTTGTGCTGTACAGAAAGCCGGCTCTGAATAGGGGACCTATTGTCACAAGAATTCCACTTAAGGAATTTAACTTTCACAAAGCACTTATCACCCTAAATCATGTTATCTTTGTTGAGCTATTTGCATTCCTGTTGTTCCTTTCTGGGTGACTGTTTTATCCCCACTGCTTTTTCCTCTAAGCTTGATCAAATGGACTCAGTGGACCTGCTTGTCACATGGATTTCCTCCTTGTTTTCAGTCACAAACTCTCTTCAAAAGAGGATCACCTACTTCTTCTCCTGTAGAACGTATCCTGTGGAATAACCAGGATTTGTCTTCTTGGTTCTCCAGTCGTTTTCTTCTCCCACCATGTCTCTGTGAGTTCCTTTAAGTTCTGAGCTTCCAGGTGTTTTTGGTGCTTAGACCAGCCAGTTTGCAGGGTGTGAGTCTCATATGTCCTGTTTTCAAGTAAAAACTGTCCCTGTATGCTTTCTTGCACCGTCAGTCTACTACATGTATTTGTTTTGCTATTTATCACAGCTGCTATTCCTTTGGTGAACTTGTGCATCTAAGTCTTGCCACTGATGACCCCTATACTAGACCTTCTATCCTATCCTACTCTACCCTACCCTACCCTATCCTATCCTATCCTATCCTATCCTATCCTGTCCTATCCTTTAGTTCAAATCCCCTTCACTTCTTTTTCCATTGGCATGGCCATACCCCTTCCATCTTTGCAGAACATATGTCCTTGTTGGGTTCCCTATAGATCACTTTCACTTAACCTGCACTGCAGGCAGGCAAGTTAGGCCTCAGGATGCACCAAATCATTTCCACTCCCACACGAATCAACTACAAGATCGGATATAAATCCCTGATAGACTGAAACATTTTTACCAGCCCTGTAAGGGCTAGTGATTTTGGTACCCTCCATGACTCCTTAAGTGACCACTGAGCCATCTTTTGCAAATGGTCAGCAAAAAGACTGAAAGTCTGAGCCTAAATTCATTTACACTACAGAGCTTAAAAAATTAGACATGCTGGCCCGGTGGCGCTGAAGCACTGGCGCCTTACCCTGAACCACACAGGCGACCTGGGTTCGGGAACAGACTCGGGGCATTGGAGGTCAGCAGGGGGAAGAGATGACTGAGCATCCCTAGTACTGCTGTCCTCTCCTGGGATGTGTAGCAGGACCACATCACTCTGCAGCAGCTCCCAGTGGAGACCAGGAGCACTGCATGAGTGACACAAAAGGGGAAAACCCAGAAAAGCGGAAACCTCTTCAGGATCAGCCGGATGATGGCTGCCGGTCAGCCAACACTTCTGAAACTCCCCGAAGGAACCTGTCCACCTCAGCAGCACCCTGGGGCCAAAAGAAAGAGTGTTCTGGCTATCCTCACCGGTGCCTTCCCCCTCGGAGGTGAAGGACCCACCCAGCCAAGAGTTAAGCCGGGTTCGCCGAGGAGGCTGTGATATAAGGGAAGGAGGCTCGAGATGGTAGTAGGAGGTATGTCAGGAACCATGGCAGCCTGAAGGAGAGGCAGATCCCGGAGCATGTAGGGGGGGAAATACATAATGCAAAAAAAAGAACAAAAATAACTAGACATCTATGCCTTCTTGTGTGCAATCCTTGCCTCTGACTGGTCTTTCACCTAGCAAATTCTTAATATTGATACTGCCCTTGACACTTTCAGCAAAACCTTTCTCAACATTTGTGACTCCTTCATTCCCCTGAAAGAGATCTGAATCAATGTTCAATACAATGAGTGGATCACTCCAGATTAGAGATGTGCAAAATTAGGAAATTTTGTTACATGATATATTTTGTGAAATCTGAGAGTTTTCTGTAATAGTTTGCGGGTCCGAAATATGAAATTCTGCCTGCGAAATGCAGACTTTTGCCCATGGAATGGTGAAATGCGGGTGAAATTTTACCATTTCTGGCAAAATTGTGCATTTTTAGGTGAAATTCCATCTCCTGCGAGGTGAAATTTCTCAACTTCACACTGGCAAAAAATATCATGGAACGGCAGAATTTCATGAAATGTTTCACATGGCAAAATTGCCGGTTTCGTGGCAATTTCACCCGAGAAATTTAATTTCACAACAGCTGTACTCCAGATTGGCTGAAACTTATGAGGCAAAGAGATAGGGCTTGAACAAAATACAGAAAATCTAACTCTCCCAGTCTTCTCCAGCACTACAAAACACTTCAAAACAAGTGCAAATCCAGAGTCCATTCAGCCAAAATTAATTTCTTCCAAAACAAGCAGTTCCTCAAGAAAGGTAACTCAAAACTCCTTTGGGGGACCCTCAACAACCTAGTCAACCACAAGAAAACCACCGAATGGATTGCCCTCACAGCTGCACGTGATCTTATAAATGACCCACAAGCAATTGCCAGCAATTTCAATACTTTCTTTGGAAGCCTGGACAAATATAAGACATGATCCACCACCCCAAACACCCCAAAGCCCCAATAACACTTCTCTGCTCTCCTCAATTCCCTCTATTTCCTCTATCCCCCTCTCTTCAGTTCTATTTTCAATCCCTGAGATCATTCAACACAGATACCTAATAGAAACAATCCCAGATCAAGTATCAGCCCCAATGGTGTGGATTACTACATACTCAAACTTGTTAGTCGCACTATTGCAGCCCCCCTTCACCAACATCTTCAACTACTCCCTGTCTACTGGGTCATTCCTCTGTGCCTGGAAGAGTGCTGTCATCAGACCTCTTCATAAACCTGGCTCCAAATATGACATTGGCAACTACAGACCCATCTCACTCCCTGCTCCACTTTTCAAAATTATTGAGAAAATCATCCTTGACCAGACAACTGACTTTCTTGGCAAGTATAACATCCTTTCCAGCTCCCAGCATGGCTTTAGGTCCTGTCATAACACCAAGTCTGCCATAGTCAATTTCACCCGTGATATCTATCAGTCCAATGGACAAGGGATTCTACATAGGTACTATTTTTGTCAGCCTCACTAAAGCATTCAATCTGGTTGATCACACCTCCCTCCTCCACACCCTCACCCAGCTAAACTTTTCATCATCAGCTAAGTTCCTAACTACCTCAGTCACCGAACCCACAGAACCTTGTTCTAGGATCACCTCTCAGACATCTGTCCTATGAATTATGGGGTCCCACAAGGCTCCACTTTAAGTTCCTTGTTGTTTTTTCCTTTTTGTGAATTTCCTTCCTTGCATTTGTACCTCTACAAAACTCATACTGTACGAAGATGACACAGCCCTTTACTGTAGTGATAAAAACTCCTCTACCCTAAGCCTCCAGCTCCTATCCAATTTTAGTTGACTCTACTCCTGGTTCTCCGAACATGGCCTTGTCACTGACACCAAGAAAAACAAATCCATGGTCTTCTCAGGCTACAGGAAAAACTTCAACTTCCATTTCACCATAACAGATAATAACGGCAACCAGATCAATAGAGTCCTCAAATTTAAATAACTTGAGATCCTCCTGGACTGCCACATTACCTTCAATAACCTCATAAATCTCCTCATCAATAAATTGCACCAAATGTGTGATGCTGTACAGCATAAAACAATTCCTCATCCCTGTCTCTAGGGCTCAACTTGTTAGCAGTTTCATACTTCCACTCCTTGACTACAGCTCTCTAGTTTACTCCCCAACTGTCTCCACAAATCTGGACAGACTGTGGTCCATCTACCACAGTATTCTTCAGTTTGTTACCAGCCTCCCCAGGACAGACCCCACTGCAATCTCTACAGAGCAGCAAATTGGCTCCCCCAGAGGACAGGTTTATCAGTAAGGCCTGCACCTTCCTCTTCAAATCCCTCATGAGTCTTCTCCCTGATGGTACCTCCTCCCTCTTCCCCAGACCTGCCCACCCCCACCCTTCCAGGACTTCCTCTAATACTACTTTTCTATCCCACTGTTAGGGTGTGTAACCCTGATTAGGTTCTTGGTGATAATTAGAGATGCAAATGAATCATAGACAAGTTGTATGCCAGTAATAAACTTGTTTATTACTGCAAAAGGAAACCACAGTTGCCCTAAGCAGTCCTTACTATAAGACATTGGGAGCCAAGCCTAGCACTCCTCAATACCCCAAGGAGTGAAGAAGGTCTCCGAGGAGAATGCATAATACATTACATTATATACTATGATAATCACTATGGTTACCCTTAGCATGAAACATTATTAGATACATGCGGTTGGCCCTGTTGGCCAAAAGTTAGGTGGCTCCACAGTGCTATCTTGTCCTATACAATATTAGCAGAGTCAGCTATCTCTTAGAACAATGAGAGCAAGCATGGTACATGGAAAACAGGATGTGGTACAATTATACATAAATCCAAAAGATGGCAGTTCAGACTACATAATAACAGAAGATGACAAAGACATGAATGTCTTGGCTTACCATGTGCAGTTTCCATGCATAGAGAAAGTAAAGTGTATTACAATCACTATATGTATCCTGACACTTTCTCTTGTATGATAGGTGTCTGTGCTCTATATGTTAGTATAGCATATGATATTACAGTATTTGTATCATAAAGGTTTATCTAAGGTGTACAGCGGGATGCCAATTATGTTGTAAGGACCTCACTTAACACCCCCCCATTGTCTTACTGAAAAGGCAACAACACTGTGGGAAAGTGATGAGAACAAACTGGAATTCAGACTGCTCTTGATATTGTCTGAGTGTATGCCTTAGGCAGAACAATGTTAGTATTAAAAAGATCAAAAATGCCTGTATGATAACAAAACCTTTAAAAGTAATTTCTAACCAAGTATTAGAAAGTGCAGTATTCAAATCACCATCATTGATAAGGGTGTTAAAGGCATCTCCAGCTTTGGAGTGTTGTTACTGATGTGGATGAGGTGTGTATCTTTTCTCTCTAAAAGGGTTTTCAGTGTCAATGTCAGTGGGTCTATGCGTACATTAAGCAAGCATTGACACACAATGAGGTGTGGTTTATCGGCTCTTAAGAGCATGCACAGGGGTGTACTAAGACATGAGGCGCTTGCGCTGAATGCCTTATGCCACTGGGCATGCTCTTATCAGGCGATAAACCACACCTCGGAGTGTGTTGTTGCACTTATAAAATGGGTGAATTAAAAAATAGGAGACATAATTTAATTGGACAAATTTTTTTATTTGTAGTTTTTAACATACTGGAATAATTGTTGTTTTCTGTGTATTTATTTCATCCTTCATTTGCTCTAAGTAATCCAGCTCATCTGAAGTTAGATTTGGGTATGCTGCTCTGTTTTTTACTTTTGTTTTTCTTTTTTTAGCTAGTGCTTGCTCAATTTCTGTACATGCTGTGGTGCCAGGAGGATGGGTGACATCTGCTATGACAGTCAGCTGTTTGGGAGGTACAACAGGTTCGATCTCTGTGATGGCCTGAGGGGTGACAGATACTTCATTTTCAGCTGAGGTGGTTTCAACAGGTTGCTCTTCTGCTTGTGGAGGTAGTCCAGTAAGAATTTCTGTGATTGTTAGTCTGAAACTTATATCCATTGTAAATTGAGTGATTTACGGCTCCTGATGGATGGAGTTTTACTGTGGCATGTGGTACTTCAATGGCTGTAGTATTTTTCTATGAATTTCACTTTATTTTATTCAAGTTTACCAGTTCCGTTACTTTTGGTTTGTGAAGGTATGCTTCTCTGGTCAGGACATTGCCGTTTGTATTTTCTGTCAACATGGAGTATGGATTTCCCACTGAGCTGTGCCAGGCTGGGTTTTTGTTTATGCTTGGCACAGCTCAGTGATTTGTTGCTGTCAAGGGGCAGAATGGCAGAGATTAGTACCGGCTGGGTAAAATACCATGCATTAAGGACATGGCTGGGAAGGTGAAACAGCCAATCAGTGGTTTGGATTTTTTAGCCCATTTTATAAAGATGGGTAGGTATTGAGATACAGCAAGCAAATACTCAGGGTCACCATCCATAACATCAGATTATATGATGGGAACAGGAGTAATCACTGTGTGTCCTATAACAGTGGTTTGATGAGGAACAAAACAAAAGTTAGGATGTTGTATTTCACAAACCTTTTGACCACAGGTGAAAGTTTTATGGTTAGTGACAATACAGTACTGTCCATCAGAATTATGAGCCATTTTGACAGTTGGTAACCTCCATTTTGTAGTTGTACTGGTCAGGTGTAAGATTAATTTGACAGTGTTGTAATTAGCAGATGAACCTCTTCAGTATAAGCCTTGTAGAGTTGTCCACTGTTCGCCAGTTGTGGCAGTGCTGATCGTGCACCAGGGATATCTGTGTCATTAGCAGTAATGTCCAAGTCTAAGGTTAAAGACCAATCAATGCTGTCAGGTGAGAAGCCGCAGACTGGCTTAACGATATCGAAAACATCATAATGACACAAATAATGATATCCCTGTCTTGCACAAGCAGTCCTTGTGAGGTGAAACTCATGCATCTAGGGTTGGATGAAAGACAAAAAGAGGTGGCAGTGTGATGCGTTCTCTGTGTATATCCTCATCTAGGTGCACAATGGAGTGAACTGTAGCTAGTTTATCAAATAAAGCTGTAGTTGGATCAAAGCATGGTAATGAGACAGTAAAGGTCACAAACATTGTGTCTAGAATACTACATCATTTAGCAATGAAGCAGGATCCTTTATTAGGATGCCTTGTTACAAAACCTAAGTTTCTGGCAGTAGATACTGATATGGAACTTGACTGAGGCATACACATTGTAATGCATGCAGTGGATTTGCAATGTGGGCAATACCATTTTGAAATTCTTCTATTGTGAATATTATCTGGAATACATCCAGATTCCAGGTCATGGAAGAGATTATTGATGGTGGTTATGACATAAGAGCCATAAGCAGAGCACAGGAGTTCCCTGGCAATATATTTCTTGTCTGCTTCCCTATTATTCTGTGCAGTGAGCTAATTTAACCTTTCCTTGGTGTCAGTAAAACTTTTAGCTATTTCTTTTATGTTGTAGACATGGTATGTTTCTTCCTGACCAAGTCCATCCACACCATGTAACAATGGGGGTATTATCTGATTAATCACACCTTGCTGGAATTTTCATGCATGATCCTTGATAGTAGCAATGTCTGCCCTGTCCCAGATAGACATACTGCTAGCAAAGATTCCAGTTAAGGTGCCTATTGCACCAGTGATATCAGCTGTTTCATGCTTCTTCTTGGAAGAAGTCGATTTCTTCTTTGAAAAGTTTGGTCAAGATCTAAATAAACATAGATGTTATACAGCGTTTACATTAGTTACTGGGTCCTGTGTATGTGTCTGGTATGCTGCCAGACTATCTAATAACATAATTCTGAAAAACTTTAATGTGTTAGAAGTGAAACACATACTAAATTCTGTCATATTCCAATGTGTGAGATTGAAAAGTACAGGGACATGCATATATTGCAAATTGTTGATAAGGTTACCTGGTACCGAATTTGCAGTTAAGCCTCTAATTGGGCCAGGTTCCTGTGGGGAACATTCTAGGAGTTCTACTTCCGTAGGAGGAATAACAGATAAAAACGTGGTGGCTGAAGCCATATAATTGAGTGCATAATGTTCTTTTGCGGAGTCTTTGGAGAATCTTTTGTACTAGGCAGGGCCAATTAGAGCAATACGATTATATAAACCTGAAAGTTGATGATCGGTGTGTTGAATAGATAGAGTTCCATTTGGGGAAATTTTGGTGTTTGGCCAGCCATGGAATGTTTCTTTGGACAGCCACGCCACTGGGAGAGATTGTCCATTGAAATCTGTTTGCCATTCAATTTGTAGGGTAGATTTGTCAGGGTCTATAACCGAGGCAGGTGTCTTTACCTTCATGTACTGTAATCAATTTGTTTGGGAACGTAATTGAAACTCCTTCTGGAATGGCAGTAGGAGACTGGTTTAGATGTGGAAGGATGCGATCTACCATGCCTTGGATGCCGGGGAAAGCTCCTAAGATGAGGAGTAGCATGTGCAAGACAGCCATATTGCAGGAATACCTGTAAGGAAAAAGAAAAGGTCAGTCTGTACAGTTACGTCCACTGGGGTTAGGAAAGTAATTATACTCCTTTGTATAGCTTTAGTTGGATAGCATGCATCCGTCCATTTGTCAGTAAGTTTCTTGTTTTGCAGAAGTCTAACTTGATAGACTGCAGGACTGAGCTTGTTGACAATGGGGGTAGGGTCCTTCCCACTTATTAGAGAAAGAGTGTGTAGGGTGAGAAAATCTGAGTACCATTACCTAATCTTCAACTTGCCAATCCACTTCTTGTGTGTGTTTCTCAAACTGGATTTTTGATTGTTCCATGTGGTGTGCAGCATAGTGATAGGTCTTAACAATGTCTTTTTTGAGTTTGACCACATACTTGTCGACAGACACTCTGTTTGCAGTGGGGGTGTTCAGGTCAAACAACAGATGTTCATGTTATCTCATAGTTCTACCAGTCATCACCTTGAAAGATGTCAGCTGGGTGGTGGTTGAAAGAATATCCTGATTGCCATAAGGAATAAAGGCAGCAGGGAATCCCAATCCTTGGGATTGTCCTCAATGAATTTGGAAAGCATTTGCTTAATCCATCTGTTGGCTCTTTCTACTTGACCTGAAGATTGAGGGTGGAAGTGTATCTGGAATTTCTGGTTTATCCCTAGAAGTTTAAATGCTTCTTTCATGAACTCACCTGTAAAGCTGGTTCCTTTGTCAGAATCTACCTTCAGAGGTAGGCCCCACCTGGAGAAAATCAGTTTCACCAGGATTTTTGCAGTTGCTTTTACAGTGCAAGTCTTTGTGGGAAAAGCTTCAACCCACTTAGAAAAAAGGTCAGTGACTATAAGTGCATACTTGTTGTTTCTGCTGGTATTGGTCAAGGGACCAATAAAGTCCATTAGTACAGTATGCCAAGGGCCTAAATGTCTTTGTGGTAGTAGTTTGGCATTTTGTTTGGTTGGTATTGGGTTGTTTTGTGTTTAGATCAGACAATTGTCAATATAGTGCCTGACATCCTTGGTGATGCCAGGCAACCAACCAACAGTTTTGAGTCTCTGGAGTATATTCTCAACTCCCTGATGTCCACCAGTGGGGGTGTCATGAATCTGGTGGAGAAATTCAGATCTCAGTGCTTGAGGGACCACCCACAGTCTGTAGGATGAGTCCTCTGGTTGATACCAGATGAATTTTCCATCTTGTGACAAGTGTAACCTATGTGTATGTTTCTTGTATGGATTGTGGGTAGGTAACTCTAATGCAGTTCCTTTGTCAAGGAGCCAGAAAACATCTTGTAGTTGGGCATCTGCATGTTGTGCTGTGGACAAGTCCAATGGCTCAAATGGTTCTGGTTTCTTTTTGATAGCAGCCACTTGTACAGCTACTAAAGCATCAGGAGGATCCATCATCCATGACCCCCCAAGCACCCTCTCTTGCAAGAGTATCTGCTTGGGCATTGAAGGAATGGTAGGGGTCTGTTTTAGAATGAGCTTTAACCTTGTGGATGAAAAGCTTGTGTGTAAAGTGCTGGACCAGTTCATGAATATAAATCACAAGTGCTTTATGTTTCACTGGGGTGCCTTCAGAAGATGCAAAGGAGTTCTTCTTCCAGAATGGTAGAAATTCAGTGAGGGAGCAGTACACCCAATTGGAGTCTACAGAAATGATGCTGTCTTTGGTGCCATGTCGTATGAACTCAAGGGTGCAGACCACAGCTGCCAGTTCAATGTACTGTGATGATGCAACATTGCAATGCTTGGAAATTCTGACAGTGTTGCCATTGGGATACATGATGAGCACCTCAAATACCGCTACCTGTTCTTTTTGGTGATATGAGGCTAAGCCATCTGTAAAGATACAACACAAGGAAGTGTCCGCAAGGAGTTTTGGAGTAGCAGGGAGAAATGGGCCTGGATCAGGCAAGTCAGGGGGTTGCAGCGTACAGTTATGTGGCTCTCCTTGAAAAAGGACCCCATGGGCCAGAATGGAAGGCATTTTGGCAGTGTGGACCTGGTTGTCATAGTCCTGGAGAAGAAGACACTAGTGTGTCAATCTGGTGTTGGATACTGATCCATTCTCCACTCTGTCTGATAGCAAAAAAGCTGTGGGTGAGTGGTTGGTGTTTATAATGATAGATTAGTACCCAATGATACACAAGAAATGTTTGACAGCCCAATAGGTAGACAGAAGGTTCCTTTCACAAATGCTGTACTTCTGTTCCACTGGTGATAACATTTGGGATGCTTATGCAATAGGTCTTAGAGTACCATTAAAGGGAACAGGCAATTTGTGCCAATTGGCAGCTGTTTATGAAGTTCTTATTCTCAGAAACAATATGCATTCCCCTAAATTATCCACATTTAATTGTAATCAAATAAAAAGTAATATGAAAAACTGTATTTTGCACTGTTTTTCTTTTTATGGGCAGCATTCTGTTACAGTTCTTTTCATGGAATCAATAACTTGGAGTTTTTACTATGTCACGGTTTGTGCACAGAATGCTAATTATGAGCTGTTGACCTATCAGAACTATGCTTAGAGTTCTATGCACAAACTATGACATAGATAAAACTGCAAGATATTGGATCCATGAAGACAACTGTATCAGAGTGCTGCCCATGAAAACAAAACAATGCAAAATACAGCTTTTCATATAACTTTTTATTCAGGTACAGTTAAATGTGGATAATTTAGACAAATGCATATCATTTCTGAGAATAAGAACTTTATAAACAGCTGCAATTTAAAAATGATTCCCTGTCTTCTTTAACTTTCTAAGCAAGGACAGCAGACATAGCAATGTCTGAGGTGGCTGATTCTAGATGGAAGGGCAGTACTGGATTTGGGTTCATCAAGGCTGGAGCAGAGGCCAAGGCCTGTTTCAGTGATGTCATAGCCTAGATGCATATGGGACCCCAAGTCCAAGGGATGTCATTTTTCAGAAGCTCATGCAGAGAGGTGGTCTTCTGGGCAAAGTTTCAAATGAAGTCCCTGGAGTAGTTGACCATTCCTAGGAATCGTCTGAGTGGTGTCACACTGGTGGGCAGTGGCAAATCCTGTAGGCCTTGGATCTTCTTCCAGGCTGGATTTCTGCCTTTGTCTGTTATGTGTAAGCCAAGAAAAATGACTTTGTCTAGCAGAGTTGTGCCTTTGCAGGGTTGCATTTGAGGCCTACCCTCTGCAGGAGGGTCAGTAGTTCATCCAAGAGGTCAAAGTGATATCCATTGGTGGCAGTTGCCATCAACAGGTCATCCACATACTGCAGAATACACTGTGGGGCAGAGAAACCCTCCAGGGTGTCCATCATGTGTAGATGAAAGAGAGAGGGGCTATTATGGAACCCCTGGGATAAACAGGTCCATGTGTACTGCCTACCTTCAAAGGTGAAGGAAAATTTGTATTGGATTTTGATGACCAGTGGTAGTGACCAGAAACCATTGGAGATGTCAAGAGCACTGAACCACTTGTGGTCAGGTGTCAGCAATTTGAGCACATCAGGTGCTGATGCTACTATTGGTGAGCATCTAGGAGTGACTTGTTTAAGTCTCCTGTAATCAGTTGTGAGTCTCCAATTTCCCATGGGTTTCTTCACAGGTCAGATAGGTGAATTGGCACTAAAGACACAAGTCCTGATCACACCTTGTTTGAGGAGTGACTAAATGGTTTCTCTGAGTGATGGTAGGGCCTCAGTGGGGAAAGGGTATTGCCTTTGTCTGTCATGTGCTGGGTCTGGGATTTTGATGACAGTGTACATTCTACCACAGTCATGTTTGTTTGTGGTGAATACTTTCAAATGCTTCTGCAGGATGGAGAGGAGACTTTTGAAAAACTCATGGTTTTGGAATAGAGCTATGACATCATATTCCTTTTCATTGTTGGTTATAGCTGCAACCACGTGTGAATCATAAATCATGACAATATGGTATTGTCCTCTCATCTGCATCAATAGCATATTAGCCAGATCCACAACACAAAGAACCTCTGTGAGCAAACCCTGAGGCAAGGGTTACCCCAAAGGGCATTTGGCTGGGAAGCCAAGTTTCAAGAAAATACAAAATCACACATGCCCACACAATGCAAAGCATCATGGGCTGCATATGCAAATCACCACAGAATGTTATGCTGGTTCAACTTTAAGCAGAATTGCATGGTATCGAAAGGCCTCTCACACAGTTTTCAAAGGGTGCTAACAGATGACAAAGACACGTGTTTCGTCCTACCAGGACTCATCAGTATGCCTCGTCTGTTTGACACCCCAGTGGAATGAACCAGCTACCCTAAGACGGTCTGTCTGGGTTATGTTGTGGTGAACCCATTAAAATAAAAAACTATTTGAAAGACAAAGAACCTCTGTGTGCAAACACTGAGGCAAGGGTTACCCCAAAGGGCATATGGCTGGGAAGCCAAGTTTCATGAAAATACAAAATCACACATGCCCACACAATGCAAAGCATCATGGGCTGCATATGCAAATCACCACAGAATGTTATGCTGGTTCAACTTTAAGCAGAATTGCATGGTGCCACAGCAGCTGTGTGGTACTAGAAAATCAATCCCCATGATGCTGGGATGATTACACAACACCATAAGCTAAAAGTTTTGGTGTGTCTTCAGGTTGCCTATAGTCACTGAGAGCACTAATGAGCGGTATGTAGATAGCTTTGTGCTATCCACACCTGATGTATTGGTTTACCATCTGGTAGACCAAGGAGAGTTGCCCCGATCTTCATCATGTAATACAGACACAGCCGTGCCTGTATTTAACAGTATTGTCAATTGGTGGCCCCTGACCATGGCCTTGGTGCAAGGCCTTCAGTTTGTGTCCAATGCCAGCTAGTTCACAATATGGACAGAGGCCTGTAGTTGTCAATTCATAGTGTCAACAGTAGGGTGCTCCTGGATGAGCATACTGGGCCTGTTCTTGTCAGGCCTCTTCCCCATTCTGGATGGCTGCCACAAAGGGAGTGGCATCTGGGTTCTGGCCTATTGTGACCTATGGTTCTGTGGTTCTGGAATCCCTGTGGCCTATTGAAGCCTGCTGTCCTGGGCCCATCACTGCGAGGACCTGGCCAAGGAAGTTTAGGAGATTTCTATTCTTCTCTGTGATCTCTCTGTATGAGGGGCCTGCTCGATTGTTCTGATTGTCCCAAATGGAATCAGAATTACAATTGCACTTCTTTTTGTTGTAGTTCCGGTTCCCACCTCTGGACTGGTGATGCTGTCAGTTGTCCAAAAGATGCATGTTTCTTTTCTTGGGACTTGCTCTCCACAATATAATGGGTTGTGGGCTCTTCAGTAGACTGTATCATGGCCACCTTTTTATAACCGGAGCCGAGATCTCGGATGTAGAGCTGGTATACCCACGGCGTTTTCCAAAGAACATCTATAAAATTGTCCATAGTGGAGAAAATTGTTGGTTCCACCTTTTCACACTTGGCCGGGAACATGTTCTGAAGGAACAAATTCTTGTATTCTATGTGGTCGGCATCTGCATTCTCCCCTGCAAGGTGTTTGCCTACAAGGTAGGCTATCCATAATCTCTGATAGAATGTTGCAGGGCTTTCTTTTGTGTTTTGTTTTACAGAGTGAGCTAACATCACTCCAATTACATCTGGGCTGTGTGCGACAAAAAAGTTCAGCTGTGATTTGATCTAAAGTCGCTCAGGTGTCCTGGCAGGCTACGTCTGGGAGTTTCACCCACAGACTTTAATCGATAGTCCGTCAGAAGATCTGTACTTGGTAGTCCTCTGCTAAGCTAAGAATTTCACATTTGTAGTATACAGTAGCAGCCACAGCTACTGCCAGCTATTTCCTGAAATTTCTGTTATATTTCCAAAAAAATGTTGTAGGTGCCATATTGGTCCTTTTAAAAACAGAGCCAGAAACAAATGATTTGATACCTTTTATTGGACCAACATGGATGTTACAGAAAAGAACAAAGTGCTTTAGCTTTCGAACCAACCAGGTCCTTCTTCAGAAGCTTTGTGGCAGTTTTTTTTCAAATATCCCATACTATTAACACCAGGTTATATAGAAAAAGCAGAAATAATTCTCATTGGTTTAACATATACATTTAAAACATAATAGAAGATTACGTCAGAGAAGCTAATTAACACCAGTATGCCTTTATCCGAGGAGCCTCAGAAGGGCAAAGGTTATCAAGAATTCTCTACAGCCAAAGAGTTCTTGTCACATAAATTTTAAAATGTCTCAGTATGCCAAGAAAGCATTCTAGTGATAAAAAAAACCTTGGAGTGGCATTCTCTCTAATACATGTAAGATGAGCTTACAACTTACATTCCAATTGTCCTGGTATATTAAAGGACAGATAATGAGAGACAAAATCTTGAAATTAGGTATAACTGCAAGTTGAAATCAAGCCTCAAATTAACCTACACATATAAACATGATGCATGAAAGTATCACTTGTAAGTGTAAGTGCAAAAAAAACACAAAAAAAAACTTGTCAAAGACCCCCCAAGAAAACGAGACCATAAGCCTGATAAATGCAGATTTCAACACAGAGTCTGTGTATAACAAAAATGCACAGAATCAGTCTAAGCAATCTAAATGAAAACCCAAAGGAATTACACCTTTAATGAACCCCCAAGTAAATGAGATATGCATCTTAATATGAGCAGTTAAAGACGTGACAGTGTGAAATCCACCCACTGACAACTAATAGAAGGAAATAAATGCACACTATGTGAAAATTAAGTGTTCTAGCCACATAACAACTTCCCCATGCCACGCTCCACCCACACATATGTGTGTACATACACCACACCCACACACACACACCTGCACACCCACACAACAAATATAGCAAACACATTCCACACACACCACACCACGCACAACAAACAACACACATACACACCATACCCACAACACACAAAAAACACACACCAAACACACACAAAACACACACATGCATACATACATACATCAGTATACACACACACACACACTCAAACGCACTCACCACAGTGTTAAGGTGAAAAGTCAACAATGTAGATAACCATAAACTTACAAAATCAAAGGCCCGTTGAAGAACTAAACTGTTCATGTCCATCTTTTAAAGTAAAGGTCTGTGTAAGTTTAAGTGGAATAATGTGTCATGTACCCAACATCAATGTTAAGTCCATCTGCCACCATATTGAGAAGTAAAATAAGTCTAATTTCAGAAGCCCGTCTCTGTTGTGTACTGTTGAAATGTCCTTTTAAGACCATCACCAAGGCCACTGATTTACGGTGATTAAAACATTTAAATTCCATTTTTAAGACTTAAGATTCCAGAATTTCACCGGTGATTGTTACTGTAATTTCCGGATTTTACCGGGATTCTGTTATCATTCTTTTAGAATGTGCATAAATAATCAGAATTAAAGAAGGCTTAACATACAGAGCATTAAATAAAGCAAACTAAAAACAGTACAGGAAGGAATTAAAAGAAAAACAGACTTTTTTATAGATTTACTGATCTGATAGAAAATGCCAGATTCCATGAAATCTTCAGTTTTACCGGTTTTCAGGCAGCCCTAATTCCGGAATTTTACCGGATTTTCCGGTAAAAACCAAAAAACAGTGGCCTTGACCATCACAGATATATCTGAGATTGAGTGATCATCCTGGGAGAAGTGCTGGGCTACTGGTTTCTCAATCATCTTGTGATTAATAGAATGTCTGTGTGAATTCATTCTAGTGCGGAGTTGTTGGCTTGTCTCCCCCACATAACCTGTGCGAGGACATTTCTTGCATTGGATAAAGTAGACCACATTACTTGATGTACATGTATAATTCCCTGTATCCTGAATAGTCTGTTTTGTGATGTAACCACACAGTCTGAAGTGGAAATGAGGTTACATGTCTTACATTGTGTTGATGACAGGGTCGTGTACCATATGATGTCATGGTATTCTGTTCCGGTTCAAGTTGACTCCTAATAATCAGGTTGGCTAAATTAGGTGGTTGTTTAAAAGATAGTAGTGGTAGTTCTTGAAAAATACAGTTAAGGGTTTCATCCTCACTAATTATTGGATGGAGATCCTTAGTAATCTTACGTAGGAGTTCAAGGTCAGGATGGTATGTGACTACTAAGGGTATTCTGCTGGTGGTCATCCGTTCCTTATATTGCAGTAGCTGTTCTCTTGGGACCTGTGTTGCACGTTCCACTGCTCTGTCAATTTCCCTGGATGAGTGTCCCTGCTCAATAAGGTGTTTTCAACATCGCCAGATGTGTGTCTCTGTCTTCCTCATTTGAACAGGCGGTGATACCGAAGTGCTTGACTATATATAACAGATTTCTTTGTGGCTCCAGGTGATTACTTTTCTTGTGTAAGTATCTCTGTCTGTCTGTTGGTTTCCTGTAAAGACAGGTATGTAGGGTACCATCCTTAATAGTGACAGTGGTATCCAGAAAATGTACACTTGTGGCAGAATATTCTAGGGAAAGCTTTATAGTTGGGTGGAGGTTATTAAGTTCTTGGTGAAAATCTTTAAGTGTGTCAGTGCCCTCTGTCCAAATTATAAACAAATCATCAATGTAACGGAAATAAGCGAGTGGTTTATGTGTACAGTGCCTTAGAAAATCCTCCTCCAAATTCACCATAAAAAGATTAGCATACTGTGGAGCCATCCTGGTTCCCATTGCAGTTCCATAGTTTGAACATAATGTTTACTATTAAAGCTGAAGTTGTTATGTGTCAGAATGAATTCAGTGAGTTTACCACAACTCAGGGTCAATGCTGGGGTCAATTCTTTGTCATGCAGATATTTGAGGCAGGCTGAAATGCCATCTGTGTGGAATATTAGTGTAGAGGAGGTTACATCCATCGTGGCTAAAGGGTATCAGGTGGTAAGTCCTTAAAACCAGAAAGTTTATGTAGGAAGTGAGTAGTGTCCTTGATGTAACTATCCCTTTGTATAACCAGCGGTTTGAAAATAGCTTCTACAAACCTGTATCCCTCTGTCAGGGTGCCATTACCAGAGACTATGGGTCTACCAGGATTACCAGGCTTATGTATTTTAGGAAGCATGTAGAATGTCCCTGGCTTAGGTTCACTGGGGATGAGGTCCTTTAGTTTGTCTTGGACATGCTCTGGAAATGTTTTAATTAACTTCTGTAGTTCTCTTTTATATTCTGTAGTTGGGTCACTTCCCAGTACTTTGTAGTAAGTAAGGTCACTTGGCTGCCGGTTGGCTTCCGTAATGTAATCTTCCCGATTCAATATCACCACTGCCGAGCCTTTATCAGCTTTTTTTATGACAATGTTATGGTTTGATTTTAGTGTGGTGAGTGCGTTTGAGTGTGTGTGTGTGTGTGTATACTGATGTATGTATGTATGTATGTATGTGTGTGTTTTGTGTGTGTTTGGTGTGTGTTTTTTGTGTGTTGTGGGTATGGTGTGTATGTGTGTTGTTTGTTGTGCATGGTGTGGTGTGGTGTGTGTGGAATGTGTTTGCTATATTTGTTGTGTGGGGTGTGCAGGTGTGTGTGTGGGTGGGGTGTGTGGTGTGGTGTATGTACACACATATGTGTTGGTGGAGCGTGGCATTGGGCAGTTGTTATGTAGCTAGAACACTTAATTTTCACATAGTGTGCATTTATTTCCTTCTATTAGTTGTCAGTGGGTGGATTTCACACTGTCACATCTTTAACTGCTCATATTAAGATGCATATCTCGTTTACTTGGGGGTTCATTAAAGGTGTAATTCCTTTGGGTTTTCATTTAGATTGCTTAGACTGATTCTGTGCATTTTTGTTATACACAGACTCTGTGATGAAATCTGCATTTATCAGGCTTATGGTCTCGTTTTCTTGGGGGTCATTGACAAGTTTTTTTTTTTTTTTGCACTTACACTTACAAGTGATACTTTCATGCATCATGTTTATATGTGTAGGTTAATTTGAAGCTTGATTTCAACTTGCAGTTATACCTAATTTCAGGATTTTGTCTCTCATTATCTGTCCTTTAATATACCAGGACAATTGGAATGTAAGTTGTAAGCTCATCTTAAATGTATTAGAGAATGCCACTCCAAGGTTTTTTATCACTAGAATGCTTTCTTGGCATACTGAGACATTTTAAATTTATGTGACAAGAACTCTTTGGCTGTAGAGAATTCTTGATAATCTTTGCCCTTCTGAGGCTCCTCGGATAAAGGCATACTGGTGTTAATTAGCTTCTCTGACGTAATCTTCTATTATGTTTTAAATGTATATGTTAAACCAATGAGAATTATTTCTCTTTTCTATATAACCTGGTGTTAATAGTATGGGATATTTGAAAAACTGCCACAAAGCTTCTGAAGAAGGACCTGGTTGGTTAGAAGCTAAAGCACTTTGTTCTTTTCTGTAACATCCATGTTGGTCCAATAAAGGTATCAAATCATTTGTTTCTGGCTCTGTTTTTAAAAAGGACCAATACGGCACCTACAACATTTTTGCATCATGGAAGATACGAAATTCGCCACGGGACATGGCAGTTGCATAACATCAAGAAGAAACTAGTACAACTAGACAGTGACATCTACTTTTTATCCCAGTGCAAAAGGAATAACATTATCCCTAAAGGTCTAACTATTTGGAATCTACTGAGAAACACAGATAATTCTACATATGCTGAACAACTTTGTCGTAGGACCTCTGAGAAATTGAGAAATCACAGAATCCACAGCTCGTATGCCAAAAAAGCATTTTTGAAGAAACAGTTTAATGAAATAGCTACCACACTGGAGAGGATGTCTGGTGAGCCTATTCGGACATCTTGCATGAGATAGACATGAACTACCAAGAACCTTAAGAAAAGCCATGCTCATTAAAACAGGAAGTTAGATGTCCTTCAACTTACCATACTTCCTAACAACCATGAAGAACAGAACAGAGTGACTGAACAACTAAGCCACACAGATGGGCACCTTTCAGTTGTTAATTTGTCCACCACACACTGACTACTGGGGAATTAAATGTACTTTCTAAGGGCCTCAATTTCTGCCCAACTAAACCACTGGACAGAATACAGTTTTGTGGTGAAATGGAGGAATACTTCTGAATTGAGACTCAGGGAATTTTTCATGGCAGAAGACATCACAGACAGGAAGAAATCACAAACAGTAAAACTACTATGGATAAGAAAAGAAGCCATATGAGTTTACCCCATCAAGTGGCCGTAACAAGAAACTGGACAAATTCATTAATTGCTTTCTCGCCAGAGAAGTTACTGGTGAGATTCTTAATAGGCAGAAACAGTCTGCTCAACCTCTCTCCATTGGAACAGAGAGGGCTATACAAACACTAAAATCAAACCATAACATTGTCATAAAAAGCTGATAAAGGCTAAAGCAGTGGTGATATTGAATCGGGAAGATTACATTCACGGAAGCAACCGGCAGCTAAGTGACCTTACTTACTACAAAGTACTGAAGTGACCAACTACAGAATATAAAGAGAACTACAGAAGTTAATTAAAACATTTCCAGAGCATGTCCAAGACAAACTAAAGGACCTCGTCCCAGTGAACCTAAGCCAGGGACATTCTACATGCTTCTTAAAATACATAAGCCTGGTAATCCTGGTAGACCCATAGTCTCTGGTAATGGCACCCTGACAGAGGATATCAGGGTTTGTGAAGCTATTTTCAAACCGCTGGTTATACAAAGGATAGTTTCATCAAAGACACTACTCACTTCCTACATAAACTTTCTGGTTTTAAGGACTTACCACCTGATACCCTTTTAGCCACGATGGATGTAACCTCCTCTACACTAATATTCCACACACAGATGGAATTTCAGCCTGCCTCAAATATCTGCATGACAAAGGTGGACCCCAACATTGACCCTGGAGTTGTGGGTAAACTCACTGAATTCATTCTGACACATAACAACTTCAGCTTTAATGGTAAACATTATGTTCAAACTATGGGAACTGCAATGGGAACCAGGATGGCTCCGCAGTATGCTAATCTTTTTATGGTGAATTTGGAGGAGGATTTTCTAGGCACTCTACACATAAACCACTCGCTTATTTCCGTTACATTGATGATTTGTTTATAATTTGGACAGAGGGCACTGACACACTTAAAGATTTTCACCAAGAACTTAATAACCTCCACCCAACTATAAAGCTTTCCTAGAATATTCTGCCACAAGTGTACATTTTCTGGATACCACTGTCACTATTAAGGATGGTACCCTACATACCTGTCTTTACAGGAAACCAACAGACAGACAGAGATACTTACACAAGAAAAGTAATCACCCGAGCCACACAAGGAAATCTGTTATATATAGTCAAGCACTTCGGTATCACCGCCTCTGTTCAAATGAGGAAGACAGAGACACACATCTGGCGATGTTGAAAAACACCTTTATTGAGCAGGGACACTCATCCAGGAAATTGACAGAGCAGTGGAGCATGCAACACAGGTCCCAAGAGAACAGCTACTGCAAATAAGGAATGGATGACCACCAGCAGAATACCCTAGTAGTCACATACCATCCTGACCTTGAACTCCACGTAAGATTACTAGGATCTCCATCCAATAATTAGTGAGGATGAAACCCTTAACTGTATTTTCAAGAACTACCACTACTATCTTTAAACAACCACCTAATTTAGCCAACCTGATTATTAGGAGTCAACTTGAACAGACAGAATACCATGACATCATATATTGTACGACCCTGTCATCAACGCACATGTAAGACATGTAACCTCATTTCCACTTCAGACTGTGTGGTTACATCACAAAACAGACTATTCAGGATACAGGGAATTATACATGTACATCAAGTAATGTGGTCTACTTTATCCAATGCAAGAAATGTCCTCTTACAGGTTATGTGGGGAGACAAGCCAACAACTCCGCACTAAAATGAATTCACACAGACATTCTATTAATCACAAGTTGATTGAGAAACCATGCCAGCACTTCTCCCAGGATGACCACTCAATCTCAGATAGTCTGTGATGGTCTTAAAAGGACATTTCAACAGTACACAACAGAGGCGGCTTCTGAAATTAGACTTATTTACTTCTCAATATGGTGGCAGATGGACTTAACATTGATGTTGGGTACATGACATTATCCATAAACTTACACAGACCTTTACATTAAAAGATGGACATGAACAGTTTAGTTCTTCAGCAGGCCTTTGATTTTGTAAGTTTATGGTTATCTACATTGTTGACTTTTCACCTTAACACTGTGGTGAGTGCGTTTGAGTGTGTGTGTGTGTGTGTGTATACTGATGTATGTATGTATGTATGTATGCATGTGTGTTTTTGTGTGTGTTTGGTGTGTGTTTTTTGTGTGTTGTGGGTATGGTGTGTATGTGTGTTGTTTGTTGTGCGTGGTGTGGTGTGGTGTGTGTGGAATGTGTTTGCTATATTTGTTGTGTGGGGTGTGCAGGTGTGTGTGTGTGTGGGGTGTGTGGTGTGGTGTATGTACACACATATGTGTGGGTGGAGCGTGGCATGGGGCAGTTGTTATGTGGCTAGAACACTTAATTTTCACATAGTGTGCATTTATTTCCTTCTATTAGTTGTCAGTGGGTGGATTTCACACTGTCACATCTTTAACTGCTCATATTAAGATGCATATCTCATTTACTTGGGGTTCATTAAAGGTGTAATTCCTTTGGGTTTTCATTTAGATTGCTTAGACTGATTCTGTGCATTTTGTTATACACAGACTCTGTGTTGAAATCTGCATTTATCAGGCTTATGGTCTCGTTTTCTTGGGGTCATTGACAAGTTTTTTTTTGCACTTACACTTACAAGTGATACTTTCATGCATCATGTTTATATGTAGGTTAATTTGAGGCTTGATTTCAACTTGCAGTTATACCTAATTTCAGGATTTTGTCTCTCATTATCTGTCCTTTAATATACCAGGACAATTGGAATGTAAGTTGTAAGCTCATCTTAAATGTATTAGAGAATGCCACTCCAAGGTTTTTTTATCACTAGAATGCTTTCTTGGCATACTGAGACATTTTAAAATTTATGTGACAAGAACTCTTTGGCTGTAGAGAATTCTTGATAATCTTTGCCCTTCTGAGGCTCCTCGGATAAAGGCATACTGGTGTTAATTAGCTTCTCTGGCGTAATCTTCTATTATGTTTTAAATGTATATATTAAACCAATGAGAATTATTTCTGCTTTTCTATATAACCTGGTGTTAATAGTATGGGATATTTGAAAAAACTGCCACAAAGCTTCTGAAGAAGGACCTGGTTGGTTCGAAAGCTAAAGCACTTTGTTCTTTTCTGTAACATCCATGTTGGTCCAATAAAAGGTATCAAATCATTTGTTTCTGGCTCTGTTATATTTCCAGAAATATCTCCTGCTTTCTCCATTTCCACAGTAGGAGCAGCAGAGAGAAATTCTTCAGAAATTTCACAAAATATCTGGAAATAGCTGGCAATGGCTGTGGCTACTACTGTACCTTCTCTAAATGACAGCTGAGGTTCTATATGGGACCCATGCAGCTTATGTTGTCAGTGATCTGCTGAACAGAGTGGGCCATCTGTATGGGATTACTGGGAATTTGATCGGGGGTAAGGGTATCTCATGCAGTGTGAATGGTGGCCTCAGCTGCAGCGTCAGCCACAGTTTGGACCATTGTATCATGAGTAGCAGCCTCTTTCAGCATTTGTTTCATATGCGCTTTAAAAGCCCTCTTGCTTTTTCAGGTAAATCTGACTTACTCCAAGCGCTTTCAATCATTTTCTCAATTTCCTCTCTGTTGCTCCCTGTCAGAGCTGTGATTGGAGTGGCCGTCGGTAAGCTTAGAGAAGGCGGTGGTAGGTCTAAGCCTCCCCCCCCATCATGGGGGTCACCATCTTGGCATTGCACATAATAATCATCATCGTGTTGATGACGTAGGGACATGCTGTTGTAACAAGGAGACCCGCCATCTTGTGAATGGTGGGGTGGGGTTACTGAACTATAGTAAAGGTGTGACTGGGTGTTGTATTGGGAGATGTCATCATCACTCATCATTTCCTGATGACGTGAGGTTGAGGGATGCGTAGCCACCCATTGCCTTAACATGACAAACTAAAACCTCTCGCTGATGGTGCAGTTTCACCATCTTGTCTTTACAACCATTGAGACTAACTTTTGCAATGTTGCGTTCTACACCTTTTGTAACTTCCTTCTGTAACACTCTATATGTGGCGCTCAACTCGGTTATCCCTATGTTCCCTATCCAACTTATCACGTACCTGTTTCAAGTTGTCTTAGAGTTCCTCCATGTCCTCTCTCATTTAATCATTGGTTTTACTTAAATCATTCATTTGTAACACCTGTCTCCTATCCTGTCTCAAACCTTCATATTCATCTCTCAACATACAAAAGCTCTTTCTGATCACCTTCACCAGAACAGTGGAAACGAGTCTCTTTCTCATTTCTCGATGACTGAATGTCAATCTCCAGTTGTTGCTCTTTTCTCAAACTTTCAGATGCCTGCAATCTCATCTCTCTTTTAAGGGATGAGAGTTGTAGTTCGAGGGAGTGAAACCTCGATTCAGAGGCTTCTAAAGCAATGTAGGGAGCGCCACAACCAAAAGCTCTTTAGCCTCATGCTTTTTGACTGTTTGTCTCATCTCTGAGTACTGGGTTGAAATTCCCAGCATGGGGTTGTCAGATTGACTCATTTCCAGCATGCATTCAGTCCATCCTCCATGGAAGGCAAGGAAGTTACAGACATCTAATCTCAAGTCTGCCCATATATTTGACATCATAACCATTGTGGTACCAGAAGTTATTGGGGGAACACAAAATCACTTTATTGTGGCCTGAAATGGGGGAAGGGGTTATAGTATACGACATTAATGCTTATTGGTCTCTGAAAATATGTAGCTGTTTTGTACCTGTATATGCTGATATATTCTGAAGTGTCTGCAATATGTGCCTTCAGTCATGCAACTCTTACATCAAAAATAAAAATCAAAGCTTAGACAAATAAATAAATGTTGTGAATAACTGAAATTACAATTTTGGCTACGTTCCCAAAATTTCAAAGAAGTAAAACCATAATATTTATTTATTTTTTGTTAACCGGGTAAGTGCACTAGACAAATCCTGCCTATTTTCAGGCACGATCCAGGGGAGGGGGATACAGATGAATGCCAACTGATCTTGAACCAGATTAAGCTGTTGGTGGTATTTTTAGTGAATGAGGGAAATTTGGCCAGGACACCAGGGAAATTCCACTACACTTTTCGATAGATGCCATGGGATCTTTAACATCCAACTGAACTACCACCAATCCAAGCAGATGGGACCTCGGTTTAACGTCTCATCCGAAAGATGGCACCTCAGAAGTGCAGCACCACTCTTATGGTGCACTATAGTGTCAGTACTGGGATATTAACCCAAGTGCCAGATGTGGGAACTGAACCCACAGCCCTCTGATCTCCCAGCCTCAGAGGTGAGTGTGCTACCTACTGAGCCACTGACACTACAAATATATATCACCATATATCCCAGGGCTTGTGTTAACCCCCTAATGAAGTCCCCAAATTACATTTTTGAGGATTTTGAAGTACAACAAATAAAAGCAATGCTTCAGCACTAACCATCTTTATTGAAAGGATTGCACCTATATCATTAGCAGAAAAAAGTGTCAGGTAATATAGTGCAGTGACACTCCAGCAAATTGTTGATGCTGAGATTTTCAGAGCTGACCTCCAACATTTGAAGCAGAGGGTCAAACGGATCCTCACTTTACTTATGCTAATGCAAACCCTGTATCCACAAGCAGAAGATATTTTTTGCCCAGACTTATTCTCATTGCATTTTATATTATTCACCTCCAAATTAGCAGTTGCAATTTGACCTTGGGATGTCCCTTCCCTTGCCCAATTAGTTTGAAGTGAACTATATTCCAGTACTAACTTTGGTTCCCAAAATACACATCTCCTTTTTGTGTAAATGCAGGCCATCTTAATAACTGAGATAATTACTTCCCATTAATGTCCCCCACTTTCTAGTAAATTTGAGGCCTTCTCTAGCTGCTCCCAGCTTCATGGAGATGTCATGAACTTCAGCACTTTCAGACTGTCTAGTTAAATGAAATAGAATGGATTACTAAATGCTAGAAGGCAGAAATCAGAAGCAGGGAAAACTATAGTGCATTAAGATGTTTATTATCAAGGCAAAAGCCAGAGAACTCTAAAGGCTGAACATGAATACAAGCTTATAGAACGTTATCTAACACTGTTGTGAGGAAGTGGTGACAGCCACAAAACTGTCGCCCCTGTGACCAAGTGTAAAATTAAAGCTTAAATAATGCAGTTTCTTTGCTTATGAGACTTCATATGCAGTGGAGTTCATCCTTTACTGGTTATTTGAGTCCTTCTCTAGCTGCTCAGGATTGTAGCCAGCTGTTCAGTCTGCATATTGTAGCTGTTCTGTTATGCCCATCTTTTGGTACATGAATTATTTCAGAGAAGATGACTTTGCATTTGTCCTTTTAGAGGGGAACAGTCAGCACTATGTTCCCCATACGCAAGTGTGGGTTTGACCCCATTTTGAACTTTGTGTGCAAAAACATTTTTTACTTGTTGGGGCCTATTCATAAAGATGCAGAGTGGGCTACGCACCACACAACACTGGCACATAGCCCACTCCACAACTGCCTGGTCCCTGTGCACATTCACAAAGCAGATATGCCCCCCTACACATCCGATCCCCCTGTCGATTGCAGAGCTCTGCACTGGGGCAGACCGGGGAGGTGCAGGGAGCATGCCAGCAGTTTGCAAATCCGCTATGGTTTGGCATGAATCATAATGTCACAAGACATTATGCCGCATGGCAAAATCACACTGCCAATACAGCGCAATTTCTGCCATGAGTCATAAGTCTTTTTTTCTGTGGGGGGTTCCATCCCCCACACCCCCCATTACGGGGGGCTGTGCCCCCGGACCCCCCCACCAAAGATTCTCAACTCCGAGGGTGGGTCCAACTCTGGGAGCATGCAAGCTGGAAAAAAAAAAGTTTCTGGGACTGGGAATCAAACCTGGTCCCACAAGCAGCACCTGGGTTCCTACTGCTGTGGCTTAGTCCAGTGAGCCACAGCAGCTGCTTGTTGGAACCTGCTCCCAGCTGAGGTCTTATCTTCTGCCTGGAAAAGCACTACTGGTGCAATACCGTGTACAGCAGTATACGTGGTATTGCACCAGTAGTGGTAGCTTACTGTGCTGTACCGGGTTAGCCATAATGTCATACGCTATTAATCACGCGACATTATGACACGGTAGGCTATGGTTCGGAGTGTTTTGCACAGGGGTATGCTGGCTACATCTTAGAAGGGCAGCTGTAAACTATTGGGCCAGGCAGATCTTTCAAAGGTGCAGAGCTGCAAACCCAGATAGACACCTTCCGAGGCACACATTAGTGAATAGGCCACATTGTTTACTGCAGTACATTAGATTATATCAGACTTATTCTGCTGACTTACAAGCAGACATTTTCTGTAACTACAAATCCCAGAATCCTCTGCAGCTGACACCAGAGGATGGTTGCAGCAGTGACAGAGGGTTGCAGCAGTGGTAGAGGTTTGCAGCAGTGGTAGAGCCTGCAGTGTATGTGAGAAAGTGAGTTCCTTGACTAGCTCCTTATAGGGAGTCAATTGGCCCTGCTCATTGCCAGAGCCACCTTTGGAAGGATCCAGTCCACACCTGTCAGATTAAAACCACCAACTAGCAGCACTTCCCCTTTACTTGATATCCTGATGATGGCTTCTGCAAGTGCCTTATCCAACTCCTCTACCTGTGCTGAAGGTCTGTATACTACCCCGGTATGGATAAGTGGCCACAGAGCCTGTCTTCAGGATGACTCACAGCACCTCCAGCCCTTCCTTTTCCTCCATGTGATTTTGTACCTCTATGGCTTTGATTCCCTCCCTAACATATAGTGCAACTCCTACTACCTGCTCTGTCCCAACTCAGTAGAGAGTAGCCAGGTATGGGCATGTCTCCATTATGGCTACCAAACCCAGGTTATCCTCCTTTGTGATAGCCTCCTGGTCTGGAATTGTATTTCCCAGACTTCTTGCATTGGCACACTTAGCTCTCTATACCTTACTGTCTCCCTGCCTGCTTCCCTGTTTTTATCCCTACTTCCTACTTGTGCTGTCCCCTGAAGCTTCACCTGACCCATCTGTCCCCTATTTACCTTGTCTGTTTTGTATTCCTTGCTCCTTAATTGTTGCTTACTTGATTTATGCCACCTTCTCCTCTATCTTGCCCCATCCCTGTATTCTTGTGCCCCTACCTTAACATAGAAACATAGAAACATAGAATTTGATGGCAGATAACGACCGCTTGGCCCACCTAGTCTGCCCATTTTCCTACCTAACAGATAAGCTGCAGATCCTAGTTAACCAACAGCTTATTTCCTCCTACCCCCCACTAGGATTGCCTTATGTCTGTCCCATGCATTCTTGAATTCCTCCACTGTTCTTGACTCCACGACCTCCTCAGGGAGGCTGTTTCATGCATCCACAACACTCTCTGTGAAAAAATACTTCCTCACATTACTCTGAGCCATCCCCCCTCTATCTTCAAATTGTACCCACTTGTTCTTGCACATCTCTTTTTCTGAAAGATGCTACCCTCTTGGACTTTGTTGATTCCCTTGAGGTACTTGAAAGTTTCTATCATTTCACCTCTCTCCCTTCTTTCCTCAAGGGTATACATATTAAGCTCCTTTAGTCTTTCTTTGTATGTCTTCTGTTGCAGACCCTGCACCATTTTGGTTGCCCTCCTTTGGACAGCCTCCACTCTGTCTATGTCTTTGCGGAGATGGGGTCTCCAGAACTGCACACAGTACTCCAGATGGGGTCTCACCAACTGTACAGTGGGATAACAACTTCCCGTTTTCTACTATTGATGCCTCTTCCTATGCATCCCAGTATCCCCCCAGCCTTCCTCACTGCCTTCTCACATTGCTTGCCCACCTTTAGGTCATCCGATATAATTACCCCCCGGTCCCTTTCCATTTTTACTGTTGTCAGTATCTCACCCCCCAATGTGTACGCTTCCCTTGGATTTTTGTTTCCCATGTGCATTACCTTACACTTCTTTGCATTGAATCTGAGCTGCCATACATTTGACCATTCCTCCAACCTTGCCAAGTCCCTTCTCATCCTTTCCACTCCATCTTGTGTATCAACCCTGTTGCAGATCTTTGTGTCATCTGCAAAGAGACATACTTTTCCTTCCAGTTCCTCTGCAATGTCACTTATAAAGACATTAAAAGGACTGGTCCCAGTACTGAACCCTGCGGTGCCGCTAGTAACCTCCTTTCTTCACTGTGTACTCTATTTACTACTACCCTTGCGTCCTGTTGTCTAGCCAATTTTTATCCAGGCTACCACCTTGGGACCCACTCCAAGGCTGGCTAACTTGTGTATTAATCTTTTGTGTGGGACTGTATCAAATGCCTTTCTAAAATCTAGGTAGGCCATGTCCACAGCCCCTCCCTGGTCTACTACTTTGGTCACCCAGTCAAAGAAATCTATTAGATTCGACTGACATGACCTTCCCATCGTGAATCCATGCTGCTTTGGGTACTGTGCCCCACTGGCCTCTAGGTACTCAACAATTCTTTCCTTCAGAAGTGATTCCATCATTTTCCCTACCACTGAGGTCAAACTAACTGGTCTGTAGTTTCCTGCCTCTGTCCTGCTCCCACTTTTGTGAAGAGGAATCACATCTGCCCTCCTCCAGTCTTCGGGAGTTTGCTCCCCTCTGGCCCTCTCTTCCTAATGCTACATCAACTAGGGGACAGTTTCAGCCTTCCTTGGTTTTAAAGCTCCCCCCTGCCAAGTTTAAATGCTCATCCAAATAATATTTAAATCACACACTAAGGAGCGTGGTCCCCTTGCTGGAAGGATGCATGCTGTCTCACCTATAGAAGCCCATTTTCTCCCAGCTTGGCCCCCAGTCATGAATGTAGCCAAAGCCCCCCTTCATGGACCATGCCTTCAACCAATTGTTAAATATCCTGGTGTGGAGTACCCTTTCCTCTGCCCAACTGTACATATGTAACACCTTGGCAAAAGCCACCATGCATACCAGCTGTTTGAGGCCACTCCTTTAATTCACCCAAAATATCCTGCACTAACCTTACCTTCCCCCTTGTCAGATCATTTGTTCCCCAGGTGACAATGGCTTCTAGTTCCTTCCAGCTCCTGCTGTCCTGGTGATCCTCTGTATACATTCTCTATGTCTCCAAGCCAGAGCACTTCCCAGGCATTTCATCACTTCCCCACTCTCAAGTATGTCCACCTAACAATAGGGTCCCACACCAGCAGCTGCTTCCTTCTACACTGGGGGCATCTTCCTCACTCCATCTTTAGGGCCTCCCCTTCTGAAGACCCCTAATTCCTCCCTTCATGTTCTATGGGTGCTTCCTCTCAGCTACCCCATCCCACCAGTATGGTGATGGAATTCTGCAGTGGTACAGTCTAAGGAGCATGCACCCTTCCCACTGCCCCCACTCTGCCTGAGCCCATCAAGTTCCAACAACTCTTCCTCTGCCTAGGCTTCCTCTGGGGGAGTGGTGGCAAACATGGTGGTCTGTGGATAGGGCAAATGGTCCTCTGCACCATTACAAGTTCACCCAGAGTCCAGAAACCTCTGCCCTCAACCCAGCGAGGTGAGTACATATGGGCAACAACTCATTCTCCAGAAGCTGTATGAGATGTAGCCAGCTCGGAGGCACTGAGGGATGAGGTGCTGGATGCCACACCTTGCACCACACTGGTGACCCGGGTTTGGGAACAGACTTGGGCCACTGGGGGCTGGTAGGGGAGAGGTTGGATTTAGCATCCTGGGACTGCTCTCCCTCCTCTGGGGTGGGCTTGAGGGATTGGGTCACTCTTCAGTTGTGTCTGTGATGACCGGGAGCAGCACAAGATGCAATGCAAGACTGTGAGGAGTTTGGAAAGATGCCTGCATATGTGCTGGGTGTCATTGCACTGCCAGCTCCTGAGGTGAAAAACCAAGGTGGAAAAGAGCGGGGCACTACTGTGCAGCTTGATGGCCATGCTCCCACTGACCTGGAGGCCTGTCATGGAGTTGCGTTGGAGAGTCCAGTGGCAGCCACGCTGGACTCTCACATATCAAGTGAGCCTGCTGTCCTCTGGGTTGGTGGGGGCCGGTGGCTGGAAGCCCCCACCGGAAGCGCTGCAGTAGGAGCAAAAATCAAAGGAATATAAAAAAAATAATAATTGTATGAGATGTCATTTTGCTTATGGTATAACTCTTAATTTCAGAAATAAAATTGTTACCTTTGTCCCTCACTAGTTTTGATTGGAGTCTCCTGGCCACTTTGCTATTACCTAGGGACACTGGCAGACACTGCCTAGCCCAGTGTCACCTCCAACCAGTGCTCACTGACACTTGCAAAGGCATCAGCTCTTACGCTGGCATTTCCTGAAGTCCCATGTGGATCACCTTCTGTTCAACCATGGCACAAATAGGGTTATAAATAATGTTTAAAAGGGATAAATCAGCCCTATGCTGCTCTAGAAAATGTTTAAATGAAGTCTTGCACTGTTTCACACTGAGGGAATCCTTTAAAAGAGCTTTACACCTGACCTCCAATTTGCCTTGTTATATCTAGAGATACTCTTTAAGTTGTCAGAGGGATTTCTCATGGAAAAAAAAGGTGCCAAACCTTAATTCGTTGGGTGCTCCATTGGCAATTAATTTATTAAAATACATCATTTTGCAAACACCATACACATTAAACAAATCACTTCATATTTCATATTTATAACTTTTCATAATATTTAAGTCCAATTACTTTCTTGCCGTTCTTCCATCACCAATCTTCTTGCAGTCCAGATGTATGACCTAACACCCTCTTCCAGTTCTTACAAAATCCATTTCCTTTCCAAAACCATTTTATTCTTTCTCTGGGGTCAGATGCCAATAAGCCGACCCCCAGCCGCATGTTGCAGCCATGGCTGGATGCCAGTGACTCCAGCCCATGCCTGATTACATCTGTCTCTCCCCTTCCCCTGCTCCCATTTCTACCCCCCATTGTGCCCTTCCTACTGGAATCCCTCCTTTTTCCTTCCCTTCCACTAGCCCATTTCCAGCCTAGCAATAGATGATGGGCTTCCCCCCACCCTGTACTCCTCTTCTCTCCCAACCTTCTAGTGCCCCAATAATAGGCAAGAGAAAGAATGACATTCCTATCTCTTACAGGTGCACCCCATATGCCCTATAATACCCCAACAGGCATAGGAAATACCCATGTGTGATATGTAAATACCCCTTGCTTTTGCTATCCATGCCATCACCCTCCTATTCATTCACTTCCTGACATTTTCTACAGATCTTGTGTCCCTGGCATGCCTCCATACCCTTTTAGAAATTATTTCAGACCACCTTATCAAATCATGTGGCCACCATCCTTTAATGATTTCCAGATTCCTTTTTATTTCCTTAAATAATGCCCCCCATGGTCTGTCTTCCATATCACCCCTCGGCCCACTTGGATTATTAACAGGTCTGGCTTGGGCCATTTGAATTTCTGTTTCTCTAGAAGCGGCAAGAGCTGTGCCCATATCATGCCTCTCTGTTGTATTCAAGTCTCCTCAATTGTCCTCCATAGCTGTCTTCTCCCAGCATAGCTGCTGTGTGTCTTTCAGGCCAGTAAACAAATGAGTGCCCCATGATCCACACTTGTCTTTGTCATCTCCTGCCTGTTGGTACAAATCAATAGCCGTTAAACCATTTTCCTAATGTATCTCTTATAACACTTAGATTTCCATCTACCCACCAACTTTACCTCCTCTTTTGAACTCCCATTTGCCACCATCTCTGATGCTACTCCTATCCTGAATGAATGAGGCAAAAATTGCTTGTGGTCCTCCCCCATAAAAAGTATCCTTTTCTTTAATACCCCTGACACTTGCTAACACGTGACCAGTGACCCATCCCCATGCACAAATAGCTTGTTCCCCCCTTTTGGTTGAATAGCCATATACCCCTTAAGTGCTGTCACTGTGCACCACCCTCTTAGGGGTTGTTTCTCTACTACCACCTCTGTCCCTCCTGCCAGATTGGTCCATTTTAGATCAGTGCAACCAGATTATCACCCTCTCTGTTACCAAATGAACATCCTCCCATAAGGGATATACTATGATATCCCTAAACTCAGATTCCTGAGTCTTGGGATACTGACCCCACTGGCCCAAAATGCATTGTGCTGAAACAATCAGATGCCTAGAAATACTATTTCAGGCATCTGATTGTAAAATACACTCAGAAAATCAGGGGGCTTCATCCCCGAACCCCACATGTGGGGGGGCTCTGCCCCCACACCCTCCGTAACTAAAATATCTAACTCTGAGGGGGACCATACCTCGGAGTTAGAAAAAAACAGTTACAGGGATGCAACAATGTAAAATATTGCAGGACACAACTCGGGATAGAACCCGCACCTCCCGGAACATGCTGGCCAAGCTGCCAGTGCCCTAGCCCACAACACCACTGGGGCAGCTCGGCAAGCCTTCCGATTCCTCCACTACTTGACTGCCATGTACAGGGGTAAGGTAGCAAGCCATTGCGTCTGCTACCTTACCTCTGTAATGTCCGTTAGGTTTCCTCAGTGTTGGGCTACTCACTGTTTGGATACTGACCCTGTTGGGCAATATTGCCTGGGCAGATGAGTGTTGGGACAGTGAGCCTCAGCAGAATATAAGGGCACCCCCATAGCAGCCCACATGAGGTATCCTTTTTGTTTTTTGTGACCATCTCACCTACTCTGGATGCCCCTTCAGCCATGACTATAGAAACTGCCCGGAATAAACATGCTTCATACATGGATGAACATATATGCCACAAAGGTCCCAGAACTTTTATCATTAACTGCCCTGACACTGGCTTCCTCATATTACCCCAGTCTCTCCTGTGTCCTCTGCAACCCTATGAGCATGTGCTTCACTATCTTAAATTTGTTTGACTCTGCCCTCCCCCGATGTTGCATGCCCATCCAATCCCTGCAAGCTGTGCCCCCATGGTGGTGGAGTGTGCCATTCCTGCTTCCCGTTTCTTGACTATAAACTGCTATCTGTTCCTCAATTATGGGCTTTCTTACCTCAAATCCCTCCTGCCACTGAAACTCCTGGAAGACATTCCATGCTCCCTCATATGCCTTTACCATATTTGCAGACTAGGCACTCCGATACGGCAGTCAGGCTCGCTCCTGCCAAATTCCCATAACTGAGATAGAACCCATGTTCTCTGGATGACAGCTTGTGGTACCAGTGACCTGAACCTGTCCAACCGAAGATGGGAAATAATGTCAGCCACCTCATTATGAATCCACTGAATATGCCTTGCCTTAAATGACAAACTGATTTTGAGCTTTATTAACACTAGCTGACACATCAACCCAGTCATCATTTCAGTGGACCCCCTCTGCCTGTTGATCACTTCTACCACTGCTTTGTTGTCACACCAGAAGATAATCCTCTGGTTCCTCAACTCCCATCCTCATGTTAACACTGCCACCCAGACTGGGAATATTTCCAGAAATGTTATGTCCTTTAACAAAACCCCACCTCCTCCACTTGTCAGGATAAGCTTCTGATATCCACTCCCCTTGGAAATAGGCCCCCATGCCCAATGCCTCAGAAGCAAATGAATACAACACCCGGTCCATATTGAACAGCCAGTCGTCCTGCCAAAAATGTGACCCCATTGTAACACTCTAGGAATTGCTCCCCTACCTCCAAATATTGGTGTATCCCCTTGGAAATATCCACCCAATGATGCAGTAGCTTTGCTTTTCCTGTGGCTTGCACTAACCAAATGGTGAATTCCTTGACCTTCCACTTCCTCCATAGCTTGTCCCCCATGGTGGGGTGGTGGGGATCCCTCAACCCACTGAACGGATTTGATGTGGAGGTTACAGCTATTCATGGGACTGTGGAGATCAGATTTCATCTTGTTTTGCCCAGGACTCTTTTTCCTCCAGTAAGATAGCAAGCCATCGCATCTGCTACCTTACCCCTGTAACATCTGTTGGGTTTCCTCAATGTCAGGTTGCTCACTGTCTGGATACTGGATTCTGAACCTGTTAGGCAATACTGCCTGGGCAGGTGAGTGTCAGTACAGTGAGCCTCAGCAAAATGTAAGAGTACCCCCACAAGAGTCCACATGAGGTACTGTATGTATGCTCATTCATATCAGCTCAGTTGGGCAGCCAGCCGTGGCAATGAGTTGATAGCTGTGCTGGTCACCCGCTCATTGTCTTGCATGTGTGGGGGGTGCGGGGTGGTGGGGATCTACCTGCTGGGGTGGGGAGGTCCACTAGATGTCAGGGGTATATTGCACAGCTATGTAGAATGACACACAGGTGCCGGTGATTGGCGACTTCTGGTGGTGGTGGGGCACTGGACAGCACACCACCAGGTATTGCTACTCTTACTCTTACTGGGGCCGATGATCAGAAAGTGGGATGGGGACCCTCTTGTCATCAGGGTTATACTCACATTGTATTTCCTGTGCAGTATAGTATGGGCCAGAGATGTTTTTGTTTGCTGAGATTGCAGGTGGCGATGTTTTGACTGCAGTGTTCTGTGCCACAATGTTTTTTTTCCATTATGTTCCTGGCTGGACCCATAGCAAAGGAACTAAGACATTCCAAAGGTATTGATTTGTGCTATATAAATAGATGGTATTTGACTTGCTTTATAAAATGGGGCTGAGATGTCTCTTGGCTAAACAAAAGTATTTTCTCAGAACTTCTTAGAATTTGAGAACTATAACATGAACATGAGTGGTTCTGGAATCTTAAGAGGTTACAGTTGGATCCTCTTAATTAACTGATATACATCTCTGGATCCCCATTTACTTAAGTTTTTCTTGTTTTCCCACTCAAAAGTAGTCCCAATTGGAAAACCCAATCAATTTGGAATAAACAGTGATAAAAGCATGCAATGCTTGAAATGTAACAAAATGGAAGACTGCCTCAGAAATTGCCTTGGTGGGTGGGGGTGGGATTTCAAAGGTGGAGTAGTGGTTCAGTGAGGAAGACTGAGGAAAGGTATAATTTGGTCAACAAACCTCTGCATTAATGAGGTGCAACGGCAGAAGAGGTGACTGTTAAGATTCTCCAAGGAGATGGCAAAGCTGGTGAAAGATGAAAGGGTGCATTCAAGAGGTACAAATACATGCAGAGGGAGAAGAACAGGGAGGCATACAAGAAAAGTCAGAAGAAGGCAGGTAAGGTGGTTAGGGGAGCAGAAGTGCAGACAAAGGAAAGGATTGCTAGAGGGACGACTAAAGGGGAATAGACCTTTTTTCAGGTACATACTATAAGTAAGAAGAAAAAACACAGAAGGGTGAAAGGGGATGCTGTGCGGAAGAGGGTCAAGAAAAACTGGACATGTTAAACAGGTACTTTTGCTCAGTCTTCAGAGTAGTGGGAGGAGGGAACTGACCACCAGAGAGAAGCAGGAACAGAGAGGGGTGGATACAATTCCATTTTCAGTGGAAACAGCAATGAAAAGACTTGCAGCCCTGAAAGTGGAAAAGGCTATGGGGTCAGACTGGATTCAACTCAGGTGTAGAAGTGTAAAAAAAAATTCCCATTAATAAATTATCTATTACCAATATTTAGAAAGGAGACGAACGGAGACAGTACTGATGGCGGAAGAATTTAATGATTATAATAATATTCATAATGAGATATTACAAGTGGTACATCCTTCATTCTTAATTCTTAATTCTTAATTCTTCATTCTTAATTCTTCAAAATATCAGTGTATAGTGGCTTGCTTATATAGTGGAAGATAGTACTATGGTTGTCTATGATTGGTCCAAGACAAATACAAACATTAACTTAAAAGGCAATTCTCTTTTTAGTTCTTGCATGAGCTCAGCACAAATGTATCAATAGTGTAAATTATATTACTATATAAGGATAATAATAATGGTCATTACCAGTTATCAAGGTCTTAGGAGGAAGAAATAGGTTTGCACTTAGGAATGTGCATACAAGCACTTTGGTCTGTCCTAATAATAAACACTAAAGATAGTCAGAAGGGATAATTTGAACTCTCTCCCTGTATTTCTGTTTTTGCAGACACTTAAAACACCTGTTTTCTATTACTCACATGATCAATACAAATATTAAAAGACACTTTAATATTACAAGTTGTGGCTCAGTTAAACTTGTAGCTTCACAAATTTTTATATGATTTAGCTTTATAGTTCATTATCTGTTACACAAACACCTTATGTTTTAGATCAAAATGAGGTTTAGGCTGGAATATTGGGACACAATTTTTTATCCCCTATTACATCAGGGTACTGAAAAAACTCAGGGAGGTGCTAGCTGCCCTGCAGACAGCCTTGTTCAACAGCTCACTGAAACAGGTGTGGGTTCAGAGGACTGGCAAAGGGCTAAGGTGGTCTTCCTACTGAAGAGCAGCAGAAGGGTGGAGGCTAGCAACTATAGGCTGGTCTTCTACTGTGGTGGTGAAACTAAAGGAAACCCTTCCAAAAGAAAGACTGGCTGAGCGTCTAGAATCCAGTGGGCTTCAGGACCATAGACAACATGATTCATAGGTTAGAAGGTCATGCAAAATGAATCTGATATATTTCTTTGACAGGGTGACAAGGCAGATTAATCAGGGGAGGGCAATGGATGTGGCCTGTGTGGATTTCAGCAAAGCCTTCAACAATGTGCCACACAGAGAGCTGATAAAGAAATTGACCAACCTAGGAGTGGGGTTCAAATTATTAAATTGGGTTAGAAACTGGTTAATGGACAGGAGACAGAGGATAATGGATAATGGCACTCACTCTAAGAATGAGAGAGTGACCAGCGGGATACAGCAGAGTTTGGCTCTGGGACCAGTCCTCTTCCTTGTCTCCATAGGGGACTTTGCAGATGAACTGGAGGGGAAAGTCCATTTATGAATACATGAGTTTAGATTACTGATAATGCTGAAGCAGGATCATGGTCACTGATCTCCTCAGTGCCTGGGTTTTATTTTGTGTCAATGCTCTAGCCATTTTTATGATGTACTCTGGCCCTGATATTGAAAAAGTTAACATGGCACTAAACATTTTAGTGCTATGCTAACTGAGAATAGCATAATATGATGCAGTGAGGACAATATTCAACTATCTCCAGTGCATGATGCTGACATGACAGCGTAATTGTGCAGAATATACCACATCACCAATGCAAGTGAGGGATCACCCTTGCATACAGGGTGCAGCAGTATAATCAGTGGTTAACAGCTTTAAACAGCCCCCATCACAGTGGTGTTATGTGCTGTCAAAATGCTACCCTTATCCCAATGTATGATGGTTCAATTCCCCCCCCGTCAGCCAAGTCTGGGGGTTGGGGACTGACAGTAGGAGCTGTCAGTGCCTAGCAGCTACACCACCATCAGCTCCTGATTGCTGATCCAAGTGTCCTGTGAAATTTAAATAGCCCCATTTGTTGTCAGTGGTCCCCCCACCCCCCCAATGATCAGTCCAGGTGTCCTGTGAAGTTTGTCAAACTACACTGATGGTTAGTGGTCCTCCCCAGAAGATTGCTGCTGCCTGAAAAACTGACTGACCTGCCTACCATCCCACTTGCTTAGGATCCTGCATCTCTACTTCACAGGGCTGAACTCAATGATGCCCTGCTAAGGGAGACAGTGACTGTCACTGCCCTTCCACTAATCACTTTGGCCAGCCACCATCTGACTGAGAGTGAGCATGTGTACAACTATAATAGTAGTTGCACAGCTGCACCCTATTATTCAGATGGTGGCTAGAAGGGGGGTTGCGCCACTTGCCATCTCTGCTGACAGGGCATCAGTGAGTGGGAGGTAGGGGTGGAGGGTCCCCAGTGGGTGGAGCAGGAGGGAGTTAGTCAATCTTTCAGGATGTGGTGATTGTGGGAATGAGGGATTACTTACAACCAATGGAGCTTGGTAAACTTCACAGGATGCCTGGATTGGTGATGGGGGGAAGGAACACTTTCCACTAATGCGGCTCGATACACTTCACAAGATGCCAGGATTGGTGACTGGGGTGTAGGTTGCACAGCTCTATATGGTGCATCCATGCAGTCATCATGCACAGCAGCATTGTAGAGCATGCTAATAAGCCCATAGTGGGCATGCAAATGGCCCTTAGCACCTTGCATGCCCAATGGGCTTATTAGCATGCTAGGGCTGCATATGGCTCACTGGAGCACTGGCACTATCCCATTTGGAACATTCTAACTCCGCTCAGCTACTGTGGACCATCTTTCATTCAGGAACCACTATGCACTGCGCTGACTTAAGTCCATATTCAGATTGGCAGTGTGCTGTGGCTGGAGCATGCTGTCCAAATATTGCTCCCAATCCAGCTGTCTGCTATCGCCTGTGCAGCGATAAATGGTGTGGAACCCACATGGCCTGCTCTGAATATGAGGACCATTATATTTTGTTTTTGAAGAACACTCACAGCATTTTAAGATTCCAGTCTCACTAGCTGACCACTCAGTCCTCACAATACACATGCATAAGAGGTATATCCAGATCTGGCTGTCATTCCCTACTGCCATGGCTGGAGTGGATGAACAGGTCGAGACACTTGCTTTGGTGTGTTCCTCCACCAGACTATATGACAGAGTTTCCCTGCTAAGTGGGACAAATGTCCATATGTTTGGGAGACTAGCACAGTTATGTCATGAGAAATAAGGACAATGGACTGGGTGGGCACTAAGAATTCAAGCACTGGTCAAAACAGCTTATGACCTGCAGCAGCAGCCTACTGAGGTGGACCGAGATGAGCCTGTGGGGATAGTGTGGAAGAAGGATCCCAACTCTCTGGTGTTAGCACCCAATGCTCAGTCTACCATTCATGGAGAGGTCCATCTCAGGAGAGCTGTGAAGAATAAAATATTAATGCTGGATGCACCAGGTGAAGGAAAGTTGCCAGAGGTGCTATTGGTTAAACCCAGTATCCTACCTACACGTGCCCATGCCTATGCATGATGAGCGATGGTCCAGATTTGAAATGTGTCAGATACAGAAGTCTAAGTGAACAGAGGGTCTACACTAGCTACAGTACACTGTGCAGACACTGCAGTATTACCCAGCAATAAGTACTCTGGCAAACGGGAGAAAGTGACCCCAGATTTATTTGACTTCAGTGATGCCCCTTTGTCTGCCGAGTGGAAGACCCTAATTAGCAAGAAACCTGCCAGAGAGACCAAGTGCTCTCACTAAAAGAGTGGGACGTGGGATATGTCTATGGTGCCAAGCATAACATACACCTGCATGATGACCGACCATTTTGAGAGAGGTCCCAACACCTTGCCCCAGCTGACATAGACAATGTTAGGAGGCACCTACAGAAAATGCTCACTGCTGGCATTATTCAAGAATCAAGAAGCCCATATGCATCCTTCATTGTAGTGGTGCATAAAAAGAATGGATCCATGAGGATGTGTGTGGATTATCAGACCCTAAACTGGTGGACCATCCCAGATCAATGCACCATGCCACACATACAGGATGCCCTGGACTGCCTGAATGGGAGTAAATGGTTCTCCGTACTGGATCTCCATAGCAGATATGATCAGATTCTGATGGCCCCAGAGGACCATAAGAAAACAGCCTTCATCTGTTCTTTGGGGTTCTATGAATTCCTGAGGATGCCACAGGGGACTTTGGGTGCCCCTGCCACCTTCCAGAGATTGATGGAACGTGTGGTGGGAGACATGAACGTGCTGGAATGTTTAGTGTACTTGGATGATGTCATCATTTTCAGATACATGCTAGAGGAACATGAGACCAGACTGTTCAAAGTCCTCTATCGTTTGGAAGAAGTTGGCCTCAAGTTATCCATAGACAAGTGCCATTTTTTTTCAAATGTCTGTAAAATATGTGGGATGCATAGTGTCAGCCAAGGGGATACAGACTGATCCCAGTAAAGTGGAGTCTCTGACTACCTGGCCCCAGCCTACCAACCTAAAAGAGCTGCATCATTTTCTGGGGCTTTGCAGCTACTATCGCTGATTCATTAAGGACTATTCGAAAGTAATCCGGCCACTCCTTAATCTTACCAAAGGCTATCCTCCTACTAACCACAGACACAAGAAGGGGTCCCTCAAAGAAGAAGACAAGGTATATTTTTGAATAGGGGAACCTTTTGTAACCTGTTGGACCCCTGAGTGCGAGGTGGCATTCTTCAAAGTCATCTATCAGCTTACCCATGCCCCAGTCCTTGCATATGCTGATCCCACCAAACCATACGTCCTGCACACGGATGCCAGTCTGAAAGGGTTTGGGGCAGTACTCTATCAAGAATATGAAGATGGCCTGAGACCAGTGCCCTTCGCCAGCTGCAGCTTGACACCCTCCAAACAGAATTATCCTGTGCACAAGTTGAAGTTCTTCATCCTAAAGTGGACCATAGTCAGTCAGTTTCATGAGTACCTCTGTGGGGCCAAGATATTAGTAAAGACTGATAACAACCCTCTAATGTATGTACAGACTTCAGCCAAGTTGGATGCCACTGGACACTGGTGGCTTTCTGCCCTGTCATCTTATGATTATGCAGTTGAATACCATCCAGGACTGAACCATATGGATGCTGATGCCCTTTACAGGCAGCCAAGTTCAAAAGACAATTGGGTGAGGCTGTCTGAACATTCCATTAAAGCATTGTGCCAAAAATTTGACAAAGATAAGCAACCATCTGCCAACACAGTGGACTGCCTGGTGGACTGTTTGGGGCCCTCCGATACCTGCATACCTTCAGCTTATTGCTATTTCTCTGCATTAGATATCAGTGCTTTGCCCAGTTTGATAGTGACAGCATTCAGTGGGCTCAATTCCAAGACCCAATGATTCAGCCTGCACTTGATGCACTGTGTGTGGGGAAGGATGTGTCTAAATTACATTTTACTGACTTATGAACTGCACTGTTATTCAAAGAAGGCCCCAGACTAAAGTTAGGAGATCAGTTATTATATAGTTAGACAGTAGATCGTCAAGGTCAAGTGGACAAGCAGCAGTTGGTCCTACCCACAGCCTTCAAACAGCTGGTACTGAAGTCTCTCCATAACCACATGGGAAACCTCAGTATTGACTGGACTCTTGACTTAGTACGATCCTGATTCTATTGCCAAAAATGGGGGCGGATGTCGAGCATCATGTCAAAACTTGCAGTCGCTGCCTTCAATGGAAAGCTTTGCCCCAAAAATTTACAAGCAGCAAGCCCGCTGGTGCAGAGGCATGGCTGCTGTCTGCAGCACCAACAACCTGGGTTCAAGAACAGATCCAGGTGTTGGAGGGCTGGCCGGGTAGAGTGGGATTGAGCATCCGTAGGACTGCTCTCCTGCTCCGGGGGGGAGGGAGCTGAGTACCTGGCATAATGTGGACCCCCAGTGGAGGCTACGGGTACCACAAGAGATCCGGTGCCTAAATGTAAGGGGGCCATCATTGCACGTCCCCATTCCTGGAAAAACCTAGGAAAATTCCGGCTCCCTGCTAATGAGCCAGTTCCGGTACTGACCCATCTGGCCACCTAACTCCACTGCTGGTGGACCCATTTGGGGGAAGGTCAGCCCCAAGCATGTGGGGGTCAGACGGCAGAGCAGGGAGAAAGCCATTCATGGGATTAGGGGAAGCTGAAAAAAGAAAATATATATTACAAGCAAGCTTCTTCTACGAGAGGTGCAGGTTGCAGCCATCTTGCTGCTCCACTCCTCGAAAGCAATAAATAGCAGCTTACTGATTTTAACATGTGCAAGCTGTTACACTCTAAATAAAGGCCCTATATGCGGTCATTTTGGGGGCCGTGTTCAACAGAGAATCCCAGTTTTTTTATTTTATTAGATTGCCTGCCCTCCTGATTCCGATTTACTGTACATTTGAAAAGCACTTAGATGGAGATCTTCAACCTAAGCTTACTTACATATTTGTCATATAGGCACAGTCTTAATTTTTTCCCCCTCTATGTGTCAAGACTGACTTGCTCATGCCTCACACTGCCACACTGACATAATTAAGCTCTTTGATGGTGCCGGACACTTTACAAATATGTATTAGAGATTTAAAATAAATCTCCCTGACACATTTTCTTTTACCTGATGCTACAGAGTTCTACTATGATGTTTGGCACTGTTTGATAACTGCTTGCTGCAGACAGTGTGAAGTACAAAATGTCGGCTTGAGCACGGTACATTACAAAGTGATGCTTGAGAAATACTCTCCCTTTTTAAAATCCTAACCTCTGCCTTTTTTTTTTTTACACTTTTATTTATCCACCTCACACACGATCCTAGACTCTTTCAGAAGAGGGCTCTCAGCTTACCTTAATCCTGCCCCATCATAGACTCAGTCCCGACTCTTAATCAGCCACATTTCTCCACCATCAGGCATCCGCACCCCCAAGACTTCCATTCCATGCTGTGCTGACATCCCGTGACTCAGGGAAGCTCCAAGGTCAGCCGGGGCACTCAACTGTTGGGTGTGGGGGGTAGCTCCTGTTCCCCATCTTCGCCTACCAGGATCGGGTCAATTTTTTTCCTTGTTCCAGTTTCCCCTGGGGCCTTGGATGTGCAATGGACTCCTGCATGCTGAGTGCACACTCCTGCACACCTCCATTGGACATCCTACCAAGGCTCCACCCAACAACACTGCAGGCCATTCTGGCGCTATGCTCCCAGCCTCTGCTAAGAGTCACCAGAGAGCGGCCAGCCGAGATCCCCCCTCCCCAGGAAAGGAGAGCAGTCCTGTGGATGTTTAATCCTTTCCCACCCTTGCCAACTCCCTGATGACCTGGGCTCTCTCCCGAACCCGGGTCGCCGGCATGACATGAGGTGCAGCATCCAGTACCTCAACCCTCAGTGCCACTGGGCCAGTGTGAAACCTCTGCCTCTTGATCCCACAACAGAGTTGGCCTGTTTCTAGACCCCATAGCCAGTCCCAGATAAAAATCAATCCGGCTAGCCATTGCAAAACAGCTCACAATCGCTACTACTCCCTCTTGATCAGCAAAACACAGTGCTGAGCTGTGCACTTACTTGATTTCCACAAATGAAATCAAAGCTAGGACTACCACACTGCAATTTTTTTGGGGTTGTGGTGGGTGGATGGGGGCACAAGATCCTGCAGGTATCTGAAATCCTCCTCGATCAATCACAAAATGTCCAAAAAAAAAAACACATCCAGCTCAACCCATGCACAACCTGCCCCCTATACTGATACACGCCAAGCTATACACACAGAGATGTACACCCAAACACACCCTGCTCCACATACATGCCTCACAGACTAGATGGACCATTAGTCTTTTCCTCAGTCTGTGTTTCTCTACAAACCCAGCCATCTCTCACACACGTCAAGCTCTTTCACACCGTCTCTTACATACGTACACACACACACACACCAGTACTCAGCCCCCAACATACATACAGCCAGCTCCTCACCCACACACATGTGCATGCACACACACACACACACACACACACACACACACACACCCTTCCTCTCCTGTCATTGTCCATTTCTATACAAATCCAGCCATCTCCTACAAGCGCCATGCTCCTCCACACTGTCTTTCACACACGTGCACACACCCAGATGCTCAGCCCCCCCACATACATACAGCCAGCTCCTCACTCACACCCATGCATGCCCAGCACAATACACTACTAAATTGTCCACTATTTATTTATTTTTTGTTGACCAGATAAGTGCACTAGACAGATCCTGCCTATTTTCAGGCATGACCCGGGGGAGGGGGATACAGATAAATGCCAACTGACATTGAACCAGATTAAGCTGCTGGTGGTATTTTAAGTGAATGAGGGAAATTTGGCCAGAACACCGTGGAAATTCCCCTGCTTTGTTCATCTTTAACATCCACCTGAACTACCACCAATCTAGGCAGATAGGACCTCGGTTTAATGTCTCATCTGAAAGACGGCACCTCAGAAGTGCACCACCCCTCTCATGCTGCACTACAGTGTCAGTACTAGGATATTAACCCAAGTGCCAGATGTGGGAACTGAACCCACAGCCCTCTGATCTCCTGGTCTCAGAGGTGAGTGTGCTACCTACTGAGCCACTGACACTGCTTGCGACACACTATGTGCCACCTTTTGGAAAAATGAAACAATACATAAACCAGTCTTTCTTTTAATGGATTAAGTATTAGACATGGTGTATTGGGTGAGGATGCCATGGTTACAATTTAAAACAAATTAAGTAGAGCCAACAAAAATAGTATAACAGCAAAAAGGTAAAGAAATATTTAGTAAATATTTCACCTCAAGTGCTTTCTCCCTCTCCAGCATTTCCAATCTATACATGTTAGGCTTATGGCACATGATCTTAGCAAGAGCCGGGAAAATAGCAGACAGATGGGGGGCGAAATTCAACCGAAAAGAGAAATCTACCTATAGGACTAACTGCAGTGCCTGCAGACACTGTGGTGTGCAAAGGAGAAAACAGAACTCACCTTCATCATGGTAGTTGCACTGGGTTTTTGTGTGTCTGAAGTCTTCCTCTTTGCCACTCTACTGATGTGCCATCACTCCCATCACTCCTTCAGCATCTTTACACCAAATCTGCCCAAAGGGTCACAGAGGAAGAGAAAGAGTAGGAGCCATGGCAACACATCAGCATGGAGTACGTATAGCGCATCATCACCCTATTGTGGATGTCAAGACCAGGAAGTGGCCCTTTAACATCCACATAGTTTAGGTGGCACTCCGAGTCCGTGCAGCATTTTCAGTTTTTTTAAATAAATTAATATAGTAGAAGCCATCCAGAGAGGATTTGCATTCCTAGGGGTCTTATGCACCGCAGTAACCAGGGGCCCCTTCCACACAGGTACGTGGTCAAACCTTATAACATAAGCATTCCATACTTACTGCATTTGCCACTTTCAATACAACAAATGAGCATTACCACCATACAACAAAACAATAAGCATATATTCAGTTGATTTGACAGTCTCTATACACCAGGCTATGTGTGATTCTCCTCTCAAAGGCTTCAAAATTAAAAAGAAAGCTTAACCCTGACATGATCCTGCTGTAACCCCCCCATGGGGGTTTACCTGCTTTTGCCCTTTAGGGGCCACCCAGTGCCTCCCATTCTCCCGGATCCCCTGGTCCTGCCTTCGCATTGCCCATATTGTCCATGAAGTCTCCATCTGGTCCCTGGGCTATTGTGTGCATTGGGGCCAGAGGAGCTAAACCACAGAGCCACCGCACTACTTGAAGTTTGAATGAGTAGCGGTGGCCCACACATGCACAGTACCACATTCTGCCTTTCTTACTGCAATTGTGGAAAAACAGGTGCCCCTCCAATGGTCTCTATCTCAAAAATGTGATAATTGGGGACCCAAGACCTAGAGAAGGTGCATAAGGAGTCACAGTTTGTTGTGAAGAAAGAGTGCCAGTAAACGCTGTGGGGAATGCTTTATGAATATAGGGAGGCAGTATAGCGCAGTGGTTTAAGGCTCTGAACTGCAAATCTGGAGACCTGTATTTGAATCCCACAGCTCCACTTGCATACTGTGTAACCCTGAACAAGTCATTTAACTTCTCTGTGCTCCCAGGTTGCACCTGTAAACAAGATTTTAGCTTAGTCTCTCTCTCTCTCTCCTGGTTAAACAATTGGAAAAAATATTTATATGTATATATTAATGAGGCACAATACATGTTGATGAGCTGCCTGCCTGTGCCTGGGGGATATGAGAAATGGCACTAGCGACAGGCATGAGGCTAATTAAAATTGTTAGATTCTGCAAGAGTTCAATAGGGCACAGGGACTGCTTAGAGATTGTGGGGCATTAAATAAATAAAGGTGTGTATACTGGCTGCACCAAAACTTTAAAATTGGGACATTTGACTGCCTATTGATAAATGTTCCCAGCAGCCAAGATTGCAGTCTTTGACCTCAGCACAGAAAAATCGGATAGCCAGGATCCTGATAAGGATTTATGGTACTGTGCCAAAGAGTTATGGGGAAAAAGCTGTGGAAATTCTTGCCACCCTTTTCAGGACCAATCAGGCATCAGAAGAGCTTATATTTTTTAGTAGTAGAATGTTTATTGTTCTTCCAAAAAAGTTTAAACATTTTGGACATTACAATCTCATTAAATACAGAAAAAAGGAAAAAACAATAAATACAGAATACAATAAATAGAAATAAAGATAATAAAGATTAAATAATCTTAAATATTAGTGTAAAAATATTTATAAATCTATAACTCCTTTTCCTTTCTTTTATTGTTTTGATTTCCTACTTCTTCTTCTATGTGCTCGTTTCTTAAAACTAATCACTCAAGAGAAAAAATTGGCACACAATAATGCATCCATGTCTGTCCCAGGATGGAGCAATGTAAAAACAGGATCATAATCCAGATTCAGATATTTCATTAAGAAATTGTTTAGAATCAAGGATTTAGGTTTTTTTATACAGGGGACATTGTACTATGATATGAAATAAAGTTTCACTGAACCCCTCATTGCAGCCGCATTCAGTAATATTATCATTAGCTGTTGGTTCAACACAATTAAAATAAATGAACCTGGAAGTAATTAATCCAAATCTTGCCCAAGTTATTATTTTTCTAATATTAGGGGCTAACGGCAGTACTAGATAATTCTCTATCCTTGAGTCAATCTTGTTTTCCCCCAACCACAAAGATTGCTTCTGAAGTCTAACTAAACTTAATTGTTTTTCAAAGGCTTTATCAAATATATTTTTTTTAATTTTCATTCTGTAAGAATCTTTTATTAAAATACCCTTCTGAGAATCCTTCCATAGGTGAAATGCATCAATCTTTTGCAGACTAAGGATTATGGTTTTTAACCATGGAGAGCAGAAACCATTATCATACCATGTTTGTTTCTCATAAAGTCAAAGTTTTAATAACTTGTTAATATTATTATTAAGGATCTTTAGCCAGTATGAAAGGATTCTTAGATTGATTAAATCCAATAATGGGATTCTACCTAATTTGGCTCTTACAATTACATTGGCCATTGACTGGGGCACTTGAAGGATTGCTTTATAAAAGTAAGATAACGGGAACTCCAGATTATGATTTTCCTTGGTACCCCAAATTTCAGCTCCATATAACAATAATGGGGTAATCTTAACTTCAGCAGCTTTAATTGCAGGTTTGACCAGAAGTCCTCCATATTTAATATTAAAGCATATAAGGGCCTTAGAAGCATATTTGGCCTTAGAAATTTGATTTTTACAATGTAAACTCCAAGATCCATTTGAAGTGAAAATTATCCCGAGATAACAATATGAAGTCACTACCTTTAAGAGTATTTTATCTAACTTACTTTTTGGTTTAGATAGCTTTGTACCAAATACAATTTGGTACCAAATAATTTAGTTTTATCTGGATTAATTTTAAGTTTTAATTCATCACATTTTTGCTTTAAATAATCATTTTTTGTCTGAAGACCCTTTTGGGATAGGGAACAAATAACTATATCATCAGCATAAGCTAAACTGTGAATACATTGTTTACCTAATTTGGGGGAATCTAAAGGTAATGATGAATCAAAATGAAACAGAGTATCAACATATGAATTAAAGAGGAGTGGGGCCAATAAATACCCCTGTCTAACCCCTCTATTTGATCTAAAATATTCAGAGATATTTCCCATTTTATCTTACCTAATTGCTGTGCATGTTTCAAAATATAGCAAAAAAATTGGAATCAGCAAATTTATAGGTATACCTCGTTCTAAAAGAATTTTCCATAGAATGTTTCTTACTACTGAATCAAATGCTGCTGTTAAATCAACAAAAACAACATATAATTTCAATTTCTTTAACATTTAATATTTTTCAATTAGATGGGCTAGAACATAAATATTATCAAGTGATGAAAAACCTGAACAAAATCCTGTTTGAAAGTTTGATAAAGGACTAAATTTGTTGACCCAATTTTGAAGCCTATTTAATAAGATCCTAGAAAAGATTTTGCTGCTTATATCAAGAAGACTAATTGGTCGATAATTTTTAGGGTTTTGGTATGATCCTTTTTTGAAAGTAGGAATAACAATGTTTTTTTACCCCAGGATGGAGGAGTGTACCTCTCTCTTAAACAAATGTTAAAAAAACCCACAAAAAAAGGGGCCCAATAGGACATATTTTCTTTGTGTATCTCTCCCGGAATACAATCAGGCCCAAGGGCCTTATTGTTGGCCAGTTTTGTAATTGCCTGTTCAACTTCTAACCATAAAAATTGTAAAGGTGCAGATGAATCTTCCAGTAGCCAATTCAGCCATTTCAGATGATCGATTATATCAGGATCATCCATAAAAAGTTTTGAGTAATAAGCTATCCAAGTTTCCTTAGGGACATATACAGTCAATGAAGGTTCAAATACTTTGACTATCCTTGAAACCAATAGCCAAAAGGCCCTTGAATCTTTTTTGTTTATTACTTCCAATATGTGATTCCATTGTTTTAAAGTAAACTCAGATTTTTTATATTTTAAAAATTGTTTATATTGTTTTCTTGCTTTATTGAGTCTAGTTATATTTGTTCTAGTTGAAAATGTAGTAGTTTTTTAATCAATAGACTCAGTTTATGTTTTTCATCCTTACACTGCTGATCAAGCCAAGTTAAAGGGTAATGACTTAAATTAGAATATGAATAAATAATTGTTCTAATTTTCTGATATCCCTCTTCCAAGTGGTTATTTACGGTATATATTGTGGAGAAGAAGAATCCTGCAATAAAGTGAGCAGTACACTCATTTGAGAGGAAAATATAGCCTCTGCCGCTTTTTCTTTATTTTTATTGTTCAATCTAAGTTTGAATTTACCTGTAATAGAAAGGGAGGGTTGGGGTAAAATTTCCATATAATTACCACGATTATCTTTTATCGTATCAATCTTCACCTGCAGAGCCGCATGGTCACTTTCAGGTCTCATTACAACTTTAAAGTTCTGGAAGTGAGCATAGGCATCTGGGGAAATTATTAAATAATCTATAATACTCTTCCCATTAGACAAAAAAAAAGTAAATGCTCAATCCTGGTCTCCAGTTCCTCTTCCATTTAAAATACAATAATTACCTTTACTAATAAACTCTATTAATTTCAAACCAGCTCCATTCACAATAAGGTCTTCTGAATTCCTGGGTTCAAGATCCAACATATAGATCTGAGACTGAAGTATGTTTAAGTTATCAAATTTAGCAATACGGGCATTTAAGTAACCCCCTAATATGGTAATATCAATACAATGTTTTAGATACATGGAATCTATCACCAGTGCTAACTTTTCCCAAGGGTGAAAGTCAACAGTGGAGTGAAAATTAGGGGAATGTAAACATCGACTATCAAAAAAAGAGAGAGTCCCAACACAATACACATAGCAGAACTTCCTTACTACATATAATTTACTCTATTATACAAATTCCCTTTCTTACTTTGACATAAATAGAGAGGCCCCCTTTCGGTCTGCATATTTTTTTGTCTTTTAACGCAAGTACATAAAATGGTGTATAGCCATTAAGATTTATGTCTGAAAGGACCCATGTCTCTTGAAATAAAATAATATCAGCTTCAGAGACATAGTCTTTCCAAGCAGAATCCATCATTTTTGATCTTAAACCAGAAATATTCCACGAAATAAAATTATAAGTGGCCATATTCATAATGTTATCTGATCCATTGTGCTCTTACTCATTCTCATCAGTCTCAGAGTTAGACAGAGATATTTGTATAGTTGACTGTCATTTTTTAACCAGGTGTCCCTGTGATACACAATCTGCACAATCTAAACTTAAGAAATCAACGAGGTGTATGCCATATTTGTCTACTTTACCAATATCTGATAAAAGGAAATCATAAAATTTAATAATTTAATTTCTACGTCCACCTGGGAGTCCGATTTAGATTGATGTGTTATGATAACAGACCCAAAATCGGAAGAATTTCACTTCCAAAACAGACAGCAAAAAGAAACTGAATATAAGCAGCTAATCTATCAGAATTTTCACTCTCAAATTTGGGAATTCCAAAAATGGACACTGTATGTATAGTAATATCTCTCTCAAAATTCCAGTTTAGCTTAATTAGGGTGGAAATTAAACTATTCTTAGAGCATGTTTTAGGGGCAATAGTTCCATGTGCAAATTTCCAAATTGTAGTACAATTAACAGGAGATGATATCCTTATTTCCAATTTGTTGATTAAACATTGTTTGGCCCATATGGCTTTAGCAGTGTCCATATTCGAAAGTAATACATACGCTGGTGTTGAATCAACTGATAAATCTCTATAAACTACTTTAATATCTTTAGCTGCTGCTTCTAGATTAAACTCAGCTTTGAAGAGATGATAGATCATATTAAATAAAGAAATATCTGATTCATAAGTTTTTAGAAAAATGTTATTAAATTTAAACACCACCTCAGATCCAGACATGGTTATATAATCAATCTGAGGGGGAGAAATTAAATCCAACTCCAAAGAAGTTTCCAAAATATGATTTAATACTTCTTTTTGTACATATAGATGACATATTCTTTTTTGACTGATGACGCTTAATAGAAGTCTATATTATTTCATTAGATTGCTTGTCTAATGAAGTTTCTGATGGGGTTATGAGAATAAGCTCCTGCTTCTCGGTTAGGGACAAAGGATCTTCTTTATTAGATGTTATTGGGACTATATGTAAGTCTTCCTTAACCCCATGAGGTCCTTTAGAGGGTTTTTGAATTAATTCTGGATTGTAGAGTCCAATTTCAGGACCTTCTTTGATTTCCCCCATCTTAATCTTATTGTTTTTATTTGCTCATGTCTTAGCCTTTTTTTTAATTCTTCTTCATGTTCTTTTTATTCTCTACCTTTTTAAAAGACAATTGTATTATAATTTCTGAAAAAGAAGGTCTTTGTTTGTTCTTTTTTTCTCCTTTTTCAAACTTCTCTAATTTTTGGGTAATTTCCAACAGTTTATCACTAAAGAAACAGGTAAGTTTTTCTATATGAGATTTAAGATCTTTCAGAGCTTCAAGAAGAGCAATATTGGCTATTATTGGATGTGCTAATGCCTTTATTGTATATTTAGAAATGGTATCAGGGCAAACTGTTAAGATTTCTGGGTCGATAGTTATTTTCTCAGCCTCTTTATCCATTTTACTAAAAACTTCATTAGGAGATCCCTCCAAAATCCTGGAGAAATCCTGATGGCAAGCAGGGGAATCCAGAGAGATGTAGGATTCAGGGGGACTAAACAAATCCAACCTCGTGGGAAAAAGAGATATTTCAGATTGAGGACCAAATAATGACTTTTTCGTATCATCAAATCCCTTAGTATTCATTCTAATTGCTTCACCTTGTAAATTTTTACTTTGATTCAGTAATAGGGGATCTTTAATAGGAGCCATTGAAGAGCTGGATTTCCAGAAATCAGTATTTTTTTTCTGGAGTTTAAACTTTTGATTAAGTTTAGAGAAAGTAGAACTATCACAGTTGCCATTTTCCCTCATACTAAATTTCTCTGACTTTAAATATGAGTTATAACTATAGTTATCATTATTCAAACTGCTACTGATTATATTATCAACAGATTGAATCAAGTTAGGGTTTAGTGGACTCAATAAGCCGGTCAAACTAGAATGTCCTTGTTTATCTAGCAATATACTTTTTCCTAAAGAATCATAATCCACTTTCAAAGAATTGGACTCTGAATTACAAGGCATAATAAGAGATGATTTTTCCAAAACAAAATTAGGTCTAAGATCAATGAAAAGATCTTCCTTAATGTGAGAGGAAAAATATAGTATATCAGAGGGATCAGGGGAAGAAAAAACTCTTAAAGGTCCCTTTTGAACCGTTGGTGTGGATGCTGCTATAGAGACAAGGGACAGATTCTGTGAATAAACACAACCGTTTTTCCTTTTCCCCATGACCCCTAAATGAGAATTTAATTTTGTGGTTTTAGCACCTGTAAGCTTCTTTTCCCTATGTTTTACTAGTTCTTTGCCACGTCTAGTGAACATACTGAAAAAAAATCAGAAAAAAGCCTTTAGATCAAACAATATGTCCAGCTTTTCAAGTCCAAGTGGCACTGTAATATTCCACTGATAATTTTCCGCTACCTACACAGCAGTAATTTCCATGTAGCTGTAATTTTTATCCATTATCACTCAGTCAATAGCAGTCAGTAGCACGGTTTTAGTTTCCAAAACGACTGATAGCACCTAGACAGATTTTTAGATCTTTGAGTCCATTTTAGTCCACCAATATTCAGGTCTTAGTTCACAGAACAATAATCACAAGTTCCAATATCCAGAAGGACCTCCTAATCAGAATACCACATCCTTCTTGAATCCATGACCCCTTATTTGGGTAACTGCATGAATATTGTTTAAATCTATGGTCTCAGTAGCAATGTAACAATCACCAGCAGATGCACAAAAGCTGAGAAAGATGAAACTTCTCCAAAATATCTCTCTAAAAAAAAAAAAAAAGAAGATGAATTATAGGGATCAATAGAATTTAATTATAATGTAACTCTCCAATCTATTTTCTATTTTCAAAAAATAAAAACTGGTTAAAACAAACGCTTTTCTAAGTTGAAGCACCTTAATTAAAACTTCAGCGTATAGCAGTGGCCCTGGCCCAACTCTTATGATCTTTTTTTTAAAAAGACATTACAAAGTTAATACTCACAAGATATACATCATATAGGTAAAGGCACTTGAAGTGACAGGTATCCAGAAAGGAGTTACAATTTCTCTGATAGCTCTCTGATAACTCTCTAGAACCAAAAAGATGCAAAATTTCCTTATGCTTAAAAAAGATCATATGCTGCTGACTGCTCGCTTCTCTCAACACCCACTCTGAGTCCATGCATCCCGGAAAATGGCGATTCTGATTCTCAGGATGCCGCACCTGCACACTAAATAGTGGGTCGGCTGACAAAAGCGTGCGAAAAGGGAAAAAAAAATCAAATATATATATATATATAAAAACCAGAAACATTTAAGAAATTTTAAAAGCTGAGAGTGCAAATACAGTTCGCACCTTCTAAAAAGTTGATCTTTTAACCATTAACTTGAAAAGCGCACAGAAACTACTCCTAAAACCAAAGTGCTTTTTTTTATAAAAAACAAGATTTAATTCAGTAGCACTTGGCACTTTACTTCCATTATATTAGCCATTTTTTTTGCCTTTTCTCCTTATGCTGGATCTTTTTATTCTGTTTTCACCATATATCTTGTAGTCCTTGCCGTCAAGCACCATGCGGTGCTTTCTTCAATTTACCCACCGGGCTCAGCTACCCCACACTCGGCACTCCAAGCCTGGAAGAGAAAGGAGAGATGGAAGCAAAGGGAAAACCCTGGGATGGCCGCACAAGATGGCCTGGAAACAGTTATTCCTCAGGCAGGTATGAATTTACACTTAGGTGGCATACCTTTCCTGGATAAAAAACTTGCATAAGAATAACTTCTGCTCTGTAGCCTACTCCTCAGTCTACCAGCGTGCAGCGGTCCATCCTCAGTGAATTAATTTCAATGGGACAGTTAAATTAGCCAATCAAGGAGCAGCAGAGAGCTCCCAAAACCCAAGGACTTTTGGTTCTGGGCTCAGTTCAGCAGCAGCCCCTCCAGAGGGAGGGGGGCTCCAGCCCCTTTCCAGAAGGATGTGGCTGCAAGGTTTGGGAAGGGCCTGCCTGGGGTTGCCAGCTACCTGTCCCCAGGGCCTATGTTTGACTTTCCCACATGCTGGAGGAACTTTGTTCAATGAACCCTGTTTTGCAGCTTCAGCTGGTAGAGAGCTGCAAGGCCCAGCAACTTTCAGCTATGAGCTGCAAGCAACTGCAGCCTCAGTGGAGGAAGCTTTGCCTAAAGGGATCCTGAGTGAGAGTCATCTGCGAATTCTAAAGAAGATGGAGATCTTGAGGGCTGTATGGCCACTGGCTATAGGAGGTACTAAAGTCTGTTACCCTATGTTTGACTCAAAGTTACAAGGAAGGAGGTGGACATTTGGTTAAAGGAATGACCACTGATGGTTCTGGTTTGCAGAAAATGGATTTGTGAAAAGTGGATGGTTTGGGTCTACAAAAAATGGTATGGGAGTCTTCCTGACATGTGGAGCTGCACCAGTATTTCCAAGTTTATCTTCAAAAAAGAGAAGAAAGCCTCTTCTGATTGGGAGCACTTGCATGATAAGGAAAATGATTTTCAATATCATGGGGTGGTTCGAGTAAAAGGTGTATTCATTCAGTGCCAAGTTCAGGGTCCTCGGAGGCGCCCTTCATATGAACTCAAGTCTCACTGTGACTGCATCTCCTGTGAACCTCTCTGTGTGCTGATGTGAAAGGGCCACAGCTGCCATGCTGGCATTATGGTTTGAATTGCAAATAGTATCCAGATGTATCTAAACATCCAGAAGCAGGAAGTAAAAAAAGAGAACTTCTATCAAGGTCAGCATTGGGAATCAGCCTAACAGTGTCACCAGCTAGGCACAGCCATTGCGCCTCCCCCGATGGGTCAAGTCTGGATGTGGGAGTTTGAGGCATGCCAGCCCATGTCCCTTTGCTAGTATGTGTTCCAGATTGTGACTTCAGCTTATCCCAAGTTTCAATAGTCAGAGGAGCTGAGAGACATGCCAGCCTTCCAAATCTGCAAGACCCTGTTGCAAGAAAAGGTCCAAGCTGCAAGGTGCCTGCTGCTCATCTCGAGTTGCTCAAGATCTAGAGTTCTGCTGATCCAGTTACCCCAGATTTACTGTCTGAATACCACCAGAGACTGTCTGCAGAACCATGAGTAAAAGCAGGGATTGTCCTGCACCTGGGCAACTGTAAATAGTTGCTTTCAAGTTCTGCCAAGTAGTTAATAGATTTGCAGAAAAGTTAACATTTAATTTAAGCACATGCACCAATGCCTGCCAACCAGCTGCATCACAGGCCTGCAACAAGTTCGATACCTAAGGATAGATCTGGGGGCTTTTTGTCTGAACTGGGGACTTGTACCAGTTGGGGTCTGCATGCTATACATCTGCAGCAACTATCAAATCAGAGAGCTTAACTTTAATCCATCCAAGGATCAGTGGATGGCTTGCCTCAAGAATGTTGTTGAATTAGAAACTGCAAACGATTGTTTGCTGATGTCACATACTAAATGCCAATTGCCAAATGTGATTGTTGCTTACTCTGCCTCCAGTTACCCTTTCATAACCCCAACCCCATGTAAATAAATGGTGATTTAACAGTTTTGGAAAAGTTTGACTTGTGAGCATATCATTAGTGAGCATATTATTAATGCAAGTCAATAATTCCAAGGTATTGAAAATATGATCTCTGGTTTATGGTAATCCATGTGTGGGGTGACTAGACAGGGTAGTGGGTAGGTACAGCTTTACAGGGGGTTGTACTGCTAAATACCAAACCCACTTGTAATTTTACTGTGGGTGGAGGCACCGTGCATTTTTATCTCTATCTTGGGAAAGAACCCCCTATAATATCCAGAATAGGAAGCCAGGCCCCTCAGCATTGGTCAGGCCTGCAAGGCAGGGGTAGCAGCCTCTTAATACACCACATCATGGCTACACTGCTGATGGAAGTAACAAAACAAAAGTACTGTATTTGTGCAGAGTTTATGTTAGAGTGCCATAAAGTGGGACCGCACAAAAATAAAGTTCAGGGACCACTGGGGACTTAGTGGGTGAGTCCAGTGCATGCCTGTTGGGGACCAATAAGGGGAGATATTTGTATGAAATGAGCATGCTGCAGCCTGCACACTGAATCATATCTGTACCCCTGCACCTTGGCTGCACAAAGAAAATGGCAACCTGCAGTCACATCTGCAGCAACTTCCACCACCCACCAGCTTCCCCAGTTAATGGATGCTGCAGCCAGAACACTCAGCATCCTGCACAATCCATAGCAGAGCTTCTTTATTAAAATTTGCTCCCTGCCTTTACACTCAGAGACCCCCTCCCCAAGCAGGCAGTGTTGAAAGAAACAGCCACGCACTGGGGCTCATCTAAGGCAGATAAGTCAAGTTGCCTTATTTAATACATTAACCTTGGTCATAGTAGTCTTTTTCCATTAAAGTCTGTCTGACAAACTACATAAAGACTTTGTGTGCTCTTTATTTAATATGGCATCACAGGAAGCATGCAAGGAACTACTCTGGCAAGTTTGGCGAGAGCAGCACATACATTCTTGGCCGTCAGAGAGTGGTGGAAAGGAGCTCTACAATCAGTGTAAATGCTGGCACTCCTGATTTTTATGGTGAGAATTGTAGTAGCCAGCATCCTACACATTGACTACAGCCAGGCAGTGTAGTGCACACACAGTGAACATGCAGCCTCTAATGGAATAAATACCAGCATAATGTTAAAGAAAGGATACACAAACACATGCACACCAGGGATGTTCTGCAAGCACAGCATGCATCCCAATTCCCATCAACCACTTAACCATCCTCAAGTAAACATAAGACTGACAAATAATTATGGCAAACAGGGAGAGAGGGAGGGACAGACATTAACAAAAAGAAAAACAAATTCACCTTTTCCTGAAGCACTCCCCACCTACTGTGATGACCTCCACTTGCTTCCTGGTGTGGCTGCTGTTCTGTCTGATCCAGTCCTTCTTCAGCTTGCCCACACCACCACCGCACTAACTATCTGGCTGTGCCTGGGATGGCAAATTGGGTTACTTGACCATTCTAGTACTCTGTGGGTGTGGGACAGTGCTGGCTCAAGTTCACTCAGTAACACGGTCATGACTCATTACTCAGGCCTCCAGTCAGGCCAACTCAGCTCTACACCCTCCATGCTTCACTCTGACCTGCCTCCCACCTCAGTCTGCCTGGCAGTAGCTTGGCACCCATTGGCCTCTCACTATTCTGCCCTCGTGGTCATCTCAAAATATATTTTTTTAAATGTTCTTTTGAGTGACCTTGTCCCTTCCTCCTCCTCCTTCTATATCCTCATCTGGTTCTATGTTAAAATCATGAAAAAAATATAGCAATGTCAATAATAGCACGGAGACATTAACGGAAACTGAAAATAGCGCTACAAAGTATAGCGAGTGTAACAATAATGCCTGAACAATAATAGCACGCTGCTATGTTCCAAGAATTGTATAATGTCTCCAGGTTGTTCCCTATTATTCTGTAATTCATTGTTGTCTAATGAGAGACCCCCAATTTCCCAATTAGAAGCACTATACACTAGAAACTTTAAACTTTAAATGACTTGCCCGACTAGAAGCACTACCAGACTTCACTACTCACTAACTTGTAGACAGTACAGGATTCAGGCAGCAGAAGCATTACATCTTGTTTAAACGTTAAACTTTAATCTACTCGCTCTCTCAGGCAGACTCGTTCTCGCAACAGTCCCTACTAGAAGCACTAACAGACTTCACTACTCACTGACTTGTGGACAGTATAGGATTCAGGCAGCAGAAGCACTACGTCTTGTTTAAACTTTAAACTTTAATCTACTCTCTCTCTTGTGAAGACTCGCTCTCGCAACGGTCTCCATGGAAATGCTCAGTTTCAAAGCTTCAGCTCTGTTAAAACTCAAAAAACAAAAGACTTTCCATTCTTGAAGTGCTGTGAAACAGGTAGGCTGCTTCACTTATAATACTGCCTTTGAGCCTATATTCTGTGTCAGTGGCCCTACATTTCTCTACACTATGACTCAAGTGATGAGAATCAAAAGTGATGAGTTTGTTCATTTAACTAAACAGCACAACACCTGTTTACAGTTTAAGGAGATCGTACCAGACCCGATCAGACTTAGCATGCTGCCCAAAAGTATGGCCAAAACAATGAATAATTTGGCAGCATCAGTTTAAGTCGCATATAGCCTGCCAAACAAAGCTCAAAAACAAGAGGAACTTACATATCCCTGAGAAAATTAATGACTGAGGTTCTCACTCTCATATGTTCATGGATCCAATGCATTGGCGCTAATTTGACATGGTCAAAGTCGCCATTAATGGGCATGCGCTATTTAATGTCAGTTGCTATAAATGATTTTGCCATTCTTTCTTCGCGATTATTTAGTTGCTGTTATTTCCTCGCTATTTTCACAGGATACCTCCTCACCTCCTTGCCCTGGCTTCTGCTGCCTCCATGTCCTTATGGTGCACCCTGAGTTAAGCCCCAATTAGGGCTGCTTTCCTCTCTTCTGTTCAGCTGTTTTGAGAACTTACCAACACAACATGCCATTTGCTTGCAAAAGAAATAACCGCAGTGGTGTAAACGACAGGACTTAAGGTTGCAGTTTCTTATGAAATGGTGACTGGTGCCAAATACCCGTGGCAGCCTTGTTTGAAAAGGAGCCAGTCTAGTTGGAGAGATAGAGCCAGCCAGAAGTATGGAGGTGGCAGATGTGGAAACACAGGCACGGATTTAGATCCATGCTGCCTGCCTGTAAGTAGAGAAAAAAAAATTTGAAACTCGGTGCTTAAATCCCGACATGTAAAACACTAAATGGCGGAGCCAGTGTATGGAGTATGCAGCTCATACAAAAAGGGCCCCCAGAACATCATGGGCACTAATGCACTAGTGTAGTTTGCTTAATGGTAAATCTGGCCTTTCCAAGGATGGATTTACTTTACATTGTCATGGGCCCTATGCACAGCAGTATCCATGGGCTCCCCTCTGGTATCGCCTGACCCCCCCCCCCAAAAGGTGACACAGCAGCACCTCCTGCCATATCAAAGAACAGCACACTTTGGTAGCTTAGCAACTCCCCTATACTACACTGGCATGCTAATGTTTGGGGTTACTAAGACCATCTTTGTGTGGGATTAGAACCCGTGACCCTCTGGCCCAAAGGCAGATGCTGCAAATTTAGCCACTAAATATCATGGCCTGGTTGCCAGTTTAATTCAGACAGCACTAAGACATAAATTAGGCCCAGTCCTGCTTAATCCACAGAAGGCTAAATCAGACTTCGTAGTAAGATCATCACCATGCTCCATGTCCAGCCATCTAAACAGACATGGGGGTGATATGCACATTAAGAAGGTTTTCCTTCCCAGACTGTTCCTGAAACCTTTTGTGTCAAAAAACAGTGGGATATTTTGCTTCTAAATAGTTTCACGCACTGGAAGATAATGATTTGCTCAAGGCCACCCAGTGACTCAATGGCTAACGGGGATTTAGACATGTACCTAATTAATAGAAACATAGAAATTGTCAGCAGATAAGGACCACCTGGCCCATCTAGTTGGCCTATAAGCCCTTGTACTGGATTACTGCTTCGGACCCACCCGCTGCTATACCTCTACGATTCCCCTATACCTGTCCCAGGCATGCTTGAATCCATCCACTGTGCTCGCTCCCACCACCTCTTGAGGCAGACTATTCCATGAATCCACCATCCTCTCTGTGAAGATGAACTTCGTCACATTCCCTCTTAACCTCCCACCTTTCAATTTCATGTCATGCCCCCTTGTTCTTGTGCTCCTGCTGTATTGGAAAATGTCTCCCCCCATGCACTTTGTTTATACCCTTGAGGTACTTGAATATTTCCATCATGCCCCCTCTTTCTCCAGCTCCTTCTCTCTTCTAGTGAGTACCTACAGAGGTCCCTTAATCTCGCCTCATAAGTCCTGTGTTGCAAGCCCTGTACTATCTTAGTCACCCTTCCCTGGATTGTCTCCAGCCTAATATCCTTATAAAGGTGCGGCCTCCAGAACTGCAGACAGTATTCCATGTGAGGTCTGACCATGGTTTAATTTAATGGCATCACTACCTCCCTCCTTTTGCTGGTGATACCCATGCCTATGCATCCCAGCATACCACTGGTCCTCCAGCTGCCTTAGCACTCTGCTTTGACATTTTCAGGTCATCTGAAATAATAACCCCTAGGTCCCTTTCCTCCTTTGTGACTGTTAGCAACTCCCCCCCCATCCTGTAGCACTCCCCAGGGTTTCTATGTCCCAGGTGCATAATGTTGCACTTTTTTGAATTAAACTTCAGTTGACAGCCCTCAGACCATTTTTCAAGCTTCCCAAGGACACTTCTTATTTTTTCCACCCCCTCTGGGGTATCCACTCTGTTACAGATCTTGGTGTCATCTGCAAACAGGCAGACCTTTCCATCTAGCCCTTCTGCAATGTTGCTAATAAGACACTGAACAGGACTGGCCCCAGGACTGAGCCCTGAGGCACCCCATTTACCACCACCCTCTGCCTCCCATCTGTTAGCCAGTTTCTAACCCAGTTTACCACCCTGTTCCCCATGCCTACCTAGCTTGTTTATCAGACTCCTATGTGGGACAGTGTCAAAATTTTGCTGAAATCAAGGTAAGCTATGTCCACTGCCTCATCCTGATTTACTTATTTTGTCACCCAGTCATAGAAATCAACCAGATTTGTGTGGCATGATCTCCCCGCTGTGAATCCATGTTGCTTATGGTCCTGGACTCTATGACAGGCTGGCAGTGGGTGTTGTCTGACCCCATCAGCACAGGTACATGGTACATAATAATGTTGCAGTGGTGGTTCAGATTGGGGAAGTGTACACACACACACACACACACACACACACACACACACACACACACCTATTCACACACCAGGCACTGACCACTGTCTCATAACCTTCTCCAACAGGTGCCTCTGCCAAGGAGAGAGACTGCTGGCACACAAATTTTCCTGTGAGGAGTTTAAATCCCTGGCTGAGGCATACAAAACCAGGGAGTTCCTGCTGACATGAAGCCATGCCACAAATGCCTCCATCAGGCAAGTGTGGGAGGAGACCACTGCAACAGTTAATGTCATCAGTGGCTTGGTTCAGCCACTGGACATGGTTTGAAAGTACTTCAGAGACCTTCGGCACCATGTTAAAGAAATATGGCTACACAGTGCCATGCACAACATGCAACTGATGGTGGACATTGACCATTGGCAATTGCAAGACCACTTTACCCTGTAGAGGAGGTAGTGGCTTCCACGCTGCACCCAGTGGAGGTGGCAGGTTTCTTTGGGTATTGCTTTGAGTCCCAGGTTATATCCTTCCAGACATGTAAGTTCACTGCTGGGACATATCATGGGTATGCATGTAGATCCCACAGGTGTTGAGTCACCCTATAACCATGGTCTTAGTACTCATGTTTCATGCTTTCTTACACCTAGTGTGCTCTGGGAAATGGAATTCTGCTGTGTTTGCCTTGTGTCCAGCATAGCAGCATGTGCTACAGACAACCTGATGGGTACTTCCTTGCACATAGATACCCTGGCATTTGCCCATGCACATAGGGTGTGTGTCATATCTGCCAAGGTGATTGCCATGTGTGTTGGTGCATGCTGCCACTTGTGTGGTGTGTGCCACTGTGTGTAGGGTTTTGGAATTGACTGTGGGTGGCAGTGTGCATATGTGTGGGGTACACAGTTAGTTGGTACTGTTATGCATGCAAAAGCCAACATCCATGGGTAGGTGTGTGGCCAGTATAGGTGCAGTGTGGTTTGTGCTTTAGTCACCAGTTGCATGACGACCATGAAAGACAGACACTGGACCTCTGGGGCACGCATAAGACATCACTTGACTAATATGTAATGGGTGACACACTGACAGTGCACTCTTATATTTACACTGCAGGATACATCATTTGGGGGGGAGGAGGCTGGGCCATTCACCGAGGTGCACCACTCAGACACAATGCAAAAGGAGGAGAAGGAGGACATGCAGAACTTTTTTTTAATACAGTATGCTTTAATTTTTAATAACAAACATACGTAGCAGAACCATGTCCAATACAAAGTCAAGATACAAAGATACATGACAATCTAATACATGGGACTAGCCACAGAGGTGTTAGATCTGTTTCAATGAGCTCCATATATGAACCAACATAAATTAAAAGAAACAGTCATATCCTGCCCATCCCCCTTCACCTATATCCCTCCTCCCCCCCAGCCAGAATTACAATAAATTAGAACAGACTCTCTGAGACAGTACAGTTTGAGAGAACATGGAAATTTACCTCTTGAATCAAGATGCTTATGTGTGTTATAACTTATAATTGTGAATTCGGGGGGGGGGATTTTCTGAGGACTTCCGGTCTTCACATACCAGTGATTAAATGGATAAAGGGAGCCCAAAGTGACTGAAACTTAACCTATGGTACATTCTAGTCAGGTCTCTCTCCGTATTTAAAGCAGTTAGCATTTCTTGAACCCACTCTTTATAAGTTGATGCATCCTTATCTATCCAATGACTCATAATCAATAATTTTGCAACCAGGGCTGTCATAGCCATAAATGCTTTTTCTTTATTATTTCTTAGGTTGGAATGATTGCCCAGGATGCAAGATTCAAGAATGAAATTTGTGGGATACCTAAATATTCACTTTTGTATAGTTTGCCAAAAGGTTGCAATAACAGAGCAGTTCCATGGCATATGCAGTAAGGTGCCCTCACTGCACTCACATCTTGGGGAAGTGGGATCTGCTCTTTTCCCCATCTTATGAAGTCTATGGGGAGTATAATACAAATTACGCATAATCTTGAATTGTAATAGATGCAATCTGTCCTGCTTAGCATATTGTATACTGTAAGTTTATCCAAAGTGTTACATGGGTCTCGAATAAGATAATTGTAAGAGCAGTGCCAATAAAATGGAATTGGAGGTGTTTCCTGCCAGAACACTTTATTGAAATCCCTGTAAAGCTTAGATATGGGTCTGCCCTGATCAACCATAACAGCATTGTCAGGAAAAACCCACTGGCCAAAGTGGATCATGGAGGCTTTCCCAAAAAGCAATGCACCAAATATCGAAGTTATAAGAATTTAAAAACAAGTAATCACTGATAGGTGAAATTTGTCTCTAAAAGCTGTCATAGTAATAAACTTGTCCTCATAGACCAACTTCTGTACAGTAGATACTAGCAGATTAGGCCAAAAAGATGGAAGAAGAGTCTTTCCCCCCAATCTCCAGTTTGGGTTTCTATATAAGGGTTGCCCTAAATTTGTGTGGGTGGCAAATTTAAAGTAGTTACATAACTGGACATGTGCTCTGATTGACCACCCTATAGGAGAGAGTTGCAACTCCATTGGCAGTCTTTTATATGGAATGTATAGTAGCGCAGGCAATGTAATCTGTAAAGCCTGTACTCTGTCCCTTTCAATGGCCATCCATTCTGGTGAAGGAGTATTATGGGGGGAGTCTTTGAGCCAATTGAAATACTTGGAGCCATGGAAAGCTAGGTAATAAAGGTATAAATGAGAAACATGGAGTCCCCCCAACTCCCTTGGCCTACTCAGCTTCTCCATGGATGTTCTCAGGGGCTTATTTAGCAGTAAAAGCTTAGAACAGTCCAAATAAATGGATGTAAACCATGATTTTGGGAGATGAAGATTTAACATAGATAAAGGATACATAAGCTTTGGGAAAATTACCATCTTAAAAACATTTATCCTACCCTCATAATGAGAGAGGCAACAGCTTCCATCATTTTAAATCTTGATGCATCTGCTGAACAGCCAGCTCTCGATTTAACTTTTTAAGTGCTGTGAGATTCTTTGTAAGCTATAAACCCATGAAGGAAATTGATTTGTGAGCCCACTTAAGGCCCATTTCCATTACTTGGGCTGAGGTACTAATAGGAGAAAGAGGATATAACACAGTCTTAATTAGATTCAGCTTATAACCTGATAAAAGACTGAACTTATTGATGATATCCAAAGTTTTAGGGAGCAAAATCTTCCAATTGGCTATATGGAGAAGAATGTCATCAGTGAAAACTGATAATTTGAAATCATTCTTGCCAAGTGTGATTCCTTTGATCTGGGACTCAGAATTTATTCTGCTGATCAATGGTTCTATGTATAAGTTGAAGAACATAGGAGACAGGGGGCATCCTTGCAGGGTGCCCTGGTTCAACAAGAAGATGTCTGATAGTACCCCATTACATAGAAACCAAGCCAATGGACAATGGTAAAAAATATGAAGCTATGTGAGAAATTCAGCATGGAAACCAAATCTAGGAAGTACAGTACACAAAAACCCCAGTCCATCCTATCAAAAGCTTTCTCTGCATCAAGGGAGACAAGCACATTATCCATGGTTCCCACCCCTGACACAGAGACAAGGTGGAGAATTTTTCAGATATGGTCCCCAGAATGACGGCCAGCAACAAATCCCACCTGTTCTTGACTTATCAATGAGGACCATACCTTTTTCAACCTTGTGGCCAAAACATTAGCCAGAATTTTAATGCCAATATTTTATGCAGAGATTGGTTGATCATTTTCTACTAAGCTTGGGTCATGATCTGGCTTCGGAAGGATGATAATTTTAGCTTCAAAGAGACTAGTTTCTAGAATATTAAGTTTATATAAATAGGAATAAACCACATGTAGCATCGGGGTCAGTTCTCAACTGAAAATTTTATAGAAAAGTGGGATGAACCCATCTGGCCTCGGGGCCTTATCATGAGAGAGATGAGCAATAGCTGTGGTAATTTCGCCAAGCATGAGAGGTTGCTTTAGTGCCTCCTGATGTGCCAAAGACAAAGAAGGAAAATCCACCATCATGAGGAAATCTAGAATGGATGTGGAAATATCTGGAATGGTGGGGGGAGCTGTTTATAAATTTTGGTAAAACTCTTGAAAGATTCGTACCATTTTCTTAGGGTCTGCAGTAGGGGTACCAGTCCTGCAGTCAATTGTTGTTTTAAATGGTTAACCAATAGTTTTCTGGCCTTTTCTCCCTGCTCAATATAGGTTGCTTGAATAGTAGCAGCTGAACATGTCACCTTGTCCAGGAGGAAAGCCGAATATCTGGATCTCAGCTCAACCAATTCTGACCAGCCAGAATCATCTGTGGGGGAAGGAAAATTAGTCTCCAACTTTCTGATACTGGCCAACCACTTTGATACCTGTGCATCAGTCTTTTTTGTTTGAACAGTGGCCACCCTTATAAATTCCCCTTCCCATATAGCCTTCATGGCACCCTTAAATTTAGCTTTAGCTAAAACAGAATCCTTATTTTCCTCCCATGACTGGGAAATAAACTTTCTCATGTGTTCCTTTATATAAGGGTTGTCCAGTAGGGATGCATTGAGAGACCAAATACTTGGGTGTGGAATAGAGCTCGGCAGCGAAACCATCATGGAGATAGGAGAATGGTCCGAAAGGACTCTGGGAAGTATGTTCATGTCCTCCACCCCTTCAATAAGTGGCTACTAATAATAAAATAGTTAGTTCTTGAACAGACCCGATGTAGGGCTGAGTAAAAAGTAAAGTCTTTCTCTTTGGGATGTAACACCCTCCAGGGATCAATCAGCCTCAAATTCTGAATCATTTCTCTGATGGCTTTCTGCGCCAGGGATAGAATGGCTTTCCTGTTAAAGGCTCTATCTAAATCATTAGTACATACCAAATTCCTGTCTCCACCTATAATATATGACACCTCCTTGATATTAGCTAAAAACCCAAAACTATTTCTCAGGTGGCTTATGTACCATGCAGTATTGTATATCTATGCTCTGGGTCCTGCCATTCCTGAATACGTTTAAAAGGAACCACTCTGTCAATTAAAATGGCCACCCCCCCCTTTGAGTGCATAGGCCCGTACCATATACTTGGCCAACCCACATTTGTTTCGGAGCAATGAGTTGCATGGTAGTGATATGAGTCTCTTGAAGCATCATAATATAGGGGTTATATATTTTAAGATGCCTAAGGACACAGTATGTTTTGCTATTATCCCTCCCCCTTTAATATTCCGTGACATTATCTTCCAACTAGACATTAATTTCCCAGCATAAGGCCTGCTACCTGGCTGCCCCCCCCCGTAGTAGTGTCCAACTGAACCCCCCTACCCCACCCTACTCCCCCAATATGAACTTCCCAAAAAAGACCAACCCCCTAAATAGAACCACCCTTAAAATTATATCCCTACTTACCACCAACCAGGCCTTAATCCCTCTCCAAAGACTGTGGTCTATGATATCCCAGGGTGAGAAGCATCCTGAAAGTCTGCTTATCTTAACATGCACATGTGTCCTGTTTCTCCCCCCTCCAAGAAATAAGTCTAAGGATCAGTTTTTCTAAAGGGGTATCTAAACAAGACCTTCATTTACTAAAGCCCTTAAATAACGTCACTGACTCGTGTCAAACAGCACAAATAAGTAAATTCCCAAGAACAGACATACGCTATGTGGCCTGGAAATGACAGGGTGGAATAGGTTACTATGCTTTGCTTAAATCAGAGAGCTCAATAAGTTAGAAAACCTCCTTTGGAATGTCCACCCATATCTTCCTCTCTGTTCAAATAGAGCGATATTCACCCTCCAAAAATACACAGAATTTAGAAATACCCTTTAAATACTGGCTCAACATAGGGAAATAATCCTAACTCTAAAAAAACTGAACCTTAGCCTATGTGACTATCTGACTCTGGAACAAGTAAATGATAAATATTGTGCCCATGCTGTGGCCAGAGTAACAACTTTGTTGGGATGCAGTGACTCCTGGAAGAAGGAACCACAAACTCTAAAACACTATTTCCACTACTCTTTTAAACAACCCCTTCCCCAACTTCATCAGCAGTGGAACTGAGGGGGCAATCATATATTTATTTATTTATTTATTGAAATGTTTCAAAAGGAAGGCACACTGAGTGACAAGTCACTCGTCTCCCGGTGCAACCTGGGGGGAAGAGGTATATTAGGAATGAGACATTAAACATTCAAGTTATAAATTCAACATTAACATACAGTTGTAAGGCAGATGTTACAAACAGTGTTACAACAGTTTTGCACATAATAGGTAGAAAAAGTGGACAATAATCAAAACCTCTGGAATTCTGCAATTCTGCAGTTGCAGAATTTTCTGCAGAATTTGCATCATGGTGTAGAATATATATAATGCTGCAGAATTAATTGTTTGGGGTGGATTTTCATTCAGATATACAGTTTTTCCATAGTGCCAGGCTCCCTTAGTCATCTTGTTTATCCTGAAGACCTGCCTTTATGCTTGGCATGTGATATCATCAATGACATCACATCATATTTTAGCCAATGGCAGGACTGTATTCTACCTCAGAAATTAATAAATCATGCCACAGAAATCATAAAATGCTGCCACAGAAGCCTAGAAGTCCTGCCGCAGAAATCATAAAATGCTGCCACAGAGCACTATGGGTGCTGACAATAATAAGTGCTGAGTTAATAAGTAAACAAGTGATTACATTTAAGAAAATGTGGAAAAGAGAGGCAGTGGTGAGGTGGGTGGGGGAAGAGTCGTGTCCCTGGAGACCACTTCAGGATGGAAATCCTGCACTGGTGCTGGTGGGACCAGAGAGAAGCGGATAGGAAGTGGCCCAGAGAGACCCTTTTGGGATGGTGGGGGAAGGGAGTAGATAAGAGATACAATCTCCTTTGTGGGGTAGGAGAGGGACCCAAGAAGACCATTCAGGCCTCTAACATTCTGTGAGAGATCAAGGGAGGCTAGTAAGGGGGGAGCAATTTAGGGGAAGGGGAGGAGAGCTAGGAATTTGGTGGGTGTGCACAGGGTATAATTAAGGTGACAGTAGAGGGGTAGGGTTTGTTCAGGGCTTAGAGGAGGGAGTTAAGGAGGGACATGGCAGGAGCAGCTAGGAGCAATGTAATTATTGAGGGCAGAGCTGATGGAGCAGGCAGAGGTTGAGTGCCAGATTTGAGGTGGGAGGGAATTCCACATTTACAGGAGGTGGTGAGAGTAGCTGGATTGGACGATTTGGGTGGATCTGCAGGGCACTACCAGGGTGAGAAAGTCAGTTAATCTAAGGGAATGAGAGGGTGGGGGTGTTATAAAGGAGGAGGTGAGGTAGGAAGAGAGCTCACTCAACCAGTGCTTGGAGGTGAATTTAACATAGTGGGAAAGTCACCTGTTTGCAAGAGAGGGGAAGGATAAAGATTGCTAAAGATCACAGTGGTGGGTGCGAAGGGGGTCATCCAAGGCAAAGTGGCAGAAAGAATTGAATAGGGTGTCCAATCTGGCCAGGGAGGACTTAGGGGCAGCACCATAGACTATGTCACAGTAGTCATAAATGAGCAGTATCATCTTCAGAACAAGTTCACGCCTAGCCGTAGGAGGGATGCAACTATGGTTTCTGAACAGGGCACCAAGTTTGGGACACAGTTTTTTCTTGATGGCATCAATATGTCCAGAGAAGTTTAGTGCTGGTCTAACCATACACCTAAGTACCTGAAGGAGGATGTGTCCTTAAGTAAAGTCCCATCAAGGGTGTGGAAAACGGGTAGGGAAGGAAGCCTTGAGAGTCTCTGCCTTGTGCCAAAGGTTGTGGAGACAGTCATCTTGGTGTTGTGGAAAAGTAGATTAGTAAACTAGAGCTGAACCTTGTCAAAGTCTTGCTGTAAGCTGGTTGTTACCTCATCAGGATAGGAGATAGATGCTTACAGGACTGTATCATTGGCATACATATGTATAGTGGAGGATGGGGAGCAAGCAGAGAGAAGGTCATTTAAGAAGATAGAGAATAGGAGGGGCTTTAATACAGAGCCCCAGGGGACTCCAGGGCTAATCAGGAGGGGAGGGGAAGTGGCGACCAAGATTTTAACTGCTTGGGTTCTGCCAATAAGGTAGGCCTTGAACCAGTTTGTGGTGGAGGGAGATAGATCAGCTGCCGGGAGTGAGTCGAGGAGAAGGGAGTGAGAGACAGTGTTGAAGGCCTTGGCCAGGTCAACAAAAAATTGGTATACAAATATCCTGTATGTAAGAAGAGGTATGGTTGGCCCCAACCAGATACAAATTAAAAAACTACCTCTAATGTGCTATTGGAATGATTATCTCTAAACAGCAAATTATTGTTGTAGAACAAACCCCATAGTATTAAGAACTCCAAAGGACCAAAAGAAAGAAAAAACACTAGAGTTCGTCTCCTGCCACCTTTAGTAATCAACCATTAATCCCATGTCTGATCTTCATGCGATCAGCTTCTAAGCTACCATAGTTCAACTATAAAATAAATAGGAACTGGGCCTTTAAACACCACTGGGACCAAAATGAAGGCTTGGAAATAATAACAGGCAGTTTGCCAGTAGGCCAATTGTAAAGTTTGCCAGCTCTAAAATAATACAGTTCCCTTGGGCCCCTTGAACACTTATTTGACTCATAACTCTCGGAGAACCCAGCAATCAAACTCTCCATCCTTTAGATCTTCTTTCCTTGGTCAGGCGTGCTAATATAAATGATAAATAAGAAGCTAGGTCAACTGGCTCCATCGACTTCTACCTAAGGCAGAGCAACTAATATTACAACTTAAAGCAAAACTGAGAGGAGCTTCCAATGTTAAGCACAAGCATATATAATGAAACAATAGTCCCCAGTATTTTTGTAGAGCCTTAAGTATGAACCATTGAAATAGTCCACACTGTAACTTGCAGATGCTATATTTTTTTGTTCTGACTCTCTGTGGTTCTTCAAGATAGGAATCACTGAGTGGCTCACTCCTTGAAAACAAAAATCTGTGGGAGCAATTTCTCTAGCTCCACCCGGGCCTGTTCTGCAGTCTCAAATCTCAGGGAGCCTCTATTTGTGGTTACTTTTAGGTGAGCTGGAAACACCATACAATGTTTTATATTTGCAGCCCACAGTTTGGACTGAACAAATCTGTAGGCCTCCCAATCTTGTTATATCTTGTAAGTTAGATCAGGGACCAGTCAGATTCTTTTGCCTTCCCATTCTTGCTTTCCTACCCTCCGTGTCACTCTAAGAAGGTGGTCTCAATCTAAATAGTTAAGCACTCTAAATATCAGAGGCCACGGAGGATCTCCCGGTGGTAGTTTAGGTGGCACAGCCCTATGCGCTCTCTCGATCACATAGCTAGCCTTGTTAGGTGAGGGCCCTGGCAGTTTGGTGCATAGTGTCTGTAAAAATAGAATCATAGAGGTTCTCTCTTCCCCTTCAGGGAGCCCTGACAAGACCACATTGTTCCTCCTGGAGCACCTTTCCAAGTCATCCACTTTCTCCTCTAATTTAGGGATCGACCTCTTAAGGGCTACTGTCTCCAGTTCAGTCGTATCACAGCGATCCTCTACTGAGGAAATACTCACCTCAGCATCTGTGACTCTGGATGCAACTTCTTTCAGGGCTGGTCTACAGTCCTTAATGCCCTCAATAAGTGAGAAGGGTGCCTGCTTGATTGTCTGCAGCTCCCCAAACATTTGCTCTGTAGTAATGGGAATAACTAGGCCTGATGGTGGAGTCGATGGGGAAGTGCTGCATCTGGGATGCCTTGCTTGCAGCATGGCACCAGGCTCCTGTTCACCCTCTGATTGTTCAAGAGAAGAATCAGTTCTCTTCTGCATTCTGGACATCAAGTCTGCGATACTGGGAGGTGGCAGAAGGTAAGCATTGTTTCAATAATCACAATCACTAAGAAAAGTATAACTCTGGCAGGAACAATTCGCTGAAATCACCACGGCACTCCCAGAGCCTCTCCAAGCTGCAGCTTACTTCACTCCAGACATCACATGACTCTGGACCTGCTGTACTTGTTTGTGGAGGAAATGAAGGGCAGTGATGAGGAAACATGTGTGGCAGAACATCAATATCAAGAGGACATAGATGCCCTGGGGATCTCACCAACCCTGATACCCCCACTTCCAAGTCCAGATGATGGTGCCCTACACTACATGTACACCTATTGACAGCCACACCCCTGGGAGTGGCATTGTGTTGCTAGAGACAGCTATGTCCCAGGGGAAAAACACCACCTCCACCACAACCACCACCACAGGGATGGCCTCCACATCCTTCATCTCCCACACCAACCACTCTGCACAACAGATGGATGTGGGCAGCCATCAGAATACCTCACCATCCTGCACCCCCTCTGTGCATGCCACCACTTCTTCTGAGGCCCTGCCACCTGTGCCACCCACCCCTGATGTGGTGCATGCATTCCCCACTCAGCACCCATGCCAAACAGAACGTTCTGTCCTATAGGACAGTGTACCCAGAGGCAGGCTCCTTTTGGCTCTTAGCAACTAGTGCAGTATTCCATAGAGTTGCAGTCAGTCTCACAATATGAGAGGTGGCAACCCCACAGTGTACAACGACCCAATGGACCAGTAGGTTGGAGTCATGCAGCACACCAGAAACACCATCATCCATGAGCACTCCACAAACTCCTAGGTGCAACCTGGACATTCCAACATCCACCCAGAGGTATGCATGAGCCAGGGTAATCCCATTCCCATGGATATCACACATTCACTCCCCTTGGCCCATGATCCCTATAGACAGGAGTTGTGGATGCCAGTCCCTACACACCCATGGTAGACAGAGAGCTTGAGTTTGGATGCCACCCCTGCCTTTCCCACTCACACCCTGCCCCTTCTCATGTCCTGGTTTTGTTCTCACAGGCATTGCCACCACCTCTAGCCCTGCCCCACCTGTTGCATACAAGGGTGGTCTTCTGCCATCTCCTCATCCCCCTTGACCTGTTCAATAAGGAACAGTTTATGAGCATTAAATTCAGCCATTTTCGCTCTAGGTGAAGTGTCACTGCATGCTGCTAGGGTTTGCCCAGAGTAAGTCAACCTTTTTATAGGTGGTATTTGGGCTGTGCAAACATGTCTCACAAACTCGCTTTGTGCAGTGCTAATGCACTGAATATTGCATAGCACCTGCATTCAAGTCCACACCCATGTCTTTGCCCGGAGCATACATTATCTATTTATCTATTTCCAGTTTACCTACACATATCAGGCTTTTGAATATAGTGCAAACATGCAAACAGCATGCAAAGCATGTGCAATCTGTTTTCCCACCAGGCAAACTTTTGAATATTGGGCCCCAGATGAGATATCAATGACAGGATTTAGCACAAAATTCCATTTGACATTTATATGAGTCTATGTCTGTACTCTTTCCCCCCAAAAAGAAAAAAAAAGTTATAAATGAAAACAACTGTGAAAAGAAGACTATAGCTGAGGGAATAAATTCATGCAACTAAAGAGAATAAACTATGCATGTGATAAAACTAAACATTATATGCATGTGAAGTATAAGGCAAAGTATGCTGCATGACATTTGGAAAGGAATTCTTAGGAATTAAACATGGAGTTGGTAGGGCAAAAGGAAGGAGTGATGGGTGCTCCACCCGAATGGTTCTGAGGGGTGAAGATAGAAAATAAAAGCAAGCGCTACCGTGACAGAAGATAAATGTTGTGAATGCAACTCTAAGCTTGGAATGGTCTGTTAATAAGATATGCATAATCATAGCTAGAGTACATCTAATGCAAGATTACAGATTAAACAAATTGTCATATGCAATGTGAACACTCTGTAATACATATTTAATTAAGAGACTGCAATAAAAAAAATTGGATTTAAAAAAAATGAAAAGAAGATGAGTGTGAACATACCCCCCCCCCAAAAAAAAACATGCAGCTTTTGGTTAGATAAGGATTTTTGCATGCTATAATCTGTGGTTACAGTCTAAAGCTACTCAAATGCTGACTTTGTAGCATACCTTCATACCAGGAAGTAAAGATGTCTTTGCAGATTGCACATTCAAACCTGGAGGTAAAGGTGAGTTTGCAGACTGCACTTTCAAACCCCAAAGTAAAGATGTCAGATTCAAACCAGAAAGGAAGGATGAGTTTTCTGATCATGCTTTCAGACTAGTAAGTAAAGATGTGTTGTAGATCGCACTTTCAAACCAGGAAGTACAGTAAAGATGAGTTTGCAGACTGCACTTTCAAATCCCAAAGTAAAGATGTCTTGGCAGATAGCACTTCCAAACCAGAAAGTGAAGATGTGTTTTGAGATCATGCTTTCAATCCAAGAGGTAAAGATTTGTTTGCAGACTGCGCTTTCAAACCAGGAAATAAAGATGTGCTTACCGATTGTACTTTCAAACCAGGAAGTAAAGATGTGTTTGCAGATCATATCTGCAAATGCATCTTTATTTTCTGGGTTTGCATAAAAAACATAATCTGGCAAGAGCCAATGGGGCTGCAGGTGAGGAATTTGGTGTAAAAATATTGAAAATTATCGTAGTTATGAGACTTCATTATCAAAATGCAATGTAGGCTCCTAAATTTGTTGTTTTGTAATATTTGTACACTGAATTTTCAGCGTAGCCTTATTATGACCCTGCCTCATGAAGAAGGGCAGAGCAAATGTTCAAATCCTTCTGAAATATGATTTCATGCAGGGACTGCAAAATCAAATTTCGGGACAAAAAAACACATTTTGGGCAGGAATTGAACTATGATAGTTGTCACACTCAATAGGTTCTGTAAGGATAGGTCAATGTTGTAAATTTGGGGGAAAAATAATGAAAATTACAAGTCTCCATTTGCAAAATTCAACATAGGCTCATAACTTTGTTGTTTGTTTTCATATTTTTACACCAAATTTTCAACATAGCTTTCTTATGACCCCACCTTATGAACAATTGCAAAGAACATTTTCAAATCCTGCCCGAAAGGTGATTTCATGCAAGGACCACAAAATCACCTTCCTGGATGTAAAAAAAAACTAACATTTTGTCCAAGATATGAAAAATGACAGCTGTCACATTCATGGTGTTATACAGATATGGCTATATATATATATATATACGTATTCCTCCAACCAAACCCTCCCTCTCAGCACCCCTCCCCCAGAAACATAGCTGTGACACTGGGAGTGCTCAATCCCCCAGTGACTCACTGAGGAATCCTTTGTGCTTTGTTTTTTTTAAAACCCTGTAAAAAGAAAACAGTCCATCAATGTCTTTTACGAACATATGAACATACAAAATTGCCAGCAGATACAGGCCATATGGTCTATCTAGTCTACTCGAGTGTACAGCACTTCAGTCCATTAGACTGCAGCTGACCCCCCTTCCATTAACTTTTTCCTCCCCCAACTGCCCCCGGTATGTACTTTCCCCTTGAATTTGTCCCAGCCCCTCTTGAAGCATCCCACAATCTGCATTGATATATATATATATATATATATATATACACACATACATACATATACATATATATATATATATATATATAGTTGTGTGGGACACTGTTGAGAAAAAACATTAAGATTCTTCATCAGGACATGGTGGACTGGGCACCCCAGTGTCACTGTTATGTTTCAGGGAGGTGGGGGTGTGGGTACTGAGAGGTAGAGTTGGGTGGAGGGATATCAAAGTGTTACTTTCTTGTTGACAGCAAGCGGAGTGCTTCACCACAGTTGCAGAGGTGACTGTGTTGACACTTCAGCATGTTGTTCATTCACAAAGAATGCAAAGAATGCAGAGTTCTTTTTTTAAAGCAATTGATCTGCAGGGCTCTGCCCACTGCAGCCCTAAACAAAGACTGAATGATGCAATTACTGAAAGATCATCCTGGATGGCTAGTAGTTTCTCCCACTTAATTTATGACACCAAGAGTCGACCCCAGTGTTGGACAATGCAAAATGTTCATAAAAGAAGAAGCTACTTGGAGCTTATCCTTGGCTGTGTGCTTCAGCCCCGTCCCTACAACATGTTTTGATATCTATTCCTGGTATCAGAAATAAAGATTGTGGACATTGGGAGTCCATTCATGCAGGCGTACTGCTATATGCACCCCACCAACCTCCTCCAACACTATGAGCCCATCTTCAGTATTAGAAACAAATTAATATTGAGGCTATTGTTAGCCCATCTCCAGTAGTGGACTACTCCTACCTCTCCACCAAAGAACTGCCTACCTCCAATACAGTGGCTAGCACACACCTTTCATTCACCCCCTCAGCAGGCTATTGTCTGACTGCCTCACAACTACAATTTTCAAAATTTATTATTTATTTTATTATTTAGTTGTTTAACCAGGTATAGCCCACTAAGCTGAAAACTTTTTTACAGGAGCAACCTGGGAGCACAAGGAGGTTAAGTAACTTGCTCAGGATCACACAGTATGCAGATGGAAGCTGTGGGATTCAAACCCAGGCCTGGTCTGCTGAATGTCACCAGATTTGCAGCTCAGAGCCTTAGACCACTGCGCTATACTGCCTCCAAAATTTGCAAACCCAGTGATTATTACATATAGTCCTGTTTGTAATAACTGTTATAAAATGGGCAAAAAAATTAATTCACTGATTGGCTATTTCACCCTCCTAGCCGTGTTCTTAATCCCTGGTATTCTACCCAACTGGCACTATCACATGCCAGTCTGCCCCTTGACAACTGCAAATCATTGAGCTGTGCCAAGCGAAAACAAAAAGACAGCCTGGCACAGCTGAGTGAGCGGCAGCATGAAATCACTAGTCTGAAGTGACAGGAAACACAGATGGCAACAACACACAACACAACCTCTACTGACTCCCCACAGACACACAAAAAGACTCAATTTGCTCCACAACATGACACTGTCATATAAGCAACAAACATGATGCTAATCCCCAACCCAGCACTTACTTTCCCCTTACTGGTAAACCCGGCTTTTTTCCTCAACTTCCACTTGAGTCAAAGCGAGCGTGTCCCTTACAGAGCACCATACCACACGTTCCTTCTTCGCCTTTTAAATATGAATGCTAACATTGCATATGCTCTGTGGTAGCTTCACAGATTGTGCTGTTTTTTTAAACTTTACTTACAACAGTATGGTTCTGGTAGGAGTAACGTGGACATTAGAAACCACAAGCAGCTGATACAGAAGCACATCACAGTTTGAAAGAATGGGTGCGAGAGCTGTACATCTACTATGGACAAAAAACTGTTACCGAGAAAATAATTGCAGGTTGAAAAAAATCATTTACTTTTGTTCTTGGCCACGGGGGGGGGGGCATGGAGTTACTAAGTACTGTGGGTACACTGGATTACATTAAATAGAGGGACTACTTTATCCCTCTTACTAAAAAAAATTTCTTACATTTTTTCAATTTCAACAGCTTTTTTCCTTTTTTTTGAATTTCATTCTCTAGTTGGGAGCCCATTTTATAAGCACAATAACATACTCCAAGGTGTGGTTTATCACCTGATAAGAGCATGCCCAGTGGCTAAAGCTCACTGGCGTCTCATGCCATAGTACACCGGGGGCATGCTCTTATCAGGTGATAAACCACACCTTGTCGTGTGTTATTGCTTGCATAAAAACTGAGATTTATGAAATACATGATATGTGCATGAAACACTTAAATTGCAGTTGTGATGTATTCAGATGGTGGCCAGCCAGTAGGGAATGTGGAGAGTGTGAGCCAGCTGCCATCTGGTGCAGCGGCATTGGTCAAGGTGGAGATACCACAGGATGCCAAGAAAGAAAGGAATGGAGCAGAGTATGGGACGGTACCATTGGATGCCAGGGATACTCAGAATGGAGCAGGATGTGAAGGGATGAAACTGGAGACAAAGGACGCTTGAAATAAGGCAGGCTGGGTTGGGGGGAGCACTGATGGTAGGGATGCTTGAATTGTGGCAAGATATGAGGGGTACCAAAAAATGCCAGGATGCTTGGAATAAGGCTGGGTTTAGAGGGAGGTGACACTGGATGCCTTTCAGGCAGCGTAAAGGAGAGGGTAGGGATTTGTTGCTTGGAAAAGGGTGAGGGAGGGGGTACCACTATATATCATGAACTGACTGGTACAAGGGTTGGGTAAGGGACGAGTTACCTGGGGACATCAGGGACTGATTGGTTCAGGGGTGGGGTGAAGGTGGGTTTGCCACTTCTGTACCAGAACTATTTGGCACATGGTGGAGTAAGGGCAGCGAGTGATACTGTGATTAAGTTATTTTGGCATTAAAAGTTTTGGCAATTGTGGTCAAAGGCCAGCATTGTCAAGAAGTTTGATAGAAAAAACTATTAGTGCAATAGTTAGGGAGGAATCTGAGTGGTACACAAGTAACGAGATGGGACAATAGTGTGAACAAAATCCCCTTGAGCTTGATGAATTTGTGCCATGGCATTTCTTGGGTCAGTAATGACTGTGCAACAAAGCATTGGTATATTCCCTAATTTTGCCATCCTCATCGCAAGCATGGGTTAGGGACTATTTTTCTACACCTGAAAAGGGAGTGCTAGAGATAGGGCAACACCAATACTGCAACACATGATTGTTCAATGACCAAGAAATACCATGGTACAGATTTTCAAAAGCTCAAGAACATTTTTTCTAACCTAAGCATCACATTTCCTTACTTTTATGACAATAAGGTTTAACTGTAACTGATGCTCTTTTTAATTTTAATAGCAAGTTACTGTACCTGTATACAGTACTCTTAGTCTCCACTAGAGCACTATATATTTATTATTCAGGCCATGCAGGGGGATCACAAAATGAAAGCAGTAGCCATGTTTGTTAATATTTGCTGTAAACTAGCTTCTTTGCAGGACAAAATGTATAACATTTGCATTTACTTTTCAGCTAAAAAAATCAACAGTTTTGAACAAAAGTGGGTTAATATGTGTAGAATAATATATGGGTGGGTGTGTGTAACCAGAATTTTGCACACACCCTTGGTATGGGATGCTACATAAACTCCAAAGGCGATGCCTGAGGGGTTTATAAAAACATCCCACATTGAGGGTGGTGGTAAAATTCTGGTTTTACACACTCACCCATGTTTTATTTCATTTAATTCTGGTCCTCATTTTATACACAGACACACACACACACGCACACATTTTTTCTTTACTTCTTTTTTTTAATTACAGTACAAAGCACAGTTAGTCCGTTGCAGTCCATTTCTGATGCAGCTGCTATGTTAGAGCTCTGCTCAAAGTGTACAAAAGGCAGGGCAAACTAGATAGACTTGTAACATTACAAAGGGAGGATCAACCAGATAGATACTGAAAATAGTAAAAAAGGTACTGGCATAACAGTGCAACTGAGAGGCAAAAGATGAGGGCAGGTGCTCGGTAACACAGCAATGGAGCTGCCACATTGTCTGAATATATTGCACCATATCAAGAAACCTATCTTGGGTATTCATCACAGTGTACTGTACATAGTACACAGTATACAAATGTTGACTGGAATTGAGGGATGTAGTGAGGAAAATATTGACCCCAAGGGGTGAACTATTGACTTACAAGAGTTCTATTACCTGAAGCCACATTCCAAATAGTAAAAAATGTCCCCACTATTTCCTATAATATACTGCATTTAGCCCATGTCCTCAAATAAAAAGCTATAAATACAGTTTATTTCACAGCTAACTCACAGCTGTCAATGTATTCTCAATAAAGTTACTGATGAGAGCTCAGAAGTCATTTTATTGTAAATAAAATTATAGTAGTGACAGGATCATCCTACCTTATATTCCTACTGGAATACAAAAGGTACAGTATAGTGTGTTAACTAGGAGAAAGTAAGAAAAGCCAAGAAATGCAGCATGATGCTAGTGGTACATTCATTCAGCTGACAGGTGAGCAGAAAAACAGATCCCCAGTGTTTCAAACATCTCTGGGTTCTTTGTCAGGGGCCCTTCTCCTTGTGTTTTTCCTTATGTTCTTACTGGTCTGTACTCACATCAGCAACTGTAAGCAAGTACTCTGCAGGGACTGGGAAGTAGCAGAGTTACCACAAACTTAAAAATAAAATTAGACATAATTTTTTTTTGCTGCTAGCTACTGTTCAGTGAAATTTTTAATACTCTTGTGAAATCATCGATTAACATTCACACAATTTTTGTGAAACTGCATCAAAATCCAGTGCAAGTTTGCTTCCCTTTTTTTGAACTGAGCATTTTTCCCCAAATTATGCACTTTCATTTATAAAAGTGAGTTCTTAAAAAGGCACAATTTCAGCAAACAACACCCTTTTCACCTAATTGCAAATTTGAAAAAATGGAGATTCTTAAAATTTACAGTTTCAGTAAATAATGCCACAGGCTGAGCATAAACTTCTGAAAGAGCACATTTTTATAAACCTTAATCTGAAAAATTGTGCATTTTCACTCATTTTGTGCAAAAAGTTACACCATACTATATAATGTGCTCAGTTCACTAATTTGTATGATATCATGTGAAAATAGCACAATTTTTCTAAAAGTACATAAAATGGGTTTCCATAATTTCATGCAGCACTGCCGCTAGCTTTTTTCAAACACACTGAAGCATGATAGTATTAATGAGCCCTATGCATGAAAGTGTGATTTGCCTATGTGGAAGAGCGTAGGATACTCTAAGTTGGAATACAGTGGCAGTCCCACAAAAGTTGACCATTAGCATGGTATACTGCTCAGTGTAATAATACGGTAGCCACTGAATACCATGTAATGCACTACCACACATACCATACTATATTGCTCTGATGGTGAACTTCTGCATGACTACCACTGTACCAAGCAGCTGGGGTCCAACAGTCTCCCTGGCAATATTCATGACAGGAGTGTATGCCCCTTTTGCATTTGAACCATGAACTGCCCACACAGCCGTGTGCTATGGAAGTACCATTGAGAAGTGTTGGGGCGTGCCCAAACTCCACACCTTTCACAAAGGTGCAGAGTGCTGGGCACAGGGAGTACGAGATACAGCAGGGAGGAACCTGCCATAAAAGCTATGAGCCCCTATGCAATGGATAGCCACCATTAGTGGTGGGCCAAGAACACCATCCACCCTGCTGCCCCAGTTCACCAGGCCTTACCTCTCAACCTTCTGTTACACAAATGAGGGACATGGGTACCAAAAATGAGGGACATTGAGGGACACGTGAGGGATATATCTTCAAATATGGAGATACACATCTAGAACACTGTGGAAACTATTGTGTTAACCTGCAAAAATTTATTTTTGGTTTAACATCGTAGGATATTATGAATGTCTGCTTTAAAGTCTGAACTTACAGCACATTCTGTGTGTGGCAATGCCTTTTCCATGAGTGACAGAGCAATTTTGATGGTAAAATGAGAGATGTCCCTCATACTCAGGGACAGTTGAGAGTTATTCACCAGAATGATAGGGAGAGCTGGTTGTAGCCAGTCAGAAAATCACCCATAATGTAAAAAAGGTCCCTCACCTTCCCAGGATCCCCTGCTTGTACACAGTAGGGGATCCACTTTGAGACACAGGATGGGCATCCGATTGGATGTCCACTTGTGTCCTATGATCTGTCCTAGTGCAGCTGCATGCTGGGAAGTGGGCCCAGGGACAGGTGACAAATGATAATGAATGCCAGCTGGTGTGTGCCTGTCCACAGGTGTGGAGCTACATATGCCCGATATGTGCCTTTTGTGTGTGCACAGTGCACTTTACTGCATAGAGCCCTATGTGCTAGTTGACTCACTATCCTCTGCAGTCATTTTGTCTCTTACTTTATTTACTCAACAAACCTCTTTACTATCTCATGTAGTGAGTCAACTGGCTCATTATCACTTAAGCAACTCCTGTCAATATCTGTATTAGTAAACCTTGCCTGAGTTAGATTGACCCCACCAGACTAAATTATAAGTATAGTCTTACCTTAATTTCATGAGTTTGGAAGTGCAATCAGATACAGAATTATGCAGTGCAGTCTGTTTAAAATAGAAAATTCCTAGTGCTAGTTATACCCCTTCCCCTACACATGTTACTGTTATGCTTGTTAAAATAAAATCACTGGTGATAGTGGTGCCCCACATCATTTCCCTTTTTAAAAGAAAACATTTTTTCACAGGTAGTTTAGTGACTCGCTTCTTCCTGATCATGGTCATCACATCCCCTTCCCCCTCTAACTCAAGCTGGCTGCCAGAATTTATCATCTGTTCACTTCCATTACCATCAATCCCCTCATGTAATCATTTGTGGGGCCCAATTCTCAAATCTCCCAGAATGGTGCAAGTGACTTGCATGTACAACAAGGAATGGTGCAAAGTGCCCCTTGTGCCAAAAGATGTGCCAGAAATGATTCTCAATTGCAGTCTGCATCAACTGCAGGCTGCATGCACTTAAGAGGGGTTGTGCCTTCTTTGTGGCACAAAATGTGCCACGGAATAGCACTGGGGTCTTGCGACAGATGCAGGCTGTCAAATCCCATAATTCAGGATTCTCAAATCTCTCCCAGAGGGCAAATTTGTAAGTACTGTTAGACCAGCCAGGGCTGGTATAAAGGTACTTAGAAATGTTCCCTTTGGGAGAGTTAAACAATGTGTGGCAATGTGCTGTGGTTCCCACTCCCTAGCCCTGATCCCTCTTTGAGCACAAAAATCAAGTCCCTAGTGATCTAGAGGCCTCACAGTACAATCAGCAAAGGCTAAGAACAACAGACACATACATGGGTTTCATCCTCATTTTGACTCATCAGTGTGCCATATCTGTATCTTAGCCCCGGGGAGGGAGCCAGCCACACCCTAAGGGGAATGCAATTTATTTGGGTAATGGGAAGCCTAAAAGAGGCCTTACAGCACCAGGCAATTTTGCTTAAAGTTGAGCCAGTCCAAATTCTGTCATGGGGATTTGCATATGTTTCCTATGATGTTTTGTATTATTGGGGTATGTGCAATTGTGTTTTCTTTAAAATTTGGTTATATGTTCAATATCCTCTGGGTAACCCATGCCTCAGGGCGTTTGCTCTGGGTTTTTTTTGTAGTTCTTTTCCTTCTATATTTTGGCCTCCTCATGACCCAAACAAATAACATGTCCCTTAAGGGGTGGCTGGCTCCCTCCCCCTGGGCTAAGACACAGATATGGCACATTGATGAGTCAAAATGAGGATGAAACATGTGTACGTGTCTGTTGTTCTTAGCCTTTGCTGATTGTATTGTGAGGCCTTCCAGCACCATGTAATTTTGCTTAAAGGTGGGCCAGTCCAAATTCTCTAATGGCAATTTTCGTATGTTTCCCATGATGCCTTGCATTATTGGGGCATGTGCAATTGTGTTTTCTTACATATATATATATATATATATATATATATATATATATATATTATATGACATTACTGTGAGAGTATAAAGCGGTAAGTATCAGTGTTATTTTTGTCATGCATGGAGCTACAGTGAGAATAACAGTGATCGTCTTACTGTAGGTCCATGCATGGCAATATATACAGTATCAGTGCTATTCTCATTTAGAATGTTCAGCCTCAGTAGCAGTACTAACCATATTCAAATGCAAATATCTTTAAAATGAAAAATGCTAGCATGGTACTGTGAGCATGAAATTTGTTCGGCATAAAAACATCTACAATATGAGTGGGTTTTCATTTATAGCTAAGTTTTTTTATAATTAGCAAAAATACAGTAGAAAATTCAATTTTATTTTCACTTTTTGGACAAACGTAAATAACTTTAAAAAAGCATGGTACTGTCAGCAAAATATTTGTTCAGCATAAAAATATCTGCAAAATGAATGGTGTTTCATTTATGGAGATCTTTTAGTTTTTTATAATTAGCAAACAAAAAACAGCAGAAAATCATTTTTTTCACTTCTTTGAGAAACAAATGGAATAACTTTTTTTTTCAAGCAGGGTGATGGGGTTCACTAGACCACCAGGGACCAAAAATGTGTAATGACAAGGGGATCATGGCTTGCGGGGTCCGCTAGACCACCAGGGAATAAATATTGTAATATTCAGCCAGATGTGGTGCCGCAGGACCACCAGAGACCTGATTAATCTACTGGTAAGGGGACTGGGGCTGGCAGGGGTCCACTAAATGACCAGGGAGCTGATTCATTTACTGGTAAGGGGATTGAGGCTGGCCACCCTGCAGCTTGCAGCAACCCATCCAGATGCTCCATCTGTTTGGTGCATGGCCACAGTTGCTGCGAACTGCAGGACTTTGTCACGGGGACCCTACAAGACACAGAATCTGGTGCTGGGCCTCTGGTGCACCAGCAATCAGTGCAAATCATCTTTGGAGTGACTAGTGCCAAGTTTTGTGAATTGGGCCCATGGTATCTAAGTGTCTATGTCAATAATGCAACAGCAAAGAAAGTAAGATAACCGAAGCCATTGGAAGCAGCAATATTTGCTAATGGAAAAAAAAAACATCATAATTCTGATTTTTGTAATACTATCTTTATGGCAAAAACATTGATATGTCAATTTTTCTTTTCACTATATTTCCGTCCTACACAAAGATTTAAGGTTTTAGAAGTTTCCAAAAGTCCCTATTCTCTGGCCACACCCACTTTGAATAAATTAAACATTTTTGTGTGGTACTATGAGGTTTACTATTGGAAATGGATGCTAGCACCATCCTAATACATCCACAGTATGAGTTCAGTATGGAAAGTCAAAAAAAAAAAAATAACCACATGGGATGCCAGCACAGTGGCTCTGTGGTAAAGCTACTACCCAACCCAGTGGCAACCACTTCTGATGAGTGTGTCTGGGGGCACTGCTGCCCTATGCCTTAAGTCCCCCATGGAGGGCAATCCATGGGGAATCTATAGTCCATATAAGTTCCTGGGATAGTGGATGTCAGGGTACCAGAGAAGGATAAAACTTGTTGGGGGAAAAAGTGATCTCAAGGAAAATGATTTAAAAAAATTGCTAGTGACTGCCATCTATAATGACTTGAGTCATTAATTTTGAATTTAATAATAAAAGCTATTTTGATAAACTATGAGAAGAAATTTAATTATGATTGATCTAATTGTTTTCTAAATATATTAATGCCAAAAATCATTATAATAACATTTTTTCGCTAACAAGTACTGTGGTTTTAACATGTGTAAGGCCATGGAAGTAAGAGGAGGTTAGAAAAACAGCTCCCTTCTCTGGGACAGTGAGATAAGGGTGGTGCATCAATAATTAGGGTGAGGAGGGCCACTAGACTAGCAGGGTAAAATTAAAAAAGAGAAAAGAAATAGAAGTAGAGAGCACTCAGTATTGTGAACCCCCACAATGTTTGTTTTCTTAAAAGAGGATTGTGTGCACATGCTAGTTTAGTAGGTAATAGTTGTTTAAACTATTGCTCCTGTTTGTAAGTTTTGGAGCCAATAGATCCTATTATTTTTCATCATGCAACCAAGGTTTGGCCACTCACAAGCCAGAATTCCAGTTCAAGCTTTAACAATTGTCATGTCCCTGAAATAGAGTTACTGTTTATTTGGAATAGGTTTTAGGAAAATATTACACACATAGCATTACCTTTGTAAGTTATTACATGTAGTACAATTTTAAGTGCAATAGTTTTATAGTTTATTCAGAACTTAATACTGGGAATTCTGTTTAAGGAAACATTGCACATGGATAGTGTAACTTTTGTAAGTTATTACATATAGCAAGCAGACAGTAGTCATGTATAAATGCATTACAGTATGATCAGAACTGGTTCAATGGCATTATGACTGAAATAAATTTGCACATGGACAGCATTAGTTTCACAAGTTCTAACTTACAGTTAACAATAGTCATGAGAGGGTCCAGAGGAGGGCAACCAAAATGATTTGGGGCCTGGGGGACAGGACCTATGGGGAAAGGCTTGAAGAGCTATATATGTACATGTTGAAAGAGTGAAGGGACCAGGGGGACATGATAGAGGTCTTCAGGTACATGAAGGGGTGTAAATAGGGGAGGAGCAGTCAGGGTGCTTCGAAGGAAGGAGGATTGGGCAACTAGAGGGCATGGGTGGAAGCTGGAGGGGGAAGATTCAGGGGAGAAAGGAGGAGGTGCTACTTCACTGAGAGGGTGGTGGAGCCATGGAATGCGCTGCCCAGGGGTCTGGTGGAGGCAGAGACAGTGGAGGGGTTCAAGAGGGGGTGGGAAAGGTACAGGGGAAGAGTTCTGTAAGCAAAATCCAATGCAGCGAGAATATCCGGAACTGGGAAGGGAGAAGCCAGAGAAGGCGAGGGGGGCAGCAAGGTCAGCTCCCAAGGTCGGGGCTGACCAAATGAGCAGACGCGAAAGACCATTAGGCCTATTCTGCTGGCATTTTAGTATGTTAGTATTTAAGTACAATAGTGTGGTTTATTCAGAACTGGTTCTAGGGCACTATGTTTGAAGAAACTTTGCATATATACATAGAATTGTGTTAATAAGTTTTTACATGTATTACACAGTAGTCATATTTTCAGTGAAATTATAAAATGGATAGGGAAATACTGCCTTCTGATTGGACAGAGTGTGTTTATAGGGATATCACAATGCTCAGGTTAAAAACTGGTTGTCAAGACACAGCACACTTACTACTGTATATCAATGCCATTTTTAAAAACTCCTGATCATCATTACAAACATTCTATATATTCCACACTTACTCATAAAGAAAATCATCTAGGTCCCATAAAATAAAATTCCCTCATAAGAAAAATAGCAAATTGATTAAACGTTATTTTCCTTTCAATTCCCCTCCTTACACACATACTGTTCACACATGGGCCAGGTTATTCATAAGTCCAGATTAGGGCTCAGTAAGTATTTGCTCCAGGAGCTACTATGTGTCTGAAGCAAACTAGTGGTATATTGGAAAATGTTAGGGAATGTTGCCAGTGCTAAAAGCATGTTCCAATATACCAACCAGGCCATAACCAGCTTGTGATTGCAAACACCAGTCCCCTGCTGGCTATAGGAGGGATGACCTACAAAATGCTATGTGGGAATTGTATCACAGTCCGGGTGCTAACGCCCACTGACAACAATTGCTACTCTGCAGAAAACTTCCATATCAATAACTTAAAATGCAATTGACCCCATTGCTCTAGAAAGGCACTATAGGAGTCATTTTTAGTTCATTAGAGCCTCATTACAGGCCCAGATCACACTCTATCTGTAACCCCTCCCCCTGTGTACTAGCTGTCATCAGCTCAGTATTTTTCCTGGTGCACAGCATGAAATACTACTGCAGTTCTGTGTCTCTTCTCTCCAGTGGACCCACCCGCCCCAAACACCCATTATATATCTATAACAGCCCTGGTTGCTAATAGTGTCCCCACTCACCAAACATCCCATCATACATGTATAACAGCCCTAGTGACTAGTGGTGTCCATGCCCCCCCCAAAACACCATGTCCTACATATATACCTGCCCTGGTGGCTACTGGTTCTCCTGACCCCCATTCTCTGGGTTTGAGTCTATCACCCACCTTGACCAAGTATGTCCTTCCTGGTCAGACACCCCTGACCCACCAGTACTGTTACACCCCTCAGTGACTAGCACAGACCCTCCATGGCAATCCTCCAACTGACAGTTTGTGATTACACTACTGCAATCACAGCTGATTTCAGAAGCACAATCACAAACTGTCAGTCAGTAGCTGGCCATGCAGGTAAGTGGAGGGTCTGTGCCAGTACTGGCAGGTTGGGGGACCTAGTGGGTCATACCAAAACAGGGTGGGTGGGGAAGTAGAACTTGGGGAGTGGGGGGTGGTGGTCCACCAACCACCAGGGCAGTTTATGTAATGAACAGTTTGTTTTGGGGGCAGGAGCACAGCTAGCCACCAGAGATGTTATATATGTATTATGATGTATTTAGAGGGTTGGGGCACTGCTAGCCACAAGAGCTATTATATGTGTATGATGATGTGTTCTTGGGGAAGGTGGCACCACTAGCCACCAGGGCTGTTACTTATGTATGGCATGGTGTTCATACTGCAAGGTGGCACAGTTGTTTAGACCTGGTTTGGAGAAGCAGTAATTAACATGCCACTGACAGTTGTTTGCCACCTCTCTAAACCTTTGGATATGTTGGTGCACCAAGATGCAAAGTGTTATCAGTTGCTTTGTATCGGCACACTGATATACTTTAGGGCCAATCACTAACAGGATAGCAATTTCCTTACCATACCATGCAATATGGCATTTTTTCTGTCCTTCCATGTTTTGGGCCAATGAAGTGGTGTTTGCAAGTCACTAACCTGATCAGCGGTACTAAACAGCTTTGAATATCCCAGCCATAAATTATTACTCATAGTTTTATTTTCTGATCTTCTTTTTAGATCATGGGTTCCCTTCTCTGTCTTATCCTTTCCTACTTATCAGGAAAATTTTTGCTTCTAGCCCTGCAACAAATACATTTAAATCACTTTCTTTATTGAGGCATTCTTTTGTGTGTGTTTGTGCTGGGAGAGAAGCATGTTCAGCCATTAGAATTCTAGATAAGTTTGAATTCTTGCATTACATGCAAAACAAACATTCCAGCTATGGGATGTGTAGATGGATGGATGGATGCTTGAGAGCTGGGGAGGGACTAGGTCATACAAATTAATGTAAAACATTGGCTTTTTTCCCAAATGTTATCACCTTACCAATTTTATAAGCACAAAAAGGCACTTTGGTGGTATGCATAATGCTGATATAATGTGAATGACACTGTTATCACAGAACCTAAAGCTATGGCCCAGGTCTTCAATGATTACTTTTTCTCAGTTTATGGGAAACAGATCACTAGTGGTGTTGTTACTAACACTGTGAATGACATTAACCTCCTCTCTGAGATCACTAGGGAAGACATTTCTTCAAAATTCAGGGGTATCAAGACACACATACGCTGGCCATGAATTATTACATCCTAGGATCTTGAGGGAAATTGACTCCTGATTGATTAAACCATTACATTGTTTATTTAATCTAGTGCTTTGAACTGCAGAAGTCCCAAGTGACTGCCGTTCTGCCCAGGTGGTACCTATATGTAACAAACACTAGCCAGAGCTGATGGGGCTATGAGAAGCTACCAAATGACCAAAGTTGTTTTCTTGTTAGTGCCATATAGTGCTGTTTAGTCACAATCACAGTGTTCCCAGATCCAAATAACCATTTTCCTGAATACGCCCTCATTTTTCCTGAATTTCTCCCTGTAGAGGCAGCATCAAATCCCTGTAGAGTTTTCCATAAGCCACTAGTTCATTATTTGTAACTTTGTTGTTTATTTAAATTTAATATGTTGGCAGCCTTTTATCAGGAAAAGGGCTTTGATTTGCTGTTAGGTATTAAACTTATATGTCAAGATGGCTTTGGAATGATTTGGATTTATATGGAATCCATAAGGCATAATAGGGGAATTTATTTGTTTGTTGAATTTTGTTGATCAGGAAAGCCCACTAGGACTAGAAGCCCCTTTTTCAGGGGTGATGGTGGGGGTACAGATGGTAACCAACTAAAATTATAACATGGAAAAAATCCTTACTTGAACCAGATTAAGCTGTAGGTGGAATTTTTAGTGAATGGGGGAAATTTGGCCAGGACACCATGGAAATTCCCTTACTCTTTTTCAGAAGTGCCATAGGATCTTTAACATTCACCTGAACAGGCAGACAGAAAAGACAGCACCTCAGGAAAGTACCCCCTCCCATGCTGCACTACAGTATCAGTATTGGGAGTTAAAGGAATAGTGGAGCCAAACTAGTCAGTCAGGAAAATAATATTAATTTTAATTCATAGTCAGTTATAAAATGTTATTTCTGAAATAACTTTCTTTTTCCTTTTGCCCATCAGAGAGTCATCTATGTCATAATGTTGTGGTGGATATGTGGAACAGCTCTTAGTATAGCAGCTGATATATCTAGCTCTACTGCCCTCCACTACATCATCAGCTTTGTGATTTTTCTGACAATGAAATCACAGGTGAATGACCTGGCAGTCACTGAATTGTTATTCCTAAGTAGCAGTGAGGTTATAATCAGTGAGGTCACAATGCTGGTGATGTAGTGGGGGCAGTATAGCTAGCTATGTCAACTGCTACATAAAGTGTTGTTCCACACATCACATATTTTAACATCAGGTAAACAATCTTCTAATTAAACAAAGGGAAAAGAAAAAATACCTCAAATATAAAAAGTAATGGTTGACTGCTTTTAAAATCTAGTATTAGTTTTAGGCAGCACACTAGCTCTTTAATCCACATGCCTAGTGTGGGGATAGAACCCACAGCCTTCTGATCTTCCAGTCTCAGAGGCCAGTGTGCATGCTAATTTTTGTATCTTTCATTTGTTAGTTTTTAAACAAATTCTCTCAGACTTTTTTTCTGACCACGTGATGGAATGTTGAATGAGTTGCATAGATGTTATTATTTTCTTCAAGGCCCTGACCCTGCAACTAAATACACATCATATTATAAAATGAAAACAAAAAAAATAGTCTTCTGTTTCCAGTGCTTGCCTGTGACCTGTCTTGCTCAAGGAATGATAGCTAACAGACTGCAATCCCGCTATCTGTAATGTGACACTGAGTCTGACTTTCACGTCACAAAAGCCAAGAGTAAATGAGTTAACCCCTAGCTTGATGAAAGAAATGGAACAAATATATTAGACTGAGCTGGATAGATGATAGAAACAGCAGTTTAAAAAGTTTTTTTTGTTAATATCCTGAGAAGTTCTGAGGTACAATACAGCAGCACCCCCCTTCCCTTCAGATGCCTTTAACATAGAGCAGAAAATAGCAAAAATCAGAGGGGGAGTGCACTATTTTGCACCTGTGGAGGAAAACATATAAATGTCTAAAAAGGAAGTTCCAAGAAAAGTCATCTTTAGAGCTACAATCTGATTGATGACAGAAGGGGAATTGAGACAGTCCTGGTAATTACAGACCTATTAGTATAACAAGTATTCTAGGGAAGGTAATGGAGACTATTATTAAAGATAGGCTTGATAAAGAGACTGTGCTAAATAACATAATCGATCATAGACAGCATGGGTTTAAGCATACTAGATCTTGCTTAACAGTAAACCTTGTCTTCTGTGAAAAAGTTAGTTATTAGAAGAAAAAATCAGTAAATGTCATCTACTTATACTTGTACAAGGCTTTTGACAAGGTCCTACACTGTACACTAATTGATAAAATGTATAGCATGACAATCAGCAGCCCACTTATTAGCTGGAGTAATGCTTGGTTAACAAATAGAATACAATCAGTTAGAACCAGGGGTTTCACTTCTGAGCTGGCCAACATGACTAGTGGAGTTCCACAGGATTCGGTGCTCGGACCAACATTGTTTTCCCTATTTATTTTAGATTTAAACAAGAACTTGTATAACCATAATATTAAATTTGCTGATGACACTAAAATTGTGTCAGATATTAGTACAGAACAAGGTATCATTTCACTAAAAAAAAATCTCATCCTTCTTGAGAATTGGGCTGCAATTAATGGAATGGAGTTTAATGCTAGTAAGTGCATGGTTATGCACCTGGGGTTGGGTAACATAGGCAGTACGTACACCATAAATGGTTTGGCCCTAAATTCATCTGCTTGTGAGAAAGATTTGGATATTTTTGTTACTGAAGACCTTAAATTAAGTAAACACTGCACTGAAATATCCTTGCAAGCCCAGAGGATTATTGGATGCATAAAAAGAGCTGTCACATCTAGGAATAGGGCTGGTATTGTACCATTTTATCAAGCTTATGTCTGCCAACATTGGGACTATGGGCCTTCAGTATGGAACCCTTCACTACATAGGGATGTTAATAAACTTGCGGGGATCCAGCGGAGGTTAACTAGAATGATTGATGGGCTTCAGTTTGAAAACTATGAACAAAAATTGAGTACTTTGAGACTGTTCTCCTTGGAACAGAGGAGAAGTAGGGTGTGTGTTATTAATGTTTAAAATAGCTAGGGATCTAATAGTAATGAGGAGCTTGGCCTCAAGTTTAATATAAGGTAGATCTCTATAAGAAGCCATAAACTCCAGTTAATATTGTCCTGTCCAAGGAGTAACATTAGGAGTAATTACTTCACTCCAAGTATTGTTCCTATATGGAATGCTCTACCTAGGGAGATTGTGGAAGTTAACTCATTCAGTGTGTTTACAAGAAAGTTAGACCTCTACTTACTTAACCAACAAGGATGGGTATAACCCACTCTGTGGGAGATAGACAAATATCGGCTTTGCCTTCTCTGTATCTTGTCCTCTCCTACTATCAATCCTAGCATGAACATCACTTCTAATGGACAGTATATATAAGTAGAACAGTGTTACAGGTTGTTCAGCACTTGTTCTAAGGACATTTTCCTGTAAAGAAACATTGCACATAGACAGCATTACTTTTGTAAGTAATTACATACAGTATGCAGCAATGCACAGTAGTCATGTATAAGGTGCAGTATCATCACTGTTTATTCTGTATTTGTTTCAAGGGTATTAGGTCTGAAGAAGCATTGTACATGGACAGCATTAATATTTTAAGTTATTAAATATCATACACAGGAGTCATGTTTTAAGTGCAATGCATTCCAAGTTACTCATAATTGCTTCTAGGACATAACACTTGAAAAAACATTGTACATGGATAGCATTACCTTTGTAAGTTATTACATGTGATGTGCATTAGTCATGTTTTAAATACAATAACATTACAATTGATTTGGCATTAAATCTAGGGCTCTATGTTTGAAGAAACATTGTACACTATATGTATAGCATTATTTTTGTAAATTATTACATACAGTACACAATAGCCATACTTAAATTGCAAGAGTGTTATAGTCTATACAGAACTGGTTCAGGGCATTAAGTCTGAAGAAAAATTGCAATTGGATATCATTACATTTGTAAGTTATTATATGTTGTACATAATAGTCATTAGCATTGCTTGGATAATCTGCTGAAATGTCCAGATACTCTGTGATTTCACAACATTTTTCCAGAGCAGGTAACAAGGGTAATGGGAGCTTTACAATGTGGTTACCCGTACTCAGTAGTATCCACTCTGTCTGACTGATGTTTGCTGGATGGTTGTGGAATGTGGATAGCTCAAATAATGTACTTTATGCAGATAATGAGTAGGATATATCATTATCACCTAAAGACAAAACAGTCTGCCATTAGTGAGGGTGTTAATTTATCTTACAAGTAATAATAATCCTCTATATGAACAATTAATTCTAGATATGAGAAAATCAAAACATCTGACTGAGAGATGATTCAGACCGGATAAGGGTAATAACCATATAAACAATGTATATAATGGCTAGGACAGTTAAGGCACTATCGGAACATGTCTGAACATGTCTACTAGTTTTGTGCTTTCTGTATACTTCCTAGAAAATGTGCTGCTAAACCTTCAACCCTTATAAACTAGGATAAGGCTTTGCACTAATCATTACTGAGTACCTGCAATATTATCTACTTAGTGTTTTCAGAGTAATAATGTACTTTGCGTACACTACTCTATACATTTCATAATCATACAGATCAACTGACTATTGAGTGGGTAAAACTGCTATTATAATGACCTCACTGCAGAATACATACAATAAAACCATGTTACAGTAATATTATTTGTTGTTTATTCCTGTATGCCTCTCAGAGGCATCGTAAAGGCTACTAAATAAAGTGGCACGGTCATGTACAACAGGTTGAGTTGCTACAGGTAATCACTATCTACTGCATCTATCCATCTCTCTGTCTGTCTGTCTGTCTGTCTATCTATCTAGCTATCTTTCATTTGATTCTCTCTCAGACAGTAACAGGCTGGCCCAACACTGAACCCTCATTTAGATTCATGACAAATCGAATTTTAAACCCTTTACACGGACTAGAAACATATCCTTCTAATGTGAAAGCATATCTGTAAACACAATACTATTTTGTTTGTAGAGCTAAAGTTATTGCATGGTTTCCATTAGACCCCCAACTTACCTCCAAGAGGAAAAGCAAAGGAAATAGTTACTCAACATCCATAGATTATATCAATGCTGGCTAGTGGTTTGCCACATGGCCTGCACCTTCCATTAGAGACTGCCTCCATTGGTCAATGCACTGACAGCAATTCTTGCTATGAACCTAAGAATAAAGATAGCAAAGCAGTTGCCATCGCTACTTTCCCCTTTTACCCAATGATGGTTACAATTGAATACTGGCAAATATCAAATACTTTGATACTTCCGGTCTCCCAGGACTACTCTTAACTATTTATGGTACGTTGGTAAAAACACAATTTCCTTCACAATCTTCATTTTGCTCATGCACAAAAGTTGCAATAATAGATATGTTTCTGTAATAAAACTGCTTTGCAGGCACATATCATCTGACCCTGCACTATGCCTGCTTTATTGGGAAAACCAAATGAATTTATGATAGCTCAGGGGGATTTTTAAAAAAGGTTGGTTGCTGTGCCTGCATGTGTCCATCCACCCACTTGTGTCCAGTCAGCTCTGTTGCTGTTTTCAGAAGTTACATCCATCTCTCACAAAGAGTCACAATTTGCAGCAGAAAACTAACAGTTGTGAGATGTGTCAAGTTTGGATGAACTTTTATTGGTTTTTGGATGCAAACTTTGGACTGTGTTAGACCATTTGATAGATAATCTAGGAGGTTTGAACACATTTTTGCTTTGAAAATAGGGGGCGATGTATCTTGGGCAGATCCTTTTGAAAATCCTACCCAAAATGTTTTCTAAACACATAATATTTTATGCTGTGTCTCAGTTTCTGATTAAAGAAAATCAAAAGAATTGGAAATATTGAAGAAAAGCAAAAAGACAAAAAATGACCCAAATCATTTAAAATAGGATCAGATTGCTTAGAAACTGAGACCTGGTAAAACTGAACAGTGTTTTCTAATCCATAAAATAACACATAGACAATAACAAAGGTTACAACAGCCTTAGCTGCCTGCTCCTCTGTGGTGGATTTTTGGTTTCGGTCGGAGCTCCGCTTTCCTTTCATCTGCTTCCCATGTCTGTGCAATATTAATAGAATATATATGCTTGCCAGAGCCATGAGGATAACAAAGACTATATCTCGTGCGAGGGTAACAAATCCAGTGAGTTCAAATATAAGTTTATTAGGATAAGCTGAGAGGCAGTATCCTAGATTGTACAAGTATTTTAAATCAGTGGTGTTTTTCCTAACAACTGGATAGAGTGCTGAGCTTATGCTAGATACCATACTTATCAAGCAAAGAACAAGAATAAGAGTTACGAGGTATTTTTGCATGCAGTCTTTTAAATAAGCCCATTTGTGGTTAGAAGAGGCAAGAGTCACACACTGGAAACAACAGAGCAGACAGGTTAAACCAATGATCATAACTCTAGACACTCTCAGTAAATATATGACAATTTTACAGTCGAGATCTGTATAAAAATATGTCACTCCTAACATGAAGAGGGAACCGGGAAGCCCCAATGTTAAAAGATGTATCAGGTTTGATCCTGCCAAGTTGGACATTATTTTCTCTGCTGGCATCATCTTGTTCTCCAGGTAGGCAACATGGGACATGAATGCCAGAATCATGATATTCCCACTCAGACCAACGACAGTTGTCAGAAAGAATATAATTCCTTTTATAAGCTGCTGTGTTTCCATTTTCTGAAATTTAAAATAAAATGTATTTAGTATTATGACAAGTGAAATATCTTTTACCACACTTTCTATGTATTGCAAATCCTTTCAAAAAGCTTAGCAGAATGAGCCAAGCAGTTCCTATGTTTGCAGCACACCAGATGTCTTGTTACTAACAGATAATATTATCATCCTTCCAGCTGCATTACTGACATTTCTTTTAGTACTGAATTATGTTTAACAAACCCTGTAGCAAAGGGCACAATCAGTTTCAATTATGCTACATGGAAGCCCTCTCCTCTGATCACAAGACAGAGTTTATACCACAGTATACTCACAGCTGTTATTAAATTCTCAATAAAATGACTGCTGGAACTCAGAAAATCATTCTGCTGTCAATGTAATAACAGTAATGCCTTTATCATTTTGCCTAACATCCTGATTGGGCTAACCTCACAGCAGCAACTGTAAAGAACTGTAGAGAAGAGAAGTTATCACAAATCTAGTAGACGAAAAAAACTGTACCACTAGCATTTTCAAATGTACAACACATAATAGTGATAATATGCTAGTTAGCTCACTCTCCTCATCAAAAATTTGTTTTGTGAGTATAAAGAACACTACTCAGATTTTAGTCTAATTCTTTATTTTACTCAACAATCAAATTATTACCTTATATAGTGAGACATTGCTGTTATTATAACTCAGTTATGAATTATCAGTGCTGAGTCAAGCAATCTGCTTTAAGATTTACTTGTGCACTAAGGCCTCTTAGACCTACAAGAGGTCCTCATGCACAAAGTTAAAAATATGATTGTTCAACTTTTTCAAATAGGTAGGATCTGTTTTATTGTTTTTAAAACCTTTTTTTTATTTGTTTTTGCTTTTGTCAACATTCCATAAATTCAAGGATTTATAAAATAATAATATGGATGTCAAGGTTGTACTCTTTAGGACTGTTGCCTCTCACATCATCAAGGGGCAAAGCCTCTTACCTTTGTTATGTTGTCTTCTCACTCAAGGAACATGTGCGTTGACACTCCTGAAGTGTTTAGAAATGCCATGGAAACTAAATTTATCAAAAAGGAACAAGGCTGAGAAATTCTTTGTTTAGTGGAGTGGGACTGAACCTGTCAGTCATTTTCTGTGTGTTGTAGAAGCTGCATTTGAAACACAGGATCCCATTTTGTTATTTTTTACAGCTATATGGAATTTTAAAATACTACTTTCTGTTGCAATTCAACAAAATCTGAGGAGTCTGCCTAATACTGAGTAATTCTGTCAGAAGTAGAATTCCAAAACTTTGAAAGCTGATTTTTTTGAAACTGTGCATATTAATCTGTAGGCTGTGTAACCCATGGAATAGTATGAAGCTAGCTGGCTCAGTTGCACTGAGGTTTAAGGCACTGGATGCCACACCTAGCTCCATGCCAGCGATCCATGTTCAGGCAGGAGAACTGGTAGCCAGGGTTGACCAGGGAGGGGAGAGGCTTGAGTGGCCAAGGGACTTTTCTGGGGAGGAAGGATTGCTGAGTCCACTGAATGACAACCACCAGACTGAGGCCTGCTGGTAGTGTGGGACAAGAGTGGCAGAAGTGGGTGGTGCTGCAGGACTCTGCAGCATGTATGGTCCTCCACATGAGTACACTGATGTGCATGTCACAATATGGGGAATTGAGAGAAAAACTCATGCAAAATTATTCTGGGGAAGGTATTCATGATTCCTTGCCCAACAGTCCACCTGCATAACTGCCAGGACTCAGAAGGCCAAGACTGGATGTGTACTTCAGGGGTAGGATGTCCATCCTTCTCCTGATTTCACCACAGGGATAAATCTATGGTGGTATCTGGGCCACCTTGTAAGTCCTGTGGAGGTGAGGCATGGTGGGGGGTTGGTGGGACTGGACTGATGGAGAATTAAAGCCTGTCCCGGCCACAGGAGCGAAAAATTCATATGGAAATGAATAGTATTAAGCTGTTTATAAAAGTCATGGAATTATTTTCCAAAAACCACAAAAATCTAATTCTGTGATTTTTGAATCCACAGGATACAATTCTGCAGTTCACATATAAATGCTTTTCAATATTCTGCTACATTAAAAAAAGAAGTTCCTAAAACATTACTGATGCAGAATTGCCTTTCTGCAGGAATTCTACCAGCAGAATTCCACATCTTGCACACTGCTATTATTTGTCAGGCTTTTCTGAGGTTGGTAATCAGCTCAGTGAGTGTTTCTGTTTTATCCTTGAAATTCCATCCTAGAATTGTATGATGTCATTTTCAGCCAGATTGTTGTATATTAGAACATTGGTGCGCTGATAAAACAGTGCAAGAGATAGCATGGATATAGACTACATAATACAATTCTAAAATGGTACTTACAGGCAGAGTGTAGGTCACAAACATCCACTGTGGTTACTAGAAAGTGAGCTTTTGCTGCTGAGCAGTAGCTGCCTGTATAAATATTTTTTTTGCGGGTCTCTCTTATAATCAATGTGTTACCATTGGCTTTTTGTGCATGTGGTGAGTTAGCAGTATAGAGTAGAGGTTAGAGTAACAAGCTATGAATGAGCTTGATACATCCAACAGACCACAGTTTGATTCCCACAACCTCCACTTGCATACTGTGTGACTCTGAGCAAGTCACTTAACCTCCCCAGTGCTCCCAGGTCTCCCCTGAAAACAGACACATATGCTTAGAGGGCCTTACCTGGTTATCAAAGACTAATATAAATACTGTAAATAAAAAGTGGTCAGTCTCTGACGCTTATTTTATGACTTTTTGAGGCCCAGATTCTTTCTTTCTGTTTTTATTCTTGACTCACTTTGAGATGCACTATGATGAAGTATTGAGAGGTATTGGGTGCCCAGAGGTACTGGAGAGGTATTGGAGAGGGAAAGGAATGGACCAAAGGATCAGATATTATGACCCAGTACTACTCCACTCATGTAGATGTGTTTGTATGTTTGTTGGTTTATTCTTATTGTTTGACAATTTCAATTGTCATTACAGCCATAGAAAAAGACACAATAATATTTGCATACAATAAATACAATAAATAGGTGTCCCCATGGACATCACATCACATTGCCATTATACATAATACACCAAATACAAGAGTTAAGTATCCTTATAAGCATCCTAAACATTAGCATATAATGGAATTTTACTGAAATTCATATTTCCATATTACCTAATCAACCCCTTTATCAAGGGTAACATATTTTCCATATCACATATTTTATAAATTTTCAAGATTGGTAGCACCTAGCAGAACAATCTTATAATAGAGAGGATAATCATGTTTCATTTACCCTGTATATTTCTTTATTATAGGGACATTTTATTTAGTGAAGGGTATTGCTGGATACCTTTATTTCTGATACTGGTAATCTTTATCAGAAATATTGCTAGGTTAGTTAAAACTTCAATACTTTCTGAATTGACGATCAGATCCAAAATATATCAGGTTGGAAAGTTCATCCCTTTAAGGTATTGTCCAAGATATGTATGCCACACCTCCTCATACCAGGGACACCTAAGAATCACATGCCTCAGATCTTCTTCTTCTCTCACATACTAGTAACACTCTGATCCTATTGCACTTTCTTTATTATATCTTTTCTCCAGCACATTACTCAGAAATGCCTCAAATCAAAACTTTGTTAGGATTACGCTGTGCTCTGGCTGCTGAAAAGCGTTAAGATAAAATTCTTGCCCATGCTCATTTGTATTCTTAACTAACCATCTTGCAACCACAAGATCTTTAATCCCCTCCATACCTTTATTTTTTTAAATAATTACATATTCATTTTTTTGATTTCTTTACAGTAACTTGGACTCAATTGTATATCCAGTCTTATATATCTCATTAAATATTTTAACCCATATGTCTCTAATAGATTGTGTACAAAGGATAGCTGTTTTTCCTTTTCCCTCATAATTGTACCAATTATGGAATTATCTTTTTCCCTGAATGCTTTAATCCACACATTTATCATCCTCACATGTATTATATGTTCCAATTTAATTTGACCAATTTCAGCTCTTACCAATGTATTTGGTGTCCCTACAGGCAGGCTCAAGATTTGTTTATAGAGTTTATCTATTTCAACTTCCAATTTTCTCAAATTATCTAATCCCCATATCTCAATCAGATAGGTAGTCTGGCTTATTACTCTCCCATTAATGGCCTTCACCATGGGAGTTACTATTAGGCCTCCATAAATATTGTTAAAACTCTTAAGGGCTTTTATTGTTCATTCTATGCATCCATCTTACAGTCACCTATGTAACCCAAGTCCCCTCCTTGTGGCAAAACTCAACAGGTGGAAAATCGACCAAGGTTCAAGATGAAACAGTTATTATAACCCAGCCTCCATACAGTTCAAAGTGTTCCTCCCTGTCTATCTTAAGATTGTTAAGGAATACTATCGAATGTCTTAGAAAATTGACACCACTTTTTGAAAGACATAATAAACCACACCCTATAAGTCCCTCCTTCTTGTAAGTCTCTCCTGAGATGGATTCTTACAGAGACCAAGCAGTACTTCAAGTAAATGTACAGTATCTTGACAGGATTCTGACTCAAGTTTATATTCACCAAATTATATAGTGGTGCAGAAAAGAGACAATGCCCTTCAGATGCACAATACAAATAGCCAGTAATCTGTTGGATCTTTCAGCAGTTATTATTAATTAGCAGTGAAATACAAAGTTAAAGGAAGATTTTCGGATACATAAAGACATCTTAGAAAAGAATAATATTCAATATTTCAGGGTCCAGTCTTTTACAAATACTTCCCATAGTGGGAATGGACAAATGTTGTCAAACTCAGTCCAATCCTCAGAGATCCTGTTTTCTAGATAATCCTGAACTGCAAGAAATGTATGAAAACTCTAAAGTAAAACTTAGTCATAACATAAAGAAGAAAAAGTGGAAAAAGAGAAAGAAAGTGAAAATGTGATAAAGACAAATGATACACTCTGCAAACAAAGAGATGTTACCACCCACAAATTCCCCAAACAATTCCTTTACAGGAAATGGAACAAAGTTCTAATGTTATTGAACATGTAGGGGTTGTACAATGTAATGCAACAGAAACTCAAGTAACTCAACAACTTTCTGCTCAGTCTGTCACACTTTTTAAAACAATACACCTGTTTATTTCCTGGTTTTCTTGTCTGAATGTGTTAACATTGTGTAACATACATAATGAAGATGGTCCAAAGGAGGGCTACAAAGATGACTGTGGGGCAGCAAGGTCAGTCATGCGAGGGAAGTCTAGGGGCCCTCAGGACATACTCCTTAGAGGACAGAAGGGAGAGGGGAGACATGATTGAGACTTTCAAGTACTTGAAGGAGATCAATAAGGTGAACTAGAAGTGTGCCTTCAGGCTAAGTGGTAACATAATTACAAGGGTATGCAGCCTAAGCTGGGGGGGTGTTTAAGATGGAGGTCAGGAGACATTTCTTCACAAAAAGGGTGGTGACCAAGTGGAATGTGCTACCAGAAGGGGTGATCTCAGTGAGGACAGTGGTTAGCTTTAAGGGGGGCTGAGATAGATACTGGCGGAGGATGAATGTCATGGGAGGGGAGAAGGCAGTGGATGGAAATGATGAGGAGGGGAGAGCAAGGACAACAGCCTGAGCTGTAAACCCTGTGCATCAAGTAACTAGATAGACCAGAAGGCCTTATTCTGCTAGCTACTTCATATACTTGTATGCTTAAAAGGTGCATGAAAATCCAGAATCTCTAGCAAACCTTATACTTCACTTATTCAGAACTGAGCCAGATATCAGGTGCTTAGATAATAATGCTTTTATAGCACAAAGAGTTTCAGAAAATCTATATCAGGGAATAGAGGCTGTCGGGCTATGTCCAAAACAGTTGTTCATGGTTATTGCAACCAAAATTGGTAATCTTAACATCCTGAATTTTCAGGCAATGCAATTTCAAAATAAAATAAAATACTAGACTGAATGCTGCAAATATTCAGTAAGAGAATCTGAGGGACCTCAATTAACAGGAATAAGTAATGTCTTGAAGAATGTAATAGGTATTTCACTTGGTGAGAAGGGGATTATAAGTGCACATATATGTATAAATCAGGGTTCAGAGACATCACAAGTAGATTGTGTAGACATGGATAGAAACCTGTTCAAAATTCTTAGAGAAGCTGATAAAGTAGATTATTTTGGTATAAACATAGTTTCATTTGAACGTACAGATGAAGAAGGGAGTATTCTAAATCTCTATGAGAAATAATGGTACTATTCTAAAATAACTTGAATGGGGGAGAAGGTAATTGATCTGTGGTCATGATATGCTGGTGCATATTTTGAGCAATAGTACAGTTGCTAACATGCCCATTAGTAAGTAGAACATATTCAATGTGCTGAATAAAATCAGCCTGTGTGACCTTTCTCTTCTTCTTGTATTGTAACAGATTTTGAGAACAGGCAGTATAGTGTGTATTGTCATAGTTTTCAGATTTTAAGCTGGAATGTGGCTGTCTTAAAAGATAACTGCTAAAATCTAAAATTATGGAGTTTATAAATGGTATGGATATTGCCCATTTTCAAGAAAGATGACTAGATGAACACTGTGATTTGGTTAATGAGTTTCCTTGTTTCTGACAAACCAGCAATTCCAAGTAAAAAAAAAAAAAAAAAAACATTGATACACCTCAAAGGGGTTAGTGGTTTTAATAAAAACAATCTGCTATCAAATTGAAAAACCTCAGAAATTATACTCAGCTGAAAACATGATAATATTGTCTGTTACTGTCAAAGAAGAAAACAGTGTGACTGTAAATGCCTGTGTTCACACTTTGGGTTCATCCCCTTACTCCTCGGATATAGGAGGAAATTAAGAACATATTTTTTAAACAATTGCTTTTTACTCACCCTGAGGGAGAAATCCTCAACTGGGTTATTTAATAATTTAAGGGACTCTGATTTGCATCTCCCTGGGGTCAAATAAAGAGTTTATTATCAACACACATTTGATCTGAACATTATTGGCAAGGGTGGAAAAATGGGTACTCTAATGGCTGATCAAAATTTCACAGTTTTAAATTTCCGATTCAGTGGGGACTAGTGCTGTGTGGAACACAGAATTCTGCTGGAGGAATTTTTATTTTATTTATGGATTTTTTTATTTATTTATTTGTTCTAGGATTACAAATACCTTTGAGCCAACGCTCTTTTACAAAGGTTCCATGTCACTGGTACAATTGAGACAATCATAAGCAAAGATAACAGTTTATAAAATAAAAAAAAACACATAGTCTTGTAGATGAAAAAAGAACAATACGGTGAAACTTTGGGGAGGGGAAAGGGAAAAGAGGAGGGTGAAATCAGGGAGACTAAGTGGATGGGAGAAAAGGGGAGGTAGGTTCGGTGGGAAAGAGAGAGGGGAGGTGTAAGGCAGATAAGAATAGAGGTAGTGCAGCCGGGTGGCATTTGCCATGGGCCAACAGGGAGGTGAAGATAGGAGGGGGGGGTGCTGGCAAAGTGCAGGAGTAGATGTGGATCCAAAAGGGCATCTTCAGCTATGGAAGCAAAAGACATGTTTAGCCACAACAGTCACAGAGGTTGGAGGCAGTGAGTGTTAGGCAGAGATGAGTCTTAAAAGTGCTGAGCAACAGTGAGGATGAGATGTCACTGGGAAGACCGTTGTACCAACTAGTGGCCTGATAAGCAAAGGATCTTTGGCCTTGTGTTGTGCGGCAATGCGGGATTTTCAAAAGCTGAGTTTCGATCCTGGTATATCGGTGTGGATTCTCGTTGTATGAGGCACAGACTCCGGGGGGCAGGCCAACAAGATTTCTTAGTAGTAATACAAGTTTGGTGTTTCATTTGATTGGCAAGATTCAACCATCCAGTTTGAGAATAGAGGTCACAGGTGTGAGTTAGGCGTTGGGAGCCAGTGACAAGTCAACAGGCCTTGTTGAGGGTGGTAGATACACGTTTGAGTGCAGTGGTTGTAGCAGAGCCATAAATGATAATGCCATAATCAATGATGGATATGATGGAGCTCTGGACAGCGACTATGAGGGCCTTTGGGGTGCTCTGGTGTTTCCTATGATGGAATAGCAGACCTAGCCGGAGTTAGCGGCTTGGTGACATGGTCGATGTGGGCAGTGTAGGAGAGGTGAGGGTCAAGGGTGATCCCGAGGTATTTAAAGTTTTTGACCTGTTTCAGTGCAGCACCTTGTCTGGTGATAACAGAGAGTTGGAAGTGCTTATGTTTATTATGGGAGCTGCTGAAGATCATGGCCTTGTTTTCTTTTTTTTTTGATTAAGGATCAGTCTGTGCTTTGTGAACCAATTCTCAATTGAGGAGAAGCCGAGTTGGAGATTTTCTTGCAATTTCTTTGGGTCCTGGTGTGTGGCAAGGATTACTGCATCATCGGCATACGGGGTGATATGTTCAGTGAAGGTCTGGTGCGTGTTAGGAACAGGCTGAAGAGTATGGGGCCCAGTATTGAACCCTAGGGAACTCCAGAGAGAACAGATTTGGAGTCAGAGTGCACATCTCCAATTAGTGCAGAATGACCATTCCTCCAATGGAAGTTCCACTGGAATTTCACTGGTTCTTCTGTGGAATTCCACCTATTGTGATCCAAGGAATTATGTTCCATGGAACAGCATTTTTCTGTGGGAAATTATTTTGCAACAATTTCCATGGAAAATATTGAGACCTGCTGAGGAATATTCAGTGGAACAGCATTTGTTTCTGTGGAAAATCATTCCGCAACTATTTTCTGCAGCAGAATTCGACCATTCCACTCCTGGCAAAATTCAGTGGACTTTCAGTGGAATTTTGAAAATTCCATGGAATTTTATTCTGCCAGAATTTGAAAATTCCACACAGCAATAGTGGGGACAACTGAAGTGCTAAAACTCTTTTTTTTATCACGTTAGTCTTCCACTACAGGTGATTATACTCTTACTGTTTTTTTCCATACAAACATATTGCAATGTCAGAGTGGTTTCACTAGTTGACAGTGGTTATTTTCCTATCATAATAGCATGCCATGCACTCCCTTAGGTTAATGAGTCTCAGAATCATAGCATGTCAGAGTAGGTTCACATATTAAAAAATAATTGCGTGAAATCTGCTTTTAGAGTCCACTACAGCAAATATCTTGTTAACAGAAGATCTTCCTAAATTTATCTATTTAATTATTGAAACGTTTCACCATGAAAGGCACACTGAACAACAAGTTGCTCATCTGACAGTGTGTCCTGGGGGAAAGGGTAGAGGAAATGCATACATGAATACAACAGCAAATATTATTACAACAATATTGGCAGCGGTGAATAGCAAATAATAGAAGGAACATATTAAGTGAAGCATAAGAGTACAATTGTGTACAGAAGTCAAAATGGACTGGTCAAATTCATTACATTAGAATAGCACCATAAATTCATGGTGATGGTACCATTTAGCCTGAAAGGAAGGGGTGGATAGGGAGTAACAGCAGAGGTGGAAAAGTATCAATGCTAGGAGTGGAACAGATGAATAGCAATCAAGGTTATAGATATAATGATAATAGTAGTAGATTGATATGAACCTAAAGTCATAGTTATATTGCTAGTTATAGATACTCTGAAGGAATGGCCATGTAGGGATCTCAGCAGGGAAAGAAAGTAGTGGGGCTGGAAGGGTGCTGTAATTCATAACAGTTACTTAATACATTGATATAGGCTGGGGAGCAGGTTAGGAATACCAGGTAGGTTAATTGCAGGTACAATTCACAGAGAGAAAATTATGTAGGGCTGAAGTAATAGAGGAGGGGGAGGAAGAGTGGCGATTCTAAAATTAGACACTCAGTTATAACATCTCTAAACTTTGCTGATATGGTTGATAGAGTAACACTGCTGAATAATCTCTTTTCTTATAGTCTTTATATAACAAAACAACATAAAATTAATCCAGGCACATGGTTTAATGTAGAGTGCAGGATAGCAAAAATAAATAAGTAAATAGGCATATCAGAATTTTCAAGGAAAGCCTATGATGGAGACAGCTTGATAATTTTGAATAACTTTTGAAAATCCTATATTTTTTTAGAAAAAAATACTTTAAATGGGGCCTTATATTTTAGGTAATACAAGAAAAACATGTTATTCACATTGGGACTCTAGTAGTTAAGTGGTGCAATTCATTCTCTAATAACTCTGATACTGTTATTACAGCAGGAGCATGAATAAAGCAGTATATGGACTTTTTGTGATCCTAATGAACCTTTAGTAGCACTATGCACTCTAGAGAAGTCAATTAAAATTACACATGAGGACAAAATACTTGTGACTCAATCTTCTAAACATGATAAAGACAAAATATTGCATGAACCTTGCTGGTCTTTTCTATACTGGTGGCTGAACGTCTTATGTTGTGTATTCAATTAATGTAGTACTAGGAGTAATACTAGGAGAGGACAGATGTACAGAAGGCTGTAGCCCATGGTTTTACATCTCCTGCAAATGGAATTATTTTTTCACAAGTGGTTGAGGAGAGATTTATCCAGATTTAATTTAAAGGTATTGAAAGATTCCACTTCCACCACCTCTCAGGGAAGGGAATTCCATAATGGCACTATCCTCTGGGTAAAGAAAGATATTCTAGTGTTTCTCTTGGGATAAATCAGCATAAGATGTTGGTCATAACTTCTTTTTTTTGAAATAGCAATTTTACTAAAGTTTTTGTTTTTCACAAGCACAAACAAGACACACAAAAAACAGACTGTATTGTAAATAATAAGTAAGATATGATACCAAATGTAAATAAATTAAATTAAATAAATTACATGATAAAAAGAAGAATGGGACTAGACCTTATCCCTTAAAATCATTTCATCCCATATTATAATATGTTTATATAAATCTCTTCACTGCATATTTGCTCCAAATCTAACACATAGCATTGTCAATAAAAAGAGAAAGGAGATAACCCTTCCATTTCCTAGTCATAAGTGTCTAAGCTGGGATTCAATTAACATAAAAACATGTTCTTCTTACTATATAGTGTAGCATCTGAGACAGCAATCTAGGTAAAGGAAAAATAGACAATAATACATCAAACTAAATTAAAACCTAAAGAAAAATAACCAGATTAAGCATCTGTGATACAGGAGAATACTTAGTAATATCTCGGGGTGGGGGCAGGAACTGAACTCTACATCAGTCCCTATGTATCTATCTAGATTTTAGATTAAGCCCTTAGGATCCAGAGAACATATGGTGTAGGATCTTAAAAAATAAAATAAATTACCAGACATCAACCAGCCATAATAAGGGGTGAGGTGTCCCCTTTAAGTTATATTAGACCTGAATAATAATGTTGTGACTAGCTAGCCCCTAAGAAAGATCAGCTACAATCTCCAGAACATTTTTATTCTCTTTGTTTGCTTGATAGTGGAAAAAGGGTAACACCTGGCCTTATATTTCTCCATATTCAATCTTAGTTTAGCTGTTAGTTTTTCCATTTCCATTATATATAGGCATATGAAATGCCTTAAGTTAGGATAGGGTGGATCCTCAGTAAGCCAGCTCTTAATGATGGCTTTGTGCACTGTGGCTAGAAGAATATAGAATAAATATCTTTGTGCACAGGTTTTAATTTACAGAGGGGGCAAGCCCCAAAAGCAGATCTTTGGATCCCGTGGAAGCTGGGTCTGAAATATCTGCCCCACCACTTGTACTATTTTTTCCCAAAATATACTTAACTTCAGACTAGCCCAAAATATATGGGTGTGAGTGCCCATTTCTCCACATTTCCTCCAACAGAGATCAAAAGAACCAGCACCATAGTGCTTAGGGATCAGAGGTGTATGGAAGTATTGAATTGTCACCTTTCACCTGAATTCTCTCCAGGTTGGAGAGGCTGTGCTGGAGTGTGCTCCTCTCCAGATCTGCACTCATTCCCTCTCCTCCAAATCAACCCCTGATTCTCTGGACCATTTCCCTTCCAGTGTTTCTGGCACTTTAGAAAGCAGGAAGGCTGTGATCTTACAAATCAGTCCCTTCTGTCCTTCCTGGGTGATCAGTGGGAGAAGGAATTCCCAAGGGGGGTTCAATTCATCAAGTGTCTGGGGATCTAAGTTCTTATTTAGCAAAAAGTGTCACAGCTGCAAGAATCTAAAAAAATCATGCCTGGGAAAACTGAATTCTCTGGTCAGTTGTTGGAAAGATTTTAGGGCACCGCCCTCATACAATTGGCCTATATACTGTAACCCACATTTTGCCCACCTGAGAAAGCCCCCATCCATCTGAAGAGGAAGAAAGTCTACACAGGCTCTTATAGGGGTCAGGGAGGATAAGTTAAGTCAAATTCCCAATTTATTAGTGACCCTTAGCTAGACTTGTTTCAAGGTCAGGGACCATTAATTGAGAATAGTAAATTTACTTAACTCCTCTTGGTCGATCAATATAATATCTGACATTTTTGCAGCAGTAACCCAGGGTTTTTCTAACCTTTTCCATTGTGGGGAAATCCCCTCTGAACACATAGCTGCAAGCGCTTGCAACTGGGTGGCCGAAAAATGTTTAACAAAATCAGGCAGACCCAGTCCCCCTCTTACCTTCACTCTCTGTAAGATCTGCCATTTAATCCTAGGTGACTTGTGTTTAAATGCAAAAAAAATGTTGTAGGTGCCGTATTGGTCCTTTTAAAAACAGATCCAGAAACAAATGATTTGATACCTTTTATTGGACCAACATTGATGTTACAGAAAAAAACAAAGTGCTTTAGCTTTCGAACCAACCAGGTCCTTCTTCAGAAGCTTTGTGGCAGTTTTTTCAAATATCCCATACTATTAACACCAGATTATATAGAAAAAGCAGAAATAATTCTCATTGGTTTAACATATACATTTAAAACATAATAGAAGATTACGTCAGAGAAGCTAATTAACACCAGTATGCCTTTAACTGAGGAGCCTCAGAAGGGCAAAGGTTATCAAGAATTCTCTACAGCCAGAGAGTTCTTGTCACATAAATTTTTAAATGTCTCAGTATGCCAAGAAAGCATTCTAGTGATAAAAAAAAAAAAAAAAAAAAAACCTTGGAGTAGCATTCTCTCTAATACATGTAAGATGAGCTCACAACTTACATTCCAATTGTCCTGGTATATTAAAGGACAGATAATGAAAGACAAAATCCTGAAATTAGGTATAACTGCAAGTTGAAAGCAAGCCTCAAATTAACCTACACATATAAACATGATGCATGAAAGTATCATTTGTAAGTGTAAGTGCAAAATAAATAAATAAATAAAAAATACTTGTCAAGGACCCCAAGAAATGAGACCATGAGCCTGATAAATGCAGATTTCACACAGAGTCTGTGTATAACAAAAATGCACAGAATCAGTCTAAGCAATCTAAATGAAAACCCAAAGGAATTACACCTTTAATGAACCCCCAAGTAAATGAGATATGCATCTTAATATGAGCAGTTAAAAATGTGACAGTGTGAAATCCACCCACTGACAACTAATAGAAGGAAATAAATGCACACTATATGTGAAAACTAAGTGTTCTAGCCACATAACAACTGCCCCATGCCACGCTCCACCCACACATATGTGTGTACATACACCACACCACACTCCCACACACACACACACACACCTGCACACCCCACACAACCACAACACACAACAAATATAGCAAACACATTCCACACACACCACACCACACCACTTACAACAAACACAACACACACTTACATTTTGTAAGTTTATGGTTATCTACATTGTTGACTTTTCACTTTAACACTGTGGTGAGTGCGTTTGAGTGTGTGTGTGTGTATACTGATGTATGTATGTATGTGTGTGTTTTGTGTGTGTTGTGTATTTGTGTGTTGTGGGTATGGTGTGTATGTGTGTTTTGTTTGTTGTACGTGGTGTGGTGTGGTGTGTGTGGAATGTGTTTGCTATATTTGTTGTGTGTTGTGGTTGTGTGGGGTGTGCAGGTGTGTGTGTGTGTGTGTGGGAGTGTGGTGTGGTGTATGTACACACATATGTGTGGGTGGAGGCGTGGCATGGGGCAGTTGTTATGTGGCTAGAACACTTAGTTTTCACATATAGTGTGTATTTATTTCCTTCTATTAGTTGTCAGTGGGTGGATTTCACACTGTCACATTTTAACTGCTCATATTAAGATGCATATCTCATTTACTTGAGGGTTCATTAAAGGTGTAATTCCTTTGGTTTCATTTAGATTGTAGACTGATTCTGTGCATTTTGTTATACACAGACTCTGTGTTGAAATCTGCATTTATTAGGCTCATGGTCTCATTTTCTTGGGGGTCCTTGACAAGTATTTTTTTTATTTATTTATTTATTTATTTGCACTTACACTTACAAATGATACTTTCATGCATCATGTTTATATGTGTAGGTTAATTTGAGGCTTGCTTTCAACTTGCAGTTATACTAATTTCAGGATTTTGTCTTTCATTATCTGTCCTTTAATATACCAGGACAATTGGAATGTAAGTTGTGAGCTCATCTTACATGTATTGAGAGAATGCTACTCAAGGTTTTTTTTTTTTATCACTAGAATGCTTTCTTGGCATACTGAGACATTTAAAATTTATGTGACAAAGAACTCTCTGGCTGTAGAAATTCTTGATAACCTTTGCCCTTCTGAGGCTCCTCAGTTAAAGGCATACTGTGTTAATTAGCTTCTCTGACGTAATCTTCTATTATGTTTTAAATGTATATGTTAAACCAATGAGAATTATTTCTGCTTTTTCTATATAATCTGGTGTTAATAGTATGGGATATTTGAAAAAACTGCCACAAAGCTTCTGAAGAAGGACCTAGTTGGTTCGAAAGCTAAAGCACTTTGTTTTTTTCTGTAACATCCATGTTGGTCCAATAAAAGGTATCAAATCATTTGTTTCTGGATTTGTGTTTAAATGAAAATTTAGAAATGTAAGTTTTTAGACTTTTCCAAAAAGTGAGGGAGGGCTAAGGGAAAACATAGTAAACATAAAGAAAAAATGTGGAAATACGTTCATGCTTATGACCTCGATCCAACCTGAGAGTGAGAGAGGGAGCTCATTGCTTCGATTCAGGTCTTCTTGAATATTCTGGAGTAATTTGAGATGGCTAGTTTGATATAAATTAGCAATCTTAGTAGGTATCCAGACTCCCAAATATCTAAATACCTCTTCTGCCCATTTAAACTGGCCTATTTGGAGAAGTAAACCTTGATTAATGGGATTTATAGGTAACATTTCTGTCTTCGTGTCATTAATTTTAAATCCCGAGACTGTCTCAAAGTCTTGTAAAGAGACCCCAAAATCGGTGCAGAGCTCACCAGATCTGCGACATATAATAAGGTATCATCTGTGTACAACGAAATGCGTAATTCAGTAGCTTCTACTTTGACTCCCTTATATATCTCTGACTGTCTGATTAAAGTTGCCAGAGGCTCCATACTTAATGCAAATAGGAGGGGAGAGAGCAGGCAACCCTGTCTAGTGCCCCTTTCAGTATTAAAGGAATCCAAGATTACTCCATCCACCTTCCCTCTAGCCTTGGGATTTCTATACATTTTCGATATCTAATCCTGAAACTTACCCCCAAACCCAAATTTGGCCAAAGTTTGGTCCAGAAACATCCAATCAAGGCAGTCAAAGGCCTTTTCAGTGTCTAAGGAAATGACTGCATTAAGTGTGTGAGAGGGAGACAATTTAGTAGTTGCCAGAGTATTTAGCAGGAGGCGTACATTATCTTGGATGTGGTGTCCCAGGATGAATCCAGTCTGATCAGGGTGAAGTAGATCAAGGACTAGGCCCTGAAGCCATATACCCAATAATCTGGCAAAGATTTTTGCATCAACTTTGAGAAGGGAAATAGGGTCGTAGCTTGTACAATTCTGAGGGTCTTTCCCAGGCTTTGGGATCACCGAAATCATAGCCTCCCCACGAGAGTCAGGGTGGCCCCTATTACATGTGCTGCATTGCAAACCCAGAGAAGAGCAGGAATCAAGTCCACCACAGACTTTTTATAAAATTCTACTACAAAGCCTTCCGGGCCTGGGGCTTTACCCGAGCTAAGTGACTTAATTACTGACATGAACTCACCCTCAGTAAAGGGTCTTTCCAAAACTTTCACTTGGGGCTCTTTAGCAAAGGTAACTTTACTGTTCCAAGAAATAGAGCTATTTTTTGTTCATGATTAGGGGTTCTCACTTTGGTATATAACTGTGAGAACAATTCTACAAATTCTAATGGTTTTGTTACCACCAAGCCTGGGATCTATTAACACTGATTTTAGAAACATATCGATACGTCTGCTTCTGAAGGTGGAGAGCTAACAGTCTATCCACTCTCTTCCCCTTCATAATACTTTTGATTGGTGAACTGCATGGCATTAATAATGCGATGCTGCATTGAATCATTATAACTCTCTCTAGTTTCCTTAAGCTTTTGCAGGGTGGGCAATACATATAGGAGATCTGTCTTCTTTTACACAAATGCCCACAATTGGGCAGATAGTGATCCACTGGACCACGAGGGATATAGGAGATCTGTCTTCTTTTACACAGATGCCCGTGATCAGGCAGATAGTGGTCCACTGGACCACCAGGGAAGTAGGACGAGTTCTATTTTTAGACAGATGTCTGTGATCGGGCATGAGGGGGCACCGCCAGATGCAGCCAGAACTCGGGTGGCCACCTACAGGTGTCAGCTGCCATGTTGCACCTGCAATGTGGCAGCTCACCTGTGGGTGGCCATTAGTTGTTCCTTTTTTTTTTGGTGTAACTTTTTGCTGGCGCAGGTAGGGGTTGTGCATGCATTGCTCTGCACATCTTGGGCTGAATATCGGGCTGTGCAGAGTATGCATGGTCACGCCCCCCCACCTGTGCCTGCAGTCATTACTGATGTGCTCCAGTGCATCGGGATTTGTGCTGCACACTTTTACCTTTTGAATATCGTGCCGGGGCACATCAGTGGGTTGCGCATGGCACAACACTGTTGCACCATGCACAACCATTTGAATATCTGGGCCAGTATTTATAAGTTCATGAATCTTGTTTTTAATTCTAAGCCACAATTCTTCCACATTTGTGTATTCCTCGTTCCAATCCCACTGATTTAATTCCAAAATAATTTGTTTGAAATTAGTCTTTTTGTAGTCCTTGGCTATACTTTTACCTTCCACTTTTGTAATTACTGTGTTTGTAGTGAAAGTAATAATATTATGATCACTGTTAAGCAAGGGTTCATGGATCTTTATTTTATGAATGTTGTCAGGGTTATCAGTTATAAGAGAAACAAGAATATTATTGCCTCTAGTTGATTTGTCTATTAATTGCTGTGACCCATTGCTATTACACATATCTAACAATAAATGCTCTTGTGTTGTGCTGTATGTTGTAACCAGTCTATACCTGGTGTATTAAAATCACCCAATAGTGTGAGTTCTTTATATTTCAGTTTGCCCTCAATGTTAGTCAGTAGGTTCATATCATCCAGTAGACTAGTATCTGGTGGTCTGTAGCACAGCCCTAGAAGTAATTTATTATCTTTATACATTTGAATTTCTACCCATATTATTTCATTATTGTCATTTTCATTAGTATTGATGATTTGTTGGTACTTTAAATAATTTCTTATATAGAGGGCAACACCTCCCACTCCCCCTTTTTCCAGAACTGTCCTTGTGGACAATATTATATCTTGGGATATTGTTGTTTCAGCTTGATGTTTCCCCCCAACCAGGTTTCAGTTATGGCAGCTATATCTATATTTTCTTGGATTAGGGTGAGTTCTAAGTCATTCTTCTTGATGGAGTGGAGGCTTCTAGCATTTATTAATAGAACATTCAGGTTGGTTCTTGAATTTTGTTTTGCTCTCTTACAATTTTCCTTTAATTGAGTTATATCATTGTTAGTTCCCTTCTGCCCCAGGCTACTCAGTTTTTTGGTGTCTGGGAATTAGAAGTGATTGCCTGATAAATGGTATTACATTACCTAATAACCTGGCTCTTTTTTGCTCAAATGAAGTCCATCCTGGCAATACAGTGACTTGTTATTTGCAAATTTTTCCCACGTTCTTATATAGGTGATGTTATTTGTGAGACCATCTGTGCAGCTTGTTGCTGAAAGTTTTTATAGTTTGTGTTTTTCGCCATGTAGCACGTGGTACTGGTAGGACTTCAGACAAAATTATTTTTGTATTCATATCTTTTAGGGTATTTATTGCTTGCATAACATTGTTAATTGCTTCTTCTCTCCCTGTTTTGCTTAGGTCGTTAGTTCCTACGTGTAGCAGTACAGCTTTAGGATTTTCAACATGCTGCAGAATGCCTGGCAGCATTCCTGTTATATCCTTAATAGTGGCACCTCTGTAACTACAGCTGGTAACAATTTGCTTATTCCCCTAGTTGAATATCTGTCAGTAGACCGTATTATAGAATCCCCCCAATATGTATATCTATTCTATATCATTATTTGTTCTAACATTTGTCTCGTTTATTTGCATACTGTCAGTTACTTGAATCATAGTAATTGGAATGTCCCTTATTTCAGTAATTCCATCATCTGTGATATCTGAAGGAATATTCTCTGTGTGTGGGATAGTGTTGAGACTAAGTCTCTGGCAGTAGTTACTTGAGGGCTTACAATCACTTGTGATGTTTTATCATTATCTACTCCTGTTGTACTGACATCATCCTTACTTGTTATACCAATGGTATATGTACTAGGAGTGGGTTCAGTTGGCTTTGTAACTAGTTCTTCAGTTGCTTGGGAGATATAAAGGGTTGAATTTGTTTGATAAGATGATAGTAAAAAGTTCTGCTTTTTGTCTCTTTTTAGTCACTCTTTTATTCTGGATCTCATACCATTCTTCATCATTGTTACATATTGTGTCCTCTTCCCTGTTTCTTTTTTTGGTTTTATTATTATTTTCCATTTCCATTGAATGGCTAGCTTTATTTATAGTTTCAGTGGGGAACACCGGTTGGGGGCAAGCTTGACTATTCCTGTTAGCTTCTATTCCTACTACGTGCAGTTCATTTTGTACTCTATTCATTTTTGAAGGTAAACTCTGTTCCGGGGGGAGAGGATGGGAGGATTTCTTTCTTCTAACCTTTTTTCATTTACCTTTGATTTCATTTGAGAGCTTCCAGTCTAGTATTAAACATAGATATTTCCTTAACAAGGTCTTCATTTTCTAGGCATTTCTTGTATACATAGGGTGTTTTAGGGGAGTGGAGTAGACGTGATTGAATACATAGTACAGTGTAAACATTTGACCCCCACACCTTCTCAAGTGTCATGTTACCTGCCATGTTGAACTAAGATGTTTTGTTACTTCTCTAGTATTTACTAGGCAGTATAGCGCAGTGGTTTAAGGCTCTGAGCTGCAAATCTGGAGACCTGGGTTTGAATCCCACAGTCCACACTTGCATACTGTGTGACCCTGAGCAAGTCACTTAACTTCCCTGTGCTCCCAGGTAGCACCTGTAAGCAAGCTTCCAGCTTAGTGTGTCTCATCTGGTTAAATATTTGAAATAAATAAATACACTAGCTTGATGTGACAAGGACAGTATCGGTCATACAAATAGTGTGCTAACATATTTCAACAAGGACTGGATTTTTCAAAGCAGATGATGTAATTAGTGTTGTTATGCAGATACAGGCAATTCATTTAAACATCTAGTGACAGGGGAAATAATATGCTCTAAAACATTATTTGGACTGTCAAAATCCATTTACAGTGTATGCAGCATGGTGTACATGTAAAAAGCTGTATGTGGGTAGGAGAGTTTGCCCATTAAAAATGAGAATACAGGAGCATGTGAGGGCGATAATTAAAAGTGAATTTGAAAATGCTTTAGGGGCTAATTTTTTTGAAGCCCATAATAGAAATCCTAAATATTTGCAATTTAGAGCCCTTGAAACAGTGCCTCCCACTCCCTAGAGGAGGCAATAAATAAAACCACCAGAATTAGTGTGAAATCAGGTGCATATCAAAATTAGGAGCTCATATTGCTATAGGTCCAAATGACTAGATAGACTATAAACCATATTTGTAATTATGCACACCATCATCTGTATTCCTATTTTTTTGAAGAAGCAAAAGCAAGAAAAAGGCCCCTTGTAGTGTGTTTCAGTGTTACTATTTGATGTATGCCATCCTTATAAATTAGTAATGATTTGGTAAAATGTTAAGGCTCAATTTCTAGATTTTTACATGTTAATAAGAAAAAGATATCCTACAAATGTTGTTCTCCCCATATATATAAATATCCCCTTTTTTATTTTAATAATTTTTGGAAAGTTGATTATATGGGGTAACATTTGAACAGCCAAAAAGATAAATGCAGTTGATGCATGGAAACTTAAATGGGAATTCACACTTAATTAGTCTGGCATATTTTGAAAATGTGGCTATGTGCAAAGTTTGGATTCTTAGTGGTAATATAAAGTTTATGGCAAGAATCTTATAATGGGGTGGGGAATACAATCTACTTTATTTATTAGGAAACTCATTTTCCCTGAACAATTGGCCATTTAAAAGCTTTGTGGTAACTTTCTTACACATCTTGAACTGGCATTCTACCACTTGTTAATGAACAGCACAGCACAAAGTTCTATAAAATCTGAGTGCCTTTTTGTAACTTATTCTGATTAAGAATATGACCTTTGTTACTTAATATGCCTCTCCAATTGGACATTGGGTAGAGAAAATTGGTCTACTCTATGCATGTATACAAATATAAAGCTGTGTTTAGATAAATGGCTATTTAAAGACAGGACATGATATCTGACCTTTTGCATGAGTATTTGACCTCCAACTATGTAGAGAGATTTGATCGTGTAATTCCATATTTATAAGGAAATAAAAAAAAAACATAAAAACTTAGAGCAATCATCATTATTTAATTTATTAAGAGGCAGATTTTAATGAATGAATAAAGCTTGTAGTAGTATATACAGAAATCATTGCCATGTTTTTGTGATGATTGCACATTATGTCACCATGTAACACTCTCCCTGTATCAGAAATGCTGTGTGGAATTTCTATGCATCTTATAATGTTTAAGATATCTTTGTATATTTTTTTATTATTTTTTATTGAAAGACTTTGTAACCAGGTGTTATAAAAAGGTATCTTAATGAACTTTAAATATAGTTCACTACTTCTGGTGATGTCAGCATCTATGGCAGACTGATTCTGTTCGGGGCTCCCCAGGACTGCTCCCAGATCTAACACCATCCATGACTCACACTGGCTTTGAGAGAAAAGCAACGTAAATTCGATGACATGATGGCCAAAACTCAACAGCGACTAAAAGAATTTACAGCAGAAAGTGAAAAATCAGATCAGGGCAACAAAGATTCTGCCGGGCGGGATGAAGACCACAGATCACCTCAGCACTTGAGTGCTTCTGTCTCTGACCCTGCTTCAAATGATAGCTCCGAGGAAGAGGCTGCGTTCACAATAACCTCAAAAAAGCTATATAGAGAGTTACATCGACTGGGAGACACTTTAACCCACATTCAAAAGGATCTGTCAGAGATAAAATCGGAACAGAAAGAAAAAAAAAAGCAAATTAATGACCTGGAGCAGAATGTAATGGAGTTATCTAAATCTGTTGACCTGCATAATGGTGTTATCCTCCAACTTCATGATCGGGAAATCTGGCTGCAACAAAAGTTGGAAGATTTGGAGAGTAGGTCCCAAATGGTAAATATCCAAATCCACAGAATACCAGAGGGAACTGAGTCTGGTGAGATGACCTTGTTCACAGAGAGCTTCCTTCATGAGGTCTTGGGCTTGGAAAAGGACTTTCCATTAAATATTATAAGAGCGCACAGATTGTTAATAGCCAAACCAGTGGACCCAAAAGCCAGACCAAGATTACTGATTGTAGCATTTCTGGACTACTGCACCAAGTCTGAGGTCTTAAAGTGGGCCTGGGAGAGAAAATAAGTAATGTTCGGCGATGCAAGATTATTTTTTGAACATGACTATGCTCCCGCAATGATGGGTAGAAGACAGAGGCTCTTCCCATTACCAAAATTGCTCTGGGCTAAAGGAGTTAAAGCACATTTGGACTACCCTGCAACTTTGAGAATAACTACTGATTCAGGTGTGCACTCCTTTTCTAAAATTTCGGAGGCTACGGAGTTTCTAAAGCAGTGGGACATTTTGGTTACCTCTCTACTTGACCCGGAGACTATTCGACAACTGGAGGGGAGGTGTTGGCACACAACAGTAGGCCCGAGAGCAAAAACTGCATGGCTGATTGGAAAGAATACCACAGACAATCTCCCTCTCAAGCAGCTTGAAGATACAAGAGTCCCGACCCCCACACAGGTTACCTCTCTTCCCCAACGATCGAACAGAAATGCCAAACAAAATAAAGGGCCGAAAAGGAGAGATGCACAGCGAAGCCTACCTGCAGGGGTGGTGTGAAAAAAATGGTAGACTTGTGGGACATCCGTGCATGGGTTTTGAGCCAGCCATAGACTTTTGCAGATTCTGAACAGCTGCATTGAGGCAGACTCTCCTGCCTGCGCAGATGGAATGGGATAGGGGGGAGGCTTGCTCTCTCTCTCAACTTCCTGATTAAGGTACCCAAGGGAAGGATCCCGGAATTAATATAGGTTATATGGGTGAGAGCCTATGGGAGCAGTAATGCTAGCTCCCTTCTTTGTTTTTTGGTTCCCTTCTCCTCTTTTGCGATCGCTAAGTGAGGTTTGTGTCCACCAGGACAGTTGGCAAAGATGTTTTTTCCATTATAATTATTCAGCATACCCAGATAAACATGGGAGGGGGGGTGGATTGGGAAGGGCCCATGGTGGGGGCAGGAGAGGAAAGTTGGTCTAACCAAGTGCTGACTGGACTCTGTATCCCCTTAGCCCAGATGGGCATGGGCTAGGTGTGATCGTAGATATTGCACCATCCTACCTATTTGACATCAAGAAGGGTTGGTTCTGCAAGCATGTTTGGAAGTCAATTATTAAAGTTGGTACAGTGTAGAGGAATTGTTGGGTAACAATCCCCCTTCAAGTTATGTTATAGTTAAATGGTTTATTGTTATAGATAATAATGCTCAGGCAGCTTGGAGATGGGGGATGGGGTAGGATGGATGGGTGGAGTGAATTGGACAGGAGAGATCAAGCTTCAAATAGCCTACTTAACTAGCAACATAGGATGGCTATAACAGTCATTTCATATAACATTAAGGGCCTTAACAGCATAGTTAAAAAGGACCAGGATCCTGCAGGAATAAGGGAAACACTGGGCAGATGTGGTCTTCATACATGAATCCCATCTTAATGAGTTTGAGCACTCTAAGCTTTGTAGAATGTGGGTGGGGGAGGTTTATAGTGCCTCGTGGCCTCAGAACCCGCACAGGAGAGGTACGGCAATATTGCTTAGGAGAAATTCCCCAATTAAAGTATTGGGGGTAGAGACTGACCCTGTGGGCCACTATGTTAAGCTGCAGACAACAATATATGGGGTGCGCTGTATACCACTGAATATATATGCTCCAAATGAACCCCGGGAAAATGGAAGGTTCCTTAGGAAAGAGTTACTGAAGACTTTGAATGATCCGGAGGTCCTGCACGTTGTGTGAGGGGATTTTAATAAGGTAGTCTCTACCAAATGGGATAGAAGAGGTCAGGGAACACAGATAGGAAATGGGGGGTGAAGGTCTTAGGCGTCTTATGGATGAGTTGGGGCTGAGGGACGTCTGGAGCACAGGCACCCAGAGGAGAGGGATTTTACTTTTTTTCTGTCCACGACATTAGAGCTACTCCAGCATAGACATGCTTTTATTAACTGGTGAACACCTGTCTTGTACAGACCTCCAATATTTTACCTATGACATGGTCGGACCATGCCCCTCTACAAATGATATTAAGATTGGCCCTGATGGTTAGAAATTCAAACTGGAGACTGACTATCTTAAATTCTGAGGATTTTAAAGAGAGCATGTCGAGGCAGGTGGGGATGTTTCTGGAGACTAATGCGGGTGGAACCCCCTCCCCATCGGGGGTCTGGGACTCCCTTAAGGTATACCTGAGGGCGCAGATCATATCCTATAGTTCCATGGAGAAGAGAAAAAGAGAGTTTAGCCAGATAAAACTAGAGAAAGAATTGCAGGAAGCGGAGTTCAGGCATAAAATCACTTTAGACCCTATGGATGAAAATTATTGGTTGCAAAAGAAAATGGAACTTCAAAACCTTTTGGCTAGGCAGGGGGAAGGGATACTCTGCAGACTCAATCAAAAATACTATGTAGAAGGCAATAGGGTGGGTAGGGTTCTAGCAGCAGCAATGAGGAAACAGATAGTCAATAGAACAATAGGAAGTATTAGAAGGCAGGAGAATGGAAATGTGAAGACAGAAGACCCACTGAAGATAGCAGAGGCTTTTGCTGACTACTACAGGGATCTGTATAGATCAGAGGTTGGTGATCTCCACCAGGTAGCAGTGGATCATTTTTTAGAATCCCTATCCTTAAGTAGTATAGGGTCGGAAGAGAGGGAGGGCTTAGAGGCGTTAATTACCAGACAGGAGTTACTTCAGAAAATCGCAGATTTAAAAAATGGAAAGTCCCCAGGCTTAGATGGCCTTCCTTCTCAGTTTTATAAATCTTTAAAGGAGGAATTGGTGACCCCCCTATTGGTCTGTTTCCACCATATCCAGGAGGGAGGAGAAATACCTGAATCATGGAGATACGTGCAGATCTCAGTGATCCATAAGGAGGGCAAGGACCCGGAGCAGTGCGGCTCATACCACCCAATCTCGTTGTTAAATGTAGACCTTAAATTGTTCACGGGGAATCTGGCGGATCGCCTGCAGAAGGTTGCCCTCAAATTGGTCCACCCGAACCAAACAGGTTTCATAACAGGAAGACTCCTAACAGATAGTATTAGGCGTCTACTAAATATTATTTTGGCCCAAGCAAACCAAAACAAATTTCAATTGGCGATATCGATGGACGTGGAAAAGGCATTCAATGGAGTGAACTGAAAATTCCTCTACAAAACAACAGAAAAAATGCAATTAGGCCCTAAATTCTTACAAATAATCAACAATCTATACAGAGACTCTCAGGCTCAAGTCAGAGTAAATGGAATTAACACAGGTAGATTCCCCATTTATAGAGGTACCAGGCAGGGCTGCCCACTCTCCCCAGTGTTATTTGCTAATTTTCTCGAACCTTTGGCAGTAGCGATCCACCAGAATGAAAATATAGAGGGGGTTCTAATGGGGACCATAGAACATAAAATAGCATTATATGCTGATGACTCCATATTCTTTCTGGGAAACCCAGAAGTCTTCCTGCCACACTTGCTCAGGGTACACGACTCATTGGGAGCAGTTTTGGGATACTGAATCAACTATAGTAAATCAGAGGCTTTGATCTTGGGTGGAATATGCCCTCCAGATTTCAAGAGAACCTTCCCATTCACATGGGCAAAACAAAACCAGATCAGATATCTTGGAGTGCAGGTGACCACAAAGTTATCCAGGTTGTTTGCTCTTAATTATAACAGGTTATGGAATGATATGCAGAAGGACATGGCTAATTGGTCACTGCTCCCACTGACCTTGGCTGGCAGAATAGATTCAGTGAAAATGAATCTACTTCCAAGATTTTTATTCCTTTTTTCCTCCTTGCCTATCCAGACCCTAAAAAATGTTGGCAGGAAGTAAACTCGGGTATCATTAGATATATCTGGTGGGGGGAGACCTAGAGTTGGACAATCAATGCTTCAGAAACCTACATCATTGGGAGGCCTAGGTTTGCCCAACCTGAATACCTATTATTTAGCTGCCCAGATGGGGGTGGTGACCACTTTGGTGAAGCAACGTCTGGACTTGGGGTGGTATGAGATAGAGAGTGGTGGAGACTGCTCAGTTCCTCTATTTGCCCTCCCAAGCCTGAATCTCTCAAGAAAGTTTATAAATTGAATTAAGAACCCATAGATGTGACATACCATGGAGATTATCCAAATAACTAGATATAAAATGGGAGGGGGAAAAGGCACATTAGGCCCGCTGTCACTTATTAGGCACACTTTAGACTTTATACCCCCAAGGACAAATCCAGGGTATGAGAGGTGGGAGAGAAGTAGAATTACAAGATTCGCACAGCTAGTAGAGAATGGGATCCTTATGTCCTTTCAACAGATTCAGACTGAGTTTAAAATTCCCAGATCTGATTTTTTCAGATATCTACAGATAAGACATTATCTGAACACGCCTGGCTACTTACCATTGGTGAGTAGGCAAAAGAATGCATGAGAAGATTTTATATATCATACAGTGAAAATAAATCTAAAAGGGAAATGTATCTCAGACCTTTACCCTTGTCTGAGTCCTGAGGAGACTATCCCACTAGAGAATATTAAAGAGGCCTGGCACAGGGAGGGGGTAAATCCAATACCAGAAAATAGCTGGAGAAGACGGATCTCCTTAGGTTGGAGAATAACCTCCTTGCCTAACTGGTGAGAATTCTACTGGAAGATCCTAGTCAGGTTTTTCTATACCCCAAAAGTCACGAAGCATTTCCAGAGATCCCATTCGGATAAATGTTGGAGAGACTGTGGCTCAGTAGGGTCCCATTGGCATGTCTTTTGGGACTGCCCATGTATCCAAGGGTTTTTGGAGGAGGTGAGAACTGCAACCAATACAATAATAAAAGTGAATATACCCAGAGACATGACTGAATGTGTGTTGGGCTTACCCACGGTTTTGCAGCTCCCAATCCACAGAGAAAACTAGCCCAAATCTTTTTGGTAGCAGCTCTCAAATACCTTACAAGCCACTGGCTTAAAAAGGATCCACCCACATTATTGGAATGGTGTGGTAGAGTGGACTCCATTTGTGAGATGGAATGCCTTACAGCTAGGTTAGGCTTCTGAGAAGAGAAGTTTAGGGATGTATGGAATCCCTGGCTGCTTCGGAACTCAGATCCTGGCCTGGCAGTAGAAGAGTGCCTTCAGGAGAGAAGGGAGGGAGAGATCAGAGTGGATTAGTTTTAATATGTTATGGGAAGGGCAGAAATTGATGCCCCCTCCTCCCCTTATGTTTCATGGGACCCCCCTATCGCCACCCTCCTCTCTAAACCCTTCATCCCCCAAAACTACCCCTCGTAAATAACTTAAAAAAAGGGATCAGAACAATGAATAAAATTTATTCATGTGAATAGCCCCCTATTGTTTGTCCCCTCTCTCTAGTTTGGGCATAATAAATAATAGATTGTAGTCTTATTGTTATGTTTTTTTTTAACTGTTGGAAGGATGTTGAGATATAAAAATAGAATTTGTAATGAGTTGAACAATTATCTCATATTGCTCTATGTATGAGTATTGAAGGATCAGCTACAAACAGGACTGGATGCCTGATGATATCTGGTATCTGGGCCTAGATAATGGATTCTGAAAAAGAATATGCATAGAAGATCCAAAAAGTTGTAAATTGAATAGTTGTATATGTATGACATAGATATTAGACTGTATCTATGTTTACTTCTTTTTATATATACTGTACTCCAAACTCTTGAATAAAGTTGAGTTGAAGAAAAAAAATATATAGTTCCCTGTGCTAAAACATCAATTGTATAATAATGCACTCTGCTGTGAAGTAGAACCACTGTAGCTTAATTAAAGCAAATTGAATTGGGTATTTAAATGATGCTTGTGCAGTACAAGTCACATTAAAATGTTCTACCGATGGTTTGCTTTAGCATTTCTGATTGAGTTAAATGAGTGTTGCTGGAATCAGTACAAAACCTTGCACAAACTGTTTCTTAAAAGTTACAGCTTAATTTTGCATTGCATTGTGATTTGGCTTAAGCTATATTCCAATTGAGCAGGAAAAACATTTTATAAACATTGATTTTGAGCTGATTGAGTGCTGGAAAACAATGCAGTATGAGATGCCAATGTATTGCCAACTGTGAAAAAAACAATGGTAAACCAACTCATTAGTGGGGCAGTTTAATGTGTCTTGTACTATACAAGCTAAATTCACCCCCTGATGAAGACCCATGAGGATGTGTAGCTATGTAGGTTGTTAGCACTGGTTTATGACATGCTGTGCCTGACATAAAAGAGCAGCATTCTGATTTAAACTCAGCCTTGGTGTGTGAAAATTATTTCTTTTTGATATACTTATATTGTTTTGACTAGAGCACCTTTGGGGCAGCTGATGTACATCCCCACTTCTATTTTTCTTATAACATGCACTTGCAGGGAAATGAGGGGATATAAGATTTAATAACAGCAACAGCAATTGGTGACATTGGTTGGTGGGTGGGGGGGTGCCACTAGACACCAGGAAAATGAAGGGGGCTTTATTTAATAATGGTGACAGTGATCGGCGGGTGGGGGGTGCCAATAGACACAAGAAAATAATGGGGAATTTATTCTTTGATAAAGGGGACAGTGATTGGTGGGTGGGGTGTGCCAGTAGACACCTGCAGGGAAATTAGTGGATATAATACTTAACAAGGGGGACAGTGATTGGCAGTTTGGGGTTACCACTAGACACCAGGGAAATGAAACAGGCATCATTTATCTATTTAATAAAAAGAAATATGAAAAGGACAAAGCTGAGCAGAATGAAGAGGGAGGAAGACAGAGAACTCTGGGGAGCCAGTACTAAAGGCCTAGAGCAGAAATCCTCATACTAGAAATCCCAATATCAGTTTATTAGGGAAAGCAAACTGAGCCATGGATGTTTTCACAATCACAGCCTTAACTCTTAGACTGCTAGAAAATTTATAATGTATTGGTTTTTAATACATGTATACACGTCCTTAAAACATAAAAAATACAAAGTTGCATAAAAAAGCAATGACTATGGGCCTAAGTGTAGGTAAACACCCCTTGCATTTATTAAATGTAGTAAGTGATGTTGTGAATGGAAAATAGCTGGTTGTGTTCTGTATTCTCAGGCTGCTGCAATTGAAAATCATTGTAAATGAGTTCCTGACGCAATGGTTTAACCAGTTTCTCATCATAATTAGTATTAGGTAGATGTGAGTTACAAGGAGTTTCCTTGACTTCTGTTTCAGATTTCCAGTTTTCTATGGGTGATTCCTTTATAATATGTCTTACACAGAAAAGATATATACAGCTCTAAGATGTTTATAGAAGTGAACAGAATAGCAAAGATCCCGAATGAATCCTGAGAGTGCCAAAAGTAGCTCAGAAAGGCAGTATTGTCAGGAATTGTCAGGTTATTCTCCAGTAGAGAAACAGTCACTAAAATCTACAATCAGAACACCAAAGATAATTGAAAGGCAGCATACTAGTAAATGTGAAAATTGTATAAATAGTGTACTGAGATTTTTGTTTTGATGTGCAGTGTTCAGGAAAAAAAATGAATAGTTGGGTGTAAAGCACGCTTGAGATATAGTTAACTCAGAAATTATGTAAACTTTAGTACAGCAAGTTTTCTAACCATTATGACTGATTATCCTCCGAGCATAAAGAAAGAAGCTTCTGCTCTTCTCCTGACACCACACTGTAGTACTGCCCACTGTGCATGTGTCCATGCAGTGAATTTTCTGTGGCAGTGTACCAAGTCACCATTTTTGTTACATAGATACATAGACAGTGTCAGCAGATAAGGGCCTATGGCCCACCCAGTCTGCCCATTTCAGCTTGTAAGTTCAGTTTGTTTTCCTAGAAGTCTGTTGCCCCTTACACCTGACCTCCAGAATTCCTTTATGTCTATCCCATGCATTCTTAAATCCTGTGATTGTTTCAGCCCCCACCACTTCCTCTGGCAGGGTGTTCCACTTGTCCACCACCCATTCTGTGAAGAAATTCTTTCTCAAGTTTCCTCTGAATCGTCCTCCCTCCAACTTCATCCCATGCCCTCTAGTCCTGGAACATCTTTTTCACTTAAAAATAGTGTTTTCTTGTTTTACTATCTGTTTGTGCCTCCTTCCCGTGACACCTCCTGCCCCACTTGACTTCAGACACCCATCACCACTGATTTAATAAGGAGGATGGCGATTGGCTGGTGGGGAGTACCAGTAGACATCTGCAGGAAAATGAGGGGATATAAGATTCAATAACAGTGATGGTGATCGGTGGGTGGGGGATGCCACTAGACACCAAGGAGATTAAGAGGGGCTTCATTTATTTAATAAAGGGGATGGTGTTCAATGGATGGAGGGGTGCCAGTTCAATACCACTATGGATCTGATTTCAGTCATCCACCTCCACTGATTTATTATTTATTAACAGAGACAGTGATCGGCAGGTGGGATGTGCCACTAGACACCAGGCAAATGAAAGGGAATTTATTATTTAATAAATGGAATGGCAATCAGCGGGTAGGGGGTGCCAATAGATACCTGCAGGGAAATGAGGAGTTATAATATTTAATAAGGGGGACAGCAATCAGCAGGTGGGGGATGCCACTAGACACCAGGGAAATGAAGGAGGCTTTATTTATTTAATAAAGGGAATGGCGATTGGAGGTTGGGGGTTGCCAGTGCAATGGCAGTGTGGATCTGACTTTGGTCACCCACCTCCACAGATTTATTATTTAATAACGGGGACAGTGATCAGTGGGTGGGGATGCCACTAGAGACCAAGGAAATGAAGGGGAATTTATTATTTAATAAAGGGGACAGTGATCGGCGGGTGGGGGGTGCCAGTAGACACCTGCTGGGAATTGAGGGATACAATATTTAATAAGGGCAATGGTGATCAGTGGGTGGGGGTGCCACTAGACATGAGGGAAATTAAGGGGGATTTATTATTTATTAAAGGGGATGGTGATCATTGGGTGGGAAATTAGGGGATATAATATGTTTTAAATATTTTCATCAGTCAGTACAGGTACTTGAGTATTTAACATCCACTTAGGGCTGATTCTTTTACTAGAAAGGTGTTGCAACTGCAAGTTGTTGAGCTCCCGATTGTATTGATGTCTCACAGACTGCTACCTGGCGCAATCTGCTGGATGAGAAACTCTATCAGGCTTCTGGCATACCTTATTGCCATGACAGCTCATGGTAGCCATCATGTGGGCAAGTGAGAAATTGTATTGAAACAACTGCTGTAATCCACCATGGTAACACACTATCACTTCTCTACCACACCGCAGGGAGCAGTACCAACTAGTGGTATACTGGAGTACCATGAAACATTTCTATAACTGCCACTGTATATGCCCTCATCCTCCCAGGTGGATCCCCAGTCTCCAATGCTGCCAAAGTCTTCCTCTCTGCACCATTTCTTCAACTATGAGTTGAATCTGCTGATGCAGAGATCCTTCTTCTGTCATATCTTCGAAAGCCACTGAGTAAACTACCTGTCTGAGACCCATCACCAGCCCCTTAAACTCCACCTGCACAATCCCAGCCCCAAACCCTAACCAGGTCATTGGTTCCTGGGTGGACAATGATATCCAGCTCTCCCTGCCATCCTGCTGCACTAGTGATCTGCAGGATCTACTTCCCATCCCTCTGGGCAATAGTGCCAGGTAGGCACCTGACCTGCCTCTCTTCCCTCATTCCTGTTTCCAGATCTATCCCACTCACAATGAGCCCCCACCAGAAGTTTCTTCCTCCTCCTCCTCTGGGGTCCTCTACCACCCTCCATAGCGTCTCCACTATGGAAGGCCCCCACATTCTCCCTGGTCAGTACTGCAGCTGCCTCCTCCTAGCAGTCTAGCCCTGCAAGAGTAGTCTAGGAATGATGTAATAGTACCGGTTGAGGAATGTTCCTCTGTCCCACCACCCCAGCCTTCCAGAGTCCACCTTAGTCCAGCTGTTCCTCCTCCAAGGCATCCTTAGAGGTAATGGTGGCAGATGTTGTGGACCCTGCAAGCGGAAAGAGGTCCCCTAAATCCTAGCCAACTGGGACTGGAGTCTAGTGACCACCTCTCTCAACCCGGAGAGATGTGTGCAGATTGGGTAGGACTGCAGTCTCCAGAAGGTCTCCTTGAAAACTGCTGCCCAACAGACATTGCACTATACCACTCCCAGCATTCTCAACTTCTATTCTCTCTGTTTTACCTGGAAATAGTTTTGTACCCTTAACTCTGTTAGGGTGTTCCTTGTTTTACCCTTTTTTTGTTTGTTTTTATTTGTATTCTTCCATTTCTTGTTTAAATATTTTTATAGTTCTACACTAGAAGGGTGTTGCTCCAGTTTCCAGTTTTGGCCTGCCTTTCGCCTTCTGCTCTTCTCTGCAGTGACTGCTACACAGTAGTAAATAGGTGCCTTAAAAAAACAAAACACCTCCAAGTGCTCCAGAGCTAGGAGAAATGTTAACCCTCTTCTGAAGGGGGTCAAAAATACCACAAAATCCAGAGTGCTGATGCAAAATTACTGGGTTTTAATTCCAAAAATAACAACAAGGGTCTCAAAACAGAAATCCAAAACATTTATCTCTGTTCTAGTCTATTTAAGCGGTCAACTCTTCTTTTACCTATTCTGATCTGTTCTATGCCAGAGAACCTTAACAATATGGCAAGATGGAATTAGAATCGATTTGAGACCACTTAATTCAAGATTTGGCAAATTTAAAACCAAGCGATCTGATTGACTGTTACCATCAACTTTATAATGTTTCTGAAATTTTCACTTAGACATGTTGCCAATGTTAATTTGATTATAGTAATCTGTTTCTACCTTTGTATCATTTGTTCAGATCACTGATTTAAATATTTCTGTAATCAGACATTTTGATTGGTTGATACATGTGATGTCACAGAATTTGAATCCACTTGGTATAAAGTCATGTATGCAAGGGCCATCCCCCTGATGAAGCCTTAATTGACAAAGTGCAGGGGACCTTGCACATAACTGTTGTGTCATTACTAACCATTGTTATTTTTGAAATTAAAAACCAATAGTTTTGCAACAGCAATCTGGACTTCGTGGTATTTTTGACCACCTTCACTGGAGGGTTAGCAATCCTCCTAGCTCTGGAGTGAATGGTGGTGTTTTTGTTGTTGTTGTTGTTTATTTAGGGCAAGCAGCCCTCACCGCACCCCGCCCCAGCTCTGCAATGCGGTGCTTTTCATCCATTAGTAAATGGATGGCTTGTCTTAGTTGATTGGCAGAGTCCCCCACTTCTCTGTTTCCTTCTGCTGTTGCTTGTCAGTGCATGTGATGCCAATCACCTATTCCACTCCTTGGCTGTTCCACTCACTCACTGGACATGAACATGTGGGACACATTGGCAGGACTGCTTTTATGAAGAACCTGCTCCCTTCCTGGTGGCACACTACTGAGTAAGGGAGGTCAATTATCAACTAGGTGAGGCCCCAGGTCAGACAGTCAGAACCATTGCCCCAAAACTACAGGGCTAGACACAATTCTTATAATATAGGCCCTAAATGTCTGCTACTCTGGCTGGTCCCATATTTACCCTTCACTCAATAATAAATACACTAATTCAAAGAAGTTTCACCATTACATATCCCACCTACTGTGTGTTGTCTCAAAAAAAACACAATCCTTTTTTTTTTGTCCCTCCTGTGGTAAATGCAGGCAGACTCTGCTTAAGGCAGAACCTGCAGGAAAATTGGTCTTAAATAACAAGCCAAACCAACCTGCTATCATAAATCTTGCTCAACCCCACTTCCAGTTATCAACTACCTGATGCCCCAGACCAGAAAATTAGCACACTCTCCCAAACTACAGGGCTAGATACAGTTCTTATAGTATGGCCCATAAATGTGGGCTTCTCTGGCTGGTCTCACATTTACCCTTCATTCAGAAATAATTACACTAATTCAAATAAGTTTCACCACAGCTTACCCCGCCTATGTTGTTCCCAAAAAACACAAGCCTTTTTTGTCCCTCCTGGAGCATATGCAGGCAGACTCTGTTTAAGACAGCACTTGTAGGAAAACTGGTCTTATATAATAAGTCAAACCAACCTGCTATGTATGACATCAAAAATGGTGTATCAATTTTATTGCAAGAGTGCAAACGAAGCTACAAAACTTATACAGTATAACGTTTTAAGGAACAACCATACTCAGAGCTACTAAATAGATTAGGTGTGTTTAGCCTTGAGCAGAGAAGATAAAGAGTGATCAATTACATGTCTATGATATTTTAAGACACTGTACAATAATGATCAAACTAAACTCAGTTTAAATAAAGGTCTCAGAAATGGAAGGGCATAACAGGCAGGTTAAACATACACCTTTCAAAATGAAGAGTCAGAAGTAATTTTATACAAAAGAGGCTGTTAGGATATGGAATAAACTTGAAGAGGATATTGTCACCAGTGTTACAAAACACAAAGGGAAATAGTATCAATGACTACCACTGAGACGTAGGGGAGGGGGGTCAGGATGATGGTCTTCTTAGCTTCCTTCTGACTTATATACTATAGTATTTGTTTGTGGATTGACTGATTGATTGATGTTTTCACTTGGAGGGTGACCTTAGTCCCAGGGGTAATTTTTAGGCATGAGCACAGCTGTAAAGATGGCACAAAATGGTTATATAAGTACATAGAGATGAAGCATTGGACATTAGCGAACAACTGAATGACCATGGTGTAAACAATAAAAAAAGAATTGCAGGAACAAAAGCATTTGACATTACAACACCATGTATGACCATGGCATGAAAGTGAAAACCAAGCAATAAATACAAAAAATGCATTTAGTGTGCAATAAATGCAAATGCAGAAGCAATGCCACAAAGGGAAAATCATAATCATGTGTATTAATAACCCCATTCCAAAAATCAGAACTATGGGGAGCATTTGCAGGCAAAGTCAGCCAGGAGAGCAGCTCTATGGTTGGATTTGAATAGAGAATTATTTGCTAAAAAGTGGAGGCAGGCCATTCCAGTGATAGGGGGCAACAATGGAGAAGTTCATTTGTCCCATGCAAGTGGTGACCTGGGGATCCTCAAGAAGCAGCTGAAAGGAGATCTAAGCTTGCAGTGACATGCAGTATAACCATAATATAACTAAATGAACTCACCAACTGATTCTTTGGCTAACTAACGCAAGACCCCAAATGAAATAAATAAGCTGAACTCAGATACCGAAGTAAACTACCTGACCCAGGCCCCTAATTGTAGATTTTTCCAGGATGCAAATCCAGGTAGATATGCCCAAATAAACAGTACTGTAGGATAATGTAAGTGGATAACATTGAGGGGATAATAGCTGAGACAACAGATTCAATACAGAAATTGTACCCTAAATGGTCATAATCAAGGCCACTGATTTTCATGTTTTACCAGAAAATCTGATAACATTCCTGAATTTGGACTGCCTGAAGACCAGCAAAAACAAAGAAATGCATGGAATTTGGCATTTTATGCCAGATCAGTAAATCTGTAGAACTTGTTTTTTCTTATAATATTCTTCCAGTACTAGTTTCAGTTTTTTTAATGCTCTGTATAATAAGCCTTCTTTTATTCTAATTATTTATTCACATTCTAAAAGAATGACAGAATTCCAGTAAAATGCAGAAATTAGACTAGCAATCACTGGTACAATTCATGAAATTCCAAGTCTTGAAAATGGAATTTCATTATTTTAGTCACAGTAAATTAGTGCCCTTGATTATAATATACATCCACACAAGCCTATGGAATATCTAAGTGACTCTGTGCACATGTTTTACAAAAAAAAAAAAGAAACATTACCTGTGTTCCCAGTCATTGATAGAATAAGGACTGTGTCTCTTGTATCACAGCATCCAGAGTCCATTTAAATATGTGATCATCAGTGGAAAGTGCTTTATGAGAGCCAGAATATAAGCAATAATTCCCACATTCCCATTCCAATTAAGTTAGCACACTATAAAAAATAAGTAATGACCTTTCAATGACTTCTCCAGAGTATTTTTTTCTTTTGCAACAGTCTGTGTCCTATTCCTCAGTATGTAGACAATCAGTTTCTTTAATCAGAAACATCTAGACAGATCTTGTTATGAGGCTGCGGGGACAAGTCACATTTTGTTTACCTTGCCACTCTAGGGAATTCATGATTAGGAAAGTAAACAATGATATTCAAGCATTTTAGTAATCTGGCATTTCATTGGATTTATAATTTATTAGGGCCAGGTGTGAGTGAAGTGGCTGAAATTCACTTTGCAAATGAATCCATTAAGACTAAGAAATTCACAAGGTACACATTCATGAAGTTGCACCCAGCAAAGTGCTCATTTTCTTTGCAACCTTACCAAAATTTACTTGTGAAGTTTAGTTTAGTTTTAGTTTATTGTTCTAGGAATTATTACATTTGAGCCAATGGCTCTTTTACAAAGTTTCCACGTCATCAATGTACAAACAAACAAGACACGTTACATAGAATTGTCAACAAATTATAAAGGTTTCAATAAGCCAGTATAACACAGTACATCACAGGAAAAAAACAAAACATTGGAGAAATGGTCAAGGTGGGAAGGGTAGGAGAAGATATGGGGAGGGGAGCAGACTTAGAGTAGTTAGAGGTACTCAGATGCCTTTGTCAAGAAAGGAGCAGAGGAGGAGGAGGAGGATGAAAAACAGTAAAAATAGCCATGAGGGAAGAATCATTAGTCAAGGCAGTCACAGGACCTAGAGGTTGAGAGGTGAGAGTAAAGCATAGATTTAAAAGCTCCTAGTGACATGGAGGATGTGATGAGCAAGCTCATGGCATTATACCAGCTGGGGGCACGATACGCAAAAGATCTTTGGCCCTGTGTGGTCCAGCATCTGGGGACCTGGAGAGGCTGGTGTTCCGATCTTCTGGTGGGATGGATGCTGGTATTCGGGCAAAGTAGGTCTTGGATACAGGCACAGTGCGGCCCAAGATGGATTTTTTGCCATCAAGCATGTGAGGTACCTTATGCGATTTGAGTTGCAACCATCCTGTTTCAGTGTAGAGCTCACATGTATGAGTACATCTTTGTGCTCCAGTGAGCAGCCGACAGGCCTTGTTTAGGGTGGTTGTGATGTGCCTTAGTCGTGGTAGTAGTAACAGAGCCATAGATAATTAAGCCATAGTCTATGATTGAGATGACAGAGCTTTGGATAGCAATCCTCAGCGCAGCTTAGGTAAAATTGCCAGTTTCAGAACAGGATACCAATGTGCTGGTTCACGTTTTCACTGTGTTATCAATGTGGGTCAGAAGGTAAGACCTTGATCAAAGGTGATTCCAAGGTATTTAAATGTTGACACTTGTTCAAGGGTATTTCCTGGGTATGTTTTGATAGTAAGTGGAATTTGTCTTTTTCTGTTTTGTGGACTGGAGAAAAGCATGAATTTTGATTTTTTGTGATTTAGGACCAGCTTGTGATCTAGGAATCACTTTTCAACATTGGAGAAAGCAAGTTGCAGGCTCTGGAGTAAGGGTTTCGGGTCCTTATGAGAGGAGAGAATCACGGCATTGTCAGCATAAATGATTATTTGTTCTGGGCAGGATTTGGGGAGAGAGTTTAGGAAAACTGAGAAGTGGACATTTCATGAAAAGAAATGACACTTTAAAGTGTAAATTTTGTATATTCAAGGAAGTCAAAGTTGAGGTAAGTAGAAATTTCATGAAAATGAAATCAAGTCACTTTGTGGCCCCTTCACCTGCAAAGTTTAAATTCACAAACCCCTAATTAGGACCTTTTCGGAAACATAATATGATCAGTGAATAAACAGAACTTCTAAAAGTTCTCAACTACACAGATTTGTAAGCATGTCAACACTCAACAGATTTAGTAAAAAGCATATGCAGTGCAGATTAAGCCAGCAGCATGACACAGAATATTCAAATATTTCACAATATACAGGTATCACAGGAAATCCCCATTAATTTCAGCTACATTTCTGTGATATTTACTGGTATATCTTGACTATATTTACCTGGTCTGGGCATGGAGATTGGTGGGTGGGGGGGCAGGAGTACCCACAGAGGTGTTGCCGAGCCCAGCACCATCCAGATTTCAAACTGATTTGCACCTGTGGAGAAGGCTCAGGCACCTAACTCCACTGGGGCTGACTCCAAGTCAGTCAATGGAAAATGGAAAGACAACATGATGGCACCCAAGGAGAGCCACTCTACTAGCAGATTGTTAGTGGCTGGGGACTCCATGATTAGGGGAGTAGCGAGGGTTGTTTTGGAGGGGGTGGATGGGAAGAGAATATTCCAGTGTTTTTCTGGTACATTGACCATCTGGAATTTAGACAGGGTAGGAAGGATAGTGGACAGGGAGTTGGGGATCCAGGCATGCTAACATGCCTGGCTAACAATGATCTGGTGAATCACTCAATGAAGATGGTGAAGCAGAACCTCCAGAGACTGGGGGACAGACTGGTGGCACACTCAGCCTCATGGGCCTTCTCTGGAGTCCTCCATGTGTGGGGCAGAGAGGAGGGAGAAGCAGCATATGATAAGGAGTGAGGTTACTGAGTAGCTTAATGGGCGGCTTCAGGGATGGTGACAAGAGAACAGGTACCACTTTATGGGGAATTTGGGGGAACTTCTTGGACAAAAGACTGTTCAAGGGTGATGGACTTCAGCTAATGAGAGAGGGGAGCTTGTGCACTGAGGCAGAAGTTTGACATCTATATGAGGCATTTAAACTGACTGCTGTGGAGACTGGGTATAGGGGAACCATGGTGGCAGGCAAAAATAAGGGACTCATAGCTCATACTCCCCCACATCTGAAGACTTTGTTGCAGCACAGCAAGTACAAAGAGAGCTGTGGTCCAAACTGAACTAGGTGAGGTGACATTTGAGAGGGGGAATGCAAAGTGTGCAGTTTCCAGGAAAAACATGAGGAAGGACAGATCAAGAAAAGCACAAGGGTAGTAGCAAAGTAGGTTAAAGGGTCAGATGGAAGAGTGTATGCCTTATTACCAGGAGCCTATGCAACAAAATCAGCAATCTCCAGGTGTTTCTGGAAGGAACCAAAGTGGTAGTTGGGTGACAGGCACAGAATAACTGGCTTAGGAAAACAATTACTGGAAAATGATGGTCCCTTGATACATATTGTTCAGGAGGGATAGAGGAACAAAAGGAGGGAGAGGAGTAGACAATTTTGTCAAGGATGCCATTGAGGTGGCAGAAAATGTGTGCATCAAGGTTAGCAAGCGGGAGACAGTGTTGCTGTGGGTGCAACTCACAGAAGCATTGGGCAAGAAACTGCACTTGGGGGTGATCTATAGACCTCCATGGGAAGTGGTAGAGAGGGACAGAGAGCTCAGGAAAGAGCCTGAAAGAGGAGTGACAAAGTGGGAAGGAGTGGTGGTGGGTGATCTGAACCTGCCAGACATAGACTGGGATCTAACAGTGGCCAGTTGCACCAGAAGTCTGGTCTTGCTGGATGCTTTCCAGGACTGTCTACTGGTACAGCTAGTTAATGGACCCATCAGGCATACTGCAATTCTAGATGTGGTGGTCACCAACTCAAAGGTGGTATGGCCTGTGAAAATATGGGTGCCCCTTGGGAACAGTGACCATAACTCCATTTGGTTCAAACTGGCCCTTGGGTCCAGAAAACCCTGACTGAGAGCTGAAGTCTTTTATTTTAAAAGGGTGGACTTCAGTAAGTTAAGGGAGATGGTCAAGGAAATGTTAGTAGAGGTGAACAACATAGGTGGGACAGAAGAGAGATGAGGCAATTATGAAGGCCATTCTTGAGGCATCTGACTTATGAATGAGAACAGTAATCAAAAAGAGCAGGTTCAAGAGACTGTTATGGTTCTCAGCAAAGGGCAGAGAAATGGTGAGGGCCAAGAAAAAAAAGCTTTCAATAAGTATAAAGAAAAGCAGGGGGAAGAAGAAGAATTGGGAGAATATATACAGAAAAATAGGGAAGCAAAGAAGGCAGTTAGCAAAGTAAAAGCAGACACAGAGATGCTTAATGCAAGGGGTCAGGAGCAAAGAAAACAGTTTTTCTGATGTATTGGGGGAAGGAAAAAAGGAGGGAGAATCACAAGGCTAGCTGAGGGAGGTAGAGTGAGGATGGACAAAAGACCACCATCCTCAATGATTACTTTTGCTCACTTTTCAGTAGAGATGATGATGGGCCCTTGTCAGACAATGGAATCAAGGCAGCAACTGAGGGGGTCCAAAAGATGAGGCAGTTAACATTTACAAACAAAAGGGTTCAATAAAGGCTAGCAGCCTTAAATATAGATAAGGCCCTGGGACCAGATGGGCTGCATTAGAAGTTTATCAGGGATAACTGTCAGTGGGACTGGCCAAACCTCTGGTAAGTCTATTAAACAGCTCACTGGGAATGGGGGTGGTTCCAAAGGATTGTCGAGAAGCATATGTGGTTCCAGTGCATGGGATGGGGAGGTCAACAAACAAGCAGGTAACTACAGATCTATCAGTCTTACATCTATTGTAGGGAAGCTGATGGAGTCACTGATCAAAGAGGACCTCACGGACTACTTGGACAGCAACATAATCCAGGATAGTCAACAGAACAAATTCATGGCAGGGAGGCCTTGTCAGACTACCTTGATTGTTTTTTTTTGACTGAGGGATGAGGGAATTAGATAGGGGCTATGCTATGAATTTGCTGTACTTTGACTTCAGCAAGGCATTTGACTCATTGCCTCACTAACACTTGTGGAAGAAGATGTACAATGTGGGGGTGGCTAAGGTCATAATAAACTGGATAGGTAACTAGCTATAGAGAATGCAGCTGATGGCAGTGGTCAATGTGGTCAAATCAGAAGAAAGGGTGGTCACAAGTGGGGTACCACAGGGGTTGGTCCTTGGTCTGGTCCTCTTCAATATGTTCATCAGCAACATTATTGAATGACTCTGGAGTAGATTGTTTCTCATTGTGGATGATTCTAAGCTCTGTGGGAGAGTGGGTAGCAATGAAGGAATCAAGGAAATACATAGGGATTTACAAAAGCTAGATGGGTGGTCTAATGTTTGGTAGTTAAATATCAATGCTAAGAAGTGCAAGGTAATGCTCCTAAGGAACAAGAATCCCAGGACAGAGTACTGGATGGGTGGGGCATGACATAGCACTATGGCTGAGGAACATAACCTTGGAGTTATCATCCGTGACTCAGTAAAATCAGTGCAACAAAGCATATAGCAAAGCAAGTAGGATGCTGGGTCAAATGGCAGGGGTATTGGTAGCAGAAGGGAAGAGGTAATACTTCCCCTCAATAGATCCTTATTGAGGTTACACCTGGAATACTTTGCCCAGTTCTGGACTCCTAACTTAGGAATATGGTAAGAGTTGATATTATGGAGGTAATTAAGAAAATTAATGGTAACACCAACATTAAATGCTTTAGGTAAAGCAGACTTTAAAAAGAAGAGGCAAGAAATAAGTACATGGGTTTGGAAGGCAGAGTTTAGTCAATTAGACCATTACGGAATGTGGAAAATAACACTAAGTAAACTGGACTATTTAGTTGATAAATATGTGCCAGAATGGGTTAAATACAACAAGACTGGTAGAATATTGAAATGGTTGGATAACAAAGTTAGTAGGTTAATAAGAAAGAAAAACAGGATGTAGAAAAGGAAGAAGAAGGCCAATTCACTGGAAGCATGGATAAAATTCAAGGAAGCAGTAAGGGCATGCAAGAAAAGCATTAAAAAAATCTGAGTGCGAGTATGAACTAAGACTGGCATCAGAAGTCAAGGACAATTATAAAATATTTTACAAATATATCATCTATAAATGAGGGAATAATGTGCAGGTAGGACCTCTTCAGGATGATATGGGTAATTCGCTTAGAGAAGAAAAAAACATGATTCAGATGCTGAATAACTATTTCTGCTCGGTGTTTAATAATAAAACAGATTGAATAATATCATTTGACCTAGATAGATTGGTACAGACACTAGAGCTTGTTGAGAATGACATTAAAAAGAGGTTCCAACAACTGAATCCCAATAAGGCACTGGGGCTGGATGGAGTGCACCCCAGAGTTATTAAAGAATTGGTGGATGAATTAACTGGGACAATTACTATGATGTTTCAAACATCTTTAAATAAGATGAGTGTGATGGAGTGCTGGAGAAGAGTGACTATTGTCCATATCTTCAAAAAGGGAAATAAGAAGGATGTGATGAATTACTGCCCAATAAGTCTGACATTGGTCATAGGAAAGGTACCTGAAGGTGTAACTGAGGATGAAATAGAGAACTTTATTAAACAATCAAATATGACTTATATTACACAACATGGTTTCACCAAAGGTAGATCATGTAAGACAAATTTATTACAGTTTTATGGCAGAGTTAGCAAAGCACTGGACAAGGGGTATCCTGTGGATGTAATCTGATTGGACTATAGTAAAGCCTTCGACATGGTACCACATCATGAATCAGTCGAGGAACTACTGAAGGCAGGAATTAACAACAGCATAGTGGCCTGGATCAGTTCTTGGTTAGAAGACAGAAAGCAACTGGTAAACATTCGAGGTGTGTCATCTGACTGTGCCAGTGTGACCAGCAGGATCCTTCAGTGGTCAGTCCTCAGCCCCACTTTATTTACCCTCTATGTAGCAGCAATGAAATGTGGCAAAGAAGTATGTTTATCAAAATTCTCAGATGATACCAAAATTGGCACTGTGGTAAACAGCTCTAAAGAGGTAGAAAATCTGCAGGCAGAGCTGTTTAAACTAGAAGAATGGGCCAGTAAACATAAACTCAGGTTCAGTATTGACAAATGTGCATTAATGCACCTGGGGTGATCTAATCCAAAGGCATGGTATTGGTATCATGTAATATGGGCAAGTCAAATTGAGCAACTCAATTTGATCGCCAGTAGGAACTGCGAGTGTTAGACTATAGCGAGGATTAGTATATAGCAAGTGTAGCAGTGAGCTTATATTAGCTGCAGCAGGCTATGGTGCTATGTTTGGCAAAGCCATTCACAGTTGGCCATTTGGTGTAGTGGCTTCAGTCACTGCCTCTGTAGCTGGTGATCCCTGGTTTGGGTTTGGCTGTGGTGTATTTTTTTTGGGGGGCATAACATATATTTTTTTAAATAACTGCTGTTCCACTGCCATCCTGGCTTTGTTCCCTTCTGTCCGCATGTTGTCACCCCCCCCCGCCCGAGTAGCCCTCCTCCTGAGTTTTCTCCATTCCACTGTGCCCCCCCGAGTTGATTATATTATTTATGGGGAGTGTGGGGGGCATAGCCCCCCTCATAAACATTTAATTTATATTGCCCCCACAGAGAAAGTAAGCAACCATCACTGTTTGCAGCAGTCACTATAATTCAAGTCACCATATTCACTTTTGGTGATATTAGGTTACTTGTTGTAGGTGTTTTTTTTTGAGTCACTGTTATCACATAAAACCCACAGTATCTACTGAATGGACAATTTTTAAAGTAAACATCTACGGAGAGGGATGGGGGCATGTTATTGATAAATTATTTAAAAAGTGTCATTGTCACCTTGAGTGCAAAGACAGCAGCAAGGATCTTAAACTGCATTAGAAGACATATTGATAGAAGGGACAGAGGAGTAGTGATCCCTCTGCATTTATCCATTGTGAGACCCCATTTGGAGTACTGTGCCCATTTCTGGTTACCCAATTTGAGGACAGAGATTAAGGTTCTTGAAAGAGTGCAGCAAAGTGTGACAAAGATGGTAAGAGGCCTTAAAAATCTGAGTTATGAGGAAAGGTTACAGAATTTGGGATTATACTCATTGGAATATAGAAGATTATGTGGAGACCTATGTCTGCTCTGTGGCTCCTTTACTAATGATGACCTTTGGGAATGTCTGGGATTCGAATTAAAAGTACAGAATTATAACACAAGGTTTCATAGTTTACAATTGAAATGGGAAACATGTTCCACTAAGTGGAGAGCTAAATGGTTTTAACTAGAGGGTGATTGTATTTTGGAGGAGTCTCCCATTGGAAGTGTAGGCATTAAAGATATGTCAGTGTTTAAGGTCAAATTGGATAACTACCTTAGGAATCACACATCAGGATATCCTCTTGTGTAAAGGGGTAAACTTTAAATGGGTCTTTGGGCCTTATCTAGCTCGAAAATATCTATGAGACCTATAAGGAAAGATAGGGATAGGCTAGAGATGGTGCAGTGCAGGATGACAAAAAATGATTCGGTGCCAAAAGAACAGGTCCTGGTAGGAGCACCTCAAGACACTGAACATGTACTCACTGGAGACCAGAAAGGAGAGGTGAGATATGAGAGAGACCTTCAAGATCCTAAAAGGAATTAACAAAATGAACTGCAGGGAACTATTTAGTTCGAATACCAGCTTGCAGTCACATGGACATGAGTGGAAACTAAGAGGGGGAAGGTTCAGGAGGGATATTATTCAGTATTATTTTACAAAAAGGATGGTGGAGACATGGTACAGACTACCAACTGAAGTCCAGGTGCAAAAACTGTTGGTGGCTTCAAGCATGGTTGGGACAGAATGATGGCTATAGTGCTTGCTCTGAGTGGCAGAAACTAGGAGCAGAATGGGAGGAGTAGGGTTGTCTAACTTGTCACCTGTCAGGTATATTACCTGTTAATGCAGTTTTCAGGGTCTCTATAGAGTATTCTGGTTTTGCTCAGTGCTGGTCAGGTTTTTGAGCAAATCTGAGTGCTCATATACTTTTGAAACAGATTCTGTCATATCATTCATTGTTTCTGCTGCATGTCCAGGTTCAAAACAAGTTCTTTTGTCAATACAGTGCTTTCTTTGTGAAAGCAGTCAAGCTGGAAGATTTACAGTATTAACCATTAGTACCATTAGCAGATACTTATCCTAATCTTCTCCCCTCTGCATCTTAAAGGAGCACTGCAGCAAAGCTAGACAAAAAGCCTGTCCCCACCTTTTGTAACAGTAAAAGATGCAGTTGTCTTCCACTTTTATTTGCTGGTAAACATTTCCATCTCTAACATAGTTAATGAATTCTTATATGTTTTAGATTAGTATTTTTTTCCTCAAGAATAATGTATGGTTGTTTCTTTGACTTTGAAATAGTACTGTGGACATGGAAGGACATGTATCCAAATAAAAAGATAAAGTACATAGTGTAAGAAATCATCAAAGTTTTTATTATATATCATTATATACTATGTATACTATTGTGCACTATTTACAGTATTTCCCTTGTATCCACCAGATCTTATCTGTAAATTAGATTTTCTTTATATCTGTGTGTTTGTCTGGTAAACCAATATCAATAAATAAATACATTAATAACTAGGAAGAACCTGGTAAAACAACTTCAACAGGTACAGTATGTTAAAAGTGTTGTCTTTTACTGACAAAAGAACTGGCTTTGGAGGAGGAGGAGCAATGCACAGTCAGTCAGGAAAATGGGTGAAGCTGGGGCAGAGTTTAGCGTGTGGCTTATTAACCATTTTTTGTCTCATCCAAAGCTGGCAACCCTAACAGAGAGGTTGGAGAAGGCTAGGACCTTGAAGGACGGTAGGTCCCAGAGCTTAACAGGGAACTCAGGCAGACACAATGTAAAATGGGTCTTTTTCTGCCATTATTTTCTGTTTCTATGACACTGTATAGGACTATATAGAGTGTCTTGTCCCTAATGATCACTGTATTTCACACTAGTTTCTTGCCATATCCCCTATTTATGTTTCATTTTTGCATGCTTATGGCTAATGATCAATGATATGAGTAGATGCTGTGGCCATCTACCCATCAGTAGATGCTCTACTAAAGCAGTAGTGCAGGTTACAGTGAAAGTCTTTAACCTATACTTTTTTATCCCATTTGAAACCTCTCTTTTTCTCAAGCCCTGTAAGATGCCATTTTCCACCATTCTGAGTCTGTATAGCAGATTTTTTTAGATTTGAAATAAATAAAATATGCGCTATTTTAAAATAGCTCACCCCAGGGCTTTATCAGTATTCTCAGTTGGTTTTTAACATTCAGTGCACCATAAGGGGTAGGAGAAGTGTTTGTTGAATGCTACTGTAGTTCATCATAGCCAAAACTATAATTCTGTGTAGAATTATAGTTGACAATATTGATGAAAACCTGAGGATAGGATACAGCTTTAAATTATTAAGACATTTCAAAATAGACACACACTTGAGAAGAGATGACATCTGACAAAACATATGTTCTAAAATGGAACTAGAACAATGAAAAGGGTGTTTTCATCCTTTTGGGGAAACCACCTGTATCTTCCAGTGACTGCGAATCTCGATGCTTTCATTTTGCCATCCATATTGGTTCCAGAGTTAGTCCTTTCTAAGATAATTTGGTGTAGGTGGAGAACACTGGACCACACAACTTGCATAGCATAAACCTATAGTGAATAAAGCATTACGTGTTTGCCATGCTGTACTGTAGCTGCATTAGGCTACTTTTGTCATGTGTTTGGTGTTGAGTTATATTCTGTCAGTTTGCTTTAAAAGGGGGGCTTTATCCCCAACACCCCATCATATTTTTAACACGGGAGTGTGGGGGCACAGCCCCCCAACTCAAATAAACCAATTACAAAAAAACATGTATTTGTAAAGCGTCATGATGTGGATCCAATGTTCCCCACCACATCGGTACAATATGCTAATAGTGTAGGTCAGTTCTATGTCAAAATTGTTAAAACTGCTGCCAAAAAAAAACACCTGCAAATGACAAAAAACATACCTGCATGCAGTTCTGAACCCAGGACCACCAGGTCTTCAGATGGTGTCTCTACCCACTATGATAGGCAGGTAGCAGGTAGCTCAGTGGCGTCACTCTCCATGTCCCAATTTAACCCATCCCTCTTCCTCCCTTCCTACCCGTGAGCTATTTAAAGATCTGGAAATACAGATTACTATATTGCCAAATCTTCAAATAGCTCCAGTTTGGAATCTATGTGTGTCCTGGCTACACTGAGCCCAGTATCGACTAGCAGGGTACTCGTCATCCAGTTGTAGCACCTCACCCCTACCTTTTTAGCAAAATGACAGGTGGCATGCTGTTGAAGCTGACAGCAGTACCTGGTGAGGACTGGGTTCGGGGAGGATGAGGTTACTTGGCACAGGGGACATAGGTTTGGCTACTCTGCACAGGGGCACCCAAGTAAATCCAAACACAGGAAGCAGTAAATGTAATGTCCAGAACCAGGAATGGGATTCTCCAGTGTGGCTTTTATTCACATCCAAGCTGAACAAACAAAGCATAGACGGACCCCCATGGGGCTATATTCCTGGTAATGCAGATTAGAGACAACAGAACACTTTATCACTATTACCAGCCCTCAGGCTCTAAACCCACCAGGCACACAGCCCGGACTTGCACGCAGCTTTGGGTACACTGCCCGACTTGTACACTACTTGGGTTTTCTCCCCTGGCCCGGCTCCCCTGCCGGCCACTTCATCCGCGGTCCATTTGAGGAATGAACCAATTATCCTGTTGTGGCTCCCCAAACCACACTAGAGCCTTCGACTCCTAGAGAGAATTTTCCTTACAATCCCACGTCTGGGTACTTCCCTCATCACTGGCCCAGTGCCTGAGGTAAAGTAGAAATCCACAGAGCAAATCTGTAGAGGTGGACCTGGTCACATAAAGATGGGGGGCCACCCACCTCCAGCTCCCACAGCCCATACCCAGCCATTTCTCTGGAAACTGAACAATTCCTTTACTGAAAACTTTCAAATGTTGATTCTTGGTAGACGTCTGTCACATGTCCTCTACATATCATTTTCATCCCAACAAGCTCTGGACTTGAACCTACTTTTACTTGTTGCTTAGCCCATTACTCTAGGCTTCCCAATATTTTAGTAGTTCAATCCACACATTGTCACACAAGTCCCAGGGTGAAAAACATAGGCCCTTTCAGGAAGAGCAGACACTCACCCTCCAGTTGCAGGTGCCCCACAGGCGACTCACTAGTCTTCTTGTTCTCCCAAATCAACTCTGGAACACATAGGAAGCTTCTCCTTTGGTAGCAGAACTAGGGGGTTGCCCCAGGAATCTGCAGGGAACCCTTTCCTGCCCCAACCCCGAAGGGAAGGGGCACTGAGACCTGAAAACAGTGGTCTCCACCACTTCAATTATCTCCTGTGTCTCTCTTTAAGATGGAGACACACACCCTTTTTTACTTAAAAGTAGCCCTCTGTCAGAGCTGAGGCTCCTAGAGCCTAACTGAGCTGCTGAGCTGCTTTCTCAGCAAGCTCCCAACACCAACTCCACACTGAACTGACTGTCTCTGTTTTAAAAAACTCCCAACGTTCTATACCAACTCCCTTGCTGCAGATTCCAATGTGGCTCATGCAGCTGCGATAGTTCTATTGGTGATGTCATCCCTCAGTCTCAGCTGAGACTGAGAACAGAGTGAAACAGTGTGAAACCCATTTAACTGGAGTTTCACAAGCTGCCTTCCCTGCCTACCACTAGGTCTTACTGGGATTCTAGTAACCCCAGATAACAAGGGGGTTACACAGTACTTGTATTAGAAATGCCCAAGAATGTCCAGGCTCCATATTAGAGCTATTTTAAAAATGGGGCCACATATTAAGTATATAGATGACCCCAGCTGCTGCCCACCTGAAACGTCATGACAGGGACAGCCACGGGTGCTTGTGGGCATGATAGGGAGGGCTCTGCATCCTAAAATGCCAGGGTAAAGAGGGTACGGGATCAACCAGATATAATTTCAAATAAATGAGAAGCAAGTAGGTTTATTTTAAAATTTTTTTCTACTGCATCTGCTAATCGGGCCCTACTTCACATGGAGGTGGGGCCTGACTTTACGTGGATGTTTCCCTTTAAGGCAGTCGTTACAAACAGTGTTGCATACATATGTAATTTGTGAGAACAATTAATAAGTGCAATGGTAACAAGTGAACAAGTTCTATCATGAAATAAGGGGTGAAGGAGAGAGAGGATGAGATGACAGAGTCATGTCACAGAGAGACCCCTTCAGGATGTGGGGAACCCTGCAACGGGACAGGGGATTGGAGTAGGGATTAGAAAGGGAGAGAGAGCCGGGGAGTAAATGTGATTAACACCTTGGAGGTGAAAGAAGGCCTGAAACCAAAAGAGAACCCTTCAGGATACAATGAATCCTGCAAGGGGTCAGGGAAGTTCAGGTGACTGTAAACCCTCCTGTGGCCAGGCAATATAATTATAAAGGGATGGTGAGATGGCAGGAATGAGAACTAACACCGGGAAAGGGATGAGGTCTGATCCAAGGAATCCTCCAGGATGCTAGGGACCCTGCAAGGGGAACTGGAAGGCCAAGGATTGGTAGATGGGGAAGAAAAGGTGGCAAGCCTATGCACTATAGGACCATTTTAGGATATTGAGAACCCTGCAAGGAGAGTGTGAAGGCTAGGGGAAAAAGGGGGAGATAGTAGGGGAAGGGGAAAAGGTATGACAACTAGCACCTAGGAGGGGCTAGGTTCAGTGGAGGCAGTAGATTCTTCAGAGGCATTGGGTAAATTTCGAAGTGGGACAAACTGTAAGGAGCAAGATGAAGGAAATTAAGGCGGGTCATGACAGGAACAGTTAGTTGCAAGATAGTTGGAGAGGGCAGTGTTGATGGAATTGAGGGAGTAGGAGTGTTGGATTTGGAGAGGTAGAGAGTTCCATATTTTAAGGAAATAGTGAGAGTATCCAGACTGGCTGAAAAGGGTGTAATGGCTGGGGACAGTTAGTGTGTGAATGTCAGTAGATCTGAGGGAGTGGGAAGAAGAAGGAAGTGTTGTAAATGAGGGGGAGTGGTAGGAAGGGAGTTCACCCAGCCACTGTTTAATGGTGAATTTAGTGCAGTGTGAGAGGCATCTATTCGTAAGGGAGGGGAAGGAAAGGGCTCAATAGAGGTCACAGTGTTGGGTGCAAGAGGGAACATCAAGGGCAAAGCAGCAGAAGGAGATGAAGAGAGTGTCCAATCTGGTCAGGGAGAACTTAGAAGCAGCTCCATAGACTATGTCACAGTAGTCAAAAATGGGGAGTATCATCTTTTGCACAAGCTCATGCCTAGCCGCAGGAGGGATGCAAATGCAGTTTCTGAACAAAGCACCAAGCTTGGAGCACAATTTTCTCTGGATGGTGTCAATGTGTCCAGAGAAGTTGAGGTGTTGGTCTAACCAAACCCCAAGGTATCTGAAGGATGAGGTGTCCTCAAGTAAAGTCCCATCAAAAGTGCAGAAAGTGGGCAGGTAGGGAAGCCTAAAGAGTCTCTGGCTTTGTGCCAAAGGTCATGGAGACTGTCTTCTTCATGTTAAGGAACAATTGACAGTTTGATAACCAGAGCTGAACCTTGTTGAAGTCATGCTGCAAGCTGGATGTAACCTCAGCTGGGCATGAGCCAGATGCATACAGGACAGTATCATCAGTGTACATGTATATGGCGGTGGAGGGGGAGCTGACAGATGGTAGGTCATAAGAAAGATGAAGAATAGAAGGGAACCAAACACAGAGTCCTGATGGACACCAGTGCAGATTGGGAGGAGTGGCAAGATGGCATCTGAGATCTTAATTGACTGGGTTCTACCAGTAAGGTAGTCCTTAAACCAACTAGTGGCAGAAGGGGTTAGACCAACACATAGGAGGGAATCAGGAGAAAGGGAGTGGAAACAGTGCCAAAAGTCTTGGCAAGGTTGACAAATATGGCTGAGGTGATTTGGCTACTGTCCATCCCGGAGAGGATGGAATCAGTGAGCCAAAGTAGGAAGTGGTGGTAGAGTGTTTTTTCCTGAAACCAGATTGGAACAGGGTGAAGAAGGAGGTATCAGATAGAAAGGAGGTGAGATGAGAGAGGCCTAGATGTTCTTGTAGTTTGGCTAGGGTAGGGTAGGGAGTAGCATGATGGGGTGATAGTTTCCAGGGGATAAGGAGTCTCCCCCTTTAAGTAGAGGGAGGACCACTGCATGTTTTCATGTGGTAGGGGCATTAGAGGTTGACAAGGAGAGATTAAAGATTAAAGAGAGGGGGTAGCTTATGGCCAGGGCTCAGAATGAGAGAGAGAGAGAGATAGGAGTTTAGGGTCTAGGTCATTTGGGGAAAATCCTTTTGAGGAGTTGATGGCGATGAGGGCATTTAGAGTATCTGTGGGGGAGGCTGAAGAGAATAAGAAGGAGGGGTGTAGAGAAACAGAAAATGGAGCATTTTGGGGGGATAGAGGGGCAGCCATGACATTTGAGAGGGAGGGGTAATTAGGGAGGGACTTCAGCAGTTTGACTGCACAGGAGGTATAAGAGGAGTTAAATTCCACAGCTACGGCATGAGAGTTGGTACAAGATTATCATTTACTTTTAGCACTGGGGAAGGGGGGGCAGGACTGAGGGATAAAGAGAGCATGAACCTTCTTCCAGAACTTGGAAGGGGAATGTATGTTACTGAGGAAAGCATTTTTTAAGTAATCAGACTTGGCTAGCCTTGTTGCCCTGATAAAGGCATTTTGGAGCTTACGGTAGCCTGTGAGATCAATAGGAAGCTGGGTGGATTTGTGACACTTCCAGGCACAATCTCTGACCCTAAGACAGGCTAAAAGTTCTGGAGTAATCAACGGTAGGTGGGTACCCCAACCCTGAAAAAAAATACAAAATCACACATACCCCCATAATACAAAGCATCATGGGCTGTATATGCAAATCACCACAAAATGTTATGCTGGTTCAACTTTAAGCAAGCATGCATGGTGCCAAAAAGCCTCTCACACAATCTTGAAAGTGTGCCAACAGAAGACACACACTTGTGTTTCATCTGACCAGGACTCATAAGAAGTGCCTCATCTGTATGACACCCCAGTGGAATGAACCAGCTACCCTAAGTTGGTCTATATGTGTACCTCAAACCCTGGTTTATTTGAGAGGGGCCAAGGTGTACTAATTTGCAAGGAATATTTTTTGAAGCAGGCTAGAGCCTTATCAACTGAGAGAGAGACAAGACTAAGGGAGACCAGTCAGAGAGAGAGAGAGAGGTTATGCAGGAGAGGTTCATGGTTTAGGGATTTGAAGGAATGAAGTTGCAAGGTTGTATGCAGAGATTTTGGTCTATGGATTTTCCTGACAACTAATATTGGGTTGTGGTCACTGAGAGCATCTGTGAGGATTCCAGAGCTAATTACTCTGTGGGGTGGGTGGTAAGAGCCCAGTCATTTAGGGAGTGATGTTGTGTCTTATGGTTAGGGCTGGTGGGTTCTGAGATCAATTGCGAGATGTTCAGGGCTCCAAGGTGATTACCTATTTTATATGTTTTGGGAGACAGCCACTGTAAGTTTAGTTCAACTAAATGTATAGTTCACCAGAGTGAGAAAGGGCTGCGATGAAGGTAATGAGGTTGAGTGCAATAGAGAGCTGGACATTTGGGCGACTGCAAATTTTGGCTATAAAGATGGGGAGAGTGAAGGGCAGAGTTAAATGAATAGCCAGTACACTGTGGGACACTGGGCTGGTGGATGAATAAATAATAGAGTATTTGAGGAAGGGAGATAAGAATGTACACAGCAACACCACCACCTCTACCTGCTCAATCTTTCCTCGGGAGGGAGTAGCCAGGAATGGAGACAGAGAAATGAGGGATTGTTCTTTTTAGCCAAGTTTCCATGATGACCAGTATGTCAGGTTTTAGACTGGACACCATGGTTTGTAGAAGGTCAATTGTTTGCTATAAACCACATATATTTAGATGAAGGATCATGAAACTCTTCGGGAGGACAGCGGGAGTGATAGAAGGGGCCACGGTACATAATGGAGCATTCATGACATGAGACGCAGATGAACCAGAGTTGTGTTTGATATCTCCATAGGAGAGCAAGAGTAGAGCTAAGATGAGGAAGTGAAGCTTGGGGCATTTAGAGTTAGATGGTGAGGAACCAGTGAAACTGGGAGGGTAGTGCACATGAGAGTGTGGGAGCAGGAGATGAAGAGCAGCAAATAAGGGTAGGACAGTTAGCAATGAAGTATGGGGGATAGAGGGTGAATATGACCATAGTTCAAAGGGTAGGGAGGGAGTGATAGTGAGGATGTAAGTAGGGGACTGGAGATAGGAGGGTGTAGAAGGTGAGTTATTTGCCATTTTTGAGTAGAGACCAACCAGAGGGATTAGAGAAAGTGCAAGGAGTAGAGAAAGGGGAAAGAGAGGAGAGAAGGAGTTTCATGTTGCAGAGCATTATATGTTTAACACTATGATCTCTATTCGGTGTAAGAGCAGCAATACTGCAAGTAGGGGTAAGAAAAAAGATGGGAGGAGCAAGGCAAGGGGTGCTAGGTTTAATTGTCTTTGCTTAACAGATGCTTAAATAGAACAAAGGAGAGGTATATATATGAACAATAGGCAATGATGTTTTAGATAAAGATTGTGTCCCTCTATTGGCAGTACGGTATAACTTGCTAATGGGAAAATGGACACTTTCTTTTTTCTTTTTTTTTTTTATTTTATGTACCAGGAGAGAGACACAATATAATCACTATTTAGCAATACTATTAATATAGTCAAGATTAAGCTGAGTGCAAGGTAGTGAGTGTGTGTGTGTGTGTGGGGGGGGGGGGATTGGAGCAAAGGAGCTAAGAAGAAAAGATTTGAGACAATAGATCAGAGGGGATGAAAGGAATATAATAGGCAAATTTTAGTACTTTTAGCAATGTAGTCACAGAATATTAGCATATCAGTAGAAACAGCGCAGTATAAACCCACAGTAATTTAACACAGTAATCCACAAGCAGTTTCCCCACAAGCAGAAATAAAATACAGTACTCTGTATAAAACACATTTACCCATAATAGCTTGGAAACATGCACATTTGCCCATATAGCCTGGAAATATGCAGATCCCGATATAAGGAGGTTAAGCAGTACAGGGTAGGCTGACTAGCCAGCTAAAAGCCAGTCAGGGTACAGCTTGAAAATAGCAAAAGCCAGTCAGTAAACATCCAAGGTGCTTGCAAGGGCCAGTATTCAAATGTCCTACTTGAAGAAAGCACTCTAACCAATGGAAGTCCAGCAGTTTCCAAGGGAAATTAGCCACTGGGAAGCGGGGCTCTGGGTCTGAGTAGGCAAGAAAAGCAACAGTGGACATACCTGATTTTCTCTGTGGCTGGAGGCTGAGTACAGCCAGTGGCTCCAAGGAGCGAGTCATGGCCATAGGTCTGGAGAAGGGAGCCCAGGCAAGGGCAAGTTTCTGATTATATCTGCAGTGGGAGGCTGAGTATGGCCAGTGGCTCCAAGGAGTGAGCCATGGCCTCAGGTCATGAAAGGTTTATTGATCAGCTTTATTGATACATGGCCATTCTCTATTTAACAAGTGTTAATAATATTTACAAATTAAATGGTACCAGGATAACTCAGGAATATTGCCCTTACTCCAAGAAGTCATTAGAACAATAAATTATTATCCATAATGATTCAAAAGTTAGGCCTCTTAAAAAATAATTTCTTTGAATGAAGATATCTTTGCAACCTGAAATGTCTAGGCACTTAGTTTTCTTAATGAAAGCTTGGAGTTAGGTAAATATAAATGTTACCCTGGTAGAGCTTACATAAAACTGAAAGTTTTAACAACAATGTTTGTAGCTATATTGCTGTAATATATTTTGCAAGTATTGATTACAATTTCTGTTGTATTAATTGTATTTTACAAAAGTTAGCAAGGAATTTTGGCAACATACAATAGATATGCAACTTTGATGTGATGTCCTAAACAATAATGCTACTGTATGTGCTGCTAACAGCAGTCCTGGAGAAAAAAGCACTTTAAATGAGTGCCTCACAGTGCCTGAGAAAAAATAGCATCCAGCAACACACTGCTAGGAACCCAGTAATAAGGTATGAGAATGTTCAAAGAGTGTGGCATTGACAGACTTTGAAAGAGCTTTAATAATTAATCCTGTATAGCTCTCTTACTCTATAAAGAAAGAGAATGTGATAACATTGTGCACCACAGATAAGTTAGAAAAATAAAGCACTGTGGGCTCCATATTCATCTACAACATTGTGGCCGTGTACAAACAGTGTAGCGCAAAATATAATGTGAGTCTATCAGGGAGCCGATATTTGTTCGGGCAGGGCACATATTTTTGCTTCATTTTCAGTTTTTTTTACTGCGTAAGTGTGTACAGTTCTTCATTATAATTGTTCACTAATGCAAAGAGCTATGGACTAGTTAAATGTTGAGTCAATTTATCCTGCTGATTACTACAAAAAAGTTCATGTCAACCCTTGTTGCCTACTGTGTGTTACTTATGTGGCCATCATCTATCCATGGTTTCCCTGTGCAAGTGTTACACTTCAGTTAGTTGTCTTGCCATGCACGGATGCACTGTAGGGCAATATGTACAGGCACATGTCCATTCATTATGTCTTGTGCCTACCCACCCTGAGATTCATTGATGTGAAGAACAACATCACACCAAACTGAGGGTAGTGCCCAAACCAGCAGAGTTATGGGTCCCTCGGTCACAACCACAGGACAATTGGCCCACAGCAACTACGTTTTTACATAACCAGTAGTACATGTGATGACTGATTCTACACACAGGTGTACTGTATCATGTATAATAACATAGCTAATGATGAGGACAGCACTTAGCATACATGCAACACTGCAATGTCACCAAGGAATACCATATACACGAAGCACAAGCAATTCAGTTCTCCCACATGTTATACCTCCCATTACATTGTATGACATTACGTAACCCTGTCAGTACTTACCAATGCATAATAGTTTACAGTATCAACAGCTAGCAATCACAGATCCCCCACATCCAAATGTAGTGGACAGACTCCCCAAACTAAACATTCTCATTGTAGCCTCTGGTGGTGGCATAAACAAGAATAGAGCCCGAGAAGCAATGTAGACAGTAAGCCCCCTTGTGTGACACATGAGGACCTCTATAGAACATCATTCAGAGACTAAAGTAAGTGTCAAACAGTGGTGGGGGGGACTGAACAATCAAACTTGAAAAGCTAATGTGGGAACAGCAGTTTTGTTTTTGTGTGTCTGAAAAAGAGATTGCAAATTTTCTCAGTAGAAGCAGTTGCCTTGAAAATATGTATTTTTAGACAATGTTAAAAATATTTGCAAAGCTAATTAGCCTTTCTGAAGCATTTTTTATTAAAAATATAAAAGGGCATATATCTTGATGTTAACTTAAAGAAGAACTAAAAAGAATTCAAGGGATGAAGCAGAACAGAATGCAGAATTTCTCCAGTAGAATTCCAACAGAATGGCAACGCCACTGGTGAATCACCTTTTTTTTTTTTTATTTGAGGTCAGCTCCACTGAGCATGTGTTTTTTTTTTAATATAAACTGTGGACTGGGTGGGGGGAAGGGGACCAGTGAGCCACCAAGGAATATTGTCATATGAGGCTTTAGCTTATAGCCCAAGTTTGGTAAATACACTTACATCCACCCATTGGAGTCTCTATCCATGGTTTCCTGCAGTTCATTTTGATACATTAAAGACTTGGGACCATGAAATATACTTAAACTCCAGAGAGGTAAAACCTCTGACGGCAGTATGGCCTAATGGTCTAAATGATAATGAAGATGGCGGCTACCTCTGCAACAGACCTGACAGAAATTAAAGCCATGTTTTCAAAATTTACTACATCATGTGAATGACCTCAAAGCAACCTCAAATAGCATAAATGCAGATGTGGCAGATCACAAAGCATAATTTAATTCTTTTGAGGAGGGTGAATACATGGTTTAGAAGCAGCATGAGGATCACTGTCCTACATTATTGGCTCTTTTGCACAGTCTCAGGGATACTGACATTAATGTGGGACATGAAACCAAAGACTTTGATCCATGCCATGACAGATGCTTTTCATTCACACAATTAACCTTTTTCAAACACATCAGTTTCTGTTTTAATTTTGATATTTAAACCAATTGCGTGCTGAATTATGCGGTGTGTGCATGTGGGTTGTAACATATTTAAATAAATATCAGAAGAAATAATTTAGTTTTGCAGTTTCTTATCATGCAATGCATCATAACTTTGTAACATTTGAGTTGTACACTAACTATAACAATCCAAATTGCTACATGCAACAATCAAATGGTCATACTGCTTATGTACTGCTATATGATGCCTGCACAGGATTCAGATGGGAATTGCTGAAGGAGTTTTTTTGGGGAGCAACAGACTGATCACTTGGGCCTGGATATTAAGAGCACTTGCACATGATGCAACTGAGTTGCGCCGCCTCAAGTATGAAGATGCACCACCGAGCGATATTCAAAGGGAGCCATGGTGCAGCGCAAATACCATTGCACCAATGTGCAAGTAAAATGTATGCAGCACAAGTGCAGGGGGAATTCTCATGAATATGAGGCGCAAAGGGATATTCAACCATGAAGCCATGGTGCAAGTCTGGAGCAAACCCAAAATGCACCACCCAGACTTGTTCCCATAAAAACAGGGCTCAAACACACAGACAGCAGATGCGCAACCCTGTGCCAAAAGAGAGGGAAGAGAAACACAGAGGAAAGAGACAGAAAGGTGGAGTGAGAGAGGGAGAGATGGGCTGAGAGACATAGAGAGACACATACACACAAACAGTGCACCAGGGTGGCAGAGAGACAGACAGACAGGCATCCATCCACCCAGGGGGATACACAAAGAGAAGGAGTGATGGAGAGTGCACCTTTCCTGATGGAGATGGTAATGAGGGGTGTGAGGAGGCAGGAGGAACAGCTACCTGTACGATGAAGGGCCCAGCAGTGGTATGCCTGTCACAGGTGGTACTGTGCCCACATCACATTCAAAAACTATAGTGATACTGAGATCGTGGGCTGGTATCACCTGAACAGGACCATTCTGAGGCAGCACTGTGAGCTATGCATTGAGGAGATGCAGGCACCCACCAGACGTAGTCATGCCATGTCCATAGAGACCATGGCAACTGCCGACATGTGCTTGCTCACCACGGGCATCTTCCAACGACCAACAGAGGACACCATGGGTATCACCCAGTCAGCCACCTCCTGCCTCCTCACACAGTTCCTCAATGCCCTGCTGCCATGTGCTTTAGAGTTCATACATTTCTCCAGCACACAGGTGGAGCATACAGCAAACATGCAGGACTTCCACAGGGTTGCACACATGCCTGTCATGATTGGGGCCATTGACTGCACCCACGTCGGCATCCACATGCCACCTGGCCCTGAGGGCACGGCATACATCAACAGGAAGGGGAGCTGAGCATCAACTGCCAGGTGGTATGCGATGCCAGTGTGCATCATCAATGTCTGCACCACACACACCCTGAGAGTGCACATGACACATTCATCTGGCACAGCTCTGTGCTGTGCCACAGGTTCAAATGTGGGAACATCCTCATTGGCCAAATATGGGTGAGTATGGCACAGGCCAGGGGCAAGGGGGTGGCAGACCTGGGGATGGGGGAAGGCAGATTTTGATGGTGGTGTGGGTGCCAGGGACAGGACAAGTGTTGCAGAACAGCATAGTGTAGCATAGGGCTAACCATGTCAATCTCCACACAGGTGACAGTGAGTACCCACTGATGCCCTGGCTGCTCACCCCCTACCAGCGACCAGCATCTCCAGCAGACAAACATTACAAAGAGGCACACACTAGCATGCGCAACACCATTGAGTGTGTCTTTGGCATGCTGAAGGCATGATTCTATTGCCTAGACAGGTCAGGCGGTGCCCTACAATACAGCCCCTCAAAAGCCTGTGACCTATTCCTGGCCTGCTGCATACTGTACAACATGCCCATTGACCATGGGATAGCCATTGAGGCTGAGGAGGTGACAGTAGCGGGGATGACGGTGACATTAGGCTGGAGGGGGGTGTGCAGCCACCCCCGACTCATGCAGCAGGCACAACGCCACCATGACATGGTCACACAGGAACACTTTGGTGAAACCCATGTAGGTGGTGTGGTACACATGCATGGGCCACACAGACCTGCACACCACACACATGAAGGGATGTGCACAGTGAGTTGCATGCACAGAAGGTGGCGCTAAGCAGGGATAGGGGAGGCAGAGGCGCACACCTACACACAACACACACACACACACACACATGCTCCACAGGCATGTGCGCACACACATATACACACACACACACACTCACACACACACACACACACAGGCAGTGTAACATGGTATGGATCAGACGCATGTCACCGGTGCACAGGCACAACCGGTGCTAGGCTGCTCTCATCATGCCCACACCACACATACCAGCAGCCTAGCATGCACACACAGGCAGTATGTGGCACAACATGCATACACGTCACCACATGTATGACGCACACAAATCACCCATGTGCACACAGGACAGCAGCAGACTGTGGGCAGGGCAGCACACACCTCAGGCCAACTGCACAGTTCCACAGCCACCAAGGCCACATGGGCAGCTGAGCCTGGGCTGATCGGCAGCCGCAGGCTGTGCAACAGCCATGGGGGGTGTCCAATCCCCTCCCAGGGGTAGATGTGCAGGACTGAGACTGTGTCCTCATAGGGGTATGTAGGCAGCCAAACAAGCCAGCCCTGGACATGGCAGGGATGCCTACATCTGAGCCCAGCATCCACTGTGATGGGGTCACCTGACACTGGGTCCATGTGGTGGACAGCATGCTGCAGGAGGCCTCCTGTGCATGGCCACACCCAGTGGCAGCCAGCAATGCAAAGCCATCCACAATTGCACTGGCAATGTGGTCCATAGCCGCAGTCATGGCCTCCTACATGTGCTGAAGCCCCTCCAGGATATGTGCGGTGCCCCTGTCCTGTTGCTTGGCTAGCTGGTGCACCTCCACCCACAGTGCAAACACCCCATTTGTGAGCAGCACCTGTTTTTCAATGGATGCCCGCAGCAACTGGGTGTGCTCAGCCATGCAGTCCACATCCTGAACCTCCTGACTGGGATGCTGATCAGCTGTGAGTGACCCACCTGCTGTCCAGCCTCCCTCTTCAGTGGATGCTGCACAGTGGGGGCTTACTGGGGGTAGGGGTATGTCAGGCACACCGGTGGTGGAACCTATGTCTGGCTGCCCAGTGGCACTCGTAGCATGCTGCTACCTCCTGTCCATCTGCTGTATGTCACCCTGTGCCTGCATGTCTGTGGCAGCACCATGACCCAAGCAAAGAACAACAGTGGTTCCACACAGCACTGCACCCACAGTGTTGGCAGGTGGCTGTGCAGCCGTGGGCATGGTGCTGAGCCCTAATGCTGTCTGTGATGTGGGCAGCAGCCTCTCCCCCACAATGTTGTCCACGCTGTCCAGGATCAGTGTGATATCCTTGGAGTCAGATCCTGCCCCGACCTGTGTCTCTGCGCACAGCACACCAAGGCTGGCATCCTGCAGAAACACATCCAGGTCCTCGTCCGACCACAGGCCAAGGACATACCTGGGCACTGAGGTGCTCAGCCATGACCTGTTGGGGCCATGGATGCTGGTGGACATTCGTAGGTGATCCACAGGGACTGTGGTTCCTTTCACAGGGGCTGTGGATGCTTCCAGCACCACATCCTCTGCACGGGATCATGCTAGTGCTGCAAGACAAGAAGGGCATGCCAGTGGTGCATTGCCCCCATGTGCCCCCATGTACGCTGCTGCAGTATGTGACCAGCACTGTGCCATGCGTGGGGGTGTACACATGCATATATGGCATGCTGGACAGGGGCATGCACACCGCCATGCACATGTATGTACCCTCCGGGCCAGAACCTGTGTGTGAGTAAAATACATACCATGCAGGGATGGGCTGCCAGCCATCTAGGAGCCCCCTCTGGGCACAACTTCCACTGAGGTGTGGCAGATAGTGGCCACCACTAACTCCTCCATTGGTGTCAGTGTGGGTGCATTCGATGGCCCACCGCTGGTGGCACAATGGGACGCTCTTATGGGGAAGCTCTTATGGCTGACACATTCTCCTTGATACGCTGCCTGTCTGTACAGACCTTCTTGTGGCACTCCTGTGCTGACCACTGGTGGCTGCCATGCTGGTTCACGTAGGCCACCACCTTGTCCCTTCTGACAACCCTGTCATGCGGTGTGCCCATGGCACCACTCAACAGGGCCTCCCTTTCAAGGTATACTTCGAACAGGGCATTGGTCTCCCTTTGTAAAGCTGAGTCTGTGCTTGAGAGCAGGCCCATGCTCCTCACCCTCCTCTCGTCCCAACATGTTGCCTCCTGTGAACATGGACAGCACAGTGTGTCAGTGCCAGCATGGCCCTGGTCAGTCCCACCTTGCAGTGCTGCAACATCCCTGTCTGTTGTTGCAGCAGCCTCCACGTACCTGTCAAAGTTGCAGTACAGGTCCTTGGCCTGTGCTGTTCCCTGGCACTTATAAGGCACAAAAAGCATGCAACTTTGGTTATGCACAATGGTAATGATATGCTAATGCACCCTACTGCACCACGCATTGGCTAATGAGGTCATTTGCATAAGGTAGTTGAATATCACATATTTGTGTTGTGCTCAAAGATGTTGTGCCAGAGCAACTCCTTGGCGCATGTCCCGTGCATGCACAGTGCTTGGTCCCACAGCGCACATGTGTGCACCCCACCACACAGGCCTATCACGCACATGGTGTGCCTTGCTTGATACCATGCTACTGCACATGCACCAGTGTGTAGGCATCTTGCATGCCTGCATGCACTGCAGCATGGCCTGATTGTGCATCTGCGTGATGCGGCATACTGTGCAGCTCATGCTCATGTGCAACTCTGCGTGGGGTCAGGACTTGTCACCTCTGGCTCAGGGTCATGACACTACGCAGGAGTGGGTCATGGCATAATGTGCATGCCTGGACACACACTGTTGCCCTGCATTGTGCATCCACATCACACATCTTCATGATGTGCATTTGTGTGCTGTTGCACCCTGTCGTGCAATGCACATGTGCTGCCACCACGTGTGTTTTCCACTGCAGAGGCCCAGAACTGCATTGCGATTGAAAATGGAGAGCAGATGTGACCGTCGGGCATGCAAATGGTTGGGCATCAAACTTGTGAACCTGGTGGCAGTGGTCCAGCCTTTTGTGGCCCAGCTCTATGGCCAGGTGCCACTCCAGCAGGCACAGGGGCAGGTGTGGCAGACCATGGCATGAGCCCTCGAGAGGCACATGGGTGTGGCATGGTCAGAAGAGCAGTGTCACAACAGATACAGGGACTTGTGGTGCAGCAGTCCTGATGTGCTGCACTGGCTACAGTCAAGGGTGCAGTGTGGGGCTGTCCCACATCCAGGTAGGTGTGTGCTGCTGGTATGCATGCCCATGTGCCCAAATGTGGTCTTCTCTGTTTTGAGCAGTGTGCATCACCACTGGGGTGTAACCATCCCAGCAACCATAGTCTTCATGCATGTCCATGGCACGTGTGGCGAGTATGCTGGTGTGCTGGTCGGGGGCTGTGCTGGGTGTTGGCCATGTGGAATGTGGGCCATGAGGTGGTGCTGGACCTTCCATGCATGTGTACTCATGCCCTCCTCTCTATGTGTCGTCCACAGGGTCAGAGGACTGCAGGCAGGCCAGGGAAGCCGCGGACAGCATGAGGGCCTTGGATTGGCAACAGGATGGTGCTCACAAAGGTCAGAGAGGTGCAGGTAAGACTGCTCACTTTGGTGATGCCTGTCACTGTGGGTGGGCAGAGGGTGCAGGGTATGGCCATGGTAGAACCAGCCTTGTGTCAAGTTGGCTGTGTGTGGCACATAGCCCATCTGTCGTTCCATTGTGGCATGTCCATTGGCAGTGTGTGGCTAGTGGTTGGGGGGCTGTTCACCCAGCCACTGTCTCATGTGCTGCATCAGTGCTACCACCCTGTGCCATGTGCCCATGTCCATGTGCGCATGTTGCCAGTGGGCTACACTGTCTGCCTGTCTGCACCATTGGGGTGTGCTGTTTGGATTGCTGGGGTGAACTATGTGGCACGGGGACATTGTGCACCCCCTGTGGTGCTTTGCCCCACTGTCCACTGTGCTCCATGGGTGGGTGTCATTTGTGCAGTGCACTGATTGCCTCTCCTGTCCCTTCCTATAGGTACTCATCGACCTGCTGCCAGGAGGCAGGCCTAGTGCATCCACAGGGCCTGGCAACAGTGATTGCACTACAGCAGAGGACCCTGTGTGTGGCTATGGGGATCTGGAGTGCACTGCAGGCCCTGAAGAGGTCCCTTGCCTGTCATTGAGGTGTCCAGACATCATTGCCCCATCTCCTCCCATTCCTGTCTCCAGCATTTCCACCTCCAACTTGTACAGACACCCCACTGACCTCCTCTCCCTCGCCCCCTCTCTTGCCCTGTTTTATGGTTTTGTACCTCCTCTCTTGTATTATATAAATGCTTTTGTGGTACATATCTGTGACTGTGTCTGATTTGCAGGTGGTGTGAGGAGCCATGCTGCAGCTGTTTGTTCCTTGTTCCTGGGGTCACCGTGGGTGCAGGGTGGGTCACTGATGGGGGTCTGTGTTGAGTATACCACTGTGTCCCATGGTCTTGGCATGCTCAACTGGGTGTGCATGGGTAGGGCGTACCAGCCCATGGGACCACTGGGCTGCTGTTTCACTGCCATGTTTGTGGGGGTGCCATAGTCAGGGTCAGGGTCCCCTTGATGGCTTGGTCCCCCTGGGGCTGTTGGGCTTCCACCTTCCAAGGCTGTTCTGTTTATGGAGAGGCCACCTGTGGCATTGTGCAGGTGGTGGTTTGGCGCTGGTGTGAGGGTTGGGGGGCATGGGTGTGATTGTGCCAGGGGGCTGGGGGGTCACTGTGTCTGGGGTGTGCTCTATGTTGGTCTCCTGTGCCCCTTCCCTGTGCTGCCTTGGTTCTGTGTTTTTCTTTCTGCCTGTTGCTCCTGCCCTGATCACTGGTGTTGCACTCAGATCTGCTCTGCGCATCTCTGGTTGCAATGGCACATCTTTGGTTGCACCATGGTGCATCTTTGCCATATTTAGCCTACTTGCACATGGCATTTTCGGGTGGCGCATCTTCTGAATATGGCTCTGGGTGCACCATGGCACACTTGACTTGTGCTGTGCTGGTCTTGCACTTGGGTTTGGTGCATTTCTGAATATCCACACCTTGGGGTGCAGTTTTCAACAACTAGTGACATCTGGATTCATATTCCTTGGCATTTTCAAGAATAAGTTTCCTTAACCTGAAGAACATCGGCGGGAACAGGCACTGTTAGTCAGTTGTAACATCTGAGTGTAAATCAGTTGCACCAACAAAGTTCAATTATTGTTTCATAGTCTCACTTTATTATTCTATAGCCAAATGGCCTCCTGTTCCTAGCCTGTTTCACTCCCTTTCAGGATTCATTAGGAACAGATGGCTGCTTCATAAATCAAACTCAAAATCAATATTTCCTTGTAATTTTCTCAAGGATAGTATGCCTAGATTTAGTTACTAGTAATTGTCAAACTGAAACAACTGTGCTGAGGAAGAAACACCAATTTTCAATTAGAAATGGAAGATTGTCTGTGGAATGATACATGTGAAATGTTGCTGTTGAGCACATTTTTCTGAAGCAGAGTTTAAATCATAAGAAGAGACTGATAATAATTCAGTTTAACACATTCCTAAGTCCTGGTAACATGTGGTCCTCAGAACCAGCTTTTGGTACAGGAGCAGCTGGTAGCATTAACCCAAGTGGAATAAATACCACAATGCAGAGGTAGAAGGTGACATCTGAGTGATGTCACAGATGACTTACCCACCTTTACTGCTACAGAAGCCTGCTTTATCACAGGCTGTTGCAGAAACCATGTAGAACACTGAGCTGGAGCTCTAAACCACAATTCAGTACAAACATTGAATTGCACACTGCAGTGGTTTGCACCTCCAACGTGGCCTACTTATTGGAATATCATTTTGTTCATGCTCTGAGTTATAATTTAGAAACTTAGTAATCACATTCTAATACTTTTCACATTTTCTATTCCATATACTGTGCTATCAATACCATTTTTAACAATGAGTGCATAACAAGCGTGATGCAGCAAATCCTGATACCAGAAATGCTGCAACCTTTGAATATGACTTTGAACAAAGGTATTGGCCACAACGTTTGATGGCATTGAACATGGTAGTAGCTAGCACCGTATCAAGTAGTAAAAAAAGGTTGTTATGGCAGAGGGGAATGAAGGTTGTGGAAACAGTGTAACCATTGACTGCAAATCTAGTAGAAATCTATTGATTGTACTGCACAGTACTGAACATCAAAATATATATGTTTATATAAACCCTGCAGACTCTATCAGGTCTTATCTATATAGTACAGATGCAGTCTGATCAGAAAGTTAGGCTTTAAAACAGCAAGTTCAGTTATATTACACACAATACTTCTATATGAACTCATTCACTTCATAGAAGCTCTTTGAGAGTTCCATCACGTGTGTCCTATTTACTCGTAACACTGCATCCTGGGCCTTTCTAAGCAAAATCAAGCCATAATCCGCATGCCACAAACAAATGTGACTACCTCATGAATCATAAGTGCTACACACAAAGTATGAGTGGCAAAGTTGTTCAGTACAAAATTATATTTCCAATAGTGCTATGTAATTAATTATAAGCAATATCTTTTTTTTTCTATACTAGTCAAAATAACAAAAGTGTTTGTTTTGCGATAAAAAGGCAACGTAACCCATTTTTGGTAGGAAAATATGTAACATATTAACACCAAATTAAACATCTATACATTACATGTGGTACTGTACAAAAGTAGTTTTGTACTGAACAGCAATTTTCTAATATAAACATGTCTTTTCCCATTTATTATTCAAGATGCCTAGGTGAGGCTTGAGGGACAAATATCAACCATACATACCATACCATAAACAAATGCTAATAACTCCTACAGTATACATGATATACATAAAGTATCAGGCAAAAGTTGTTCAGCACAAAATTAGCTTTCTAACAATGATGTGCAGTCAATTTTAATCAAGTCTGTTCACAAGTAACACAGAGAAATAGTGTTATGACCTGAAAAGTACAGGCAACAGAAAGTCTTTAGCTGCCAACAGAAGTCATTGTGGGAGACAAGGGGATGATTTGGCTGCCAACTACAGACGTTTCCTGGAGGTAATGAGTTAAGACAATTTATTTACAAAATTTCAAAATTTATTGAAGGAAGCAGGGGGTTAGCAAAGGAAGAAAGGAGAAAAGAGTAGTCAAAGGAGAAAGGAGGAAGAGGGAGCAGTTCAAAAAAGGAGAAAGCAGCAAGAAGAGAGGTAAGGGCTGCCAAAATGGTGCAAGGTCTGCATCAGAAACCCTATGAGGAGAGAGACTGAAAGAGTTCAATATGTACACCCTGAAGGAGAGGAGAGGAGGGAGAGTGGGACTATTATGAAGATCTTCAAAATGCCTCTTGGGGATTAATAAGGTACAGGAGGGAGATATTTTTCAGAGAAAAAGGTGCTGTAGAACAAGAGGTCTTGATATGAAGCTGGAAGGAGATAGAGTCAGGAGAGATGAGAGGAACTACCTTTTCACAGAAAGGGTGGTGGATTCCTGGAACAGCCTTCCATGGGAGGCAGTGGGGGTGAAACCAGTGGTGGGTTTCAAAAATGTCTGGGACAGGTACAAATGAATCCTAGGAGGAAAGAGTTGGGGTGGAAGAAACAGTGCTGTAAGGGAAGTTGGATATGCAGTAAAAGTGATCATAATTAATAATGGGCAGACTAGCTGGGCCTAGCAGTCATCATCTGCCATCAGTTTCTATGTTTATGTAACCTCCCCTTTGGGGAAATTACTAGTTCTATTTGGCCCTCCCTGGGTTTTTGTGGACTAATTTGGCCCAATAGATAAAAGGGCTAATTCTTCTCAGCACTTGGGTGGAGCCTCTCATGGGTCAGGAGGTCACCATGGGTGTGTGAGGGGATAAAGCACATCAGTTTAGGTGGGTTGGGGAGTTCCAGTTGTAGGAGTGAGTGGCGAGGGTGCAAGAGGGAGTCAGGGCTGGGTAGGTCAAATGCACAGTCTGGCCCCTGGCTGGTGGCTTTTGGGGGAACACAGAGGATGAAACTGCAGCAAGTAGCCACAAACTATGTCAGGAGGGGAGCCAGCAGCTGCAAGTTGCAGAGTGCCCTAGCAGCCTGTGTTGATTCATGTAGGGATTCTGTGGACAAGAATATGGCAGGGAGTGTAGTGTCCAGACAGCGAGCTGATTTGGAGCTCTGAGGGACATGTCCCCCTTCTCAGTTCAGGGACAGTTACTGCCAGTCCTGGGAAAGGATGCAGGGTCATGAGGGAACCTGCAAATCCAAAGCCATGAGGACTGCATTTTTTGAGGTGGGCCCATTGAGTCAGCACAGAGAGAAAGAGAGAGAAAGGTGGGGATTATTGAGAGTTTGGGAGCCTGTGAAGAATAATGTGCTGTTAGGCACTGTGAACTGTTTTGGGACTTGTGCTGCCTTCAAACTTTTGCAACCATAGTGGTCCCAAGATAATGCTGCCCTAAAGACTGTGCAACCTCCTCGGCCCAGGTAAAAACTGCTGTTATGGCCATACCAGCCAAGTGAAAGCTGAGTGTGTTTCCTGCTAATTAAATGATGTTTCTCAGAGTCATGTGTGAATATGTTTAATGAATTTGGGATCCCTGTTGCTTCTTCAAGTTCCATGTGGACATTCCATTATTGAAATTAACTGTTTAATATCTATTAACCTATTGTTTTTGTCCAGCACTAGTAAGGAAAAGGGACCCTGTGTGTGAAATGTGGGCCTGGGTAACGTGACCACTGGAACTGCTTCTGCTGCTGCCATGGGTGCCCCTTCTCACAGACATATTCCACCCATTCCCTAGACATGGAGAGGGAGGGCTACATTTCTATGTATGACAGGTTATGTGATTCAATTGTGTAAGGCATACAGCTGCTCCAGTTTTGCACTCGTGCTGTTGGTTTACAGAGCAAGTTTAGATATGGTTCTTAGGGGAAGGGTAAGGAGATGAGGGCTTGAGGTTCAAACAACATGAAAAACCAAAACAAATTAAATATCTGGGCTATATAAAACAATGCACTCCATCAAGCTCAACAGTGATGAACATTACATACATATTGTGTAGGTTACAGTCAGTGATTTCAGAAATACATATTTTTTTATCCAAGCCATCAGTCTCCATTCAGTGCGCATAGTAAACTTTACTTGTAAAAGGCTGGGAAATAATTTAAAAGTTTAAGCTGACAAAAAAGTTAAGTAAGTTATTACATTTGGTAAGCTTCACTTTTCAGCATTTCCCTGCACAAATTTCAAGTTTATTGCAGGAATAACTCCATTGAGCAAGTTTATTCACAAGGAGGTCCTGAGGACATATGTCAGGAACATATACAGACAAAGGAAATTAAATACATAAGATCTGAGTACATAAAAATATATGGTACATGTGGTATATTGTGCTCAAAATAAAACATGACAAAGGTAATATTTGTGAACAGAACTAAGAAAGTTCATTTCATAATTGAGAACCTACAGTCTAAATAATTGGAACAAGATCATTAGGATGTATAAGGTGGAGGAGAGTATAAAATAGGTGGGAGGGGTAGAGAAGAGGGAGGAGAAGAAGGAGGAGGATCTAGTGACGGAGAAGGGAGAAGGACGAAAAGTGTGGAGGAATAAGGAAAATGAGGTTGACAGGAATAACAAGAGTAAGGAAGGAAGGGAAGGATAGGAGAGGTAAGTAGAAATAGAGAAAGTAGAAAAAGTAAGAAGAAGAAGGGAGTTGCTGATTTATAAGTCTAAGGTCAGCTGCATAGTGTATATCTTTCAATTTTGTCACAGTAAGGGTTTTAACAAGAATTATGGAGGCAAGGTAGGAAAGTTTCAGTGTAGACTGGAGCTGGTGTCTGGCAGTTGGAAGGGCAATATAAATTGCATGTTTACCAAAGGAGGAGGTACAAGTGATAGGCATGGCTAAGAGGATAAAGTCAGAATTCCGAAGGGAATAAGAACTATGGGAGATGTGAATAAGGGATGTTATATAGCTTGGGAGTTTGTTCAGAAGGATTTTGAGCATCCAGGTGCCAGAGTAAAACAAGCATCTGGTAGTAAGCGACGTCCAGCCTACAGCAACATACAGATCACAATGGAGATTATGAAAGGGGGAGTTGGTAATGAACCGTAGGGCACGATAGTAGAGAATGTCCAATTTGTTCAGGTTTATGGCTGCTGTAGAGTTGTAGATTATGTCGCCATAATCGAGTAAAGGCAGGAATGTTGCCTGAACAACCTTAGTTCTAATCTCGATTGAAGCAAGGACCTGTTTCTGAAGAAGAACCTAATCTGGATTTTACCCTGCTGGCCAGATTGTCAACATTGACATCAAAGGTGAGTTTATTATCTAGCCATATACCCAAATACTGTATTTGAATTTGGATAAAACCTAAAGAGATTCACTGTGAGGTGGCAATAAAGTCATTAGGCAGGTTTAGGGAGGCAGAAGGTGTGGTGTTGGATCCACGACTGGTCTCGATAAAATGTTGTCGAATGACCAGACAGCGAACCTTCAGATTGACTGCATTTTGTAGTCAGCTGCCAGTTTTGAACAAAACCAAGTGTTTTCTTTAGGGGCTTCACCCCTGAACCCCCAATGGGGGCTGCACCCCTACCCCCACTTACGGTTCTTAACTCTGAGTTGGAGCTTATTTGGGGTGCAGGATCCCAGCCAGATAGTGCCGGTTCCAGTGCAGACCCTACAGTGACGAAGGGCACTGTAGTTGCTGCTCCAAATGTCACAGTCAGTGTGGTATACCAGTGGTGTTGAGGTAAAAATCATTGCCATTATTTCTCTGGCATTAAGGAGGAGCTTTGCATTAATAAGGTATGGTCAAGCTGCGAAGTCAGCTTGTAGTAAGCTCTTACTTCAGACAGAGTTGAGCTAGAAGTATACAGAACTGTATCATCAGCAAAGAAATGCAATTTGGAATCAGTTATGTCATGGTCAAGTTTATTAATGTATAAGTCTGGTTCCTGAGAGAGAAAGGCAGAGAAGAGGAATGTTGGAGCATGGTTGCCCATCTAGTGTTATCTATGCACAGGAACACACAAACACACACACACACACACACACACACACACAGACACACACACACACACACACACACACACACACACACACACACACACACACACACACAATTAGGAGACAGACAGAGAGAAGTCACGGATGGAGAGGAGGTCACGACAGCCTTCAATCGCTTCTTCACCAACTTGGGGGTGTTCAGACCCAACCCCACTCACAGCTCACAGAGCTCTTTGGTCACTGAATCCCAGGACTCTCCAATTGCCCATTTCCATCTGCGGACAGTGCAAACCAAAGATGTGCTGCCTCTCCTACAATCCTTAAAACCTAGCGGATCACCAGGACCCGACGGACTGGAATCTAGGCTGCTATGGGCTGCTGCACCAGCCATTGCACTGCCTGTAACATTGTTAATAAACAGATCCGTGCAGGAAGGTACTGTCTCACTAACATGGAAATGGGCCCATGTAGTCCCAATCCCCAAGGGTGGAGCAAGGGAACCTATAGACCACTATAGGCCCATCTCCATCCTATGTCACCTGGCTAAGATTCAGGAGCAGCTAGTTTACAGCCAACTCAGAGACTACCTGGAATCCAACAGGTTACTGACCCCCACACAACATGGCTTTAGACAAAGCATGGGACCAATATTGCCCTCATCAAATTCACTCCGATGTCCTGGAAAGCTTTGACAAGGGTACCCCACTGGGGCCATGTTCATGGACCTCTCTAAGACCTTCGACCTGGTGGATCACTTACTCCTGCTAACCAAGCTTAGCCAACTGGGGCTGGATCAGCACTCCCTTAACTGGTTCTGTAATTACCTCACTGACCGCACTCAACAGGTCAAGTGGAAAGGGTTCACCTCCGAACCCCTACCTTTAACTGAGGGGGTCCCACAGGGCTCAATCTTAGGCCCGCTTATGTTCTCCCTATTCACAAATGACCTCTATGGACATTATGGGGGTGGCTTCATAGTACAGTATGCTGATGATGCAGTGCTGTACAGAATGAGGGATCGCCCATCCGATCTAGGACCCCGGCTCCAAGGCACAGACTTGGCTAATTGAGAACCACCTGGTCCTCAACCCCACCAAGACTAAGGCTATGCTGTTCGGGCCAAAATCCCTGGTTCTCTCCAGGGACCATCTTCTGCCACTCACTACCTTATCTGGCTCCAAAATAGAGGTGGTACAATCAGTCAAATACCTTGGCCTCACACTAGATCAGGGACTCACACTGAAGCCCCATGTGGATGCTGTAACAAAAAACATCCACCAAAAACTGGGCCTTCTCTATCGCCTAAGCCACAACATGATACCAGAGACTAGACTGGCAATCTCATAAAGTATCCTTCTCCCAACCTTAACTTATTTTTCCCCCATCGTACTCGGCATCGCTAAAACAGACCACAGTAGACTAATGACCTTATACCACAAAATAGCTTGCTTTGCTTCCAAGTCATACCCTAGGACCAACCACTGTGATGCCCTCACAGCCCTCAACTGGCCATCCCTGTACAATGGCTCCAGTACACCCTACTAAGCTGGACCTACAAGCTCCTGATGCCCAACCCCGGCAAGTCTGATCAGACTGCACTCCAAAGCAGAACAGATGACCTCTCGCGCCTCGAACAATAAATTCCTGGAAATTCCCCTGACCTGCACTATCGCCAGGAGTAAATTCTTTACTCACCTAGCCCCGGAATCATGGAACAATCTCCCCAGCCATCTTCAGGAGGCACCGACCTTAGCCATCTTTCAAAAGGGACTGCATGCTCACCTTATCAAACCAAGTCCCTGCCACTGCCACAATGGCTAAGACAACCACACCTCATGTCAATTTGTACCATCTGGACAATGCTCCCCCACAAGGGCTATGATTAATGACTGCACAAGCGGGTACTCTACCCCATATGGAACTTCCCGAATGCATTCAAAGCACTTATCACCCTCACCCCTATCTGCCATCGCTGCTGTACTCTATATTGTAATGCATTTGCTGCCCTTTTCTACAGAAACTGTATACTGTCCTTATAACCCTGTATTATATGTACTACTCTGCTATGCTATACTCATCAGTGTAATATACCTCCAGCATTAGATGTACTGTACCGTATTGTGGTATTAGATGTACTACTGTACTAGATTCACTGCACTGTACTACTGCTGTATTAACTAATTTCATGTACCTCTTACCCTCTTACACAAAAACTTTAAAATTGTATACTGTCCTAGTAACCCTGTACGATATGTCTGACACTGTGATACCTGACTGTATGTTCAAACCACATGTAACAAACCCCGGGTCGCCCCTGAAAAAGGGACTCTCAGGGCCCAGTGGGCTTACCCGGTTAACAAAATTTAATAAATAAATAATAAATAAATAAATAAGTCCAAAGCAGTCTCATTACAAACTCAGTTTTGATGAACAGGCAGTGGTATAGAGCTAAATTTAGAAGTGTGTGGGTCTTCATGTACTACAATTTCATGAACTACAATTTTCCTCAACACTCCACAGGCTGGCAGTCTGGAGGCCACCTAGGCCACCAGAAACTATCAGGTTTTAGATGTATTCTGGTGCATTTTGAGGGTCATTTTTACACTATTTGGCTGATTTTAAAGACTTCTTTCACTTGTTACAACTAACCAATATCACTATTAAAATAACTACTTTTTATTTTCTTAAAATAAAATGTCAAAACTAAACAAAAAATCACCTTTGGCCACCCTCAAACACCCTACAATATACCACTTATCTTGAGTACAGGTGGCTATCACTGCAACAGGTATTGCATTTGTTACCTTGCAACCTGAACAGCAGACTCTGCCGGCCAACAGTACACCACACAGTCAGATATACAAGGCAGTGAGAAGGGCACAAAACACCAGCCTGGATGTGTATGTGTCTGTCACAAGCAGAAACTTCACAGACCATCCATGCCAGAGAATGGAACTAATACACATGACCCACTGGAGGGTCCCTGAAGGAACAACACTGACACAGGATGCATACCAGGTCATGATTGCTTTACCTGCATGAACCCTGAACTGAGACAGTTGGAGCAGGGAGGGTAAAGCTCTGCAGGGACAGCTGCATGAAATACAGGGTATGTGCTGTGACATCACTGTCCACAGACTTGACATACAGCAAGGATTCCACAACCTGTGTGAGACCTCTGACAGAGGCATGACTATAACTGTCACTGCTCTACAGCAGAATGGTGTTTCCCATTTATACCCAGTACTTGGCAGCCAACCCCAACCCCATATGTCATGCATCGGAAACACAACACCATCAAGCACTCCAGCACAATCCACACATGACAGCCTACCTGCAGGAGTGCACAGTCAACTGCAACAGATGATGACTTAATGTAAGCACATCCTGAGGCATTAAACTGCCCAGTCACATGGCATGGGCAGTTTCAATGCTGGTGGTAGACTCATCCCACCCTAAGCACCCTCTCAGAAGTCATCCTAGACAATTACCTAATGCTTCATCAAAATGCAGCATATACTTTAATGCCGAAGAATTGCCTTCCACCATCAGATGCATGTGGACTTCACTTCAAGGGTTCTATACTTGTTCACAGTGGGGGATGGGAGGCTAGCAGGAAAGGGCAAGCTGGGGAGCAAGACAGATATCACTGAGTAACTGGACACAGCCAGCCCAGCCCAGCCCTCACCATCAGATAAGGCCATCTAATACAAAGAAAATTATTAATACAAAACAGCACACTTACCTCATTGCTTTTATGATAAAGCCAGGATGGTTAGTAATTCATATTATTTTGTTGGCACCAACCATCTAACTCACTCAGTCCTGGACAAGTCCTGACTCCGACTTGTGAAATTAATCCTCGTGAGGCTCATGGCATGTCTAGTCTGCTGCTTCCCACTCACACTCCACATAGTACCAGCAGCACCTCCAGTCACACAGGTACAGCTAGCTGCTTCCCAGGTTAGAGAATTTCTGCAGAACTTTCCATAGATTGCAGATCTGTCTTCACATGAACAAAAAGTACAAACTTCAAAATAAGAACAAACCTATCTCTGCCAAGTCATTAAGTTACTAATCCTTCATGGAGAAGACATTTAAACATGCACTACTTACTGCCACATTAAATAAGTTAATTAAATAAATACTGTAATCCACTGTTCTGCTCTTTCATGGAAAAATACACATAGTAAAAGCTTGTCTCACTGAAAATGAGAAATTGACTCTCACTTGGGCTATCCTGTGTAAATGCAGACCCCACTGAAAAAAAAAAGATCTTGCATCTCCACTGTACTATCCTGGGTAAATACAGTGTAAAAACTTGGTCAAACAGAACCCCATGTCAAGCAAGATATCAAAACACAGCTGGGCTATCCAGTGTAAATACAATGTATTGTAAAACTATAAAAGCAAGGCCCTACAGCAGAACCCTACTGAAAAGCAAATGTTGCATGTAAGCTGATCTCTCAAGGAAAAATACATTGTAAAATCATCCTGATCATCGATCTTGCAGCTGTCTGGTATATTCTTGGTGGTCTAGTGGTCCCTCCAATAAGGACATCTGACCCCCTCCAAACTCTCCCTCTCAGACATCTCACCAGCCCTGGTCATATAATGCAAACTACAGCAGTAATGATAACTGACACAGAAATCTGCCCACCACCTCAGCTGTATTCTATTTGACAGTCTCCGAACAATCACAAGTATTGTACAAACACCTGCTTCTACAGCACTCACGATCAAGTCACTGACAGCCAGGTGGTGGCAGGCCAAGGTGGTGAGCAGAGGGATGTGCAGGTCACTGTCACTATTTCTGTACTTTGTCCTAGGTAACCTGAGCTGGGGGGGGGTTGGTCCTGAGTAGGTAGGTTGACAGAGGATCAGATGTCCTTTGGTGGGGGAGACCACTAGACACTAGGAATATTCAAAAGAGATACAGGACAGTTGATTGAGGTGCAGGAACCTGAGTAGGGGTGTGAATACAGTTCTTATTTAGATCAACCCCCAAGATACAGGCCTCACTCAGAACTCAGATAAATAAGAACTCAGCTGCAGGAGGTCAGATTCCAAGTACTATTTATTTATTTTATCTTTATTTTACTTTTTTTTCACCAGGAAAGACACATTGAGCTGAAACTCATTTCCAGGTCATCCTGGGAGCACTATGAAGTTAAATGATTTGATCAGAGTCACACAGTATACAAATGGTGGCTGTGAGATTCAAACCCATGTCTCCAGGTTTCTCCAGGAGTCCTTTAATGAGAACATAAAAAACTGTAGCCAGGAGTTCCTTTACATAACATCCCAGTTCTGTCTGTAGGCAGTAAGGGTTAACAGTGCTGTGATCAATCAGTCACTGCCATGTTGTTTCCTCCTAGGTTTTACATTTCACACACACACACACACACACACACACACACACACACACACACACACACACACACACACACACACACATGTTTTAGTCTTGCTTTGCTACCATGGACTGACATAGTCCAGCATTCATTCTCTGATCTCTAACACTACAGCTTGTAGTGTTGTGTGTAATACTAGCTGCATATTTCTACAACCCGCAGACACTTCTCACACTGGTGGTGCTTTTTGACAAAACTTTTATTTTCAGTAAACATTTTGTTTCTGAGTTGTAGTGTATGTTAGTCATCATTTTCTGACTTGACTCGTCAAATCAATCCATGCATATTAAAGAGAGAAAATAGCCAACAGACTCAGGCACCAATAAAACTGTCACTTTATAATCAATCAAGCAGTATTTCCAAATAAACTACTTAAGAATGCAAATAAAGTGTAACCACCCACATTTTTCAACAGAATTGTCAGCACAAAAACTGGACAGAGGGTTACATGATCTTTACTTACCTTAGTAAGGAAAGTAACTTTAACTTAGCAAACACACAGATTTACTAAAATAATGAAACTGCCTCTTTTACTTTATGGGAGAATAATTACAGTCTTAATCTGCCTGTCATAGCCCAGTGATCCCACGGCCACAAGCTGAAACAAGTCATTCTTTGCTCCAATAAAGTCTGTAACGCAAATCAGCAAAGAAGCTATGCAACAATGTTCCTTTATACCTCTGCTTCAAATACTGTTAAGTTGGTGATTTAACACTGCGGCCAGGGGAACTACATAAAAAAACAAACATACACCCTTGCTGACAGGGCATTGTTTAGATGAAAATATATAAAAAGAGGGATTAGGTGTCCTTTACGACTAAAACCAGTTGTCTGTGCTGTTTATTTTTTTTTATACTTAGTTTATTATCTTTCATTTGTCAGCATTTGTTACATCATTTACATGATTAACATGTTGTTCTTTGGGGTAAAAGCCCCTTGCACTGACAACATCACAGAAATATTACAGTACTTTTGGTTCACAGTAGTCAACTTTACTACAGTCTAGCTATAACAGTAACAGTAGGTGCGACTGTCTGGGATGTGTTTCGTTCTTTCACTATCTATAACTAGTTATCTCATATCCAGAAAATACCTATAACAGGAGTTAATCTGGGGACATTCTCTATCTCCGGTGTAAAAGGTAAATATCTCTTTAGTGCAGTTTAGGCATCTCTCTCTTAACCACTGTCATGGAGTAACCATCTGGTCCATTTCTGTTGCTATATCTGTGGCTTTTGCTTAAGACTGATCATTAACCTTTCCATCAAATGTATGGATTCAACCATATCCTTCCATTCCCCTACCCCCGGGGTTCTTGGCTGCAACCAATTCTTTGTGATAATTTTTAAAGCTGCCGCAACCAGGATCTTCCATAGGTATCTGGCATCTTTATCTCTAACCTCCCCTGGGATGAGTCCTAAAATGAAATGTTCAGGTCCTAACTGCATTTGAATTGAAAATATCTGTTCTACATGTTTTCTAACCTCCCTCCAATATACGGTGATACCTGGACATGACCAAAAGACATGTGCCTGTGAGACATGTTGTTCTCCACAAGCCTTCCAGCACCCAGCCGTGGCCCCTCCCTTCAAATGCACCATTTGTGTTGGTACTAAAAAATATATGGTTCTCAACTTCCAACAGAAGTCCCTCCACACTAAGGAGCTAGAACTTGACCACGTACTTCTCCACATCAGAGATCAATGTTTATCTGTTATAAGAATTACTAAGTCCTGTTTGCATTTTTTCTTTATATGCTGGGACGTGTTGGCCATATCTGCCACATAGTTATTATACAGCAACAAAATGGCATGGTCTGCTCCCCTTGCCCCCCACACTCTTTGAAATAGCCCTTTCTCTTCCAACACCGGCTCCTCCAGCATTATGTTGTTAATTTGTATAGTCAAGTAGTCTCTCAATTGGTAATACCTGATTTTATCAGTCTGCTTCAGGACATATTTTTCTTCAATTGCTTCAAAGGGGATCAGGGTATTACCCATCATTATTTGATAAGGTGCGCACAGACCCCTTCTAGCTTGTTTCTGATACCATTTATCAAGCATTGCTGGTATAAACTGATGGTCATATGCCCACCATCTATACCTCCATAAATTCCCAAATGTGGTCCCCCTGTTTATTCCCCTCCTCCATCCTTCCAACACCACCCTTGTGCCTGAGAAACCAAACATTTCCCCTGTATCAAGAGGCCCAAACATCACTGCCCACAAAGGGGGATCCCTTTGTTTCCAGAGATCTATTCACTTCCAATGGGTGTTGTATCCCGGGTTGCCCCAAAGTAGTGCAACCCTCATCTGGGCTGCCACCCAGAAGCCCTGCAGACATGGGAACGCAAGACTCCCTTCTTCCTTAGGAAGATAAATAAGAGATCTTCTTAGTCTTGGTTTTTTACCCTTCTATAAATAGGAAAAAACATACTCTGCCCTGTCTCCAGATCTGCCGGAGTTAACAGACATGGGACACATTGAAATAAGTAGAGAAGGTGTGGTAATGCATTCATCTTGAGGGCTTGCACCCTAGCACTAAGTGAGATGGGTAGAAGGGACTATCTTGAAAATCACTTTAAGCTGCGCTATTATAGGAGGATAGTTCAGTTCTTTCAATTGTGCATTGTTCCTACTCAACTTCACCAATAAATATTTTATCTCTGTCTGATCCCATAACATGGAGTACCATTTTAAGCTCCTCAGTTGGGGTAAAATTAAACAAAGAATTTCTGTTTTATTATTATTCAGTTTATAGCCGGATAACCTGGAAAACTTATCTAGCTATCTGAATACTGCTGGCAAAGACTCCACGGGGTCCACCACATATAAAAGAACATCGTCAGCATACAAAGCCAGTTTGTGGGTTTGTCCCCCCATATTAATCCTTTTTATCTCTGGGCACTAATGAATGCTCTGAGCAAGAGGTTCAATGAACAGGGCAAACAATAGTGGGGAGAGAGGACACCCCTGTCATGTTCCCCTTTCCAAATAAAAAGTCCCAGAGATATGTCCGTTCGCTCTAACCTATGCTCTCAGAGACCCGTATAACTTAAATATGGCTGTTATCAGCTGCCTTGGGAACCCAAACCGGGAAAGGACCTCCTCCAGAAACAACCAAGATACTCTATCAAACGCTTTTTCAGTGTCAAGACTTACCATCAGCGACGGTAATTTTTGCATGGAGATTTGATCAATTTATATGTGTTGTTCTATGAAGATTATCCTGTGCTTGTCTGCCCTGTGTGAAACTGGATTGGTCTATTTGTATTAAAGAGCAGAGGTACTCCTGAATACGTCTTGCCAAAAGAGATGTAAATATTTTGTAATCAGTGTTCAATAGGGAAATCGGTCTATATGAAGGGACTTTTGTTGGGTCCTTTCCCGTCTTGGGTATCACTGAAATCACCACCTGGGCCCAAGAAGGAGGGGTCGCAGCCTCATCTCTCATGACCTCTTCAAAAATCTTCCCCAGAAGTGTCTTTATCTGGTTCCCAAAGCATTTATAGAACTCTGCAGGGAGTCCGTCCGAACCCGGACATTTACCCACCTTAAGCCTTTTAATCTCCTCCTTTATTTCCTCCGTTCTCACAGGTCCCATTAACCTTTCCCCTTGCTCCCTACTTAGACTCGGTAGTTTAAGTGAACTCAGGAATCTCTTTATGTCTTCCCTTCCCGCTTTTGTGTCTTCTACATATAACTTAGTACAGTATATTCTGAAGGCGCCTGCTATCTCATGAACCCCTTGAACCATTTGGCCTATTGCTGGATGCCACACCTTTGTTATTGTTGCTCTTGCCCGTTTTGCCCTCAGCCTGCTAGCCAGGTAGTGCAATGATCGAGGTCCCCTCTCAAAATGTTGTTGTCTCAAAAAGAGCAACCTCTGATCCACCTGATAATCCAAAATTCCCGTCAACTCCTTCTTATAGTCCAGCAACTGTCTCCTCTGCTCCTTGTCATACTTTTTCGTTGAGGCCGGTTGGATAAATTTACCTCGCAGGACAGCTTTTGAGGCATCCCAATGGATGGCCCGTGTGGTATCCTGCTCTGTATTATCTAGAAGGTATGCCCTATGAGTTTCTACTATCTGGTCCCTAATTTCTTTATCTTTCAAAAGAGAGGTGTTCAGCCACCATATGGTATTCCGGTGAGTCTCCCCTAGGTCTATTTTTATATATATGGGCACGCGGTCAGACAAAAGTAAGTCCCCATCCAAGTATCTTCAATTCTCTGTTCCTCAGTCTTCATGACTGATATGTAGTCTAGCCCTGAATATGTGTTGTGGGTCACAGAAAAAAGGTATAGTCCCTCTGTCTAGTGTGTTGGTGTCTCCAAGTATCTAATAATCCCATTTCTCCTATCAATTTCTGGATTTTCCTAGCTGTTCTGTGTGGTTTCCATCTTACCATCGAGGAGGAGTCCATATCCGGGTTCAAAGCTAGATTAAGATCCTACCACAAATTATGACTTCCTCCTCCCACTCTAATAGAGTGGCTAGAAAGGAACGGTACTCAGGTAGTGTTGAGCCAGGGGGAAAGTACACGGATGCCAGTGTAACAACATTGCCCCTAAATTTACTTTTCAGTATCGCATATCGTCCCTCCTTATCTGTCTTAGCCTCCATTTTTTCAAATGGGGAATTAGGTAGCACCAACACCATCACACCCCCTCCTTCAACTCATTCTTATAGGAAGGACAGCCACCATTTTCCAAAACCCAATTTTAGGAACTTATTGTGCTTCTTCATCAACAGATGGGTCTCCTAGGAAATAAAAATTTGCCGGCTTTCCTTATCTGGCTCAATATTTTAGATCTTTTAACAGGGTTTGTAAGGCCTTTAACATTATAGGAACAAATAATCGTACCCTTACCTGCCATTGAAAGGGTCTGTATTTAAAAATATATTCTCAGGGTCCCCCCAGATTCCTCCTCAAGAGCCCTCCAACACATCTCCCTTCTTTATTTCATTTAACTCTCTCTTGCGACGGGACACATCCCAGATATGAAATAACATTAAAACCATTACTTGATAACAGTAGCTTAACTTTACAGCCAAATGGGCTAGCAACCAATGCATTATTCTTGACCTCCAAGGTAGAAGTCCCACTTTTTGGGGCTCTAGTCCTACCTCCACCTTATACAGGCGGATGCAAGTTCAGAGGGGTTACCAGTGTCTCTACAAAGGGAGACCCCCTCTAGAGAGCTCTTGTTCATAACTTGGAGCTCTTCACTTTCCTGTGTGACCAATTACTCTATTGATCAGAAAAGCTTTTTAATTGGAGCACTGCATGCCCAAGCACCTTCCAAAAGAAAATGTTGTTCGCTGATCTAACCATCTTTCATATAAACATTTAACTCCTGACCTAATCATAATTTCATGTCTTCTATAGGGCCAGAGAAATCTCTCTCCACCACTTCCTCAACTGCAGTACCCCCCCCCGGGGAGATGATAATCCCTCCCCACATGGGAGGGGGGAGGCAAACCCCTCAGCAACCAACCAAGAATCATTGCCCCTTCCCTAATCCCCCTCCCCATAATTCACTAACCCGACTAATTTTGTTTATTTTATTCATTTATTCCTCCATTGGTATTCCCTTTTCCCATACCTCAAAAAGCTTCTTATCTTTTCATCCCCATGTGTTTGTTATTAATGCCCATTCTTGTACTCCTGATATCTTAAACCCATGTCCTTATGCGGTTTCAGATATAATGGTCCGTACACTTTATATATTTCTTCTCGAGCCAAAGCTGTTTGTTCCTTGTTCCTGGGTCACCGTGTGCAGGGTGGGTCACTGATGGTGGTCTGTGTTGAGTATACCACTGTGTCCTGATGGTCTTGGCATGCTCAACTGGGTGTATGGTAGGGGCGTGGCTCAGCCCATGCGGGACCACTGGGCTGCTGTTTCACTGCCATGTTTGTGGGGTGCTATAGTCAGGGTCAGGGTCCCCTTGATGGCTTGGTTCCCCTGGGGCTGCTGGGCTTGCCCCTTCCAAGGCTGTTCTGCTTTATGGAGAGGCCACCTGTGGCATTGTGCAGTGTGGTGGTTTGGCGCTGGTGTGATGGGTTGGGGCATGTGTGATTGTGCCAGGGGCTGGGGGTCACTGTGTCTGGGGTGTGCTCTATGTTGGTCTCCTGTGCCCCTTCCCTGTGCTGCCTTGGTTCTGTGTTTTTCTTTCTGCCTGCTCCTGCCCTGATCACTGGTGTTGCACTCAGATCTGCTCTCATGATCTCTCTGCTGTAATGGCACTATCTTTGGTTGCACCATGGTGCATCTTTGCCATATTTAACCTCATTTGCACATGGCATTTTCGGGTGATGCATCTTCTGAATATGGCTCTGAGCACCATGGCACACTCTGACTTGTGCTGTGCTGGTCTTGCACTTCTGGTTTGTGCATTTCTGAATATCCACACCTTTGGGGTGCAGTTTAAACAACTAGTGACATCTGGATTCATATTCCTTGGCATTTTCAAGAATAAGTTTCCTTAACCTGAAGAACATCGATGGAACAGGCACTGTTAGTCAGTTGTAACATCTGAGTGTAAATCAGTTGCACCAACAAAGTTCAATTATTGTTTCATAGTCTCACTTTATTATTCTATAGCTGAATGGCCTCCTGTTCCTAGCCTGTTTTAATTTCTTCAGGATTCATTAGGAACAGATGGCTGCTTCATAAATCAAACTCAAAATCAATATTTCCTTGTAATTTTCTCAAGGATAGTATGCCTAGATTTAGTTACTAGTAATTGTCAAACTGAAACAACTCTGCTGAGGAAGAAACACCAATTTTCAATTAGAAATGGAAGATTGTCTGTGGAATGATACATGTGAAATGTTGCTGTTGAGCACATTTTTCTGAAGCAGAGTTTAAATCATAAGAAGAGACTGATAATAATTCAGTTTAACACATTCCTAAGTCCTGGGTAACTTGTGTGGTCCTCAGAACCAGCTTCTTTGGTACAGGAGAGCAGCTGGTAGCATTAACCCAAGTGGAATAAATACCACAATGCAGAGGTAGAAGGTGACATCTGAGTGATGTCACAGATGACTTACCCACCTTTACTGCTACAGAAGCCTGTTTATCACAGGCTGTTGCAGAAACCATGTAGAACACTGAGCTGGAGCTCTTTCAAACCACAGTTCAGTACAAACATTGAATTGCACACTGCAGTGGTTTGCACCCTCCAACGTGGCCTACTTATTGGAATATCATTTTTGTTCATGCTCTTTAGAGTTATAATTTAGAAACTTAGTAATCACATTCCTAATACTTTTCACATTTTTCTATTCCATATACTGTGCTATCAATGCCATTTTTAACAATAGTGCATAACAGCGTGATGCAGCAAATCCTGATACCAGAAATGCTGCAACCCTTTGAATATGACTTTGAACAAAGGTATTGGCCACAACGTTTGATGGCATTGAACATGGTAGTGGTAGCTAGCACTGTATCAAGTAGTAAAAAAAAGGTTGTTAGTGGCAGAGGGGGAATGGAAGGTTGTGGAAACAGTGTAACCATTGACTGCAAATCTAGTAGAAATCTATTGATTGTACTGCACAGTACTGAACATCAAAATATATATGTTTATATAAACCCTGCAGACTCTATCAGGTCTTATCTATATAGTACAGATGCAGTCTGATCAGAAAGTTAGGCTTTAAAACAGCAAGTTCAGTTATATTACACACAATACTTCTATATGAACTCATTCACTTCATAGAAGCTCTTTTGAGAGTTCCACTGCGTGTGTCCTATTTACTCGTGACACTGCATCCTGGCCTTTCACAAAACTGCTTATAATCCGCATGCCACAAAACAAATGTGACTACCTCTATGAATCATAAGTGCTACACACAAAGTATGAGTGGCAAAAGTTGTTCAGTACAAAATTATATTTCCAATAGTGCTATGTAATTAATTATAAGCAATATCTTTTTTTTTCTATACTAGTCAAAATAACAAAAGTGTTTGTTTTGCGATAAAAAGGCAACGTAACCCATTTTTGGTAGGAAAATATGTAACATATTAACACCAAATTAAACATCTATACATTACATGTAGGTACTGTACAAAAGTAGTTTTGTACTGAACAGCAATTTTTCTAATATAAAACATGTCTTTTTCCCATTTATTATTCAAGATGCCTAGGTGAGGCTTGAGGGACAAATATCAACCATACATACCATACCATAAACAAATGCTAATAACTCCTACAGTATACATGATATACATAAAGTATCAGCGGCAAAGTTGTTCAGCACAAAATTAGCTTTCTAATAATGATGTGCAGTCAATTTTAATCAAGTCTGTTCACAAGTAACACAGAGAAATAGTGTTGATGACCTGAAAGTGTACAGGGCAAACAGAAAGTCTTTAGCTGCCAACAGAAGTCATTGTGGGAGACAAAGGGGATGATTTGGCTGCCAACTACAGACGTTTCCTGGAGGTAATGAGTTAAGACAATTTATTTACAAAATTTCAAAATTTATTGAAGGAAGCAGGGGTTAGCAAAGGAAGAAAGGAGAAAGAGTAATCAAAGGAGAAAGGAGGAAGAAGGAGCAGTTCAAAAAGGAGAAAGCAGCAAGAAGAGAGGTAAGGGCTGCCAAATGGTGCAAGGTCTGCATCAGAAACCCCATGAGGAGAGAGACTGAAAGAGTTCAATATGTACACCCTGAAGGAGAAGGAGAGGAGGAGAGAGGACTATTATGAAGATCTTCAAAATGCCTCTGGGGATTAATAAGGTACAGGAGGAGATATTTTCAGAGAAAGGTGCTGTAGAACAAGAGGTCTTGATATGAAGCTGGAAGGAGATAGATTCAGGAGAGATGTGGAAGTACTTTTCACAGAAAGGGTGGTGGATTCCTGGAACAGCCCTCCATGGGAGGCAGTGGGGTGAAACCAGTGGTGGGTTTCAAAAATGTCTGGGACAGGTACAAATGAACTTAGGAGGAAAGAGTTGGGGTAGAAGAAACAGTGCTGTAAGGGAAGTTGGATATGCAGTAAAGTGATCATATTAATAATGGCAGACTAGCTGGGCCTAGCAGTCATCATCTGCCATCAGTTTCTATGTTTATGTAACTCCCTTTGGGGAAATTACTAGTTCTATTTGGCCTTCCTGGTTTTTGTGGACTAATTTGGCCCAATAGATAAAGGGCTAATTTTTCCAGCACTTGGGTGGAGCCTCTCATGGGTCAGGAGGTCACCATGGGTGTGTGAGGGGATAAAGCACATCAGTTTAGGTGGGTTGGGGAGTTCCAGTTGTAGAGTGAGTGCGAGGTGCAAGAGGGAGTCAGGTGGTGTGGTCAAATGCACAGTCCTGCCCCTGGCTGGTGGCTTTTGGGGGAACACAGAGGATGAAACTGCAGCAAGTAGCCACAAACTATGTCAGGAGGGGAGCCGAGCAGCTGCAAGTTGCAGAGCGCCTTTAGCAGCCTGTGTTGATTCATGTAGGGATTCTGTGGACAAGAATATGGCAGGAGTGTAGTGTCCAGACAGCTAAGCTGATTTGAGCTCTGCGGGACATGTCCCCCTTCTCAGTTCGGGGACAGTTACTGCCAGTCCTGGGAAAGGATGCAGGGGTCATGAGGGAACCTGCAAATCCCAAAGCCATGAGGACTGCATTTTTTGAGGTGGGCCCATTGAGTCAGCACAGAGAGAAAGAGAGAGAAAGGTGGGGATTATTGAGAGTTTGGGAGCCTGTGAAGAATAATGTGCTGTTAGGCACTGTGAACTGTTTTGGGACTTGTGCTGCCTTCAAACTTTTGCAACCATAGTGGTCCCAAGATAATGCTGCCCTAAAGACTGTGCAACCTCCTCGGCCCAGGTAAAACTGCTGTTATGAGCCATACCAGCCAAGTGAAAGCTGAGTGTGTTTCCTGCTAATTAAATGATGTTTCTCAGAGTCATGTGGAATATGTTTAATGAATTTGGGATCCCTGTTGCTTCTTCAAGTTCCATGTGGACATTCCATTATTGGAAATTAACTGTTTAACATCTATTAACCTATTGTTTTGTCCAGCACTAGTAAGGAAAAAGGGACCTGTGTGTGAAATGTGGGCCTGGGTAACGTGACCACTGGAACTGCTTCATGCTGCTGCCATGGGTGCCCTTCTCACAGACATATTCCACCCATTCCCTAGACATGGAGAGGGAGGCTACATTTCTATGTATGACAGGTTATGTGATTCATTGTGTAAGGCATACAGCTGCTCCAGTTTTGCACTGTGCTGTTGGTTTACAGAGCAAGTTTAGATATGGTTCTTAGGGGAGGGTAAGGAGATGAGGGCTTGAGGTTCAAACAACATGAAAACCAAAACAAATTAAATATCTGGGCTATATAAAACAATGCACTCCATCAAGCTCAACAGTGATGAACATTATATACATATTGTGTAGGTTACAGTCAGTGATTTCTAGAAATATATTTTTATCCAAGCCATCAGTCTCCATTCTAAAGATAGTAAACTTTTTATTTGTAAAAGGCTGTGAAATAATTTAAAGTTTAAGCTGACAAAAAGTTAAGTAAGTTATTACATTTGTAAGCTTCAATTTTTCAGCATTTCCCTGCACAAATTTCAAGTTTATTGCAGGAATAACTCCATTGAGCAAGTTTATTCACAAGGAGGTCCTGAGGACATATGTCAGGAACATATACAGACAAAGGAAATTAAATACATAAGATCTGAGTACATAAAAATATATGGTACATGTGGTATATTGTGCTCAAAATAAAACATGACAAAGGTAATATTTGTGAACAGAACTAAGAAAGTTCATTTCATAATTGAGAACCTACAGTCTAAATAATTGGAACAAGATCATTAGGATGTATAAGGTGGAGGGAGAGTATAAAATAGGTGGGAGGGGTAGAGAAGAGGGAGGAGAAGAAGGAGGAGGATCTAGTGACGGAGAAGGGAGAAGGACGAAAAGTGTGGAGGAATAAGGAAAATGAGGTTGACAGGAATAACAAGAGTAAGGAAGGAAGGAGGGATAGGAGAGGTAAGTAGAAATAGAGAAAGTAGAAAAAGTAAGAAGAAAGGAGTTGTTGATTTATAAGTCTAAGGTCAGCTGTATAGTGTATATCTTTCAATTTTGTCACAGTAAGGGTTTTAACAAGAATTATGGAGGCAAGGTAGGAAAGTTTCGTGTAGACTGGAGCTGGTGTCTTCAGTTGGAAGGGCAATATAAATTGCATGTTTACCAAAGGAGGAGGTACAAGTGATAGGCATGGCTAAGAGGATAAAGTCAGAATTCAAGGAATAAGAACCATGGAGATGTGAATAAGGGATGTTATATAGCTTGGGAGTTTGTTCAGAAGGATTTTGAGCATCCAGGTGCCAGAGTAAAACAAGCATCTGGTAGTAAGCGACGTCCAGCCTACAGCAACATACAGATCACAATGGAGATTATGAAAGGGGGAGTTGGTAATGAACCGTAGGGCACGATAGTAGAGAATGTCCAATTTGTTCAGGTTTATGGCTGCTGTAGAGTTGTAGATTATGTCGCCATAATCGAGTAAAGGCAGGAATGTTGCCTGAACAAGCCTAGTTCTAATCTCGATTGGAAATAGGGACCTGTTTCTGAAGAAGAAACCTAATCTGGATTTTACCCTGCTGGCCAGATTGTCAACATTGACATCAAAGGTGAGTTTATTATCTAGCCATATACCTAAATACTGTATTTGAATTTGGATAAAACCTAAAGAGATTCACCTTGTGAGGTGGCAATAAAGTCATTAGGCAGGTTTAGGGAGGCAGAAGGTGTGGTGTTGGATCCACGACTGGTCGTCGATAAAAATGTTGTCGAATGACCAGACAGCGAAACCTTCAGATTGACTGCATTTTGTAGTCAGCTGCCAGTTTTGAACAAAACCAAGTGTTTTCTTTAGGGGGCTTCACCCCTGAACCCCCAATGGGGGGGGCTGCACCCCTACCCCCCACTTACGGTTCTTAACTCTGAGTTGGAGCTTATTTGGGGGGGTGCAGGATCCCAGCCAGATAGTGCCGGGTTCCAGTGCAGACCCTACAGTGACGTAGCACTGTAGTTGCTGTCGAAATGTCACAGTCAGTGTGGTATACCAGTGGTGTTGAGAGTAAAAATCATTGCCATTATTTCTCTGGCATTAAGGAGGAGCTTTGCATTAATAAGGTATGGTCAAGCTGCGCGAAGTCAGCTTGTAGTACGTCTCTTACTTCAGACAGAGTTGAGCTAGAAGTATACAGAACTGTATCATCAGCAAAGAAATGCAATTTGGAATCAGTTATGTCATGGTCAAGTTTATTAATGTATAAGTCTGGTTCCTAGAGAGAGAAAGGCAGAGAGAAGAGGAATGTTGGAGCATGGTTGCCCATCTAGTGTTATCTATGCACAGGAACACACACACACACACACACACACACACACACACAGACACACACACACACACACACACACACACACACACATACACACACACACACATACACACACACAATTAGGAGACAGACAGAGAGAAGTCACCGGATGGAGAGGAGGTCACGACAGCCTTCAATCGCTTCTTCACCAACTTGAGGGGTGTTCAGACCCAACCTACTCACAGCTCATAGAGCTCTTTGTCACTGAATCCCAGACTCTCCAATTGCCCATTTCCATCTGCGTGACAGTGCAAACCAAAGATGTGCTGCCTCCCACAATCCTTAAAACCCAGCGGATCACCAGGACCGACGGACTGGAATCTAGGCTGCTATGGGCTGCTGCATCAGCCATTGCACTGCCTGTAACATTGTTAATAAACAGATCCGTGCAGGAAGGTACTGTCTCACTAACATGGAAATGGGCCCATGTAGTCCCAATCCCCAAGGGTGGAGCAAGGGAACCTATAGACCACTATAGGCCCATCTCCATCCTATGTCACCTGGCTAAGATTCAGGAGCAGCTAGTTTACAGCCAACTCAGAGACTACCTGGAATCCAACAGGTTACTGACCCCCACACAACATGGCTTTAGACCAAAGCATGGGACCAATATTGCCCTCATCAAATTCACCTCCGATGTCCTGGAAGCTTGTGACAAGGGTACCCCCACTGGGGCCATGTTCATGGACCTCTCTAAGGCCTTCGACCTGGTGGATCACTTACTCCTGCTAACCAAGCTTAGCCAACTGGGGCTGGATCAGCACTCCCTTAACTGGTTCTGTAATTACCTCACTGACCGCACTCAACAGGTCAAGTGGAAAGGGTTCACCTCCGAACCCCTACCTTTAACTGAGGGGGTCCCACAGGGCTCAATCTTAGGCCCGCTATGTTCTCCCTATTCACAAATGACCTCTATGGACATTATGGGGTGGCTTCATAGTACAGTATGCTGATGATGCAGTGCTGTACAGAATGAGGGATCGCCCATCCGATCTAGGACCCCGGCTCCAAGGCACAGACTTGGCTAATTGAGAACCACCTGGTCCTCAACCCCACCAAGACTAAGGCTATGCTGTTCGGGCCAAAATCCCTGGTTCTCTCCAGGGACCATCTTCTGCCACTCACTACCTTATCTGGCTCCAAAATAGAGGTGGTACAATCAGTCAAATACCTTGGCCTCACACTAGATCAGGGACTCACACTGAAGCCCCATGTGGATGCTGTACAAAAACATCCACCAAAAACTGGCCTTCTATCTCCTAGCTACAACATGATACCAGAGACTAGACTGGCAATCTCATAAAGTATCCTTCTCCCAACCTTAACTTATTTTTCCCCCATCGTACTCGGCATCGCTAAAACAGACCACAGTAGACTAATGACCTTATACCACAAAATAGCTTGCTTTGCTTCCAAGTCATACCCTAGGACCAACCACTGTGATGCCCTCACAGCCCTCAACTGGCCATCCCTGTACAATAGGCTCCAGTACACCCTACTAAGCTGGACCTACAAGCTCCCTGATGCCCAACCCCCGGCAAGTCTGATCAGACTACTTGCCCCAAAGCAGAACAGATGACCTCTCCGCTCCTCGAACAATAAATTCCTGGAAATTCCCCTGACCTGCACTATCGCCAGGAGTAAATTCTTTACTCACCTAGCCCCGGAATCATGGAACAATCTCCCCAGCCATCTTCAGGAGGCACCGACCTTAGCCATCTTTCAAAAGGGACTGCATGCTCACCTTATCAAACCAAGTCCCTGCCACTGCCACAATGGCTAAGACAACCACACCTCATGTCAATTTGTACCATCTGGACAATGCTCCCCACAAGGGCATGATTAATGACTTGCACAAGCGGTACTCTCTACCCCATATGGAACTTCCCCAATGCATTCAAAGCACTTATCACCCTCACCCCTATCTGCCATCGCTGCTGTACTCTATATTGTAATGCATTTGCTGCCCTTTTCTACAGAAACTGTATACTGTCCTTATAACCCTGTATTATATGTACTACTCTGCTATGCTATACTCATCAGTGTAATATACCTCCAGCATTAGATGTACTGTACCGTGATTGTGTATTAGATGTACTACTGTACTAGATTCACTGCACTGTACTACTGCTGTATTAACTAATTTCATGTACCTCTTACCCTCTTACACAAAACTTTAAAATTGTATACTGTCCTAGTAACCCTGTACGATATGTCTGACACTGTGATACCTGACTGTATGTTCAAACCACATGTAACAAACCCGGGTCGCCCCTGAAAAAGGGACTCTCAGGCCCAGTGGGCTTACCCGTTAACAAAATTTAATAAATAAATAATAAATAAATAAATAAGTCCAAAGCAGTCTCATTACAAACTCAGTTTTGATGAACAGGCAGTGGTATAGAGCTAAATTTAGAAGTGTGTGGGTCTTCATGTACTACAATTTCATGAACTACAATTTTCTCAACACTCCACAGGCTGGCAGTCTGAGGCCTACCTAGGCCACCAGAAACTATCAGTGTTTTAGATGTATTCTGGGCATTTTGAGGGTCATTTTTACACTATTTGGCTGATTTTAAAGACTTCTTTCACTTGTTACAACTAACCAATATCACTATTAAAATAACTACTTTTTATTTTCTTAAAAATAAATGTCAAAACTAAAGCAAAAAATCACCCTTTGGCCACCCTTCAAACACCCTACAATATACCACTTATCTTGAGTACAGGTGGCTATCACTGCAACAGGTATTGCATTTGTTACCTTGCAACCTGAACAGCAGACTCTGCCGGCCAACAGTACACCACACAGTCAGATATACAAGGCAGTGAGAAGGGCACACAAAACACCAGCCTGGATGTGTATGTGTCTGTCACACAGCAGAAACTTACACAGACCATCCATGCCAGAGAATGGAACTAATACACATGACCCACTGGAGGGTCCCTGAAGGAACAACACTGACACAGGATGCATACCAGGTCATGATTGCTTTACCTGCATGAACCCTGAACTGAGACAGTTGGAGCAGGGAGGGTAAAGCTCTGCAGGGACAGCTGCATGAAATACAGGGTATGTGCTGTGACATCACTGTCCACAGACTTGACATACAGCAAGGATTCCACAACCTGTGGAGACCTCTGACAGAGGCATGACTATAACTGTCACTGCTCTACAGCAGAATGGTGTTTCCCATTTATACCCAGTACTTGGCAGCCAACCCCCAAATCCCCATATGTCATGCATCGGAAACACAACACCATCAAGCACTCCAGCACAATCCACACATGACAGCCTACCTGCAGGAGTGCACAGTCAACTGCAACAGATGATGACTTAATGCCAAGCACATCCTGAGGCATGTAAACTGCCCAGTCACATGGCATGGGCAGTTTCAATGCTGGTGGTAGACTCATCCCACCCTAAGCACCCTCTCAGAAGTCATCCTAGACAATTACCTAATGCTTCATCAAAATGCAGCATATACTTTAATGCCGAAGAATTGCCTTCCACCATCAGATGCATGTGGACTTCACTTCAAGGGTTCTATACTTGTTCACAGTGGGGGATGGGAGGCTAGCAGGAAAGGGCAAGCTGGGGAGCAAGACAGATATCACTCGAGTAACTGGACACAGCCCAGCCCAGCCCAGCCCTCACCATCAGATAAGGCCATCTAATACAAAGAAAATTATTAATACAAAACAGCACACTTACCTCATTGCTTTTATGATAAAGCCAGGATGGTTAGTAATTCATATTATTTTGTTGGCACCAACCATCTAACTCACTCAGTCCTGGACAAGTCCTGACTCCCGACTTGTGAGAATTAATCCCTCGTAGGCTCACATGGCATGTCTAGTCTGCTGCTTCCCACTCACACTCCACATAGTACCAGCAGCACCTCCAGTCACACAGGTACAGCTAGCTGCTTCCCAGGTTAGAGAATTTCTGCAGAACTTTCCATAGATTGCAGATCTGTCTTTCACATGAACAAAAAGTACAAACTTCAAAATAAGAACAAACCTATCTCTGCCAAGTCATTAAGTTACTAATCCTTCATGGAGAAGACATTTAAACATGCACTACTGCTTTGCCACATTAAATAAGTTAATTAAATAAATACTGTAATCCACTGTTCTGCTCTTTCATGGAAAAATACATAGTAAAAGCTTGTCTCACTGAAAATGAGAAATTGACTCTCACTTGGGCTATCCTGTGTAAATGCAGACCCCACTGAAAAAAAAAAAAGATCTTGCATCTCCACTGTACTATCCTGGGTAAATACAGTGTAAAAACTTGGTCAAACAGAACCCCATGTCAAGCAAGATATCAAAACACAGCTGGGCTATCCAGTGTAAATACAATGTATTGTAAAACTATAAAAGCAAGGCCCTACAGCAGAACCCTACTGAAAAGCAAATGTTGCATGTAAGCTGATCTCTCAAGGAAAAATACATTGTAAAATCATCCTGATCATCGATCTTGCAGCTGTCTGGTATATTTCTTGGTGGTCTAGTGGTCCTCCAATAAGGACATCTGACCCCTCCAAACTCTCCTCTCAGACATCTCACCAGCCCTGGTCATATAATGCAAACTACAGCAGTAATGATAACTGTATGAAATCTGCCCACCACCTCAGCTGTATTCTATTTGACAGTCTCCGAACAATCACAAGTATTGTCAAACACCTGCTTCTACAGCACTCACGATCGTCACTGACAGCCAGGTGGTGGCAGGCCAAGGTGGTGAGCAGAGGGATGCAGGTCACTGTCACATTTCTGTACTTTGTCCAGGTAACCTGAGCTGGGGCGGTGGTTGGTCCTGAGTAGGTAGGTTGACAGAGGATCAGATGTCCTTTGTGGGGGAGACCACTAGACACTAGGAATATTCAAAGAGATACAGGACAGTTGATTGAGAGTGCAGGAACCTGAGTAGGGGTGTGAATACAGTTCTTATTTAGATCAACCCCCCCCCAAGATACAGGCCTCACTCCAGAACTCAGATAAATAAGAACTCAGCTGCAGGAGTCAGATTCCAAGTACTTATTTATTTATTTTATCTTTATTTTACTTTTTTTTCACCAGGAAAGACACATTGAGCTGAAACTCATTTCCAGGTCATCCTGGGAGCACTATGAAGTTAAATGATTTGATCAGAGTCACACAGTATACAAATGGTGGCTGTGAGATTCAAACCCATGTCTCCAGGTTTCTCCAGGAGTCCTTTAATGAGAACATAAAAACTGTAGCCAGGAGTTCCTTTACATAACATCCCAGTTCTGTCTGTAGGCAGTAAGGGTTAACAGTGCTGTGATCAATCAGTCACTGCCATGTTGTTTCCTCCTAGGTTTTACATTTCACACACACACACACACACACACACACACACACACACACACACACACACACACACACACACACACACACACCACTGTTTTAGTCTTGCTTTGCTACCATGGACTGACATAGTCCAGCATTCATTCTCTGTGATCTCTAACACTACAGCTTGTAGTGTTGTGTGTTAATACTAGCTGCATATTTCACAACCGCACAGACTTCTCACACTGGTGGTGCTTTTTTGACAAAACTTTTATTTTCAGTAAACATTTTGTTTCTGAGTTGTAGTGTATGTTAGTCATCATTTTCTGACTTGACTCGTCAAATCAATCCATGCATATTAAAGAGAGAAAATAGCCAACAGACTCAGGCACCAATAAAACTGTCACTTTATAATCAATCAAGCAGTATTTCCAAATAAACTACTTAAGAATGCAAATAAAGTGTAACCACCCACATTTTTCAACAGAATTGTCAGCACAAAAACTGGACAGAGGGTTACATGATCTTTACTTACCTTAGTAAGGAAAGTAACTTTAACTTAGCAAACACACAGATTTACTAAAATAATGAAACTGCCTCTTTTACTTTATGGGAGAATAATTACAGTCTTAATCTGCCTGTCATAGCCCAGTGATCCCACGGCCACAAGCTGAAACAAGTCATTCTTTGCTCCAATAAAGTCTGTAACGCAAATCAGCAAAGAAGCTATGCAACAATGTTCCTTTATACCTCTGCTTCAAATACTGTTAGTTGGTGATTTAACACTGCGCCAGGGAACTATATAAAAACAAACATACACCCTTGCTGACAGGGCATTGTTTAGATGAAAATATATAAAAGAGGGATTAGGTGTCCTTTACTTACTAAAACCAGTTGTCTGTGTTGTTTATTTTTTTTACTTAGTTTATTATCTTTCATTTGTCAGCATTTGTTACATCATTTACATGATTAACATGTTGTTCTTTGGGGTAAAAGCCCCTGCACTGACAACATCACAGAAATATTACAGTACTTTTGGTTCACAGTAGTCAACTTTACTACAGTCTAGCTTATAACAGTAACAGTAGGTGCGACTGTCTGGGATGTGTTTTGCTCTTTCACTATCTATAACTAGTTATCCTATATCCAGAAAATACCTATAACAGGAGTTAATCTGGGGACATTCTCTCTATCTCCGGTAAAGGTAAATATCTCTTTAGTGCAGTTTAGGCATCTCTCTTTAACCACTGTCATGGAGTAACCATCTGGTCCATTTCTGTTGCTATATCTGTGGCTTTTGCTTAAGACTGATCATTAACCTTCCATCAAATGTATGGATTCAACCATATCCTTCCATTCCCTACCCCGGGTTCTTGGCTGCAACCAATTCTTTGAGATAATTTTTAAAGCTGCCGCAACCAGGATCTTCCATAGGTATCTGGCATCTTTATCTCTAACCTCCCCTGGGATGAGTCCTAAAATGAAATGTTCAGGTCCTAACTGCATTTGAATTGAAAATATCTGTTCTACATGTTTTCTAACCTCCCTCCAATATACGGTGATACCTGGACATGACCAAAAGACATGTGCCTGTGAGACATGTTGTTCTCCACAAGCCTTCCAGCACCCAGCCGTGGCCCCTCCCTTCAAATGCACCATTTGTGTTGGTACTAAAAATATATGGTTCTCAACTTCCAACAGAAGTCCCTCCACACTAAGGAGCTAGAACTTGACCACGACTTCTCCACATCAGAGATCAATGTTTATCTGTTATAAGAATTACTAAGTCCTGTTTGCATTTTTTCTTATATGCTGGGACGTGTTGGCCATATTCGCACATAGTTATTATACAGCAACAAAATGGCATGGTCTGCCCCTTGCCCCCACACTCTTTGAAATAGCCCTTTCTCTCCAACACCGGCTCCTCCAGCATTATGTTGTTAATTTGTATAGTCAGTAGTCTCTCAATTGGTAATACCTGATTTTATCAGTCTCGCTTCAGACATATTTTCTTCAATTGTTTAAAGGGGATCAGGGTATTACCCATCATTATTTGATAAGGTGCTATGACCCCTTCTAGCTTGTTTCTGATACCATTTATCAACATTTTGGTATAAACTGATGGTCATATGCCCACCATCTATACCTATAAATTCCCAAATGTGGTCCCCTGTTTATTCCCTCCTCCATCCTTCCAACACCACCTTTGTGCCTGAGAAACCAACATTTCTGTATCAAGAGGCTCAAATATCACGCCCACAGTGGGATCCCTTTGTTTCCAGAGATCTATTCACTTCAATGGGTGTTGTATCCGGTTGCCCCAAAGTAGTGCAACCTCATCTGGGCTGCCACCCAGAGCCCTGCAGACATGGGAACGCAGACTCCCTTCTTCCTTAGGAAGATATAAGAGATCTTCTTAGTCTTGGTTTTTACCCTTCTATAAATAGGAAAACATACTCTGCCCTGTCTCCAGATCTGCGGGTTAACACAGACATGGGACACATTGAAATAGTAGAGAAGGTGTGGTATGCATTCATCTGAGGGCTTTTACCCTAGCACTAAGTGAGATGGGTAGAAGGGACTATCTTTGAAAATCACTTTTAAGCTGCGCTATTATAGGAGGATAGTTCAGTTCTTTCAATTGTGCATTGTTCCTACCCAACTTTACCAATAAATATTTTATCTCTGTCTGATCCCATAACATGGGGTACTTACTTTTAAGCTCCTCAGTTGGGGTAAAATTAAAACAAAGAATTTCTGTTTTATTATTATTCAGTTTATAGCCGGATAACCTGGAAAACTTATCTAGCTATCTGAATACTGCTGGCAAAGACTCCACGGGGTCCACCACATATAAAAGAACATCATAGCATACAAAGCCAGTTTGTGGGTTTGTCTCCCATATTAATCCTTTTATCTCAATGGGACTAATGAATGCTCTGAGCAAGAGGTTCAATGAACAGGGCAAACAATAGTGGGAGAGGACACCCCTGTCATGTTCCCTTTCCAAATAAAAGTCCCAGAGATATATCCGTTGCATCTAACCTATGCTCTCAGAGACCTTATAACTTAAATATAGCTTATTATCAGCTGCCTTGGGAACCCAAGCTGGAAAGGACCTCCTCAGAAACAACCAAAGATACTCTATCAAACGCTTTTTCAGTGTCAAGACTATATCATCAGCTTATTTCTGTACATGGAGATTTGATCAATTTATATGTGTTGTTCTATGAAGATTATCCTGTGCTTGTCTGCTCTTGTGAGAACTGGATTGGTCTATTTGTATTAAAGAGCAGAGGTACTCCTGAATACGCCTTGCCAAAAGAGATGTAAATATTTTGTAATCAGTGTTCAATAGGGAAATCGGTCTATATGAAGGGACTTTTGTTGGGTCCTTTCCCGCCTTCGGTATCACTGAAATCACCACCTGAGCCCAAGAAGGAGGGTTCGCAGCCTCATCTCTCATGACCTCTTCAAAAATCTTCCCAGAAGTGTCTTTTATCTGGTTCCTAAGCATTTATAGAACTCTGTAGGAGTCCGTCCGAACCGGACATTTACCCACCTAAGCCTTTTAATCTCCTCCTTTATTTCCTCCGCTCTCACAGGTCCCATTAACCTTTCCCTTGCTCCCTACTTAGACTCGGTAGTTTAAGTGAACCAGGAATCTCTTTATGTCTTCCTTCCCGCTTTGTGTCTTCTACATATAACTTAGTACAGTATATTCTGAAGGCAGCCTGCTATCTCATGAACCCCTTGAACCATTTGGCCTATTGCTGGATGCCACACTTTGTTATTGTTGCTCTGCCTGCTTTTGCCTCAGCCTGCTAGCCAGGTAGTGCAATGATCGAGGTCCCCTCTCAAAATGTTGTTGTCTCAAAAAGAGCAACCTCTGATCCACCTGATAATCCAAAATTCCCGTCAACTCCTTCTTATAGTCCAGCAACTGTCTCCTCTGCTCCTTGTCATACTTTTTCGTTGAGGCCGGTTGGATAAATTTACCTCGCAGGACAGCTTTTGCTGCATCCCAATGGATGGCCCGTGTGGTATCCTGCTCTGTATTATCTAGAAGGTATGCCCTATGAGTTTCTACTATCTGGTCCCTAATTTCTTTATCCTTCAAAAGAGAGGTGTTCAGCCACCATATGGTATTCCGGTGAGTCTCCCCTAGGTCTATTTTTATATATGGGCACGGTCAGACAAAAGTAAGTCCTCATCCAAGTATCTTCAATTCTCTGTTTCAGTCTTCAGTGATGATATGTAGTCTAGCCCTGAATATGTGTTGTGGGTCACAGAAAAAGGTATAGTCCTCTGTCTAGTGTGTTGGTGTTCTCAAGTATCTAATAATCCCATTTCTCCCTATCAATTTCTGGATTTTCCTAGCTGTTCTGTGTGGTTTCCATCTTACCATCGAGGAGGAGTCCATATCCGGGTTCAAAGCTAGATTAAGATCCTACCACAAATTATGACTTCCTCCTCCCTCTAATAGAGTGGCTAGAAGGCGGTACTCAGGTAGTGTTGAGCCAGGGGAAAGTACACGGATGCCAGTGTAACAACATTGCTCCTAAATTTACTTTTCAGTATCGTATATATCGTTCCTCCTTATCTGTCTTAGCCTCCATTTTTCAAATGGGAAATTAGGGTAGCACCAACACCATCACACCCCTCCTTCTACCATTCTTATAGGAAGACTCCACCATTTTCCCCAAAACCCAATTTTAGGAACTTATTGTGCTTCTTCATCAACAGATGGGTCTCCTGGGGAAATAAAAAATTTGCTGCGGCTTTCCTTATCTGGCTCAATATTTTAGATCTTTTAACAGGGTTTGTAAGGCCTTTAACATTATAGGAACAAATAATCGTACCCTTACCTGCCATTGAAAGGGTCTGTATTTAAAAATATATTCTCAGGGTCCCCCCAGATTCCTCCTCAAGAGCCCTCCAACACATCTCCTTCTTTATTTCATTTAATCTCTCTTATGACGGACACATCCCAGATATGAAATAACATTAAACCATTACTTGATAACAGTAGCTTAACTTTTACAGCCAAATGGGCTAGCAACCAATGCATTATTCTTGACCTCCAAGGTAGAAGTCCCACTTTTGGGGCTCTGGTCCTACCTCCACCTTATACAGGCGGATGCAAGTTCAGAGGGGTTACCAGTGTCTCTCACAAAGGAGACTCTCCTAGAGAGCTCTTGTTCATAACTTGGAGCTCTTCACTTTCCTGTGTGACCAATTACTCTATTGATCAGAAAAGCTTTTTAATTGGAGCACTGCATGCCCAAGCACCTTCCAAAAGAAAATGTTGTTCGCTGATCTAACCATCTTTCATATAAACATTTAACTCCTGACCTAATCATAATTTCATGTCTTCTATAGGGCCAGAGAAATCTCTCTCCACCACTTCCTCAACTGCAGTACCCCCCCCCGGGGAGATGATAATCCTCCTCATTACATGGGAGGAGGTAAACCCTCAGCAACCAACCAAGAATCATTGCCCTTCCTAATCCCCCCTCCCCATAATTCGCTAACCCGACTAATTTTGTTTATTTTATTCATTTATTCCTCCGTGGTATTCCCCTTTTCCCATACCTCAAAAGCTTCTTATCTTTTCATCCCCATGTGTTGTGTTATCAATGCCCATTCTTGTACTCCTGATATCTTAAACCCATGTCCTTGTACGGTTTCAGATATAATGGTCCGTACTTTATATATTTCTTCTCGAGCCAAGCTTCTTCCCCTGTTTCAGCTCCTTAATTGGAGCCCTTGTTTACATTTACCACAGATCCAATACAGTGGCCCCTTTTCCAGTGTCAAACCCAAGATTAGCCTCTTTATATTCCCCCCTCCCATTTCCACCATCTCCCCCAGTCAAGTAAAAAATAACCCAATTCCTGATGGTGTTATGATTCTTGCACTTTTGGTTCGTTTCCCTTTGCCCTCCTTCCGCTATATCCATGTTTATATCTGCTCATAGACCCTTCCACGTCGAATCCCATTCCCCTGAGACATCCGATACCTACATAGCATTGTAACTGCTGCAGGAAGTCGGGAGACGTTACCCCCCCCCGCAATCCCATTAAGATCGTTTAGTTATTATTCATGTGCCATGTAATCTAATTATGCAGGCATAATCCCAAATTATTAAAGTCATTTTCATTTCCCTTCAAGCGCTCTGAGCACACTTTCTTCCCTTTAGTCCACATCATAGTCTCTTTTGAGTAAGTACTTGCAGTGTATTCCCGTTTCGCATCTTCATCCTACAGCCGTTAAGTTGTTGTTTAACACGACGTCCTGTTCTCTCGGCGGGTCGCCTTGTTCCTGCTCTCCTCACTCTAGTTCTGTGTCTGGGGTTTTAGCTAGGACCTTGTCCGCACCCTCAAACATGTCCTCACTTAAACCGCTTATTCACTCTTTTGGGCCTCTTTGAACCAGTTCCTCCCCCAGCTGCTGTTGAATCTGCCGACCCTGCTCCTCTGGTATGTGCAACCCCATTCTGTCCACGAACTCCTTAGCTTCTGCCAGCTCTTTAAATTTCAAAAGACCCTTTTCTGTTTGATCTTTCAGCCTAGCTGGGTATTCCACAAAGGCCTTTACTCCTTTTTGCTGTAGTAATTTAATGACCTGTAGCACCTTCCTCCTCCTAACAAGCAGCTGTGGGGTAAAGTCATGGTCAAAAAACAGTCTGACATCTCCAAAATATATAGTTTTCCTCGACCAGGCTAGGGCTAACACCTTCTCTTTGATCCTGTAATCCAGAAATGCAAGCACTATCGATCTGGGTCTGGTCTTCTGATCTCGCGGCTGTGGTACCAGTGATCTGTGAGCCCTAATAATGTTGAGCCATTTATCAGTAGGTAAATTAAGGATCTCTTTTAAAAATGAATTGATAAAGTCAATCATGTTCCCCGATTCCATTCCTTCTGGTACTCCGTAGATCCAAATATTGTTTCGCCGATTCCGATTCTCTAACATAGAAACATAGAAGTTGACGGCAGATAAGGACCGCAAGGCCCATCCAGTCTGCCCATTTCTTTTTCTACCTTATAAATGTGCCATCGGCCTTTGCTCTGTCAGTGGCCTATCTATTCATAGTGATTAGTATTGCTCCCTTATGCCTATCCCATGCCTGTTTGAAGCCCTGCACTGTATTCATAGCCACCACTTCTGTGTAAGCTATTCTATGTATCCACCACCCTTTCTGTGAAAAAGAATTCCTCACATCTCCCCTTAATCAGCCCCTCTAATCTCATGCTGTGCCCTCTTTATCCTGCTATTTTCTTATATTTAAACATGTTAGACTCTTTCACCTTGTTAATGCCCTTAAGGTGTTTGAATGCCTCGATCATATCACCTCTCTCCTCCTTTGCTCAAGGGTATACATATTGAGCTCTCTTAATCTGTCCTCATATGTCTTCTGATGCAGCCCTGCACCATTTTGGTTGCCCCTCTTCTGGATCTGCCCTCAATTGGTTACGTCCTTGTGAAGGTGGAGGCTCCAATACTGCACGCAGTACTCCAGATGGGGCCTAACCAGTGTCTTGTAAAGAGGATTATTATCCCTCTTATGACTTGTGATACCCCAACCAATACACCCTAACACCCCTAGCCTTACCTAACAGCTTTGAGCTGTCTGTTGGATGATTTCAGGTCATCAGTGATGATGATGATGCCCAATGTCTCTTTCTTCCTTTGTGACTGCTAGCAACTCCCTCCCAGCCTATAGGTGGCTTCAGGGTTTCTCTTCCTATGTGCATGATTTTGCTTCTTTGCATTAAATCCCAGTTGCCACTCTTCTGAGCATTTTCAAGTTTATCAGATCTCTCTCATTCTGCCCACCCCATCTGGATCATCTACCTGTTGCAGATCTTGGTGTCATCTGCAAACAGACAAGCCTTACCCACTAGTCCATCTGCAAGGTCACTAATGAAGAAGTTGAAGAGGACTGGCCCCAGGACTGATCCCTGAGGTACCCACATTTGTGACTTGCATCTCTTATGACTGTATACCATTTACCACCACTCTCTGTTTTCTGTCCATCAACCAGTTTGCCACATGGTTGACCAACTTGACCCACCCGAGCCTACCCAGCTTATTTATCAATCTTCTATGTGGAACAGTGTCAAAAGCTTTGCTGAAGTCAAGGTAGGCGACATCAACTGCTCCCCTTGGTCCACCACTCTGGTTACCCAGTCAAAGAAATCTATGAGATTAGTTTGACAGAACCTTCCTTTGTAAACCCATGCTGTCTTGAATCCTGTGGCCCTATGGATTCCAGGTGTTGCACTATCTCTTCCTTAAGCAGTGCCTCCATAATCTTGCCCACTACTGAGGTAAGACTGACTGAGTCTGTAGTTCCCTCCTCCTGCTACCACTCTTGTGGAGGCGGGATCACATAGAGCACTTCTCCAGTCTTCTGGGACCTCTCCTGTGCTCAGAGACTCACTAAACAGTTCTGCTAATGGCTCTGCTAGTTCCACCTTTAGCTCCTTAAGTACCTCTGGGATGTATGCCATCAGGTCCCATTGCTTATCCACCCTGGAGCTTAGCAAGCTCTTGTAGGACCCTTTCTTTGTGAAGGGAGTAGTGCTCACCCATCTTCCCCTGTGTCCATGATGTTGAGCTGTAGGCCCTGCCCTGCCTTCTCTTCAGTAAATACTGAGCAAAGTATCTATTTAGGATAGATGCCTTTACAGGGTCCTCCTCCTCACATGCTCCCTTTTCTCCATTAAAGCTTAGCAATACCCCTCTGGTCTTTCTCCTTTCACTAATGTATCTATAGAAAGCCTTGTCACCTTCATTTACTGTTCGTGCTAGTGTTTCCTCAGTTTGGGACTTTGCCTGCCTTACTGCCTTCCTGCTTCCCTTGGGCAGTTTGGTATGCCTCCTATCTTCATCCCGCTGTGTTCCTTATATATTTCCTGAAGGCCAGCCTTTTGGTTCTGACCTTTTCTGCTACTGTATTTGAGAACCAAAGTGGTTTCCTTCTTCTTTTGCACTTCCTTTTCTGTCTAACACAATGGGATGTTGCTTCAAGTATTGCATCCATGCTTGCCCACTTTGCCTGTACCCCTCACCTGTGTTTCTTTTTGCCAGGGCTAGCTTAACTCTGTTGGCCATCTTATCAAAGTCAGCTCCTCTGAAGTCCCATATTTTTGCCTTGGAATGGGATGACTTAGACGTAGTAACCAAATTGAACCATACCATTTGATGGTCACTGGCCCCCAGGTGACCTTCTACCTGGAGATCTGTGATCCCTTCCCTGTTAGTCAGTACTAGGTCTAGGATAGCCCTGTCTCTTGTGGGTTGTTGTACCAGTTGTTTGAGGCCCTCCCCCTGCAGGGAATCCACTATGTGTCTAGTTCTGGCAGATGTTCCTGCTGGTATTGACCAATCTGTATCCGGCATGTTGAAGTCTCCCATTATCAGAACCTCCCCTTAGCTGTCATGTTTTGTATCTTCTAACAGTAATGTGTCTATGTCCCTCCCCTGGTCTGGGGGCTGTAGACAACCCGGTTCTTATGGCTGTCCCATTTCCTGTTTCCAGGGTGACCCACAGTTCTTCTGGCTCCTTATGTGTATTCTGAATTTCTGTAGCTTTGATATTTTCATTGACATACAGGGCCACCTCGCCCTCCCCTTTTGCACCTCGGTCTCTTCTGAACAATACATAGCCAGGTACTGAAGTCTCCCAAGTGTGGTTACTGGAAACCATGTCTCATTAATTGCTACTATGTCCAGTTTAGCCTCTGACATTATTGCCTGCAGGTCTGGGATCTTATTTCCCAGGCTGTGAGCATTGTGTCTGTGATTTTCCATTGGCCAGATTTTGGTGTGTTAGTTGTTGGGTGAGGTTTGGCATTACCCCTGTGTGTTGTATGGGGAGACAAACCTTTTTTCTTACCTGGTGATGGAAATGAACTGCAAACATGCTGAATCCCTGTTTGACCACTAGCTGAGGGGAGGGGTGTTCTTCCCATTCGACGTATGGGGTGCTGCACCCCTCTCCCCATTTACTAGTTTAAATATTCTGCAAAGACGTTAAACTTCTGCCCCAATGCACTGACTCCCTCCTTAGTCAGATGCAGTCCATCAAATTTAAAGAACTTTCACTCCCAGAACTGTTGCCAGTTCCCTTCAAATCTGTGTCCTTTTTCCAGGCACCAGCCCTTGAGCCACGTGTTTAGCTCCTCTATCTCCCCTTCTCTGACCTTCCGTCCGTCTGCTCCCCTCTCCCAGACAGGCAGGATCTCAGAGAAGGAGATGCCGGATGAAATAGATGATAGTTTGTCACCCAGCCTTGTCAGGTGCTCCTTGGTCTCCACAACTGACCGGCTGGTGAGATCATTAATCCCTATGTGTACTAGGACATCAATGTTTTCTCCTGCTTTGTGAACAATTTTAGCAATGCTGTCAGTGTCTCTCCATGCTGATGTACCTTGGAGACATCTGACCATTACCCCTGGTTGGAGATGGGCATCAACTCCCCGAATCATGGAGTCTCCTATGATCAGAAGTTTTTTGGATTTCCTTTTTGCTTTTTTGGTTTTGGTTCCTGATTTGGGTTTTGTTGTGCTAGCTCCTGTGCTGCAGTGTCCTGCTCTGCAGTGTCTTATGCCTCTTTGTTTGATTTCAGAGATAGAGGCAAATACCTGTTTGTAGTGTTTATATGGTTTTTGGAGGTAATATGTTGGACAGCAGAGAGTGATGGGGCACCCGATTTGCCCCTCCTAACCACCAGCCAACCTCCTGGAACAACTACCCTCTGCGGTCGAGGTTTTTCTGTTGGATGCTGGGGAAATGGCGGGTGGTCCTTATAATGTATTTCCTCTTGAATATGAAATTTGAGGTGTACAATCTCTGCCCATGCTGCCCGGAGCTGAGCCCTAAGATCTCCAAAGGCCCAGCATGTAGGACAGTGTCCTAAATCCTGTAAGACTGTACTTCTGAAAATTGTTCCACAGTACCTGCAGTTAATGATATCCATTCCAGATAAGTTGCTGGGTTTATAACCTAGTCAGAGTAATTAGAAGTTCCTAGTTCCTCAAGCTTCTGTTCCAACAGCGTAGTGCGATGATGCAGCTTCAGCAAGGCCGAGTTGTGCACGTCCGTGGTCTGGGTATATTCTATCATTACCGTCTCAACTTCTTGTGTTTTCTGGTGTAATTTTGCAATATCTTGGCATTGATCAAGTGCTTTAGCCTCCAATCTCTGCAGAGTATCATTTATTTATTGTAGGGTTTGACAGAGCTGCCGAGAGATAATTGTGCATTCTGTTTCTTGTGCCGTGCTCGTGGCCTTCTCCACACTTTGTGCCATGGATTCACGCTCTGCATAGGCCTCCGCTCGGCTGTTCTGTACCTGCTCAGCTATCTTTTGTTTTACAGCTCCATTCAACTGAATCTCCTTCAAATGGTGTTTGGGTCCCATTAGATAATCCTTTATTGATCTTTTGGTCAACAGGATTGATGTTTTCTATATGGATTAACATGGATTGTTTCTGGTCAGTCATTCAGCACTTAGTTTAGGCAGATCATTAGGTCCGCGCCCCAACCGGAAGTCCTGTCTGTGCTGTTTAAGTGCTGTTTACACTGAGCATATCCACTGATTGTAATTTGAGATTGCATGAGAATGCTACATGTAGGAAATGAACTCTTCTCCCCAGCATAGTGATTTCAGGTAGCGGAAGGAGCATATATTATGTTCAATATGTGCTTTGGAAGGAGTCTGAAATGCCCTTTTTCCAAAGTAATAGCAAGACGTCTGCAGGGCTCTGCCCATGTAGCCATAAAAAGCAGACCCCAATTATTTTTGTGAGGAAGGACATCTCAACGGACATTGTACTTGAACTGCATGTTAAAAATGAAATATACTAGTGAACTTCAAAGGTGCTAGTAGTTATAAAATTATGTTTAAAAAAACTGTCTAGTTTCTCCCAGACGGAATGTAATTGATAATTTAACTACTGAAATGGTATAATGATACATAAACTGCTCTATTGTGATTCTTTTCCTCAATACACCTGGGTTGGAAAGAAAAAGAAGTTTGAGCTGTAGTCTCAGAAGAGCCCTTTGTTGCATTGTTTTGTACAAGGCAAATCATAGCCCCCTGGAGACAAGGTCATTGAGCATTCCTTTTGTGAAGTGGCAGTTTATTACCCACTTTTGTCAGTGAGTGTTAGTGCCTCATTTCCCAATGGGCAAAGCCACTGATTTCATTTTTTACTGGATAAACTGGTAAAATTCCAGAATTTGGACTGCCTGCACATCGGTCAAAACAAATAATTTCATGGAGTTTGGCATTTTAGACTAACTCAGTAAATCTATGGAACTTGCATTTTTCTTATAATTGCTTCATGCGCTATTTTTAATTTGTTTCATTTAGTGCTCTGTATATAAAGTCCTCTTTTATTCTGATTATTTATACACATAGAAAAGAATGACAGTAGAATCCCGATAAATACTGGAAATTATGCCAACAATCATTAGTGTAATTCTCAGAATTTAAAGTCTTGAAAATTGACTTTCATTATTTTAATCACCATAAATCAGTGGCCTTGCCCATGAGTAGTGGAAAAAACACAGTTTGAAGAAACAGTGGCATAACTGGTGTTGATGAACTTGTCGTGCTCCTTGGTGGAAACCAGGCCCCTTTAAAACCCTCCTTTTGGTCTTGCAAAGTTCTAGGTTTCACCTCATGCAAAGTGCTGGTTATGGGGCTTCCAGACATACCCCGATCTGGCCTGATGATCCAAACAAACAGTCTTTGACCATCCAGATCTGTGTATCTCATTGTGTGTATCCAGATGCTGCTGCCCATGTTCCAAGTGGAAACAGCCTGGCAATTCTGTCAATTTCCTCTTTGCTTTGCTTATAAAATTCTTTAATTCTGGGCAGACTGTTAGGCAGCAAATTAGAACCCCCAGACCCAGTACCTACCCATGGATTCAGCTAAATATAAACATGGCTGAATTACTCTAGCTCCAGGTCCTGGGTTTAAGCACTAAAGCATGCCTCTGTCGATTCCTGGTTATTCCCCTCCTCCCGCAGCTCATCCTCCTGCTCAGCAGCTCATTGATAACAGGTGGGGGGGTCTCAACTTACAGGCCAAGGAGTGGGCGAGTGTCGTGTTAGTGAGAGGGTAAGGCAATTTTCGGTTGCAGTGCAGGTCTCACCACTCGAGATGCTATTTGCATCCCACACTCTGTGTAGAGTATCAGCACAGCTGACTGGTGGCCTCCAATAATAGATCTGGCAGCAACAAGTGTCATGTGACACCAGATTTTCAGGGTATGCAGTATGTGTAGTGGGCATTAACAAAATAAAGTGCACAGCAGCACTGAGCCTTTAGCAAATTACTTTAAAAGGGCTTGCAGAATGTATTAGTAAATTTCAACAAAGTACACAGCACAATGTGGGCCTTTTAGCAAACTACTCAAAGAGGGGTTGTTAGACTGTCTTTTTAAATTAGGCAATCTTTTAAATTAGGCAAAGCTCTTTAAGAGGGATTGCTAGATGTTTGCCATATTTTGTAAAGTAGGGAAAGTACTGCAAGGGAGACTGTTAGTCTGATTTAATTCTGTATGAAAGGGTGCTGGTTACTGCAAATATGAGTGCTGCACTTGGGATCAAAGCCTGCAAAAAGCATCAAGCTTACACAGTTTCTGTCGCCTCTGACTCACTGCACCTTGGCAAACCCAACTAAATTATTTTCAGCTCCAATTCCCCTCAATCCAGAGTCAGATCACTTACAGTTGGGACCCCAAGCAGGGAATTACTTTGTTTATCTGTGCGCTCCGTTTTCAGCTCCTCCCTCCCCACTTTCTCTGCCCCTCCTCCACCTACCTGCATACTTAAACCTTCTCTCCTTTCTCTCTGCAGCTGTCCCCCGGTGGTAGTGAGGAACTGAAAAGGAGTCCTCCCCCAAATCACTCGCAGAGCTTCACCGGCAAGCAGAACAGGTATGCGCCTCAGCTGGAGCAGTGCCAGGAGAATATGGCTGTAACGGCCGAGAGGCCTGAGACTGTTTTGCCCCACCAGAGCAAGTGATGGCTGCCCAACCACTCCCACCACCACACTTGCTCGGCTGTCTAATATACTGTATATAGGGAGTCACGTGAATGCCAAAACCAATCAGCGCATTCTTCCATCTGCAGCTTATCTTTTTCAACCACCAGTGAGCGCTGCCTCTCGCCACCCATACTTTTCACTCTCTCTATACCTCCAAAATCTGGCGAACCACCTTAAAGCCATACTCCTCAATTAATTTTTCCTTGCACAATGGCACCTCAGTTTCTCACCTCACTGGTATCCCACCCTAAAAACATGATCACATCCCGGCCCCTAGGCAATGTAAGTCTCTTCCTGCTGGCTACATCCACCTTGACTGGATTGTTGTTGGCCATGGACTTCGCTGCTAACATCCTAGCAAAGGAACAAAGATTCTCTACCACTGCACCTTACTTACCTGCCACCATGCCCCACAAACATGCCTATGTAACTTCAAATAAAGACATGTCCCTGTCGTCTATACTGCTGGCATCCTTATCAAACATGGAACAAAGGCAGCTTGGGCATCTGCTTTACTCCATTTCACTTCACAGGCACGCTGGCAGCCTCCCACCTACCCACCCTTGTCCTTCCTGCTTCTAGCCCTCCTAGCAGGTGATGTTGAAACAAACCCTGGCCCAACAAACATATACATAAACAACATGGATGCCGCATGGGCGGGATGTCTTGGAATAAATATTGCACATCTTAATATCAGTAGCCTCCCTTCAAAATTTGCAGCGTTAGAGGCCTGGGCGACCCTCTACAAGCCCCACATACTGGATAAATCTGAGACCTGGCTAAAACCGTACCATGACTCAGCCTTGTACCAGCTCCAGGCTACTCCTTCCTCCGACTGGACAGGCTGGGAAGGGAAGACAGGGGCGGTTTGCACTGCATGTACAGGACCACATATCAGCTGCCATTGTTGCCTGCTCAAAGACCGACTCCATAAGTGAATGGGTTATCACTGAGCTGACTATTAGTGTAGCAAAAACTCTATGTTAGCTGCTGCTACAACCCCTCCAGCCTCTAGCCAGGGCTTGTCTAGTTTTCTCTCCAGCCTGACAAGCTCCACCCCATCCAGGGATACATTCCTGCTTGGGGATTTCAACCTAAACTGGGCTGAAAATCCTAACGCAGACTACACAACTCTACTAAAGTCCCATAACTTGGATCAAGTAATCTCTACTGCAACCATATACAACCAACGCACTACAAACCATTCAGTCCTTGACTGGATGTTAACAAACCAGCCTGATCTAATCCTCCAAGCAGGGACCATGGCTGATGCAATTAGTGACCATACCCCACCTACATAGTCATGAACAACAAGTCGGCTCGACCCCCACCAAAAATACGGTCCTTCAGAAATTTCAACACCCCAAACCATGACCTCGCTACCAGACATGCACTGTCCTTAATCTGGTCATCCATATATGTGACAGAAAACTTCTCTTCTGTCATCAATCTACTCACCAACACCCTCCGGAAACAACAGAACTACTATTTTCCCATAAAAACCAGGAGGGCTAGAGGTGGCTGCATGCGCTGGATAACCAAAGAATTGCTACTGCAAATGAAGGTCATGGACTCTAGTGGGAAAGCTTTTAAACCATCCCCATCCTCCCATCTATGGAACACCTATAGGCAACTAGGTAATGCATGCAAAACAAATGACAAAGTCACTCAAAAAGAAATATTTTAATGACCTTCAATAAAACACACTGGGAAATCCTCATAAATTCTGGGAAACAATTGGGTCTATGCTAAACCCCAAGACCAACAAGCAAATAACACAACTTACATCCACAGAAGACATAATAAATGACCCTACAGGCATCACAGACCTTTTTAATGCCATGTTCACCGACCTTACCCTGTACCTTAGCAAGCTTCCCCCTCACCCTCCCTCCAACCAAAACAGAATCGGTAGCCCCCACACTCCTCAAAACCATCGTGCCTTCACCCCCTTTCTATTTCAGAGCCATTGGTACCAGTACAATTGTAAGACTCCTGGAAACCCTACCCCAAAGGGGCAGTTCAGGAAGTGATGGACTCTACCCCGCCTTCCTGAGGATCATCTCCCCAGCCCTGATAAGGCCACTAACACACATCTTTATCCTCGTTCTGTCTACATCAACTGTGCCTGACATCTGGAAACACGCCAAGGTGATACCCATCTTCAAGGCAGGAGATCCCCTAGCCCCAGAAAACTACAGACCCATTTCCCTGCTTCCTCATCTTAGAAAACTGTTAGACAAGGTTGTCCATATCCAGTTATCTGAACACCTAAATAAGTTCAACCTCCTATGTCTCCTCCAGCATGGCTTCTGTAAGCATCACAGCACCTCCTCTGCCCTGGCAGTCTTCTCTAACCACATTCTGAAGAACATGGACATGGATAAGGTGTGGTCTTCATCAATTTGTCAAAGGCTTTCAACTTAGTGGACCACAATCTCCTTCTCTCCACGCTTCGACAATTTGGCAGTGCCACTGGACCCACAGCCTGGTTCCATAGCTACCTCACAAACAGATCCCAATCCGTACTCATAGGCAAAGCTACCTCAGTCCCCCTTCCTACAAGCACTGGTGTACCCCAGGGATCAATTCTCAGCCCCCTTCTCTTCTCTTTGTTTATCAATGTACTACCTGCTGAGAGTCTAAACTGCAATGCGATTCTCTACGTAGATGACCTAGTCCTGTACCACAGTGACAAGTCCCTGGAATTCATCTCCTCTACCCTCACAGACAACTATGGGGCAGCTGAAAGCTGGTTCACATCCAGAAACTCCTAGTAAATGAGAAAAAAGATGAAGGCCATGCTTTTCAGATCCAAGCCCCTCTTAAACAAGACCACTAGATCTAACACTGCCCTGACCGTATGTACTCCTGCTGGCCCCCCACTCAAGCCGGTCACCTCCTTCTCATACCTTGATGTTACCCTCGACTCCTCCCTCACATTTAATGATCATTCAGCCCTGACCATTAAAAAGATTAATCAGAATCTAGGTGTGGCCTATCGTGCCATTAACCTGCTTTCACCTAAAGCTCGCCTCACCATAGCGCAAGGCAACCTTTTCCCTCTCCTGGACTACTGCTCCCCCATCTACTCCCCAATACCCACAAAGCAACACCTCCACCTATATATGGCTTATAATGCTATCTGTCACTTTGTCATCAAAGCCCCCTCATTAACCCAACACTGCAACCTCTATCAGTCCCTAGGATGGCTCTCACTCCAAGGACGCCAGAACTATGCTTCTGGCTACCTGGTGGACACTGCCTCAGAAGTAACCAGCTATCCCCTTACACTCCCCTTCTCATAACTAGAGCAGTCACTAGACCACTTAGGGCCTCTTCCCTTCCAACCCTCGAAGTTCCTCGTGTCTCTATGATGATGGGGAGCAAGGCTTTGTCTGTAATGGCCCCCTTCCTCTGGAACAGTCTTCCCATCTCCATTCGTGCATCCCCATTCTATGCGTCATTCAAAGCCAACCTTAAAGCCTGGCTACCGAAGGAGTCCACCTGAAAATGTTCGATGGGCAGAGCAAAGCCCCGTGATCCACCATAAAACTACCGTAATCTGTTGGCCACTGCCACCTACTCTCCAAAGCACTGCGAACAAACATGACTCACTCGATGACTCATACTGCCTACCTCTCATGCTCCCTCTTCTCAGCCGGCTACAGCATAAATGAAAATATCTATACACTCTGTGCATATGCTTAACTAATTCTCCTCTGTATCTCGACCTATATTCTTTGTCAAATGTTATGTTCTCTCAATGCCTGTAAACTTTCTGTAAATGATGACTGTTTCTAGTTGTACTAATGTTGTTGTAACCACTGTACTTTCCAATGTGAATTTGTATCCACCCATGTATTTCCCTGTACTGCCACCTGTGTGGCCCGGGTCGTGACTGAAAATGGTCCACTGGATCAGTGCACTTACCTTGTTACCAAAAATATAAATAAATACATAAAATAATCCTATTATCCTAAATAATTCCCAGTCCTAGTGGGGGGTAGGAGGAAGTAAGCTATTGGTTAACTTGAATCTGCAGCTTATCTGTTAGGTAGGAAAATGGGCAGACTAGGTGGGCCAAGAGGTCCTTATCTGCCATCAAATTCTATGTTTCTATGTTTCTATTTCTCAGTGTGCAATGCACAGAGAGAGGCAAGACTGGTAGTGAGTCTGACAGACCAGAATAGGGTGACAGAAAAAGAAAGCTTGATCTGCAGGAGAGAGGGCCACAGAGAAAAACAATTAAGGAACAATATTACTAGCAAAAAGTAAGTTTATGAAACTTCAATACCAAAAAAGGGGCTGTTGCTGAGATGCTGTTTGTACGTAGCAGGAAGCAGTGCTGCAGCCTGTAGGGTATGCCCAGGGGAGGGCAACTCATCAAGACCAGACAACAAACTTGGCCTTGATAAAGCACAAGAACTTATACAAAACTATCGTATGTATTTAATTCATAGTTTTTTTGTAACCTGTATCTCTGTGGATACTAGCATCTTTATCAGTTAGCCTGGCTTTCTGCAAGTCTATTCTGTGTAAGGCCAGATAGTCTGTCTTTGTGCTGCTGCTGCAGTAGCAAAATACAAACAAAAATGAGATCAATTTAAAAAAAGCATTTAGAGATAAGAAAACATTAAAGAGTCAAGACTACAGTATACAGACAGACTGAAAGAGATTGATTAAAGGGGAATGTCCACAAGTAATTGGTCCATGTCTTGGTGTAAGGTATGGCCCAGTTAGCTTTGTCACAAGGGCCCGGATATTCAGAAGGGTTGCTTACGGTGCAACACTGTTGCACCATGTGCAACCCACTGATGTGCCACGACGTGATATTCAAACGGGGATTGTGCCTGGCACAAACCGGCGTCGGAGTGCATCAGTAATATATGCGGTGCAGGTGGGGGCATGCCCATGCATACTCCGCACATCCCGATATTCAGCCTGGGATGTGCTGAGCCCATGCATGCACAACCCCTACTTGCACTGCACACAGGTGAGCCAAAAAAAAAGGAACAACAGCTGGCCACCTACAGGTGAGCTGCCATATTGCAGGGTGCAAAATGGCAGCTGCCACCTGTGAGTGGCCACCCACGCTCCGGCTGCACCTTCATGGTGGCACCCCCATGCCAGATCTTGGGCATATGGAGAAGAATAGACACATCCTATATCCCTGGTGGTCCAGTGGATCGCTCGCAACCCGATCGCGGGCATGCGTAAAATAGAATACATGTCCTATATCCCTGGTGTTCCAGTGGACTGCTACCAGCCTGATCGTGGGCACGAGTAAATTAAAATACATGTCCTATATGCCTGGTGGTCCAGTGGACTGCTACCAGCCTGATCGTGGGCATGAGTAAATTAAAATACACGTTCTATATCCCTGGTGGTCCAGTGGACTGCTACCAGCCTGATCGTGGGCACGAGTAAATTAAAATACACGTCCTATATGCCTGGTGGTCCAGTGGACTGCTACCAGCCTGATCATGGGCATGAGTAAATTAAAATACACGTCCTATATCCCTGGTGGTCCAGTGGACCGAATCCTGCCTGATCATGGGCCTGTGTAAAATAAATCAAATCCCCATAACCCTGGTGGTCGAGCAGTATCCCCCTCCCCACCGCCTGCTGAACCCGCCACCCCACTCCCGGTCAGCGGTGAGCAGCAAGTTCCCCACCCGAAGCCGCCCGCCACCTGTCGATTGACACTGTATCGATGCATGCCCATTGGTCCACAACATGAGCCAATGGGCGTGCTGCCCATACCGTATTACACAGTCCAGATATGTGAATGGATCCACTTATTCTAAATTCTGATTATACAGAGAAAACATGTCTGTTGTATTAGTCGAAGTTACATACTGTCCTGAGAAAAATCTTGTTTCAGTAAGAAATGTTCCACTTTGGGCTTCTTAAAAGGTGGTAACCCTATCGAGAGCAGGGATTACCCCAAAAACAGACAACTGAAATGAGCACAGTTCTGACCACAACCACACTAAGTGCAACCTGCAAATCTATTTGGAGGCCTTAAATGTTTCAGGGCAGGAACTCTTTACTGAAATAAAGGACTTTGTGGGGACAATACCCCTGTGGACTACACAACCAGCCATCTTTGTTCACCTCTGAACCCATCAACATGGCAATGGGGTTAGAGGTAGCTGCTACAGCTAGTCAGGTTCTCAGATTCTGCAACTGGGCCAAAACATCTCAAGGGATACAGAAGAACTCCATTAACTGACCTGCAGGTGACACAGCTAACTGAACATCGAGTGTTAACCCCTCCTTCCAGGCCAGTCCCCTTTTGGCCCCGACTAAGCCTTTTACCCTGTCCCATCCTCTTTTGAAGTCTTCGACTGTTTTAAGTGATACTACTTCCTAAAGGAGCTCAAATCACCCCTTCACCACCTTCTCTGTGAAAAAATGCCTCCTGTCCTCCCTCTAGTTTCACCCCCCCAAGGCAATACCCTCTCATGTTCTTATTTCCACTGAGTCTGAAAAGGTGCTCCTTCTCCACTCTGTTTTTGCCCTTCAAACACTTAAAGGTCTCAATCATGTCCCACCCTCTCCCTCATCTGCTCCCTCAATGTAAGTTTAAGGCTTTCAGCCTCTCCTTGTATGTCTTGCCTTACTGACCTTTACCCATCTTTGTCACCCCCCCCGGACTACCTCCAGCAGGCTAATGTCCATCATTAGGTAGGGAAGCCAGAACAACATGCTGTGCTGTAGGTGCAGCCGCACCAGTGACCTATACGGACAGATGAGGAGGAGTACCACTCATTAGTGAAAGTGCTACCACCGGGTCTAACACACTCATATGAGGCTGCCACTATTCCCTCCTTAATGACAGACAACTTTTGGTCCACCCCATATCTACACTGATGCCAGCTAGGTGACCCTTTATCACCTGCCCATCCTTCTGAAGTCCACCTTACTGAAATCTAGGACCTTGATCTTTGTAGGTAGTGGGTAACTTGTCCCTGCCCATGTCCAACTTGAACCATACTGTGCGGTGATAACTCCCACCCAAGGGCTGCTCAGCCTCGATGTCCTGAATGCGGTCCGCAATTTTCAGTACCAGTTAGTGGATTGCTCCTTCCCTAGTGGGTACCATGACACCCTGGGTCCAGAATCCACTCTGCACCACAGCTAGAATTATCTGACTCCTGGTGCAGGTTGTGGTGAGATCTTCCCCCCATCCGTACATCTGTTCCTCCTTCCCTAAATGATTGTTCCCTTCCTCCACTGCTGCCATGCACCCTTCAATCCCTGGCTAACTCCCCCCAGTATCCTGATCTGTTCTGGACCCTTTCCCCTACATCCATCACTCCCCTCCCTAGCCTAAGTTAGTTGTAGGACTCTATTCCACATTGGCACTTCACTAGGTGCTCCACTCCATTTCCCTCGCAACCATACCTCTACAACCCACCACTCTCCACCGCCTCCTCCATATGACTCATCATCACCAGCAGAGATTATAAGTAGCCTGTGCAGTCTTTACACTGATGCTTAAATCTGACTATGGTCACAATGAAATGAAGAGCCTGACTGTGGCACATCCTACATTGTAAAGGATCTTAAAGTGCCTTAGATGCTATCAGTTTTCTGGATAACTGTATTGTTTAATAAATAATTTTCCCTCTATGCTGTAATGAATGAGGACATGCACGAGTACTTTTCCGTTTATGAGTGATTGATGATCCTATTTTCTGTGAGTGCATGATATACAGTATGTGTTTATTACATAAAATTAATAAATATGATAGCTAAGAGAAAAGCAATGCGGCATTTACTTTTGGGATACATGAAGGAGAAAACTTCACATCAATAAAGAAAATATTCAAATGTTATGCATAGCAACATATCAACATGCACATCTTACAAATGGTATGATATCAAACAGAACCCAGTGGACTCCAGAAAAAAGGCAAAAGATATAAGCAAATCAAACAGCTACCTACTTTTCAAACCCATTACTGTTGATAGCTGAAATTAAAAAAGAAAATACACATTACAGATGTAGCCCTCCCCACAAAAGTGTAGGGGCTTACCTGGGGCCCCACATCCATGCCCAGTCAAAGGTGGCAGCAATGCACTCTGGGCACCCCCCCTGGGCATTTTGCAGCAGGGACCATAGAATGAAGGTCATCTTTCCATCACCATTCACAAAAGTGACTCCTGACACACATCAAAATTGGATACCGACTGATGACAAGTCACATGACCAGCACTAGCGACAGACTGGAGGATCCACCAGAGCCCCAACCACACCCAATGGGAGTGCATCCTCATGCAATACTGACAGGGGCACCACAAGTTGTTTCCAGGGCAGGAGCTCTGCAGATTCTGCAGAGTAAAGACTTGAGGCCAGTGCCCCTAACCACTACAGCCCATCTCCATCTAAGTGCACCCTAACCCCATCACCACAACAACAAATCAGGTGCACCACTGGACAATCAGGCTGCAGAGCCTAAAGGTGAGCCAAAGGGAGCTTTAGGGACACAGGAGGATTGTTGCAAGTTCTGGCACAAGACTGTGGCCAATTATGTGTTGAGGGTTAGACCATCAGCACCACCCAGTATGACTGACAACTCCAATGATCAACGAAAACTTTAATTACCCCTAGTGAATAGGGGGTGTTCCAGCACCAAGACAGTCTGTGCCTAGCTCTGGTCAGAAGAACAAATCAGCAGAGTTGCTGCCTGGAGCTACTGTGTTTGGGACCTACCTTGGTCTGCATGGCCAAGGACAGGAGGCCAAGTGCAGGCCTGTACAGCCTGAGAGAAGCCTAACTACAAGCCTAAAAGAGACTTGACCACAAGATCAAAAGATACCCAACTGCTAGGCTGAGAGTGACACAATTTCAAATGCTGATGGAGTTAGACCTTGCGTATGCCAGAGAGAGAGAGAGAGAGAGAGAGAAAAAATGAAAAGCAGAACTTCCGTTCAGAAAAGAGAGGTAATCACATGCTAAGTGCCTCACAAATCTGAAGTCGAGAACTGCAGCTGAGAGAGACTTATGCTGTACTGCAGCCTGAGACTGTATCAAATATGCCTGCTCAGCACTACTGCCAGGTGCTGGTTGTTGCCACCCTGGCAGGACAGGATACTGGGAGGGCCAGACCCCTAGAGACTCTCACAAGTGTAGCTTCCCTGTAATTCAATTTGGCCACTGACTGCTGGCACCAGAACAGGTCTGACCTGCATCCGAGGGACAGCCAAAGCCCTGGGACACCAAGTGCCATCACCAATGAGCAAGAGAGGAGAAAAAGAGAGAAACTAGACACTAGCCAGAAAAGGAGAGCTACAAATTGCAGATCCACCCCTCTGCACAGCAAGAGAGATCTTCTTGTTCAAGAAACATAAGTAAACCCAGGGCTTGCCCCTGCACCTTGAAAAACTGTAAAATAGTTGGGAACTGTTTACCAGACTTGGCCATCTAGCCAAAAGTTACATATACCTTAGCTGGAGGTTTTCATCTGAATTGCCTTTGGGTTTGGAGTTTTCTGTTTCACAAAGCATTGCTGACTTACACCACAAAGTGGAGGGTGCTAAAACTGTTGGTGGGTTCAAGCATGGTTGGGATAGAATAAATGGTATAGGGGCTGATAGGGAGCAGAAGCTGGGAAAAGAATGGGGAGGGGAGAAGGATAAGGAGGGCTAAGATCCTGGAGGGATAGTATGACTTGGGCTAAATAGGGAACTCCGGTAGACTAAATGGACCATTGGTCTTTTTCTGCTGTCACTGTCTATGTTTCTACGTTAACTTTATTTTAAGTGTACTGTCATCTGGTCTACATCGTTTCCATGGCTGGGTACCTAGATAAGCACTGGGAGCTCCCCAATTAGAACTATTGATTTAGGTATTTGTACCAGTGGGAGAGGGTAGTGCCCCCAGTACATGAGGGCTGAAGCATGTGTCTGTACTGTGCATTGTTGTGTGGGGGTGGGTACAGTTTGAGGGCTGCGCAGTGGAAGGGCATATAGTTACAGCCCAGAGAGATTTTATTTTGGCTATGCCTTGTAAGGTACAGATGACCAACTTCATGTACTATGCTGCACTACATCATTGCTGATAACCCAATTTTCTGCTCTCCCATTTAGGGCCCTCATCCCCCCCAAAAAAAAGGGGGACTGATCTTTGTTTGAAATCCTTGTTTAATTGCATGCTTTTGGGGACTGTCACTGCCACTGCTGTGTGTTGGTTCACAAGTGGTGGTAAACTAGTGACTAGGTGGGTAGGCACTACATCCCAGGAGGGTTGTATCATACTTACACCAAGACCACTCTAAGGAGGCAATGTGCTTTTTCTAAATCACTCTTGGGTACAAACTTCCCTATACAACTAAGGAAATAAAAGGAGCCGGCCCCTCAACCTTGTAGAGCCCACAAGGCAGGGATAGCCACCAAAACATCTACAGTGGCCCTAGTGACACTGTATGGCACCCCACAGGGAACCCCTAAACAAATGAATGAATCATGAGTGCCAACAATTTTAGGGAAGAGTTAACTTTTGGCAGAGTGCTCACTTCTTTTTCCACTAAACAGCGGTTCACTGTCCAGCTCCTGCAGTCTCCTGACATCTGATTACAGATCCGGAACAAATCCCAAACGAGACTCTTTCATTTTCTGCCTGTATGTTAAAGAGAACTAGGCTATAACCTGGAACATTACACAATTACATCCCACAGTATTTGCAACTGTCTGGCTGCATGACTAACTTGCAAAGGTGACTAGGTTTTATAGGATTTTTAGGTAGGTATTTTAGCACATAAAAATTCTGACTACCCAAGAATTAGTTTTACATACTGTACAGCCTAGAGTATGTGCCACAATGCAAGTTCATTGAAAGAGCAAAAAACACATCCTGGGAAGGGCTGCTCTGAAAGAAAGGTGACTGTAATCAGAAACATGACCCAGCATGCATCACATATTGCTTCTTTCAAAATAAAATATAAAAACTAGTAAAGAATAATCCAGCAGCTGCATACATTAAGTAATCATCATGTGTATAAGGCATCCTATACACAACGTAAATTCTAGCCACCATTCAACTCTTACAAAAGAAAAAAACAACAAACATTACTGCCATGGTAACTTCATTGTGAAATCACCAGGGTTCATACAAAAATGAACAGCAAGCATGGAGCTGGACACTATCTCAAATTAATTTCAGAAATTGTAAATGCATCTGCGCTGCCTAGAGAAAGACCACGAGGACTGCACTCACCCCTTCACAATCTATACAGTACAATTCTACAGACTGGGAGATGTTTAATAAAAAGCTCCCTGTGCAGTGAGTCCCCGCATCTTCATCACCCCGCAGGCAATGAGGGTGATGCGGTCCCTCCTGCCCGGCCTGAAGTGCAGTGCATGACTACAGAGATGACTCATCCCTTGCTGCGGAACCTCACTCACTGCCAGACAGTTAGTGCTGATTTCACAGTGGCAGCACTAGGGGTTGGGGAGTCGACTCGTGGTCAGAGTTATACCACTACCCACCTACCAACCTGTCAAGGAAGGGCATGGCAAGACGGCATTCATGCCCGATGATGAGTCCAGTCTATCTGGAATGTTGGATATAGACTAGGGTTGACTCAATCTGACTCACTCAGTCATCACAGATGAGTCACTCTCTGAAGCAGAATATAGCCAGGGTAACTGAAAAAATGGTGGCATTGGCACCTAAAAGAGCTATACTTCTCGTGCTGGTGCATGCCTGAATGAGCATACTACTCGGTGATAGTCTGCTAAGCATTATGTGATATTTGCAGCCAATCAGAAATGGACACACTGAGCAGTGCCAGCTGGGGCCAAGGATATTCAGGATTTTTTTACCCCCACCCCCCAATGCAGCGAGCCAGGTCCTGGTCCACAGTCCACACAAGTTCATGAAAAAAAATGAAAATGGAGTTTTTAAAAGTCTCGGTCATGGTATCATTTCTCTGGGGGAGGGGCAGCTTGCCCCCCACAATCTAGCCACTGTGTAGTGGAGAGCCAACAAAGAGGATTTCCCAGTTTGTGGTCCCTAAGAGTGATGTAACTACCAAGAAAGTGACAGTGGGAGTAGAGGCAATGTATTCTGATTAGTCTGTGGCAGGCAGTGTCAGCAGAACTGAAGTATTTGGCACTGGTGGCTTTCCTACCTCTAAATTTTTCACTGCTACTTCTATGGCAGCCATGTTGATGGATGTGTTAAGTGACACAGGAAGCAGCACTACCACCAAACAACCAACCATGGGCACAGAGGTAGTTGGTGGTGGTGTGCAATTGGCAACTGGTGCTGTTGGTGCTGCTGACTCAAAGCTAGACATGCAGTGAAATTAAATTCCACCTGTGAAGTGATAGCAAAGTGGCTACTTCGAGTTAACATAATGCTGTGCAAAGTGGGCATTGAAAAGTGTTCACTTCGCTTTGTTGTTATGACTTTGCATTGTTACTCTGCCTTAACACGAAGTAAGGCGGAATGACAACAATACAAGTACTTTAGGCAGCCCCCCCCACACATCATATGGCTCACAGCACTGTAAGTCACATGCTTTAGCCAGGCAGGCAGGAAGGAAGTGAGTCATAGAAGCAGATACTTTCACTTTCTCCTTTGCAGAGGTAGAAGGAGGAAACATTTTGTGTAGGTAAGGAGAGTTCGTTAGTTTCTTTCTTGAGCAAATTCCCAAAACCCAAAAGCTTTTTTAAAAGCTAATTCTTTAGTTTTTTTTTCTACTGTTTTGTCAGTTCTTTTTGGTGACCGATTTCTTTGTTTTGTAAGTTTTGTTTTGTGTGTGTGTGTGTGACTGTATGTGATGCGTGTGTGTGAATATGAGTGAAGTCACTTGTTGCGTTGGAGAGGGAAGAAGTGTTGTTTGTGCGATGGACCAGGGGCAGCATGTGGCCTGTGGCCAGAGGGGAGTGCACATGCATGGGGGTCATAGTCAGGTGGTGTTGGACTGATCCAGACTCTTTTGTCCTGCCCCACACCCTCTGGAAGCAGCAGCACCGCCTGTGTCACTGCCACATCCACCAAGTCCGCCACCACCACCACCACCACCACCAGTAGCAGCTGCAGGAGCTCCAGCAGCACCTCCTCCACAGCAGCAGGTGGAGCCCCAGGTGCATGAACATGCTGTGGACACTACGTCTGCCCCTCCTCTGCCTGGTGCCCTCTGCAGCTCCCCAGTTTTGAAGTTTTTCAACTGTGTCGGGGGGAAGCAGCCTTGTGGTTTGTCTGTCTGTGGTGGTGCAGGTGCACTGCATGGCCCCCAGGGGACACATCTGGGGACTGGGGGCCACACACACATATGATGAACCACCACAAGGTGGAGTGGCAGGCTGCCACCGAACGGGCCAAGACTCTACCTGCTGGTCCTTCTGTGGCAGTGGCAGAGGGTGCTGCTGTTGTGCATCACTGCAGCAGGAGGAGGAGGGCCACAGCAGCAGCTGCTCCACCACTGCCACAGCACCACCCTCACCACCACCACCACTACCTGGTTCCCACCCGCACCAGTGGACCCCACAGTGCCTGCAATGCAGACAGACATAGCACTTTTATGGGCTGCGGCAGAGGAAAATAATGAGAGGGTGAATGCAGTCCAGCAGCAGGTGGAGCAGATCGAGCAACACCAGCTGCAGATTGTGTCGATGCTCCATCTGCTGCTGGAACATCAGGGGATCCCCCATTAGCTTTTTTTCATCCCCCCCCCACTGTTATAGTGTTTTGTCTTTTGTTTATGTTTAATAACAGCCAGAGGGAAGGCCACAGTATTAGTTTAAAGGAAAGCAATCAGCAACAGCAGGTCCTGCCCCCTGCAAGGCTTACCCTCCAGTTAAGCCTTTTAAGTATGTTGTGGCATTTTTCTCGTGCCCCAACATACTTTATTTTAATAAAGAAAAGTCAGCAACCCGGAAGTATGGTGGACCAGACACTATGGGGGCTCCATTATGTGTAAAGGTGCAATGGCGATGCACCATGCACATCAATACAAAAGTATTGAAGCACATGTGTCTCCGCCGCACCTTTCCTTTCCACATAATGGAGCCCCTATAGCATCTGGTCCACCATACTTCTGGGTCACTGACTTTTCTTTATTAAAATAAAGTATGTTGTGGCATGAGAAAAATACTGCAACACACTTAAAAGGCTTAACCGAAGGGTAAGCCTTGCAGGGGACAGGAGTTCCTATTGCTGACTACTTCCCTTTATATATATGTGTATATATATATATATATATATATGTATATATATATGTATATATATATATATATATATATATATATATATATACACATACACATACAGTCATACATGCTCCTTATTGCCGTGTTATTATAATCCAGTGCCTCAGTAATGTTTACTTACTGTTGTGGAGTGGTTGTGGAAAAGCTGGTGTGAGCAGTGCAAGTATGATGTGCTAAATTGCATGTGTGCAGTCAGTGTTGTTTCCTGTGTGTGTGTTTGTGTGTGTGTGTGTGTATATGTGTGCGTGTGTGTATGACATCAGACATTGTGTAGCTTCTTGTAAACATATATTGCTGACTTGTTGCAGTGTTTATAGTATAAAGAATAGTGATGAGAATAATGATCATCAGTGGACTAAGTGATATGATATTTTTTCAGAGGTGTCTGGTCAGAGTGCACCTTAGTCACATACTGCACACATGAATTTTAGGAGAGCATGTGTTTTTTGTGCTATTATCTCTGCAAAGTCATGTGTGCACTTTGAGTGACTGAGATGCACAGTGACCCGATACTTCTGAAAAAATATCATATCACTTACTCCGTGGGTGCTGATAGTACAAATAAAATATACATCATATATTCTTTCTTATCTTTATTCTTGAGATACTGCAATGAGTCACACCATATAAACGTTTGCACAAAGCTGGACAATGTCTGCACGCACATGAAAGAACACTGATGACACACATGCAGTTTAGCACAACATACTTGCACTGCTCAGTCATGCTTTTTGCGAAACACTTAAAATTATGAATCCCAACACAAAGTAAACATTACTGAGTCTTCAGAAATATTTCTTTTTTGAAATAGACATTAAAGCAGTAGTTCAACAATCTGGTGAAAATTTTGACCTATACTTTTTTATGCTATTTTACATTGTCACTTTACTTACCTCCTGACTTGTATGATACCATTCTTTCCAGATTTTGAGTCTGCTTTAGTACTTTTTTTCATGTCTGAAATAATAAAAGGAGCACTCCTTTTAATATGGTGCAGACCAGGTCTTCGTCAGTATTTACTGCTGTTTTTTCTCCATCAGTTGTTATATATTACTTCTGTTGTAAAATTAACAATTATGCAGCAGGCAGTGTTTTATGACCTCACAGAACAATATTTGTTCAAAAACAGCTGCAAATAGTGATGAAAATCTGGTCAGAGCCATATTAAAAGGCGTGTGCCTTTTTTTTCTTCAGACATGAGAAAAGTAGTAAAGCAGACACAAATTGTGAAAAGAAGAGCATCATACAAGTCAGGAGGTAACTAGTGGCTGGCAATATAAAATAGCATAAAAAAGTATAGTTTAAAATTTTCACCACATTGTTGCAGTGCTGCTTTAATTTATAATTTAAGTATGACATTATGTTTTCACAATCACACCACACAAAATGCAACTGTCTTGTGTCCAGAAAATTCCCAAGTGCTGAGGAAGTGAAATGGAAGTGTTACACCACATGCAAAGTCCCCCAGAATGTATTGCTCAGTCACTCATGCACACAGTGGTCACACAGAGTCCTCAGAATTTTTCTGCATCCCCAAAATGCATCTGTCTTGTGTCCAGAAATTTCCAAAGTGCTGAGGACATGAAATGGGAGCATTACACCATATGCAATGTCCCCCAAAATTTATTGCGCTGTCACTCATGCATGCAGTGGTCACACAGAGTCCCCAAAATTCTTCTGCACCCTAAAATGCATCTGTCTTGTGTCCAGAAAATTCCCAAGTGCTGAATAAGTGAAATAGGAGCATTACACCACGTGAAAAGTCCCCCAGAATTTACTGTGCAGTCACTCATGTGCATAGTGGTCACACAGAGTGCCCTGAATTTTTCTGCATCCCCAAAATGCATCTGTCTTGTGTCCAGAAAATTCCCAAGTGTTGAGGAAGTGAAATAGGAGTGTTACAACACATGCAAAGTCCCCCAGAATATATTAGGCAGTCACTCATGCACACAATGGTCATGCAGAGTTCCCAGAATTTTTCTGCATCCCCAAAACGCATCTGTCTTGTGTCCAGAAAATTCCCAAGTGCTGAATAAGTGAAATGGGAGCATTACACCACATGCAATGTCCCCCAGAATGTATTGTGCACAGTCACTCATGTGTGCAGTGGTCACACAGAGTCACCAGAATTTGTCTGCATTCCCAAAATGCATCTGTCTTGTGTCCAGAAAACCCCCAAGTGCTGAGGAAGTGAAATGTGAGCATCACACCACATGCAAAGTCTCCCCAAATGTATTGTGCAGTCACTCATGCATGCAGTGATCACACAGAGTCTCCAGAATGTTTCTGCATTCCCAAAATGCATCTGTTTTGTGTACAGAAAATTCCCAAGTGCTGAGGAAGTGTAATGGGAGCATTATACCACATGCAAAGTCCCTCAGAATTTATTGCACAGTCACTCATGCATGCAGTGGTCACACAGAGTTGCCAAAATTCTTCTGCATCCCCAAAATGCATCCATCTTGTGTACAGAAAATTCCCAAGTGCTGAGGAAGTGAAATGGGAGCATTACACCACATGCAACGTTCCCCCAGAATGTATTGCGCAGTCACTCATGCATGCAGTGGTCACACAGAGTCCCCAAAATTCTTCTGCACCCCAAAATGCATCTGTCTTGTGTCCAGAGAGTTTACATACTCTGTGATGAGGATGTACTCATGATGCACAGTGTCTTGTCAAACCATGTGAAGGAGGGATAACATGACATGAATCCATTCAGTGTTCCATCATGAATGATGACTGTGAGAGAACTATTGCTGGTCCAAAGTGTGCTGCAATTCCCTCAACTGTAATGCGATCACCTCAACTGGATGGAAGGGTGCCCTTTGTGTGTAGACTAATAGTAGCCTTGGTGAGTTGATATATACGTGTGTGTGTATATATCTATATGTATATATATATATTTATACAATTGGGGTGGGTGATAAATGTAGATAAAAACACATATTCTCACTGCAGTGAGATAAATCCTGGTGACATAGCAACTGTGAGATTATTTACATTTACACACACAGTTGCTACGTCACAAACTGATATTCTCACTTGACCTTCATTACCAAAAGAAGTACAGGTACTACATTGTATTGCTAATTAGCAAACATTTAAGTCACTGTAGAAACATATCAATGTTACATGAAAAACCCCAAGATACCCGAGCTCCTAATTATATGTATGCCATTAAATGACACTTAACAAAATACATACTTCACCATGAGTATTTGCTACAAGGTTAGCTGCAGCACAAAGCAGTGCATCGCGAATCCACAGCAATCCAAATAATAATAAAACCTACAGTATATAGCAGTACAAATTACTGTGACAGGTAGAACAAAAACATGTTAAACACTGGCAAAAATGTTATAACTGTAGCCGATGAGGAAGAAATCATTGAAAGTTGCTCACTATTTGAGCTGAATGATGAGCCGCTTTTAGATCCAGCAACATTTCAGAAGGACAAGACGACTGTAAATCCATAACACTTGAAGGGCACTGGACAACAGAAATGTAAACTAGACAGCAAATTCCCTGAGACAGCAATACCAAATGAAGCACCATTACCTGAGAAGCAGCAGATATTTGTCCACTCCGACACTGCGATCCATGAACTCCATTACATGCAGTTCCATACAGTTAGTAAAGCACCAAACTGTTAAAAAGAAAGTTGCATGAAGCACAAACAAACAAATTAAAATAAAAATAACACTATAATGAAATAATAAAAATGCAATGCAGCACACAGCCATCCCAGAACTGTTTCTAACCACAAAGCTATGCCCATTACATATCCACAACCAATAAACACACAGTTTCCAGTAACAGTCATAGCAACCAACCAATCACATTACATGCTGAACAACCTATTGTACACATTCGTTCCGCTACCACAACCAATTAAAAACCACAACCATGCAATGGCAACCAATCACAAACCACAAACCACTTCTATTCATAAACAAATACAGTCCCATTCACAATACAGCCCAATAACAGCGGAGCAATACACAGAAATAAAATAACACATTCCTTTACACTCAATTCCAACAGTTTCTCAACATAATGACCACAAAACTGCAGTCCTACCCTATTGCATAAATCGAACACATGAAGGGCAGCAGTGAGATATGGAAAATAATCTCACTCCTGCATCGTGAGCTATGGATATCTCACTCAGCAAGAGTGCGATTATTTTCCATATCTCACTGCTGCCCATCATGTATCCCCTATATATATATATATATATATATATATATTACAGGCTAAAAACTCTGTTTAATGCATTAGTTAAGTTTGTTCCACAGTGACAATAGCGAGGAAATTCGATGTTTGGGTTGAAACCCCCTTTGCACCCCTCCAGCCCACCTCCCAACTGGAATTGGGGTACGCGTTGGGATCGTTGGCCCTAACTCTCACCCCATCACATGTGGAAAGAAGCTGAGGAATAGGAGAATGGGGTAAGAGTTAGGACCGATGACCCCAATGCGTACCCCGATTCCAGTTTGGGGGGTGGGCTGGAAGGGTGCAAAGGGGGTTTCAACCCTAACATCAAATTTCCTCACTTTTGTCACTGTGGAAGAACCCTAACTAATGCATTAAACTGAGTTTTTAGCCTCTAATTTCCCTTCTTTTTGAGAATGATAACGAGAAATAGTGAATGTAATGCACATGATGTCTTGTCACATAGTAACATTGTGCCCACAAATGCAAATCATAATGCGCATGGTGATGCAAAGCGAAACAGAAAGAGAAACAGTACTGTAGACAGAAATGTTAAAAACAACGCAAACACAACCGCAAATGAAAATGCAAAGGGTAACGGACATGGTGGCGTAAACGTGAACGGTAAGTGAAACGGGTACGGAACCACAAGCAGAAATGGTAATGGTGACAGTAATGTAATCGCATAGGCTGATTTTCCCCAAAAGCTGTATAGAGAAAGACAGTGAGTACAAAGAATGTATGCAAAATAATGACTCTCGGAACAGAAAAATGAGGACTTGGAATAGTAAATTGCTTATATCTCAGGAACCGTATGACATAGAAAAAATGTAAAAGTCATATGAATTATCACTTTCCTGGCTAGTTTTGTACTTAGCCCGCTTTAGGGGCCTAAGCATTTTTTTGACAAAAAGTCTGTATCTGGCACCGTTTCCGAGATACGGGCCCTGAAAGGTGCAGTGAATGCCGTAATGTTATCCTAAGGGAAAAAAACAGAAGTTCAGAGTGCCATAACTTTGCCTCCCTGTAATATGTTTTCACCAAACCACTGAAAGACACATCTGTGGGATGTTGGCTGTGTTCCCTGCTAATTTCAGCCCAAAAGACAAAACTGTTATTTTGCAGCAGGGCACCAAACGATTGCTGCAATGCGTTGTGCGCCGTAATGTTATTCTATGGGAAAAAGCGTCCACTTTGGAGTACCGTAACTTTGCCGCTGTGTAATATTTTTCAATAAAATACTGAAACTCACATCTGTGAGATGTTGGCTGTGTTCCTTCTAAATTTCAGCCCAAAACTCCAAATCGTTCTTTTGCAATGGGGTGCCAAAGAATTGCTGTCGTTTTCCCACAGCCTAGAAAAGTACTGTCGCAATTTGTGAAAGCTTTAGCAAAAATTTGCGACACTTTTGTGAGTGCGACAATACTTTGCGAAAGTACTTTTTACAGCACCCTGAAAAACATATTTATGGGGTGTTTTACCCCAAAATAAAGACATGCTTAGCATCCTCAGGGTCCGACTAGGTGAATACAAAATGAATTAGGTTGCTAGAGAGTCCCAAATTTAAATCCAAGCATTTTTCTGATCACCAACTGAAAACAAAATGGTGGACTTGAGACAGTAAAAGGGCCATTTGCTAAAGTAAAAACTGCATTTGCGACACTGTTGAACTTTTCGTTAACTTTTCCCTTTGACTTAAAATGGGAACTTGTTTTTTGAATAACTTTTGAACCGTTTAATATTTTTTTACGAAATCTTTGAAAGGCACATCGGGGACCCTGGCTGCACATTCCCTGAAGATTTCGGACCGGTTGTGCAAACCGTGTGACCTGTAGGCGTGACTGTAAAATTCCACAAAAAGCGTAAATGCATGCGCAGATCACGCTTAATAACTCTGCAGCCATATATCTGACTGGTACAAAACTTGGCAGATCCCAAGGCATATGGGTCTTGATTCTGTATACCAAATTTCAGGCAAATCTGATGAACAGTTGCAAAGTTATTAAGGTACAAAATTTTGGGTTTACCTTGTAAATGGCTCCTCAATCCTAACTATGGTAGCACTACCATGCTACCATAATATATATATATATATATATATATATATATATATATATATATATATATATATATATATATATCTCAGGGGTCAACCTTAACCTTTTTTTGCACCAGCTAGCAGGGCAAGTTGATTCAAAATTGCATTAGCCCACAGATGGTTACACTAGTCCTTAATTATAATGGCAAATTTTGATCACTTATACAGGACACAATGCAAGCAAAGCCAAGAAATACTCTGGTTATTGCACATTTATCCTGCTCCCACATTGCTTCCAGCTCCCCAACATAAAAAAAGATTGCAATGCCATTCATCACAGACAGTGAGCCCCTCCCCATTTTTCTGTACCATGGCCTCCTCTCTTCCTCTTTCTGCCCACCCCACACCAAACAGAGAGAGGATATCACAACTGCAAATGTTCAATTAAGCAGTTCTAGTTCTGCTCACACAATAGCTGACATCATCATGCACCTCATCACACTGTCACCACTACCCACAGGGCAATGAACAGAGTCAGGCAGAGAAAGACACTCTTGGTTCCCACCCTATAGTCAAGTGGAGACCTACACTTTTGAAAGTTTTTGTACAATCTCAAGTGAGCCAGGAGCACATCTATGATTTCTTTGAGGTGGGAGCTAGACAAACCTAAGGGGCTTGGGAAATAGAAAAGTATGACATTTTTATTTATAAAAACATTGATTTTAATATGCTCTGCCCCAACAATAACATATTTTTCTTTAGCATTGTCCTTTCATCAGCCCTGGGGAAACAGTACACAGGCATAACACTATACTATTTCTATTTCTGTATTGGATGATCTATACACCCCAGGAATGCCTATTTCAAGGTTTCAGATTATGTATTTTATCAAGGTTTATTTTTGTACCATACATGATCCAAAGCTTTGTTTTTAGGCTGAAAGGACATACTGAGTGGGGTAAGGGTGGAACTGCATGGATGGAGATCTCTGGCATGGTCCATTTAGAAGAGTTGGGGACCCCCTGCACTTGCCAGTAATGTCAGCTATGGATGGTCACTTCAGAGTCTGGTCCGCAGTGGTTTCCAGGGAAAGAACATAGTTAAGAGATTTGGAAGGGAGAGGGAAGTTATGGTAAGGCTGGGATAAAACCCCACCACCTGTAGGGCCAATCCTGTATACCTCTTTGCATTTTGTCACTGAAATGTTGGATACAGACACTCAAAATGTAAAGAAATGAGAGGCACTGGTCTTAATAACATTGGATAAATTGTTAGACATAGACTCATTCAGAAAACTGGAACCTAGTGACTTAACTGCACTCTGCCCTTGATCACACTCTGGACACTAGCTGAAAGTCTTAACAGTGAAGTGATAATGACTCACATTGAGTCTTTTGTGGGATCCCGCGCTTGAACTGCCAGATAATTGCAGCTTTTAATGAGCTGTTAATCACACCTGGCCATCTGGAACATTGAGAGAGATTAGCATGAGGACTAGAGAATGCTAAAGTAGAGACTTTTTTTAGCTTTATTAACAGCCATGACAATCTGCACTAGTCAAGGCAGGAAAGTAGAGTTTTAGCTGCACTAGCCCTGGTCAATTTGCACTAGTGTTTGGGCTAGTAAAACAATGTTAAGATTGACCCCTGATATATATGTATTTTCTAGGTGGGGGTTGACATATATAGACATATACTCATTGATTTGTTTTGTATCACAGGTCACACATACGGTTGGTGTGCACATTCCAGTGCTTGATGAGAAAGTTTGGTGTTGAAACTGGAAATGGAATACTCTCAAGCCAATGAAGATAAGTTTTTTTGGGGGGGAAGCATATTTGCAAGTAGGTCTCATTAATGGTTTATTATTTGGTTATCTCTTCACAGATTTCATCTGCATTCTTCTCCAGTCTAGTAATAATGGTCATGGTCATCGATTGAAATGACTTCTGTGTGTTGCATGTCTGCTCCAGCCCAGGGGGTGGGGCCTGATGTTGAAGAAGTTCCTCGGATAAGGCAGCTATGACACAACATAGCATCTGTAAGTTTCCTAAAAAAGAAATGAATGACTTTATTACAACTTGATTGCAGCAGTAAGACATTATGTTTAAGCCATGGTGGTTCCACGAATATCTGGATTAACACCGATAGCAAGCTGTCCCACTGCAATCATCAGATCACAAATTAATTTAGCACCAGGCTGTGTAACAAATACACAGTGCCAGTGTCCCTGCATCTCAACTCAAGTTACATTTCAAAACCACATCTTGTTAAGTAACACAACCTGGGATCAACTTTTTCAACACCGTAATGGCTGTACAGCTGCAAATTTGGAACAGAGTGCATGATATGTTGCAGAAATATTTTTTGTAACGTACACGTCACCTAGTTTATGAATCCTCAGTCTGATTTGTTGCAATCTTATGAAAAAAAGGAACAGATGAAATAAAATTGATATACTTACCAGTGTGGATTTGAAATGGATATTTCATAGGTTCCTATAGACAGTACTGCTGCTCTACCATTAATACAGACCTTCAGCAAAGGAGAGTCATTTGTTGTTAACCTGTAAGAAAACAAAATAAGTTGACCGTATATGTTTGACCATTGCAGCTCAGAAAGCAACAGAAAACAAAACACACAGTTAAAGGAAGTTGAATAGCATAAAAACATTAGTACACATACTCTCTTGATAGTTTTAATAGTAAGAGGTCGTGTGCCTGGCTGATAGATGTGGTCTCCTGTTCCACTCCCTCTGCCTTGGCATGGTCAATGTAATGGAAAAACATAGTCACAATGACACTGGTGGTGGGTGCTGGTGGTCATAGCTGTGGCACATGATGAGATTCTTTCTCATATCTTCCTGCATCTGGTGGTGGTGGCAGTGGCGAACAGTGGTTTTATGGTGGTGGTAGTCCTGGGGGACACACGGTCACATTCCCTATGGTGGCAGTGGAGAACAGCAATCTTATGGTGGTGGTAGTCTGGGGTGACACATGGTCACATTCCCTATGGTGGCAGTGGAGAACAGCGGTCTTATGGTCATGGTAGTTCCGGGGCCAGGATATACTGTGATCAGTGTTATAAATGTGATGCTGTGACGTATGGAATTTGAGTCAGTATGAGTGGGACAGTGATCTAACTTTATGAAAAAGAGAACATATATCATACAAGACATGTGACAGCATTTTAACCACTTAAGTTAGAACCTGCCAGCATTAACCTCATCATCATTCATCATCATCCTCAGAAAGAAAGCTGCACTTGCAGCCTTCTATGTCTGAATTCAGACCACGGGGAAATTCTTTCTCCACTGTTTTATCATCTATGTCAGTGGTAGGCTGCTTCATGCTGTCACTGCCACCAGGATGGTCCCTTTCTTCAACATTAGCAGAACCAGGGGGAAGGGATAAGGAGGAGGGGAAGGGATAAGGAGGGCTGATCAGAAGCCCTCCTCCAGATGAGGGAGTAGCCTCAAGCCCAAGGGGAGGGGGAAACAGACTGGAGGTGGAGGTTTCAGGAGGAGCAGGGGGAGGATGGAAGTATAAGGAATCTGGGTGGGGTTCGACAAAAAGGATCAGGGATAAGGGGTGGTGGTTAGTGTTAGTAAATGCCAGGAGCTTGGGAAACAAGTTGCCAGAGTTCCAGGCCATGCTGTTCGAGGGGGGTGGATGTGGCGGCAGTCACGGAAACGTGGGCCAACAAAAACCATGACTGGGACCTAAATGTACGGGGGTACACTATGCTTAGGAAGGATAGAAAGGAGGGCAGAGGGGGTGGAGTGGCTATGTTCATTAGAGATGACATAGAAATTGCTATGGTAGAAGAGGCAGAGGGAAACGTGGAGGCCTTATGGGTCACCTTACGATCCCCAGCAGGAGATAAGGTCAAGCTGGGAGTAGCATATAGGCCCCCGGGATGAGTGATGTTCTAGAGGATGGTTTGCTGGACATCATTGCCCAGTGTGGTCCAAAAGGGGAAGGAGTGGTGTTGATGGGGGACCTTAATATGCCAGGTACAAACTGGGGAACCATGTCCTCTAAGGTGGCCAAGGAGCAGAGGCTGCTGGATGGCTTCCAGGATGTGTTCTAACACAGCATGTGATGGAGCCCACAAGGAGGGGCATGTCCTGGATGTGGTTCTGGCAGATGGGGATCTGGTAAGGACATGGTTGTACAGGACCCCTGACTGGGAGTGACCACAATACTGTCTGGTTTCAAATAAGCATTGGGGAGTGGGGGTGAGATCTAGGACACTGGCAGTGGACTTCAGGGGCAGACTTTATGGGCATGGGAAATATTCTCAAGGATCACTTGAGAGGATTACCTCAACAACAAGTGTGGAAAGGAGATGGAGGTCATAAACAGAGGGACTTCATGAGGCAGTCAGGATCTGCGCTAAGTTGAAACGTAAGGGAGCAAGGTCACATAAACCATGCTGGTGGTCCAGTGAGGTCCAGGTAGCAGTCAGAGAAAAGAAAGCGGCAAAAATATAAAACAACAAGAGGGATAGGGATAAGGAAATGTACCAGCTTGCATCTAGAAAAGTCACCCGTATGGTGAGGGAGCTAAGTCCAGTAAAGAGCAACGGCTGGCTACAGGGGATACATGGAGGAGAAAAGGGTTCTTCCGGTACATTGGGGGAGCAGAGAAAACAAGGGCCATCTCAGCAGATTGAGATCAGAAGGAGGGTGGGTGGAAGAGGCGAGGGACCAGGCAGAGTGTTAACAGTACTTTGCCTCTGTGTTCACTAGGGAGGGATGGGATATCTACAAAGCAAGGCGCAAAGGGATAGAAGTGGCAGGGAGTGGGATCAGGGAGCAACAGAAATGGAGCAAAGGGAGGAAGGTACCCCAGGGTGTCACATCTGGATAAGGATAAAAAGACCAGTCAGGTGGAGGGGACGGATGATGCCATCCCACCAAGGGTGTGGTTTGCCCTCTCAGGGCCTAAAGAAAGACAAATCTCCTGGGCGGATGGCATTCATCCGAGTACTATGGGAATTGGCGGACATACTGGCTGCACCCTATGGTGAGCTTTTCAACAGGTCACTTGAGACAGGGAGGGGTACCTAGGGATTGGCGAGAGGCACATGTGGTACCAATCCCATAAAGGGGGTCGGAAGGAAGTACCTAGGAAACTATAGACCCATCAGTTTAACCTCGGTGGTGGGAAAATTAATGGAGAGTATACTAAAGGAACGATTGGGGTTTACTTGGAGGAGGTGGGAGGTCTGGATAGTCGGCAGCATGGGTTTGTCAGCCAGGTAGATCATGTCAAACCAACCTTGTGGAGTTCTATGAATGGGTAACATCAGAACTGGACAGAGGTAAGCCTGTGGATGTATTATTCTTGGACTTCAGCAAGGCGTTTGACTCTGTCCCCACAATGGTCTGGTGGAGAAACTGATGGGGTTAGGAGTAGGCCCTTTGATGGTCAGATGGATTGAAAACTGGATAGCTGGACGACTCAGAGAGTAGTGGTCTGTGGGGAGCTCGAACCCTACAGAGGTTGGTAGTGGGTACCACAGGGCTCGGTCCTGGGTCCAATCCTGTTAAATGCATACATATCAGACATCAGGGATGGTATAGGGTGAAATGAGTCTCTGTGGATGACTCCAAGATGGGAGCAGTAGTTGAGGGAGAAGAGGGGAGGTTGACCCTGCAAGGGGACCTGGACACCCTGGAAAGCTGGGCTCACACATGGAAATTAAATTTCAATATCACCAAGTGCAAGGTGTTGCATCTTGGTGAGAAACTCCTAAACCAGGTACACCCTGGGAGGAGGTGCTGGAAGCCTCAACAGGGAAAAGACCTAGGGGTCATGGTGGATACATGTAAGAATAACACTGAGCAGTGCAGGAGAGCAGCTAGAAAGCCAACAGGATGTTGGGATGCATCATGAGGGGATCACCTATAGGAGCAAGGAAGTGATTCTGCGGCTGTACAATGGACTGGTTAGACCACACCTTGAGTACTGTGTACAGTACTGGAGACCACACTTGAAGAGGGACATACAGCTCCTGGAGAGGGTACAGAGGAGGGCAACAAAGATGATATGAGGGCTGGGATTTGACTTGAGGACAGACTTGAGGAGCTCTGCCTGTTTTCATTGGAGAGAGAGAGAGACAGAGGGACATGATTGAGGTCTTCAAGCACCTCAAGGGAATAAATAGGGTAAACATGGAGGGATCTTTAGACTAAAGCAGGAGGCATCACCAGAGGGCATGGTCTGAAGTTGGAAGGTGGAAGGATGAGGGGAAAAAGAGGAGGTTTTTCACTGAGAGGGTGGTGGACCCTTGGAATGCTCTGCCTGTGAGCTGGTTCAGAGATCCACAGTGGAGAGCTTTAAGAGGGTGGGACAGACACAGAAAGTGGATGTATCAGATGATGGCCTGTCCGGGGGGTGGAGGATGGATGATAGGGTTTCTGGAGCACAAGGGATGGGAGGGTCTCGGCACCCAACTAAGGATCTAGGTTCGAGCAGACTTGATAGACCATAAGGCCTAATCTGCTGGCAAATAGTATGTTAGTATGTTAGTAACCATGAGTATGCCAGGGTAAGAATACTGAGGTTGCAGTCTGAGCTGGTATGTGCCTCTCATTCATTTTTATGAATGTCAGCAAACTGACATTTGTAGTAGAGATGTTTGTGTGATGATCACGAGCTATTGCACCTGCTGAGCTGAATACCCTCTCAACACTCACACTGGAGGGTGGGCATGTCAGGTACTTCAGTGCCACAGCGATCAGCTCTGGCCATTCACTGACCTTTCCACTCCAGAATAAAAGGGGATCATCAGTGATTGACAGTTGGCTGTTTTCAGACACATATGACTCAACCATTCGCTGTGCTGCTCTAAGCCCAGTGGTTGATGCATCATCCTGTTAGCCGGAGTCATTTATGGCACAAATCCCCACTTGGGACAAAGCCTCCCAAAGTGGGTAAATACCAGCCACTTTTGATTACAGACCACCTGGAACTACAGTCCCCTTCTCCTTACAGGATATACTTGATACTTCTCCTCCAGGTTCACCTTCAGCCTGATTATGCTGCTCAGGTTTCCTGACCTAGGCATGTGACTTCTGTGTCCCATGAACCAAGAGCACCAGTTGCCCACTGACATTTTTTACCTGTTCAGGCCCGGCCTCCAGTACTGACACAATTCCACATTTGTATGGTGGGTCCAGCATTGTTGCTATTGTGAAGTTGTCACTACGTTGAATGCTCAAGATGTGACAATTCTGGTTGATTCTGGCAGCACGTGTTTCAGCAACACACTGCTAGCACTGTCTCTGGCAACATCAAGGCTATGCTGTACATTTACCAATGTCTGACTTAGCACCCGCAGCAGTGGAATTGATTGGCTAAAGGAGGCAGACTCACCACTCACTGCCTGAATGGCATGTTCAAAAGGCCTCAAGATTCTTATTACAGAGTCCATGAGGCACCACTGTTCAGTCGTCAGACATGGAGGTCCCAGAACTGTCATGGCTAGTGTGCATGACAAGATATTCTGAGATGGCTTTGTACTGTTCAAACAATCTGTCTGCCATGTATAAAGTGGCGTTCCACCAGGTGACAACTTCCAGCTTCAAGCGGTGCTGCGGGAGGCTGTTTCGGATCTGCAACTGCCGAAGTTGGTCATGGGACTTTGCAGAGCGTGAAGAGTGAGAACAGATATGCCATGCAACTGTCAGCATTTCCTTTATAGCAGGGTGTTGCAGAAACTCCTGCACCACAAGATGTAAACAGTGGGCCATGCATGGAACCCGGAAAAAGCCACCATTCGTGATGTATTTCATCACATTTGACCCATTGTCACTTGCTATGAATCCAGCTCTCAGGGACAGGAGGTTCAGCCACTTGTCAGTTTCAGTCAGTACCACATCCAACATGTTTTCACCAGTGTGTGAACAAGTCACATTGCGTACAGCAATCGTTGCATGCTGTCGAATTCCTGGAAGATTGCTACCATGACACTCCACCTTACTACACTGCTTATTCACACTATCAACAGATCAAACAACCCCCAGCACCTGCGCCAAGTGTACAGTTATACATCAATATGAACTCCCTGCTGTTTTGCCACTTGTCCACATATCCATACTTAAATGGATGAATGGAGAGGAGGAATGTTTAAGGGCATGGCTTACTGAGTCAGACACAGTATGGTACAACTCGAGGACAGCACAGGTTGAAAAGTATGTCCTGGATGGGACTGTCCATTTTGGACAGGCACGTGCAGCAAACCACAGGAACCCAGAATTCTCCAGAAAGGAGAAGGGCAAAAGATCAATTGCCAGCATTTCAGCTACAGTAGCATTAAGTTCATGTGACACTGTATGATTGGGTGGGTACTTCAGCTTATGCGCAAAAACACTCTGTAACTTGGGCTGACTTAAAAGTTTTACATGGGGTGTGAAGACAAGTGGTTCTGCTCAGTGAATGGCAGGGGGTGGAGTGTGGACGTGTGATGAACACGGTTGCCCAGGTGATGACAAACTCAGAAATGCAGTTATTTTCTCAGATTTAGCAACAGGGGTTGATGTACCACTTGCACTACACATACTGCATTGACCATCACCACCACTAAAACTGCTACTCTCACCACCTCTGGACAAGACTTCAAAATCATTCTGATCTTCCACCTCATCATGCCCGTAGTAATCCTCTGCTGGTATTTCATCACTACTGCACATTTAATTTTCTACTTGATGCTACAGTCATGGAAGGGGATAACATACTTGTTATGGTTGATGACGAGGGTGAATGCCCCACTGTGGTACACTTTTTACCGTGACTCACACACACCTGGCAAACCTGGCAGATTGCAACTGACTCATAATTTGCTTCTTCCACAGAAAAATCCCAAACCAGGGATTTTGAAGCTCTAGTTTTAACATGTCCACCCTGATGCTGCTTATTGGACTCTGTTTTTTTAAGCCATGAAGTGGGGAGTGTGCTACATGATTTTTCAGGGAGGACACACTTGGACTACAACTGACCACCACGACTACCTATCATTATTACTGGGTCATCATCATCAACTGAAACTGGTAAATCGCAACTTTTTATGGGGGGGGGGATGCAAATAGACCCAGACACTGCCACCTTGAGTTTCTTTTTCTCCGGTTCCTAACAGGGGTCACTGACATCATCATCATATTCATCAACATCATCCACATCTTCTACTTGGATGCTGGCATGTGGGCTGCATGTTGCAACCACAGCAACATCATCATCATCAGCACCACTATCACCTGAAATGTTTTCACCACACCGTGAATCACTGCATGGCAAATGCATGACTTGAACTGCAGTGGAAGAAATGTCACTTTGTTTGCTGTCATTGATGTGCTGATCAGAATCCGCATGTTCGGTTACTGGGATGTTACTGTGGAGTATGACATCATCTACACTGTCACTCACTGTCACTGCTTCACACTCCACTATATTTCTGGACATGGTAAACTGGTCAGAACTGGAACTTGAGGAATCAATACTCATAACACCTCCAGCAACTGCACTAACACCACCAGCTGGGACAACATCATCTCCTCCAACTATGAGTGAAGCTACTAATTGCGCTGTAAAAAACACTGAAGAAGAAATACCTTTCCTCACATCAGCAATGCATTTCTGTGACTGTGTACTACTACCATGCCCACAGACAATCTTACCACTGGCAGCAATGCCATGGCGAGAAACAGCTTTGCTTGCATGTCTCTTTGTGAGCATTTGGGGGATCAACAGGAATATTCTAAACAAATTCAGATCTTGGAATGTTCACTCTGGATGGGGGCCGGGGGGGTGGCGCTGGATGTGAAGCCAAAAAAAAAAACTGTGGCTTCATCCACAGTTGCAGATGCAAAGTCAAAACAAGTTCAACAACACCTTAACTAACCAGTTGTGTTCCAAGTCACAAAGTATCCAATCTGGAAAAGAATACTTTTTGCCAATGGGGGGAGCACTGACTGCAGATTACTGCAGTGTAAAACCAAGAAAAGATACCACAATGACAGTACAAAATCATGCAGCTGCTGAGGATAGGTTCACACTGCTGCACCTGCAATTACACTGTGGCACTTTAAAAGGTATATTATTTGATGTCACGTCACACACCGCACACACACTCTCACACACACAGAATTTGTCTACAAGTAATGCGTACTAAATTTATAACTTCACATACAATATACAAAGCTTTTTAAACAACCTCAGTGCTGTACCAGGTCCCTCCAGAACACAACACACACAATCAGCAAAAAAATTTCAACAATTACTAAAAATGTTACTGTGTGTACAATAACACAGTCAGTTATACAAGAAAAATATAACCAAAAAACAAAGAACTCCCTATTTCTCCAACTTAAATCTACCTGCACCAGATATGCTCCTCACCCAAAGCACACTTCCACTGTCTCTCAGTACACAGACTGAATGTTGTACATTAACATTCAAAATCCACACACAAACAATAAACAGTCAATGATACAGTATGAGCACAGGAGGGTTTCTTACAATCAATGAACTAAAGTTTCAGTAAAAAAAATGACTCAAATAAAAACCTTTTTAACAGCTTTTAGAAGGTTTGAATCACAGAGAGCTCTCAGAGCAGACTGTCTCCTACAGCTTCCTAAACACACTACCCCAAACTGAGGCTGTGCAGAACTCTCTTTAGCCCATGAGACCTGAAATCCCATGAATCACTGCAAAATTCACCTTTGGAGCTTAAACCAAGGCAATGTGAGGCAAAGTACATTGTTTTCTATGTACTTCACCTTAAAAATTGGTGGAGTAGTGGTTTGGGAAGGTGCAGTAATGCAAAGTCATTGGTTTCAATGGACTTCGCGTTCCCCATTTATAATGTGAAGTACTCCGCTTCGCATTGTGGAGCACTCCATGAATTCACCTTCAATCTGTGAATCACTCCATGAAGCAAATTGAGGCCACTTCTGCCATCTCTACTCAAAGCCTGATAGTGTGTGGCCAGTGAGTGAGGTGGGACATGTAGAGAAACTTTATGAGACTTGTCATGAGGAGGAGGTGTGAGCCACAGAGCCTACAGCTATTGAGGAGGACAGACCTGTGGAGGACAAGGAAGGCAGCAGTGTCTGCACTGCTGCTGATGACAATGATGTGTTAGACTTGCATCCCGTATGGGAGCCAGAAAAGAAAAGGGCAAAGGGCGTTAAGGATGCAGATGATGCATTTCCTGTTGCCTGCACTGCTTCAACCACAAAGGAGCACCCTAGCACTATTTCTCCTATTCTCCAGTTATCCAAAAGAAATACCAAAGCCAAGCTCTTCTCCTTTACTATCCCAGTCATCAAGGCACCATGTGAAAACAAGGACGAATAACTCCCTAATGTGGGATTTTTACATACTAGACCCAGCTGATGAGACAATGGCAATTTGTCAGTTTGTCAAACCAGATTCAGTAAGAGTAAGAAGGGAATTACCTCGGCATGGGTGAGCAACATGCACAGCTGAAAATCAGGCACCCATTACACTGGCATCAACAACAGAAAGAACAAGTGCTGGTAGTCCCGGTCCATCATCATCATCAAACAAGGTAAGCCAAATTGACAGGATAGTACACAAGAGAGAGGAAGGGGCAGGTGAGGAGGAGATCTATGTAGTCCAGGATGAGGATGATTCTGAAAGTGGGCCAAGTAGTGGCCCGAGCTGCACTACCACACCGAGTATAAGAAGCTAAGATACCCCAGTACGGAAAACCAAAAAAGGCACTGATGTTTGTCGTGCAGTACTACAAACTAACATTGGTAGTCCCCAAAAGTCAAAGAGCACACCAACAATGCACCATGATGAGGCAAGCTGTTTGTCACACCATCACCAACAGCAAGAAAGGTTCAGCCTATGCTGCATTTGCTTTTTGAGTGTCAATCAAAATTACTGCCTAATCATGTTACTGTGTGGGAGCTGAATGCAGTAACTGCAGAAATGTTTACTCCTGACTTGTTGCCATTTTTGTTTGTAGAGAATGTAGGGTGTCAGTGGTTTGTTATTGCGCCTTGTTGTAATGGTCCCATCACAAACGTATTTTGCCAAGCATGCCATCCTTGAACTGTATGATGGTGTGTCTGAAATGATAAATTATGCCATGCAGCATTCCTCAGCACAGTATGCACATCTCAGCATTAGCATGTGGACCAGTGGAATAAAATATGGTAGCTCTTATTTGTGCATTACAGCACACTGGACACAGGCTCCTGGGGAAGCGACTGAGTGGGGCTGAGGCAAGAAGTACTCTAAGTCTGACTGGGGTGGTAGCAACATGTCAGGTATTCGCCAGCAAGCGATATTGACTATGAGCAGTATCCTTGGGTCACACACATCGGAAAAAATGCTGGAAGTGGTCCTCACCAAGATCCATGAGTGGCTTCACCCCCCATGCACTGAAAGCTGGATTTGTCACCAGTGAAAATGGGTCCAATGTTCGGGAATGCATCGTTTATGTGGAATTTGTCAGGATGCCATGTTTTAATGATGCAGAAATGCCAGCCATACCTTCATGTATTCAAAACATGATTTATTCTTTTGTCACAGTAAATCAAAGACCCCCTGATATTGTCCAATGTTTCACCCACATGAGCTTCCTCAAGGGCTTTAGGATCTGGGGTTCTTTAGAAGACTTATCTAAGGACTGTTTTTCTCCACATCGGGCTCATTTCATTCATCCTAACAATATTGCAGGCTTCAAAGTGATCCTATTATGCAAGACTTAACTGTCGCTCCTGCTTTCTTTTAGGATCCTGTATTTTTGCTTAGCCACAGTTAATTTCTCATGTTCAGTGTCTTTAACCCTTTCTATGTGGGTGCCGAGTATACTAGCGGCATTCCTCAGTCTAAGTAGGAACGTTTGTTTCCCAGGCTTCATTGGTAGAACTTGGCAGTGACAGCTTTATTGTGACACATGGCAACATGTGATCTGTCAAAGAGATGACATGTGGTCATGTGTCACAAGACCTAGCCTTTGCAGTGATGTCTGCAACAGGCATAGGTCTTGGCTGTCATTTTACTTTTTAGCATGTTTTCATTCCCGAGAGGAGCTTTCAGACTGAGCTCCATGCCACAGCGTGTAGCACTCGTATTTTGGCAATCTCCATCTTGCTCACCAGAAAGGCAAAAACAAATACTTGTCACAACATACCTTGTGAAAAACACAATTTTGAGGTTTTATTTCTGCTTTGTTTGTGTTTTTGTGGGACCATGAGGAGCCGCCTGTTCAGCAAATAACAGTTGAAAGTTGTCCATCAACATCCACCAAAGTGCAGGAAATGGCAAGTGAAACAGTAAATGTAACAGTAGTAGATATTGACATGCAATCTGTTAGGGAAGAAAGTACAGACAGTGAGAAAGAACAAAGCTCAGGAAGTGAATGGGTAAGTGACTCCACAAGTAAAGGAGAGGCAGTTTCAGTAGAGAGGAGGGGTGAGGTCACAGAAAACAAGAATAGGGGAATATTAAGTATCCGAGGGAGAGGAAGAGGAACAGGCCATAGAAGAGGAAGAGTCACTGGACCATCCCAGCAAAATCTAGTTATGAGTTCTACTGGGGCAAATCAGAGAAGTGCGGCTGAAATTATGTGGCATGAAAGTGAACAGCAGGCAGAACCTTTCCAGTTTACAGGATCACCGGGCATTAATGTCCCTTTTTCTGATTACCCTAAACCACTGGGGTGTTTTAAAATCTTCTTCTCAGAGTCAGACATTGATGGTAATGTCAGCATTATACATTTAATTTGTACAGAAACAAATCAACATGCCGAACAATTTCTGATGAATGAAAGTCAGTCTGAATTCTCTTGTTCTTCTTCCTGGAAACCAGTCAGTCATTCCAAGATGAATGTGTTCCTTAGTAATTTTCATGTTGATTGGGCTGATGGAAAAAACACAACTATCTGATTACTAGTCCACTAATCCATTCCTCTCCACACCTATTGTGCATTCACTCATGGGCAGAGACAAGTTATTGAACATACTAAAATTCATACATTTTTGTGGATAATGATATATGCATTTACTCACCAGACAAGCTAAGGAAAATACGGATTGTATTACATTTCTTACAGAACAAGTTTATGACAGCATATACCCCTGACCGATACATTAGCATTGATGAATCACTTCTATTATTCATAGGCTGTCTAGGATTCAAATAAAATATGCCCTTGAAACTGTCAAGATTGGTCATAAAAACATACGAATTGTGTGAAAGCTACTCAGATAATGGTGGGATGGGAGGGTATGTGTGGAATTTCATGGTGTGTGCCGGTAAAAACGTACACTATGTCACAGTTGACAAGACCATCACACACTACTGTAGAAAATTTTGAACTGAATGCTCATCTACTTTCTTGTAATATCCTGATGTAACAGCAGAGGTCAGGAATACTGCATCAACTATAATGAAAGAGCAAACAACACATGACATTGTAATCAAGTTATTGGGAGAACTTGGCAGTCAGGTGTATATATTGTTCACAGACAGGTTCTACTCTAGCCCTAAGCTTGTTCAACACTTACAGGATCTCAAAACCGAGTTCTGTGGAACTGTCAGCAAAGCCTGATTAGGACTGCCACAACAGTTTCAAGAGGCACAGCTAGATATAGGAGACAGTGTTTCACTCATTGCGGAGGACTGTCCCAAAATGAGAGCCACCATGTGGTATGCAAGGCCCAAGAAAACTCAGACTGTATACATGTTGACCACTGTGCATCAGGGGGCCATGGTGTCATGTGGCAACAAGCATGATGGAACCCAAAAGATTAAACCAGATGCTGTACTGCAGTACAATAGTAAGATGGGAAGAGTGGATGTTAGTGACCAGATGCTCAAAAATTATGCATGTGTCAGAAAAACAAGAAAATGGTACAAAAAAAGGTTTTTCCACTTAGTGGATATCTCAGTTTTCAACTCATTTGTGATCTACAAGCGTAAGGGTGGTAAAGGCACTCACTATCATATGTTGCAAAGCTCATAGAACAGCTTGCAGAAGGTTACCTGTGTAATGCTACTGCAAATGTAAGATATGTGATGAGTGCAGAGATAGAGGTATGCCTTACTGGCCGGCATTTTCCTGCTAAAATCCCTCCCACACCAAAAAAGAAGAACCTGACCAGGCTATGTAGGGTTTGCTCAGCCAAGGCCTCACATGTTCTGACAGTCAGTGGATCTAAACATACAGTAAGAGAGGATCACGGGGTGGAGCATCTGAGAGTCACTACTACTGTCCTGACTGCAATGTCCCACTTTGTGTTGGAAGGTGCTTCAAATTATTCCACACAGTGAAGGATTACGGAACCCTGGACAAAGAATCGTCTTCGACTTCAGAGTAATACAAATAAGTAAAGTTCAGGACAGTAAAAAAATGACATTTTACTGACCTTATTGTCATATTAAGTGCCTTTACTACCCTTACAGTAGTCCACACCTGCAATACACATTTGCCTTGCATTTTGCCTGTCTCTGTCCTTATCATTTCCAGTGCTGTTTCAGCCTATGGCACAATCTCAAAATTCGCCAATTTTTTTTCATAAATACACACAATACAGTGGTGTAGTGAGGTGCAAAAATACATAAACATCAGGGAAATATAACTCTATAATTTATTTAAGTAACATCCAGACTATTAAACAAACCTTCATGTGAGCTTCAGTTAGCTTTTATTCTCAACCTTTTTCTCATGACATATCAAAAGGACACCAAATAAACATATTCAAAAGTGGTTTTATTTTACCTAAATATGCAAGATTTGGTTCTTCAAATACCAATAACAGTGGAAAAACAAAATTAGTACTGGGTGTAGCTATTGACCCTAACATCATACATAGAACATTTCATTAGAATATCTCATACACAAAAAAAATATACAAGACTGTACTTCTAGGGTCCAAATTCCTGCAAAATTGCCAGCAGCAGGGGGTCAAAATTATTAAAAGTGGCCAGCAGTTAAAGGGTTAAGATTCATTTGTTCTGGTTTTAATCTGTTTGACTGGAGCACTCCAGCTTTCTCTTACAATTTTATGGTGCTTAGTGTTGACAGCCATGCTTGGCAGACTGTCTGAACCTGGTAGTGCAGACTGTTGTGATTTCCTTTCCTTTCCTTTCCTTTCCTTTCCTTTCCTTTCCTTTCCTTTCCTCTGATTTGTTAACAAGTGATACTGTAGGCGGTGTAATTAGTATGATGTGAAGTCCAGACTCAAGAATGAGTATACATCGCAGTGCAGTCACTATCACAATGGTTAAATATTTAACTACATTCATTCAAAAAATATGTTCTTGTCTTCACAGGTGCTGTATGTAATATGAATGAAATTGTGTGTCAAGAGATCCTGCTGGCAAGCAAGCCATCTCCATCTTCTCTGTTCAGTGTCCAGTATACCACTGACACATTCTGCAAATGACCTGAAATTATAACAGCAACAGAAAACATTTACTATTACATTCAGCACACTTTGCAATGAAAAATACCCCCACCTCCATTGTAGGAAAAATAAAAAATAATTACCTTACAATACCACAGATTAATCTTGATGAAACTCATCGTGGGTCATCATCACTGACAACCAAGCTCATCGTCAGAAACATTGAGGCACAGCAAATACCTACTAGGAAGCAGATGCAGTGATTTACAATTTCTGTATCAATGACACAGAAGTAATGTTACAACTCCCCCCCAAAAAAATACTTATCTTCACCACACACACACACCTACCCATACTCTGCAGCAATCTAAAAGAAAGTATCAGAGTGAACAACCCCCTCCATCTGATTTAGAAACCCTGAATCTCCATGATGAAGCCCTACAAGACAACTGTCTCAAGTGAGATCTTTACAAACAAAATTATTGAATATTTCCCTATCAATCACACAGAAACCCCCCCTTCAAAATGATTCCTTAACATTGAGAGTGTCTGAATACAACTGCAACAGGCACCTTCTCAATGTGACCACAACAACAACAGCAGCGACCAGCAGAAGTGTAGCACGTTTTGCTTCCAAGTGTTCTCAGAAACAGCAGCAGCAAGTTCTCAACAGCAGCAGCAGCAGCAGCAGCAGCAGCAGCAGAACCACCACCAGCACATAGCAACAGCAGCACAACAACATTGCACTTTTGTAGGCCTTTCCGCCACCAACAGGAACACAGTGATTTGGGCCACTACTTAAGCTGTGAGTTGTGTCTGGCAGCTGGAGAAATGCTCAAGATCAGAAGAAAACAGGAATTATATCTCAATTCTCATCCCAGTCTCTCATGTCATTCTTGTTGACTTCTCTGGTCACTGGCAAAGCATTGCAAGAGCAGTACAGACAACAGTGATATCTGTAGTCTCAGGGCAGTTTATCTGGTGATTAGTCTTGACTTCTCTTGCCAGCTGCACAGCACATTTTTGGACTTGGACAGGAGGGACTTAGGGGCCATAGGGCACTACCTCACATTTACTGCAGTCAGCATAGATTTTCAAGACGAGAAGACAGACATGAAATGTATTTTTGCATTTTTAGTTCTAAAGAGAACAAGTCTATCAGCACATTTGGATCAAAAGGGTTCTCAAACTTCTGTTCCCAGAATTATATTTTAACATGTTTATTTTCATAAGGCAGTTTAAATATTCAGCTTGTTTACATGACACACTAAACATGCACCTTATTTCAGTTGAAATATTGTCTCGGCACAGAGAAATGTATAAAAAGTCACTCTACCAATTTTTTTGAGGTCCTGTTTCTTTCCTGGCTCATTTGCCTAAATCCTTTTGTATAGGATTTCCTTCTTTTTTGATTTTTGTCACCCTCCTCTGTAGTCATGGCCTTTAGTGAATGTGGTCCTTCTTTTTATTTTATATATCTTTCCCATTGGTTTGAGCATTGATGAGGGAGTCTTGTGCTCTGAAACACAAGCACGCAAGTATGTTGAACAAGCTTCTGAAGACATTTGCTCATAGATCTTGATGCAGCAGGAGCAGCACAAAGACAGCCTCAGAGCTGCCAGATACCCTAATCCTAGGGATCCATGGAAGTGCGATAATGCTCAGTGCAACCAATGGGAAAGATACATGAAAGAAAAAGAAGGACCACCTTCACTAAAGGATATGACTACAGAGGAGGGTGACAGAAACCAAAAAGGAAAGAATTCTTGTACAAAATGATTTAGGCAAATGAGCTATGAAGAAATAGGACCTGAAAAAACTGTAGAGTGACTTTTTTTTTTACTGGCCAAGCCCCCCTACCCCCATGAATGGGCTCGCCCACGGCACAGCACTGACCCTATTATTTATTTATTGAAGATATCGGAATTACAATCCTTTGAGTCATAGACTCCTTTGCAAAGGCTCCACGTCAGTCAGAAACAATACATTTGGGATTACAAGTTCACACATTGGGTACAAATTATACATTAGACAAACAGTACAAACTTAAAAGAAATACATGACATGGTAGTGGAAGCAAAAAACAAAGATAGCAGAAAACATTTGGTGCAGTGTAAAGTAAGGTTACATCATCTGGGAACCTTGAAGGGCGGTCCAGGGTATCTACTTTGGTTCACAAGACAGCACTTGAGTTCCAGAGGGTTTTAAAAAGCAAGGCCCTGAGTCAGTAAGTGATGGATGAGGATAGAGGATACTAGCTAGGGGCTGGCCATGAGAGTCTGGGGGAAGGGGGTGGGGAAGATCCATCTAAGTGGTATTGGTCACAAGTTTTTTAATTTTAACTACAGTCACAGGGTGCTGACAGTAGGAAAGTCTGAAGATCAGCTTTAAATTGGCTGATACCGGAAGAAAGAGGGATTGCAAATAGTAGGTTGTTTAGCCATAGAGGGGCACGATAATGGAAAGACCATTGCCCAGGGGATGTTCTACAGTGGGATACTAGTAAGCGGGTATTTGCAGAGTGTCTTGAAACCCTCCTGCTCGAGGCAGTTTGAACAAGAGGATCGAGGCCTGCCGGGGCTTGCTTGTTTAGTACCTTTTTAGCTAGAAGGCAGGTGTTATATTTTATCCTGTCTCTGAGATTGAGAAAGCCGGTGAGCTTGTAGAGCTCACACATATGGGTTTGACAGTGTTCAGAGAACCAGGTTTCAAGCTCACCGAAGAGGGTCTGTAGGGCGGATTGTAAGGTGCTGAGCTGATGATGCTTCCAGAAGACTACAGCATCATCAGCATACAGTAGAAGTTTCCCACTACAGGATTTGGGGAGAGAGATTAGAAAGAGGGTGAAAAGTAATGGGCCTAGTATGGACCCTTGTGGGACCCCTTAGTGGACAGTTTTCCTGGAAGATGTGGATCCATTAATTTTTATCTGCTGGGTCCTGTCCTTGAGATAGTGTGAGAGCCAGGTGGTGACTTCTGGGGCGATATTTAGTGTTGGAAGAGTGTGGAGAAGGAGCTCATGACTGACCATATTAAAAGCTTTGGTCAAATCAATATAGAGAGCCCCCGCTATTTCACCATTATCCAGTGCTTCGTGTATGTAGGAGGTATATTCGATGAGAGACATGGAGGTACTATGACCCCTCCTAAAACTGTGTTGTTCTTGACAGAGCAGATTGTGTTTGGTCAAGTAGTCTGTGAGCTGGTCTGCCACAGTTTTCTCAAGGGCTTTAGAGAGGGGTGGCAGAATGGATATTGGCCTGTAATTGCTGGCAGAGATGGGGTCATCACCCTTTAATATTGGAGTTATAACTGCTTTTTTCCAGGGTGTGGGGAACTGGCCATGACATAGGGATAAGTTAAATATTCTCATAAGATGGGGTAATGTCACATCCAAAGTTAGCTGGGCTAGCTTGAGGTCCAGGCCATCACTACTAAAGCGAGTGTTTGCCAGGGTTGTGCTGATATAACGTTTGGTCTCATTGCAGGAGATGATGCGTAGTCAGAAAGGTGGTTTGTTATCATAGGAGGATGGGTTTAGAGGGGGGTTACTGATTGGGTCGAAGAAGTTTGTGGGGAGGATGTGACTGAGGTCTGAGAAGGCGGTATTTAATGCTTCTGCAATAGAGTTTGGGTCTTGGGACGCTACCCCATTTATTTCTAGCTGTATGGGGGCAGGCAATACATTTTTTACCAGTTAGTTCTTTAATGTTTTTCAAGAAATTTCTACCCGAGCCCCAGGAGGAGGTAAGGGCATGATTGTAATAATTGGCTTTGGCTTGATGGATAGCCCATGTGCAGCTATTTCGAGCCTCCCTGTACTGCTTTTTGTCTTGGTGGAGTTGGGAGGCAAGGGCCTTGTGCCAGAGGTTGTCCCTTTTTCTCATGTTTTCGAGTAGCAACTGGGAGATCCAGGGGGTATCCTGGGATTTTATGATCTGGCTGGAGTAGGGGGCAAAAATGTCACAGGCAGAGTTAAAGGAGGAAACAAAATAGGTGAGGGCAGCATCAGCTGTTTGACCAGAGTGGATAAGAGACCAGTCTATGGAGGCAAGGTAGGTTTTTAGGCATGCAAGGGCTCCTTTTCTTAGGCTTCTTTGCACTGTGATTTTAGGGGGGTTGGGGGAAATTTTATTTGGCCACCAACAGCTAACTGGGGAGTGATCACTTATTGAATCAGGGAGCACTTTAATATGAGAAATGTTTTTTTGGACGGTTGATGAGGATAAGGTCGATACGGGAGGAGGTTCCTTATTTAGGGTCCATCCTGGTCGTGGTTTGGACCATTTGAGTGAGATCATAAGCAAGGGCTGCATCTTTGTAAGAGGAGGATACAGTAGATTGCCAGTTTACATTGAAATCTCCCAGCAGGATGACTTCACTCTTCGGGGGAAGGTGGGCAATACTGGCCAGAACTGAGTCAAAAGTGGGCTTTTGGTTCCTAGGGGGAATGTAGACTGCTAGGATGTAAAGTGACTTTCCAGGATTGCCAATGCTTATCTTCACTGCTAAGATTTGAGATCCATGGGTAGGTTGTGGGATAAGGACTGGAAGGGCATGCAGGAAGGATCTAGTGTAGATGGAACAGCCCCCACCCCTCTTGCTTAGCCTGTCAGCTCAATGAATGGTATAGTCGTTGAGGTTGATGGAACCACTAGAGACTTTATCTGATAGCCAGGTCTCATACAGGGCAAGGATGTCTGGGGAGATCTGCACCATCCAGCCCTGGAGAAATGTGAACTTACTGTGAAGGCTGCAGATGTTAAGGGCGGCCAACTTTAGGCTGCCATGCTTGTCCTTAGGATTTACTCCATAGGTGGGAGGTCCCGGGTTGGGGTGAACATTCCCAGATAGGAGGAGAAGTAGGAGTGTAATCCGAAAGAGTCCTTGATGGAGTGGTTTTGTCCTAGATGTGGCAGTTGAGGGGGTATTTGTATAGGTAGTGATGATGGGGATAGGAAGGGAGCGAAATTGGTGGAATATGAGAAAGGGAGACAGGGGGTATTGTATCCCCATCGAGTAGCTATGGAAAGGGGTAAGAGGGTGCGCCTCAGGTGGTGCCGTGGCACCAGTGCAGGGATGTATGTGTGCACAGGAGTTGGTATAATGTAGACCCATGTGGTTTGAGTTAAGGGAGTATGCGAAGAGATAACCTTTTTTTGCCCATCTGTCTGAGTATGCAGTATTGCTGGTGGAAATAGGTAGTGCTGTTTGGGTGAACAGTGAGGTGAAATAGACTAATTCAAAGAGGTGAGGATTCATAGTTACTGTGTGCTAACTGATATTAGTGGCCACTAGTGGTGATGCTGTATAAGCTGCAAGTAGAAAAGTTGGCTCATTGGTTATTTCAGCCACATGATCCACATTATATAGTTCAATGTTTGCCAATGGCGGTGGTGGGGGTGGTGGGGCAGCCGATGCATAGCATCGGTGGGGCTCAAGCAGGTCTCCAACACCAGTGATGTTTAGGCATGTTGTATGGTCGTGACTGTGCATTTTAAAACAGCTCCATACCTTAATTTCAGCGGTCTCTCTTGTGGGGCAGGCAGTAGCAAGCCCTCACGGCCTCCGTGTCCGCGCTGTGGAGAAGGGAGAGGAACAGCATTTAAATAAGGTAATTTGAGGGGCGGGACACTGCTGAAGTGCTCCAATTTCAGTTTGTGGATTATTTTTTTCCAAAATTACACTTCCTGAGATACTGCCAGGGATCTAAGTCAATAATTTAGTAGCCGCACTCTACAGTATGGGATAAGCAGTTTAGAGCAAATTCATTGCACCAGGCTAGGAAACATCAACTAAACTTGTCTGGACAAACAATTGACTCAGTAGTTGCAGTCTCAGGTTTAACAGGATGCAGAGAGAGAAATTACTGGAGAAGTGTGTTACTTAAGGTTGCAAAAAACTCCAAACAGCCTAGATTTCTAGCTTTATTTAAGGTAACATGCAGTCTCTGAATAAAAGGTATCAGTGAGCCAGGCAAACTGTGAGGGAAAAAAAACTATCTCCACTACTGTGCCGATAGTTAGCAGCCCAGCTGAAAGGAGAAAGGTGCCAAAACTGAAATCCCTATTGTTTCTCAAGCAGGGCTCCAACACCAGTGATGTCTAGAAGTAATGTATGGTCGTGACTGTGTGTTTCAAAATGGTTCTGTACCTTAATTTTGGCAGTTTCTCTTGTGGGGAGGGCAGTAGCAAGCCCTCATGTCCTTCCTGGCAGTGCTTAATTTCTGTGGTTTCTCTTGTGGGGAGGGCAGTAGCAAGCCCTCATGACCTCTGTGACTGCACTTAATTTTGGTGGTTTCTCTTGTGGGGAGGCAGTAGCCTGCCCTCACGACCTCCATGCCAGTGCTTAATTTTGGCGGTTTCTCTTGTGAGGAGGGCAGTAGCCTGCCCTCATGACCTCCGTGGCAGCACTTAGTCCAGGAACCCCCCCCAGAGTAGAGCCGCAAAAAGCGGAACATGTAGAGGCTGAAGGGTCGGGCACCGTGCCTGGCTCATATTTGGGGGACGGCTATTTTTTCCTAATTAGAGTCCCCTTTTTGGAGCTAGGATGTGCAATGACTCAAGGGAGCATGCGTCTGTCCTAGCTCCACCCCATGTCTAGGTGCAGAATGCTTGTCCCTCAGCCTCTGCTAGAGTGCAATCTACGCCGACACTGGAGTCCCCCCCATCCCAGAAAGGAGAGCAGTCTTCCAGACACTCGATCCTTCTCCTCCCCTGCTGACCCCCGACAACCCATGCTCTTTCCCAAACACAGGTCGCTGGCGTGACGTGAAGTGCGGCATTCAGTGCCTCAACCCTCAGCGCCACCGGGCTGGCCTGTAGAGTGACTTTTTATACATTTCTCAATGCCGGGACATAATTGCAAGTGAAATAAGGCACATGTTCAGTGTGTCATGTAAGCAAGCTGAATATTTAAACTGCCCTATGAAAATAAACATGTAAAAAGGTAATACTGAGAACAGAAGTTTGAGAACCCTTTTTTTTGCAAGTGTGCTGATAGACTTGTTCTTTTTCCAACTAAAAATACAGTTACGATACCCTGCTATTTAGCACCTCTACCTTTCTCCCCAAATACCAAGTACTAAGGGGTCATTGAGTGCAATCACTTGTTTGGTTTCCTAATCCGTTATGAAATATATTTTGTTTCTTATGGGCACCCAGTACAGACATCTCAGGATGTGAATCCAAGAAACTTTCATCTATGGTACTGCAGGACAGGCAGCACGATATAGTAGTTTGCCAACTTTACACAAGATAGGAAAGATTTTTGGGAGGTATTTTTTAATGTTAGTATTTTTACTTAAGGCAGGGAGAGGGGCTACTAGAAAACTTGAAAATACATAGTGCAGAGTACAACAGGAGGACAACATTGATAGAATAGCACAGGAATCAACATTTTCAGGAGATTAAGACAACAACTACTACTACTACAGTTTTTGTGAAGGGGAAAAACTAGATTATTATATAGAAATTAGTACAAGAAATCCAAAACGTCAAGGAAAAGGACAAAAAAGATTTTCTGGGGGGGTTTAAATTTTTTATTTTGGAGGTTTCTTGGGGTTCTTGGGGGAGAAACAATACAGTATGAAAACAGAAATACAAAGAAAATTAACACAGAAATTATGAACTACTGTCATGGTTGCCACGAAGACCCTCAACAAGCTTAATAAGCTTCTCTTGTTTTTCCAAAAGGGTCTGGAAATCTCTCCTGGTGTCTCTCCTTACTTCACTTAGCTCCTGCCACAAGTCAACAATTTCAGCCCACAGAACAGATATGTCCATCTGTGGCCACTCCTGCAGGTGCTGCTGGTGGTAAGGCTTCAAGTCCTGGGGCTGCAAGTGCTGCAAACTGACTGTCCCCTGACCCATGCAGTCCTCCTGGGCTGCACAGATAACTACCACTATGACGGCCTGCCCCTCATGCTGTCCAAAACTGCCCTCAGCAGCATCCTCCTCCACCTCACCACCTCTCGCTTCTGCCTCCCCCAGCCTTGGCATGCCACTTGGCATGGTGGTGGACATTCAGGTGTGTCCTTGCCCATCAGTGCCCAAGTGGCTCCCTTTTTTGCCACATTGTTCTTGATGACTACATAAATTGCAGGTGACGATACTGTCATTGTCACCCTGGTTGGTGAAAAAAAACATACAGGCAAGTTCCTTGCCAGCTGTGGTGGGGTGGGGGAGCTCCTGAGGTTGTGGGGTGCTCTGCATAGCTGGTGGTGGTGGTGGTACTGCTGGTGGTAGTGGTTGAAGAAGGCAGTGGACGGGGGGCCACAGGCTACTGCTGCTGTGAGACATCAGGCTGCTGCTTTTCTGCCACCTCCTGAGCTTCCCTCCTCTCTTCCTCAGATTCTGCAACATCTTGAGTGGCTGCCACAGAGAAACAAAATGCATGTCTACTCAGGCAAATTGATCTTCCTCTCCTGCCTGCCCCACTGACTGCACCACTTCCCTCCTCCATTTCAGAATGAATGAGCAAAAAAGAGAGTGAGAGACTGTCAAAAACAAAAGAAGGACTATTAATGAAACAAATTCCAACACAAGGTAGGATACAAAAAAGAAAAGATAGTCTTTAAAAGTAAAAGATTTCAACGACTGCAAGAAAAATATTTAACTTCTCACAGTCAACGGTACTGAACTATATTGACACTGCTAGCTGCTTCTCAGTCAGGTAACACAACCACTACTGAGAAAAGGAAATGACATCAGTCACTTCCTGCATGATTAGAATGTCCCATGTGACCTGCACACACTAAAACATGTGACAAAGACTTTTTTTATAACTTCGCCTTAACAAAGGCACGGCACAGCAAAGTCACACGGTGAAGTCATTCAGCTAAATTGGCAGTAATAAGGCAACTTCATGAAATATTTCTCGGATGAGAATTTGGCAACTTGGCCTCAAATTTGCCCCCCAATTTTAAACTTTGCTGCATCTCTACTTACAGGGTCTGTAGCTACAGATTCCCACGAGAAAAAATTTTTCTGCAGCTGAGTTGGTCATGTGACATTGGAAGCTGTGTTTTGTATGTCCACTTTGCCAATAGCACAACTTACAACACAAGCATGACTGTGTTCACAAAGAAAATTAACAAAAAAGAAATTACTAGATTACGTGTCTGTCAAAAATAGGTAACAACTAACCCTTTGGCATATTAACAGACCCAAGACAGGGAGCTGCATTGTAACAGTTTAACAGGAAGCAAGATGATTCCATGACAGCAAACTAGATACACTGCTTGAATGCTGTTATTATGCTAGCAAGTAGGCCCTAGTGTGGATGTTAATTGCAACAACAGATAGTTTCAACCAGTGGTTATTGGCTAAAGAGCAAACAACCCCAGAGGTGTAGGCAGCAACAAGTAGTAGTTAGAAGTGCAACGATGCAGACATATATTAGCACAGCTTATTCAGTCTAGTGATAGTTGAATAACAACATATAGGTAGGTGTGAGAGTCTGAGTCTTTTAATGTCTGCAACAGGATTTGATCCTTAGAAAGGGTGGAAGCTGTTGGGCAGAATGGCTGGTTGATTCCAAAGCTGGCACCCACAACATGACACCCTTTGTCCTCCTGCCCTTAGTGCTAGGGTCCACAGCTATATGTTCAGTGCTGTCATTCCCAGGCATCAGCACTGAATTAGGCCATAGAGTGGCACCATGAATTGTACAGATAAATGTACTAGCAGTTGTACTATAGGGGCATGGTAGAGCCCTTATAGTTATGCTTACAAATGCTGTTCTATGAATCACATAACTGAAATCATGATTTGAGCTTACCACGTGACTCCCTTCTCTCATGATGTTTTCAGAAGCTGTTAATCACATTGTGGGGGAGAGATGGACATTGAAGAACTGGGCAGCAAATGCAAGATTATTTTTTTCAGGAACTAGAATTATCATTTCTGGAAAGATCACTTCTATCCTAAGTAGGGGAATTAGATGTACTTGAGAAAGGAAGATAGGGAAACTGGGGTGCTTCTAAATGACTTAGGATGGTTTCATCAGAAGATGCACTGGATGACCAGCAGGGAAGGCTGCTTGCACTGTAGTGGAAGTGGAACCAGTGGATTTCTGGGAAATTATAATGCATAGTTTCTTTGGCTGTGCTATCATGTGCTCAGAGCCCTTGTCCTCACAGCACCATGACCACAACTCCCAGTCCCTGTTCCACTATATTGGGCTCCAGTATCTATCATGACTGCTTCCAGAATTTGAACTTCAAAGAACTGGCATGCTGGAACATTTTTCTTCTTCTTTACTCCACCCTACATCCTTTTTTTCCTCCTGTTCTTCTCTTCATTTTTCTACAATAACACATGTACAACTGATGTAAACATGACACGGCCACTGGGAGACGCTAACAGTGATGACTTAATAGCATTAATGATTCTTAGATGCCCACATGACATGCATACCTTGTGCACAGAAGCACAGACAAGCCATTGTGCTGTATGTCCTGCAAAGTGATTATGAAGAGCGACACCACCAGGCCACCGCCCCTGCCTCAACTAGCTGACCACACAGTGCCCCACTGAGAGACTTTGTGAGCATCTGTCTCAAATAGCAATATATTTTACTTTTCACTCACTGACTGACAGCCATGTTTGCATACACACACACACTTAGTTAAAAATATGGATTTATCTGCTATATTGCATACCAGTTGCCAGTAAAAAATATATCAGGTAAAATAAATCCTTTAAAATCCCCACTGTACTTCTTCTAGTTTGTGCAAGCCTATCTGTCCTGTTTCTGCTCCATGGGGAACTAACATTAAATCAATAAATATGTCAGAGTTGAAACCCCCCCTATTTTGTTCTTCACCACACGGACATTCCCTTCTTACTATTCCCATATACTGCGAAAATCTACTGCAGTAGTAAATTCTTGTGTTTATTCTTTCTCTTCTCTCACATTTCTACCATGAAGGGGTGGCCTCCCTGCATGGTATCTTTCTTGTCTACCCCGCTAATATTCTCTCCTGTTCCTGGGGTACTTAAAGGTGAAGGTGCAGACATGTAGAAACATAGCATCACATTAGAAAATACCTCACTAAATAGTAGAGTTTGGTACCATAATTTAACAGTTCTCTAGAGAGTAGCAGTTATGCAATGTAGCACTACAAGGAAGATTACAGGGACGCCTGTAAGAGACACACAGAAATTAAGCTGTGCTGGTATGCAGAAGCAATATGACACAAACAAGCATTTTCTCGTTCATAAATGCTTACCCGAATGTAGAAAACCCCATACTGAGGTGTTCCCTCGTTCTGGGTTTGTTTTAATGGTGGGTTCTTCCAAAATTCAACTCCTTGTATCGGGACTGCACTCCCTTTGCCCTTGTGCTATGCCCTGTTTCTGGGTTGGTTTTGGAACAGGACACAAAACATGTTCTGTTTTGTGGAGACTGTGTTCAGTGTACAAATGCATAGAGCAATGTGGTACCCTGTCAAGGAGACATGTCCATGGAAATTAGAAGAAAATAAGGCTATTATGCACATGGGCCTTCAGTATATGGGATAGGTGTTGTTTTGGTAAAATCCCATAATATTCATCACAGCCCATAATACCAAGAACACCCAGATGAATAGCCAGAACTACTCATTCATCCTGCATTTGTGAGTAGTTCTGGATATGTTAGCAAACACTAAATAAAGGGGTTAAATATAAAATATGAGTCATATATTTGCCTGATAAGCTGTTTCTGTTTCTAACAGTTATTCTCATAGCTAACAATATAAACAGGGGACAATGTGTTGGAATTTGTATACCTCTTATATTACAAATGAGTATAGGCTAAAGGACATATTGGTTCCAGATCTCCTTCTCCTTGTTCTGTACTGCCTCACTAAAGGCCAGTGGCCCTCATATGAAACTTATTTATAGTGAGCAGGGGTATGACTTGAGCACCTTGTGGGAGGGGCTAAGATCATTAATGGTCAAGCAGATCCCCCTACATTGTGTATTAGTGTAGAAATTTATGTGTATTAAAATAGGGGGCAGATCAGCTGACGTACAATGTCAAAGCAGTTACCTGTATAAGATGGCTGTTTAGTTTTAAGTTCAGATAGTCTTTGAACACAGAGGATCGTAGATGTGCTGGAGTGCAAATGCGTCTACTCAGTGGCAGTACTTAACTGTTTATAAGTACTGAAGTTTCTCAAGTTGAGAAAAAAAGCCAGATTGTGCTTTACTTTCTTTATTTTATTTTTTTGAAGTCATTTATTTGGGAAATTTATAAATAAAAATCACACAAGCTTTGTGTGTTTCTCAAGAAACAGAGTGTCTGACTTATCACTTCCCACACACACTCACGCAATAAATAAATATAGAGAATACTGGACGGGCAACTATGCACAACCAGTGTATTCTGCCACAGAGGGGTTCTGATTCTCTCTGACCTCAAGAGAGAAGCTCAAGTGGTCCATGGGAATAAGAATTCCAAGGTGACAGAACACACAAGTTGTGCTTAAAGTTACTTATCCTGTATTTTTATAGTGTATAGTAATAGTATGTGAAATATGTGCATTTCTGTTTTTTCTCTTTTTCATAATGAAACTGATTTGTGAAGTTGCTAGAGGTTCTAGAATACTGTCTTACCACAGAATTAAATAGAGGAAAGCAACAATGTACCAGCATTCCAAGTGGTTCTGCTGCAGTAGTAACATCACTACTGCAGCAGAACAACATAATGATGTCACTAGTGCAGCAGAACAAGCATATTCCAGGAATGAAATTCCATGCATAACAGCATTTCACTATACACTATAAATAAATATGGATTTCTGCCCCTCTACACAACCAGCACTCAGTCAAAAAAGCCATTAGCAAATAAATCTATCAAACATCCACCATGTATATTTTTCCTGTCTGCTAAATACACTCTGCTCTGCCCTGCTCCTGCTGAAAGTCAGGCCTGCAGTTACCAGAGCAGCAGGCTCTACCTTGCACTCTCCTCTCCTCTTCAACATTATTTCACCAGCCTGCTTGCCTGGGACTACAGTAAAATATATTGAGAAATATAGTAGTTAACTGGAATGATAATGTGTGATTCCTCTGATGATTTTTAATGTTCTAATTAAAAGTCACTCTTTTTAACTTAAAATCCTGCCACAAGTCCTTCCCCTGTGAGAAAGCTGGAAATGACACTGAGATGCGTGCAGCACAAAAAGCTCTAATTTACAGCATTGCTGATTGACTGTTTGAGGTAATTTAGCTTGTCAACAACTTGGACATGCTCAGTGTGTGCTTCCTGTAAAACGTTTTGGGCCCAGTATTCAAAACTTTGCACTTACCAAAAACCTTTTGCACCTGTATTGTACCCTGTTTGTGCGGGGTTGCAATTTTCAAAAGACCAAATAGTGCTAGTGCAATAATGTAGCACCAAAGCAAAAGAATAACGTATGTATGGGGCTAAGTGAGTAGCAGGGACCTGAATACAGGTGCAATGGTATATTCAGCACCATAGAAATGTGCAACATGTGCTAGCATGACATACAGCGAGACGCAAGACACCACCTATAAAAAGGTAGTACTAAACTCTGGACAAAACAAAGAGCAGGGCGTGGACACTGCAGCAACAGGGAACATGGCTGTATGCAACAACACATCATGGTGCACCTGATGGCTGCAGTCCTTGATGAGGATGAGAGGGAATAAGGCCACCCTGGGCCACACCATAGGCCAAGGAGGAGATATGCTGCAAACAGAATGTACTGGTTCTGAGTATCTTTTGAGACACTCACAGATGACCATCTTATGGGCTGGTATCAACCCATTAGGGCCCTGCTGAGGAAGTTCTGTGAGCTTCTGCATGAGCAGCTGCAGTGATCCTAGCACCTAGTGCAGCCATGCCATGTCAGTAGAGGAAAAATTAACAACTGGGATGTGTTTCTTAGCCTCTGGGTCCTTCTAGACACCAGTTGTTGATACCATCGGTGTGTCACAGTCTGCCATCTCATGCCTCCTGGCTCAAATCCTAGATGCCCAGCTGACACATGCTGGTGAATTCATTGTATTCCCCAGCATGGCAGCAGAGTGCAGAGAAACAATTCAGCAATTCTATCAGGTTGCACACCTACCAGCAGTAATTGGTGCCATTGACTGCATTTATTTTGCCATCTGGGCACTCCCTGGTGAAGTGGGAGACACCTTCCAGAACATGAAGAGGTACCATTCCATCAGTTGTGATGTGATGTGTGATGCAACTGGGTGCATCATAAATGTCCTAGCATGGTACCCTGGCAGTGCCCACCATGCAATCATCAAACACAAGTCGCAGTTGTGCCAGGCATTTAAGGGTGGCCAATTAACCAGTGGACATCTTCTCAATGAGTAAATGCAGCAGGCCACCCAAATCCCTCCATAGGGGGTTTCAGTGCCAAAATACAGAAGCCACATGAGGCATTGAGGGGAGGGTGGAGCGGTGAGGGTGTACAGGTACACAGGATGACCAACACAGTAGGGGATGCCAATTGGATAGGGTCAACTACAAAGTGAACATACAGTAACAGTTGGTTATGTATCCTACAGGGGACAGTGCCTATCCTTTGCATCCCTGGCTCCTTACACCAGACCTTCGGCCAGCAAATGTGGCAGAGGACACATACAATGAGGCACACTGTGCAACACATAACATCATTGAGCATGTCTTTGTCATGCTCAAAATGCACTTCAGATCTTCAGATGCTTGGACTACTCTGGTGGTGCCCTATAATATACCCCTCAGAAAGCTTGTCACATATTCCTAGCTTGTTGTATGTTACACAACATGGTGCTCAACAGTGGAATACACTGGCCAGAACCTGAGGAACATGCTGACAGTGACATGGAGCTAAAAGTGCATGGATAGTGGAGCAGCTCAATAGGTGTGATCCACGCATGGCCAGGAGGTCCCAGGAACATCAGGCAAACAACATCAGAACAATGACAAGGATGGGAAGGTGAGTGAAAACAACATGGACAACATTCATGCTTCCAATATGATATTGTCATAATATTTACAAAGAAACAAACAATGTGAAATTAATGTAAACATGTAACAAGAAACAAAGGATGATATATAGTAGTGGTGATTCAAGGATACTGGTAAGATGTGGGAATGTACAACAGGAGGCATGAGAGGGGTGCACGTGAGGCCAGGGAAAGTCAGGTGCAGTCCACAACATCAAAGCATCCTCCCAACACAAGTACGGACAGCTGACTTGCCTCAAGGCCATGTAGGAAGGGTCATGTGGACTGGCGAGGTGTAGGGTAATGTCTGTGGGGATGCTGACACCCTGGGGCAGCCACAGCATGCTTTGGGCTGGGTGATGCCAAGCCCAGGTGTCGCCCAGTAGTTCAGGCAATACCAATTGATGACTCCATTGCAGCTATGTTGGCTGACTCTGACCTGTCACTACATGAGGATGATGTACGCCAAGGGACAGTAACCGCAAGATGGCTGCATGCACTGCTGTTGTTTTGATGCCTGCCCAGGCCAAATTCACTCACCATGGCAGTAAGCTCCCTTACTGCCCCAGTCAGTTCCCCAAATGCACATGGAAGGCATCCAAAAACTATGCCTCTTGCTCCTCTGCACACTGTTCTGCACGCTGCAGGTCAGCATGCAGGATTTCACAGAGGTGAGGCAATTCCTGCCACATTAGCCTCCTGAATGTGTTTAGCACCCATTGTGCCATAGACTGGGAGTCTATCACAGACAAGAGCAGTTGCTGGCACTCTGCTTGATCCTGTCTCTGGGGGGATTGCCATCTGAGACAGTACATGCCTGTGTAAGTGTGCAACTAGTGGGTTGTGTGAACCCCACACCCTGGGTGGAAGGTGGTGATGGCAGTGCCTCACTGTATGGGGGGACATGCATGACACAGGAGAAGGAAGGCAGGGCAATATGCTGGCCATGCACAGACACCAGTTAAGTGGGCTGTGTGACATGGGAGCTGGAGGATGTGGAGGCCACACCTGCGGCAGTGGTGGAAGGGATGGTGGTAGTAGTAGAGGTAGAGGTGGCATGACTCTCCAGAGACCCTTCCAGCACAGATGGAACTGTGGGCCTAGTGGGTGACTGTCTGGTGGCTGTGATGGCCCCCCTGGTGTCTTCCCCTGCCTGGTCATGGGCAAGGCCCCTAGAATTCTGCGGCCGCGAGATTTTGCATGCAGAACTTGCAGTCTAATTACAGAACTTCTAAGTGTGCCGCAGAATCTACTCTTCTTGGTGATTTTTATTAATATTTCTGTTTATACATAGAATCTGGTTCCTTCCTCTTTTTATATCCAAACCCCATATGTTCAGAATGTGATGTTATCATTGCTATAACATCATACATTAGCTAGTGAAATGGCTGCATTCTGTAACAGAAATGAATAGTCACTTATCTACCACAGCTCCCGCTTCCAGAGACGGTAGCACAGCACATCATGCATGGTGATATTTGCTCAACCTGCACTACAGCCTAATACAATTTTCAGTCTTACATTGTTGCACTAGGCCCAACTTAAACAAAACCTTGTCAATAGCACAGACCTGTTAAGTCCATACCTCACTTTGTACAAACCTATTTGTGCCTTTAAGGTATAGAGACGCTATCCAAATGAATAACTGGTAAATGAATTTAACTGTCTAAATTTTTAAGAAAAATAAAGTAATTATGCCCAGAAAAGTGAAATATAATAATGTGTAGACCTGTTGAAAGAATAGACCTGTTAAATAAATAATTGCACTGTATGCATTTTTGCCAGGGTTATTGATTACATATTGTCATTGGTTGATAGAATCACCTAAAAGTTATTGAGAAATGTTGTGTGCAGGGACAGCTGTTGGGCCAGAGGGTAGCATGCTGTGTTTCTGTGCCGGCAACTCAGGTTCAGAGATTAGCTCTGGGAGTTGGCTGGGCAGCACAAGGATTGGTGGAACACATCACTGCTCGGAGCCTGGGAAGGTATGGTGCAGTGTTCTGTCACATGGTGGACACATTGTGATGGGCCGGAGAGCTGTATGTCACAACTGGTTCACATGCATGTCATGGCCTGATGGTGTTACACAGTGTGTCAGGGAAAGCAGGTTGACATGAAAAATAAGTTTTGCAATAACTCCTCTATTCCATTTCCAATGGGACCTGTATGAATGAGGATGCAAGTTCATGGAAATTAAAAAAATATATATATATATATATACATATATATATACACACACACACAGTATCTCTGTCTCTCTCACCACACTCACACACACGCATATTTGTATGTATGTTACAGATTGCATATAAATATATAAGTGATACACAGTAGGAACCTCATGAGTGGTGTAGAAAGCACATACAAATATATAAGTGATAGACAGTGGAAACCTCATTAGTGGGATAGATAGCATGCATATAGAAATACTTTATTTATCACATAATATTTCCTCTGCATATGTCATTTATGCAAAAGGCTAGGACCTTAAGGGAGAGACATTTGTTTTGCTTTTTTAGGCATAAAATTATTTTTATAAGTCTGTTATTTTTTGAATTAGTGTTACTGTGCTTTCCACCATCCTGACTGCTATAACCACTGCCATGACAGTGAAGTCAGGATGACAAGCTGACACTGTGATGTGGTAGTTTGTTAGTGCCGCAGAACTTCCGCAGAAATTACAAACCACCGCCGCAGAAGTTCTGCGGCAAATGGTAGTCTTGCCGCAGAACTTGGTCCCACTGTGCCGCAGAAAAGTAGGGGCCATGGTCATGGGTGTTGAAGGACACCTTTGATAGGGGAGAACCCCCCCCCCCCACCGTGCAGCAGTGGCTGCTAGATAATCCACAGGGGGATGTATTTGTCCTTATCACTGTCAGACAGGTTGTCCAAAAGTGTGTCCAAGGACTCCCCTTCCTCCACGTGTGCTGGCTGCTGCTGGACACCTGATGTGAATGGGCCAGTGTCCTCCTCCAGGGCAACCTCCTCGGTGGTGCCAATTTCCTGCATTGTGGACAGAGAAGAACACTGTCAGTGTGATGCATGGTACACGGTAGCCCTGTACCAGTGATGGCACATGCACACCCCACCATTGCTGTCTATTTCACTCAGTGCCAACATGCAACAGGTGACTACAGCCTATACACCCACACATCTAAGGTGCACTCACACCTATGGTTGGAATGTATACCCTACAGGCATGCCTTCACCCAACACAGTGTCTTCCATGCACCTCATGTACATGCAGACCACCACCCACTGGGATGGCATACGAAACACACCGAGTGACACATGTATCAGCATGCAACAGTGCAAGCAGAAATCAACTTGGCAGCTGTGACACACACATTATGTGCATAGGCACATGGGATTGTATCGGTGTCCGGAGTACTACAAAGACTGTGCTTGTGTCTCACATGATGCTAGGCACGTATTGCAGTAAACACAGCATCAGACTGTGCCATACAGCACAGAGGCCATCAAAATGCACACATGTGTGCTATGGCCAGGGCAGTATTGTGCCACAACACTAATAGAGCTGCACAAATACCCATTCACACCATGCTGGTACAGAGCCATGTACTCACATGTCTGCTAGGATGCCACCTGTGTTTCAAGACCACCGTAAGCTACGCCTTCCAAAGCCACTGCCCACAGGGTGGATGCCTCCACCTCCTCCACAGGGTCAACAAGTGTTGCAACCACTGATGGCCAAGGCCCACCACCCATGGCATGCATTGCATGGTGTCGTGCTGCCAGATTATCCTTCGCATGGTGCTGTAGGTCATTCCACTTCTTCCGCACAGCATCCACAGAACATCCCTGACCACCAATGGTGTTAACCTCTGCAGTGATTTCGCCCAACACATGGACTGTGGGATCTGTGAACTTGTACCATGTCATGTTGTTATGATACCTGGGCTTGTAGACATCCCTCAGTGCCTTCCTTGAGAACTTATGACTGCAGAGTTGTTCCCCTCCACTAGAAGCAGCTGTTGAGGGATGGAGATGGTCCAGTAGTCAGTGGCCTTTCTGTAAGTAGTGTTTGTATGTGTATATATATATATATATATATATATATGTGTGTGTGTGTGTGCACGTGTGCCTCCACTATACCAATAGGCTACACCATGGCAGAAGCAAGGGGTATATTTCACAGAGATGTAGGGACTGGGAACCCTCCTGAAGGCTGTCCATGCCCATCAATGACCCACACATGTCCATCCTTGAGCAGCGGACATCTGCCGGTGTATATGTGCTACATACATACCAGCAGCACCCTGCAGGGTGCAGGCTACAACAGGCCCTGTGATGTGTAGCTACCCAACAGGTGTGGGATGTGTGTTGGACACACAGATCTGTGTTGGTGGCTGTGTGATCACCGTGTCCTGGTAGTTGCACAGCACAGCATGGGGTACACATCCACATGATGGTGTCACAGAGATCTCCTATGGGAATAGTATGCCTGTGATGTGTGTGTTGTGTCTTTATTTCCACCCCCCCAGGTCATGTTCCGCATACCTGCAGATTTACATGGGTAGCTGTTTGTGTGTCATACTGTGCAACCTTAGTGCTAGTGTCACAGCGTATACATGTAATAGGACAGTACGACAGTGCTGCACACTGTTAGTACACACCTGCCAGCTGGGCCTGGTGTATGTGTGACAGCTTCATTCAGCAGTACCTGACATACAACACTATGTATTTGTCCCCAATAAAAAACTGCACTCGGACTGCCTCAGTAGGCTCATTTGCATAGCAGTTCTGAATAATGCATGTATTTGTGCTGGGCAAATGTATTTGCTCTGCGCAGACAGTTTGTACTGTGGTGCAGTGCTGTATTAATTGTGTGGTGTTAATTGTAATAACGCTACTCTAGCCAAGCATGTGCAATGATGTCATCACTGGGAAGGTCATTCAAGGACCACGCATGCTTGGTGAGGCCATTCTGTGTTAGCACAGTGCTATCATCTTTTGTGCAGCACCATCTTTTGCTAGCCAAGTGCTAAGTCGCACTCATTTACAATAGTGGTGTTGACACCTGTACAGTCACATTGGTGCTAGTGTGCAGTTTTCCTGACTGTCTGCATGATAATGGCACACAGGAGAAGGCCTACAGCTGTGGTACAGAGGGACCAGTGGTGGGGGGAGGTACAGCTTGTGAACATGGTGCAGTTGGTGCTGGCCAGGGAGAGCCAGCTCTTTGGATAGGTGCGTGAGGAGTATAGGCTCAGGCATTAGGTGTGGGCATCTTTGGGGTGCCACCTCACTGCCCACACAGGCATCCACCATACCAAGGAGCAGTATAGACATTGATACATCAGCCTCCACAGCAGAGAGAATCAGAGCCTGGACAGGTTCAGATGGCACTGTGCCTGTGCTAGGCAATTGGACCGTTTATCATAGACCACCATTATGCATGTCAATGGGTATGGGCAGGCATACTCACAGTACACATGTGGGTACATATTTGTACGGCAGGTCAGTGCACACATATCTTTTATGTTACAGTGTTATTCTCATGCAGTACTGTGTGTGTAGACTGGTATGGCTACAGTAGTGTCCGTGTGGGACAGAGATGCCTGTGTATGATGCAGAACATGTGTAGTGGAAAGATTATCATGTATGCTTCATCATTGGTAGTGTAGCACATATGAACATATGAAGAAGACAGCAGAAGTAGGCCATTTGGTCTATCAATTCTGCTCGTATTGCAGGGTCCACAGCTTGAGCTAATGTCCTTGCCTTCCCTCCCCACTCCTCCTATCCTCCCTACCCATGATCCTTACCTTCTCCCTATGCATATCCCAGCCTCTCTTAAAGCTGCCAAATGTCTTCAACGAGATAACCTCTTCTGGCAGTGCATTCCAAGTGTCCACCACCCTTTCTGTGAAGATGTACTTCCTGATATCCCTACTAAACCTCACACCCTCCAGCCTAAAATTGTGCCCCATCTTGTTATGGTTGCCACTCAGCTTAAAGGAGACTCTCTTTATCAACCTTATTTATACCTTTCAAGTACTTTAAAGTCCTAATCATGTCCCTTCTCTCTCTCCTGCCTTCCAGGGAGTACATGTTCAGTACCCTCAACCTCTTCTTGTATGCCTTACCCTGCTAACCCACTATCATCTTTGCAGCCCTCCTCTGGACCTTCTCTATCAGGTTAATGTCCTTTTTGAGGTGTGGGCACCAGTACTGAACTCCATACTCTAGATATGGCCTAGCCAGTGACCTGTACAAGGGCAGTATAACCTCCACTCTCCTACTACTGATCCCGCTAGATAAGTATTGACGCATCTTGTGTGCCTTTGCTCCTGAGTTCCTGCACTGTGTTGAGTGCTTCAGGTCACTAGAGATCATCTCTCCCAGGTCCTGCTCCTCTGATGCAGATACCCAAACTCCACCCAGGTAGTACTCTGTCCTGGAATTTTTGGCTCCAATATGCATAACTTTGCATTTCTTGGCATTGAAGCCAAGCTGCCAGGTACTGAACCACTTCCCTAGCTTTTCTTGTAGGTCCTGTACCCCTTCAGCTGTGTCCACTCTTCTGCACAGCTTGGTGTCATCCACGAATAGACACATTTTTACCCTTAATGCCATCCCCAATGTCACTGATGAAGGTATTGAACAACACCGGCACCAGCACCGAGCCCTGAGGACACCGCTGGTTACCTCTCTGGTGCCAGATAACTCTCCCCCTACATCCACCCTCTGGGATCTGTCCCTCAGCCAATTTTCCACCCATCTGGCCATTTTTACCCCAACCCTGAGATCCTCCAACTTCCTGATCAACCTTTTGTGGGGCATAGAGTCATAGGTCTTGCTGAAATCAAGATAGAGGAAGTCTACTGCTTGCCCCTTGTCTACTGTCTTAGTGGCACAGTCAAAGAAGTCAATAAGATTCATTTGACATGATCTCCCACCATGAACCCATGCTGCCTCACATCCTGGAGACCATGCTCCTCTAGATATTCCATCAACCTCTCCTTTAGTATGATCTCCATGAGCTTGCCCACAAGCGAGGTCAGACTGACTGGTCTATAATTCCCTGGGTCATCCTTGGGACTGCTTTTATAGAAGGGCACTACATGTGCTGTTCTCCAGTCCTGCGGTACCATGCCTGACTCTAGTGAACTATTAAATAGGCCTGCCAGTGGCCCTGCCAACTTCTCAGCCAGTTCTATTAGTACCCTTGGATGTACTCTGTCCGGGCCTGGTGATTTGTCCACCTTCAATGCCAGCAGCCCCTTCCTCACTCTATCCTCCTCTATCACAACATCTGTGTTTCCCTCCCCTCCCCTCCGCTCCTCTTTTTCCTCCTGAAGGCACTGGTCCACTCTTCTCCCCCCTGGTGAAGACAGAACAGAAGTATTCATTTAATAACTCTGCTTTTCCCCACAATATCCTCCACCCAATCCACCCCTTTCTTAAGTCTAACAATCCCTTCCTTCTTGTCCATTTTCTCACTTATATAGTGAAAGACAGCCTACTCCCCCTTCTTAATTCCTTCAGCTATCTGCAGCTTCTTCTGTGCCTTTGCTCACTGGATTTTTTTACTCACCTCACTAACCAGCCTTAGGTAATTGCCCCTTTCCACCTCTCTCTTGGTCTTCCTAAATTTTCTATAAGCCAACCTATTCTCCTTTATTGCGTGGGCAACCCCAGAACTGAACCAGCTGGGCACTTTGGCCCTTGTGATCTGTGGCAACCAGCATTCCTTCTTTAATGAAGGACAACCTTTGGTCCACCCCATATCTGCTCTGATGCCTGCCAGATGGCTCCTTAGCACTTGGCCCATTTTCCTGAAGTCTGCCTTCCTGAAATCCAAAATTTTGGTCTTAGTCGGGATGCTTTCCCTGTCCATATTCAGCTGAAGCCACACTGTGTAATAGTCACTTCCACCCAGTGGCTTCCTGACCATAATTTCCTGTACATGTTCCCCATTTGTGAGCACCAGATCAAGAATTACCTCATTGTGAAAATATACAGTATGTTACATAGATTTTGCAGTTGGATGGTATGTGTACAACATCGAACTGTCCAGCTGCAGTTCTGTACATTGACCAGGTTTGCTGCGGGAGGGTCTATTGGCCAAACACTGTCGAGACTTGTGTAGATTCCAGACACACTGCTGCCTGTGTTACTGGCAAGGTGGCCATGGACTCTACCTGTAGGTGGACATGGTGGATAAATGTGTAACAGATACAGGACTGTTGCTGACCACTGCCACATTTCTTGATAACATTTTCCTGGGGGGCCAAATATCTGTCTGTGAATGATGAGTAGCTAACAGTTATGTTCTATGGGCTCACTATGGTGTGTCCATGTACTCCACAGGCTACATGTCATTGGGCCCTGCTGTGTCCAGTAATCAGGTGACACACAGGTCAGTCACATTAATGGGCCCTGTAGTTGGCAATATCTGTGTGGAGTGTGCTGGTCACAGCTGTGCTGCCGTATCTACTGTTTACCATAGTCATACAGTTGTATACGACATATGACCCCATCAATGGACCACCCCGGAACATATTGACAATGCTGCATGGTCCTTGGGGGAGCACAGGTGGGACACAGGTGTGGGCCATACATACTGTTTATTAGGTGTTTATTGTCAGGAGTAACATTTGATTGTTTGTCACCCACAGGACATATGTGATGTGTGCATACAGCTGTGTACATGTCTGTCCCACTGTTGTCTGTACATTGCTTCTCCAGATGACATTAGAATGCCTAGCATTTGTGATGTACATGAGCCTCTACAGTACAATATACCGACATTGCACATATGTCGGACATATGTTAGGTTGGGGAGCAACACAGTACACTGTTTGACGGCTGCATACAGTGCCCTTGGCACAGTTGGGGGGGTTATTGATGTCCATGAGGGTACTAACACTGTTCTATTCTCTTCATTCTGCAGCCTGCAACACCAGAGAACACCGGCCGTAAGGGTGCAGCCAGGAGACCATGGTTCATGGCCAGCAGGCCAGGGGAGGCAGAGATAAGCAGAAGGACGCCACATGTGAGTATGCTACTTTGTGGATTACATATGTTGAATTCCTTGCTGGGTGGCGCTTGATGGTACCCCTTTATAACAAGTGTCACCACTATATGTGCATTTGCTCTGTGTCTTGTCACCAGTCCCATGGGCATGTGGCCATGTATTGACCATGCTGTTGTGCTGCTGGGCATAGCATTGAACACCCCTACTATAGCCTGTGGTACAGTGCACCTGGCCAGTGAATCCACTGGCCACACAGCCTGTGGGCCTGTATTGTGAAAGCACATATCAGCTCACATTCCTACACTGCTGCAATATGGTGTGTCACACATGCTCAGACCATGCAGTGCTTGTACTCTGCAAGTAGCACTCCCCTACATGGACACATACACTCCTTGGTGCTGCTGCCCTGCTGTCCTGCTTCTGCACTCTGAGAGGTTGCATGTTAGCCATTCATTGGCCTTGTCTCACATATTTGGCTATGACATGCTGGCATGGGCATGTCTATCTACTTGAACTTTGCACATCAGACTACATGTGATGGCCTATAGTCCACAGTGGGCACGTACATGCAACAGCAATGGGCCGTGTATGAGGCACTGTTCTCACACTGTGTTCTCCATGTGTTTTGTGCATGGTCCATCTGCTACCATTCTACAGTTTTATTATACCGTTGATTGTGGCTGTTTCCACCTGTGGCTTGTGGTGTACTCCTCCCATACATATGCCGTGGGCATGTTTGCATTGTACACATTGTATGATGGGAGTATGGTGTGGTCTTCAGGACTGTGCCATGATAGTAACAGTTAGAAAGACACAGAATAGCGCCGCACTATGCGGCGCTTAGTCTGGTAATCGCCACATGGACAGCAACCAGGGATTTACAGTAGCCTTGCTATAAGTGCTCCCCTGATCACTGTCCATAGTCCTGAAGAGAGGACAAGGTCAGCAGAGGTCCAGTAGCTGGCCGAGCTGCTCGTGACTTAGAGTGGCTGAGGCATGGAGTAACTTGACTGGCAGCAAAGTAGACCAGGGTTATAATCATGGTCTCTTGAATTTTGAAAGCAGCGGGACTTTTTTTTGCTGGGCCATGGCAATACTTTTCCACGATGGCCCTACACATTTTAACTTTCCCCATGATCCACTTCCCCCTGAAGTGAGAATCTATAAGTCCAGGGGTTGTGGGGGACAAAGCCCCCTGTAAAAAAAGAAACAGGTGCCTTTTTGTCACACGACTTTGCATGCACTATTTTGACCTGCACTGTTTGGACCCAGTGCCGTCATGATGAGTGGGTGTGTTGGCTGGTTCCTGTGTTTGTGTGTATGCCCACAGCATGCATCATTCATATGCCATGCATATGGCCTGGACATGGACAATTCAGAAATTGTGTACTCCCAGTGGTGTTGGCATGTGTGTGTCATCCACATCAGGCATGCATACCAGTCACAATGCACTGTGCTGTTCCAATGTGCACCATGACTGGGCAGTGCTGCACACTGTGGCCACTAACTTGATGTCCGTCCAAGGGGGGGTGTTGCTACTGCTACATTGTTCAGTGGTGTGTCATGACCTAGGGTACTGTGGCCGATGCACCACCATATGCCATGGACAGTGGGTGTGGCTGTTCAGGGAAGTGTGGGAACATTTGCACTAGGTCTGTATCATAGTCCTGTGCTATGGGACTACAGGCCACAGAATGTTATCCCTGTGGGCAGCGGTTGCGTGGTTTTTGATAGTGATTTTGCAATGCTTCATGAGGTTATGTTATGTTCTGGTTGGCAGCACTTCACAGACATTATGATGCTCCAGTTTATTTGAGCATGCTATGGGTCTGACTGAGGTTACCTTAGGGGTGCTGTGTGGTATTACTTTGTCATGGGTGGCATTGGGTATGCATGGGGCAGCATCCCATTTGTGGTGGGGGGAACGGCCATAACAGCCTTCACATCTGCATATTTGCATGGCATGGGCATGTAGGTGTCATGGGGTTCTGTGATGCTGCATATTGGCAAATGCCCAGTGGTGTCTGCACTGTTCCCATTATTGAGTACATGGGCCTACTGGTTGGGACATGCTCTCCTTCTCTGAGGTCACATTCTGGGTTATACATTACTACACAGTGTCGGCACACCATACTTACATGGGCATCTTCCCCCCTATAGGTACACGTCGCACGTCAGCATAGGTGAGATGGCTAGAAGAGGGTGAGGTCCAGAACAACTTGCTTTGGAGGCTCCTCAGACTGCAGAGGGTCATGATGGAGCAACAGGCCCAGTTGGTGCACCTTGGTATACAAACTGTTCAGCTCCTGGAGGAACAGGTGTGAGGGCAACGGCCAGCAGCAGAGCAGTGGTCTCCCCCCATTCCCCTGTTATTTTACCTCTTTCCTTTTCCCCCTACCCGTGTTAGTCATTTATTAAACTACAATTTTTACATGTATATGGTTGCCTATATCCCTGTCCCATCCACCCTTGTTGTTCATTTGTTTGCATATAGGTCTAATGTGTATATCGTTAACTATACTGTTTTTCATTAATATACTTTTGAATGTTATGACCTTGTGTCCTGAGTCTTTATTCGTTAACTCTAGTCTGTTTCTCTGCATTGCAGCATTGCACCTACTGACCACCTGCACTAACCTAGTGACTGCCAGCTCGGCCTATCCTGTGGCACAGGGTATCCCACTGGTCTCCCTGCAGTGTCTGTGGCTGTGCATATGCCTGTACAGTATTCTGGGCATGGTAATGTGTCATCCTGTTGGCTAGTTGGCTAATACATTCTGTTCTCCATGTGTACCCTGCATATCCTGTGTGCATGCCAGACAACATCTGAGTTGTGACTGTCCATGGTCATGGTCATGGTCTGGTTCCTGTTGCTTGGGAAACCCCCACCAGTGTTGCATGGCTGGGGACTCAATCTGCAGGCCAGTGGATGGCTTTGTCCTTATTGCCATGGCTGCCATCTATCCCCGTGTCCTCATGCTGTGTGTTATTTGGTGTGCTGTCCCCTGCTCTGTGTCATGGTTCCTAGTCTCCTCCCCCTGTGCACAGTGAGCACAGGTTAGGGTTGTACTGTCACGCAAGCATCGATGGTCAGTTGTGTGGGACACTTCCCCACTGTCCCATCTCTGCTGTTTTTCCACAGTTCACATCCGAACAGTGTTGTTGTGTTTGGGGTTACATGTCTCTTGGCATTGCCTTTTTTGTATCTGATGTTATTATTTGTGTTGTGTACTGCTGTTTGCTCAGGATTTCTCATTTTATGCACCACTTCTTTGCTGTCACCACCAGTGGCCACGTGGTTCACCTGTGCCTGACTCCACATCTGTGTGCACTGTGCTGCATTTGCTGTTTGCACTGCCCAGTTGCTATATTCAGAGCTGTCTTCTTTGCTGGGCTCTCTTTGCACTGCACTCTTAGCCATGTTTGGCTGCCTTCATCTGCCCACTGTATTCAACTGTGTTTGAACCTGGGCTTTCCTTTGAATATTGTGTGCAGTTGGATGTGGGGCAAATTTGGCTGCCAGACAATGCAAATTTTGCTCATCGATAAAGTTTTGAATATTGGACCCTTGTACACAATATTCAAAAGATTAGCCCGTGGGCAAACAATGCTGAATATAGCATGCAAAAGGAGGTGTGCAAAGCATAGCCCAGAGTGCAGGGCAAAGATTGCTCTGCATAGAAGACAGCTCTGAATATAGCAAATGGGCAGTGCAAACAGTCTCCATCATGACATCACTGCATTTGTGCCTTTTGCGCCATGCAAATGCACAAACTGCATTGCGTGGTGTATTTGTGAAGTGCATTGCATGATGTGCAAGTGAAATACCATTTAGCACAATCGACAAATTTGCTATATACAGCCAGGCTATGCAAATAAGCCTCATTGAGTAGTCAGTGGCCAAAACAACACATTAGCATGTCGTTATAGCTGAATATGCATGCAATTACATGTTGAAATTGCCCGGGCTATTTAGTTGTATGGGGCAGGTGCAATATAAGGGTGATAGCTGCACATGTTAAAACCAGTTGATGGGAGGGTATCTCACAACACTGAAAGATGGGTTGCCAGTAGTGTGGCAGAAAATATATTACAACAATGTGTGTTACCTAACCTAGGATGCTGCTTTCAAAGAATATCCCACCCCAACTGTCAGGTGAGTCCCAACAGTATGCATCACTCTCACACTGTCTATCCACATAAACCCATGTGCCAGCTGGCCACACACATGTTGCACAGCATGGATGACAAGGTCCCTGTACATGTATGTGACCATGTTTGGAAGGGGGAACTACATGCACTTGCATGACACAGACAGCACTCATAGGCACCATGGTGTCAGGTACTGTCCCACATTGGCTATTTTTTCCATAGCGGTGTTTATGCTCCTTTGGTAGGCCACTGCTGTCATCCTCCACCCCACCAGTCTCTGAGGGTCTTTCATGGTCTTATTATGCTATGTGTGCCCTGGTGGACCACCCCCAGAAGCCGACCCAGAGGCATCATCATTCAGCAGCACCCGACATTTCCTGGTTTTCCTCCCGATTACCCTGGTGCACCAGACAGAGGTGCGTGGAGGCACACACATGCCCTTTTATGGTGATGGCTCCATCCTCGCACCCCATTGGTCTAGCACCCCTGGCTTACTTCAGCTGCACTACCCCCTGGCCTCCACCGTAAGGGAGTCAAGTGCTGAGGGAGCTCGGGTTCCCTCCCTGGAGAGGAGATCTGCCTTGCGGAAGCTCATTCTGCTCCATCCCCTCCCCCCCATGCTGTCTTCTGATGACCCATGCTTGATCCAGAACATGGGTCATTGGCATGGCGAGAGGTAAGGCATCCAGTGCCGCAACCCTCTATGCCACCAGGCTGGCCTCTGCATTGGCCTTTTTGCCCATCTTATACCTGCAATACAGGACATCATCCATGGCAGTGGGTTGCAAAGGAACATCAACACTAGAGGTAGGCGCAGTTCCTAAAATTCACTACACATAGTATTTTGCATAGAACCTGAATTTCGCATAGTTTTCCACAAAACAAACAGAATAACTTTGCATCGCAAAGAAACACAAAGTTTCCATTGTTCTCTATGGACTTCTAGTTACTTTGCCTTTTTTTTTGCTCTTTAAGGTGAATTTTGCAGTGATTCACTGGATGTAAGGCCACATGGGCTCTATATTGTCTTGGAGATCCTCAGGTCAGCATAGTGTGTGTGTAGTGAAAAGCTGAAGACAGTTTGCTGTCAGAGTTCTGAGAATCAATCCATCGAGAAACCTTTAAAATGCATTTTTGCCATAAAATTGAGTACATCGATTGTAGTAAACCCTTGTGTATTTATATTATCTAGCATTTATTGATTTTGTGTGAATATTAATTTAGTACATTCAGTTTCTGTACTGACAGACACTGTAGAAGTGTGCTTCAGGTGGCTCTGTGGTGTAGAAGGGAGATTAGTGAGGAAAGCTGTTTTTCCAACTGTTGTTGGCTAGTGTTTTATTATTTCTGTATTCTGGTACACACAGTACAACTTCTCTTAATTTTTTTACACGTTTTTTATGTTTGCTGGCCATTTTTTCAGTCGTGTTAAAAGACTGTCTGTGTTGTAGTTTCTTGAACAGATAAAGTTTCTGTATCTGACCTTTACTCTGTGTGCGTACTGTCAATCGATATGCATTTTATTATGGCACCACAATAGCAGTACTCAATTTTACAGCCTTTCTGCAATATTATTGCCTGATTCTGTGTAGCTACTAGCTACTGCTGTATCCCCTCCCCCTAAAACAAGGTATTGTTTTTATACTGTTGGATTTTTGAAGACTGGTTAAGATCTTGTATTGTGTCTGATTGGCTGCATCTCTTTAGTTTTTTGCTTCCCATACCCCCAAAACTGCAGAAATATGAAGTTGCTGTTAATTTTCTATGTCATTTTAAAAATTGCCCATGAATAGTGGGTCATGCAAAGCTGTTTCTGGCTGTGGCACTACTGCCAAGAAGACTTTTATCAGTTGAAGTTGTTGAGTTGATGAGGCAGGTTCATCAGGGGCTAGCAAGTCTAGCAGTGTTAAGAGTGGTGATGGCCATGGTCATGGTAGTAAGCAGCAGAACGGACAGGTACTAGTTACTGCAAGTAAAGGGATTTCTCTGACTCTGTTTTTTCACAGCAAAATCAATCACTTCAATGCTGGTTGGAGATGCATTTGTCCCTGCTGGTAGTATAGTTAGTGATTGCAAGGTTTGTAATAGCATGAGTATTGATACAAGTTCAACCTGGGCAAAGTTATTAGGTGGGAAAAATGTTGTTGAATCCATGGACTTGAGTAGTAGTTGATGTTCCACTCCCAACAGAAGTTGAACATGATTCTGATCATGATGATGACTCACAGTCTCATGTTTCCACTGATATGAACATACGAAATTTGCCAGCAGATAAAGGCCTAGCGGTCTATCACTGATCTTGAGGTTAAGCCATCCAAACATTCAGCTGATGACAAAAAAAGTGTGGATGATAATACTGAGGCTGTTGTTGGAATATCTCCACAGGAGGACAGCATCCAAAGCGAATTTGTGGATGATGATTATGATGATGATGCCAGCGACCTCTTTTGGGACAAAAAGAAAGTGAAGGTGGCTGTTTGCAAACAGTCTGTTAGTCAATCCCTTCCCTCCTCAAAGTTCTGATATAGCTGTGTCTGTTGATGACTCTGAAGTAATAGTCATAGATTGTGATGTTCAGTCAAAGTCCAAGTGTGCATAGCAGAAATCATGCAGTACACCACCCATTTCATTGCCACCAAAACTGCAGTTCCATATGCAGCATCAGCAGCAACATGTGAAGAGTAGGGCATCAAAATCCTTCCCTGTGGACTAAAAATTCTCCACCTAAATATACGCAGCCTTCTCCCTAAAGTTGATCTACTCCAGCCTCTGGTTGTTCCGCTTGGTCCTGATATTATCATCCTGTCTGAAACCTGACTTAACTATAAAATAGGTGACACTTCTCTCTCCATCCCAGGCTATACTATATCTTGACAAGACCAGTTAGGGAGGGGAAGAGGAGTGGCTATCTGTGTCTCCTCATCTAGCCAATTCACCACCATTCTTTCTGCCTCTGTCCCGAAAGCATATGAGGTGCTTATCTTACAGCTATCCCTCCCTTTCACATCCCTATATTTGTGGCAGGTGTCTATTGTTGCCCAGGCATCCACTCCTTTATTGTTATAGACCTCATCAGTTCCATAGTATCTCGCACCTTCTCGGGTGAACTTATATTATGGGTGACTTTAACTTAAACTGGTTATCCCCCGCCATGAATAATGTATGAAATGAAATTGATGCACATAATTTATCTCAGCTCATCCTTGATCCAACTCGGAGGAACCATAAAATGGGTAACCACTCTTTAATCAACTGGGCCCTCACCTCACAACCACATAGGGTCATTAAATCTGGTGTATTACCAGAAGCCCTAAGTGACCTCCTCATGACTTTTCTGATACATAAAATTCACAGAACAAAGACCCCTCATAAAGCCTTAATGACTCACTGATATAAATCTCTGAACCACACTCCCCTCCTCCACGACCTAGCTCATACAAACTGGGCCCCTATAGCTTTAGCAAACTCAATAGACGAAGCCACAGAATACTTTAAAGGTACATTTCTCACATTTGGAATCAGCATGCCCCACTTTGCTGCATCAGAATCTGTGGGAGCCACCTTCCATGGATCTCACCTAAACTCATAGCTTGTCAAAAAGCACAGGACCAAGCTTCGAAGCTACATAAAGCCTCAAAGCTCCCTAAAGACTATGACACTTTTCGTTCTCTTCACAACAAGTGCACAAAAGCCACTTGTTTGGCTAAGGCAGACTACTTTAGCTCAATTTTTCAATCCAACATAAACAATTCCTCTAAATTCTGGAAAGTCATCTATTCACTCCCCCCCCCTTCAATTCCTCCCTCCACCCTCCTCAGTATAAACAATACCCTTGTTACTGATCACCCCAGTGTTGCTACTGAACTTAATTAAATACTTCACCACTTGTGCGTCTGCTCTCCAATCATTCTTACCCTCTACTAGGCCAGATGCTCCCTCCACCTCACCATGCATACTGTCCCAGTCTACTTGTTTCTCCTTCACTAAAATCGACCCTTCTGACACCTTGACTGCCTTGCATGCCTTAAACCCATCCAAAGGCAGTTCACCTGATGGCTTGGACCCCCAAGCTGCTATATCTCTCAGCTACAGCTATCTCTGCCCCACTGTCTGACCTCCTCAGCCCCTTGTTTGAAATGACAGCCATCCCACCTGTTTAGAAGCATGCCATTGTTCTTCACCTAACTAAGGGTGATGATCCTTCCTCACCTGGGAACTGCCGTCCCATATCCTTCCTTCCCACCCTTGCCTAACTGCAAGAATAGTTGGTTCTTGCCCAACTCTCTTCTTATCTCTTTAACTCCAGCGTTTTCATTCCCTTCCAGTCTGGTTTTCAGGAAAACCACTCCACCATCACCCCCTGATTAGGCTCACTGACTCCCACCCTCTCAGGGATGGACAGTGGTCTAATCACGTCTGCCATTTTTGTCAATCTAGCCAAGGCTTTTGACATGGTTTTCCACACCCTACTACTAAACTCTCTTTCCTCAGCAGGTCTGATTGACTCAGCTAGTAGCTGGTTCAGAGCCTACCTTGTAGGTCAGACCCAGTCAGTGAGAATCCCTGACTCCACATCTCCCTCCTCCCTCCTCCCTATTAACACTGGTGTTCCTCAATGGTCCAAGTTGGGCCCTATACTTTTCTCCATATTTCTTAATGACCTATCATCTATCTGTACATCAACCTCAATACATATGTATGCAGATGACAATGTTCTCTACACCTCCGGCCAGTCCTCCACTGATATTACAAACAGACTTCAGCAGGACTCCAATAATGTTCAGCACTGGTTTTGTTCTCATCAACATTTTCTAAATGCCAAAAAGACAGTCTCCATAACCTTCAGCACTAGGTAGAGACTTTCTAGGCTCCCCTCTCTGCCCTCCTTCCATACCCCTGGTGGAACAGTCCTTGAGGACACCTCCTCATTCAGATATCTGGGTGTTTGGCTTGACCAGCATCCGAACTTCTCTGGTCATGTGGATGACATCCTGAAAAAGCTGCACCCCAAGCTTGGCGCTCTATACAGAAAGCAGAACTGCATCCCTCTCCCTGCTAGGCACAAACTTATCCAGAAGATGATCCTTCCTATTTTCAACTACTGTAATATAGTCTATAGTGCCACTCCCAAGACCTCCTTAGCCAGATTAGATGCCCTTTTCAACTTCTTCTGTCGCTTTGCTCTGGACTCTCTTCCTCTCACCCACCGCTGTCAACTGTACCAGTCTCTGGCATTTCCCTCACTAGAAAATAGACACCTCCCTTATTGTGCTAAATTTGTCTTTAAATTCTAGGTTGGATCACTCCCATCCTATCTCACTTCCTCTCTATCAGTCCTGCCTCCTGTTGCCCACTGACTTAGATATCACGATTCTCGTTCCTTGGTTGTCCCTTGTTGGTCTACCACTATAGGTGAGACTGCTTTCTCATATACCCTCCCAAAACTGTGGAATTCACTTCTTCACCAGATTCACCACTCCCTCCTCCACCTCCTCTATAACTTCAGCCCTACGTAATTTCTTCTCTGTGAATTGTACCTGCAATTTATCAACCGGGTATTCCTGACCTTCTCCCCAACCTCTATCTATACATTAAGTAACTATTCTGAATTACAGCTCCCTTCCAGCCCCACTACTTTCTTTCCCTGCAGTGATCGCTACCTGGCCATTCCTTCAGGTTATCTATAACTACCAATATAATTATGACTTTAGATTCCTATTAATCTACAACTATCAATATATCTGTAACCTTGTTTCCCATTCATCTGCTACCCTCCTAGCCTTGCTACCTTTTCAGTTCTGCTTTTACTCCCTATCCACCCCCCTTCTTTTCAGGCTAAATGGTACCATCATCATGAATTTAAGGTGTTATCCTAACGTTATGTACTTGACCTATCAATTGTGACCTCTGTAAACAATTGTACTCATATGCTGCACTTAATATGTTGTTTCTGTTATTTGGTATTCACCGCTGCCAATATTGTTGTAATAATGTTTGCTGTTGTATGCATGTATGTAATCCACTACCCTTTCCCCCAGGATGCACCACAAGATGAGCAACTTGTTGTTCAGTGTGCCTTTCCTGGTGAAATATTTCAATAAATAAATAAACAACTAGTTTGGGATTTTGTCGAACAAGATGGTAGTGATGAAACAGTGGCAACCTGCCAGCTTTGCCAAGTGTGTGTGAAGCATGGCAAAATGGGGTGGCCATCTGGGCACTGGGGGCCAGTATGCTCATCTCAAGAGCAGGCACATGGTACTGTGAACTCGGCACCAGAGAGGAGCCAATGCCATAGTGGGGCATTCACCCTCATCCACCTCAGTGAGCATGGTATCCATACCTCTCAACCTCCTGCCTCAAAAATCAGGGACACAGCTTAAAAAAATCAGGGACAAAGGGACAAAATCAGGGACACATCTTTAAAATTGGTGATATCCATTCAGGAAGCTGGTGGAATAAGGGGTTTAGTGTAAAATGCATTTTCTAAGGAAGAACAGGTCTGGAACTTTAATGACTGACATTATTTTGTGTTTACAGCCACAAAAGTTTGGTCACAGAACCACAATTTTTCGGGGTAACAGAGGACAATTCTGAGGCAAAATCAAGGACGTCCCTGATAATCAGGGACAGTTGAGAAGTATGATGCTATCCCCTGCCTTCAGTGTAAGTAGCCATGTCAGTAAAAGTGGTGAAATAATACCAGAGGATTACTACAGGCATGAGGAGGATGATGATTTTGAATGTTCAAGTAGCGGTCAGAGTAGCCGTGGTGGTCCATCTAGTAATTCTACTACTTCAACCACTGTGCTTAAAAATAGGAAAATAACTGCATTTATTGGCTTGTCACCTGTGCACCTGCCATCACATGTCAAAGATAGCCCATCCACATCAGTTAGCTGAGGAGAACCATTTGGCATGCCATGTGCAAAACACCCAACAATGCAGCCCCAGTTGCATAGCCTTTGTGTGCAGAAAAGTAACTACCCACCAAATCACATGGTTGCACATGAACTTAATGCTGCCATAGCAGAAATGCTGGCAATTGACCTTTTGACGTTCTCCTTTGTGGAGAATGCAGGATTCCAGCGCTTTACAGCACATGCTTGTCCTAAATGGGAGATCCCGTCCAGGACATACTTTTCCACTCATGCTGTCTCTGAGTTCTATCAGATGGTGACAGAGTCTGTAAGACATGCCTTTCAACATTCTGCATCACCATACATTCACTTAAGCATGGATATGTGGACATGTGGCAAAACGGCGGATAGTTCCTTTCTGTGTATTACTGTACAACAGGCGCAGCTACCTGGGGTTTTCTGTGATGGTGGGATGGGAGAGCAGTGTAATAAGTCAGACTGTGGTGGTAGTAACCTTTATGGCATTAGACAGCATGCCACACTTGCAATGCGTAGTGTAGCAGGGTCACATACAGGCAAAAACATGCTAGACTTGCTACTGACAGAAATTGATGAGTGGCTGGACCCCCAGTCCCTAAAAGCTGGCATCATAGCTAGAGATAATGGATCAAACATTGTTAAATGTATCAGCAATGGTGGCTTTATGAGGGTTCCCTGCATGACCAACTGTTTAAATCTTGTGGTACAGGAGTTTCTGCAGTACTGGTAGATAAAGCAAATGCTGACTGTTGCACAGTGCATCTGTACCCACTTTGCACAGTTTGGAAAGGCCTGTGACCATTTTAGGCAGCTGCAGATAAGTGTGGAGAGGGTATTTAGTTTTGCAGGGGCTGTAGTGCATGACCATTGTACTAACCTATCACCTACAAATGTCAGCATTCTGACATTTATCAAAATAAATGAAGGTCACATACCAAGTAGAACAAGCACATCTATGTTTGTACCCTGTCATGATGATGGTTGTGTTGATGATACAGGTGAGGTAGACCATTCTGATGGCAGCATCAAATGGTGTACCATTGAGGTTGATGATGCAGTCATGGAAAAAGAATTTCCAAGTGGGTACAACTCCAGCATTGAGGATTGCAAGGGCTGCTTCCTCCTTGATGATGATGATGAAGATGATGGTGGGAGGGCATAACAGCAAAATTACTGGGGTGAAGGCTGTTGCAGTTCGCAATATTACCATTTTCTAGCATTAAAAAATAAAAAAATAGTGGCCTTCACTATCATATGACAATTGACAATGACATGTCATTACATTTCAACTCCCCTTTCTTGATTTTAAGGGTGCAGTTCACAGAATATGTGCAGGCATTCTTACCCACAGTCCTCTAAACGCAAATGTCAACTTGTAGCCACTTAAATTCTGCTGATTGAATGACAGATATCCTCCTGACACTGAAAAACAATAATGTACAGCCAGCCATCCTGCTTCTTGTGAGACACACAGAGACACTGTATCTGTGCACAAGCTTCAAACCCTCAGCCAGCCACATCAACCCTGCTTCTTTTTTTTTATTGTTTTTCCCTCTGGTCATGGTCTGCGGGGCCTCTCTCAGGCATCCTGCCTGTTCCTGCACTGCCTGAAGTCATCCGACCTGTGCCTCCTCTCTCCTCCTCCTCATCACACAGTCTGCACCCCCAGCTTAACCTCTCCAGGGTGGGGCTGCCCTTTCTCTTGGGATCTCTTTTTACAGTCAGTTTCTGGCTGTGGGTGAGGGCCCAGGCAGAGGAACCTGGAAGGCCAGGCAGTATGGACCTGGCCACTAACATGGGGGCAGGTGCCATTGTCTACCCCACAGACTGGGCTTTTCCATGTTCTGGTGTTTGCTCTCCCCCATGTGTGGTGCACGTCCTGATGCAACAGCACTTGGCAACCCTGCCAAGTGTCAGCCACACTAAGTACATGCCCTGCATGCTGCAGTACCCCTGGTCTCCACCAGGAGCCCCTGGCATGTGGGCAATCTCCAGCCCCCCCAAGGAGAAGAGCAGCCCAGCGGGCACTCAATCCTCTACCTGCCCCTGCCAACCCCCAGTGCCTGAGCTCATTCCCTAACTCAGGTCACCGGCATAGCACGAGGTGTGGCATCCAATGCCTCAACCCTCAGTGCCACCAGGCTGGCAGGCCACTCTACTTCTTGAGAGTGACAGAGAGAGACATTGTACCTGTGCCCAAGCTATGAACCTGCAGCCAGCCACAGCCACCCTGCTTCTTATTACTAATTTACACTAAGTATGTACTAATGTCATGTACTATGGTTTTGACTTGAATTGTTGTGTGAATCCTTCCTTTACCATTTTAAAGATGCCACTGTCACCAAATACAGGCAACTGATTTTCATCTTCTTTTCACAGGTTACAGAATGTGTAAGCTTGCAGGACTGTAGTGCTCTTACCACCTAAAGGATAACATCTACAGGTACTGTAAGTATCACTCCTATTTCCTCTTTCATTTTTTCTTTACATTTTTCCCACCTGTGTAAAGCATTCAATGGTGGTGACATACAGGCCAGATAATATATTTTTCTTCATAGGTGGGACATGCATACTTCAGTACACCAGGGTTGTACAACATGTTATTCTTGTCCTAAAAACACATGATATTATGTAATGTAAGACAGTGGGCCAGTTCATGCCACTCACTAAACATGTTAATTTTTTTTAAGGGCTTTATTAATAGCTTCATATTTTAAGCTGGATATGACAGAGGACAGGAAGAGCCACTCTTGGAACTGAATGTGGTTGCGCAATGTACTCCTAATAATTTCTTCTTCATCTTTTTTCAAGTAACATTGAGGTGCTATGGACTTCTGTCGGTGGTATCTTTCAACCTGAAGATGGACAACAGTTAGGATATACTGAAGACCTGGAAAGAAGACAAAAAACATTAATGAAACTTGTTTTCAAATGATGCCCCCCAATCTCCCCAAAAATAAATACTTACCTTACATGGCTTGATAATTTAAATATAGCCAAAGTCATCAACCATCCAAAATGTGCAGAATAGAAGTGTGCCTATGACCTGAGGGAAAAAAGTATCAGAAATTATTCTATTTCAGTCAACCACAGCAGTAACCCCCCAACACCCAAATAAAAATTAAATGTTACAGTACCACATTAGGTGTCGGACTCGTAACATATGTCTGGCATGTGGATGTGATCATCATGCCCACCATGGTAAAGTGGAAACATTCCATATGTATTATGATGATTCCATGGAAAGGAACAACATGACAGGCTGCTTACAATACAGAATGAGGTTCAATAGAAATTAAATGGCTGTGTCTATGCAAAAAAAAAAAACAGTGGAGCAAACAATAACTCACCATTGTGGCATGAAAGCACACACAAAGGGCAACATGTATCAGTGATGCAGCAGGTGTCAATGCAGTCAATGCTCTCACTTGGGACGCAGTGACACATTTCTGGTCTTCTTCTTCATCTGGACTTTTCTTAAAATTAAAGCAGCAGAACAACAGCAGTAACAGCAGCAGCAACTAGCATTATCAGGCAATGCTCTCACTTGGGACACAGTGACACATTTCTGGTCTTATTCTTCATCTGGACTTTTCATGAAATTAAAGCAGCAGACAACAGCAGCAGCAGCAACTAGTGTCATGAGGCAATGCTCTCACTTGGTACAGCAGTGACACATTTCTGGCCTTATTCTTCATCTGGACTTTTCATTAAATTAAAGCAGCAGAACAAGCAGCAACTGGCATTGCCAGGCAATGCTCTCACTTGGGACATTGTAACACATTTCTTTTTTTTTTGCTCCTCCCTCACTCCCTGACTGGCCACTCCTTTCGGTCACCTTGGACCCCTGCTGGTACTCTACACCCTCTGCCAACCACAACCCCACATGTCAGCCCCCAGGTAACCTAAAGTAACCCTTTGTCAGATGGGTTCCCCCTCCAGGGGGAAAAGGCACTGGAGGGGCCAGCCAGTGCAACTTGTTTGGCCGGGGTGCTCCTGGGGTGAACTGGGCTAGTCCAGGGCTTTGTGGCTACAGAGGACCAGCAACCAACATCCATTCAGCCAGGGAGCCATTTCCTGGTTTTCTCTCCTGTAAGCATGACGTCCAGTATGTCAAGACACGGACCGACATCTGCCATGCTCCCTACATAGTGGACCCAATGTACTGCCAAACCCCTGGCCTCCGCTAGAGGTCGGTAGACACCGGGCCATGGAACATCCCTCCCTTCTCCCCAGGAAATGGTGAGCCATTGTGAGGCACTCAAACCATCTCCTCCTGGCCAGTCATCTGGCACCTGGGACTGTTTCCAAACTCAGTTGTTGGCGTCACAAGTGGAAATCCAACCGCTATGCTGGTGGGCTGGTGTGATGCATTTCTGGCCTTATTCTTCATTTGGACTTTTCATGAAATTAAAGCAGCTGGACATCCTCAAAATAGGACATTTGGAGGGGCATGGCAGGTGATTTAATGGTACTGTGAATACTGCACTGCTGTTTTAACCAAATGAAAGGAAATAAAGTCATAATTCTAATCTAAATTACACCTCTCACAAATGTATCACACCACCATTATGCCTTCTGCAATAGAAAGGCAGTTCCTAAGAATTCTTACTTACTTCCATTTATTTTTAAAATGTCATAGGGTCTGCAAAATTGCAGACGCTGCACACATTCACTGCAGGTGACACTGTGGAGATACACTGCCTGCTTCAATTAAAGTGTATTGCAGTGTGCTTTTCAGCACTGCAAATTCAAAGGAAATGAAAGCATGCAGCATCTGAAAAGCTGGTGACCATGGGAATTTTAAAAATAAAATAAAGTAATAAGAAAATTGTTTTTTTCTATTGCAGAAACCATAATGGGGTGGAACATTAGGGGGAGCTGGGGATTTATAATTATGAGCATCAAGAAATCCTTGCTAATTTTATGAACATTGTATCAGGGGATTATTATTCACATCGGGACACTAATACCACATGCCAAATGATGTATACTATAAGCTGGCAACATTCAGAAGATATGAAAGTATGGGGGGGATTGCCATGGTAGGTGACTTTAGGTGACTTTAGGGTATTTTGATTGTAGTTGTTGTGGGTATGTATACTATAAAACTTTAACACAATAAACAGTATCTAAAAAGTAATACAACCTGATAATGAAAGCATCAGTGCAAGAATGTGGTGTCAATTTTGACTAATACTTTTTATTATATTTACATTGGCACCTAATCTAATAACTAGTGTATATGAACAATACCCTTTTTCAACAATTTAAGTATGCAGCATTATATTGTTTTCAGAATCAGAAGTAATAAACAGATCACTCATTTTAACTGGCCTTGCACCAGGTTTGGATCAGTATTCTCAAATGCTTTTGGACAGCAACTATTTAAATTCAGTTCTGTTGTGACTACAATGAACTTGCATGCAGCAGACAGTGCCACATGCCAGAATGGAACAGTGACTGTTCAAAAACAGCTGGGAGTACTGATGAAAACCAGGTCACAGTAACATTACAATGAGCACTACTTTTATTATTTCACATTTTAAAAAATGGAGTAATGCAGAATAACATAAATTGCATAAAGAAGGCTAGCATACATATACACAAGTTATTAGATAAGGGGCAATGTAAAATAGAATAAAAAATGATTGGTCAAAATTGTAACTGCATTTTTGCACTGATACTTTAGTTGTCATGCTGTCTTACTTTTTGGTTACTGTTTAATGTGTTACATACATTTTCATGGTATGCATACCCACAAGATTTACAGTTCAAATACCACCTACCATGACAATCAACCACCCACCATAATTTACTATATTAGGAATGTGGCCAGATTATACTGATATCTTGCTACATCATTCAGCACACGATATTAGTGTCCAAATGTAAAGAATAATTCCCTAAAAAATTTTCAGAGAAGTAACAAGTATTTTAGGAGTTAGTACTTAATTTAGTTTATTTTTTGCATAACCGAGGGTTGGCAAAATGGCAGACACTGCATGCTTTCATTACAGGTGAAACTGTGGAGCCGCAACACACACTGCAAGAAAAGTGACTTGAAGAGGGCATTTTGGCACCACAGTTACAAATGATATGAAAACATGCAGTGTCTATAAAGTTGGCGACCACATGACTTTTTAATTAAAATAAAGTAAGGTGTAAGAACAAAAAAATTCTGTTGCAGAAAGCAGAATGGGGTGGGAGGAACATTTGGGGGAGGTGGTGAATCGGATATAGCATTTTGAGCATCAAGAAATACAGGATTAACAAAATTAGCATGAGGAAGAAAACATTAATTAAACGTAATGATATATGTAGTCTGTAATAAAACAAATATTGCTTAAGAAAAAAAGGAAAAGTGGAGAACAAGTTTTCTTTGGGGGAGATTTGTTTAAATAATAATTGTTTACTGGGCCTGTGGGGGCTGGGGTTGACCACCACTAAGTGTTCTTAAAGAGCTGATTATTTCAGCATTCTGCCCCTCGATCTTGTTCAGCAGCTGCATTGCACCCTCCACTACATTTTTGATGGCTTCCACCTCAGACCACAGCACAGCCAGGTCAGCCAATGTGGCAGGCTGTTCTAAGGGGTCACACTTATGGGCAGCTGTGGGAGCCACCACTTCTGCTGCCTTGGCCATTCTTTGGTGATGCCATACAGGTGGACGCTCTCCATCTTCAGCAGCTTTGGCTGCAGGAGTGGCTGGTACCTCCTGCAGTTTTACTTCTCAATCAGCACAGTGGTGCACTAAAAGGTGCGTTCGCTGACCACTCATGCCCAAGTGGTCACCCTCTCACCTCTGATGTACAAGCATGTTGCACAACTTGCACTTCACTACCAGCGGGTCGCTGGGGAGGCCAGATGGTAGAGCTGTGGGGAGGACCAGACACTAGTGGGGGTGCACCAGATAATGTCCCTTGCTGTGCTACAGTTGGTGGAGGGTCAATAAGCTGCAGCTGCTGCTGCTGCTGTAGTTCATGCTGATGCTGATCTTCAGGCTGCTGCTGTTCCAGTGCTACAGGACAGGCAGTGGCTGCAACACTCCTCACCAACAAAGAAGCAGCAGCTATTGCTGCTGCTTCGGGCACCACACGGCCACTTTCAACATTTGTCTGTACCAGTGAGGGAGCACTCAAGGTCACCACAGTACTGTGGTTCAGGTAAAATGGTCCCTCGGTCACCACACAGGACCCTTGCTGCCCAACACTTTGGCCACCTCTCTCTCCATATTAACTAAAATTAAATGTAAATAAAAAAAATACTAGTAGAACTACTACTACTAAAATTATAGTAACTAAAACTAAGTAATAAAAATAAACAACTTTTTAACTAAACTAAGCTTTCAAAGCAATTCAAGCTGACTGCAAAACTTAACACAATCAAAAAAATGTTAAAGCCCAAAAAATGCTCAATATATAGAATTTGCTGCAAAACAGCACACCGTCCACCAACACTGCTGAATAAACAGCTCCTTCTACAAGAGAAAGTGAAACTAGTTCACTGAATTCCTGCCTAATTAACTGCCTGCCTGCATCATGTGACCTGCAGACAGTCAGACATGTGATCTGTGGGCTGTTTCTTACCAACTTTACCTTCTCAAACTGCAATTTAAAGGAACTCGAAGTGAACAATGCCAAGTACATTAAAGGCAAATTTCAATCTTTTAGTGGAAATTCTGCACTGTGCTATACAAATGCGAAGTTGCCCACTTCAAGTTCACTTTGCAGGTGAATTTAAACTTCAATGTATCTCTAATCAACACCACAGGCATCTATGACACACACATGTTGCTCCCTCATCTGTAAGGGTAGCTTCTGTGCTCCTGGCATGTTGCTACCTGTCCACTGCATAGTGTTGGTTGGGTTGTATGTATCATGTACACACCAACATTTGTGTGATGCTCTATATGGCCTTGTGTGGGATAATAGTATCCTATAACAGGCTGGCAGTGGGTGTTGTCTGACCCCATCAGCACAGGTACATGGTACATAACAATGCTGCAGTGGTGGTTCAGATTGGGGAAGTGTATACACACACACATACACACACACACCCCTATTCACACACCAGGCACTGACCACTGTCTCATAACCTTCTCCAACAGGTGCCTCTGCCAAGGAGAGAGACTGCTGGCACACAAATTCTCCTGTGAGAAGTTTGAATCCCTGGATGAGGCATACAAAACCAGGGAGTTCCTGCTGACATGAAGCCATGCAACAGATGCCTCCATCAGGCAAGTGTGGGAGGAGACCACTGCAACAGTTAATGTCATCAGTGGCTTGCTTCGGCCACTGGACATGATTTGCAAGCACTTCAGAGACCTTCAGCACCATGTTAAAGAAAATATGGCTACACAGTGCCATGCACAACATGCAACTGATGGTGGACATTGACCATTGGCAATTGCAAGACCACTTTACCCTGTAGAGGAGGTAGTGGTTTCCATGCTGCACTCAATGGAGGTGACAGGTTTCCTTGGGGGTTGCTTTGAGTCCCAGGTTATATCCTTCTAGACATGTAAATTCACTGCTGGGGCACATCATGGGTACACATGTAGATCCCACAGGTGTTGAGGCACCCTATAACCATGGCCATAGTACTCATGTTTCATGCTTTCTTACACCTAGTGTGCTCTGGGAAATGGAATTCTGCTGTGTTGCCTTGTGTCCAGCACAGCAGCATGTGCCACAGACAACCTGATGGGTGCTTCCCTGTACATAGATACCCTGGCATTTGCCCATGCACATAGGGTGTGTGTCATATCTGCCAAGGTGATTGCCATGTGTGTCGGTGCATGCTGCCACTTGTGTGGTGTGTGCCACTGTGTGTAGGGTTTTGGCATTCACTGTGGGTGGCAGTGTGCACAAGTGTGGGATACACTGTTAGTTGGTACTGTTATGCATGCAAAAGCCAGCATCCATGGGTATGTGTGGGGCCAGTATAGGTGCAGTGTGGTTTGCGCTTTAGTCACCGGTTGCATGATGACCAGGAAAGACAGAGACTGGACCTCTGGGGCAAGCATAAGATATCACTTGGACTTGACTAATATGTAATGGGTGACACACTGACAGTGCACTCCTATATCTATAGCGCAGGATACATCATCTGAGGAGGAGGAGGCTGGGCCATTCATCAAGGTACACCACTCAGACCCCATGCCAAATGAGGAGGAGAAGGACATGCAGAACTTTTTTTTAATGCAGTATGCTTTAATTTTTAATAACAAACATACATAGCAGAACCATGTCCAATACAAAGTCAAGATACAAAGATACATGACAATCTAATACATGGGACTAGCCACAGAGGTGTTAGATCTGTTTCAATGAGCTCCATATATGAACCAACATAAATTAAAAGAAACAATCATATCCCACCCATCCGTCTCCCCTATATCCCCCTCCTCCCAGCCTGAACTACAATAAATTATAACAGACTCTCTGAGACAGTACAATTTGAGAGAACATGGAAATTAACCTCTTGAATCAAGATGCTTATGTGTGTTAGAACTTATAATTGTGAATCCTTAGGGGGGGTAATTTTCTGAGGACTTCCGGTCTTCACCTACCAGTGATTAAATAGATAAAGGGAGCCCAAAGTGACTGAAAGGCTACTAAACTATGGTGCATTCTAGTCAGGGCTCTCTCCACATTTAAAGCAGTTAGCATTTCTTGAACCCACTCTTTATAAGTTGATGCATCCTTATCTATCCAATGACTCATAATCAATAATTTTGCAACCAGGGCTGTCATAGCCATAAATGCTTTTTCTTTATTATTTCTTAGGTTGGAATGATTGCCCAGGATGCAAGATTCAAGAATGAAATTTGTGGGATACCTAAATATTCACTTTTGTATAGTTTGCCAAAAGGTTGCAATAACAGAGCAGTTCCATGGCATTTGCAGTAAGGTGCCCTCACTGCACTCACATCTTGGGCAAGTGGGATCTGCTCTTTTCCACATCTGATGAAGTCTATGGGGAGTATAATACAAATTATGCATAATGTTGAATTGTAATAGATGCAATCTGTCCTGCTTAGCATATTTGTATACTGTAAGTTTATCCAAAGTGTTCGCCAGGTCTCCGAATAAGATAATTGTAAAGAGCAGTGCCAATAAAATGGAATTAGAGGTGTCTCCTGCCAGAACACTTTATTAAATTCCCTATAAAGCTTAGATATGGGTCAGCCCTGATCATCCATACTAGCATTGTCAGGAAAAACCCATTGGCCAAAGTGGACCATGGAGGCTTTCCCAAAAAGCAATGCACCAAATGTCGAAGTTGTAAGAATTTAAAAACAAGGAATCACTGGGAGGTGAAATTTGTCTCTAAAAGCTGACATAGTAATAAACTTGTCCTCATAGACCAACTTCTGTACAGTAGATACTACCAGATTAGGCCAAAAAGATGGAAGAAGAGTCTTACCTCCCAACCTCAAATTTGGGTTTCTATATAACGGTTGCCCTAAATCTGTGTGGGTGGAAAATTTAAAGTCGTTACATAATTGGATATGTGCTCTGATTGACCACTCTATAGGAGAGAGTTGCAGCTCCATTGGCAGTCTTTTATATGGGATGTATAGTAGTGCAGGCAATGAAATCTGTAAAGCCTCTACTCTGTCCCTTTCAATGGCCATCCGTTCCGGTGAAGGGGTATTATGGGGGTCTTTGAGCCAATTGAAATACTTGGAACCATGGAAAGCTAGGAAATAAAAGTGTAAATGAGAAACATGGAGTCCCCCCAACTCCCTTGGCCTACTCAGCTTCTTCATGGATATTCTCAGGGTCTTATCTAGCCGTAAAAGTTTAGACCAGTCCGAATAAATAGATGTAAACCATGACTTTGGGAGATGAAGATTTAACATGGATAAAGGATACATAAGCTTTGGGAAAATTACCATCTTAAAAATGTTTATTCTACCCTCATAATGAGAGAGGCAACAGCTTCCATCTTTTTAAATCTTGATGCATCTGCTAAACAGCTGCCTCTTGATTTAACTTTTTAAGTGCTGTGAGATTCTTTGTAAGCTCTAAACCCATGAAGGAAATTGATTTGTGAACCCACTTAAGGCCCATTTCCATTACTTGGGCTAAGGTACAAGTAGAAGAAAGAGGATATAACAGGGTCTTAATTAGATTCAGCTTATAACTTGATAAAAGACTGAACTTACTGATGATATCCAAAGTTTTAGGGAACAAAATCTTCTAATTGCCTATATGGAGAAGAATGTCATCAGCAAAAACTGATAATTTGAAATCATTCTTGCCAATTGTGATTCCTTTGATCTGGGACTCAGAATTTATTCTGCTGATCAATGGTTCTATGTATAAGTTGAACAACATAGGAGATAGGGGGCATCCTTGCAGGGTGCCCCGGTTCAACAAGAAGATGTCTGATAGTACCCCATTACATAGAACCCAAGCCAATGGGCAATGGTAAAAAATATGAAGCTATGTGAGAAATTCAGCATGGAAACCAAATCTAGGAAGTACAGTACACAAAAATCCCAGTCCATCCTATCAAAGGCTTTCTCTGCATCAAGGCAGGCAAGCACATTATCCATGGTTCCCTTCCCTGACGCAGAGACAAGGTGGAGAATTTTTCAGGTATGGTCCCCAGATTGATGTCTAGTGACAAATTCCACCTGCTCCTGACTTATCAACAGGGACCTTACCTTTTTCAACCTTGTGGCCAAAACATTAGCCAGAATTTTAATGTCAACATTTAACACAGAGATTGGTCGATAATTTTCTACTAAGCTTGGGCCATGACCTGGCTTCGGAAAGATGATAATTTTAGCTTCAGGGAGACTAGTTTCCAGAATATTAAGTTTATATAAATAGGAATAAACCTCAAGTAGCATTGGGGTCAGTTCTCGACTGAAAGTTTTATAGAGAAGTGAGATGACCTCCTCTGGCCTCGGGGCCTTATCAGGAGAGAGATGAGCAATAGCTGTTGTAATTTCACCAAGCGTGAGAGGTTGCTTTAGTGCCTCCTGATGGGCCAAAGACAAAGAAGGAAGATCCACCCTTATGAGGAAATCTAGAAGGGATGTGGAAATATCTGGAATGGTGGGGGAAGTTGTATATAAATTTGGGTAAAACTCTTGAAAGATGCGTACCATTTTCTTAGGGTCTGCAGTAGGGATACCAGTTCTGCAGTCAAAAAGGGCTGAGATCCATCTTGATTCTCTTTGTTGTTTTAAATGGTTGACTAATAGTTTTCTGGCCTTTTCACCCTGCTCAATATAGGTTGCTTGAATAGCAGCAGCTGAACATGTCACCTTGTCCTGGAGAAAAGCCTAATATTTGGATCTCAGCTCAACCAATTCTGACCAGCCTGAATCATCTGTGGGGGAAGGAAGATTAGTCTCCAACTCTCTGATATGGGCCAACCACTTTGATACCTGCATATCAGTCTTTTTAGTTTGAACAGTGGCCACCCTTATAAATTCCCCCTCTCCATATAGCCTTCATGGCACTCTTAAATTTATCTTTAGCTAAAATAGAATCCTTATTTTCCTCCCATGACTGGGAAATAAACTTTCTCATGTGTTCCTTTATATAAGGGTTGTCCAGTAGGGATGCGTTGAGAGACCAAATACTTGGGTGTGGGATAGAGCTTACCAGCAAAACCATCATGGAGATAGGAGAATGGTCCGAAAGGACTCTGGGAAGTATGTTCATGTCCTCCACCCCTTCAACAAGTGGCTACTAATAATAAAATAGTCAGTTCTTGAATAGACCCGATGTGGGGCTGAGTAAAAAGTAAAGTCTTTCTCTATGGGATGTAACACCCTCCAGGGATCAATCAGTCCCAAATTCTGAATCATTTCTCTAATGGCTTTCTGTGCCAGAGATAGAATGGCTTTCCTGTTAAAGGCTCTATCTAAATCATTAGTACATACCAAATTCCAGTCTCCACCTATAATAGATGAAACCTCCTTGATGTTAGCTAAAAGCCCAAAACTATTTCTCAGGTTACTAATGTACCATGCAGTATTATATATCTATGCTATGGGTCCTGCCATTCCTGAATACGTTTAAAAGGAACCACTCTGTCAATTAAAATGGCCACCCCCCCTTTGAGCGCTTAGGCCCGTACCATATACTTGGCCAACCCACATTTGTTTCAGAGCAATGAGTTGCATGGTAGCAATATGAATCTCTTGACACATCACAATATGGGGGTTATATCTTTTAAGATGGTTAAGGATACAGTATGCTTTGTTATTATCTCTCCCCCTTTAATATTGCATGACATTATCTTCCAACTAGACATTAATTTCCCGGCATAAGGCCTGCTGTCTGGCTGTCCCCTCCCTGTAATAGTGTCCAACTGAACCCACCTACCCCACCCTACTCACCCAATATGAAGCCCCCCAAAAAGACCAACCCCCTAAATAGAGCCACCCTTAAAATTATATCCCTACCTACCACCAACCAGGCCCTTATCCCTCTCCAAAGATTGTAGTCTATGATATCCCAGGGTGAGAAGCATCCTGGGAGTCTCCTTATCTTAACATGTGCATGTGTCCTGTCTCCTCCCCCCTCAAGAAATAAGTCTAAGGATCAGTTTTTCTAAAGGGGTATCTAAACATAGCCTTCATTTACTAAAGCCCTTAAACAGTGGCACTGACCCGTGTCAAACAGCACAAATAAGTAAATTCGCAAGAACAGACATACGCTGTGTGGCCTGGAAATATCAGTGGGGAATAGATTACTATGCTTTGCTTAAATCAGGAGCTCGATAAGCAGATAACTTCCATTGGAATGCCCACCCATATCTTCCCCTCTGTACAAACAGAGTGATATTCACCCTCCAAAAATACATAGAATTTAGAAATACTATTTAAATACTGGCTCAACATGGGGAAATAATCCCAACACTAAATAACTGAACCTTATCCTATGTGACTATCTGACTCTGGAACAATTAAATGATAAATATTGTGCCCATGCTGTGACCAGTGTAACAACTTTGTTGGGATGCAGTGACTCCGGGAAGAAGGAACCACAAACTCTAAGACACTATTTCCACTACTGTTTTAAACAACACCCACCCCTCCCGAACTTCATCAGCAGTGGAACTGATGGGGCAATCATTTATTCATTTATTTATTTATTTATTGAAATGTTTCACCAGGAAGGCACACTGAGTGACAAGTCGGTCATCTCCCAGTGCAACCTGGGTGGAAGAGGTATATTAGGAATGAGACATTAAACATTCAAGTTATAAATTCAGCATTAACATACAGTTGTAAGGCAGATGTTACAAACAGTGTTACAACAGTTTTGCACATGATAGGTAGAAAAAGTGGCCAATAATCAAAATCTCTGGAATTCTGCAATTCTGCAGTTGTGGAATTTTCTGCAGAATTTGCAGCATGGTGCAGAATATATATATAATGCTGCAGAATTCATTGTTTTGGGTGGATTTTCATTCAGATATACAGTTTTTCCATAGTGCCAGGCTCCCTTAGTCATCTCGTTTATCCTGAAGACCTGCCTTTATGCTTGGCATGTGTTATCATCAATGACATCACATCATATTTTAGCCAATGGGAGGACTGTATTCTGCCACAGAAATTAATAAATCATGCCACAGAAATCAGAAAATGCTGCCACAGAAGCCTAGAAGTCCTGCCCGCAGAAATCATAAAATGCTGCCACAGAGCACTAGGGGTGCTGACTATAATAAGTGCTGAGTTTATAAGTAAACAAGTGCTTACATTTAAGAAAATGTGGAAAGGACAGGCAGTGGTGAGGTGGGTGGGGGAAGAGTCGTGTCCCTGGAGACCACTTCAGGATGCAAGGAAATCCTGCATGGGGACTGGTGGGACCAGACAGAAGGGGAAAGGAAGTGGCCCAGAGAGACCCTTTTGGGATGGTGAGGAAAGGGAGTAGATAAGAGGTACAATCCCCTTTTTGGGGCTGGAGAGGGACCCAAGAAGACCATTCGGACCTCTTACATTCTGTGAGAGATCAAGGGAGGCTAGTAAGGGAGGAGCAATTTGGGGAAGGGGAGGAGAGCTAGGAATTTGGGTGGGTATGCACAGGGCAAAATTAAGGTGAAGGTAAGAGGGGTAGGGTTTGTACAGGGCTTAGAGGAGGGAGTTAGGGTGGGATATGGCAGGAGCAGCTAGGAGCAATGTAATTATTGAGAGCAGAGCTGATGGAGCAGGCAGAGGCTGAGTGCCAGATTTGAGGTGGGAGGGAATTCCACATTTACGGAAGGTGGTGAGAGTAGCTGGATTGGATGATTTGAGTGGATCTGCGGGGCACTACCAGGGTGCGAAAGTCAGTTAATCTAAGTGAATGAGAGGGTTGGGGGTGTTATAAAGGAGGAGGTGAGGTAGGAAGGGAGCTCACTCAACCAGTGCTTGGAGGTGAATTTTACATAGTGGGAGAGTAGCCTGTTTGCAAGAGATGGGAAGGATAGTGAGTGCTAAAGATCACAGTGGTGGGTGCGAAGGGGGTCATCCAAGGCAAAGCGAAAGAAGGAATTGAAGAGGGTGTCCATTCTGCCTAAGAAGGACTTAGGGGCAGCACCATAGACTATGTCATAGTAGTCATAAATGGGCAATATCATCTTCAGAACAATTTCACGCCTAGCTGTAGGAGGGATACAACTATGGTTCCTGAACAGGGCACCAAGTTTGGGGTGCAGTTTTTCTTGATGGCATCAATATGTCCAGAGAAGTTTAGTGCTGGTCTAACCATACACCTAAGTACCTGAAGGAGGATGTGTCCTCAAGTAAAGTCCCATCAAGGGTGTGGAAAATGGGTAGGGAAGGAAGCCTTGAGAGTCTCTGCCTTGTGCCAAAGGTTGTGGAGACAGTCATCTTAGTGTTGAGGAAAAGTAGATTAGTAAACTAGAGCTGAACCTTGTCAAAGTCTTGCTGTAAGCTGGTTGTTACCTCATCAGGATAGGAGCCAGATGCATACAGGACTATATCATTGGCATACGTATGTATAGTGTAGGATGGGGAGCAAGCAGAGAGAATGTCATTTAAGAAGCTAGAGAATAGGAGGAGCCTTAATACAGAGCCCCAGGGGACTCCAGTGCTAATCAGGAGGGGAGGGGAAGGGAGGGGAAATGGCATCCAAGATTTTAACTGCTTGGGTTCTGCCAATAAGGTAGGCCTTGAACCAGTTTGTGGCAAAGGGAGATAGATCAGCTGCCGGGAGTGAGTCGAGGAGAAGGGAGTGAGAAACAGTGTTGAAGGCCTTGGCCAGGTCAACAAAAAATTGATATACAAATATCCTGTATGTAAGAAGAGGTTTGGTTGGCCCCAACCAGATACAAATTAAATAATCGCCTCTAATGTGCTATTGGAATGATTATCTCTAAACAGCAAATTATTGTCAGAGAACAAACCCCATAGTATTAAGAACTCCAAAGGACCAAAAGAAAGAAAAAAAACTAGAGTTCATCTCTTGCCACCTTTAGTAATCAACCATTAGTCCCATGTCTGATCTTCATGCGATCAGCTTCTACGCTACCATCGTTCGACTATAAAATAATTAGGAACTGGGCCTTTAAATGCCACTGGGACCAAAATGAAGACTTGGAAATAATAACAGGCAGTTTGCCAGTAGGTCAATTGTAAACTTTGCCAGTTCTAAAATAATACAGTTCCCTGGGGCCCCTTGAACATTGTTTTGACTCATAACTCTCGGAGAACCCAGCAATCAAACTCTCTATCCTTTAGATCTTCTTTCCTTGGTCAGGCGTGCAAATATAAATGATAAATAAGAAGCTAGGTCAACTGGTTCCATCAACTTCTACCTAAGGCAGAGCAACTAATATTACAACTTAACGAAAAACTGAGAGGAGCTTCCAATGTTAAGTACAAGCATATATAATGAAACAACAGTCCCCAGTATTTTTGTAGAGCCTTGAGTATGAACCGTTGAAATAGTCCACACTGTAACTCACAGATGCTATAATTTTTTGTTCTGACTCTCTGTGGTTCTTCAAGATAGGAATACCTGAGTGGCTCACTACTTGAAAACAAAAATCTGTGGGAACAATTTCTCTAGCTCCACCCGGGACTGTTCTGCAGTCTCAAATCTCAGGGTGCCTCTATTTGTGGTTACTTTTAGGTGAGCAGGAAACACCATATGATGTTTTATATTTGCAGCCCACAGTTTGGACTGAATTGATCTGCAGGCCTCCCAATCTTGTCACATCTTGTAAGTTAGATCAGGGACCAGTCAGATTCTTTTGCCTTCCCATTCTAGCTTTCCTACCCTCCGTGCCACTCTAAGAAGGTGATCTCAATCTAAATAGTTAAGCACTCTAAATATCAGAGGCCACGGAGGATCCTCCTGTGGTAGTTTAGGTGGCACAGCCCTATGCGCTCTCTCAATCACATAGCTAGCATTGTTAGGTGAGGGCCCTGGCAGTTTGGTGCATAGCTTCTGTAAAAATAGAATCATGGAGGTTCTCTCTTCCACTTCAAGGAGCCCTGATAAGACCACATTGTTCCTCCTGGAGCACCTTTCCAAGTCATCCACTTTCTTCTCTAAATTAGGGATCGACCTCTTAAGGGCTACTGTCTCCAGCTCAGTCCTATCATAGCGATCCTCTACCGATGAAATCCTCACCTCAGCATCTGTGACTCTGGATGCGACTTCTTTCATGGCTGGTCTCCAGTCCTTAATGCCCTCAATAAGTGAGAAGGGTGCCTGCTTGATTGTCTGCAGCTCCCCAAACATTTGCTCTGTAGTAATGGGAATAACTAGGCCTGATGGTGGAGTCGATGGGAAGTGCTGCATCTGGGACGCTTTGCTTCCAGCATGACACCAGGCTCCAGTTCACCCTCTGATTGTTCAAGAGAAGAATCAGTTCTCTCCTGCATTCTGGACATCAAGTCTGCCATACTGGGAGGTGGCAGAAGGTAAGCGTTGTTTCAATAATCATAATCACTAAGAAAAGTTTAACTCTGGAGGAACAATTCGCTGAAATCACCATGGCACTTCCGGAGCCTCTCCAAGCTGCAGCTTACTTTACTCCAGGCATCACGTGACTCTGAACCTGCTGAACTTGTTTGTGGAGGAAATGGAGGGCAGTGATGAGGACACATATGTGGCAGAACATCCATACCAAGAGGCCATAGTTGCCCTGGGGATCTCACCAACCCTGATACACCCACTTTTCTGTCCAGATGATGGTGCCCTACAGTACAGATACACCTGTTGACAGGCACACCCCTGGGAGTGGCATTGTGTTGCTAGAGACAGCTATGTCCCAGGAGAAACCACCACCTCCACCACAACCACCACCACTGGGATGGCCTCCACATCCTTCATCTCCCACACCAAAAACTCTGCACAACAGATGGATGTGGGCAGCCATCAGAATACCCCACCATCCCACACCCACTCTGTGCATGCCACCACTTCTGCTGAAGCTCTGCCACCTCTGCCACCCACCCCTGATGTGGTGCATGCACTCCCCACTCAGCATCCATGCCAAACAGAACATACTGTCCTATAGGACAGTGTACCCAGAGGCAGGCTCCTTTTGGCTCTTAGCAACTAGTGCAGTCTTCCATAGAGTTGCAGTCAGTCTCACAATATGAGAGGTGGCAACCCCACAGTGTACAATGACCCAATGGACCAGTAGGTTGGGTTCATGCAGCACACCAGCAACACCATCATCCATGGGCATGCCACAAACTCCTAGGAGCAACCTGAACATTCCATCATCCAGCCAGAGGCATGCATGAGCCAGGGTAATCCCATCCCCTTCAAAATCACACATCCACTTCCCATGGCTCATGACCCCTATAGACAGGAGTTGTGGGTGCCAGTCCCTACACACCCATGGTAGACAGACAGCTTGAGTGTGGAGGCCACCCCTGCCTTTCTCACTCAAACCCTGCCCCCTTCTCATGTCCTGGTTTTGTTCTCACAGGTATTCCCACTTCATCTAGCCTTGCCCCACCTGTTGCATACAAGGGTGGTCTTCTGCCCTCTCCTCATCCCCCATGGCCTTTTCAATAAGGAACCATTTCTGAGTGTTAAATGCAGCCATTTCTGCTCTAGCTGCAGTGTCACTGCATGCTGCTAGGGTTTGCCCAGAGTAAGTCAGCCTTTTTATAGGTGGTATTTGGGCTGTGCAAACATGTCTCACAAACTCACTTTGTGCAGTGCTAATGCACTGAATATTGCATAGCACCTGCATTCATGTCCACACCCATCTCTTTGCCCAGAGCATACATTATCTATTTATCTATTTCCAGTTTACCCACACCTATCAGGCTTTTGAATATAGCGCAAGCATGCAAACAGCATGCAAAGCATGAGCAATCTGTTTTCCCACCGGGGAAACTTTTGAATATTGGGCCCCAGATGAGATATCAAGGACAGGATTTAGCACAAAATTCCATCTGACATTTATATGAGTCAAGGTCTATACTCGTTCCCCCCAAAAAAGAAAAAAAAAGTTATAAATGAAAACAACTGTGAAAAGAAGACTATAGCTGAGGGAATAAATTCATGCAACTAAAGAGAATAAACTTTGCATATGATAAAACTAAACATTAAATGCCTGTGAAGTATAAGACAAAGTATGCTGCATGACATTTGGAAAGGAATTCTTAGGAATTAAACATGGAGTTGGTAGGGCAAAAGGAAGGAGTGATGGGTGCTCCATATGAATGGTTCTGAGGGGAGAGGATAGAAAATAAAAGCAAGCACTACCATGACAGAAGATAAATGTCATGAATGCAACTCTAAGCTTGGAATGGTCTGTTAATAAGATATGTATAATCATAGCTAGAGTACATCTCATGTAAGATTACAGATTAAAGAAATTTTCATATGCAATGTGAACACTCTGTAATACATATTTAATTAAGAGACTGCAATAAAAAATGTAGGTTTAAAAAAAATGAAAAGAAGAAGAGTGTGAACATACCCCCCCCCCCCAAAAAAAAGAATGCATCTTTTGGTTAGATAAGGATTTTTGCATGCTATAATCTGTGGTTACAGTCTAAAACTACTCAAATGCTGACTTTGTAGCATACCTTCATACCAGGAAGTAAAGATGTCTTTGCAGATTGCACATTCAAACCTGGAGGTAAAGGTGAGTTTGCAGACTGCACTTTCAAACTCCAAAATAAAGATGTCAGATTCAAACCAGAAAGGAAGGATGTGTTTTCTTATCATGCTTTCAGACTAGTAAGTAAAGATGTGTTGTAGATCGCACTTTCAAACCAGGAAGTACAGTAAAGATGAGTTTGCAGACTGCACTTTCAAATCCCAAAGTAAAGATGTCTTTGCAGATAGCACTTTCAAACCAGAAAGTGAGGATGTGGTTTTAGATCATGCTTTCCAGCCAAGAGGTAAAGATTTGTTTGCAGACTGCCCTTTCAAACCAGTAAATAAAGATGTGCTTACCGATTGTACTTTCAAACCAGGAAGTAAAGATGTGTTTGCAGATTGTATCTGCAAATGCATTTTATTTTCTGGGTTTGCATAACAAACATGTTCTGGCAAGAGCCAGTGGGGCTGCAGGTGAGGAAGTTGGTGTAAAAATACTGAAAATTATCGAAGTTATGAGACTTCATTAGCAAAATGCAATGTAGGCTCCTAAATTTGTTGTTTTGTAATATTTGTATGCTAAATTTTCAGCATAGCCTTATTATGACCCTGCCTCAGGAAGAAGGACAGAGCAAATGTTCAAATCCTTCTGAAATATGATTTCATGCAGGGACTGCGAAATCAACTTTCTGGACAAAAAAACACATTTTGGGCAGAAATTGAACAATGCTAGCAGTCACACTCAATAGGTTCTGTAAGGATATGTCAATGTTGTGAATTTGGGGGAAAAATATTGAAAATTACAAGTCTCCATTTGCAAAATTCAACATAGGCTCATAACTTTGTTGTTTGTTTTCATATTTTTACACCAGATTTTCAACATAGATTTTTTATGACCCCACCTTATGAACAATTGCAGAGAAAACTTTCAAATCCCGCCCGAAAGGTGATTTCATGCAAGGACCTCAACATCACCTTTCTGGATGTGAAAAAACAATAATATTTTGTCCAAGGTATGAAAAATGACAGCTGTCACATTCATGGTGCTATACACATATGGCTATATATATATATATATATATATATATATATATATATATATATATATATATATACATATCCCACCAACCCAACCCTCCCTCTCAGCACCCCTTCCCAGAAACATAGCTGTAACACTAGGGGTGCTCAATACCCCAGTGACTCGCTGAGGAATCCTCTGTGTTTTTTTTTTTTAAAAACCCCTGTAAAAAGAAAACAGTCTATCAATGTCTTTTATGAACATATGAACATACAAAATTGCCAGCAGATACAGGCCATATGGTCTATCTAGTCTACTCAAGTGTGCAGCACTTCATTCCATTAGACTGCAGCTGTCCCCCCTCCCATTAACTCTTCCCTCCCCCAGCTGCCCCCGGTATGTACTTTCCCCTTGAATTTGTCCCACCCCCTCTTTAAGCATCCCACAGTCTACATTGATACATATATATATATATATATATATATATATATATATATATATAGTAGTGGGGACACTGTTGGAAAAAAACATTAAGGATTGTTCATCAGGACATGGTGGACTGGGCACCCACAGTGTCATTGTTATGTTTCTGGGAGGGTGGGTGGGGTAGGTACTGAGAGGTAGAGTTGGGGGGGGATATCAAAGTGTTACTTTCTTGTCGATGGCAAGCAGAGTGCTTCACCATGGTTACAGACGTGACTGTGTTGACACTTCAACTTGTTCATTCTCAAGGAATGCAAAGAATGCAGAGTCCTTTTTTGAAAGCAATTGATCTGCAGGGCTCTACCCACTGCAGCCCTAAACAAAGACTGAATGATGCAATCACTGAAAGACCATCCTGGATGGCTAGTAGTTTCTCCCACTTAATTTATGACACCAAGAGTCAACCCCAGTGTTGGACAATGCAAAATGTTCATAAAAGAAGAAGAAGCTACCTGGAGCTTATCTTTGGCTGTGAGCTTCAGCCCCATCCCTCCAACATGCTTTGATATCCATCCCTGGTATCAGAAATAAAGATTGTGGACATTGGGAGTCCATCCATGCAGGCATACTGCTATATCCACCCCACCAACCTCCTCCAACACTATGAGCCCATCTACAGTATTAGAAACAAATTAATATTGAGGCTATTGTTAGCCCATCTCCAGTAGTGGACTGCTTCTACCTCACCACCAAAGTACTGCCTACCACCAATACAGTGGTTAGCACACACCTTTCATTCACCTCCTCAGCTGGCTATTGTCTGACTGCCTCACAACTACAATTTTAGAAATTTGCAAACCCAGTGATTATTACATATATTCCTGTTTGTAATAACTGTTATAAAATGGGCAAAAAAGACTAATCCACTGATTGGCTGTTTCACCCTCCTAGCTGTGTCCTAATCCCTGGTATTGTACCCAACGGGCACTATCGTCTGCCAGTCTGCCCCTTGACAACTGTGAATCATTGAGTTGTGTCAAGCAAAAACACAAAGACAGCCTGGCACAGCTGAGCGAGTGGCAGCGTGAAATCACTAGTCCAAAGTGACAGGAAACACAGATGGCAACAACACACAACACAACCTCTACTGACTCCCCACAGACACACAAAAAGACTCAATTTGCTCCACAACATGACACTGCCATATAAGCAACAAACATGATGCTAATCCCCCACCCAGCACATACTTTCCCCGTACTGGTAAACCCGGCTTTTCTCCTCAACTTCCACTTGAGTCAAAGCGAGCATGTCCCTTACAGACCACCATACCGCACGTTCCTACTTCGCCTTTTAAATATGAGTGCTAACATTGCATGTGTTCTGTGGTAGCATTGCAGATTGTGTTTTTTTTTTTAAAACTTTACTTACAACAGTATGGTGCTGGTAGGAGTAACCTGGACATTAGAAACTGCAAGCAGCTGATACAGAAGCACATCACAGTTCAAAAGAATGGGTGCGAACACTGTACATCCGCTATGGGCAAAAAACTGTTACCGAGAAAATAATTGTAGGTTGAAAAAAATCATTTACTTTTTTTCTTGGCCACGTGGGGGTCATGGATTTACTAAGTACTGTGGGTACAATGGATTACATTACATAGAGGGACAACTTTATCCCTCTTACTAAAAAAAAAAAAAATTCTTACATTTTTTCAATTTCAACAGCTTTTTTCTTTTTTTCTGAATTTCAATCTCTAGTTGGGAGTCCATTTTATAAACACAATAACATACTCCAAGGTGTGGTTTATCGCCTGATGAGAGCATGCTCAGTGGCATAAGGCACTCAGTGCAAGCTTCTCATGCCATAGTACATGCCTGGGGTGCTCTTATCAGGCGATAAACCACACCTTGTCATGTGTTATTGCTTGCATACAAACTGAGATTTATGAAATACATGATGTGTGCATGAAACACTTAAATTGCAGTTGTGATGTATTCAGATGGTGGCCAGCCAGTAGAGAATGTGGACAGTGTGAGCCAGCTGCCATCTGGTGCAGTGGCATTGGTGAAGGTGGAGATACCACAAGAATGAAAGGAATGGAGCAGAGTGTGGGTAGGTACCATTGGATGCCAGGGATACTCAGAATGGAGCAGGATGTGAGGGGATGCAACTGGATGCAAAGGATGCTTGAAATAAGGCAGGCGGGGGTGGGGTGTTCACTAATGGTAGGGATGCTTGAATTGTGGCAAGATATGAGGGGTACCAAAAAATGCCAGGATGCTTGGAATAGGGCTGGGTTTAGAGGGAGGTGACACTGGATGCCTTTCAGTAAGGGTAAAGGAGAGGGTAGGGATTTGTTGCCTGGAAAAGGGCGAGGGAAGGAGTACCACTATATATCATGAACTGACTGGTACAAGGGTTGGGTAAGGGATGAGTTACCTGTGGACATCAGGGACTAATTGGTTCAGCGGTGGGGTGAAGGTGGGTTTGCCACTTCTGTACCAGAACTATTTGGCACATGGTGGAGTAAGGGCAGGGAGTGATACTGTGATTAAGTTATTTTGGTATTAAAAGTTTTGGCAATTGTAGTCAAAGGCCAGCATTGTCAAGAAGTTTGATAGAAAAAACTATTAGTGCAATAGTTAGGGTGGAATCTGAGTGGTACACAAGTAAGGAGATGGGGCAATAGGGTAAACAAAATCCCCTTGAGCTTGATGAATTTGTGCCATGGTGTTTCTTGGGTCAGTAATGACTGTGCAAAAAAGCACTGGTATATTCCCTAATTTTGCCACCCTCATCGCAAGCATGGGTTAGGGACTATCGCTAGGGAAATCAACTTTTTTTGGAAGACATCAAAAAGCAAAAGTGAGGTCAGTAAATCTTTTATACAAGTTTCTGGGTTGTGGAGTGCTGCATTGAATCCACAATTCCATCTGACTTTCTTAAAGGATGTGTGCTTGTCTTTGAGGTCTATTCACAACTGTTTTGGAGAACAAAGGGAAGATTCTAACAAATGATTTTTACATCCTGCATATGCCCTAGGCTAATGTTCATCACTTTCAGGAATTTAACACTTTCTGGGTCTTTGATCTACAGTATCAATCAGTTTTCTGGTCCACAGTAGCTCACCACGAGTCACTCAGGAACACTCACCCTTGCTACAGTAAACATTTGCAGTCTCCTCTACCTCTCACACTAACCATTCAAGCTCTATACCAGCAACCTGGCACCATGGCAAATCCTCCCTGCCCTCACTTGTGGCACCCTCCTACAAAGGACTGGGTGCAAATGACAGCTCACGCCACTGGAAAGTTGACAAATCGACACCTGCTCCTAGCCATTACCCTACGCTGGGACCCTAAATGACTACACTGTACTCAAACTAACAAGAAACAGAGGCGTTACATGTTATACTATGAGCTGCGCAGATGTCCCTAAACTCCTGCTCCTCCTCCTTCTGATGTCAGGAAGTGTCCATCCAAACCCTGGCCCTGTTTCTACCAGGGTGACAAATCTAGCAAAATGGAGGTCACCTCCGCCACCTTAAATATCTGTAGCCTCCTTCCAAAACTGGCAACCCTTCAAGTCTTTGCCAGTCAACACAATCCCGACATACTAGCCATTGTTGAAACCTGTCTGACACCAAGCACTCCAGACCATGCCATCTCACTACAAGGCTACAATATTTTCAGACTGGACAGGACTAATAAAAGGGGGGGTTGTGCTATTTACATTAAGGACAACCTCTCTAGCCACCCTGTCTGCTTTTCCACCACTAACTCCTCTGTGCAATTTCCCCCTGAAAAGCTACTGCTTGGTGCCCAAAATAAAGTGCTTACTGTGGCCGCTGTCTATATCCCTCCTAAAGATCCAGGGTACGGCCTCTAGACTGTTCTTGAATTTGTAAGATCACAATCACCTGACACCGAGCTCCTTCTCCTTGGTGACTTTAATATAAATTGGCTCGCATCAGGCGTTGGGTCCCTCAGGGATGCTATCCTAGCAGCTAACCTCGCATGAATGGTGAGCTCCCCACTAGAAAAACTACAAAACTGGAACTTGCACTCTCATTGACTGGATCCTTGCTACCCAACCCACATAAAAACACAGTTGTTCTCCGGACTCTCTCAGTGACCACTCCCATGTAGATCTGTACCTGGACAAATAAGTTCCAAAAACCACATCCAAAAAACATCTCAAGCAGAGTGCTACCCCATGGAAACCTTACTAAGCTCAAGACCTGTCTTTTACAGCAAGACTGGTCCCCAATATACAATACTCTAGATGTTGACGCAGCCCTAGATTATTTTATCACAACTTTCAACACTGCCTGTGACAGCTACGCACGAGTAAAAAAGTGTAAAATTAAAGCGCTCTCAAATCCCTGGCTCACGACCAAACTACTGGCCCAACTCAAAACTTGGGACCACCACTGGGAAATAGCCAGAGCCACAAGCCCCTTGACAGATATCCAGAAGTATAAACAGGCATGAAACCAATGTACAAAACAAATCCAACTAATGAAGAGCTCCTATTTCAAAAATGCCCTCACAAACTCCTGGGGTGATGAGAGATCATTCTGGGATAACATCAGAAATATCACAGGTAAGCAGTCCAAATCTTCTCCCACTATAATGACTGTCGATGAAACCACTACCCTAGACCCAATGGTCATGGCAAAGGCCTTAAATAAAACTTTCACTGACCTCAGTGGGGTCCTCCCGCCAGACTTCTTCTCTGACACAGACTCACCAAAACCAACATCTCCTACTGCCTCACCTGACCAACCACCTTTCCACTTCAAAATAGTTAAGGCATATGAAGTCTACAAATATATAAAAAAGGCTATCTCTAAATCCAGAGCAAGCAATGATACTATCGATCTTAAAATTCTGTCCCTTACCCTGGAAGAGGTGGTGCACCCACTCACCAAAATTTTCAATCTCTCTCTCCGCCCTAGTCAATTTCCCAGCAAATGGAAGTCTGCTATAGTCACACCAGTGTTCAAAAGTGGCAACAAGTCCCTACCAGGAAACTATATCTATACTTCCACCCCTCTCCAAGGCCCTCAAATGCATTGTGGCTGATCAACTCTCAGACTACCTGCATAAGTATAACATACTCTGCTTGCAGCAAAATGGATTTAGGAAAGGACACAGTACATCGACTGCCCTACTGGAATTCTCAGGAGAAATTCACACTGCCTAGGACAAAGGATATCAAACCGGAGCTGTCTTCATTGACTTACAAAGGCGTTTGATACTGTTCACCATGGCTTACTCATCACACAACTATACAGTCTTGGGCTCTCAGAAGGACCAGGTGCCTGGGTTAAAAGTTACCTGGCCCAATGCTCTCAATCAGTAAAAATCTCAGAAGTTCTCTCAGACACAAAACTGGTCCTCTCAGGTGTTCCACAGGGGGTCAATCCTAGGCCCCCTCCTTTTCAGCCTTTTCCTAAACTCTCTTCCCATATCCTGCCCAGAACAAATAATCCTTTATGCTGACGATGCCATGATTCTCTCGTCTCATAAGGACCCAAAACCCTTACTGCAGAGCCTGCAACTTGCTTTCTCCAATGTCAAAAAATGGTTCCTAGATCACAAACTGGTCCTAAATCACAAAAAACACAAAATCCATGCTTTTCTCCAGTCCACAAAACAGAAAAATACAAATTCCACTTACTATCAAAACATACCCAGGAAATACCCTTGAACAAGTGTCAACATTTAAATACCTTGGAATCACCTTTGATCAAGGTCTAACTTTTGTGACCCACATTGATAACACAGCGAAAATGGTGAACCAGCACATTTGTATCCTGTTCCAAAACCAGAAATTCCTTACCCAAGCTGCGCTGAGGATTGCTATCCAAAACTCTGTCATCTCAATGATAGACTATGGCTAATTATCTATGGCTCTGCCACTACTCAAAGCACTAACATCACAACCACTCCTAAATAAGGCTTCTGTCGGTTGCTCACTGGAGTGCAAAGACGACTCATACATGTGAGCTCTACACTGAAACAGGATGGTTGCAACTCTCAAATCGTATAAGGTACCTCACATGCTTGATGGCAAAAAAATCCATCTTGGGCCACACTCCGCCATGTATCAAAGACGTACTTTGCCTGAATACCAGCATCTGTCCCACCAGAAGATCAGAACACCAGCCTCTCCAGGTCCCCAGATGCTGGACCACACAAGGCCAAAGATCTTTTGCTTATCGTGCCCCCAGCTGGTACAATGCCCTGAGCTCGCTCTTTACATCCTCCACGTCACTAGGAGCTTTCAAATTTATGCTTTACTCTCACCTCTCAGCCTCTAGCTCCTGTGACTGCCTTGACTAATGATTCTTCCCTCATGGCTGTTTTTCATCCTCCTCCTCTGCTCCTTTCTTGACAAAGGCATCTGAGCACCTCTAACTACTCTAAGTCTGCTCCCCTCCCCAAATCTCCTCCTACCCTTCCCACCTTGACCATTCCTCCAATGTTTTGTTTTTTTCCTGTACTGTATTATACTGGCTTATTGAAACCTTTATAATTTGCTGACCATTCTATGTAACATGTCTTGTTTGTTTGTACATTGACGATGTGGGACCTTTGAAAAAGAGCCATTGGCTCAAAGGTAATAATTCCTAGAACAATAAACTAAACTAAACTATTTCTCTACACCTGAAAAGGGAGTGCTAGAGATAGGGCAACACCAATACTGCAACACATGGTTGTTCAATGACCAAGAAGTACCATGGTACAGATTTTCAAAAGCTCAAGAACATTTTTACTAACCTAAGCATCGCATTTCCTTACTTTTATGGCAATAAGGTTTAGCTGTAACTGATGATTTTTTTAATTTTAATAGCAAGTTACTCTACCTGTATATAGTACTCTTAGTCTCCACTAGAGCACTATATATTTATTATTCAGGCCATGCAAGGGGATCACAAAATGAAAGCAGTAGCCATGTTTGTTAATATTTTCTTTAAACTAGCTTCTTTGCAGAACAAAATGTATAACATTTGCATTTACTTTTCAGTTAAAAAAATCAACAGTTTTAAACAAAAGTGGGTTAATATGTGTAGAATAATACATGGGTGGGTGTGTGTAACCAGAATTTTGCACACACCCTTGCTATGGGATACTACATAAACTCCAAAGGCGATACCTGAGGGGTTTATAAAAACATCCCACACTGAGGGCGGTGGTAAAATTCTGGTTTTCCACACTCACCCATGTTTTATTTCATTCAATTCTGGTCCTCATTTTATACACACACACACACACACACACACACATTTTTTTCTTTACCTTTTTTTTTTAATTACAGTACAAAGCTCAGTTAGTCCGTCGCAGTCCATTTCCGCTGCAGCCGCTGTGTTAGAGCTCTGCTCAAAGTGTGCAAATGGCAGGGCCAACTAGATAGACTTGTAACATTACGAAGGCAGGATCAACCAGATAGATACTGAAAATAGTAAACAAGGTACCTGGTATTACAGTGCAAGTGTGAGGCAAAAGATGAGGGCAGGTGCTTGGTAACACAACAATGGAGCTGCCACATTGTCTGAATATATTGCACCATGTCAAGAAATCTCTCTTGGGTATTCATCTCAGTGTACTGTACATAGTACACAGCATACAAATGTTGACTGGAATTGAGGGATGTAGTGAGAAAATATTGACCCCAAGGGGTGAACTATTGACTTACAATAGTTCTATTACCTGAAGCCACATTCCAAATGGTAAAAAATGTCCCCACTATTTTCTATAATATACTGCATTTAGCCCATGTCCTCAAATAAAAAGCTATAGATGCAAACAGTTTATTTCACAGCTAACTCACAGCTGTCACTGTATTCTCAATAAAGTTACTGATGAGAGCTCAGAAGTCATTTTATTGTAAATAAAATTATAGTACTGACAGCATCATCCTACCTTATATTCCTACTAGAATACAAAAGGTACAGTATAGTGTGCTAACTAGGAGAAAGTAAGAAAAGCCAAGAAATGCAGCATGATGCTAGTGGTACATTCATTCAGCTGACAGGTGAGCAGAAAAACAGATCCCCAGTGTTTCAAACATCTCTGTTCATTTGTCGTAGAACCTTCTGCTTGTGTTTTTCTCAAGGTACTTACTGGTCTGCACTCACATCAGAAACTGCAAGCAAGTGCACTGCAGTGTCTGGGGGAGTAGTAGAGTTACCAGAAACTTAAAAATAAAATTAGACAGAATTTTTTTTACTGCTAGCTAGTGTTCGGTGAAATTTCGAATACTCTTGTGAAATCACCGATAAACATTTGCACAATTTATGTGAAATTACGTCAAAATCCAGTGCAAGTTTGCTTCCCTTTTCTTGAATTGAGCATTTTTCCCCAAATTATGCACTTTTATTTATAAATGTGATTTCTTAAAAATGCACAATTTCAGCAAACAGCACCCTTTTCATCTAATTGCAAATTTGAAAAAATGGGGATCCTTAAAAATTTACAGTTTCAGTAAATAGTAAATTTCATATTCAAGAGGAAATACATTATAAGAACCACCTGCCATTTCCCCAGCATCCAACAGAAAAACCTCGACTGCAGAGGGTAGTTGGTCCAGGAGGTTGGCAGGTGGTTAGGAGGGGCAAATCAGGTGCCCCATCACTCTCTGCTCTCCAACATATTACCTCCAAAAACATATAAACACTACAAACAGGTATCTGCCTCTATCTCTGAAATCAAACAAAGAGGCAGAAGACACTGCAAGAGCAGGACACTGCTGCACAGGACTAACAACAAAACTCACCCAAATCAGGAACCAAAACAAAAGCAAAAGGAAATCCAAAAACTTACAGATCACAGGAGACTCCATGATTCGTGGGAGTTGATACCCATCTCCAACCAGGGTGTAAGGTCAGATGTCTCCAAGGCACATCAGCATGAGACACTGACCGCATTGCTAAAATCATTCACAAAGCAGGAGAAAACATTGATGTCCTAGTACATAGGGACTAATGAATCTCGCCAGCCTGTCAGTTGGAGACCAAGACAACACCAGCCAGGCCGGTGACAAACTATCATCCAGTTCATCCGCATCTCCTTCTCTGAGATTCTGCCAGTCTGGAAGAGGGGGGCAGATGGACGGAAGGTCAGAGAAGGGGAGATAGGGGAGCTAAACATGTGGCTCAAGGGCTGGTGCCAGGGAAAAGGACACAGATTTGTAGGGAACTGGCAACAGTTCTGGGAGCGAAAGTTCTTTAAATTTGATGGACTGCATCTGACTAAGGAGGGAGTCAGTGCATTGGGGCAGAAGTTGACGTCTTTGCAAAATATTTAAACTAGCAAATGGGAGAGGGTGCAGCACCCAGCATACATCGAATGGAAGAACACACCTCTACCCTCAACTAGTAGTCAAACAGAGAATTCAGCATGTTTGCAGTTCATTGCATCACCAGGTAAGAAAAAGGTTTAATCCTCCCATACCGACGCACAGGGTAATGCCTAACCTCACCAGCAACTAACACACACCAAAATCTGGCCAATGGAAAATCTTGTACACAAATGCACACAGCCTGGGAAATAGATTCGAACATACGAGCAATAATGTCAGAGGCTAAACTGGACATAGTAGCAATTAGTGAGATGTGGTTTACCAGTAACCACACTTGAGGTCTTCAGTACCCACCAGCTGTGTATTGTTCAGAAGAGACCAAGGTGCAAAAGTGGGGGAGGTGGCCCTGTATGTCATAGAAAATATCAAAGCTACAGAAATTCAGAATATACATGAGCCAGAAGAACTGTGGGTCACCCTGGAAACAGGAAATGGGACAGCCATAAGAACGGAGTTGTCTACGAGGCCCCAGACCAGGGGAAGACATGACACATTACTGTTGAAGATATACAAAACATGACAGCTAAAGGGAGGTTCTGATAACGGCAGACTTCAACTTGCGGATACAGATTGGTCAATACCAGCAGGAACATCTGCCAGAACTAGACACATAGTGGATTCCCTGCAGGAGGCCTCAAACAACTGGTACAACAACCCACAAAGAGACAGGGCTATCCTAGATCTAGTACTGACTAACAGGAAGGGATCACAGATCTCCAGGTAGAAAGGTCACCTGGGGGCCAGTGACCATCAAATGGTATGGTTCAATTTGGCTACTACATCTAAATCATCCCATTCCGAGGCAAAATATGGGACTTCAAGAGGAGCTGACTTTGATAAGATGGCCAACAGAGTTAAGCTAGCCCTGGCAAAAGAAACACAGGTGAGGGGTACAGCCAAAGTGGGCAAGCATTAGGATGCAATACTTGAAGCAACATCCCATTGTGTTGAGACAGAAAGGAAGTGCAAAGAAGAAGGAAACCACTTTGGTTCTCAAGTACAGTAACAGAAAGGTCAGAGCCAAAAGGCCGGCCTTCAGGAAATATAAAGGGAACACAATGGGATGAAGATGAGGAGGCATACCAAACTACCCTAAGGGAAGCAGGGAAAGGCAGTAAGGCAGGCAAAGTCCCAAACTGAGGAAACACTAGCATGAACAGTAAAAGAAGGTGACAAGACTTTCTATAGATACATTAGTGAAAGGAGAAAGTCCAGAGAGGTGTGCTAAGCTTAATGGAGAAAAGGAGCATGTGAGGAGGAGGAGGACCCTGTAAAAGCATTTATCCTAAATAGATACTTTGCTCATAATTTACTGAAGAAGGTAGGGCAGGGGCCACAGCTCAGCACCATGGACACAGGGGGAGGGAGGTGAGGTGAGCACTACTCGCCACAAAGAAGGGTCCTACAGAGCTTGCTAAGCTCAGGGTGGATAAGGTGAAATGGGACCTGATGGCATACATCCCAGGGTGCCCAAGGAGCTAAGGGTGGAACTAGCAGGAGCCATTAGCAAAACTGTTTAAGTGAGTCTCTGAGCATAGGAGAGGTCCCAGAAGACTGGAGAAGAGATCATGTGATCCCGCTCCACAAGAGTGGTAGCAGGAAGGAGAGCAGGAACTACAGACCAGTCAGTCTTACCTCAGTAGTGGGCAAGATATGGAGGCACTCCTTAAGGAAAGGAAAATGCAACACCTGGAACCCTAGGGCACAGGATCCAAGACAGCATGGGTTTACAAAGGAAGGTCCTGTCAAACTAATCTCATAGATTTCTTTGACTGGGTAACCAGAGTGGTGGACAAGGAGAGCAGTTGATGTCACCTTCCTTGACTTCAGCAAAAGCTTTTGACACTGTTCACAGAAGATTGATAAATAAGCTGGGTAGGCTCAGGATGGGTAAGAAGTTGGTCAACAGAATTGTGAAACTGGTTGGCAGTGAAGAAAACCGAGAGTGGTGGTAAATGGTATACAGTCAGAAGAGATGCAAGTGACAAAGTGAGGTACCTCAGGGATCAGTCCTGAGCCAGTCCTCTTCAACATCTTCATTAGTGACCTTGTAGATGGACTAGAGGGTAAGGAAGCATGTCTGTTTGCAGATGACACCAAGATCTGCAACAGAGTAGATGATCCAGATGGGGATTGAGCAGAATGAGAAGAGATCTGGATAAACTAGCAAAATGGCCAGGAAGAAGTGGCAACTGGGATTTAATGCAAAGAAGTGCAAGATCATGCACATAAAGAGAAATCATGAAGACACCTATAGGCTGGGAGGGGAGTTGCTAGCAGTCACAAAGGAAGAAAGAGACTTGGGCATCATCATCACTGATGACCTGAAATCATCCAAGCAGACCTCTAAAGCAGTAGGTAAGGCTAGGAGGGTGTTGAGGGTGTATGAGTAGAGGTATCACAAGTCTCATAAGAGGGAGGTAATAATCCGCTTTTACGAGACACTGGTTAGGCCCATCTGAGTGCTGCATGGGCAGTATTGGAGGCCACACCTTCTGAGGACATTAACCAAATTGAGGCAGTCCAGAGAAGGGCAACCAAAATGGTGCAGGGACTGCATCAGAAGACATATGAGGACAGATTAACAGAGCTCACTATGTATACCCTTGAGCAAAGGAGGGAGAGAGGTGATATGATCGAGACATTCAAACACCGTAAGGGCATTATTTATTTATTTATTTAGCTTTTGTTTACCAGGTAAGTACACTAGACAAGTAGTATGCCTATTTTCAGGAACGACCCGGGAGAGCACAAAACATACAGTATACGTACATGGCAACATTGGCGAAACAGCATGATACAGTAAAAAACAGCTATAACAATGCTTGTATAAGGGCAGAGATACTGCCACACATAATACAAATTGTTACAGGACATAGATGAACATTAGAATCACAGAACACATATTTCATAGACCATCATGGACTCAGAGTGGACAATAGTGGACTGCAAGTATTACATTACGAGACTAGGAGCAGTCACATCTTGTCGTTTGTTTTAGAGTGGACCACAGGGAGAGGCGAAGGTCCCCATGGGAAGGGGCAGAGCGAACAGAGTCCAGAATGGAGTTCAAGAGCCTAGGCACAAAAGCGGCAAAGTCACGATCCCCATAAGGGTCAGAGTAGGGGAACTTTACAACCTCGGTGGTCTGTGACCTGAGCTGGTAGGGGATGGCGTCAGTTTTAGGAGGAGATCGCCCGGTCCGATGGTATGCCCATGGCAAGCACTTTCCTAGTAAGTTTTCTACCACCAAGGATCAGGAATTCACAGGGGAGCCAGTTGAGTTTGTCATAGAGGCTCACATCGGGTGGGTGAGTTTAGAGCGTGCGCAAGTGCAAACCGACAGATATCGATTATATGCCGTGTTCCACTGATTAAGATGGTTGAGGTGACCTGGCAAATAGGTGGTATCCATAACTAAGGAGGAGAAGCACTCCCAGAAGTGCCAGCCTCACTCACAGTCAGGTTGTGTTTGGCCCTATGGCAAGGCCAAGCACACTTGGTGGCTCTGCAGATGTTTTGGATATGGCTTCCCGTGTCAGAGTTGTGGGTCGAGGGGTGGCGAAGATATTTAATTGAGCTAGCTTTTTTGGCAGCTGAGGCCGCCCATCACAAGCTATTTTGAGCATAGCTGATGGGGCTTTTAACTTGGCCCGTGAACCAAAGAGCATGGCCTGAGTTTTGTTAGGATTCAATACCAGTCTATGGTTGGTAATCGAAGGCCGAGACTCTGCTGAAGTCTTCAGATAGGCACTGGTTAAGGTCAGCAGCTTTACGAGCATGGGCCACTCACACAAGGTCATCTGCATAAAAAGTGACTTGGCAACGAGAGGTCACCCGTGGAGTTGATTAATAAAAGTGAGAATAGGAGAGGTCAGAAGTACTGATCCTGGGGAACTCCGCATGGTCACAGCCCTAGGCTCCGAGAGGACTTTGTTAAAGCAGTAAGCGCTGCTTTCACCCGTTAGGTGCCCATCATCCAACTCATGGCATGCGGAGAGAACCCGAGAGCCCTGAGCTGCTCCCCAGTAGGTCATGGTTGACAGGTCAAAAGCTTTTGACAAGTCAATAAATATAGCACCTGACAGCTTGCCCTGATCATGGTGGATCTAATACTAGAGGTTACAGTAATCAGGGCAGTAGTGGTACTATGACCCTTCGAAACCATGTTGGGCCGAAAGCAGCTCATGGGTATCCATACTCCGAGTTGCTCGCCACAACCTTTTCCAGGAGTTTACCAGGGATGGGAGAATAGCAAAGGCGATAGTTGTCAGGAGTTTGGGATTTCCTGCTTCAGAACAGGGACTATCCTGCCTCCTTCCAGATGTCAGGGATTATCCTGAGCTAAGGATAGGTTAAAGATATGGGCAATCAGAGGGCAATGTAAGCTGCTCCCAGCTTGAGAAGCCTGGGTTCAAGGTTGTCAGGCCCTGCACTGGAGTGCTGGGAGAGGGCAAGCCATGTGGTTCGAACATCAAGACGAACACACGGCCTTAAGTTAAATACTCTCCAGGAGGATGTTCACTCTGCATCGGAGGATGATAAGCGGCGACCCCATCGGTCCTGAAGCGAGAAGTGAGGCGAAAGGTTGGAGAAGTGGAGATTGAGGTGGTCGGCTATAGTGTGGGGGATTATTGCACGAGACTCCATCAATCATGTTCACGACACCCAAGTGAGAGGGGCTCACTGATGAGGATTTAATGTTCCTCCAGAACCTCCCTAGGATCTCTGACAGAGCTAAATAGTGCCACTTACAGAGTTACTTTTGGCAGCCCTAATGGCTTTTTACACCGATTCCTGAGTTGCCGATATCTCAGGAGATTAGCAGGATCTCTGGAACCCTTAGTACTTGCCCAGCATTTGTCTCTCTCCGCATCTGGGCAGTAAGTCACCATTTAGCCAGAAGGTGGCTGTTCCCCATACCCTCCGAGGCGACCCTGGGGGCGTGTCATCTTGGAGAACACCAAAGGAATGTATGCAAACAGGAGGCTGCCACTGAGGGGTCAGGAGGCTCAAGCACCCTGGTCCAGTCAGTACATCCTAGATCAGCCAGGAAAGCCTCAGGTCCAAAACTGAGTATTTTCTGACTTGAATGATTTTGTGTGGAATTCGAGGAGGGGATTTTCCAGACACAGTATACTGGGGAGTGGTCAGATATGGAGTCTGATAGCGTGCCTGATGAGGCAATCCTCTCTGGCCGGTTGGTCAGGATCCAGTCCAGCAGGGAACTTGAGGAACCATTGGCTGCCTGTCTCGTCGGGTCATGGATTAGTTGGTTAAGGGATAGGCAGGCAAGTTGTGATTAGCATTTCTAATATTGCCACACTCCCAGTTCATGTTGATATCACCCATAATAATGAGTTCATTGTCACCTATACTGGGCCTAACTGCATCTAAGAGTAAGTGAGTCCTGTCAGACCCCCTAGGGGTTATAGCGCACACCAAGTGCAGCATTAGCATCGCCCAGCAGCAGGAGCACATGAAGAAACTCACAAGGTGGATGATCAGGTTTACTCTGTGCCACCAGGAGATTTTCAGATGGGATCTGTAGTAGATGAGGGTGCCACCCCTTCCTACCCCAGTCCTGTCTAGACGAATGAACCTCGTATCCTGTTAGGAAGCAGGCAGAGTCAGGAATCAAGGGTTTGAGCCAAGTCTCAGTTATCCCTAGGATGTCTGGCTTGTATAGCTCAGTCCACGCTAGGAGATTGTCTCGGTTGAGAAGCAAGCTCTAATACTATATGCACTATTTTCAGTCCTTATTCCCATTCCAGGTGGTGGGAATATTAGAGATCAGCTTAGATGGCCCAGGATTGAGCTCAATATCTCCAGCCATGAGAAGTGAGAGTAGGGCTAGCCAGGGGAGGAACAATCTTACTAGCGGCCTACCTCCAGGCCTGTGCATGCTTCGGACTTTCTTCACCCTGACCGTACACATAAGGCATCTAGTGTCAAGGCTAAGGACAGTGCCAGTAGTGCATTACCTTAGTTACAAGTAGGTTGGAAAGGGAGAGTCAGTATCATCATGGGAGGAGGGCCACAACCTGGGTCAATAAATAGGCTAGGAGTCGAGGTAGCACAATAAAGGAGGACTAGCCCCAGGGCCAGTATCATAATTATTAGTGTCAGAAAACCGACCTGCCGCCCCTCCTGAACATAGGAGGTGGCTTCCAGTTCTTCCATGGTAAGGACAGTAGTAACCACCCCACAGATTATGAGGCAACTGGAGACCTAGAAAGGAGCAAACCAGGGCTCCTGGAAACCTGTAAAAGGGGCAAACCAGGACACCCCGTATAGTAGGGCCCCAAAAGGAACAGATCACCACAACTAGCGCGCTGGGAGGGGAACCTCGGTAAAGGTCACCCATGCCTCCCCTCCTCTTGTCAGCAGCTTGCAGTAGTTGAAGGCGTTGGGAGAGCAGATAGCACAGCAGGAACTAAACAATGCTGATAGGCAAGCAGGTGGTGAAAATAGAAAAATGTCTTTAAAGGCAAGACAGAACAAGTGTTAGGCCTAATAGCTGCACTCTGTATCTTTAAGAGGAGTTGCAATATTAGAGAGAGGGGAGGATGAACATTGCTAGGGGTTGTGCAGAGGGAGGGAGTATTTAATAAAGGCTGGAGGTGGGGCATGGGGGGTGGGCATAAAAATTCAAGCAACAAGGAGACAGAAGGACAGAAAGTGAAAGAGAAATTGAATTATTTGCCGGATGAAAACTACAACTGTGACCCAAATGGAATCTGGTCTAAACAGAAAAAACTGTATCACTTTAAACTTACTTTCTGATCCAGGGTAGCTACCACTGGACCTTAAAACAAAAGATCTTACAATCTACAAACCTGCAGCCCTAAATGAACTTGCACTTCAAACTACCCTTACAGTGCAAAATTGCTGTAAACAAGCTTAGGTTCACGTTAAGTTAGGTTACAAGATAATTTGGAGACTTAATAAGTACCACAATCAGAATATAACATTAGCTTAAGGTCCAGAGAAAACAGCAGTAGCAAAGAATTAAAGAACTGCAGCAGCCGTCAGCAGGCAAAGTCGATGGTTCTGGACAGTCCAGTTTCTGGAGCGTACCTTCGGTCTGGTGAACAGCGGGCAGAGCAGCGAGGAAGGCAGCCAGCAGACAGAAGGGGTCCGCCCGGCTGCTTGAAGCAGCAGACGCACCCGTGTCAAGGGTGAAGCTTCGGTCTGGTGAACAGCGGGCAGTGTAGCGAGGAAGGCAGCCGGCGGACAGAAGGGGTCCGCCCGGCTGCTTGAAGCAGAAACAAGGTGAAAGAGCCTAACATGTTTAAATATAAGAAAAATAGCAGGACAAGAGAACACAGCATGAGATCAGAGGGGGCCGATTAAGGGGGAATGTGAGGAAATTCTTTTTCACAGAAATGGTGGTGGATGCATGGAATGGCCTACCTCAAGAAGTGGTGGCTATGAATACAGTGCAGGGCTTCAAACAGGCACGGGATAGGCATACGGGAGCAATACAAATAAATATGAATAGATAGGCCACTGACAGAGCAAAGGCCGATGGCACATTTATAAGGTAGAAAAAGAAATGGGCAGACTGGATGGGCCTTGCGGTCCTTATCTGCCGTCAACTTCTATGTTTCTATGTTTCTATGCCACAGGCTGAGCATAAACTTCTGAAAGAGCACATTTTTATAAACCTTAATCTGAAAAATTGTGCATTTTCACTCATTTTGTGCAAAAAGTGACATCATACTGTATAATGTGCTCAGTTCACTAAGTTGTATGAAATCATGTGAAAATAGCACAATTTTGCAAAAAGTACTTAAAATGGATTTCCACAATTTGATGCAGCACTGCCGCTAGCTTTTTTTTCAAACACACTGAAGCATGATAGTATTAATAAGCCCTATGCATGAAAGTGTGATTTGCCTATGTGAAAGAGCGTAGGATACTCTAAGTTGGAATACAGTGGCAGTCCAACAAAAGTTGACCATTAGCATAGTATACTGCACAGTGTATTAATACAGTAGCCAATGAATAACATGTAATGCGCTACCACACATACCATACTATATTGCTGTGATGGTCAATTTCTACCTGACTACCACTGTACCAAGCAGCTGGGGTCCAACAGACTCCCTGGCAATATTCATGACAGGAGTGTATGCCCCTTTTGCATTCGAACCATGAACTGCCCACACAGCCATGTGCTACGGAAGCACCATCGATAAGTGTCGGGGTGTGCCCACACTCCATGCCATTCACAAAGGTGCAGAGTGCTGGGCACAGGGAGCACAAGATACAGCAGGGAGGAACCTGCCATAAAACCTATAAACCCCTATGCAATGGATAGCCACCATTAGTAGTGGGCCAAGAACACCATCCACCCTGCTGCCTCAGTTCACCAGGCCATACCTCTCAACCTTCTGTTACACAAATGTGGGACATGGGTACCAAAAATGAGGGACAATGAGGGACACATGAGGGATACATCTTCAAATATGGTGCTACACACCTAAAACACTGTGGAAACTATTGTGTTCACCTGTAAAAGTTTATTTTTGGTACATCATCATAGGATATTATGAATGTCTGTTTTAAAGTTTGAATTTACAGCACACTACGTGTCTGGCAATGCCTTTTCCATGAGTGGCAGAGCAATTTTGATGGTAAAATGAGAGGTGTCCCTCGGACTCAGGGACAGTTGAGAGGTATTCACCAGAATGATAGGGAGGGCTGGTGGTAGCCAGTCAGGCAATCACCCATTATGTAAAAAAGGTCCCTCACCTTCCCAGGATCCCCTGCTTGTACACAGTAGGGGAACCACTTTGAGACACAGGGTGGGTATCCGATTGCATGTCCACTTGTGTCCTATGATCTGTCCCAGTGCAGCTGCATGCTGGGAAGTGGGCCCAGGGTCAGGTGACAAATGATAATGAATGCCAGCTGGTGTGCGCCTGTCCACGGGTGTGAAGCTACATATGCCTGATATGTGCCTTTTGTGTGTGCACAGTGCACTTTACTGCATAGAGCCCAATGTGCTAGTTGACTCACTATCCTGTAGTCATTTTGTCTCTTACTTTATTTACTCAACAAACCTCTTTACTGTCTCATGTAGTGAGTCAACTGGCTCATTATCACTTAAGCAACTCCAGTCAATATCTGTATTAGTAAACCTTGCCTGAGTTAGATTGACCCCCCCCCAGACTAAATTATAAGTATAGTCTTACCTTAATTTCATGAGTTTGGAAGTGCAATCTGATACAGAATTATGCAGTGCAGTCTGTTTAAAACAGAAAATTCCTAGTGCTAGTTGTACCCCTTCCCCTACACATGTTACTGTTATGTTTGTTAAAATAAAATCACTGGTGATAGTGGTGCCCTACATCATTTCCCTTTTTAAAAGAAAACATGTTTTCACAGGTAGTTTAGTGACTCGTTTCTTCCTGATCATGGTCATCATATCCCCTTCCCCCTCCAACTCAAGCTGGCTGCCAGAATTTATCATCTGCTCACTTCCATTACCATCAATCCCCTCATGTAATCATTTGTGGGGCCCAATTCTCAAATCTTCTAGGCTTGCATGTACCACAAGGAATGGTGCAAAGTGCCCCCTGTGCCAAAAGATATGCCAGGAATGATTCTCAATCGCAGTCTGCATCAACTGCAGGCTGCATGCACTGAAGGGGGGTTGTGCCTTCTTTGTGGCACAAAATGTGCCACAGAATAGCACTGGGGTCTTGCAACAGATGCAGACTGTCAAATCCCATAATTCAGGATGCTCAAATCTCTCCCAGAGGGCAAATTTTTAAGTACTGTTAGACCAGCCAGGGCTCGTATAAAGGTACTTAGAAATGTTCCCTTTGGGAGAGTTAAACAGTGTGTGGCAATGTGCTGCGGTTCCCACTCCCTAGCCCTGATCCCTCTTTGAGCACAAAAATCAAGCCCCTAGTGATCTAGAGGCCTCACAGTACAATCAGCAAAGGCTAAGAACAGCAGACACATACACGTGTTTCATCCTCATTTTGACTCATCAGTGTGCCATATCTGTGTCTTAGACCGGGGAGGCCTTCCAGCACCATGCAATTTTGCTTAAAGTTCAGCCAATTCAAATTCTATCATGGGGATTTGCATATGTTTCCTATGATGCTTTGTATTATTGGGGAATGTGCAATTGTGTTTTCTTTAAAATTTGGCTATATGTCCAATATCCTCTGGGATAACCCATGCCTTGGGGCATTTGCTCTGGGGTTCTTTTGTAGTTCTTTTCCTTCTATATTTTGGCCTCCCCATGACCCAAACAAATAACAACTCCCTTATGGGGGGCTGGCTCCCTCTCCCTGGGCTAAGACACAGATATGGCACATTGATGAGTCAAAATGAGGATGAAACATGTGCACGTGTCTGCTGTTCTTAGCCTTTGCTGATTGTACTGTGAGGCCTTCCAGCACCATGTAATTTTGCTTAAAGTTGAGCCAGTCCAAATTCTCTAATGGCGATTTTCGTATGTTTCCCATGATGCTTTGCATTATTGGGGCATGTGCAATTGTGTTTTCTTACATACATACATATATATATATATATATATATATATATATATATATATATATATATGTCATTACTGTGAGAGTATAAAGCGGTAAATATCAGTGTTATTTTTGTCATGCATGGAGCTACAATGAGAATAACAGTGATCATCTCACTGTAGGTCCATGTGTGGCAATATATACAGTATCAGTGCTATTCTCGTTTAGAATGTTCAGCCTCAGTAGCAGTACTAACCATATTCAAATGCAAATATCTTTAAAATGAAAAATGATAGCATGGTACTGTGAGCATGAAATTTGTTCAGCATAAAAACATCTACAATATGAGTGGGTTTTCATTTATAGCTAAGTTTTTTTATAATTAGCAAAAATACAGTAGAAAATTCAATTTTGTTTTCACTTTATGGACAAATGTACATAACTTTAAAAAAGCATGGTACTGTCAGCAAAATATTTGTTCAGCACAAACATATCTACAAAATGAATGGTGTTTCATTTATGGAGATCTTTTAGTTTTTTATAATTAGCAAAAAAAAACCCAGCAGAAAATCATTTTTTTCACTTTTTTGAGAAACAAATATAAATAACTTTTTTTTTCAAGCAGGGTGGTGGGGTCCACTAGACCACCAGGGACCAGAAATGTGTAATGACAAGGGGATCATGGCTTGCGGGGTCCTCTAGACCACCAGGGAATAAATATTGTAATATTCAACCAGATGGGGTGTTGCTGGACCACCAGAGACCTGATTAATCTACTGGTGAGGGGACTGGGGCTGGCAGGGGTCCACTAAATGACCAGGGAGCTGATTCATTTACTGGTAAGGGGATTGGGGCTGGGGAGATCTGCTAGACCACAAGGGACACTGGAGAGTGGTGCATGGCCACCCTGCAGCTTGCAGCAACCCATCCAGATGCTCCATCTGTTTGGTGCATGGCCACAGTTGTTGCAAACTGCAGGACTTTGTCACTGGGACCCTACAAGATACAGAATCAGGTGCTGGGCCTCTGGTGCACCGGCAATCAGTTCAAGTCATCTTTGGAGTGGCTTGTACTAAGTTTTGTGAATTGGGCCCATGGTATCTAAGTGTCTATGTCAATAATGCAACAACAAAGAAAGTAAGATAACAGAAGCCATTGAAAGCAGCAATATTTGCTAATGGAAAAAAAATCATAATACCAATTTTTGTAATACTATCTTTATGGCAAAAACATTGCTATGTCCAATTTTCTTTTCACTATATTTCCATCCTACACAAAGATTTAAGGTTTTTGAATTTTCCAAAAGTCCCTTTTCTCTGGCCACACCCATGTTGAATACATTAAACATTTTTGTGTAGTACTATGTGGTTTACTATTGGAAATGGATGCTAGCACCATCCTAATACATCCACAATATGAGTCCAGCATGGAAAGTCAAAAAAAAAAAAATAACTACATGGAATGCCAGCACAGTGGCTCTGTGATTACCCAACCCAGTGGCAACCACTTCTGGATGAGTGTGTCTGGGGGGGGGGGGACTGCTGACCTATGCCTTATGTCCCCCATGGAGTGCAATCCATGGGGAATCTATAGTCCATATAAGTTCCTGGGATAGTGGATGTCAGGGAACCAGAGAAGGATAAAAAACATTGAGGGGGAAAAGTGATCTCAAGGAAAATGATTTTAAAAAATTGCTAGTGGCTGCCATCTATAACCACTTGAGTCACTAATTTTGAATTTAATAATCAAAGCTATTTTGATAAACTATGAGAAGAAATTTAATGATGATTGATCTAATTTATTTTCTAAATACAGTAATGCCAAAAATTGTTATAATAAATTTTTTTTTGCTAAAAAGTACTATTGTTTTAACATGTGTAAGGCCATAGAAGTAAGAGGAGGTTAGAAAAACAGCTCCCTTATCTAGGACAGCGAGATAAGGGTGGTGCATCAATAATTAGGGTGAGGAAGGCCACTAGGCTACCAGAGTAAAATTAAAAAAAGAAAAAAAAAGAAAAGAAACAGAAGTAGAGAGCACTCAGTATTGTGAACCCCCACAATGTTTGTTTTCTTAAAAGAGGATTGTGTGCACATGCTAGTTTTGTAGGTAATAGTTGTTTAAACTACTGCTCATGTTTGTAAGTTTTGGAGCCAATAGTTCCTATTATTTTTCATCATGCAACCAAGGTTTGGCCACTCACAAGCCAGAATTCCACTTCAAGCTTTAACAATTGTCATGTCCCTGCAATAGAGTTACTGTTTATTTGAGTAGGCTTTAGGAACATATTACACACATAGCATTACCTTTGTAAGTTATTACATGTAGTACAATTTTAAGTGCAATAGTTTTATAGTTTATTCAGAAATTAATACTGGGAATTCTGTTTAAGGAAACTTTGCACATGGATAGTGTAACTTTTGTAAGTTATTACATATAGCAAGCAGACTGTAGTCATGTATAAATGCATTACAGTATGATCAGAACTGATTCTATGGCATTATGACTGAAATAAATTTGCACATGGACAGCATAAGTTTCCTAAGTTCTAACTTACAGTAAACAATAGTCATGATTTAAGTACAATAGTGTGGTTTATTCAGAACTGGTTCTAGGGTACTATGTTTGAAGAAACTTTGCATATGTATAGAATTATGTTAATAAGTTTTTACATGTATTACACAGTAGTCATATTTTCAGTGAAATTATAAAATGGATAGGGAAATACTGCCTTCTGATTGGACAGAATGTGTTTATTGGGATATCACAATGCTCAGGTTAAAACCTGGCTGTCAGGACATAGCACACTTAATATCAATGATGTTTTCAAAAACTCCTGATCATCATTACAAACATTCTATATATTCCACATTTACTCATAAAGAAAATCATCTAGGTCTCATAAAATAAAATTCCCTCATAGGAAAAATAGCAAATTGATTAAATGTTATTTTCCTTTCAATTCCCCTCCTTAAACACATACTGTACACACATGGGCCAGGTTATTCATAAATCCAGATTAGGGCCCAGTAAGTATTTGCTCCAGGAGCTACTATGTGTCTGAAGCAAACTAGTGGTGTATTGGAACATATATGGAACATTGCCAGTGCAAAAAGCATGTTCCAGTATACCAACCAGGCCCTAACCAGCTTGGGATTGCAAACACCAGCCCCCTACTGGCTATAGGAGGGATGACCTACAAAATGCTATGTGGGATTTGTATCGCAGTCGGGGTGCTAAGGCCCACTGACAGCAATTGCTACTCTGGAGAAAACTTCCATATCCATAACTTAAAATGCAAATCACCCCATAGCTCTAGAAAGGCACTATTGGAGTAATTTTTAGTTCATTAGAGCCTCATTACAGGCCCAGAGCACACTCTATCTGTAACCCCCCCCCCCCCCGTGTACTAGCTGTCATCAGCTCAGTATTTTTCCTGGTGCATTGCATGAAATGCTACTGCAGTCCTGTGTCCCTTCTCTCCAGTGAACCCGAACACCCATTATATATTTATAACAGCCCTGCTTGCTAGTAGTGTCCCCACTCACCAAACATCCCATCATACATGTATAACAGCCATAGTGACTAGTGGTGTCCACGCCCCCCCAAAACACCATGTCCTACATATATACCTGCCCTGCTGGCTACTGGTTCTCCTGCCCCAACCTTCTCCTGGTTTGAGTCTATCACCCACCTTGACCCAGCATGTCCTCCCAGGTCAGACACCCCTGACCCACCAGTACTGTTACACTCCTCAGTTACTAGCACAGAACCTCCATGGTAATCCTCCAACTGACAGTTTGTGATTACACTACTGCAATCACAGCTGATTTCAGAAGCACAATCACAAACTGTCAGTCAGTAGCTGGCCATGCAGGTAAGTGGAGGGTCTGTGCCAGTACTGGCAGGTTGGGGGACCTAGTGGGTCATACCAAAACAGGGTGGGTGGGGAAGTAGAACTTGGGGAGTGGGGGGTGGTGGTCCACCAACCACCAGGGCAGTTATATATGTAAGGCAGTTTGTTTTGGGGGGGCAGGAGCACAGCTAGCCACCAGAGATGTTATATATGTATTATGATGTATTTAGACGGTGGGGGCACTGCTAGCCACAAGAGCTATTATATGTATATGTTGATGTGTTCTTGGGGAAGGCGGCACCACTAGCCACCAGGGCTGTTATATATGTATGGCAGGGTGTTATACTGCAAGGTGGCACAGTTGTTTAGACCTGGTTTGGAGAGGCAGTAATTAACATGCCACTGACAGTTGTTTACCACCTCTCTAAACCTTTGGATATGTTGGTGCACCAAGATGTAAAGTGTTATCAGTTGCTTTGTATCGGCACACTGATATACTTTAGAGCCAATCACTAACAGGATAGCAATTTCCTTACCATACCATGCAATATGGCATTTTGCTGTCCTTCCATGTTTTGGGCCAATGAAGTGGTGTTTGCAAGTCATTAACCTGATTAGCGGTACTAAACAGCTTTGAATATCCCAGCCATAAATTATTACTCATAGTTTTATTTTCTGATCTTCTTTTTAGATTATGGGTTCCCCTCTCTGTCTTATCCTTACCTACTTATCTGGAAAATCTTTGCTTCTTGCCCTGCAACAAATACATTTAAATCCCTTTCTTTATTAAGGCATTCTTTTGTGTGTGTTTGTGCTGGGAAAGAAGCATGTTCAGCCATTAGAATTCTAGATAAGTTTGAATTCTTGCATTCCATGCAAAACAAACATTCCAGCTATGGGATGTGTAGATGGATGGATGGATGCTTGAGAACTGGGGAAGGACTAGGTCATACAAATTAATGTAAAACATTGGCTTTTTTCCCAAATGTTCTCACCTTACCCATTTTATCAGCACAAAAAGGCACTTTGGTGGTATGCATAATGCTGATATAATGTGAATGATACTGTTATCACAGAACCTAAAGCTATGGCCCAGGTCTTCAATGATTACTTTTTCTCAGTTTATGGAAACAGATCACTAGTGTATTGTTACTAACACTGTGAATGACATTAACCTCCTCTCTGAGATCACTAGGGAATACATTTCTTCAAAATTCAGGGGTATCAAGACACACATATGCTGGCCATGAATTATTACATCCTAGGGTCTTGAGGGAAATTGACTCCTGATTGATTAAACCATTACATTGTTTATTTAATCTAGCGCTTTGAACTGCAGAAGTCACAAGTGACTGCCGTTCTGCCCAGGTGGTACCTATATGTAACAAACACTAGCCAGAGCTGATGGGACTATGAGAAGTTACCAAATGACCAAAGCTGTTTCCTTGTTAGTGCCATATAGTGCTGTTTAGTCACAATCACAGTGTTCCCAAATCCAAATAACCATTTTCCTAAATAAGCCCTCATTTTTCCTGAATTTCTCCCTGTAGAGGCAGCATCAAATCCCTGTAGAGTTTTCCATAAGCCACTAGTTCCCTATTTGTGACTTTGCTGTTTATTTAAATGTAATATGTTGGCAGCCTTTTATCAGGAAAAGGGCTTTGATTTGCTGTTAGGTATTAAAATAATATGTCAAGATGGCTTTGGAATGATTTGGATTTGTATATGGAATCCATAAGGCATAATGGGGGAATTTATTTATTTGTTGAATTTTGTTGACCACGTAAGCCCGCTAGGACTAGAAGCCCCTTTTTCCGGGGTGACGGGGGAGGGGGGGTACAGATGATAATCAACTAAAATTGTAACATGGAAAAAAACCCTTACTTGAACCAGATTAAGCTGTTGGTAGTATTTTTAGTGAATGGGGGAAATTTGGCCAGGACACCATGGAAATTCCCTTACTCTTTTTCAAAAGTGCCATATGATCTTTAACATCCACTTGAACAGGCAGACAGAAAAGACAGCAATTCAGGAGTGCAGCACCCCCCCCCCCATGCTGTGCTACAGTGTCAGTATTATGAGTTAAAGGGATAGTGGAGCCAAACCAGGCAGTCAGGAAAATAATATTAATTTTAATTCATAGTCAGTTATAAAATGTTATTTCTGAAGTAACTTTCTTTTTCCTTTTGCCCATCAGAGAGTTGTCTGTGTCATAATGTTGTAGTGGATATGTGGAACAGCTCTTAGCATAGCAGCTGATATATCTAGCTCTACTGCCCTCCACTACATCATCAGAATTGTGATTTTTCTGAAAGTGAAATCACAGATGAATGACCTGGCAGTCACTGAATTGCTGTTCCTAAGTTGCAGTGAAGTTACAATCAGTGAGGTCCCAATGCTGGTGATGTAGTGGGCGCAGTATAGTTAGCTATGTCAACTGCTACACAGAGTGCTGTTCCATACATCACACATATTAACATCAGGTAAACAATCTTCTAATTAAACAAAGGGAAAAGAAAAAATACCTCAAATATAAAAAGTAATGGTTGACTGCTTTTAAAATCTAATATTCATTTTAGGCAGCACACTGGCTCTTTATTCCACATGCCTAGTGTGGGGATAGAACCCACAACCTTCTGATCTTCCAGTCTCAGAGGCCAGTGTGCATGCTAATTTTTGTATCTTTCATTTGTTAGTTTTTACACAAATTCTCTCAGACTTTTTTCTGACCATGTGATGGAATGTTGAATGAGTTACATAGATGTTATTATTTTCTTCAAGGCCCTGACCCTGAAACTAAATACACATCATATTATAAAATGAAAAAAAAAAACAGTCTACTGTTTCCAGTGCTTGCATGTGACCTGTTTTGCTCAAGGAATGATAGCTAACAAACTGCAATCCCACTATCTGTAATCTGACACTGAGTCTGACTTTCACATCACAAAAGCCAAGAGTAAATGAGTTAACCCCTAGCTTGCTGAAAGAACTTGAACAAATCTATTAGACTGAGCTGGATAGATGATAGAAACAGCAGTATTAAAAGCTTTTTTTTTGTTAATATAGCAGAAAATAGCAAAAATCAGAGGGGGAGTGCACTATTTTGCACCTGTGGAGGAAAACATATAAATGTCTAAAAAGGAAGTTCCAAGAAAAGTCATCTTTAGAGCTACAATCTGATTGATGACAGAAGGGGAACTGAGACAGTCCTAGTAATTACAGACCTATTAGTATAACAAGTATTATAGGGAAGGTAATGTAGACTATTATTAAAGATAGACTTGATAAAGAGACTGTGCTAAATAACATAATCGATCATAGACAGCATGGGTTTAAGCATATGGGTTCTTGCTTAACAGTAAACCTTGTCTTCTATGAAAAAGATAATTAGTTATTAGAAGAAAAAAATTAGTGGATGTCATCTACTTAGTTTTGTGCAAGGCTTTTGACAAGGTCCTACACTGTACACTAACTGATAAAATGTATAGCATGACAATCAGCAGCCCACTTATTAGCTGGACTAATGCTTGGTTAACAAATAGAATACAATCAGTTAGAATCAGGGGTTTCACTTCTGAGCTGGCCAACATGACCAGTGGAGTTCCACAGGATGCGGTCCTTGGACCAACATTGTTTTCCCTATTTATTTTAGATTTAAACAAGAACTTGTATAACCATACTATTAAATTTGCTGATGACACTAAAATTGCATCAGACAATAGTACAGAAAAAGGTATAATTTCACTTTGAAAAAAATCTTATCTTTCTTGAGAATTGGGCTGCAATTAATGGAATGGAGTTTAATGCTATTAAGTGCATGGTTATGCACCTGGGGTTGGGGAACATAGGCAGTACGTACACCGTAAATGGTTTAGCCCTAACTTCATCTGGTTGTGAGAAAGATTTGGATATTTTTGTTACTGAAGACCTTACATTAAGTAAACACTGCACTGAAATATCATTGAAAGCCCACAGAATTATTGGATGCATAAAAAGAGCTGTCATGTCTAGGAATAGGGCTCATATTGTACCACTTTATCAAGCTAATGTCTGCCCATATTGGGACTATGTGTCTTCAGTATGGAACCCTTCACTACATAGGGATGTTAATTAAGCAATATGGTATGACCAGGGGTTAGATTAACATTCTGTTAATCACCTCCTAGAGGTGTAATGTCGCACAAGGTGCAGCTGAGTGCCATATTGCCCCATGGGGTGATTAACTGACTGTTAATCTAACTCCTGGGTGTGCCTTATTGTTTTATAAAAATGTTTTCCAAAAGAAAAGTGTTAAAAGTATCCTTTATGAATGTGTTCCTCATTTAGAGGGAGATTTTTAATAAAATAGTTCTTCCACCAGCAGTTTAAGAATGCTGGTTCAAAATCAGAATGCATCATTCTACACATTCAGCTGTGCTAGAGGATGGAATGCAGACAGGAAGAGTCCATGTGCCATGGTGATCAGGCTGTACATGACAATATAACATGAATTAATGTAAGGCTGTTGGAATCCTAAAAGCCAATCAGATTGCAGCATTTCTGAGAGCCTTTTTATAATAAACTTGAGGGGATCCAGTGGAGGTTAACTAGAATGACTGATGGGCTTCAGTTTGAAAACTATGAACAAAAATTGAGTACTTTGAAACTGTTCTCCTTGGAACAGCGGAGAAGTAGGGGTGTGTGTTATTAATGTTTAAAATAGCTAGGGATCTAATATTAATGAAGGAGCTCGGCCTCAAGTTTAATATAAGGCAGATCTCTATAAGAAGACTTAAACTCCGGTTAATATTGTCCTGTCCAAGGAGTAACATTAGGAGTAATTACTTCACTCGAAGAATTGTTCCTATATGGAATGCTCTACCTAAGGAGATTGTGGAAGTTAACTCATTCAGTGTGTTTACAAGAAAGTTAGACCTCTACTTACTTAACCAACAAGGAAAGGTATAACCTGCTCTGTGGGAAATAGACTTATATGGGCTTTGCCTTCTCTGTATCTTGTCCTCTCCTAGTATCAATCCTAGCATGAACATCACTTCTAATGGACAGTATATATAAGTAGAACAGTGTTACAGGTTGTTCAGCACTGGTTCTAAGACATGTTCCTCTAAAGAAACATTGCACATGAACAGCATTACTTTTGTAAGTTAGTACATACAGTATACAGCAGTGCACAGTAGGCATGTCTTAGGTGCAGTATCATCACTGTTTATTCTGTATTTGTTTCAAGGGTATTAGGTCTTAAGAAGCATTGTACATGGACAGCATTAATATTTTAAGTTATTAAATATCATATACATGAGTCATGTTTTAAGTGCAATGCATTTCAAGTTACTCATAATTGCTTCTAGGGCATAACACTTGAAAAAAAACATTGTACATGGATAGCATTACCTTTGTAAGTTATTACACTTGGTGTGCATCAGTCATGTTTTAAATACAATAACATTACAACTTATTTGGCATTAAATATAGGGCACTATGTTTGAAGAAACATTGTACACTATATGCATAGCATTATTTTTGTAAGTTATTACATACAGTACACAATAGCCATACTTAAATTGCAAGAGTGTTATAGTCTATTCAGAACTGGTTCTAGGGCATTAAGTCTGCAGAAAAATTGCAATTGGGTAGCATTACATTTGTACGTTATTATATGTTGTACATAATAGTTATTAGCATTGCTTGGATAATCTGCTGAAATTTCCAGATACTCTATGATTTCACAATGTTTTCCAGAGCAGGTAACAAGGGTAATGGGAGCTTTGCAATGTGGTTACCCATACTCAGTAGTATCCATTCTATATGACTGATGTTTGTTGGATGGTTGTGGAATGTGGATAGCTCAGATAATGTACTTTATGCAAATAAAGAGTAGGATATATCATTATCAACTAAAGACGAAACAGTCTGGCATTAGTCAGGGTGTTCAATTATCTTACAAGTAGTAATAACTCTCTATATGAACAATTAATTCTAGATATGAGAAAATCAAAACATCTGACCGAGAGATGATTCAGACCGCATAAGGGTAATAACCATATAAACAATGTATATACTGGTTAGGACAGTTAAGGCACTATCGGAACATGTCTGAACATGTCTACTAGATTTGTGCTTTCTGTATACTTCCTAGAAAATGTGCTGCTAAACCTTCAACCCTTATAAACTAGGATAAGACTTTGCACTAATCATTACTGAGTACCTGCAATATTATCTACTTTGTGTTTTCAGAGTAATAATGTACTTTGCGTACACTACTCTATGCATTTCATAATCATACAGATCAACTGACTATTGAGTGGGTAAAACTGCTATTATAATGACCTCACTGCAGAATACATACAATAAAACCATGTTACAGTAATATTATTTGTTGTTTATTCCTGTAGGCCTCTCAGAGGCATTGTAAAGGCTACTAAATAAAGTGGCAAGGTCATGTACAACAGGTTGAGTTGCTACAGGTAATCACTATCTACTGCACCTATCCATCTCTCTGTCTGTCTGTCTGTCTGTCTATCTATCTATCTATCTATCTTCCATTTGATTCTCTCTCAGACAGTAACAGGCTGGCCCAACACTGAACCCTCATTTAGATTCATGACAAAGCTAACTTTAAGCCCTTTACAGGGACTAGAAACATATCCTTCTAATGTGAAAGCATCTCTGTAAACACAATACAATTTTGTTTGTAGAGCTAAAGTTATTGCATGATTGCCATTAGATCCCCAACTTACCTCCAAGAGGAAAGCAAAGGGAATAGTTACTCAGCATCCATAGATTATATCAATGCTGGCCAGTGGTTTGCCACATAGCCTGTACCTTCCATTAGAGACTGCCTCCATTGGTCAATGCACTGACAACAATTCTTGCTATGAACCTAAGAATAAAGATAGCAAAGCAGTTGCCATTGCTACTCTCCCTTTTACCCAATGATGGTTACAATTTAATACTGGCAAATATCAAATAATTTGATACTTCCAGTCTCTCAGGACTACTCTAAACTATTTATGGTAAGTTGGTAAAAACACGATTTCCTTCACAATCTTTATTTTTCTCATGCACAAAAGTTGTAGTAATAGATATGTTTCTGTAATAAAACTGCTTTGCATGCACATATCATCTGACCCTGCGCTATGCCTGCTTTATTGGGAAAACCAAATGTATTTATGATAGCTCAGGGGGATTTTTAAAAAGGTTGGTTGCTGTGCCTGCATGTGTCCATCCACCCACTTGTGTCCTGTCAGCTCTGTTGCTATTTTCAGAAGTCACATCCATTTCTCACAAACAGTCACAATTTGCAGCAGAAAACTAACACAGTTGTGAGATGTGTCAAATTTGGATGCACTTTTATTGGTTTTTGGATGCAAACTTTGTACTGTGTTAGACCATTTGATAGATGATCTAGGAGGTTTGAACACATTTTTCTTTGAAAATAGGGGCAATGCATCTTGGGAAGATCCTTTTGAAAATCCTACCCCTAATGTTTTCTAAACACATAATATTTTATGCTGTGTCTCATTTTCTGATTAAAGAAAATCAAAATAATTGGAAATATTAAAGAAAAGCGAAAAGACAAAAAATGACCCAGATCATTTAGAACAGGATCAGATTGCTTAGAAACTGAGACCTGGTAAAACCAAACAGTGTTTTCTAATCCAAAAAATAACACATAGACAATAACAAATGTTACAACAGCCTTAGCTGCCTGCTCCTCTGTGGTGGATTTTTGGTTTCGGTCAGAGCTCCGCTTTCCTTTCATCTGCTTCCCATGTCTGTGCAATATTAACAGAATATATATGCTTGCCAGAGCCATGAGGATAACAAAGACTATATCTCGTGTGAGTGCAACAGATCCAGTGAGTTCAAATATAAGTTTATTAGGATAAGCTGAGAGGCAGTACCCTAGATTGAACAAGTATTTTAAATCAGTGGTGTTTTTCCTATCAATTGGATAGAGTGCTGAGCTTATGCTAGATACCATACTTATCAAGCAAAGAACAAGAATAAGAGTTATGAGGTATTTTTGCATGCAATCTTTTAAATAAGCCCATTTGCGGTTAGAAGAGGCAAGAGTCACACACTGGAAACAACTGAGCAGACAGGTTAAACCAATGATCATGACTCTAGACACTCTCAGTAAATATATGTCAATTTTGCAGTCAAGATCTGTATAAAAATATGTCATTCCTAACACGAAGAGGGAACGGGGAAGACCCAATCTTAAAAGATGTATCAGGTTTGATCCTGCCAAGTTGGACATTATTTTCTCTGCTGGCATCATCTTTTTCTCCAGGTAGGCAACATGGGACATGAATACCAGAATCACGACATTCCCACTAAGACCAATGACAGTTGTCAGAAAGAATACAGTTCCTGTTATGACCTGCTGTGTTTCCATTTTCTGAAATTTAAAATAAAATTTCTTTAGTATTATGACAAATGAAATATATTTTACCACAAATTCCATGTATTGCAAATCCTTTCAAAAAGCTTAACAGAATGAGCCAAGCAGTTGCTATGTTTGCAGCACACCAGATGTCTTGTTACTAACAGATAATACTATCATCCTTCCAGCTGCATTACTGACATTTCTTTTAGTGCTGAATTATGTTTAACAAACCCTGTAGCAAAGGGCACAATCAGTTTCAATTATGCTACATGGAAGCCCTCTCCTCCAATCACAAGACAGAGTTTATACCACAGTAAACTCACAGCTGTTATTAAATTCTCAATAAAATGACTTCTGGGAGCTCAGAAAATCATTCTGCTGTCAATGTAATGACAGTAATGCCATTATCATCTTACCTAACATCCTGATTGGGCTAACCTCGCAGCAGCAACTGTAAAAAACTGTAGAGAAGAGAAGCTATCTCAAATCTAGTAGGCAAAAAAACTGTACCACTAGCATTTTCAAATGTATAACACATAATAGTGATAATGTGCTAATTAGCTCACTGTCCTCATCAATAATTTGTTTTGTGAGTATTAAAGAACACTACTCAGATTTTAGCCTAATTCTTTATTTTACTCAACAATCAAATTATTACCTTATATAGTGAGACATTACTGTTATTATAACTCAGTTAGGAATTATCGGTGCCGAGTCAAGCAATCTGCTTCAAGATTTACTTGTGCACTAAGGCCTCTTAGACCTACAAGATGTCCTCATGGACAAAGTTAGAAAGATGATTGTTCAACTTTTTCAGATAGGGAGGATCTGTTTTATTGTTTTTAAAACCTTTTTTTATTTGTTTTTACTTTTGTCAACAATCCATAAATTCAAGGATTTATAAAATAATAATATGGATGCCAAGGTTGTACTCTTTAGGACTGTTGCCTCTCACATCATCGAGGGGCAAAGCCCCTTACCTTTATTATGTTGTCTTCTCACTCAAGGAACATGTACGGTGACACTCCTGAAGTGTTTAGAAATGCCATGGAAACTAAATTTATCAAAAAGGAACAAAGCTGATAAATTCTTTGTTTAGTGGAAAGGGGTTCTGAACCTGTCAGTCATTTTCTGTGTGTTGTAGAAGTTGTATTTGAAACACAGGATCCCATTTTGTAATTTTTTACAGCTATATGGAATTTTAAAATACTACTTTCTGTTACAATTCAACAAAATCTGGGGAGTCTGCCTAATACTAAGTAATTCTGTCAGAAGTAGAATTCCAAAACTTTGAAAGCTGATTTTTTTGAAACTGTGCATATTAATCTGTAGGTTGTGTAACCCATGGAATAGTATGAAGCTAGCTGGCCCAGTTGCACTGAGGTTTAAGGCACTGGATGCCATACCTAGCTCCATGCCAGCGATCCATGTTCAGCCCGTAGAACTGGTAGCCAGGGTCAACCAGGGAGGGAAGAGGCTTGAGTGGCCAAGGGACTTTTCTGGGGAGGAAGGATTGCTGGGTCCACTGAATGACAACCACCAGGCTGAGGCCTGCTGGTAGTGGGACAAGAATGGCAGAAGTGGGTGGTGCTGCAGGACTCTGCAGCATGTATGGTCCTCCTCATGTGTACACTGACGTATATGTCACAATATGGGGAACTGAGAGAAAAATGTATGCAAAATTATTCTGGGGCAGGTATTCATGATTCCCTGCCCACCAGTCCTTCATCTGCATCACCACCAGGACCCAGAAGGCCAAGACTGGATGTGTACTTCAGGGGGGAGGATGTCCATCCCCCTCCTGATCTCACCACAGGGATAAATATGTGGTGGTATCTGGGCCACCTTGTAAGTCCTGGGGAGGTGAGGCATGGTGGGGGGTTGGTGGGACTGGACTGATGGGGAATTAAAGCCTGTCCTGGCCACAGGAGTGAAAAATTCATATGGAAATGAATAGTATTAAGCTGTTTATAAAAGTCATGGAATTATTTTCCACAAACCACAAAAATAAAATTCTGTGGTTTTTGAATCCACAGGATACAATTCTGCAGTTCACATATAAATGCTTTTCAATATTCTGCTACATTAAAAAAAGCAGTTCTAAAACATTACTGATGCAGAATTGCCTTTCTGCAGGAATTCTACCAGCAGAATTCCACATCTTGCACACTGCTATTATTTGTCAGACTTTTCTGATGTTAGTAATCAGCTCAGTGAGTGTTTCTGTTTTATCCCTGAAATTCCATTCTAGAATTGTATGATGTAATTTTCAGCCAGATTGTTGTATAGTAGAACATAGGTGCACTGATAAAACAGTGCAAGAGATAGCATGGATGTAGACTACATAATACAATTCTAAAATGGTACTTACCAGCAGAGTGTAGGTCACAAACATCCACTGTGGTTACTAGAAGGTGAGCTTTTGCTGCTGAGCAGTAGCTGCCTGTATAACATTTTTTTTGCCTGGTCTCTCTTATAATCAGTGTGCTACCATTGGCTTTTTGTGCATGTGGTGGGTTGGCAGTACAGACTAGAGGTTAGAGTAACAAGCTATGAATGAGCTTGATACATCCAGCAGACCACAGTTTGATTCTCACAACCTCCACTTGCGTACTGTGTGACTGTAAGCAAGTCACTTAACCTCCACAGTGCTCCCAGGTCTCCCCCTGAAAACAGACACATGTGCCTAGAGGGCCTTACCTGGTTATCAAAGACTAATATAAATACTGTAAATAAAATGTGGTCAGTCTCTGGAGCTTATTTTATGACTTTTTGAGGCCCAGTTTTTTTCTCTCTTTTTTTATTCCTGGCTCACTTTGAGATGCCCTGTGATGAAGTATTGAGAGGTACTGGGTGCCCAGAGGTACTGGAGAGGTATTAGAGAGGGAAAGGAATGGACCAAAGGAACAGAGATTATGACCCAGTGCTGCCCCAGTCATGTAGATGTGTTTGTATGTTTGTTTGTTTATTCTTATTGTTTGACAAATTCAATTGTCATTACAACCATAGAAAAAAGACACAATAATATTTGCATAAAATAAATACAATACATAGGTGTCCCCATGGACATCACATCACATTGCCATTATACATAATACACCAAATGCAATAGTTAAATATCCTTATAAGCATCATAAGCATTAGCATAGAGTAGAATTTTACCCAAATTCATATTTCCATATTACCTAATCAACTCCTTTATTAAGGGTAAAATATTTTCCATAGCAAACATTTTACGCATTTTTAAGAGTGGCCCAACACCTAGCAGAACAATCTTATAATAGAGAGGATATTCATGTTTCATTTACCCTGTATACTTCTTTATTATAGGGACATTTTATTTAGTGAAGGGTATTGCTGGATACCTTTCTTTCTAATACTGGTAAACTTTATCAGGAATATTGCTAGGTTAGTTAAAACCTCAATGCTTTCTGAATTGACAATCAGATCCAAAATATATCTGGCTGGAAAGTTCATCCCTTTAAGGTATTGCCCAAGATATGTATGCCGCACCTTCTCATACCAAGGACACCTAAGGATCACATGCCTCAGATCCTGTTGTTCTCTCAAATAATAGTAACACTCTCATCCTATTGCACTTTCTTTAGTATATCTTTTCTCCAGCACATTACTTTGGAATCCCTCAAATCAAAACTTTGTTAGGATTACTCTGTGCTTTGGCTGATGAAAAGCATTAAGATAAAATGCTTGCCCATGCTCCTTTGTATTCTTAACAATCCATCTTGCAACCCTAAGATCTTTAATCCCCTCCATATCTTTCTTTTTTCAATAATTACATATTTGTTTTTTTGATTTCTTTACAATAACTTGGACTCAATTGTATATCCAGTGTTATATATCTCCTTAAATATTTTAACCCATATGTCTAATAGATTGTGTACAAAGGATAGCTGTTTTTCCTTTTCCCTCATAACTGTACCAATTATGGAATTATCTTTTTCCCTGGATGCTTTAACCCACAAATTTATCATCCTCACAGGTATTATATGTTCCTATTTAATTTGCCCAATTTCAGCTCTTACCAATGTATTCAGTGTCCCTACAAGCAGGCTCAGGATTTGTTTATAGGGTTTATCTATTTCAACTTCCAATTTTCTCAAATTATCTAACCCCATATCTCAATCAGATAGGTAGTCTGGCTTATTACTTTCCCATTAATGGCCTTCACCATGGGAGTTACTGTTAGGCCTCCATAAGTATTGTTAAAACTCTTAAGGGATCTTATTGTTCATTCTGTGCATCCATCTTACAGTCTCCTATGTAACCCAAGTCCCCTCCTTGTGACAAAACTCAACAGGTGAAAATTGACCAAGGTCCAAGATGAGACAGTTATTATAACCCAGCCTCCATACAGTTCAAAGTGTCCCTCCCTGTCTATCTTAAGATTGTTAAGGAATACTATTGAATGTCTTAGAAAATTAACACCACTTTTTGAAAGACATAATAAACCACACCCTATAAGCCCCTTCTTCTTGTAAGTCTCTCCTGAGATGGATTCTTACAGAGACCAAGCAGTACTTCAAGCAAATATACAATATCTTGACAAGATTCTCACTCAAGTTTATATTCGCCAAATTATATAGTGATGCAGAAAAGAGACAATGCCTTTCAGATGCACAATATAAATAGCCAGTAGTCTGTTGGACCTTTCAGCAGTTATTATTAATTAGTAGTGAAATGCAGAGTTAAAGGAAGATTTTCAGATACATAAAGGCATCTTAGAAAAGAATAATGTTCAATATTCCAGGGTCCAGTCTTTTGCAAACATTTCCCGTAGAGGGAATGGACAAAGGTTGTCAAACTCAGTCCAATCCTCAGAGGCCCTGTTTTCTAGATAAGCCTGAACTACAAGAAATGTATGAAAAATCTAAAGTAAAACTTAGTCATAACATAAAGAAGAAAAAATGGAAAAAAAGAAAGAAAGTGAAAATGTGATAAAGACAAATGATACACTCTGCAAACAAAGAGATGTTACCATGCACAGATCTCCCAAACAATTCCTTTACATGAAATGGGGCAAAGCTCTAATGTTGTTGAACATGTAGGGGTTGTACAATGCAATGCAACAGAAACTCAAGTAACTCAACAATTTTCTGCTCAGTCTGTCACACTTTTTAAAACAATACACCTGTTTATTTCCTATTTCCTGTTTTTCTTGCCTGAATGTGTTAACACTGTGTAACATACATGATGAAGATGGTCCAAAGGAGGGCTACACAGATGATTGTGGGGCAGCAAGATCAGTCATATGAGGACAGACTAGGGGCCCTCAGCACATACTCCTTGGAGGACAGAAGGGAGAGGGGAGACATGATTGAGACCTTCAAGTACTTGAAGGAGATCAATAAGGTGAACTAGAAGTATCTCTTCAGGCTAAGTGATAACATAATTACAAGGGTACACAGCCTAAGCTCGGGGGGTGTTTAAGATGGAGGTCAGGAGACATTTCTTCACAGAAAGGGTGGTGACCAAGTGGAATGTGCTACCAGAAGGGGTGATCTCAGTGAGGACAGTGGTTAGCTTTAGGGGGCTGAGATAGATACAGGGGGAGTATAAGTCTCATGGGAGGGAAGAAGGCAGTGAAAGGAAATGATAAGGAGGGGGGAGCAAGGACAACAGCCTGAGTTGTAAACCCTGTGCATCAAGCAACTAGATAGACCAGAAGGCTTAATTCTGCCAGCTACTTTGTATACTTATATGTTCAAAAAGTGCATGAAAATCCAGAATCTATAGCAAACCTTATACTTCACTTATTCAGAACTGAGCCAGATATCAGGTGCATAGATAATTATGCTTTTATAGCACAAAGAGTTTCAGAAAATCTATATCAGGGAATAGAGGCTGTCGGGCTATGTTCAAAACAGTTGTTCATGGTTATTGCAACCAAAATTGGTAATCTTAACATTCTTAATTTTCAGGCAATACAATTTCAAACTAAAATCAAATACTGAACTGAATGCTGCAAATGCCCACTGTTAGACAGAGATAAAGAGTATTGCAGATTCTCCTGAACCTGTAAATCAATCTCCCCTGAATCTGTTTGATGCTCAGCACAATCGGATAATTTTCCATTTTTTTGTCTCTCTTATTCAGTAAGGGAATCTGAGGAGCCTCAATTAACAGGAATAAGTAATTTCTTGAAGAATGTAATAGGTATTTCACTTGGTAAGAAGGGGATTATAAGTGCATATAGACATATAAATCAGGATTCAGAGACATCACAAGTAGATTGTGTAGTCAGGGATAGAAACCTGTTCAAAATTCTTAGAGAAGCTGGTAAAGTAGATTATTTTGGTATAAACATAGTTTCATTTGAACATACAGATAAAGAAAGGAGTATTCTAAATCTCTATGAGAAATAATGGAACTATTCTAATATAACTTGAATGGGGGAGAAGCTAATTGATCTGTGGTCATGACATGCTGGTGCGTATTTTGAGCAATAGTACAGTTGCTAACATGCCCATTAGTAAGTAGAACATATTCGATGTGCTCAATAAAATCAGCCTGTGTGACCTTTCTCTTCTTCTTGTATTGTAACAGATTTTGAGAACAGGCAGTATGGTGTGTATTGTCATAGTCTGCAGATTTTAAGCTGAAATGTGGCTGTCTTAAAAGATAACTGCTAAAATGTAAAAATTATGGATTTTATAAATGGTATAGATATTGCCCGTTTTCAAGAAAGATGACTAGATGAACACTGTGATTTGGTTAATGAGTTTGCTTGTTTTTGACAAACCAGCAATTCCAAGTAAAAAAAAACTGTTGCACCTCAGAGGGATTAGTGGTTTCAATAAGAACAATCTGCTATCAAGTTAAAAAACCTCAGAAATTATACTCAGCTGAAAACATGACAATAATCTCTGTTACTGTCAAAGAAGAAACAGTGTGATTGTAAATGCCTATGTTCACACTTTGGGTTCTTCCCCATACTCCCTGGAAATAGGAGGAAATTAAGAGCATATTTTTTAAACAATTGCTTTTTGCTCACCCTGAGAGAGAAATCCTCAACTCGGTCATTTAATAATTTAATGGACTCTGATTTGCCTCTCCCTGGGGTCAAACAAAGTGTTTATTATCAACACACATTTGATCTGAACATTATTGGCAAGGGTGGAAAAATGGGTACACTAATGACTAATCTAAATTTCACAGTTTTAAATTTCAGATTCAGTGGGACTAGCGCTGTGTGGATTGCAGAATTCTACTGGAGGAATTAGTGCAGAATGACCATTCCTCTGGTGGAATTTCCACTGGAATTTCACTGGTTCTTCTGTGGAATTCCACCTACTGTGATCCAAGGAATTATGTTCCAGGGAACAGCATTTTTCTGTGGAAAATTATTTTGCAACAATTTCTGTGGAAAATATTGAGATCTGCAGAAGAATATTCAGTGGAACAGCATTTGTTTCTGCAGAAAATCATTCTGCAACTATTTTCTGCAGCAGAATTCGACCATTCCACTCCTGGCAAAATTCAGTGGAATTTTAAAAATTCCACGGAATTTTATTCTGCCAGAATTTGAAAATTCCACACAGCACTTGTGGGGACAACAAAAGTGCAAAAACTCTTTTTTTTATCATGTTAGTCTTCCACTACAGTTGATTATACTCTTACTATTTTTTTCCATACAGACATATTGCAAAGTCACAGTGGTTTCACTAGTTGACAGTGGTTATTTTCCTATCATAATAGCATGCTATGCACTCCCTCAGGTTAATGAGTCTCAGAATCATAGCATGTCAGAGTAGGTTCACATACTAAAAAATAATTGCGTGAAATCTGCTTTTAGAGCCCACTATAGCAGATATCTTGTTAACAGAAGATCTTCCTAAATTTATCTATTTATTTATTGAAACGTTTCACCATGAAAGGCACACTAAACAACAAGTTGCTCATCTGACAGTGTGTCCTGGGAGAAAGGGTAGAGGGAATGCATACATGAATACAACAGCAAATATTATTACAACAATATTGGCAGCAGTGAATAGCAAATAATAGAAGGAACATTTTAAGTGCAGCATAAGAGTACAATTGTGTACAGAGGTCAAAATGGACTGGTCAAGTGCATTACATTAGAAAGCACCATAAATTCATGGTGATGGTACCATTTAGCCTGAAAGGAAGGGGTGGATAGGGAGTTACAGGAGAAGTGGAAAAGTGGCAATGCTGGGAGTGGAACAGATGAATAGCAATCAAGGTTATAGATATAATGATAGTAGTAGATTGATATGAACCTAAAGTCATAGCTATATTGCTAGTTACAGATACTCTGAAGGAATGGCCAGGTAGGGATCACTTCAGGGAAAGAAAGCAGTGAGGCTGGAAGGGAGCTGCAATTCACAATAGTTACTTAATATATCAATATAGGCTCGGGAGCAGGTTAGGAATACCAGATAGGTTAATTGCAGGTACAATTCACAGAGAGGAAATTATGTAGGGCTGAAGTTATAGAGGAGGGGGGAGGAAGAGTGGTGATTCTAAAATGTAACACTCAGTTATAACATCTCTAAACTTTGCTGATATGGTTGATAGGGTAACACTGCTGAATAATCTCTTTTCTCATAGTCTTTATATAACACAGCAACATAAAATTAATCCAGGCTCGTGGTTTAATGTTCAGTGCAGGAAAGCAAAAATAAATAACTAAGTAAATAGGCATATCAGAATTTTCAAGGAAAGCCTATGACAGAGACAGCTTGAGAATTTTGAATAACTTATGAAACTCCTATATGTTTTTAGTAAAAAAATACTTTAAGTGGGGCCTTATATTTTAGGTAATACAAGAAAAACATGTTATTCACATTGGGACTCCATAGTTAAGTGGTGCAATTCATTCTCTAATAACTCTGATACTGTTATTACAGCAGGAGCATGAATAAAGCAGTATATGGACTTTTTGTGATCCTAATGAACCTTTAGTAGCACTATGCACTCTAGAGAAGTCAATTAAAATTACACATGAGGACAAAATACTTGTGTCTCAATCTTCTAAACATGATAAAGACAAAATATTGCATGAACCTTGCTGGTCTTTTCTATACTGGTGGCTGAATGTCTTATATTGTGTATTCAATTAATGTAGTACTTGGAGTAATACTAGGAGAGGACAGATGTACAGAAGACTGTAACCCATGGTTGTACATCTCCTGCAAGTGGGTTTATTTTTTTCCCAAGTGGTTCAGTAGATATTTATCCAGATTTAATTTAAAGGTATTGAAAGATTCCACTTCCACCACCTGTCAGGGAAGGAAAATTCCATAATGGCACTATCCTCTGGGTAAAGAAAGATATTCTTGTGTTCCTCTTGGGATAAGTCATCATAAGATGTTGGTCATAACTTCTTTTTTTGGAAATAGTAATTTTATTAAAGTTTTTGTTCTTAACAAGCACAAATAACACACACAAAAAAACAGACTGTACCATAAATAATAAGTAAGACATGATACCAAATGTAAATAAATTAAATTAAATAAATTACATGATAAAAAGAAGAATGGGACTAGACCTTATCCCTTAAAAACATTTCATCACATATTATAATATGTTTATACAAATCCCTTCACTGCATATTTGCTCCAAATCTAACAAATAACATTGTCAATAAAGAGAGAAAGGAGATAACCCTTCCACTTCCTAGTCTTAAATGTCTAAGCTGGGATTCAATTAACATAAAAACAACATGTTCTTCTTACTATATAGTGTAGCATCTGAGACAATCTAGGTAAAGGAAAAATAGACAATAATACATCAAACTAAATTAAAAACCTAAAGAAAAATAACCAGATTAGGCATCCGTGATACAGGAGATGTGATCAGTGGGAGAAGGAACTCCCAAAGGGAGTTCAATTCATCAAGTGTCTGGGGATCTAAGTTCTTACCTAGCAAAAAGTGTCACAGTTGCAAGAATCTAAAAAAATCCTGCCTGGGAAAACTGAATTCTCTGGTCAGTTGTTGGAAAGATTTTAGGGCACCACCCTCATACAATTGGCCTATATACTGTAACTCACATCTTGCCCACCTGAGAAAGCCCCCATCCATCTGAAGAGGAAGAAAGTCTACACAGGCTCTTTTAGGGGTCAGGGAGGATAAGTTAAGTCGAATTCCCAATTTCTTAGTGACCCTTAGCCAGACTTGTTTCAAGGTCAGCGACCATTAATTGAGAATAGTAAATTTAGTAAACTCCTCTTGGTCCATCAATAAAATATCTGACATTTTTGCCGCAGTAACCCAGGGTTTTTCTAACCTTTTCCATTGTGGGGAATCCCTCTCCAAACACATAGCAGCAAGCGCTTGCAACTGGGTGGCCCAAAAATGTTTAACAAAATCAGGCAGACCCAGTCCCCCTCTTACCTTCGCTCTCTGTAAGATCTGCCGTTTAATCCTAGGTGACTTGTGTTTCCATAAAATTTAGAAATGGAAGTTTTTAGACTTTTCCAAAGAGGGGGGTTAAGGGGAAGCATAGTAAATATAAAGAGAGAACAGGGAAGAACGTTCATTCTTATGACCGCGATCCGACCTGAGAGCAAGAGAGGGAGCTCATTCCATCGATTCAGGTCTTCTTGAATATTCTGGAGTAATTTGAGATGGTTAGATCTAAATTAGCAATCTTAGTAGGTATCCGGACTCCCAGATATCCAAATCCCTCTTTTGCCCATTTAAACTGGCCTATTTGGAGAAGTAAACCTTGATTAGGGGGATTTATAGGTAACATTTCTATCTTCATGTCATTAGTTTTAAATCCTGAGACTGTCCCAAAGTCTTGTAAAGAGACCCCAAAATCGGTGCAGAGCTCACCAGATCTGTGACATAATAAGGTATCATCTGAGTACAATGAAACGCATAATTCAGTGCCTTCCTCTTTGATTCCCTTATATATCTCTGACTGTCTGATTAAAGTTGCCAGAGGCTCCATACTTAATGCAAATAGGAGGGGAGAGAGCAGGCAACCCTGTCTAGTGCCCCTTTCAGTATTAAAGGAATCCGAGATTATTCCATCCACCTTCCCTCTAGCCTTGGGATTTCTATACATTTTCAATATCTAATCCTGAAATTTACCCCCAAACCCAAATTTGGCCAAAGTTTGGTCCAGAAATATCCAATAAAGGCAGTCAAAGGCCTTTTCAGTGTCTAAGGAAATGACTGCATTAAGTGAGTGAGAGGGAGACAATTTAGTAGTTGACAGAGTATTTAACAGGAGGCGTACATTATCTTCAATGTGATGTCCCAGGATGAATCCAGTCTGATCAGGGTGAACTAGATCAAGGACTAGGCCCTGAAGCCATATTCCCAATAATTTGGCAAAGATTTTTGCATCAGCATTAAGAAGGGAAATAGGGCAGTAGCTTGTACAGTTCTGAGGGTCTTTCCCAGGCTTTGGGATCACCAAAATCATAGCCTCCCCACAAGAGTCTGGGGTGGCCCCTATTACGTGTGCTGCATTGCAAACCCAGAGAAGAGTAGGAATCAAGTCCACCACAAACTTTTTATAAAATTCTACTATAAAGCCATCTGGGCCTGGGGCTTTACCCAAGCTAAATGACTTAATTACTGATGTCAACTCACCCTCAGTAAAGGGTCTTTCCAAAACTTTCACTTGGGGCTCTTTTAGCAAAGGTAACTTTACTGTTCCAAGAAATAGAGCTATTTTTTGTTCGCAGTTAGGGGTTCTCTCTTTGGTATATAACTGTGCCAAAAATTCTACAAATTCTCTTGCAATTTCTGATGGTTTTGTTGCCACCAAGCCTGGGATCTATTAACACATTGATTTTAGAAACATATCAATCTGATGCCTGCTTCTGAAGGCAGAGAGCTAACAGTCTACCTGCTCTCCCCCCCTTCATAATACTTTTGATTGGTAAACCACATGGCATTAATAGTGCGATGCTGCATTAAATCATTATAACTCTCTCTAGCTTCCTTAAGCTTTTGTAGGGTGGGCTGATCTCTATTGACCTTGTGAAATGCTTCTAAGCTCGCAATAGTATCCAGGGCATTTATAACCTTGGCCTTATTTAGTTTTTTTGGTAGGCTGAATAACTAATAAATTTGCCTCTTAGTACAGCCTTGAGACCATCCCAAATAAATTTTAAAGGAGTATCGGCCTCTCTATTCTCCTCCAAATAAAATTTGATGGACTCCTTCACTGAGGCCACAAACGTCTTATCGGACAGTAAGCTGGCATTCAGTCTTCATGACCCTCTGTTAGTGCCTGTTTCCTATCTGACCCTAATTTGAATCATAGCATGATCCGAAAAAGTAACTGGCTGAATAATTACATTTTGAAAGTTATGTACATCAGTTTTCCAAGTGTAGATTCAGTCAATTCTAGAATATGAATTTGAGGCCGAAGAATGAAATGTAAAATCCTTCCCCTTGGGATTCTGCCATCACCAAACATCTAGTACTTCTAATTCTGAGGTTAGCGTCCGTAGGAGTCTGGAGCTGGATGCCATCCCCTTTTTATTAGGAGGATTCTTATCCAAAGTCCAGCTCTCAACACAGTTCCAGTCACACGCTATGATCAATTGCCCAACTTGGAGCCAGGATACCATTTGATACAATGCTCTAAAAAAGGCCCCTGAAGAGGGGGTAGGTGTGTAAACTGAGATTATGTTAAGAAGTTGCCCACAAAACTCCCCCATGAGAAGGACCCACCGACCGTTTCCCTACCATTGAACTTTTGAGATTTTGAATTAAGCCCCCCCTCCTAATCAGGATAGTCATGCCTGCTTTGGGTGTAGATGGGTGAGAATCAGAAAGAACAGAACCCACCCATAAGCATTTTCATTTATCACGTTCAGTTTTTGACAACTTGATCTCCTGAATACACACAATATCACACTTTGCCCCCTTTAACTCCTTTAGAATTCTAGCTCTCTTCACTACATTGTTTATTCCTTTAACATTTATGGAGCATAGATTAAGTGACCCCATTACAATTTTATTAGCAATCCATCCATAAGTCTCATCCCCACCCCTCAATTCAATTAGGATGCCGTTCCTTATGAATTAAAATAAAAATAAATAGTACCTTAACAAAAACATCATCAAAACACACATATAAGAACCGGTAGGTCCCAACCAGGGACTAGAATAAAAATAGTAAGAGAAAACCCATACAGGGGGCAGAATGAGGCAAAATGAGGTGGAATGTTGCCTCTAGGGTGTTAAAATGTCACACCCTATAGGGCACCAATACTCCAAGAGAGGGCCTAATAGGAGGAGGTTTATTCCTCCACCTAGGTGTAGTAAGAGTGAGGTACCCAATGTGCCAAGGGCAGATCCACTAGTTTACACTTATTAATGTGCACCTTCCCTTCCTATAGGTGGCCCAGATGACGGGCAAACCGAGCAAACCCACCGTGGCCCGGGGCTTGATAGTACATATATCTTCTCCATCCTTAATTTTTTTTATTATTATTCTGTGCCTTTTGCCTCAGTTCACTTTCCCATCCAATAGTTCACAGGTTCACAATGGCACAGGGAGTAAAAATACCCACTAAGTATATAACAGAATATAACAACAAACTATAACATAGTCCCCATTTCTCTCCCCCCCTTCCCTCTAGGTAGGAGGCTGCAGTAAGAATGGCCCTCCCCCATACTTAACAACTGTGCAGTCCTACTAAACACTTATATGTTTTAAAGGGAAACGTCCACATACAGTCGGGCCCCACCTCCATGTGAAGTGGGGCCCGATTAGCAGATGCAATAAAAAAGAAGTTAAAATAAACTTACTCCTTCACATTTATTTGAAAGTATATCTGGCTGATCCTCGCCCTATTTGCCCGGCATTTTTAGGATGCAGAACCCTCCCCTCGCACCCCAAGCACCAATATGTCCCCGTGACGTTTCAGGCGGGAGAGCCGGGGCATCTATATACTTGATATGAGACTCCTTTTTAAAATAGCTCCAAACCGGAGCTTTTTAAAATAGTTCCAAACCGGAGCTATTTGAAAAAGGAGTCTCATATCAAGTATATAGATGGACCTTTGTTACTTAATATGCCTCTCCAATTGGACATTGGGTAGAGAAAATTGGTCTATTCTATGCATGTATACAAATATAAAGCTGTGTTTAGATAAAGACAGGAAATTATATCTGACATATTTGACCTTCAACTGTGTAGAGCGGTTTGATCGTGTAATTCCATATTAATAAGGAAATAAAAAAAACATAAAAACTTGGAGCAGCCATCATTATTTAATTTATTAAGAGGCAGATTTTAATGAATGAATAAAGCTTGTAGTAGTATATATAGAAATTATTGCCATGTTTTTGTGATGATTGCACATTGTGTCACCATGTAACGCTCTTCCTGTATCAGAAATGCTGTGTGGAATTTCTATGCATCTTATAATATTTAATATATCTTTGGACATTTTTTTATTATTTTTTATTGAAAGGCTTTGTAACCAGGCATTATAAAAAGGTATCTTAATTAACTTTAAATATAGTTCCCTGTGCAAAAACATCAAATGTATAATAATGCAATCTGCTGTGAAGTAGAACTACTGTAGCTTAATTAAAGCAAATTGAATTGGGTATTTAAATGATGCTTGTGCAGTACAAGTCACATTAAAATGTTCTACCGATGGTTTGCTTTAGCATTTCTAATTGAGTTAAATGAGTGTTGCTGGGTTCAGTACAAAACCTTGCACAAACTGTTTCTTAAAAGTTACAGCTTAATTTTGCATTACATTGTGATTGTGCTTAAGCTGTATTCCAATTGAGCAGGAAAAAACATTTTATAAACATTGATTTTGAGCTGATTAAGTGCTGGAAAACAATGCAGTATGAGATGCCAATGTATTGCCAACTGTAAAAAAAACAATGGTAAACCAACTCATTAGTGGGACAGTTTAATGTGACTTGTACTGTACAAGCTAACTCCACCTCCTGATGAAGACCCATGAGGATGTGTTGCTATGTAGGGGTGTTAGCACTGGTTTATGACATGCTGTGCCTGATATAAAAGAGCAGCATTCTGATTTAAACTCAGCCTTGGTGTGTGAAAATTATTTCTTTTTGATATACTTATATTGTTTTGACTAGAGCACCTTTGGGGCAGCTGATGTGCACCTCCCCTCACTTCTATTTTTCTTGTGTAATGCACCTGCAGGGAAATGAGGGGATATAAGATTAAATAACAGCAACAGCAATTGGTGACATTTGTCGGTGGGTGGGAGGTGCCAGTAGACACCAGGGAAATGAAGGGGGCTTTATTTGACAAAGGGGACAATGATCAGTGAGAGGGGGGTGCCAGTAGACACCTGCAGAAAAATGAGGAGATTTAATATTTAATAATGGTGACAGTGATCAGCGGGCGGGGGGTGCCACTAGACACCAGGAAAATAATGGGGAATTTATTATTTGATAAAGGGGACAGGGATCGGTGGGTGGGGTGTGCCAGTAGACACCTGCAGGAAAATGAGTGGATATAATACTTAACAAGGGGGACAGTGATCAGCAGGTTGGGGGTACCACTAGACACCAGGGAAATGAAAGAGACATTATTTATCTATTTAATAAAAAGAAATATAAAAAGGACAAAGTTGAGCAGAATGAAGAAGGAGGAAGACAGAGAACTCTGGGAAGCCAGTACTAAAGGCCTAGAGCAGAAATACTCATACTAGAAATCCCAATATCAGTTATTTGGGAAAGCAAACTGAGCCACAGATTTTTTCACAATCACAGCCTTAACTGTTAGGCTGCTAGAAGATTTATAATGTATTGGTTTTTAGTACATGTATACACGTCCTTAAAACATAAAAAATGCAGAGTTGCATAAAAAGCAATGACTATGGGCCTAAATGTAGGTAAACACCCCTTGCCTTTATTTAATGTAGTAAGTGATGTTGTGAATGGAAAATTGCTGGTTGTGTTCTGTATTCTCAGGCTGCGGCAACTGAAAATCATTGTAAATGAGACCCTGACGCAATGGTTTAACCAGTTTCTCATCATAATTATTATTAGGTAGATGTGAGTTACGTGGAGTTTCCTTGACTTCTGTTTCAGATTTCCAGTTTTCTATGGGTGATTCCTTTACAATCTGTCTTACACAGAAAAGATATATACAGCTCTAAGATGTTTATAGAAGTGAACAGAATAGCAAAGATCCCTAATGACTCCTGAGAGTGCCAAAAGTAGCTCAGAAAGGCAATATTGTCAGGAATTGTCAGGTTATTCTCCAGTAGAGGAGCAGTCACTGAAATCTACAATCAGAACACCAAAGATAATTGAAAGGCAGCAAATGAAAATTATATAAATAATGCACTGAGAGTTTTGTTTTGATGTGCAGTGTTCAAGAAAAAAGACTAACAGTTGGGTGTAAAGCACGCTTGAGATATAGCTAACTCAGAAATTATGTACACTTTAGTACAGCAAGTTTTCTAACCATTATGACTGATTATCCTCAGAGCATAAAGAAAGCAGCTTCTGCTCTTTTCCTAACACCACACTGTAGAACTGCCCAATGTGCATGCAGTGAATTTTCTGTGACAGTGTACCAAGTCACCATTTTTGTTTTACTACCTGTTTGTGCCTCCTTCCTGTGACACCTCCTGCCCCACTTGACTTCAGCCACCCATCACCACTGCTTTAATAAGGAGGATGGCGATCGGCTGGTGGGGAGTACTAGTAGACATCTGCATGAGAATGAGGGAATATAAGATTCAATAACAGTGATGGTGATCGGTGGGTGGGGGATGCCACTAGACACCAGGGGAATTAAGGGGGGCTTCATTTTTTCAGTAAAGGGGATGGTGTTCAATGGATGGAGGGGTGCCAGTGCAATACCACTATGGATCTTATTTCAGTCACCCACCTCCACTGATTTATTATTTATTAACAGAGACAGTGATTGGCAGGTGGGATGTGCCATTAGACACCAGGGAAATGAAAGGGAATTTATTATTTAATAAATGGAATGGCAATCAGTGGGTAGGGGTGCCAATATATACCTGCAGGGAAATGAGGAGTTATAATATTTAATAAGGGGGACAGCAATCAGCAGGTGGGGGATACCACTAGACACCAGGGAAATGAAGGAGGCTTTATTTATTTAATAAAGGGAATGGCGATTGGTGGTTGGGGGTTGCCAATGCAATGGCAGTGTGGATCTGACTTTGGTCACCCACCTCCACAGATTTATTATTTAATAATGGGGACAGTGATCAGTGGGTGGGGATGCCATTAGACACCAAGGAAATGAAGTGGAATTTATTATTTAATAAAGGATACGGTGATCGGCAGGTGGTGGGGGGTGCCAGTAGACACCTGCTGGGAAATGAGAGGATATAATATTTAATAAGGGCAATGGTGATCAGTGGGTGGGGGTGCCACTAGACATGAGGGAAATTAACAGGGATTTATTATTTATTAAAGGGGATGTTGATCAGTGGGTGGGAAATTAGGGGATATAATATGTTTTAAATATTTTCATCAGTCAGAACAGGTACTTGAGTATTTAACATCCACTTAGGGCTGATTCTTTTACTGGAAAGGTGTTGCAACTGCAAGTTGTTGAGCTCCTGATTGTATTAATGTCTCACAGACGGCAACCTGGCACAATCTGCTGGATGAGAAAATCCATCAGGCTTCTGGCATACCTTATTGCCGTGACAGTTCATGATAGCCATCATGTGGGCAAGTGAGAAATTGTATTGAAACAACTGCTGTAATTCACCATGGTAACACACTATCACTTCTCTACCACACCACAGGGAGCGGTACCAACTAGTGGTATACTGGGGTACCATGAAACATTTCTATAACTGCCACTGTATATGCCCTCATCCTCCCAGGTGGATCCACAGTCTCCAATGCTGCCAAAGCCTTCCTCTCTGCACCATTTCTTCAACTATGAGTTGAATCTGCTGATGCAGAGATCTCTCTTCTGTCCCCTGTCATAGACAGGCAACTTGTCTTCGAATGCCACTGAGTAAACTACCTGTCTGAGACCCATCCCCAGCTCCTTAAACTCCACCTGCACAATTCCAGCCCCAAACCCTAGCCAGGTCATTAGTTCCTGGGTGGACAATGATATTCAGCTCTCCCTCCCATCCTTCTGCACTAGTGATCTGCAGGATCTACTTCACATCCCTCTGGGCAATAGTGCCAGGTAGGCTTCTAACCTGCCTCTCTTCCCTCATTCCTGTTTCCAAATCTATCCAACTCACAGCCGAGCCCCCACCAGAAGTTTCTTCTTCCTCTCCTCCGGGGTTCTTTTCCACCCCTCATAGGGTCTCCACTATGGAGGGCCCCCACATTCTCCCTGGTCAGTACCACAGCTGCCTCCTCCTAGCAGTCCAGTCCTGAAAGAGCAGTCTAGGAATGATGTAATGGTACCAGTTGAGGAATGTGCCTCTGTCCCACCACCCCAGCCTTCCAGAGTCCACCTTAGTCCAGCTGTTCCTCCTCCCAGGCATCCTTGGAGGTAATGGTGGCAGATGTTGTGGACCTTGTGAGGGGGCAGAGGTGCCCTAAATCCCAGCCAACTGGGACTGGAGTCTAGTGACTACCTCTCTCAACCCAGAGAGACTTGTGCAGATGGGGTAAGACTGCAGTCTCCAGAAGGTCTCCCTGAAAACTGCTGCCCAACAGACATTGCACTGTACCACTCCCAGCATTCTCAACTTATATTCTCTCTGTTTTACCTGGAAATAGTTTTGTACCCTTAACTCTGTTAGGGTGTTCCTTGTTTTACCCTTTTTTGTTTGTTTTTATTTGTATTCTTCCATTTTTTGTTTAAATATTTTTTAAAGTTCTACACTAGAAGGGTGTTGCTCCAGTTTCCAGTTTTGGCCTAACTTTCACCTTCTGCCCTTCTCAGCAGTGACTGTTACACAGCAGTAAATGGGTGCTTTAAAAAAACAAAACACCTCCAAGCACTCCAGAGCCAGGAGGAATATTAACCTTCTTCTGAAGGAGGTCAAAAATACCATGAAATCCAGAATGCTGATGCAAAATTACTGGGTTTTAATTCCAAAAATAACAACAAAGGTCTCAAAACAGAAATCCAAAACATTTCTCTCTGTTCTAGTCTATTTAAGTGGTCAACTCCTCTTTTACCTATTCTGATCTGTTCTATGCCAGAGAACCTTAACAATATGGCAAGATGGAATTAGAATTGATTTGAGATCATTTAATTCAAGATTTGGCAAATTTAAAACCAAGCGATCTGATTGGCTGTTACCATCAACTTTATAATTTTTCTGAAATGTTCACTTAGACATTTTGCCAATTTTAATTTGATTATAGTAATCTGTTTCTACCTTTGTATCATTTGTTCAAATCACTGATTTAAATATTTCTGTAATCAGACATTTTGATTGGTTGATACATGTGATGTCACAGAATTTGAATCCACTTGGTATAAAGTCATGTATGCAAGGGCCATCCCCCTGATGAAGCCTTAATTGACAAAGTGCAGGGGACCTTGCACGTAATTGTTGTGCCATTACTAACCTTTGTTATTTTTTAAATTAAAAAAAAAAATTTTGCAACAGCAATCTGGACTTCTTGGTATTTTTGACCACCTTCACTGGAGGGTTAGCAATCCTCCTGGCTCTGCAGTGCATGGTGGTGTTTTTTTTGTTGTTGTTGTTCATTTAGGGCAAGCAGCCCTCACCCACACCATGCCCCAGCTCTGCAGTGTGGTGCTTTTCGTCCATTAGTAAATGGATGCCTTGTCCTAGTTGATTGGCAGAGTCCCCCACTTCTCTGTTTCCTTCTGCTGATGCCTGTCAGGGCATGCGATGCCAATCACCTATTCCACTTCTTGGCTGTTTCACTCACTTGCTGGACATGAACATGTGGGACACATTGGCAGGACTGCTTTTATGAAGAACCTGCTTCCTTCCTGGTGGCACGCTACTGAGTATGGGAGGTCAATTATCAACTAGATGAGGCCCCAGGTCAGACAATCAGAACCATTGCTCCAAAACTACAGGGCTAGACACAATTCTTATAATATAGGCCCTAAATGTGTGCTACTCTGGCTGGTCCCATATTTACCCTTCAATCAATAATAAATACACTAATTCAAAGAAGTTTCACCATTACATACCCCACCTACTGTGTGTTGTCTCAAAAAAACACAATCCTTTTTTTTGTCCCTCCTGTGGCAAATGCATGCAGACTCTGCTTAAGGCAGCACCTGCAGGAAAATTGGTCTTAAATAACAAGCCAAACCAACCTGCTATCAGAAATCTTGCTCAACCCCACTTCCAGTTATCAACTACCTGATGTCCCAGACCAGACAATTAGCACCATCCCCCAAACTACAGGGCTAGATACAGTTCTTATAGTATGGCCCATAAATGTGGGCTTCTCTGGGTGGTCTCACATTTACCCTTCATTCAGAAATCATTACACTAATTCAAATAAGTTTCACCACAGCTTACCCCACCTATGTTGTTCCCAAAAAACATAAGCCTTTTTTGTCCCTCCTGTGGCAAATGCAGGCAGATTATGTTTAAGACAGCACTTGTAGGAAAACTGGTCTTATATAGTAAGTCAAACCAACCTGCTATGTATGACATCAAAACAGGTGTATCAATTGTATTGCAAGAATGCAAAGGAAAGCTACAAAGCTTATACAGTATAACATTTTAAGGAACAACCATACTCAGAGTTACTAAATAGATTAGGTGTGTTTAGCCTTGAGCAGAGAAGATAGAGTGATAAATTACGTCTATGATATTTTAAGACACTGTTCAATGATGATCAAACTAAACTCAGTTTAAACAAAGGTCTCAGAAATGGAAGGGCATAACAGGCTGCTTAAACACACGCCTTTCAAAATGAAGAGTCAGAAATCATTTTATGCAAAAGAGGCTGTTGGGATATGGAATAAACTTGAAGAGGATATTGTCACCAGTGTTACAAAGTACAAAGGGAAACAGTGTCAATGACTACCACTGAGACGTAGGGGAGGGGGTCAGGATGGTGGTCTTCTTAGCTTCCTTCTGACTTATATACCATAGTATTTGTTTGTTGATTGACTGATTGATTGATGTTTTCACTTGGAGGGTGACCTTAGTCCCAGGGGTAATTTTTAGGCATGAACACAACCATAAAGATGGCACAAAATGGTTATGTAAGTACATAGAGATGAAGCATTGGACACTACTGTACAACTGAATGACCATGGTGTAAACAATAAATAAAAGAAACGCAGGACAAAAAGCATTTGACATTACAACACCATGTAAGACCATGGCATGAAAGTGAAAACCAAGCAATAAATACAAAAAATGCATTTAGTGTGCAATAAATGCAAATGCAGAAGCAATGCCACAAAGGGAAAATCATAAGCATGTGTATTAATAACCCCATTCCAAGAATTCAAAACTAGGGGGAACATTTACAGGCAAAGTCAGTCAGGAGGGCAGCTCTATGGTGGGATTTGAATAGGGAATTATTTGCTAAAAAGTGGAACCAGACCATTCCAGTGGTAGGGGGCAACAATGGAGAAGTCAGTTTGCCCCATGCAAGTGGTGACCTGGGGATCCTCAAGAAGCAGCTAAAAGGATGATCTAAGCTTGCAGTGACATGCAGTATAACCATAATATAACTAAATGAACTCGCCAACTGATTCATTGGCTAACTAACGCAAGACCCCAAATGACATAAATAAGCTGAACTCAGATACCGCAGTAAACTACCTGACCCAGGCCCCTAATTGTGGATTTTTCCAGGATGCAAATCCAGGTGGATATGCCCAAATAAACAGCACTGTAGGATAATGTAAGCGGATATAACATTGAGGGGATAATAGCTGAGACAACAGATTCAATACAGAAATTGTACCCTAAATGGTCATAATCAAGGCCACTGATTTTCATGTTTTACCAGAAAACCTGATAACATTCCTGCATTTGGACTGCCTGAAGACCAGCAAAAACAAAGAAATGCGTGGAATTTGGCATTTTATGCCAGATCAGTAAATCTGTAGAACTTGTTTTTTCTTAGAATATTCTTCCTGTACTAGTTTCAGTTTTTTAATGCTCTGTATAATAAGCCTTCTTTTATTCTAATTATTTATTCACATTCTAAAAGAATGATAGAATTCCAGTAAAATACAGAAATTAGACTAGCAATCACTGGTACAATTCATGAAATTCCAAGTTTTGAAAATGGAATTTCATTATTTTAGTCACAGTAAATTAGTGCCCTTGGTCATAATATACATCCACACAAGCCTATGGAATATCTAAGTGACTCTGTGCACATGTTTTACTAAGAAAAAGAAACATTACCTGTGTTTCCAGTCATTGATAGAATAAGGACTGTGTCTCTTGTATCACAGCATCCAGTGTCCATTTAAATGTGTGATCATCAGTGGAAAGTGCTTTATGAGAGCCAGAATATAAGCAATAATTCCCACACTCTCATTCCAATTAAGTTAGCACACTATAAAAAATAAGTAATGACCTTTCAATGACTCCTCCAGAGTATTTTTTCTTTTGCAACAGTCTGTGTCCTATTCCTCAGTATGTAGACCATCAGTTTCTTTAATCTGAAACAGCTAGGCAGATCTGGTTATGAGGCTGCGGGGACAAGTCACATTTTGTTTACCTTGCCATTCTGGGAAATTCATGATTAGGAAAGTAAACAATGATATTCAAGCATTTTAGTAATCTGGGATTCTGTTGGATTTATAATTTATTAGGGCCAGGTGTGAGTGAAGTGGCTGAAATTCACTTGCAAATGAATCCATTAAGACTAAGAAATTCACAAAGTACAAATTCATGAAGTTTCACCCAGCAAAGTGCTAACTTTCTTTGCAAACTTAGCAAAACTTACTTGTGAAGTGGACATTTCATGAAAAGAAATGACACTTTAAAGTGTAAATTTTGTATATTCAAGGAAGTCAAAGTTGAGGTGAGTAGAAATTTCATGAAAATGAACTCAGGTCACTTAGTGGCCCCTTCACCTGCAAAGCTTAAATTCACAAACCCCTAATTAGGACCTTTTTGGAAATGTAATATAATCAGTGAATAAACAGAACTTCTAAAAGTTCTCAACTACACAGATTTAAAAGCATGTCAACACTCCACAGATTTAGTGAAAGGCATATGCAGTGCAGATTAAGCCAGCAGCATGACACGGACTATTCAAATATTTCACAATATACAGTTATCACAGGAAATCCCCATTAATTTCAGTTACATTTCTGTGATATTTACTGGTATAGCTAGACTATATTTACCTGGTCTGGGCATGGAGATTGGTGGGTGGGTGGGGGCAGGAGTACCCACAGGGTGTTGCCGAGCCCAGCACCATCCAGATTGCAAACTGATTTGCACCTGTGGAGAAGGTTCAGGCACCTAACTCCACTGGGGCTGACTCCAAGTCAGTCAACGGAAAATGGAAAGACAACATGATGGCACCCAAGGAGAACCATTCTACTAGCAGATTGTTAGTGGCTGGGGACTCCATGATTAGGGGAGTAAAGAGGGTGGTTTTGGAAGGGTGGATGGGAAGAGAATATTCCAGTGATTTTCTGGTGCATTGACCATCTGGGATTTAGACAGAGTAGGAAGGATAGTGGACAGGGAGTGGGGGATCCAGGCATGCTAACACATGTGGCTACCAATGATCTGGTGAATCAGTCAGTGAAGATGGTGAAGCAGAACTTCCAGAGACTGGGGGACAGACTGGTGGCACACTCAGCCTCATGGGCCTTCTCTGGAGTCCTCCATGTGTGGGGCAGGGAGGGAAAAGCAGCATGTGATAAGGAGTGAGGTTACTGAGTAGCTTAATGGGTAGCTTCAGGGATGGTGTCAAAAGAATGGGTACCCCTTTATGGGGAATTTGGGGAAACTTCTTGGACAAAAGACTGTTCAACGGTGATGCACTTCAGCTGATGAGAGAGGGGAGCTTGTGCACTGAGGCAGAAGTTTGACATCTATATAAGGCATTTAAACTGACTGTTGGGGAGACTGGGTATAGGGAAACCATGGTGACAGGCAAAAATAAGGGACTCATAGCTCATACTCCCCCACATCTGAAGACTTTGGAGCAGCACAGCAAGTACAAAGAGAGCTGTGGTCCAAACTGAACTAGGTGAGGTGACATTTGAGAGGGGGAATGCAAAGTGTGCAGTTACCAGGAAAAACATGAAGAAGGGAAGATCAAGGAAAGCACAAGGGTAGTAGCAAAGTAGGCTAAAGGGTCAGATGGAAGAGTGTATGCCTTATTACCAGGAGCCTATGCAACAAAATCAGCAATCTCCAGGTGTTTCTGGGAGGCATCAAAGTTGTAGTGGGGTGGCAGGCACAGAATAACTGGCTTAGGAAAACAATGACTAGAAAATAATGGTCCCTTGATACATATTGTTCAGGATGGGTAGAGGAACAGAAGGAGGGGGAGGAGTAGACAATTTTGTCATGGATGCCATTGAGGTGGCAGAAAATGTGTGCATCAATGATAGTAAGTGGGAGACAGTGTTGCTGTGGGTGCAACTCACAGAAGCATTGGGCAAGAAACTGGAATTAGGGGTGATCTATAGACCTCCATGGGAAGTGGTAGAGAGGGACAGAGAGCTCAGGAAAGAGCCTGAAAGAGGAGTGACAAAGTGGGAAGGAGTGGTGGTGGGTGATCTGAACCCACCAGACATAGACTGGGATCTAACAGTGGCCAGTTGCACCAGAAGTCTGGTCTTGCTGGATGCTTTCCAGGACTGTCCTGGTGATAGGTTTAAATGCTTCATTGGCAAGCTTTTAAACTAGCCAAGGGGGGAGGCGCTGGAAAGGAGCAGGAAAATCCTAGCCCCCCCAAAAAAATCATGGTAGTAAGTGTGGCAAACACCAACATGGAGGTGTCGATAGGGAGAAGGGCAGGGCTAAATGGAGAAAGTGACAAAGGCAAGAAGGACAGGGATGGGGCAAAGGGGTAAGACCATCTGGAAATGGAGGTAATGAGTACCAATGCCCGTAGTCTGGGCAACAAGCTCCTGAACTGGTGGCCTTAATGGAAGAGGGATGCCTGGATATCGTAGCAGTCACAGAAACATGGTACACAGAGAACCATGACTGGGATGTTAACATACCAGGGTACATAACTTACAGGAGAGACAGGCAAGGGAGAAGAGGAGGAGAGTAGTCTCTATGTAAAGGAAGGAACAAAGCAACTGAACAAAGAGTAAACAGGAAGAGAGAGGCACTGTGGGTCACCTTGGAGACTGGAAAGGGCACCACAATCCACACAGGGTTGTGTACAGGCCCCCATGTCAGGGGAAGGAATGGACAAGGATATGATGGAAGGCATTCTTAGAATGGCAGAGAAAGGGGAGATACTGTTGATGGGAGACCTGAATATGCCGGATGTTAACTGAGCACATTGCTGCAGCCACATCCAAGAGCAGGGCCATTCTTGACGCCCTACAGGTGGCAGGCATTAGACAGCTAGTTTTGGAACCCACTCATGAGGGAGCAATCTTAGACCTCGTACTCTCAAGCGGGGCAGTGAGAGGATCTCAGATCTAGAAGTGGGTTGCCATCTGGGGACAAGTGACCATCAGACAGTGTGGTTCACGTTAACTCAGCTACAGAGTCAAGCCATACAAAAGTGAGGGTACTGGACTTTAGGAGGGCTGACTTTGGCAAAATGGGAGAGGCCTCAGAAAAGCACTAGCAAACAGGCTAGAAGGAGGTGTGGAGCAACAATGGGGAATTATCAAAACTGCCATCACAGAGGCAACAAGCCTTTGTGTGAAGCAACAAACAAATCAAAATAAAGAAAAGCCACTATGGTTCTCAAGAGAGGTGGCTGTGAAAGTCAGGAAGAAAAGATAGCATTCTGGAAGTATAAGGAAACACAGAAGGAGCAGGACAGAGAGCTGTACCAGTTAAGGCAGAAAGAAGCAGGAAGGAAGTCAGAATAGCAAAGGCCCAAACTGAGGAAAAGATAGCCAACTCAGTTAAGAAGGATAAAACTTTATAGGTACATCAGCAGCGAAAGACAAAGGGGAGGGATAGTGAGGCTGAATAGAATGAGCGTGGGTGGGCAGAGGGGACAGTGAAAAAGCAGGAATACTGAACGAATATTTCAGCTAAGTATTCACAAAAGAGGAGGGGGAAGTGCCTAATCCAATTAACAGAAGCACTCTTGATAGAGGGGTTGATCCCAGTCCTTTCACAGAAGAAAGGGTTCTGCAAGAACTCCTAAAACTGAAGGTGGACAAAGCAATGGGTACTGATGGAATTCACCCCAGAATTCTAAAAGAATTAAGGAAGGAACTAGTGAAACCACTGGCTACTCTTTTTAATAAATCATGGGAGGATGGTGTGGTACCCGAGGACTGGAGGAAGGCGGATGTGATTCCCCTTCACAAAAGTGGGACCAAGACAGAGGCAGGAAACTACAGACCTGTCAGTCTGACCTCTGTGGTAGGGAAAGTGATGGAGTCACTTCTGAAGGAAATAATAGTTGAGTACCTAGAGGTCAGTGGAGCACAGGATCCGAGGCAGCTTGGGTTCACAGCAGGAAGGTCATGTCAGACGAATCTAATAGATTTCTCTGACTGGGTGACCAAAGTAGTAGACCAGGGAGGGGCTGTGGACATGGCCTACCTAGACTTTAGCAAGGCATTTGACACAGTCCCACACAAAAGATTATTAGTCAAATTAACCAGCCTGGGAGTGGGTCCCAGGGTGGTAGCCTGGGTAAAACATTGGCTGGACAACAGGACACAGAAGGTAATTGTAAATGGAGTCCACTCTGAAGAAAGGCGGTTACTAGTGGGGTACATGAGGGTTCAGTATTGGGTCCAGTCCTTTTAATGTCTTCATCAGTGACATTGCAGAGGGACTGGAAGGAAAGTATGCCTTTTGCAGATGACACAAAGATCTGCAACAGGGTTGATACACAAGGCGTGGAAAGGATGAAAAGGGACTTGGCAAGGTTGGAGAAATTGTCAGAGTATGGCAGCTAGGATTCAATGCAAAAAGTGCAAAATAATGCACCTGGGAAACAAGAACCCAGGGAAGAATACACAATGGGTGGGAGGTAGTACCAACAACAAAACAGGAAAGGGACCTGGAGGTAATCATATCAGATGACCTTAAGGTTAGTAAGCAATGTGAGAAGGCAGTATGGAGGGCCGGGGATAACTGGGATGTATGGGAGAGGCATCAGCAGCAGAAAACAGGAAGTTGTTATCCCTCTGTACAGACAGTTGGTGAGACCCCATCTGGAATACTGTGTCAAGTTCTGGAGACCCCATCTCCACGCAGACATAGACAGGATAGAGGCAGTCCAGAGGAGGGCACCAAATGGTGCAGGGTCTGCAAGAGAAGCCGTATGAGGAGAGACTAAAGGAGCTTAATATGTATACCCTTGAGGAAAGAAGGGAGAGGGGGACATGATAGAAACTTTCAAGTACCTCAAAGGAATCAACAAAATCCAAGAGGTAGCATCTTTCAGAAAAAGAGACTTGCAAGAACAAGGGACACAATTTAAAGATAGAAGGAGGCGGTTCAGGAGCAATGTGAGGAAGTATTATTTCAGAGAGGGTAGTGGATGCATGGAACAGCCTTCCTGAGGAAGTATGGGGTCTAAAACTGTGGAGAATTCAAGAATGCATGGGACAGACATAAGGCAATTCTTGTGGTGGGCAGGAAGATATAGGCTGTTGGTTAACTAGGATCTGCGGCCTATCCTGTAGGTAGGGAAATGGGCAGACTAGATGGGCCTAGCGGTCCTTATCTGCCGTCAAAGTCTATGTTTCTATGTTTCTATGTCTACTGGTACAGCTAGTTAATGTACCCATCAGGCATACTGCAATTCTAGATGTGGTGGTCACCAACTCAAAGGTGGTATGGCCTGTGAAAATATGGGTGCCCCTGGAGAACAGTGACCATAACTCCATTTGGTTCAAACTGGCCCTTGGGTCCAGAAAACCCTGACTGAGAGCTGAAGTCTTTTATTTTAAAAAGGGTGGAATTCAGTAAGTTAAGGGAGATGGTCAAGGAAATGTTAGTAGTGGTGAACAACATAGGTGGGACAGAAGAGAGATGGGGCAAATATGGAGGCCATTCTAGAAGCATCTGACTTATGAATAAGAACAGTAATCAAAAAGAGCGGGTTCAAGAGAATGGTATGGCTCTCGGCAAAGGACAGAGAAATGGTGAGGCCAAGAAAAAAGGCTTTCAATAAGTATAAAGAAAAGCAGGGGAAAGAAGAAGAATTGTGAGAATATATACAGAAAAATAGGGAAGCAAAGAAGGCAGTTAGCAAAGTAAAAGCAGAAACAGAAATGCTTACTGCAAGGGGTCAAGAGCAAAGAAAAACAGTTTTTCTGATGTATTGGGGGGAGGAAAAAAGGAGGGAGAATCACAAGACTAGCTGAGGGAGGTAGAGTGAGGATGGATAAAAGACCACCATCCTCAATGATTACTTTTGCTCACTTTTCAGTAGAGATGATGGTGGGCCCTTGTCAGATAATGGAAACAAGGCAGCAACTGAGGGGGTCCAAAAGATGAGGCAGTTAACATTTACAAGCAAAAGGGTTCAAAAAAGGCTAGCAGCCTTAAATATAGATAAGGCCCTGGGACCAGATGGGCTGCATCTGAAGTTTATCAGGGATAACTGTCAGTGGGACTGGCCAAACCTCTGGTAAGTCTATTCAACAGCTCACTGGGAATGGGGGTGGTTCCAAAGGATTGGCGAGAAGCATATGTGGTTCCAGTGCATGGGATGGGGGGGTCAACAAACAAGCAGGTAACTACAGATCTATCAGTCTTACATCTATTGTAGGGAAGCTAATGGAGTCACTGATCAAAGAGGACCTCACGGACTACCTGGACAGCAACATAATCCAGGATAGTCAACAGAAACAAATTCATGGCAGGGAGGCCTTGTCAGACTACCTTGATTGTTTTTTTTTTTTGACTGAGGGATGAGGGAATTAGATCGGGGCTATGCTATGAATTTGCTGTACTTTGAGTTCAGCAAGGCATTTGACTCAGTGACTCACTAACACTTGTTGAAGAAGATGGATGATGTGGGGGTGGCTAAGGCCATAGTAAACTGGATAGGTAACTAGCTAAAGAGAATGCAGCTGATGGCAGTGGTCAATGTGGTCAAATCAGAAGAGATGGTGGTCACAAGTGGGGTACCACAGGGATTGGTCCTTGGTCTGGTCCTCTTCAATATGTTCATCCGCAACATTGGTGAAGGACTCTGGAGTAGATTGTTTCTCATTGTGGATGATACTAAGCTCTGTGGGAGAGTGGATAGCAATGAAGGAATCAAGGAAATGCATAGGGACTTACAAAAGCTAGATGGGTGGTCTAATGTTTGGTAGTTAAATGTCAATGCTAAGAAGTGCAAGGTAATGCTCCTAGGGAACAAGAATCCCAGGACAGAGTACTGGATGGGTGGGGCATGACATAGCACTATGGCTGAGGAACATAACCTTGGAGTTATCATCCGTGACTCAGTAAAGTCAGTGTAACAAAGCATATAGCACAGCAAGTAGGATGCTTAGTCAAATGGCAGGGGTATTGGTAGCAGAAGGGAAGAGGTAATACTTACCCTCAATAGATCCTTATTGAGGTTACACCTGGAATACTTTGCCCAGTTCTGGACTCCTAACTTAAGAATATGGTAAGAGTTGATATTATGGAGGTAATTGAGAAATTAATGGTAACACCAACATTAAATGCTTTAGGTAAAGCAGACTTTAAAAGGAAGAGGCAAAAAATAAGTACATGGGTTTGAAAGGCAGAGTTTACTCAATTAGACCATTATGGAATGTGGAAAATAACACTAAGTAAACTGGACTATTTAGTTGATAAATATGTGCCAGAAAGGGTTAAATACAACAAGACTGGTAGAATATTGAAATGGTTGGATAACAAAGTTAGTAGGTTAATAAGAAAGAAAAACAGGATGTACAAAAGGAAGAAGAAGGCCAATTCACTGGAAGCATGGATAAAATTCAAGGAAGCAGTAAGGGCATGCAAGAAAAGCATTAAAAAAATCTGAGTGCGAGTATGAACTAAGACTGGCATCAGAAGTAAAGGACAATTATAAAATATTTTACAAATATATCATCTATAAATGAGGGGATAATGTGCAGGTAGGACCTCTTCAGGATGATATGGGTAATTTGCTTAGAGAAGAAAAAAACATGATTCAGATGCTGAATAACTATTTCTGCTCGGTGTTTAATAATAAAACAGATATAATAATATAATTTGACCTAGATAGATCGGTACAGACACTAGAGCTTGTTGAGAATGACATTAAAAAGAGGTTCCAACAACTGAATCCAAATAAGGCACTGGGGCTGGATGGAGTGCACCCCAGAGTTATCAAGGAATTGGTGGAGGAATTAACTGGAACAATTACTATGATGTTTCAAACATCTTTAAATAAGAGGTGTGTGATGGAGTGCTGGAGGAGAGTGACTATTGTCCATATCTTCAAAAAGGGAAATAAGAAGGATGTGATGAATTACTGCCCAATAAGTCTGACATTGGTCATAGGAAAGGTGCTTGAAGGTGTAATTGAGGATGAAATAGAGAACTTTATTAAACAATCAAATATGACTTATATTACACAACATGGTTTCACCAAAGGTAGACCATGTAAGACAAATTTATTACAGTTTTATGGCAGAGTTTGAAAAGCACTGGACAAGGGGTATCCTGTGGATGTAATCTGATTGGACTATAGTAAAGCCTTCGACATGGTACCACATCATGAATTAGTCGAGGTACTACTGAAGGCAGGAATTAACATCAGCATAGTGGCCTGGATCAGTTCTTGGTTAGAAGACAGAAAGCAACTGGTAAACATTCGGGGTGTGTCATCTGACTGTGCCAGTGTGACCAGCAGGATCCCTCAGTGGTCAGTCCTCAGCCCCACTTTATTTACCCTCTATGTGGCAGCAATGAAATGTGGCAAAGGAGTATGTTTATCAAAATTCTTAGATGATACCAAAATTGGCACTGTGGTAAACAGCTCTAAAGAGGTAGAAAATCTGCAGGCAGAGCTGTTTAAACTAGAAGAATGGGCCAGTAAACATAAACTCAGGTTCAATATTGACAAATGTGCATTAATGCACCTAGGGTGATCTAATCCAAAGGCATGGTATTGGTATCATGTAATATGGGCAGGTTAAATTGAGCAACTCAATTTGACTGCCAGTAGGAACTGCGAGTGTTAGACTATAGCGAGGATTAGTATATAGCGAGTGTAGCAGTGAGCTACATTAGCTGCAGCAGGCTATGGTGCTATGTTTGGCAAAGCAGTTCACAGTTGGCCATTTGGTGTAGTGGCTTCAGTCACTGCCTCTGTAGCGGGTGAACCCTGGTTTGGGTCTGGCTGTGGTGTATTTTTTTGGGGGGGGCATAATATATATTTTTTTAAATAACTGCTGTTCCACTGCCATCCTGGCTTTGTTCCCTTCTGTCTGCATGTTGTCTCCCCCCCGCCCAAGTAGTCCTCCTCCTGAGTTTTCTCCATTCCACTGTGTCCCCCCTCCGAGTTGATTATATTATTTATGGGGATTGTGGGGGGCATAGCCCTCCTCATAAACATTTAATTTATATTGCCCCCACAGAGAAAGTAAGCAACCATCGCTGTTTGCAGCAGTCACTGTAATTCAAATCACTATTTTCACTTTTGGCGATGTTAGGTTCCCTGTTGTAGGTGTTCTTTTTGAGTCACTGTTATCACATAAAACCCACAGTATCTACTGAATGGACAATTTTTAAAGTAAACATCTACGGAGAGGGATGGGGGCATGTTAGTGATAAAAGTTTTAAAAAGTGTCATTATCACTTGAGTGCAAAGACAGCAGCAAGGATCTTAAACTGCATTAGAAGACATATTGATAGAAGGGACAGAGGAGTAGTGATCCCTCTGCATATATCCATTGTGAGACCCCATTTGGAGTACTGTGCCCATTTCTGGTTACCCAATTTGAGGACAGAGATTAAGGTTCTTGAAAGAGTGCAGCAAAGTGTGACAAAGATGGTAAGAGGCATTAGAAATCGGAGTTATGAGGAAAGGTTACAGAATTTGGGATTATACTCATTGGAATATAGAAGATTATGTGGAGTCCTACGTCTGCTCTGTGGCTCCTTTACTAATGATGACCTTTGGGAATGTCTGGGATTCGAATTAAAAGTACAGAACTATAACACAAGGTTTCATAGTTTACAATTGAAATGGGAAACAAGTTTCACTAAGTGGAGAGCTAAAAGGTTTTAACTAGAGGGTGATTATGTTTGGAGAGTCTCCCATTGGAAATGTAGGCATTAAAGATATGTCAGTGTCTAAGGTCAAATTGATAACTACCTTAGGAATCACACATCAGGATATCCTCTTGTAAAGGGTAAACTTTAAATGGGTCTTTGGGCCTTATCTAGCTCAAAAATATCTATGAGACCTATAAGGAAAGATAGGGGATAGGCTAGAGATGGTGCAGTGCAGGATGACAAAAAATGATTCAGTGCCAAAAGAACAAGTCCTGGTAGGAGCACCTTAAGGCACTGAACATGTACTCACTGGAGACCAGAAGGGAGAGGTGAGATATGAGAGAGACCTTCAAGATCCTAAAAGGAATTAACAAAATGAACTGCAGGGAACTATTTAGTTCGAATACCAGCTTGCAGTCACATGGACATGAGTGGAAACTAAGAGGGGTAAGGTTCAGGAGGGATATTATTCGGTATTATTTTACAAAAAGGATGGTGGAGACATGGTACAGACTACCAGCTGAAGTCCAGGTGCAAAAACTATTGGTGGCTTCAAGCATGGTTGGGACAGAATGATGGGTATAGTGCTTGCTCTGAGTGGCAGAAACTGGAAGCAGAATGTGAGGAGTAGGGTTGTCTAACCTGTCACCTGTCAGGTATATTACCTGATAATCCAGTTTTCAGGGTCTCTATCCAGTATTCTGGTTTTGCTCAGTGCTGGTCAGGTTTTTGAGCAAATCTGAGTGCTCATATACTTTTGAAACAGATTCTGTCATATCATTCATTGTTTCTGCTGCATGTCCAGGTTCAAAACAAATTATTTTGTCAATACAGTGCTTTCTTTGTGAAAGCAGTCAAGCTGGAAGATTTAAAGTATTAACCATTAGTACCATTAGCAGATACTTATACTAATCTTCTCCTCTCTGCATCTTAAAGGAGCAGAGCAGCAAAGCTAGACAAAAAGCCTGTCCCCACCTTTTGTAACAGTAAAAGATGCAGTTGTCTTCCACTTTTATTTGCTGGTAAACATTTCCATCTCTAACATAATTTATGAATTTTTACATGTTTTAAATTAGTATTTTTTTCCTCAAGAATAATGTATGGTTGCCTCTTTGACTTTGAAATAGTACTGTGGACATGTATCCAGATAAAAAGATAAAGTACATGTTGTAGGAAATGAGCAATGTCTTTATTATATATCATTATATACTATGTATACTATTGTGCACTATTTACAGTATTTCCCTTGTATCCACCAGATCTTATCTGTAAATGAGATTTTCTTTATATCTGTGTGTTTGTCTGGTAAACCAATATCAATAAATAAAGGAAATACATTAATAACTAGGAAGAACCTGGTAAAACAACTTCAACAGGTACAGTATGTTAAAATTGTTGTTGATCTCCTGTTTTAAGTGTTGTCTTTTGCTGACAAAAGAACTGGCTTTGGAGGAGGAGGAGCAATGCACAGTCAGTCAGGAAAAGGGGTGGAGCTGGGCCCGAGTTTAGGGTGTGGCTTAGTATCCATTTTTTGCCTCATCCAAAGCTGGCAACCGTAACAGAGAGGTTGGGGAAGGCTATGACCTTGAAGGACAGTAGGTCACAGAGCTTAACAGGGATCTCAGGCAGGCACAATGTAAAATGGGTCTTTTTCTGCCATTATTTTCAGTTTCTATGACACTGTATAGGACTATATAGAGTGTCTTGTCCCTGATGATCACTGTATTTCACACTAGTTTCTTGTCTTATCCCCTATTTATGTTTCATTTTTGCATGTTTATGGCTAATGATCAGTGATATGAGTAGATGCTGTGGCCATTTACCCATCAGTAGATGCTCTACTAAAGCAGTAGTGCAGGTTACAGTGAAAGTCTTTAACCTATACTTTTTTATCCCATTTGAAACCTCTCTTTTTCTCAAGCCCTGTAAGATGCCATTTTCCACCATTCTGAGTCTGTATAGCAGATATTTTTTAGATTTGAAATAAATAAAATATGCGTTATTTTAAAATGGCTCACTCCAGGGATTTATCAGTATTCTCAGTTGTTTTTTAACATTCAGTGCACCATAAGGGGTAGGAGAAGTGTTTGTTGAATGCTACTGTAGTTCATCATAGCCAAAACTATAATTCTGTGTAGAATTATAGTTGACAATATTGATGAAAATCTGAAGATAGGATACAGCTTTAAATTATTAAAAAATGTCAAAATAGACACACAGTTGAGAAGAGATGACATCTGACAAAACATATGTTCTAAAATGGAACTAGAACAATGGAAAGGGTGTTTTCATCCTTTTCGGGAAACCACCTGTATCTTCCAGTGACTGCGAATCTCGATGCTTTCATTTTGCCATCCATATTGGTTCCAGAGTTAGTCCTTTCTAAGATAATTTGGTGTAGGTGGAGAACACTGGACCACACAACTTGCATAGCATAAACCTATAGTGAATAAAGCATTATGTGTTTGCCATGCTGTACTGTAGCTGCATTAGGCTACTTTTGTCATGTGTTTGGTGTTGAGTTAGATTCTGTCAGTTTGCTTTAGAAGGGGGGGCTTTATCCCCAACATCCCATCATATTTTTAACACGGGAGTGTGGGGGCACAGGCCCCCAACTCAAATAAACCAATTACAAAAAAACATGTAAAGCGTCATGATGTGGATCCAATGTTCCCCACCACATCAGTACAATATGCTAATAGTGTAGGTCAGTTCTATGTCAAAACTGTTAAAACTGTTACCTAACAAAAAAAACACCTGCAAATGACAAAAAACATACCTGCATGCAGTTCTGAACCCAGGACCTCCAGGTCTTCAGATAGTGTCCCTACCCACTATGATAGGCAGGTAGCTCAGTGGCATCACTCTCCATGTCCCAATTTAACCCATCCCTCTTCCTCCCTTCCTACCCGTGAGCTATTTGAAGATCTGGCAATACAGATTACTATATTGCCAAATCTTCAAATAGCTCCAGTTTAGAATCTATGTATGTCCTGGCTACATCGAGCCCAGTATCGACTAACAGGGTACTCGTCATCCAGTTGTAGCACCTCACCCCTGCCTTATTAGCAAAATGACAGGTGGCATGCTGTTGAAGCTGACAGCAGTACCTGGTGGGGACTGGGTTCAGGGAGGATGAGGTTACTCAGTACATGGGACCTAGGTTTGGTTACTCTGCATAGGGGCGCCCAAGTAAATCCGAACACAGGAAGCAATAACTGTAATGTCCAGAACCAGGAATGGGATTCTCCAGTGTGGCTTTTATTCACATCCAAGCTGAACAAACAAAGCATAGACGGACCCCCATGGGGCTATATTCCTGGTAATGCAGATTAGAGACAACAGAACACTTTATCAATATTTCCAGCCCTCAGGCTCTAAACCCACCAGGCACACAGCCCGGACTTGCACGCAGCTGTGGGTACACAGCCCGACTTGTACACTACTTAGGTTTCCTCCCTGGCCCAGGTCCCCCGCCGGCCACTTGATCCACGGCCCATTTGAGGAATGAACCAATTATCCTGTTGTGGCTCCCCAAACCACACTAGAGCCTTCGACTCCTAGAGATAATTTTCCTTACAATCCCATGTCTGGGTACTTCCCTCATCACTGGCCAAGTGCCTGAGGTAAAGTAGAAATCCACAGAGGAAATCCGTAGAGGTGGACCTGGTCACTAAAGATGGGGTCCACCCACCTCCAGCTCCCACAGCCCATACCCGACCATTTCTCTGGAAACTGAACAATTCCTTTACTGAAAACTTTCAAATGTAAATTCTGGGTAGACGTCTGTCACATCTCCTCTACATATTATTTTCATCCCAACAAGCTTTGGACTTGAACCTACTTTTACTTGTTTCTTAGCCCACTACTCTATGCTTCTCAATATTTTAGTAGTTCAATCCCCACATTGTCACAGAAGTCCCAGGGTGAAAAACATAGGCTCTTTCAGGAAGAGCAGACACTCACCCTCCAGTTGCAGGTGCCCCACAGGCGACTCACTAGTCTTCTTGTTCTCCCAAATAAACTCTGGAACATATAGTCAGCTTCTCCTTTAGTAGCAGAACTAGGGGGTTGCCCCAGAAATCTGCAGGGATCCCTTTCCTGCCCCCAACCCTGAAGGGAGGGGGCACTGAGACCCGAAAACAGTGGTCTCCACCACTTCAATTATCTTCTGTGTCTCTCTTTAAGATGGAGACACACACACACACCCTTTTTTACTTAAAAGTAGCCCTCTGTCAGGTCTGAGGCTCCTAGAGCCTAACTGAGCTGCTAAGCTGCTTTCTCAGCAAGCTCCCAACACCAACTCCACACTAAGCTGACTGACTCTGTTTTAAAAAACTCCCAACGTTCTATACCAACTCCCTTGCTGCAGATTTCAATGTGGCTCATGCAGCTGCAATAGTTCTATTGGTGATGTCATCCCTCAGTCTCAGCTGAGACTGAGAACAGAGTGAGACAGTGTGAAACCCATTTAATTGGAGTTTCACAAGCTGCCTTCCCTGCCTACCACTAGGTCTTACTGGGACTCTAGTACCTCCGGGTAACAAGGGGGTTACACTCGACCTTGACCAGGAAAATGACTGTCCGCAGCCATTATTTACCCGGCCTTAGGCCATCCCACCCTATGTGCTACCTGTGGAAGGGGGTGATCAGGCCCCCTCCTACCATGTGCAAGCACAGGTAGGCAACACTAAGGGCCTAAAGTCCTTTAGCTGACATATCTGCCTCTACACTGTCCACTTACTATGGACACCTAGTGGCTCTGGTAGAACTATCCAGAGCATAGCCCTGATAGATCAGCACTGCGGTCCCAATGGCCATTCAGGACCACAGCCTGTCTATCCCCCCCTAACCCTCTAGGGAAAACCTATCTGCCTTTAACTTAATACCCCCAAAAACAAAAACAACCTGAGGACCTCTCCGACCTTGGGCAACCTGCAACCACAACCCAAGAAAATACCACATTTTATACCATTTTACTGCCTCCTCCCTATCCCCACAACCACACCTGTGGAAGGAAAGGGTTAATACAGTAACAACAACTATAACAACACCACAGTACTTTAAATTACTACACACTAAAGTACTAATGAGGAACTCCAATGAGCCCCTCCTCCTCTTCTTGTCTTCTCTTCTGCCTTCTCCAGGAACACCTGCAAGAAAAAGAAAGACAACACACACTCCTAATCTGCATACACAGTCTACCTAAAACCCCTACCATCAAAACACTGAAGAATCCCCAAAAGATTTTTTTAGAAAAAGGTAGAAAAACAGTATTTACATTAGAAAACAACAACATTATTTACAATACACATTTGGGGGAATGGAGTGCCCTAAAAGTCCCAACTAGTGACCACAATGCCCGAAGGCTAGCCCAAGAAAAAGTTTCTCCTGGGCCGGAGCCCGGTGAAGCACAGTTTTAACAGGCCAAAGTTCCAAAGGGGAGAGTCTTTGCAGACAGTTCACACATTTTTGAGTCTGCTAGTATAGGGTGTGTACTGCAATGTCATAAAGATAGAAAAGTTCGGACTTACCAGCCCCTTGTAATATGGAAAATTCTGACCGACCTGCACCTCTGACGAAGACTCTCCCTGGCAGCATTTCTTCCAATACAGCTGGGTGGACATCTTCTGGGAACCACAGGAGGGCACATCTGGGAACTGCTGAGCTGATGTCATCTCTGGAGATGGAATCTTAGAACAAGAACAAAAAGAAAACAGCTGGTCTGACATCATCCGATTACCAGGTGATGGCTCAGGATACAGCTGGGCTGGTGTCCTCTCTGGATCTGAAGTCATCTGGTGGGCCAGTTGATGGATTCTGGAGAGGCCAGTACACTGTAGAACTGATGAATGTGGGGCACCTGAGTCCTGGATGTCCATACTGGCGGAACAATAAAGACACTTCACAGTCTGGTGTGGCAGTATTGACTACCACTGCTCGGCTTTCCATTTTGTAGGCACGGGCACATTTGCTGGGAGGTCCTTGCATTGAGGCCAATAGTACCGGGGGTCAGGAGCTTGAATTATTACCCCATCTGGGCACACGTAATTCATACAGTGGATGATTTCACGTGCCTCTCCATCCACTATTCGCACTCTGTCCATAAACAGTGTCCTGCCTCTCTTCCACTGGGTATACTTCTCACAAAACAGTCTGTCCTTTACATGCTTGTTTGCCCCAGGATGCACACTTTTCTTTGCTTTGTCCCAGATCCAGGATTTCCTGCTGTTCTCAATCTCCTCCCAGACTTTCCGAGGAAATGTAGGAAAGGTCATACCATAGATCTCATTCGCCTTCCTACGAACTAGTCTCTCCTCTTTACTTGCTTTGGTCAATCTGAGACCGCTGGCCTGGCTTGGGGGTGGCCAGTCCTGCTTCTGCCAGCTTCACATCCTTAAAGAGATTAGAAATGGATCCCTGTCTTCTTCCTCTTGCAAAACCAGGGCAGTGGCATCACCACTCTCTTCCATGCATTCCTCCAAGGCAAGATCTTGAGGCTGTGTACCCATTCCTTTTTCACAAGACCTCATAGGTTACCCCTCATCTTCCTCTTCACTGAGGATCTGAGCCCAGGAGTGAGCAGTCGTTCTCACTCCTGAGACTATCCACTCATCACTAGGCGCGGAGGTCGACACCTCCCACTCAAAGGCCTCCCGCATCTCATCTTCACCTAAGAGACTTGGGCTAGGTCTCCCCCCTCCAGGGGTCTATTGATGCTTTACCCAAACTTTTCTTCTGGGATCCAGCATCCAAAACTTCAACTTCTGGTTCTGTCTCTAACTCTGCACCCTCAAGCTTTGTGCCACACTCCCCCGAGGGGCCTTCCTCCACAGGCTCTGCCTGGTGCTGTGTGCTGCCAACTGCAGATTCCTGAACCTTTGTCCATGTGGGAGCCAAACGAATTTGAGGCGCTTTATACAAGCCATATTTTTCTAGGCATCCAGCACAGTGAGGAATCATGAAGACGTCCCTTCCAGCTCTCAAGCATATTTGACCTACATGCACTGGATAACCAGGAACCGCCACATGAGAAGGCAGTTGTCCTCCATAGCACCACTTTTCAATATCCCTCAGTCTATTTACTGCTGCTGTTACTGCAACCTGGGCATGATCCGGGTAATGAGCTGGTCCTGAGGCCATAACTGCAGAAAACAAACATAAGTTCACTGTAACTGAAAGTCCCACTTTATTGAACACATTCTTTAGTTGTATAATGGCTCCTCTGCTACTGTGTTTACTTTGCTACCCCACCCAGTAATGGCAGCGGCAGCATTCCTGTGCATCAACATTTAGAATCTGGGTCAAGCCACTGCGCACTCGGTTTACACACACTACTGATAACTTTTGCTCAAACTGCACAAACTTGCTCTGTTCTTATTGTAAACACATTTACTTGATTTTCCATGGACTTTTCACATGCTGGAAACATTTATTTGATTACCAGTCCCTTAAAGCTTCAGGTATTTAAGCACATGATTGCTTGTATAACTAGTGCTGCACATTGGCTACAACCCACAGTCTCTCTCTCTGGCTTTAAACTTTAAACTGAGGCTGAATTCATTACTATGCACACAGTCAATGGCTTAACAGACTTGCACTTGCTGGCAGGACTTTACACAGTCATTATTTGCAAAGCAACTACACTGCTGCACACACATTTATATGGCATAGGGCTGAAAATCACTGTTTGAGCAGTTTTTATGTTGTTCCTTACTGTTATCAGTAGCAGTTTGCTGCGATGGAGAAAAACGACCTGCAGCCAATTCTTGGAGGCCTCAGAACAGAAACGGGTGGGCAGTCCTGCCGATCGTCTTCTCGACCACCACACTTGCAATTCCAATGATCAATTAGCAGGTTGAGCCCAATTTTAAACAAGAAAATTTACTTTTACAAGGTTTACAGCCATTTTAACAGTCCGTGATGCTCCTCCACTAGCCAGTACATGCTATCCACTCACTCTCCCTCTCGAATGCTGGGGCAGTCACTGTAGAGCTGGCTGAGGGGCGGGACTGATTGCAGCCTGACCAATCACATGACACCATGCAAATGAGCCTCTTCTTCCTTGCCAGGGCTCTTCTCCTCATGGCGATCATCGAGCAAGCAAATTTAAACTGCAGAATGCAACTTTTTTCTTTTTCAACTGACTCCATGGCCGGAGCCCATTTCAGCCATTTAACATAGCCATTTACACTGCAGTCTCTCAGTCAATTCAAAAAGCATTTCCAACGTCCAGGGCACAATTTTCCTGTTGCTACCCCTAGTCTTCAACACTTTCCTTTACCACAGTTCATTTTAAAAGCATTTCAAATGTCCAGGGCACAATTTTTCTGTTGTTACCCCTAGTCTTCCACACTTTTCTTTGCCACAGTTCATTTTTAAAGCAGGCAAAAATGCTATAAACAATTTGATGCAGGACAAGGGCACACTCTTTGGCTTTACTGCTCCTTGGTAAACAGTTGGCATTTTAAACAGCATCATAAGATCCACAGCACACAGCAACACACACTAGCTACTTGCTTCAGCTTTTTGTGCTACCCACTGCCAGATAGCCAAAACGCTAGCCCCCTTGCCCAAGCACCTTCCTCCCTGAATAAAATCCAAAGTGGTGCCTCCATTTTTGTAACCCCTCACCCCTGCCTTTTTAGCAAAATGACAGGTGGCATGCTGTTGAAGCTGACAGCAGTACCTGGTGGGGACTGGGTTCGGGGAGGATGAGGTTACTCGGCATAGGGGCCCTAGGTTTGGCTACTCTGCACAGGGGCACCCAAGTAAATCCAAACACAGGAAGCAATAAATGTAATGTCCAGAACCAGGAATGGGATTCTCCAGTGTGGCTTTTATTCACATCCAAGCTGAACAAACAAAGCATAGATGGACCCCCATGGGGCTACATTCCTGGTAATGCAGATTAGAGACAACAGAACACTTTATCACTATTTCCAGCCCTCAGGCTCTAAACCCACCAGGCACACAGCCTGGACTTTCACGCAGCTTTGGGTACACAGCCTGACTTGTACACTACTTGCGTTTTCCCCCCCTGACCCGGCTCCCCCGCCAGCCACTTGATCCGCGGTCCATTTGAGGAATGAAACAATTATCCTGTTGTGGCTCCCCAAACCACACTATGGCCTTCAACTCCTAGAGAGAATTTTCCTTACAATCCCACATCTGGGTACTTCCCTTATCACTGGCCAAGTGCCTGAGGTAAAGTAGAAATTCACAGAGCAAATCCGTAGAGGTGGACCTGGTCACTAAAGATGGGGGGCCACCTACCTCCAGCTCCCACAGCCCATACCCAACCATTTCTCTGAAAACTGAACAATTCCTTTACTGAAAACTTTCAAATGTAGATTCTGGGTAGACGTCTGCCATATCTCCTCTACATACCATTTTCATCCCAACAAGTTCTGGACTTGAACCTACTTTTACTTGTTGCTTAGCCCATTATTCTAGGCTTCCCAATATTTTAGTAGTTCAATCCCCACATTGTCACACAAGTCCCAGGGAGAAAAACATAAGCCCTTTCAGGAAGAGCAGACACTCACCCTCCAGTTGCAGGTGCCCCACAGGTGACTCACTAGTCTTCTTGTTCTCCTAAATAAACTCTGGAACACATAGGCAGCTTCTCCTATAGTAGCAGAATTAGGGGGTTGTCACAGAAATCTGCATGGAATCCTTTCCTGCCCCCTTCCCCCAAGGGAGGGGGCACTGAGACCCGAAAACAGCAGTCTCCACCACTTCAATTATCTTCTGTGTCTCTCTTTAAGATGAAGACACACACCTTTTTTTACTTAAAAGTAGTCCTCTGTCAGGGCTGAGGCTTCTAGAGCCTAACTGAGCTGCTGAGCTGCTTTCTCAGCAAGCTCCTAACACCAACTCCACACTGAACTGACTGACTCTGTTTTAAAAAACTCCCAACGTTCTATACCAACTCCCTTGCTGCAGATTCCAATGTGGCTCATGCAGCTGCAATAGTTCTATTGGTGATGTCATCCCTCATTCTCAGCTGAGACTGAGAACAGATTGAAACAGTGTGAAACCCATTTAACTGGAGTTTCACAAGCTGCCTTCCCTGCCTACCACTAGGTCTTACTGGGATTCTAGTAACCCCAGGTAACAAGGGGGTAACACAGTACTTGTATCAGAAATGCCCAAGGATGTCCAGGCTCCATATCAGAGCTATTTTAAAAATGGGGCCACATATTAAGTATATAGATGACCCCAGCTGCTGCTCACCTGAAACGTCATGACAGGGACAGCCACGGGTGCTTGTGGGCATGATAGGGAGGGCTCTGCATCCTAAAATGCCAGGGTAAAGAGGGCACAGGATCAACCAGATATAATTTCAAGTAAATGAGAAGCAAGTACATTTATTTTAATTTTTTTCTACTGCATCTGCTAATCGGGCCCTACTTCAAATGGAGGTGGGGCCTGACTGTACGTAGACATTTCCCTTTAAGGCAGTTGTTACAAACAGTGTCGCATACATATGTAATTTGTGAGAACAATTAATAAGTGCAATGGTAACAAGTGAACAAGTTCTATCATGAAATAAGGGGTGAAGGAGAGAGAGGATGAGATGACAGAGTCATGTCACAGAGAGACCCTTTCAGGATGTGGGGAACCCTGCAATGGGACAGGGGACTGGAGTAGGGATTAGAAAAGGAGAGGGGGGGAGTAAATGTGATTAACACCTTGGAGGTGAAAGAAGACCTGACCCAAAAAGAGAACCCTTAAGGATACGATGAATCCTGCAAGGGGGCAGGGAAGTTCAGGTGACTGTAAACCCTCCTGTGGCCAGGCAATATAATTATAGAGGGATGGTGAGATGGAGGGAATGAGAACTAACACCTGGAAGGGGATGAGGTCTGATCCAATGAATCCTCCAGGATGCTGGGGACCCTCTAAGGGGAACTGGAAGGCCAAGGATTGGTAGATGGGGAAGAAAAGGTGGCAAGCCTATGCACTATAGGACCCCTTCAGGATGTGGAGAACCCTGCAAGAGGAGTGTGAAGGCTAGGGAAAAAGGGGGAGATAGTAGGGGAATGGGAAAAGGTATGACAACTAGCACCTAGGAGGGGCTATGGTCAGTAGAGGCAGTAGAGTCTGTAGAGGCATTGGGTAAATTTTGAAGTGGGACAAACTGTAAGGAGCAAGATGAAGGAAATTAAGGAGGGTCATGACAGGAACAGTTATTTGCAAGATAGTTGGAGAAGGCAGTGTTGATGGAATTGAGGGAGTCGGAGTGTTGGATTTGGAGAGGTAGAGAGTTCCATATTTTAGGGAAATGGTGAGAGTATCCAGACTGGTTGGAAAGGGTGTAATGGTGGGGGACAGTTAGTGTGTGAATGTCAGTAGATCTGAGGGAGTGGGAAGAAGAAGGGGGTGTTGTAAATGAGGGGAGTGGTAGGAAGGAGTTCACCCAGCCACTGTTTCAGGTGAATTTAGTGCAGTGTGAGAGGCATCTATTTGTAAGGGAGGGAAGGAAAGGGCTCAATAGAGGTCACAGTGTTGGGTGCAAGACGGAACATCAAGGGCAAAGCAGCAGAAGGAGTTGAAGAGTGTGTCCAATCTGGTCAGGGAGAACTTAGGAGCAGCTCCATAGACTACATCACAGTAGTCAAAAATGGGGAGTATCATCTTTTGGACAAGCTCATGTTTAGCCGCAGGAGGGATGCAAATGCGGTTCCTGAACAAAGCACCAAGCTTGTGGCACAATTTTTTCTGGATGGTGTCAATGTGTCCAGAGAAGTTGAGGTGCTGGTCTAACCAAACCCCTAGGTATCTGAAGGATGAGGTGTCCTCAAGTAAAGTCCCATCAAGAGTGCAGAAAGTGGGCAGATAGAGAAGCCTAAAGAGTCTCTGCCTTGTGCCAAAGGTCATGGAGACTGTCTTCTTCATGTTAAGGAACAATTGATGGTTTGATAACCAGAGCTGAACCTTGTTGAAGTCATGCTGCAAGTTGGATATAACCTCAGCTGGGCATGAGCTAGATGCATACAGGACAGTATCATCAGTGTACATGTGTATGGCGGTGGAGGGGGAGCTGACAGATGGCAGGTCATAAGAAAGATGGTGAATAGAAGGGAACCAAACACAGAGTCCTGATGGACACCAGTGCAGCTTGGGAGGAGTGGCAAGATGGCATCTGAGATCTTAATTGACTAGGTTCTACCAGTAAGGTAGTCCTTAAACCAACTAGTGCCAGAAGGGGTTAGACCAGCACATAGGAGGGAATCAAGGAGAAAGGGAGTGGGAAACAGTGCCAAAAGCCTTGGCAAGGTTGACAAATATGGCTGAGGTGATTTGGCTACTGTCCACCCCGGAGAGGATGGAATCAGTGAGCCAAAGTAGGAAGTGGTGGTAGAGTGTTTTTTCCTGAAACCAGATTGGAACAGGGTGAAGAAGGAGGTATCAGATAGAAAGGAGATGAGTTGAGAGAGGACTAGATGTTCTTGTAGTATGGCTAGGGTAGGGTAGGGAGTAGCATGATGGGATGATAGTTTCCAGGGGATAAGGGGTCTCCCCCTTTAAGTAGAGGGAGGACCACTGCATGTTTTCATGTGGTAGGGGCATTAGAGGTTGACAAGGAGAGATTAAAGATTAAGGAGAGAGGGTAGCTAATGGCCAGGGCTGAGAAAGAGAGAGAGAGAGGAGTTTAGGGTCAAGGTCATCTGGGGAAAATCCTTTTGAGGAGTTGATGGCGATGAGGGCATTTAGAGTATTGATGGGGGAGGCTGAAGAGAATGAGAAGGAGGGGTGTAGGGAAACAGAAAATGGAGCATTTTGGGGGGATAGAGGGGCAGCCATGACATTTGAGGGGGAAGGGTAATTAGGGAGGGACTTCAGCAGTTTGACTGCACAGGAGGTATAAGAGGAGTTAAATTCCACAGCTGCGGCATGAGAGTTGGCTACAAGATTATCATTTACTTTTAGCACTGGGGAAGGGGGCAGGACTGAGGGATAAAGAGAGCATGAACCTTCTTCCAGAACTTGGAAGGAAATGTATGTTACTGAGGAAAGCATTTTTAAGTAATCCAGACTTGGCTAGCCTTGTTGCCCTGATAAAGGCATTTTGGAGCTTACGGTAGCCTGTGAGATCAATAGGAAGCTGGGTGGATTTGTGACACTTCCAGGCACAATCTCTGGCCCTAAGACAGGCTAAAAGTTCTGGAGTAATCAACGGTAGGTGAGTACCCCAACCCTGAAAAAAATACAAAATCACACATACCTCCATAATACAAAGCATCATGGGCTGTATATGCAAATCACCACAAAATGTTATGCTGGTTCAACTTTAAGCAAGAATCCATGGTGCCAAAAAAGCCTCTCACACAATCTAGAAAGTGTGCCAACAGAAGACACAGACATATGTTTCATCCGACCAGGACTCATAAGAGTGCCTCATCTGTATGACACCCCATTGGAATGAACCAGCTACCCTAAGTTGGTCTATATGTGTACCTTAAACCCTGGTTTATTTGAGAGGGGCAAAGGTATACCAATTTGCAAGGAATATTTTTTTGAAGTAGGCTAGAGCCTTATCAACTGAGAGAGAGACAAGACTAAGGGAGACCAATCAGAGAGAGAGAGAGAGAGAGAGAGAGAGAGAAGCTGTGCAGGAGAGTTTCATGGTTTAGGGATTTGAAGGAATTAAGTTGCAAGGTTGTATGCAGAGATTTTGGTCTGTGGATTTTCCTGACAACTAATATTGGGTTGTGGTCACTGAGAGCATCTGCGAGGATGCCAGAGCTAATTACTCTGTGGGGGTGGGTGGTAAGAGCCCAGAAATTCAGGGAGTGATGTTGTGTCTTATGGTTAGGGCTGGTGGGTTCTGAGATCAATTGCGAGATGTTCAGGGCTCCAAGGTGATTACCTATTTTAGATGTTTTGGGAGACAGCCACTGTAAGTTTAGGTCAACTAAATATATAGTTCACCAGAGTGAGAAAGGGCTGCGATGAAGATAATGAGGTTGAGTGCAATAGCGGGCTGGACATTTGGGTGACAGTAAATGTTAGCTGTAAAGATGGGGAGAGTGAAGGGGCAGAGTTAAATGAATAGCCAGCACATTGTGGGACACTGGGCTGGTGGATGAATGACTAATAGAGTATTGGAGGAAGGGAAGTAAGAATGTACATGGCAACACCACCACCTCTACCTGCTCAGTCTTTCCTCGGGAGGGAGTAGCCAGGAATGGAGACAGAGAGATGAGGAATTGTTCTTTTTAGCCAAGTTTCCATGATGACCAGTATGTCAGGTTTTAGACTGGACACCATGGTTTGTAGAAGGTCAATTGTTTGATATAAACCACATATATTTAGATGAAGGATCATGAAACTCTTTGGGAGGACAGTGGGAGTGATAGAAGGGGCCACGGTACATAATGGAGCATTCATGACATGAGACGCCAGATGAACCAGGGTTGAGTTTGATATCTCCATAGGAGAGCAGGAGTAGAGCTAAGATGAGGAAGTGAAGCTTGGGGCATTTAGTGTTAGATGGTGAGGAACCAGTGAAACTGGGAGGGTAGTGCACATGACAGTATTGAAGCAGGAGATGAAGAGCAGCAAATAAGGGTAGGACAGTTAGCAATGAAATATGGGGGATAGAGGGTAAATATGAGCATAGTTCAAAGGGTGGGGAGGGAGTGATAGTGAGGATGTAAGTAGGGGACTGGAGATAGGAGGCTGTAGAAGGTGAGTTATTTGCCATTTTTGAGTAGAGACCAACCAGAGGGGTTAGGGAAAGTGCAAGGAGTAGAGAAAGGAGGAAGAGAGGGGAGAAGGAGTTTCATGTTGCAGGGCATGATATGTTTAACAATATGATCTCTATTTGGTATAAGAGCAGCAATACTGCAAGTAGGGGTAAGAAAAAAGATGGGAGGAGCAAGGCAAGGGGTGCTAGGTCTAATTGTCTTTGTTTAACAGATGCTTAAATAGAGCAAAGGAGAGGTATATATACATATATATATATAGGAACAATAGGCAACGATCATTTTAGATAAAGATTGTGTCCCTCTAGTGGCAGTACAGTATAACTTGCTAATGGGAAAATGGACACTTTGTTTTTTTTTTTATTTTATTTACCAGGAGAGAGACACAATATAATCACCATTTAGCAATACTATTAATATAGTCAAGATTAAGCAGAGTGCAAGGTAGTGAGTGTGTGTGTGTGGGGGGGGGGATTGGAGCAAAGAAGCTAAGAAGAAGAGATTAGAGATGCTAGATCAGAGGGGATGAAAGGAATACAATAGGCAAATTTTAGTACTTTTAGCAATGTAGTCACAGAATATTAGCATACGAGTAGAAACAACGCAGTATAAACCCACAGTAATTTAACACAGTAATCCACAAGCAGTTTCCCCACAAGCAGAAATAAAATACAGTATTCTGTATAAAACACATTTACCCATAATAGCTTTGAAACATGCACATTTGCCCATATAGCCTGGAAATATGCAGATCCAGATATAAGGAGGTTAAGCAGTACAGGGTAGGCTGACTAGCCAGCTAAAAGCTGGTCAGGGTACAGCTTGAAAATAGCAAAAGCCAGTCGGTAAACAGCCAAGGTGCTTGCAAGGGCCAGTATTCAAATGCCTTACTTGAAGAAAGCACTCTAACCAATGGAAGTCCAGAAGTTTCCAAGGGAAATTAGCCACTGGGAAGCGAGGCTCTGGGTCTGAGTAGACAAGAAACAACAGTGGACATACCTGATTTTCTCTTTGGCTGGAGGCTGAGTACGGCCAGTGGCTCCAAGGAGCGAGTCATGGCCATAGGTCTGGAGAAAGGAGCCCAGTCATGGGCAAGTTTCTGATTATATCTACAGTGGGAGGCTGAGTATGGCCAGTGGCTCCAAGGAGTGAGCCATGGCCTCAGGTCATGAAAGGTTTATTGATCAGCTTTATTGATACATGGCTATTCTCTATTTTACAAGTGTTAATAATATTTACAAATTAAATGGTACCAGGATAACTCAGGAATATTGCCCTTACTCCAAGAAGTCATTAGAACAATAAGTTATTATCCATAATGATTCAAAAGTTAGGCCTTTTCAAAAATAATTTCTTTGAATGAAGATAACTTTGCAAACTGAAATGTCTAGGCACTTAGCTTTCTTAATGAAAGCTTGGAGTTAGGTAAATATAAATGTTACCCTGGTACAGCTTACATAAAATTGAAAGTTTTAACAACAATGTTTATAACTATATTGCTGTAATATATTTTGCAAGTATTGATTACAATTTCTGTTGTATTAATTGTATTTTACAAAAGTTAGCAAAGAATTTTGGCAACATACAATAGATATGCAACTTTGATGTGATGTCCTAAACAATAATGCTACTGTATGTGCTGCTAACAGCAGTCCTGGATAAAAAAGCACTTTAAGTGAGTGCCTCACAGTGTCTGAGAAAAAATGGCATCCAGCAACACACTGCTAGGAACCCATTATGATGTATGGTAAGTGCCTATTAACCACCATAATCAGCAGTTATACAGCTTTGTTATGCACTGTTTAGAAGTTTAAAAGCTGTTAACCACACTTCAGAACTTCCAAACAGTGGCACAACAAAAAAGAATGTACCAGAGTTCCATAATACTCACACATAGAATGCAAACAGTGTTTTTTTGACCGTACACTATAAAAGATGATGGCTGGGGATCGGGTGACAACCACACTGAAATCACCTCTCATGATTGCTAGGACTACAGTAAACCTCACGAGCTGCGCTCTCGAGGTTTACCATGTTGCCCTAGCAACCACTCGAGGTGATTACAGCATGGTTATCTCTTGATTCCCAGCCATTATCCTCTATAATAAGGTATGAGAATGTTCAAAGAGTGTGGCATTGACAGACTTTAAAAGAGCTTTAATAATGAATCCTGTATAACTCTCTTACTCTATAAAGAAACAGAATGTGATAACGTTGTGCACCACAGATAAGTTAGAAAAATAAAGCACAGTGGGTCCCATATTCATCTACAACATTGTGGCCGTGTACAGTGTAGCACAAAATATAATGTGAGACTATAAGGGAGCCCATATTCGTTCGGGCAGTGCACATATTTTTGCTTCATTTGCAGTTTTTTTACTGCGTAAGTGTGTACAGTTCTTCGTTATAATTGTTGACTAATGCAAAGAGCTATGGACTAGTTAAATGTTGAGTCAATTTGTCCTGCTGATTACTACAAAAAAGTTCATGTCAACCCTTGTTGCCTACTGTGTGTTATTTATGTGGCCATCATCTATCCATGGTTTCCCTGTGCAAGTGTTACACTTCAGTTAATTTTATTGCCATGCGCAGATGCAATGTAGGGCAATATGTACAGGCACATGTCCATTCGTTATGTGTTGTGCCTACCCACCTGTGATTCATTGATGTGAAGAACAACATCACACCAAACTGAGGGTAGTGCCCAAACCAGCAGAGTTCAGGGTCCCTCAGTTACAACCACAGGACAATTGGCCCACACCAACTACATTTTACATAACCAGTAGTACATGTGATGACTGACTCTACACACAGGTGTATTGTATCATGTGTAATAACAGAGCTAATGATGAGGACAGCACTTAGCATACATGCAACACTGCAATGTCACCAAGGAATAGCATATACACAAAGCACAAGCATTACATTGTATGACATTACGTAACCCTGTCAGTACTTACCAATGCATAATAGATTACAGTATCAACAGCTAGCAATCACATATCCCCCTCACCCAAATATAGTGGACAGACTCCCCAAACTAAACATTCTCGTTATAGCCTCTGGTGGTGGCATAAACAAGAATAGAGCCAGAGAAGCAATGTAGACAGTAAGGCCCCTTGTGACACTTGAGGACCTCTATAGAACATCATTCAGAGATGGAAGTAAGTGTCAAACAGTGTGTGTGGGGGGGGGGGGGTGGAACAATCAAACTTGAAAAGTTAATGTGGGAACAGCAGTTTTTGTGTGTCTGAAAAAGAGATTGCAAATTTTCTCAATAGAAGCATTTGCCTTGAAAATATGTATTTTTTGACAATGTTAAAAATATTTGCAAAGCTAATTAGCCTTTCTGAAGCATTTTTTATTAAAAATATATCAGGGCATAATCTTGATGTTAAATTAAAGAAGAATTAAAAAGAATTCAAGGGATGAAGCAGCACAGAATGCAGAATTTCTCCAGTAGAATTCCAACTGAATGGCAATGCCACTGGTGAAATGCCTTTTTTTTTAAATTTGATGTCAGCTCCACAGAGTATGTGTTTTTTTTTAATATGAACTGTGGACTGGGTGGGGGGAAGGGGACTAGTGAGCCACCAATGAATATTGTCACATGAGGCTTTAGCTTCTAGCTCAAGTTTGGTAAATACACTTACATCCACCCATTGGAGTCTCTAGCCATGGTTTCTTGCAGTTCATTTTGATACATTAAAGACTTGGGACCATGAAATATACTTAAACTCCACAGAGCTAAAATCTCTGATGGCAGCATGGCCTAATGGTCTAAGTGATAATGAAGATGGCGGCTACCTCTGCAACAGCCTGACAGAAATTAAAGCCGTGTTTTCAAAATTTACTACATCATGTGAATGACTTCAAAGCAACCTCAAATAGTATGAATGCAGATGTGGCAGATCACAAAGGATAATTAAATTCTTTTGAGGAAGGTGAAGACATGGTTTAGAAGCAGCATGAGGATCACTGTCCTACATTATTGGCTCTTTTGCACAGTATCAGGGACACTGACATTAATGTGGGACAGGAAACCAAAAGACTTTGATCCACGCTTTTCATTCACACAATTAACCTTTTTCAAACACATCAGTTTCAGTTTTAATTTTGGTATTTAAACCAATTGTGTGCTGAATTATGTGGTGTGTGCATGTGGGTTGTAACATATTTAAATAAATGTCAGAAGAAATAATTTAGTTTTGCAGTTTCTTATCATGCAATGCATCATAACTTTGTAACATTTGAATTGTACACTAACTATAACAATCCAAATTGCTACATGCAACAATCAGATGGTCGTACTGCTTATGTACTGCTATGTGATGCCTGCACAGGATTCTGATGGGAATTGCTGAAAGAGTATTTTTAGGGAGCAACAGACTGATCACTTGGGCCTGGATATTAAGAGCACTTGCACATGATACAACTGAGTTGCGCCAGCTCAAGTATGAAGATGCATCACCGAGCGATATTCAAAGGGAGCCGTGGAGCAGCGCAAATACCATTGCACCAATGTGCAAGTAAAATGTATGCAGCACAAGTGTAGGGGACGTTCCCATGAATATTGCGGCGCAAAGGGATATTCAACCATGAAGCCATGGTGCAAGTCTGGAGCAAACCCAAAATGAACCACCCAGACTTGTTCCCATAAAAACAGGGCTCAAACACACAGACAGCAGATGCGCAACCCTGTGCCAAGAGAGAGAGGAGAGAAACACAGAGGCAAATAGAGACAGAAAGGTGGAGTGAGAGAGGGAGAGAGGGGCAGAGAGAGGGAGAGAGAGAGAGACACATGCATACAAACAGTGCACCAGGGTGGCAGAGGGACAGACAGACAGGCATCCATCCACCCAGGGGGATACACAAAGAGAAGCAGTGATGGAGAGTGCACCTTTCCTGATGGAGGTGGTAATGAGGGGTGTGAGGAGGCAGGAGGAACAGCTACCTGTCCGACGAAGGGCCCAGTGGTGGTATGCCTGTCACAGGTGGTACCGTGCCCACATCACCTTCAAAAAATATAGTGATACCGAGATCATGGGCTGGTATCGCCTGAACAGGACCATTCTGAGGCAGCACTATGAGCTATGCAGTGAGGAGATGCAGGCACCCACCAGACGTAGTCATGCCATGTCCATGGAGACCATGGTGACTGCCATCATGTGCTTGCTCACCAAGGGCATCTTCCAATGACCAACAGGGGACACCGTGGGTATCACCCAGTCAGCCACCTCCTGCCTCCTCACACAGTTCCTCAATGCCCTGCTGCCACGTGCTTTGGAGTTCATACATTTCTCCAGCACACAGGCGGAGCATACAGTAAACGTGCAGGACTTCCACAGGGTTGCACACATGCCTGGCATGATTGGGGCCATTGACTGCACCCACGTGGGCATCCACATGCCACCTGGCCCCGAGGGCATGGCATACATCAACAGGAAGGGGAGCTGAGCATCAACTGCCAGGTGGTGTGCGATGCCACAGTGTGCATCATCAGTGTCTGCACCACACACCCTGAGAGTGCACATGACGCATTCATCTGGCACAGCTCTGTGCTGTGCCACAGGTTCAAATGTGGGGACATCCCCATTTGCCAAACATGGGCGAGTATAGCACAGGCCAGGGGCAAGGGGGTTGCAGACCTGGGGATGGGGGAAGGCAGGTTTTGGTGGTGGTGTGGGTGCCAGGGACAGGGCAAGTGTTGCAGAACAGCATAGCATAGCATAGGGCTAACCATGTCAATCTCCACACAGGTGACAGTGAGTACCCACTGATGCCCTGGCTGCTCACTCCCTACCGGCGACCGGCATCTCCAGCAGACAAACATTACAAAGAGGCACATGCTAGCATGTGCAACACCATTGAGTGTGTCTTTGGCATGCTGAAAGCATGATTCTATTGCCTAGACAGGTCAGGCGGTGCCCTACGATATAGCCCCTCAAAAGCCTCTGACCTATTCTTGGCCAGCTGCATACTGTACAACATGCCCATTGACCGTGGGATAGCTGTCGAGGCTGGGGAGGTGACAGTAGTGGGGATGACAGTGACATTGGGCTGGAGGGGGGTGTGCAACCACCCCCAACTCATACAGCAGCACAACACCACCATGACATGGCACACAGGTACACTTTGGTGAAACCTAGGTATGTGGTGTGGCACACATGCATGGGCCACACAGACCAGCACACCACACACATGCAGGGATGTGCACAGTGAGTTGCATGCACAGAAGGTGGTGCTAAGCAGGGATAGGGGAGGCAGAGGCACACACCTACACACAGCAACACACACACACATGCTGCACTGGCATGTGCACACACACACACACACAAAAACACTCACACACCCCCACCCACACAGGCAGTGTAACATGGTATGGTTCAGTCGCATGTCACTGTTGCACAGGCACAACCGGTGCTAGGCTGCCCTCATCACGCCCACACCACACATACCAGCAGCCCAGCATGCACACACAGACAGCATGTGACACAACATGCATACTTGCCACCACATGTATGATGCACACAAATTACCCATGTGCACACAGGGCAGCAGCAGCAGACTGTGGGCAGGGCAGCACACACCTCAGGCCAACTGCACAGTTTCACAGCCACCAAGGCCACATGGGCAGCTGAGCCTGGGCCGATCAGCAGCTGCAGGCTGTGAAACAGAAATGGGGGTTGTCCAATGCCCCCCAGGGGTAGATGTGCAGAACTCTGACTGTGTCCTCATGGGGGTATTTAGGCAGCTAAACAAACCAGCCCTGGACATAGCAGGGATGCCTACATCTGAGCCCAGCATCCACTGTGATGGGGTCGCCTGACACTGGGTTCATGGGGTGGACAGCATGCTGCAGGAGGTCTCCTGTGCACGGCCACACCCAGTGGCAGCCAGCAATGCAAAGCCATCCACAATGGCACTGGCAATGTGGTCCATAGCCGCAGTCATGGCCTTCTACATGTGTTGAAGCCCCTCCAGGATATGTGCAGTGCACCTGTCCTGTTGATTGGCTAGCTGGTGCACCTCCACCCACAGTGCACACACCCCAGTTGTGAGCAGCACCTGTTGCTCAATGGATGCCCACAGCAACTGGGTGTGCTTAGCCAGGCAGTCTACATCCTGCATCTCCTGACTGGGATGCCGCTTAGCTGTGAGTGACCCACCTGCTGTCCAGTCTCCCTCTCCAGTGGATGCTGCACAGTGGGAGCTTACTGGGGGTAGCGGTATGTCAGGCACACCGGTGGTGGAACCCATGTCTGGCTGCCCGGTGGCACTCGTAGCATGCTGCTACCTCCTGTCCAGCTGCTGTATGTCACCCTGTGCCTGCTTGTCTGCGGCAGCACCACCACCCATCCAAAGAACAACAGTGATGCCACACAGCACTGCACCCACAGTGTTGGCAGGTGGCTGTGCAGCCGTGGGTACGGTGGTGAGCCCTGATGCTGTCTGTGATATAGGCAGCAGCCTCTCCCCCACAATGTCGTCCATGCTGTCCAGGATCAGTATGATATCCTTGGAGTCAGACCCTGCCCCGACCTGTGTCTCTGCACACAGCACACCAAGGCTGGCATCCTGCAGAAACACATCCAGAGCCTCATCCAACAGTATGCCAAGGATGTACATGGGCACTGGGGTGCTCAGCCATGGCCTGTTGGGGCCATGGATGCTGGTGGATATTGATAGGTGATCCACAGGGACTGTGGTTCCATCCACAGGGGCTGTGGGTGCTGCCAGCACCACATCTTCTGCACGGGGTCATGCTAGTGCTGCAAGACAAGAAGGGCATGCCAGTGGTGCATTGCCCCCATGTGCCCCCCCATGTACACTGCTGCCATATGTGGCCAGCACTGTGCCATGCGTTGGGGTGTACACATGCATATATGGCATGCTGGACAGGGGCATGCACACCGGAATGCACATGTATGTGCCCTCCGGCCAGTACCTGTGTGTGAGTAAAATACATACCATGCAGTGATGGGCTTCCACCCATCTAGAAGCCCCCTCTGGGCACACCCTCCACTGAGGTGTGGCAGATAGTGGCCACCACTAACTCCTACATTGGTGTCAGTGTGGGTGCATTCGTGGCCCTCTGGTGGCTGCAATGCTGGTTCACGTAGGCCACGACCTTGTCCCATATGATGGCCCTGTCGTGCGGTGTGCTCATGGCACCACTCAACAGGGCCTCCCTTTCAAGGTATACTTCGAAAAGGGCATTGGTCTCCCTTTGTAAAGTTGAGCCTGTGCCTGAGAGCAGGCCCATGCTCTTTGCCCTCCTCTTGTCCCAAAATGTTGCCTCCTGTGAACATGGACAGCACAGTATGTCAGTGTCATCATGGCCCTGGTGAGTCCCACCTTGCAGTGCTGCAACATCCCTGTCTGTTGTTGCAGCTTACTCCACGCACCTGTCAAGGTTGCAATACTGGTCCTTGGCCTGTACTGTTCCCTGGCACTTATAAGGAACATTGCATGCAAATTTGATTATGCACAATGGTAATGATATGCTAATGCACTCTACTGCACCGTGCATTGGCTGATGAGGTCATTTGCACAAGGTAGTTGAATATCACGTATTTGTGTTGTGCTCAACGATGTTGTGCCAGAGCAATTCCTTGGTGCACGTCCCTTGCATGCACAGTGCTTGGTCCCACAGCGCGCATGTGTGCACCCCACCACATGGGTCTATCATGTACTTAGTGTGCCTTGCTTGATACCATGCTACTGCACATGCACCACTGTGTAGGCATCTTGTATGCCTGCATGCACTGCAGCATGGCCTGATTGTGCATCTGCATGATGCAGCATACTGTGCAGCTCATGCACATGTGAAACTCTGTGTGGGGTCAGGACTTGTCACCTCTGGCTCAGGGTCATGGCACTACGCAGGAGTGGGACATGGCATAGTGCATCCACATCACACATCTTCATGATGCACATTTGTGTGCTGTTGCACCCTATTGCGCAATGCACATGTGCTGCCACCACATGTGTTTTCCACTGCAGAGGCCCAGAACTGCATTGCAATTGAAAATGGTGAGCAGATGTGACTGTCAGGCATGCAAATGGTTGGGCATCAAACTTGTGAACCTGGTGGCAGTGGTCCAGCCTTTTGTGGCCCAGCTCTATGGCCAGGTGCCACTCCAGCAGGCACAGGGGCAGGTGTGGCAGACCATGGCATGGGCCTTTGAGAGGCACATGGGTATGGCGTGGTCAGCAGAGCAGTGTCACCACAGGTATGGGGACTTGCGGTGCAGCAGTCCTGATGTGCTGTGCCAGTTGCAGTCAAGGGTGCAGTGTGGGGCTAGCCCACATCCAGTTAGGTTTGTGCTGCTGGCATGCATGCCCATGTGCCCAAATGTGGTCTTCTCTGTTTTGACCAGTGTGCATCACTACTGGGGTAGAACCATCCCAGCGACCACAGTCTTCATGCATGCCCATGGCAGGTGTGGTGAGTATGCTGGTGTGCTGGTCGGGGGCTGTGCTGGGTGTTAGCCATATGGAATGTGGGCCATGAGGTGGCGGGGAACCTTCCATGCATGTGTACTCATGTTCTCCTCTCTATGTGTTGTCCACAGGGTCAGAGGACCGCAGGCAGGCCAGGGAAGCCACGGACAGCATGAGGGCCTGGGACAGGCAACAGGATGGTGTTCACAAGGGTCAGAGAGGTGCAGGTAAGAGTGGTCACTTTGGTGGCACCTGTCACTGTGGGTGGGCAGAGGGTGCAGGGTATGGCCATTATAGAACCAGTCTTGTGTCAAGTTGGCTGTGTGTGGCACATGGCCCATCTGTTGTTCCACTGTGGCATGTCCATTGGCAATGTGTGGCTAGATGTTGGGGGGGGCTGTTCTCCCAGCCACTGCCTCATGTTCTGCATCAGTGCTACCACCCTGTGCCATGTGCCCATGTCCATGTGCGCATGTTGCCAGTGGGCTATACTGTCTGCCTGTCTGCAGCATTGGGGTGTGCTGTTTGGATTGCTGGGGTGAACAATGTGGCACGGGGACATTGTGTACCCCCTGTGGTGCTTTCCCCCACTGTCCACTGCGTTCCATGGGTGGGTAGGTGTCATTTGTGCAGTGCACTGATTTTCTCTCTTGTCCCTTCCTATAGGTGCTCATCGGCCTGCTGCCAGGAGGCAGGCCTAGTGTATCCACAGGGCCTGGCAACAGTGATTGCACTACAGCAGATGATCCTGTGTGTGGCTATGGGGATCTGGAGTTCACTGTAGCCCTGGAAAGGTCCCTGGCCTGTCATTGAGGGGTCCAGCCATCATTGCCCCTCCCCTTCCATTCCTGTCCCCAGCATTTCCACCTCCAACTTGTACAAACACCCTCCTGTCCTCCTCTCCCTCACCCCCTCTCTTGCCCTGTTTTATGGTTTTTTACCTCCTCTCTTGTATTATATAAATGCTTTTGTGTTACATATCTGTGACTGTGTCTGATTTTCAGGTGGCATGAGGAGCCATGCTGCAGCTGTTTGTTCCTTGTTCCTGGGGTCACCATGGGTGTAGGGTGGGTCACTGATGGGGGTCTGTGTTGAGTGTACCGCTGTGTCCCATGGACTTGGCATGCTCACCTGGGTGGCATGGGTAAGGCGTGCCAGCCCATGGGATCATTGGACTGCTGTTCCACTGCCATGTTTGTGGGGGTGCCCATGGCCGGGGTCTGGGTCCCCTTGGTGGCTTGGCCCCATGGGGCTGTTGGGCTTCCACCTTCCAAGGCTGTTCTGCTTATGGAGAGGCCACCTGTGGCATTGTACACATGATGGTTTGGCACTGGTGTGAGGGGTGGTGGGCATGGGTGTGATTGTGCCATGGGGCTGGGGGGGTCACTGTGTCTGGGATGTGCTCTGTGTGGGTCTCCTGTGCCCCTTCCCTGTGCTGCCTTGGTTCTGTGTTTTTCCCCTCAGCCTGTTGCTCCTGACCTGATCACTGGTGTTGCACTTGGGTCTGCTCTGAGCATCCCTGGTTGCACTGGCACATCCTTGGTTGCACCATGGCACATCTTTGCCATATTTAGCCTACTTGCACATGGCATTTTTGGATGGCGCATCTTCTGAATATGGCTCTGGGTGCACCATGGCACACTTGACTTGTGCTGTGCTGGTCTTGCACTGGGGTTTTGTGCATTTCTGAATATCCACACCTTGGTGTACAGTTTTCAACAACTAGTGACATCTGGACTCATATTCCTTGGCATTTTCAAGAATGAGTTTCCTTAACCCGAAGAACATCGGCGGGAACAGGCACTGTTAGTCAGTTGTAACATCTGAGTGTATATCAGTTGCACCAACAAAGTTCAATTATTGTTTCATAGTCTCACTTTATTATTCTATAGCCAAATAGCCTCCTGTTTCTAGCTCAAAAGGAACAGATGGCTGCTTCATAACTCAAACTCAAAATCAACATTTCCTTGTCATTTTCTCAAGGATAGTATGCCTAGATTTAGTTACTAGTAATTGTCAAACTGAAACAACTGTGCTGAGGAAGAAACACCAATTTTCAATTAGAAATAGAACATTGTCTGTGGAATGATACATATGAAATGTTGCCGTTGAGCACATTTTTCTGAAGCAGAGTTTAAATCATAGGAAGAGGCTGATAATAGTTCAGTTTAAAACATCCCTAAGTCCTGGGTAACTTGTGTGGTCCTCAGAACCAGCTTCTTTGGCACAGGAGAGCAGCTGGTAGCATTAACCCAAGTGGAATGAATACCACAATGTAGAGGTAGAAGGTGATATCTGAGTGATGTCACAGAGGACTTACCCACCTTTACTACTACAGAAGCCTGTTTATCACAGGCTGTTGCAAAAACCATGTAGCACACTGAGCTGGAGCTCTATCAAGCCACAGTTCAGTACAAACATTGAACTGCACACTGCAGTGGTTTGCACCCCCCCCCAACGTGGCCTACTTATTGGAGTATCATTTTTGTTCATGCTCTTTAGAGTTATAATTTAGAAACTCAGTAATCACATTCCTAATACTTTTCACATTTTTCTGTTCCATATACAGTGCTATCAATGCCGTTTTTAACAATAGTGCACAATAGCATGATGCAGCAAATCCTGATACCAGAAATGCTGCAACTCTTTGAATATGACTTTGAACAAAGGTATTGGCCACACCTTTTGATGGCATTGAATGTGGTGGTGGTAGCTAGCACTGTATCAAGTAGTAAAAAAAGGTTGTTAGTGGCAGAGGGGGACTAGAAGGTTGTGGAAATAGTGTAACCATTGACTGCAAATATAGTAGAAATCTATTGATTGTACTGCACAGTACTGAACATCAAAATATATATGCTTACATAAACCCTGCAGACTCTATCAAGTCTTATCTATATAGTACAGATGTAGTTTGATCAGAAAATTAGATTTTAAAACAGCAAGTTCAGTTATATTACGCACAATACTTCTATATGAACTCATTCACTTCATAGAATCTCTTTGAGAGTTCCATCATGTATGTCCTATTTACTAGTAACACTGCATCTGGGGCCTTTCTAAGCAAAATCAAGCCATAATCCACATGCCACAAACAAATGCGAATACCTCATGAACCATAAGTGCTACACACAAAGTATGAGAGGCAAAGTTGTTCAGTGCAAAATTATCTTTCCAGTAGTGCTATGTAATTAATTATAAGCAATATCTTTTTTTCTATACTAGTCAAAATAACAAATAAAAGTGTTTGTTTTACAATAAAAAGGCAATGTAACCCATTTTTGGTAGGAAAATATGTAACATATTAACATCAAATTAAACATCCATACATTAGATGTAGGTACTGTACAAAAGTAATTTTGTACTGAACAGCAATTTTTCTAATATAAAGCAGGTCTTTTTCACATTTTATTCAAGGTGCCTAGGTGAGGCTTGAGGGACAAATGTTAACCATACACACCATACCATAAACAAATGCTAATAACTCCTACAGCATACATGATATACATAAAGTATCAGTGACAAAGTTGTTCAGCACAAAATTAGCTTTCTAATAGTGCTGTGTGGTCAATTCTAATCAATTCTGTTCACAAGTAACACAGAGAAATAGTGCAGATGACCTGAAAGTGTACAGGGCAAACAGGAAGTCTTTAGCTGCCAACAGAAGTCATTGTGGGAGACAAAGGGGATGATTTAGGAGGCAGTATAGTGCAGTGGTCTAAGGCTCTGAGCTGCAAATCTGGTGACATCCAGCATACCAGACCTGGGTTTGAATCCCACAGCTTCCACTTGCATACTGTGTGACCCTGAGCAAGTCACTTAACCTTCTTGTGCTCCCAGGTCGCTCCTGTAAAAAAGCTTTCAGCTTAGTGTGCTATACCTGGTTAAACAACTAAAAAAAAAAAAAAAAAAGATTTGCCTGCCAACTACAGATGTTTTCTGGAGGTAATGAGCTAAGACAATTTATTCACATAATTTCAAAAGTTATTGAGGGAAGCAGTGGGTTAGCAAAGGAAGAAGGGAGAAAAGAGTAGTCAAAGGAGAAAGGAGGAAGGGGGAGCAGTTCAAAAAAGGAGAAAGCAGCAAGAAGAGAGGTAAGGGCTGACAAAATGGTGCAAGGTCTGCATCAGAAACCCTATGAGGAGAGACTGAAAGAGTTCAATATGTACACCCTGAAGGAGAGGCTGGAGAGTGGGGCTATTATGGAGATCTTCAAAATGCCTCTTGGGGGTTAATAAGGTACAGGAGGGAGATATTTTTCAGAGAAAAAGGTGCTGTAGAACAAGGGGTCTTGATACGAAGCTGGAAGGCTATAGATTCAGGAGAGATGTGAGGAAGTACTTTTTCATAGAAAGGGTGGTGGATTCCTGGAACAGCCTTCCATGGGAGGCAGTGGTGGTGAAACCAGTGGTGGGTTTCAAAAATATCTGGGACATGTACAAATGAATCCTAGGAGGAAAGAGTTGGGGGGAAAGAAACAGTGTTGTAAGGGAAGTTGGGTATGCAGTAAAAGTGATCATAATTAATAATAGGCAGACTAGATGGGCCTAGCAGTTATCATCTCCCATCAGTTTCTATGTTTATGTAACCTCCCCTTTGGGAGATTTCTAATTCTACTTGGCCCTTCCTGGGTTTCTGTGGACTAATTTGGCCCAGTAGAAAAAAGGGTTAATTCTTCTCAGCACTTGGGTGGAGCCTCCCATGGGTCAGGAGGTCACCAAGGGTGTGTGAGGGGATAAAGCACATCAGTTTAGGTGGGATAGGGAGTTCCAGTTGTAGGAGTGAGTGGCGAGGGAGCAAGAGGGGGTCAGGGCTGGGTAGGTCAAATGGTATGGTATGGTATGGTAAAATTTTATTTATACAGTGATACAGCCATTAGGGTTCCGAAAATCCCTGTTCACAAGGCTTACCTATTTACATTATGCAAAATTATTACAACTATACATTTATAACAATACAGGTTACAGAAAAGTACAAAACAATACATCAGAGTTTACAAACTCATCAACAACAGGCATATTAGCATTTTTAGATTTACATTAATTTCACCTATTACAACAACAATGAAAACTAAGTTTGTGATTCAGGCCATTTTTAAAAACATGATCAGTAGTTGTTAGTTGACATAAAAAAGGAGGAAGACAATTCCAGCTTTTAGCTACTTGATATTGAAGGGTCATTTCACTAAATCGATTTTTTAACTTTGGTATTATTAAATCTCTAGCACCAGTTTTTCTTAAATTTAAACCATGTTTTGGTTTTTGTAATTTGTTTTTTAAGTTATCTAAGGATTGATTTTTAAATATATTACAAACCTGATTTAGCCAGATTCCCCTAGCCCGTAAGTCTAATGGAATCCAACCCAAATCCATATACATAGTGCAATGATGAGTTTTAAAATCACACCTTAACACAAATCTTGCAAGCTTATTATAAAGTGTATCCAAGTTATTTAAATGTTTTCTTGCTGTATGTCTGTAAATATGACTTCCATAGCCAATAACCGGCATTATTAATTGATTGATCATAATCAGTCTTGTTTCTCTTGTCATACAATTTGATATTCATCTCATAGCTCCAATCTTGACATGTGTTTTCTTTATTAAATTTGTTATATGATATTGGAAAGTAAGACATTGATCTATATGTACCCCTAAATATTTATATGCTTCAGTTTGTTCTAAAAATGTACCCTTTTGTGTCTTTATATTTAATTTTGAAATTCCCTTTAAGTCAAATGCAAATGACATAATCTGTGTCTTTCTACTATTAACTAATAAACCCAGAGATGAAAAGTGACCTTGCATGATGCTAAAGTCACTCTGTAAGTTTAGTTCTACTTCACTTATAGTTTTTCCCTCTGCTACTAAAACCGTATCGTCTGTGTATAGACGAATTTTTGAATGTCCAATTTTCTTTGGTAAGTCATTTAAATAGACTATGAACAGGAGGGGGCCCAGGATAGATCCCTGGGGAACCCCTCTTGTTACATAGTCTGTTCTTGACTGGTGTCCATTTAGGACAACAAATTGTGATCTTTTATCAAGATGTGATATAAACCAATTACAGGTTTCTTCCTCCACCCCATTTTCATTAATGAATTTATCAAAATAGTATGGTTTACTAAATCAAATGCTTTAGATAGGTCCACACTCCCGCCCCTGGCTGGTGGCTCTTGGGGGGAACACAGAGGAAGAAATTGCAGCAAGTAGTCACAAGCTGCATAGTACCTTGAAGGGCAGCTAATGTCAGGAGCGGAGTCAGCAGCCACAAGTTGCAGAGTGCCCTAGCAGCCTGTGTTTATTCATGTAGGGATTCTGTGGACAAGAATATGGCAGGGAGTGTAGTGTCCAGACAGCGAGCTGATTTGGAGCTCTGTGGGACATGTCCCCCTTCTCAATTCGGGGACAGTTGCTGCCAGTCCTGGGAAAGGATGCAGGGGTCATGAGGGAACCTGCAAATCCCCAAGCCGTGAGGACTGCATTTTTTGAGGGGGACCCATTGAGTCAGTACAGAGAGAGAGAGACAGAGAGAGAGAGAGAGAAAGGTGGGGATCATTGAGAGTTTGGGAGCCTGTGAAGAACAATGTGCTATTAGGCACTGTGAACTGTTTTGGGACTTGTGCTGCCTTCAAACTTTTGCAACCATAGTGATCCCGAGATAATGCTGCCCTAAAGACTGTGCAACCTCCTCGGTCCAGGTAAAAACTGCTATTATGGCCATACCAGCCAAGTGAAAGCTGAGTGTGTTTCCTACTAATTAACTGATGTTCCTCAGAGTCGTGTGAATATGTTTAAAGAATTTGGGATCCCGGTTGTTTCTTCAAGTTCCATGTGGACATTCCATTATTGAAATTAACTGTTTAATATCTATTAACTTGTTTTCGTCCAGCGCTACTGAGGAAAAGGGGCCCTGTGTGTGAAATGTGGGTCTGGATAACATGGACACTGGAACTGCTTCTGCTGCTGTGGGTGCATCCTTCTCACAGACATATTCCACCCATTCCCTAGACATGGAGAGGGAGGGCTACATTTCTATGTATGACAGGTTATGTGATTCCAATGTGTAAGGCATACAGCTGATCCAGTTTTGCACTTGTGCTGTTGGTTTACAGACCAAGTTTAGGTATGGTTCTTGGGGGTGGTAAGGAGATGAGGGCTTGAGGATCAAACAAAATGAAAAACCAAAACAAATTAAATACCTGGGCTATATAAAAGAATGCACTCCATCAAGCTCAACAGTGATGAACATTACATACTTATTGTGTAGGTTACAGTCAGTGATTTCAGAAATCCATATTTTTTTTATCCAAGCCATCAGTCTCCATTCAGTGCACACAGTAAACTTTACTTGTGAAAGGTTGGGAAATAATTTAAAAGTTTAAGTTGACAAAAAAGTCAAGTAAGTTATTACATTTGGTAAGCTTCGCTTTTCAGCATTTCCCTGTATAAGTTTCAAGTTTATTGCAGGAATAACTCAATTGAGCAAGTTTATTCACAAGGAGGTCCTGAGGACATATATCAGGAACATATACAGACAAAGGAAATTAAATACATAAGATCTTAGTACATAAAAATGTATGGTACATGTGGTACATAGTGCTCAAAATAAGACATGGCAAAGGTAATATTTGTAAACAGAACTAAGAAAGTTCATTTCAAAACTGAGAACCTACAGTCTAAATAATTGGAACATGATCATTAGGATGTATAAGGTGGAGGGAGAGTATAAAATAGGTGAGAGGGGTAGAGAAGAGGGAGGAGGAGAAGAAGGAGGAGGATCTAGTGACAGAGAAGGGGAAGGAGGAAAAGTGTGGAGGAATAAGGAAAATGAGGTTGACAGAAATAACAAGAATAAGGAAGGAAGGGAGGGATAGGAGAGGTAAGTAGAAATAGAGAAAGTAGAAAAAGTAAGGAGAAGAAGGGAATCACTGATTTATAAGTCTAAGGTCAGCTGCATAGTGTATATCTTTTAATTTTGTCACAGTAAGGGTTTTAACAAGGATTATGGAGACAAGGCAGGAAAGTTTCAGTGTAGACTGGAGTTGGTGCCTGGCAGTTGGAAGGGCAAAAGAAATTGCATGTTTACCAAAGGAGGTACAAGTGATAGGCATGGCTAAGAGAATAAAGTCAGAATTCCTAAGGGAATAAGAACTATGGGAGATGTGAATAAGGGATATTATATAGCTCAGAAGTTTGTTCAGAAGGATTTTGAGCATCCGGGTGCCAGAGTGAAACAAACGTCTGGTAGTAAGCGACATCCAGCCGACAGCAGCATACGGATCACACTGGAGATTATGAAAGGGTGAGTTGGTAATGAACTGTAGGGCACGATAGTAGAGAATGCCCAATTTATTCAGGTTTATGGCTGTTGTAGAGTTGTAGATTATGTTGCCATAATCGAGTAAAGGCAGGAATGTTGCCTGAACAAGCTTGGTTCTAATCTCGATTGGAAATAGGGACCTGTTTCTGAAGAAGAAACCTAATCTGGATTTTACCCTGGTGGCCAGATTGTCAATATTGACATCAAAGGTGAGTTTGTTAACTAGCCATATACCTAAATACTGTATTTGAATTTGCATAAAACCTAAAGAGATTCACCTAGCGAGGTGACAATAAAGTCATTAGGCAGGTTTCAGGAGGTAGAAGGTGTGGTGTTGGATCCACGACTGGTCGTGAATAAAAATTTTGTCAAATGACCAGACAGCAAAACCTTCAGGTTGACCACATTTTGTAGTCAGCTGCTGGTTTCAAACAAAACCAAGTGTTTTCTTTAGGGGGCTTTGCCCCGAACCCCCATGGGGGCTGCACCCCCAACCCCCACTTACGATTCTTAGCTCTGAGTTGGAGCTGATTTGTGGGGTGCAGGACCCCAGCAAGATAGTGCTGGGTTCCAGTGCAGACTCTACAGTGACGTGGCACTGTAGTTGCTGTAGGGTACTGCACTGTCAAAATGTCACAGTCAGTGCATTATACCAGTGGTGTTGAGAGTAAAAATCATGGCCATTATTTTTCTGGTATTAAGGAGGAGCTTTGCATTAATAAGGTATGTTCAAGCTGCATGAAGTCAGCTTGTAGTACGTCTCTTACTTCAGACAGAGTTGAGCTAGAAGTATACAGAACTGTATCATCAGCAAAGAAATGCAATTTGGAATCAGTTATGTCATGGTTTAGTTTATTAATATATAAGTCTGGTTCCTACAGAGAGAAAGGCAGAGAGAAGAGGAATGTTGGAGCATGGTTGCCCATCCAGTATTATCTATGCACAGTGACACACACACACACACACATACACACACACACACACACACACACACACACACACACATATACACACACACAATTGGGAGACAGACAGAGAGAAGTCCAAAGCAGTCTCATTACAAACTCAGTTTTGATGGATAGGCAGTGGTATAGAGCTAAATTTAGAAGTGTGTGGGTCTTCATGTACTACAATTTCATGAACTGCAGTTTTCCTCAACACTCCACAGGCTGGGGGTCAGGGGGCCACCTAGACCACCAGAAGCTATCAGGTTTTAGATGCATTCTAGTGCATTTTGAGGGTCATTAGTACGCTATTTGGCTGATTTTAAAGCCTTCTTTCACTTGTTACAACTAACCAGTATCACTATCAAAATAACGACTTTTTATTTTCTTAAAAATAAATGTCAAAACTTAAACAAACAATCACACTCTGGCCACCCTTCAAACACCCTACAATATACCACCTATCTTGAGTACAGGTGGCTATCACTGCAACAGGTATTGCACTTGTTACCTTGAAAACTGAACAGCAGACTTTGCCCCCCCAACAGTACACCACACAGTCAGACATATAAGGCAGTGAGAAGGGCACACAAAACATCAGCCTGGATGTGTATGTGTCTGTCACACAGCAGAAACTTACACAGGCCATCCATGCCAGAGAATGGAACTAATACACATGACCCACTGGAGGGTCCCTGAAGGACCAGCACTGACACAGGATGTATACCAGGTCATGATTGCTTTATCTGCATGAACCCTGAACTGAGACAGTTGGAGCAGGGAGGGTAAAGCTCTGCAGGGACAGCTGCATGAAATACAGGATATGTACTGTGACATCCCCGTCCACAGACTTGACATACAGCAAGGATTCCACAACCTGTGTAAGACCTCTGACAGAGGCATGACTATAACTGTCACTGCTGTACAGCAGAATGGTGTTTCCCATTCATACCCAGTACATGGCAGCCAACCCCCAAATCCCCATATGTCATGCATAGGAACCACAACACCATCAAGCACTCCAGCACAATCCACACATGACAGCCTACCTGCAGGAGTACACAGTCAACTGCAACAGATGATGACTTAACGTCAAGCACATCCTGAGGCATGTAAACTGCCCAGTCACATGGCATGGGCAGTTTCAATGCTGGTGGTAGACTCATCCCACCCTAAGCACCCTCTCAGAAGTCATCCTAGACAATTACCTAAAGCTTCATCAAAATGCAGCACATACTTTAATGCTGAAGAATTGCCTTCCACCATCAGATGCATGTGGACTTCACTTCAAGGGTCTATACTTGTTCACAGTAGGGGATGGGAGGCTAGCAACAAAGGGCAAGCTGGGGAGCAAGACAGAGATCACTCGAGTAACAGGATGCAGCCCAGCCCAGCCCTCACCATCAGATAAGGCCATCTAATACACTGAAAATAATGAATACAAAACAGCACACTTACCTAACTGCTTTTATGATAAAGCCAGGATGGTTATTAATTCATATTATTTTGTTGGCACCAGCCGTCTAACTCACTCGGTCCTGGACAAGTCCTGACTCCCGACTTGTGAGAATTAATCCCTCGCAGGCTCACATGACATGACTATCCTAGTGCTTCCCACTCATACGCCACATAGTACCAGCAGCACCTCCAGTCACACAGGTACAGCTAGCTGCTTCCCAGGTTAGAGAATTTCTGCAGGACTTCCCATAGATTGCAGATCTATCTTTCACATGAACAAAAAGTACAAACTTCAAAATAAGAACAAACCTATCTCTGCCAAGTCATTAAGTTACTAATCCTTCATGGAGAAGACATTTAAACATGCACTACTGCTTTGCCACATTAAATAAGTTAATTAAATAAATACCATAAGTTCACTATTCTGCTCTTTCATGGAAAAATACATAGTAAAAGCTGGTCCCACTGAAAATGAGAAATTGACTCTCACTTGGGCTATCCTGTGTAATTCTCCCCAGATGCCCTGGGATGGTTCTCTGACTACCTGTCAAACCGCTCTCAGCAGGTCAGGATTGGTGACACTGTCTCCAGTAGCCTACCTGTCCTCTTGGGTGTCCCGCAAGGGTCCGTCCTGGGTCCATTACTCTTCAGCCTCTTTCTAAATTCCCTCCCTAAGACCTGCCCCGGGAGTCTTCTTCTATATGCAGATGATGCCATCCTCTATACATCCAACACTGACTCGCTATAGCTCCACCTATCCCTCCAGTCCTCCTTCAGCACCGCAGAGCTATGGTTTGCATCCCATTGCCTTGTCCTGAACTATTCCAAGACTAAAGTTATGTATTTGTCCCATCCATCTAACTCAAAAAAGGCACTATGCCCACATCTCTGTACTGCCAACCACACCACCCTTGACAAGGTGGACTCCTTCAAATATCTTGGCCTAACACTTGACACTGCACTCACATTCCACCAGCATATCCACCTCCTCTCGACTACCCTCAACGTGTGGCTAGGGCTCCTGTATCACCTCAAGCACTGCTTTACCCCTAATGCCCTAAGGCTAGCTGTCTCCTCCTCAGTCCTCTCCCTACTAGACTATGGCCTAGTCATCTATGGGGCAGCTAACTCCTCGACACTCAACAGACTAAGTGTCTCTCTAAATAAAGCTTGCCGCCTCACTTTAGGCTGTGACCGTCTAACTCATACATGCACACTGTACAATACAACCAACTGGCTTAGCCTAGACAATAGGCTCAAGTTCCACACTTGCCTCTTGGCAAAAAAATTTGCCCTTGGTCCCTGCCCCTCAGGTCTCGCTCCACTAATAAGACCAGCCCAATCACTAAAGCACACTTGGAGTTATGGAAAACATTTACTGTCTGTCCCCCACTGCTGTACCTCCCCATACCAGAGGTCTTTAGCTGCAGAGCCCCATCTTGGATGAATAGTCTTCCCCCACTGACTGCAAATGGTAACAGACTAGGATCCTTCAAAACCACACTTAGATCCCACCTACAGGCCTCTAACCTGTGTGACTGTCCTTGACTAATACCTCATCCAACGACAGACCCAGGCTATGGCTGGCTCCCCCTCTGCTTAACCCTACCATTTACAGTGCCCCTTTTGCATAGCTCTGCTCTGTTATATCACATTTTGTGTTGCCTGTTGACCTGCACTGCCATGCCATGTTGTGTTGCCTGTCTGCCTTAGCTTGACCTAGGTCTCCTCTGAGGGCCTCATAAAGGCCTCTGTAACTACTGCTTATGTAATACCTGACTATGTACTACTGTACTGCTATGTAACCTCTCTCCTTGTATGTAATACCTGTGACGTGGAACCTTTGTGAATGAGACCTTGACTCAAAGATACTTCTGAATCTCCAATAAATAAAACAAATAAATAAATGTGGACCCAACTGAAAAAAAAAAGATATTGCATCTCCTCTGTACTATCCTGGGTAAATACAGTGTAAAAACTTGGTCAAACAGAACCCCATGTCAAGCAACATATCAAAACTCAGCTTGGCTATCCAGTGTAAATATAGTGTATTGTAAAACTATAAAAGCAGAGCCCTACAGCAGAACCCTACTGAAAAGCAGATGTTGCATGTAAGCTGATCTCTCCAGGAAAAACACATTGTAAAATCATCCTGATCACTTATCTTGCAGCTGTCTGGTATATTCTTGGTGGTCTAGTGGTCCCTCCAATAATGACATCTGACCCCCTTCCAACTCCCCCTCTCAGACATCTCACCAGCACTGGCCACATAATGCAAACTACAGCAATAATGATAACTGACAAAGCACTCTGCTCACCACCTCAACTGGAATCTATTTGATGGTCTCTGAACAATCACAAGTATTGTACAAACATCTTCTTCAACAGCACTCATGATCAGTCACTGACAGCCAGGTGGTGGCAGGCCAAGGTGGTGAGCAGAGGGATGTGCAGGTCACTGTCACTATTTCTGTACTTTGTCCTAGGTAACCTTAGCTGGGTGGGTGGGTTGGTCCTGAGTAGGTGGGTTGACAGAGGATCAGATGTCCTTTGGCGGGGGGGAGACCACTAGACTACTAGGAATATTCAAAAGAGATACAGGACAGTTGATTGAGAGTGCAGGAACCTGAGTAGGGGTGTGAATACAGTTCTTATTAAGATCAACCCCCCCCAAGATATAGGCCTCACTCCAGAACTCAGACAAATAAGGACTCAGCTGCAGGAGTCAGATTCCAAGTACTTATTTATTTATTTTACCTTTATTTTACTTTTTTTTTCACCAGGAAAGACACATTGAGCTGAAACTCATTTCCAGGTCATCCTGGGAGCACTACGAAGTTAAATGACTTGATCAGGGTCACACAGTATACAAATGGTGGCTGTGGGATTCAAACCCATGTCTCCAGGTTTCTCCAGGAGTCCTTTAATGAGAACATAAAAAACTGTAGCCAGGAGTTCCTTTACATAACATCCCAGTTCTATCTGTAGGCAGTAAGGGTTAACAGTGCTGTGATCAATCAGTCACTGCCATGTTGTTTCCTCCTAGGTTTTACATTTCTCACACACACACACACACACACACACACACACACACACACACACCCCACTGTTTTAGTCTTGCTTTGCTACCATGGACTGACATAGTCCAGCATTCATTCTCTGTGATCTCTAACACTACAGCTTGTAGTGTTGTGTGTTAGTACTAGCTGCATATTTTACAACCGCACAGTCTCCTCACACTGGTGATGCTTTTGTGTCAAAACTTTTATTTTCAGTAAACATTTTGTTTTTGAGTTGTACTGTGTGTTAGTCATCATTTTCTGACTTGACTAGTCAAGTCAATCCATGCATATTAAAGAGGGAAGATAGCCACCAGACTCAGACAACAATAAAACTGTTACTTTATAATCAATCAAGCAGTATTTCCAAATAAACTCCTTAAGAATGCAAATAAAGTGTAACCACCCTCATTTTTCAACAGAATTGTCAGCACAAAAACTGAACAGAGGGTTACAGGATCTTTACTTACCTTAGTAAGGAAAGTAACTTTAACTTAGCAAACACACAGATTTACTAAAATAATGAAACTGTCTCTTTTACTTAATGGGAGAATAATTACAGTCTCAATCTGCCTGTCTTAGCCCAGTGATCCCATGGCCACAAGCTGAAACAAATCATCCTTTGCTCCAATAAAGTCCATAATGCAAATCAGCAGAGAAGCTGTGAAACAATGTTCCTTTATACCTCTGCTTCAAATACTGTTAAGTTGGTGATTTAACACTGTGGCCAGGGGAACTACATTAAAAAACAAACATACACCCTTGCTGACTGGGCATTGGTTAGATGAAAATATGTAAAAAGAGGGACTAGGTGTCCTTTATGACTAAAACCAGTTGACTGTGCTGTTTATTTTTTTTATACTTAGTTTATTATCTTTCATTTGTCAGCATTTGTTACATCATTTACATGATTAACATGTTGTTCCTAGGGGTAAAAGCCCCTTGCACTGACAACATCACAGAAATATTACAGTACTTTTGGTTCACAGTAGTCAACTTTACTACAGTCTAGCTATAACAGTAACAGTAGGTGCGACTGTCTGGGATGTGTTCTGTCCTTTCACTATCTATAACTAGTTATCTCATAGCCAGAAAATACCTATAACAGGAGTTAATCTGGGGACATTCTCTATCTCCGGTGTAAAAGGTAAATATCTCTTTAGTGCAGTTCAGGCATCTCTCTCTCTTAACCACTGTCATGGAGTAACCATCTGGTCCATTTCTGTTGATATATCTGTGGCTTTTGCTTAAGACTGATCGTTACCCTTTCTATCAAATGTATGGATTCAACCATATCCTTCCATTCCCCTACCCCCGGGGCTCTCGGCTGCAACCAATTCTTTGTGATAATTTTTAAAGCTGCCACAACCAGGATCTTCCATAGGTATCTGGCATCCTTATCTCTAACCTCCCCTGGGATTAGTCCTAAAACCAAAGGTTCAGGTCCTAACTGCATTTCAATTGAAAATATCAGTTCTAGATGTTTTCTAAACTCCCTCCAACATATGGTGATACCTGGACATGACCAAAAGACATGTGCCTGTGAGGCATGTTGTTCTCCACAAGCCCTCCAGCACCCAGCCGTGGTCCCTCCCTTCAAATGCACCATTTGTGTTGGTACTAAAACATATCTGGTTCTCAGCTTCCAAAAGAAGTCCCTCCACACTAAGGAGCTTGAAGTTGACCACGTACTTCTCCACATCAGAGACCAATGTTTATCTGTTATAAGAATTACTAAGTCCTCTTCACATTTTTGCTTTATATGCTGGGACGTGTTGGCCATATCTGCCACATAGTTATTATACAGCAACAAAATGGCATGGTCTGCCCCCCTTGCCCCCCACACTCTTTGAAATAGCCCTCTCTCTTCCAACACCAGCTCCTCCAGCATTATTTTGTTAATTTGTATATTCAAGTAGTCTCTCAATTGGTAATACCTGATTTTATCAGTCTGCTTCAGGCCATATTTTTCTTGAATTGCTTCAAAGGAGAGCAGGGTATTCCCCATCATTATTTGATAAGGTGCACACAGACCCCTTCTAGCTTGTTTCTGATACCATTTATCAAGCATTGTTGGTATAAACTGATGGTCATATGCCCACCATCTATACCTTGATAAATTCCAAATGTGGCCCCCCTGCTTATTCCCCTCCTCCATCCTTCCAACACCGCCCTTGTGCCTGAGAAACCAAACATTTCCCCTGTATCAAGAGGCCCAAACATCACCACCCCCAAAAGGGGATCCCTTTGTTTCCAGAGATCTATTCGCTTCCAAAGGGTGTCGTATCCCGGGTTGCCCCAAAGTAGTGCAACCCTCATCTGGGCTGCCACCTAGTAGCCCTGCAGACATGGGAATGCAAGGCCCCCCTCTTTCTTAGGAAGATAAAGAAGAGATCTTCTTAGTCTGGGTTTTTTACCCTTCCATAAATAGGAAAAAACATACTCTGCCAGGTCTCCAGAACCGCTGGAGTTAACAGACATGGGACACATTGAAATAAGTAGAGAAGGTGTGGTAATGCATTCATCTTGAAGGCTTGCACCCTAGCACTAAGTGAGATGGGTAGAAGGGACCATCTTTGAAAATCACTTTTAAGCTGCGCTATTATAGGAGGATAGTTCAGTTCTTTCAATTGTGCATTGTTCCTACTCAACTTCACCCCTAAATATTTTATCTCTGTCTGATCCCATAACATGGGGTACTTATTTTTATGCTCCTCAGTTGGGGTAAAATTAAAACAGAGAATTTCCATTTTATTATTATTCAGTTTATAGCCGGATAACCCAGAAAACCTATCTAGCCATATGAATACTGCTGGCAAAGACTCTATGGGGTCCGCCACATATAAAAGAACATCGTCAGCATACAAAGCCAGTTTGTGGGTTTGTTCCCCCATATTAATCCTTTTTATCTCTGGGCACTGACAAATGCTCTGAGCAAGAGGTTCAATGAACAGGGCAAACAATAGTGGGGAGAGAGGACACCCCTGTCATGTTCCCCTTTCCAAATTAAAAGTCCCAGAGATATGTCTGTTCGCTCTAACCTGTGCTCTCGGAGACTCATATAACTTAAATATGGCTTCTATCAGCTGCCTCAGGAACCCAAACTGGGAAAGGACCTCCTCCAGAAACAACCAAGATACTCTATCAAATGCTTTTTCAGTGTCAAGACTTACTATCAAAGACGGTAATTTTTGCATGGAGATTTGATCAATTTATATGTGTTGTTCTATGAAGATTATCCTGTGCTTGTCTGCCCGGTGTGAAACCGGATTGGTCTATTTGTATTAAAGAGCAGAGGTACTCCTGAATACATCTTGCCAAAAGAGATGTAAATATTTTGTAATCAGTGTTCATTAGGGAAGTCGGTCTATATGAAGGGCATTTTGTTGGGTCCTTTCCCGGCTTGGGTATCACTGAAATCACCACCTGGGCCCATGAAGGAGGGGTCGCAGCCTCATCTCTCATGACCTCTTCAAAAATCTTCCCAGAAGTGTCTGTATCTGGTTCCCAAAGCATTTATAGAACTCTGCAGGGAGTCCGTCCGAACCCGGACATTTACCCACCTTAAGCCTTTTAATCTCCTCCTCTTTTTCCTCCATTCTCACAGGTCCCATTAACCTTTCCCCTTGCTCCCTAGTTAGACCCAGTAGTTTAAGTGAACTCAGGAATCTCTTTATGTCTTTCCTTCCCGCTTTTGTGTCTTCTGCATATAACTTAGTATAGTATATTCTGAAGGAGCCTGCTATCTCATGAAGCCCTTGAACCATTTGGCCTATTGCTGGATGCCACATCTTCGTTATTGTTGCTGTTGCCCATTTTGCCCTCAGCCTGCTAGCCAGGTAGTGCAATGATCGAGGTTCCCCCTCAAAATGTTGTTGTCTCAAAAAGAGCAACCTCTTATCCACCTGATAATCCAAAATTCCAGTCAACACCCTCTTATAGTCCAGCAACTGTCTCCTCCGCTTCTTGTCATACTTTTTCTTCGAGACCAGTTGGACAAATTTACCTCCCTGGACAGCTTTTGCAGCATCCCAACAGATGGCCTGTGTGGTATCCTGCTCTGTATTATCTAGAAGGTATGCCCTATAAGTTTCTGTTATCTGGTCCCTAATTTCTTTATCTTTCAAAAGAGAGGTGTTCAGCCGCCATATGGTATTCCGGAGAGTCTCCCCTAGGTCTATTTTTATATACTGTATATGGGCACGTGGTCAGACAAAAGTAAGTCCCCTATCCAAGTATCTTCAATTCTCTGTTCCTCAGTCTTCATGACTGATATGTAGTCTAGCCTTGAATATGTGTTGTGGGTTGCAGAAAAAAGGTATAGTCCCTCTTTCTAGTGTGTTGGTGTCTCCAAGTGTCTAATAATCCCATTTCTCCTATCAATTTCTGGATTTTCCTAGCTGTTCTGTGTGGTTTCCCTCTTACCCTTGAGGAGGAGTCCATATCTGGGTTCAAAGGTAGATTAAGATCCCCCCCACAAATTATGACTTCCTTCCCCCACTCTAATAGAGTGGCTAGAAAGGAACAGTACTCAGGTAGTGTTGAGCCAGGGGGAAAGTACACGGATGCCAGTGTAACAACATTGCCCTTAAATTTACCTTTCAGCATCGCATATCATCCCTTCTTATCTGTCTTAGCCTCCATTTTTTCAAATGGGGAATTAGGTGGCACCAACACCATCACACCCCTCCTTCTACCATTCTTATAGGAAGACGCCGCCATTTTCCCCCAAACCCAATTTTAGGAACTTATTGTGCTTCTTCATCGACAGATGGGTCTTCTGGGGAAATAAAAAATCTACTGTGGCTTTCCTTACCTGGCTCAATATTTTAGATCTTTAACAGGGTTTGTAAGGCCGTTAACATTATAGGAACAAATAATCGCACCCTTACCTGCCATTGAAAGGGTCTGTATTTAAAATTATATTCTCAGGGTCCCCCCAGAATCCTCCTCGAGAGCCCTCCAACACATCTCCCTTCTTCATTTCATTTAACTCTCTCTTGTGACGGAACACATCCCAGATATGAAATAACATAAAAACCATTACTTGATGACAGTAGCTTAATTTTACAGCCAACTGGGCTAGTAACCAATGCATTATCCTTGACCTCCAAGGTAGAAGTCCCACTTTTTGGGGCTCTAGTCCTACCTCCACTTTATACAGGTGGAGGCAAGTTCAGAAGGGTTACCAGTGTCTCTACAACGGGAGACCCCCTCTAGAGAGCTCTTGTTCGTAACTTTTAGCTCTTCGTGTTCCTGTGTGACCAATTACTCTATTGATCAGAAAAGCTTTTTAATTGGAGCACTGCATGCCCAAGCACCTTCCAAAAGAAAATGATGTTCTGCGCTAATCTAACCGTCTTTCATATAAACATTTAACTCCTGACCTAATCATAATTTTATGTCTTCTGTAGGGCCAGAGAAAACTCTCTCCACCACTTCCTCGACTGGGGTACCCCCCGGGAGATGATAATCCCTCTCCACATGGGAGGGAGGGAGGCAAACCCCTCAGCAACCAACCAAGAATCATTGCCCCTTCCCTAATCCCCCCTCCCCATAATTCACTAACCCGACTAATTTTGTTTATTTTATTCATTTATTCCTCCGTGGTATTCCCCTTTTCCCATACCTCAAAAGCTTCTTATCTTTTCATCCCCATGTTTTGTGTTATAAATGCCCATTCTTGTACTCCCGATATCTTAAACCCATATCCTTGTACGGTTTCAGATATAATGGTCCTCACTTTATATATTTCTTCTCGAGCCAAGCTTCTTCCCCTGTTTCAGCTCCATAATTGGAGCTCTTGTTTACATTTACCACAGATCCAATACAATGGCCCCTTTTCCAGTGTCAAACCCAAGATTAGACCCTTTATATTCCCCCTCTCCCACTTCCACCATCCCTCCCAGTCAAGTAAAAAATAACCAAATTTCTGATGGTGTTATGATTCTTGCACTTCTGGTTCGTTTCCCTTCGCCCTCCTTCCACTACATTCACGTTTATATCTGCTCATAGACCCTTCCACGTTGAATCCCATTCCCCTGAGATGTCCTATACCTACATAGCATTGTAACTGCTGCAGGAAGTCGGGAGACGTTAAACCCCTCCCCTGCAATCCCATTAAGATTGTTTAGTTATTATTCATGTGCCATATAATCTGATCATGCAGGCATAATCCCAAGTTATTAAAGTCATTTTAATTTCCCTTCAAGCACTCTGAGTACACTGTCTTCCCTTTAGTCCACATCATAGTCTCTTTTGAGTAAGTACTTGCAGTGTATTCCCATTTGACATCTTCATCCTTCAGCCGTTAAGTTGTTGTTCAGCATGACGTCCTGTTCTCTCGGAGGGTCGCCTTGTTCCTGCTCTCCTCGCTCTAGTTCTGTGTCTGAGGGTTTTCTTTTAGCGAGGACCTTGTCCCACACCCCAAACATGTCCCTACTTAAACCGCCATTCACTCTTTTTGGGCCTCTTTTGAACCAGTTCCGCTCCCCCAGCTGCTGTTGAATCCGACGACCCTGCTCCTCAGGTATATGCAACCCCATTCTGTCCACGAACTCCTTAGCTTCTGCCAGCTCTTGAAACCTCAAAAGACCCTTTTCTGTTTGATCTTTCAGGCTAGCTGGGTATTCCACAAAGGCCTTTACTCCATTTTGCTGTAGTAATTTAATGACCTGTAGCACCTTCCTCCTCCTAACAAGCAGCTGTGGGGGTAAAGTCATGGTCAAAAAACAGTCTGACATATCCAAAATATATAGTTTTCCTCAACCAGGCTAGGGCTAACACCTTCTCTTTGATCCTGTAATCCAGAAACGCAAGCACTATCGATCTGGGTCTGACCTTCTGATCTCGAGGCTGCGGTACCAGTGATCTGTGAGCCCTAATAATGTCAAGTCGTTTATCAGTAGGTAAATTAAGGATCTCTTTTAAAAATGAGTCGATAAAGTCAATCATGTTCCCCCGATTCTGTTCCTTCTGGTACTCCGTGGATCCGAATATTGTTTCGCCGATTCCGATTCTCTAGTTCCTCAAGCTTCTGTTCCAACAGCGTAGTGCGATGATGCAGCTCCAGCAAGGCTGAGTTGTGCACGTCTGTGGTCTGGGTATATTCTGTCATTACCGTCTCAACTTCTTGTGTTTTCTGGTGTAATTTTGCAATATCTTGGCTTTGATCAAGTGCTTTAGCCTCCAATCTCTGCAGAGTATCATTTATTTGTTGTAGGGTTTGACAGAGCTGCCGAGAGATAATCATGCATTCTGTTTCTTGTGCCATGCTCGTGGCCTTCTCCACACTTTGTGCCATGGATTCGCGCTCTGCATAGGCCTCCGCTCGGCTGTTCTGTACCTGCTCAGCTATCTTTTGTTTTACAGCTCCATTCAACTGAATCTCCTTCAAATGGTGTTTGGGTCCCATTAGATAATCCTTTATTGATCTTTTGGTCAACAGGATTGACGTTTTCTATATGGATTAACGTGGATTGTTTCTGGTCAGTCATTCAGCACTTTGTTTAGGCAGACCATTAGGTCCGCGCCCCAACTGGAAGTCCTGTCTGTGCTGTTTAAGTGCTGTTTACACTGAGCATATCCACTGATTGTAATTTGAGATTGCATGAGAATGCTACATGTAGGAAATGAACTCTTTCCCCCAGCATAGTGATTTCAGGTAGTGGAAGGAGCATATATTATGTTCAATATGTGCTTTGGAAGGAGTCTGAAATGCCCTTTTTCCAAAGTAATAGCAAGACGTCTGCAGGGCTCTGCCCATGTAGCCATAAAAAGCAGACCCCAATTATTTTTGAGAGGAAGGACATCTCAACGGACATTGTACTTGAACTGCATGTTAAAAATGAATTATACTAGTGAACTTCAAAGGTACTAGTAGTTATAAAATTATGTTTAAAAAAACTGTCTAGTTTCTCCCAGACGGAATGTAATGGATAATTTAACTGCTGAAATGGTATAATGATACATAAACTGCTCTATTGTGATTCTTTTCCTCAATACGCCTGGGTTGGAAAGAAAAAGAAGTTCGAGCTGTAGTCTCAGAAGTGCCCTTTGTTGCATTGTTTTGAACAAGGCTAATCATAGCCCCCTGGAGACAAGGTCATTGGCCATTCCTTTTGTGAAGTGGCAGTTTATTACCCACTTTTGTCAGTGAGTGTTAGTGCCTCATTTCCCCATGGGCAAAGCCACTGATTTCATTTTTTACTGGAAAAACTGGTAAAATTTCAGAATTTGGACTGCCTGCACATTGGTCAAAACAAATTATTTCATGGAGTTTGGCATTTTAGACTAGCTCAGTAAATCTATGGAACTTGCATTTTTCTTATAATTGCTTATGCACTATTTTTAATTTGTTTCATTTAGTGCTCTGTATATAAAGTCTTCTTTTATTCTGATTATTCATACACATACCAAAAGAATGACAGTAGAATCCTGATAAATACTGGAAATTATGCCAACAATCATTAGTGTAATTCTCAGAATTTCAAGTCTTGAAAATGAACTTTCATTATTTTAATCACCATAAATCAGTGGCCTTGCCCACGAGTAGTGGAAGAAACACAATTTGAAGAAACAGTGGCATAACTGGTGTTGATGAACATGTCGTGCTCCTTGGTGGAAACCAGGCCCCTTTAAAACCCTCCTTTTGGTCTTGCAAAGTTCTAGGTTTCCTCCTCATGCAAAGAACTGGTTATGTGGCTTCCAGACATGCCCCCAATCTGGCCTGATGGTCCAGATAAATGGTCTTTGACCATCCAGATCTGTGTATCTCATTGTGTGTATCCAGATGCTGCTGCCCATGTTCCAAGTGGAAACAGCCTGGCAATTCTGTCAATTTCCTCTTTGCTTTGCTTGTAAAATTCTTTAATTCTGGGCAGACTGTTAGGCAGCAAATTAGAACCCCCAGACCCAGTACCTACCCATGGATTCAGCTAAATATAAACATGGCTGAATTACTCTAGCTCCAGGTCCTGGGTTTAAGCACTAAAGCATGCCTCTGTCGATTCCTGGTTATTCCCCTCCTCCCGAAGCTCATCCTCCTGCTCAGCAGCTCATTGATAACAGGTGGGGGGGGGTCTCAACTTACAGGCCAAGCAGTGGGTGAGTGTCGGGTTAGTGGGAGGGTAAGGCAGTTGTCGGCTGCAGTGCAGGTCTCACCACTCGAGATGCTATTTGAATCCCACACTCCGTGTAGAGTATCAGCACAGCTGACTGGTGGCCTCCAATAATAGATATGGCAGCAACAAGTGTCATGTGACACCAGATTTTCAGGGTATGCAGTATGCGTAGTGGGGCATTAACAAAGTAAAGTGCACAGCAGCACTGAGCCTTTAGCAAATTACTTTAAGAGGGCTTACAGAATGTATTAGTAAATTTCAACAAAGTACACAGCACAATGTGGGCCTTTTAGCAAACTACTCAAAGAGGGGTTGTTAGACTGTCTTTTTAAATTAGGCAATCTTTTAAATTAGGCAAAGCTCTTTAAGAGGGATTGTTAGACCATATTTTGTAAAGTAGGGAAAGTACTGCAAGGGGGACTGTTAGTCTGATTTAATTCTGTATGAAGGGGTGCTGGTTACTGCAAATATGAGTGCTGCACTTGGGATCTAAGCCTGCAAAAAGCATCAAGCTTACACAGTTTCTGTTGCCTCTGACTCACTGCACCTTGGCAAGCCCAACTAAATTATTTTCAGCTCCTATTCCCCTTGATCCAGAGTCAGATCACTTACAGGTGAGACCCCAAGCAGGGAATTACTTCGTTTATCTGTGCGCTCCGTTTTCAGCTCCTCCCTCCCCACTTTCTCTGCCCCTCCTCCACCTTACCTGCATACTTAAACCTTCTCTCCTTTTCTTTGCAGCTGTCCCCGGTGGTAGTGAGGAACTGAAAAGGAGCCCTTCCCCAACTCACTCGCAGAGCTTCACCGGCAAGCAGAACAGGTATGCGCCACAGTTGGAGCAGCGCCAGGAGAATATGGCTGTAATGGCCAAGAGGCCTGAGACTGTTTTGCCCCACCAGCACAAGTGACGGCTGCCCAACCACCCCCACCACCACACTTGCTCGGCTCTGTAATATATATAGGGAGTCAAGTGGCTGCCAAAACCAATCAGCGCATTCTTCCATCTGCAGCTTATCTTTTTCAACCACCAGTGAGCGCTGCCTCTCGCCACCCACACTTTTCACTCTCTCTCTATACATCCAAAATCCGGTGAACCACCTTAAAGCCGTACTCCTCAATTAATTTTTCCTTGCACAATGGCACTTCAGTTTCTCACCTCACTGGTATCCCACCCTAAAAACATGAACAAATCCTGGCTCCTTGGGAATGTAAGTCTCTTCCTGCTGGCTACATCCACCTTGACTGGATTGTTGTTGGCCATGGACTTCACTGCTAACATCCTAGCAAAGGAACAAAGATTCCTCTACCACTGCACCTCTACTTACCTGCCACCATGCCCCACAAACATGCCCTATGTAACTTCAAATAAAGACATGTCCCTGTCATCTATACTGCTGGCATCCTTATCAAACATGGAACAAAGGCAGCTTGGGCATCTGCTTTACTCCATTACACTTCACAGGCACCTCTGGCAGCCTCCCACCTGCCCACCCTTGTCCTTCCTGCTTCTAGCCCTCCTTGCAGGTGATGTTGAAACAAACCCTGGCCCAACAAACATACACATAAACAACATGGATGCCGCATGGGTGGGTTTTCTTGGAATAAAGATTGCACATCTTAATATCAGTAGCCTCCCTTCAAAATTTGCAGCGTTAGAAGCCTGGGCGACCCTCTACAAGCCCCACATACTGGATATATCTGAGACCTGGCTAAAACCGTACCATGACTCAGCCTTGTACCAGCTCCAAGGCTACTCCTTCCTCTGACTGGACAGGCCAGGAAGGAAGAGAGGGGGTGGTGTTGCGCTGTATGCACAGGCTGCCATTGTTGCCTGCTCAAAGACCAACTCCTTAAGTGAATGGGTTATCACTGAACTGACTATTAGTGTGGCAAAAAAACTCTATGTTAGCTGCTGCTACAACCCCCTCCAGCCTCTAGCCAGGGCTTGTCTAGTTTTCTCTCCAGCCTGACAAGCTCCACCCCATCCAGGGATACATTCCTGCTTGGGGATTTCAACCTAAACTGGGCTGCAAATCCCAACACAGACTACACAACTCTACTAAAGTCCCATAACTTGGATCAAGTAATCTCTACCGCAACCATATACAACCAACGCACTACAAACCACTCAGTTCTTGACTGAACGTTAAAAAACCAGCCTGATCTAATCCTCCAAGCAGGGACCATGGCTGATGCAATTAGTGACCACACCCCCACCTACATAGTCATGAACAAGTCGGCTCACCCCCCACCAAAAATACTGTCCTTCAGAAATGTCAACACCCCAAACCATGACCTCACTACCAGACCTGCACTGTCCTTAATCTGGTCCTCCATATATGTGACAGAAGACTTCTCTTCTGTCATCAATCTACTCACCAACACCCTCCGGAAACTACAGGACTACTATTTTCCCATAAAAACTAGGAGGGTTAGAGGTGGCTGCACGCACTGGATAACCAAAGAATTGCTACTGCAAATGAAGGTCAGGGACTCTAGTGGGAAAGCTTTTAAACCATCCCCATCTCCCCATCTATGGAACACCTATAGGCAACTACATAACGCATGCAAACAAATGACAAAGTCACTCAAAAAGAAATATTTTAATGACCTTCAATAAAACACACTGGGAAATCCTCATAAATTCTGGGAAACAATTGGGTCTAAACTAAACCCCAAGACCAACAAGCAAATAACACAACTTACATCCACAGAAGACATAATAAATGACCCTGCAGGCATCACAGACCTTTTTAATGCCATGTTCACTGACCTTAACCAGTACCTTAGCAAGCTTCTCCCTCACCCTCCCTGCAACCAAAACAGAATTGGTAGCCCCCACACTCCTCAAAACTATCGTGCCTTCACCCCCTTTCTATTTCAGAGCCATTGGTACCACTACTATTGTAAGACTCTTGGAAACCCTACCCCACAGGGGCAATCCTGGAAGTGATGGACTCTACCCTGCCTTCCTGAGGATCATCTCCCCAGACCTGGTAAGGCCACTAACACACATCTTTAACCTTGCTCTGTCCACATCAACTGTGCCTGACATCTGGAAACACGCCAAGGTGATACCCAGATTCAAGGCAGGAGATCCCCTAGCTCCAGAAAACTACAGACCGATTTCCCTGCTTCCTCATCTTAGAAAACTGTTAGAGAAGGTTGTCCATATCCTATTATCTGAACACCTAAATAAGTTCAACCTCCTATGTCTCCTCCAGCATGGCTTCCATAAGCATCACAGCACCTCCTCTGCCCTGGCAGTCTTCTCTAACCACATCCTGAAGAACATGGACATGGTTAAGGTGTGGTCTTCATCAATTTGTCAAAGGCTTTCAACTTAGTGGACCACAATCTCCTTCTCTCCACGCTTCGACAATTTGGCTGTGCCATTGGACCCACAGCCTGGTTCCTTAGCTACCTCAAAAACAGATCCCAATCCATGCTCATAGGCAAAGCTGCCCCATTCCCCCTTCCTACAAGCACTGGTGTACCCCAGGGATCAATTCTCAGCCCCCTTCTCTTCTCTTTGTTTATCAATGTACTACCTGCTGACAGTCTAAACTGCAATGCGATTCTCTACGCAGATGACCTAGTCCTGTACCACAGTGACAAGTCCCTTGAATTCATTTCCTCTACCCTCACAGACAACTATGGGGCAGCTGAAAGCTGGTTCACATCCAGAAAACTCCTAGTAAATGAGAAAAAAATGAAGGCCATGCTTTTCAGATCCAAGCCCTTCTTAAACAAGACCGCTAGATCTAACACTGCCCTGACTGTATGTACTCCTGCTGGCCCCCCACTTGAGCAGGTCACCTTCTTTTCATACCTTGGTGTTACCCTCGACTCCTCCCTCACATTTAATGATCATTCAGCTCGGACCATTAAAAAGATTAATCAGAATCTAGGTTTGGCCTATCGTGCCATTAACCTGCTTTCACCTAAAGCTCGCCTCACCATTGCGCAAGGCAACCTTTTCCCTCTCCTGGACTACTGCTCCCCCATCTACTCCCCAATACCCACAAAGCAACACCCCCACCTATATATGGCTTATAATGCTATCTGTCACTTTGTCATCAAAGCCCCCTCATTAACCCAAAACTGCAACCTCTATCAGTCCCCAGGATGGCTCTCACTCCAAGGACACCTGAACTATGCTGCTGGCTACCTGGTGGACACTGCCTCAGAAGTAACCAGCTATCCCCTTACACTCCCCTTCTCATAACTAGAGCAGCCACTAGACCACTTAGGGCCTCTTCCCTTCCAACCTTCGAAGTTCCTCATGTCTCTATGACGATGGGGAGCAAGGCTTTGTCTGTTATGGCCCTCTCCCTCTGGAACAGTCTTCCTATCTCCATTCGTACATCCCAATTCCATGCGTCATTCAAAGCCAACCTTAAAGCCTGGCTACTGAAGGAGTCCATCTGAAAATGTTCGATGGGCAGAGCAAATCCCCGTGAGCCACCATAAAACTACCGTAATCTGTTGGCCACTGCCACCTATTCTCCAAAGCACTATGAACAAACATGACTCACTCGATGACTCATACTGCCTACCTCTCATGCTCCCTCTTCTCAACTGGCTACAGCATAAATGAAAATATCTATACACTCTGTGCATATGCTTAACTAATTCTCCTCTGTATCTCAACCTGTATTCTTTGTCAAATGTTATGTTCTCTCAGTGCCTGTAAACTTTATGTAAATGATGACTGTTTCTAGTTGTACTAATGTATTTGTAACCACTGTACTTTCCAATGTGAATTTGTATCCACCCATGTATTTCCCTGTACTGCCACCAGTGTGGCCTGAGTCATGACTGAAAATGGTCCACTGGATCAGTGCACTTACCTGGTTACCAAAAACATAAATAAATAAATAAATAAAATAAATAATCCTATTATCCTAAATAATTCCCAGTCCTAGAGGGGGGTAGGAGGAAGTAAGCTGTTGGTTAACTAGGATCTGCAGCTTATCTGTTAGGTAGGAAAATGGGCAGACTAGGTGGGCCAAGCGGTCCTTCTCTGCCGTCAAATTCTATGTTTCTATTTCTCAGTGTGCAATGCACAGAGAGAGGCAAGACTGGTAGTGAGTCTGACAGAAGGGAATAGGGTGACAGAAAAAGAAAGCTTGATCTGCAGGAAAGAGGGCCACAGAGAAAAACAATTAATGAACAATACTACTAGCAAAAAGTAAGTTTACGAAACTTCAATACCAAAAAAGGGGCTGATGCTGAGATGCTGTTTGTACGTAGCAGGAAGCAGTGCTGCAGCCAGTAGGGTATGGCCAGGGGAGGGCAACTCATCAAGACCAGACAAAACACTTGGCCTTGATAAAGCCCAAGAACTTATACAAAACTATAGTATGTATTTAATTCATAAAGTTTTTTTTGTAACCTGTATCTTTGTGGCTACTAGCATCTTTATCAGTTAGCCTGGCTTTCTGCAAGTCTATTCTGCGTAAGGCCAGATACATGTCTTTGTGCTGCTGCTGCAGTAGCAAAATACAAACAAAAATGAGATCAATTTAAAAAAAGCATTTAGAGATAAGAAAACATTAAAGAGTCAAGACTACAGTATACAGACAGACTGAAAGAGATTGATTAAAGGGGAATGTCCACAAGTAATCGGTCCATGTCTTGGTGTAAGGTATGGCCCACTAAGCTTTGTCACAATGGCCCGGATATTCAGAAGGGTTGCTAATGGTGCAACACTGTTGCACCATGCGCAACCACCGATGCCCGACGCCAATATTCAAATGGGGATTGTGCCTGGCACAAATCCCGATGTGCCGGAGTGCATCAGTAATATATGCGGTGCAGGTGGGGGGGGCATGCCCATGCATACTCCGCACATCCCGATATTCAGCCTGGGATGTGCTGAGCCCATGCATGTGCAACCCCTACTTGTGCTGCACACAGGTGAGCCAAAAGAAAGGAACAACAGCTGGCCACCCACAGGTGAGCTGCCGTATTGCAGGGCGCAACATGGCAGCTGCCACCTGTGGGTGGCCACCCATGCTCTGGCTGCACCTTCATGGTGGCACCCCCATGCCCGATCTTGGGCATATGGAGAAGAATAGACACATCCTATATCCTGGTGGTCCAGTGGACTGCTCGCAGCCCAGTCGCGGGCATGCGTAAAATAGAATACATGTCCTATATCCCTGGTGGTCCAGTGGACCGCTACCAGCCCAATCGTAGGTGTGAGTAAATTAAAATACATGTCCTATATCCCAGGTGGCCCAGTGGATCGAATCCTGCCCAATCATGGGCCTGTGTAAAATAAATCAAATCCCCATAATTCTGGTGGTCGAGTGGTATCCTCCTCCCCACCGCATGCTGAACCCCGCCACCCCACTCCCCCCCGGTCAGCGGTGAGCAGCAGTTCCCCACCCGCAAGCCGCCCCGCCACCTGTCGACTGACACTGTACGGTAGGGATGCATGCCCATTGGTCCACAACATGAGCCAATGGGCGTGCTGCCCATACCGTATTACACAGTCCAGATATGTGAATGGATCCACTTATTCTAAATTCTGATTATACAGAGAAAACATGTCTGTTGTATTAGTCGAAGTTACATACTGTCCTGAGAAAAATCTTGTTTCAGTAAGAAATGTTCCACTTTGGGCTTCTTAAAAGGTGGTAACTCTATCGAGAGCAAGGATTACCCCAATAACAGACAACTGAAATGAACACAGTTCTGACCACAACCACACTAAGTGCAACCTGCACATCTATTTGGAGGCCTTAAATGTTTCAGGGCAGGAACTCTTTACTAAAATAAAGGACTTTGTGGTGACAATGCCCCTGTGGACTACACAACCAGCCATCATTGTTCACCTCTGAACCCATCAACATGGCAATGGGGTCAGAGGGTAGCTGCTACAGATAGTCAGGTTCTCAGATTCTACAACTGGGCCAAAACATCTCAAGGGATACAGAAGAACTCCATTAACTGACCTGCAGGTGACACAGCTAACTGAACATCGAGTGTTACCTCCTCCTTCCCAGCCAGTCCCCTTTTGGCCCCGACTAAGCCTTTTACCCTGTCCCATCCTCTTTTGAAGCCTTCAACTGTTTCAAGTGATACTACTTCCTCAAGGAGCTCAAATCACCCCTTCACCACCTTCTCTGTGAAAAAATGCCTCCTGCCCTCCCTCTTGATTTACCCCCCGGAAGGTATACCCTCTCATGTTCTTATTTCCACTGAGTCTGTTTTTGCCCTTCAAACACTTAAAGGTCTCAATCATGTCCCCCCCCCTCCTCTGCTCCCTGAGTGTAAGTTTAAGGCTTTCAGCCTCTCCTTGAATTTCTTGCCTTACTGACCTTTACCCATCTTTGTCACCCCCCCCGGACTACCTCCAGCAGGATAATGTCCTTTATTAGGTAAGGAAGCCAGAACAGCATGCTGTGCTGTAGGTGCAGCTGTACCAGTGACCTATATTGACAGATGAGGAGAAGTAACACTCATTAGTGAAAGTGCCACCACCAGTTCTAACACACTCCTTTGAGGCTGCCACTATTCCCTCCTTAATGACGGACCACTTTTGGTTCATCCCATATCTACACTGATGCCAGCCAGGTGACCCTTTATCACCTCCCCATCCTTCTGAAGTCCACCTTACTGAAATCTAGGACCTTGATCTTTGTGGGTAGTGGGAACCTTGTTCCTGTCCATGTCGAACTTGAACCATACTGTGCAGTGATCACTCCCACCCAAGGGCTGCTCAGCCTGGATGTCCTGAATGTGGTCCCCATTTTTTCAGTACCAGTTAGTGGATTGCTCCCTCCCTATTGGGTACCATGACACCCTGGGTCCGGAATCCACTCTGCACCACAGCTAGAATTACCTGACTCCTGGTGCAGGTTGTGGTAAGATCTTCCCCCATCCCTACAACTTTCTCCATCCCTAAATGATTGTTCCCTTCCTCCACTGCTGCCATGCACCCTTCAATCCCTGGCTAACCCCCCCCAGTCTCCTGATCTGATCTGGACCTCTCCCCCTACATCCATCACCCCCCTCCCTAGCCTAAGTTAGTTGGAGGACTCTATTCCACATTGGCACTTCACTAGGTGCTCCCACTCCAATTCCCCCCCTGCGCAACCATACCTCTACAACCCACCACTCTCCACCGCTCCTCCATATGACTCATCATCACCAGCAGAGATTATAAGTAGCCTGTGCAGTCTTTACACTGATGCTTAAATCTAACTATAGTCACAATGAAATGAAGAGCCTGACTGTGGCACATCCTACATTGTAAAGGACCTTAAAGCACCTTAGATGCAATCATTTTTCTGGATAACTGTATTGTTTAATAAATAATTTTCCCTCTATGCTGTAATAAATGAGGACATGCATGAGTACTTTTCCATTTATGAGTGTCTGATGGTCCTATTTTCTGTGAGTGCATGATATATGTGTTTATTACATAAAATCAATAAATATGATAGCTAAGAGAAAAGCAATGTGGCATTTACTTTTGGGATACATGAAGGAGAAAACTTCACATCAATAAAGAAAATATTCAAATGTTATGCATAGCAACATATCAACATGCACATCTTACAAATGGTATGATATCAAACAGAACCCAGTGGACTCCAGAAAAAGGCAAAAAGATATAAGCAAATCAAACAGCTACCTACTTTTCAAACCCATTACTGTTGATAGCTGAAATTAAAAAAGAAAATACACATTACAGATGTAGCCCTCTCCACAAAAGTGTGGGGGCTTTCCTGGGGCCCCCCATCCATGCCCAGTCACAAGGTGGTAGCAATGCACTCTAGGCACCCCCCCACCCCCGGCATTTTGCAGCAGGGACCTTAGAATGAAGGTCATCTTTCCATCACCATTCACAAAAGTGACTCCTGCCACACATCAAAATCAGATACCGGCTGATGACAAGTCACATGACCAGCACTAGCGACAGACTGGAGGATCCACCAGAGCCCCGACCACACCCAATGGGAACGAGTCCTCATGCAATACTGACATTGGCACCACAAGTTGTTTCCAGGGCAGGAGCTCTGCAGATTCTGCAGAGTAAAGACTTGGGGCCAGTGCCCCTAACCACTACAGCCTGTCTCCATCTAAGTGCACCCTGACCACATCACCACAACAACAAATCAGGTGCACCACTGGACAATCAGGCTGCAGAGCCTAAAGGTGAGCCAAAGGGAGCTTCTGGGACACAGGAGGATTGTTGCAAGTTCTGGCACAAGACTGTAGCTAATTATGTCTTGAGGGTTAGACCACCAGCACCGCCCAGTATGACTGACAACTCCAATGACCAACAAAAAGTTTAATTACCCCTAGTGAATGGGGGTGTTCCAGCACCAAGACAGTCTGTGCCTACCTCTGGTCAGAAAAACAGATCAGCAGAGTTGCTGCCTGGAGCCACTGTGTTTGGGACCTACCTTGGTCTGCATGGCCAAGGACAGGAGGCCAAGTGCAGGCCTGTACAGCCTGAGAGAAGCCTAACTACAAGCCTAAAAGAGACTTGACCACAAGATCAAAAGATACCCAACTGCTAGGCTGAGAGTGACACAATTTCAAATGCTGATGGAGTTAGACCTTGCGTATGCCAGAGAGAGAGAGAGAGAGAAATGAAAAGCAGAACTTCTGTTCAGAAAAGAGAGGTAATCACATGCTAAGTGCCTCACAAATCTGCAGCTGAGAGAGACTTATGCTGTACTGCAGCCTGAGACTGTATCAAATATGCCTGCTCAGCACTACTGCCAGGTGCTGGTTGTTGCCACCCTGGCAGGACAGGATACTGGGAGGGCCAGACCCCTAGAGACTCTCACAAGTGTAGCTTCACTGTAATTCAATTTGGCCACTGACTGCTGGCACCAGAACAGGTCTGACCTGCATCCGAGGGACAGCCAATGCCCTGGGACACCAAGTGCCATCACCAATGAGCAAGAGAGGAGAAAAAGAGAGAAACTAGACACTAGCAAGAAAAGGACAGCTACAAATTGCACATCCACCCCTCTGCACAGCAAGAGAGATCCTCTGGTTCAGGAAACATAAGTAAACCCAGGGCTTGCCCCTGCACCTTGAAAAACTATAAAATAGTTGGAAACTGTTTACCAGACTTGGCCATCTAGCCAAAAGTTACATATACCTTAGCTGGAGGTTTTCATCTGAATGGCCTTTGGGTTTGGGATTTTCTGTTTCACAAAGCATTGCTGACTTACACCACAAAGTGGAGGGTGCTAAAACTGTTGGTAGGTTCAAGCATGGTTGGGATAGAATAAATGGTATAGGGGCTGATCAGGGAAGTAGAAGCTGGGAGAAGAATGGGGAGGGGAGAAGGATAAGGAGGGCTAAGATCCTGGAGGGATAGTATGACTTGGGCTAAATAGGGAACTCAGGTAGACTAAATGGACCATTGGTCTTTTTCTGCTGTCACTGTCTATGTTTCTACGTTAACTTTATTTTAAGTGTACTGTCATCTGGTCTACACCGTTTCCATGGCTGGGTACCTAGATAAGCACTGGGAGCTCCTCAATTAGAACTATTGATTTAGGTACTTGTACCAGTGGGAGAGGGTAGTGCCCCCAGTACATGAGGGCTGAAGCACGTGTCTGTACTGTGCATTGTTGTGTGGGGGTGGGTGCAGTTTGAGGGCTGCGCAGTGGAAGGGCACATAATTACAGCCCAGAGAGATTTTATTTTGGCTGTTCCTTGTAAGGTACAGATGATCAATTTCATGTACTATGCTGCACTACATCATTGCTGATAACCCAATTTTCTGCTCTCCCATTTAGGGCCCTCATCCCCCCCAAAAAAAGGGGGGACTGATCTTTGTTTGAAATCCTTGTTTAATTGCATGCTTTTGGGGACTGTCACTGCCACTGCTGTGTGTTGGTTCACAAGTGGTGGTAAACTAGTGACTAGGTGGGTAGGCACTATATCCCAGGAGGGTTGTATCATACTTACACCAAGCCCACTCTAAGGAGGCAATGTGCTTTTTCTAAATCACTCTTGGATACAAACTTCCCTATACAACTAAGGAGATAAAAGGAGCAGGCCCCTCAACCTTGTAGAGCTCACAAGGCAGGGATAGCCACCAAAACATCTGCATTGGCCCTAGTGACACTGTATGGCACCCCACAGGGACCCCCTAAACAAATGAATGAATCATGAGTGCCAACAATTTTAGGGAACAGTTAACTTTTGGCAGAGTGCTCACTTCTTTTTCTACTAAATAGCTGTTCACTGTCCAACTCCTGCAGTCTCCAGACATCCAATTACAGATCCAGAACAAATCCCAAACAAGACTCTTTCATTTTCTGCCTGTATATTAAAGAGAACTAGGTTATAACCTGGAACATTACACCATTACATCCTACAGTATTTGCAACTGTGTGGCTGAATGCCTAACTTACAAAGGTGACTAGTTTTTAGAGATTTTTAGGTAGGTATTTTAGCACATAAAAATTCTGAATACCCAATAATTAGTTTTACATACAGTACAGCCTAGAGTATGTGCCATAATGCAAGTTCATTGAAAGAGGAAAAAAACATATCTTGGGAAGGGCTGCTCTGAAAGAAAGGTGACTGTAATCAGAAACATGACCCAGCATGCATCACATATTGCTTCTTTCAAAATAAAATATAAAAACTAGTAAAGAATAATCTAGCAGCTGCATACATTAAGTAATCATCATGTGTATAAAGCAGCCTATACACAATGTAAATTCTAGCCACCATTCAACTCTTACAAAAGGAAAAAACAACAAACATTACTGCCATGGTAACTTCATCATGAAATCGCCAGGGTTCATACAAAAATGAACAGCAAGCATGGAGCTGGACACTATCTCAGATTAGTTTCAGAAATTGTAAATGCATCTGCACTGCCTAGAGAAAGACCACGAGGACTGCACTCACCCCCCTCACAATCTATACAGTACAATTCTACAGACTGGGAGATGTTTAATAAAAAGCTTAATGTGCAGTGAGTACCCGCATCTTCGTCACCCAGCAGGCCCTGAGGGTGATGCGGTCCCTCCTGCCCAGCCTGAGGTGCAGTGCATGACTACAGAGGTGACTCGTCCCCTGCTGCGGAGCCTCACTCACTGCCAGACAGCTGGTGCTGATTTCACGGCGACAGCACTAGGGGTTGGGGAGTCGACTCGTCGGTCAGAGTTATACCAATTACCCACCTACCAACCTGTCAAGGAAGGGCATGGCAAGACGGCATTCATGCCCGATGATGAGTCCAGTCTATCTGGAATGTTGGATATAGACTAGGGTTGACTCAATCTGACTCACTCAGTCATCACAGATGAGTCACTCTCTGAAGCAGAATATAGCCAGGGTAACTGAAAAAATGGTGGCATTGGCACCTAAAAGAGCTATACTTCTCGTGCTGGTGCATGCCTGAATGAGCATACTACTCGGTGATAGTCTGCTAAGCATTATGTGATATTTGCAGCCAATCAGAAATGGACACACTGAGCAGTGCCAGTTGGGGCCAAGGATATTCAGGATTTTTTACCCCCACCCCCAATGCCATGAGCCAGGTCCTGGTCCACGGTCCACACAAGTTCATGAAAAAAAAAAAATAAACGGAGCTTTTAAAAGTCTTGGTGATGGTATCATTTTTTGGGGGGGGCAGCTTGCCCCCCGCAATCTAGCCACTGGGTAGTGGAGAGCCAACAAAGAGGATTTCCCAATTTGTGGTCCCTAAGAGTGGTGTAACTACCAAGAAAGTGACAGTGGGAGTAGAGACAACGTATTCTAATTAGTCTGTGGCAGGCAGTGTCAGCAGAACTGAAGTATTTGGCAGTGGTGGCTTTCCTGCCTCTAAATCTTTCACTGCTACATCTGTGGCAGCCATGTTGATAGATGTGTTAAGTGACAAGGGAAGCAGCACTACCACCAAACAACCAACCATGGGCACAGAGGTTGTTGGTGGTGGTGTGAAATTGGGAACTGGTGCTGTTGGTGCTGCTGACTCAAAGCTAGAGATGCAGTGAAATTAAATTCCACCTGCGAAGTGATCGCAAAGTGGCTACTTCACATTATCATAAAGCTACGCAAAGTGGGCATTGAAAAGTGTTCACTTCGTTTTGTTGTTATGACTTTGCGTTGTTACTCTGCCTTAACACGAAGTAAGGCGTAATGACAACAATATAAGCACGTTAGGCAGCCCCCCCACACATCATATGGCTCACAGCACTGTAAGTCACATGCTTTAGCCAGGCAGGCAGGAAGGAAGTGAGTCATAGAAGCAGATACTTTCACTTTCTCCTTTGCAGAGGTAGAAAGAGGAAACATTTTGTGTAGGTCAGAAGAGTTCGTTATTAGTTTCTTTCTTGAGCAAATTCCCAAAACCCAAAAGTTTTTTTAAAAGCTAATTCTTTAGGGTTTTTTTTTCTACTGTTTTGTCAGTTCTTTTTGGTGACCAATTTCTTTGTTTTGTAAGTTTTGTTTTATGTGCGTGTGTGTGACTGTATGTGATGCATGTGTGTGAATGTGTGTGAAGTCACTTGTCGCGTTGGAGACGGAAGGAGTATTTTTTTGTGCGATGGACCAGGGACAGTATGTGGCCTATATCCAGAGGGGAGTGCACATGCATGGGGTTCATAGTCGGGTGGTGTTGGACTGATTCAGACTCTTTTGTCCTGCCTCACCCCCTCTGGAAGCAGCAGCATCACCAGTGCCACTGCCACTTCCACCAGTAGCAGCTGCAGGAGCTCCAGCAGCCCCTCCTCCACAGCAGCAGGTGGAGCCCCAGGTGCATGACCATGCTGCGGGCACTACATCTGCCCCTCCTCTGCCTGGTCCCCTCCACAGCTCCCCAGTTCTGAAGTTTTTCAACTGTGTCGGGGGTGAAGCAGCCTTGTGGTGTGTCTGCTTTGTGGTGTGCAGATGCATCATGGCCCCCAGGGGACACATCTGGGGACTGGGGGCCACACACACATATGATGAACCACCACAAGGTGGAGTGGCAGGCTGCCACCGAATGGGCCAGGACTCCACCTGCTGGCCCTTCTGTGGCAGTGGCAGAGAGTGCTGCTGTTGTGCATCACTGCAGCAGGAGGAGGAAGGCCACAGCAGCAGCTGCTCCACCACTACCTCCACCACTGCCACAGCACCACCCTCACCACCACCACCCCTACCTGGTTCCCCCCCGCACCAGTGAACCCCACAATGCCTGCAATGCAGGCAGACATAGCACTTTTATGGGCTGCGGTGGAGGAAAATAATGAGAGGGTGAGTGCAGTCCGGCAGCAGGTGGAGCAGATCGAGCAACACCAGCTGCAGATTGTGTCAATGCTCCATCTGCTGCTGGAACATCAGGGGATCCCCCATTAGCTTTTTTTTAGCACCCCCCAATATTATAGTGTTTTGTCTTTTGTTTATGTTTAATAACAGACAGAGGGAAGGCCACAGTATTAGTTTAAAGGAAAGCAGTCAGCAACAGCAGGTCCTGCCCCCCTGCAAGGCTTACCCTCCAGTTAAGCCTTTTAAGTATGTTGTGGCATTTTTCTCATGCTGCAACATACTTTATTTTAATAAAGAAAGGTCAGCAACCTGGAAGTATGGTGGACCGGACACTATGGGCTCTCCATTATGTGTAAAGGTGCAACGGCGATGCACCATGCACATCAATACAAAAGTATTGAAGCACATGTGTCTCTGCCGCACCTTTCCTTTACACATAATGGAGCCCTCATAGCGTCTGGTCCACCATACTTCTGGGTCACTGTCTTTTCGTTATTAAAATAAAGTATGTTGTGGCATGAGAAAAATACTGCAACACACTTAAAAGGCTTAACCGAAGGGTAAGCCTTACAGAGATGGGAGCTCCTATTGCTGACTACTTCCATATATATATATATATATATATATATATATATATATGTCTATATATATATATATATACACACATACACATACAGTCATACATGCTCCTTATTGCCCTGTTATTATAATCCAGTGCCTCAGTAATGTTTACTTACTGTTGTGGAGTGGTTGTGGAAAAGCTGGTGTGAGCAGTGTAAGTATGATGTGCTAAACTGCATGTGTGCAGTCAGTGTTGTTTCCTGTGTGTGTGTGTTTGTGTGTGTGTGTATGTGTGTGTATGTGTATGACATCAGACATTGTGCAGCTTCGTGTAAACATATATTGCTGACTTGTTGCAGTGTTTATAGTATAAAGAATAGTGATGAGAATAATGATCATCAGCGAACTAAGTGATATGATATTTTTTCAGAGGTGTCTGGTCAGAGTGCACCTTAGTCACATACTGCACACATGAATTTTAGGAGAGCATGTGTTTTTTGTGCTATGATCTCTGCAAAGTCATGTGTGCACTTTGAGTGACTGAGGTGCACAGTGACCCGATACCTCTGTCAAAATATCACTACTCCTTGGAGTGCTGATGGTACAAATAAAATATGCATCATATATTCTTTCTTATCTTTATTCTTGAGATACTGCAATGAGTCACACCTTATATGTGTTTGCACAAAGCTGGACAATATCTGCACACACAAGAAAGAACACTGATGGCACATATGCAGTTTAGCACAACATACTTGCACTGCTCAGTCATGCTTTTTGTGAAACACTTCAAATCATGCATCCCGACACAAAGTAAACATTACTGAGTCTTCAGAAATATTTCTTTTTTGAAATAGACATTAAAGCAGTAGTGCAACAATCTGGTGAAAATTTTGACCTGTACTTTTTTATGCTATTTTACATTGTCATTTTACTTACCTCCTGACTTGTATGATACCATTCTTTCCAGATTTTGAGTCTGCTTTAGTACTTTTTTTCATGTCTGAAATAATAAAAGGAGCACTCCTTTTAATATGGTGCAGACCAGGTCTTCGTCAGTATTTACTGCTGTTTTTCCCATCAGTTGTTAAATATTACTTCTGTTGTAAAATTAACAATTATGCAGCAGGCAGTGTTTTATGACCTCACAGAACAATATTTATTCAAAACAGCTGCAAAAGTGATGAAAACCTGGTCAAACCATATAAAGGTGTGTGCCCTATTTCTAAGACAGAGAAAAAGTAGTAAAGCAACACAAATTAATGAAAAGAAGAGTATCATACAAGTCGGAGGTAACTAATGGCTGGCAATATAAAATAGCATAAAAAGTATAGTTAAAATTTTCACCATATGTTGCAGTGCTGCTAATTATAATTTAAGTATGACATTATGTTCTCACAATCACACCACACAAAATGCAACTGTCTTGTGTCCAGAAAATTCCCAAGTGCTGAGGAAGTGAAATGGAAGTGTTACACCACATGCAAAGTTCCCCAGAATGTATTGCGCAGTCACTCATGCACACAGTGGTCATGCAGAGTCCCCAGAATTTTTCTGCATCCTCAAAATGCATCTCTCTTGTCTCCAGAGAGTTTACATACTCTGTGATGAGGATGTACTCATGATGCACAGTGTCTTGTCAAACCATGTGAAGGAGGGATAACATGACATGAATCCATTCAGTGTTCCATCAGGAATGATGACTGTGACAGAACTATTGCTGGTCCAAAGTCTGCTGCAATTCCCGCAAATGCAATGTGATCACCTCAACCAGATGGAAGGGTGCCCTTTGTGTGTAGACTAATAGTAGCCTTGGTGAGTTGATATATACATGTGTGTGTGTATATCTATATGTATATATCTATATATTTATACAATGGGGTGGGTGATAAACATTGTAGATAAAAACACATATTCTCACTGCAGTGAGATAAATCCTGGTGACATAGCAACTGTGGGATTATTTACATTTACACATGCAGTTGCTACGTCACAAACTGATATTCTCACTTGACCTTCATTACAAAATGAAGTACAGGCACTACATTGTATTGCTAATTAACAAACATTTAAATCACTGTAGAAACATATCAATGTTACATGAAAAACCCCAAGATATCCGAGCTCCTAATTATACAGCTGTATGCCATTAAATTACGCTTAACAAAATACATACTTCACCATGAGTATTTGTTACAAGGTTAGCTGCAGCACAAAGCAGTGCATCACGAATCCACAGCAATCCAAATAATAAGAAAACCTATATAGCAGTACAAATTACTGTGACAGGTAGAACAAAAACATGCTAAACACTGCAAAACTGTTATAACTGTAGCCGATGAGGAAGAAATCATTGAAAGTTGCTCACTATTTGAGCTGAACGACGAGCCACTTTTAGATCCAGCTACATTTCGGAAGGACAAGATGACTGTAAATCCATAACACTTGAAAGGCACTGGACAACGGAAATGTAAACTAGACAGCAAATTCCTTCAGACAGCAATACCAAATGAAGCACCATTACCTGAGAAGCAGCAGATATTTGTCCACTCTGACACTGTGATCCATGAACTCCATTACATGCAGTTCCATACAGTTAGTAAAGCACCAAACTGTTAAAAATAAAGATGCACGAAGCACAAACAAACAAATTAAAATAAAAATAACACTATAATGAAATAATAAAAATGCAATGCAGCACACAGCCATCCCAGAACTGCTTCTAACCACAAAGCTACGCCCATTACATATCCACAACCAATAAACCCACAGTTTCCAGTAACAGTCATAGCAACCAACCAAGCACATTACATGCTGAACAACCTATTGTACACATTTGTTCCGCTACCACGACCAATTAAAAACCACAACCATGCAATGGCAACCAATCACAAACCACAAACCACTTCCATTCACAAACAAACACAGTCCCCATTCACAATACAGCCTAATAACAGCAGAGCAATACACATAAATAAAATAACACATTCCTTTACACTCAATTCCAACAGTTTCTCAACATAATGACCACAAAACTGCACTCCTACCCTATTGCATAAATCGAACACATGAAGGGCAGCAGTGAGATATGGAAAATAATCTCACTCCTGCATCGTGAGCTATGGATATCTCACTCTGCAGGGTGCGATTATTTCCATATCTCACTGCTGCCCATCATGTATCCCATATATATATATATATATATATATATATATATATATAGATATATTAGAGGCTAAAAACTCCATTTAATGCATTAGTTGAGGTTGTTCCACAGTGACAAAAGCGAGGAAATTCAATGTTGGGGTTGAAACCCCTTTGCACCCCTTCAGCCCAGCCCCCCAACTGGAATCGGGGTACACATTGGGATCGAACGTACATGGTGGTGTAAACATGAACGGTAAGTGAAATGGGTACGGAACTGCAAGCAGAAATGGTAATGGTAACAGTAATGTAATTGCACAGGCTGATTTTCACCGAAAGCTGTATAGAGAAAGACAGTGAGTACAAAGAATGTATGCAAAATAATGACTCTCGGAACAGAAACATGAGGACTTGGAATAGTAAATTGCTTATATCTCAGGAACCATATGACATAGAAAAAAAATTTAAAAGTCATATGAATTATCACTTTCCTGGCTAGTTTTATACTTAGCCTGCTTTAGGGGGCAAAGCATTTTTTTTGATGAAAAGTCTGTATCTCGCACCGTTTCCGAGATACGGGCCCTGAAAAGCGCGGTGAACGGCATAATGTTATCCTAAGGGAAAAAAACAGAAGTTCGGAGTGTCATAACTTTGCCTCCCTGTAATATGTTTTCACCAAACCACTGAAAGGCACATCTGTGGGATGTTGGCTGTGTTCCCTGCTAATTTCAGTCCAAAAGACCAAACCGTTATTTTGCAGCAGGGCGCTAAACGATTGCTGCAATGCATTGTAAGCCGTAATGTTATCCTATGGGAAAAAGCATCAACTTTGGAGTACCGTAACTTTGCCACCGTGTAATCTGTGAGATGCTGGCTGTGTTCCCTCTAAATTTCAGCCCAAAACTCCAAACCGTTCTTTTGCAGTGAGGTGCCAAAGAATTGCTGTCGTTTTCCCACAGCACAGAAAAGTACTGTCGCAATTTGCGAAAGCTTTCGTAAACATTTGCGACACTTTTGTGAGTGCGACACTACTTTACGAAAGTACTTTTTCCAGAAATCTGAAAAACATATTTATGGGGTGTTTTACCCCAAAATAAAGACATACTTAGCATTCTCAGGGTCTGACTAAGTGAATACAAAAATAATTAGGTTGCTAGAGGGTCCCAAATTTAAATGCCAAGCATTTTTCTGTTCACCAACTGAAAACAAAATGATGGATTTACGACAGTAAAAGGGCCATTTGCGAAAGTAAAAACTGCATTTGCGACACTTGAATTTTTTGTTAACTTTTCTCTTTGACTTATAATGGGAACTTGTTTTTTAAATAACTTTTGAACCGTTTAATATTTTTTCATGAAATCTTCGAAAGGCACATCGGGGACCCCGGCTGCACGTTCCCTGAAGAATTCAGACCTGTCACGCAAACCATGCGACCTGTAGGTGCAACCTTAGAATTCCAAAAAAAGCATAAATGCATGTGCAGATCATGCTTAATAACTCCACAGCCATATATCCGACTGGTACAAAAATTGGCACGTCCCAAGGCATATAAGTTTTGATTCTGTGTTCCAAATTTCAGTCAAATCTGTTGAACGGTTGCAAAGTTATTAAGGTGCAAACTTTTGGGTTTAACTTGTAAATGGCTCCTGAACCCTAACTATGGTAGCACTACCATGCTACCATAATATATATATATATATATATATATATATATCACACATATATATATATATATATATATATATATATATCAGGGTCAACATAACCTTTTTTGCACTAGCTAGCAGGGCAAGTTGATTCAAAATTGCATTAGCCCACAGATGGTTACACTAGCCCTTAATTATAATGGCAAATTTTGATCCTTATACAGGACACAATGCAAGCAAAGCCAAGAAATACTCTGGTTATTGCACATTTATCCTGCTCCCACATTGCTTCCAGCTCCCCAACATAAAAAAAATTGCAATGCCATTCATCACAGACAGTGAGCCCCTCCCCATTTTTCTGTACCATGGCCTCCTCTCTTCCTCTTTCTGCCCCCCCACACCAAACAGAGAGAGGATATCACAACAGCAAATGTTCAATTAAGCAGTCCTAGCTCTGCTCACACAATAGCTGACATCATCATGCACTTCATCACACTGTCACCACTACCCACAGGGCAATGAACAGAGTCAGGCAGAGAACGACACTCTCAGTCGCCACCCTATAGTCAACTGGAGACCTGCACTTTTGAAAGTTTTTGTACAGTCTCAAGTGAGCTAGGAGCACATCTATGATTTCTTTGAGGTGGGGGCTAGACAAACATAAGGGGCTTGGGAAATAGAAAAGTATGACATGTTTATTTGTAAAAACATTGATTTTAATATGCTCTGCCCCAACAATAACATATTTTTCTTTAACATTGTCCTTTCATCATCCCAGGGGAAACAGTACACAGGCATAACACTCTACTATTTCTATTTCTGAATTGGATGATCTATGCACCCCAGGAATGCCTATTTCAAGGTTTCATATTATGTATTTTATCAAGGCTTATTTTTGTACCATACATGATCCAAAGCTCTGTTTTTAGGCTGAAAGGACATGCTGAGTGGGGTAAGGGTGGAAATAGATGGATGGAGATGTCTGGCATTGTCCATTTAGAAGAGTTGGGGACCCCCTGCACTTGCCAGTAATGTCAGCTATGGATGGTCACTTCAGAATCTGGTCTGCAGTGGTGTCCAGGGAAAGAACATAGTTAAGAGATTTGGAGGGGAGAGGGAAGTTATGGTAAGGCTGGGATAAAAACCCACCACCTGCAGGGCCAATCCTGTATATCTCTTTGCATTTTGTCACTGAAATGTTGGATACAGACACTCAAAATGTAGAGAAATGAGAGGCACTGGTCTTAATAATATTGGCCAAATTGTTAGACATAGACACAGTCAGAAAACTGGAACCTAGTGACTTAACTGCACTCTGCCCTTCATCACACTCTGTACACTAGCTGAAAGTCTTAACAGTGAAGTGATAATGACTCACATTGAGTCTTTTGTGGGATCCTTCTCTTGAACTGCCAGATAATTGCAGCTCTTAATGAGCTGTTAATCACACCTGGCCATCTGGAATGTTGAGAGAGATTAGCATGAGGACTAGAGAATGCTAAAGTAGAGACTTTTTTAACTTTATTAACAGCCATGACAATCTGCACTAGTCAAGACGGGCAAGTAGAGAGTTAGCTTCACTAGCCCTGGTCAATTTGCACTAATGTTTGGGCTAGTGAAATACTGTTAAGATCGACCCCTGATATATATGTATTTTCTATGTGGGGGTTGACATATATAGACATGTACTCATTGTATTGTTTTGTATCACAGGTCACACATATGGTTGGTGTGCACATTCCAGTGCTTGATGAGAGTTTGGTGTTCAAACTGGAAATGGAATACTCTCAAGCCAATGAAGATAAGTTTTTTTTTTTTGGGGGAAGCATATTTGCAAGTAGGTCTCATTAATGGTTTATTATTTGGTTATCTCTTCACAGATTTCATCTGCATCCTTCTCCAGTCTTGTAATAATGGTCATGGTCATCGATTGAAATGACTTCTGTGTGTTGCATGTCTGCCCCAGCCCAGGGGGTGGGGCCTGATGTTGAAGAAGTTCCTTGGATAAGGCAGCTATGACACAACATAGCATCTGGAAGTTTCCTAAAAAAAGAAATGAATGACTTTATTACAACTTGATTGCAGCAGTAAGACATTGCGTTTAAGCCATGGTGCTTCCACCGATATCTGGATTAACACAGATAGAAAGCTATCCCACTGCAATCAGATCACAACTTCATTTAGTACTAGGCTGTGTGACAAATACACTGTGCCAGTGTCCCTGCATCTCAACTCAAGTTACATTTCAAAACCACATCTTGTTAAGTAACACAACCTGGGATCAACTTTTTCAACACTGTCATGGCTGCACAGCTGCAATTTTGGAACAAAGTGCATGATATGTTGCAGAAATATTTTTTGTAATGTGCACATGTCACCTAGTTTATGAATCCTCAGTCTGATTTGTCGCAATCTTATGAAAAAAAAGGAACAGATGAAATAAAATTGATATACTTACCAGTATGGATTTGAAATGGATATTTCATAGGTTCCTATAGACAGTACTGCTGCTTTACCATTAATACAGACTTTCAACGAAGGAGAGTCGTTTGTTGTTAACCTGTAAGAAAACAAAATAAGTTGACCGTATATGTTTGACCATTGCAGCTCAGAAAAGCAACAGAAAACAAAACACACAGCTAAAGAAAGTTGAATAGCATACAAACCATTAGTACACATACTGTCTTGATAGTTTTAATAGTAAGAAGTCTTGTGCCTGGCTGATAGATGTGGTCTCCTGTTTGACTCCCTCTGCCTTGGCATGATCAATGTAATGGAAAAACATTGTCACAATGACACTGGTGGTGGGTGCTGGTGGTCATAGCTGTGGCACATGATGACATTCCCTCTCACATCTTCCTGCATCTGGTGGTGGTGGTGGCAGTGGCGAACAGTGGTTTTATGGTGGTGGTAGTCCTGGGGGACACACGGTCACATTCCCTATGGTGGCAATGGAGAACAGCAATCTTATGGTAGTGGTAGTCTGGGGTGACACATGGTCACGGTCACATTCCCTATGGTGGCAGTGGAGAACAGCGGTCTTATGGTCATGGTAGTTCGGGGGCCAGGATACACTGTGATCGGTGTTATACATGTGATGCTGTGACGTATGGAATTTGAGTCAGTATGAGTGGGACAGTGATCTAACTTTATGAAAAAGAGAACATATATCATACAAGACATGTGACAGCCTTTTAACCACTTAAGTTAGAACCTGCCAGCATTAACCTCATCATCATTCATCATCATCCTCAGAAAGAAAGCTGCACTCGCAGTCTTCTATGTCTGAATTCGGACCATGGGGAAATTCTTTCTCCACTGTTTTACCGTCTATGTCAGTGGTAGGCTGCTTCATGCTGTCACTGCCACCAGGATGGTCCCTTTCTTCAACATTAGGAGAACCATAAGTATGCCAGAGCAAGAATACTGAGGTTGCAGTCTGAGCTGGTATGTGCCTCTCATTCATTTTTATGAATGTCAGCAAACTGACATTTGTAGTAGAGATGTTTATGTGATGATCATGAGCTATTGCACCTGCTGAGCTGAATACCCTCTCAACACTCACACTGGAGGATGGGCATGTCAGGTACTTCAGTGCCACAGCGATCAGCTCTGGCCATTCACTGACCTTTCCACTCCAGAATAAAAGGGGATCATCAGTGATTGACAGATGCCTGTTTTCAGACACATATGACTCAACCATTCGCTGTGCTGCTCTAAGTCCAGTGGTTGATGCATCATCCTGTTATCCGGAATCATTTATGGCACAAATCCCCACTTGGGACAAAGCATCCCAAAGTGGGTAAATACCAGCCACTTTTGATTACAGACCACCTGGAACTACAGTCCCCTTCCCCTTACAGGATATACTTGATACTACTCCTCCAGATTCACCTTCAGCCTGATTATGCTGCTCAGGTTTCCTGACCTAGGCACGTGACTTCTGTGTCCCATGAACCAAGTGCACCAGTTGCCACTGACATTTTTTACCTGTTCAGGCCTGCCCTCCAGTACTGAGGCAATTCCACATTTGTATTGTGGGACCAGCATTGTTGCTATTGTGAAGTTGTCACTACGTTGAATGCTCAAGATGTGACGATTTGGGTCAATTCTGTCAGCATGTGTTTCAGCAACACACTGCTAGCACTGTCTCTGTCAACATCAAGGCTATGCTGTACATTCACCAATGTCTGCCTCAGCACCCGCAGCAGTGGAATTGATTGGCTAATGGAGGCAGACTCACCACTCACTGCCTGAATGGCATGTTCAAAAGGCCTCAAGATTCTTACTACAGAGTCCATGAGGCACCACTGTTCAGTCGTCAGACATGGAGGTCCCAGAACTGTCATGGCTAGTGTGCATGACAAGATATTCCGAGATGGCTTTGTACTGTTCAAACAATCTGCCTGCCATATATAAAGTGGAGTTCCACCAGGTGACAACTTCCAGCTTCAAGCGCTGCTGTGGGAGGCTGTTTCGGATCTGCAACTGCTGAAGTTGGTCATGGGACTTTGCAGAGCATGAAGAGTGAGAACAGATATGCCATGCAACTGTCAGCATTTTCTTTATATCAGGGTGTTGCAGAAACTCCTGCACCACAAGATGTAAACAGTGGGCCATGCATGGAACCCGAAAAAAGCCACCATTCATGATGTATTTCATCACATTTGACCCATTGTCACTTGCTATGAATCCAGCTCTCAGGGACAGGAGGTTCAGCCACTTGTCAATTTCAGTCAGTACCACATCCAACATGTTTTCACCAGTGTGTGAAAAAGTCACATTGCGTATAGCAATCGTTGCATGGTGTCGAATTCCTGGAAGATTGCTACCATGACACTCCACCTTACTACACTGATTATTCACACTGTCAACAGCACAAACAACCCCCGGCAACTGCGCCAACTGTACAGTTATACATAAATATGAACTCCCCGCTGTTTTGCCACTTGTCCACATATCCATACTTAAATGGATGAATGGAGAGGAGAAATGTTGAAGGGCATGGCTTTCTGAGTCGTACACAGTATGGTACAACTCGGGGACAGCACAGGTTGAAAAGTATGTCCTGGATGGGACTGTCCATTTTGGACAGGCACGTGCAGCAAACAACAGGAACCCAGAATTCTCCACAAAGGAGAAGGGCAAAAGATCAATTGCCAGCATTTCAGCTACAGTAGCATTAAGTTCATGTGACATTGTATGATTGGGTGAGTACTTCAGCTTATGCACAAAACTCTGTAACATGGGCTGACTTAAAAGTTTTACATGGGGTGTGAAGAAAAATGGTTCTGCTCTGTGAATGGCAGGGGGTGGAGTGTGGACGTGTGATGAAGACAGTTGCACAGGTGATGACAAACCCAGAAATGTAGTTATTTTCTCAGATTTAGCAACAGGGGTTGATGTACCACTTGCACTACACATACTGCATTGACCTTCACCACCACTAAAACTGCTACTCTCACCACCTCTGGAGAAGACTTCAAAATCATTCTGATCTTCCACCTCATCATGCCCGTAGTAATCCTCTGCTGTTATTTCATCAGTACTACACATTTAATTTTCTACTTGATGCTACAGTCATGGAAGGGGATAACATACTTGTTATGGTTGATGACGAGGGTGAATGCCCCACTGTGTTACACTTTTTACTGTGACTCACACACACCTGGCAAACCTGGCAGATTGCAACTGACTCATCATTTGCTTCTTCCACAGAAAAATCCCAAACCAGGGATTTTGAAGCTCTAGTTTTAACATGTCCACCCTGATGCTGCTTATTGGACTCTGTTTTTTTAAGCCATGAAGTGGGGAGTGTGCTACATGATTTTTCAGGCAGGACACACTTGGACTGCAACTGACCACCATGACTACCTGTCATTATTACTGGGTCATCATCATCAACTGAGACTGGTAAATCACAACTTTTTACCGGGGGGGGGATGTAAATAGACCCAGACACTGCCACCTTGAGTTTCTTTTTCTCCAGTTCCCAACAGGGGTCACTGACATCATCATCATATTCATCAGCATCATCCACATCTTCTACTTGGATGCTGGCATATGGGCTGCATGTTGCAACCACAGCAACATCATCATCATCATCAACACCACCATCACCCGAAATGTTTTCACCACACCGTGAATCACTGTATGGCAAATGCATGACTTGAACTGCAGTGGAAGAAATGTCACTTTGTGTGCTGTCATTGACGTGCTGATCAGAATCTGCATGTTACGTTACTGGGATGTTACTGTGGAGTATGACATCATCTACACTGTCACTCACTGTCACTGCTTCACACTCCACTATATTTCTGGACATGGTAAACCAGTCAGAACTGGAACTTGAGGAATCAATACTCATACCACCTCTAGCAACTGCACTAACACCACCAGCTGGGACAACATCATCTCCTCCAACTATGAGTGAAGCTACTGATTGTGCTGTAAAAACACATTGAAGAAGAAATAACTTTCCTCACATCAGCAATGCATTTCTGTGACTGTGTACTACTACCATGCCCACAGACAATCTTACCACTGGCAGCAGTGCCATGGTGAGAAACAGCTTTGCTTGCATGTCTCTTTGTGAGCATTTGGGGGATCAACAGGAATATTCTAAACAAATTCAGATCTTGGAATGTTCACTCTGGATGGGGGCCAGGGCGGTGACGCTGGATGTGAAGCCAAAAAAAAAACTGTGGCTTCAACAACAGATACAGATGCAAAGTCAAAACAAGTTCAACAACACTTTAACTAACCAGTTGTGTTCTCAAGTCACAAACTATCCAATCTGGAAAAGAATACTTTTTTCCAATCGGGGGAGCACTGACTGCAGATTACTGCAGTGTAAAACCAAGAAAAGATACCACAATGACAGTACAAAATCGTGCAGCTGCAGAGGATAGGTTCACACTGCTGCACCTGCAATTACACTGTGGCACTATAAAAGGTATATTATTTGATGTCACGTCACACACCGCACACACACAGAATTTGTCTACAAGTAATGCGTACTAAATTTAAAACTTCATATACAATATACAAAGTTTTTTAAACAATCTCAATGCTGCACCAGATCCCTCCAGAACGCAACACACACAATCAGCAAAAAAATTTCAACAATTACTAAAAATATTACTGTGTGTACAATAACACAGTCAGTTATACAGGAAAAATATGACCAAAAAACAAAGAACTCCCTATTTCTCCAACTTAAATCTACCTACACCAGATATGCCCCTTCCCCAAAGCACACTTCCACTGTCTCTCAGTACACAGACTGAATGTTGTACACTAACATTCAAAATCCACACACAAACAATAAACACTCAATGATACAGTATGAGCACAGGAGGGTTTCTTACAATCAGTGAACTAAAGTTTCAGTAAAAAAATGACTCAAAAAAACCTTTTTTAACAGCTTTTAGAAGGTTTGAATCACAGAGAGCTCTCAGAGCACACTGTCTCCTACAGCTTCCTAAACACACTACCCCAAAGTGAGGCTGTGCAGAACTCTCTATAGCCTATGAAACCTGAAATCTCATGAATCACTGCAAAATTCACCTTTAGAGCATAAACCAAGGCGAAGTGAGGCAAAGTACATTGTTTTCTATGTACTTCACCTTAAAAATTGGTGGAGCAGTGGTTTGGGAAGGTGCAGTAATGCAAAGTCATTGGTTTCAATGGACTTCGCGTTCCCCATTTATAACTTGAAGTACTCCGCTTCGCATTGTGGAGCACTCCACAAATTTGCCTTCCCTCTGTGAATCACTCCATGAAGCAAATTGAGGCCACTTCTGCCATCTCTACTCAGAGCCTGATAGTGTGTGGCCAGTGAGTGAGGTGGGACATGTAGAGAAACTTTATGAGACTTGTCATGTGGAGGAGGTGTGCGCCACAGAGCCTGTAGCTATTGAGGAGGACAGACCTGTGGAGGACAAGGAAGTCAGCAGTGTATGCATTGCTGCTGATGACAATGATGTGTCAGACTTGCATCCCGTATGGGAGCCAGAAAAGAAAAGGGCAAAGGGTGTTAAGGATGCAGATGATGCATTTCCTGTTGCCTGCACTGCTTCAACAACAAAGGAGCACAGTAGCACTATTTCTCCTATTCTCCAGTTAGCCAAAAGAAATACCAAAGCCAAGCTCTTCTCCTTTGCTATCCCAGTCATCATGAAACCATGTGAAAACAAGGACAAATAACTCCCTAGTGTTGGATTTTTACATACTAGACCCAGCTGATGAGACAATGGCAATTTGTCAACTTTGTCAAACCAGATTCAGTAACAGTAAGAAGCGTACTTACCTCGACATGGGTGAGCAACATGCACAGCTGAAAATCAGACAGCCATTACACTGGCATCAACAACAGAAAGAACCAGTGCTGGTAGTCCCGGTCCATCGTCATCATCAAGCAAGGTAAGCCAGATTGACAGGGTAGTTCACAAGAGAGAGGAAGGGGCAGGTGAGGAGGAGATTTATGTAGTTCAGGATGAGGATGATTCTGAAAGTGGGCCAAGTAGTGGCCCGAGCTGCACTACCACGCCGAGTATAAGAAGTTAAGATACCCCAGTACGGAAAACCATAAAAGGCACTGATGTCTGTCGTGCAGCTCTACATACTAACATTGGTAGTCCCCAAAAGTCAAAGAACACACCAACAATGCACCATGATGAGGCAAGCTGTTTGACACACCATCACCAACAGCAAGAAAGGTTAAGCCTATGCTGCATTTGCTTTTTGAGTGTCAATCAAAATTCCTGCCTAATCATGTTACTGCATGGGAGCTGAATGCAGTAACTGCAGAAATGTTTACTCGTGACTTGTTGCCATTTTTGTTTGTAGAGAACGTAGGATGTCAGTGGTTTGTGTTCTGTGTCTTGTTGTAATGGTCCCATCACAAATGTATTTTGCCAAGCATGCCATTCTTGAACTGTATGATAGTGTGTCTGAAATGATGTATTATGCCATGCAGCATTCCTCAGCACAGTATGCACATCTCAGCATTAACATGTGGTCCAGTGGAATAAAAATATGGTAGCTCTTATTTGTGCATTACAGCACACTGAGCACAGGCTCCTGGGGAAGTGACTGAGTGGGGCTGAGGCAAGAAGTGCTCTAAGTCCGACTGGGGTGGTAGCAACATGTCAGGTATTCACCAGCAAGCAATATTGACTATGAGCAGTATCCTTGGGTCACACACATCAGAAAAAATGCTGGAAGTGGTCCTCACCAAGAACCATGAGTGGCTCCACCCCCATGCACTGAAAGCTGGATTCGTCAACAGTGAAAATGGGTCCAATGTTTGGGAATGCATCGTTTATGTGGAATTTGTTAGGGTGCCATGTTTTAATGATGCAGAAATGCCAGCTACACCTTCATGTATTCAAACATGATTTATTCTTTTGTCACAGTAACTCAAAGACCCCCTGATATTGTCCAATGTTTCACCCACATGAGCTTCCTCAAGGGCTTTAGGATCTGAGGTTCTTTAGAAGACTTATCTAAGGACTGTTTTTATCCACATCGGGCTCATTTCATTTATCCTAACAATATTGCAGGCTTCAAAGTGATCCTATTATGCAAGACTTAACTGTCGCTCCTGCTTTCTTTTAGGATCCTGTATTTTTGCTTTGCCACAGTTAATTTCTCATGTTCAGTGTCTTTAACCCTTTCTACGTGAGTGCCGCGTATACTCGCGGCATTCCTCAGTCTAAGTAGGAACATTTGTTTCCCGGGCTTCCTAGGTAGAACTTGGCAGTGACAGCTTTATTGTGACACATGGTAACATGTGATCTGTCAAAGAGATGACATGTGGTCATGTGTCACAAAACCTAGCCTTTGCAGTGTTGTCTGCAACAGGCATAGGTCTTGGCTGTCATTTTACTTTTTAGCATGTTTTCATTCCCGAGAGGAGCTTTCAGACTGAGCTCCATGCTCAGCGTGTAGCGCTCGTATTTTGGCAATCTTCATCTTGCTCACCAGAAAGGCAAAAACAAATACTTGTCGCAACATGCCTTGTGAAAAACACAATTTTGAGGTTTTATTTCTGCTTTGTGTGCTTTTGTGGGACCATGAGGAGCCACCTGTTCAGCAAATAACAGTTGAAAGTTGTCCATCAACATCCACCAAAGTGCAGGAAATGGCAAGTGAAACAGTAGAAGTAACAGTATTAGATATTGACATGCAATCTGTTAGGGAAGAAAGTACAGACAGTGAGAAAGAACAAAGTTCAGGAAGTGAATGGGTAAGTGACTCCACAAGTGAAGGAGAGGCAGTTTCAGTAGAGAGGATGGGTGAGGTCACAGAAAACAAGAATAGGGGAGTATTAAGTATCCGAGGGAAAGGAAGAGGAAGGGGCCATGGAAGAGGAAGAGTCAGTGGACCGTCCCAGCAAAATCTAGTTATGAGTTCTAGTGGGGCAAATCAGAGAATTGCGGCTGAAATTATGTGGCATGAAAGTGAACAGCAGGCAGAACCTTTCCAGTTTACAGGATCACCAGGCATTAATGTCCCTTTGTCTGATTACCCTAAGTCACTGGAGTGTTTTAAAATGTTCTTCTCAGAGTCAGACATTGATGGTAATGTCAGCATTATACATTTAATTTGTACAGAAACAAACCAACATGCCAAACAATTTCTGATGAATGAAAGTCAGTCTGAATTCTCTCATTCTTCTTCCTGGAAACCAGTCAGTCATTCCAAGATGAATGTGTTCCTTAGTATTTTTCATGTTGACTGGGCTGACGAAAAAAACACAACTGTCTGATTACTGGTCCACTAACCCATTCCTCTCCGCACCTACTGTGCATTTACTTAAGGGCAGAGACAGGTTCTTGAACATACTAAAATTCCTACATTTTTGTGAATAATGGTATATGCATTGACTCACCAGACAAGCTAAGGAAAATACGGATTGTATTACATTTCTTACAGAACAAGTTTATGACAGCATATACCCCTGACCGATACATTAGCATTGATGAATCGCTTCTATTATTCAAAGGCTGCCTAGGATTCAAATAAAATATGCCCTTGAAACTGTCAAGATTTGTCATAAAAACATACGACTTGTGTGAAAGCTACTCAGATAATGGTGGGATGGGAGGGTATGTCCGGAATTTCATGGTGTACGCCGGTAAGAATGTACACTATGTCACAGGTGACAAGACCATCACACACTACTGTAGAAAATTATGAACTGAATTCTCATCTACTTTCTTGAAATTATCCTGATGTAACAGCAGAGGTCAGGAATACTGCATCAACTATAATGACAGGGCAAACAACACATGACATTGTAATCAAGTTATTGGGAGAACTTGGCGGTCAGGGGTATATATTGTTCACAGACAGGTTCAACTCTAGCCCTAAGCTTGTTCAACACCTACAGGATCTCAAAACTGAGTTCTGTGGAACTGTCAGCACAGCCTGATTAGGACTGCCACAACAGTTTCAAGAGGCACAGCTAGATGTAGGAGACAGTGTTTCACTCATTGTGGAGGACTGTCCCAAAATGAGAGCCACCATGTGGCGTGCAAGGCCCAAGAAAACTCAGACTGTATACATGTTGACCACTGTGCATCAGGGGGCCATGGTGTCATGCGGCAACAAGCATGATGGAACCCCAAAGATTAAACCAGACGTTGTACTGCAGTATAATAGTAAGATGGGAAGAGTGGATGTTAGTGACCAGATGCTCAAAAATTACGCATGTGTCAGAAAAACAAGAAAATGGTACAAAAAAAGGTTTTTCCACTTAGTGGCTATCTCAGTTTTCAACTCATTTGTGATCTACAAGCGTAAGAGTGGTAAAGGCACTCACTATCATATGTTGCAAAGCTCATAGAACAGCTTGCAGAAGGTTACCTGCGTAATGCTACTGCAAATGTAAGATATGTGACGAGTGCAGAGATAGAGGTACGCCTTACTGACCAGCACTTTCCTGCTAAAATCCCTCCCACACCAAAAAAGAAGAACCTGACCAGACTTTGTAGGGTTTGCTCATCCAAGGCCTCACGTGTCCTGACAGTCAGTGGATCTAAACATAAGAGAGGATCACGGGGTGGAGCATCTGAGAGTCGCTACTACTGTCCTGACTGCAATGTCCCACTATGTGTTGGAAGGTGCTTCAAATTATTCCACACAGTGAAGGATTACGGAATCCTGGACAAAGAATCGTCTTCGACTTCAGAGTAATACAAATAAGTAAAGTTCAGGACAGTAAAAAAATGACATTTTACTGACCTTATTGTCATATTCAGTGCCTTTACCACCCTTACATTAGTCCACACCTGCAACACACATTTGCCTTGCATTTTGCCTGTCTCTGCTCGTGTCATTTCCAGTGATGTTTCAGCCTATGACACAATTTCAAAATTCGCCTAATTTTTTTCATAAATGCACACAACACAGTGGTGTAGTGAGGTGCAAAAATACATAAACATCAGGGAAATATAACACTATAATTTATTTAAGTAACATCCAGACTATTAAACAAACCTTCATGTGAGCTTCAGTTAGCTTTTATTCTCAACCTTTTTCTCATGACATATCAATAGGACACCAAATAAACATATTCAAAAGTGGTTTTATTTTACCTAAATATGCAAGATTTGGTTATTCAATTACCAATAACAGTGGAGAAACAAAATTAGTACTGGGTGTAGCTACTGGCCTTAACATGATACATAGAAAATTTCATTAGAATATCTCGTACACAAAAAAATATACAAGACTGTACTTTTAAGGTCCAAATTCCTGCAAAATCGCCAGCAGCAGGGGGTCAAAATTACTAAAAGTGGCCAGCAGTTAAAAGGTTAAGATTCATTTGTTCTGGTTTTAATCTGTTTGACTGGAGCGCTCCAGCTTTCTCTTACAATTTTATGGTGCTTAGTGATGACAGCCATGCTTGGCACACTGTCTGAACCTGGTAGTGCAGACTTTTGTGATTTCCTTTCCTTTCCTTTCCTTTCCTTTCCTTTCCTTTCCTTTCCTTTCCTTTCCTTTCCTTTCCTTTCCTTTCTGTTTCTTTTCTCTGATTTAACAAGTGATACTGTAGGTGGTGTAAATAGTATGATGTGAAGTCCAGACTCAAGAATGGGTATACATCGCAGTGCAGCCACTATCACAATGGTTAAATATTTAACTACATTCATTCAAAAAATATTTTCTTGTCTTCACAGGTGCTGTATGTAATATGAATGAAATGGTGTGTCAAGAGATCCTGCTGGCAAGCAAGCCATCTCCATCTTCTCACTTCAGTGTCCAGTATACCGCAGACACTTTCTGCAAAGTACCTGAAATTATAACAACAGCAACAGAAAACATTTACTATTACATTCAGCACACTTTGCAATGAAAAATACCCCCACCTCCATTCTAGGAAAAAGAAAAAATAATTAACTTACAATACCTCAGATTAATCTTGATGGAACTCATTGTGGGTCACTCAGTCATCATCACTGACAACCAAGCCCATCGTCAGAAACATTGAGGCACAACAAATACCTACAAGGAAGCAGATGCAGTGATTTACAATTTCTGTATCAATGGCACAGAAGTAATGCTATAACCCCTCCCAAAAAATACTTAACTTCGCCACACACACACCTTCCCATACTATGCAGCAATCTAAAGGAAAGTATCAGGGTGAACAACCCCCTCCATCTGATTTAGAAACCCTGAATCTCCATGATGAAGCCCTACAGGACCACAGTCTCAAGTGAGATCTTTACAAACAAAATGATTGAATATTCCCCTATCAATCACACAGAAACCCCCCTTCAAAATGATTCCTTAACATTGAGAGTTCCTGAATACAACTGCAACAGGCACGTTCTCATGTGACCTCAACAACAGCAGTTACCAGCAGAAGTGTAGCACGTTTTACTTCCAAGTGTTCTCAGAAACAACAGCAGCAGCAGCAGAACCACCACCAGCACATAGCAAATGCAGCACAACAACATTGTACTTTTGTAGGCCTTTCCACCACCAACAGGAAAACAGTGATTTGGGCCACTACTTAAGTTGTGAGTTGTGTCTGGCAGCTGGAGAAATGCTCAAGATCAGAAGAAAACAGGAATTGTATCTCAATTCTCATCCCAGTTTCTCATGTCATTCTTGTCGACTTCTCTGGTCACTGGCAGATCATTGCAAGAGCAGTACAGACAACAGTGATATCTGCAGTCTCAGGACAGTTTATCAGGTGATTAGTCTCTCCTTCTCTTACCAGCTGCACAGCACATTTTGGACTTGGGCAGGAGGGACTTAGGGGCCATAGGGTACTACCTCACATTTACTGCTAGCAGCATAGATTTTCAAGACAAGAAGACAAACATGAAATGTATTTTTGCATTTTTAGTTCTAAAGAGAACAAGTCTATCAGCACATTTGGATCAAAAGGGTTCTAAAACTTCTGTTCCCAGAATTATATTTTAACATGTTTATTTTCATAAGGCAGTTTAAATATTCAGCTTGTTTACATGACACACTAAACATGCACCTTATTTCAGTTGACATATTGTCTTGGCACAGAGAAATGTATAAAAAGTCACTCTACCAATTTTTTTGAGGTCCTGTTTCTTTCCTGGCTCATTTGCCTAAATCCTTTTGTATAGGATTTCCTTCTTTTTTGGTTTTTGTCACCCTCCTCTGTAGTCATGGCCTTTAGTGAACGTGGTCCTTCTTTTTATTTTATATATCTTTCCCATAGGACTGAGCACTGATGAGGGAGCCTTGTGCTCTGAAACGTAAGCACGCAAGTATGTTGAACAAGCTTCTGAAGAAATTTGCTCATAGATTTCGATGCAGCAGGAGCAGCACAAAGACAGCCTCAGAGCTGCCAGATACCCTAATCCTAGGGATCCATGGAAGTGCGATAATGCTCAGTGCAACCTATGGGAAAGATACATGAAAGAAAAAGAAGGACCACCTTCACTAAAGGATATGACTACAAAAGAGGGTGACAGAAATCAAAAAGGAAAGAATTCTTGTGCAAAATAATTTAGGCAAATGAGCTATGAAGAAACAGGACCTGAAAAAACTGTAGAGTGACTTTTTTTTACTGGCCAAGCCCCCTAACCCCATGAACGGGCTCGCCCACGGCACAGCACTGACCCTATTATTTATTTATTTATTTATTGAAGATATCGGAATTACAATCCTTTGAGTCATAGACTCCTTTGCAAAGGCTCCATGTCAGTCAGAAACAATACATTTGGGATTACAAGTTCACACATTGGGTATAAATTATACATTAGCAAACAGTACAGACTTAAAAGAAATACATGACATGGTAGTGGAAGAAAAAAACAAAGATAGCAGAAAACATTTGGTGCAGTGTAAAGTAAGGTTATAACATCTGGGAACCTTGAAGGGCGGTCCAGGGTCTCTACTTTGGTTCCCAAGACAGCACTTGAGTTCCAGAGGGTCTTAAAAAGCAAGGCCCTGAGTCAGTAAGTGATGGATGAGGATTGAGGATACTAGCTAGGGGCTGGCTGTGAGTGTCTGGGGAAAAGGGGGGGGAGGATCCATCTGAGTGGTATCGGTCACAAATTTTTTAATTTTAACTACAGTCACAGGGTACTGACAGTAGGAAAGTCTGAAGATCAGCTTTAAATTGTCTGATACCGGAAGAAAGGGGGATTGCAGATGGTAGGTTGTTTAGCCATAAAGGGGCATGATAACGGAAAGACCATTGCCCAAGGGATGTTCTACAGTGGGGTACTAGTAAGGGGGGATTTGCAGAGTTTCTTGAAACCCTCCTGCTTGAGGCAATTTGAACAAGAGGGTCGAGGCCTGCCGGGGCTTGCTTGTTTAGTACCTTTTTGGCTAGAAGGCAGGTGCTATATTTTATCCTGTCTTTGAGATTGAGAAAGCTGGTGAGCTTGTAGAGCTCACACATATGGGTTTGTCTGCTACAATCTGAGACCAGTCGGCAGGCTTTGTTGAGGGCATGGTTTATGCTACGCAGGGCAGTGTGGTCTGCAGTCCCAATAAATTACTATGCCACAGTCAATCAAGGGCAATATTGAGGAGGGCACTGCTAGATGCATCGCCTGTGGGGAAAGCAGTGCCTATGTCTAAAAAGGATCCCTGACCTAGTATTAACTGAGGAGGATACTTGCTTGATGTGATCGTGGTAGGTAAGAGAGGAGTCTAACCAAATGCCCAGGTATTTAAAAATGTTAACCTGTTGCAGGGCGATGCCAAGGGAGTTTGTGATGGTAAGAGGTGAGTGTCAGAGTGGATTTTGTCAATGTGTGAAGATCATAGCTTTGGTCTTTGTGTAATTGAGTATAAGTCGGTGTTCAGAGAACCAGGTTTAGAGCTCACCAAAGAGGGTCTATAGGGTGGATTGTAAGGTGCTGAGCTGATGATGCTTCCAGAAGACTACAGCATCATCAGCATACAGTAGAAGTTTCCCACTACAGGATTTGGGAAGAGAGTTTAGAAAGAGGGTGAAAAGTAATGGGCCTAGTATGGACCCTTGTGGGACCCCTGAGTGGACAGTTTTCCTGGAAGATGTGGATCCATTAATTTTTATCTGCTGGGTCCTGTCTTTGAGATAGTGTAAGAGCCAGGTGGTGACTTCTGGGGTGATATTTAGTGATGGAAGAGTGTGGAGAAGGAGCTCATGACTGACCGTATCAAAAGCTTTGGTCAAATCAATATGGAGAGCCCCCGCTATTTCACCATTATCCAGTGCTTCGTGTATTTAGGAGGTGTATTTCACGAGAGCTGTGGAGGTGCTATGACCCCTCCTGAAACTGTGCTGTTCTTGACAGAGCAGATTGTGGTTGGTCAAGTAGTCTGTGAGCTGGTCTGCCACAGTTTTCTCAAGGGCTTTAGAGAGGGGTGGCAGAATGGATATTGGCCTGTAATTGCTGGCAGAGATGGGGTCACCACCCTTTAATATTGGAGTTATAACTGCTTTTTTCCAGGGTGTGGGGAACTGGCCATGACATAGGGATAAGTTAAATATTTTCATAAGATGGGGTAATGTCACATCCAAAGTTAGTCAGACTAGCTTGAGGTCCAGGCCATCGCTACTAAAGCGAGTGTTTGCCAGGGCTGCGTTGATATAACGTTTGGCCTCATTGCAAGAGATGATGCGTAGTCAGAAAGGTGGTTTGTTATCATAGGAAGATGGGTTTAGAGGGGGGTTACTGATTGGGTTGAATAAGTTTGTGGGGAGGATGTGACTGAGGTCTGAGAAGGCGGTATTTAATGCTTCTGCAATAGAGTTTGGGTCTTGGGATGCAACCCCATTTATTTCTAGCTGTATGGCGGCAGGCAATACATTTTTACCAGTTAGTTCTTTAATGTTTTTCCAGAAATTTCTACCTGAGCCCCAGGATGAGGTAAGGGCATGATTGTAATAATTGGCTTTGGCTTGATGGATAGCCCATGTGCAGCTATTTCGAGCCTCCCTGTACTGCTGTTTGTCTTGGGGGAGCTGGGAGGCAAGGGCCTTGTGCCAGAGGTTGTCTCTCTTTCTCATGTTTTCAAGTAGCAACTGGGAGATCCAGCGGGTATCCTGCAATTTTATGATCTGGCTGGAGTAGGGGGCCAAAATGTTGCAGGCAGACTTAAAGGAGGAAACAAAATAGGTGAGGGCAGCATCAGCTGTTTGACCAGAGTGGATAGGAGACCAGTCAAGGGAGGCAAGGTAGGTTTTTAGGCGTGCAAGGGCTCCTTTTCTTAGGCTTCTTTGCACTGTGATTTTAGGGGGGTTGGGGGAAATTTTATTTGACCACCAACAGCTAACCGGGGAGTGATCACTTATTGAATCAGGGAACACTTTAATATGGGAAATGTTTTTTGGACGGTTGGTGAGGATAAGGTCGATAAGGGAGGAGGTTCCTTATTTAGGGTCCATCCTGGTCGGGGATTGGACCATTTGAGTGAGGTCATAAGCAAGGGCTGCATCTTTTTTAAGAGGAGGATACAGTAGATTGCCAGTTTACATTGAAATCTCCCAGCAGGATGACTTCACACTTCAAGGGAAGATGGGCAATACTGGCCAGAACTGAGTCAAAAGCGGGCTTTTGGTTCCTAGGGGGAATGTAGACTGCTAGGATGTAAAGTGACTTTCCAGGATTGCCAATGCTTATCTTCACTGCTAAGATCTGAGATCCATGGGTAGGTTGTAGGATATGGACTGGAAGGGCATGCAGGAAGGATCTAGTGTAGATGGCACAGCCACCACCCTTCTTGCTTAGCCTGTCAGCTCGATGAATGATATAGTCGTTGAGGGTGATGGAACCACTAGAGACTTTATCTGATAGCCAGGTCTCAGATAGGGTAAGGATGTCTGGGGAGTTCTGCACCATCCAGCCCTGGAGGGATGTGAACTTACTCTGAAGGCTGCAGATGTTAAGGGCGGCCAACTTTAGGCTGCCATGCTTGTCCTTAAGATTTACTCCATAGATGGGAGGTCCCGGGTTAGGGTGAACATTCCCAGATAGGAGGAGAAGTACGAGTGTAATCCGAAAGAGTCCTTGATGGAGTGGTTTTGTCCTAGATGTGCCAGTTGAGGAGGTATTTGTATAGGTAGTGATGATAGGGATAGGGAGGGAGCCAAGTTGGTGGAATATGAGAAAGGGAGATAGGGGGTATTGTATCCCCATCGAGTAGCTATGGAAAGGGGTAAGGGGGTGCACCTCAGGTGGTGCCGTGGCACCAGTGCAGGGACGTATGTGTGCACAGGAGTTGGTATAATGTAGACCCATGTGGTTTGAGTTAAGGGGGTATGCAAAGAGATAACCTTTTTTTGCCCATCCGTCTGAGTATGCAGTATTGCTGGTGGAAATAGGTAGTACTGTTTGGGTGAACAGTGAGGTGAAAAAGACTAATTCAAAGATGTGAGGATTCATAGTTACTGTGTGCTAACTGATATTGGTAGCCACTAGTGGTGATGCTGTATAAGCTGCAAGTGGGAAAGTTGGCTCATTGGTTATTTCAGCCACATGATCCACATTATGTAGTTCAATATTTGCCAAGGGCGGTGGTGGGGGTGGTGGGGCAGCCAATGCATAGCATCGGTGGGGCTCAAGCAGGGCTCCAACACCAGTGGTGTTTAGACATGTTGCATGGTCGTGACTGTGCATTTTAAAACAGCTCCGTACCTTAATTTCAGCAGTTTCTCTTATGGGGAGGGCAGTAGCAAGCCCTCACAACCTCCGGGGCAGCGCTGTGGAGGAGGGGGAGGAACAGCATTTAAATAAGGCAATTTGAGGGGCGGGACACTACTGAAGTGCTCCGATTTCAGTTTGTGGATTTTTTCCCCCAGAATTCCACTTCCTGAGATACTGCCAGGGATCTAAGTCAGTAATTTAGTAGCTGCACTCTACAGTGTGGGATAAGCAGTTTGGAGCAAATTCATTGCAACAGGCTAGGAAACATCAACTAAACTTGTCTGGACAAACAATTGATTCAGTAGTTGCAGTCTCAGGTTTAACAGGATGCAGAGAGAGAAATTACTGGAGAACTGTGTAACTTAAGGTAACCGGTTGCAAACACTCCAAACAGCCTAGATTTCTAGCTTTACTTAAGGTAACATGCAGTCTCTGAATAAAAGGTAGCAGTGAGCCAGGCAAATTGTGAGGAAAAAAAACTATCTCCACTACTGTGCCAATAGTTAGCAGCCCAGCTGAAAGGAGAAAGGCGCCAAAACTGAAATCCCTACTGTTTCTCAAGCAGGGCTCCAACACCAGTGATGTCTAGGCATGTTGTATGGTCGTGACTGTGCATTTTAAAATGGCTTCGTACCTTAATTTCAGCAGTTTCTCTTGTGGGGAGGGCAATAGCAAGCCCTCACAACCTCCATGGCAGCGCTTAATTTTGACAGTTTCTCTTGTTGGGAGGGCAGCAGCAAGTCCTCATGACCTCCATGGCAGTGCTTAATTTCAGTGGTTTCTCTTGTGGGGAGGGCAGTAGCAAGCCCTCATGACCTCCATGATAGCACTTCATTTTGGCGGTTTCTCTTGTGGGGAGGGCAGTAGCAAGTCCTCATGACCTCCATGGCAGTGCTTAATTTCAGTGGTTTCTCTTGTGGGGAGGGCAGTAGCAAGCCCTCACGACCTCCATGACAGCACTTCATTTTGGTGGTTTCTCTTGTGGGGAGGGCAGTAGCAAGTCCTCACGACCTCCATGGCAGTGCTTAATTTCAGTGGTTTCTCTTGTGGGGAGGGCAGTAGCAAGCCCTCACTACCTCCATGACAGCACTTAATTTTGGCGGTTTCTCTTGTGGGGAGGGCAGTAGCAAGCCCTCACGATCTCCGTGGCAGTGCTTAATTTTGGCGGTTTCTCTTGTGGGGAGGGCAGTAGCTTGCCCTCATGACCTCCGTGGCAGCACTTACTCCAGGAAGCCCCCCCCCCAGAGTAGAGCCACCGAACCAGAACATGTAGAGGCTGAAGGGTCGGGCACCATGCCTGGCTCATAAGCGGGGGCTGGCTAATTTTCCTAATTAGAGTCCCCTTTTTGGAGCTAGGATGTGCAATGATGCAAGGGAGCATGCATCTGGCCTAGCTCCACCCCATGTCTAGGTGCAGCATGCTCGTCCCTTAGCCTCTGCTAGAGTGCAATCCATGCCGACACTCTGAAGTACCCCCCATCCCGGAGAAGGAGAGCAGTCCTCCAGACACTTGATCCTTCTCCTCCACTGTCGACCCCCGACAACCCTTGCTCTTTCCCGAACACAGGTCGCCGGTGTGACGTGAGGTGTGGCGTCCAGTGTCTCAACCCTCAGCACCACCGGGCAGGCCTGAAGAGTGACTTTTATACATTTCTCAATGCCGGGACATAATTGCAAGTGAAATAAGGCAGATGTTTAGTGTGTCATGTAAACAAGCTGAATATTTAAACTCCCTATGAAAATAAACATGTAAAAATGTAATTCTGAGAACAGAAGTTTGAGAACCTTTTTTTTTGCAAGTGTGCTGATAGACTTGTTCTTTTTCAAACTAAAAATACAGTTACGATACCCTGCTATTAAGCACCTTTACGTTTCTCCCCAAGTACCAAGTACTAAGGGGTCCTTGAGTGCAATCACTTGTTTGGTTTCCTACTCCGTTATGAAATACATTTTGTTTCTTATGGGCACCCAGTACAGGCATCTCAGGATGTGAATCCAAGAAACTTTCATCTATATTACTGCAGGCACAGGCAGCATGATATAGTAGTCTGCCAACTTTACACAAGATAGGAAGGATTTTTGGGAGGTATTTTTTAGTGTTAGTATTTTTACTTGAGGCAGGGAGAGGGGCTAGTAGAAAACTTGAAAATACATAGTGCAGAGTACAACAGGAGGACGACATTGATAGAATAGCACAGGAATCAACATTCGGGAGATTAAGACAACTACTATTACTACAGTTTTTGTGAAGTGGAAAAAATGGATTATTATATAGAAATTAGTACAAGAAATCCAAAACGTCAAGGAAAAGGACAAAAAAGATTTTTTTGGGGGGGTTTCAATTTTTTATTTTGGAGGTTTCTTGGGGGGAGAAACAATACAGTGTGAAAACAGAAATACAAGGAAAATTAACAAAGAAATTATGAACTACTGTCACAGTTGGCACGAAGACTCTCAACAAGCTTAATATTCTTCTCTTGGTTTTCCAAAAGGGTCTGGAAATCTCTCCTGGTGTCTCTCCTTACTTCACTTAGCTCCTGCCACAAGTCAACAATTTCAGCCCACAGAACAGATATGTCCATCTGTGGCCACTCCTGCAGGTGCTGCTGGTGGTAAGGCTTTAAGTCCTGGGGCTGCAAGTGCTGCAAACTGACTGTCCCCCTGACCCATGCAGTCCTCCTGGGCTGCACAGAATGACTACCACTATGACGGCCTGCCCCTCATGCTGTCCAAAATTGCCCTCAGCAGCATCCTCCTCCACCTCACCACCTCTCGCTTCTGTCTCCCCCAGCCTTGGCATGCCACTTGGCATGGTGGTGGACATTCAGATGTGTCCTTGCCCATCAGTGCCCAAGTGGCTCCCTTTTTTGCCACATTGTTCTTGATGCCTACATAAATTGCAGGTGACGATACTGTCATCATCCCCCTGGTTGGTGAAAAAAAAAAACATACAGGCAAGGTTCTTGCCAGCTGTGGTGGGGTGGGGGAGCTCCTGAGGTTCTGGGGTGCTCTGCATAGCTGGTGGTGGTGGTGGTACTGCTGGTGGTGGTGGTTGAAGGAGGCAGTGGACGGGGGGCCACAGGCTGCTGCTGCTGCTGTGAGACATCAGCCTGCTGCTTTTCTGCCACCTCCTGAGCTTCCCTCCTCCCTTCCTCAGATGCTGCAACATCTTGAGTGGCTGCCACAGAGAAACAAAATGCATGTCTACTCAGGCAAACTGATCTTCCTCTCTTGCCTGCCTCTCTGACTGCACCACTTCCCTCCTCCATTTCAGAATGAATGAGCAAAAAAGAGAGTGAGAGACTGTCAAAAACAAAAGGACTATTAATGAAACAAATTCCAACACAAGGTAGGACACAAAAAAGAAAAGATAGTCTTTAAAAGTAAAAGATTTCAACAACTGCAAGAAAAAAAAGCAAGAAAAAATATTTAACTTCTCACAGTCAACGGTACTGAACTATATTGACACTGCTAGCTGCTTCTCAGTCAGCTAACACAACCACTACTGAGAAAAGGAAATGACATCAGTCACTTCCTGCATGATTAGAATGTCCCATGTGACCTGCATACACTAAAACATGTGACAAAGACTTTTTTTTATAACTTCGCCTTAACAAAGGCAGGGCACAGCGAAGTCACACGGTGAAGTCATTCAGCTAAATTGGCAGTAATAAGGCAACTTCATAAAATATTTCACGGATGAGAATTTGGCAACTTTGCCTCAAATTTGCCCCCCGATTTTAAACTTTGCTGCATCTCTACTTACAGGGTCTGTAGCTACAGATTCCCACGAGAACATTTTTTTCTGCAGCTGAGTTGGTTAATTATTTCCCATGAGGCCTGCTTGGTCATATGACATTGGAAGCTATGTTTTGTGTGTCCACTTTGCCAATAGCACAACTTACAACACAAGCATGACTGTGTTCACAAAGAAAATTAACAAAAAAGAAATTAATAGATTATGTGTCTGTCAAAGATAGGTAACAACTAACCCCTTGGCATATTAACAGACCCAAGACAGGGAGCTGCATTGTAACAGTTTAACAGGAAGCAAGATGGTTCCATGACAGCAAACTAGATACACTGCTTGAATGCTGTTATTATGATAGCAAGTAGGCCCTAGTGTGGATGTTAATTGCAACAACAGATAGTTTCAACCAGTGGTTATTGGCTAAAGAGCAAACAACCCCAGGGGTGTAGGTAGCAACAAGAAGTAGTTAGAAGTGCAACAATGCAGACATATATTAGCACAGCTTATTCAGTCTAGTGATAGTTGAGCAACAACATATAGGTAGGTGTGAGAGTCTGAGTCTTTTAATGTCTGCAACAGGATTTGATCCTTAGAAAGGGTGGACGCTGTTGGGCAGAATGGCTGGTTGACTCCAAAGCTGGCACCCACAACATGACACCCTTTGTGCTCCTGCCCTTTGTGCTAGGGTCCACAGCTATATGTTCAGTGCTGTCATTCCCAGGCATCAGCACTGAATTAGGCCATAGAGTGGCACCATGAATTGTACAGATAAATGTACTAGCAGTTGCACTATAGGGGCATGGTAGAGCCCTTATAGTTATGCTTACAAGTGCTGTTCTATGAATCACATAACTGAAATCATGATTTGAGCTTACCACGTGACTCCCTTCTCTCATGATGTTTTCAGAAGCTGTTAATCACATTGTGGGGGAGAGATGGACATTGAAGAACTGGGCAGCAAATGCAAGATGATTTTTTTCAGGAACTAGAATTATCATTTCTGGAAGGATCACTTCTATCCTAAGTAGGGGAATTGGATGTACTTGAGAATGGAAGATAGGGGAACTGGGGTGCTTCTAAATGACTTAGGATGGTTTCATCAGAAGATGCACTGGATGACCAGCAGGGAAGGCTGCTTGCACTGTAGTGGAAGTGGAACCAGTGGATTTCTGGGGAATTATAATGCAGAGTTTCTTTGGCTGTGCTATCATGTGCTCAGAGCCCTTGTCCTCACAGCACCATGACCACAACTCCCAGTCCCTGTTCCACTATATTGGGCTCCAGTATCTATCATGACTGCTTCCAGAATTTGAACTTCAAAGAACTGGCATGCTGGAACATTTTTCTTCTTCTTTACTCCACCCTACATCCTTTTTTCCTCCTGTTCTTCTCATTTTCTACAATAACACATGTACAACTGATGTAAACATGATACAGCCACTGGGGGACGCTGACAGTGATGACTTAATAGCATTAATGATTCTTAGATGCCCACATGACATGCATACTTTGTGCACAGAAGCACAGACAAGCTGTTGTGCTGTATGTCCTGCAAAATGATTATGAAGAGCGACACCATCAGGCCACCACCCCTGCCTCAACTAGCTGACCACACAGTGCACCACTGAGAGACTTTGTGAGCATCTGTCTCAAATAGCAATATATTTTACTTTTCACTCACTGACTGACAGGCACGTTTGCATACACACACATGCACACACCTAACAGTTAAAAATATGGATTTATCTGCTATATTGCATACCAGTTGCCAGTAAAAAATATATCACGTAAAATAAATCCTTTAAAATCCCCACTGTACTTCTTCTAGTTTGTGCAAGCCTATCTGTCTTGTTTCTGCTCCATGAGGAACTAACAATAAATCAATAAATATGTCAGAGTTGAAACCCCTCCCTATTATGTTCTTCACCACAGGGACATTCCCTTCTTATTATTCCCTAATACTGCGAAAACCTACTGCAGTAGCAAATTCTTGTGTTTCTTCTTCTTCTCTTCTCTCACATTTCTACCATGAATGGGTGGCCTCCCTGCATGGTATCTCTTTTGTCTATCCTGCTAATATTCTCTCCTGTCCCTGGGGTACTTAAAGGTGAAGGTGCAGACATGTAGAAACATAGCAACACGTAAGACATAACCTCACTGAATAGTAGAGTTTGGTACCATAATTTAACAGTTCTCTAGAGAGTAACAGTTATGTGATGTAGCACTGCAAGGAAGATTACAGGGACGCCTGTAAGAGACGCACAGAAATTAAGCTGTGCTGGTATACAGTAGCAATATGAAATAAACAAGCATTTTCTCATTCATAAATGCTTACCCACATGTAGAAAACCCCATACTGAGGTGTCCCCTCTTTCCGGGTATGTTTTAATGGTGGATTCTTCCAAAATTCAACTCCTGGTATCGGGGCCTCACTCCCTTTGCCTTTGTGCTATGCCCTGTTTCTGGGTTGGTTTTGGAACAGGACACAAAACATGATCCATTTTGTGAAGACTGTGATCAGTGCACAAATGCATAGAGCAATGTGATACCCTGTCAAGGAGACATGTCCATGGAAATTAGAAGAAAATAAGGCTATTAAGCACATGGGCCTTCAGTATATGGAATGCGTGTTGTTTTGGTAAAATCCCATAATATTCATCACATCCCATAATACCAAGAACACCCAGATGAATAGCCAGAACTACTCATTCATCCTGCATTTGCGAGTAGTTCTGGATATGTTAGCAAACACTAAATAAAGGGGTTAAATGTAAAATATGAGTCATATATTTGCTTGATAAGCTGTTTCTGTTTCTAACAGTTATTCTCATAGCTAACAATATAAACAGGGGACAATGTGTTGGAATTTGTATACCTCTTATATTACAAATGAGTATAGGCTAAAGGACATATTGGTTCCAGATCTCCTTCTCCTTGTTCTGTACTGCCTCACTAAAGGCCAGTGGCCCTCATATGAAACTTATTTATAGTGAGCAGGGGTATGAGGTCAGCACCTTGTGGGAGGGGCTAAGATCATTAATGATCATGCAGATTCCCCTGCATTGTGTATTAGTGTAGAAATTTAAGTGTATTAAAATAGGGGGCAGATCAGCTGACCTACAATGTCAAAGCAGTCACCTGTATAAGATGGCTGTTTAGTTTTAAGTTCAGATAGTCTTTGAACACAGAGGATCGTAGATGTGCTGGAGTGCAAGTGCGTCTAATCAGTGGCAGTATTTAGCTATTTATAAGTACTGAAGTTTCTCAAATTGAGAAAAAAAGCCAGATAGTGCTTTATTTTCTTTATTTTATTTTTTTGAAGTCATTTATTTTGGAAATTTATAAATAAAAATCACACAAGCTTGGTGTGTTCCTCAAGAAACAGAGTGTCTGGTTTATCACTTCCCACGCATGCTCATACAATAAATAAATATAGAGAATACTGGACGGGCAACTGTGCACAACCAGTGTATTCTGCCACAGAGGGGTTTTGATTCTCTCTGACCTCAAGAGAGAAGCTCAAGTGGTCCATGGGAATAAGAATTCCAAGGTGACAGAACACACAGGTTGTGCTTAAAGTTGCTTGTCCTGTATTTTTTATAGTGTTTAGTAGTAGTATGTGAAATGTGTGCGTTTCCGTTTTTTCTCTTTTTCATAATGAAGCTGACTTGTGAAGTCGATAGAGGTTCTAGAATACTGTCTTACCACAGAGTTAAATAGTGGAAAGCAACAAAGTGCCAGCATTCCAAGTGGTTCTGCTGCAGTAGTAACATCACTACTGCAGCAGAACAACATAATGATGTCACTAGTGCAGCAGAACAAGCATATTCCAGGCATGGAATTCCATGCATAACAGCATTTCACTATACACTATAAATAAATATGGATTTCTGCCCCTCTACACAACCAGCACTCAGTAAAAAAAGCCCTTGGCAAATAAATCTATTAAGCATCAACCATGTATATTTTCCCTGTCTGCTAAATACACTCTGCTCTGTTCAGCTCCTGCTGAAAGTCAGACCTGCAGTTACCAGAGCAGCAGGCTCTACCTTGCACTCTCCTCTCCTCTTCAACATTATTTCACCAGCCTGCTTGCCTGGGACTACAGTAAAATATAGTGAGAAATAAAGTAGCTAACTGGAATGATAATGTGTGATTCTCTGATGATTTTTAATGTTCTAATTAAAAGTCACTCTTTTTAACTTAAAATCCTGCCACAAGACCTTCCCCTATGAGAAAGCTAGAAATGACACTGATATGCATGCAGCACAAGGAGCTCTAATTTACAGCATTGCTGATTGACTGTTTGAGGTCATTTAGCTTGACAACAACTTGGACACGCTCAGTGTGTGCTTCCTGTAAAACATTTTGGGCCCAGTATTCAAAACTTTGCACTTACCAAAATACTTTTGCACCTGTATTGTACCCTGTTTGCGCGGGGTTGCAATTTTCAAAAGACCAAATAGTGCCAGCACAATAGTGTTGCACGAGAGCAAAAGAATAACATATGTACTGGGCTAAGTGAGTAGCAGGGACATGAATACAGATGCAATGGTATATTCAGCACCATAGCAACGTGCAACATGTGCTAGCATGACATAAAGCGTGACATAAGACACCACCTATATAAAGGTAGTACTAAACTCTGCACAAAACAAAGAGCAGGGCGTGGACACGGCAGCAACAGGTAACATGGCTGAATGCAACAACACATCATAGTGCACCTGATGGCTGCATTCATTGAGGAGGATGAGAGGGAAGAAGGCCACCCTGGGCCACGCCATAGGCCAAGGAGGAGATATGCTGCAAACAGAATGTACCGATTCTGAGTATCTTTTGAGACACTCACAGATGACCATCTTATGGGCTGGTATTGACCCAGTAGGGCCCTGCTGAGGAAGTTCAGGAGCTCCTACATGAGCAGCTGCAGTGTACCTAGCACATAGCACAGCCATGCCATGTCTGTAGGGAAGAATTAACAGCTGGGATGTGTTTCTTAGCCTCTGGGTCCTTCTAGACACCAGTTGGTGACACCATCGGAGTGTCACAGTCTGCCACCTCATGCATCCTGGCTCAAATCCTAGATGCCCAGCTGACACATGCTGGTGAATTCATTGTATTCCCCAGCATGGCAGCAGAGTGCAGAGAAACAATTCAGCAATTCTATTGGTTTGCACACTTACCAGCAGTAATTGGTGCCATTGACTGCATTTATTTTGCCATCTGGGCACTCCCTGGTGAAGTGGAAGACACCTTCCAGAAGATGAAGAGGTACCATTCAATCAGTTGTGAGGTGATGTGTGATGCAACTGGGTGCATCATAAATGTCATAGTATGGTAGCCTGGCAGTGCCCACGATGCAATCATCAAACACAAGTCACAGTTTTGCCAGGCATTTAAGGGTAGCCAATTAACCAGTGCACATCTTCTCAATGAGTAAATGCAGCAGGCCCCCCTAAAATCCCTCCATAGGTGGTTTCAGTGCCACAATACAGCAGCCACATGATGCATTGAGGGGAGGGTGGAGCGGTGAGGGTGTACAGGTACACAGGACCACCAGCACAGTAGGGGATGCCAATTGGACAGGGTCAGCTACAAAGTGAACATATGGTAACAGTTGGTTATGTATCCTACAGGGGACAGTGCCTATCCCTTGCATCCCTGGCTCCTTACACCAGACCTTCAGCCAGTAAATGTGGCAGAAGACACATACAATGAGGCACACTGTGCAACACATAACATCATAGAGCATGTCTTTGGCATGCTCAAAATGCACTTCAGATGCTTGGACCACTCCCGTGGTGCCCTATAATATACCCCTCAGAAAGTTTGTAACATATTCCTAGCCTGCTGTATGTTACACAGCATGATGCTCAACCATGGAATACACTGGCCAGAACCTGAGGAACATGCTAACAGTGACATGGAGCTAGAAGTGCATGGATAGTGGAGCAGCTCAATAGGTGTGATCCATGCATGGCCAGGAGGGCCCAGGAACATCAGGCAAACATCATCAGAACAATGGCAAGTATGGGCAAGTGAGTGAAAACAACATGGACAACATTCATGCTTCCAATATTGTATTGTCATAATATGTACAAACAAACAATGTGAAATTAATGTAAACAACTAACAAGAAACAAACGATGATATACAGTAGTGGTGATACAAGAATACAGGTAAGATGTGGAAATGTACAATAGGAGGCATGAGAAGGGTGCATGTGAGGCCTGGGAAAGTCAGGTGCAATTCCACAACATCAAAGCATCCTCCCACCACAAGTACAGACAGCTGACTGACCTCAAGGCCATGTAGGAAGGGTCATGTGGATTGAGGAGGTGTAGGGTAATGTCTTTGGGGATGCTGACACCCTGGGGCATCCACAGCATGCTTTGAGCTGGGTGATGCCAAGCCCAGGTGTTGCCCAGTAGTTTAGGCAATGCCAATTGATGACTCCATTGCAGATATGTTGGCTGACTCTGACCTGCCACTACTTGAGGATGATGTACGCCAAGGGACAGTACCCGCAAGATGACTGCATGCACTGTTGTTGCATTGATGCCTGCCCAGGCCAACTTCACTCACCATGGCAGTAAGCTCCCTTACTGCCCCAGTCAGTTCCCCCAAATGCACATAGAAGGCATCCAAAAACTGTGCATCTTGCTCCTCTGCACACTGCTCTGCACACTGCAGGTCAGCATGCAGGATTTCACAGAGGTGAGCCAATTCCTGAGACATTACCCTCTTGAATGTGTTTAGCACCCATTGTGCCATGGACTGGGAGTCTATCACAGACCAGAGCAGTTGCTGGCACTCTGTTTGATCCTGTCTCTGGGGGGGCATTGCCATCTGAGACAGTACACATCTGTGTAAATGTGCAACTAGTGGGTTGTGTGCACCTCACACCCTGGGTGGAACATGGTGATGGCAGTGCCTCACTGTATGTGGGGACATGCATGACACAGGAGAAGGAAGGCAGGGCAACATGCTGGCCATGCACAGACACCATTTAAGTGGGTTGTGTGACACGGGAGCTGGAGGATGTGGAGGCCACACCTGTGGCAGTGGTGGAGGGGATGGTGGTAATAGAGGTAGAGGTGGCATGACTCTGCAGGGACCCTTCCAGCACAGATGGAACTGTGGGCCTGGTGGGCAACTGTCTGGTGGCTGTGCTGGCCCCCCTGGTGTCTGCCCCTGCCTGGTCATGGGTGTTGAAGGACACCTTTGATAGGGAGAAACCCTCCCCCCACAGTGCAGCAGTGGCTGCTAGATAATCCACTGGGGGATGTATTTGTCCTTATCACTGTCAGACAGGTTGTCTAGAAGTGTGTCCAAGGACTCCCCTTCCTCCATGTGTGCTGGCTGCTGCTGGACACCTGATGTGAATGGGCCAGTGTCCTCCTCCAGGACAGCCTTCTTGGTGGTGTCAATTTCCTGCATTGTGGACAGAGAAGAACACTGTCAGTGTGATCCATGGTACACGGTAGTCCTGTACCAGTGATGGCACATGCACACCCCACCATTGCTGTCTATTTCACTCAGTGCCAACATGCAACAGGTGACTACAGCCTATACACCCACACATCTAAGGTGCAGTTACACCTGTGGTTGGAATGTATAGCCTACAGGCATGCCCTTACCCAACACAATGTCTTCCATGCATCTTACATACATGCAGACCACCACCCACTGGGATGGCATACAAAACACACCTAGTGACATAAGTGTCAGCATGCAACAGTGCAAGCAGAAATGAACTTGTCAGCTGTAACACACACATTATGTGCATAGGCACATGGAACTGTATCAGTGTCCGGAGTACTACAAAGACTGTGTTTGTGCTGCACATGATGCTAGGCATGTATTGCAGTAAACACAGCATCAGACTGTGTCATACAGCACACAGGCCATCGAAATGCACACGTGTGCACTGGCCAGGGCAGTATTGTGCCACAACACTAACAGAGCTGTAGAAATACCCATTCACATCATGCTGGTACAAAGCCATGTACTCACATGTCTGCTAGGATGCCACCTGTTTTTCAAGACCACCGTAAGCTACACCTTCCAAAGCCACAGCCCACAGGGTGGATGCCTCCACCTCCTCTACAGGGTCAACAGGTGTTGCAACCACTGATGGCCAAGGCCCACCACCCATGGCATGCATTACATGGTGCCCAGCTGACAGTTTATCCTTCGCATGGTGCTGTAGGTCATTCCACTTCTTCCGCACAGCATCCATAGAGCATCCCCAACCATCAATGGTGTTAACCTTTGTGGTGCTTTCACCCAACACATGGACCGTGGGATCTGTGAACTTGCACCATGTCATGTTGTTATGATACCTGGGCTTGTAGACATCCCTCAGTGCCTTCCTTGAGAACTTATGGCTACAGAGCTGTTCCCATCCACTAGAAGCAGCTGTTGGGGGATGGAGATGGTCCAGTGGTCAGTGGTTTTTCTGTAAGTAGTGTGTGTATATGTGTGTGCGTGTGTCTGTGTGTGCATGTTTGAATGTGCCTCCACTATACCAATAGGCTACACTGTGGCAGAAGCAAGGGGTATATGTCACAGGGATGTAGGGACTGGGAACCCCTCCTGAAGGCTGACCATGCCCATCAATGACCCATGCATGTCCATCCTTGAGCAGCAGATAGCTGCCGCTGTATATGTGCTACATACATAACAGCAGCACCCTGCAGGGAGCAGACTACAACAGGCCCTGTGATGTGTAGCTACACCAACAGGTGTGGGATGTGTGTTGGACTCACAGATCTGTGTTGGTGGCTGTGTGATCACAGTGTCCTGGTATTTGCGCAGCACAGCATGGGGTACACATCTACATGATAGTGTCACAGAGATCTCCCACGGGAATAGTATGCCTGTGATGTGTGTTGTGTCTGTATTTCCACCCCCCCCCCACCAGGTCACATACAGCATACCTGCAGATTTACATGGGTAGCTGCTTCTGTGTCATACTGTGCAACACTAGTACCAGTGTCACAGTGTATACATGTAATAGGACAGTACGACAGTACTGCACACTGTTAGTACACACCTGCCAGCTGGGCCTGGGGTATGTGTGAGAGCTTCATTCAGCAGTACCTAACGCTCAACACTATGTATTTGTCCCCAATCAAAAACTGCATCCCCATTTTACTGTAGCAGAATATGCACACTGTGGCAGAACATGATAAATGTGTATGGCTTGAAGAACTACTACATGTTCCTGTGGAACATGCCTCCTGTGACATTGTCAGGCCTATTGTTGCAAATGCAGACTTCCGACAACTGCTTGCTGTTCAAGTGAGCTGTGCAGGTGATGCAGTGCCCCGAAATAGCCAAGGCAATTCACACACGGTAATACATGCAGATCAGGACCTAATGACATGCTATTGTGGTGTACTTCCTCAGTAGGCTTATTTGCATAGCAGTTCTGAATAATGCATATATTTGTGCTGGGCAAATGTGTTTGCTCTGTGCAAACAGTTTGTACTGTGGTGCAGTACTGTATTAATTGTGTGGTGTTAATTGTAATAACGCTACTCTGGCCATGCATGTGCAATGATGTCATCACTGGGAAGGTCATTCAAGGGTCACACATGCTCGGTGAGGCTATTCTGTGTTAGCACAGTGCTACCATCTTTTGTGCAGCACCATCTTTTGCTAGCCAAGTGCTAAGTTACACTCATTAACAATAGTGTTGTTGACACCTATACAGTCACATTGGTGCTAGGGTGGAGTTCTCCTGACTGTCTGTATGATAATGGCACACAGGAGAAGGCCTAAGGCTGTGGTTCAGAGGGACCAGTGGTGGGGGGAGGTAGAGCTTGCGAACATGGTGCAGTTAGTGCTGGCCAGGGAGTGCCAGCTCTTTGGAGAGGTGCGTGAGGAGGATAGGCTCAGGCATTAGGTGTGGGCATCTGTGGGGTGCCACCTCACTGCCCACACAGGCATCCACCATACCAAGGAGCAGTGTAGACATTGATACATCAGCCTCCACAGGAGAGAGAAGCAGAGCCTGGACAGGTTCAGATGGCACTGTGCCTGTGCTAGGTAAGTGGACCTGTTTATCATAGACCACCATTATGCATGTCAGTGGGTGTGGGCAGGCATACTCACAGTACACATGTGGGTAAATATTTGTAGGGCAGGTCAGTGCACACATATCTTTTATGTTACAGTGTTATTCTCATACAGTACTATGTGTGTAGACCGGTATGGCTACAGTAGTGTACCTGTGGGACAGAAATGCCTGTGTATGATGTAGAACATGAGTAGTGGAAAGATTATCATGTGACAGGTATCAGTATGCTTCATCATTGGTAGTGTAGCACATATGAACATATGAAGAAGACAGCAGAAGTAGGCCATTTGGTCTATCAATTCTGTTCGTATTGCAGGGTCCACAGCTTGAGCTAATGTCCTTGCCTACCCTCCCCACTCCTCCTATCCTCCCTACCCATGATCCTTGCCTTCTCCATATGCCTATCCCAGCCTCTCTTAAAGCTGCCAAATGTCTTCAACGAGATAACCTCTTCTGGCAGTGCATTCCAAGTGACCACCACCCTTTCTGTGAAGATGTGCTTCCTGACCTCCCTCCTTAACCTCCCACCCGCCAGCTTAAAATTGTGCCCCCTCTTGTTATGGTTGCCACTCAGCTTAAGGAGACTCTCCAAACCAACCTTATTTATACCTTTCAAGTACTTTAAGGTCCCAATCATGTCCTCTCTCTTTCCTGCCTTCCAGGGAGTACATGTTCAGTGCCCTCAACCTCTTCTTGTATGCCTTATCCTGCTGACCCACTATCATCTTTGCAGCCCTCCTCTGTACCTTCTCTATCATGTTAATGTCCTTTTTGAGGTGTGGGCACCAGTACTGAACTCCATACTCTAGACGCGGCCTAGCCAGTGAGCTGTACAAGGGCAGTATAACCTCCTCTCTCCTACTACTGATCCCCCTAGATAAGTATTGAAGCATCTTGTGTGTCTTTGCTCCTGTGTTCTTGCACTATGTTGAGTGCTTCAGGTCACTAGAGATCATCTCTCCCAGGTCATGCTCCTCTGATGCAGACACCCGAACTCCACCCAGGTAGTACTCTGTCCTGGAATTTTTGGCTCCAATATGCATAACTTTGCATTTCTTGGCTTTGAAGCCAAGCTGCCAGATACAGAACCACTTCCCCAGCTTTTCTTGTAGGTCCTGTACCCCTTCAGCTGTGTCCACTCTTCTGCACAGCTTGGTGTCATCTGTGAATAGACACATTTTACCCTTAATGCCGTCCCCAATGTCATTGAGGAAGACATTGAACAACACCGGCACCAGCACTGAGCCCTGAGGACACCACTGGTTACCTCTCTGGTGCCTGATAACTCTCCCTCTACATCCACCATCTGGGATCTGTTCCTCAGCCAATTTTCCACCCATCTGGCCATTTTTACCCCAACCCTGAGATCCACCAACTTCCTGATCAACCTTTTGTGGGGCACAGAGTCAAAGGTCTTGCTGAAATCAAGATAGAGGACGTCTACTGCTTGCCCCTTGTCTACTGTCTTAGTGGCACAAAGAAGTCAATAAGATTCATTTGACATGATCTCCCCCCATGAACCCATGCTGCCTCGCATCCTGGAGACCATGCTCCTCTAGATATTCCATCAACCTTTCCTTTAGTATGATCTCCATGAGCTTGCCCACAAGGGAGGTTAGACTGACTGGTCTGTGATTCCCTGGGTCATCCTTGGAACTGCATTTGTGGAAGGGCACTACATGTGCTGTTCTCCAGTCCTGCGGTACCATGCCTGACTCTAGTGAACTATTAAATAGGTCTGCCAGTGGCCTTGCCAGCTTCTCAGCCAGTTCCTTTAGTACCCTTGGATGTGCTCTGTCCGGGCCTGGTGATTTGTCCACCTTCAATGCCAGCAGCCCCTCCCTCACTCTATCCTCCTCTAACACAAAATCTTTGTTTCCATCCCCTCCTCTCCTCTTTTTCCTCCTGAAGGCACTGGTCCATTCTTCTCCCTGGTGAAGACGGAACAGAAGTATTCATTTTGTAACTCTGCTTTTCCCCACAATATCCTCCACCCAATCCACCCCTTTCTTATGTCTAACAATCCCATCCGTCTTGTCCCTTTTCTCACTTATAAAGCGAAAGACAGCCTACTCCCCCTTCCTAATTCCTTCAGCTATCTGCAGCTTCTTCTGTGCCTTTGCTCACCGGATATTTTTGCTTGCCTCACTAACCAGCCTTAAGTAATTTTCCCTATCCACCTCTTTCTTGGTCTTCCTGAATTTTCTATAGGCCAACCTCTTTTCCTTTATTGCCTGGGCAACCTCAGAACTGAACCAGCTGGGCTGTTTGGCCCTTGTGATCTGTGGCAACCAGCATTCCTTCTTTAATGAAAGACAAACATTGGTCCACCTCCATATCTGCTATGATGCCTGCCAGATGGCTCCTTAGCACTTGGCCCATTTTCCTGAAGTCTGCCCTCCTGAAATCCAAAATTTTGGTCTTAGTTGTTGGGATGCTTTCCCTCCCCATATTCAGCTGGAGCCACACTGTGCAATAGTCACTTCCACCCAGTGGCTCCCTGACCATAATTTCCTGTACATGTTCCCCGTTTGTGAGCACCAGATCAAGAATTGCCTCATTGTGAAAATATACAGTATGTTACTAGATTTTGCAGTTGGATGGTGTGTGTACAACATCGAACTGTCCGGCTACAGTTCTGTACATTGACCAGGTTTGCCATGGGAGGGTCTATTGGCCAAACACTGTCGAGATGTGTCTAGATTCCAGACACACTGCTGCCTGTGTTACTGGCAAGGTGGCCATGGACTCTCCCTGTAGGTGGACATGGTGGATAATGTGTAACAGGGACAGGACTGTTGCTGACCACTGCCACATTTCTTGATAACATTTTCCTGGGGGGCCAACTATCTGCCTGTGAGTGATGAGTAGCTAACAGTTATGTTCCATGGGCTCACTGTGGTGTGTCCATGTGCTCCACAGGCTATATGCCATTGGGCCCTGCTGTGTCCAGTAATCGGGTGACACATACATCAGTCATATTAATGGGCACTGTAGTGGCAATGTCTCTGTGGAGTGTGCTGGCCACAGCTGTGCTGCCATATCCACTGTTTACCACATACGACATATGACCCCATCGATGGACCACCCCGGAACATATTGACAATGCTGCATGGTCCTTGGGGGGACACAGGTGGGACACAGGTGTGGGCCATACATACTGTTTATTAGGTGTTTACTGTCAGGAGTGACATTTGATTGTTTGTCACCCGCAGGACATATGTGATGGGTGCATACAGCTGTGTACATGTCTGTCCCACTGTTGTCTGTACATTGCTTCTCCAGATGACATTAGAATGCCTAGCATTTGTGATGTACATGAACCACTACAGTACAACATACCAACATTGCACATGTGTCCAATAGGACATATGTTGGGTGGGGAGCGACTCAGTACACTGTTTGATGGTTGCATACAGTGCCCTTGGCACAGTTGGGGGGGTTATTGATGTCCATCAGGGTACTGACACTGTTCTATTCTCTTCATTCTGCAGACTGCAATACCAGAGAACATCGACAGTAAGGGCGCAGCCAGGAGACCATGGCTCATGGCCAGCAGGCCAGGGAAGGCAGTGATAAGCAGAAGGACACCACATGTGAATATGCTCCTTTGTAGATTACATATGTTGAATTCCTTGGAGGGTGGGGCTTGTATGGTACCCCTTTACAACAGTGTCACCACTGTATGTGCGTTTGCTCTTTGTCATGTCACCAGTCCCATGGGCATGTGGCCATGGATTGACCATGATGTTGTGCTGCTGGGCATAGCATTGAAAACCCCTACTATAGCCTGTGGTACAGTACACCTGGCCAGCGAATCCACTGGCCACACAGCCTGTGGGCCTGTAATGAAAGCACATATCAGCTCACATTCCTGCACTGCTGCAATATGGTGTGTCACACACATGCTCAGACCATGCAGTGCTTGTACTCTGCATGTAGCACTCCCCTACATGGACACATACCCTCCTTGGTGCTGCTGCTCTGCTGTCCTGCTTCTGCAGAGGTTGCATGTTAGCCATTCATTGGCCCTGTCTCACATATTTGGCTATGACATGCTGGCATGGGCATGTCTATCTACTTGAACTTTGCACATCAGACTACACGTGATGGCCTATGGTCCACAGTGGGCACGTACGTGCAACAGCAATGGGCCCGTGTATGAGGCACTGTTCTCACACTGTGTTCTCCATGTGTTTTGTGCATGGTCCATGTGCTACCATTCTACAGTTTTATTATACCATTGACTGTGGCTGTTTGCACCTGTGGCTTGTGGTATACTTCTCCCATACATATGCCGTGGGCATGTTTGCATTGTACACATTGTATGACGGGAGTATGGTGTGTGGTCTTCAGGACTGTGCCATGATAGTAACCAGTTAGAAAAGCATTCCCAGAATAGCGCCGCACTATGCGGCGCTAGTCTGGTAATCGCTCACATGGACAGCAACCAGGGATTTACAGCCTTGCTATAAGTGCTCCCCTGATCACTGTCCATAGTCCTGAAGAGAGGACAAGGTCAGCAGAGGTCCAGTAGCTGGCCGAGCTGCTCTCGTGACTTAGAGGGCTGAGGCATGGAGTAACTTGACTGGCAGCAAAGTAGACCAGGGTTATAATCATGGTCTCTTGAATTTTGAAAGCAGCGGGACTTTTTTTTGCTGGGCCATGGCAATACTTTTCCAGGATGGCCCTACACATTTTAACTTTCCCCATGATCCACTTCTCCTGGAGTGAGAATCTGTAAGTTCAGGGGTTGTGGGGGGCAAAGCCCCCTGTAAAAAAGAAACTGACGCCTTTTTTGTCACACGTACCTTGCATGCACTATTTTGACCTGCACTGTTTGGACCCAGTGCCGTCATGATGGGTGGGTGTGTTGGCTGGTTCCTGTGTTTGTGTGTATGCCCACAGCATGCATCATTCATATGCGATGCCTATGGCCTGGACATGGACTATTCAGACATTGTGTACTCCCTGTGGTGTGGGCATGTGTGTGCCATCCACAACAGGCATGCATACCAGTCACAATGCACTGTGCTGTTCCAATGTTCACCATGACTGGGCAGTGCTGCACACTGTAGCCACCTACTTGATGTCCATCCAAAGGGGGGTGTTGCTACTGCTGCATTGCTCAGTGGTGTGTCATGACCTAGGGTACCGTGGCGGATGCACCACCACGTGATACACATATGCCATGGACAGTGGGTGTGGCTGTTTGGGGAAGTGTGGGAACACTTGTACTAGGTCTGTATCATAGCCCTGTACTATGGGACTACAGGCCACAGAATATTATCCCTGCTGGCAGGGGTTGAGTGGTTTTTGACAGTGATTTTGCAATGCTTCATGGGGTTATGTTATGTTCTGGTGGGCAGCACTTCACAGACATTATGATGCTCAGTTTATTTGAGCATGCTGTGGGTCTGACTGGGGTTACCTCAGGGTGCTGTGTGGTATTACTTTGTCATGGGTGGCATTGGGTATCCATGGGGCAGCATCCCATTTGTGGTGGGGGGAACGGCCATAACAGCCTTCACATCTGCATATCTGCATGGCGTGGGCATGTAGGTGCCATGGGGTTCTGTGATGCTGCATAATGGCATATGCCCAGTGGTGTCTGCACTGTTCCCATTATTGGGTGCTTGGGCCTACTGGTTGGGACATGCTGTCCTTCTCTGAAGCCACATTCTGGGTTATACATTACTACAGTGCCAGCATGCCATACTTACATGGGCATCTTCCCCCCTATAGGTACACATCGCACGTCAGCATAGGTGAGATGGCCAGAAGATGGTGAGGTCCAGGACAACTTGCTTTGGAGGCTTATTAGACTGCAGAGGGTCATGATGGAGCAACAGGCCCAGTTGGTGCACCTTTGTATACAAACTGTTCAGCTCCTGGAGGAACAGGTGTGAGGGCAACGGCCTGCAGCAGAGCAGTAGTCTCCCCCCATTCCCCTGTTATTTTACCTCTTATCTGTTCCCCCTTCCATGTTAGTCATTTGTTATACTACACTTTTTACATGTATATGGTTGCTTATATCCCTGCCCCCCAATTCTTGTTGTTCATTTGTTTGTATATAGGTCTTATCTGTATATCGTTAACTATACTGTTTTTCATTAATATACTTTTGAATGTTATGACCTTGTGTCCTAAGTCTTTATTGGTTAACTCTAGTCTGTTTATCTGCATTGCAGCATTGCACCTACTGACCACCTGCACTAGTCTGGTGACTGCCAGCTTGGCCTATCCTGTGGCACAGGGTATGCCACTGGTCTCCCTGCAGTGTCTGTGGCTGCGCATATGCCTGTACAGTATTCTGGGCATGGTAATGTGTCATCCTGTTGGCTAACACATTCTGTTCTCCATGTGTACCCTGCACATCCTGTGTGCATGCCAGACAACATCTGGGTTGTGACTGTCCATGGTCATGGTCTGGTCCCTGTTGCTTGGGAAACCCCCACCAGTGTTGCATGGCTGCGGTCTTAATATGCAGGCCAGTGGATGGCTTTGTCCTTATTGCCATGGCTGCCATCTATCCCCATGTTCTCATGCTGTGTGTCATTTGTTGTGCTGTCCCCTGCTCAGTGTCAGGGTTCCTAGTCTCTTCCACCTGTGCACAGTGAGCACAGGTTGGGGTTGTACTGGCACACAAGCATCGATGGTTAGTTGTGTGGGACACTTCCCCACTGTCCCATCTTTGCTGTTTTTCCACAGTTCACATCCGAACAGTGTTGCGTTTTGGGTTACATGTCTCTTGGCATTGCCTTTTTTGTATCTGATGCTATTATTTGTGTTGTATTCTGCTGTTTGCTCAGGATTTCTCATTTTATGCACCACTTCTTTGCTGGCACCACCAGTGGCCATGTGGTTCACCTATGCCTGACTCCACATATATGGGTGCACTGTGCTGCATTTGCTGTTTGCACTGCCCAGTTGCTTTATTCAGAGCTGTCTTCTTTGCTAGGCTCTTTCAGGGTCTTATTATGCTATGTGTGTCCTGGTGGACCCCCCCCAAAGCCAGCCCAGAAGCATCATCGTGCAGCAGCACCTGACATTTCCTGGTTTTCCTCCCGATTACCCTGGTGCACCAGATGGAGGTGCATGGAGGCACACACATGCCCTTTTATGTTGATGGCTCCATCCTCGCACCCCATTGGTCTAGCAGCCCTGGCTTCCTTCAGCTGCACTACCCCCTGGCTTCCACAGCGAGGCAGTCAAGTGCTGAGGGAGCTCAGGTTCCCTCCCAGGAGAGGAGATCTGCCTTGTGGCAGCTCATTCTGCACCCCCCCCCCATTCTGTCTTCTGATGACCCACGCTTGATCCAGAACATGGGTCATGGCATGGGGAGAGATAAGGCATCCAGTGCCGCAGCCCTCTGTGCCACCAGGCTGGCCTCTGCATTGGCCTTTTTGCCCATCTTATACCTGCAGTGCAGAACATCCTCCATGGCAGTGGGTTGCAAAGGAACATCAACACTAGAATTGGACGCAGTTCCTAAAATTTACTACACATAGTATTTTGCGTAGAACCTGAATTGTGCGTAGTTTTCCACAAAACAAACCGAATAACTTTGCATCTAAAGAAACACAAAGTTTCATTGTTCTCTATGGACTTCTAGTTACTTTGCCTTTTTTTTGCTCTTAAGGTGAATTTTGCAGTGATTCACTGGATGTAAGGCCACATGGGCTCTATATTGTCTTGGAGATCCTCAGGTCAGCATAGTGTGTGTGTAGTGAAAAGCTGAAGACAGTTTGCTGTCAGAGTTCTGAGAATCAATCCATCGAGAAACCTTTAAAATGCATTTTTGCCACAAATTTTAGTGTTAAAATTGAGTACATCGATTGTAGTAAACCCTTGTGTATTTATATAATCAAGCATTTATTGATTTTGTGTGAATATTAATTTAGTACATTCAGTCTCTGTACTGACAGACACTGTAGAAGTGTGCTTCAGGTGGCTCTGTGGTGTAGAAGGGAGATTAGTGAGGAAGGCAGTTTTTCCAACTATTGTTGGCTAGTGTTTTATTATTTGTGTGTTCAGGTACACACAGTACAACTTCACTTAATTTTTTTATAAGTTTTTTCTGTTTGCTGGGCATTTTTTTAGTCGTGTTAAAAGACTGTCTGTGTTGTAGTTTCTTGAACAGATAAAGTTTCTGTGCCTGACCTTTAATCTGTGTGCATGCTGTCAATCGATATGCATTTTATTATGGCACCACAATAGCAGTACTCAATTTCTCAGCCTTTCTGCAATATTATTCCCTGCTTCTGTGTAGCTACTAGCTACTGATGTATGCCCCCCCAAAATAAAAACAAGGTATTGTTTTTGGACTGTTGGATTTTTGAAGACTGGTTAAGATCTTGTATTGTGTCTGTGTGGCTGCATCTCTTTAGTTTTTTACTTCCCATACCCCAAAAACTGCAGAAATATAAAGTTGCTGTTAATTTTCTATGTCATTTTAAAAATTACCCACAAATAGAGGGCCATGCAAAGCTGTTTCTGGCTGTGGCACTACTGCCAAGAAGACTTTTATCAGTTGAAGTTGTTGAGTTGATGAGGCAGGTTCTTCAGGGGCTAGCAAGTCTAGCAGTGTTAAGAGTGGTCATGGCCATGGTCATGGTAATATGCAGCAGAAGGGACAGGCACTAGTTACTGCAATTAAAGGGATTTCTCCAACTCTGTTTTTTCACAGCAAAATCAATCACTTCAATGCTGGTTGGAGATGCAGTTGTCCCTGCTGGTAGTATAGTTAGTGACTGCAAGGTTGATAATAGCATGAGTATTGATACAAGTTCAACTTGGGCAAAGTGATTGGGTGGGAAAAATGTTGTTGAATCCATAGACTTGAGTAGTAGTTGATGTCCCACTCCCAACAGAAGTTGAACATGATTCTGATCATGATGATGACTCACAGACTCATGTTTCCACTGATCTTGAGGTTAAGTCATCCAAACATTCAGATGATGACAAAAAAGTGTGGATGATAATACTGAGGCTGTGGTTGGAATATCTCCACAGGAGGACAGCATTCAAAGCAAATTTGTGGATGATGATTATGATGATGATGCCAGTGACCCCTTCTGAGACAAAAAGAAAGTGAAGGTGGCTGTTTGTAAACAATCTGTTAGTCAATCCTTCCCCTCCTCAAAGTTCTGATACAGCTGCATCTGTTGATGACCCTGAAGTAATAGTCATAGATTGCGATGTTCAGTCAAAGTCCAAGTGTGCACACCAGAAATCATGCAGTACACCCCCCATTTCATTGCCACCAAAACTGCAGTTCCATAAGCAGCATCAGCAGCAACGTGTGAAGAGTAGGGGATCAAAATCCTTCCCTGTGGACTAAAAATTCTCCACCGAAATATACGCAGCCTTCTCCCTAAAGTTGATCTACTCCAGCCTCTGGTTGCTTCGCTTGGTCCTGATATTATCATTCTGTCTGAAACCTGACTTAACTATAAAATAGGTGACACTTCTCTTTCCATCCCAGGCTATACTATATGTCGACAAGACCAGTTAGAGAGGGGTAGAGGAGTGGCTATCTATGTCTCCTCATCTAGCCAATTCACTACCATTCTTTCTGCCTCTGTCCCGAAAGCATATGAGGTGCTTATCTTACAGCTATCCCTCCCTTTCACATCCCTATATTTGTGGCAGGTGTCTATTGTTGCCCAGGCATCCACTCCTCTATTGTTATAGACCTCATCAGTTCCATAGTATCTCGCACCTTCTCGGGTGAACTTATATTATGGGTGACTTTAACTTAAACTGGTTATCCCCCACCATGAATAATGTATGAAATGAAATTGATGCACATAACTTTTCCCAGCTCATCCTTGATCCAACTCAGATGAACCATAAAATGGATAACCACTCTTTAATCAACTGGGCCCTCACCTCACAACCACATAGGGTCATTAAATTTGGTGTATTACCAGATGCCCTAAGTGACCTCCTCATGACCTTTCTGGTATGTAAAATTCACAGGACAAAGACTCCTCATAAAACCTTAATGACTCGCTGATATAAATCTCTGAACCACACTCCCCTCCTCCATGACTTAGCTCATACAAACTGGGCCCCTATAGCTTTAGCAAACTCAATAGGCAAAGTCACAGAATACATTAAAGGTAAATTTTCTCACATTTGGAATCAGCATGCCCCACTTTAATGCATTACAATCTGTGGGAACCACCTTCCATGGATCTCACCTAAACTCATAGCTTGTCAAAGACCACGGGACCAATCTTGGAAGCTACATAAAGACTCAAAGCTCCCTAAAGACTATGACACATTCTGTTCTCTTCACAAGTGCACAAAAGTCACTTGTTTGGCTAAGGCAGACTACTTTAGCACAATTTTTCAATCCAACATAAACAATCCCTCTAAATTCTGGAAAGTCATCTACTCACTCTACTCCCCCCTTCAATTCCTCCCTCCACCCTCCTCAGTATAAACAACACCCTTATTGCTGATCTCCCCAGTGTTGCTACTGAACTTAATTAAATACTTCACCGCTTGTGCCTCTGCTCTCCAATCCTCCTTACCTTCTACTAGGCCAGGTGCTCCCTCCACCTCACCACACATACTGTCCCAGTCTGCTTGTTTCTCTTTCACTAAAATTTACCCTTCTGGCACCTTGACTGCCTTGCATGCTTTAAACCCATCCAAAGGCAGTTCGACTGATGGCTTGGACCCTAACCTGCTATATCTCTCAGCCACAGTTATCTCTGCCCCACTGTCTGAGCTCCTTAGCCTCTTGTTCGAAATGACCACCATCCCACCTGTTTAGAAGCAAGCCATTGTTCTTCACCTAACTAATGGTGGTGATCCTTCCTCACCTGGGAACTACCATCCCACATCCTTCCTTCCCACCCTTGCCTAACTGCAAGAATACTTGGTTCTTGCCCAACTCTCATCTTATCTCTTTAACTCCAACATTTTCACTCCCTTCCAATCTGGTTTTCTGAAAAAACACTCCACCATCACCCCCCTGATTAGGCTTACTGACTCCACCCTCTCAGGGATGGACAGTGGTCTAATCACGTCTGCCATTTTTGTCAATCTAGCCAAGGCTTTCAACATGGTTTTCCACACCCTACTACTCAACTCCCTTTCCTCAGCAGGTCTGACTGACTCAGCCAGTAGCTGGTTCAGAGCCTACCTTGTTGGTCAAACCCAGTTAGTCAGAATCCCTGACTCCACATCTCCCCCCTCCCTATTAACACTGGTGTCCCTCAAGGGTTCGAATTGGGCCCTATACTTTTCTCCATATTTCTTAATGACCTAACATCTATCTGTACATCAACCTCAATACATATGTATGCAGATGACAATGTCCTCTACACCTCCAGACAGTCCTCTATTGATATTACAAACAGACTTCAGCAGGACTTAAATGATGTTCAGCACTGGTTTTGTTCTCATCAACATTTTCTAAATGCCAAGAAGACAGTATCCATGACCTTCAGCACTAGGTAGAGACTCTCTAGGCTCCCCTTCCTGCCCTCCTTCCATACCCTTGGTGGGACAGTCCTTAAGGACACCTTCTCATTCAGATATCTGGGTGTTTGGCTTGACCAACATCTGAACTTCTCTGGTCATATGGACACCATCCTAAAAAAGCTACACCCCAAGCTCAGCGCTCTATACAGAAAGCAGAACTGCCTTCCTCTCCCTGCTAGGCACAAACTTATCCAGAAGATGATCCTTCCTATTGTCAACTACTGTGATGTAGTCTACAGTGCCACTCCCAGGACCTCCTTAGCCAGATTTGATGCCCTCTTCAACTCCTTCTGTCACTTTGCTCTGGACTCTCTTCCTCTCACCCACCGCTGTCAACTCTACCAGTCTCTGGCATTTCCTTCACTAGAAAATAGACATCTCCCTCATTGTGCTAAATTTGTCTTTAAATTCTAGGTTGGATCACTCCCATCCTATTTCACTTCCTCTCTATCAGTCCTCCCTCCCACTAACCACTGACGTAGATCTCATGACTCCCTTTCCTTGGTTGTCCCTTGCTGGTCTACCACTGCAGGTGAGGCTGCCTTCTTATATCCCCTCCCAAAACTGTGGAATTTACTTCTTCACCAGATTCACCACTCCTCCTCCTCCACCTCTTCTATAACGTCAGCCCTACATAATTTCTTCTCTGTGAATTTTACCTGAAATTAACCAACCTGGTATTCCTGACCTTCTCCCCAACCTCTATCTTTACATTAAGTGACTACTCTGAATTACAGCTCCCTTCCAGCCCCACTACTTTCTTTCCCTGCATAGATCCCTACCTGGCCATTCCTTCAGCGTATCTATAACTACCAATATAATTATGACTTTAGATTCTTATCAATCTACAACTATCAATATATCTGTAACCTTGTTTCCCATTCATCTGCTACCCTCCTAGCCTTGCTACCTTTCCACTTCTGCTTTTACTCCCTATCCACCCCTTCCTTTCAGGCTAAATGGTACCATCATCATGAATTTAAGGTGTTATCCTAATGTTATGCACTTGACCTGTCCATTGTGACCTCAGTAAACAATTGTACTCATATGCTGCACTTAATATTTTGTTTCTGTTATTTGGTATTCACTGCTGCTAATATTGTTGTAATAATGTTTGCTGTTGTATGCATGTATGTCTTTCCACTACCCTTTCCCCAAGAGATGAGAAATTTGTTGTTCAGTGTGCCTTTTCTGGTGAAATGTTTCAATAAATAAATAAATAAACAATTTGGGATTTTTTTCGTACAAGATGGTAGTAATGAAACAGTGGCAATCTGCCATCTTTGCCAAGCATGTGTGAAGCATGGCAAAAAGGGGTAGCCATCTGGGCACTGGGGGCCAGTATAGTCATCTCAAGAGCAGGCACATGGTGCTGTGGACTCGGCACCAGAGAGGAGCCAATGCCTTGGTGGGGCATTCACCCTCATCCACCTCAGTGAGCATGGTATCCCCTTCCTTCAGTGTAAGTAACCATGTCAGTAAAAGTGGTGAAATAACACCAGAGGATTACTACAGGAATGAGCAGGATGATGATTTTGAATGTTCAAGTAGTGGTCAGAGTAGCCGTGGTGGTCCATGTAGTAATTCTACTACATCAACCCCTGTGCTTAAAACTAGGAAAATAACTGCATTTATTGGCTTGTCACCTGTGCACCCACCATCACATGTCAAAGATATCCCATCCACGTCAGTTAGCTGAGGAGAAGCATTTGGCATGCCATGTGCAAACCACCCAACAATGCAGTCCAAGTTGCATAGCCTTTCTGCGCAGAACAGTAACTACCCACCAAATCATATGGTTGCATGTGAACTTAATGCTGCCATAGCAGAAATGCTGGCAATTGAGCTTTTGACATTCTCCTTTGTGGAGAATGCAGGATTCCAGTGCTTTGCAGCACATGCCTGTCCTAAATGGGAGATCCCGTCCAGGACATACTTTTCCACCCATGCTGTCTCTGAGTTCTATCAGATGGTGACTGAGTCTGTAAGACATGCTCTTCAGCATTTTGCATCACTGTACATTCACTTAAACATGGATATGTGGACATGTGGCAAAACGGCGGATAGTTCCTTTCTGTGTATTACTGTACAATGGGCGCAGCTACCTGGGGTTTTCTGTGATGGTGGGATGGGAGATCAGTGTAATAAGTCAGACTGTGGTGGTAGTAACCTTCATGGCATTAGACAGAATGCCACACTTGCAATGCATAGTGTAGCAGGGTCACATACAGGCAAAAACATGCTAGACTTGCTACTGACAGAAACTGATGAGTGGCTGGACTCCCAGTCCCTAAAAGCTGCCTTCATAGCTAGTTATAATGGATCAAACATTGTTAAATGTATCAGCAATGGTGGCTTTATGAGGGTGTTCCCTGCATGGCCAGCTGTTTAAATCTCATGGTACAGGAGTTTCTGCAGTACTGGTCGATAAAGCAAATGCTGACTGTTGCACGATGCATCTGTACCCACTTTGTACTGTCTGGAAAGGCTCATGACCATTTTAGGCAGCTGCAGATTCAAAACAGCCTCCCTCAGCACTGCCTCAAGCTTGAAGTTGTCACAAGATGGAACTCAACCCTTTACATGGCAGAGCGGTTGGATGAGCAGTGCAAAGCAATCTCTGAGTACCTAGTTATGCACACTAGCTGTGACAATTCCGGGGCCTCATTGTCTATGACAACCTAACAATGGTAACTCATGAACTCTATAATAATAATTCTGAGGCCATTTGAATATGCCACATAGTCAGTGAATTGTAACACTGTATATGTTAGTCAAGCCATTCTACTTCTCTGGGTGCTGAGGAAGACTTTGTTGAATCTGCAGCCTAGCCTTGATGTGGCTGGAGATAGGTCAAGCAGTGCATTACTGAAACACATGATTACTGTATTAGACAACAATCAACACATTAGCACTATTCAGCAATCTCCAGAATTTGGAATAGACACAATGCTGGACCCATGCTACAAACATGGTATTGCATCCATACTAGAGGGAGGGCATGATCAGGTTCAAAATCTGACTGGACAGCTGGTCTGATTGGTTCATGGGGCACAAAAGTCATGTGCAAAGTTCTGCAAACCACAGCATAACAAAGCTGAAGGTCACTATGGACTGAATACATCCAGTAAAGTGGCCGAGGGGCATGGAGTGGTGTTAGCTGCACAGTTGTCCATTAATCCACTTTGGGGTGCCATGTCCCAAGTAGGAATTTGTGACCTAGATGAATCTTGTGAACAGGTGGATGATTCATCAGGAATGTGTGCATCACAAACCATGGTTGTGGCCTGTTTGGCATAAAACAGGCATCTGACAATATTGGACTGTCCTTTGGTGTAGTGGAGTGGCAAGGTGAGTGACTGGCCAGTGCTGATGTCAGTAGCACCCATAAACATGGCCATTCTCTTGATCTGGTCTTCCTGCTGGGGTTGGAGGCCTTAGATGTGGGGGTGGAACCAGTCAGATAGTCTGACCACCACACGGTGAGGTTCAATTTATGCACCCCCTTCGTAGACCTACCCCAGTGGAGATGGTCAAGTACCGCCCTTTACGGGATGTTACTCCCATTAGTCTATCTGCGGTTCTTGACCTATCAGAATTTCCTGGGTTGAGCTTGGATCCCGAAGCAATGGTGTTAGCCTATAATAAGGCTGTCACCGTCGCTTTGGATTCAATTGCTCCCACCCGTGTGCAGCCTCTCTCCCTTCGCCCCCGATCCCCTTGGTTTGATCAGGATCTGAGGGAGTTGCCGAGAGCTGGTCGCAGGTTGGAGAGATGTTGGCGAAGTCCGGCTTGGATACCGACCATCTCAGACTCCTAGAGCATTATAAACTCTATCAGTCAGCAATTACTCATAAGAAGGCAGTGTTCCTGTCCGGAGAAATTGCTGCTGCTCAGAACTGACCGGCCCAGCTCTTTCGAACCGTAGACCAGCTGTGCAACCCAGCCTGTCTGCAGGTTCGTCGTGCTTTTTCACAGATATAGTGTGTGGAGTTTGCTCGATTCTTTGCAGATAAGGTGGCCGACATCAGAGCCGAGATTTGCGCCGCCCCCTCCATGGGAGTTGCGGTGGCCCAGCCTACGGTCGCTTGCACACCGTTTACCTGGAGTTCCTTCATAAGGCCAGAAATTGAGGATGTTGGGAGGATTGTCCAGGGTATGCACGCCACTAGCTGTAGTTTAGACCCAGGCCCCACAGGTCTGATCATGGGCTGTGGGAGGTTATCTTCCCGGTTCTTGCCAGGATGGTCTGGTGCTCCCTAGACACTGGTGAATATCCTCACTCCCTGAAGGAAGCGGTGGTGACACCAGTGTTGAAAAAGGTATCCTTGGACCCCGACGCCCTGGCTAACTACAGACCTATCTCGAACCTCCCCTTTGTTGGAAAGGTTATCGAGAAAGTGGTGGCAGCCCAGTTGGACAACCATCTTACCATCCATAACATCTACGATCCTCTTCAATCTGGTTTTCGAAAGAGGCACAGCACTGAGACTGCATTGGTTCAGGTCCTCAATGATCTCCTGATGGCGAGAGACCAGAAAAAATGGTCCATTTTGGCCCTTTTGGATTTGTCTGCAGCATTTGACACCGTAGACCACGGGGTGCTGCTTGAGTGCCTGAGATGCATCTGTGGTCTTTCGGGCATAGTGCACAGATGGTTTACTTCCTTCCTCACAGGTAGAATGCAGAGGGTGGTATCGGGGATTTTTTCCTCTGATCCCATCACTCTGACCTGTGAGGTGCCTCAGGGCTCTGTGCTGTCCCCCATGTTGTTTGCGGTGTACATGCTCCCCCTCGGAGACATTGTTAGACGATATGAACTGGAGTTTCATTGCTATGCCGATGATACCCAGCTCTATCTGTCTTTTCGGCCTGACCAGAATAGAGCACTCTCAGTGTTTAACAGCTGTCTCAGTGAGATCCAGGATTGGATGAGGTCCAGTTGGTTGAAGTTGAACTCGGGGAAGACGGAGGTGTTGGTTGTGGATCACGGCCACCGGATTGAGGGGTGGGGGCACTTCAAACCTCGGGTTTATTCCTGGGGGATGTGGAGCTCCTGACCTCTGAATGGGTGCAAGACCTGGAGGTGATAATTGACGATCAGCTGAGACTGCGTGCGCAAGTGTTGGCGGTTGTCAAGGTGTCCTTTTACCATCTTAGGAACATCGCCAGGATCAAGCACCTTGTTCCACCTGGTGACCTTCCCACTCTGATCCACGCCTTTGTGACCTCGCGTCTGGTCTACTGCAACTCCCTTTACTTTGGGCTGCCTGGGGTTGATATCCACCGCTTACAGCTAGTGCAGAACTCAGCAGCCCGGTTGTTAATGAGGACTCCTCGTTCCTTCCATATTACACCGGTGCTCCGAGATCTGCACTGGCTGCCGATTCAGTGGCGGATCACCTTTAAAGTCAGATTGCTGACTTATAAAGCCCTACACGGTTTGGGTCCGGACTACCTGAAAGAGCTTCTGGTACCTTACCTACCGATGCGATCACTCCGCTCTACCAACGAGGGGTTTCTAGAGATCCCGAGGGTTACCTTAAAATCGTCCGGTGCCCGAGCTTTTATGTTTGTGGCGCTGACCCTCTGGAATTCTCTACCACGTTGGATTAGAGAGTGCATGACGGTGGAGGGTTTTAATAGGGGCTTAAAGTCCTTTTTATGGAGCAAGGCTTTTACTGATAACCTGTAAGTTGATTAATTGGTGTGTTGCCAACTTAGTTTTTTAATATGTTTTAAGATGTTTTACTCTGCATTTTATTGTAATGGCCTTGATATTGAGAAAGGCGCAGATAAATAAAGCTATTATTATTATTATTAAAGTACCTGATTTACCCACCCTCCAGTGTAAGTGTGGAGAGGGTATTTAGTTTTGCAGGGGCTGTAATGCATGACCATTGTACTAACCTATCACCTACAAATGTCAGCATTCCGACATTTATCAAAATAAATGAAGGTCACATACCAAGTAGAACAAGCACATCTATGTTTGTATCTAGTCACGATGATGGTTGTGTTGATGATGCAGGTGAAGTAGACCATTCTGGTGGCAGCATCAGATGGTGTACCATTGAGGTTGATGATGCAGTCATGGAAAAAGAATTTCCAAGTGGGAACAACTCCAGCATTGAGGATTGCAAGGGTTGCTTCCTCCTTGATGACGATGATGAAGATGTTGGTGGGAGGGCATAACAGCAAAATTATCGGGGTGAAGGCTGTTACAGTTCCACAATGTTACCATTTTCTCACATCAAAAAATTAAAAATAGTGGCCTTGACTATCATATGACAATTGACAATGACATGTCATTACATTTCAACTCCCCTTTCTTGATTTTAAGGGTGCAGCTCACAGAATGTGTGCAGACATTCTTACCCACAGTCCTCTAAATACAAATGTCAACTTGTAGCCACTTAAATTCTGCTGATTGAATGACAGATATCCTCCTGACACTGAAAAATGGTAATGTACGGCCAGCCATCCTGCTTCTTGCGAGACACACAGATACATTGTATGTGTGCACAGGCTTCGAACCCTTAGCCAGCCACAGCCACCCAGCTTCTTTTTTTTTTCATTGTTTTTCTCTCCGGTCACAGTCTGTGGGGCGTATCTCAGGCATCCTGCACTGCCTGAAGTCATATGACCTGCGCCTCCTCTCTCCTCCTCCTCATCACACAGTTGGCACCCCCAGCTTAACCTCTCTGGGGTGGGGCCGCCCTTCCTCTTGGGCACCCTTTTTACAGTCAGTCTCTGGCTGTGGGTGAGGGCCCAGGCAGAGGAACCTGGAAGGCCAAGCAGGATGGACCTGGCTACAGCATGGGGGCAGGTACCATATCCTAACCTGCAGACTGGGCTTTTCCATGTTCTGGTTTTCACTCTCCCCCATGTGTGGTGCACATCTTGATGCAACAGCACATGGCAACCCTGTCAAGTGTCAGCCATGCTAAGTACATGCCCTACATGCAGCAGCACCCCCAGTCTCTACCAGGACCCCCTGGCATGTGGGAAATCCCCAGCCCACCACCCTGGAGAGAAAAGCAGCCCAGCTGGCACTCAATCCTCTACCTGCCCCTGCCAACCCCCAGCACCTGAGCTCATTCCCTAACTCAGGTCACTGGCATAGCTCAAGGTCTGGCATCCAGTGCCTCAACTCTCAGTGCCACCAGGCTGGCAGGCCACTCTGCTTCTTGAGAGTGACAGAGAGAGACATTGTACCTGTGCTCAAGCTATGAACCTGCAGCCAGCCACAGCCACCCTGTTTCTTATTACTAATTTATACTAAGTATGTACTAATGTCATGTACTATGGTTTTGACTTGAATTGTGGTGTGAATCCTTCCTTTACCATTTTAAAGATGCCATTGTCACCAAATACAGGTGACTGATTTTCATTTTCTTTTCACAGGTTACAGACTGTGTAAGCTTGCAGGACTGCAGTACTCTTACCACCTAAAGAATAACATCTACAGGTAAGTATCACTCTTATTTCCTCTTTCATTATTTGTTTACATTTTTTCCACCGGTGTAAAGCATTCAACGGTGGTGACATACAGGCCAGATAATATATTTTTCTTCATAGATGGGACATGCGTACTTCAGTCCACCAGGGTTGTACAACATGTTTTTCTTGTCCTAAAAACACATGATGTAATGTAACTTAAGACAGTGGGCCAGTGCGTGTCACTCACTGAACATGTTAAATTTTTTTAAGGATTTATTAATAGCTTTGTATTTTAAGCTGGATATGACAGAGGACAGAAGCAGCCACTCTGGGAACTGAATGTGGTTGCGCAATGTACTCCTAATAATTTCTTCTTCATCTTTTTTCAAGTAACATTGAGGTGCTGAGGACTGCTGTTGGTGGTATCTTTCAATTTGAAGATGGACAACAGTTAGGATACACTGAAGACCTGGAAAGAAGACAAAAACATTAATGAAACTTGTTTTCAAATGATGCCCCCCAACCTCCCCAAAAATAAATACCCTACATGGCTTGACAGTTTAAATATAGCCAAAGTCATCAACCATCCAAAATGTGTGGAATAGAAGTGTGCTTATAACCTGAGGGAAAAAAGTATCAGAAATTATTCTATTTAAGTCAACCACAGCAGTAACCGCCACACATCTGAATAAAAATTAAATGTTACAGTACCACATTAGGTGTCGGACTCGTAACATATGTCTGGCATGTGGACGTGATCATCATGCCCACCATGGGAAAGTGGAAACATTCCATATGTATTATGATGATTCCATGGAAAGGAACAACATGACGGGCTGCTTACAATACAGAATGAGGTTCAATAGAAATTAAATGGCTGTGTCTATGCAAAAAAAAAACAGTGGGGCTAACAATAACTCACCATTGTGGCATGAAAGTACACACAAAGGGCAGCATGCATCAGTGATGCAGCAGGTGTCAATGCAGTCAATGCTCTCACTTGGGACACTGTGACACATTTCTGGCCTTATTCTTCATCTGGGCTTTTCATAAAATTAGAGCAGCAGAACAACAGCAGCAACAGCAGCAGCAACTAGCATCATCAGACAATGCTCTCACTTGGGACACTGTGACACATTTCTGGTCTTATTCTTCATCTGGACTTTTCATGAAATTAAAGCAGCAGACAACAGCAGCAGCAGCAATTAGTGTCATGAGGCAATGCTCTCACTTGGAACACACTTTCGCATTTCTGGCCTTATTCTTCATCTGGACTTTTCATTAAATTAAAGCAGTGGAAGAAGCAGCAACTGGCATTGCCAGGCAATTCTCTCACTTGGGACATTGTGACACATTTCTTTTTTTTTTTTGCTCCTCCTTCGCTCCCTGACTGGCCACTCCTTCCAGTCACCTTGGACCCCTGCTAGTACTCTACGCCCACTGCCAACCACAAGCCCACATGTCAGCCCCCGGGTAACCTAATGTAACCCTTTGTCAGATGGGTCCCCCCTCCAGGGGGGAAAGGCACTGGAGGGGCCGGCCAGTGCAACTTGTTTTGCCTGAGTGCTCCTGGGGTGAACTGGGCTAGTCCAGGGCTTTGTGGCTGCAGAGGACCAGCAACCATCATCCATTCAGCCAGGGAGACATTTCCTGGTTTTCTTTCCTGTGAGCATGATGTCCACTATGTCAAGACAAGGGCTGACATCTGCCATGCTCCCTATGCAGTGGACCCAATGTACTGCCAAATCCCTGGCCTCCGCTCGAGGTCAGTAGACACCGGGCCATGGACCCTTCTTCCCCCCAGGAAATGGTGAGCCATTGTGAGGCACTCAAACCATCTCCTCCTGGCCAGTCATCTGGCACCTGGGACTGTTTCCAAACTCAGTTGTTGGCGTCACAAGTGGAAATCCAACCGCTGTCATGGTGGGCTGGTGTGATGCATTTCTGGCCTTATTCTTCATCTGGACTTTTCATGAAATTAAAGCAGCTGGACATCCTCAAAATAGGACATCTGGAGGGGCATGGTAGGTGATTTAATGGTACTGTGAATACTGCACTGCTGTTTTAACCAAATGATAGGAAACAAAGTCATAATTCTAATCTAAATTATACATCTCACAAATGTATCACACCACCATTATTCCTTCTGCAATAGAAAGGCAGTTCCTAAGAATTCTTACTTACTTCCATTTGTTTTTAAAATGTCATAGGGTCTGCCAAATTGCAGACACTGCACGCATTCACTGCAGGTGACACTGTAGAGATGCACTGCCTGCTTCAATAAAAGTGTATTGCAGCGTGCTTTTTGGCACTGCAAATTCAAAGGAAATGAAAGCATGCAGCATTCGAAAAACTGGTGACCATGGGAATTTAAAAAAATAAAATAAAGAAAGTAATAAGAAAATGTTTTTTTCTATTGCAGAAACCATAATGGGGATGGAACATTAAGGGGAGCTGGGGATTTATCATTATGAGCATCAAGAAATCCTTGTTAATTTTATGAACATTGTATCAGGGGATTATTATTCACATCGGGACACTAATACACATGAGACACTAAGTGGCTCAGCAGGTAGCACACTCGCCTCAGAGGCTGGGAGATCAGTAGGCTGTGGGTTCTAGCCCCACACCAGGCATTTGGGTTAATATCCCAGTACTGACATTGCAGTGCAGCATGAGAGGGGTGCTGCGCTCTTGAGGTGCCGTCTTTTGGATGAGACGTTAAACCGAGGTCCCATCTGCCCGTTCTGGTGGATGTAAAAGATCCCATAGCACTTCTAGAAAAGAGCAGAGGAGTTTCCCCAGTGCCCTGGCCAAATTTCCCCTCATTCACTAAAAAAAATATCACCAACAGCTTAATCTGGTTCAAGGTCAGTTGGCATTCTTCTGTATCCCCCTTCCTGGGTCGTGCCTGAAAATAGGCAGGATTTGTCTAGTGCACTTACCCGGTCAATAAAAACTAAATAAAATGAATAAATAACTACTGTATGCCAAATGATGTATACTATAAACTGGCAACATTCAGAAGATAAGAAAGTATGGGGGGGGGGTTGCCACGATAGGTGACTTTAGGGTAGTTTGATTGTAGTTGTTGTGGGTACGTATACTATAAAATGTTAACACAGTAAACAGTATCTAAAAAGTAATACAACCTGATAATGAAAGCATCAGTGCAAGCATGTGGTTACAATTTTGACTGATACTTTTTTATTGTATTTTACATTGGCACCTAATCTAATAACTAGTGTATATGAACAATACCCTTTTTCAACAATTTAAGTATGCAGCATTATATTTTTTTCAGAATCAGAAGTAATAAACAGATCATTCATTTTAACTGGCCTTGCACCAGGTTTGGATCAGTATTCTCAAATGCTTTTGGACAGCAACTATTTAAATTCAGTTCTGCTGTGACTACAATGAACTTGCATGCAGCAGACAGTGCCACATGACAGAGTGGAACAGTGTATGTTCAAAAACAGCTGGGAATACTGATGAAAACCAGGTCACAGTAACATTACAATGAGCACTACTTTTATTATTTCTCATTTAAAAAATGGAGTAATGCAGAATAACATAAATTGTGGAAAGAAGGCTAGCATACATATACACAAGTGATTAGATGGGGGCAATGTAAAATAGAATAAAAAATATTGGTCAAAATTGTAACTGCATTCTTGCACTGATGCTTTAGTAGTCATGCTGTCTTACTTTTTGGTTACTGTTTAATGTGTTACATTTTCATGGTATGTGTACCCACAACATTTACAATACAAATACCACCTACCATGACAATCAACCACCCACCATAATTTACTATATTAGGAATGTGGCCAGATTATACTGATATCTTGCTACATCATTCAGCATGCGATATTGGTGTCCAAATGTGAAGAATAATCCCCTTAAAAATGTTCAGAAAAGAAACAAGTATTTTAGGAGTTAGTACTTAATTTAGTTTATTTTTTACATGACCAAGGGTTGGCAAAATGGCAGACACTGCATGCTTTCATTACAGATGAAACTGTGGAGCCGCAACACACGCTGCAAGGAAAGTGTCTTGAAGAGGGTGTTTTGGCACCACAATTACAAATGAAATGAAAACATGCAGTGTTCATAAAGTTGACGACCGCATGACTTTTTAATTAAAATAAAGTAAGGAGTAAGAACAAAAAAATTCTGTTGCAGAAAGCAGAATGGGGTGGGAAAAACATTTGAGGGAGGTGGTGAATCGGATATAGCATTCTGAGCATCAAGAAATACAGGATTAACAAAATTAGCATGAGGAAGACAACATTAATTAAACATGAATTACATACTTAGGACCAGATATTCAAAACTGTGCACCGGGCAAAAACCGTTTGAGCAGGTTTAGCATGGGATTAGTACGGGTCTGCTATATTCAAAAGGCCAAATAATGTGGGCAAACTGCATTAGTGCCGGGCAAAATTATAATGTATGCAAGGGGCAAACTGACATGAATACAGGCACAATGCTATATTCAGCGACTAAGCGCCCACACTAAGTGGTTTTGCGTGACTGTACGACGCATGGCGCTGTACAGTACCACCCAGGAAAAGCATGCCAATCCTGGGCACAGCTTTGCAAGACACTATGGCTTTGCGCAGTGTTTGCGGGATTTTAGCATGGTTTTGCATGACCCTAACAAATAAATATGACACATAGATAAAGTCAAACATAGAGGAAGCATGCCGCTAACTGATGGCATCACAATGATACCATCATCTGCCACCAGTCCCAGCAATACCAGGCAGTAAGTGGTGACCCTGCCACCAATGTACAGCATGACAGTGTGGCTATACAGCACACACCTGTGGACCACACTTCTGTGGACACCAACAGATGCCAGCACACACATGCAGCACTGTGGGCATGGAGGATGTTGAGGGGGGCATGTATGGGTGGTGAGGCTGTGCTACAGACCAGGTGTGGCCACAAGGCTGGGACACATCATGCAGAGCACATGGGCCAGTATTGGGAATACCCCAACACCAGTGTGCCTTTCGGATAATATATGCCCCCCCCAGCCACATACCGCACAGCTGTACAACTGCCATAGCACACAACTTCAGAAATGTATATGTCACTGTGAGCGTCCCATGCCACAGGTGCAGCATCTGTGGGTCACACAACAGCGTAACAGTAATGCCCACTGTTAGTAAACACCTGCAGGATGGGCCTCTTACTTTGTATAGTGCAGTCATCATCACTGCCCTACACACCATAGGCATTGCTGTGCCCACACACTGCTGGCCCCCTTGCTATTGTAGTTTCCGCTGTGCACTGTAGCATGACCTACAATGTGACAGTTGCATGCAACACCACCACCATCTGTGCCTATGCTGTGTTGTCCCAGTACAGCTACAGGCAGCAGTGCATGTGGAAGTAGTGTTCAGAACTCTATAATATTCCCCAAGCTGTTTGTGCAGCGCTAACACGTTTGCGCGGGTTTAGCGCAGGGTTAAACAGTTAGCCCGGTGCAAACTGCATGCAAATCAGGGCATAATGAGATGCTAATCTGGATGTTTGCCCACAGACTACCTAAGTAGGCTCATTTGCATGTCACTTTTGAATATGGCAAAGTTCAGCGCCGGGCAAATGTGTTTGCGGGCTATGATTTAACCCTGCGCTAAACCCGCGAAAACGTGTTAGCTTTGCGCTAACAGTTCGGGGAATATTTTACAGTTTTGCACACTGTACTTTCACATATGCTGCTCCCTGCAGCTGTATTGGGTCCACACATTTGCTGGCACACGCATTGGCCACATAGTTCATCTCTACCTACCTTCACATCGCTGTGCACTGTGTTGCTGTTGTGGTTTGCACTTCCTGATTGCCATATTCAGAGCTGTCTTATTGCAGGGCTAAGTTTGCCCTGCACCCCCAGCCCAGTTTGCCTGGCCTCATTCCCATGCTATATTCAGAAGCTGTTTGCCCTGGGCTATTCCTTTTGAATATGGCTTGTTTTGTGCTCTGGGCTAAGTTTGCCTGCCGGGCAGTGCTAATTTAGCCCTGGGGCAAAGTTTTGAATATCTGGCCCTTAGTCTGTAATAAAAAAAATATTGCTTAAGAAAAAAAGAAAAAGTGGAGGACAAGTTTTCTCTGGGGGAGATTTGTTTAAATAATAATTGTTTACTGGGCCTGTGGGGGCCGGGGTTGACTACTACTAAGTGTTCTTAACGAGCTGATTATTTCAGAATTCTTATCCTCGATCTTGTTCAGCAGCTGCACTGCACCCTCCACTACATTTTTGATGGCTTCCACCTCAGACCACAGCAAGCCAGGTCAGCCTGTGTGGCAGGCTGTTCTAAGGGGTCACATTCATGGGCAGCTGTGGGAGCCACCACTTCTACTGCCTTGGCCATTCATCGGTGATGCCACACAGGTGGACGCTCTCCATCTTCAGCAGCTTTGGCTGCAGGAGTGGCTGGTACCTCCTGCAGTTTTACTTCCCAGACGGCACAGTGGTGCACTAAAATGTGTGTTCTCTGACCACTCATGCTCTAGTGGCTGCCCTTGCACCCCCAATGTACAAGCATGTTGCACAACTTGCACTTCACTAGCAGCGGGTCACTGGGGAGGCCAGATAGTAGAGCTGTGGGGAGGACCAGACACAGGCGGGTGGGTACCAGATAATGCCCCTTGCTGTGCTGCAGTTGGTGGAGGGTCAACAAGTTGCAGCTGCTGGTCTTCAGGCTGCAGCTGTTCCAGTGTTACAGGGCAGGCAGTGGCTGCAGCACTCCTCACCAACAAAGAAACAGCAGCTACTGCTGCTGCTTTGGGCACCACATGGCCACTTTCAACATTTGTCTGTGCCAGTAAGGGAGCACTCAAGGTTACCATAGTACTGCGGTTCAGGCAAAATGGTCCCCTGGTCACCATGCAGGGCCCTTGCTGCCCAACACTTTGGCCACTTCTCTCTCCATGTTTACTAAAATTAAATGTAAATATAAGCTGACTGCAAAACTTAACACAATCAAAAAACGTTAAAGCACAAAAACTGCTCAATGTATAGAATTTGCTGCAAAACAGCACACTGTCCACCAACACTGCTGAATAAACAGCTCCTTCTACAAGAGAAAGTGAAACTAGTTCACTGAATTCCTGCCTAATTAACTGCCTGCCTGCATCGTGTGACCTGCAGACAGTCAGACATGTGATCTGTGGGCTGTTTCTTACCAACTTCACCTTCTCAAACTGCAATTTAAAGTGAACTCCAAGTGAACAATGCAAAGTACATTAAAGGCAAATTTCAATCTTTTAGTGGAAAATCTGCAATGTGCTATGCAAATTTGAAGTTCCCACTTCAAGTTCACTTTACAGGTGAATTTAAACTTCAGTGCATCTCTAATCAACACCACAGGCCTCTATGAGACACACACATGTTGCTCCCTCATCTGAAAGGGTAGCTTCTGTGCTCCTGGCATGTTGCTACCTGTCCACTGCATGGTGATGGTTGGGTTGTATGTGTCACGTACACACCAAGATTTGTGTGGTGCTCTATATGGCCTTGTGTGGAATAATAGTATCCTATGACAGGCTGGCAGTGGGTGTTGTCTGACCCCATCAGCACAAGTACATGTTACATAACAATGCTGCAGTGGTGGTTCAGATTGGGGAAGTGTACACACACATACACAGACACACACACCCTATTCACACACCAGGCGCTGACCACTGTCTCATAACCTTCTCCAGCAGATGCCTCTGCCAAGGACAGAGACTGCTGGCACACAAATTCTCCTGTGAGGAGTTTAAATCCTTGGCTGAAGCTTACAAAACCAAGGAGTTCCTGCTGACATGAAGCCATGCCACAGATGCCTCCATCAGGCAAGTATGGAGGAGACCACTGCAACAGTTAATGTCATCAGTGGCTTGGTTCGGCCACTGGACATGGTTTGCAAGCACTTCAGAGACCTTCTGCACCATGTTAAAGAAAATATGGCTACACAATGCCATGCACAACATACAGCTGATGGTGGACATTGACCACTGGCAATTGCAAGACCACTTTACCCTGTAGAGGAGGTAGTGGCTTCCATGCTGCACCCAGTGGAGCTGGCAGGTTTCCTTGGGAGTTGCATTGAGTCCCAGTTTCTATCCTTCCAGACATGTAAGTTCACTGCTGGGACACATCAGGGGTACACATGTAGATCCCACAGGTGTTGAGGCACCCTATAACCATGACCATAGTGCTCATGTTTCATGCTTTCTTACACCTAGTGTGCTCTGGGAAATGGAATTCTGCTGTGTTTGCCTTGTGTTCAGCACAGCAGCATGTGCCATAGACAACCTGATGGGTACTTCCCTGCACTTAGATACCCTGGCATTTGCCCATCCCCATAGGGTGTGTGTCATATCTGCCAATGTGATTGCCATGTGTGTTGGTGCATGCTGCCACTTGTGTGGTGTGTGCCACTGTCTGTAGGGTTTTGGCATTCACTGTGTGTGGCAGTGTGCACATGTGTGGGATACACTGTTAGCTGGTACTGTTATGCATGCAAAAGCCAACATCCATGGGTAGGTTTGTGGCCAGTATAGGTGCAGTGTGGTTTGCGCATTAGTCACCAGTTGCATGATGACCATGAAAGACAGAGACTGGACCTCTGGGGCAAGCATAAGACATCACTTGGACTTGACTAATATGTAATGGGTGACACACTGACAGTGCACTCCTATATATACAGTGCAGGATGCATCATCTGGGGAGGAGGAGGCTGGGCCATTCACTGAGGTGCACCACTCAGACACAATGCCAAAGGAGGAGGAGGGGGACATGAAGAATTTTTTTTTAATACGGTATGCTTTAATTTGTAATAACAAACATTCATGGGAGATCACGTGATGAGCTAGCGGGAGGAAGACGTCTTCAGGAAGGCTCCCGAGTCCCGAGGAAAATTAGCGTCTTTTTACCAGTCCTTGCGATCCCAGAATCGGAACAAGCGAGGAGTTTTATTTATTCAGGGGTTGCCCCAACCGGCAAAACGTCACACAATTTTACCTTGGGGGCAGAAAGAGTACCGCAGTGCTATCGAGTTCGACAAGCGCAATGGCCGAGAGGGAGCAAGGAAGCCCCGAGCCTCTGGTAGCGAGGACGCCAGTGCTTAAACGTTCTAAACCCCACCCGCCGTCATCTGATGAGGCTGAGGTCTGGGAAGCGGAGGGCCATGAGGGGCAACCATCCTCAGAGGACATACTGGAAATAAAACAGCTTTTGAAAGGGCTGGTTGCTGACTTTTCCATTTTGAAGCCTGCACTTCAAGCTCTTATATAGACAGTGGGGGACATTGAGGTCACAGTTTCTTCACAGGAGAGGAAAATGGGAGTTGTTGAACAAGATCTGGTTGTGGCGAAAAGGCAAGTGAGAAAAAATGGAAGCTCACCTAGAGGACCAAGAAGCGAGAAGTCGGAGGAATAATTTGATAATGGCTGGGCTCCCTGAGAAAACGGAAGGCTCAGACTGTGTCGCTTTTGTGCAGGATCTTCTCTTGATTGAGCCCACGCTGTTTGGCGACTTGTATAACTTAGAGTGAGCTCATCGTGCATTGATAGAGACCCCCCCACCGGGAGCACGGCCGCGAGTTGTTATAATGCTATTTCTTAATTATAAGGAGAAAACTCATGTGCTAATGAAGGCTAAGGCTAACAGAAATTTGCAATGGAATGGGGCTTCGCTATGGCTGTTCCAGGACTTGGTTCCTTTGGTGAGGGAAAAACAAAAGGAATATACAGACATTAAAAAGAAGCTGTATATGGCTGGGCTTAAATTCAGGCTGCAATATCCCGCCACTCTGGTAGTAAAGTTGGCAAACGGAGATAGAAAGTACCTCTCGGCAGATGAAGCTCTTGAAAATTTGAGAAGGGAGCTTCCGGACTTGTTCAAATCGGCGACCTGAAGGGCAAGAAGAACTGGGATCTTCTGCACAGGACAGTGTGATAATGGGTCTAGCAGTGGTGGGGAAAAGGGAAATTGGGGGGAAGTAATTTTTGTTATGGGGATGTATTCTTTTTTGACGCTCCCCTCATTACAAATGGGCAGAGCAGGTTCACGAGTTCGGTGAGGTGGCTAATCAAAGCTCTTCCCCCCCTCCTTTTTTTTTTTCCTCTACTAGGCAGGCTGCTACAGCAGACAGCTAGGGTGGCAGTGCTCTGGGCATTTGGGAAGCAATTCTCCCCACTGTTAAGTTTTTTTTGGATTGGTAATCTGGTCTGAATCTGAAAACTGGGGGGAAAAGGGATACCAAGGTTTATGTTGGGACTTGGGGGCCGGATGGAGACATCTGGGGAGCTGACTCATACACATTTCAGGAGGATTTAGGAGGGTGATCGAAGGATCGGGGTAGTAAGGTTGGGATATCGGGGAGGGGTGGAGAGAATCCATGAAAAGTGCCGTAAAGAATGTAAACAGTATAAGAGTGGAGGTCAAGGCGGTTGTAGTGGATGGGTCACTTAGAATTTTATCATGGAATGTGAAAGGTCTCAGGGGGAGGAAGAAAAGACTGGTTTTCCTTAGATACATCAACTGGCTGGGGATACATATAGCTGCACTTCAGGAAACCCATTTACTGTCCGATGAGTTGCACCTACTTAAGAAGGGATGGGTAGGTAAGGTACTTGAAGCTGGTTGTGCGAGGGCTTCGGGTGGGGTTGCGTTATTAATTAGGAAAGACTGCCCATATGTAATTGATTACACCCGATCGAGAGAGGATGGTAGGGGAGTTTATACAGTGGGCTCTTGTTTGGGACACCCTTTGGTGTGTGCCTCAATCTATGGCCCCACTCCACCCCATTCAGAATTTTTTGCCTCACTGGAGGCTGACATAACTACCCTCCCACGAGGCTCTATCATTTTGGCAGGGGACTGGAATATTTGTTTAGACAATAGTGTTGATAGGCGTCCCCCCTCTAACAAAGCACTTAGCCCATCGCAATTAGCGCTGCATAGATTTTTGGAGGCCATGGCATTAGTTGATCCTTATAGAATTTATAGGAAAGAGGGGTCCGAAATGACCTTTTACTCAGGGGTGCACAAAACTTCCACTAGGATCGACTTTTTCTTGGTCAACAGGGAAGTTTTAAGGGGGGTTATAGGCTTGCAGGTTCTCGAAATAACCCTCTCTGACCACTCCCCGATACAATTGCTTTGGAAGATGGACAATATACCCCCTAAGCCATTCCGTTGGCACCTGGATGATAGGGTGTTAGCGGTGGACAATATAGCTGCCAAACTGGAGGTGAAGCTTAAGGAAATTATTCAGTGCCAAATCCCTACCCTTGAAGATAGGAACTTAGCCTGGCCTGTTTGTAAAGTACTGTATAGGGGTTGGGTACAAGAATATACGGCTAGGTGGAATAAACTTAACAGAGCTCGGGAGGAGTTTATTTTGGGGGCCATTAAGTCACTAACACCTTTAGAAGGTTCTTCTAAAGATATAGATAGGGAGCTAGGAGAGCTTAGGGAGGAGTTCAAAGGTATTCTATTTTACCGGGCAGATCGCTGGCTGGAAAGGTTGAATGCAAAATATTTATTGCAGGGGGACACACCGGGTCAGTTATTAGCCCATAGGATTAAGGAGCGGGAGGCGGATAGAACAATTGTGACAGTGAAGTTTGGGGACGAGTTTATCTCGGAACCACAGGGTTTGGCGGATGCCTTTGCAGACTACTATGCCACAATATATCAGGAGGGAGCTGGTTGTTCAGAGGCACAAATTAGGGGGTTCCTAGATGATATACCTCTACCTAGCTTAGGACAAGAACAGGCTCATGCTCTGGCCGCCCCAATTACAGACTTGGAAATTTTGGATGCAATTAAAGGCTTGCCAAATGGGAAGGCACCGGGGCCGGACAGTCTCCCGGCCAAATTTTATAAAGTTCATGCGGAGACGTTAATACCTTTACTGAAAGAGCTCTTCGTAACCATTATGAATGGTGGGGTTCCCCACCCCCCGTTATACCAGGCCTACATTACCTTGATACCAAAACCAGACAAACCCAGACATATACCAGGTAGTTACAGGCCCATAGCTTTAATTAATCAAGATATTAAGATTCTTACCAAAATTTTAGCTAATAGGATTTGGAAAGTTGCTCCCCTGTTGGTTAGTCAAGAGCAAGTCGGGTTTATGCCGGGGAAGGGGGCTCAGGATGCATTGAGGAAGCTCCACCATATATTAGAGAGAGCGGCTTTATCAAACTCTGCTATGGCGTTAATTGCATTGGATGCTGAAAAGGCGTTCGACCGGGTTTCCCATCAATTTTTATTCCTTACAATGGAGAAAATGGGGTTTCCGAAGGAGTTTTTGGGGGGCCTTAGAAATCTTTATGAAATCCCTACGGCTCGTGTTTTATGTAATGGATATCTCTCTAAAGAGTTTCTTCTTAAAAATGGAACAAGACAGGGCTGTCCCTTGTCACCAATCTTGTTTAATATTTATCTGGAGCCTCTATTAAGATCCATTATGAGGGATCCGAGGGTTCAAGGTATTGAAGTAGCAGGGATAGAGCTTAAACTATCGGTCTTCGCCGATGACATTTTGCTGTATTTAAGTAACCCTTTTGAAAGTTTTCAGAATGCACTGGAAATAATTGGGAAGTTCTCGAGGGTGTCTAATTATAGGTTGAATTTGTCTAAAACCCAAGTTCTCCCGCTCACAGTACATACCTACAGGGCAGATTTCGAGAACCTCCAGCTTAACTGGGCCCCAGATAAAATTAAATATTTGGGTATTTGGATCTGGGCTAGAGCAGAGGAAGGGGTGGAGGACAATCTAGGTGATATTATGACTAGAGTTAAGCAGGATATTGAAAGGTGGAGGAGGCTTCCTTTAAACTTTGCGGCTAGAATGGGACTCATTAAAATGAACCTTCTGCCTCGACTGCTGTACCCGATTTGTCTTTCTCCTTATATTATTCCGAGGAGTAGGTTCATTTGCATTCAAAGGATTATCTCTGAATTTCTATGGGACTCGAAGCCCCCTAGGAGGAAGCATACTGTTTTACGTCTCCCCTATTTGAAGGGTGGTATGAAGCTCCCTGATTTGGTGTCATATTACGTAGCAGGGCAGTTAGGGTATATGGGGCAGTGGGATAGGCGTCAGGGGGAAAAAGCTTATATCCCAACATAGTTTACATATTGGACTTATTCTTGACTGACGCTAAACTCTCCCCAAGTGCATTATTGCATGTAGATCCAGAGAATCTGCCTGGTATAGGAAAGCAATCCCCGGTATACAAGTCAGTTAAGGCATGGTGGGAGTGGTTATCCCAACGCAAAGGAGAATACAGAGGGGGGCATTAGACCAACCTTTACTGGGGAATTCTAATTTTCTCCTGGGTAAACAAACCCTCCGAGGTCAGTGGGTGTCATCCCTGGTGGACTCCAAAGTGGCGGACTTTATAGTTGCTGATAGGGTATCCTTGCCAGCATACACCAGGGACTGGGACTTTTTTAAAAAGTTCCAGATTACTAATTTGTTGCAGAAGTTTATACAAACTTACAAAAATGAGAGAGGGAAAAATATGGGATCAGCTTAAAGAATTAGATCTTCGGCAACATCCCCTGTCTAAAATTTATAGGGTTTTACTACACTATGCAAGTACAGATTCCGACTTTCGTATCTTATATTGGGATAAAGCATTATCCCCTCTGAGACCGGACTGGGTAGAGATTTGGAAGCATGTGAGGGATGTACCTATACCAAAGTACAGGACAATGAAATTTTTTATTTGTTCAAATATCTACTACACCCCTGCCAAACTATGCTCTAGAAAACTCAGACAGACAGATCTGTGTTTTCGTTGTGGCATGGAGTCAGGAGATTTATTGCATGTATTCTGGAACTGCTCTCGAATCTGGCCACTCTGGGATCAAATTGTAAAGGAAATGGACCCGATTCTAGATTATTCGGAATACATTTCCCCAGAGATATGTATACTAGGGGACTTTGGGAGGGCAATGTCGGACTTAGCTAAACATCATTTGTCCCTTATGTCAGCGGTAGTCAAAGCATTCATTTTAAAGCATTGGAAGGAGGACATAGTTTATGGCTATGATCAATGGGTGGGTGATCTCCTTCAGGCTTTGGAAAGACTCAGGCAACACATGCTGATGGAAGGGAAAAAGAAAATATATGAAAAGAAATGGGGAACCCTTGAGACGGTTTATCTAATGCAATCCAAAAGATCTCAGGTCCAGATCTGTCTGTCTGTTGAGAGTAGTGGATTTTGCTTTTTATTTAAGATTTAGGTGAAGGGTAAGATATTGGCGGTCCTGGATAAGGATATGAACTGAGTAATGTTTAGGTTTTGCTATAACCCTCGAACATTTAGGGTTGTTTTAAATTATAAGATTTGCTTTCTGGCCTGGGCACATGGGATTCTCTCTCCTCCTGGGGACACAGTTTTAAGGATGGTCCGGAAGGAGTCTGTTTATGGTCTGAATTAACAATTAGACTTGTCAAGTCTGACCAAGGATATGGCTAGTCATAACTCGAGCCTGTATTATGGACTTATATCATGTCTTGAGGGGGACGGGAGTGCACTGTCTGGGGACCATAGTAGTAACTGTGATTGTATATAGTTTGGGGGTGTACATAGTTTCCGCATCCAGTTTGGGGATGTGGGCCTGGGTTTATACCTGGGGATGTTTATGTATGTGTACTTGCTGGTTACAGTAATAAAATCTCAATAAAGAGGTTAAAAAAAAATAAAAAAAATAACAAACATACATAGCAGAACCATGTCCAATACAAAGTCAAGATACAAAGATACATGACAATCTAATACATGGGACTAGCCACAGAGGTGTCAGATCTGTTTCAATGAGCTCCATATATGAACCAATATAAATTAAAAGAAACAGTCATATCCCACACATCCTCCCCCTTCCCTATATCCCCCTTCCCCCAGCCTGAACTACAATAAATTAGAACAGACTCTCTGAGACAGTACAATTTGAGGGAACATGGAAATTAGCCTCTTGAATCAAGATGCTTATGTGTGTTAGAACTTATAATTGTGAATCCTGGGGGGGGGGGTAATTTTCTGAGGACTTCCGGTCTTCACCTACCAGTGATTAAATGGATAAAGGGAGCCCAAAGTGACTGAAAGGCTACTAACCTATAATGCATTCTAGTTAGGGCTCTCTCTGCATTTAAAGCAGTTAGAATTTCTTGAACCCACTCTTCATAAGTTGATGCATCCTTATCTATCCAATGACTCATAATCAATAATTTTGCAAACAGGGCTGTCATAGCCATAAATGCTTTTTCTTTATAATTTCTTAAGTTGGAATGATTGCCCAGGATTCAAGATTCAAGGATGAAATTTGTGGGATACCTAAATATTCACTTTTGTATAGTTTGCCAAAAGGTTGCAATAACAGAGCAGTTCTATGGCATATTCAGTAAGGTACCCTCACTGCACTCACATTTTGGGCAAGTGGTATCTGCTCTTTTCCCTATCTGATGAAGTCTATGGGGAGTATAATACAAATTATGCATAATCTTGAATTGTAATACATGAAATCTGTCTTGCTTAGCATATTTGCATATGTCTATCCAAATTGTTCGCTAGGTCTCCGAATAAGATAATTATAAAGAGCAGTGCCAATAAAATGGAATTGGAGGTGTCTCCTGCCAGAACACTTTACTGAATTCCCTGTAAAGCTTAGATATGGGTCTGCCTTGATCAACCATACCAGCATTGTCAGGAAAAACCCACTGGCCAAAGTGGACCATGGAGGCTTTCCCAAAAAGCAATGCACCAAATGTCGAAGTTGTAAGAATTTTAAAAACAAGTAATCACTTGGAGGTGAAATTTGTCTCTAAAAGCTGACATAGTAATAAACTGGTCCTCATAGACCAACTTCTGTACAGTAGATACTACCAGATTAGGCCAAAAAGATGGAAGAAGAGTCTTACCCCCAAGCTCAAGTTTGGGTTTCTATATAATGGTTGCACTAAATCTGTGTGGGTGGAAAATTTAAAGTAGTTACATAATTGGATATGTGCTCTGATTGACCACCCTATAGGAGAGAGTTGCAGCTCCATTGGCAGTCTTTTATATGGAATGTATAGTAGCACAGGCAATGAAATCTGTAAAGCCTCTACTCTGTCCCTTTCAATGGCCATCCATTCCGGTGAAGGGGTATTATGGGTGGAGTCTTTGAGCCAATTGAAATACTTGGAGCCATGGAATGCTAGGTAATAAAGGTATAAATGAGAAACATGGAGTCCTCTCAACTCCCTTGGCCTACTCAGCTCCTCCATGGATGTTCTCAGGGACTTATCTAGCTGTAAAAGTTTTGACCAGTCCGAATAAATGGATGTAAACAATGACTTTGGGACATGAAGATTTAACATGGATAAAGGATACGTAAGCTTTGGGAAAATTACCATCTTAAAAATGTTTATTCTACCCTCATAATGAGAGAGGCAACAGCTTCCATCTTTTCAAATCTTGACACATCTGCTGAACAGCTGGCTCTTGATTTAACTTTTTAAGTGCTGTGAGATTCTTTGTGAGCTCTAAACCCATGAAGGAAATTGATTTGTGAGCCCACTTAAGGCCCATTTACATTACTTGTGCTGAGGTGCAAGTAGGAGAAAGATGATATAACATGGTCTTAATTAGATTCAGCTTATAACCTGATAAAAGGCTGAACTTACTGATGATATCCAAAGTTTTAGGGAGCAAAATCTTCCAATTGCCTATATGGAGAAGAATGTCATCTACAAAAACTGATAATTTGAAATTATTCTTGCCAAGTGTGATTCCTTTGATTTGGGACTCAGAATTTATTCTGCTGATCAATGGTTCTATGTATAAGTTGAAAAACATAGGAGACAGGGGGCATCCTTGCAGGGTGCCCCGGTTCAACAAGATGTCTGATAGTACCCCATTACATAGAACCCAGGCCAATGGACAATGGTAAAAAATATGAAGCTATGTGAGAAATTCAGCATGGAAACCAAATCTAGGAAGTACAGTACACAAAAATCCCAGTCCATCCTATCAAAAGCTTTCTCTGCATCAAGGGAGGCAAGCACATTATTCATGGTTCCCTCCAATGACGCAGAGACAAGGTGGAGAATTTTTCAGACATGGTCCCCAGAATGAATGCCAGTGACAAATCCCACCTGCTCTTGACTTATCAATGGGGACCATACCTTTTTCAGCTTTGCGGCCTAAACATTAGCCAGAATTTTAATGTCAATATTTAATACAGAGATTGGTCGATAATTTTCTACTGAGCTTGGATCATGACCTGGCTTCAGAAGGATGATAATTTTAGATTCAAAGAGACTAGTTTCCAGAATATTAAGTTTATATAAATAGGAATAAACCTCACATAGCATCAGGGTCAGTTCTCGACTGAAAGTTTTACAGAAAAGTGGGATGACCCCATCTGGCCTCCGGGCCTTATCAGGAGAGAGATGAGCAATAGCTGTGGTAATTTCACCAAGCGTGAGAGGATGCTTTAGTGCCTCCTGATGGGCCAAAGACAAAGAAGGAAGATCCAACCTCATGAGAAAATCTAGAAGGGATGTGGAAATATCTGGAATGGTGGGGGGAGCTGTATATAAATTTTGGTAAAACTCTTGAGAGATTCATACCCTTTTCTTAGGGTCTGCAGTAGGGGTATCAGTCCTGCAGTCAAAAAGGGCTGAGATCCATCTTGATTCTCTTTGTTGTTTTAAATGGTTAACCAATAGTTTTCTGGCCTTTTCTCCCTGCTCAATATAGGTTGCTCGAATAGTAGCAGCAGAACAAGTCACCTTGTCCAGGAGAAAAGCCGAATATTTGGATCTCAGCTCAACCAATTCTGACCAGCCTGAATCATCTGTGGGGGAAGGAAGATTAGTCTCCAACTCTCTGATATGGGCCAACCACTTTGATACCTGCATATCAGTCTTTTTAGTTTGAACAGTGGCCACCCTTATAAATTCCCCCTCTCCATATAGCCTTCATGGCACTCTTAAATTTATCTTTAGCTAAAATAGAATCCTTATTTTCCTCCCATGACTGGGAAATAAACTTTCTCATGTGTTCCTTTGTATAAGGGTTGTCCAGTAGGGATGCGTTGAGAGACCAAATAGTTGGGTGTGGGATAGAGCTTACCAGCGCAACCATCATGGAGATAGGAGAATGGCCTGAAAGGACTCTGGGAAGTATGTTCATGTCCTCCACCCCTTCAACAAGTAGCTACTAATAATAAAATAGTCAGTTCATGAATAGACCCTATGTGGGGCTGAGTAAAAAGTAGTCATTCTCTTTGGGATGTAACACCCTCCAGGGATCAATCAGCCCCAAATTCTGAATCATTTCTCGAATGGCTTTCTGTGCCAGGGATAGAATGGCTTTCCTGTTAAAGGCTCTATCTAAATCATTAATACATACCAAATTCAAGTCACCACCTATAATATATGAAACCTCCTTGATATTAGCTGAAAGCCTAAAACTATTTCTCAGGTGGCTAATGTACCATGCAGTATTATATATCTATGCTCTGGGTCCTGCCATTCCTGAGTAAGTTTAAAAGGAACCACTCTGTCAATTAAAATGGCCACCCCCCCCCCTTTGAGCACTTAGGCCCATACCATATACTTGGCCAACCCACATTTGTTTCAGAGCAATGAGTTGCATGGTAGCGATATGAGTCTCTTGAAGTATCACAATATGGGGGTTATATCTTTTAAGATGCCTTAGGATACAGTATGTTTTGTTATTATCCCTCCCCCTTTAATCTTCCATGACATAATCTTACAACTAGACATTAATTTCCCAGCATAAGGCCTGCTGTCTGGCGTCCCCTCCCTGTAGTAGTGTCCAACTGAACCACCCTACTCCCCCAATATGAAACCCCCCCAAAAAAGACCAACCACCTAAATAGAGCCACCCCTAAAATTATATCCCTACCTACCACCAACAAGGCCTTAATCCCTCTCCAAAGATTGTGGTCTATGATATCCCAGGGTGAGAAGCGTCCTGGTAGTCTGCTTATCTTAACATGTACATGTGTCCTGTCTCTCTCCCCCCCTCCAAGAAATAAGTCTAAGGATCAGTTTTTCTAAAGGGGTATCTAAACATAACCTTCATTTACTAAAGCCCTTAAACAACGGCACTGACCCGTGTCAAACAGCACAAATAAGTAAATTCCCAAGAACAGACATACGCTATGTGGCCTGGAAATGTCAGGGGGGGGAATAAGTTACTATGTTTTACTTAAATCAGGGAGCTCGATAAGTACAAAATCTCCTTTGGAATGTCCACCCATATCTTCCCCTCTGTTCAAATAGACCGATATTCCCCCTCCAAAATTACATAAAATTTAGAAATACCCTTTAAATACTGGCTCAACATAGGGAAATAATCCCAACTCTAAATAACTGAACCTAGCATATGTGACTATCTGACTCTGGAACAATTAAACGATAAATATAGTGCCTATGCTGTGGCCAGTGTAACAACTTTGTCAGGATGCAGTGACTCCTGGAAGAAGGAATCACAAACTCTAAGACACTATTTCCACTACTCTTTTAAACAACACCACCACCCCCAACTTCATCAGAAGTGGAACTGAGGGGGCAATCATTTATTTATTTATTTATTGAAATGTTTTAACAGGAAGGCTCACTGAGTGACAAGTCGCTCATCTCCCAGTGCAACATGGGGGAAGAGGTATATTAGCAATGAGACATTAAACATTCAAGTTATAAATTCAACATTAACATACAGTTGTAAGGGCAGATGTTACAAACAGTGTTACAACAGTTTTGCATATGATAGGTAGAAAAAGTCGACAATAATCAAAACCTCTGGAATTCTGCAATTCCGCAGTTGTGGAATTTTCTGCAGAATTTGCATCACGTCACAGAATATATATAATGCTGCAGAATTCATTGTTTTGGGTGGATTTTCATTCAGATATACAGTTTTTATAGTGCCAGGCTCCCTTAGTCATCTCGTTTATCCTGAAGACCTGCATTTATGCTTGGCATGTGATATCATCAATGACATCAAGCCATATTTTAGCCAATGGCAGGACTGTATTCTGCCACATAAATTAATAAATCATGCCACAGAAATCAGAAAATGCTGCCACAGAAGCCTAGAAGTCCTGCCGCAGAAATCATAAAATGCTGCCACAGAGCACTAGGGGTGCTGACAATAATAAGTGCTGAGTTAATAAGTAAACATGTGCTTACATTTAAGAAAAGAGAGACAGTGGTGAGGTGGGTGGGGGAAGAGTTGTGTCCCTGGAGACCACTTCAGAATGCAAGGAAATCCTGCATGGGGGGCAGGTGGGACCAGTGAAAAGGGGATAGGAAGTGGCCCAGAGAGACCCTTTTGGGATGGTGAGGGAAGGGAGTAGATAAGAGAAACAATCCCTTTTCTGGGGTAGGAGATGGACCCAAGAAGACCATTCAGACTTCTTGCATTCTGTGAGAGATCAAGGGAGGCTAGTAAGAGGGGAGCAATTTGGGGGAAGGGAGGAAAGCTAGGAATTTGGGTGGGTGTGCACAGGGTAAAATTAAGGTCACGGTAGAGGGGTAGGGTTTGTACAGGGCTTAGAGGAGGGAGTTAGGTGGGACATGGCAGAAGCAGCTAGGAGCAATGTAATTATTGAGGGCAAGGCTGATGGAGCAGGCAGAGGCTGAGTGCCAGACTTGAGGTGGGAGGGAATTCCACATTTATGGGAGGTGGTGAGAGTAGCTGGACTAGATGATTTGGGTGGATCTGCGAGGCACTACCAGGGTGCGAAAGTCAGTTAATCTAAAGGAATGAGAGGGTGGTGGGTGTTATAAAGGAGGAGGTGAGGTAGGAAGGGAGCTCACTCAACCAGTGCTTGGAGGTGAATTTAACATAGTGGGAGAGTAGCCTGTTTGCAAGAGAGGGGAAGGATAGGGAGTGCTAAAGTTCACAATGGTGGGTGCAAAAGGGGACATCCAAGGCAAAGCAGCAGAAGGAATTGAATAGGGTGCCCAGTCTGGCCAGGGATGACTAAGGGGCAGCACCATAGACTATGTCACTGTAGTCATAGATGGGCAGTATCATCTTCAGAACAAGTTCACACCTAGCCGTAGGAGGGATACAACTATGGTTCCTGAACAGGGCACCAAGTTTGGGGCACAGTTTCTTCTTGATGGCATCAATATGTCCAGAGAAGTTTAGTCTGGTCTAACCATACACCTATGTACCTGAAGGAGGATGTGTCCTCAAGTGAAGTCACATCAAGGGTGTGGAAAATGGGTAGGGAGGGAAGCCTTGAGAGTCTCTGCCTTGTGCCAAAGGTTGTGGAGACAGTCATCTCGGTGTTGAGGAAAAGCTGATTAGTAAACCAGAGCTGAACCTTGTCAAAGTCTTGCTGTAAGCTGTTTGTTGCCTCATCAGGATAGGAGCCAGAAGCATACAGGACTGCATCATTGGCATACATATGTATAGCGGAGGATGGGGAGCAAGCAGAGAGAAGGTCATTTAAGAAGATAAGAGAATAGGAGGGGCCTTAATACAGAGCCCCAGGGGACTCCAATGCTAATCAGGAGGGGAGGGGAAATGGCGTCCAAGATTTTAACTGCTTGGGTTCTGCTAATAAGGTAAGCCTTGAACCAGTTTGTGATGGAGGGAGATAGATCAGCTGCTGGGAGAGAGTCGAGGAAAAGGGAGCGACAGACAGTGTCAAAGGTCTTGGCCAGGTCCACAAAAAATTGATATACAAATATCCTGTATGTAAGAAGAGGTTTGGTTGGCCCCAACCAGATACAAATTAAATAACTGCCTCTAATGTGCTATTGGAATGATTATCTCTAAATAGCAAATTATTGTCAGAGAACAAACCACATAGTATTAAGAACTCCAAAGGACCAAAAGAAAGAAAAAAACTAGGGTTTGTCTCCTGCCACCTTTAGTAATCAACCATTAGTCCCATGTCTGATCTTCATGAGATCAGCTTCTAAGCTACCATCATTTGACTATAAAATAATTAGGAACTGGGCCTTTAAATGCCACTGGGACCAAAATGAAGACTTGGAAATAATAACAGGCAGTTTGCCAGTAGACCAGTTGTAAAGTTTGCCAGCTCTAAAATAATACAGTTCCCTGGGGCCCCTTGAACATTGTTTTGACTCATAACTATCAGAGAACCCAGCAATCACTCTCTATCCTTTAGATCTTCTTTCCTTGGTCAGGCGTGCAAATATAAATGATAAATAAGAAGCTAGGTCAACTGGCTCCATCGACTTCTACCTAAGGCAGAGCAACTAATATTACAATTTAAATCAAAACTGAGAGGAGCTTCCAGTGTTAAGTACAAGCATATATAATGAAATAACAGTCCCCAGTATTTTTGTAGAGCCTTGAGTATGAACCGTTGAAATAATCCACACTGTAACTCACAGATGCTGTAATTTTTTGTTCTGACTCTCTGTGGTTCTTCAAGATAGGAATACCTGAGTGGCTCACTCCTTGAAAACAAAAATCTTTGGGAACAATTTCTCTAGCTCCACCTGGGCCTGTTCTGCAGTCTCAAATCTCAGGGAGTCTCTATTTGTGGTTACTTTTCAGTGATCTGGAAACACCATACGATGTTTTATATTTGCAGCCCACAGTTTTGACTGAACTGATCTGCAGGCCTTGGATCTTGTCACATCTTATAAGTTAGATCAGAGACCAGTCAGATTCTTTTGCCTTCCCATTCAAGCTTTCCTACCCTCCGTGCCACTCTAAGAAGGTGGTCTCAATCTCAATAGTTAAACACTCTAAATATCAGAGGCCACGGAGGTTCCCCCAGTGGTATTTTAGGTGGCACAGCCCTATGCACTCTCTCGATCACATAGCTAGCCTTGTTAGGTGAGGGCCCTGGCAGTTTAGTGCATAGCTTCTGTAAAAATAGAATCATGGAGGTTCTCTCTTCTTCCCCTTCAGGGAGCCCTGACAAGACCACATTGTTTCTCCTGGAGCACCTTTCCAAGTCATCCACTTTCTCCTCTAATTTAAGGATCAATCTCTTAAGGGCTACTGTCTCCAGCTCAGTCCTACCACAGCAATCCTCTACTGAGGAAATCCTCACCTCAACATCTGTGACTCTGGATGTGACTTCTTTCATGGCTGGTCTCCAGTCCTTAATGCCCTCAATAAGTGAAAAGGGTGCTGGCTTGATCATCTGCAGCTCCCCAAACATTTGCTCTGTAGTAATGGGGATAACTAGACCTGATGGTGGAGTCAATGAGGAAGTTCTGCATCTGGGATGCTTTGCTTCCAGCATGGCGCCAGGCTCCTGTTCACCCTCCGATTGTTCAAGAGAAGAATCAGTTTTCTCCTGCATTCTGGACATCAAGTCTGCCATACTGGGAGGTGGCAGAAGATAAGCGTTGTTTCAATAATCGCAATCACTAAGAAAAGTATAACTCTGGTGGGAACAATTTGCTGAATCACCATGACACTTCCAGAGCCTCTCCAAGCGGCAGCTTACTTTACTTCAGGCATCATGTGGCTCTGTACCTGCTGATCTTGTTTTTGGAGGAAATGGAGGGCAGTGATGAGGACACATATGTGGCAGAACATCAATACCAAGAGGCCATGGATGCCCTGAGGATCTCACCAACCCTGATACCCCACTTCCCTGTCCAGACGATGGTGTCCTACAGTACAGATACACCTGTTGACTTCCACACCCCTGGGAGTGGCACTGTGTTGCTAGAGACAGCTACTGTATGTCCCAGGGGAAAACCAACATCTCCACTACAACCACCCCCACTGGGGTGGCCTCCACATCCATCATCTCCCACACCAACCACTCTGCACAACAGATGGATGTGGGCAGCCATCAGAATACCCCAGCATCCCACACTCACTCTGTGAATGCCAAGACTTCTGCTGAAGCCCTGTCACCTCTGCCACCCACCCCTGATTTGGTGCATGCACTCCCCACTCAGCATCCATGCTAAACAGAATGTACTGTCCTATAGGACAGTGTACCCAGAGGCAGGCTCCTTTTGGCTCTTAACAACTAGTGCAGTCTTCCATAGAGTTGCAGTCAGTCTCACAATATGAGAGGTGCAACCCCACAGCATACAATGACCCAATGGACCAGTAGGTCGGGGTCATGCAGCACACCAGCAACACCATCATCCATGAGCACTCCACAAACTCCTAGGTGCAACCTGGACATTCCATCATCCCACCAGAGGCATGCATGAGCCAGGGTAATCCCATCCCCATGGATATCACACACCCCCTTCCCATGGCCCATGACCCCTATAGACAGGAGTTGTGGATGCCAGTCCCTACACGCCCATGGTAGACAGAGAGCTTGAGTTTGGAGGCCACTGCTGCCTTTTCCACTCACACCCTGCCCCCTTCTCATGTCCTGGTTTTGTTCTCACATGTATTCCCACTACCTCTAGACCCGCCCACCTGTTGCATACAAGGGTGGTCTTCTGCCCTCTCCTCATCCCCCATGGCCTGTTCAATAATGAACAGTTTACGAGTGTTAAATGCAGCTGCTAGGGTTTGCCCAGATTAAGTCAGCCTTTTCATAGGTGGTATTTGGGCTGTGCAAACATGTCTCACAAACTCACTTTGTGCAGCACTAATGCACTGAATATTGCATAGCACCAGCATTCATGTCCACACCCATCTCTTTGCCTGAAGCATACATTATCTATTTATCTATTTCCAGTTTATCCACACCTATCAGTATTTTGAATATAGTGCAAGCATGCAAACAGCATGCAAGGCCTGTGCAATCTGTTTTCCCACCGGGCAAACTTTTAAATATTTTACCCCAGATGAGATATCAAGGACAGGATTTAGCACAAAATTCCATCTGACATTTATATGAGTCAATGTCTGTACTTGTTCCCCCTAAAAAGGAAAAAAAAGTTATAAATAAAAGCAACTGTGAAAAGAAGACTATAGCTGAGGGAATAAATTCATGCAACTAAAGAGAATAAACTTTGCATGTGATAAAACTAAACATTATATTCATGCGAAGTATAAGACAAGGTATGCTGCATGACATTTGGAAAGGAATTCTTAGGAATTAAACATGGAGTTGGTAGGGAAAAAGGAAGGAGTGATGGGTGCTCCACCTGAATGGTTTTAAGGGGAGAGGATAGAAAATAAAAGCAAGCACTACCATGACAGAAGATAAATGTCATGAATGCAACTCTAAGCTTGGACTGGTCTGTTAATGAGATATGTATAATCATAGCTAGAGTACATCTAATGTAAGATTACAGATTAAAGAAATTGTCATATGCAATGTGAACATTCTGTAATAGATATTTAATACATATTTAATTAAGAGACTGCAATAAAAAAAAATCAGGTTAAAAAAATGAAAAGAAGAAGAGTGTGGATATCCCCCCCCCCCAAAAAAAAGCATGCAGATTTTGGTTAGATAAAGATTCTTGCATGCTATAATTTGTGGTTACAGTCTAAAACTACTCAAATGCTGACTTTGTAGCATACCTTCAAACCAGGAAGTAAAGCTGTTTTTTGCAGATTGCACATTCAAACCTGGAGGTAAAGGTGAGTTTGCAGACTGCACTTTCAAACCCCAAAGTAAAGATGTCAGATTCAAACCAGAAAGGAAGGATGTGTTTTCTGATCATGCTTTCAGACTAGTAAGTAAAGATGTGCTGTAGATCGCACTTTCAAACCAGGAAGTACAATAAAGATGAATTTGCAGGCTGCACTTTCAAATCCCAAAATAAAGATGTCTTTGCAGACTGCCCTTTCAAACCAGAAAATAAAGATGTGTTTACCGATTGTACTTTCAAACCAGGAAGTAAAGATGTGTTTGCAGATCGTATCTGCAAATGCATTTTATTTTCTGGGTTCGAATAACAAACATGCTCTGGCAAGAGCCAATGGGGCCGCAGGTGAGGATTTTGGTGTAAAAATATTGACAATTATCAAAGTTATGAGACTTCATTAGCAAAATGCAATGTAGGCTCCTAAATTTGTTGTTTTGTAATATTTGTACACTAAATTTTCAGCATAGCCTTATTATGACCCTGCCTCATGAAGAAGGGCAGAGCAAATGTTCAAATCCTTCTGAAACATGATTTCATGCAGGGACTGCAAAATCAACTTTCAGGACAAAAAAACACATTTTGGGTAGGATAGGTTCTGTAAGGATATGTCAATGTTGTGAATTTGGGGGAATTACAAGTCTCCATTTGCAAAATTCAACATAGGCTCATAACTTTGTTGTTTGTTTTCATATTTTTACACCACATTTTCAACATAGATTTCTTATGACCCCACCTTATAAACAATTACAGAGATAATTTTCAAGTCCTGCACAAAAGGTGATTTCATGCAAGGACCACAAAATCACCTTCCTGAATGTAAAAAAACAAGAACATTTTGGCCAAGATATGAAAAATGTCAGCTGTCACATTCATGGTGCCATACAGACATGGCTATACATATATATATATGTTAGAGGCAAAAAACTCCATTTAATGCATTAGTTAGGGTTGTTCCACAGCGACAAAAGTGAGGAAATTTGCTGTTAGGGTTGAAAACCCTAACTCCGAAGTCACCCCCCCAGAACCACACACACACAGACACACACACACATTCAAGTATGGGGGAGGACCAAGTCAACACAACCAATGACAGACATCCAGCAGCAGGTGACAGAAATAACAAACAATTGTCTAAATGTACCACGAGACATCCCACCCACCTGACCAGGTACTGCATGCTCAGTGGAGATCAACAGCAAAACTGAGGCCATGTACACCAAGCGTACACATCCCTGATTGCAGCTGCACAGCGTACCACACTTAGTAGTTGCATGGCCTTACCTACTGATGCCCACACCACACCACAACTGGTACTGTGCCGTTATTCAATATAAATGCTGAAGGTGCATGATGACAGTTGTATAAAGGTTTTAACACTAGTGAGTATACATTAATTAAGAGAAGCACATAAATTAACTAAGACACTAGCATGCTCAAGATAAAAGTAGTGATACATTTAGTAGGTGATTTACATAGTAGTACATTTACTGCAATGGTTTACTCAACATAGAGAGGCTGATGTAAGCGTATGGAAAAGCATTGCCTGTTCAACGCTGTGAAATCATTACTGCCAGTATCACATGCATTCTTACTGATGAAGGTGTACTGCTGATGTACATACATAGACATTCAGTGTGTTTCAATACTAAAGATGCAGTAAGTATTCTTTGTAAGAAACATTGTAATTGCATGGATCAGGCCAAGCAACTTCTAAATATCATAGCACTACTGAGCCAACAATGATGTACCTGTATCGGAGATGTATATAGGATATATTTTCCTGTAGGCACTTACTGAGTATGTTGTACCTGATAAAGATAATCTCATTGCATCTGTGATGACTAACTTATTCAAATAGTAATACATTTACTATTGTTGCAATGAGTGATCTATGCCACTTATGGACACAGTGTGATTTTTTTTTAACAGTTGTTTCATACTCAGGCTGTATGCCTACTGTTTGGTTGCCACACTTCTGTCACTGATGCTATCAAAGTGATAACTATGTTAATTGTGGTACAACAGGAATCAAGTAGGTATGGTGTAGATATAAACAGAATGTCTTTTAGTATTGATTTAACTCACAATGGGGTAAGTGTACTAGGACAGCAGGGTTATCCTCTATCACTGACTCTGTCAGTTATAATCACACTAGGGTTTCAATGACTTGTAATGAACAAGTTACACTGTTCATCTTCAAGAGTTCATATTCACAGCCATTCTCCAGTAACTAGACAGTGTATGGTGTAACTGGGTGGGACACTGTGTTACAAAGCTGCTGCAGTGCCTAGCAGAGGAGAGTATCTACTCATAAAGACAATTAAGCAATAAGGCATGACCAACAGTTATGTTAAATGGTCTATTAATCACCCTGTAGGGGTTTAATGTTGAATGAGGCATAGCCGAGTGCCACATGTCACTAGACAGTGATAAACTGACCATTAACATAATACCTGGGAGTGGCTTATTGCTATCATAATAAAACTGTTTTTTAAACAACATTAAACCATGTTCATCATATGGTTAGGCTCTACATGTATGTTAATAAAAACTAAACATAAGGCTGTTATAATGTCTACAGTCAATTAGAAAGCTGCATTTCTCAAACCCTTGTTATAATTAGAGATATTATACCTGTACAACTCCTTGGTTTTGCTGAACTCTATTGCTCAGGTGGCCCACCACATGTGGTGTGGTCTGGTGTGGTGTGGGGCATCGGTAGGTAAGGCCATGCAACTACTAAGTGTGGTACGTTGTGTGCAGCTGCAATCAGGGATGTTTACGTTTGGTGTACATGGCCTCAGTTTTGCTGTTGATCTCCACTGAGCATGCAGTACCTGGTCAGGTGGGTGGGGATGTCTCGTAGTACATTTAGACAATTGTTTGTTATTTCTGTCACCTGCTGCTGGATGTCTGTCATTGGTTGTGTTGACTTGGTCCTCCCCCATACTTGAATGTGTGTGTGTGTGTCTGTGTGTGTGTGGTGCTGGGTGGGCTGAATTCGGAGTTAGGGTTTTCAACCCTAACAACATCCCACTTTGTTGCTGTGGAACAACCCTAACTAATGCATTAAATGGAGTTTTTTGCCCCTAATTTCCCTTCTTTTTGAGAATGATAACGAGAAATAGTGAATGTAATGCGGTGGCGGGGCCCTGCGCTCCCACCACATGATGTCTTGTGGCATACTAACAGGGACAGCAACGCAAACAGAAATGCTAACAGTGGCGCACATGGTAACACAAGCGCGAATGAGAACAGAAAGGGTAACGCACATGGTGGCGTAGACGGGAATGGTCTGCCACGTGATGTGTTGTCACATAGTAACATGGTGCCTGCAAACAGAAATGTCAATGGGCATGGTGACGTGAAGTGAAACAGAAAGATAAACAGTACTGTAGACAGAAATGGCAAAAAATAACAGAAACACGGCGCAAATGAAAACACAAAGGATAACGCACATGGTGGCGCAGACATCAACGTAATTGAAACGGAAAATGGAACCGCAAGGAAAGGGCAACAGTAACAGTAATGTAGCGCACAGGCTGGTTTTCCCCAAAACCTGCATAGAGAAAGACAGTGAGTACAAATAATGTATGCATAATAAAAGTATCGCGCAGAAAATGAGATCTTGGAATACTAAATACATTATATCTCAGGAACCGTACGACGTAGAAAAAAAATTTAAAAGTCATATTATTTACAACTGTCCTGGCTAATTTGAATCTTAGCCCCATCAAGGGGCTAACAAATTTTCAGACGAAAAGTCCGTATCTCGCACCGTTTCTGAGATACGGGCCCTGAAAGGTGCGGCGAACCCCGTAATGTTATCCTATGGGGAAAAAAGGAAAGTTCGGAGCACCATAACTTTGCCTCCCTGTAATGTTTTTTCACCATACCACTGAAAGGCACATCTGTGGGCTGTTGGCTGTCTTCCCTCTAAATTTCAGGAAAAAAGACCAAACCGTTATTTTGCAGCAGGGTGCCAAAGGATTTCTGTAATGCATCGGTCGCCTTAATGTTATTCTATGGGAAAAAACGTCAACTTTGGAGTGCTGTAAGTTTGCCGCCATGTAATATTTTTTCAATACAACACTGAAAGGCACATCTGTGAGATGTTGGCTCCATTCCCTTCAAATTTCAGCCCAAAACTCCCAACGGTTCTTTTGCAGCGCAGTGCCAAAGAATCGCTATCACTGTCCCACAGATGGAAAATTACTGTCGCAATTTGCAAAAGCTTTCACATAAAAGTTCGACACTTTCGTGAGCACAAAAGTAATTTGCGAAAGTACTTTTTCCAGAAATTTGAAAAACATATTTCTGGGGTGTTTTACCACAAAATAAAGACATGGCAAGCATCCTCAGGGTCCGACTAGGTGAATACAAAAAGAATTCGGTTGCTAGAGGGTCCCAAATTTAAATGCCAACCATTTTTCTGATCACCAACTGAAAACAAAATGGCCGATTTGTGAAAGTAACAGGCCCATTTGCAAAAGTAAAAATGCATTTGTGAAAGTGTTGAACTTTTTGTTAACTTTTCCCTTTGACTTATAATGGGAAACTGTTTTTTGAATAACTTTTGAACCGTTTAATATTTTTTCATGAAATCTTTGAAAGGCACATTGGGAACCCCGGCCGCATGTTTCCTGAAGATTTCAGACCGGTCGTGCAAACTGTATGACCTGCAGGCGCGACCGTAGAATTCCAGAAAAAGCGTAAATGTGCGCACAGATCATGCTTAATAACTCTGCAGCCGTATATCCAACCACTACGAAACTTGGCTGATCCCAAGGCCTATGGTTCTTGATCATGTATTCCAAATTTCAGCCAAATCTTTCATACGGTTGCAAAGTTATTAAGGTGCAAAGTTTTGGGGTTTAACATAGAAATGGCTCCTCAACCCTAACTATGGTAGCACTACCGTGCTACCATAATATATATATATATATATATATATATATATATATATATATATATATATATATTTATACAATGTATGTTTTGGGATAAATGTCAGCATAAAATACAGTATCTCAGCCAGGTCGTGGAATATCACTGATATCTCCATGTTCCTATCGTCATTCTAATGAAAGTGAAAGTATTTCACTTTCCATTCTGTGACTGTCTCTCTTTCTGAGCAGAACTCCCCCCCCCCAAACACACATGCATTGCTTACATTTCCTTGATCCTCCCCATAATCATTAAACATACAAATATTTAAAAGCATATCTGGTTGATCCTGCTGCTCCTACGTCTTTCTTTTATCCAGTTCCACCTGGAACATAACGTGACAAAACAGCCTTCCCCAGAAATGTAGCATCACCGGGCGCTATGAACATTGAAATGTAAAGCACTGTCAGACTTTTAGAAAAACATAATCAGTACTGAAACACCAAGGAAAGTGTGCCTTTTTGTTAATTTTAGGTTTATTTTCTCAAAAGAAGCTGCCGATAGTACTAAGTGGACATTGAGAGAGTCAGTAGCTTCAGAACACCAGAAGGAAGTGCGAGCATCTGTTGCCATAGCAATACATGCTAGTGCTTCTGTCTCGTATTCTGAAGCTGCCAACTCTCTCAATGTCCTCTCAGTACTGTCGGCAGCTTCTTTTGAGAAAATAAACCTAAAATTAACAAAAAGGCACACTTTCCTTGGTGTTTCAGTACTGATTAAGTTTTTCTAAAAGTCTGACAGTGCCTTACATTTCAATGTTTATAGCGCTCAGTGATGCTACATTTCTGGGGATAGCTGTTTGGTCACACTAGTTTCAGGTGGAAGTGGGTAAAAGAAAATTTTGCAATCAATCAGGTATGTTTCTAAACGTTATTTGTTTAAAGATACAGACAGGATCAACCAAATGTGTGTGTTTTATTAAATAATGTAATCAGATTTTTTTTTTAAATATACGTAATTTGTTGAGTTGTGTGTGTGTGTGTGGGGGGTGTCAACCACAATCCAGACAAGTTTTTTTGTTTTATCATAATTTAAAAGTGGCAGGCTCAAACATATATATATATATTTTTTTTTCAATAACATATGCCAAGTGTTGGGAGAGATATGTACAGCTGAGTTGCAACAACCATCACCTCTATGTGAGTGATTGTATTGAGGGGCCATTTGTGGGTTGTGTTAGTGGGGCCCAAAACATACATAGTATAAACAGAACATGACATGGCCAGACTGAAGATATCATATTTATCTTCACTCCAAGGCCAATGACATCATGATATCTTCAGTCGGGCCATGTCATATCCTATATATATATATATATATATATATATATATATATATATATATATATATATATATATATGTATATATATATATATATATATATATATATGTGTGTGTGTATATATATATATATATATATATATATATATATATATATATATATATATATATCCCTCAACCCAACCCTCCCTCTCAGCACCCCTCCCCTAGAAACATAGCTGTGACACCGGGGTTGCTCAATCCCTCAGTGATTCACTGAGGAATCGTCTGTGCTTTGTTTTTTTTAAAAACCCTATAAAAAGAAAACAGTCCATCGATGTCTTTTACAAACATATGAACATAAAAAATTGCCAGCAGATACAGGCCATATGGTCTATCTAGTCTACTCGAGTGTGCAGCACTTCAGTCCATTAGACTGCAGCTGCCCCCCTCCCATTAACTCTTCCCTCCCCAACTGCCCCCTGATATGTACTTTCCCCTTGAATTTGTCCCACCCCCTCTTGAAGCATCCCACAGTCTACATTGATACATACAGTATATATATATATGTATATAGTAGTGTGGGGACAACGTTGGGGGGAAAAACATTAAGGATTCTTCATCGGGACATGGTGGACTGGGCACCCCCAGTGTCACTGTTATATTTCGGGGAGGGTGGGGTGGTAGGTACTGAGAGGTGGATTTGGGTGGGGGATATCAAAGTGTTACTTTCTTGTCAATGGCAAGTGGAGTGCTTCACCACAGTTGCAGCGGTGACTGTGTTGACATTTCAACATGTTGTTCATTCGCAAAGAATGTAAAGAATGCAGAGTCCTTTTTTGAAAGCAGTTGTTCTGCAGGGTTCTGCCCATTGCAGCCCTAAACAAAGACTGAACGATGCAATCACTGAAAGACCATCCTGGATGGCTAGTAGTTTCTCCCACTTAATTTATGACACCAAGAGTCGACCACAGTGTTGGACAATGCAAAACGTTCATAAATGAAGAAGCTACCTGGAGCTTATCCTTGGCTGTGTACTTCAGCCCCATCCCTCCAACATGTTTTGGTATCCATCCCTGGTATCAGAAATAAAGATTGTGGACATTGAGAGTCCATCCATGCAGGCTTACTGCTATATCCACCCCACCAACCTCCTCCAACACTATGAGCCCATCTACAGTATTAGAAACAAATTAATATTAAGGCTATTGTTAGCTCATCTCCAGTAGTGGACTGCTCCTACCTCACCACCAAAGAACTGCCTAACCCCAATACAGTGGCTAGCACACACCTTTCATTCACCTCCTCAGCTTGCTATTGTCTGACTGCGTCACAGCTACAATTTTAGAAATTTGCAAACCCAGTGATTATTACATACTGTATTTTCCTGTTTGTGATAATTGTTATAAAATGGGCAAAAAAGACAAATCCACTGATTGGCTGTTTCACCCTCCTAGCCATGTCCTTAATCCCTGGTATTGTACTCAGCTGGCACTATCGCCTGCCAGTCTGACCTTTGACAACTGCGAATCATTGAGCTGTGCCAAGCAAAAACAAAAAGACAGCCTGGTACAGCTCAGCGAGTGGCAGCGTGAAATCACTAGTCTGAAGTGACAGGAAACACTGACGGCAACAACACATAACTCAACCGCTACTGACTCCCCACAGACACACAAAAAGACTCAGTTTGCTCCACAACATGACACTGTCATATAAGCAACAAACATGATGCTAATCCTCCACCCAGCACATACTTTCCCCGTACTGGTAAACCCAGCTTTTCTCCTCAACTTCCGCTTGAGTCAAAGCAAGCGTGTCCCTTACAGACCGTCATACTGCAGTTCCTTCTTCGCCTTTTAAATATGAGTGCTAACATTGCATGTGCTCTGTGGTAGCTTTGCAGGTGGTGTTGTTTTTTTAAACTTTACTTACAACAGTATGGTTCTGGTAGGAGTAACCTGAACATTAGAAATTGCAAGCAGCTGATACAGAAGGACATCACAGTTCGAAAGAACTGGTGCACGAACTGTACATCTGCTATGGACAAAAAACTGTTACCGAGAAAATAATTGCAGGTTGAAAAAAATCATTTACTTTTGTTCTTGGCCGTGGGGGGAAGGGGCATGGATTTACTAAGTACTGTAGGTACTTTGGATTACATTACATAGAGGGACTACTTTATCCCTCTTACTAAAAAAACATTTCTTACATTTTTTCAATTTCAACAGCTTTTTTTTTTTTTTGAATTTCAATCTCTAGTTGGGAGTCCATTTTATAAACACAATAACATACTCCGAGGTGTGGTTTATCGCCTGATGAGAGCATGCTCAGTGGCATAAGGCACTCAGTGCAAGCGTCTCATGCCATAGTACATGCCTGGGTGTGCTCTTATCAGGCGATAAACCACACCTTGTCATGTGTTATTGCTTGCATACAAACTGAGATTTATGAAATACATGATGTGTGCATGAAACACTTAAATTGCAGTTGTGATGTATTCAGATGGTGGCCAGCCAGTAGGGAATGTGGACGGTGTGAGCCAGTTGCCATCTGGTGCAGTGGCATTGGTGAAGGTGTAGATACCACAAGTTGACAAGAATGAAAGGAATGGAGCAGAGTGTGGGTAGGTACCACTGGATGCCAGGGATACTCAGAATGGAGCAGGATGTGAGGGGATGAAACTGGATGCAAAGGACACTTGAAATAAGGCAGGCCGGGGTGGGGGGAGCACTGATGGTAGGGATGGTTAAATTGTGGCAAGATATGAGGGGTACCAAAAAATGCCAGGATGCTTGGAATAGGGCTGGGTTCAGAGGGAGGTGACACTGGATGCCTTTCAGGCAGGGTAAAGGATAGGGTAGGGATTTGTTGCTTGGAAAAGGGTTAGGGAGGGGGTACCACTATATATCATGAACTGACTGTTGCAAGGGTTGGGTAAGGGATGAGTTACCTGTGCACATCAGGGACTGATTGGTTCAGGGGTGGAGACAAGGTGGGTTTGCCCCTACTGTACCAGAACTATTTGGCACATGGTGGAGAAAGGGCAGGGAGTGATGCTGTGAATACATTATTTTGGCATTAAAAGTTTTGGCAATTGTGGTCAAAGGCCAGCATTGTCAAGAAGTTTGATAGAATAAACTATCAGTGCAATAATTAGGGTGGAATCTGAGTGGCACACAAGTAAAGAGATGGGACAATAGGGTAAACAAAATCCCCTTGAGCTTGATGAATTTGTGCCATGGTGTTTCTTGGGTCAGTAATGACTGTGCAACAAAGCATTGGTATATTCCCTAATTTTGCCACCGTCTTCACAAGCTTGGGTTAGGGACTATTTTTCTACACCTGAAAAGGGAGTGCTAGAGATAGGGGAACACCAATACTGCAACACATGATTGTTCAATGACCAAGAAATACCATGGTACAGATCTTCAAAAGCTCAAGAACATTTTTTCTAACTTAAGCATCGCATTTCCTTACTTTTATGACAATAAGGTTTAACTGTAACTGATGCTTTTTTTAATTTATTAGCAAGTTTCTGTACCCGTATACCATACTCTTAGTCTCCACTAGAGCACCATATACTTATTATTCAGGCCATGCAAGGGGATCACAAAATGAAAGCAGTAGCCATGTTTGTTAGTATTTGCTGTAAACTAGCTTCTCTGCAGAACAAAATGTATAACATTTGCATTTACTTTTCAGTTAAAAAAATCAACAGTTTTAAACAAAAGTGGGTTAATATGTGTAGAATAATACATGAGTGGGTGTGTGTAACCAGAATTTTGCACACACCCTTGGTATGAGATGCTACATAAACTCCAAATGCGATGCCTGAGGAGTCTATAAAAACATCCCACACTGAGGGTGGTGGTAAAATTCTGGTTTTACACACTCACCCATGTTTTATTTCATTTAATTCTGGTCCTCATTTTATACACAGACACATACACACACTCATTGTTTTCTTTACTTCTTTTTTTTAAATACAGTACAAGGCGCAGCAAGTCCATCGCAGTCCATTTCCAATGCAGTCTCTGTGTTAGAGCTCTGCTCAAAGTGTACAAATGGCAGGGCCAACTAGATAGACTTGTAACATTATGAAGGCAGGATTAACCAGAGCGATATTGAAAATAGTAAAAAAGGTACCTAGCATTACAGTGCAACTGTGAGGCAAAAGATGAGGGCAGGTGCTCGGTAACACAACAATGGAGCTGCCACATTGTCTGAATATATTGCACCATATCAAGAAATCTCTCTTGGGTATTCATCTCAGTGTGCTGTACATAATACACAGTATACAAATGTTGACTGGAATTGAGGGATGTAGTGAGAAAATATTGACCCCAAGGGGTGAACTATTGACTTACAATAGTTCTGTTACCTGAAGCCACACTCCAAATGGTAAAAAATTCCCCACTATTTCTTATAATATACTGCATTTAGCCCATGTCCTCAAATAAAAAGCTATAAATACAGTTTATTTCACAGCTAACTCACAGCTGTCAATGTATTCTCAATAAAGTTACTGATGAGAGCTCAGAAGTCATTTTGTTGTAAATAAAATTATAGTAGTGACAGCATCATCCTACCTTATATTCCTACTGGAATACAAAAGGTACAGTATAGTGTGTTAACTAGGAGAAAGTAAGAAAAGCCAAGAAATGCAGCATGATGCTAGTGGTACATTCATTCAGCTGACAGGTGAGCAGAAAAACAGATCCCCAGTGTTTCAAACATCTCTGGGTTCTTTGTCAGGGGCCTTCTGCTTGTGTTTTTCCTTATGTTCTTACTGGTCTGCACTCACATCAGCAACTGCAAGCGAGTGCACTGCAAGGACTGGGGGAGTAGCAGAGTTACCACAAACTTAAAAATAAAATTATTCGGATTTTTTTTTTTTTTTACTGCTAGCTACTGTTTGGTGAAATTTCTAATACTCTTGTGAAATCACTGATTAACATTTGCACAATTTTTGTGAAATTGCATCAAAATCCAGTGCAAGTTTGCTTCCCTTTTCTTGAATTGAGCATCTTTCCCCAAATTGTGCACTTTTATTTATAAATATGAGTCCTTAAAAATGCATAATTTCAGCAAACAGCACCCTTTTCTCCTAATTGCAAATTTGAAAAAAAGGGGATTCTTAAAAATGTAAAGTTTCAGGAAATAATGCCACAGGTAGAGAATAAATTTCTGAAAGAGCACATTTTTATAAACCTTAATCTGAAAAATTGTGCATTTTCACTTATTATGTGCAAAAAGTTATATTGTACTGTATAATGTGCTCAGTTCACTAAGTTGTATGAAATCATGTGAAAATAGCACAATTTTACAAAAAGTACATAAAATGGATTTCCACAATTTCATGCAGCACTGCTGCTAGCTTTTTTCAAACACACTGAAGCATGATAGTATTAATGAGCCCTATGCATGAAAGTGTGATTTGCCTATGTGGAGGAGCGTAGGATACTCTAAGTTAGAATACAGTGGCAGTCCCACAAAAGTTGACCATTAGCATGGTATACTGCACAGTGCATTAATACGATAGCCACTGAATAACATGTAATGCGCTACCACACATACCATACTATATTGCTCTAATGGTCAACTTCTGCATGACTACCACTGTACCAAGCAGCTGGGGTCCAACAGACTCCCTGGCAATATTCATGACAGAAGTGTATGCCCCTTTTGCATTTGAACCATGAGCTGCCCACACAGCCATGTGCTATGGAAGCACCATTGAGAAGTGTCGGGGCATGCCCACGCTCCACGCCATTCACAAAGGTGCAGAGTGCTGGGCACAGGGAGCACAAGACACAGTAGGGAGGAACCTGACATAAAAGCTATGAGCCCCTATGCGATGGATAGCCACCATTAGTAGTGGGCCAAGAACACCATCCACCCTGCTGCCCCAGTCCACCAGGCCTTACCTCTCAACCTTCTGTTACACAAATGAGGGACATGGGTACCAAAAATGAGGGACAATGAGGGACACGTGAGGGGTATATCTTCAAATATGGAGCTACACACCTAGAACATTGTGGAAACTATTGTATTCACCTGCAAAAGTTTATTTTTGGTTCAACGTCATAGGATATTATGAATGTCTGCTTTAAAGTCTGAACTTACAGCACATTCCATGTGTGGCAATGCCTTTTCCATGAGTGGCAGAGCAATTTTGATGGTAAAATGAAAGGTGTCCTTCATACTCAGGGACAGTTGAGAAGTATTCACCAGAATGATAGGGAGGGCTGGTTGTAGCCAGTCAGGCAATCACCCATAATGTAAAAAAGGTCCCTTACCTTCCCAGGATCCCCTGCTTGTACACAGTAGGGGATCCACTGTGGGACACAGGATGGGCATCCATTTAGATGTCCACTTGTGTCCTATGATCTGTCCCAGTGCAGCTGCATGCTGGGAAGTGGGCCCAGGGACAGGTGACAAATGATAATGAATGATAGCTGATGTGTGCCTGTCCATGGGTGTGGAGCTACATATGCCTGATATGTGCCTTTTGGGTGTGCACAGTGTACTTTACTGCATAGAGCCCAATGTGCTAGTTGACTCACTATCCTCTGCAGTCATTTTTCCTCTTACTTTATTTGCTCAACAAACCTCTTTACTGTCTCATGTAGTGAGTCAACTGGCTCATTATCACTTAAGCAGCTCCAGTCAATATCTGTATTAGTAAACCTTGCCTGAGTTAGATTGACCCCCCCAGACTAAATTATAAGTATAGTCTTACCTTAATTTCATGAGTTTGGAAGTGCAATCAGATACAGAATTATGCAGTGCAGTCTGTTTAAAACAGAAAATTCCTAGTGCTAGTTGTACCCCTTCACCTACATATGTTACTGTTATGTTTGTTAAAATAAAATCACTGGTGATAGTGGTGCCCTACATCATTTCCCTATTTAAAAGAAAACATTTTTTCACAGGTAGTTTAGTGACTCACTTCTTCCTGATCATGGTCATCACATCCCCTTCTCCCTCCAACTCAAGCTGGCTGCCAGAATTTATCATCTGCTCTCTTCCATTACCATCAATCCCCTCATGCAATCATTTGTGGGGCCCAATTCTCAAATCTCCCAGAATAGTGCAAGTGGCTTGCATGTACCGCAAGGAATGGTTCAAAGTGCCTTTGTGCCAAAAGGTGTGCCTGGAATGATTCTCAATCGCAGTCTGCATCAACTGCAGGCTGCATGCGCTTAAGGAGGGTTGTGCCTTCTTTGTGGCACAAAATGTGCAATAGAATAGCACTGGGATCTTGTGACAGATGCAGGCTGTCAAATCCCATAATTCAGGATTCTCAAATCTCTCCCAGACGGCAAATTTGTAAGTACTGTTAGACCAGCCAGGGCTGGTATAAAGGTACTTAGAAATGTTCCCTTTGGTAGAGTTAAACAATGTGTGGCAATGTGCTGTGGTTTCCACTCCCTAGCCCTGATCCCCCTTTGAGCACAAAAATCAAGTCCCTAGTGATCTAGAGGCTTCACAGTACAATTAGCAAAGGCTAAGAACAGCAGACACATACACGTGTTTCATCCTCATTTTGACTCATCAGTGTGCCATATCTGTGTCATAGCCCAGGGGAGGGAGCCAGCCATCCCTTAAAGGGAATGTTATTTGTTTGGGTCATGGGGAGCCTAAAAGAGGCCTTCCAGCACCATGCAATTTTGCTTAAAATTGAGCCAGTTCAAATTCTATCATGGGGATTTGCATATGTTTCCTATGATCCTTTGTATTATTGGGGTATGTGCAATGGTGTTTTCTTTAAAATTTTGCTATATGTCCAATATCCTCTGGGATAACCCATGCCTCAGTGCATTTGCTCTGGGGTTCTTTTGTAGTTCTTTTCCTTCTATATTTTGGCCTCCCCATGACCCAAACAAATAACATCTCCCTTAAGGGGTGGCTGGCTCCCTTCCCCTGGGCTAAGACACAGATATGGCACACTGATGAGTCAAAATGAGGATGAAACATGTGTACGTGTCTGTTGTTCTTAGCCTTTGCTGATTGTATTGCGAGGCCTTCCAGCACCATGTAATTTTGCTTAAAGTTGAGCCAGTCAAATTCTCTAATGGGGATTTTCGTATGTTTCCCATGATGCTTTGCATTATTGGGGCATGTGCAATTGTGTTTTCTTACACACACACATATATATATATATATATATATATATATATATATATATATATATATATATGCTATAACTATGATAGTATAAAGCAGTAAGTATCAGTGTTATTTTTGTCATGCATGGAGTTACAGTGAGAATAATAGTGATCATCTCACTGTAGGCCCATGCATGGCAATATATACAGTATCAGTGCTATTCTTATTTAGAATGTCTAGCCTCAGTAGCAGTACTAACCATATTCAAATGCAAATATCTTTAAAATGAAAAATGATAGCATGCTACCGTGAGCATGACATTTGTTCAGCATAAAAACATCTACAATATGAGTGGGTTTTCATTTATAGCTAATTTTTTTATAATTAGCAAAAATACAGTAGAACATTCAATTTTGTTTTCACTTTATGGAGAAATATACATAACTTTAAAAAAGCATGGTACTGTCAGCAAAATATTTGTTCAGCACAAAAATATCTACAAAATAAATGGTGTTTCTTTTATGGAGATCTTTTAGTTTTTTATAATTAACAAAAAAAAACCAGCAGAAAATAATATTTTTCACTTTTTTGAGAAACAAATGAAATAACTTTTTTTTCAAACAGGGTGGTGGGGTCCACTAGACCACCAGGGACCAGAAATGTGTAATGACAAGGGGATCATGGCTTGTGGGGTCCACTAGACCACCAGGGAATAAATATTGTAATATTCAACCAGATGGGGTGTTGCTGGACCACCAGAGACTTGATTAATCTACTGGTGAGGGGACTGGGGCTGGCAGGGGTCCACTAAATGACCAGGGAGCTGATTCATTTACTGGTAAGGGGATTGGGGCTGGGGAGATCTGCTAGACCACAAGGGACACTGGAGAGTGGTGCATGGCCACCCTGCAGCTTGCAGCAACCCATCCAGATGCTCCATCTGTTTGGTGCATGGCCACAGTTGTTGCAAACTGCAGGACTTTGTCACTGGGACCCTACAAGATACAGAATCAGGTGCTGGGCCTCTGGTGCACTGGCAATCAGTGCAAATCATCTTTGGAGTGGCTTGGGCTAAGTTTTGTGAATTGGGCCCATGGTATCTAAGTGTCTATGTCAATAATGCAACAACAAAGAAAGTAAGACAACAGAAGCCATTGGAAGCAGCAATATTTACTAATGGAAAAAAAAATCATAATACCGATTTTTGTAATACTATCTTTATGGCAAAACATTGATATGCCCATTTTTCTTTTCACTATATTTCCCTCCTACACAACGATTTAAGGTTTATGAAGTTTCCAAAAGTCCTTATTCTCTGGCCATACCCACTTTGAATAAATTAAACATTTTTGTGTGGTACTATGTGGTTTACTATTGGAAATCAATGCTAGCACCATCCTAATACATCCACAGTATAAGTTCAGTATGGAAAGTCAGAAAAAAAAATAACTACATGGAATGCCAGCACAGTGGTTCTGTGGTAAAGCTACTACCCAACCCAGTGGTAACCACTTCTGGATGACTGTGTCTAGGGGGGTCTGCTGTCCTGTGCCTTATGTCCCCCATGGAGAGAAATCCATGGGGAATCTATAGTCCATACAAATTCCTGGGATAGTGGATGTCAGGGAACCAGAGAAGGATAAAAAACTTGTTGGAGGGAAAGTGTTCTCAAGGAAAATGATTTTAAAAAATTGCTAGTGGCTGCCATCTATAATGACTTGAGTCATTAATTTTGAATTTAATAATAAAAGCTATTTTGATAAACTATGAGAAGAAATTTAATGATGATTGATCTAATTGTTTTCTAAATATATTAATGTCCAAAATTATTACAATAACATTTTTTTGCTAACAAGTACTATTGTTTTAACATGTGTAAGGCCATGGAAGTAAGAGGAGGTTAGAAAAACAGCTCCCTTCTCTGGGAAAGCGAGATAAGGGTGGTGCATCAGTAATTAGGGTGAGGAGGGCCACTAGACTAGCAGGGTAAAATTAAAAAAAAAGAAAAAAGAACAGAAAAGAAATAGAAGTAGAGAGCACTCAGTATTGTGAGCCCCTACAATGTTTGTTTTCTTAAAAGAGGATTGTGTGCACATGCCAGTTTAGTAGGTAAGAGTTGTTTAAACTATTGCTCATGTTTGTAAGTTTTGGAGCCAATAGTTCCTATTATTTTTCATCATGCAACCAAGGTTTGGCCACTCACAAGCCAGAATTCCAGTTCAAGCTTTAACAACTGTCATGTCCCTGAAATAGAGTTACTGTTCATTCTGAATAGGTTTTAGGAAAATATTACACACATAGTACTACCTTTGTAAGTTATTATTTGTAGTACAATTTTAAGTGCAATAGTTTTATAGGTTATTCAGAACTTAATACTGGTAATTCTGTTTAAGGAAACATTGCACGTGGATAGTGTAACTTTTGTAAGTTATTACATATAGCAAGCAGACAGTAGTCATGTATAAATGCATTACAGTATGATTAGAACTGGTTCTATGGCATTATGACTGAAATAAATTTACACATGGACAGCATTAGTTTCACAAGTTCTAACTTACAGTAAACAATAGTCATGATTTAAGTACAATAGTGTGGTTTATTCAGAACTGGTTCTAGACACTATGAAGAAATGTTGCATATATATAGAATTATGTTAATAAGTTTTTACATGTATTACACAGTAGTCATATTTTTAGTGAAATTATAAAATGGATAGGGAAATACTGCCTTCTGATTGGACAGAGTGTGTTTATTGGGATATCACAATGCTCAGGTTAAAAACTGGCTGTCAAGACACAGCACACTTACTAATGTATATCAATGCCATTTTCTAAAACTCCTGATCGTCATTACAGACATTCTATTTATTCCACATTTACTCATAAAGAAAATCATCTAGGTCTCATAAAATAAAATTCACTCATAAGAAAAATAGCAAATTGATTAAATGTTATTTTCCTTTCAATTCCCCTCCTTACACACATACTGTATACGCATGGGTCAGGTTATTCATATGTCCAGATTAGGGCCCAGTAAGTATTTGCTCCAGGAGCTACTATGTGTCTGAAGCAAACTAGTGGTATATTGGAACATGTTAGGGAGCATTGCCAGTGCTAAAAGCATGTTCCAATATACCAACCAGGCACTAACCAGCTTGTGATTGTAAATACCAGCCCCCTACTGGCTATAGGAGGGATGACCTACAAAATGCTATGTGGGATTTGTATCACAGTCGGGGTGCTAAGGCCTACTGACAGCAACTGCTACTCTGGAGAAAACTTCCATATCCATAACTTAAAATGCAAATGACCCTATAGATCTAGAAAAGCACTATAGGAGTCATTTTTAGTTCATTAGAGCCTCACTACAGGCCCAGAACACACTCTATCTGTACCCCCCCCCATGTACTAGCTGTCATCAGCTCAGTATTTTTCCTGGTGCACAGCATGAAATGCTACTGCATTTCTGTGTCCCTTCTCTCCAGTGGACCCGCCTACCCCGAACACCCATTATATATCTATAACAGCCCTGGTTGCTAATAGTGTCCCCACTCACCAAACATCCCATCATACATGTATAACAGCCGTAGTGACTAGTGGTGTCCACCCCCCCAAAACACCATGTCCTACATATATACCTGCCCTGGTGGCTACTGGTTCTCCTGCCCCAATTCTCTGGGTTTGAGTCTATCACCCACCTTGACCCAGCATGTCCTCCCAGGTCAGACACCCCTGACCTACCAGTACTGTTACACCCCTCAGTGACTAGCACAGACCCTCCATGGCAATCCTCCAACTGACAGTTTGTGATTACACTACTGCAATCACAGCTGATTTCAGAAGCACAATCACAAACTGTCAGTCAATAGCTGGCCATGCAGGTAAGTGGAGGGTCTGTGCCAGTTGCCATGCGAGGGCAGTACTGGCAGGTTGGGGGATGGCAGACTTAGTAGGTCATACTAAAACAGGGTGGGTGGGGAAGTAGAACTTGGGGAGTGGGGGGTGGTGGTCCACCAGCCACCAGGGCAGTTATATATGTAAGGCAGTTTGTTTGGGGGGGCAGGAGCACAGCTAGCCACCAGAGATGTTATATATGTATTATGATGTATTCAGAGGGTGGGGGCACTACTAGCCACAAGTGCTATTATATGTATATGTTGATGTGCTCTTGGGTCAGGGGGCACCACTAGCCACCAGGGCTGTTACATATGTATGGCAGGGTGTTCATAGTGCAAGGTGGCACAATTGTTTAGACCTGGTTTGGAGAGGCAGTTATTAACATGCCACTGACAGTTGTTTACCACCTCTCTAAACCTCTGAATACATTGGTGCACCAAAATGCAAAGTGTTATCAGTTGCTTTGTATTGGCACACTGACATAATTTTGGGCCGATCACTAACAGGATAGCAATTTCCTTACCATACCATGCAATATGGCATTTTGCTGTCCTTCCATGTTTTGGGCCAACGAAGTCGTGTTTGAAAGTCATTAACCTGATTAGCGGTACTAAACAGCTTTGATTATCCCAGCCATAAATTATTACTCATAGTTTTATTTTCTGATCTTCTTTTTAGATCATGGGTTCCCCTCTCTGTCTTATACTTACCTACTTATCAGGGAAACCTTTGCTTCTTGCCCTGCAACAAATACATTTAAATCCCTTTCTTTCTTGAGGCATTCTTTTGTGCGTGTTTGCGTTGGGAGAGAAGCATGTTCAGCCATTAGAATTCTAGATAAGTTTGAATTCTTGCATTCCATGCAAAACAAACATTCCAGCTATGGAATGTGTGGATGGACGGATGCTTGAGAGCTGGGAAGGGACTAGGTCATACAAATTAATGTAAAACATTGGCTTTTTTTCCAAATGTTCTCACCTTACCTATTTTATAAGCACAAAAAGGCACTTTGGTGGTGTGCATAATGCTGATCTAACATGAATGACACTGTTATCACAGAACCTAAAGCTATGGCCCAGGTCTTCAATTATTACTTTTTCTCAAGTTTATGGGAAACAGATCACTAGTGGTGTTGTTACTAACACTGTGAACATTAACCTCCTCTCTGAGATCACTAGGGAAGACATGTCTTCAAAATTCAGGGGGATCAAGCCACACATATGCTGGCCATGAATTATTACATCCTATGGTCTTGAGGTAAATTGACTCCTGATTGATTAAACCATTACATTGTTTATTTAATCTATCACTTTGAACTGCTGAAGTCCCAAGTGACTGCCGTTCGGCCCAGGTGGTACCTATACATAACAAACTCTAGCCAGAGCTGATAGTGCTATGAAGAGCTACCAAATGACCAAAGTTATTTTCTTGTTAGTGCCATATAGTGCTGTTTAGTCACAATCACAGTGTTCCCAGATCCAAATAACCATTTTCCTGAATAAGCCCTCATTTTTTCCTGAATTTCCCCTGTAGAGGCAGCATCAAATCCCTGTAGAAATTTCCGTAAGCCACTAGTTCCTTATTTGTGGCTTTGTTGTTTATTTCAATTTTATATGTTGGTGGCCTTTTATCAGGAAAATGGCTTTGATTTGCTGTTAGGTATTAAAATTATATGTCAAGATGGCTTTGGAATGATTAGGATTTATATGGAATCCATAAGGCATAATGGGGGAATTAATTTATTTGTTGAATTTTGTTGACCAGGTAGGCCCACGAGGACTAGAAGCCCCTTTTTCAGGGGTGACGGGGGGGGGGGTAAAGATGGTAACCAACTAAAATTGTAACATGGAGAAAATCCTTACTTGAACCAGATTAAGCTGTTGGTTGTATTTTTAGTGAATGGGGGAAATTTGGCCAGGACACCATGGAAATTCCCTTACTCTTTTTCAGAAGTGCCATAGGATCTTTAACATCCACCTGAACAGCAGACAGAAAAGACAGCACCTCAGTAGTGCAGCACCCACCTCCCATGCTGCACTACAGTATCAGTATTGGGAGTTAAAGGGATAGTGGAGCCAAACCAGGCAGTCAGGAAAATAATATTAATTTTAATTCGTAGTCAGTTATAAAATGTTATTTCTAAAGTAACTTTCTTTTTCCTTTTGCCCATCAGAGAGTCGTCTATGTCATAATGTTGTGGTGGATATGTGGAACAGCTTTTAGCATAGCAGCTGATATATCTAGCTCTACTGCCCTCCACTGCATCATCAGCATTGTGATTTTTCTGACAGTGAAATCACAGGTGAATGACCTGGCAGTCACTGAATTGCTGTTCCTATGTAGCAGTGAGGTTACAATCAGTGAGGTCACAATGCTGGTGATGTAGTGGGGGCAGTATAGCTAGCTATGTCAACTGCTACACAGAGTGCTGTTCCACACATCGCACATATTAACATCAGGTAAACCATCTTCTAAATAAACAAAGGGAAAAGAAAAAATACCTCAAATATAAAAAGTAATGGTTGACTACTTTTAAAATCTAATATTAGTTTTAGGCAGCACACTAGCTCTTTAATCCACATGCCTAGTGTGGGGATAGAACCCACAGCCTACTGATCTTCCAGTCTCAGAGGCCAGTGTGCATGCTAATTTTTGTATCTTTAATTTGTTAGTTTTTACACAAATTCTCTCAGACTTTTTTCTGACCACGTGATAGAATGTTGAATGAGTTACATGACCCTGTAACTAAATACACATCATATTATAAAATGAAAAAAAAAACAGTCTTCTGTTTACAGTGCTTGTCTGTGGCCTGTCTTGCTCAAGGAATGAAAGCTAACAGACTGCAATCCCACTTTCTGTAATCTGACACTGAGTCTGACTTTCATGTCACAAAAGCCAAGAGTAAATGAGTTAACCCCTAGCTTGCTGAAAGAAATGGAACAAATATATTAGACTGAGCTAGATAGATGATAGAAACAGCAGTTTAAAAAGTTTTTTTGTTAATATCCTGAGAAGTTCTGAGGTACAATACAGTAGCACCCCCCTTCCCTTCAGATGCCTTTAAAATAGAGCAGAAAATAGCAAAAATCAGAGGGGGAGTGTACTATTTTGCACCTGTGGAGGAAAACATATAAATGTCTAAAAAGAAAGTTCCAAGAAAAGTCATCTTTAGAGCTACAATCTGATGGATGACAGAAGGGGAATTGAGACAGTCCTGGTAATTACAGACCTATTAGTATAACAAGTATTCTAGGGAAGGTAATGGAGACTATTATTAAAGATAGACTTGATAAAGAAACTGTGCTAAATAACATAATCAATCATACACAGCATGGGTTTAAACATACTAGATCTTGCTTAACAGTAAACCTTGTCATCTATGAAAAAGTTAATTAGTTATTAGAAGAAAAAATCAGTAGATGTCATCTACTTAGATTTGAGCAAGGCTTTTGACAAGGTCCTACACTGTACACTAACTGATAAATGTATAGCATGACAATAAGCAGCCCACTTATTAGCTGGACTAATACTTGGTTAACAAATAGAATACAATCAGTTAGATTCAGAGATTTCACTTCTGAGCTGGCCAGCATGACTAGTGGAGTTCCACAGGATTCGGTCCTCAGAACAACATTGTTTTCCCTATTTATTTTAGATTTAAACAAGAACTTGTATAACCATACTATTAAATTTGCTGATGACACTAAAATTGTGTCAGACATTAGTATAGAACAAGGTATCATTTCACTAAGAAAAAATATTATCCTTCTTGAGAATTGGGCTGCAATTAATAGAATGGAGTTTAATGCTAGTAAATGCATGGTTATGCACCTGGGGTTGGGGAATATAGGCAGTATGTACACTGTAAATGGTTTGGCCCTAAATTCATCTGGTTGTGAGAAAGATTTGGATATTTTTGTTACTGAAGAGCTTAAATTAAGTAAGCACTGCACTGAAATATCCTTGCAAGCCCACAGGATTATTGGATGCATAAAAAGAGCGGTCACATCTGGGAATAGGGCTTGTACTGTACCACTTTATCAAGCTTATGTCTGCCCACATTGGGACTATGGGTCTTCAGTATGGAACACTTCACTACATAGGGATATTAATAAACTTGATTGGATCCTGTGGAGGTTAACTAGAATGATTGGTGGTCTTCAGTTTGAAAACTATGAACAAAAATTGAGTACTTTGAGACTGTTCTCCTTGGAACAGAGGAGAAGTAAGGGTGTGTGTTATTAATGTTTAAAATAGTTAGGAATCTAATATTAATGAGGAGCTTGGCCTCAAGTTTAATATAAGGCAGATCTCTATAAGAAGCCATAAACTCCAGTTAATATTGTCCTGTCCAAGGAGTAACATTAGGAGTAATTACTTCACTCGAAGAATTGTTCCTATATGGAATGCTCTACCTAGTAAGATTGTGGAAGTTAACTCATTCAGTGTGTTTAAAAGAAAGTCAGACCTCTACTTACTTAACCAACATGGATGAGTACAACCCACTCTGCGGAAGACAGAAAGATAGACAAATATGGGCTTTGCCTTCTCTGTATCTTGTCCTCTCCTAGTATTAATCCTAGCATGAACATCACTTCTAATGGACAGTATATATAAGTAGAACAGTGTTACAGGTTGTTTAGTACTGGTTCTAAGACATTTTCCTGTAAAGAAACATTGCACATGAACAGCATTACTTTTGTAAGTTATTACATACAGTATACAGCAATGCACAGTTGGCATGTCTTAGGTGCAGTATCATCACTGTTTATTCTGTATTTGTTTCAAGGATATTAGGTATGAAGAAGCATTGTACATGGACAGCATTAATATTTTAAGTTATTAAATATCATACACAGGAGTCATGTTTTAAGTGCAATGCATTTCAAGTTACTCATAATTGCTTCTAGGACATAACACTTGAAAAAAACATTGTACATGGATAGCATTACCTTTGTAAGTTATTACACATGATGTGCATTAGTCATGTTTTAAATACAATAACATTACAATTTATTTGGCATTAAATCTAGGGCACTATGTTTGAAGAAACATTGTACACTATATGCATAGCATTATTTTTGTAAGTTATTACATACAGTACACAATAGCCATACTTAAATTGCAAGAGTGTTATGGTCTATTCAGAACTGGTTCTAGGGCATTAAGTCTGCAGAAAAATTGCAATTGGATAGCATTACATTTATAAGTTATTATACGTTGTACATAATAGTCATTAGCATTGCTTGGATAATCTGCTAAAATTTCCAGATACTCTATGATTTCACAATGTTTTTCCAGAGCAGGTAACAAGGGTAATGGGAGCTTTACAATGTGGTTACCCATACTCAGTAGTATCCATTCTATTTGACTGATGTTTGCTGGATGGTTGTGGAATGTGGATAGCTCAGATAATGTACTTTATGCAAATAATGAGTAGGATATATCATTATCACCTAAAGACAAAACAGTCTGCCATTAGTCAGGGTGTTCAATTTTCTTACAAGTAATAATAATCCTCTATATGAACAATTCATTCTAGATATGAGAAAATCAAAACTTCTGACTGAGAGATGATTCAGATTGCATAAGGGTAATAACCATATAAACAACGTATGTACTGGCTAGGACAGTTAAGGCACTATCGGAACATGTCTGAACATGTCTACTAGTTTTCTGCTTTCTGTATACTTCCTAGAAAATGTGCTGCTAAACCTTCAATGCTTATAAACTAGGATAAGGCTTTGCACTAATCATTACTGAGTATCTGCAATATTATCTACTTAGTGTTTTCAGAGTAATAATGTACTTTGTGTACACTACTCCATACATTTCATAATCATACAGATCAACTCACTATTGAGTGGGTAAAACTGCTATTGTAATGACCTCACTGCAGAATACATACAATAAAACCATGTTACAGTAATATTATTTGTTGTTTATTCCTGTATGCCTCTCAGAGGCATGGTAAAGGCTACTAAATAAAGTGGCAAGGTCATGTACAACAGGTTGAGTTGCTAAAGGTAATCACTATCTACTGCATCTATCCATCTCTCTGTCTGTCTGTCTATGTATGTATGTATGTATGTATGCATCTATCGATCTATCTATCAATCTATCTATCTATCTTCCATTTGATTCTCTCTCAGGCAGTAACAGGCTGGCCCAACACTGAACCCTCATTTCGATTCATGACAAAGCTAATTTAAAGCCCTTTACAGAGACTAGAAACATTTCCTTCTAATGTGAAAGCATCTCTGTAATCACAATACTATTTTGTTTGTGGAGCTAAAGTTATTGCATGGTTGCCATTAGACCCCCGACTTACCTCCAAGAGGAAACACAAAGGGAATAGTTACTCAACATCCATAGATTATATCAATGCTGGCCAGTGGTTTGCCACATGGCCTATTCCGTCTTTCGGATGAGACGTTAAACCGAGGTCCCATCTGCCTGGATTGGTAGTAGTTCAGGTGGATGTTAAAGATCCCATGGCACTTATCGAAAAGAGTAGAGGAAATTTCCCCAGTGTCCTGGCCAAATTTCCCTCATTCACTAAAAAAATAGCACCAACAGCTTAATCTGGTTCAAGGACAGTTGGCATTCATCTGTATCCTCTTCCCCCAGGTTGTGCCTGAAAATAGGCAGGATTTGTCTAGTGCACTTACCCAGTCAACAAAAAATAATAAATAATACCTTCCATTAGAGACTGCCTCCATTGGTCAATGCACTGACAGCAATTCTTGCTATGAACCTAAGAATAAAGATAGCAAAGCTAGTTGCCATTGCTACTTTCCCTTTTATCCAATGATGGTTACAATTGAATACTGGCAAATATCAAATACTTTGATACTTCCAGTCTCCCAGGACTACTCTAAACTATTTATGGTAAGTTGGTAAAAACACAATTTCCTTCACAATCTTCATTTTGCTCAGACATAAACGTTGTAATAATAGATATGTTTCTGTAATAAAACTGCTTTGCATGCACATATCATCTGACCCTGCACTATGCTTGCTTTAATGGGAAAACCAAATGTATTTATGATAGCTCAGGGGGATTTTTAAAAAGGTTGGTTACTGTGCCTGCATGTGTCCATCCACCCACTTGTGTCCAGTCAGTGCTGTTGCTATTTTCAGAAGTTACATCCATCTCTCATAAAGAGTCACAATTTGCAGCAGAAAACTAACACAGTTGTGAGATGTGTCAAGTTTGGATGCACTTTTATTGGTTTTTGGATGCAAACTTTGGACTGTGTTAGACCATTTGATAGATAATCTAGGAGGTTTGAACACATTTTTGCTTTGAAAATGGGGGGCGGTGCATCTTGGGATGATCCTTTTGAAAATCCTACCCCTAATGTTTTCTAAACACATAATATTTTATGCTGTGTCTCAGTTTCTGATTAAAGAAAATCAAAATAATTGGAAATATTGAAGAAAAGCAAAAAGACAAAAAATGACCCAAATCATTTAGAATAGGATCAGATTGCTTAGAAACTGAGACCTGGTAAAACCAAACAGTGTTTTCTAATCCAAAAAATAACACATAGACAATAACAAAGGTTACAACAGCCTTAGCTGCCTGCTCCTCTGTGGTGGATTTATGGTTTCGGTCACAGCTCCGCTTTCCTTTCATCTGCTTCCCATGTCTGTGCAATATTAACAGAATATATATGCTTGCCAGAGCCATGAGGATAACAAAGACTATGTCTCGTGTGAAGGTAACAAATCCAGTAAGTTCAAATATAAGTTTATTAGGATAAGCTGAGAGGCAGTATCCTAGATTGTACAAGTATTTTAAATCAGTGGTGTTTTTCCTAACAACTGGGTAGAGTGCTGAGCTTATGCTAGATACCATACTTATCAAGCAAAGAACAAGAATAAGAGTTATGAGGTATTTTTGCATGCAATCTTTTAAATAAGCCCATTTGCGGTTAGAAGAGGCAAGAGTCACACACTGGAAACAACTGAGCAGACAGGTTAAACCAATGATCATGACTCTAGACACTCTCAGTAAATATATGTCAATTTTGCAGTCGAGATCTGTATAAAAATATGTCACTCCTAACACGAAGAGGGAACGGGGAAGCCCTAATGTTAAAAGATGTATCAGGTTTGATCCTGCCAAGTTGGACATTATTTTCTCTGCTGGCATCATCCTTTTCTCCAGGTAGGCAACATGGGACATGAATACCAGAATCACGACATTCCCACTCAGACCAATGACAGTTGTCAGAAAGAATACAATTCCTTTTATGACCTGCTGTGTTTCCATTTTCTGAAATTTAAAATACAATTTCTTTAGTAATATGACAAATGAAATACATTTTACCACAATTCCCATGTATTGCAAATCCTTTCAAAAAGCTTAACAGAATGAGCCAAGAAGTTGCTATGTTTGCAGCACACCAGATGTCTTGTTACTAACAAATAATACTATCATCCTTCCAGCTGCATTACTGACATTTATTTTAGTACTGAATTATGTTTAACAAACCCTGTAGCAAAGGGTACAATCAATTTTAATTATGCTACATGGAAGCCCTCTCCTCCAATCACAAGGCAGAGTTTATACCACTGTAAACTGACAGCTGTTATTAAATTCTCAATAAAATGACTGCTGGTAGCTCAGAAAATCATTTTGCTGTCAATGTAATGACAGTAATGCCATTATCATCTTACCTAACATTCTGATTGGGCTAACCTCACAGCAGCAACTGTAAAGAACTGTAGACAAGAGAAGATATCTCAAATCTAGTAGATGAAAAAACTGTACCACTAGCATTTTCAAATGTATAACACATAATAGTGATAATGTGCTAGTTAGCTCACTGTCCTCATCAATAATTTGTTTTGTGAGTATAAAAAACACTACTCAGATTTTAGCCTAATTTTTTATTTTACTCAACAATCAAATTATTACCTTATATAGTGAGACATTACTGTTATTATAACTCAGTTATGAATTATCGGTGCCGAGTCAAGCAATCTGCTTCAAGATTTGCTTGTGCACTAAGGCCTCCTAGACCTACAAGATGTCCTCATGCACAAAGTTAGAAAGATGATTGTTCAACTTTTTCAGATAGGGAGGATCTGTTTTATTGTTTTTAAAACTTTTGTTTATTTGATTTTACTTTTGTCAACATTCCATAAATTCAAGGATTTATAAAATAATAATATGGATGCCAAGGTTGTACTCTTTAGGACTGTTTCCTCTCACATCATCAAGGGGCAAAGCCCCTTACCTTTGTTATGTTGTCTTCTCACTCAAGGAACATGTGCGGTGACACTCCTGAAGTGTTTAGAAATGCCATGGAAAAAAAGAAACAAGCTGAGTAATTCTTTGTTTAGTGGAGAGCGGTACTGAACCTGTCAGTCATTTTCTGTGTGTTGTAGAAGTTGCATTTGAAACACAGGATCCCATTTTGTTATTTTTTACAGCTATATGGAATTTTAAAATACTACTTTCTGTTGCAATTCAACAAAGTCTGGGGAGTCTGCCTAATACTGAATAATTCTGTCAGAAGTAGAATTCCAAAACTCTGAAAGCTGATTTTTTTGAAACTGTGCATATTAATCTGTAGGTTGTGTAACCCATGGAATAGTATGAAGCTAGCTGGCTCAGTTGCACTGAGGTTTAAGGCACTGGATGCCACACCTAGCTCCATGCCAGGGATCCATGTTCAGGCAGGAGAACTGGTAGCCAGGGTCAACCAGGGAGGGGAGAGGCCTGAGTGGCCAAGGGACTTTTCTGGGGAGGAAGGATTGCTGGGTCCACTGAATGACAGCCACTAGGCTGAGGCCTGCTGGTAGTGTGGGACAAGAGTGGCAGTAGTGGGTGGTGCTGCAGGACTCTGCAGCATGTATGGTCCTCCTCATGTGTACACTGATGTGCATGTCACATTATGGGGAATTGAGAGAAAAACTCATGCAAAATTATTCTGGGGAAGGTATTCATGATTCCCTGCCCACCAGTCCTTCACCTGCATCTCCACCAGGACCCAGAAGGCCAAGACTGGATGTGTACTTCAGGGGGGAGGATGTCCATCCCCCTCCTGATCTCACCACAGGGATAAATCTGTGGTGGTATCTGGGCCACCTTGTAAGTCCTGGGGAGGTGAGGCATGGTGGGGGGGGTTGGTGGGACTGGACTGATGGGGAATTAAAGCCTGTCATGGCCACAGGAGTGAAAAATTCATATGGAAATGAATAGTATTAAGCTGTTTATAAAAGTCATGGAATTATTTTCCACAAGGCACAAAAATCAAATTCTGTGGTGTTTGAATCTAAAGGATACAGTTCTGCAGTTCACATATAAATGCTTTTCAATATTCTGTTACATTAAAAAAAGAAGTTTCTAAAACATTGCTGATGTAGAATTGTCTTTCTGCAGGAATTCTACTAGCAGAATTCCACATCTTGCACACTGCTTTATTTGTCAGACTTTTCTGATGTTGGTAATCAGCTCAGTGAGTGTTTCTGTTTTATCCCTGAAATTCCATTCTCGAATTGTATGATGTCATTTTCAGCCAAATTGCTGTATAGTAGAACATAAGTGCAGTGATAAAACAGTGCAAGAGATAGCATGGATGTAGACTACATAATACAAATCTAAAATGGTACTTACCAGCATAGTGTAGGTCACAAACATCCACTGTGGTTACTAGAAGGTGAGCTTTTGCTGCTGAACAGTAGCTGCCTGTATAAACATTTTTTTTTGCCTGGTCTCTCTTATAATCAGTACGCTACCATTGGCTTTTTGTGCATGTTGTGGGTTGGCAGTATAGACTAGAGGTTAGAGTAACAAGCTATGAATGAGCTTGATACATCCAGCAGACCACAGTTTGAGTGCCACAACCTCTACTTGCATACTGTGTGACTTTGAGCAAGTCACTTAAGTTCCACAGTGCTCCCAGGTCTCCCCTGAAAACAGACATTTGCTTAGAGGGCCTTACCTGGTTATGAAAGACTAATATAAATACTGTAAATAAAATGTGGTCAGTCTCTGAGGCTTATTTTATGACTTTTTGAGGCCCAGTTTCTTTCTCTCTGTTTTTATTCCTGCCTCACTTTGAGATGTCCTGTGATGAAGTATTGAGAGGTATTGGGTGCCCAGAGGTACTGGAGAGGTATTGGAAAGGGAAAGGATTGGACCAAAGCATCAGAGATTATGACCCAGCACTACCCCACTCATGTACAGTAGATGTGTTTGTATGTTTGTTTGTTTATTCTTATTGTTTGACAAATTCAATTGTCATTACAGCCATAGAAAAAGACACAATAATATTTGCATACAATAAATACAATAAATAGGTGTCCTCATGGACATCACATCACATTGTCATTATACATAATACACCAAATACAAGAGTTAAGTATCCTTATAAGCATCATAAACATTAGCATAGAATGGAATTTTACTGAAATTCATATTTCCATATTACCTAATCAACCCCTTTATCAAGGGTAAAATATTTTCCATATCACATATTTTATAAATTTTCAAGAGTGGCCCAACACCTAGCAGAACAATCTTATAATAGAGAGGATATTCATGTTTCATTTACCCTGTATATTTCTTTATTATAGGGACATTTTATTTAGTGAAGGGTATTGCTGGTTACCTTTATTTCTAATACTGGTAATCTTTATCAGGCATATTGCTAGGTTAGTTAAAACTTCAGTACTTTCTGAATTGACGATCAGATCCAAAATATATCTGGCTGGAAAGTTCATCCCTTTAATGTACTGTCCAAGATATGTATGCCACACTTCCTCATACCAGGGACCCCTAAGGATCACATGCCTCAGATCCACTTCTTCTCTCAAATACTAGTAACACTCTGATCCAATTGCACTTTCTTTGTTATATCTTTTCTCCAGCACATTACTCAGGAATACCTCAAATCTAAATTTTGTTAAGATTAATTTGTGCTCTGGCTGATGAAAAGCATTAAGATAAAAGTATTGTCCATGCTCCTTTGTATTCCTAACTAACCATCATGAAACCTTAAGATCTTTAATCCCCTCCATATATTTATTTTTTCAATAATTACATATTTTTTTTTTTTTTATTTCTTCACAATAACTTGGACTCAATTGAATATCCAGTCTTATATATCTCCTTAAATATTTTAACCAATATATCTCTAATAGATTGTGTACAAAGGATAGCTGGTTTTCTTTGTCCCTCATAATTGTACCAATTATGGAATTATCTTTTCTCCTGGATGCTTTAACCCACAAATTTATCATCCTCACATGTATTATATGTTCCAATTTAAATTGCCCAATTTCAGCTCTTACCAATGTATTCAGTGTCCCTACAGGCAGGCTCAAGATTTGTTTATAGGTTTTATCTATTTCAACTTCCAATTTTCTCAAATTATCTTATCCTCACATCTCAATCAGCTAGGTAGTCTGGCTTATTACTTTCCAATTAATGGCCTTCACCATGGGAGTTACTGTTAGGAGTCCATAAATATTGTTAAAACTCTTAAGGGCTTTTATTGTTCATTCTATGCGTCCATCTTACAGTCACCTATGTAACTCCTTGTGACAAAACTCAACAGGTGGAAAATCGACCAAGGTTCAAGATGAGACAGTTGTTATAACCCAGCCTCCATACAGTTCAAAGTGTCCCTCCCTGTCTATTTTAAGATTGTTAAGGAATACTATTGAATGTCTTAGAAAATTGACAGCACTTTTTGAAAGACATAATAAACCACACCCTATTAGCACCTCCTTCTTGTAAGTCTCTCCTGAGATGGATTCTTACAGAGACCAAGCATTACTTCAAGCAAATGTACAGTATCTTGACAGGATTCTCACTCAAGTTTATATTAACCAAATTATATATTGATGCAGAAAAGAGACAATGCCCTTCAGATGCACAATACAAATAGCCAGTAATCTGTTGGACCTTTCAGCAGTTATTATTAATTAGTAGTGAAATGCAGAGTTAAAGGAAGATTTTCAGATACATAAAGACATCTTAGAAAAGAATAATGTTCAATAGTTCAGAGTCCAGTCTTCTACAAATACTTTCCATAGTGGGAATAGACAAAGGTTGTCAAACTCAGTCCTATCCTCAGAGACCCTGTTTTCTAGATAAGCCTGAACTGCAAGAAATGTATGAAAACTCTAAAGCAAAACTTAGTCATAACATAAAGAAGAAAATGTGGAAAAAGAGAAAGAAAGTGAAAATGTGATAAAGACAAATGATTACACTCTGCAAACAAAGAGATGTTACCATGCACAAATTCCCCAAACAATTCCTTTACAGGAAATGGAGCAAAGTTCTAATGTTGTTGAACATGTAGGGGTTGTACAATGTAATGCAACAGAAACTCAAGTAACTCAACAATTTTCTGCTCAGTCTGTCACACTTTTTAAAACAATACACCTATTTATTTCCTGGTTTTCTTGTCTGAATGTGTTAACATTGTGTAACATACATAATGAAGATGATCCAAAGGAGGGCTACAAAGATGATTGTGGGACAGCAAGGTCAGTCATATGAGCACAGACTAGGGACCCTCAGCACATACTCCTTAGAGGACAGAAGGGAGAGGGGAGACATGATTGAGACCTTCAAGTACTTGAAGGAGATCAATAAGGTGAACTAGAAATGTCTCTTCAGGCTAAGTGGTAACATAATTACAAGAGTACGCAGCCTAAGCTGGGGGGGTGTTTAAGATGGAAGACAGGAGACATTTCTTCACAGAAAGGGTGGTGACCAAGTGGAATGTGCTACCAGAAGGGGTGATCTCAGTGAGGACAGTGGTAAGCTTTAAGGAGGGCTGAGATAGTTACAGGAGGAGGATAAATGTCATGGTAGGGCAGAAGGCAGTGGATGGAAATGATGAGGAGGGGAGAGCAAGGACAACAGCCTGAGCTGTAAACCCTGTGCATCAAGCAACTAGATAGACCAGAAGGCCTAATTCTGCTAGCTACTTTATATACTTGTATGTTCAAAAGGTGCATGAAAATCCAGAATCTCTAGTAAACCTTATACCTCTCTTCTTCAGAACTGAGCCAGATGTCAGGTGCATAGATAGTAATGCTTTTATACCACAAAGAGTTTCAGAATATCTATATCAGGGAATAGAAGCTGTCGGGCTATGTTCAAAACAGTTGTTCATGGTTATTGCAACCAAAATTGGTAATCTTAACATCCTGAATTTTCAGGCAATACAATTTCAAAATAAAATAAAATACTAGACTGAATGCTGCAAATGCCCACTGTTAGACAGAGATAAAGAGTATTGCAGATTCTCCTGAACCTGTAAATTAATCTCCCCTGAATCTGTTTGATGCTCAGCACAATCGGATAATTTCCATTTTTGTCTCTCTTATTCAGTAAGAGAATCTGAGGGACCTCAATTAACAGGAATAAGTAATTTCTTGAAGAATGTAATAGGTATTTCACTTGGTAAGAAGGGGATTATAAGTGCATATAGACATATAAATCAGGGTTCACAGATGCCACAAGTAGATTGTGTAGTCATGGATAGAAACCTATTCAAAATTCTTAGAGAAGCTGATAAAGTAGATTATTTTGGTATAAACATAGTTTCATTTCAGCATACAGATGAAGAAAGGAGTATTCTAAATCTCTATGAGAAATAATGGAACTATTCTAAAATAACTTGAATGGGGGAGAAGGTAATTGATGTGTGGTCATGACATGCTGGTACATATTTCGGGCAATAGTACAGTTGCTAACATGCCTATTAGTAAGTAGAACATATTCAATGTGCTGAATAAAATCAGCCTGTGTGACCTTTCTCTTCTTCTTGTACTGTAACAGATTTTGAGAACAGGCAGTATAGTGTGTATCGTCACAGTTTGCAGATTTTAAGCTGGAATGTGGCTGTCTTAAAAGATAACTGCTAAAATGTAAAATTATGGAGTTTATAAATGGTATGGATGTTGCCCATTTTCAAGAAAGATGACTAGATGAACACTGTGATTTGGTTAATGACTTTCCTTGTTTTTGACAAACCAGCAATTCCAAGTAAAAAAAAAAACATTTATGCACCTCAGAGTGATTAGTGGTTTTAATAAAAACAATCTGCTATCAAATTGAAAAACCTCAGAAATTATACTCAGCTGAAAACATGATAATAATCTCTGTTACTGTCAAAGAAGAAAACAGTGTGATTGTAAATGCCTATGTTCACACTTCGGGTTCTTCCCCATACTCATTGGATATAAGAGGAAATTAAGAGCATATATTTTAAACAATTGCTTTTTGCTCACCCTGAGAGAGAAATCCTCAACTGGGTCATTTAATAATTTAAGGAACTCTGATTTGCCTCTCCCTTGAGTCAAAGAGTTTATTATCAACACACATTTGATCTGAACATTATTGGCAAGGGTGGAAAAATGGGTACTCCAATGACTGATCAAAATTTCAGTTTTAAATTTTAGATTCAGTGGGGACTAGTTCTGTGTGGAACATAGAATTCTGGTGGAGGAATTAGTGCGGAATGACCATTCCTCCGATGGAAGTTCCACTGGAATTTCACTGGTTCTTCTGTTGAATTCTGCCTACTGTGATCCAAGGAATTATGTTCCAGGGAACAGCATTTTTCTGTGGAAAATTATTTTGCAACAATTTCCATGGACAATATTGAGATCTGTGGAAGAATATTCAGTGGAACAGCATTTGTGTCTGTGGAAAAGCATTCCACAACTATTTTCTGAAGCAGAATTCGACCATTCCACTCCTGGCAAAATTCAGTGGAATTTCAGTGGAATTTTGAAAATTCCATGGAATTTTATTCTGCCAGAATTTGAAAATTCCACACAGCAATAGTAGGGACAACAAAAGTGCTAAAACTCTTTTTTTATCATGTTAGTTTTCCACTACAGTTGATTATACTCTTACTGTTTTTTTCCATACAAACACATTGCAATGTCACAGTGGTTTCACTAGTTGACAGTGGTTATTTTCCTATCATAATAGCATGCCATGCACTCCCTCAGGTTACTAAGTCTCAGAATCATAGTATGTCAGAGTAGGTTCACATAATAAAAAATAATTGCGTGAAATCTGCTTTTAGAGTCCACTATAGCAAATATATTGCTAACAGAAGATCTTCCTAAATTTATCTATTTAATTATTGAAACATTTCACCATGAAAGGCACACTGAACAACAAGTTGCTTATCTGACAGTGTGTCCTGGGGGAAAGGGTAGAGGAATTGCATACATGAATACAGCAGCACATATTATTACAACAATATCAGCAGTTGTGAACAGCAAATAATAGAAGGAACATATTAAGTGCAGCATAAGAGTACAGTTGTGTACAGAGGTCAAAATGGACTGGTCAAGTTCATTATATTAGAATAGCACCAAAAATTCATGGTGATGATACCATTTAGCCTGAAAGGAAGAGGTGGATAGGGAGTTACAGCAGAGGTGGAAAAGTAGCGATGATGGGAGTGGAACAGATGAATAGCAATCAAGGTTATAGATATAATGATAGTAGTAGATTGATATGAACCTAAAGTCATAGTTATATTGCTAGTTATAGATACTCTAAAGGAATAGCCATGTAGGGATCTCAGCAGGGAAAGAAAGCAGTGGGATTGGAAGGGAGCTGTAATTCAGAATAGTTACTTAATATATTGATATAGGCTGGGGAGCAGGTTAGGAACACCAGATAGGTTAATTGCAGGTACAATTCACAGAGAGGAAATTATGTAGGGCTGAAGTTATAGAGGAGGGGGAGGAAGAGTGACGATTCTAAAATTAGACACTCATTTATAACATCTCTAAACTTTGCTGATATGGTTGACAGGGTAACACTGCTGAATAATCTCTTTTCTCATAGTCTTTATATAACAAAACAACATAACATTAATCCAGGCTCATGGTTTAATGTAGAGTGCAGGATAGCAAAAATAAATAACTAAGTAAATAGGCATATCAGAATTTTCAAAGAAAGCCTATGACAGAGACAGCTTAAGAATTTTGAATAACTTTTGAAAATCCTATATTTTGTTTAGAAAAAAATACTTTAAATAAATCAAATCAAATCAAATCAAAATTTATTTATAAAGCGCTTTTCAAGAAATCAAAGCGCTAATACAAAACAGAGATAAAACATCAACACTAATAAATAAAGACATAAAAAAATAAAATATCCATAAAATAAACTAACCAAATGCCAACAAAAATAAATAACTTTTCAGGGATCTCTTAAATGCTTCCACGGATGGGCACTCTCTAACCTGATGAGGTAGAGAATTCCACAGGGTCGGGGCCATAAAGGAAAAAGCCCTAGCCCCAGATGATTTATAACAGACCCTGGGAATCTCTAGCAATCCCTCGCCAGTGGAGAGGAGTGGGCGGAGAGGACGATAGGGACAAAGGAGATCTTGCAGGTAGTCTGGTCCCTATATATAGGGCCTTATATTTTAGGTAATACAAGAAAAATATGTTATTCACATTGGGACTCTGGTAGTTAAGTGGTGCAATTCATTCTTTAATAACTCTGATACTGTTATTACACCAGGAGCATGAATAAAGCATTATATGGACTTTTTTGTGATCCTAATGAACCTTTAATAGCACTACGCACTCTAGAGAAGTCAATTAAAATTACACATGATACACATGAGGGCAAAATACTTGTGACTCAATCTCCTAAACATGATAAAGACAAAATATTGCATGAATCTTTCTGGTCTTTTCTATACTGGTGGCTGAACATCTTATGTTGTGTATTCAATTAATGTAGTTCTAGGAGTAATACTAGGAGAGGATAGATGTACAGAAGGCTGTAGCCCATGGTTGTACACCTCCTGCAAATGGGTTTATTTTTTTCCCCAGTGGTTCAGGAGATATTTATCCAGATTTTAATTTAAAGTTATTGAAAGATTCCACTTCCACCACCTCTCAGGGAAGGGAATTCCATAATGGCACTATCCTCTGGGTAAAGAAAGATATTCTAGTGTTCCTCTTGGGATAAATCAACATAAGATGTTGGTCGTAACTTTTTTTTTTTGAAATAGCAATTTTATTAAAGTTTTTGTTTTTCACAAGTACAAACAAGACACACAAAAAACAGACTATACTATAAATAATAAGTAAGATATGATGCCAAATGTAAATAAATTAAATAAATTACATGATAAAAAGAAGAATGGGACTAGACCTTATCCCTTAAAAACATTTCATCCCATATTATAATATGTTTATATGAATCCAGTCACTGCATATTTGCTCCAAATCTAACACTTAACATTGTCAATAAAGAAAGAAAGGAGATAACCCTTCCGCTTCCTAGTCATAAATGTCTAAGCTGGGATTCAATTAACATAAAAACATGTTCTTCTTACTATATAGTGTAACATCTGAGACAACAATCTAGGTGAAGGAAAAATAGACAATAATACATCCAACTAAATTACAATCCTAAAGAAAAATAACCAGATTAGGCATCTGTGATACAGGAGAATACTTAGCAATATCTCGGGGGGGGGGCAGGAACTGAACTCTACATCAGTCCCTGTGTATCTGTCTAGATTTTGGATTAAGCCCTTAGGATCCAGAGAACATGTGGTGTAGGATCTTCAAAAATAAAATAAATTACCAGACATCAACTAGCCATAATATGGGGTGAGGTGTCCACTTAAAGTTATATTAGACCTGAATAATAATGTTCCGACTAGCTAGCCCCTAAGAAAGATCAGCTAGAATCTCCAGAACATTTTTATTCTCTTTGTTTGCTTGATAGTGGAAAAAGGGTAACCACCTGGCCTTAAATTTCTCCATATTCAATCTTAGTTTAGCTGTTAGTTTTTCCATTTCCATTATATATAGACATATGAAATGCCTTAGGTTAGGATAAGGTGGATCCTCAGTAAGCCAGCTCTTAGTGATGGCTTTGTGCACTGCGGCTAGAAGAATATAGAATAAATATATTTGTGCACGGGTTTTAATTTACAGAGGGGGCAAGCCCCATAAGCAGATCTTTGGATCCCGTGGAAGCTGGGTCTGAAATATCTGCCTCACCACTTGTACTATTTTTTCCCAAAATATACTTAACTTCAGACTAGCCAAAACTATATGGGTGTGAGTGCCCATTTCTCCACATTTCCTCCAACAGAGATTGGAAGAACCAGCACCGTAGTGCTTAGTGATCTGAGGTGTACGGAAGTATCTAATTGTCACCTTCCACCTGAATCCTCTCCAGGTTGGAGAGGCTGTGGTGGAGTGCACTCCTCCCCAGATCTGCACTATTTCCCTCTCCTCCAAATCAACCCCTGATTCTCTGGACCATTTCCCTTCCAATGTATCTGGCTCTTTATAGAGCAGGAAGGCTGTGATCTTAAAGATCAGTCCCTTCTGTCCTTCCTGGGTGATCAGTGGGAGAAGGAACTCCCAAAGGGGGTTCAATTCATCAAGTGTCTGGGGATCTAAGTTCTTACCTAGCAAAAAGTGTCACAGTTGCAAGAATCTAAAAAAAATCCTGCCTGGGAAGGTTGAATTCTCTGGTCAGTTGTTGGAAAGATTTTAGGGCACCGCCCTCATACAATTGGCCTATATACTATAACCCACATCTTGTCCACCTGAGAAAGCCCCCATCCATCTGAAGAGGAAGAAAGTCTACACAGGCTCTTATAGGGGTCAGGGAGGATAAGTTAAGTCAAATTCCCAACTTCTTAGTGACCCTTAGCCAGAATTGTTTCAAGGTCAGGAACCATTGATTGAGAATAGTAAATTTAGTTAACTCCTCTTGGTCTATCAATATAATATCTGACATTTTTGCAGCAGTAACCCAGGGTTTTTCTAACCTTTTCCATTGTAGGGAATCCCCCTCTGAATACATAGCAGCAAGTGCTTGCAACTGGGTGGCCCAAAAATGTTTAACAAAATCAGGCAGACCCAGTCCCCCTCTTACCTTCACTCTCTCTAAGATCTGTCATTTAATCCTAGGTGATTTGTGTTTCCATAAAAATTTAGAAATGGAAGTTTTTAGACTTTTCCAAAAAGTGAGGGGGGCTAAGGGAAAGCATAGTAAATATAAAGAGAAAACGGGGAAGAACGTTCATTCTTATGACCTTGATCCAACCTGAGAGCGAGAGAGGGAGCTCATTCCATCGTTTTAGGTCTTCTTGAATATTCTGGAGTAATTTGAGATGGTTAGTTTGATATAAATTAGCAATCTTAGTAGGTATCCAGACTCACAGATATCTAAATCCCTCTTTTGCCCATTTAAACTGGCCTATTTGGAGAAGTAAACCTTGATTAATGGGATTTATAGGTAACAGTTCTCTCTTCGTGTCATTAATTTTAAATCCCATGACTGTCTCAAAGTCTTGTAAAGAGACCCCAAAATCGGTGCAGAGCTCACCAGATCTGCAACATATAATAAGGTATCATCTGCATACAACGAAATGTGTAATTCAGTACCTTCAACTTTGATTCCCTTATATATCTCTGACTGATTAAAGTTGCCAGAGGCTCCATACTTAATGCAAATAGGAGGAGAGACAGTGGGCAACCCTGTCTGGTGCCCCTTTCAGTATTAAAGGAATCCGAGATTACTCCATCCACCTTCCCTCTAGCCTTGGAATTTCTATACATTTTCAATATCCAATCCTGAAACTTACCCCCAAACCCAAATTTGGCCAAAGTTTGGTCCAGAAACATCCAATCAAGGCAGTCAAAGGCCTTTTCAGTGTCTAAGGAAATGACTGCATTAAGTGTGTGAGAGGAAGACAATTTAGTAGTTGACAGAGTATTTAGCAGGAGGCGTACATTATCTTGGATGTGGTGTCCCAGGATGAATCCAGTCTGATTAGGGTGAACTAGATCAAGGACTAGGCCCTGAAGCCATATACCCAATAATTTGGCAAAGATTTTTGCATCAGCATTGAGAATGGAAATTGGGTGGTAGCTTGTACAATTCTGAGGGTCTTTCCCAGGCTTTGGGATCACCGAAATCATAGCCTCCCCACAAGAGTCTGGGGTGGCCCCTATTACATGTGCTGCATTGCAAACCCAGAGAAGAGTAGGAATCAAGTCCACTGCAGACTTTTTATAAAATTCTACTATAAAGCCATCCAGGCCTGGAGCTTTACCCGGGCTAAGTGACTTAATTGCTGACATCAACTCACCCTCAGTAAAAAGTCTTTCCAAAACTTTCACTTGGGGCTCTTTTAACAAAGGTAACCTTACTGTTCCAAGAAATAGAGCTATTTTTTGTTCATGATCAGGGGTTTTCTCTTTGGTATATAACTGTGAGAAAAATTCTACAAATTCTCTTTAAATTTCTGATGGTTTTGTCGCCACCAAGCCCGGGATCTATTAACACTGATTTTAGAAACATATCGATCTGACGCCTGCTTCTGAAGGCAGAGAGCTAACAGTCTACCCGCTCTCTCCCTCCTTCATAATACTTTTGATTGGTGAACCACATGGCATTAATAATGCAACACTGCATTAAATCATTATAACTCTCTCTAGCTTCCTTAAGCTTTTGCAGGGTGGGCTGATCTCTACTGACCTTGTGCAATGCTTCTAAGGTAGCAATAGTATCCAGGGCATTTATAACCTTGGCCTTATTTAGTTTATTTTGGTAGGCTGAACAACTAATAAATTTGCCTCTTAGTACAGTCTTGAGACCATCCCAAATAAATTTTAAAGGAGTATCAGCCTCTTTGTTCTCCTCCAAATAAAATTTGATGGACTCCTTCACTGAGGCCACAAACGCTTTATCGGACAGTAAGCCGGCATCCAGTCTCCATGACCCCCTGTTAGTGCCTGGTTCCCATCTGACCTTAATTTGAATCATAGCATGGTCCAAAAAAGTGACTGGCTGAATAATTACATTTTGAAAGTATATGTACATCAGTTTTCCATGTGTAGATTCAGTTAATTCTAGAATATGACTTCGAGGCCGGAGAATAAAATGTAACATCCTTCCCCTTGGGATTCTGCTATCACCAAATATCTAGTACCCCTAATTCTGAGGTTAATGTCCATAGGATTCTGGAGCTGGATGCCAGCCTCTTTTTATTAGGAGGATTCTTATACAAAGCACAGTCCTCAACACAGTTCCAGTCACCCACTATGATCAATTGCCCAACTGGGAGCCAGGATACCATTTGATACAATGCTCTAAAAAAGGCTCCTGAAGAGGGGTAGGTGTGTAAACTGAGATTATGTGAAGAAGTTGCCCACGAAACTCCCCCATGAGAAGGACCCACTTACCATTTCCCTCCCATTGAACTTTTGAGATTTTAAATAAAGCTCCCCTCCTAAGCAGGATAGCCATGCCCGCTTTGGGTGCTGATGGGTGAGAATCAGAAAAAACAGAACCCACCCATGAGCATTTTAATTTATCATGTTCAGCTTTTGACAACTTGATTTCCTGAATACACGCAATATCACACTTTGCCCCCTTTAACTCCTTTAGAGTTCTAGCTCTCTTCACTACATTGTTTATTCCTTTAACATTTATGGAGCATAGATTAAGTGACTCCATTACAATTGTTATTAGCAATCCATCCATAAGTTTCATCCACACCCCTCAATTCAACTAGGATGCCGTTCCTTATAAATGAAAATAAAAATAAATAGTACCTTAACAAAAACATCATCAAAACACACATATAAGAACCGGTAGGTCCCAACCAGGGACTAGAATAAAAGTAGTAAGAGAAAACCCATACAGGGGGCTGAATGAGGCAAAATGAGGTGGAACATTGCCTCTAGGGTGTTAAAATGTCACACCCTATAGAGCCCAGTACTCCAAGAGTGGGCCCAAGAGGAGGAGGTTTATTCCTCCACCTAGGTGTAGTACAAGAGTGTGGCATCCAATCTGCCAAGGGCAGATCCACCAGCCTAAGATCATGAATGTGCACCTTCCCTTCCTAGAGGTGCCCCGGATGACAGGCAACCTGAGTAAACCCACTGTGGCCCAGGGCTCGATAGTACATAGATCTTCTCCATCCTTAATTTTTTTATTATTATTCTGTGCCTTTTGCCCCAGTTCACTTTCCCATCTAATAGGTCACAGGTTCATAATGGCACATGGAGTAAAAATACCCGCTAAGTGCCCACAGAATATAACAACAAACTATAACATAGGCCCCATTTTCATCTCCCCCCCCACCCTCTAGGTAGGAGGCTGCAGTAAGAATGGCCTTCCCCCATACTTAACAACTGTGCAGTCCTACTAAACACTTATATGTTCTAAGCAAATATCAATTCTTGCAAAACTTTTGCAACCTTATAAAAATATAGAGGAAAAAAGAAAACAACCACTGACTGTTAAGTAAATGTCCAAAAGGCTTAGAAATTCATTGCTGAGAAACATTAGGCTCAGTTAGTTCACTCTGGGGGTCATCCTTTCAGATTTTCATATGTAACTAAAAATGGAGAAAGGGGAGGCCACTGCTCCCTGTTCTAAACCCCCACTGAGTATGATCACCCGCAACCAGTACTGGTAACTAAAACTTAAAATTATTGATCAGTACTTGCAGTTCAGTCCACTCAGATGCATGAGGATCTAACCAACATCTGATGGGGGAATCTAATAGGTATTGCCCTTTCCATGTAGTTCCATCTTATTTATAGAGCTAGGAAAACATACATCCCTGCCGGAAAGTTCCTAGCTTCAAATTATAGTACCCCTAGTGATGCTAATAAATCATTGAGCCAGTTAACCAAAGCAGTTTCCCTGCACTTAGCCCCCTACAGACAGGGCCAACGAAGGAGCCTCCAGAACAGAACCCATCGCTCCACCACTCCAATGGAGGAGGTAATGTAAAAATTCAAGTCCAGGAAATGTTTCAGGTTGCGTGATGTTTTGGGGTAATCCACCTGGCTACATCAGCATGACGACACAAAAGAGAATCCACCCTCCTTCTCTGTATGCGTCATCCCTCCTGGGCTATGGGCCAAAGCAAACATTTTATTTCTTGTTGTGCCTGCCCCTCGCTTGTGTCAGGAACTTGTATGCCCAGTTCTTCTATCAGTGGGGCTGCCTGTAGTAGTGAATCATAAACCTGTCCTCTCTATATCCTGCACCCAAAGTCTAGCAGGATATTGCAAAAAGGCTTTCAACCCCTTTTCATGAAGCACTCATACCACCAGAAGGATTTTTCTCCTCTTAGCCAGCATAAGTGGTGGATAATCTTGGTTGAAGTAAACTCTCTGTCCATCCAGGTTTAAATCTTTTTTATTGCTGGCTAAATGCAGGATTTTCTCTTTAGTGGGAAATTGCAAAATTTTGATCAGATTTGATCGTTGGGGAGAACTTGGTCTCATTCTGGGGGTGACGGCCCTGTGCGCCCGTTCTATATCAAGGTGAAAATACTCTTCTAGAGATAATTCTTGTCTCAACAAGCATTTGAGATAAGCTATCATATCAGCCTGCTCTACCCCCTCTGGTATACCAAATATCTGATGTTATTTCTTCTGACCCTCGACTCTGCATCCTCAGCCCTCAAGGTTAATTCTTTCTCCCTCTGGTGCAGAAAAGCTAGCGAGTGGCCAAAGGCCACATGTTCATTTTGTAGGGTATTCAAGTGGGTTTTAACAGCTGTGGTGCGAGATTCTAACTTTTTCAAATAATTTTGCAGGCCAGTTATTTTGGAGTCAATCCAATGCAGGATTTTTAACATGCGCTGGCCATTGGCCTTTGTGAATGTCATAGCAGTTTCTAATCCGGAGTCATCCTCATCATAAGCGGATGCAGCTAGCACTGAGGATCGGGATGTAGTTAGACTTACAGGCCATGCATCTGGTTGAGAAACAGATCTTCTGGCTGAGGCTCCCAAATCTTTTTTTTTTGGTTTTTCATATATTAGCTGGTGCCTGGGGAGATAATATACTGGCAAGAAATTTAGTTTAGCAAGCAGATGCTGTAAGATTGTAGTGATTAAAAGCCCCGGGCCTCAAGAGCAGCAACTCAAGTTGCCATCTAGTGCATGATGTCAACTGGAAGAGTTGGTCATGACTTCTAAGTGAAAGGTCCCTATGATTGTGTATTAGCCCAAGGTCTGCCATTAATTGGGTATCTCTGGCTACTTTAAACATCTGTAGTAAGTCTTCCCTCGTCCTCCTTAACTCCAATGTGTAAAGGTTTAATTCTCTAAGTATTTGTTCATAGTCCATGTTTTGTAGGCCATCTACTATTCTTGTCATCCTCCTCTGTACACCCTCCACTTACACAACATCTCTTCATAGGTGCAGTCTCCACAGTGAAGAACAATAATCAAGATGTGGCATCACATATACTCTGTACAGAGGGATAATACAAGCCCTATTTCTAGCAGTGATTGATATTTTTATGCAACCAATGATTTTATTTGCTTTGTTTGCTACTTCACTACACTGTTTGCAGAATTTTAGATAATTTGTAATAAGTGTCCCCAGATCTTTTTCACTGTCTGCAGGTTTTAGGGTATTCCCTACAAGTTTGTAACTATTACAGTTGTTTGTTTCCCCTGTGTGCATTATGACACACTTATCTACATTTTGTTTCTCAATTACTTAACCAGGAGTGGCACACTAAGCTGAAAGTTTGTTTACAGGTGCAACCTGGGAGCACAGGGAAGTTAAGTGACTTACTCAGGGTCACACAGTATACAAGTGGGAGCTGTGGGATTTAAACCAAGGTCTCCAGGTTTGCAGCTCAGTGCCCTAAACCACTGCACTATACTGCCTCATTGAACATTGAAAGACATGCCATTGGCTTCAGCCCATAGTTCCAGGTAGCAAGGTCCTTTCTTAATGTTACTACCTCATGTTCTGATCCCACATCTGCTGCTATTTTAGTATCATCTGCAAACTGTATAATGAAACTATTTATGTTTCAGTTTAGGTCTGAAATAAATATAGCAAATAAAGTGGGTACCGGCACAGATCCCTGAGGTGCCCCACTTGTCACAGGGCCCTCACCAGAATTATAGCCTCTTATTCTAACTGTTTGAGTTCTGTTATTTAACCATGCATCTACCCAGTTACCAAGTGTTTTTTTTTTTTTATGCCTAGAGCAAACATCTTTTCTATTAGAATCCCATGTTGGTCCTTATTAAATGCCTTTCAGAAATCAAGGTAGAGTATGTTGACAGGTGGCCTGGTTTCCAGAATAAAACTTATTCTTTCATAGAAATCCAAGTTACTAGTGAGACATGATCTCTTATTTTTTAACCCATGCTGGGTGTTATTCTCAAGGCTATTTATGCTAATTTCATAATCTATTCTATCTTTCAAAATGTATTCCATAATTTTTCCTAAGATACATGTTACACTAATCAGTATATAATTTGCTGAACCCCCATGGTCACCTTTTTTGTTGATTGGGATCACAACAGTTAATCGTCAGTCTCGTGGCACTTCTCCCATACTTATGGACATATTAAATAGTTTATATAATGGATCTATCAACCATGATTCAATTGCTTTCAGCAGTTTGTGATGTAAGAAGTCAGTTCCAGGTGATTTAATAGTGTTATTGTTTTTCAATGTTCCCTTTATCTCTTCCTTAGCGATTTCAGGTATTGTAGTAATGTGATTCTCTATGTTAGACTTGTTTGTAAGGGTTTTCTTAGTTCCAAACACTGAACAAAAATACTTATTAAACTCCTGTGCCATTTTTGAGGGTTCTGTTATTTCAATGTTATTTGTTTTGAGAAACCCTAATATGTTTTTTGTACATTTTTTGTTACTTACATAGGAGTAAAAATGTTCCCCCCATCTTTGATATGCGCCGATCTAAAATCAATGTTGCATTTTTCTTTTATGATATTAATTTTGCCATTTTCAAGTGCCTCCTTATATTTATATCTATTGTATTTGTTTTTATCTCTTTTGAGTGCCCAATGTGCCCTTCTTTTTATAACTGATAACTTCTTCACCCATTGAGTGAACCATAAGGATAGTTTCCCTTTTTTTATTGTATAAGATTCTTTTGGGATGTATAGACAGTATTTATAAGTTCATGAATCTTGTTTTTAATTCTAAGCCACAATTCTCTCACATTTGTATATTCCTCATTCCAATCCCACTGATTTAATTCCAAAAGGATTTGTTTGAAATTGGTCTTTTTTGTAGTCCTTGGCTATAATTTTGCCTTCCACTTTTGTAATTACTGTGTTTGTAGTGAAAGTAATAATATTATGATCACTGTTAAGCAAGGGTTCATGGGTCTTTATTTTATGAATGTTGTCAGGGTTATCAGTTATAAGAGAAACAAGAATATTATTGCCTCTAGTGGATTTGTCTATTAATTGCTGTGACCCATTGCTATTACACATATCTAACAGTAAATGCTCTTGTGTTGTGCTGAGTGTTGTAACCAGTGTATACCTGGTGTATAAAAATCACCCAATAGTATGAGTTATTTATATTTCAATTTGCCCCTCGATGTTAGTCAATAGGTTCATATCATCCAGTAGACTAGTATCTGGTAGTCTGTAGCACAGCCCTAGAAGTAATTTATTATCTTTATACATTTGAATTTCTACCCATATTATTTAATTATTGTCATTTTCATTAGTATTGATGATTTGTTGGTACTTTAAATCATTTCTTATATAGAGGGCAACACCTCCCACATCCCCTTTTTCCACAACTGTTCTTGTGGACAGTATTATGTCTTGGGATATTGTTGTTTCAGCTTGATGTTTTCCCCCAACCAGGTTTCAGTTATGGCAGCTATATCTATATTTTTTGGGATTAGGGTTAGTTCTAAGTCATTCCTCTTGATGGAGTGGAGGCTTCTAGCATTTGTTAATAGAACGTTCAGGTTGGTTCTTGAATTTTGTTTTGGTCTCTTACTATTTTCCTTTAATTGAGTTATATCTCTGCTAGTTCCCTTTTGTCCCAGGCTACTCAGTTTTTAGGTGTCTGGTAATTAGAAGTGATTGCCTGATAAAAGGTATTACCTTACCTAATAACCTGGCTCCTATTTGCTCAGATGAAGTCCATCCTGGCAACACAGTGAGTTGTCATTTGCAAATTTTTCCCATGTTCTTATATAGGGATATTATTTGTGAGACCATCTGTGCAGCTTGTTGTTGAAAGTTTTTATAGTTTGTGTTTTTTGCCATGTAGCACGTGGTACTGGTAGAACTTCAGACAGAATTATTTTTGTATTCATATCTTTTAGGGTATTTATTGCTTGCATAACATTGTTAATTGCTTCTTCTCTCCCTGTTTTGCTTAGGTCGTTAGTTCCTACGTGTAGCAGTACAGCTTTAGGATTTTCAATATGCTGCAAAATGCCTGGCAGCATTCCTGTTACATCCTTAATAGTGGCACCTCTGTAACTACAGCTGGTAACACTTTGCTTATTCCCCTAGTTGAATATCTATCAGTAGACCATATAATAGAATCCCCCCAATATATGTATCTGTTCTATATCATTATTTGTTCTAACATTTGTCTCATTTAATTGCATACTGTCAGTTCATTGAATCATGGTGATTGGAATGTCCCTTATTTCAGTAATTCCATCATCTGTGATATTTGAAGGAATATTCTGTGTGTTGGGATAGTGTTGAGACTAATTCTCTGGCAATAGTTACTTGAGGGCTTACAATCACTTGCGTTGTTTTATCATTATCTACTTCTGGTGTACTGACATCGTCCTTACTTGTTATACCAATGGTAGATGAACTAGGAGTGGGTTCAGTTGGCTTTGTAACTAGTTCTTCAGTTGCTTGGAGATATAAAGGGCTGAATTTGTTTGATAAGGTGACAGTAAAAAGTTCTGCTTTTTGTCTCTTTTTAGTCACTCTTTTATTCTGGATCTGATACCATTCTTCATTATTGTTACATATTGTGTCCTCTTCCCTGTTTCTTTTTTTGGTTTTATTATTATTTTTTATTTCCATTGGATGGCTAGCGTTATTTATAGTTTTAGTGGGGAACACCTGTTGGGGGCAAGCTTGACTATTCCTGTTACCTTCTATTCCTACTACATGCAGTTCATTTTGTACTCTATTCATTTTTGAAGGTAAACTCTGTTCCCTGGGGGGCCGGATGGGGGGATTTCTTTCTTCTAGCCTTTTTTCATTTACCTTTGATTTTGTTTGAGAGCTTCCAGTCTAGTATTAAACATGGGTATTTCCTTAACAAGGTCTTCATTTTCTAGGCATTTCTTGCATACATAGGGTGTTTTAGGGAGTGGAGTAGACATGATTGAATACATAGTACAGTGTAAACATTTGACTCCCACACCTTCTCAAGTGTCATGTTACCTGCCATGTTGAACTAAGATGTTTTGTTACTTCTCTAGTATTCACTAGACAGTATAGTGCAGTGGTTTAAGGCTCTGAGCTGCATATCTGGAGGCCTAGGTTTGAATCCCACAGTTCCCACTTAAATACTGTGTGATCCTGAGCAAGTCACTTAACTTCCCTCTGCTTCCAGGCTGCACCTGTAAGCAAGCTTCCAGCTTAGTGTGTCTCATCTGGTTAAATAATTGAAATAAAAAAATACACTAGCTTGATGTGACAAGGACAGTATCAGTCATATAAATAGGTGTTAACATATTTCAACAAGGACTGGATTTTTCAAAGCAGATGATGTAATGTGTTGTTATGCAGATACAGGCAATTCATTTAAACATCTAGTGACAGGGAAATAATATACTCTAAAACATTATTTGGACTGTCAAAATCCATTTACAGTGTATGCAGCATGGTGTACATGTAAAAAGCTGTATGTGGGTAGGAGAGTTTGCCCATTAAAAATGAGAATACAGGAGCATGTGAGGGCAATAATTAAAAGCAAATTTGAAAATGCTTTAGGGACTAATTTTTTTGAAGTCCATAATAGAAATCCTAAATATTTGCATTTTAGAGCCCTTGAAACAGTGCCTCCCCACTCCCTAGAGGAGGCAATAAATAAAACCACCAGAATTAGTGTGAAATCAGGTGACTATTAAAATTAGGAGCTCATATTGCTATAGGTCCTAATGACCACTAGACTATAAACCGTATTTGTAATTATGCATACCATCATCTGTGTTCATATTTTTTTGAAGAAGCAAAAACAAGAAAAAGGCCCCTTGTAGTGTTTTTCAGTGTTACTATTTGGTGTATGCCATCCTTATAAAATACTAATGATTTGGCAAAATGTTAAGGCTCAATCTCTAGATTTTTACATGGTAATAAGAAAAAGATATCCTACAAATGTTGTTCTCCCCCTAAATATAAATATCCCTTTTTTATTTTAATAATTTTTGGAAAATTGATTATATGGGGTGAAATTTGAACAGCCAAAAAGATAAATGCAGTTGATGCATGGAAACTTCAATGGGAATTCACACTTAATTAGTCTAGTATATTTAGAAAATGTGGCTATGTGCGAAGTTTGGATTCTTAGTGGTGATATAAAGTTTATGGCAAGGATCTTATAATGGGGTGGGTAATACAATCTGCTTTATTTATTAGGAAACTCATTTTCCCCAAACACTTGGCCATTTAAAAGCTTTGCTGTAACTTTCTTATACATCTTGAACTGGCATTCTACCACTTGTTAATGAACAGCACGGCACACAGTTTTATAAAATCTTTGTGCTTTTTTATAACTTATTCTGATTAAGAATATGACCTTTGTTACTTAATATGCCTCTCCAATTGGACATTGGGTAGAGAAAATTGGGCTACTCTATGCATGTATACAAATATAAAGCTGTGTTTAGATAAATGGCTATTTAAAGACTGGAAATGATATCTGACCTTTGGCATGAGTATTTGACCTCCAACTGTGTAGAGCGGTTTGATCGTGTAATTCCATATTAATAAGGAAATAAAAAAAAAATAACAACTTGGAGCAACCATCATTATTTAACTTATTAACATGCAGATTTTAATGAATGAATAAAGCTTATAGTAGTATATATAGAAATCATTGCCATGTTTTTGTGATGATTGCACATTGTGTCACCATGCAACACTCTCCCTGTATCAGAAATGCTGTGTGGAATTTCTATGCATCTTATAATGTTTAAGATATCTTTGGACATTTTTTATTATTTTTTATTGAAAGGCTTTGTAACCAGGTGTTATAAAAAGGTATCTTAATGAACTTTAAATATAGTTCCCTTTGCAAAAACATCAGTTGTATAATAATGCAATCTGATGTGAAGTAGAACCACTGTAGCTTAATTAAAGCAAATTGAATTGGGTATTTAATTGATGCTTGTGCAATACAAGTCACATTAAAATGTTCTACCGATGGTTTGCTTTAGCATTTCTGATTGAGTTAAATGAGTGTTGCTGGATTCAGTACAAAACCTTGCACAAACTGTTTCTTAAAAGTTACAGCTTAATTTTGCATTGCATTGTGATTGGGCTTAAGCTGTATTCCAATTGAGCAGGAAAAACATTTTATAAACATTGATTTTGAGCTGATTAAGTGCTGAAAAACAGTGCAGTATGAGATGCCAATGTATTGCCAACTGTGAAAAAGCAATGGTAAACCAACTCATTGGTGGGACAGTTTAATGTGACTTATACTGTACAAGCTAACTCCACCCCCTGATGAAGACCCATGAGGATGTGTTGCTATGTAGGGGTGTTAGCACTGGTTTATGACATGCTGTGCCTGATATAAAAAAGCAGCATTGTGATTTAAACTCATCCTTGGTGTGTGAAAATTATTTATTTTTGATATGCTTATATTGTTTTGACTAGAGCACCTTTGGGGCAGCTGATGTGCCCCCCCCCACACTTCTATTTTTCTTATATCATGCACTTGCAGGAAAATGAGGGGATATAAGATTTAATAACAGCAACAGCAATTGGTGACATTGGTCGGTGGGTAGGGGGTGCCACTAGACACCAGGGAAATGAAGGGGGCTTTATTTAATAAAGGGGACAATGATCAGTGAGTGGGGGGTGCCAGTAGACACCTGCATAAAAATGAGGAGATTTAAGATTTAATAATGGTGACAGTGATCAGCGGGTGGGGGGTGCCACTAGACACCAGGAAAATAATGGGGAATTCATTATTTGATAAAGGGGACAGTGATGGGTGGGTGGGGTGTGCCAGTAGACACCTGCAGGGAAATGAGTTGATATAATACTTAACAAGGGGACAGTGATTGGCAGGTTGGGGGTACCACTAGACACCAGGGAAATGAAGCAGGCATTATTTATCAATTTCATAAAAAGAAATTTAAAAAGGACAAAGCTGAGCAGAATGAAGAGAGAGGAAGACGGAGAACTCTGGGGAGCCAGTACTAAAGGCCTAGAGCAGACATCCTCATACTAGAAATCCCAATATCAGTTTATTACTGAAAGCAAACTGAGACATGGATTTTTTCACAATCACAGCCTTAACTGTTAGGCTGTCAGAAGATTTATAATGTATTGGTTTTTAGTACATGTATACATGTCCTTAAAACAAAAAATGCAAAGTTGCATAAAAAAGCAATGACTATGGGCCTAAATGCAGGTAAACACCCCTTGCATTTATTTAATGTAGTAAGTGATGTTGTGAATGGAAAATAGCTGGTTGTGTTCTGTATTCTCATTCTGCTGCAATTGAAAATCATTGTAAATAAGTCCCTGACGCAATGGTTTAACCAGTTTCTCATCATAATTATTATTAGGTAGATGTGAGTTACGTGGAGTTTCCTTGACTTCTGTTTCAGATTTCCAATTTTCTATGGGTGATTCCTTTACAATCTGTCTTACACAGAAAATATATATACAGCTCTAAGATATTTATAGAAGTGAACAGAATAGCAAAGATCCGTAATGACTTCTGAGAGTGCCAAAAGTAGCTCAGAAAGGCAATATTGTCAGGAATTGTCAGGTTATTTTCCAGTAGAGAAACATTCACTGAAATCTACAATCAGAACACCAAAGATAATTGAAAGGCAGCAAACTAGTAAATGTGAAAAGTGTATAAATAGTGTACTGAGATTTTTGTTTTGATGTGCAGTGTTCAGGAAAAAAACTAACAGCTGGATGTAAAGCACTCGAGATATAGTTAACTCAGAAATTATGTAAACTTTAGTACAGTAAGTTTTCTAACCATTATGACTGATTATCCTCAGAGCACAAAGAAAGCAGCTTCTGCTCTTCTCCTAACACCACACTGTAGAACTGCCCATTGTGCATGTGTTCATGCAGTGAATTTTCTGTGACAGTGCACCAAGTCACCATTTTTGTTTTACTATCTGTTTGTGCCTCCTTCCCATGACACCTCCTGCCCTACTTGACTTCAGCCACCCATCACCACTGATTTAATAAGGAGGATGGTAATCGGCTGGTGGGGAGTACCAGTAGACATCTGCAGGAAAATGAGGGGATATAAGATTCAATAACAGTGATGGCGATCGGAGGGTGGGAGATGCTATTAGACACCAGGGAGATTAAGGGGGGACTTCATTTATTTAATAAAGGGGCTGGTGTTCAAAGGGTGGAGGAGTGCCAGTACAATACCACTATGGATCTGATTTCAGTCACCCACCTCCACTGATTTATTATTTATTAACAGAGACAGTGATTGGCAGGTGGGATGTGCCACTAGACACCAGGGAAATGGAAGGGAATTTATTATTTAATAAATGGAATGACAATCAGCGGGTAGGGGATGCCAATAGATACCTGCAGGGAAATGAGGAGTTATAATATTTAATAAGGGAGACAGCAATCAGCAGGTGGGGAATGCCACTAGACACCAAGGAAATGAAGGTGGCTTTATTTATTTAATAAAGGGAAAGGTGACTGGTGGTTGGGGGGTTGCCAGTGCAATGGCAGTGTGGATCTGACTTTGGTCACCCACCTGTATAGATTTAATATTTAATAATGGGGACAGTGATCAGTGGGTGGGGATGCCACTAGACATCAGGGAAATTAAGGAACATTTACTATTTAATAAAGGGGACGGTGATCGGTGGGTGGGGGGTGCCAGTAGACACCTGATGGGAAATGATGGGATATAATTAGGGTAATGGCAATCAGAGGGTGGGGGTGCTACTAGACATGAGGGAAATTAAGGGGGATTTATTATTTATTAAAGGGGATGTGATCAGTGGGTGGGAAATTAGGGGATATAATATTTTTTAAATATTTTCATCAATCAGTACAGGTACTTGAGTATTTAACATCCACTTAGGGCTGATTCTTTTACTGGAAAGGTGTTGCAACTGCAAGTTGTTGAGCTCCCTATTGTATTAATGTCTCACAGACTGCAACCTTGCACAATCTGCTGGATGAGAAAATCTATTAAGCTTCTGGCATACCTTATTACTATGACAGCTCGTGGTAGCCATCATGTGGGCAAGTGAGAAATTGTATTGAAACAACTGCTGTAATCCACCATGGTAACACACTATCACTTCTCTATCGCACCGCAGGGAGCGGTACCAACTATTGGTATACTGGGGTACCATGAAACATTTCTATAACTGCCACTGCATATGCCCTCATCCTCCCAGGTGGATCCCTAGTCGCCAATGCTGCCAAAGCCTTCCTTTCTGCACCATTTCTTCAACTATGAGTTGAATCTGTTGATGCAGAGATCCCTCTTCTATGCCCCGCCATAGACAGGCAGCATATCTTCGAAAGCCACTGAGTAAACTAACCATCTGAGACCCATCCCCAGCTCCTTAAACTCCACCTGCACAATCCCAGCCCCACACCCTAGCCAGGTCATTAGTTCCTGGGTGGATGATGATATTCAGCTCTCCCTCACATCCTGCTGCACTTGTGATCTGCAGGATCTACTTCCCATCCCTCTGGGCAATAGTGCCAGGTAGGCACCTGACCTGCCTCTCTTCCCTTATTCCTGTTTCCAAATCTATCCCACTCACAACTGAGCCCCCACCAGAAGTTTCTTCCTCCTCCTCACCTGGGGTCCTCTACCACCCTCCATATTGTTTCCACTATGGAGGTCCCTCACATTCTCCCTGGTCAGTACCACAGCTACCTCCTCCTAGCAGTACAGCTCTGAAAGAGCAGTCTAGGAATGAAGTAATGGTACTGGTTGAGGAATGTGCCTCTGTCCCACCACCCCAGTCTTCCAGAGTCCACCTTAGTCCAGCTGTTCCTCCTCCAATGCATCCTTGGAGGTAATGGTGGCAGACGTTGTGGACCCTGTGAGGAGGAAGAGGTCCCCTAACTCCTAGCCAACTGAGCCTGGAGTCTAGTGACCACCTCCCTCAACCAAGAAAGATGTGTGCAGATGGGGTAGAACTGCAGTCTCCAGAAGGTCTCCCTGAAAATTGCTGCCCAACAGACATTGCACTGTACCACTCCCAGCATTCTCAACTTCTATTCTCTCTGTTTTACCTTGAAATAGTTTTGTACCCTTAACTCTGTTAGGGTGTTCCTTGTTTTCCCCTTTTTTGTTTGTTTTTATTTGTGTTCTTCCATTTCTTGTTTAAATATTTTTATTGTTCTACACTAGAAGGGTGTTGCTCCAGTTTTCAGTTTTGGCCTACCTTTCACCTTCTGCCCTTCTCAGCAGTGACTGTTACACAGTAGTAAATGGGTGCTTTAAAAAATAAAACACCTCCAAGCACTCCAGAGCCAGGAGGAATGCTAACCCTCTTCTGAAGTGGGTCAAAAATACCACGAAATCCAGACTGATGATACAAAATTACTGGGTTTTAATTCCAAAAATAACAACAATGGTCTCAAAACATAAATCCAAAACATTTTTCTCTGTTTGAGTCTATTTAAGCGGTCAACTCCTTTTTTACCTATTCTGATCTGTTCTATGCCAGAGAACCTTTACAATATGGCAAGATGGAATTAGAATTAATCTGAGACCATTTAATTCAAGATTTGGCAAATTTAAAACCAAGCAATCAGATTGGCTGTTACCATCAACTTTATAATTTTTCTGAAATTTTCACTTAGACATGTTGCCAATGTTAATTTGATTATAGTAATCTGTTTCTACCTTTGTATCATTTGTTTAAATCACTGATTTCCATATTTCTGTAATCAGACATTTTGTTTGGTTGATACATGTGAAGTTACAGAATTTGAATCTACTTGGTATAAAGTCTTGTATGCAAGGGCCATCCCCTTGATGAAGCCTTAATTGACAAAGTGCAGGGGACCTTGCATGTAACTGTTGTGCCATTACTAACCTTTTGTTATCTTTGAAATTAAAAACTAATAATTTTGCATCAGTGATCTGGACTTCATGGTATTTTTGACCACCTTCATTGGAGGGTTAGCAATCCTCCTGGCTCTGGAGTGCATGGTGGTGTTTTTTGTTGTTGTTGTTGTTTATTTAGGGCAAGCAGCTCTCACCCACACCCCGCCCCAGCTCTGCAGTGCAGTGCTTTTGGGCCATTAGTAAATGGATGCCTTGTCTTAGTTGATTGGCAGAGTCCCTCACTTCTCTGTTTCCTTCTGCTGATGCCTGTCAGGGCATGTGATGCCAAGCACCTATTCCACTCCTTGGCTGTTCCACTCACTCGCTGGACATGAACATGTGGAACACATTGGCAGGACTGCTTTTATGAAGAACCTGCTCCCTTCCTTGTGGCATGCTACGGAGTATGGGAGGTCAATTATCAACTAGGTGAGGCCCCTGGTCAGACAATCAGAACCATTGCTCCAAAACTATAGGGCTAGACACAATTCTTATAATATAGGCCCTAAATGTCTGCTACTCTGTCTGGTCCCATATTTACCCTTCACTCAATAATAAATAAACTAATTCAATTAAATTTCACCATTACATACCCCACCTACTGTGTGTTGTCGCCACAAAAACACAATCCTTTTTTTTTGTTCCTCCTGTGGCAAATGCAGGCAGACTCTGCTTAAGGCAGCACCTGCAGGAAAATTGGTCTTAAATAACAAGCCAAACCAACCTGCTATCAGAAATCTTGCTCAACCCCACTTCCAGTTATCAACTACCTGATGCCCCAGTCCAGACAGTTAGCATCCTCCCCCAAACTACAGGGCTAGATACAGTTCTTATAGTATCGCCCATAAATGTGGGCTTCTCTGGTGGGTCTCACATTTACCCTTCATTCAGAAATAATTACACTAATTCAAATAAGTTTCACCACAGCTTACCCCACCTATGTTTTTCCCAAAAAACACAAGCCGTTTTTGTCCCTCCTGTGGCAAAGGCATTCAGACTCTGTTTAAGACAGCACTTGTAGGAAAACTGGTCTTGTATAATAAGTCAAACCAACCTGCTATGTATGACATCAAAAATGGTGTATCAATTGTATTGCAAGAATGCAAAGGAAAGCTACAAAACTTATACAGTATAACATTTTAAGGAACAACCATAACTCAGAGCTACTAAATAGATTAGGTGTGTTTAGCCTTGAGCAGAGATGATAAAGAGTGATCAGTTCCATGTCTATGATATTTTAAGACACTGTTCAATGATGATCAAACTGAACTCAGTTTAAACAAAGGTCTCAGAAATGGAAGGGCATAACACTCAGCTTAAACACACACCTTTCAAAATGAAGAGTCAGAAATAATTTTATACAAAAGAGGTTGTTGAGATATGGAATAAACTTGAAGAGGATATTGTCACCAGTGTTACAAGACACAAAGGGAAATAGTGTCAATGACTACCACTGAGAAGTAGGGGAAGGGATCAGGATGGTGGTCTTCTTAGCTTCTTCCTGACTTATATACTATACTATTTGTTTGTTGATCGACTGATTGATTGATGTTTTCACTTGGAAGGTGACCTTAGTCCCAGGGGTAATTTTTAGGCATGAGCACAACCATAAAGATGGCACAAAATGGTTATATAAGTACATAGAGATGAAGCAGTATAAACAACAAATAAAAGAAATGCAGGACAAAAAGCTTTTGACATTACAACACCATGTATGACCATGGCATGAAAGTGAAAACCAAGCAATAAATACAAAAAATGCATTTAGTGTGCAATAAATGCAAATGCAGAAGCAATGCCAGAAAGGGAAAATCATAAGTATGTATTTTAATAACCCCATTCCAAAAATTCAAAACTATGGGGAGCATTTACAGGCAAAGTCAGCCAGGAGGGCAGCTCTATGGTAGGATTTGAATAGGGAATTATTTGTTAAAAAGTGGAGGCAGGCCATTCCAGTGATAGGGGGCAACAATGGAGAAGTCCATTTGGCCCATGCAAGTGGTGACCTGGGGAACCTCAAGAAGCAGCTGAAAGGAGGATCTAAGCTTGCAGCGACATGCAGTATAACCATAATATAACTAAATGAACTCACCAACTGATTCATTGGCTAACTAACGCAGACCCCAAATGACATAAATAAGCTGAACTCAGATACCACAGTAAACTACCTGACCCAGGCCCCTAATTGTGGAATTTTCCAGGATGCAACATACATAGAAACATAGAAACATAGAATTTGATGGCAGATAAGGACCGCTTGGCCCACCCAGTCTGCCCATTTCCCTACCTACTGGATAAGCTGCAGATCCTAGTTAACCAGCAGCCTACTTTTTTCTACCCCCACCCCCTAGAATTGCCTTATGACTGTCCCATGCATGCTTGAATTCCACCACTGATTTTGACTCCACAACCTCCTTCGGAAGGCCGCTCCATGCATCCACAACCTCTCTGTGAAAAATACTCCTTTAAATTACCTCTGAGCCGCCCCCATCTTCAAATTGTGCCTCTTGTTCTTGCACACCTCTTTTTGAAAGATGTTACCCTCTTGGACTTTGTTGATTCCCTTGAGTACTTGAACATTTCTATCATGTCCCCCCTCTCCCTCCTTTCCTCAAGGCTATACATATTAAGCTCCTTTCGTCTCTCTTCATATGTCTTCCGGTGCAGACCCTGCACCATTTTAGTTTCCCTCCTCTGGACAGCTTCCATCCTGTTTATGTCTTTGCGGAGATTGGGTCTCCAGAACTGCACACAGTACTCCAGATGGGGTCTCACCAGCTCTCTGTACAGATGGATAATAACTTCCTGTTTTCTACTGGTGATGCCTCTCCCTATGCATCCCAGTATCCCCCCAGCCCTCCTTGCTGCCCTCTCACATTGCTTGCCCACCTTTAGGTCATCTGATATGACTACACACAGGTCCCTTTCCATTTTTGTTGTTGTTAGTATCTCACCCCCCATTGTGTACTCTTCTCCTGGGTTTTTGTTTCCCAGGTGCATTACCTTGCACTTCTTAGCATTGAATCCAAGCTGCCATACATTTGACCATTTCTCTAACCTTGCAAGTCCCTTCTCATCCTTTCCACCCCACCCTGTGCATCAACTCTGTTGCAGATCTTTGTGTCATCTGCAAAGAGACATACTTTTCCTTCCAGTCCTTCTGCAGTGTCGCTTATAAAGACATTGAAGAGGACCGGTCCTAATACTGAACCCTGCGGTACCCCACTAGTAACCCTCCTTTCTTCTGAGTGGACTCCATTTACTATTACTCTCTGTGTCCTATTCTCCAGCCAATTCTTTACTCAGGCTGTCATCTTGGGACCCACTCCCAGGCTGGCTAACTTGTATATTAATCTTTTGTGTGGGACTGTATCAAATGCCTTGCTAAAGTCTAGGTAGGCCATGTCCACAGCCCCTCCCTGATCTACTATAGTACTGTAGGATAATGTAAGTGGATATAACATTGAGGGGATAATAGCTGAGACAACAGATTCAATACAGAAATTGTACCCTAAATGGTCATAATCAAGGCCACTGATTTTCATTTTTTACCAGAAAACCTGATAACATTCCTGAATTTGGACTGCCTGAAGACCAGTAAAAACAAAGAAATGCATGGAATTTGGCATTTTATGCCAGATCAGTAAATCTGTAGAACTTGTTTTTTTCTTAGAATATTCTTCCTGTAGAAGTTTCAATTTTTTTAATGCTCTGTATAATAAGCCTTCTTTTATACTAATTATTTATTCACATTCTAAAAGAATGATAGAATTCCAGTAAAATACAAAAATTAGACTAGCAATCACTGGTACAATTCATGGAATTCCAAGTCTTGAAAATGGAATTTCATTATTTTAGTCACAGTAAATTAGTGGCCTTGGTCATAATACAGTACATCCACACAAGCCTATGGAATATCTAAGTGACTGTGCACATGTTTTACTAAGAAAAAGAAACATTACCTGTATTCCCAGTCATTGACAGAATAAGGACTGTGTCTCTTGTATCACAGCATCCAGAGTCCATTTAAATGTGTGTTCATCTGTGGAAAGTGCTTTATGAGAGCCAGAATATAAGCAATAATTCCCACACTCCCATTCCAATTAAGTTAGCACACCATAAAAATTAAGTAATGTCCTTTCAATGACTCCTCCAGAGTATTTTTTTTTTTTTTTGCAACAGTCTGTGCCCTATTCCTCAGTATGTAGACCATCAGTTTCTTTAATCAGAAACAACCAGGCAGATCTGGTTATGAGGCTGCGGAGATAAGTCACATTTTGTTTACCTTGCCACTCTAGGGAATTCATGATTAGGAAAGTAAACAATGATATTTAAGCATTTTAGTAATCTGCATTATGTTGGATTTATATTTTATTAGGGCCAGGTGTGAGTGAAGTGGCTGAAATTCACTTTGCAAATGAATCCATTAAGACTAAGAAATTCATGAAGTACAAATTCATGAAGTTTCACCCAGCAAAGTGCTCATTTTCTTTGCAAACTTACCAAAATTGACTTGTGAAGTGGACATTTCATGAAAAGAAATGACACTTTAAAGTGTAAATTTTGTATATTCAAGGACGTCAAAGTTGAGGTGAGTAGAAATTTCATGAAAATGAACTCAGGTCACTTTGTGGCCCCTTCACCAGCAAAGTTTAAATTCACAAACCCCTAATTAGGACCTTTTTGGAAATGTAATATGATCAGTGAATAAACAGAACTTCTCAAAGTTCTCAACTACACAGATTTATAAGCATGTCAACACTCCACAGATTTAGTGAAAGGCATATGCAGTGCAGATTAAGCCAGCAGCATGACACAGAATATTTAAATATTTCACAATATACAGTTATCACAGGAAATCCCCATTAATTTCAGTTACATTTCTGTGATATTTACTGGTATATCTAGACTATATTTACCTGGTCTGGGTATGGATATTGGTGGGTAGGGGGGCAGGAGTACCCACAAGGGTGTTGCCAAGCCCAGCACCATCCAGATTGCAAACTGATTTGCACCTGTGGAGAAGGCTCAGGCAACTAACTCCACTGGGGCTGACTCCAAGTCAGTCAATGGAAAATGGAAAGACAGCATGATGGCACCCAAGGAGAGCCACTCTACTAGCAGATTGTTAGTGGCTAGGGACTCCATGATTAGGGGAGTAGAGAGGGTGGTTTTGGAGGGGTGGATGGGAAGAGAATATTCCAGTGCTTTTCTGGTGCATTGACCATCTAAGATTTAGACAGGGTAGGAAGGATAGTGGACAGGGAGTGGGGGATCCAGGCATGCTAACACACCTGGCTACCAATGATTTGGTGAATCAGTCAGTGAAGATGGTGAAGCAGAACTTCCAGAGACCAGGGGACAGACTGGTGGCACACTCAGCCTCATGGGCCTTCTCTGGAGTCCTCCATGTGTGGGGAAGGGAGGGAGAAGCAGCATGTGATAAGGAGTGAGGTTACTGAGTAGCTTAATGGGTGGCTTCAGGGATGGTGTCAAGAGAATGGGTACCACTTTATGGGGAATTTGGGGGAACTTCTTAGACAAAAGACTGTTCAAGGGTGATGGACTTCAGCTGATGAGAGAGGGGAGCTTATGCACTGAGGCAGAAGTTTGACATCTATATGAAGCATTTAAACTGACTGCTGGGGAGACTGGGTATGGGGAACCAAGGTGGCAGGCAAAAATAAGGGGCTCATAGCTCATACTCCCCCACATCTGAAGACTTTGGAACAGCACAGCAAGTACGAAGAGAGCTGTGGTCCAAACTGAACTAGGTGAAGTGACATTTGAGAGGGTGAATGCATGGTGTGCAGTTACCAGGAAAAACATGAGGAAGAAAGGTCAAGGAAAGCAGAAGGGTAGTAGCAAAGTAGGCTAAAGGGAGAGATGGAAGAGTGTATGCCTTATTACCAAGAGCCTAGGCAACAAAATCAGCAATCTCCAGGTGTTTCTGGGAGGCACCAAAGTGGTACTGGGGTGGCAGGCACAGAATAACTGACTTAGGAAAACAATGACTGGAAAATGATGGTCCCCTGATATGTATTGTTCAGGAGGGATAGAGGAACAGGGGGAGGAGAGGAGTAGCCAATTTTGTCAATGATGCCATTGAGGTGACAGAAAATGCGTGCATCAAGGATAGTAATTGGGAGACAGTGTTGCTGTGGTTGCAACTCACAGCAGCATTGGGCAAGAAACTGCACTTGGTGGTGATATGTAGACCTCCATGGGAAGTGGTAGAGAGGGACAGAGAGCTCAGGAAAGAGTCTGAAAGAGGAGTGACAAAGTGGGAAGGAGTGGTGGTGGGTGATCTGAACCTGCCAGACCTAGACTGGGATCTACCAGTGGCCAGCTGCACCAGAAGTCTGGTCTTGCTGGATACTTTCCAGGACTGTCTACTGGTACAGCTAGTTAATGAGGCATACTGCAATTCTAGATGTGGTGGCTACCAACTCAAAGGTGGTATGGCCTGTGAAAATATGGGAGCCCCTGGGGAACAGTGACCATAACTCCATTTGGTTCAAACTGGCCCTTAGGTCCAGAAAACCCTGACTGAGAGCTGAAGTCTTTGATTTTAAAAGGGTGGACTTCAGTAGGCTAAGGGAGAAGGTCAAGGAAATGTTAGTAGTGGTGAACAACATAGGTGGGGCAGAAGAGAGATGGGGCAATTATGGAGGCCATTCTTAAAGCATCTGACTTATGAATGAGAACAGTAATCAAAAAGAGCAGGTTCAAGAGACTGTTATGGTTCTCAGAAAAGGGCAGTGAAATGGTGAGGGCCAAGAAAAAAAAGGTCTTCTATAAGTATAAAGAAAAGCAGGGGGAAGAAGAATTGGGAGAATATATACAGAAAAATAGGGAAGCAAAGAAGGCAGTTAGCAAAGTAAAAGCAGACACAGAGATGCTTACTGCAAGGGGTCAAGAGCAAAAAAAAAACAGTTTTTCTGATATATTGGGGGGAGGAAAAAAGGAGGGAGAATCACAAGGCTAGCTGAGGGAGGCAGAGTGAGGATAGGCAAAAGCCACCATCCTCAATGATTACTTTTGCTCAGTTTTCAGTAGAGATGATGGTGGGCCCTTGCCAGACAATGGTATCAAGGCAGCAACTGAGGGGGTCCAAAAGATGAGGCAGTTAACATTTACAAGCAAAAAGGTTTAAAAAGGGCTAGCAGCCCTCAATATAGATAAGGCCCTGGGACCAGATGGGCTGCATCTGAGGTTTATCAGGAAAACTGTCAGTGGGACTGCCCAAACCTCTAGTAAGTCTATTCAACAGCTCACTTAGAATGGGGGTGGTTCCAAAGGGATTGGAGAGGAGCATATGTGGTTCCAGTGCATGGGAGGGGGGTCACCAAACAAGCAGGTAGCTACAGATCTATCAGTCTTATATCTATGGTAGGGAAGCTGATGGAGTCACTGATCAAAGAGGACCTCATGGACTACTTGGACAGCAACATAATCCAGGATAGTCAACAGAACAAATTCATGGCAGGGAGGCCTTGTCAGACTACCTTGATTGTTATTTTTTGACTGAGGGATGAGGGAATTAGATTAGGGCTATGCTATGAATTTGCTGTACTTTGACTTCAGCAAGGCTTTTGACTCAGTGCCTCACAAACACTTGTTGAAGAAGATGGACGATGTGGGGGTCACTAAGGTCATAGTAAACTGGATAGGTAACTAGCTAAAGAGAATGCAGCTGATGGCAGTAGTCAATGTGGTCAAATCAGAAGAAAGGGTGGTCACAAGTAGGGTACCGCAGGGAATGGTCCTTGGTCTGGTCCTCTTCAATATGTTCATCAGCAACATTGGTGATGGACTCTGGAGTAGATTGTTTCTCATTGTGGATGATACTAGGTTCTGTAGAAGAGTGGATAGCAATGAAGGAATCGGGGAAATGCATAGGGACTTACACAAGCTAGAGGAGTGGTCTAATGTTTGGTAGTTGAATGTCAATGCTAAGAAGTGCAAGGTAATGCTCCTAGGGAACAAGAATTCCAGGACAGAGTACTGGATGGGCAGGGCGAGACATAGCATTATGGCTGAGGAACATAACCTTGGAGTTATCATCCATGACTCAGTAAAGTCAATGCAACAAAGCATATAGCAAAGTGAGTAGGATGCTGGGTCAAATGGCAGGGGTATTGGTAGAAGAAGGGAAGAGGTAATACTTCCCCTCAATAGAGCTTTAGTGAGGTTACACCTGGAATACTTTGCCCAGTTCTGGAGTCCTAACTTAAGAATATGGTAAGCATTGATATTATGGAGGTAATTAAGAAAATTAATAGTAACACCAAAATTAAATGCTTTAGGTAAAGCAGACTTTAAAAGGAAGATGCAAGAAATAAGTACATGGGTTTGGAAGGCAGAGTTTAGTCAATTAGACCATTATGGAATGTGGAAAATAATACTAAGTAAACTGGACTATTTAGTTGATAAATATGTGTCAGAAAGGGTTAAATACAACAAGACTGGTAGACTATCGAAATGGTTGGATAACAAAGTTAGTAGATTAATAAGAAAGAAAAACAGGGTGTACAAAAGGAAGAAGAAGGCTAATTCACTGGAAGCATGGAAAAAATTCAAAGAAGCAGTAAGGGCATGCAAGAAAAGCATTAAAAAAATCTGAGTGCGAGCATGAACTAAGACTGGCATCAGAAGTCAAGGATAATTATAAAACATTTTATAAATATATCATCTATAAATGAGGGGATAATGTGCAAGTAGGACCTCTTCAGGATGATATGGGTAATTTGCTTAGTGAAGAAAAAACATGATCCAGATGCTGAATAACTATTTCTGCTCAGTGTTTAATACTAAAACAGATAGAATAATATCATTTGACTTAGATAGATGGGTACAGACACCAGAGCTTGTCAAGAATGACATTAAAAAGAGGTTCCAACAACTGAATCCCAATAAGGCACTGGGGCTGGATGGAGTGCACCCCAGAGTTATTAAGGAATTGGTGGAGGAATTAACTGGGACAATTACTATGATGTTTCAAACATCTTTAAATAAGAGGTGTGTGATGGAGTGCTGGAGGAGAGTGACTATTGTCCATATCTTAAAAAGGGGAAATAAAAAGGATGTGATGAATTACTGCCCAATAAGTCTGACATTGGTCATAGGAAAGGTGCTTGAAGGTGTAATTGAGGATGAAATAGAGAACTTTATTAAACAATCAAATATGACTTATATTACCCAACATGGTTTCACCAAAGGTAGATCACGTAAGACAAATTTATTACAGTTTTATGGGAGAGTTAGCAAAGCACTGGACAAGGGGTATCCTGTGGATGTAATCTTATTGGACTATAGTAAAGCCTTTGACATTGTACCACATCATGAACTAGTCAAGGTACTACTGAAGGCAGGAATTAACATCAGCATAGTGGCCTGAATCAGTTCTTGGTTAGAAGACAGAAAGCAACTGGTAAACATTCGAGGTGTGTCATCTGACTGTGCCAGTGTGACCAGCAGGATCCCTTAGTGGTCAGTCCTCAGCCCCAATTTATTTACCCTCTATGTGGCAGCAATGAAACGTGGCAAAGGAGTATTTTTATCAAAATTCTCAGATGATACCAAAATTGGTACTGTGGTAAACAGCTCTAAACAGGGAGAAAATCTGCAGGCAGAGTTGTATAAACTAGAAGAATGGGCCAGTAAATATAAACTCAGGTTCAATATTGACAAATGTGCATTAATGTACCTGGGGTGATCTAATCCAAAGGCATGGTATTGGTATCACATAATATGGGCAAGTCAAATTGAGCAACTCAATTTGACTGCCAGTAGGAACAGCGAGTGTTAGACTATAGTGAGGATTAGTATATAGTGAGTGTAGCAGTGAGCTACTGTAGCTGCAGCCGGCTATGGTGCTATGTTCGGCAAAGCAGTTCATAGTTGGCCATTTGGTGTAGTGGCTTCAGTCACTGCCTCTGTAGCTGGTGAACCCAGGTTTGGGTCTGGCTGTGGTGTATTTTTGTTGGGGGGGCATAATATATATTTTTTTAAATAACTGCTGTTCCACTGCTATGCTGGCTTTGTTCACTTCTGTCCACAGGTAGTCACCCCCCCCCCGGAGTAGCCCTCCTCCTGAGTTTTCTCCATTTCACTGTGCCCTCTCCGAGTTAATTATATTATTTATGGGGAGTGTTGGGGGCATAGCCCCCTCATAAAAATTTAATTTATATTGCCCCATAGAGAAAGTAAGCGACCATCGCTGTTTGCAGCAGTCACTGTAATTCAAATCACCATTTTCACTTTTGGCGATGTTGGGTTCCCTGTTGTAGGTGTTCTTTTTGAGTCACTGTTATCACATAAAACCTACAGCATCTACTGAACAGCCAATTTTTAAAGTAAACATCTATGGAGAGGGACGGGGGCATGTTAGTGATAAATGATTTAAAAAGTGTCACTGTCATTGGAGTGCAAAGACAGCAGCAAGGATCTTAAACTGCATTAGAAGACATATTAATAGGAGGGACAGATGAGTAGTGATCCCTCTTCATATATCCATTGTGAGATCCCATTTGGAGTACTGTGCCCATTTCTGGTTACCCAGTTTGAGGACAGAGATTAAGGTTCTTGAAAGAGTGCAGCAAAGTGTGACAAAGATGGTAAGAGGCCTTAAAAATCTGAGTTATGAGGAAAGGTTACAGAATTTGGGATTATACTCATTGGAAAATAGAAGATTATGAGGAGACCTACAGTACGTCTGCTCTTTGGGTCCTTTACTAATGATGACCTTTGGGAATGTCTGGGATTCGAATTAAAAGTACAGAATTATAACACAAGGTTTTGTAGTTTACAATTGAAATGGGAAACAAGTTCCACTTAGTGGAGAGCTAAATGGTTTAACTAGAGGGTGACTGTATTTTGGAAAAGCCTCCCATTGGAAGTGGTAGACATTAAAGATATGTCAGTGTTTAAGGTCAAATTGGATAACTACCTTAGGAATCACCCATCAGGATATCCTCTTGTGTAAAGGGTTAAACTTTAAATGGGTCTTTGGGCCTTATCTAGCTCAAAATAACTATGAGACCTACAAGGAAAGATAGGGTAGGCTAGAGATGGTGCAGTGCAGGATGACGAAAAATGATTCGGTGCCAAAGGGGCAGGTCCTGGTAGGAGCACCTCAAGGCACTGAACATGTACTCACTGGAGACCAGAAGGGAGAGGTGAGATATGAAAGAGACCTTCAAGATCCTAAAAGAAATTAACAAAATGAACTGCAGGGAACTATTAATTTGAATACCAGCTTGCAGTCACATGGACATGAGTGGAAACTAAGAGAGGGAAGGTTCAGGAGGGATATCATTAGGTATTATTTTACAAAAAGGATGGTGGAGACATGGTACAGACTACCAGCTGAAGTCCAGGTGCAAAAACTGTTGGTGGCTTCAAGCATGGTTGGGACAGAATGATGGGTATAGTGCTTGCTCTGAGTGGCAGAAACGGAGCAGAATGGGAGGAGTAGGGTTGTCACCTGTCAGGTATATTACCTGATAATCCAGTTTTCAGGGTCTCTATCCAGTATTCTGGTTTTGCTCAGTGCTGGTCAGGTTTTTGAGCACATTTGAGTGTTCATATACTTTTGAAACAGATTCTGTCATATCATTCATTGTTTCTGCTGCATGTCCAGGTTCAAAACAAGTTCTTTTGTCAATACAGTGCTTTCTTTGTGAAAGCAGTCAAGCTGGAAGATTTAAAGTATCAACCATTAGTACCATTAGCAGATACTTATCCTAATCTTCTCCCCTCTGCACCTTAAAGCAGCACAGCAGCAAAGCTAGACAAAAAGCCTGTCCCCACCTTTTGTAACAGTAAAAGATACCGTTGTCCTACACTTTTATTTGCTGGTAAATATTTCCATCTCTAACAGAATTTATGAATTCTTACATGTTTTAAATTATTTTTTTTTTCCTCAAGAATAATGTATGGTTGCTTCTTTGACTTAGAAATAGTAGTGTGGACATAGAAGGAGATGTATCCAGATAAAAATATAAAGTACATATTGTAGAAAATGAGCAATGTCTTTATTATATATCATTATATACTATGTATACTATTGTGCACTATTTACAGTATTTCCCTTGTATCCACCAGATCTTATCTGAAAATGAGATTTTCTTTATATCTGTGTGTTTGTCTGGTAAACCAATGTCAATAAATAAAAGTAAATACAGTGGTGTGAAAAAGTATTTGCCCCCTTCCTGATTTTCTCTATTATTGTATATTTGTCACACTGGATGTTTTCAGGTCTTTAGACAAAATGTAATATTAGATAAAGGGAACCTGAGGGAACAAATAACACTTGTTTTTTTTTTTTATTTCACTTATTTAATGAAAATAAGTTAACCAACACCAATTGGCACTGTGTGAAAAAGTAATTGCCCCCTTACACTTAATAACTGGTTATGCCACATTTAGCTGCAATGACTGCAACCAAACACTTCCTATAATTCAATATCAGTCTTTCACATCGCTGTGGAGGAATTTTAACCCACTCTTCCTCGCAGAACTGCTTTAATTCAGTAACATTTGGTAGGTTTTCGAGCATGAACTGCTCTGCTTCAGGTCCTGCCACAGCATCTCTATTGGGTTTAAGTCTGGGCTTTGACTAGGCCACTCCAAAACTTTAATTTTACTTTTTTCACCATTCTGATGTGGACTTGCTTTTGTGTTTTGGATCATTGTCTTGCTGCATGACCCAACTACGCTTCAGCTTCAGCTGACGGAAGGATGACTGGACATTCTCCTTAAGAATTTTCTGGTACAGAGCAGAATTCATGGTTCCTTTAATTATGGCAAGTCATCCAGGTCCTTAGGCAGCAAAGCATCCCCACACCATCACACTACCACCACCATGTTTGACTGTTGGTATGGTGTTTCTTACTGTGGAATGCTGTGTTTGCTTTTACGCGAGACATTATGGGATCCATGTTGTCCAAAAGTTCCACTTTGACTCATCTGTCCATAGAACATTTTCCAAAGGGCTTGTGGATCATCCAGGTGCTTCTTGGCAAATGAGAGATGAGCATTTATGTTCTTCTTGGTTAGCAGTGGTTTCCGCCTTGCTACTCTCACATGAAGCACATTTTGCCCAGTCTCTTTCTGATTGTGGAGTCATGAACACTGACCTTAGCTGAGGCAAGAGAAGCCTGCAGTTCTTTGGATGTTGTTTTAGCATCCTTTGAGACTTCTTGGATGATTTTACACTGCGCCCTTGGAGTAATTTTGGCAGGCCGCCCTCCTGGGAAGGTTCACTACTGTTCCAAGTGTTCTCCATTTGAGATTATGGCTCTCACTGTGGTTCGATGGAGTCCCAGAGCCTTAGAAATAGCTTTGTAACCCTTTCCAGACTGATAGAGGGCAACAACATGTTTTTCTGATCTTTTCAGGAACTTCCTTTGATCATGGCATAATGTGCTTGTTGAATCTTTGTCCTGGCAATGTGACTCTGATGGTAAGGGCCAAAATAAGTGAGGTTTATATTGAGCAGGGCTGGCTGTAATCAAGCCTGGCTGTGTTCAATCAGCTGACTCTAATTATCCCTTTAATTGGGTTGATTTAACTAGGGGGCAATTACTTTTTCACACAGTGCCAGTTGGTGTTGGTTAACTTTTTTCATTAAATAAATGAAATAAGTAAAAAAAAAAAAGTGTTATTTGTCCACTCAGGTTCCCTTTATCTAATATTATATTTTGTCTAAAGACCTGAAAACATCCAGTGTGACAAATATGTAATAATAGAGAAAATCAGGAAGGGGGCAAATACTTTTTCACGCCACTGTACATTAATAACTAGGAAGAACCTGGTAAAACAACTTCAACAGGTATAGTATGTTAAAATTGTTGATCTCCTGTTTTAAGTGCTGTCTTTTGCTGACAAAAGAACTGGCTTTGAAGGAGGAGCAGCAATGCACAGTCAGTCAGGAAAAGGGGTGGAGCTGGGGCAGAGTTTAGGGTGTGGCTTAGTATCCATTTTCTGCCTCATCCAAAGCTGACAACCCTAGCAGAGAGGTTGGGGAAGGCTAGGACCTTGAGGGACAGTAGGTCCCAGAGATAAACAGGGAACTCAGGCAGACACGATGTAGAATGGGTCTTTTTCTGCCATTATTTTCTGTTTCTATGACACTGTATAGAACTATATAGAGTGTCTTGTCCCTGACAATCACTGTATTTCACACTGGTTTCTTGCCATATTCCCTATTTGTGTTTCATTTTTGCATGTTTATGGCTAATGATCAGTGATATGAGTAGACACTGTGGCCATCTATCCATCAGTAGATGCTCTACTAAAGCAGTAGTGCAGGTTACAGAGAAAGTCTTTAACCTATACTTTTTTATCCCATTTAAAACATCTCTTTTTCTCAAGCCCTGTAAGATGCCATTTTCCACCATTTTGAGTCTGTATAGCAGATTTTTTTAGACTTGAAATAATTAAAATGTGCTCTATTTTAAAATGGCTCACCCCACGGCTTTATCAGTATTCTCAGTTGGTTTTTAACATTCAGTGCACCATAAGGGGTAGGAGAAGTGTTTGTTGAATGCTACTGTAGTTCATCATAGCCAAAACTATAATTCTGTGTAGAATTATAGTTGACAATATTGATGAAAACCTGAGGATAGGATACAGCTTTAAATTAATAAAAAATTTCAAAATAGACACACAATTGAGAAGAGATGACATCTGACAAAACATATGTTCTAAAATAGAACTAGAACTATGGAAAGTGTGTTTTCATTCTTTTGGGGAAACTACCTGTATCTTCCGGTGACTGCGAATCTCGATGCTTTCATTTTGCCATCCATATTGGTTCCAGAGTTAGTCCTTTCTAAGATAATTTGGTGTAGGTGGAGAACACTGGACCACACAACTTGCATAGCATAAACCTATAGTGAATAAAGCATTACGTGTTTGCCATGCTGTACTATAGCTGCATTAGGCTACTTTTGTCATGTGTTTGGTGTTGAGTTAGATTCTGTCAGTTTTCTTTAGAAGGGGGGCCTTTTCCCCAACACCCCATCATATTTTTAACACGGGAGTGTGGGGGCACAGCCCCCCAACTCAAATAAACCAATTACAAAAAAAAAACAAAAAACATGTATTTGAAAAGCACCATGATGTGGATCCAATGTTCTCCACCACATCGATACAATATGCTAATAGTGTAGGTCAGTTCCATGTCAAAACTGTTAAAACTGTTACCTAAAAAAAAAACACCTGCAAATGACAAAAAACATACCTGCATGCAGTTCTGAACCCGGGACCACCAGGTCTTCAGATGGTGTCCCTACCCACTATGATAGGCAGGTAGCAGATAGCTCAGTGGCATCACTCTCCATGTCCCAATTTAACCCATCCCTCTTCCCCCCTTCCTATCCGGGAGCTATTTGAAGATCTGGCAATACAGATTACTATATTGCCAAATCTTCAAATAGCTTCAGTTTAGAATCTATGTGTGTCCTGGCTACACCGAGCCCAGTATCGACTAGCAGGGTACTCGTCATCCAGTACTTGTATCAGAAATGCCCAAGAATGTCCAGACTTCATATCAGAGCTATTTTAAAAATGGGGCCACATATTAAGTAAATGGAGGACCCCGGCTGCTGCCCACTTGAAACGTCATGACAGGGACAGCCATGGGTGCTTGTGGGCACGATAGGGAGGGCTCTGCACCCTAAAATGCCAGGGTAATGAGGGCGTAGGATCAACCAGATATAATTTCAAATAAATGGGAAGTAAGTATGTTTATTTTTAATTTATTTTCTACTGCATCTGCTAATCGGGCCCCACTTTACATGGAGGTGGGGCCTGACTGTATGCGGACGTTTCCCTTTAAGGCAGTTGTTACAAACAGTGTTACATACATATGTAATTTGTGAGAACAATTAATAAGTGCAATGGTAACAAGTGAACAAGTTCTGTCATGAAATAAGGGGTAAAGGAGAGAAAGGATGAGATGACAGAGTCATGTCACAGAGAGACCCCTTCAGGATGTGGGGAACCCTGCAAGGGGACAGAGGACTGGAGTAGGGATTAGAGAGGGAGAGAGAGAGAAAGGGGGAGTAAGTGTGATTAACACATTGGAGGTGAAATAAGGCCTGACCCAAAAAGAGAACCCTTCAGGATACGATGAATCCTGCAAGGGGCAGGGAAGTTCAGGTGACTGTAAACCCTCCTGTGGCCAGACAATATAATTATAGAGGGATGGTGAGATGGAGGGTATGAGAAATAACACCTAGAAGGGGATGAGGTCTGATCCAAGGAATCCTCCAGGATGCTGGGGACCCTGCAAAGGGAACTAGAAGGCCAAGGATTGGTAGATGGGGAAGAAAAGGTGGCAAGCCTATGCACTATAGGACCCCTTCAGGATGTGGAGAACCCTGCAAGGGGAGTGTGAAAGCTAGGGAAAAAGGGGGCAATAGTAGGGGGAGGGGAAAAGGTATGACAACTAGCATCTAGGAGAGGCTAGGGTCAGTAGAGGCAGCAGAGTCTGTAGAGTCATTGGGTACATTTAGAAGGGGGACAAACTGTACTGTAAGGAACAAGATGAAGGAAATTAAGGTGGGTTATGACAGGAACAGTTAGTTGCAAGATAGTTGGAGAGGGCAGTATTGATGGAATTGAGGGAGCAGAAGTGTTAGAGTTGGAAAAGCAGAGAGTTCCATATTTTAGGGAAATGGTGAGAGTATCCAAACTGGCTGGAAAGGGTGTAATGGCGGGGGACAGTTAGTGTGTGAATGTCGGTAGATCTGAGGGAGTGGGAAGAAGTAAGGGGTGTTGTAAATGATGGGGAGTGGTAGGAAAGGAGTTTACCCAGGCACTGTTTCATGGTGAATTTAGTGCAGTGTGAGAGGCATCTATTTGTAAGGGAGGAGAAGGAAAGGGCTCAATAGAGGTCACAGTGGTGGGTGCAAGAGGGAACATCAAGGGCAAAGCAGCAGAAGGCGTTGAAGAGAGTGTCCAATCTGGTCAGGGAGAATGTAGGAGCAGCTCCATAGACTACATCACAGTAGTCAAAAATGGGGAGTATCATCTTCTGGACAAGCTCATGCCTAGCCACAGGAGGGATGCAAATGCAGTTCCTGAACAAAGCACCAAGCTTGGGGCACAATTTTCTCTGGATGGTGTCAATGTGTCCAGAGAAGTTGAGGTGTTGGTCTAACCAAACCCCAAGGTATCTGAAGGATGAGGTGTCCTCAAGTAAAGTCCCGTCAAGAGTGCAGAAAGTGGGCAGGTAGAGAAGCCTAGAGAGTCTCTGCCTTGTGCCAAAGGTCATGGAGACTGTCTTCTTCATGTTAAGGAATAATTGATGGTTTGAAAACCAGAGCTGAACCTTGCTGAAGTCATGCTGCAAGCTGGATTTAACCTCAGCTGGGCATGAGCCAGATGCATACAGGACAGTATCATCAGTGTACATGTGTATGGCGGTGGAAGGGGAGCTGACAGATGGCAGGTCATAAGAAAGATGGAGAATAGAAGGGGACCAAACACAGAGTCCTGAGGGACACCAGTGCAGATTGGGACGTGGGCGAGATGGCATCTGAGATCTTAATTGACTGGGTTCTACCAGTAAAGTAGTCCTTAAACCAACTAGTGGCAGAAGGGGTTAGACCAGCACATGGGAGGGAATCAAGGAGAAGTGAGTGGGAAACAGTGACAAAAGCCTTGGCAAGGTTGACAAATATGGCTGAGGTGATTCAGCTACTGTCCATCTCGGAGAGGATGGAGTCAGTGAGCCAAAGTAGGAAGTGGTGGTAGAGTGTTTTTTCCTGAAACCAGATTGGAACAGGGTGAAGAAGGAGGTATCAGATAGAAAGGAGGTGAGTTGAGAGAGGACTAGATGTTCTTGTAGTTTGACTAGGGTAGGGAATAGCAAGATGGGGTGATAGTTTCCAGGGGATGAGGGGTCTCCCCCTTTAAGTAGAGCGAGGACCACTGCATGTTTTCATGTGGTTGGGGCATTAGAGGTTGACAAAGAGAGATTAAAGATTAAGGAGAGGGGGTAGCTAATGACCAGGGCTGAAAGACAGAAAGAGAGAGAGAGAGAGAGGAGTTTAGGGTCAAGGTCATCTGGGGAAAATCCTTTTGAGGAGTTGATGGTGATGAAGGCATTTAGAGTATCGGTGGGGAGGCTGAAGAGAATGAGAAGGAGGGGTGTAGGGAAACAGAAAATGGAGCATTTTGGGGGGATAGATTGGCAGTCATGACATTTGAGGGGGGAGGGGTAATTAGGGAGGGACTTCAGCAGTTTGACTGCACAGGAGGTATAAGAGGAGTTAAATTCCACAGCTACGGCATGGGAGTTGGCTACAAGATTATCATTTACTTTTAGCACTGGGGAAGGGGGACAGGACCGAGGGATAAAGAGGGCATGAACCATCTTCCAGAACTTGGAAGGGAAATGTATGTTACTGAGGAAAGCATTTTTGAAGTAATCGAACTTGGCTAGCCTTGTTGCCCTGGTAAAGGCATTTTGGAGCTTACGGTAGTCTGTGAGATCAATAGGAAGCTGGGTGGATTTGTGATGCTTCCAGGCATGATCTCTGGCCCTAAGACAGGCTAAAAGTTCTGAAGTAATCAGTGGTAGGTGGGTACCCCAACTCTGAATAAAATACAAAATCACACATACCCCCATAATACAAAGCATCATGGGCTGTATATGAAAATCACCACAAAATGTTATGCTGGTTCAACTTTACACAAGAATGCATAGTGCCAAAAGGCCTCTCACACAATCTAGAAAGTGTGCCAACAGAAGACACAGACACGTGTTGCATCCTACCAGAACTCATAAGAGTGCCTCATCTGTATGACACCCCAGTGGAATGAACCAGCTACCCTAAGTTGGTCTACATGTGTACCTCAAACCCTGGTTTATTTGAGAGGGGCAAAGGTGTACCAATTTGCAAGGAATATTTTTTTGAAGTAGGCTACAGCCTTATCAACTGACAGCGAGAGAGAAGACTAAGGGAGACCAGTCAGAGACAGATAGGTTGTGCAGGAAAGGTTCATGGTTTAGGGATTTGAAGGAATGAAGTTGCAATGTTTTATGCAGAGATTTTGGTCTGTGGATTGTCCTGATAACTAATATTGGGTTGTGGTCACTGAGAGCATCTGCAAGGATGCCAGAGCTAATTACTCTGTGGGAGTGGGTGGTAAGAGCCCAGTCATTCAGGGAGTGATTTTGTGTCTTATGGTTAGGGCCGGTGGGTTCTGAGATCAGTTGCAAGATGTTCAGGGCTCCAAGATCATTACTTATTTTGGATGTTTTGGGAGACAGCCACTGTAAGTTTAGGTCAACTAAATGTATAGTTCACCAGAGTGAGAAAGGGCTGCGATGAAGGTAATGAGGTTGAGTGCAATAGAGGGCTGGACATTTGGGTGACAGTAAATGTTGGCTATAAAGATGGGGAGAGTGAAGGGCAGAGTTAAATGAATAGCCAGTACATTGTGGGACACTGGGCTGGTGGATGAATAATAGAGTATTGGAAGGAGATAAGAATGTACACAGCAACACCACCACCTCTACCTGCTCAATCTTTCCTCGGGAGGGAGTAGCCAGGAATGGAGACAGAGAGATGAGGGATTGTTCTTTTTAGCCAAGTTTCCATAATGATCAGTATGTCAGGTTTTAGACTGGACACCATGGTTTGTAGAAGGTCAAGTGTTTGCTACAAACCACATATATTTAGATGAAGGATCTTGAAACTCTTCGGGAGGACAGCGGGAGTGATAGAAGGGGCCACGGTACATAATGGAGCATTTATGACATGAGGCGCAGATGAACCAGAGTTGAGTTTGATATCTCCATAGGAGAGCAAGAGTAGAGCTAAGATGAGGAAGTGAAGCTTGGGGCATTTAGAGTTAGATGGTGAGGAACCAGTGAAACTGGGAGGGTAGTTCACATGAGAGTATGGGAGAAGGAGATGAAAAGCAGCAAATAAGGGTGCGACAGTTAGCAGTGAAGTATGGGGGATAGAGGATGAATATGACCATAGTTCAAAGGGTGGGGAGGGAGTGATAGTGAGAATGTAAGTATGGGACTGGAGATAGGAGGGTGTAGAAGGTGAGTTATTTGGCATTTTTGAGTAGAGACCAATCAGAGGGGTTAGAGAAAGTACTAGGAGTAGAGAAAGGGGGAAAGAGGAGAGGACTTTCATGTTGCAGGGCATGATATGTGTAACAATATGATCTGTATTCGGTATAAGAGCAGCAGTACTGCAAGTAAGGGTAAGAGAAAAGATGGGAGGAGCAAGGCAAGGGGTGCTAGGTCTAATTGTCTTTGTTTAACAGATGCTTAAATAGAGCAAAGGAGAGGTGTATATATATGAACAATAGGCAATGATCACTTTAGATAAAGATTGTGTCCCTCTAGTGGCAGTACAGTATAACTTGCTAATGGGAAAATGGACACTTTTTTTAAAATTTTATTTACCAGGAGAGAGACACAATATAATCACTATTTAGCAATACTATTAATATAGTCAAGATTAAGCAGAGTGCAAGGTAGTGAGTGTGTGTGTGGCTTGGGGGAGTGGAGCAAAGGAGCTAAGAAGAAGAGATTTGAGAAGCTAGATCAGAGGGAAAGAAAGGAATACAATAGGCACATTTTAGTACTTTTAGCAATATAGTCACAGAATATTAGCATACGAGTAGAAACAGTGCAGTATAAACCCACAGTAATTTAACACAGTAATCCACAAGAAGTTTCCCCATAAGCAGAAATAAAATACAGTACTCTGCATAAAACACATTTACCCATAATAGCTTGGAAACATGCACATTTGCCCATATAGCCTGAAAATATGCAGATCCAGGTATAAGGAGGTTAAGCAGTACAGGGTAGGCTGACTAGCCAGATAAAAGCCAGTCAGGGTACAGCTTGAAAATAGCAAAAGCCAGTCGGTAAACAGTCAAGGTCCTTGCAAGGGCCAGTATTCAAATGTCCTACTTGAAGAAAGCACTCTAACCAATAGAAGTCCAGCAGTTTCCAGGGGAAATTAGCCACTGGGAAGCAGGGATCTGGGTCTGAGTAGACAAGAAGAGCAACAGTGGACATACCTGATTTTCTTTGTGGCTGGAGGCTGAGTACAGCGGGTAGCTCCAAGGAGTGAGTCACGGCCATAGGTCTGGAGGAGGAAGCCCAGTCAAGGGCAAGTTTCTGATTATATCTGCGGTGAGAGGCTGAGTATGGCCAGTGGCTCCAAGGAGTGAGCCATGGCCTCAGGTCGTGAAAGGTTTATTGATCAGCTTTATTGATACATGGCCATTCTCTATTTTACAAGTGTTAATAATATTTATAAATGAAATGGTACCAAGATAACTCAGGGATATTGCCCTTACTCCAAGAAGTCATTAGAACAATAAGTTATTATCCATAATGATTTAAAAGTTAGGCCTTTTTAAAAATAATTTATTTGAATGAAGATAACTTTGCAACCTGAAATGTCTAGGCACTTAGTTTTCTTACTGAAAGCTTGGAGTTAGGTAAATATAAATGTTACCCTGGTACAGCTTACATAAAATTAAGTTTTAACAACAGTGTTTATAACTATATTGTTGTAATATATTTTGCAAGTATTGATTACAATTTATGTTGTATTAATTGTATTTTACAAAGGTTAGCAAGGAATTTTGGCAACATACTATAGATTGTGGGGGCATGTGTGATTTTGTATTTTCTTGAAACTTGGCTTCCCAAGCCAAATGCCCTTTGGGGTAACCCTTGCCTCAGTGTTTGCGCACAGGGGTTCTTTGTCTTTTATACTATAGATATGCAACTTTGATGTGATGTCCTAAACAATAATGCTTCTGTATGTGCTGCCAACAGCAGTCCTGGAGAAAAAAAGCACTTTAAATAAGTGCCTCACAGTGTCTGATTAAAAATGTCATCCAGCAACAAACTGCTAGGAACCCAGTAATAAGGTATGAGAATGTTCAAAGAGTGTGGCATTGACAGACTTTGAAAGAGCTTTAATAATGAATCCTGTATAGCTCTTTTACTCCATAAAGAAAGAGAGTGTGATGACATTGTGCACCAGTTAGAAGTTAGAAAAATAAGGCACAGCGGGCCCCGTATTCATCTACAACATTGTGGCTGTATACAAACAGTGTAGCACAAAATATAATGTGAGACTATCAGGGAGCCCATGTTCGTTCAGGCAGGGCACATATTTTTGCTTCATTTGCATTTTTTTTTACTGTGTAAGTGTGTACAGTTCTTCATTATAACTGTTGACTAATGCAAAGAGCTATAGACTAGTTAAATGTTGAGTCAATTTCTCCTGCTGATTACTACAAAAAAGTTCATGTCAACCCCTGTTGCCTAGTGTGTTACTTATGTGGCCATTATCTATCCATGGTTTCCCTGTGCAAGTGTTACACTTCAGTTCACTTTCTTGCCATGCACAGATGCACTGTAGGGCAATATGTACAGGCACATGTCCATTAGTTATGTGTTGTGCCTACCCACCCTGTGATTCACTGATGTGAAGAACAACATCACACCAAACTGAGGGTAGTGCCCAAACCAGCAGAGTGGTGGGTCCCTCGGTCACAACCACAGGACAATTGACCCACAGCAACTACGTTTTACATAACCAGTAGCACATGCGATGACTGACTCTACACACAGTTGTACTGTATCATGTGTAATAACAGAGCTAATGATGAGGACAGCACTTAGCATTCATGCAACGCTGCAATGTCACCAAGGAATAGCATATACACAAAGTACAAGCAATTCAGTTCTCCCACCTGTTATACCTCTCATTACATTGTATGACATTGTATGACATTATGTAACCCTGTCAGTACATACCAATGCATAATAGTTTACAGTATCACCAGCTAGCAATCACAGATACCCCACACCCAAATGCAGTTGACAGACTCCCCAAACTGAACATTCTCATTGTAGCCACTGGTGGTGGCATAAACAAGAATAGAGCCACAGAAGCAATACAGACAGTAAGCCCCCTTGTGACACATGAGGACCTCTATAAAACATCATTCAGAGACTGAAGTAAGTGTCAAACAGTGTGGTGGGGGGGTGGTACAATCAAACATGAAAAGCAAGTGTGGGAACAGCAGTTTTTGTGTGTCTGAAAAAGAGATTGCAAATTTTCTCAGTAGAAGCATTTGCCTTGAAAATATGTATTTTTAGACAATGTTAAAAATATTTGCAAAGCTAATTAGCCTTTCTGAAGCATTTTTTATTAAAAATATATCATGGCATATGTCTAGATGTTAACTTAAAGAAGAACTAAAAAGAATTCAAGGGATGAAGCTGCACAGAATGCAGAATTGCTCCAGTAGAATTCAACAGAATGGCGCTCACTGGTGAAAAGCTTTTTTTTTTTAAATTTGAGGTCAGCTCCACAGAGTATGTGTCTTTTAAATATAAACTGTGGACTGGGTGGGGGACTAGTGAGCCACCAAGGAATATTGTCACATGAGGCTTTAGCTTCTAGCCCAAGTTTGGTAAATACACTTACATCCACCCATTGGAGTCTCTAGCCATGGTTTCTTGCCGTTCATTTTGATACATTAAAGACTTGGGACCATGAAATATATTTAAACTCTACAGAGCTAAAACCTCTGACGGCAGTCTGGCCTAATGGTCTAAGTGATAATGAAGATGGCAGCTACCTCTCCAACAGACCTGACAGAAATTAAAGCCATGTTTTCAAAATTAACTACATGATATGAATAACCTCAAGGCAACCACAAATAGCATGAATGCAGATCACAAAGGATAATTTAATTCTTTTGGGAAGGGTGAACACATGGAATAGAAGCAGCATGAGGATCAATGTCTTACATTGCTGTCTGTTTTGCACAGTCTCAGGGACACTGACATTAATGTGGGACAGATAACCAGAGACTTTGATCCAAGCCGTGACAGATGCTTTTCATTCAGACAATTAACCTTTTTCAAACACATCAGTTTCTGTTTTAATTTTGGTATTTAAACCAATTGTATGCTGAATTATGTGGTGTGTGCATGTGGGTTGTAACATATTTAAATAAATGTCAGAAGAAATAATTTAGTTTTGCAGTTTCTTATCATGCAATGCATCATAACTTTGTAACATTTGAATTGTACACGAACTATAACAATCCAAACTGCTACATGCAACAATCAGATGATCGTACTGCTTATGTACTGATATGTGAGGCCTGCCCAGGATTCTGATGGGAATTGCTGAAGGAGTGTTTTTGGGGAGCAACAGACTGATCACTTGGGCCTGGATATTCAGAGCACTTGCACATGGCGCAACTGAGTTGCGCTGGCTCAAGTATGAAGATGCGCCACCGAGCAATATTCAAAGGGAGCCATGGTGCAGCGCAAATACCATTGCACCAATGTGAAAGTAAAATGTATGCAGCACAAGTGCAGGGGGCGTTCCCATGAATATGTGGTGCAAAGGGATATTCAACCGTGAAGCCATGGCGCAAGTCTGGAGCAAACCCAAAATGCACCACTCAGACTTGTTCCCACAAAAACAGGGCTCAAGCACACAGACAGCAGATACCCAACCCTGTGCCGAGAGACAGTGAGACAGAGACAGAGAGAGAGAAACACAGAGTGAAAGAGAGACAGAAAGGTGGAGTGAAAGAGGGGGAGAAGGGCAGAGAAAGAGAGAGACACACACACATACACACAAACAGTGCACCAGGTTGGCAGACAGACAAACAGACAGGCATCCATCCACCCAGGGGGATACATAAACAGAAGGAGTGATGGAGAGTGTACCTTTCCTGATGGAGGTGGTAATGAGGGGTGTGAGGAGGCAGGAGGAACAGCTACCTGTCCGAAGAAGGGAGCAGCGGTGGTATGCCTGTCACAGGTGGTACCGTGCCCACATCACATTCAAGAACTATAGTGATACCGAGATCATGGGCTGGTATTGCCTGAACAGGGCCATTCTGAGGCAGCCCTGTGAGCTGTGCAGTGAGGAGATGCAGGCACCCACCAGACATAGTCATGCCATGTCCATGGAAACCATGGTGTCTGCCGTCACGTGCTTGCTCACCATGGGCATTTTCCAATGACCAACAAGGGACACCATGGGTATCACCCAGTCAGCCACCTCCTGCCTCCTCACACAGCTCCTCAATGCCCTGCTGCCACATGCTTGGTGTTCATACACTTCTCCAGCACACAGGTGGAGCATACAGCAAACATGCAGGACTTCCACAGGGTTGCACACATGCCTGGCATGATTGGGGCCATTGACTGCACCCACATGGGCATCCACATGCCACCTGGCCCCGAGGGCATGGCGTACATCAAGAGGAAGGGGAACTGAGCATCAACTGCCAGGTGGTGTGTGATGCCACAGTGTGCATCATCAGTGTCTGCACCACACACCCTTAGAGTGCACATGACGCATTCATCTGGCACAACTCTGTGCTGTGCCACAGGTTCATATGTGGGGACATCCCCATTGGCCAATTATGGGTGAGTATGGCACAGACCAGGGGAAAGGGGCATTGCAGACCTGGGGATGGGAGAAGGCAGGCTTTGGTGGTGGTGTGGGTGCCAGGGACAGGGCAAGGGCTGCAGAACAGCATAGCATAGCATAGCATAGGGCTAACCATGTCAATCTCTACACAGGTGAAAGTGAGTACCCACTGATGCTCTGGCTGCTCACCCCTACTGGTGACCGGCGTCTCCAGCAGAGAAATATTACAAAGAGGCACACGCTAGCATGCGCAACACCATTGAGCTTGTCTTTGGCATGCTGAAGGCATGATTCTGTTGCCCAGACAGGTCAGGCAGTGCCCTACAATACAGACCCTCAAAAGTATGTGACCTATTCCTGGCCTGCTGCATACTGCACAACATGGCCATTGACTGTGGGATAGCTGTAGAGACTGAGGAGGTGATAGTAGTGGGGAAGATGGTGACATTGGGCTGGAGGGGGAGGTGTCTAGCCACCCCTGACTCATGCAGCAGACATGATGCCACCATGACACAGTCACACAGGAACAGTTTGGTAAAACCCAGGTAGGTGGTGTGGCACACATGCATGGGCCACACAGACCAGCACACCACACACATGCAGGGATGTGCACAGTGAGTTGCATGCACAGAAGGTGGTGCTAAGCAGGGATGGGGAGGCAGAGGCACACACCTATACACAGCAACACACACAAACATGCTGCACAGGCATGTGCCCACACACACACACACACACACACCCACACAGACAGTGTAATGTGGTATGGATCAGACGCATGTCACCATTGCACAGGCACAACCAGTGCTAGGCTGCTCTCATCACATCCACATCACACATACCAGCAGCCTAGCATGCACACACAGGCAGCATGTGGCACAACATGCATACGTGCCACCACATGTATGACCCACAAGCATCACCTTTGTGCACACAGGGCAGCAGCAGTAGACTGTGGGCAGGGCAGCACACACCTCAGGCCAACTGCACAGTTCCACAGCCACCAAGGCTACATGGACAGCTGAGCCTGGGCCGATCAGCAGCCACAGGCTGTGCAACAGCCATGGAGGGTGTCCAATGCCCCCCCAGGGGTAGATGTGCGGGACTGTGACCGTGTTCTCATGGGGGTATGTAGGCAGCCAAACAGGCCAGCCCTGGACATGGCAGGAATGCCTACATCTGAGCCCGGCATCCACTGTGATGGGGTTGCCTGACAATGGGTCCATGGGGTGGACAGCATGCTGCAGGAGGTCTCCTGTGCATGGCCACACCCAGTGGCAGCCAGAAATGCAAAGCCATCCACAATGGCACTGGCAATGCAGTCCATAGCTGCAGTCATGGCCTCCTACATGTGATGAAGCGCCTCCAGGATCTGTGCAGTACCCCTGTCCTTTTGATTGGCCAGCTGGTGCACCTCCACCCACAGTGCACACACCGCAGTTGCAAGCAGCACCTGTTGCTCAATTGATGCCAGCAGCAACCGGGTGTGCTCAGCCAGGCAGTCCACATCCTGAACCTCCTAACTGGGATGCCGCTCAGCTGTGAGTAACCCACCTGCTGTCCAGCCTCCCTCTCCAGTGGATGCTGCACAGTGGGGGCTTACTGGGGTAGGGGCATATCAGGCACACCGGTGGTGGAACCCATGTCTGGCTGCCCAGTGGCACTCGTAGCATGCTGCTACCTCCTGTCTATCTGCTGTATGTCACCCTGTGCCTGCATGTCTGTGGCAGCACCACCACCCATGCAGAGAACAACAGTGGTGCCACACAGCACTGCACCCACAGTGTTGGCAGGTGGATGTGCAGCCACAGGCATGGTGCTGAGCCCTGGTGTTGTCTGTGATATGGGCAGGGGCCTCTCCCCCCAATGTCATCCACGCTGTCCAGGATCAGTGTGATATCCTTGGAGTCAGACCCTGCCCCGACCTGTGTCTCTGCGCACAGCACACCAAGGCTGGCATCCTGCAGAAACACATCCAGGGCCTCGCCCGACCCCAGGCCAAGGATGTCCATGGGCACTGGGGTGCTCAGCCATGGCCTGTTGAGGCCATGGATGCTGGCGAACATTGATAGGCCATTCACAGGGACTGTGGTTCCATCCACAGGGGCTGTGGATGCTGCCAGCACCACATCCTCTGCACGGGGTCATGCTAGTGCTGCAGGAGAAGAAGGGCATGCTAGTGGTGCATTGCCCCCATGTGCCCCTCATGTACACTGCTGCCATATGTGGCCAGCACTGTGCCATGCGTGGGGGTGTACACATGCATATATGTCATACTGGACAGGGGCATGCACACTGGCATGCACATGTATGTACCCTTGGGCCAGTACCTGTGTGTGAGTAAAATACATACCATGCAGTGATGGGCTGCCACCCATCTAGAAGCCCCCTCTGGGCATACCATCCACTGAGGTGTGGCAGATGGTGGCCGCCACTAACTCCATCATTTGTGTCAGAGTGGGTGCATTCGATGCCCTCCGCTGGTGGCACAATGGGACGCTCTTATGGTTGCCACCTTCTCCTTGATGCACCGCTTGTGTGTCCACACCTACTTGTGGCACTCCTGTGCTGTCCACTGGTGGCTGCCATGCTGGTTCACATAGGCAACCACCTTGTCCCATCTGACGGTTCTGTCATGCGGTGTGCCCATGGCACCACTCAACAGGGCCTCCCTTTCAAGGTATACTTCAAACAAGGCATTGGTCTCCCCTTTGTAAAGTTAAGCCTGTGCTTGAGAGCAGGCCCACGCTCCTCGTCCTCATCTTGTCCCAACATGTTGCCTCCTGTGAACATGGACAGCACAGTGTGTCAGTGCCAGCATGGCCCTGGTCCATCCCACCTTGCAATGCTGCAACATCCCTGTGTGCTGTTGCAGCAGCCTCCACGTACCTGTCACGGTTGTAATACCGGTCCTTGGCCTGTGCTGTTCCCTGGCACTTATAAGGCACATTGCATTCAAATTTGATTATGCACAATGGTAATGATATGCTAATGCACCCTACTGCACCGTGCATTGGCTGATGAGGTCATTTGCATAAGGTAGTTGAATATCGCATATTTGTGTTGTGCTCAATGATGCTGTGCCAGAGCAACTCCTTGGTGCATGTCCCGCGCATGCACAGTGCTTGGTCCCACAGTGCACATGTGTGCACCCCACCACACAGGCCTATCACACACACGGTGCACCTTGCGTGATACCATGTTACTGCACATGCACCACTGTGTAGGCATCTTGCATGCCTGCATGCACTTCAGCATGGCCCGATTGTGCATCTGCATGATGCAGCATACTGTGCTGCTCATGCACATGTGCAACTCTCTGTGGGGTCAGGACTTGTCACCTCTGGCTCAGGGTCATGACACTACGCAGGAGTGGGTCATGGTGTAGTGTGCATGCCTGGACACACACTGTTGCCCTGCATTGTGCATCCTCATCATGCATCTTCTTGATACGCATTTGTGTGCTGTTGCACCCTATCACGCAATGCACATGTGTTGCCACCACATGTGTTTACCACTGCAGAGGTCCAGAACTGCATTGCAATTGAAAATGGTGAGCAGATGTGACCATCAGGTATGCAACTGGTTAGGCATCGAGCTTGTGAACCTTGTGGCAGTGGTCCAGCATTTTGTGGCCCAGGTCTACGACCAGGTGCCATTCCAGCAGGCACAGGGGCAAGTGTGGCAGACCATGGCATGGGCCCTTGAGAGGCACATGGGTGTGGCATGGTCAGCAGAGCAGTGTCACCACAGGTATAGGGACTTTTGGTACAACAGTCCTGATGTGCTGCACTAGATACAGTCAAGGGTGCAGTGTGGGGGCTGTCCCACATCCAGGTAGGTGTGTGCTGCTGGCATGCATGCCCATGTGCCCAAATGTGGTCTTCTCTGTTTTGACCAGCATGCATCACCGCTGGGGTGGAACCATCCAAGGGACCACAGTCTTCATGCATGTCCATGGCACATGTGGCGAGTATGCTGGTGTGCTGGTCTGGGGCTGTGCTGGGTGTTGGCCATTTGCAATGTGGGTCATGGGGTGGTGGGGGACCTTCCATACATGTGTACTCATGTCCTCCTCTCTATGTATCATCCACAGGGTCAGAGGACCACAGACAGGCTAGGGAAGCCGCAGACAGCATGAGGGCCTGGGATAGGCAACAGGACAGTGCTCGCAAGGGTCAGAAAGGTGCAGGAAAGAGTGGTCACTTTGGTGGTGCCTGTCCCTGTGGGTGGGCAGAGGGTGCAGGGTATGACCATAGTAGAACCAGCCTTGTGTCAAGTTGGCTGTGTGTGGCACATGGCTCATCTGTTGTTCCACTGTGGCATGCCCATTGGCAGAGTGTGGCTAGCAGTTGGGGCGCTGTTTGCCCAGCCACTGCCTCATGTGCTGCATCAGTGCTACTGCCCAGTGCCATGTGCCCATGTCCATGTGTGCATGGTGCCAGAGGGCTACACTGTCTGCCTGTCTGCATATTGGGGTGTGCCGTTTGGATTGTTGGGGTGAACAATGTGGCACAGGGACATTGTGTACCCCCTGTGGTGCTTCCCCCACTGTCCGCTGCATTCCATGGGTGGGTGGGTATCATTTGTGCAGTGCACTGATTGCCTCTCTTGTCCCTTCCTATAGGTGCTCATCGGCCTGCTGCCAGGAGGCAGGTCTATTGCATCCACAGGGCCTGGCGACAGTGATTGCACTATAGCAGAGGATCCTGTGTGTGGCTATGGGGATCTGGAATGCACTGCAAGCCCTGGAGAGGTCCCTGGCCTGTCATTGAGGGATCCAGCCATCATTGCCCCTCCCCTCCCATTCGTGTCCCCAGCATTTCCACCTCCAACTTGTACAGACACCCCCCATCCTCCTTTACCTCACCTCCTCTCTTGCCCTGTTTTATGGTTTTGTACCTCCTCTCTTGTATTATATAAATGCTTTTGTGGTACATATCTGTGACTGTGTCTGATTTGCAGGTGGTGTGAGGAGCCATGCTGCAGCTGTTTGTTCCCTGTTCCTGTGGTCACCATGGGTGCAGGGTGGGTCACTGATGGGGTCTGTGTTGAGTGTACAGCTGTGTCCCATGGCCTTGGCATGCTTATCTGGGTGTGCATGGGTAAGGCATGCTGTCCCATGGGACCATTGGGCTGCTTTTCCACTGCCATGTTTGTGGGGGTGGCATGGTCAGGGTCTGGGTCCCCATGGTGGTTTGGCCCCCCTGGGGCTGTTGGGCTTCCACCTTCCAAGGCTGTTATGCTTATGGGGAGGCTACCTGTGGAATTGTGCAGGTGGTGGTTTGGCACTGGTGTGAGGGGTGGGGAGCATGGGTTTCATTGTGCCAGGGGGGCTGTGGGGGGTCACTGTGTCTGGGGTGTGCTCTGTGTGGGTCTTCTGTTTCCCTTCCCTTGTGCTGCCTTGGTTCTGTGTTTTTCCTTCTGCCTGTTGCTCCTGCCTTGATCACTGGTGCTGCGCTCAGGTCTGCTCTGTGCATCCCTGGTTACACTTGCACATCCTTGGTTGCGCCATGGCACATCTTTGCCATATTCAGCCTACTTGCGTATGGCATGTTTGAGTGGCACATCTTCTGACTATGGCTTTGGGTGCACCATGCTGTGCTGGTCTTGCACTGGGGTTTGTTCTATTTCTGAATATTCACACCTTGGTGTACAGCTTTCAAAAACTAGTGACATCTGGACTCATATTCCTTGGCATTTTCAAGAATGAGTTTCCTTAACCCAAAGAACATTGGAGGGAACAGGCACTGTCAGTCAGTTGTAACATCCGAGTGTAAATCAGTTGCACCAACAAAGTTCAATTATTGTTTCATAGTCTCACTTTATTATCTATAGCCAAAGAGCCACCTGTTTCTAGCCTGTTTCACTACCTCTCAGGGTTCATCAGGAACAGATGGCTGCTTCATAGATCAAACTCAAAATCAATATTTCCTTGTCATTTTCTCAAGGATAGTATGCCTAGATTTAATTAGTAGTAATTGTCAAACTGAAACAACTGTGTTGAGTAAGAAACACAAATTTTCTATTAGAAATGGAACATTATCTGTGGAATGATACATATGAAATGTTGCCGTTGAGCACATTTTTCTGAATCAGAGTTTAAATCATAGGAAGAGGCTGATAATAATTCAGTTTAACACATCTCTAAGTCCGGGGTAACTTGTGTGGTCCTCAGAACCAGCTTCTTTGCTACAGGAGAGCAGCTGGTAGCATTAGCCCAAGTGGAATAAATACCACAGTGCAGAGGTAGAAGGTTACATCTGAGTGATGTCACAGAGGACTTACTCACCTTTACTGCTACAGAAGCCTATTTATCATAGGCTGTTGCAGAAACCATGTAACACACTGAGCTGGAGCTCTATCAAACCACAGTTCAGTACAAACATTGAATTGCACACTGCAGTGGTTTGCACCCCTTCCCCAATGTGGCCTACTTATTGGAATATCATTTTTGTTCATGCTCTTTAGAGTTATAATTTAGAAACTTAGTAATCATATTCCTAATACTTTTCACATTTTTCTGTTCCATATACAATGCTATCAATGCCATTTTTAACAATAGTGCACAACAGTGCGATGCAGCAAATTCTGATCCCAGAAATGCTGCAACCCTTTGAATATGACTATGAACAAAGGTATTGGCCACAATTTTTGATGGCATTGAATGTGGTGGTGGTAGCTAGCACTGCATCAAGTAGTAAAAAAAGGTTATTAGTGGCAGAGGGGGAATGGAAGGTTGTGGAAATAGTGTAACCATTGACTGCAAATATAATAGAAATATATTGATTGTACTGCACAGTACTGAACATCAAAATATATATGTTTATATAAACCCTGCAGACTCTATCAGGTCTTATCTATATAGTACAGATGTAGTCTGATCAGAAAGTTAGATTTTAAAACAGCAAGTTCAGTTATATTATGCACAATACTTCTTTATGAACTCATTCACTTCATAGAAGCTCTTTGACAGTTCCATCACGTGTGTCCTATTTACTCGTAACACTGCATCCTGGGCCTTTCTAAGCAAAATCAAGCCATAATCCACATGCCACAAACAAATGCGAATACCTCATGAACCATAAGTGCTACACACAAAGTATGAGTGGCAAAGTTGTTCAGTACAAAATTATCTTTCCAATAGTGCTATGTAATTAATTATAAGCAATATTTTTCTTTTTCTATACTAGTCAAAATAACAAATAAAAGTGTTTGTTTTGCAATAAAAAGGCAACGTAACCCATTTTTGGTAGGAAAATATGTAACATATTAATACCAAATCAAACATCTATACATTAGAAGTAGGTACTGTACAAAAGTAATTTTGTACTGAACAGCAATTTTTCTAATATAAAACATGACTTTTTCCCATTTTATTCAAGGTGCCTAGGTGAGGCTTGAGGGATAAATGTCAACCTTACACACAATACCATAAACAAATGCTAATAACTCCTACAGTATACATGATATACATGAAGTATCAGTGGCAAAGTTGTTCAGCACAAAATTAGCTTTCTAATAGTGCTGTGCAGTCAATTCTAATCAATTCTGTTCACAAGTAACACAGAGAAATAGTGCTGATGACCTGAAAGTGTAAAGGGCAAACAGGAAGTCTTTAGCTGCCAACAGAAGCCATTGTGGGAGACAAAGGGGATGATTTGGCTGCCAACTACAGATGTTTCATGGAGGTAATGAGCTAAGACAATTTATTCACAACATTTCTAAAGTTATTGAAGGAAGTAGGGGGTTAGCAAAGGAAGAAAGGAGAAAAGAGTAGTCAAAGAAGAAAGGAGGAAGGGGGAGCAGTTCAAAAAAGGAGAAAGCAGCAAGAAGAGAGGTAAGAGCTGCCAAAATGGTGCAAGGTCTGCATCAGAAACCCTATGAGGAGAGATTGAAAGAGTTCATTATGTACACCCTGAAGGAGAGGAGGGAGATTGGGGCTATTATGAAGATGTTCAAAATGCCTCTTGGGGGTTAATAAGGTACAGGAGGAAGATATTTTTCAGAGAAAAAGGTGCTGTAGAACAAGGGGTCTTGATATGAAGCTGGAAGGAGATAGATTCAGGAGAGATGTGAGGAAGTACTTTTTCACAGAAAGGGTGGTGGATTCCTGGAACAGCCTTCCATGGGAGGCAGTGGGGATGAAACCAGTGGTGGGTTTCAAAAATGTCTGGGAGAGGTACACATGAATCCTAGGAGGAAAGAGTTGGGGAGAAAGAAACAGTGCTGTAAGGGAAGTTGGGAATGCAGTAAAAGTGATCATAATTAATAATGGGCAGACTAGATGGGCCTAGCAGTCATCATCTGCCATCAGTTTCTATGTTTATGTAACCTCCCCTTTGGGAGATTACTAGTTCTATTTGGCCCTCCCTGGGTTTTTGTGGACTAATTTGGCCCAGTATAAAAAAGGGTTAATTCTTCTCAGCACTTGGGTGGAGCCTCCCATAGGTCAGGAGGTCACCATAGGTGTGTGAGGGGATAAAGCACATCAGTTTAGGTGGGATGGGGAGTTCAAATTGTAGGAGTTAGTTTTGAGGGAGCAAGAGGGAGTCAGGGCTGGGTTGGTCAAATGCACACTCCGGCCCCTGGCTGGTGGCTCTTGGGAGAACACAGAGGAAGAAATTGCAGCAAGTAGCCACAAGCTGCACAGTACCTTGGAGGACAGCTAATGTCAGGAGGGGAGCAAGCAGCCGCAAGTTGCAGAGTGCTCTAGCAGCCTGTGTTAATTCATGTAGGGATTCTGTGGACAAGAATATGGCAGGGAGTGTAGTGTCCAGACAGCAAGCTGATTTGGAGCTCTGCAGGACATGTCCCCCTTCTCAATTCAGGGACAGTTGCTGCCAGTCCTGGGAAAGGATGCAGGGGTCATGAGGGAACCTGCAAATTCCCAAGCCATGAGGACTGCATTTTTTGAGGGGGACCCACTGAGTCAGTACAGAGAGAGAGAGAGAGAGAGAGAGAGAAAGGTGGGGATCATTGAGAGTTTGGGTGCCTGTGAAGAATAATGCGCCGTTAGGCACTGTGAACTGTTTTGGGACTTGTGCTGCCTTCAAACTTTTGCAACCATAGTGGTCCTGAGATAATGCTGCCCTAAAGACTGTGCAACCTCCTCGGTCCAGGTAAAAACTGCTATTATGGCTATACCAGCCAAGTGAAAGCTGAGTGTGTTTCCTACTAATTAACTGATGTTCCTCAGAGTCATGTGTGAATATGTTCAATGAATTTGGGATCCCTGTTGTTTCTTCAAGTTCCATGTGGACATTCCATTATTGAAATTAACTGTTTAATATCTATTAACTTGTTGTTTTTGTCCTGCACTAGTGAGGAAAAGGGACCCTATGTGTGAAATGTGGGTCTGGGTAATGTGGCCACTGGAACTTCTTCTGCTGCTGTGGGTGCCCCCTTCTCAAAGACATATTCCACCCATTCCTTAGACATGGAGAGGGAAGGTTACATTTCTATGTATGACAGGTTATGTGATTCAAATGTGTAAGGCATACAGCTGATCCAGTTTTGCACTTGTGCCGTTGGTTTACAGAGCAAGTTTAGATATGGTTATTGGGGGAGGGGTAAGGAGATGAGGGCTTGAGGATCTAACAAAATGAAAAACCAAAACAAATTAAATACCTGGGCTATGTAAAAGAATGCACTCCATCAAGCTCAACAGTGATGAACATTACATACACATTGTGTAGGTTACTGTCAGTGATTTCAGAAATACATATTTTTTTAGCCATGCCATCAGTGTCCATTCAGTGCACACAGTAAACTTTACTTGTAAAAGGTTGGGAAATAATTTAAAAGTTTAAGTTGACAAAAAAGTCAAGTAAGTTATTACATTTGGTAAGCTTCACTTTTCAGCATTTCTCTGTATAAGTTTCAAGTTTATTGCAGGAATAACTCCACTGAGTAAGTTTATTCACAAGGAGGTCCTGAGGACATATATCAGGAACATATACAGACAAAGGAAATTAAATACATAAGATCTTAGTACATAAAAATATATGGTACACGTGGTATATACTGCTCAAAATAAGACATGACAAAGGTAATATTTGTAAACAGAACTAAGAAAGTTCATTTCAAAATTGAGAACCTACAGTCTAAATAATTGGAACAAGATCATTAGGATGTATAATGTAGAGGGAGAGTATAAAATAGAGAGGGGTAGAGAAGAGGGAGGAGAAGAAGGAGGAGGAGCTAGTGAGGGAGAAGGGGGAAGGAGGAAAAGTGTGGCAGAATAAGGAAAATGAGGTTGACAGAAATAACAAGAATAAGGAAGGAAAGGAGAGATAGGAGAGGTAAGTAGACATAGAGAAAAGCAGAAAAAGTAAGGAGAAGAAAGGAGTTGCTGATTTATAAGTCTAAGGTCAGTTGCATAGTGTATATCTTTCAATTTTGTCGCAGTAAGAGTTTTAACAAGAATTATGGAGACAAGGCAGGAGAGTTTCAGTGTAGACTGCAGCTGGTGCCTGGTAGTTGGAAGGGCAAAAGAAATTGCATGTTTACCAAATGAGGTACAAGTGATAGGCATGGCTAAGAGGATAAAGTCAGAATTCCTAAGGGAATAAGAACTATGGAGATGTGAATAAGGGATGTAATATAGCTCGGGAGTTTGTTCAGAAGGATTTTGAGCATCCAGGTGCCAGAATGAAACAAACATCTGGTAGTAGGCGACGTCCAGCCGACAGCAGCATACAGATCACAATGGAGATTATGAAAGGGGGAGTTGGTAAGGAACCGTTGGGCACGATAGTAGAGAAAGTCCAATTTGTTCAGGTTTATGGCTGTGGTAGAGTTGTAGATTATGTCGCCACAATTGAGTAAAGGCAGGAATGCCACCTGAACAAGCCTAGTTCTAATCTTGATTGCAAATAGGGACCTGTTTCTGAAGAGGAAACCTAATCTGGATTTTACCCTGCTGGCCAGATTGTCAATATTGACATCAAAGGTGAGTTTATTATCTAGCTATATACCTAAACACTGCATTTGAATTTGGATAAAACCTCAAGATAATCACCTAGCAAGGTGACAATAAAGTCATTAGGCAGGTTTAGGGAGGCAGAAGGTGTGGTGTTGGATCCACGACTGGCTGTCGATAAAAATTTTGTCGAATGACCAGAAAGCAAAACCTTCAGGTTGACTGCATTTTGCAGTCAGCTGCTGGTTTCGAACAAAACCAAGTATTTTATTCAGGGGGCTTCACCCCTGAAACCCCCATGGGGGGCTGCAACCCCATCCACCACTTACGATTCTTAGCTCCAAGTTGGAGCTGATTTTGGGGGGGTGCAGGACCCCAGCCAGATAGTGCCAGGTTCCAGTGCAGACCCTACAGTGACGTGGCACTGTAGTTGCTGTAGGGCACCGCACTGTCAAAATGTCACAGTCAGTGCAGTATACCGGTGGTGCTGAGAGTAAAAATCATGGCCATTATTTTTCTGGCATTAAAGAGGAGCTTTGCATTAATAAGATATGTTCAAGCTGTGCAAAGTCAGCTTGTAGTATGTCTTTTACTTCAGACAGAGTTGAGCTAGAAGTATACAGAACTGTATCATCTGCAGAAAAATGCATTTTGGAATCAGTTATGTTGTGGTCAAGTTTATTAATGTATAAGTCTGGTTCCTAGACAGAGAAAGGCAGAGAGAAGAGGAATGTTGGAGCATGATTGCCCATCCAGTATTATCTATGCACAGTGACACACACACACACACTTGGGAGACAGACAGCGAGAAGTCCAAAGCAGTCTCATTACAAACTCAGTTTTGATGAACAGGCAGTGGTATAGAGCTAAATTTAGAAGTGTGTGGGACTTCATGTACTACAATTTCATGAACTACAATTTTCCTCAACACTCCACAGGCTGGGTGTCTGGGGGCCACCTAGGCCACCAGAAGCTATCAGGTTTTAGATGCATTCTGGTGCATTTTGAGGGTAATTTTTACACTGTTTGTCTGATTGTAAAGCCTTCTTTCACTTGTTACAACTAACCAATATCACTATCAAAATAACTACTTTTTATTTTCTTAAAAATAAATGTCAAAACTAAAGCAAAAAAATCACACTCTGGCCACCCTTCAAATACCCTACAAAATACCACTTATCTTGAGTACAGGTGGCTGTCACTGCAACAGGTATTGCACTTGTTACCTTGCAACCTGAACAGCAGACTCTGCCCCCCAACAGTACACCACACAGTCAGACATACAAGGCAGTGAGAATGGCACACAAAACACCAGCCTGGATGTGTATGTGTCTGTCACACAGCAGAAACTTACACAGACCATCCATGCCAGAGAGTGGAACAAATACACATGACCCACTGGAGGGTCCCTGAAGGAACAGCACTGACACAGGATGTATAACATGTCATGATTGCTTTATCTGCATGAACCCTGAACTGAGACATTTAGAGCAGGGAGGGTAAATCTCTGCAGGGACAGCTGCATGAAATACAGGGTATGTAATGTGACATCACCATCCACAGACTTGGCATACAGCAAGGATTCCACAACCAGTGTGAGACCTCTGACAGAGGCATGACTATTACTGTAACTGATCTACAGCAGAATGGTGTTTCCCATTCATACCCAATACATGGCAGCCAACCCCAAAATCCCCATATGTCATGCATCAGAACCACAACACCATCAAGCACTCCAGCTCAATCCACACATGACAGCTTACCTGCAGGAGTGCACAGTCAACTGCAACAGATGATGACTTAATGCCAAGCACATCCTGAGGCATGTAAACTGCCCAGTCACATGGCATGGGCAGTTTCAATGCTGGTGGTAGACTCATCCCACCTCAAGCACCCTCGCAGAAGTCATCCTAGACAATCACCTAATGCTTCATCAAAATGCAACACATACTTTAATGTAGAAGAATTGCCTTCCACCATCAGATGCATGTGGACTTCACTTCAAGGGTTCTATACTTGTTCACAGTGGGGAATGGGAGGCTAGCAGCAAAGGGCAAGCTGAGGAGCAAGACAGAGATCACTCAAGTAAATGGACACAGCCAAGCCCAGCCCTCACCATCAGATAAGGCCATCTAATACAAAGAAAATTATTAATACAAAACAGCACATTTACCTCACTGCTTTTATGATAAAGCCAAGATGGTTATTATTCATATTATTTTGTTGGCACCAGCTGTCTAACTCACTTGGTCCTGGACAAGTCCTGACTCCTGACTTGTGAGAATTAATCTCTTGCAGGCTCACGCAGCATGACTAGTCTGCTGCTTACCACTCATACTCTGCATAGTACCAGCAGCACCTCTTGTCACACAGGTACAGCTAGCTGCTTCCCAGGTTAGAGAATTTCTGCAGGACATCCCATAGATTGCAGATCTATCTTTCACCTGAACAAAAAGTGCAAACCTCAAAATAAGAACAAACCTATCTCTCCCAAGTCATTAAGTTACTAATCCTTCAAGGAGAAGACATTTAAACATGCACTACTGCTTTGCCACATTAAATAAGTTAAATAAATACTATAAGTCCACTATTCTGCTCTTTCATGGAAAAATACATAGTAAAAGCTGGTCCCACTGAAAATGAGAAATTGACTCTCACTTGGGCTATCCTGTGTAAATGCGGACCCCACTGAAAAAAAAAAAAAGATCTTGCATCTCCTCTGTACTATCCTGGGTAAATACAGTGTAAAAACTTGGTCAAACAGAACCCCATGTCAAGCAAGATATCAAAACTCAGCTGGGCTATCCAGTGTAAATATAGTGTATTGTAAAACTGTAAAAGCAGGGCCCTACAGCAGAACCCTACTGAAAAGCAGATGTTGCATGTAAGCTGATCTCTCCATGAAAAATACATTGTAAAATCATCCTGATCACCGATCTTGCAGCTGTCTGGTATATTCTTGGTGGTCTAGTGGTCCCACCAATAAGGACATCTGACTCCCTCCCAACTTCCCCTCTCAGACATCTCACCAGCCCTGGTCACATAATGCAAACTACAGCAATAATGATAACTGACACAGCACTCTGCTCACCACCTCAACTGGATTCTATTTGATGGTCTCTGAACAATCACAAGTATTGTACAAACACCTGCTTCTACAGCACTCATGATCAGTCACTGACAGTCAGGTGGTGGCAGGCCAAGGTGGTGAGCAGAGGGATGTGCAGGTCACTGTCACTATTTCTGTACTTTGTCCTAGGTAACCTGAGCTGGGGGCGGAGTTGGTCCTGAGCAGGTGGGTTGACAGAGGATCAGATGTCCTTTGAGGGACTACTAGTCTACTAGGAATATTCAAAAGAGAAAAAGGACAGTTGATTGAGGGTGCAGGAACCTTAGTAGGGATGTGCAGACAGTTCTTATTTAGATCACCCCCCCCCCAAGATACAGGCCTCACTCCAGAACTCAGATAAATAAGGACTCAGCTGCAGGAGTCAGATTCCAAGTACTTATTTATTTATTTTAACTTTATTTTATTTTTTTTTTTTTTTACCAGGAAAGACACATTGAACTGAAACTCATTTCCAGGTCATCCTGGGAGCACTACAAAGTTAAATGACTTGATCAGGGTCACACAGTATACAAATGGTGGCTGTGGGATTCAAACCCATGTCTCCAGGTTTCTCCAGGAGTCCTTTAATGAGAACATAAAAAACTGTAGCCAGGAGTTCCTTTACATAACATCCCAGTTTTGTCTGTAGGCAGTAAGGGTTAACAGTGCTGTGATCAATCAGTCACTGCCATGTTGTTTCCTCCTAGGTTTTAAATTTCACACACACACACACACACACACACACACACACACACACGCGCGAGCACACACACACACACACACACACATATCACTGTTTTAGTCTTGCTTTGCTACTATGGACTAACATAATCCAGCATTCATTCTCTGTGATCTCTACCACAACAGCTTGTAGTGTTGTGTGTTAATACGAGCAGCATAATTCACAACCGCACAGTCTCCTCACACTGGTGGTGCTTTTTTGTCAAAACTTTTATTTTCAGTAAACATTTTGTTTCTGAGTTGTACTGTGTGTTAGTCATCATTTTCTGACTTGACTAGTCAAGTCAATCCATGCATATTAAAGAGGGAAGATAGCCACTAGACTCAGGCACGAATAAAACTGTCACTTTATAATCCATCAAGCAGTATTTCCAAATAAACTCCTTAAGAATGCAAATAAAGTGTAACCACCCACATTTTTCAACAGAATTGTCAGCATAAAAACTGGACAAAGAGTTACAGGATTTTTACTCACCTTAGTAAGGAAAGTAACTTTAATTTAGCAAACACACAGATTTACTAAATTAATGAAATGGCCTCTTTTACTTAATGGGAGAATAATTACAGTCTCAATCTGCCTGTCTCAGCACAGTGATCCCACTGCCACAAGCTGAAAAAAATCATCTTGTGCTACAATAAAGTCTGCTTCAAATACTGTTAAGTTAGTGATTTAACAATGCAGCCAGGGGAACTACATAAAAAACAAACATACACCCTTGCCAACAGGGCATTGTTTAGATGAAAATTTGTAAAAAGAGGGATTAGGTGTCCTTTACGACTAAAACCAGTTGTCTGTGCTGTTTAAGCACTGTTTACACTGAGCATATCCACTGATTGTTGTTTGAGATTGCATGAGAATGCTACATGTAGGAAAGGAACTCTTCCCCCCAGCATAGTGATTTCAGGTCATGGAAGGATCATATATTATGTTCAGTATGTGTTTGGAAGGAGTCTGAAATGCCCTTTTTCCAAAGTAATAGCAAGACGTCTGCAGGGCTCTGCCCATGCAGCCTTGAAAAGCAGACCCCAATTATTTTTGTGAGGAAGGACATCTCAACGGACACTGTATTTGAACTGCATGTTAAAAATGAATTATACTAGTGAACTTCAAAGGTACTAGTAGTTATAAAATTATGTTTAAAAAAACTGTCTAGTTTCTCCCAGACGGAATGTAATGGACAATTTAACTGATGAAATGGTATAATGATACATAAACTGCTCTATTGTGATTCTTTTTCTCAATACACCTGGGTTGGAAAGAAAAAGAAGTTTGAGCTGTAGTCTCAGAAGTGCCCTTTGTTGCATTGTTTTCTACCAGGCAAATCATAGCCCCCTGGAGACAAGGTCATTGACCATTCCTTTTGTGAAGTGGCAGTTTATTACCCACTTTTGTTAGTGAGTTTTAGTGTCTCATTTCCCCATGGGCAAAGCCACTGATTTCATTTTTTACTGGAAAAACTGGTAAAATTCCAGAATTTGGAATGCCTGCACATCGATCAAAACAAAGAATTTCATGGAGTTTGTTATTTTAGACTAGCTCAGTAAATCTATGGAACTTGCATTTTTCTTATAATTGCTTCATGCACTATTTTTAATTTGTTTCATTTAGTGCTCTGTATATAAAGTCTTCTTTTATTCTGATTATTTATACACATACCAAAAGAATGACAGTGGAATCCCAATAAATACTGGAAATTATGCTAACAATCATTAATGTAATTCTCAGAATTTCAAGTATTGAAAATGGACTTTCATTATTTTAATCAACATAAATCAGTGGCCTTGCCCATGAGTAGTGGAAGAAACACAATTTGAAGAAACAGTGTCATAACTGGTGTTGATGAACTTCTCGTGCTCCATGGTGGAAACCAAGCTCCTTTAAAACCCTCCTTCTGGTCTTGAAAAGTTCTAGGTTTCCACCTCATGCAAAGAGCGGGTTATGGGGCTTCCAGACATGCCCCCAATCTGGCCTGATGGTCCAAACAAACAGTCTTTGACCTCCAGATCTGTGCATCTCATTGGTGCATCCAGATGCTGCTGCCCATGTTCCAAGTGGAAACAGCCTGGCAATTCTGACAATTTCTTCTTTGATTTGCTTGTAAAATTCTTTAATTCTGGGCAGACTGTTAGGCAGCAAATTAGAACCCTCAGACCCAGTACCTACCCATGGATTCAGCTAAATATAAACATGGCTGAATTACTCTAGTTCCAGGTTCCGGGTTTAAGCACTAAAGCATGCCTCTGCCAATTCCTGGTTATTTCCCTCCTCCCGAAGCTCATCCTCCTGCTCAGCAGCTCATTGATAACAGGTAGGGGGGTCTCAATTTACAGGCAAAGGAGTGGGTGAGTGTCAGGTTAGTGGGAGGGTAAGACAATTGTCAGCTGCAGTGCAGGTCTCACCACTTGCGATGCTATTTGCATCCCACACTCCATGTAGAGTATCAACACAGTTGACTGGTGGCCTCCAATAATAGATTTGGCAGCAACAGGTGTCATGTGACACCAGATTTTGAGGGTTTGCAGTATGCATAGTGGGGCATTAACAAAGTAAAGTGCACAGCAGCACTGAGCCTTTATCAAATTACTTCAAGAGGGCTTGCAGAATGTATTAGTAAATTTCAGCAAAGTACACAGCACAATGTGGGCCTTTTAGCAAACTACTCAAAGAGGGATTGTTAGACTGTCTTTTTAAATTAGACAATCTTTTAAATTAGGCAAAGTACTTTAAGAGGGATGGTTAGACCATATTTTGTAAAGTAGGGAAAGTACTGTAAGGAGGACTGTTAGTCCGATTTAATTCTGTATTAAGGGGTGCTGGTTACTGCAAATACGAGTGCTGCACTTGGGAGCAAAGCCTGCAAAAAGCATCAAGCTTACACCGTTTCTGTCAGATCGGACTCACTGCACCTTGGCAAACCCAACTAAATTATTTTCGGCTCCATTTCCCCTAAATCCAGAGTCAGATCACTTACAGGTGGGACCCCAAGCAGGGAATTACTTTGTTTCACTGTGCGCTCCATTTTCAGCTCCTCCCTCCTCACTTTCTCTGCCCCTCCTCCACCTACCTGCATACTTAAACCTTCTCTCCTTTCTCTCTGCAGCTGTCCCCCGGTGATAGTGAGGGACCGAAAAGGAGCGCTCCCCCAACTCACTCGCAGAGCTTCACCGGCAAGCAGAACAGGAATGTGTAACAGCTGGAGCAGGGCCAGGAGAATATGGCTGTAATGGCCGAGAGGTCTGAGACTGTTTTGCCCCACCGGCGCAGGTGCTGGCTGCCCCACCACCCCCACCACCATACTTGCTCGGCTCTCTAATATATATAAGGGAGTCACGAGGCTGCCAAAACCAATGACCGCATTCTTCCATCTGCAGCCTATCTTTTTCAACCACCAGTGGGTGCTGTCTCTCACCACCCACACTTTTCACTCTCTCTATACCTCCAAAATCCAGTGAACCACCTTAAAGCCGTACTCTTCAATTAATTTTTCCTTGCACAATCGCACCTCAGTTTCTTACCTCACTGGCATCCCACCCTAAAAACATGATCACATCCCGGCCCCTAGGGAATGTAAGTCTCTTCCTGCTGGCTACATCCACCTTGACTGGATTGTTGTTGGCCACGGACTTCGCTGCTAACATCCTAGCAAAGGAACAACAATTCCTCTACCACTGCATCCTTACTTACCTGCCACCATGCCCCACAAACATGCCCTATGTAACTTCAAATAAAGACATGTCCCTGTCATCTATACTGCTGGCATCCTTATCATACATGGAACAAAGGCAGCTCGGACATCTGCTTTACTCCATTACACTTCGCGGGCACCTCTGGCAGCCTCCCACCTGCCCACTCTTGTCCCTCCTGCTTCTAGCCCTTCTAGCAGCTGATGTTGAAACAAACCTTGGCCCAAGAAACATACACATAAACAACATGGATGCCACATGGGAGGGATGTCTTGGAATAAAGATTGCACATCTAAATATCAGTAGCCTCCCTTCCAGATTTGCAGAGTTAGAGGCCTGGGCGACCCTCTACAAGCCCCACATACTGGGTATATCTGAGACCTGGCTAAAACCATAGCATGACTCAGCCTTGTACCAGCTCCAAGGCTACTCCTTCCTCCGACTGGACAGGCTGGGTAGGAAGACAGGGGGCGGTTTCGCACTGCATGTACAGGACCACATATCAGCTGCCATTGTTGCCTGCTCAAAGACCGACTCCATAAGTGAATGGGTTATCACCGAGCTGACTATTAGTGCAGCAAAAAAACTCTATGTTGGCTGCTGCTACAACCCCTCTCCAGCTTCTAGCAAGGGCTTGTTTAGTTTTCTCTCCAGACTGACAATCTCAACCCCATCCAGGAATACGTTCCTGCTTGGGGATTTCAACCTAAACTGGGCTGCAAATCCTAACACAGACTACACAACTCTACTAAAGTCCAATAACTTGGATCAAGAAATCTCTACCACAACCAGACACAACCAACGCACTACAAACCACTCAATTCCTTGACTGGATTTTAACAAACGAGCCTGATCTAATCCTCCAAGCTGGGACCATGGCTGATGCAATTAGTGACCACACCCCCACCTACATAGTCATGAACAACAAGTCGGCTCACTCCCCCACCAAAAATACTGTCCTTCAGAATTTCAACACCCCAAACCATCACCTTGCTACCAGACATGCACTGTCCTTAATATTGTCCTCCATATATGTAACAGAAGATTTCTCTTCTGTCATCAATCTACTCACCAACACCCTCCGGAAACTACAGGACTACTATTTTCCCATAAAAATCAGGAAGGTTAGAGGTGGCTGCATGCGCTAGATAACCAAAGAATTGCTACTGCAAATGAAGGTCAGGGACTCTAGTAGGAAATCTTTTAAAGCATCCCCATCCCCCCATCTATGGAACACCTATAGGCAACTATGTAATGCATGCAAACAAATGACAAAGTCACTCAAAAAGAAATATTTTAATGACCTTCAATAAAACACACTGGGAAATCCTTGTAAATTCTGGGCAACAATTGGGTCTATACTAAACCCCAAGACCAACAGGCAAATAACATAACTTATGTCCACAGCAGACATAATAAATGACCCTGCAGGCATTGCAGACCTTTTTAATGCCATGTTCACCGACCTTACCCCATACCTTAGCAAGCTTCCCCCTCACCCTCCCTCCAAGCAAAACAGAATCGATAGCCCCACACTCCTCAAAACCATCGTGCCTTCACCCTCCTTTCTATTTCAGAGTCATTGGTACCTCTACTATTGTAAGACTCCTGGAAACCCTACCCCATAGGGGCAGTCCTGGAAGTGATGGACTCTACCCCGTCTTCCTTAGGATCATCTCCCCAGCCCTGGTAAGGCCACTAACACACATCTTTAACCTCGCTCTGTCCACATCAACTGTGCCTGACATCTGGAAATATGCCAAGGTGATACCCATCTTCAAGGCAGGAGATCTCCTAGCCCCAGAAAACTACAGACCCATTTCCCAGCTTCCTCATCTTAGCAAACTGTTAGAGAAGGTTGTCCATATCCAGTTATCTGAACACCTAAATAAGTTCAACCTCCTGTGTCTCCTCCAGCATGGCTTCCGTAAGCATTGCAGCACCTTATCTGTCCTGGCAGTCTTCTCTATCCACATCCTCAAGAACATGGACATGGGTAAGGCTACAGGTGTGGTCTTCATCGATTTGTCAAAGGCTTTCAACCTAGTGGACCACAATCTCCTTCTCTCCATGCTTCAACAATTTGACTGTGCCACTGGACTCACAGTCTGGTTCCATAGCTACCTCACAAACAGATTCCAATCCATGTTCATAGGCAAAGCTGCCTCAGTCCCCCTTCTTTCTACAAGCACTGGATACCCCAGGGATCAATTCTCAGCCCCCTTCTCTTCTCTTCATTTATCAATGTACTACTGCTGAGAATCTAAACTGCAATGTGATTCTCTACGCAAATGACCTAGTCCTGTACCACAGTGACAAGTCCCTGGAATTCATCTCCTCTGCCCTCACAGACAACTATGGGGCAGCTGAAAGCTGGTTCACATCCAGAAAACTCCTAGTAAATGAGAAAAAGATGAAGGCCATACTTTTCAGATCCAAGCCCTTCTTAAACAAGACGGCTAGATCTAACACCACCCTACCTGTATGTACTTCTGCTGGACCCCCACTCGAGCAGGTCACCTCCTTCTCATACCTTGGTGTTACCCTCGACTCCTCCCTCACATTTAATGATCATTCAGCCCTGACCATTAGAAAGATTAATCAGAATCTAGGTGTGGCCTATCGTGCCATTCACCTGCTTTCACCTGAAGCTCGCTCACCATAGCACAAGGCAACCTTCTCCTTCTCCTGCACTACTGTTCCCCCATCTACTCCCCAATACCCACAAAGCAACACCCCCACTTGTATAGGCTTATAATGCTATCTGTCGCTTTGTCCTCAAAGCCTTCTCATTAACTCCCCACTGCAACCTCTATCAGTCCCTAGGATGGCTCTCACTCCAAGGACGCCTGAACTATGCTGCTGGCTGCCTGGTGGACTGTGTCTCAGAAGTAACCAGCTATCCCCTTACACTCCCCTTCTCATAACTAGAGCAGCCATTAGACCACTTAGGGCCTCTTCCCTTCCAACCCTCAAAGTTCCTCATGTCGCTATGATGATGGGCAGCAAGGCTTTTTCTGTAATGGCCCCCTCCCTCTGGAACAGTCTTCCCATCTCCATTCATACATCCCCATTCCATGCATCATTCAAAGCCAACCTTAAAGCCTGGCTACTGAAGAAGTCCACCTGCAAATGCTCGCTGGGCAGAGCAAAGCCCTGTGATCCACCATAAAACTATCGTAATCTGTTGTCCACTGCCACCTACTCTCCAAAGCACTTACGAACAAACATGACTCACTCGATGACTCACACAGCCTACCTCTCATGCTCCCACTTCTCAGTCGGCTATGGCATAAATGAAAATATCTATGTACTCTGTGCGTATGCTTAACTAATTCTCCTCTATATCTTGACCTGTATTCTTTGTCAAATGTTATGTTCTCTCAATGCCTGTAAACTTTATGTAAATGATGACTGTTTCTAGCTGTACTAATGTTGTTGTAACCACTGTACTTTCCAATGTGAATTTGTATCCACCCATGTATTTCCCTGTACTGCCACCTTTGTGGCCTGGTTCGTGACTGAAAATGGTCCACTGGATCAGTGCACTTACCTGGTTACCAAAAACACAAATAAACAAATAAAATAAATAACCCTATTATCCTAAATAATTCCCAGTCCTAGTGGTGGGTAGGAGGAAGTAAGCTGTTGGTTAACTAGGATCTGCAGCTTATCTGTTAGGTAGGAAAATGGACAGACTAGGTGGGCCAAGCGGTCCTTCTCTGCCGTCAAATTCTGTTTCTATGTTTCTATTTCTCAGTGTGCAATGCACAGAGAGAGGCAAGACTGGTAGTGAGTCTGACAGACCAGAATAGGGTGACAGAAAAAGAAAGCTTAATCTGCAGGAGAGAGGGCCACAGAGAAAAACAATTAATGAACAATATTACTAGCAAAAAGTAAGTTTACGAAACTTCAATACCAAAAAAGGGGCTGTTGCTGAGATGCTGCTTGTACATAGCAGGAAGCAGTGCTGCAGCCAGTAGGGTATGCCCAGGGGAGGGCAACTCATCAAGACCAGACAACACACTTGGCCTTGATAAAGCACAAAGACTTATACAAAACTATGGTATGTATTTAATTCCTAAGGTTTTGTTGTAACCTGTATCTTTGTGGATACTAGCATCTTTATCAGTTAGCCTGGCTTTCTGTAAGTCTATTCTGTGTAAGGCCAGATAGTCTGTCTTTGTGCTGCTGCTGCAGTAGCAAAATATAAACAAAAATGAGATTAATTTAAAAAAAAAAACATTTAGAGATAAGAAAACATTAAAGAGTCAAGACTACAGTATACAGACAGAGTGACGAAGATTGATTAAAAGGGAAATGTCCACAAGTAATTGGTCCATGTCTTGATGTAAAGTATGGTCCAGTTAGCTTTGTCACAAAGTGTTTTAATGGTTGCTGAAATATATAAATCATATCTGGTTGATCCTGCCTCACCTCCTGCTGGCATGTTGAACTGCTTGGCATGCCCACAACTTCCCACGTCTGTCCCAGGATGACATACGAGATGGGGAGCAGTTGTGAAGTGTACATAGATGTCCCATGTGAATAGAGCTATTAATAGCTTGGATTTACAATGTACATGTCCTGGTGCTATACCAAGACCAGACAAAGGCTGGCTGGGGCCAGTCTATATCTGGTCTCAGTATATCACTGGAACACGTACATTGAAAACCAGAGCTATTAATAGTTTCATTCACATGTGATATCTATGGATGCTTCTCAGCTGCATTCCATCTCAGACATCATCCTGGGACAGCTGCGGGAGGATGGGGGCACACTGAGCAGTTCAACATGCTGGCAGGAGGGAGGCAGAATCAATCAGATACAATCTATAATGGTAATTCCGCATATCGATTATGTAGATATCATATATAGAGGGGCAGTTAGGAGTAATTTAGAAAAGCTTGATGTCCTCTATAATAGATATAGGCGTTTTGTCTTGGATGCACCTCGGAAAACACATCATTGCACTCTTTACAGGAACTTAAATTGGATATCCTTGACAGAACGGCGAAATATGCATGTGCAATGGTTAACCTATCGCTGTTACTGTAAAAAAGCTCCAGGATATCTAGTGGAGTTTCTGGAGGAATGGAATGCTAAGGCAGGTTTGAGATCTGAAGAGGAAGTAAAATTTAGGGGGCCCCTTATGAGAACAGTGAAGGGCCAACATTGTGATCTATATGAAGGTCCAAAATTGTGGAATTTATTATGAGGCCATCTGAGGTCAAGTACAAATAAAATATCTTGGAATGAAATAAAATCATGGCTTGTAAAGGAAGCAATGTCTTTAAAGATCTGCTGCACTTGAGATGTTTACATATATGGTTTATTGTTGTAATTATTATCTGGTTTTTCTTTTTTTTTCTTTGTTTCTTTGGTTGTATATGTACTATGTTTTTATGTATGTATAGTGTTTGTATTTGTATGTATTTAAAAATGAAACTGATATTTCTTCTGTACAGTAGGACCCCATTGTAAATTAGCTGATGCTAAATTGGGTTTTATCCTGTTTCTGATATCAGAAATAAACTTTTTACTACTACTACTACTACTACATCTATATATTTCAGCAACCATAAAGTTTAAAAAATTAGAACACTTTGCAAATAAGCTAATCGGGCCATGCCTTGTACCAAGGCATGACCCAAATACACATGGACATTTCTCTTTAAGGCTGTGACTAACAGGCTACCTGACTCTGGTGCATAGAATCAGACTGATGCACAACAACAAAATAATGGAGGAATTGAAGGAAAAAAGCAAATTAGAGAAATTGAGTGTGAGAGAAGAAAAGATATCAGATCATGCAGCATTTATAATTGCTGCCTGTGTTTGGCCCCTCTCCCCAAAAATACAGAAGTAGTACAGTTATGGATTGTAGAGATTGTATCTGCCTGTAGGCTGGAAAAAACTAAAATACAGAGTAGCCTGCCAATACAATACAATGAGCACAGTGGAGTTGCCCTATGCCTGCTGGAAGGCTGCAGTAAATAAAATACTGAAACTTGGTGCATGTACGAGTCTTGCACCTGAATGGATGCATAAGTAGGAGCTCTGATTGCTCCTCTATAAGATCTTTCATTACCTGAAATCAGACCACCAGTTAATATCCTGATTTGCTGGATTTTGTTAGATAGTACATTACTCTGATTAACTTTGTTCTTCCTCCATACCTGTGACCCATAGTACTGGAGAATTTGTTGAGTGAAATTTTGTTCCTTTGAGAATTTCCTTGTCATCAACAGAATGGCTACTGCAGCAGCTCCTGAGGCTTCCATGTCAGTGAGCGATGGGTCAGTCCTCAATTTGATGCTGCAAAAATATCTCAATAAAATTACCTCTTATAAGTTGTCTGTGGCAGACCTGCAAGACAAAGTCAGGTCCTTGGAACATAAGATAAGGGACTCAGAAATGTTTCTTTTATATATTGACAATAAGGAATCTGGCCATGATGTGAGAATCCAAGAACTGGACTTGCTAGTCAGCTTTTTTTTTTTTTAGTTGTTTAACCAGGAGAAGCACACTAAGATGAAAGCTTTTTTACAGGTGCGACCTCGGAGCACAGGGAAGTTAAGTGACTTGCTCAGGGTCACACAGTATGCAAGTGGAAGCTGTGGGATTCAAACCCAGGTCTGATCTGCTGGATGTCACCAGATTTGCAACTCAGAGCCTTAAACCACTGCATTATACTGCCTCCCAAAGCTTGCTATGGACCAAGGCAGAACATGTGGATAACCAGAGCTGTGGAAATAATCTGCATATCCTTGACTTCCTGGAGAGGGCAAAGAAATCAGACCCAGGTGCCTTCTTACAACAAGAGCTCTCCAGGCTCCTCGGGTACACCAGGAGGCCTCAACTAGATACAGAGAGAACTCAGAGGATGCTGCCCTCGAAGTCCATAGAAAGGTCAGCTTTATCGGTGAAGCTACTGCGGTTTCTGGAGAAAGATCAAATCTTTGCCCTAGTAAGGAAAAAGGACTCTTGTTCTGGGAGGGCCACAAAATTCTTATTTTCAATGATTATTCCTTCAACTTGGCAGCCCACAGGAAGGAATTCACAGCTGTAAGGAAAACCTATAAGGAGCTGGGGGACCTCTACAACCTGCAATATCCTGCAAAACTGTACATCACCAGAAATGGAGTGACCAAAATGTTTGAGTTTGAGCTTAAGCAACATACTACATCTAAAAGCACTGGCCAGGCAAGACTCAGAACACTGAGGTGTCACACAAGCAGGGGAACTGGAGGCCTCTACCCCCTGGCACACTCAGTAAAGTCACAATCAATGAGGGCAGCCATGGGGTCTGGAAATGAAATGGCAGACTACCCACACCAGCAGATCCACCGAATGGAGCAGACAGCAACTCTGGGGCCCTCCAGCTGCTGCTCATAGAGAGGGAATCAGAGATTCAGGAACATCTGATGGTTCAGACTCTAACTGGGAACTGGTAGCCAAAAGAGCAGGACAGAGCAAAACCATCACCACACAGAATCTCAACCCTGAGAGGCTGGATAAGTCAGCCCCTCACCTACTACAAATCTTAATTGCCCAGCACTCAGCAAGACTTAGGTCAGCCATGATTAGATAGTGTTGCAGACCATCCCTCCTGACAAGCTGTGGGTAATGGACATGCTGTCATTATGATCCAGAATGGTTGTCTCTCCTGAGCAGTAACCACAACCAGACATGAACACAATTAAACAGCTCAGGAATCATCGGCTCCCTCTCTACTCTTCCAGTGAAAGAGTTGTATCCTTGATGACTACTAACTCCTTATCTCCACAGGTTAATGTATTTTCTATGCCCATTGCTCAGTCTTACTAAAGTTAAAGTTCTGTTAAGTACAGTAGTATATGGTACTTCTATGCAATGGTTGTATTCCCTTGCATTCGTGCCTGGGGAGTCAATGTCTGCCACTTAGTCAGAGACTTTTCTGTGTTTTGCTTATTTTTTCTTATTTTTATTACTATTCTTATTATTATTACCTCCAACTTGCCCATAGTGCTTAGGTACTGCAGAGCAGTGCTCTGCAACTAATAATATACTTCACTCAAGGTCTACAGTGTGCCTTGCAGTAGGTGACCAAGCTACGGAACATGATATTGTATTAGCAATGAGGGGTTAGCCCCTTCTTCTATGGTCTCTCCCTGAAGAAACAGTGAATTGGAGCAGAGGAGACCAAGCTCATAGCAGCTGGGATTTCAGAAGGGATGCGCAGAGAGACCGGAGATGGCTGATGAAAAAAAACAGCTGGGATGTGTGACAGTTGCTGAGGAGGAGGAAGGCTTCCTTTCTTGCACACTTTGGAGTAAAGATTGTCAACAGAGGGGCCTTCCTGATTGGCTGTCAATGACACTTTCTAGGACTCACACATTCATTTCTCCTTGAAGACTATCTGCATAATCATGTGACTTTAACCACCATGGCTCCAGCTGTCTCCCCTTCCCCACACTGATGACTTGGTGTATGCCTCACAAAACACTGAATGAGCCTCAGACTTGACATTAGACAATGAGGCTAGTCTCAAGGGAAAGAGGGTTTGCCACAGTACCTAATTACTGCACAGCTGCACTTAGACTCCTAAAATATACCTCACTTCAAGTCCAGAGTGTGCACTACAGTAGGTGAGCAGGCTATGGTGCATAAGCTTATTTCAGTAATGACTAATAATCCCTTTCTCCTCCAGTCTCTCACCTCAGAAGCAGCAGATGGGAGTGGAAGAGATACAGCTCATAATGGCAGAGACTGTAGCGGATGCACACAGAAAGACCAAGGATTGCTGACAGAAAAGAACAGTTGAGCTGGTGACAGTAGCTGAGGAGGAGACAGGCAGGCTTTTTGCTGTCCTTTGGAATGGAAGCAAGGCAAGGCAGTTTTATTTATAAGGCACTCAGTCCCAGAGGTTGTGAATGGAGGAGCCTTCCTGAGTAATCAGCAACACTCCCTAGGACATGCCTTTCCACTCCTCATTGAAGGCTGACTGCATGATCACTAGACTTTAAGCAGCTCCAGCTCTCTCTCTCTTCTCAATGACACATGACCACCTCACAAAACCCAGAATGAGCCTCTTCCTTGACATTAGATGAGAAGGCTAGCCTTAAGGGGAAAGGCACCCCAAGGCTAAATAAGTTGTTTTTCATCTTCTGCTGGTTTCTCTGACTTAGGGGTATCTGTAGCATACCAGCCAGCAGTCTCAACAGCTCCACCAATGCCTGTTGGCCCCAGACAATTGGTCCTCACTAAATGCATCATTGCAGCTGAATCCCAGAAAGATACTTCATCCTCACACAGTGACTCCTCTTTTACAGGGGAAGTTCTCTAAAAATTCATCAACAGGATCCACATTCAGCACTTAAATATATTGAGCCTCCTTTCCTAAATGATGAACATTCACCTTTGCTTAAACTGAGCCCTACAAATTATTTGCGGGAAGACAATGATGGAGATACCATCACCAACTAGTTAAGAACTGAAGCTTGAAAGACCCAAGCCACAGGTGAGAGCTTAGGTGTGGGGGCTGACCTACACAGCTGTTGTCAAACAGATGTCAGGCCACAGGGTGATGCTCCACCCACACCCTGACACCAAGGATACCTCATACAGCGATTGCTGTGGAAAGCATTAGACTCATACACTCATTCATTGATGGTTGATCCCCCCATGATCCAACCTTAGATCTGATTGCAGCTCCTTTGTCCAGTGACTGCTGTGACCTCCATCAAAACCCCTTTCTGAGCTCAACCTTGCGCATGAGAAATGGCTAATACCACTGATAGGAACCCCCCACAATAGGAGGTACACATAAAGAAGGGGGTAGAGAGCACCACTGCTGCCCAGTCCGACATAAAAAATTCACTTGGTAACATGCATTGTGTGTCATAGCAAATGCCAAAATCATGTATAAAGTTTAGATTACATGAGCTCAGGGTTCAAAGACCACTCCCCCTCTCCTTTCTGTGAATACAGGTTTCAAATCAACTTGAAAGATAACAAACTTGTCAGGCTCTGCTTCCCCACACCATTCTGTCTATAAGATGTAAGAGGCTGTCCTATTACCTATAGGCTGACCAGTCAGCTACCTGGTTATCAGTAAAACACATCAACAAAAGCACCCATTGACCAGAAATGCACACAGGACACCAATATATGAGTGTCAACATTCAGTAATTTAATTGTGGTGTAAAAATCCAATGGCTGGAACAGTAAAGCCAGAGCTTACAGTGGAACAGACTTACATTTCATCCAGCTCATTGCTGGGTTTCATCAGAGTAAATTCTGCAACCTCAAACCAATGCTTATATACCCTTGTAATTAAAAACAGTTGCTTAACTCATTGCCTCCCCAGGAACTCTCTGAAGTTGCAGCACTTGTCTCCTTTATACTGTTAACAGTTAATCCTGGTCCCTTCTAAGCAAAATCAAGTCTTAATTGGCATGCCACAAACAAATGCTAATAGCACATAAACCATAAGTGATAGACATAAAGTATGAGTGGCAGACTTGTTCAGCATATGATTACCTTTCCAATGGTGGTATGCAAGGAATCATAGGTCATTTAGTTTGATTTCTGTGCTGGTTGAAACAGCAAAACAAAATATTTTTTCCACTAAAAAATGCACCATAAACCTTTTTATGTTGGGAAATATGTAACATATCAACACCAAATTAAGCATCCAGATGTTAGATGTAGTTTTAATCATTTGTTTGTAAAAAAACAGCTAGTTCTGTTGTATTAAACATAATTTTCCCCCATTTGAGTCAAGGTGTGTTGGTGAGGTTTGAGGGACAAATCTGAACCATACACACCATACCATAAACAAATGCATATAACTCCTAAAGTATACATGATACACACAATGTATTAGTGAAAAAGTTGTTCCACACAAAATTGCCTTTCCAACGGTCCTCTGCAATCAACTGTACTCAATTCGGTATTAGTTTTATACTGGCTAAGATACCCAGAATTTGTGTTTTCTTCAAAATGCTTAGGTGGTTCTAGATTGACAAAATGTCATAAACAAATATAAATAACTCCTAAAGTGAACATGATACTCACAATGTGTCAGTGGCAAGGTTGTTCAGCACAACATTACCTTTCTAATGGTACTTTGCAGTCAATTCTAATCAATTCTGGCTGGCAAGTAATATTAAAATATGTGAATGACTTCTCCAGATGTTTCTAGGGCACACAGGAAGTGTGTAGATGACTTCTATAGGCATTCTGGGACACACTGTAGTTAAATTTGCTGATGCCTACCAGCATTTCTAGGAGGCAATGAGTTAATTGTTCAATTAACTCATTAAGAATAATTGCACTTTTTACCCAAAACATTTCAACAGCCATGTGCTTTATACAATTAATGTGGTAAATGTAATAAAGTGCAATTATTTATTTATTTAATGAAAATGTTTCACCAGGAAAATTACACTGAGCAACACTATGCTTGTCTCATTATACATCCGGGGGAAGGGCAGTGGGAATACATTATATAAATCAAACAGTATACATAGAATCGGGTATTAGTTAATGTTACAGAACAGACATGAATCAAACAGCACACATAGAATCAGGTATCAGTTAATGTTACAGAACAGACAGTGCAAAGATTACAACTAACATGAGTAGTAACATTTCCAGAATGATAACAGAGGGAGTTTGACAATAGGGCAGGATTTGAGCACAGGATGAAGGGGAATGAGGGGGTACAGGAGAAATGCAAATAGGTGCTTGATTGCAGGAGGGGTAAGTTTGGGGAAGTATTAGGCCCAGCTGGAGGAAGGGGAGGTATAGTCCAGCAGCTGAGACCGTAACCCAGTGAGAATTAGTTGCAGTTGCAGTTTGTCACTAGGTAGTTTGCTAGGGATTTAGAAAGTGAGCTAGCTGAGAAGGAGTGGCAGATTTGAGTCAGTAGTTGGTTCCATAGTTTAGGTAGGGGGTGAGAGAGGGCCATTTGGCCAGAAGTAGTGCTTCTGTGGGGTATAGTCAGAGACCACGAGTCATCAGGCATAAGGGAGTAGTTGGATAGGGGAGGGGCAGATAGGGAGGTAGAGAGGTTAGAAGGAAGGGAACCTAGCCAGAATTTTGATGTAAATTTGACAGCATGGGGGGTTCTTCTGTTGGCAAGGGTGGTAAAATGTAGATTGCGGTAGAGTGTACAGTGGTGGGTCAGAGCAGGGTCATCTAGGGAAAACCGACAGAAGGAGTTAAATAGAGGGTCCAGTCTGGTTAAGGAGGATAGAAAGACGGCACTGTATACTATGTCACAGTAGTCAAAGATAGGCAGTATCATTTTTGTACCAATTCAGACCTAGCAGGAAGCAGGATACATCTACTGATGTGGTAAAGGGCCCCTAGTTTAGGCCAAAGTGTTTTCTGAATGGCATTGATGTGAACTGAGAAATTGAGACACCTGTCCAACCTAGCTCCAAGGTAGCAGAAGGAGGAGGTGTTGTCTAGTACAGTACCATCAATGGTGTGAAAAGTGGTCAGGAAGGTGAACCTTGCCAACCTCTGCCTAGTGCCAAAAGTCATAGAGGCTGTTTTTGGGGAATTTAGGTAGAGGTGATACTCTCTGAGCCAGAGTTGGACACTGTTGAAGTCAAGCTGGAGTCTGGAGGTGACATCAGAGACTGTTTTAACTGTTGTGTAAAGTACGGTGTCATCTGTATACATGTATATGCTAGTCAATGTACAAATCTGTGGTAGGTCATTGAAAAGATTAAAAAAAGGAGTGGCCCAAGAACAGATCCCTTGGGGACTCCCATGGTAATGGGGAGTGAGGGGGAGATGGCATCAGCCATATGGATGGATTGCGATCTGCCTGACAGGTAAGAATTGAACCAATCAGTGGCATTTGGGGAGAGACCAGCTGACCTAAGGCAGCACAGAAGTCAAGGGTGAGAGACCATATTGAAGGCTTTGGCCAGGTCAATAAATATTGCAGAGGTTATAAGGCCATTGCCTATGCCCATAGAGAAAGAGTCAGTCTGCCTTAGCGGGGATGTGGCAGTGGAGCGGTGCCTTCTAAAACCAGATTAGAAAGGAGTGAGAAAGGATGAGTCAGTGAGATAGGAGGAGAGTTTTTCAAGGACTATGTGTTCCAGGAGCTTAACTAGTGTAGGAAGGAGAGGGATAGGGTGGTAGTTACTAGGGGAAGAAGGGTCACCACCTTTGGGGAGAGGTAGAACAGTAGCATGTTTCCATGCTGAAGGGATGCTAGTTCTTGGGTCACCAAAAGGACACTGCAATGCAAAAACTGCTGAAAAGTGCATTCTATATAATATATCACAGCATTATGCTGACAGATGTTAATTTGTTATACAGAAAATGCTTTTAATCTAACATTGTGTCACACTCTAATCAAACCTATTGTGTCCCAGGCATAATCACTTAAAAATAAAGGTTAATGGATACCATTTGGAAGGGGTAAATACTTATATCCTTACACATTTAAGTATGTGAATGCAAATTAATCTTAATGAGGCTAAACACATTTTAAGTAAATGCAGTTTCAAAAAAATGAATTATTAGACCTCTACACACTTCACCCTGAAGGTGTCCAGCATTTCTTGAAGCAACAAAAAATAGCCTGATTAATTAATCAGGCCACTAGGCCTCTCCAAACTGTGTAAGTGTGTATGAGGTCAGATGAATTTAATTCATCATAAGAAGTAGTTAGAAACAATGGTGAAATGGAAAAACCTTCTGATTTAGCATCTAAATTTCTTCAACAATGCTGACTGATCTATACTGTCATTTTATCCTTGATGGGTTCTAGCATTTTGAAGATCCAATAACTTTCCTTTTGTTCTATTAATTTTTTGATATCTCCACCTCTTGGTCCAAGTTTAATTAATTCAACATGAATAAACTTAAAATTGTGTGTACCTTGTGTGTTCATTTTTAAATGCTTAACTATTGCATACCTCTCATCTCCTCTTTCAGCAGGCTATACGTGCTCCCCTATTCTGGCTATGATGTTGTGGTTCTTCCAACATAATATGCTCTGCATTCACATTGTAACATAGAGGGTACTGTATGGTCATCGATGGTTAACCGGTTTGTTAACCAACAAGAGGTTGGCAGGGCAACTGTGTAAACCTCAAGAGCGAAGCTCGAGAGGTTTACGCTGCCAATGCAACCTTGAGATGGCATAAGAAACAGGTTGACCATTGATGTACCATACATTATATTTTATAGTGTATGGTCATCGAAAACATTTAAATAATAAAGTAGGATCCTCACTTTTGTCAGCCGCTCCACTACTTAAGTCACTGCCACTTAGCTCCAGGTCATGCTCTCACTGCCATGGCCATTTCAAGAAGGCGGTCTGTCTGACTAGTGATCATATGCAGAGCAAGCCACATTGTTATACCATCAATGTGACATACCATCGATGGGTTAACAACAGAGTTGCGTCACATCAGTGGTATAAGAACTGAGGGAAAAGATGAATTTCCTGTAGTAACAACATTCTACCATACATTTTATATATATTACTATCACAAGTAATAAAACTTTTGATGTAAATTTGTTTTTTAGTCGTGGGGTGCACAAATTTTTTAAAAGGATGCACATACCTACAATACATACATTTACCACATCTACATGCACCCATCGGTAGGGTGACAAGCACCAGCTGTTTCTGAGGCTCTGGACTTGGTATAATATTTTTAATGACCATGTCCGTGATATTCCTACTCTGTATAAACACAATTTTGGGGCCTTCCTTAACGACTTCTTCTAATCTTGGTTCTAATTCTAAAATGGACCAATTATTAGTAATGATCTAGCAAATATTTTCTGTTCTGCTGGAGAAAGCAGTTACAAAAGGGCAACTCAGGTTTCTGTCTTTTTCTTTATTATTAGCTGCAGAACCATACTGCAAAGTACTACTCCTATCTATTTTACCTACCTTCCTAATAGCCATGGCTATACTGTGTGTACTGTAGCCACGTTCTACAAATATTTTAACTTGGATAGCCCTCTTCTGTTTATACTGAACCAGCTCAGTGCAATTCTGTAATGTACGTACCAACTGACCTTTTGGTATGTTGAAACGTACATGAGGAGGGTGACAACTCTCATACCATAGCAAATGATTCCTATCTGTATCTTTTTGGTTTAGAGTTGTACAAATGTGACCTTCTCTGTTCCTACATATACAAAGATCCAGGTAATTTATCAGCACTGACTCAACTATGTACTTGTATCTTAAACATGTACTAGTATCCTCCATCCAAGAAACAAATGTCTCAGATTCCGAGATATTGCCCTTCCATATCACAATTATATCATCAATAAAGCACCGCCACAAATCCACCTTGGAAACAAATGGATTTGTGGTGGCGTTGTAGAGATGATCAATTTCCCACTTCCCCACAAACAAATTAGCATAGCTAGGGTCCATTGTGGCCCCCATAGCAGTGCCACATATCTATAAATAAAGCTGATCCTCAAACAAAAAAAGCATTTTTAGAGAGAGCCTTATTTGCCACCTCAAGGAGGAAGCTGGTTGGTACAGCTACCTGTTCAGCTTCTGTACACTGGTCAAAAAATATTTTAAAGCCTCGATCCCCTCCTGATGTGGTATCACTGTGTATAAAGAAGTGACATCTATAGTTGCAAAGAGCCATTCTGGCTCCATGTCCAAATCCTCCATAATCCTTATAATCTCAATGGAATCCTGAACATAGGACCTGACACTGTTAATCAATGGTTGGAGGAACTGGCCCAAAAATATGGATAAGGGTTCAGTGAGTCACCCCGACTGGAAATAATCAGTCTACCCCAGGGGTTTTTTAGATCTTTATGAATTTTTGGAAGTATATATATTACTGGGACCACAGGGTAGTTTACCACAGTGGTTTTATACAAAATGTCCATGATATATCCCTTAATATATGCCATGTTCAAGATATGGTCTATATCATTGTTAAAAGACTGTATCAGACCTTTATGCACCTTCCTATTAAATGTAACATCACTAAGCTGCCAATGTATCTCTCTCACATAGTCACTTCTATTCATAACCACTATATCCCCTTCCTTGTCAGCCGGCCTAAGCATTATCTCTTTTTTCTGACTCAGATTCTTGACTGCTTCTCTTTCTTCTTGTCTGCAATTGGACCCTGGTTGATGTCAATTAGAAGATTTTTTCAACTTATCAAAATCTAATTCACACTTTTTCATAAACAGTGAAACCACAGGATTTGTGGGCGGGGGAGAGCAATATTCAGATTGAGGACTAAGACCAGTGCCCTCATTATTATTTCTACTAGCATCTTGATTCTCACCATATAAACATTTAAAAGTGAGATTGCGTGTAAATTTTTGCAAGTCAACGCAGGTATTAAACCAGTTAATATCAGTGGTTGGACAGAAAGAGAGAGCTTTACTTAACACAGTAATTTCACTCTCAATTAAGGAATAACTAGACAAGTTCACTATTGGTGTTAAAACACATTCACCAGTCCCAGTCTGTGATACATTGGCAGAACTAGCACTGTACATGGGGATGGGGTGGAGGCAAGTCCATCAGTCTCCTGCATACAATGCAATACTAATAATTTTTCTTGCCTCTTCCTCCTCATTGGTTGTATGTAGTTTGAAAGCAGGTTTTCTTAGACTGTTGACTGCACCTGGTTCCCTGGTTGTATAGTGGGAACTGTCCTGTTTCCAATTCCCCTGAGTCCCCATCAACAGATGACTCAGAGTCATCAGTATCAGATGGGCCAGTTGTATAGTCAATCACTGTTGGGCTAGTTACTGGTCCCACACTACCCCATGTCCCTTCTTTAGAACTGATTTTAATGTCCTATTCAAATTCTGTGATTCCTCCTTCTCATTCCAATCAAAAACTCTATTATTCAAGTAATCTCTTTCATCTCTCAAGAACTTCTTCTGTTTCTGCTTTTTAAGTTTGATATATTGTGTTACTTTATCAAACAAGAGTTTATTCAACCTGTCATATTCTGCATCATCTGTTAAAGTTTTTAATAATGCTTCTGTTTCTCCAATTTCAACAGTCAGTTGTTCTCTAACTGGGTTATCAGTGCAGCTTATGCCAACACATTGGAGGATTTCATGAGCCTGAAAATGAGACCCCGACAGACCTTGCCACTAGCACACATGTCACAGGGATGCCTATACTATGGTGGAGTCATGAAGATGTCCTTCTACATTACCTTAGACATATACAACTGAGCCCCAGAATAACAGTGCTACATAATACCCTGATAAATTTTTACAAACCCCCCCAAAGGTAGATCTTTGTAGAATAAAGTGACTAGCACCAGGACACATTTACACATGGTAGCCCTTGATGTGGGTGCCTGAATCACAGCACCATACGAAACGGCGACACGATGTGGGCAAAAGCCTGAATGGTGAGGGGCGAAGGGAGGATGACTGGATGTGGTGGGGTGGGTGACCGTAGTGACAGGATGTTGGGGGTTGACCTCCGCTTGCGGTGCTTGGGGTTCTGGGTTCGGGTCTGGGTTCGGGCGCTACTGCGTTTTTGTTGCGCCTGGACCAAAACTTGTATTTTTTTTGCTTTTGCCCCCTGACATGCACCCCCTGGAGTTGAGAATCTTCAACTAGGGGGGTGCTGGTGGGGAAAGCCCCCCACATGGGGGGTGGTGTGGCAAAGCATTTAAATCCCCAGTGCCATTCTTCCATGCGCTGAGGATGTCAGGGTGGCAAAATTGTTTTCGCTGCCCTGACATCGCGATAATGCCAGTTGCCATTCAGCACTCACGATTATCACATAGAGCCCTTGCACATCCTTGTCGCAATGCATACTAGCACTACCAACATTGCAGATGTGACCCTGCCAGTACTTTAGACACACCGTCCACAGCTGGCAGGAATCCCTTGCATCTATCTCTCCCCATGCCCCACCTCTATCACTTCTTCTTTTAAGAGTTCATTACACAGCTTCACTGGTACCATTACTGAATTATGCAGCCTCAAACCATAATTGGATGTACCAGCCATAACACTCATATCATCTGGTGATATGATGCAATCTTAAGGCACTTGAGAACCACACCATCATTCTCAACATCCATCACCAGGCCACAAGCCAAGCAGATTTAGGAATGGCCCATACTGTCTGTCCCACCTATTCTGGTTATGCAAATGAGACCATTATGAACTAGGTTTATAGTCATCCTACTTGTAGTTTTTATGTTCTTTTCTATCCCCTATATGAAGGTGCTGTTTACTGATGTTTGTTCTTTTGTTTTAAAGAGATGGTTTGACTTTTGAAATAACCATGCTAAGGATATAGACCCTGAGGCACAGAAAAAAAAAACACCTATAAATGTATGGGAAGGCAAAGTACATCTCCTCAAGTTTAGCAGGTCTCCATCTATTCCCAGGTGCACACTCCAACCCCCGCACAGCAGTGATAACTTGGACTGCACTCCTCAATGGTTAGTAAGCCAACTAAATTCATATCATGCAACGTTAAGGGTGTCAGTTCAACAATGAAAAGCAGGAAGGCCTTTAACCACCTCTGGAGACTAGGTACTATGATTACTTTTATCCAAGAGATGCACATTCTCAAATCAGAAGCTCATAAAACAACCTCCCAGTGCCTATCACAGATATTTAGTAGCTCCTTCTCCTCCAAGAAATGGGGGTGGCCATCCTAATCCACAAATATGTGGACATCATCCATTCTTTCACACTCTTAGACCCAAATGGAAGCTATCTCATGGCTAGAGGACTCCTACAGGGTAATGAGACAATGCTCTGCTGTGTATAAGGACCAAACCAGTTTGATTTTTCTGTTTTACTGCACTTGTTCAAAAGCTTACCAAAGTTAGCAAGGGACAGGTCCTTATTGGGTATGATATGAGCAAAGTATTAGATGAGGCTTCTGGATAGGAGCCAGACATCCATAGAGGCTAGAGTGCAATCCTCAGTTTTACTACGAGACATCAAGAAGGAGACGACTGCAACTGACAACTGGAGACGGATTCATTCCCATGACAGGGATTATTCAGTCTTCTCCATAGTTTACAAGGTGTACTCTAGAATCAGTGTCTGGCTGGCACCAAATAAGTGGCTGAGAGATGTGATCAATGAAATAGCAGAACCTATTGTCATCTCTGACCACGCCCTGTAACATTCACAAGGTTGCCACAAAACTGAAAGAACTTGAGCAGGGGTACCTGGTGGTTTAATTCAACCTTTCTTAACAATCACAACATTTGTGTGTATATGCAGGCACACATTAAGGAATATCTCATTTTTAACAAACTCCCTGACACTTCAGCCACAATATATTGGGATGTCCTGAAAGCCTTCATGTAGGGGAAATGCATCATGTAGTTCTTGAGGATTAAGAAAACAAATAATGAAGACTTTTGGGCCTAGGAGGCCCTGCTGCAAGACCATGACATGAAATACAGAATCACCAATTGCCTCAGCCTCACCCCTTGGCATAGATAGTTAGTGTCCTGTTCAAAATCAATCTACATCTGCATCAGAGGGCTGAACTGCCAGTACTGTATTCAGAATGAGGCAGACATTCTGGAAAGCTGAGGATGAGCCTGAAGGAATACTGGCTTACCAGCTAGAAAAATGAGTGATGTTCCAGAATTCTGAGCACTAAAACTCACTCTTGGAAGGTCACCATGAACCAGAAGGATATTAACCCTGCCTTCCTAGAATTTTACACCAAAGTGTATACTTCTGAATCTGCACCTTCAAATGAGGTGCACAAAATATTCACTAAAAACTTAACTCTCCCAACCTTGAATGGTGAGGCCCAAGCCTCCCACCTAGATAGGCCCATCAAAAAAGAGGAACTATGAGCAGCTCTAGCCTCCATGCCATAAAGGAAGGCCCCTTGGGATGACAGCCTCCCATTTGAGTTCTGTACTACTTTTACAGTATACAGTATATGCTACACCTGGGAGACATTGTAAGATGGTACGAGCTGAGGTTTCACTGCTACACTGATGATACCTAGCTCTACCTATCTTTTGCACCCGACCAGGTTGGTGCTATCTCAGTATTGAACAACTGCCTCACAGAAATCCAAGATTGGATGAATTCCAGCGATCTAAAGTTGAACCCTGGAAAGACTGAGATTTTGGTTGTGGACCCGGGTCATAGGGTAGAGGGATTGAGGACTGGGCTCCCTTCAGGCTTAGTTCTGGGGGAGGCACAGATTCTCACTTCTGAACGGGTGCGTAACCTGGAAGAGGAGCTTGGTGTTGGTCTGACTCTTTGTCATCAGGTGTCAGCAGTTGTCAAGCTAGCCTTTTTTCATCTTAGGAACATTGCCAGGATTAGGCACTTTGTTCCATCCAGTGACCTGCCTGTCCTGGTCCATGCCTTTGTGACATTGCACCTTGATTACTGCAACTCCGTTTATCTAGGGCTCCCTGGGGTTGATATCCACTGCTTGCAGTTAGTGCAGAATGCGGCAGCACATTTGTTGACTGGGGCATCTGGGAGATCTCACATCACCCCTGTGCTGCACGGTCTGCACTGCCTGCCAATACAGTGGCGGATCACCTTTAAAGTAGGTCTATTGACTTACAAAGCCCTACATGGACAGGGTCCCGATTACTTGAAAGAGCTCCTGGTTCCTTACACTCCTGTACAACAGCTCCGCTCAGCTGATGAGGGTTGCTGGAGATTCTGAGGGTTAATTTGAAGTCATCTGGTGCACATGCCTTTGGATTTGTGGCACCTATCCTCTGGAATTCTCTGCCCTGTCAGCTCCAGGAAAGCAGGATGGTGGGGAGTTTTAAGCAGGCACTAAAGTCTTTTTTATGGGGAAAGGCATTTCCAGTTTTATTGTGATTTTATATGACATGTATTTGTATATGTTTTATCTGAATTAATATTGTACAGCGCCTTGGGAATTTTGAAAGGCGCTTTATTAAATAAATGTTATTATTATTATTATAATTATTATTATATTACTTTTAAAGATTTCCTACTCGACCTTCTACGAGTGGCATTACTTGAAGTGAAGGAAAAAGGTGAACTCCCCTCATCTATGAGATTAGCCAAGTCCCTCTAATCAGCAAGTTAGGCAAAAATCCTCAGTCATATGGTAGCCACTGCCCCATCTCACTTTACACCAGTGGACTGTAAGTTCTTCACCATGGTGCTTGCCCGTAAGCTAAAGGAGGCTGTGACAAGAGACTGAGTGAAAGAGAAAAAGAGAGGACAGACAGTGAGTGTGTGTTTGAGTGTGTGTGTGGGGGGGGGGTGCCTGGTCTGATGCCTGTGCACAGCAGGTTGCCAAAAAAACATAAATAAATAAAACACCAAGCACAGTGGTGCCTATCTCTTGTGCCTGACAGAAAACTTCAGTAAATAAATATAGAGACTTGACAGTTATGAGAGAGACTGACAGATACAAACAATGAGAGACCAGACACTTAGAATTGGTTTCTGGGCTAGATACCTATGTGCTGCAGGCTTCCAAAAATAAATACACTGAACACTGTAGTGCCTACACCCTATACCTGCCAGAAGGTTGCAGTAAGTAAAATACTGAGGTTTGGTAGTTATGAGAGACACTAAGCGAGACAGTCAATGAGGGACCAGACAATTAGAACGGATTGCTTGGCAAGATGCCTGTGAGCTGCAGGTTGCCAAAAATAAATACATTAAACCCAGTGGTGTCTACACCCTATACTTGCAGGAAGGCTGTAGCAAATAAAATACTGAAGCTTAACAGTTATAAGAGAGAGAGATTGAATGAGAAAGGAAAAGAAAGAAAGAGTAGGCAGTGAGGGTGGGATGCTGGGCCACTTGCTTGTGGTGCTGCAGGTTGTCAAACAAAAATACACTGAGCACAGTGGTGCATATGCCCTGGGCCAGCCAGTAGGCTGCAATAAGAAAGAAAAGTACTGCAACTTTGTAACAAAGTGATAACAGAGGGATGTGTGAGTGAGAGAGAGGAAAAGAGAGACCAGACAGTGAGTATGGGGTACTGTGCTGGATGTCTGTGTTGCAAAATATACAGTATATATATATATATATATATATATATATATATATATATATATATATATATATATATATATATATATGTGTGTGTGTGTGTGTGTATATATATTTATTTATGCAATGGGGTGAGATAAACAAAGTGTGATAAATCTGTTTAGCTGAGTAACTGTGTACATACATTTAATTTATGTATACAGTGCTTATGTCATCAGCCATTAATCTATACAGTGCTTATGTTATTTAAAATGTTTGGCCTCAGTAGCAGTATTAACCATATTCAAATGTGAGTAACTTTAAAACAAAAAATGATAGCATGGTACTGTGAGCACGGAAGTTGTTCAGCACTGAAATATCTACAAAATGAGTAGTGTTTTATTTATTGATACCTTTTAGATATTTTGATAATTAGCAAAAACACAGCAGAAAATTCTTTTTTTTTTCATTTTGTCCGCAAACAAATGTAAATAACTTTCAAATGAAAAATGATAGCATGGTACTGGGAGCACAAAGTTTATTCAACACAGAACTATCTACAAAATGAGTGGTGTTTCATTTATAGATACCTTTTAGTTTTTTCAGAATTAGCAAAAAACAGCAGACATTTCCATTTTTGTGCACTTTTTCATCAAACAAAATGCAAATAACTTAAAACCAAAAAAATGATAGTATGGTACTTTGAGCACAAAAGTTGTTCAGCATAAAACTATCTACAAAATGAGAGGTGTTTCATTTCTAGATTCCTTTTAGATTTTTTATAATCAGCAAAAAATAGCAGAAAATTCCATTTTTATTCATGTTTTGACTAACAAATGCCCCTATAAAAGCAAAAACAAAGAATTACATAAGGGAATTATGCAAGGAAAACTTAGTAATAAATGATTGATTGCCTCGAGCAGTTTGATCTTGGACACTCCCACCATGGCTTACTGCCACCATGAGGTTACCCAAGGTCAAACTGCTGTTTTGTGCAGATAAATCATTTAATACACTTCTTCATTGCATATCATATATATATATATATATATATATATATATATATATATATATATATATATATATGTGTGTGTGTGTGTCGTGTGTGTGTGTGTGTGTGTGTGTGTGTGCACAGTTTGCTTCCTTGCAGGTAGCAGTAAAAAAAAATACAGAGTTTGGCAGCAAAAGTGATAAGAGGAGAGGCTGAATGAGAGTAAAAGAAAGACCAGGAAATGTGGGTGGGGTGCTGCTGTGCTGGATGCCAGTTCACTGCAGGCTGCCAAATACAAAAACAAATAAAATGAAAAACAAGCTCAGTGGTGTTTCTCTAGCAGTCCCTCTTGTCTTCCGCATTGAGTTTGGAAGGAAGTGAATAGCAGTCATCATTGTGTGCCATCAGTGTGTACAACTGAAGCCTGAGTAAAGCAAAGGTTGAAAGCACTCCAGTCCAGTAAAACACCCAAGAACCAGGTTTGATGCAAAAACAAAAATTTATTCCATGGAATACACAAACTGCCTTTCCCAGTGCTTCAGGCCAGCACTAGGGCCTTCATCAGGGGTGTCCTGGTGCTGGGCTGAAGTGTTGGGAAAGACTAATTGTTTGTTTCTTGGAATAAATTTTCAATTTTGCATAAAAAATCAGTTATCGGATGTAATTTCAGTCTACTGCATGCCTTCAAACTGTTACAGAAACTGCGTTGAACTCATTAATTAGCAGCTCTATTGTGTCAATTTTAAATATCTGATGAAATTCTGGACAGCTGCATGCCTTCTAATTTGCTACAGAAATCCCCAGCTTAGAAGTTAAGCTCAGTGATAACTCCTATGTTGCTTTCTGCCAACTTTCCTGCCCAGGGTCTCCTGCTCGATCTGCCTTCCTCCCATTGTCTGTTTCCATCTCCCCTTTAACTGTGCTCCTCCAGCGCCATCTTTCCTGACCCACTTGCACAGATTTCAAACTTCTGTATCAAGCAATCTCTCTGCAGACTGCTCCCACACCCCCACCTTCACCTCTCCCCCCCCCCCCGGCTAATATTCACACTGTCTGCTCTCAGTCTCCTTCTTTTGTCCCACTTAACCCTCACCCTCTCCAATCTTGAATTGCTAATTTTCCCCTTTTGTTCTCATTAACACCCCCACCACTGCTGATGATCTGCCACCAGTCTCCTGCCCCTCAACTCTTTCCTGTTAGTATTCTTCCTATAACTGAAGCTGTGCCCTCCTTACTCTCACAGATCCCACCAGTGCCCTGAGCGGTGCATCTGGAACCCAGCGGCACCATTGGCTGCCACATCCAAGCAAATGGATGAATCCAGCCTGCCCTTCTGGTCCAGCTTCCCGGACCATCAACACAGGTACTGTCGCTAGAACTCCCTGAGCCATCCAGCTTTCGGCTGCTCTCTGATTGGAGTGCCTGCTGATTCAGTGGCTCCTGACTGGACCAGTGGGTAGCCCTAAGCTCCCAACTAGTGTGCCTCAAAGACTGTTCAAGCCAAGCTATTGTACTGCTTTTTGGACTCCTACTGCAGGGTTTTTTCTTCTGCCCCCCCCACCTGCTCCCAGGCCTCCTATTACATCCACTACTTGCCCCGCCTCCAAGGCTGGCTCAAACACTATTGGAGCCCAGAATCGTTCTCCTACCTACCACCGTCCTTGCCCTCCCAGCTTATAGCTGCCATCCAAGTGGTCCGTGTGGCCATTCCTCTATCTCTTCTACCAACTACAGGTACAAATTGGATTACTGCCTCCTGTGTACTGGCAGTTATGGCGCTAACAGCAAGGAACCTACTCCTAATCTCCACCATCACATTCTGCCTACCCTCCTTAATACCTCTCACACTTTTTTACCCTGATCCCTCCCCTTCACAGCCGAACTAACTCATCCTACTTGTGCCCCCCCCATCGCTACTCTATCTCTACCAGCCACTACCTGGTCCCTCTATCCTTTTAGCCCCTTTTCTTCTCTCTACTCCTATGCCCACCTTTGGTCAACCCTCCACCTAATTACCTCCCACACATCTCATGATGACTGCCCTAGAGCATCTCCTAGGTGGTGCTATCATATACTTCCTCACTATTTAACTTTCGCCTTACTGCTCCTTGCAGCAAGCAACATACACCCCAACCCTGGCCCAGCACTGGCCCTCAACTCTTCAAGCTCAGGGATCAACACCTCTGCAAAGGCCACCACTGCTACTCATTTTGGCTCCCTCCCCCATGGACTACTCTACCTGAACATTCGTAGCCTAGCCCCCAAGCTCAATCTGCTCCAGGTGCTAGCATTCCAACATGCCCTGACATTATCATTGTATCAGAAACCTGCCTAAACCCTAACTTTAAAGACCCATCCGTTGCCATCCCAGGATTCAGTATCGCTCATCAAGACCATATCACCTGAAGCGGAAGAGTTGCAATCTACACCACCTCAAACTTACATTTCTCTGTTACACTTGCTAAAAATGAGCCCAAAGCCTTTGAAATGCTCATGCTCCAACTGTCCCTCCCCTTCTCACTCCCTATTTATTTTGCTGGTGTATACTGCCACCCTGGAACACCTGCTGCAACTGTCACTGACCTTCTAAGCCACCTAGCCTCCCTAGCCCCGTCTCGTGAACTTTATATTATGGGGGATTTTAATCACAACTGGCCATCTCCCTCTTTTAACAAAGCTCATTCAGAGATAACAGCCCTCAACCTGACCCAGGTCATCTCGGAACCAACACGTACTAACCACAAGACTGGCAATCACTCCCTAATTGACTAGGATCTCACCTCCCACCCCCACTGGGTCATCAAATACGGCCTACTTCAGACTCTATAAATGACCATCGCATCACCTGCATAGTCCACAAAATCCATCGCCTTAAATCCCCTCCCAAATTTCTATTACAACTGTCATATAAATCACTAAACCTTACCCCCATTCTGGAAGAACTATCTCACACAAACTGGGGTCATCACCTTAGTGATTAGAACATGGATTATGCTCTTACAAATTTCCGGAGCACCTTTCTTAGCATCTGGGATAATCATGCCCCCATGCGACGCATCAGGGTCCAGGGGACACACCTTCTCTGGATTTCCTCTGAACTAATAGCATGCCAAAATGCCCAGGACAAGGCATGGAGAACTTACAAGGCTACACTGCTCCCAGGTGACAACATCACCTACAACATGCTCCATTTCAAGTGCACCAAGGCCACCCAACTAGCCAAAGCCTAATACTTTAACTACACCTTCAATGCCAGTCTATGTAGGCCATCAACACTTTGGAAAGTTATCAACTCCCTTTTCCCCCATCAACAAATCCCACCCCCCTACTGTTCTCAAATGGGACTCTTCTCGCATACCCTCTTGTGGTTGTCTGTGAGTTCAAATCCTACTTCACCACATGTGCTACTACTCTCACTGCCTCCCTTCCAGCTGTAACCCCACCCACACACCATGCTGAAGCTCCTACACTCCCCAGTCTGAACACCTTCTACTTCAGGAACATCTCTCCTATGGAAGCTCTGGATGCTCTACTCACCCTTAACCGCTACAAGGGAAAGTCACCTGACAGGATGAACACCAAACTCCTCTACCTATCTGCTCCGGCCATTGCACCTCCCCTAGCCACCCTTCTAAACCTATCGTTTGCCATTAAACCAGTTCCTAAGGAGTGGAAGCATGTTACAGTCCTACCATTTCCAAAAGGAGGGGACCCCACCACTGTGGCAAATTACTGCCCCATCTCCCTCTTCCCCACCCTTGAGAAACTTTAGGAGCACCTCATGCTCTCACAACTCTCCAACTTCCTCTCAGAATCCAACTTCTTCACACCTTTCCAGTCTGGTTTAGGAAAAATCACTCTACCGCCACTTCCCTGCTAAGACTCTCTGACTCCATCCTCTCGGGGATGGACAAAGGTCTTATTACATCAGCCATCTTTGCTGACTTAGCCAAAGCTTTTGACACTGTCTCCTACCCCATATTGTTATCCTGCCTCTCAGAATATGGTTTATCCATGACTGCCACTAACTGGTTCAGAGCTTACCTGCAAGACAGAACTCAGTCTGTAAGAATTGCTGATTCCACCTCACCTCCACTCCCAATCAACACTGGTGTTCCCCAGGGCTCAGTACTCAGCCCCATTCTCTTTTCTATCCTGCTAAATGACCTGCCACAAACCTGTACATCTACCTCAATTCACAAGTATGCAGATGACACAGTCCTCTTTATCTCTGGCCAGACCCTCGAGAAGGTTGCTACCAGTCTACAGGCTGATTTCAATAAAGTTCAGCTCTGGTTTAGCTCCCACCAACTCTCTCTCAATGCCAAGAAGACAGTCTCCATGATCTTCAGCACTAGGCAGAGAATATCTAGGCTTACCACACCCCCGAACTTCCATACCCTTGACGGGACAGTCATTGAGGACGTGACAACTTTTAGGTACCTAGGTGTCTGGCTTGACTGACACCTATCCTTCTCTGCCCATGTGGATGCTATCCTGAAAAAACTGCACCCAAAGCTTGGCACTCTCTATAGGATCCGCAGTAGTATCTCACTAACTGTGAGATGTGAAATTGTGCAGAAAATAATTTTACCTACCTTTGACTACTGTGATGTAGTCTACAGTGCTGTTCCCAAGTCTACCCTATCCAGACTGGACCACCTCTTCAATGCATTCTGTCATTTTGCCCTCGATGCCCCCCTCACACCCACCACTGTGAGCTTTACCATTCGCTGGCCTTCCCTTCCCTTGACAGCCAGCACCTACTCCACAATGCTAAATTTGCTTCTAACCTCTGGCTTGGGTCCCTTCCACCCTACCTCACCTCCTCTCTATCATCTCCTCCAACCCCTGTCATACCCTTTGGTCTACTTACTCCTGACTGTTGGTAATCCCTCACCGTCAGACCACTGCAGGCCAATTGGGCTTCTCCTACCATCTCCTGAAGCTCTGGAATGACCTGCCAGTCCAAATCTGACACTCCTTCTCTTGGCATTCCCTATCCTCTGCCGTGACAAACTTCTACGTGGTAAATTGTTCATGTATCTGACCTCCTCTTCCTCCCCACTTGCCCAGTCCCCCTTCCCCCCACTTTTACTTCCTACCCCCCGATTCCCCCCACATCTCAGGCAGCCTGACCAGCGGCTTTAGCAACTGACTATAAATGCTGGCATATATCCACCAATTTCCACACTTACCCCACTGCACTTCTAGCCTTGTCTCTCTGTCTAACGTGTTAACCATAGATAGTGGTTGTCACCAATGTATTGTGAAAACTTAATCCAGGTCATAACCTAAGTCTATGTTCTTCCATGTCTGACATCATAGTATTGCTTAAACCTAACCCATGTTGTATCACTTTTTGATGTAGCCTCTCCCTTGCATGTAAGGTTGTTGTAAATCCCTGTACATTGTTACTGTCACTCCCTATACCAATGTGTAACTCAAATTCCAAGTAGCACTGTATGTAATGTTACTCTTATTTCATGTTACAATGTGTTACTCAGTTCTATGTATCATGTACTCATCTGCTCACCTCTGTAACCCCCCTCCCCCCAGGTTGCACCATGAGACGAGCATCTCGTTACTCAGTGTGCCTTTCCTGGTGAAACATTTCAATAAATAAAATAAGTAAATAAACCTGGTTCCAGAGAATTTTACTGGATTGAACTGCTTAGAGCACCCCAAAATTTAGCTGTGACACACTTGCCAGCTTTTGTGTATACAATTGAACCCTGGCCTGTAGGGACTGGGAGACAGGGCACTGGGGAGTGGGACTCAGGAAGGTTAATTTTTATGTTTGCTTGCGCATGCGCAAGAAACATTATGTGACAGCTTAGGAGAGAAGTGGGTTGGGGAGGTGCAGCAGTGTGGCATCCAACAGAAACATTGCATTTGGGGGCCTGGCCCTGGTGCACCAATGGAGGCACAATGTGCTGATGACACTGGCTTCCAGAAGGTGCACCAAGTTGTAACATTTTTGTCACAGCAATCACGGGCCACCTCATCATTGCAGCTTCAGCAATTGCTGCAGTGAGGGAGCGACCCGTCATTGCTGGGTGGAACATTGCTAGTGCGATATTGTTTGTGAACATGGTGACGCCTTTCTACCATGTTCACAAACAATATCAAAGAGTCACAGTGCCAAGGGGGTGCCCAATCCCCCTTGGCAGCATGTGCCCTCCCCACAGATGTGTGTTTTTGCCGACGGGCCCCAACCCCGCCAGCATCCATCCTCAGTAGTTGATTCTGCCAATGGGGAGCCCAGTCCCCATTGGCAATACATTCTACCCCTGTTTGATGTGCCAACAGGGAGCCCACCCCCATTGGCATCAGCCCCCCCAAAGAGTAACGTGAGAGTTTGAGGGGGTGCCCAATCTGGCTCTTGCACCCCCCCGCTTTTGTACCAATGGGGGTGCCCAATCCTCCATCGGCTACACCCCCAAAAAACACATATTCAGGTAGCACTCTGGGAGCCCACCCCAGTGTTCCCAATGCCCCAGCAAAGGAAAAACCATCCCACAATGTTTTTTGTTTTGTTTTAGTTTAAAACCTGTAAAACAAAAATGGTCCCTTGCGGTTTCCCTGGTCCCTCCCCCCACAACCCGCACCCACCCACACACACCCTGCCTTCCCTCACTCCCCCTCACCCCGTACTTAACTCCGGAGTCTGGCACAATGATCTTCGTTGGACCGGGAACACGTCTGCACTCTTCATAACCGACCGCGAACTGAGGAAATGCCGCTAAGCTGTATAATCGGATAGACAGGGTTTTTCAACTTTTTTTGTATATCTCAGGCATTTTTTTGGAATTTTGTTACCAAATTTTCAACATGGAGTTTTTGGGAACCCTCCTCATGAATTCAGTCACTGTCATGGCATTAATCGGTCCTGAAAGGTGATTTTGCGGTCACTGTGCAGAATCACCTTTTGGGACTGATTAACAAAATGACAGTGCCAGTGTTCATGAGGTGGGCTCTCAAAAAGTGCATGTTGCAAATTTGGTGGAAAAAATCCAAGAAATGACTGTTTTATGAGTGTGCATTGCACAGTTGCTACGCACGCTCGTAACTTTGCGAATTTGCAATATTTTCAGTCCAGATTTTCAACATTGCCATTTTTCCACACCTCCTTACGAACAGTACAGCTGTCATTTTTCACATCCTGGGCAAAATTTGTTTTCGGACTTGCGGCGCAGAATAGCACGGTCACTGTGGGAAATCAGTGTTCGTGATGCACAAAGAAAATCACAGTGACACTGTTCTTTAGCAGAGATCCTAAAATGCCTGTGTTGAAAATTTGGTGACAAAAGTCTATAAAATGACTGTGTTATGAGTGTCCATTGCACAGTGTCTACGCATGCTCATAACTTCGCACATTTACAATATTTTCACTTTAGATTTTCAACATTGCCATTTTCCCGCACCTCTTTATGAACAATACCACTGTCATTTTTCACATTCTGTCCAAAATGTGTGTTTGCACCTGCAGTGCACAGCAGCATGGCCACTGTGGGAAATCAGTGTTAGGGCCACATTAACAAAATCACAGTGACACTGTTCATTAGCACAGGCTGTAAAATGCCTATGTTGACAATTTGGTGATCAAACTCCATAAAATGACAGTGTTACAAGCATGCATTGCACTGTTTACAGTCATGCTCATAACTTCACACATTTGTTATACGTTCATTCCAGTTTTTCAACATTGCCATTTTTCTGTACCTCCTTATGAACAGTAGAGCTGTCATTTTTCACATCCTGGACGAAATGTGTCTTTGCACTTCTGGCACAGAATAGTATGGTTGCTGTGGGAAATCAGTGTTCAGGGCACATCAAGAAAATCACAGTGACACTGTTCATGAGCAGAGGTCCTACAATGCCTGTTTTGAAACTTTGGTGATGAACGTCCATACAATTACTGTGTAATGTGCATGCATTGTGCAGTTTCCACATACTGTATGCTCAGACGTGTGAGTACTTTTTATAATCCCAGTACAGCTGTTCAACATTGCCATCTCTTCACACCTCCCTGTGGATGGAACAGCTGTCATTCTTCACATCCTGTCCTATCTGTGATTTTGTTCATGTGGTGCAGAATTGGAAGAGGACCTTCTTTCACATGCTTGTAGAATGCCCAGTTTTGAACATACAGTATACTGGAACATGATTACCTCTCTTGTTAGCAGGATGTTTGGGATGGAGTTCCCATACAAACCTGGAATTCTGTTATTAGGTTCTAGTTTTCTGCCACAACTGTAGTATTACATATGCTAAAAGTTGTATTGATCTAGTAATTTTTATGGTGAAAAGAATATTGTCGCAACATTGGAAGGATATACACTCTCCCCGCATTCTAAATGGCTACATTTGTTGATTGAATGCTTGAGCGGAGGGACTTCATTATTTATCTGAAAATAGAATTGAATCTTATAATTAAGCAATAAGACATGGTGGGGTGTTCTTTGAACAGATGCGACTGCATGTCCTGGGGTAAAATGAGGCACAGGGCCACAGACCGAATGCCTTCAACCCCTTGAAGTGCAGTCAGATCTGTTTGATGCACATCCTAGTGTGTCTTATTGCACTTTGAAAATGGGCTACATTTTTTTACTAACAGTCAGAAAATTCATGTTTATATGTAGAAAAAACACATTTTCTTATGCAAATTTATGATAAAATAGTCCTTCCACCTACTAGATAATGACATTCTTGTGCATGTACTGTACACAATTTGTCCTTTACTGGCATCAGTAGTAATGTTTGTTGACAGCATGATGCAAAAGCACTACCTCCATGCCCTGTGTATTTGTGTGGTGTGTTTTTTTGGGGGGGGCTGGGAATGATGGGGGGAGAGAGAGAGAGATATTTTTTTTAATTTTATTTTTTAATCAAGCCATGATGGATGGCAGCATGACAGCACAGGAGTAGAGGATGCAATCTGCAGCAGGAGCAGACAGGGACTCAGAAGCAGCAGTGCAATGTCAGCAGAAATATTTTTTCTTAGGTAACAAACATATTCATTATTTGTAAGGATTAGATTAAGCTTTCTGAAGATTTACTGGACATTTATTCTGTTTTACAAGTATCAGGGTAGGAGCACAATTTTCAAACAGAGACAGTGGGAGCAGGCATGCTAAGTGAGCCATACTGCGATGTCAGCAGTTATCAGAAAGTCAAAGAATGGGAGCAGTTAATGACTTTAATTTGAATTTATGAGATATATGTTTGTCTGGCTCCATGTCACTTCAGCGATAGAATTATGACAACAACTAGTACGGTGACGGACACTTCAGCAAAGCAATAATGGTGATGGTAACTATGGAGACTGCAATAATGGTGACTATTTTATTCTGGGGTGCTTTGCATGCTGAACCCCCCTCATTGTGGGGGGCTTCTCCCCTCACTCTCCTTACTAATATAACCTACTCTGAGGTCATAGCACCTTGGGGGGGGTCCAGTATTGCCCTTATTACCATCACCATACTTTCATGGTCACCGTAATTGCTATTGCCCACTTGACGTTGCTCAAATTGTCATCACCGTAAATCATTCACTTGGGTGTGTTTAGCTGAATGTTTTTCTCTTTAGTATATGAGAAAAAAATAATAGCATTTCGAAAATCAGTTTTCTAATGGCACACTGATTTTTTTGTTTTTGTACTGCTATCCTGGTTTTCAGAACTTGTTTTTATCTGTGTAATTAAAAGGATTCAATACACAGGTAAGAACCAATCAGAATTCAGGAATTTGCCTGCACATTTTATAATAAAATTTGTCTATCCTTTATTACTTTTCTGAATGATTCTCAAAGCCTAGTTTAACCTGCATACTGGAGGTGGATGGGCTGTGAGTTGGGACAAATCATACACACAGGATTTTGATGATATAAGCATGTCTTGTACTTGTATGTTATGGACGGAATCTATTTTGTGCCTTAATCAATAAAGCAGAAAAGCTTGATAGAGTTGAACTTTAAAAAAGAAAAAAAACAGTAGAAAATAAAAAATAAATACAAAAGAATAAAAAAAAATGGATGAAAGCATTCAGACTTCTGCTAGTTCTGAGTCTCAGGTACACACTGCAGCTTCAATTAACCAAGAGTGTCAACTAGGGCAAGGCTAAGCAATTGCCTCATGCACAGGATAAAAAATAATCCTGGTAACTCCATAGTTTCAATTTTCATATGAATGCTTGAATCCAGTAGAGGTGCATCTGTCTGTTCAGTCCCAATAAAAAAAATCAAATGGTTCTTTAATTATATCTAAAGGGTTTGTAGATACCACTTGCAGTTAGGGATGGGCAAATGTTATCTTCTGCCAGCGGAACGCAGGGCATCCCAGTAGAAGTCCAACAGTGGCAGAAGAAGCTGTTGAAGGAATTTGGGCATATTGGAACCTTCAGCTCCTTCAGGAATCCCAATTATTCTGAGGCTATTGTGCCTCCCTCAATTTTCTAAATCTTCCAACTTCAATAATAGGGATTGCACTTGTTTTTCCAGTGCTGTAATTTTATCTGTGTGTTTGGCCATGCTGGATTTTACTTGCATGGTAAGGAGCTTGGCCTCAATGATCCATTCCACTCTTTCATCTAGCTATGCCATGGAAGATTTATTCGACAATATACCTTGCATAAGTGATCACAGCATGGATCTGATATCAGATAAATCCTCCTGATTTACAACCACAGATGTCTCTGGAGTCACCTTAATCAGATAAGGTAAGCCAGTAACAGCAATGGGCGCAGTCTGTAGTACAAACACCAAATAATGTTTGTTGGGTTTAAACTTGAGTGAAAGCAAATACAAGTCCAGTGTAGTTTAAATTACATATAAAGTGCATTGAGGCAAAATGAACAGAGGAAAGAAGCAATTTGTAAAGCAGCAAAATGGAGCTGCACTTCTATGTGGCCATCAGGTTCCCCTCCACACCAGAAGTAGCTATTGCTGCATTAATATATGTTCCTAGTTTCAGATTTCTTGCTCTGAAAGCGCCTAAGGCATATGCAGTTAAAATGTTCATGAAATTTCCAACAAAAAATAAAATGACAGGATTTGAGCATCTATAAGTTTGAGACAATGCATCCTAATGTCATGATATTTAGTACACTGTTAAGGTACCTATAAACAAGTAACCCTGCCACATTTCAGTTTTTTAAGTCAATACACAGCTGAGTTATGACCAAATTAATGACTGTAAAAAATTCCACAAAATCCTGACAAAATTCCAAAGAATTTAGAGGAATCCCATGGTAACTCTGTGAATTTGGAATTTTCTCATTCCACACAACTCTAGCTCAGATCACAGGGACTGTTAATTGGTTTTATAGTTGCAGACACTGGTTCAAATATAAGGCGGGCCTTGGAAGAGGGGGGCTTTATCACATCTACTGCTTTGAGCACTGGTTAAATTTAATGGCGTATAGTTTTCTAGATGAGGACAGAACATTAAGGATCTTGTTTGCACTGCTAAAAGAATATGCATTCATTTCAATCACTCAAGTGGAGAATATCACTTAATTGAAAAAACACAGGCGGAACACAACTTACCTTTACACAGACTGATCAAAGACACTTTTACTAGGAGGAATTTGACCTTTCTTATGTTCCAAAGACTGCCAGAACAAAATAAAGCTGTCAGATAGTACACCTTGGAAAATATAATTAGTGATGTAGACATTCATATTATTATACCACAGGGGGCAGTGTAGTAGTAGGTAGTAGCTACTGCTGAGACAAACAGATTACCCACCTGAATCCAAAAAGATCTGACCAAATTTAGGATCAAAACAGTTGATGAAGATAAAAAGCTATGTAAAATGCTTCAGTCTGACCACTATAATATAGCAACAGTTGTAGACCTACAATACAAATCAAAGCAACTGCTGAAATTGTGAGTTATGAACCCATGGAGGGAGCAGAATCCATCAAAAAATGATGTAACTTTTTATTCCAATCCAAATTTAGCTACTCACAGATTCATCAATTCTATGCACCAGTGGTGTCCTTTGACAGGGTAATGTTCTGCAATATCAGGCCAACAGTCTGTAGGACCATGCTCCAATATTCCTGAGAATTTTCTTTGGTAAGTGGCAGGGGAAATCACTTTGGCACCTGAATGTGGGCTTATTAAGTGATGAGATATTTCTGCTCCAACATCAGAGAGTCTATTACAGATTATTTCAGTTTCAATACTACCAGATACTTAGCACCCACATTCATCTGGAATGGGAAAGAAGGCAGTACTTCAGGGTCAGATGATCACTTATGCCATAAAAAAGCAGGCAGTGGATAAACAAAATAGCTTACATAACAATTAGCCAATTTAGAGACAAAACACAAATAAATGAGGGACCTGGGGTGCTGCAGAAATTATAAGACACAGGGAAAAAACTAAACAAGCTACAAACCAAAAATAAAATACAGAGATCCAACTTAGATATCTCAGCAGAACATACATGCATGGAGCTCAGGTGGGGCATATGCTGGCCTTCCAATAAAAAAAAAGAAGTGGACAGCAAAAAGCAAAGGGAGGGATACTGAGGCTAAGGAGAGCAGGAGGGGGAGACTGTACATGAGAGGATCAAGAAAAAACAGACATCCTGAACAGTATGTATGCTCAGTCTTTGTAGGGATGGAGGGTGAATGGACCATGAAAGAGTAGCAGGAACAAAAGGGGATGAGGGAGGTGGACACAAGTCCATTTTCAGAGGAAAGATTCCTGATGGGACTTTCAGGTCTGAAAAAAGAGAAGGCTATGGGACCACATGGGATACATCCAAGTGTACTAAAGGAACATGGAGGTGCAAGGTTCCACACTGATAGTCTTATTTAAAAGTTCACTGGAAACAGGCAGTTTTTCGGGGAACTGGAGCAGATCACAGACACAAGGAGGAAGCTAGCAACCATAGGCCAGTCAGTCTCACATCAATGGTGGAGACAGTAATGGAAACTCTGTTAAAGGAAAGAGATGTAGAGTATATTGAATCAAAAGGCCTACAAGGCCAAAGGCAGCATGTATTCATGGAGGATGGTCATGTCAGATGAATCTGACCAGTTAAATAGATCAGAGGAGGGCAGAGGGCATGTCCTATCAAGACTTCAGCAAGGCCTTTATCACTGCCACACAGGAGACTGATAAGGAAATTGAGCAACCTAGGAGTGGTATCCAAAATGCTGAACTGGATAAAGAACTTGTTCATGGATAAGCAACAAATGGTAGTAGTTAATGGCCCTCACTTTTCTGAGGGGAGAGTGACCAGTGGGCTGCCACTAGGCTCAGTACTGGGATCGGTCCTTTTCAATGTCTTCATAAGTAACATTGCAGAAGAATTGGAATGGAAGGTATTCCTTTTAACAGACAATGATAAAATCTGTAATAGAGTGGACACTCAGCAGCGGGTCAAGAGAATGCATATGTACCTTGGGAAACTGGTGGAGTGGTCAAGAGCTTGGAAGTTGGGGGTCAATGCCAAAAAGCACAAAAGCATGCACCCAGGTCATATGAACCCAGAAGGTGAGTATATGATAGGGGGGTGTTACTGACAGTCATGAATCAGGAAAAGGACCTTAGGGTTATCATATCTCATGACCACAAAGTGCCATGGCAGTGTGACAAGGCAGTGAGAAGGGCCTGTGGGATGCTGGGATGCATAGGGAGAGGTATATCCAACAGGAGGAAAGAAGTCGTGTTGCTAGTGTATCACTCACTTGTGACACCACACCTGGAGTATTGTGCCCAGTTCTGGAGACTGCACCACAGAAAAAATATATTTAGACAGGGTGCTGACATTCCATAGGTGGGCAACTAAGACGGTGCAGGGGCTTTTCCACCCATATTATCCACTCCCCATGAAACTTGCTATATGAAGAGAGACAGAGATCTCAGCATGTACACACTGGAAGAGAAGAGAGCTAAAGGGGTCATGATAGAGACCTACAAGTACGTCACAGGTAGGTGAGCAGGATGGAGGAGTGAGTCTTTCATATGAGAGAGCACCAAGACTAGATGGCATTCAATGAAGCTAGAAATAGGGGTTTAAAAGGGATGTGAGGAAGTACTACTTCACTGAAAGAATGGTGGATGCCTGGAACACACTGTCAGTGGAAATGGTGGAGGTAAAAACTGTAGGGGGCTTCAGGACATAGGGGAACATTAGTAAATAAGCAGGGAGGTGGGAGGGTTGCTGGAGACCATTTAGGGTCTGTGGAGATAGACTTGGCAGGGACCATCTGTGCAGACTGAGTTGGCCATGTGGTTCTTTTCTGCTGGCAAATTTTATACATCTATTACTGAGCATGTTAAAAACAACACTCTCACACCCTTGTGAGGGATGAGGAGCCCTAGAATGGACAACCCTAGAGGGTTTAGCCTGGATAAGGAACACGTTAATTAACACTGTCACTCTGCAAGTGATCAGACAAATAAAAAAAAAATATGGTCAAAAACACTTGCCACTCAGTTCTCCAACAAATTGAAGACATGGCAGGGATCTGTGAGCATACCTGTAAATGGATGGCAGAATGATTCCTCCCAAGTCTAAGTATCCCAGCATACAAAAGATGGGGGTGGGGGGTTAAATTACTAGGTCAGGCAATACAGAATGTGAAGGTTAAATCTTTCACACAACTTCAGGGGGAATTCCATCTACTTCAATGAGATTTCAACTGCTTCTTTCAGTTGTGACACTATTCCCAGGCTGAACCACAAAAATCACTTGTAGTAAAGCATGAAAGTACCATGAAAAATGTGGTGGAAAGATTCTGTGATAGCTCAGCGATCCTGTATCTAGTATAGAAGCTGAAGGATCTTTGTGGAAGTAGGATCAGAAGAGTTGCAAAAAAATACAACATAAGTGGGAAACTGACAAGCTTGACTGAGGCGGAGCTGATGCCTTTGATGGACAGTGGCAAGCATAACACCCGCTTCCTTCTCATAGAAGGAGCACCACTGGAGAGCCTTGAGTAGGTGTTTCAGGACCCCAATGATCTTAATCCACTTTGGGGTCTCCTTCTCAGATAAATACTGTAGAAACTCACACCAGTGTGCTCATCACACACATGTCTTCTGGGACCACCCAGAGTTAAAGGATTTCTGGAGTGAGGAGATGCCAGAAAATGGGATACAGAAACACATAAAACACCTGCTGTAGGGCCTACCCCCAGACAGAGCTAGAACCAAATGGAAAAATGCTTATTTTACATAAAGGTGGAAGCAACCTACAAAGCTATCACCCAGAAATGGTTGCAACCCAATACTCTGGTCCCCTCAATGATAGGTCAGTGGGTGGAAAGTTGCAATTTGCTACTTACCTTGGCATGGACGATAGCCCATTTCTGAAATACTGTGGAAAAAAAATGTAATCAAGAAGGCTACTGTTTTTTAGCCATATTGAATAGAGATATCAGTTCAGTTGGCCCCGCTATAAAAATCCAAATTCTTGAGTAAGTGCTACCTGTAAGGGAACTTAGATTTGAAAAGGTGAATGCAGGTACAGTAGATTGTGTGTGCTTGGGAATAATGTGTTCTGCCTATCGCAATGTGTCTAGGACAGCTTGGTTGTAGCATGTTTTTAAGGTATACCAGATAAAATGTGCTTGTATGTTTTCTGATTATTATTTATTTGAGTTGTGTTTTTCATAAAATTCCTGCTTGATGGTTTAATTTTCATTTTATTGTTTGTACCAAGTGTGCAATCTGTATGTATGAATGGAATATTGTCTTGTTTTCTTGAAAAATTAAACAACATTTTTTTTTGCAAAAATCAAAGCTACTGCTGAATGATGACATTTCTTTGGGGATAAGTAGATAAGAAATAATTGATGGAGTGCATGCTATCATATAATGGAGTAAAGAAAAAGATTTAGAACAATCTTCTTCACAACACAACACAGCACAGCATTGGGTGGCCTTTCCTCTGATGTTTCAATAGTTTTTTTTCCTCTTCCTACTTTTCTTTTGCCACTATGCCAGGATCTTTTTCTATACCACCATCAGAAAACAGCAGTGTCCCATGATTGCACAGTTCAGCTTCTGGTCTCTGGGACCTCCTGCATGATGTCATTGTAACTTCTTCATCCACTTCTTCTAATGCAGCCTTAGCACAGACCATAATTTAGATGTACCTGGCAGAGCCCAGTATTGACTAGAATGCAGATCCTTTGAAATACTGTAAATGTAAACAAAATATGTGGCCTACTAGTGCTGTATGGAATTTTGAAAATTCTGGAGGAAAATAATTACATCGAATTTTCAAAATTCTTCTGAAATGCCACTGAATTTCACCAGAAACAGAATTATGGAATTCTGTGGCAGAAAATAGTTGCAGAATGATTTCCACAGAACAGAATGCTGTTCCACAGAATAATATTCCATGGATCTCAATATTTTCCACAGAAATTCTTGTGGAATAATTTTCCATGGAAAAATGCTGTTTCAAGAATTTTGCATTCCACACTGCACATTGTCCTACTTTAGTACAAATTGCTATAAGGTACTTGAATTGTACTCCTACTAACTTTTATTCAGAATGATTGATTAGTTCAGCAGGTCATTTTATTACTGACTCGGGATTCTGTTTGTCTCCAGAAAATGCTGAGTGTTTGACATTTCTAAAGGTCAACATTCATCACTTTAATTTCAAATGTGATACCTGAATTATTTTAAAACATATTAACTTGGAGGACCTCTGCATGAAACAGTTTCTTCCATTGTGCCTGTGGTAAACATCTTTAGTGAATAGAGTCTACATAATGCAGGGTTCATGATATGATAATGATAACAAGTCAAGTCAGGCCATGATTACAGGAATGAACACAATGAACATAAAAAAAAAATAAATAAAATAAAAAGTGCGGGCAAAAACTGCTCCTTCAGCCTTGCATCTTCTCTGCTGATTCCATGATTGAAATATGAGAAAATCAACATTAAAGCAACACAAAAGAAAGAAGAAATTTGCTCCCTGTAAAGAAAGCAACTTACTTTGTAGAAAACAGCTGATAAAATTATTTTCTCAGCTAGCAACTCACAGGTCCAGAGGAACCCATAGCCAGAATGACAGTTGTTACTGGATGCAGTTGGGGAGAGCTTGTGGAACCAGAACCTCCTTGTATAGCTCTCTATGACTGGGATAAATGCTCCACATCAAATGGAAGCTTTCGTAGTCTCACAAGCTACCATCTTAACTCTCGTGTGAGACATGTATGCAGTCTCATCAGAGTCTTAGGCAGCACTGCAGCAGTAAAAGTAATAATTTTAAACAAGTCAATGTAACATTTACAAGTCTGAACTGCCTTATCACAATCATTTGATAAAAACTGGATTCAGTTATGTTAAGAGTGGACTCTCTTGAAAAATTGATGAACAAGATCAAGGATATAAAGGTAAAGCAGGGCAGCTAGAGTGCATGCTCAGAGGTGCTGGACCGGTATTCTAGCCAGACCCTAAAAAAAGAAAACCAACCACAAAGTAGCTTCTCACAGAGGTAGGAAACCACACAGTGCCAGCACAAAAGGAGAAGCTCCAAAGTTGAAATACATTTAAGCAATAATGACCAAGCAACCAGTCTTTTCCTGGGGATTAGCAACCAGCCAGTGGGAAGGGTGGCCTGAGGTACAGCCGAGGGCCAACCCCCACTAACAGGCCATTAATCCCTAGGAAATGAATGGCTGTGAGGTCATTATCGTGATTATAAGTATAATTGCAATAATGACAGTATTTTGTTTACAGGTTTTGTATTTAGTTGTTGTTGCTTTTTTTTATTGTGGCAGCATGCACAGACTCTGCCGCATGCTATGAGTTGCTGTCTGTGGTAACATGTGGAGCTGATGCTGGGAGGTGACATGCTACTGGAACTACCGACAGTGTCGTACAGAGGTTTACAGTGGCTATAGTGAAAGGATTTGTGAAGTAGTAATTGCCAGGAAATTCAGGAATGCAAAATTGTTCCTTTTTTAATTTTATTTCGAAAAGTTTTCACAGTAAACTGGTTTGGCAACAAGGTTATTGCCACCATCTTGAATATTCAATGAGAAGAGTTACAAATCAAAGCAGTGACAAGTGACATTTTCAGGAGCATTATGAATTATTCAACACATACAGTTCAACCTTATTTGACTATGTAAATGAGACATAAGCTATCCTATAAATGAGACTGATGTTTGTCAGCAAACATATTAATAATTTTTGGCTTTTGAACATTTAATACTCGTGGTGATAAACGGAGAGAAAAAGCTAAATAACTTCCTTTTATAACAGCAAAAAATAGGTAAAACGTTTACTTTTTTACTTGGGAAACTATGACTGTTTCAACATTTTCAAGATTTTCATTGGGGCAGGAAAGAAATCTTTTTTCTGGTTATTTACAAAGGTAAATGTAACACCACCTAACAGTCATGCTGATAAAATGAGATAAAGTTAACACATTTCTGTTTTATAACTGAAAAAAAATAGGTTAAAACATTAACTTTATTTACTTGGGAAACAATAACTGTTTCAACATTTTCAAGATTTAGGCCCTCTACACACTGAAGGTCTTAAACCATGTTAGAGACCTTAACATAGTTTAAGAGGCAGATAACATGGCTTGCAGACATACTGCAGCCCTACTTAAACCATTTTAATAACCAAGTTTAAACCCTGGTGACTACAAAGTCTATAACCCAGTTTTAAAAACAGTTTAAGCTAAACATGGTTGCACTTACCAGTTTGTAGATACTGCCATGTTTATCCCATTCTTTGCTGGTCCTCCATTACGTACAGCCCTTCTGATTTACAGCATGGTTGCAGACATCATTCTGTGGGGTTCCAGAGTGTGTGCACAATGCGGGTTTTAAAACACTTCAAAAACTGTGTTAAGGTCACAATGTGGCTGCATTAACACAGTAAGAGTTAAACCATTTAAAAAAAATGTTTTACAACCCACATCATAAGTGTGTACAGGGCCTTAGTGTGTTTCTCACTGATGATATACACTGACAGCAGTGGTGCAAACACTTGTTTTGTTTTGCTCTTGCTCCTGCCAGTGTACAGTGTGCGATTAGCTGTGTGGTTGCCATGGTAGGCATTGCTTATAGATTTCAGACTGGCACATCAGCCAATCAGTGAGCTACTTTAGCTCATGAATAATTAATTAGATTTATAATTGTATTTGCTGTGTGATATATAGTTTTAGAGACAATACTGACACCATGTCAGGTAAACAGGACCACAGTCCTGATGTCCCAATGTTTCACTCAGGTAGTGCTTCATAAGGGAATGGGCTACTGGACACACCACACCCCTTAAATTCTTGCTAATGCAGCAAAAAGGACCAGTCAGGTGTGATGTAACATTAACAGAAAATAAACATTTGAAGTGCAAGTTACCAGTACCAGTTTATAGCATGGGAAAACCAAAGTGACACATTAAGTGCAAACAGATTTAAAAAAAGTGAAATAAAGTATTTGGTAGACAAGTGCAACAAATGAAGTCTAAAATGCGTAATTTAGTAATAAAACCATGGGAAAATACCACAAAGGTAAAGATAAGTATTAGAGTCATCTGTAACAGTCAGTCTAAGTGCAAACATATAACTAAATCATAAAATGTAAATCAAATATTAGGGAACATTACCACATAATGCAACACCACAGACTGAGTAGTAGGCATACTGGTAACCTGAAAGCAGGAAATGACAGGGAAAACAAGCTATGAGTGGCATTCCATAATGGAGAAACTGGGGATCAGCATGCTGTGAACCTCCAAAATCCAGAAGAGATAAATAAAATGAAAATTTGATAGCATGCAATCTAGCAATGAGAAATAGAATAAAGAGAAGCCAAAGAGAGAACTAAAAAGGTGGTGGGGGGGGGGGCAATATAAAAGGAGGTAAGAGGAAAAAGACATATAAAAAGAGGATGTGGGAATGGGAATAGGTAGGGTAATGGGAAATGGGGTGGGGGAGCATAAGAAAAAGTATCCCCAAAAAAGGAGATACTGAGAAAAAAGAGAGGGTATATGTACAAAGAAACTTAAAGTATACTTGGAAAATGGCAAGTTGGAAACCAAAAAGAGAAGACATATGAGGAAACATCTGCTATGGTAAAAACAGTATCCCTTCATGATAGCAACCAAACTGAGCAACTCATAAATGAGTGCTTCAGTTGGTCACTGTTAGGTTCGGCAATGGGGATTGAATGGTGAAGGGAGGGAATAGTGAGGTAGGAGAGGAAAAATGGCTAATGGTGGGAATAGCAATAGAAGGGGGGGAAGAGGGATAGGCTAAATGGGTTTGTGGAGCAACACACCGCCCAGCTACCAATCAAGTATAGCATGTAGGGACACAGACTGCAGTGCTGGTGGTCCTGGGTTTGGGACTGTAGAATGGTACAGTTTCTTTTTTGTTTTGCAGGTGTTTGTATTTATTTTTTTGAATTATTGCAGTCTTCAATCCCTCTTCTTTTCTCCAGTGCCCCCCCAGAGGTGATTATTAAAATATGAAAGGTGTGGGGGGCTTGCACTGAGTTGGTGTTTGGTGTTTATTGTGATGTGCTAAATTGGTTTTCAGCAGGGTGCGCTCACTGTTTTGTGAGTCACCCAAATATTTTCACTGTTTTGACATCGAGCCAGGAAAAACATGAAGTAGTAAAGGGCAAAAACCCAACTCATTATAAAAAGGGTTTTAAAGCTGAATCATTGTTCAAACCATGTGGCTTAAAGGATTTCATGTAGAATATCCAAAACATTCTTCTGCTCTAACAGCTATTGTAAAGCAAAGAAACATAAAAGCAGTACTCTGAATTTGTAGAAAATAAAAAATAATTCACATGCTGTTCCTTTCTATCATCAGGGCAATGTTTACGGATGTTGGAGAAAAGCACAGCAATAAATCCCAATGCTTCACATCTGAACCATGACGGTTCATCAGGGGGCATCGCTAGACCTGCTACAGTCTCATATTCAAATAAGCAGTTTAAAGACACAATTGCCTAGTCTATGTCAGTGGTATGAAGGACTGAGGCACTGAATGCCTTACCTCCAGCCATGCCAACAACTTCAGATCAGGATCAAGATGGGTTGTTGGGGATTGGCTGGGGGGAGGGCTCAGAGACTGGACTTGTCTGACAGCTCTCCTCTCCTGGATTAGTGTGGTTGGCCATCTCAGCCCTTAACTGCCACCAGGTGGAGGCCTGGTGGTAACTTATGGGATCTCCAAGATGCAGGTGAGTTGCAGGGGTGGAGGAGGCAGCTGCAGTCCTGGGATGTAAGCACACCTCCACGGCACATGCATCAGCCATGTAGGCTGTGGCTAAGGGAAGGATGGGAGAAAAACAGGAGGAAAATGGAAGGCACAGGATTCATGATGCCCACACACCACACCTCCATCTACCACATCACCTAGATGACCTGTCAGCAGCACTGGATTAAGGTATCATGGGGGAGAACAGTCCTCCGCCTCCTGACCCTGCCATGGGGGGAATCTGTGAGGGTACCAGCCGCACAGGTTAATCTGGGGAGATGATGGATGGTGGGGGGTGGGGTTCCCCCATGATGGTACACAGTTGAGAAGAGTAAAGTTCTCTAGGGTGCCGGCATTACACCTTGCAAAATAAGGGCACAAACAACTGCACACATATACATGGACATTGTATGTGAATTGCAACAACATACCTGAAAAACAACAGCTGCCCACTAGAAACAAAAACCAAGCACCCCACAATACAAAGCAGCACAGAGAAGTTGAACCTACATATTGTGGAGGGTTATGCCCAACACACTCCACACGTACCAGGTCATAATGTCATATGCATTATAGCACATGACATTATACCGAATCCCGGACCTGTGCGCTGTCTGTGTTGGATCCCCGGAGTTAGAATCCTTAGTGGGAGGGGTCAGGGGGTGCAGCCCTCCCTTAATGGGGGGTATGGGGGTGGAGCCCCCACAGAAGAAAAGTTACCAGTGACGCGCACAACGCGCTTATGCTGCACGACATTCTGCCGTGCATGGTAGTGTGACCCCATGCCCACTTCACATACAATTATATAACAAACTCCTGGTCTGAGCTGTATTGGACCTATAGTAAATTAAAAAGCAAGTGAAGTGAAAGTCAGGGTGTATAATGGTGGCAAGGATACACCCAAGACAACCCACAAGAACCAGACACCACTACTGAAAAGCACATTTGGACACACCTGCAACACCTGAGACATGCAGTGCTCTAAATGTGAGAAACTCTCACAATCTCCAACTGTCATTACATCAAACTAATGCATCATGTTAAAAATCAACATGACTCAATAACTGACCATCTACTGCTGTTGCCCACATTACAGCACCCTACGGCAAAGGGTCATTGTACTCATACTCGTCGGTGTGTGAGATAATCTCAATTCTTCCTATGCCCCCCCACGCAGTGCATTTATTGACTTTGTGTATGTCTTGTTTATATTGTTTATTATATGTTTGTAACCTTATATAATAACAGGACTGTCTCGTGAAATGGATTAATAAATTCCTAACAGCATGTTTCTATATAAAAATAACATTTTATCATACCATTTTACCATACCGTAATAACAGCACCCTAACAATGGCATACCAGGGAGCAGTGGAGTCAGCATAGATGGGAGACAATCCCCATCATGGCCACAGGAAAATAAAACAGATTATGGAAAAATGCACAGTTGCCTAATCATACCAGCAGTGAGTAGCACATCCATGCAAATGGCAAGATAAATACTCAGTTTCACAATGTCCTAAAAATATTAAAAGTGAACAATCCACCAATAGTAAATCAAGCAATGTGCAATAAAAGTAATACACACACCTCAGTGGAGAAAGAAAAACAAGCTGAAAACAAGCAAATGAAGGCAGGGAAAAAATGGTAAATATCAAGGTGGGAGGGAGGAGAAACTGTGAGTAGAAGGTATAGGAAGGAGATTTGGGAATTGGAAAGGTAAACTGAGGTACAGGGAAGGGAAAGAAAGTGGAAAGTTGGGTAGTGAGGGGTTTAGAAGACAGATTGGAAGCCCATCACCTCCCCTTTTATTTTGTCTCACCCACTCAATGACCCAAAATTGCAATTGACTAATGTCATTGTTATGGAACTTTGCAAAGTGAGCGCCAACAGGTGCCATATCACTAGCATCCCTAATTGCCCTGATATCCCATATTCTTTTAATAGTTCCAACAATGCATAGTTTTAAACAGAAGCACCCCAAAGCATGCACCACAAAATTGGTGTTACAGCTAATGAAATCACATTTCCCAATGGTCCTCTAGTACCAGTCATTTGCAGCATAGTGTACTAATAACAAAAGCAACATATGCTGCAATGGTCACATTTATACCAGGGAGCTGTAGGATTTATACTGCCTAGGGAGCTGAGGGAGCTGGCAGAGCTGGCAGAGGTCCTGGCAGAGCCACTGGTGGATCTGTTCCACACCTCATTAAATACAGGATGTGTGCCCAGAGATTGGAAGGAGACGCATGTGGTACCTCTCCGCAAAAGTGAGGCCAAGGATGAACCAGTGAACTATAGACCGATGAGCCTCACTGCAATTGTGGGGAAACTGGTGGAATCTATCCTCAAAGAAAGACTGGTGCAGTTTCTTGTGGATAATGATCTGCAAGATGACAGACAGCACTGGTTTGTTGTTGGCAGATCCTGTCAGACAAACTTGGTTGATTTTTTTGACTGGGTCATGAGGGCGCTGGGTGAGGACCATGCAGTAGACGTAGTCTGCCTGGATTTCAGCAAGGCATTTGATGCAGTGCCACATGGAAGGTTGACCTGTAAGTTGAGGAGTCTTGCTATAGGGTGGAAGCTAGCCCAATGGGTAGAAAACTGGCTGAGGGACAGGCAACAGAGGGTAGTTGTTGGGGGAGAAGCATCAGAGCCCAGGGCAGTGACAAGTGGTGTCCTAAAGGGATCAGTACTAGTACCAGTCCTGTTTAACATTTTCATTGCAGACATAGCAGTTGGGATCAAGAATAAGATCAGCCTCTTCGCCAATGACACCAAGATCTGTACTGAGGTGGATGGGGATGAGGGCAGCAAATTACTACAGGAGGACTTGGCAAGACTCAAGGAGAGGACGCACACTAGGCAGCTTGGGTTCAACCCCAAGAAGTGCAAGGTGATGCATTTTGGAGCCAAAAACCCAGGATTCAGCTACTAGATGGATGGTGTCAAACTGTCTACATCCAATGAGGAGCAGGATCTGGGGGTGCTGGTAACCGGGGAATTAAACCACTCGGCCTAGTGTAGGAAGGCAGCGACTAACACTAACAGGATGATAGGGTGCATACAAGGGGATTACATCCAGATGTAGTGAAGTCATATTGCCCATGTACAGGTCCCTGGTGAGGCTGCACTTTGAGTACTGTGTGCAGTTCTGGTGCCCTTACTCGAAAAGGGATATCAGACTACTGGAGGCAGTGCAACAAAGAGCAACAAAGATGATCCAGGGGTTGGGGGATAGAACTTAAGAGGAAAGACTAAAAGAGCTCAACATGTATATCTGGAGGAAAGGAGAGAGAGAAGGGAGACAAGGGACATGATCGAGGCATTCAAGTACCTGAAGAGGATGAAAAGAGTAGGCTTCCAGGGTGGGTTCACTCTCCAGAATGGAAGAGATACCAAAGGGCACTCCCTGAAGGTAAAGGGGGCCCGATTCAGGAGGGAAATGAGGAGGCACTACTTCACTGAAAGAGTGGTAACAGGGTGGAATGCACTGCCTAAGCAACTCATATCAGTGCAGACTGTGGGGTGCTTCAAGAGGGGGTGGGACAAATTCAAGGGGAAGTACATACTTGGTAGGGCAGTTGGGGAGAGAAGAGTTAATGGGAAGGGGCAGCTGAAGTCTAATGGGTTGAAGTGCTGCACACTCAAGCAGACTAGATAGACCATATGGCCTGTATCTGCTGGCAATTTTGTATGTTCCTATACATCCCATCAGATCTCATAGAGAACCAGTTAAGATAAGTTGGTTTGTCCCTGTTTTCCCTAAACTGGCTGGGGACCAACTGGTCTCTATGGTTGGTAGTTCTTTTCAGACTGTGGGGATATACTGATGTTAGTTACCAGCTCAGAGTCAGGGAGGAGCACCAGCCAGTATTGGTTCAAGAGAGTTCACACTTTACCTGTCATGTTGTTATATTCAGTTGTGAATCACACTGGCTCATTACCCATAGTGATATTTTTCTTTGAGGTTAGAAAGGTTTTCCTGCTAAGGGTCCTAGCACTTTATTGAACACTCTTTGTTTGTACCTCACTATAGTCCATCCGAAGGAACCTATGGCTATGTTCAGAGCATTGAACCTCAAAGTTGGCCATGTTAGAGCAGTTATGTCTCAAATTTAAAAACTGGCCATAAGGGAGAGAATAAATTAGATATTTTGCTTGGAGCTGTTGGCATGTAAAAGACTAATAGTTGCTAAGGGTTTACAATACCCTAATATAATGACCTTGGCAGTGCCATCCACCATAAAGGCAACATTCAAGAAGTCAAGGGTATTTTCATTTACAGTACTCATAAACTTGATGTCAAAGTCATTATTATTCAACTATTCAATGAAGGGCACTCCCTGCTCCCTGCTGCCCCTGCAGACAAACACAGTATCAAAAATGTAGCAAAACCAACTGTTTATGTGCTGACTATAAGGGGAAATATTTTCAGAGGGTAGAGCAGGACTTGCACCAAGCCCTGCATCGTACCTTTTTTGTGAGGCAAACTAGTTTGCTGCTACTGTACCCAATTTTCTAATCTTAAGTGCAGTTACGGCAGTTTCCCATGTTATTGCAACTTGCACCAAATCTTGGGTACAAGCCCAATAAAAACAGTCCCTGATATTGATGCAACCTTGAGTGCAAAAAGTTTGTTTAGCTTGCATCAATTGCTGCAAGAAATATAAAATTCCTTTATATTGCTAGAAGTCTGGTGCACCTTATCTTTGGTGGACCTGGGGCTTGTGGCAATCTCATAGCTTTCAAAAATCTGGCCCAAGGGTTCTCAGCAGGTTGTTGGTACCAAACCAGTTTGTTAGTACCAAAAACTTTTCCCCAAACCAAGAAATAAATTGGTCAAGGAGGGTGCCATAGCCACATCAATAGCAGTGCCAAATTACTGCAGCTAAAAAAAAAACTTCATTAAATTTAAAGCAATTGTTCTGAAGTACAAAATTAAGACCTTACACAATACATTCAATTAGAAATTTATCCCTGATCGTGTTGTCCCTGAGAAAGTATTCACATGCCTTTCTGAAGTTCAATAGCCATGCAAAAAAGATTTTGTGTCTGTGCCAAGTCAGATAAACTTTTTGTCTCATACAACGTTTTCAAATTTGGTTAGGACTTCCATGGTGTCCCTGAGTTGGGAGCAAAATCTCTCAACCCAATTCATAAGAAAAAATTCAGAAACATACATAAGTTGTCAGAGATGGACCCTGCCTCAGAGACAATAGGATAACCTGGTGGATGCCTGGGTCGATGATGAACTCTCACAGTTTGGTCAAGATTTACTCCAGTTGATGAATTCACTGGGCTTCTCACAGGTGATTACCTCTGTGACCCATAGGCATGGTCATTCCTTGGATCTAGTCTTCCTTCTGGGTATGGAGACCTCTGATTTGGTGGTGGAATCAGTCAGTTGGTCGGACCATCACACCATAAGGTTCAATTTCAGGCCCCCCTGTATAGGTCTACCCCTACGGAGGTGGTCTGGAACCGCCCTTTAAGGGGTTTATCCACTGAGGGTGTACTGGTGGTGTTGGACCTATTGGGGCTGCTGAGCAATAGTGGTGACCCAGATGCCTTAGTCCAGGGTATAATGGTGCTTTGACAGGCTCTGGATTGTCTCGCTCCTGTCTGTGTTCATCCCCTTACCCAGCGCCCTTGGTGCCCTTGGTTTTATGGGACCTTGAGAGACCTGAAGAAAGTCAGATGAAGGCTGGAGCATCGCTGGCAAAAATCAGGCCTGGATGCCGACAGACTTAGATTGTTATCCCATTACAAGGACTATCAATTGGCTATCTCCTGTAAGAAGGCAGAGTTGCTATCCAGGGAGATTGCTGTGACACAAAATCGACCAGCTCAGCTCTTCCGAACTGTAGACAGACTGTGCAATCCAGTCTGTCTGCAGTCTCGGAGAGCATTGCCACAAGGGATGTGCGACAAATTTACATGCTTTTTTGCTGATAAGGTTGCTGACATCAGGTCTGAGATTCGCAAGGGGTGCCCCAACAGGGCAGACAGTGATCGGTGGGAGGTGGCAACTCCTTGGTCTGTCTGGCCTGACTTTGGCTTGCTGGCGATCAGTGATGTTGTGAATATCATCCAGTCTTTGTGGCCGACCTGCTGTGGTTTGGACCCCGGCCCAACATGCTTCCTTGTGGGGTGTGTTGAGACCATCAGCCCAGTCTTTGCTGAGACAGTCTGGTCTTTGCTAGAATTTGGGGTGTTTCCAGACACCCTGAAGGAGGCAGTAATGGTACCCTTTCTTAAGAAACCTTCTCTCAACCCAGACTGTCTTGCTAACTACAGACCCATCTCTTACCTCCTCTTTGTGGGTAAGGTTGTTGAGAAGGTGGCCATGCTGCAGCTGGAGGATCATTTAACCATCCATGACATCTACGATCCTCTCCAGTCCAGTTTCCGGAAATGGCATAGTACCGAGACAGCCCTTGTTTGGGTTCTCAATGATCTCCTAGTAGCAAGAGATCGCAGGAGCCATTCCGTCTTGGTTACATAGAAACATAGAAACATAGATTTTGATGGCAGATAAGGACCGCTTGGCCCACCCAGTCTGCCCATTTCCCTACCTAATGGATAAGCTGCAGATCCTAGTTAACCAGCAGCCTACTTCTTCCTACCCCCACCCCCTAGAATTGCCTTATGACTGTCCCATGCATGCTTGAATTCCACCACTGTTTTTGACTCCACAACCTCCTCCAGAAGGCTGTTCCATGCATCCACAATCCTCACTGTGAAAAAATACTTCCTTAAGTTACCTCTGAGCCGCCCCCCTTCTATCTTCAAATTGTGCCCCCTTGTTCTTGCACAACTCTTTTTTTGAAAGATGCTACCCTCTTGGACTTTGTTGATTCCCTTGAGGTACTTGAAAGTTTCTATCATGTCCCCCCTCTCCCTCCTTTCCTCAAGACTATACATATTTAGCTCCTTAAGTCTCTCTTCATATGTCTTCCGGTGCAGACCCTGCACCATTTTAGTTGCCCTCCTCTGGACAGCTTCCATCCTGTCTATGTCTTTGGGAGACTGGGTCTCCAGAACTGCACACAGTACTCCAGATGGGGTCTCACCAACTGTCTGTACAGAGGGATAATAACTTCCTGTTTTCTACTGGTGATGCCTCTCCCTATGCATCCCAGTATCCCCCAGCCCTCCTTACTGCCTCTCACATTGTTTGCCCACCTTTAGGTCATCTGATATGACTACCCCCAGGTCCCTTTCCATTTTTGTTGTTGTTAGTATCTCACCCCCCATTGTGTACTCTTCCCTGGGTTTTTGTTTCCCAGGTGCATTACCTTGCACTTCTTAGCATTGAATCTAAGTTGCCATACATTTGACCATTCCTCTAACCTTGCCAAGTCCCTTCTCATCCTTTCCACCCCACCTTGTGCATCAACTCTATTGCAGATCTTTGTGTCATCTGCAAAGAGACATACTTTTCCTTCCAGTCCCTCTGCAATGTCACTTATAAAGACATTGAAGAGGACCAATCCTAATACTGAACCCTGCGGTACCCCACTAGTAACCCCTATTTCTTCAGAGTGGACTCCATTTACTATTACTCTCTGGGTCCTATTCTCCAGCCAATTCTTTACCCAGGCTATCATCTTGGGACCCACTCCCAGGCTGGCTAACTTGTATATTAATCTTTTATGTGGGACTGTGTCAAATGCCTTGCTAAAGTCTAGGTAAGCCATGTCCACAGCCCCTCCCTGATCTACTACTTTGGTCACCCAGTCAAAGAAATCTATCGGATTTGTTTGGCATGACCTTCCCGCTGAGAATCCATGCTGCCTTGGGTCCTGTGCCCCCCTGGCCTCTAGATACTCAACAATTCTTTCCTTCAGAAGTGATTCCATCATTTTCCCTACCACTGGTTCTTCTTGATCTCTCAGTGGCATTTGACACTGTAGACCATGAGGTGTTGGTCGGGTGCCTGCGGTCAATCTGTGGACTGTTTGGTAATTTTAGAGGCGGGAACACAATAACAATGTCAGAACTACAGGAAATACTCCACTCTGAACATGTTGATATTGTTGGAATCTCAACAACGTGGTGAAATGATGGTGATGATTCAGGCTATCAGATTCAGGATTCAGGATTACACATAGTTTATGAATGAGCCTAATCCCAATCCCAGGCACTGCTGAATCACTAGAGGTCATCTCTTGCCCAATGGCAATGCCTCCACCTCTGAAACTCACACTTAGCTACACTTAGGTAACATAGCTATGTCTAACATTTAGCTACCTAGCTTTTATCTGTGATAGGAATGCCTGACAATGCCTCCCCGAAGGCTGCACTCTGTTATCTGACTGTATCCTTATGAATCTACCCTGTGATGCCTGACAATGTCTCACTGGATGCAGCATCCAGTATTCAAACTGCTACCACACTCGATCAACCTCTGCCTAGCTACCACCTGTATGGGCTAATATCTTTCCTGTAAGTATCCTACACACTTGCATGACACCTTACTGTACCCAACTGTCATAATCTGTATTCAAGTGTTGTATGACACCTACTGTATGCAATTATCATAATTTGTATTCAACTGTCATATTCTGTTATTCTTATTGTTTGTACTCGGTACCTGATGTGGAGCCTTTGGAAATGAGTCGATGACTCAAAGGGTTGTAATTCGTATGTTCCTTAAATAAATAAATAAATAAATACATAAATAAATAAGACTGTACAGAAAAGGTAATGAGATAGTATTGTACATGCAGTAAAAAAGGACTTACGCTGTAAAGAAATGACTATTATCAGAGATAAAGATATGTTACAAAAACTATTTAGATCAAAACTATTAATATAGGTGGGAAACAACTACAAATTGGAGTAGCTTAAAGATACCCTGGCAGTAATAACAATACTAATAATGTAATATGTTAAACAATGAAATAATATTAGCATCCTAAAAAGGTGACTGTAATGATGGGAGACTTCAATCATCCAATTATTGAGTGAACATCCAACTCATCTGTAACAGATCAAGGAAATGAATTTGTTGGGGGCCAAGCCATGTGCAATTAAAATCAAATAGTTGATCCACCTATTAGACATAATAATATTCTAGACCAGGTTTTTGTCAAATGGAGAGGCCAGCTTCCATGAGGAGGCCTCATCTTGTTCCATGGGAGGCTCAAGCAAGTCTGAAAAATTACTGTATTTAAATATTGAGATTTAGATATTGTATGTGAAGGGATGAGGCAAACTGAAAGAGGATAATAGCAGGTGAATTTATGTATTTACAGTATTAACCCATGGACTTTCAACAGAATTAAAATGTATTGCAGCTCTGGATGGATATAACAGTCCTCAGCTCTGCAAGGGTTAACAAATATGTGACCAGAAAAGGCACTCTGAGTCAAGACTCATTTGGGGTATACACAGGAAAGTAAGTGAATACAAGAAGGATTGTCATGAAGGACAGTCCCCTTTGTTCCAGGCCAAAGGACCCAGAAGGAAAGGAGAGAGGAGGGGAGATGAGGGGAGCGGACAAGGTAGAAAAAGGGGGGAGGTTCTTCTAGAATGAGGATGTCACTAGAATAGGAGGAGCCACAGATGAAAAAGGGGAGAGGTAAGGTGACATCAGCAGAGGGATGGAGAGAGAGAGAAAGAGCGAAAGGGAGAGTGAATAGGCTAGTAAGTGTGGGGAGAGAGAGAAAGGTGGAACAGATCACAGGGGAGGGGGCCAAAAGGGGTTTAAAAAGGACTGCACAATGGAGCTCTCCCACATTTTGCTAGGCTAGGTAAGAATTTTCTATTAGTCTAGCACATCAGTCAGAGAGTTCCTTGGGTAGGGGAAAAAACAATTGAATCAGCAGTAAGAAAGAGGCTCAAAAGCATTTTGTTAGCTTAAAAGATGTGGTCATTGTGGGTGATAGGGAAATATTGTGAAAAACATTTGCCAACTTGAAAAGGTTTTTGTTTTGAGATAGAGATGGCTGTTGGGAAGCTTTAGCATTGAAGTAGCAATTGGGTCCAAGTTGAAAAGTTTCAAGCAGATGGCATTTTTTACAGATGATCGTTTTGGTGGAAAGGGATGGCTGTGGAGAAACTCTAGCATTTAAGGGGCAATTGTGTTGCATTAGTTTAAAGAACAAGAGTTTTTGTTTTGTGCAAGGAGCAGGCTGGAGCAATGATGCTCAGAGACACAGCATGTTTGAAAGGCGGTAGGAAAGAAGGGCTGATGCAGGCAGTAAAAAGAGTTTTGCTGGTTTTCAAAAAAAAAGAATTTTTTTGTGCAAGGCAGAGGGCATACAATGGAATGAAAAAGGGCAAGCTGAGGAAGTCCTCTTTCTCGGGATGGCGTTTAAGGCAAGCATGGGTAGAAGGGCAGACTGAAGAAAAAAAAACAAGAAAAAGAAGAGAAGCCAGGGAGGCGAGAGAGAGCAGCGACGAGGGTGCAGGCACTGAGTTTGTTATGGCGAGGATTTTGGTGCGACAGCTCCAGAACAGGAGCGAGCAGTGGGGATTTGGTCAGTGAGATGACCAAAGCAGAGGCAGCATGATCTCAGGATCAAGAGGAGTGAAAGCATCGGAAAGGAGAGTGGGGGAGATTATGCCCATGGGAGGCATCTGAACAAAGACGAGCGGGGGGGCAATGATATTAGAGTGGATCGCGGGAGAAGGATGAGTGGGCAAAAGGGGGATTTCACACACAGACTGAGGTGGTTGACAGAGGAGCGAGTAGAAGGCTCCATCACAGACCTAATTTTGGTGGAATAGAAGGTCAGGGCAGTGAGAAGGCCTAGTTAGGTCCCACATGGGAAGACAAGGACAAGCGGTGGCTGCCATTTTAGAAACACATGTGGCGGCCACCATTTTGAACACACGGTCCTATAGGAAGGTTGAGTCCAGCTGACAATGTTATGGATAGGGTCGCAAGGTGGCTGCCAGGGGGAACAAGCAATGAGGCTGGAGTGTAATGCCCAGCACCAGTACGTCCATACAGTAAAAAAAATGGTTGATCTTCATCACGAATGGTGTTAAAATTTTAAAATGTGTGGATCTATTAGCATTTAAAAAAGGGGCACACAGAAAATTGTTTGTTTTCGGCCTAGCACAGAGTCAGGGGCCCGCATGAGAGTCAATGGGTGCTGTGATTTGGAAAGGACAAGAAAGAGAACAAAAGAGAATGCCTGAGATGAAATGGTGTAATAATGTTCTATTTTCTTGTTTCTAAGCAGAAAAAAATGAATACCAGAGGATTGAGGGCATTAAAAACAAATGCCATGAAAGTCATAATGGATCTGGTGGAAAGGGCACATGAAGTCTTGGACGTGGTGGATGACACAGAGCCAGGGGATGAGCCACCACAGAGGAAGGGAACAAAAGGGGAAGGAAGGGGTGGGGCAGGGGAAAAGGGAAAAGGGTCAAGGACTCTGGCCCCAAAACATCCCAGACCCAATTCTCCAGGGCCACAGCCAGCACCCTATCCAACCCCTGACACAGTTCCTTTACCAAGCCAGTGGGGTCCATTCCAGAACCATTACCGGTGCCCACACCAGGGCCGGATCCAATACCACAACCAAGACTGTGTCAGCCCTAACCATCCCAGCAGGACCCCCATTAATGCCACAGCCAGGGGAACCAGCAGGACTAGTGCCAGTTCCCAGACCACCAAGACTAGCACCCACTCAGTCAGACAGAATTGAGCCGGTTGACACACGGACCCCAGGTCCTGCAATGAGACCAATGACAAAGGACTGGCTAAGAAAAGCAGGTACGGCTTTGACATTGGATAGTAACATGAAGGAATACGTGGAGCAATTGTTGTTGGGGATTGGGGAGATGGCACTGCAAAATTACAGAAGGTGCTGGGGGAGCTAAAAAAGGGAAAAAAGGAGGCAGACAGAGTAGAGGAAAAGGACAAGGAAGTAGGGGAACAGAAAAAAGAACCTGGTGGTGTGTGGATAGGAGACCATGTTCCACTCACAATAAAAGAGAAAATATGGAAGGGAAAATTTGTTGATGTATTCACCCTCATGGATAAAAAGAGAGCAGAAATGTATGAGGAGAAGGAGGGTTTTTGGAAAAGGGACTTAACAGCCATGGTATTGGTAAAAAAAGGAGAGGAACAAAAAGGACTCACTTACAAAGGAAAGACATGGAAGGTGTGGACCTTAGGGTTTATGTATTATAGTGCCATAGCACAAGAAAAGAAGCCAGAACTAGGGATCCCGCTACTGGCATATTTTTTAATTATAAGGAATGCTTTCAAAATGATGGGGGGCACAAATTGGTTATAATACGATGAAAAATTTAGGACCAGGATGGCAAATTATGAGGAAGACTGCAGATGGGATTCCAGGCACAGTGATTTGTAGTGGGAAACCATGACAGTGGCAGGGGAGAGAGAAGGGGAATGGCAGAAAGGGGAAGGTAGATACCAAAAGTGTTGTTGGGGGTACAATAGGGCACATTGTTCATTCCCCCATTGCAGATTTAGACATGCATGTTCAAAGTGCAGAAGCTCACACCCACCATTGAGATGTAGCTCATATGGTGAGATGAGCACGGGAGGGGGACAGGAGGTTATTCCTTTCAAGGGGTGGGGGACAGAGGGGGGGTGCAATGGGACAACACGGGAAGAGAGAAGGGGCACTCCGGGGGAAGGGCTACCAACATGGTGGAAATGAACAGGTGGGGCAGGGCGTCCCCTTGGCAAAAACCCAATCAAGGGAGAAGTGATTGAGCTGTGGATGAAGGGGTACCAGGACAAGGCAGTGGGTTTAGATCTGATTGTGGGTTTTCATACTAGTTTTAGTCTGCACTACAGAGGGGATAGGATTGGGACATGGGCCAAAAACTTAAAATCAATAAGGAGGAAGGAGGACTTCCTGAAAGAAAAGATTGCAAAAGAAAAAGAGGCAGGTAGGGTGGAGGGGCCATTCCGGAAGCCTCCTTTCACATGTTTAAGAGTGTCACCACTGGGCTTAGTACCAAAAAAGCATGAGTGAGACTATTGAGTGATACATCATTTATCCTATCTGAAAAATGGATCGGTCAATGACTTTATATCAAAGAGGATACTAAAGTGTCCAATGGGACCCTAGAGGATGTGGTTGACATGATCAGAGCATGCAATGAAGCTTGGTTGGCAAAGACGGACATCAAGTCTACTTTCTAGATGTTGCCGGTACGGAGGGAGGATGGGATTTATTGGGTTTTCAAATAAATGGTGAAGTTTATTTTGACAAAGCTATACCAATGGGATGTTCAGTGGTGTGTGCAGCCTTTGAGATGTTCAGTACCTGGTTGCAATGGGTGTTTGAGAGGAGGTATGGGCACAGTACAGTGGTCCATTACTTAGACAATTTCTTGATAATAAGTGAAAGGAACGAGGAATACAAAGGATACTGGAAGATTTTCAGGTACTGTGTACAGAGATGGAGTGCCACTAGTGGATGAGAAAACAGAAGGCCCAAGCAGGTGTTTGGAATTCTTTGGGATAGATGTAGATGCTGGATTAAGGGTGTTTAGGCTGCCTGAGTAAAAAGTCAAAAATATGAGGAGGTTGCTGAAGGAAGTGGGTCAAAGTAAGAGGGTGACCTTATACATAGTACAGCAGCTACAGGGCCATCTGAACTTTGCATGCAGGGCAATCAGATTAGGAAGAGCGTTTACACATCACCTTACCAGGTCCATGTCGGGAGGGTCAAGACCTCATCATTGGGTCATTGGGTCAACCTGGGAACTGAGATTAAGGATCACCTAGAGGTATGGGAGCAAATCTTAAACTCATATAATGGAATAGCAATTTGGCAAGAAAAGTAGCTATTCAACACGAACATGGAGCTCTATATGGATGCTTCAGGAGGGCTGGAGGTAGAAGCCTAGTTTCAGGTATGATGGGTTTCAAAAACATGGCCTCTGGAGTGGGTAGAGAGGAGGCTAACCAGGGATATTACATTCTTTGAGATATTTCCTATCTGGGTAGTAACAAGGATATGAGGGAACTGGCTAGAGAATCAGCAGGTCACATTTTGGTGTGACAACAAGGTGGTGGTGGATGTTTTAAACAACAGGTTCAAAGTTACAGTTGGTACTTCTGGTGTTATGACAGTTGGTGTTGCAGAGTTTGAAGCTCAATATGAGCTTTAGGGCCAGGCATATTGCAGGCGTACTGAATACCATACCTGATAGCCTCTCCCACTCACAGATGGACAGGTTCTGGGCTCTAGCACCCAGGGCGGCCCCAGTGGGGGATAGGATCCCAGAGAAATTATGGGAAATTGGTTGGAAGGAGTGGAGTATCTGTTTCTCAATTCCTCAGCAGACAGCACTTTGAAAGTGTATGAGAGTTCATGGAGAGTATTCCAAGTTTTCAGAGCACGTCACCCCATGGAGGTAAGTGGGGACATCATGGAGGAACAAGTCGGTAGGTATGTGGTAGTAGGCTGGCAAGAAGGATTGGCCCATGCTACCATGGGATTCCATCTGGCAACCATAGGCTGGGTGAGTATGATGAAAGGATGGGGAGAGCCTTGCAAAGGTATCCTCATAAAAAGAATGATGATTGGCTGGCAGAGAGTGAAGGGTGCAGGACGAGATAAGAGGAGTCCAATCACAGGGCAGCTACTGACCAGGTTGATGGTTATCTTGCCAGAGATTTGTTATTCCAGATACAAGGACATACTTTTCAAGGTTTGTTCATGGTGCTCCATAGGGGGGCATTTCGAGTAGTAGAAATGGTGAGGCCAGCAAAGCCCATAAAAGGGAAAGGACTACAGGAGAAGGACATGCATTGGGAGGGGGAGACCCTTCGGGTATTCATAACAAGGTCTAAAACTGACCAGATGGGAAAAGGCTGTTGGGTGTCTTTAGAGCCATTACCAGGCATGGGGATTTGCCCATGCTGGTGAACTAGGGATTATCAAAGACTTAGGTCACAGCCAGATGGTTTGTTTTCATACATGAAGAGGGAAACGAGGTAAAGGGAAGCCATGTGTCTGAGGTATTAAAAAGGAGCATGAAAAAGTTGGGAGAAGATCCAGAGAGATACTCTTCCCACTTCTTTAGGATTGGAGCAGCTTCAGAAGCAGCAGCCCAAGAAGTAGGGGAGGACGGCATAAAAGCATTGGAACATTGGACATCAGAATGTTATAAAAGATATATAAGAAATACAGTGCACTAATGATGTTTCTTCTTGTTTTCCCACAGGAGTAGTAACACGGGGGGGGGGCATACACACAAATAAAAGCTGACTGACCTTTAATTTTGTGTATTTGTAGATGCCAGACAAAGAAGACATTTGGATTGTTGGGCACTCCTGCATTTATTGGGCAGAAAGGGAGGCAGCACAGAACCCTGGTGATAAACAAATGGGTTTTGACCATGGTGCAGTGCAAATCATTTGGAAAGGAATGTGTGGGATGCAATGGGGACAGTTGCTGCCATTGTTGGCCGAAATGAGGAGAACTAACAAAGACCCCGACCTCATTGTAGTTCATTTAGAGTGCAACGATCTAGGACGTGGGCCATGGTTGGATACTTTTAATAACATAAAAGAGGATGTCAGGATTCTCAAAGCATGGTGGCCAAGGACCAAGTTAATGTGGGCAGAAATGGTAGCGCGCAGGGTCTGGAGACATGCCAGACAACATAAAGCTATAGAGGGGGCCAGGAAATGCATGAATCGAAGGGTGGGAAAGTGTTTTATAAATTTAGGAGGCCGGACTTTGCGGCATGAGGAAATTGTAGTGAGAATACCCGGCCTGTACAGATCAGATGGGGTCCATCTATTCACAATGGGCAACCACATTTTTGTTACAGAACTAGGGAGGAGCATTGATCAATGATTAAGAAACAGGGTTTAAAAGGGAAGAAGAAGGGGGAAGTCTGCCAACCAACACAGGCTGGAGGCAGGCTAGTGGAGAAAAGTTATTTATTTATCTATTAGAATTTCAGATAAATACATTTGAGCCAATGGCTCTTTTACAAAAGTTCCACGTCAGTAAAAGGTTAATACTTCTTAGGAGAGGGAGGGGGAAAGAGGGGGTAGAGGACAACAAAAAGGGGGAAGAAGAGGAGGTGAAGGGGTATGGACACCCCAGTAAGTAAGAAAATGGGGGTCAGGAAATGGACCTTCCCCAGAAGGAAAAAGTAAGAAATTGACCTGGGTTTTACACCTGGGTGTAGAAAACGTTCAGAACAAACCCCCCTCGGTTTGACACCCGGGGTGAGAAGATGGACAATTGAAAAACAAAGAATGACATTTGGAGAATTATTGAAAATGATAAGGTGAATGTAACCTAAAATTGGAATTGAAGTAATTGTATAAAGAAGGAACTCAGTATTGTACGGATTTGTATATATGGTTGTATATATGAATGTGAATAAAAGGTATTGCCGACTGAGCAACCAACATACAATATTGGGTGCGGTCTCCTTCTTGGGGGAGTGGTCTCTGGAACAAGAAGGGTTGTCATGAAGGACAGCCCCCTTTGTTCCAGGCTAAAGGACCCTGAAAGAAAGGAGAGAGGAGGGGGGAAGTGGGAGGGGGAGGAGACAAGGTAGAAAAGGGGGGAGGTTCTTCTAGAATGATAATGCCACTAGAATAGGAGGAGCCACAGATGAAAAAGGGGAAGGGTAAGGTGACATCAGCAGAGGGAGAGAGAGAGAGAGAGGGAGATCAAATAGGCTAGGACATGTGGGAGAGAGAGAAAGGTGGAACAGAGCACAGGGAGGGGCCAAAGGGGGTTTAAAAGGGGCTACACAAGGGAGATCTCCCACTTTTTGTTAGGCTAGGTAAGAATTTTCTGTTCCCATATGCCACCCAGTATTAAGATGAAGGAGAGGAGTAAAGAAGTGTAATATTTCTTGGGTGGGAAGAGGGGGTAGAGGACAACAAAAAGGGGGGGGAAGAAGAAGAGGTGAAGGGATATGGACACCCCAGTAAGTAAGAAAATGGGGGGCAGGAAATGGACCTGCCCTGGAAGGAAAAAGTAAGAAATTGACTGGGTTTTACACCTGGGAGTAGAAAAAGTTTAGAACAAGACCTCTTTGGGTTCGACACCCGGAGATGAGAATATGGACAATTGAAAAACAGAAAGAATGGCATTTGGAGAATTATTGAAAATGATAACAAGGTGACTGTAACCTAAAATTGGAATTGAAGTAATTGACTAGAGAAGGAACTCAATATTGTACAGATATGTATATATGGTTGTATATATGAATGTGAATAAAAGGTATTACTGACTGAGCAGCCAACATACAATATTGGGTGTGGTCTCCTTCTTGGGGGAGTGGTCTCTGGAACAATACAAATGTTAACTGCAAAACAGTTGTAGTGTAACATTTTATAGTAAAACATTTATTTCAGTACAACCTTTTGTAATCAGTAGACTGAGTGTGGAAATATAGCCTTTTTCTAGGATCCTTCAGTATATTTTCTTATACTATATAACCAAAATGCATTTACTCTAGTAGTTAGCTGTGTGTAAGACAGCTTTCTCACAAGACCTAGTTAAATGTCTTGTGATGCTTTTGTTTTGGAATGTCCTGTAGTATGAATAACATGTTGTCAAGCCAGCCCCAACAGTCTTGGAATGTCAACATGAAGTGTCCTGTAGTATGAATAGCACATTTTCTAGTACATTTATGAATAAACATGATGCCAGTCACACAGTCTATATATAACTTGTTTTGTAGAACTTGTTTAGTAGAAAATAGAACATCACAGCTTAAAATAGATGTGTTCATTGTTTTATGATTGGTTTATACTGGAGTGTTAGCTTTTTCAGGATTACAGTTTTGTATATAAGCATCGTATGTGAACTGGTTATGTAGTACCAAACCAGGAGCAAGAATACATGTATTGTAGTTGATAGAATCACAAAGAAAATAAAAACCAGAAGGAAACATTCATTTGGTGTGGCTTGAATTATTTGAAGATAGAAAACACATCACAGCTATCTTTATACCTTACAATTGGTGCTGTGACCCGGATGTCTGAAGACAGTCTATATGGTTGCTGATGACATCAAATGAACCCAGAAGAGAAGGAAGCCACTGCGAGGAATGCCTAACATAACTGAACTGATCACTCACGTATGGAGGGAGGTATGAAAACACATAAGGAAGCTGAGGCGAAGTCAGACGTGATTTGCCAGTGAACCTACAGACGTAAGTATGGATGGCATGTTACATAAATTTTAAGACAAACCTTAAAGAAGGTCTGTACAGCTCTTCTGACACAAAGGAAGATGTGTACTTATGTTTAGTTAAACAATGTACAGACTGTAACGAGAAGAGTAAATCACATAAAATCAAGTTAGCTAACATATGTCAGATGTACGCACAGTATCAGTTAGAAATAACTGCAAGGACATGTCAAAGAAAGAAATGTTAGAAAAAGAGAATATTCATTACTTTAATATAGCCACATATGTCACAGAGACTAAGAATAGTGAATACAAATTAAATGTTTCTCAAGGAGAGGTATGTGGTTTAATGATTAAGAATAACCAATTGGAAGAAAATATCAAATTTAGTAGCAAATGGAGTCAATCCCAGATTAATGAATTATCTTGGCAGCTACAACAAGCTGTACAAAAATTAGATCATGTTAATCAAGAGCATGCACAAGATTTAGCATACAAACAGCAAACTTTGTATACTTTGCAAGCTGAAGCCCAAGTACAATGCCAAATTTCTTTAGAATTATGGCATCAGGTACAGAAATATAAGCAACTTCCTAGTCAGCAACAGTACATGTCTGTACCATGTGGTTGTTTTGGAAGGGGCAAGTACCCATCAGAGTCAGAGACTGAATCATGTGATTCTGAGGTAGAAGACAGTATTGCATTATGCAGTAAAAAGAAAATGGCTCCAGTTGTCACAAAAGTGAAGGGAGAGGGAAAGAAAGTTCCATGAAGAGGGCAACGAATAAAAGGAATGACTGAAAAGGCTAGACTTGATTTGGAACAAGTCTTGGCCAGTGCCAAAGATAAATATCAAAAATATGAAGATGATGCTAAGGAAGCTAATGAAGAAATAAAAAAGGAATTGGTAGAGAAAGCAGTCAAAGTACATAAAAAGATTAAAGAAATGGAAGAACAGTTAAAAGAAGACACAGAAAATAGGAGAGCTGAAAAGGAACAGGAAGCAGCTCTAGAAGAGGTAGAGGTACATACCGAGATCTCACAAAGTGATCTCACTATCCCAGAATCTATACAGTTAGTGGATCAGTTACGGAAATGGGAGCCAGGACAAAATCCTGTGCCCTATTATAGCAAACTGAAAACATTGGTTACCAATTTTAATTTAACTAACAAAGATGCCTGTAAAATAGTAATATTGTCACTTCCTGTAGTGTTATTACAAAGTTTACCTGCAAAAATGAAAGGAACACAGGCTAAACCAGAAATTTATGACAACTGGGTTACTGTAGATGAGATACAAACTGTTTTGCAGTCTATTCATGGAGTATCACATACAGACTGGAGTAGGATATATGAGATCACTCTGCAGCCTGGAGAGTCCCCAGTTATGTTCATCAATCGTCTGTATGCTGCTTACGCAACATATGGAGGCATAGCTGACCCAAGTAAAGATACAGAACCTTTTCTGAGTCTGATTGATCAACAGGCTACTATTGTGCCTGCATCAAAACGTATGATGTGTAAACATGCAGATGATGCTTTCAAAAAAGAACAGTTGCTTACCAATTGCTAGTGTATGCAACAGGATGATATTCCGGAGAAAGGAAATGATGAGTGAAAGGTAGCCGCTATTGTCAAAACAGAAGGCAAGGGTAGGCTAACCTGCTATAATTGCAATAAAGAAGGCCACTTTAAATGAGATTGTTGAGTTAAAGTTGAGATATGGAAGGAAAAAGAAAGCAAGTCTTAGAGAGGAGACAGGCTCAAAATCAGGAGGATAATGCTAAACCAGGTGGTAAGGCAGACTTACAAAGATGTATTGAAGTGCTTAGTAATTTGATTACTACTAAGACAGTAGCAGCAGTTCGATTGGAACCTACTGCCTCTAGTAATAGTGAGGAAGAAGAAGAGGAGGAAGAGCTTCTCATTAAAAATGAGAAGAAACAGAAATGACAGGATGTAGCCCCCACCTTCCAAATCCTTGGTCAATTACAAGAGGATGGGGAAGGGCATCCAATAATCTCAGCAATGGTCTGGTGCTGCCAAACTGTGATATTAGTTGATACTGGTTCTACCATTAGTATAATAGATAGTGATATGCCTTTAACAACTCATGGGAATTGATTAATTAATTTGCAAGGTTTCACAGGGAGTGTGTTAACAGCATATTTGACTAAACTAGCCTTGTTGCAGATAGGTGGTCAACAATTGATAGGTATGTTTTTGAAATGTAATACGCATGAAGGTACCATCATGGGTATAGACATTCTAGCACAGCATGATTTAGTAGTAGATCTTAGTAACATGATTTTATGGCAAGGAAGCACTACTAATCCAAGACTGAATGTGGATGACTCACATAGAGTGTACACAGTAAAGTCATTAAAAAATTATCACATGAGTGATTTGTGGAAATGAGTGCCATGATGGATAAAATCTGTTGTACAAAGGCATGAATAAATTTGGGCTAAAAATGCTACAGAGTGTGGACGGGTGTCTAATATGGTGGTCCACTTAGAAGGACCAGACCCCCCTCCCCAAAAACAATATGGATTTCCAAAAGAAGCATATAAAGAAGTATGTGCAATACTGAAACAGTTACACTTACAAGGGGTCAGAAGAGACCTATATGTTCAATATTGAACTCCCCTCTTTGGCCGATACATAAACCCAACAGTACCTGGAGAGTAACAGTGGACTATAGGGTGCTGAATAAGGTCACACCCTTGGTCACCCCCATGATATCGAGACTTCCTGCCTTAATATCTCAGTTGTCTCCTTCAGCGACAACTTACACTGTACTAGATGTGTCAAATGGCTTTTGGTCCATCCCTGTCCATCCCGATAGTCAATATAAATTTGCATTTACTTTTCAGGATAAACAGTACATATTTCAATGTTTGCCACAAGGCTTTCACTCATCACCCACTTTATTTCACCAATGTTTAGCGGAAATAGTATTGGCATTTTCAGTACCAGAGGCAATAATACAATACGCTGATGGCATTTTACTGCAGACTGATACATACCAAGAGCATGTTCATTCATAAAATGAGTTGCTAAGAATCTTAGGTAAAGGAGGGCTAAAAATAAACCCTTGCAAAGCACAAATTGAACAGTCACAAGTTGCTTTTTTAGGTATATGTATTAACAAAGAAGGACGAACTATAGATCCTGATAAGAATTAGGTAATACAACCATTTCCAAGACCCAAAACAAAAACTGCATTATGACAGTTCTTGGGCATTGTAGGATTTTGCAGAGATTTTATTGAAGCCTTCTCCAGTATGGCAAAACCTATGTATAATCTACTAAAGGGAGGAAAGGAAACTGATATTCTCAGTTGGGAACCAGAACATCAGATAGCTTTTCTGGCTCTAAAACAAGCACTAGTGGCAGCTCTGGCTCTCATCAGTCCTTCTGAATCCTCTGATTTTATAATACAGGTACACACAACAGATCAGGTAATCAATGCGGTACTATTACAAAGGAGAGCATGGACTTTACACCCTGTGGGATATTTTTCTCATGTATTAACACCTGTGGAAGAGACATATGAAGAACGTGTAAAACATTTGTTAGCTGTATATTGAGCCATACAGGCTACAGAACATAGTGTGGGGTCTAACAGAATTATCCTGCAAATGTCTCACACTCCAGTAAAATTTCTACTTGAAGGGAATGTGAGAAGTGTGTCTTCCCAGTGATTGGTTAAATGGGCTTTAGCTCTACAAGGGAAAAATATCACAGTAGAATAATGTACCTCACCTATGTTAGTTGAATTAATGACATGGGAGGGAGAGGCACATGATTGTGGCACTGTAATGGGAATTGATTTTAAACCCATATTTGCTGCAGAACCAAATACTGAAGCAAGAGATGTTTATGAAGATGGCTCTCGCTTTTGGGAGGATGGACATTTCCACACAGGATATGTCATATGGACACTGAACACTAATCAAGAAATATTAGTACGATGTCCATCATCATTTTCGGCCCCTAGAGCAGCATTGGAGGCAGTCCATGGAGCTATTATGGCTTACCCTCAGGAGGCTATTAATATCTTCTCAGGCTGTGCTTTTGTGGTGAATTTCTTACTAGAATTATTGCCAATTTGGACTAAAAGAGTATTTGCTCCCATATTACAACATATATGAGACACAGGAGCTCAAATGCCTTTGAGAATAGTAATCTATAACGTAAGAATTCACCAGAAGAATCTGAAGAATATCCATGAGTTAAACAATAACTTAGTAGATAATCTTGCTCAAATTGCTGCCAAACAAACAAATGTATGGATAGACCCCCAGGAGGTGATTCTACACAATTGTTGGAGATGGACACATTTGATAAACACCATATTAAATGGATAGCTGCTATCTCACAAGTCCCAAGTTTGGGGCGTATCCAAGATACAGATGTTTGGATTGTGGGTTGTCGGAACCAATGGAAAGACACTGGACAGTGTGCAACCAATCATGTTACCATATGGGAAAATATGGTAATATGGGAATGACAACCTGGGGTTAGGAAGTGGATACCACCCACTTCATTTAGAAAAGATATTATTATGGATAATCATTGAGTTGGAGGTCATTGCAGACTCCACAAAACTTGTAAAATGTTGGCACAGAAATATTGGTGGCCAAAAATGGGAAAAGATGTCAAGCAATGCCTGGAGGCTTGTCTCATCTGTGCACAGATGAATCCTCCAATACCTGGTAAAAGGGTTCCGTTAGGGCATGTACCCTTTGCGGACGGTCCTAGGTCCAGCTTGCAAACTGATTATGTGGGGCCCTTGCCTACTGCAAAAGGGTGGTTCTGATATTTATTAGTCATTATTGACATATTTTCCAAATGGGTAGAAGCATTGCCCATACGTAATGATAATGCTACAGCTACTGCAAAAGAGCTATGGGAACAGGAGTTCTCACAATGGGGTTTTCCCGGAATACTTGAAAGTGATAGAGGAACTCACTTTACAGCAAAAGTAATGACAGATTTAATGATATTGTGGGTATCACTCAATGCTTGCATTTACCCTACCATCAACAATCTTCAGGAATGGTAGAAAGGTTAAATCACACTTTGAAAAATGCACTGAAAAAGGCAGTGTTGGATACTGGTAAAGGGTGGGTGATGCACATACCAGGAATCATAATGGGTATTAGAGGTATGGAAAACAAGAGTACTGGCTATAGCCCATGCCAATTGATGACTGGACGAGATATGTGGCTGTATTATCCTTTTGATCCAGATTTATCAACACCAGTGTTAGACCGCATCAAAACTGATGTATTTTTACAACTGCAAAAACAGTTAGCTGTTTATTTACCCGAAGCTGCCAGAAATATGGTGCAGACTCATTGGAAAAACAAACATAGACATGACAAAAAAGTGATACCACCCATTGAAACGGGTCATCACGTCATGGTGAAAAAGGCTGGTCAAAAGGGACCATGGGATGCTAATTGGATGGGACCCTATGCCATCATTAATGTTTTGAGACCATGGGTCATTCAGGTCCGACAAATTCGACAAGGGTCTACAGAGACTAAATGGGTCCACGTGGACCAATGTAAATTGTATCAGCCTTTAAATGATGACAACTGATACTGCTCTGTTTCTCCCAATAGGTGAAGTACAATGATATATCTTGTACTTATGCTGAGCAGTACCTGACTGATCCTGATAACTATTGACAGTTATGACGGGTGCCCACAGCACATATGGAACAGTTTATACCAAGAGAACTATGTCAGTTGTACCACATGGGGTATCCCAGTACTGATAGGAGAACGACATGAACACACTGGATATCTTCTTGTCAAATGGTGCTTTATTTGTTACGGACAATGTCAAGATGTGACATGGGGATGTTCGCCAGAAGCCTGGCCTGGCATGGTGATGTGTGTAGAGAACATAACAGCCCAGAAAGGAATCTATATCCATTCCACTTTGGGAGATAATATGAATTTAACAAGAAAAGAACAAGATTTATTTTGAATAGAACTAAAGGACATGTTACCTTATACATCTAATATTACATTGTTAAATACATCATATAAAGGTTCAAGATGTAATATGTGGCATTTTTTATATAATACATCTAGGGTAGCAAGTTATTCAGTAGAGTTAAAGCAATTATTTACAGTATTGCCATTAACAAATGAAGACGCATTGTTAACATATTTACATGTTTTTATACATGCTCAATGGCCAGGAGTGGCATGTAATGTTAGTCGAACAGCATGGCGTAATTTTGCTGCATGGAATATAATATACCAAAAACAAGGTATATCAGGGTACAAGTTCTTGCCCCCATCTGATGGTATTATTTTGACACAAAATATATATCCTTTGTATTATCCATGTAAATTGGAATATTATAATGTGTTGCTATTGTTGCCTTTTCCACGATTACTGCTTCAGTGTAGAGATCGGGTTTCAGTAATCGTATGGTAACAGTATTATAATAATACTCTAAATTGATAACATAATAGACACAAAATGTGGTCATTTCAAATTCCTGCAGAAGCAACACCAGGCTTATTCCGTCATGAAAGAGATGTATGGGGCTGGTTAGGCTCCAGATTAGGAATTGCTAATGATATCGATGCCATGGTTTAAAAGGTCATATTCATTCTTTAGAAATGACTTTAAGAAATATGGCTACTGGACCATTATCAACTACTGTGAGATTAGCAGCTGATAATGAGGAAATTGATTGGTTTGCATTTAAAGAAACCTTACAAAATTTTGAATTTATTGCTCAGATAGCAGCCCGTTTTTATTTTCTAATATGTCTAGAGCAATGGTTTTCAACCGGGGGTCCATGGTCCAAAAGGGGTCCAAGAGCACACTCAAGGGTGTCCATGGAACTGACAGCCACATTCAGCAAACATGAACTGTAAATCATGCTTTTTATTCCCGTTACAGTTTAGACGCGTAACAGGTCAAGTGCCAGTAACCATGAGCAAAACTTTGCAATATCAAAAGCTGCAATAAATAGTTTTTAAGGACCCCTAGCCAGAATCAGAGGCTCAGCATTCAAGTCAGTCCAACACCTCCAGTATAAATTATCTTAATGTCATGCCTTCATTTTGACTGACTGTCAGCAGTGTGCATATGTCCCTTGCGCTTGTAATAATGTGAGATGGGATAGAGAGGTGCGAGCTGCAGTTTGCGGTGTGAAGTAGTGAATGCTTCAGATTACTTTGGGTAAAGACATGCTGAAGGAAACAGTGTTGTCCGGTGTTAAAATTCTCAATTAATTTTAACAGAGACAGTCTTTTTTTGTACTAACAAATTAGCTTTCTAAACTTATTGAATTAACTATTTTTTACGGTGTTTTAGCCTTATTCAGATCCGGTAACATGAACTGATAATTGCTCCCCTGTTGTTTTCAATGTAAAATCACTTGCCAAATCCATTTGTAGCTGCTGGGATTGTCCTTGCATTCAGTCTCTCCTCTCCTTGCTGACCAATCGCTGCTCGCTCGCTACAGTCTCTCGGTTCACTGCACTAGACCAGTCTCTGCATCCCTCGGTACTGACAGAGCATGTTGGGCTTGGCTTGGTAAGCAGTTATTCTGCTAAAGCTTTTTATGATTCTGTAAGCTGATTTTGTGATTCAATTTGTGATTATATAAGCAGGTTATGCTTATCATTAGTCATGCAGTGGCAGATAATAATGTACTTTGATGTTTGTACTTATTGCTGAGTTTCTCAGTTAGGTCCCCCTTCCCCACCCTGAAGGCCTGGAGTGTTAAACAGCTGTGGTGAAGTACAATAAGATGATCATGCATTTAAATCTGTGATTTTATATTGTTCATCCCTCCAGCACCAAGCAGCTTAATACATTTCACATAATGTTGTTTATCATTAGTCATGCAGTGGCATTTACTAATGTCTTGTGGAGTGTTAAGCTAGTATAGAGCAGTACAATCAGATGATCATACATTTAAATCTGTTATTGCTCAGTTAGGTCCCCCTCTCCCATAGAGTATAAGCTACTGAGTGTATGCGGTACTAATTGTGGAACTATATACAAACTTTGGGTAGAGGGTCCCCGACATAGATGACAGATGGCCAGGGGGTCTCCGGACTGAAAAAGGTTGACAACCACTGGTCCAGAGAAAGCTATATAGAACTGGCTTGTTCTCAATTAGCTGCTGAAGCACATGCTTATCTAGTCAATGAGTTAAATAGAATTGAAACAAATAGATTACCTTTAGGAATAGGTGAACATAATGTGACTACCTCTGTATGTATGTTGACCCTCATCCTTTGACGTGGAACCTTTGTAAACGAGCAGTTTCTACTCAAAGGTATTTGTAATCTGAGAATTTAATAAATAAATAAAAAATAAATATGCACTCATACTGTGACATGTGATTCCCATACTAGTGATAATACCTGTATGTTTTGAACCACAGAAAATATTGTGGCAAATCAGTAATTTGGGAGTATTAATACATGACCAGATCATGAGACTCCAAATACCAGGTGACACTATTATCACAGTACACAATGAATATGTTGTCTTACCTAAGCAACAGGTTGTACAAGAACATGAAACCTTAATATGTGGGAAAGAGATATCAATCACCACATGGTTTCCTGAACAATGTAAATTTACCCTAACATCTGCAAATGAATACCACCAAGCTATGAGATGGAACCAGTTATGGTATGTAATTGCAGGTCAACCTTGGAATGTATGGAGGTGTAGTGACAAGACCTGATGGGTTGCAAACTGGACCTTCAGGGAACGTCTTACCTATAGCTGAACAAATGTTACCCATATTGATGGTTCCAGTATGGCCTTAGATTTACTCACTGATTTGGCAACTCCACCTCATTTTGAATTACCCAAAATTCATAAAATTACACTTGGTGCCTTATTGTACCATCAACAAACAAAAGGACTTATATTAACACAGAAAAACTCTGCTACAGAGGTAAAGAAATAGTCATCATATATCCCTATTATATCCTGGTGGGATTGAGGATTGACTGTTTTGGGTACTAGTCCTACCCTAGTAGTGGTGGGTTGCGGTATTGCAATAATGTGTGTTCTTATTATTGTACAATTGTTATTGTATCCTAAAATAAAACACATGGATCAACAAATACAAATGATACAATGGCAACATTGTCTTGTGTGATCTCCAGTTATAGACAGTCACATAGGGGGGATTGTAGTGTAACATTTTATAGTAAAACATTTATTTCAGTACAACCTTTTATAATAGGTAGACTGAGTGTGGAAGTATAGCCTTTTTCTAGAATGCTTCAGTATATTTTCTTATACAGTATGCACCGTTTGTAACGGACTAGTTTGACAAAGTGGCTTGCATCTGTTACATGCGGCATCCGGTACATCATTTGGTGAAAAAAATAGCCAAACACTTACTAAGGAGTGAGCGGTCTGGTAAAGCCACAAGCAAGGGATAACAATTGACTGAATTTTGCTAAGAACCTCTATTGCAGTTCAGTAAACTTGAGGAAGAGTAGATTGGTAGCTTGCTGCTTCCATTGAAAAATTAGCAAAATTAGCAAAATACTTATCCAGGAGCAAACAGTTGGGTGATGTGCTCCTGCTGAGAAAATCCATGAATAGGGTTTGCTTTGCTGCTGTTACCTACCTCTGTTGCAGCTCAGTAAACTGAGGAAAGGTAGATCGCTAGCTTGCTGCTCCTTTTTTAAAAAATAGCAACACGCTTATTCAGGAGCGAATGGTCAGGTGAAGCCACGAACAAGGGATAGCAAACAGCTGAATTTCACTGAGAATCCAGCTCCTGTTGAGAAAGTCCACAATTAGAGTCTGCTTTAGTGCTGTTGCATGTCATCTCCAGCAGGAAAAGAATGCATGTGCCACATAAGTTCTCACCAGGTACAGTGTCACTTTAACAGAAGGCATTAAAGCCCAGTGTGGAGTTCAGGAAATCTTTTCAGGTGTTAAATACAGTGTTAATTGGTGCACTGGAGGCCAATACCTGCGGAGTTACAGGTCCACCTTAACAGGAATAATTAACATTGAAAACATAGCGTTTGGCATTTGGAAAGGGAAATTTGTCCAGTAGAAGCAGATGTCCGTTACAACACCTTCCGGTATAGCTGGCGCATACTGTACTATATAACCAAAATGTGTTTACTCAAGTAGTTAGCTGTGTGTCAGGCAGCTTTCTCACAAGACCTAGTTAAATGTCTTGTGATGCTTTAATCTTGGAATGTCCTGTAGTATGAATAACATGTTGTCAAGCCAGCCACAATAGTCTTGGAATATCAACATGAAATGTCCTGTAGTATGAATAGCATGTTTTCTAGTACATTTATGAATAAACATGTTGCCTGCCACACAGTCTATAGATAACTTGTTTTGTATAACTCATTCAGTAGAAAATAGAACATCACAGCTTAAAATAGATGTGTTCATTGTTTTACGATTAGTTTATACTGGAGTGTTAGCTTTTTCAAGATAACAGTTTTGTATTATAAGCATTGTATGTGAACTGAATATGTAGTACCAAACCAGGAGCAAGAATACATGTATTGTAGTTGATAGAATTGCAAAGAAAATAAACTAGAGGGAAACATCCATTTGGTGTGGCTTGAATTATTTGAAGATAGAAAACACAAAGCAGCTATCTTTATACCTTAAAACAGTTAAGCAGTACAAAATGAACAGTAGTGCAAATATAGTAACATAGTAGTTGACGGTAGATAAGGACTGCTAGGCCCACTTAGTCTGCCCATAGTCCCTGCCTGAATCAATAGCTTCTGACCCTACTTGGTCATTGACTTTCATCTCTCTTTTTCACATCTAGGGTTCCTTTACGTCTATCCTATGCATGCTTGAATCCCCCCACTGTGTTAGCCCCCACCACCACCTGGGGCAGGTCATTCCAAGCATCTACCAGCCTTTCTGTGAAGAAAAATTCCTCCTGTTTCCCTTTAAGCTTCCCCCTCCAATCTCATACCATGCCCTCTTGTCCTTGTTCAAGTCTTGTACTGAAAGATGTCACCCACCTACACTTTGTTCAAGCCTTTAAGATACTTTAATGTCTTTGTCATATCCCCCCATTCCCCCCTTCCTTCCAGTGTATACATACTGAGGTCCTTTAATCTGGCCTCATATGTTTTCTGATGCAAACCCAGCACCATCTTGGTCTCCCTCCTCTGGACAGCATCCACCCTGGCTATGTCCTTGTGAAGATGCGGTCTCCAGAACTGAATACCGTACTCTAGATGAGACCTCACCAGTGTTTTGTATAAGGGCATCACCACCTCCCTTCTTCTGCTAGTGATACCCCTTCCTATGCACCCTAACACCCTACTGGCACTCCCTACAGACTTGCTACACTGTTTGGCCACCTGAAGGTCATCCAAAATGATGATCCATAAATCCCTTTCTTCCCTGGTGACTGTTAGCATACCCCCCCCCATCCTTTAACTCTCTGCCAGGTTTCTTCACCCTAGGTGCATGATTTTGCACTTCTTTGCATTAAACTTTAATTTCCACACTTTTGATCATTCTTCCAGCTTTTGCAGATCCCCCCTCAAAGTAAATAAATAGGAACAATGAACAAATAATGAGAGGTAACAATTGGGCAACTTGACTAGCATCAGAACAGCCCAAATACAAGGGTTATGCAGAGAGGTACTAGACACAAGAGCAGGAGGGAGCAAAAAGAAACATAAAAACATAGAAGTTGATGGCAGATAAGGACTGCAAGGCCCATCCAGTCTGACCATTTTTTCTACCCTTATGCCTATACCACATCTGTTTGAAGTTCTGCACTGTATTCATATCCACCACTTCTTGAGGTAGGCCATTTCATGCATCCACTACCCTTTCTGTGAAAAAGAACTTCCTCACATTACCCCTTAATCGGGCTCCCTCTAATCTCATGCTGTGTCCTCTTGTCCCGCTTTTTTTCTTATATTGAAACATGTTAGACTCTTTCACCTTGTTAATGCCTTTAAAATGTTTGAATGTTTTGATCATATCACCTCTCTCTCTCTCCTTTGAGCAAGGGTATGCATATTGAGCTCCGTAAATCTGTCCTCATGTGTTCTCTGATGCAGTCCCTGTACCATTTTGGTTGCCCATCTCTAGACTGCCTTCACTGTGTTAATGTCCTTGTGCAAGTGCAGCCTCCAGTACTGCATGCAGTACTCCAGATGGGGCCTAACCAGTGTCTTGTAAAGAGGGATTATTACCTCCCTCTTATGACTCAAGATACCCCTACTAATACACCCCAACATCCCTCTAGCCTTACCTACTGCTTTAGTGGTCTGGTTGGATGATTTCAGGTCATCAGTGATGATGATGCCCACATTGCTTTCTTCCCTTGTGATTGCCAGCAACTCCTCTCCCAACCTATAGGTAGATTCAGGGTTTCTCTTCCCTATGTGCATGATCTTGCACTTCTTTGCATTAAATCCCAGTTGCCACTCTTCAGACCATTTTGCCAGTTTTTTCAGATCTCTTCATATTCTGCCCACCCCATCTGGATCATCTACTCTGTTGCAGATATTGGTGTCATCTGCAAACAGGCAAGCCTTGCCCTCCAGTCCATCTGCAATGTCACTGATGAAGATATTGAAGAGGACTGGCCCCAGAACTGATCCCTGAGGTACCCCACTTGTGACTTGCATCTCTTCTGACTGTATACCATTTACCACCACTTTGTTTTCTGCCCACCAACCAGTTTTCCACCCAGTTGACCAACTTCTGACCCACCCTGAGCCTACCCAACTTATTAATTAATCTTCTATGTGGAACAGTATTGAAAGCTTTGCTGAAGTCAAGGTAGGCAACATCAACTGCTCCCCCTTGGTCTATCACTCTGGTTACCAAGTCAAAGAAATCTATAAGATTAGTTTGATGGGACCTTCCTTTTGTAAACCCATGCTGTCTTGGATCCTGTGCTCCTATGGATTCCAGGTGTTGCACTGTCCTTTCCTTAAGGAGTGCCTCCTTAATCTTGCCCATTACTGAGGTAAGACTGACTGGTCTGTAGTTCTCTGACTCATCCCTGCTGCCACTGTTGTGGAGCGGGATCACATAAGCCTTTCTCAAGTCTTCTGGGACCTCTCTTGTGTGCAGAGACTCACTAAACAGTTCTGCAAATGGCTCTGCTAGTTCCACCCTTAGCTCCTTTAGTACCCTTATATGTATGCCATCAGGTCCCATTACCTTGTCTACCCTGAGCTTAGTGAGCTCTTGTAAGACCCTTTCTTTTGTGAAGGGACTTGTGCACACCTGCCTCCCCCATGTGTACACGGTACTGAGCTGTGGAACCTGCCCTACCTTCTTCTCAATAAATACTGATCAGAAGTGTATATTTAGGATAGTTGCTTTTCCTTGGTCCTCCTCCACACACTCCCCCATCCCCTTTGATCTTAGCAAGATCCCCTCTGGACTTTCTCTTTTCACTAATGCATCTATAGAAAGTCTTGCCACCTTTTTTTACTGTTCATGCTATTGTTTCCTTGGTTTGGGCCTTTGCCTGCCTTACTGCCTTCCCCGAGAAGTTTCTTAAGAGCAGGGTAAGAGGGAGAAAGGCACAGGTGAGTTGGAAGGTTATTCTAGATTGAGAAGAAACAGAGAGGGAAAACAGGATGACCCATGTAAGTATTTCAGCAAAGGGTAACAATGGTTTAAGAGTCAAAATGGTAGATCAAGTAGGATTGGCTGCGGAGGGGGTTACAACAAGCTGAATAAAATGAGAACAAACTACTCAAAAGAGTTTTACTTAATTCCTAATGGACTGAGCAATGCATGTTATTTTTCTATGGGGAAGCTCAAGATTACTTAAATATTTGGGAGAGGCTCAAGTTCTTTTCCATGGTTTGGTGGAGGCTCACTATCACAAAGTCCAAGAACTAATGTTCTAGACCTAATAATAACCAGTATCGAACTGTACATACTGCAACAGTGCCCCAGGTTAGAAAACTATTAAGCACAGATGACAATATGAGAGCTCCTTTAAATTCAACAAGAATTATAGCAAATTAGGAGGTAATACCATAGCTAAATGTAACCCCCCTGTTATCTGGGGTTACTAGAATCCCAGTAAGACCTAGTGGTAGGCAGGGAAGGCAGCTTGTGAAACTCCAGTTAAATGGATTTCACACTGTCTCACTCTGCTCTCAGTCTCAGCTGAGACTGAGGGATGACATCGCCATAGAACTCTCACAGCTGCATGAACCACACTAGAATGCTGCAGTTGGAAGTTAGGATAGAATGTTGGAGATTTTTGAACAGAGTCGGTGTGCAGTCTTGGAGAGAGGAGCAGCACAGCAGTCTGTGTGCAGGCTGTCAGAGCCTTAAGCTCTGTTTTAGAGCTACTGTTAGGGAGGTGTGTGTTTCCACTGAAAGAGGAACACAGTAAGCTGATTGTTGAAGTGGTGGAGACCGCTGTTACTGGTCCATGTGCCCCATGCCTGAGGGGATGGGGTGGAAAGGTTTGCCTGTTTTCCAGGGGAAACCCTCCTGGTTCCGGCTAAGGAAGATGCTGCCTCTTTGAAGTTGTGTTGTGGCACCAGAAGCTGTGGGAGAGAAATTCCTATGAGGAATCGCCTGTGGGGCACCTGCAACCCAAAGGGTGAGTTTGCTCTAACAGAGGGTCTATGTTTTTTATCTGAACTGTTGAAATGTTGGGATTGGACTACTTAATCTGTAGGAGGTCTAGTGTAATAGACATTGCTGGTTAACTCAAGTAGGTTCAAGTCCAGCACAAAGAGTGAAGTAAAGTGGGGATTTGACTGCTTAATCAGTGGGGGCCTAGAGCAATGGGCTAAGCCAAGTAAAAGTATGTTCAAGTCCAGCACAATGGGAAAGCAAGACAAGTAGAGGAAATGTGACATACATTTAGCCTTAATCTACATTGCCAAGCTTTACAGAATGAGATGTTTAATGTCCAGAGAAATGGCCAGGTATGAATTGTGGAAGCAAGAGGTGGGAGACCCCCATGAGTAGTAATCAAATTCACCTCTATGGATTTGCTCTCTGGCACCTTTACTTTCTCTCAGGTACTTGGCCAGTGCCTGAGGAGAGTACCCAGACGTGGGATTAAAAGGACAACTCCCCGATAGAGCTGAGGTGCTCTTAGGTGGTTTAGGGAGCCACCAGAAAAGGTTTCCATGACATATGGAAGGTATCCAAATGGCTGGCAAGGGAGCCTAGCCTGGGAATCCCAGACCAGTGTACAAGTTCAGGCTGTATACCCAAAGCAGCGTGCAAGTCCAGGCTATGTGCCTGGGGGCTTCAGAGCCTGAGGGCTAAAGTGTTGAAGAAGGGTTCTTGTTTCTCTTAATCTGCATTACCAGAAGTGTAGCCCTGTGGGGGTCCGTCTATGCTTTGTTTGTTCTGTTTGGATGTGAATAAAGCCACAATTTAGAATCCCACTTCTGGTACTGGACATTACAGTTATTGCTTCCTGTGTTCAGAATTACTTGGGTGCCCCTGGGCAGAGTAGCAAAACCTAGCCTTTGTGCCGAGTAACCTATTCCTCCCTGAACCCAGTCTCCACCTGGTAATGCTGTCAGATTCAAACAGCATACCACCTGTCATTTGCAAAAAGGCAGGGGTTGGGGGCTTACATAAATACATACAAACATAGAAAAATAGCAGCAGAAAAAGATCACCTAGCCTACTGCGTCTGCTCATAATGATGAATGGTCTGGTCTTATGCTACTGACTGTTCCCCCCAACCACCTCTCCCTCTCTCCCCTTCCCCACTTTCCTTGGTCCAAAGGGTTCCCTTTGTGTTTGTCCCATGCCCTCTTGAATGCTCCTGTCTTTGCTGATACCACCTCCTCTGACAGTTCATTCCAGGTGGTCACCACCTTCTCCATATAGAAATGTTTCCTTACATCCCCTGTGAATCCCCACCCCCATCAATTTTAGGCTGTAACCCTTGTGGTGTTGTTTTCACTTATTTTAAAAAGACCCTTCTTTTGCATTCTGTTAATTCTGTTCATGTACTTGAGGGCCTCTATCATATCCCCCCCTCTGCCCCCTCTCCTCCAAGGAGTACATCTCCAGGGATCCCAGCCTCTCCTCATAGAAACTATCCTATAGCCCCTCTCTCATCTTGGATGCTATCCTGTTGACACCTTCCAGCATGCTGATGTCCTTCTCAAGTTATGGATGCCAGTATCTCATCCCATATTCTAAATACAGTATTTGGAAAGGGGACTCTGTCTCAGTGAGGAGAGAATAGACATGCTGGAATTGCTCTAATGAGCTGAGGGAGCTTCATGTAGATGCATAACTGGATGAATAAAAAAATAAGCTTAATGAACTTATATCAAAATAAATACCAAAATAGAAGAGAAATTATTTTATACTTATCATAATTGACACTTCAGTTAGCTCCAACATTCTCAGTGGGGAGTTAATACACATAGGTAATGTGCACCCTCACTGGGATTGTGGTATAGACCAAAGCTGTGAAGCAACACAGAGCCCTGGACACATGAAGATTCTGAGAGAAGTAGCTACTCAGTCAGCTTTTTCCACACAGTACCTCTACATGCCTATGTGACTACTAATCTTCATGTTGCCAACATAAATCAACTCTCTGTGCAACCAAAACAAAAATTTCCAACACATAATTGATTTATCCTATGGCACAAATGACAAATAAATGACAACTCTCATTTGGAGAGCTGCTCAAAGCATCATGTTTCTTGAGAATCAGGGCCACTGATTCTCTGACCTTGCTGTCTCTCTCCAACACTTCCAACACAAAAAAGAGCTGAAGCATAAATCACCATTGACCAACTAGTAAAGCACTCACCTACAGTGTAATGATGAAGCACCAAACCAATACTCAGTAATCAAAACCTGTTAACCTATTGACCTAACAAGTTCAATAAATGTATAGAGATGTCCACAGTTAGCAGACAGTTCCTGATATCCAGCTGTAATTACAGACAACTTATCTTTGCTGAAATCCAGATTTCTTAGATATACCAAACAATATTCCTCAAAAAAGCCAGTGGCTCTTGGGAAAGAGCCCAATGCCAATGTTGGAGTTAATAGAAAAGGAAATTATTGAAAGTATGAAGGATTTCTCCTTTCTGTATCACTCCACTTGATAAATGGGGAGTTAATACATATGGGTTCTAATAAGCAATACACATTCCAAATCTTAAGGGTGAGAGAATATTGGCCTATATATAACCCATATGGCGTAAGTACAAAACTCATCTGCTAACCACCACTGTAAAACTCTGTGCTGAAAGGCTGTACTGGATGAACTCTGGACACTCAACCTGTACTGCTTAATAAATGTGTGAATGAAGGACCACACTGCCACTTTGCACAGTTCTAACATTGAGGCTTCTCTTCTCTCCTCCTGGCTGTAGCAAAAGCTGTGGTAGAGTGAGCCCTGATCAGAGCAGGTACATTTCACTGGTCAGACAAAGCCCTCACCCATTTGACAAAAGTGGTATTATTTATTTATTTAGTGAATTTCATTGGCCAGGTAAACCCACCGAGACTAGATGTCCCTTTTTCAGGGGCTACCGGGGGGCGGGGGGATACAGATGGTAACTAACTGAAATTGAACAAGATTAAACTCTTGGTGGTATTTATTTAGTGAATGGGGGAAATTTGAACAGGACAGCTGGGAAACTCCCCTACTCATCAGTGTGGGGAACCTATGGCCACGGCAATGGCCAGTCCCGACTTGCAAGCAGAGAGGATCAATGTGCAAGGAATAGAAGAGATGGTTGTCTCTAATGCTGACAAGTTGATTGAATTGGATGCAATTGTTGAAAATTTACTGCACTCGGAAGATGGGGGAGACACCTCAGTTACATTTTTTTCAACTGAGGATCTTACTACTATGAGTGAAATCAGAGAAAATACAGCAAGAAATGCTGATGACATAGAGGAGCCTGAATGAGCATTGCGATTTCTACTGACTAAAGAAGAAATTTGGCATGCTCAAGAGAAGATTAGATTGCAAGCCCAACTGGTGGATTTGCAAGGTAACAGCCTAAAGGACAGTGCAGCAGTGAAACCTGTCAGAAATACTGCTGACGTTGAAGGATCAAAGGCCCAGTCGGGGCCGGGTGAGTCATCAGTTTACTCAGTCTGTAGCAATGTCAAGTATGTGGAAAATGGGGAAAGTAAGCTGGCTGGCAGTCTCGATGCTGGAAACTGCGTGTGCCTAAAGCCAAACCCTGTGAATCAGGCTTCTGTTATTGAGAAAGTAAAAACAGATCAATGTTCCCCCAAAATTACTGCTGTACTTATTAGTGCCAATTTAGGACAAAGTAACCTAGGCCCACAAACTACTCACCCAATTGAGACTGCAGTAAAACTCTTATCAAAAATATCTGGGTTTGTGTCAGTTCCTACTGCTTCTTTCGCAGATAACCCAAAAGATGCTGAATTAATTATATTTCAGTCTAACAAACCAGAGTCTCAGGTCATGGCCACTCAGATTTCCTTCCCTGTTGAAAAGAACACAAACAAATGTGGCCAGAAAGAAGCCAAATGGGAGAAAAGGCTAGCAATGGCCTTTTGCAAAACGCCATATAGACATTGTACTTGCAGGAATTGATATAAAAAAACAAGCAGGTGATAAAAATATATCAACTTCAGTTGCAATTCAGAAAGCATTCTTCTTATGTCCAGACCCTGTTTTCTCTGAAGAGGTTTGGTCTCCAGACAAGGACCTCAGCGATTCGGGATGGAAGCAAACCCTCGGGGGGGGTATGGCTTCCTGATCCAACATGGGACACAAAATTACCCTTTAGCCCTAATTTTCCTACCTGGACTTCAGGGCCTCAAAATATTACAATTGTAATATCTACCAATAATAGTGAGAAACAAATTGAAGATTCTAAGATCAGCCAGGAGGCAAGAACTGGGAGTGAGCCTAGGCCAGTACCATCCCATGTGGCTGGGGTAGAGCCTGAGGACTCCACTTCAATAAAATATGTGAAGGAAGGCCCCATAAGGGAGAATGATATGCCCCAGGACCAAATGAAGCAACAAAAACACTGTTATCAGAATTATTTGCTAATATTAAAAGAGAGGCAGCCCTCAGATGGAATACAGTTCGAATTTAATACAAAGGGGGCATGGAAGAGAGACCGGATAGACATTTTGTGGGAAAAATCTTGCTGAAAGACTCATTGCAGTTTTCCCCTTGGGAGGTGTTTGGATTGATAAACATCTCCGGGGAAGATAACTTCGATGTGAGCTTTCATTCAGCTCATTTTTTGGATTTATTTTGGGAACGTTACACACAAGTGATATATTCTCCTTATTTGGACTCATTTTGTGGTTATTCCATTGTCTAAACCTTTAGTTAAATTCATCACAGTTATGTTTAAAAATGAGGGGGCACATGTAGCTGACATTACTCACTGGTTGTCATAAAAATGTGATTTATTGGGGGACCCTGAGGTCTTCCTCAATGCTGAGATGTTTTGGACTGGGGGTAGAAATATAAGGGGAAGTTATGGAGTTCAGAGACTGGGATAACTCACATTACAAATTAATTTATTTTAGGAAGAGACCGGGATGTGTATTTTTATGTGGAACAACCACAGGCCAGCTATAAATGTGGATCCAGAACACACAGTTCTAGTACTTGTGATAGGCCCAGGTGTGGTAATTGTGGTGAAGTGGGTCATGTTTCTTTTCAATGCACTTCACATACAAAATGTGACCTCAGTGAGGATTTTGGGCATGTCTTAAAGGATTGTCCTTGGGCTGCCAAGAATGCTGCCACCAGTGTCAGTCCTGCGTTGCTTATATAACAGGCTCAGGACACAGCAGTATTGCAGGAGATACCTCTCCGGAAGGTCCCTAATCCAGATCCCCATCCTCCTCATCCCACTGAAGCAGAGGTTCTTATTGAAAAGGTGGATAAGATAGAAAAGGAGGTAACTGTTTCTTCAGTTCCACAGGACCCTTTATCAGTATCTGGAAGGGAAATTTAACTCCTGTCAGCTATAATGATCCAGTACAGACTATTGGGCCTCCCCCTGTGCCAGATTCTCTATAACAAAGAAGTAGATCCTCAAGGAATATGAGGTCTATTTCTATCCCCCCCATCTCCCTCTGGTGAAACTGTGAATTCTCCAAATCCATTTGCTATTTTGGCCCCTGAATGGGGGGATTCCGAAATGGAACAAGATGAAGGAGATACTCAATATAGGGAGCTGGCAATGAAGGTCCAGAAACCAGATTTTAAGGGGTATAGGGGAAAAAAGAAACACAGAAGGAAAAAAATGTAAAAACAATGTATCAGTAAAAAATACTTAACTTCTGGCATCCTTTAAAATTGGTACATTAAATGTACATAGTTTATTGAATACCGGGAAACATCAAATGTTTTTTGATTTTGTAAGACATGTTAAATTGGATATTTGTTTCCTTCAGGAGACTTGGGTTTTTTCATCAGATAATATCGTAAGTTTTCAGGGGGAATGGACCTGGGTACCTTCATTTTGGTATTTTGGCCAAGCAAGTGCGGATGGTACAGGCATTTTATTAAACTCATTTTCATTTAGACTTCTAAAACTTGTTGCTCTCATGCCAGGTAGGGCATTGTTGCTTGATGGGGTATGGAAAACAATGACTTGTTTGATTAATGTCTATGGACCCCAATTGAAGGCAGATAGAGTAGCATTGTTTAATGCAGTAAGACCATATTTGGTAACCTCCTATCATATAATTTTCTGTGGTGATTTTAATTGTGAGGTAAAATTTCAAGTGATAAGGTCTAAACCTAAAGGGAAAGTTTATTGTGATTCCAATGCTTTGTAGCAGATGGTGACGTCTGTGGACTTACTAAACTGTGTAGATTTTCAGGTTAAAGGTTCAAAATTTACATTTAAGTAAGACAAATATGTATCTTCTATTGATCATATATTTATATCTAGAAATCTTCCCTCAGCTACAATGGAAATGTACCCAGTAGAATTTTCATATCATGTGGCTGCACTTGTTACCTTTACTGATACACCTTGCTTAAAGAAATAATTTTCCAGATGGAAGTTAAATATTACTGTTCTAGAGGAAACTTTGGTTCAGCAAGGAATATGGGATATAATTAAGGCTAGATGTTCAGTATATTTTTTATATACAGATATAGGGCAATGGTGGCTGGATACTAAATTGGATTTTCAAAATTAGTTAAAACAATATGGAAAACATAAAGAAAATGATAATTTTTTTGAAATATCTTTCTTTAAGACAACAACTATTTAAACTGTTTTCATGGTCTAACACATCTAACTATGATTATTCAGAGCAAATTAAAATTATAAAAGAACAAATGTTGATTTACCAATATGATTGGGCACGAACCATGAAAATTTTTTTTCAAAATGGCATAAAAAAAACAGTAGGAGACCCTTATCAAGCTTGTAAACACTTCAGGGATAATACTGAAATGGATTCTTTAATGGATCCTCAAGGAATATTATGTAACTCTGAACATGATTTACATAGAATAATAAAATACCATAATGCTACTGTGGAGCCTGAAGTTGCTCCTAAAGCTCAGGATATAGCCACATTTTTGGGACAAATAAATCTTCCAAGTATCCCCCTGAATTCTGAAAATGGAAGTTTTCAAATTAATAATCAATATATTGCATTTGCTATTAATAGTAATACATCAGGTAAATCTCCTGGTTTAGATGGTTTACCTATAGAATTCTATAAGACATTTGTTACTGAACTCTCAGACTGCTTAGAGCCAGTGTTTGACTATTTTTTTTTTAGAAAAAATGCAATATCATCTGCATTTTTGGAGGATATAGTTGTATATAAATCTGAAGATAGACAGTTAATTATTAATTGGAGACCAATAACCATCCTTAATACTGATTATAGCATTTTAGCTCATATTTTGAAGAATAGGCTAAAAATATTGGCTAGCTGGGTTATCTCTCTTGTACAATTTTGTGGGCTTCCTTCCTGGAAAATATAACATGCTCTTATGATCATTAGGGATGTGATCATTTTTTTATCCTTTTCAGGGAAACATGGTACCATCATTTCTGTAGATCAAGAAAAAGCATTTGATCGGGTTTCCCATTTGTATTTATTTTCGGTATTGCAACATTATGGAATTTCGGGAGGCTCTGGTACAATATATTAAATTACTGTATTCTTCCACTGTGGTATATCCAGTTATAAAGAGAACTGTTACTAGTGGATTTCAAACCCATGTAGGGGTGCAGTAAGGCTGTCCACTAAGTCTTCTTCTCCATGTGTTTGCATTAGACCTCTTTTTAAGAATTTTAATGGATTCCTCTAGATGGCAAGGGATTACAGGCACTGGAATTAAGAAAGCTCTGCATCTGCAGGCTTACGCAGATCCTTTTTTTTCAGATTTTATCCAATTCCCCATTTTCTGACAAAAAATGTCTGAATTTGAACTGGTATCAAACTCAAGGCTGAATATTAAGAAAAGTAGAGGACTCTTTATTGGGGTAGGTAATCCTAACTCCCTTCAGTTAGCAGGTCTTCAGATTTCTAAGGAACCCCTTAAAATCCTTGGGATTACTTTCGGACCCCAGAATTTGGCTACTTTGAATTGGGAACAATCTTTGTACAAATTAGAATTGAAAGTAAATAGAAAAAATGGAGTCCATCAAAATTGAAAAGAATTCAAACTATAAAAAAAATTCTGATCCCTGGGTTGCTCTATGTTGTGATATTACTTTCTCCACCACAGAAGCTTGAAACTAAAATAAATAGTCTATTTTTCCAAATGTTGTGGGGAAGTAGGTTGAACCCTATATGATGGTGCTTTACATGTCTTCCTGTTCATCAAGAAGGACTGGGAATGATTGATCCAGTAATATTTTTTTACACGTTGTTTTTTCTCACAAACAATGAAATGTGGACTAGGTGTGGAAGATACCCCTCAAACTTTTTTGTGTAAGTTAAATTTAGCTAGGTATTTTAAAGCACGGGGGGTGGTGCCTACATAACTGGGGAATTATTTACGTATTCTGGAGTATTTTAAATCCACAGTTTCTAAATTACATAAATGGAATTTAACAAAACAGCAAGTATTGTCCCAGTCAGGTCGTAGTTTATATCAGACAATGATGGCACAATGTTTTCCTAATGATCCTAGTTTTAAACACTGTTTACCAGATAAAAATAAATTGGTAGTTGCACAAATTAATAACCTTAGGATTCTCCCTCATATGTGGGAACATCTTTGACTCTCAGTTAATGGGAGAATACAGATAAGAGGCAATGCAAAGCACAAAACCTTAGATGAATGAAATTGTCCTTACCCCGGACTGTATTAACTTAGAGGAGACGATGGAACATTATTTATTTACTTGTTCTTACTCTAGTAACTTGTGGATTTTTTTTGGCAGCAAAATGGAATATGTCATGGCTTACTACTATGTCGTATGAATTTCTCATTTTGGGCCAGTATTCCATGTTGAGATCCAGGTTTCATCATGATACTTTAATGATTTTTCTTTGCTGCATGAAATTTTATTTATGGCAAGCTAGATGCAGGTGGGTATTGAACCAGAATATAATATCATATGGCACAGTACAGGTTTTGGTGTATTAAGCTATGAGGCATGTGTCTGAAAAAGATATAAAGAGTGTAGCACTTCAGAAGGTACAAAGGTGGTGGAAAGGGTTTTTATTTTTTATTAAATATAAATGATTCCCTTCTGGGCTGAAAGGTATAACTATTATTTAATTTAGGGACTTAACAGGAAAAAAAATAAATATCTGTGGCTTGTGATAGTAAAGATAAAACAGGTATAAAATTAGGAATTAAGATTTAGTTTCAATATGGGTAAGAAGGGAAGAGGGGAGGAAATGGAAAAAGGGTTTTTGTTTACAGTTCAGTATGAATAATAATAATTTTCATTTTTATGGTTGTATATGATATTCGATTTGTTCGTGTTTCAAGTTTGTATGTGATGTTATTTCAATAAAACTATGCCTACTCTTGCAGTAGGAGGAACTCTTGTCCATCTGCTGGACAAGATGGCCAACCAGGGAGGTGGAGGTGCAGGAGCTGAAGAAGGAGCTCTGATTTGTGATCAACCATCTCAGGATATGGATCTTGGAATTTCTTTGTCTGACAGGCCTGAGTCTACTGAAAACATTTCTATCTCTGACCATATGGATTTATCATCCCCTCATGTAGCCGAAAGTGTTGATGGATTTCTACACCCTGAAATTGTGGCTTTTCAGCAGCAGACTGCTGAAGCTCTGAGACGACTCTATCCCCAGTCTGAACCACTGAGGGCTACACATAGGAGGCAAGATCTGATCCCCGATTCTCGCCTCTTAGCCATTCAACAATGTTGGGAACCATTATTGAATTTACTACATAAAGAAGATGAAGCCTTACTTCATTTGGAGACCTCGAAGGAACATTTTCCTGTGGATTCTCAGGAAGCCCACTCTTGTGGTAAGCTCTCTTTTTCGTCTTCTCAAGGTGTGCTGGATCTCAATTGGCATGGTACCCGAATTGAGCTCTACATGCTGCAGCCTGGAAGCAAACAGCTGATGGCTCCACTTGGTTCTCCCCCTCGATTCTGACTGCTGTGGAGATTCAAGGACTGTCAGCTGTGTTGGCATCTGTCATACCCTCTGCTGCCCTTCCGCAATCTGTTTGTTCTGAGATGCACACTGTCTGCACTATGGACAATCCCTGTAGCAGTGCACCACTTGAGACTACACCTCCTGTGTTACTGGTCGAGGAACCGCGGCTGAGTCCAGAGCCTGCTGTAATCCCTCTCCTTGATCCTGCTGTTTCCCAAATAAGTGTTTTACAGTCTTCGCGCTTGCATACTCCTTCTGCAGAACCTATTGAGACTGATCCTTCTTCTACTTCTTGGGCTGATTTGATGGAGAAAACTGCTCCCCTTTCTATATCTGATACACCTAAGTTACCTGTTTCTCCCCCTTTGATTACTACTGGTAATCATGAACATCAACGGGGCCCTCCTAATCCTGCCAGACCTTTTAAGTTGTCTGATTTATTTGCTAATTTGGGAGAACTTGCCAAACACAAAAATGCTGTGCATTTTAAATATGCTGGTGGCCTTGATATATCTCCTGAAAGGGCTTATGTTGCAAGAACATTGTTAAAGGACACCATGCATTTTACTGCTACGGAGCTTTTGGTGCTTATTCATACTTCAGGGGACACCCAGTTTGATGTTAGTTTCCACTACCCTGTGTTGCTTGATAGATTCTGGATCAAATATTCCTCTCTTAAACATACTCCTGGATGGACTTCCTTTATTATCATCCCTTTGATGAAGCCTGTGTGGAAGACGGTCAATATTTTGTTTAAGAATGAGGGGGTGGAAATTTCAAATATCTTGCACTGGATAAAACAACGTGTAGAAGCCATTGATAGGCCTTCTCCCATGTTTGATTCCGAGAATATATGGACGGGTGTTGGTGACTCAAAGTTAAACTTAAATCTTCAGATTCCGGCATTCAACACTTGCTTAGCAGCTTTTTCATTGGGAGGATAGAGGTTTTTGCTTTTATCCAGGACAACCTAAGACTTGCCACAGATGTGTCTGTTTCTCCCATTTGAGCAATGCTTGTGAGGTGAGAGTATGTGACTTATGTCTGGAATAAGGTCATTCCAACCATTATTGTCCAAATTCTATTTGTTGTAATCTCTGTGATGAGAAAGGTCACTCCTATAGACAGTGTCCTTGGGCTGCTCATAATAAAGTCTCCTTTTATGATCAAGAAGAGATGGTCCTGGAAGCTGAGGAAAAGAAAAAAACTTAAGACTCATTCTCTGATTTCTCTCTCTGTCCAGCTGCCCACCCCTCAGCACTCTGCAGCTGTTGTTTTGGAACCATCTGATTCTTCTGTGGCACAAGTGGCTGTGCCTTTGTTGGATTCCCAGATGCCACAGGACTCTCTCTTGACTGTTGATTCTGCTGTCATGCCCCCACCCATCATTCCCAACTGATGACTTTGTGGTTGTGGGTGGCAAACGTATAAATAAGAGAAACTGCCACCTAGACCAAAGATTTCCAGGAGAGATTCTCTTAGGACTCGGAACAGTTATGCTGTTTTACAATCCTGTGAAGCTGAGGAAAGTGAACAATCTGACTTGTCCACAGTGGCCTCTTCTCACAAAGAGGTGTCTGAGGGTGAAGAATTCAATTCAATTCAACTTTATTTTTATAGCGCTTTTCAAAGCCAAGGCGCTTAACATAAAACAGAGAGCAATATAAATAACATTAAAACATAAGAATTACATTATCCACCATTTGGGAAGGCCAAATTAAATAAATAAGCTTTAAGTTCAGTTTTAAATCTACTGACAGTTGGGCATTCTCTCAGCTGATGAGGTAGAGAGTTTTACAGGGTCGGAGCCAAAAACGAAAAGGCACGGGAACCAGACATCTTCAATCGTACCCTGGGAACCTCCAGCAATCCCTTGTTGGTGGAACAGAGAGGATGTTGGGGCTGTAAGGTACCAAGATATCTGGTAGGTAGCTGGGTCCCTGATTGTGTAGGGCTTTAAAGGTTAGCAAGCCAACCTTAAAGGTGATATGCCACTGAATAGGCAGTCAGTGCAGCCTTCGGAGCACAGGCATAATATGACTGGTCCAAGATGTCCAAGTCAAGAGCCTGGTAGCTGTGTTCTGCACCAGCTGAAAGTGGCAGATATCAACCCCAGGAAGCCCTAGGTAGAGGGAATTGCAGTAGTCAAGATGGGTCATAATAAAGGCGTGAACCAGTGTTGGAAGATCAGCCGCAGGAACCAGATGTTTCACCCAGGCAATACTCCTCAGATGATAAAAACAGGATTTGATGACAGCTGACACCTGAGATTTTAAAGTCAAGCCATCATCAAAAATAACATCCAGGTTACTCACCAGGTCTGAGGTAATGAGTAGCATGCCACCAAGTAATAAGCCTGATGGTTGTCCAACCCCCAAACCTGCCCTCAGATGACCTTGTTCCACAACCAACACTTCAGTCTTGTCAGGATTCAGTCTCAACCAGCTGGAACTCATCCAAGACCTGATCTCAGCAAGGCAACTGTTTAGCATGGAGACTGAATCAATCTGTCCGGGCAGAAAAGACAAATATAGCTGAGTATCATCTGCATAGCAGTGAAAACTCAGACTGTATCACCTGATGATATCTCCCAATGGCAGCATATACACTGCAAACAACATGGGGGCTAATATAGAGTCCTGTGGTACCCCACAAGGCAGGGGGTGAGCACCAGAGGAATAAATTCCAGTGGCCACTCTCTGAGACCTGCCTGTGAGGTAAGAATGAAACCATTTTAGGACTGTACCAGACAGTCCACATAATAACTGCAGGCTCTCCAATAGCACATCATGGTCTACAGTGTCAAATGCAGCAGAGAGATTGAGAAGGACCAGAATGTTACATGCCTTTCGATCGCTAGCCATTAGGAGGTCACTCAATACCAGGATGAGAGCCGTCTCTGTACTGTGCTTCTTTCTAAAACTGGATTGGAGAGTATCATAGACATTGTGAGTTGTAAGATGATCCTCCAACTGCAGTGCAACCACGTTTTCAATAACTTTACCAACAAATGGCAAGTTAGAGATAGGTCAGTAGTTTGCCAGGCAGTCTGGGTCCAAGGAGGACTTCTTAAGAAGTGGTCGAACAACTGCCTCCTTGAGGGAGTCAGGAAAGACTCCCCTCTCCAAGGATTTCCAGGCAATGTCAGCAAGGATCGGGCAGATAACATCTACACAACCCACCAAAAGGCATGTCGGGCCCGGATCCAAACTACGACTGGTTGAATGCAATGTTTGGAGGATCTTCACAATGTCATTGAACTCCAGCCGGTGGAAACCTGACCAGAGAGACAGAGTGCCAGTCACTTCCCGTCGACCACTACAATCACTCATAGGAGGGGATAAACCAAGGACAGACCTGATGCTGACAACCTTATCTGCAAAGAATTGAGTAAACTCCTCGCATCTTAGCTGAGAAAAAGCTTCTCTGGGCTGGAGACAGATTGGATTGCACAATCTGTCAGCAGTCCAGAAAAGCTAAGCTGGTCAATTCTGTGCAGCAGAAATCTTCCTGGAAAGGAATTCTGCCTCCTTACGGGTGATTTCTGATTGATAGCTATCATAATGTGCCATCAACCTAAGCCTGTCATCTTCAAGGCAGGACTTCCACCAAACCCTCTCCATCCTTCGACCAAATCACTTCATCTTCTTCAAGGAGTCATCAAACCATGGGCTCCTTGGGTGAAGAGTGAGAGGCCAAACATGAACAGGAGCAATCTTATCCAGAGCATCTCCAACAGCCTTATTATAGGCTAGGACAAGAACATCTGGACTCATGCATTCACTCCACAAACCCAAGAGATCCAGTACCGTCGATAGGTCACTGGGGTTAACTCCCCTTAAAGGGCGGTACTGAACCAACTCCATAGGGGCAGACCTATTGGGGGGGCTCTGAAACTGAACTTAATGTTGTGATGGTCAGCCAACCGGTTCCACCCCCAGATCAGCAATCTCTATACCCAGAAGGAAGATCAGATCCAATGAATGACACCCTACATGGGTTGTGGAGGTAACTACTTGTGATAGGCCCAGCAACACCATCAGCTGGAGGAGATTTTGACCAAAATGTGAGAGATTATCATTAACCCAACCAATGAAGTCCCCCAGAACAATCCATCTGGGGGACCTCAATACCACCTCGACGATGAAGTCTGCTATCTCCAGCAGGAATACTCCTCCATCTCCTGGTAGACAGTAGATGAGGAGAATCCCACAGCCTACACCCTCACCCAGGATGTATTCAAAGGATCTGGTACTTCCCAATGGCACATCCAGAAGACTCAGCTCAGTCTTAAGCATAATGGCCACACCCCCACCCCTACGATCTAACCTTGGACAATGTATCACGGAGAAAATGGCTAGAGTTGCCAAGGCCAATATAGGGCCTGCATTTTCATCCAGCCAGGTCTCGGTGATGTAAGCCAGATCAGCAGTTGCAACAAGATCAGCTATAACAGCTGTCTTGTTTTTAATTAATCTGGCATTGTATAACACCGCCAAGGCAGGATGAGCTGTTGAGAAAGACCTTGGCACCTGCCCATTAATGCAGGAGCCCTTGGGTATGGGAACAAGACAGGGAGAACCCCTATCCTGACTCCATTTCACCCCAGGTTGTCTCCTGGATCTCACAACCCCAATCCACCCTCCCCCTTCCAGTCCCCCATCAGGCCCAGCTCCCCCTTCCTTTTCCATTTTCTAAGTATGCCCACAGCTCAACACCTAAAATAGGTGTCAGATGGCAGAGGGGGACAATCAAAAGGGCATAATTCCCTGAGCCTGGTGGGGGAATAATGCCTAGTCATCACTAAACCTCCCCAACACATTATAAAATAAAACCAGTAATTAAAATGACCAGCCTAGCCAAAGAAATAACTCAAATCTTAATAATGCTACAAAATTAAATACACATTCATACTTAAAAAGGAAAAAGAAAAGAAAATAATATAAACTAATAACAAAATAAATAAAACAAACAAGACCAATTCACTCTAAGATGTCAAATAATTCCTTCTTCCACTATCTCTCACAAAGTGAAAAGAAGGAAAGAGAGAGGTCAACAAATAAAGTCCCACAACTGTCTCTCACACAGAAGGGTAGTGCAAATAAAAAAGAATAAAACTAAAATCCAAGTTCAAATTAACTTTGTTCAATACTTCTTTAGCCAGAGACTCACACCTCCAGAGAACCAGAAGCACTGTCGTTTAATCTCTTCAGTGGGCTGTCACCTCCACCCAAGACCAATGAACAGTCACAAGTCACAGTAAGCAATCCATTCTGCAACAAGACCGCATTGTAATTCAAAGTTTATGGTGAGTCACACATAGTCCTTCTCCATACTGACTGTTTGTACACAGACTAAGGGAGTAAACAAAGCAACAAATAAAGTAGGCAAAGGATCCACACTCTGTTTCAGCAGGTTTTCACCTAACAGGACTCAGGCATCAGTTCCAGTACAGGCAATCAAATCCACAACCAGACACTGAAAGAGTCTTGCCCTGCCCCAGACCTTTCTCCCAGACCCATTCGCTACTATGGTAGCTCACCAGCTGCTGAACAGAAGTATCACAGAGACTACCATCCAACAGCAGCAGCAGACCCTGCAACACACCACCAGGTATAGGCCAGAACAGGGAAAACTCCACACTCAGCAATTTGCCTGACTGCTAATGCAGAACAAACTCCCTCCAGGTTCCACTGAGGCCGACTCCACCTCTCCTCACAAACTCCAGCAAAAGCCAAGCACCAGAGCTCCCAGACTCGATTGTGGTCCTCCCAAATCACTCTTCACACACAGTAGCCGACTCATCAACATATGCCAGTTCTCAAATCAGGCTGGAGCAAACCTCCTTGGTGCCATGCAAACACCCCATTGCAGTGCAAAGTCCAGTGCACCACACTGAACAGTCACCGGTGACCAGAGAGCAACAATTCCAGTAGACAAAAATGCCGGGTAGGTCACAATTTTACTAAAACCACTGGTCGGAAACTGGAGAGCACAAACGATTCCAGTGGATGAAAATGCCGGGTAGGTCACGGATAGATCATGATTTTACTGAAGCCAGTGGTCGGAATTGAAACCAGAGCTGACCGCAACTCACACTATCCTCACTACAAATATTAAACCAACGAACTAGCGAACTATCAGACAAATAGTCAGATGTATTAAATGTATTTAAAACGTATTAAAAACATTAAAATGCAACACACTACTAAGCTAAATTGACGGCTGACCTAGCGTGGCCGCCATCTTGGATCTAAACATCCAAGATCGTAATCATGGCAAAACTTGTAAAAGGACTAGGAAGAAAAAGGTTTAATTCCTTATTTCTTTGGCTCTGACTGGTACTGATTTGTATTTATTGACCTTGAATGTTAATAGTATCCTGAATGTCAAGTGTCAGTCTACTCTGTTTTGCTCTTTGCTTCTCTCTAAAGCAAACATTTTTTTCTACAGGATACCAGGTTAAGAACTACTTCTGACAGTTCTCTTGCCCAACATTCATGGCCTTGGGGACCTTCTTTTTGGTCACTGGGAACTGAGTCCTATTCTGGTGTGGATGTTCTTTTTAAGTTTTGGGATTTCAAAGTTATTAGAGTGTTTGATATATAGCCAAGTAGATTATTGTTGCTGGATATTCTTTTTGGTATTATGTTTCTTAGACTTGGCACTATTTATGCACCACAGACCAAGAGTCTGAGAATTTCCCTTTTTCAAGTTTTGAGGCCCTACCTCCATACTGCAAAATTGATTCTGCTTGGCGGTGATTTTAATTGTCCCTTGAATTTGGCTGATAAGACGGGGTTGATTGCTAAACTTTTTTGTGATAGTAATTCTTTGACCTCCATTATGAAAACCGATAGACTCGTATAGGCACTTTCTTCCAAAAGGGGACATACTTACTATAGGAATTCTATCTCTACTAGAATTGATTTTGTTTTTGTTTCAAAGTGTACTCATTTACATGGTGCATGGACTGCTGCTTCTGCTTCCTCTGATCATATGGAGTTGCATGTTCTGAGTGCTTTGGGTGATACTACAGTAGACGTATGGGTAAAGGTTTATGGAAACTGAATGCTTCCGTATTGACTAGGGAAGATTTTTCTCAGGAATGTCTTGAACTGTTTAAAGTCTGCCTCTCTATTATGGTTTTTTATGATTCTGTATTGGATTAGTGGATGCAATTAAAGCTGGACTTTGAACATTTCTTTTCTTCTACAGATAAGAAATGTAGTGAAGCTGCCTATTTGAATTTTTTGCAATTACAACAGCAGCTGTTTAAGCTCATTTCTTTACAAGCCACTACTAGCCATAGTCATGACTCTCAAATAGATAACTTACAAACTAGGTGAAGTTGTATCTTTATAACAGGGCAAGATCTTTGACTACAGAACAAGGGTGTGGAACTTGACTTCATCAGAATTCCTTAGATGTTTTTAAAAATTACTCAGATATGGTTGATAAGAAAGTTGTTCAGGATTTGAAAACTAATTCTGGGGTTCTGTTTCAATCTATTGCTGAGATTTTACGCTATGCTCAAACTGTTTATGCTGCTTTTTTTTTTCTAACTCTGAAATTTTACTTTCAGAAGATGTTTTTTTTTTCTGATTTGGTACCTCATACATTATCTGACCTTGAATCCACACTTTTGGTTTGACCTATTACATGACTGGAAGTCATGAATACTATTACTGCACTTCCTTTATCTAAGGTTCCAGGCCCAGATGGCCTCCTTTCTGAATTTTATAATCAGTTCCAGCATATCCTGATACCTGTTCCGACAGAACTTTATAATGATGTCCTTACTACAGGATGTGTTGCTTGTGACTTGTTACACACTTATATGATTTTGATTTTTAAACCTGGGGACCATATGGATCTCAAAAGTTGGAGACCTATCTCCTTGCAGAACATTGATTTAAAAATACTTATCAAAATCTTGACTGCGTGGCTTAATGACATCACTCCCGTATTGTTTCCCAATTTCAAACCTGTTCCATTCCATCTCAGAATATAACAGATAATCTCATACAGATTTGGGATATTATACAGTATGGTATAGATAATAAATTGCCATTTTTTTTGTTATCTATCGATGAGGAGAAGGCCTTTGATAGGATTGCCCATCACTTTCTTTATCGGGCCTCTTCGCTTTCATGGTATTCCTGAAACATTTATATCCTGAGTCCTATTTTATATATCCTGGGACTTGACATCCTTTTACGGAAAATTCATGTCTCTCCAGAAGTTGTTCCTATCACTACGACTACCATTTTTTCCATACCCAAAGTACTGGCCCATGCTGATGATATTTGTGTTTTTTTAGCTGATCTTCATTCTGGGGCTGTCTTACTTCATATTTTTCAAGCTTATTCGGCTATTTCTAATGCTAAGATTAATATTTCTAAAAGTAGGGCTTTGCAGGTGGGAAGGATTTGTGCAGCCCCACTGCTATTGCGGGTATTCCCATAATTGAGGATAATTTGAAAATCTTGGGTATTCTTTTTGGTGATTATGATGCTGGTAAATTGAATTGGGGTCTGAAATTGAATGAAACATAGTAACATAGAAGTTGACAGCAGATAAGGACTGCAAGGCCCATCCAGTCTGCTAATTTCTTTTTCTACCTTATGGATTTGCCATAGGCTTTTAATCTGTCAATTGCCTATCTATTCATACTCATCTGTACTGATCCCTTATGCCTGCCCCATGCCTGTTTGAAGCCCTGCACTATATTCATATCCACCACTTCCTGAGGTGGGCCATTCCATGCATCCACCACCCAGTCTGTGAAAAAGAACTTCCTCACATTACCACTTTATCGGCCTCCCTCTAATCTCATGCTGTGTCCTCTTGTCCTGCTACTTTTCTTATATTGAAACATGTTAGACTCTTTCACCTTGTTAATGCCCTTAAGGCATTTGAATGTTTCAATCACATCATCTCTCTCCCTTCTTTGCTCTAGGGTATACATATTGAGCTCAGTTAATCTGTCCTCATATGTTTTCTTATGCAGTCCCTGCACCATTTTGGTTCCCCTTCTCTGAACTGCCTGAATTTGGTTAATGTCCTTGTGAAGATGTGGCCTCCAATACTGCACACAGTACTCCAGTTGGGGCCTAACCAGTGTCTTGCAAAGAGAGATTATTACCTCCCTCTTCCAACTTGTGATATCCCTACTAATACAGCCCAACATCCCTCTAGCCTTACCTACTGCTTTAGGGGTCTGCTAGGATGATTTCAGGTCTTCAGTGATGATGACACCCAGCTCTCTTTCTTCCCTTGTGACAGCCAGCAACTCCCCTCCCAACATATAGGTGGCTTCAGGGTTTCTCTTCCCTATGTGTATGATCTTGCACTTCTTTGCATTAAACCCCAGTTGCCACTCTTCTGACCATTTTGCTAGTTTATCCAGATCTCTTCTCATTCTACCCACCCCATCTGGATCATCTACTCTGTTGCAGATCTTGGTGTCATCTGCAAACATACAAACCTTACCCTCCAGTCCATCTGCAATGTCACTGATGAAGATATTGAAGAGGACTGGCCCCAAGACTGATCCCTGAGGTACCCCACTTATGACTTGCATCTCTTCTGACTGTATACCATTTACTACCACTCTCTGTTTTCTGCCCGTCAACCAGTTTGCCACCCAGTTGACCAATGTCTGACCCACCCTGAGGCTATCCAGCTCCTTAATCAATCTTCTATGTGGAACAGTATGGAAAGCTTTGTTGAAGTCAAGGTAGGCAACATCAACTGTTCCCCCTTGGTCTGCCACTCTGGTTACCAAGTGGAAGAAATCTATGAGATTAGTTTGATGGGACCTTCCTTTTGTAAACCCATGCTGTGTTAGATCCTGTGCTCCTATAAATTCCAGGTGTTTTCCACTATCTTTTATTTAGGGAGTGTCTCCATAATCTTGCCCACTACTGAGGTAAGACTGACTGGTCTGTAGTTCCCTGCCTCCTCCCTGCTACCACTCTTGTGGAGCAGGATCAAATGAGCCCTTCTCCATTCTTCTGGGACCTCCCTGTGCTCAGAGACTCACTAAACAGTTCTGATAATGGCTCTGCTAGTTCCACCCTTAGCTCCTTTAGTACCCTGGGATGTATGCCATCAGGTCCCATTGCCTTGTCCACCCTGAGTTTAGCGAGCTCTTGTAGGACCCTTTCTTTTGTGAAGGGACTAGTACACACCTCCCTCCCCCCGTGTCCATGGTGCAGAGCTTTGGGCCCTGCCCTACCTTCTCTTCAGTAAATACTCAGCAGAAGTATCTATTTAGGATAGATACTTTTACAGGGTCCTCCTCCTCACATGCCCCCTTATCCCCTTTGATCTTGGCAATACCCCCTCTGGACTTTCTCCTTTCATTAATGTATCTATAGAAAGTCTTGTCACCTTCTTTTACTGTTTGTGCTAGTGTTTCCTCAGTTTGGGCCTTTGCCTGCCTTACTTCCTTCCCTACTTCTCTTAAGGAAATTTGGTATGCCTCCCTATCTTCATCCTGCTGTGTTCCCTTATATTTCCTGAAGGCCAGCTTTTTGGCTCTGACCTTTTCTGCTACTGTATTTGAGAACCAAAGTGGTTTCCTTCAACTTTTGCATTTCCTTTTCTCACTAACACAATGGGATGTTGCTTCATGTATTGCATCTTTAATGCTTGCCCGCTTTGCCTGTACCCCCTCACCTGTATGTCTTTTTGCCAGGGTTAGCTTAACTCTGTTGGCCATCTTATCAAAGTCAGCTCCTCTGAAGTCTCATATTTTTGCCATGGAATGGGATGATTTTGTTCTAGTGGCCATATTGAACCATACCATGCGATGGTCACTGGCACCCAGGTGACCTTCTACCTGGAGATCTGTGATCCTTCCCCTGTTAGTCAGTATAAGGGTTTTGCACTATTGGCTAAGTCGAAAGGTATGTAAATTTCTAAAAAGAAGTGGGTGATTTTGATCAAAACTCTCCTACTCCCTTTAGTTTTATTTCTCAGTGCAGTTTTTCCCCTCCACCTGGACATGGAGACTAGATTGTATAGTTTATTTTTTCATGGCTTGTGGGGTTCCTGGCTTAATCCCATTAGATTAAATTTTATATGCCTCCCAGTGTTGAAGGGTGGTTTGGTCATGGTTAATCCTGTCACCTTTTATTTTATGAATTTATTTTTTTATAATGTTAAACCTCTTTTAGGTAGTCATTCAAATAATTGGCATTTTTTGCTATCTTATGATCTACAGAGTCTTCTTGCTTTTTGGGATCATGGGAATTGGCATTTTCATATGCTCTGGTGGAAGATTTATATTTCCAGTTATATGGAAGTGACTTTCAAAAGCATAAAACACTAGCATGTTACTAAAGAAGTTGTTATGTTATTTTCTAAAAAGGCTTTTTATGATCATGTTATTGAAAGTAATTTTTGGGACTCCTTGATTTTTCTTTCTGGGTCTCCTGATACCTTAGATGTTACTCTTCAGTTGTTATCTAACCCCAGATTACCAGACTATCTCTGAGACACACCTGGCTTTCCTGTCATGGTAGGCTGAATGTGAGAAATTCTCATAAGGACAAGCAAATTTCTGACAGATTCTGTCCCAGGGATACTTGTAATGGTATTTTGGAAACCCAGCATCATTTCTTTTTTGATTGCCCTTATGTTCTGACCTTTTGGTCCACACTGGTGACATTTTGGCGTTGCCCAGGTTTTGGATCTATTGATTATATTTTTGAAATATTATATTTGGTTGGCAAGGTGTACTTGGATTTTCCAGCACACTTGGTGGACACAGCTTGACACAATTTGCATGGTTACGACTCAGATAAGGTCTTTGTACTTAAAAGAATTGACTTTTTTTCCAGGAATAATTTGCTTTGCCTTTGGACGAATTGTGAAAACTGATGTTATGAACTGCCTTGAGCTTTTGTTTTTCTTACTTCTGTTTTTTTAGTTTTTTTATTTTCCATATATTGTATCTCTGTTTCATTTTAGCTTTTTTCTGTTTATACATTTGTATGTTTTTGTATTAGTTTCTTATGTCCTTCAGAAAAACTCCCCTACTCTGCTGTTGAGGGGAACCCTTGGCAGTGATTCAGCAAAATGGTTGCCATTCTGGAGGCTGGAGATAGAAGCCAGGGTGTTCTTGGCTCTCCCCTATAAGCTTCTGCTTCTATTACAAATGTCTCCTTGGCTGGAGATGACGAGGCTGTGACTCCAAATATTTCAATTTATCCAGATGCTGATAGCGTGAATTTAGATTTTTCAGGACTGATTTCTACTGCTACTGGGCACTTGGACCAATGGTTGCAATGCTCTTTTATGGCTGACCCTGCTACTTCTCTGTTTTCTGAAGGACAGTGATGGGTAATGGTTGCTCAAAACAGACTCCTTGTACAGCAGATATTGCGAGAGGAACCTGAACTACCACTTAATTTGCCTGCAACTGTTTGATCTACTTCTGAACCACAAGACAGCCTGAGTATTGCACCTACCATTGATTCTCTACCTCTTGTGTTGTCAGCTGGGATGCTGCTCCCTACGTCTTTGCATTTGCATGATGGCCAGTGTACTGGCTCTTAGTCTACCTCAGCATGGTCGCCGGATGCTGCTCTCCATGAAGTGGGTTAGTTGGATTCCACCACTACACTGGGCTGGAAGTCTCTGGGTCCTGTCAGTGCCACAGAAATCATAGCAGCAGCTCAGATGACCTCTGGTATGATGGAGGCTCTTAATTTGCTGGCTGTCACTGTCAAGCTGATCTCTCCTGATCTTGTACTGGCTATTACTGTTCTGACTCCTGCTACAGACCCCACCATTGTTAAGCATGCTCCTTCCTCTGCAGATCACTCCTCTTCTGAGGAAGATATTCCTCTCCCCCAGAACATCAATTGCCTGGAATCCCGACTGGGAGATGGAACTTTGGGATCTCATTCTTTTCACCTTAGTGATTTATTTCAGAACATTGGTGAACCTGCACCACATAGGAACACCGTTGGAATGAAGTTTATGGACAACCTCGCCAATGCTCCTAACAGGAGGATTGTTTTTCATAGTATGCTGTGAGACTCTTTGGGTATCAGGGCAGGGGAATTGTTTGCTTTCATTCACATTCATGGTGAGCCCATCTATGATTTAAGCTTCAAGAATGTTTATGTTTTCGAAAAATTCTAGACTAAGTATGAGTTGGTTACATCTCAGCCTCTATTGTCCTCTTTTATGCTTATTCCGCTAACTAAACCGACTGTTAATATTTTGACTTTGCTTTTTCGGAGTGAAGGGATAAGCTTAGCAGATGTACAGTACTGGCTGAAGCAGCACTACAACCTATTCGAGGCTCCACGTCCTATTTTGGACGAGGACCTTGTATGGACAGGGGTGGGAAAGTTAAGGTGAAATTGGGACAATCTGAAAGGGAGACTTTGCATTTGCCTGGTAGTTTTTACATAGGTAGGGACCATGGCCTGTGTTTCTACCCTGATCAGCCCCATACGTACCATAAATGTGGGGCTAGGACCCACTTAAGTAATACTTGTGACAAACCCAGGTGTAGCTTGTGTTTGGCCTATGGGCATGTCAGTTTGGGATGTCTCAACCCATTACAATGCAATCTATGTGATGAAATGGGGCACTGCTCTCATCAGTGCCCCTGGGCAGATCACAACAGATTGGATCGTCCACCTCAGGACCAGATGACCTTGATAGTTGACTCACAAACACAGGCCTTAAAACATACTGAAGCTGACCAGCTCATTCCCACCCCCAACCAGACTGAGACTGGACTGGCTGAAACTCTTCCTTCTGAGCCCATGGAGCCCATTGTGGTGGTCCCAGGTCTGTCTGGCCTCCAGCCAGGTCCCTTCCAGGACCTAATGTTGAATCCTATGCTGCCCCTGCCCCCTGATTTCATCTCCAGAGGACAGTCCATTTCAGGTGGTACCTCCTGTGAAATGAGAGACAGGGAAAAGGAAAGCCCAAGGTCTTGTTACACAGCAACCCATTTTGACTAGGAATAGATACCATGCTCTGCACAACAGAAAACAATGGGGAGACACTGAGGGTGAAGAAGGTCATTCTGACTCTTTTCAGGCATCATCCAAAATGGATTATTCTTCAGACTCCTAGCCTGATCCATCTCCATCTAAAGAGTCCACTGGAGTGACCTGAATAGGACTAGATAACCTGTTTTCCTCATGCCTGTCCCTCACATGACTTCAGGGCTTTCCTTTCACTGTTTCACTCTTAGTGTCTGTAGCCTGAAATCCTATTGAAACCAGCTTACCACTCTGTAGTTTTTGATGGATTTAGATCAAGATATTTATTTTATCCAGGACACACATTTAAAAACTAGGTATGAGTTCAGTCAAGTAAGACACAGATGGACTAAGGGATCTTCCTTTTGGTCCATGGGGGAAGACAGGTATGATGGCCTTGGTGTTTTATTTGCTGGGTTTGATTTCCAGGTCTCTAGGCTTGATGACATCTTCCATGGTAGGGCTCTGCTATTGGACTGTACATAAAAACAAACCCACATCTGCCTTATTAATGTATATGCACCACAGAGCATTGCAGCTCACACAGATTTATTTTGTCTTTTGCAGCCATATTTGTATATCAGATGACAGCTGTATATGGGTGGGGATTTTAACTGCGGGATTACCTAGTCGGATAGGGGTGGTTCCACTCAAAAAGTCCTTAGTGACATGGCTGCTTTGGGTACATTTATTAGAGGTGCTTCTCTTAAGGATGAGCATTGTGTACCCACCTGGGAGCAAACACATTTTATAAGGTACCCCTTGCCACCCGCATTGATTTTCTTTTTGTCTCACAGAATGTTATAGTTCAGAAAGCAAAGGTTTTGCCTTGTGAGACTTCGGACCACTTTGCTCTTTAGCTTCATTGCTTTCCCTCTGATGGTTCTTTTTCACAAATAACTTATTCCTGGTGGAAATTGAATGTGACTTTATTACTGGACACATTTATTTCTACGTCATGTCTAGAGCTTTTGAAAGCTAGACTTTCCATGCTGGATGCCTACCACTCTCCCCTGACTTGGTGGGAGGACATGAAAAGGCATTTAAAGCATTTTTTTCTGAACCGTGCCAAACTTAAAACATTAAACACATATTTTAATTATTTGGCGTTACAGCGGAAAGTGTACGACACTGTGTCTAGGGCATATGAGTCTGGTAGGGACCTCTCTACAGAAATAAAGATTTTAAACTCTGATATGGAATGTTTTCAATATAATAGGACATTCTCACTTATTTTTGAAGCACAATCTGGTACGCAAGGTACTAGAGCATCTTTTGATATTTATAAGTGTTGTGCAGCTTGGGTGGTGGCCACCCAAATTGACTGCCTTACTGATCCTTCGACTCACACTCTACATGATAGTTTACCAGCCATTAAAAGAATTGCAGGCTCCCATTTGGAACAGACCTTTGGGACCCCCTCACAGGCTGCTCCCCATGCTAATTATTTTACAGATATTTCTGTCCCTCCTGCATCACAGGAACAGATTGCTTCCACATAACCCTTGAGGAGGTTAGGGCCGCCATTAAGAGGCAAAGAAAATGTACTTCCCCTGGCATAGATGGCCTCACGACTGAATTATATATTCATTTTTTGGATTTTTTTCCCCATTTTGACTTCAGTTTTTAATACCATTCTTGCCACAAATTCTGTCCCTCATCATTTTTCTGATGCAATTATGATTCTCCTTTTTAAGAAAGGGGAATGATCTGATATTAAGAATTGGAGGCCTTCAAGTCTCCTTAATCTAGATTATAAGATTTTTGCTTCTCTTCTCCTTAAAAGACTCACTCCTTTAGGTGAACCCCTTATCTCTGATGTTCAAACATGTGTGGTCCCTAATAGATCCATCACCTCTAATCTGTCACTTCTCAGAGACATAGTATACTCTAGTTCTGCTACTTCTCCTTCTCTATTGATTTCATTGGACCCAGAAAAAGCGTTTGACTGTGTAAGTCATACATATCTTTTTCTGACCTTATCACAATATGGAATTCCATCTCAGTTTATAGCCTGGATTAAATTACTGTATGCTACTGCTTGGGTCCAGCCATATATTAATGGGTCCCCCCATGCATATTTTTTAAGTCAAACAGTGTCCAACAAGGGTGCCCATTAAGTTCTCTTTTGTATGCTTTTCAAATTGATCCCTTACTTGGGAAACTTTTGGAAAGTCCCTCCATCCCAAGAATTTTGTCACCTTCGAGGTCACTTTTGCCTTCAGTATCTGCTTATGCAGATGACCTGTGTATTCACACAACTTCTACTTTCAGGGAAATTGATTTCCTTCCCCTTATACAAAGTTTTGAAACTATATCCAGTTCTAGATTAAATTATGGAAAAAGTACAGCTATTTTTCTTCCTTTAGCAGATGTTGCTGCCACTACAGCCTGAATGACTCATACCCCCCTTGCATCTTCTCCCATTAAGATTCTAGGACTTACTTTTGGCAAGTCTGATGACACCTCTATAATTGGGGGATATCTTTAGATAAGGCCTCCTGCATTGTTAATTCCTGGAAAGGGAGAATTATAGCCAAATAAAAGAGGGTTCTAATTTTAAAAACACTTGTCCTTGCTTTATTTTTACATCTGGCTGCAATTTTTCCTATTCCCTTCTCTTTAAAGGCAAGGGCTTATAAAATGCATTTTTTCAAGGGTTTTGGGGCAGTCTCCTGAACCCTATTAAATGATCTGTTACCTACTAAGATTACTGCCATGGGGGAGTCAGAATGGTTAACTCTGTGTTTTTTTATTGCATTTTTTTAAGTCCACTTTGCCTTTTCTTGTTCATGGCCATGATGACATTTAGCATTGTCTGATGCCGTGGTTTACTAAATCCATGTGTTGGGTTTGGCAGCCCCCCCTTAGAGATTCCTCAGAATATTAGGAAGTATGGTCCCTCCAGTTACCTTATACCCATGTTTTTGAAAGCTAGACAATGGAATCTGCACATACGCTCTATTTTGTCTAGCTTTCAAAAACAGTTATATCAATGTATTTGGTATCACGCTTCTCTGATCTACCATCTTTGACTGATATTTATGGTAATGTCCTTGATTCCACTATTATTTTCTCCCAATTGACTAACCCTAGAATACTGCGGAAAGCTTGGGACCTTACATGGCTCTCTTGCCATGGTAGGCCAGGAGTCTGCAACGACCTTAAACATAAGGTTTTGGATTAGAGGTTTTGTCCTCAGGACACCTGTCCTCATATTCCCAAGACAATGCAGCATTTTTATAGGTTGCTCTTTTAGCACTCAAGTGTGGACTGCATTTCTTCAAAAGTGGAAAGACAAGGTCCTCCCTACTTTAACGTATGAAATTCTGATATTTGGTATCTATCCTCCTTCACTGAGATTTTATCACCCAAGTACATTGTGATTGATGTTTGCATTATCCAAGCTCTACCTGTGGCAGGCCAGGTGTGCATTTCTTTTGCAGCAAAAATTGAACACTTCTGTGCAGATCATTCTGCAGATTGTTCATGGTATTAGGGAGGTTTATGAACATGAAAAACTTCACCTTGCTGCTACTGTGTTTCAGAAGTATTGGAAACATTGTTTATGGATATTTTGATTAATTGATGTTGATGACTTTAGTAGTTCAATTTTTTCCCCTCTCTGTTTCCTTCGTTCTTTTCTTTTCTTTTCTTTTCCTTTCTTTTGATTTGTACAATTTTCCTTTTTCACTGTACATTGTTTGCTCTAAGGATGCTGTAAGTTCCATTTGTATTATGTTTTTTCTGAATGTTGCTTTTTTTTTACCTTGTCTGTTTATTTATTTCTTTTTAATAAAACATTCTCCTACCTTTGTAAGGGGGTGCAATTGGCTCCTAATCCAACATGGAAGTTATGGAGGCTGCCAAGGATGAGGAGGTAGTGTAGCGGGCTGGGTAGCTGTTCTCCCTTCCTGCCAAAGAACCTGTGGAGAACATTATGCATAGTGAAGATGGAGTAGAGAATAACCATGGGATAGGTGATGGGATTACAGGGAGCCAGGTTGAGGACTTGGCATCCAAGGAGTCTGAAATGGAAATGAGACAAGAGGAATTTCATTTGGCACAGAAATCGGTAATGATGGTGGCTGGAGGTACAGAAATGTTATTTACAATGGGAAACCCTTGGCAACAACAGACAACGGAAAAAATTTAAAAGATCAAAAACGAAGATGACTGGGATGCAAAGGGCTAAGGAAAGATACCTTGTTTTCTGGCAGTGGAAAAAATATGACTGTTGGAGCATGAAAAAAGCAGATGACATGGAAGCACTTAAAAAAAGCATTTGGCACAGCATCATAGGTGGAAACAGAGGCTGAGTGGACACCAGAACCGGCACTCAAAAATGCCATCTGGAAACAGGACGGGGCCAGTAAATGGATTCCTGATCTGTAGTTTGATGTGGTGAGAGTGGAGAGTCACAGTTGGAAAAGGGTCCAGAAGGCATAGAAATACCTGCTATGAGTGGGAACAATATTACAGGGGTGCCAATAGCACAAGGTATGGCACAGACCTCCCAGGGGACTGGTGGTAAAATATTTAGTGAAAAGAACTGAACTGGGCAGAGTGCAGTAAAAAACAATAATAAAGTTAGTAATACTGCAATAATAATAATACTGAAGTAGAAGGGTTTGTAAAAGACAAACTGGATGCCCCATGTGACAAAAGCAGTGTGCAATAGAGCATAGAACAAGAGAGTATGGAGGAGCAGACTGACTCATCCATATTACACTGTGAACAAAGCAGCACACAAAGTAGAACCATGAAGAGGAACACTTAGGAGGTATCTGGCTAGGAGGAAGGTAACATGGGAAACGAAAGAGTCACATAGAACAAGCATACAGAGGGACAAAACAATACTGAAATGACGGAGGACATACAAGGAAAATAAGAATAGTGATGGGGGGAGTTGGGTGGTGAAAAAGGACAGAATGAAGAAATGGAGGATAATATGGGACCAAAACCACAAAGACCGCCACGCAGGTTTTCTGATCTATTTGATAGATCAGCTCCAATACCAAGGCACAATGCAGTGCACATCAGGTATGAAGAGGGGGGATAGAAGTTCAACCCAATAAAGAGTATGTGGGGAAAACACTTATAAAAGAATCATTGAACTTTGTGCCAGCAGATGTGCATACTTCGATCCAAATCTCTGGCAAAGATAACTGCGATGTTAGTTTTAACGTACCACAAGATCTAGAATGCTTTTGGACACGGCACAACCAGAGCAGATTTTGTCCCCTATAGATCCCATTTTTAGTGATCCCTCTCACAAAGACGGTGGTAAAACAAATCACTGTGATGTTTTGTTCAGAAGGGGTAAACATAGGGGATATTCATTACTGGCTCCAGAAAAAATGTGAGGTGTTAAGTGCTCCTGAACCAATAATTGACTGAATTATTTTGGACTGGAGGGTGGCATTTTAAAATGAAACTGAGGTGCAATGAGGCAGACATAATTCACCTTCCTTCAGGGTTCCTTCAAGGACCCATCACTGTCTCCTGTATGATAAGATAAATATTTTCACACCTGTACAATGTATTGAGTATATAGAAGCAGTTTTTGCATTTTCAATTTACCGCAGCTCCTTACCCCCGTGTCTTTTTAAGAAATTCACTCAGCACAAAGGTCCATATTCAACTAAGCATAAACTGGATTCTCTTTTTTACCCAGTCTTACCAAAATTAGTAATAAGTTATCATTATTTTACATGGTTTGCCCCAAAACTTTTAAACAGTCTGTCATGCATAACCAAAACTGCAAAAAATGTAAAGAATTTTAAACACTCGCTGAATGATTACTATCACAAGGATAATTATTGTACTTGTTATTTTTGATGCACTGTTGATATATTTTAGGATATGTAATGTTTTTTTGAATGTTATTACATCTATATTTGTATTGTATTTATTGTCAGGCGTGATTGAAAAAGTGTTGTGCCCAGTCAACTCCTGGTAAAAAAAATACAATAAAACAGAACAAACTTCCCAATAGTTTTTTTTTAAGGGAACAACAAAGATGTGTGATTTAAGGTGAGGCAGCTGAAGGACTGTCATAAATGAGGGGGAAGAACACATCTGGCTAGTACTTGTGATAAACTAAGATGCATCTTTTGTGGAGACTATAACCATGTGAGAACAGTTTGCAAGAATATTGCAAGGTGTAACCTATATATGACACACCTGGGCATGTGTTTCAGAAGTGTCCATGGGCAGCCCACAACAGACACAATACAGTGAATCAAGATGCTCTAATTAAACAAGCCCAAATGAGAAATTCTGAAGCACAAAATGAAGAGAGCAGTCAAACTTCATCTTCAACAGGTATGGAACAGGTGGAGACAAGTACTGAAGTTAAATAGGAGTTGGAGGATATTCAGGATCAAGCTGAAGGAACTGGACAATGACAAGGTTCAGCTACAGATATGGACAGGTCAGATGGAGAAACATCACATGGGCTGTTGATGGCACCCTTCAGGAAGCCGACATACTGCTGCCATCAAGGGAGAAGCAAAAGGATAAATGGACAATGCCACCACCCCGAGAGTGGAAGACACCAGTCACAAGGAGGAGTTCTAGACTGAAACTAACTCAGGCTGAGCTGCCACTTTAAAACAGTTTTGAAGCATTGGCAAAAAAGAAAAATCAGGCTGGGACTGACACAGAATTCATTGATTCAGATACTTCCACATACTCTTTGGCAACCTTTGATAAAAAAGTTGGAGGAAAAAAGAAGAGGAAGAAAAAACATTTAGAGAGAGAAGATGAAGGAGGTTGATGGACTGGTTATGGTTATTTGGCCCTTGAAAAAAATATAAATGGATCAATTTCAGACAGCCACACTAAATGCATGTAGCATCAAAAATGGAATCAAAAGGAAAACTATAAATTCCCTGTTCCCTATAAGAACAAGTGCAGTTAGATGTAATTTTGTTACAAGAAACCTGGATGTCAGATTTTTTTTGTCATTATCTCAGCATAAAGTGAACTGGGTATGGGGACCATCATGTTGGTCATTTGGGACAGAGAAAGCAAATGGGGTGGGCATCTTATTTAGGTTTACAAATGTTACTTTACAGAAGTTGATTGATGTACTTCCAGAATGTTGTTGATTGTGGATGGGATTTAGGAGGGACAAGCATGTAGGTTTATAAATGCTTATGCATCCCAACTTAAATCTGAAAGGTTAGAATTAATGGGCAAAATGCATGCCCTTTCTGGCCACTACTAGGCAGGTTTATGTGGGGGGGGACTTTAACTGTTCCATTGATGCTGATAAATGGATTATAGAAGGGAAAAATGTATATTGTGATACAAACACTTTGTATCATCTGTTGAATATAACAGGATTAAAGTATGCTTATGCCATTAAAGGTTCAGAATACACATATACTAGGTGGTTGCTCAAAACCAAGATCGATTATTGGTTTGTATTGTCTAATGTTAAAGTACAGGATATACGAATAGTCCCAATTGAATTCTCCAACCACTTGATCAAATTGAGGGTTCAGAAATCTTAACTTCCCACAAAGAGGAATTATAGATGGAGATTAAATAAATAATAATAATAATAAACTTTAGTTATCTGCGCCTTTCTCAAAACCAAGGTGCATTACAATAAAATACAGAATAAAAACATACTAAAACATATTAAAAACTGAGTTGACTACAAAACACTGCAGTGTTAATGAAAAATACAGTGCAAGATGGTATTAAGAATTTAATACAAGCTAGGAAGTCTGTTTATTGTCTTTATGAGATGGCAGGGGAATGGTGGAAGGATACAAAAAAGTATACAGAATTGGTTATAAAAATATTGGTCAAGGGCTCAGAATAACATTTTTGTGAAATATTTAACATTGCGTCAATAATTACAGTATGCCTATTCTTTAGTTAATACTGTGGCAGGTGATTTTACTGACCAAATTAAAAATTTGAAAAAACAAAGAAGTTATATCAATATGATAGATCAGCCATGTTAGTGGCAGAATTAACTTATGGGACATTAAAATTGCCAGCAAGAGATTCATGTGCAGCATGTAGAACTAGAGTAGACAATACCAATATTACAGAGCTACAAGATGCAGAGGGGAATGTAACAAATGATCCAAAGGAATTGGAGCTGATTATTAGACAATATATGATGTCTCTAAATGAAACTGGAAGTATGTCTTATAATATTAGACAATATTTTGAACCAACTAACATTAAACTTTTCTGGGCAGATAAAAGACATTTGGAAAAGCCCATATCAAAGGTGGACATTGCAGAAAGTATAAAGGGATTGAAAAAAAAGTGTCACCAAAGAGGGATGGGTTACCAATGGAATTTGACCACTTTTTTAGTGAGAACCTAAAAGACGTTACTACTAGTATTTCAAGAAATAACAGAATGGAAAAGGGTGGAGGAAAATTTTTGTAGTGGTCTCTTAAGATTTATTTATAAATCTGAGGACAGAATTTGACTCCTAAATTCAGATTGGAAAATAATTTGGAAATTACTACATAAAGGTTGCAAAGGAATCTACATACTTCATTGCACCATTTACAAACATGTGGAGTGCCCAGTTAAAAATACAAATGAATCTAGTTTTAATAAGGGAATGTTTTCACTATTGTGAATGTAGATAGAGAGATTTAGTATTTCCCTTGATCAAAGTAAGGCTTCCGATTGTGTCATCGCATGAATACTTATTTCAAGTATTAAAACATTATAGTACACCAGCAAATGTAGTTCAGTGGATTAGCACACTGTATAGAAAGGCATCAGTGGCCACTCAGATAGGAGAAATAAATAGTTCAGTTATTCCAATCCAGATTGGAGTCAGATGGAGATGCCCACTGAGTCCCCTCCTATGTGTGCTTTCGTTGGACCCATGTATAAGGTACATTATGGATAATAGAGAAATAAAAGGAATTCACAACCCTGGGGTGTAGGGATGCCAAAGATTTCTGCCTATGTAGATGATATCTGCTTATTCTTGCAAACAGAAGATAGTATAGAAAGCACATTAGGGGACTTGACCAGATTTTCTGAGGATTCAGGAGCTAAATAAAATAGGGATAAAAGTGTAGGAATTTAATTGGGGAACAGGGTAACACAGAGGATCATTGTAGGAATTAGGATAACTGAGCTAATTAAAATGTTAGGGATGTACTGTATGTTGGACAGGGAATCATGGCCAAAACAATTGGTCGTTAGCCATCCAAAAATGTGAGTAGAAGGTGGAAAAATGAAAAAAGTGGGTAGCATCCAAGAAAAAAAGAGTGTTTATGATTAAACAATTTCTTATTTCACTTTTGTTGTATGTTTGCTGGATTTACCATCTCCCATGGAATTTAGAAACAAAAATATTTTATTTTTTCAGCTATTTTGGGGGAGTAGATTAAACTGTATAAAAAGAGACTTTACGTAGTTGCCTAAAAAGGAAGGAGGAGTGGGTATGGTGCATACCATTGTGTGTTTCCACATGTTATTTTGGTTGGGTACTTTACATTTGGTTTTAGGTCAGGATGAGAATAGTGGGAAGGGTTGGACACAGGGAGTATGAGAGGTTATTTGGTTAGCTGTCAAGAAGAGCCACTGAAGGTAATTCCAAGGCTTCAGGTTCCCAGAATATCTGAAGCCTGCCTTGAAGAAATTATTTATTTGGCAAATAAAAAAGTCACTAATTTTAGCAATGACAAGAAAACAATTGAATGAGATTGTTTTAAGTAAGATTGGCCCATCAGAGACAGAGTTTAAATTTTGTGTCCCAGGCAGACAGAACTGGGCTCTGCAACAATTAATAAATCCTTGAATCCCAGAGTGGATACATAGATACATAGACAGTGTCGGCAGATAAGGGCCTATGGCCCACCCAGTCTGCCCATTTGAGCTTGTAAGTTCAGTTTATGTTTTCCTAGAAGTCTGTTGCCTCTTACCCCTGACCTCCAGAATTCCTTTATGTCTATCCATGCATTCTTAAATCCTGTGATTGTTTTAGCCCCCACCACTTCCTCTGGCAGGGTGTTCCACTTGTCTACCACCCGTTCTGTGAAGAAATTCCTCCTCCCGTTTCCTCTGAATCATCCTCCCTCCAGCTTCATCCCATGCCCTCTAGTCTTGGAACATTTTTTTCACTTAAAAATAGTGTAGTCCTGTACCCTGTTCCTCCCTGTAAGATACGTGTATGTCTCTATCGTATCCCCTCTCTCCCTCCTCTCCTCCAGGGAGTACATGTTCAGTTCCTTCAACCTGTCCTCATAGGACTTGTGATGCAATCCATGCACCATCTTTGTTGCCCTCCTCTGAACCTTCTCTACCCTGTCTATGTCCTTCGTAGGTAAGGTCTCCAGAACTACACACTGTACTCCAGGTGGGGCCTCACTAGTATCTTGTATAGTGGAATTATGACCTCCCTTTTCCTGCTGGTGATGCCCCTGCCTATGCATCCCAGCATCCTATTTGCTTTACCTGCTGGCTTGTCACACTGTTTCCCTACCTTGAGGTCATCAGAGATAATAACCCCAAGATCCCTTTCCTGCTTGGTACATGCTATATCCTTACCCCACAACTGATATATTGTGACAGGGTTTTTGTGCCCCATATGCTTTATCTTGCACTCCTTTGCATTGAATTTCAACTGCCAAATCCCTGACCATTCTTCAAGTTTCTGCAGGTCCCTTCTCATTCTGTCTACACCCTCTGGTGTGCCTACTCTGTTACAAAGCTTTCTGTCATCAGCGAACAGTGAAATTATACCTTCTAAATCCTGCACAATGTCACTGATGAAGATGTTGAATAGGACCGGTCCCAGCACTGATCCCTGTGGTACCCCACTGGTCACTCTTCCCTCTGTGGAGTGACAGCCATTTACCACCACCCTCTGTGTCCTGCTGCCCAGCCAGTTACCTACCCACCACACTACTGTCCTGCCCACACCCATATTCCCCAGTTTGTGTAATAGTCTTCTATGTGGCACAGTGTCAAAGGCCTTGCTGAGTCCTGATAGGCCATGTCCACTGCCCTCCCTGATCCACCTCCCTAGTCACCCAGTCATAAAATTCAACGAGGTTGGTCTGACATGACCTCCCTTGGTGAAACCATGCTGCCGTGGGTCCTGTGGTCCATTTACAACCAGATGTTCACCAATCTCTCCTTCAGTAGTGCTTCCATGATCTTCCCACTACCGAGGTGAGGCTGACTGTCTGTAGGTTCCCTGCTTCCTCTTTGTTCCCACTTTTGTATAAGGAGACTACATCTGCTGTCCTCCAGTCTTTGGGGACCTCCCTGTTTCCAGTGATTGGCTAAACAGGATTGCCAGAGGTTCAGCCACCACCTCTCTTAGTTCTTTAAGGACCCTGGTTGCACCCATCTGGCCCCATTGCTATCAACTCCTTATTACTTCAGTTCCTTCAGGACCCTTCTCGTGTAAAGGGACTTGTGTCCATTTCTGCCATTCTCACCCCTTGTACTCCCTTTAGACCCAGTACCCTCCTCTTCCTCAGTAAAGACTGAACAGAAATACCTGTTCAGTATGTCAGCTTTACTGTTGTCATCCTCCACGCGGCCTCCATCCTCCCCCTTCAGTCTCACTATCCCTCTTTTTGCCTTTTTTCACTTATGTACCTGTAAAAGGTTTTGTCCCCTTTACCCACTGATTTTGCAATGTGTTCTTTTGTCTGAGCTTTGGCTTCCCTTACTGACCTCCCTGCCTCCCTTTGCTTCTCCTGGTACTTCTCCCTATCCCCTTCTGCCTGTGTCTTTTTGTATTGCCTGAATGCAATCTTTTTGGCTTTCACTTTCTTTGCTACCTCTTTGGAAAATCATAATGGTCTCTTCTTCCTTTTCCTCTTGCTAACCTGCTTAATGCATAATTCTGTTGCTCTTGTAATCCCCATTTTAAATACTCCACTGTTCCTCAACCCCTGATTCCTGCCCCATTCTCCTTAATGCCTCTTTCAAGTATCTCCCCATTTTCCCAAAGTCTGCCCCCCTAAAATCCAGGATACGTGTTTTTGTGTGGTTTGGTTCTGCTCTTTCTGTGATTTCAAACCACAATGACTGGTGGTCACTGTTCCCCAGGTGCTCCCCCACTGTTACCCCATCACACTGTCCCTGTTTAGTGAGCACAAAGTCCAGTATTGCCTTCTGCCGAGTTGGTTCCATGACCAGTTGCTTGAGGAAGGCACCCTGCAGGGATTCCAGGATAAATCTGCTCCTAGTTGATGCTGCTGCTGGGATGCTCCAGTCCACGTTTGGAATATTGAAGTCTCCAACCAGTACTACCTCCCCCTTGTCTGCCATCCTTTGGATGGCTAGCATCAGCTCCGTATCTGTTTCTTCCTCCTGGGCTGGTGGTCTATAGACCACACCTGTGCAGATGGCTGGCCCCATTTTCCTTTCCAGCTTAACCCCCAGTATCTCTCCCCAATTTTGTTCCTCCTGAATCTCTGTGGCCCTTATGTAATTTTTCACATACAGTGCCACTCCTCCTCCCTTCCTGCCTGCCCTGTCTCTTCTGAATATGTTGTAGCCAGGCATGGCCATCTCCCAGTTGTGGTTATCATTACACCAGGTTTCAGTGATGGCCACAATGTCCTGGTCTGACTGCACCATGACAGCCTCTAGATCTTCCATCGTGTTGCTAAGGCTCCTGGCATTTGCATACATGACTTTCCATGATTTGACCTCCCTAGACTGTTTCACTGTTCTACTCCAGCCCCTTCCTTGGTTGTCCTTTATCCCTGGTTCTCCTTGCTGTCTGCCATTCTGCTGAATTTTGCCCCTTTTCTGCCTATCCACCTCTTGGGTGCTAATCCCCATCTTTTGCACACTACTTTGTAGAGACAGCCACTCCTCTGGTTCACTGGTTCCACTGCTAGCTGTGGGGGGGGTGAGCAAGTAGGTACCCTCCTTGTATGTAGAATAATTTATGGTTAAGCACATATGGCAGGGTGAATATGAGAGGGAACAAAAAACATAAAACTATTGCAGAAAGAACTTGTCCTTATTATGAGTGTCAAGCACCAGAGGAAACCATTCAACATTTTATGCTAGGGTGCACATATACTAAACAATTGTGGCTCTTCTTGGCCTCTAGATGGAGCCTGCCATGTCTACAAAGATTAACATATGAGCAACTAGTACTGGGGGACTATACTGGAGGTCTACAGTATTATGATGCAAGTATGTTGGGTGTTTTATTTGCCTGTTTTTATTCATGACATTAAGGAGTAGTTATGTATTACAACAGCAGTGTATGACACATGTAGCAGCAGGAAAATTATGTGAACAGCAGTCAAAAGAATATATAAAGATGAGTTGCAGAAGTTTTCTAGTCAACTAATGGATAAACTGTGTAAAGGGTCTAAGGGGATACTGGTGTAACATTATTACAACTGTATAGTAACAGAAGGATAGTCAGAGATGGAGTAATGAGGAAAGGATATACTAAGTGTGGTGTAATACCATAAGGCATGCAGACAGGACTTAGAGATAGTAGAAAGCAGGGCTGGGTGATTTGCACATGTATGAGGGATAGTATGGAATATACGAATAATTGTGGTGGTAGAGGGTGTGGAAATTTGTGGTGGGATTATGACTTTGTTGTTTATTTGGATGTATAATTGATATTGTTTTTAAATTTGCTTTTAATAAAAATGACCCTACTGTTTTTGAGAAGTGCAATGGGATCTTTATTGTCCACCTGAACAACCACCAGAACAGGCATATGGGAACTCAGTTTAATGTCTCATCTGAAAGACAGCACCTCAGGAGTGCAGTATCACCCTCATGATGCACCACAATGTCAGTATTGGGATTTACCCCAAGTGCTTGGTGTGGGACTAGAACCCACAGCCTTTTGATCTTTTGACTTCAAAGGTGAGTGTGTAACCTGCTGAGCCACTGACACTAACTAGGACATAGTGTTGCATGCCCTGTGTAAGGCACATTTTGAACATCTTTCATCAGTGCCTTTGGCCATATTGTTTTTACAGTAGAAGCCTTCTAATACTTTTCACTGCTACAAATAGAACAAACAAACTCTCAGATTTTCTAAAGACTTCTGCTCTCCTTAGATCTGTCTTAACTGCCCTACACAAATCCAGCTTGTGAAATTTTTCTTTTGGACTAACCAGCTTGGGACAGAAAGATGGCAGAAAGACTTTCTGATTTATGTGGAAGGATGTCAGAACCATAGGTACAAAAGACAGAATCATACTCAACACCACCTTATCCTTATATATTATAAGGTAAGGATCTTTATAGGACTATGCCTGAAGTTCACTAGTCCTTCTTGCTGAATATGCTGCAATCAAGAAGCACACCTTGAAGGACAAACTGTTCAATGGCACTGATGAAAGAAGTTTGAAAGGTGCCTTACACAGGGTGTGCAACACTACATTCTGGACACACAGTGGCATTGGAGATTGAAAAGATGACTGGCTTCTGCTCATTGCCCGATAAAATTGATAATATTCAAGTTGGTCACCAGGAATGTGCCCATGAATGCTCCCAGTGCCACCCAAAGAGTGGACTCCTGCTCATACAGGGTATTCCACACTAGATCAGTGTCTACTCCTACCTGCAAAAAATCCAACATCTGTTGGCCTATAGCAAACCATAGGAGGTTCTCCTCACATAGTTGTAAGCTGCAGATGTAGAATCTTTCCTGGAGGCCATTAGGGTGTCTACCACCTTCTTGGAGAAACCCTATTTTAATAGTCTCCTCCTTTTTGGGAGCCAGGCTGTCAACTGTATTGCTTCTGGGTTAGGATACAGAATGGGACCATGGTTGAGAAGGTCACCATGAAGAGAGAGTCAAAATGGAACCTACTGGGTTAGAAAAACACAATTGCACATACCCCTTTAATGCAAAGCATCATGACAAGCATAAACAAATCCCCATGAAGGAATTTGAGCTGGCTCAGCTTTAAGCAAAATTGCATGGTGCCAAAGGGACTCACAATGCAACCAGCAAAGGCTGAGAAGAGCAGACGCAGACCCGTGTTTTGTCCTTGTTAGGACCCCACCTGACAGGCAGTGCACCACCACCCCACTCCCTCCAACCCATCCCAGAGCCCATCACAGCCCACTGCACTCCATCATGGCTGGGTGCTGACTGAGCTGTCAAAGAGTGCTGTACTATATACAGTATGCACTCACTGATTGACAGCTCAGGTGTACTATATATAGTACAGTGCTCCTTGGCAGCTCAGTCAGCACCCAGCCATGGTGGAAAGTGCAGGGCTCTGCTGAGCACTGGCTCTGGGATGGGATAGTGGAGTGGGGTAGTGGGGTACTGCTTGTCAGGTTGGGGAGGTGGGGGTCCACTAGACAACCAGGGACATAGATCTGTATATTGTATTTGTAGATTGTGGCTAGGAGGGAGGGGTCTGTTAGATTACCAGGGATGTTATTTTTTCTTCCAATCAATGGGGATCAGGGTGGAGGGTCTGTTAGGCCACCAGGGACCTATGTTTTTGTTAATAAATAGGGGATCAGGGATGGGGGTGTCTGCTAGACCACCAGGGGCATGATTTGTTTTTTCAATAAACAGGGATTGGGGGATCTGCTAGACCACCAGGAACTGCTGTCTATCATGCTTGTACCACATGGCTACCCTGCAGCTTGCAGCACACCTTCCAGATGCACTCTCTGTGTGTCATAGTGCCACAGTTGCCGCAAGCCATGGGACTTTGTTGTTGAGATCCTACCCAATAGTGAACTGGGTGCAGTGTCCCTTGCTCACTGGTGATCAACACAAACTGCCTTCAGCACAGCTTGCACTGACCTTTGTCATTTGAGAAGGTTGCCCTACTCTGGACTGCCTCCAGTTTGTTAATGTCCTTGTGTAGATGCGGACTCCAGTATTGCATGCAATACTCCACATGAGGACTAACCAGTGTCTTATAAAGAGGGATAATTACCTCCCTCTTACGATTTACGATATCCCTACTAATACACCCCAACATCCCTCTAGCCTTACCTACTGCTTTAGTGGTCTGCTTGGATGATTTCAGGTCATCTGTGATGGTGATGTCCAAGTCTATTTCTTCCCTTGTGATTGCCAGCAACTCTCCTCCCAACCTATAGGTGGCTTCAGGGTTTCTCTTCCCTATGTGCATGATCTTCTACTTCTTTGCGTTAAACCCCAGTTGCCACTCTTCTGACCATTTTGCCAGTTTATCCAGATCTCTTTTCATTCTGCCCAGCCCATATTTTATGTTTTTCAGTGTGACTTATGATCCTTTTCCTTTTAATAGGATTAACACCATTAGTATTCCAAGTTAATACAATATATTCTATCATGTTTAATAGACTTAATCAAATGTCTATGTTGTATTCTTATACTCAGAGATTGTATGTTTAATAACAATTGAGGCTTAATAAACTTAGAAGCTCCACTGTCATGACCCCCCCCAATATTATGGAAAGTTTTATGACCACTCATTCTGCCCTTTGTTTTGAATAGTTACCTGAAAAACATGAATTTTCCTACCGTGCACCAATTCCTTGTTACCTTCTGGTTGTCTTTCCTATAATTATTACGCCATGTTCCCTTTCTATCTGTAATACCCACATTCTGTCCTCTTTCCCACCCCCAGTTTGTTGAGTCTGTAACCCCATAGACCCTAACAAAAACATTTCCTACAAAATATATCCTCTCATCTCCCATGCTGCAGTATGTTTGGGCTCCTTTAATCTCATCAGTTTTATGCCTGTCCTTAATTTTCCATACCTTAATATCGTCCACTGCCTATCATATTTACTCTGTCTCCTATATGCATAATGTGTTAGTGTGTTTTTTTTTAATCCTACTTCCTATCTCCCATTTGATATCTGTTTATTCAGATTAAACTTTACCCAGATTCAGTACTCAATATGCATATTCTTTGGCTTCACTCAGGGATTCCACAATCTTCGCTTTCCCCATGTAAACAATTCTTAGGGTAGTTGGAGAGGGGTGTGAAAAAGGACTCTGTCCATAAAAATTTATGATGTCCTTGTAAGCATTTCTTTTCTTTTGCATTTCTGGCCTATATCCAGAAAGATAAGCATATGATTATTTTCTATTCTTAGAGGTTTTTCCTCTTTTAATCATTTAGCACTTTTTCGCTATCTTAATATTTGTGAAATTTCACAACAAATACTCTGGGATATTTAAAATTTGGATTTTGTTTAGCTGGAGATCTGTGTGCTATTTCTAGATTCACTTTTTCCTCCCAGATTTTCCACCCTAGAAGGTCTTGTAACTATCTTTCACAGAACCCCATGAAATCTGATTTCTCAATATCTTCCAGTAGCCATATAATTTTTAGATTCTCTCTTCTGGACCTCCAGTCTAAGTCCATTATACTTTCCTGAATTTTTTTTAACTCTTCATTTTTGTGCCCCTAGATCTTTATTAATTGTCAGAAACATCTTAAATAGCAGAAGTATTTCTTCAAAATGTGACATTCTGTTGTTTAAAGTTTGTACCTCTACTTTTATGCTCTTAACTTTGTTTTTTACATCTTCAGTTTTTATTCCAATCTTGCAAACCCATATCTAATTTCTTCCATTAGATCTTTAAGAAAATTGGCTGCATTGTTCTCTGTTTCATCTTTTTTCTTGCCTTCTTTCATTTTTTCCCCTTAGGCTTTGCAGCCTGAATTAGATACATAAACTCAACAGATAATGGTTGAGATCCCAAAATATATTTAGTGCCCCTGGGAGGCAATAACATCTCCAAGTATGCCCACTCTGAATTTTAATCTTGCTTATGGTTCAAAGTCTCTCTTGAATTCAGTTGTTCCATAATTCCCATAATTACTGCTGTGGAGGATCCCACCTCATTTTGATCTCTTACACTGTCCAGCCCAAAACTATTTTGTTCCTCACCACTCCGTACAGTTTCTCCATTATAGCTAATATCAGAATGTACACTTATTTTAATATGTTGAAATATTGGTGCTTCCTGTATAGTATTTACATTTTGTGTAGCATTCTGCTCCATCCTCTGAGAAGGAGCTGTGACCATCATATCATTTTGTCCAAGAACAATAAGTGTGTCAATTGCATCATTCTCATGGGGTGGGTGTGGGGGGATTATTTAAATATTCTGTTCCCTGAGAGAATAAAAGTTCAAAACTGCCAGGATTTCCCAGAGGATTTCCCACCTTATTATTCTCCTTCTGTAAAAGAGTCAGACTGTTTCCTTTGTGTCCCCATTTTCTATATGTGTTCCCTCATCATGTGCATTTATGCCTAATTCGGTCAATATCTCTTACTTTGTAGTTTCTTTACAATGACTTGGGGAAATCATTACCTCTGTGTTAGTTTCAATGTTTACTGATGAAAGTTGTCTGTTATGATCCATTGGAGAGGGCACCAACAGTCTTGCTCTAAGAGGAGTAAAAACCTTGTTTCTATGAGAATCTAATGACCTCCCTCACCCTTTACCTGGTGGCTTAACATTATTTACATTTGGTGTTCGGTCGGGGGTTTAGGGGCAGTGGTACTTTTTTCCTTGTAAGTGGCTTTTACTACCCCCTTCAGATTGCTTTCTGTAAAATAAGTTTTTATTTCCATAACAGTCTTCTTTGGGTGGGATGTCATCTCAGCAAATAAAGTCAAAGTATACTTACACTTAAATGAGGAGCCAAACTCAGAGACTTGAAAGTGAAATACAGTACCAGGAGAGAGAAAAATTGACAGGCAGGGTCTATCTTGCATCCACAGTTCTAATAGTACTTTGGAGCTCCACTCCTGCAGCTGACTACTGTTTTGGAGCCATCTTGGTTCCACCACCTTCCTTCTCAGTTACCAATAAGCATGTTTGTTGATGATACAAAGCTGTGTGGACCTGTAGGAAACCATATGAGGTCTATAGAAATACAAAATTGCTTTGATAAGTTATGCACTTGGTCAAAATGTCATTTAATATGGACCAATGTGTTGTACTACACTTGAGAAGAGCAATGCCAGGACCAAGTATAGTCTGAAGGGTACTGTATTTAAGCAAATCAACAGAAAAAAAGCATTTGATGTAATGATATCAGATAACTTCAGTATCACACTCAATGCCCACCAACAGCAACCAAGGCTAAGTAGAATACTAGGCTGCATTAGGAGAGCATTTACATGCAGTTGCAGAGAGGTGATGGTTCCACTCTAGAAGATGTATGTTATACAACATTTATAGTACTGGTCACAGGCAACATGATAAGGTAGATATTAACCCTTTCTGTGTCGTGGACTGATATATCAGTCCAGAATTCATATGCATCCTAAATCTGTTGGCAGCCTAAGGGTTACAATGCCAGAAGGAGTAAATTGGTGTGTGACTAAAATTATTTCTAGCCTCTATGAAATGAGCTGTGAAAAGAGACTGAGAAATGGTAGATGTTTAGTCTGGTAAGGCATAAAACTATAGGGAACCTGCTTTGGATATTTAAAATAAATGACACAGGACTGTTTAATGAATTAATTTTCTCATATAAGTAAAATCCATGTTACATACGATGGCAAAAATGCAAAATCAGAGATAAATCCTTCAGGAATGACATGAGAAAGTACTTACAAACAAAAAAAATGGATTGTGGGGCCCTAAAATGCTTTGCTTCAAGAAGTTGTGGAGTCAAAATATTTTAGCTCCTTTAAAGAAAATCTAGAGAAACATATGAGCATTGATAATCTGTAGAGATATGGCAGATTTATACTTCCTAGCAAGCTGGTGCATTGTCTGGAATTTGCCACTTCATGAAGCACCAACTTCATTAGCCCATTTTTTTTGTCAAAATATATCATCCTCCATTCACTGTGCTATTAGGAACATCTCACTATACCATCTAGATCCTTTGATGTTTAATTATCACTGCCCTCCTACCCTCTGCATTGAAAATAAACTGCCTACTCCCCATCAAAGTTCACTGCCAATATAATTCAGATGAAGTGATTTGATATCCCTCACCCACTTATATACCAAAAATGATTTCTCCACTATCCCCACCTGACCTGATCCTGTTCATGAAACAAAATCCACCCACCCAACCCCTCTGCATTACCACTTTACTCTTCCCCATGAGCACCCTGACAAATTAATTTTTGGTGTACTTGTAAGATGAAGAGAATGACCCCTGCAGCAGAGCATCCACTCAATTCAGAGTAAGTATCATAATGCAATGAGTGAATGTTGACATCCTTGCCTGTAGCTAAACCTGATTGAAGGCTTAGACAATTAAATTTTCCTATTGGCAAAAATGCCGTCATTCATTTATGACTCTACAACACACGGAACAGTGGATGTTGTCTGCACTAGGGGATGTTTTTCTTCATTTTACAGGTAAACCAACATTTTATTTTGTGGAGAGGGGGTAGGTGCTCATGTGGGAGGAAGAGGGAGGAAGAGTGAGGTGAAAGTCAGAAAGGGATTGGTTGGGTGATTCTGATTCATGATTATGGTCATATTGGGTGGTAGGGAGGCAGATGGAGTGATTTTGGTGCGCAAGTGGGGGAAGGGGATCCAATCAATTTGTCACTGCTCTAGTGGAAGCAAGTTCACAGGGAGGGATGGAGGAGGTTTGTTTTTTATTGCAATGCAGAGGGTGACATGGTTGGGGTAATTAAATTTTATTGGGTCTGTGTGGTGTAAGAGGGATGCTGTTGATGGTATGTGACTGGGAACTTTGTAAAAGTTATTTTTAAGGCACTTTTACACAGTCATTCACGAGTTAACTTCTGCTTTGCTCGGAGAAAAAAAACATGTTATGGAACTTTGCCAGAAACTTTGCAGGCATAGTGTTACTACAATATGCATAGACATCACTGAGTGAAGTAGGCACTGTACTGTATGAAGAACTATGAAAAGTTGCTCTTTAGATTTTGTGAATTTGGGACATTTCGTGAGGAATTTTGTGAAATTAAGTTTTCTGATGTACCTAGAGATCTCTGGTCAAAGTATGCTGAGAAGTGGGGGATTAGCACCATAAGCTAATAAGTCTCTTTCCATGTTATAAACTGATTATAGTAATAAGTATTTCTAAAGCAACAGATTGCAATGCCACAATCAAAGGACTTTGATGCCTGGTACTGACAAGCAGCCTGAGCAGACAGTATCTAGGGAACACAGACACTGTTTTCTATTCAGGTTTATAGGCATTTTTGCTGCTGTGTGGAGTTGCTTTTTAACTTTTGCACCTGTTGTCAATGCAAATAAAGTAGCTGTAGTATTAATACTATGTGAAGTGGCATGATGACTTGTATATCAGCAATACCTATTACCCAGTGAGGTCTTTTCATTGATATCCACAATGGGCTGGATATTTAAAAGGGTTGTGCAATGTGCAATAGAGTTGTGCCAGCACAAGTCAGAAAATGCGCCATTCTGCGATATTCAGCAGGAGGCAGTTGCGCCACTGAAAACATACTGAGCAACAGTGCAATGATAATGAAGGCATGCGCAACCAAAGGGGGTGGAACCATGCATAAAGTGTGCAGTGCAATGTTCAAAGACTTGCGCAATGCGCAACAGTGGAGCAGGCGGAAGTTGCGCCATAGAGGAAATGAGCCAAAATAAAAAGGAGCAAGGAAGAGGCGCAAGAATGCTACAGGGAAGCCACATGTGTCAGAGACAGGCACAGAGAAATAGGGAGAAAGAGGGCAGTCCAGGGAAACCACAACACAGAAGATGGGCAAGGGAAGGTGTGTGGGGCCACAGAGTGCAGAGGCCAGTAGGTGTACCCGGTGCAGGGGAGGTAGCAGTCAGGACAGCGGGGGGAGCAAAGCAACATCAGCTGGGGGGAACACAAGCCAGGAACATGGACAGTGCCACCTTCCACATGGAAGCCATAATGAGGGGGGTGAGAAGGCATGCTGCAGGGGGACATGGTCATGGAAGGGCCCGTATGTGGTATGCCCCCAACAGGCAGTACCGAGCCCGCACCAGCTTTGAGCTGTACACAGATGTTGAGATTGTGGGCCGGTACCACCTGAACAGGGCAATACTGAGGTGGCTCTGTGAGCTGTCCAGTGATGTGATGCAGGCACCCACACGACGGAGTCATGCTCTTTCAGTGGAGACAAAGGTAACAGCCTGCATGTGCTTGCTCACCACGGGTACCTTCCAGAGACCAACAGGGGATACCACAGGCATAACACAGTCGGCCATGTCATGCATCCTCACCCAATTCCTCAGCGCACTGCTGCCATATGCTGCAGAGTACATCCATTTCCCCTGCAGCGTGGTGGAGTGCACAGCAGATGTACAGGAGTTACACAGGGTAGCACGTATGCCTGGCATGCTAGGAGCGATAGAGTGCACCCATGTGGCCATTCGCACAGCGCCTGGCCCCGATGGGGCCACCTACATGAATTAGAAGGGATGTGCCAGTGTCAACTGCCAGGTGGTGTGTGATGCCAGTGGGTGCATCATCAATGTCTGTGCCATGCACCCTGGGTGAGCACACGATTCCTTCATCTGGTACCAGTTGGCACTGTGCCATCGATTCAAGAGTGGGGACATCCCCACAGGTCATCTAGTGGGTGAGTATGTATGTAGAACTGACAAATTGTGGGCAAGGGGGGATAAACCAGAGGTAACAAGGGTGTGGCCCACAGGGTTTGGGGAAGTCTGAGCCTGAACAAGACACTAACCTCCACTATCTCCACACAGGTGACAGTGGATACCCACTCTGTCCCTGGCTGCTCACACCCTACCGGCCGCCCACAACCCCATCACAGCAACTCTTCAATGAGGCACATGCCACCACACGCAATGTTATTGAGCGGGTGTTTGGGATGCTGAAGGCGCGTTTCCATTGCCTGGACACCTCTGGTGGTGCCCTACAGTATAGCCCCTCAAAGGCCTGTGGGATATTCCTGGCCTGTTGTATCCTGCACAACATGGCCAAAGACTGTGGGATAGCCATACAGGTCAAAGAGGGGGACAGCGATGGGGACGACGGTGACGACAGTGACAAAGGGGATGGGAAGCCCCCCCTTGGCCGACGGGACCCTCGACTGATCCGGCTGGCACAGTTGCACCGGGACACCATCACAGAGGAGCACTTCAGCCAACACAGATAAGTCATGGGGCCATGTGCAACCACCAGTGGCTAGGGCACAACCCACATACATACATGGAAACACACCAGGGGTGCATGCTGGAAAGGGATGTGGCAGGGCACATAAGCACACACATACAACCAGGGAGGGGTGAATAGTAACACGCCACATGGATGGACACACACACACACACACACACACACACACATTAGGCACAAAGTGCACAGGGGTCAGGTGCAAAACAGAGCTGGAACACAAACACTAGCAACACACTTGTCCACAGACCACCACGTCCACTGACCATCTATGTGCATGTGTCAGATGCTGGGCACCATCGCACTTTGGTGTACAGCGCAATGCAGGCATCATCATGCACACGTACCTGTGGACAGCAGTCGGGAGGGTGTGCAGGTGGACTATGTGTCTGCGTGTAGAGCCGGGCACCCACTGGTGCACTGCCCAGCAAAACACACAATGCACACAGGACAGCACCAGACAGTGCCCATGCTGGGAGACAGGTCAGTCTTGCGGCACAGTGCCACGTCCACCTCGGACGCACGGGCGGTCCCGCTGAGACCCAGCAGCACTGGCAGGCTGACCACAGGCCTCATGGGGTGGCACCGATGGTCCACCAGGGGTTCCACTGTGCCAACATGACCGTGCCCGCACAGGGGTCTGCAGCACACCGAACATACCTGCACCAGGAGTGCTCAGGATGCCCACAGCTGAACCCGGCGTCGACAGGGTGGGTGTCGCACGACGCCAGGAATGGGGAGTGGATAGCGAACTGCGTGGTGTGAGCGACACATGGGCACCTGACTGTGTGCCCATTGTGGCCATGACAGCGACCAACGCCTGTGTTTGCATGTCAATGGCAGTGGTCACATCCTCCCACAACTGGACAATCTGTGACAGGATCCTATCAGTGTCCCTGCTGTGTGGCTCCTCAACCCACTTCAGAGCCACACACAGTGCCTCCATGGATGTTGCAAGCCACATCTGCTGCTGTACTGATGCCTGCAGTAGGCAGGTGTGCTCATCAAAGAGGTCGTCTGCCACCTCGACATCCTATCCCTCAGGGTATGGAAGGGCCTGATGTTCAGCACCCCTTGAGGGTGGGCGCTGCTTACCAGGACCAGGTATGGGCAAGTCCACAGGCAGTGCACAGACACCACCGCTGAACCCTGAACCCCCAGTCCCGGTGGGTGACTGCTGCTGCTGCCCCTCCGCCTGCTGTGCCCAAGGGATCGGTTGTTCCGCCGTTGTGGCCACAACAGTGCCACTGTCCTGACCAGCCACTGGTGCTGCCCCACTGGTGCTGACAGGCACAGCCTGGGACTGTGCTGACACACTGGCACAAACGTCGGAACCAGCCAGGTCCATGGGCATGAGCTGGCCTGCTGTGTATCCATTCCGTGACACACACATGTCACTGCCCATAATGGTCATGTCATCATCATCATTGGTGCAGGTCTGTGCCACAGCCACAGCCACAGCGTGCTGGCATCCTTGGACACCAGACCGCTGAGACACAGGAAAGGCCTCCCCCACACCTGTCTCAATGACATCAGTGTTGACAGCCAGGCGGACCCACTGTTGCAATGCTCGCTGGCTACCTGCGGAGGTGGATGGTCCCTCCTCCAACTCCAGATGACTGTCCACAGTGGACAGGTCCTCCACCGCTGACCCCTGCAGATGCGCAGGATCTGTAACAGAAACTAAGGTCATGTTAGTGCATGTGATTTACCCTCCCCCCCCGACAGACCATGATGTACCATGCAGTGATGGGCTACCACCTGTCTGGAAGCCACCTCCTGGAAAGCCCTCAATGGCACTGCACTGCATGCTTGCAGTGAGCCTGTCCTCTGCCAGTGTCAGCTGCACCACCTCCGGCTGGCCCCAGCCTGTTGCAGCATGTGCCTCCCTGATGGCAGCCACCTTCTCCTTCACCCTCCTCCTGTCAGTACCCATCTTCTTCTTACACTCCTGCACAGAGCGCTGATGGCTGCCGTGCAGGTTGACGGCATGTGCCACCCCCTCCCATTGCAGCAGCATGGGCCTGAGGTGTGCCCCGCTGTCCAATGAGCAGTGGCTCCTGATCAATGTAGGCCTCGAAGAGTGCCTCCGTCTCAGCCTTGGTGAAATTGGGCCTCCTCTTCCGCCCACCATCGTTGTCCTCCTCATCCAGTCCTTGCTCAGTCATTATTCAGCCTGCATGGATGACAGTGGTTACCTGTGACTGTGCAGTACAAAGCAAGTCCCTGATACCATCAGAAGGAGACCTGTGGTTCATCTAGTCTGCCCAAGAAAAGTATCTCAGGACCTGTTGTGCACCAGTGTTCTGTCCTCCTAGACACCCAGCCTAGCCCATGATAGTGCCATATGTCTGTTCCCAAGCCTTGTCCCACCCATGCTTAAAGCTTGATACTGACTTTGCAGCCACCACCTCAGTAGGTAACCTATTCCAAGGTTCCACCACCCTCTCTGAGAAGTAATACTTACTGATGTTTCTCTTGAACATGCCACCCTTCAATTTCCACTCATGCCCTCTTGTAGTAGAATTGACATTCCTGTTAAAAAGCTGTGTTGCTGATGCCTTTAAGGAACTTGAAAGCCTCAATCATATCCCCTCTTTCCTTTCTAGTCTCTAGCGAGTACAATTTCAGAGCACCAGACCTCTCTTCATGGGTGATTTCATGAAGGACTTGGATCATTTTTGTTGCCCTTGTCTGGACCACTTCCAATCTATCAATGTCCTTTCTTAGGTGAGGCCTCCAGAATTGTACACAGTACTCCAGATGAGGTTTCACTAATGACTGGTAAAGTGGTAGTATCACCTCCTTGTCCTTGCTGTCGCTCCCCTTGCCAGTGCATCCTAACACCCTGCACGCTCGGCTGTAAGCCTTATTGCACTAACTTTACTGCTTGAGATCATCCTTAATGATGACTCCCGGATCACATTCCACAACAGAGGAGTTCAGCTGGACTCCGTTTAGCCAGTATTCTTCTTGTGGTTGGTTCTGCCCAGGTGCATCACCTTACACTTCTTAGCAATGAAGTTTAAGTGACATATTTGTGACCACCTTTCCAACTCCTTAAGGTACTCCTGCAGTTGTCTGACTTTCTCCATATTATCCACTCTTCTGTTGAGTTTTGTGTCATCTGCAAACAGGGTGATGTTGCCATATATGCCCTGCTTATGTCACTAATGAATACATTGAAGAGGACCGGCTCCAGGACCAACCCCTGAGGCACCCCACTAGTGACCTGCCTCTCATTAGCTTCTCCCCATAAACTACCACCCTTTGTTTTCTGTCCCTCAGCCAGCTCCATACCCACTTTACTATCTGTTCTGCTACCCCAATGTCTTCTAGCTTTTTTAAGATGTGTCTATGTGGGTCTGTCAAATGTCTTACTAAAGTCAAAGTGAAGCAAGTCCACCACATGACCCCTGTCCATCTTCTTGGCCACTTTGCTAAAGAAAGTAATAAGGTTCATTTGACATGACCTACATGTCACAAATCTGTGTTGTTTGTAGTTCTGGAAGTGATTTACTTTGAGGTATTCCACTGGCTCTTGCTTGATAAGGGCATCTATAAGTTTACCTAATGCTGAAGTGAGGCTGACTGGCCTATAGTTTTACCTGTATCATCCCTGTCTCCACTTTTGTTCAGTTGCACCATGTCAGCCACCCTCCAGTGACCTGGACCTACCCCTGACTCCAGTGACCTGTTAAATAGGTACGCAAGAGGCACTGCCAGCTCTTCTGCAAGTTCCTTGAGCACTCTAGGGTGTAAACCACCAGGGCCAGGTGCCTTGTCGGCTCTGATGTCTGAAAGGCCCTTCCTGACTCTGTCTGTGGTGAACTCCTGGGTGCACATTCTCTAAACCCTTCTGGTCTCAGCTCTGATACTGCTGTCTGGCAGTGGGCCCTGATTCACTCTCCTGAGTACCGAGCAAAAGTATTCATTTAGGGCCTCTGCTTTTTGTCCACTGTTCTTCAGAGCCTCATTACCCACTTTTAATATTACAATTTCTTCCTCTTTCTCCTTTTTTTTGCTGATCTAGCGGAAAAAGTTATTTTCCCTGATTTGACTCCACGAGCAATTTGCAGCTCTTTTGCTGACTTGCCCTCCCTCACTATTTTCCTGGCCTCCATACTTTTCTGAGTGTAATCCTCCCACTCCATGTCCCCCTTTTTGTTGACTGAACCATTTGTATGCATTCCATTTGGCCCTGATTGCCTTTCTTACAAGAGGGGAGAACCACAGTGGTCTTTTAAACCTAGTTTTCTTTGTTGTCCTGATGTAGAGTCTTGTTGCCTCTAGAACAGTATCCCTAATATCTTTCCATATTTCCTCCACATCTGACTTGTCTCTGATGTTTGTCAACATATCCCCACTATCTGCCTCAATCTATCAGAATCAACCTTCTGAAAGCACAGCATCTCTGTGCTTCAGGTGGTTTCAGCAGTGCCTGTGGTTATTTCAAAGCAGACTGTATTGTGATTGCTATTTGCCAAGCATTCTTCCACCCTCATGGATCTAATTTCTTCTGAGTTTGAGGGGATCAAATTCAAGATGGCATCCCCCTAGTCATGCCCCTTACTAGTTGAGACAGCATGCAGTCCTGGAATGTGTCCAGTAATAGTTGATTTCTGGAGCTCTTGACTGCTAGGGTATTCCAGTCCACATCTGGCAGGTTAAGGTCCCCAACCACCACTATGTCACCTTTACCAGACATCTTTTGTAACTCCTCAGCTAATTGTTCATCTTTCCCCTCTTCCTGCCCTGGGGGTCTGTATATTACACCCATGTACAATGTAGTGCCTACATTGGTAGCTAAGTGGACCCAGAGTGACTAAAAGCCCTCCTCTAGCCTTAGTGCTTTCATCCTCTGTTGCTTCAATGCCCTCCCTCACATAAAAGGCAACCCTCCCCACACCTCTCCCCACCTGTCTGTCCCTTCTAAACAGTGTGTAGCCTGGGATGGCCAGGTCCCATTCATTGTTGTCCATAGCCCAGCTTTCAGTAATAGCTACCATATAGCCAGGTGTAAGTATAAGGTTGTGTTCCATTCAATGTTCTTTTCGGTTCAGTACACAAAATGTGTTCCCCTTCTTTTCTGTGTATACAGTATCTGTTACCATTCTTTGTATTCAAAGTAGTCCAGTACCCAGGCAACTGACTGCCTGCAGTAACACAAGTGAGACAAACATTATCATGTAGATACCATACAAACTTTTAATGGAAATAATTTGTCTTAGTAAATATGTGTGCATCAAATTACATTTTATCTATGGATAGTTTTTATCTTTTTCCTTTGACATCTGTAATTTATATTGCATATTACAAGTTAAACAAACTATCTGAATAACTACATGTATATGTAGAACAAACATAAAAGTATTTAACCATGTTCCACATGCTTAATTAGCTGTAACTGACCCTTAACAAGCCATTTCTCTAAATTTTCCCCATGGCAGAGAACATTCTGCTATTTACAGAGATTGTTGCTTGTCTTAACCTCAAAGGAAATCAGACTTGTTTTTTTTCTCATAACAAGAAGTCTTCGTTGAAATTGGAGGGTGTGGATAATTTCTTGTATAAAAATGTTGCTGTAACATACTCTCTACAAACAAAGAAACTAATGGGCTCTGCAGGGTGGGATATAATTGAAACAGATCAGTTACTGTACCAGCAACAATGAAAGCAGGTAATATTTCTGTCTTTTGTTCAATTAACTGCAACTGACAATGAGATGAATGAAAAATGGAAGGGATGACCTGAGATTTTAAAAGACTGCCAGTTAATTTAAGCAGCTGTATATCTTGTTATCCAGAAATTGAATTTGTATACATTTCTCAGCAGTCTAAGAATGTTGAGAAAATGGAATGGGTAGACTACGATTTAACCCTATTCTAATATACTGGCAGACCTGTCTTAGTTCCTTAAGGATTGCTGGCATGGTGAGCAAAGTTTGAGAACTTTTTTTTTTCAATATGGGGAGGCACACGATTTTTTTTCACAATTTAGGAAAGGCTGAGTGTGTCAACAATTGGGAACTGATGGTTTTATCAAATGTAATGTGATATCACTGCAGTGATGATGTACTGATCTTTATATCTCATTGGAACAAATAAACTACTGGTTAGGTAAAAGGTCCTCCCAGTCAATATAATTCTGCATTGAAATATACTGTAACATACTTGTGACAGGCTATCACATGCATAGAGGTAGACACACAAGCTTTCAACCCCTGTAGTTTAACTAAAAAGCACAGGCATTTTAGAGAATACACAGACATGGGCTTCAAACTGTGAAATATTTCTTTTTTTTTTTTTTGTTTTCATATTAGAAATATTATTAGAGACATCCTGGGGAGGAGGCAAGATTAGCATGAGAGAAAATTATATTCTTGAGTGGAAATGCTTATGTTAACATTTATCTAAGCTTCTAGTTAAATCAAGCTTGGGCAAAGGGGATCATAAACAGACACAAGCAGGAGACAGAGTGAAAGAAATAAAGATAATTTTTTTAGAGCTTGGTGAGAATCAGAAACTGGAAGTTAAAAAAATGTCATCTTGTGTTGGTATATGATCAGTACAGAGCTTAGATTCTGCATACATCATTGCTGGAACCAACAGTTGTAAATAATCAACAGAGAGAGATTATGTTCTATAATATCTCAAGTGTGGGGCTAAATAGCATACTCCAGATAGTGGAGTCTGTTCATTGTAGACACACCTGCAAAACTGTCTGGGACAGCAAGAGAGAAAGTTCAGGAGCCACATGTGGGGGAGGGGAGGAGGGAGGGCAGCTTCAGTATAATGGCTGCTAGCTATACAATTGAGCAGACTTGATAGACCATAAAGCCTTAATCTGCTGGCAATTTCATATGTTCATATGTATGCATGTATGTATGTATGTACTATCCATGTATGTATGTATATATGTAACCTTAATGCAAATGAGCGATACCTTTGATGATGTACACATAAGGAGGCATACAGGCAGCAGGTTAAAAATAACAGTTTATTGCACCATGTCCCTAGTATCAGTCTCAAGATGGTGGCAATGTAAAACATTTGTGCAAAAGACTTAAGAGTATGCATGACCATCACAGTACTGTAATCACTTTGGCTATTTGCTGCCCCTCCTCATGCTGCATGCCTGCAAATAGGGTGCTGCACTTCAGTGAAGCTATCCTGCTATAGAAGCAATGAAAATGTGCTGTTGTTCAGAGGAAATGTTTGCCAGCTTATTAGTCATAATCTAGTTTTCAGTTGCTAGTACTAACTAGCATTAGAAAGGTGGGTAGATTTGTTTTTTGCAGTGCAAATAATTTTTGATAAGATATGTAGAAATATTGACAATGCTGGCAAACAAATTCTCAAAGTTCATCTAGTCTACCTTTTCCCCAGTAAGATAGCTGCTTGACAGGGTCTGTCTGTCAATCCATCTATCCATCTATCTATCTATCTATCTATCTATCTATCTATCTATCTATCTATCTATCTATCTATCTATCTATCTATCTATCTATCTATCACATCCATCCCTCCTCAGGAAACATTTTCCCAATGCTCTGGTCATCTCTTCCACAGTCCATGTGTTCTGCCTCCTACCTCTAGTTCTTCAGTCCTATCCTCTCCTCTGTTTCTTCCCAACTAGTTCAACTTCCCCTTATCACAGGTTATATGTTGCTGTCTACCACCATTTGTCCCACATCTGCTGCACTATGACTCCCCCATACCTTTCCTCCACAATTCAAAGTTTTGTTCATCACTTTTTTAATGTGCTTTTTTATCCCTTGGACAGCTTGACCATTTCAAATTTACTTTATTGTACCTCTGGCACGTTGTCTTTTCATTATTCTACACTGTATATTTGTTTGTTTTGCACTACAGTTAATGAATTGTACTTATGGCACCTTATTGTATTGTTTACCTTTCTTTCCCCATCCCCCCAAGATGCCTCCAAAAATGAGTTGTTACTAGCAGTATGTATTTTCTGTTACACCTTCTGAAACAAACAGACAGACAGACAAACAGACAAAGCTATTTCTTTCTATCTATCTATCTATCTATCTATCTATCTATCTATCTATCTATCTATCTATCTGTCTGTCTATCTGTCTGTTGGTCTGCCTGCCGGTCTGTCTGTCTGGCTGTCTGTCTATCTAGCTTTCTGTCTGTCTGTCTGTCTATCTTATCATCAATTTACCTTCCCTCCCAAGTTAGAATCAGCAAGCCCTTAATTCTGTCCCATCCTACCTTAAATCCCACCTTAGTTCCTGCCTCAGACGCTCCTTTGGCAACCCATTCAACTGGTCCAACACTCATTCAGTGAAGAAGAACTTCTTAATGTCCTTCATAAAGCTTCTGCCCACCAGTCTTCAATTATGCCCCCTAGTTACTAGGCTTTTGTTCAAAGTAAACAAGTTCTCTTTATACACTTTAAGTCCTCATCAAAAATCTACTTGAAGAGTGGTTGGGTGGAATGTTCAGGCTTGAGGGCTTTGAACAGCTGGCCTATATAGCAGCTGGCAATTCCCACTGATACCAGCATGTTTGGGGTCCCTTCCTCAGAATACAAGGTGTACAGTCTGAGTCAGGTGTGGTTGGATCTTCCCCTGGCATTCCTATGACTGGACAGGAGTACTCAGAAGAGGGATAGCTGAAAATAGCCTATTTTTCTCCTCATTCAGAATATGTTCTTTTTGCTCATGACAGACCCATCCCTATCCCCAACCCCACCCTACCCCTACCCTGCCCCTCCTTGGCACTGATTCATAGTTTCAGTTGTTTAGTGTTGACCATTGTATGTTGTACTAATAATTCTTTGAATAATGTGCAGTAAGTTTATATAAAATGATATTATATTTACTACCAGTCAAGGGTTCCATTTATAAAAAGGCAGCTGACTCACTTTTTATTATATACACAACTGTTCAAAAGTAGATCTCTAAAGGAGTGGTTTGTTACCTTGTTTGAAGGGCATCTGTCTGGACATCGCCTGATTCTCTGTACATTTTGTACCGATCTCTGTCTGTTCATTTAGCCTGCAATCCAAGGAGCAGTTGCTACTCTGGCCAGGTACTGTGAAGTTTGTAATTTCCTTTTTTAGAAACCCTCAATAAACTATTAATTAAAAAAAAAACTACTTCTTTACTTTGGCATACCCAAAGAGTTTTTAATTGAGATTTCTATTTAAGCATTTGCTGTTATTTATAAATTGAATGTGTTTATATTACTTCAGATGATGATATTTTTATTTTATTTGTATTTATTGATTGTGCAGTGTCCTGAGCCTCAGAGACAGGGTACTTCATAAATAGACAGTGCCTTGACTTTTCTGTCATATCTTCTCTTCCTTCTAGCCTCCATTGTGTACATGTTGAGATCTGCCAGCTTCTCCTCATATAACCACTTTTGTTGCCCTTGGATAATCATTGTGGACCTCTGCTGCACCATCTCCGACCTAAAAATAGCATAATTTAGAAAGAAAATACAAATGCTTCTTTAAGCCATAATATTGATTAGCAATACAAAAGTACATAATTGTCAGAAACTATAGTCTAGAAAACTTTGTAACTGAATTGCACTAAAAAAGTCAGCTTTTCTTCCCAGATCTACAACTTTAATCTAAAGGTACAATTTTTCATTTTAAACAATACCTGTAACCAGCTTTCCCAGTTTAACTCTATCAATAATGAAGTTCATCCATGGTGTACTTTTTAAGAAAAATTAAAAGCTTGTTCATACAAAAGAACACTTCAAGATTCCATAGTAAAAAATATTTAAGTTAACTACAAGGGTTGTGAGGACAAAGGAGTACTGCCCTCCCCCCATGGACCCCATCGATAACATTGCCTCGGACAGACTTCTCAGCCCTCTGTCCCATTCCTGTGCACCACTCCCTAGACACTGACTACAAGGGTCATGATGGCTATGGAGTACAATATTCCCCCATGGACCCCACTGACAGCATTGCCTTGGATGGAGCGACCAGCTACACGGACACAAAGAAACCCTGTTTTTTCAGTGCCAGAACAATATGCAGGACCCTAGCCCATAATTTCACTAATTTCTGTTGCTAGAGTCCCACAGTTTGCTTTTCTTTACCCCTTCATTGTACATGAGCACTCAGTGCATCTCAAGGGATGCATAATTCCATTACTCACACACCCCCACCCTCCCAGCCTTATCTGGCAATATTCCTTTATACTCACAAAGCTCCTTGACAAGCACTCCAACCTGCATCAAGGGATAGTGCTCAACAGATTTATGCCCTGTTCCAATCTACCTAATCCCACTCAACCACCCTTCTTCTAATTAGCTCCTGCCTCCCAGGTAGCAAATCTTCCACTGACACGTAATAAACATAACCAGGATGAACTCCTATCTCTACATTTTTAGTGTGTGTCCAGTTAATATACCTAGTTTCACCATACAAATAGTTAACTCATAGCAGTGCAAGTTTCAAACAGTCTGCCACCACCACACACACACTGTGCACTTGCTAGCTCAGGCTGTACCTCCCCCGGTAACATCTTAAACATTTTTTTCTACCTGCTGGCCACGCTCTTTCAGTCTTGCCTCCATCAGAACTATTCAGACACCAAATAAATCACAGTTTGCCTAGGTGCAGTAATAGCCTCAGCACTCATTGCTTCCCTTATCTGTGGCAAACTCCTTTCAGTTATCTATCTGACTCCAACCAATCTGACTGGGAAGAGTGATACACAGTGCAGAACTAGGTATCCTCTGGTATCAGTAGACTATTCCCCCACTGTCTTACTCTTACATGGCATGCACAGAAATGGTACCTGCTATTTACTTACAGCAGGTGTCAGGTGTTACTACATATATCTCCAGCCTGCAACTCTGGGCATATACCCCTGGTTCCTGGCCTTCTTCAATGCACTACTCCTATCTAGGGATGTTGACTAAAACCCTAGTCCTAACACTCTTAACATGAGGGTGTTTACTCCTGCAACCCATGCATGGTCTAGAACTAAAGGACTAAAAATTGTGCACATGAACATTGACAGTTTATGGAACAAATTAGTTGAGCCAGTGGCCTGGTCCATCTATAATGTCCCAGATATAATTCGCATCTCTGAAACTTGGCTTAAACCAGCAGTACTACCCCAAGACTTGAGCTGAAGGGGAATAGTCTTTTGGCATGATCGGCTATCTAAACAGGGTGGGGGGGTCCTACTTTATGTCCACTCAAACGTCTCAGCCTTGGAACTGGATGTATCCTCTGTGAAAGACTTCCCAAGGGAATCCATATTTATATCTGTCACTTTGGGTGCTGTTAAGACACTCTGTGTTGGCTGCATCTACAATCCCCCCAGCAGTGCTTCTCAGGCTCTATCTTCCCTTACCTCCTGCCCTTCTGAGCTGTCCAGCATGGAACTCATCATGTGTGGTGACCTTAACCTAAACTGGCTTGGCCCAAATAAGCAAACCTATCAGTCAACTTTGGACAATTCCAATTTTGCTCAAGTAGTAGCAGAACCTACCAGACTCAACCTCAGGCAACTAAACACTGCTGGACTGGATGCTGGCAAGCAGAGTAGATAGAATCAGAGCTGCTGGGATTCTCCCTGATGCTCTTAGTGACCATTCACCTGTTTATTGCATTTGAAAAAATTATTTTTCCAATCCCCCTCCTAAATATGTCAAAGCTAGGGACCTCTCCAGTTCAAGTAGGCAATTTTCCTTAGGAGCCTTATGGAGGTCAACTGGAGGCCAATAATCAACCTTCCCAATGTAGATCAGGCACTAGACTGCTTTATACACAACATTACTAATGTTGTTAATAAATTGGCCCCTATACAATGATGTAGGGCCAAGGGGCTCTGTGCTCTGTGGCTCAACAGTGAACTCAGGAAAGTTTTACGACTCAGGGATAAAGCCTGGTTACAACACATACAATCTGGGTTATCCTCCAATTGGCATGCCTTCCAATCCCTCCAGAATGACTGCAAAAGCAGACCAGAAGAATGCCAAGCAGACATACCTGAAGTCCCTTCCAACTCAAAATCTCTCTACCCCCAAATACTTCTGGTCCCAGATGAAATAGTTACTCTATGGTAGATCTACTACTTCTTCTCATGAAGTTGTCTCAGATGATCAAGTTCTATCAGACCCCCAAGCCATTGCCACAGGATTCACTAGCTTCTTCACTGACCTTGATAGGTTTAAGGCTCCCTTTTCCACTCACCCTGACATCTCTTGATTGTTCCTTCATCAGCAACCAACTGAACAATCTGAATCTTCTCCACTGCAGCAATCAACTGACTGGGCATCTTTACTAAAGTTTCACCTTAGATTACTAACCAGGCTGTAAGTCCTCAAGCAGATAAAGAGGCCCAAATGTGAAGTCTCCCCAGCAAGTGACACCCTGGAACTGAGGTTTTTGAAAATTGCTACACTACTCATTGCCATCCTTTTCAAGTACCTAATTAATAAATCCTTCATGGCCAGCATAATGACTGACAAATGGAAAATACACAAAGGGGAATGGGGCAAAAGGACAAAATTAAAAATTATGGACCTATCTCCCTCCTATGTGCAGTCACAAAAAAACAGATGAGTCTGGTATATGATGAACTCTTTGTCTTCCTTGGACAAAACTGTACTCTTTCCCACTTCCAGCGCAGCTTCTACAAAACCTGTAGCACTAATACAGCTTTGGTACATGTCACCAGTGATGTTAGCAATGCCATGAATCTTGGCATGGCCTCAGGAGCAATTTTTGTAGATTTAACGAAAACATTCATCCTGGTCAGTCGCAACCTGTTTTTCTCCAAACTATGAGGCTGATGTCTAGATGATCTCTCCTGTCATTGGTTTCAGAACTATCTAACTGGGAGGAAACAGAGCAACAAATGGGAGGGAATTGTCTCACCTCCTAAGTCAATCACACATGTGGTACCCCAAGGATCCATACTTGATCCCCTTCTTTTCTAGTGATTTATTAATGGCCTACCCAACAACTGTGGTGCAGCCTAGGTGAAGCTAAGCACTGATAATGCCATACTGTATAGGTCTTCCACTGACCTGAATAGGGTCAATACTCCACTGGAAAATGATTTCCACTCATTAGAACTTTTTCTGGGAGGTCAGACAAATGTTTGAAAGAGAGTATCCTGGACTTAATCCACCACATTTGGACAGAAATTTTATAGATACATTCAATAGACCCATTTTGTCCTTCTGAGAAATCAGAGAAGATAAAGTATTTAAAGAGTTAGCTGATTGCATTGTCTTTAAACTTTAATGCCAATTGGTGTGAGCTTATATTAAACATTAGGCTACTATTTATGTGATATTTATGATGTTACCTTATGTGATATGTCTCGACCAAGACAACCTCAGAATGCTATACATCAGTCAGTTTATCAACATGGGCTTCACGTGGATGCTTCACCAAAACAGGAAGTGACAGTGTGGGAGGAAAATGCAGTCCTAACGAAACGTTTGAATGCAGGACAGATAGGGGCTGAAAGGTAGACTGTGTACTGAGCAGTATGTGTCTCTGAATAAAAAACTCTGCTTACTTTTGAAACTGGGATATAAACCATTTATTTCCTTGTTTTTCTGTTAGAAAGTAATGTTTAAAACACATTTTGATTCATGTTGTGTGTGCGATTACTGCCCAGATTGACTGACAAGAAACAATCAGACCTGAGAGGTGTCAGCTGCCTTTTCAGTCTCACACTACAAGCAGAGATTATTTTTTCCTGAGACAGTTTAACTATGTTTCTAGAAAGAAAACAGCACCCATGGTTTCCAGTTTTCAGTAATCTAGGGCTTTATGTCCCGAGGCATGTAACTTACTGAGTGGTTTGCATGCAAGCATTATGTTGTAGACCCATAATGAACTATATTTCTGAAGTATTGCAACATTAGTTCAGGTACAAACAGCCCTATTCAGTTCTTTTTTCCTAAAAAAAAGGTGGGATATTAACTTAAATTTACCACTGGAGAAGGACAACACTTACAAATTCCCTTGGGTTGGATGATGTAGTATCTTTTTTAAATCAGGTCTGATAGAAGCAATGAAGGCTTGGCTCTTGGCTATAACAACAAAGGACAACCCTGGAGTGATTGGGGATGTTTTGCAGCTGAGTTGTGGGTAGAGTACTGCACTGTTCTATTTCAAAGAAGTGTTTCTGCTAAAAATGAAGCACATAACAGTACAGGCAAGCAACAAGGTCTCTGGATATATCAGGAGAGAGAAAGAGAAGGTGGGGGCATGCTTAGCTAACAGGTCAGAATTTGTTCTGTTGCAAGTGGGCGGATCTATCAGAGCAATATTTTCTTATTTCTATAGTAGAAAACACATGATATGTGGGCTGGGGAATGAGCATACTTGCAGCTGTATGAAAAGGGGAAGGGACTACTTTAGAATCACAGTTGAAACCACATTTTTATCGTGAAGGTATTACCCTCAATTTTACTAAAAGTATTACAACCAAAAACCTCTTCCAAGTACAGCCTAAGATGTTATAGGCTACAATGGTAGGATACCATGCAAAACAGGAGATAAGGGTCAAGCTAAAAGAGAAGAAAAAATGTATAGGTCAAAATTGTCCCTGCTAATGGGCAGTATGCATGAAGTCTACACTGTGGAAACTGGGCACATAGGCATCACTACACATGAATGCCATGGAGTGGTGGACTCATGGAATGCACAAAGTGGTGCAAGACAGGTGCATGCCCAATCCCCCAACTGAGTACAGAGCAATGCTCTGGGCATGGGCGGGGGGCATGCCTGCACTATGCACCATTCACAAAGGTGCATTGGGTGGTGCACCAGTGTGCAGAGGATGGTGCAGGCTGTGGCAGAGGGACACTGCTGTAATACACTATGCACCCTCACAAACATGCCTCACCAGTCGTGGCAGAACCAGGAAGCCATCCACCAGGCTTCCCCAGCTCACTAGGCTGCTGGTGAGGGCTGAGGCAGCTGAATGGGTAAGTACCCATACACAGTTGTGCTGCTGTGTCCCCATCTGGGAGTGCCAGACAACCACCCCCCACAGCACGGTTGCCCAAACCCCATAGTGTAATTCATAACCCAACACCCAGTGGTGCTTGTACTGGCCACACATCCCCACCCCCTAACCTGGTTCCCCGGCATCCACAGCTGTGGCCATTGGCCATTGCCCCCCCACCCACGGCACTGACAACACCGCTCCCTGATCTCCGTACCCGACAGTTGGTGCCACGGCCCCAGATGACCAGCAGCAGAGCCCACCTCACACCTTCTTAGCTGCTGTCCATCCAACTGATGCTGGGAGCACACCGGTATATTTAGGCAGCATGCTCCCAGTGTCAGTTGGATGGCCAGTTGCAGTGGAAGTGTGAGGAGGGCTGTGCCGAAAGTCATCCAGGGACATGGCAGTGACTGTCAGGTATGTGGACCAGGGGTGATGGTAATGTCTGTGCTGCGGGGGTGGTGGGCACTGAACACCAATGAGGGGGTGGGGTGGTGGCAGCAATGGAGAGGGGTGGTCAGGTTGTGCCACACTGGGTGGGGATGTGCAGACACCTCTGCAGGGATGGGCCAGTCAAGTGCTATGGGTGAGAGTGTCTGTGGTACAAGCGGTGGTGGACAGGTTTGCATGTGGGGGGCCTGTACCCAAACAGGGATGGGGAGCAGATGTGGTGGGGGGAGTCTACGGTACTGTTGCCAGGCACTGGCATGTTGTGGGTGGGGGCTGCCCAGCAGATGCTGGGTGTGGGGTGTGCACTCCATTTTGTGTGTGTGTGTGGGGGGGGGGCTGCAGTTCCAGCACAGGGGCTGTACTGTGTGGTGGGGGTGGGGGTCATAGTCCAGCCCATCTATAAACAGGGGTATGGCCATGCAGGTCTGGGTGCTTATGGGGGCTGTTCATGCACCTGGACCAACACCTTTGCTCAAGGGATCCACTCCCGGATCCAGGATGTGCATCCAATTGGTTTCCTGCCCAGGTCCACCACTCTGTCCTCAGCTGCCCTGTGAGACCCGGTGTGCTGGGGGGGGTGAGGTCATGGACAGGTAGCCTGGGGTTGTGAATGCCATAGGGTGCACACCTGGCCACAGGTGCAGAGCTATGCAGGCAGGGTATGCACCTTTGGCATGTATCTTACGCCCCTTCATGCATGGGGCCAACATGCACTGCATCTGACATTCCTGATTGGAATACAAATGTAGTTTTTTGTTTGTTTATATCTTTGTTTGCAAGTTTTGTCCAGGAAAAGACACACTAAGCACATGGCTTATTTCCAGGTACATCATGGCAGCACATGGAAGTTTTGTGATTCGTGGTCACACAACATGTAAGTGGTGGCTGTGGGATTTGAACTCATTTATCCAGATTTGCAGCTCAATGCATTTAATACCTACACTGTGCTGCTAATGTAAAAAGATTGACAACAACTTCCAATTTCATTTGCTTCTAAAATATTCCAGTTCAGAAAAAAATGTAAGTATTTGTTAATGCATTTTTCTCTTGAACAAAAGAGGCATTCTTGCTTTGGCTTAGAAATAGAATTGTGAACCTCACAATGTCTAGGTTTCAGGTTAAGATAAAGAAAATGAAATAAAAGAATTTTTTTGTGAGCTCATAGGAAGTACTTAGAAAGGGTGGTTTAGCAACTATGCTGATACATTTTGTAACTGTAACTGTAAACACCCTTTATACTGTAAAAAAACAGTTTCATTGCACTGCTGCTTTAAATCATCATATGCAGAGTTATTGGTTGAGAATTCAGTTTTCTTTATTCATTTGCTATAATCATTATAACTGATAACAATGTAGTTTAGAATAAAAAATTATTGTTAGTTAAATGTAAGTTTAGTTAATAGTTATTGCAGTACTACATATGTGGGTTGGTCAATTGATACACATTTGTCTTGACTGCCCTTCTGTTACCACATCAGGCCATTCAAAACACATCCGTATCATGGTATCCTATCTGGATACATGAAATTGCCTATCAGTGACCAATACTTTTAAGTTAGTATCCATTATTCTCCAGGAGCCTTTTGGTGGGTCACAGTATTTCTTTCCCATTGCAATCTGAGTAACATCAAAGTGAATGAATTGTACAGAACATAAACAGCATTCAACAACTTGTCAGCACAACAAAATCAAATGTAGTTCTGCATTTATTTATTTATTTTTTGTTAATCATCTTTTTTGGTGCTTTACCTCCTCGGCTGGGGGTTGGTCCTATGGTTCCCCCCTACATCCAGGCTGACCCTGGCGGCCCCTACACCAACCACCATGCCTGAACTACAACCCCTTCACCCTCTCACCCTCTTGCTGGCTGCATGATGCCCCCTATAGCATGGAAGACCATTCAGGGAGTCTGGACTGGAGAAAGCTGCATAGGAGTGATCAGTGTAATGCCATGGGGGTAGCCCATCACAGATTGGGGCTACATTTTCCTCCTTGGTGCACTCAAAGCATGGGTGTGCAATGATGCCAATGATGGTGCAGTATGCGCTCCCACACTCTGTGCATCAGATGCATGCTGTGCTGACCCTTTCTTCCTCCATGACTCACCCTAGCCCACAGCCACTGCTAGGAGCCAGCACATGCATGGGTGTTCTTCCCCACCCTCCCTGGAGGAGGAAGAGAGCAGTCCCTGGGACACTCAATCCACCTCCCACCCAGCTAACCCCTGATGACCCGAGTTCATTCCCAAACCCAGGTCACCAGTGTGGTGCAAGGTGTGGCATCCAGTGCATCAACCCTCAGTGCTACCGGGCCAAATTTATTTATTTATTTAAATTTGGTTGCATGGAAATGAATACTAAACTTGAGCTTATTTTCAGGAGGAATATTTGGGTGGTACATAATGGCAGAAGAACCATGTACATGGTTGTACAACCATGGAACAGTTTTTTTAGAGTGGGTGGTGGAAGTGGATAGAGTGAAGAAATTCAAAAGAGCATTGGATAACTACATGGGACTAGGAAGTGGTGGGGATAGAAGGTGGAGGGGGAGGGAGGAGGTAAAGGGAAGTGGGGGCTATCTCAGGCAGATTTGATGGGCCTAATGGTCCTTTTCTGCTGGCATGATTCTATGATTCAATAAGAAATCATAATGCAAATTATGAACTGATTGCCAAAAAGGGAGGAAGCTGATTGGCCGAGAGGTCCTTGAAGCTGTGATGATATCTGACTACATCCTAATAGCTTCAGAAAGCCTCCAGACACCAGCCTCCTTACCCACAACAAACCAATCTGAGGGCAATTGGCAGCTACACAGCCTGCTGAAATTGCAGTCATTATGAGCAGCTCCTCACTTACAGTTTTGAGAAAAACATTCCTCTGATGCCACCATTGTCCTCATCCCTCACTCTGCTCACAGAAAGGTTCCGGCTGAGAAAAGCAGTGTCTTTCATGGATTTGAATTTGGAAAGTGAAACGCTGCTTCTTTTCAGAAGCCAGGTACTGCACCACGAACACATTTGAAAATGGTGCTGAAGTGCCACAGGCTCATGGACATGCCATTGCAACCAACATTAGAGACAGAATTTAATATTATAATGAATGCTGAAGTTGGAAAACTGTGACTTTATTAGAAATGAGGACTCAGACTTCTTAAAATCACACTTTGAAAAAGTTGAGCTGCAATACTAGACATGTGACTATGAATATGCAGTAGGATTTGCATAGGGGCATGCCTAGTATTGCAGCTTGGCTTTTCTCAGCACTATTTCTGGAATTCTGAGAGCTTGTTTCTAATAAAGTCACACTTTCCCGACTTCAGAATTCATTAAAGTATTAAAATATGTATCTAGCTGAAATCGGTTATCATGACCTGTCCATGAGCCTCTGGCTTGTCAGCACAATTTTGAAATGTCTCTGACTGTGCCAGCGCTCTAAATAGAACCTGGGTGAGTTTTTGTTTTCTTTTTTCAGTTAACACTAATGAAGCTGAAAGCTTCTAAATCCCCCACTCACTACTGCAATCATCTTCTGCATGTATGTGTGTGTGTGTGTGGGGGGGGGGGGAGAACAGATACCATGCCAGAATTAGAGCTTTGGAGACTAGACTGACAGATCAGTCAGCATGTACTGCAGCAGTACCTAGTAGAGAAAGCAGAAATTTTGGACTTCTTTTATGAAAAGATACACTTCCACATCAGAAATGTAATTAAAAAAAAACTATTTAAAAAATATTGTTTAATAAGCTTCCTAAAACTCACAGCACACCCGAGGCGTGATGATATCCTGTGATATACCATGCCCTGTTGTGCATTACTGCTTAATTATACAATGGCAAGAAAGAGTGCTGGTCTCTGATTGGTCAGTGTGGAACTGGGCCTGTGTTGTTATCCCAGAACAACATAATGGGTCTCATCCCAACACACAGATGACCACATCAGCCATTAGCAGAATCACTCCATACAGCTCACTGAAGTGGAGTTTGTCAGCATGTCTCATTTAAAGAAAAAAATATATAAAACCTTCCCTCCTACAGTGTTAAACAACTACATACCAGTTTCCTACTTCCCACCCAACAGTACCAGCCAACTATTTTCCACATTCCCTTGATTTAAATGACAACTGAAACAGTAAATGTGAAGTCATAACCGTAATTGGCTTCAGTGTTCCTCGCTCGGCATCCGGCATCAATGACCCCCACTCTGCAGTGTGTGTTCATATTCCTCATTATGAAGACTATTCAGTTATGATACAATATTGATTATAAGTGCAACAAAAACCAAAGCCATCAGTAGTATTAGCTTTACTTACTACACTGTCCCATACTGTAAACCCATTGGCTTTATTTATCCCTGTTCAGCAGCCATGTTCACTGACCCGCTCAGCAGTGTCTATTATTTTGAAGAGCATCTCTTCAAAGAAGCACACTACTGCCAGCCAAAGTGTTGTTCTTAATCTAAAAAAAAAAACCTAAAACTTAAAATGAAGCCATCTATATGACTGGATTGGGAATCAGCTTTACAAGCAGAGCAGTCCTGTCTCTTAAGTGCACATGTGCTTTTCAACAGCACTGCACATTAAACTCACCAATCAGTGTCGACTGTGGCTGGCTATTTCAGTCCCCAGCAGTTCAGCTCCTGTTCACAGTGTACACAGCTCCTCATAATGGAATACGTATAAAATAAACACTGAAAAACAAACTAGAAAAGTATTATCCAGCCACACTACTTTTGGTGGAGGGGGGGGGGAAGGTACTCAGCAGTGACAATTTGCTCTTTGAGAGTGGCAGAGGCTTCCCAATCCTACACGATACTATTGAGCAGTACCACCTGCTGGCTAACACTGAAACAGATTTTTTTTTTAATATGTATACTTCCCTCTATAAAAATCAACTGAAAAAGTATTTTAAAATGTGTCTTTTTCTTCATTTTTTTAAATCTAGACATTGAATAATAGCAATAATGCACTCCAGGGTGTGTGTTGTGCTGGGATAACATCACACCTTGGGTGTTGAATGCACTGAGCCTGCAGTCTCGTGTTTCAACTACCCAAGGCGTAACATTATCCCAGCATAACACACACCCTGTCATGCATTATTGCTTAATTGACTACACATCAATTAATATTGCCAATGTACAAGATACAATAAATGAATGAATGATATAACAGTGAACAAAACAATGAACAACTACTGCTAAACAAGTTAAAGGTATAAAACAACATTAGTAAAATGAGTAATAATGAAAAAATTGTGCAACTATATATATATATATATATATATAATTTTAATTTATTTATTTATTGGTTGATTAAATAACTACAAGTTGTGGTAAATTGAGATGGCAGTTCTGTTTTTAATTACATCCCTGGTCAAGAAGGTTCAATGTTCAAATATATTGAAATGTATTGAAAAGCATGTATTAAAATAATTTGTCACATGCAAAAACACTTTACACAGACTGATAAATCACATTAATCATAAAATATCTACTTCATACTAAAACAATGTTCCCTATCTAGTTTTAAAAACATCTTATGTGCAAAATTAGCTACCGTGAACAATATTTGTGGGCAATGGCTAAACACCAACTTATATGCTAATTCATTGTGCACACTCCCTGGACACTTACATAAAATTGGTACAAGAAGGACAATGCAGTACAAAAATTATACAATATAAGATAACAGGCACACATTGACAGCTTACCATTTCTATTCAAGTTTTGTATTTTGAGATAGTTAATTCATAATATCTTTCTACTATACTGTCTCACTTCTTTGTCCTCCAGAGAGTTATTGTAAAATGCCTTTTTTTCTGAACTCTCCCTTTCATTCCTGTAAATAGTTATCTAGTTGCCTAGTGAACCTACCTGGTAAACAAAACCAAATAAACACATACATTCATGCAGTTAATAACAAGCATTTGTCAATGCCAAATGTTTCCATGCATGGTGTATGAGTCGGGGTGTATTGTGTTATTTGAAACAAAGGAAGACAATGAGTGATAAAATTGGAAGAGTCAAGAGTTGCTTGCCAAAAATATAACAAAGTGAACAGTATAGTTTAGTCACATTTAGTGTGAAAGAATGGTGCTACCTACATAGAGAATGTAGTGTAAAGTCAGAGTGTGAAGCAGAAGTCTATAATATTCTATGAAGGTAAATAGAGAAGGGCGGTGTGGTGGACATAACCTACTTAGTCTTCAGAAAGACCTTTGACTCTGTACCACATAGGAGGCTCATAAGGAAACTGGGCAGTTAAGGGTTGCATTCCAAGGTAATAAAATGAGTAAGAAGTTGGTTGATGGATAGGCGACAGAGTGTGGTGGTAAATGGCAGTCAGTCTGGGGAGAGGGGGTTCCTCAGAGCTCAGTACTGGGACCAGTCCTCTTTAATATCTTTATGCGTGACATTTAAGAAGAGCTGAAAGGGAAACTATGGCTGTTTGCAGATGACACCAAAATCTGCAATAGCGTGCACACTCTGGAGTGAATAAGTAGAGACCTGAGAAAACTGGAAGACTTGTCAATAGTATGGCAGCGTAGCCCCTAACGTTTTCTTTCCAGCAAGACAACATTCTTACTTTCATAGCCCTCATTATCTGTATATAGGCCTTTCTCAAAAACAAAGTATTGTTTGCAACAGTGAAGACATTCTAAGAGAAGAAACTTCATTTGTGCAACACCCTCACCCCACCAGCCTCACTAAATTTTTAATCATCTCCAATCCAAAAATGATTCATTTCAGGATGTTATTTAATGTGAATAGGTCTTCCACTGTCTCAGCTTAGAGAAAGGAAGATACTTGTCTCGTGAACTCATTTATTTGGGCCATGGTGAGTCCAAAAAGGAAAAGCTATTTAAAAGTAAAGAACTTCAGTGACAAAGCACTGGAGCAAGAATTCTAGTTTGTTTGATTAGTTTTCCCTCCCTGCTGCAGATAATATATGAGGTATGAGGGAAGACTGGGCATAATGTGACTTAAACTGTGGTGACTCTGTTTATGCTGAACTGCAGCAGTGCAGGTATTGGTCCATGGCATGCAGAGGGTGCATGATGCTACTGCTGAAGTCATCCCCCACCACATCTGCATCATACCATGATGGCCATGGCAGTGTTTAAATCACTCTCATGTGCTCCTGAACCAGAACTTTTGAGGGTCTGTTGGTCCTGCTAGTATAAATTAAATTGTAGGAGCACCAGAATGCATAAACAACCAAACTAGTGTTGCAATTTATAAATTGCTTTGTTTACATTTTTTATGTTATCACTAGTATTTTCAAATGCTTTCCCCTACTCAGTCTGTGAGCATATACTACATTTATTTGGAACTATACTTGGACATTAAGTCAGGCAGAAGACTTCATAGCCTATTGAGTCTGACTCCCCTAATCCAGGGGTTTTTATTCCTGCCTTTATAGTAGATACTCATCAAGTTTATTTTTAAAGGCACCAATAATATCAGAATTCACAATTTCAGAGGGAGGATTGTTCCATACACCCACAATTCTATGGCTAAAAAAATGCATGGTTTTATTGTTATGAGGATATGTCAATTTAATGTGTTTATTATGGCTCCTGAGATTGAAATTATGAGCTGAGTAGCATATACCCAGTTATGCCAGCATCCCAGCATCTTTTGAAATTCTAAACATATGAAGCAGGTCCCCTCTTAGTCGTCTCTTCTCCAAAGTATACAAATCCAAGTACTCCAATCTCCTGTCATATGACACACTGGTCATGCCTCTAATCATCCTAGTTACTCTTCGCTGAAGTCTCTCAATGGCATTTACATCTCTCTTCAGATAAGGACTCCATAATGGGCTGCAATAATCCAAATGTGGTCTAACCAATGCTCTGTACAAGGGCATAATACATGCTCTACAGAAGCAAGCACAGGTACTGCCAGCTATTTCTCAAAATTTCTGTGATATTTCTAGAAATATTTCCTGCTTTCTGCATTTCCACAGTAGGGGCAGCAGAGAGAAACTCTTCAGAAATATTGTGAAATATCTGGAAATAGCTGGCAATGTCTGTGGCCACCACTGTATGTCTTGAAACAAATTATCTCTGACTCATACTAATAATTCTATTTGTTTTAGTTACCATTTCTTTGCAATGGGCTGAGAAACTAAAATCCTTACTAAGATGCCCAGATCCTTTTCCTGGGTAACTGATTTTAAAATGTTATTATTCAAATAATATTTCTTATGTTTGTTCTTAACCCCTAAATGCAGGATGACACATTTATTTACATTAAATTGCATTTCATTTTGGTCTGCCCATCTCTGCAATTGTGTCATATCATGCTGAAGTCCAGTCACCTATTGTGCATCCCCCACATCAGCACACAGTTTTGAGTCATCAGCAAATTTAGCACAATAATTATTTACCAATTTATTCATGTCAGAAACACATAGGTTGAACAAAACCGGCCCCAGGACAGATCCCTGGGGCACCCCACTACTGACAGATCCTTGTTCATAAAAATAGCCTCGTAATCTGACTTTCTGGGTCCTATTATATAGCCAATTCTTTACCCAATTAACAATATATTTGTTTATACCCAATTCCATCATTTTATTTCTCAAAAGTGAATGCTGGACCTTATCAATTGCTTTCTGATAGTCCAAATAGATGATGTCTACTGGATTATTGTTGTCCAACATATCACTAACCTTATTACAGAATGTAAGTAAGTTTGTTAAACATGATCTATTTTTTTGAATCCATGTTGGGTAGTATCTATTATATTTTTGTTTTCTAGGTCCTTTTCCAACCTATCCTTTAATAAGGACTCAAAAATCTTTCCTAAAATCGAGGTAAGGCTTATCAGCCTATAATTACCCAAATTAGACCTGTCACCCTTTTTATAAATTGGTACCACCTCAGCCTCTTTCCAGTCCCCTGGTATCTCCCCAGATATCAAGGACATGGAAAATAATTTATATAAGGGTTCAACTAATAAATCCTTTATTCCTTTCAATAGTTTCGGATGGAGTTTATCAGGTCCTGCAGATTTAGAAGTGTCAAATTTGTTCAATCTATCTGTTATTTTACTTCTTAACATTATAGTAGGATAAGAAGTGACAGAACTTACATAATCATAGCATGATAAAGATGTAGTTATCTTGTGATACACATAACAAAAATATTTATTAAAGGCCTTAGCCATTCGTAATGGTTCCCTTAATTCTTCATCCTGTATTTCAATAGGGCCTACCTCTCTATTATTGGCTCTGTTGTTAATATAGGGGAAAAAAGTTTTGCCGTTATCCCTTGTATGAAAAAATTTAAATATGAGGGCTGCTTTCTGTTTTCTTACTGCTCGTTCTGTATTTCTTAACTGTTTTTTATGAGCATATATATTGTAAGGACTATTTTCCCTCTTTATAGCTTTGATATGTTTGCTTTTTCCTAATACTTTGTTTAGTTATTTTATTCATACAGCAAATGGGAAGTCTCCCCTATTTATTATAATATTTTTTTAAAGGAACATAATCATTTTAAGTGTCAAAATATACTCCTTAATTTTTTACCATAAGGTTTCTACTGTATCATCATCTGAATTCCAATTCCAATCATTCAATTTATCCCTTATTTTGTCAAAATCAGCCTTTTGGTAGTCCCTAACTTCGGTCCTGCCAGTTAATTTTACCGGTAGATTATGGTACTTGAAAAAGATACTGTTGTGATCAGAAAAAATAACAGTTCCTTAATTTCTAATGCATACACATTGTCAGCATTATTTGTTAGTACCAGATCCAGTAAGTTGGATAACCTGGTTGAACAATTTACCAATTGTGTTAACCCATTTTCATAACATAGGTTTAATAAGTCCTGTTCCTGTCCATTTTTAACTGTACCTTGCTTCCATTCAATGCCAGGGGTGTTGAAGTCACCCATCAACAAAACATCTTTATTAGCGATATCATTTTCAGTGATACGGATCATCTCATTATTTCCAAAACTGTCTATATCTGGTGGTCTATACACTACTCACAATCTCAACTTTTTACTACCCAAATGATAAAGATCTACCCATAATACGTCACACGGGTTTAACATATGATTTATATCGACCTGCTTACATTCTATACCTTCCTTAACAAATAATGCTACCACGCCACCCCTTTTCAAAGCTCTGTCAGTTCTAAAAAGTTTATATCCCTTTATATAAGTATTGCAAGTATCATTGTTAGACCACCAAGTCTCAGTGATTGCTACAAAGTCTATCTTTTTCTCTATTAAAATGCACTCCAGATCAGCCATCTTAATGGAGTTCAAACTTCTTGCATTTAATAATAAACAAGTCATCCCATCCTTATTACTCTTGTATTTTCTTAGTGTTGGAGTTTTCAATCTGCTTCCAGGTTTGTACCCATACCGACACACCTTGTCTACAGTTTTTTTGAGACTGCTTCATAAAATCTAAATCCTAATTTTCTTGTCCCCTTTTTATATAGATGTAAGCCGCTATGGCTCTAAAGGTCCGATCTATCAATATAATCTTCATAGTTAGTAATAAGCTTAACATTATTTTCACAGCACCATTTCCTCAGCCAGTTATTATATTGCTTAATTTTAAGTGCTCTACCTTTGCTAGCTCTAGGTACTGGTAATACTTCTGAAAATATCATCTCTCCCTTAAATGTTTTAGCAACAGTGTGAATCCTGATGGTGTCTTCTACTATCTCTGAGACAGCTTTATATCCCAGATCATTTGTACCAGCATGAACAAGAAGCTTTATGGGTGCACTGGTGTTCTTCAATGTATCTGGAAGCATTTGTGAAATATCCCCTATTTTAGCACCCCATAGGAACAAGTTGTTGTATTTAACTTGTGTCCCTTTGCTGAATAGCTGTCTGTGTACTTAATCATGGAGTCTCCTAATATAAACACTTGTTCTGGGTTTTCACATGCTGTTTCACTTAGATTAATTGTATTTGGTCCTTCTTATAGCTCACAATTAGGGGTTTCCATGGCTAAGGTTCCTAACAATAATGGTAGAAGTGGGGGTGCAGGCAAAGATTTCACTGTTGATGTGACGATTATTTCCTCATTTAAATTGTTTATTTCACTCCTCAAATCTGGTATCCCATTTTGTGCTTGGTCAAAGTTGTCCATTACTATGTTTCCTATCAATATAGGTAATGATATCCCCATGGGTTTATCAATTACTTCCTCAATAAGATTGTATGTTTCACTTGACAAAACTTGTTCCCCCATTAGTACTTTATCAGAAACTTCTGAATAAGTTGCTAATATTTGATATTGATTATGACAGTTAATAATTGGTGATAAAGCCCTTTGTCTTAGCTTTTTTTTCCTTTTACCATCTCTTACTAAAGTCCATTCATTTTCATTTTCCTCTGCATCTATAACTTCTGCCGATCTCTGCCATTTAACAGCAGGTGTGCATCTGGTAGGAGAATTAATTAAATTGATTCTATGCTCTTATAGTTGCTGTTTAAGTTTATCAATCACAGTATCCCATTCTATTATCATATCCCTATATTTCTGTTCATTTTTACATCTTTGACATACAAAAAATATTAAATCCTGTAGCTTCATTAGTGGAAAACATCTCACATGTACCACACTGAGTCCCAGAAAACCTGATTTCAACTCTACAATAGTGTGCTCCATTGCAACAATAGTTCCCTTTTGTTACTGCCGTCTAATCCTGTAGTGTACTGTATTAACTGTCTGTATCCCGCTTTCCCCGTTTCACACGCTAGACACGCACACATGTCTTGGTGCGTATCTTCACACACGTAGCTCACACGCTCCACCTGTACTCACTCCAGTCACATGGAGCACTCCTTTTGAGCTCGGGACCTGGAAGTTCCACTTGGTCATGAGACCCCACACACAGCTGAAACAACTAAATATGGGCTTCTGAGGAGTAAAACAGCCCTGAAAATAACTCCTTACAACAAAGCAAGCACTTAAAAGTCTATAGCCCTGTTACAATAATAAATGATGGCCACATTTGTAAATTTGTATTGGTTACAACACTAACAAGCTAAGGGACTGTCCTTGTGTTCTCACAAAATGGCTTTTAACCAATTTATCACTTGTATTTTCTCCTCTGCGAAAGAAATTCTAGGTTCTGGGCCTACCATTTCCATAAGTATTGGATCACTCAATAGTATCCTCCAATTTTTAGAAGCCACATTACATAGTAACATAGTAGCTGATGGCAAATGAGGACTGCTAGGCTCACCTAGTTTGCTGTATTCCCTGCCTGCATCAGTGGCCACTGACCCTACTTGGTAATTGACTTTTGCCTGTCTTCCCCACATCTAGGGGTCCCTTATGTCTATCCCAGGCATGTTTGAATTCTCCCCACTATGTTAGCACCCACCATTTCTGGGGGTAGGCTATTCCAAACATCCATCACCCTTTCTGTGAAGAATAACTTCCTCACATTTCCCCTTATCCTGCCCCCCTCCAAGTTCATATTATTCCCCACTCTTATTTCTCATTGTAGTTGGCTATAGCAGGTAGCAATAGTTAGAGGTTGGGAAATATATTTTTCTTTTGGTACAAGTAATGTATTCCTGGAGATCAGCTCTGAGTTTCTGTTGGCATTTTCTAAGTCTAATTTGTCATAGACACTCTCAGTCAATTTCCTTGTTAATTTTAATGCTTCCTTTTGAAACTATGCCAGTGGAGTACTATGCCAGCACAATAACTTGTACAAAACTGCATCAGTGCAACACATATGTAAAATTGCATTGACTCAGAAATTATTTAGAGAGCTATAAGCAGAAATAAATTTGGCAAACCGCACATGCACAAAATAGTTCACAGAATGATGCTGTTACAAAACATTGTGCAAATCAGCATAACCACAAAAGGTTTTGGAAACTGGTGTACCTGTCAAAATAAAACATTTCTCACAATAGTGCAAAATACAGTAGTTCCACAAAACAATGGCTTAGTGGCTTAATGACTGAAAATGCCATCAGCACATAATGATAGTCCATAATGACTGAAAATACCATCAGCACAAGTTATCAGATATGACACAGAGATAGTCCTGTGTGAAAATACAGTTCTACCAGTGGAATTGCCATGAAAGTCAGATTTTTGTTTCTGCATAATTTCAGAATGTACTTTGGCAATTTTCACGAAATTTCTAGTTAGAATGGTGGAATGAACATATGAATTTTGAAGCAATGTACAGTACTAAACTGTGGAAAGAAATTCTGCAGAAATTATCACTCAGCAGCACAATAATTGCATGTATTGTAGATTAATGTATTAAACTGCAGAATGGAATTCCACAGAACTGTCATTCCACAGTTCATGTGTATCATTTCAGATGCCAGAAAATGTCATGGAATGGTGAAATTCGCCAAACATAATCAGAGGATTTAGATTTCACCATAGTCAGAATTTTTGAAAGTTTCGTAAAATTACCTGTATTTCATCAAATATCTGTGAGTTTGAAATTCACAGTTTCCTCCCAGCACTACAGAGAGCTGAAGGGATCCTGCAGTCTCTATTTGGAATTATTGGTAGCATTATAATTTATTTCTATATTCCCCTTCTGTGATGCTATTTCCTGTGCTTGTGATTTTGAAAGATGGATGCGTGCAGCTGTAAATGATGGGTGAACTAAATCTGTTTTATTTCTCAGAGTTATATGTTTAAGTACTACCCTATTACAAACAGATGTCCTTTGACAACAGTAATGACACCTTTCATGTTATATATATATATATATATAAGACAAAGAACCTCTGTGCGCAAACACTGAGGCAAGGGTTACCCCAAAGGGCATTTGGCTGGGAAGCCAAGTTTCAAGAAAATACAAAATCACACATGCCCACACAATGCAAAGCATCATGGGCTGCATATGCAAATCACCACAGAATATTATACTGGTCCAACTTTAAGCAGAATTGCATGGTGCCAAAAGGCCTCTCACACAGTTTGCACAGTGCGCACAGAGGTTCTTTGTCTTTTAAATAGTTTTTTATTTTAATGGGTTCACCACCACATATCCAAGACTCTGTCTTAGGGTAGCTGGTCCATTCCACTGGGGTGTCAAACAGAAGAGGCATACTGATGAGTTCTGGTAGGATGAAACATGTGTCTATGTCTTCTGTTAGCACCGTTTGCAAACTGTGTGAGAGGCCTTTTGGCACCATGCAATTATGCTTAAAGTTGGACCAGTATAATATTCTGTGGTGATTTTCATATGCAGCCCATGATGCTTTGCATTGTGTGGGCATGTGTGATTTTGTATTTATATATATATATATATATATATATATATATATATATATATATATATATATATAAGCTCCTCTTTAAATTTGCAAGCAATTTTTCTTTAAAAAGTTTATCAGTAATGCAAATCTGATATCAGGGTATTAACAATTCAGGGTCATAACACTGTAAAATATTAAAGTCATTTGCCCATATCTGGATTTAATGTTTGGTTTCGGAAACCCTCTAGAATGAATCTATCTCAGCAAATAATTTTGTTAAGAAGATTATGATAGCAGCAACTTTCAATGTTTAGCTGCATCTCATTTCAGGAGATTGGAACTCTGCATAACCCAAGCTCTTTCTTTTCTAGCTTCTAACAAAAGCCAGTGAAGACTTTCAAACAATAGACAATGATGATTTTTATAGAGACAAGATAAAACAAAACTTGTTCCAGTAATGTCACTCCCTGCAATAGAGTGAACTCCAACAGCTCCGCTCCTCCCTCACCAAAACACCTAACAGACTCTACCATTTTTGCAGTAAACCGAGTCATTTCAACATTAATAGGTGGAGTTCAGTATGGATGGAAGGCTAAAAACAAGACAAAAAATGAGGCTGCTGCATCTCTTACTGAGTATCACCATGAGCCAGGATTGAGAACTACTATGCCAGCAAGCAGCATGACATTATTTCCATTGCAACCCCCCCACTCTCCTTTGGAGGTCACCAGTGTGCAAATCCATGATGAGTTAAAGTCCTTCCAAAATTAGGTGACAGGCTTATTACAATTCCTGAGATTAATAATGGTGTTTTGCTAAAACATTGAAATGTATTCCTTCCAAATACTATACTCATGGCCGCGGACCTAGCACGTTCATGTATGTATAAGTATATGGTGCCAGAGTGCCAATATGCTCATTCATTAGTGAATTCTGTTTTTTTCCATGGAAGAAACATTGCACAGGACTGCCCTTGCTAATATCAGTTGTAGTTGAAATGGATCAGTACATCTAAACTAAATTGCACTTTCAAAAGTTGAGCCATACTCTGAACAAACACATCAGAGTCTACGCTCTTGCACATGCCCAGAGTCACGGATCAACTTTTGCAAATACTATACAATTTCTTCTAGATATACCAATTGATTTCCACTACAACTGATATTGGCAAGGGCAGTGCCACCCATATAAGCATATTTATTATTCAGCTTCAATGTTGGAAAAAAAAGCACTCACTTATGAATGAGCATAATGCTATCATATACATATATGAATGTTCTGGGACCATGGCCATGAGGATAATAATTGGAGGCATATGTCAATGTTATAGTAAAACATTATTATTAATATCAGGGATTGTAAGGAGCCTGCCACCTTATTTTTGGAAGGACTTTAACTCACCATGAATTTGTGCACTGACAACCTCTGAAGGGGGGTTGCAATGGAGACAATGCCATGCTGCTTGCTGGTGTAATAGTTCCTGATTCAGACTCATGATGATCACCAGTAAAGGATACAGCAGTCTCATTTTCTTTTGTCTTTTTTTAGCCTTCTATTCATATTGACCACCACCTAAACACTATTATTTCTGCTTTTGTACAGTGGGGGTGACTGGGAGTGTTATCTGCAACTCTACATGATTTGAGAGGAAGCAGCTTCAGCTGAAAGACAATTCCCATCTGCCCTGCTGTTTGTATGCTCTGTTGGCATTTTTGAGGATGCACACAGCAGTCTGAGATTGGGAGTGAGAGCTGCACAGGTGCATGTATTCATAAGAAGCCCAAGTCAGATACTGCTTCTGACATCTGTACATGCTCTTTTTTTTTTACTTTTCTGTTTTATCATTACAAATGGGGAGGAAGGACATCAGAATTGAAAAACTTCACAACCGAGGATCAGTCTGCATTTGAGAAATCATGTGAGAAAGTGCACCTTATTTCTTTGTGTTTATATATTTATGATCTTTATTGCGGCAAAGATTGCCTTGTGAAGTGATGTTTGGCACAGTAAAAAGTGTGCTTTTTTCTGACATTCATGATAAGAAAACTGCTCTGTTTAACCAAGAGCACATTGCAACACCTCTGAGGCATGGAGGTCCTCAAGACCAGGTTATCACACCCTTGTTTATGCAGATAAAAGATGTTAGCTGCACTCTGAATGGAACAGTTGATTCCTTTCAAGTACACAAAGCTACCACCCACAAAAAAAACCCAACTCATCGTAATCAGCCTAGTTGATCATTGGGCCATCACTACCGGGCCCCTTGTAGTCTGAAGTGCATTGGACTTGATTGTGATACACCTTTAAAATGCTGTTCCAAAATGTTTCTTGCACAAGTGCAAGGAAACAAAAATGACATTGTTGCAAGCAATTAGTTCAATTTTAAAAGTCCTTTCAATAATCAGTGCTCTTTAACTTGGGGCCAGTCTATTCCACAGCAAAGGAGCATATCAAAAAATCTAATGCAGTCTTTGTGATAGGTACTTGGGAAGTCCATACAATCTGAGATTTAAAAAAAAAAAACTTAGGAACATAGTGTATACAGTACATTGAACCAGTAAGTTTGTGTCAGCTTTGGGAAAGTCCAGGGTAATAATGCTCAATTATAACACAGTTCAATCATTCCATTGGTGCAACAAACTCTTAGCAGAATGGTGTTCATCCTAGTGGACAATGTGCAGTTTTATTCCATAAAAACAATAAAACAAGCCTACTGTACATGTCTTGCTGAAAACTGCATAGAATACAGCATTCAAACTGTGTAAAGTATATACCCTTCATGTTCAGCAATGCCTTGTAACAGTATGTTGCTATACAAACAAAAAAACACAGCACTAACACTTCTTTTAATAAATATTGCTGTATTCAACTCACATGTGAAAAGATAAAATACAGTAGCGCCATGCAAGGTAACAACAGCTCCCAGAAAACAAACAGCCCAACCGGTTTCGTGCCAAAAGTGCCTTCTCGGGGACTAATTTGGTAATTACAATAACCCTTTAAATAGAAAATACCACTTAAAGTGACAGTGCAGTATTAATATCAAAATATCAAAAAATTACCAAAAAATACCACAATAATAAAATAAAAGAAATTACACCAATAATACCAAACAAAGTTCATTGTAGTATACATATAATGACCTCAAAATCCAAAATTAAAGCTCATACTTTAAATTTTAAATGGACATATTCCTATAGGTCAAAAATACAATACTAAATTAGTAAATAATTCTCTTAATGAGCATTCAGGAATAGTAAAAATCACTGGTACATTATATACCAAAATTGCTGAAGTAACTTCAACCTGAAAAAAAGGGAAACACACTGTAAATAACACATAATATCACGTTTATATAGTAATTCATTATTTAAAGTATTTAGACCTTAAAAAAGGTGCAATATCAAAAGTGTCACTTAATCCTGAGTGCTCCAAAGCACCCAGGGTGTAGATCCAAAAAGACTCTCTGCACAAAATTCTATTCTCCAAGTCCCCTCCACATGGGCCTACACACACTTTCTCAATACCACAGAATGTAAAGGTATGGGCAGTGTCATAATGGCATTGTTGTAGATGTTGTACCAAGGCATTCTTATCATTATGACATCTAATGTCACTCATGTGTTCACAAACCCTCAATTTGAATTCCCTCGAAGTTTTGCCTACATAGAAGGCACCACAGGTACAGGTAGCCAAATATACCACCACTGTAGTGGAACAGTTAATAAACTGTCTCACTTCAAACTGTTTATTACATTAACAGAAGAAAACTGTTTTTTCTGGTCCATGATGTTACAAAACTTGCAGTGACCACAACAGAAAAAGCCCAAGGGTGGTGGAGGTAACCAATTAGTGCTAGAACTATTCACTGGTTGGTATGAATCTACCAATAAATCCAAAATATGTCTCCCTTTCCTATAAACCATCCTTGGTCTAGTTTTAACTTCATTTTTTAATGTAACATCTGTACTTAGTATGGACCAATGTCTATCTTTGATATTCTTAACTTCTGCTGTGTTTTGACCAAAAGTAGTAATAAAATTAAGATGTTCAGTATCTTCTACTTTAACTTTATATTCTAACATTTCTCTCCTAGGCATACTTTGAACTGCATCCATTGACTTTTGCAACACACCAGTGGCATAACCTCTATCCTGGAATCTCTGCCATTCCACTCATGCAGATTTCAAAGTCTCCTGGCTCACTGCAATTGCGCTTGGCCCTCATGAACTGAGATTTTGGAATGTTACTGATGGTGTGGCGGGGATGACAGCTGGAAGCATGCAGAACTGAATTTTTATCTGTAGATTTTCGAAAAACAGAAGTACGAATAGTACCATCCTGTAATTTAACAATATCCAAATCCAAAAATCTTATCTGCCTAAGATCTGCCTGTAATGAAAATCGTAAGTGTGGATTTGATGAATGTAAATATTCTACAAATCTTTCCAGCTCATCATAGGTTCCACGCCACACCATCAGAACATCATCAATAAAACGTCTCTAAAAGTCAATCTTATCATAGAAAGGATTCTTGGCATAGTCATAGACCACCTCCCTTTCCCACAGTCCCAAATAAAGGTTAACATAATTGGGAGCAAATGTAGCTCCCATAGCTCTCCTTTTAATTTGGTGATAATATTTCCCTTGAAAAATGAAAACATTAAACATTAAAATTAGTCCCTGAGGAGGTGCTTTTGGAGCGAAACCGATTGGACTGTTTGTTTTCTGGGAGCTGTTGTTACCTTGCATGGCGCTACTGTATTTTATCTTTTCACATGTGAGTTGAATACAGCAATATTTATTAATAGAAGTGTTGGTGCTGTGTTTTTTTGTTTGCATAGTTACTAACTTACACTGGCACAACTTGAACTGGAGCTGCTTTTTTTGTGCAGTTGTAACAGGATGTTACCATACTCCATAACAGGGCATAGTACATGTCTGGAAATTATTTTGTGGCATAGTTAGAAATCAGCATTTTCCCAGGTAGAGCCATCAATATATTAACAGTCCAGCATACCACTCTACCTGTTTAATCTGGTTTCAGAGCCAAATAGTTAGGGCTCAGTTTCCAAATAGACATCCTGGACATGCAACATCTTTTTACCACAATTGCATAACTTGAAAATAAATATTTAGGTCACTTGAAATATGGTCTAAATTTTTGACACAGTTGAGACAATTTGCACAGAGGAAATTACACTTCACTTTCATGCTGTAAAGTGTCACAAATGCAGCAAAAACTTTGAAAGTAGCATTCCAATGTTTTTGTACATATTGGATGATGCAGTCATAGCCTAAAATTGTAACTGTGCCTACGGCATCACTTTTGAAAATCCTGCCCTAAAGCAATCATTTTCTTTTCTTGAGGTAAACTGTTATATTAACTTATCTGATTCTGGAGGTGAAGAAAACCTTGTTGAAGTTTATCCTGTATCTGAGCAGTAGACATTATAAAATATTGTACAGTATCATCAGAGCACATTTGTACTTTTTCATCAATTCAAACTAATGGCAAGGTATTGATACATATCGAATTTAGAATGGATACCATGGATGTGCCTTGAAGGACTCCATAAGTAATACAGTTGCCTATAGACAAACTACCTCCAGTTGTGTTCATCTGAGTTATGCATGAAAGAAAACCAGTGAATAGCACCTGGACCAACCCAAGTCAGATAGCCTATTGATACATTATGAAATGAGTGACAAGGTTGAAGGCTTTGGTGGTCAACAAACAGAGCTTTCAATAGATGTTCTTTTCAATAGCAGAATGCACAGCAGTTGGTAAATTTTACAAGTGCAAAAGATGCACTATACCATGGTCTAACCCGATATTACTAGTTTGTAAGTTCTCATTGACTTATTTGATTACAGCAAATGTTAAAACAGCATTTAGTTTTTCATAGATAGAATAAAGGCTTCCCAATTTCCTTGGTCACTGTAATGAACAGGTAGCTATGAAAATAAATGCTTAAATATATTGCTGTATATTTTACAACTATGTTAAATTTCAGTGATTCAAAGGTATTGTTCTATTTTTTTTGTAGTAACCTATTTTTTTAGATAATTGAGAACTTAATTTGCTGCAATTTTCACAAAGCATCTGATCATTCCTAAATACACATTACAATTAGAGCTATGCAGCATGTAATATTCCACCATCAGAAATCTGAAGTAATACAATACTAATTCAAAGAAATTGTGCAGAATTCCTGTGAAATTTTTGCAAAATGTCCCACAAATTTACATTTCAGTTATATCTGCTTAACTGTAAAATTACTTGTTCAAATTTCATCAACGGTTCCACATGATCAGTTACTTACCACATGTATATCATGTTATACATTCCTTGCTTTACTTTTTCTTATAATGTGAAATGTGATGTCTGAAATTCTTTTTACAATGTATATTGGTTTGTTTAAAAAAATCTGTAATGACATAATGTCAAACAATAAAACTTAACTAAACTGAATGGACTACCAGATGGTCAAAGGTGAGAACACATATTAAGAAGTAATTTATAGAGCTGCAGAAGTGAGTGAATTATGAATTATGAAATGCCACTTGTTAACCTTTCAAAGATAAATTGCTTGTTTTACAAACTGAGTTCATCATCTGATCAGACCAGCAGATGTATTTAAGGTTAAAAAAAAACACATTGTACATGCTCTATCAGTTTGTGGGTGTAGTTTCTAAAAGCTCCTATACTGATTAATACCAAAGAATAAGAACATGTTTTTCATTTTCCATAACTTGTTCAAGCACTACTTCTTGGGACACAGAAAAGCTGGAGAAAATGTTTACCTGAGAATTGTTGTCTGATATATGTCTTTCTTAATATCTTTTTACAGGAACATAGGATTGAAGACATTGAAAATGTCCAGTGCTCCTTAAATTTTTTCCACTTGCCTGAACACAAAATGTTCAACATGCTCATCATTCATGTTGGATGGCCATTATTGCAATACATTTTTAAAAGTATAAAACAATAAAAATAAACCCAATGGTATCAATGCAAGACAGAGAATATTTGTTGTATAGCAGAAGTAGAATTGTTGCTAAGTTGTTAAGCATTATAGTAATCTGACCCACTTTGTACATATCAAAAATATTCTGTTGTCTAATAAATCATAAAGACTGGGTGAATATTCTCATTTTGTTTTGTACTGACCAATTAATGTGATCTCAGGATGCAGAAAATGAATATACAACAGCTCATTAAAGGAGTTATCTTTTTTCTAACGACTGTCACTGGCCTGTCTGGGAATGTTGTGATTCTTGTATCCATGTCCCATGTTGCCTACCAAGAGAAAAAGATGATGCCAGCAGAGACAATACTGTCAAACCTAGCAGGATCAAACCTTGTGCATCTTTTAACATTAGGGCTCCCACATTCCCTATTTCCATTTGGAGAAATATATTTTTACACAGATCTTGACTGCAAGGTTGACCTCTATTTAATGAGAGTATCCAGGGTCATGATCATTGGCTTAACCTGTCTGCTCAGTTGTTTTCAGTGTGTAACTCTGGCCTCTTCTACTCCACGATGGGCTACATTAAAGAACAAGATGCAAAAATATCTTATATTTCTCATCATTGTTCTTTGTATATTAAGCATGGTTTCTAGCATAGGTTCAGCCCTATTTCCTGTTGCTAGTAGGAACACAACTGATTTGAAATACACTTTCAATTTGGGGTACTGCCTCTCAGTGTATCCTAGTAAATTTATATTTGAGCTCATTGGTTTTGTCTCATTTGCTCGAGATGTAATATTTGTCATCCTCATGGCTCTGGCTAGCACCTATATTCTGTTAATTCTTCATAGACATGGGAAGCAGATGAAAGGAAAGAGGAGCTCTGACCGAAACCAAGAAACCACAGCAGAGCAACAGGCATCTAAGATGGTGGTAGCTTTTGTTGTTATCTATGTGTTACTTTTTGGAATTGAAAACACCATTTGGTTTTACCAAATCTCTGTTTCTAAGCAAGGTGACCCTACTCTAAATGATGCACGCCTTTTCTTATCCTTTTGCTTTTGCTCACTCTTTCCTATAATCCTGATTGCCTTCAATCAGAAAGTTAGGCACAGAATAACATGTTATATACAGTAGGTTAGGAAACAAGTTATGTAATTGGTGCAGTTATACAATACCTCTTCATGAGCCAAAGCACACCGCTTCCTCAGCAATGCTGAATGTATGAAGTTACATTTTGGAAATACTGTATACAGCCCAGTTTCCTAATGATTGTGTAAAGACAAAATATAGATTGGCCTGGAATTTTCATGCAAATTAGCAAAGTACATTTTCTACTGCATTTATAGCTCATGCTTCTTAGGGTCAATGATTAGTCACTAGGTGCTCTTGAGGTGCCACATATTTTCCTTAACAACAATTCAGGTATTCCAGCAATATGCGAACAGAAGGATAGCAGAAGTGCCTCCTCCTTCAATTTAAAAGTTGTGGGTTTTGTGGCAAGCTTGATTTCCTGTTCAATGGCTAATGGAGATCTTTGTGGGATAGTGTCATCATGTGCTCACTGTCTGTGGGAAGATATGAAACATGTGGACAATCTTAGACTAGTAATACCATCAGCTGTGGAGGATAACAGACCTTTTATCTTGCTTTGCCCGATGTGGGGGAGTTGGTGCCTACTAGCTAAAATTGAAGAAGTAGGGCATCCATGGAATACATTGCATTATAAACCTCTCAAAACATGAGCCTAGATGCATGCATTCTGTTTGATTCAGTAATGGTCCTTGTCACACTCATAACGAACTGCTAGAATAAATAGAATACTGGGACTCAGCTATTTAATCATTTTTAAAGTCAAGTAATGCCATTTTTAGCATTAAATATATTTTTAAGTTCTGTTTGGCAGTTTATAATTGATTTACTCAAAAATCATTTACCAGTAAATTGCCTGCTGAGCATTAATAGTAATAAAGACTCTTTTTAATTGGTCATTTTATTATTAGAATAATGTCTATTATGGTATTACTGCTTTCAGCTATGCCACATGCAATTATTCTCCCACCAGTCTACATTCTAATATTAAAGGATTCTGTTATACAAGTCCTTATTCCTTAATTCTTCCAACCAAGTGATATTATGATTATCAAAACGACTACTATTTTTATGTTTATTTGTATCTGAGGGGTTGTTTTACCTGCAGTCTATGAGGAATAATACAAGAATTGGAGAATCTGATGGTTTACTTGGCAACTCATATGCTGCTCAGTTAAATACCCCCAAATAAGTTAAGTAGGAGAACAAGACACCATAAAGTAAATGAGTCAGGTCAGGAGTTAATAAAGATTCTTAAAGAGTACAATATCTTTCCTCTTAATGGAAAATTAATTGGGGATAATATTGGTGAATGTACTTATATTTCATCTAGATGGTCCTCAGTGGTTGATCTTATGTTATGAACAGGTTCAATCACCAAATGGGGTAAGCTGAAAATATTGGAATGATCAGAAAGTGATAATTTTCCTGTCATATTAAAACATTATTCAGCAAATATGAAAGTGCATAAAATCCAGTCAAAATTATGTTTGTTTACAGAAATAAGGGCAAAAAGGTGGATTACCTAGAACTTAGATATAGAAACAATTATTAATAATACATTATCCAATTCAATTATCTGCAAAGAGGTCAGGTGACTTCAGGATTGCTCATTAGATCAACTTCTGAATGCCTTTACATTATTAGCTTTAGCGATAAAAATTATTTTGGAAATGCCTCTATCTCTAATTAATCAGAAAAAAATAAAGGGCAGTTGGTTTGATAGGGGTTGTAGAAATTTTAAAATAACACTTAGGAAACTAATTAAAAAAGAAAAGAAAACTCAGAGTAAAAAGGACTCTAAGGTAATTAGTGATAAAAGAAGAATGTATAAAATGATGTTAAAAACACACTATATCATAAAAAATGGTGAGAAAAGATGTCAGATGCAGTGGAGCAAAAAGATAGTAAGAAATGTTGGCAATTTGTAGCTAACGGGACTAATAATTACAGTAATACATTACACTTCTATATTTCATAACAGATTGGATCCACTCTAGTATTTACCAAAGAAGAAGTGTATATATCTATTAACTCATTAAAATTACACAAAGACCTGAGACCTGATTGTATACTTACGGAGGTCTATCATTATCTCACTGGGTCATGGTGTAAAGCTTTAACACTTATGTATAACAAATGTATAAAATAATCTAAATATCCTGCATCCTGGAAAGAAGCAAATATCATACCATTACATGAGAAGGGAGATAAAACAAACCCAAGTATGTACAGTCCTAATAGTTTGCTGGAAGTTAATGTAAAACTTTTCCCTAAAGTTGTTCTGGAGAGATTGAACTATCAAATAACAATAAATGGAGGCTTAGCCCCCTTTTCAGGATGGATTTAGACCAGGCTATTCAACCCTGGATAATGTCTTTATTCTTCATCACTTATTAGAAAAGTATGTTAAGATAAGAAAACAAAGACTTTTTGTAGTATTCATTGATTACTCCACAGCATTCAATTCTATATCAAGAAAGTTGCTTTGATCCCAGATGAGTGAAAAGGGTATAGAGAAGGCTTTAATAAATATCATACATAGTGTTTACTCTGATAATTGGGCCAAAATCCACTTGGAAATAGTGGGGCAGTTAATGTCTGCATTTGAAATAAATAAAGGGGTCAGACAGGGATGTGTGATGGCCCCTGTTTTGTTTGCCCTTTATACTGATCAAATGCCTACAGTCATAGCCCTGCTTGACTCAGATACACCTAAAGTGAAGCAGCACAGAATTTTAGTTTTACCCTATGCAGACGACCTAGTGTTGCTAACATTGATGAAAAATGGCTTTCAAAGGAAATTAGATTTTATAAATAAAGAATCCACAATTTAAAAATAAATTTAACAAAAACAAAGGTGGTAGTTATTGGATGAAACAATCCAGTTGTAAATCAAAATAAAAGGATCTGGAACCCTGGCAATCAAAAAGTAGAAGTTGTAAAGTCATATGTATATTTGGGTACAGAATTCAGTGTAAATACAATTTGGAATGATCACTTTCTGAAGATTATAGAAACATTAAAAGAACAATAATAAGATTGAACAGATTCAATTATAAATATGGTGGATTAAGTCTTAGACCCCTAGTAGAAGTTATAAAAGTGAAGTATCAGGCACAGTTGTAGTATGGGTCAGAGGGGTAGCTTGTGACATGGGCATCAGTGATTGAGTGCCTGCAATAATAGTGACTCAATCCATGGTGCATGTCATCAGGTCTACCGATATGGAAGGGTGACTGGATGGGGGGGTCAGCGAATATAGCAACAGGATGTCACTATATGTATGCTCGCAGGGGGGAGCGAGCATGCACAGTGAGGGGCAGGTGGGATTGTGAGGGGTGGGTCACTGAGCTGGCCCCATGGTGTGGTGTGTGGTTTGGTGGCTTTGGTGGGTAAGGTGCTGGGTTCGGGTTCATGTGTTGGTGCATTTTTTGTTGCAACCTGCCCGAATTATTTTTTTCAATGTTTTTGCACCCCCCAACATGCACCCCCTGGAGGTGAGAATCCTTAAGTAGGGGGATGCGAGGGCACAGCCCCCCACATAAAACATTTAAAAAACAAGTCCCCAGCACCAGTTTGCTGTACGCTGGGGAATCAAAGTGCTGAAACTGATTTTTGGCACTCAGACTTTGCGATAATGGTGACCGCCTTTAGGCTTACACTGTTATCACATATATCCATCAGAGATGAGGGATATTAATAATCAAGAGTGGCTGACCATACCTATGAATAAAATCTTGAGAAAAATCCTGGGCCTGGGCCTATCCTGCCCTGCTCAATATATCAAGGCAGAACTGGGCTTAGTTAATATAATTGCCAGTATTGAAATAAGAAAATTAAACTTCTGGCTGAAGTTTACTAGGCATGATACAGATAGGATAACCAGTCTATGTCTACAACAGAAGCAAAACTGGTATAACATGAATATTGAAAGAAGACTTTGGTATGGGACAATTATGAAACTTCTTGAAAAACACAACCTGCAAGTGTTAGGCAAATATATAACAAAATGAATTAGGATTAGTTTAAAATCTGAAAAAACACAACACTAAAAAAGTGTCAAAATATTGGGAAAACAAGGACTTGGAACACATTAAAGGTTCAGCTTACTCAAAGTGGTTTGCAAAGAATATTTATTATTATGGAATGAAACCATATCTGGATATTTTAAAAGATCTGGAAATGCATAAAATATTTATTATGTACAAATTTGAGATGTTCCCTGGAAGTGTATTAAAATGTCAACATGATAAATCATATGTAGGGACAATCAATTTGCACATGTCAGGTGGGAGGAACAGAGAATCTTATCCATATATTGTGGCAATGTTCTTGGTTTAATAAAGAATGGGCTTACTTGTTAAAAACATTTTTTAAATTCACAATATGATGTAGATCTGGATATGTTGACAAATATTCTATTACATAGAGCAGGTACCTGGACTATTGAAAGGGTGGCAAAATATTTTTCCATAATAAATAAGGTACAGAACAAGACTGATAAATGTGCAATAAATTCTTAAGTGTAAGTATATGAATATAAATAGGTGAGTTTGTGCAATAGACTAATAGACCATTTACAGTAATCTGAATACTGTTATTATAAATGTAATGTAATTTTATAGTACTGTATATTTTGCTTATGCACTTTACAAAGATCTGTGTATACATCTGCACATTTTATTATGGAACTCTAAACATACAGGACAATTCTGTATATGGACTTTTTTCCTTCCTCTTTTAGAATTTTTTAATTGTTGATGACAATAAAAGTTAAACAATAAAAAAAAGAAAAGATGATCCGTGAGGTTGTGTTCTCAGATACCATCCTATTTTTCTGCCTAGCTTTGCCATGAGTGTAAAATATGCACTCCTTAATAATTACCTGATCCAGAATATATCTGGTTTGGGGAATTAGGATTATTCATCATGTCTATTGCCTCTCCTAGGAGCCATTTAAAAGAATTTGCTACTCATCACCCAGTTTCAGTAGTCACTGACACATGTGCCAGAAATATGTAAAAGAAACACAAATATCTAAGAACCATTTAGTTCATGTGTAACAATTTTTTCACCGAGGTGTAAGTGATGCAACATGTAAAAAAAGCAAGCACTGTGTTACAAAATTAAACTTTTTTCATTCTGATTTTAAAAATGACTATTTTAAATTCAGTGTAAATAAATTATGCTATTACTGTACAGTAAACATGTCTGGATACTCTGACATTATTTATGTATGCTTTGACACTTACTAAGAAATGTTAACTTAATTTATCAGGGCCAAAAGCCTTTGTAACTTCATCATGATGTTATGAGGAATAGAACATGTAGATATTGCAAGGAGCTCACTTTAGATACCACTATACCGTAACATAAGCCATTTATACCGGAGCTGACAGAAGCCTCCTGGTGCATTTTCATGCAGTTGTTTTGCAAATTGTTCAACAATCATCTGTGCTCCTGGAAAAGAAATGTGCCCCAAAAACTTATTTTTGTTTGAAAGTCTGCCGTTTTGTGCAAAAATTGTGCTTTCACACTGTTTGTCTGCAGGAACTGCATTCTTAGAAAACAAACACACAACAACAACAACAATAAAAGACAAAACAACAGTGTTATGTGATTTTTATTTAATTTTATCCTTGATGTAAAATTGACAAAATCCAATGATTTTGATAGAAGCAAAAATTGTGTAAAAAGGTTTTTGTATAATTTATGCCCATGAACATTACATTTTGCCCAACTCTAATTTATGCTTTTCCAATTCTGATACAACAGACCATATGATTCTCATGTTGTTTTCTTTACCTCCTTATTGAGATGTCAGTAATTTGGTAGCTGTGCTCCCAGTACTGTCTTCCCTTCTGACAGGTTAGGCGTCATATGAAGAATGGCAGAGATTCAATGGGTTTGTTGGGTTTAAAACCTCAACAGTATCTTTATAACTACAACATATGACTTCTGCAAAAAATAGTGTGGGTAATTACCAGATTCTGTACAGTACTATAAATATTTAACAATAGTTAAAGAGATAAACATTAATACTTGTATCATATGAATGCTGACAGAGGTTTCTAAACATTTCTTTATAAGAATAAGATATGTGTTTCTCATAACTCATTATAGAAACATAGAATCTGACAACAGATAAGGACTGCTTGGCCCTCCCTGCATACCCATTTTTCCCAAAGTATATGACCACAGACTCTAATTGATCAACAACTCTTTCTCCCTCCCCCCTTCCTTTCCGCTTCAATTCACTTATGCTTATCTCATGCATTCTTGAACCCACCAATGTTTTTTTTCTCCACCACCTCCTCTGGAAGACTGTTCCATGAATCCACCACTCTTTCTGTGAAGAAGTACTTACTCACATCTCTCCTGAACCTACCCCCTCAAACTTCATAGCATATCCCCTTATTCTTCAGCACCATTTTGTTCAGTAAAAAACTCTTCCCTCCTGTACCTTATTTACCCTATGTGGTGTTTGAAGGTCTCTATAATATCCCCCTTGTCTCTTCCAGGGTGTACATAGTGTACATATTGAAGTCTTTTAGTCTCTCCTCGTATGGCTTTTGATGCAGACTTGCATCATTTTAGTTGTCGTCCTCTGGTCCACCTCCACTCTGTATATGTCCATCTGGAGATGTGGTCTTCAGAACTGGACACTGTACTCAAAGTGCGGTCTTAACAGTGATCTATACAGAGAAAACACCATTGCACTGTTTCTGCTGGTAATACCCCTCATTACTGTATGTATCCCAGCATACAACTAGTCCTCCCAACTACCTTGTTGTGCTACCTGGCCAATTTTGGGTCATCACATATGATTACCTCCAGGTGTCTTTCTTGCTAGGTAGATGTCAATACCACTCAACCAATGTTGTACTCAACCTAGGGTTTCTGTATCCTAAGTGCATTATTTTGCACTTTTTCACATTGACAGTCACCCTATACCCTCGGTAACTCCTCTAATTTCCTCAGGTCTCTGCTCATCCTTTCCAAACTGCATGGTGTCATTTGCAAAGAGGAAGACATTAAAGAGGACTGGTTCCAGGATTAACCCCTGAAACACCCCACTGGTCACCCTCCCTTTCTTGTAGTGAACTCCATTTACTACTACTCCTGTCTCCTTTCCCCTGACCAATTTCTTATCCAGTTTAACACCTTTGGACCTAATCCTAAATTACTCAACTTGCTTATTAGTCTCATTTTTGGAATGGCATCAAAAGCCTTACTGAAATCGAAGTGGGCCACATCTACCACTCCACCTTGATCAAATTCCTTTGTCAACAGTCAAAGAACTACCTGGGTTTTGTAATCCACTATATTCTAAATATTCCACAGTCCTTTCCTGCAGCAGTAATTCCATTAACTCTCCCACTGGTGATGATAGGTTGACTGGCCTATAATTGCCATCCTGCTCCCTGAAACCACTTTAGTGAATTGGGACTACATTTGCCCTCCTTCAGTTCTCTCCCCTTTTGTTTCCAGTGAACTGTTAAATAGGACTGTCAGAGGTGCAGCCAGTACCTCCATGAGCTGCCATCAGGACGCTCTTATCTGAAAAAGGACTAGTGTCCACCTCACTCCCTCCAAAGCTTTTGTAGCTTTTTCTAGCCCCTCTCTTTCTACATGTATTAAATATTGTTTCATGTATCTTTTTCATTTTTCTCATAAAAGGTGAATGTTAATATTTTGTCATGAGACTTGCCTGATATAACTATTATCTGTTTAGCCACTGGCATATTACATTTAATACATAGGAGATATTTATATTGGGTGTACTATAAAAAACTATAAAAAATAAAATACACATAGGTCACATACTGTACATAGGTCATTTAAGAGTTAGATAAGACTACAAACCCATTTGAAGGTCACCCTTTACACAAGGAAATATCCTGTAATGCCATGTTTTGAACATTAGTTATCTAATTTTACTTTAAACTCAGACATACTTTTCCTACCCTCCACCTCCAAAGGAAAATCATTCCATACTCCAACCACCCTCTGATTGAACCAGGAAAACTTCAGCTTGGTTGCATATGTTTCTTCCTTGAGCTGTAGAACATGAGATTTTTTATCATACTACTGGTCTTTGAACTTAAACCCCAAACAATCCCAGAGATCATCATTTATCAGGGATCTGTGGAGTAGGCAAAGGTCTCCCAGCAGCCTTCTGTACTCCAATGTATGCAATCCAAAGGACTGTAACCTATCCTCATAGCTTAGGTTTTTAAGACATGTTACCATCCCAGTAGCTTTGTCTAGAACACATTCCAAGACCTTTACCTCCCCTTTTGTGCATGGTGACCAAAACTGGGCACAATAGTCCAAGTGTGGTCTCACAAGGGAGACATACAGAGGAATTGCCACCTCCCTATCTCTGCTATCAATGTGTCTCCTAATGCAGCTCACAATTCCATTTGCCTTTTTAGCACTTCAATGATAGTGCTTTTTAAATTTCAAATCATTCATTATTATCATTCACAAGTCCCATTTCTCTGGTGTTTCTTACAGAAATTGTTCATATAATAAATACTGGGCCTTCTTATTTGATCTTCCTAAGTGCATAACAGAGCATTTATCCACATTACACTTGAGCTTGTATGACATTGCCCATTGCTCCAATCTGATCAATTCTTCATGCAATTTCTCAATCTCCCTATGCACCACAGAGCCAGTTTCAGTATTGTCTGTGAATTTGGATAGCCAAACTCCCCCTTCACATTTCATTGATACCACATATATATTAAACAAACTGGGTCCCAATACTGATCCCTGTGGCACCCCAGTAGTGATACTAGCCCATTCAGATGAAACACCCTGGATATAAACCCACTGCTTACTATCTGCTAACCAGGATTTGATCCAATCCACTAAATTGATGTTGATCCCTGAGTCCGTAGGACTTCAACTAGTTTGTGGTGTGCTACTGTGTCAAAGGCTCTACTGTAATCCAAAACTATTACATCCACTAGATACCCTTTGTCCAGTGCCTTGCTGGCCTTCCCCAAAAATTGTAATAAACTAGTTTGACCCAACCTTCCCTTGGTAAAACCATGTTGGTTAATATCGTCTTTTATGGTTTCTAAATAAAACTTCTCCATTTCATCTTTGATTACATTTTTCAGCACCTTTCCCAAAATTTTATCGGAGTCACTGGGGAACAGTTTTTGCTTTCCTTCCTACTACCTTTCTTATATATTGGAATAACAGTTTTTTTTCTCCAGCTATCCACAACACATCCATTATTCAATGATGTTTGAAAAAACACTAAAATTGGTCCTGATAATTCCTCTGCTAATTCCTTAATAACTCTAGGGTGCACATCATCTGTTCCTGGTGCTTTATTTGAGTTCAACTGCTGTAACTTGTTTCTAGTGTCATTTTCTGCTAGCTCAATCATCTGCCCTTCACTATTCAGGACAATTGATATTGTACAATCAATTTTGACATTAAACTCAGAGCAGAAATAATTATTCAGCATTTGAACCGTAGGTTTCTTATCCTTAACTGATTTCCCCCTGTCATCCTCAAGAGGACCAACATGTACATTATCGCTACATTCATAGTTGATGTGGTTGTCAAATGTTTTATCATTATCCTTACGTATATTGCCTGCTTTAAGTCATACTCTAGCTTGGCTTTTTTGATACTCCTTTTATAGACCTTGACTGATTTCTTATAGCCCATCCATGCTTCTGACTAATTTTTTCTCCTGTTACAGGCCTTTCATTTCTTCCTGAATAGCCTTCCAATATTCTTATCTAACCGTTGCCATATCCTTCTAGCCCTGTTATAGTTAACTCTTTTGGGGACATATTTCTCAACAAGATGATCTATTTTATTTATTAATATATCCTACATTCCATCCTGTTTTTTGTTCTTAAAATCTTCTTTCCAGTCCCAGATACTTAATTCATACTTCATCCTCTGAAACTCCGCTCTTCCAAAACATTTAATATTGGTTATACCATTTATTATACTGAAAACCTCCATAACCTCAAATATTACCATTTCATGGTGGTTGTTTCCAAAGGTGCAAGTGCATGGCAGTTTATTGTATCATCTCCTATATTACTCAATATCAGATCAAGAATATTGTCTCTTCTTGTGCCTGATTTTACATCTTTGTCAAGGCCAATTTTATTTATTGTATACAGAAAGCCCCATTCTGAATGTGTCCTTCCTTCCATCCTTTCCCAGTTGATGACAGGCATGTTAAAGTCTCCTACTAGAATACTTGTATTGTTGGAATTTAATCTGTCAAAAAAATCATAATGTTTTTTCAAACGTTATCTCTTGGCATGATGACCTATAAACTAGGCCTAAGATAATTGTTCTGCAAGACTTTGGATAAGTTTTTAGCTATACATATTCCGAGTTATCCTCACCCCTATATCCATCAATTCAGCTTCTATAGAGTCTAACACATATAGCGCCACTCCCCCTAGATTTCTATTTGATTTTTCTTTGCTGAACAGTCTAAAGCCCTTGATATCCCTTCCCCACTTGCCATCTTTGTGCCACCAGGTCTCAGTGATGGCACATAGTTTGGGTTGCCTCCTTTATTAATATGTGTTCCAGCTCTTCTTTCTTCAGACTCTGGCATTTACAAGCAGGAATCTCCAGCCCCATATGTAGATCTCATATGAGGTGTAAACTGTGATTGTTCCACAACACTGGATGACATAGACCCTCCCCCTTCATCCTCTCCTTTCAGTTTCAACATTCCACTCTGCTATTGGTTATCCTGTTTGCCAATAGTCCTGAGCCATATTAGTGTAAATGTAGTCCATCTCTTCCATATAGTCTTACATCACCAAACCTCTCCCAATTCTACACTCCAACTCTGAAGCCAGCCATTTAACTGAACGATATCTCTGATTTTGACCTCTAGCCCTTGGTACAGGAGTATTTCATACATTATGACATTGCACCCCTTATTCTTTTTATTTTTTAATTTAAACTTTATTAATACATTTCCCTTTATAAAGGGCAGTTACAGCGAACAAGGTGTGACATACCACATGTACAGAAAAACTGCCCAGCCCACCCCCCCCTTACAGCAGCAACAAGATCCTATAACCTAAAGTGCAGTGGTTATTTCCATTGGACATATAAGAAAGACTGAGGTGTGGCATAATCATAAGTGAGACAATGAGAGTAAGGAGTGGAGGGGATCCCATACTTTACTATGAGCTGCAAATCTATTTTGAAGGCTTGCAATTGTCTTTTCTGTTCGGAGATTAGCAATGATTTCATGCAACCACTCTTGGAAAGATGGGGTAGATTTGTCTTTCCAATGGCGTAAAATGAGTTTCTTAACAAATAGAGCAATCATAGAAATATGAAATTTCCTGATTCTGACCTTAACAAGGGACATGTCCCCTAGGAGACATATCTCAGGAATAAAGTACTCCTGAAGGCCCAGAAGGGGATCCAAAGACATCTTGATTGAATTCCATAGAGGGGAAACTTTGGGACAGGACCAAAACATATAAAGGAGTGTTCCTTCTTCCTGCATGCACTTAACACATGTACTAGAATTCAAGAAACCCCATTTCTTTAGTTTAACAGGGGTACAATACATATTGTGTAATATATGGTATTGCATGAGACGCAATCTGTCCTGGGAAACATATTTATGACAGGATCTCCATAAGGATTGCCAATCCAACTGGTATTGAGGAAGGAGTGAGTTCCAGAATCTAGTAGGTCTAAAGGAGTCCCTGTATTTTTTATAATACAACACTCTGTATAATTTAGATACAGTGCCCGAAGATCCAGACAGTAGGGAGATTTCAGGTATCAAGACTGACACCTTCAGGGAAGGGGGAGTATTCCCAGGACTAATATGAGTAGGTGTCTTAACTGCATGACCTTAAAGTGAGACAAAACTGGAATGAGAAATTTTTCAATAATTCCACCTGGGGACAACCAGTGTCCCTCCCCATCCACCAAGGAAAGCAGTTTTCCATCACCTAATTGGGGCAACCACTTACTGGGAATCTGCTTCCTGTTAATAGTAAAAGACGGGGAGTTCCAAATGGACTGAGCTAAGTCAGTCTGAAGGGAGTAATGAAAAAATAAACATAACTGTGCATAGACTCTTATAGAGATACCTACTGGGACACCGCAGTAGAGACTTCCGGTGTGATGGCTGCCTGAGTTGGTTCGATCGCGAATAGCTCCGGTAACAACCTCGCTCAAACCAAGCCCTATAAACACTTTTAAACATCCCCTGCAGTTTTTATAAATTTGGGTAGAAAGCAGCAACTAACCCGAACGGTTTTTCGGGCTGAAGAGGCGAGAATTTGGGGGAGATGGATGCCGAAATGAAGAAGGCTGCACTGAAGCACACACCTCCCTCTACTCCATCCAAGGAGAAGCAGCCTAAATGATCTAAAGCCCAGGAAGAAGACCTGAGTTCAGCCACTTCTAAGCCAGAAGTGCTTAGTGAGAAGAGATTTTTAGAAGAATTAACGCCTATAAAGGATACATTGCTGGTGTTAGCTTCGGAGCTGAGGGGTATGAGGGTGACTTTAGATCAGCTTACTATTCGGACCTCGGATAACGAGGCCTGCATATCCTCGATGGATGACTGGCAGCAGCGTCAAGAGCCAGAATTGGGGCAACTGAGACAAAGGCTTAAGAAAGCTGAGGACAAACTAGAAGATCTCGAGGGGAGATCATGGAGGAACAATTTGGTGGTACTGGGATTGCCTGAAGGGGAAGAGGGACCAGCACCAGTAGTGTTTGCCCAGAAACTTTGTGAGAGGTTAGTAGGGCCCTCTCCTAATGGCCCCACTTATATAACTGAGAAAGCACATCACTCCCTAAGGCCTATGCCATTTATGGGTTCCCCTCCCAGGCCCTTCTTGTTTAAACTGCTAAATTTTGTGGATAAGCAATACATTATTGCCAAATTAGAAGAGCTGCAAGAAATTAAATGGGAGGGGAAAAGGATAAGGGTGGCACAAGACCTGCCATACACAGTCGGACAGAAGTAGTCTGCCCTCCACCCTGTGGTCTCTAAGCTCATCTCGGCGAGTATTAAATTTAGAGTCAGATATCCAGCAACATTACAGATATTCCATGAGGGGAATTGGCACTCCTTTGAAACGTTGGATAAAGCAACAGAATTCTGCAAACATAAATTCCCAGACCTGTTTAAATGAGTTTGCAGTGCCATCTAGTGGACATTGGATGCAACTTTGATCTTATGCTGTGTGATGTGCATTGCATGGACCTGTTCTATTTCTGGCTTTTACATAAGTAGAAGGATACCCTGGGCTTAGATAATGGAAATATAGGTTTGCGAGCATAAGAAGGTGGCTTGTGACTTTTAAATAAATATGGGACAAGGGTCATAAAGTAATATGATAAATAAGGGGAGAGTATCTCCTATATCACTCAAAGGTGGAAAGAAATATCAGCCATTGGTGGGAGGAGTGAAACAATGATATCTTTAAGGAAGGCTATTCTCTCTTTTGATGTTTATGTAACCAAAGCGTTGAAATAACAGCTTAGATATTACTGTAAGTAATTTTGATATGGAAGTGGTTGGGTTTAAACTTTGTTAGCGGCAAATAGCACTGCATCTTGATTTGGAAAGTTGCCATTTCAAATATTTATGGGGTTAGTTGTCTGGTTTCTCTTTGTAATCTTTTGATAATAAGATTATGGAATCTTATGCCAAGGCATCTAATTCACCCGGAATTACCATTGTAAGTTCGGGGGTAGTATTCTGGGGACAATAATAATTCCTAGGAGGGGAGAGAGGGAGGAGGGGCGTAAGGTGAGAGAACTCTTCAGGCAGCATGGACGTCATCATGCCAGAGAAAGAGGTAGGAGTTCAGTCTTTAGGACTGGGGGTTATAAATGTCGTACCCTTGGATAGAACAGAGTGTGTAGGGGGAGGGGGGTAAGGAGAGCGGGGGTTCGATTTAGGGTTGTGGGAAAGGGGAATATGGGGACTTATATGGATGTTAGGGTAGGGAGGAGGAGGGGAGGATATGGGATAGGAGGGTGGAGGAGGACGAGGGAGGGGGAAGGGGTAAGGGAAGGGAGCCACTTTTTGGAACTGTATATATGGGTGCTAAGTGCAAGAGTTGCCAATATGAGCTTCCTTAATAAAGTATTTCATTATGAAAATTATATCATGGAATGTTAAGGGCATTAGGTCCCAGGTAAAGTGGCTTCAAATAATTAAGCACCTAGCAGTGCTGAATTGTCAAGTCACTTTACTACAGGAAACGCGCATATTAGAAGGAGAAAATAACTTGCTAAGGAGAGGACCGATTGGAACAGTATATGCACCAGGGAAATCCACATCCCAGTGTGGGGTTGCAATTTTGTTTACCGAAGGGACTCAATTCCTAGAGTTACAGAAGGTAGTGGATCTACATGGAAGATTCCTCTTCTTGAGAGGAATATTAGAAAACAAAGAAGTTCTGGTCGGTACTATATATGGGCCGAACAGAGAATCCCCGGAATTTTTGTTAACCTCTCGCTAACCCTTGCCCCCTTCAGTAGTCTCCCTATGATATTAGCAGGAGATTGGAATTTAGTTATAGATTCCAGTTTGGACAGGTCCGTTTTGACAGGGCAGACTCTTTCCCCAGCCCAGAGATCCCTTCAAGACTTAAGGGATACATATGGTCTGCGAGATCCCTGGCAGATTTTGAACCCGGATGTAAGGGCTTATACCTATTATTCTCCTGTGCATAAATCTTTCTCCCAAATTGATTCTTTTTTTGCTGGATCAAAGGGTTATGACAGGTTTAGTGGGAAGTGGGATAGCCCCCAGAGTGCTTTCTGACCACTCTTCAGTTTGGTTGGAGGTAAAATTAGTTCCACATATCCACAAGGATACTATCTGGAAACGAAATTCCCAGCTTCTTAGTCATGAGGATACAGTTAAAAGGATTAAGGATTTTATACAGCAATTTATGGCCCAGAATGACGGTTCTATCTCTGATTTTGATAAAATATGGTGTGCATTAAAGTGCTGTCTATGGGGGAATTTATTAGAATATCGGCTACCAAAAAACAGAAACAGGAAGCTAAGGTTAAAGCCCTGTTAGAGGAGATCGGGACCCTAGAAAGTTCACTATCAAATCCTCCATTAGAAGAAGAGATATTGCAGTTAGAGGTTCTGAAAAGTGAATATGTGGAAATATTGAGAGAGAGAGTGGAATATGCCCTCTTTAAAACTCAAACCAAATACATAGAGCAAGGAGATCGAGCTAGTCACCTCCTGGTGATGAGGTTAAGAAAGCAGGAGGAATCCTGATTGATTCCCTATGTTTATTCCTATCAAATAATGCTGTCTTAACAATTCCTAGACAAATTGCTAAGGAATTCGAATAATATTATATGCACTTGTATACCCCCCAGAAAATGCTCCTTCACCCAAAGAAATCCGGGAATATTTGTTAGCCACGTCACTGCCTGTGTTAGAGGTAGCCCAGCAAGAGGTCCTGGTGAGCCCTATCTCTTCTCAGGAAATTAGAGATACTATCAATTCCTTAGCCAGAGACAAAGCTCCGGGCCCAGATGTTTTTTCTTCCAACTTCTATAAAACTTTCGAAAAAGAATTAACCCCTCTCCTCCTATGTTTATTTAACTTTATATGCCAAAAGAGAATTATGGAGAAGACTCTATTGGAGGCTATTATAGTTGTATTGCCAAAATCTGGTAAGGAGAAAAACAAGGTCACAAATTTTCATCCCATTTCATTGATGAACTATGATATAAAAATATTTGCCAAAATGTTGGCTGTGTGGATGGCTAAGGTTTGGATGGGGCTACTGAGTCCTGAGCAAGTTGGATTTGTGCAGGGTAGAGTCTCATCGGACCACATCCGTAAGTTAGCACATATTTTCTTTGTGTCCAGGGAGGCGGACAAACCAATGGCCCTGGTCTCCCTGGACGTGGAGAAAGCATTCGACAGGGTAGACTGGGTATTTCTTTTTGATACTCTAGCAGTAATGGGTTTTCATTCCCCCTTTATTTCCTGGGTTAAATCATTATATTCTGGACCCACGGCAAAAGTGTATTGTAATGGAGTTTCTCTTCGGCTTTCCCCTTAAAATCTGGCACCAGACAGAGGTGCCCACTTTCTCCACTACTATTTAACTTATATCTGGAACCGTTAATAAGACAGTTAAAAGCCTCTCCAGGAATCCAGGGGATTAGGGTAGGGAACCTTCATTTAAAGGTACCAGTTTATGCGGATGATATCCTTCTCCATATCTCTAACCCCTGTGATTCCATCCAATCCGCTCTCCAGATAATTCACAATTTCGGCATAGTATCAAATTATAAACTCAATATTGGCAAATCAGAGGTAATGCCTTTGAATTCCCTGCTTTCCAGGGATGATATCACCCTGCTGTCAATGATATGGTCTACTCAACTCAGGTATTTAGGTGTAACACTCTCTACATCTGTATCCTGGATGAAAAAGCTGAACCTAGACAATCTAGTTAAAGAAATTCGATTAGATTTGAATAGGTGGAGCTCCTTGCATTTATCTCTTCAGGCGAGGATTAGTGTCATTAAGATGAATGTGCTGCCAAGGGTATTTTATCCACTCAATATGTTAAATCTTTACCTTCCCCCTGAGTTGGTTCCGTAGACTTCACAATGTTATTTCACGTTTATATGGAGGGGTAAGACTCCACACAGAGTATATAATCGGCTTAGTGCTCCTAAGCGGTGGGGGGCCTAAAACTCCCCAATTTCTTTCATTATTACCTAGCCAGTCATATGGCTAAGTATATGCGCTGCGGGGGTGGGGTTAACCCAAGGGATTCAGATAGTGCCTCCAATTTTCCTATTTGGTTGCAGTTGGAGCGAAACTTACTAGCTAAATATTCCCCCATAGAGTCTCTTATTTATTCACCTGGGTAGGTTAGCCAGTGATTTAAAAGGTACAGTTTTATACACCTTGTTAAAGGTGCACTCGCAACTTTGCAGGGCCATGAAATACAATAACCAAATGGATCCGTCACAACCGGTGTTTTATAACCCAAATTTTAAAATTAGGGAGGGAGTTATAAGAGCTCCCAAGGAATGTTTGGACCTCCAAATTAAAGTCTGCAATCTGCTTCTAAATGGTATACTGAAAGAGACACCGGAGATTTTAATCTCTTTATGGCTTCCTAATAAACACTTCTTCTTTGGTATCCAACTTAGGCACATGTTAATAAAGTGGTTTGGTTTAAAAAGATGGAATACAAAGCAGCCTTCTCCCCTTCAGCAGTTTCTTGACTGTGTTAACCAGCCACGTGCTATATCCCGCCTGGTGTCACAGATATACCTGGTACTTAATTCAGAGGGGTTGGGCCAACCTTGTTACTGGATACGGCAATTCCCAGAAGAGAATTTTCTCTCAGAGAAAATTTGGGAGGAGTTTATCAGTATATCAACAATGACCACTTAAGGCTAATGCAGTTTTATATTCTGCATAATATTTACTACACTTCGGCTAAGTTGCACGGAATGGGCAAGACACAGAGTAGCTTGTGTTTTAGGTGTGAAGCAGCCCCCAGAACACTACTTCATACACTATGGGACTGCCCCAAGGTAGCATCCCTTTGGAGTGCTGTTAGGGACAGAGCAGATCCACTGTTAGGGCTGCAAGACCTTTTTTCACCACAGATTTGTATTCTGGGGGACTACTCTACTGTTTCTTTCAAAGAGAAAAAAATACTATATGGCCATTTTTTCCCTGTCAGTAAAATGGCTTGTACTTCAACATTGGAAGGACCAGCATGTGATATCTTACCTTGAATGGGTCAAGGAGTTATTATATAACCTAAGAATTGAAAAAGCAATTGCTAGTGTAAGGGGTAAGCTTCCCCAGTATAAATCTAGATGGAACAAATTTCTTACCCTTTGGTCTCTCTCCTTTTCCTCCAAAGAAGCAGGTTGGATTTAGGATAGGAGTGTAGGGAGGATACAGTCCCAGTAGGCTGCCCAGTAGCAACAATAAGAGGGAATATTTTAGGGCTCATGTAAGATTGAGAGATGGCACCACTATTAGATGTATTTGTGGCTCTGGGGGATGGGGTGGGAGGGTAAGGGGTGGGGGAGGTAGGGAGGGACTTTATACTACTTGATTGGAGGGCATGTAGTGGTTCTCTTTTTCCTTTCCCTGTGTTATGTGTGATAAGCAAATTATTGAGTCATAACTGTATGGCATTTGTATTTTAGACTTTTCATGCCCCTGTACCATTGTATGTCTTTATATAAGATGTAGGACTAAGGTTGAAGTGTTGTATTTGTTGTTAAAAGAATAAAGTTTACTTAATTTAAAAAAAAAAAGAGATACCTACTGTAGGACAGTCAGCTGTCTTTATCTGTGACAATTTGAGGTAAAATAGGGTTAAGGGGTCCAGGCGTTTAGCTTTAATTGCATCTAATTCAATCTTAAGCCATAGTGGTTGTTCCATTTCAAGGCCCGGGGATATCCATCTCATGCATTTTACTAGGTGACTGGCCCAGTAGTACAATGCCATATGGGGAATATGCAGCCCTCCCTCAAATTTTGGGGCAGCTAGTTTATAATAAGTCAAACGGGGTATTTATCAGCCCAAATAAATCTAGTAAATATACCATGCAATTTTTTAAACCAGCGTATAGGGATAAAAGAATTGAGAAGGGATAGGGGGTAGAAAATTCTAGGAAAGACATTCATCTTAATTATGTCAATCCCTCCCCATAATGATATGGGAAGTTTAGACCATCTGTCAAGATCATGAATAATAACCTGTAAGAGAGAATTCAGGTTATCCTTAAACCATGTAGAGGGGTTATGGGTTAACTTAATGCCCAAATACCTAAATGCTCTAGGAGTCCAGCATAAGCCTAGGGGACTAATATCATTCTCGAATACCTTGGGTTTAATGGGAAAAGTAAGGATTTACGGGCATTCAGCTTGTAATTAGATAGATCGCTAAATCTGGCTATTTCATTCAGTAGGGGCGGTATTGATGAAACCGGATGGGAGAGGTGTATCAACAAATCATCTGTATACATGGTGACTTTAATTTCATGGCGCCCAACCCAAATACCTTGTATAGAGATATTTTTGAGAATGTTTTGAATGAGGGGTTCCAAGTATAAATTAAAAAAAAGGCGATAGGGGGCAACCCTGCCTAGTACCTAAATGAAGTGGAAGGAGTTAGAGAAAGCCCCATTAGCTGAGATTCTTGCTGTAGGGGATTTATATAGTGCAGCAACCCAGGATATGAATACCGGAGGGAATTTGAAGGCACTCAATACCTTGAACAAAAAACTCCAATTTACCGGATCAAATGCCTTCTTGGCGTCCAGAGAGACCAGGCCTGTGGGGAACTCAGCATCTCTGGTAGCCGAAAAGACATGCGATAATGTATGCAAGTGGTTTGCCAATGAGTGTCTCTTCATAAATCCTACCTGATTCATGCCTATTAACTCAGGGAGTACCACGGATAGCCTATTAGCTAAAATCTTTGAGAGAATTTTAATGTCTTGATTTAGGAGAGATATAGGCCTATAACTTTGGACAAGCTCTGGGTCTTTGTCTGGCTTGGGGAGAAGCACTATCAAGGCTTCAAAGAGGTGACAATCAACCTCCGTCCCAGATAGAATATGTTGAAATAATCTATTAAGTATTGGTAGTAAGAGATCTCAAAACGTCTTGTAGAAAAGGGAAGAAAATCCGTCAGGACCAGGAGCTTTATCTGAAGGTAAACCATTGATAACCTCAGCAATTTCTTCCTGTGATATAAAGGAGACAAGAGAGTCTTTGTGATGTGCTGGGAGGGAGGGCAGGTGGGAGTCCATCAGATGTTTCTTCACGCTTACAGGATTGGGGAGGTGCTCCATGTCCCCGTACAGCATTTTGTAGTATACTGCAAATTCTTGAACTATCTCGGTAGGAGATGTTTTCGGAGACCCATCAGCTGATGCCCTGATAGAAGGGATGAATCTCACAGATTCTTGTTGCTTGTTATGGAGTGCCAATAAGTGGCCCGCCTTCTCTCCCTGATCAGTGTAACTAGCTTTAGTACATATGATAGCTAACCCTGCCTTTTCTCGGAGTAATTCTAAATATCTGTCTCTCAACAATAGGAGCTTCATCCTATCCTCTTCTAGAGTATTGGCTGAAACATTAATTTCAAGTACCCGAATTTGGGATAATAAAGATAATAATTCCCTCTCCCTAGCTCTTTTCCTAGTCACCGCCATACTAATAAGACTGCCTCTCATGTAGGCCTTAAAAGCCCCCCATGTAATGTCTGGTTTCGCACTATTTAAAGGGTTGAACAAAAAAAAGGCCTCAATATGCTCCCTTATGATTTTACAAAATTTAGAATCTTTAAGCAGTTGATCATTAAGTTTCCATCTTGTTTCTCTCTTTGAAACATCCTGAAATGCCAGTTCACATAACACCAAGGAATGGTCGGAGACAGGACCAGGTTGGATTGACGAGGTCCTGACCCCAGGCAAGAGAGTCTGAGAAACGAAAAAGTAATCAATGCGGGACTGGGAGCCGTGCGCCAATGACCTGAAGGTGAACTCCTTGGAATCTGGATATAGGACACACCAGACATCACAGAGCCCACATTGATCCAGTAGGTCTCTAAAAGCCCTCTGACCTGGAGAAACCCCCCCAATCTGCCACCTGACCTGTCGAGGTTTGAGTCTACGACTTGATTAAAATCACCCCCCAGAATAATCCTTATAGGAAGGAAAGGCAGGATTATATTTATAAGTCTCATGAAGTACCCAGGGTCATCTGCATTAGGGCCATATATGCTGCCCAGTAACAATGGTACTGACCAGAGAGTACCTATAACTAAAACGAACCTACCCTCAGGATCCTTGATGACTTGCATAGAAACAAAGAGAATACCCCTGTTAATAATAAGCATGACCCCACAACTATTGGAGGAGCCTTGAGCCTCATACACCATCCCCACCTGTTGTCTCCTCACTTGTGAGACCTCCGTTTCTAATAAATGCGATTCCTGTATGAAAGTTATCTGAGAGTGTAGTAGGCTTAAATGTTTAAGAACATGATATTGCTTAGATTTTTTCCTGATCCCCTTAACGTTCCATGTTGCAAAAGTCACCTCCTTGGCCACCTGCTAAAGACTACTAGGTGTAACAGATTCAGCCCTGTGCTCAGGGTATATAGCATGAGTAATCTAACCCTATCCATTGCTGCTGTAAGGCCCTCCCACCACCCTAACCTCCCCATCAAAGCCCAACTTTAAGCCCCTAGTACACCCCCAACAACAACCTGTAGCACCACCCCCTCCCAACCCCCAATCTGTCAGCAAGCACGCTTAGCACAGCACTGGGTCATATCCTTCCCCTCCCGCCCCCTGAGAATATCCTCTGCTAATGATCACCCACATATCTCTAGGTATAAAGTAGTTTAGGAATTGCATTGACAAGCCCCTAATGCCTAAGGAGTGATCTCGGGCTTCCAGAGCCCATGGACATATGATACTGAATCCAATAGAACTAGAGAAGAAAAATGAAACCAGCTATCAGAGATGTGAATATGGTAGGTATCCACGAGACTCCAAAATGAAAATTGAAAATTGCCTGTCCCCCATAGAAAACTGCACCAAGAACCACAGCCAGGGGAGAAGCTAGTATGAAGGGGTAACCCCAATCTCAAACTGAGAACATGAAAAAACAAGAAACAGGATGACAACCCAAATGAAATCCTGAAATGAGAAAACAACTAGGAGTGATTACCAAGGGGTTACCAACCCCTAGTTCCAAAATACCCCCTTCGAAGCCAGAATGGCATAGAGACTGAAAGAGATCCCTCTCGAGTCAAAATCACCCAGACCTATGTTAATTGGGTGAACCGTGCCCTCTTGTGGTCATATCCCAGTCCAACCGGCCTGCCAAAAGCACAATGAAAGCCTGAGACCGCTCTGAAACCTGAAAAACTAACATGTAAGATCTAATCAGGGGTCATTAACCAAAAGCCTTCCCCCTATATGCTACCCCAAGAAACTGAGTATGTAGTATTCTCCGGAATGCAGTCCCAAATAAGCCATCACCAAAACCCCCAAATGGATTCGCCCTGAAACATTATTAACACAAAATGCCAGGGCATGAAAATGGTAACATACTAACATACTAAAATGCCAGCAGAATAGGCCTAATGGTCTTTCGAGTCTGCTCGATTGGTCAGCCCCCACCCTGGGTGCTAACCTTGCTGCCCCCTTGCCTTCTCTGGCTTCTCCCTTCCCAGTTCCGGATATTCTTGCTGCATTGGATTTTGCTTCCAGATCCTTCCCCTGTACCTGTCCCAGCCCGTCTTGAACCCCTCCACCGTCTCTGCCTCCACCAGCCCCCTAGGCAGTGCATTCCATGGCTCCACCACCCTCTCAGTGAAGTAGCACCTCCTCCTTTCTCCCCTGAATCTTCCCCCCTCCAGCTTCCACCCATGCCCTCTAGTGGCCCCCTCCTCTTTCCTTCGAAGCACCCTGACTGTTCCTCCCCTATTTACCCTTTTCATGTACTTGAAGACCTCTATCATGTCCCCCCTGTCCCTTCTCTCTTCCAATGTGTACATATTTAGCTCTTCGAGACTCTCCTCATAGGTCCTGTCGCCCAAGCTCCAAATCATTTTGGTTGCCCTCCTCTGGACCCTCTCCAGGAGTTTAATGTCCCTCTTTAAGTGTGGCCTCCAAAACTGCATGCAGTACTCAAGGTGTGGCCTCACCAAGCAGTTATACAGAAGGACATCACTTCCCTCCTTCTGGAAGTGATCCCCCTAGCGATGCATCCCAGCATCCTGTTGGCCTTGGCTGTTGCCCTCCTACAAGTCTCTGAGTTGTTCATTTTGACATCCACCACCACCCCCAGGTCCCTCTCAGCCATCGAGACTTGTAGCATTCCCCAGAGTGTACACTTGGCCTGGGTTTCTGGCCCTCAGGTGGAGTACCTTGCATTTCCCTGCATTGAACCTCAGCTCCCACTTTCTAGACCATCTTTCCAGAGCCTCCAGGTCCCCTGAGGCCACCTCCCTCCTCCCCATCCACCACAGCACCCAGTTTTGAGTCATCCAAAAGACTCATCTCACTCCTGATTCCTGTCCTTATGTCAGAGATGTAGGCATTGAACAGGAGGGGCCCAAGGACTGATCCCTGTGGGACCCCACTAATGACCCTCTTTGGGGATGAGACTATCCCGCCAACTACGGCCCTCTGGGTCTGATCCTGGAGCCAATTGCCTATCCATCTGATCATCTGGTTCCCCACCCCCATTTCTCCCAGCTTATCCAACAGGCCCAAGTGAGGAACAGAAACAAATGCCTTGCTGAAGTCTAGAAAGAGGACGTCCACTGGCCTACCCAGGTCCAAGGCACTCGTCACCCAGTCATAGAACTCCACAAGGTTTGTCTGACACGATTTCCCCGAGATGAATCCATGCTGTCTTTTGTCCAGGCACCCTGACTTTTCCAGGTCCCCCCCAGCCTGTCCTTGATAATGCCCTCCATCACCTTGCCCACCACCGATGTCAGGCTGACAGGCCTGTAGTTCTCTGCCACCTCCCTTGATCCCCCCTTGTGGATAGGCACTATATGCACCACCTTCCAGTCCTGGGGCACCCACCCTGTCCTCAGAGAGATGGTGAAAGTCTGCCAGGATTTCGCCATGACATCCACAAGTTCCTTCAGCACTCTGGGATGTAATTTATCTGGCCCCGGTGCTTTCTCCATCTTAAGGGAGCTGAGGACTTCCCTCACTCTCTCAGCTGTGATTTCCACTTCCAGTACCTCTTCTCCCTGCTTAGCCCTCCCTCTCCTGCCAGTGATGCCTCCCCCTCTCCCCAGACCCACTGATCGGTAAGGGTCCCCCCTCGGTATCTCTGTCTCCTCCCATGTATGATGCAGCACCCCCATTTTCCTTGCTGAAAACTGAGGTGAAGTGCTCATTTAGTACCTCAGCCTGCTCCCCCAGGTCTTGTGCCCATCTCTCCACTGATTTAATCCTGCTAATCTGCCCCTTCACCCTTCATTTTTTCCCAATGTATCTAAAGAATCCCTTGTTCCCTCTCCTAATTTCCCTGGCCAGGTTCTGCTCCTTCCTTACCTTAGCCGCCCTCACCACCCTAGTAGCCCTTCTAGCCATCAGCTCATACTCCCATCGATCCTCTTCACTCCTTGAGCACTTGAATTGCCTATAGGCTGCCTTCTTTCCCTGCACCACCTCCTGGACCTCCCTGGTCCACCAGCAGGGTTTTCGGGCCCTACCGCATTTTCATCTTACTCTTGCACACGTGCTGGTAGAATCTTGCACCCCTCTCCTGATGATTTCCCACCTACTATCAGCATCCATGTCTGACCCAATCCCATCCAAATGCTCCTTAAGGATCCTTCCCATTTCCTTAAAATCTGTTCCCCTCAAGTCAGTTATCTCCGTCTTTGTGCAGCTTTCTAGCCCTCCTAGGTCCAGGCAGAACCAGACCGTGGCATGGTCACTCCCCGCCAATGGGTCCCTTACCTCCAGGCCCCTAATCTGGTCACTGTCTGCCAGGACCACATCCAGTACCCGTGCCTCCCTGGTTGGTTCACCCACCTGCTAAGTTAGGAACGCGTCTTGAAAGACATCCAACAACCTCTGTTCCCTGGTCACAGAAGATGTCATAGTCTCCCAGTCTGTTCCTGGCATGTTTAAGTCCCCCAACACCACCACTGTTCCTCTGCCCAGTCTGCAGTGTCTCCCAACATCTGCCACCAGACTCTTCTCCAGCTCCTCCGCCAGGGCAGGGAGTCTATACACCACTCCTATTTTTACTCTCTTGCTCCCCCTTGTTGTCAAGGTGACCCAAATCACTTCCACGGTTCCCTCCACCTCCTCTACTCCCCCTATGCCAATGCAGTTTTTGACTATCATTGCTACCCCTCCTCCCCTTCCCTCCCCCCTGTCCTTCCTGAACATAGTGTAACCCTCCAGGTTAAGGTCCCAGTCGTGTCCTGCAGTGGCCCAGGTCTCAGTGACCACTGCCACATCCACTGCTTCCTCAGTCAGCATCACCTGGAACTCAGGCATTTTATTTCCCAAGCTCCTGGCATTTAGCAGGACTACCTTCCACCCTTTCCCTATACTTCCATTTCCCCTGCTCGTGTTCCGATGGGGATTCTGTTTTCCCCTGGTCTGCACTTTACCAGTCGGCCTTTTCCCACAATCCTCCAGCTCTCCAGAGGGGTGGAGATGGAGTCCCTCCTTTATTGGCACCCCCTTGACAGCCTTTTCTCCCATCCCTCCCCCCTTCACAAGTTTAAACCCAACTTTTCACCAATGAACCCCTCTATTTTCAACTTAAGGATTCCCCTCCCCTCCAAATTGAGATGGAGTCTATCTCTAGCATACAGCTCCTTATCCTCCCAGGTCTCCCCCCAATCCCCAATCAACCCATACCCTCTGGCCTCACACCACTCCCTGAGCCACTAGTTTATCTCCCTAATCCTCCTTTTGTGCTCCCCACTAGCCCTTGGCATGGCAGGATTTCTTAGAAGGAAACTGTGCATCCTATGTCATGACAGACCCTGGCAAGCTCCCTGAATCTTGCCTGTATCTCTAGCTCACTATTTCCCTCAATGTCATTTGTACCCAGGTGGACCAGTATGTCCGGGGAACCCCCACAATCTTTTGCCAGCTGATATACCTCGTGCGTAATAACAGTCAGGCCGTATCCTAGTAGCTCAGTTCCAACTGAGAAAATAAACACAGCAGAACTCGGTCATTGGAAAAAGCTTTCTCCATGAAAGAGACGAGTAACAGTTCACTCAGCAGCTGTCAGTGAATCCCGATATTCCAGAGGCACTCTCAGGTCGTCTGGAACAAATCTGGCAGCATTGATTTAAGGCTTAGTAGCGCAGCTTCAGGGTCTTCAAAATTAAGCAAAGAGCCGTTTACTGAGACTTGTAACTTAGCTGGGTACCACATCCTGAATTTTAACCCTGCCGCTATAACCTTAGATACAATAGGGTGGAAGGCTATCCGCTTCAGATGAACCGAGCCAGGGACGTCTTGAGCAATTCTCAACTTCGCCTTCTCCCATCTGACTTCTTTTAAGGCCTTGACTTTCTACAAGAAATGCTGCTTTTCCAGATAATTCAGAAAGCGGCAGATAATGGGATGAGGGGGAGCATCAGGTGGGGGTTTTGGTCACAGGGACCGATGAGCACGCTCTATCGTGTACACTGGGCCAAAGGGAGAGGGACCAGCAACCCGGTCTACCAGCTTCTGCACAAAGACTACTGCATTCTGACCCTCTTCCGCTTCTGGAAGCCCAAGTATTACAACATTATTTCTTTGGCTACGGCCTTCCAAATCTTTGAGTTTAGCTTCTAAGTGAGATAACTTTTGTCTCATTGATAGAAATTCAGGATCCAGGCTTTCCAGTTTTCTTTCGATCGAGACTATTCTGGCTGTATTATCCGAGACCGTGATAGAGACTTCATCCAATTTTCTGGAGAGGGATTTCAAATCGGTAGCCATATCTTTCATCTCTTCTCGAAATGGCTTAAATTCTTCCAAGAACCTGTTAAGAGTTAAAGGTTCTTGATCCCCAGCTTGACACGAAGGATCAGGCTTGTTTGAGCCACTTGAGGCTCGGAATTTCTTTGAGGCCTTCTCAGGAGTGGTGGGGGGGTATGTTTTTGCAGGGCTTTCTTCATATAAGCCTCCATTTACCGCTCTGATACCCAGAACTGGAGCACAGGATGTTTAAACACAAGAGAAAATTGTAAGCAGAGGAATTGGATAGGTTTTAACGATGTAAAAAGACAAATTTATATTCAGGAGGCAGGAGCTTAGCGGAGGAGCTTCTACCCAGCACTCTGCATCACGTGATCTCAACACACCTTATTCTTTAAAAGCCTTGCAACCTCCTCAAAATCCCTTTGGATGCCCCATTCATGTCTTCTGCCTGAATAATGTGTACCAATATGCAAATCGTAATTGGGTTTTTGGTACCCATTTGAACTTCATCTAAATTATTCCTAATATCCAGAATTTTTGCACCTGAAAGAGAAGTATCATGGTGTGTTCTTTCCTACCCTTATACATCACCAAGTCAGCATAATACCTTATACAAATACCGCATAATCACATAGCCTGCTTAAATGCATGTTTTCATCTGGCAAACAGGTTATGCATTTAAGAGGGATGCACTGTATTACAAGACATACAGTAGATCATCTCACCTTCCATAGTTAGAAATGTCTCACTGATTACCTGCTTAAGACTGCAAATATTATTGTGTACTACTCAGGGTGTGTAATTCAAGGGACAATAGTTTCACACCTCACAGTGTTAGGGAGCAAGTAAAGCAATGTATTGTTCTGAAGTAAAAGGATCAAATGGGGTGGCCACCCCCCTCATTTCCCTCAGTGGATGCAGGCAGATGTACGTGCCTCTTTCTGCATTGTCTCCTCCCTGCACTCACCTTTGCTCATAGAGACATGCCTTATACCTCTTCTGGACTGGAAGTAGCTCATGTAAACTTCTGGTGTCGGTCTGGAGCTCACAATGCAAAATTAAAAAAATGCAGTGGGGGTAATCTGCCATTAAAACATCAGATTAGTGCCACTGGAGTGCTCAGGTGGGCTCTCCAATTGCAAATAGTCCACAGCAGCAGTTCCTTCACCCCTCACTATGGGGGGCTAAAAGTCAAGATCCAGTTTTCACCTCATCACCACAAGGCACCCTTTACACTCCTACTGGCTTCCTTTAGAGCAAGTAGCTGAGCACACCCTTGTCAGGACTCCAAAACTAAAATTAGGAACAATTATATACTTTATCACAACACAGAAAGTAATTTTGCCAAAGTAAGTGCTGCATTGCATATATACAATATATATAATAATGGGCTTGGTTTTCAAAATGGCCTTCAATTGGTGCAAGTTGATCTGAACCCCTGACTTGTGGCAAACTTAGGGTGTGCCAGGGGACCCTACACTGGATTTTGGTACAGCGAGGGCCCAAGCACCAAATTCCCCAGAGTTGCTGAAAGCAGAGTGGTGTGTCAAATGGGTGGCACATTGGAGGTGTTTGACAGAGAGTGCTTCCAGCCCCCCAACCCATGACAAAGACACCCCAGACTTGCTCTTGAGGGGTTAAGGTAGTGGAAAAGAGCACTCTCTCCATTTGCTGAATTGGGCTGTGTAAGTCATGTCAAAATGCTACCAGCTAGGACAGTGGCAGCAAGTGGCAGTGCTCTGATTAGACATAGACTAGCAGAAAATAGCAGCAGTATGGTTCAACTCCATGAGCCCATGCCAGTCAAACCTACTGGTACTGTAATCTGTCTGCCACACATATTGCCAATAACCAGACACTGTCCCTGTCAGCAGTGCCCAGTGTGGAAGGAGACACAGCCCGCATTAGATGTGAGGTGTCCCTGCTGTACAACTACAACTGTTCTGGCAGCATGTCTGCACATCTGCTGTACTATCCAAAGCAGGTTGGAATGGCATACCTACATATGTATGGCATAATAGTTCTGGGATAGCAGATTGACCATGAGAGGGTCCAACAGCAAGCAGAGTGCTGATGCTGCTACCACTTTGTACCATGTGGGACAGTTCTCCATGGCAGGGATGGTGGGATGTATATAGTCACCCACCCACATACCGTTCAGTGCCAGTCCCCCATATTCCTAGATGACATCTTCAGGGATCGGCCTGAGCTGTGCAGCATGGGCACCTCAGAGCTTCTAGGGGCTCTGTCTCCTGGCACACAAGGCCTCCATATCCAGGGACAGTGTCCCCTTGTCAGTGATATGTGCAGCAGTCAGATTAGGCTACCAGCAGAGTTGCCTAGAACAGGATCATGGAGCACACCATACCACTGCCTTTGTTACCAGTCTGTGCCTAGTTAGGGCACTGCCACTTTTTGCCACCACCCTACCCAGTGGCATGATGGCTTGATCCACACACACTGATGTGGCACTTGGACAGGGCCCATTCCTGTCTGCATTCAGAGACCACACCCCCCACCTGGCATGGCCCAACCTGCAGTGCAAGGACTGATAGACCAGCTCAGGGCTGGTGTAACCACCACCAGAACATGCAGCCACTGTGGAAGTTTCAGAATCCTGATTTAGGGGATGCCACAGCTCCACTGTGGTGAAAGCTCCCTTGTGACATGCCCCCCTCATTGGGTGCAGGGGTGGTGCAGGGTGAGTTGGTGGATGGCATCCAAATTTCAGCACAGCTTGCATTCAAAAATCAGGATTGCCACAACATTTGGTGCAAGATGCCACTTGCATCAATACCTTTTAATGTATATTGCTGACCTGATTTCTGAATTTGATATTTAAAATAATTTTGGCTTCCTTTGAGTTTATTATTGCTGCTGGGAGTATTATTTTAATAAATTTAATGATGTGTATTGATGTTTATAAGTGTATTATTTATTTATTTTTATATGTGTATGTATATGGAATTTCTTTTAATATGTACAGTGCCCAGTCCCTCCAGGATGGGCATCTTTTCAAATAAAATTTGCCTTGCCTTGCCTAATGCAGGCACATTGTGTCATATTTGGCCATTTGAAAATTGAGCCCAATATGTTCTGCAGACAAGCAATTTAGATACAGGGCTGGATATTCAAACTGCGCCATTCTGAGGCGCAAGCCCTTGCGCTGCGCAAAACAGTTGTGCAGAGGTGTGGCCCAGGCGATATTCAAAGGAGTTGCGCTTGAGCAACTCGCTTGAATATCACCACAGCCACAGCCACTGTGCATGGCGTGAGTGAACTTTCACCACCGCAAGTTGTCAGAGTGGAGCATTCAACTTATGTGGCTTCTCATTGTGCCATGCGCAAAATCACGATATTCAAAGGTGACATGCAAATGGGGCCATAATTCATGCAAGGCACAGGGGGCCATTTGCATCTGATTATCTTCATTTGCATGCCATTAGCATAGTGCGTCGATCGAGGACTTAGCCTGGCCGCCCTGCCGGGCAGCAGCCGTCGAGGACCGGCCGCGCCCTCCCCCAGCGATCCGCGGGCAGCAATGTGGCTCCCCACACTCCTCCCATACATCTCCCTGGTGGTCAGTGGACGAAATGCCCGATCGCGGGCAGAATGTAAAATGACCCCCAAACATGTTCCTAGTGCCCGATCGCGGGCAAGTAAAGTGCCCCCACCCGAACATCTCCCTGGTGGTCAGTGGACCGTAATGCCCAATCACGGGCAGAATGTAAATTGACACCTCCCGCCAAACATCTCCCTGGTGGCTAGTGTCCCCCACCCACCCACCCCGACCCCACCACCCGCTCCCCGGCGGCCAGCGGGCGGCAGCATCCCACCCTCCTGCTGCCCGCTGTCCGCGACTGACTGCCGGTAGGGCTACCGCCCACTGGTGCAGAACAAGAACCAATGGGCATGCAGCCCTACCGTACATGACAGTCAAGATTTGTCTCACAAATCTGGACTGTCATAACTGTATAAACTGCCGCCTGATAACTATACACCAATGGCTACGACAATCATCGGCAATGGCAGCAAGCGAAATGAGATACTACCGACTGCGAGGAAGCGGGTGGTAAGGCTCATAAAAAGAAATGAAACACACCACGAAACAAGTGAAATAATCAATACATGCCAGCGATCAAACATTACGGTCACTGAACAAAGAACACGAAGAGACTGCTGCGATCGGACCTGACCGAGAATTACATTCTGTGATCAGCGACGTCACTGGATCCCTGAATAACGGGGGGCCACATTGATGCCCGTCAAAACTCGTGAGGGTACACTATGCCCAGCGATCGGGCTGGGGGCACAGGGACTGAGTTAGGCCAGCCACAGGTGGCAGCTGCTGTGTTGCGCACGCAATACAGCAGCTCACCTGTGGGTGGCCTCACGTAGTTTTTTTTGGCTCAAGGTCCTGCAGGCTCAGGTTTGGGGTTGCGCCTGCACAACTCTGCACAGTCCGGCTGAATATCGGGCTGTGCATTTTATGCATGGTTCCTCCCCCTCCTGTTGAGCATGCATTCATTTGCATTGCGCTGTTGCTCAGCCTGTTTTCAGTGGCGCAACTGCCTCCTGCTGAATATCGCAGAATGGCGCAATGTAGGACTTGAGCATGCGCAACCCTGTTGAGCATGGCGCAACCCTTTTGAATATCTGGCCCACAGGAAACAGCAATACAAACCTCTATTAATGTACTTCAAAAACTAACAGATAATATACAGTATAAGCAAGAGGCACTGTAGCGTAGTGGAAAGAACTTAGGCGTGGGAACCAGGAGAACAAGGTTCAATTCCCACCATAGCCATGTATGCAATTGTTAGACACTAAACAAGTCACTTAAGCTTTTGGTATCAAGTTATATCAAATTTTTAAAGGAGAATAAAAATACTGCAACATTAATAATTCCCATTTGGCAACTCTTCATTATCTTTCTGTGCTCCTCTCTCTATTCTGTCTCTAGCCTATATATTGCACCATTATAAATGCTCCAAAAAGTCACATAATCAGTTAGAGTCAGCCAGTGCAGATTAATGCCAATATTGTCACATGCATGGGCTGCTACTTTGATGCTATCTGAGTATATTGAAGAGCTGCTCATTTTCATTAATGAAACAGCCCTTACCAGTAGTGATATCAGCATCGGAAGCCACGGATTGATTGTTACCGATGATGTCACTGGTTGTAGCTCTAATAGCTAAACAATAGTGGAGCTACATACAAGCTGGTTTTAATCACCAAACAGAGAGAAGGCAAACAATAAGAGAGCTGTATGGAGTGGAAATGGGGCTTAGGAATATCAGTTGAGAATGCTGCAGTGTTTCTGTTCCCCTTTAAACCATTAGGTTGTTGTCATTAAAACACATCATAAGTAAGTAAGGAACGATACTTATAAGCATTAAGAAATGAGGGGGCATAGGTAGTATTGGGACAACCACATGCCCAGGGGTTAAGTAAGTCATGTGGCCACAGTTTAGGTGCCTTCAGCCAATGAAAGTACAGTTGTTTCTGTACTGTACTATTAAAACCCTGGAGTGTTTACTGAACCCACAAAATGGGTTTGTGAGGAACATTAAAAAAATAAAAATATAAATGTTACCAATAGATAGCTCTGTCAATATACACGTGTCCTGGTCAAGCAGGATGCTGTAATTGCCCTGCCTCGTTTATAAATAAAGATAAAAACAGTATAAAGATGGCATGCTTGTTAGACTAAAGAAACACTAAATTATAGCTTCTTATCTTTTGTGTTTTGCTTTTATTTTTGTTTATTCTTTTTCTTACCACCTTGTAACCCACCCAACTGAACATAGAATGAGCTCCAACTCAGTGTGCCTCTCTAAATCAACACATATATAATATATAAATACACAATTGGCAACATTTCATACACTCTGAGTTATACAATATGATGCGATTCTACATTAAGAGACATAATCGTTCATACATGGAGCTTTATAAGCAAACATTTTACACTGCACCTTCGGTTCACAAACAGGGACACTATTGCAAACATCAAGGTAGGATGCCACCTGGGATCCAGCAACCACTGTACAGTGTGGTTTAAAATAAGGACAGTGACAGAGACAAACCACACAAGGACAAGGGTTCTGGATTTCAGGAGGGTAGATTTACAAACATGTGTAAATGCCTCAGAGATTACCTAGTGGGGGGTTGCCTAGGTGGGGGTGGAGGAACAGTGGATCAAATGAAGGGATGGCATATTGAAGGCAACAAACCTCTGTGCAAAAGAAGTAAGCAAAAACAAGAGGAAAAAGAGACCACTATGGGTCATGAGGGAAGTGACAGAGAAGGTAAAGGTAATAGAGTGGAAATAAGGAGGTAACGGGAGGCGCAGAGGGAAGAAAATGTGTTTATTTAGTTAGCTGGGTTTTTGATAACAGGTAAGCTCATTCTAGGCTGAGGGACTATTTTCAGGTGTGACTCAGATACACAAAATACAAAACATTTAAGATAATATAATAAACACACCATGGAGCTTAAAGTAATATTTCATACAGCAGATTATGTACAAGTACAGAGATTTACATAAAAATAGGGTAGGATAAGGAGGTGTACCAGGAAAACAAAGGGAAGCTTGGAAGGTGATGAGTGACTCAAAGGCACAAAGAAAAGGATAACCAAAAGGGTAATTAAAGGAGACAAAACATTTTTTTCCCCAAACAGGAAGACAACGGGAGGCATTGTGAAATTAAGAAGGGCAGGGGGAGACTGTGCAGGGAATGATCAGGAAAAATCAGATATCCTGAACAGATACTTCTGCTCAGTCTTCACAATGAAGGATGACTGGGATGGACCTCACATAAGCAGTAAAAACACTTGGGGGAGGGAAGTAGATACAAGTCCATTCAGAGAGGAAAGTGTCCTGTGAGGACTTGAAAATCTGAAAGTGCATGAGGCTGTCGGGTAAGATGATGAACTCCCAAGGGTGCTGAGAGAGCTCATGGAGGTACTCTCTGCACCTCTGACAGCCCTATTCAACAACTCACTGGAAACAGGAGGGGATCCAGAGGTTTGGAGGAGGGCAGATGTAATTTTGCTAAATAAAAGCTTCAGTAGTGAGGAGGCTGGCAACTATAGACCAGCCAGTCTAACGTTATTAGAGAGGAAGTTAATGGAGAGACTCTTTTAAAAAAAGGGCTAGTGGTGAATCTTTAAACCAGTGGATTACAAGACCCAAGGCAGCATGGATTTGTGAGGGGAGGATATGTCAGACAAACTTGATTGATTTCTTCCACTGGGTGAGCAGGGAACTAGATCAGGGTAGAGCGGTTGATGTGGCTTACTTAGACTTAAATAAGGCCTTCAACACCATACCTCAAAGGAGGCTAATAATGAAACTGGGAAGTTCAGGGGTGGAACTCAAGATTATAAACTGGGTACAGAACTGACTGATGTATAGGATACAGAACTTGCTGATAAAAGGCACTCACTTTGATGAGGGGAAGTGATCTGCAGTGTACCTCAGAGCTCAGTACTGCGACCAGTCATTTTCAAGGGTGTGCATAAAATCCAAGTTGAGACACTCTTTCCCATATTTTATTTTTTATAATAACTGGCTCCTTTCATTTTTTGTCAGACAGGTGCTTGTTGAGCAGCCTAACATCAATCTTGTTTTTTCTTAAGAGTGTTTCTTTTTTCTTGCTGCTCTATGAATTTTGTTTTTCGACGTCACTGGGTTGATGAAATAGTGATGAATGTGCCATTTTTTAGGTGGGTAGAAAGATGTTAGTAGACCACTTGTCATTTTTTGTTTCTGTGAAAAATGCATCTTTCTTTAGCAGCACATAAGTTAGATTCCCATTCAGCGGTTTCAGTGAGGTCAGCACAATCAAGTTGACAGCAGGAGGAGCCAGTAGCACTAGCATGGGAGTGATTTTAGAATTTTTTTCAAAAGGTGCTTAATCAAACTCTCTTATACATAGGTGATTATACACATATGTATATAATCAAACTCCATTATACACTGCTGTGTATAATCACCCATGTATAATGGAGTTTGACAGCTTCTGCCCACAGTTGACAATCATCACTAAGCAGTTATTATGTAAAGCTGAATCAGCTGTTAACCAGTTTTCTCTGTTTCTAGTATCAATAATTATACCACAGAGTTGATAACGGGTTTGAACATCATTTCATACTGCATAGCAGTTTTAAGCATTCAGAGTTAGCAGCTCATTGAAAATGGGTTTAATTAAACTGAATAACAACTCTGTATCAATGAGCTCATCTTAAAATTTAATGCTGACTGTACTGCACTTCTTCACTAAAAGAGTGGCGGTCACCTGGAACAGTCTTCCAGCAAAAGTAGTGGGAGCAAAAACAGTGGTGGGCTTCAAGCATGCATAGGATAGGTACAAAGGAATATTGGTAGCAAAGTGTGTGCAGTGAGCTGGAGATCAGATAGGGTGTGCAGTAACATTATAGACAAGGACAAAATGGGCAGACTGGGTGGAACAGTAGGTCCTTATCTGCTGACAAATTCTATATTTATATGACTGTTTTTTTTTACTTCATTTATTTATTGACTGTGTAGATGCACAGATCCGACTAAACTTTTTCATGCATGAAATGGGCCCTAGAAAGCAATTACTAAATTCATAGTGCTTCCCACAAGGACAAAGCACACTGTAATAAAGATGTCACAGTTCACTGCATGACAAATTACAGTAGCTGGCACTAGAGTATAATCAAGGCCACTGTTTCTCCATGATTTTATGATCACAGCTGGAATCAGCCTCCTCTCACAGCATTTCAAATGTCCTGCCGGAGAGTCATGGAATTCATGCTGCTACCATGAGTGTTTGGGAATTCAGCTGTATAAGAACAGCAACTTGTCTCAGATGTGCCCCTATTCACTAGAAACCCAGAAGAAGAACCATGCTGCTGAGAGGATGCCAAGCTAGGAGAAACTCCAAGACCACGCTGCCCAGACGCCGCTGCCAGAGTCGGGGAGACCCATTGATTTTTTTAATTTATATTCCTGCCATTGTAATCCGCATGGAAGAAGCGCACTGAGCTGCCCAGACACTGCCGCCAGAGTCAGGAAGACACACTGATTTATTTAATTTTTATTCCTGCCTTTGTAATCCACAAGGAAGAAGCACACCGAGCTGTCCAGAAACTGCCGCCGGAGTCGGGGAGACCCATAGCTGTAAACGAAGAAACGCACCACAAACCCCGTTTCAGGTACTGTACTTTTTCTGTATGCTGAGACTCACACTGCTGCCTGCCTAACATCTTCTGTGTGATCACCCCCAGCATTTCAGACTTGGTCTTGACTCCTCAAATTAAGTTAGTAGTACACTAATGGGTAGCCGTGTGCCCATGGTTTGGTGGGTAGTGAGAGGAGTCAGACTAAATGGTAGCTGTGGCTATTTCTGTTTCCTCTGATTTGTGTGCAGATGCAAGTGCTTGCATCTACATCTGCACCTTGCCATTCAGCAACCCTGCATGCCGCTGGCTAAGACGACATCATGGCAGCCTGGGATCTTGACCTTGATACATCCCCTGGTAATTCCTACGACCAGCTGATATTTTCAAAACTATGCATTGTATCCTGAGAATTCATGCTGATGCCCCTTTCTTACTCTTTCTGAAAAGGCAGACAACCATCCCTGTGCACAAGGCACTCTTTACTTGAACATTTCCTTGTGATTCTCACTACTGTAGCAATACCTCAGTCATACATACTCCCCTGTCTGCAGCAGACTGCATGCTGTGATTTTTAATTTATTTTTGTTGTGGCTTGCAATGCAATTGTATTCACTGTCATACCCTGGTCCTGTCTAATGTGAGTCAATGTTGGCAGTGATAGTTGCATCCAAGCTAACATCAAGGAACTAAGAGTCTGGGCTCATGTGCATTGGTACTTTTCTAGCTCCTCCCCCTGCCACTGCTCCATCTCTCTCTGCTACTCCCCTTATCCCCCTATTCCCTGTCTTCACCTCACTTGCACCAGGGAGGAGTTCTCAGACAAATCCTCACAGGCATCAAGGGAGGAGGGCCCTTCACCTGTTGTCTATTGTCTACACAACAGCAGCCTTCCTCCACCCAGGGCAGTAGGCAAGTGTCAGTCTTCACAGCTAGGACCCTTACCACTCCTTGATTAACTGGTTGGTGGTGTGCAATTGCCAGGTGACCCACACCCTTTTGCCCCATCAACAGAATGCATCTAATCCACAATGGTCTCATCTCCCAGCTGGCTTCAGTGCAAGAATCCAGGGTTTGCACACCAACTCAGTCTCCCAGTTGGCAGTGTGACAGCCTGGTACCACATCACTGGACTGACCCAGGAAAGCAGCTTTTGATCAGAAGTCACACCAATAGAGAGTTTTCTACGGATTAATTGCTATTAGGATTACATGTGCTGACAACAAAATCTACCTGCAGTAGGTACACCACTGGATGGCAAGGTCCATGCCGGGTGTAAGAAGGTCTAAGCTAATTTGGAGGCTTGTGTGAACAGATTTGTGTCTGTTAGGGTAGGTGGGTGGAGAGTAGGAATGTAACTATTCTTTTTTTTTACTTCCTCTTTTTTTCCCTCCTACATGCCCTCCATCTCCAACCCTTCGGGGGCACCTGGGTGTTATCCCTCTGCCAACCGCCCAGCCCAAGACCGACCTTGCACCCCATGTAGCTGCAGTTGTACCCCCCAGGTGGGGAATGAGGTGGGGCCTGTACACCCTGTACACTTCTTGTTTCATTGGGCAAGGTGGTCTGAGCAAGTGGTGGCACATCGAGGGCACGCTCCTGGTGCTCCATCTTTCCGGTGATGGAAGGCTGTTTTTCTCCTCTGGTTTCCTCCCCTCATGTGGTGTGTGCCCTGACATCAAGGTGTTGTGCGCTGACATCCACCATGCATCACGGCCAGCTCCCCCCCCCAGCAAACAGGGCTTGCTGTACCTCAAGCCTCCACTCGGGGTCAGGCAAGTTGCGGGCATTGGCCCCCCTTCCCCCCAGAGAAGATGAGCTGTCATGGGCCACTCAAGCCATTCTCCCCTGGCGGGCTCTCCTAAACTCAGGTCGCCAGCGTCACAAGCAGAAATCCAACTCCTGCACTGATGGGCTAGCGAATGCAACTATTTATTGTTTACTTTGCTTTTTATTGTATATTGCTTGCTTTGCTTTTTACTGTAGCTAGTGTAAGGTAATGTAGAAATAGTATTTTTTTACACTGATATTTTGGTCATGAGGTAGGGCCCCACAAAGTGCTTTGCAGGGGAGCCCTTAAAGTCCTAGGCACAGTCCTCTGTACAGTAGATGCTGGAGTTACTGCAGGTAAAATACTGCACTATTTTGCTGATGTGTTGAGGGGGGATTGAATATCTACAGTAGATGCTGCTTTTAAAAGGAGGTTGGTGGCAGCGTCCAAAATGAGAGGTACTCACAGAACACAGACCCAACCCTGTGCTGCATCTCGCTGCTGGTTTTTATTTGAGTCAAATTCAGTGAAGAGTGTGTTTTGTGTTAAGCCAAATTCTGTGTTCTGTAAGTACCTCTTCTCTGTACATGGCCCTCCATGTGGTTGCTGTAAAGCTGCCTTTTTGGACTAAAATTAGAATGGGTTACTGCTATTTCCCCACATGCCCTTGTGTGTGCAGTATTTTGTGGAGGGGTTCTTGCAAATTAAAAGTGTTGGTGAGTTAAATAAATGCTGTCTTTATGCCTAACCCCATATGTTGCCTGCTCCCCCAATATTTACCCTTAATATTATTTCTCCTTCCCAGTTATTCTATGTCTTCCTGTGCATAGAAAGGGATGTGTTGCTCTGGCATAGTGCACTACCTTGGAGAGAGTTAAAAAGCAAAGGTTTGTGTGTGGGGTGGGTGCATTTGCAACAAGCCAATAAAGCTGAAATCAAACTTGGGGGGGGGCACTTTAGTCTTCTGTGTGGCCCAGCACTTTGGGGGGGTAGAAATCCCTGGGGTTGCTGTGGGCCATGAAGGGGCAAAGGGGCGCATCACATGCTAATACAGGCATGGTAGGGACTTTGGGTGATGTGAAAAGTTTGTGACTGTGGGTGCCGCTATGCTGTTTTTAATGAGATCTAGCTTTTTGTTTCCTTGTTTGCCTCATTTAGCTGAGAGGAAAATAAAGCACCCTGCCACACACTGACCCTGTTGCTTTTTAACCCTGCTGCACTTTTACTGAGATACTGCACTTTACCAGAGCTACACACCCTTTTCTTTACAGAATATGCCCATGCTATGCATTTTTTCTGTACAGAAAAGTATGTGTAGGGCTGGCCCGTCAGTGCAGCAGTTGGATTTCCACTTGCAACACCGCAGCCCAGGTGTGGAAACATACTTGGGCCACTGGAGGGCCAGCTGGGGGAGAAGGTGTCTGTCTGCTTGCCTTCCCCAGGAGGATGGTGGGGATGCAGTCTAGTGCCTGCTGACTCCTGAGGGTATAGCAGTGTGCCAACCGACTGACTGGGGGCGTGTGGTGGACTTTGGCATTTGGCGGCATGGCGTGCCACACCCCAGGGACAAAAGAGGAAAAACCTCTTCTCTGCTTGACTGGATGACAGCCATCCAATCCCTCAGCCACTGCAAATGCTCTGGTCTGGCTCCAGAGACCACCTCAGCAGCACCTGAGGGGCCAAGATGTTGCACTGGATGGCCCTCGCTGGCACCTTTCTCATTGGTGAAGAACTCATCCGGTGAAGGGCTACACTGGATTACTCTGAGGATATCTGCCATCTGGGGTGGCTGACAGTGGCAGAGGGCAGGGACACAAGAGAGCGGTGGGGAGAGACCATAGATGGCCCAAAAGATAGGCTGAGTGATGAGGAGAAACAGGTGTTGACAAAAAAAAGGGTGTGCAGCACGGTTAAAAAGGTAAAAGGGTTAAAAAGCAAACAGGACAGTGTATGCATGTGTGTGGTAGGGAGCCCGAGGGGGCAGAGTAACTTTCCCTTTTTTTTTTTTTTTTTCTTTACTCCTTAGCTGCCCCCTTTCTTTGGGGACCTCAAATGTGCCCTGGCAATGGAAGGGCCAGGGTCACACACAGAGATGAGTGCCCCACTCTTCTCAATTATTTAGCCCTCTGGATTACCCCCCGGCTTGGGTGGAGGAGTCTCTCCTTCTCCTCCTACCTTCAGAGAGAGAGTGTGCACTTTGTTCCAGCTTCCCCAGCTCCTTCCTTGCTTGCCTGATGCTGAGGCCTGTCTATAGGTGCAACCTGTGAGGTGTTTACTTGTTCTGTTCTGCCCTCTCCTCTCTGGCAATGGCAGCTCAGAAGGACCAATGAGATGGGATTTCCAGACCCTCCATTCTTGTTGGATTCCCCTACTGCACTGTCACCACCTGTGGTCACCCAGTAACTTTACCTTCTGTATTCCCCAGAGTAGTTGGAGGTGTGTGTGTGTGTGTGTGTGTGTGTGTGTGTGTGTGTGTGTGTGTGTGTGTGTGCAGCAGGGAACCCTTTGTGGGAGGCCTGTGTAGGGTTGGGGAGCTGAGTATTTTGTGCCCCAGAGTGTGTGAATCAGAGTGTGTGTGTGATGAGTGTACCCTCCCAAGATACTGCCTCCACCATGGTCTTGCAGTCCTGAACTCCAGCATCTTTGGTTTCCCAGTGGTTCTTTGGCCTTCAGTGTGGCCCACAGAATATGTGTGTGGTGGGGAGAAGAATGAGCAGGTAGGGGATCTGGTTATTCTGTTGCCTTTTATTTGTCCCAGACAATATGTGTCTGAGGGGGTCCAAGGTGCCACAGAGAGGTGCAGGTATATCCAGTCTATGAACTGTTTTAAAGTTCAGAAAATGTGATTTGTGCCCAACCTGCCTACCAATCTAGTACAGCAACAAAACCACCGTAATTTCAGAAAATCATGTAAAAGGGCAGTTTGGTGAAAGTTAAAAACTTTTACATGATTTTCTGCATTTTGGTTTCACTGCATCTGGGGAAAAGTTGAGAATAGGCCCAGATGGCCATGTGATCCTGCCTTCTCTACCATGCCACTTAAACTGGTGTATGCTTAAAGGTGGTTAGAGTTGAGTACACCTCTTACCAAATTTGTAGAGTGGGGACTAGTGCACTGTCCATAAGCAGTCAGTGTCATATTTTATTGACAAAGATGTTGATGCTGTGTTTAAAACTCAGGAGGTTGGTGGTGGTGTCCAAAATGCATTTTTTAGAGTGGTGCTCAAATATTTTATTGTTGAAGTGCTGGTGACAAAAAATGTGTACACTCCTGGTCTGGGCATTAAATTAATGCTGCATCTTGTGCTTAACCTCCACGTGTGTGTGTGTGTGTGTGTGTGTGTGTGTGTGTGTGTGTGTGTGTCATCCAAAGAAGCTGAAATCCAGTGTTTTGGCCTGAGGTGGGGGAGAAGATCCCAAAGCAACTTTTGTCTTCTGTGTGCCCCAAGCTTGTAGAGTTAGTGTGTCTGTGTGTGCAGGTAGCTTGCTGTGTGCCACAGAGTTATTGGGGGGGCAACTGTATGCCACAAATAAGTCTGGATAGTATGGTTGGTGTCACAAAGCAAGCTGACCCCAAACTAATATAGGGTACATATAGGGAACACATCAAGCAACACAGTCTCTTGGACTTTATAGGAGATGGGATGGTTTGCACACACTGTCCTTTAGCAATGCCAAGGGGTTGTTTTGGTCATGTGTGACCCAGAGTAAATGGGGTGGTGTGCTCATTTTGGGGGTGAGAGTTGGCAGTGTTGCATCTCTGAGAATGTCCAAAGGTGCTATGTTGGTTTGTATGTGGCAAGAGCTAGTTTGGTGAGGGGTGTTTATGTTGCACACAGAATCGGTTACATATTTACATGGTAGGCAGGTATGACTAGACACAGTTGCAGTGTGGATGGGAGGGGGGTTCTTCCTGCTTTCACCTGCAGAAAAACATGCCTCAGCATACAGTAAACTGTGGAAAAAAAATCACCACCTTGGTTCGTCTATGAAGAGTAGTAAGTAGATGTGGAGGAGGGTTACAGTAGGGATCCAGGGAGCTTTTGAGTTTTTCCCCACAAGGGAAACAAAGAACACTTGTGCAAGAACTTATCATAATTGTACATCTTCAAGGGACTCTCTTGCAGCAGGTTACACCTTAGGAACTGCAACCGTCAGGCATCAGGACCACATGGAAACTTTTTTGCTAACAGTCTATTTAGGGCCACACATGGCGATGTTGTCATTATGTTGATCTTCCCTATATAATTGTGTATGGTTCCAGATGGACTGCTAGCAAAAATGTCTGTACGATCCTGGTGTCTCATGGTTGCACTACAGTTTCCAAAATATGACCTACTACAAGAGATTTTCTCAAGACCTGCTGTTACATTGAGTTCTATAAATAACTGTTTTTGCTTCTCTTGGAGAAAATCTGGAAGATGTACATTGTTGCTACTTTCCCAGCTGAAGGATGGGATTGTAGAATGCTGCTGCTGCTGTCATACCCAGATGATGCGATTTGTAGATTGCTGCTGCCTTCACACCTGGAGGATGGGAGTCATAGAATGCTACTGCCTTCACACCTGGAGGATGGGAGTTGTAGATTGCTGCTGCCATTGTACCTGGAGGATGGGAGTTGTAGACAGTTTCTGCCATCTCACCTAGTGAATGGTGGTCACTGGATGCTACTGCCATCCCAGGAGAATGGGAATCATAGGCTGCTGCTGCCATCGTACCTGGAGGATCAGAGTTGTATGCTGCTGCTGCCATCGTACCCAGAGGATGGGAGTCATAGATTGCTGCTGCCTTCACACCTGGAGGATGGGAGTCGTACAGTACTGCTGCTGACATCATACCTGGAAGATGAAGGCTTTATGCAGTGGCTACCGCCATCATAGCCAGAGGATAAAAATAATGGATTTCCCTTTCCATGGGATCAGATTGTCCCATTTTGTTGAATTCTTATCAAGCAGATTAGTAGAACACACTACTATTTTTTTTTATTGTGATTTCAGTATTCATACTTTCTGCCTGCATGATGTTTGCTGCACCACTGAATAAGCGAGCCAAGCTTTGCTACATGTCGGCTAAGGGCGAGCCCTTCAGTTTAAATCTGAAGACCTCTATGAGGATGGAGGAAAATGTTTCTGTCCTTACTGCAACCATGTCCTAGACCATACCAGAAAAGATACAGTCAAAGATCATCTGCTCAGCAAGAAACATGCTAGGTTTAAGGAATGAGCTGCTAGTGAAGGAAGACCAGCAAGGCAGGTGACCCTGACCAGTAGTTTCAGATCTGCAACAGAATCATCCATAGTAAGAAATAAGATGGTCATGGACACAGTTAAGGCATGGGGGGCTGCAAATATCCCATTGGAGAAGCTGGATCATCCACAGCTGAGGGAATGGATGTGCAAGTATGTGAAGGGGAGTGGAGCGGTGCCAAAAGCAGACACCCTGAGGCAACTCTATCTACCCAAGGTAAGAGAGCAAATTGATGAAGACCTTAAAGCAGCTGTGACTGGGAAATCCTTGTCTGTGATATGTGAAGAGAGCACAGATGCACAGTCATGGTGCATTCTTAATGTCGTCTTTGTGTTGGAAGAGGGCAAGCCATATCTTGGAAACAGCACAGAACTAGACTCTGTCAACCATTCCATAGTGGCTCAAGCTGTCTTGAAGACTCTCCAGAGTTGTGACATTGACTTTATGAATGTAGTTTCATTTGTCAGCAACAGTGCTCGTTACATGATTAAATGTTTTAATGACGCACTTCGCGGGCTTCTTGGGGACCATGTTGTGCATGTGTGTTGTTGGGCACATGTCTTGTCCCTTGTTGGGGATACATGGCTGCACCATTTCAGAAAACTTAATGAACTGGTTTCATTGATAAAATATGCTTTTCAGCAATCAACAAAATGCAAACGAGAATTCATAACATTTTTGCAGGATCTGGAAGCTCCAGGAGAAATTATTGCTTTACCACCAGTTTCTGTTTTAACTAGATGGATCACATGGTTTGCAGCTGTGGCATACCATTCAACACACCTACAATACCCGAGGAACTTTTTCAGGGCGGGTTCGAGTGATACCACCTCAATAAACAATCTACGGGCATTACTGGATGAATGGTATGATGAGCTACAAGCACAACTTGCATTTATAACAGACAATTCAGGTGGCATTATTGCTGCGATAGAACTTTTTCAGGCAAAGGAGAAACCTCTTGTGGCATCCATGTATGACATGCTAATGTCAATTAAGAACCGCTTTGAGGCTGGCTCAACTAAAAATGATGGCTTTGGTGAGAAGACAGAGCTGTACCTCTCTAAACTGAGAAATAAAGTAAGGGATGAGAACATCAAACTGTTCAAAAATGCTTTCAGGGTCAGTTTGGAGAAACTGACAAAACACCTGCAGTCAAATCCATCTGTACAGTTTCTCATGGCCTGTCGAATTCTAAACCCACTCAACATGCCCAAACTCAATAAGGACTTCCACCTGTACTTGCCCTATAACCCAATGTTCATGTTACACAATAACAATGCACTGCTAAGGAACTGGGAGATCTACATATGGCAGAATGTACGGGAACTACTAGAGATCAAATCATTTGCTCTTCACCAGTACTGGATCTCTATGTCCTCACAGGTACCAAGTCTTACAAAGGCAGCCCTTCAAGACATCTGGGTCCCTGTTTCTATTGCAGATGTGGAGCAGTCATTTTCTGCACATGGACAAATCCTGACCAACCAACAGAGAAGCCTGACTGTGGACAATTTAAAATTATTTTCAATTCTGCTATTCAATAAGTAGACTCTCCCACCCTCTTGCGTAATTTCAGTTCTGTTGCAATATTGCAGAAAAATGGTGCTCCACTGTGCAATAAAGTTGTAAACATACAGTTCTAGTGCAATATTGCAGAAAACAAAGTCATGCTCCACTGTGCAATGATGAAGATGTGCAGTTCTGGTGCAGTATTGTAGGGAAAAAAATGGTGCTCCACTGTGCAATAAAGTGTAGACATGCAAATATATATATATATATATATATATATATATATATATTTATAATGTAGTATCTCTGCATTATATGTAGCTATGGGTTAGATTCTACTGTCCTTCACATAGTATGCATTAGTTCATGTAGTCTGGGTAGCGTATTTGTCTGTGTAGCGTATTTGTCCGGCAAGCATATTTGGGTAGTGCATTTGTCTGGGTAGCATATTTGTCTGGGTAGTGTTTGTCGACCCATGTTCAGTAGTCAATACTTGAATTGTGATTTTTGCACATATTTATCTTTGTAAATCTTTTTAAAATAAAACACATTAATTGCATTTTAGCTTTGAGAAGTTTTTATTATACATGCTACAGAACACATTGTCAACGTTAAAACAAAGAAAATATTTTGCTGTCTATTTAGTATCGAGCAGACTTCAGAATTTGTTAATCCCTGTGAGAAAAATGTTACATTACATGAGACCATTTATTTTCACTGGCTGCATTGATATGAGAAGGGAATATCTTAATAATTATGCCAGTTTGGCCAATGGAGTTCCACAGTCATTAACCTTGATTGCTGGTAGATGCACAACTTGGATAGCTAATGTAACATGCAATATAAGATTAAATGTTCTTGCTTTCTGCTGATGTGACTTAAATCTGCATAAAAACATGATAAAACACTGACAGACCAATTTATTACTTAAAATGAGTGAATAATATAACATTTTGGATTACCAGAAAAATCCAGGAAATTGGATTCCCTAACACCGGTAAAATCCCAGAATCCAGGATGGTCAAAACGGAATTTGCTTTTTCCAAGCACCAAAAAACAGAAGTCTTGATTATAAGAAAATTGTGTTCCTGTGGAATCTTGCAAAATATCACTGGTAAAACATGTTATAAGCAAGACCACTGATTTACAATGATTAAAATAATGAAATTCTGATTTCAAGACTTGAAATTCTTGGAATTGCACTGGTGGTTGTTTGTCTTATTTCTGGGTTTTACCAGGATTCTACTATCACTCTTTTAGTATGTGTATAAATAATTAGAATAAATGAAGGCTTAATATACAGAGCATTAAATGAATCAAACTGAACATAGTACAGGAAACAATTATATGATAAACACAGATTCTGTAGATTTACTGATCTGATATATAATACCAAATTCCAGGAAATTCTTTGTTTTTACTAATGTGCAAATTCCAGAATTTTACTTGTCTGTTAAAAACTGAAAACCACTAGCCTTGGTGATAAGGGCATTGTATCCTGGGGGTGGTACTGTACTGTAATAGCAAATTATACAGCAAAATAAAAAGGTAGATGGGGTGCAAAAACATAACAATGTGATGAACAGAATATGAATAACTAAGGCTGTATTAAACCATTGATTTCCTTTAATTTACCAGATTATAAAATGTCAGTTGTACTCAAGTTTTCTGTCTTGTAATAGGACCAATTCATTTTCCCCTAATACAGTGCAAGCCATTTTTAATGGACTAATATGTGTTGAACATTTATGTCCATTATAAGTGGCTGTCCAAGATATCCAGAAGCTTTTTCTTTAATTGCAGTCCCCGTTGTATAGCCCTTGCTTATACTTATTTATTTACATATGTATTTATTCTTTTCTATCGGCCTGCCTACCTGATTCCTTTACAGTACAGCACACCTCTCAACTGTCCCTGATTATGAGGGATGTCCCTAATTTTACTCCTCCGAATTGCACTGTTCATCTGTCCCTCATGGAAAAGGTGCTGCTCACACAGAGAAGGTGATGTAAATTTAGGCTTTTAAAGCAGAAATTCATAATATTTTAACATGATAAATCAAAAATAAACTATTTCCAAGTAAAGGCAATTGTTTCCACAGAGTTCTGAGCTTGTATTTATGGGTTTGAAGATGTGTACCTCATTATGAGGGTCTGTTTCCACACAGTGTCCCTCATTTAGAGTGCCAGAGTGCCACTTTTTAGTGACTAAAGGTTGTGAGGTATGCAGTACAGTACTGTATTTTGCTACCTGCCCACTTACCTGATGCAGCACTTTCAAATACAGTAAATAAAAATAATCTTACTTTAAAAGTTACACACTGACACAGGGTAGGAGAGGTGCCACAACTAAAAACACTGAAATACATCTGTTTTCTACATTTGCTGACATGGTGACTTGGTCTACTGCAGTGTTTTATTTATTTCTTTTATTTAAACATTTGGTAACCGGGAAAGGCTAATTTCCAGGTGAAACCCAAGAGAAGGGGTAACAGGATTACAAAAATGTATATCAGCGTATGAACTATAATACAGCATGAATTTAGTAACAGTAAGTAGCATCAGGCTTCACAAGACAAGTGTGCTGAGCAAAGCAACACAAGAGACAAATGACCAAGGTTGCAATAGTGAATGCATAAATGATACTTAAGAAAAATGTTAAGTGCTTGATGGAGGCAGGAGTCACATCAGTGAGTAGAGGTGAGCAGGAGTGATTTAGTTTAGACAGGCATGGGAGGAATGAGGTGAAGTTCAGACTTGCAGGCTAAGTGGGAGGAGGAGTTCCTGATTGGGGGGAAGTCTGTTCCACAGATAGGGGAGCCTGTAGGAGAAAGTGGCTTTGCCAGATAAGGAGGATGGGTAAGGCAGGGTGAAGGATCTATCATTTGTATGCCTCAGTACATAAGGGAGCTAGAGATGGAGTAGAAACTAGCCATCAGGTACAGTAGGAAGGAAGCATGTTGAGCCAGAACTTATATATTAGATTGAGGGAGTGAATATAGCATATATGGGACAACAGCATGGGGTTTAGAGAGGAGTAGAGATCACAGTGGTGTGTTCAAAAGGAGGAGTTTGTCGTGAAATGACAGAAAAAATTAAGGACAGTATACAGCCTGGACAGAGTTGTTGCAGGGACAGAGCTGTAAACCACGTGTGCATAATCAAAGATGGGGAGGATCATTTTAGATACAATTTCATATCTAGCAGGGAGTGGGAGAGACTCTCTGTGTCGGTATAGCATACCACATTTGGAGCAGAGCTTTGAGACAGTTGCATCAATGTGGTTTGAGAAGGACAAACGGGGGTCCAACCATATGCCCAGTTATTTATATTTAGTGACCTGTTCCAGTGGGGGGCCATCTAGTGATATGATAGGGGGAGGAGGGTGGATCTGCTTCATTTCTGTGCCATGCCAAAAACCATGGATACTGTCTTGGAGGTATTTACCTTCAGTTGGTTTTGGCTGAACCAACATTGAATTTTGTTGAAGTCTGTTTGGAGGGTAGCCTTAACTTCATGCAGTATGGGGACAGAGGTAAAAAGGATAGTGTCATCCACATACATGTGTATGCTGGATTTAGTGCAGGAGGAGGAGAGATAATTTATAAAAAGGAAGAAGAACCTTGTTGCATGCCAGCTGAGATGGGAAGGGGGAAAGGTGTCATCACCAACTCTGACTGATTGGAATCTGCTGGAAAGGTAAGATTGTAACCATTGAACAGTGATGGGGGCAGTCCTATTGCTTCTAGTTTCTGTAGGGGGAAGGGGTGGGAGACTGAGTCAAAGGCCTTAGCCAGGTCAACAAACACTGCTGCAGTTAGATGGCCATGATCTGAGGCTGAGTGGATATAATTTGTGACATGCAGGAGTGAAGAGATAGTGGAATGGTGTTTTCTGAAACCAGATTGATGAGGAGAGAGAAGATATTTAGCAGTGAGGTAGTCAGACAGCCTGGAGTGGGCCAAGGATTCCTGGATCTTGGCAAGAGTTTGGAGGAGGGAGATAGGCCGATAATTGCCCGGTGAGGAGGGGTCTCCCCCTTTATGGAGGGTGATGACTCAGGCAGATTTCCAGGCCTATGGGACAAATCCTGAGAAAAATGAAAGTTTTAGGATGTGGGAGAGAGGCTTGGTAATAGTAGGAGCAGAAATCTGCAGGAGCTTAGCATGGATCCCATCAAAACTAGATTTGGTGGTGTTTAGAGAGCAGATGGCTGTAAGGACCTAGAGTTCCGAGATGGAGGAAAAATGGAAGTTGGTTGACCAGGGGGGTGGAGGGAGGGCTGGGATGGTAGGGTCTGCTTGTTAAGGCACAGGAAGTGCAGTACTTGTTGAGTATATTGGCTGTGCTTATTGGTTCGGCGTCAGGCTGCTCTCATTTCTTGAAGACTGGGGTCCTGGGCTGGGCTGGAGGATCTAGGAGAGAGTGTACAACTTTCCAGAAGTTGGAAGGTTGAATGTGAGAGAGTTCCAACTTGAAGAAGTCAGCTTTGGGAAGTTGTATGGCCTTACTGCATGCATTGTGGATAGTGTTGAAGATTTGTCTATTTTACTGGTTTGGATGGCATTTGAAGATAGACCAAACTTTGTCTCTGGCCTTGCATTTGGCTAGGATAAGGGCTGTAATCCACTGATGGTGGTGCTTCTTGACCCTGGACTTTTTCAGTGGTGCACGGCAGTCCTAGATGTTGGTGAAGATATGCAGGAAGCTGAAGAGGGCAGTATCGACATTTAGGGCTGAGTACACCAGGTGCCAATCAGCAGACTAGAGGCTGGTTAGTAGAGATTCAGTGTCCAGCGTGTTTAGAGGGCATGTACTAATGTACTTGGGGCAGATTTGGGCATGTGTGTTTTCTTGATGCAGTATGTAATACAGTGATCACTCAGGGCCTTTGCTGGGATGCTGGAAGAAGTTATTCTTTGGGGGTGAGAAGTGAGAATCCAGTCAATGAGAGAGTGGTTTTGGGAATGGGGGTTGTAATGGGTGGGTTTGCTGAATAGCTGAGACAGGTTTAGGGCCTCTATTTTGGAGATGTGGGCCTTGGAGGAGATGGCAAGTCAGTTCAAATTGAAGTCACCCAAGAGAACCAGTTCCCATTAGGTGTAAGGTTTGGTAAGGAAGCAATGGTAGAGAAGAGAGAATCATGATTCAGATTAGGTGAGGCATAGAGCACTCCTATAAATAATGGGAGTGAAGCAGGAAAGGTAAGTTGCCCAGGAGAATTTTGTCAGAGCTTGGGTGAGCTTCCCTGAATGTGACCAAACATGAGAGGGGCTGTTCCATGTAAATGGTGATGCCGCCACCTCTCTTTCCATGGTCCTGTCTGATTAGAGGGTAGTTTGGAAGGATTAGGGAGCAGTCAGAGTCTTAGCTGAGAGCCATGTTTCAGACAGGCAGAGTACATCTGGGGAGTGCTCTATCATCAAGCATGCGAGAAGGTCTAGTTTGGGTAAGAGGCTTCTGATGTTTATGTGGGTGATAGAAAGACCTTTGTAGGAGCTTAGTGGAGGGTGATCAGCCTGAGGGCCCGAAATGGGTTCAATATTACCTGCAAGGAGGAGGATGAGGAGTAGGAAGGAATACACAACAGGGAACTTGTATCTCCTTGTGTAGAGGAAGGATTTGGGGGAAGATCTGACAGCTCTAACTAGGGATACAAAGGATAGCATTTAGGATGGTAAGATACTGGGGCTAACTGGATGAGAGGGGAATGGGTGAGCTGCATGTCAAAGACATGGTAGCAGCTGGGTTGTGCTAGCTTGAATGGCAGGTGGAGATGGGTGGCTGGAGAGATACCTACAGGACTGGTGGTTGGGAAAGTCAATGTGAGAAGATAAGAGGTCAGAAAAAGGTAGAGAATGTAGATGAATAAGGCCATTTTTAAATGGGTGGGCAAGGGAGTCTGAATAGACTGGTCCACACCAATGAATGGGAGACATAGTGGGGGTGGCACCTGCACTGGTAGGAGATGCAAGAGCAGGATTCCCTGGTGCAGAGAGAATAGGGAAGAGAAGAAAATGGGTGAAAAGGTAGCTTGGGGGGAGAAAAAGAACAAAATATTATGATTTCCACTATCTTTGAGGGAAGGGTGGCAGGAGTAGGATTGGTCAGGTTGTGATACAGGGCAGAGCCTAGGATGGTGTTCGAGGATTTAAAGAGTGGCGGGGGGGAGGGTGGAGAGGGCTGAAACTTTCCACAATAATATAAAAGCAGCCTAGGAGCCAAATAAATAGAACCAGCTTGAGGCTGGCTGGGGAATTTTTTGGAGTCCCAGTCCGAAAGAGGAGCCAATCCAGGCACAGAGGAATGCTGAGAGCCAAGAAATTGAAATGCAGTGGCTCTTTGTAGGGCTCATACCTGAGGGCAGTTTATGGATGCGGCAGGAGGGTGGAACAGTTGGCAGCGACCATGGAGCGCAGTGCCATGAGATCAGTGGAGATTCAAACTGCAACCCCCACCGACCCGTTGGCGCAGCAGTGGGATTTCCACTTGCGATGCCAGCGACTCGGGTTCGGGAACGGACCCGAGTTGTCGGAGGGCCGGCTGGGGGGAGAAGGATTGAGCGTCCGACGGACTGCTCTCCTTCTCCGGGGGGAGGGTTGGGCTAGCAACTGGAGTGATGGGGGCCCCTAGCGGAGGCTGGTGGACACCCATGCTGCCGTGCTTACTTAAGGGGGGTTGGGAGAGGGGCGGGACGGATGCTTGCGTCATTGCACATCTCCGCCTCCTCAGGGGTGGGGAAAACCGGGGAAAAACGGAGCTGCCGGCCGCCATGGATGAAGCCCGCCACGGCTTCCGATGTGCTCCCAGGCCAAGACCCCCGACCTTGACCGTTTCGCCTGCTACATCTAGGCCTGTGCCGCGGGCCCCCGCCGTGGGGGGCAAGCCACGGGGGTATTGGAGGGGTGGCTGATTTGGGAAGCAGAAGCCGGTGAGCCATGACCGAGCTGATTGGAGGGCGGCAGGCAGCTCGGTAAAAATACAGTGAATTGCAAACTGCAACCCCCAACTCCAGCTCGTCACAGACTGAACAAATCTATTCTCCCAAAAAGCTGCATGAGATGCAAACTGTCCATCTACTGCTTGTTCACTGAAGTCAGGTGTGCCTTTTTCTTTCCATTTGCTGTCAGATTTCCAATCCAGATAGTGGGAAAAATCAAGCCATGAGTAGCAAAATACAATTTTGTGTTACCTTTTTCCCTGTTTGCTTTTGGAAAAAACAAAGTCTGGTGCCTTTCTCTCTTTGCTGTTTGCTTTTGGGAGTCAGGGCAGAGGAGGGGGAAGGACAGGTGATTAGCTGGTTTGTGGGCCACCAGCAGCACCACCCTGTACCACGTAGCACCTCTTTACAGGTCAGACATTTCTAGAAACGCCCATCAACTCCTACACAGCCACAGACAGGTAGTTTTGGAAGGTGCAGGTAGGCTAATAAACACTTTTTAACCTGCTCTGTTGTTCAGCATAGCAGGCAGGCTTAATCCTCTGTCTCAATAGGATTTATACTGAGCCACCTACAGCAATGGCTTGAGTTCTCAGATTTTGTCTTGTAACTCTGAATGTCCATACTAAATGTGTACTGCGTAAGTGGTGCACACTGATATGTTATGGCAAATTCAAAGTATAGTGCACTAAATCCTCATTTGAGGTTTTGTCACAGATACCCATTTAGAAGTTTTCTGGAAATCTATTTCCTCACTCTTCCCACTGCACCTTACCCCTCACAACCCATAGAAGGAAATTGCATTCCCTTAGCTACATCATCACCCTCCAGTTTTTACTGGCAGTTGTTAATTTAACCCCAGGCCCTACCCCTCCTGCCTTCTTCCTCCCCTCTCCAAAATTGTTTAAGCATAACCTATCTCAATGTTTATCAGAACAACATTGAAGCAACTATGAGTCCTGTCACCTTGCCTGACATCCTAGTAATTACTGAGACCAGGCTTTGATAATAACATGAGAAAAGTGTCTGCAGATGGGGACTGTGTGATCCATCTAGTCTGCCCAAGGTGGCTACCCCCCATTATATTTTTTCCAAAGTTGCCCACTTTGCCTGTCCCAAGTGAGCTTAAATTGCCTTACTGTCTTTGATGCCACCACTTCTGGTAGTAGGCTGTCACATGGGTCTATCACCCTGTCAGTGAACAAGCACTTTCTAGAGTTGCTTTTAAACTTGCCTCCCACCAGATGCAAGTTGTGCCTTTTTGTACATGACTCCCAGTTTTCCTGGAAGAGGTTTTTCTTCTGAGTTGTGTTAATTCCTTTGACACACTTAAATGTTTCTATCATGTCCCCCCGTTTCTTCACTGTCCAGAGAGAATAAATTCAACTATTTGAGTCTTGTCTTGTATGGCTCATAATGCAGCCCCTGCACCATCTTTGTGGCCCTTCTCTGCACAGTCTCCAGATGGTCAATGTCCTTTTTAGATGAGGCCTCTAGAACTGGACACAGTACTTGAGGTGTGGCTTCACCAAGGATCTGTACAGAGGCATGATAACTTCCTGCTTTCTACTTGTAATACCCCTTCCTATACATCTGAGGATACCACTTGCCTTCTGTGCTCCTTTTTTGCATTATTTTCCTACCTTTAATTTGTTGGTAATGATCACAGCCGGATCCCATTCCATCTTTGTCTCCTCTAATTGATGCCTTTCTAGTATGTGCTTTTTTCCTGGGTTCTGCTTCCCCAGGTGCATTACCTTAGACTTCTTGATGTTAAATTTTAACTGCCAATTTTTGGACCATTCTTCCAGTCTCCTTAGGTTAGCTTCTATACCTAGTGCCCCCTTTATTGTATCCACCCTGCTGCAGAGCTTTGTATCATCTGCCATCTGCAAACAGGCGAACTTTCCCCTCCAGTTTATCAGTGATGTCACTGATGAATATGTTGAAGAGGACTGGACCCAGCACCGATCTCTGTGGAATGCCACTGGTCATACTTTCCTCCCTTGGTAATGCCCCATTGACCAAAACTCTCTGGGTCCTATTCTGCAGCCAGTTTCTAATCCAGTTTACTATTTTCTGTCTGACTTCTGTGTGTTCTAGTTTGTTAGTAAGTCTCCTGTGAGGAACAGTGTCAAAGGCCTCGCTGAAGTCTAGGTGCACCATGTCCACTGCCCCACCCTGGATCACTGTTCTGATCACCCAACTGAAGAAATTAATCAAGTTTATTTGGCATGAGTACCCTGCTGTGAAGCCATGCTGTTCGGGGTAGGGTTTTCTAGGTTCCTTTAGGTAGTCAACTATTCTTTCCATAAGTAATGCATCCATAATTTTTATCATTATAGAGGTCAGGCTGACTAGGCAGTAGTTTCCTTTCTCTTCCTTACTTCCACTTTTGTGCAAGGGCATAACTGTTGCCCTTTTCCAGTCTTGAGGTACTCTGCTGCTTTCCAGAGATAGATTGAACAGCTCAGATAGTGGTGCAGCTACTTCTTCCCTAAGCTCTATTAGTATTCTGGGGTGGATACCATCTGGCTTCATGGCTTTATCCTCCTTAAGTCTGCTTATCTCTTCTAAGATCATCTCTTTCATGAAGGGGCTTGTGGTTGCCCCTCCACTATCTTGCTCTGTCTTACCTAGTGCAGATCATGGCACAGTTCTATGCTGACTTGCACAACTCCTGAGCTGGGGCCAACAGTCTCCAAATAGATACATTCCTCTTTGCACTACCACTCCCCCATTTTCACTCACAGAACAGGGAGGCTTTGGAGGCTCCCATATCTATTAGAGAAGTTCAGATAGCCATCCACTCCCTAAATACAGAATAAACCTCTGTGAGGAGATGGTGTTCCAGTGGACCTGTATGCCCACCTAGCTCCTGTAGTTGGTCCTTTTCTCCATAAAATGTTTTCAGAATCACACCAGACAGGATCCTTTCCCCCAACCCTCTGAGAAGCAACAATCATAACACTCTTTAAAGAAGGGAAAGATCCACACTTCCCAGCCAGCTATTGTCCCATATCCTTGATCAATGCAGACATGGAGATACTGACAAAGGCCTTGGCTCTCTATCTGGATAAAATCCTCCCCCAGATTATTCACCCAGTCCAAGTGGGATTTGAAAAAGGTAGACTAGCATTGGACTGTCTGCGTTCCTTGGGGCCATCATAGCTACAGCTATGAAAATGCCTGTCCCAGCTGTGCCAGTCAAAACTGACTTTAAGAAGGCCTTCAACTCGGTAGAAAGGAGTTATTAATTCTGGGTCTTACACGGCATGGGGTTTGGGCCATACTTCTCCTCCTGGGTACAAACAATATAAAATGCTCCCCATGAATGGGTACTGATGAATGCCACCATATTTCCCTCATTTGAACTCCACAGATGCACCCTTCAGGGTTGCCCACTATCCCCCATGCTATTTGTCTTAGCCATTGAGCCCCTGGCAATTGCTATCTGGAATCAACCGGACTTATTGTATGTGGACCCTCTATTAAGGGTTTGGATGTCAATACTAGGCTTTTTGCTGATGACTTGCTAGTCTTCCTTTCAGAAGCTGAAATGGGCATCCCCATCTCACATCACTCCTGCAGACATTTACCCTAATCTCGGGCCTCAAAATGAACCAAGGGAAAACAGAAGTCTTCCCCCTCAATAGGTCCTGTACCCCTGACCCATTCACAAAGGTGGGCCTTAGTGGTCAGCAAGCTCCATAAAATATCTTGGTATTAATCTAACTGCTGACATCTCCAACATACCCACCCTCAATACTGTCACCCCACTGAAAAACCTTTTCACAGACTTTGAACACTGGAAGAAGTTTAATTTATCCTTAGCAGGGAAAATTGCAGCATTAAGATGTTGGCGGCCCCCAACATTTGAAACTGCCTCTCACATCTCCCTTTCAAACTGCCCTCAGTTTGGTTTGCAAAGCTAGATAAGCTTATTGGCTCCTTCATATGGGAGGGTAATGCCTCATGCCTCAGTAGACTGAAACTATGATCACACTGGCATAGTGGAGGAGGGGTGGAATCTCCCCTGGTTCCAAAGGTACCACAACTCCTTTATCAGTGTGCAAACCTCTCAATGGTTTGTACCCTCCACAGATCCCACTCCAGTCTGGCTCACCATTGAGTCCCTCATTTGTTCTCCTACCACCCCCCATTAGGGTATCTGTATTACCCATTTCCAGGACATCTGTGACAAAGGACCATCATCCTTGCATCAATCCAGGCATGGCAGTGGCTGGCCAAAAACATCCAAAACTCTATTACCCCACCTCAATGGCTCCATATCTATAATTACCCATTTGTCTGTGTAAGTGGACAGACAACATACTGACCAGCATGGAACCAAAAAGGTATAACCCACCTGAAGGATCTCCTGATCCCAGGAAAACTAATCTTAGAATCATTTGAGAACCTATGTGCCATCTATTCTATTGGCAAAGCAGACTTCTGGATGTTCCACCAACCGTCCAGTGCACTGTCATCTATCTTAAGTAGTTCTGTGTTGAATTTTCAAATTCCGGTGAAATGAAATTCCATGGAATTTTTGAAATTGTGCTGAAATTCCACTGAATTTTGCCCAAAATGAGATGGTGGGAATCCATAGAGGAAAATAGTTTCAGAATGATTTTTGCAGAAAAAAAATCCTGTTCTCAATATTTTCCATGGAAATTGATGCAGAATACTTTTCCAAGGAAAAATGCTGTTCTACGGAATATTATTCCACAGTTCACAGAAGGCAGAATTCCACAGAAGAACCAATGACATTCTTGCAGAAATTCCAACTGGCAGAATGGTTGTCCCATGCTAATTCTGCCAGCAGAATTCTGCATTCCGCACAGTGCTAATCTTAAGGAAGCCACCAAATCCAGCCAAACAAGTGTCCACCCTGGATATTCAGCCATGGATATCCAAAGGGGATGGGAGGGCAAGTGTAATTGATGCACAAAACAGGAAATCAATCCCTGATCCGATTCAGCCAGCTAGATTATAATGAGAGTCAGTCATAGGTGAGGCTTTCATGCCACAAGACTGGAAGTTCTCCTGGAAAGCCATGCACACTGCCTGCTAAGATGGCAGAAGCCTCCTCATCCATTATAAAATACTACACAAAGCATACAGGGCACCAGTTAAACTCCATGTAACAGGTCTATTATCACATAATTGATGCTGGCATTGTAATTCGGCTGGAGGCGACATACACCATATCTTGTGGAGTTGCCCAGTAATCAGATTTTACTGGAAGGAAATCCTGGCCACCTGCCAGGAAATGGTAGAACTTATTCTACTTTTATCCCCTCAGCTCATACTACTGGGTATACCTCCATCCTCATTCCACTACTTGGACCCTCATATCTGATGGTGTATCCAGGCAGGAGTGGAATTAAACACCTCCCACTTCATAAATGGAACTCCCAAGAAATCCCAAACTGATGAGAATGGCTCCAGTTGATTCATCAGGTGGTCATCCTTTCTAGGATGCCCCACATTGCAAAGCGAGCAAAGCAACAATATCTGAAGGTATGGGTCCCCTACCTCACCTCTACATCATATGAACTTGATAGCAAATGGTCCTTTCTCTGATGCAGTGTAATTGTTAATACTGATAGAATGCAGAAGGTTCTCTTTCTTCTTGTCTTTCTCTATATCTCTCTTTCTATAGCTCAGAGACAAGTGGTCTGTAAGTAGTGGTATAGTGTGACCTCTTCATAGCTGACTAATGTATTTACCCTTGTCACTTATGTTGTTTTCATGTGTATCAGATGTATTTCATGTACTATGGGTTTTCTGTATACAATATCTGCAATAAAAATTACTAACTGAAAAAAAATCCAGCACAGATTTCTACTTGTGGTCTGCAGATTAATAAAACAAAAGTTGCCCATTGAAAGCAGAAAAACACAGTAGTGCCCTCTCTGTAACAATAATAAAGCATGGTTTGCTAGCAAGAGTATCAGTAAAGAGACTACTTTAGAAGGAAATAGTTTTTTTCTTCAATTTTTAAGTGATTTCTTTTTAACATTTTGAATTATTATTTATTAAAATAAAAATATTAAACATTTAAAAAATTCTAATCACAATAACACACTCAGGGGTGGGCAGAGATAAAACCCTGGTGGGTAAGTATAGCCAATACTGTACCACCAACCCTGTCATGTATAACTGCTTACATTACAGTGTTTCATGTTTATTAGGAGTAATAGTAAAGACCAGTGTTGTAACACTCACCGACAGTCTGGCAAAGGCATTTTTGTTCCTTGGACATGGTAGCCACACTGTCCAAACTCACTAGGTTGTGTGAGTCTGATCTTTGCAGGTCATCCCACATGTGCTTCAGTTGTTTAATAGTGAGCTCTAGCTATTTCCCATCCTCACTTACCTTACTGGCAATTCCATCCCAAACTTTCTAACCCTAGGGGAAGTTAAGCCTCTTCTTCTCAAAGAGATTTGTCACATGTTTGGTTTACAGTTTGGCTGTAACTGTGAATTCAGAATTCACAGAAATTTTACAAAATTATGCAAATGTTGCTGAATGTTTCAATATTACATCTTTGGTGAAATCCAAATCTTCTGAATGTGTTTTGTGAATTTTTGCAAAATTCAGCAAACCTTTCTAGATGAATTGTGGAATAATGCACATGAACTGTAGAATAACAGTTCTGAGAAATTCCATTCCACAGTTTAGTATTGTACATCAATCTGCAATACATGTAATCATTCTGCAGTTCAGTGATCATTTCTGCAGAATTTATTTCTGCTGTATAAAACATTAACAAGCACTCCATATAGTCATTCAGCAGTTCGGTATTTCATAGACAGTGATCAGTTCTGTGGAATTTCTTTCTACAGCATAATACATTAATCCACAATTCATAAATTGTTTCCACCATTCTGAATTGGAATTTCTACAAAGGTTGCTAAAGTGCATTCTGTAATTTCATAGAAGTGAAATGCCAACTTCCATGGTAATTCTGCTGAAGAAATTTTATTTTCACACAGCATTAGTCTGGTGAACTCTGACAGGAAAATGAGGTCCTGCAGACAATTACAGTTTCAATTTTTAATGTTCAGTGGAGCTAGCTTATTAGGAGAAGTCAATATGAAAATTCAAGATTGGGCTGCTGATAGCCAGAAAAGGCCGCCAGACATACATTTGGAGTACTCTACATAAAACTCACGTACCAGTTCTCTCTCAATAAAAGTAGTACCTTCTTTCTTTCAACATTTCAGTGTTGCTGTTATTTATAGTGTGTGTATATATATATATATATATATATATATATGAGACAAAAGACTCCATTTAATGCATCAGTTAGGGTTGTTCCACAGCAATAAAAGTGAGGAAATTCAGTGTTAGGGTTGAAACCCCCCCCGGACCACCCAGTCCACCCCCGCAACCGGCATTGGGGTGCGCATTGGGGTTGTTGGTCCTAACTCTCACCACATCACATGCGTAAAGAAGCAGAGGTATAGGAGAATGGGGTGAGAGTTAGGACCGAAACTAACTGCACCCCAATGCTGGTTGGGGTGGGCTGGGTGGTCCAAGGGGAGTTTTCAACCCTAACACCGAATTTCCTCACTTTTGTCACTGTGGAACAACCCTAACTGAGGCATTAAACTGAGCTTTTTACCTCTAATTTCCCTTCTTTTTGAGAATGATAATGAGAAATAGTGAATGTAATGTGGTAGCGGGAGCGTGGGGCCTTGTGACATAGTAACAGGAACAGCAACGCAAACAGAAGCACTAACAGTGGTGCACATGGTAACACAAGTGTGAATGAGAACAGAAAGGTTAACGCACATGGTGGCATAGACGGGAACGGCCCGCCACGTGATGTCTTGTCACATAGTAACATGGTGCCCACAAACGCAAATGGTAATGGGCATGGTGACGCAAAGCAAAACAGAAATAGAAACAGTACTGTAGACACAAATGGTAAAAAATAACAGAAACGCAAGCGCAAATGAAAGCACAAAGGATAAGGCACATGGTGGAGTAGATGTGAACGGTAAGTGAAACCGGTACAGAACTGCAAGCAGAAAGGGCAACAGTAACAGTAATGAAAGCACACAGGCTGGTTTTCCCCAAAAGCTTCATAGAGAAAGACAGTGAGTACAAAGAATGTAGGCATAATAATGGGTCTCGGAGCAGAAAATGTGGAGTTGGAATACTAAATTGCTTATATCTCAGGAACCGTATGACGTAGAAAAAAATGTAAAAGTCATATGATTTATGACTTTCCTGGCTAGTTTTGTATTTAGCCCCTGTCAGGGGACTAAGCAATTTTCTGATGAAAAGTCCGTATCTTGCACAGTTTCTGAGATACGGGCCCTGAAAGGCGCTGCGAACGCCGTAATGTTATCCTATGAGAAAAAAAGAGACGTTCAGAGTGCCATAACTTTGGCTCCCTGTAATATTTTTTCAACAAACCACCAGAAGGTACATCTGTGGGATGTTGGCTGTCTTCCCTTCAAATTTCAGCCCAAAAGACCAAACCGTTATTTTGCAGCAGGGAGCCAAAGGATTGCTGCAGTGCGTCGGATGCCGTAATGTTATCCTATGGGAAAAAGTGTCAATTTGGAGTACTGTAACTTTGCTGCTGTGTAATATTTTTTCAAAGAAACACTGAAAGGCACATCTGTGAGATGTCAGCTGCATTCCCTCCATATTTCAGCCCCAAACTCCAAACCGTTCTTTTGCAGCGAGATGCCAAAGAATTGCTGTTATTTTCCCACAGCCTAGAAAAGTACTGTCGCAATTTACAAAAGCTTTCTCAAATTCATTCAACAGTGTCGCAAGTGTGAAAGTACTTTGCAAAAGTACTTTTTCCAGAAATGTGAAAAACATATTTCTGGAGTGTTTTACACCAAAATAAAGACATGGCTAGCATTCTCAGGGTCCTACTAGGTGAATACAAAAAGAATTAGGTTGCTAGAGGGTCCCAAATTTAAATGCCAAGCATTTTTCTGATCTCCAACTGAAAACAAAATGGTGGATTTGTGACAGTAAAAGGGCTATTTGCGAAAGTAAAACTGCATTTGTGACACTGTCGAACTTTTTGTTAACTTTTCCTATTGACTTATAATGGGAACTTGTTTTCTGAATAACTTTTGAACCATTTAATATTTTTTCATGAAATCTTTGAAAGACACATTGGGGACCCTCGCCGCATGTTCCCTGAAGATTTCAGACCGGTCGTACAAACCATGCGACCTGTAGGAGCAACCATAGAATTCCAAAAAAAAGCATAAACACATGCTCAGATCAGGCTTAATAGCTCCATAGCCCTATGTCTGACCAGTACAAAACTTGGCAGATCCCAAGGCGTATGGGCCTTGATCATATATTCCAAATTTCAGGCACATCCGTCAAACGGTTGCAAAGTTATTAGGGTGCAAAATTTGGGGTTTACATGTAAATGGCTCCTCAACCCTAACTATGGTAGCACTACTGTGCTACCATAATATATATATATATATATATAGTGAAGCCCACCAGGATGAATTGCACCATTGCACAGCAGAATTCTGCAGTAGAGTTACTGCAGTAAACAATGCAGTTTCAATGGGAGTTAATCCCTTTTGTCATGCAGTAAAGCTATCGCACTGCACTTCATCCTGCTGGGCTTCATTTCCACCCCACCCCAACCCTCCATACACCAACAGGCATTGGACTGTGCCATTGGGTTGTCAGGCCTAACTCTCCCCCCATTGCCCTATACTGTAGCATGTAAGCTTGTTTACACATGGAATGGGGTGAGGGGTTGAGCCTAACTAACAATGGCACCCTCTTCTGTTTGTGTGCAGAGAAGTGTTGGAATAATAGTGGTGAGGTGGAAACCCTGGGGTGGGACATTAGGTTGAAAACCCTAACACCACATTTCCTGCTTTTGTTGCTCTGGTATTCACACTAACTGATGCATTAACAAAATTTTATGAAGAATTTTTATCTATCTATCTATCTATCTATCTATCTATCTATCTATCTATCTATCTCTCTCTCTCTCTCTCTCTCTATATATATATATATATATATATATATATATATATATATAGATATAGATATAGATATTATAGGGTGCAGTAGAGCCGCTATATTTAGGGTTGAGTAGGCACTTTAATTTTAAACCTCAAATTGTGCATGTTAATAACTTTGCAACTGTTCAATGCATTTGCATGAAATTTGGAATTCACAGTCTGGTAAGGTAGCTCTCTTGATTTACTAAGTTGCGTTTCAGTCAGACATGTGATTTTTGCACAGCAAAGAACCAAAAAATGCACTTTTCACCACTGTTGCATATTTTATGTCAGTGGCATTGCTTGGACACCGTGTGGTCTATTGGTCCTACACTTGGGACAACATAGAAAGAGCTTGGGCCAAGGAATATGCCATCATTGATTTGGTGAAAAAATATTAATCTGTTCAAAAGTTATTACAATTTGAAATTCCCATTATATCCTATGGGAAATTTTATATGTATTTTTTGCAATATTAATGAGAAAGACCACGTAGCCCTAGCAAAGACCAGATGGCCCAAATTGAGATTAGCATATCTCAATCACAGTTTGGTCTTTTTACTTGAAATTTGCAGGGTGTTGAGGGGATGTCATAGAGATGTGAACTATGCTGTTTAGGCATTGGGGCATTAATTGGTTTCAGAGATATTCAAGGATGTAATTGACATTTTCCCCATAGGATTACATTGCAGTCTGTGTCATGTCTTTCAGAGTCGTTATCTCAGAAACTAAGCAAGATACAGACTTTTCACTACAGGTGGCTTAGATCAATTTTAGGAGATCTATGCCACTAGAAAAAGATAAGAAATTGTAGAGTAAGCCTGCAGTGGAATTTGTTTCATTCGTTGCACAGTTCACGAGATATTGTGAAATTACTGTCACAAGGGTTCAAAGAGTGCCTGTCCAGTGCTTTTCGGTGCCCATATCTTGGGAACGATATGAGATATGGGTACAGTCTTTTGATTTTGTGTGAAGTACTCGCTGTCATGATTACAATGATGCTAGAATTTGTTTTCTAGCTCTTACAGTTCCTAAGATATGCGCAAATTACTGTTACAAGGATATGGTGCCCTATAGTGCTGCTGCATGGCTCAGCAGCTTTGCTTAAGTGGGAGCGTGGGCTCAGATGCATACTGTTATGCAAAAATTGGCAACTTGGTGGGAGCTGGGCTCTGCACTCCCACCAATAGGTGTTTTTTTACTACTTATATTACACTTTTTCTAAAAGTAAGGAAATTCTCTGCAAAAAATGCTTTAATGCTTCATTTAGGGTTAAAGCAAAAACAGCCAGGAAATGAGACATTAGGGTTGAACCCCTAACCCTCCTCACACACACACCACTCTGATCATCCACAGACTGACAGATGCCAGGGTGTGTTATTGAGGGTCATGAGGCCGAAATCTCACCCCATTCTCCTTTACTGTAGTATGTCAACATGCTCACACATGGAATGTGGTGAGATTTGGGCCTCATGATCCCAATGACACACCCCAGCGTCTGTCAGTCTGTGGAGGATCAGGGTGGGGTGTGTGAGGGGGGGTTACTATTTTAACCCTAATGTCTCATTTCCTGACTTTTTTTGCTTTAATCCTAAATGAAGCATTAACACAGTTTTTTGCATAGAATATATATGTAAAACTGTCTATAATGCACTAGTTAGGGTTGGTTACAATGATAAAAGTAGGGAAAAGTGGTGTTACATTTTCCAATCCTAACACCCCCCCGCCCTGCAGACAGCAGCAGGGGTGGGTGTAGTTTGGGGTTCTCAGCCCTAACACTCATCCCATCCCATGAGTAAATAAGCTGAAATGGGTACAGTATATGAGAATGGGGTGAACATTAGGGTTGAGAACCCAAAGGCACACCCCAGCCCTCTTGCTGCCTGCGAGATGTGGGTGTGGTGTTACTGTAACACAACATTTCCCTACTGTTGTCAATGTAACCATCCCCAACTAGTGTATTATTTTTACAAAGAATTTCCTTACTTTTTGAAATAGTATAATCATATCCTCATTTGACTGTGGGGCTGCATCACCCTCCAGGCCATGTGCTCCCATCCCTCCATAGATGCATATATGTATGTTGCCATGGAAGCATTTCAGCTAAACCAGCAACCAAATTGCCAGCATAGCCTTGTTATTACCCTACTTCATGAGTGCAGGGCTGAATATTTTTAAATCCCCACCGAAAAGTAATTCTGAGCCACCACAACATAATTCCACATCACAGGTGAGAAAACGAATTTTTGGTCAGGATTTGAAAACTGGCAGGTGTCATGTTCATGAGGTGATGTGAAGAAATGGCTATGTTGAAATTTGAGGTAACAAATATTAAAAATTACAAAAGTTACATGCAAATGTACTGAAATGTCAACAGCTATGACAACTTTGCCATTTTAACATATTTTGACCCCAGATTTACACAAACCCTTCTTATGACCATACTTCATGAACAAATATGGTGACATTTTGAAATTTGTCCCGAAGGGTGATTTTGACAACCGACCAAAAAATCACCTTTTGGCAGGATTTGTGAAATGGCACCAACATTGTTCATGTGAGGGGTCTCAGAGAGGGTATGTTAAAAAGTTGGGATCAAAATCTTGAAAAATGACGGAGTTAGCACCAAAGTTGAAAACCCCATTCAAATACACTGACCATCATTTACCTTGGTTTCTCAATTCCCTGGTAGTCTAGTGGTCCCTCCCCCATTTTCCAATTACTGTCTCGTTGTGTCAAAAAGAATTCCCTGTTAGTCCAGTGGTCCCTCCCCCATTCTCCGTTCACTGTCCTGAGCAAAAGATAAGGAAACTGGAGGGCAATACATGGTGACTATTGCACCCCCCATCACTGATCACTGGTCCAACTAATCATGAACAGTCTCCCTGGTGGTGTAGTGGTCCACTTTCTTGTCAATCACCAGCCCCATAGGAAATGAGGGATATACCCTGGTGGTCTAGTAGTCTGCTGCCTCTCCGATTGCTGGCTCATTCATGGTAAATGTAACACAATATCCAGGTGCTAGTGGTGTTTCCCCCATAGATGATCTCTGACACAAGACAGACATATGTACATAGCTACTGTATACCCTGGTGGTAGTGGTTCCCCCTTCCCCCATGTTCTCTGATTGCTGGCACATAAGTAACTAAATAGTTTTCCTTGTGGCTAGTAGTCCCTCCTCCCACTCGAACACACACCCAATGGTCCCTACACACCAATGGGTGGGAAATACATGATGGAGGTGTTTGTCCCACCCATGTAGCTCCGCACTTACAGACAGGTGCATACATGCTGGAATGTGCTACTGATGGAACTGTGTCCACTGCTCTGCACCCACAGTGCACAAGACCATGCAGGGCTCCCAGGGGCAGAGTTGCAGACCCAGGAAGGCATCCAATAGGAAGTCCATTCTGGGTCCAAGAGTGAATCCCTAATGTGGGCAGGCATGGGTCCAGGTGCATGAATAGCACCCACAGGCACATAGACCCACACCACCTTGCTGCCATTGCCAGCCACCCAACAAACCCATAGATTGCACCACACATGACAGCCCACCCTATGTACCAACCTCCCCCCACATGCAGGCACTGGTACTGGGTGGAACATGCACCCCTCCTTGGACAAGGGGGCACCCACTGGACCCTATGGCCTGAACCAAAACAGCTCACCAGTCAACCCCCCAAGGCACCAACTACACCCCCATCATAGCTGCAGTACTGGTGTCTTGGTCAGAGATGGTCAGTGGCACAGCCCTCTGCACACCTCTATGGCTGCTGGTTGTCTGACATACATGGGTGCACATTGACTGCATTGCCCTGTGTATTTCAGATGGCTGGTGGCCATGGAGGTGTGCAGAGGGTTGTGCCACTGGCCATTTCTGACTGTGGCACTGACACAGCAGCTACTGTGGGGGGGTTAGTGATGCAGGTGGTGGGGAACCTCTGGAAACAAGGGTATGCTTGGGGGTCTGGACACCACTGCCTTTATGGGTTTAGGGGGTGCTGGCATCAGCTACCTGTGTTGGGTGACTCCATGGGGGGGTGGTATGGTCTGTTCATGGGTGCTGCCAAGTGGAAGGTTGACTATGAGTCCCCAGGTGCTATAACAGGACAACGGGCTGCACAGGCATGGCAGTGCAGCCCTTGTTGGGGATGCAGCACTGGGGGGATGGGGGTCCACACTGTATTATGTGTGGTGTTATCTGCCACAGGAGTATGGGGTTGGGTCTGGGCTGGGCCAAGGTTTGCATAGGGGGACTGCCACCGGTCACAGTGCCATTCAGCTGTCCAGTATGTGTGGGGGCTCAGCATGTATGGGCACCTATGGCAAGGCTGTCCCTCATGTACCAGCTGGCCCCCTACACACCCCAATACAAAGCACTACTTACCTTGGTGCACGGCATGTAGTACTGGCATGCCCTCAGCATGCTCCCCCAACCCTGGTGCATTGCTGTTCATGCAGCCACTGATCAGGTGTGTACCAGCTGCATACCCTAGTATGAATGCTGCATAATTACCACTCTTTGGCATTCCAACATAACTATAACAACATGCCCGGTTTATGTGGCATGTTGCAAAGTGCATAGGGCCCAATATATGTATTTCATTGTCATTGGTGTCCAGTGTAGTACCCCCATTTTGATCCCTTGACAAATAAAGTTTCCAAACGTTTGGTGGTCTAGTGGACCACACCATCTCCCAAACTGGCAGGTAGTGAATGATCACCCTGCTCCCTCCCCTTCCTGACCGCCAACCAGCAACTCTTACAGCCCTCCTCTCAGTACCGTGGCAGGCCACCAACTGAGCTGTCACTGAGTGGGTCCTGCATACAGTACTGCCCACTAGTTGATAGCTGCTGTCAACTAATGAGCAGTACTGTATAAAGTGCCTGCTCTGTGAGAGCTCAGCTGATGGCTGGCCATGGTGGTGAGAGGAGGGCTATACTGGTGACCTGCTGGGGGTTGGGAAGAGGAGGAATGGAGTGGTTGTTCACTACCTGCCAGGGTGGGGTGTAGGGGTACATTGGACCACTAGGGCAACTGGGATCAATATTTGCCCAGGGATCAGGATGAGGGTATTACATTGGACACTACTGACAATATAATACATACTGTATATTGGTTGGGAGTTCAGGTGGGGGAGTGACCACTAATCACCAGGGAAACTAGTTAACTACAAGATAGTGATCAGAGAACATGTAGGGATGGGCAGGACCACTACCACCAGGGCATATGATAGCTATGAACATATGTCCACCTTGTGCTGGTGATACGGTGATGGGGGGAACACCACTAGCACCAGGGCATAGAGAAACTTTTACTATGATCGGGCCAGTGACCCTAGAAGCAGCAGACTGCTAGACTACCAGGGTATATCCCCATTTCTATGGGGCCAGCAATCAATAATGGACCTGACCACTAGACCACAAGGGAGAATGTTCATAATTAGTCAGACCAGTGATTGGGTTTTGAAGGGTACTAGCCACCATGGACAGCCCTCTAATTTCATTATTTTTTACTAGGGATGGCAAATGGAGAATGGAGGCAGGGAGAAGAACCAATAGACTAAAAGGGAATTATTTATTTTACACAATGGAACAGTGATCAGATAATGGAGAAGAGACCACTAAACTATCATGGAATTATTTTTTACACAACGGGATGGCAATCGGAGAATGTGAGAGGGGGGAGGGACCACTAGACAACTAGGGAATTATTTTTTTACACAAAGGGACAGCAATTTGAGAATAGAGCTAAGAGGAGGAACCACTAGAAAACAAGGGATTTTCTTTTTACTCAACGGGACAGCGATCTGAGAATGGGAAAGGGACCACTAGACTACAAGGAATTATTTTTTACACAACGAGATGTTGATTGGAGAACAGGGAAAGGATGAGAAACCACTAGACAACAAGGGAATTATTCTTTACATAAATGGATAGCAGTCAGAGAATAGGGGAAGGGGATGGACCACAACAGTACCAGGGAATTATTTTTTACACAACGGGACAGGATCAGAGAATGGGAGAGGGGGCAGGGACCACTAGACTGCCAGGGAATTTTTTATAAAACAGGATGGGGATTGGAGAATGGGAAAGAGGGAGGGGACCACTAGATGATTAGGGAATTATTTTTTACACAACAGGATACCAATCAAAGAATTGGAAGGGGGTGGGACTACTAGACTACCAGGGAATTATTTTTTACAAAACAGGACAAGGAACAGAGAATGGAAGTGGGACCACCAGGAAATTATTTTGTACAGAATGGGATGGCAATCAGAGAATGGGAGAGGGGGGACCACTAGACTGCCAGAGAATTATTTGTTACACAACAGGCTTTCAATTTGAGAATGGAGAAGGAGGAGGGACCACTAGACAACCATGGAATTATTTTTTACACAACAGAAAGGTGATCAGAGAACAGGATAGCAAGAGTTACCACTAAATTACCAAGGAATTCATTTTTACACAACAGTACAGTGATTGGAGAATTGGAGAGGGGCCACTAGACTACCGGGGATTTATTTTTTAAACAACGGAGCAGTGATCAGAGAACTAGGGAGGAGGGACCAGAAGACTACCAGGAAACATTTTTACATAACAGTTGGCTATCCTAGAGCATGAAATGGAGAACAGGGTGAGGAACCACTAGACAACCAGGTAATTACTTTCTACACAATGGGAAGGTGATCAGTGAATGATTGAGGGGCCAATAGACCACCAGGGAATTATTTTTCACACAACAGGATGATGATCGGAGAATGTGGGAGAAGCAGGGGAAACCAGAGTACCAGAGAATTATTTTTTAGACAACGGGATGGCAATCGGAATATGGGAGTGGAGAGGGACCACTAGACTACCAGGGAATTATTTTTTACACAACAGGATGGTGATTGGAGAACAGGGTGAGGGACACCAGTATCACCAGGGAATTATTTCATACACAAAGAGAGGTGATCGAATGGGAGTGGGAGAATGACCACTAGACAACCAGGGAATTATTTTTTACAGAGCAGAATGGTGATTGGAAAACAGTGAATGGGGGACCACTAGACTAGCAGGGAATTATTTTTTACACAACAAGAAGGTGATCAGAGAACAGGAGAGGAGGAGGAGGAGGAGGAATCAATACACTACAAGAGAATTATGTTTTACAGAATGGGACAGCAATCAGAAAATTAGGGAGCAACTAGACTACCAGGGAATTACTTGTTACACAACTGGATGGTGATTGGAGAATGGGAGAGGGGAGAGGGACCACTAGATTATCAGGCAACTATTTTTTATACAATGAGGCAGCGACTGTAGAACTGGGAAGTTAGGATGGACCACTACACTATGAGGTAATTATTTTTTATGCAACAGGAAGGCAATCAGAAAAGAGAAGAGGGGAGGGACCACTACACTACAAGGGAATTGTGAGGAGGGACCATTGGAAAACCAGAGAATAATTTTTTACACAACAGGATGGCAATTGGAGAATGGGAGATGGGGAGGGACCACTAGACTACCAGAGAATTATTCTTTACACAACTGGATGATGGTCAGAGAATGGGTGATGGGGAAGGACCACTAGAGTACCAGGGAATTATTTTTTACACAACAGGGCAGTGACTGGAGAATAAGAAAGGGAAAAGAGATCACTAGAAAACCAGGGAATTATTTTTTACACAACGGGATGGCAATTGGAGAATGGGAGGAGGGTGGAAGGACCACTAGAGTACCAGAGAATTATTTTGTACAGAATGGAATGGTGACTGGGAAACAGGGAAGGGGGGAAGGACCACTAGACTACTGGGAATTCTTTTTTACACAATGGGAAAGCCAACAGAGAACAGGAGAGGGAGAGATATCATTAAACTATCAGGGAATTATTTTTTACACAGTAGTATGGTGATCGGACAATTGGGGAGGGGCCACTAGACTACCAGGGAATTATTTTTTACACAACTGGATAACAGAGAACATGGTGGGTGGAGGGACCACCAAAGTACCAGGGAATTATGTTTTATACAATGGGATGGTGATCGGAGAATGGGATAGTGGGAGGGACCACTAGACTACGAGGGATTTTTTTTTAAACAAGAGAACAGTGATTTGAGAACAGGGGGAGGGACTACAAGACTACCAGGGAATTATTGTTTACACAGAAGAATGGCAATTAAACACTAGGGAAGGGGGAAGGACCACTAAACTACCAGGGAGTTATTTTTTACACAACGGGAAGATGATCAAAGAACAGGAGAGGGGGGAGGATCATTAGACAACGAGGGAATTTGTTTTTTACACAAGAAGACAATGATAGAACAGGGAGGGGGGAGGGACCACATGACCACCAGGGAATTATTATTTATACAATGGGATGGTGATGAGAGAATGGGGGATGGACCACTAAACTACTAGAGAATATATTTTTACACAATGGGATGATGATTGGTTAACAAGACAGGGGTGAGGGATCACTAGACTATCGGGGAATATTTTTTTACAAAATAAGATAATGGTAGGAGAATGTGGGAGGGTGGAGGGACCACCAGAGTATCAGGGAACTATTTTTTACACAACGGCATGGCAATCAGAGGTCAGAAGAAGGGATTAAGGACCACTAGACTACCAGGGTATTATGTTTTACACAATGGGACAGCAATTGGTGAATGGGGGAGGGTCCACTAAAGTATGATGGAATTATTTTTTACACAATGGGGCAGTGATCAAGATGGGGAGAGGGGACATGGATCACTAGACTACCAGTGAATTATTCTTTACACAACTGGATGATGGTCAGAGAATGGCTGAACAAGAAGAACCACTGGAGTACCAAGGAATTCTTTTTTACACAACAGGCCAGGATCAGAGAATGGGAGTGGGGGAGGGACCACTAGTCTACTAGGGAATTATTTTTTTTACACAATGGGACATTGATTGGAGAATGGGGATGGGGAAGGGACCACTAGAGAACCAGGGGATTATTTTTTACACAACTTGATGGTGACTGGAGGATGAGAAAGGGAGAAGAGACAACTGTAAAACTAGGGAATTATTTTTTAAACAGTGGGATGGTGATCGGTGAAAGGGAAGAGGTGGAAGGACCACTAAAGTACCAGAGAATTATTTGGTACTCAATGGGATGGTGACTGGGGAACAGGAAAGGGAGAAGGACCACTAGACAATCAGGGAATTATTTTTGACCCAACAGGAAGGCCAACAGAGAACATCAAAGGAAGAAATACTACTAAACTATCAGATAATTATTTTTTAGACAACAGGATAATTAATGGTCAGAGAATATGGGAGAGGGAGGGACCACCAGAGTAACCGGGAATTATGTTTTATACAATGGGATGGCAATTGAAGAATGGGACAGTGAAAGGAACCACTAGAATATAAGGGAATTTTTTCTTAAACAACAGAACAGAGACTGGAGAACAAGGTGTGGGACCATTAAACTACCAGGGAATTATTGTTTACACAGCAGAATGGCAATTAAAGACTAGGGAAGGGGGGAGGGACCACTAGACAAACCAGGGAAATATTTTTTACACAACAGGAAGGTGATTGGAGAACTTACATACATAGATACATAGACAGTGTCGGCAGATAAGGGCCTATGGCCCACCACGTCTGCCCATTTAAGTTTGTAAGTTCAGTTTATGTTTTCCAGGAAGTCTGCTGCCCCTTACCCCTGACCTCCAGAATTCCTTTATGTCTATCCCATGCATTCTTAAATCCTGTGATTGTTTCAGCCCCCACCACTTCCTCTGGCAGGGTGTTCCACTTGTCCACCACCTGTTCTGTGAAGAAATTCTTCCTCACGCTTCCTCTGAATCGTCTCCTCCTCCAACTTCATCCCATGCCTCTAGTCCTGGAACATATTTTCGCTAAAAATAGTGGCATTCCTGCACCCTGTTCCTCCCTGTAAGATACTTGTATGTTCTATCATATCCCTCTCTCCTCCTCTCCTCCAGGGAGTACATGTTCAGTGCCTTCAACCTGTCCTCATAGGACTTGTGATGCAATCCATGCACCATCTTTGTTGCCCTCCTCTGAACCTTCTCTACCCTGTCTATGTCCTTACGTAGGTACTTGAGAGGGGTGAGGTGCCAGTAGTCTTCCAAGGATTATTATTTACACATCAGTACAGTGATCAGAGAATTTGGGAAGTGGAGGTGCCATTAGACTACAAGGGAATTATTTTTTACACAACTGGGACAAAGATCGGAGTACAGGGGAGGGGGGATGGACCACCAGACTACCAGAGAATTATTTTTTACACAACAGGAAGGGGGATTAGAGAATGTGGGACTGGGAGAGGGTTCAGTTGTCTACCATCGAATTATTTTTTACATAATGGGATGATGATTGGATAGCATTTGAGGGGAGGGACCACTAGACTACCAGAGAATTATTTTTTACACAACAGTACAGCAATAAGCAAACAGAGTGAGGGATCACTAGACTGCAAGGGAGTTATTTTTTACACAATGGCACAGTGATGGAAAAAAGGGAAGGGGAGAGACGACTAGAATATCAGGGAATTATTTTTTTACACAGTGGGATTTTGATTGGAGAATGGGGGGGGACCAATAGACTACCAGGGAATTCTTTTTTACATAATGGGCCAGCAAATAGAGAATGGGAAAAGGGGAGGGAGCACTAGGCAACCAGGCAACTATTTTTTTTACCCAGCTGGAATGTGATCAGAGAACAGGAAAGGAAGCGTTACCACTAAACTACTAGGGAATTTATTTTTACACAACAGTACAGCTATTAAAGAATGGGAGAAGGGCCAGTATACTACCAGGGAATTATTCTTTACACAATGGGACAGCAATCAGAGAATGGGGAAGGGGGGACCAGTAAATTACCAGGGAATCTATGTTTACATAACATAATGGTGATCCTAGAGCATGAAAGGGTGGAGGGAAAATTACACTACCAGAGAATATATTTTTTTTTTACACAGGACTACAATCAGAGAATAGGATGAGGGACCACTAGACTACCAGGGAATTATTTTTTACAAAATGGGATGGCGATCATAGAATATGGGAGGGGCCAAGAGACTACCATGGAATTATTGTTTACACCAATGGATGATGGTCAGAGAATGTGGGAAGGGGCAGGGACCACCAGAGTACCATGGAATTATTTTTTTTATACAACGGGATGGTGATCAGAGAATGGGAGATGGAGAGGGACCACTAGACTACCAGGAAATACAATTTTACACAATAGAACGGTGATTGAAGAAGAGGGTGAAGAACCCCAGGAGCATCTGGGAATTATTTTTTAAACAATTGCAGGTGATCAGAGAATGGGAGTGGAGGTAGGGCTGCTGGACAACCAGGGAATTATTATTTACACTACAGGAAGGCTATCAAAGAACATGAGAGGGGGAGGAATCACTAGACTTGCATGGAATTATTTTTTACACAACGTGACAGTGATCAGAAAATTAAGGAGGGAGAAAAGAAACTAGACTACCAGGGAATTACTTTTTACCCAATGTGATGGTGATTTGAGAATGGGGGGGTGAGACCACTAGACTATCAGGTAACTCTTTTTCACACAATGGGGCAGTGATTGGAGAACAGAAAAAGGGGGAATGGACCACTAGACTATGAGTTAATTAATTTTTATGCATCAGGAAGTTTTCAGAGAACAGGAGAGGGGAAGGGACCACTAGACTACAAGGGAATTATTTTTCGCACAATGGGACAACAATTTGAGAATGGGGAAGTGAGGAAGGACCATTAGAAAACAAGGGAATTACTTTTTACACAACAGAATGGAGAGTGGAGAATGGGAGAGAGGGGGGAGGGACTATTAGAATATCAGGTTATCATATTTTGCAAACTGAATGTTGATTGGAGAACAAAGGAGGGGGAGGGACCACTAGACTACCAGGGTATTATTCTTTACACAACTGAATGGTGCTTAGAGAATGGGTAAAGGGGAGGGACCACTAGAGTACCAGGGAATTATTTTTTACACAGTGGGATAGGATCAGAGAATGGAATTGGGAGAGGGACCACTAGACTACCAGTGAATTAGTTTTCCACAACAGGACATTGACTGGAAAATGAGGAAGGGAGAAGAGGCAACTAGAAAATCAGGGCATTATTTTTTACACAGTGGAATGGCAATTGGAGCATGGGGGGGGGGACTGACCACTAGACAACCTTGGAAATCTTTTACACAAAATGACAGCAATTGGACAATGGAGGGGTGAAGGACCACTAGAGTATCAGAGAACCATTTTATACACAGTGGGATGGTGACTGGGAAATAGGGAAGGGGAAGGACCACTTGACTACAAGGGAATAATTTTTCACAGAATGGGAAGGCCAACAGAGAGCAGAAGAAGAAGAGATACCACTGAACTAACAGAGAACTATTTTTGCACAACACTACAGCAACTGAAGAATTGGGAGGAGCCTCTAGACTACCAGGTAATTATTTTTACGCAAATTATAATGGTCAGAGAATGTGGGAGGGGGAGGGACCTCCAGTGTACCAGGGAATTATGTTTTTTACAATGGATGGTGATCAGAGAATGGGACAGTGGAAGGGACCACAAGACTATCAGGCATTATTTTGTAAACAACAGGTTGTCATCAGAGAACAGGGTGATGGATCACAAGACTACCAGGGAATTATTTTTACACAATTGGACATTGATCAGAGAATGGAAGAAGAGGAGCCACTACACTACCAGGAATTGTTTTACACAGCAGAATGATAATTAGAGAACAGGGAAGGGAGGGGAGGGGCCACTAGAGCACCAGGGAGTTATTTTTTACACTATGGGAAGGTAATCAGAGAACAGGAGAGGGTGAGGGATTACTAGACAACCAGCAGATTAGTGTTTTACATAACAGGACAATAATAGGAGAACAGGGAGGGGAAGGGACCAACATACAACCAGAAAATATTTTTCACACAACCGGATTGTGATCAAAGAATGGGGGAAGGAGGAGGGACCACTAGACTACCAGGGAATTGTTTTTTACATGACAGGATGGTGACTGGTTAGCAGGACAGGGGTGAGGACCACCAGACTGCCAGAGAATTTTTTTTACACATCTGGACAGCAATTGGAGAACAGGATGAGAGGCCACTAGACTACCAGGGAATTATTTTTTACACAACTGGATAATGGTAGGAGAATGTGGGAGGATGGAGGGACCACCAGAGTACCAGGGATTTATTTTTTACACTACGGGATTTCATTTAGAGAACAGGAGATGGGGGAATGACCACTAGACAACTAGGGAATTCTTTTTTACACAATGGGATGGTGACTGGTGAATCGGGAAGGGTGAGGGTCCTTTAAAATATGATGGAATTCTTTTTTCAGAATGGGATGGTGATCGAGAAGGGGAGAGGGAGAAGAGACCACTAGACTATCAGGGAATTATTTTTTACGTAAATGGCCAGCAAATAGAGAATGGGGAAGGAGGGAAAGGAGCATTAGGCAACCATGCAATTATTTTTTACCCAGCAGAAAGGCGATCAGAGAACAGGAGAGGAAGCATTACCACTTAACCAGTAGGGAATTCATTTTCACACTACAGTACAGCTATCAGAGAATGGGAGATGGGTCAGTAAACTACTGGGGAACTATTTTTTACACAATGGGACAGTAATCAGAGAACGGGGAAGGGGGAACCAGTAAATTACCAGGGAATTTTTGTTTACATAACATAATCGTGATCCTATAGCACAAGAGGGTGGAGGGACCATTAGACTACCAGATAATTTTTTTTTTTTTTTACACAGGACTACAATCAGAGAATAGGGTGAGGGACCACTAGACTACCAGGGAATATTTTTTTACAAAATAGGACAGTGATCCTAGAATGTGGGAGGGGCCAAGATCCTACCAGCGAATTATTTTTTATAATAATAATAATGTTCATTTATACCATGCCTTTCTAAAAATCAAGGTGCTTTAACAAAAAATTCACATAAACAATATAATAAAACACACATACAATAAATAGTAGTTCATAAAAACAATAAAACAGTAAGTCATGTACACTTGATACCACAAATGGGTATTCAGGGGCTGTTTAAATTCCTCCATGGATGCGCACTCCCAGAGCAGACAGGGTAGAGAATTCCAATGGGTTCAGGCCATGTACATAAAAGCTTAGTCCTGAAGATTTTCTGAAGAAATCCTTGCAAATCTCTAGCAACCCCTCGTCCACCAAGCGGAGCGAACGCCTAGGGCAGTAAGGTACCAGAAGCTCTTTCAAGTAGTCTGGGCCAAGTCCATGTATTTTTATTTATTTTATTTAGCTTTTGTTGACCGGGTAAGTGCACTAGACAAATCCTGCCTATTTTCAGGCACGACCTGGGGGAGGGGGATACAGATGAATGCCAACTGACCTTGAACCAGATTAAGCTGTTGGTGGTATTTTTAGTGAATGTAGGGCTATATACATCAGAAGTCCAACTTTAAAGGTGATCCACCACCGTACTGGCAGCCAGTGCAGTTTGCACAGCACAGGAGAAATCTGACAGGTATGGGGAGTACCCATCAATAACTAGGCCACAGCATTCTGCACTAGCTGCAAGTGGCAGATATCAACCCCTGGTAGCCCTAGATAAAGAGAGTTGCAATAATCAAGGCACAAGGTCACAAAGGCATGGACCAAAGTCAGCATATCACTGGATGAAACAAGGTGCTTAATCCTGGAGATGTTCCTCAGATGGTAAAAGGAAGAGTTGGTGACCGCCGACACCCGTGATCACAGTGTCAGCCCATCATCAAAAATCACCCCCAGATTTTGCATCTTCTCAGAAGTGGGGAGCTGGGAACCACCAAGAAAAAGTCCTGAAGGTAGACCAGCTCCCCTCCACTCTATCCAGTGACCCGGGTCCACAACCAACACCTCCGTCTTCTCCGAGTTTAACCTCAGCCAACCTACACCAATGGATGATGGTCAGAGAATGTGGGAAGGGGCAAAGACTACCAGAGTACCAGGGAATTATTTTTTACACAACGGGATGGTGATCAGAGCATGGGAGTGGAGGCAGGGTCACTGGATAACCAAAGAATTATTTTTTACAGAATAGGAAGGCTATCAGAGAACATGAGAGGGAGAGGGATCACTAGACTTCCTTGGAATTATTTTTTACACAACATGACAGTGCTCAGAAAATTAAGGAGGGGGAAAGCTACTAGAATACCAGAGAATTACTTTTTACACAATGCGACAGTGATTGGAGAATGGGACAGGGGAAGGGACCACTAGACTATCAGGTAACTCTTTTTTTTTTACACAATTGGGCAGCAATTGGAGAACAGGAACAGGAAAAGGGGGAATGGACCACTAGACCATGAAGTAATTATTTTTCAGGCAACAGGAAGAGCTCAGAGAACAGAAGAGGAGAAGGGATCACTAGACTACAAGGGAATTATTTTTTGCACAATGGGATGGTAATTTGAGAATGGGAAAGTGAGGAGGTACCATTAGAAAAAAAGGGAATTACTTTTCACATTACAGATCAAAGACTGGAGAATGGGATAGAGGGGAGGGACTATTAGAATAGCAGGAAATTATATTTTGCAAACTGAATGTTGATTGGAGAACAAAGGAAGGGGAGGAACCACTAGACTACCAGGGGATTGTTCTTTACACAACTGGATGATGCTCAGAGAATGGGCAAAGGGGAGGGACCACTAGAGTACCAGGGAATTATTTTTTACACAATGGGATAGGGTCAGGGAATGGAAGTGGGATAGGGACCACTAGACTACCAGTGAATCAGTTTTTACACAATGGGATGGTGACTGGAGAATGAGGAAGGGAGGAGAGGCAACTAGATAATCAGGGAATAATTTTTTACACAATGGAATGGCAACTGGAGCATAGGAGGGGGACTGACCACTAGACAACCATGGAAATATTTTTTACACAACAGGACACCAATTGGACAATGGGGGGGTGGAAGGACCACTAGAGTATCAGAGAACCATTTTATACACAGTGGGATGGTGACTGGGAAATAGGGAAGGGGGAAGGACCACTTGACTACAAGGGAATAATTTTTCACAGAATGGGAAGGCCAACAGAGAGCAGAAGAAGAAGAGATACCACTGAACTAACAGAGAAGTATTTCTTTCACAACACTACAGCAATTGGAGAATTGGGGAGGAGCCTCTAGACTACCAGGGATTTATTTTTTATGCAACATTTTGAAGGTCAGAGAATGTGGGAGGGGGGAGGGACCACCAGTGTACCAGGGAATTAATTTTTTTATGATGGGATGGCAATCAGAGAATGGGACAGTGGAAGGGACCACAAAACTACCAGGCAATATTTTGTAAACAACAGGTTGTCGATCAGAGAACAGGGTGATGGATCACAAGACTACCAGGGAATTATTTTTTACACAATTGGACATTGATCAGAGAATGGAAGAAGAGGTAGGGCCACTACACTACCAGGGAATTGTTTTTACACAGCAGAATGATAATTAGAGAACAGGGAAGGGAGAGAGACCACTAGAGAACCAGGGAGTTATTTTTTACTCTACAGGAAGTTAATCAGAGAACAGGAGAGGGGGAGGGATCACTAGACAGCCAGCAATTTTTTTTTTACATAACAGGACAATAATAGGAGAACAGGGAGGGGGAGGGACCAACAGACAAACAGAAAATTATTTTTTATACAACAGGATGGTGATCAAAGAATGGGGGAAGGGGGAGGGACCACTAGACTACCAGGGAATTTTTTTTTACATAAGTGGATAATGGTAGGAGAATGTGGGAGGATGGAGGGACCACCAGAGTACCAGTGAATTATTTTTTACCCAATGAGATGGCAATTGGAGAATGGGAGAGGGGGGAAGGACCACTAGACTACCAGGGAATTATTTTTTACACAATGGGATGGTGACTGGTGAATGGGGGAGCGTGACGGTCCAGTAAAGTATGATGGAATAATTTTTTACAGAATGGGATGGTGATGGAGAAGTGAAGGGGGGGAAGAGACCACAATACTATAAGGGAATTCTTTTTTACACAATGGGGCAGACATTGTTGATCAGGGAAGGGGGGATGGACCACTAGACTACCAGGGAAATATTTTTTACACAACAGGAAGGTGATTGGAGAACTTGAGCGGGGTGAGGTACCACTAGACAACCAGAGAATTACTTTTTACATAATGAGACGGTGAATGGAGAATGGCTGGGGGGCAACTATACTACCATGGAATTATTTTTTTACCCAATGGGAAGGTGATCAGAGAACAGGAATGGAAGTGTTACCACAAAATTACCAGAGAATTCATTCTTACACAACAGTACAGTGATCAGAGAATTTGAGAGAGCCCACTAGACTACCAGGGAATTATTTTCTACACAATGGGATGGTGATCAGAGAATGGGAGAGGGAGAGGTACCACTGGGCTACCAGGGAATTATTTTTTACAGAATGGGAAGTGATCATAAAATGGGAGAGGGGGTAGGGAGCATTAGACAACCAGGGAATTATTTTTTACAGAACAGAACAGCGACTGGACAACAAGGAAGTGGAGAGGGAACACTAGACTACTGGGAATTATTTTTATACAACAGAAAAGCGATCTATAGAACAGAAGGGATGTGACAAGCCAAGGGACACATTTTTACACAACGGGACAGTGATCTGATAATTAGGAAGGAGGAGGAGTAGCAACTAGACTAAAAGGGAATTACGTTATACACAATGTGACGGCAATTGCAGAATGGGAGCGGGGGGAGGGACCACTAGACTATCAGTGAACTCTTTTTTTACACACTCTGGCAGTGATTGTAGAACAGGCAAGGAGGGATGGATCACTACATTATGAGGTAATTATTTTTTGTGCAACAGGAAGGTGATCAGGGAACACTAGACTACAAGGGAATTATTTTTCACACAGCAGGATGGCAATTTGAGAATGGTGAAGTGAGGAGGGACCTTTGGAAAACCAGGGAATTATTTTTTACACAACAGTACGGTGACTGAAGAATGGGAGAGGCCGGAGGGACCACTAAACTTCCAGAGAATTATCTTTTGCAAACTGAATGTTGATTGGAGAACAAGGAAGGGGGAGGCACCACTAGGCTACCAGGAAATTATTCTTTACACAACTGGATGATGGTTTGGGAATTATGTTTTACACAACAGGACAGGATCAGAGAATGGGAGAGGAGAAGGGACCTCTAGACTACCCGGGAATTATTCTTACACAATGGGACATTGATTGGAGAATGGGGAAGGGGATGGGACCTCTAGACAACCAGGGAATTATTTTTTACACAATAGAACAGTGACTGGAGAATGAGAAAGGGAGAAGAGACAACTAGAGAATCAGGGTATTATTTTTTACACAATGGGATGGCGATTGAGAATGGGATTGGGTGAATGGAAGGACTATTAGAGTACAAAAGAATTATTTTGTACACAAAAGGACAGTGACTGTGGAACTGGGGAACATGGAAGGGTACACTAGACAACCAGGGATGTTTTTCTACACAACAGTAGGCCAGCAGAGAACAGGAGAGGGAGATATACTACTAAACTACCAGGGAATTATTTTTTACACAACAGTACGTGATCAGAGAATTGGGGAGGGGTCACTCAACTTCCAAGGTATTATTTTTTACACACCAGGGTAATGGTCAGAGAATATAGGAGGGGGGAGGGACCACCAGAGTACCAGGGAATTATTTTTTAAGCAACAGAACAGTGATCGGAGAACGGAGTTAGAGACAACTAGACTACCAGGGAATTATTTTTTACACAGCTGAATAGCAATTAGAGAACAGGGAAGGGGAGAGAGACCACTAGATCAATCAGGCGTGATTTTTGACACAACAGGAAGGTGATCAGAGAACAAGAGAGGGGGGAGAGATCACTAGAGAACCAGCAAATTTGTTTTTGACACAACAGGATAATGATAGGAGAATGGGGAAGGGGGAAGGACTATTAGAAAACCAGGGAATGATTTTTTTCACAACGGGATGGTGATCAGAGAATAGGGGATTGGAAGGACCACTAAACTACCAGGGAATTATTTTTTAACCAACAGAATGGTGATTCATTAACAGAACAGGGGTGAGGACCTCTATACTACCAGGGAATAGTTTATTTACACAACAGGACAGCTATTGGAGAACAGTGTGAAGCACCACTAGACAGCCAGGGAATTATTTTTTACACAACCAGATAACTGTAGGAGAATGTGGGAATGTGGGAGGACCACCAGAGTACCAGGGAGGCATTTTTTACACAAGAGGATGGCAATTGGAGAACAGTAGAAGGGAAGGACCACACAACTACCAGGGAATTGTTTTTTACGCAGTGCGATGGTGAATGGTGAATGGTGGAGGGGGAAAGTCCTCTAAAGTATGATGCATTTATTTTTTACACAATGGGATGGTGATCGAGTAGGGGAGAGGGGGAAAAATACCACTAGACTATAAGGGAATTCTTTTTTACACAGTGGGGCAGTGATTGGAGAATAGGGAATGGGGGATGGGCCACTAAACTACAAGGGAAATATTTTTTATACAACAGGAAGGTGATCGGAGAACTTGTGAGGGGTGAGGTACCACTAGACTACCAGGGAATTATTTTTTCAAAACTGGTACAATGATTGGAGTACAGAGGAAGAGGGGAAGGACCACAAGACTATCAGATAATTATTTTTCACACAACAGGAATGGTGATCAGAGAATGCAGGAGGGGGAAGGTCCAGTAGACTACCATTTAATTATTTTTTACACAATGGGATGATGATCAGAGAGAAGCAAAGGGTTAGGGACTATTAGAGTGCCAGGGAGTTATTTTTTACACAACAGGACGGTGATCAGCGAACAGAGTGAGGGATCACTAGACTACTAAGGAATTATTTTTTACACAATGGGACGGTTATCGGAAAAAGGGGATGGGGAAGGGATGACTAGAATATCAGGGAATAATCTTTTTGCACAGTGGGATGGTGATTGGAGAATGGGAGGGGAGACCACTAGACTACCAGGGAATAATCTTTTGCAAACTGAATGTTGATTGCAGAACAAGGAAGGGGGAGGCACCACTAGACTACCAGGGAATTATTTTGTACACAGCAGAACAGCAACTGGAAAACAGGGAAGGGTGGCAGGACCACTTAACTACCATGGAATTATTTTTTACACAATGGGATGGTGATTAGAGAATGGGAGAGAGGGGACCACTACACTACCAGTGAATTATTTTATACACAACAGGCCAGCAATAAGAGAATGGGGAACGGGGAAGGGACCACTAGACAACCAAGGAATTATTTTTTTTCCCCAATGGGAAGTCGATCAGAGAACTGGAGAGGAAGAGCTACCACTAAACTATCATAAATCCTTTATTGCACAACAGTACGGCAGTCAAAGAATTGGAAAGGGCCCAATAGATGACCAGAGAATTATTTTTTTCACAAAGAGACAGTGATCAGAGAATAGGTTGGAGGAGACCAGAATACTACCTGGGGTAAAAGCTACAATGAACACTTACACACATGCAGGCACTAGCTTCATAGCACATATACCATGCTGTGGTTGTCATGATTATTATTGGTCTGTGTTGTACAGTACATGTCACATGTACACATGTCACGTGTGTGTCCCAAAATGTTGTGCAATGCTGCATACTGTGATTGGGCAGGATCACTGTCAGTATTCAGGTGGACTTAGTGATACACACAGTCCACAGTACATGCATGCACATGGGGTAGGGGTTGTGTGTGGCAAAGTTTGCAGCCACCATGCTATGTGCTGCACTACTGGTGCAGGACAGTTGACTGCAGTGATGGCTCATGTTGCCGATGAAGGACCTGCCATGGTGTGTGGTTGGGCTGTGTGCCATGTAACATAGACTGGCTGCACATACGTAGTCAGTGTGACAGGGAAAGGGATATAGTCATCCTCCAAACATGGAATGCAGTGTACATCTACATGTGTTGCAACTGCATCTTGTGGGGTCCCAATACTGAGGCTGATGAGGGTAAGAGGGCCCTTTGATGGGGAGGACATCATGAACCTGACAATGGTTGTGAATGTCATGCATGCTGAATAGGCCTATCTGTGTGCATTGTCCCATATAGCCCATGTCAGCTGTGTGAGGAGCATTGCATCCAAGGCAAGACTCCTAGGGGCAGCCACAGTCCTTACACATGTGCTACAGCTAGATTCTGTGTCAGGCAGTGGACAGTTGTGGTCATGAGCCTGGGGCAGGGGGGAAATTACCTGCTGAATGTTTGCCATATCCAGCATACACAAGGATTCAGATATACATTCATGTGGTGTACAGTGGTGTGGGGTGAGACTCCGCCAGACAGCAGGGCACAGTATTTCTTGGTTCCACAGGGGGTATGGGACAGTGAGTGTGGCTGCACCATACTACACCATACTTTTAATGTGTTGCAGGTGACTGCAGGGCATGTATACCATGACACTGGTGACTAGTTTTGGTGTATGGTACAGTCCTTTGGGCTGTGGCTGGACAGGGACACTGTGGTGTGTTGTTGACCTGTGGGATGTACACATGGTTACTGTACCTATGGCACTGCCACAAGTGGGGTGACACCTATCAACAACCATTCTGCTCACACATCTTGCTTTGCTGTGGTACAGTGGCACCACATGCCAGTACATGCAGCATGCGCAGTGGCATGTGTTGTGAATGTGCTGGTGGATATGTCACCAGGGGAGGGTTATATGATGTCATACTGGGTTGTCACCTTCTGGGTGTGACAATGTTCTGATTCTTTACCTATCTCACAGGCAGTACTATGACATCACATGACATTCACTAGCGGGGTACGTCACAACAACATATCCATCTTGAGCAATATGTGACCACAGCACATACATGGCACGCAGTGATGTTGGTGTAGGTAGACATGTTGGGACAACATCAGATGTGATGCATGCCATTTTAAAGGTGAATCACCTCTCAGATTCTTGGTGGTGATAATAAACAACCAGAAGAAACAGACAAGTGGCATAAGCAGTAATACACTTGTTCATTACATAAAATCAGACATTTGCCCTAATCAGAGCCTTACCAAAGTAAACACTGGGAGCCAGAGTTTCCCTATACCCGAGGATATGAAGATGGTTTCAGATAGTCTCAGAGAAAATACTTTATGCAGTAGCTTATATAGTAAGATAACTGCCATAGTTATTTTGCCTTTGTGCATAAATTATATACACAAAATGGGCCCTATTGGCCAAACATTAGGTAGGTCCACAGATATACAATTTTCGTAAAGTCAGTTAAAAAGTGTGAGTACAAAGGATTCTCACAAATTACAGAAAGCTAAGACAAATAAATGCCGTGTTACATAAATCCACATGGTGGCAGTGCAGCCTGTGTAATACACTCTGACTTGTCAGAAGATAGCTTACATTGTGTTAAACAAAGAATACAGAAATTCATTCTTGGTACATTACTTACATGTTTCCAATAATCTCAGTAATGATCACTAATAATGTCCCTAATACCTTACTCTTAAATGGTTGGTATCTGTGCACTATAGGTTAGTAATGATTATAGTTCATTGGAGCTGCAATTAGGTAATATTGTTGATGCTGCCAGCTGCGTACAGTGGGTTGCCAATATGGGTGAGGGGACCAAGTGTAACATCCCCCCCCCCGTGCCTTACTTAAAAGGCAACAACTATGGGTAAGTTGTGGGTGACAGCACTATTTACAGATCCAAAACACATGCCTTGTAAAGGAATTGTAATTGTTCATGGTGTTGTTTGAGAGAATACCTTAGACAGCAGATGGTTAGTATCACAAAGAATATCAAAAATATTTGCGTAATCACAAAACTTTTGAAAGTTAATTCTAACCAGGTATCAGAGAGGGCAGTGCTTAAATCACCATCATGGATAGTGTATTGAGAGCATCTCCAGCTTTGGAAATGTTATTGCTGATGTAGATGAGATGGGTGTCCTTTCTAGCTAAAATTGTCTTAAGTGACAAGTTCAGGGGGTCAATGTGGACATAAAAGATGGGTATATACTGAAATAGTGCAAGCAAATATTCAGGATCAGTATTAATGATATCTGGCTCTGGGATGGGAACAGGAGTAATAACAGTATGACCAATAACAGTAGTTTGATGAGGAATAAAACAAAAGTTAGGGTATTGAATGTCAGGTTTTGGAACCATAGGCAAAATATTTATGATTAGTAACAATACAATATTGTCAGTCAGAACTGTATGACACTCTCACTGTTGGGATCTGCCATTTATGCAGTCGAATAGGACAGGTGAAAGATTGATTCATCAGCCTTGTAGTGAAGTAATGAACTTCCTCTGTGTAGTCCTTGATAGATATCCAGTGTTGCCCACTGGTGAAGAGGTAGATGATGTTGCCCTAGGGTTAACAGTTCCATTTGAAGAACAGTCAGAGTCCAAAGTAAAGAATCAATCAATGCTTTCCAGTGAGTAACCACGGACAGGTTCGCTGACGTCAAATACATCACAGCCACAGCGATAGTGATAACCCTTTTTGCTGCAACAGTCAGTATGATGTGCAACCTAAGCCTCCAGGGTGGGGTTAAATACCAGTAGAGGTGGGAGGTTGATTCTCTCCCTGAAGATGTCATCAAGATGTCCTGTGGAGTGGTTGGAGGCCAGCTTGTCAAAGAAGGCAGTTTGCAGATCAAAACATGGCAGTGAGACAGTGAAAGTAACAAACATGGTATCATGAATACTGCATTTTTTAGTTGTATAGCAGGGACCCTGGTTGGGATGGCATGTGACATAACCTAAATTTCTAGAAGTTGATAAAGGTATAGAAACAGACCAAGACATACACATTGTAATACAAGAACCAGATCTACAGTGCGGGCAATACAATTTAGCTAATCTCCTATCATGTATAATGTCTGGAATATGTCCTGATTTCAAATCCTGGAAGAGATTATTCATAGTAGTTATTACATAAGAGACATAGGGAGAACATAAAAGTTCTCTGGCAATATATTGCTTGTCTGCTTCCTTGTTATTCTGAAACACAAGTTTGTTGATTTTATGTTTAGTGTCATTGAAACTCTTAGCAATGTCATGCATGTTATAGATGGTATATCTCTCTTCCTGACTAAGCCCATCTACACCATACAATAAAGGGCGTAAACCATCATTCTTCATGCCAGTATGGAATTTTATGGTTTGACTTTTAATGGCAGCAATACCTGCTCTGTTCCAGATAGATATACCAGTTCCAAAGAGACCGGATACAGTGCCAGTGGTGCCTGTGACATGAGCAATGGCACGCCTACTGCATTTCTCATTCTTAGTGTTGGGGTCTGGTCTTTGCCAAAACACACCTAAGTGTTCAGTAATATGTGGCCCAGCTATTGGGTCTTACATATGTGTGTCAGGTATGCTGCAAGAATGTTTAGTAACATGGTACTATGAAACTTAGACGTGTTTGTTTTTGAGCACATGTCGAATTCAACCATATTCCAATGTGTAAAGTTAAAAATAACAGGGATGTGCAATAACTGAACATTGTTGATGAGTGTGCCTAGAAGTGATGTGGCAGCAAGGCCACTAGCTGGTCCTGGTTCCTGTACCGAGCAATCTGTGAGTTCTGCTTCAGCAGAGGGAACTTCAGTACTGATGAAAACATATCTGCTATTGCCATGTAGTGTCATGTACAAAAGTCTCTAGCAGAGTCTTCTGGATAGTTATCACAAAAGGTGTGATTAATCAAAGCAGTGAGGTTATATTAATGAGTATGTTTGTAATTAGCTTGATGAGTAGACAGTGTTCCATTTGGGGCAATTCTGGTATTGGGCTAGGCTTGGAAAGTTCTTTGGAAAGGCGGGCAACTGGAAGTTGTCCATTACTGTCAGTTTGCAATTAAATTTGGACTGATGATTTGTCTGGTGCCACAACCATGGCATTCAGATATTCATCAGTGCCTTCCCGAACAGTGATTAATTTGCTGGGAACATCTATGCTGATTCCTTCTGGGATGGTGGTAGGTTTGTTGCATGGGGTTAGGTATCATTCTTCTGCTGGTTGGAGAAGTGGAAGGAGTCATCTTAGATGTTGGTTGGTTTCGGATATTGTAGTTATATCCTTGGAATGGACAATGGGAAGTATTCCTACAAGAAGGAACAGAAGCAGGATAGCCATCTTCCAGGTGTACCCACGGGTAACTAAACTGGGGGGACTGGACTGGCCACAGCCCACCCACTCTTATTCCTGGGTGGGCCACATATGTATTTTGCAACCCCCACACTTTTTTGACACTATGATTTTTTTTTATTAATGTATACATGGCCTGCATATATTACTCTCAATCAATGTATGCAACACAGAAATTGAAATTTGAGTTGTGTGGTACCATCAGCTGCTTATGAACACCGATTGTATACCAATGTCATGACAGTAATACTGTCCATGCAGTTTAACTGCCTGCCAGGTCACTATGTAAGTTTGAATATAGAATTTGTTTATTACTTCTCTCAGTATTACTATGGTGACAGGTGCAATCTGCAAATAATACTGAGGAACCAATAAATGAATTCTTCATTCAAGTCAATGAAATGTTAGCAAACATCAGCCACTAGTTAGAGCGGGAACACGGTATACTGGCAGTCAAACTGAGTTTTTTGGCAGGTAATAGAAGTATCAGATCTTGAGTGACTGAGGTAATAAATTCATGGTCATATCCTGCCTTTTTACACAAAAGTATGATCTGTTCTGCATCTGTTGCCTATTCATTAAGAGTGGTGTGGTTCTGATTTGTGATTGCTGCCTAATATTTTTATTTATTTGTGGGTAATCAAAGTTTCAAATCCTGAGTGAGTAAGGTAAACTGTTGAATCCTGCCATTTTCCACAATGGTATGATCTGTACTGCCACTGCTGCCTATTAATTCAGAGTGGTTCAGATTAGCTTTTGCTAGCTAATTTAATTTTTATTCTTTGTGGGTAATCGAAGTGCCAGATCCTAGGCTGAGTGACAAATGAATTGTCAAATCCAGCCATTTTCCATTACAGTCTGCTCTGTACTGCAAATCATACTGTTGTGGAAAACAGGTGGATTTGACAATTGACCTCAGTCACTCATCTGCTGCCTATTAAATAAGAGTGGTTTTGATTTGTGTTTGTTGCCTAATATCATTTTTTTTTATTTGTGAGTGTGTAGATTGTGGCTGCGTGTGGCCTTGGGACTTACTTTTATTATTTTAAGCCCTCACCCATTTCACACAGTGTGTTTCATGCTCAGAGTATGTTTAGCTGTAACAAGAGCTCATTTTTGTGGCTCGATTCTGTAATGTTTGTGATCTATATATAACCTGTCCAGTCTGGATGTTTTGGTGTGGTTACCACAGCAAACAACTCCATCTGACCCACTGCCAAAGGACTAAGATGTAATGATTATTGATGGTACCGGCAGTTGATTAGCAAGTGTGTTTCCTAATAGATATGTGTCAGTGCTGCTCTGGAGTGAGAGGGGCTGCCTTCATCATATTAAGGAAAAAACAAATCTGACACAGTTGCTGGTTTTGAAGCACCCTCTATCTACCATCTTCCTCTTGAGGCACACTGTGTTCACTGATGCCAGCTGATGTAATGTTTCTTCCTGTGTGGCAGCAGCCTGTAAATGATGACTGTGGTGAACATGGGCAGGGTGACCAGTAGTCTAGGACAAACATTGACGACCTAGTTTTGACGTGAGTACTGTCCAGAGTTTTCTGCCATCATTGTATATGTATCTATGAGTTTATTGTTTCCACTGTGGTGCACTTCAAAAAAAAAAATCTGAGATGGAGACAGTTTGCAACTTTTTAACTGTGGCTGTTATATATGGCCATTAAATGTTAAAAGCTCCTCCTGCCTCTGGCTGTTGTGTGCGGTATCTGGTAAGAGTTTTTTTCTTCAAACACCGATGGAGTTAGGAAAGCTTGTGGTAAATTTATTAATGTCATTGTCCATTTTCTTGTCTCTGCATTGCCCTTGTGCTCTCCACCCTTTCTCCCTACCATTGATCAGCTTATGTTAGTCAAGCCTATTGACCACTCACCCCCAACATGGTCTGTGATCTGGTCTCAGAATTTAGGTATCTTTATGGACAGACTGGATGGGCCTTGTGGTCCTTTTCTGCCATCAACTTCCAAGTTTCTATGTTTCTATAGTATGTTATATCTTGAAATTAAAAGAGTGGCAGGGAGGGAGTGCTTGTTAAGAAATGCATTGGCTCTGAGACATTGTTGAAGCTCACCAGCTCGTCTTCGGCATACCTACTATAAAAACAATTAACCTGGCATTGCTGGTCTCACCTGGTACAAGAGTAATGGGAGCAGCATCAGTCAACTGCTGCATGGGGGGATTATGTGAAACAGCACATACTGGGTACACAAAGGAATATACTGCACAGCACAATTCAAGGTAATGAGTCTAATTAGATTATTTAACAGTAAATTCTTGACATGACATAGTCTGTTTATATGAAGTGAAGACAATAAAAGATCAGAAAAAGATACCAAGACACTTCACAAAGTGTAACATTTTCTCAGGGCCTAGGCAGCCCCCAGACCTCCTGCCTTTTCAGTGAAGATTCTTTACCTCCCCACATTGAACCTAGTTGAACCACCCCTGGGTGCACCTATAAGGAAGAAACAAAAGGGCAGTAGGTACCATTCCATCCAAATGGGGGTAGGAAAAATAATTATTCTCCTTTATATAACATGAGCTGATTAGCGTGTAGCCTTTATCAGTAGGTTTCTTCATGTAAATGATACTAACTTGGTAGATGGCTGGACTGAGTTTTTTAACAATGGGTAGGGTCCTTCCCATTTACTAGTGAAGGAATGTGTAGGTTGTGCAAATTTGAGTACCATTGCCTGATCTCCAAATTGCCAGTCCACTTCCTATATGCCAACTTGCCAGTCCACTTATTATGCATATTTGTCAAAGTGAAGCTTGTATTGTTGTTGGGCTTTACCCATGTGGTGTGTTGCACGCAAGTGGGTCTTGACAATGGCGTCCCTAAGTTTAGCGACATAGGAAGAGGGGGAAGTACCTAAAACAAACAGTAGAAACACTCTGGATACAGAAGTTGATACCAGCCCATTTACAGAAGAAAGGGTTCTAAAAGAACTCTTAAAACTGAAGGTGGACAAAGCAATGGGGCCTGATGGGATTCATCCCAGAATTCTAAAAGAACTAAGGGTAGAACTAGTGACACCACTGACTACCCTCTTTAACAAATCATGGGAGGATGGGGTGGTACCTGAGGACTGGAGGAGGGCAGATGTAATTCCCCTTCACAAAAGTGGGAGCAAGGCAGAAGCAGGAAATTACAGACCTGTTAGTTTAACCTCAGTGGTAGGGAAAATGATGGAATCACTTCTGAAGGAAAGAATTGTTGATTATCTAGAGGCCAGAGGGGCACAGGACCCAAGGCAGCATGGATTCACAGCGGGAAGGTCATGCCAGACAAATCTGATGGATTTCTTTGACTGGGTGACCAAAGTAGTTGATCAGGGAGGGGCTGTGGACATGGCCTACCTAGACTTTAGCAAGGCATTTGACACAGTCCCACACAAAAGATTAATATGTTAGCCAGCCTGGGAGTGGGTCCCAAGATGACAGCCTGGGTAAAGAATTGGCTGGAGAATAGGACACAGAGAGTAATAGTAAATGGACTCACTCTGAAAAAAGGGGGTTAGTAGTGGGTACCGCAGGGTTCAGTATTAGATCGGTCCTCTTCAATGTCTTTATAGTGACATTGCAGAGGGACTGAAGGAAAAGTATGTCTCTTTGCAGATGACATAAAGATCTGTAACAGAGTTGATGCACAAGGTGGAGTGGAAAGGATGAGAAGGGACTTGGAAAGGTTAGAGGAATGGTCAAATGTATGGCAGCTTAGATTCAATGCTAAGAAGTGTAGGTAATGCACCTGGGAAACAAAAACCCAGGGAAGAGTACACAATGGGGGTGAGATACTAACAACAAAAAATGGAAAGGGACCTGGGGGTAGTCATATCAGATGACCTAAAGGTGGGAAAGCAATGTGAGAGGGCAGCAAGGAGGGCTGGGGGGGATACTGGGATACATAGGAAGAGGCACCACCAGTAGAAAACAGGAAGTTATTATTCCTCTGTACAGACAGCTAGTGAGACCCCATCTGGAGTACTGCGTGCAGTTCTAGAGACCCAGTCTCAGCAAAGACATAGACAGGATGGAAGCTGTCCAGAGGAGGGCAACTAAAATGGTGCAGGGTCTGCACCGGAAGACATATGAAGAGAGACTTAAGGAGCTTAATATGTATAGCCTCGAGGAAAGGAGGGAGAGGGGAGACATGATAGAAACTTTCAAGTACCTCAAGGGAATCAACAACGTCCAAGAGGGTAGCATCTTTCAAAAAAAGAGGTGTGCAAGAACAAGGGGGCACAATTTGAAGATAGAAGGGGGGCTGCTCAGAGGTAATTCAAGGAAGTATTTTTTCACAGAGAGGGTTGTGGATGTATGGAATGGCCTTCCAGAGGAGGTTGTGGAGTCAAAAACAGTGGTGGAATTCAAGCTTGCATGGGGCAGTCATAAGGCAATTCTGGGGGGGGGTAGGAAGAAGTAGGCTGCTGCTTAACTAGGACCTGCAGCTTATCCATCAGGTAGGGAAATGGGCAGACTGGGTGGGCCAAGCGGTCCTTATCTGCCGTCAAATTCTATGTTTCTATGTTTCTGTGTTTCTATGACATATGTGTCCATGGACACTCTGTCTGCAGTAGGTGTGTTCAGTTCAATAAGCAGGTGTTCAGGTAATCTCATGGTTCTACCAGTCATAACATCAAAGTGTGTACAATGGGTAGTGGCTGCAGGAGTACCCCTAACTGCCATAAGGAGCAAGGGCAACAGGGATTCCCAATCCTTGGGATTGTCCTCAATGAACTTGGAAAACATAAGTTTTATCCTTCTGTTGGCTCTTTCTTCTTGACCAGAAGATTGAGGGTGTTAGGGGATCTGAAACATCTGGTGTACCCCAAGAAGTTTAAGTGCTCATTACATCAAGTCACTTGTAAAGCTGGTTCCTTGACCAGAGTCTACCTTGAGAGGTAGGCCCCACCTGGAAAACAATTGTTCTACCAGGATTTTTGCCATTATGTTAGCTGTGCTTTTGTGGCTGGGAAAAGGCTCAACCCATTTTGAGAATAGATCAGTTACTACAAAGGCGTAGTTATTTTTGATGGTGGTAGTCAATAGTCCAGTTAAATCAATTTGAATCACATGCCAAGGGCTGGATTGTCTCTGTGGAAGTAGTTTGGCATTTCTTTTAGTTGGGGATGGATTATTTTGTGCACCGATTAGACAGTTGTTAAGGAAGTACTTGACATCCTTAGTGATACTGGGTCATCAGCCCACAGTTTTAAGTCTCTTGACTGTGTTGTCCACCCCCTGATGTCCACCAGTTGGAGTGTCATGAACCTGATGAATAAACTCAGAATACAGCATTGTAGGAATCACCCACAACCTGTAGTTTAGGTTGTCAGGCTGGTACCATACAAGCTTGTTGTCATGTGATAAATGCAGTTTTTCTGTATGCCTTTTATAGGGGTTGTTGGTCAGTAGTTCTTGTTCAGTCCCTTTGTCTAGGAATCTGAACACTTACTTTAGCTGTGGATCTGCTTTTTGTGCTGTCGATAAGTCCAATGGCACAAAGTTTCAGTCTTTTTCTTCTTTGCAGCTGCTATGTGTATAACTGCAAGAGCAAATGGATAAGCCATATCCCACATGCCCCCCCAAGCACCTTTCTTGGCAAGTGTGTTGGCTTAGTCATTAAAAATGTGGTATGGGTCTGACTTTGAGTGGGCCTTCACCTTGTGGAGGAACAGTTTATATTTTAACAATTGGGTCACTGCGTTATTGTATACAAAGAGATCTTTGTATTTGATAGGGGTGCCATCAGAAGAGGTGAAAGAGATTTTCTGCCAGGAGGGTAAACATTTTGTCAAAGAACAACAGACCCAATTAGAGTCTGTGAAAATGATTATATCTGTTGTACCATGGTGTATTTGTTCGAGAACACAGGCCACAGCTGCCAATTTTGTGTACTGAGAGGATGTAACACTGCAACTTTGGATGTATGGACAGTGTTACCATTAGGACAGAGGATCAGCACTCCAAATCCAGCCACCTGTTCTACTTGGTGATATGAGGCAGAGCCATCAGTAAAAATGTGACACAGGGAATTGTTAGCCAGGCGTTTCGGTGTAGAGGGAAGAAAGGGGCCTGGATCAGGCAGGTCAGGAGGCTGAAGTCCATAATCATGTGGGGTTCCTGTATACAGGAGACCATGGGCCAGAACTGAAGGCAATTTGGCAGTGTGGACCTGTATGTCACAATCCTCTAGGAGAAGAGACCAATGGGTTAGTCTGGTATTCAACATGGAACCATCCTTCACTATGTCTGATAACAAAAATTTGGTGGGTGTATGATTTGCCTGTAACACAATGGGCAAGTACCCTATAATGTACAGAAAATGCTTCACAGCCCAGTAGGTAGCCAAATGGCTTCTTTCACAAAGATTGTACTTCAGTTCTACTGGTGAGAACATCTGGGAGGTGTAGGCAAAGGGCCTAAGAGGGCTGTTAACCTTTTGGGCCAGCACTGCAGACATGGCAATGTCAGAGGTAGCAGTTTCCAGATGGAAGGGAAGTGCTAGACTGGGATTGACCAAAGCTGGAGCAGAGGCCAAAGATTGTTTTAGTAGGGTCACTGCATTGGTGTGTACAGGATCCCATGTCCATGGGACATCTTTTTTGAGAAGGTCATATAGAGGAGCAGCCTTTTGTGCAAAGTCACAGATAAAATCTCTGGAATAGTTGACTATTCCCAGGAAACGTCTGAGTGTGGCCACACTGGTAGGTAGTGACAAATCTTGTAGTTCTTGGATCTTGTTCCAGGCTGGGCTTCTGCCTCATTCTGTGATGCACAGATCAAGGAAGATAACCTCTTTTTGGCAAAGTTGTGCCTTTGCAGGGTTGCACTTGAGATCTGCTCTCTGCAAGAGAGTCAGTAGTTCATCAAGGATGTCAAAGTGCTCCTCCTTAGTGATGATGGCTAAGAGTAAGTCATTGACATATTGCAGAAGGCACTGAGAGGTAGAGAAACCCTGCAAGGCATCCATTATGTGTAGATGTAAAAGGGAGGAGCTGTTGTGAAAGTTCTGTGGGAGTCAAGTCTATGTGTACTGATAACCCTCAAAGGTGAAAGCAAACTTGTATTGGCTTTCATTGTGAAGGGAATGTGACCAAAACCCACTGGAGAAGCCAAGGGCACTAAACCATGAATGATCTGGCATTAGCAGTTGGAGCACATCTGGTGCTGATGCTACTGTAGGGGGGCAGCTAGGAATGACTTGATTAAGTCTCCTGTAATCAATAATGAGTCTCCAAGAGTTGTTGGGTTTCTTCACAAGCCAGATTGGTGAGTTGAGGGTCGAGACACAAGGCCTGATAACACCTTGCTGAAGGAGTGACTGAATGGTTTCTCTGAGTGATGGTAAGGCCTCTGCAGGAAAAGGATTCTGTCTTTGCCTGAGGCTCAAGGCCTGGGACTTCAATGCTGGTTTGCATTCTTCCACAATTATGTCTGTGCTTTTCAAAAATGTCTAGGTGTGTCTGCAAAATGGGTAATAATTCCTTGAAGAACTCATGGGTTTGGAACAGAGCTATGAAATTATATTCTTTGTTGGCTCAGATGGCAGCCACGACATGAGAATTAGGGATCGTGACAGCATGGTATTGTCCTTTGATTTGGATCAAAAGCCAATTGGCTAAGTCTATTACACAACCATGTAGTGCTAGGAAGTCAGTTCCTAGGATGCTGGGATGATGACATAATACCATGAGTTCAAAAGTGAAAGCTGTGGTAAGGGTCCCCAACATTACAGGAAATAAAGTGGAGTGGTAGGTAAGAAGAGTAGTGCCATCCACACCTTGGGCATTGGTTCTCCATCCGGTGGAAGAGGGAGAAGAAGATGGGTCCTCATCATGTAGTACAGACATTGCTGCACCTGTATCTAGAAGTACAGCAAGTTGGCGGCCCCGACCATGGCCTTAGTACAAGGCTGTCCATTTGTATCAATGCTGATACTGTTTACAGTATGGACTGGGGCCTGTAATAGTCAATCTGAACTATCATTGTCAATGGCATCATCAGGTGTTTCCAGTAACCGTAGGACTGCGGGGTCCCATTGGGCCTCTTCCAGGTCTTGAATGGGATACAGTTGCTCCTGGGTAATAGTAGCAACAACAGACAGGGTACTGGAGTTTGGGCCTGTTGTGGCCTGGCCAGATGAGGGTTTGTTGTCTCCTTGGCCTGATGGAGGCAGGGCTGCCAGTGTAAGTACAGCTATGGCTTATTTTGGGATGGACTCGCCCATTGACTGGACTGTCCAAGAATCTTTCAGAGGTTTTTATTTTTCTCTACTACGTGATTGTAGGAAGGGCCTGATCAGTAATTCTGATTACCCTGATTGCTATTTTGGTTGGGATTGTTCCAGTTCTATTGTCTGTTCCTGTTCTTGTTACCATCCCCAACCCCTTGATAGGGTTGTTTGTCATTGGAGGGTGTAGTCTTGCTATCCTGTGCCTTGCCTTCCACTGTGTAGTGGGTTGTGGGCTTGCTGGCAGGTTGTACCGCAGCTACCTTGACATTTGAGCTGGAATTGAGATCCCGGAGGTAGAACTGGTAAACTCATTCCATTTTCGTGAGGATATCTACAAACTTGTCAGTTCTGGGGAAAACTGCAGGTTTGACCTTGTCATATACTGCCAGAAGCATGTTCTGAATGAACAAGGATTTGTACTCAATCTGGTCATGATCTGCTCCCTCTTGTTAGAGAGAGACTTACCAGTATGGCAGGCTAATCATAACTACTGATGGTATGATGCCGGGCTTTCCTTGGCATATTGTTTGATGGGGTAGGGCAGCATGACGCCGACCATGCCTGGGAGTGAGTGGCAATGAGTTCCACAGTGACTTCATCAAAAGTCACTTCCGCAGCTTGACAGATTGCCTGTGGGAGTTTTTCCAAAGGCCTGGGTCTACAATCTGTCGGAGGACCTACACCTGGTAGTCCACTGGGAGACTAAGCATTTCACACTTAGAACAAACCTTTTCCAGATCACAACTGAGGTTGTCACTAGGGCCCATGCAGCCTATACTGTCAGCAACTTGAACAGAGTGGGCTGCCTGGAGGAGATTATTGGGGACTGCTGGATGCAGATCAGGGAAGGGACTGGAATGTGTGCGATGAAGGGCAGCCTCTGCTGTGGTGTCATCCACAGTGCAGAACTTTGTTTCACAAGTAGTAGCTTCTTTCAAAAGTTGTTCCATGTTTTCTTAGAAAATTTGTTTTTTCCTCCCAGTCATCTCAGTCCTGGCAAGGGCCGCATCAATCATTTGATCAATCTCTGCCTTGTCTTCCCTTTTCAGGACAGCAATCAGAGGTGGTTACCTTCTGCTTCCCATGGTGTCATGAGGGTAACCATCTTTGTAGACTTTTCTTTATACTCCACTCTCTGGCCACTCAGACTTTTTATAGAGGGACACCCGGCTTGACCTAATCCCATCTGCCCGAAGTCCCCAGACCTTGCCAGTGGGGGGGGGACTCCACTCCTCTCACACTGATCTTCCAACCCCTAGGATCTAAGCCCCCTTGTGCAGGACTGCCAACTCCTCCTGGCGACCTTCATTTTTTTTTTCTTTTACTAAGCTTTATAACATTTAAAGCAGCACACAGTGCAAGGCACAACAGGGGAATGACAGAAGGCTGCATATATATATAATGAAACAAACAATCCCCCTCCCTTCCTCCCCAACCCTCCACCCCACCCCCTTTTCTGCATCTCAGTCAAGGAGAAGAAAGGTGGTTAAGAACCAACAAGGAAAAGTAAAGAGATTATGGCTTCCAGAGGGAGAGCAGGGCAAATAGGGGCTCCCAGGTAGCCTGGAAGGAGTGAAGTCTGTGTTGCATATTTGCTATATGCTTCTCCAGTTGGATTGCAAGAAAGGTCTCACGATACCACTCCAGCACTGAAGGGAGGGAGGGAGTCTTCCTTCCAGTGCCGTACCATTACCAATTTTGCTGTGAAAGCAACAAGGGCAAGAATAGCTTTCCTCATTCTGGGTGTCTGGGAGAGAACAGGGTTAAGAGACTACTTTCAGGAGTGAATAGTGGTTCCAGGCTCAGAACAGGATCTAACACCAGCTTTATGGAACTCCAAAAAGATTGGAACTTAGGGCAACTCCAGAGTAGGTGATATAAGGACCCAGGGGCATCCCTACAGCAGGAGTATAAAGGGCATATGAGTTTGCCTATTTTGTGCAGTTTTATCAGAGTAGACTAGAGTAGAGGTTATGCATGATGCTAAACTAGATCAGGCGGAGTCTATCTTGTTTGATAAATTTGTAGACAGTACTCCAGACTTTCCTCCAGAAAACAGCCTCCACTGACAGAGCCAATTATTGGACCCAGTAGTAGCAGATTCCCAAGGGGAGCTGTGGATCCAGGGATTGCAAGTGTTTATAGACTCTGGAAACTGCATGCAATTGGTCGGCAACTTTAATTATGGAAGGTAAGTCTTCCGAGGAAGGGGTGATACAAGGCTTGGGACCCAGGAAGGAGAGTATTGCATTTTTCACTTGAAGGAATTTAAATAGGCCTTTGTTGTGGAGTTGGAGCCAGGTCTGAAGAGTTTGAAAGGAGACCAGCTCCGCTCCTTGAAGGAGGTAGGTGAGAGTTCAGTTCCTCAAGTGGGGCCAAAATGAGAGTGGAATGGGGCAGTGACCAATCTGAAAATGAAGGTTATTAAGTATGGGTTGAGCAGGTGACCAGTCCCAAATCAATGATAGATGGTTCTGTATTTGGTGCAGGGCCCTGACTGACCAGCCAATTGGGGAATTCCTCAGGGGCCGGGGAAGTTGAGAGGGAAGCAGGTACACCAGGGAGGGTAAGGAGCAATTCTATTTGTTTGCAAGAGCCATTTCATTTTCTAACCAAATAGGGATATAAGTAGTGGGACCCTTTGAAACTTCTTTGTCTATCCAAAGGGCAAGCTTACTAATGTGCTGGGCCCCATGGTATGTAAAGAAGGAGGGAAGGGCTAGGCTTCCTTTTAATTTGGGGGCAGTAAGTTTGCCATAGACCCTTCACACCCCTTGTTCCTCCATAAGAATGCATTGATCATTTTTTCAAGTTAGGTAAACCATAGCTTAGGGAAAGAAAAACCCAGCATGCCCAATGGGTAAAGTAGGTGAGGTAAAATATTCATTTTGAGAATATGAATCTGGCCCCAAAGAGACAGTGGGATCATCCCCCATCTGTCCAAATCATATTTCAGAGTTTGTAGTAGTTTAGTGAAGTTTTCTTTGCTCATGGTTGGACTGAATCAGGAGATTTTGATGTCCAAGTAGATTAGGGTTTTGGGTTCCCAAGAGAAGCCCAGGTCACTGACATCAACCCTGGCAAGCCGGTTATTGAGATGAAATATTTTTGTCTTGGAAAGGTTTAGCTTATATAGTAGATGGAGACTTTGGAAAATCCATCCAGCTCCACAAGCAAGATAGGGATAGAGACACCTGGATCTTCTATATGCAGAAGCAAGTCATCAGTGTATGCTGAAAGGGTGTATCTTTTTCTCTTGATTTGGATCCCCTTAAGAGTGGGAGTACTAACCAGTCTATGGATCAGTGGTTCAAGATAAAAATTAAAGAGAATGGGGGAAGGGGGCAGCCCTGTTGAGTGCCTCATTGAAGGGGGAAGGGCTTGGACAGACAGCTGTTGCACCAGACCAGAGCTGTGGGAAGAGAATGCAAGCATTTAGGCCAATTAATAAATTTTATGGGTACACCAAAGTGACAAAAAAAAAAGCAAATTGGAATTCCCAAGAGACCTGGTAGAATGCTTTCTTGGCATCAAGAGAAACCAGGACCGCAGGTACCCCAGACTCCCCCGACGCTGAAATCAAGTGAAGAAGCTTCCTCATATGATCTTCTGATACCCGCTCCAACATAAAGCCTACCTGTTTTTGGCCTATAACCTCTCCCATGACAGGGGCCAGGCAGTTCACTAAGATTTTAGCCAGGATTTTCACATCTGAGATCAGTAAGAAACTAGGACGGCAGCTTTCAGATTGTAAGGGGGTCTTTGTCAGGTTCTGGAAGGAGAATGATCAGGGCCTCTAGGAAGGTAGGGTCTCCTATGCCATCCATTGACCAAGAGTGAAACATCTGTACCAGAAGGGTTGCTAGTTGAGAGAGGCAAGCTTTGCACAAGTTGTTGGGAAGTCCGTCTGGTCCAGGGGCCTTGTCTGAGAGTAAATGTTTAATTTATTTATTTATTTAAGAGATTAACCAGGCAGGCATACTGAGTGGGGACCGCTCATTTCCAGATGCGACCTGCTGAGTTACAGAGAAAATACAACAGGACAAGTACATACAGGGATAAAAACAAGTCCAAAATAGTTACAAAGCTGGACTTGCATTTGATTCATCAGCAGTTACAAGGTTTAGTCCTAAGACCGCAGAGTATAGACAGGCAGAAAACATGCAGGTACACAGTCATTTTGCTGAGAGTTTATACTGGCATGGTACATTTAGATGCCCCTTGGTTGAAGGTCTGGGTTGCTGGTAATAGTTGCATATGTCAGAGAAATGGTCATGGAGGAGCAGTTTAAGGAGCCTTGGGGTGGAGGTGAGCCTGATGCCAGCAGGAAGATCATTCCAGAGTTTGAGCAAGTGATATTTGAAGGCAGATTGACCCTTTGATGTGCGCATGAATGGGACTTGAAGGAGCCTGGATTCGGAGCATCTGAGAGAGTAGGCCAGGGAAGGTTGTGCCAATAAGGCGGAGCTCAGGTGGGGGGGGGGAATTTGTCCAGAATTTAGCTATGACATTTGTGCAGGGTATCTGTCGTTGAGACTCAAGTGAGTGCAGTGCTAGGGACCTGTATAGGTCACAGTTATGGGTCATGGGGGGGGAATTCCAGGATGAAGCGACAAAAGGAGTGAAAAAGGGTGTCCAGGCTGTCCAAGGTGGATGAGGGTGCTGAGCCATAAACCACATAGCCGTAGTCAAAGATAGGGAGAATCATTTTATGCACTATTTCCCTCCAGACCGTGGTGGGTAAGCACCCTTAATTACGATGAAGTGCACCCAGTTTGGAGTGCAGTTTTTTGTGTAGCGAGTCAATATGGGCAGAGAAATCAAGGTTTTGATCAAGCCATACTCCCAGGAATCTAAAGGAGGTGCAAGACTCCAAGGGGGACTCGTCCAGGGTATGGAAGGTGGGGGAAGCAGCTAGGAGGGTGAGTCGAGGTTGCTGCCAAAGGTTAGGGAAATGGTTTTCTTTGAATTTAGTACTAGTTTATTGGACCTGAGCCATTTTTGAACGGCATCAAAGTCAAGTTGGAGGGTGGCAGGCACGTCCCCAGTGGAGGGGCCAGAGGCATACAATACGGTGTCGTTTGCAAACATTTGTATGGCTGAGTTTGAGCACGTCAGTGGGAGGTCGTTTAAGAATATGGAAAATAGTAAGGTGCCCAGGACAGAGCCTTGGGGGACCCCCATGGTGACTGGGAGTGGGGGGGATACTTGTGTGCCAATCCTTACTGACTGTTGTCTGCCCGACAGGTAGGCCTGGAACCAACTAGTGGCAAGGATGGCGAGGCCTGCGTCATTTAGTTTTGTGAGTAGCTTTGGGTGGGAGACGGTGTCGAATGTCTTGGCCAGATCTATGAAAATGGCTGAGGTGATATGCCCCTTATCCATCCCTGAGGAGATGTCATTTGAGAGTCTTAAAAGCACGGTGATGGTGGAGTGAGATTTACAAAACCCTGACTGATAAGTGTGAAGAAGGAGGTAGAGTTGAGAAATTGAGTGAGTTGGGTAAGGGCTAGGTGTTCCTGAAGTTTGGCCAGAATTGGAAGAAGGGAGATGGGGTGATAATTTCCAGGTGCAGATGGATCACCTCCCTTCGGTAGAGGGATAACAACCACCTGCTTCCAAGCAGCTAGAATTTGAGCCATGGAAAATGAGAGGTTTAGGAGGTCAGCTAGAGGGGTGGCAATGGCAGGGGATGATAGGTGGAGAAGTTTGGTGTCCAGTCCTAAAGGATGTTTGCCTTTGTTGGGGTCTAGTGAAAGCAGGGCATGGAGAACTTCTGCCATGGAGACTGGGTCGGAATGAGAAAGTGGAGATGGGGGGGAGTACAGGGGTAGAAAGGAGGAGCTGGGTATGGGTGAGGTGGTCGGGTGGTTTGTGAGGATAGACGCGAAGTGCAGTTAGTAAAGAATGTGTTGAAAGCAGAGGCAACTTTGCTAGGGTCTGAGACAGTGTTGCTGAGGATGGATAGGGTTGGGGTAGGCAGCTGGGCTGGGGGAGTAAGAAGGGTTTTGATGGCTTTCCAGAAGTTAGATGGGTGGCAAAGGTTGGAGGAGAGAGCCAACTTGAAATAATTGTCTTTTGACTGATGTATAGATTTGGTGCAGGAGTTGTGGAAGGTGCGATATCACTGCAGGGATTCTAGAGAGCAGGTTTGCTTGTGTTTTTCCAGGCCTGGTCCCTAGCTCGGCAGCTGCCAATGATGTTGGCGGTGACCCAGGGGAGATGGGAGCCCTTGACCCTATTGCATATTAGGGGGGCGTGATAGTCCCATACAGCAAGCAAGTTGTCTCTGAACATATCGAAAGCGTAGTCAATAGTGGGTGCAATCTGAATGAATGACCAGTCAATGTGGGTGAGGTCATTTAGAAGGGAAGGTAGGCAGAGGGATTTATAAGCTTTCATGAGGAGTGGCCTGGGGGGGGGTTTGCAGGTCTGTGCACTTTCCTGACCATATAAACCATATGGTGATCACTCAGGGAGTCAGGGAAGAGACCGGCTTTAATTATCCTGTGAGGGTGGGTTGTGAGGGCCCAGTCCAGGAGGGAGTGGTTTTGCATTTTTGAGTTTAGTCAGGTGGGTTGATCGATTTGTTGGGAGAGGTTTAGGGAGAGAACTTTGCTCCATAGTTTAGAGCAGTCTTTTGCTAGCCAATTGTAGTTGAAATCCCTGAGGATGTAGAGCTTTCCAGCCACGGCAGCAGACTTTAAAGTGACTAGTGCCCAGGACACTGGGCGAGGGGCAGAGGGCTTAGGTAAGTCCTTGCCATGTACACCAGGGAGGAATGCGGTTGAGCAAGCTTAATCATCAAAGATTCTATTTGGGGTGTGGGTCCAGGGATCTGGACAGGGGTGAACTGGAGCCTGGTGGATATGTACATGGCGATGCTGCCTCCTTTCTTCTTGCCCTGTCTGTTCTGCTGGATTACTGTGTAGCCAGGGATGGCTATTTCTGAATCAGCATGGTGTGGTTTCAGCCACGTCTCAGATATAATGCAGATGTCTGGGCGGAGGGTAAGGGCAGTGAGTTGCAACTTGGGTACTTTGTTCAGGAGGCTGCAGATGTTTAGGTGAAGTAATCAGAGGCCCTTTGGGAGGGTTGGGTGGGTAGAGTGGGCATTGGACCTGGGTTGGTTTCAACATCCCCAGCCAAGAGGAGAAGCAGGGTGATGTAGTGCATGGAGGCGTTCCTTGTGTATCTGGACTTAAGCTTGGAGTGGGTAGTTTGTGGGGTGGAGAGGGAGGACGAGGTAGCTAGGTTGCATAGGATGGATAGGCCTGGAAAGAAAGAGCGAGGGAGGGAGGATGGAAGAGCTTAGTGCCCATATAGGGGTGGGCATATGTGGCTAGAGCTGTGCAGTGGAGGTAGATGGGGGGCATAGGGGAGATGAGATGGTGTAGAGGGGGAGGAGGTTTGGGTCCTGCATGGGCTGGGTTACTCGGGTGGAGAGAGGCAAGAGGAAAAGCTAGGGAAAAGAGTGGTATTAGGTAGAGGAGCATGGTTGATTGTGAAAGCATGCAGCAACAAGCTGGGACTCGGTGTGGTGGCCACTAGTGGTGGGATTTTATAATCTGCTAATCTGAAAGTGGGCTGATAGGTTCTGGCGCGTCACCTGGTTTAATAGTTTTGTCCACTTCACCAAGTGAAACTGGGGCACCAAAATGCCCAGCTGAAGAGCGGGATACGGTTGGAGGGGAGGTGGAGTTTAAATATGCAGAGATGGCATGAGCAGATAGACTGGATGCTTCATCCACTGAGTAGAGTCTTTGAAAATACCCCCCCGAAGATTGAAGCTATTTCTCTGGGATCTGTGACTACCTCATCTTCCAGAGATAGGCACAGACCCAATATAAATTTTGCAGTCTCTGCCTGTCTTAGCCGGAGAGCTAGGAGCTTGCCAGCTCGCTCCCCTGATTCCAGATATTTTAGCTTAGTGTGATGTATGGCAAGTTCAGATTTCTGTGACATGACATCCACAAACTGGAATTACAAATGGTGCAACTTGGCCCACTCCGAGTCAGAGGAGGAACACTTTAGAGAGTGCTTTAATTGGTGAATTTCACCTAAAAGAGCATCTAATTGTTCCCTACTTTCACAGGACTGGTTTGCTGAGTGATGAATAAATTCACCACAAACGGCATACGTAAGTGAGGCCCAAAAGGTACCCACTTTATCCACCGAGCCTTTGTTGGCTTCTAAGAAAGTGGAAATAAAATTTTGGGTATGGGTCAATGAGGTGGGGGCCTGCAGGAGCTGGGTACTAAAGTGCCAGAGGGAGACCTGTCGAATCTCTGGGCCCTGTAGATATGAGATGCTGACTGGGGAGTGGTCAAACAATACCCTGGAGTGGATGAGTGCAGCTAAAATACCAGGGAGAGAAAATGAGCTAATAAGAAAATATTTAATTCAGGATAGAGTATTGTGGGGTGGAGAGAAGTAAGCGTATTACCGATCTGTAGTGTTTAGAGTGCACCAAACATCCACTGTCCCAGCGCTACTCAATAGGTTTCACAGGGCCCTTTGAGCTGTGGTTAACCCTGCCCTTCTCTTATCTGAGAGGTCTAAATCAGATTGGGGAACTAGATTCCAATCTCCTCCCAAGACAGTTAGAATTAGTGGGGCAAAAGCTAGAATTATTTATTTATTTATTGAATTGTTTCACCAGGAAAGATACACTGAGCAACTTAATGCTCGTCTCATGGAACTTCCTGAGAATTGATAGTATATGGGTGAAAAATTGTGTTGTGTCAGTATTTGGACCATATGCTGATCCCTGAATGATTGGAAAGGATTCTAGAGTGCCCTGGAGGACAACATAGTGCCCAGAGAAGTCCCATCACTCTCGTGTCATAGTGAAGGGAACCGATTTGGCAATCAAGATTGCAGTTTCTCCTCATCTGGAAGAGGTGCCAGAGCTGAAGACCTGCCCTACCCAGCATCTCCAGGAGAGGGAGATGCCCTCCCTATGAAGATGGGTCTCTTGCAAGTAGGCTATCCCTGCCCTAAGGTGTTTGAGATAGCATAATATTACTAGCCTTTTACACCTGTCTTGGGCCCCTTTGATATTCTAACTAACAAAGGTATACGGACCACCCATTTGCTTCAGAAAATATAAGCTTAAAGGGGCACTTTAGAGATTCAGACACCGACAACTGCATTCTTCCCCTTGTTATTCGTAGGAAAGACTTAGGTACCACTAATGTAAACATTCCCCACCCTCCCACCCCATGCCCAAGATGTCAACTGTGCACTAAAAACAGATTAGTGTACCAAAACATTCAGTTCACCCATAAACCCCAATCCTCCCACCCCCTCCATTTAGAGCAATCCCCAACAAACCCACTAGCATTTAGAAAACAAGAACTTTACAACACTACCCCAGTTCTAATAACTGCACTACCAACTACACCTTTGTGGGTGATTTTCTTACGGCTACTCTAAGAGAAAACACAACCTTAACCCCATTCACATCCCTCCCCACTATCCAGCAAACTGCACAGGAAAATCCAACTAATAGAACATTTTAACTAATATTAACAAACAGACTCAGAATAGTTGAAATGGCTGGAAATCGCCTAACATGGTTAAAGAGCACACTTGGGGCTGAGCATGCTCAGGTATGGCTTAGGCATTAACAATGCCCGCAGTTTAGATGAATGTCCCCCAGATTCATTGTTGGCCAGCTGTGGTGAATAACTAGCATAGTTCACAAGTCCAGTTATGCTAAAGCCCTGGTAATTGAAGTGCAGAAACCAAAAGGGAAGACCTCGGCCCCTCCCTCTGGAATGCAGTACAGTATTGGTAATTGGGAGTGCAGCACAGTAATAGTCTCAAATGTCCAGCTATGGTAGCAAAAGTCTGGGTCAACAAGGGAGGGTCCACCAGTCCAGGGTGATGTGCGCTGCACTGATGCAAGAGACTATGCCAAGGCCCAGAGGAGAAGGAGGTCCAAGATAGCCCATAAAATCCTTGCAGAGCCCATCCAGCTAACTGCAAGTAGGAAGATACAAGTTGGCCTAGCCGAGGTTGGTGCTCAGATAAGAGTAGCATATAAGACTCCCTGGGCATGCAAGGCCAAAGCAAGGGGGGTTGAGACTGTCTGCACACATCACCAATCCAGGTGGGAGATGGAATGAGGTGTGTGTCCCCAACTGAAACCTCTGTCCAAACTAGGGGGCAAAAGTAATAGGGCTTCACAGTTCAAGAGGGGGATATAACAGGTCCATCAACAGTGTGGGAAACTAGTAGATGTACTCACTGTGCCATTTAGAGATGAACTTCTAGGTGTCACAGGTACAGGAAATAAGGGTACTTTCACTTGTAGAGTTCTAGTAGGAGAATCTTGAGCTCTGAGATTGCCTGCACCAGTGACTCATATGAAATCCACTGATCAGCGTGTTTGACTTGTAGCATGGCAGGGTATCGAACCCTGAAAGGCTTCCCCACTACTGCAATCAGCTTGGAGACCATGGGGTAAAGTTCTTGCCTTTTTGCTCAAACTGATTGTAGGAGATCTTGAGAGATTCGAAGTCTGTGTCCTTCCCATTGTAGCTCCTGGATTTCTTTGGCATTAGCCAGGATATGCTGTTTATCTTGAAAGTTAGGCAGTTTAAAAATCATAGGTCAAGGAGGAGACCCAGGCTGTGGTGGGGGGTACAGTGAGCAGTGGGCCTGCTCGATCACATAGATGGTATTGTTGGGTGAGGGACCTGCGATTTTCTCAAAAAACTTTTGAATAAAGCTCACAGGATTATTGCCCTCTTCTTTCTCCAGGAGGCCAATAAGAATTAGATTAAAGTGTCAACTTCACCCCACTAAATCCTCCAGCTTGTCTTCCAGACATCTGATCTTTAGACACATGATGGTAGAGTCTTGATCTATTTTCCACTTCCAGTTCTCCACGGCGGTAATCCTGGCTTCAGACTCGCTGACTCTGATGGAGAGGGTGTCGATGGAGGAGCAAATTTTTTTGAGGTCTGTGGAGATGGCAGAAATGGCTTCTTGCATCAGTTGCATTATTTCTAAGAAGCACTTCTCTGAGAGTACTGCACTGGCTGTCTGAGGATTGATCGAGCTGGCAGGCTGTCGCTTGGGCCATTTTGTGGCCTTGTCCTTCTCAGGCATCGGCAGGAGACAGTGGCGCAGTGGCACTTTTTTCATTGCTATTTCCATTCCCCCCATTGCAAAAGCATGAGCAGTAGGATCCCCTTAGGAGGAATTAGGGAACCAAGTTGTGAGAAGAGTGTTGAAAGCCAATAAAAATAGGTATTAACTGCGGGAACGGTGAGGAGCGGTGGAGGTAAGCAGTTCTCTCCTAAGCAGCCATCATGTGACCCCATGGTGACCATTCTCAAATCTAGTTGGTTGACCAAGTAGCACAGGGGGCACTGGAGGCAGGCTGAAGACCCTGACACCAAGTGTGGGGGTTGGCCACTCGACTCACATTCACTTACCGAGGGCCAGGGAATTCTCCTTTTTCTTTTCCTCCCTCCCAGATGGCTGGGATGTGTAATGCGTCCAGCGCATCCATGCACATTTCTGCACATGCACACAGGCTCACCACCACAGCCAATACCCCAACAGAGGATCCATAAGCTGCTGTACCCCCAGTCACCACTTGGAGTAACCAAAGCCCGGGATCTGGAATCCCCCTCCCTCCAATGACAGGAAAGTCATCCTCCAGACACTCAATCCTGTCTTCCCCATCAACCCCCAACAACCCAAGCTCATTCCTGAACCCAGGGCTCCCCTCCCACAAACAGTATGTCTTACAGACATGGGGGGGGGGGCGTTCCAGGCACAGCTTGCCAAACAGAACACATGAAGGGCCCTCAAGGCAAAGAGGAATTTAAAAGAGGGGCAGGGATAGAAAGTAGCAGGCCACCCTATTGCAGTAGAAATATGAAAATTAATGAAAAGGAAGAATTATAGCTGCTGCAGCAGACTTTGGAAAAGGGGACAGATAAGAAGGAAGCCTCAAGTTACCTTTATTTGAAAAATGGAGGGAGGGTAACTAAACCTATCACGTACCTCAATGCTTAAGTGGAAAGTCATTTTCCAAGACAACCTACCCCCTTGCCATCTGGGGTAGGATGGAGCTCCCACCCTCCCACACCATAGAGCTCCACCCTAGGGTCCCTTTTGTTTCTAAACAAAGTACTATACAACATCTTTCTGAAAATACATTATATCATTACCCTGGGGTGTCTAAAATACAGCAACTGTTGGAATGGATTTTACCAACGTGATTATTTAGAAGTTTCCTTATCCCTTGTCTAGATAGAAAATCTGCATTTGCATGTATGGTGCTCACTCTGTGTTTCACTGTAAATGTATAAGGCTGTAATGCCAAATACCACCTCATAATCCTATTGTTCTTGTCTTTCGTTTGGGACAAGAAACAAAGAGGATTGTGATCAGTCACTAAAGTAATGGGGGCACCCAATAAATAAAAACATAAAGATTCAATAGCCCACTTAGCTGCCAGACATTCTAACTCTACCATACTATATTTTTGCTCTCTGTCATGAAGTTTTCAAGATATATCTACAACCGAATGCTCTTTCCCTTGTATAGTTTGGCTGAGGACAGCCCCTATACCAGTTCTAGAGGCATCAGTATGTACCTCAAAAGGGTAGCTAAAATCTGGGCTCTTCAGTACAGGAGAAGAACACAGTGCAGCTTTAATGGTGAGGAATGCTTGCTGACACTCATCAGACCACAATATTTTATGCCCCCATTTCTTTCAGTAAGATCTGTTAGTGGTGTAGCTACTGTGGAGAAATTAGGTATAAAGCATCTATAATATTCCGTTAGTCCTAAGAATGACCTGAGTTGTTTCTTTGTAACAGGCCTGGGCTATTAGCAACAGGTACCACTTTGTCTATTTGAGCTTTAATAAGCCCATTACCCAAAATAAATCACAAGGATTTTGTTTCATTCATGGCTAGTGCACATTTTGTGGGGTTGATGGTCATCCCAGCTATTTGTATAGCTTTAATTACATCTTGTGAATGTGCCATATGGAAGTCCCAATCCTGACTAAACACTACTACATCATCCAAGTATGCTGCACAGAATGTAATAAAGGGTGTTAGTATTTAGTCCATGTAGCATTGGAAGGTAGCAGGGGTTCTGTGGAGTCCAAATGGCATGGTACAAAATTGATACAATACCATTGGCACACTGAATGCAGTCTTTTCTCTATCAGTGTCTGCCAAAGGAATTTGTCAATAACCCTTTGTGAGATCTAGTGTAGAGATAAATTTAGCTTTACCAATTCTATCTAAAATATCATCTACCCAAGACATAGGGTACACATCAAATTGTGCCACTTGATTGAGTCCTCTGAAGTCAAGACACAACCTGATACCCCCTTCTTTCTTTGGTACCATGACTATCAGTGAACCCCCATGCACTTTTTGAGGGTTCGATAATCTTAAGGACTAGAAGTTTTGAGATCTCCTCTTGAACTTCTTTTTGTACTCTCTCAAGGAGTCTATATGGTCTCTTCCTAACAGGTCCTGTGTGAGCATTAATCTGATGTTCAACATTACAGGCCCTACCAGGGGTACTAGTAAATGTGTCTGCAAAGGACTGTATAAGGTTGTTTAACTCTTTCTGCAGTTTAGGATCTAAGTTAGGATTAATATACACATCTTGTTGTCCCTTTCTATCTTCGAGTTGTCCATAAGCAACTTAGAAGTCTGTGTCCTCAGTACATGGCAGTACCATGAGGTTATTCTCTGAGTCATCTCTGCTGTACCATTTCTTTAATAAATTGACACAGTAGATCTTTTTTCCAGGTTTAATGTCTGGGGTGTGAACCTCATAATTTACTGGTCCCATCTGTTTTAGGATTTTGTAAGGGCCTTGCCATTTCATTAGTAATTTATTACTAGAGGAGTGTACTAGTAGTAATGCTTGATCTTCAACCTGAAATTGTTTACTCTCAGTTGTCCCTTGATCATAATCCTTCTTTTGATTTTGTTGTGCTCGTACATTAGTGTTGTGGGCCATTTTTGAATACACTTCCCATTTCTTTCTGAGCAATTTCATGTATGATGCAATCCCGGTCTGTTTTAATTCCTTCTCTTCTTCCCACATTTCCTTTATAACATCTAATGGGCCACAGGGATTCCTACCAAATAATAAGGAAAATGGAGAGTAACCAGTTGAGGCCTGAGGTACCTCACGATATGCAAACAACAGAAATGGTAGAACTTTATCCCAATCTTTTCCTTCTTCATTGATGAACTTTGTCAACATCTGCTTTAAAGTTTGGTTAAAGCGTTCGACGAGTCCGTTTGTTTGGGGATGATAGGGGTAAGTTCATAATGCCACAATGCCTAGTAATTTATATAATTCCTTTAATAATGTGACATTAAAATTACTCCCTCTGTCAGACAAAATTTCTTTGTGGATACCCACCCAACTAAACAGCTTGATTAATTCTTCAGCTATTTTTGGGTGGTCACTGTTCTCAGGGAAATTGCTTCAGGGTATTTAGTTTCATAGTCGCAAATGACCAAAACAAAATGATTCCCTTTTGAACTTTTAACTAAGGGGCCTACTATGTCTATCCCTATGCGTAAAAAGGGGGATGTCTACCTGAGGTAATGGCATTAGGGTACCATTTCTTTTTGTCCTTCCTGGCTAACCTGTTGGCATTCCTTACAACTCTGACAATGCTTTGCCACCTCCTCATGTATTCCAGGCCAGTAGAATCGCTGCAGAATTCTCCCCAGTGTTCGATCCCGCCCAGCATGACCAGCTAAAGGTACGCCATGTCCTAAATATAACAAGTCTTGTCTGTATGGGGTAGGCGCTATTAACTGTTCTACTTGTTCACCAGTATCCCCTTTTGTGCATATCCTATACAAAATACCTTTCCTGTTTTCCATTCAAGCGACACCCGGATCTCGGGCTTGCCCAACCTGTTGAAATTAATGGGTTAGTGAGTTATCATTTCTTTGTGCCTTAGCAACACCACATTTTACAAATACAGAAGACACTGAGTCAGGAAGTCCATTTTGTGTTGCCTTCCATTTCCTTTGTAGTCTTTTAGCATTTCTGGATATTTTTGTTTTACCAGACTGTCCATAAATGTCTTTCTCAAATGGAAATACATCTCCCAATTGTTGTATTTTTTTACTTTGGGCCCTTGTGGTCACTGCTGAAATAGATCCCTTAGTCTTTAGGAGTATTTCAAACTCAGGATAATCATGTCCAATCAAAATTGGAACAGGCAATTTGGGGACCACTCCTGCCATAACCTCTAAACTTGACCATTAACTGTAACATCTATTTTAACAGTAGGATATTGATGAGTGTCTCCATGTACACAAACAACATTCATGTCAGGGTCTTGTTGGATCTCAATTTTTGTTTGGAGTAATTCAGGTCTCACTAAGGTGTTTTTACTGCCAGAGTCTATTAGTCCCATCACAGCACAATTGTCTATTTCAGCATTCAGCAAGGCTAGATGAGTAGGGTCTACACATGTGTTGGTGCAAAATCTGGCTATGTGTCCCACCCATTGACAATTTCTACAAATAATGTCTGCTGAATAAGGGCATCTTTTAGAGTCAGCTTTATTTTCAACTTTATCAGTTCTATTGGGATGACTATATCTTACCACAGTAGTTGTCCTTCCGGTGGTTGTCTCTGGTGGATGAGGGCTCCCCTTCTGATAGGATTGGTGTGCTGTTAAAAAGTCCTCTGCGAAAAGAAATTGCTTTTTCGGCTGTCTCAGTTTTATGTTCCTTCACCCACATTTGGACGTCATGGGGAAGGATCTGCAAAAATTGTTCCACCACAAAAGTTTCCATTACAGTGGTTACTGGTTTCTTTTCTGTTTGAATCCACTTCCAGCATAATTCTCTTAGTCATGTAAATGTTTCTCTAGGATTATCCTGGGAATGGTATTTCAAGGTATGGAATCTTTGCAGATCAGTCTCTGTGCTTATGTCATACCTTTTTAAGATCTCAGTTTTTACTAAGTCCTAATTATCTGCATCCCTTGTGTCCATATGACTATATGCCAATTGAGCTCTCCCGGTCAAATATTGGGCTAAGCGTGATACCCATTGATTCTGGGGCCAACTGCATGTTCTGGTCACCCTTTCAAATGTTGTAAGGTATGCCTCGATATCATCTGCATTAGTCATTTTTGTAAGTTTTATGTCATTAGGATTATGGTTAGTCCCATCCCCTCCCCTCCAGTACCAACATTTGTCCCAAGCATTTTCAATACTCTTACAGTCTCTGCCTACCTTAATTCTTGTTGCCTCTAGTCCCATCTTCTCTCCTGGGCATCTGTCTCATGTTGTCTCTCAGTCTCTACTTGGCGGACTGCTAGCCATCTCAGTAGTCCAGCAAGATCCTCAGGTGGCTCTTCTCTGGACTGCGGTAGCTTCTTTTCCATTTCTTCTTCACTTTCCTCTTCATCTTTCATCTTGGGTTCCTTCCTCCATAACGTCTGATCCAAATCAGGATTCAAAGGATCCCCCGTCAAGGCCGTCTGAGTTCTGGTAACCATTCTCTCCTTCTTGTCATCAACTCCGGATGCCATCTCTGCCCAGAGTTATCCATGTACCAGAGCAGGTATAGGCCACAGACAACTGGTATATCCCACTCTGACACCAATTTGTGGTAGGATGTGGGTGTAAGATAACTCATTTGAAGGCACATCAGAGACAGGACACAGGTTTGTCAGGTATTGCACACAAAAACTTATAGTGAGCTATTTATTAAGCAACCAAATTAAACTTCAGACTACTTTTAAACTGAGGAAAACAATAAAACAAAGAAATAAAATTTTATTTTAATTCTAAATAACCATCTAAATCACTAGAACATAGTGTGGAAGAAATCAGAGGCAACTATCTTCTGTGTTCCAATAACACTCAATTTCTACACTAATACAGGCTTGTGGGGGATCAAACAGCCTTATGCTCAAAATAAATGTTATTCAACATGAGTCTAACTTTAAAACAACATGTTTTATTATGAACATACCAAGATATTCTGTCTGAATAACTAACAATCTCATTATCAAAAAGAAGCTCCTCCCCTTTATGTGAGGTCACTCTTTTCTCTCTCTCCCTTTCTTTCTCTCTCTCTCTCTCTCTCTCTCTCTCTCTCTCTCTCTATCTATAAATAAGCCTCTTTCTGGGCCACCTGCCTCCTAATAGGAACCAAAATCCCAGCCTAGCAACAGGGTCCAGCTAAGGCCTTCTCTAATACAGCTTTAAAATGAACTCTTTTTGTAGCTCTTTAAACTTGTCTCTCCACTAGGACAGCTGTAACTTTGAGTTAAACACATTTTGGGGCATTTTAAACAACAGCATTGCTGCCCAGCCGTTGTACATTACAAAAGCTGGTGGAACTGAACAAATAAATCCTGTTTTATTTTCATTAGAAAATGCTGCAAAAAAGACAGTTTTCACTTCCTAGTGCTTTTTAAACAACTTTGCAAGAGAATTAGCTGTGCAAAGCCAAATTTGTTTTAATGTTCTGGGTATTTCTTACTTTCTTTTCAGGTTCCTGCTTTTTGGCTCAGCACGCTCGGTGTTCAGGCTGTGTTTTTCACCACGCCCCCTCAGTTACTGCATATTTTAGCTGCTAAAGCCATTCTAATGCTATGGGGAACAATTTAACAAGAAAAGAGGGGGCTTGTTTTCAACTGTTCTGGTAGCTGCGCTGATATAACAGCAAACTGAGTAGCTAACCAGCACACAGAAAAACAGGAAGCTCTGCAATACTGAATTAGCACTTTACCTTTAATTTTGCCTGCTTTCCAAACATCTAGCAGGCTTTGGGGTTTGGTTTTTTAACCCACAAACAATGTGTCTTACAGACACGGGGGGGGGGGTCCAGGCACAGCTTGCCAAATGGAACACATAAAGGGCACTCAAGGCAAAGAAGAATTTAAAAGAGGGGCAGGGACAGAAATGAGATACCACAGTAGGAGGCCACCCTATTGGAGTAGAGATATGAAAATTAAAGAAAAGGAAAGGAATTTACAGCTGCTGCAGCAGAATTTGGAAAGGGACAGATAAGAAGGAAGCCTCAAGTTACCTTTATTTGAAAATGGGGGGGCGGTAACTAAACCTATCACATAACACAAAATCAGATATTTCCTAATCAGAGCCTTACCAAAGTAGACACTTGGAGCCAGAGTTTCCCTATACCCCAGGATATGAAAATGGTCTTGTATGGTCTCAGAGAAAATATATTATGCGGTAACTTACATAGTAAGATAATTGTCATAATTACTTTGCATTCATGCATAAATTAGATACACAAAATGTGACCTATTGGCCAAAAGTTAGGTGGCTCAATGGTGTAAATGATATACAATTTTCGTAAAGTCAGCTAAAAAGTGTGATTCTAACAAATTACAGAAAGATAAGACAAATTAGTGTGGTGTTACATAAATCTGCATGGTGGCAATGCAAGCTGTGTAATATAGTATGACTTCTCAGAAGATAGCTTACATAGTCTACTGGACAAGATGGCAACTACGTTAGGTCTACCATCTGTTAGTCTGCTAGCATGAGCTGAAATTTTACCAGATTTTGGCTTATTTTATGTTTAAGCCATTTCAGTTGTTTTTAGTTGCTTTAGTACCCTGAGTTTATTTAACTTTTAAGTTTTCTTTTATCATATTTCGTCTGGTCGAGTAGAGTGCTGAAGTTTCTCTGGATCATTTGTAGAACCATGGGTGAGGAGAATCTGAGGAGCATGAACAATCCAAGGAGTGATCATCCTGAATCTGACTGTGCTTGCACTGTTGCACTACCGGTTTTCATATCATGGCCACTCAGCTTAGAAACTTTTCATGGGAGTTGGGGCAGGGGGTAAAGAACTTTAAGTTCTGTGGTTTTCCTTGGACTAGACTGGACCTGTGGATTTGTGAGTTATTTGGATTTGTGAGTACATCAACCTTGCTCCACAGCCTGTCAGCTTCTCAGCTCTACTACCTTGAGAAATCCTTTGCCATACTGTTTGAGTATGAGGAGAAAGTTCTACAGTCACCTGTTGGGGGGCCACTGTCCCATTCTAGGCTTGGGCCCAGGGAAGGAAAGCCCGTTGTCCTGCTGCTGAGGAGTCAGCGGGGGGGGGGGCATGGTGCTGCCCTATGCTGCCTTCAGGGGGTTTAGCCTGAAAGCTGACTTGCCAGGTATCTGTAGTCTCTGGTCTCAGGCCTGGGGGGGGGCAGTGGGTCTCCCACTGGGGAGGCTAGAGACATCTTCATTTGTGCTCACTTATTACTCCCTGTTGGCAGTTGGAGCTGCCAAGACTGTGGACTCTGGACTTGGTCCTGCCTGACCGGGGATTTGGTCCTATTGGATCTATTGGATTTTTCATTGCCGTTCCTTTCACTGCCCCTCTCCCTTTGCGGTGTTTCTCTGCTGTGTGCCTACTTACTTTAGGACTATCTCATCTTGCTCTCTAAAGTGCTGCAGTCCTTGGAGGGTGGTTAGAGTACCCTATTGCATGATTTTCCAACTTTTAAGTTACTGCTGAATTCTCTCCTATTTCTGTGTCAGAGACAGTGGTGGAATTGAAGTCCTCTGCTTAACCCAGTCTGGTGTGAGCTTTCCGGGCATTGTTTGCATTTGACTTTTATTTTTATAGTGACTGGTTGCTCCCCCCTGATTTTTGCCTGCTCCTACTGATTTCTGCAACTTCAGAATTGGTTTTGTTGTTTTAATTATTTGGGGTTTTCTTTTGAGTATTGGGGTTTTGTTTCCTTTTTTGTATTGTATGGTGGCTTAGTTTTGAGTTTTCGGCTTTAATAGGATGTGTTGGCATTTGGCTTTCCCGGTCAGGTGCTACTCTTCCTCTGAACTTCGGGGCCCCTGGCCCTTTATTTGCCCTCCACTTCCAGCTGTTGTTTACGGGTGGTGTATGGCTTTTGGAATTGTGAATAAAAGGTGAAGGAGGGCCAGGGGCTCTGAACCTTGGGGGAAGAGCGAGCGGGGGGGCGGGGGTGAATTTGAGCAGTCAAGCCCAGGAGACACCCTGAGGCAAATTGGGGGCCAGATTGTGGTTTACCTTATCTGGTTCCCATACCCAAGGGCTCCTGTATTTCAGGGCTGGTAGCCCAGATGGCTCCGGAACCTCATCCATCTCAAGTGGTGTTGTGCAATGGCAGGTCTATAAAGAACAAGACAGCTATTATAGCTGCTCTTGTTGGAACAGCTGACCTGGCATGCATCACCAAGACCTAGCTGGATGAAAATGCCAGTCCGATTTTGGAGGCGGCTATTAAAGATGGGTTCTCGGTGATACACCACTTGAGATTGGATCGCAGGGGCCAGGGTGCACCTATCTGTTTTAGAAGGGAATTGGGCCTTGCAGAGGTTCCAGTTGAGGGTTCCAGATTGTTTGAGTGTACTGTGGCTGCAGGTGTGGGGTGCAGGTTCATTCTCATCTACATTCCACCCAGGGGTGAGGATATGTTCCTGCAGGAAGTCATGGACTTAGTCACTGACATTGTGTTGGAGTCACCCAGGTTGATGGTGCTGGGCAACTTCAACGCCTGGGTTGATGATGAACTCTTGCAATTTGGTCTTTACTTCCTTCAACTTATGAATATGTTGGACTTCACAAAGGCTGTTTCCTCTGCTACCCAAGTTCATGGTCACTCACTCAACCTGGTTTTTCTCCTGGGAATGGAAGCCACTGATCTGGTGGTGGAATTGGTTGGATGGTCTGACCATTGCACTGTAAGGTTCAGTTTCTGAGCTCCCCCTTACAGACCTGCCCCTATGGAGATGGTCAGATACCGCCCTTTGAGGGATGTTACTCCCACTGGCCTCTTTGCGGTGCTTGACCTATTGGGATGTACGGATGTCAGCAAGGGACCAGAATGTGTAGTCTAGGCCTATACTAAGGCCATGGGTGATGCCCTGGATTCCATTGCTCCTGTCTGCATTTGCCCCCTCTCTCTCTGCCCTTGGTCCACTTGGTTTGACAGGGCTTTGAGGGAGTTAAGGCATATGGGGCAAAGGCTAGAGCATTGCTGGTGGAGATCCGCCCTTGATGCCAACTGCCTTAGATTGATAGAACATTATCAAGTCTATCAATCAACAATCTCCTGTAAGAAGGCAGAGCTCCTGTCCAGGGAGATTGCTGTGGCTCAGAATTGACCAGCTCAGCTGTTCCGAACCGTGGACAGACTGTGCAGTCCAGGCTGTCTTCAGGTTGAGAGACCATTTTCAAAAGATAAGTGTGATGAGTCTGCTCAGTTCTTTGCCAATAGGGTGGCTGACATCAGGGCTGAGATTCATTCAGCACATTCTATGGGGGTTTGTGGTGATCGGTGTAGGGTCACTACACCTCAGTCCTCTTCGGATCATTTTGACCGGCCGGCAATCAACAATGTTGTGTGGATTGTGCAAAGTATGCAGCCTACTTGCTGTAGTCTTGACCCAGGCCCTACATGCATCATTTTGGGGTGTGTAGATGTCATCAGCCCTGTCCTGGCAGACATAGCTGGTGTTCCTTAGAATTAGGTGAGTTTCCGAACTCCCTAAAGGAGGCGGTGGTTACACCGCTCCTTAAACAATCTTCTCTGGACTCAAACTGCCCTGCCAACTACAGGACAATCTCTAACCTTCCCTTTATCGGGAAGTTGACAGAGAAAGTAGTTGCTCTTCAATTGGATAACCACTTAATGATCCACGACATCTATGGTTCCCTCCAGTCCGGTTTTCGGAAGAGGCATAGTACGGAGACTGCTCTGGTTTGGGTGATCAGTGATCTCCTGATTGCAAGAGATTAGAAGTGTCATTCAGTCTTGGTCCTTCTTAATCTCTCTTCAGCCTTTGACACCGTGGACCATGGGGGGCTGCTTGAGTGCCTGAGAAACATCTGTGGCCCGTCAGGCATGGTCGTCAGTTGGTTTAGATCTTTTCTCACTGGCAGAACTCAGAGAGTGGTGTCAGGGATTTATTTCTCAATCTCATTCTCTCTGCCATGTGGGGTTCCTCAGGGCTCCGTGCTGTCCCCTATGTTGTTTGAGGTGTATTTGCTGCTGTTGGGAGACATTGTAAGATGGTATGGGATACGGCTTCACTGTTATGCAGATGATACCCAGCTCTACCTGTCTTTTGCCCCTGACCAGGACAGTGCACTCTCTGTTTTTAATAGCTGCCTCGTGGAGCTCCAGAATTGGATGTGGACCAGCTGGCTAAGGTTGAACCCTGAAAAGACTGAGTTGTTGGTGGGGGAGCCAGGTCGCGGGATAAAGAGGATGGGCAAGCTGTCTGCCTCCGGGCTTTGGCTCAGGGGTAGCCAGCTCCTGTTCTCTGTTCAGGTGCGGAATGTGGGTGTGATATTTGATGAAGGGCTGACACTTCGTGCGCAGGTGTCGGCTGTAGTCAAATCCTCTTTTGCCATCTGAGGAACATTGCCCAGATAAAACACCTTGTTCCGTCTCACAATCTTCCAATGCTGATCCACGCCTTGATGACCTCTTGCCTTGAGTACTGTAACTCCCTATATCTAGGGCTTTCGGGGGGTGATATATGCCACTTGCAGCTGGTGCAGAATGCTGCAGCCAGATTACTCATAGGGGTTTCGCAGACCAGTCATATTACCCTTGTGCTGTGTGAACTGCACTGGCTGCCTGTTGAGTGGCAGATCACTTTCAAAATTGGTTTACTGACCTAGAAGGCCCTACATGATCAGGGCTCTGGCTACCTGCAAGAGCTCCTGGTTCCTTACTGCCCCCTACAACCCCTCCACTCGGCCATCGAGGGATTGCTAAAGGTTCCCAGGGTTCAATTGAAAACATCTGGTGCGAGAGCTTTTAGTTATGCAGCCCTGACCCTATGGAATTCTCTACCTCATGGATTAGAGCGTGCCTGACCCTGGAGAGCTTCAAGACAGCCTTAAAAACTTATTTATTTAGCTGTGCTTTTGGTGGCTAGTGTATTTAATCTGTAACTTCATTTTACTGATTTATTTCAGATATTTTATTGTTCTTTTTATGTTGGTATTTAAATTTTTAACTTTGTACAGCGATCTGATACTCGTTGAACTGCGCTTTATAAATAAATGTTATCATTATTATTATTATTATAGTGTTAGACAAAGAATACGGAGATGCATTCTTCGTATATTACTTGTATGTTTCCAATAATCACAGTAATGATCATTGTTAATGTCCCTAATACCTTTGTCTTATATGGTAGGTATCTGTGCCCTATAGATTAGTAATGATTATAGCTCATTGGAGCTGCAATTAGGCAATATTGTGGATGTTGCCAGTGGTGTGCAGTAGGATGCCAAACAGCACATACATGGCACACAGTGATGTTGGTGTAGGTAGACTTGGTGGGACAACATCAGATGTGATGCATGCAGTATTGCCTGCCACCATGGGTGACACATGTCATTTTTCTATACCTCAATACAGTGCAGTGTTTCACCACCCTGTCTGTGATCCTTGTGTGTTCAGGAGACACAAGGGTTGCTTCCAAGGGGCTGATGCTTGACAGTCACACATGAGATAGGTACATAGCAAGGACTTAGCACTCGTAATCACAGGATGTTTCCAGACAAACAGTGTAGTTCTGACTATATATACAGTATTTGTTGTGTACAGACAGCATTAACAGCGCAATCTGTGTAGTTCTGGTAGGGCACCCAGGACTGCACTGATTGCACTGTTCATGCTGTCTTTGCACACTGAATATATATGTGGATGGCACACCTTTTCTGTCTGGAGACATGCTATGATTGCGAGTGCTGGTTTCTTGCTATTTACCATCCCTGTGTATCAATGTCTGTCATGTGTTTGTGTGCATCTGGTACTTACTGTGCATCTCACATGTTGTTCTCACCATGCACGTGCTACTACACTGCTATCACTATATTCTCTGCACATGCTGTACATTAGCACTGCTGCCAGACACTTTGCTGTTGTAACATGGATGGGGGCTGCAGTTCATGGACAATTGTCTGCTGTCACATATCTGTGTCGGATGCACATGATGAACATGTATTGTTGTCACATAGTACTGACTGTCCCTGTTTGTGCTCTATAACAGTTATGACCACAGTATTACCACACTATATGAAGACAGTGCACCAGTCTGCTGTACATGACTCATGATATGTAGGGGATGGAGTACAAACATACCTCCAGTGTGCGCTGCTCCTGTACTGATGTGGTAACTCTCTCAATTGACTTCTTCTTGTAGAAAAATATGGTGGGGACCACATCGCTTTTTAGTTGTTGCTGACTCAGCTTGTAACCAACCCTTTCTTGTATACTTGGAGGTATGACATAATGGTCATCTGCAAAATGATCTGAGCATAAATGGCTATGCTATCTGGGCTGCCAACCATCTCTATTGACAGCAGTCACCCACTGTTGCCTCCTTTTTATGTCCCATTTGAAATTTATGTAAGCTCCTTCCAGAGGTGCTTCTATTGTTGCAGCTGGCAGCAGCACAATGTGGCATGTTGTTGACTTCTTATTTGAATAACTTCACTTTGTACTGTTTTACATCACAGTTACTACTGACACAGACTATTAGTTACACATGGCAGTGGACACCAGTGTGAGACATTGGGTAACTTTCTTAGTATAAACAGTTCTGACTGACAATCACAAGGTGGACACCATTCACACTTCTGTATATTATAGAAACCACTGGGATGGGTGACAAACAGGGGGATGGTAGTTCAGTGTTGCTGTGCTCAGATTCACAGTTACACACCTCCTGGTAAAGCTGTGTATGATCAGCAGCTATGGGAAGTGACTCCTGTCTGTTACACATGTGCAGTTTTACCCAATAATACCCTGTACACCTGTCATTATCTGGAGGTGCATCACACTGCCATGCTAGCAATATAATATGGTGCCAATGGATCCCTGTGGTGGATTGTGACTGTCACTATGTCACTCTGAGGCCTGATTAGGGATGTGTGACACAGTTGTGGATTGTATTGGCATACAAGGCACCACAAGTATCAGTACACATCAGCATTTACTCAGACATGGCCATGTTATACTCAGTGGCTCCACTGTTCAACAATCAGTCATATGCAATGGCACGAATGTTATGCACTACAACGCACAATATGGTAACACTTTATTTTAAGTGCCCTTAACTACACTGTAATTACTGCATACCTACAATGCAACTGCTATGTAAGTACTGTGTAGCTACATGTAACTACAATGTAGTGGGTAATTAGTTTCACATTTGAGTATTATGTTCAATAGCTAGACACATTTTGATGAAGTAACTACATAGAGGATAGTGGATCGGCAACAGTGAACAACAACACTGTTGTTCACTTGGAGAGGTTCTCATGACAACCATGTAAGGTTTTCAGTTGTCATGAAACCTCGAGAAGTGAAAACAGTGCTGTTGTTTACTGTTGCCCATCCACTGTCTTTTATAGTGTATGGTCAAAAGTAAAAATAAAAAAAAAAGCTTATGAATTCTTTCATGGTCGCGCCGTGATGTCAGGGACCCCCCAACCCGCCAGTGTCTGTGACAACACTCTGCTCATTCCAGGTCCACATTTGAAAGAAAATAATGGTGTCTTGCTGTGTGCTGGCTAAGATTTAAACAAAATGACACTTACTGGTAAATTAGAACTTCCTCCAGTGCCTTTGCTGAACTGCCGTGGCCATTTTATGGACGAATACGAACCACGACTTGCACATGCGCAAACGTGATCAGAGCTGTTGTACCATCAATGTGATGTACTCATGATGGTACAACAACATCATGTCGTCGCATCGATGGTACAACAAGACTAGGGAAAGTTAGATTTTAAGGGAATACAATCTTCTAATATACACTACACTATACTGTTATTGCACCGAATACTATGTAGTTGTTAATTACTTTCACATTTGACTGGTGCGTAGTTATACAATTTTGATGAAGTGGTAGTTACATGTGCAACCACAACCATTTCTCTTTTGGTACAAATTAATTTATGCTGGAAGTGTAACTACATGTAACAACTGTTGCAATGTGCAATAGAAAAATGGATTTATGCTGGAAGTGTAACTACATATGTAACATCTTTTGCAAAGTGTGACATACATAGTTACATTTGCCAGAAAGAATTGATTTGATGCAGAAAGGATGCAACAATAATTGCAGTAACTACCACTTCATGCAAATTGTGTAACTACAGCACAATACTACCGATCTTCCCTATGTCAGTCTTCACCATTTATCACTGTCTGGGTGACAGCTGGAGGGACAGCACCCAGAGTGAGTTTTTTTTTTGTTGTGGAGGAGCCAGCGCCATTGGCGGTGCTGCCCTTGAGGCTGATGCATTACGTGGTGCTCGCGGTCAGCCAGCAATGGTCACCAACTCCTCCTTCACCCCAGTTCTGCTTCTCCCACCATCAAGAGTGCAGCACCTTGCACCTGCAGAAGAAATTTCATTTGCGACATCGAGTCCTAGTTAGTTGTTTCGATGTCATTGTTGAAACCATTTTTACTCCATTTCAGTTCTGCCATCTGCTAGTAATTTGGTGCCATTTTCTGCAGGAATCTGGTATGACCTTTCCTTTTTCTTTCTTGAAGCAGCGCCGAGTCTGTTTCTTCTTATTATTTTAGCTACTGCCGGTCATGTTGGGTTCATCTGGGTACAAAAAGTGCTCTTCCAAGGCAGGCTGGCCTCCTATGCACCGATGTCCCTGCACTGGCAGATGTCCAGCATGGACCAGCATGAGCAACACCTCACCTGCCTGGGTCCATCTCACTATATCGATAGTTGCAATGCTTGCTTCTCCATGGACTGTGGTGCACTGGAGCACTGCGCATGGAAAGTCAGATGTGATCCACTGACTTTTGGAGGGCAGTGTTGCATGAGGATCCCCAAGCATAGGTCTCTCCACCCTTCCTTCGGATCCCCTCCTGATTCTCTACAGACCTGTGAGGAAGGGGCCTCCTCTTCTTCTAGCCTTGCCAGGGAAGAGGTCTTTTCTGCAGTGCTGGAGGATTGGTCTGGGCCTCTCGGGGGGCCCGGTAGGGAACAATGCACAAGCAGTCAACTCCTTATTGGTGCAGACTCCCCCATTGTCACTGCCTATGCTTGCTGGGCTCAGCATGGGTGGCTACTCAGCACCTCCCACCAATGCCATTCTCTATCCCAGGGCCATTTGTGGCTCTGGTGATCAGCACCATCAGTGATACTGGGCCCTCATGCTTAACTGCAAGTGGCACTGTGGGTGGGAAAACCTCTGGGGCTGCTTGTCTGGAGGTCTTCGGGATCTCCTTCTCTCCAGAGCCAGATGTTTGGACTGCCTGTCCAACTCCTCAGAGTCAGAGGGTTCTCTGGTGCCCAGTAACTCTGTGCACTCCCAGACATCCCTTCCCTCATCACTGGCGATTATGATCGGTGCTGGATCTCATGCCAGTGGTGATGTCAGGAGCATGCCTGCCAATACTGACCCTCCATCTGAGGGGATGGTGGTCTGGGTCTCTGGCCCAGAGAGCTGTCAGTCCAGTTGCTGTCCCCCCCAGCCAGAACAGGGACTTACTCTTCTGCGACCTCCCTCAGGAGGCCTGCGGGAGTGGAGCAGTCCCTAGCTTTGGGAGTGAGGAAGAGGTCAACCTCATAATGGAAGAAGTTGAGTGGGCAGTATATGGGGCAGCAACCTTCCCCAGGGACTCTTGGAGGTTCAGGGATGTTTTGCAGTGCTGAGCCCTTGTTCTCTGCCTTGCCCTCTTCAAAGGAGGCCTTATTGGGTAGGGTTGTTGTCTACCCTTCTGATTCTATGCAGCCCTGGTCTCCTCACAGGGGAGTTTCCCATTCAGGGCTCAGTCATGACCAATTTGAGCTGGTTGAGTGGCCAGTAACTGCACAGACCAGTGGATCCCTAGGAGGTTCAAGATCACCAGTGAGGTCCCCTTGTCCTAGCAGAGGTCACTCAGATAAGGTGAAGTGTGTATCCCTATTGCCTCTGCAATCCCACCCCCCCTCATTTCCCAGGACATGTGGGTCCTTCAGGACCCTTGACCTGAGAGTAGTTCAAAGTCACTGCTGCTGCCTTCCTCAGGTATGTCAGGGCTATGGATGAGCAGGTCTTTTGCCTGTCTTCCCCGCAGCAGTTGGACTTGGACTCTTCAGATTCATCAGCCTCCTCATCTTCCTCCTTCATGGAAGAGGATACCTCTGTCCATCTGTCCTCAGATGCTGATCAGATAGCGTGTCAGTGCTTCCTGTTGAGGCTGGTTGGTGATCTACACCTACCCCACATTGCAAGATGCAATACTGAGAGGATAACACGTGTCCTCCTTAATGAATTCAGTGCAAACTACCTGGTCATCCTTTCCTGGTCAATTCCCTTCCAGGAACCACCGTCCCACACCTGGCAGTGCCCATCTGTCCCAACTTCAGCCCCTATGAACTGCTAGCACACATGTTGCCTACACCAGGGGTCTCCAGAGACCCTGCCTCATCCCACTTCAGGAGTGACAGTACTGGATACCTCTTTTGGGCATAGACACCTGGTGTGCAACCAGCCCCTGGATGTGGACTCTGCAGAGTTTAACCACTGGAGATGAATAGTGTTCTCCTCGGCTAGTATGATGCTCAGCTTTGCTGCTCATCAGGTACATCACGCTGCCTCCAACAGGCATCTGTTTCAATTCTAGGTCAGGTGCTGACATTGCTGCCTGATATGAAGGCAATCAGACAGGCCATTGCCCTCTCTGCTCAGGGCCTGGAGCTCACAAGCTACCAGGCAAGGGTGTCTTATGATGCCAATGAGGTAGCTTCAAAGCTGGCGGTGACAGCGATCTGCATTAGGCAGACAGCATGGCTTCGTCTACCAAGGTTGTAACCCTTGGCATGGTGTAGGTTGCTGCCTTTGCTCTTCAGGAGATCCACCTTTTCTCCTACATGGAAAGGTCAGAACTACAGGGTTGACTTCCATCTCCCAGGCAACGGGAGACCTCACCTCACCCTGACCAGTCGCAGACCTAACTGGCCTGTAATGGGTCTCCTCCTTTTGTGGTCCTCCCCCACAAGAGACAGAGAGATTCACATCCCTCAAGGAAGTGCTGGGCCCCCTTTGGGGGGGCTCGGTACTCACCCAGACAGTGATGAAAGGTGAAGACTGACACAAGGAAGATATGAAAATGATATACCTATCATAATTCTTGATCTTCTTGTATATCTTCACCATGCATCACTGGCACCTTCCCTTCTGGGCCTCAGTCCCTTGGTGATGCCTCCTCCCTGCTTGCCTTCCCCCTCCTTGAGGCCAATTGTGAGCTGGGTCCTACTGGTACCTCCGAGTCCTCTGTTACCTTCCTAAGTGACAGAGGACTCACCCTGGGAGGGAGGGAGGGCAAGTAGGACTTCTTGCACTGGCCTTAGGGGCTCCCTGTAGGTCCTTCCCTTCTCAGCCAGGGGGTTCCTCCTGGACGTGGTCTGGTCCTGTGGTGGGGGATCTCCCCTAGGTGGGTTAGAGAGGAGGGGGACCACAGGGACTCTCTTCCTCCCTCCTTATATAATTTCCCTCACACATTTTATTTAGGGCGTAGGACTTGTCCTGGACATGATTGCCCCCTGAACCCTGTGGGATCTTCCTCTCTGGACAACGGTAACTGGAGGGGCTCTTTACCTATGAATAAACTGTCCTGTTGAACAATGCTGAACACTCATAAGTCTGACTGATGGTACATCATGTATGTTGCACCTGCACTTTAGCTGCTACTCTGTATTTCAACTGTATTCCTGCACTTAGTTGTACTTAGCTGTAATCAATATATTCAATGTATTCTATTTCCTGTACCTTTCTTTGTTATTGTAAATGTATTGTCTGTCTTAACTATGTACCATGTTTATGGCCTGGGTCCTGCCTGAAAACACTCCATTGGATTAGTGCACCTAGGAACATATGAACATAGGAAATTTGGCAGCAGAAACAAACCACGTGGTCTATCAAGTCTGCTCAAATGTGCAGCTAGCACACCTGGGAAACAAAAACCCAGGGGGAGATTACACAATGGGGGGTGAGGTAGTAACAACAATAAAAATGGAAAGGGACCTGGAAGTAATCATATCAGATGACCTTAAAGTTAGCAAGCAATGTGAGAAGGCAGTAGGGAGGGCTGGGTGGATACTGGGATGTATAGCAGGGATTTATTTAACTCTAAAAATTGATTAGCGTTTTGCTCATAAAAGTGCTAAATCTTTGCGAAAATGCATAGCTCTTGTCTCACTGTGTTTAACAAACACATCACTCCTAGAAAATCTATATAAATACATTCTGTACAGTTAGTATAGTCCCAAGAAAAAGACTGCTAATCAATTATATAAAACACTGTATAGGGAGCGGCATCACCAGCAGAAAACAAGAAGTTGTTATCCCTCTGTACAGACAGTTGGTGAGACCCGATCTGGAGTACTACGTCCAGTTCTGGAGACCCCATCTCCGCAAGGACATAGACAGGATGGAGGAAGTCCAGAGGAGGGCAACTAAAATGGTGCAGGGTCTGCAAGAGAAGCCATATGAGGAGAGACTAAAGGAGCTTAAAATGTATACCCTTGAGGAAAGGAGGGAGAGGGGGGACATGATAGAAACTTTTAAGTACTTCAGTGGAATCAACAAAGTCCAAGAGGGTAGCATCTTTCATAAAAAGAGATGTGCAAGAACAAGGGGACTCAATTTGAAGATAGAGGGGGGATGGTTCAGGGGCAATGTGAGAAAATATTTTTTCACAGAGAGGGTGGTGGATGCATGGAACAGCCTTCCTGAGGAGGTTATGGGGTCTAAAACTGTGGGAGAATTCAAGAATGCATGGGACATACATAAGGCAATTTTTGTGGTATGTAGGAAGAAATAGACTGTTGGTCAAATAGGATCTGCAGCTTATCCTGTAGGTAGGGAAATGAGCAGACTAGGTGAGCCAAGCGGTCCTTATCTGCCATCAAAGTCTATGTTTCTATGTTTACCTTGAAGCTGCCCCTCCCCCTCCTCTTCACAATAACCTCCCATCTCACCCTGTCCCAACTCCTTTTGAAACCCCCACTGTCTTGAGCATACCAGCTCCTCTGACAGAGAGTTCCATTCTGCCACAACCCTCTCCATGAAAAAGAGTCTCTTCATTTCCCTCCTATATCTACCTCCCTCCAATCTAAGACTGTGACCTCTTGTGTTCCTCCCCCTGCTTAACTTAAGTACCCCTTCTGTTCCTGTCTTGTTAATCCCCTTTAAGTACTTGAAGGTCTCAATCATATCTCCCCCAATCTCTCCTCTACTACAGGGAGTACATATTCAAGTTGCGCAGCTTCTCCTCATATGGCCTCCCCCCAGTCCCTGTATCATCTTAGCTGCTCTGTGCTGTACCCCCTTCCAGTAATCAGATATCCTTATTTAGATATGGGCATCAGTACTGCATGCAGTACTCCAGGTGTAGACTGACCATTGACCTGTAGAGAGGCAGGATCACCTCCCTGTTCCTGGAGGAGACTCTTCTCTCAATACACCCCAGCATCCTGTTGGCCTCTGCTACGGCATTCCTGCACTGCCCTGAATTGTTCATTTTCCCATTTACAATCACCCTAGATCCTTTTCCTCCTCAGTGGTACCTTGCTGTACTCAACCCAGCTGATAGCTCCTCTATGGGTTCTTCTCTCCAAACTGCATCAGCTTGTACTTTTTAGCATTGAAACCCAGCTGCCACTCTTCTGACCACTCCTCCAGTTTAATCAGGTCATTCTACAGTTCCTGCCATCCCTCTATGTCACTCACCACCACCCCAACTTGGTATCATCAGCAAAGAGGCTGATCTTATTCCTGATGCCATGCAAGATGTCTGCTGTGAATATCCCAAACAACACCAGCACCAGTACCCATCCTGCGGCACCCTGCTTGTAACTGCCCTTGGAAAAGAGACCTCACCCCATCCACTACCCTCTACTGTCTTCCCTAAAGCCAATTTTCAATCCAGTTAACCATCTTCGTCCCAACCCGCACATACCTCAATTCCCCCCCAACCTTCCATGCGGCACTGAATGAAAGGCCTTGCTGAAATCCAAAAATATGACATCCACCACATGACCTTTGTCCAGTTCCCTCAGTACCCAGTCATAGTACTCAACTAGGATAGTCTGACAGGACCTTCCTGAGACAAACCCATGCTGATGACTGTCCTGGAGTCCATTATCATCCAGAAATGTCACCAGCATCTCCTCCAGGATTGTCTCAGTTGATTTTCAGGTATGGGGGGGGGGGACTGCTGTGGGCTGCCAGTAGATTCCCCTGTCTGCTTGGCATCTCAGTGCATTATCAGGGTTATTACTGGTACACAATCACTGTTACACAGGGTAGTACACACATACATCTCCTGCCATGCAGTTTCACTGTGATATTTGATGGGGTACCTCTTATTTCTGGAGCACTAAGTGGTGGATGTCTGCCTGCACAGTGACTGCTATTGCATGCAGGATTATGCATCTTGTCACATCAGTTTGCAGCACTCACTGTCCTTTCATGGGCACAACGTGCTTGCATGTGCACTACCTAAACATCTCCAAAACAGTACAGGGTTGCTATGTGGACATTGTACAGGGGCCAGTCTATGGGTTATACTGAGTATAACAAGGGAATTTTGACAGACACAACACAGACTTGCACACACACTGTTTGGGAAGAATCCGTCTGACAGATTCACATGCAGCACCATGCTGTAACACTGCAGCACAACACTGTGTATTCACAGTGTCAGTCACCGGGTAGCACTACATCTCATTCACCAAGGCTGGTCTCCCTATTGGTCTGTCTTCCACGCATGTGACTGTGGACAAGAATGACATCACATGCATGGGGCGTACAGCCATGGGCGATGAAAAATCATGCTGCAAGTATCTAAAACCATAGGGATTGATACTTTATACATGCTGCTCTTGTCAGGTTTGCTTTGCTTTCCTCTACATCCATGTAGTGGCTCGTGTTTCCTTCTGGCACTGTCTCACGCTCTGTGGGGTAAGCAATGTACAGTGCATGGTTCCGCATTTGATCTTTGAACATGTTCTGATGGTACATTTTGGTACCCCTCCTTGGAATACCACTTATAGTGAATTTTTGGCTCTGGCCATATGGCTCTCTTCTCAGCCTCATGCAATATCTAAATTATAAAGTTTAATCCTAGTACATCTTTTCCCATGTTTAAATGTGAATTGTCCATACTGGGACACCCTTTTCCTGAACAAGTAATTTAAAAGGTTTAGTATTTGGGAGGACCGTTACTATTTTATTGCTAGTGATAAACTTAGGCTTACACAATTTTACATCCTACACAATATGTTCTAGTCTCTTCAACAAATGTCTGAAATGGGTCTTATCCCTTCTTCCAATTGTGTAAGATGCAGACATTCTGGTGACACTTTATTGCACATTTTCTGGGATTATTGCAAGGTTTACCCTTTATGTGACACCATACATACCAAAGCTGATCCACTCTTGTGCCATGACCAATTTTTTTATGTAGGAGGTTTGCATTGTGGGGAAGGTTTTAACTAATCAACAAAGATATTATATAGCTATGATTTTGATAACAGTATAAAATGTTGTGTTGCATTTTTGGCAGGAACCAGACATTATTTCTTATCAAGAGTGGCTTCATGAACTTTTATTTAATCTTTGTGAAGAAAAAAGGATTATGAGAGTACGCAACAACCAATATGTATATTTAAAAAAAATAGGATAGACTGCATGCCTTTTACTCATACTGAGACCTTGAAGCAGGACCCCTTATCCTTTTATTTACTTTTTATTGTAATTGTATTGTTATGCCTTGTTTATGAAAGTATTGTTATCTACTGTGCCATACTTTTGCTGTTAACTTTAAACTATCTACTAAATGTTTACTGTACCACTTGGGAACTGGGCTTGATATCGTTTTCTGCTATCTCTTTAGATTTATGGAGGGACATATTGTACTACCTTTTTTCTTCAATTGAGTGTTAATGATATGGATATGAGATATAGTATTATTTTGAGTGAGGTATTTTTCATTGGTTTAAGTACTTGTCTTAGTTTTATTTTATTGTTCCTTGTGGGGGGTTGAGGGATGGGGGTAGAGTTTTGTCTTTTCTTTTTTATTGTTGGCTATTTATTAATTGTATTTTATTTTTATAACTTATTCTAAAATTGACATGTAAAGTAAAATTTAAATAAAAATATGGTGGTTGTTGAAAAAATCAATTTATTCACACACCTTCATTGTGTGAAGCTTAGATCAGCACCTTAAGCTTTTGCATCAAGGTTTATTCAGCATTGCACACCTCAGGTGTGTAAAACAATCTCATTATGCACTATCACCCTCCTATTATTCTCTTTATTCTAAGAGACATTGGTTTGGATTTCCAAATACATGTTGCATTTTTTTCAACAGTCATGCTTTTCCAGCTCATGACTCCCTGATTTAGTGTGGTTATGAAACAACATACATGACAGAAGTCACCATCATTCATAGTCTTTATGCATGTTTATATGTATCTAGCTGGTGCACTGCAGTCTGCAGCACTCAGACATGGCTCCAACTACAATGTTCAGCATTGTGTTTACACACCAGTGGTGTCCTGGTGCTTTACCCAGCCCCCCAGTAGCCAGATGTCCCTGCCACTACCCTGCTCCCACCCTCATCCTAAATCCAATTATCCAACCGGCAGCTGCAGACCAACACAGCCCTCCTCTCCCCTTCACAGCTGGCCTGCCGACTGAGCTCAGCTGTCAATGAATGTGCTTCATTGACAACTCTGTCGATGGGCCGGCCATAGAGGAGAGAGGAGGGCTGTGCCGGTCTGCCACTGCTGGATGGATTTAGGATGGGGGTAGGAGCTGGGGTTGTGGCAGGGACATTTGGCCTGCTGGTGGGGCTGGGTAGGGGGGCACTGGATCACCAGGGATTTATTTTGAGCTGGGGATTGGGAGGGGGTTTAATTACCAAAACCACTAGACCACCACTGATTTTTTTATATTTTTTAACATGAATCGGAGAAGGAGATATGGAGGGATGTGGGTGAGGTTGGGGAGTTACTGTACATTTCCACGGTGGGTGGATTACCGGGTGGAGGGGAGGGTCCACTAGCCACCATGGAGAATTATTACATGTAGGACAGGTGGGGGGGAGGGACCACTAGCCAACAGGATTTTTCTATACATGTGTGGGACAGGTGGGGGTAGGGACTACTATGCTAGCTACCAGGGAAGGTGAATTTTAGCCTTCTGGGGGACAATTTCGCTAAGTGCTCCACAATGCGGATTTGACCACTTCGCCAGCACTCGGTGGGCCAAATTGAAATTCGCTGCATCACTATTGCCAAGTGTCCAGCCAATTCTGTGAATATTTCCCTGAGTATCCTTGGATAGGTTTCATCAGGGCCTGGAGATTTTTTTACCTTTAATGTACCTAGTTTTGCCTTCATCTCGTCAGAAGTTATATGGTATTGAATAAAGGAATCTTTATTTATTATGCTATTTATTAACGCTTGAGCTTTATTGCTTAGGTTGATAAACACCCAATAAAAGGTCATTAAAATCTACAGCCATATCCTTCACCCCATCAATGATGGTATCATTTACTTTCAGAGGACCAATTTTATCTTGGCCTTCCTTCACTTAGTTAATATAATTGAAGAATGTTTTTTTTTATCTATTGACTTTGTAACCAAGTTTATTTTCAAAATCTTTTTTAACTTTTCTGATCATCAATTTACATTTTTTAAGCGTTGCCTTATTTGAGTTCCATGTGGATGTAGACACCTTATGTTTGTTTCTCGAAGGCCCTATTCTTAAATGTAATCATTTTACTTATTTTATTGTTGAAACTTGCAGGAATCCTAACCTTGCCATTGTACTTAGTTTGTTCTGGAACAAATGTATCCACACAGAAACAAATATGATTTTTTGATCTTATCCCACATTTCCTCAACAGGTAAGTTCTTAAGATCTGTCTTCCATTTCTGTTCAGCAAAATATTTCCTCATTTTCTTGTAGTCTGCTTTATTGTAACATTTAATTTTAGACTTCCCATTGACAACTGACCAAGTATCTTTAATGCTAATTTGTATCAAGTTATGATCTCTATCCATCAGTGGCTCTTTGACTAAACAATTAATGCTGTCAGTATCAAGACTGGTAATGTCAAAATCAAGTAAAGTAGACCCTCCTGTACTTGAATTAACTATTTGATTCATGTTGTTAGTGATCATAAATTCAAGTAGTGCTATTTCAGTCGGTGTTTGTCCAGAGTTATTTTCCCAATTAACGTGCGGTAAATTGAAGTATCCAGTAGTAATTGTTCTTGGCTCAGTCCCCTTTTCATATAATAGATTAATAAATTTATAAGTTTGTTCTGATGACAGAGATTGTGATCTATAACAAGCCCCTATTATTATTTATTTTTTATTGGGAGGGTATGCTTTAATCCAGATCCAGATACTGTCTCATCTGATGAATGGATTACAGCTGTGTCCTGTCCAGAGACATACTTGGTGTCACCTTACTCATTTTTTTTATATTTATTTGAGACTAGGATTACAAAATACCTTTGAGCCAAGGCTCTTTTACAAAGGTTCCACGTCAGTAAGTACAGAACAATTAACATCAGATCAGTTATACAAATACAGAATATCAAACAGTTACTAAAGTTTTCATAATCATTTTTATAGTGATAGTACAAATAAACACTGGGAGGAGGAAGGCAAGAAAGGGAAAGGGGGCTGGGGGTAGGAGAGGGGTGTAATTGGGGTAGGGCAGGGTAGTGCAGCCAAAGGCTTTGTCAAGACAAACATGAGAAAAGAGCAATAGCAAGGGCAGATATCTGACAAGTGCTAGTCGATAGGAAAAACAGACAGCAGAGGTGGTCGACAATAGTGTAGGGAGCAATGTAATTAGGCGGTGCAGTCGCAGGTGTTGGTGTCTATTAGGGAGAGGCAGAGTTTGGCTTTGAAAGCACCTAGCGTTGGTGAGGTCAAGATGTCACTAGACAGACTGTTCAGCTAACTGGAGCCCTATATGCAAATGACCTTTGGCCTTGGGATGTGCGGCAGTGGGGGATTTGCTTTTCCATATTTGGAGAATTCAAAACACCTCAGTCAGGTCTAGGAGATGGACTGAGAGGAATACGCATAATAGTTGACCATGCAGCAGTTGACTGTGTGACTGATCAATATAATAGGATCGTACAGTGTCTCAAAGAAAACTGACAATTGTCATTATGTCTGCAGCAGCACCTGTTGTATTCACATGAGATGGACAGGCAGACAAAACTGACTGACTAGATGAACTAATACACCTTTATCTGACAACATTTTCTATGACAGGGGGATGCTTGTTTTTTGAGTAATAGAAGTAATATGGTAACAAAGTACCAAAACAGTTTGTGGTCAGAAGGGACACTAGGTGCAGTACAACACCCCCCCCCCCACACACACACACACACCTGGCAGAGAATCAAAAATATTCTATAAAAACCTGTATTAATTTGAAGGTATTCCTGACCCACTTTTCTATGTAAGATTCTCATTGATTCAATTGCTAAGAATACATTTGTCCAGGATAACTTTGAAGGCCTGTACTGTCCTCATCCACTGTCTCCACTTGTGGGCTGTTCCACAAATTTAGCTCCCTCTGGAAGAGGAGGGGATTCCTAATTTTAGCCCTGATTTACTACCTCTGAGCATCTGCGGGAGATTCTAAAACCAGAACAAACATTATTCAGAAGACTGAGATTATGTCTCCTTTCTCTAGGCTGAACATGGTAAGTATCTTTAGCCTCTCCTCATAGCTGCCTTTTGACATTGGAAGGATAACTAATACATCAACCTCTAATGTAAGCTTTGAGAGCATCCCCACCTGGTAGCCTCAGAAGTGTCACCAGGACGGTTAACGTCCAAAAAGGCAGCAATGTCCTTACTTTGCATTGTACAAAATGTGGGGTTTCGCAGCAGGGATATGTTAAATCTCCATTATTTTGCAAGAGATATTCCTGAGGCCACAGAGAGCATCATAAAGGATACAGGGGCATGGTTGGATATAATAATTGTGCTTAAAGAAGACTGAAGAACTTCTGGACCCCAGTGGTACAGTATTTGCCACAGGTCAATGTGAGAGTAAGTGTGATGTAGATTTAAAAAGGTGTAATCCTTTCCACAAGGGTGCACCAGGCACCACATATCTGTAAGGCCAACTCATTCACTAGGTCACCAAGGACCTGTGAAGCTGGTGATCTTGGACCTCCTGGGGCTACACTCCTGTTTAATAAATTGCCCAGAGTGACATTCATGTCTTCTGCCAAGATGAGACAGCCCTTGCAATGTGTTGGCAGGATCTGGTACAGGTCAGTGAAGAACTCGGCTTCAGTAGAGTTTTTTCAATACAGTATTAAACATGATCACCTCCTTATTATTGAGGGTGCCCTGGAATAACATATCTGCCTTCAGGATCGCAGACAGTTGAGGTGACCTTAAAGGCAATGTTCTTATGGATAAGTATCACTACACACCTACTTTTTGTGATGTATGAGCTGCCATAAACCTGTGAAAACCAACCTATTTTATGTTTGTTTGTCTCTGCCTGTGTAATGTGCATCTCCTGCAGGAAGGCGACCCAACTCCCTCCTGTCAGAGATGATCTAGGACTTTCCTCCATTAAACAGGGGAGTGAAGACACTTAACATTCCACGACACATTTGATAGGACCTGCTGCCATGCTAACAGTATAAGAAAGTAAAGGATACATGCCTGAGGGTGTAGTGACTGTCTAGGGTCCTGCCAGATGGGAAAGCAGTGGTATTGCCCTATATGCCCCCTGTCCCCTTTATCCAATCTTGCATATTTGTTCTAATACTCATTTGATTATTGAGCAGCTAGTATCATGGCGACAAATATTTTGAATTATCCCTTACTATGCTGCCTCATATTTCTAGGCACCCTTCATTTCATTGATGTCCCTACTATCACCTGGGACTATTCTCTTAAAAATAACAATATCTTATCTCCTCAAGTGCATTTGAAATGTATGGCTGGAATAGAGTATCAGGAAAGCCAGACTTATATCTCTCATTTTATTGTGTTATTACCTTATACCCCTGAACCAACAGACCTTCCTGCCAGAGTGGCAGCCTATGCATCTACCCTTTTACATCACAGTGCCATGCCCCCACAAACCCCATCATACCCCCTTGACACTTAAACTGGGCTGGACAACACCCCCCAATGTGTTAATCTACAGATTCAAAAAAATTCTCCTGTTACTATTATTTTATTTTGGGAATGTGGAGTTGAATCATGATCCCCCATTCACATCAATGCTTCTTCTGAATTACAGCAACTAAAAGGCCTGAGAATCATACAAGTAAACATATGTAGTCTACTCAAAACTCTTGACTTAATACAAGCATGGACATGTCACACAAAACCTGATGTTTTTTTAATCTCAGAAACTTGATTAGGAAGCTCCACACCAAACCATGAAATAAACATCCCCTCATACAACATATTCATACTGAGGTTCATACAGAGGTCTGTCTGGAGCTAGTAGGCCAAGGCCCACGTTTGCTCCATTACACAAAAATTCTAAAAGTAGTTCAGAGAAACTCCAGGTGTGATATATCTATCCAACCTACTTTTGAATTCTATTTTGTTTTTACTCTGGATTACATTGTCTGATAGGACATTCTAGGGATTCACAATCCTAGATGTAAAAAAACATTTTTTCTCTTGTTGTGTTTAAAGTTATTCCCCCTTATCTGAAGAGGATGGCCCCTGGTTACTATATTATCAGGTTCAAAAGTCAAACCTAGGTCACATAACAATGCAGGGTCCTGCCTAACATCACACATAAACAAGACGTCTGACCGCATCCTCCTTGTTTCAATAGACATAAGATTCAGTTCTAATAGTCTATCTGCACATTCAAAATCCCTCATTCCAGAGATATTTTTGGTGCACCTCCTTTGCACCTTCTCAAAATTATTTCTCTCTGTCTTCCTAAAAGAAAACCAGATCTGTGAGGCTTGCTCCAATTGAGGATGTACATGGGCACGGTATAAAGGAGTTAGGACTGGTTTGTCCTGAGATGTAATATTTCTTTTATGGACCAAATTATGTTGTAGCATTTTTTTATTGCAGCTTGGGTGTCTGAGTCTGTTTCAAAAGTGTCAGATATTAAAATACCCAGATCTTTTTCAGTGGAGGATTCTTCTAAGGGGATTCTACATAGGGTGTATTTTGTTTAATATTTTCCTATCCTATATGCAACACTTTACACTTATTCAAATTGAATTTCATGTGCCACTTATTGACCTGTGCTGAGACACTATTCAAATCTTGCTGTAGATACTCTATTTCAGAGGGGGTTCCACAAGGGCTGCTAATTTTAGCGTCATCAGCGTATTTTGTTGCCCAGCAATTCAGGTTTGTTGTAAGGTCAGCGATAAAAATCTAGAACTGAAGAGGCCCCAACACTGATTGCTGAGGGACTCCACTTGTGAACTCCCCAAAACTGGATAGATGTCCCTTCATACAGTAAGTACTTGTTGCTTCTGGGATGATAACCATTTTGTGATCCAGTTTATAATAGCAGCAGTAGCATGAACAGCTCTTAATTGTTCTATTATTCCCCAATGTGGGGTAAGGCCAAAAGCTTTACTGAGGGCTAAATAGACTACATCACAAGGGATACCCTCATCCAATGCTATACTGATATTTTCTTAAAAATAGGGCACATTGTTAGTGTAACTCCAACCCTTCTTGAAACCATGCTGATCTACATCATTTAGATCTATTTGTGACATTAAGATTTCTTTCACAATCCCTTCAAGGAGTTTGCATACCACACTCGTTAAGCTTATGGGCCTATAATTACTGACCATAGATTTATCACCTTTTTTATAAATAGGCACCACATGTACCATCTTCTGATCTGCTGGGAGTTTCCCTGTATTGATGGATGCCTCAAATAGGATTTGAAGGGGAGTACAATGTGATCTACTGTTATGTGTCCAGAAATTTTATCTGGTCCTGGTGAGGCATTAGGATTTAATTTGATTCATTGTTTGATATCTTCTTGTTTAATTTGCATGTTGTCAGTACATGATTTATTTCTTAAGTTTGGTATATTAAGTTTTGGTGCATAAACTTCACAGAAATAATCATTTAGCAAGGCTGCCATTTCCCTATCCAAGGATATGATATTACTTCCATCTTGTAATGGGCCTACTTTACTTTTTTTTTTTTTAAGTGGATTTATATATGCATAAATGCATTATAGTCATCTTTTGATGCATTTTTAGCCAAGATTAATTCGGCTTCCTTTTTTGCTTTTCAAATTTCCTTTTTACATGCCTGTTATGCTTTTTTTAGTAAGATTTTAGTTTCATCAAGTTTGTATTTCAAATGTGTTTTATAGCATTTGTTTTTTTCTTTTAATCAATTTTCAGATTACTTTATTAAGCTACATTGGTCTTTGGCACCATTCCCATTTTTCTTCACTTGAGGGATATATTTTTCACATGTGCCAATAATTGAGGTTTTAATTAAGTCCCACATCTGGTCCACATTTTGGTGTTCCATCTTAGGGGCCCAGTCAAGTTTTAATAAGGACTTATGGATTTTTTGAACGTCAGCCTTATTATATAAAAGGATTCTGTCTTTCTGTTTTGTGCTATATAATCATATTCTATTGAAAAGCATATTGCATTATGATCGCTATTCCCTATCAGAGGTCCATTTTTACAGTCAATGGGCCCAATTCTAGAAGGGTGGCACAAGTTGCCGCCGAACGCAACTCGTGCCACCCGCAACTACGACATTGACCCTGCGCCCTATTCTAGAAGGGGCAGGGTCTCCTCAGCTAAGTCCTGTGACTTACGACATGCACCTAGGTAGACTGCATAGAGGGCTTACCTGGCCAGCATGTTGCAACCTGCAGCCGCAGGTCGCAAGTGCACCCCCCACCCAGCAAGCCACAACAGCCACCCTGCAAGGCTTCCCACACCCCCTGCCCCCCAAGCTTCAGCAATTGCCCTGCAGGGCTGGGAATGCCAACTGGCCTATGAAACTGCCAGCAATGCCCTCAGGGCTGGCCACACGAACTGGCCCATGAACCCCCAGCAATTGCCCCACAGGGCTGCCCACACTAACTGGCCCCCCATTCCCCCAGCAATTGCCCCACAGAGCTGCCCACACCCCCAGCTCCCCTGAACATAAATCAGAGTTCTGCAGGGCTCCCTCACACCCCAGCCCCCAAAATGTAGATCCAGAACCTGCAGCCCCACACCCCTGCCCCACTGGAAGCCTCCAGTAGAGTGCCCTGCAGGTGCCCACACCAACTGTCCCCCAAAACCTCCATAGAAATGCCTTATAGGGTGGCACATTCAACCCCCTCACCTGTGCCCCACTCCGAGTCATCTGCCACAAATGCAGCATGCACCCTGCATACCATGGTAATCTAGTGGCCCTCCACCCAGTCGTGCCAGCCCAACGAGCACCCCCCAACCATCCCCAGCTGGTGACTGGCACAGCCCACCTCTCACCTCCATGGCCAACCACCAACTCAGTTATGTAGGAGTGCTACTGGAAAGACACACTCAGGTATTATTTTCTGAGTGTGTCTTTCCAGTAGCGCTCATACAGAACTCAATCGGTGGCTGGCCATGGAGGGTGAAAGGTTGGCTGTGCCATTTGCCTGCTGGGGATGGGTGGGGTGCTGTGTGGCTGGCACAGCTGGGTGGAGCTACTAGACTACCAGGGCATGCATGGTGTATGCTGCATTTGAGGCAGGTGACTCAGGGGAGTGGCACAGGTGGGGGGTTGACTGCACTGCCCTGTGGGACATTTCTATGGAGGTTTTGGGGGTCAGTTGGTGTGACCAGTCCTGCAGGGTACTTCCAGGAGGATTCAGGGGCAGGGGGTGTGGGCAGCCCTGTGGGGCTGTTACTATATGGGGGGCATGTACAGTACAGGGATCAGGTGGGAACATGTGAGATGCCCAGTGGGGCAACAATGGAGGTGGTCTGAGCATGGGGGGGCACTTGGACTGGGTTCTACATGACCCTCAGAGGACAGATGTAAGTTAAACCAGCTAAATGCAGGTGTAACTTACGTTGCCTGTTCTCCTCTGAGAGTTCTTGTAGAATCCCAACATTGGGGACATTGTTGCTGCCCTTCTGGTATGGGGCACAACTGCTGCCTTAAACTCCCTAGCGCCATGTCAAAGGTGGTTTATGGCAAAACTGCCGGTGTAACAGCTGTTCAGAGCAAGTGGCCTGCAACATGTCACAGGCCACTTTGTAGAACAGTGCAAGTTGTAACTGCTGGCATAAGTTGCTACTTGCACCATTTTACTTGGTGCAAGTGCTGTTAGGCCAGGCGTAACCTTTCTAGAATCAGGCCCAATGACTTTTAGTTGACTAGTGCACATTACTATATCTAAAATGTGTTTATCTCTAGTTGGCATGGTTACAAATTGGACAAGGTTTGTTTTATTGCAGCAATCTAAAAATCTCTTCCCTGCAGTGCCAGTTGCCCGAGTAGAGAAACACAGAAACATAGAATTTGACGGCAGATGAGGACCGCTTGGCCCACCCAGTCTGCCCATTTCCCTACCTAATGGATAAGCTGCAGATCCTAGTTAACCAGCAGCCTACTTCTTCCTACCCCCACCCCCTAGAATTGCCTTATGACTGTCCCATGCATGCTTGAATTCCACCACTGTTTTTGACTCCACAACCTCCTCCGGAAGGCCGTTCCATGCATCCACAACCCTCTCTGTGAAAAATACTTCCTTAAATTACCTCTGAGCTGCCCCCCCATCTTCAAATTGTGCCCCCTTGTTCTTTCACACCTCTTTTTTTGAAAGATGCTACCCTGTTGGACTTGGTTGATTCCCTTGAGGTACTTGAAAGTTTCTATCATGTCCCCCCTCTCCCTCCTTTCCTTGAGGCTATACATATTAAGCTCCTAAAGTCTCTCTTCATATGTCTTCCAGTGCAGACCCTGCACCATTTTACTTGCTCTCCTCTGGACAGCTTCCACCCTGTCTATGTCTTTGCAGAGATTGGGTCTCCAGAACTGCACACAGTACTCCAGATGGGGTCTCACCAGCTGTCTGTACAGAGGGATAATAACTTTCTGTTTTCTACTAGTGATGTCTCTCTCTATGCATCCCAGTATCCCCCCAGCCCTCCTTGCTGCCCTCTCACATTGCTTGCCCACCTTTAGGTCATCTGATATGACTACCCCCAGGTCCCTTTCCATTTTTGTTGTTGTTATGTGACCATATTCCAGTCTGTCAAACCTACCAGAAGGAGAAGGGTTGCAAGATATGTCTTAGACAAATTTACAGCAGCTATAATTGACTCAGCTACTACACCCAGAGAGTTTGAATGCTTTACTCTGAAGGTTTATCTATCTACTGATGAGTCCATATTCATAATAGGATGTTACAGACCACGGTCAGGTGGACTCAAACTTTTACCCCATCTCTGTACTTTGCTGGATGCCCATAGTATAGAAACTATTATTTTGAGTGATTTCAACCTCAACTGGAACACCCTGAGCTCTAAACCCATAGAAGAAGTATGCAACACTTTTTGTCTTTTGCAGCTAATCCCTGAACACAGTTGTCCAAATAGTAAAAATCTGGCACATAGTACCCTCCTTAACTTAATTCTTGTAAATTAACCCAACAAAATCTCACATACTGGGGTGTTTCACAATGATATCAGTGACCAGAGGGCCATAGCATGGGTAAGAACTATACCAAAGCTTGCTTTAATGTCTAGCTTTGCATATAAAAGGAGTCTCTGCAACTTCAATTGCACTGACTTCTTGACCAGGCTGAGCCAGATAAGATGGGAAGACTTCTATCTTGCACACACAATCACAGAAGCATGTACCATCTTCCAGAACCTCATTCTGAATGTGATCAATTAACACACCCCTCTAGTAAAAATGAGAACAAGAAAAAGGACCTGCCACATGTTCACTAGTGCACTAAAATTATCATTACAGACCAGAAAGGTATTGTGGAAGATGGCCCATAAAATAAAGTTAGTGGCTGACTGGTCAGCATTTAGGACTGCCAGGAATCAGTGCACAAAAATCATAAGGTCTGCTAAAGCAGAGTATTTTCAAAAGACTCTGGATTCCTCCAAAAATAATGCTGCTAAATGTTGGCAAATCTTAAGGGAAATTGAAGGGGACAGTTCATCTTCATTCCTGCCCACCAAGATTGTATCTTGTGGTAACACTTACAAACAAACACCACATATTAGAACAGCTAAATAACCACTTTGCCACCACTGGACTTGCCTTTCATAAGTCTTCGTTTGCAAAAACTACACAAAATATATTTCCACAGTTTCATGCAGCACTACCCATAGCTTTTTTAAGACACACTGAAGTATGCTAGTAATAATGAGCCCTATGCATAAAAGTGTGGTTTGCATATGTGGAGGCATGTAGGCAACTCTAAATCAGAATGCCATGCAGCAGGGGTCTAAGCAGCCTTCATGGCAGGAGTGCATGCACCTTGTGCATTCAAACCCCCAGCTGCCCATGAAGCCATGTGCAATTGGTGCTCCATCTAGAAGTGTCAGGGGTGTGCCAGCACTCCACACCATTCACAAAAGTACAGAGTGCCAGGCACAGCGAGCACAAGATACAGCGGGGAGGAACCTGCAATAAAGGCTTTGAGCCCCTATGTAATGGACAGCCACCAGTAGTTGTAGGTCAAAAACACCATCCACCCCACTGCCCAAGACCACCAGGCTGTACCTCTCAACTTTCTGCTACACAAATGAGGGACATGGGCAATCAAAAATGAGGGACAATGAATGACACATGAGGGACACAGCTTCAAATATAGAGCTACACACTCAGAACACTGTGGAAACTCATGTGCTCACCTGTAAATGTTTATGATTGGTTTAGCATCTCAGGATATTGTGCATTTCTGCTTTAAAGTCTGAATTTACAGTACATTCTGTGTGTGGCAGTGCCTTTTCCATGATGGACAGAACAATTCAGAGAGTAAAATAAGAGATGTCCTTAGTACTGTCAGGAGGTCTAAACCTCACTCTCAGGTTCTTGGCACTAGTGGGCATGCAAGGAATCACAAACACATTGCATAAAAGTATAAAGCTTGTTTATTACTACCAAAAGGATAATCACTGTTGCCCTAAGCAGTTCTTACCAAAAGGAAATGGGAGCCAACGCTAAGCATTCCCTATACCTCAAGGAATCTCCGTGTTTCCTGGGGTCTCCGAGGTAGAAGACATAATGTCTTACATTATATACCTACAGTATGATAATTACCATGGTTGCTGTAAGATAGAAACATTTCTAGTTACAGAGATGAGCCCTATTGGATAAATTAGAGGTGACTCCAAAGTCCAAGATAACATTATACAATTTTGTAGTAGTCATCACTTTGTAAAGACAAATAAGTACAGTTGTACATAGCCATGTAATAATACAAATCATCAGAAGATGACAATGCTGACTCACATAACATAATCATTACAAGGACACAGAAGTCCTATCATCCTGTAAGCAAGAAATACATATATGTATTAGAAAGTAAAGTGTATGACAATATATGCATACGTATCCTGACATACGGTAGATGCCCTTATCCCTATATGTTAGTATCACATATGCCTAATTACTAGCTGTCTACGGTGTACCTCTGGGGGTACCAATAAGGGCGTATGGACCTCATATAACATTCCTCCCCTTTTTGCCTAAGAGGGGACAGCACAGTAAAAGTAGGAAAGTGGATACGGAGCAGGGATCATTTACAGACCCAATGCACGAGCCTTGTAAAGGAAATCCAGCTGCTCACGGTGTTGACGCAGTGTGCACCATAGGCAGCAAAGCATAATAAAGAGAAATAATATCAAAAATGCTTGTATAATAACAAAACCTTTAAAGGTAATCTCTAACCAAGTGTTAGTAAGTGCACTGTTCATATCACCATCATTAATAAGTGTAAGGACAGCTTCATTAGCTTTAGAAATATTATTGCTGATGTAGATGAGATGGGCGTCTTTCCTTTTTAAAAGTGATTTTAATGTTAAAGTGAGGGGATCAATGTGTACATTAAAGGACAGTAAATATTCAGAAACTGTAAGCAGATAATCAGGGTTACCACCAATAATGTCAACGTCCATAAGAGGAACGGGTGTGATAACTGTGTGCCCAATAACTGGCTTTTGATGGGGCACAAAGTAGAAGTTTGGACTATCAATAGAACATGTTTGCATTCCATAAGTATAAGTTTTAAAATTTGGGATGATGCAGTACTTGCTGTTGGAATTATATTGCATTTTAACAGTAGGCAGTCTCCATTTTTGCAACTGTACTGGGCAGGTGTAGGTAGTCTTGGAAATCCATGTTGACAGGCGGTGAGCCTCCTCTTGATAAGACTGGTGGGGCTTATCTGGAACTGATGTTAAATCCTGGTAGTCTGTGTCATTAGTGGTGATGTCATCATCCATGGAAAAGAGTCAATCAATACTGTCTGGGGAATATCCACATACAGGTTTAATAAGATCAAATATGTCACAGCAACACAAATAAATATACCCTTTCTTTGCACAACAATCTGAGTGTGGGGGGCAACCCAGGCATCCAGAAGAGGATGGAAGACCGATAGAGGAGTTACAGAAGAACTACAGAAGAAACTAAGGCAAAGATTAGGACTATTTTACAGAATTAACCACCTGCTCACATAGGAGGCCAAGATTCAACTGGTTCAAGCTACCTTCCTATCTTTAATAGATTATGCGGACCTGCTCTACAGCCACTGCACTGCCTCTGCACTGATTAAGTTGGACACCCTCTACCACAGAGCTGTCAGGTTCATTACTGGCCTTCCACTTTCCACACATCACTGCTCCCTGTACTCATCATTAGGCTGGACTTCCCTGCACTATAGAAGGAATAGAAATGCCGCCCTATGGGCCTTCAGAGTGGTGACCAACAAGCTCCTCTCATATGTCTCAGATTGTATTCCCCGGAGAGTGTTAGGCACCTACAAGTTCCAAGGGTCAAAACTAATTTCGGCAAAGCTGCTTTAAGCTCCTCTTTACCCACACTGTGGAATGGTTTACAAAGGAACTTGAAGCTGCACTGCCCTGTTAGCCTGAATATATTCAAGTCGCTCTACGATCACGACACAAAAGCACCTTGCAAATGTTTTCCTCACTAATTCCACAATTCCCCCTTTCCATCCTGATGCTCACCATGTTTCTACCCCTCTCACTCTTTCCCTATTATCTCTTCCTGCTGCACCCACCCTTCCCTGTCCACTCCAGCCTGGCTAAAGTCCCACCCCATCCATAGTAGTGTCCCAATTATCTACCCCCTCCTCTGTCATTATCATAATAAAAAAGTACATGACAGCCATCTTCACTTTCTGTGGTTTTAGCTCAAATTTTCCCCCAGTCAGTAATATATCCCTCCTCTTCTTTACCTCTCTAACCTGCCACCCCATACATGGCCTCTTTCCCCTATATGTGTAGTTGCTGGCTGCTTCACTCAAAAGATCTCTGCTTATAACCCCTGTATGCCTATGGTTGATTGTACATCTGCTGACTTCTTCAGTTGTAAAATAATGCTGTTTTTTTTAATTTATTTCAACCTTGTACTGTACTGTATACACTGTATATACTTTTTCTTCCTTGTATATTATTGCTTTTTGTATACCTGCTTCTGTACTGTACTCTTTGATGTATTCATAACCAGGTCCACCTTGCAAATGAGCCTTGCTTAATGGTGCCCGCCTGGATAAATAAAGATTTTGATTGATTGATTGATTGATTGAAGTCGAGGCATTCTCTGTAGATGTCATCATCACGATGCCCAATGAAGTGTACAGATTCAAGTTTATCGAATAAAGCTGTAGTAGGATCAAAACATGGTAAAGAGACAGTTAAAGAAACAAACATAGTGTCCTTAATGGAACATTTCTTAGAAGTAAAACATGGACCGGTATTAGGGTGTCTGGTCACAAAACCCAAATTCCTAGCTTTTGAAAGAGGAATAATGAGAGTTTGCAGCATACAGTACATATTGCAATACAGCTGGAATATTTACACTGAGGACAATACCACTTAGAGATATGGCTATCATGTATAATATCAGGAATTCTTCCTGATTCTAGATCACGGAAAAAATAATTGGTGATAGCAATAATGTAAGAAACATAGGCTGAGCACAATATCTCATGGGCAATATATGGTTTATCTGCTTCTTTATTGTTCTGTGCAATGAGAGCGTTAATCTTATCAGTAGAACTTGTAAATGCCTTAGCAATGTCATGCATGTTGTATACGGTATATCTTTCTTCCTGACTAAGGCCGTCCATACCATGTAGTAATGGGGGTGTAATATCATTTACCAATCCAGTTTGAAATTTTTGTGAATGTGATTTGATAGCAGCAATGTCGGCTTTATTCCAAATAGACATGGCTGTACCAAAAAGACCTGTAACAGTGCCTGTGGCACCAGTGACATCAGAACTGTCAACTTCACGTGTGTTACACTTATGACTTTGATCATCAGGAGTAGGTTTTCTCCTGAAATTGCCTCTATGCTCAGTGGTGTGTACCCCGGCAATAGGGTCTTGAGTACGAATTTGAAAAGCTGCTAAGCTATCGAGCAACAAAGTACTATAAAACAATTAAGTATTAGTAGTACGACACATACCAAATTCTTTCATATTCCAGTAAGTTAAATTAAATAAAACAGGTATATGCATAAATTGTAAGTTGTTAATAAGTGTACCAGGTAAGGTAGTGGCAGTTAAACCACTACGAGGGCCATGGGTGTGTTTTGGACATTCCAAAAGCTGTTTATCAATAGGGGTAACACAGAAATATACATGGCCACAGAGGCCACGTTGTGTACAGCACAAAATTTCCTGGCAGAGTCTTTAGACAAGGAATTACAATATGAGGGATCAACTAAGGCAGTAATATTGTATAAACCAGAATGTCTAAAAGCAGTTTGGAGCAGGGACAGAGAACCATTTTGGGATAATTTTGCATTGGGCCAACCATGGAAAGTTCCCTTGGAGAGCTTGGCCACAGGGAGAATTTGTCCTTGCGACGTGGTTTGCCACTCAATTTGTAGGGTAGATTTATCAGGAGTAACAACCGAGGCAGTGAGGTAGGCATCTGAACCTTCCTGGACAGTAATCAAATTGTCGGGTATATTGATGGAAACTCCCTTTGGGGCAGATGCTGGAGGATCAAGGTGAGGAAGGAGGTGCTTTACCATGCCTTGGATGCTGGGGATAACTCCTGAGATGAGGAGAAAATGGAACAAGATAGCCATCTTGCCAATGTATCTGAAAAAGAAAACCAAACATTAGTAGGTTAGTACTATTCCACCCAATGGGGTGAGGAAAAGTAATTATACTCCTTTATACAGTTTTTGCTGGTTTGCATGTAACCACTTGTCAGTCAGTTTGTTGTTTTGCATGAGTCTAACCTGGTAGACTGCCAGACTGAGCTTTTTGACAATGGGGTAGGGGCCTTCCCACTTATTGAAGAAGGAGTGTGTGGGATGCACAAATCTGAGAACCATTACCTGATCTCCAACTTGCCATTCTACTTCTTGTGCGTGTTTGGCAAACTATATTTTGGACTGTTGCTGTGCCTTGCCCATGCAGTTAACAGCATACAAATAAGTGTGTATGAGGTCATGTCTGATTTTTTCCACATATTGGTCTACAGACACATGGTCTGCCGTATGGGTATGCAGGTCAAACAACAGGTGCTCAAGTAATTTCATCTGTCTACCAGTCATCAACTCAAAGGGTGTCAACTGGGTGGTGGCTGAGTGTGTACCCCTGTTTGCCATAAGGAGCAGTAGCAATAGGGAATCCCAAGTCTTGGGATTGTCCTCAATGAATTTGGAAAGCATTTGCTTAATCCACCTGTTGTCTCTCTCTACTTGACCTGAAGATTGTGGGTGGTAAGGTATGTGGAACTTCTGATGAACTCTAAAGAGTTCAAGTGCTTCTTTCAACAACTCACCTGTAAAACTGGTTCCTTTGTCTGAGTCTACCTTGAGAGGTAGGCCACACCTGGAGAAAATCTGTTCCATCAGGATTTTAGCAGTGGTTTTAGCTGTACGTGTCTTAGTGGGGAAAGCTTCAACCCACTTAGAGAAGAGATCGGTTACCACAAGAGCATACTTGTTGTTTCTGCTGGTATTGGTCAAGAGACCAATAAAATCAATCTGTATGGCATGCCAAGGGCCAGAATGCCTTTGTGGTAGCAGTTTGGCATTTTGTTTGGTAGGGATGGGATTCTTTTGTGTACAAACAAGGCAATTGTCTATGTACTTTTTGACATCCTTGGTGACACCAGGCCATCAGGTGGTTGACTTTAGCCTTTGGAATGTGTTTTCCACTCCCTGGTGTCCACCACTGGGGTGTCATACACTTGGTGCAGAAATTCAGGCCTAAGATGATGAGGAACCAAATATAACTTTGCAGGGGTGTCATCTGGTTGGTACCAGATGAGCTTGTCATCAGGGGAAAGATGCAACTTACCCTTATGCCTTTGGTAGGGGTTATGGGTAGGGAGATTTTTCTCAGTACCCTTGTCAAGGAATCTGAATGCATCTTTGAGCTCAGAGTCAGTGTGCTGGGCTGCTGACAGATCCAAGGGGAAAGGTATCAGGATTCTTCCTGACTGCTGCAATATGTATGGCCCCTCTAGCCTCTGGATGGTCCATCATCCAGGTGTCCCCCCCCCGGGCCTTTTACTTTGCAAGAGTGTCAGCAGTGTCATTGAAGGCATGATAGGGGTCATGTATGGAATGGGCTTCAAACTTGTGTACATAGAGTTTGTGTGCAAACTTTTGTGCCAGTGAATGAATGTATATTACCAGTTCCTTGGTTTCACTGGGCTGCCATCAGAGGAGAGGAAGGAGTTCTTCTGCCAGAAAGGAAGAAATTCTATAACAGAACAACAAACCCAGTTAGAGTCTATAAAGATGATGGTGTCCTCAGTTCCATGCTGGATGAACTCAAGGGCACAGGCCACCACTGCCATCTCAGCATACTGTGATGATGCCACACTGCAATGCTTAGAAATTTTAACAGTGTTGCCATGAGGGTGAATAACCAAGATGCCCATCCCTGCAATCTGTTCTCTCTGGTAATAGGAAGCTGAGCAATCTGTAAAGACACAACACAATGAGGTGTTCTTGAGTAGTTGTGGTGTAACAGGGAGGAAATTACCTGGATCTGGAAGATCAAGTGGCTGCAGTGTACAGCCATGGGGTTCTCCTTGGAAAAAAGGCCATGCACCAGCATGGATGGCATTTTGGTTGGGTAGACCTTGATGTCTCTATCCTGGAGAAGGAGGGACATGTGTGTCAGTCATGTGTTGGAGACTGACCCATCCTTCACTCTATCTGATAGCAAAAAGGTAGTTGGGGTGTGGTTCATGTTAATGATCAGAGGAGAGTACCCAACGATATACAAGAAGTGCTTGACAGCCCAGTAGGTGGCCAGAAGGTTCCTTTCACAAAGGCTGTACTTCTGTTCCACTAGGGTCAAGAGCTGTGATGCATATGCAGTGGGTCTCAGGGTACCATGGACCTTCTGGGCAAGCACTGCCAACATAGCAATTTCAGAGGTGGCACACTCCAGACAGAATGACAAAGCTGGATTGGAGTTGGCTAGAGCTGAAGCTGAGGCCAAGGCCTGTTTCAGTGACATTACAGCCTGGGTGTGAATGGGGTCCCAATCCCAAGATACATCCTTTTTAAGTAATTCATACAGAGGAGCAGCCTTCTGAGCAAAATCACAAATAAAATCTCTCATACCTAGAAATCTCCTAAGAGTAGCCATGCTGGTGGGCAGTGGCAAGTCTTGCAATCCTTATATCTTCTTCCAGGTAGGGCTTCAGCCTTGGTCAGTTATTCTCAGGCCCAGAAAGAGTACCTCTTTCTGACATAGTTGTGCTTTTTGCAGGGTTATATTTGAGGCCTGCCCTCTGAATGAGGGTCAATAGTTCATCCAAGAGATCCAGGTGTTGTTCCTGTGTGGCTGTTGCCAACAAGAGGTTATCCACATACTGCAAGAGACACTGGGATGTAGAGAAACCCTCAAGGGCATCCATCATGTGTAAATGGAACAGGGAGGGACTGTTATGGAATCCCTGTGGTAAGTAGGTCCACGTGTACTGCCTGCCCTCAAAGGTGAAGGCAAACTTATACTGACTCTTGAGGGCCAATTGCAATGACCAAAAACCATTTGAGATATCCAGGACATGGAACCATTTCTAGTCAGGGGTCAGTAGTTGCAGCACATCAGGTGCTGATGCCACAGTTGCAGCACAACTGGGGGTGGCCTGGTTCAGTCTCCTGCAGTCAATAGTAAGTCTCCAGGCACCTGTTGGTTTTTTCACAGGCCACACTGGGGAATTGGCAGTGGAAACACATGTTCTGATCACACCTTGCTTGAGGAGTGATTTAATTGTTTCTCTAAGAGAAATCAGGGCCTCAGGGGGAAAGGGGTATTGTCATTGTCTCTTATGTGCTGGGCCTGTCACTTCAATGACAGTGTGCATTCTACCACAGTTGTGCTTGTTGGTGGCAAATGCTTCCAGATGCCTTTGCAGAATGGGGAGGAGCTTTGGAAAAATCTTGTGGCTCTTGAACAAATCTATGATGTCATACTCTTTGTTGTTCGCAGATATTGTTGCAACCACATGTGAGTCAGGGATCATGATGGTGTGATATTGTCCCTGAATTTGTATCAATAACATGTTGGCCAAGTCTACCACACAGCCGTGTGGTGCTAGGAAGTCAATTCTGATTATGCTAGGGTGATTATGCAATACCAATAACTGAAAGGTATGATAGGCCTTCAGGTGTCCCTGTGTCACAGGTAGTGGCATGGAACGGTATGCAGGCAACCTAGCATTGTCTACACCAGACATGTTGATCCTCTGTCCAGTGGACCAAGGGGATGTGTCTGGGTGGACATCATGTAATACAGACACAGCCATTTGTGTATCCAATAGCACTGTCAGTAGGCGGCCCCCGACCTCGGCATCGGTGCAGGGCCTTCCATTTGTATCCAAGTCCAGCTTGTTTACAATACAGACTGGGACCTGTAATTGTCAATCTGCACCAGTGGAGGTATGGGGAGTCTGGGCCTGGTTCCTTTGAATCACTTCACCATGCTGCACTGATGCTATGTAGGGAGCTGCTTCTGGGTTCTGGCCTGTGTGGGCGTTAAAGCCTGTACTTCCAGTGTCTCCATGGCCTGTAGAGGCCTGCTCTCCCGGTTGTATGGTGGCAAGGGTCCAAACAGGAACAGCATCTGCTACAGAACGCACTTGCCCAAGAAGTTCCCAGAACTTCCGGTTCTCATCAGCTATTTCCCTAAATGAAGGGCCTGATCTTTGTTGTTTACCCTTATTCTTATGGTGTTTCTTATTTTTGTGGTAGTTCCGATTCCCACAAAAGGATTGTTGTTGGTGTTGGGCTTGCTGGGGGAGTTGGTTGTCTGCGGGGGGGGCGAGGTTGTTTTTCTTGGGCCTGCCCTTCCACCGTGTAGTGCATCGTGGCTTCCAGAGTAGTCTCCACAGCAGCTACTTTCTTGGAACTGGAGCCAGATCATGGCTGTAGAGTTGACAAACTCTCTTGGTTTTCTGAAGAATGTTGGAAAACCTCTCCATGGTGGGATAGGTGGTTGGCTCTACCTTTTCTCTTACTGAAGGGATCATGTTCCTAAGGAATAGGGTCTTATATTCGATAAGGTCCACATCTGCAGCTTCTTGTGCAAGATGCTTCCCTGCTTGGTAGGCCATCTAGAGCCTCTGATGGAAAGTCACTGGACTTTCTTTTGCATTCTGTTTCACAGGGTATGCGTGCATCACTGCTACTACACCTGGGCTGTGTGCAGAAATGAGCTCAGCTGCTACTTCATCAAAGGTGAAGTGTCCTTCCTGATTGATGGTATTGGGGAGTTTTACCCACAGTCCAGAATCAATGGTCTGTCATAGGATCTGGACCTGGTAGTCTGCAGCAAGACTAAGCATTTCACATTTAGCATGCACCTTTTCCAAGTGGCAACTGAGGTTGTCGGACGGGCTCATCTGATCAATGCTGTCAGCTATTCGCTGAACAGTATAGGCCATTTGTAGGGGATTATTGGGCCAATCAGACAGAGGTAGGTTGCCTCGGGTGCCATCCAGGGCTGCCTGGGCCATGGCTGTTGCCACTGACCGAACCATGCCATCCTGTGTCCCAGCCTCATGTACAAGCTGCCTAATTTGGGTCTTGAGAACCCATTTATTTCTTTCAGAGATGGGCATGCTGCTTATTGCAGTTTTGATTGTTGTCTCTATCTTCTGCCTTTCTTCCACATTAATAATGGTTACCAGTGGTGCCATTGGGACTAGGCCTGGGCCTGCTCTTCTGTGCATCATGACATCGATGACGTATGACATGAGTGGGATGTGACGGGTGTCCGCCATGTTGTGGATGCTGGGGTGGGGTGTCTGGGCCATAGTAGGGGTGTGACTGGGCATTGTATTGTGAGATGTCATCATCTGATATATCCCCCTCAGATGACATTGTCAAGGCAGGGGCTATGCCTCCCATCGCCTTGACATGTCCAGCCAACACCTCTCACTGATAATGCAGTTTCACCATCTTGTATTCACATTCTGAATGATTCACATCCACCTCATCTTGCATCTGTTTTTGTAACACTCTATATGCGGCCCTCAATTTGCGATTGTCTCTAGTAGCCATTTCTAAGTCATTATGTACCTGGTTTATCTCGTCCTGTATTTCTCCCTACTCCTCACTCAATTGTTCACTAGGTCTACATAACAAGTCATTCATTTGCAAAGCCTGTCCCTTATCCTGTCTCAAATTTTCACACTCCTGCTTCAACATACAAAGTTCTTGCTTGCCTGCCTGTGCAGAATGATGCAAAAGGGAATCCTTTTCATTTCTCAGAGTTTGCAGTTCAGACTCCAAATCCTGTTCTTGTCTTGCACATTCAGTTTCCTGCTGCCCCATCACCTGCTTAAGAGATGATATTTGCAGTTCAAGGGTTTGAAACCTCACTTCGGAGGCTTCCAGAGCAGTATAGAGAGCTGCGACCAACAGCCCTTTAGCTTCTTACTTTCTGGCTGTTTGTCTCATCTTGGAGTACTGAGTTGAAATCCCCGGTACAGGGTTGTCAGATTGACTTGCGTCCCATGTGAAGTCATCCCATTCTCCATGGGAGGCAAGGAAGTTTGAGACACTGAGTCTCAGTTCTGTGCAGATATTTGATACGGTGACCACTGTGTGGGAGGGAACAAAAAATCAAACCGTGAAAAGGCATTGTGCAGTGTATCGATCCACAACAGGTGCACTTGTTCACAGTGGGGCTACTGTGCACTTGTAAACTTGCAATTCAAAACTGCCATGGGGTGGGTTGAGTCGGCATCAACCACACCCAGAAGGTAGCCAGGCTTCGCAAATTATTATAAAGTGGTCATACAGCTGGAAAGGTGATGCATGAATGCACACCTACAGTTCCCATTGGAAAGGGAAAAGTTGTAAGAAACAAGTGAACCTTTGCAAACACCATATATTGCCTGCACATGGTTGTCAATTGTCAGGAGGTCTAAACCTCAATCTCAGGTTCCTGGCAATAATGGGCATGCAAGAAATCATAAACACATTTCATAAGAGTAATAAAGCTTGTTTATTACTACCAAAAGGATAATCACAGTTGCCCTAAGCAGTTCTTACCAAAAAGGAACTGGGAGCCAATGCTAAGCATTCCCTATACTTCAAGGAATCTCCGTGTCCCCTGGGGTCTCCAAGGTAGAAGACGTAATGTCTTACACTATATACCTATGATAATTACCATGGTTACTGTAAGACAGAAACATTTCTAGTTACAGAGATGAGCCCTATTGGTTAAATTACAGGTGGCTCCACAGTCCAAGATTTCATTATACAATTTTGTAGTAGTCATCACTTTGTAAAGACAAAGAAGAACAGTTGTACATAGCTGTGTAATAATACAAATCATCAGAAGATGGCAATGCCGACTCACATATCACAATCCTTACAAGGACACAGATGTCCTATCATCTTGTAAGCAAGAAATACATATATGTATTAGAAAGTTAAGTGTATAACAAAAATATGCATGTGTATCCTGACATCTACTCTTATACGGTAAATGCCCTTAGCCCTATATGTTAGTATAACATATGCCTAATTACTAGCTGTCTATGGTGTACCTCTGAGGGTACCAATAAGGGTGCATGGACCTCATGTAACAGTACTCAGGAACAGTTGAGAGGTAAGCTCCAGGGTGATAGGGAGGGCTTGCAGCAGCCAATCGGATACTCACCTGTAATGTAAAAAAGATCTCTCACCTTTCCTTCTTATGCACAGCAGAAGATCCACTTTAGGACACAGAATGGGCATCCAATTGGATTCCCACTTGTGTCCGGCAATCTGTCCCTGTGCAGCTGCACTCTGGGGAGCAGACCCACAGACAGGAGGACAGTGACAATGAATGCTAACCGGTGTGCAGCTGTCCACAGGTGCAGAGCTGTGTACATCTGGCACATGCCTTTCATTTGTACACAGTGCACTTTAATGAATAGGGCCCAATGTGCTAGTTGACTTGCTGTCCTCTGCAATGATTTGGTCTCTTACTTTATTTACTCAACACACCTAATTACTGCTGCATATAGTGAGCCAACTGGCACATTATCACTTAAACAACTCCAGTCAATATCTGTATTAGTAAACCTTGCCTGAGATAGGTTGTCCCCTCCCAAACTAAATTATAAGTATAGTCTTACCTTTCTTTCATGAGCTTGGAATTGCAACCAAATACAGGATTATGTAGTGAAGTCTTTTTAAAACAAAAAATTCCTGGTGCTACTTGTACCTCTTCCCCTTCCCCTACACACCCTACTGTTGTTTGTTAAAAACAAAATTGCTGGTGCTAGTGGTCTCCTGCATCATTTCCCTTTTTAAAAGGAAACATATTTTCACTGGTAGTCTAGTGGCTCACCTACTCCTGATCATGGTCATCACATCCCCACCCCCTACACCTTAAGATGGCTGACAGAATTTATTGTCTGCTCCCTTACACTACCGTCCATCCCCTCATGCCAGTGTAATGACTTGTGGGGCCTGATTCTCAAAACTCACAGAATGCTGGAAGGGGCTTACATCACAAGTAACAGTGCAAAGTGTCCCTTGTGCCATAATATTTGCCAGGAGCAATTCTCAAACACAATCTGCATCAACCGCAGGCTGCATGCACCAAAGTGGTCTTGCAGCAGACACAGACTGTCACATCCCCTAATTCAGGATTCTCAAAACTCTCTCAGAGGGCAAATTTCTAAGCACCATTAGACCAGCCAGGGCTGGTATAAGAGTACTTATAAATGTTCCTTCTGGGTAAGTTGAACAACTTGTGGCAGTGTGCTGTGCTTCCCTCTCCCAAGTCCTAATCACCCTTTGAGTACAATAATCAAGTTCCTGGTGGACTAGTGGCTTCCTCTGCTCCTATCTACCTGAATAATTAAGATATTCTATTCCTGATTGTCTTGCATACCCCTTCACATCCCTGAGCAGCCATATCATATATATATATTTATGCCATACCTGTGAGACTACAAAGCGTCAAATATCAGTGCTATTTTTGTCACACATGGACCTACAGTGCGAGTCTCACTGTATCAGGGATATTCTCATTTTGAATGTTCAGCCTCAGTAACAGTGCTAACCATATTCAAATGCAAATAACTTTTATACAAAAAAATGATAGCATGGTACTGCGAGTATAAAATTTGTTCAGCACAAAAATATCTACAAAATTAGTGCTTTCTTCATTTGTAACTACCTTTGTTTTATAATTAGCAAAAATACAGTGGAACATTATTTTTTTTTTCACTTTTTTGACAAATGCAAATAACTTTAAAATTAGAAAATGATACCATGGTAGTGACAGCTCAAAATTTGTTCAGCACAAAAATATCTACTAAACGAGTGGTGTTTCATTTATGGATACCTTTTATTTTTTTTTATAATTATCAAAAAAAAACAGCAAAAAATATTTTTTTTCACTTTTTGACAAAGAAATGCAAATAACTTTTTTATAATCAGCAAAAAATAGTAGTAAATGAATTATTTTTCACTTTTTTGAGGTATTGCATAAATGGAATATAATACACCCCTACTGGAAATATTGTTGATATTTTTTGTTCTTGTGCCAATTGACCTGATGATATCACTCATGGCTTCACCACTCATGATGCAATTGGATCAATTGGCTCTCCGACAAAAAATATTAACAGTATTTCCAGTAAGGGTGTAGCATATCTCTTATATTATAGGGGTGTGGTAGCACCACTATAGTTAGGGTTGAGTTGGCACTTTAATGTTAAACCTCAGATCTTGCACTTTAATAACTTTTACACTGTTCAATGGATTTGAGCAAACCTTTGCATGCACAGTCTGGTGTGGTAGATCTCTTGACATGCCAAGTTTCCTTTGTTCAGATTGGTGGATTTTGAACAGTGCATAGTGCTGAAACATTTAAATTTGCCTTTTTTTTTCAACACGCTGTACCCAGACAGTTTGGAATTTTGGTCTAAAATTTTCAGAGAAGAAAAGTCTTGCCCAAATATGTGCCTTTGGCTGGTTTGGTGAAAATATATTAATCCATTCCAAAGTTATTTAATTTAAAAGTTTCAGGTTCTGAGCCTGCTCAGTACAGTCTTTTGGATAGCTTCCTGTAATGACAAAGGAAATTGGCATTACAAAAAAGGATTCTTTTTCTTAAGGGGGGCAATCCTCTTTTGTGAGAAAAAATTAATTTTCCATGTGCCGCCATCTTGCTTTTCATTTTTTTCAAATAATATAGTTGCATAACTCAACCAAATGGTGCCTTGCACAGACACGAAAACATTTATTCTGCTCATCTGGACTTCATGAGGTGTATTATTTATCGTTTTGCTCTTAAAATGGACCAGGAACACTCTTTTGCCCATATTTTAATTTATTTTTGTGACTTGCTAACGTTATTTATCGTGAATCCTTTTTTGTTCTTGTGAAAAAGGAATTGGCTCATGAAAAAGCATTAATAAACAAAAATTAAGTCAGAAATCCTTTTTCGTAAGACAGAATCATTTTCCCCATTACTTAAGTTTATTATTTTTACTCATTCGCCCAACATGTCCAAACCGTATCATAAAATGTAATGAAAATGGCCCTTTCTCACTGGTGTCCATTGGCCCCCTATGTTCATACAGTATATTGTTGAAAATATGAAAACTGTTGATCAATGTCTTATTTTTTTACCTGGGGAAAAAACAAGTCCACTGTTTATTCCACTCCCAACCAATCTCCCACTCTGCACACACAACCCCATCCTCTAGTCCCCCTCACACACCTGCACTGATTCCACAGAGAAGATGCACTCCCTGATCAAAGGTATGTCTTACTGCTGGAACCAGTGACTACTGTATGAGAAGTAAGGTCATTGTGGTCATAACCACAGTTACCTTATTTCTCATACAGTAGTTGCCAGTTACAGGAGTAAGAAATATCTTTAATTGCAGGGCATATCTTCACTGTGGGATCAGTGCAGGTGAGTGAGGATGAGTGGTGGATCTATTGGGTGGAGGGTGGTGCACAGTGGAAGGTCTGTTGGGTGTGCAGGTGCAATCAATGGTGGACATTTTCTACAGGTAAAAAGAGACATTGAGGGACCATTCTCTTATTTTCAGCATCATATGACCCTGGGGGGGCACTGGACACCAATGAAAATGGGACATTTTCATTACAGTTTAAGATATGGTTTGGACATGTTCAGGGGGTGAGTAAAAATAAATTAGGTAAAAATAATTAAACAATATGAGGGCCCTGTGCTCCCACAGGGACATGACAGTTCATTACAACATCTGTACACTTATCACTTATGGATAGTATCGGCCCTGTGCTCCCAAAAGCATATAAGGGTAAGATTACACTTTTTCAAAAAGTAAAGAAATTCATTGCAAAAAGTGTTGTTAATGCTTCAGTTAGGGTTGAAGCAATAAATGTAAGGAAATGAGACATTAGGGTTGACACCTTAACATCTCCCACACGTGACCACCCCACCCCCACCCCCACTGTCCATAGACCAACAGGAGATGGGGTGTCCTTTGGGGGTCGTTGGGCCTAATTCTCACCCCATCCTTCAATACTGTACCTTGTCAGCTTTCTTACATATGGAATGTGGTGAGAGTTCAGGCTGATGACCCAAAGGCACACTCCATCACCTGTTGGTCTGTGGATGGTGGGGGTGGGGTGGTTAGGTTGGGGAGGTGTCTGGGGGTCAACACTAATATCTAGTTTCCTTACTTTTATCACTTCATCCCTAACTGATGCATTTATGAAGTTTTTTTGCAATGAAGACTTTTGTAAAAAACAAGGCATGGTGAGGGGATGTACTCTACCCACCTATGCCTTTTTTTTTGTAGTTATTTAAAAAAACAGCATCTTTATAAATTAAAAATCCCTCTTTGTGATCCTTTTTGTGAGCCAATCCTGTTTCGTGATACCTTTTCATGAACCGATCCCTTTTTGTGAGGGGATGGTCACATAGCCCTCCCCTTACGAAAAAGGATCGGCTTATGAAAAGGGATTTACAAAATGTATTAGCTCAAAAAAAGGGATTACAAAAAGGAATTTTTAAAAAGGCACTGCAAACAATTTGTTTGGAATTTCAAGCTGAACTTTTTTTAGAGTAGAAAGGGCTCTCCCTAAGGATGTGATATTTGCTGGTTTGGTGAAACCATTTATAATGGTTCCATAGTTATGGGACTTTAAAAGCCCTTTTCGTGATCCCTTCTTGTGCGCTGATCCCTTTTTACAATCCCTGTTCGTGGGCTGTCAAAATCCCTTTTTCGTGAGGGGGAGGGTCACATGACCCTACCTCAAGAACAGGGATCGGCTTGTGAAAAGGGATTGTGAAAAGGGATCAGCTCGTGAAAATGGAGTGCAAAAAGGGATTTTAAAAGGGAACTGTAAACAAATGGTTTGGCATTTCAGGCTGAAATTTTCAGGGTAAAGTGGGCTTGCCCTAAAGATGTGACTTTTGCTGGTTTGGTGATAATATTTACATTACCTACATAGTTATAAGATTTTGAAGTTTGGAAATTTACCATTACGGAATGATGGAGGTGTGATGGGAGTGCTATGGGAGGAGCACAGGGCCCACAGGGCCTTGCACTCCAACAAGAAGAGGGATACTATTTTGCATTTATATTACTTCAAGGTAGTTTTTTATGCCATTACTGTAAATGTTATTATTAACGTTTCTGTTTGCATCACTGTTAGATTGTCATTAGCATTTGTGTTTATGTTACCATTGCTGTTTGTGTTTCTGTTTACATTACCATTTGCATTTTTATTTGCGTTACCGTAACCGTTGGCATTTGCGTTTCCATTCATGTTTGTGTGGGCATTACCGTTCCCATCAATATTTGCATTTCCATTGCCCTTACCATTAGCGTTTGCATTAACATTTGCATTTACATTTCTGAGTGCTTCTTTACAGGAGTGCTCCTACAGCACTCAGTCGGCGGCTGGCCATGGAGGTGAGAGGTGGGCTGTGCAGTCGCCAGCTGGTGATGAGTGGGGGTGCTAGGTGAGCTGGCATGGCTCGGTGGGGTGGTGGGGGGCCATTAGACTACCAAGGCATATCTGGTTATTTGCCACATTTGCAGCTGGTGACTCCGGGGTCAGGGCACTCATGGGAGGGGGGATGACAGCGCTGCCCTGCAGGGCATTCTACAATGGGGGATTCATGGTGCTGGGGGTGTGGGCAGCCCTGTTTGGCATGTAACTTGGACATGAGGTGCCAGTTGGTGTGGCCAGCCCTGCAGGGGTTTGGGGGACAGGGGGAGCATGCATCCCTGTTGTGGCTTGCTGGGTGGGGGGTGCACCTGCAACCTGCAGCTGCAAGTTGTGACATGTTGGCCAGGAAAGCCCTCTGTGCAGTGTACCTAGCCACATGTCGCAAGTCACAGGACCTTGCTGCAGAGACCCTGCCCCTTCTAGAATAGGGTGCAGGGTCAATGTCACAGTTGTGGGTGGCGCAAATTGCATTTGTGACCGAGCCGGAGGCTTTTGAACAGTAAAAGGAACATTGAGCATCTGCTGCCAGGCAACAGACGCTCGCATTCCCTCTGCTGTTCTAAAGTCACAAACTCGCTTACTGCAGTCTATGTGCAGTCGGCAGCTTTTTTTCAACAATTGACAGCAAGCTGAGCATAAAGCACAGCATTTTCTCACTTACTGAACCTGGGGCACCTCCTAGAAAACATTTGGCAATGTAGCAATCGTGAGTGTGGATAGCGCTCGGTCACGCTACAATTACAGGGAAAGTGAAAGTGCTCAGAGTGGCAGGATCAACCAGATAAGTTTCGATATGACGTATAGGAACGTGGAGATAACAGATGATATATAGAAACATGAAGATAACAATGTTATCTTCACTGGCCACCTCAGATATAATTTTTTATACTGTTATTTATCCAAAAACGTACATTGTATGAATTATGGTAGCACGGTAGTGCTACCATAGTTAGGGTTGAGGAGCCATTTCTATGTTAAACCCCAAAACTTTGCACCTTAATAACTTTGCAACTGTTTCACAGATTTGGCTGAAATTTGGAATACATGATCAAGAAACATAGGCCTTAGGATCTGCCAAGTTTTGTACTGGTTGGATATACGGCTGTGGAGTTATTAAACATGATCTGTGCGTGCATTTACGCTTTTTCTGGAATTCTACGGTCGCACCTACAGGTCGTACGGTTTGCGCGACCGGCCCAAAATCTTCAGGGAACATGCGACCGGGGTTCCCAATGTGCCTTTTGAAGATTTCATGAAAAAATATTAAACAGTTCAAAAGTTATTCAAAAAACAGTTTCCCATTATAAGTCAATGGGAAAAGTTAACAAAAAGTTCGACAGTGTCGCAAATGCATTTTTACTTTCACAAATGGGCCTGTTACTTTCACAAATCAGCCATTTTGTTTTCAGTTGGTGATCAGAAAAATGGTTGGCATTTAAATTTGGGACCCTCTAGCAACCTAATTCTTTTTGTATTCACCTAGTCGGACCCTGAGGATGCTTGCCATGTCTTTATTTTGTGGTAAAACACCCCAGAAATATGTTTTTCAAATTTCTGGAAAAAGTACTTTCGCAAGCTACTTTCGTGCTCACGAAAGTGTCGAACTTTTTTGCAAAAGCTTTTGCAAATTGCGACAGTAGTTTTCCATTTGTGGGAAAGTGACAGTGATACTTTGGCACTGTGCTGCAAAAGAACCGTTGGGAGTTTTGGGATGAAATTTGGAGGGAACGGAGCCGACATCTCACAGATGTGCCTTTCAGTGTTGTATTGAAAAAATATTATATGGCAGAAAAGTTACGGCACTCCAAAGTTAACAGTTTTTCCCATAGGATAACATTACGGCGCCCGACGCATTACAGAAATCCTTTGGATCCCTGCTGCAAACTAACGGTTTGGTCTTTTTTCCTGACATTTGGAGAGACCACAGCCAACAGCCCACAGATGTGCCTTTCAGTGGTTTGATGAAAAAATATTACAGGGAGGCAAAGTTATGGCGCTCCGAACATCTCTTTTTTTCCCATAGGATAACATTACGGCGTTCACCGCGTCTTTCAGGGCCCGTATCTCGGAAACGGTGCGAGATACGGACTTTTCGTCTGAAAAAACCTTTGCCCCCTAGTGGGGGTTAAGTACAAACTAGCCAGGACAGTCATAAATCATACGACTTTTAAATTTTTTTTCTATGTCGTACGGTTCCTGAGATATAACTTATTTAGTATTCCAAGTCCTCATTTTCTGCTCTGATACCCATTATTATGCATACATTCTTGGTACTCACTGTCTTTCTCTATTCAGCTTTTGGGGAAAACCAGCCTGTGCGCTTACATTACTGTTACCATTGCCCTTTCCGCTTGCAGTTCCATGCTCATTTCACTTACCGTTGAAGTCTACGCCACCACGCAGCCATCCTTGCGCTTTCATTTGCGCTATGCTTTCTGTTACTTTTTGCCATTGTCTGTAGTACTGTTTCTCTTTCTGTTTCACTTGCGTCACCATGCCCATTGACATTTCCATTTACAGGCATCATGTTACTATGTGACAAGACATCACGTGGCACACCGTTCCCGTCTATGCCACCATGTTCGTTACACTTTCTGTTCTCATTTGCGCTTGCATTACCTTGTGCACCACTGTTAGTGCTTCTGTTTGCGTTGCTGTTCCTGTTACTATGCCACAAGACATCATGTGGTGGGAGTGTGGGGCTCTTTGGGCCCTGCGCTCCCGCTGCTGCATTACGTGCTGGGAGCACGGGGCCCTATGTGCGTTATCCTTTGCGTTTTCATTTGCGCTTGCGTTTCTGTTATTTTTTGCCATTTGTGTCTACAGTACTGTTTCTCTTTCTGTTTCACTTTGCGTCACCATGCCCACTGACATTTCCAGTTGCAGGCACCATGTTACTATGTGACAACACATCACGTGGCAGACCGTTCCCGTCTACGCCACCGTGTGCGTCACCCTTTCTGTTCTCATTCGTGCTTGTGTTACCATGTGTGCCACTGTTAGCATTTCTGTTTGTGTTGCTGCTCCTGTTACTATGCCACAAGACATCATGTGCTCCCTCCGCCGCATTACATTCACTATTTCTCGTTATCATTCTTAAAAAGAAGGGAAATTAGAGGCAAAAAACTCCATTCAATGCATTAGTTAGGGTTGTTCCACAGCTACAAAAGTGAGGAAATTCGCTGTTAAGGTTGAAAACCCTAACTCCGAATTCACCCCCCCCCAGCACCACACACACACAGACACACACACACATTCAAGTATGAGGGAGGACCAAGTCAACACAACCAATGACAGACATCCAACAGCAGGTGACAGAAATAACAAACAATTGTCTAAATGTACTATGAGACATCCCCACCCACCTGACCAGGTACTGCATGCTCAGTGGATATCAACAGCAAAACTGAGGCCATGTACACCAAACATACACATCCCTGATTGCAGCTGCACACAACGCACTCACACTTTAGTAGTTGCATGGCCTTACTTACGATGCCCCACGCCACACCACAACTGGTACTGTGTCGTTAGAATAATATAAATGCTGAAGGTGCATGATGACAGTTGTAGAAAGGTTTTAACACTAGTGAGTATACATTAATTAAGAGAAGTACATAAATTAACTACAAGACACTAGCATGCTCAAGATAAAAGTAGTGTTACATTTAGTAGGTGATTTACATAGTAGTACATTTACTGCAATGGATTGCTCAAGATAGAGGCTGATGTAAACGTATGGAAAAGCATTGCCTGTTCAACGCTGTGAAATTGTCTGCCAGTATCAGATGCATTCTTACTGATGAAGGTGTACTGCTGATGTACATACATAGACCTTCAGTGTGTTTCAATACTAAAGATGCAGTAAGTATTCTTTGTAAGAAACAGTGTAATTGCATGGATCAGGCCAAGCAACTTCTAAATATCATAGCACTACTGAGCCAACAATGATGTACCTGTATCGGAGATGTATATAGGATAGATTTTCCTGTAGGCACTTACTGAATATGTTGTACCTGATAAAGACAATCTCATTGCATCTGTGATGACTAACTTATTCAAATAGTAATACATTTACTATTGTTGCAAAGAGTGATCTATGCCACTTATGGACACAGTGTAATTTTTTTTAACAGTTGTTTCATATTCAGGCTGTATGCCTAGTGTTTTGGTTTGCCACACTTCTGTCACTGATTCTATCAAAGTGATAACTATGTTAATTGTGGTACAACAGGAATCAAGTAGGTATGGTGTAGATATAAACAGAATGTCTTTTAGTATTGATTTAACTCACAATGGGGTAAGTGTACTAGGACAGCAAGGGTTATTCTCTATCACTGACTCTGTCAGTTATAATCACACTAAGGTTTCGATGACTGTAATGATCAAGTTACACTGTTCATCTTCATGAGTTCATATTCACAGCCATTCTCCAGTAACTAGGCAGTGTATGGTGTAACTGGGTGGGACACTGTGTTGCAAAGCTGCTGCAGTGCCTAACAGAGGGAGAGTATCTACTCATAAAGACAATTAAGCAATAAGGCATGACCAACAGTTATGTTAAATGGTCTGTTAATCACCCTGTAGGGGTTTAATGTTAAATGACGATAGCCGAAAGTGCCACATGTCGCTAGACAGTGATAAACTGACCATTAACATAATACCTGGGAGTGGCTTATTGCTATCATAATAAAACTGTTTTTTAAACAACATTAAACCATGTTCATCATATGGTTAGGCTCTACATGTATGTTAATAAAAACTAAACATAAGGCTGTTACAATGTTTACAGTCAATTAGAAAGCTGCATTTCTCAAACCCTTGTTATAATCAGATATATTATACCTGTACAACTCCTTGGTTTTGCCGAACTCTATTGCTCAGGTGGCCCACCACATGTGGTGTGGTCTGTTGTGGGGCATCGGTAGATAAGGCCATGCAACTACTAAGTGTGGTACGTTGTGTGCAGCTGCAATCAGGGATGTGTACGTTTGGTGTACATGGCCTCAGTTTTGCTGTTGATCGCCACTGAGCATGCAGTTCCTGGTCAGGTGGGTGGGGATGTCTCGTAGTACATTTAGACAATTGTTTGTTATTTCTGTCACCTGCTTCTGGATGTCTGTCATTGGTTGTGTTGACTTGGTCCTCGCCCATACTTGAATGTGTGTGTGTGTGTGTGTGTGTATGTATGTGTGTGTGTGGTGCTGGGGGAGGGGTGAATTCAGAGTTAGGGTTTTCAACCCTAACAGCGAATTTCCTCACTTTTGTAGCTGTGGAACAACCCTAACTAATGCATTAAACAGAGTTTTTTGCCTCTAATTATATATATACACACATATTAGTGCCATAGTAGTGGCACTATAGTTAATAATGAATAAATAATAAAACTTTATTTATTAAGTGCCTTTCAGGTACCAAGGCACTGTACAATCTTAACAATACAATCCCAAAACATAAAATTAAAATAAACATTAAAATCATAATATCAGTTCATAAAATGCTTTTCTCCACAGGTAGGTCTTAAGTTCCTGCTTAAAGCTCTCCACAGTCGTACATTCTCGAAGCTGACTGGGCAGAGAATTCCAGAGGTTTGGGGCCATAAACATAAAAGCGTGAGCCCCAGAAGATTTCAAGGTAACCCTCGGAACCTCCAGCAACCCCTCACCAGCCAAATGGAGCTGTTGCACAAGGTTGTAAGGAATTAGAAGCTGTTTCAAGTATTTGGGACCAAGTCCATGTAGGGCTTTGTAGGTCAATAGACCAACTTTAAAGGGGATCCACCACTGAATCAGCAGCCAGTGCAGATCACGCAACACAGGGGTAATATGTGACCTTCTAGACACCCCTGTTAACAATTGAGCTGCAGTGTTCTGCACTAGCTGCAAGCAGCAGATATCAACCCCAGGAAGCCCTAAGTAAAGGGAGTTGCAGTAGTCAAGGTGGGAGGTCATGAAGGCGTGGACCACCACAGGCAAATTGCTAGACAGAATGAGGTGTTTCACCGTGGCAATGTTCCTAAGATGGTAAAAGGCTGACTTGACGACTTCCGACACCTGATAACGAAGGGTCAGCCCGTCGTCAAGTAGTTAAGGTTGAGTAAGCACTTTAATGGTAAACCTCAAATTTTGCACCTTAATAACTTTGCCACTGTATGACGGATTTGACTGAAAGTTTGCATGCACAGTTTGGTACCATAGATCTCTGGATCTGGCAGGTTGCATTATGGCTGGCTATATGGTTGCAGAATTTCAGAATGCCAAAAAACACACAAAAAAAAGACTTCTTGAGCCTTTCTTTGCTCACGCTCACAGCCCGCATGATTTGTCTGTTTGGTCTGAAATCTTCAGGGAAGATGCAATCTGGGTCATTGATGTACCTTTTGAAGATTTGGTGTAAAAATATGAAACCTTTCAAAAGTTACTCAAAAAATAAATTTCCCATTATAGTAAAAGGGGAAAAAATATCAGTGTCTCATGAAAGTGTTGCAAGTACAATTTTCCTTTAGCAAATGGCCCTTTTACTTTCATGCTGCTGTCATCTTGTTTTCAGTTAGTGAGACAGAAAAATGCCTGGCATTTAAATTTGGGACCCCCTAGGTAAACACTGACTGTTGGGTTTACTTAGTCGTGTCCTGAGGATGTCAGCTTTAGCTTTTTTGGGGGGTAACACCCCCCAGAAATGCCATTTTAAAAATCGGTACCCCAGTACTTTCACAAATTGCGAAAAAAAGGCTACAACACTTTCACAAATGTGAAAGTTTCATTGCATTTTTTATGAAACTTTCACAGTTTGAGAAAGTATGGTGTTCACAAACTGCAAATCTTTGCCATCACCCTGCAACAAAATGGTTGGGGCTTTTGAGCTGAAATCTGCAGGGTGGAAAGCCCTGGTCCAACAGATGTGCCTTTTGGTGGTTTGCTGCCAAAACACTCAATGGGCACAAAGTTACAGTGTTCTGAATTTGAAATATTTCCCTTAGGATAACATTGCAGCGCCCGTGACTGCTTTTGGCACCCGTATCTCAAAAATGAAGCGATATATGGAATTTTCACTATCTGCACTTAGTGCTCTAACCTGCAAAAAACAATTTTGGAAATCATAGATTACACCAGCAGTGGAATTTGTTTCTTCTTTCTATGGTTACAGTGATATTAGCAAATTAGTGTCACAAGGGTTCCAAGGGTACCTTTTCAGTGTATTTCAGTGTCCATATCTTGTAAACAATACAAGATATGGATTTGGTTGATTTTGTCTCACGTGGAGGTTATACTGTCATGACTACAATGTCTATTGGTGTGTGGTGGATGGGGGTTGGGGTGTGGGTGCTAGAGGTGTGAACCCTAACATAGAATTTCCAAACTTTTTTCACTGTGCTATCAACCCTAACTGATGCATTAATGACGTTTTTTGTAATGAATGTCCTTTCTTTTTTAGAAAGTGTGATGTAACTGGTAACTGGTATGTGGTTGTGGGAACATGGGCCTCGCGCTCACTCACATTGACCTTTTTGTTTAATGGTATAGGTATGTAGGAGCGTCAGCCCTCTGGGCCCTACACTCCCACTTACACATAAGTAAAGAGCCATTTGGCAGCCCTATGTGCCAAATGCCCGAAACATGCTGTGAGTGCCGCAATGTTAACCTATGAGAAATTTCTCAACTTCGGAGCACCATAACATAACAGCTTAATCTGGTTCAAGGTCAGTTAGAATTCATCTGTATCCCCCTCAGTTGGGTGGACCTCTCTTGCCACCAGACGCCTCCTGCATGCTGGCATTTGGACCCTCAAATTACTACTCCACAAACTGCCTGTCTATTTAACATCTCTCATACACATCTCACATAGCGCCTACTCCCTAAGGAAATCTGACCTTATCCTACTAGATGTTCCCAGGACACGTACCACAGCTGGGCAAAGAGCTGTCTCATACGACCTCCCAAACATTTGGAGCTAACTACAAGCCATGCTGAAGCTAACCAGCATCGTATCAATTAACTCCTACAAAACACTAGCTATCTCTAAATTAAAAGACATATGTAGGTGCTACTAGGCCCCCAACGCCAAGTCATCTTCCTAGGTACCAACTGGCCCTCCACTTATTAAACTGAAATGTGTTGCATAATTTAGGACAAGGTTAAAGCTGGAATGTACTGCATATATAGCATAAGGACTTCCATTGTGTATACCGCTTGTATTATATATTTTTTTTTCCTTGTTGTTCTACATTTTATATTTCCTGTCTATGTAATTGCGAACTGTATGTGTTTGTGCCTCAGGACCTCCTTGTGAATGAGCTTGCTCAATGAAGCCTTTCCTGCAACAAACTTGAACTTGAACTATAGTCCTGAAAAGGAACCCTCGTAACACCGATTTGGCAATATCTCAGTAACCGTAGCAAGTATGAAAAAAATTCCACTGCAGATGTTATCATGACATCCAAACCTCCTCACAAGCTTGGACCACTGAACTAAAGCTGGAGTAAGCTGCTGGGAGTGAAAAATCCATATCTTGAATCATTTTCAAGATATGGTTCCAAAACGTGCCGTGGCTGCAGCAATGTTAACCTATGGGAAATTTCTCGGCTTCGGAGCACCATAACATAACAGCTTAATCTGGCTGAAGGTCAGTTAACATTCATCTGTGTTCCCCTCCCCCGGGTCGTGACTGAACATAAGCAGAATTTGTCTAGTGCACTTACCTGGTCACCAAAAACAAAATAAATTGTAACCATTTTAGATTTGTTTACCAAACCACCAAAAGGCACATCTGTCGGGCCAGGGCTTGTCACCTTGCAAATGTCAGTCCCAAAGCCTCAACAGTTTAGGCGCAGTGGTATGGCAAAGAAATTGTATTTTTTTCTGCAATAGTGTCACAAATTGCAACAGTACAGATGCAAAAAAAAATTTCATGATTTGTGAAAGTGTCACATCTGTACTGTCATGATTTAAAACTCTACGGAGGACCCCATTTTAAAAGAAGGTATTTCCAGGGGTCCTAGAGAAATTCTGATGATGCCATTGTGTTCCTCAGGCCCCAATTAGGTAAACACAACTGTCAGTATTTATCTAGGGGCAGTAGAATTTGAATTACAGCCATTTTTCTCCATCACTAATTGAAACAAGATGGCAGCTGCATGACAATACTGAATGGATTTTCAACAGTAAAATGTGCTTTCACAAAAGTAATGAGTGCTTTAGAGAGGCACATATATTTTTTCCCATTGACTATAATGGGGAAATTAAAATGTGAATAACTTTTGAACTGATTCATATTTTTTCATCAAATCTTCAAAAGGCACATCAGTGACCCAGATAGCATCTTCCCTGAAGATTTAAGACCAGACAGACAAATCATCTGTGTTGTAGCCCCAAGCAAAGAAACACACAAAACCCCTTTTTGCTACACTTTTTTGGCTCTCCACTGCTCCTCAACCACTCATCTGACTATAATGCAACTTGCCAGATCTAGAGAACTATGGTGCTACTCTGTACATGCAAAATTTCAGACAAATCCATTGTATAATTGCACAGTTATTAAAGTACAAAATTTGAGGTTTAACATAGAAGTGTCCAGGCAGCTCTAACTATAGTTGCACTACTGTGTATGTGTGTGTGTGTATATATATATATATATATATATATATATATATATATATATATATATGTATATAAATATATATATATATTGGTAGCACAGTAGTGCTACCATAGTTAGGGTTGAGTACCCCTTTTAATGTTAAATGGTGAAATTTTGCACCTTAATAACTTTGCCACTGTACAATGGATTTGCCTGAAATTTGGCAGGCACAGGGCAAAATCATAGATCTTTGAATCTGACAACCTTTGTACCAGTCGGATATATGGCTGTGGAGTTATTAAACAACATCCTTGTGCACATTTACGGTTTTATACGCATTCTTTGCTCACACCTACAGGTCGCATGGTTTGTGTGACCAGTCCAAAAACTTCAGGAAACGTGGGGCCAGGGTGCTTGATGTGCCTTTTGAAGATTTCGTGGAAAAATATTGAACAGTTCAAAAGTTATTCAAAAAACAAGTTCCCATTATAAGTCAATGGGAAAAGTTAACAAAACGTTTGACAGTGTTGCAAATGCACTTTTTAGTGTTGCAAATGGCCCTTTTACTGTCACAAATCTGCCATTTTGTTTTCAGTTGGTCATCAGAAAAATGCTTGACATTTAAATGTGGGACCCTCTAGCAACCTAATTCTTTTTGTATTCACCTAGTCAGACCCTGAGGATGCTAGGCATGTCTTTATTTTGGGGTAAAACACCCCAGAAACATGTTTTTCAAATTTCTGGAAAAAGTACTTTCAAAAAGTACTTTCGCATTTGCGACAGTGTCGCATGAATTTGCGAAAGCTTTCGCAAAATTCGACAGTACTTTTCCAGGCTGTGGGAAAATGACAGCAATTCTTTGCCACTCTGCTGCAAAAGAACGGTTTGGTCTTTTGGGCTGAAATTTGGAGGGAATGCAGCCAACATCTCACAGATGTGCCTTCCAGTATTTTGGTGAAAAAATATTACAGGGCAGCAAAGTTACAGCACTCCACATTTGACACATTTTCCTATAGGATCTCATTACGGCATCCGCCGCATTATAGGAATCCTTTGCCGCCCTGCTGCAAAATAACGGTTTGGTCTTTTGGGCTGAAATTTGGAGGGAAGAAAGCTAACATCCCACAGATGTACCTTTCTGTGGCTTGGTGAAAAAATATTACTGGGAGCCAAAGTTATGGCACTCCAAACTTCTCTTTTTTTCCCATAGGATAACATTACGGCATTTGCCATGCCTTTCAGGGCCCGTATCTCAAAAACAGTGCAAGATACAGACGTTTTGTCAGAAAAAGGCTTAAGTACAAGACTATCCATGAAAGTCATAAATCATATGACTTTTAAATTTTTTTCCACGTCATACAGTTCCTGAGATATAAGCAATTCAGTATTCGAACTCCTCATTTTCTGCTCTGAGACCCATTATTATGCATACATTCTTTGTACTCACTGTCTTTCTCTATGCAGCTTTTGGGGAAAACCTGCCTGTGCACTTACATTACTGTTACCCTTACCACTTCTGCTTGCAGTTCCGTACCCGTTTCACTTACTGTTCCAGTCTACGCCACCATGTGCGTTACCCTTTGCGTTTTCATTTGTGCTTGCATTTGCGTTATTTTAGCCATTTGTGTCTACAGTACTGTTTATCTTTCTGTTTCACTTTGTGTCACCATGCGCATTACGATTTGCATTTGTGGGCACCGTGTTACTATTCGGGCCCCACTCTCCCGCCGCCACATTACATTCACTATTTCTCATTATCATTCTCAAAAAGAAGGGAAATTAGAGGTAAAAAATCTATTTAGTGCATTGTTAGTTCCATCGCGGATAAAGTGAGGAAATTCTCGGTGTTAGCTCTTGACCCCTCATCGCTCAAGCTGGCATCGGGTGCGTTGTTGTCTGTCCCAACTCTCACCCCATTCTCCCATACCTCTTGCTTCTTCACATCTGATGGGGTGAGAGTTAGCCGCAACCCCAATGTGCACCCCAATGCCAGTTAGGGGTGTGGGTGGGGGTCCAAGGGGGGCTTTCAATCCTACTATCGACTTCCTCACTTTGTCGCTGTGGAACAACCCTAACTAATGCATTAAATGGAGTCTTTTGCCTCTAATATATATAAATATATATATATATATACATTCATTGCCAAAAAAAAAAAACACAAAATGGATTCATATGAAATTTGGCAAGGCAAGAGCCTATAAATACACATACACACACACACACACACACACACACACACACACACACACACACACACTGCTACTCGGGGACAGGGAGAAGGGTCCACTAGACCACCAGAAACAGAATTATTTATTGTTCTGATAGATCATGGTGGAATGACCACTAGACCACCAGGGACCTGAGATTTGTAATGATAAGAGGATAGGGGCTTGGGGGTCTACTAGACCACCAGGGAATTAATATTTTATTATTCAGGCAGATGGGGTGCTACTGGGCTGGTGAGTCTACTATATGACCAGGGACCTGATTAATTTACTGTTAAGGGGATCAGGGCTGGTGTGGGTCTGCTAGACCACCAGGGAGACTGGCACATATTGGCTACCCCACAGCTTGTGGCAACCCATCCAGATGCTCTGTCTGTTTGGTGCATGGCCACAGTTGCTGCAAACTGCAAGACTTTGACACCAGGACCCTACCTTATATAGAATCAGGCATATGGTCTCTGGTGCACTGGAATCACCGTAAGTCACCTTTGGAGCTGCTTGTGCCAAGTATTGTGATTCGGGCCCATGGTACCTAAATGACTATCTCACTACTATAACAACAACGTCAGTAAGATAACAGAAGTCATTAAAAGTACAATATTTGTTAGTGGTGGAACATTCATAATGTATTTTTTTGTATACTATTTTTATGGCAAAAACATTGATATGTCCATTTTTCTTTTCACTGTATTTCCCTTCTGTGCAGATATTTAAGTTTTTTGAAGTTTCCAAAAGTCCCTGTTCTCTGGTCACCCCCCACTATGAATAAATTAAATATTTTTGTGTGGTACTATGCTGTGAACTATTGGAAATGCATGCTATAACCATCTTAATTCATCCACAGTATGAATCCAGTATGGAAATTCAAAAAGTAACTTCAAGGAAGGCCACCCAGTGGCTCTGCAGTACAGATACCACCCAACCTAATGGCAACCACTTCTAGAAGAGTGTCTCTAGGGGGACTCTTACCCTATGCCTTACTGTATGTCCCCCATGGAGGGCAATCCATGGGGAATCTATAATTCATGTAAGTTCCTGGGATGGTGGATGACAGGGATGAATGGAAAACCAGAGAAGGATTAAAACCTTGCTGGAAATAAGTGACCTCAAGGGAAGCGATTTTAAAAAATTGCCAGCTGCCACCATCTTTAATGACTTGAGTCACTAATTTTAAAATGAATAAAAAAGCTATTTTGAAAACCTGTAAGAAAAAATTGTAATGATGATTATCTAATTGCTTTAGAAATATATTAATGTCAAAAATCTAATGAAATGTTTTTGCTAACAAATTCTGTTGCTTTAACATGTGTAAGACCATGGAGGTTAAAGGAGTGTAAAACAGCTCCTTTCTCCAGGACAGAGAGATACGGGGGGTACAATAATTTGGGTGAGGAAGGCCACTAGGCTACCAGGGTAAAATTAAACAAAAAAAAGAAAAGAAACAAAAGTAAAGAGCACTCAGTATTAAGAACCCACACTATGTTTGTTTTCTTAAGAGGATTGTGTGCATATGCTAATTTAGTGGACAATAGTTGTTTGAACTATTGCTCATGTTAGTGAGTTTAGGAGGCCATAGTTCCTGCTTTAGAAAACGGCAAAGAACATTCTTGTCATCTGATTGGCTGTCAGGCTCCCAGAGCTGGACAATTATTTTTTGATAGATACCCAGAAAAAACCAAGTGCCAATCCAGGGTGCCCCATTACTTAGCATATGATTGAGCACCCCCAATTTTCAGTCTGACCAGCTGCCATTTTCTCCTTCTCACTTATGGATCAACATTCCCCCAACCCAAACACACAAAAAAAACACAACAGCAGCCCGAAAGTCATCTAACTGGTATTCCAGACTTCAAACAGTCTAAAAGTTTTTTTTTTTTAAATCAGCGGTAACATGTTGCGTGCTCTTACATATGGTTCCCACTCCTAAAAAGCTGGCCGACGCAGTAGTGATTGAGGCATCAAAGAAGCTGCACATATCGGTACTGGGAGCCAAATACAAGAAATCCCACCTCCGCTCCCCACCCCGACTTCACAACATGCAAACTGTCCACATACCTCCTCCTGCATGTTCAGGCTACCCGACTGCTGTTTCTTAGTTGTTTTTTTTTCCTTTTTGTAAACTGCGCCCATCTTGTCACAGCCAGCACTCCCGACGGCTGATTCCTCACTGGCTCTCACAGGTACCTGGGCTCCATATCTTAAGCTAAACTCCAGCAACAAAATGTACTGCACCTCCACATTGCTCCATGGCCTCGAACCCCATCCCCATCTTTCACACAAGACTACAAATCCCATAAACCCAAGAGGCAGCCACATAGCTCATACAGACAAAATATTGTTAACCAGATTGCCCTCTAGTGGTAGACATGCAGCAGTGCAGGAATTATTTTACAAAAAAATGTATTTCAAAGTTTTTTAAACATTAATCACACTACTTGAAAGCTTTTTTTTTTTATATTTTTTAAAAACATATTACCGATGGGCCATTTTCTAAGTGCAATAATACCCTCCAGGGTGGGCATTATTGGGAAAAAACCGACCTTTCGGAGCTATAAGGCCCTCTGCCTGCAGCATCGGGCCTCATTACGCCCCTGGGCAGTCCTGTATTTCCCAATAATGCCCACCCTGTCGGGTATTATTGCTTACATATCTCATCATGTGGCCAAGATTTGGCCACTCACAAGCCAGTATTCCAGTTCAAGGTTTAGAAATGGTCATGTTTTCCTGAAATAGAGTTACTGTTTATTCAGCTTAGGTTTTAGGAAAACATTGCACACATAGCATTACCTTTTTTTTTAACTTACTTTTTTACACTGCCTTCCTGCAGCACATCTGCCTCATCCACCAGGGTCCCCAATTTGTTGACACGGGCTGTGCTAGGAGGACTGAGGATGTCAGCTCCCACTGAATGCTCCACTCCCTGGAAATTTCTAGAGCCCCTGGATAACCCCCTGGGTGAGGCAGATGGGACTTCCCTAAACCCCTCCGAGACCTCAGGGGGAAGAGGACACCCAGAGCTGCTCCATGGATACCCCATAGTCACCAGCACAGGGGCCTGTCTCCTGGTGCAGGCGTGGGGGGTTTACTTGTGTTTCTTGGTCCCTCCCCCTGCAGGTGTTGCCACTCAAGGAGAGCCAATGAAATGAAGGCATGTAGAGATGTGCTTTCACACCCGGCCCTTGGCTGACATCCACCACTCCCTATTGCTGAATTGTCTTTGGCTGCACCTCCACCTGTGGTCGCCCAGGTAGTGGTATAGCAGCAAACATTGCAACCCATCCTCCCCTGAGAAAGAGAGCAGCCCTGTGGGTGCTCGATCCTTCTCCTCCCAACCAGCCCTCCAGCAACCCAGGCTCACTACTGAACCCGGCTCACTGGCATCACAAGCAATAGCTGTGCCACTGCACCGATGGGCCCGCACAGCATTACTTTTGTAAGTTATTACATGTAGTTCACTGTAGTCCAATTTTAAGTGCAATCATTTTACAGATTATTCAAAACTTAATGTAGGGAATTCTGTTTAAGAAAACATTGCACATGGATAGTATAACTTTTGTAAGTTATTACATATAGCACACAGTAGTCATGTATAAGTGCATTAAGGTATGATCAGAACCAGTTCTATGGCATTATATGACTGAAGAAAATGTGCACATGGACAGCATTAGTTTCCCAAGCTATAACTTATAGTGCACAATAGTCATGATTTAAATGCAATAGTGTTGTGGTTTCTAGGGTACTATGTTTGAAGTAACACTGCATAGGAATAGCATTATGTTAGTAAGTTTTTACGTGTATTACACAGTAGTCATATTTTAAGTGAAATTATAAAATGGATAGGGAAATACTGCCTCCTGATTAGTTTGAACGTATAGATTGGGACAGCACAATACACAAGCTAAAAACTGGCTGTCAGGACACAGCACAGTAACTATATCAATGCCTTTTTGAAAAACTCCTGATTTCCATTGGAAACATTGTATATATACAATATATACAAACATTGTATATATTCCACATTTACTCATAGAGAAAATCATCTCGGCCTTTTAAAACTCCCTCATAAGAAAAATAAATTGATTAAATGCTATTTTCTTTTCTATTCCCCACCTTACACACATAGGCCTGGTTATTCATAAATCCAGATTAGGGCTCATTAAGTATTTGCTACGGGAGTTAATTAGTGCCTGGAGAAAACTAGTGGTATATTGGAACATGTCATGGCACTTTGTCAGCTTTAAAAGCATGTTCCAATATATAGAGATGGGTGAAGTTGGCAAACTCCTCTCCATGAAAAATGTCATGCATTTCATGAAATATTTCACTGATGTGAAATGCAAAATTCTGCCTGCAAAATTCTGAATTTTGCCCGCGAAGTACAGAATTTCACCTGTAAACAGCGGAATTTCACCCACGAATGGCAGAATTTCACCTCTCATGGGTGAAATTCTCCCATTTGCAGGTGAAATTCCACATTTCACAGGCAAAATTCCACATTTCAAAAGGTGGAATTTCACATTTTTGTACCTGTGAAATAGTTCATGAAATGTGCAAATTTCATGAAATATTTTGCACCGCAAAATTGCCAACTTTGCTGGAACGTCGCTGGCGAAATTAAACTTTGGCACATATCTACCAATATACCAACCAGTCACTAACCAGACTGTGATTTCAAACACCAGCCCCCTACTGGCCATAGGAGGTATGGTCTATAGGATACTATGCAGGATTTGTATCATAGTTGGGCTGTTAAGGCCTACTGATTGCAATTACTTTTCCAGAGAAAGCTTCTATATCCATACCTAAAAATGTAACTGACCCAATAGCTCTAGAAAGGCACTATGGGGTCATTTTTAGCTCATTCAGGCCTCATTACAGGCCCAGAGCATACTCTTTACACAAACCCCATGTACTAGCTATCATCAGCTTGTAGCCCGACCTGTCAGACTGCCATCCACAGTCCAGGTCTGAAATCACCAGCCCCTCACAGATTCTCAGGTAGTTTGATAGCCATAGCCATGGTTCTATGATGAACCCAACCTGCCAGACAGCCATCCACAGTCCAGGTCTGAAGCCACCAGCCCCTCACAGAAGCTCAGGTAGACTGAGAGCCACAGCCACGGTTTTCTTACAAACCCGACCTGCCAGACTGCCATCCGCAGTCCAAGTCTGAAGCCACCAGCCCCTCACAGAAGCTCAGGTAGTCTGAGAGCCACAGCCGTGGTCCTCTGACAAACCCAACCTGCCAGACTGCTATCCGCAGTCCAGGTCTGAAGCCACCAGCCCCTCACAGAAGCTCAGGTACGGATTTACCCTCAGGGACTGATTGCCTCCAGAAAGGGAGCCCTAGCTGTCTGATTTTTCTTTTTTACATGAGGACAGTTGTCTCTGGGTTTAAATCCAGACTCTGTTACTGCTGTGACCCACTGGCTGCAGTCAGTCCCAGGAGCACTCCGATTGGCTCCATATAGCTCTGCACTGTTAATGCTTGAATTATATTGTACTGGATTATGATTTCTGTTAAGACTGTCTTGCTAGCATTTCATAGTTGAAGTTTGCTGATTTAATCTAAATGCCTGTAGTGTGTTCCCTCATAAAACCCAGTAGCAATGTCAGCTCAGCCTTTGAACCCCCCTCCTTCACCTTTTTACTCTAGTATTGTGTTTTAAATAGCTTTGTTCTTGCTTTCTCAGACTTTTTGGCACCTTGCCTAGCATTTTGGTCTGCAACACCCCGTTTAAGCCATTTTGCATTTCTTTTTAGATCCACGAGCAGCCCCACCCCCCTGCCTTTCTTATTTAATTCCCCTCTGCCCTTCTCTTTTCAGGTAGTCTAAGAGCCACAACCATGGCTCTCTGATGAACCTGACCTGCCAGACTGCTATCCGCAGTCCAGATCTGAAGCCACCATCCCCTCACAGAAGCTTAGGTACGGACTTGCCCTCAGGGACTGATTACTTCCAGGAAGGGAGCCCTAGCTGCCTGATCTTTTGGCCCCCCCACCCCTCCTCATCCTGATTAAATACACTTAAACCATGTCCCAGCTTTCTAGTTCACTCCTACAGGCTACTGCCAGTCACACTCACCCACCACGTCCCCGACCTCTATTAAATCCCCAAGGGTACTGCCCAGTTCTCATCTACCCTGCTCTTATTACGTATCAGTAGACTTATCCCTCCAGGGATCCCAGCTCATCTGCCATGGGACGACACACAGCCACTGGGCAGATGATGCTTCCTTAGCCACCACCCGAGACCACAAGCATGGACTCTTCTATCAAAGAGGTACAGCAAAGCTGCATTTTTTCACCCACTCGCCCATCCCCCAGGATCTTTATTATATATAAATCCTTCCCCACCCCTCTCATTCTTTGATTCTCCTTTCCATCTATCTAAATGCCTCTCACATCGACGCTTTCCATAGGCTAACAGCGCTGCACATTACCATTTCATATAGCGGTGTAAGACCATATTGGTGCAGCCTACTTTACCACACACATTACCATCTCATACAGCGGTGTAAGACCACATTGGTGCAGTCTACTTTGGCAGCATCCTACCTCCTTTTAAAGTTCCAGCTACTGAGGGAGACCATACATCTTCAGTGATCATATAGGCTTGGTGCCATCTGCTATCTTGCTCAGCCCTGTGAAGTCCCCAAATACCTGCACACGCCGACTTGTCTTGTTCTGTCTGGTGATTCTCTAGGAGTCTCTAATACAGCTTTGCCATCTACAGATAAAAACACTTTGCCGTAGTCATAGCTTACTGTTTTTCACTATAAGGCATCAACATAAAGGCTGATACCTGGCTCCCTGTCTTCATCTTCCTATGGCTGGTGCCTTACGTAGTGTATCACCCAGGCCAAAATAACTCACAGGGGGAGTCAGACCCTCTGTCACAGTGCCATTTGTACAGCAACTCATCTCATAGCTTTTGTTGCACCCCTGCGCTCCTATACTTGCATCAGTCTGAGGTAGCTTCTGGGGGTGGGACCTGCACCTTCCTACCCATACAGGGTATGCCCCCCATATCCCAGTAATAATGCCACTTGGAGCCATGTGGCAAGAGTTTTAGTAGCTGCATCCTTCGGACAGCACTGCATAAATAGCAGGGCCCAGCACTCTCATTCTGTCATTCCAAGCAGTCGTGGAAGAATTATAGCTTTCAAATTATCTCTGGCTGCCCTAAAGAAAATTGTGTTTCTTCTCCTATTGTGCTCAGGCAATGTTGAACTTAACCCTGGTCCTACAGAAGCCTTGTCATCTCTGTCTGACCTTACAAGGCTTAGACGAATGAGCTTTATGCATGTTAATGTTTGCAGTCTCTTAAAAAAGCTTACATCGATCCAGACCTGGGTCATTCATACCGAACCAGAAGTGCTGGTAGTCTCGGAATCCTGGCTCAGATCTTCTACCCCTGTCAGGAAGGTTAACATCCCTAACTATTGCTGTTCAGAGCCGACAGGCAGACTAGGGGTGGTGGGGTAGCCATTTATGTCAAGAACAAATATACGGTCACTACCATTGACTCCTCTAGGGCAAATGGCTTTGAATGTCTGTCCCTTAAGGTTGAAACATCCCGCTCAATGGCTATTGGGGTTATAGGGTGTTACAGGCCTCCATCTGCTGGGTCCCAGATCCTGTCTCACCTATCAACTATTATGGGACTTGAGACCCTCAAAACTATTACTCTAGGGGATCTCAATTACAACTGGTTATCCAAGGCTTCCTTGTCCCTCAAATCCTTCTGTGACTCTCTTGAGCTCACACAACTCATTGATGAACCAACGCATCCTAACAAGAAAAAAACTCCAGGAATAGCACCCTATTGGATGCCTTTCTTACAAGCAAGCCACGGTCCTTTTCCTATGCTGGAATATTTTTCTCGGATGTCAGCTATCACTGTTTCATCGCCGGTGTAAGATCTGACTCCAATACCCCCTCCACATCTAAATTCTTCACCAGAAGGTCCAGACGCAACTTTGACCGCTGTGCCTACATCGATGAGCTAAAATCGTCTGTACACTGGCATAACTTTTACCTATCCAAATCGGTCAGTATGGCATATGACATTTTTCATGAAATAGTGTCTTGTGCCATAAATAATCATGCTCCCTTGGTAAAAGTCCATGTAATGACCAGAACTTGCTGTTGGTTCTCTGCTGAACTCAAGGCTGCATTACTAGCAAGAGATAAACTCTGGAAAAAAGCCTGCAAATCAAAAACTGCCGAGGATTGGTTCCACTTCAGGAAGGGTAGGAACTCCTGCACCAAACTGGTTAGAGAGGCTAAGGCCAACTTTTACCATTCTGAGCTTGACTCTGCCTCAAGGTGCCCAGCTAAATTTTGGTCCACAATCAAAGAGCTGTCTGGTCATACAGCTGGAAATGTACTTCCCTCGAAAATCATCTCTGACAATGTTACTATCAATGATAGCAAGGAGATTCTCCAGGCCTTCAAAAACCACTTTGTTACGACAGGCCTAGCATTCGACAATTCACCAGCATCCGTGTTACATTCTCAGGTTAGTGCACAGATTCCTGAACCTAGCACCACTAATGTGGTCTTCTCATTCCTTACTGCTTCGTTGAAAGAGGTTGAAGACCTCCTTCTACAGTTGGACACCAAGAAAAGCACTGGTGCTGACTCTCTCGACCCCTACTTCTTAAAGACTGCATACCACATCCTAGCTGTACCAATCACACACCCATTTAACTTGTCCTTGTCCCAGGGAACTCTTTCACACCTATGAAAAATTGCCCAAGTCATTCCTCTGTTTAAATCAGGGGATCCCTGTGACCTAAATAATTACAGGCCGATATCTCTCCTACCAATATTGTCTAAACTGCTGGAAAATATTGTCAGTGCTCAGTTGAGAACCTACCTAGATAACAAGAACCTTCTAAACCCTATGCAGTCTGCTTTCAGAGCCAAGCACAGTACCATTACAGCTGTGGCCAGTGACTGATGACTGGCAATGAGAGCTGGAAAACCAAAAATTTGTATGTGCCGTGTTCCTGGACATTAGCAAGGCCTTCGACACTGTCGACCACTGCCTGCTTCTTTCCACCCTAAAAGTGATAGGTCTGAACCCGACCTCTCTGTGCTTGTTCAATAATTACCTTACAGATAGGCTTCAGCAGGTCAAGGCCGAAGGGGTGCTCTCTCCACTCAAACCACTAAAAAGAGGCATTCCACGGGGATCTATCCTGGGGCCTCTGTTGTTTGCCGTTTATATAAACAACATTGATGTTGGCATCAAGGAGGCCAATATTCACATTTTCACTGATGATAAGGTGTTGTACCTAAGCCGCCCAGTTCCGGAAGCCACCTGAGGAGATTTACAAACAGAATTCAACTTGTTGCAGAATCAGCTCCTGAATAAAAAACTCTTACTCAATGCCAAAAAACAAAAGCTATGCTGTTCTCTCTGGCTACTCATTTGGTGAACCCTGCTATCTCTGGCTCCTTACCTTCCATAAACACTTTACTAGGAGAGAGGTTGGAGTTTGTTACAAAATTCAAGTACCTAGGGGTCTGACTAGACCACTGACTCTCCTTCATGGAGCATGTCGAGGATCTGTTGAAAAAGGTGAGGCAGAGGCTTGGTGTCTTCTTTAGAATGAACCTCCTCCTGACCAAAGATGCCAAGATGCAGTTAGTTCAATCCACGTTTCTATCCCTAATTGATTATGCTGATTTCATTTATAGTCAGTGTAATGCCTCCTGTCTTACTAAACTGGACACCTTATACCACACAGCCTTGAGATTCATAACTGGCCTACCTATCACCACCAACCACTGCTCCTTATATGCAGCTGTGGGGTGGACTTCCCTTCAGTACAGAAGGAATAGAAATGCATCTCTCTGGACTTACAGAGCTATTACCAACAAATTACCCGAGTACATTTCTGACTGTTTGCCATTATACGTGGTAGGCAACTATGCACTGAGAATCTATTCTCTGCTTCTACTGAAGGTACCTAGAGCCAATGCACACTTTGGGAGAACGGCCATAAGCTTTGTGTTGCCCTCACTCTGGAACAAACTACAGAAACCTATGAAACTGAGTCTCCCTATTCGTCTTACCACCTTCAAGACCTTGTATGCCAAGGCAGTTAAGGAGCTATGTAGCTGTTTCCAGCATGCTTAGTGTGCTAGGATGCCTATTGCTTACCTGCCCACTACATCTCCACCTAACCCGGCCCCTTGATTGTCTCCTCCTATACCCCCCCTTTTTTCTGCTAATCCACTACCTTTCTTACCCTTAGACTCCTAACATATATGTCCCCAGCCCATCTACCGTAGCACCCATCCTAGAACAGCTGCAGTCCTGTACCCCTTCCCTCCATATCTGTCCCTTAAGTTTGTACATGTCCTGACCAATGATATGCTGTGCTGTTTGAAAATGTTTTAATATGCTGGCTGTTTCAGAATGTCTTAATTCCCCTTCGCATACCATTCTCCCTAACCTTGTCAACCCTATACTTGAAATACTTGTTATTGCTCTATGTATTTTTTTTCTATTTCTGTATAATTATGTCTATTTATTTTCTGTACATGAAAGTGTTATTCTTGACCTTGTGTAATGCGGGTCCACCTTGTAAATGAGCCTGCTTAATGGTGTTTCCCCGGATAAATAAAAACTTGATTGATTGATTGATAGCTCACTATTTTTCCTGGTATACAGCATGAAATATTACTGCAGTTCCATGTCCCCGTGACCAGTGGACCCTCCCACCCCAAACACCCATTATATATATATATCTATAACAGCTCTAGTTGGTAGTAGTGCCCCCACCCCCAAACATCACATCATACATATATAACATCCCTAATGACTAGTGGTGTCCACACCCCACCAAACACCCTACCCTACATATATAACTGCCCTGGTGGCTAGTGGCGTCCCTGCCCCCTGCTTCTGGGTTTGAGTCTATCACCCACTTTGACCCAGCATGTCCCCACAGCTCAGACATCTCTGACCCACCAGTACCATTGCACCCCCCTCAGTGACTAGCACAGACCCTCCACTCACCTCCATGACCAGCTGCCAACTGACAGATTGCAATCACACTATTGTAATCACAGCTGATTTAAGATGCACAATTGCAAACTGTCAATCAGAAGATGACCATGCAGTTGAGTGGAGGGTCTGTGCCGGTTGCCAAGGGAGGGCAGTACTGACAGGTCAGAGAATATCAAACCTAGTGGGGCATAACAAAATAGGGTGGCTGGGGAAGTAGAAACTTGGGAGTGGGAAGCAGGAGTCCACTAGCCACCAGGGAAGTTATATACAGTATGTAAAACAGGTTGTTTGGGGGCCAGAGGGCACAGCTAGCCACCAGAGCTGTTATGTAGGTATTATGGTATATTCAGAGGATGGGGGGCACCACTAGACATCAGGGCTATTATATGTATATGCATATGATGGGGTGTTCTTGGGGCAGGGGGCACCACTAGCCACCAGGGCTGTTAAATATGTATGACAGGGTGTTCAGAGTGCAAGGGAGTACAGTTGTTTAGACCTGGTTTGGAGAGGCAGCAATATGTTGGTGCACCAAGATGCAAAGCACTATCAGTTGCTTTGCATAGGTGCACTGACATACTTTAGGGTCAATCTCTAACAGGGTAGCAACATGCTAACCATCTCATCAAATATGACATTTTGCAGTCCTTCCCTGTTTTAGGCCTGCAAACTGGTGTTTCCAAGTCACTAACCTGTTTAGTGATGCTTAACATCTTTGAATATTGTGGTCATAAAGTATTACTCATAGTTTTATTTTCTGATCTTTTTTTCAAACCATGAGGTCCCCTGTCCCTCCTTTCCATACCTCCCTATAAGGGACATCTTTGCTGCTTGTCCTGCCACAAACACATTTAAATCCCTTTCTTTACTGGGGCCTTGTTTTTGTGTGTGTGTGTGTGTGTGTGTGTGTGTGTGTGTGTGTGTGTGTTCTTGTTGGGAGAGAAGCAAGTTCGGCTAGCAGAATTCTAGACAAGTTTGAATTTCTGCATTCCATGATAAACATTCCAGCCATTAAATGTGTGGATAGACATATTATTGAGAAATGGAGAGGGACTAGGTCATACTAATTAATGTAAAACACTGGCATTTTTTTTTCCAAATGTTCTCACCTTACCCATTTTATAAGCATAAAAGAAAACACTTTGGTGGTGTGCTTAATGCTGATCTAACTTCTCTTCTAATAGACAATATATTTACATATTGAAAGTGAAATAGTGTTACAGGTTATTCAGCATTGGTTCTAATGCATCTTTTCTGTAAAGAAATATTGTACATGGTCAGCATTACTTTTGTAAGTTACTACATACAGTATACAGTAGTGCACAGTAGTAATGTCTTAGGTGCAATATTATCACTGTTTATTCAGTATTGTTTCTTGGACATGAAGTCTGAAGAAACATTGTACATGGATAGTACTAATTTTTAAAGTTATTAAATATCATATAAAGGTGTCATGTTTTAGGTGAAATACATTCCAATTTACTTAGAAATGCTTCTATGGCATAGCATTGTGCATGGATAGCATTACTTTTGTAAGTTATCAAGTGGTCCATAGTATTCATGTTTTAAATGCAATAACATTACAATTTATTCAGAATTAAATCTAGGGCACTGCGTTTGAAGAAACATTGTGAAGTACATGGATAGCATTATTTTTGCAAGTTATTACACATAATACACAGTAGTCATGCTTAAATTGCAATAGTGTTACAGTTTATTCAGAATTTGTTCTAGAGCATTAAGTCTGCAGAAACATTGCACTTAGATATCATTACATTTGTAAGTCATTATATATTGTACACTATTGCCATTAGCATTGCTTGGATAATCTGCTGAAATTTCCAGATACTCCATGATTTCACACTGTTTTCCCAGAGCAGGAAACAAGGATAATGGCAGCTTTACACTGTAGTAAAAAGATTCTTGTTTCTGTAGTGGAGACTCAATAGTATCCATCCAGTCTGACTTGATGTTTGCTGGATGGTCATGGATAACTCAGATACTGTACTTCATGCAAATAATGATTAGGATACATCATTATCACCTAAGGACAAAACATTCTGCCATTAACCAGGGTGTTCAATCATCCTATACATAATAATAACCATCCATGTAAACAATTCATTCTAGATACACACAAAAATCAAAACATTTGACTGATAATGGATTCAGCCACATAAGGGTAACAACTGTATAAACAAATTATCTTCTGGCTAGCGTAAATAAGGCACTATCTGAACATGTCTACTAGTTATGTGCTTTCTGTATACTTCTAGTTAATGTGCTGCTAAACCTTCAACCATTATAAACTGGAGTAGGGTTCTGTGCTAATCATTACATTACATTACTGAATACCTGCAGTATTAAACACTTTGTGTTTTTAGAGTAATAATGTTATTTATGCACACTACTCTATGCATTCTATTATTATGCAGATTAACTGACTATTGAGTGGGTAAAACTGCTATTATAATCACTTCACTGCACAATATATATAATAACAGCATGTTACATAAATATTATTTGTTGTTTATTCCTGTATGCCTCTCAGAGGCATGGCAAAGGCTACTAAAAAAAAGTGGTATGTTTATTTGCATTTATTTATTTATTGAAAAGTTTCACCAGGAAAGGCACAATGAGCCAACAAGTTGTTAATTTCCAGGTGCGTCCTGGGGGGTAAAAGGAATGGGATTAGGAACATACATTATATGACATTCTTCAAGGACATACATCTTAGATACAACAACACATAAACATATATATGAAGATTTAAATTTTAAGTGCTTATACATTAGCTAATGAAAGCAAAGGATTACCATACAGCTTTAGGGAATGGAGAGTGGGAGAACACACAAACTTGACACTTCTACTAGGTGTACAAGTTAGATATAACATTATGTAAACAATATCTTTTTGGCATAAATCACCTTGCGTCATGCGTAATGCGAATTGAAATCAGACCCAAAGAGTCCATTGGGTCACCCTCATATGCAGCCTGGCTAGAGGAACAGTAGGGATTCAAGCTGCCATCAGCCTGAGAAGATGGGGGATCAACCGGGATGTGGTCCAACATGAATTGGCCACTAATCTGGCCTGTTCCTGCAGGGTCTCTGCTCTGTCCAATGGGAGGAAGGTCCTGCTCTAGACCATATCCAGCACCACACACCACCTCCTACCACCTCCCACCACCTACTACCTCTCCTTGACAAAGCCTCACCTTGGCTGCTAAAACTGCTTTTCTGCAGAATGGGAGCACCCCATCTGAACTGTAACATGATTGTTAAACACTGTACTGCACTTAATTACTGCTGCTTTAATATGTTTCTCCACAAGTGTGGTCCTGTTTCTCCTCACTTGTTGTACCCTGCTTAATGTTCTAACTGTACACTAATACTACTTGTTAGTTGTTGTTCTTTCTGTTCTGCAATGTTTCGTCACCTGTAAATGTCTTGTATTCCTTGTTGACTTGGAGCCTTTGTAAATGAGCCCCCACCTCAAAGGTATTAATCCGAGTTTGAAATAAATAAATTGCCTGGAAAAGAGGTCCAAGGTGAAGGAGAGGGACTCCATTAGATTGCTCTGTGATGAGGCTGACAGAAGCCAGTCATCCAGATACAGGCAAAATTAGCTCCCTCTGCAGCATAAGTCCACAGCTACCACTGCTAGGCACTTGGTTAGAACTCGAGGTGCCAAGGATAGGCCAAAAGTGAGAGCCTTAAACTGGTAATGTTCCCCCTGGAAGGCAAACCAAAAAAAGTGGTGGTAAGCCTGGGAGACAGGGATGTACAGGTAAGCATCCTGCATGTCAAGCGCACAAAGCTAATGGCCCTTGTGGAGCAGGGGTACAAGTCCCTGGATGGTGAGCATGCAGAACCTCTTTTACTCAACGTACATGTTGAACATGCTAAGGTCTATGATGGATATTAGGTCACCCATCATTTTGGGCACTAGGAAGAAATGGAAGTAGTACCCTCTTCCTATCTGTGCCAGAGCCACGGGATCTATGGCTAACTTTTACAAAAGAACCTGGATCTCATCCTCTATCAGAGACAGATGCCTTGGAGAATAATGGGAGAGGCCTGGTGGGTTGTCTGGAGCCTGTCTAGGAACTCCATGGTGTAACCTCTTGCTATTAATGAAAGGACCCAAGAGTGTGTGGTTATGTCCTGTGACCCTGGAAGGCGGAGGGCAAATCCCACCCCCCCCACAGGTTCCCCTCGAGTGTCTGCAGAAGGCAGAGAGCCCCCACACAAGTCAGGAGGCCATGGGGAGAGAACTGGCAGCTCCTCTAGGGGGGCTTCTGGGACTTAGCTGGGGGAGTAGAGGTTCCTGATACTGGATACCAGCATTTGGCCTGGCGTTTGGAAGGAGCCTCTTTGGTCTGGTGTCTCTGTTGTCAACGAAAAGGCTGCTTGCCTTTGTAACTCCTCAGCACATGAAGTGAATGTTGTGGATGCATTTTTCACGGTCCTGCAATTCAGTGATAATATCCTTGGCATCACCTCCGAATAACACGGATCCCCTGAAAGGGGCATCTATGTTGGAGGTCTTGACGTTTTGTGCCAGGCCAGTAATCCTGAGTTATGAATGTCGCTTAATGCAGACAGCAGTGGCTGTGGTGTGGTGTGAGCAACTGAGTCTACTGTGTCAAAAGTGGCCTGGAGGCCATGACGACAGAAGATTTTAGCAATTCTCACTGTCTTGGCAATCTCAGCCTTAAGCTCCTGGTCCTGAATAGCTTCCAGGTGAGTGAGGCCAGAGAAGATTTCTGGTAGGAAACCATATGAGCCACATAATTAAGGGACCTGAGGTTGCAGGTGAAGGAGGAATTGACCTTGAGACTGAAATTGTCTAGCTGCTTGGTAGCACCCATGTAGAGTGCTGATTATTGAGCACTGCACTTTTGAGTGACTCAATAATAGCTCTCTACAAGAGAGTGAGTTGTGCAATACATCACTATATCCTGCATAGCGAGTACAGCAAGGAGCTGTACTCACTACTGCAGGATATAGGATGCTTTGTGGACAATTCCCACCAAGCTGCTTGCATAGCATAGTGGTGTACACCACCTCTTGCGATGCAAGCAGACCCAGGTTCGGGTCTGGCTACAGGCAGAAATATTTTTTTTTTGCTTTTGAATCCAGTAACTTGCCCCACGGTCCGCACCCTCCTTGGAGTTGGTTATTTAAGTTTGGGAGGTGTGGGGGGCTTCAGTTAAGTATTGTAATGACCGTCGTTATTTGCAATGGTTGGTACAATATCCGTCGGCCTTTTGGACTATGGGCTCAACTTTGCTCACTCTATGTGATAGGCTGTCTTTCAGACTTTATCACATAGAACCAGCTGCTTAGACTACTTATCAGGAGGAGACATGTTCAAATGTATAGGTTTAGAAGACCAGTCATAGGTAGCCATGATAACAACTGAGTCAGCATTAGCATAGCGAGTAAGGTGTGTGACCCCATCTGGGGGGTGGTACATCCTGTCTGCTTTTTTTGAAACAGCAGGAATGGAGGAAGGCTGTTCTAAGATAGTGGACATCAGGTCTTCATGGGGCCCAATCCAAGGTAGTATGGGCATAGGAGCTGTTTCAGTCATATCTAGTTGCTCTGCAAGTCTTTTCAGCTGGGATCTCCCTTCTAGGGACTGCAGGCTCAACCGCCAACCCACTCGGCCCCCCAGATTATTGGTGCTTCTCAGGTCGCCGCCCAAGTCCTCCTGCCCAGATCTTCAGCCTTCCAGCTAGGACCTCCCTTCTAGAGATGGCAGGCTCAACTGCTGACCTGCTCAACCCCCATACCAATGGCACTCCTCAGGCCGGCACCTGAGTCCTCCTGCCTGGATCCTCAGCCTACCAGCTGGGACCTCCCTTCTAGGGACCGCAGGCTCAACCGCTGACCTGCTTAGCCCCTGGACCAATGGCGCGCTCCTCAAGCCACTGTCCAAGTCCTCCTGCCCGGATCCTCAGCCTTCCAGGTACGGCACTTGCCGCCAGCCAATCGGAAAGCGAGTGCCTTTCCTGGGCCTGCTCCGATTGGCCTGGTGCTCTCCCTGGTCCCTGCTCCTGCTAAACCGCCAACTTTGCTCAATTTTATATGTTTCTACCTAAATGTATGCTCAATTGTAACTGTATTAGAGTTTAAGCTGTTAAAATATTCTGAAAAGGGCTGTGATTACAGATCTCCTATGGAATTGGTGCTGCTCCATTGAAGTGCGGACTTTTTGGCACCCAATCTCTGGTCCTATTGTTGTGTTAAGTGGGCTCCCTGCTGTGCTGTCAGCACCTCCTGCACTTGGCCAGCTACTTAATCTCTCCCCCTCTCTCTTCTCTCCAGCTGGGACCTCCCTTCTAGGGGCCGCAGGCTCAACCGCTAACCTGCTTGGCCCCGGACCTGACGGCGCTCCTCAGGCCACCACCAGAGTCCTCCTGCCTGGATCCTCAGCCTTCCAGGTACGGCACTTGTCGCCAGCCATTGTACCCTCCAGCACTGCACACCGGCTCCTCTACTCTTCCCTGCCCACCCACCCGTGGTCGACACTTATACTTAGTCACTGCTGAACACCTTACCGGTTTCTTTTTTTTCTATCTACTCAATTTCCCATTGGCTGCCTATATTTCTCCACCACTAGAGGCATCAAGCTGTGGCTCCCCGCCCCCTTTTGAGCTGCTGCTTGCTTACTCTAGTCATCAACCTCCTGTGTTCCTGCTGTCACTGGGTGTACTATGGAGTCCTGGCAGACTTCTAATTTGTAGCTCATCCCGTTCATACTTTTGCTAATCTGTACTCAGCCGCTGTCTGATCAACCTAGTCTGATGTCATCCCTTTTGGTGGTTGGCAATTTAGCATCCCCCACTGGAACAATGCCCCAGCCAGTTGCTACCTCCCTACCCCACTGTCATATAGTCCCTTGTTCCATGATTACATCGGTGCACACTCAGCTTATTACCCTCCTTAGGCTAGCATCCTCACCTTTCATTCTGACTATCCCCCCTAAAATTAATAAACAACTTCTCTATCGCTCTCCCAAAGGATGCAGGCTCCCTCAGCTTCTTATTCTCTTGCTCCTTTTAGCATCTGGCAACATTCGCCCAAACCCTGGTCCTACACCTGCCCATCCACCAGCCAGTGCCCACCCAGGCACAAATTCAGTCTCCTTTCCAAATGGACTTAACATCATTCACCTAAACATAAGAAGTCTTGCTCCCAGAATCTCCCTGTTAGAACCCTTAGTCCAGGACTACACCCCTGATATCATTGTGATCACTGAATCCTGGCTATCCAAATCCATTCTTGATCAGGCAATAACTATCCCTGGCTTTACTTTATCTAGACAAGACAGGACCAGACAAGGTGGCGGGGTGGCTATATATACCTCCTCCACCCTCCAAATCACTCCCCCCTTCACTACATCTGTCTGGTCATCTCACAAGGCTCTCCTTTTAAAAATGTCCTATCCCCACACAGCCCCCATTTTTATTGCAGGAGTTTACTGCCACCCTGGTCAGCCACATTCTAACGTCACTGACTTGGTCTCTAAGCTCTCCTTACTCGCCTGTGGTGGCAAACTTTTCATCTTGGGTGACTTAAATCTAAACTGGCTGGCCCCATCACTGGCTAACATCCACTCCTCCATCGAAGCCTTAAACCTCAATCAGCTGATCCAGGAACCCACTCATCTACACCTTAAAACTCTAAACCACTCCCTGCTGGACCTGGTCCTCACCTCCCATCCACATCAAGTAGTGGCCTCAGGGCTACTTCCTGACTCTATTAGTGATCACCATATGACATTCGTAGTATGGAAAATACATAGGTCTAAAATTCCTCCTAAAATTATTCTCATTCGTCCCTTCACATCACTCGACCTGCAATCCTTGCTTCATGACTTTACACAAACTAACTGGTCCCGCCTTATCACAACAGCTTCTGTGGACAATGCCCTTGCTTAATTCACCTCTAAGTTTCTGCAGGTTTGGAACTCCCATGCTCCCCCCCCCCCGCAAAACCAGGGTTTGTGGTGGTCACCTCCCCTGAGCTTCTAGCCTGCCAATGTGCTCACGACTTGGCATGGCTCAAAGCCAAAACCTCCAACTGCCCTGGAGATCACCAACGCTACCATGAATTGTGGAATGGCTGCACCAAAGCAATCCATCTTGCTAAAGCAGAGTATTTTAAATCCAACTTCCAAACCAATACAAATAGCCCTTCTAAGTTCTGGAAGGTTGTTCACTCCCTTTTCTCATCTTCCTCTACCCCTCCACCCCCCCTCCCTCAAGCACAACCATTCTGTTCTCTCAGAACCTATCAATATTGCTGATTGCTTCAACTCCCACTTCGCCAGCTGTGCCTCTTCTCTGCAATGTACCCTTCCTCGCACTTCCCCTGACTTGTTGACCCCTCTTGCACCCCTTGCGCTGTCCCCTACCCTACTCCTACTCCCCTGCCCCCAGGCCTCCCCTCCTCCCATCCCTCCCCGCCTGCTCCTCTGCCCTGTCCCCTCTTCCTAACCCCTTACACCTCCCTCCATTCCCCTTCTCCCATCACCCCTGATTCTACTCTTCAAGCTCTCCTGGCCTTTAACCCTTCCAAAGGCTCCTCACCTGATGGCCTTGACCCCAGACTCCTACACATCTCTGCTCCTGCCATAGCCTTCCCTCTCTCCCTGTTACTAAACCTCTTCTTTGCAACTGCCACTGTGCCCTCTGTCTGGAAACATGCTGTTGTCCTCCCCCTCCCGAAGGGTGGTGACCCCTCCTCCCCTGGTAACTATCGACCTATCTCCCTACTGCTAATCTTAACTAAACTACAGGAACACATAGTACTTGAACAACTCTCTCTCTGTTTCTTTCTGATTCTGCTTTTTTCACTCCCTTCCAGTCTGGCTTCAGGAAATCCCACTCTACCACCACCACCTCACTCCTAAGATTAACGGACACCATCTCTTCAGGCTTTGAAAAAGGGCATATTACCTCAGCTATCTTTGTAGACCTGGCTAAAGCCTTTGACACTGTTTCTTACCCCCCTCCTCCTTCAGAGCCTCTCAGCTGCTGGTCTATCCCCATCTGCTACAGGATGGTTCAGTGCCTACCTGTCCGGCAGGTTGCAGTCAGTGAGAATTGCTGATGCTACCTCTTCCCCCCTGCCTGTAACCACTAGAGTCCCACAAGGCTATGTGCTAGGCCCCATTCTGTTCTCCATCTTTTTAAATGACCTCCCCCAGGTTTGCACAACATCTAGCATCCATATGTATGCAGATGATACAGTATTGTTTACCTCTGGCAATACTGTTGTTGATGTTACTACCAGGCTTCAGTCTGACGTCACCAAAGTCCAACTCTGGTTTAGATCTCATCAACTCTTTCTAAATGTCAAGAAGACAGTCTCCATGTCCTTTGGCACAAGGCAGAGACTCACTAGGCTTACTCACCTCCCTTCCTTCCACACCCTTGATGGGACTGCTTTAGAGGACTCCTCCACTTTCAGGTATTTCAGCATCTGGCTGGACAGACACCTTGACTTCTCTGTACATATTGATGCCATTCTGAAAAAACTAGGCCTAAGCTTGGGGCACTTTACAGAAACCACAGCTGCATCCCGCTCACCACCAGGTGTGAGCTGGTACAGAAGATGATCATGCCCATTTTCAACTACTATGACACAGTCTACGATGCTGACCCACAGTCCCACCTATCCAGACTGGACTCTCTCTTTAACTTCTTCTGTCATTTTGCTCTTGATGCCCCCTTCCGTACCCATCACTGTGACCTTTACTGCTCTCTCAATCTTCTTCCCCTACACTCCTGGCGCACTCTTCATGGTGCTAAATTCATCTCTAAATTCTGGCTTGGTTCTCTCCCCCCTCATATATCTCCTCCTCTCTTGCCACCCCTACCCTCTCCCTCTATTCCCTGAGATCACATGCTGACACTCGCACCCTATCACTTCCCTGCAGAACCACTACCTCTGGCCAAAAAGCCTTCTCCTACCACCTGCCTAAAATGTGGAATGCTCTCCCTCCACAAATCCATCACTCCTCCTCCTCCCTCTATTCCCCTTACCACTGCATTGCACAACTACCTCACACCCTCTTGCACCTGCTCCTGACCCCCTCCTTATCTGTCTCCCTCTCTGTCTTTCTCTCCATCTCCATCTCCCTCTCCCCCTCTCACCCCCCCACTTGCATTTATTTCTATAGACCAACTCTTAAATAGGGGTGGCTGGTTCCTACATGCTCACCCTGCTGCATACTGCACTAGTGTACTGTCTGTATTTTATGCATTGTCAATCTTGTATCCTATGTACTGTTTCTACTTTCTATGCTGCCCCTAAGATCTGCTTGCACTGATACTCTACAGCCTTTATTGTCTCAAGTGCCTTGTTCCTGTTTTTATAACTCTATGTATAATTACACCATCTGTATGAATTTACCTAAACTGTACTCTGTATATCTGTACTCTGTATATCCCTTTCTCCTTCCCCCCAGGATGTACCATGAGATGAGCATTAAGTTGCTCAGTGTATCTTTCCTGGTGAAACAATTCAATAAATAAATAAAACAAACAAATAAAATCCTGTTCCTGGATAGTCAGGCCACAGGCATTTTGTGTAGTTGAGGAGTTCTGCCAAGGAAGGGTCCTTCAGGGGGGACTTAGGAGACTCCTTAGGCTAAGGCTGTATAGGTGTATGCGAACTGGAGGATGAGTCAGAGTCAGAGTCTGAAGAGTGCCTTCTGGAGGTCTGAACCATTTTTATAGAAGTGTCCTGGGTTTTATCCCAGACCTGGTATCTAGAGGAGCCTTCTCCTGAAAGGTGGGACTTCTCAAGAGAGGCAGATCTAGGGGTCAGAAAGGAGGTGGGAGTAGAGCTGCCATTGGTTTCCGATTGTCAAGCTCCAATGTTAGTTGAGTCCTAGCCTCCTGAATCAGGGTCTGAAATACTGCCTGGATACAGCCTGAGGCTGCTTTGGAGGAAGAGGCTGAGGAGGATGAGGTGGTGGAGGAGTAGGTTGGTATAATGATAACCCAGCATCTGATATTGAGGGTATGCATGAGCCTGACAGGAGTAGGGAAAGCCAGAAAAACCATACCCTTGATTAGACATAGCCCAGCATCTGGTACCCTAGTACATAATGGGGTTGATGACCAGGTGCTGGGAACCCCAGTGAAGGGTACATTGGGTTTTGTGGGGGCGGATAACCTGGAACAATGCCCATTGGTCCAGCCAGAGGTGCAGCTGAAGGTCTGGCAAGAGGTGAGCCTGAAGGTCTGGCAGGAGGTCCAGAAGAACAAGGTGTTGGCACTGAAGGGACATTTGAAGGGGCTGGCACTGGATCTGGCACAGGAATGTCCAGCAACAGAAGATTTGTCACCTGCGGCCATGACAGAAGGTTGTTCAGCATTTGAGGAATGGCTGGAGTGTCAGACATACCCTGACCTGGTGAAGTGTCACCTGGCAAAGGGTCACTTGGCATCTTGGTGTGAGTAGAACCTGACGGAAAACCCACAGTCATCCGGGGAGCTGGAGTCCAAGATGGTGGAACCTGGTTGTCCAAGGGGGCTTGGGTTGAGGAGGTCCTGATGGAAAGTCCCAGGAGGGATTAACAATAGGCCTAGAGGGCAGACCAGGAAGAGACTGGCCCAGCAAGGGAAGGGAAATCTCCAGATTAGTGCCCTCCTCTGGCTCTTGATCTTCAGGCAAGCCTGGAGGGGGTTGGGTCAGTGGGAGTGAAGAACCCTCTGAAGACTGTTGCATGTCTAGCAGCTGGCTCAACAGAACATTGGGAGTATACTGCAACCCCAACAGGAGAGCCTCAGCTGTGCGGTCCAGAAGAACTGAGGAGCTACTTATCAGCTGTGGCTGTGAAGATGTCAGAAAAGCTAACATCTGACTTATCGACCTGGGCCATGCAGACAACAGTGGAGCTGGAGTCCAGCTTACCAGCTGTGTCCATACGCTCCTCAGTTGGGACGGGGAGCAACTTATTGACCTGGCTGCTGGTGATAGATCCTGAAGAAGATATGGGCCTAAGGAGCACAATAGGGGTTCTGTCATCCGAGAAGAGCCCCAACTGCACTGTGAGTAAAGCAGGTAGGGAAGCTGTGGTCTGATGTGCCAGAGTGGTAGAAGACCTGGCAGTAGAAGTACTTACCAAAGTGGATGCCCCTCCAGTGTCAGTGGTGCCCAATGTTCGCCGCCTAGTGGATGGAGACCTATCCCAGTCTCGGTGCCTCTCCCTGTCCTTTTTCTTCTTTTTGGGTTCTGGTGTTGGAGAAGAAGATTTTTCCTGCAGATTCTGCAGCTCCTTTTCTATCAAAGCTAGGTACTTCTCCAGCAAGTGGATTTCAAGCCCTTTCTGGTGCATAACCTATGTGGCCTGGTTGAATGATCGGCAGGGCACACAGTCCTTGACCCAGTGTTTGGGGCCTAGGTAGATCATGCAGCTGGAATGCTTGTCTGGGTGTTGCAGGACTTGATCTTCCATCTGATGCATCACTCAACTGTTCACATTCCTGAATTGTACCTCCAACTATATCCCATGATGTAAATTTGTCACTGTTATTGATTTTCTTCCCCTTTCTTCTGTATATCCTTCAAGATCTCTGTATTAGACCTGTTTATGTTAGACCTGTTTATATTGTATTTTACTACATAATTGTTTGACCTGGTGTTCTGTTCTGTTTTTATGCTTAACTGGATGTTTGTGTAAACTGGCATTTTTTCTCACATAACTTTCAGTATAAAATAAAGACTGATTGATTGATAAAAAACTGGACTGACAGACCTGAACCACAGCAGTTCTATAAAAATCCAAACTGGCCACGCTGGGTGTAACTTGTACAAATACTGCTGGATCGGTCACTCTCGCTGCACTGTTCAGTCCAACTTTTACATAACTGGTCCGCTCCTGGAAGTATTTTTTTCAACCCTCCATTGGCATGGTTGAAAATGTAACCATCAGGACCAGACCGGACAGGTAAAAGCCCAACTAGTTAATCTCGAGAGAGTGGATCAGCTATATTTGCACAAGCTGTGCCAGTCCAGATTTTACACCTCTGGTCCAGGTCTGGTGATCTGGTTTTTACCCATACCCCACTGCATGTGGCTTAGTAACATACTGTACAGATGGATGTAGAGTCTAACCCATTGAAGGCTGAAGTTTCAGAAAACCATTATGCTAAAAACACCAAGAATCGCTCAATTCCTGATGATCCCTCACCCCCAAGTCACACTTAGTCCTCTACCAAAGTCATGCTCAAATATTTGTGTCTCTACATCCAGACCATTGAGCTTTAAATGCCATCATGCCTCTTCTGCTGCCATGAAGTCCCATTCTGCTTGTGGCAGCTGCCCCCCAACCAGATAATTTTCCAGGGAGCAGTTCTTTACACCACATCAACTAAATTACTGCTAAACTCCTTATTTTTAAACATTTTGTTGAGAAATTGTTGTTTTAGTATATCCATAGTGAGGAAAAATTAATTTGTAAAAGAAACCAAAGCCTCCATTAATCAGTTCATTTAATCACAATACAGCATGTTATGAACTGATCAGATTCTATGTGTAACCGAAGTCAAACAAAAATTAGACACACACATGTCTACCTATTTGCATGTGAAGCAAATGTGGTTACTATCATTCAGTTGTAAACACCTTTAGTCACAAATTTCAGGTTAAGAACATTCAGTAGAATATAAACAGTAGCCCAGAATTGCCTGCCTGAGAAAATGAAGTTGGTGTATTATTTGGAAACAGGCATCACTGGGACTCTTTTCTATGGAATATCCTACAAAGTAGCAGAAGGATTGCTCTTAGGATGCTGGTGTCAAATGGCTTAATGATGTGTTCATAGGGGCTGGGCTGAGGGCACAGCTGAGCTTATTTGTCATGCAGAAAGCTCCAGAAAGTGTTTAATCCATTCTACTTCCAGTAGCTTTCTATGATGTCTGTACTATCCATTGGTAATCTGACACAGAATGACTGCCAGAAAATAACAAGTTAACTTTCTGTGGGCTCAATTAACTCCTCAAACCAGAGGAAAAATAGTGTTCTACAGCTTCCTATACACACACAGTCAGTGTAGTAATGTAGCTTCAGAGGAGGAATCTATTTTTAACACTCTGTCAGGTTGTTTGGTAGCAAAAATTACATCAGCCCTTTTCTGAATACAATACGGTTGCTGGGCTATGCCCACAGCTGTAAAAAGGTCAAGCTTCACAACACAGATACCCCTCTTTGGAAATCTGGATTGGGGGATGTTGGCTGACTATATGCTAGGCTTTTAATGCAGCAAGCAAACAATACTTTACAAATGAACAGCAATTTAATGACAAAAATCAAAGACCATTAAACAACTTGCAAAAGGTTCAGAATTTATGAGTTTACCTAATTTAATGAGAAATCAAAGAAAATGATATTTTAATGTCTCTAATTTTATTTATTTATTTAGCTTTTGTTAACCAGGTAAGTGCACTAGCCATAAAATGACTATTTTCAGGCATGACCTGGGAGAGTACAGACATGCAGAAACTTAACAGGATAACAAATTATAAGTGCTTTACATACAATCAGTTAAAGAGGATACAATATATCAGAACATACAAAGTAAAGCGCTTTACATACAATGAGTTAAAGTGGATACAATATATCAGAGACATACAGAGTAGACCATTCATAAGTTCATAGTTGCCTACCTATGCAATGAATAGAGAGGACCTTCGACAATAAATTATCAGGTGACATATCATATGAACAGAACAAGGTACACAAAAAAAAAACAGGTATTACAAAAGAAAGAAATAACCATTGAGAGCAGGGGGTGTCATTAAGGAAAAGGTTGGTAAGTGAGGACGAGGGGAGCAAGTCATGAAATTAGATTATATGAGTGTATGTAAGTATAAGGGAGATGCCTGCAGTGCAAGATTGTATAGGGGCAGGGAAAGGGAGCTGGGACAGGCTGAGGCAGTAAGAGGGTTATATAGAGGTGAGAGAATACTATTGTATGGCCAGAGACATCAGTCATTAGGTAGGGTGAAAGCAGGAACGGGTATCATGTTTTTGATGAGATTTGCACCAGCTTAGTTGCTACACACATGTCAAGCTTGCAACATGTGAACCTGATGTGATTTTTAAATGATGTTCACACCAGTTTAACTGCTGCACACACGTCAAACTTGCAGCATGTGAACCTAGTGTGCTTTTTAGACCGGGTTTGCATAGGTTCACTTTGTGTATGCAAACAGCATGCAAACGTTGCATATTAAGTTTGTGGTATGCATTCTGCATGTACACAGCACACTTATATGTCATTAAGAGACTAGTGTCCAGGCAACCCTGTTGCTATTTTCAGAGATTACATCCATTTCTGAAAAAAAGTCACAATTTGCAGCAGAAAACTAACAGTTGTAAGATGTGTCAAGTTTGGATGCATTTTTATTTGTTGTTGGATGCAAACTGTAGACTGCGTTAGACTATTTGATAGATAATCAAGGATGTTTGAACATATTTTTACTTTAAAAATAGGGGAAGATGCATCTTGGGTAGATTCTTTAGAAAATCCAACCCCTAATGTTTTCTAAATACATAACATGTTATGCCATGTCTCAGTTTCTGATTGAAGAAAATCAAAATAATTGGAAATATTGAAGAAATGCAAAAAAGACAAATAATTACCCAAATCATTTAGGGTAGGATCAGATTGCTTAGAAACTGAGAGCAAGTAAAACCAAACAGTGTTTTCTGATCCAAAATAACAACACATAAACAACAACAAAGGTTACAACAGCCTTAGCTGCCTGCTGCTCTGCAGTGGCTTCCTGGTTTCGGTCAGAGCTCCTCTTTCCTTTCATCTGCTTCCCTTGTCTGTGCAGTATTAACAGAATGTACATGCTTGCCAGAGCCATGAGGACAACAAAGACTATATCTCGTGTGAAGGTAACAAATCCAATGAGTTCAAATATAAGCTTATTAGGATAAGCTGAAAGGCAGTATCCTAGATTGTGCACGTATTTTAAATCGGTGGTGTTTTTCCTAACAACTGGATAGAGTGTCGAGCTTATGCTAGATACTGTACTTATCAAGCAAAGAACAAGAATAAGAGTTATGAGGTATTTTTGCATGCCATCCTTTAAATAAGCCCACTTGTGGTTAGAAGAGGCAAGAGTCACACACTGGAAACAACTGAGCAGACAAGTTAAACCAATGATCATTACTCTAGACACTCTCAGTAAATATATGTTGATTTTGCATTCGAGATCAGTATAAAAATATGTCACTCCTAACATGAAGAGGGAACGGGGAAGCCCCAATGTTAAAAGATGTATCAGGTTTGATCCTGCCAAGTTGGACATTATTTTCTCTGCTGGCATCATTTTTTTTTCCAGGTAGGCAACTTTGGACATGAATACCAGAATCACGACATTCCCAATCAGACCAATGGCAGTTGTCAGAAAGAATACAATTCCTTTTATGAGCTGCTCTGTTTCCATTTTCTGAAATCTAAAATAAAATTTCTTTAGTATTATGAAAAATAAAATATCTTTTACCACAATTTCCATGTATTGCAAATCCTTTATAAAAGCTTAACACAATGGCCCAAGCAGTTGCTGTGTTTGCAGCACACCAGAAGTGTTGTTACTAACAGATAATATGATCGTTATTCCAGCTGCATTACTGACATTTCTTTTACTACTGAATTATATTTAACAAACCGTGTAGCAAAGGGCACAATCAGTTTCAATTGTGCTGCATGGAAACCTTCTCCTCCAATCACAAGACAGAGTTTATACCACAGTAAACTCACAGCTGTTAAATTCTCAATAAAATGACTGCTGGGAACTCAGAAAATCATTCTATTGTCAATATAATGACCCTAATGCCATTATCATCTTACCTAACATCCTGATTGGTCTAACCTCAAAGCAGTAACTGTAAAGAACTGCAGTGAAGGGAAGTGATCTCAAAGCTAGTAGACAAAAAACAAACTGTACCACTAGCATTTTCAAATGCATAACACATAATAGTGATGATGTGCTACTTAGCTCACTGTTCTCATCAATAATTTGATTGTTTTGTGAGTATAAAGAAAAGTAATCGGCCTTTAGCCTAATGTTTTATTTTACTCAACAATCAGATTATTTCCTCATATAGTGAGACATTAAAGAACTACTGACACCTCAAAGAAAACTTTAAAAAGCATAATAATTAGTACAGTTCTACCTGCATTCCAATTGTATTTTATATATTTCTCCTCCCTATTATTTATTACTAAGGAAATGTGCATGAATATGATATTTATTGCTTAGCGTTCCTTTAGAATCTCTCTGCCTCTGTAGCTTACTCCCTACTTCAAGTCATAATCCTGTGTTGTGACATCACAATCTGTTGCCATGGGAGTAACAGTGATATCACAAGGAGTGGGCTATGACTTCAGGTAGGGAGAAAGCAGCAGGAATAGATAAACTATCCATGAGCAAAGATTATGTTTTCATACAGATGACCTCAGTAATAAATAATTGAGAGTAGGAATACAACACTAATAGGAAATACAAACTGAACTATGTCGAAATGTTAGATTTTTTTTTAAATTCTCCTGAATCTGTCACCAGCTCTTCAAGGTTATTATAACTCAGCTATGAATTATCGGCGTTGAGTCAAGCAATCTGCTCAAAGATTTACTTGTGCATTAAAGCCTCTTAGACCCATAAGAGATTCTCATGCAGAAAGTTAGAAAGTTGATTGTTCTACTTTTTCAAATTGGGAGTATTTTTTTTTTAAATCTTTTTTAAACAAATGTGTTTTTACTGTTGTCAACATTCCATAAATTCAAAGATTTATAAAATAATATAGATACCAAGGCTGCACTCTTAAGGACTGTTGTCTCTCACATCATCAAAGGGCAAAGCCCTTTACCTTTTTTATGCTGTCTTCTCACTTAAGAAACATATGTGGTGACACGCCTGAAGTATTTAGAAATGCCATAGAAACTAAATTTATCAATAAGGAACAAAGCTGAGAAATTATTTGTTTAGAGGAGAGTTGCATTGAACCTGCCAGTCATTTTCTGTGTGCTGTGGAAGTTGTATTTCAAACACAGGATCCAATGTTGCCATTTTTTTACAGCTTTTGGAATTTCAAAATAATACTTTTTGTTGCAATTCAACAAAACTTGGACAGTCTGCCTAATCCTGAGTAATTCTGTCAGAAGTTGAATTCCAAAACTCTGAAACCAATTTTTTTTAAACTGTGTACTGTATATTAATCTGTGGTTTATGTAACCCATGGACTAGTATTATGCTAGCTGGCCCAGTGGCCCTGAGGGTTGAGGTGCTGGATGCCTCACCTAGCTCCAAGCCAGTGACCCATGTTCAGGAAGAAGAACTGGTTCCCAGGGTCAGCCAGGGAGGGGAAAGGATTGAGTGGGTGAGGGACTCTCCTGGGGAAGGAGGATTGCTGGCTCCACTAAATGACTGCCACCAGGTTGAGGCCTGCTGGTAGTGTGGGACAGGAGTGGTAGAAGTGGGTGATGCTGGTGAACTCTGCAGCATGTATGTTCCTCCACATGTGTACACTGACATTCATGCCACAATATGGGGAACTGGGAGAAAAACTCATGCAAAATGGTTCTGGGGCAGGCTTTCATGATTCCCTGCCTACCAGTCCCTCATCCACCTCACCACCAGGACCCAGAAAGCTGAGAATGGATATCTAATTCAGGGGGAGGATGTCCATCCCCCTCCTGATCTCACCACAGGGGTAAATCTGTGGGGGTATTTGGACCACCTTGTAAGTTCTGGTGGGGTAATGCATGGTGGAGGGTTGGTAGGACTGGGCTGATGGGGAACTAAATCCTTTCCCAGTCATCAGAGTGAAAAATTCATACAGAAAGGAATAGCATTAAGCTGTTTACAAAAGTCATGGATTTATTTTCCACAAACCACAAAAATCAAATTCTGAGGATTTTGAAACCACAGAATACAATTCTGCAGTTCACATATAAATGCTTTTCAATATTCCTCTACATTAAAAAGAGAAGTTACTAAAACATTGTTGATGCAGAATTGTCTTTCTGTAGGAATTCTACCAGCAGAATTCTGCATTTCATACACTGCTATTATTTGTCATACTTTTCTAATGTTGGTAATTAGCTCAGTGAGTGTTTCTGTTTTATCCCTGAAATTCCATTTTAGAACTGTATGATGCAGTTTATGTCCCTTTCAGCCAGATAGTTCTATAGTAGAACATGGGTGCACTGTGGTGCACATGGGTGAAACAGAGCAAGAGATAGCACAGACGTAAACTGCATAATACAATTCTGAAACAGTACTTACCAGCAGAGTGCATGTTACAAATATCCACTGTAGTTAATAAAAGGTGAGCTTTTGCAGCTGAGCAGTAGCTGCCAGTATAAACACTTTTTTGCCTGATTTCTCTTATAATCAGTATGCCATCATTGCCTTTTTGTGCATGTGGTCAGTCTCTGGGGCATTTTTATGACTTTTTGTGGCCCAGTTTATTTCTCTCTGTTTTTATTCCTAGCTGACTTTGAGATGCCCTATGACGAGGTATTGAGAGGTACAGTAGTCACCACTTACAGACGTCACCTTTAAGGTGGACAATCGGTTTTGGCAGACAAATTCAGTTTGCCAAATGCCAAAACCTGTACCTGCTTAATTAAAATATGTTGATTTTCTAGACTTTGCTCATTGGCAACAACAGACATGTGGATCCCAGGTGTTGGTTTTTGACAGTGCCTGGGTAACATTGATTTAGTAAAATAATTGTTTTATTTGACCAAAATCACCATTGATTACTTACCCAAGTTGTTTTTCTTAGCCTAAAACCACATTTAGCCCTTATTTATTCAACAAATGTTGCTTGCCACTCCATGCTCGGCATCTGACATCACCGAGTTTTACTGATCTCCTTACACTGACCTCATGCTTCTGAATCTGGCATGACACCACTGATACACATCAGTCAATCAGCTACGTCTCCCTTCTTTCACCCAATTGACTGCTTTCATCCAGCATAAAGTAGGTTCAAAGGAGGTGCAGAAGATAACAGTTGACATTAGTATCATAAACTCAGGATAGTTATGACATTCAAATCTAAACTCACTGCTCTTACCCTCCAAAAAAGGCAGAAATGCTGCTTGAAATTGATTTTGTGCTGAAAATGTGTATCCGCAACCTGGCACTCCACTTTGGCCTCTCTGAATCAGTATAATACATTCTCCCTCCCTCCACTGCACTAACTTGATGAACGAGTAACAAAGTGAGCACTAAAAACACTTGCATTGAAAAAACAAAATTTCCAAAATGCATGAAACAGTAAAACAGACACTAAAGATAATACACAGTTCCCGGTTACATGGATATGTAAGCTCTAAGCGGTGCATACTGTATTGGGCACCCAGAGCTACTGAAAAGGTGTTGGAGAGAGAAAAGAATGGACCCAAGGATCGAAGATTGTGTCCCAGTGCTACCATACCCATGTAATGGTGAAGAAGATCCAGAAAGGCAAATTGGAAATTCAGAGATTTGAAGGACTGGAAGGAGTTCTGTGCTCCTACAGTCAACTGGAGTAAATCTCAGTACCATACAAAGAGAGACAGAAGATAAGAAATATCAGAAAAATTGGTGATCAGGAGAGAAATGTACTGAAGGACTTTGAACTGACCTGAGACTTGTGTCTTGTTTGAAAAAGCAATATGAGAAGAATCACTGACTGCGGTGTCTCTTGTTGAAGTGGCTGTAGCTTATAAAAGGCAGTTTTACATTAGACAGCAAATAGTTGTATGACTCAAAGGTCATAAAGATTACTGCAGGTGGCAATAAGGCTCATTGAAGTTTTTCACTAGCTTCAGAAGAAGTTTGTGGTATTGCCCGTGCTTTAAAAGGATGCACTTTATATTTCATGTACTGTGATAGCTGCCTAAGTCCAATATAGAACTACAGCATTATGATCTAATTATTTTTGTGTTATTAGATTTATAATTTGCATTGTAATTAGAAGGTATTTTATCTTTTGAAAGATTGTATACTGTATATAGCTATGTAAGGCAAAACATAGTGGTCATTTCATATAGTGCAGTGCTCTGTCCTTAGAGGGAAGAAGGAACACAAATATGGAGGTGGGTAGGAAAAAAGGAAATAGGAAAGCATATATCCTCCAAATAATTCCTCATATAATGTTCAGATTAAATGGAAGTGGAAAACGAAAATAAAAAATTTAGAACAGGATGCTAAACAACTTAAATTAATGAACTTAATTCAGAGAGAAGTTAATAATTTTGCACAGCCAATAAGCATAGATTTGGCTGCCATTAATACTTTTACTAAGATAAATATATCTATTTTCAAATGAATTGTGACATAGATTTGGTCAATCTCTTATCTCAACATGAAGAATATGCATACATCTTACAATCTCCTATGTAACCTAATTCCCCTCCTTGTGACAAAACTCAACAGGTGGAAAATCTACAAAGGTTCAAGATGAGATGGTTATTATAACCCAGCCTCCATACAGTTCATAGTGTCCCTCCCTGTCTATCCTAAGATAGTTAAGGAATACTATTGAATGTCTTAGAAAATTAACACCATGTTTTGAAAGATATAAACAACAAGGCCCTATAAGCACCTCCTTAAAAGTATCTCCTAACTGTGAGATGAAGCAGTATAGTTCTTCAAGAAACTGTATCTTGACAGGATTCTCACTCAAGTTTATATTCACCAAATTCTATAGTGATGCAGAAAAGTGACAATGCCCTTCAGATGCACAAGATAAATATCCAGTAATCTAAAGGACTTTTCAGCAGTTATTATTAATTAGTAATGAAATACAGAGTAAAAGGAAGATTTTCAGATACATAAAGACAACTTAGAAAATAATAATGTTCGATATTCCAGGGTCCAGTGTTTATTTATTTATTTAAAATTGGTGACTGGGACAGGCACACTAAGCTGAGACTCATTTCCAGGTGCGACCCAGATACAAAGAAATTCACAGGAGTAAAACATTTGTTACAATACAATTGTAAAAAAGTAGAAGTTTACAAGTGTTTAAAATTATTGGTTGAGACACAAATATTAACAAGGTAAGACAAAAATATTTAAGGCTAAGAAACTCCACAGGTATAGCAGTGGTCAAATACTAGAATACAAGGTTTATCTCAAGTGGGAGGATCTGGATCAGGTAGGGGAATATATTTGAGATTGGGGAGGCATACCAACACTGGTCCATAGATCTGTGGAAAAAGTACATGAGGCATGGGGGGGTTGAGGAGTTGAGAGAAAGGAGGGAAGAAAGGGAGTGAGTGGTGGGGGAGGTGTTAGGAACATTGCGGGCACTGAGGGGAGGTGAGGGGAGGAGTTGGAGGAGTCTTTTGAAGGATGAGAGAGGAAAGGCTAGGGAAGAAAGGGACTGGGGGTGTGGAAGGTGTTTGGAGAACTGGGGGAACTGAGTGGAAGGGAGGAATCAGAGGAGTCTTCTGAAGGATGATAGAGGGCGTGGCTAGGCACAGGTCCAGGGGAAGGTTGTTCAAAAGTAATGGGAGGCAACAGAAGAAGGCTGACTGGCCAGCAGTAGAGTGAGGATGAGGGACAGAGAAGGAACACAAGTCCCTGTGGCAAAGAGAGTAGTTTATGGACTTGGCTGGTGTGAGGCGGGATGAGAGGTAGGAGGGGAGGGGAAGGAGCTTAGACAATATTTAGCAATGAGAGAGGCACAATGAATTTTGCTCCTGTAGGGCAGTGGGGCAAGGGAGAAAGAAGTATAGAGAAGACAGTAGTGGGTAAGAGGGGAGAGGCAGTGGTGAAATGACAGAAGGAATTGAGTAGGGTGTCTAGTTTGGAGAGGGAAGAATATAGGGCAGTGACATAGACTACATCGGCATAATCCAGCACTGGCAGAATAGTTCTGAGCACTAGTTCACAATGAGTTTGGAGAAGGAGGTTGACTTTGTGGCAGTAGAGGACTGCAAGCTTAGGCTGGAGTTTGGTGCAGATAGCGTCAGTTTGAGTAGAGAAGTCAAGGTGACTGTCCAGCCAGACACCCAGGTACTTGAAGATAGGGACCAACTATAGGGGTGAGCCATCAAGGGTGGAGACTGTTGGGGGGCAGGGAGGGAGGACAGCTTCTGTCTAGAATCAAAACTCATGATAACTGTCTTTTAGGTACTGAGTTTTAATTGATTTGATAGAAACCAAGATTGAACCCTGCTTGAAATCATCCTGGAAGTTTGGGAGAATGCTGTCATGGGATGGGCCGGAGGCATAGATGACCATATCATCTGCATACATGTGCATGTTAGATGAGTGACAGATAAAGGGAAGGTCATTTATGAAAAGAAAGAAGAGGATGGGGCCAAAGATAGAGCCTTGAGGGACCCCAGAGAGGATAGGGAGAGGAGTAGACAGGGTGTCACCTAATTGGAATGATTGTTAATTTTGAAGGTATGAATGAAACCAGACAACCATTGGTTTAGCAAGGCCAAAAGATGCAAGTTTGTGAAGAAGGAGAGAGTGAGAGACAGAGTCAAAGGCTTTGGCCAAATCAATGACAACAGCAGCAGTGATTTGGCTTTGGTCCATAGCAGAGAAGATGAAATCTGTGACACGCAGCAGAGAGGTGATAGTTGAGTGTTGTTTCCAAAAGCCAGACTGCACAGGGGAAAGGGAGTTATTAGAGGGGAGAAAGTCAGAGAGTTTTGCCAAGATGAGGAATTCCTGAACTTTAGCAAGGGAGGGGAGAAGCAAGATGAGGGATGATGGGTCACCACCCTTATGCAATGGGAGGACTTTGGCCAATTTCCAGGCATTGGGAATTGAGACTGTAGAGAGAGAGATTTAGTATAAATGTCAGTGGGGCTACTATGATGGGGGGGGCAGAAATGTGGAGCAATCTAGGAGGTAGGCTGTCAGGGCTAGATTTGGAGGGGTTGAGAGAGATGATTGCAGAGAAAACTTCAAAGGGAGAGATGAGGAAGTGGAGGGTGGGGTGGATGAAGCTGGAGGGCAGGGAGGAGAGCCTGGTGTGGGGGGGAGAAGGAGTTAGGCATAGCACAAGAGACAAAGAAGTTGTTGAAAGCCTCGGCTACTGAGGCTGGGTCAGAGACAGGGCAGCATCAATTTATTTATTTATTTAGCTTTTGTTTACCGGGTAAGTGCACTAGACAAATCCTGCCTATTTTCAGGCACGACCTGGGGGGAAGGGGATACGGATGAATGCCAACTGACCTTGAACCAGATTAAGCTGTTGGTGGTATTTTTAGTGAATGAGGGAAATTTGGCCAGGACACCAGGAAATTCCCTACTCTTCGGAGGCGTATGGGATCTTTAACATCCACCTGAACTACCACCAATCCAGGCAGATGGGACCTCGGTTTAACGCCTCATCCGAAAGACGGCACCTCAGAAATGCAGCACCCCTCTTATGCTGCATTACAGTGTCAGTACTGGGATATCAACCCAAGTGCCAGATGTGGGAACTGAACCCACGGCCCTCTGATCTCCCGGCCTCAGAGGCGAGTGTGCTACCTACTGAGCCACTGACACTGCTATCATTGATATGTGATCAATGTTGAGGACTGGGCAGGCTTGTTGGGAGGGGGAATCCAGGAGGGAGTGGATCACCTTCCAGAAAGAAGCTGAAGAGTTTTGTCTCAGACCAAGCTCTGATTTGAAGTAAGAAGCCTTGGACTGGTGAATAGCTTTAGTGCACCTGTTTCTAAGTTGTTTGTATGATTGGAGGTCACTCTGGGCATGGGATGCTTTGTACCATCTCCAAGCTTCGTCCCTGACATGACACAGGGCAATGAGGTCAGAAGTGATCGAGGGGTGGTGATGACGCTTCACCCTTACTTTTCTTAGACGTGTGTGGTGGTCCCAGATGCAATTAAAAGTGTTGTAGAAATGGGATACGGCAAGGTTGATGTCCAGGGCAGAAAAACTGGCTTCCAGTCAGCATTAGAGAGGTCTTGCAGCAGAACTGATTCACTGAGGGAATGGAGGGGCTGGACCATATGAATTGTTGGGGGGGGGAGTGGGGAACATGGATTTTGTGAATGCAGTATGTGATACAGTGATCTCTTAATGCATCAGAGAGGATGCTTGAGGTGGAGATGTAGTGAGGGTGGGAGGATAATATCCAGTCAAGAAGGGAGTGGTTTTGGGAACAAGGGTTTAAATGGGTAGATTCCTGGATGAGTTGAGAGAGGGTAAGGGCTTCTACCATTAGGGTGGTGGGCTTAGCAGAAGAGGAGAGCCAGTCAAGGTTGAAATCTCCTAAGAGCAAGAGCTCACCTTTAGAGGTGAGGGTGGAGATGGAGGAGATGGTCTTAATGATGGAGTTGGGTGAGGCTTTTGGCAGGGCATATATAGCAACAATGTAGAGGGCGCAGAGGAGGGAAGGAAATGTGGGCAAGAAAGAATTCATGTGCAGAAGGTCTGGCTTCTTTGAGGATAATAGAGCTTGAGATGGATTGCTTAATGTACAAGGCTACCCTCACACCTCACTTTCCTGTATCCTGACAGAATACATTAAAGTCTGGAATGGCAATAGAGGAGCTGGGATTTGGGCAGATAGTCAAGTTTCTGTTATGCAGAGTACGTCAGGGTGATATTGGATGTGCCAAACATTTAGGGCATCCATTTTAGGGAGGAGACTCCTGGCATCGAGATGATAGATATGGAGGCCCTTAGGTAAAGAGGACAAGGATGGGGTCAGGGGCAGCCCTGAGAGAGTTGAGGGTGGAGTGAAGGTAGATTGGGTCATGGGAGGGCCAGAGTTGGGTTGGATGTCACCAGTTGGAAGCAGGAGGAGGAGGGACAGAGCCTTGAGGTTTAGGAGGTGGGAGGGGAGCAGTAAGAGGTGGATGATAGTGGGGAGAGAGGGTTGTGTGAGGGGGTTGGTAAAAGGATGGGAAGAAGCATGGGAAGGAGCATGGGTTGGCCATTGGGGGCAGGAGTGGGGGCAATGAATGAAGGGACAAAAAGAGGAAGAGAGGGAGAAGAGAGATGAGGCTAGGAGAGCTGTAGTGGGAGGGCCAAAGAGGAGGTGGGGCTGGTGGGAGGGAAAGTGGATAATTAAGAGAAACAGAAGGGGGGTGAGAGGGAGAAGAGGAGGGTGGTCAACATGACAAGGAGAAAGAGGTTTGCCTTATGGGGAATAAATGCAGTAGTAGAAGAGTAAAGGGATGAGACAAAGTAGACAGAAGGAGCAGTGGGGGCTGAGCTGAAAGGGGAAGGTGAAATAGCTTAATATCTTGGCTTTTGAGCATGCTGCCAAAAGAACTAGATGGTGCAAGGAGAGAGAAAGAGGTGAAATTCAGGGGATGAGTACTGTAGATGTGATTGGTAGAGCTACAGTAAACTGAGTGGTGGAGTCGAGTGAGAGAGACTGAGGGGAGTGGTTGAGTGAGTGGATTTAAAGAGTGCAGGGGTGGGCAGGAGAAAATTTAGATGCTGAAATGAAATGTAAAGGAACAGAAGGGCTCATTGGAGGAATTTGATCAGCTCATTAAACAGGAGGGGTGCCAATTGCTGGTAAACAAGAAAAGGCACCAAACTTTAAAAGTTTCCTGATGCTCCAAATGGGGCCAAACCTGTAGACTGTTCCTTGTTGCTAAGGAGGGCAAGATGGCAGTCTTATATAAAAACTACCCATAGTGGAAATGGACAAAGGTTGTCAAACTCAGTCCAATCCTCAGAGGCCCTAATTTCTAGATATGCCTGAACTTCAGGAAATTTATGAACAATCTAAAGTAAAATGTAGTCATAACATGAAGAAGAAAAAGGGGAAAAAATAAAGTGAAAATGTGATAAAGACAAATGATACATTCTGCAAACATAGAGATATTCTACAACGAAGTTAAATCCTTGACAAGGGTTGCTGAGCTATCCGCTGGTGCATGAGCCAAGGCAAAGCAACATAAATCAAGGAGTGCCACAGCTTCTTGTGAATTGGACCATTGTAAACACCTTCTAATAGGATACAGGAAGTGGGGCTTAGGTCTGTAATCCATAGGAGTAACTAGTGGACTACAGCTGTTTAAAACAAAATATATTTTTGGTGGGCTATAGTGGTGTGGCATTTTGCCACAACTAAAACAACTTATACATCCCTGACATACAAAAACAGTTAATTTAGATAAATCCTTGGGATTGCACCTCGCAGGACCGAAGATTCACAGTTCCGGTCTGTGGGTGATAAAAGGGTAGTGCCACAGTGAGCAGTGCGAGCTTGAGTGGGCAAGCATGTGGAGACATGCACAGAGACACACGCAGAGACATGCACATCGGTGTGTGTGTCTTGCGTGTCCTGCGGGAACGAGAGGACAGGATAGATCACATCTTAAGGGGGAAAGGACAAAGTGGGGTAAGTGTAAACTGAAAACAGTCATAGCTGAATATGGAACACAGTCAGGATACAAAGTCACTGCTCAAAGTAATGAAAGAAGGAAGGAATGTGTGAATGTGTTTTGGTGTAGGACATGTCAAATGTTCACAAATAAACCAAACAAAATTTCCACATGAGAATGATATGTGCATGAACTGTAGGTAGATGCAACAGTTGAGAGAGGATTTAAATAATATGCAGAGTATATTAACTAGAAGTAATGATAATGAGATACCGGTTGAAACTAGAACAGCATCTGTGCAGTCAATGCAGCAGGGGGGGCCCAACACAGGAGGAAACTTTGGGGGAACAAGATATAAGCTGGACAGAAGTCACTAGAGTGTCAAAAATTAAAGAAGAAGAGCCTTGGGAAGCAAGGAAATAGCCCTGTATAACAAATATTCCACACTAACAGAAGAAAACAGCATGGGAGAGGCAGCAACTAACACTGGGAGCATACAACCATCAGATAGTGCTATAGAGGGTGGTTAACACATATTAGTCATAGGAGACTTTATATTAAGGAGGACAGACACTATAATAAGTCAAGGCAAAAAAAAACTAACGTAGTTGTAAACTGCTTACCAGGAGCTGGAGTACAAGATATAAAAACGAGACTTCCTAAACTAATGGATATTAGGCCAGGTAACCAAGTAGTCGTTATTCATGTGGGGGCTCACAACATTGGAAGGGATCATGGAAAGGACCTGGTGGAGGATATCTGCGATTGTGCACAGATGTTAAAAAAAGCAGGACAGGTATAAATAATATCTGGAATATTGCCTAGACGAAAGTGTGAAATTGAAAACAAAATCATACTATACAAAGAATAAACTTCAGGAGAGCAAATAAGTGTGCAGAAGGGGAAATATCCTTTATTGATACCTGGGATGATTTTTTTCAAAAACAAATGCTATTTGCAAAAGACAGCCTGCACCAAACAAAACTGGAACCACCACACTGGCCGCATGAATACAAACTGAAATCGATAAACATTTAAACTAGTTTGGGGGAGGGGGTGGTAAAAGGTGCTATGGAAGGCTCAAGAGAAACACACAAATTGCTAATACAAAAAATAGTTACAACACTCTGAGTAGGAAGGGTAAAAAACAGACTAAATCTACCCTGAGATGCATGCTAGCAGACATTAGAAGCATCCAAAGGAAAAAGGACAAACTGGAATTGCTTCTTACCCAACAAAATAATGTAGACATCATTGGGTTAACAGAGATCTGGTGGGCTGCCAGGGATGACTGGGGAAGAGAACTACCTGGATATACACTTTGTCACGTGGATAGGACAGATAAAAAGGGGGTTGCAGCATATATATCAAAACAATTAAAAAGCAATAACATTTCTAAGAAAATTAAAGAAGTTGGAATACAAACAGAGACTCTATGGATAAGAGTAGAGATAAAAACAATACATTTACTATACTGGGAATTATTTATAGACCACCTGGTGAGGTTAGTCAAACAATAAACAAAGAAATAGAAAAAGAATGTAAAATGGGAAAAGTAGTCATAATGGGAGACCTAAATTACACAGATATTAACTTAGGAGAGGTACAGGCCATAAAGCACATCAATAAATCCTTCCTGGCTAAAATAGATCAGATAGGGCAAACTCAAATGTGGAGGAACCCACCAGGGGAGAAAATACATTGGATATTGTACTAACAACCAAAGAATTACAGATTAGTAAGTGCACAGTAGAGTATCCCTTAGGTAATATGACCATACTATTAAAGAATACATCCCCATAATAAAGGGATGCAGGGAAGTCTATAATTTCAAAAGAGTTGATATTAAGAACATACAGATATAACTTAAAAGGTTGGACTGGGAAAGAGTATTAGCAGATAAATCAGTAAATGAGAGGTGGGATAGCTTTAAATATCACATAAGAGAAATATGTGATAAAAATATAAAAAAGTTAAAAAGTATAATACTAGAGGCATCAAACCAAAATGGTTTAATAAAGCAATAAAGAAACTGATAAAAAAAGGGTTATATGAGAAACACAAAGCAGTAGGAATGCAGGAACTTTGGGAGGAATTCAAATTGGCACGGTGCCAATGTAAGAAACTGATCAAGAAAAGTAAACAAAGAATGGAAAAAAAGCTAGCAGGGTCAGCAAACAAAGACAATATGTGAGAATTATGGGGCTATGTTAACTTTCTACATAAAGCTAACACCAGTCTTTGTTCAATCAAAACTGGAAATAAAATGATAAATGATCCAGGAGAAATGACTAATATATTCAATAAGTATTTCAGATCCATTTTCTCACAAAAAACTAAAAAGGGGCGAATAAAGAATGAAACTTCAGAACCTTGTATTGATATTACAGAAGAAATAATTGTCTACAAAATAAAGGATCTAAAAAATATACATTCTGCGGGGCCAGACAACATATCAAATGTCATACTCCAAATGCTCTCCTCAGTGGTGGCTGGACCACTGAAAATAATTTTTATAAAATCCTTAACTGAATGTGCAGTACCATTGGACAGGCTAACTGCCAGTGTAGTGCCAATACACAGTAAGTTCTGGTTAGATTCACCATGGCTGCATAATGAAGTTAGTGAAGTTGTGTGGAATTGTTAAGGAGGTATGGAGAAACAACACAATGATTTGTAAGTAGTAAGATTTGTTTTAGTTTCTGTTTAAAGGAAGGCATACACATTATTAGAAACATATATGGAGGGGTACATTTATTTTAATAGAAGGCATAGAAAGCAATATAGGTTTACAAAAGAACCCCAGAGCAAATGCCACTGAGGTGTGTGTTATCCCAGATGATATTGGTCGAACAGCCAAATTTTAAAGAAAACACAATTGCACATACCCCAATAATGCAAAGCATCATGGGAAATGTGCAAATCCGCATGATAGTACAGAAGGTGGCAGTACATGAAAAAGTAATGGCTGGCATATGTTCAGCCTTGGGATTATTTACACAGTTTTTTGTTTTTTTTAGAGAAACAGGGTTTTTGTCCAGGAGGTGATGTAAGTTATATTTAAGCAATGTGCTGATGTCAGGAAGTCAGATGTAATGATGGACTGTTAGCAGAGAAAATGTGATAGTAACTTTCAGAGGGGGTCATTTTTGATAAGGGTAAGGTAGTTAAGCTTGTGATATGGGAATATTGGGAAAGTATGAGGTCTATGCAGAAGTGGAGTACAAACTCGCACAGTTTCATAAGTATGTGCTCAGAGTACAGGCACATGTGATATGTAGGTTTGTTTTAGAAATAGGCAAAAATAGCGATACATGCAATTGATAGAAAGATAGATAATTACATAGACATATAGCTAGAGAGAGAGACAGACAGACATGCAGAATAGGAATGGCAGTGAAGTATTGAAGTGACACCAACTCCACCCTCACCATTCAGAGATGGAGAGGCATTGGGGTGTGCCTTTGGGTCATTGCCCATAATGCTCATGCCATTTCACCTCACTCTGCAGACACAGACAAGTATTGAGGTGTGCCTTGGCGTGTTTAAGCTGTATACTCACCCCATTCCATAAGTAAATATGCTGAGATGGGTACAGTACTGTATAAGAAAATGGAGTGAACTTTGGGGCTGCAGAGTCAAAGGCACACCGTGATACCTGTCACTGGCTGCAGGGTGGGGATGGGGGTGGAATGGCATGAGTAATACTGTTGACAATCCCAAGTCACACCCCTGATGCCTGTCAGTCCCTACAGGGCAGGGTGTTATGGTCAGAAACCCTAATGCCCTGGGCGTTATGTGACTTCTTAACCTAGCAACAGCATTTAATGCATTACATTATAAGGACAAGTAAATGTTTTTAATACATGGACAGGCATTTGGGTGTGCCCTTGGGTCATTGCCCATAACGCTCATGCCATTTCACCTCACCCTACCCTGCAGACACAGACATGTGTCAAGGTATGCTTTGGGGTGTTCAAGCTTTACATTCACCCCATCCCTTATGAAAATACACTGAAATGGATACAGTACTGTATAAGAAAATTTTGTGAACTTTGGGGCAGAAGAGTCAAAGGCATACCTCAATACCTGTCACTGGCTGCAGGGTGGGGATGGAGATGGAATGGCATGAGCAATACTGTTGAAAATACCAAGTCAGACCCCTGATGCCTGTCAGTCCCTACAGGGCAGGGTGTTATGGTCAGAAACTCTAATGCCCTGGACATTGTTATGTGACTTCTTAACCTAGAAACAACATTTAATGCATTACATTATAGGGACAAGTAAATGTTTTTAATAAGTTTACAGACATTTGCTTAAACTTATGTTTCTTCATAGAATAATTTAAAGTTAGTAACAGTGGTAGTACAAAGCAATTGCCTGACAACTTGAAAACTATAACTACTTTATATTGTACATTGACACCCCATAAGGACCTCCTTGAAATTGAGATGCACATGTCACACATTTATCAGTTTTCTAACAGGAATATTTTACTATCCTAAATACATTTCTTGCTTCAGTAACTGCTCAGCACATCTATTGTATGAACTACTTATTGACATTTTACGCCTGCTATGCAATGTACTGCTACTTACTATACCAACATCATGAACCATAAAACAGATGACTGCCTTAACTGGGAAAGCAGTATGGCACAGTGGTTTAAGGCTTTGAACTGTAAATCTGGATATCTGGGTTTGAATCCCACAGCCCCTACTTGCATACTGGGTGACCCTGAGCAAGTCACTTAACTTCCAAGTGCTCTCAGGTTGCCCCTGTAAACAAGCGTTCAGCTTAGTGTGCCACTCCTGGTTAAACAATTGAAAGAAAAAAATACAATATATTATTTTTCTTGCATTATTTTGCTACTACAAGCTTTGACTAATACATCCATCCATAAATGTACTTTTTATAGCTTATGTGTCTATGACCTAGGCAGAACTACACTTAAAATCTTACACATAATTAAATAAATCATCAGAATAGCATTTATTTCAGTAGTATCTCCTTCCTTTTCAGGTGCCCATGACACTATGTATATATATTTATGTCTTTTAACTTCAAAGCACTAAACCTATTCAAATGCACACAACACAAGACTTTATTCACTTCACACATTACTGCTAATTTTCAGGTCCCAGAGAGATAAAAATGTAGAGCTTCCCCTAGCTATTTGGGTGGGTGCTTCAGCTGTGTGTGTGGGGGGGGGGGGTATAAAAAGCTTTTTAAGAAACAGACACTCTAGTATCCAATATGGGATAGTCTTCTTTGGGTGACATATTTTACTCTTTTGTGGGCTTATACCTTAATTGTCATTCTTGTGTTGCAAGTGCTTGCTTTCCTCAAGTGCTGTAATTTCAAGATGTAGTTTCACAAGTGCTGTATAAGGATACAGTTCCAGGCACTCCTTAATTACTTTTTCTTTCCTTCTGAACCTTAAGCTCTGATGCCCCATGCAGCTCTGATAGTCAGTTGTTCCAACATGATAGATCCACTTCATACCCCTCCCACATGAACCAAAAAAAAAGGTGGGGATGGATCTTTAGGAGCTTCTCAGGTGGGGGTGGATCTTACCCCCCCCAAAAAAAAAACTAATGCTGCCTCCTACTACTCAGGTTCCAGTTCTTGTACCTCCCATTTAAGAAAGAAAATAGTGCCCTGCAACTATTGACTTACATGAAAGTGTATTTATTTGAGGGCAGAAAGCATTTCTTGAAGGAGGGTAAGGCAAAGGAGGCTATTTACACCTTCAGCCAGTTCCATGGACAGAAAACATGACATGAGCCCTTTTGTACATGCAAAATATCAGCAGGCTCTGCCCACTGCAGCTGTAAAAAGGGAGACTGGGTGGACCACACAAACTATAGACCCATAAGCCTAACATCTGTTCCAGGAAAACGAATGGAGGTGGTAATTAAAGATTATATAAACATCCACTTGGAGACCACTAGCCAGGTGGATAAGAATGAGCATGGGTTCTGTGCGGGGAGATCCTGTATTACAAATCTGTTGTGTTTTTATGAAAAAATATCTTCTGCATTGGATGGAGGGCAGCCAGTGGATTGTATCTACTTGGATTTTGCCAAGGCCTTTGATAAAGGGCCTCATGATGAGATCATTAAATGTTTACAAGACAAAAATATTAAGGAACAAATTATAGGATGTGTGGATGTGTGGCTGGGGCAGAGAACCCAGAGGGTTAGCATCAATGGGTACCTGTCGGAGGCAGTGCCGGTGACTAGTGGGGTGCCGTAGGGGTCGGTGCTGGGCCCAGTGCTGTTTAGGATATTCATGGATAGTATGCATAATGGTTCAGTGAACTGGATAAGTAAATATGCAGATGACACAAAACTGGTCGGCATTGCTACAAATGGAGAAAATGTTGACGCAATCCAAAGGGATCTAAATAATATCCAAGACTGAGTAGAGAAAAGGGGTATGAGTTTTAACTTGGATAAATGTTGCTTCATACACCATGGAAAAAGGAATAATAAACATAACTATATCCTAAATGGTCAAAATTTAAGGGAATCGGAAGAGGAAAGGGATCTTGGAATTATCATAAATAATAAACTAACCTTTGAGGCTAGCTATAATAATCAAATAACTAAAACAAATAAAGTACTGTGGGCCATAAGAAGAAACCTCAGGAGTAGAAGTGAGGCAGTGGTTATGCCTCTATATAGAGCATACATTAGACCATTATTGGATTATGGCAGTGAGGTGTGGGGGCCCAAATCAAAGGGTGGGGTAACTGCCTTGGAGAGGATGCAGAGGCGGGCCACAGAAATGGTGTTTAAAATAGGAGTGGCTCCATATGAGGAGAGATTGGAGAGTTTATGACTGATGTCACTGGAGACTAGGGGCCTGATTTTCGAATGGGGCTGCATTCGGCGCAAACTGCGGCAAACAGCAGCTTGTGGAAAAGCCCCATGTGCCAGGGACCCCGCACCAGATTCTGGTGTAGGAGGGGTCCTGGCACCTAAGACCCAATGCTTGCGGCAACCCCAGCCATGCAGCAACTGCATGGTGCACTGGGGTGTTTGCCGCAAGCCCCTTGAACTGTCAGCTGCACAGTCCGTCCAATTAGAGACTGGCAGCAGAGGTGTGCAGAGGGCTGTGCCAGTCCCTTGCTCTGTCTGGGGATGGGGGGACACTATCTGCATGGGTGGGGGGCACAGGCACCAGTGGGAGGGTTGGTGGTATTTGTCCTGGTACTAACTAGGACACCGGGATCTGGAGGGGGGCACTACCAACATACTGAGGGACACATCAAGGATGGAGTGGGTGCTCCTGCCCTGGATGCCCTATAGGGGCACAACCTGGATGGGGGTTCCACTATGTGGCACTTGTGGGGCAAGGTGGGGTTGGGGAGGTGGGACACGCTGTACTACCCATAGGACAGCTCACCCAAGGGAGTGATGTCTAAGTCCCCTTACGCCGGCCCTGGCTCGTCTAAGGGGACTTAGAATTTCTCCCACTGGGTGCAGTCTCTGAATAGCAAGCTGCAGCTTGCATCAGTGCAGTCCACCTTGCACCATGTCACAGAGCAATGCAGGACACAGGGCTGGCACAAGCCCTGTTTGGGGCTTGACGCAGGCAATCTTTGTGAATTGCGTGGAGGCAGTCCTGGATGCAAGGTGTACCTTGCACCATATCTGTTTGGTGCAAACACCTTGCATCAGATGCAGGGCTTTGAGAATCATGCCCATGGAGAGTGAGAGGGGATCTACTGATGTGTCATGATATAATACATAATGAGAATTTGGTAAATGAGTTAAACCTAACTTTTAAAAACCCAGAAATCAGTACCAGAAGACACCCCTTACAGTTTAGAGGTAAAAAATTTAGTACAAACAAAAGAAAGGCATTTTTTACACAAAGGATGGTGGGGCCATGGAATGGGCTACCTATAGAGGTGGTAACTAGCAATACAAAGGCACAGTTTAAGAGAAGGCTGGATAAACATATACTAGTAGGAAATAGTATAGCATATTATGGGTAAATGAATAGGAGCAAATAATGGGCTGATCTAGGCCTTTTTAGCTCCTCTAACCTTAGTATGAACCTTAGTATGTTGCAACAAAAGAATTCCCAAACAATTCCTTTACAGGAAACAGGGCAAAGTTCTAATGTTGTTGACCCTTTAGAGGTTGTACAATGCAATGCAACAGAAACTTAAGTTACTCAAGAATTTTCTGCTCAGTCTATCACACTTAAAAAAATACAACAGTGTATTTCCTAGTTTTCTTGTCCAAATCTGTTAAAATAGTGTAACATACCTATTGGAGATGGCCCAAAGGAGGGCTGCAAAGATGATTGTAGGGCAGCAAGGTCAGTCATGGAGTATGAGGAGAGACTGGGGAGCCTCAAAATTTACTCCTTGGAAGACAGAAGGGAGAGGGGAGATATGATTGAGAATGTCAAGTACTTGAAGGAGATCAATAAGGTGAACTAGAAGTGTCTCTTCAGGCTAAGTGGCAAGAAAACTACAAGAGGACACAACCTTAAGCTGAGGGGGATGTTTAAGAGGGAGGTCAGGAGACATTTCTTCACAGAAAGGGTGGTGACCAAGTGAAATGTGCTAACAGAAGGGGTGATCTCAGTGAGGACAGTGGTTAGCTGTATGGGTGACTTGGATAGATACAGAGGGAGGATAAGTGTCATGGGGGGGGAGAATGTAGTGTATGGAAATGATGGGGAGGGGGGAAACGGGGACAACAACCTGAGCTGTAAACCCCGTGCATCAAGCAGGCTAGATAGACCAGAAGGCTTAATTCTGCTGGCTACTTCATATGATTGTACATTCAAAAAGGAGTATGAAAATCCAGAATCTCTTGCAAACCTTATTCTTCACTTATTCAGAAGTGAGCCAGGTATCGAGTGCATAGATAATAATGCTTTTATAGCACAAAGACTTTCAGAAGATCTACAGTATATCAGGGAATTGAGGCTGTTGGGCTATATTTAAAACAGTTGTTCATGGATATTGCAGTGAAAATTGGTAATTTTAACATCCTGAATTTTCAGCCAGTACAACTTCAAAATAAAATCAAATACTGGACTGAATGCTGCAAAAGCCATAGAAACACAGAAACATAAAAGTTGATGGCAGATAAGGACTGCAAGGCCCATTCAGTCTGCCCATTTTTTCTACCTTATGAATGTGCCACTGGCCTTTACTCTGTCAATGGCCTATCTAGTCATACTCATCTGTTTTGCTCCCTTATGCCTATCCCATGCCTGTTTGAAGCCCTGCACTGTATTCATGTCCACCACTTCCTGAGGTAGGCCATTCCATGCATCCACCATCCTTTCTGAGAAAAAGAACTTCCTTACATTACTCCTTAATTGGCCTCCCTCAAATCTCATGCTGTGTCCTCGTGTTCTGCTATTTTTCTTATACTGAAACCTGTTAGATACTTTCACTTTGTTAATGCCCTTAAGATGTTTGAATGTTTCAATCATATCACCTCTCTCCCTCCTTTGTTCTAGGATATACATATTAAGCTCCGTTAATCTGTCCTCATATGTTTTCTGATGCAGTCCCTGCATCATTTTGGTTGCCCTTCTGTGGACTGCCTCCATCAGGAAGGCACACTGAACAACAAGTTACTCATCTCTCAGTGTGACTGGGGGGTGGGTATAATTGGATGAAGAATTAGACATACAGTTTAACATTTAACATATCTGAGAAATTAAACATTCAATTACATTTGTGACAAGACATACAATTAAAAAATATCATAAATCATACAGTCACATTTGTGACATAACATACAGTTAAATACCTGAGGAATATGCGTTTAATTACAAGTGGCATATCTGAGGAACATAGTACAGAAATTTAATGTAGCCTTGGAGCCAACTCCTTGCAGGAATGGATCATGGTTAAAAGGCAGATTATTTAGCAATTATTGAATAAATGAGGTGTAGTGGGGGAACATCAAGGAGGGTAGAGGGGTAGACAGGTGAAACCATCTAGGGGAAGGAGAGGATAAAGAAGGGGGGGACAGTACCAGAGCAAAGTGAGCAAAAAAAAAATCAGTTGTGAAGGGCAAGTTAACGCAGGGCTATTGCAATCTGGGAGCACCTCAGACAGAACAAAAAGTGCAAGTTATTAGCTCAAGTGAACTAATTCCTTTGTTTCAGTGCAGAGGGGGTAGAGAGGGGTGGGGTAAGGGATAGGATAGGGAAGGATGAATCATACCAGGAACTGGTCCCTTCAGAATGCAGAGATCACTGCCAGTGGTGAAATGAGGTGAGGACTTAGAATAAGGGGCATGAATAGGCAAGGACAAGTTGAGTACAGATAGTAGAGGGGATGGTAAAGGGAAGGAGCAGGAGAGGAGGGAGAAACTTGCCTAAGTCTAGGCCTCTTCAGGATGCTGAGAACCCTGCCAGAGAGCAGAGTCAGGCGAGGATGAGTTAGGTAGAAAGGATGGAGAGGAAAGGGGAAGGATAGAAGAGTCATTTCCCAGTGCTGGACCCCTCCTGGATGCTGAAAACCCTGACAGGGGGACGAACTAGGTGAGGACTCATTGGGAAGAGAGAAAAGAAAGGATGAAGGGAATGGAGGAAAGAGGAGGGAAAGAAGAAGCTTGCTTAAAACTAGGCCACATAAGGATGCTGAGAATCCTGCTAGAGCACCGAATCAGGTGAGGAATAGTTGGGTAGAAAGGATAAAGCGGGAGGGGGAGTGAAGGAAGAGTAATTGCCCAGTGCTGGGTCCCTCCAGGATGCAGAGAACCCTGCCAGGGGATAGAATTAGGTGAGGACAAGTTGGGTAGAGGGAATAAGGGGGACAGAAGAGGAAAGAAAAAAAAATGGATGGAGGGAAGAAACTTACCTGAGAGTAGACATTGCCAGGGTGCTAAGAATCCCAACAGACGGCTGATTTAGATGAGGAAAAGTTGGGTAGAAAGGAGAGAGGGTTAAGGGAAGAAGGAGGAGGCTTGCCCAGTGCTAGACCCCTCCAGGATACTGAGAACCCTGCCAGAGGTCGGAACTAAGCAGAGGCAAGTTGGTAATGGAAGAAGGTTAGGGGTAGGAGTGAGGGGGTAAGTGGTGAAAGGAGGGGAGAGGAGAGTGTGCTGATAAGCAGGCTCAGAGGGAGGAAGGTTTAATAGGGGATGTGAGTCATGGAGAGGAGCAGAAGTATAGGAGGACGGTTAAGGAGGGTTAAAGTAGGAGCGGTTAGATGAGAGAACATTATGTAAGGCAGAAGCAAGGGAGTAGGAGGAGGAGGAGGAGGAGTGCTGCATTGAGGGCGAGTTCCAGATTTGTGGGAAATGATGGGTAAAGCGTGACTTACCGATGAGAGTGGTTCAACAGGGGACCAACAGAGTGTGAGTGTCAGAGGATCTGAGGGAGTGGAATGGGGGAGGGGGGAAGAGAGTGAGCATGAGAGGTAAGAGGGAAGTTCTCCTAACCATAAATTAGAAGTGAGTTTTGCACAATTAGTGATGTACCTGTTGGCAAGCGGGGGAAGGGACAAGGCATGGTAGTGGTCACAGTGAGTGCGCGATGGAGCATCAAGGGCAAATTGACAGAAGGAGTAAAAGAGAGAGTCCAATCTGGTTAGGGAGGATTTGGGAGTAGCAACATAGACTACATCACAGTTGTTGAAAATGGGGAGGATCATCTTCTGGACTAGTTCACGTCGCTCCTTAGGAGGGATGCAACTATGGTTCCTGAACAAGGCACCAAGCATGTGGTGCAGTTTTTTCAAGATTGCGTCAATGTGGCCAGAGAAGTTGAGGTGTTGGTCCAACCAAACCCTAAGGTATCTGAATGAGGAGGTGCCCTCTAGGATTGTCCCATCAAGGGTATGGAAATACAGTAAAGGGCAGAGCCTAGAGAGTCTCTACCTAGTGCCAAAGGTCATGAGACAGTCTTTCTGGCATTTAGGAATAGTTGATGTGAGGCAAATTATAGCTGAACCTGGTGGAAATTATGATGAAGGGTGGTTGCTATATTGGAGAGGCATTTGCCAGAGGAGAACAGGACAATGTCGTAGGCATACATGCGGATAGAGAAGGAGGGGGGCCATACTGAGGATAAGTCATTTAGGAAGATGGAGAAGAGAATGGGTCCAAGCACTGAGCCCTGTGGGACTTCTGTGGAAATAGCGAGGGGGGAGAGATTGCATCCTGGATCTTGACTGATTGTGTTGTGCCTGAGAGGTAAGCTCTAAACCAGTTTTGGACAGAAGTAGACAACCCAGCAGCCATAAGGGAGTCAAGAAGCAGGGCATGGGAGACTGTCTTGAAAGCCATGGTGAGGTCAACAAAGATGACAGAGTCAGTGAGCCTGAGTAGGGAGTTGGTAGTGGAGTGGTTCTTCTGAAAACCAGATTGGAACAGAGTGAAAAAGGAAGAGTCATTGAGGAAGGAAGTTAGTTGCGAGAGGACCAGGTGTTCTTGGAGTTTAGCAAGGGCAGGGAGGAGGGAGACTGGGCAGAAAGTTGCAGGGGGAGGAGGGGTCACCACCCTTTGGGAGAGGGAGGACCACTGCATGTTTCCAGGATGAAGGGAAAGATGAGGATGAGAAGGAAAGATTTAGGATTAAGGCGAGAGTGTAGGCTATAGCAGAAGCTGAAAGGTAGAGGAGTTTAGGGTCAAGGTCATCCAGTGATGATCCTTTAGAATGATTAAGAGAGAGAAGGGCCATTAGTGTTTCCTCTGGGGAGACAGCAGAAAAGGAGAAGGAAGGAAGGGTGGGCCTGGAGGGGTTGAGTGCTGCGTGTGGGAGGATGAGAAGGGGGATGTTAGAGAGGAGGGTCCTTAAAAGTGCTGTGGTGGAGGAGGTATAATAGGAGTTAAACTCTTGATCCACTGTGCATGGTTAGGAGACCAATGACTTGTTTATTTTCGTATGTGCTTTACAGTTTTTTAGTTTTCTCCCTGCCCTCCTGAGGCCATGGCATATACATGTGTGTGCGTGCAGGCACAAGATGGGATCTGGTGGCCCTTCTACCCCTCCCCTGACTTGAATCGCTACACCATGCCACCTGTGTGCCCACCGGGCCTCCACCCAGTGGGAGCGGGACTATGGACAGGTGGATGTCCACCCCTTTGGAGGGGAGAGCCTCAGCTCTATCATGCTCCAACCCACCCCAGCCGGCACCCTGGTGACCCAAGATCATTCCCGAACCTGGGTCACTGGCATAGCATGAGGTAAGGCACCAGCACCTCAGCCCTCTGTGCCACTGGGCCAGCTGCTTAAGCATAGTGGGAGGCAGATGTGAAGGAAGTGGGAATAGGTTGTGGACCACTTTCAAGAATTTGATGGGGAATTGATGTTTTTGTGAAAAGATGATTTAAAATATTGAGACTTGGCAAGTCTGGTAGCTTTTGTGCAGGCATTTCTTATCATGCGATACCTGGCATAGTCTGGAGGAAGCTGGGAGGCCTTATGTTTCCTCCAAGCTTTGTCTCGCTCCCAGAGACAGGTCAGTAACTCAGGGGAGACCCAGGGATGATGGTTGCCATGAACTCTAGTGCATTTGAATGGCACATAGGAGTTCCATGTAGTTAGAAATTCACCTTTAAAATAAGTGAGTGCTTGGTCAGTGAAAGGGGCTAAGGCAATAGGGGACTAGTCAGAGCTGGCCAGTTCATTAAGAAGGGGATTAAGATTTAAGAATTTACAGAATTTTGTTTGGTGGTTTTGGTCTATGGACATTCCTGACTACAAAAATTAGGTGATGAACACAAAGGGCTTCCTGCAAGATGCCTGATTTAAGGATTCAGTGGGAGTGAGAGGCCAGTCTACCAGAGAATGGTTAAGGCTTTATGATTTAGGCAGCTGGGTTCCAGGATGAGTTGGGAGAGGCTGAGGTCCGTGATGTCATTATGTATCTTGGCAGTTGTTGGTGATAGCCAATTTAGGTTTACATCACCAGGATGTATAGCTCACCTTTATGTGAGAGGGAGGTTATGGAGGTAATAAGATCCAAAGTATCAGATGCCTTGGAACCAGGTCGACAGTAGATGCCAGCTATGAAGATAGGGGAAGGAAAAGGCAAGGTAATGTTTACTACAAGTGCTTCATATACGAGGGTAATGAGGATGATAGAATTGTGAACTGAAGTGAGGACAGGATATATATGGCTACTCCACCACCCCTGTCAGTACTATGCTGCCTGATTATGGAATAACCTGGGATATTAATCGAGAGATCAGGTATTTTAGCGTTTAACCAAGTTTTCATTTAATTAGACTATCAGGTGTGAGGGAGATAACCATAGGATGTAAAAGATCAGTTTTTGAGATGAGACTGCAGATGTTTAAATGGAGGATTTTCAGGCCCTTTGGGAGGGCAGAAGAGGTTGGGGAAGCTGGTATGTTAGTGGAAGGCTTGCAACTGGCAGAGGTGGATGTAGTGGGGCCAGGACTGAGATGAACATTTCCTGATGTGAGTAAAAAGAGTGCTATTATGAGGGAGTAGAGTTTGGGGCACTTGTGACAGGCCGAGGATTTGGGAAGTATTTTGGGGTGGGGTGGGGGCTAAGTGAGGTGAAGATAAGGTGGTGAAGGAATGTTAGGTGGCTAGGTGCTGAGAATAGAGTAGAAGGGGGAGGTGAGGGAAGTGAGACCAAAGTATCTGAGGGGGTGTAGGAGTTATGGCAAGATAAAGGTAGGGGCTAGGAGAGCAGAGGTGAAAGGTGAGAAAGGTTTATTGGTTTGAGGAGAGAGTGAAGCTGAGGTAAATAAAATTGGTAGAAGAATTAGAATGAGGGGAAGTGGTGAAGGAAGGGGGGGCATATTGTATGGATCGGGGGAACAAGAATAGATCAGGGCATACTAATCAGCAGTAGGGAGTAGATTAGTGGCACTGGCAGAAGTAAAGGACTATGAGTAGTGGTGGACAATAACAGTTGTCAGCAGCAGCAAGTTAATTGAGTTGTTACCCTCTAGTGGCTTTGCAGTCTAATTTGCAAATAGAAAAGCCAGAGAAGGTGCAACTCCCATGGGAGAGGTTGGAGGCAGACTCCTGTTCAGGGCAAGTGGCCTGCAGAGGGGAGAAAAGACAGCCAATTTAAAGCAAAAAATACAAAGGCAATGGCAGCTACTGTACTGTAATCCCCTAGGATCCAGAAAGGTGGGAAGGTAGCTTGCATAACAAAGGCTCTGCACAAAAGTAGCTCTAAAATTAAGCCAAAAAGAGCTTTAATATCTTAGGTTATGGAGGGAGAGGGGAGACGATTAGCAAGCACAAGGAAAGCCACAGGGGAGAAACAAGAAATATCAGGGCAAAGGACAGAGATAGGTAGCAGTGCTAAAATGCAGGACACTAATTCAGATGGTAAAAATTTAAAGAAAGGATATAAGGTACCGTGGAGGGCTTAGCGCTATTCCTTCAGTTTAGGCAGGGTTGCAAGGTGGAAAGAAGCATACAAACTATACCTCTAACAATATTTGGCAACTTCTATCACAGTAGAGTAGATGCTAAGCATTATTAAAAAACAAAATAGAATGCTGAATTCAATAGAGTATACAGAGCAGTAAATAAAACCCAGCAATATAAACGTTTGTGCAAAGTAAGGGAGTTAGGGAGATGAAAGCAGTAGTAAATAAGAGGGCAGGAGAAAGGTGAAGTGTTCAATAAAGACTGATAAAGTGAGATACAGAACCAGATCAGCCAGTGGAGACAGAAACTGCCAAGATTCATGCCTGGTAGGTCCAAAGGCCGGGCTGCGTCTCTGTGTCCATACCTGTGGGTCCCTGGGCAGTGGGACAGGTCGCCATGGAACAGCTGCCAGAGAAGGCGCAGCTCCCACGAGAGAGGTTGGAGGCAGACACCCATTCAGAGAGTTGGCATGTAGAGGGGAGAAGGGACAGTCAATTTAAAGCACAAAATACAAAGGCAATGGCAGCTAGTTCCCTAGGCCCCAGAAGGTGGGAAGCCGGATTGTATATCAAAGGCTCTGCACAAACGTAACTCTAAATTTAAGCCACAAAGAGCTTTAACACCTTAGGCTATCGTGGAGGGGGGGATTAGCAAGCACAAGGAAAGCCACAGGGAAAAAAGAAAGAACTATCAGGGCAACGGACTGATAGGTAGCAGTGCTAAAATTCAGGACACTAATTCAGATAGTAAAAATTTAAAGAAAGGATATAGGGTACCGTGGCGTGCTTAGCGCTACTCCCTTGGCTCAGGCAGGGTTACAGGATGGAAAGGAGCATACAAACTATACCTCTAACAGTACTTGGCAACTTATATCACAGTAGAGTAGACACTAAATATTATTAAAAAACAAAATAGATTGCTGAGTTCAATGAAGTATACAGAGCAGTAAATACAAACCAACAATATAAAAGTTTGTACAAACTAAGCAGCTTAGGGAGATAAAAGCAGTAGCAAATAAGAGGGCAGGAGAAAGGTGAATTGTCCAATCAAGGCTGAGGAAGTCTGAGTTGGGTCAGAATATGCTTGGAATATTATCACAGGCCAGAACACTTAACAGCTGGTTAAAAACAACTAGATCAAATGAATACATTGTTTTTATTACAAGTACAGTATATGGAACAGTTGGATATATTCCACATGGATTTCTTTTCTTGTAAATATAATTTTTATTAAAAATATTTACAGATCATACTTTATCAGAACAGTGGTTTACATAAGAAAGAGGGAAATGAAATGCATTGATCAACTGAGTTTACAATATTATCCAAATTATGAACAATCCATAGTGGATGCATGGCTTATCATCATACCATTTCCACAGTATTATATTTCTGTCTCCTATAACATTAGGCAGGTGGGACCCAGGATTAACTACCTAGAGCAGCAACAGTGGAGCAAGGTTCAATTATTATTACAGTGAAGCCTGCACTTTGACCTTCTCATTAGCTTGTCCCTTCACAGCGGGGGAAGGGGGGCTACCTTTTGTCCAGATGGGGAGGAGAGCATACCTCTCAACTGTCCCTGATTTTCAGGGGTGTCCCTGACTCTGCCTCAGAATTTTCTTCTGTCCCTCGTAAAATTTGTGTTTTTGTGACTGAACAGTGGGGACTGTAAGCACAAAATAATGTCAAACATTAAAGTTACAGACTTGTTCTCCTTCAGAAAGTGCATCTTATACTAATCCCATTATTCTGTCAGCTTTCTGAGTGAATATTACCAATTTTTAAGATGTGTCCCGGATTTGGGGTCTTTGTCCTTGATTTTTTTAAGCCATGTCCCTGATTCATGAGATAAGAGGTTGAGAGGTATGGAGGAGGGGGAGCCAAGGGACATGGTGTAACAACATTTAAGGCTTGATTACATAAAGTATAAAGACAAGCACTAATAACTGAGCAATTTAGGTTAGACTTTACATTCATGTAACTCTTAATTTGACATGCTCCCCAGATTCCACAGGCACCACCATCCCCAACACCCCACCCCACCCACACCCCCTACCCCGCCCCAAGTAAGTCAAGGATTACATATCAGATGCACCCCCTACCTTCACCAACACTTGTATGTGAGGGGAGATATATACCTGCATTGAGAGGCCATAAGAGTGTGTCTTGGCCACTATCTCAGCCTCCCTCAATAGCATTATACTTGGAGTTAAAAGTAAATCCCCATATCACTTGAATATGAGGGAATGAGAATGTGTCTTGAAAGGGATACGCGCCACCGTCCAGGATTCTGAATCACCTCACATAGTGTAGGTTAACAGGAGGGGACCGGTTTGCCACAGCAAGGTTCAGACTGCCCCCCCCCACCCGAAAGTGCTAGGTAATTACAAAATAGAAACTGTATTGTTATCCATCCCGCTATCCAGACAGGACCCCCAACCCAGACCAAACTCACACTGGAATGAAACATTAAGAATTGCAGAGAGCTCAGTAATATTACAGCTATGTAATTGGAGATCAGAATAGGAATTTAGTCCATGAAGTGATGTTTAAGTGTATTATACACCTAGGTGTGGAGCGTGGTAGTACATTTAGTTTATCATAAGGTGGCTCCCTTACAGTGGAGTCTCCTAAGTAAGTAGAAAGCACAATACCATTCTCTATTTTGTGTCCCCCTCCCCAAATCATCCCTGAATCATGATGTTATATCGCAACACTGGGAGCCCACCTCACTGTGCGAAATGTGGTTTTATGTGTAAAACAGAAAACCGTCCCTCATCGTGTTTTTGTCCTGATGCCCCTGCCCATGTCATGCCCAACATCAGGGTGTCCAATCTCCATGTCGGCATTCATGTGGCACACTGGGAGCCAACCCCAGTGTGCCTAAATGTTTACTTGTCCTGTAAATTAGAAAACAGTCCCTCATTGTCAGTTTGTTTTCCCTGCAAAACTGAAAACAGTCCCTCATTGTCGCCCGGTCCCTCTCTCCCCTCCCCACCCTCCCACTGAGCACCCACCTCCCAACACCCCCCCCCTTACCCCATACTTACCTCCAGAGCTTAGCGCTGTCATATTCTCTGGACCAGGACATGTCTGCACTCTGCAAAGCCCAACCACAAACTGAAGAATTAAAGGTAAGCATGCTATACGGTCATTCAGTGGGATTTTCAACTTATGCTCATATCTCAGCATTTTCTTGGAATTGTTGCACCAAATTTTTAACATGGGGTTCTTGTGACCCCACCTTGTGAAAATTGTCACTGTCATTGTGTTACTCGGTCCAGAAAGGTGATTTTGCAGTCACTGCACAGAATCACCTTTCAGGACCAATTCATAAAATGACAGTGCCACTATTCATGAGGTGGGGTCCCAAAAAAGCCCATGTTACAAATTTGGTGAAAAAATTCCAAAAAATGACTGCATTACGAGCGTGCATTGCACAGTTTCTACTCGTGTTCCTAACATCACTATTTTTTAATATTTTCACTCCACATTTTTAACACTGCCATTTTTGCACACCTGCTTTACAACAGTATAGTTGTCATTTTCCACAGCCTGCTCAAAATATGTTTTCACACCTGTAGCGCAGAATAGCGTGTTTGCTCTGTGTAATCACCTTTTGAGAAAATTAAACAAAATGACACTTGCACTGTTCATGTGGAGGGGTCCAAAAAAGGCCATGTTGAAAATTTGGTGAAAAAATTCCAAAAAATGAATGCGTTAAGAGTGTGAGCTCCGCAGTTTCTACACACGCTCATAACATTACTAATTTTCAATATTTTCACTTCACATTTTTAACATAGCCATTTTTGTACACCTCCTTCACAACTGTACAGCTGTCATTTTCCACAACCTGCCCAAACCATGTTTTTGCACCTGTGGCGTAGAATAGCGCATTTGGTCTGTGCAATCACATTTCGGCACAATTGAACAAAATGACACTGGCACTGTTCATGAGGAGGGGTCCAAAAGAGGCCATGTTGAAAATTTGGTGTAACACTTTCAATATATGGCCAAGTTACACCTGGACATTGAATAATTTCTACACACATGTGTAACCTTCATCACTTGGTAGCGCTTCACAGCCCTATTGGCTCTAGCCAGATCTTGTAGTATTCTGGGGTGGATACCATCTGGCCCCATGGCTTTATCCACCTTAAGTTTGCTTAGCTCTTCTAAGACCCTTTCTTTAGTGAAGGGGCTTGTGTCTGCTCCTCCGCTATCCTGCTCTGTTATACTTAGTGTAGGTCCTTTGCCAATATCTTCTCTCACAAAGATTGAGCAGAAAAATTTGTTTATCAACTCTTCTTTGTATTCATCTTTCTCTAACAGCTGGCCCTACCTTTTTGCTGGTCAGACTATTCCCCTTTACTCTTCCTTTTTTTTCTTATGTATCTACAGAAGTTTAATCTTCCTTCCTAACCCCCTGTGCTATTTTATCCTGTGTTTGGGATTTGGCTTTCTGAATTGCTTTTCCTGCCTCCTTGAGTTAGTTCCTATATTCCTCCCTGTCTGCTCCTCCTTTTAATTCCTTGTACTGCTTAAAAAGCCCTCTTTTTTTCCTTGATTTTGGTTGCTACCTCTTTGGAGAAGTAGAAAGGGTTCATCCTTCATTTGGCTTTGCTGATTTGTCTTATGCATTGCTCAGTGACTATATTTAAGGCATTCTTTAAGTTCTCTCAGCAGCGTTCTGTATCCCCCTTGTTACTGGTGTCAAGCACGGTCTTGATCCTGGATTTCATTTTGGGAAAGTTTGCTTTCCTGAAATCAAGTATGTTGATTTTTGTGAGACCATTACCTTCCACTTTATTTACTGATAACCAGACTGGCCTGTGGTCGCTGGTTCACAGATTGTTACCCACATGAATTTCTGAAATCCTGTCACTGTTTGTGAGTGCCAGGTCCAGGGTCGCTTTGTCTCTGGTGGGTGAGTCTACCAGCTGATTAAGACTTGCCCCCCGCAGCTTAATAAGGAATTCTCTGCTCCACTGTGTGGCTGCTGTGTATGAGATCCAATCCACATCCAACAGATTGAAGTCCCTGACAAGCAGCAACTCACCCGTCTGCCATCACTGAGATGGATTCCAGGAGCTCTTTGTTGATTTCTGTAGATAACCCCCACCCAGAAGGGGGCCTTTTCCCCTGCACCCAGGGAGACACATACAGCCTCTGCTTTCCTATGCTTCCCCTGGATCTCTGTTGCACAGATTCCCTCCCTTGCATAAAAAGCACCTCCCTCCCTTTCTTTCCCTCTCAGTCTTTTCTGAAGAGTGTGTAACCTGGGATAGAAGGATCCCAGGTGTGGTTGATGGGGAACCAAGTTTCAATAACCGTGACTGGCTCTATGATGCCGAGTCAACAACTAACTTGTCTACTGGCATTGCAGCGCCAGTCTCCCTGCTGACTGTGAGTTGCAGTTGGCAGGAAACCGTGCGCAGTAGGGACTGTGTTTTTCCTTTGGGGGCTTTGCCCCAAAACCCCCCATGAGAGGGGTTCTGCCCCCACACCCCCATACTTATGGATACCAACTCCAGGGTGGAGATGATAAGGGGAAGGGGTGCAAGACAAGGGAGTGTGTGTCCAGAACACATCCCCTATAGTGACTTCGAGCTGTTGTCGGCAGCAACGTATGTCGCTGTAGGGGTTTTGTTGCAGGAAGTGTATACCACCATGACCCAGTCCAGTTGTGTCTCTGTCACCAAGGCTATGAGTTCAGGGATTTTATTTGGTAGACTACGGGCATTGATGCACATAGCCTTCCAGACCTGGCAGTCCTTTTGCTGTGTACCATTTCCTTGTTCTGATCTGAATTTTTTTCTGTCTTAATAACTTTATGCCTCTCCCTAGTGGATCAGGCTGGGCAGTGTCTTTACTATCACTGCTGTTGGTATCTTTGTGGTATCTAGGCACTGCCATTGCTGATGCTGGGGGAAGGGAAGTTGGTGACCCTTGCAATGTGAGGGTTGCCTGTAGCTCCTCTCCCACCAATAGTTTAACTGATCTATATGGAAGTCTAATTTCTGTCCAGGTGCTCGAGTCCCCTCCTTAGTGAGGTGCAGACCATCAAAGTTAAATAAGTCCCTTTCCCAGACGGTCCTCCAGTTTCCTAGAAAGTGATGCCTTCTTTCTTTGCACCAGTTTTCTGTCCAGCAGTTAAGTTCAGTGATGTCCTTCTCTCTGATCTTCTGCCTGCTGTCTCCTTTTCCCCAGACAGGCAGAATCTCCGAGAAAGAGATAGTGGATGAAAGAGAAACTAGATTGTCACCTAGTCTGGTAAGATTTTTTTTTTGTTTCTTTTACAGATCAACTGGATAGGTCATTTGTACCTCTGTGGAGGATGACCTGCATGTCCTGTTTCACACTGCATACAATTTTCTCGATGCAGTCCATGTCCTTCCATGCTGATGTGTTAGGGAGGCACCGGACTACAACTTTGGCCTGGTCATAATGCTGAAGTTGAGACTCTACTCCCCTTATCATGGTGTCTTCGACCATCAGGATTGGATTTTTAATGTCTTTTTTAGTGATTTTTTTGGTGGCGTGCACATCCTTGTGCTGCGTTGGGCTCCTACTGCCCTCCATGCCTGCTGCTTTAGTAGTCCTGAAGAATAGTGGTATGTATTTATTTGAAGTATATATAGGTGTGCTTCCCTCCTTTGTTATGGGTTTAGAATTTGTCCTACGAATTCCCACTGTTTGCCAGCTCCCAGCTGGGTTTGTCCTTTGGGGTAGAGGTAGCTGTGAGAGTGGTTTTCAGGTAGTTAATGTTTTATTGTTGCCCTTTAAGGACTGATGCCATTTTTGGAGGAGGTAGTGTATCTCAGTCCATGCTGCCTGGAGCTGAGACCTTAGGTCCTTGACAGTGAAGCATGTAGGACAGTGCCCCACCCTCAGGACAAATGCTCTGGCAAAGAGTGTTCCACAATCCTTGCAGTTTACAAGGTCCATAGCTGGTGGGAGTTAGCCTTACTTATGTGGAGACTCCCAGTTGAGCAATGTGTGGACTAAAGTCAGTGAAAAGAAGATCAATGTTTTTTTTTTCTGAGATGTGGAGTAAGTCCCTCCCCTTCCTTACTTCCACAGGAAGGATATAACAGAGTCAGGGGCTACATTAGAGGATTAGCATGGGGTGGGCGGGAATGGGGAAGGGTGGGTGTGGTACTTCCCCTGCAGAAAATCAGTAGTGGTACCTGAAGAAAAAAACAATCAATTTTTGCCAGTGATTCCAACAAACACCACCAACTGCAGCATCCATGGATGAAAATAAAGGTAACCTGACCTTTAAATCTTCTTTCTGTTTGAAGGTACTAAGCCTTTGTCAGCTCCACTCCCCCCAGTTACACTCCTAATCCCCTGGAAGAGATGTGGAAGAAAAACAATGAGCTCCTTAAATGTGAGAAAGAGACTCCAAAACCTGTAAACCCAAAACAAACCCTGTAACCACAACCTGTATGCACAAAACAAAACAGTAACAAAACAGTAACTCTGCTTAGCCTAAAGAGAGATCAAATTGTAAAATCTGTAAGTACAAAACAAAACAGTAACAAAACCTGTAAGTACAACCTGTAAGCACAAAACAATATAGTGACAAGACAGTAACTCTGCTTAGCCAAAAGAAGCCTTGATGTTTCTCCTTGCTCTCTTAATGTTGCTCCTTGCTCTGTCCTTTCAAGCAACCTTAGAAGACAAAAATCTCAGGTAAAGCTACATGCTTTTTGTCAGCAAACATTAGTCTTCTCAAAATGTGTTATTGAACAACAAAACGTGTCATTAAAAAAAATACATAGATACATAGACAGTATTGGCAGATAAGGGTCTACGGCCCACCCAGTCTGCTCATTTGAGCTTGTAAGCTTACTTTATGTTCTCCTAGAAGTCTGTTGCCCCTTAACCTTGACCTCCAGAATTCCTTTATGTCTATCCCATGCATTCTTAAATCCCATGATTGTTTCAGCCCCCACCATTTCCCCTGGCAGGGTGTTCCACTTGTCCACCACCCATTATGTGAAGAAATTCTTCCTCACATTTCCTCTGAATTGTCCTCCCTCCAACTTCATCCCATGCCCTCTAATCCTGGAACATCTTTTTCATTTAAAAATAGTGTGTTCCTGCACCCTGTTCCTCCCTGTAAGATACTTATATGTCTCTATCACGACCGTTCTGTCCTTGAAACAGCAGGCTTTTCAAAACGCAGCTCTTGGTGCCTTTTTTCTTTGTGACTTTAAATGTATCGGTGCAGTAGTGGAGATAGTTTAATTTAATTTAAACTTGATTTTGTAGCTCAGTACTACTGTGTGGACTCTGCTTCCTAGCTGCTACTTTTAATTTCCCTTTAAGTCAGTTTCACTCATTTATACTGAATTTAATTTATGAACAAACCTGCTGGGCTATGACAATAATTTATACTGCATGCATAAATGAGAAGGGGAACCTACTGTGCACAGCAATCCCGATATAGCCTAACCCCCCCGTGACGCTCCCCCCTCCTACCTATATAACCCCCTCTTTCTCTTTCCTCCACAACAGACCTGGAGGTCATGAGGGCTACAGCCAGCTCTCCCCCAGCCCACCAAAACCGGAGCGCCGAATCCTTCCTTAAAGGTACTTGAACAAACAAGGAGCAGCTCGCCTGATTGTGACCATTCCGTCCTTGAAACAGCAGGCTTTGCCCCTCCGAATGCTACGCGTTCGGCTCCCCATCACCCCCACCACCACCCTTGGTCGGCATTCCCATATATAGGTATATTTCTGATCACATGATCATGAAATAACCTATCAGACAGCTTTCCCACCTGCAGCTTATATTCTCCCATCACTAGAGGTCCCTTTAGGTTTCATCCTCTTGACCTGACCTCTTCATCTAGCTCTCTAGCTCAACCATGCTCACACATACCATCATCACTCTCCTTTTTCTGCTCCCTCAAACACCTCACCCACTCCTCCTAACTCTGCAAAGGGGAGCAAAACTGCCACATCCTATCCTCATGCAACCAGCCACTCCCAACATTAGCCCCCCATCTACACATGAGCCACCAACCTTTACAAGCTCAGGCTGATAACCAGTCAACAGCACACCCCCCCCCTCACTGCACCACATACACAAACAGGTACTTTAACATCTCCTCCCTCACCCCTAGATACCATCTCCTATGGCTAGTGACTCTCTGGAGATCCTCCTTCTCCTGCCAACCTCCTACCACATCCACACCACAGTGCATCTCCCCCCTTCCCCACCTACTCCTCCTATCAGCCTCCCATACCCTGAAAATGCCAATACCCACCATGGGGCCCCCGCAGCGAATATGCCAATGGCTAACTACTCGAGTGAGTAGATATCACATCAGGTCACTCATACTTCTTCTGCTCCTGATGGGCAATGTCCACCACAACCCTGGCCCACTTAATTCCCCACCGGCCCACCCATCACCAGTCAATGGGCTATGCATTGCCTCACTAAACATCTGCAGCCTTCAAAAAAAAAATGGGACTCCTTTCAGGGGTGCATACTCCAGCATCACCCTGATATCATTGCATTGAGTGAAACCTGGCTCTCCCCCACTGTCCCTGACTCGGCAGTTAACCTCCCTGGATATCTCCTCTTTCGTTCTGACCGAGTGGGAAAGAGAGGGGGAAGCTGCGCTCTCTACCTCAAGAACTCTCTCTCAAGCCACCTACTTCCTTTGCCCCAACTAACTTCCAGGGCTCAGGCCCTCACCCTAAAATTATCACTAGGTAAGTCAACCACCCCTCTCCTCCTCACCACTGCCTACGTCCCTCCCTGAGACCAGAAGCTAGCCTTCCAAGGCATCATGTCCTATCTCGCTACACTACCCTCAAAGCATGAAAAAATACTCCTGGGGGACTTCAACATAAATTGGCTGGCCAAGACAGCCACCCCATTCATTAATGAGGCTGCTGCCCTTGATCTCACACAGATCGTCACAACCCCAACCAGGGTAAACACACATACAGGGACATCCTCTCTACTAGACCTAATATTCACAAACCTCCCCCACAAAATTACCAGCACCCTAGTCCTCCCTGATGCTCTAAGTGACCACTCACTGGTACTCTGCAACTGGTCTGGCACTCCCTTCAAAACCCCTCCTAAAATTACTTCACAATGCAATCTTGGGCCTGGCAAACTAGCTCAACTCAAAGCCCACCTCAGAGACTGGGACTGGACACCCCTAGCAAACACCCTTGACCCAGACCATGCCCTTGACCTATTTATCACCACTTTCAATACGGCCTGTGACAAGTTCGCCCCCCTCACCAAAACTATGTCCAAGGGAAACCATGCCCCTTGGTTCTCGGACCACCTCCTAGGCCTACTGCGACAATGTGACGACCTATGGCACCTATCAAATGTGACCCAATGGCCTCTGGACAGGCAACGGTATAGGGAGGCCCGAAACAAGTGCACGTGGGCCATACGCACCACCAAAGCAGACTATTACAAAGCTATCTTAACCTCCACCTGGGGCACTGGGCGCAAATTCTGGGATAATATTAAGGAGCTCTGTGGCAAAACCCCTAATCTGCCACCTGCCCAAATGCAAATTGATGGAAGTCTCTCTACCAACCCCCTCAGCATAGCTTCGGCCCTAAACTCTGTCTTCACTGATCTCACCCATGTGCTCCCCCCAACTTCTTCGACCCCCCACCTGCCCAAATCTCACCCATCCCCCCTTGCTCCACCCTTCTATCTATGTGTCCTCACCCCAGAGACAGCAAAGCCCTACCTAACCAAGACCATTAGCCACCATCACTATAGTCATGATTCCCTGGACCTGAGACTTCTCCGCCTCACCCTCCTGGAAGTCCCAGCCCCACTCACCCACATTCTCAACTGCTCCCTCTGTCAAGGGAAATTCCCCAACCACTGGAAATCGGCCTACATCACACCCATCCATAAAAGTGGGGACCGCACAGCCACAAACAACTACTGAACCATCTCCATTCTACCCCACATCTAAAGCACTAGAATGCTTAGTTGCCAACCAGCTTACTGACCACTTAAATAAATATTACCTTCTAACCAACCAGCAACATGGCTTCCGAAAGTGTCATAGTACCACCACTGCCCTCCTTGAATTTACCTCCCATGTCCACTCAGCCTTGGACCGTGGCCACCTCACAGGAGCCATCTTCATGGACCTATCTAAGGCATTTGATACCGTCAACCATGCCCTCTTACTAAACACTCTGGCCTACACTGGCTTCTCCAATGATGCCATGAACTGGTTCACCAGCTATCTCTCTGACAGAATGTAGATGGTCAAGGTTGGTACTGTCCTGTCCCCCCACCTCCCTATCCACTCCGGTGTCCCACAAGGCTCCATACTTGGCCCCTTACTTTTCAGTTTATACATAAACTCCCTCCCATCGGCCTGCCCCGGCAACCTGCTCCTGTACACAGATGATGCTGTCCTGTACGCCTCTGACCTGGCACCCCTCAAACTCCACCAAACTCTCCAACACTCTTTCCATGAAATTGAACTATGGCTTGCCACCCAGCGTCTTATAATAAACTACAATAAGACAATAGTCATGATTTTCTTCCATCCCCAGAACCCCTTCAAAAACCTCTGCCCCAATTTCTCACTGCTAATCAGACCCCCCTAGAACAAGTGAGCAGCTTTAAATATCTTGGGATCACACTAGACCCTGCCCTCAACTTTAATCAACATATCCTGCACCTATCAACTGCCCTTAGCTCCAGACTAGGAGTACTCTACCGGTACAAACACTGCCTCACCCCTGAAGCACTATAACTCACCATAAACTCCTCTATCCTCTCCCTGCTGGACTACGGCATTCTCGTCTACAGTGCAGTAACCTCCACAGCCCTAAACCAACTCCGGCTTGTGCTTAACAAAGTCTGCCATCTCATCCTAGGTTGTGATCACCTCACACACACATGCTCCCTCTACAGTACCACAAACTGGCTAAACTTAGACAACAGAATCAGGTATCATACCTGCCTAATGACCAAAAAGATTATCCTAGGCCTCACCCCCTCCCTGCCCTGGACCAATTTATCCTCCCAACACCACCAGGCAGAACAACCCATAGCTCGAACAAACCATTGCTATGGGTACCTCGTGGCCAGACTTCCCAATTCCAGCGAACTTTCAGTTACAAAGCTCCTTACTGGACGAACGCGCTCCCCAGCCTACTAACGGATGAAACTAGGCTTGGCCCTTTCAAAACCAGACTAAGGAATCACCTACAAGACTCCAACCTCTGTGACTGCAACTGATCCCCCTCCTGATGACCCTGAACATCTTTGAGTCCTCCATGCCAATGGCTCCTACGAGCTAACTTATCTTGGACAAACAGCCCCTTCAGAACCTCTCTGCTACTCTATGGCTGTGTGAGTCTCTTGTAAATCATGTTACCCCGGAAGGGTAGCTTCACCCACTGAACAAATGTGTAACCATGTTAAAAAATAATTGTAAGATTATGTAATTGTGCAAACAACCTGTAAAACAATTTTTGTCCCTTCTCTCCTCTATGTATGATGTGGAACCTTTGTAAATGAGTCTTTGACTCAAAGGACTTTCTGAATATCTCAATAAATAAAAAATTAAAAAATAAATATCCCCTCTCTCCCTCCTCTCCTCCAGGGAGTACATATTCAATTCCTTCATCCTGTCCTCATAGGACTTGTGATGTATTCCATGTACCATCTTTGTTGCCCTCCTCTGAACCTTCTCTACCCTGTCTATGTCCTTACATAAGTAAGGTCTCCAGAACTGTACACTGTACTCCAGGTGGGGCCTCACTAGTGTCTTGTATAGTGCAATTATGACCTCCCTTTTCCTGCTGGTGATGCCCCTGCCTATGCATCCCAGCATCCTATTTGCTTTACCTGCTGCCTTATCACACTGTTTCCCTACCATGAGGTCATCAGAGATGATAACCCCAAGATCCCTTTCCTTCTTGATGCATGCTATATCCTAACTCCCTAACTGATATATTGTGCCAGGGTTTTTGTGCCCCATATGCATTATCTTGCACTTCTTCGCATTGAATTTCAACTGCCAAACCCTGGTTAATTGCTTCACATTGAATTTAAATACTGCTTATGTTGCTCAGTTTTGCTATTCACCTGAAGAAGGGACATGTGTGGCCCCAAAAGCTTGTATATAATTCCACCTTTGTACAATACACTTGTTGATCCAACAAAAGGTATCAAACATGCCATCCTCTCCTGTTTAATTGACTACAGTATTTGCATTCATTTTCTAATACAGATGGTTCTAATAGCCATATTTACTCCTACTACTGTCAGAAGCTACGCCACCTGGGATAGCCATATATTTGCATTTTATATTATACTGTATATGACTATGTGTGCAGTACTGGTGAGACTCATATCCTCTCTACATTGCTACCCTGTAACTTAAAAAACAAATTAACTGTTCTTATTTCCTCTCTCTTCTGTAGTCCCATAATAACATACATATTGGACATAACATCAGCCTTTTTTGTCTGTGTGTGTTTTTTCTGTGGTACTTCACGTACCTTCTCACCCTGCTAAACAGCACCTGGTAATTTTTTATATGACTGTGCATAGTACTGGTGAGACTCATATCCTGTCTACCTTACTACCCAGTAACTGTAAGAAAAAAACTAATGAATTCTTCATATTTCATCTCTCTTCTGTAGTTCTATAATGAATTACACATTGTACATAACATAAGAGTGTGTGTGTGTGTGTGTGTGTGTGTGTGTGTGTGTGTGTGTGTGTGTTTTCCTATGGACCTTCAAGTGCCTTCTCACCCTCCTAAACAAGGCTTCATTTTATGATATTCTTGCCAGCCTAACATTGAGCTGAGAATAATTTATTCACACTTTGCACTGCTAAAGTGCCTTTGTGTGTTACTTATTTAACTGAGCCCTCTGGTAAATTTGTTTCATTAAAAAAACATTTTATTTTATTTTGTCTTGCCCCCTTGTGTTCAATATGGTGATATCCTTTGTTTGAATTGATTAAAGCAGTGTTTGATCTATTTTGCAGAGAACTATAATTGTGATGCATCCCCCCGTGAGGATACATGATCTGGTATCTTGTATTGTAGCCCAGTAGTTTATTTAATTTTCTTTTTCTTATTAAGTCCCCAATTTGTTAATTTAATGCTGCTGCCCAGTGTCCAAACCTGAAGGACATAAGGTGCAGTTCACATGGTGGTCTAGACATCCAAAAAACAGATGTGCAGATCAGCACCTGGTTTCATCATGATGCGAGGTTATAAAGTCATGGAATTTGTGGTTCTGAGTGACCTTTATTCACCACATTTGCCCCCTACAAGTTGTGTGGTCCCTTTGGTGTACTACTATAGTGAACATGTGCTCTGAGCCAACCAGCATTCACTCAGCATCTCATTAACTGTTCAAGTCAGCATTTCAGTGTGTTCCAGTTGTGCAGCATTATAGCTTCCTCCTTCATCATCTGCTAAAGTATTTTTGGATGGAAGCCTGTATTTCTTGTATTTGGAGTGCATGTGGGTGTGAGGGGTAGGGGAGACATTCCTGGAAGGGCAACCAAGAAACAAGAAAATAGCTGTAAGGTACTGAGGTTTACATCTAGCCCAAAATGAGCTAAACACAAGATATTGGAGTTTGCACAGGTTCAGAGGAGATGTTACTGGAAGGGCAAACAAGAAAGAGCTGTAAGGATCTGGGGCTTAAACAAAATGAACCCAAAACAAACCAAACACAAATATATTGGGATTTGCATGGGGGAGGGGATGTTGCTGGAAGTGGAAAAATAAAAAGCTGCAAGGTACTGGGGCGACTCGGGATAACAATACATATATTCATACAAAGAAGACTTGGGTTACAGAGTAGATTCAGGAGAGTATGCAGGATTACAGTCATGGTTATCAACATGCTACAGTCCCTATAAGTACGCTTGTCTAAAATAATTAACAGTTGGTGCAGAAGTTAGCTGAAGGACAATATCTAGAGAGAAGCACCTTGGCACCTGAAGAGATGCATGGAAGAATCAGCTCTTCAGGAGGAATAGGAACAAATGAGGGGGAAGGGAGTGCTCATGAGCCGTGGCAGTGGCAAGTGCTAGCATCAGTCATACAGGCATTGAGTCTGGTGTGGAAATTCATCAGTGAGGAGGCTTCCTGCACTGGAGGAGGGAGTTTGATGTCTGAAAGAAGCTTAAATGTTATCAAGGACATTAGAGGCTTAAATGGCAGTTTGGCTGTGGTCACCAAGGTATGGAGAGTTGTTTGTGGGGAGGGTAAAATCTTTACTTTGTCTTTCCTGCTTAAATACATCACAAATTGCTATGGTTTGGAGACTGAAGTGCAGCAAACATAGGTAAAAGTGTAAAGTTGTTTTTTTATGCATATTCATTGGTTTCCTATGCGTTCCCACAAATGTGGGCCCCACATATTTTCTAGGCTAAAAATATTTAAAGAAAAATATTTTCCATCTGGGGCTGAGACTGGCCAGTTACTGGCCTAGAGTCACCCTAAATGCTAGGGATTTTGTAGAATTGTGTGTGTGTGTTTTTTTTAAACTTTATTTGTATCGTTTTACCAATGTGTGTACATTGAATTCACATATGGTGGACAGTCCTCGTTTACAATACATTTTAGGACAGAGTCCTTTAATACAAGGAAGCATGCTGTCACTATATAGATTTACCACATAAAGGGGTAACCACTTTACATTTAAACCTTGAAGAACACAAAAATATAAGATGTGTTATGGAGCCCAAGAGCAGCATGGCTATATCTAAATTCTCATAATGTCCCGCAACAGTCCCACAGAAAAAGGCCTAGCCCATAGTGGGCGTATTGTGCCATGCATTATACCTTAAGTGAAAATATCTGCCTAAATAAGTTTTGAAGCAAGTTACCCAGTTGTTATATGAGTAGTACTAATAACACTACCGAACAATCTCCCCATCTTTCTGTATCTCCCTGCTAAAAGCAGACATTATTATACCATATTAATGTAACATTATAAGCAACTGCTAAAGTAAGCAGAGCCTCTGGGGCAACAAAACTTGGTGACTAAAACCACCTCTTCAGTTAAACAAACAACTTTTAAACATAAGGGTCCATCACACTGCCAGAAACTAAGTGTTATGGTGCAGGGCTTGACGTAAGCCCTATACCATGCTTTGAAAATCTAGCCCGGTGGCTGTCACAGCATAAAAAACATTTTTGGTGCCATGAGAAGCAAGTGATGAGAAACCAAAAATGGTTTTGCGACACATAATTTTTGTGTTATATCAGAACATTATCCAAAAAACCCTACTGAGCATACATATAACCGAAAAAAAATTTAAATCTTTATAATTCTGGAACTGTTTAATGTTTTTTCATCAAACCTTCCAAAGGCACTATCTTGGTACAGCATGCTTCCACCCTGAAAGCTTTGGAAAAAAATGTAATTCCATGTAGGCTGCACGTGATAGCAAACCCAAATCCCATGTTAAGTATAAGAAAAAAATTAGACAATTACAGGAAAATGACATGTAGATCTCAGAAACCACACAAGCTGCCATCACAAAGCTTTCTGTAAATTTAAACCTTGCCTCCTAGACAACACATTCAACATTTCAGTTAATTTTATCAAATGCTACCAGAGGTATTAAGGTGTAAAATTAGAGGTTTAACATTGAACACACTACTCAGTCTTAACTATAGGGGACTATGAACAACTGCCACAGCTCCAATCTATAACATGTGCCTAGGCAAAAACAGGAAACTAGGAAGCACAGAAAACTGGCACCAGGTTTGCAGGTGAAAAAAAGCATAAAATACTTAACAAAATGCACAAATGTGCCAAAACTGACAGTGCTTAATACATACAGAGAGTGCAGTGTTGTCCTAGGTGACCCAACCTGTTTTGCTCCTTGCTTCTTAAGAAGTCCACTGTCTGTTTAAGCACATTTGTGCATTTTGTTGAAGTATGTTATACTTTTTTCACCTGCAGACCTGGTGCTAGTTTTCTTTCCTAACTATAAGGGCACTACTGCACCTCTATAATTATATGATGATATTAGGGGATGCAAGATTGGAAATCATTGCTCATGCCTACAAACTACATTGGAGTGCAGAAAATAGGTTGGGGGGGCTTTCCCTTTAAGCACTTGAAACCTGTGTTAAGCAGACTATCAGAAAACTGTTTGGTGCCATGGAGACTGAAACAATAAGAGTGACAAAAGGTACAAATTGGCCCATTCACCTAAATGGAGCATTAACTAAAATGTTTTTTTTCCAGTATAGCTTTTTGCTCCCTTTACCCCTCCCACCTTACTTGGCAATGGGGGATACATGTATTTTTGTGGTTATCTCCCTGTTACTCTGGGACTGCAGATCGCAATCGGGTATGTGCATTTAGGCCCTAATGCAGTCTGCGACTCAGGTGACGGCGCCTTCTGCCCACCCTACCTATTACCAGGTTTCCCTGTGGCTTGGTGCTGCCACCTAGCCTCCACCAGGTGGCAGCCAAGAGCTGGGGAAACCCCACATCCCTCCCAGAGAGGAGAGCTGCCTTGCAGCTGCTCAGTCCAGCTCCTCACCCTCCAACCCAGCTGACCTCTGGTGGCCTGAGTTCACGGTGTGGCACAAGGTGTGGCATCCAGTGCCTCAAACCTAAGAGCCACCAGGCCAGCTACAATGCTTGGTTTGAGTGATAGAGTAAGTTTTCCTTTTTTTCATTCTGAATGGATTTTAATGCAAATGTCTGAGAAGTTTGGATGGCTCTGCAAATTATAAACTTGAATGGGCTTTTGAGGGAGTTGGTGACAATGAGCCCTTACTTGATAATATGCCACACCTACATGCTCACATACAAAGCCACAAAATGATACACAATCACTAGCATTGAAGGCAACTGAGACAATAACTGGTCAGTCTTGGCCCAGGCTACAAACATTATTTCACATCTCCTTTCCCCAAAAACAGCCACACAGAGCCATACATGCAGCACATGGTACACCAAATAATTACACAAAAGAACCAGCCTTTATTCAGAAATGTGCAAAAAATCAAACTTTCAAATGCAAAGGGAGCTTACATATGCACTGGTTAAACCTCTGCAGGAATCTTGGAAAAGATGTAAATTATTAATTTTATGCTGTGAGATTGCCTAAGCATATGTTCTTTACAAAGGAAGCCACCATTTTAGTCTCTTCCTAATGAACATGGACTGAAACAGCCAAACAGCCTAAATGTTACATAAAAACCCCACACAATGCTGCATAATTATTGACATCGAGGGCAGCTCTGTGCCAAACACTGGCCATTCTTTGCCCAGTTTAAAAAACAGTATTTTTCAGCTTTTTCTTCCCTATAAAAAGCCATGTAAGGCCTAACATGGGGTACATATCACACCAAATTATTATTCAGAAGCACCTGCTTTGCTCAGAAATGCATACAAAAATCAAATTTTCAAATGGAAATGGTGCTTACATATGCACTGGTTTAAACTTTGAAGGCATCGGGGGAAAAGATAATTAAATTAAACATTTAAAGTCATGAGATTGTTCATGATTATGCTCATTACAAAGGAAGCCATCATTTTAGCCTCCTTGTAATGGATATGGGCTGAAACATCCAAACAGCCTTAACATGCCTCCAAAAAACAACAAAACACTACAAAATCACTAGCATCGAGGGCAACTCTGTGCCAGTAGCTGGCCAGATTCAGCCCCAGGTTACATAGAGGATTGTGTATGTAAGCATACACAACAGAAGTAGTGAGTCGAGGTTTCGTGGTAACCTGAGACCCCAGAGCGTAGTCGAGGTCCGCTACCACGGAAACCTCAAGATCGCAAAACTGCCTTGTTTGTGTATGGTTGCTCATACACAATCTTTATAGTGTATGGGCAACCATAAATACACTGTGGAACACTGGGGAAAAAGCTTACTTCTGTGTCTGCCGCCAAAGTGCCGCCTTTCGGCTCGTCGCGCGGCCTACGGCTGCGCATGCGCTGACTGAATGTGATCGTCGTTGTGCTGCAGTCGTGACGCACTGGGTGCAGCACAACAAGATCGCGGACGCACCGAGTGAAGGACAACAACGCTGTTCCAGGCATGGATTTCCATGCGGAACAGCGTTCCACCATACACTATAAAAAAATTATTTTACATCTCTTTCCCTCATAATAAAAAACATGCAGGGCCTAACATGAAGCACATGATATACCAAATGATTACTCAAAAGTGCTGTTCTTTTCTCAGAAATGCCCAGAAACATCAACCTTTCAAAGGGAAAGGCTGCTTACATATGTGCTTGTCAAACCTCTGCATTCATCTGGGTAAAAGAGATATACTGTAACTCATGCATATAAAGCTGTAAGATTGCCCAAGCTTATGTTTATTACAAAGGAAGCCACCTTTTTAATCTTCTTGTAATGAACATGGACTGAAAAAAAAAAACCCAAAAGCCTAAAAATAAAAAAATTGCACACCATACAACAAAATCACTAGCATTGAGGGTAACTCTGTGCTAGTTACTTGCCAGACTCCACCCAGGTTACAAAACATTATTTTATATCTATTTTCCTCATAAAAAGCCATGCAGGGCCTAACATAAAGCACATGGAATACCAAATGATTACTCAAAAGCACTGGTCTTTTCTCAGAAATGCATGAAAAATCAAACTTTCAAATGGAAAGGCTGCTTACATATGCGCTTGTCAATCCTCTGCAGACATCTGGGTAAAAGAGATGGAACTAAAGCATGTAAAGCTGTAAGATTGCCCAAGCGTATGTTTATTACAAAGGAAGCCACCATTTTAATCTTCTTGTAATGAACATTGACTGAAAACAAACCCAAAAAGCCTAAATATGACAAAACTCCCATACCATACAACAAAATCACTAGCATCAAGGATGACTCTGGGCCAGTCACGGACCAGATTCAGTCCAAGTTTCAAAATGTTGTTTTACATCTCTTTCCCCATAAAAAGCTGTGCAGGGCATAACATGCAGCACATGGTACACCACGCAATTAGTCAAAAGTGCCAGCTTTTGCTCAGAAATGCATAAAAAATCAAACTTTCAAATGAAAAGCCTACCTACAAATGCACAAGTTAAACCTCTGTAATCTGGGGAAAATAAATATAAATTAAGCATTTAAGGCTGTGAGATTGCCAAAAGTTATGTTCATTACAAATTAAACTACCATTTTAGTCTTCTAGTAAGGAACATGGACTAAAACAACCAAATATTATAAATACGACAAAAATCCCTCAAAATGCTACAAAATCACTAGGCTGAGTCTGGATCAGTCACTTGCCAGACTTGGCACAGGTTATAGAAAATTATTGTATATCTCTTTTGACCACAATATGCTATGCAGGGCCTAACATGTGGCACTTGGCATACAAAATGATTACTCAAAAGTGCCGACCATTGCTCAGAAATGTATAAAAAACATATTTCAAATGGAAAGGGTGCTTACATATGTACTGGGTAAACCTCTGCAGGCATCTGGGAAAAAGAGATGCAACTTAAGCATTTAAAGCTATGAGGATTGCCCAAGCTTATGTTCATTACACAGGAAGCCACCACATTAGTTTCCATCTAATGAGCGTGGACTGAAGCAACTCAACAGCCTTAATGTGCCAAAAATACCCATCAAATGCTACAAAATCACTAGCATTGAGGGTGACATTGGGACAGTCACTGGCCAGCCTCAGCTAAGGTTACAAAATATTATTTAACATCTCTTTTCCTGATAAAAAGCCATGCACAGCCTAACATGCAGGACATTGTTCACCAAACAATTGCTCAAAACCACCAGCCTTTGCTTAGAAATGCATTAAAAAAATCAAACTTCTAAATGGAAATGGTACTTTTTTGGTTAAACCTTTGTGGGAAATTATGAAACTTAAGCATTTAAAGCTGTGGGATTGCCTTAGCTTATATGTCCATCACAAAAGAAGCCACCATTTTTGTCTTCTTATAATAAATATGAAATGAAACAACCAGACAGAAAAAATAGAAACATAGAAACATAGAAACATAGACTTTGACGGCAGATAAGGACAGCTAGGCCCATCTAGTCTGCCCATTTCCCTACCTACAGGATAGGCCGCAGATCCTAGTTAACCAACAGCCTATATCTTCCTGCCCCCCACAAGAATTGCCTTATGTCTGTCCCATGCATTCTTGAATTCTCCCACAGTTTTAGACCCCACAACTTCTCAGGAAGGCTGTTCCATGCATCCACTACCCTCTCTGTGAAATAATACTTCCTCACATTGCCCTGAACCACCCTCCTTCTATCTTTAAATTGTGTCCCTTGTTCTGCAAGTCTCTTTTTCTGAAAGATGCTACCCTCTTGGGTTTTGTTGATTCCTTTGAGGTACTTGAAAGTTTCTATCATGTCCCCCCTCTCCCTTCTTTCCTCAAGGGTATACATATTAAGCTCCTTTAGTCTCTCCTCATACGGCTTCTCTTGCAGACCCTGCACCATTTTAGTTGCCCTCCTCTGGACTGCCTCTATTCTGTCTATGTCCTTGCGGAGATGGGGTCTCCAGAACTGGACACAGTATTCCAGATGGGGTCTTACCAACTGTCTGTACAGAGGGATAACAACTTCCTGTTTTCTGCTGCTGATGCCTCTCCCTATACATCCCAATATACCCCCAGCCCTCCCTACTGCCTTCTCACATTGCTTGCTAACCTTAATAAATATTTTAACCAGAACAGGCACACTAAGCTGAAGATTGAGTCCAGGTATGACCTGAGAGCACAAGAAAGTTAAGTGACTTGCTCAGGATCATACAGTAATGCAATTGAAAACTGTGGGATTCAAACCCAGATCTCTATGTTTGTAGCTCAGAACCTTTAACCACTGTACTATACTGCCCCTTTCAAGGTAAGAGGAAACAAAGAGTTAGGTCTCTTGATGTGCTGTCACAACCAGCCACTTAATAGTTTGGTAATTGAACCTGGTAGCATCAGGGAAGTGAAAAGGTTGCATCTCAGAAAGAAGAGGCTACTGGAGATTTCCTGCTGGAAAGACAGAGTGAAACAGTTGGAATCATGAAATGAAAACACAAATCTGTTGTGTCTTTTTCCTTTACTTTGGTGAAAAGAAATCTGTTTCTGGATGGTGTTCAAATAAAGATTTTTTTTTAATGTTGCAAACTTCAGAAGAAGTAGTGCTGAAACACGGAGAAAAGTGAGTGTGTATGTGTGTGTGTGCTTCCCTTCTGACATTGCATGCATTTATGGGCACTTTGAATGCTCATGGGCAAAAGTGGGGGTGTCCACCCTCCCCCACACACCTGTAGGTTCTGGAACCTATGTTCAGAAGGGTTCTGCATTGACAGCAATTTATCCTATCACACACCAACACAAAGCAATTATTTTGTTACAACTTATTTACCCAGGGTAGTCCAGCTGAGGTGTATCACCTCATTGCCAGTGGGGTCCTGCTGCTATTCCTTTCTGCTGGTAGGTGGAAAGGAGCACTGGGGGGTTATGTGACTTACTCAAGGTCACACAGTTAGTATTTGACTTCACTGAGGTTTGAAACTCTCATCTCCTGGGCCCCAAGCTTCTGATCTAGCCACTAGATCACACTCCTGCAAAAGAACATTATGACAACAAAATAAATTTAAACACAACTACTTCAGTGCTAACAAATACTGGAACTAAATAGGTACAGGAATACAAATTATTTACAGTGTTACCACAGTAGCAGAATATTCTGCAAATAACACTGGCACTAAACATTTTACTAAACTGAAATGTCACAAAACATTGTATAAAGCAATATAAACCCCAAAGGAGCTCGGAAATTGCTGGCACTGGCAGTACACAACTTTTGTTAATAGCAAGCCCTTCAAGATTAGAAACAAGTTCACATCCTCATGGACCGGGTAACAGCATCTTTTGTTTAATTTCCTCCATCTTTCAAGGATGCAGTATAGCGCAGTGGTTTAAGGCTCTGAGCTACAAACCTAAAGACCTGGGTTTGAATCCCACAGTCCTTACTTTCATTACTGTATGATGCTGAGCAAGTCTCTTAACTTTCTTGTGATCTCAGGTCACACCTGGACTTCAGCTTAGTGTGCCTTTCCTGGTTAAAATATTTATTGACTATATGTGTTTCCCCAGATGTGATACCATTTCCTGTGCCTGTGATTTAGTAAATGGATGCCTGCAGCTATAAAGGGATGGGAAACTGAATGAGTATAATTCTGGCCCTAAAAGTGTTACAGGTTCAATTAATAGCTTATGTAAAGCAGATTTCCATTGTTAACAATATTGATTCATTTAATTCTAGATGGATGTTTCCCTTTAAGTATCTTATGCTTTTTTCACCTGCAAACCTGGGGGCTGATTCCAAGATGGCAGGCGTAACTTGCACGCAGTTGCGAGTTATGCCAGTTGCCTCTACGCCAGGGACCCTATGCTGCACTACAGAAGTAGAAGGGTCCCGGCACTTGTGACATGCAGGATACGCCATGCATGTGGCAGTAGCCCATGCATGGCATATCACGTCTGCAAGTCGTATCTTGCGGCCAGCGACAGACAGCTTCCCCAGAGCCCCCTCCGCCCACCACAGCACACATCAGGGTTCATGGAGGAGGGCCAGGACAGATGGCACAGGCATCCAGGGGGAGTTACTGACATGGAACCCCAGGGGTTCCTCACATTTGGGGTGGGTGTGTGCGCTAGTGGGGGCCAGGGGGATAGCATGGCGCCATTGCCTCGGTGCTGTGAAGCTGCATCTGATGGTGCCAGCCATCTGATGCCACTTAAGACAGCCCCTAGCTGTTGGAAATCAGCTGCCCCACTACTTGTCCTGGAATAGCAATTGTGGGTTGCAACAGTGGCCCTTCAGGAATTGGGCTAAGTTACTGTCGCAACCCACAGTTGTGCCAGGCATTGCAGGCTATGGCATAAGTGTGGTCACATCTTGTGCTTGTCGCAGCCCACAGATGCCATGGCATAGGTGGCCTCCTGGAATAGCACTGGGTGTATCGCATAGCATAAGTTGCAGGATACTCCATGGGGATTGACGGATCCCACCTTATGCCGGCATAGCCCATCTTGGAATTGGGCCCCTGGTGCCAGTTTTCTGTGCTCGCTAGTTTCATATTTTTATCTAGGCACATGTTATAGATTGGAGCTGCGGCAGTTGTTCATAGTCCCCTATAGTTAGGGCTGAGTAGGGTATTCAATGTTAAACCCCTAATTTTGCACCTTAATAGCTCTGGTAGCTTTTGATGAAATAAGCTGAAATGTTGAATGTGTTGTCTAGGAGGCAAAGTTTAAATCTACAGAAAGTTTTGTGATGGCTGCTTGTGTGGTTTCTAAGATCTACATGTCATTTTCCTGTAATTGTCTAATATTTTTCTTATACTTAACATGGGATTTGGGTTTGCTATCACATGCAGCCAACAGGAAATTAAATTTGTTTTCCAAAGCTTTCAGGGTGGAAGCATGCTGTACCAAGGTAGTGCCTCTGGAAGGTTTGATGAAAAAATATCAAACAGTTCCAGAGTTATAAAGATTTTAATTTTTTCTTTCTGTTGTAAGTATGCTCAGTAGGGTTTTTTGGATAATGTTCTGATATGACACAAATATTATGTGTCGCAAAACCATTTTTGGTTTCTCACCACTTGCTTCTCACAGCACCAAAAATATTTTTTATGCTGTGACAGCCACCAGGCTAGATTTTCAAAGCATGGTATAGGGCTTATATCAAGCCCTGCACCATAACACATAGGTTCTGGCAGTGTGCCAAACCCCTTTGCTGCCACTACACCTGATTTTCCAGTCTTGGGTGCAGTTGCAACAGTTTCCACATTTTACTGCAACTTGCCCCAAATATCTGGTGCAAGCTCTGTAAAAAAAGGCCCTGGGATTGCAGCAAGCTAGACCTGAAAAGGGTCTCACTTGTGGCACCTGGTGCATGGTAACAAAAATCTGGCTGACTGGGAGATTGCCACATGCCCCATATGCCATATCATTAGTACATCTGGGGCTTGTGGCAATTGGGTGCTTTGAAAATTGAGCCAAATGTCTTGTTTTTCCCCCTTGAAGTAAAAAAAATGGAAAATAAATAAAACAGTGTAATTGAAAAATAAAAACTGAACCTAGCTAAATGGGACCTGTTTAGCTAGATTCTGATGTTTGGTCTTTATTATTTTTTTCTTTTCTTTTATTTTTGGCCCTGCCCCATTCCCCCATTCTGGGCTGAGGCTCTGCGCCTGCCTTGCATGCCGCCCAACCATGCCCAGGATCTCCCTGCTGAGTGGGGACATCAGGTGTGCGCCCCCTCAATGGACAACGGTATCAAGCCCTGACTTATCCCCCAGGGCAGGGTCACAGCAGCGGGACCCCCTGGTGAACACTGATGGCAGCAGGAGTGACAGCTGGGCAGAACGTCATACAAACAGACCAGATTTTTGCTGATGCTGTCAATTCCCCTGAGGATGAGATGTGCAATGACATCCACAGGGCATGCCCAATGTCTGTTGCACCTCCCACGTTACTTGGCGCTTGTCATTGTGGATCCCCAGCCTCCTCCAGGGGCCACTAATATGTAGGCACTCACCCCCCTCCCCCATGGAGGAGAGCCATCTCAGATGTTCAGTCCTTCTCTGCCTGACCAGCCCTCCAACTCGCGTGTCCATTCCCAAACTCGGGATGTCAGCTTCGCAAGCGGATGCCTTGCCACTGCCTCAGTTTGCCACCCATGTTTGTTTTTTAAAATAATGGCTAGAAATACCTTTTTTGGGCACCCACAAAATCCAGGGTGCCCAGGTTAGCAAGAGGAGCCATTCACCTGTGTTGTCTGCATGAGAAAAGCAGGAATGCCTTGACTTTCTTGATTTCTGCAGCTGCAGCTGGAGTCCTGTTGTGGGATACAGTGAGAGCAGTGATCCACCAATCCCCTGTTCTGCCTGACTTTTTCTCTCTCTCCCTCTCTGTCTCTCTCTTAGGCAGACCAGGGTGCCCACACCTCATACTGCTTCTTTCCCTTCCCTCCCCGCCAGGTTGCCCATCTGCTGTTCCCAATGTTTAGATCTTTTCTTTATGATATGTAAGTGGACTAGGGTGCCTTCCCCTGGTGCTGCTTCTCGTGACCCCTTCTCCCCCCCAGGTCATCTCCTACCATTTCACTAAATAGGAGGGGACATTGGGGTGCCCACTGCCGGTGTTATACAACAGTATCCTGACACTGGGGTACCCAGTTCCCAGTGTCAGAATCTCAGTATCATCTTAAAAAAGAAAATCATCCCTCACTGTTTTTTTTACCTGCAAAAAACAGGTCCCTCTGTGATCTGCCTCCCTACTCTGACCTCTTACTCAGCACCCACCACCCTCCACACCTCCCACAAACCCTCACTCACCTGAACATGTCCCACAGTGAAGATCCATCTATGACTGAAGACACATCTTGCTGCTGGAACCACCCACTACAATATGAGAGACTAAGGTAAGTATAATTTAATGTATTTCAGTGGGTATTGATCTTGATACATAATTTTGTCATTTTTACATATTTCATTCCAAATTTTTAAGATGGCCTTTTTAGGACCCCACCTGATGACCAGTGGCAATGGAATTATGCAAATCAGGCCCAAAAAGCAGCTTTGCTTGGCAAAATCACCTTTCGGACAGAATTTGAAAATTTTCACCACCTTTGTTCATGAGTTGGGGGTCATGTTTTTAAGGTTAATCATAAAATGAGTATCTTGAAAATTTGGGGTCAAAATTTAAAAAGGAAATATAATTGCTAACAAACTGTGTGCAGGCCAGTCTTGATGCCAGACGGTATGCTTTTTGATCATGTGCATATGAGATGATTTCAGTGGTGAGCTCAGTGATCCAGCTGGATGGGGTGAGCGTGGGGGACTGGCACTGTTATGTGACACCCCCTAGACATGGAATGAAAGGTGCAGTACTTTCCACATTAGTCCAGGTAGCAAATAGTAAAGACAACTGTCCTCTTGTCATAGGAAAATACACACACACACAGCACTCTTCAGGTGATAAACTGGTAGCAAGACAAATTAACTGCAAAAATGCAATTTATTTTTCAACCTGACCCAAACCTCAGCACTTCAGCAAAAGCCTTTGTCATGGGGTAAATTGCATTTTTGCCATTACTTTGTCTTGCTACCAGTGTATCACCTGAAGAGTGCTCTGTGTGTGTGTGGATATTCTTGATTGTGGGATTTGCAGCCCTTCACACAGCACTAGCCTGTTTGTTTGAGTCATAGCAGCTGCTGTGGAACTGACTCTTGTCATAGGACCCTGCACCTCTCCACCCATGGGTAGCAGAGGGCTCTGTGCATTGGCTGACAGATGCACTGCATGCCCTGTGCATCTGTATATCTATCTGTATCTGCAGCCATATAGAAGTGCAGGGACCACAGGGCCCTGTGATTCTGCAACCCAGCAGACAGCCCCATGAATTCTTCACATCTGGCACTGCACAGAAGTGCACAGCCTACACTTCTGTAGGTGGAAGGCATATTCCTTTGGTGCAGGACATCTGCATTTGTTAACAGAGCAACCTGCATGAATGAGGATGATTTCACTGTCTCAATAAGAAAAGAAATTGTTTGCAAAAAACTTTGTTAATGAACCAGTTTGGGTAACTTACTGCTGAAAAAGTAGGAAATGTGGCATTGGGGGTTCCAACCCTATCTCCCCCTTCCCCCCCCAAGCAACAAAAGGAAAAAGCATTAGGGTTTGGGTCTCCAGAGACTTGGAAAATCAATGGTGGGGTCTTCATTGTGGTTGACAGCCCCAATGCTCCCCCTTCCCCCAGCTTGTAGGACTCTAGTCTGAAACACAAGGTTGATCTTCAAGCCAGTACCTCATAGTGATAAATTCTTCAAAGATAGAGAAGTATGTCTCAGCAGATGTTGCCAACACAGTTTGGTGTAGCTTCCTTCACACAGGACCTGGAAGAAAGGAGATGATGTATGATGCTGATTGCTATGGGAATGTAGTGGACATTAGGGTTGACAACCCCAAGGATGACCCCACCACCTATTTGCCAAGACTCTGGAGATCCAAAACCCTAATGTTTTTTTTCTTTTACTGATTGTTGGTGGGGGTGAGGAGTTATGGTTGGAAACCCTAACACCACATTTTCTTATTTTTGAGGCAATGCAGAGCTAGTGCACTGCCTAAAACTAATATTAGATTTTAATAGCAGTCAACCATTACCTTTTATATCTGAGGTACTTTTCCTTTTCCCATTGTTCAATTAGAAGATAGTTTACCTGATGTTAGTAGGTGTGATGTGTAGAACAGCTCTTAGCCAGGCAGCTGTCATATCTTGCTCTACTGACCCACACTACATCATCATCATCATTGCTACATAGGAACAGCAAGTGAGTGACAGCCAGGTCATTCACCTGTGATGTCACTGTCAGTGAGATCATAATGCTGATGATGTAGTGTGGGGCAATAATGTTAGACATGTCAGCTGCCAGGCTAAGAGCTGTTCCACACATCCACAAAGAAACATAGACTTTTACAGCAGATAAGGACCACTTGGCCCTCCTAGTCTGCCCATTTCCCTACCTAGAGGATAAGCTGCAGATCCTATTTAACCAACAGCCTATTTCTTCTTACCCCCCACAAAAATTGCCTTATGTCTGTCCCATGCATTCTTGAATTCTTCCACAGTTTTAGACCCCACAATCTCCTCAGGAAGGCTGTTCCATGCATCCACCACCCTCTATGTGAAAAAATACTTCCTCACATTGCCCCTGAGCCTTCCCCCCCTCTATCTTCAAAATGTGTCCCCTTGTTCTTGCACATCTCTTTCTGAAAGATGTTACCCTCTTGGACTTTGTTGATTCCACTGAGGTACTTAATAAATGTTTCTATCATGTCCCTCCTCTCCCTCCTTTCCTCAAGGGTATACATATTAAGCTCCTTTAGCCTCTCCTCATATGGCTTCTCTTGCAGACCCTGCACCATTTTAGTTGCTCTCCTCTGAACTGCCTCCATCCTGTCTATGTTCCTGTGGAGATGGGGTCTCCAGAACTGGATGCAGTACTCCAGATGGGGTCTCACCAACTGTCTGTACAGGGGAATAACAACTTCCTGTTTTCTGCTGGTGATGCCTCTCCCTATACATCCCAGTATCACCCCAGCCCTCTCTACCACCTTCTCACATTGCTTGTCAACCTTAAGGTCATCTGATATGATTACCCCCAGGTCCCTTTCCATTTTTGTTGTTGTTACTACCTCCCCCATTGTGTAATCTTCCCCTTGGTTTTTGTTTCCCAAGTGCATTACTTTGCACTTCTTTGAATTGAATCCAAGCTGCCATACTTCTGACCATTCCTCTAACCTTGCCAAGTCCCTTCTCATCCTTTCCATGCCTCCTTGTGTGTCAACCCTCTTGCAGATCTTTGTGTCATCTACAAAGAGGCATACTTTTCCTTTCAGTCCCTCTGCGATGTCACTTATAAAGACATTAAAAAGGACCGGACCCAGTACTGAACCCTGCGGTACCCCACTAGTAACCCCTCTTTCTTCAGAGTGGACTCCATTTACAATTACCTTCTGTGTCCTGTTGTTCAGCCAATGTTTTACCCAGGCTACCACCCTGGGACCCACCCCAAGGCTGGTTAATTTGACTACTAATCTTTTGTGTGGGACTGCGTCAAATGCCTTGATTAAGTCTAGGTAGGCCATGTCCACAGCCCCTCCCTGGTCTACTACTTTGGTCACCCAGTCAAAGAAATCAATTAGATTTGCCTGACATAACCTTCCCACTGTGAACCCATGCTGCCTTGGGTCCTGTGCCCCACTGGCCTCTAGGTACTCAACAATTCTTTCCTTCAGAAGTGATTCCATCACTTTTCCTACCACAGAGGGCAAACTGACAGGTCTGTAGTTTCCTGCCTCTGTCTTGCTCCCATTTTTGTGAAGGGGAATCACATCAGCCTTCTTCCAGTCCTCAGGTACCACACCATCCTCCCATGATTTGTTATAAAGGGTAGTCAGTGGTGTCACTAGTTCTCTGCTTAATTCTTTTAGAATTCTGGTGTGAATTTCATCTGGAACCATTGCTTTGTCCACCTTCAGTTTTAGGAGTTCTTTCAGAACCCTTTCTTCTGTGAAAGGACTGGGATCGACCCCCTCTTCAGAGTGCTTCTGTTAATTGGATTAGGCACCTCCCCCGCTTCCTCTTTTGTGAATACTGAACAGAAGTATTCATTCAGTATCCCTGCTTTTTCACTGTCACTCTCTGCCCACCCACCATCCATGCTATTCAGCCTCACTAGCCCTCCCTTTGTCTTTCTACGCTCTCTGATATACCTATAAAAGTTTTTATCCCCCTTCTTAATCGAGTTGGCTGTCTTTTCCTCAGTTTGTGCCTTTGCTATTCTGACTACCCTCCCTGCTTCCTTCTGTCTTAACTGGTACAGTTCTCTGTCCTGCTCCTTCTGTGTTTCCTTATACTTCCTTAATGCTGTCTTTTTCTCCCTAACCTTCACCGCCACTTCTTTTGAGAACCATAGTGGCTTTTTCTTTCATTTTGATTTGTTTATTTGCTTCACACATAGGCTTGTTGCCTCTGTGATGGCAGTTTTGATATTTCCCCATTGTTGCTCCAACCCTCCTTCTAGCCTGTTTGCTAGTGCTTTCTAAGGCACTCTCCCATCTTGCCAAAGTCAGCCCTCCTGAAGTCCAGAACCATCACTTTTGTATGACTTGAATCTGTAGCTGAGTTTATCATGAACCACACTGTTTGGTGGTCACTTGTTCCCAAATGGCTACAAACTTCTAGATCTGAGATCCTCTCACTGTCCCCATTTGAGAGTATGAGGTCTAAGATTGCTTCCTCATAAGTATGTTCCAAAACTAGCTGTCTGAGGCATGCCACCTGAAGGGTATCAAGAATGGCCCTACTTTTGGATGTGGCTGCAGCAAAGGTGCTCCAGTTAACTTCTGGCATATTAAGGTCTGCATCAACAGTATCTCCCCTTTCTCTGCCATCCTAAGTATGCCTTCTATCATATCCTTGTTCATTCCCTCCCCCTGACATGGGGGTCTGTATACAACCCCTGTGTGGATTGTGGTGCCATTTCCAGTCTCTAAGGTGACTCACAGTGCCTCCTCTCTTCCCCTCCCTGTTTACTCTTTTGTCCAGATGCTTTTATCCCTTCCCTTACATAGAGAAATACTCCCTCCCTTCTGCCCTCCCTCTCTCTCCTGTAGGTTGTGTACCCTGGTATGTTAACATCCCAGTCATGGTTCTCTGTGTACCATGTTTCTGTGACTGCTACAATATCCAGGCATCCCTCTTTCATCAAGGCCACCAGTTCAGGGAGCTTGTTGCCCAGACTACAGGTGTTGGTACTCATTACCTTCCATTTCTTGAATGCCTCACCCCTTTTTGCCCCATCCCTGTCCTTATTGCATTTGTCACTGTCTCCATTTACCCCTGGGCTTCTCCCTATTGACATCTCTATGTTGGTGTCTACCTCACTTAGTACTCTGATTTTTTTGGGGGGGGCTAGGATTTTCATGCTCCTTTTCAGTTCCCTCCCCCTTGGCTAGTTTAAATGCTTGCCAATGACGTATTTAAACCTATCACCTAGGATTCTGGTTCCCCTTCTGGACAGATGCAGACCATCACACCAGTATAGGCCTGCGTCAGTCCAGGTGGACCCCCAGTCCCCAATGAAGCCAAATCCATGAGCTCTGCACCAGTTTTTCAATGACTGATTGAATCCCATGGTATGGAGCACCCTGGCCTCATCCGTGCCATAGACAGGCAGCACCTCTGAGAAGGTTACTGTGTGTGCTATTTGTCTAAGGCCTCTCTCCATCTCCACAAATGTTTCTTGCACTGCTCTGATCCCTTTCTTAGCCAGGTCATTTGTCCCTAGGTGGACAATGACATCCAGCTCCATCCCCTGTGCAGCTGCTGCTGTGATCCTGAGGATTCACTCCCTGTCCCTCCAAGCCATGGCACCAGGAAGGCACCTTACCTCCCTCTCCCTTCCTCCCCAGTTCTACCTTCCTAACAATGGAGTCCCCACCAGAAGTTGTTTCCTTCCTGTGGGATCCTTGCCACACTCTTGTGGGTCTCCTTGTGGAGGTCCCAGCATCCTCCTTGGTCTCCACTGTGGTGCCTCATAGAGAACCATACTTTCCAGAACAGCATAGAAATGTGGAGAGGTACAACTGAGGGATGCGCTCTGTTCCACCACCTCACCCTCCCTGAGGCCACTGTGGTCCAACCGCTCCTCTTTCTTGGCAACTTCTGAGGCAACGGCAGTGACTCTGGTGGTCCCTGGGTGGGAGAGGAGGTCCCACAACTCCTGGCCAACTCAGCCTGGAGATGAGCAGCCTCCTTCCTCAGCCCAGAGAGGTGCCTGCAGATGGGACAACACTGCATCCTCCAGAATATCTTCTGGAAGACTGCTGCTCCACAGCCACTGCACTGCACCACTCCCATTATGTCTTTTATCTGGCCCCCTAACTGTTGTTTGGAATACTTACTCTTTCCTCTGTTTGTTTATTTTCTTTTTTTTTCTTTTTTCCTTCACCTAATTACTCTGTGCCTTTTTAGCTCCTGATCTTCCTGTTCTAAGACAAGAAGTTCCTATATTTCTCAGTAGTCTCCTTACTTGCATAGAGTCAGGCCTCCAGCAGCTGGGGGGGAATGGAGAGCTAATCTTGCCCTTCTAGGATAGTGAGTCTTAGGTGGCTCTGTGATCACTCACTTCTGCTCCCAAAAAGGAAGTTCCTGTTGTCAGTTAAATCTTGTGCCTATAAAAGTAGAACTGGTTTAGGGTGGGGGTGGAGGGGAGGGAAGGAAGGCAATATAGTCCCAGTAAAGACGTTTTAGTTATACCAGTAGCTCCTTCCTCCTGGTGTTCTGTCTGTTCTCTGGTAGAAGCTATCTAGGATAGTGCTTAAATCTGGTTTTAACCTGGCTCCTGCTAGCTAAGGCACTCCCCCAACTTTGCAAATATTTCTACACTTAGTTAATTCCACATATAACAATTTCCTTCTGACACCTGTGACAAGCACCTAGATAAGTACACAGATAACACATAACAATTTACTTCAACTACCTCAGACAAACACACTAACACTTTTCTTTACCATAACTTGAAGGTCCCAGTACACGATTTCTAGTTCTTAGTCCCAGTAGAGAAGTTTTAGTTATACCAGTAGCTCCTTCCTCCTGGTGTTCTGTCTGTTCTCTGGCAGAAGCTATCTAGGGCAGTGCTTAAATCTGGTTTTAACCTGGCTCCTGCTAGCTAAGCCACTCCCCCTTCTTTGCAAATATTTCTACACTTAGTTAATTTCACAGATAACAATTCCCTTCTGACACCTGTGACAAGCACCTAGATAAGTACACAGATAACACAGATAACATATAACAATTTACTTCAACTACCTCAGACAAACACATTAACTCTTTTTTTACCCTAAATTGAAGGTCCCAGTACAAGATTTCTAGTTCTTAGTCCCAGTAGAAAAGTTTTAGCTATACCAGTAGCTCCTTCCTCCTGGTGTTCTGTCTGTTCTCTAGCAGAAGCTATCTAGGGCAGTGCTTAAATCTGGTTTTATTCTGGCTCCTGCTAGCTAAGCCAATCCCCCTAAATTGCAAATATTTCTACACTTAGTTAATTTCACGGATAACAATTCCCTTCTGACACCTGTGACAAGCACCTAGATAAGTACACAGATAACAGATAACAATTTACTTCAACTACCTCTGACAAACACACTAACTCTTTTCTTTACCCTAAATTGAAGGTCCCAGTACAATATTTCTAGTTCTTAGTCCCACTAGAGAAGTTTTAGTTATACCAGTAACTCCTTCCTTCTGGTGTTCTGTCTGTTGTCCATCACAATCATCCATCCATCACAATATTATCACACAGAAGACTTTCTGATGAGCAAAAGGAAAAACAAAAATACTTTAGAAATAGAAAGTCATAACTGACTACTGCTTAAAATTCATATTATTTTCCTCTCTGCTTGTTTTGGCTCTACTAGTTCTTTAAGTTTCCCAAACTGGTACATTAACAATGTTTTTTGAAAGAATTTAAATATAAATGAGGTTGCTTCACTCTGTTCTGCCCTGGTATGAAAACCTGCATGATTCCATTGAAATATCATGACCAGACACATGTAAGGCATCCTGGAATTTTATGATGTTTTAGTGCTAAATCCTGCAGTGATTATACACTATTAGTGTTGTTGCTGCCCTCTGCAGTCCCTATGTTTTTGGCTTATGCTGGCCATGAACCTTTCCAAGGCATAGTAAGTGCCCTGCAATTTTCTATACTTTAACATGTATCTGAGTTAGAAAAAACATTTTTTTAGAGAATGCAGGTACCTCACAAGACATCTAACAAAACTGAATAAGAGTATAACTTCTGTTGCTTGTGCAGGTGTGCATCAAGTCCCATGATGCCTTGCATGAGTGGGGTCATGATCTTTTCAATGGAGACAAACAGGTTTTCACACAAGGGCAAAATGGAGTGAAGCAACCTCATTATATTTAAATTAGGATGAAATTAGGGGATGCAAGATAGGGACTCATTGTTGATGCCTACAAACTACTTTGGTGTAGAGAACATAGGTTGAGGGGACTTTTCCTTTAAGTGTACTTACAGTATGTATGGCTGGAGAATGTTGAGAACAAACCAGGGAAGTGAATTGGATGAAAGCAGAGTTACACTGTACCCCTCCTCCCATCACACTGTATTGTTTTGGACAAATCTAAGTCTGTGTACCAAATTCTTAGCATGTGTGAGAATCTTTCCTACATAATGTAAGTATTTTTATACAATTATATTCAAATTTAATAAACTACAACTAATTGCAAATCTGTTTACTGAGAAGGATGCCATTTTCAAATATTGCAAACACAAATTGCAGGTGCAATTATCTAGTTCAATGTGCATCACTTTACTTTTATGGTGTGGTCAGGGGGATCTACCCCCAAGGTGAATCTAGTCTGTTGGCCCTCCAGCCCCAGCATCCATGATCCCTAATTACTCATCCTGTTCTCTGGAACACCAAGTTATAATCACCATTGTGGAGTCATACGGGCTCACCCAGACATGTAGGAAAAAGGGTGCCTTGCAGCTGGTGCTAGAACTGTGAAGGTGCAGCTATTATCCTTGAATCAGTGTTTTTAACCAGTTTTTAGAAACATAGAAACATAGAAGTTGATGGCAGAAGGAGACCGCCAGGTTCATCTAGTCTGCCCATTGTCTTTTAGCCTAGCCTTCTAACTGCCCTTCGGTTTGAGGGCTCCCTTGCATCTGTCCCAAGCATTCTTGAAACTTACCACTGTGCTTGCCCCCATCACCTCTGCCAGCAGGCAGTTTCAGGCATCCACCACTCTTTCTGTGAGGAAAAACTTCCTGGCATTGATGGAGAACTGCCCTTCTTGCAGCCTTAGATCATGTCACCTGGTTCTGCTGTCCTTCTTAAATTGGAAGAGATTGTCTATCTGCACTTGGTTTCTGCATTTTATGTACTTGAATGTTTTGATCATGTCACCCCTCTCTCTTTTCTGTTCCAGGGAATACATGTTCAGTTCTCTCAGTCTATCCCCGTAGGCCATCTTCTGCAGTCCCTGAATCATTTTTATTGCCCTTCCCTGCACTGTCTCCACCCAGTCAATGTCCTTTTTGAGGTGGGGCCTCCAGAACTGGACACTGTACTCCAGGTGAGGCCTAACCAGTGATCTACACAGTGGCAGAATCTCTTCCTTCTTCCTGCTTGTGATTCCCCTCCCAATGCATCCTGGCACACAGTTGACCTTTAATGCTGCCTTCCCGCACTGTTTACCAACCTTCAAGTTGTCTGAGATAATGATTCCCAAATAACGCTCTTGGGTGGAGGTAGCTAGTCTTTCCCCTCCAAGGTAATATGCCTTACTTGGATTTCTTTTTCCTATGTGCATGACTTTGCACTTTTTGGCATTGAATCTCAACTGCCATGCTACAGACCATTCTTCCAGTTTCTTGAGGTCAGCTTCAATCTTGTCCACTCCATGCTGGGTGTCAACCCTGTAGCATATTTTGGTATCATCTGCGAACAGCCACACCTTTCCCTGTAGTCTGTTAGCTATGTCTGATATGAAAATATTGAAGAGCAGGGGCCCCAGTACTGAACCCTATGGCACACCGCTGGTTACGCTATCTTCTGATAACAGTGCTCTGTTTACCTGCACTTCCTGGGTTCTGCCCTATAACCAGTTTTTAACCCATCTAACTACTTCTGATCCAACTCCTGTGTGGTCTAGCTTCTTTACCAGCCTTCTGTGTGGAACCAAGTCGAAGGCCTTGCCAAAGTCTAAGTAGACCACATCAACCACCCCGCCATCATCTATAACCTTTGTAACACAATCAAAAAACTCAAATTAGGTTTGTCTGGCATGATCTACCCACTGTGAAACCATGCTGCTTGGGGTTCTGATGGCCACTAGCCTCCAGGAATGCCATGATCCTCCGTTTGCGTAGTGTCTCCATTAACTTCCCCACTATGGATCTGAGGCTTACAGGCCTGTAATTTCCAGAATCCTCCCTGCTGCCCGATTTGTGGAGTGGCACCACGATTGTCCTTTTCCAATCTTCGGGTACCTCCCAACTCTTTAGGGATTTGGTGAATAGTTTAGCCAGTGGGGCAGCCAACTCTAATCTCAGTTCTTTTAAGATCCTGGGGTGCATTTCATCTGGCCTCGTGGCTTTGTCAACTTGAAGTTTATTTAATGCCTCCAATACTTTGGTTTCTCTGAAGGGATTAGTGTCAACCCCCTGTCCAGGGGTGTTGCATTTTGCTATTTCTGGGCCATCCCCTGGGTCCTCTCATTAAATGCCAAGCAGAAGCACTTGTTCAAGATTTCTGCTTTTTCTGGGTCTTCAGTTGTTTTCCCTTCCTGAATTATAATCTTGACTATACCCCCTTTTGCCTTCCTTCTTTCCCAGATGTATCTAAAGAAGGATTTGTCACCTCTTTTTACCCTCTCTGCTATACTTGCTTTGGTCTGTGCTTTTGTCTGCCTTATTTTTTTGCTGGCTTCATTCATTTTCTCCTTGTACAACACCCAGTCTTCTTCCTTGCCTGTTCCCTGGTATAGCTTGAACGCTTTCCATTTTTCTATCACTATTTTAACCATTTCCTTTGAAAACCATAAGGGATTTAATTTTCTTTTTGCTTTGGTAACCCTTCTGGCACATTGGTCAGTGACTGTCTGGATTGCTTTCTTAAGTTTCCCCCACATGACATTGACCTCGTCCACTTGTAGATCAGTTAAGTCGTTTCTTATGTTGATGCTCACTTGGTTGAAGTCTGCCTTTTTAACATCCAGTATTAATTTTTTTAGTGGCACATGTCCTCAGTTATGTTCACCTTGAAGCTAACCATGCGATGGTCACTGTTACCCATATGGCATCCCATATCAAGTACATTGACCATTTCAGTGTTTGTGAGGACCAGGTCAAGTATGGCATCTACTCTTGCATTGATCAGTTGACTTAGTCCGGCTCTCTGTAGTGCCAATAAGAAATCCCTGCTTCTTATTCTTGCCACCGTTGGTGTACTCCAGTTTATATCTGGAAGGTTGAAGTCCCCACCATTATCACCTCTCTTCTCTGAGTCATTTTGTGTATTTCCTCCATCAGGTCTTTTTTCCCTTTCTGTTCTTGATTTGGAGGTCTGTATGTTATGCTGATCCTGAAGGTTTTTCCATTTTCTGTATCTATAGTAGACCACAGTGACTCGGTGTACCCAGGGTGACTCTGCACCTCTGTGGCTTTTATGTCTTCTCGAATGTAAATGGCTATTCTTCCCCCTCTTTGCCCCTGCCTATCCTTTCTGAACAGACTATATCTGGGTATAGCCGTGTCCCATCCATGGTTTTCCATTCACAGTGACCCAGTCCAATCTTTCTACTACCTTGATGGCTGTGAGTTTGGGTATAAAATGACAGTGCCCAGAGAAAAAAAAGTGAGGCTTTGGATGCAAATGTATAGAGAAACTAACAAGGCAAATCAAGTAACTGATGATATGGAAAGGAAGTAATGGACGAGAGCTGAAACAGAGAAGATGAGAGCATTGTGGTGTGATAACAAAAAGGAACAGTGATTAAAAATGACAGTGCCAAAAGGAAGGTGGATAAAGGAACTAAGGTTTTTTTTTTGTAACTCAGTACAGTTTAAAAAAAATAAAGGAGATACAGAAGTACACCAGCTGCAAAAAAACACATTATGGACATACACGTTGAGCTATTCTGTACATGGTAAATGACATGGTGCAACTGAACAACCAATAAGGTGTCGCAAATGACCAATGGTAAATGTCTATGGAAGAAAAACAGAAACAGAGAGCAAATAACAAGTAATGAAGAAACAACGAGTAAACAAGGGCAACCTTGTAATAAATGAGGCAAAGAAATATGAAGAACAAAACTAGAAAAGTGAATTACAAGGTACTGTATGCAGGAAAGATAGCTGCAATTAGAGGTAGGTGAACGTTCTTCTTTCTGCCTTAGTGGAACTTGTGCAAAATTTTACAACTTTAGCAGACGTTTCTGACCATCCACCTGTGGCAGATTAGAAATCTTCTGGATGTGTCTGAGTGAAGTTTCACCATGTCAGATACTTTTCCTGGTGTCCAGTGCCCCACTGGTCACCTGACTCATCAATCGCTGCCGATGTTAAAATTAATAATTCCCTGGAGGCTAGTTGTCCCTTCCCCCATCAGATCACTGCCACAATTAAAAAAAGAAAAACATTCCCTGGGGGCAAGAGATCCCTTCTCCCACCCAGTCACCCATCCCATGTGCAAAACAAAATCCCTGGTAGCTAGTAGTCCCTCCCCCACTCTGTCACCTCTCCATAGTTAAAAACAAACTCCCTGGTGGCTAACAGTCCCTGCCCCAACCCAATTACTGGCCCTGTATGTAAAGAAAATTCCCTGGTGGCTAGTGGTCCCTACCCACACTTGATCACCTGCCCCATAGGTAAAAATAAAATCTCTGGTGCCTAGTGGTGCCTCTTCCCCCATCCAATCATCCTGCTGACAAGGACATCATGCCCTGGTGTCCAGTGTAACCCCCTCCATCCCAATCCCCCAAATAGTAAAAAAAATAAACATTTCCCCAGTGGTCTAGAGACCCTGCTCACTATCCCCAATTTCCTTTCACTCTGTAGATTCAGATCTCCCTGGTGGTATAGTGCAAACCTGCCCCCTCATCCCAGCATGCAGTGTCCCACCGCCCTGCTTCTCCCTCCCAAACCTGAGTGGGTGACCATCACAGCCCTCCTCTATCCACCACGGACAGTCAACCACTGAGCTGTCAGTGAATGAATGCATGCTTGTAGCCACAGTTTTGCAGCTGTGAATACTTTCCTTTAGTTGGAAAGATATCAAAAAGAAATCTGGCCTGGAATCTGAGCCATGAACTGAAGAGTGGAAGGTATATTGTTCATGAGTGGGAAAAGTATACACCATGGGTCGATGATCTCCAAGGTGTCTTTCAGGTCACTGAGTGCCCACTGGGCAGAGGAAAGGCCCTTCTGTCTCATGGAGTAATGATCCAGATCAGTGTCCTGTACTATATTGTTGTCCCCACTCAAAATCAGGAGGGTGTCATCATGTGCCACCAGAAGAGTGAGAAGGGTAGTACAAAAGGACAGCTCATCTGTATTGGGAGAATAGATACAAGTAATAGTCATTTCTGTTATGCCAAGCATCCCTCTAAGAATATTATAACAGCATTCTAGGTCACAGATGTCAGAAGACAGTTGAAAAGGAACATTACAGGCAAACAAAATATCTACCCCAGCATGGCTGCTACTATTGCTGGCTGCGAAGACTTGCCCTACTCAGATCCGACACCACAGGTTGCCACCACCCTTCTTAGTGTGCATTTCCTGCAACAAAATAATTTAAGATCCTAAGGATTTTAATTGATGGAGAACCATGTGTCATTTTTCTGAGGTTTGGGTGTCTTTAATGTTCCAGGTAACCTAGCAATAGTTGCTAGCTGCCACTGCGCAAAGGCAAATTGCTTGGCATAGTGTTTTGTGTGAGGTGTAGCAATATGTGACAACCCAGCGCATGTGCCCAACAGACTAAAAGTGTGTCCTTGGCCCTAAGACAAAAGGCCACAATATTCCCCCCACCACTGTGCTACAATGCAAAGCACCAGAATCGCACAAAAGGAGGATGAAAATTTCCCAAAATCCCCTTACAGTAAGACCTTGAAGATTATAACTGAGTAAGAGTACAATACTGCCCAATAAAAACAGTAAACTCGAACATGGAAACAGCAAACCAACAAACATAAACTGTATGCCAGCTATATACAGTAAAAATACCTGTGCAGAGCAATTTGGAAAGGTGGAATGCACATTAAATCAGGAAAAGGCACATATATCCACCCTTTTGGAAAGGGAAGTCATATCCAGGGAGTCCAGTCCAGTCCCTGCAGCTGGGGTGTCCATAACAGGGACACATCCGAGCTAGCAGAAAACTGCCAAGAAATAACAAATGATCCATTAGGCATAAATCTGAAGTGCTCAAGACCAGCTCCCAGCTCAAAACATCATGCTCTGTCTCTTGACAGAAGTGGAGCATGCCAGAGAGCCCAAACACAGAGGAGAAGTACAAAAAAAAAACCCTTTCCAAGTCCAAGTATTGCAGGTTAATCCAACAAGAATGACCAGGTGATGTAATAGCAGTGTGGACCTAAGAAAAATACAAAAAACACATAGAACCCCTGCAATGCCAAGTATAATGAAAGACACCCAGATCATATATTGTACTAGGTAAGGCAGAAATGGCCCTGGGGAAAGTTAAATAAAAAAACAAGCAAAAAGGTCTGTAATAAGGGAAAACAGTGTGTCCATGTCCATGTCCATGCATTAATTAAATGTAGCAGAAAGCATGAGAGCAGGAGACAATGAGGTACAATGTACAAAGGGATATCCACACCAATAATATAGCATTGGAGTCCTGTTGTACCATAGAGCTGGTAAAGATGGAGATGAGTTTACCTAATGAAAATACAGTAGGTACAGTACTGCCCCTGTAGATGGAAGGCAAGAGGATAACGTCACTAGTGTATTCCAGTTCCCCCATATGGCAGAAGACACAGCAGTCCCAAATGCATTTTGAACCAGGAAAGCCTCTAGGAACAAATTTCAACTCACAAAGTCATCCCCATGTAGCCGCTGGGTAAATGGGGCACACTGACTAGAATGTTCTCCCAGAAAGCCGCTGGATAGTTAAGGATGGCAAAGGGAAATTGCTTAGTATAAAGCTGAAACATGGCAGGAGTCCATCCAAGGGAAAATGGACCAAGGGAGAAAGAACAATAAACAAATTGCAGTCTCAGGCACTATGTTTGCTGTAGGGTGTCCTGTTGATAGAATATATCAAATTAGCAGCAAAACAATAATAAAAATGGTTGGAGGTTCCATACAAGGTGCAGAGAGTGTGGTGAACCATGCTGGGAGGGTAAAATAAAAAAATAACACATTAACAAGAAGGCCTCAGCTGCAAGAAGTCAAGTATGCTGCTGAGTTGGTTTATCAGCCAAGCAGATGAAAGGCAGGGGGGAACCTTGAAGCAATTTAGGAAGCTCCTGTTTAGCTGTTTCAGCAGGAGTGAAATTCCTCAGAACCTTGGTAGTTACAAACGAAAAGATTGGCAGGGTATAACAATTTAAATTTCACATTGGCAACATGGAGACCTCTCTTCACTTCCTTGTTGGCTAGCAGTTTATCCCAGACTGCCAGGGTGATGTCCCCAATGATGTAAAATTGGTGCTCTTTCCAATAAAGACTAGATTGCTCCCATACCTTAGCTTGAATGTAGACTTTTTGCTGAAAATCTTAACATTTGATAATGATGGCTCATGGCTAGCCATTCAGAGGAGCTGCTGGCTTAAGCAAGCGAAGAGCTCTCTCAATGAAGTATCAAGTGTCATAGGGAGGGAGGCCCACTACATCCAGGAGCAGGTCTTCAATGAACTTCTGCATATCCTTACCCTCAGCCTATCTGGAAATGCCCACAAAAATCAAATTATTCCTCCAGCTCCTCCAGCTTCTATTCTCTCGATCCTTGTTCTGATCCTCTAATTTGCTAAGCTTTTTCTTCAGGTCTTAGATCTCCTTATCATCCGTCTGCTGGGCATTCTCGAGGGAGCTAACCTGGGCCTTAGCATCCCTGAGTTGCTGATTAGGCTGCTCCAGGGACAGTTTAAGTAATTTGAAATTATCCACTACCTCCAGTAAAGTAATTTTGATGGAATCAAGCTTGGTGGAAAAAACTATTGAGGTATTCGGTTCTATGTGACAAGAGCAACTGAATGTCAGCAACTGGTCATAAGGACACACAACCAAAAAGCCGACTGAAAACAGGATGTTATTTAATGCAGGGGGGGCGTTGGCCCCCTCACCCCCCCCCTCGTAAGGGGCTTCTCCCCCCACCATCCCTTAATTAGGATTCCTACTCTGGGGGGGGGTGCAACTCAGGGAAAAAGGTGAAATCCAAGGTCGCCCACATTGTCGGCACCATTGTGCAGTTGCCCTTATGACCAGTCACCAACATTCAGTCACCCACATCACAGGCTATCAAGGCATTCATGCATACCTTCAGGCTTGGATGGAGAATCAGGTGGCGGATTACACTTGGAGGGCTGTGGCCATGGCAGGAGTGGAGGGGCTACAGAAACCTTTATTACTGAGGATTCTTGATCCACAGACATTCTGCATTCTCAAAAAGATGGTCCAATGGGAATACTGAGGTTTCAGTTTAAAAGCAAATAAAATCAACTAGCAGTGAGCTGTAAAAAGCCATGCTAATGAAGCCAGTCTGAACACATCTGTTTAGGTGGATAGCATCACGTGACTCTCCTGAAAATATTTTTTATATGCTCAGAAGAAGGAAGGTACCAGACTGCAAACTGCCACTGCTGAATAATATTCACAAGACACTGATACAGCCAAAATATAGTACAATACCAGTGTGGCATCAAATGTTCCTCCTTTGGCTAGCCCCCAATTAGACAATCTTCAGACAATCATGCCACAAACTCAGTTCAACAGTGATACTGCCAAAAGAAAATCCATAACATGATCATTAAAAGTTATGCCAAAAAGTCCCCTAAAATGGCAGAACTTTTCTCAACAGTTCTACTAAGGTCTGCACCCAGAAAGCATAAAGCTATTGAGGAGAAATCCATCTTAATACCATCTAAAAAGAAAAAAGATTGGATTTTCTGGAGGAAACAACTTTGAAAGCCACACTGGAAACAATGAAATACACATGACAAAAAGATGATCTTCAAATGCATCAAGTGCTGCAAAAGTTGCACTACGTTAAGAAAAACATTTGGAAAATTTGGCTTTCACCAGGAACTTGGTTTCAGCTGGAAATTTCTCTTTGCTTATTTAATGTATGACAATGACTACACTGACAAATGTAAGGAGCAAAACAATGCCATGTCAAAATTCACATTTAAAAAGGTGCAGAGGACTTCCGGTGATGTCATGGCCTGAATAGCAGCATGAGTCTGTAGCTCTCTCCTCTCGGGCATATTAAAACTCCTAAATTCAACATAATGGAGTGATATTTCACCAAAAAGTGACATCAAAGGAGAAAGGGGACCCAAGGAATACTAGATCCCATATGGATCAATGGAAACAACAGGAGGATGGGTCCAGATTTCACCACCTAAGCCAGGACTGCAGCCGCAGCACCTCCCCGGCAAGCTCACTAGGTAAGGAATGTGAGACCAACCGTGAGGAAAAGAAACTCTCCTGGTTGCATTTCAAAACTTTAATTGCAGAGATAAAAGCATCCAGAATCAAACAGACAAGACTTCCAGAGACTACATGAAAAATTCAAAAGCATAGACAACAGACTCACAGAAACCAAAAATAGAGTTCACTGTACTGAACAAGGCATGTAGAAACTGACAAAGGTCATGGATCTCTTGCTCCATAACACAGAAGCCCTCCAAGAAAAATATCTGGACCTGGAAGCCAAATGCAGGCGAGACAACTTGAGACTGTCCGGACTGCCAGAAAATTTAGACACAAGATATGCCATCCTATCTGCAAACCTTGCTTACGGAGCTCCTGGATTTACCACCAACATTGGATATTAAAATTGAGAGAGCACAGAGAGCCCTCTACCAAGCAGCAAAGGATCCAAAGTCAAGACCAAGACAAATCTTTATTAAATTTGCTAGCTATGCCTCATAGGAGACTGTCCTATGGAAAGCATGGCAAAAAGGGACTATCACATACAAAGGTGCCTGCTTATTTTTCAATCAGGACTTCCTGCCAGAAATACATAGGCAGGGGCTGTGATACCTATACTTAATACGAGCCCTGAAACAAAAGAAAATAAAACTGCAAACCCCTTTCCCAGCCTTGTTGAAGGTATTTTGGGAGGATGGCCCAGTCAGGTATGGAACTCCAGAAGAAGCAGAAAAGGAGATCGTGGCAAGAGGGATCGAGATTGACTCAAGAGGACAGGCCCAGAGATCCATGGTGCAGCAAACAGCAGGGGAACAGCAGAATGGCAGCAGGTTTCCAGATGGAACAGCAGACGCACCAGAAGATGATCAACAGGCAAAACCATGGCAGACATCCGTTCCATTTTATGGGAACGCACCCACGAAAAGCAAAACGAAGGAAAAACAGCATGGAAGATTGGAGGAGAACCAACTAATGGAACATTAACAATGAATGCAGCAGATAGAAGACTTTCTGGGGGAAAACATGGCAGAACATTCAGCTGACCCCTTGATGAATGACACAGCAACCTTGAGTTAAGTGGGATTCAGAGTGGGGGGGGGGCAGCTGAGAAACACTGGTGACTACAATGACTGCAGAGACACACATACTCTGAAAAGTATTTTGTGGATTGACTCATGCCTGTTCCCCCAGCTCAAGGACTGGAATTAAACTATGACCCATATGTGAAGGCTGGAGGGAGGGGGAGATGGGGAAATTGGTGCGGCAGATAACATCAAGGGGGGAAAAGAAGTAACCTGGGGAGCGGGGGGGGGGTTGTAAATTGTGACTAAACAAGGGACATAGGAGAGAAATGGAGGAGGGTATTAAAAACAGAAAGTGATGGAGTGGGGAATCTAAAGAGACAAGGATAATTATAGTAGAAATGTAGAAAGTTTAAGGGGAGAAGAATAAAATAAAATCAGGCATGGTAAATACAGGATGTCAAGAGAGAAAACACGATCCTTACTTGGAAGGCAGGAGAGCTTAATTATAAACAACCAAAACTGGGAAGAAAAGGAAAAGGGGGGGGGGACCGGAGAACAGAGGTAAAGGATGATGGAAATATTAAAGTATTCAACTGGGAAGAGAAAGAGGGAAGAATTTTGCAGAATTCTGGAAGGGAAAAATAAAGTAAAGGGGGGTTAGGGGAAGCACTCTGGATGGAGGAAGGGGGATGGGGATAAGGGAATAAAGATTTAATATTAAGAAATGTTATTTACTTGATTTTCTGCTCTTTTTGCCAGCATACTGATGGTCCAGGCCAAACAAGAACATAGAGAAGAGAGAAATATATTCCCAGCCCTCGGAAGCCATGGCCATTGAAGCTGAGAAAACCCACTCAGAAGTGACCTGCACACAAACTATGAGTGCACGAGCCATGAAAGCACCAGGTGTGCAGGTAAGAAATAATGATGGGGGAAGTGAGAGGAGACATGGGAAGATAGGGAGGAGCCCTTGGGAATGATTGTTGGTGGCAAATAGAAGAAGCAGGCTGATGAAGAAAAATGGAAAACACCTTCCTGGTAATGCACCACAAGCCGCACTATAAAAAAAAGCAATGCCCAAAGTGAGGTCAAAGGGTCAGAGGGAAACTAAAACAAATGGGAAAATGGGAACAAATAATTACAAGTTTAATATTTAAGATACAAAGGGTCCCATGACAGGGAAACTAGACTTAAACCATTGAACCCTGAGGGGAGGGGGAGTGGAGCACGGGGACATACATGTGCTGTAGTACAGTCTTTGGTGTACTTAATTTCGATTCCTGGCCCAATGGATAGAGGAGGAACAGAGGAGCACAACTTCTATGTAATGCCATGAGTAGTGGCCCCTGGAAGCAGGGGAAGTGAGACCACTACTCCCCTGGAAAACTGTTCAAAAAGGAGGGGGACATTCTCTGGAGACAGGAGGGATACAATTATCCTTCCCTACCTTGGAGGTTAGATGTGGTTAATGGTGGTTATAAGAAGGAGCTTGGTTGGCAGACTCCAAAAAGTTCAGAGAGTTGTAAAGTTGATTCAGGCACAGAGGTATATACAAGGAAAAAGTACTATTGTTGAAAAAAATACACCTGGGTGGTCGACAAGACATAGAAAACAGTTAATAAGGTTAAGCCACAGGAGCAGCAATAATGGTACAAGTCACTAAGATACTGACATACTGTACAATGTAAATGAACTCTCAAACCCCATCAAGAGGAAGAATGTAATGCCTTACGTTAAACAGGTTAGACCAGATGTGGTGTTTTTACAAGAAACCCACTTAACGGACGCTGAACACCAAAAACTAAAGCAGTTTGCATTTGGGGAGTTCTACGCCTCATCATACAAGACAGGGAGAAGGAGAGGGGAGGTGATCTTAATCCCAAATCATACACAGCTAGAAATGACAGACCAGGAAATAGATAAAGAAGGGAGATATGTCATATTAAAGGGTAGACTGAGTGGACAGATGGTCTAATTTCTCTCTCTCTATACCCCGCCCCCCCCCCAGGTTCTTCATATGCCTTCTACAGGAATCTATTAATGAAAGTGCTTCACAAAACAGTATTAATATGTGGAGGAGACTGGAACCTAACATTAGAACCAGGCATAGACAGCACTTCTAAAATACCCAAGATGGGCCATAGAGCAGCAACTCAAATTAAAACCCTACTGTCTAAACTGGGGCTGCTGGACATTTGGAGATACCTGGAGGGGCAGACACAGGATTTTCCTTTTTTCTTCATCAGCACACCAAATATATTCAAGACTAGATCTCTTCGTAACAAATAAGGGAGATGCCCATACATTACAGAAATGCAAGGTAGGAGTGATAGGCCTATCTGACCATGCCCCCCCTCCCTCACACACTCCAGATAGACCTGCAAGCCAGCAAGAAATCTACATTTTGGAGGTTAAACTTGGCACTTTTAAGGGACAAAGAAGTCATACATGAAATCCTGAAATAACTGACCAAACAATAGCTTATCATGTTGATATAAATATCAGTGATGGAATGCTATGGGACACAGTAAAGGCAATAATAAGGGGCAACCTCATAGCAAAAGCTTCTGCCAGAGCAAAACAGAGAAGGGAAAAACCAAAACATACAGAATTACAGATGCAAAACACCAGAATCTCAGCAGCAAATATGGTTAGAAGGACGGAGAGGAAAATAACTAGTAAAATTACGTAAAGACCTCAACCAGCTCTTAGAGCACAAAATAGAAAGGGATTTACAATTTCTGAAACAGATTTTACAAGGGGGGACCTAGAGCCATGAGACTATTGGCATATAGACTAAGGGCGAGAAGGGCTAAACAGCGGATTTTAAAGATTCAAAACAAACAAGTCAGGGACAAACAAAAACAGAAGACTTACTGAAAGAATTTGAAAAATATTATAGACTTATACATGTCTAAAACAGGAAACCAAAATTAAATGATAATAGACTACGTAGACAACATAAACTTACCAAAATACCCGACGGAACAATGAGTAGGTTGCTTAGACCAATAGAGGCAGAAGAAATTAAGTGCATAATAAGGAGAACCAAAATAGGAAAATGACCAGGGACAGATGGCCTGCCTGCAGAATTTTAGAAGTCATTTCAACACAAACTCACCCCACATCTGCAGAAAGTGTACCAAGAAGTGATGGCAGCGAAAAGTTAAATACCCCCACATGGACACAAGCAATCATTTCAGTAATCCCAATACCAGGAAAGGACCCCTCACAGTGCTCGTCTTACAGACCAATTTCAATGCTAAATACAGATTACAAAATGTTTGCCACCATTCTTTCCAAAAGAATGGAGGGAATAATACCAGCATTAATGCATATAGATCAGACAGGGTTTGTCACAGGTAGGCAAGCCACCGAACATATAAGATGAACACTGCATGTGACTGACCACCTAAATACCTCTAAAATTCAGTCTACAATCATGAGCCTAGACGCAGAAAAGGCCTTTGATAAGGTAGAATGGCCTTTTCTATACAAAACACTATCAAATGTGGGTTTAACACAGACTTCTTAAAGATAATTCAATGCCTATATGAAGGCCCCCAGGCATACATTAGGGCAAACAGGGACCTCTTGAACGAAATAGTGCTGGGAAAAGGGACCAAGCAGGGATGCCTCCTGTCACCAATGCTGTACGCCCTATAAATTGAGCCCCTAGCGCAAAGGCTTAGGCAAGATAAGGAGATATGGGGAATAGAAATGGGAGGAAGTGAACAGAAAGTAGCTCTGTATGCAGATGATATTTTAATGTTTCTCAGATTCCCAGAACACTCAATACCACATGACTAATGGAACGCATAGAGGAGTTCAATAAGATATCAGGATACTCCCTAAATCAAACAAAGATGGAGGTGCTGACCTTCAACTTTATACCAACACAAGGACTCAAACAAAAATACCCAATGAGATGGAATCTCCCTTACCTAAAACACTTAGGAATTACCCTAAGAAATACAAATAGTTTTATATTTCAAGACAATTATATATCTCTGATAAAACAAATTACAGAAGATATCAAGAGATGGGAAACAATACCTTTTCCGCAACATGCTAGAACACAAACAATAAAAATGAACCTCCTCCCAAAACTACTATACATATTCCAGTGTGCCCCAGTGCATCTATCTAACAAGCATTTGTCAATGCTGAATGTTGTCTTGCTGGCACTGGCATTGGTAGTGCAGATGTTAGAGAGGTGCATAATAGGAATGGCACTGAAGTATTAAACTGATGCCAACCCCACCCCCACCCTGTAGAGACTGACAGGCAGTGGGGTGTGCCTTTGGTTCATCGGCCATAATGCTCATGCCATTTCACCTCACCCTGCCCTGCAGACACTGACATGTGTCACGGTGTGCTTTGGGGTCTTCGGGCCATACGCTCACCCCATGCCATAAGGAATTATGCTGAGATGGGTGCACTCTGGAAGAATAGGGTGAACTTTGAAGCCAAAGAGTCCAAGGCACACCTCAATGCTTGTCAGTGGGAGCAGGCTGGCGGTGGAATGGTGTGAGCATTACAGCCGAAAATCCCAAGTCACACCCCTGACACCTGTCAGTCTCTACAGGGTGGACCGTTGCAGTTAGAAACCCTAATGCCCCAGGAGTTTGTTGGTTATTTTCACTCCAAATTTTCAACATGGGCTTTTTGTGACCCCACCTCATGAACTTTGGCACTATCAGTTTATTAGCTGAAAGGTGATTTTGCACAGCGACTGCGCCATTTGGTGCCACAGGTGGGAAAACATATTTCAGGCAGGATGCAAAAAATTACAGCTGTACTGTTCATGAGGAAGTGTACAAAAATGGTAATGCTGAAAATCTGGAGTGAAACTATGGAAAAGTGGTGAAGTCATAAGCGTGCATAGAAACTGGGCAACAGACACTCGTAATGCAATTATTCTGGGGATGTGTTTAACCAAATTTTCAACATATGCATTTTGGGTCCTCCACTGATGAACATGACAGCTGCACCATTCATAAGGAGGTGTGAAGAAATGGCAATATTGAAAATCTGGAGCAAAAATATTAAAAGCAAAAATATTAAAAATTCTCGAAGTTACGAGAATGTGTGGAAACTGCACAATGCACACTGGTAACAGTCATTTTTTGGAATTTTTCACTAAATTTGCAACATAGGCTTTTTGGGAGCCCACATCATGAACAGTGATACTGTCATTTTGGTAATCGATCCCGAAAGGTGATTCCCCGCAGTGACCGTAAGATCACTTTTGGGGCTGAATAACGAAATGACAGTGACTGATTTCATGAGGTGGGGTCCCAAGAACCTCATATTGAAAATTTGGAGTCAAAAGTCAAAAAAATGTCTGAGGCTGGCCCAGTGGCCATGAGGGTTGAAGCACTGGATGCTACACCTTACGCCACGCCAGCGACCCAGGTTCGGGAGACAGCACGGGTCAACGGGAGCTGGCAGGGAAGGAGAGGGATTGAGCATCCAATGGACTGCTCTCCCTCTCCATGGTGGGGGGGGTTCACAATGGTCAGCATCTGACTGCCCCCTGGTGGAGGCTGGGGGTTGGGGATGCACGCCTTACAAGGGGGTAGAGTCTGGGGCAGACACCTGAGCGAGATGTATGTGGATGTGTGCGCACTCACGCCCACTGGCATCATGGCATGCCGCTGACTCAGGGGGAAATAGTACAGGGGAAAATGGTGGCACCCGACGCGTCTTGATGGCCATCCATGAGTTCACCGGGTGATGGCACCCAAACTGGATCCGTTGGGGTGGGGAGTTAGAGGGCTCCCTGCCACCCCGCTCCGGGGGGTAAGCTGCAGGGGTTACTGGGTGCCAGCGGTCCTGGTAGAGATGGACGGCAACCGGTTCCCCATAGGTAGGGCTGCAAGGCTACGGGGAAGCATCTGGGTGGCCACAGGAGAATAAATAAATAATTAAAAAAAAAATGTCTGAGATATCCACCTACGTTGAAACCTCCCCCATTGATGACATTATGCAGCATAACGGCATTTCTTCAGTTTGCGGTCAGCTTTGAAGAGTGCAGACGTGATCCCACTCCACCGAAGATCTTGGCATCAGGCCTCTGAAGGTAAGTATGGGGTGAGGAGGGTGTGGGGAGGTGGGATGCGCAGAGGGTGGGTGCAGGTTGGGGTAGGGGGCCTGCTGACAGGGAGGGACCATTTTCTTTGTTTCTGGTAAAAAAAAAGAAACCAACAGGGCAGACAGTTTTTTACAGGTGTATGAAACAATGTTGGGCACATTGGGGTGGGCTCCCAGTGTGCCCCATGACTTTGGGGGCATGATATTTGCCACACTGGGGTGGGTGCCCTGTGTGGCTTACAATGGGGGTGGGCGGGTACAGGAAAATGCTGATGCAGTTGGCCTCTGAATACAGTGAGGCACACTGGGGTGGGCTCCCAGTGTGCCACACAATCTTGGGGGTGGAGGTGTACACATACCAACAGGGGGTTCGGGCATCCCCGAAGATGGGTGTAGCCAGGAATTTCAGATCTGCACACCAAGTGAACTCACTGCTACCCCCCCATTGCTCGTGCCATCTACCCCTTCCCCCACTGTCCATGCCCTGTTCATGCCTGCTCACCTGACACATGTGTCACTCTCTGGTGTATACCACCACACTACTAGCCGCACCACCAACAGTTGTCAGATTGACAGACTGGCTTTTAGTTACAATATTGCATTTTGACAAGCCTCTGTACCACATTAAGGTAGCCAGTCTTACAGAGGTCCATTCACACACCACTAGCCATGCCACCACACCAGCCATACCACCACCAGGTGTCAGACTGACAGACTGGCTTTTAGTTACAATATTACATTGTAACAAGCCTCTGTAGCACATCAAGGTAGCCAGTGCCGCAGAGGTCCATTCACATAGCACAGCACCTGCTTTTCATGGGCAGCATTAACAGCAGCAGCAACTTCAATCATATGCCCTATAAGGTATTAACTATTTTATTATTATGCATTAGGTGCTCATTTACGAAAATGAAATGACACAGAACACTGCCAAGGCTCCAAAGTCATGCTGCCAAATAAAAGACTCCATACTAGCACTGACATCAAAGCTTTATTATCAGGAGCTAAAAAATCAGTAGAGGAATAAAACACTTCGTTCACTCTACAAGCAGTGCCCGAAGCCCACATTTCTGGTGAATTAGATTAGATAATTATTGTCCCTCTTGGAGCATTGCTCAAACAACCACATTAGTGATGAATAAGATGAAATCAATAATGTTCCTCTGGCAGTCTTCACTCATTCACAAGAAAAGATCATAATGACTAACTACACATTGTGGTGGCCTAATTTTGCAGTTGTCAGCACCTGGATACTGCTTTTTTGCTGTAATTGCATGAACAAGCTCTTATTTCATAATAATAAAAGTAATACTTTACCACACTTAGGGACATAACTGTTTTTTATGGGCGGCATTAACAGCAGCAGCAACTTCAGTCATAGGCCCTATAAGGTATTACTTTTATTACCATGCATTAACTGAAGCTTAACACGGATACAGTAAGGCTGCCAGTATTATACCGGGCCTGACAACTGCAAAGTTAGGCCACCAAAATCTGTAGTTCATCATAATTATCTTTAAATAATTCTTGGAAATTTTAAAACAGTAAATCCAGAGTAACATTTATTTATTTATTGAAAATTTTCAGAATTACAATCCTTTGAGTCATAGACTCCTTTGCAAAGGCTCCACGTCAGTACAAAAGCAGAAACATTACATTTAACATAGTATACATAGGTCATAGTACAGTGTATTTACATTGGTTGGTTACCATTTCTAGGGTCATTAGAGGACCCTGGGTCATTGAGGTGAGATAAGTCAGGTTACAGATTCGGAGGGTCTTTTACCAAGCCCTGAGTTGAGGTTTAAGTACAGCAAGGTTGTAGGCCTAGGTATGTAGTCATGGCATAAGCTAGTCATCTGTCAAATTTGGACAAGGGGAGGACTGCTAGAAACAGCCACAGGCCTCTGAGTCAAGAAGAAGGCTCTTGATACCAGTTTTAAATTGGCCAAGACTAAGGGCCAGGGAGATGGTGGGTGGTAGGTTGTTAAGCCAGAGGGGAGCACAATAACAGAAAGACCTTTGCCCTAATGAGGTCTAGAGTGGGGGACTATGAGGGAGGTGCTTGCCAGGTGCCTAGGGGTACTCCTGTGAGGGGCTGACTGGATGAGGGGGTGGAGGTCTTTAGGTGTAAGATTCATAAGTATTTTTTTGGCTTGGAGGCAAGTGTGGTACTTAAGTCTCTGTTCAAAGGTCAGCCAGTCTGCTAGCTTGTAGAGCACACACATGTGAGTTAATCTGTCACAGCCTGTGACCAGTCAGCAAGCTAAACTGATGCAGTGTAGGGCTGTTTGGTCAGCAGTGCCATAAATTATTATACCGTAGTCTACCAATGAAAAAACTGAGCAGGTTACAGCCAGATGTAAGGCCAGGGTGGGGTAGGCAGTGTTTATGTCTGTATAGAATCCCTACTCTGGTGTTAACAGAGGAGGAAAGGTGTTTAATATGTGTGTGTGGTAGGTGAGGGATGTGTCCAGCATGACACCCAGATATTTGAAATTTGGGACCTGTTCAATGTGGAGGCCCTGTGAGTTTGAGATAGATAGCATGGCATTACTGCATGGACTTTGGCGGTGGGCGAAGATCATAGATTTCGTCTTGTTGTAGTTTAGTATTAAGCAATGGTCCGTGAACCGGGATTCTAATTCTCTAAATAAGCCTCGTAGGGCATTTTGAAGAGAGTTAGGATTGGTGTGTTTCCCATAAACTATGGCATCATCTGCATAGAGGAATAGCTTTCCACTGCAGGACTGTGGGAGGGAGTTTAGGAAGAGAAGGAAAAGTAGATGTCCTAAAATCGACCCTTGAGGGACACCTGCTAGAACTGGTCACTTGGAGGAGAGGGTGGAGCTAATTTTGACTTGTTGCATCTGGTCTGTGAGATAGTCTTTGAACCAGGAGATAGCCTTAGGGGAGAAATGGTGGAAGGGGAGGGAGTGGAAAAGTAGTGCATGACTGACGGTGTCGAACGCTTTGGTCAGATCAACATAGATTACTCCTGCTATTGACCCCTCTTCCAGTGCCTCGTGTATGAAAAATGGAAATTCGAACAGGGCTATGGTAGTGCTGTGTCCCTTTCTGAAACCATGTTGTTCGTGGCAGAGCAGATTGTGTTTGGCTAGGTAATCGGTGAGCTGGTCTGACACAATTTTATCGAGAGCTTTTGAGAGGTGGGGGAGAATAGAAATGGGTCTATAATTACCAGGGGAGGTGGGATCACCATTGTTTAGTATCGGAGTGATAATTCCTCTTTTACAAAGAACAGGGAATTGACCTAGGTGCAGCAAGCAGTTTGGTAGTTTGGTGAGGTGAGGCAGGGTCTCATCCAGGGTTAGTTAGAACATTTTGAGGTCTAGGGAGTCACTGCTGTAGCACATATTGTGGAAGGCTTTGTAGAGGTAGCATTTAGCCTCCTTGCAGGAGATGATTAGCAGACAGAAGGGAGGGAGAGTTATTATGGGAGATGTGACAGAGGGGCGGCTGGTGATAGGGTCAAAGACATTTTGCTGGAGGATGTGACTGAGGTCAGAGAAGGTGGTGTTTAGGGCATCAGATTTGGTGGTAGGGTCCTGGGAGAGGGCTCCCTTGACTCGAAGCTGTGTCGGGGCAGGGGAGATGCTTTTCCAGCAGAGTTCCTTGATATTGTTCCAGAAATTTTCCCCTGAGACCCATGTGGAGGTGAGTGCTTGCTTATAGTAAGTTGCCTTAGCTAGCCGAATGGTCCAGGTGCATTTGTTTCTCTCACCTCTGTAGAGTTGCCTGTCCTGGGGAAGCTGGGAGTTCAGGGTCCTTATGCCAGAGGTTATCTCTGTGGTGCATCTGGTCAAGGAGGGTCTGCGAGATCCATGGGATATCCCTGTTTTTTATGACCTGCTTTGTGAAGGGGGTGAAGATATCACAGGCAGTGTTGAAGGTGGTAATAAAGGAGGTGAGAGCAGCATCTACAGTCTGGGCAGTGTGGATGGGTGACCAGTCACAGGAGGAGAGATAATTTTGAGGAGTGGAAGGGCTCCTTTTTTGAGGTGCCTTTGGTTGGCATCTTTAGGATGGTTGGGAGGGATTTTATTCGACCCCCAGCAGGAGACAGGAGAGTGGTCACTTAACACCTTGGAGAGGTGGTTGGGAAGGTTTGTAAAGATGAGGTAGATAATTGTGGAAGACCCTGATCTGGGGTCATGCCTGGTGGGGGACTGGACAACCTGGCAAGGTCGTAGGATCGGACGGCATCTTTGTAGGTGGCTGATGCAGGGGATAGCCAATTCACATTAAAATCACCCATAATAATCAGTTCACTCTTTGGGGGGAGATGGGTGATGCTGGACAGAATAGAATCAGAGGCATGTTTTTGGTTCGGTGGGGATGTAGACCACCATAATGTATAGCGGTTTACCAGAAGTGCCAAGGGTGACTTTGATAGTTATGGCTTGGGCACCGTGTGCAGGCAGAGGTAGGGAGACTAAGAGGGGTTGCAGATATGTTTTGGCATACATGGCACAACTGCCTCCTCTCTTGCCTGTCCTGTCTACTCAGAAGATGGAGTAGTCACTGAGTGTGACAGAGGCACCTGAGATATTTTTAGATAGCCAGGTTTCAGATAAGCCCAGGATGTCAGGGGTGTATTGGGCGATGCAGCCCTGTTGAGGAATGAGCTTCCTAGGTAGGCTACAGATATTAAGGGAGGCCAGTAGTAGGCCACCATGCCTGCTCTCCTTGGGATCACTAGTTGAGGGTGGTCCTGGATTAGGATGTACATTCCCTGAGAGAAGAAGGAGGAGGAGGAGGAGAGCATGCCAGAGAACAGCATTCTGGCGCAATTTGGATATGGAGCGACGGAAGCATGGAGTAGTGGGTATTTTGGTGAGCCCAACTGGTATAGGGATGGTAAGGACACGTTGGGCTAACAGGGATGGAGATGAGGAGTGATGGGGGCTACTTAGTGGGTGATTGTATGGGAGGGGGGAGGTGGTTCTAACAAGGTCCTGATTGCAGTGCTGCTTAGGTTAGGGGTATAATTGGTGTGGAGTAGAACGGGGGAGAAGGAATTTAGATGATATGGGAGAGGGGTAATTCTGAGGTGGCAATTAGTGAAGCTGATTTGGGGGTCCATGGTGAGGGGCTTTTCCACAGGGAGAGTAGGAGGGGAGGGAGGAAAAAAAGTCAGTATTATGATGGTTTGGGTAAGGACCCAAAGGAAGCTAATCATGCTGTAAATGAAAAGCATTTTTAAAGGCAATTTAATTAATATGGGACCTCTAGTGGTGAGCAAGTATAGGCTGCTGATGGCAAAGTGGGCTGATAGGTTTCAAACGATCATGTGATTGTAGGTATATAGCCCAATGCCGACCAAGGGTGGGTGGTGAGGGCGACGGGGAAAAATGTTCAGAGCTATGCAGCGAGCAGCAGTATATCTGGCAGGCTCCTCCAGTGCTCGAAATTATGTTTATTAGGGTGTAAAGAACAAAGTGCCAGAGATTGTAAAACCATCCATACCTCCAGTGACTGGTGATGACCAACTCCCTAAAGAGCAGGCTACCCCTCAGCCATTGTCAATTAAGGATGTTAAATAAAACCAAAATTAAGGGGACAGATAACTACAGGAGCTGGAGTAGACATGGCTGGCCAAATCAAAGAAACAGAACAATGAAGATGACAAACCAGATTTCAAAGATGTGATCAAAACACTAAAGCCTGATCCATGAAGGCAGCAACCTATTTTGGTTAAAATGACCCCAAGGGATCAGTTGTTAAGACAAGAGTCACAGCAATGTAGCCAGTCTTAAACCATGGAGTATCTCTGAGATAGCATAGAGATCAAATTAAGAATGTTTAACTTTACTAATATTTACACACAAGGCCAGTCATAGAGTATAAATTCTGTTCAGATGCATTAATTTATTTGCTTGTTGAAATGTTTTATCTAGGGCTAGGCAAGCAATAGAGACTCAGACACATCTTGTTTACAGATGCAACCTGGGAGGGTATAAGGGGTAGGAAGAGGATGGAGGAAATTGAGAATCATAACAAATAATAGACTTTGTTAGCATGTCAATAAGCATTTTTGATAGCCCAGATGCCTCCCCATACCCTCTCCAATTACATTTAGATCACTAATGAGTGTTCAGGCATCAGGTTTGTAGGGCAGCAAGTAGCTGTATTTGTTGGTGACAGAAATGCTGGATAAATGGTAGTGTACTAATACCATGTGCTCTGTACCATCCCTTCTAGGGAGCCAAGCAGGTTACATTTAAAATGCATATGGCCACCCGGCATGGTTCTGAGGTCTGAAGTGCTGGTGCCTTACCTTGCACTACACTGGCGACCCATGCTCAGGAACAAGCATGGGCCACCGGGGATCGGCAGGAATGGAGATGGATTGAGCATCCAATGGACTGCTCTCCATCTCTGGGGAGGGGGGAGTTCAGTGGCTGGTGCACGCCTGACCCCTGGTGGAGGATGGAGCTTGGTGCCATGGAGCCACTACTGCATGGGAGGCAGTACACAGCAGGTGGCTGACTGGGCTGTGCGTGGGAGCATGCACAGCCCCATCGCAGGCATCAATGTATGCTGCGCTACCACAAAGTGGCAACAAAAACAGGATAAACGCAGCTCTCGGAGGAAGATAGGGGAGCTCGGAGACCCCACACCTGGCTAGCCACGGCATGATACCTTGATCCGGTCTCAGCAGTGGAGGGCCCCCCTCTGCCAACCCCGGTGAGAGGGTAAGCCCTGGAGCTAAAGCGCCAGCTGGTAGATACTAGGGTGATGGGGCTGGGGCTTCCCCAGAATGTGAGGGCCACAGGAGCAGATTAGCATAAATACCAGTAAAGAAAAAATGCATACGGCCTCAGCCAATACCTTAATCTGAGACCCAAGTTTGTTCCCCTTAGCTGGAGCAGCAGTGCACTGGTCTCATTTGTCATTTTTGTAATGTTTAATTTTCTTAGCCCCTTTATTAAAGCAGCAGTGCTATGCAAAAAAAAAAATCTGTGCTTTTTCGACTGGTTATTCACTGTGCTCTGCTAAGCATGTCCCTGGTACTCTTTCCTGCCAGCAATGTATTATCACCCCATAATATGCTCAGCTATCCCTTGTTTATGTTTACATTTATGCCACCCTCTCTATTGACTTGATAGTGGTTGCCATATTTTCTGGGGCGTTACAACGGTCATAACTGCTCACTTCCTGGTTGGGTAATACTGCTGCTTTAACTAGTGTATGAACATGTTCCTTCTATGCTATTGATAAATGTCTCCCTAATCCGTAAGTTAATTGCAGCTGATTTTATTACCATTCTATACATTTTTACATAATGGATAAGATCATTTAAAGTCAATGAATTTGCAAAATGTATTTTGTTCAATATTTCTGCTTATCAATAAACTCTGGATGTTTAGAACATTCCAATGTAAATTCCTTCCCTGGTTAACTCATGCTTAGTTATAGTCATAGAAGAAGTCACAGATTGATGCCAAATACGATCCTTTACTTCTTGATTCACATAAATTAGTTAATTTCAAATATTGTGAAAATTAGTATCCCATAGAAGGGACAAGACAAGTGAGCTAGCACTCATGTTATACTGTATGTTTATAAAATTAGAGCATAGACTCAAGTAAGCTCACAATACAATATAAAATAAACCAAGGCCTGTCAGGTGTCTGCTCACCAGTGCCACACAATTACCACCATAGGTTACCACACAAAAAGTACCTGGCTGAGATGATGGTCTCTTCACTGAGACTCGTGAAAAGGTAGAGGTGCTGGTCTAACGTGTTCCTGACAGGCGGCAGCTGAATCAGCATCAGTACTGGAGTGGGAACCAAATGGCACGATTGACTCTCAAATCACAGTACTCCCACTTGGCTGGATCAGCAGTGTGCTGGTCTCTCTTCCCCCTGGTCTTCTCAGCCATCACAGGCTGCTCCAGGTCTCTACCTCCCAGTCCCAATCTCCTCCATCCCTAGTCCGACTCCTCACAATCTCTTCCCTGGTCTTAGGCTGGTCATGGCAAAGGTGCAAAGCTCTCTCCAGAGGCCCCTCATTGGCACACTCCATTTGACCACTGCTCCAAGTGGTCCCAGGCTTGCACTCTCAACTCAGTGCTTGGCTTGTGCAGGACAACTCCGCGAACACACCACACCACCAGTAGCTCTTGGGGTTTGACCAACGGACAGGGAACAGGGACTACAGTGAAGTACACTTCCTGGCAGCAATTTCAGTGGCTCAGAGGGCTCTCAGCTCTTCCTCCCAACTAAACAGAATTACTGCTTCCAACCAGGGGCATTTAAAAAGGGATCCATACAAAATTCTGACATGATTGAAATCCCAGCAAACAATAGCCTGTCTAAGCTTTATGTTCAGTTCTAAACTAGAACAGTTCAGCCCTTAATCAAGAGTAAATCAAGACACTCAACAATAAGACAGTGTCTGTAGCTGCCTCCAGGTAAACATTTGAAAATCCCATGTACGGTATGCCCCTATATCACTCTACCAGGACCCCTGCAGATACCATTTAGAAGTGAACCAAAGAACGGAGTAAAGCTTCAGGGAAAAACACAGTTGCTGCCTGCAAAACAGCCCACTTCAGCAGCTACTATCAGGCCTGAAGGATCTGCATGCATCACCACTGAAGTCGAATGGACTGAAGACAACATCACAGCAAGACTGGAAGGTGAACTTTTTTTGTGAACTCAGCTGATTTATTTCTGTATTGGGATTGCTGTGGACTGGGTGTCTCTCGCTCCTTTGGGGTATTCACTTTTGTTTGGCACTGGAGACTGATGGGATTCAAACTTGTGCTATTTTTGAGGAGTGTCTCACTGCAGCAGCTCTTTACTACTTTGAACAGTATCCTTTTAGGGTGTCAGCTCTGTGGATATGTTGTCAGGTTGGGGAACCAGGCCAGCTGGGGAACTTATCAATTCATGCTTTGTCGGGATTGTCGTATTGGCATTTCAACTGTTGGGCATTCATACCTAACGTATTTAAAGCCCACCCAGCCCGTCCTTTACTAGCCATGCCTCCTTTCCCTACAAGCGGACCTGATTGAGAATGCAGCATTCATGTCTTAATCAGGTCTGATGGCTGCGGGCATGCACATCATCCGTAAAACCCCACCCCTTCCTCCTAAAAACTTTACATGGATTCCGGGTACCGGGAAAGCGAGTGGAAAAAAAAATAAAACAAAGTAAAAAGTGGCCACACCAGCCTATTCCTGCTTCCCCCCCTTCCCCATTTGCTGCATGCTGTGGTGTGCCAGACCTATCAGTGGCTATGCCTTGATAATGCAAGAAGAGGACGGCAGAGCCACCAACGTGTTTCTTGTTATTTTACACCAGGCAAGGCACATAGCGGAGGGATGTCACTGGTGCTGCTGCTTGACGACTTGGCTCTGATTGCAGCAGCAAAATCATTTCACTGAAAAATACCAGTGTCACTGCTAGCATGCTCACTAAGTGGTGAATGAGGGATGCACCTTCTAAAGCATGCCCTGCATTTGCCAAAACTGACACACCTCTGCATTTCTCCTAATTTCCTACTGCCACAAAATGTTGCTTGTGCATGCACAAGACAACACTAAAAATGGTTGAAAGACACTAAAAAAAATACAGAGATTCATCATGGCAAAAAAAGACCCAGAATAAGGGGGAATGTACTCAGAGTGAGGAAAACATTGGGAGGATGGGCAGTTCCAGATGTATATGAATATTGGCAGGCCACAAAGACACAATGGGAAATGAGATGGGGAGAACCCCAGGGTCACTGCACACTGGAAAGACTTGGAGGAGGCTCAGGGAATAGGGAATAGGGAGACCTATGAGATCACTATTACTCCAACCAAACTTGCCAAACTTGATCCAACAAGAGTGGTGCACTGCCCTAAAATTATTACTGCATGCTTTAAACAGCCTGCAAGTACACCCCAAAATTAAAAAAAGATAAATGGCAGTACACATGGCTAGTTTGGAACCCTGATTTTCCTTCAGGGGATGGACCCATGGTACATAGCACAAGCACGGAGGGGGATACAACACTTAAGCCAAATAATGTAAGGAGACAACCTTTTATCCTTTGAGGAGCGTAAGCAGAAATTTGGGTGGGTACAGGAGGACCAATTTAGATATTTCCAGATAAGTAACTATGTCAAGGTACAACAAAGGAAAACGCAATGTCTTGGAATAAAAGTGGAAGAGAATTTTGACATTGACAAAGTGTTGGACATGGGGAAGACCAGAGGGATAATATCCAGAATATGTAAGTTTCTAGTCATAAGCAGAGATGATGCTGCACTACACATTAAGTGTAAATGGGAGGAGGAGGCAGGAATCAGGCTCACAACACAGGAATGGGAGAAGGTTTGGATAAGTACGATAAAAAACACCAACTCTTCAAACTGGAGGGAATTTGCATGGAGGATCAAAACCAGATACTTCATCACACCACATTTGATAAGGCAATGGGACACAAGAACAGAGGGGAACTGCTGGAGATTATGTGGGGAGCAAAGGGCTAAACACACACATATTGGCTATTCTTGCCCAGTAATACAGAACTTCAAAACAAACTACCGAAAGTATTTCAGATACTTACACCACTCCAATTACAACATATGTTACTAGGTCTGCCACCATTGGGTGTAAAGGGAGCTTCGACTAAATACTTATGGGCAATTTGTGTAGCAGCCTTTGGCAAATCAATCACAAAAAAGATGGTTAACTCAATAATCACCAACAGTCCAAGACTGGGACAAAATAGTCAATGAAATACAAGAAATGGAAAGGAAGACACTCCCTGAGAGACAAAACTGAAAAATTCTTGGAGAGATGGACTAGGTGGATCATGGCTGCATAATAATAGAAATACATAACATATTACATAGTGACAGTAAGGAGCAGGGGGAATGAGAGTCCAGATGACAGAAAAAACAAAAAGAGTAACACCCAGAATGAAAATTTACTAAAACTGTGCAGGGCTTTTACCAGCATGGGGACATATCATGAAAACTGCCCATTTTGAAAATTGTGGGGACAAAGGACATGATGGCAAAGAAAGCCTTGGAATCATCAGTCCAAACTACAGTACTTATGAGCAATTCGAGGAATAAAACACTGACATGCATATCAGCTATACAAATTTTGTTAAACTTTGCTATGGAAATGTCAATCTCATGCTTGAGCATAAGCTTATGCAGTGCCTATGTGAGTATTTCTTGAACACTGACCTTAAATTGAACAGTATTGCTGTGGAATGTGCACAGTTCAAAATACGGAAGACAGCCATAAAGCATAAATAAAAGACCCCAGCACTTACGGTATTCCCCAGAGCTGGGGAATATCCCAATAAAAGGTTTATCAACAGAAAATGTTCACAATGTGGCACCCAAAGTTTACAATCAAAACTGATGCCATTATTAAAAGAGCACATGAATTCATTGGTCACCTGGAAAAGATGGCGAACTGAGGATGTGACCATGGAAAAAAGGATGGGAAGGAGGCACAGTCCAAGAAATGTGAATGAGGAAACAAAGCTGAGTAGTCAGAGACCTAGTAGAACAACTTCATGAACAACAGGAGTCATTTGCAAAACATACACCAAATGCAAAGTGGCAGTTAAAATGATTTGATACAAAATGCACCTGAAGATTGGGTTGTGTTCTGTCTGGATTTTGGAGAGAACTACATATGCCACTACCAAGATGAAGCTCAGAGTGCACACTGGACATAGATCCATCAACCAGTCACCCTGTAGTGGTCAGTTACAGATGGTCTAAACCAAAAATTGTGGCATTAACATGCATATCTCATTTATCCTTATTAGTGATGATTGCGAGCATGATTTTCACACTGTTCACCCCTTTACACATCTGGTGACTAAATATTTGAAGAATCGGGGGTTACCATGGTGAAGCAAGTTCAGTTTTCTGATGGGGCACAAACACAATACAAAAACAAAGGCAACTTTGCTGATGCATCATTTGGAAAGGTTGATTGCAGTGTTTCCATTGAACAACACTACTTTGGAAGTCGACATGTTAAAGGCCCATGTGATGTAGAAGTTGAAGTCTTGAAGAAGCATATATATTTTTTTTTACCATGTCATTATTTGTTCCCTTCTGCGGTGCATCCAGAAGGGGCATCCAGCTGTCAGCCCCCACTGCCCCAGAGAGCAGCAGGCTCATTCACACAATGGGGGTCAGGTGTGGCTGCCCCAACCCACGGAGGGCCTCCACATGCCTCTCTGAGCCAGTCTGGACTGGGATCCCAGAGTGATTCCATGACTGTCCTCCAGGTCAGCGGGAGTGCAACTATCAATCCGTCATGCTCAGCCATTTTCCTCTGATTTTTTCCCCCAGGAGCCGACAGTGCAATGTCGTCAGTGCATAAGCCGATGTCTTGCCATGCTCCTCCCCTCACTATGCACTGCAACTGTGCTGCACCAGGCCATCACCAGGCACCACTACAGCATGATGTGCATTCTCCAGCCTACCCCAGAGGGAGGAGAGCAGTCCTGGGATGCTTAATCCTCCCTCTCCCCTGCCGACCCCTGGTGGCCCGAGTCCATTCCTGAACCTGGGTCACCAGCATGGTGCGAGGTGTGGCATCCAGCGCCACAACCCTCAGTGCCACAAGGTCAGCTGAAGAAACATGCTTTAACAGCTGTTAAATCAAGAAAAGCCATCAAAGATAATCAAACATACCTGACAGATCCCAGAAATGAGGATAATCATGTGTACATGACATACACTATCTTTTTTTTTCCTCCAGCTTTTTGACCCCTGTCACCCCCTCCTGCCATACTTGGCAGTGGGGGTACATAGTGGAGCCGGAAAGGTGGCTCCGGCCACCCCCAGAAGGGCTGAGTTCCAGGACCTCCATGTTTCCCTTCCCGACTCTCCTGGCAATCCCCCATGAGTTGCCCCCCATGGCAGGGCCAAGGTGAAGGGCACTGACTTTTCCTCCCCCTGAGACCAACATCTAGAATCTGGGGGGCTGGCATGGGTGTTGTGGGGCCATCATAGAGTCTGCCTGCTCCATTTACCAGTTTTATCACTGCCCCTCACCATGGTTGCCTGTGCATGTTTGGAGGAATGCACAAGCAGCAACCTGTGGCACCCTCCCTACTCTAGTCACTCCTGACTGCACTATCTCCAAGCCTCTACCCAAGGACAGCCTTGTAGTGGGCATGGCTGGGTCCACACTTGGGAGGGGATAGCTCTCTTACAGCTGCTCAATCCAGCTCCTCACCTCCCCCCTTGCCAACTCCCACTGACCCGGGCTCGTTCCCGAACACGAGTCGCTGGCATGGCACGAGGCCTGGTGTCCAATGCCTTAACCCACAGTGCCACCAGGCCAGGTAATACATTTTCTTTTTCATAAAGGAGGGTGAAGTAACAAGGAGCTGAGTGGATAGAAACAATGTTAAAACATTGCCAAACACATGATTGATGATGAATACATCACTACATTGTATCAGCAAAACAGTGAAGATACTTCTGCAAACTGTGCATATCAAATGAAGGACATGTCTTAGTGTATCGTTCTCAGGAGATTGGGGAGACCTTTTTTTGAAATCTGGGGCAGAGGTGACTAGCACCATTCACATGGTCTCCAGGTTTGCCAATAACATCGCTAAATTCAAGGTCCCTATCACCATAACCACCGTCAGCATCTCTACCACAGTTAAGATCTCCATATCCTCCACCACCACCAGCATCACCACAGTGAAAATCTCCATCACCAACATAATCACTACAGTCAAGGTCTCCATTTTGCCACCAGCAACACAGTCGAGGTCTCTATCTCTGCCTCCAACTATCAGCACCACAGTCAATGTTTATCTCTGCAACCACCAGCTCTGCAAGTGAGTTCTCAAAATCACTCCTCTGCCCCACCACAGGACACTTCACACTCAGTGAAAGTACCCATGGGATCTATATTCCCTTACAGTCTCCTACTGGCCTCATCTGTACAGAAGCTTAAGCCCCCGTGACTTCTAATTTTGGAATTGTACAATCCCCTTATGAGTGTAAGTCTAGTCTTTCCTTGGTTGGGGACAAGGCACAGATGGGTAACTATAGGCCTAACAGTCTTAACTCTGTATGAAAACTGATGGAGACACTAGTCTAAGCCAACCTAGTGAACCTCCTAGGGAGTAAATGGCTCCAGAATGGTAAACTACATGGGTTCATGATAGGGAGATCTTGTCAAACACGTAGACTAGATTGATCAATGTGTCATTTTCTGTTGTCCACTTCAAGGTTTTTCATGTTTCTGACTTGCAAGGCAGCAGGTGATGCTCTGGTTTATTGGCTGGACCTGTGCGTCAATCCTCCTTCGACCATCACAGCTTCCAGTGTTTATGCATGTATGTAGGCATGTGCCACTGCATGCATACAATTAGACTACTATTACCCTCTCATGCTGAACCACCTAAACATTTTACCTGCAGCTACACAGGTGGCAGTTGCTTGATGGAATAAGCTAGAAACCATTTCTGTGACCTGATGTACAATCTTGTCTTTTCTTGTATTCTAGCTGATCTTGAGGCTTTGCTGCACAGCACTCATGGGTCCATGGAAAGGAGCTCTTGTCAGATGGTGCTTCTCTGTTGCCAACTTCTATTTTTTGTTTCTGGTGTGCAAGGCAGCTCATGATGCAAAAGTAATAATTTGACTTACAGTATTTGGAGGAGGTGGGTGTTTTAATTCTTGGTTGATTGTTCATGCATTCATGAAGGTGTGTGCCACATGTAAACAGTGAGAATAAAGCCTCCCTCATGACAAACAACCTGAACATATTACCTGTAGTCTGTCCTGCAGCAGTTACTTTGGTGGAGTCAGAGTCCATTTCATTATCCTAATGTAGAGCCTTGCCATTTGATGAATCGAAGTTCTTTAGCATTTACTGCACAACAATATGGTATTTTCTGACTTGTGCTGCCAACCAAAAGATTTTATGTGTTTTGCCACCTATATCATCAAAATGCTCAAGTGGATGATTTATTTATTTTATACTTTTTCAGTGCCCTCCATGAAGATGACTTTTTGGGAGTCCTTCCACAGACTGGGCAAAATAATAAGGCCTACATATACCTGGCAGAGGTTGTTTCATCCTGGGATAGGGAAGCAAGTATAAAATATTTTTTAAAGAACAAAAACAGTATTTACCAGTGTGCAGATAAAGATATACAGTATTTGAATACTCAACACAACCAAGCAAGGACATTGTCTAGAAATTAACTGCACCTGTGCAGCCAGCATATGATAAACAGATGCACTTTCATGAAGCTGAATTGCCTTTTCAAGGATTCAGGTACATTTTAAATGAGTCCCTCTGTTGTGCCGTAAAACTGCCAGACATTCTGTTACTGCAATAGTGCTGAACAGGAGGCTATGTGTTTTTCCTTTGTTACTGTATATTGGATTCTTTCACTCTTTTTCTGTGCCTGGGACCAGCTGGTATGAGGATAGCTGACACATACCTGTGAGATTAAAGCTATAAAAAAGAATGGCTGCCATGACTTGTAAAAAGTGTAAATAAATGTATGTAGTTCTTTATAAATAACTCAAATGTGTTTGTCAGTATGACGTTGTTAAATGTAATGAATAAGTACTAGTTAATTGTAGCTGTTTAGCGAGTCTTTGGGCACAGGAGAGATCCCAGAAGAGTGGAGAAGGGCTCATGTGATCCTGCTCCACAATAGTGGTAGCAGGGAGGAGGCAGGGAACTACAGACCAGTCAGTCTTACCTCAGTAGTGGGCAAGATTATGGAGGTACTCCTTAAGGAAAGGATAGTGCAACACCTGGAATCCATAGGAGCACAGGATCCAAGACAGCATGGGTTTACAAAAGGAAGGTTCTGTCAAACTAATCTCATAGATTTGGGCTGGCAGTATAGCCTAGAGGCTAGAGGAACAAGGCATGAACGAGCTTGATACATCCAGCAGACCAGACCTGTGTTTGAGTCTCACAACCTCCACTTGCATACTATGTGACTCTGAACAAGTCACTTAACCGCCCAGTGCTCCCTGGTCACCCCTGAAAACAGGCACTTGTGTCTAATGGGCCTTACCCAGTTAACAAAGACTAAAATAAAAAAAAATAGATGTCTTTGACTGGGTAACCAGAGTGGTGGACCAAGGGGGAGCAGTTGATGTCACCTACCTTGACTTCAGCAAAGCTTTCGATACTGTTCCACATAGAAGATTGATTAATAAGCTGGGTAGGCTCAGGGTGGGTCAGAAGTTGGTCAACTGGGTGGCAAACTGGTTGGCGGGCAGAAAACAGAGAGTAGTGGCAAATGGTATACAGTCAGAAGAGATGCAAGTCACAAGTGGGGTACCACAGGGATCAGTCCTGGAGCCAGTCCTCTTCAATATCTTCATCAGCGACATTGCAGATGGACTGGTGGGTAAGGTTTGTCTGTTTGCAGATGCACTAAGATCTGCAACAGAGCAGATGATCCTCATGGGGTAGGCAGAATAAGAAGAGATCTGGATAAACTAACAAAATGGTCAGAAGAGTGGCAACTGGGGTTTAATGAAAAGAAGTACAAGATCATGCACATAGGGAAGAGAAAGCCTGAAGCCACCTATAGGCTGGGAGGGGAGTTGCTGGCAGTCACAAGGGAAGAAAGAGACTTGGACATTATCATCACCAATGACCTGAAATCATCCAAGCAGATCACTAAAGCAGTAGGTAAGGCTAGGGGGATGTTAGGGTGTATTAGTAGGGGTATCACAAGTCAGAAAAGGGAGGTAATAATCCCTCTTTACAAGACACTGGTTAGGCCTCATCTGGAGTACTGCATGCAGTACTGGAGGCCACACCTTCACAAGGACATTAACCAAATTGAGGCAGTCCAGAGGAGGGCAACCAAAATAGTGCATGGACTGCATCAGAAAACATATGAGGACAGATTAACGGAGCTCAATATGTATACCCTAGAGCAAAGGAGGGAGAGAGGTGATAGGATCGAAACATTCAGACATCTTAAAGGCATTAACAAAGTGAAAGAGTCTAACATGTTTCAATATAAGAAAAATAGCAGGACAAGGGGACACAGCATGAGATTAGAGGGAGGCTGATTAAGGGGTAATGTGAGGAAGTTCTTTGTCACAGAAAGGGTGGTGGATGCATGGAATGGCCTACCTCAGGAAGTGGTGGATATGAATACAGTGCAGGGCTTCAAACAGGCATGGGATAGGCATAAGGGAGCAATACAGATGAGTATGAATAGATAGGCTATTGACAGAGCAAAGGCCGATGGCACATTTATAAGGTAGAAAAAGAAATGGGCAGACTGGATGGGCTTTGCAGTCCTTATCTGCCATCAACTTCTATGTTTCTATATGGCAAGACAGTATCACTGTGGTGTCCATGTAGCACAAGTTAAATAAAAATTAAAATTAAAAAAATTTAAACATTTTCTTTTTCAACCAGGAGATGCAGAGTTGGCTATCTTAAGGACAAAGGTGTGGAAAGCTGTACAACATGGCTGTTCAAGATTATTAAAAAGATTCAAGTTTCAAAAGAATTGTTACATGTCCAAGTTAAACATACAATGGTGTCCTAAGATGGATTATTGTGTAAATCTCCCCTCTACATAAATAGAGGCAGAAGTCATGATATTATTTAAAAAAATACAAAAACAGGGAATTTTACAACTAAGGCACCATGTTATCAACATTAGATTTTTTATATTTGAACATTCAATACTAGTGATGTGCAAAGTTGGGGAAACTTTACTCTGCACATTAAATTGCAAATTCACCCCATTTCGTGGAGTTAATGCACAGTGAGAAGTTCAAATTTGTTGAAAAACTGAAATCTCCTCGAATAGCGGAGTTTGGTACAGATACAAAAATCTTGCAAGACAACAAAGTTGAGACTTCACCAGCGAAGTTTGGTGTGGAGGCAAAGTTTGCAATGTACTATGGGATTGGAGGTCACATGTTGGTGAAACAGCCTGAATGCCATGTGGATGCTGTGTTCCATGAACTGTTCTGAAGAGAGGGTAGGAGAGAATACAGTGTGTGCTACTGTGAGAAGAAAAAACTTTGTAAAATGCATCTCAAAACTGTGCTTTTTAAATCCAAATTGCTCATAAATTGTTCTAGTGAGCCTTGTGCTGCTAGATTTGTGTTTTTTTTTTTTGATGATTACTTACTTTAAAGCAATGATTTCTGTTGTGTCAGTCTGTGAAGCAATGCTGTGTGGGGGAGGGTAGGTATACTGTAAAGCAAGGTAGCCCAGAAAGATCCGGAGCTTTTTTGTCTAAGCAGGAGATTTGTGTTATATTTTGGTTTTCTCACTTGTTGTTTATAATTTTTAATCTGTAGCAAGTAATTTCTCATTTTTATTTCCATTTTTTACTTTGGTGTGTTTAAGTAAAGTATTTTGTTAGTATCTTTCTGTAGCAGTTTTTATAATTTTTTAGTCATATTTTTCTTAAAGTGAGGGTGTTCTGTCACTTTTTGTTATACTTAATACTTAATGTTAAACTACCTGTTACCCTGTCATTTTTATCCCTGTTCTGGTTAAACAAAAGGAAGAAAAAACAAACAAATTTTAGGTTGTTTTTACTAGTAGTTTTTCAGATCACACTGCTGATCTCTGATTATGTAGGGGGAAGTGTTGTCTGCTCCTTGTACTTATTTGTAGAGCTGTTTTAGTTTATTAATCCCTGTGTTGTGTTAAAAATAATATTTTTTTTTGTTTCGCTATATACTATTAGCAAAGTATTTTTTTTTCAGATCCCACTGCTGATCTCTGATTCTCTAGGGGGACATGTTGTCTACTTTTGCTAGTAAATCACATGTTTAACCCTTTTACCCCTGTGGTGTGTGTCATGTTAATCCCTGTGGTGTTTTATTTTTCAGATCACACTGTTGATCCCTGATGCTATAGGGGGAGGTTTTATCTGCTCCTGGTACTTATTTGTACTGCAGGCATTATTTTTACTTCCTAATTTTTCATCCCAAATCAAATTACAATTAAGCATATAAGAATGACCAGGAGGAGGCACTCTACTAAAGGGAGAGGGGCTGGGTAGGCAGCAAAGATGTGTTCAAAATCTATGGGGCAAAATAGTGCTGCAGTTAAAAAAAAAACTATGCCTGCAGCAGCACATTCTATGGGCTCCAGGGCTGGTAGTAGAGATTGAGTAGTTGGCAGTAGTGGCATTAGTATAGCCACATTTTTCTCTGTCACGTCTGTGGCAACCATGCTGTTGGGGGATGTGGGAGGTGACATGGAAGCTGCAGTAAACAAGGAACAGTGGTTGAGGAGGAGGTTGCTGATGTCCCCATGGCTGCTGGTAGTGGTGGTGCTGCTGAGCCTGATAGTGTCTCTGTCTCTCACCAACATCATCATTAGGCAAGGCAAACAGAAGTGACAGAGCAATAGACCAGGTAGATGGAGGGGTGAGTGAGGAGGACTACAGAGAAGAGGAGGAGGAGGAGGAGGATTCTGTGGTTCTGCCTGGTAGTTGGCATAGCAGCAGGGGTGCTGGGTTGATTAGTATCACCCAGAGTCAGAAAAGCACATAAACACCATTGCAGAAAACCCACAAATCACTGCTGTGACTTGAGCAGCAGCACATATGAATCCCCAGAAGTCAAATACCACACCAACAATCCCACCACAAGTCCAGCTCTTTGGTAGCCCAACCCCAAGAAAGGTTCAGCCTAAGCTGCATAGCATGTTTGAGAGTCATTCCAAATTCACTCCAAATCATGCTAATTCACAGGAGCTAAATGCAACAACTGCTGTTGAAAATGTTGGATTTCAGAGGCTGATGGCCTGTGCCCATCCCACATGTCAGATTCCATCAAGAACATACTTTTCTAAATGTGCTATTCCTGAAGTCTATGGGACAGTCTCACAAATGTTAAACCATGACCTGAGAAGCATTCAGCATCCTCATACATACATCTGAGCATGGATACTATATGTGGACCAGTGGCCAAACAGCTGGTAGTTCCTACTTGTGCATTACAGCACATTGGGCAAAGATTCCTGTGGTAGTATTTGACTCTGGGCATGGGAAAAAGAGCAATGTGGTGGTAGCAACATTCCAAGTATTCACCAGCATGCCACATTGACTGTGAAGAGTATACCTGGATCACACATGGGTGAGAAAATGCTGGAAGTGCTCCTTACTGAAATTGATGAGTGATTTCACACCCATTCACTGAAAACAGGTTTCATTGCAAGTGATACCGGCTCGAATGTTGTGAAATGCATCAGTGATTGGGGGGGTCTCACGTCTGGCACACTGTCTTAATCTCATTGTGCAACAGTTTCCGACCCATCCTGATATCAAGGACATTTCAAATGTGGCCCATCACATGTGTCCACTTTGCCCATTCTGGAAAGGCCCGTGACCAGCTCCATCAGCTGTGGATACAAAACAAACTGCCTCAGCACCGTATGAAGCTGGATATTGTCACCAGATGAAACTTGACACTGCACATGGTCAAGCGATTGTATGACCAGTATAAAGCCATTTTTGGGTGAAATCCTGTTTGCTGAAATGGGGCTTCACTAAATCATTTTGCAAAGATTTTTTAAGAGGCTTTCTTCAAACTTGTTGGCTGACTGCTAAATTCAGAGATTTTGAACACTTCTTTTATCAGTTGGAGTTGCAGGGCTCGGTTCTCAGAGGTGTAAGTATTTATTTATTTATTTGAATTTTGATGACCGGGTATGCCCACTGAGACAAGAAAGTCCCTTTTGCAGTGGCAACCCAGGGAATCTAAGCATTCCGCAAATGATAGACATTAAATATTGTAGATGGACATTAAACATAGTACCAACAGCAGTACAAACTGTAGTAACATTAACAAGTAGAAATATTCAACAATTTGATGCAGTAAGTACGTAAGATAGAGAAACAACATGCACTTTAGGACATAAACAACTTTCAGACTTATTGGTTACACAGGGTTTGGAGACCAGGCAAAGATATGGCGCATGGGGCTTGCGGCACTATTTGATCAGCAATCGGGATTCTCAATCCTGTGAGCCACAAGCCACGAGTTAGATCAGCTTTTGTTGGTCTAACTTCAGGGACCTCTTAATGAGGGTTGTGCCTGATATGTGGCACAAGCCACCATAAAAAGGGTAAACTGTTACAAAGGTATGTGACCTACTAGAACTGGGTGCACTGTGCAGCAAAGTGTTTAGGAAAGCACAGGGTTTGACACAGGGATTGTGAAAGCCTTGTGTCAACCTTTGAGAATCGAGCACTCAGTGTTATTGTATTTTCTGTTTCATGCCACTTAATGTTTGGGTTCAACCCTGTTTGTTGGACTGGGGCTTCACTTCATCATTTTGCAAAGATTTTTTTTAAACAGCTTTCTTCAAACATGTTGGCTGACTGAAGAATTCATAGATTTTGAACACTTCTTTTCTCAATTGGAGTTTCAGTGTTATTGAATCTTCTATTTTATGTCACAAATCTCGCCACTTAATTTTTGAGTGCAACCCTATTTGTTGAACTGGGGCTTCATTTAATCATTTTGCAAAGATTTTTTAATCAGCTTTCTTCAAACGTGTTGGCTGACTGCAGAATTCAGATATTGAATTTTTTTTTTCAGTTGGAGTTTCATTAATATTAAAGCTTCTGTTTGAGAGTTGAAATCAGATTTTTTTTTCTTTTGAATGGATGAGAATTGAATTATTTATTTATTATTTTCAAATGTTTCACCAGGAAGGACATGCTAAGCTATGACAGCACATTTCCAGATGCATCCTGTGAGGATGTGGAGAACAAAAAAGAATATAAAAACAGTTGAGCAAGTTATATTTGAACAATTTAGAGCACAGGATGATAGGTAGAACAGCTTGGTTGACACAGAACTACAACACAGGAAGCTTAGAACCTTCTGAAATTGGTCAGTACTGAATTACAACATAGGTAGCTTAGTTACACACAAATTGCACAATTTACCTTAAGAAGGGAAGGAGCCAGAAGTTAGGAGATAGGGAGAGGCAAGATGGTTGAGAAGGAGGGAAGCAGCTAAAAAATAGGAAAGGGAAAATTGAGTAGTGAGGAGGGAAGGAGGAGATGTGAGGCAGAAGGGGGCAGGCAGTGGAGTAGAGTTTGTGAAAAAAGTGGAGGAGAAGTGTGTGGAGGGGAAAAAGTTAGGGAAAAAGGCAGAGATGAAAAGTGTGGATAGGGTGAATGGGTGGTAGGGGAAGCAAAGAAGAATGTGAGGGTCAGTTGCAGGTACATGAGGGAGAGGTGAAGTTATGCAGAAGGGAGGTTAGAGGATGAAAGGAAGAGGCATAATGGATGGGTAAAGGTAGGGAGTTCCAGAGTTTAGGAAAGCAGTATGAGAAAGCTGATGAAGTCCTGTGAGGGACAGCAAGGCAGTGAGAATTGGAGCTGCGAAGGGTATAGTAGGAAGAGGGGTCTGGGAAAGGATAGAGGTGAGATAAAAAGGGAGAGAGCCAAGCCAGTATTTGGCTAAAAAAAGAGAAGCAGTGGGTAAGGGACCTGGCTTCAAGGGAGGGAAAGAAGAAGTAGGTGTAGAAAGAGTAATTGTGGGTATGAGGGTGACAGTCCAGGGCAAAATGACATGAGTAGAAAAGGAGTACATTCTGGAGAGGATGGATTTAGGAGCAGCACTGTAGACTACACTGCCATAGCTGAATATGAGGAGAATCATAGAAACATAGAAACATAGACTTTGATGGCAGATAAGGACCACTTGGCCCACCCAGACTGCCAATTTCTCTACCTATTGAATAAGCTACAGATTCTAGTTAACCAACAGCCTACTTCCTCCTTCCCCCCACTATAATTGCCTTATGGCTGTCCCATGCAGTTTTGAATTCCTTCACTGTTTTTGATGCCACAACCACCTCAGGAAGGCAGTTCCATGTGTCCACCACTCTCTCTCTCTCCATGAAAAAATATTTCCTCACGTTGCCCCTGAGCCGTCCCCGTTCTGTCTTCAGATTTTGTCCCCTTGTTGTTGCACATCTCTTTTTCTGAAAGATGTTACCCTCTTGGACTTTGTTGATTCCCTTGAGGTACTTGAAAGTTTCTCTCATGCCCACCCCCCTCATTTCCTCAAGGGTATACATATTAAGCTCTTTTACTCTCTCTTTGTATGACTTCTGTTTCAGACCCTGCACCATTTTAGTTGCCCTCCTCTGGACTGCCTCCATCCTGTCTATGTTCTTGTGGCAATGGGGTCTCCAGAACTGCACACAGTACTCCAGATGGGGTCTCACCAACTGTCTGTACAGAGGAATAACTACTTCTTGTTTTCTACTGGTGTTGCCTCTCCCTATGCAACCCAGTGTTCCCACAGCTCTCCTCACTGCCTTCTCACATTGCTTGCCTACCTTAAGGTTATCTGATATGACTACCCACAGGTCCCTTTCCAATTATGTTGTTGTTAGTACTTCCCTATTGCGTACTCTACTCCTGGGTTTTTGTTTCCCAGGTGCATTACTTTGCACTTCTTTGCATTGAATCTAAGCTGCCATACTTTTCACCATTCCTCCAGCCTTTCCAAGACCCTTCTCAGCCTTTCCACCCCACCTTGTGTATCAGCCCTATTGTAGATCTTTGTGTCATCTGCAAAGAGGCATTGTTTTCCTTCCAGTCCCTCTGCAATGTCTCCTATATAGACATTAAATAAGACTGGTCCCAGTACTAAACCCTGCAGTACCCCACTAGTAACCACCATTTTTCTGAACAAAGGCTTTATGGGCCAGCAGAGGGATGCAGCCACAGTTATGGTACAACACTCTTAATTTGGGGGGAGGGGGAATTTTTGTGAATGGCATCCACATATTCAGAAAAGTCAAGGTGTCTGTCAAGCCAGACCTTGAGGCACTTGAATGATGATACATCTCCAATGATGGACCCATTCATGGTGTAGAAGGAGGGGAGATCAGCAATCCTAGAGAGTTTTTTACCTAGTGTCAAAGGACATGGAAACTGTTTTCTTAGTCCAGCCAATTACAGCAAAACCAGAACTGAACAATGTCAAAGACCTGCTGGAGTCTGGTCATGAGATCAGTTGGGGAGGGGCCAGAGGAAAATACGAATGTGCCTTCAGCATACATATGAATGACCCTGAGGTGCAGGCAGCAGGGAGGTCATTTAGGAAGACCAAGAATAATACAGGGCCAAGAACAAAGCCTTGGGGACACCAGTGCAGATTGAGAGTGGGGGGGAGGGAGTTGCCAATTCTATCTCATTTGGACCTGCCTTTAAGGTAGGATCAGGGCCATTTAATGGCTGAGGTAGAGGGTCCTGCTGCTATGAGTTTAGTGAGGAGAAGCTTGGGAGGTGACAGTTTCAAAGGCTTTGGCAAGATTGACAAAGATCGGTGAGGTGAATTGGCCCTGCTCCATACCAGTGAGAATAGAATCAGTTAGCTGGAGAAGGGAGGAAGAGGTGGAGTAGAATTTATGGAACTTAGACTGCCAAAGGGTGAAGAAGGAAAAACAGTCAAGGAAGGGAGAGAGGTGAGATTGCACCAAGTGTTCTTGGGGTTTAGCAAGGGTGGGGTGAAGAAAAGTACAATGGCAGTTACTCAAAGTCAAGATGGCCACTGCACACTGTGTTGCCTGAGAATGAGGAGGAACAGAAGCAGGAGTTGTGGTATGCTTTCTGAAGGCTTTAAACAGGTATGCCACAATTGCCAAAGCAATTCTGAACACAGCTCTTTCCAGTCTGACCTGTGTGGCTATTTTGGCTAGTTGATCTGCCCTGTCTTTTTCTGCCTCCCAGTGTAGGTGTTGATGGAATCCTAGCAGTGGAGGAGCTGCCACCAAGCTGGGAGAGCAGAGAGTCTTGTGGAAGACTGAAGCAAGGATGGTCCAGCAAAGATTGGATAAAGATCTTAGTGTAAACACAGAGATTCTGAGAAAATAGAAGAAGTATAAGAAAGTGGGAGAAGAGGTGCAAAAGTGTGACAGAATAGTGATGTAAGGATCCTCTAAAATTTAATCACCTTATAGAGAACCTGAGACAAATGGAGCAATACTAGAAGGATCACAGTACTGTACAACCTTGAGGGGCTGAATGGGATGGAGCAGGAACCATGGAGTAAATGGTGGTCTAGATAACAACTAAAAATTTAGAAGGATAGTTCATTTGTAATCCTGTGCCTTGGAAAAGAAAAACATAGGGGATAAAATACTGGTTGTTTTAGGCCAGAATTACATTAATTGAGAATATAGGGAATTTAAGGTTTTTAATCTGTTTTAAAGTCTGTTTTGCAATAAAATATCAAGATACACAGAAAGCATTCTCTTCAGGGTAGAAAAGGGCTTAGTGAAAGGGAAACATTTGGAACTCTAATGTGCATGCTGAGGTTACTAAATTTTATTTAAAAAGTACTTAAATTTTAATATATATATATTTAAAATTCTGACAGAAATGATAGTGACATCAAGACTTTAAAGACCAGATAAGTCACTTGCGTTAGATAATGCCCCATTGATCCAAGTGTGCAGGCATGACATCCTTATAGATAAAATCATCATTTTGCTTGTGGCTTTAGTAGAGGAAAAGATGCAGACAAGGCTCAAGAAGTAATACTCTGAAGCACAAAGGGCCTTCCTAAAAAAAATTAAGATAAAAGAAATAACATCAAGGTAAAGCTGATGTTATCTTATAGGACAAAATCTACCAGAGTTTTAATATTGGAACATGTGCTAAGAACTCAAAAAAATGCTCTGTAATGTTTTTATTTAGACGTTGGATAAATGCAGAGATAAAAGGAAATAAATAACAGAGCACCAAAGTTTGCTTTCTGGAAGAAAGAATCTAATTACTGACAGCAAACTACATGTTTATTAAACAAGGTACTGTAGTGTTCAAGACAATATTTTTTATATTAACCCTAGCTGTTGAATATACAGGAGGCAATTTTTTTATAAGCATTCATTTCCCCTATTGGTAAGATTCAAACTTTTAAAAGGTGACTTTGTCTTTAATGCTTAATAGCCATTTGAAATAAGGTAGTACATCTGTAATATATAGAGAAACAAAGTAACTAGATTGAGCACTTAGAATAAATCTGGGGATTTAGTAATTGGTTTTAGAAAGTGGTCAGAAAAATACAAAAGAGATTAATTATAGCTGACCCTCGTTTGCACTCTAGTCTGAATTCTCTTTTAATATTCACAATGGTGGATTTCAAAGACTGTAGAACTGGGACATGCTGGTTACACATACAAGAAACCATGGAACCAGAATGATTTAAGTGCATGGACCAATAAGAGTGAAGCCTCTACCCGGTCTTTCTGCAGAGTACAAAAAGGATCCCCAAACTGCATATTGGTGGTACAAATCTTTAAAGGCTCCTTGCAGCTCAAGCTAAAACTTGCATGGGATGTTGGTAATACAAACATTTTTGCTGAAGGGATCTTAGAAACCGCTGAAGAAAAATATATTTTAAGGACCTTTACTTATATTTTAGTAACATTGAAACATTGTTAGATATTAAGTTTTATTGTGTTGTGCACAAGTTTTATACCATATATATTGTGTGATTAGTTTAAAGGATGAATACCAGATTCTCAAAAAGGAAAACAAATGTTAATCTAGTATTCTACAAAAACAAAAATGGGAAAGGAGCAAAAAGGTATGTTAGAAGGGAAGGCATCTAAAAGTGAGAAGAAAATTACAAGTTACATATTAGCACCAGGAAGTCAAATTAATTTAGTGGAGAAAAATGAGGTTTTGAGAATTCAGAGCTAATCACTGCCCCCATTAAGTTCATCCCCAATTAATACTATCCCTGAAAGAAAACAGGATTTAGATGTTGAACACCCCTAATGAAAACAATTAGAGGATTAGAAGAGGATTTTACTGCAAAAACACGGTTTGTAGAGGAAAAAACAGTTAAAGGGAATAATAATAGGAAACCAGAGCATATATAAGTTGTAGTACAAATGGAAAAAACTACAAGAGATGAACATTCAGATGGGAAAAAGTAAAAGCCCCAGTAACACTAGCTGTTGAGGATAAGGGAAAACAAAATATAGAAAAGAATACAAATCAACAGTTAAGACAAATAATTCAAGTAAGTGAATCTGGGAAGAAAACATCTAAAGATGTTTCCCATCAATGCCCAAATGATTCCTTTTTAAGGGGCTTTGAAGTCTTCCTCACACCATACATCCTCAGACTAAAACTAGATCCACCTACGCAGTTTCCCCCAGACACACAGCACATTATTGAGGGTAATATGGATGAAGAAGAAAAATTAAAAAGGAACACTCTGATAAAGAAAGAAATACAGAGAAAGATTAACTAGAAAAAGGACATATGATTAAAATACTCAAAGAAATAAGGGGCAGCATTTTACTTAACAATGAACTGCTGATAAATTTTACCTCCTTATTAAGTGCACAGATAACTATAGAGAGAGAGAGGCTTTTTCAACAAAACTGAACAAAAACAGGAAGATGGGACACAAAGAACAAAATAACATAAAAAAGCATTGCGAGACAATCAAACAAATAACAGAGAGGATAGGAAATACAGAAGTAAGAGAAACAGAATAATTAAATCATGAGTTACAGTCTAAACAACAGAAGTCAGGGACAAACACAAACAAAAATAAGAAAGAAAGGAGAACACCAAAATAGTGACAACAAAGGCATATACAAAAAGAACTGGGCAACATGAGGATAAGAAAAAGGAAGAACACTGGGAAAATATTAGAAATAGTGGAAGATGGAATTATTAATAGATATAGATTAGTGGAAGAAATACCGAGAGCCTAAAAGACTGAGAAGGTAATAAGTGTAAGTGAGGAAGAAAGTAAAAGGGAATAATCTGGTCAGACTACAGAAAGGGAAAAATTAATTGAGAAAGGGGAAAGTCTCCCAACAATCTTTCTCAAAGGAATTCCTAAGGCAACAAATGAAAATTATGTAACACTGAAATCAACAGTATACAATATATGTAAAGCCATCATGTGTAACATGCTTACATGGAATGACATGGGATCTACGTATACTGTAGATTCCATGGGGGGAAGGAAAAAGGTTGGATTTGCCTGGTACTCAAAAATAAGAGTATCAAGCAAAAGCCTATGGAAGCAAGAAAGCAGTTTCAAGAAATAGGTGTTATCATTGGTAGAACATTACCTACGGTAAACCCTAAATAAGATAAAAAAGGTGAGAGACTATGGCTCTTACAAAACAAACTAGAGAAGACAATGGTAAACAAATTAAGACTAGTGGAAAAATCCAGCAAAGAATCTTTAATTACATGAAGCCAATTGAGACAGAATATTCTTTAGTAGCAGATGATGAAATACATAAAAATGGCTACAGAAAAGTAATTAGAAGACATTTTCGGAAAGGACCCAGAATAAATAATAGCATAATTCTGGAAGAAACACAAAACTCAGTACAAAGTGCAGATGAGGAACAACACCCTGTCTCAGAAAGTGAAATTATTATGGAAGAAAGTAATACCTACTATATATTGAGTGAACTTGAAGATGACTGACTACAAAATGATAAGAGTAACATTATTAACGATCAATTGCAGTGTTTTTAAAATGCTTTTAACATTTTATTTGCTCGCCATGAGAACAACCACTCCATATATATTGTAAGTAAGGTGCAGGAACGGTCATTCCTCATGTTCTGATGCTTTTTATACTGCCTGTTTTTTTTTGAAGATTTCACAGAAAATCCCACAGACATTTTTAGACCAGCTGGCAGAATCTTGGGTCAGTGCTGATTCCATTCAAGCAACAATGACATCATTTTCCTGAAGGATCTGGCAGCTCAGTACATTATATTACAACATTCAAAAATCAATCTTTACTTCCAGTTTTCGGATGGTGGCCTGCATTAATCAAATTATTCCAGTAAAACACCATCAGTAGATATCCATCAATTTGTCTAAGTTGATCAACAGTTTATGCTCTGTATAGTATAACCCACCCCCCCAAAAAAATATCCACAACATGACAAGCTCTTTACATGAACATTTTTGCTTCCTTAGTTTTCTTACTGCCCTGAATGAAACCTAACAGCTTCCTCCTTATTCCAAAGTATTGTCCCCTAAAAACTACAGACTAATATGTGAAAGTAACTGAATATTTATCTGTAATGCTGTATCAATATAATTCCATAGGCAAAGGTCTTCAGATATTTGAAAGTAAATGAGTTGTTGCCATTTTACAGTCTGCTGTACATTAGTGTGTATGTGTGTTTGTAATAAGGGTGGGTGGGTGTACTGAGCTGCTAGGACCTTGAAGAAAATGATGTAATTGTTGCCTGAATGAAATGAGCATTCACCCAAGATTCCGCCAGCTGGTCTAAAAATGTTTGAAGGATTTTCTGTGAAACCATCAAATAGGGGAGCATTAAAACAGTAATAGTACATGACAAATGGCAACTTCTTCATTTCATATGTAACAAATAAGGCCTGGTTATCCTTATGTTATGGAAAAGAAGTAAAGTTGTTAATGTACGTAATATATCTGCAGTTGATCTTTAAGCAAAATATAACTATAAATTCAGAGATAATGGAACTGTAAAATCTCTTAGTGAATCCTATATAATTATGCTACAGGAACATGGGCATGCAGTTTGGATGACTGTTATCTAGAAGGTTTTCAGAGCTGGCATATTCCAACCAAAAATACTTCAAAATATGGAAGAGCATCTGGTGGAATTAGCACCTATATAACAATTTGCCCAGCTATTACTTGTACATGTATATGGATTGACAAATTAAATTATATACTGGTTGTTGAGATGTCTTGGAGAAATAAAGTGAAATGTCTGCTAATAAATGTATACTTTCCCCCTGACACCACTGGGTTCCCCATTTCAAGATGCATAGATAGGCTTGGAGAAGTAATCCAACAAATGCAAATTCAATAACTGGAAATAATGTTATTAACAGCTGAGACTGTAATGTGAGGGTAAATACAAAACCTGAAGAAATGGGAATAAACTGGAACCTAGATGATGCACTACAAATACCCAGTTAGGAGCTCCACAGATAGAGAAGTAATAAAGCTGGGGAATACATGTTGAATACATTAAGTAAGCTTAACCTGCACATCCTGAATGGGAGATGTCATTGGGACAGTGAAGGAAAGTGTACCTATGTATATAAAAATGGAATGAGTGTCCTAGACTATGTAATCATGGACATTTGTTCATTTAAAAGGATTTTAAAGATGGAGGTGGTTAACAATTGGGTTAGTGACCATAGACCTGTAAAAATATGTCTGCATAGTAATATTGGGACATATAGAGAGGATAGAATGCAAAGAAAAGTGACAGAAAATAATATGGGAATTAAAAAAAGGAGACTTATGTTGCAAAAAGTCAATGGAGAACATTTAAACAACTTCTTAGAGTGTAAAACAATGAGAGAAGCTAAACAAAATGGCATAACATTATTAACTGCTAGCCTTACCTCGACTGCCTGGGAGAAACACATAAAGGCAAATTTTATCAAATATCAACTAGTAGAAAAACTTGTAATTAAAGAGATTGAAGAAAAATGAGACATGAGAATAAAAATGATAACATCTATAAGGCAAAATGGTTTGATTATGAATGTAATGAAAAGAGAAAATTAATACAAGTTGGGAGAAGAATATCTACATATAATAATTGTGTGGACTGTACTACATGGTTCCAGTCAGTAACATCACAGATCAAAATAAAGTGGACAAAAATTAAGCAGCAAAAACAGTGTCACAATCAATATTGGCAGCACAAAATGAAGCGTGACAGAACAATGCAGGCCACATGACACACAGGTAGCAAACAACATCCACCGCATGGAGACACTGCACTAGAACCACAGGAATCAGGAGCACAAGCCAGCATGCCATCTCCTCTGTCCTGTGTGTTGCTGGGGACATGCTGGCTTGTGCTCCTGGCCCCTTGCATTATACACAGCCATCCACATGGTGGCAATGGTCCACCTGTCCTCCAGTGGTTACCCCGGTGCACATTCTTCATCACTCAGCATTCTGGGTGGAGGTGCCTGTGCCATTAGATTACCATGGTAGGTGTCCAGTGGCCTGCTTCTCCCAGTGGTGGTTGCACCCTGCCCTGTTCCATCTCCCTGCACCCCTGTGCTGTTCCTGTGCATGGGTGCCTGCTGCTGTGTGTTCCAGTGGTTCCAGTGCAGTACATCCATGTGGTGGATGTTGTTTGCTACCTGCGTGTTGTGTGGCCTGCATTGTTCTAGCACACTACATTTTGTGCTGCCAATATTGGTGGTGCCACTGTTTTTGCCGCTTTATTTTTGTCCACTTTATTTTGTTCCATGATGTTACTGACCAGAACCGTACTGCATTACAAAATCTGAAAAAAGAGTATAGAACCCTGATAAACAACAAAAAGAAGTATAATCATGATCTATTCTGTCACCTGCAAACAGCTATTGAGAAGAAAGATTCCTCTTCTTTTTGGAACTTAGTGACCCAAGGTACAAATGAGTTTAGATATAATGTTAGGGCAGCTATACCTCTTGAAACTTGGAGAAGACATTATATAAAGATGTTCAATGTAAACAAAGCTGGGAAAAATTCAGGCAATTCAAAAACAAAAAAGAAATAAGACCTCTGGAATTGATAAAGTAGGAGCAGAACTGTACCAAATTAATATTGAGTGGTGAGCAGATGTATTAGTAAACATATACAGGAGTATAGTAAAATATAAGATTCTCCCAAATGATTGGAATACAATGGTTATACAGTAGTACCACTTCACAAAAAGGGATCAACCATGTTACCAGAAAATTATAGACCCATAACATTATTGATTATAAATCAAAAAAAATCCAGAATAAGTCTGAGCAGGATTTTATACTAGATAGAGGATAATAGAATACTTTTCAAAGTACAAGTGGGCTTTTGTATTGGGTGTTCCACAATAGATGTTTACTTTAAAATATATTTTGAATAAGTATGTAGTGGTAAAAAAAAAGGAAAATTTACACAGCATTCTAGGATATAAAATCAGCATTTGACTTGGCAAACCGTACTACACTATGAGAAATCCTAAAAGACAAGGGTATTGAAGATAATTTATTAAGTATTATTAAGCTGTTGCAGACAAATACCAAATTAGTAGCAAGGTACAATAAAGATGGTGACATAACAGACGTAATAAAAGCCACGACTGGAATGAAACAAGGGTGCATATTGGCACCCACTTTGTTTAACCTAATATATATATATATATATATATATATATATATATATATATATATATATATATAAGTTTGTGGTTCATAGATGATTTGATAAAGGTACACATTCCCCCCAAAAATGAATGTAATAAAAATTCAGGTTTTATTATACACAGATGACATGGTTCTGATATCACACACTCTGCTGGACCTTAAAAGAGCTATTAGAGCTACAGTAGGAACTCTTAAAGAATTGGACATGATTTTAAACCAAGAAAAAACCAAAATGGTGGTCATTGGAAGTAAAACCGCAAATAACCATATATGGAAAATAAATTAAATGAATATAGAGGAGGTGAATGCGTTTTGCTATCTTGGTGTTGTATTTAGTAATAATCTTAAATGGAATAGGCATATTGGAAAGATTAATGAGAATGCTGTTAAGACCTTAAATGGAACTGAACATTTTTCACACTCTATTGTGGGAAACTCTTTTATATCACAGTACAGACGTCTTAAGGCCAAGGTAAACTCTCAAGTACTATATGGGGCTGAATTATGGGGCCTATCATGTAACTTGAAAGAGACAGAAAAATTATAAAATCGATATCTGAAAAATCTTTTTGGGGTACCAAATATAACTTCAGGTGCAGGGACTCTGGTAGAAACTGGGATACTGTCACTTTTTGCCACAATTGTAAAAAGATGTATTTCCTTTTGGAAAAAAAAATGAAAAGTGCACCAAACGATAGTATAATATTCAGTTGTTTGATAGACGTAGTGAATAGACAGAATATGAAAGATCCATCTTGGTTTGGACAATTAAACCAGGTTTTGAATAAACATAGGGCTAGATATTCAGACTGCGTCAGGCAGGGGAGCAAGCCTGGGTGCAGCGCAACTGGGTTGAGCCAGGGCATGGTCCAGGTGATATTTAACGGTGCTGCGCCATGGCTAAGCACCATTCAATATGGCACTGAGGGCACACGCACTGTGCATGGCGCAGTGGCATTGCACCAGTGCAAGTGGCAGAAGGGGAGCAGGGGGATGTGCCAGCACAAGTGCAGTTGCGCTAGGTGTATCAACTGCGATATTTAGCACTGTGCATGCAAATGAGGCCATTATGCATGTAAGGCACAAATGGGGCCATTTGCATGTCATCATGGCACCATTTGCATGCGGTGCATTGATCCCTGGCGACTTGCACCTGACGTCCTGCCAGGCTATAGTCATCGGGGACCGACACCCCACTGCCACTCGGTGGGCTTCGTGCCCCTTCACCCAATTGTGGACATGTAATGAATGAATCCCTTGTGGTCCAGTGGACCGCTATTCCTTACCCAATCATGGGCATGTAATTAATTAATCCCTGGTGGTCCAGTGGACCACTATCCCTTGCTCAATCGCAGGCATGTAATTAATTAATCAATCCCTGGTGGTCCAGTGGATCAATATCCCTTGCCCAATCATGGGCATGTAATGAATATATCACTGGTGGTCCAGCAGACCAATCTCCTTCACCCACTAGTGGGTGGGGAGGGGGGATACCACTGGACCACCAGGGAGTCTGACAAATGCCCACTAGTGGGTGAAGGAGATTGGTCTGCTGGACCACCAAGGATGGATTCATTACATGCCTGTGATCGGGCCAGGGATAGCGGTCCACTGGACCACCAGGGATTATTACAATGCATGCCCATGATCGGGTGATGGAGTGGGTGGGCACAATGCTCCCTGGGCAGGGGGCATGGGGCCAGTGTTATGGGAGGTCAGGTGGCCACCCACGGCATGCGGCTGCTGTGTTGCACCCAGCAATATGGCAGCCACCTGAGGGTGTCCCCGACTTGTTCCCTGTTTGTACGGGCACAACATTGCATCCCTCCTGAGTGGCGCAAGGTGGGGTTGTGCCTGCATATGCACCGCACATCCCGGGCTGAATATCGGGATGTGCCGCATATGCATGTGCACACCCCCAGCACTTGCGCTGCATACATTACAGGTGCACCCCAGCACATTGGGGGTTGTGTAGCACAACCCGCCCATTTGAATATCGCGCTGGGGTGCATTTTTGGGTTGCAATATAATTATATAATGGAAACTACAGGAAATCTGGTAAATTGTGCTCTATTTGCTATACAAAGGGTGGAAGATACAGCTAAAGAAGAAGACATAACTTAATTTAAAGAGTCCTGGGATTCTAACCCTTTGAAAAACATTAAATCAAAATTCAAAGTGGAAAGATATCTCCTAATATGTAATCATCAAAAACATAGAAAAGGTCAGACTAGGTTAAGATTTGGCATATTTGCAAAATTGGAGGATTTAGATATGTGCAGCAGCAGGTCGTATGTTTGCCCAAGATGCAATAATGCATTAATGAATACTGCACACTTAATATTGGACTGTGACACTTTTAAGGTTGAAAGGCAGTTATTAATTAATTGAACAAATGCATGATAACCTTAGAGCATTAAGTAGAAATGAGAAACTGAAATCAATACTGAACTCCAAGGCCTAGATATTCAAAGGAGATGCTCCTGGCACAACTGAGTTGCACCGGCGCATCCCCCCGAAATGCGACCCAGGGCTATATTCAAAAGGGAGGGATGCGCCAAACAATTTCAGATGTGCCACAGCACAGAGATAATGTATGCGGCCCATCTGGTGGGGGCATTCCCATGAATGTTCTGCGCATCCCTATGCTTAGTCCAAAGTGCGGCACAACTGCAGCACATCTCACAAGATATGCCACACAAAGTTAGGCATAAAAGGAAGTGGCCTATCTTCAAGCCCCCTAGAGGCAGTCAGCAGAGTTTTCAGGAACAAAAAATGATGGGACTGCTTTTATGATGGTAGAGGTAATGAGGGTTGGGAGGAGGTGGTTGGAACAGTAATGTGGCCGTGGAAGGGCCCATAGGCAGTATGCCCAATAAAGATGGTACCATGCCCATGTTACCTTTGAACACCACAGTGATACTAAGATAGTGGTCTGGTACCAACTCAACATGACCATTCTGAGGCAGCTCTGTGAGCTGTGCCATGATGAACTGTAGGCACCCACCAGAAGGGGTCATGCCATGTCAGTGGAGACCAAGATGACAGCAGCAATGTGCCTGCTTGCCACGTGCACCTTTCAGAAACCAGTGGGTGACACCACTGGTATCACACAGTTGGCCACATCACGCCTCTTCACACAGTTCCTCAACGCTCTGCTGCCACATGCTTTGGAGTTCATCAAATTCCCTAGCACACTTTCAGAGCTTACAGAAAACATGAAGGAATTCCACAGGGTGGCACGCATGCCAGGCATGATAGGAGCCATTGACTGCATCCATGAAGCAATACGCATACCACCTGGCCCTGACAGTGCAGCATATTTGAACAGTAAGGGGTACTACTCCATCAACTGCCAGGTGGTGTGCAATACCACGGGGTGCATCATCAATGTCTGCACCATGCACCATGGGAGTACACATGACACCTTTATCTGGCACCAGTCTGTCCTGTGCTACAGATTTGAGGGTGGGGACATCCCCACAGGGCACCTACTGGGTGAATAGTGCAGGAGCCCATGACTACACCACCAAATACCATATCACAGCACACAGCTGCTGGTTGTGCATGTTGGGGGGGTGACAAGGACAGTGCAATAGACCAAAGCCATGATGAACTGGTGAACCGGAAGACCTGCTGGACAGGTACACACAGATACAGGGATAGTGATGTTGAGGGCCACATGGCAGGCTTGACAGGGGTGCAGCACAGCAACCACAAGCTGCATGGCAAGGAGCAACAGATTCCCCCAGGCAACACCAATGAACAGGTGAACAGTGAGCACAATGGCTGGATGGGACAGTGGTATGGTGCCCTCGCAAGCAAGGAAGAGGCCCACAGGCCTGCTGAGGGGTCAGACTGGCTGTGCCTGGCCTGTTTTATGTTATAAGGGTCCATCTGAAATAGAGCCATCCACAATGGTGAGGGGAAAAGGGTGAATGCTGCAAGGGCGACTGTTCAAAAATGCCGACTGGCAGAAAGAGCGACTGCAGCAGGAGGCGGATGGAAGGGCACATGGTATGCCCCGCAAGGCAGAGGGGGCAAAGCACACCGTGGCATGGGCCACCTGAGAAGAGCACCACAGAGAGAGAGAGTGGCCGGGTGCATGAGTGGCAGGCACCACCAGGGATGGCATGGCAACAGGAGATGCATGGCAGTGGCAGTGGTAGGTGGCTGACACACAGGGACTGGGTGGCACATGGCGCATGGCACATGGACATGCGCAATGTGAAGAGTGGATGTGCTGTATGCCAGAGGGCACAGCCCAGGGGCACTGCAATAGCCCACCGTGCAGAGGCTGGTGGCCGGCATGGGTGGGGGCCACAGGGGCAGACAGCATGTGGCACATGCAAGTCTACCACTGTCGTCCATGCAGCTCCCTGTGCCTGTGCAGTTCCTGCCGTGTGGTGCCCTTTGTAGTACACGTCAGTGACTGCTTTTGGGGCCGGGTGGGTTGTATTGCACTGTGCCTGTTTGTGTGCTCAGTCCAGCCCTGTTGCTATGGGGTGGTGTGGGCTCATACCACTGCCCCTCTGTCCTGTTTGCTGCTGGTTTGCCCTGTCCCTGTGTGCCCCAGTGGCAGCGCTTCCACCTGTGGTGTCTCCTGGTCACTCATCCTTTGCCTCATACTGCCACTGCTTGCCGTGGTCAGCTGTGCAAGCCATCCTGTGCTTGCTTAGTTGTTGTGGCTGTCTGTCAGTGGCACCTCCTCTGTAGGCAGGCCTGCTGGGGCTTGCAGTTCTGCTAGGGGATTCTGTTTGAGGTACCCATACAGAGTTGCAGAGAGTTTCGCTCACTTACTGTGTGTCTGTCTCATGGAGCGCTCACCCTTTCTGTAACTGCACTTTGGGACTTGCCCCCAGAAATCACGCCTTTCTAAAGGTGCTCTTCATGGTTGTTACCAGCTGGCCAGGTTGCAAGCAGCACACATATGTGGGGCCATGCAGTGGTGGGACAAGGTCTATGCATGTGGGGTGTCTGGAATGACAACAGGGTGGATAGGTAGTGGCAGCAGAGACAGGAAAGGGGGAGAGTGGCTGTAACAATCTATGCGCACACCTGAGTGCAGCTAACACACGTGTCTGCCCCCCCCGGTGACAGTGTATACCCCCTCTAACTGTGGCTGCTCACCCCATACAGCATCCCAGCAGTGGGGCTGAGGAGGGATATAATGAGGCACACAGCACAACACACAACATAATAGAGCATGTGTTTGGCATGCTAAAAATGTGATTCTGTTGCCTAAACTGGTCTGTTGGTGCCCTACAATACAGCCCTGAAAAAGCCTTTAGCACATTCCTGGCCTGTTGCATGCTACACAACATGGCCATCGACCATGGAATACCTGTTCAGGAGAAGGAGGGTGACAGTTCAGATGAGGAGGAACCACAGAAATGGGGTGAGCAACCACCCATGGTGAGGAGGGGCCCTGAGGCTGGCAGCTTGAGCCAGGATGCACCAGGACACCACTGTGAAGGAACACTTTGGAAACTGCAGGTGAGTAACCCTGGAGGAACAGAATGGGCACTAATGTCACACACACAGACACACACATACACATACACCATACACACACACCAAGACAGTATATGGGTGTTTGGAGGATATATACACACATGTACGCACACACACAGGTAGGCAGATACTGCACAACAGTCACAGAGTGCACAGCAGAGAGCACACTACCATACACAAGCACCCACAACAGTGCCACCATGGACAGGGAGTGGCACCAAAGTAACATGGAGACTGGCATGGATCAGATGGTATATGCCAGCACACAAGCATGGTGGGCACATTTCCACAATCATCACACCCATGCCACACAGGACAACTCCCCTGCCCCCACACATGGCCCATACAACACACAGTCAGCAAAGGCAGGTGACCACCATGGCACTTGTGTGCCACAGCATGCAGCCTTGGCCACACCTGGCCTGGTGCATGGTCCTGGCAACCACACCCAGCAGGACTCACCATGCACCAGTATGGCTGCCATGGCCATGAGGGTGGCCATGCCCTGACTGGGAGGTCACCCCAGGTGGGTCACTAGTCACAGGGGGTGACAACACCTCCATGGCAGGGGTAGACTCCTGATAATGTGACCGGGTACTCATGGGTATGTCCCTCACAGAAAACAGACTGGATCCAGGGGTGTCTGGGATGGCAGTGGCCAGGGACAGCAACAGTCCATATGGTGTCACCCAATGTTGTCTCCTGGGGGTGCGCGAGTCACTGCACGGTGTACGGAAAGACACACTGTGAGCACGGGATGCCAGGGATGCAAAGCCCAAAGCAATGTTCTCTGCAATCTGCTCCAGAGATGCAGTCATGGCCTCCTGCAGATGGCATGTTTCACCAATCAGCTAGGCACATTCAATGGCCTCCTGCTCTGCCAGGTGCCCAACCTGCACACACAGACCATGAAGCTCCTCCCTGAGCATCGCCTGGCCCACTATGGTTTCTAGCAGGAGATGGGTGTGCTGCTTGAGCCTGTCAGTGGGTGGTTTAATGGGGGCTGGCTGGTGGGGGGGGTCCCTGCCTGCTGTGCCATATCCCCTGTCCAGGACTGCCTCACTGGAGGCCATTGTTCAGGCGGGGACTGGGCTTGGGCTTGCACAGCAGGCCCTGGGGTGAGCTGGACAGTATCCCCTGTTGGTCATTGCAGTTCCAGGCCCCACAGCAGCACCCTGTCCCTGTCTACCACTAGCCACTGCAGCATCTGGTGGCGGGGATCACACTGGGGGGGCACCTGTGCAGGCACAGGACCACCAGCGCTGCCTGTCACCACCTGTGTTTGTACTGAACTAGTTTTAGGGTTGGTGCCACCTGTGCATTCCTCAACGAGGGTAATGTTATCATCAAAGACATCCTCATCCCACTCCGTGGCTGGTGCTAGCACGGTGAGGTGCTTCTGCATGAGAATGCTGGACAAGGGGTCATCAGCAACCAACCCCAGTATGTCCAACAGTCTAGCTGATGGGTGAAGGCCACCAGCACTGGCCATGGAAAAAGAGGATGTAGATGGCACCGCGTCATCCTCCATCAGTGCCAGTGGGCTGGCCCAAGATGGTACAGCATCCCTGAGACAAGATGGAGCTGAAAGACAGAAAAGAAACATGGTTAGCGACACATGTCCATACGGTAGGTAACCAGCTAGATGGGGAATATATGCATGTGGGGCTCAGGTGTGCCTGCGATGCCACACATGTCTGGGACTACCATTGTGGCCAATGCACTGCCAACACACTTGTGGTGAGGGACACACCCATGTGTGCAGGGGTGCACGCAGATGGCAGTGTGTGGCACGGGGCCATAATGCAAGGGCTGTGGACAAGCCAATGCCCCCCCAGCCATGACACAGACACCTCAGCACTACTGTGGACCACCTGGCCACCATGGCCATATAGTGCATGGGCACACCGTGGACAGCCATGTGGCACCATGGCCGACATGTTATCCCATGAAGGTATGTATGGCCACCGTTGGGCTATGTTGCAGGGCCACACCACCCTGCATCCATCACTGTGGCACTGTTCACACTCAACAGCACACAGGGGGTGACAGCACACAGGGGGAACATGTGTGGCCATGGTGTGGCCATGCAGGCTGAGCAGCCCTGCATGGGGTACCATGGACATGGTACAGGCTCCCGTGTGGAGTACCAGGCACACCTGTGTCCTGCATACACCCCCCCCACTAGGTTCCCACATGCATACTCACAGTGCTGTGATGGATGTCCCTCAGTCTGGAACCCACCCTGGACATTCACAATGGATGCCTGGTTGAGAGTGGGCACCAGCAGCTCCTCTACAGGTGTGAATACTGGTGTTGTGAAGAGGTCATCACCAATGTATGCCAGGGATGCCCGTATGGCTGCAACCTTCTCCCTGGCCCTCCACCAGTCTGTTGTCATCTTCTTCATGCATTCTTGGGGAGTGCAGTTGCAGAACCTGTGTGAGATAACATGTGTGGTGACCTCATCCCAGCTCTTTGCCCTCTTCTGCTAGATTCCAGTAGCTCCAGAAAGCAGTTGCTCCCTCAGGACATAAGCCTCCACCAGGGCTCGCTTCTCATCCTCTGTAAAGTTTGGACTCCTATGTTTCACCTGCTCCACCTCTTGATTGCTGTCTGACATCCTGTTGCCTGTGGACAGGAATGATGCAAGCATGAGCACATGGGCAGCATGCTCTGGAGTTGTGCAATGTCACGCATAGTGCAGTTTAAAAGAGGCTGTAGCAGAGGAATGTAAACAAACCCACCTTCCAGGCTGTAGTTCTTATCAGAGACCTGTGGTGTGGGGAGGCACTTTTATGGCCCATCTCATGCAAATGAGCCATGGAGCATCCAGTAATGAAATGTTAAATAGTTGCCTTTTGCTTGGATTGGCAAATGAGGCAATTTGCATATCCTGGCTGAATACTGCAGATTTGCTCCGGGCGCATCTCAGATCATGCCACACATCTGAAATGCACCGCTCATCACTGCAGGATGCATTTCCCATGCATGTTCAATGTACAGAAGCACAGTTGGCATGTGTGGTGGAGCATGCATGACACTACAGGCCATGTATCGTGCATCCCCCATTGCTGCACATGTGCCCCACATAGCACATGTCTGGGGACATGGACAATGTGTTTGACAGATGGTCTGACATTGTCCTTGGATTGTGCATTAACGTGTTCCGCACCATCAGCCAACACAGTGCATGTTTGCGCATATGCACCATGTGGTTGGCCACATGTTTGGCATTGGATGCCCTCAACAAGATGTTGCCTATTCTCATTCATAGGTTACTGTGCTGTTACCCCTGTCTCCTGCCAGGCCTTTCAGTATTGCGCAGGTGCAGTACTGCGCAATGGGTGTCAATGATGCATGCCTATTGCGCATGTGCGTGGGGCATGGTGGACTGCATTGTGGGCCTATTGTGCAATAGACACAGCCTGGCCACACATTGCCCAGGCAGCATGCTGCACAGTGCCACTCACTGCACAGCACACTGAAGGGATCATGTCATGCACTGCAGGAGGGAGGCCCAGGGCCCTCAGTTCCAGTGAGGTGGAGATTGCCAACATGATGCCACTTGTTTCTCCCCTGGAGGGGCAGTTGTTTGAGTCAGAGGAGCTGCAGGGTCATGGGCCTGGTCATGGGCCCAGGTCTGTACCCTTATCACCAGGCAGCTGGAGCAGAGGACAGATGTGCCCAGGACTGGGGACCAGTGTAGGCACCGGTATGGTGACCTGCAGAGGTGGGATCCTGACAGGCTCCAGAGGCTACAGAAGCAGGCCCACGGGGGGGCATTGCCATGCCCAGGTATGTATGTGCTGTGTGAATGCTGTTTGTACATGTTCTTGGGGTTTTTGGGGTGTGCAGCAGGTGCATGTATCCCTTACCACATGGTCCACATGGCCCTGGTCACAGGGCAAGGTTGTTGTGCCCTGCATGCCATGGTTCCACCTTTGTGGACCCATTTGTGCTGGTGCAATGGCCCAGTGACCCCTCATTGCGGTGTGCACCTCAGACAGGCACAGTGCATGCTGCACTACGTTGTGTCATGTCACCATTTTGGGGGGTGGTGGTTTATGTACATGCATGGTGCTCATGGTGCTCTTCCATTGTGTTTCCCATGCAGGTTGGGTGAAGCAGCAGAAAGCTGGAGCAGGGGCTGAAAAGCAGACCCAGGTGTTGGGTGCAGGCACACCAGCACATGCACAGGGATGTGTGGCAGGTAAGTGTGAGACATGTGCTGCATTGTGTGTACATGGGGTTTGGGGGGGAGTTGGGGGTCATCGCATTGGCCACAATGGGCCACTGCCCGCATCCAGTGTATGTCCGTCTGATGGTGGTATCATACACATGGCTCTTTCTGTAAGCAGCGTGTGGTAGATATTATTGTCCACCTCGATATCACTGTCCTCCTTGGGACAAATGGCCTAGCTAGGCATGAGATCAGTGCAGTGCAGGATGAATTTGTGGAGTTGGGGAGGGGCCTCAGACAGGTAGCAAGCACAGTAACCTTCTCAGAGGTGCTGCCAGTCTATGGCAGGGGTGAGGCTAGGGTACTGCACACCATGCAGTTTAATGAACGGTTTCAAAACTGGTGCAGAGCACAGGGCTTTGGCTTCATTGGGGACTGGGGGTCCTCCTGGAGAGATGAAGGTCTATACTGGCATGGTGGTCTGCATCTGTCCAGGAAGGGAAACACGCTCCTAGGTGACAGGTTTAAAGGCTTCCTTGGCAAGCTTTTAAACTAGCTAAGGGGGGAGGTGCCGAAAGGAAACAGGAAAGTTCAAGCCTCCCCCAAAAAAACATGGCAGGTAGTAGGGTAAACACTGAGTTACAGAGCTTGACAGAGGGCAGGACGGGGCAAATGAAAAAATGGACAAGGGCAATAAGAGCAGGGATGGGGTAAAAAAGGATAAAGCCAACATTAAATGGAGGGCAATGAATACCAATGCCCGTAGTCTTGGAAACAAACTTCCAGAGCTAGTAGCCCTGATGGAAGAGGAACACTTGGATATTGTGGCAGTCACAGAAACATGGTACACGGAGAACCATGACTGGGATGTCAACATACCAGGGTACACAATCTACAGAAGGGACAGGGAGGATAAAAGAGGAGGTGGAGTAGCTCTCTACATAAGGGAAGGGATCAAAGCTACAGAACTAAAAAGTAATGAGGGAGGACAAGAGGAACTCTGGGTCACCTTGGAGACAGGGAATGGCATCACAATCCGCACAGAGGTTGTATACAGACCCCCATCTCAAGGGGAGGAAATGGACAAGAAAATGATAGAGGGCATTCTCAAAATGGCTGAAAAAGGGGAGATACTGTTGATGGGGGACCTCAATATGCCAGATGTTAACTGAACGACATGGACTGCAGCCACATCCAAGAGCAGGGTCATTCTCGATGCCCTACAGGGAGCATGCCTTAGACAGATAGTGGTGGAACCCACTCGGGAGGGAGCAATATTAGACCTGGTACTCTCAAATGGAGAGAGGATCACAAACTTAGAAGTCAGTAGACATCTGGGAACAAGTGACCACTGCACAGTGTGCTTCACAATAAACACAACCATGGAGACAAGCCACACAAAGACAAGGATACTGGACTTTAGAAGGGCTGACTTTGGCATAATGGATGAATACCTGAGGAATGCATTAGCAAATGGCCAGAAAGGAGGGGTGGAAGAACAATGGAGAAAAATCAAAACTGCCATCATGGAGGCAACAAGCCTTTGTGTGAAACAAATAAAGAAAACAAAGCGGAATAAAAAACACTATGGCTCTCAAAAGAGGTGTCAGGGAAGGCTAAGGAGAAAAAGGCTGCATTCAAAAAGTATAAGGAATCACAGACAGAGCACGACAGGGAACTGTATCAATTAAAGCAGAAAGAAGTGGGGAAGGCAGTCAGAAAAGCAAAGGCCCAGACTGAGGAAAAGATAGCCAACTCAGTTAAGAAGGGGGATCAAACCTTTTATAGGTATATTAGGAAGCATACAAAGGTTAAGGGAGGGATAGTGAAGATTAATAAAGGAGAGGGGAGGTGGGCAGAGGGAGACAGTGAAAAGGCAGAGATACTGAATGAATACTTTTGCTCAGTTTTCACAAAAGAAGAAGAGGAGGAGTTACCTAAACCAAACAGTAGAATCACTATGGATAGTGGGGTTCACACCAGTCCATTTACAGAAGAAAGAGTACTGAAAGAACTCCTAAAACTCAAGGTGGACAAAGCAATAGGGTCTGACAGGATTCACCCTAGAATCCTAAAAGAGCTAAGGGAGGACCTAGTGACACCACTAACCACACTTTTTAACAAATCATGGGAAGATGGGGTGGTACCTGAGGACTGGAGGAGGGCAGATGTGATTCCCCTTCACAAAAGTGGGAGCAAGGCAGAAGCAGGAAACTACATACCTGTTAGTTTGACCTCAGTGGTGGGGAAAATGATGGAATCACTTCTGAAAGAAAGAATTGTTGAGTATCTAGAGGCCAGCGGGGCACAGGACCCAAAGCAGCATGGATTCACAGCAGGAAGATCATGTCAGACAAATCTAATCAATTTCTTTGACTGGGTGGCCAAAGTAATAGACCAGGGAGGGGCTGTGGATATGGCCTACCTAGACTTTAGCAAGGCATTTGACACAGTCCCGCACAAAAGATTAATAATCAAATTAGCCAGCCTGGGAGTGGGTCCCAGGGTGGTAGCCTGGGTAGCAAACTGGCTGCACAACAGGACACAGAAGATAATAGTGAATGGAACACATTCTGAAGAAGGGGGGTTACTAGTGGAGTACCTCAGGGTTCAGTACTGGGTCCAGTACTCTTTAACGTCTTTATAGGTGACATTGCGGAGGGTCTGGAAGGAAAAGTATGCCTCTTTGCGGATGACACAAAGATCTGTAACACAGTTGATACAGAAGGGGGGGGTAGAAAGGATGAGATGGGACTTGGCAAGGTTGGAGGAATGGTCAGACATATGGCAACTTAGATTCAATGCAATGAAGTGCAAAGTAATGCACCTGGGAAATAAAAATCCAGTAGAAGAGTACACAATAGCAGGGGAGGTACTAACGACAACAGTAATGGAAAGGGATATGGGTGTAGTCATATCAGAAGACCTAAAGGTGGGTAAGCAATGTGAGAAGTTAGTAAGGAGAACCAGGGGGATACTGGGATGCATAGGGAGGGGCATCACAAGTAGAAAAAGGGAAGTGGTTATCCCTCTGTACAGACAGTTGGTGAGACCCCATCTGGAGTACTGCATGCAGTTTTGGAGATCTCATCAACGCAAGGACATAGACAGGATGGAAGCAGTCCAGAGGAGGGCAACTAAAATGGTGCTGGATCTACATCAGAAACCATATGAAGAGAGACTGAGAGAGCTTAATATGTATACCTTTGATGAAAGGAGGGACGGAGGGACATGATAGAAACTTTTAAGTACCTCAAGGGAATCAACAAAGTCTAGGAGGGTAGCATCTTTCAGAAAAAGAGATGTGTAAGAACAAAGGGGCACAATTTAAAGTTTGAAGGGGGATGGCTCAGGGGTAATGTGAGGAAATTCTTTTTCACGGAGAGAGTGGTGGACGCATGGAACCGCCTTCCTGGAGAGGTTGTGGGGTCTAAAACAGTGGGGGAATTCAAACATGCATGGGACAGACATAAGGCAATTATAGTGGGGGGTTGCAGGAAGTAGGCTGTTGGTTAACTAGAATCTGCAGCTTATCCAATAGGTAGGGAAATGGGCAGACTGGGTGGACCAAGTGGGTCCTTATCCGCCGTCAAAGTCTATGTTTCTATGGTAGTCCCATTGTGCCCATGGCACCTGTGCATTGCTCCCCAGTCACCTTGTCTATTTCTGGCAGTGGGTACTCACTGGTGATCACAAGGGGTCACCTCAGGGCCTGCATGAGTGGTGCACACGTAGGACACGGTCCCACACTGAGGGGAGCATGGACACATGTCGCTTGGTGAGTTCCTCTGCCTGTTCACTGTGCCACATCCCATTCATTGTGTCGCTCTGTGTCCCGGCATGTAGCAGGTGCATGCTATGCATGGTGTATTGTCATCCCTCTGCATGGGGCCAGCCAGCATTAGGCATGCACACCCAGCCCATTGGGAGATTAGGAGGGGGGCTATGCCTGTGTTGGCTGTGTCACTGAGTATGTATTCTCTGTCTCCAACATAGGGCATCATTGAGGATAATATGGTGGATGAAGGCCTGGAGTCTTGGTGGGTGGAGGGATGGTTCAGCTGCAGCACCTCATACTGACCATCTATCAGAGATAGGGCACCCAGCTGAGGGAGTCTTGACTGCATATAAGACAGACAAGGCACCTCATTGAGGAGGTCCAACAGCTAGGTTGGGTCATTGAGCAGCAGGTGGCACATGGCCAGGGCTGTTAGGCCATGAGGACTGTCCTCCCTGTGTATATAGCCCCATCACCACCGTCAACAGACCCCATTCCCCTTTGTACATAGTTCTCCCCCTTTTGTTCTCTGTTCCTCCTTCCACCCTTCCCCACAGACTTACATTTTTTGGTGTTTAAAAGTTTTCTGACAGATACTTGTACAAGTTTTCCTTGCTTTTTATGCATATTTTCTTATATTGTTGTACTGGTTGTTGTTCTTGATTTTGCATGTTGGATTTTCATTGTTGTTTGTTATTAAATATGTTTCCACTACGTGTGTGTGTGTGTGTGTGTGTGTGTTCCTCACAGTACAGTTGTTCTTGTCACCTGTTGGTGTGCATGGTTGCCTGACAGCTCCTTCCATACCACTGCCCATTTTTGTCTGTGCCTTTGCATGGACAGGCACCATCTCCACCTTGTTGTACCACACTGTATGTGTCATGCTGTCACCTGGGCCACCTTTGGGTGTCCCTCAGTGCTGCTCACATTGTCCCTTGCACATGTCCCCAGTTCTGGTGCTGTGCACACCTCTACTGATCTCCTCTTCCCCCTGCTGCTGTGCTGTGCTGTTTGTTGTCCTGTGTCCCTCTGTGCATGTGGCACATGTGCAGCATACTGCCACCTGCTTGTGTCCCAGTCTGCCTCTGGTTCACTGTGCCTGTGCAGTGGCTACTGTGATTGCCCTGCTTGGGTCCTCTGTACAGTCATCATGGTGCATGGCTGGTCTATACTGTCCACTGGGCCTATGCTGCTGAGGTGCTCTGTCCCTGCCCTCCTCTGTATCATGCACAGTGTGCCCCTTCATCCCCTGGGTTGGTGGTGTCTGTGTGGTGCTTTTTACCATGCCCATGGGGTTCAGGTCTATGTCCATTGTGCACTTTGGAAGTGCATTCATCCACACCTGTGGTCTTTGGTTGCTTCCCTCTCTGCTGTGGCTGTTATACCTCATGCATGTGCTGTTGCACATCCTTCCCTGTTGCTCCTGTTTCCCAGGCCAGATTGCTCCATTTACTATCTTCAGTCTTGCCCAGTTGCTCCAACGCATTGCTGGATGTGCAGGTGCATGTCTGGTTGTGCTATAGTGCATCTTTGTTATATTCAGCTGGGATGCGGTGGAACATCTCTCCTGTGCATCTTCTGAATATGGCAATTTTGTACTCAGGTACATCTCAGTTGCATGGTACAAACACTTGTACCCTTTCAGGGCACAGTTTGAATATCTAGGCCCAAGTGCTCAAAACAGATTTTTTCACTGGCTAGTTTTGCTCATAAATTAGCAACAAAATTGAAATGGGATGTATAAACATCTGTACCTTTATGAAAACAAACTCTAGCCAGAGCCGATAGGGATGTGAAGAGCTACAAATGACCCAAGTCATTTTCTTGTTGGTGCCATATAGTGCTGTTTAGTCACAATCACTACAGTGCTCCCAGATCCAAGTATCCATTTTCCTGTAACAAGCCCTTATTTTTCCTGTATTTTCCCTGTAGAGGCAGCATCAAATTCCTGTATAAATCCCTGTAGATTTTTCCTTAAGCCACTAGTTCCCTATTTGTGACTTTGGTGTTTATTTAAATGTAATATGGTGGCAGCCTTGTATAAGGAAAAGGGCTCTGATTTGCTGTTATGTATTAAAATTATGTCAAGATGGCCTTGGAATGATTTGGATTTATATGGAATCCATAAGGCATAATGGGGGAATTTATTTATTTGTTGAATTTTGTTGACCGGGTAGGCCCACTAAGACTAGAAGTCCCTTTTTCAGGGTGATGGGGGGAAGGGGTACAGATGACAACCAGCTGAAATTGTAACATGGCATAAATCCTTACTTGAACCAGAGTAAGCTGTTGGTATTTTTAGTGAATTTGGAAAATTTGGCCAGGACACCATGGAAATTCCCCTACTCTTTTTGAGAAGTGCCATAGGATCTTTAACATCCACCTGAACAGGCAGACAGAAAAAAAAGGAAAACCTCCCCCCCCATACTGCACTACAGTGTCATTATTGGGATTTAAAGAGCTAGTGGAGCCAAACCAGGCAGATAGGAAAATAATATAAATTTTAAGAAGTAGTCAGTTACAAAATGTTATTTCTGAAGTACCTTTCTTTTACCTTTTGCCCATCAGAGAGTCTTCTGTGTCATAATGTTGTGGTGGATGTGTGGAACAGCTCTTAGCATAGCAGCTGACATAGCTAGCTCTACTGCCCCCCACTACATCATCAGCATTGTGATTTCACTGACCGTGAAATCACAGGTGAATGACCTGGGAGTCACTGAATTGCTGTTCCTAAGTAGCAGTGATGTCACAGTCAGTGAGGTCATAATGCTGGTGATGTAGTGGGGGCAGTATAGCTCACTATTTCAGCTGCCACACAGAGTGCCATTCCACACATCACACATATTATCAGGAAAACAATCTTCTAATTAAACAAAGGGAAAAGATGAAGTACCTCAAATATAAAAGGTACTGGTTGACTGCTTTTAAAATGTAATATTAGTTGTAGGCAGTACACAAGCTCTTTAACCCACATGCCTAGTCTGGAGATAGAACCCACAGCCTTCTGATCTTCCAGTCTCAGAGGCCTGTGTGCATGCTATTATTTGCATCTTTCATTTGTTAGTTTTTAAAAATTCTGTCAGACTTTTTTCTGACCACCTGATGGAATATTGAAAGAGTTACATAAATGACATTATTTTCTTCAAGGCCCTGACCCTGCAACTAAATACACACTCAGTACATCATATTATAAAAGAAAAAAAACAGTCTTCTGTTTCCAGTGCTTACCTCCAACCTCTCATGCAGAAAGGAATGTCAGCTAATAAACTGCAATTCCACTGTCTGTAATATGACACTGAGTCTGACTATTAATTTCACAAAAACCAAGAGGAAATGAATTAGCCCAGGTTGCTGAAAGAAATACAACACATCTGTTAGACTGAGATGAACAGGTGATAGAAACAGCAGTTTAAAAAGTTTTTTTTCTGAGGTACACTACAGTAGCATCCTCCTCCCCCCTTTCAGATGCCTTTAACATAGAGCAACAAATAACAAAAATCAGAGGGAGTGCGCTACTTTGGAGCTGTGGAGGAATACATACAAATGTCTAAAAAGGAAGTTCTAGGAAAAGCCATTTTTAGAGCTACAGATGACAGAAGGACTGTAGGCTCTGCCCACAGCCCTAATAATGTGAAATTGCTAATCAGAGAAGCCATTATAGGTGTGTGTATTGGTATTGTAAATATCTGGATTTGAACTGGTGTACTGTGTGTAATGTGTGTGTGTGTGTAGTGTATACTGTATATGGTAAATATTTTAACCACTATGTGTATGTTGGTATGTGACAAATATTTTTTATATACATACTTTTTCAAATAAACTAAACTGAACTGAACTAGCAGAAGAGAAGTAGGGTGATAGCTTCCTGGATTAGAGGGGTCACCACCTTTAAGGAGAGAAATAACTGTGGTATGCTTCCAGGCACTGGGAACAGTAGCAGAAAAGAAGAAGTTAAGAAGTGAGGAGATAGGGAGAGCACTGGCAGGGGCAGTGACATGGAAAAGGATTGGGTCAAGCCCATCAGGGCTCTTACTCTTATAAGGGTTGAGGGCTAGTAGGACCTTAATGGTGGTAGATAGAACAAAGCAGTAGTATAAATCAAGAAATACAGACAGACAGAAAGAAATAAAGATAGATGAACAATTTTTTTTTCTATTCAAATTTCTACTTTTTGTTTTCATTTTTAAGGAGCAACAGTGCAGGAGTAACAGAAATAAAGATATACAGGCATACAGAAAGAAATATGGATAGATGAACAATTTTTTTTCTTTTAGGTTTTTCAGTTGTTTTATCTTTTTTTTAATGGTTTAACAGAAGGTAAAAGAGAAAGATAAAAGAAAATATCTGGGTTGAAGGGTTTTGGCTTGGGGGCAGAGTGTGTGCCACCACTTTACACTTCAACAAAACCCTCCAGAATGGTTTGTTCAATTCACTCACTACCTCCAACAGCTCATTCATCCCCATAATGTGCCAGGATTGCTCACCCACCTCCCTTTGGAGCTGTTCTGCTTGCACATGGAAGGATGTGGGAAGGGGATCTGAGTCTGGTTTCTCAGGTGCCCCCTCTACAGCACCTGAGTCTGCATGCAGGCTCCTCTCCCAGTCCCCTCCATCTCCCCCTCCTGCACCTGTTCACCATGTTTCTTCTTCTTGCCCAGCAGAGAAGAACCAGTAGGGGTGGCACCACCAACCCTTTCAGTAACTTTATTTTGCAGATGCTCCACCTAGTCCTTGCAGTGCCTTGCTGTAAGATGGGTGTGCTTCCCATCTGTCCCCAAAAGGCTCTTCCATTTCTCATGCTAAACAACAGTGCAGCATAGCTTAAAGGTGACCACACTACTGCCAGTAGAGTAATATCAAAAAAGTCCCAGACAATTGTCTTCAGCTGCTGCCAAAGAGGGGAAAGGCAAGATGGTCCTTGCTGTGTCTCTTCCTCCTCATGGTGCACAGATGGTGGTGGTGGTGATGGTGGGGGAACAACAGATGGCTGAACTGGAGCTTCTTTGCTGCTGGTGATGCTGCACTTGACTAATCTTGCTGCTTGTAGTGTTGCACTGGGGAGGCTGTTGGGAGCTGCTGCTGTCTCCTACTGCCAGTGTCATGGGCCTCTTGATATGTAAAGCAGGGCATTACCCATCTGCTGCATGCATGCCCCTCTCTTCCTGACCATTCCTACTCATTTTAAAGCCTCCCCCCCAAAAAAATACACAGAATTAAAAGACAGAGGGTCAGTTTTAGAAGGTTTACACAGGGCTTATGTCAAGCCCTGTGTCAGCTGCAAAGCTTGCTGTTGCTGGGCCAAAGAGTTTGCTGCAACCTGCACCAAATTTTAGTACATTTGGCATGGTTGTGACACTTTTCTCAGTTTACAGCAGCTTGTGCAAAAGGTTTGGTGCAAGCCCCATAACATAGATCTTCCACGGATGCAAAGTTAGACCAGGGTGGAGCTGGTAAAACTCCCTGCATTAGGTGCAAGGGACTTGAGGTAGGCAGCTTATAAAATTGCACTTACTGCAATGTTTCAGGCAAGTTGCCACATGCATTCACCTCATTTCTGCAAATCCCTTGGGGCGATCTAACCATGATTTAAAATCTGGCCCAGAGTAAAAAAAAACACACTAAAGGAGATGAAAAATAGCACAAATAAAAGTGTTCACTATAAAGAAAAGAAAATAACAGGTAAAGAACAACTAAACATAGACTCCCAAACTGTAAAGTAAAAATAAGATATATGAAAAGCAAAAGAAAGGTGAAGAAGTTTTTTTTTTTTTTTTGCTAGGTTTTAGAATCAATAGAACAGGTCTGTCCCCTTTCACTCAGTAGCTCAGACTGCAAAGTGAAACTGAGGATGAGTCACTAAATAGAACAGGATGTTACCTGCAGTAGTTGTTTCCATGTGACCTCAAGCACTTGTTTACCACCAGGCAGTCACCTTCTTGTGAACAGACTTTGCTTAACTTTCTCAATGGTGAAGTTTCTGAGGAAGTTAACATACTTTGTCCAACTGTCTTAATGGTGAAATGAATGTGAGGGTCACTGGCAAAGTTGCACAGGCAAATTTACAAGATAATGGTAAAAGTTCATGGATTGCTCTGCGGAAATGAAGTCCATGACTTTGCCGAAACTTCAACGGTGAATTAAAACTTTGCAACACTTCTCTTCAATACATTTTTCCATAACTTAGACTTCATGAACTGTCTTTATATTTGGGATGGATAGGAAAGGCATAATCATGGGAAACAAACTTCATTTTTTGCCTTGATTATCATACTAGGTCTATTCAGTAGAAAATGTGTGGCTGTATGTATGTCTTTTGTACTGATCATGAACCTTTATCTATTTGTGTTTACTGTATATAATTGTAAGGGCAAAAATGTCAGTCATATGAAACATTATCACTTCTACTGAAAGGTTAGCAAAGATGGAACAATAATGGAATGTGAATCATCGTTTGAAAAATAGCTTCTGCAGAATATGCTTACTTGTAGAATGAATGCAATTCTTCCCTAAAGGGAAATGTACTGTAAAGACAGGATAATTGAACAATTAACACCAGCACTAACAGCATTAGAGCTCCACTGGCACAGTGTTTCATCTATATAAAGGAGCAGTTACTAAAACAGACATTTTGGAAAACACATTTGAGCAGCACTAACCTATTTGTGAGAATGGGCTAATGCCGAAAAATTAAATATGTAGATAATCAGTTAATGCACTTTATATAGGCACTACAGCTTTTAAGGTTTTTGAAGCATTGACATGTGTTTAGTGCAACACAAAGTAATCCCTCCAAAAAGCATGTCTTGACACATCACATAGTGATGCACCTACCCCTTCTGGTAGTACTGGTGCTGGGAAGAAACTAAACCTGCTGGAATTAGCCCCCTCTCCTGATCCTCAAGCCCAGATTGGCTTACACTTATAAATGAGTAATATATTTTCATTATTCTGGAACTGATGGATGATAACAATAAAGTAGCAGTGGTGATTTCAACCTAAATAAAGCTAATTAGACAAATCAGTCAGCTAGAGGTGTGGAGCAGCATTTTTTTTTTAGATATGCCAGGGAAAACTGTATTGAACATATGACAACCCCAAACTGGGAGGGGGGTTGGTAATATTTTGGATATTGCCCTAAACAGACAAGTTATGTAATTAACTGGTTGTTCCAATCAGGAGCCATTAACTAACAGTGGCCATAACATGATCAGATTTTTAAATTTCCATAGAAGTTTGTCTGGAAGGGGACAACAGAATACTAACAATATGATAAAACAGACATAGGCAAAACTAAATATGAACCAAATACTTGGAGCAGGGAGAGTGAGCTGGGTGAGCAGGCACTGGTTACCATATGAAAGAAATTTAAGAATGAAATCTGTAAGTTAAGAGGTAAATACATACCAAAGAAGGTTAAGTATAACAGGAATGAGAGGCGATCATTATGGTTAACAAACAAGTAGATGTGGTGCAGGGATGGTAATTTATATAGCTGAGGACATATTGGTAAAGGAGACAGAGTGTAAGGAGGGTTACAAATTGGAACAAGTATGGGTAAAGATTATATCAAAGAAAGTGAAGAAAATATTGGGGTAATGTATAGGTCTTCATCTCAGGGTGACTCATTAAATAATGAAATGTTTAACTTTATAGGGTAATTGGATCCAGAGGACAACATTGTAATGTTGGGTGATTTCAACATGCCAAATATCAATTGGACAACTTGGGAAGGGACCTGTACGCTAGAGAAGGAATTTCTAGAAAATATAGACACTATTGGGTTAGACCAATATGTAATGATGATCCCAACAAGAGAGTCAAGAACTCTTGATATAATACTTAGCAACATGAAGGAGTCAGTATCGATCAGTTCAGTTGCACCTCCATTAGGGACTAGTGACCATATGATGGTCAGTTTCTGCCTAGAAGTAAAAACAGGGGATATCATGGAGCAAACTAAGGAAAAATGTCTTGCCAGAGCAGATTATCAGGTGATGCACAATGAAATGGGGCACTGGGACTGGGAGAGTGAATTCAACAAATTAACAAATGAAGTAAGGTGGCATAAATTGATAAGCAAATTAAATGAGTTAATAGAAAAGTATGTACCAGAAAAAAAGTATACAAAGACTAGTAACAGAAATCCATGGATGACCAAAGAGATAAGGAAAAAGATAAAACAAAGGAAGCAGAAATATGTTAGAGCAAAGAAATCAGGGAACACAACGGAATGGTGTAAATATAAATATCCTGCAAAATCCTGAAAATCACATATTAGAAGGGAGAAGGCTACCTTTTAAAAAAGTTAGCATCGAGAACCAAGGATAATTATAAGTCCTTTTATAAGTACATCAATAATATGAGAGGCAATAGGACACCAGTAGGACCATTAGTGTATAATAATGGAAAAATGGTAACAGATTAACTTCATGTAGCAAATCAGCTAAATGATTAATTTAGCTCTGTATTTAACATGAGGTCAGATACACAGCCTATAGAACTGAGTAAGGTGGGGTCAACAAGAATAGAACTTAAGATAGGTAATATAAGGAATTGGTTTGAAGCACAGACCCTAATAAATCTCAGGGCCATGATGACATACATCCAAGGGTAATCAGGGAAATTGCAGATGGGCTGGCTAAACAGTAACAAGAATCTTTCAGGAATCTTTAGATTCAGGATGTGTAATATCATAATGGAGAGAGACTATTGTTATGCCTATTTATAAAAAGGGAGCTGGAAAGGACAGTGGAAATTACAGACCAGTCAGTTTGACATCAGTCCTTGGAAAGGGATTAGAGAGAGTTATCTAGGATAAGATAGAAAAGTTTATTTTTTTTTTATTTTTAACCAAGAAAACTTAATTTATGAACTAAAGATTATTAACACTTTGACAAAGAATATTACATGCTGACTAAAAACTGATCTGACAAACAATTTAAACAATCACAAGGTCACCACATAAAGTGAAGAACTAAAACATACCATAAGTACAGAACAATAGATGCAGATCAAACAAAAATGGCGAATAGCATCCACTGACACCACCCAGAACATAAGTGATATAACGGCACAAGCCATCCTGAATTAAAGGTGGCAATATACTCAAGTACAATTCTGACAGGAGCTTGTCTGAGAATTGAAAGAATGAGAACAAACAACTTAAAAGCAGCAGAAGAAGAACATATAAAAGGAAAACTAGAAGAGAAACAGGAAAGAAAATAACCCATAAGTAAAAGAGAAAAGGTGAGAACTGTAAAAAGTTATGGAACGTACAGAAAGATAAACCAGACCAAGTGATATAGTAATATGGGAGTCATGGAGGCACAATTTTATTTGTTTTTGGTAAGCGGGTAGGTGCTCTAGACATAGCGATGCCTATATTCAGGCACGACTCGAAAGGTTACAGTATGATGAGTACGATACAAGACAAAAAATTGTGGCATATCATACAACAGTCAAGTAGTAGAATCCAAAGCAATAACAGCTACAGTCTTACAGTCAGTACATATTTAGTTCGACATCGCAGATTTTACAGGATTTCTATGCTGAGTTTAGGAAGGATATAGAAAATAAAAGTGCTAGTAACACTAGGGGAAAAAACAACATAGCAAATAATTAAGGACAGGTGCTGTCATTGCTAATAGGTTTATCACAGTACAATAGGTTAGACCAACCAAGCATCAGGGTAGTGGGTATTAGAATGAGGGTGAAAGAAATAGGGAGTAAACCCTCAAGCAACCAGCTGGCTAATGTAATACTAAAAGAGTTTGATGAGTTTGCCAGTGGCATGAAAAGTCTTCCCAGAATTCCACATATTAGAAAGCATATATTCCATATGCAAGGCATCGAACATAGCCACTAACCATTCTTTACATGTAGGGGGAGATTCATCAAGCAAATGTCTTGCTATAATCCATTTAGCCACAGCTGTAATTAAAGCCATATAGTAACATTGCTGCCCCACCAGGAGCTCCAAACCTAGATCAGTCAAACAAAGTAATGGGGTAAAAGTGTCCTGGAGGCCCAACAGCTGATCTGATCAATCTTGTATATTCTGCCAAAAAGACTGGACTCTCCCACAATCCCAAAAATATGCTTGAGGGTTCCCCTCGGCCAACTGACATTTATTAAATAAAGCACTGTTAAGTAATTTGATTTTGGCTAACTTAACTGGGGTGTAGTACAGATTACAGATTAATTTATATTGAGACAATTGAAGACCATCACATTTGAAAAAACAATGCAAGTTTCACTAAACCCTTAGTCTATTGGCCTGGTCATCCAACTCAGTAAATATGGAGACCCGCTAAGGAAGTCAAAAGTCCAGTTTATATGCAAGATGAAGCCAAGCCTCTTGTAAAGATAAGAAACAGCATGTGATTGAGTGGCATCCCAGCGTAGCTCATCCCAAACATCTGTTGACTAGAAGACGGGGGGGGGGTAGTACCTTGTAAATGACATGATGCAATTGCATGTAGGCAAAAATAGCCTTATCAGTCAAAGCAAAAGAATTTTAAAGACTTCAAACTGCAAAAATCTTCCATTTTGCACCAAGGATAAAAGGAGGTCCACTTCAATACTTTGAAGAAAGGCAGATCCTATAGGCTTAGTGCTAATACAAAAATTGGAGTGATATCTAATCGATTGGGACCAATCATGCGAAGGGCTTGAGCCCAAAACATTATGGAATTGTTGACTAAGCTTAACATATGTACCAACAGGGGAATCCCTCCGGGAAAGCAGGAGCTGTCAAGGTGCAAGGCACATGAGGGAGCCAAGACCAAAATGATGTAACTTAACTGAGTCCACCTCAATAACTTGATAGGCAGGGAGCTGGGCAGGAAAAGCCTCAAGTTCAGGAGTGCAGGTCTACCACAAAAACTGAGAGGCAAGATAACCAAGAAAGAAGTCTGGTAAACATAAGCCTCCCAGTTCCTTATCAGATACAAGTTTAGCATATGCCTGTCATGATCTTTGACCAGCCAAGAGAAAATTGGAGATCAGAGTGTGCAGAGAAACAAACCACCTCTTCGGCAAAAAAAATGCCCCTCATACTTAGGGAATAGAGAAGACGAGGGAGAATATTTATTTACACCACATTGATATGGGCCCACAATGTTTAGATACTTTTTTTAAGATAATATGTTTTATTAAAGATTTGTAAAAACATGTAGATAGCAAATGTCCAGAACCATGCAGGAAATAATATGAAACAATGATATGAAATGGAACAACTGACCGAAGTCATAAACAAGTATCTTAAACAACCCCAAAACAACACCCACTCCCCCATCCCACCCTTTCCCTCCCTTGGAGCATGGCAGGTGACACCAGAAATGCATTAGGGACTGAGCAAGTTTCCCAAGGGTGCAAGCTATCAACAGCAGCTATCTGGATATTAAGACTTATAGGGACTGACAACGGTCCCTATACTGCTGCCGTCTATTCAGATGAGAAGCTATATGCTTTTCAACAGCCAAGGTCTGTGAAAGCTCCGGTGCCATTCACGGAGCATTGGGATACTGTTGTCCAGCCAGTGATGGAGAATAACAAGCTTGGTAGTTATAGAGATTAAAGCAATGTGAGCTTTCTGGGGGTCAAACAGCTCCTGTGAAGAAATTCCCACCAGGCATATCTGTGGAGTAAAAAAGGAATCTAACCCCAGCCATGGGTCAAGAAAACCATGGATGGATGTCCAGAAGGGGGCAGCCTTGGGGCATTTCCAAAGAATATGTTTAAGGGAACGGTCCCCTGTACCACATCACATGCACTCTGTTGAGGGCCTACAACCCATCCTATACAACTTCTGGTGGGGTGTAATAGACATTGTGCAATATGCAAAAATGCATAAGGCAGTGTTTGTCTTGCTTAATTAATTTGTATAACTGGCCCCATACCATTTACCAATCCTTGGGATCCAAATACAAGTTGAGGGACTGCTGCCAGTAAAAACAGATTCCCTGTAAACTACTCAAGTCTTGGGACCAAAGACAAGAATAAAATTTGGAAGTGGTATGCAGCTGCCCTGCCAGAGACAGGAAATCCATGAGAAAAGGGTGTGGAGGAGATATGCTATTCGAAGACCTCAGGAAATCAATAAACATTCAAGACAATTGAAGATGTTTGAATGGATGGCAAACTGGGATGGAAAACTGTTGTTGTATAGGCTGGGTGGAAACAATCTTAATGTTAGAAAAAAAGGATCTCATGGAGGCATGCTAAAGCAGGGGACAAAAGTTAAAAGGGATGGGTCAGTTCACTATGCAGATATTCGGGTTACCCATCAGAGACTGGGTTGGATCCTTAGACCAGTCAACCTTCAAGTGGGAGCAGATTTGTTTCAAGACTTTAAGTGACCACATCAGTGTAGTGTTACGCAACTGTGGTGGGAGTAATGAAGATGTGGCAAAGAGAAGACTGGAGAGTTGTAGGCCATGACATGGACAGATGTGGGACTCCAAAGATAACCAGAGTGGGGCATAGGTCCCATACTGGGGGGCATGTAAAGAATGAGACTATTGAAAGATATTGCAGCTGTGAAAAGCACAGTAATATAAGAAAAAGTCAGGAGGCTGAAGACCCCCTTTCTCCTTAGAGTGTTAGTTTATAGTAAGCCCAGTGAGCAGGCCTGCCTTTCCATAAAAAGTCAGAGAGGATGTTCTGAAGCCAAAGAAACCAGAACTTAGGGAGAAAAGGACTCAACATGCCTAAGGAGTACAATATCTGGGGCAAAATATTAATTTTGATGGTATGAATTCTTTCTGAAAGGGAAAGAGGGATAGGTGACCACCTGTGTAAATCCACTTTAATTGCTAAAAGCAAGGGAGAGAGATTCCTGTCCCCAACTCTGAAAGAGATCTAGAAACCTGGACACCCAGATAGGTAAGTGTTATGGACACCCAACAAAGGTCCATGTCCAAAATGTGCTGTTTAGAGACATGGACATTCAAAGGGAAGACCTGAGTCTTAACAAGATTAAGTTTGTATCCAGTCACAGATGATAACCGACAGATTTCCTCTAACACCACAGGAATCAGGAAGTCAGGAGATTCAACATATAGGAGAAGGTCATTGGCATAAGTCGACAATGTGCAATGGGAGCCACCTACTTGTATTCCCCCGAAAAGTTGGATTACTGTGAATTTTATGCAGATGGGGTTCTAAGTATAAGTTGAACAAAAATGGGGAGAGGAGACACCCCTGTCTGGTTCCACACTGAAGTGAAACTGTGGCAGAGATGACCCCATTACATCGGATTCTTGCTGTCTGGTTATGAAAGAGTGCCCATACCCAGTTACACCAAGCCTCAGGAAATCCAAACTTCTGAAGAGTGATGAACAGGAATCCCCATGGTACCCTGTCTATAGCATTTTCTGCATCTAGGGAGACCAAAACAGCAGGTATATTGCTCTCCTCAGATGCAGAAATTAGATGGAAATTTTTTCTGAGGTGGTTGCTGGAGTAACGCTCAGCCATGAAGCCCACCTGCTCCAGTGAGATCAGATGATTCCAAACCTAGAGAAGCCGATTAGAAAGAACCTTGGATAGAACCTTCAGATTGGTATTAAGGAGAGAGCTAGGATGGTAACTACCTGGAAGGAGTGCATCCTTCCCTGGCTTGGGAATCAAAGAGATCCAGACCTGGGTGAGGGAAGATTCCGTTACACCTGAAGTAGAGGGGTAATTAAACAGACGAGTCAATATAGAGGCAAGCGTGTCTGTGAATGTAGAATAAAAGGAATTGAGAAAGCCATCAGGGCCCAGAGCATTCTCCATAGGGAGATGCTCCATCACCAAGTGAACTTCCTGCAAAGTAATAGGGGATTTTAAAAAATCCTGTTGGGAGGGGGATAATGAGGGCAGAGTAAGGGGTGCGAGACACTCCTCTATTTGCTGATTGGAAGGCCTTGCTGTAGATTGCTGACTATATAAAAAGCTGTAAAATGTACAAAAGGTGCTATCAATTTCCTGAGGCTGGATAATGACATGACCAGCTGGGTCAAGCTCAAGGCTGGGGATGGCCTTGTGCAAATCCATGTGTTTTAGGCAGAGGGCAAGGAGTATCTCAGCTCTTTTGCTTGACTCCAGATAATGAGTTTTTGTTTGCTGGATTGTCAGGTCCTCCTTCTGAGCCAAAATCTCATAGTACTGTGCCCTGAGATCATGTAACCGAGTCCAGGAGGTTAAGTCGTACCAAGAAGAAAGGAAGGATTCTAACGATGTTAAGGGATGTTTAAGCCATTGACCCAAATCTTGTTTCAAGGTGGTCAACAAATCCAAGAGGTTAGACTTAATCATAGCTTGAGAGGTTCTGCACAGTCTGATTCCTAAATAGTTTAACCCATCTGACACCCAAGAGGCACTCCACCTCATAACCTCTGATTTATATGTATAGAAATATAAAGGCATAAATGATGTTTTATCCATGTTTAATTTATAACCTGAGATAGTGCCAGAATTAGTTAGCACCTAGAAAAATGCAGGTAGGGAAGTTGCTGGAAGTTGAACATACAGCAATATATCATCAGCATAAGTCAAAATGGCAGAGGATTGACCTGCAACAGAAATCCTGTGAATATGTGGATGACTGTTAATAATACTGGTAAGGGATTCTAGGTGCAAATTAAATAACAGGAGGGATAATGGGCAGCTCTGACAAGTACCTTTTCTTAAGGGAAAAGAGGGGAGGAGAGAATAAATGCGGGCAGAGGGTTGGAAATATAGAAGTTGCACCCATACTATAAATTTAGCAGGGAAGCCAAACCTTTTAAAACCTCAAATAAATATCCCCAAGAAACCCTGTCAAAGGCTTTTTTCTGTGTCAGTGGACACCAGCACTGCAGGGCTGTGGGAGTTCCCTGATGCAGAAAAAAGATGGGCCAATTTGCGCAAATGATTACGAGAGTGTCACTCCAGCATAAACATTCAGGACATATCAAATCATGCCAGACTTTGAGGAGTCTCTGAGCTAAAATTTTTGCAAGAATTATAACATCAGTATTTTACAAAGAAATGGGTCTGTAATTTTGTACCAGTTCTGGATCTCTGCCAGGCTTAGATAAAAGAGTAATAAAGGCCTCCTGGAAGGATGGGGTAGATAACGCTTATCATAAACTTCATTATAAAAAGTGGTAAGATGCAGAGCCCAAAAATTCCTAAAAACATTGTAAAAATGAGAAGAAAGCCCATCATGGCTGAGGGTCTTATCCAAAGGGAAGGCTTGAATAGTACCTTCCACCTCATCCACTGAGATTGGCTGCTTAAGTAACCCTATGCACTCCTCACAAAGTTGAGGAAGGGAGGCATTCTGTAGAAAATTGGAAGTAGCCCCAGGGGGAGGAGGGTGTTCCCCGGCATAGAGCTCTGAATAATAATCAGAAAAACAACTAGCTATATCCCTGGGATCTGTCAAATAGGGAGAGTCTAGCGCATGGTTAATTGCGGGGATGATTTGGGCCGAGGCTTGCGGCTTCAAGTGTAATGCCAGTAACCTACGTTTCTCTCCCGGGTCCACATATTGCATTCTAGCTTTGAAATGGGCCCACTCCACCCCCTCATGAAGAAGTTCAGAATATTTCTCCCTGGCCAGCACCAGCAAGTGCCAGTCCAACTCTGAAGAGGAAGCAGAGATTACCCCTTCTTGCTGCTTAATTTCCATGAGGAGTTGACAACAAGCATGCTGGCATTCCTTGTTCCTAGCACAATCCAATTGGATCTATTCATCTTTAACCATCATTTTGTAGGTGCCCCAAACAGTGTGAAAATTCAGCACTGAACCAACATTGTGCTGGAAAAAAAGTTCTGAGTAATCTTTAACATGGTTCACAATGTTTGAGTCTTTTGATAGATGATTATTGACTCGCCATACCTTATTTCTATTTAAAAAGAAGGGGGCACCAACCGCAAGGATATAGATGAGTGGTCCAAAACAACATGCCTCAATATTGCATAGGGAAATGCTAGATAATGATGACTTATAAACCAAAAAATAATCTAAGCAGGAAAAGGATTAATGCATGAGTGAGTAAAAAGTTTATTGCTTCTGAGTAGGACTGAACTATGTCCAGAGGTCAATAACACCTAGAGAGTGAATAAAATCCGAGAGAGCCCTCTGTGCCGGAGAAAAACCTTGGTGTCGTGGAGGAGATCTACCCATGGTGGGGTCCTAGATCAAGTTCCAGTCATCTCCCAAGATGAGTGGAAATTCAGTCAGAGAACCCAAAAGATCCAGAAGTGCAGTAAAAAAGGTGGGATCATCAAAGTTAGGCCCATAGATAGAGGCTAATATAACCAGGGATCCACCCAAAATATCATGCAAAATTAAATATCTGCCATCTGAGTATGAATCTTCTTTGATAAATTGAAAAGCCACAGATCTAGCAAAACAGATGGCTAACCCAGCACGGTGCTTACTTGCACCTGCTGTATAGGCCTGTCCCACCTCCACAACATAGCTTCCTGGGTCCTGGTGTGGGTTTCCTGCAAAAGGACAACATGAGTTCCCAAAGTTTTAAGATGCCTAAGGATCATACACCTTTCTTTCTGGTGTTTGGGCGCCATTAATATTCCAGTGAATGATCTTATAGGATGAATTAAGCAGATTGAACAATGCCATCTAATAATTTATTAGACACATAGAAAAATAAAAGTAACATTCACAGGACCTTTGCAAATTCCTCCAACAAAACCCCAGGACCCTTAAAATTAACCATTTCCAAAGCAAAAGGAATTCCAAATCTCAAACAGGAGGAAACAAAGAAAGAAACAAGAAAGGCCTGGCAGATTGTAATAGAAGAAAAAAAATCTGCAAGGCATACATCCAGGAACCCGTTAGATAAGGCGACTGGCTCAGTTAGGATGCCACGGGGTGCATAACTGCAGAGGAAAAAAAAAAGGGGGGAAGGAAGAAAGGGGAAAGGAGAATAAAATGAAGAACAAGAATGCTAAGCACCCGCACAAGCTCTCAATTAAAAATGCCAACATTAGAACAAACAAAAATGGGCCAGCATGGTGGCACTGAGGGCTGAGGCACTGGACGATTTACATTGTGTTACACTGATGACCTGTTTTTGGGAACGAGCACAGGCTACCAGTGTTTGGCAGGGTTGGAGAAGGATTGAGCATCTGAGGGACTGCTCTCCTTCCCCGGGGGGGGGCGGACACCAGTGGTTGGTGCTTGACTGACCCCTAGCAGAGACTGGGGGGCAGTGCATCAGTGCTGCAGTAGAGAGGTGAAGATGGGGCAGATGCCTGGAGGATCATGTGCAGAAGCATGTGCACTCCCTTCGCTTGCATCATTGCATGCCCCTCTCCTCTACAGGGGAGAAAATTGGAGTCCTCACCATGGATTATGATTGTCCCCTTCACAGCGCTGCTGAGAGGGCACTCTCCCCAAAACTGGATTTGGTCTGGTGGGTTGAGGGTCTTCCCACCCCCACCATGAAGGGTAAGTCATGGGACTGAAGGGGAAGGGGTGTCATACCTGGTTGGCATGGGGGGGATGTCAGATGGCAGGCAGGGACTCCAGGAGAAACAGCACCAATGAAAACAAACAAAAAAAAGGGGAAATATGAACAGGATAAGAAAGAGCCAAACTCAAAGCAATAAGCAATTGACCACTATGAGAGATGCTGCATGAAAGTTAAAGTACACACAGATCACAACTTTATCTTTCAAAACTACAAAAGGGAAAAAGGTACAGAAACACTATATGAAACTCAAAACCTAACAGTCCATTTTTGTACACAGTTGCTGAAGGGGTCATACAAAAAGCTAAGGAAGATAGTCACTATCTGCCAGTATAACACAATATCACAGCCAGACAGGTTTATTTGGCCAAACAAGTTTGTAGCTGAACAATGACAAAATCCAGTAAAGACAAAATGCTCAGTCCTGTATGTGTGCCATGGTTCTATCCACAAATTGTCACACCAAGGTGACTCAAACATAAAGGGCAATTGTGTTTATAAACTGCAGAACCAAAACAAAATCACAGTACATACCACAGGGGGAAGTCAGGAGGGTAAAAACAAAGTTAAAACACTGAAGTCAGAATTGCTCACCAATGTGCATCCAAATTAGAACCAAGGCCAAACCCTCAAGAATTCACTTCAGAGCTGGCAATTGAAGGACCAGAATAAGCTTGGGCAGGCCTAATCAAGCAGCAGAAGCTGATGAAAATTCAGGTAGGCCAGAGAGGCCATAGACAATAAGGCAAGCCGGGAACAGCATACAGAAACACACCTTAGCTGCATGTAGGGCTTTCTTGATATCCTGGTATGCTATCTGCTGATCCCTTACCCAAGGAGTAACATCCCCAAAAATATAGTAGTGATGAGAGTTCTGGAAAAAGGAGCCCCTTTCAATTGCTTTCCATTGAATATGGAGCTTCCTCTGATAGTCTAAGCACTTGATGATGATGGCCCAGGGCTTGCCATCAGGTGGTGGCACCGGTTTGAGGGATCTGTGGGCCAGCTCAATGAAGAAATGCTCATCCAGATGGGGGGCCTGCAACATCCATAAGCAGATTCTGCATAAATTGAAGCATATCTGCACCCTCCGCCTTCTTAGGGTACCAATGAAGGCCAGGTTGATGCATCTATTCCTATTCTCCAGCTCTTTGATCCCATCTTCAAGCTTTTTTACCTTCCTACAAAGTTTAGTGAGCTTTTTCTCCTCCTGACTATGAGAGTCCTCTGACAAGGATATTCTAGCCTCGGCATCACCCATTCGCTGGGCCAGCTTTGCCAGAGAGGGTTAATAGATTTAACTTCATCTGCTACCTTAGTTAAAGTGAGCTCGATAGAAGCAAGTGCCATAAAAAATGTGTCCAGCTGAGCATGAAGACTTTCAGGCTCTAAGTCTTCATGAGAATCTGGCTTGGGACAGTGCTTAACTGGTGGTGGCTGTGACGAGAGTTGTTGTGCAGTCTGTGTAGACTTGGCCACTTTGACCTGTAGGACTTCAACTTCTGACATTTGAATGTGTGAAAGTTCACTCCAGGCAGTAAAAGCAACACACCACACACAAATGGAGAAAAAGGAAACTACAAAAACTTGAAAAAAGTCATGCTTACAAGCCACTGAACCCGGAGCTGTTCCAACTGCAACCGATCAGGGCACAGGCATTATGTGACTCCTCAAAAAGTTTATTAATAACCAAGGTTTGGTGGACGAAACTCAGCATAGATTTACAGCAGGGAGATCAACAATAACAAACATGTTAGTATTCTACAATAAGGTCATTGAAGCAGTGGACTTGGGTTTTTTGGGGGATTTTTCTAAAACCTTTGATAAGGTTCCTCACAATTGAGTAATACAAGTACTATACAATATGGAACTCAATGGTACACTAATTAAATGGATTGATTCATGGCCCACAGACAGAAACCAGAGAGTAAGTATAAAAGGCTATCTGTCAGAATGGGCTTGGGTTAGGAGTGGAATACCATAGGGGTCTGAATTAGGTCCTTGTTTATTCAAATTGCATGTCTTGTTGGTGCCAACATGTGAGGACACTTGGACAACTAAATCTGCCAGTGACATTAAAATAGGCAGGGTTGTGAACAATGGAGATGAGGCTGGATTGTTACAAAAATCATTGGAATTAGTAGAACAATGGACAGTAAATAACAAACTGGAACTGAGTGTCAACAAGTGTGGGGACATGCACTTAAGAAGACACAATAACAATCATATGTTCTTAATTCAAGGCAATGAATTAAGGGCAACTAAAGAGGAGCAGGACCTGGGAATATTAATTTCTGATACTATGGAACCCAAAAAGTATTGTAACACCATAGCTAAGAAAGCTAACTCAGTAGTGGGTAGCATAAGAAGAAATATCAGGAGCAGGGATAAAGAGGTGATATTGCTGCTCTATACATCCTTGGTGAGACCAGGGTTGGAGTACTGTGTACAGTTCTCATCTCCACGAGCTAAACAAAAAATAAGGACATTAGTGGGGGTACAGCATAGGGCAACTAAAATGGTTACGACAATCAACTCTCTTAGTTATGAGGAGAGACTGACAAACCTGGGACTGTACTCATTAGAGTACAGAAAGATGTGAGGGGACCTCTGCCTGGTATATGAGGCAATTACAAACATGGAGCTATGGAAATGTTTTGGCTTGCATTATAGAGACAACATTTACGACACTATAGCTCACACTTTACAGTTAAAGGGAGAAAAACGAATCGCAAAAAAGGGCATCATGGTTCAATCAGATGGTGGTGGGTATTTGGAACTCCCTGCCAGCAGAGGTTGTGAGCAGCACAAGTATAGGAATATTTAAGAACAGATTGGATAAATACTGTATTTGGAAAAATATTAAGGGATACTCAAATTAATGGTTGAGCTGTAACAGGCATTGCCTACTAAGCTCAGATAAACCTATGAAACCCATGAAACTATGAAACCAGGCATGCAACTTAATAAATGTGAAGACAAATGCATACAAAAATAAAAGTCTACAGGTCACAAGTAGACTGGCATGGGTGTAAAAATAAACTTGAGACCATGCAAGAACTGAATAATGAAAAAGTTGAATGAGACTTGAATTAAAGTTGGCCACAGAAAATATATACTGGGATGTGTGCAGAAATGAACTGAGTCAATTCAAGAAATGAATAAAGAGAAAATAAAGGGGGCTTGAATTAGAGTTGGCCACAAATAAGGTGAGAGATGTGTATAGTTGCATTAACTCTGTCAAACTGACTTGTAGGGCAGTAGGATTTGACAACTGTAAATGTGCAAGAAACCCCTGAAGTGTTTAATATGTATCTTTGCTGTGTGTATTGCTGAGCAGAATATTTTTGATCCAGAGAAAAGATAGCAGTATCAATAATGACACTAGTCTGTATACATATATATATATGAGTCTCTACACAGATGGTAATGGATAAATTAATACCCTTGGATATAAAGAAGTCAGAGAAACCATATAGCTTATCCCCCAAGTTGCTCAAGGTCATCAGTAAGGAAATAATAGAAATGTTATGGAAAATATCCAATAAATCATTAATAGTGAGAGAGGTTTTGACAAATTGGAGAACAGTGGCTTTGATCCTCATAAGGTTTCAGGCAATAGACATGGTCAGATTATCTCCACATATTTAACAATATTTCTAAAGAGATTCTCTCTAGGGACCCTGCTCTGGTACTGCAGGCATGCACTTTAATTGGTGCAACTGTATGTGAAAAAGGAACTAAAGTCAGTACAGATAAATACAAATCAATAAGCCTAATGTTATGTATTATTAGACAAATCTTGGAATCAAGTGTTAAGAATAAAATACTTAAGTTATTTTCTGATACAAATAAAATGGATATGAAACAATGTGGATATGCTAAGGGTAGATCATATATTACCAGGCTACTAATGTTTCACAAGTCCATAAACAGAGGATATCTAGTGAATGTTGTCCTTTTAGATAATAACAACACATTTTATTTGGTTTTACACAATGCTGTCACTGAAAAATAAATTCATATGGGCTTTCATCATTGAATAATGTCCTGTCTAGAAGGAACGTTACAACAAGTCTGAAAAAATGGTTATGATACATTTAGATGATAACATAATAAGTGGGGTACCACAAGGCTCAGTATTAGGTCTGATATCTTTTCAAAACTGTAATACATTAGTGACATCAGCACAGGTATCTCCAACTGGCTAGAGAAAAAAATGCAAATTGTAGTCAGCTTGGAGGTACTGTTGATACTCTTGATGGAATCAAAAATATACAGCATGATCGGGATAAAAAAGTAGTTCAGCAGCCTGTTGGTGGGGTGAAACTTAATGTTGATCAATGAAATGTATTAAGTTTTAGCTCCAATAATTAAAGGGATACATACTACTTAAGTAGACAAATCCTAAAATCAAGTAAAGAGATCTTGAAATAGTTGTATCAAGTGATGTTAACATTCAAAACACTGCAAAATGGCCAATAAAAACAAGCAGATTTCTGGGTGGCATTTGCCATAACTTTACTAGCAGAGTAAGGAATACTTCATAGGGCATATTTTAGACCCCATCTAAACTTTCAATCCCATTTTTCAACATCGTAGAAACATAGAAACATGGAACTTGATGGCCGATAAGGACCACTTAGCTTATCCAGTCTGCCCATTTCCACCTACCTACACTATTACTACAGACCATGACCAATCTACAGCTCTTTTTCCTCAACCCATTCCTTTCCACTATGATTCCCTTGTGCTTATCCTATGCATTTTCAAACTCCGCTACTGTTTTCAACCCCACCACCTCTGCTGGATGGCTGGTCCAGGAATCCATGACTCTTTCTGTGAAGAAGTACTTCCTCACATATCTCCTGAATCTACTCCCCCTCCAGCTTCATAGCATGTCCTCTTGTTCTTTAGCACATTTTCTTCTTAAAAATATTTCCATCTTGTACCTTCCTTATCCCCGAGAGGTATGTAAAGGTCTCTATCATATCCCTTCTCTCCCTCCCTCTTCTGTTCCAGGGTATACATATTGAGGTCCTTTAGCCTCTCCTCATAGGACTTTTGATGCAGACTATGCACCATTTTAAGTTGCCCCCTTCTGGAATGTCTCCACTCTATATCCTTCTGGAGGGCAAAGGGTGATAATGTCACCAGACATTATGCCGCAGCAATATACCATACTGTCAATACAGCACAATATATTGCCAGCGGCATAAATCTTTGTTTTGCAGGTGCTCTGTCTCACCCCCCCATTATTGGGGGCTGTGCCCCCGAACCCCCCAACTAAAATAACTAACTCAAGGGGGGTTAACAGCTAATATCACAAAAAGTGTGAAAAATAAAAAAAATCCCACGTGTCTGGGACTGGGAATCGAAACCTGGTCCCAAATGCATTGCCTGCCTCCCTTGCTACCAGTGGCTCATTCCATCAAGCCACGGTAGCTGCTCAGTGGACCCTCATCCCAGCAGGATTCTTATCCTGTACTGGTACGAGTGAGAGAGTGCACTACCGTGCATACATCCTTTCATGGTTTTGCACCCTCTCACTCTTCCCTGCCACACTGTTCCTGCTACACGGTCATGTCCTGTGCTGTACAGCATACAACATATTGACCTGGTAGGCTTCTGGAGATGTTGGGCCTGATTTTGAAAGAGCCCTTAGATCACTGCAATTTGTGGCAATCTAGAGATGCTCAATACTCCAGCTGCTGTAAAATTGGGGGTCCTTCAGCCAAAAACCCAGGAGTCACCACACTCGCAGGCTAGCACCAAACAATAGCCGCACCTGCGGGAATTGCCACAGAGATCCAGCTCCCCAAAATCAGTGCAACAAAAAATAATTGCCAGGAGGGGTCTGGTGCAGAAGGGGCATGGGGAATGTCATAGGAGGTGGTAGGGAGTGAGTGGGCATGGTGGGGGTGATTGGGCACCCAGCAGGGCTGCCATTATTATAACTATTATGGTAATGGTTTATGATTGTTTATAATAATGGCACCCCCGCTGGGTGCCCAATCACCCTCCCGGCATGCTCACTCACTCCCCAACACCCCTATGGCACTCTCCTGTCCCTTCTGCCCCTGGACCCCACATACAGAGCTCCCCTAATTCTCCAACTTGTGGGGAAATAATGCAAGGGGCGTTGACCAGCTCCTGGCTGGTCTAACTTGAGCCCCTTAGTGCAAAAGGGGATGCTGCTGCCCTGCCATAGTACATGCCCCCTTGTGATCTGGCACACCCCAATGTAAGTTGCAAGGGTAGTGCAGTACCTGTTTGGTGCAGTGGATTCCCATTCAGATGCAAACCACATTTCAGAATTGGGAATGCCACAATTTATGATGCTAGGTGTCAATTGCATCATTAACATTTGATGCAGGCACCTTGCATCGGTCTACGGGCTTCTGGAATTTGGCCCGTTGTCTCCAGAACAGGACACAGTACTCTAGGTGGGAGTCTTAAAAGTGATCTATACAGAGGCAACACCACCACCCTTATTCTGCTAATGAAACCCCCCTCTAGCACCCTAGCATCCCACTAGCCCTCCCATGTTACACTGCCTGACCACCTTTACATTATCCAGTATGACTACCCCAGGTTTCTTTCCTGCTTGGTGGTCATTAATACCACTCCCCCATTTTGTGTTCCTCCCCTTGGTTTCTGTACCCTAAGTACATTATTTTGCACTTTTCACATTGAAGCTCAGCTGCCATACCCTTCACCACTCCTTTAGTTTTTCTCAGGTCTCTGTTCCTTCTATTCAACTCCCTCCCCCAGAGTGTCCACCCTACTGCAGATTTTATGTCATCTGTAATGAGGCAGACCTTCCTTTCCAGGTCCTATGAAATGTTACTTATAAAGACTATAAAGAGGGCTGGTCCCAGTACTGATCCTTGAGGTAACCCACTGGTCACCTTCCCTTCATAGAAATATAGAAGTTGATGGCAGATAAGGACTGCAAGGCCCATGTAGTCTGCCCATTTTTTCTACCTTATGAATGTGCCATAGGCCTTTACTCTGTCAATGACCTATCTATTCATACATCTGTTTTGCTCCCTTATGGCTATCCCATGCCTGTCTGAAGACCTGCACTATATTCATATCCACCACTTCCTGAGGTAGGACAATCCATGCATCCACCACCCTTTCTGTGAAAAAGAACATCCTCACATTACCCCTTAATTAGCCTCCCTCTAATCTCATGCTGTGCCCTCTTGTCCTGCTTTTTTCTTATATTGAAACATGTTAGACTCTTTCACCTTGTTAATGCCCTTATGTTGTTTGAATGTTTTGATCATTTCACCTCTCTCCTTCCTTTGCACTAGGGTATACATATTGAGCTCTGTTAATCTGTCCTCATATGTTTCCTGATGCAGTTCCTGCACCATTTTGGATACTCTTCTCTGGACTGCCTCCATTTTGTTAATGTCCTTGTGCAGGTGAGCCTCCAGTACTGCATGCAGTACTCCAAATGGGGCCTAACCAGTGTCTTGTAAAGAGAGATTGCTACCTCCCTCTTACGACTTGTGATACCCCTACTAATACACCCCAACATCCCTCTAGCCTTACTTACTGCTTTAGTGGTCTGTTTGGATGATTTAAGGTCATCTGTGATGATGATGATGATGCTGCCCAAGTCTCCTTCTTCCCTTGTGACTGCCAGCAACTCTCCTCCCAACCTATAGTGGCTTCAGGGTTTCTCTTCCCTATGTGCATGATCTTGCACTTCTTTGCATTAAACCCCAATTGCCACTCTTCTGACCATTTTGCCAGTTTATCTAGATCTCTGCTCATTCTGCTCACCCCATCTAGATCATCAACTCTGTTGCAGATCTTGGTGTCATCTGGAAACAGACAAACCTTACCCTCCAGTCCATCTGCAATATCACTGATGAAAATATTGAAGAGGACTGTCCCCAGGACTGATCCCTGAGGTACCCCACTTGTGACTTGGTGTGGTTCAATATGAGCAACAAACCTCTATGCCAAACAAGTGAGCAAAATCAAGAGGAGAAAGAGACCGCTATGGTTCTTGAAAGAGATGGCTTCCTTGGAGTGAACTCTTTTTACCCCTACCCTCTGTCACCTATACCCTAACCAATGTCTTATTCAGTTTACCACCTTTGGACCCACCATTAGGCTACTCAGCTTGCTTACTAGTCTCCTATGTGGAACAAGTGTTAAAAGCCTTACTGAAATCTAAGTGAGCCATGTCCACCACTTCACCCTGATCTAGTTCCTTGTTAACCCAGTCAAAGGAATCAATCAGATTTGTTTGATATGACATTCCTTCTGTGAACCCATGCTTCCCTGGGTCTTGTAAGCCGCTGGATTCAAAATATTCTACAATCCTTTCCTTCAGCAATGCTTCCATTAACTTTCCCACCTTAGATGTCAGGCTGACAGACTTATAATTGCCAGAGTCCTCCCTGCTGCCACTTTTGTGAAGTGGAACTACATCCACCTCCCTGCCCCCCCCCCAGTCCTCCGGAACCACTCCTGTTTACAGTGAGCTGTTAAATACAGTAGAACTGTCAGAGGTGTAGCCAGCATTTTCTTGAGCTCATGCAATCCGTTGTATACACCACACCTGGCACCATTGCTTTGTCCACCTTCAGATTAGCAAGTCCCTCCAAGACTTTCTCCTCCTAAAAAGGACAAGTGTCCACCTCCTCCCTCCAAAACTTCTCTTACTTTGTGGCCTCTCTCCTTCTCCTTCCTCTGTGAACACTGAATAAAAGTATTTGTTCAGGATATAGTAGGTGCCTTTTCCTGGTCCTCCTCTGCACAGGCCCCCCACTTCCCTTTTTAACCTTACAATCCCACCCCCGGTCTTCCTCTTTTCAGTGACATATCTAAAAATAGCTTGTCCTTTTTCATTACTGCCTGGGTTATTCTCTATTCAGTTTGTTCCTTTGTGCTCTTTATTGTTTTCCCTGATTCCCTCTGTCTCCCTTGCTACACCTTCCTATCCTCCTCCCTCTGTCTCTCCTTGTACCTTCTAAATGCTACCCTTTTAGCTTTTACCTTTTCAGCCACCTCTTTCAAGAAACATAGCGGTCTCTTTCTCCTCTTGATTTTGCTCACTTGTTTGACATAGAGGTTTGTTGCTTATATTAAACCACACCATGCAGTGATCACTGGTCCCCAAGTGGCTTCATACATTGATGTCTGCAACACTGTCTCTGTTAGTGAGTACCAAGTCCACTATTGCCCCATCATGAGTGTGTTCACTGACTAGTTGCCTGTGGATAGTCCCCTGAAGAGAGTCATGGATGTCCCTACTTCTAGTAGATGCTGCTGGGAGGCCCCAATCTATATCTGGGAAGTTGAGGTCACACACCAGCGGCACCTCCCCATTTTCTGCCATCTTGATAATGGCTTCCACCAGTACTTTATCTAGTGCCTACTCCTGTGCTGGACATCTGTAGATCACTCCAGTGCAAATAGTGGCACCATTACCCATATTAAGGGTGATCTACAATACCTTTACCTCCCTCTGTATTCCCTGTATCTTTGTCACATTTATGCTTTCACTGCTGGTGCAGAGATCCCTCTTCTGTCACCAGTCATAGACAGGCAGGACCTCGGCAAAAGCCACTGTGTGAGTTACCTAAGAGCCCTCCCCAGCTCCTTAAACTCCCCCTGCACAATCCTAGCCCCACCCCTAGCCTGGTCATTAGTCCCCAAGTGGACAATGACATCCACCTCTCCCTCCCATCCTGCAGCCCTAGTGAGCTGCAGGATCTGCTTCCCATCCATCTAGGCCATAGCACCAGGCAGACACCTGACCTGCCTCTCTCTCCCCCTTTCCTATTTCCAAATCTATCCCCCTCACAATCGAGTCCTCACCAGAAGTTGCTTCTTCTTCTTCTTCTTCTTGGGTCCTCTACCATCCTCCTTGGGGTATCCACTATGGAGGGCCACCACATCCTACCTGGTCAGTACCAAAAATACCTCCTCTTAGCAGTGTAGCCCTGCCAGAGTGGTCTAGGAATGATGTAGTGGTACCGGTTGAGGATTGTTCCTCTGTCTCACCACCCCCATCCTTCCAGAGCCCACCATAGTTCAACTGTTCCTCCTTCCTGGTATCCTTGGAGGTAACAGTGGCAGACTTGGAGGCCCATGGTTTGTTCAAGAGACAGACTTGGTGGCCTCTGGGTGGGGGAAGAGGTCCCCCAAATCCTGGCCAACTTAGCTAAAAGACTAGTGACCTCCTCTATCAACCAAGAGAGATGTGTGCAAATGGGGCAAGTCCATAGTGTCCAGAAGGTCTCCCAGAAAATTGATGCCCCACAGCCACTTCGCTGTACCATGCCCAGCATTCTCAACTTCTGTTCTCTCTGTGTTACCTGGAAATACTTTTGTACCCTTACCTCTGCTAGGGTGGTCCTAGTTTTCCCCTTTGTTGTTTGATTACATTTGCATTCCCCTGTTCCTTGTTTAAATCTTGTTATACTCTTACCCTAGAATGGTGTTGCTCCTATTCCCAGTTTTTGCCTACTTTTGACCTTCTGCCCTTCTCAGTTGTTACTGTTATACTGATGTGAATAGGTGCCTTGCCTTAGTTGATGGCCAGAGACCCCTACTTCTCTGCTTCCTTCTGCTGGTGCCTGCCAACACTTATGATGGCAGTCACCTCTCCCACTCCTTCATTGCTGCACTCACTTCCTGGACACAAACGTGAGGGACACATCAGCAGGGCTGCTTTTATGAAGAACCTGCTCCCTTCCTGGTGGCATATTATTGGCTGTGGGAGGTCAATTATCAACAAGCTGAGGCCCCAGATCAGACAATCAATGCCCTTCCCCCAAACTACAGGGCTAGGCACAGTTCTTATAATATGGCCCCTAAATATGTGCTACTCTGGCTAGTCTCAAATGTACCCTTCACTCAATAATAAATACACCTCAACATACCCCACAACACAAGCCTTTTCTTGTCCCTCCTGTGGCAAATGCAGGCAAACTCTGCTTAAAGTAGCACCTTCAGGAAAATTGATCTTATATACTGTAACAAGCCAAACCTGCTAACAGAAATCTGACTGAGCCCCACCTCCAATAATCAACTACCTGAGGCACCAGGACAGACAATTAGCACCTCTCTGCCAAACTACACTGCAAGATATAGTTCTTATAATACAGAACTTAAATGTGTTCTTCTCTAGCTGGTCTCACATTTACCCTTCATTCAATAATAAATACATTAATGCAAACAAGTTTCACCACAATGTACCCCACCTATGCTGTTCCCAAAAAAACAGAAGCCTTTGTTGTCCCTCCTGCAGGAAATGCCGGCAGACTCTGCTTGAGGAAGCACCTGGAGGAAAATTGGTCTTGTATATCAAGCCAAACCAACCTGGTATGCATGACATCAAAAAGGCAGTATCACCTGTGTTGCAAGGATGCAAAGGATAACTACAAAGCTTATACAATATAGCCTTTTAAGGAAATATCATACTCAGGGCTGCTAAATAGATTAGGTATGTTTAGCCTTCAGCAGATGAGATAAGGAGTGATCAATTACATGTCTATGATATTTTAAGTCACTGTACAGTGAACGATCAAACTCAACTCCATTTAAGCAAAGGTCTCATGAAATGGGAGGGCATAACAGGCTGCTTAAGCATACACCTTTTAAAACAAAAAGTTAGAAAATGTTTTATACATAAGAGGCTGTTGAGATATGGAATAAACCCCCAGAGGATGTTGTGACCAGTGTTACAAAACACACAGTCCAGAAACAAATAGTTTGATACCTTTTATTGGACCAAGATAGATGTAATAAAAGAATACAGTGCCTAAGCTTTTGGATCAACCAAGTCCTTCCTCAGAAGCTTATGCCAGTTTTTTTCAAAATCACATTCTATTAATACCTAGATCATACATAACAAAATAGAAATAATTCTCATTGCATTGGTTTAAAATACTTTTCTTAAAACATAACTGAGGTTTAAATAAAAAAAAAATAGGTTATGCCAGCTAGCTGCTGTGAAGCATACCGAGGTTAAATGTCAACAGAGGTGGATAAGAAGAATCCTTCGAGAGGCCAGACAGTTTCACAAACTTACATTATGAATGATGCATGACTGCATATGTGAATACACTCTTAATTAAAAGTGAGACCTTTAGATTTAATAACCACTTAAGTAAGTGTTAAAAATGGGATAGTATTCCATGTTAAAAAAGGTACTACAAAATAGAAATTTTCTATCTATGGCTATAGGTAGGTATAAAGAAAAGTTTCCCTGGTGTGAACAAACTGTTTCACATATTCATACAGTATTAAACCTATCTGGAGATATTTTCTCAACTGTATACTCAACCAGTTCATATATTCCATAAACATTAAAACCTTCAGTGCTATAACAATATGTTTTTACAAGATTATATCAATTGTCAGTATTAGTACCCAATAAAAAAAAACTACCAAGGACCCCCTAGTAAATGAGATATGCATCCTAATATGATTATTATTCAATAATGTGTCAGTATATAATCAATCTACTAATGTACAGTAACAGTTTTAGGAATCTGAATCAAAACCTATTGGAATTAAAACTCCCCGGTGACATCATTATATAGATAACTAGCTGGAAGGAAGTATATATTCACTATGTATGTAAATCAAGAGTCCTAACACACTGTAATATCATCATATCATGAACCTGCATATACACCTTACCTCCTAAAACACAAACCCAAACCCCACCTCCACCCACACACACAAAACCAACCCCAACCAACACACCATCTCCCTACCCACCCACTCCACATACATATCCATATTTTTTTGGTGTGAAACCAACATATAGATAACAAGTAAAAAGGGACCCTATAACCATAGAATATTAAAACAAAAACTAAAACACACTGAAGTTCCATTATATGCCCATCACTTGTCCATCCTTTGTACTAAAGGTCTGTGTAAGTTTAAGTAGGGTAATGTGTCATAAAACACAAATCAGTGTTTAATACAGAATACTATCCCATTTTTAACATGTATTTAAGTGGGTATTAAATCTAAAGGTCTAGCTTTTAATTAAGAGCGTATTCACATAACACACTTAGTCATGCATCATTCATAATGTAAGTTAGTGAAACTGTCTGGCCTCTCAAAGGACTCCTCTTATCTGCCCTGTTAACATTTGACCTTGGTATGCTTCACAGCAGCTAGCTGGCATAAACTTGTTTCTTCCACTTAAACCTCAGTTATGGTTTAAAAAAGTTATTTTAAACCAATGAGAATTCTTTCTGTTTTTTTTTTATGTGTATGATCTGGGTGTTAATAGAATGTGATTTTCCAAACAACTGGCATAAACTTCTGAGGAAGGACTTGATTGGTCCAAAAGCTTAGGCACAGTTTTTTTTTTTTTACATCTATGTTGGTCCAATAAAAGGTATCAAACCATTTTTTTCTGGATCTGTTCTCACAAGGACCAACATGACAACTAAACTAATTCTGTAAAACACACAGGGAAGTATTGTCAGTGACTACCACTGAGGTGTGCAGGGTCAGGATGCTCTTCTTAGCTTCTGTCCACCCTATAGACTGTAATATTTGTTTGTTTCATATTGATTGATTCTTTCACTTCATGAGTGACCTGGTCCCAGAGGTCACTTTCAGGCATGATCAGGGCCATAAGGATGGCACAAAATGGTAATAAGTACATACAAATGAAGCATTTGACATTACAGTACAACTGAATGATCATGGTGCAAAGGTGAAGACAAACAATAAATAAAAGAAATGCAGGACAAGAAGCATTTGACATTACAACACTGTGGATGGCCATGGTGTGAAAGTGAAAAACAAACAATAAATACAAATAATACATTTAACGTACAATAAATGCAAATGCAGAAGCAATGCCACAAATAGAAAATCATAAACATGTGTGTTAATAACCCCATTCCTAGAATCCAAAACTAGGGGGAGCATTTACACGCAGAGTCTCTCCAAGTGCCCTATCCAAGTCTGAAATTAACAACTGTGAAGTGAGTGGTATTCCCCTAGGTGATTCCTGTCCCCCTCTGATTCAGCAGGGCAATGACAACTGGTCCATTGTTTCTAAACACAAAACCAAGTGAAGGGGAGGCCAGATGTTTAATAAACCTCCCACACTACCTATATATAATAGATATGATGGCCTACTAATTGAGGATAACCCCCCCTCCCAGAATGAGTCTCCCAATACTTTACCCAAAAGCACTAAAGGGTTAGGAAAAGAAATAAAAACCATTTCAGAACCCACAACTAATTCTCCTTCTAACCCCAAGACAAAAGTGTCCATGTCTCCCTATTCTGGGACCCTAGATCCCAACATATCAAAAACCAGCATCCCTATTAGTACAAAGGATGCTAAACAAATCTTGGTGTTGGGGGATTCTATGATCAAACATATTGACCGGGCAATATGTAATCCAGACAAACTCAACCGTACTTGTTCCAGCCTTAGGGGGCTAGGGTAGCCGATATAACAAATATTGTTAAAAAAGAACTTAAAAGTGCAGGTAAAAATCTCCTGATTTTAATACATGCAGGTACTAATGATATAAATCAGACTAATTTGGAAAATTTAAAGCAAGACTTTGTTGCCCTTAACAAGGTGCTGGCAGAAAGAGATTGCACAGTTTGCTTTTCCAAAAGTATACCAGTAGCCAGAGCAACTTCTGTAATTTTCAATAAAATCAAAGCCTTAAATGAATGGTTATGGAAATAGTGTTACCAGCAGGGTATCACCTGTATAATGCATTAGGAAAACTTTCACGATAGACCCTCTCTGTTTTGCTGGGATGGATTGCACCTTAATAGACAGGGTAGTGTCATACTGGGAAAAAACTTTATGTCTGCATTTGATAAACATTTAAACTAGTACTCCAAGGGGAGAATGGGAATGTTCCCAGGTCTCTTGACATGAAGCACACCCTAAATAATCATAAATTCTGCAAAGTGTTATCCCTAAATGCAAGATCTCTAAATTTAACAAACTAGCAGAATTAGAAGCCAAATGTAAGATATCTAATTATGGCATTATAGCCATTACTAAAACATGGTGGGACTCTTACTCAGCTTGGATTAAAGAAATCCCAGGGTATAAGCTCTACCATAAGGACCGACAAGGTCAAGTTGGTGGAGGGGTTTGTTTATACATCAGAAATGATATTCCATCTAATCAAATCCCACACGATACTATCACTGAAAGTATTTGAGTTAATATCCAATTTGAAGGGCAATCTCAAATTGTTGTAGGTTCTTGCTACAGGCCCCCTTCAGCTGACTATGAATACTCAACTACATTAATAAAAGATATTTCAATATTGGCTGACAAAGGACATGTCATTATCCTGGGAGATTTCAACATGCCTTCAATAAACTGGGATAACCTCACGAGTAAAACTCATATTTTAAAAATGTATTCTTTGTATTCAATTGCTGATCTCCATCTATGTTTTAACTGGATTCATGTTACAATGTTTGTTTGCAAAAACACAATAAAGTATACTAAATGTAAAACTCGTATTGAGAAAGGCTTTACATCTGTATTAATTGAACTAGGGTTGGAACAAATCATCAAAGAACCTACAAGAGGAGATAATATCCTGGACCTTGTGATTACTAACCTATCAGAAAATAAGTCTAGTATTACCCTACAGGATCTTCTAGGCAGTAGTGACCAGTATGCCATCTCCTTTTCTCTGACGTACCAATATCAGTCACCTCAAAATCATTCTCTGTTTAAACATTATGTCTAGGCTAATTTTGAATTTACCAATGAACACCTAAATACAATTGCATGGTGTGATGTATTATCACCATTACCACTTGAAGAAGCCTGGACCTTTGTAAAATCCACTATATTAAATTTAGAAAATATTTTTCTCCCAACCAAAAAGAAATATGACTCAAAAGGCAAGATACCTTTATGGTTAAACAAAAACATAAAAAAAATGATTAAAAAGAAAGAAAAGCTCTTTAGAAATCTAAAGAAGTGTAATAATAAGGACAATGTAGGACTTACACTCAAATACAAAGGAGCAGTTAGGGATTAAAAACAACTTATTATCCAAAAGAAACTTGGAATTTAGACTAGCATATTCTAAAGATAGTCATTAATCCCTATTTTCATACCTCAATGACAAAAGAGGTTCCATCAGACAAATTGGTCCACTTATGGCAGACAATTCTTTATTAACGATGGATATAGATATTGCAAATTCTTTTAATAATTTCTTTTGTTCTGTATTTACTCCAAAGATAACCACTATGCTGGCCCCTTCCACTGTATCTAGTAATTATAAGTACATAATTACTCAAGCAGATACACTATCAGCACTTAAATCCCTAAATAAAACTTCAAGTCCTGGAACGGACAGTATTAATCCCAAATTTTTATATGCAGCATCTAAAGCCTTAATGTTCACTTTTACTCTTATACTTAATAAATTACTTTAAGAGGGTGTAGTCCCCAGTGATTGGCTAAAGGCCATAGTAGTGCCTATCTTCAAAAAAGGGAATCGATCTAAACCAGAAAACTATAGTCCTATTAGTTTAACATCCATTCTCTTCAAGCTAATGGAGAAAATCATTAAAACACTTCTTGAAAGGGAAATGGATATACTGAAACTTAATGATCCAACCCAACATGGCTTTAGACAGGGTCTTTCATATATCACTAATTTAATAGCCTTCTATGAAAACATAAGTCAGGGTCTTGACCTTAATTGCTCCCAAGATGTGATTCTTCTGGACTACAGTAGCATTTGATAAGGTCTCTCATAACAAACTCATTGCAAAACTCTAATCAGCAGGCTTCTCTCCCATTTTAGTTAGATGGATAAATAATTGGCTATCTAATAGAAGCCAGCAAGTCAAAACACAAGGCACCTTATCTGAAGAAGGAAAAGTGACAAGCGGGGTCCCTCAGGGGTCCATGCTTGGACCCTTACTGTTTAATGTTTTTATTGGGGACATGTAGATTAGCTCTGCAAACCATCTATCCAAATTTGCCAATGACACAAAGATGAGGGAGGGAGGGTTGATTCACCAATAAACAGATCCTCGGTAATCAATGACCTGAAACAAATTGAAACTTGGGCCCAAACAAATGAAATGAACTTTAACATAGACAAGTGCAATTTGCTACACTTTGGTAAAGCTAATCCTCTACAGACAAATACCCTTAATATCCCTCTGGAAGTTTCAATATGCGAAAGAGATCTGGGAATACTGATTAATGATAAACTCTCCCATATAGACCAGTGCACTAAGGTGGCTAAAACCTCCAACCAACTACTTATGTGCATAAAGCACACTTTTGTCACTAAAACCCAAGGAATGCATCATCCCCTTATACAGAACATATGTTAGGCCTTATTTGGATTATGGCTCCCTGCTTTGCAGTCCATATTTGGTGCAGGATATACAGAGATTGGAACAGAGCCAAAGAAGAGCAACCAGACTAGTTCCTCACCTGGCAACTAAAAGCTATGTTGAAAGATTACATGCTACAGGATTACATTCATTACATAAAAGAAGAATTAGAGGGTATCTCCTTCTTCTTTACAAAGTTCAGCAATCACCAGAGTTAATGCAGCAATTTAGATTAAACTTTAGTAATAGACGGATTGTCTCCAGACTGTACAATAAGCAAATCAATGTATCCAAAGCTAATACAAATAAAAGATTAAACTTTTTTTACAAAAAGAGCACCTAGACTCTGGAATACCTTGACACAAGAAACTGTGGATTCACCTTCTTTTCTTACTTTTCAACTAAGGCTTGATAAATGGTTGGAAGCAAATTTGGATTTAAACTAATGTGCCACATTAGTTGTGGGGGTTAATCCCGATGGGCCTCGGCCTTCTTTTGTCCCTTAAATACCAAGAAAACCAAGTCAGCCAGGAGGGCAGCTCTATATTGAAATTTGAATAGGGAACTATTTGCTAGATAGTGGAGGCAGACCATTCCAGTGATGGGGCAGCGATGAAGAAGGCCATTTGTCCCATGCAAGTGGTGACCTGGGGATCCTCAAGAAGCAGCTGAAAAGATGATCTAAGTCTGAAATGACATGCAGTATACCTAGGGGTGGGCAGATATCCAATTTGACATCATGATTTTGCTGGATATCCATATTATCAGAGCAAATCCAGTCCGATTGGATATTGGTCTTTAAAACATATATATTTTTTTTAACAATGATGGCACTGCTGTCTTTTTCTGCTTTTAATGACCCACTTTTGTTTTATTAATCTGCCCATCATGAGTAGCAGTCTGTGTTTGATTTGATCTACCATCCTCCTGAGTTGCTGCCCTGTTTGCACAGTAATACAGAACCCACTAATCAGCAATATAGACATGGGAAATGAGGGAGCAATTTATGGTTTATTTCTGAAACACATCAAGAAAGTATCGGAGGGACAGGGACCCAAACACAATGTACCAAACAAACTTCACACAAGTACTGCATCACAACAACAAAAGCACATATAATACAGTAGACAGTGATGTTCAAGAGATTAACTAATAACACCTAGTCAGTTTAACAAGAGCAGGGGAGTGGAGAAGAACGGGGAGAAGAGAGCAAGCTAGAAGAATGGGAGGCAGAAGGTATGGGGAGGGGAACACAGACAAGCTGTGAGGTGGCAAACAAGGAAGGAGCAGAGTGGGGAGGAAAATGAACACAGATGAGCCATGAAGCAGCCAAAAAAGGGGAAGGACCAATGAGGACAAAGGTGCCATTGAGCAGCAATGGAGAAAAAGGGACCAAGGGAAAGAGCACATACAAGCCACATAGCAGCTATATTGAATGAGTACACAGCATGGGGGGACAAACAAGCCATGGAGTGGCAACACAAAACAGTGGAGAAGAAAGGAGGCAAAGGTGGTGAGTCTGGAGGAGGAGAGGAAGGAAACAGGAGGCAGAGATGGTCAGAAAAACAACAAAAAGAAGGAGAGCTTCACAAGTAAGTTGTTAGCAGGGTAAGTAAGGGGAAAAAAATTTGTTCATTTACATTTCAAATTCTATCCATTGGAGTGGGACTAGTCTGTCAGTGTGCTGGAGTGCTCAATCACACATACACAGTTATTCCTCTTGTTTGTAATCTGAGTTCATTACTGCACATTGTTTACTACTATCTGACCCGAGCAATACCCGGCTTTGATTGGATAGTAGCCATTGAATATCCAGATCCGATATTCGGCAAATTTTTAGATATCCACCCACCCCATAGTGTAACCATAGTATAACTGAATGAACTGACTTACTGATTCATTAGCTAAGTAAAGTAACACCCCGAATGATGTAAATTAGCAGCACTCAGATGCTGTAGTAAACTACCTGACCCAGGTCCCTATTTGGGAATTTTTCCAGGAAACAAATCCAGGTGGATATACAGTGTGAACATATAAACATACAAAATTGCCAGCAGATAAAGGGTTTATGGTCTGTCAAGTCTGCACCATTGTGCAGCTAGCAGCCTTTATACTGAAGCTACCCCTTCCTCCATACTTTTTCATGACCCTCCCCCTTATCCTATCCCATCCCCTTTTGAAGCAGCTCACTGTTGTACTGGATACCTCTTCCTCTGGCAATGCATTCCACCAAGACACCATCGTCTCCGTAAAAAAGTGTCTCCTCATTTCCCAACTGAGCCTTCCCCCTTCCAGTCTTAGCTCATGCACTCAAGTGTTCCTCTGCCCCTTAATTTGAAAAGCCCCTTCATGCCCGTCTTATTTATTTCTTTCATGTACTTTAAGGTTTCAATTATGTCGCCCCTATCCCTCCTCTCCTCCAGGGAGTGTATGTTCAGCTCTCTCAGCCTGCTCTCACAGGGTATGTCCCCTAGCCCCTGGATCATCTTTGTTATCCTGCACTACATCCCCTCCAGTAACCTAATGTCCTTCTTTAAGTACGGACTCTGGTATTGCACACAGTACTCAAGGTGTGGTCTAACCAGTGACCTATATAGTGCCAGGATCACCTTCCCCCCTCCTGGAGGATATGTCACTGCAATACAATCCAGCATCCTGGTGGCCTTTGCATTTCTACACTGTGCTAAGTTATTCAATGCCAATTATGATCACCCCCAGATACGTCTCCTCTTCTGTCTTGGCCAGTTGAATCCCCCCTAGCTGGTAGCTCCTCCTTGGGTTTTTTGCACTGAAATATAGCAACTTGCACTTCTTGGCATTGAACCCCAGCTGCCAAGTGTCCAACCAGTCCTCCAATTTTGCCAGATCATCTTGTGACCCCTGCCACCCTTCTACATCATCCACTACTGCTCCCATCTTGGTGTCATCTGCAAACAGACTGATCTTGCTCTTGATGCCTTTTGAGATGTCTGCTATGAAGAGCCCAAACAATACCAGCCCCAGTACAGAGCCCTGTGGTATTCCACTTGTCACTGCCATTGGAGATGACAGCTCTCTTCCCACCACCACCCTCTGTTGTCTCCCCTGCAGCCTATTCACTAGACATCCCACCATCTCCGTCCCTGCCCCTGTGCCTTCCAGTTTACTTCCTAGCCTCCCATGTGGCACCAAATTGAATGCCTTACTGAAGTCCAGGTACAGGACATCCACTGCATGGCCACTCTCTACTTGCAGTACTGTAGGATAATGTAATTATTTATTTAAAAGTTGATAACCAGGAAAGGCATGCTGAGCCAAAGCTCATTTCCAGGTGTGACCTGGGGCAGGGGAAAAGTACATAATATACATTTGTACTGGAGAATAATCAACAGCAGGAATTAACAAACGTTTACATTATAAAATGCTTCAGATACATAGTATAGATAATACAGTAATAAATACATGTGTTGATGACAAGACAGGCACAGTGAGTCAAGTGCATGGTGAGGCTAATACAGTAAATGTTTTTGATTAAAAGAGAACATGCAAATACACAAAGAACATTGCAAATGGTAAACAGAGCAGCAGTGGGAGCGAGAGGCCAGGGAGTTCATGGGAGGGGGGAAGGGGAGCATTGACAGAGAGGGAGGGGGGAATCTAAAGTACTTTTTGAGCGATGCCTCAGTTGGAAGACTGCGTACTGGGAGAGGTAGGATAAGCAGATAACCTAGATGGGATAATAGCTGAGATAATAGATCCAATCTGGAAATCTGGGCCTAAATGGTCATAATCAAGGGCACTGACTTTTGTATTCTACCAGAAAACCTCGTCAATTCCAGAATTTGGACTGCTTTCGCACGGGTAAAGACAAAGAATTTCTCGGAATTTGGCATTTTAGGCTAGATCAGTAAATCTGCAGAACATACTTTTGTCTTACCATATTCTTCCTGTACTATTTCCAATTTGCTTTATTTAATGATCTGTGTGTTATGCCTTCTTTTATTCTAATTATTTATTCACATTCTAAAAGAATGACAGAATTCCAGTAAAATACAAAAATTATACTAGCAATCAGTGGTGCAATTCATGGAATTCCAAGTCTTGAAAATGGAATTTCATTATTTTAATCACTGTAAATTAGTGGACTTGGTCATAATACAATGTGTCCACACAATCCTATGGATTATCTGAGTGACTCTGCTCAAAAGTTTTACTAAGAAAAAGAAACATTACCTGTGTTCCCAGTCATTGATAGAATAATGACTGTCTCTTGTATCACAGCATCCAGAGTCCATTTAAATATGTGTTCATCTATGGAAAGTGCTTTATGAGATGCAAACTATAAGCAATAATTCCCACACTCCCATTCCAATTAAGTTAACACACTATAAAAAATAAGAAATGACCTTCCAATTACTCCTCCAGAGTATTTTTTTCTTCTGCAACAGTGTGTGTCCTATTCCTCAGTATGTAGACCATCAGTTTCTTTAATCAGAAACAAGCAGGCAGATCTGGTTATGAGGCTGTGGGGACAAGTTGCATTTTGTTTAACTTGCCACTCTAGGGAATTCATGATTAGGAAAGTAAACAATGATATTCAAGCATTTTAGTAATCTGGCATTCTGTTGGATTTATAATTTATTAGGGCTAGGGGTGGGTGAGGTGGCTGAAATTCACTTTGCAAATTAATTCACGAAGACCATGAAATTCACAAAGTGTGAATTCATGAAGTTTCACCCAGCAAAGTGGCAATTTTCTTTGCAAAGTTATCAACATTTGCTTGTGAAGTGGATATTTCATGAACAAAAGACACTGCAGTGTAAAATTTACATATTCAAGGAAGTCAAAGCTGATGAGGCCTGTAGAAATGTCTTGAAAATGAACTCAGATCACTTACTGGCCCTTTCATCTGTGAAGTTTAAATTCACAAACCCCTAATTAGGACTTATTTTTGTAATTTAATATGACCAGTGAATAAATAGAACTTCTAACAGTTGTCAACTACACAGCTTTATAAAGGTGCCAACACAAGACAGTTTGAAAGAAAGCTGAGAGGTCAGGTGACACGCCAAAACCTATCAGCCCACTTTCAGATCTGCAGGTTATCAGATCCCTCCAGCAGAGGCCGCTACACCGAATTTCCAGCTTGCTACTGCAAACTTCAATCTACAAACATGATCCTATACCAAATTGCAATGATAACCATTACTATTCCTCATGTATCTTTATCCCCATCAAACAAGCCCCTAAATGACCCTGACCTCCTCCACTTTTGCTCGGTCTCACCTCTCCCTCACCCCCTACCAACCCCCACTGTGTGCCTGTTTCACATGCCCACCCAAATCTGGCCTATAAGCTCCTCTGCCATCCCCCCTCTTTCCCCCGTGCCTATCTGCCCTACGCAACCTAGTGGCATCGGTCTCTCTCCACTCCTCACAAATCTCCGGTCCCATGCTTAAGCCCATAAACAAATGGCACACCGCCATACGTTACTTCAGCCTGCTGCTTCTCTTGGCGGGTGACATTGAAACCAACCCTGGCCCACCGTCCAACCCCAGCCCCCAAACCCTACCAAAGGGACCTAGCCTAATTCACCTTAACATCCGCAGCCTATTGAATAAAGTTCCGGAGCTGCAAGTCACTGCCCAAACTCTCCGACCTGACATCTGTATTATGTCCGAAACATGGCTGAAACCTCACCATGACGACTCAGAAATAGCCATCCCTGGCTACACAGTAATTAGGCAGGACCGACACGGCAATAAGAAAGGCGGCGGTATAGCCATGTATATATTAAACGGTTTCCACTTCACCCCTATCCAGCTCCCTGGACATACTCCCCAAATAGAAACTAAGATGATTAAACTAGTTCTGACGCACACCTCCCCGGTATACGTGGCAGGGATATATTGCGCCCCTGCTACCCCTGCGACTATCATCATAGACCACCTAGCTTCTCTTAAAGCTACGGCTGTAGCCAGTGAGCTCTACATCCTCGGAAACTTAAACTACAACTGGCTAGCAAAAGACTGCTTCTAACTACGTAGCAAGATTCAATCCATAAACCTCTCCCAACTAATAGACCAATCCACACACATAAACCCAAGAACACAAAACCACTCCCTCCTGGACTGGGCTCTCACATCACACCCTCACAGGATAATTAAAGCTGGCCTCCTACCTGATTCCCTGAGTGATCACCATATGGTTTATATGATCAGAAAGGTGCACAGACCTACAAACCACCACCCCCAAGGACAATCCTTACGCGAGCTTACAAATCCCTCTGCCTCCACTCCTTACTAAATGACCTTGCCCTTGTCAACTGGTCATTCATTCAACTGGCGCCCTCTATTGACCATGCCTTCGATATGTTTAAAGACTAAGTTCTTGCCGTATGGGACTACCACGCACCCCTAAGAAACAAAAGGGTCAGGGAAACCCATCTCCCCATGGTATCTGCAGACATCATCTGCAGTTGTCATGCTAGGGACCAGGCCTGGAAAAAACACAGGCAAACAGGCTCCCCTGGATCCCTGCAGCATTACCGAACCCTCCGTAATAACTGCACTAAAGCCATAAGACAGGCGAAAAAAAACTTCTTCCGGGCGGCTCTCTCCTCTAACCTTAGCCACCCTTCCAAATCCTGGAAATCCATTAAAACCCTGTTCTCTCCCCCTGTACAGCCACCCACCCCTACCCTAAACATACAGGGCAACAATGTATCAGTCCCCAGTGAAGTTGCCTCAGTGTTCAACACCTTTTTTACCAATTGTGCTACATCTTTCCTAAAAAGCCAACAATTCACCACACCCACACCCAGCCCTTTCGTGATACCCCAGCATACCCCCCACGCCACCACATTATCTTTCCATCCAGTCTCCACAGTAGAAGTTCTAGTAGCCCTACTTTCTCTTGACCCCAACAAAGGCAATTGCCTTTTAGGACTGGATGCCAAACTTCTGTTCTTATCAGCCCCTGCCATTGCCACCCCCCTAGCCGACCTCTTGAACCTCTCTTTCAACCCAGCACAAATTCCAGTAGCTTGGAAGAAGGCAGTAGTCATCCCGCTACCAAAGGGTGGTGATCCATCTGCGCCTGGAAACTATCGCCCTATCTCCCTTCTACCAGTTCTGGCCAAGCTACAAGAACACCTAGCCCTCTCCCAACTCACACATTTCCTCGAATCTACCTCCTTCTTCACACCGTATCAGTCAGGATTTCGTAAATCACACTCCACCATCACAGTGCTGCTAAGACTCACAAACGACATTTCCTCAGGTATGGACAAGGGGCATATCACCTCGGCCATATTCATAGACCTGGCCACAGCATTTGATACTGTATCCCACCCTAAGCTAATCACAAAATTGCACGACGCAGGCCTCTTTTATCTAGCCACCAGCTGGTTCCAAGCCTACCTGACTGGTAGAAAGTGGGCAGTAAAAACTGGCCCTCATATATCCACCTCACTCCCAGTCACCATGGGGGTCCACCAGGGCTCTGTCCTGGGCACCCTATTCTTCTCCATATTTTTAAATGCTCTACCTCTGGCCTGCTCCAACTCAGCTATACAAATGTACGCAGACGATACCGTACTGTACGCCTCCGGCCCCTCCATTGGTATCACAAACTCAACCCTTCAACAGGATTTTGATGCCATTCAAGCATGGCTCAGGTCCAACCAACTTGTCCTAAACGCAAAGAAAACCATCTCCCTAACCTTTGGCACGAAGCCTAGACTCTCCTGTCTAGCTACTCCCCCCATTTTCCATACTCTGGATGGATCCGCCCTGGAATCCTGCACCTCCTTTAGGTACCTGGGTGTATGGCTCAATCATCACCTAGACTTCTCTTTCCACATTGACTCATTACAGAAAAAACTACACCCCAAACTAGGCACACTATACCGTAATAAAGGCTGCCTACCAACCACGGTCAGGAGGGAATTAGTGCACAAAATGAGTCTCCCCATATTTGACTATGATGACGTGGTCTAAAGCGCAGCCCCCTCATCCACCCTGGCCAGCTTGGACTCCCTCTTTCATTCTTTCTGTTGGTTCATCCTGTAATGTCCCCCCACCACCCATCACTGCGACCTATACAGCGCACTTGCTCTCCCCTCGCTGGAGTCTGGACGCCAACTACACTGCACTAATCTCATAGCTAAATACTGGACCAGCTCCCTCCCCCATCTCAGTTCCGTCCTGTCAACACAACTCCCCCCCCCCCAGCATACTTCCTCAGAGGCTCGGACTCAAAGCAATTCCAAGTCCCTTTCATGCACACATCAAAGGGCCAATCGGCCTTCAAACATCAGCTGCCCAAACTCTGGAATGACCTCCCAGTAGATATTAGGCTCTCCCCCAACCCAAGGCTCCTTAAACCACTCCTACATGCCCATTTCTCAGATATATGCAACTGTAACCTACAACCCAGACCTGCCGCCAAGAGGCATCTAAACGGGCCTTAAATTGAATAAGCCCAGAATTCCTACTGAATTTACTGTATATCTACTGTTCTGCTTGTTTTTACCCTGCGATCCAGGTCTAACTTTGGCATAGCAAAATATGTACTCTGTGGTCTTAGGTCTGGACTTTGTGTGTTCACTAAATAATGGTTAGTCCAGCCTGTACCTATTCTGGAACTGTTGTAATTCACCCTGTATGTATCCACTCTGAACATGTTGTCATACCATTGTATTGTATTGTATTTTGAACCTGTTGGATTCTATGTAACCCCCCAGGTCGCATCTGGAAACGATTGGTCCCTGCTCAGTATGCTTATCTGGTAAATCTCTTAAATAAATAAATAAAATATACCATGCAGATTAAGCCAGTAGCATGACACAGAATATTCAAAAATGTCACAATATATAACAGGATATCCCAATTAAGTTCAATTACATTTCTATCATATTTACTGATATATCTAGACTATATTTACCTGGTCTTGGGGTGGAGAGTGATGGGCAGGGGTAGCCACAAGGTGGTTGCCCAGCCCAACACCATCCAGATGGAATACTGACTTGTACCTCTGGAGGAGGATCAGGCACCTAACTCCACTGGGAGGGACTCCAAGTCAGTGGATGGGAAAGGGAAGGGCAACATGATGGCACCCAAGAGGAGCAAGTGTACCAGGAGAGTGTTAGTGGTTGGGTACTCTATGATTAGGGGGCAGAGAGAGTGGTGTTGGTGGGGTTGGCTGGGAAGAGAATGTTTCGGTGCCTTCCTGGTGCATTGGCCATCCGGGATTTAGACAGGGTAGGAAGAATGGTGGAGAGGGAGTGAGACAGCAGGGAGTGCTGGTACAACTGGCTATTAATGATCTGGTGAGCAGTCAGTGGAGATGGTGAAGAAGAACTTCCATAGACTGGAGGACAGATTGGTGGCATGTTCAGCCTCCCTGGCCTTCTACAAAGTCCTCTATGTGTGGAGCAGGGAGGGGAAGCAAGATAGGATAAGGGGTGAGATAATTGAGGAGCTTAACAGGTGGCTTAAGGCATAGTGTCAGGAGAAGGGGTACCACTTTGTGGGTGATTTGGGGGAACTTCTTGGACAAAAGACTCTTCAAGGGAGATGGACTTCATCTGATGAGAAAGGGGGGTCTGTGCACTGGGGCAGAAGTTTGATATCTATGTAAGGCATTTAAACTGACTGCAGGGGAGACTGGGTCAAGGGGAACCATGGGTGGCAGGTGGAAGGAAGTGGGATCATAGCTCATACTCCCCCACATGTGAGAGCTTTGGAGCAGCACAGTGAGTACAAAAAGAGATGTGGTCCAAACTGAACTAGGTGAGGGGACATGTGAGAGGGGGAATGCAAAGTATGCAGTCACTAAGAAAAACATGAGGAAGAAAGGGCAAGAAAAGCACAAGGGTAGCAGCAATGTAGGATCAGGGGTCAGATGGAAGAGGGTATGCCTTAATGCCAGGAGTCTAGGCAACAAAATCAGTGTACTCCAGGTGCTGCTGGCAGGCACTGAAGTGGCACTGAGGTGGCAGTCACAGAAACATGGGCTTAGAAAAATAATGACTAGAAACTGATGGAACCTTGCTACACATTGTTCAGGAGGGCAAGAGGAACAAGTAGAGAGGGAGGATTAGTCATTTTGTCAAGGATGGCATCGAGTTGGCAGAAGATGTGTGCATCAGGGATAGTAAGGGGAGACAGAGTTGCTGTGGGAGCAACTCACAGCAGCCTCAGGCAAGAACTGCACTTGGGGTGATCTATAGACATCAAGGGCAAGGGAAGAGAGGGACTGAGAGCTCAAGAAAGAACCTAAAAGAGGAGTGGAAAAAGGGGAAGCAGTGGGGTTGGGTGATCTGAACATGTCAGACATCAACTGGGATGTACAAGTGGCCAGCTGCACCAGAAGTAAGGTCTTGCTGAATGCTTTCCAGGACTGTCTACTGGTACAGCTAGTTTAGGAACCCACAAGGCAGACTGAGATATGGGTAAGTATTATTTTACAAGAAGGGTGGTGGAGACATGGGACAATCAATCAGCTGAAGTGGTAAGTGCAAAAACTGTTGGTGGTTTCAAGCATAGTTTGGACAGAATGAAGGGTATAGTGGGTAGCCCTTGACATGCCCGACTGCGATTGAGTGAACCACAAAATGGCAACTCACTCGTGGCACATGTCATGGGGGCTACCAATAAGGTAGGGCAACTGGATGGTGTGGGTCTGCACAGGTAGCGACAGGATGTCGCTACAAATATGCGCAAGTGGGGGGGTGGGAGTGAGCAAACTGAGTGAGGGGTGGGAGGGGTTTTAAGGGGTGGTGCTGTGGTGGGCTGACGACCTGGCCCCGTGGTGTGGTGTGTTGGTTCGCGGCTTGGGTGGGCAGGGTGCTGAGTTTGGGTCTGGGTACAAGTCCCTTTTTGGTGCTCCTGGCCTGAATACTTTTTTTAAACGTTTTGTACCCCTCAACATGCACCCACCTGGAGTTGAGAATCCTTAAATAGCGGGGGGTGAAGCTCCCATGAAGTTACGCACAGCCCCCACAAAACACATAAAATGCAAGTCCCAGCACCAATTTGCTGTGCACCTGGGAGTCACAGTGCCAAAACTGATTTTCGGCGCTGTGACTTCTCTGTAATAGCAATCGCCTTTCGGCAGTCGCCGTTATGACATAGAACCGTATAGTGCCTGCTCAGGTGGCAGAAACTGGGAGGAAAATGGGGTGAGGTTGGGGGAGGGCTAGGACCCTTGAGGGACAGTAGGTCACAAGGTTAAATGGCAAACTCAGGCAGACAGGATGGACCATGGGTCTTTTTCTACCATTATTGTCTATGTTTCTATGATACTGTCCAGCAGTATATAGTGTCTTATTCCTGGCTAGCACAGTATTTCACACTTAGTAAGTTACTTGCCATATCCTGTATTTATGTTTCATTTTGCATGTTTAAGACTAATGATGAATGACATGAGTGGAAGCTGTGGCCATCTACCTATCATTATATGCTCTATTAAAGTAGTAGTGCAGGTTACAGTGAAAATCATTAACCTATTCTTTTTTATTCAATTTTAAAATACCTATTTTTTTTCTCCAGCAAACTGCCACATCCCTGATATTGGAATTCACAAAACTCTCCCAGAGGGAAAAATTTAAAATACCATTAAACCAGCCAGGGCTGGTCTAAGGGTACTTAGAAATATACCCTCTGGAAGAGTCTAGTGATGTATGGCAATGTGCTGCAGTCCACCTACCCATGGCACAATATGCCCGTAAAGAAAAGTGTACATGACATAATTCGCTAGTGGACTAGCGGCCCCACCCCCTGACTCGTTATGCCCATAATTATATTGTACATGACATTATTCCCTGGTGGACATGCAGCCTACTCTCATGCCCCATTATGCCCTTGAACTAAAGTGCTCATGCATTAATTCCCTGGTGGTCTAGCAGTCCCCCACCCCACCCCAATATGCCAAGGTTATTAATATTTTTCCCAGGTGGCCTAGTGGACCCCCACCCCCTACCCTGGCAGGTAGTGCCCACCACTCTGCTATCCCCCATCCCAAACCCTGAGCTGGCAACTGGCACAGCCCTCCTCTTACCACCATGGCTGGCCACCGACTGAACTGTCACTGTATGCGTACTCTATAATGCAGTAAGCAGACACTGATTAACAGGTCTGTCAGTCAGTGAGCATGTATTGTATTATACAGTAAGCACTCATAGAAACATAGAATTTGACGGCAGATAAGGACCGCATGGCCCACCTAGTCTGTCCATTTCCCTACCTAACTGATAAGCTGCAGATCCTAGTTAACCAACAGCCTACTTCCTCCTACCCCTCACTAGAACTGCCTTATGTCTGTCCCATGCATTCTTGAATTCCCCCACTGTTTTTGACTTTACGACCTCCTCAGGAAGGCTGTTCCATGCATCTATAACCCTCTCTGTGAAGAAATACTTCTCATACATTACCTCTGAGCTGTCCCCATCTTCAGATTGTGCCCCTTGTTCTTGCATCTCTTTTCTGAAAGATGCTACCTCTTGGACTTTGTTGATTCTCTTGAGGTATTTGAAAGTTTCTATCATGTCCCCCTCTCCCTCCTTTCCTCAAGGCTATACATCTTAAGCTCCTTTAGTCTTTCTTCATATGTCTTCTGGTGCAGACCCTGCACCATTTTGGTTGCCCTCCTCTGGACAGCCTCTATCCTGTCTATGTCTTTGTGGAGATGGAGTCTCCAGAACTGTACACAGTACTCCAGATGTGGTCTTAACAACTGTCTGTACAGTGACAGTTCAGTCGGTGGATGGCCATGGTGGTGAGATGAGGGCTATGCCAGTTGCCGGATCAGGGTTTGGGATGGGGGCATGGTTGTGGGCACTATCTGCCAGGTTTGGAAGGGTGGCAGTCCACTAGATCACCAGGGAAAATTATTAATTACCTTGTCTCGAATCGATATTTGTCAGAATTGTTCTAGGCGGAACAAAACATCTAACTATAGGCTGTATTTACAACCCTCCCACAGGTGGTACCCCAGAACTCCAGACCTTAGTTCACTCCCTAGCCGGGGCCCAACCCACTGAGTTGCTGGTCCTAGGGGACTTCAACCTGAGGTGGGAACCTGCTACCAAGCAAAACTACAGGGCCTCGCTCCTCGAAGCAAAGCTGACCCAGGTAATCACAGAGGTCACCAGGCAAAACCAAAAAACAAGAAACCACTCCATCCTTGACTGGATACTGGTCTTGAACCCTGCTAACTTACAAGTGGCTGGCATGATGTCCAATGCCCTGAGCGACCACTCCCCCACTTTCTGTATCTGGAAAAAAATGGCTTGCCAGGATTCCCTCCAGGTTCATAGTAGCCAGGGACTTCTCTGAATTCTCCACTGAGGCCTTCCAGAGCTCTTTGAGAAATGTTGGCTAGACACCAATTAGACTCCTAGGCAGTACCGATCATGCCGCTCAGTACTTCCGGTGCACCTTCTCTTCAGTGGCCAACCTCCATGCACCGCTAAGGAAGAGATGAGCTAAAGGCTATTGCCACAAATGGATATCCCGTGAGCTAAAATCACTAATGAAAGGCAGAGACAAGGCCTGGAAAAAGGCCAGGTGCTCTGCCAGCCCTACAGATTTAGCTGTCTGTAGATCTCTGTGGAACCAGTGCAAGAAAGCCTCAAAATCAGAAAAAAGGGACTACAATAAATCCTTCCAGCAGCAAACCCTGTCAGACCCCATGTCCTTCTGGTCTAGCATCAATTCCCTGTTAAAATGCACAAACATACCTCGCAGGGCAACATAACCTGGAACAGATAAACCCTTGCTGATGGAGGAGAGGCTGCCACAGCCTTCAATCACTTCTTCACTGATCTGGGGGCATAGAGAACCAACCCCCAACACTGCGCACAAGGCCCCCCATCCACTGAAACTCAGGACCCCCTGACCCCCCACTCCCATCTAAGGACTGTGTGGGCCCAAGAAGTGATACCCCTCCTACAATTCTTAAAACCCAATGCATCTCCAGGACTGGATGGACTGGACCCCAGGCTGCTTAAGGCTGCTGCCCCAGCCATTGCACTACCTATCGCCTTGCTCATAAACAGATCCCTGCAGGATGGAGTAGTACCCAATACGTGGAAGCAGACTCATGTAGTCCCAATCCATAAGGGTGGTGCTAGGGATACCATAGGCAACTACAGACCCATGTCCATCCTATGTCACCTGGCAAAGATCCAGGAGCGACTAGTGTATTGCCAACTAACGGACTACCTAGAAGCCAACAGGCTTCCGGCCCCCTCACAACATGGCTTTCAACAAGAACACGGGACCGACATCACCCTCATTAGATTCACCTCAGACATCCTAGCTGCCTTGGATAAGGGTACCCCCACAGGGGATGTGTTCATTGACCTTACCAAGGCCTTTGACCTGGTAGATCACCCACTCCTGCTAACAAAGCTAAGCCAATTTGGACTGGACCAGCACTCCCTGAACTGGTCCACAATTACCTGACTGGACACTCACAGCAGGTCTAGTGGAGAGGGGCCAACTCTGAACCCCTACCTTTAACCAGGGGGTCCCACAGGGCTCCATCCTGGGCCTGCTCTTGTTCTCCCTGTTCATCAATGACCTCTGCTGCCACTGTGGGAACAGCTCCATGGTACAGTACGCTGATGATGCAGTACTTTATAGAACTGAGCTGCACCTGGACAATCTAGGGCCCCAGCTCCAGTCAGACTTCACTAAGGCTGAAACCTGGCTGGTCAAGAATCGCTCGGTACTTAACCCCAACAAGACCAAAGCACTACTGTTCGGGCCAAAATCCCTGGGTCCCTCCCAGGCCCATCTTCTCCCACTTGCTACTGTGTCTGGCTCCAAAATTGAGGTGTTAAAATCCTTCAAATACCTGGACCTCACACTAGATCAGGAGCTAATGCTGAAGCCACACGTGGATCTGGTAACAAAAAACATTCACCAAAATTTGGGTCTTCTGTACCGCCTAAGCGATATTATGATACCGGAGACAAGATTGTCCATTGCAAAGAGTATTCTTCTCCCAACCCTAACCTATACAGTCCCTATCCTACTTGGCACTGTAAAATATGACCACTGCAGACTACAGATTTTGTACCACAAAATCGCACTCTTTGCCATGAAATCCCACCCGAGGACCCACCACTGTGAAGCCCTCGACACACTCAACTGGCCCTCCCTGAACAATAGGCTTCAGTACCCCTGCTAAGCTGAACATACAAGCTCCTCGAATCCCAACCTCCTGCAGGGCTAATTGGGCTACTTGCCCCAAAGTGGACCAGTAGACCACTCCATTCCTCAGGCAAAAAACTACTGGAAATCCCCATGGCCTGCTCTGTAGCTGGCTGTAAATCCTTTGCCCACCTAGTCCCCACATCCTGGAATAATCTCCCTAACCACCTCCAGGAAGTACCCTTCATAGCCACATTTCAGAAGGTACTGCGGACCTACCTCCTTAACATTAGTCCCTGCTCCTGCTCTGATGGCTAACTTGCCTCACCCCTGCAGCTTATATAAATATTTGTAGTCACTATTGAACTGTGTCTATGTATTGTACATGACCTCTCCTCTCTAGGGAAACTGTATACTGTCTTTATAATCCTGTACCCTACCTTTTGCTATATTCCTTGTATGTACTTAATGCATCTAGTGCCCCAGCTCTATCTGCTGCCCCTACTATATTCTGTAAATGCGATGTACCCTACCACCCTCTTCCATGAAAACTTTCCACTGTCTCTGTTATCCTGCATGGTATGTCCTACACTGTATTACCTGTCTGCATATGCAAACTATATGTAACTAACTCTGGGTCGCCCCTGAAAAAGGGACCTTTGGGGCCCAGTGGGCTTACCCAGTTAACAAAATTTAATAAATAAATAATAAATAAATAAATTAATAAATAAATAAAAATACACGGGCATAATGGGGCAGGCGGGGTGGGAGCACTAGATCAACAGGGAATTACCACATGTGCACTTTTATTTGCAGCATATCGGGGTTGGGGGGAATGCTAGACCTCCAGGGACATACTACTGCATTAATAAGGAGATCAGAGCTGGAAAGGAGTCAGCTAGACCACCAGGGAGGTCATAGATTGGTACACAACAGCCCCACAGCTTGTGACATACCCTCCAGATGAAACGTCTGTTTGGTGAACTGCCAGAGTTTCTGCAAGCTTCGGGACTTTGCCGCTGGGACCCTGCCTGATAGAGAATTGGGTGCAGGGTCCCAGATGCACTGGGCTTTGACATAAGCTGCCTTTTGCAGCAGCTTGCATCAGTCAAAAGACCCTTTTGAGAATCGAGCCAAGTGTCTTTAAAAGATATGTTTTCAACATGAGGTGCTGAGAACTTACTCTTTCAATGAAAGTTTTCAGTTAGGGCAATATTGACATGTTACCCTGGTACAGATTACATTTATTTGTATTTGAACATGTTATATGATAAACATTATCAATTAGAATTTCAAATATCGATATATGTAAGCTGCACCATGGTAAATTGCCCTGACTCCAAGCTTTCACTTTAAAAAAATTGTTCTTGTCCTTAATGGTCCAAAGTTAGTATTTCCTAAAGATAATTTCTTTTTAAGGAGATCACTTTGTACCCACAGGAGCTATAGTAAGAACATAATTTTTTTTTTTGAAATGAAAGCTGGAAGTTAGGACAGCATCGATATGTTACACTGATGCAACTTAAGTATATCGATATAAAGGTTTAGTGATCAACTTTATTGATACATTAGGGATACATGATGGGCGACTGTGTGATACATGAAGTATTAACATGAGTGCAGAGTAAGCATTGATAATATCATGAGTGGCGAAGCCATGAGTGATATTATCACTGCTTACTCTGCACGAATGCTAATATTTCATGCACTGTACAAGTTGTCCATCATGTGTGCGATTTATATAACGGGGTCCCCAATATGTTTAGGATAAAAATAGTTTTTTTTACTTTTATTTGCATTCTCGTCATTCTCTTGGAGCTGTTTTTCCTGATTGGTGACGTGTGTAATTCTGGTTCGTAGATTCAGCGTGAGCGTTTGGTGTTATTTACCGAGATGTGGATCTTGTGTGCTATTGGGTGCCATTCTGTTTTGGAGTTTCATTTGATTTTCAGGCATACTGTGATTTATTTTTTCGATTCATTTATTTTTTTTTTTTTTGTCTGCCATTTCGTTTTTGGTTAGGGAGATGTATATGGGACATGATATTTTCAGTATCATTACTGAGGTATGTTTATATTTTGTGTTGGATACAATGGTGTTTCATTTATGTCAGGTGAGCTTGGGTGTTTCTAATTAGTTTAAGAAGCTGCTGAAGAAGTTGGGGAGTGTCTTAGGTGACATATCCGGAGTTGATAATCTGAGTGCTGACGTATCTGGATGTAGGTTTATTTTAAATATCACACTCCAGATACGTCATGCTGAAGTTATTCAACAGTGGTGATTTTATGTCATTTTACTACATAGTATATACCTTTACCCCAGTTGTATAAATGGTTATACTCTATTTTACAAGTATCAGTAATACTGATACATGAAAACAGTACTAGGGTAACTCATAGATATTGCCCTTACTCAAAGAAGTTATTAAAAAAATATGTTATTATCCATAATGGTTTAATAGTTAGCCCTTTTTAAAAAATAATTTATTTGAATGAAAAAAACTTTGGATCCTGAAGGGTCTAGTGCCCTTAGTTTTCTTAATAAAAGCTTGGAGTTAGGCTGGCAGTATAGCCTAGAGGTTACATTAACAATCTGTGAATGAGCTTGGTATATCCAGCAGACCTGGTTTTGATTCCCACAACCACCACTTGCATACTGAGTGACTCTGAGCAAGTTGCTTAACCTCCCCAGTGTTCCCGGGTCACCCCTGAAAACAGGCACTTGTGCCTCATGGGCCCTACCTGGTTACCAAAAAATGGGAAAAAAAAAGTTACCCTGGTAGAACTTACATATTTCAATAATTGAAAGTTTTAACAATAATGTTTATCAATACATTATTGTAATATATTTTGCCAGTACTGATTACAATTTCTGTTGCATTAATTGTATTTTACATAAGTTAGCAAGGAGTTTTGGAAACGTAGATATGCACCTTTAATGTGATGTCATGTACAGAAATGTTACGTGTTGCCAAGAGTAGGCTTGGAAAAAAAGTACTTTAAATGAATGCTTCACAGCGTCTGAGAAGAATGGCATCCAACAACAAACTGTCAGGAGCCCAATAATAAGGTGTGAGTATGTTTTAAGAGTGTTGCATTTACAGAGTTTGAAAGAGCTTTAATAATAAATCCAGTATAGCTCTCTTACTCCATAAACAGAGAGTGTGATGACGTGCACCACTGAAAAGTAAGTTAGATAAGTAAAGCACAGTGGGCCTCATATCCATCTACAACACCGAGGTTGTGAACAAACAGTGTAGCACAAAATATAATGTGAGACCATCACGGAGCCCATATTCATATTGGTAGGGCACATATTTTTGCTTCATTTGCAGTTTTTTTAATGGGTACATGTGCACACTTCATTATAATTGTTGACTAATGCAAAGAGTTATAGAGTAGTGACATTTTGAGTCAATGTGTTCTGCTGGTTACTACAAAAAAGTTAGTGTTAACCCCTGCTGCCTACTGTGTGTTACTTATGCAGCCATCATCTATCCATGGTTTCTCTGTGCAAGTGTTACACTTCACTTCATTTTGTTGCCATACACAGATGTTGCTCTGCAAGGCAATATATACAGGCACATGTTCATGAGTTATGTGTTGTGCCACCCACCCTGTGATTCAGTGATGTGAAGAATAATATCACACCCAACTGAGGTTAGTGATCAAACCAGCAGAGTGGTGCATCCCTCAGTCACAACCACAGGATGATTGGCCAACAGAAACGACATGTTTTACATGACCATTCCAGCAATGTATGAGAGAACTGACTCTGCACACAGGTGTGATGCATCATGTGGAATAACAGCTAATTATGTGGACAGCACATGGCATACATGCAACAGTGCAATGTCACCAAGGAATAGCATATATACAAAGCACAAGCAAGTCACAAGCAGTCACCAGTTATACCTCTTACAACATTGTATGATAGTTACGTAACTCTGTCAGTACTTACCAATGCATAATAGCTTACAGCACCACCAACTAGCAATCACAGATGCCCCATACCCAAATGTAATGGTCAGACTCCCCAAACTGAACATTCTCATTGTAATCACTGATGGTGGCATAAACAAGAACAGAGCCAGAGAAGCAATGCAGACAGTAAGCCCCCTTGTGATGCATGAGAACCCTCTAAAACATCACTCTGAGAGTGAAGCAAGTGCCAAACAGTGGGGGTATGGTACAATCAGACTTGAAAGGCTAATGTGGGAACAGCAGTTTTTGTGTGCCTGGAAAAAAAAAAAGATTGCAAATTTTCTCAGTTGAAGTATTTGCCTTGGAAAAAATCTTACAAACATTTGCAAAGCTAATTAACCTTTCTGAATCATTTTTTCTATTAAAAAAAATCGTGTCATATATCTTGATGTTGACCTAAAGAAGAACTAAAATGAATTCAAAGGATAAAACTGCATGGAATGAAGAATTTCTCCAGTAGAATTCCAGCAGAATGGCAATGCCACTGGTGAAACACTTTTATTTATTTTTTTTTGAGGTCAGCTCCACAGAGTATGTGTATTTTTTTATATATAAACTGTGGATTAGGGTGGGGGCACTAGTGAGCCACCAAGGGATATTGTCATGTGAGGCTTTAGCTTCTAGCCCAAGTGTGGTAAATACACTTACATCCACCCATTAGAGCCTGCATACATGGTTTCTTTTTTCTTCTTTTTCTTCTGATGGGGAATTCAGTCATTAGTTTGAAACTTGGTAGCCCTAGGAAGCAATTGGCCACATTTTCAATTTTAAAGGGTCTTAGTCATGACATCCTCTTTCTGCAAAACACCAGGTTGTGTACCTCAGAAGATGTATATTAGGTTCAGAACCTTTGGCCTTATGGTCCAGCTTACTGGTCCTTAGGGAAAGGCTGCTGTGCAGACAAGGGAATTTATTTTTTTAGTTGGTCCTTTGAGTTAATCAGGCTTGTAGACATTGTATCAGGGTGAGTGCTACTTTCGGATATTAAGATTCAGGGCCTTCAGCTTTGCCTTACGACTATGCTTCTCAACTGAAGATTGATAGAGTGGAGCTGTTTAGATTGAGTCAGCCTTATCTACACACAACACAAGGGACAGTATTGGAGGGATATAAACTGTGGTCTGGACCCCTCTGACAGGGGATCCTGTATGTCCAAAGCCTTTTGGGATTCTTACTTTTTACAAGACATGATCTCCAAAGCAGATTTACTAAACACAGTTCACCAGTCTGGAGGGAAGGAAAATTATACCTTCTTTAAAGGGGAACTATTGACTAGACTATGTTTTTTTGTTCTCACTGGCAAGAAGTACTTCATCGGCAGATAATCCCTACTGAGATATCTGATCATAGGATGATTTCAGTTGCCTGTGGAGGTATGCCCCAGAATTCCTTTGGTCCCAGTGTGTGACGGCTAAATGCCCACTTATTGGAAGATGAAGGCGGGCAAATTAAGCTACAATATTTCTTACAGATAAAAAAAGTCCACATACATTCTCTATGACTCTCCTCTGGAATGATGGGATGACTGCAAACTGGATTTGAGGTCCTTCTTTGTCTACCTGAGGAAGAAACATGTCCATAATAAATGCATGAAATACCATGTTTTCAGACAACAGTTCCAAAGGTTATTATCTTTATTTGTCTCTATAGTGAACATAATTATTTGGATCAGTTATGTAGAAATGTAGAAACATAGAATGTGATGACAGAAAAGGACTGTCAGGCCCACTCAGTCTGCCCAGTATGCCTAGCTAACTGCTAGTACTTTACTATTTCCTACACCCCCCCCCCACTCCATTAAGGGTGACATTAGGGGTGATGAAACAAAAACAAAGGGTGACATTTTCAATATCCACAGATGGCTTCCCTCCGACTGAACATAAATACAATACTAAAAGTAAAAAATATCAAACCAATCCATTTGAAGATGGGAAAAAACCTGATTCCAGATCATTTACACAGAATGTGATGACGGGGAGTCATGTGATGCACCTGTTCAAGTGACATTGCCTTAGTTCGGCTCCAGGAGTACATCATTAGATATTTAATAATTTTGTGATTTACCTGTTCATTTTGGCCTTTGCTCATTTTTTTGATTGTTTTCTTGCTGTTCTCATCATTTTGTTTAAGAAAAATTGAACTGATGAATGAGATGGACACAGCCAATACCATTAGCTCAGTCAACTCTCAGGCCTTACCTGAGCATAATCAGTGGCCTAAGCAAGTGCATGAGGAAGTTGAGCCAGATTCCCCTGACCACTCCTCACCTCCTCCCTCTGAGTTACTTGTGTGGGAACTTAGGGCTATTATAGAAGTTATTTTGGACCTAGCAAATGATGAAAAAGTGGTCAGACCAGCACTCGAGGAGCTCTCAAAAATGGTTGGAGCTGACTATAGAGGAAGGAGAAACAACAAGACAGGGGAGGTCCTTCTACTCGAGAGGCTACATGATCTGTTGGCCCTAATTGGCAGTTGTATTACAATTTTTTGGCTCAATGTTCCCCTATTGGTTCAGGCCCAGGTAGATCTGTGGAGCATGTCCACCCACCCCCAAAAAAAATTATTCCCCATGCAGGATTCTTTTATGGATATGGAGACACAATACCTTCAAGTATTTTTTGGATAAATAGGGACAGCCACACATAGAAAGTGACTGAAAGTTATATCTTAAGAGGTGTACAGCTTTAATGGTTTATTAAGTGTTGTATCCATTGATGTTAATATAAACTATAACAACGAATAGGAAGAGTCTCTATGCTTTTCTTGTTAGGTTTCTTACATGTAACAAAGTGAAGGTTTCATAGTGTGCTGTATTTCTTTTTTGCTATACATGTGTCTTACTGTTTGCTACTCATACCTATCTATGCAGTATTGGAAGTGTAGCTTGTATTTAATGATCATATATGTGTACGTGCAAGAGATGGCTGTTATTAATTGTAACTTGAGTTTCTATTTGAATAAAGTGGTGTTAAAAAAACTGTTGAAGCCTCTGAGACCTGGCTTAGCTCCATGGAAGACTGGCAAAATCATCTAGAACCCAAGCTAATTGCCCTTCAGAAAAAGTAACTCATTTGGTAGAGCAAATTGAGGATCAGGAGGGCCACAGCTATTGTAACAAATTAGTGTTGGGCAGCCTGTCAGAAGAAGCCAGAAATCTAGATGCCCTCCTTTTCCTCCAGTAATTCCTGCAGAATGTAGTGAGGCCATCTCCATATGGACAATCATATGTTATTGAGAGGTCCCACCAGGCCCTCCGCATCAAATCTCCAGAGGATGAAAAGCCTCAACCAATTATTTTCTGTTTTCTCAACTATCTGGAAAAACAACATGCTCTGGCCAAAGTGAGAGAATTTAAGGAGTTACAGTGGGAAGGCAGAAGGCTTTACCTATTCCAGGATCTAACTATACAGGTTTGATAATATCAGGCTGAATACAATGTGATTAAAGCAAAACTTCTGGAAGCTTATATTTGGTATAAAATTATTTACCAGGCCAGGCTAGTGGTTTCAACTGGTGATGGGCAAAAATAGTTTAGTTCAGTGGATCCAGCCTGTCATGAACTCCTTACCATTTTCCCAGATCTGTTTCCAGGCACACAGAGGAGTGGATGAGCAGGATCTATAGCTCTTTCCTAAATAGTAACGGGATGCTTGTTGCTGCATTTGGTACTCTACTTGATGGAACTTAATGGGATTGTTAATTTTTATTGTTTTACTGATCGACTTTGATAGCAATCTTTCCCAGTGTGGGCTCTCAGTTGCTGTTTGTTTCTGTTTTTTGCCAAATTGCTAGTTTGAGGGGTTCTGCTTGCAGTTTGCTAGTGCTGTTCGAAGTTTGGGATGTTGGGTTTATGTCTTTTGGGCAGTAGTTGTGTTTACTATGATAGGTTTTTATTGGGATGAGTGAGTAGGCATTGCCAGTTCAAGTCATGAAAGTCCCCTTTTTGTTAGTGGTTTGTTCTTAGTGTGTACTACACAACTAAGATCGCACTGAGAACTATGGACCAGCTCCAGCCTCATGGGAGAAAGTTATTTAATCTAGGGGCCAGCAGTTCAGTGGCACAGACACACATCTCCCTGGTCTCATTTGGTGATCCACTAAATCTGCTTGGCTAGCCCTTTTTGATAGGGCAAGCCATATGCCCTCATTTCCTCATAATGTTTACATGGGGTTATTTGATTTTTTTGGGGGGGTCAGCCGGGGTTGGGGCTTATCATGGGAATCAGGACTGTGGGCAGTGGCAGTGATTGGTTTGTGTTTGCATCAACAGTGGGCACTGGGACTAAGATTATTTAAATGTTGCCCCTATTACCAGCTTTGGAGTTGCAAAGTTTTTCATGGGTGTGCAATGGAGGCACTGGGCCCTTGGAAACCAAGGATGTTATTTTTAATGCAGGCTCTATAATGATCATTTTTTTTTACCTTACAGATTTGTGCAGGAAGGCCTTGGCAGGATGGTGTTTTCTCCTAGATGCTTGTTTGCTGGCATTTTTTTAGAAGGGGGATACTTGCTGAGGGAGTGTGCAGTGATATGAGTGAGTTTTATCGAGCATCTCAATTTCAGTGACTCAATAACACCATTCGTAGTAAGAGCAATTGGCAAATAACAGCGATGAGTACTGTAGAATAAGCATAGCAGTGAGCTACACTCACTAAAGCAGGATATGGAAGTTTGTTTGGCCAAGCCCTCCTGAGATGGCCATTTGGCCTAGTGGCTTGAGTCACCGGCTCTGCAGCTGGTGAACCCGGGTTCGGGTCCAGCTGTGGGAGAAATGTTTTTTGGTTTTTTCATCATTCCTCTTTGCCCGCTCCCCCTGGAGTTGATTATATTTAAATTGGGGTGCAGGATGCTTGCCTCCTGCAAAGGGGGTGCATAACAATTGTTGTTTTGCTTGCCATCCTTGAGGGAGTAAGCGACCATTGCTGTTTGCGATGGTCAGTGTAATGTTGCTTGCCCTTTTTGTTTTGTGTGCATTTCTGTTGACTCTTTTTGGTCCTCAAAATTAAAAATTCACCTTTATCACATAAAACCATTGAGGGCTTTGTAGTCTGTAGCTTTTTGCTTGCAATGGGCAGGACCTCTGTTCTAGGGGCACCACTGGTGGAATTCAGGAGATGATCGGGGGATTTTGGTGGGTTATGGTGTGAATGGGATGGGCTGTTGTTTCAGAATTTTATTTGTCCTGCTGCTCTTGGGCAGACTTCTGCTAATGAACCCTCACAGTGGTTTTTGCAAGTTGGATGGCAACACTGCCGAGCCATGCTCCTTGATTGGTAGCACATTTGATGATTTTGTACTCTTGGCTGTTACTGTAGGAGGGGAATGGCCAGCTGCATTTAATTCTCATATTGTTTGCCCGGCTGCCCAGTTTGTTATGCAGTCATTATCCAATCATTGTGTCATGGGGCCTCATGTCATCTGTAGCTTTTCTCTTGTCTTAGTGGAATAATTAAGCCTTGGTATTGTGCCCAGTTTTCAGTAAAGACATTCTTTGGGCACATTTAGTTCCATCTCCTGACTATCGCCAGCTTTGGTGTTCTTGCTTGGATGCATTTATTACTGTAATAATACCCCCAACCCCCTTTTAGGTGGTCTTATTGTTTGCAGTTATGTTTTTTGTGCCCTATTTTTTTCTCAGCTATTACTTCCTAGCCCTCCCTCTTTGATGTTGCCCTATATGGATAGGCTTCAGATGTTAGCCAGGGGGACATAATATTTTGGGTTCTGGTACTTTTACTCTGCCCTTTTTTTGTGTGTGAATAGTGGATCACTGTGCCTCTTCTACTGTTAGTGGGCATTGTGAGTGAGGTTTCTTTTTTCCCTTTTTGGAATCTTGAATGTGTCCCATATTACTGGATGGGGAGCATAAGTTGTTAATGGTTATATCTAGCTTTAACAGTTTATTGCCATGTTAGCATTTCTATAATACATCTATTTGCTATTTAGCCTACCTTTTTACTCCTGGGAGACTGACTCTTAAGTTGCACAAACCTGTCATGGACCAGCAGGGAAGTAGTTCAGTCATCCGACCAGCAGAGAGATGATGAGATCTCTGTTAACTGTTCTTGTTTGTTCATTTTTGCTCTTTGTTTTTGTTTTGATTCTTGAGGATTCTTGGACACGGGAAGGGGGGAGGAGTGAAGACCATCACTTTGCCCTTCATGCATCCCATGGAGTATTTAGGCTATGTGACTTTCTATCCCTGTCTCTATTAAAATGAGTATGGCAATGAACATAACTTCTTGGAACATTAAAAGTGGTCTGTTTCACGGGAAACGATATAGTATTCTTAAACATCTGAAGAAGTTAGGAATGCCTATTGCTTTTTTTGCAATATATGCACCTCAAAACAAACCAGATTGGAGATCTTTGTAGACAACAGGTGGGTCAGGTTTTTGAGGCCAGGGATAATGCTAGGCAGAGGTGTACAGCAATTTTGGTTGCATGGCACCTGCCCTTCCAGATTATTCAGGAGATTGCTGATAATAAGGGTAGATAAATACTCCTTCATGGGATTCTAGGGTTTACAAAACTCATTCTGGGAACAGTGTATGGTCCTAGTATTGATTATCCAGCCTTTATTACAGAATTATCCCTTTGTTTAATGCCATTCAAAAAAATACCTATTATAATGGGGGAGGGATTGGAATATAACTTACCACTCTGACATTGATAGGTCTTGGGGTGTCATAAAGGCCTTACCCTGGGACAGAGGTCCGTGCATAACCTTATGGTCAATCTTGGCCTTATAGACCCTTTGTGTACTTTGCACCCCTAAGACAGACAATATACCTCATATTTTGCAGCCGATAATTCTTGGTCTAGAATTGATTATTTTTAACTAGTCAGGAAGTACTGCCTTGGATGCATAGGTGTCAGATTCGGCCCATTGTCCTTTAGGACCATAATCTGGGATGCTTTTATGTTTGAACCTAATCAAAATGTGAATAAACATCACACCTGGCAGCTCAAAACACAGCTCTTGAGGGACAGCATCATTACAGATAGCATTAGACATCATACACAGACCTTTCTTGTATTGAATCAGGCTTCAGTGCAGAAAGCAGATGTTTTGTGGGGAGTAGAAAAACCTTATATTAGAGGCAAATTTATTAGGCTGGCTATGTCAGAGTTGGAACCCCTGACTTTTTAATTTTTTTTTCAGATACCACAAGGCATTTATCTCTACCCCCTCTATCATAGAAATCTACTGCAGTAGTGCTTTTTGCTATCTCTTTCTACTTTCCCCTTTCTATCATAATGGGGTGGCCTCCCATTATGATATCTTTGCTAAACTACCCTGCTGTATTTTACTTTCCTTGCTTTTGTGGTGTAGTTTTGGTTTTTTTTGGTAGTAGAATTTAAGTATGCTCGGTATTCTCAGAAAATGCAGCGGGAAGTACGCGAGCAGTGCTGCAAACAGAATTAAAGTAGTTTGTAGAATATTTCCTACATCCCAGCCAAAAAGTCCCAGATTTGTAATTAAATTGGGTTTTGAATGCAAGTGTTAGATACAGGGACGCCTGTACAAGGTCGAGGTCAAGAAGTCGTGAGGAGGATTAAATGCGCTTAGTTTAGACAAGCACCTGTGTTTAAAAACAAAAACATACTGTTTTTTAGCAACCAAAAAGACATGAAGTTTTGAAGCTGCTGGGAATAGCATTAAGTATGTTGTCCTAAAAAGGGTACTGTCTCCTTAGAGACAATGAATTTGTTAATCCCTGAATCATTTATTGAGCTAGACAAAATATAAAGAGAAAAACCTAGTGCGTTTATTCTAAGCCATTTTCTGACTCATGTTTCTCAGACAAAAATGGCACCTAGCTTAGGAGATAAAACAGCATGTACAGAGTTCATTAGTGGGGGAAATAAGACATTCTGGCTAGGAATTCAAGTTTTGTTTTTCTTTGAAAATAAAAGCAAAGGACTCTGTTAAGCGTACATTGGGCTAGACCATAATAGTTGTATAATAGCCCATAATACTTAAAGTGCCCGGATAAACTCTTCAGCTACAGAAACAAGTAGTTAGAAGAACCAAATAGTAAGCAAGACTTCAGTTAAACAGTAGTTCTGTGTTCTAAACGAAGTTATACAAAGGCAATATGTTTTGCTTCTGGGTTATAAACCTCCTTGTTTTTTTTTGTTCTCTCTCACATTTTTATTTTAGCAACATAACGCTCTTGTCTCAAAGCTATATTCTTACCACATTCATGTTGGTCCTGTCAGGGTCAGCACTGCACTTCTAAGGGCCAGCTGCCCTGAAATGAAACATATTTATAGTGATTGGAGGTCTAAGGCCGGCCCATTATAGGAGAGGCCAAGAACTTTAACTATTAATTAAGCTTTTTCTTGTTTTATCATATATATATATATAAATAAGTTAATTACAGTCTGAATGTGATTATTAAATAAACTAAACTAAGGTCAAGCAGATTCCCCTACACTGTGTATTAGAGTAGAAAATTTATGTATTCGAATATGAGGGCGGATCAGCTGACCTATGATGTAAGAATTTTTGTCCTATATAAGGTAGTTGTTTTCTGACCTGAGTTAGATAGTCTTTGAGCACAGAATATAGTAGAGGTGCTGAAGGCAAGTGCTTCTACTCTGTGGCAGTACTTTAAAGTACTGAAGTGTTTCAGGTTGAGGAAGACATTGGTGCTTAGTTTATTTACTTTTGTTTTGGTCTACAAGTCATTTATTTTGAATTTTTTTGATAATAAATTTCACACACTCTGTGTGTTCTTCAAGAATCTGGTGTCACTGACTTATCACTTCCCACGCATGCTCACAGGCTACAATTAGGAAGAAGGAAAAAGATAAACAGGCCACAGAACTGCTCTCAGAATTCAGGCCCATAGAACGTGTGTTAAACCCGACCCCCCCCCCCGAGATATTGCGACATCTAAATGTTGCCAGGGCTAAATATGCCGAGTATATCACTGGGAAAGTTGATCTGGCTCTCCTTTGTACTAAGGCCACATATCTCAACCAAGGAGAAAAAGTGGGTCATTCATTGGCCTTGAGCCTTCAACACCGCAAAGCCAAGAAAGTTATTAAAGGTATCAGATGGGAGGAAGAACAAGGTCTTAAAACAAAATCTTGAGATACTGTAGCTGTTTTTCAGGACTATTTCAGGACTATTACAGGCAATTATATAGCCGGAGAAGTTAGGTTCTGATACAATGCAGCTTATAGATACATTTCTTAATGGCTTGTCATTACTGGTTTTATCTCCGGACCAACAACTAGCACTTAATGCAGCCATAAGTGAAGAGATCACTCAAGCAATTAATAATATGGTGCTGTACAAGGCTCCTGGCCTAGATGGGTTCCCCTCCAATTTGTAAGCAGATTCAGGTGGAATTAGTACTGCATCTTGCTGTTCTTTTTCACAGGTGTCATAGGGATGGAGTGACAGACCCTACTTTCTCAGAAGCTAGACTATCTTTAATCCATTAAACCAGAAAGGATGAAACATTAGCAGGGAGTTATAGGCTTATTTCCTTAATAAATGTAGATATGAAGATTCTAGCAAACATTCTGGCCACTCGACTGAGTAGGGTTTGGCAGTCCCTAACTGGAGAGGAGCAGGTCAGATTTATGTCAGGTAGAGTGTCTAGCAATCATATTCAGAAGCTGCTCCATCTGATCTCTGTGTCTGGGGAAACTGGCACACCTGTGCCCTTGGTCTCTCGGAATGCAGAGAAGGTTTTTGATAAAGTAGGATGGGTTTATCTTTTTACGTATTGAAATGGTATGGGATACCAGTCTCATTTTTTGGAGTGGATTAAAGTATTATATCAGCATCCTTCCACATGTGTCTACTGTAATGATGCCCTATTTGCACCTATACTATTTCTGAGTGGAACTCTTCAGAGGTGTTCCCTCATCTTTATTTTGAGATACTCTTACTTAAAATTAAAGTGTCCCTGAAGTATGTGGCATACAAACTGGGTGCCTCTCTTTTAAACATTCTGCCTATGCAGATGACATCCTTCTCCATGTCACTGACTACTTAACTTCTTTTCCTGTAGCCCTATCTAATATTTCTGCAGCCTCACCTACTATTCAGTCATTTAGTCAGTTCTCATCCAATAAACTGAATTTGGATAAAACTTGTGTCCTTCCTGTTAATCATCAATTGACTAAGCAGGATATCCTTGACTTGGGCCTACATTTGAGACCGATGTATTTGACCTATTTGGGCATTAAAATTCTGAGGTATTGAAGAGATCTCAAATGCTTAAATATCGGCCCAGTATTACAACATATAGCTCATGACCTGGGTAGATGGAACTCTCTCCATTTAACTCTTTGTGGTCATAGTAATATTGTTAAAATGAATATCTTGCTCAGGATATTTACATTCATTAAGCATGCTTAATTTGGTCTTGACCCAGGCATGGTTCCAACTATTGAATTCTAAGATAAGTAAATTAATCTGGGAGACTAATCCTCCCAAAGGGAAGTATAACAAACTGTCAAGTTCCAAGGACTTGGGTGGCCTCCACCTCCCTAATTTCTTTTTTTTTACTAATTAGCTTCCCATGGTAGTAAGTACTTCATTTAGGATGCTCCTATCAACCGTGCAGATGCTGCACAGTACATACCTCTTTGGTTAATAATTAAACACTCTCTTGGTCATGCCAATTGGATTGACTTAAAGGGAAATGTCCATGTCAGATCAGGCCCCACCTCCATGAGAAGCAGGGCCCGATTAGCAGATTCATAAATAAGATCATTTTTAAAACTTACTGTGCCATATTTAATTTAGAATTTTATCTGGTTGATTCTATGCCCTTCCCACTGGCATTTTACAAGTAACAGCCTTCCCTGGTATGCCCACAATTACCTGCGGCTGTCCCAAGTATGATGCGTCCTGCGGGGAGCAGCGGGGGTGCGTCCATAGGAGTACTATAGTGGCATGTATTTAAATAGCTCTGGTTTGGAGCCTACATTTTTCTGTACTATTCTGAGAGTAGGTACCACAGTTCAGGGAATATTATACAGTTTTACACACTGTACTTTCACATGAGCTGCTGCCTGCAGCTTACTGGGTCCACACTTTCCTGGCACACACTTTCGCCACATGGTTCAACTCTACCTACCTTCATGTCACTGTGAAATGTGTTGCTGTTGTGGTTTGCACATCCTGGTTGCTATATTCAGAGCTGTCTTATTCCAGGGCTAAGTTTGCCCTGCACTCCCAGACCAGGTTTGCTTGGCTTTATTTGCATGCTTTACTCAGCAGCTGTTTGCCCCTATCTATTCCTTTTGAATATAGCAGGCTTTTGTGTCTGTGCTAAGTTTGCCTGCCGGGCAGAGCTAATTTTGCCCCAGGGCAAAGTTTTGAATATCTGGTCCTGGATCTGTTATAATCCAAAATAATTGTTGTGGAGTTATAAAGCATTGCTGCAAGGGCCATCTACACCGAGCATGCCAAACATTATATTTAAAGCATCCTAATATTGTATGCATAACACAGTATCACATTTTTCCCATGTTTTGGGTAATATATCTAGCAGTAATATATCCATATTAAGCCTAATGAATGGCGAGGAGTCCCATTGGGCATACAAAAGTGACCAAAACTGACTTATAAAGGGACAAGAAAAAAATAAGTGTTCCATTGTTTCTATGGGAGCATTACAAAGATTTGTTCTAGGGCATGCTCTCTCTTCCATACTTCTGTGCTTTAAGTTTCCTTTGAGATTGAGTTTACCATGGGCTCCCAACCATGTGACATCCCACATAAAGGGTGGTATCTGGGGTTGTGCTAGCATGGCTTGTATTTGGCAAATATCTGGTAATACTCTAGTGGAAAAATCTGGTAACACCTGGAAATAATTTTGTTGAATATTTTGGCAAAGTTCCTTTCTTATTTTTTTTGCACCACCATGTTTTTAGTAAATTTCCACAATTTTAATTTCCCAAAACTTTCATAGTAATAACCAGGATGCCCTAAAATAGATGTTTTTGTCTAGATATTCCAGTATCCCATCCCCAATCCATCATTCAAGGAGAAATAATATCCTTTACCCTGGGTGTCCAAATATTTTGTGTGTGAAGAATTAATGGAGATAGGTTAACATAGAGAAAAATACAAAAGAAAAAGGAAATGGAATTGATCGTGTTTAAACCTCCTTGTTCTGTTTGTAGGTACAATATACCTCTCTTAATGTGGTTGAGGCAGCTGCCCCAAATATCTTGGGAAAAAATGCTCAGCAGTGTAGTCTCAAGTTGTTTAGGAACTGGATAAATAGCAGCCAGATGTAAAAAAAAATATCAAAAAGATTTTAACCACATATATTCTCTTTCTTTTGGACATTTTCTATTTATTCCAAACACAAATTCTAGCTTTTGCTTCCTTAATAATAATTTCCCAATGAAGAACATCTACCTCTACCATACCAAAGTGTATGCCTAATATCTTACAACCCGTGTGCACTACTGGTATACCCATAACAGTATCATATGAACAATCCTCTCCACCCAGAAAGAGGCACTTACTTTTCTGTAGATTAATACAAGCACCTGTACCTTTCATGAATGCTACAGTCACCAATTCCATAGCCTCACTGGAGGGAAGATCTGCCAACAAGATACAAAGATCATTAGCACATGCTATAGTTTTCAATTCAGGGAGATCAGTAATAATAGATAAACCTCCAATTGCTTCATACTAGTTCAGCTGTAATAACAATGGTTCCAAAGTTAAAATGTACAAGATTAGGCTGAGAGAGCAACCTTGTCACACTCCTCTAGTAAATTTTCTGTACTTCCCTAGCCACCTGTTAACATATGGGGCTGTTTCTGTATTTTTGTAGTACACCTGTACCCAGCATATCAAAGGGTCTGGAAACCAAAATCTTTATTACATTTCCATAGATAAAGGTGGGATACAATAGCAAAGCCCTTCATCTGGTCTAAACTGAGTATGAACCCAGTAAGCTCTCTTGTTCTGCTTCTTTCCATAAGCTCTAACAATAATATTGTTATACCTAGGGTTACTGAGGTTGAATCTCCATCACCTGCAGCTGGTGCAAAATGCTGTGGCCAGGTTGTTGACAGGGTTGTCAAGAACTTGCCATGTCAAACCTGTGCTGTGCAAACTATACTGGCTGCCGGTGTGGTGGAGGATCACCTTCAAGGTCATGTTGCTGACTTATAAGACCCTACATGGACAGGGACAGGGTTACTTGCAAGATCTCCTTCAGCCTTACTGCCCCCCGTCCTCTCCACTCTGCTGATGAGGGATTGATAGAGGTTCCTAGGGTCCGTCTTCAGACATCAGGTGCTAGGGCTTTTGCTTTGGCAGCCCTGACCCTATGGAATTCTCTACCTCATCGGATTAGAGAGTGCTGGTCCACCGAGACATTTAAATCCTCATTAAAAACGTATTTATTTGGCCTGGCATTTGGGGATGATGTTTACTTTTATTATTGCTGTCTTTTTATTTTTATATGTTTTAACTGATTTATGGTTTGTTTTTATATTGTATATGCGCTTTGGTTCTGGAAAAGCACTTTAAAAATAAAAATTTGATTGATTGATTGATTGATAAGGGGATCTGTAATAGCCCTGCCTGGAACAGAGCAAACTTGGGAATAGTGAGAGATTTGGCTTCAAAAGACGGAAATCCTATTACCTAAACTCTTTTTTAATGTTTTACTATCTGTATTTAGGAGGGTAATCAGCTTCCAGTTTTTAAGATCTTCCTTGTCACCTGATTTGTGTAATAAAATTATTAACCCTTGATTTAAACTATTGGGCAAGAGACCTTGTTTTAAGCTACTGATATACATCTGTAAAAGTTCCTGCCCTAAATTATGATAGATTGTAGAGTAGATTTCATTTGGAAGTCCATCATTACCTGGAGCTTTACCATGTTGCAAATTTTTAATTACAGTGTCCAGTTCCAAAAGGGTTATGGGCCTCAACAATGTAAGGAAAAAATAATCTGGGATTTTAGGCAAGTCACAATAATTCAACCATGTCTCTTTTTTGTCTTCTGTAAGCAAGGGATCTTCTCCAAATATGTCTTGCGTGTATTTTTCTATTTCAGATATTACACCCTTTTGTGAGGTCACTGCTTCCCCAGATGATGACATTATTTGTTTTACCTCTTTTTTTGTTTTAATTTAGCGCAGCTTTCAAAAGGATTTATGGTATCCTGTCTCCCTTGCATCCCAAATCTTTGTTCTATTTCTAAGGATTTACGTCTATCGTACTGTGTCTGAATGAGTTGCTGTTTAATGTTAGCAATTTCAGATGGGTCCATGGGCCCTCCTTTATTTAATCTGGAATGTGCTAACAGTAATTTGATTCTGGGTTCTGTATAGGAATTCTTCTTAGATGAACCTGGTAGTCTACCAACATGCTGAAAGTATTCTTTAATATAAGATTTAGTATCTTCCCACCACTGCTGTACCATGTCATGTTAAAAGTACACAGATTTTTTTGGCTTCCAACAAAGAGTTACAGCCTTCCATCACTTCAGAGTAATTCAGTAAAGATAGATTCAGCTTCCAGTACCCAGGACCCTTAGAAGTAGCTGGGTAATTAGAAATAGTAACCCCTAGTAAAACATGATCTGATATAGCTACTGCTGTGATAGTGGGAGATCTGTATAGTTAAGTGGGAGAAATAAACCAGTAATCAATACGTGATCCTCTGTTTCCTGAAAAATATGTGTATGCTATGTCCCTGCCTGCATTGTAAAAGACATTATGTAGTCCTGTAAGATGGATCAAATCATTTAAAAATGCTAAATTGCAGTGCAGTTTTGGCCCCTCAATCAGACACTGACCTATTTATACTAAAGCCTGCCCCATAGAAAACATTCTTTCTAGTAAAAAGAAATGGTTGAATTTGTTGTAGTAGGGAAGTCCTCTCTGATTTACTCTGGGGTGCATAAATATTTATGAACTGAAAATCCAACTGTTATATAGAAACATCTAGTAAAAGACATCTACCTGCCTCTGCATCCACCATGTTGTTCACTTTTATGGAGGGATTCAAAAAACAAATGCCTAGTCCTGAACACAACCCCTCCAACCAAAAATATTTTCCCCATAACCAGGCATTAGAGGCTTCTTCAAATTCATCAGCAGTATACAATCTTGTATCCTGTAAAAAAAAAAAGTCAGAATTCGTTCTTGTGAAAAGATCAAAAGTGGCAATTTTTTTTCTCTCTGACCTAATGCTATTCACATTTAAACTAGCAATTTTAAGGTCATAGGAAGAAGTAGTAAGTTAGGCACAGAGAATCAGGTAGGAGCTTGCTTTTTCCTAGAGCTTTTTCTGATCCCAGTTCTAAGACCCACTTTCTTTTTTGTCTTTTTGGTATAATAGGGGATGTTTTGATTGGGTCTGAAACAGGGTCCTTTTGAGAGGATGTTCTAGAAGCATTGTCTGAGTCTCATTCATAGACGTCCACATCTATGCGTAATATGTTGTATTTGTTAGGGTCAGACCTGCCATTGTAGAAGAAAGAGGAACTTCTGATGAATGTGATGCTCCTGGGCTGCTCATCTCCTGGCAATTTCTATCTGCTGTTATAGGTGGTGGGGGGGAGGGGGGCATTTCCCCTAAATCTGTGTGGTCACTAGTATCTGCATGATTCCCTACACCTGGACAGTGACTTATCACGGGGGGCAAGATACACTTATTTGAGTTTGTTTACAAAAAATTTTCAGCGACTGGCTGGGTACATAGCCAAATCTAAATCTTGTCCTGGCTTTCTCATCTTTAGAATTTTTCACAGTTTTAAGGTACCTCTCCATTGCAAAATTTATTTTTCTATTACTAGCTAGCCAGTAGCTTAACTTATAACCGTCTGCTAGACTATTCTCTTTTTGTATATGTATATGTATATGTATATGTATATGTATATGTATATGTATACGTATATGTATATCTCTGATTCTGGTCCTGATTTGTTGTACGGTAAATTTAAAAGGTGTCCAAGAAGTTTGGTTAATACAATCACATAATCCATAAGGCTTGATGAGAGAATCTACAATTGTCATACTAGGAAAAGTAAAGCCTCTATCACTGTAATCAATTGCTTCCTTCAGGCAAATCCTAGGTAGACATTCCCCCTGCATATTATACACCTTAATCCACAATAAACACAATTGCAGTTCTATACTTTCAGCCATTGTTGTTTGGCCAAGTTCTAATCTGACTAGACTAGAAGCGGCACCCCTAGGTAATTCTAGAATTCTTTTATAAATTCTCTTCATAGTCACCTCCAGATCTTGTGTATTTTCAATTCCCCATATTTCTGCCCCATATAAAAGTTGAGACTTTATTTTAGCATTTAATGCTCTTATAATTCCATTGACTGATTGCCCTGCATATTTGTGAGCAAATCTTTCCACCGATGGTATAAATCGTTTAACCTTTTGTGTTATGGTCTTAATGTGTTCTTTCCAATTTAAATCTCTTGTTAATGTTATCCCTAGATAACAAAATGTTTTTACTTGTTCTGTTTTAAAATTCTTGCAGTTTAAACTGTGTAACTTCCCCCGTATTAACTTCTGATTATCAAATACCATATACTAAGTTTTTTCAAAATTTATCACCAGGAATGCTTTTACACAATTTCCAAAGAATTTGTTTCTACTTCATTGTATTCCTAGGGAACTAGTTGAGATTAGGACCAGATCATCTGCATATGCCAAATAAGGGCAACGCCTATTACCCAACCAGGACATGTGTAGCTCAGGATCATACTTATCTCCTATAACTCTATTCTAAAGATATTAAATAATATTGGGGACAGTACACATCCCTGTTTAACTCCAGTGTTAGAGAGAAACTTTAAAGTAGTATCTCCTTCCTTATTGTATCTCACCTTTGAGTAGTTTTCCTGGTAGAATGTTTTTAATATGTTAATCATTGTTTTATCCATCTCACTTTCTTCTAATGCCTCCCACAGTTTCTCTTTGTTAACTTTATCAAATGCAGCCTTAAGATCTATAAAGACACAGTATAATTGTTGTCTTTTAACCCGTGCATATTTATGCATTAGATGAACTAGGGTGTCACATTGGTCTACCGTTGAATGTTGTGGCATGAAGCCTGCTTGGGCTTCATCTATTATTCTTCTATTATTTATCCACTCCATTATTCTCATATGCCAGACCTTTGTGAATAATTTCTGTGAGGTATCTAGCAAACTTATGGGTCCATAATTTCTAGGGTTATCCTTATTTCGCTTCTTGAAAATAGGAATAATAATATTTTCTTTCCAGGTGGAGGGCATATTTCCTATCCTTTTTATTGAGTTATACACAATTTTCAGGGCGGGCATCCATAGCTTAGCATAATCTATTACAATATCAATTGGCACACCATTGGGGCCTGGGGTCTTATGTTGTTTTGCCACCTCTAATGCTTTATAAAGCTCTAGTTCCATAATTGATTCATCAAGAGGTATCCATTCTTCTGGTATTTCCCTTCCTTTCTGATCTACATTTCTGTCAAAGAAAAGGCCTTTATAGTAATTCTCCCAGGTGCTGGAGTCAATAAAGTTCTCAATGTCTTCCGAATATCTTTCCCACCCTTTTGCCACCATATGCCAATATTTTTTTATTACCATTGTCTCTCACAGCCATTTTAAACTCAATCTATAATTGTCCCTTTTTAATTTCAGTAGGTTTTTATATTCTTTCCTCATACTGTTAAGCCAGTGTTTATTTATTTAATTAGGATCTTTATAAACTTTCCTTGCTATTAATTTCTTTTTTAAGTGCCATGCATTCAGCATCAAACTATTTACTCCCTTTTTTTTGAATATTCTGTTTATTAGAGATTTTTAAATACATGCACTTATACATACTACATACAACAAAAGACAGGTACAAACACAAGTACATACAAAAACCAGTTACATTCTTGCTTTATCATACATATTCTACATACAAAAGTGTAGTCCAGTGTGTAAATCTATCTCAGTACCATATATCTACTTAAATACCTCCAACTAATCATGTCAAGGTTTACAGGGTGCAGAGAGCAATTCACCTATTCACTGCTCATTTACATTTTGCAAAAAGGACCAGGTCTTCCTTCCACCCCTGCCTCCTATCTTAACTGTTATTTCCCCCCCCAGCCACACCTACAAGAGTTGGATCCCATGCCCTACCCATCATTTTCGTCTCAGATATTCAGTCCCGTGTGGAGCATTAAGTTTTCAGACATACTTAAGGTTGCCAAAAAAGGTGTCCAGTCTCTCAAAAATCTCTTCTCTTTATCTCTGACTAACCATGTGAGTCTCTCTAAAGCTAATGAGCGTAGGACCAGTCTTCTCCAGTCAGCCAGCCTGGGACTCCTTCCATCCACCCTGGTGTTCTGAATGCAGTGCCTGGCTAGCACCAACACCACCCTTACCCACCTGGGTAATAATTGCCATTCCTCCTCTCCTTCTATTCTTTCTACCCCAAATAGACATACTAGTGGGTCATGCGTCAGTCTACCCCCCATTCCTTTGTTCATCTCCTGCACTACTCTCCCCCAGAAGTTAGCCAAGACTGGGCAAGCCCAGAAGCAATGAAAGAAGGTACCCAGCCCTTTACTGCACCTTCTGCAATTCAGGGAGATAGCTGGGTGCACCCTGTGCACTGCCACTGGCGGGCAGTATATTCTATGCAAAAACTTATAGAAAGCCTCTTTAAACTTATTGCAGATCATAATTCCCTCTGGCATTCCAAGCACCAATTCCCAGTTTCTTTCTGAAATCTGCAACCCTAAATCCCTTTCCCAATGTGCCTTCTTGGGGCCAGTCAGATCTGGCATGCTCTGCTTCTCTAGTCTGGCTAATTTTCCTACAAATACTTTTTGGCCCTCCCCAGCCCTGCATACCACTTGCTCAATTCTGCTTGGAAGCGAACCTTCCCTTCCGCCCATACCCTGTTGCACTATATATGTCCTCACCTGCAAGTAGCGAAATAGGTGAGCGGCCCCCAAGCCTAGCTCTCTCCTAACTTCATTAAACTCGTGCAGCTCCCCCTTCTCAACTAGATCCCCTATGCACACATTCCTCCCCTTTCCCATTCTAGGAATCCCCCATCTTCCATCCCAGGGGCAAAGAAGGGATTCCTCACAAGCGGAAGTAAGACAGTCTCTCTCTCTGGACTAATCCTTTTCTCCGCCAAAGGCGGTCCCAGGCCTCCAATGTCTCCTGGACCAACGGATTACCATTCCCCAAGTCTCTAAAGGCACGTAGCTCTTTGCTATGGAGGTATGCTGTGAGTCTCATGGTATTACCCTCTTGTTCCAGCCCAACCCAGCTGGCCACTGCAGGCCTATGAACCCATTCTGCCACCCCCTGGAGTTGCACTGCCTTGTAATATGCATCCAAGTCCAGAAAACCGAGGCCTCCCCTATTCCGATCTGCCTTGAGCCTTGCCAGGCTTACCCTGGGCTTTTTCCCTTGCCATTTGAACCCTGTGAATCCCTTCTCCAGCTGTTTCATGTCCCTTTGTGTGAGCCTTATCTGCAACAGTTGCATAGGGTATAGGATGCGGGGGATAAAATTCATTTTTATAAGGTTTATCCTCCCAATCCAAGATACTGGTAGCTGTATCCATCTCTCTAGGTCTGCCAGCAGCATTTTGATCAAGGGGTGAAAGTTCCAGTTATATAACTCTTCCCGTCTTCGCCCAATCCGCACCCCTAGATATTTAAAATCTGAGCTTGCAATCCTAAATCCCTTCTGCTGCACTTCAGGATCCACGTCTGGGAATCCCATAGCTTCAGATTTCCCAACATTAATCTTGTACCCAGAAAAACCTGCAAACTTTTCAATAATTTCCATCAGGTGCCTCATCGAGTTTCACATCTCTCCTAAGAAGAGTAACATGTCGTCAGCATAAAGCGCTACCTTATGGTCTCTACCTTCCCAATCTCTCACCCCCTACCACGCCCTCATGCTGCTGGATTGCTGCTTCCAAAGGTTCGATTGCAACGGCAAACAGCAGGGGGACAGAGGACATCCCTGCCTCGTCTCCCTACCTAATCTAAATTTTATGGATGGGCAGCCATTCACCATCACCTGTGCACTAGGCTTCAGGTACTTAGCCCTGACCCACCCTATGAACGTGTCCCCCAGACCAAAATGGGTCATCACCTCAAACAGGTATTCCCATTCTACCCTGTTGAATGCTTTTTTCAGCATCTAAAGATATCACCCCCATCCTAGCACCTGTCAGTCCAGCCCACCATACTATATTTAGCAATCTGTGGACGTTATGATAGGACTTCCTCCCCTTAATGAACCCAGTCTGGTCTGGGTGGATCACCTCTGGTAGGATATTCTCCAGTCTCGTGGCTAATATTTTGGCTAAAATTTTCATATCCACATTAAGAAGGGAGATCGGCCTATATGCGGCACATTCCAGCTCATCCTGACCCCCCTTCCTTATTACACAAATATTGGCTTCATAGCATGAATCAGGAAACGCTGGGACCTGGCCATCCTCCCATAGATACATAGATACATAGATACATAGACAGTGTCAGCAGATAAGGGCCTATGGCCCACCCAGTCTGCCCATTTGAGCTTGTAAGTTCAGTCTGTTTTCCTAGAAGTCTGTTTCCCTTACCCCTGACCTCTAGAATTCCTTTATGTCTATCCCATGCATTCTTAAATCCCATGATTGTTTCAGCCCCACCACTTCCTCTGGCAGGGTGTTCACTTGTCCACCACCCGTTCTGTGAAGAAATTCTTTCTCATGTTTCCTCTGAATCGTCCTCCCAACTTCATCCCATGCCCTCTAGTTCTGGAACATCTTTTCGCTTAAAAATAGTGTTTTCCTGCACCCTGTTTCTCCCTGTAAGATACTTGTATGTCTCTATCATATCCCCTCTCTCCCTCCTCTCCTCCAGGGAGTACATGCTCAGTTCCTTCAACCTGTCTTCATAGGACTTGTGATGCAATCCATGCACCATCTTTGTTGCCCTCCTCTGAACCTTCACTACCCTGTCTATGTCCTTACATAGGTATGGTCTCCAGAACTGTACACTGTGCTCCAGGTGGGGCCTCACTAGTGTCTTGTATAGCGGAATTATGACCTCCCTTTTCCTGCTGGTGATTCCCCTGCCTATACATCCCAGCATCCTATTTGCTTTACCTGCTGCCTTGTCACACTGTTTCCCTACCTTGAGGTCATCAGAGATGACAACCCCAAGATCCCTTTCCTGCTTGGTGCATGCTATATCCTCACCCCCAACTGATATATTGTGCCAGGGTTTTTGTGCCCCATATGCATTATCTTGCAATTCTTTGCATTGAATTTCAACTGCCAAACCCTTGACCATTCTTCACGTTTCTGCAGGTCCTTCTCATTCTGTCTACACCTCTGGTGTGTCTACTCTGTTACAGAGCTTTGTGTCATCAGCGAACAGTGAAATTCTGCCTTCTAGATCCTGCGCAATGTCACTGATGAAGATGTTGAACAGGACCGGTCCCAGAACTGATCCCTGTGGTACCCCACTGGTCACTCTTCCCTCTGTGGAGTGACAGCCATTTACCACCACCCTCTGTGTCCTGTCACCCAGCCAGTTACCTACCCACCACACTACTGTCCTGCCCACACCCATATTCCCCAGTTTATGTAATAGTCTTCTATGTGGCACAGTGTCAAAGGCCTTGCTGAAGTCCAGATAGGCCATGTCCACTGCCCTCCCCTGATCCACCTCCCTAGTCACGCAGTAAAAAAATTCAATGAGGTTGGTCTGAGATGATCTCCCCCTGGTGAAACCATGCTGCCTTGGGTCCTGTAGTCCATTGACAACCAGATGTTCCACCAATCTCTCCTTCAGTAGTGCATCCATGATCTTACACAGTACCACGTAAAGCATTATGGCTGTGAGCAGAACACACATGAGGTTGGTTCAGCAGACTGATGGTGTTTAGTGTCTCCTCACACAGCTCTGCAAAGGTGCTAACTGTGTGAGAGGCCTTCGCACCATGCACTTCTGCTTTAAGTTGGACCAGCATAACATTCTGTGGTGATTTGCATATGCATCCCATGATGCTTTGCATTGTGGGGGCACATGTGATTTTGTATTTTCTTGAAACTTGGCTTCCCAGCCAAATGCCCTTTGGGGTAACCCTTGCCTCAGTGTTTGCGCACAGAGGTTCTTTGTCTTTTAAATAGTTTTTTATCCATGATCTTTCCCACTACCGAGGTGAGGCTGACTGGTCTGTAGTTCCCTACTTCCTCTTTGTTACCACTTTTGTATAAGGGGACTACATCTGCTGTCCTCCAGTCTTTGGGTACCTCCCCTGTTTCCAGTGATTGGCTAAACAGGATAGCCAGAGGTTCAGCCACCACTCTCTTAGTTCTTTAGGACCCTGGGTGCACCCCATCTGGCCCCATTGCTTTGTCAACTTTATTACTTCCAGTTCTTTCAGGACCCTTTCTCGGTAAAGGGACTTGTGTCCATTTCTGCACCATTCTCACCCCTTGTACTCCCTTCAGACCCATTACCCCCCTCTTCCTCAGTAAAGACTGAGCAGAAATACCTGTTCAATATGTCAGCTTTACTGTTGTCATCCTCCATGCGACTCCCATCCTCCCCCTTCAGTCTCACTATCCCTCCCTTTGTCTTTCTTTTTTCACTTATGTACCTGTAAAAGGTTTTGTCCCCTTTAACCACTGATTTTGCAATGTGTTCTTCTGTCTGAGCTTTGTTTCCCTTACCGACTTCCCTGCCTCCCTTTGTTCTCCTGGTACTTCTCCTATCCCCTCTGCCTGTTTCTTTGTATTGCCTGAATGCAATCTTTTGGCTTCACTTTCTTTGCTACCTCTTTGGAAAACCATAATGGTCTCCTCTTCCTTTTCCTCTTGCTAACCTGCTTAATGCATAATTCTGTTGTTCTTATAATCCCCATTTTAAATACTGCCCACTGTTCCTCAACCCCTGTTTCCTGTCCCATTCCCCTTAATGCCTCTTTCAAGTATCTCCCCATTTTCCCAAAGTCTGTCCCCTAAAATCCAGGATACGTGTTTTTGTGTGGTTTGGTTCTGCTCTTTCTGTGATTTCAAACCACAATGACTGGTGGTCACTGTTACCCAGGTGCTCCCCACTGTTACCCCCATCACACTGTCCCTGTTTGTGAGCAGAAGGTCCAGTATTGCCTTCTGCCGAGTTGGTTCCATGATCAGTTGCTTAAGGAAGGCACCCTGAAGGGAGTCCAGGATAAATCTGTTCTAGTTGATGCTGCTGCTGGGATGCTCCAGTCCACGTCTGGAATATTGAAGTCTCCAACCAGTACTACTCACTCTTGTTGCCATCCTTTGGATGGCTAGCATCAGCTCCTATCTGTTTCTTCCTCCTGGGCTGGTGGTCTATAGACCACACCTGTGCGGATGGCTGGCCCCATTTTCCTTTCCAGCTTAACCCACAGTATCTCTCCCCCATTTTGTTCCTCCTGGATCTCTGTGGCCCTTATGTCATTTTTCACATACAGTGCCACTCCTCCTCCCTTCCTGCCTGCTCTGTCTCTTCTGAATATGTTGTAGCCAGTTATGGCCATCTCCCAGTCATGGTTATCATTACACCAGGTTTCAGTGATGGCCACAATGTCCAGGTCTGACTGTACCATGACAGCCTCCAGATCTTCCATCTTGTTGCTAAGGCTCCTGGCATTTGCACATGGCTTTCCATGATTTGACCTCCTAGACTGCTTCACTGTTCTACTCCAGCCCCTTCCTTGGTTGTCATTTATCCCTGGTTCTCCTTGCTGTCTGCCCTTCTGCTGAATTTTGCCCCTTTTCTGCTTATCCACCTTTTGGACACTAATCTCCATCTTTTGCACACTGCTTTGCAGAGATAGCCACTCCTATGGTTCACTGGTTCCACTGCTAGCTGTAGGGGGTGAGCAAGTAGGTACCCTCCTTGCTGGCCTGCCACCCCCCTTTGCTAGTTTAAATGCTTGTCAATGTAGCATTTAAACTTATCATTGAGTGCTTTGATTCCCCTCCAGGATGGATGCAGCTCAGGCTTGAACAAACCTCCATCCCTCCAGGTGGTCCCCAGTCACCAATGAATCCAAACCCTTCCTCACAGCACCAGTTCTTCAACCATGAGTTAAGGTTCCTGGTGCATGCACTCCCATGTTCTCCTTGCCTCTCACAGGTAGTACTTGGAGAAAGTGACAGAAGTAGCTACTTGCTTGAGACCCCTCCCAGTTTCCTAAACTCTTCCTGAACTTCCTTTGGCTCCCCATTTGCCAAGTCATTAGTACCTAGGTGGATAATGACATCCAGCTCACCTCCCGTCTTGCCTTCCCAGTGATCCCCAGTATCTTCCTTCCATCCTCCATGCTGTGGCACCTGGTAGCACCTCACCCCTGTCCTCCCTCCTGTGTTCCTAGCTGGATACCTCTTACGATGGGTCCCCACCAGGATTCACTTCCTTCCTCTGGGGTCCACTGCTTTCCCCACTGAGGTTACCTCCTGGCTAACCTCCACATCCTTTCCTTCCACTTCTCTGGGTACCTTATTTGGTTGTCCCATTTGCCAGTGTGGCATAGTGAGTTCTTGAGAGGAATAGGATCTGGGATATGCCTCTGCCTGACTGCTCCAACCTCCCTGAGCCCACTGTCATCCAAGTGCTCCTCGCTCGGCATCCTTTGAGCAGCTGCATTGGACTGGGTGGTCCCTGGATAGGCGATGGTACTCCTGACCCAGTTTACTTCCGCTCTGAGTCTGGTTACCTCATCCCGTAGTCCAGAGAGATGCATGCAGATAGGGCAGCACCTCAGTGTCCAGAAAGTCTGCCTGAATATGGCTGCCCCACAGCCACTGCATTGCACCACTCCCCACATTATACTGCAGTTCCACTACTTGTCTGCTACTGAAACTCTCTTAGTTCTCTTTTTATTAATTTACAGTACTAAAAATCCTGTAACTGATCCTCAGATTTTTTTTTTTTTTAAGGAAAAGAAACCAATAAATAAATAAAACACTTGTCGGGTGCTGAGGTGGGCTTCTTCCCCATGCCCCTCCTACTTCACACCTCTTACTATACCCTGTGTTTAGCTCCTGTCAATCAGATTTATCAGGGCATATAATTAAGAGTTGGGGAAGGGAGGGAGGGGTGAAATTTGCAGCAATTAAAGACAGCACAGAATTACACCACCACTATGTTTTAAATTTTCAACAGCCCAAAAACAATTATAAGTAAAGACAACAAAGAAACATGCTATATTTCCTTTAGTTTGGCAACCTCCTCTGCTATCATAGCTTGAGCATGATCCGGGTAGCGAGATGTCCCCAAAGCCATATTGAATCAGTAGCTGGCTTGCTCCAGTGGAAATTTCTCATCTATCAAATACCATCTACCAAATACCTTTCTCAGCACCTCCGCCATTTCCCCCCCTAGCATCCTATAGTACTCAACTGGAAATCCATCTGGTCCACATGCCTTTCCCTCCTGCACTTTCTGTGTAGCTCTTAATATTTCCGTACTTAAGATGGGCTGACTCAGCTCCTCTGTCTGCCTATCCATGATTCCCTGTAGTACTACTCCACTCATAAACTCCCTTATACCCTCTGCCTGTTCCACATGCTCTGCCCTATATAGCTTTTCATAAAACCTCCCGAAACGCTCTGCTATACCCTTAGAACTGGTAGTGACCTGCCCCTCCTTTTCCCTAATCCGCAGTATCTGGGTTGGGCTTCTTCCCCCTTTCATCAACCTTACTAGCATAGGCCCAGGTTTATTCCCCCACTCAAAGACCCTCCTCTGGCAACAGAACCAAGTTTTCCCTGCTTCCTCTCTCAAGAGGGAATTAAGGGCTTCCCTCGCCGTAGTCAGCAATTTAGTGGTTTCTCCCCTTTCTCCTCCACCTACCCGCTTCTCCAACTCTTTCACCTGTCTCTCTAATTCTTCCCTTTTACCCCTATTTTGTTTTTTAATCTTAGCAACATATGCCATTATAGCCCCTCTCATATAGGCCTTACCCACCTCCCAAAGGGTAGTACTGGAAACCTCCCCGGTATCATTTAGTTCTACATAAGTTTTCCATTGGTCTCGGAGGTATTCCCTAAATCCCCAATCTTTAATTAGGTACATGGGAAATCTCCAGGCTGGGTGCCTACTCTCCCTTCCCATTCCCTTAATTCTCAGCACCACCATAGCACGGTCCGAAATGTGAATACGGCTGTGGCTTATCTCCTTAATCCTTCCCGTCCAACTCCTCGGCAGGAATATGTAGTCCAATCGAGACCAAGTCTTATGTGGGTTGGAATAGAATGTATACTCCCAACCCATGGGGTTAACCACCCTCTAACTGTCCACCATGTCTAAGTCTGCAATTCCAACTTTCCATTGGCTCATAGCCACCGCCACCTGCCCCTTACCTGTCGAATGATCCACCCTCGCATCCATTGTCCAATTGAAATCCCCTCCCATAATAAGCCTGGGGAATTGCTCTCGGACAAGCAGGCCCAGCAAAGAGGAGTGAAAGAACGGGTCATACACTGCCGGCGCATAGACACAGCCAAATGTGAGTGTTTCCCCATACCATACCCCAGTGACAAAGATGTATCTCCCTCTTTAGGGTCTCTTACCACTCTCTTCACCTCAAACTGCAAGTTCTTATGCAAAAGTATCTCAACCACCCTTTTATGCGAGGAATAAGAGGCCGCCAGACACCTCCCAACTGAATTTCGTGCCAATTTGACATGTTCCACCTCTGTCAAGTGTGTCTCTTGGAGTAGTGCCACTTGAGCTCCCTTGCGTCTAAGCACAGTTAGGAGTGAGGTCCTCTTCACTGGGCTCACTATGCCTTTCACATTCCAGGAGATAACATTTAGGATAGCCGGGTCACCCATTCCACCTTGAAGCACTTTCCATTTTTAAGGGTACTTTTACCTGACATTGCATTATATACATCCACTCTGCCACACCCCCTGCCAAACTGCACATACACTTTTTTTGATTCCTGCACACTGGACTACTATTCTTCAGATATAACCAGGTAACTACACAACAGACTAAAACAGTAAAACATCTTTCTACCCAAACATTTAAATCCCACCCCTCCAAACCCCCTTCCTCTTCTCTCCCTCCCCTCTTTCTCCTTCCCTTCCTCCTTATCCCTTCCCTTCCTCCACCTTCCTCCTACTACACTAATTGCTAACATAGCACAAGTGTAGTCTCAATGAACAAGTAAGAATGAACGTTCAACAAAATTCTCCTCCCAAACTAAGTTGCTCGTCCCGGCGCCTCACCAACTGCCAAGATCTCTTTTCCAAATCTATTCCCCGGAGTCTCTTACAAGATCCAACTTGCATCTGTACATCCCTTTCCACCCTCAGCTCTTATTTCAGGAGCACCTCCCCTCTCTCCCTCCTCTCCTCAAGGTTTCTATGTCTCATCTCCCCATCTTCCCCCCCACCTTCCTCAGCCTAGCCCTTCCGCACTATATCTCCTCCCTCTATCCGTCATTTCCTTATGGAGCAAACCTGTTCCTCCTTCCCCATTACTGCTCCCCTAGACCCCTCCCTCCAACTCTTCATCAAGAGCCATCTTACCCCCCTTTTCACTCCTAAATGGGGGAGCTACTCACCCCACCGTCATTTACTACACTCTAACCATATCCTCTTACCCCACCCTACTACTCAGTATCCGAGCACACCACAATTTCCAAAGCTTACCCTCACCAGGCATAGGTATTCTGCCATGTCATGCACTCGAGCTCACTCTCCCCTCTGCATAGAACTCAACCTCCACTCTCTCCTCTCAGCCCCGTAACTCTCCTAAAGCACCCAACAATGCTTTCATCAACCCAGCTCAACCTAGAGCTTATCCCTACTCCCCTTATCCTTCACCGTTATGGGTTGGCCTGTTAATCCTACCTTCCCTATGTTAAATGTGCTTCTAGCTGCTCTTTGGCGTGCCCTCATTTACAATTCTCCTTTCCTTCCTCCCCCCCCGTAGCTAGCTCTCCCTGCTTCCCTATTCAAGCCATTAGATGCAGTTGTTATATGTCAGATCACAGTGCTATCTATGGAGACGCAAGGGCTAGGCCGCGCTATAAAAAAAAACACATGCACTGGGCCCTCCCCTGCTCCTACCTTACACACATCGGAGCTCCCTTCAGATCCATGTTCCTTTATGTTCCCCACAGTTTATAAGTCCAAGAACAATTTATTAGTCTGAGAAGAGAGAGCCCCTGACAGAGGCAGAGGGCCCCCTCAGTCCAGTAGTTTTCACCCTCGACTGGACCAGCATTCCCCTCTCTCAAATAATATCTTCTTCCCACGGGCAGGGCGCAATGGCGCCAACTAGAACAGAACACCCCTGGCATTATTCAGTTCATAATCTGTATACAGGATGGCCGCACATCACATGGACACAGTTAGTGAGAGAGAAAACCAAAAAGAAAACGCAAGAGACAAATCCGGAGCTTCCTACCGCCATCCCTCCAGTACTTCACGGCTCCTCCACATCCAATCAGCTTACTCTCTTCTTCAGGCCCTTTACAAACTCTTCTGCTTTCTTGAGATCCCAAAAGGAGTAGGTCGCCCCTTCATGTTTAATTTTAAGTGTAGCAGGGCAAACCAAAAAATTCTCCACCTTGAGGCTTCTCAGCTGTGTCATCAGCCCATTAAAGGCCTTTCGCCTTTTCAACAGTCTGGCTGAATAGTCCTGCGAAAGAAATAATCTATGACCCTCATAGCTCAGTGGGCCCTGAGATCTATATGCCTTCAGCACTGCTTCCCGATCTTGAAAGTTGGGAAACCGCATTATTATCTGGTGAGGAGGCTGATCTGCTGATGGTCTCGGCATTACCACACTGTGTGCATGTTCCATCTTTGTCTTGCCATTTTTCACCTTAAGGCCCAATATTCCAGGCAGAACTCTGCTACAGAAATCCAAAGCATCATCTCTCTCCAAGCCCTCAGGGAGCCTCCTGAGACATAGATTTAACCACCGATGATAATTTTCCTGATAATCAAAAGCCTCTTTAAACTCCTCAAGCTCTCTCTGCAGTGCACAAACTTGCTCAGGGACCCCAAGTACTTCATCCTCCAGTCTCGAGATTCTTTCTTTGGCTTCAGTCAGCCAGATGCCCTGCTGCGCCTGTTGCTCCAAGACCTCCTGCAGCCTGCCTCCTAATTAATCTTCCAACTTTACCAGACATGGCTCTAGGGCCACAATAACCTGCCCCGTTAACTCCTTTCCTAGGGCCGCCACCTCTGCTGCAGACAGCGATACCAGGCCTGCATTCTCTCCTCCTGGGACCATCGTTCCCTTCTTACCAGCTTTTCCTGTCGCCCGCTGATTTTTGGAGGGCATAGGGGTCAGAAATTCCTCCATCGCTCCTTCTGTTACTCACTACCACCATTTTACTTGCTCCGGGTGGGAAAAAACCTTATATTAATACTTAATAACTGGCTGATTCGACGGAGCTAGCGGGAAACATGACCACTCAGTTAGCTGTGCATTAGCGCCCCCTACTCCCTTTTTTGATTGTTTCCATAACTTTAAATAATATAGAGGAGATAGATTTCATGATTCCTTGAAATTCTTGTATACACTTGGTCTTGTCCTTATTCATTACCATATTGGCAATTTCTTCCCTTATTACGAATTCCTTTAGTAATTTTGTTGATTTGTATTATTTTAATAATTCCCACTTAATCCGCTTTTTAGTTCTAGTTATTTCTTGTTTTTAACCAGTCTGGTTTTTTAAAATCTTCCTAAATTCATGTCAATTTCCAAGGGAGCATGTTCGCTCTCTGCCCTTCTTCCTATCCTCATGTCTGTTAATATATGTATAAAGCTACCGTAGAACCAACAGTGATCAATTAGAGATGCCCTCTTATCCCTGTATAAGTAAAAGTTCCCTGATAATCTCCCTTTGTTCTTCTGTTAAGCAGTAATAACCCATTATCCTGCATCAATTCTCTTAATTGTTTCCCTCTTTCACAAGTTTTTAAATCCCTCGTCCTTCTTTCCAGGATAATAAATAAAGATTCCTGAGCTGCACATGCCCCAACTAGTTCATCTGATAATCCTCAATTTCTCCCCACTGTGGCATTTACATCCCCTACCACAATTATTCTATTTTCTGTTTCCTTCTCTGTGAGTGATTCCAATATATTCCCTGGGTTCTTTATATCATTTTTCCCCTCATAATTCAACCTGTAAGTATATATTCACTATGTATAAAATTTCCTTATTAAGAGATACCTTACCACTAAAATATGTTCCATATCAGTTTCTACTTCTTCATGTATGGCATATCCCATTATCTTACACCAGGTTATAGGCCCTGCCAAAAGTCTTCCATATTTCCTCATGCTCTTTGCCTTTTAAAAAAATAATTTATACCCATTCACATTAATTTTCTCACTAACCCACGTTTCTTGGATGCAAACACAATTGAAAGACAATGTAATTTATAAAAGAGGGATCTGCAAGTTTCTCTCTAATCTCTGTAACATTTCAGGATAACATATTGAAGCTTTTCCTTGTCTCCTGCGATCTATCCACTTTTAACTTTGTCCCATTATGTCAATTGTCCATCTCAGTCAACACTTGGTATCTATTAATTGTTCTCACCAAAACTATCGAGTTGGCTTCTTTTGATACTTTATTATTTTGAATTAATTCCCCAGCTTCCCCAATCAGGTGAATATCAGTTCTGCCCAATTTCTCTACATAGGACATACAATGTTGGTATGTATAGTAGTCGCTGAGCCATAATGTCACCTGGCCCTCATCATCCCATCTTTTGGCTTTTATGATCATTTTGTTTAGATATTTAACTTTCAATAGGTTCTGCAGCAATTCTGCAACTCTAATCCTCAAGTTATTTTTGTTTCCTTTAAAAAATTCCCTATTCCATAGATAGAGATCATTCTTTCTTTCCCCCTTTTTGTAAATTCAATCTATCTTCAAAGTATTCAGGGAAAATATTCCTAATGGTTACACCACTCTCAGTTTCAAATCCTAAATCTTTCAATTTGTGTTTCATTTTTTTCTAGTAATTTTAACATATAATACTTATCTGATATTACAAATACCAGTTCCATATTCAGTATAGGTCTTATACTCATTTTATCTAGGATCATGGAGCTAGTATTCTGGATTATTAATGGGTGGGTCAATGGGCAAAGGGTATCAGCACAACACTAAATAATAAACCAATATGATGTAAACTCTACAAATTATAATATACAGTCTTGTGAAAATCCTGCTAAATATCCTAAGACTTCTTTTAGGTGTATTTTTTTCCCGGTAGAATATAGTCCTCCAAGGAAGATACAGCCGCTTCCCTTCTCCTATTCTCCAAGTCAATCCAGCCATATCCAATTTGTTTTCCCTTCTTCTGGGGTACCTGTAGTCCAATCTCTTAATTCTTGTAGTTCTCCAGGCACCACGGTTTGAAAATGTTTCTTTAAAGTTTTAAGTTCCTTTTTTTGTTCTATTTCAAAACTCCAGGTTTTCTCTCTCTCTCTCCTCTGTACCCTTGCTACTTCTTAATTCAAAAGTCCTTGTCTCCACTAGAACAACACAAAGGAAAAAGCTAATAAGAAAAAGAAGCAAGAAGGGAATGCATAATGTGATTGCTATTGCTATTGCAGAACGCTACAATCCCTAAACCATTCTTAGAATCTTGATCCCATTATCCAACTTCCCTGCAATAATTAAACTGTGAGATAATTAGGGATCATCTATAATGGGGCAAAATACAACTGGGGGAATATTTTTTATATACTTCTGTATGCTTCTATATATTTCTGTGCGCTTCTGTATGTTATCCTGCCCTTTTATAAAGTAGTAAAATAAAGGAGTAGTAAAAGTGGTGGTAAAATTGGGAGTGCGTCAATTCGCTCCCGACAATACGCTCATGACAACTTACTCCTGATGTCAATTCGCTCCTCGTTTTTTCACTCCCACAAGCGATTATTAACACTAAGCACCAGCACTGATAAATGACAGAGTAACCATTTTCAATCACAAAAACACCAGCACTGACCCCCTCCCACTTCTTGGCATGACTCACTATACTACACTGCCTTTTGTGTGTTTTAGGGTTATGTGACTGCAGTACTGATGTGAGTTTAAAAACTCTAACAAAATTATAGGTGGGACATGGCTTGGTGATCAGAAAATGGATTTAGCAGTCAAGAAATTACACTTGGTCATGTCGCCACTTTAGAGAAGCACCAGCACTGATAAATGACAGAGGAAGCATTTGCAGCACCAGCAGTGATGAAGAATGATAAAATGAGCAGCTTCCTAACTGTGTATCATCGCTGCAGTAGATAATTTGTTGTTCTCAGGGATAGTGAGAGCCATCCAGTATATCCAGCAGTTGATAAGTTAAAAAATTAAATCTTTAATCTGAAGAAGTTTAAAAAACGTAAAAAATGAATTCTTTATTTAAGTGTTAATATTGGAAGGAGTGTGCTATGCCTCTGAGGACATACCCAGAGATACACTATCAGAGGTAATGATCTGCATGGGGATAGCTGATTTCTTCAGCTCAGAAATTAGGGGGTCAAGTCACACGCAAAGGTATTTGAAAAAGCAACCTACCCAGAGATACACTATCAGAGGTAATGATCTGCATGGGGATAGCTGATTTCTTCAGCTGGGTGAGATTCAGATTAGGACTGTAGAGTGGATGCCAGCATTCATAGTTATTTATTTTATATTCTGTTTTCTTACTTTTGCACAGCATTATGATTTGTTGAAGTTTCGAAAATAATTCCCTATTTCTTCAGTGGGGGGGGGGTACAGCTTTTAGTACTAAAATGTTTTCTGCAGTTTTGATTATGGCTTTCTAAAATGCTGAAGTATGTCATACCTATTTATGTAGCGCTGGGAAATGAAAAGATGCAGAGCAGAAAGTACGGAGCTAAAACAAACAGTGGCAATTACTTTTTCACTTGGTTTAGTTAATTTACTTTTCAGGTTGTATATTCACTTGTAATCCCTTGTTATCCCATGTGTAAGAGGTCTGAACCTCACTTTCAGGTTCTTGGCAATATTGGGAATGCAAATAATCACAAACAGGTTGCATTCGAGTAATAAACAAGTTTATTACTACAAAAGGGATAAATCACAGTTGTCCTAAGCAGTTCTTACCAATACGAACAGGGAGCCAGTGCTGAGCGTTCCCTACACCTCGAGGTTTCTTTGTAGTCTCTTGGGATCTCTCAGGTCTCCCAAGTCTCCAGATCTCTCCGAGGTGTGAAGTCTGTGCATAACATTATATACCTGTGATAATTACTATGGTTACTAAAAGATAGAAACATTTCTAGTTACAGAGACGAGCCCTATTGGCTAAATTAGAGGTGGCTCTACGGTCCAAGATAACATTATATAATTCTGTAAAGTCATCAGTTTTAGAACAAAGACGTTCTTATACAGAGTCTTACATAACAAGGTGAAGTGGTGCACATCACCAAGAGATGGCAATGTTGCCTTACATATTACAATTACTTCAAGGACAGGTGTCTTGGCATCTGACAAGTAAGAAATAGACAGAAAATACATGGGCCCAGATATTCAAAAGGGTTGCGCCATGCGCAACAGGGTTGCGCCATGCGCAAGTCCAAAATGTGCCATTCTGCGATATTCAGCAGGAGGCAGTAACGCCACTGGCACCAGGTTGCGCTAGAGAGCAATGCAAATGAATGCATGCTCAACAGGAGGGGGAGGATCCATGCATAACCTGCGCAACCCGATATTCAGTCGGGTTGCGCAGAGTTGTGCATGCGCAACCCCCAACCTGCGCCCGCACAAGCTTGAGCCAAAAAAAAAAGGCTTAAGTCGAGGGCCACCCACAGGTGAGCTGCTGCATTGCAGGGCGCAACACAGCAGCTGCCACCCCTGGCTGGCCCCCAACTCACTCCCTGTGCCCCCCCACCAGCCCGATCGCGGGCAGTACAGGTACATGTCTCCCCCCCACACCTCCCACAGCCCGATCGCGGCAGAACCTGCATAAACCCTCCCAGTGCCCGATCGCTGGCAGAACCTTCCATTCGCCATAAGCAAGGTGCTAGGGAGCCAGGCTGTTATTCAAAGGAGTTGCTCAACAGCGCAACTCCTTTGAATATCACCCCGGCCACACCCCTGCGCAACTATTTTGAGCAGCGCAGGGGCTTGCGCCTCAGACTGGCGCAGTTTGAATATCTGGGCGATGGTGTAATATGTGTGCATTAGCAAGCAAAGTGAGTTACAATAATATGCATTCATATACTGACATCTACTCTTATACAGTAGATGCCTCTAGCCCTATGTGTTAGTATAGCTTATGCCTAACCATTAGCTGTCTATGGTGTACCCCTGAGGGTATCAATTAGGGTGCAGGGACCTCGTGTAACACATGTAATCTCCTTGGTTTGATTAAATTTTATTTTCCTCACAAACCAGTCTGCATCCATATTAGTCACATCTAACTGCGTGAATATTCTTGCCAAGACTGTGTGCTGTTATTTGCCTTCAGTGTCCAAGCTGTACTCCTAATGTAGGCTAGAGAAGTATGGGCTATACTACAGTATTTAGTTCTTCAAGTTCTCCAACATAGAGGTGGCAAGCTCGAGTCACCGCAAACCATATGTCTCGCTTCCTTCCTTGCCTGCTCTATTGTGACTTGAATCTGGTTTAGAGCCCAGTGCATGCATCTTATATGCACTAAGGTCATGTGGTTGATGGTAACCAACCAACTCACAGGAAGCTATCCCCTATTTCTCTATTCGAAAAATGAAGAAAACCACTTTGAGCACTATTACTCTTTTAAACTTTCCTTTTTAAAAACTATTTGACTCCCAACACCCCCTACCTCTCCCTTATTTCTAGCAGGTTTGCAAAAGTAATCCAGGCTTGTTTGAGAGCAAAAGCAAAATAGAAAACCCTCATACACGCACCCGCACCCAGCGCTTTTTACTATCTTATTCCTAAAAGCGGGTGAGTTTTGCAATATTTTCAGTATTTATCCACCATTCATGCAAACCTTGATACTGTTTCTAAAGTCTAATAAAAACAGTAATAAAAGACGAATGAGAAGAACAGTTAAGCATATCCAGCTGTCAGTCAGCGGCAATCAGCAGTTAGCCCTAGCAACTAAATTACTGAAGACATATAACATTCAGCATTCGGCTTTAAGCTGTTTTCTTTTAAAACGCTGTCTAAAATTTTAAACCAACACAGCACAAAAGTGCAACAGTGCAGAGACTCAGAAAGTTGTCAAAGTTTTCAGAGTTGCAGGAGTTGCAGAGGTTTTGTCTAGGGCCTTAAACCTTGGCGGGCTTTACAGGCGTCGGCTTTCTGCTTTGGTGGCTCACACATCGACTCCACCAGTTGGGGACAACCCTGAGCCCAGCTAACACTTTCCTTCTCCTTCTCCTTGCTTGTGGGCAAACATCCAAGTCAGTCTGGAAAGAATGGCAAAATCCTTTTTTAGAGAGGCAACGATGGCATACCTGCTACAAAAATTAAAAGCGCGTTTTGCCAATCCTGCTGCAATCACTTCTCTTCGGTGAACTAGCATTTGTGTCTCACTCCACCACTCTCTGTCCTCAGAAACCTCATGTGATTCTGTAAGATTTGTACTGTCCTTACCTTATTGCATCAGATACCCTTTTTTATGGGGTTGGGGGGCTGAGATGGTTGACTTGGTTGGGTGTGGTTTTATTCTTCATGTTTTTTCACTTTTACCTGTATTTGAATTGGTTTGGTTTTGTATATTGTTGTTTTCAATTAAGTTTACTTAATTTAATAGATAGAAAGCCAAGCTGTTTTAATTTGGTTGGAGTGCGGTGCCATCACAGAAGGGTCTTATTCATAATAAGACTACTTCTGCCATCCTGACAAGCATAATGTATTCTATGCCAGCAGTGAGCCCACTCTGAATCTGAGATGGAAATGGCCAACATGCTCTGGTAGTAAGTGAGGCATCAGTATGAGCATCCCTGATGGCTTTGTAGATTTTGCTTGCCCTACCATTCAGGAGCTTTGCCAAGGAAAACAAGGGGGGAACTGCCTCACATTAGCTAGGATCAATAGAGTGTTTACCCAGGTTGAGGACTGAATCCCTAATCTGTAGATATCGCAAGAAGCGGTCCTGAGGAACCTGGTAGCAGGTTCTGAGGGCTGAAAAGGAATTAATGGCCATACAGCCTGGTATAAGGATGTCTTGTACCATTCAAATGCCCTAGGCCTCCCAGAGGGACCAGTAAATGGAAGAGTCCCAATGGTTAAACCCGGATTGTTCCACAGAAGGGTGGATATCCATGGGGTTGGATATTTGAACAGGGTTTTGTGGACTTTCTTCCAATAGGAAATAGAGAATGAAATGGGAGTGGACTGGGCAGAGAAGGGAGACAAGAGGAGTACAACTGGACCATTGGGCTAAAGCACCCAATAGAGCTGTCTCTAAGTGCAGCCAAGTTGGAGATTGGGAAGAGGGGCTAGAAAACCATTGGGTGGTTTGAGCAGTGATGAACGCCATGCGGTATAAGAAGAACCACCGTAGCCCCCCCCACCTCTACTCTAGTGCTGATGTAAGTTATGTCTTCTGTAGTGAGGTGGCTTACCATCCCGTAGAAAATGTCCCATAAGTGCATCAATTTTCTGAAACCATTTGGTAGGGATATGGATGTGTAAGTGTGCCAGGTGTTGTGGAAACTTTGGGGCCAGCATTAACTTTAATGCATATAGTTTCCCTGCAAGGGAAAGGTGTAGGGCTTTCCAACAGTCCAGATCCTCTCCGGAGGTTTGCAAGAGCTCCATGATTGCTATCCCTACCTTTATTCCTCCTTGCTACCGAACCCCTTGGTGCAGCCATTTGGGCACACTCAGACATTACAGGCATTTCCTGCAGAGATACAGCAGTCAAATCACTCTCCTTTGCAAATGATTTACTCATATTATTGGTGGACACCCCACAAGCAATCACCCCACTTTGTCACTTATTGACTTTGTTTACAGACATGCCTGGGCTTAAAGTTCACCATACTAAATCAGAGGTCCTCCCCCTCAATGGCCACTATACAGCACAAATTTTTCAGGACACAAGGTGACAATGGGCCATCTCTGGTATCACATTCCTCAGCATACGTATAATCCCTTCAATTACTGACATGTGTAAAGCTAACTTCATGCCATTTGTTGCACCTCTATGGGGGGGGAGGAGGAGGATAGATGGTGTATCTTGAACCTCTTTCTCACTGGGAAAATTACCACCATCAAATTGATATTTTCTACAAATGTCCTCCCTCTCCTATACTGGATACTATACTTGGTATTTAAGACAGGCAGGAGGCTATTGCTCATTTTGTCTGTGTCCGGCATTAGTGGGGTAATTAAAAGCCATTAATAGATAGTAGTTGGTTATCCAATCTATGTTTGAAGGTGAAGAATGAGTCTGCATCCATTACCTCCCTAGATAATCCATTCCACAGTGGTATGACCCTCTGTGTGTAAAAGTACCTTCTGGCATTCATCTTCAAGAATGTTAGTTTTATTTGATATTCCTGACTTCTCAAATTAATATATCTGTTGCTAAACTGAAAACCCAAGCTGTCAATCAGCAGTCTGTCTCTTATAATGTTATACAACTGCAATAAACCTCACCTTATATATTTTAATTCTATTGTGTTCAAGTCCAGTTTGCACATTCTAGATTCATAAGGCTCATCTCTCAGGCAATGGATAATCTTTGCTCTTCTCTGCTGCACCTTCTCCAAGTTATTTATGTCCCTTCTCAAGTAAGGGCTCCACAATGGAGTGCAGTAGTCCAGATGGGGTCTAACAAAAACTCTGTAGAGTGGGACCATGCATGCTCTGCTTTTTTTTTTTATATTAATGCCTTCTTCATACACCCAATGATCTTAATGAATTTTTTTATTACAATTACAATGTGGACTGAAATTAAGGTCATTGCTAACCAGTATTCCCAAGACCCTTTCATTCTCCGTTGCCCTTCACTGTACACTATCCACTGTATAAGTAATGTGATTATTGCTGGTGTCAAGGTGCATTACTACACATTTATCTGTGTTAAATATCATGTCATTACTGGATGCCCAATTCTCCAATAACTTTAAATCTTGTCTTAAGGTGTCCTCCTTCTTGTCATTTCCTATCTCTGCTCCTAGTTTTGAATTGTCCACAAATTTTGTGATCCATTTCTTTATCCCTGAGTTCATATCTGTGATGACTGATGAAAACAACACCGGCCCGAGCACTGAATCATGTAGCACTCCACTGGTTACTAATCTACTATCTGACATTTGATCCCTAATCTGAACCCTTTGTGTCCTTCCTGTCAACCACATATTGACCCATCTCAATATTTTGATGTTAATACTGAGGTATGTCAATCTGTGTACCAGTGTAGCATGTGGGACATTGTTAAACGCCTTTTTAAAATCTAAAAGCACCACATCCATTGGTCAATTGTTATCTAGTGCTTTACTAACTTTGTCATAGAAAGCCAAGGTATTTGTTAAGCAGGATATATGTTTCTTGAACCCAGGTTGTGTTTCATCATACATGTTTTTGCTGTTAATTTCATTTTACAGCCTATCATTTATAAGAGATTCCAATATTTTACCCAGTACAGATGCTAAGCTTAAGTGTCTATAATTTCCCTCATCTCCCTTCTTGAACATAGGGACCACCACCACTGTCCTCCAATCCTCAGGAACATCCCATCTGAATAGACATATGGTAAAGCTTTAGTAGTGAAGCAATCTACCAAGAACTTATTTCTTTTATTAGTCTAGGGTGTAATTTGTCCTGTCCAGCAGATTTTGAAGGGTCAATACTTTTAGGCTTGTTGATTATTTCTGATCTTGAGATCTTTATATATGTTGCATCATAATTTACTAGAGGCTTATTCTTACTATGCCCTTTATCATATTCCTTTTTCTGTTCTTTCTTGTATACCGAACAAAAATATTCATTAAATATTTTGGCCTGGCTGACTGGTTCTATACTTTCCATAGCATCTACCCTAATAGGGTCCACCATCCTATCCACTGCTTTGTTATTTACATAGGCATAACAAGACTTGCCATTGTCTTTTGAGTGGGCCAACCTGAATACTAGTTTGCTTTTTTCTGATCTTATAATTTGTTAGCTTTTCTTTAAGTTATGTCAATATGTGTTGATGTTATATTAGCTATTGTCCCTCTTCATAGCCCTATATGCCAGACTTTTATTTTGTTAAGCTGTTTTTTGACTTTGTAAGTAAACCATATGGGTACATTTCCCCTTTTATTGTACAGTGGCCTATTTGGTATATACTTGTCTTCCAAATCTAGTATTTTATGTTTTATCCTTAACCATAATTGGTTGGTACTCTAATTTCCAGCTTCCAAGTCTCACTCATTTAACTCCTCTCTAATTTCTGAAAAATCTGCCCTATGGTAGATCTTTATTACTGTTGTACAAGGAATTTTTTGAGGTTTTACATTAATATTGAACAGCACAATCTTATGGTCACTATTCATAAGTGGCTCGCAGATCTTTAAATCATTAAATCCATTAATCTGATCTGTAAATACTAGGTCTAGAATGTTTCTGCCACTTGTTGATTCATTCACCATTTAGTACAGTCCATTATCAATGCAAACATCCAGTAGAATTTGTTCTTGTTTATTAGATGCCCTGCCAATGTTCCAGTCTATACCTGTTACATAGAAGTCACACAAGATTAGTACATCTTTTTTCCTAATCATATCAATTATGCTATTAAGTAGGTTGACATGGACACTTATTTCTATGTCAGGTGGTCTATAGCATAATCCTATAGTAAGGTTTTTATTGTTAGCCTTGGTTATTTCTATCCAGATTAATTCATTCTTTGACATTGTCAGATGGTCAGTTTCCAACTATCTGCATAATCCTCTTTCATGTATAACACTATCCCGCCCCCCTTTCTATTATGTCTTTATGGAACACCTTATATTCCAGAATATCCCTGCTCCAGCCTGTATTATCTGTCCACTACATCTCAATTATAGCTACTAGATCAATTTGTTTTCCTTGCATATGCAGCTCAAGCTCTGCTTTTTTAATTACATTCAAACTTTTTGTATTTGTTAGTAAGACCGATATACCATGCTTGGTTTTGTCTTTCCTGCAACTTGTGGAATTATTAGTCTTTATAACTGTGGTTTGTTCCCTACACCCTTTTGTTTCATTTTTTGGGGTGGGGGGGGAGTTCTGTAATATTTTTGATGGTATTGTGGAACATATTTCCCAGTAGTTTAGATCCCTTTCTACTTAAATGTAACCCATCATTGCAATACAGGTCATTTCAACCCTCAAAGAGCTCCCATGTTCTTATTCATTTAATTCCCTTTCCCAAGCACCATCTTCTTAGCCAGTTGTTAAATGCCTTAGTTCTCTTTGTTCCTTCCCAGCCCTCTCTTGACACTGGGAGTATTTCTGAAAAAATTATGTTAGCATTCTCCTGTATCAACATATTATGTATGTTGTGCATTTCTTTTATTGGGTCTTCCACACTGTAGCTCCCTAGGTTATTGGTGCCTGCTTGAACTAACATTGTCTTTGGGTTGTTTATACCATTTAAAATGTTTGGTAACATTGCTGCTATGTACAGTGGTAATCTCCTAAAAGTTTGGTCCTGATGAGGTATGGCACGTTACCCTCATTAATGGCAGCATTAGCAGTGTCTGACTTGCCGAACGGTAGTGGTAGCATTGAGTAAGCAATAAGGCATGATGGGGTGTTTGTGGAACACAATTTACCGCATGGCCAGGGGTGTAATAAGACATGAGGCCAAAGGCCAAGTGACTTTAGCCACTAGCTGTGCCATAAAATGTGTTCCACCCACATCTCAGAGTGCCTTATTGCACTTACAAAATAGGCTCCTTTTTTTAAAAATGTTTTACATTTGGCAAAAGCATGTTTATATGTAGAAACAATACATTCACTTGTGTACATTTATGATAAAATAGTCCTTCCACCCACTACAAATGATGTCATTGATGATGATGTCATTGTATTATTGCCTACTCTCTTCTTCCTGTTTTTTTCCCCACATTCAAGTTATGGAATGTTTATCATAGCATGTTTACCATGGAATACACAGATTCAAAATTCTGCTCAGTTCCATTGGCAGAACGTTTCCCTCCTAACACTCTGTACACACAGACAACAAAGGCCTGTGTTACAGTCAGAGACTTAATTATCACACAATCAGGGCAAGAAGAAGACAGTTCCCTGATGAGCAGATAAAGATAGAAGGGAGATTTTCACTGTCAGCAAAGAAATAGTTGTAGTGAAAACTATAAACAATACTTATTGTTTCTAATTTGTTTATGTACATAAGGAAAGTGTGATAATCAAGGAAACTACAATTAATATTTTTTTTTTATTTATTTATTTGAGGTAGTTTTATTTTTAGGGCCCAGATGAAGTTTTTTTTACAGTGTAAAGGTAAAAGCCATGTTTGTGGTGGAAGATCAGTACTAGCTGTAGGGGGCTAACTGAAATGCCTTTGTTCCATATGCCCATTTATCTGGTTTCCAGACTCTTCGCAGTCCTTTTTTTGTAGCCATATGTAAACTATATTTTACACAGAAATAACAGCCAATCAGATTCCATGATTTTACCCTGCCATTTTAAAATTGGCATTATTTGTTATCATCATGCGGCAAGAGTTAAGAGTTTAGCTTTATTTGCTGAGTGATATTTGGTATCTGGGGAGCGTTATGAGGTAGCTCATCAATATTTGAAAAAATGCTGCCCTTGAAGTGAAATTGCACCAAGTGGCGCACTTCCCAGTATTTGTCACCTGCCAAAAAGTTGTTCTCCTGCAGGTGTCACTGTAATCCCAATATGCCACCTGAACATCCCTACGTGATTTATCTTGCAATTGTTCATGTTGAAATGGACACTGTCATCCTCTAAAAAGTTGTGTTGTACTGTAATGGTGTAATTTAGTTATCTCCATATTAAAAAATTGATATGACAGCCATTTTTAGATAGGTATTTTAATGAAGAAACCCCAGTCTGTGGTTATTTTCAAGAAAACCAAACATAGAATATTTTCCCTGACATGTTAAGTTTTTTATAAAATGAGCCACTCACTCTGGGAAGATTGAGATATCACAATAGTGTAAACAAACTTTGATTCCCATAATTGTCCTTACTACGTTTGACTAATGTATTTTAAATGTGTAAAGATTTTTTTTTACTGCTCATTTCCAACTTTTGTTTGTTTTTGATTCAACATTTTAATAAATTAACCTTGAATCATGTATTATGGGAGATGTCTAGTGGCACTCAGCATGTGGCTACAACATTAGGTAACACTGACAGTCACGCTGAATACCACTGCCTAATAACCAGCAGGAACATAATGAAATGGCATGAGTCTGGTTATATTCAAGCTTTTTTATGGTCTCTATTCCTTTCAATCAAGGATGGATGGATGGTCCAGTCTAGACATGGGACACACTGGTGCGTGATGAATCAGTCAAGTGAGGCAAGGCATATTTATTTATTTATTTATTAGCTTTTGGCAACCGGGTAAGTACACTAGCCAAAAATCCTGCCTATTTTCAGGTACAACCCGGGAAAGTACAAACTGCAAAATACAGCAATGACAACAGTAATGTATCACAGTGACAATCAATTGTGACATAATGAGGATACCCTAATCCTACTTAAGACTGGGGGTGGGGCAGGCACTCAAACACTCACCGCTCTGAGTGACAACTGTGACAATTTAAATTAAAAACTAAACTTCTCTACTTTCTGCAGACAGTAGACAGCAAGCTCTGCAGCATGCAGCAGTGAAATGTCCACAGACAAACTTGAAACAACATCTGACCCCTACCAGACTGTGATTTTTGCTGGCTGGCTGTATGATTGTTTAACTTTTGAAGGCGAAACTCATGGTGGGTTCTTTGGTAAGTTGAAGCTGATGTCAGTAACCGCGGTTGGCAGGATGGCCCCCTGAGACATTGGGCCAGTACAGTTGCCCTAGCTGTCCCCCCTTTTGGTGTCTCTGATTCCCATCAGTGAAGCACGTGAATGATATTAATTTAACAAATGTACATGCAATTGATATTGAATTAAAAGAAAACTTAGTCTGAACTCAGAATGGGGTTTGCAGAAATGTTCCTGAGGTTGACAGTGTCCCTTGAAGTTGAGGAACTGAAAGCCAAGATTTTATGTATTAATATGAGACACAAGTTTGCTTCTGCACAAGTTTGAGTTCCAGTACAGAGCTGACTGATGCATGTATACTATTTCCACATGGTAGAGCAGCAGAAGTCAACGTCTTACTTTCAGTGTACTTCTACCTTTACCGCAGTTTACAGATACAAATTACCATGCATGAGCAGTGTGTTTCTCCTCTTTTAATTACCATTCATGCTCACTAGTTCTAATGAATTTTAGCACTCCTGTTTTAAACAAATCATTTGCGAATATTTAGATGGGTATACATGATAGAGCAGCAGAAGGCAATGTCTTACTTTCAGTGTACTTCTGCCTTTATCTTAATTTACAGACACAAATCACCATGCATGAGCAGTGACAAACTCATTGGAAGTAGTGGGCAAAAGCTAAAGGCATGAAAGACCTGCCACACAATAAAATGGCACAAGAAGGACATTCTCTGTATTTCTTCTCTTTTAATTACCATTCATGCTCACTAGTTCTAATGAATTTTAGCACTCTTTTAGTATCTGCACCCTTTAGTAGGCACACTGATTCTCCAGTTCGCTAATTATTACCATTTTGGCAATCAATAATTAAGTAAACAAAAAAATGCACCTAGCAGTTCTCGGATTCAAACCATGAATGTGGAAAGCAGAATAATTCCCAAGTGCTGTGTTCCAACCGCTAGGCTATGGTCAGATGCTGGAGGTTCTATAAATGGCAATAAAATGTGGACCACTGTTTTAGGTGTAAAAATGGAGTTAAACATTTATGGCTAGGATTTAATGTACAGTATGCTGAATTCAAATCTTTTTCTAAAGGAATAATGCCTGACAGGGTGGGTGGGTGTTATGCTGGGATAACATTCCACCTCAGGTGGTTGGGCCCAAGGCCACTGGCCAAGGGCATCCAACACCCGAGAAGGGATGTTATCCCAGCATAACACCCACCCTGGAGGGCATTATTCCTATTATACAATGGCTTACTGTGTTATAATTAAAAAAATAATTTTAAAGAATGTTTTTGTTAGTGTGTAAATATATTTTTGTTTCTTAAGAGAAGGAGGAAATCATCCTCCAAATCATCCAAATCCAACAAACAATCAGCAGGGATGTTATGCCAGGATAACATCCCTGCTGTAACAGCCAACTGACCAATCAGGAGCCAGGATTTCTTCTTGCCATCGTATAATTCATAATAATTACTGAATGGTGGCAAAAAAACAGCACTCATCCTCACTATTGATTGTTTCTTCCGGGTATACAGTAGATATGGTGCAGGTTGATTAATATTTCATGCCAAAACTAAAAGAACTTCTCATGCCAATGTTTTTTTAGATCACTGTGGCTTGTAGTGTATTGTTTTAAGACAGCAAACAAACACAGAGGAATAAAATTACACTTTGTTACATTATTCTACAATGTGACACAATGTTTATGTTCTTTTAATCCCATCAGTATGTTGTACATTGTAACATGACACATTCACAGTCAAAAACATTGTCTCAATGATAGAACCATTCATCTGCGTCCTTTTGAAATCATACACTGGGGTTGTAATGAATTATTTAAAAATCTGTTCATACTGTACTTGTATTAGTCTATGGCTAATTACAGAAAAGCACCTGCAGAGACCACAGTTATAATACAGTGCTTAGAAACATAGACTTTGATGGCAGATAAGGACCACTCGGCCCATCCAGTCTGCCCATTTTCCTACATACTGGATAAGCTGCAGATCCTAGTTAACCAACAGCCTACTTCTGCCCTAGCTGCCACCCGAGTCATCTTGTCCGGATCATCAGCCTTCCAGCTGGGATCCCCCTTGCAGGGACTGCAGGCTCCAACCACCAACCCGTTTGGCCACCAGACTGATGGCACTCCTCAAGCTGCTGCCCGAATCATCCTGTCCAGATCCTCAGCCTTCCAGCTGGGACCCCCTTCGCAGGAACCACAGGCTCAAACTGCCAAACCGCTCAGCCCCCGGACTGACAGCACTCCTCAAGCTGCCATCTGAGTCCTCCTGCACAGGTCCTCAGCCTTCCAGGTACGGCACTAGCTGCCAGCCAATCTGAAGGCGAGCGCATTTCAAGGGCCCGCTCCAATTGGTCCAAAGCTCTCCGTGGACTCTGCTCCTTCTAAACCGGCAATTTTTAGACGTTTCAAGTTTTCCTACTGAATTGTATGCCAAGATACAAATTGTTTAGAGTTTAAAGTTGTTTAAGTGTTCAAAAAAGGGCTGTGATTACAGTTCTCTCAGGGAACTGGTGCTGCTCCACTCAAGCCCAGACTTCTTGGTGCCCAAACTACTGGACCCATTGTTGTGCAAACTGGGCTCCCTCCCTGCATTGCTGACTGTACCTCTTGCATTGGCCAGCATACTTAATCTCTCCCCCTCTCTTCTTTCTCAGGCTGGGACCCCCCTCGTAGTGACCGCATGCTCCAACCGCCGATCTGCTCAGCCTCTGGACCAACGGCACTCCTCAAGCAGCTGCCTGAGTACTTCTACCCAGATCCTCAGCCTTCCAGGCATGTCACTAGCTGCCAGTCAATTGGAATGCTAGTGCCTTTCCATGGCCTGCTCTGATTAGTCTGAAGCTCTCCTTGGACTCTGCTCCTTCTAACCTGCCAATTTTTAGATGTTTCTAGTTTTCCTACTGAATTGTATGTCAAGTTACAAATTGTTTAGAGTTTTAAGTTGTTTAAGAGTTCAAAAAAGAGCTGTGATTACAGCTCTTTCAGGAAATTGCTGCTGCTCCACTCAAGCCCAGACTTTTTGGTGCCCAAACTACTGGTCCCATTGTTGTGCAAATTAAGCTCCCTGTTGTGCTGACTGCACCACTTGCATTGGCGAGCATACTTAATCTCTCCCCCTATCTTCTTTCTAAAGCTGGGACCTCCTTTTCAGGGACTGAAGGCTCCAACTGCTGACCCGCTCAGCTCCTAGACTGACGGCGCTCCTCAAGCCATCGCCCGAGTCCTTCTACCTGGATCCTCAGCCTTCCAGGAATGGCACTAGCCACCAGCCAATCAGAACATGAGCACATTTCCAGGGCTCACTCTGATGCGTCCGAAGCTCTCCTTGGACTCTGCTCTTTCTAAACCAGCAATTTTTAGATGTTTCAAGTTTTCCTACTGAATTGTATGCCAAGTTATAAATTGTTCAGAGTTTTAAGTTGTTTAAGTGTTCAAAAAATGGCTGTGATTACAGCTCTCTCACGGAATTGGTGCTGCTCCATTCAAGCCCAGACTTTTTGGCATCCACACTACTGCTCCAACTGTTGTGCAAATTGGGGTCCCTGTTGTGCAGATTGTGCCTCTTGCATTGGGCAGCATATTTAATCTCTCCCCCTCTCTTTTTTCTCCAGTTGGGACCCCCTTCGCAGGGACCGCAGTCTCCAACAACCAACCCGCTTGACCCCCGTACCGACAGCGCTCTTCAAGCTGCCACCAGAGTCCTCCTGCCCAGATCCTCAGCCCTCCAGGTACAGCACCAGCCGCCAGCCAATCAAAACACGTGCACCTTTCCAGAGCCTGATCAGATTGGTCCAAAGCTCTCCTTGGAGTCTGCTACTTCTAAACTGGCAATTTTTAGATGTTTCAAGTTTTCCTACTGAATTGTATGCCAAGTTACAAATTTTTTAGAGCTTTAAGTTGTTTAAGTGTTCAAAAAAGGGTTGTGATTACAGTTCTCTCAGGGAATTGGTGCTGCTGCACTCAAGCCCAGACTTTTTGGCACCCAAACTACTGGTCCATTTGTTGTGCAAATTGGGCTCCCTGCTGTGCTGACTGCGCCTCTTGCATCGGCTAGCATGCTTAATCTCTCCCCCTCTCTTCTGTCTCTATCTGGCCCCCCTCACAGGAACCGCAGTCTCCAAACACTGACCTGCTCATCCCCCGGACTGACGGCACTCCTCAAACTGCCGCCCGAGTTCTTCTGCCTGGATCCTCTGCCTTGCAGGTATGGCACTAGCTGCCAGCCAATCAGAACGTGAGCGCATTTCCAAGGCCTGCTCCGATTTTTCTAAAGCTCTCCTTGGACTGTGCTCCTTCTAAACTGGAAATTTTTAGACCTTTCAAGTTTCCCTACAGAATTGTATGCCAAGTTACAAATTGTTTAGAGTTTTAAGTTTTTTAAGTGTTCAAAACAGGGCTGTGATTACAATTCTCTCAGGGAACTGGTGCTGCTGCACTCAAGCCCAGACTTTTTGGCATCCAAACTACTTGTCCCATTGTTGGCAAATTGGGCACCCTGCTGTGCTGACTGTGCTTCTTGCATTGGCCAGCATACTTAATCTCTCCCTCTCCCTCTCTCTTCTTTCTCTAACTGGGACCCCCCCCTTGCAGTGACTGAAGGTTCCAACCACTGACTCGCTTGGCCCCCAGACCGACGGCGATCCTCAAGCCACTGCTGAAGTCCTCCTGCCCGGATCCTCAGCCTTCCAGGTATGGCACTAGCTACCAGCCAATCAAAACATGAGCACCTTTACAGGGCCCACTCCGATTGATCCAAAGTTCTCCTTGCACTCTGCTCCTTCTAAACCTGCTGTTTTTAGATGTTTCAAGTTGTCCTACTGAATTGTATGGCAAATTACACATTTTTTAGAGCTTTAAGTTGTTTAAGTCTTCAAAAAAGGGCTGTGAGAACAATTCTCTCAGGTAATTGGTGCTGCCTCACTCAAGGCCAGACTTTCTGGTGCCCAAACTACTGGTCCCATTGTTGTGCAAATTGGGCTCCCTGCTGTGCAGACTGTGCCTCTTGCATCAGCCAGCATACTTAATCTCTCCCACTCTCTTCTTTCTTCAGCTGGGACGCCCCTCGCAGGAACTGCAGGCTCCAACCATCAACTCGCTTGACCCCCGGACCAACTGTGCTCCTCAGGCCACCACCCGAGTCTTCCTGCCTGGATCCTCAGCCTTCCAGGTACGGCAGTAGCCACCAGAAAATTAGAATGTAAGCACCTTTCCAGGGCCCGCTATGATTGGTCCGAAGCTCTCCTTGGACTCTGCTCCTTCTAACCCGGCAATTTTTAAATGTTTCAAGTTTTCCTACTGAATTGTATACCAAGTTACAAATTTTTTAGAGCTTTAAGTTGTTTAAGTATTCAATAAAGGGCTGTGATTACAGTTCTCTCAGGGAATTGCTGCTGCTCAAGTCAGACTTTTTGGTGCCCAACCTACTGGTCCCATTGTTGTGCAAATTGGGCTCCCTGCTGTGCTGACTGCACTTCTTGCATTGACCAGCATACTTAATCTCTCCCCCTCCCTTCTTTCTCCAGCTGGGACCCCCCTTGCATGGACTGCAGGCTCCAACCACTGACCCACTTGGTCCCCGGACTGACGGCACTCCTCAAGCCACCGCCTGAGTCCTCCTGCCCGGATCCTCAGCGTTCCAGGTATGGCACTAGCTGCCAGCCAAGCGGAACATGAGCACCTTTTCAGGGCCCGTTGCGATTGGTCCAAACTTTCCTTGCACTCTGCTCCTTCTAAACCAACAATTTTTAGATGTTTCAAGTTTTTCTACTGAATTGTATGCCAAGTTACAAATTTGTTAAGAGCTTTAAGTTATTTAAGTGTTCAAAAAAGGACTGTGATTACAGTTTTGTCAGGAAATTGGTGCTGCTCCACTCAAGTCTAGACTTTTTGGAACCCAAACTACTGGTCCAATTGTTGTGCAAATTGGGCTGCCTGCTGTGCTGACTGCACCTCTTGCATCTGCTAGCATACTTAATCTCTCCCCCTTTCTTCTTTCTCTAGCTGGACCCCCCTCGCAGGGACTGCAGTCTCCAAACACTGACCTGCTCGTCCCCCGGACCAACAGCACTCATCAAACTGCCGCCCGAGTCCTCCTGCTCAGATCCTCTGCCTTGCAGGTATGGCACTAGCTGCCAGCCAATTGGAATGTGAGTGCCTTTCCAGGGCCTGCTCTGATTTGTCTGAAGCTGTCCTTGGACTCTGCTCCTTCTAAGCCGGCAATTTTTAGCTGTTTCAAGTTTTCCTACATAATTCTATGCCAAGTTACAAATTGTTTAGAGTTTTAAGTTGTTTAAGTGTTCAAAACAGGGCTGTGATTACAGTTCTCTCAGGGAATTGGTGCTGCTGCATTCAAGCCCAGACTTTTTGGTGCCCAAACTACTTGTCCCATTGTTGGCAAATTGGGCACCCTGCTGTGCTGACTGTGCTTCTTGCATCAGCCAGCATACTTAATCTCTCCCACTCTCTTCTTTCTCCAGCTGGGACACCCCTCGCAGGAACTGCAGGTTCCAACCATCAACTCGCTTGACCACCGGACCGACGGTGCTCCTCAGGCCACCACCCGAGTCTTCCTGCCTGGATTCTCAGCCTTCTGGGTACAGCAGTAACCACCAGAAAATCAGAATGCAAGCACCTTTCCAGGGCCCACTATGATTGGTCCGAAGTGCTCCTTGGACTCTGCTCCTTCTAAGCTGGTAATTTTTAGATGTTTCAAGTTTTCCTACTGAATTGTATACCAAGTTACAAATTTTTTAGAGCTTTAAGTTGTTTAAGTGTTCAAAAAAGTGCTGTGATTACAGTTCTCTCAGGGAATTGCTGCTGCCCCACTCAAGCCCAGACTTTTTGGTGCCCAAACTACTGGTCCCATTGTTGTGCAAATTGGGCTGCATGCTATGCAGACTGCGCCACTTGCATCAGCCAGCATACGTAATCTTTCCCCCTCTCTTCTTTCTCCAGCTGGAACCCCCCTTGCAGGGACCGCAGGCTCCAACCACTGACCCACTTGGTCCCAACTGACAGCACTGCTCAAGCCACCGCCCGTGTCCTCCTGCCTGGATCCTCAGCCTTCCAGGTATGGCACTAGCTGCCAGCCAATCAGAACGCGAGCACCTTTCCATGGCCTGCTCCGATTGGTCCGAAGCTCTCCTTGGACTCTGCTCCTTCTAAACTGGGAATTCTTAGATGTTTCAAGTTTTCCTACTGAACCGTATGCCAAGTTACAAATTGTTTAGAGTTTTAAGTTGTTTAAGTGTTCAAAAAAGGGCTGTGATTTCAGTTTTCTCAGGGAATTGCTGCTGCCCCACTCAAGCCCAGACTTTTTGGTGCCCAAACTACTGGTCCCATTGTAGTGCAAATTGGACTCCCCTGCTGTGCAGACTGCGCCACTTGCATCGGCCAGCATACTTAATCTCTCCCCCTCTCTTTCTTCAGCTGGGACCCCCGTTGCAGGGACTGCAGGCTCCAACCGCCAACCTGCTCAGCCCCCGGACTGACGGCACTCCTCAAGCTGCCTCCTTAGTCCTCCTGCCTGGATCCTCAGCCTTCCTGGTACAACACTAGCCATCAGCATTTGTGCCATGCCGGCGCTGTGCACCGGCTCCCCACCCATCACCTGCCCACCCACCCATGGTCGACACTTATATTTATCATCAACACTGATCACCTGATCAGCTTTTTTTTTCTATCTACCCAATTCCCCATTGGCTCCTTATATTTCTCTACCTCTAGAGGCATCTGGTTGTGGCTCCCCCCACAAGAGATGCAGCTGGCTTACCCATTACATCCTCCTCCAGTGTTCTCTTGCCCTCACTGTGTGTACTATGGAGTCCTGGCAAACTTCAAAAATTTGGTTCTTACCATTCATATACTTCTTTCACTCTGTACTGAGCTGCCAGTAGACCAACCTATTCTGCTAGTGCCCCCGACAGTGGTTTACAGCTCAGCCTGCACCACTGGAACAATGCTCCACCCGGTTGCTACTTTACTCCCCCACTGCCCTACACTACCCTGTTCCCACTCAGTTTATTACCCTCCTTAAGATAGTATCCCCATCTATCTTTCTGTCTCTCCCCCTAAAACTAGTTAACGATTACTCTATCGCTCACCAAAGAGATGCAGACTACCCCAGCTCCTTATTCTCTTGCTACTTCTAGCATCCGGTGATAGCCACCCAGAACCTGGCCCTGCACTTGCCCATTCACCAGCTGGTGCCCACCCAGCCACAAATCCACTTTCATTACCACTTCATTGTATATTATAAGGGAGAAGCACATGTGGGGAGTGGTGCAATGCACTGGCTGTGGGGCAGCAGTTTTCTGGGAGACATTCTGGAACCTGCATTGCTGCTCTATTTGCAGGCAACTGCCAGCTCTGAGGGAGGAGGTTGCCCACTTCCAGGTTGAACTGGCAAGGACTAAGGAGACCTCAGGCCTCCCCCACCCAAAGAGCATCAGTTCCACAACCACTGCCTCAGAGGTTGCCAAGTGTGAAGAGCAGTTGGACCACAGTGGGTTCTGGAAGGGTGAGGGTGGTGGAACAGAGGTGTAGCCCCCTAGATATACCTCTACACAAATCATATGTCAGTCTGGCAAATCAAGGTTCCTCTATGATGACACCCTCAGTGGAGACCAAGAAGAATGCTGGGGACATCCACAATGGAGACCCTCAAAAGGGTGGCAAGGGACACCGCAGGGGAATGACACAGCTTCTGATAGGGGACTCAATTGTTAGGAGTGTAGACGTGGGGAAGGGAGAGGAAAGGGAAGTAAGGTGCCTGCCTGGTGCCATGGCTTGGAGGGATAGGAAGCAAATCCTCAGGATCGCAGAAGTAGCATCACAGGAGAGGGAATTAGATATCATTGTCTAACCTGGGACAAATGACCTAGCTAGGCATGAGATCAGTGCAGTGCAGGATGAATTTGTGGAGTTGGCGAGGGGCCTCAGACAGGTAGCAAGCACTGTAACCTTCTCAGAGGTGCTGCCAGTCTATGGCAGGGGTGAGTCTAGGGTACTGCACACCATGCAGTTTAATGAATGGTTGCAAAACTGGTGTAGAGCACAGGGCTTTGGCTTCATTGGGGATTGGTGGTCCACCTGGAGAGATGAAGGTCTATACTGGCATGATGGTCTGCATCTGTCCAGGAAGGGAATCAAAGCTCCCAGGTGACAGGTTTAAATGCTTCCTTGGTAAGCTTTTAAACAAGCCAAGGGGGGAGGTGCTGATAGGAAGCAGGAAAGTTCAAGCCTCCCCCCATAAAACATGGCAGGTAGTAGGGTAAACACTGAGGTACAGAGCTTGACAGAAGGCAGGAGAGGGGTAAATGGAAAAATAGACAAAGGCAATAAGAGCAGGGATGGGGTAAAAAAGGATAAAGCCAACATTAAATGGAGGGCAATGAGTACCTATGCCCATAGTCTGGGAAACAAGCTTCCTGAGCTAGTAGCCCTGATGGAAGAGGAACACTTGGATATTGTGGCAGTTGCAGAAACATGGTACATGGAGAACCATGACTGGGATGTCAACATACCAGGGTACACAATCTACAGAAGGACAGTGAGGGTAAAACAGGAGGTGGAGTAGCTCTCTACATAAGGGAAGGGATCAAAGCTACAGAACTAAAAGGTAAAGGGGGAGGACAAGAGGCACTCTGGGTCACCTTGGAGACAGGGAATGGCATCACAATCTGCACAGGGCTGTATACAGACCCCCGTCTTAAGGGGAGGAAATGGACAAGAAAATGATAGAGGACATTCTCAAAATGGCTGAAAAATGGGAGATACTGTTGATGGGGGACCTGAATATGCCAGATGTTAACTGGATGACATGGACTGCAGCCACATCCAAGAGCAGGGTCATTCTCAATGCCCTACAGGGGTCATGCCTTAGACAGCTAGTGGAGGAACCCACCCGGGAGGGAGCAATATTAGATGTGGTACTCTCAAATGGAGAATGGATCACACATTTAGAAGTCAGTAGACATCTGGGAACAAGCAATCACTGCACAGTGTGCTTCACAATAAACACAACCATGGAGACAAGCCATACAAAGACAAGGATACTGGACTTTAGAAGGGCTGACTTTGGCATAATGGGTGAATACCTGAGGAATGCATTAGCAAATGGCCAGAAAGGAGGGGTGGAAGAACAATGGAGAAAAATCAAAACTGCCATCATGGAGGCAACAAGCCTTTGTGTGAAACAAATAAAGAAAGAAAACAAAGTGGAATGAAAAAACACTATGGTTTTCAAAAGAGGTGTCAGGGAAGGTTAAGGAGAAAAAGGCTGCATTCAAATAGTATATGGAATCACAGAAGGAGCACGACAGGGAACTGTATCAATTAAAGCAGAAAGAAGTGGGGAAGGTAGTCAGAAAAGCAAAGGCCCAAACCAAGGAAAAGATAGGCAACTCAGTTGGCAAGGGGGATAAAACCTTTTATAGGTACATTAGGGAGCATAGAAAGGTTAAGCGAGGGAGAGTGAAGATTAATAAAGGAGAGGGGAGGTGGGCAGAGGGAGACAGTGAAAAGGCAGAGATACTGAATGAATACTTTTGCTCAGTATTCACAAAGCAAGAAGAGGAGGAGTTGCCTAAACCAAACAATAGAAGTACTCTGGGTAGTGGAGTTGACACCAGTCCATTTACAGAAGAAAGAGTCCTGAAAGAACTCCTAAAACTCAAGGTGGACAAAGCAATGGGGCCTGACGGGATTCACCCTAGAATCCTAAAAGAACTAAGGGAGAACCTAGTGACACCACTGACCACGCTTTTTAACAAATCATGGGAGGATGGGGTGGTACCTGAGGACTGGAGGAGGGCAGATGTGATTCCCCTTCACAAAAGTGGGAGCAAGGCAGAAGCAGGAAACTACAGACCTGTTAATTTGATCTCAGTGGTGGGGAAAATGATGGAATTACTTCTGAAAGAAAGAATTGTTGAGTACCTAGAGGCCAGTGGGACACAGGACCCAAAGCAGCATGGATTCACAGCAGGAAGGTCATGTCAGACAAATCTAATCGATTTCTTTGACTGGGTGACTAAAGTAATAGACCAGAGAGAGGCTGTGAATATGGCCTACCTAGACTTTAGCAAGGCATTTGACACAGTCCCACACAAAAGATTAATAATCAAGTTAACCAGCCTGGGAGTGGGTCCCAGGGTGGTAGCCTGGATAGCAAACTGGCTGCACAACAGGACACAGAAGGTAATATTGAATGGAACACATTCTGAAGAAAGGGGGGTTACTAGTGGAGTACCTCAGGGCTCAGTACTGAGTCCAGTCCTCTAACATCTTTATAGGTGACATTGCAGAGGGTCTGGAAGGAAAGGTATGCCTCTTTGCAGATGACACAAAGATCTGTAACAGAGTTGATACACAAGGGGGGTAGAAAGGATGAGAAGGGACTTGGCAAGGTTGGAGGAATGGTCAGACATATGGCAACTTAGATTCAATGCAAAGAAGTGCAATGTTATGCACCTGGGAAATAAAAATCCAGGAGAAGAGTACACAATAGCAGGGGAGGTATTAACAACAACAATAATGGAAAGGGATCTGGGGGTGGTCATATCAGATGACCTAAAGGTGGGTAAGCAATGTGAGAAGTTGGTAAGGGGGGCCAGGGGGGTACTGGGATGCATAGGGAGGGGCAACGCAAGTGAAAAATGGAAGTGGTTATCCCTCTGTACTGACAGTTGGTGTTACCCCATCTGGAGTACTGCATGCAGTTTTGGAGACCTCATCTACTCAAGGACATAGACAGGATGGAAGCAGTCCAGAGAAGGGCAACTAAAATGGTGCAGGGTCTACATCAGGAACCATATCAAGAGAGACTGACAGGACTTGATATGTATACCCTTGATGAAAGGAGGAACAGGGAGGACATGATAGAAACTTTAAAGTACCTCAAGGGAATTAACAAAGTTCAGGAGGGTAGCATCTTTCAGAAAAAGAGATGTGTAAGAACAAGGGGGCACAATTTAAAAATAGAGGGGGGGACTGCTCTGGGGAAATGTGAGGACATTTTTTTTCATGGACAGAGTGGTAGATGCATGGAACCGCCTTCCTGGAGAGGTTGTGCGGTCTAAAACAGTGGAGGAATTCAAACATGCATGGGACAGACATAAGGCAATTATAGTGGGGGGATGCAGGAAGTAGGCTGTTGGTTAACTAGAATCTGCAGCTTATCCAATAGGTAGGGAAATGGGCAGACTGGGTGGGCCAAGTGGTCCTTATCTGCCGTCAAAGTCTATGTTTCTATGTTTCTGTGTTAAATAGTCTTAAAATCATCCACCTAAACATAAGAAGTCTTGTTCCCAAAATCTCCCTATTGCATCCAATGGTCCATGCCTACACCCCTGACATCATTGTGATTGCTAAAACCTGACTGTCCAAAACCACTCCTGACCATGCTGTCGCTATCCCTGGCTTTACAATATCTAGACAGGACAGGACCGGGCGAGGTGGCAGTGTGGCTGTCTGTACCTCCTCTACCCTTCAGATCACTCCCTCCTTCACAACTTCTGTTCAGTCATCCCATGAAACTCTCCTTTTAAAAATCTCCTATCCTCACACAGTCCCCATCTTCATCGCTGGAGTTTACTGTCGCCCTGGTCAGCCACATACCAACATCACTGACTTGGTCTCAAAGCTCTCCTCGCTTCCGGCGGTGGTGAACTATTCACCCTGGGTGACCTAAATCTAAACTGGCTGGCCCCATCGCTAGCTAATATCTGCTCCACTTTCAAAGCCTTAAACCTCCATCAGCTGATTATGGAACCCACTCATCTAAACCTTAAAACACTAAACCACTCCATGCTGGACCTGGTCCTCACCTCCTATCCCCATCGAGTGGTGGCCTCAGGGCTACTACCTGACTCTATCAGTGACCACCACATGACCTTTGTAGTGTGGAAAATACATAGGCCTAAACTCCCAGCTAAAACTATTCTCACTAGACCCTTCTCATCACTTGACCTGCAATCCTTGCTCCACGACCTTGCACAAGCTGACTGATCCCCTCTTATCACAGCAGCTTCAGCTGACAAGGCCCTTGCCTACTTCACCTCTAAGTTTCATCAGGTCTGAAACTTCCGGGCCCCACCCTGTAAAACTAGGGTCCTCGGCGGGCACCTCCCCTAGGTCATTCCTGAGCTTCTGGCCTGCCAACGTGTTCGCGACCTTGCGTGGTGCAAAGCCAAAGTCTCCAACTGCCCTGGTGGTCATCAACATTACCGTGAACTTCAGAATGGCTGCACGAAAGCAATACACCTTGCCAAAGCCGAGCATTTCAAGTCTAATTTCCAAACTAATACAAACAACCCTTCTAAATTCTGGAAGGTCATTTACTCCCTCTTCTCGCCATCCTCTACCCCTCCGCCTCCCATCCTCAGGCACAATCACTCTGTACTCTCCGAACCTATCGCCATTGCTGAGTGCTTTTGCCACCTGTGCCCCTTCTCTGCTAAGCGCCCTCCCAAGCCCATACCCTGCCCCGCTGGCCGCTTTTATGCCCCATACACTGACCCACCCTCCTTTGCTCTTCCTCTCGCCCCATGTCACCCCCACATCTTGTCCCTTCCCCCTTGGCTCCTCTGCCCCGTCCCCCTCCTCCGAACCTCTTATACCTCCCTTCCTGTTCTCCTTTTCTCCTGTCTCTCCTGACACTACCCTTCAAGCTCTCCTGGCACTCAGTCCTGCCAAAGGCTCCTTGCCTGATAGCCTTGACCTTAGGCTCCTCTACGTCTCTGCTCCTGCCATAGCCATCCCACACTCCCTGTTACCAAGCCTCTCCCTTCCCAACATGTCAGCCTTTCAACTGGTTGGCTGCTACAGGCCCCCCTCTGCCGGACTTAAACTCCTTACCCACCTGGGGACTATAACTAATTTGGGTCCTGAGGATACCATTATTCTAGGCGATTTGAATTTTAACTGGCTACCCAATGTTTCTGCACCCCTAGTATCCTTCTGTGACTCCCATGGCTTTACTCAACTCATAAATGAACCAACAAGGATTAACCTAAAAAACAAAAGTAACAGCACCTTACTTGATGTTATGTTAGTTAATAAGCCCCATCTATATTCACACGCTGGAGTGCTATTCAGTGATATAAGTGATCACTGCCTCATAGCTGGTATAAGATCTTCAATCAAGCCTGCTAACCCTGCAAATTCCTCCCAAGGTCTAAAAGAACTTTAACATTGCAGAGTATCTCCAAAATCTGTGTCACTCCAAACACTGGCAAGAATTCTACCTCTCAGCTTCTGTGGAGTCAGCACTGCAGGTGCTAAATGACATAATCTTAGGGGCTCTCAATACATATGCACCAGTCACCAGTGTCAGAATTAAACGCAAATCTTGTCCCTGGTTCTCTGCTGAACTTAAATCTGCACTGCTTGCTAGAGACAAGCTCTGGAAAAAGGCAAGGAAGACCAAAGATCAAACAACTGGGTACAATTCAGACAAGCCAGGAACAGCTGCACTAAAAAAGTGAGAGATGCTAAGGCTGCCTTCTATACAGCAGAGCTGGATGCCACCTACCACAACCCAGCCAAATTCTGGGGCACTATCAAGGGAATCCTAGGGCAAGACTCTAGCACCTCTTTACCATCACAAGTGAACCTCAACAATGTGATCATTACTGACAAGTATGAAATTTTAGATGCTTTCAATAATCATTTTACTACAGCAGGCCTAGCTTTTGACTCATCTCCAGCAAACTTGCTTGCTCTCAACTTACTCTCCATTCCACTGAAGCTCAGAAGGCTACCTCTACATTTTCTTTCAAGCCAATTTTATTAAAACAAGTAGAAGACCACTGCTCTGCCTGGATACAACTAAAAGCGCTGGTGCAGACTCTCTGGACCCTTTCTTTTTAAAATTGCACTGCATGCCATTGCAGCCCCAACTCACCTCTTCAACATGTCCTTATCTACTGGCTCTATTCCTTCTTTGTGGAAGACAGCACAAGTGTTCCCCTCCTTAAAAGCAGGAGCCCATGGATCTCAACAACTACAGGCCTATTTCCATCCTTCCAGTGCTGTCCAAGATGTCAGAGAAACTGGTAAGCATCCAACTAAATGACTACCTCAATGCTAACAACCTCCTTAACCCTGCTCAATCTGGGTTCAGAGCCATACATAGCACCATTTCTGCCTTAAAGTTACAAATGACTGGCAGACTGAACTAGATACAAAATTAATATCTGTGCTGTATTTCTGGATTTAAGTAAAGCATTCGATACTGTGGATCATGATCTTCTAATCTCCTCACTGCACTCCCTAGGCCTAGACCCTATCTCTCTTAAATGGTTCAAATGCTACCTCTCTGGTAGGGTGCAGCAGGTAAAAGTGAAGCAACCTTCTTCCTCAAACCACTCATAAGAGGGGTTCCTCAAGGCTCCATCTTGGGCCCTATCCTCTGCCATCTACATCAATAACATTGACTCAGGCCTCACAAATTCTAATGTTCACCTTTTTGTGGATGACACTGTCCTTTATGTAAGCAATCCATCACCAAAAGGCCTATGATCTACTACAAGCTGACTTCTCCTTACTGCAACACAAATTTCTTGAAAAAAGCTTCTATTAAATGCCAAGAAGACTAAAGCTATGTTCATCTCCACTAATACCTACTACTGAACATTCTTCCCAACTTTCTACCGTCCTTGGTGAGAGCCTTGATTATGTAGATAAATTCAAATATCTTGGGGTTTGGATTGACAACAGGCTTGATTTCACCCAGCACATTGAAGAGCTCCTGAAAAACTAAGGCAAAGGCTTGGCCTATTCTTCAGGATCAAACATTTTCTAAACAGAGAATCTAAGCAGAGTTTAATCCAGGCTTCATTTATATCCCTCCTTGATTCACGCAGACTTCCTATATGGCCACTGCTCCCTGTCCTACCTAAATAAACTGGATACCCTGTACCATAGAGCTCTAAGGTTCATCACTGACCTTCCTTTCAGTACCCACCACTGTTCTCTCTATGCTGCAGTTGGCTGGACATCCCTACATCACAGAAGGAACAAAAATGCTGCTCTTGGATATACAAAGCTCTGACAAATAAACTCACCATCCTACATTTCTGATTGCTTCTCTTGTTACTCCAAGGCCATATGCCCTAAGAAGCAAAAACCTCATCTTGCTGAATCTACCTAAGGCATGTACCCGACATGGAAGGGCTGCAATCAATTACTTTCTAGCACACATCTGGAACTCTCTACAAAAGACCCTGAAGCTGAACACTTTCATTCCTGTAGTCTCCTTCAAAAAGCTGTACCTAAATCTTTTCCCAGAGATATGCAACTGCTTCCACAATTCCTAGCCTCTTCAGACCCCTTTTCACCCCTGCCCCCATTAGATTCCCCCTCCCTTATCTGTTCATGCATTCATCCATTAACTTCTATATTATCTACCTCCTAAACCCCTACTCATTACTTTTTTTTTTTTCTATATTTGCTCTGGTGCCCAATACCACTGTTTACTTGCCTTGTATATATGTGTATATTATTGCATTTGTTCATTCTTTGTTGTTTATTCTTAAAAAGTCTTTGTTACTGTACTCATTCTATATTTGTATATTTGTGAGTTTAAACCATTTTGTTATTTATGACCAATCAGGTCCATCTTGTAAATGAGCTATGCTCAATGATGTTCGCCTGAATAAATAAAGATTTTGATTGATTGATCTCCTTTGAGACTGCCACTGTGCCCTCTGTCTGGAAACATGCTGTTGTTCTCCCCCTCCCGAAGAGGGGGTAACCCCTCCTCTCCTGGGAACTATCATCCTATCTCTTTACTACAAAACTTAGCTAAATTACAAGAACACATATTCCTCAATCAAATCTCCTTGTTTCTCTCTGACTCTGCTTTTTTCACCCCCTTCCAGTCTGGCTTCAGGAAATCCCACTCTACCACCACCTCTCTGCTAAGGTTAACTGCAACCATCTCCTCAGGCTTTGACAAAGGACACATTACCTTAGCTATCTTTGTAGACCTGGCCAAAGCCTTTGACACTGTCTCTCACCCCCTCCTCCTTCACAGCCTTTTAGCTGCTGGACTATCCCCTTCTGCTACAGGATGGTTCAGTGCCTACCTGTCCGGCAGGTCACAATCAGTAAGAATAGCTGATGCTATCTCTATCCCCCCTGCCTATAACCACTGGAGTCCCCCAAGGCTCAGTGATAGGCCCCATTCTTTTCTCCATCTTTTTAAATGACCTTTCCTTGGTTTGCACTGCATCCAGCATCCACATGTATACAGATGATACAGTATTATTTATCTCTGGCAATACTGTTGCTAATGCCACTACCAAGCTCCAGTCCGACTTCACTAAAGTCCAACTCTGGTTTAGTTCTCATCAACTCTTTCTAAATGCCAAGAAGACAGTCTTCATGTCCTTTGGCACAAGGCAGAGACTCACTAGGCTAAGTCACCTCTGCACCTTTCACACCCTTGATGGGACTGCTCTTGAGAACTTCTCCTCTTTCAGGTATCTCGGCATCTGGCTGAACAGACACCTTGACTTTTCTGTACACATTGATGCAGTTCTGAAAAAAACTAAGGCCCAAGCTTGGTGCCCTTTACAGAAACTGAAGCTGTATCCCGCTCGCTGCCAGGCATGAGCTGGTACAGAAGATGATCATGCCCATTTTCAACTACTGCAACATAGTCTACAATGCTGCCCCGCAGTCCCAATGATCCAGACTGGACTCTCTCTTCAATTCCTTCTGTCATTTTGCTCTTGATGCCCCTCCCCACACCCATCACTGTGACCTCTACTGCTCTCTCAACCTCCTTCCCCTACACTCCTGGCATGCGCTACATGGCTACAAACCCATCTCAGACCTACCCTGTATTGGGAAGGTGATTGAGAAGGTAGTGGCGGTCCAATTGGAGAACCATTTAACCATCCATGACATCTACCAACCCTTTCAATCCAGTTTTCGTAAAAGACATAGCACCGAGACTGCACTGGTTCGGGTGCTTAATGATCTCCTGAGGGTGAGAGACCAGAAGAGACGTTCTATTCTAGTTCTTTTTGACCTCTTATCAGCTTTTGACACCATGGATCACGTGATGTTGTTAGCACGCCTGAGGCAGATTTGCGGAATATCGGGAATCGTCCTCCGACGGTTCACCTCATTCCTCACTGGGAGATCACAAAGAGTCGTGTCAGGGCTTTTTTCCTCTGGCCCAACTCCTTTGTTGTGTGGGGTGCCTCAGGGTTCTGTGCTATCTCTGGCTGTGTATATGCTGCCCCTAGGAGACATTATAAGATGGTATAAGCTGAGGTTTCACTGCTATGCAGATGATACCCAGCTATACCTATCTTTCACTACTGACCAGGATGGAGCTCTCTCGGTGTTTAACAACTGTCTGAAAGAAATCCAGGACTGGATGGATTCTAGTTGGCTGAAGTTGAACTCAGAAAAGACAGAGGTTCTGGTAGTGGATCCGGGCTGTTGGATAGATGGGTCGCCTGTTGGTGCACCCTCAGGAATTTTTCTTGGGGGTGTGTCACTTCCGACCTCCGAACGGGTCCGTAACCTAGGGGTTATCTTGGATGACAGGCTGACACTACAGTCACAGGTGTCAACAGTCATCAAGACTTCCTTTTACCACCTTAGGAATATCGCTAGAGTGAAGCACCTTGTTCCATCTGACACGTTACCAACGCTGGTCCACGCCTTCGTGTCCTCACGTTTGGACTACTGCAACTCCCTGTATTTTGGGCTTTCTGGGGTTGAAATCCACTGCCTTCAGCTAGTGCAGAACGCGGCAGCCCGGGTTTTGACTGGGACAAGCAGGTCTTGTCATATTACCCCAGTGCTGCGCGATCTGCACTGGCTTCCGGTTCGGTGGCAGATCACCTTTAAAGTCTGTTTATTGACTTTCAAAGCCCTACATGATCAGGGTCCAGCCCATCTGAAAGATCTTCTAGCCCTTTACTGCCCTGGCTGATCACTCCGCTTGGCCAATGAGGGGTTGCTAGAGATTCCAAGACTGAGTCTAAATTCATCTGGTTGCAGAGCCTTTTCTTATGCTGCTCCCACTCTTTGGAATTCTCTACCCCGTCGGTTATGGCAGTGCACCTCCGTGGAGGAATTTAAGAGGGGTTTACAAACTAATTTTTATTAAATTGCCTTCTTATAGTACTGACTGTGTTCAAGCTGTTGATGAGACAGTAGTTTTATCTGTGTTTTATATTGAATTATAATATTTGATCTGTATTATGTGTTTTGTACAGCGCCTTGAAAATTTGAAAGGCGCTTTAGAAATAAAATTTATTATTATTTATTATTATTATGGTGCTAAGTTCATCTCTAAATTCTGGCTTGAATCTCTCCCCTCATATATTTCCTCCTCTCTAGGCACCCCTATCCACTCCCTCTATTCCCTGAGATCCCAGGTTGACACTCGTACTCTCTCAGTTCCCTGCAGAACTACTTCCTCTGGCCAAAAAGCCTTCTCTTACCACTTGCCTAAAATGTGGCATTCACTCCCTCCACAAATCCACCACTCCTCCTCCCTATATTCCCTTACCTCTGCACTGCACAATTACCTTACACCTACCTGCGCCTGCTTCTGACCCCCTCCTTGCATACCTGTCTCCGTGTCTCCCTCTCATTTTTTTCTCTCTCCCTCTCTCTCTCCTCTTTCTCACCCCCCCACCCCACCTGCACTTATACTACCCCTTATAGACTAACTCTTAAAAAGGGTAAATGGATCCTATGTGTTCACCCTCCTGCATCTGCATCACTAGTGAACTGCCTATAATGTATACGTCATCCTTGCATCCTATGCTTGGTCCCTGTATTGATTCTATATGTATGCTGCTCCTATGAACTGCCAGTACAGTAATTATTGCATCAGCCTATTATGTACTCAATTGCCATGAACCTGTTTTGTAACTGTATGCATGTATTCACCATCTGCTATGTATGTATCTAAGAACTCTCACTCTGTACATCCCTCTCCCCATTCCCCCAAGACATACCGTGAGATGAGCATTAAGTTGCTCAGTGTTTCTTTCCTGGTGAAACAATTTAATAAATAAATAAATAAAACTTCTTCCTACCCTCCCCCACCAGAATTGCGTTACATCTGTCCCATGCATTCTTGAATTCCACTACTGTTTTTGAACCCATTGCCTACTCAGGAAGACTGTCCCATGCATCCACCACCCTCTTTGTAAAAAAAAATACTTCCTCACATTGCCCCTGAGCCGTCCCCCCACTATGTTCAAATTGTGCCTTCTTGTTCTTGCACATCTTTTTTTCTGAAAGATGTTACCCTCTTGGACTGTGTTAATTCCCTTGAGGTACTTGAAAGTTTCTGTCATCCCCCCCCCTCCTTTCCTTGAGGGTTATACATATTATGCTCCTTCAGCCTCTCTCTTCATATGGCTTCTGGGGTCTCCAGAACTGCATGCAGTACTCCAGATGGGGTCTCACCAGCTGTCTGTACAGCGGGATAAAAACTTCTTGTTTTCTACTGGTGATGCCTCTCCCCATATATCCCAGTATCCCCCCAGCCCTCCTTACTGCCTTCTCACATTGCTTGCTTCCCTTTAGGTCATCTGATATGATTACTCCAGTCCCTTTCCATTTTTGTTGTTGTTAATACCTCCCCCCTCCACTGCGTACTCTTCCCTTGGGTTTTTGTTTCCCATAGAAACATAGAAACATAGACTTTGACATCAGATAAGGACCGCTAGGCCCATCTAGTCTGCTCATTTCCCTACCTACTGGATACGCCGCAGATCCTAGTTAACCAATAGCCTATTTCTTCCTACCCCCCACAAGAATTGCCGTATGTCTGTCCCATGCATTCTTGAATTCTTCCACAGTTTTAGACCCCACAGCCTCCTCAGGAAGGCTGTTCCATACATCCACTACCCTCTCTGTGAAATAATACTTCCTCACATTGCCCCTGAACTGCCCTCCTTCTATCTTTAAATTGTGTCCCCTTGTTCTTGCAAGTCTCTTTTTCTGAAAGATGCTACCCTCTTGGACTTTGTTGAGTCCACTGAGGTACTTAAAAGTTTCTATCATGTCCCACCTCTCCCTTCTTTCCTCAAGGGTATACATATTAAGCTCCTTTAGTCTCTCCTCATACGGCTTCTCTTGCAGACCCTGCACCATTTTAGTTGCCCTCCTCGGGACTGCCTCTATCCTGTCGATGTCCTTGCGGAGATGGGATCTCCAGAACTGGACACAGTACTCCAGATGGGGTCTCACCAACTGTCTGTACAGAGGGATAACAACTTCCAGTTTTCTGCTAATGATGCCTCTCCCTATACATCCAAGTATACCCCCAACCCTCCCTACTGCCTTCTCACATTGCTTGCTAACCTTAAGGTCATCTGATATGATTACCCCAAGGTACCTTTCCTTTTTTGTTGTTGTTACTACCTCCCCACCCATTGTGTATTCTTCCCCTGGGTTCTTGTTTCCCAGGTGCATTATTTTGCACTTCTTTGCATTGAATCCTAGCTGCCATACTTCTGACCATTCCTCCAACCTTGCCAAGTCCCTTTTCATCCTTTCCATGCCTCCTTGTGTATCAACCCCGTTGCAGATCTTTGCGTCATCTGCAAAAAGGCATACTTTTCCTTCCAGTCCCTCTGCAATGTCACTGATGAAGACATTAAAAAGGACTGGACCCAATACTGAACCCTGTGGTACCCACTTATGACCCCTCTTTCTTCAGAGTGGACTCCATTTACAATTACCTTCTGTGTCCTGTAGTCCAGCCAATGTTTTACCCAGGCTACCACCCTGGGTCCCACTCCCCAGGCTGGTTAATTTGACTATTAATCTTTGTGTGGACTGTGTCAAATGCCTTGTTAAAAGTCTAGGTAGGCCATGTCCACAGCCCTCCCTGGTCTACTACTTTGGTCACCCAGTCAAAGAAATCTATTAGATTCGTCTGACATGACCTTCCCGCTGTGAACCCATGCTGCCTTGGGTCCTGTGCTCCACTGGCCTCTAGGTACTCTACTATTCTTTCCTTCAGAAGTGACTCCATCACTTTCCCTATCACAGAGGTCAGACTGACAGGTCTGTAGTTTCCTGCCTCTCTCTTGGTCCCACTTTTGTGAAGGGGAATCACATCCGCCTTCCTCCAGTCCTCAGATACCACACCATCCTCCCATGATTTATTAAAAAGAGTAGCCAGTGGTTTCACTAGTTCCTCCCTTAATTATTTTAGAATTCTGGGGTGAATTCCATCAGGACCCATTGCTTTGTCCACCTTCAGTTTTAGGAGTTCTTGCAGAACCCTTTCTTCTGTGAAAGGACTGGGATTGACCCCCCTAGCAAGAGTGCTTCTGTTAATTGGATTAGGCACTTCCCCCTCCTCTTTTGTGAATACTGAGCAGAAATATTCGTTCAGTATTCCTGCTTTTTCACTGTCCCCCTCTGCCCACCCACTGTTCATTCTATTCAGCCTCACTATCCCTCCCTTTGTCTTTCTACGCTCGCTGATGTACCTATAAAAGGTTTTATCCCCTTCTTAACTGAGTTGGCTATCTTTTCCTCAGTTTGGGCCTTTGCTATTCTGACTTCCCTCCCTGCTTCCTTCTGCCTTAACTGGTACAGCTCTCTGTCCTGCTCCTTCTGTGTTTCCTTATACTTCCGGAATGCTATCTTTTTCTTCCTGACTTTCACAGCCACCTCTTTTGAGGTGCATTACTTAGCACTTCTTTGCATTGAATCTAAGCTGCCATAATTTTGACCATTCCTCCAACCTTGCCAAGTGCCCTCTCATCTTTTCCACACCCCCTTGTGTATTAACCCTTTTGCAGATCTTTGTGCCATCTGCAAAGAGGCATATTTTCCTTTCAGCCCTCCATAATATTACGTATAAAGACATTACAAATGACTGGACCAAGTACTGAACCCGGCAGTACCCCACTAGTAACCCCCCTTTCTTCCGAGTGGACTCTGTTTACTATGACCCCCTCTCCTGTTGTCCAGAAAATTTTTACTCAGGCTACCACCCTTGGGCCCACTCCCAGGCTGGCTAATTTGTTTATTAATCCTTTGTGTGGGACTGAGAAAAATAACTTGCTAAAGTCTTGGTAGACCATGTCCACAGCCCCTCCCTGGTCAACTACTTTGGTCACCCAGTCAAAGAAATCTATTAGATTCATCTGACATGACCTTTCCACTGTGAATCCATGCTGCCTTGGTCCTGTGCCCTGCTGGCCTCTAGGTACTTAACAATTCATTCTTTCAGAAGTGATTCCATCATTTTCCCTACCACTGAGGTCAAGCTGACAGGTCTGTAGTTTCCTGCCTGTGCTTTGCTTGCACTTTTGTGAAGAGGAATCACACCTGTCATAGTGTCACTAGTTCTCCCCTTAGTTATTTTAGAATTCTGGGGTGAATCATGTCAGGCCCCATTACTTTGCCCACCTTCAGTTTTAGGAGTTCAAGTCAATGAGAAGCAGACAGTCTAGCCCCACCCGCTACAACTCCAACACATCCTGCTGGTTTTAGTAGGGCAGTTGATGCTACATGATGGTGGTGAAAAGTATGCCATCTGTACTCACTCCATGCACAACCTCCTTACCATATCCAACCCTAAAACCAACACCAAGTTTTTATTTGAAATTTCTTATTATTTTATGTTACTATTTTAACTTTCCATATAAGAAACATCAGGACACTTACAGTGCAATGGAATCAAAATACTAATAAATAGACAATTTGGGGGAGATAGTCAGACTGCGCTGGGCAATGGTGCAGGTAGGGGCACAGCGCATCTGAGATGCACTGGGACCAAGACAGTGTGAGGTGATGTGTCATGGCGCATCACCTTTGAATATAGCATGGAACGCTCATTGTGCATTGACAATGTTGTAGTGCATTTCCCAGACAGGGAGGACTGGGAATGCTCCAGCGTAACTGTAGTTGTGCTGTGTGCATCACCTGCGATTTTCAGACTTGGGCATGCAAATGGGGCCATAATGTATGCATGGCACAAATGGGACCATTTGCATGTCATTATGTCTCCATTTGTATGTGTTGTGCAGGGCAACCTGATGAAATGCACCTGGCACCTTGCACAAAATGTTATGTGAACTGAGGGGGTCCTGGGGCACCCCCTACCTTACAACCACAATTGTGGTACAAATAAAGAAGGCCAAACCCTGGTAGCCCAGTGGAACCCCCCCCATACCTGATTGTGGGCAACAATAAAACAGAATATGCCCTGGTAATCTAGTGATAACCCCTCCATATAGTTTAGTGGTCCCCCCATCCCACCTGAAGCACCGATCACCATAAATGGGTAATGGTTCCCTTCCCTGGTATCTGCTGAATATATGCATTAGTGATCTGGTGGTAGAAAAGCCCATATTGTTCACTCATAAACTGATCAGCAGCATTATCGTAAGCAACTGGAAGACGCGTTGCAACAGGATGACAGTATATGACATCTGCCATGCTAGCCCATGGTACAATGCTAGGGTCAGGTTAGCTTCCTCAGTTATAGCCAATGGGGCAGAGGTCTGCATCATGTCAGGAACAGGGGAATACCTATCCACAGTCATAACAGACAACAATGTGGCAGCAAGATCACTGTCGGGTCTCATGGCCACTGTACACATCATGAGGTGATCAGGACAATGTGGTGAATACCGTACAAAATAAGATCAAATACATACAGTATAGCAGACCAAAATATATACCACTGGACAATGGGAATGCCTAGCAGCAGTACAATAACTATTAGGATATATGTTTTACAGAGCAGGGGTAAATTCCATTCCTGAGAATAAACCTGGTGCGTGGGGGCTCCCAATGTGTAAGTCCAGAATGCTTCTCTTTTTAAGGGTTTGATCCCTGACATTCCCTTCCCTAAAGCAGAGGTGGACCACATCAATCCCCTGGAATGTCCATCCATCTGTTCCCATCCCTCTGGTGTAGCAGATGTGTGACGCTAACATGTTGGTTAATATGTCCATTCTCTATACCCTGCATAGATTCCCACATCCATAGGAAAAAGCCCTGTTAGTGGCCTCACAAAGAAAGATCCACATCCACAAGTGCAGACAGCTAACTACGCTACATTGTGGGTATCACAAATGAGAAGAACCCATAAATCATAGTAGTGGCCTGTTGTTGCATCAGTAAATGTCCTACCATTCCGTATGCTTTTGTCATGCTTGCAACATCCACAGGAGACCGACCCCCATGATGCTGTTCCCCCCATGTCCTTTTGCCCCAGACATGCATGGCTGAGGTGAATTAATCAACACATCCTTTCGATTATGCACCCATTGATATAGACTGTGAGAGACCAGTTACCATGATTCCCAGAACCATGTTTGCATCTATTATATGCCAGTGCTCCATAATGTTATGTCTGACTTCATTTGGTTCCAGTGTCTGCATAGCAATAGATTTGACCTGTTGTGCTGACTCTGTCTTGGTGTGTTCCTTCAGTGCCAATCGGTCCTTTGTCCCCTGTGTAGAAGGCCAGTCTCTAGCTACTTGGACAGACTGGTTATTGTATCCCTTCTCCATAATGCGTTCCTCCATAATAACTGCTTGCAAACTGAAAGAGGACTGTTCAGTGCAGTTGCATGTTCAACGCAAACACTGTCCTCAAGGACATCTTATTTATATACATTTACCCATGATCGGGACTACGGGCAGGGAGGGGGGTACCACTGGACTGCCAAGGATGGTTAGGGTGCTTGTGGATGGTGTTCTGTGTGGGAGGTTGGCCACCCATGACTGGTGATTGATGCGTTGCCCACTGCAATTCAGCAGACTGCCTGTGGGTGGGTGGGATTTGAGCCTTTACTTTCTGGCTCAACTTTGTGCCCTGGTATGCAGCGCATCTTGGAGTTGTGCCAGCAGATGAGCTGCACATCCCGGGCTGAATATCAGGATGTGCTGCATATACATTTGCACGCCCCCTTCAGATGCACCACATTCATTAGTAATGCACTCCAGAGCAGCGGGACTTGTGCTGCGCCAGTCCTCCTTTTGACTATCGCGCCAGGGTGCATTGCAGGGTTGCACCTGGCACAACCCCTTTGAATATCTCCTCCTAAATGTCTTTCATGTACTTTCTCAGTTCTCCTTTTCGGCATAGGCCTTAACCAAAACCTTGGACCTCAACAATGACTAATTAAAGCCTTTGCAAAGCTGTCAGCCCCCCCCCCCCCAGAATATACACTGTGAACAGTATGCTCTATGGCATGACATGAATTGGGCTGTGGTGGCAGTTTAATGTGATTTTATTAAAACATTTACCCAGAGGGGTGACATTGCCCACATTAAAGGTTTTTCATTTAATGTACCGTATTAGCCACATTGTGCACCTGTAGCTGCTGTGCAGCTGTATGTATGCTGAGGACCTTTTGCACTGTGCTCCAGGACATGGAATCTATGCCTTTCTTTTAATTGTTGATTTACTATTTTACTATTCCTTTTCAGACAGGGCCAAATGTTTATTGTATCCAATTGCATGCAATGGTTAGGGGAAATTCCCAAGACTGGACTGAAAAACAGGGACAGTTTTGAGGTGTGGTGCATCAGTGATGAATAAATTAAAGGCCTGTGAATAACAAATTGCCGAAACTCCATCTGCTAAAGTCTCAAGCACCCCTTCAGACTTGAACAATGAATAATTAAAGTCAATGAGAAGCAGTCAGTCTTGCCCAACCCCCAACACATCCTTCTGGTTTTAGTAGGGCAGTTGATGCTACATGATGATGGTGAAAAGTAGGCTGTCTCTTCCCACTCCATGCACAACCGCCTTACCATATCCATTCCTAAACCAACACCAAGTTTTTATTTGAAATTTCTTATTATTTGTTTTACTATTTTCACTTTCCATATCAGAAATGTCAGGAAACTTATGGTGCTATGGAATCAAAGATTAATAAATAGACAATAAATGTCCTTTATGTACTTTCTCAGCTCTCATTTTCAGTGTAGGCCTTAAGCAAAATCTCGGACCTCAACAATGACTAATTAAAGTCTTTACGAAGCTGTCAGCCCCCCCCCAGAATCTCCACTGTAAGCAGTATGCTACATGGCATGACATGAATCAGGCTGTGGTGGCAGTTTAATGTGATTGTATTAAAACATTTATCCATATGGGAGACATTGCCTACAGTAAAGGTCTTTCATTTAATGTATAAGCCACATTGTGCACTTGTAGCTGCTGTGCTGCTGTATGTATGCACTATGCTCCAGGACATGGAATCTATGCCTTTTTATTTTTGGCTTACAATTTTACAATTCCTTTTCAGACAGGGCCAATAGCTGTAATTCACTCAGCCCTTCCAGGGCACCTGCTTTCCTGCACAACCACCTTTCCTTGTTCCAGTTGAAACCCAGACATATGTAATACAAAGATTAAGAAAGAGATACTAAATGTCTTTCATGTACTTTCTCAGCTCTCCTTTTCAGCAAACCTTAGGCCTTGACCCAGAGATACTCGGCTCGTGAGCAGCTTGCGGCTCTTCAAGATAACACTTGCAGCTCTTTAATATTTCAGTAACTCCCTGTAAACTGCAGCTCCTGTAAGTGTGACTTTGTTCCCCCAGAGTGTTTCAAGGAGGAAGTGGGATGTAAAGCCAAGCTAGGGAAGAGACAATGACTAAAAGTTAAACTAGAAGTTAGATATTTTTATTTTAAGTTGCAAACTGTTTATGTTGAGAGTTTAATGTATCTATTAATCAGCAACCTGTAACTTGCAGCCACGGAGTCTTGGAGTATCTACTATGCTGCCTGTGCACTCAGGAGTTCCCCAAGAATCTATCCTGGGTCCCCTGCTATTCAGCATCTACCTCAATGCCCTGCCTAAATCCTGCTCCGGCAACCTTCTCCTCTATGCGGATGATGCTGTTCTTTACGCCGCACATCCTGATCCTCTCTCTCCAGCGTACCTTACAGAACTTCTTCTCTCAGATTGAAAACTGGTTTGCTGAACACAGATTGATGGTCAACATTAAACAAACTAAGATGATGCTCTATGCCTACTGCCAAAACAGATCAAAGGATTTCCCCCTGGAAATACTCTCCGCCTCTCTCATCCCACTGGAACAGGTCCAAAAGTATAAGTATCTAGGTATTACATTTGATTCTTCCCTCTCATTCCAAGAACATATAAAAATCCTCACCTCTGCCACCAACACCTGCATTGATCTCCTTTACAGACATAAAGACTGCCTGCCACCTGAAGCACTTCACCTAGCCATTACCTCCTCAGTCTTATCACTGGTGGACTATGGCCTCACAATCTATGCTGCTACCGACCCTATGGTGCTTCATCAAATACAAGTAGTCATCAATAAGGCCTGCCAGCTCCTTTCTGGTGCTGACAGAAATACATATACCTGCACCCTATACGTACTCACCAATACCCTCTCTCTGGAGGAAAGACTATTATACCAGACCTGTCTCTTCACCAAAAAAATCTACCTGGGTTTAACTCCAATAGGTGTCATGGCTTCGCTTCAGGTAGCCACCATCTCAGCGTCCACATGGGCTGCCCCAAAAACTATCTGGAAGGTGCCTAAGGTCAGGACCACCCTGGCCCAGCGATCCTTCCCCCTTAGAGCTCCAACCTGGTACAATGCCCTCCCAGCAGCCATCACATCAATCACCAATCTTGGTCCTTTTAAAGCTGCCTTAAGGGCCCATATCCTCTCCTCATGTCAATGCCAGTGTAACCAGTAACCTGTGGATCCTGCACCATGCTGCTAGGCCATACACCTGCCCTTGGCCTGGCAGTGGACAGCCTTCACTATTTCTAGCCTACAGTGTCCTCACCTCCCTCAGTTACTACATAGTTGTACTGGACTATGAATGCATTGTATTATGTATTAGACAAAGCCTCCTTGAGGTGGCTTACTAACAACTCATATCATGCATTTCTTTAGCTACCAATTGTATAGGTCTTAACCGCTCATTAGGTAAATATGTTGATAGCTCTGCCCTGTTTTAGCTACCAAATGTACAGACATTAACCAGTGCTCATTGTGCTTATACTCTGTATGATTGATCACCCACATTAATTCTATGTATGTACTCTATGAATGTCTATGTTTTATTCTGATGTGGAGCCTTTGGAATTGAATCTATGACTCAAAGGGTTGTAATTCCGATTTCCTAAAAAAAAAAAAAAAATAAAAACAGAGCCGACTGCTTATGGCCACAGTCTTCTGATTTGCTTTTCTGTGGACCAGCTTTAAACCTGAACTGGACTCTGCTCAAGTCCCAGCCATTATTCAAAACAAGCGGTGAAAGCATTTATTTCTCTCACACTGCTAGTACTGCAAGAAGTACTGTGAAGCCAATCACAATGATTACTTTTCACTTCTTTCTCTCTCTTTTTTTTGGAGGGGGGGGATCAGTCTGTGAGCTGAAGGACAGAGCCGACTGCTGATGGCCATGGAGCTACTGCTTTGCTTTCCTGTCGACCTACTGGAAAACTTGGACTGGATTCTGCTCAGACATTACTGCAAAACAAGTGGTGAGAGCATTTATTTCTCACATTGCTAGTACTACAAGGGGTGCTGTGAAGCCAATCTCAAACAAGGCTTTTCACTTCTCTCTCTATTTTTTGTATATATGTGTGAAGGAGGGAGTAAATAAAAGAAAAAGGATTTGGGGGATTACTTTTTTGGGGTTTGTGTGCTGTGGGAATGAGGAATTTATGTTTTTTTACAGTTTTATTCAGAGGATTCGCTAGTGGCAAATTTGAGATGTGTTATGTCAGATGTGGGCTACTTTGGCATGTCATGTTCAGTGGGATAACATCAGGGGTTTAGTCCCAGGGATATAACAGAGCCCATCATTCTTTCTTGTCGTTGTATAATAATAGAGCTAGAGGGTTACTTAAAGCATTTCCACTGTGAGACTTGCAGATGTTTTTAGTCAATTAAATAAATGTTTATTAAATTAATTACTTAAATTAAGTACTCTTTTGTTTTAAACTGCAGTGCATTTGAAGTGTGTTTGCCAAAATTAAGTATGGTGTGTATGTTGTGACTCCTTAGCACACATTGACTGCCCATGTGGCTCCTGTGCCGGTCAGAACTGAGTATCACTGCCTTAACCAAACCCTCGGACCTCAACAATAACTAATTAAAGCCTTTGTGAAGCTGTCAGCCCCCCCACCTCGGAATATACACTGTGAACAGTAGGCTACATGGCATGACATGAATCAGGCTGTGGTGGCAGTTTAATGTGATTGCATTAAAACATTTATCCTTATGGGAGACATTGCCCACAAAGCACAAAAACAAAACTGAGATAAATACTGCTGGTCTTTTTAAGTCCATAATTGCATAATCAACACTGTAAAAAGCATGCAATACTGTAGGTCCACTCAGCCAAGAAATCCCTTTCCCGAGGGTCCTCCATTATGTTGCATTGCTTTGGGTATTACTTTACTGATATGATCTATGTAATGGTTGCAATCTGCTAGTGATAACCAATTGTGCCAGTAGAACTGTATTGCATCTCTTAGTTCTTCTTTTGTTTTTGGCTATGCTTCATGACGGAAGTAGTGCTTCATGGAATGCCACACCATCTCGATGGGATTGAGATCTGGTGACCTACACAATAAAGCAGAATATTACTAAGAAGAGTGAATGAAATATGCACCTGTTGCCTGTGAATGTACTTTGCGTACTGCACTACATAACATCCAGAGCAATTAGAGGTAGACAACAAAATCTCAGCATAATGTCACGTGGTAATATTGCCATCCCTGCTAGTGAGAAAATCTGTAATAGGGTGGAATATGCAGAGGATGTTAAGGAAATGAAGCATGACCTAGTGACACTGGAAGTAATAGTTACATAGCAAAGGAGGAATCTGGGTATTGTGATCTCAAATAACCTCAAGGTAGGAAATCAGTATACCAGGGTGGTGGGATATGAGGGGGGCATAGTTTGAGATGACAGAGAAGTACTGTTGGTACAGAGGCAATGTAAGGGGTCAGTTCTTCACTGAAATGGTGGTAGAGGCATGGAATGCTGCCTGATGAGGTTGTAGATTCTGTAACACTGCTGAACTTCAAAAGAGTGTGGGACACACACATGTGACTACAGTGACGGGAGCCTTGAGTGGTGGCAAAGTGATATAGTGGGAGGGCAAATGGTCCAACTATATAGTTCAACCAGAGGTGCCAGGAAGTCCTTTGCTACTGTCAGGTTCTGTGAATCAATAAATCTTATTAACAGTAATTCTGATTGTAATACAGTTCTTTCTGCTGTCACTTCTGTACTCACTCAGCTGGTGTCATCACCCAGTTTACACCATGCTTCTGCAAGCACCACCTGGCGGTGGTATGCTTTGGGTCGTTGTCTTGAAAAAAGTGATGTGGGCAATCTGACCATCTTTTCATTATGTACGGTGCAGGTGTCACCTTTACAATTTCTTCCTTGAAAAATATGCGATTCATGATGCCTGTAATCAAATAATTGCTACAATTATGAAAGTATCAACTGCATGATGTCTCTGCTAACACCAGAATTGTGCAACAGTATTCCATTTTCATGTATAGCCACATCACCATGTCATATGGATTCTGCATTCCATCCTATAGCAATGCTGAATGACTGGAATGATATATTCTGATTTTGAACCAGCATTCTTAAAATGTATAATAAAAGAGGTATTAGTAATGCTGCAATCTGATTGGCACTTGCCAACAGCCATACAGTACAGTACCCCTATGAAATTACTATAGTGTCATGTACAACCTCATCCCCATGTCACATGGATTCCGCATTTGATTTGATGTCACTGCTGAATTACTTGAATGACGCATTCTGATTTTGAACCTGCATTTTGTTACTGTTGTTGGCATTAATATTTTATAAAAACAATCCACCTCTAAATGAGGAAACCATTATGAAAGTACAATCTTCAAAATTCATGTTGCCTGTGACCATTACCACCCCAGTTCCTTCTCCTTCTCTGAACCTGATATCTGCATTCCACACTACCAGTAGCTGGTCCTGGGGCCATTGGCACTGAGGTGCATGGCCTTTCACCTGTTAGTGTTAAACCACAACTGTTACTCATTGCAGTTTATTCATAGAAACATAAAAACATAGATGTTGGCTGCAGATAAGGACCACAAGGCACATCAAGTCCACCCATTTTTTGCTGCCTCATGAATGTGCCATAAGCCGGTAGTCTGTCAATGGCTTCTTTATTCATAATGTTCTGTATTGCTCCCTTATGCCTATCCCATGCCCGTTTGAAGCCCTGCTTATTATTCATTGCACTTCTATGGAGCACCTCCGTTTTGTTGATGTCCTTATGAAAGTACGAACTCTAGTACTGCACACAGTACTCCAGGTGGGGCCTCACCAGTGTCTTATACAGTGGGATTATTACCTCCTGCTTAAACACCTTTACTGACCTGAACACTCACACAGTACTGTATATCATTCACTTACCTTCAAATAGTAGCAAAGGTCCTGGGCCATGACATGAGATTGTAGCCCACACGTGAATTTTCAGTGGGTGCTTCGGCTTGGGCTTGCCCACCTCTCTACCCTTTTTGTGAAATGCCAGCACTATATGACTCTCCATTTGACAGGTTGTTTCATCAGAAAAAATTACATTATCAAACATCTCCCCTTCTGCAGTCCATTGTATCACCTTCTGTAATAGTAGTACTTTGTTCGCCTCTTTAATCATAGGGCACTTTCTGTAAAACAAATGGCATGTTTCTGTAACCTTCATGGCACATGGTGTCTTCCCATTCCCCACCCTACTTGTCCCCCTCCTCAAATATTCCCTCCTTTATACCCCTGGCAACCCCTTGTGTTTGTCCCAGGATGTATCAAAGCCATACTCTAAACTGACCCCCACCACCACCACCTCTGAAAATTTGTTCCAGGGCTCAGCCACTGTCTCAATGAAGTAGTACTTCCTAACCTTTCCACAGTACCTTGCACCCTCCCCCATCAGTCCATGCCACCTTGTTCTTGTATCTACCGTCCCTGAAAATAAGCCCCCCTTCTAGATCCCCTTGACATACACAAATGTTTCAAACATGTACACCCAGTGTGTACAGTATGCGGTATGCAAATTCCTTGCATAGAATTTCAGCTGCCATGTTTACTACCACTCTGCCAGTAACTTCGGGTCATTCTTCATTGCCCCCCCACAAAGGTGTCCACGCCTAAACTCCTAAACTTATTAACCAGTATTGTGAAGTGCATCACATCGAAGGCCTTCCTGAAGTCAAGGTAGGCCATGTCCATTGGCCCACCTGATCAACCACCCTCATCAGCTCACTGCAGAATTCCGTCAGGTTTGTGTGACATGAACTTCCCCAAGGACAGCCGTGCTGCTGAATGTCTTGCAGGCCCCCTTCCAAAGAGGTAACAACCAGTGGCGGAGCCAGGTTTGGGAGCGTCTGGGAGCCAGGAGGGGCAGTTCAGTCAATCATGGGCTCCACAATGGTCACTAAATGGTGAATAAAGATGGTGGTGGGGCACCACTACTCACACTGGGGCAGCCAGGAGGGGCGACTGCCCCCCAGCCCCCCTCTAGCTCTGCCACTGGTAACAACTCCTTTGAATCTAAGTTGTCTCCATTACTGTTCCCACCACTGATGTGAGACTGACAAGGCAATAATTGCCTTTCTCCTCCTACCTGCTGCCACCTTTCACCCTTTCTAAACTACAATGAGTAACAATAATAAGGCTGGTACTACTGTAGTTTTGGTTATATTCGCTGTCTTTTTCATCCTGCATTCTTCACGGGACCAACAGATCCGCTAATATTAATGTGCGCTAATATTAAACACCTCATTGCTATAACATTACGTCATTAGCGCGTAAGCATAAATAAAAGACCCCAGATAGGTTCCTCTCGGTCAAAGCGCTAACATTTGGGGGCGCTAACATTTTCTGTATTACAGTATCTAGATGCACTGTCTGGATCATTGGGTGCATTACCTTGCTCTTCCAAACTTCCACCCAAGCTGTCTTCAAATTCGACATACTGATGGTTCTAAAATCCTGATGGCCAAGTCATGTTGCAGTATGTCCTTTATTTCACGTGAACTCCACTCATCATCCTCATTCATTAACCTGTCAATTGCTTCCTTTACGTTGCTGTGGAAAAAAAATTGCATGCAGCCATAATGTTATTATGCAAAGTTGGGTTGTACAATATTTTGGACTAATTTGTGAAACATAGATGTGCAATAATTTACCTTCCAAATTTTTTTTGCCTCTTGGATCTTTCTTTCCTGCCATGCTTTGAACACTTGGACACAGCTGGTTCAGTGATGCCTATTTCTGCTTCCTGCAGGAATGTGACACATTCTTTGTATGTTTCCCCTGAGGAACGATAGTTTAAAAGAACTTCCCTGAGTTCCTTGGTAATTTTAATCATTTTCTATTCAGTACCTACCAACAGAATTCACAAAACTGGAAGTTGTGTTTGTCCCAGTGAGGCAATTGCCTTGATTTTACATAGTTCTAGAAAAAAGAAGTTAATCTGATATGCTCACACAGAGACAATAGCCACTGAATGAGGTCTTCCAATCAGACACTGAATATACATAGAAACATAGAAGTTGATGGCAGATAAGGACCGCAAGGCCCATCCAGTCTGCCCATTTCTTTTTCTACCTTATAAATGTGCCATCGGCCTTTGCTCTGTCAGTGGCCTATCTATTCATAGTCATTTGTATTGCTCCCTTATGCCTATCCCATGCCTGTTTGAAGCCATGCACTGTATTCATAGCCACCACTTCTTGTGGTAAGCCATTCCATGCATCCACCACCCTTTCTGTGAAAGAATTTCCTCACATTCCCCTTAATTGGCCTCCTCTAATCTCATGCTGTGTCCTCTTGTCCTGCTATTTTCTTATATTTAAACATGTTAGACTCTTTCACCTTGTTTATGCCCTTAAGGTGTTTGAATGCCTCGACCATATCACCTCTCTCCCTCCTTTGCTCAAGGGTATACATATTGAGCTCCGTTAATCTGTCCTCATATGTCTTCTGATGCAGTCCCTGCACCATTTTGGTTGCCCTTCTCTGGACTGCCTCAATTTGGTTAATGTCCTTGTGAAGGTGTGGCCTCCAATACTGCACACAGTACTCCAGATGGGGCCTAACCAGTGTCTTGTACAGAGGGATTATTACCTCCCTCTTACGACTTGTGATCACCCTACTAATACACCCTAACACCCCCCTAGCCTTACCTACTGCTTTAGAGGTCTGCTTGGATGATTTCAGGTCATCAGTGATGATGATGCCCAAGTCTCTTTCTTCCTTTGTGACTGCTAGCAACTCCCCTCCCAGCCTATAGGTGGCTTCAGGGTTTCTCTTCCCTATGTGCATGATTTTGCACTTCTTTGCATTAAATCCCAGTTGCCACTCTTCTGACCATTCTGCTAGTTTATCCAGATCTCTTCTCATTCTGCCCACCCCATCTGGATCATCTACTCTGTTGCAGATCTTGGTGTCATCTGCAAACAGACAAGCCTTACCCTCTAGTCCATCTGCAAGGTCACTAATGAAGATGTTGAAGAGGACTGGCCCCAGGACTGATCCCTGAGGTACCCCACTTGTGACTTGCATCTCTTCTGACTGTATACCATTTACCACCACTCTCTGTTTTCTGCCCGTCAACCAGTTTGCCACCCAGTTGACCAACTTCTGACCCACCCCGGCCTACCCAGCTTATTTATCAATCTTCTATGTGGAACAGTGTCAAAGCTTTGCTGAAGTCAAGGTAGGCGACATCAACTGCTCCCCCTTGGTCCACCACTCTGGTTACCCAGTCAAAGAAATCTATGAGATTAGTTTGACAGGACCTTCCTTTGAAAACCCATGCTGTTTTGGATCCTGTGCTCCTATGGATTCCAGGTGTTGCACTATCCTTTCCTTAAGGGTGCCTCCATAATCTTGCCACTACTGAGGTAAGACTGACTGGTCTGTAGTTCCCCGCCTCCTCCCTGCTACCACTCTTGTGGGCAGGATCACATAAACCCTTCTTCAGTCTTCTGGGACCTCTCCTGTGCTCAGAGACTCACTAAACAATTCTGCTAATGGCTCTGCTAGTTCCTCCTTTAGCTCCTTAAGTACCCTGGGATGTATGCCATCAGGTCCCATTGCCTTATCCACCCTGAGCTTATAAGCTCTTGTAGGACCTTTCTTTTTGTGAAGGGTAGTGCTCACCTCCCTCCCCTGTGTCCATGATGCTGAGCTGTGGCCCTGCCCTACCTTCTCTTCAGTAAATACTGAGCAAAAGTATCTATTTAGGATAGATGCCTTTACAGGGTCCTCCTCCTCACATGCTCCCTTTTCTCCATTAAGCTTAGCAATACCCCCTCTGGACTTTCTCCTTTCACTAATGTATCTATAGAAAGTCTTGTCACCTTCTTTTACTGTTCGTGCTAGTGTTTCCTCAGTTTGGGACTTTGCCTGCCTTACTGCCTTCCCTGCTTCCCTTAGGGCAGTTTGGTATGCCTCCCTATCTTCATCCCACTGTGTTCCCTTATATTTCCTGAAGGCCAGCCTTTTGGCTCTGACCTTTTCTGCTACTGTATTTGAGAACCAAAGTGGTTTCCTTCTTCTTTTGCACTTCCTTTTCTGTCTAACACAATGGGATGTTGCTTCAAGTACTGCATCGTTAATGCTTGCCCACTTTGCCTGTACCCCCTCACCTGTGTTTCTTTTTGCCAGGGCTAGCTTAACTCTGTTGGCCATCTTATCAAAGTCAGCTCCTCTGAAGTCCCATATTTTTGCCTTGGAATGGGATGATTTAGATGTAGTAGCCAAATTGAACCATACCATGTGATGGTCACTGGCCCCCAGGTGACCTTCTACCTGGAGATCTGTGATCCCTTCTTTGTTAGTCAGTACTAGATCTAGGATAGCCCTGTCTCTTGTGGGTTGCTGTACCAGTTGTTTGAGGCCCTCCCCCTGCAGGGAATCCACTATGAGTCTAGTTCTGGCAGATGTTCCTGCTGGTATTGACCAATCTGTATCCGGCATGTTGAATATACACATTACACTGCTTTGATTGGCAAAACTCATTTGCATTTGTAAACAGCCAATCAGTGGGTGTGAGGTCATACCTTGATTGTGATTCAGCATACCATAAATGGAATTTCTTAAAGTCAAAATGCGTACACAGTACTTCATTGCTGATTTTTTTTTCACTGCTATTGCACTTTGCTCACTTTCCACTTTCGAAATAAATACTAAGAAAATCAATGCTGTGCCAAAGTATACACTTGTTTTTTTTTTTTTGGGTGAGGATGGAAAAACAGAAACTGCTATTGTTCTGACATCAATTCTCAAAGGGAATATCATCGAGGGTGTATTTTGCACTCTTTACAAAACATACCCAGAGAGCTGCAAGAAGCAGTTCAAAGTGAAGATTGCACATCTATATGGCGAGTACAGTACTTGTTTTCTTTCCATAGATTCTAGTCTTATACAGCAAGAGTTGTGTAATAATGTTGTATTGCATACTAAGACTGTCAATGTTATGCACTGTACCTGTATTCAGTCTTGCAGTCTGTACTGTTTGCATTTTATGAGTTACTGTCCCATGCAGCTACTCTAAACTGCCCCTTGACTTCTACAGATGTCCCTGCTTCTGCATCAAGATGTTTCTATGCCCTCATAACGTTTGTGTTTTTATGCATGAGCAGTCAAGAGTATAAGATAAAAGTGATATCAAAAACAAAAGTTGCACACTTGTTATTCAAAAAATGCAACTGGCACAAAACCACTTATTCTGTCATCAGATGTGTATGCAAATGTTACCAATTTCTTTTTTTTTTTTATTAAACAAGTTTTATTAGTTTAACAATAAGAAACATATCTCCAGTTACACATTGAAGAATAATGAGCAGGACATATACATAAAAAACCTCCCACCCTCCCTTTACCTCCCCCCCTCCCATGAGTACACACATTACCAAGTCCCCATCCGTCCATCTTAAGGTAGACTAGGGTCTCACTGCTTCCACACTGCCATGATGCCTCAAGAACACCCCATAGTGATGTATATGCTCTAATCCCATCTCGCATATATGCTATCTGTCATTCCAATTGTAAAGCCAAGGTGCACTCCCTGTACCATTCCATCAAAGTGGGAACCTGGTCACTCACCCGATGTCTCATAATTACTAACTTAGCTGTTGCAGCTATAAGTGACATATGAGCCCTTTTAGCCTTAGACGTATCGGTTGGAAAGAGACTAATCAAACATACCCTAGGGGTGAACAAGGTTTCCAAGCCAAGGATAGGATCAAGGGTATTTTTAATAGATTTCCAAAAGGCCTTAATTTGAGGACATGCCCAGATCATATGATATAACGTACCAGTATCCTCTTTATACCTCCCACAGAGGGATGTGGTCGCCGTTCTGTATTTATAGAGCTGAGCGGGAGTTAGATATATATTATGCAATATACTAAATTGTACTGCCCTCAATCTATCTTGCTTTATAAATTTATACATGGAAAGCCAAATTTTCTTCCAGAGGTTGGGCTCCTCTGGAATTCCCAGTTCCATAGTCCAGTAATAACAAACCCCTACCAGTAATCCAGCATCCCAATCCTGCAGGGTTTTATACACATTTGAAACTGAATGTGGCTGGGAGGCTATATGTAAAATAGTAGTTAAGTCCCTATCCCCCAGCACTACCGGCGTGTCCTGAGAGAAGAAGGAGGTTAGGGCATTGATGACTTGCAGATACTTAAGTGTTTCCTTAGGTGAGACATTTGAAGGCACTTGCAACTGGTCAGGAGGAAGCCACTTTCCTCTCAACCACACGTCTGATACCTTAAAACGAGTTAACTGAGGCCAGAACGCGGGAGACAGCGGTGCTCCCCCGATCTTGAAATTCGAATTGCCCACAATGGGTTGGCTAGTTGAGTGGTACTACCTGATTGCGAGGTGCCTTTGTATCTGGTGCAAGGCCTTTAATGACCATCTCATGGGGTTATTTCTAAGCAACTTAGGAGTAGCTGATGGTGAGGTGTATAAAAGGGCCGACAGTGAGCATTTAGCTCGCGCTGATAGACACTTCTCTATGTCTAACCATAATGGTGTTTATCCTGTATGGTTACTCCCTCTATCCCAATAGGCCAGTTTGCTAATGTGCTGCACAGCATAATATAGGAAAAAGGAAGGGGCAGCCAATCCGCCTCTTGATTTTGGGGCTGTTAATTTAAGATAAGATCTACGGACTCTTTTCTGGTTCCATACAAAGTGACTGACTGCACTTTGCAGTTTGGAGAACCAGCCTTTCGGTAAATACATACCTAGCATGCTGAGAGGATATAAGATCCTTGGTAGCCCATTCATTTTTATGACTCTTAATCTTCTCCAAAAGGAAAGGGGGAGCAATCTCCACCTCTCCATGTCTCCCATAATCACTTTGATTAAATTGTCCAGATTGTCCCTTCTTATGGTATTCAGTCCATTAAGGACATTAATACCTAGATATGTAAGAGACTTTGTTTCCCAGGAGAGACCGAAAGTTAATAATTCAGCCTTATTAACCCTACTATTCAGTGGAAAGATTTTTGTTTTGGCCCTATTCAATTTGTAATAGGAGAGCTTGGAAAAGGCCTTGATCTCTGCCAGTACAGCAGGGATTGAGGCCCCAGGGTCTTCAATATGCAAAAGAATATCATCTGCATATACTGAATAGGCATATCTGGCATCCTCTATACATATACCCTTAATAGCAGAATTCACGGCTATCCTACGCAGTAGGGGCTCCAGGTGTAAGTTAAAAAGCAGTGGAGACAGGGGGCAGCCTTGCCTCATTCCTCGGGACAGCCTGAAAAGTGGGGACAACACCTCATTACACTTGACCCGGGCCACGGGAGATGAATATAGAAGTTGCACCCATCTCAAGAATTCCCTCGGCATCTCAAAAGAGGACAGGGTGGCTAAAAGAAAATCCCAGGATACCCTGTCGAACGCCTTTTCGGCGTCCAATGAAACCAGTATCATTGGTATATCAGAATCCCTAGCAATTGTGATAAGATGCCATAATTTCCTCATGTGATCCTGGGATAGCCTCCCCGCCATGAATCCCACTTGTTTGTGACTAATGAGATTACCAACCACTTTGGAGAGCCTGTTCGCAAGCACTTTAGCCAATATTTTAACATCTGTATTTAATAGGGAGATAGGACGGCAGCTGTCAATACTCAGAGGGTCTTTCCCTTGTTTTAAAATTAAGGAGATCATGGCCTCTTGAAAGGTGGGGTCCGAGAACCCGTTATCATACCAATACTGGAATACCTCTTTTAGAATTGGGATCACTAATGAGTGGCAGGCTTTATAAAAATTATTAGGGAACCCATCTGGTCCAGGAGATTTATCCAAGGACATCTGCTGGACAGCCTGTTGTATCTCTCCAATGGTAATTGGGGCACTCAAACATGCCACCTCAGTATCGGCAAGTTTAGGTAACTTAACCGAATTGAGATAGGAGCTAATGTCATTGTCAGTAGGCCATACAGCAGGGTCCACAGCATACAATTCTTGAAAATAAAGACCAAAGGCCTTCACCATTTCTAGGGAGTCAGTGCAAACTCGTCCCTCACTTCCCACATGAGTCCCAGTAATAAATTGAGATGAGTCTAATTGGCGAATGCGCATAGCAAGCAATTGACTCGCCCTCTCCCCTATTTCCAAGTACTTTAATTTGGATCTCTGCAAGGCGAGCTCCGCCCTCTGAGAGATCAGGCCCACATATTTAGCCTGTAGCTGGTGGAGCCTGGCCCAACTCTCCACCGAGGAGGTACGAGATAAACCATACTCTAAAGTCTTAATAGAAACTAAAAGGGAATCCAATTGAACTTTTTGCTTCTGAGCTCTCTTAGCGGCCATTTTAATTAATTCACCTCTTAAAGAGCATTTCAGGGCTGCCCAGACCATATTCAGTCTAGCTACCCAGCCCTGGTTACTGCTAAGGAACAAGGTAATAAAATCCATTATATGCCTCAACGAGGCTTCGTCCTTCAATATCTGAGTGTTTAATCTCCATTGGGGTGACCTTTTGCTCCTACCCTAGCCAGAATTCTAAATTAACTGGTGCATGGTCAGAAAATACTCTAGCCGATATCTCTTGCCTAACCCCAGACACTGCAAAGGAGCTTATCAATATATAATCAATACGGGAATACGTCCCGTGTGCTGCAGAGAAAAAAGTATATTGCCGGACAGTCAGATTGAGAACACGCCAGGCGTCCACTAGGGCAGCATCTCTGATGAGGTCCTTCAGAGCTCTTTGTGCTGGAGACAGCCCTTGCCGCTCACGCCCAGATCTATCCAAGTCTGTTTGCAGAACGAGATTCCAGTCCCCACCTAGTAATGTGAGCTTCCTAGGATCAGATACCACGATGCTCAGCAACTTTACAAAAAAGGCCGGAGAGTCGCAATTTGGACCGTATACCGAGCCAAGTAGTATCGGATGGGATTCTAAATGGCCATGTATAATAATGTAACGGCCCTCCGGGTCCCAGATTTCCTGGACCAGCTTAAAAGAGACATTTTTTGCTATGAGAATGGCAACTCCACCCCTGTTCGTGGATATCCCTGCCCCTACAACCTGCCCAACCCATGATCTTCTGAAGAGGATAACATCCTCTCTCCTCAAATGCATTTCTTGGAGAAAAACAATTTGTGCACTTAACTGTCGTAGGTGCCTCAATATGGTGTGCCTCTTGATCCTATCCTTGTCTCCCTTGACATTCCAACTAATTAAGTTATATTTACTAATCATGCCATTATACTAATGTAGCATGGACCGGGAGAGAGAAAAGATGTCCTCAATGGACTATACAAAAACCCCACTGAGTTATCAATAGCTATTCTATTACCTGACATCGTGATGAACTCTGGCAGTGTGCAGTCATGGGCCTCCCCCACCCCAACAGCCCCTACCCTATATTTCAAACTAACCAAACTACCACCCCTCCCCTACAACCAACTTACCCCAGTTCAGATTAACCGCACTCCGATCTATCTCATGCCACATGATTAACCTCTCAGCAGCCCATGCAAGACAACCATCACCCCCGGGGCCCCCCCTAAACAGTAAGAAACCACGCATACACCTAAATAATTAGTACCAATCAGTGATATAAAGCCGTAAATAGCTATGTTGCATACCTAACCCCTGAATCCCTGGTGTGCCCACTGTCCATTCAAAGAGGCTTCAGATCTATGAAGCCATCTATACAGAAGAGAAGAAGAAAAAAAAAAAAAAAGATCCTGTATATTTAGTCCACCATCAGGCCCAGTTCAGCACACTGGTAGAAAGAATCAGTCCATTGGATCCTGCCAGGAACACTCCCAGTCTTCAAACCAGCTTCCTTGAAGGACGAGCTAAGAATCACAACATTTTACCCATTAGCCCAGTTATCAGTTATTCAATACGTCGCCACTATCTCTTCTCAACATAGCCCATTAACCTTCAATTTTCGTGTTGCTCGCCAATGATGGGTAACCCATGTCCAACTGCTATAGTATCGTATATCGCTACCGATTGCACAATTGTGATGGGCATAACAGGCAATAAAGACATCTTTCATCTCCAGGTCGGGAGCGCAACCGATCTTCACGTGCACCATGCATATAGGGAGTCGGATAATGGATAATCGCCATTGAACTAGCTTTACCTCCACAGGATCACTAGAAAAACAAAATAAACCTACAACCAGGCCTCCTAGCCTGGAATTTTGTTCGAATAACTTTGAAGCTATAATCCGGTGCAAAGGTAACATTACTCGAGGCCCACCAGATCGCGGTCAACACCTGGTACTGTAAATAAGCTCCTCATAAGTCAACTCTACTGTGGGGCACCACCCGGGAAAAAAGAAAGGATATCTGGTCCATGAGCAGATTAATGAAACAGAATATGTATCTAGGCATGCCATCCCGCCCGAGATATTATCATGCCCTATGTCTCGCAGCACAGTCTTACCGCTTGCTATCGAATCACCTTACAGCAAGTTCACTGTTCATGAAAAGCACTTTTCTCCCATTACTTAAACAAATCTGGAAGGATACATTTGAGCTCTTGCAGTGCTTGGGTAGGTGAATCATACGACAACCATTTGTCTTCATGTTTGACCATCAGGATAGTGGGATACTTGACCCTGAACTGTCTGGAGGCTGCCACCAGCTTGGATACCAAGGGGTGAAATTCTTGACGCCGTACCCTTACCGAGTGGGGGAGATCCTGGGTAATACGAATCTTCATACCCTCCCAGGTCATTTCACTAATACTTCTGGCTTTGGATAAATTATGCTGTTTATCCAAGTAATTCAACAACTTAAAAATGATGGGCCTGGGGGTTGGCCTGGGCTGGTGGTTGGCTGAGCCCCGACGCCATTTCCTCTCTCTGTGATGTATTCTCCTTTCACCCGGGGAACCAGCTATTTTGTGACATACTTTCTGTACAAAAGGTATCATTGCACTCCCCTCCTCTTTCTCTGCAATCCCTATAATTATTATGTTGTTCTGCCTGCTGCGCCCCTCTAAATCCTCCAATTTGTCTTCTAGTTTCTTCATCCTGCGCTTCGTACTAATGGCTTCCAGCTCGAGCTTTTCATATTTACTCTCCAGAGAAGTTATTTTTACTTCCAAGTCACCAACCCGCCTGGTCAGGGATTCCACAGACCCCTTTATATCATGCAGGTCCTCAGATATGGAGGTGATGGCAGTTTGGGGGGGCTGCATAATCTCCATGAACTTCCCCTCCGAGAGGACTGTTTCTGCGGAAGGCATTTTGGACATTCCCGTGGCCTGCTGCTTTGGCCTTTTCATGGCCTTTTCCTTCTCCTGTGTTCGGGGAGGGGAGTGCTTCAGAGGCACCTTCTTCATACAGATTTCAATCCTGTATCTGCACTCGGACGTCGCTGGTGAGTAGACGATTATCAACGCTGATTTAATAGTGTGTTTTTGCCGAAGTTCGCGGTTTAAATTAAGAAATATAAGGCAAGGAGGACGGAGCTCTGAGAGGTCGCTGTTATCGCTCAGGCTGCCATCACGTGACCCCATGTTACCAATTTCTAAGGTGTATCCATCAGTTGAGTTCTTTGTTAATCCTTTGTTATTTGCTTTTGTACAGTACCTGACTGACAATATGATGCAGTAGTTAAGAATGTTTTCTGCAAGGCATGGCTTGCACAACAATTATCCCTCCCACATACCAAGCATCTAGAAAGAAAATGCAGTACATAGTATGCATTCACTGTTGATTCACTTACAGTACATAAAATGGCCTCCCTACTGATAAAGAATTCTTCAGAAAACGCATATTGCAAAAATCCAATACTTCTGTGAGCTGAGGAGGTGAATATTACAAATGTATATGATGTGTCCCTGATTTGCTGTATTTGTCATAGTTGTTCTTACCCCTCATACTGTACCTAACTTACAATATGATGAAAAAGGTTACATAGAAACATAGAAGTTGGTGGCAGATAAGGACTGCAAGGCCCTTCCAGTCTGCCCATTTCTTTTTCTACCTTATGAATGTGCCATTGGCCTTTGCTCTATCAATGGCCTATCTATTCATACTCATCTGTATTGCTCCCTTATGCCTATCCCATGCCTGTTTGAAGCCCTGCACTGTATTCATATCCACCACTTCCTGAGGTAGGTCATTCTATGCATCTACCACCCTTTCTGTGAAAAAGAACTTCCTCACATTACCCCTTAATTGGCCTCCCTCTAATCTCTTGCTGTGTCCTCTTGTCCTATTTTTCTTATATTGAAACATGCTAGACTCTTTCACCTTGTTAATGCCCTTAAGGTGTTTGAATGTTTCAATCATATCACCTCTCTCCCTCCTTTGCTCTAGGGTATACATATTGAGCTCCATTAATCTGCCCTCCTATGTTTTCTGATGCAGTCCCTGCACCATTTTGGTTGCCCTTCTCTGGACTGCCTCAGTTTGGTTAATGTCCTTGTGAAGGTGTGGCCTCCAGTACTGCATGCAGTACTCCAGATGGGGCCTAACCAGTGACTTGTAAAGAGGGATTATTACTTCCCTCTTATGAATTGTGATACCCCTACTATTATGCCATGGACATAAGTGAACAGCCAATGAAATGGTCAGACATGCAGTTTACCACTGGTGTAAATACTTTGATAATCAATGGCTGTGGATGAGCAACTAATCCTATTCCAAATCCTAATCATCTGCAGCATAGGAATAAATATAATAAAAAAACAAAGCAACCTCTTTAATATTTGTATTTTATCATAGCAAAAAAAATGAACCTTGGTATAATTGCAATAAGCCACTTGGAGGATGTGCGTTATTGTGGGATTTACCAATGCTGGTGAGGATTTACCCACTCGGCTGCACCTCATGGACAAACCACTCCAGCTGTGGTAAATCCCCCGATAACCCACACCACCACATGGCTTATTGCTTAAATAAACAAAAAACATCCCCCTAGCCTTACCTACTGCTTTAGTGGTCTGCTTGGATGATTTCAGGTCATTTGTGATTATGATGCCCAAGTCTCTTTCTTCCCTTGTGACTGCCAGCAACTCCCCTCCCAACCTATAGGTGGCTTCAGGGTTTCTCTTCCTTGTGTGCATAATCTTTCACTTCTTTGCGTTAAATCCAGTTGCCAATCTTCCGACCATTTTGCCAGTTTATCCAAATCTCTTCTCATTCTGCCCACCTCATCTGGATCATCTACTCTGTTGCAGATCTTGGTATCATCTGCAAACAGACAAACCTTAGCCTCCAATCCATCTGCAATGTCACTGATGAAGATATTGAAGAGGACTGGCCCCAGGACTGATCCCTGAGGTACCCCACTTGTGACTTGTATCTCTTCTGACTGCATACCATTTACTGCCACTCTCTGTTTTCTGCCTGTCAACCGTTTGCCACCTAGTTGACCAACTTCTGACCCACCTGAGCCTACCCAGCTTATTGATCAATCTTTTTTGTGGAACAGTATTGAAAGCTTTGCTGAAGTCAAGGTAGGTGACATCAGCTGCTCCCCCTTGGTCCACCACTCTGGTTACCCAGTCAAAGAAATCTATGAGATTAGTTTGACAGGACCATCCTGTTGTAAACCCATGCTGTCTTGGATCCTGTGCTCCTATGGATTCCAGGTGTTGCACTATCCTTTCCTTAAGGAGTGCCTCCATAATCTTGCCCACTACTGAGGCAAGATTGTCTGGTCAATATTTCCCTGCCTCCTCCCTGCTACCACTCTTGTGGAGTGGGATCACATGAGCCCTTTTCCAGTTTTCTGGAACCTCTTCTGTGCTCAGAGATTCACTAAACAGTTCTGATAATGGCTCTGCTAGTTCCTCCCTTAGCTCCTTTAGTACCCTGGGATGTATGCCATCAAGTCCAATTGCCTTGTCCACCCTGAGCTTATCGAGTTCTTGTAGGACCGTTTCTTTTGTATAGGGACTAGTGCACACTTCCCTCCCCCCTGTGTCCATGGTGCTGATCTGTGGGTCCTGCTCTACCTTCTCAGTAAATGCTGAGCAGAAGTATCTATTTAGGATAGATGCTTTTACATGGTCCTCCTCCTCACATATCCCCCTATCCCCTTTGATCTTAGCAATACCCCCTCTGGACTTTCTCCTTTCACTAATGTATCTATAGAAAGTTTTGTCACCTTCTTTTACTTTTCATGCTAGTGTTTCCTCGGTTTGGGCTTTTGCCTGCCTTGCTGCCTTCCCTGCTTCCCTTAGGGAAGTTTGGTATGCCTCCCTATCTTCATCCTGCTGCTTCCCTTATATTTCCTGAAGGCCAGCCTTTTTGCTCTGACCTTTTCTGCTACTGTTTGTGAGAACTAAAGTGGTTTCCTTCTTCTTTTGCACTTCCTTTTCTCTCTAACACAATGGGATATTGCTTCAAGTATTGCATCTTTAATGCTTGCCCACTTTGTCTGTACCCCCTCACTTGTATTTCTTCTTGCCAGGCCTAGCTTAACTCTGTTGGCCATCTTATCAATGTCAGCTCCTCTGAAGTCCCATAGTTTTGCCTTGGAATGGGATGATTTAGTTCTAGTGGCCAAATTGAACCATACCATGTGATGGTCACTGGCCTCCAGGTGACCTTCTACCTGGAGATCTGTGATCCTTTCCCTGTTAGTAAGTTCTAGATCTGGAATAGCCCTATCTCTTGTGGGTTGTTGTACCAGTTGTTTGAGGCCCTCCCCCTGCAAGGAATTCACTATATGTCTAGTTCTGGCAGATGTTCATGCTGGTATTGATCAATCTGTATCTGGTATGTTGAAATATCCCATTATCAGAACCTCCCCTTTAGGTGCCATGTTTTGTATATCTTCTAACAGTAATGTGTCTGTATCCTCCCCTGGTCTGGAAATCTGTAGACAACCCCAGTTCGTATGGCTGTCCCATTTCCTGTTTCGAGGGTGACCCACAGTTCTTCTGGCCCCTTATGTGTATTCTGAATTTCTGTAGCTTTGATATTTTCATTGACATAAAGGGTCATTCCACCCCCCTTTTTGCACCTTGGTCTCTTGTGAACAGTACATAACCAGGTACTGAAGTCTCCCAAGTGTGGTTCCTGATGAACCATGTCTCACTAATGGCTACTATGTCCAGTTTAGCCTCTGTCATTATTTCCCAGACTGCTAGCATTTATGTACATGATTTTCCGTTGGTCAGATTTTGGTGTGTTAGTTGTTGGGCGAGATCTGTGCGTCATATGGGAGCCAGACTTTTTCCTTACCTGGTGACTCAGATGAACTACAAACATTCTGAACTCCTGTTTGATCATTAGCTGAGGGAGGAGGGGTGCTCTTCCCATTCGATGTATCGGGTGCTGCACCCCTCTCCCCATTTGCTAGTTTAAATATTCTGCAAAAACATCAGACTTCTTCCCCAATGCACTGACTCCCTCCTTAGTCAGATGCAGTCCATCGAATTTAAAGAACTTTCACTCCCAAAAGTGTTGCCAGTTACCTACAAATGTGTGTCCTTTTTCCTGGTGCCAGTCCTTGAGTCACAAGTTTAACTCCCCTATATCCCCTTCTCTGACCTTCTGTCCATCTGCTCCCCCCCCCCAGACTGACAGGTTCTCAGAGAAGGAGATACTGGATGAAATGGATGATAGTTTGTCACCCAGCCTGGTCAGGTGTTCCTTGGTCTCCACAACTGACCGGCTGGCAAGATCATTAGTCCCTATCTGTACTAGGACATTGACGTTTTCTCCTGCTTCCTGTACAATTTTAGCAATGCAGTCAGTGTAACTCCATGCTGATGTACCTGGGAGACATCAAACCATTACCCCTTGCTGGAGATAGGTATCAACTCCCTGAATCATGGAGTCTCCTATGATCAAAAGTTTTTTTGGATTTTCTTTTTGCTTATTTGGTTGTGGTTCCTGTTTGGGGCGAGTTTTGTTGTGCTAGCTTCTGTGCTGCAGTGTCCTGCTCTGAAGTGTTCTTTGCCCCTTTGTTTGATTTCGGAGCTAGAGGAAGATACTTGTTTGTCATTTTTATATGGTTTGTGGAGGTGATATGTTGGAGAGCACCGAGGTTGAAAGGATATACTGCAAGGCATGAAGACAGAACCAACCCCCGGAAAGCATCTATACCAGAATTTATTTATTTTATTTGTTCAGTCAATGACCATTACAATGTTTCAAAAACAGAGCACAGAAATAAAACATTTGTGTCCAAATAACAATACATATTCCTCAATGTATTAATGTTACATTCGTAAAAACAGTAACCAATTAAAAAATACAATCCTGTATCAGAGATTATGAATACATAATTATTTGTGCTTATTCTGAATAACAGAAATAGCTCAGAAAGCCTGCAACCTATTTAACCACATGTTCATCTTCTGTTGTCAACATAATTTGAAGTAGCACATTATTAAACCTCAGGAGACCTCCTGCTGTTTGTTTAAGTTTTACTGATTGGCATTTTATATGGGGTTTTCAGCTGGGACTTAGAATTTCTCCCTCTGAGTAATATCTGTGAATTGGGGGTCTGGGGCCGTGGGACCTTGTGTCTACCTCCTGTCCCCTAGCCTCTTGATGCAGCCCATTTCTGGGTGCAGGGGTGTCTAAGATATACATTTTTTTTGTTTGGTAGGAAGTGCAATTAATAGCAGGTCATTAGTGTACAGTATGCCAACACAGGGTAAAGCCAACCACCAACCTTCAGGGAAGAGAAGCATCTAGAAAGAATATGCAGTATACAGTACCTGCAAATAATGCTTGCAAAGATAATACAGTTCAATAAAATTATGTCCATGCTAATAATGGTAAAGAATTGTTGCCAAAATGGAATGGTAAGAGTTTGTGTGGAAAATGTTAAAGTGTGAAATGTAAAAATCAGAGACACTTATGCAAATCAGGCACACTTCACACAATGTACATGAGCCCTTAGCTAACGTAATGCATTGAATCTTGTCTTGTTTTAACAGGTAGCAATGGGTAGCAATGCAGTACTTGGCAAAGAGGAGAGAACTGGAACGGACAGTTGGGCAACCACCATCAGAAGAGGGCATTTTGCTGGACAGCTAAGTAGCACATACCATTAAAAGCATAACACTGCCTGAGCCAAAAGCTACTAAAAATAAAAAAAGACAAAGAATGCTACTCCAAGAAAGAAAAAGGAAAAGGAAAAAAGTAATGTACATTTCTTAAACTTACTGTGCACTATACATTAGACTACAGAAACATTATCAACTGTATTACATGCAGTATTGTTAGTGGCAACTATTCATGCCTCACTAAAGTGACTACTTAGTCAGGACCTTCCAAGCATGAAATGCCACCCCAACCCCCTTTGCTAGATAAAGTTTGTATACTGTAGAAACCTAAACCCCAAGATTGATGTTGGTGACACACAATATGACTGGCTTACATATCTGCAGAAGTACCAGACCATTGTATGCACTAGCTGGTCAGCATCTGTACAATTTCTTTCCTCTCAGAGTGTTCTCCATGCTCATGGCCATGTTAAGTGTAAGTTCCAGTTCCAGTTTATTGCAGGATATACTCCACTGAACAGGCTCACAGGGGTCGACATAAGGTTTTGCATCCACTAGACAGCAGGGCTAGGGACTGAAAAAAAAAGTTACTAGTCTGCTAGTGTTCTTATTGAAGTATTACCATCTCCAGTCCAAGCCAACAGGACTAGTTAAAGGAAAATCTTACTAGCCCCATACAAAATCTATCAGCATTTGGCTAATGTGCTGCTGTCAATTTCAATTTCAACCCCACTGCTCATTTACAAGGAGGTCCTAATACATGAAAAAGACAATATGCAATTCTCACAAACATCATGTCGTGCGCAGTAAGCCTACAATATGTTCAAGTGCCTCAACAGAATTGAAAACACACAGTACATGAGATGAACTCCATTTTAACAGTACAGTCTGTGTGATTTGCTATTTTTCTATGTTGGACTTTTTGACTGTGTCTGCTTTGGTAAGGTGCAAGAATCTACTGTGTGCAGAGCACTAAGGGTAGCCTGAGGACTGATTTACTACTGTTGTGTAGTGCTTACTGGCAGACTATGGTAATTGTACCTTGGAGTCCCTATCTGTTGAAGACATTGATATTTGTATGTTTAAATGATTCTATGTGCGACTTTGTTGAGTGTGCTGTACTGTACTTCAGGGTACTGTAGATAATCATCGCCATGTTAAAGGACCTTTTGCAATGGTTTTGGTGGGTGGTGGGCATACTGAGCTGAATGGTTTGTGCTGTATGATACCTACAGTATGAGCACAATCTATTATTTTCATTTTGCATTTTATGCAGAATGCAGTGATTTCCAGAACAGATTACCTAAACTTGGTTGAAAGGGGGACCCAAACAGATGAAGTAACAATGCAAGAAATGGAACATGTTAACATGCAGACCCAAACAAATGAAGAAGAAAGGAATTAAAATGAGCCATACATAAATCAAAGAGACAAGGAGTTTCAGGACATTCAAAACATGCTGATAAAGACGTCACAAACCACCAATAAACAGTGGGCAATACTGAACAACAAGCTCAAAAACTTAGGGGATCGATTTGCTGTCAGTGATCACCTAATGCCACTGCTAGAAATAGATTTTATGGACACTGGTATTATAGTTGCACCCCATAGCAGCATCAAAGCTCATCTGATGAGTCAGAGACAGTGCAACATATGTGTATAGGTGAACCAGAGAACAGCAGTCTGGACACAGAACAAATTGAAATTAACCAAGCACAGGCCACATCGACACCAAGAGGAATTTCAAAGCTGCCAAATTGTGCATTGATAATCATAAGCCCACAAAAAGAAAAAGGAATATACCGCAAGAGCAAAGGACGTGCTGATCTTTATGCTGCTCTGTTTTTTTGGCACACAATTAGTAAAGAACACTATGAAGAGTGGGTGAACACAGTTAATTTTAATGGTGGATGTGGCAAGACTGCCATGCCAGGTAATGCGCAGCATCATGTGATGCGAAACACTGAACTGCGATTCAGTTCACTTTGTCTGCTGCAACAACGGGAGATTCGGAACTGCATAAATGAGCAGCTAAGAACGTCACAGAAGTATGCTGCTGAGTGCCTCATATAAGGATGCATTAAAAGAACTAGAGAATTTGTATTTTTTATGTTAATTGTCTTTGTGTTTGTGTGCTGTTTTACTTTTATTTTATTTTTTTGCAGCTTAAAGTTTATTAACATTATCTTTCATTTTACAGACAAGGCAGATATTCATACACAAACACAGTATACATTAGTCATGGATTACACCTGAATCCACCCTTCCCTTTACCACTCATACACTTCCCTCCTTCCCTCCTCCCCCATCCCTTTTCTACTAGAGCAACAGGTAATGTGACATCTGATGTTGAGCATTTATTATAACTGGGTTAATCTTATGACAAAATAATTCATACTAAATGTATCTCACCTTATAGTGAATATAGAGCGTAAAGGGGTCCCATATTTTTATAAACCTACTCATTGTATTAGTCAAGTTAGCAATGGCTTTTTCTGTGCATAAGTTAGCCAGGATTTCTGTTAACCATTCATTATAGGAAATTTTCTGCTGATCAAGCCAATGTCGTAATATGAGTTTCTTGACTGACATGGCAATAAGAGTCATATAATACCTCCGATTATGAACCCTGATTCCTGAAAGGCCACCCATGAGACAAATTTCGGGGGTAAATAGATCCTTAAGACCTAAAATGGGATCTGAAAGTTGCTTAATATTATGCCCTAGTGGGGAAACCTTCAAGCAAGGCCAAAAGATATGGTATAATGTCCCTTACTGTTGTTGACATCTGACACATAGTGGGGTAGGCTTTAAACCCAACTTGGCCAGTTTGCAGGGAGTATAGTAAGCATTATGTAGAATATATAGTTGCATCAGTCTTAATCTATCTTGTGTAATTAATTTGTGGCAAGTATGCCAGATAGCCGCCCAGTCAATGTTATGGCCTGGAAAGAAAGATTCCCAAAGATGGGTTGGTCCAAAGCTATCTGGGAATTTCCAGAGACATAATGTATTGTAAATTTTAGAGATTATTTTGGGGCCTCCACTGAATTCCGCTAATTCCTTTCGGAAGGGGATGGGTTGAGCTGTCCAATGTTTTTGGCCAAAACATTGCATTAAAATATGTCGGAGTTGAATAATCTTGAAGGTATGCCTGGTTGAGATACCTAATTTAGCTATGATTTCCTTTATTGAGAACCATGTATCATTACTTTTAAGAAAATAGGTGACATTCAAATCTTGTAATGTGGGAAGCCAGGACAGGGGAATCGTTTTTCCATCAATTTTGAGGTGTAAGTTTCCCACTATTGGTTGTCTGGGGTCATTAATATGATCATACTTGAGGAAATGACAAATCTGTGCATGAATTTTTAAGGATATGGAAATTATCGAGTTCTTAAGCTTTAAAGGGAGGAGAATTTCCCTAATATGTAGCAATCCCTCAGGATTTAAGCCACATGCACGTATAAGGGATAATTCAATTCTGAGCCAGGCCAGGGCCAAATGTAAATTTTCCTGGGATAACCATCTCAGGTATTTATTAATATGAGATGCCCAAAAATAGAGTCCCACATTTGGGAGTCTCAAGCCCCCCTTATTCTTGAGGGCAGCCAACATATGATAAACTATTCGGGAGGATTTATTACACCAGAGAAATTTGGTGAAGAGGGATTGTAGTTTTTTGAACCAGGACAAAGGGAGCCAGATATTAAGCATAGAAAGGGGGTATAAGAGCCATGGGAAGACATTCATTTTGATTAAATTTATTCTACCCCACAGTGAAATAGAAAGAGAGGCCCACCTGTTCACATCTTGAGAGATGGTGTTTACCAGAGAATCCAAGTTTAAGTTTATAATTTGCTTGGGGTTTCTAGATAGTTCTATACCTAAATAACTAAGGGATTCTTGTTTCCAATTAAATCCAAAGGGTATTATATCTGGTTTGAAGAGTTTGTGATTAAGTGGAAATACTGTTGTTTTGCCAATGTTTAGTTTGTAGTTGGACATTCTCCCAAAGGTATCAATAATGTCTAACATATATGGTATGGATGGACCAGGATTGGAAAGTTGAAGGAGGAGATCATCTGCATAAGCAGATACCTTAATTTCACAAGGATGAATAGGGATCCCCTGGATATTCTGACAATTTTGTAAGTTTCTGATTAGTGGTTCCAGGTAAAGATTAAATAATAATGGGGATAATGGGCACCCTTGTCTGATTCCAGAATGAAGGATAAATCTTTCTGAGATCACTCCATTTCCTGCTACCCGTGCAGAAGGGGATTTGTATAGTGTCCAGATCCACCCTACAAAACCAGATGGGAAACCAAAGACTTCCAAGACCTGAAACAGATACTCCCAATGGACCCTATCGAATGCCTTCTTGGCATCGAGAAAAATTAAAGCAGTGGGAAAGGGTGCATCCTTGGACGCCGAGTGGACATGTAAGAAGGTTTTTAAATGATCAGAAGAGGATCTACCTTTCATAAATCCGACCTGTTCTGGTCCTATCAGGGTGCCCATTACCATATTAAGCCGATTAGCCAGCAATTTAGTTAAGATTTTTATATCTTGATTTATTAACGATATGGGTCGGTAGTTAGCTACACAGTCAGGAGAGTTATCCAGTTTAGGAATCAGGACAATCAGTGCTTCAAATAATGTGGGATCTATATCAGCACCCGATAAAATTTGTTGATACATGGGAAGAAGCATAGGGATTAATTGTGCCTGAAATTTCTTATAAAATTGGGCTGTGTAACCATCTATCCTAGAGGTTTTATTTGTTGGCAAATTTCCAATAACATCCGAAATTTCTGTACTATTTGTAGGAGACAAAAGTCTATTTTGCTCCTCCAATGAGAGCTGGGGTAGGTTGGTCTCCTGTAAATAGGTATGCAGTTGTTGCACCATTGGGGGCGTGTGCATAGGGCCGTACAATTCTTTATAATATGCCGTAAATTATTTTATAATTTCTTCTGGATGAGTTTTTAGGGATCTATCTTGTAATGAAGTTATTGAGGTCACATAGCAAGATGATTCCGTTTGTTTAACTCTGAATGCCAAGAGGCGACCCGCCTTTTCCCCTTGATCGGTATATGAAGCCTGGGTTTTCAATATAGAATAATCTGCTTTCTCCTGAAGAATTTCCACATAAGCTGCTCTGAGTTAAATCAGTTTCTGACTGACAGCTTCTGGTGAATAGGGGGAAGGTCTCTTTCTAGGATCCTTATTTGACAGAGTAGATGGGACATTCTGGAGTGGGAAGCCTTTTTCCCATGTGTGGCCATGTTAATCAGAATCCCTCCAACATATGCCTTAAAGGATCCCCATAGCATATCAGGTCTTCCCTGGGGATCAAAATTTAATTTATAAAAATTATCAATCTGCTTCTGTATGTGTTTAGTTGAAGACGTATCCTTTAGCAATAGATTGTTTAGTTTCCATCTGGAACCTCTTTTTGGTAGTGTTACCATCGATATCCAGCAGAAGACAATAGAATGATCTGAAGGGGGACCCGGTAGAATCAATGCTTCCAGGGTTCTGGGTACTAAGGAATGAGACTGAAGTATGTAATCTATCCTCGACGAGGAAGAATGAACTGGGGAGACAAAAGTATATTCCCTGTCTAGGGGGTGTAATATCCTCCAGATATCACACATTTTCAGTCTGATCCATCAGCTCCCTGAGTGCCCTTTGAGCAGGAGAGGGGCCCCTCCTCTGCTGACTTGACCTGTCCATCATCGTGTCATGTACCAGGTTAAAATCTCCCCCAATAATCATTGGCATGGAAAGGTATGGTTGTAAAATCTGAGTTAGTTGAGTAAAAAATTCTGGAGTATCATGATTTGGTCCATACACACTACCTAGTATTATCTCTTTATTGTAGAGCAAGCCCAGGATAAAAATATATCTACCCTGTGGATCTTTTATCACATTAGTTGTAATAAAAGGAATTTTCCTATGAATAAGGATCATAACCCCGCAACTATTTGTCATTCCCTCTGCCGCAAAAAACTGGCCAAATTGTTGTCTCTGAAACTGGGACGCTTCGGCATCTAGAAGATGTGTTTCTTGAACATAAATAATGTCTATGTTCAATAACTTTAGGTGATTTAAAACCTGATATTGCTTCCTTCTTTTTCTACCCCCTTTGATATTCCATGTAGCAATACGAATACAGTTAGCCATTTTTCATAAGTTGTAAATCAGCAATCCCCCAGTTCCTATTCAAGGAATAATATATATATGCCAGAATCATGCCTGTCCTATCTTATTTGTTGTGCTCATAGTAGTTGTTATACCCTCCTCCCTCCCCTTCCAATCTAGTGGTATACCATAATGACATTTAACTGGTATCCGGATCAGATTATCCCTAGATTCCCCCCTCTTGTTATTGGAATGCTATACAGCTGGTTCTGTGTCAGTCCCTTGTTTCCCTACTTCCATTGCCCAGATCCACGGAAAGATAGCCTATCTATCTAATAAAACGAAACCAAAGCTACAAATGCACAAAAAGTAAAAACTAAACCTATACTATACTTAGAGGTTCAATAAATCAGGCTGAATTACTACACCTGAAAACTCCAAATCATAGATCGCCACTATTCAGCGCGTTCCCTTTGATAAAAGTATCCAGAAGGCAATCATTCTGAATTGTCAGCACACTCATTACAATCTATTCCTTAACACTATTAATGCACTCCTCATTAAGTAAATAACCTTTGGAGAGAGCTCCAAAATAACATCTATATGGGTACTGTTCCCACACCAGTTCCAACATTTGTTAGCGAGGAGCGCCCTCTTGTGGCAAGTCAGCATCCATACTTTCCCTGTTTGTACAGAAGTGTGTTCCTTAAACACAAACCTACAGCCTTCCTTTTGCCATGAGCTCTTGTATATCAGAGCGATTGTGACAGTTTGCAACCTGCAATCTAAACACAAATTAAAAGAAGAAAGAAGTGAATGTCTGAGCGAGTCCTCTCCTATATCTCAAGATCCAAGTCCTGTACTTTCATTCTGTAAGTCCCGCTCAAAAATCTAAATCAAACTATGCGGCTGTTCTTTCTGCGAGGATACTCTTAGCCAAATTATGTCTATGCTTTTGCAATAATCTGTTTCTTACTGATGATCTAGCCCTCCGTTGCTTTTTCTGTTCAATTCCTTCAGCGATAAGAAAAAATGTCAGCACCTCTTCTCATGATCACAGCTCCTTTTGTGAGCATTCAACGAGAGTGAAACAGATCAGGATAAGACTTCTGTAGTATTGTTAATGCTGGCTCCACTTCTTCAAATGACGTCCAAGTACCTGAGATCAATACCTGGAGATGAGCTGGATACCCCATTCAAAATTGTATCCCCGCGGCTATCTATTTTGTTACTATGGGGTGGAAAAATGATCTCCTCTGTCTCACTGTAACGGGGAGATCCTGGGTTATTCAAATTTTGTTCCCCTCCCAGAGTACCTGTTCTAGCTCCTTTATTTTTCCCAGGAAAAACTACTTTTCTTGATAATTAAGGAATTTAAACATTAGTGGTCAGGGCGGTAGGCCTGGGGCTGGCATCGGTCTCAGAGCTCTGTGAGCCCTCTCTATTATGTATGAGGCCCCAAAAGGAGAGGGGCCAGCTAGCTTCTCAATCAATTTCTGGATGAACAGGATTGTATTTCTGCCTTCTTCTCATTCAGGAATTCCTAGTATCACCACATTATTTCTGCAACTCCTCTCCCCCCAAATCTTTGATTTTTTGTTCCAGTTTCTTAATTCTTTGTCAGTTGTCTACCATTGTGTTTTCCACTCAGTTGTTTTTTTTCTCCATAGAAATAAGCCACATTTCACTATCTGACATTCTAGTCGATAAATCCTCAAGAGCAGCCGACATCTGCTTTATTCAACAACAACGGATTTTAGGTCATCTCTAAATGGTTGCAGCTCTTTTAGAAATAGTTCAAGAGTGAGGGGAGTTGCCTCAGGAGCCAGAACAGGGGAGGCAGTTGTAGTGAGTTGCTTGCCACCACCAGATGACTGGGCCTTGTATCGTTTGCCAATTTTCTCCGGGGAAACTGGAGGTGTATGTCGGGGTAGCGCAGTTCTCATTTCTGCTTCCATTCCTGGTCAGCAATGCTGTCCAGCAGTTCCACTCACTTTTAAGTTATTAAGAAATAACTAGTAACTTGTTTAAAAGCTGTTAGATTGGAGAAATAGACTTGGACAACGGGAGCAGGATCCAAATGCTGCTACACAATCTGCTGCATCACGTGATCTCCTCATTTTACTTTTAATACACACTAGAATCTGTTTAACTTATAAATGTTCCATACATTCTTATTTTTTTGGGTAGAATAGGGACAAGAGCATGTCATCATGATAACAATAAATCAATCACAAAGTAACCATTGAGTTCACTGGCAGTACATTGCCATTGCCAAACACAGGCATGCCAGGCAGCAGACTGCCCATTACAATATGGGAGTCCAGATTTCATTAAAACTGGTGACTTTGGTCCAGGGATTGATATCCTGTGAGATGATGTGGAATATTCAAAGACCAATAAGAAACACATTGTGGGAATGTATTATGCGGTGCTTGATTTTTGGACATCAGGGATACATGTAGGCCATGAGTAATGTATTACACTTCACTAAGTCATGCTGCAGAGTTCACACACTGTAATGTTGCCCCAGGCTTTTAGTAAAGCCAACCAGGAGAGTTCACATACTGTGTAGTACTGTACTGTGGCTTAGATGCAATGCCAAGAATTTCAAAGCAATGCCCTGACCCACACTGGGCCCATTTCTTCACCCAACTATCACTACCTAGACTTCAGGGAGCAATGGTCATTTTCTGTTGCACCTCACTCCCATTCTCAAGAGGCAGCACAGTATAAAACAGTACCCAAAAATATCCAACTGGGAAAAATGGGCGTATGTTCCAGCGCAGCCTCCTCAAACAACTACTGAAGAGACTATTACTTCTTTTACTTATCTCTGGGAATGTTCACTCTAACCCTGGTCCAACTCAGAGCTGTACCAATAATAACTCAAGAACTGGGGCTCTCACCTTAGTGAGCATCATTGACTGCAGCCTCCTTAAAAAATGTGATACTCTCACAGCATGGGTCACCTAACATAATCCTGACATCTTATTTGTGATTGAGACATGGCTGACCCCAATAATTCCGGACAATGCCATTTCAACACTGGGGTACTCCCTTATCCACCTGGATAGGCTTGCAAGGAAAGGCGGAAGCTGTGCCATCCATCTCAAAGAGTCCACTATGGGGCATACACTTGGCCTGCCCAGCTGTGGGACTAATATTCAGATACTTTCCATCAAGATACTCCTTGATGCCCACAACAAGGCTGTGACTATTGCCTCAGTGTACATCCCTCCTAAGTCCAAGTCATTGGACCCAAACACCATTCTTAACTGCATTAACAGCCTAAAACACAACTCTGAGGTCATAATGCTGGGTGACTGTAAAACTGACTGGCTATCTTCCAATGCCATCAACTTTAAAGATTCCCTAGCCATGGTTAATTTCTCACAGCTGGTCCAGTCTCCCACAAGATCAAACTATAAGACAGGGACCAGCACACTACTGGACTCAGTACTCACCAACTGCCAGGACCGTATTACACATATTCACGTCCTTCCTGACACCATAAGCGATCACTCCCTCGTTCTGTGTGTGTGGTCGAACAAATTTATCAAGCCCTTGGGAAAAATCATTAACAGCAGGGTACTCGTCTGTGGGCACTTACAACCATTAAACACACTGCTAAGACTACAAGATTGGTAACATATTGATACTGCCTCAGACACGGGATACTGCCCTATAATTTTTCATCTCAAGCTTCAGTGCTGCCTGTGATGGACATGCCCCCTTCAAGAAGAGGAAAATCAGAAGAACCAACATACCATGGATCACGTATGACCTCCTACAATAAATTAAATTTCGGGAACCTTCTATGGCATCAGGCTAGAGCTTCTGCCAGGCCAGTAGACACTCAGGCATACAAAACTGTAAGGAATGCCTGCACCTGGGCCATACAGTCTGCAAAAGCAAACTACTATAGATGCACACTTGGCAACACCTGGAAAGATGGAAGGACATTTTGGAAAAACCTTAAGGAGCTCACAGGGAAAGAAATGAGGACTGGGCCCACCATGTTGAACATTGACAGTGCCTTACCCTAGACCTCACCACTACTGCAAATACCTTCAACTCGGCTTTCACCGACCTCAGCCAAGTACTTCCTTCAAACTTCTTCGAGACCTCTACCAGTACAGAAACCAATGCCAAACCTCATACAGAGCAGGTGCTTCCTCCTTTCCATTTCAAATCTGTGACAGAAAGAGAAGCCAAAAAATACCTAATTAAAGTACACAGGAGATCCAGAACTAGTGGAGACTCACTAGATCTGAAGCTCATTGCCCTTACACTTGACGAAGTCCTGACCCCTCTTACCAAGATTATCAACAAGTCCTTCTCGCTCTCCCAATTCCTTCATTTGTGGAAACTAGCCCAGGTGACCCCAATTCATAAAAGTGGTGATAGGACCCACCATGGGAATTGCAGGCCCATCTCTATTCTCCCCCCATATCTAAAGCTCTCGAAAAAATTGTTACAGACCAGCTGGGAGAGTATTTGGAGAAATACGACCTGAAATCTCCATACCAACATGGGTTTCAAAAAGGGCACAGCACTACTACTGCACTACTTCAATTCATGAGCTATATCCACCAGGCCTTGGACCAAGGCCAACTTGTCGGCACTACCTACATTGACTTATCCAAGGCATTCAATACGGTCAATCACCCATTACTGCTTGACTAGCTAGCTTTGCTTGGTCAATCAGAGGACACCCTATGCTGGTTTAACAGTTACCTCATGGGTCAGTCACAGCTGGTAAGGACAGAAGACGCCATCTCATCCAAACTTCCTGTTTGCTCTGGGGTGCCCCAAGGGTCAATTCTGGGACCATTACTCTTCAGTATCTTCCCCAACAACCTCCCCATGCACTGTCCAGTGCAAATCCTCCTGTATGAGGATGATGTGGTTATATACACAAAGAACTCAGACCCCATCCAGCTGGAGAACCAGCTCCAGGCAAGCTTCATTGCAGTGGAGGCTTGGTTCATCATGCAGAAGCTGGTGCTTAACTACAAAAAAACGAAGACTATACTCTTCCATGGCACACACAAGACACAAAATCACTAAGCTGACTGTCAATAACAGATCAGGAATCACTCTGGAGCAGATGAACACCTTTAAATATCTTGGTATAATGCTGGATAGTACACTATCCTATTCTGTCCACATTAACTACATTGACAAATCCGTAAATATCCGTATTGGGCTTCTCTATAGACATAAGCAGTGCCTTACTGCTGATGCCCTGAAGCTTGCAATCCAAAGCTCAATTGTCTCCATAATAGACTATGGGCTGGTGATATATGGTGCTGCCTCTAACACTGCCCTAAAGCATATATCAACCACCCTTAACAAGGCCTGCCGACTTCTAACTGGGGCTGCCTTATGGACTCACACTTGTGACCTCAATAAGCAGGCAAATTGGTGCAACTTGAGGGTAGAATATTCTACACACTTGCCTTTTAGTAAAGAAGGCCACCCTTGGTCTTCTACCACCTAGGGTTAATAATATCCTCAGCCTCTCCTGCAATACTCACTCCACCAGAAGTGCCGATCACTCATCCCTCCAAGTCCCTCAGTGTTGGACTATGCAAGGGCAATAGTCATTTGCAATCAGAGCTCCAAAAAATGTTTAACTCCCTGCTCAATGAAATCACTAACACAACCTCACTTGGATCTTTTAAACGCAAACTTTGTGAATCTCTTGTGGCCATGCCTCCTGTGATTGGGTCACTTACACCTGGTGACATCACTGCTAGGGATGCCTAGACCATTGGTCTTCCACCTCAAGTTCTGTTTACCTCTTTTCTTTCCAAAACTTTCCACCTACCTGACAAGGCCTGCTGGCTGCTCCTCTTGCTGCACCGGTAGCCCTATTTCTCACAAAACGTTCTCCATACCTTCACCTAATCTCCTCACCTCTCCTCCCTTCAGCTTCACAAGGTTTGATGGCTGCTACACTGTCTGCAATGGTAGCCACTGTGTTAAATTTACCTACCCTCTCTAATTATCGTATCCTGCATTCTCTACCCACCCCCTTAACTCTCACTCATGTGTTTTATGAATGTCAGTTTTACTGTTTTCCATTCCTCTATAGTTATTGATGTATTGTAGTATTCTGAAATATTTCTTGTGTAACTCCTTAACAATGTGTTTTAATGTACCTTGACATGGAACCTGTGTGAAAGAGCCTTTGGCTCAAAGGTGTTAATCTGAGAATTTCAAATAAATAAATAAAAAATTAGAAACCATTCTTCAGGTGAAGAGTACAAAGGTGGCGGTAGTAAAAGTGATACAACATGGCAATGGACCTTGTGGGAGTCATATCAGAGGATGTCAAGGCAGTCAAGCATTGTGAGAAGGCAGTAAAGAGAGCTGAGGGGGATATTGGGATGCATAGGGAAAGGTATCACCAGTAGAAAAGGGTCTGCACAAGAAGTCATATGAAGAGAGACCAAAGGAGCTACTGTATTCTGTATATGTATACTTTAGAGTAAAGGAGGGAAAGGGGACATACTAGAAACTTTCACATACATCAAGGTAATGAACAAAGTCCAAAAGGGTAGCATTTTTCAGAAAGAGAGTTGTACAGTACAACAACAAAGAGGCAACATTTGAATATAGAGGGGAGATGGCTCAGGGTAAATTGATGAAGTATTTTTTCACATGCTATGTGTGGTGGTGGATGCAGGGCATCCCTGAGGAGGTTGTGGCCTCTGGAATTTAAACAATGCATGGGGACAGACATGAGGACATTTTTTTGAGGGTGGAGAAGGAAGCAGGCTCTTGGTTTACTAGGATGCACAGTGTATCCAATAGGTAGGGAAAGGGGACAGGCATAATGACATTTTTTTGAGGAGGGGAGAAGGAAGCAGGCTCTCGGTTTACTAGGATCTGCAGCATATCCAATAGGTATGAAAATGGGCAGACTGGTAGGACAAGCAGTTCTTTTATGCTCACAAAGTCTATTTTTCTATGTTTCTATACCTTAGGGGTGGATGGATGTTCAGTGTGATTACAATGCATAGTGCCATGACACTGGCACCTTGATATACTGTACAGGCAAAGTGAATGAGGTACACAGGTAACAAAAAAAGCAATTCTGCATTATATGTTGCATGTTTTGCCTACATTATATCTGGGATACAGGGTCATGAGCAGTGTCACATAGGCCCCGTCCACACTACACCGCTTGCGCCCGGTAACGGATGCAATCCATTATGGCCGCGGAGCGTTGCAGCGCGTCCACACCTCGGCGGTGTCCGTTATGGGACCGGCACCGCCAGTCCACACATCGGGATCCGGGTGACCGTTACAGTGGCGCCCGATCCCACAATGCAGCTCGCGCTGTGCTTTGTGCTCTGCAGGGGACCGTTACCGGCAGTCCACACTACCGCCGGTAATGGTACCAGGGCGGGACCGGTTTCATAACTGTTGTGGAAACCACCTCATATGTGGTTTCCACAATGGTTCCGAAAATGCCTCCTGTAACGTTACCAGTGTAAACGCATGCCGTTACCGATGCAGTTTACACCCTCTGTAACGTTACAGAAGGGTTTTCGGGCTGCAATGTGGACAGGGCCATAATGTTAATAGATTCATTTCATGCCTCCACCTGGCTCAATGGCTACTCTTAGCTAAAGCTTTTAATAAGTAAAGATCTCAATGATACATTGTATGTGCAGTAGGTGTTGATGTCCTCTTTAGCATACCATTTAGTAACCCATCTGGCACCGCTTAACAGTTTGAGCGAGTGTTAAGTGTCAACAGCTTCAGTTGGATCAAAGTTAAGTGTTAACCCACAGCAGCTCATTAATATGAAAAACATTTGACAGTCCCACTGAGAGCCTTAAAAGGGAGATACTGCAGCTTAGCACATACATAGAGAAAATAAAAATATTTTAGTGGGGGGTGCAGGGGGTGAGAGCATCAAAATACTCTGCAGTCAAAATGGTGTATTTTGTATTATTCTGATTTCTGGAGAATCCCACAACAATTCATCCTTTTTACTGTACAGTATGTAGTAGATGGTGAACTGTCTTCTTAAAGCTTCAGTACAGTAATCCAGCGAAAATTCTGGCCTACAATTTGTATGCTGTTTTACATTGACCATTATCTCCTGACTTGTATGATACCCTTCTTACTCATTTATGAGTATATTTTAGTACTTTTTTAACCTATGAAATAATAAAAGAGATTGCTCTTTTAATATGGTTCAGAACAAGTTTTCATTACAATTCCCATAAGGTCAGGGATCACTGTCTGTTGCATGGTAGAGTAGCTCATTTTTGTCACAGCAGAAGTGATTTTGTGCAACTGATGTACAAAAACAGCTGAAAATAGTGATGAAAATCTGTTTCAAGCCATAAAAAAGCCATATTAAAAGGAGCCATCCTTTTATTACTTGTGGAAGTGAAAAAAAAGTATTGTACTAAAAAGGACTCAAATTTTGGAAAGACGGGTATAATACAAGTCAGTAGATAAGGGGTAATCTAAAACAGAATAAAAAAGTATAGATCTTAATTTTGCCACATTGAAGCACTGCTGCTTTAAGCACTACTGTGATTCAATTACGAGTGGAATATACACAATAAACGCTCCAGCAAATCACATCAATGTCATATAAACAGCCTTTGGTCCTGTCTGTAAAGGAATGGTAAAATAGTTACCAAACAAAACAAAGAAATTAATAAATTCCATATCCTGGTGCCCAGTGCAAGGGGTCCTCACTAGACATACACCTGCACAGCAGTTACCGTACAGGTGGGAAATGTGGCTTGTAAAGTAAATGAAAGACATTTAGTGTATCTTTATTAGTCTTGCAATTACACTGGCCTTGGTTTTAGATATTATTATTGGAACATACATTTGGCAAGTGTAGTAACATTGGTCCACATTCCATCTGGAGAGATGGCAAGGCTGCCAGGTAGGGGAGCAGTATGAGCTAATCCCCCAAGATAGTAGGGTTTGTAATAAGGAGGAGGGGCAGAGGGAAGGAAAGACTGCCAGGGGGGAGCTGGGCAAGGTGAATGTGGGGGCTGGGTGGAGGGTAGTCTCCCTAAATGCGAGAAGCATGGGTAATAAAGTAGCTGAGCTACAGGCTATTGTAAGCATAGGGAATGTGGACATTGTGGCCATCATGGAGATGTGGGCCAACCAACACTGAGAGAGGCCACTGAAGTGTGCACCAGGATTCTGAGCAAGAAATCCAGGACCAAAGTTCAGTGCTGGATGACCAGGAGGGTGTTGTAGGGGGTAAGAGCAAAGAGAGCTGTGTTTAGGAGAATGAAGAGAACTGGGAGGGGGAAGGACAAGGAGTTGTACACAAAGAGGGCAAGGGAAGTGATCACATAGGTTAGGGAGGCCAAGGCTACCAAGGAACTGCGGCTGGCTCAGGGCATAAGGTAGGGGGAGAAGGAGTTTTTTAAGTACATAAGGGAAAAAAACAAAGTGTAAGGACCAGATTGTCCAGATTAGGAAGGACATGGGGGTGGGTAGAGAGGAAGGGGGAGTAGGCAGAGGTGCTGAATAAATACTTCTGCTCTGTGTTGAGGAGGGAGGTAGGAGGACCACTGTCTCCATGGACTGGAGGAGTGGGGACAAGGGAGGGAGGATGTGACTGACAAGGTGATTCAAGGAAGCAGGGTATTGTAACATCTGAAGGCTCTTAGGGTGGACAATGCACCAGTTCCTGATGGCCTTCACCCTAGAGTGTTGAGGGAGACAGCAGAAGTGCTGGTCGGCCCACTGGCTGACCTCTTCAGCACCTACCTGGACACGGGATACATATCGCAGGACTGGAGGTTGGCTCATGTGGTGTCTATCCACAAAAGTGGCGGCCCAAAAGATGAGCAGGGCAACTATAGATGTGTCAGTGTAACTTCCATAGCAGGGTAAGCTAATGGAGTCCACCTTGAAGGAGAGACTGGTAACCTTCCTCAGTGATCTCCAGTATGGGTGGCAGCATGGGTTCATCTTGGGTAGGTCATGCCAGACCAGCCTCATAAAATAATATGGCTGGGTGACAAGGGAACTGGACAAGGGCCATGCAATAGATGTCCTATATTTTGATTTTGGCAGGGTCTTTAACTCGGTACCTCATGGGCGACTGGGGGCAAACTGGAACACATATGGGTGGGGGATAAGATGGCTGGATGGATCAGAAATTGGCTTGGGGACAGACTGCAATGGGTGATGGGGGGGATAACTCTTATTTCCCAAGGCAGTGTTCAGTGGCGTGCCACAGGGGACTGTTCTGGGGCTGGTGTTGTCTAGACTGTTCATATCAGATATAATGCAAGGGGTAGAGGGGTATCAGTTTGTTTGCAAATTTAACTCCTAGGTGGCACTATCCCAAGGACTACTACCCCTGCCCGCATGGCTAGGTGCAGGTTAAGGGGCCTGGGTACTTAAAAAGTGTGCCTCCATCTGGAGGACAGGGTTATTGGTAGTGTTGCTGACCTGGGTACAGCCCTCTGGGACACTTTAACCTACCCTCTTTCCCCTCTACTGGCCTAAGCAATGAACAACAGACACAGTTACAATAACCCCTAATCAGCATACAAATCCCCGCTCTGTTTGCACTTACTATCAGGGCTGGTTCCACCAGTTCGACCCTGGATAGCCCCTACAAAATAAGGTTAGACATAGCAGGTAACAACAGTACAGCGCTTTCTGTACAAAATGGAACCACAGGCAGGTTAATGCAAAAAGAATTAGATCTGATTTATTTGGGGGGGAATGAACAAGGGAGGGGTGTAATTTGGACGATTAGTTCTGTAACTGATTCAGTCAGGCAATCATGCATGCACTTTAGAGTCCCTTTACTGTCACACACTCTGGGTACCCAGTTGGAAAAAAATGGGCTAGCCTAACACGTTGCCCAAGGTAGGCCAGCGTTATAGCTGGTCTGGGCCTTGTGATGGAAAGAAGAAGCATGCAGAACCACACACAATTTGTAATCCAGAGTCTGGAGGCTCAGTTCGTGACAAGAAAACAACAATTGAATCAGATGACAACACTTGATTTAGCTGATGTTGCAGGGAGCTACCCTGATGTTTACTCATGCTACCCAATATGAGACACAGGAGGGATGAAATGGAGACTGCAGGTTGTCAAGCTGGTATGCCAGGAGAAGCAGGGCCAACACGAATCAGTGAGGTGTCATTTCTGTTTGAGATGTTGAGCAGGGGGCTGATCCCTGGGCGAGTCTCTTGTCGATGGTGATTTCTGAGTCTGATGTAGCTGACTGGGCCAAGGTGGCAGGGCCCAGGCCGGGTGAACAGTTCGGGTTCAGTCCGATAGGTGCTGGAGACAGCTTCCAGCAAGCGTGACACCCTTAAGTAGTGGGGAATTAAATTGTGACCCACTGACAGCATACAGCACATTTATAGTAAAGCAAAACACAATACCGCAGGTCAGATAACAGTCTGGTTGTAATTTCAGTTTTTTTTAGCAAAACCATGATCTCTGTGGTGATTCAGACATCCTGACAGGCCGATCGCATGGAGCAAATCTTTGGTCCTTTTCAGGCAATAAGGCAGTCACAATTTGGTGACTCAGGTCACAATTGGTTTGGATAAAGTCCAGTTTAAATTCAGGCTAAAGGATTCCCTCACGAGGGACAAGTAGGCAGGCCAAACTCATCCTTTCCACCAGTTTCCCACACGACTACGCAGGAGCAGCTGCTCGAATGTCTCGAGCAGTACAATCTCTCAGCTTCACATTTAGACTGACACTCTGCTTCCGACAGCACTGAGACTTCCTTCTGATCCTTTTTTACTCTGTCTGTCAAAGCAAGGGCTGCCCCTCCAGGTCCATTTAGACAACAAAGTGAAAAAACTACAATTCCTACAGAAATTCACTCCCACAAGACCCCTGGGGACAGACTCCATTTTAAGGTCCCCAGAAGGTACTGATTGGTGCAGTACAAAAATGTCCATGCTGCAAAGAAAGGCAGGTTAGACAAACTATAATACCATTGTTATTAGAGCAGCTAATCAGCAAATAATTATCAGTTCTAGCAGAGCTCCCTCTGCACCATTAGCAATGGCAGCACAGAACAGCTCGGGCAGGACTCAAGCCTGGAAACACTCAGCCCCTACCCAGATTAATTACATACTACAAAAATAATGTCTCTTAAAGAGACAGGCATGGAGGCTAACAGGGCACTTGCAGGCAAGCACTTTTACACTGGTAAAGACACAGAACGCCCGCCTGGCAGTGGGCATTTAAGCACACCCAAAGAAAACTTTTGGGAACCCCCATTTATAAGGGAGTTACACCCTTCCATGCCTGGAAAGAACTTGGTGTCTGTGTCAAGTCTATGCTCACAATAACGTTATTTGAAGACATAGTACTTATACAAAATATATGCTTCATTACCATTACTGTAGATATCCAACATAGCCAATACATGTGTTTATATATATATTATGGCAACAGTTATGAATTTTTCATACATTCAATAATGATTTCACCAGGATTCATGCAATGATATTATTGTACTCATTCATGTTATAGTTTCTTGCATTCTAAACAACGTAGATGGGGTACCATACCTATCCGCTAAATTGGGGCTAGACGGGGCAGGGGCACCATGTCCTGAAGGATGGAAAATCAACTTGGAAGTAGCAGAAACACTCAGTTTGGGCATTGAGCTCTTTGAAACATAGATACCATTGTGGACAACATTTAAAGGAAGATCTACTGGTCTTCCAGGGGAGTCATAGCTCAAAAGTATTACGGGTTTAACCGCTCTCCCAGACTTCCTTGTGGAAACAGGTACAGTCTCTGGAGTACCAGCACTTGCATCAGTCTCTTCTTCAGTAGAAAAGGGTACCTCTGCACTGGGCAAAGTCTCCAGTGGCTGAACATTATCCTTGCACGGCAGATTCTACTTCCACATTACTTTGCTTATTATTCTCTCCTGAAGAGGGCCCAGGTTCCTCAGCCTGAAGGAACTCTTGGATCATTGAATGTTGTGGCACTGAAGGGGTGCTGTCAACACTGTCATATTGTTCTGCAGGTTCTGGTGTGTCACCAGGGCAATTTACCACAGCGGATTCCTCCTCAGGTAATTCAAATAGTTCCACTAGACCCAAGGAATCTGTTGTTTCAGACATAATACTCTGCACCTCACTTTCAGGGGGCATTGGTTCCAGGGAAGAAGCTGGGGAGATTAGACAGCTCTGAAGGCCCAGCTTCATGCCCACAATTCTGCAGAGGATTGCCTCGAAACAACTGGCTCAGTTCATAAGAAGGATAGTAGGCACTGTCAAATTCACTTTCATCAGAAATGGACTGACAGTCATCATCATTCAGGGCCTGCCGGGGGGAAGGCCTTAGGTCTGGAACAACAGGGGCAGGATGACTCTGTCTCTTTTTGGCAGCAGCATGAGTCACTGGCCCGGGGAAAGTGTTGGGTGTTGGTACAGTATCAATGATCACTTGACCAATTGGTAGTAGGTGATTGCGGTGCATTGTCTTGACAGCTCTAGAGTTGTTCTCAGGGTGCACTTTGTACACAGGCAGTTCATCCAGTTTACCGATCGCTATGTGTGGAAGGTGATGCCACCTGTCAGCAATGTTATGCTTTCCATGCAGTCCCAAATTGTGCAACAATAAATGATCTCTGGGCAGTAGCTCTTGGGCCTTCACTTTCTTGTCGTTCCTCTCTTTGATGGCAAGGTTTCTCTTGGCAGCCATTGTTTAAGCCAGTTGATACACATGGTTCAATTGAGCTTTCAGTTTCTATACATATTGTAAATAGTTTTCAGCTTGGACCCCATCCAGGGAGACCACAAAGCAAAAATCTACAGGCAGCCGGGCTTCCCTCCCGAACATGAGACGATAGGTAGAGAATCCGGTAGCATCACTTTTGGTGCATTTGTAAGCTTGTACCAAGGTGCTAATCTGCTGACTCCACTTAGACTTGTCTTTAGGATGGAGAGTCCCCAACATGTCCAGAAGGGTTCTTTTAAAGCGTTCTGGCTAGGGGTCTCCTTGAGGGTGATAGGGAGTTGTTCTGGACTTTCTCACCTCCCATAGAGAGACCATTTCTTTGATTAGTCTACTTTCAAAGTTCCTTCTTTGGTCAGAATGGATACATTGGGGTGCACCATAGTGGACAAAGAACTTTTCTACTAGCACCTTGGCCACTGTAGAGGCCTTTTGATCCTTGTTCGGGAAAGCTTGTGCATATCGTGTAAAGTGATTGGTTACTACCAGTACATTGCCAGTGTTCTTTTGATTGGGCTCCAGACACAGGAAGTCTATACAAACCAGTTCCAATGGGGCACTGGTAGTCATGTTGACAAGTGGGACAGCTTTCTGGGGCAAAGCTTCCCGCAGCAGGCAGCAACTGCAAGTTTTGACATGATTCTCAACATCTGCCCTGATTTTTGGCCAATAGAATCAGGATTGTACTAAGTTGAGAGTCCGGTCAATTCTGAGGTGTCCCATGTGGTTATGGAGGGACCTTAGTACCAGCTGTTTGAAGGTTGTGGGTAGGACCAACTGCTGCTTGTCCACTTGACCTTGATGATCTACTGTCTCTCTATATAATAACTGATCTCATAACTTTAGTCTAGGGCCTTCTTTGAATAACAGTGCAGTTCGTAAGTCAGTAGAATGTAATTTAGACACATCCTTCCCCACACGCAGGGCATCATGTGTGAGCTGAATCATGGGGTCATGGCAGTAACCCACTGAATGCTGTCACTATCAAACTGGGGCAAAGCACTGATATCTAATGCAGATAAAAGGCGATAAGTGGCAGGTTTGCAAGTATAAGGGGGCCCCAATCAGTCCACCAGGCAGTTCACAGTGTCTGCAGACAATTGCTCATCTTTGTCAAACTTTTGACACAATGCTTTAATAGAAAGTTCAGACAGCATCATCCAAATGTCTTTGGAACTTGGCTACCGTGAAAAGGTGTCAGCATCAATATGGTTCAGTTCAGTCGAGGCCGGTATTCAGCTGCATAATCGTAAGGTGACAAGGCAGAAAGGCACCGATGACCAGTGGCATCCAACTTTTCTGAAGTCTGTACATATGTTAGAGGATTGTTATCAGTCTTTACTAATATCTTGGCCCCATAGAGGTACTCATGGAACTGATCAACTATGGCTCACTTTAGAGCGAGGAGCTCCAACTTGTGCACAGGATAATTCTGCTCCGAGGATGTCAAGCTGCAACTGGTGAAGGCCACAGGTCTCAGGCCATCCTCATATTCTTGATATAGCACAGCCCCAAGACCTTTCAGACTGGCATCTGTATGCAGGATGTATGACTTGGTGGGATCAGCATATACAAGGACTGTGGCATGGGTGAGCTGATAGATGACTTTGAAGAATGCTGCCTTGTATTTAGGGGTCCAACGGGTTCCAAAGATTCACCTGTTTGAAAATACACATTGTCTTCTTCTTTGAGGGACCCCTTCTTGTATTTGCGGTTGGTGGGAGGATTGCCTTGGGTAAGATTAAGGAGCAGCCAGATTACTTTTGAATAGTCCTTAATAAATTGGCAATAGTAGCCACAAAACCCCAGAAAATGCTGTAGCTCTTTCAGGTTGGTAGGCTGGGGCCAGGTGGTCAAAGACTCCTCTTTACTGGGGTCTGTCTGTATCCCCTCGGCTGACACCATGTGTCCCACATATTTTACAGATGCTTGAAAAAAGTGGCACTTGTCTATGGATAATGTGAGGCTGAATTCTTCCAAATGATAGAGGACTTTGAACAGTCTGTTCTCATGTTCCTCTAGCGTGCATCCAAAAACAATGACATCATCCAAGTACACTAAACATTCCAGCAGGTTCATCTCTCCCTCCGCATGTTCCATCAGTCTCTGGAAGGTGGCAAAGGCACCTGAAATCCCCTGTGGCATCCTCAGAAATTCGTAGAACCACAAAGGACAGATGAAGGTTGTTTTCTCATGGTCCTCAGGGGCCATCAGAATCTGATAATATCTGCTGCGGAGATCCAGTACTTAAATCCATTGACTCCCATTCAGGCAGTCCAGGGCATCCTGTATGCATGGCACGGTGCATTGATCTGGGACGCTCCACCAGTTTAGGGTTTGATAATCCACACACATCCTCACGGACCCATTCTTCTTGTGCACAACTACGATGAGGGATGCATAGGGACTCCTTGATTCTTGAATAATACCAGCAGCTAGCATCTCCTGTAGGTGCCTCTGAACATCGTCTATATCAGCTGGGGTAAGGCGGCAGGACCGCCATCGAAAAGGTCTGTCATCGTACAGCCAAATGTTATGCTCAGCACGGTGGATGCATCCCACATCCCATTCTTTTAGCGAAAACACTTGGCCTCTCTGGGCAAGTTTCCCACTGATCTGAGTGTTCCACTCAGCAGACAAGGGGGAGTCACCAAAGTCAAATAGGTCTGGGGTCACCCCCTCCATTTTTGCCAGAATGTTTTTTGCTGGGTAATACTGCAGTGTGTATGCAGTGTACTGTAGCCAGTGTACACCCTCTGTTCACTCGGATTTCTCGATCTGACACATTTTGAATCTGGACCATCACTCGTCATGCATAGGCATGGGCACGGGCAGGTAGGATACTGGGTTTAACCAATAGTCCCTCTGGCAAGTTTCCTTCACCTGGTGCATCCGGCATTAATATTTTGTTTTCACATCTCTTCCAAGACAGACTTCTCCATGAACAGTATACTGAGTATTGGGTGGCAATATCAAGGAATCAGGGTCCTTCTTCCAGACAATTCCAATGGGCTCATCCTGGTCTTCTGCCACAGATTGCCTCTGCAGGTCATAAGCTTTCTTGAATACAGAGCTGAAATTCTCATTGCCCGACCAGCCTGTCAGTCTCATTTCTCTTGACACAGCTGCGCTAACCTCCTAAACATATGGGCGTTAGTTCCAATTAGTAGGGGGACCCCATCATACATCCCTGTAGGAGGGTACACCATGACCAGTGTCTCTACTTGTTCATCTACACCAGTTACAGCCACAGAAAAAGACAGCCAGTGCTGGACATATCCTAGGTAGGGATAACACTTGTCACTCAGGCCTCACACATGTAGACCTTCTAGAGATTGCTATGGCACATAAGATAAGTGTTTGTCATACCAGTCCTGGAATAAAATGGTACTACCAACAGAAAATCTTGGTTCCACCTCTGCCTGCGGTGTGGCGAGCATTGGGAGATGTCTCAACAATTCCCTCACTTCCATAGTCAAGTCATGAATTTTTGAACTGCTGTTAGCAGGAGATGCCTGGGTGTGCACCCCCACCCCATAGCAGACGCTCTCGTATAAAGATCGGGGCCTGTATCTTTGGAAAGGGCTTGTGGGGAAAAGGTAGCCTTCATTTCTTGGACCTCTTTCAGTATCTCTCCTCATGGCAGAGTGTCCTTGATAGCCTCAGAGTGTTCAACTGGCACTGTATTTGGCCCCTGAACATCACTCGCATGGGCATCCTTGGTCACCTGGTCAGAAGCAGCGGCAGATACATGAGGGGGCCCCACACATGGCTGCCTCCTCTCAATCCTCCGAATTTCCTTCATCAGTCCATCATAGGTAGGAGGCGCATCCAACTGGGCTGCCATTCATAGTTGGAGCAGCAATAATTCAGAGAATGGGGCAGACTTGAGAAGCTGATCCAGCCTATTCCGATTTGACTTAGCTGGGACCATGCCAACTTTCTTTAGGCATTCCTGTAGCACTGATTCAAGATGAGGCACATACGCTGCTAAGGGCTCCCCTGGGTATTGCTGAGTGTTTTTAACCCTACACCACAAGTCTTCATCTGAACCGGGACTCCCGTACACATTTTCCAATGCATTCAGATAATCTTGGGCGGTTGCTTCTGGGTTACTAGCCCATGTGGTGTGGATAGTAAGCTGAGTGGGGTCTCTGAGGCTTTCAAACACCCTTTTCCTCTTCTCTGCCTTGGGGCATTGCCATTCTTGGATTTGAGGGACAACATGGTCTATCCAAGTCTCCCAATTGTTCTTCTCCTGGGGTGTGGGGAGGGTGCCTGAAAACATCCTCAGCCAGTGATATGAGTCATGACTAACTGCAGATATGGAGGTGAGCACAGGAACTGGTGATGGGACAGGTGTGGGAACTGGCAGGGGTATTACGGAAGAAACACCCCCAGGTGGCAGGAATAACTTTTTAAAGTCCTCTACGGTCTCTCCCCCCCCCCCGTAACAACTTGGCTAACTTCTCCTCGAAAGCCTCAGATAAAGGTGGGGGCTCATCCTCCCCGGGGTCTTTACTATCCTTAGTTATTACCCTCTAGGAGCCTGGGACCCCTTCTGAGGCAATAGTATGTGGCACTTTAATGCTGTGCATAGAGACACTACACTCTACCAAGGCCATGAAAGTTTGAGCAGTTAAATCAGCCTTTCGCCCCACCACTACAGCGTTTTCCAAACATTCAACATTGGAAAGTGCCCCTTCAACTGTGTCCTTACTAATGCCCAATGGGATATCCATTATAAGTAAGGCATTTGGGGGGTCAGTCTCCTGCCCCGTACACCACCCCCACCAATTGGTGTACAACCATTTCTACTGGGGTAGCCATTAATATTTAACAATAATTCTTGATTTTGGCCAGTGGGGGGGGAGATAATCCCAGCAGTAGCCTCCAAGATGTAACCCTTAGGTGGTGCTATCCCAAGGGCTACTACCCCTACCTGCATGGCTAGGTGCAGGTTAAGGGGCCTGGGTACTTAAAACGTGTGCCTCCATCTGGAGGACAGGGTTACTGGTAGTTACTGGTAGTGTAGCTGACCTGAGTACAGCCCTCTGGGACACTGTAACCCACCCTCTTTCCCCGCTAGTGGCCTAAGCAATGAACAACAGACACAGTTACAATAACCCCTAATCAGTATACAAATCCCCGCTCTGTTTGCACTTACTACCAGGGCTGGTTCCACCAGTTCGACCCTGGATAGCCACTACAAAATAAGGTTAGACATAGCAGGTAACAACAGTACAGCATTTCTTGTACAAAATGGAACAACAGGCAGGTTAATGCAAAAACAATTAGATCTGATTTATTCGGGGGGGGGGAATGAACAAGGAAGGGGTGTAATTTGGCTGATTAGTTCTGTAACTGATTCAATCAGGCAATCATGCATGCACTTTAGAGTCCCTGTACAGTCACACATTCTGGGTACCCAGTTGGAAAAAAGGTGGGCTAGCAAAACACGTTGCCCAGGGTAGGCCAGCATTATAGCTGTTCTGGGCCTAGTGATGGAAAGAAGAAGCATGCAGAACCACACACATTTTGTAATCCAGAGCCTGGAGGCTCAGTTCGTGACAAGAAAACAACAATTGAATCAGATGACAACACTTGATTTAGCTGATGTTGCAGGGAGCTACCCTGATGTTTACTCATGCTACCCAATATGAGACACAGGAGGGATGAAATGGAGACTGCAGATTGTCAAGCTGGTATGCCAGGAGAAGCAGGGCCCACACGAATCAGTGAGGTGTCGTTTCTGTTTGAGATGTTGAGCAGGGGGCTGATCCCTGGGCGAGTCTCTTGTCGATGGTGATTTCTGAGTCTGATGTAGCTGACTGGGCCAAGGTGGCAGGGCCCAGGCCTGGTGAACAGTTTGAGTTCAGTCTGATAGGTGCTGGAGACAGCTTCCAGCAAGCGTAACACCCTTAAGTAGTGGGGAATCAAATTGTGACCCACTGACAGCATACAGCACATTTATAGTAAAGCAAAACACAATACCACAGATTGGAGAACAGTCCAGTTGTAATTTCAGTTTTCCTGAGCAAAACCATGATCTCTGTGGTGATTCAGGCATCCTGACAGGCCGATTGCATGGAGCAAATCTTTGGTCCTCTTCAGGCAATAAGGCAGTCACAATTTGGTAATTCAGATCACAATTGGTTCGGGTAAAGTCCAGTTTAAACTCAGGCTAAAGTATTCCCTCACGAGGGACAAGTAGGCAGGCCAAACTCAGCCTTTCCACCAGTTTCCCATGTGACTACGCAGGAGCAGCTGCTCGAATGTCTCAAGCTGTACACTCTTTCAACTCCACACTCAGACTGACACTCTGCTTCTGGCAGCACCGGGGACTTCCTTCTGATCCGAAAAGGGTTCAGTTGGTGGATTCATCTGTCTGTCAAAGCAAGGGCTTCCCCTCCAGGTCCATTTAGGCGCCAAAGTAAAAAAACTACAATTCCTACAGAAATTCACTCCCACAAGACCCCTGGGGAAAGATTACATTTTAAGGTCCCCAAAAAGGTATGGATTGGTGCAATACAGACATGTCCATGCTGCAAAGAAAGGCTGGTTAGACAAACTATAATACCATTGTTATTAGTGCAACTAATCAGCAAACAATTACCAGTTCTAACAGAGATCTCTCTGCACCATTAGTGATGGCAGCACAGATCAGTATTACTGCAGCTCGGGTGGGACTCAAGACTGGAAACACTCGGCCCCTACCCAGATTAATTATACTCTACAAAAATAATGTCTCTTAAAGAGACAGGCACAGAGGCTAACAGGGCACTCACATGCAAGCAATTTTACACCTGTAAAGACACAGAACTCCCGCCTGGAAGTGGGCATTTAAGCACACCCAAGGAAGACTTTTGGGAACCCCCATTTTTAGGGGGAGTTACACAAATTTTCCTCCTGTACCTTATTTACACATGAGTGGTATTTAAAGGTCTCTACCATACACTCACTCTTCCTCATCTCTACCAGGGTATACATATTCAGGTCCTTTAGTTTGTCCTTGTAGGGCTTTTTATGAAAATCCTGCACAAGACTTTCCATAGATACATTAGTGAAAGGAGAAAGACCAGAGGGGGTATTGTTAAGATCAAAGGGGATAAGAGGGCATGTGAGGAGGCAGACCATGTAAAAGCATCTATCCTAAATAGATACTTCTGCTCAGTATTTACCGAAGAGAAGGTATGGCAGAGCCCACAGCTCAGCAACATGGAAACAGGGGGGAGGGAGGTATGCACTAGTCCCTTCAGAAAAGGAAGGGTCCTACAACATCTCAATAAACTCAGGGTGGACAAGGCAATGGGACCTGATGGCATACATTCCAGGGTACTAGAGGAGCTAAGCGTGGAACTAGCAGAGTCATTATCAGAACTGTTTAGGGAGTCTCTGAGCACAGTAGAGGTCCCAGAAGACTGGAGATGGGCTCATGTTGTCCCACTACCCAAGAGTGGTAGCAGAGAGGAGGCAGAGAGCTACAAACACATCAGTCTTACTTCAGTAGTGGGCAAGACTATGGAGGCACTCCTTAAGAAAAGGATAATGCAACACCTGGAATCCACAGAAGCACAGGATCCAAAACAGCATGGGTTTACAACAGGAAGGTCTTGTCAAACTAATCTCAGAGTGGTAGACCAAGGAGGAGCACTGTATGTTGCCTACCTTGACTTCAGCAAAGCTTTCAATACTGTTCCACATAGAAGATTGATTAATAAGCTGGGTAGGCTCAGGGTGGGTCAGAAGTTGGTCAACTGGGTGGCAAACTGGTTGACAGGCAGAAAAGAGACAGTGGTGGTAAACGGTATACAGTCAGAAGAGATGCAAGTTACAAGTGGGGTACTTCAGGGATCAGTCCTGGGACCAGTCCTCTTCAAAATCTTTATCAGTGACATTGCAGATGGACTGGAGGAGTAAGGTTTGTCTGTTTGCAGATGACACCAAGATCTGTAACAGAGTAGATGATCCGGATGGGGTGGACAGAATGAGAAGAGATCTGGATAAACTGGCAAAATGGTCAGAAGAGTGCCAACTGGGGTTTAAGGCAAAGAAGTTAAAGATCATGCACATAGGGAAGAGAAACCCTGAAGCCACCTATAGGCTGGGAGGGGAGTTGCTGGCAGTCATAAGGGAAGAAAGAGACTTGTGCATCATCATCACAGATGACCTGAAAGCATCCAAGCAGACCACTAAAGCAGTAGGTAAGGCTAGGGGGATGTTGGGTGTATTAGTAGGGGTATCACAAGTCATAAAAGGGAGGTAATAATCCCTCTTTATAAGACACTGGTTAGGCCCCATCTGGAGTACTGCGAGCAGTACTGGAGGCCACACCTTCACAAGGACATTAACCAAACTGAGGCAGTCCAGAGAAGGGCAACCAAAATGGTGCAGGGACTGCATCAGAAAACATATGAGGACAGATTACCAGAGCTCAATATGTATATCCAAGAGCAAAGGAGGGAGAGAAGTGATATGATCGAAACATTCAAACACCTTAAGGGCATTAACACGGTGAAAAAGTCTAACATGTTTCAATATAAGAAAAATAGGAGGACAAGAAGACACAGCATGAGATTAGAAGGAGGCTGATTAAGGGGTAATGTGAGGAAGTTCTTTTTCACAGAAAGGGTGGTGGATGCCTAAAACGACCTTCCTTAGGGAGTGGTGGTGTAATATGTCAAAGTTAGAGACCCCAAATAACCCCAGTAGTCCCCAGTTTCTCCCAGTAAACCCTGTAAGGTGGCCTGTGCACCCTGTATATAAAAAGAATAGAGTTTTATGCAAGCCTGCAACAACAATGGCTTGGATGGAATGTTGTGCTGAACAGCTTATGCACAGCATTCCACCCTAACCATTCTGGAACCAGACGCTCTGGTTTTAAAAATGTTAACAGTTTTTGTGCAGTTCCTGCCAGGCTGTAGAGAAGAGAGGACACCACAAACCAAGGGGAAACCTGTTTAGGGCTTATCTGTCTTTGGAGCCATTTTTCTGAGGGTTTGGTGGTGTGCCTGCTCTGGTCTCCAGCTGGTGAAGACTCAGAGAAGCTCCATTTGGTCCGCAGGGCCATCGGGGCACCAGAAGAAAAGTAATCGGCCATTCGCCACGGGTTGGGCTTGGAGCCCCATCGTTTTATTGTTTTAGCCCCTGCTTAATTTAAAAAAAAAATGTTTATTTTTATCGCCCATTGGCAGCTCTGCCAGCTGCATCGCGCCAGTATCACCGTCGGCCGTCCTAGACACCCTTGCTATCCTCCCAGCTGCCTGCACATTCCCTCCCTCTGCCAGAGTACCTCCCACCTCCTGTTTGCTTCCTGATCCACCGGAGCAGTTAGAGGAGCGGTGGGTTGGTGGCAGCACATGCTACATGCTTACCGCCTCTGCAGAGAGACTTTTTTTTTTTATTTGAAAAGCACGCAGAAGGCGCACCAGGAGCAGTTGAGTGCCACAAGGGAAAGTGGGTCAGAAGGACCCTGAATTAATTATTCAGAGGGGAGGCGGGGTGTAGCGACGCCCATATGAGGGGCCAGGGAAGTGAGGCCAGTCAAGGGCCTGTTGCATATTTATAGGAGGGGTGGGATTAAGGGTGGCGACTCAGGACTGAGTGACACTAGGCTCTTGGCGAGCCAGCAGATTTAAAGGGGCCCTGCCAAAAGTTAAGTGGGCATAAGGCCTGTGAGATTGGGAGGGTTAACAGGCCCAAGCAATTAAGGGTTACCAGACAGGAGGTAAAGTGGGCACCAGGCCCAGGGTTTAATAAGGGCTACCAGGCCCAGGTAATTAAGGGTGCCAGGCCCAGGTATTTAAGAGGGCACCAGGCCCAGGTAACTAAGTACTACCAGGCCCAAGCAATTAAGGGCTACCAGGCCCGAGGTAAAGTGGGCACCAGGCCCAGATAAATAAGGGCTACCAGGCCCAGGTAAATACGGGCACCAGACCCAGGTAATTAAGGGTGCCAGGCCCAGGGTTTAATAAGGGCTACCAGGCCCAGGTAATTAAGGGTTCCAGGCACAGGTATTTAAGAAGGCACCAGGCCCAATGGTACTGAGGGCTCCAGACCCTAGTAGTAAGTAGGTACTAGGCCCTAGTAGTAAGTAGGTGCCGGCCTAGTGAGTTGGGGCAAGCCACACTGGTAGTAGTAAAGGGCTACCCCGGCCTAGTGAGTTAGGGCAAGCCACTCTAATAGTAGTAAAGGGCTACCTTGGCCTAGTGAGTTAGGGAAAGCCACCTTAGTAGTAGTAAAGGGTGACCACGGCCTAGCAGATTAGGGCAAGCCAGCCCTATAACAGTAAGGGCACAAGGCCCAGCCAAGTGAAGGCAACTAGATCTAGTAATTAAGTAAGGGCATCACAAGGCCTAGGACCTGTAACGAGCTATATAGGCTTACAGCTGTGTTAGTGGCCCAGTGATAGGAGCGACCCCAGAGATAATAAGAGCCTAGCTAGCCACTCAAGCCCTCTGTCATTAAAGGGGCCCAGTCACTTGCCTTTGGTAGAACTTTCCTGAGAGAATATTCCCCATTACAGAGTCTGTCCACAGTAACAGGAGAATCCAATTTAGCTACAAGGGACCCCATTAGGGTTAGGTCCACCAGAACTAGGATTAAAGTCTGTATGATAATTTGCCTGTATATTTACTGTGGTCCGGACACTAAGACTATATAGTTATTGACCACTATAGTAGGAATCAAGACTCTTCTGCATTATCTTTCTTTATCAGTCATCCTACGAACATTATCGATTGCCAGAATTGTTTTGCATCGCTTTGTGGCAGCACCCTGGTGCTGTATAGCCATCGGAATCAATCTTCCAACAGTCTTCAGAGTCACTTCACCCCTGTGTGATTACGTCAGTCTTCACCTATCATCCAAGGATCATCCAACAGTGCACCCTGAAGCCAACAACAGTAGATCCAAGAAGAGCCGTACTGCAGTGGCCTCACAGTTGCAATGTCCCATTTGTTATTTTCCTCTTATAGTTTCCTAGTACAGCTTGGCCCAGTGCAGAAGTCTGCCATCCATTTTCTTGTTTTCACGTCTGCAGCAGAGTACCGTTTGACTCGTCAGTGTCAGTTCTCCGAGTAACATTTGGTTTATTGTTTTAGTGTGTCCCAGCTCATCCAGCCGTGGACTCCAAGTTGGTCGCAGTTCGATGTACGTTTTATTGTTTTGGTGAGTGCCTTGGCTCGTCCGGCCTTGGAACTCAGTGGTCCAGAGGTCCTGATCCAGTGGGGAGTGTGTGTCTTCAGTCCAGAGGGAGTGCTTGCCTAGAGTCCAAGAGTGGTCCAGAGGTTCCAATTCTCCTGATGCAGTGAGTTCTTCAGGTTAGAGTATATCTTCAATCCAGAAGCGGACTGTTGGTTGGTTCTTCTTCTTCTTGATCCTTTTCACTTGGCAATCCAGAAGCAGATTGTGGCCAAGTGGGTTGCATAGCCTGTTCTTTCTGGGCAGTATAGAAGTGGACTGCAGCCAGATCTGTTATTCCTTTCCGGCAACCCTAGAGAGGTGGGGTGTAGCCGAGGACCCATGTTCTGTTAAATCCTCTCTTCATCCTGAGTTTTCCCACCTAGGTTCTGTGTGAGCACTGGGAAAGCAGTGGAGTGTTTCCACCTTTCTTCCGTCGACAGAGAAAGTTACGTGCACCAACTGAAGATCTTCCATTGCATAGTTTCTTCTTGTAGTATTGTAATGACTGTAATTCTAAAAACCTAAGTTTTAGGGAGAGGTGCACCTTGGGGTTTAGAAGTAGATATCTGAAGATAAGTGAGACGATCTTACAGAGTAGCTATTACAGTTGATTGATCTATTCTGGTATTTCTATGCTGTAGCATTCTCCCTCTTATAGGGAGGTAGGGAAATAGAAATAAGATGCTCTTACAGTGTAGCTGTTACAGATGATCATTCCTCTTGCCTGTAGTAAAGTAATAGTTTGTCTGTATATATATGATTGTCCCTCTCTTGTGATCTCACCTGATATTCAGTTGCCAATAAACTAGTTCCTTTTCTCCACTCATGCCTCCTGCCTCTCCATTTAGTGAAGAATTACATCATGTAGCCAAATAGGAAAAGAACTGCATTACCACCTGGGTGGGTGTATTGGAATAGCCTGTTAGTCACAGCCTTTTGCACACTTCACTTGGCGTCACAGAGTTACGTGATTCTCATTCATTACAAATATTCCCACCTCTTCTATCTCCTACTATTTACCCCAAAACACCCAACCATTTCCAGCTCACTTCAGTGGGCATGAATACAGTGTATGGCTTCAACAGGCATGGGATAGGCATAAGGGAGCAATACAGATGAGTATGAATAGACAGGTCATTGACAGAGCAAAGGCTGATGGCACATTCATAAGGTAGAAAAAGAAATGGGCAGACTGGATGGGCCTTGCGGTCCTTATCTGCTGTCAACTTCTGTGTTTCTGTGTTTCTATTTTAGTTGCCCTTCTCTGGATCGATCCATCCTTCCTTCCTTCCTTCCTTCCTTCCTTCCTTCCTTCCTTCCTTCCTTCCTTCCTTCCTTCCTTCCTTCCTTCCTCTCTCTTTCTTTCTTTCTTTCTTTTTTTACTCCAAATTTTCAACTTGTTTTTTTTTTGTGACCCCACCTCATGAACAGTGGCAATATCAGTTTGTTAGGTGAAAGCTGCTTATGCACAGCGACTACGGTATTTAGCACCACAGGTGCAAAAACATTCCGAACAGGATGTAAAAAATGTCACCTGTACTGTTCATGGGGAGGTGTAAAAAATGGCAATGTTGCAAATCTGCAGTCAAAATATTAAAAAAACTGGTGAAGTCACGAGCTTGCATAGAAACTGTGCAATGCACACCCGTAATGTAATTAGATTTTTTACAGCAGATTGTCAACACAGGCATTTTGGGACCTCCGATCATGAACAGTGTAATTGTGATTTTCTTTATCTGTCCCGAACAATGATTTCCCACAGCGACCACGCATCTCTGCGCTGAAAGTGTGAAAACACATTTCAGCCATGTTATGAAAAATGACAGCTGTACTGTTCATAAGGAAGTGTGGAAAATGCCACTGGTGAAAATCTGGACTGAAAACACTACAAAGTCATGAACTTAAGAGGGTGCATGGAAACTGCGCAATGCTCACTGGTAACACAGTCATTTTATGGACTTTTGTCACCAAATTTTCAACATAGCCATTTTAAGACCTCTGCTCATGAACAGTGTAACTGTGATTTTCTTAATCTGTCCCAAACATTGCTTTCGCACACCGACTGCATCATTGTGCGCTACATGTGCGAAAACACATTTTAAGTGACATGTGAAAAATGGCAGCTGTACTGTTCATAAGGAAGTGTAATAAAATGGCAATGTTGAATCTGGAGTGAAATATTGAAATTCATAATTTACAATGCATGTATGTAGGAACTATACATACTACATGCAATCAAACAGTCATTTTTAGAATTTTTCACCAAATTTTCAACATAGCCATTTAAGACCTCTGCTTATGAACAGTGTCACTGTGATTTTCTTAATGTGTCCCATACATTGATTTACATACACCGACTACGCCATTGTGCGCTACATGTGCAAGAAACACGTTTTGGGCAAGATGTGAAAAATGACAGCTGTACTGCTCATAAGGGAGAATTAATGGTAAAATGGCAATGTGAAAATCTGGAAGTGAAAATATTGAAATTCATGAACTTACGAAAGGCAGTGAGGAACCGCACAACGACACTCAGAAAACAGTCATTTTTAGGAATTTTTACAACAAATTTTCAACATAGGCTTTTTGAGAGCCCACCTTATGCACTGTGGCAGTGTCATTTTGTTACTTAGTCCCAAAAGGTGATTTTGTACAGTGACTGTAAAATCACTCTTCGGGGCAATTAACGCCATGACAGTGACATCATTCATGAGAAGGGGTCCCAAAAACCCCATGTTGAAAATTTGGTGCAAAAATTCCAAAAAATGCCTGAGATATGTAGCAAAGTTGAAAAAACCCCTATCTATCCCATTATACAGCTTACCAGCATTTCCTCAGTTCGCGGTCGGCTTTGAAGAGTGCAGACGTGTTCCTGGTCCACTGAAGATCATTGTGCCTGAGGTCTGGAGGTAAGTGTGGGTGAGGGGCCGTGTGGGGAGGCAGGGTGCGCAGTGGGTGGGTGCGGGTTGTGGGAGGGGGCAGGGAGAAGCTCCGGGGACAGTTTTATTTGCAGGGTTATTTTGTTACTGAGACGACGAGGGATGTTTGCCGTGCTGGGTGGGCTCCCAGCATGGCAGCTGAAAAGCTATTTGGGGGCTGGAGCCAGCGGGAGTTGGACCCCGTCAGCTACTATTACATTTTGCCACGCTGGGGTGGGCTCCCAATGTGGCACCTGGATGCTGGGGGAGAGACAGGAGCCGGCGGGGATTGGGCACCCCCATCGGCGACAGCATCTGTTGCCATGCTGGGTGGGCTCCAGCATGGCACCCTGTACTCTGGAGGAGGGGAGAGACAGTGGAGCCAGCGGGGATTGGGCACCCCCTCAGGCTATACATGTGGCATGTGGAAGGCTTTTTGGGGGGCATGGCACAGCCGGTGACAGTTGAGCACCCCATTAGCTATACAATGTGTGCGGGGGGCGCACGCAGTATGCATGCGCAGGTGGTGTGGGGATGCGACCAGCAGGCGATATCTTACTCTGCTCACTGAAGCGTAGTTCCCCCTTTCAACTGTACTCCACTGCATTTTGAAGCTGTCATAGACAGCTTGAGCAGGTACTGGAGAACAGTGGCCGCGCCTGCAAACACACTGCCTGAATTGGAAGAGGGCTGCCACACCTCCAAAAACTCGGATGATGGCACTATGTTTCTTGGACATGCATGCAAGCAAACATAAAAACATGTAACATCAGCTGCCCTGCTGGGGGGGGGGGATGTAGTGGATAGAGTGATTGCTTCTCATTGACTTTAATTATTCATTCTTTAAGTCTGAGGTTGTTTTTGAGCTTTTAGCTGAGGGAGCTTGCAGAACTTATTATTCAAGGACCTTACTTTATTCATCACTGATGAACCACAGCTGAAAACTGTCCCTATTTTTCAGTGAAGTATTGGAATGTCTTTAACTATTGCATGTAAGTGTATAAAAGAAACAGTAAAATGAATTAGAATAACATATATCTAACACATGCAAAAACATTAGTTTTCAAGGAACAAATGGTGGTCGTGCATGTATTCAGAAGGCATGGAATCACTGAGTGCCTTAAAACATTTGTCCTTGTCTGAAAAGGAATGGTAAAATAGTAATACAAAAATAAAAATAAATTCAAATATTACTTTTCGTGGAGCACAGTTCTAGGGATCCTTACCATACTGATGCAAAACAGCTTCAGGTGCACAATGTGGCTGATAAAGCAAATGAAATACATTTAGTGTCTCTTTATTAGTCTTTTTGTTTAATTTGTCAAGGTTTTAGGGGGGAAATGGAAAGGTGGTTGTGCATGAATTCTGAGGAGAATTCATGCCTTTTCTGAAAATGAATGGTGATTAGTGAGAAAATAAATAACACAGAAGAACGGGGTAATTGGTCCTTACAATACAGCAGCACATCAGCTACAAGTTCAAAATTTGGGTGGTAGAGTAAATTAGACTTTGATTGTCCATTCATTTGTAGTTTGATGGTATTGACCTTAACCAAACAAACTACCTCACAACATCATCCCTTCTACACAAATATTTAACTATCAACCAACACCCCTACTTCCCCTCTTTCCCTCCCACTACCCCCCCTTCTCTCCCTACCCCCCCCAGTACCCAGCCCACCTCTCTCCTTCTCACTCAGGCTTCACTTATCTACTGATCTGCCATCCCCACACCCATTTCTTTTTCTCACTTCCCACTTTTCTGGACACCTCCTAAGATTACCTAACCACCCTATTAGCACTTACTCTCTCCTCACCTCTCAGTCTTCTGCCCCAGTCATACATTTTACAGTGTCTGGTTCACTGTCCCATCTCATCCCGAGAGTAACCCTGTTTACTGACAAAGCCATTGGCGGCTCCTAGCCTAAACTGCTTATTTTTGTGTAACTACAATTTGTGTTTTTGTGTAACTACAATTTTGTATAACTTCAGTTGTCCTACTGTATGTATTATGACGTGGAACCTTTGTAAACGAGCCTTGGCTCAGAAGTATTGTCCTAAACATGAATAAATAAATAAATAAACTAATAAACTTATTATGAAATGTACATTTGTACCCTTCCGCCACAAGGAAAAATAATGAATATGGGCCTATGGGAAAGGGGTCATGACAATCCAGCACAAAAGCATACTGTAGATGTTCAAAGTTTGTGATGTTACTATTATAGAATATAACCGGCAGTTAGTGCTTTACTTATTTTATTTATTGTTTTTAATTTACTATGTCCCATGAATGTTTTTTTCTTCATTAGATTCTGTACATTGTCTCAGAGCTTCATAAATACCATTAAAGTCCCTGCTGAACACCACTGCATGCCAACAGTGTGACACCTGGTCACAGTGAGTGCCATGGTGAAGTCTACTGAGTTTTGAAGTAGGGAAGGAGCAATCTTAGACCTGGTACTCTCAAACGGTGATGGGGAGAGGATCTCACATCTAAAAGTGGATAGCCATCTGGGAACAAGTGACCACCAAACAGTGTGGTTCACGATAAACACAGCCACAGAGTCAAGTCATACAAAAGTGGGGGTACTGGACTTTAGGAGGGCTGACTTTGTCAAAATGGGATAATGTTTCAGAAAAGCACTAGCAAACAGGCAAGAAGGAGTGGTGGAGAAGTAATGGGGAAAAATCAAAACTGCCATCACAGAGGCAACAAGTCTTTGTCTGAAGTAAATAAATCAGAATGAAATGAAAAAAACACTATGGTTCTCAGACGAGGTGGTGGTTGGATGGATCAGAAATGGAAGAACTCTCATCTCCCAAGGCAGTGGTCAGTGGCATGCCACTGGGCTCTGTGCTGGGGCTAGTGTTGTTTGGATGGTTCATATCAGATATAGTGCAAGGGGTAGAGAGCAGAATCAGTCTGTTTGCAGATGACACCAAGATGGGAGCTGTAGTGGATGACATAGAGGGGTGGCAGAGTCTACAGGGTGACTTCACCAGGCATGAGGAGGGATATACTATGATATCCTGAAACTTGGTATCCCGTCACTCAAAATACTGAGTCAACATGCCAGAAGACAGCCACCTGACAGCACCACCTTCCTGATGTAATGTCGGGAACATCATAACTTGTACTGTATAATACAATGTGGGGGGGGGGGCTATGCCCACCACACACCCCCATAATTTAAATAACAAACCCCAAGGGGGAGCAGACCCCATAGTAAACAATAACATGAATTACAGGGGGAAGTTGAGAGCAAAGCAGTAGCCTAGTTGGGAACTGAACCTGGATCTACTGCATGCTAACCGAGCTGTCAATGGCTTACCCCTCCATGCCACTGGGGCAGCTTGACCAGCTTCAGCATGCTGCACTACCTTGTAGTGCATTACACAGTGCATCCATTTCCTCCCCATTGAGCAACCGGATGATGGGACTCCATAACTACGACAGTGCAGCTGTCAGGCAGTAGTGCCTGGGCAGGCAAGTGTCTGGCTAGTCAGCTATGGGACACCATAAGGGTACCTTGAGGAGTGGTCAGAGAAGTGGCAGCTGGGATTTAACGCAAAAAGGTGCAAAGGTATGCACATCGGGGCAAGGAACCAGAGGAGGGAATAATGGCTGGGTGGGGCACTCTGATCAAATCACAGTAGCACTTTCCTTCTAATCAATACTGACACCATTGGTCACTGAATGTCTGTTTGCACAACACATTGAACTTTATTTGTAAACTCAGTGTATTACAAATCAGAATTGAGTCTTATTCTGCTAAGCAAAGAAAAGTATTACATGTAGTAACATTGTGCACATGGCAATTACAATATCTAACTGCATTTTTAACTGAAACTAAGAAATTAAGAAGCTGATGGGCTTTTCAAAAAACCACAAACCTTTTTCATGATTGAGTTAGTGCTGATTTTGTGTCTGTCTATCTACCTGAGATTTAGATAAGGAGAGAGAGAGAGAGAGAGAGAGGGAGAGATATCATTTTCTGTGTCAGTTGTTTTTGTATTTCGGGAGATGACATACCACTTCTAAGTAAGTGTATTAGAACAGTCCACACCTAACTTGGTGAGGGCCTCATTGTAGCATTAGTGGAGGAGGTGGGCATGTACGGTACCGTATTCTGTTGCATTGTTTCACCTTGGGTGCACTAGTTTGCTAAACCTGAGAGCTGGAAATAGTGATTTGCTAAACATGTAGAATAATTTATTATTAGTAGAAAAATTAAACAAGATAAGTTGGTACAAACATGTCCTTAGGTCCGGAAGGTCCTATTTACAAGATTGTCCCGTTTTACATTATCGCAAATAAAACATTTAGATTCCACTAACATATTCATATTCACTAATACATTTTTAAATAATAGCATGAAATGGGGTTGAGATGCTGACAAATACCTCTTAATTATTATTTTTAATATATACATTTTCCTAGTTCACAATGACCAGCGCCTTCACTATTTCCATCTGTGCTGCACCCGGAGAAGGGAACTGTTCAACCTGCTGACATTGTTATTGCCTAAGACTGCTATTAGCAAACTGCCTGCAGAAATCTGCATTTTCTGCCGAAAATGGACTTTTAACATTTGGTTGGGAACAGCTGTGAGTGGGGGCTCAGCGTTGAGTCATCCAACCAATTGGGGCACAGGACAGGCGGGGCTGTAGTGTTTAAAACTCCTGCACTTGCCTGAAGAATTAATGACCAGTTCCTTCATTATTTCCATCTGTGCTGCGCCCAGAGATGGGAACTGTTCAGCCTGCTGACATTGTTATTGCCTAAGACTGCCATTAGAAAACTGCCTGCAGTAAACTGCGTTTTCTACTGAAAACTGACTTTTAACATTTGGTTGGGACAACTGTGAGAGGGGGCTCAGCGGTGAGCCATTCGACCAATTGGGGCACAGGAGAGGTGGGTCTGTAGTGCTTAAAACTTCTACACTAGCCCGAAGGGTGCGAGTCTTCGGGCACGAGACTGAGTGGCTGCGCCACTTAGAAACAATAATTTTAACTTGTATAGCTGTTTCCTCAGATAAACTCCATGGCATACCTGGTAAGTTTAGAATATTTTGTTTACTCAGATGCTTAATTAAGATAGATAGGTGTACAACCAGTATTGCCGCTGGAGTTTCTCCAAGGTCACCGCTATTATTAATCACAAAAATGTTGATTTTACAAAGTTTGGGTTATTTAATTTTGAGTGGATTGATGTTTGTTTCAATGCTGAATGAACTGGATAGTTTTGCATGAGGTACTAACTGGTTGTATTCATTCAATGGGCTTTTAAATAGTATTAAAACCCACAGGCTATCAAATAGATGGAATGCTTTTTTGATTAATTGGAGTAACTATGTTTTGTCGAGTGAAAGACTGACATTAAACCCCTACTCATTTAACGGACCTATAAAGGGGTATTATGGGGTCTTAAGTTTGATATTAATTCTGGGAGAGGATGTAGAATTAAATCCTGGCCCAAATGATAAGATAAAGTTGGAGGTCCTACATGATCATGCTCATAGTATAGCCACAAAAAATGATTTGCTGGCAGCCTTAATTAATGCCCCAAACCCTAGTGTCCTTGGACTTAGTGAGACATGGCTCTCTCAGAAAATTAATGAACAAGAATTATCTATTCCAGGTTACCAACATATTAGAGAAGACAGGAAAACCAGGAGGGGAGTGATGTTATATATCTAACACTCCCTAGGGCATGTTGAAACAGTAATAAAAGGGAGTGATAGTAATGTTGAATACCTGGTTGTTGACTTAGTGAAAATTAATTTGGTAATTGCTTTTATTCTCCTCCTAAAACCAACTTAATTATTGTGGGAGGTGTATTAAATGAAATAGGAGATAGTACCAGAAATAGACAATTAATACTCATGGAGGACTTGAATTGTGATTGGTTGAAACCCCAGGGTAAACAGCTTATGGAAGTTACCATGGAGCTGGGACTAAAACAATTAATTGATTCTCCAACATCTGCCTTAGGTCCTATTTAGGATTTATTATTTATTTCTCTACATTTACAAGTTGAAGTCTCAGGAACTCTGCCTCCCCAATTTGGTGATTGCAATCCCATTTGGTTAACTTTGAACATTTCACAATTAATTTCTTCTCAAAAACATTAGAAACAAAATTGGTTAAGGGATATGCAAAATTTCTCTGAACCTAAATGTTTGCGAAGTGTGAAAGCTGAAAAAATGGGAATACTGTAGACTAATTCCTGATCTTGAAGAGACCATTGAGTATTTTATTAAAACTTTCCAAAGTATATGTGATTCTCATGCCCCCAAAGTGAATAAGAAAAATAATAAGCTTCCTAGATTTCCATGGATAACAGATACAATACTAAAAAGGATTAGGATTAAAAGTAGGGTTTGGAAAAAAGCATTAAAATCAAAATTGGATGTAGATGGAGAAGTGTTTAAAACTAAAAGAAATGAATGTAGAAAATTAACAAAAAGGGCAAAAATGAAATATTACAGAAATAAAATGGATCAGAACATGGACCCAAAAAAGTTTTGGGCTGTTATTAAGCAGTTGACAAATCCAGGGGGTGGTGGTAGACAAAAAGCTCCAACTCTTAAAATTGGAAATACATTAATCGATTCTCCTGAGGTGACTTCAGACATCCTAAACACCTTTTTTTCTGTCCTCCCAGGCTTTGGGAATCCAGTTAGTATGGGCTTAAAAAGTTTAATAAATGACAAGAGCTCATCTGCTGAAATATACCCACCATTTAGATTTAGGATTTTAACTATTTCAGAGGTTAAAAAAGAATTAGTAAAAATAAATATTCATAAAGCAGGGTTGGATGGTTTGGAGGGAAGTTTTCTAAAGTTAGAAGCTAATAATATAGCTTCAACAGTTATATACAGTATGGCCCAGATATTCAAAAGAGTTGAGCCATGTGCAATAGGGTTGCACCTGCGCAAGTCCGAAAATGCGCCATTCTGCGATATTCAGCAGGAGGCAGTAGCGCCCTCCAAATAATGCTGAGCAACAGTGCAATGATAATGAATGCATGCACAACTGAAGGGGAGGAACCATGCATAAATGGCGCAGTGTGATATTTAACAACTTGCGCCATGCGCAACAGGGGAGCAAGCGGAAGTTGCGACATAGTGGAAATGAGCCAAAATAAAAGGGAGCAAGGGAGAGGTGCAAGAACGCTACAGGGAAGCCACATAAGAGTGAAAGACAGCAGGGAAAACTGGGCAGCAGGGACACACAGGGCCAGGCAGGAAAGGGCACCTGGAAGCAACAGCCACAGGGGAAGGTGTGGGGAGACAGTACAGAAGGGGGAAGTACACCACACAGCAGTGAGGCAAGCACAGGCAGGTGTTCCAAGTGTGGGGGAAGTAGCAGTCAGGACAGCAGGGGGAATACAGTAACAGCTGCTTGGGGGGTGAACACAAGCCGGGGACATGGCCAGTGGCACCTTCCAGATGGAGGCCGTAATGAGGGGGATGAGAAGGCAGGCAGCAGGGGGGCGTGGCCGTGGAAGGGCCTGTCAGTGGTATGCCCCCAACAGGCAGTACCAAGCCCACACCAGCTTCGAGCTGTACAGTGGTACTGAGATTGTGGGCCAGTACCGCCTGAATAGGGCAATTCTGAGGTGGTTCTGTGAGCTGTGCAGTGATGTGATACAGGCACCCACATGATAGAACCATGCCTTGTCAGTGGAGATGAAAGTGACAGCTTGCATGTGCTTGCTCACCATGGGTACCTTCCAGAGACCAGCTTGGGACACCACAGGCATAACCCAGTTGGCCACATAACACCACTTCACCCAATTCCTCAGTGCACTGCTGCCACATGCTGTGGAGTACATCCATTTCCCCAGCACACCGGTGGAGTACACAGCAAACATACAGGAGTTCCACAGGGTAGCACGTATGCCTGGAATGCTAGGGGCAACAGACTGCACCCATGTGGCTATCCACACACCACCTGGCCCTGAGGGAGCCACATACATCAATCGCAAGGGCTATGCCAGCATCAACTGCCAGGTGATGTGCGATGCCAGGGGGTGCATAATCAATGTCTGTGCCACGCACCCTGGGGGAGCACATGATGCCTTCATCTGGCACCAGTCGGCACTGTGCCACAGATTCGAGAGTGAGGATATCCCCACTGGCCACCTAGTGGGTGAGTATGCAAACCACATTGACAGTCATAGATCCTGAGGGGGGGTATGGTCAGAGGTGACATGGGTAGTGGCCTACATGGCCCAGGGCAGGGCGATGCTGATCACCAAACTAACCTCCACCCTCTACACACAGCTGACAGTGGATACCCACTCCATCCCTGGCTGCTCACACCCTACTGGCGGCCCGCGACCCCATCACAGCAGCGCTACAATGAGGCACACGCCACCACACGTAATGTCATCGAGCGGGTGTTCGGGATGCTGAAGGCACATTTCTGTTGCCTGGACACCTCCAGCAGTGCCCTACAGTACAGCCCCTCAAAGGCCTGTGGGCTATTCCTGGCCTGTTTTATCCTGCACAACATGGCCAATGAATGTGGGATAGCCGTACAGGTCGAAGAGGGGGACAGCGATGGGGACGATGAGGTCACCAGTGATGATGGTGATGGGCATCCTCCCCTTGGGTGACGGGACCCCCAACTGCTCCGGCAGGCACAGCTGCACCGGGACACCATCACGGAGGAGCACTTCAGCCAACCCAGGTAAGTCATGGGGCCATGTGCAACCAACAGTGGTTAAGGCACAACCCACAAACATGCATGGACACACACCAGGGGTGCATGCCGTCAAAGGAAGTGGCAGGGCATGGAACCACACACACAACCAGGGATGGGTGAGGTCTAACATGCCACGCGGACAGACACACACACGCACACACACACACACAATGCACCAAACATGCACAAAGGGTAGGAGGCACACTGACCCAGAATGCCACCCCCAGCCACACACATGTCCACAGACCACCACACCCACTGCCTGTCCATGTGCATGTCTCAGATGCTGAGCACTGTTGCACATTGGTGTACAGCACAATGCAGGTATCATCATGCACATGCAAATGCGAACAGCAGCCGGGAGGGTGTGCAGATGGACTATGTGTCCATGTGCATGGCCGGGTACCCACCCGTGCAATGCCCACTGAAAGACACAATGCACACAGAGCAGCACCAGACAGTAGCCGCGTTGGGAGACAGGTCAGTCACGCGACACAGTGCTCCGGCTGCCACAGATGTGTGGGCGGCCCTGCCGAAGCCTGCCAGCACTGACAGGCCGACCACTGGCCTCATGGGTTGGCACCGATGGTCCCCCAGGAGTTCCACTGCGTGAACACGACTGTGCTCGCGCAGGGGTCTGCAGCACACCGAACATGCCTGCGCCAGGCGTGCTCGGGATGCCCACAGATGAACCCGGTGTTGACAGGGAGGGTGTCGCACAATGCCGGGAAATAGGGGTGGACAGTGCACTGCGTGGTGTCTGCGATGCATGGGCACTTGACTGTGTGCCCATTGTGGCCATGACAGGATTGAATGCCTGTGTCTGCCTGTGAATGGCAGTGGTCACATCCTCCCACAACCGGTCCATCCCTGCCAGGATCAGAGTGGTGTCTCTGCTGCGATTCTGCTCTGCCCACTCCAGAGCCACACACAGTGCATCCACCGATGTTGCATGCCACATCTGCTGCTGGACTGATGCTTGCAGTAGGCGGGTGTGCTTGTCCAAGAGGTCATCTGCCTCCTCGGCATCCTGTCCCTCAGGTTGTGTGCAGCCCTGATGCTCAGCACCCCTTGAGGGTGGGCGCTGCACACCAGGACCAGGTTTGGGCATGTCCACAGGTAGTGCACAGATGCTGCCCCTTGACCCTGTACCCCCAAGCCCATTGGCCGACTGCTGATGCTGCCCCTCTGGCTGCCGCTCCCCAGGGCTCACTGGTGCCGCCGCAGTGGCCGCAACACTCCCACTGTCCTGTGCACACACCAGTGCTGCACCACTGGTGCTGGCAGGCACAGGCTGGGACTGTGCTGACACGCAGGCCTCCATGGCAGCACCACCCACAGCCATGGCCACAATGTTACCTGCTGTGTGGCCATCCCGTGGCACACACGTGTCACTGCCCATGCCGTTAGTGAGATTATCATCGGTGATGGACTCGGCACCGGCCCGAGTCACAGCATGCTGGCATCCGTGGACGATGGCATGCTGGGACACTGGCAGGGCCTCCTACGCACCTGTTACAACAACATCAGTGTGGATAGCCAGGTGGGCCCACTGTCGTACTAAGCCACGTATCCCTGTGGAGGTGGATGGGCCCTCCTCCATCTCCAGCTGACTGTCCTCAGTGGACAGGCCCACCACCACTGACCCATGCAGACGCTCAGGATCTCTAAGGGAAAACAAAGTTGCGTTACTGCATGTGACCTACCCTACCCCCCCATAGACAGACCATGACCTACCATGCAGTGATGGGCTACCATCCATCTGGAAGCCACCACCCGGAACACCCTCAATGGCACAAGGCTGCATGCTTCCAGCAACTCTCTCCTCCTGTGGGGTCAGGTGTACCACCTCCAGCTGTCCCCCACCTGTCACAGCTCATGCTGCTCTGATGGCAGCCACCTTCTCCTTTATCCTCCTCCTGTCTGTGCCCATCTTCTTCTTGAACTCCTGCATGGAACACTGGTAGCTGCCATGCAGGATCACTGCACGTGCCACCTCCTCCCATGCAGCAGCATGGGCTTGAGGTGTTCCCTGCCGTCCGCTGAGAAGCAGCTCCTGATCCAGGTAGGCCTCAAACAGGGCATCTGTCTTGGCCTTGGTGAAATTAGGCCTCCTCCTCCTCCAACCACTGTGTTCCTCCTCTCCCACAACTCACTCAGTCATTATTTAGCCTGTAAGAATGACAGTTGTTACCTGTGACTGTGCAGTCCCATGCATGTCCCTAAATCCACAGTCCACACTCCCAAACAGCATGCAACTCACCAATAGACTGCAGAAGCCGACTATGGCCAGTGCAGCCCAATGTCACACTTTTATAACGCAACCCATGCAAATGAGGCAAGGCGCAACTTTAAGTGGATGCAAATTGCAGTGCTGCGCAATTGAATGGCTGATTAGCTGTTTTGCATATGACGACTGAATATTGCGCAGTTGCGCTTTGCGCAATTGTGTTGAACATACTGAGCCAAGGGTGCAGTTCTGTGACATGTGCAGTACACACCTCACTGCGCATGCCCGGGTTGCTGATGCAGGTGTCTGCCACGCTGCTGACATGCTGTGCATGGGAAGCAATGCAGGGCACAGCCACCATTGTGCCAGTAGCGCTGCAGCGATGTTCACCTACATGGCGCTGTGGCACTGGGCCATCATAGGCACACTGGGGCAACAGCACAGTAGGCTGCTACTGGAGGTAGCACACAGGCATTCAATTGCACTACATGCATTAGGTTCCAATGGTGCTGTGCCTGTCCGTGTGCCAGAGCCCCTTGACCCTGTGCTTGACCTTTTCCTCCTAGGCGCCATGCGTCAGGCATGGGTGCACCACTATCGCGCTGTTAGATGACAGCACGATAGGGAATGGCAGCACTGTACCGCGCAGCATCTGCATGTGGGAAGCCATGCTGCAGAGTGCCATTTTGGCTGACTGAGATAGGAGAATGGAGCAGAGGAGGGCTGCACAGTGGAGCCAGGTAGAACTGGCCAACCTAGTGGCTATAGTGGAGCCATTCCATGGACCATTTGTTTGGGGAGGCATCCCTGGGCAGGTCCAGGAGCCAGGTGTGGGAGGAGGTGGCCACTGCACTAGGGGAGGCCACAGGAAGGGGGCTGACAGCAGAACAGTGCCACCACAGGTATGGCGACCTGCGGCAGAGGGAGCCAGACCTGCTTTCCTGCCTGCAGAAACGTGCCAGGAGGGGCACGGTGCCACAGCCAGGTAGGTGTTACGTCAACACACTTTTGTCTTCCATATGGGTACCATGGTTGTATGTGTCCAGCACATGGGGGAGGGACAATCCGGTGTTGGCTGTGGTGGTGTTATCAGGGTGTGGGGTGGATGGGTCTGGCTGGGTGGGAGGGCACACACCTGGGGGTAGGGGGGCTTTGCTACAGGATTGTACTGATGTTCCTCTCTCCATGTTTGCACCACAGGGCCGGAGAAGTGGCGTCTAGCCCGTGAAATGCGGCACCACCAAGAGGACAGGGACGCGAGGAGGGGCGACAGTCCACAGCACCCGAGGGACTGGCCCGATGATGGTGAGTGCCATACCTCCATGATTACTATTGCATGCTGTGTAACAGGGTGGGCAGTGGGGCATGGCCACCATCTATTGACACCACTGCCATGCATGCAACTTGTTATGGTCAGCACTGTCCAGTGGCACTGCATGTCTGGGAGTACGTCGATGGTGGTCCATGCGTGCACAGGGTACATGGCTGTGCCACTGCCTTTTCACCACATAGCCATGTCACTAAACAGCCACGGTGGTGCAGTGCATGACTTGGCTGGTGGGTGTGTGCAGCATTCTGCATGGCTGTATATGCCTGGCTGGGCAAGTCTTGTGGACATGATCACTGTAGGTGGTCACACACCATCACAGAGGCATGTCCCATGGCCGTATGCCATGCACAGTGGGTGGGCTGTATGGCGCTGTGCATTCACACCTATTGACTCTGCTCCCTTATCCTAGGTGTCCGCCAGCTGATGGAGATCAGGAAGGCGTTGAGGGAGATATTGACTGTGGCAAAGGCGTCATTAGAAATCCTTCAACGGATCAACCAGATTGGGGTCCGCAGGAGGCACTGGTGTCGGAGCAGCCAGAGCAAGGAGCGGGGCTCCCATTAACAGTTCCTCTGCCTCTGATATCCCCTACCCCCTGGACCCACCCTCACACACCTCCTTTCCTTTCTAGTTCATTCACCCCTGCCCCTTACCCACCCCCACCTTGTTTGTGGCCCTCCCCCCAACATTGTATATAGTTCATTTTGATATTGTTTTGTAATACAGATCTTTTGATATGAATACTGTGGTGGTCTCTGATTTTCAGTGGGCTATAGGTGCTCAGCTGCAGTGGTGTGCATGGTGTCAGGGGTGGTGCGGTCATGGGTATGTGTGTGTGTGTGTCCGTGGGGAGGTGACTATGGTGTGGGGGTATCTATCAGTCAGTGTCTGTGGTGTGTGTGTTGTGCCCTGTGCACTGGATGACTGTGTGCAGTGGTCCATGGTGCATGCTCTGTGTCCATGGTGCCCCTGTCAGCCCGTCCATGGCCTGTGCAGCTGACACCCATGCATGTCTGTGACCTGCATGGTCTGATGCCATGTCAGTGGTGGCTGTCCATGCAGGGCAGCCACTGTACCTGTCACAATGCTGGGCTGCCTCCTGTCACTGGTGTGGTGCATGTCTGCCTCGGGTGACACTGTGGCCTCCACAGTTGTTGACCCACCTCTATGCTGTGGCTTGTGTGTGTTGCAGGGAATGTTCACCACTGTCTGTGACTTGTGTTCCGGGCAAATGATGGTGGCGTACAGCTCCACAGTGCCTGCGCAGGGTGGCTGGCACTCCTGTGCCATGGAGGACTGCAGGTTGTGTGTACACAGTTTACATGGGCCCACGCTGGGGGCTTGGTTGCCCCTCTACTGTGTTCCTGTGTTGTTGTGCCCTTGGGTATGGGTGGGTGTCTGTCCATGCCCTGTGTGGCATCCGGTGTGGTGCATGCTTCCACACAGCACTGTGGGTGTCTGCGCTGGCTGTTGTGGCCAGTGCTGGGTTGGAGTGTGTCATTGGGAGAGTGTGAAGGGTGCTGTACCACTGGTGGTGGTGTCCGGGGCATGCCCTGTCCCGTGTGGCATACCTCATGTGCCAACTCATGGTTGGTCTCTCTGCTGTACCTCGGGGGGGCTGTGCATGGTGGCACTGTGTATGCCATTGTTGCATCGCTGTGTGCTGCCACCCGCTGATGGGTGTTCATGGTGGGGCTGTCTTGCATGGTTCTGTGGTGCACAGGGTTGCATTGTCACAGTAAGGGTGGTGGCATGCATGGGGTTTCCTGCAGTGGTGGACGCTGCTCCTGGGCAGGGTGTCTGGGGGTCATGGTGCAGGGTGTGCTCTGCATTGGGGGGATGGTGTGGCATGGGATGGTCAGCCCTCCTTGTGTGCCAGTCAAAGCTTGCCGGGGGGTGTGATGGGGCACCATGGCCCAGCTGTGGGTTGGTTGCTTGTCTCCATGGGCCAGTGGTTATTCCAGCCCTCCCCCAGTTGTGTAGTGCATGGGGTGTGGGGGGACAATTTGTCTGTTCTGCTGTGTGTTCCTGTGCCCATCTGTGGCATGGGTGGTGGGCCCCTACCTCCCTGGTTGTGCAGTTGCATTGCTGCCCTGCTGCTGGGGGGTGTCCCTGGTTGCACTATGGCACCTCTGGACTGCTCAGCTGCACATCCCTTGTTGCGATATAGCGCATCAGATCTGCTCAGCTTCCCCTCTCTAGTTGCGCTATGGCACATCAGATCTGCTCAGCTTCCCCTCCCTAGTTGCACTGTGGCGCAGGTGATGCGATATTCAGTTGTCGGCTGTTGGCGCAGTTTGGCTGGCTCAGTTTTTTAATATCGCGCCTCTTGCGCATGGGAGCAATGGACTTGCACTTGCTCCTGCTATTGCACACTTTTTGGGTGCAGTTTGAATATCTGGGCCTATATCTTTAACTGGAGTCCTCAAAAAGGGTATTTCCCAAGGATGTGGAGGGGGAGCAAAATCATACTCGTATAGCTCAGTAGTTTAAGGCTCTGAGCTGCAAACCTGGAGACCTGGATTTGAATCCCACAGCCCCCACTTGCATACTGTGTGACCCTAAGCAAGTCACTTAACTTCCCTGTGCTCCCAGGTTGCACCTGTAAACAAGCTTTCAGCTTAGTGCATCTCATCTGGTAAAACAAAGGTTGAAAGGTTGTACCTATTCATACAGATGGGGACCCAGCAGAGGCAGGAAATTATCGTTCGATATCCATTTTACTAGTTCTGCCAAAATGTTAAGAAAAGCTGGTAAATGGACAGATATGTGATTATTTAAATCAATATAAGCTGTTAACACCATATCAATCAGGGTTTCACAGGGGATATTCTACAACAATGGCCCTCTTGGAGTTTAATGACCTCATCTGTACCTCTTTGAATTCAGGAAAGGAAACATCAGCTATTTTTATAGATTTGTCCAAGGCCTTTGACCTGGTGTACTATTCCCTCCTGCCTGAGAGATTGCAGGACTTGGGCTTTGCTGAAGGCCCTTTACACTGGTTGAACTCTTATCTAAATGGACGTACCCAGAGGGTTGCCATACAGCATCATTTGTCTAAGTCTACTACCATATCAAGAGGGGTCCCTCAGGGATCCATCCTTGGACCACTTTAATTTTTGATTTTTGTTAATGATTTGCCTACTGTGGTACAGCAGTCAGATATAAGATTATATGCAGATAATGCAGTGTTGCTTGCCTTGGGGTAGATGAGTTGGACCTTCGGACAATGCTCCAGGCCGATTTCAGCAGAGTGGCAGAATGGTTCACCAGGTCACAGTTGCTTGTTAATATAGGGAAAACTAAATTGATGCATTTTGCTCCTAAAAATAAAAAAATATACATAACATTTTCAGATTTTTACAAACTCTCACACTCAAATTGATTTGATATCCAGATATTGTTACATTGGGGCACTTATTGATTCATTTTTGACTTATGAAGATCATATTTTAGCATTAGTATCAAAAACTACTAGGAAGCTTGGAGCCTTGAGAAGAATTACTAGAGGTCTAAAAATTAAAGATAGGGAAAAACAGCAGAACAACTTATCTTGCCCACCTTGAGATATGGGGAATTGATCTATCAGGTGGCAAATAAAAGTCTGTTGGATAGGGTAGATAAATTACATTATAATACAGCAAGGTATGTCTTGCAGTGTAACTACAGGATGCACCATTGCCTAATGTTGGAGAGTCTGGGGTGGCTATCTCTTAACTCTGAGTTCTCTAGAACTTGGACAAAGTTAATTTTTAAATACAAAATATATTACCCTTAGCACAATATCACATGTAAACTTTTTCCTGATGTACCTAATCTGAGGAAAGAATTAACACGATCTGTACACTTGAACAAAATTTACCAAGGAAGATGTTTTAATAAATATGGTGATCAAACTCTTATTTCTATAGCTGCAGTATACTGGAATAAGCTTCCTCCTACAACACATGTTGAAATAAAATTTAATGCCTTTATTGAGGCAGTAAACACATTTTTTGTTTACAGTTGTTTACAGTTGTACTTGCATAGTATCGTATCTTTTTTCACCTATATATTAAGTTATTGTGTTTTTTATTATACAATGTAAGTCATGATGCAAGTCTTGTTTACTATTTATTGTATTGTTACATGTGTAACTTAGTCAACATTGCACAGGACTGTCTTGTAAACTGGGCTTCCCAGCCCAAATGACATGTTTCTCTCCTATTTAAAAATACATTTTTCTACTACTACTACTACTAATATTCAGCATAAAAGTAACTCACATCTCATATATTGTACAGGAGGAGTGGGGCCTTTTCATTTCAGAATATCTATCTATCTATCTATCTATCTATCTATCTATCTATCTATCTATTTTTAGTACTTAATGTAAGTTCACTATTAAGTTAAGGTATACTCTGGTAAACATGATGAAGTGATTTTTTTTTGGGGGGGGAGGGGGCTCAATTATACCAATGAAGGTGATTGAGAACAAAGTGAGTATATCCCAGTGTAGATTACTGGAGTTGGTATTTGCATGGCTTGTAGGTTAATGGGTTTGACTCCCACCACAGCTAGACGTACAGTATGTTTTTTCAGGCACCACACAGAAGATCTCATGATGAGAAGTGAGCAGTGAACAGGGGAGATGGACAACGTCAGTGTGGAGGGCATCATATTACTTTCTCTGTGGTACTGCGAAAGGTGATACTCTAATGCCATTTTTGTCTACACAACTGCAGTAGTTGAACCAAGGGTGACTATGCAGCACTTACGCTACTATCCGCCACAGCTAGAAACAATGTTGTACACACATTTGCACACAAAAAAAAGAGTCTTACAGAGATGCATAACACTGGGAAATATTTTCAAAACCTGGTAGCCATAGAAACGTAGAAACATAGAAGTTGACGGCAGATAAGGACCACAAGGCCCAACCAGTCTGCCCATTTTTTCTACAATATAAATGTGCCATAGGACTGTACTCTGTCAATGACCTGTCTATTCATACTCATCTGTATTGCTCCCGTATGCCTATCCCATGCCTGTTTGAAGCCCTGCACTCTATTCATATACACCACTTCCTGAGGTAGGCTGTTCCATGCATCCACCACCTTCCTTCTTAAAAAGAACTTCCTCAAATTACTCGTTAATTGGTCTCCCTCTAATCTCATGCTGTGTTCTCCTATCCTGCTATTTTTCTTATATTGAAACACATTAGACCCTTTAACCTTATTAATGCCCTTAAGATGTTTGAATGTTTCAATCATATCACCTCTCTCCCTCCTTTGCTCTAGGGTATACATACTGAACTCCATTAATCTGTCCTCATATGTTTTGTGATGCAGTCCTTGCACCATTTTGGTTGGCTGTCTCTGGACTGCCTCCATTTTGTTAATGTCCTTGTGTAGGTGCAGCCTCCAGTACTGCATGCCGTAGTCCAGATGGGGCCTAACAGTGTCTTGTAAAAAGGTATTATAACCTCCCTCTTACAACTTGCGATACCCCTTCTAATACACCCCAACATCCCTCTAGCCTTACCTACTGCTTTAGTGGTATGCTTGGATGATATCAGGTTATCTGTGATGATGATACCCAAGCCTTTTTCTTCCCTTGGGATTGCCAGCAACTCCCCTCCCAACCTAAGGATGCTTCAGAGTTTCTCCTCCCTATGTGCATGATCTTGCAATTCTTTGCATAAAACCCCAGTTACCATTCATCCGACTATTGTGCCAGTTTATCCAGATCTCTTCTCATTCTGTCCACCCCATCTGGATCATCTACTTTGTTGCAGATCTTGGTGTCATCTGCAAACAGACGAATCTTACCCTCCAGCCCATATGCAATGTCACTGATGAAAATATTGAAGAGGACTGGCCCCAGGACTGATCCCTGAGGTACCCCACTTATGACTTGTATCTCTTCTGACTGTATACCATTTACCACTACTCTCAGCTTGCTGCCCGCCAACAAGTTTGCCACCCAGATAACCAACTTCTGACCCGCCTCGAGCCTACCCAGCTTATTAATCAATCTTCTATGTGGAACAATATCGAAAGCTTTGCTGAACTCATGGCAGGTGACATCAACTGCTCCCCCTTGGTCCATCACTCTGGTTACCCAGTCAAAGATATCTATGAGATTAGTGTGACAGGACCTTCTTTTTGTAAACACATGCTGTCTTGGATCCTGTGCTCCTATGGATTCCAGGTGTTGCACTATCCTTTCCTTAAGGACTGCCTCCATAATCCTGCCCACTACTGAGGTAAGACTGACTGGTCTGTAGTTCCCTGCCTCCTCCCTGCTACCACTCTTGTGGAGTGGGATCACATGAGCCCTTCTTCAGTCTTCTGGGACCTCTACTGTGCTCAGAGACTCACTAAACAGTTCTGATAATGGCTTTGCTAGTTCCACCCTTAGCTCCTTTAGTACCCTAGGATGTATACCATCAGATCCCATTGTCTTGTCCACCCTGAGCTTAGTGAGCTCTTGTAGGACCTTTTCTTTTCTGAAGGGACTAGTGCACACCTCCCTTCCCCTTGTGTCCAGGGTGCCGAGCTGTGGGCCATGCCCTACCTTTTCCTCAGTAAATATTGAGCAGAAGTATCTATTTAGGATTGATGCATCTTCCTTGGTCCTCCTCTCCCCCTTATGCTCTTTGATCTTAACAATAACCCCTCTGGACTTTCTTCTTTGACTAATGTATCTGTAGAAAGTCCTGTCCCCTTCTTTTACTGTTCAAACATTTATTTAGATATACAGTATATGGCAAATTGTCTACCTGATTTGTCCCACAATGGAATATTCACACTGCCCCTTACATCTAATGTCAGCTATCTTACAAAGCCACATTAAAATGCAATGGTCAAATGATTGAGTATTTCTGCAGCTGAAATGAAAATAACTGAGTGAAAACGAATCACTATTTACAGAAATCCAGGTTCATTGGAGTAACGCTTCCATTTCCAAAACATAACTGCAAAAATGATTTCGCGATAATAATTATATTATTAATTTGTGACTTTCATCTGGTCTTTATTTTGTAGCTTTCTAATATCCCTTAATTTTTAATGAATTTCTAGAATACATCACAGAGTAGTAAACTCATCAACCGGCATGTCACCACTCACACAATTTTATTATTTGTTTATGTGATAATTTGATAAAATCAGTCAGATGGAATAAAAAAGAAAAGTATTTCTTTTTTAAACAACATACTGCACACTTGATCTGGCTTTATAGTAGCAAACTGACATATTTGATTGCCTGTAAACTATGAACTTGCCACTGTACAGCTGATCGCAACACTGAATGTGCATAAGACACATTTCTTCAAAAAGGGTTTAAACAGACTAGTATGCTCCTCATAAAATGAATTAGACATCCAGGCCCAGATATTCAAAAGAGTTGAGCCATGCGCAATAGGGTTGTGCCTGTGCAAGTCTGAAATTGTGCCATTCTGCGATATTCAGCAGGAGGCAGTTGCACCCCCTAAATTATGCTGAGCAACAGCGCAATGATAATGAAGGCATGCGCAACTGAAGGGGAGGAACCATGCATAAATGCGAGGAGAATCAACAACTTGCGCCATGCCCAATATGGGAGCAAGCGGAAGTTGTACCATAGCGGAAATGAGCCAAAATAAAAAGGAGCAAGGGAGAGGCGCAAGAAGGCTACAGGGAAGGCACATGAGGCTGAACTCTAGCCACACAGACAGGGCAGGAGGGACGCACAGGGCAGGCCAGGGGAAGGGCACCCTGAACTCAGAGGCACAGGGAAGGTGTGGGGAGCCACAGCCAGTGCAGAAGGGGGAAGTGCCACACAGTACAGAGGCCACCACAGGCAGGTGTTCCAGGTGCAGGGGAAGTAGCAGTGAGGACAGCGGGGGGGAATACAGTAACAGTTGCCAGGGGAGTTGAACACAAGCCAGGGACATGGCCAGTGCCACCTTCCAGATGGAGGTCATTATGAGGGAGGTGAGAAGGTGAGCAGCAGGGGGGCATGGCCATGGAAGGGCCCATCTGCGGTATGCCCCCAACATGCAGTACCGAGCCCACACCAGCTTCGAGCTGTACAGTGATACTGAGATTGTGGGCCAGTACCGCCTGAATAGGGCAATTCTGAGGTGGTTCTGTGAGCTGTGCAGTGATGTGATGCAGGCACCCACACGATGGAGCCATGCCCAGTCAGTGGAGACGAAAGTGATAGCTTGCATGTGCTTGCTCACCACAGGTATCTTCCAGAGACCAACTGGGGACACCACAGGCATATCCCAGTCGGCCACATCACGTCACCTCACCCAATTCCTCAACACACTGCTGCCACATGCTGTGGAGAACATCCATTTCCCCAGCACACTGGCAGAGTGCACAGCAAACATACAGGAGTTCCACAGGGTAGCACGTATGCCTGACATGCTAGGGGCAATAGACTGCACCCATGTGGCCATACGCACACCACCTGGCCCTGAGGGGGCCACATACATCAATTGCAAGGGCTATGCTAGCATCAAAAGCCAGGTGGTGTGCGATGCCAGGGGATGCATAATCAATGTCTGTGCCACGCACCCTGGGGAGCACACAATGCCTTCATCTGGCACCAATCGGCAGTGTGCCACAGATTCGAGAGTGGGGAGATCCCCACTGGACACCTAGTGGGTGAGTATGCAAACCACAGGGACAATCATAGGGCCTGGTGGGTGCATGGCCAGAGGTGACATGGGTAGTGCCCTACATGGGGCGGGCCAGGGCAATGCTGAGCATCAAACTAACCTCCACCCGCTACACACAGGTAACAGTGAATACCCACTCCATCCCTGGCTGCTTACACCCTACCAGCAGCCCGCGACCCCATTGCAGCAATGCTACAATGAGGCACACGCCACCACACATAATGTCATTGAGCGGGTGTTTGGGATGCTGAAGGCACGTTTCCATTGCCTGGACACCTCTGGCGGTGCCCTACAGTACAGCCCCTCAAAGGCCTGTGGGCTATTCCTGGCCTGTTGCATCCTGCACAACATGGCCAATGACTGTGGGATAGCCGTACAGGTTGAAGAGGGGGACAGCGATGGGGACGATGAGGACGTCCGTGATGATGGTGATGGGCAGCCCGCCCTTGGCCGACGTGACCCCCGACTGCTCCGGCTGGCACAGCTGCACCGGGACACCATCACAGAGGAGCACTTCAGCCAACCCAGGTAAGTCATGGGGCCATGTGCAGCCAACAGTGGCTAAGGCACAACCCACAAGCACACATGGACACACACCAGGGGTGCATGCCGTCAAAGGAAGTGGCAGAGCATGGAACCACACACACAACCAGGGATGGGTGAGGACTAACATGCCACACAGACTGACACACACACATGCACACACATACACACACACAACGCACCAAACTTGCAAAAAGGGCAGGAGGCACACCGACCCAGAATGCCACCTCTAGCCACACACACGTCCACAGACCACCACGCCCACTGCCTGTCCATGTGTGTGTGTCAGATGCTGAGCACCATTGCACATTGATGTACAGCGCAATGCAGGCATCATCATGCACACGCAACTGTGGACAGCAGCTGGGAGGTTGTGCAGATGGACTGTGTGTCCGCGTGCAGGGCCAGGTACCCACCCGTGCACTGCCCACTGAAAGACACAATGCACACAGGGCAGCACCAGACAGTAGCCGCTTTGGGAGACAGGTCAGCCACGTGACACAGTGCCCTGGCCACCACAGAAGTGTGGGTGGCCCCACCGAGACCTGCCAGCACTGACAGGCTGACCACTAGCATCATGGGGGGCACCAATGTTCCCCAAGGGGTTCCACTGCGTGAACGTGACTGTGCTCACGCAGGGGTCTGTAGCACACCGAACATACCTGCGCCAGGCATGCTCGGGATGCCCATAGCTGAACCTGGTGTTGACAGGGAGGGTGTCGCACGATGCCGGGAATGGGGGGTGGACAGTGCACTGCATGGTTTCCGCGATGCATGGGCACATGACTGTGTGCCCATTGTGGCAATGACAGCACTGAATGCCTATGCATGCCTGTCAATGGCAGTGATCATATCCTCCCGCAACTGGTCCATCCCTGTCAGAATCAGAGCAGTGTCCCTTCTGCAATGCTCCTCTGCCCCCTCCAGAGCCGCACGCAGTGCATCCACCGACGTCGCAAGCTGCATCTGCTGCTGGACTGATGCTTGCAGTAGGTGGGTGTGTTCGTCCAAGAGGTCATCTGCCTCCTCAGCATCCTGTCCCTCAGGGTGTGTGAGGCCCTGATGCTCAGCACCCCTTTAGGGTGGGCGCTGTGCACCAGGACCAGGTCTGGGCATGTCCACAGGCGGTGCACAGATGCCACTGCTGGACCCTGTACTCCCAAGCCCATTGGCCTACTGCTGATGCTGCCCCTCTGGCTGCCGCTCCCCAGGGCTCAGTGGCACTGCCGCAGTGGTCGCAACAGTCTCACTGTCCTGAACAAACACCATTGCTGCCCCACTGGTGCTGACAGGCACAGGCTGGGACTGTGCTGACATGCAGGCCTCCATGGCAGCACCACCCACAGCCATGGCCGCGATGTGTCCTGCTGTGTGGCCATCCCGTGGCACACACGTGTCACTGCCCATGCCATTAGCAACATCATCATCGGTGACGGACTCGGCACCGGGCCCAGTCACAGCATGCTGGCATCCGTGAACTCCTGCACGCTGGGACACAGGCAGGGCTTCCTCTGCACCTGTTACAACAACATCAGTGTGAACAGCCAGGGGGCCCCACTGTCGCACTGAGGCACGTATACCTGTGGAGGTGGATGAGCCCTCCTCCATCTCCAGCTGACTGTCCTCAGTGGACATGCCCACCACCGCTGACCCATGCAGATGCTCACGAGCTGTAAGGGAAAGCAAAGTCACGTTACTACATGTGACCTACACTGCCCCCCCATAGAAAGACTATGACTTACCATGCAGTGATGGGCCACCACCCATCTGGAAGCCACCACCCGGAACACCCTCAATGGCACTACGCTGCATGCTTCCAGCAATCCTCTCCTCCTGTGGGGTATGGTGTACCACCTCCAGCTGTCCCCCACCTGTTGCAGCTCATGCTGCCCTGATGCAGCCACCTTCTCCTTTATCCTCCTCCTGTCCATGTCCATCTTTTTCTTGCACTCCTGCATGAAGCGCTGGTGGCTGCCATGCAGGTTCACAGCACGTGCCTGTGCCACCTCCTCCCATGCAGCAGCACGGGCTTGAGGTGTTCGCTGCCATCCACTGAGAAGTGGCTCCTGATCCAGGTAGGCATCAAACAGGGCTTCGGTCTCAGCCTTGGTAAAATTAGGCCTCCTCCTCCTCCCATCACTGTGCTCCTCTTCTCCCACAACTTGCTTGGTCATTATTTAGCCTGTAGGAATAGCAGTTGTTACCTGTGATTGTGCAGTCCCATGCATGCCCCTAAATACACAGTCCACACTCCCAAACAGCATGCAACTCACCAATAGACTGCAATAACCGACTATGGCCACTACAGCCCAATGTCGCACTTTTATAGCGCAACCCATGCAAATGAGGCGAGGCGCACCTTTTTGCAGTGCTGCGGCATTGAATGGCTGATTAGATGATTTGCATATGACGGCTGAATATCGCGCTTTTGCGCTTTGCGCATTTGTGTTGAATGTGCTGAGCCAATGGTGCAGTTCTGTGACATGTGTAGTACACACCTCACTGCGCATGCCCGGGTTGCTGACACAGGCATCTGCCACGCTGCTGACGGGCTGCAGGGCATGGCCACCATTGTGCAAGTGGTGCTTTAGCGATGGTCACCTACATGGCGTTGTGGCACTGGGCCATCATAGGCGCACTGGGGCTACAGCGCGGTAGAACGCTACTGGCGGTAGCACACAGGCAGCCAATCACACTACACTCATTGGGTTCCAATGGCGCTGTGTATGTCCGTGCACCAGAGACCCTTGACCTTGTGCCTGACCTTTGCCCCCAGGCGCCATTCGTCAGGCATGGGTGCACCACTATCATGCTGTTTGGTGACAGCGCGATAGGGAATGACAGCACTGTACCACGCTGCATTTGCACTTGGGGAGCCACGCTGCAGAGCACCATATTTGCTGATCGAGCAGAGAGCGTGGCGCGCAGGAAGCCTGCTCAGTGGTCTCAGATAGAGCTGGCCAACCTAGTGTCCATAGTGGAGCCACACTATGGGCCACTGTTTGGGGAGGCACCCCTGGACAGGTCCAGGAGCCAGGAGTGGGAGGAGGTGGCCACTGCACTCGAGGAGGCCACTGGACAGGGGAGAAGCACAAAGCAGTGCCACCACAGGTATGGGGACCTGCGGTGGAGGGAGCCGGAGCTACTAGCCTGCCTATGGGCACATGCCAGGAGAGGCACAGTGCAACGGCCAGGTAGGTGTTACATCAACACACTTCTATCTTCCATATGGGTATCACAGTTGTATGTGTCCAGCACATGGGGGAGGGACCATCTGGGGTAGGCTCTGATGGTGCTATCAGGGTGTGGGGTGGGTGGGTCTGGCTGGGTGGGAGGGCACACACCTGGAGCAGGGGGGCTTTGCTACAGGATTGTTCTGATGTTCCTCTCTCCATGTTTGCACCACGGGCCCGGAGGAATGGTGCCTTGCCCGTGATCTGCGGCAGAGTGAAGAAGAGAAGAAAGCTAGGAGGGGCGAGGGTCCACACCGCCCAAGGGACTGGCCCAATGATGGTGAGTGCCATACCTCCATGATTACTATTGCATGCTGTGTAACAGGGTGGGCAGTGGGGCATGGCCACCATCCATTGACACCACTGACATGCACACAACTTGTTACAGTCAACACTGTCCAGTGGCACTGCATGTCTGGGAGTGCATTGATGGTGATCCATGTGTGCACCGGGTACATGGCTGTGCCACTGCCTTTGCACCACATAGCCATGTCACTAAACGGCCACGGTGGTGCTGTGCGTGACTTGGCCAGTGGGTGTGGGCAGCGTTCCGCATGGTTGTATACACCTGGGTGGGCAGGTCATGTGGACGTGATCACTGTGGGTGGTCACACACCATCACAGAGGTATGTCCCATGGCCGTATGCCATGCACAGTGGGTGGGCTGTATGGGGCTGTGCATTCACACCTATTGACTGTGCTCCCTTTTCCTAGGTACATGCCAGCTCCGAGAGATAAGGGAGGCACTTCAGGAGATCCTGCAGGTGGTAAGGCGTCACTCAACATCCTCCACAGGATTGATGAGACCGGGGTCCTGCGGAGACAGTGACAGTGACGGAGCCAGTGTGGGGAGAGCCACTCCCACTAGAAGTCCCTCTGCCCCTGAAATCCCTTACCCCCCTGGACCCACCCTCACACCCCTCCTTTCCTGTCCCATTTGTCCACCCCTGCCCCTTACCCACCACCACCTTGTTTGTGGCCCTCCCCCTCACCTTGTATATATTTTGTAAATAGTTAACTTTTATATGTTGTTTCAATGCAGTTATTTTGATATGAATACTGTGGTGGTCTCTGATTTGCAGTGGGCTATAGGTGCTCAGCTGCAGTGGTGTGCGTGGTGTCAGGGGTGATGCGGTCATGGGTATGTGAGTGTGTCCGTATGGAGGTGACTGTGGTGTGGGGGTAGCTATCAGTCAGTGACTGTGGTGTGTGTGCTGTGCCCTGTGCACTGGATGACTGTGTGCAGTGGTCCATGGTGTGTGCTCTGTCTCCATGGCACCCCTATCAGCCTTTCCATGGCCTGTGCAGCTGACACCCATGCATGTCTGTGACCTGCATGGTCCACTGGCATGTCAGTAGTGGCAGTTCATGCAGGGCAGCCACTGTACCCGTCACACTGCTGGGTTGCCTCCTGCCACTGGTGTGGTGCATGTCTGCCTCGGGTGACACTGTGGCCTCCACAGTTGTTGTCCCACCTCTATGCTGTGGCTTGTGTGTGTTGCAGGGGATGTGCACCACTGTCTGTGACTTGTGCTCCGGGAAAATGCTGGTGGTGTACAGGTCCACAGTGCCTGCGCAGGGTGGCTGGCACTCAGTGCCATGGAGGACTGTGGGTTGTGTGTACACAGTTTACATGGGACCACGCTGGGGGCTTGGTTGCCCCAACACTGTGTCCCATGTTGTTGTGCCCTTGGGTATGGGTGGGTGTCTGTCCATGCACTGTGTGGCATCCGGTGTATTGCATGCTTCCATGCACCTCTGTGGGTGTCTGTGCTGGCTGTTGTGGTCAGTGCTGGGTCGGGGTGTGTCATTGGGATACTGTACAGGGTGCTGTACCACTCGTGGTGGTGTCCAGGCAAGCTCTGTCCCATGTGGGGTGCCTCATGTGCCAACGCATGGTTGGTCTCTCAGCAGTACCTCGGGGGGACTGTGCATGGTGGCACTGTGTATGCCATTGTTGCATCGCTGTGTGCTGCCACCCGCTGATGGGTGCAAGTGGTGGGGCTGCCTTGCATGGTTCTGTGGTGCACAGAGTTGCAGTGTCACAGTGGGGGTGGTGGCATGCATGGGGTTTCCTGCAGTGGTGGTTGCTGCTCCTGGCCAGGGTGTCTAGGGGTCATGGTGCAGGGTGTGCTCTGCATTGGGGCATGGTGTGGCATGGGGTGGTCAGCCCTTCTTGTATGCCAGTCACAGCTTGCCTGGGGGGTGTGATGGGGCACCATGGCCCAGCTGTGGGTTGTTTGCTTGTCTCCATGGGCCGGTGGTTATTCCAGCCTTCCCCCAGTTGTGCAGTGCATGGGGTATGGGGGACAATGTCTGTTCTGCTGTGTGTTCCTGTGCCCATCTGTGGCATGGGTGGTGGGCCCCTACCTCCCTGGTTGTGCAATTGCATTGCTCTGCTGTTGGGGGGAGTCCCTGGTTGCACTATGGCACCTCTGGACTGCTCAGCTGCACATCCCTGTTGACTATGGCGCATCAGATCTGCTCAGCTTCCCTCCTAGTTGTGTTCATGGCATGTGGTGGTGCGATATTCAGTCGTCAGCTGCAGGTATGAAGTTGAACCAGCTCACTTTTTGAATATCATGCCTCTTGCACATGGGCGCAATGGACTTGCACTTGCTCCTGCTATTGAGCACTTTTTGGGTGCAGTTTGAATATCTGGGCCCCAAGGTTCAGGGTGATGCTCAGCCTTGCTTCAGGAATGGGATTCAATGGATGGTAGCAGGCGAAGGTGGTAATCAGATGAGTAGGGGTGTGGATGTGGGGGTAAGAGGGGACAAGATTATGAGGTACTGTAAGAGAAGACTTTTTTTTCCAGAGCCATTGCTTCATACTCAAATGTTCTTACAGTAAAGGTATGTTGGCGACAATGACCTGTGACTTTGCCTACATTATGATGTGCTGATGAAGCTAGCATCAATAGAAAACTGCCCTATCCCACCAACCACCCAAGACCTACAGTACCTGTACAGCAACTGTCACAGCTCAGTGACCACTTTGCTGTTCAAAAATATTAATAAATATTAATGAAAAATAATAATAAGCAGTAGTAAACATATTTATGACTTTGCTGTTAGGAACAGATATAAAATCATAGACGATACCTACATAGAAATACCACAGGCACACCCAGTGGGTCCATACTCCATTTAATCCATGAAAAAAGTGCCAGTATCTTATAGTCCACTTATAGGTATGTTACTAACCCTACCCGTTTGATCCACATTCTTCACCCTGGTTCTGTAACAACTGACAACCACTGTTCCCATCATTCTTTTCAATGCCTGCTCGAATCCCCAGATCATGCTGAAAACTACCACCTTGGCTATTGATCTGTCCCAACATACTGTAGGTTTCAACACTTTTTCTATTAAGAAGAAATTCAGCATGCTGGACAAGAGAAAGTGTAATTTTTTCATTTAAGTTTATAAAATTAACAATGTTTTGCCAACAGGGCTGTTGTGGAGCCCTGCTTACATACAGTAATTTGACTAAAGGAGAACTACTGTACAGTAATATGACTAATTTCATTTTGTATCAGTCCAGCTTCTAGTTAGGAATCCCTCCTTTCCTTATGGAATCCTCTTTTCACTTTTATTAAAATGCATCTTGTATTCTATGCTATTCTGTGTCTCTTCCATATAATTTGTTGCAGTCAAAGTTGGCACACATTCAAACCCACTAACCAAATCCATACTTCTTTCATAATTCTTTCATCACCCCAACTGAAGAAACTCCCAATGTTATTAATTAATTAATTAATTAAATTAACTTAATTATAAGCTTTAACCCTGGGAATGGTTATTACTTAATCACTTTAAGTTTAATATTTAGCTATGGCATTGCAAACATGCTGCAGTGATTTTTCTGGCTCACTGAAACAAGTACGCAAATGCATGCAGGTGATTGCTGCAAACCGATTAAAGCCTAGTGGTTAGAGCACAGCAGTTTGTATTCTCGTGGTTTGTAGGACTGTGGGTTTAAATCCTATCATTAGTATATATAATTTTTTTTAAATGCACCACGCTGATCATCTCAGGGTGAGAAGGGAGCGGTGAACAGGGGAGTTGGACTAAGTAGAAGGAATAATATTTCCATGTGGCAGTATAAGTAACTTAAAGGGGACAGGAATTTGACTTTACATTGTTCTTGTATTTTTTTTTCTACTCCGATGTACATAAATTAAATGTTGTCATGTAAAAAATGTTGTGTGTATCTTTTTTTACTTGTATGCCTATTCTCATTACTAAGTACTGTTACGAGTGCGGATGTTCTATAAAATGCACGAGAGAGTCTGAATGGATGTTATGTGTTTGCTGAGCGGGTAATAGACTTAAAGTAATGGAATAAACATAGGGAAAAGAATGCACTATCTGCCTTCAGATTCTTTATTTGTACCCCAACCTCATATATTGTAGGTCAATGAGCCCTGGTCTCTAGTGCCAGTGTCCACCCCTCCAATCTTCACATATAACCCACTATGTATTTCATTGGTGCTCAATTATATCCCCCCCCCCACACACACACAAACTCAGTGTTCCCTATGTCCTTGGTTTTATCAGTTTTCAAGTGGTACCCTCCACCTTCCTTTTGGTACTTGCCCCATTACTTTTAATCTAATCAGCCTTGTGTCTATTTGTCCCCCGCCTTCTGATGCTCCTATATACAGTTTGTATGCATGTTTTTTTGGTGACTAGTAGTACCTCCTCACATTGTGAGTGTCCATTGTAAACTATAAATATGAAAATTGACCCTAGATGTCTGCAATGTTTTTTTTCAGTTTATGAAAAGATAGTCCACCGCCAATGTCATCCGCACCCCCACCTGATCACCCACTGTGCACTCACCACCCCAAACTCCCCTGTTCAACATCTCTCATCACACTACACCTGATCTCACCTTTACTGGTACTGCTGTGAAGGTCCACTTTCAGATCTAAGGCATACTAGAACAGGATAATCATGATAATACTGTTGAACTAATAAGGTATCTGTAGTTCAATATGTTTCCTTGTGTTATATGACCACAGCTACATTACTATTCTTACAAAAGTCATTGGTGCTAGATGTGCGCTTCGATCAAAAAATAGATATTCTCAGTTGTACTAGTTCTGCTGTCTTGTTGTGGGGAAGAGGGGGCAGGTCTAGGGTGGTGCAGGGCTGTGTGCACATGATAGAGGCCAGGTTTGGGGGAGGTTGTAGTGCAATCTGCAGTTGACTGCTTTCTTTAAAGACTGTGGTAAACAAAAAAGAATATGGAGAATTCAATGGAAAGTTTTCTTAATTATGGTTTACAATGGATACAGTGAGTGTGTGTATGGGGAAGGGCATATCACTGACTTAAAATCTAGTACTATGGTATACAAGAACCCAATTATTTATATTTAGAGACCATGGTGTTAATTTAAAATCCCTAGCTCCACCACCACCAAATAGGCTACCCAGTTTATTTACTTATGTTTTTTACAGTTCAGCATCAGATATAATCACTTTTATTTCCAGTTCATTTGGTGACCAGGACCCCCCTTCATCCACCCAAAACCACATTCGCAGTTCTCACAGTGACCTGGATTTTCTCTTGTGTCCATTGGTAACCACCACACTCCTTTTGTTACCCATACCACATTTGTGTTTCCGTAATAACCACTGCTGTCTATTGGACTACTACCCACCACTAACATACCCTCCAATTTTCACACTTTTGTGTATTTTCTTTCATTGATGACCCATGGTACCACAACCCCAACTAACAAATGTTCATCCCCCACCAGACCATGCACTGTGTACTCACCACCACACACCCAAACTAGAAACCCCCCCGCCAACATCCCACAATGTCTGCTCTCAGTGGTGTTTGTACCACTATGAAGTTCCGTTTTAGGACTAAGACACTTCTTACTACTGCCATGGGAGAATAATTTGTTCTAGAAATAAGGCATCTGTTGTTCTGAATTTTTCCTTGTATTTAGTGACTGCATTTTCATTATTACTATTTCAGCAATCACCTGTTCCAGATGTGAGCTTCGATCAAAAAGTTGATAGTCACAGTTGTACTAGTTCAGCCAAGCATAGGTGATGTAAGGAAGAGGGGATCTAGGGTAGTGCAGGGTGGTGTGTGCACTGTAGAGGTCAGGTTTTGTGGAGGGTGAGGTGCAGTCTGCAGTGCATTGTTTTCTCTTAGGTAAAAAAGGAGAAATCAAAAAGTTTTCTTAATTGTGTTACAATGGTGTATACGAACCCCTCCCCACACACACACACACTACCACCACCACCATCACCATAAAATAGGCTACCCTGTTTATTTTTTTATTTTTGTAGACCCTGCTGTCTTGTTAAATAATAGAGAAATTGAAAATGGCCTCACACCCAACAACGGTGCTATCCCCATCCACAACCTCTGATTTATAGCGTGGCCATTTTTATATTTTTCTATCAGGTCTAACTTATTTTGCTATACATTTCAGTGACCATTGCACTCTCCAAACTCCCCACCCCACACCACCTTCACAATCTCTCCAAGCATCCTCCATTTTCTCTGGTATCCAGCTATAATCAGCACCATTCATCTGTTGTCCATGGTTCCATGTCATAAGGGCGATTGCTGAGTGGTGATAATCCTTATGGTGAGTGTACATCGCAGAAATTCAGTGTTGGCGATGTGCAACTGCAGCACCAGTAACAGCGGTGCAAAACCAAGGATTTTTTCTGTTATGTTGGGGGGTCTGTGCCCACAGCATCCCCCTTACTTAAGATTCTCAACTCGGGGTGATGCATGTTGGGGAGGCAGTCTGTACAAAAATAAAAAAAACCCTGTCTCGGCCGGGCGCAACAGAAAATACCAGTGCCTGGTACTGAACCCTGCATCCTCACCACCCCAGGCCAGCACCCAACTCACTACGCACAACACCAGCTCGACGGCACCCCACGGCACCACCCCTCACAAACTCTCCCACCCATCACTCAGCACGCTCGCTGTCACCACCCCATGTGCGTATACATGCGCAATATCCTGTCACTGTGTCATGAACTCCCCCATCCAGTTGCCCTCCCAACCCCCCTTGCTATCGGGGCAGTCGCCACAAGTGGGTCGCCATTTTGGTAGGCACCCACTTCCAGTTCGCCTCTTCACAGGATACCATTGCCCACACCCAATTTGCTTTTATGTGATACCTCCTTGTTATCTATTGGAACCGTACCAACCCCAATCCCCCACATGCCCTACAATATTCACACCTTTGTGTATTTCCCTTCATTGATGACCAGCCCAAATATCCCAGTGTCCATTGGAACATAGGATAAAGAAAATGGTCGCTCAATTACAGATTATTTTTTTAAATGGTTGAAAAGAAAACAGACCACTGCTGATCTAACCTGCACCCCCACCAGACCACCCACTGTGCACTCACCACACAGCACCACCTTAGACACCCCACCCCCATATATAACACCTGCTCTCACCTGTACTTGTACCACTCTGAAGTGCTCTGTCTACTTGTCTACACACTTTAGTGCAGTGCCTAGGTAATCACCCCTGTAATCGCAGCCATTCAAAAAAAAAATTATTTCTCTTGCTATTTGATGTTCTTTTTTAGTCCCCTATCTGCTTTTCTTTTTGCGTATGTACAGTGTGGTTCAGGAGGCTGTCCAGAGATATTTGAATTATTAATGCACGTGTGTAGGAAAGCAGACAGAGCATAATACATCTAACAGATGTCATTTGCATAAAAATTCAGATGCCGATTATAACCTAGTGGTTAGAGCATATGATTTTATATTCTCATGGCTTGTAGGATCGTGGGTTTAAATCCTATCATTGGTATATATAATTATTTTTTAAATGCACCACACCGATGATCTCAGGGTAAGAAGGGAGCGGTGAACAGGGGAGTTGGACTAAGTAGAGTGACTAATGTTTTCTGTGTGGTGGTATAAGTAACTTAAAAGAGATTCTTAACCATGTCTCCAACCGATTAAAAGCCATACAATATGATGAACCCGAGTGAACATGTAAGGAGTAATGAGCTTCTGATGTAACACTGGGTACTTTAACAAATAAAATATGGTATACACCATTCTGCTTTTATTTCTCAGATTGTAATATATACGGTATATATATATATATATATATATATATATATATATATATATATATATATAAATTATACATATATATTCTTATATACATACAGTACTATGCTCTGTTTGTCTACACACTTTAGTGCAGTTCCACGGTAGTCACCCCTGTAATCATTACCATTTAAAAAAAATAAATTTCTCTTGCTATTTGCTGTTCTTTCTTATTCCTCCCTTTGCTTTTTTCGATTTTTGAGTGTGTACAGTGTGGTTCAGGAGGCTGTCTGGAGATATTAGAAGTGTTAATGCACATGTATAGGAAAACAGAAAGAACATAATACTTCTAACAGACATCATTTGCAGAAAAACATAGGTGCCTCCTGCTGGCGAGTTGTGGGAAAAAGAAACTCAGATGGCAATTAATGCACTAGGTCATGATGGTCCCCTTACAGCTCCTGGTAGCCATTCTGTGGCTATTGGAGGAAGTGCATTAAGGACTATTAAAAGAGAGGTAGAATTTAATTAGTGAATAACACTGTGACATGCTACTACTCACAAACTACAGCTCTGACATGACAAGAGGTGGCAGGTACTACCAGATAATGCAACAGAGGTGTAGGTAACACAAGGCATACCTCTTCAGGACCAAACTTTTACGTGATCACCACTATATGTCAGTGCACAGTCACATCAAGTAACACTGCCCTGTCATAGAACTGGGATGTGTGCAGCCCATAGTGAACTAAGCTCCAAGGCAAGATAGTGCCCAGACTGATGGAAAAATGCAAATGAGCCCATAGGGCATGCAAGGTGCTAAGGGGTCATATGCATGCCATATGCATGCTCATTATGGGCTCATTTGCATGGGAAACAGTGGCAGGTCTGCAGCTGTCCTGTAGGCTTCCACCATGTCAGTCATGGTGACAAGGGCCCCCCATGCTGAACAGCCAGAAGTCCTCCTTGGTGGCCAGTGGCACCCCCACCCTATGATCATCTTTCCCCCCAGTGGCCATAGATGCCATCATGTGTTGTGGCAACCCCCCATCCTCAGATCACCCGTTGTAATAATCTAATTTTCCAGGGAGTCTAGTAGCACCCACCACCCTCAGATCACATGCCACAACAGTAATATCATTTACCCTTGTATCTAGTGACACCCTTGGCCCTCCAATCGCATGTCCCCATACTCTTTGTTTCGTTCCTGGTGTCTAGTGGCACCTCTACCCTCCAGTCACATGTAACCATACTCTTGTTGTTTTTCCTGTGTCTAGTCACTCCCTCTGCCCTCCAATCACCCATCCCCATACAATGTTTGCTGTCCCTGGTGTTTAGTGGTACTCACCTCCCGCTGATCCCCCATCCCCATACAATCTTTGTTGTTCCTCATGTCTACTGGCATCCCCCATGTGCCAATTCCCCATCCCTGCAGGTTTTGTCAATTTCTTAGTGTCCAGTGGTCCCCCCACCCTCCAATCCACTGTCCCATCAGGCTTTGTTTGCCCCTGGTGTCTAGTGGTACTCCCCATCAGTCCCTGGTGTCTAGTGGTACTCCCCACCATCTGAGCACCTGTCCAGGTAACCCTTGAATTCCTCAGTGGCTAGCACTCCCTCTACACTGCCTGAACTGAACACACCACCCAGCCAATGCCCCCCATACCTCTGTTGACTGTGCTGCATGAAGGGTCAAATATAACAACTGGCACAGCCCTCCTTTCACCTCCTCCACCAGCCACTGTATGGGAAGACAGAGTGGGTGTGTACATATTCAGTATATTGTATGCATGCTCCCTGTCATCCCATACAGCAACTGGCCAAGTATGTGAGAAGAGGGCTATGCTGGTCACCATATCAGACCCTCTGTATGGTGTACATCTGGTTTCCTTTGTACTGTGTTAGGAATTATGTTTACCACTGTGTGCAAAACTTTTAAATGGCAGCTGGAGATGCTGCTGCTTTTTTCTTCATATGATGATAGTGACATGCCTCAGCAATTTTAAACAATAAATGAAAGAGAACTGCAGAGTTTCTCATTACACGTCTCTCAGAAGCATTACTTATTTAAATGTTTTGCCAAAGAAGGTACACATTCACAGTTGACTCAAATCCAGATGTATCTGAGAGGAAGTGGGAAATAGGATTAGTGCTGTGTGAACTTAGATAAATCCATTTCAAGTACTTTTTGCAAAAGTGTTCTAATTTAGCATAATGAAATGCAATTTCGCATTTTCATTTAAAGTGTGCTGTTTCTGTTAGAATTAGTGCATTATACTGTACATATTTCTTTAAAAATGTGTAATTTGGATGGAAAATTGGGTTGTTTGAATCAAAATAATTCAAAAATTATGCCACGTTGTTTGCATTATTAACACCATTTTGCATGCATAATCTAGATTTCTCACAGCACTAAGTAGGATATCCTTTATACAAAATTATAAATTACTTAGATGATTGCAACCAGTTAGTGCTGAGAATTACAGGCCTCCTAACCTGCATAGGTTTGCATTGTACTCATTTTTTTTTAAATAATTAAAAACTATTATAAATCTTTACAACTAACTTAAGTGTTTCATATTATATTTATATCTGTTGTGTATTAAGCGTTTAATGGTGTAAGAACATCATATGACACAATTTGGGCTTATGGACCTTTCAACATTATTTTGAGGTCTTCTCACCCAAACTGTATGGGATGACACTCTTTGTTTATGCTGTGCTTCTCTAGCATCCCTGGACCTGACCTGGGAAACTCGATACATCTCTCTCAGTTTCTATTTTTCTGCTCATGGAACTCCTGCATTCAATCAGTCCATTCCTGCCTTAGCTCACTCCTGACTCTCAACACAATGCAGGCAACTTGTGACTTTTCACCCAGAGACAGGACATCAGAGGGGGGACCAGGGATCTGAGGAAATACTTTGCTCAATAAACCCAGGATACCAGAGGTACCAGAGGTTTGAGCCAACTAGGAGAAATCTCATCCCTTATCCCACCCACAGGACATACTCCTATAGATTGAACTGGCCCTTCACTGATTAGGCCCATTGGAGGGATTGGTGGGCAGCTCCCCTCCTTGCTTTCAAAACTACCTTGCTGGCCCTGTTCTAGGCATGTGTTGCCCCTGCAACACATGTTAAGTGAGAAGGTGTGTGGCAATATAAAGCTGCTCTGTATGGGAGCACTGTTCCTTCCTGAATCACACTGCCTCTACTTGGGCCATTGGGGTGGTTTTTGGAATGGAAACAGTGCCTTTTCTCTCCAAGGCAAGAGGCCTCCAATGCAGATTCTGGATTCCTGACTCATCAGTTGTCCTAATGGATGGAGAGGGAACCCTTATACTAAAATAACCATTTCTCACAGCTCCTATACGCTTACAGTACAATGCACATATACATGTGACAAACAGGTAGAAAAAAATGCAGTACAGATATCAATCAGGAAAGGTATTTGTACAGTAGTAACAATGGTTTGTGATGAAAATGTGTATTTCACTATGTATCACCAGAAGTACAGAGTGTATAGGAAAGCTTTCAGATACAGATACATGTACACAAACAGGTACAAAAATGCACTGCAGATATCAAATAAGGCAGGTGATAGTACAGTAGTAACAGCAATTGGTGAAAAATTGCAGTTCAGAATCCAACACAGGGAGAACAGAGTGTATCGGTGGGTCTGCAAAGCAGTTATATATTTATATCATCAGAGAGAGTTTAAACAGAGGAATTATGAAGTGGTTAGGGAATGGGGCAACTCAATGTAGGAAATCACTTTAAGGGGCTAGTCAGTGTATGGAGGTTTAGTGTCAACATCTGAAAGACCCAGTGAAGATCACAGAACTGCAGGTAGCAAGTTTCAGCTACTAAGGATGGCAGGTACCCCTGTGCAACATGTACTGAAGGTTCATGTTGGTCTTCTTTTCACTATGTGTTTTAGGCATGCAATGTTGTGCACAAAAGTGTATGTTGGCATTCATGTATGTGAGGATCTGATGGCAGCCCATTCTGTGCGGATGTGCTTGCATGCATTATCACCAGGCCCACCTTGCCCCTGTCAAAGGCCAGTAGATCCAAGCACTGGGGCACCTGACAGTGCATCCTGTAAAAACTATGCTGAGAAGCTAATAAATTTGTATTGTTCTTCACTTAGACTGAGTGTAGGACTGAGTAATTTACAACACAGTCATGAGGCAACTGCTCCTGAGTGCACCATACATTTGGTTTGGTGATAGTATCTTTGGGGCTAGCAACCCCTCAATAGCACCTGCTAGAGCACAGATCTGATTTCTGTATCTGCACTGTCACCAGATCTCCGCTTGTTAGAAGTCTTGCAATGAGTGACAGAGTCCTCCCACCCAGAAGGAGGGGAGCTGTTCCTGGGATGCTCGATCCTCCCACTCCCAGCCAGCACCAGATGGCACTTGCTCATTTTTAAGCTAAGAATGCTGGCATTGCAAGCAGTAGCCCTACTTTTGCACCAACAGGCCTGCCCTGGGACACATCAGTGTTTTAAATGGGAAAGTGGATGCGATCCATCATTCCATCTGTTTTATTTTTAGTAAAGGCAGTAGCCATTTCATAGACTTTTGTTGTATTTTTGTATTTGTATTTATTTATTTCACCAGGAAAAAGGCTCTGTTGAGCAAGCTCATTTAGGAGGAGGTCCAGGCTAGGATAGTATACAATGGTATAAAGGCAGTAGTACAAGATATAGATATACAAGGCATAGAGTATTGTAAAGGATAAATCACAAGGATTTAATCTCTGACAGATATAATGGTATAAAGGCAATAATTAAGCAATAATGACCCTACGGCTGGTCATTTCCTGGTGATTAATGATCAACTGGGGGAGGAGTAGCCTGAGGTGTAGCCAAGAACCAACCCCACCCAGCCATTACTCACCAGGAAATGACCAGCTGTGAGGTCATTATCATGATTACAAGCCTAATCACAATGATCACATTTTTTGTTTTTATTTATTGACAGCAGCACCAAAAACAATTCTTAATTTGGTGCCACTGCTATCAGCCTAGGGTGCACGATAACCTGAGTGTCGCTGCCATACTGGGCATTTCTAAAAGATTTCAGACTGGCATGGCAGCCAATCGGTGAGCTACTTTAGCTCATGAATAATTAAATAGACATATAATACAAGATGTAGATATACAAGGCATAGAGTATTGTACACAAAAAGTAAATCACAAGGAAATAAATCTCTGACAGGTACAAAGGTATAAAGGCAAATGTATATATTAATATGTCCCCTGGAGCCACTTGTTGCAGGATAAGAGTGGTTTCATGTGAGTTCTGCTCAAGAGAGAAAAGTAAAGTGCAGATGAGTTGTTCCGGCTCAAGCAGAAAGCAAGTGAAAGAATTATTATCCAGAAATGAGTGGCAATGGTGGACATACTAATATATTTTTGATAGCACATGATCAATAAAATATATAAAAAAACTGTCCCAGAATGTACCTGTTTCAAGGGCATCTGCATGTGAGGTACTCTTCACAGAATAAGAGTATCTCACATACACAGGAAATAAGTGCTCCAGTTGGTCAGGAGTGCTTCCTTGATCTATATTACAAGATATTGGTATATAAGGCATAGAGTAATGTACACAGGATATAAATCACAAGGAATTAAATCTTTGATAGATACAAAGTTATAAAGGCAATTATACAAGATATAAGTATACAAGACATGGAGTATTGTACACAAGGGGGAATTGCAAGGAATTACATCTCTGACAGATACAATGCTATAAAATCAATAATACAAGATACAGGTATAAGAGGCATAGAGTATTGTACACAAGGGGAAATTACAATGATTTAAATATCTGACAGGTACAATGGTATAAAAGTAATAATACAATATATAGGTATACAAGATATAGAGTATTATTCACAAGGGGTAAATCACAAGGATTTAAATCTCTGACAGCTACAAAGGTATACAGGCAATAATATAAGGCCTCGAATAATGTGCATAAGAATTCAAAACTCGAGCAGGTTTAATACGGATCAGTAAAAACAGTAAGAAATAAATAAATAGATCTAGGCTCTTTTGTTCATAGGTTGAACACATTTCTGTAGTCAGATAAGTGACAGCATTATTGTGTGTAGGTTAACCACAACAGCAGACTTCAGTATAGCTTAACTACAAGAGCCTACTTCAGCATATAACCATTCTATGAGGGCTTTAAAGGTACTAGGTCTAAACAGTGAAGTATGTTTTAGTGAGGTTTGCACCAAATTCCATATTGTAGGGATAAAACAACTGACTGCATTTTTCCCAAGTGAGTAGTGTGTATAGGAATGTCCAATAAATATAAGTGTGCTTTTTTCCTAAAGGAATTGCTAGAGTATGATATATTGAATAGGCCAGTGATGTTGTCTGGGAGATCTTTTAGAAGTATTTTGTAAGCCCAGGTACACAGATTCCAAAGTCTTCTGGTAGTTAGGGAGGGCTTATGAAATAGCAACTTAGTGTATGTTGTGGCTGGGAGGTTGCATATCTAGCAATATCTGCTTAATGTAGGGTTTAAGAGGTGGCAGCATAGCCTAGTACCCATTCACAGTCACTCACTGTTGTTACTGTGTGACTGTGATTAGTGCTCTAGAAGGAGAAACTCATACAAAATCTTATAGAGACTGTAAAAGTACATAAATATTTCTTCTAAATAAAGTTTTGGGCTCAACTGTAGATGGCAACAGTCCAGAAACATGTCACCATGTCTGCTCCATGCTAATTTAAGGCTGCAACCATTTTCATTCAATCTTGAAACAAGGAATGATGTCATAATTGGGGACTCTGCAAGACTTCCAATACAGATTCCTCAACCATGACATCACTTGCTGTCTATAGATGCAATTAAATGGTTTTTGCCTTGAACCAGTATACACCAAATGTAGTAATGGATGTTTGTTGATTGATGTAGGGTACAGTAAGCCCCGTGCCTTGTCTAAATAAAGTATACCTCCCCAACAGTGACACCAATACAGTGAACTATGTTGATGATGATGACATTGACAGTTCACTGTATTGGTGTGCCAGTGACCTGGGCATACTGTCTCCTAGTCCTGCACCCCTTCCATGAATTAACTGTGACTCAGAGTTGATTATATTTAGAACAGGGGGCAGAGCCCCCGCACGGGTGGTTCGGGGCAAAGCTTCCCCGATAGAAAAAGAGACCAGGAGTTCTTCAGGATTTATGTCAACCACAACTAGTGGTTGACATAAATTCTGTTGCTATGATGCCAGTGAATGAAACTGTTGTCAAACTGGCATTGTAGAGCCTCTGAATAAGATGGTGTACTTTCACAAAGTCATGAAAGCTGTTCATGAATCGTCCCCTTTAAAGCAGCAGTATTTGTTAGCTGGCAGAAAAATTGCTCATATACTATAGTTTTTAGTATGAATATACAGTATTTCTGACATAATCAGATTCATATTATTTTTATTTTTTCTCAGATGTGTTTAAAATAGATTTTAAAACTAATTTCACAATTAATCACTTAAATCATTAAGGATGGCTGTCACTAGCAATTTATTTTTAAATCTCCTCCTCAAGGTTACTTTCTGACTTTCATTTAATTATTTTTTATTTAGTTACATAAACCATATTTTACTAGGTAAGCAAACCGAGTCCAGGAGGCTTTGTTTCCAGTTGTGATCTAGTGGAAGGGGGACAAGGGATAGCAGTGGTAATAAACATACAGATACATAGTGTAAATATGCATTTACATTGTCAAGTAAGTAAAAAATTAATGCATACAGAATGCTGCACAGTAGATATATGATTTACATTCATAATTAATCCATAAACCCATGCATTATGTAATACACATTTACATCCTCAAGTGAAACAAAGCGTTGAGACATACATGTTGCCAAACAATAGAGATACTGTTTTGCATTAGTAGTTAGATGTTAATCCATTTACCAGGTACCAACAAAGAGGCAAGGTTGAGAAGCAGTTTATATGCTGACATACACCTGGTGATAATGATGGGAATGGGATTATGGAATCTAGGAAGCCCCTTAAAATGGGACCAACTCTATTTGGCCAGAGCTAGTGACAATCCTGGCATCTTGTTTGGGTGAGACCAGACAGCACTCTATGTACAATTATAGGCCTTGTACTGTGCCTTGATTAGAGTCTTATCAGATTGGAACTTGGAGAAGGTAATTATCCTAAAGGGTAGATTGTTCCAGATATTAGGGAGCCTATTCCTGATAGTGGTTTTCCTATATTACATCCCCAGTCTGCGATTTGGAACCTAGGAAGAAAAGGTCCAATAGGTATCTTGATAGTTTATCTAACCAAAATGTGGTGCCTACAAAGGCAATGTATAAAGAGTGTTTCACAGAGAGAGGGATCCAACATAACATTTGGTACATGCTACAATGGTATGTGTGGAGTGGGCAGGACAGGGTGAATCTGTAGTGATTCTGTGGACTATCTGGCAAGGACAGGAAGTTGGCACTATCTCTGTGTATAGTCAGCAGTGTGAACATATCTAGTCCCGAAGGAGTGTGTTGTTGGGGGTGTTAGTGGGTGACATCTGGTCCTGATCTGAATCTCTTTTGAAAGGATTTAGGAAAAAAAACAGCCAGTCCTTCATTATGGTTTATGAGCAGAGCAAAAGAAAGTGTTTTTACAAACAAAATAGTGGTGCACATTATTCTTAATGAAGTTGATGAACTGGAAATAACATATTTGGTACTGCTGAACATCCCAGCAGGAGTGGGGGATGTATCAATTTACAAAAGTTTAAAAAAAGTTAATTTGATTTCATAAGAACAACAGTAGTATGAGTGGTGGGCTGGAAAGGGAAAATATTATTTACCAGGAACAGTGAGGTACACTATCTTCAGGACTGGAACCATGGTATACTTTGGTGATGCATTAAAGTTGGAAGGAACTGATTTTTGCCATTGCTTGTAGCAAAAATATGGTGATGGCTGAGAAACTGCATCATACAATCAGGATACTTCAAACTGATAATTTATTTCATAAATTTAAGTAAACTGTGCTGTGCTTTTTGGAATGCAATAGAGTGCGATGGCTAATTTATAGAACATTTGAGCCTGTGTCTGAGTTTCTGGTTGAAAACCATCAAGATTATTGGAAACAGTGAGGAGAAGCAAAAAGATAGGAAAAGACCTATTTCGTTTAGAGCTGAGTTAGGTTCCTTAGAGAAGGACATCTGATAAAACCAAATACTGTTTTCAATCCCAAAAAACAACACATAGATTACAACAAAAGTTACAACAGCCTTAGCTGCCTGCTGCTCTGCAGTAGTTTCTTGGTTTTGCTTGGAGTTTCTCATTCTTTTCATCTGTTTCCCATGTTTGTGTAGAATCAAAAGAATGTAGGTGCTGGCCAGAGCCATGATGATCACAAAGATTATATCTCGAGTAAACATGATAAAACCAATAAGCTCAAACATAAGTTTATTTGGATACACTGTAAGACAATATCCCAAATTGAAAGTGAATTTTAATTCAGTCCTGTTTGCAATGTTAACAATAGGATAGAGTGCTGAGGTTATGCTAGACACCATGCTTATCACACCAAGAACAATCATGAGAAGAGTGACGTAATTGTGCATCCATGTTTTAAACTGGCCCCACTTGGGGTTAGAAGAGGCAAGGGTCACACACTGGAAACAGCTGAGCAGACATGTTAAACCAATGATCATCACTCTGGACACCCTAAGTAAATAGAGATCAACTTTGCAGTTAAGGTCTGTGTAAAAATATTTCACACCAAACAAAAACAGGGAACGGGGAAGCCCTAAGGTTAACAGATGCACGAGATTAGATCCTGCCAGATTTGACAGTATTTTTTCAGCTGGCATCATCTTTTTCTCCAGGTAAGCAGCATGGGTCATGAACACCAGAATCACAACATTCCCAGAGAGGCCAATGGCAGTAGATAGAAAGAAAATAATGCCTTTGATGAGCTGCTGTATCTCCATTTTCTGAAACTTAAAATAGAACATTTATTCTCATTATAATGAAAAAAAGGGATTCACCAAGTTAGCATTCTTTCTTTGTATAGATTATTTGAATAAAAGTTGGCACATGCACCAGACACCAGCAACACTTCACAGCACACAAAAGGAGCTAAAATAACTACAAATATTTTTTGATGGGTTTGCCATATGCAGCAGGCAAAAGCATTTATGTAAACATGAGATGCTTTCTAACAGTACTGTTTATGATAATCTGATAAATTGGGAGCAACATAACTGTTTCTGCTCTATCATCTATGATACTTTAGGTGCTACTGATATATTCATGTGTCATCTGTGAAAAACAGTAAGAAAATTGACAAAGTATCCTGGGCACATCAAAATCAGGTCACATTATCTATATTAAAATACAGCACAATGAAAATAGTTTTGGGTGAATGTACACTATTTGTTAGTTGTTGTTTTTTAAACCACTAAACTGACAGTTACCTAATTTACAAGAGCCAGAGATTCTGGCACAACTTTGCACATGCCAAATTTCAGGCTATTTGGTCTAGGGACAAACATTTTATGAGGTGCAGAAACTGGGGTTTAAGATTAAATTGCCTAATGAACCCTATTATATAGGTGTTACTTTGTCTGAACTATATAAATATGTAACTATATATTATGGGGGGTGGTCACACCCATATAGTTAGGGCTGAGTAGGCACTTTAATGTTACGCTCCCAATTTTCACTTTCATAACATCACAACTGTTCAACAGATTTGCATGACTATTTGCACACACGGTCCCTTATGGTAGATCTTTGGATACGCCAGGTTTTGTTTTGGTTGGATATGTAGTTTCCAAATCCTGGAGAGTGTAAAAAGTTATTTTTTTGCTCATTGAGTTTGCTGGGGTTGTCTTGAACTTGCTTACAGCCCAGATTGTTTAGAATCTTGGTCTGGAATTTTTAGGGTAGAAAGGGTCTAGTCCACAGATGTGCCTTTTGCTTGTTGGTGAAAATCTTTCAATCCATTTGAAAGTTATTTAATTTTTAAATTTTGACACATTTGGTTCTGAGCATGCTCAGCAAGCCCTTTAAGATAGCTGTGTGAAAAGAAAAAGGAATCCTGTTTAATATTGGAATAAGCCTTTTTCATTTGCCGCTATCTTATTACCTTTTTTTTTTTATCTCAAAAGTCGGAAAAATGACATCCTGGAGAGCCCAATACATCTATCAAGCTCATCAGGATGTAGTTTGGTGGATGCTGCCCTTAAATGTTGAAAAAAGTATCCCCAAATGTGTTTTTTGTTTCATTTTATATCCTTTTCCATGACCACATGATATGAAAATGATTCTTTCTCCGTATCACACATCATGAAAAAGATATTTTTGGGGAAGGGATAATTCTTTTCCCTTTGCCACATCTTATTCACTGGTATCTAGAGGCACTGACAACCCTCCAATCATCTTGCCCATTATAATTGTATGAATTGCCTTAGTGTCTAGTGGTAACCCCCACCCTCCGATCTCCATCACTGATTTCTTCCTTTCCTTGGTGCCTAGTGGCACTCCCCATCCTCCGATCACCATCCCCATGATTTTTTTACATTTCCCTGATGTCTAGTAGCACCCCCTTCTGAATTCTACCCCCATATTGATAAATGTTTCCCTGATGTCTAGTGGCACCCAAACCCCCTGCTCACCATCCCCATATTTATAAATAGTTCCCTGGTGTCTAGTTGCACCCCACCAAATGATTGCTATCACCATATTTATAAATATTTCCTTGGTGTCTATTGGCACAGCAACCCACAGATCCCCATCCCCATATTTACATATGTTTCCCTGGTGTCTAGTGGCACCCTCACCTGACGATCACTGCCTGTGCCTGCAAAAAGGAAACAGTCCTTGATGTTGGTTTCTTTTCCATGAAAAAAGAAAATGGTCCCTCACCGATCTGACCATCCCCAACCCCAATTCCAACCCAGCCCCATCACCCCACACCCATACCTCTCAACTGTCCCTGATTTTCAGGGATGTCCCTGATTTTGCTTCAAATAATTACTCTGTCCCTCCTAAAAATTGTGTTTTCGTGACCAAACAGTGGGAGTTGTAAGCATAAAATAATGTCAAACCTTAAAGTTACAGACTTGTTCTTCCTTAGAAAATGCATTTTACACTAAGCCCCTTATTCTACGAGCTTCCTGAATTGATATCTCCAATTTTGAAGATATGTCCCTGATTTTGGTCCTTTGTCCCTGATTTTTTTAAGCCTTGTCCCTGATTTATGAGGCAGGAGGTTGAGAGGTATGCCCACACCCCCAGTACACTCCCACACACCCTCACTCACCTGAACAGCTGAAAGGGCAAAGATCCACTCTCCTATAAAAGACATGTCTTGCTGCTGGAACCCGGCGACTGCAATATGAGAAACTAAGATAAATATGATTCAAAGTATTTCAATGGAGTTTTCAACTTTGATGCATAACTTGGCCATTGTTGCATAGCTTCTATACCACATTTTCAACATGACCTTTTTGAGACCCCAGTCGTGAACAATGTCAGTGTAATTGTGCAAATCTGGACAGAAAGGCAATTTTGCAGTTGCTTGGTGAAATGACCTTTCAGGTGGGATTTAAGTAATAAACCAAGACAGGGTGTGGGTTATGCTGGGATTACCCATGGCTGGCCTTATTTGGCCATGAGGGCACAGGCTGAATGGTCAAACCAGGTCAGCCATGTAAATCCCAGCATAACACACACCCTGGAGTGGTTTATTGTGATTATATAATGGGCCCCTTCACTTTTTCTAACAAAAAATTAAATAAGAATGTAGTTCTTTGCTACTTTAAATCATTTTTATTTAATTTATTGTTGCACCAGAAAAAAGTAGTTCCCAGTTGTTAGGTAGAGTAACCCCCTCCCCCAATGAGAGGGTTCCCATCTGTTAGGTAGAGTAATGCCACCCAGCAACTGAGAGGGTGATGTTTATAGCAAGAGAGAATGATGTGATGTTTGCTTAAGACAGAGTCTACAAGTCTTGATTTTTTTTTTTCCCTAAAGACAGAGCATGTGAGTCAGCTAGCTGTTTAAATGAGTGAATGACAATGACACAGAATAATGCAAGCATTTAGCGGGGCTGCTGTTAGTCATCATGTGATTTCAGGTGACTGGGTTTTGTGGTCAGGAGAAAGTAACTGTTGGGCTCTGTTGGTATTTTGTTTTAAGTGATCAGCACTCTGGAATTCTTTGTGGAGGATACCGGGCAATTTATAAAATGAGTGTTGAATACTACGTACTCCGGGTGGCATCTAGCAATCTCATCAGCAATGCAGGAGGGACTGGGAGGAAGCCAGCACTCATGAAAGGCAGACCAGTAAAATTTCTGTAATATAAAGCAGGTTTGGGGAAAACAATTTTAAAGATTTGTGGCTGTGGCTTTGATATCCATAGGAGGGCTGACAGGACGAGTTTCAGCTGACATAAAAGGAGTATATTTTGTACTGTGAGGAGCAATGATATTTGAGAGAGCGCAGAGAGACTGTGCTGGAGAACACCAGGTAATGTGGCACAGAAATGGATTTTAAATTCCCCCCCCCCCGGTTCCTAGTTGCGAGGAAGATGTGGGGTGATCAGCAGACATTTTACCAGTTTACCAGAATTTTTTTTAAAGGGATAGAAACATAGAAACATAGAATTTGATGGCAGATAAGGACCGCTTGGCCCACCCAGTCTGCCCATTTCCCCACCTAATGGATAAGCTGCAGATCCTAGTTAACCAGCAGCCTACTTCTTTCTACCCCAACCCCCTAGAATTGCCTTATGGCTGTCCCATGCATGCTTGAATTCAATCGCTGTTTTTGACTCCACAACCTCCTCCGGAAGGCTGTTCCATGCATCCATAACCCTCTCTGTGAAAAAATACTTCCTTACATTACCTCTGTGCTGCCCCCCCCATCTTCAAATCGTGCTCCTTTGTTCCTGCACACCTCTTTTTTTGAAAAGTTTCAGTTCACTGGAACTGATAGTTTGGGGAGCCTGGCAATCCAGGTGGTGTGTATATGGTGGAAAATGGCCATTTATCAGGGATTCAAGATGGCGGTTTTGCACTGCTGACTTCGGGGTTAGGATGGGTTTTAGAGATGGGGCTGACTGGCACCTTTTCCCATTGGTATATCAGAGGATTTACAATGAGTAAAAGGTGCCAGTCAGCCAGTCAAATTCAAGAATTCTCAGAGCCCATTGTATAACTGAAAATTGTCACTGCCTTTGTTCATGAGGTGGGGTCATAAGAAGGCAACATTTAAAATATGGGGTCAAAATATATAAAAATGTCAAAGTTATGCATATGCAACTATGCTTGCTCATAACTTCACTAATTTTAAATATTTTCACCCCAAAATTTCAACATAGCCATTTTTTACATCACCTCAAGAACCTGGCAGCTGTCATTTTTCAAATGCTGGGCAAAATGTGTTTTCTGATTTCTGGCTAGGAATGATGTTTTGGCAGGGATTTGAACATTCTCAGCACAGTGTTCATGAGGTGGGGTAATACCAAGGCTATTCTGACAATTTGATTGCTGTTGTGGCTGAAATGCTTCCACAGCAACATACATATACGCATCTATGGGGGTGGTAACAATGGGCCCTCACAGGTAAATGAGAATACAATTATACTATCTCAAAAAGTAAGGAAATTCTCTGCAAAAATCTCTGTTAATGCACCAGTTAGTGTTGAAGCAACAAAAGTAGGGAAATGTTCCCAACCTTAACACCCCACCTCTACCCTGCAGGCAGCAAACCAGGTGCCTTGGAGTTCTCAAGCCAGTACTCACCCCATTTTCATACACTGTACACATATCAACTTCTTTAGTGATGGAAGACAGTGAGCATTAGCCTTTGGAAACCCAAGGCACACCCCACACCTGGTTTGCTGACTGCAAGGTGGGGGTGGGGTGTTAGGGTTGGGAATGCTAACACCACATTTCCCTACTTGTGTTGCTTTAACCATAACTGATGCATTAACAGAGTTTTTTTTGCAAAGAATATATAATATATGACCATGGTCACTTCCCTATAGTTAGGGTAGAATGGGCACTTCTATGTTAAACTCAAAATTTTGCACTTAATAACTTTGCAGCCATTTAACTGATTCACATGAAATGTTACATGTGCCATCGGGGACTCAGGATCTCTAGATATGGCATGTTTCTTTCCAGTCAGATGTGTGGGTGCGGAGATATGATGTGTAAAAAAGTGTATAATTTACCATGTTTTTGGCAATTTTTTGTCACTCCTCATCACAGAAACAATCTGGAGTTTTGGTCTGAAATTTTCAGGGTAGAAAGGGCTTGCCATAAAGATGTGCCTTTTTCTGGTTTGGTGACAAAATATGAATCTGGTCCAGAGTTATAATGATTTGAAAAATTCAGGTTCTGAGCCTGCTCAGTAGTACTCTCAGTTAGATGTGAGGCTTAAAAAAAGGATCCTTTTTCATAAATGAGTAATCCTTTTTTCATAAATAGGTCATCCTGTGTCACAAATGGAAAATCTGTTTTCATGCCGCTGCCATTTTGTTTTTCACTTAGCGAGGGAAACAAAATTAAATAAATCAAACAAATGATGTGTTCAGTAGAAACCAACACGTGTTCTGCAAGATGGGACTGTTTCACCTGTTAGTTTTTTGAAAAATGAGCTGGAAAGATTTTTTTTTCAACATTTTGAGATCTTCTGTATTCTTTTCTTGCTCGGGAATACTTTTTTGCAAATTGTAAAAAAAATGAACACAAGAAAGGATCCTGTTCTCAATTTTTGTGAAAAAAAGTATTACATTTTTTCAAATTTGTGAAAAAAAGATTCATTTTTCACAAATTTGTAAAAATAAAAGAACACACAAATGGCAAAAGGATTATAACACAGACTTTTTTGTCATGCCACAGTGAAGAAAAGGTTTGGAATTTTGGTCAGAAATTTTTAGGGTACAAAGGGCTTGCCCTACAGGTGTGCCTTTTGCTGGTTTGTTGAAAACATGTTAATTTGGTCTGCAGTTATATGAGTTTGAAGCTGTGCTTAATTTCCCATAGGATAACATTGTAATGTGAGGTGTTTCTTTGGTGCCGTGTACCACAGAAACACTTCGCAAGTTTGCTCTGAAGTTTTCAAGGTACAAAGGGCTTGCCAAACAGATGTGACTTTTTCTAGTTTGGTGGAAAATATTAATGCAGTCTGAAGTTATTAGGTTGTGAAAATTAGGGTTTTGAGCATGCTTATTATGCACTTTTGGATCTAAGGGCTTGGTTGTACTGAAGCTTTAGGTGTAGTGCTCCATCTGCTTATACTGGTTTCCTGAAGTGGGGTACTAAGACTGGTATGCTGATAATTTTGTGGCTGTTTTGCCGCAAATGGAAGCACAAGGCCCAGAGGTCCCAAGTAGGGAAATGTGGTGTTAGGGTTTCCAGCCCTAACACCCCCTCCCTACCAGACAGCAACAGGAAAAACCATTACAGTTTCACCTCTCCTGTGTTTTCTATAATCAGGAATGGGCTGTGCCTTGGGGTTTTGTCTGCCCTAATGTTCACCCCATTCAATCAAGAAAGAAACTGAAATGTGTAGAGTATATGAGAATGGGGTGAGCGTTAGGGCTGAGAACCCCAAGGCACACCCCATGCCTGATTAGTGAAGATGCAGAAGAGGTGAAACTGCAATGGTTTCTTTTGTTGCTGTATGGTGGTTGGGGTAGAGTGTTAGGATTGGAAACCCTAACACCACATTTCTATACTTTTGTTGAGTCAACCCTAACTAGTGCATTAATGAAGTTTTTGCAAAGAATATATATAGACATGTAGAGACATAGAATGTGCTGGCAGAAATTAGTGTTTGGCCCACCCTATCCACTCAAATGTTCCCTGCCTATTCTGTCTTTGTAGACCCTAACTGCCTCCTGGGAACCCTCCTCCCTCATTGCCAATTTTCCAGTATTCCCCTATGCCTGTCCCATGCATGGTTGAAGCCCCCCACTGTTTTTGCCCCCACTACCTAAGATGACAGATTGTTCTAGGCATCCTCCACTCTTACGACATAGAATTTCCTCATATCCTGCCTAAACATCACCCCTTACTGATTTATTGCATGCCCTCTGGTTCTGGCACACTTCCTCAACTGAAATGGACTCCCCTGATGTACCCTGTTTGCCCTCATCAGGTACATGTAGGTCTCTATAATGTCCCTCCTCATGCCTCTCCCCTGCAGAGTACATGTTCAGATCTCAGTCTCTCCACATAGTCCACATAGGGTTCTCATGCAATCCTTACACCATTTTCATTGCCTACCTCTGGACTGCCTCCACCTTGTCTATGTCCTTTCTGAGATGTGTTGTCCAGAACTGGACACAGTACTCGAGTTGGGGTTTCATCAGTGACCTATACAGTGGTAACACAACCTCCCTCCTCATGCTATGTAAACTTTTCTCTATCCACCCCAGGATCCCACTGCCTCTGCCTACTGTATTGTTGAGCTGTCCTGCCACTTACAGGTCTTAAGATATTATAACCCCCAGGTCTCATTCCTGTTTAGTGACCTCACTGCCTCCTCCCCCCATTTTATACTCAGCCCCTGGGTTTCTATGGCCTAGACCCATGATTTTGCACTTTTTGGCATTGAATCCTAGTTGCCACATCCTTGATCACTCCTCAAATTTTCTAAGTCTGTACTCATTCTTTCCACCACTTCTGAGTATCTACCCTAATACATACCTTGATGTCATCTGCAAATGGCATACCTTCCATTCCAGCCTGTCTGTAATGTTATTTTTGAAGACACTGAGGAGGACGCATCCCAGTACAGAGCCCTGTGGCACCCCCTGGTCACTCTCCCCTCATTAGAGTATGTGGTGTTTACTACCACCATCTGTCCCCTATCCATTTCCAAGTTTTTTTGCTCAGTTTATCACCTTGGATCACACCCCTAGACTGTCCATGGAGATATGGTATTGCTTGACTAATGATATCATATTTAATTTTATGACAGGTCAGTGATATTATTTCTTAGGAGTGGCAGAACTACTTGTGAAGTATCTTAATATCATTGGCATCAAATGAAGATGATCATGATATTTTCAGTCAGGCCATGTGTTCTGATTATACAGACATGTGTGTTGGGACAAACAGGACTGGGAATGTGCAAAAGTGCTTGTGACTTTGCAATATGTGACTAACTTGCTGATTTTTTTACAGTTGCTGCAGGGTTTGGATTTGGGGAGTAGAACTGAGAAGCCAGCCAATCACAGTGTTCTATTTGTGCTTAAATGGGATGGCTTGTTCCAAGATCTAACACTACATCTATTTAAGAATGCACTATGCTATAGTGGTACAAGGAAAGCTATCACTATGACATAATGCATCAAGAAAATGCATTAATATATTTTCATGTTCAGAGATACCACTTTTTTTTCTGGCCAGTTATCTCCAAACATATATATGTACTATATATTTATCCAATGACTGTGAAAATAAAAAAAAGTCAAAAGAAATGCATTTATTTTCATGGAATACAGAACTGTAATGGAAATAAACTATTTTGTTTTGACTACACTTGCTCAACAGCTGATAGTTTTACTCAAGCTGCATTTGCTGCTTCTGGAATTATGCAGCATGTTTTAACATTCCAATCCACTTTCCTATCCTAGCAGGAGATATTACTGTGTAAATAACATACAATATGCCATGGGCTGACTTAAAGGAAATGATTTATTTTTACTTGAAGTGGTTGACCTTTTTAGAAAATCCACAGATGTAAAACCCTGATCTTAAAAATAAATAATTTATTTTGAGCCCACCCATGGCATATCCCCTATACATTACAGTCATAAAAGACCCAGCAAACAACTGTATTTTGCAGCACTTTCTGAATTTACATCAACATATTGCAACTGTGCAGTTCATGGAATTGTTTCTGCTGGTAGCCATGGAAGTTACATGATTATGGTGGTGGCTTGAGAGGAAATCTTCCCACATGTGTGCATAAAGTTGGACAACTGTCACAAACTGGGCAGCTTTGTCAATTTTTTCCAGTTCCAGATCCAAATTCTAATTCAGATTTACTCACAACTTGCAACAGACTGGAGCCCTGAACCATGGTTCCACCGTTGGAATGCGCCCATCCAGGTGAGACCGTCATTAGGGTGCCAAGATTTTTATTTCACTGCCCACACACCCCCTTCAACTATATATTCTAACTCCAGGGGGGGCAGACCTCAGGATGGGGTGGCAAACTTTAAATGCTGTTGCACTATCCTTTCCTTAAGGAGTGCCTCCATAATCTTGCCCACTACTGAGGTAAGACTGACTGGTCTGTAGTTCCCTGCCTTCTCCCTGCTACCACTCTTGTGGAGAGGGATCACATGAGCCATTATCCAGTCTTCTGGGACCTTTCCTGTGCTCAAAGACTCACTAAACAGTTCTGATAATGGCTTTGCTAGTTCCACCCGTAGCTCCTTTAGTACCCTGGGATGTATACCACCAGGTCCCATTGCCTTGTCCAGCCTGAGCTTAGCGAGCTCTTGTAGGACCCTTTATTTTGTGAAGGAACTAGTGCACACCTCCCTCCCCTCTGTGTCCATAGTGATGAGCTGTGGGCTCTGCCCTACCTTCTCTTCAGTGAATGTTGAACAGAAGTATATATTTAGGATAGATGCTTTTCCTTTGTCCTCCACACACTCCCCCTTATCCCCTTTGATCTTAGCAATACCCCTCTGACTTTCTCCTTTCACTAATGTAGCTATAGAAAGTCTTGTCCCCGTCTTTTACTGTTCGTGCTTGTGTTTCCTTAATTTGGGCCTTTACGTGCCTTACTGCCTTACTGCATTCCCTGCTTCCCTTAGAGACATTTGATATGCCTACCTATCTTCATCCCACTGCATTCCTTTATATTTCCTGAAGGCCAGCTTTTTGGCTCTGACCTTTTATGGTACTGTTTTTGAGAAACAAAGTGGTATCTACCTTCTTTTGCTCTTGCTTTTCTAACACAATGTGATGTTGCTTCAAGTATTTAATCCTTAATGCTTGCCCACTTTGCCTGTACACCCTCACCTGTATTTCTTCTTGCCAGGGCTAGCTGAACTCTGTTGGCCATCTTATTAAAGTCAGCTCCTCTGAAGTCCCATATTTTTGCCTTGGAATGGGATGATCTAGTTCTAGTGGCCAAACTGAAACATACCATGTGATGGTCACTGGCCCCAAGGGGACCTTCTACCAGGAGATTTTTGATCCTTTCCCCATTAGTTAGTACTAGAACTAGGATAGCCCTGTCTCTTGTGGGTTGTTCTATCAGTTGTTTGGGGCCCTCCCCCTGCAGGGAATCCACTGTTTGTCTAGTTCTGGTGAATGTTCTTGCTGGTATTGACCAATCTGTATCTGGTATGTTGAAGTCCTCCATTATCAGAACCTCCCCTTTAGCTGTCATGTTTTGTATATCTTCCAACAGTAGTGTGTCTATGTCCTCCCCCTGGTCTGGAGCCCTGTAGACAACTCCAGTTCATATCTCTTTCCCATTTCCTGTATCCAGCGTGACTCACAGTTCTTCTGGCTCCTTGTGTATATTCTGAATTTCTGTAGCTTTGATATTTTCATTGACATAAAGGGCCACTCCACCCCCCCCCCTTTGCACCTCGGTCTCTTCTGAACAGTACATAGCCTGGTACTGATTCTCCCCCTCCCCCACAATCTCTCAGAAAGTCCTGAGACAGAGTGGGAGGAAGGGCAAAGAGCACTCTGCAATTGAAATGCCCTCCAAAAAAAGCCCTTTGTATATTCCAGAAAGCTGCTTATAACAGACAAATAGGTGACACAAAATGTAGTCTGTTATAAATGGCTTTGACTGTAACCAGATTATTGATAGCCACAGCTACATTGACTAATAGTCTCTCATGGCACTGGAGGTAAAGAAAACATAGAAATGTAGAATCATAGAATGTTAAGGGCAGAAAAATACAAGCAGTCCATTTAGTCTGTCCAGTACCTACCTTGGTTCTGAAACCAGTCGAGTAATGGTGAGACTGTACTTTATTTACACATCTACAGTACCATGTTACACCTCCTATTCTGCCCATTCAGAATCTCTCAACATAGTCTCCTAGATGTATCTCATGAGCAAGAGTTAAGCTAGCTATGAAGAAATACAGGTGAGGGGGTATAGGCAAAGTGGGCAAGCATTAAGGAAGCAATACTTGAAGCAACATCCCTTTGTGTTAGGGAGAAAAGAAAGAGCAAAAGAAGGAGGAAATCACATTGGTTCTCAAAAACAGTAGCAGAAAAGATCAACGCCATAATGTTTGCCTTCAGGAAATATAAGGGAACACAGCAGGACAAAGACAGGGAGGCATACTAACATACTATTTGCCAGCAGATTAGGCCTTACGGTCTAACGAGTCTGCTCGACCCGCAGATCCCTAGTTGGGTGCCGAGGCCCTCCCCTCCCTTGTGTTCCAGAAACCCCTATCATCCATCCCCACCCCCCTGGGACAGGCCATCATCTGATACATCCACTTTCTGTGTCTGTCCCACCCTCTCTTGAAGCCCTCCGCTGTGGATCTCTGAACCAGCTCACCAGGCAGTGGATTCCAAGGGTCCACCACCCCCTCAGTGAAAAACCTCCTCCTCTTTTCCCCCCTCACCCTTCCACCTTCCAACTTCAAACCATGCCCTCTGGTGATACCTCCCTGCTATAGTCTAAAGATCCCCTCCATGTTTACCCTATTTATTCCTTTGAGGTACTTGAAGACCTCAATCATGTCCCCCCGTCTCTCCTCTCCTCCAATGAAAACAGGCAGAGCTCCTCAAGTCTGTCCTCATACGTCAAATCCCCTAGCCCTTGTATCATCTTAGTTGTCCTCCTCCATACCCTAATCCAGGAGCTGTATGTCCTTCTTCAAGTGTGGTCTCCAGTACTGTACACAGTACTCAAGGTGTGGTCTAACCAGTCCATTGTACAGCGGATGCATCCCAACATCCTGTTTGCCTTGCTAGCCACTCTCCTGCACTGCTCAGAGTTATTCATAAATGCATCCACCATGACTCCTAGGTGTTTTTCTCCTATTGAGGCCTCCAGTGCCTCCCCTCCCAGGGTGTACCTGTGTTTAGGGTTTCCCCACCCAAGATGCAACACCTTGCACTTGTTGATGTTGAAATTTAATTTCCATGTGTGAGCCCAGCTTTCCAGGGTGTCCAGGTCCCCTTGCAGGGCCAACCTCCCCTCTTCTCCCTCAACTACTGCTCCCATTTTGGAGTCATCAGCGAAGAGGCTCATTTCACACCCTATACCATTCCTGATGTCCGATATGTATGCATTAAACAGGATCGGACCCAGGACTGAGCCCTGCGGTACCCCACTACCAACCTCTCTAGGGTTCAAGAGCTCCTCACAGACCACTACTCTCTGGGTGTGTCCAGCTAGCCAGTTTTCAATCCATCTGACCATCAAAGGGCCTACTCCTAACCCCATCAGTTTCTCCACCAGACCATTGTGGGGGACAGAGTCAAATGCCTTGCTGAAGTCCAAGAATAATACATCCACAGGCTTTCCCCTGCCCAGTTCTGATGTTACCCATTCGTAGAACTCCACAAGATTGGTTTGACATGATCTACCTGGCACAAACCCATGTTGCTGACTATCCAGACCTCCCACCTCCTCCAAGTACACCCCCAATTGTTCCTTTAATATACTCTCCAATAATTTTCCCACCACTGAGGTGAAACTGATGGGTCTATAGTTACCTGGTACTTCCCTTGACCCCCCCTTATGGATTGGCACCACATGTGCCTCTCGCCAATCCCTAGGTACCCTCCCTGTCTCAAGTGACCTGTTGAAGAGCTCCGCCAGGGATGCAGCCAGTATGTCCGCCAATTCCCATAGTACTCTAGGATGAATGCCATCCAGCCCAGGAGATATGTCTTTCCTTAGGGCCTTGAGGGATAACCACACCCTTTTGGTGGCAATAGCATCATCCGTCCCCTCCACCTTACTGGCCTTTTTATCCTTATCCAGATGTGACACCCCTGGGGTACCTCTCCCTCCCTCTTGCTCCATTTCTGTTGCTCCCCTGATCCCACTCACTGCCAATGCCTTGCTTTGTAGATATCCCATCCCCCTCCCTAGTGAACACAGAGGCAAAGTACTCGTTAAATACCTCTGCCTGGTCCCTCGCCTCTTCCATCCACCCTCCTTCTGATCTCAATCTGCTGAGATGGCCCTTAGTTTTTCTCTGCTCCCCAATGTACCAGAAGAACCCCTTTTCCCATCCATGTATCCCCTGTGCCAGCCGCTGCTCTTTACTGGACTTTGCTCCCCTCACCATCCGGGTGACTTTTCTAGATGCAAGATGGTACATTTCCTTATCCCTATCCCTATCCCTATCCCCTCTTGTTGTTTTATATTTTTTATAGGCTGCCTTCTTTTCTCTGACTGCTACCTGTACCTCAATGGACCACCAGCATGGTAAACTTCCCTAAAGGAAGCAGGGAAGGCAGTAAGGCAGGCAAAGGCCCAAACCAAGGAATCACTAGCACGAACAGTAAAAGAAGGGGAAAATACTTTCTAAAGATACATTAGTGAAAGGAAAGAGTCCAGACGGAGTATTGCTAAGATCAAAGGAGATAAGGGGAAGTGTGTGGAGGAGGACCAAAGAAAAGCATCTAACCTAAATAGATACATCTGCTCAGTATTTACTGAGGAGAAGGAAGGACATGGCCCACAGCTCAGCACCATGGACACAGGAGGGAAGGAGGTGTGCACAAGTCCCTTCAGAAAAGAAAGGATCCTACAAGAGCTCGCTAAGCTCAGGATGGACAAGGCAATGGGACCTGATGGCATACATCCCAGGGTACTAAAGAAGCTAAGGGTGGAATTAGCAGAACCATTAGCAGAACTGTTTAATGTGTCTCTGAGCACAGGAGAGATCCCAGAAGACTGGAGAAGGGTTCATGTGATCCTGCTCCACAAGGGTGGCAGCAGGGAGGAGGCAGGGAACTACAGACCAGTAAGTCTTACCTCAGTAATGGGCAAGATTATGGAGGCATTCCTTAAGGAAAGGATAGTGCAACACCAGGAATCCATAGGAGTACAGGATCCAAGACAGCATGGGTTTACAACAGGAAGGTCCTGTCAAACTAATCTCATAGATTTCTTTGACTGGGTAACCAGAGTGGTGGACCAAGAGGGTGCAGTTGATGTTGCCTACCTTGACTTCAGCAAAGCTTTCAATACTGTTCCAAACAGAAGATTGATTAATAAGCTAGGTAGGCTTGGGGTGGTCAGAAGTTGGTCAACAGGGTGGCAAACTGGTTGATGGGCAGAAAACAGAGAGTGGTGGTAAATGATGTACAGTCAGAGCAGATGCAAGTCACTAGTGGGGAACCTCAGGGATCAGTCCTGGGGCCAGTCCTCTTCAGTATCTTCATCAGAGACATTGTAGATGGACTGGAGGGTCATTTTTGCCTGTTTGCAGATCACATCAAGATATGCAACAGTGTAGATGATCCAGATGGGGTGAGCAGAATGAGAAGAAATCTAGAAAAACTTGCAAAATGGTCAGAAGAGTGGCAAGTGGGGTTAAACACAAAGAAGTGCTAGATCATGCACATAGGGTAGAGAAAACCAGAAGCTACCTATAGATTGCTCCCATGCAGTGTATTCTGATGCCTGCTTAGTTCCTGGAATCCTAATGTGTTTAAAGGCTTTTAGCCTGCCTAAACATACTTTTATTTGCTAGGAAACCATTGAGATTTGTGTTTGGTGAGCATGACCTGGTTCTCTACTTCCGACTTACAGTGTATTTTACCCTCGCACCTGTGTGAGCACTTTTACTGAGCCAACAGTATACTGACCCACTATGCTGCACGACAGTCACATGAGTGTGAGGCAGTATGGGAGTCAGTAGTTAGCTCATTTACTTGCTTTATCCATCAGAGTAAATTGTGGTACTAATAGGTCTCTGGCTGGAGCTCTGACCCAGGAAACAGTATCGGGAGCTGTAGTTTCTGCCTTCTACCCTAAGAAACTACAAGATTGCTCCCATACAATGTATTCTGGCTCCTGCTTAACTCCTGGGATCCTACCATGTTTTAAGGCTTTTAGCCTGCTTTAATTTACTTTTATTTGTGAGATTTGTGTTTGGGGAGTGTGACCTGGTTCTCCACTTCCAGGTAACAGTATATTTTACGCTCTCCCTTCTGTGAGTGGGAGAGCACGCATGGCGAGCACGTGGCTCAGTGTGATGAAACTCACACAGCACTGAAGGACTTGTGACAGTATTCTCCCTGCATTTTTGTTGGTAAGCTCCTTCAGGTCATACTTGTCATCCCATTCTAATATTGTACACTGATTCAGTTCTAATGGTCCTATTGAAACCACTTTATAATGCAGTATAATCCTAGTTCCTGCATACTAGTGTTCAGTAAGTACTGAGCATGTATTGAGCATGTACTGCAACTCCACTTAATGGTGGATACCATCATGACTATGGAGGGGGATGTTGGGATTAAATGCTCTTTGTGCAAGATGTACTCTATTGTATCTACACCAATACCAAAACCACCATTTCATGTGTTAAATATAATGAGATTAGTGATTTGCATAGGGAAATAGCACTGCTTAAATCTAGAATGGCATGCTTATAGCAGAGTCAAAAAGATATGATGGCACATTTACTACATAGAGAGGATGTAGGTGCTTCTACAGCACCCATTGAAGCTGTCTCCTCAAACTAATGTTACATTACCAATAGAGGCACCCATTATACACCCAACTCTAGGGGGTATAGTTCATATGGTACCAATGAATGTGACCCCTACAACAGACATGATCCCAGTAACAAGATGCCCTAATAAAAAAAGAAATAGGGATGAAGCAGATTTAAAAGATGTCAATGAAACGTGGTATACTGTGCAAAACTCAAGGACCCCAAATAAGGGTCATAAGGCTAATCTATTCTCTCTTCCTCTACATAATAGCTTCAATCTATTAGACAATACTCCTGAGACAAGCACAGTAGGCACAGATGCCTCTACCTCTTCCTCTGATGCCATCCAGTCCAATACTAGTAATAGGGCTTCAGTACAAGCTCCATTGCTTAGTCAAGATGATCAGGTCATTAGACACCCTCCTGTCAAAATTGACTCTAAAAGTAAAAATATGTTACCTAGACTTGGTACTCTGAATTCCAGTGATACTTTCCCTTGTATAAATCAGGATGGTGATTTAACACCAATGACACCTGTGGAACCTTTGGTACAGGTTATCGATACACAGGAGGACCCTGCTATGGACCTGAATACTTCAGATAACATTTGACAGACATTTGTTTTAGGGGATTCCATCATTAAGCATTTAGACAGGGCAATTTGTAATCAGGATAAGTTCATTCGCACATGTTCTTCATATGGGGGGCTAAAATAGCTGTCATTATTCACATGGTTAAATGTATCTTGCAAAACTCTGGAGAAAATCCTATTGCAATCATACACGCTGGTACCAACAATATATATTGTGACTCAGTCTGCTCTATTCAGGAGGACTATGTAGCACTTGTGAATATTCTGGCATCTATTGGTTGTGACGTTCATTTCTCAGACATTCTACCTCACCCTGGTACACCAGCACACATCAACAATAAAGTTAAACAGATAAATGAATGGCTACACAAATGGTGCATATGCCAATAACTTCACTGTGTTACCTGTTGGGAGGAGTTTAATGATAAGTTCAAACTGTTCACTGGGGACGGGCTTCATCTAAGTAGAAGGATCAGTTCTCTTCTGGGAAAGCAAATTTCAGAAGTAGTAAACCATAATTTTAACTTGAACATGAGGAGAGAGAGGCTGATTGATACCGCCAATCTTAATAATAGATCAGGTAATAAGCTGCACCCATTCATAACTCATCTTAACTTTCTCTGTCTAAATGCTAGATGTTTAAACAACAAGATGGATGAATTAAACTCTAGAATGGTTCTGGGCAGTACTAATATAACTTCCATTACTGAAACCTGGTGTGAATCTAAGTCCTCTTGGGTCCCCCATGTACAGGGTTATAATATTTTCACCCAAAACAGGGAAGGTAGAAAAGATGGAGGTGTATCCTTATTGATAAGCAATTGTCTTGATTCTACTGACATTATGGACAAAATTAAAATGCATCCTGGCAACTGTAGCTATATTGTTAACAACTGCACCAGTCAATTCTTTGACCTTGATTGTGGGCACTTGATATCACCCACCAAATTCGTATATGGAAGTCATTACTAATGAATTGGAATTGGCATGTGAACTTGGTCTCATCATAGTCATGGGAGATTTCAGTCTTAGCAATATAGACTGGAGAACCAATCAGGTTACTTCAAACAATAGTAAAACATTTCTGACATCACGTGCCCAGCTTAACTTAATACAAAGTGTCCATTCCCCCACAAGTGGTAATAATATTCGGACCTAGTACTACAAAATGACATCTTTAATATTAAAAATGTCTAGAAGGGGGCCCCGCTTGGCAATAGTGACCACAGCACCATTGCATTCACCTTTGTAATTGATTACCCAGTAGATATCGGGACTATAACTATCAATCTGTATGATAACACTAATATTGATGAGATGGCAAAAGTCATTGGACAAACTGACTGGGAGAAAGCACACAAAGACTTACCCATTAATGAATATTGGGAACTATTTTATAATACTAATACAAGTAATGGAAAGGTTTATACCTACCAGAGTAAAGCACAACAAACAGAAACTTAATCCAAAATGGCTTAATAAACAAATCAGGAGGTTACTGAAACAAATAAATAAATAATATGATAGGTATTTAAAATCTAGGACTATCAAAAATTGATCAACTTACCTTAGTATTCAGAAACAATGCAAACTGAGGATTAAAAAAAAGGGAATTGGGCAATTAATTTAGCTAGAAATGCAAATAAATCTAATAGTAAGCATTTTTTTCTGCTATATTAACTCCTTAAGAAAACCACACTGTAAAGTTGGAACTAATTCACAACCCTCGAGACATGGCTAATATATTTAATGATGAATATTGTGAAGTGTATACTGGTACTAATTCTGCCAGTTTATGCTTTACTCAAACAAATGACTCACCCATTATCTTTGATACAGAAGCAATATATGAAAAACTAATGTTACAGGAAGTCCAAATCTGTATGAGACTGGATAATATCACAGGTCACCTGCTGTACCTTCTTGCTAATTATCTGGTTCTCCCATTAGAGCTATTATCTGAGTCATGTCTTTTTAAGAATTTTGTCCCAAAGGAATGGAAATTAGCCAATGTTATACCCATTCACAAAAGCAACTGAAATCTGACTGGTTGAATTATTGACTTATCAGCCTCACCTTACCTATATGTAAAATCTTTGAAGGTTTGGTTAAGAACATTATTTCACCAGTCCTTAACAATTTTGATACTGAACAACATGGCTTCACAAAAGGTAGAGACTGTTTGACAAATCTATTGTGTTTTTATAAACAGATTAGTCAGCAGCTGGACAACAGAACATTGTGTGATGTTGTTCTTAAAGATTTTAGTAAGGCCTTTGATGTCATGCCTCACTGGGCCTTAAAAACAAAATTACTAAACTTAAATATCAATAAATATATTATCCACTGAATCTGCAATTGGCTGGAAGGTCACACACTACAAATACTAATCAATGGGCATATGTATGATGTTGGCTTTGTCACCAGTGGTGTACCCCAGTATTCAGTGCTTAGACCATGCCTTTTCCAAGCATTTATTTGTGATCTTACTAAGAATTGTCTTTCCATATCTATCAAATATGCAGATGACATTAAAATCAGGGGATTCAGCACTAATATTAGTGATATTAGCATTATACAATGTGACCTGGACATAATTACCACATAATTACCACATGGCTAGATAGATGGTGTATGAAATTAAACAATAATAAATGCAAGATTGTGTACTTGGGCCAACATAATCCTAACACATCATAAATACTAGGGAGATTTACCTCATTAACTACCATAGATGAGAAAGACCTGGATGTGTTGGTTTCTAGTAACCAGGACTACACCCATCATATTAATGATGCTGTTAACAAAACAAATAAAATAATCTGATCTAGTAGATGAAACATAACATCCAGATACCCAAGAGTGATGATGCCTCTGTTTCAGGCCTATGCTCATCCGCATTTGGAGTATATGTCACAACTTTGATATCCCTATAAAAAATCAAATGTCAACCAACTAGAAAGAGTACAACATAATTATACCAAACATTTAAAAGGAATGCACAATCTATCATATGAACATCTGTTAAAAAGTCTTAATCTTATATCACTTGAGATGTACCTTTTAAGAGGGGATCTGCTTTTTCTATATGACAAAATTGAGAACCCTGCTCTTATGATGGAACTAGGGCCACAATTTAAAAACAACAAGTATGATATCAGAGGTCACCCACTCCAGTTATCTGGAAAATCCTTCAGTTATCAAAACCAGAAAGTTCTTCTACACATTGAGAATTATTAATTCATGGAATAAACTCCCATTAATATCATTATAAGCAGAAACAAATCAGAATTCAAATCATGGTTGGATGCCTACTTATTAGCAGGACGCAATATTAAATATTATGAATATTAAGTAGCATGGGAACATTTATGGGCCTTTGACTCTCTAGCTCCTTTACCACCTTAGTAGTATGAACTTATAAGTTGGATGGGGAATTGCTGGCAATCACAAGAAAAGAAAGAGACTTGGGCATCATCATCGTAGATGACCTGAAATCATCCAAGCAGGCCACTAAAGCAGTAGGTAAGGCTAGAGGGATGTTGAGGTGTATTAGTAGGGGTATCGCAAGTCATAAGAGGGAGGTAATAATCCCTCTTTAAAAGACACTGGTTAGGCCCCATCTGGAGTACTGTGTGCAGTATTGAAGGCCGCACCTGCACAAGGACATTATCAAAATGGAGGCAGTGCAGAGAAGGTCAACCAAAAAATGGTGCAGGTATTGCATCAGAAAACATATGAGGATAGATTAACAGAGCTCAATATGTATACCCTAGAGCAAAGAAAGGAGAGAGAGAGGTGATATGATCGAAACATTCCAACAATTTAAGGCCATTAATAAGGTGAAAGTGTCTAACATGTTTCAATACAAGAAAAATAGCAGGACAAGAGGACACGGCACGAGATGAGACACAGGCTGATTAAGGGGTAATGTGAATAAGTTACTTTTCACAGGAAGGGTGGTGGATGCATGGAACTGCCTACCTCAGGTAATGGTGGATATGAATACAGTGCAGGGCTTCAAAAAGGCATGGGATAGGCATAAGGGAGCAATACAGATGAATATGAATAAAAAGGCCATTGACAGAGAAGAGGCCTATGGCACATGTGTAAGGTAGAACAAATAGGCAGACTGGATGGGCCTTGCGGTCCTTATCTGCCATCATCTTCTATGTTTCTATGTTAAAATGCATTAACTGTTTGATCTTTAACACATTTGTGTGGTAGTTGATTCTATTTTTCCACTCCCCTTTCAGTAAAGCAGAACTTTTTAATATCCCTTTTGAACCTCTGCCCCCTCCAGTCAGCTTCATGTTGTGCCCCCTAGTGATGTTACCTTATTGGAGGGTAAATAGCCCATGATATTCTAATTTCATTTTGCCCTTTAAGTATTTAAATGTTCCAGTCATATTACGTGTCTCTTCTGGCCTCCAATGAATACATTTGTAAGTCCCCCAATCTTTCTTTGAATGGTTAGTCCTGTTCACTTTGGATCATTCTCGTCACTCTCCTTTGAACTGATACTAGATGGTCCCAATCCTTTTTTAAGCATGGATTCCAAAACTTATCACAGCATTCTAAGTGTGGCCTTACCAATGATATGTACAGTAGAATAATTATTTCATTTTTCCTACTAGAGTAGGCCCTCCCTGTGTGACCCAGCATCCAATTTACTTTACCATAGGTCTGGTCACACTGCACAGAAGTTTGACTCACTAATCATGGCTCCTAAGTCTCTTTCTTCTAAAGTTTGTATCAAGCAAACCTCTGCCATCCAATATTCAGATTTTGGATTTTTTTTACCTAAGTGCATAACTTTACACTTTTTGGTGTTGAATTTTAACTGCCAGCTACTGAATCTTTTCTCCAGTTTCATCAAATCCTCCTTTAGTTCCTATACCCATTCATCACTACACAATGAGTCTGAATATTAACAAGTTCTTGTGGTGCTTGCTTCCACTTATCCACTATCCTTCCTGTAAAGAAGAACTTTCTAACATTCCTTTTGAACCTACTCCCTGTCAACTTCATCTTGTGCCCCCTAGTGATGTTACCTTTTTGGAGGGTAAACAGCCTATGACATTCTACTTTATTTATGCCCTTTAGGTACTGTGGTTTCAATCATCAAGCACCCCCCCCCCCCATCATCCAATATTCAGATTTTGAATTTTTGTACATAACTGTATAACTTTATATTTTCAGATGTTGAATTTTTAACTGCTAAATACTGGACCATTTCTTTAATTTAATCAGATCATCCTTTAGTACCTTTACCCATTCATCAATGTCCACTTTTTTAGAATTGTTTGTATCATTCTCAAACGGTGACATCCCACCTTTTATTCTCTCATCAAAGTCACAGATATAAATGCTGAAAAGCACTTGTCACCTTCTTTACCTCTGATATAGCACCGTTAACAGCTACCTTTTATAAAATGGTCACAACAATTTCTGCATTCTGATTGGCTGTTTCCCATACAGCAAATATGTTCTATGCATTGGGAAAAAAGTGGTGGCCATTGCGTGAAATATCCAGAACAGGAATCCCATAGCCATCAGAATATTGACATTTCAACTAGCAGCTGATGTTTGCATGTTTGTTTTTTGCCCACTGTCAACTCCACAATTTCTTGATATGGCTTTTAAAAAGACTATTAATTTTGACTTCAGTATTTCTGAAGATGAACTGGAAAATCTACAGTATTTACACTTAGTGATGATGAAGAGATGCAGTTCAACACAGTACAACAGAGTGTCACAGAGAGTAACCAGAATGCAAACATAAATACCAACACTGACAGCAGTTCATCGAGGCACTTGACATTAACTGTTGATCAAGTAAATGAAATTGGGGACTCTAAAACTCAGCCCAGCACTAAAAAAACAACTGTGTGGGCCATAAACATGTTTGAAGATTGGCAGTCTGGCAAAGGACTGAAAATTGATTTTAAAACTGCTAGTCCTGCTTTTGTAAATGATACATATAGGGAGGCAGTATAGCGCAGTGGTTTAAGGATCTGAGCTGCAAATCTGGAGACTTGAGTTTGAATCTCACAGTCCCCACTTGCAAACTGTGTGATCCTGAGCAAGTCACTCAGCTGCCCTGTGCTCCCAGATTGCACCTGTAAACAAGCTTTCAGCTTAATGTGTCTCACCTGGTTAAACAATTGGTGAAAAAAGAACATTTTAACAATGAATATTTAATCGGTAGCTTCTGCAGCCTTCGTTCATCAATGAATAGGCATCTGAATTTGGTTGGCATCAGATGCAAAATCAATATCACCCTTACAGAAATATAAGTGTGCTGCACACATGCAGAATGCATGCCACATGCTTAATTGTGCAATGTTTGCATGTGGTTGGCACGTGAAGCAGGTCTAAAAAGCAAATCAGGTTCGCATTCTGCAAGCTTGACATGTGTCCAGCAGGTAGGCTGATGAGAACATTTTCTAAAAATCACATCAGGTACACATGTTGTATGCTTGACATGAATGCAGCAGTTAAGCTGCTATGAACGTCATTTAAAAATCACATCAGGTTCACATGCTGCATGCTTGCCATGTGTGCAGAAACTAAGCTGGTGCAAATCTCATCTAAAAAAACCCATCAGTTTCTATTTCTCATACTACTGCTAGCAATTAGAGCCATTAAAATACATTTTTCATGGATTTCCCATTTAAATTAGCTAAACTCAATAATTCTAATCCTTTTGCAAGTTGGTTAATGGCTTTTGATTTTTGTCATTAAATTTCCATTAATTTTAATGTATTGTTTGCTTAATGCATTAAATGCCTAGAATATAGTCAGCCAACATCCCCCATCCCAGATGTGTGAAGAGGGGCCTCTGTGGTGTGAAGCCTGACCCTTTTGTTTTGGTCCATGCAAATCCCCCTATGCATATTTAGTGCTACAAATGTGTTTCTCCATGACTGATTTGGCTCACTTTCTTTCCTTGTGTCATTCTGTATGCAGCATACACACTATGGCCATGCTCAGCACTCTTTGTGCTGAGTAGGGTCTTGGAAGCATGCTTCACACCGCACATTTTGTCGCTGAAATGAAGGACATGGACACTCAAAATGAGGAACAATGAGGACACTAATGCTCATGATGATCAGTACACATCCTGAAACACGGAGATACAGTACCTCAGAACACAACAGAAACCATTGCATTTACTTATACCAATATTAGCACCTGAGAATTAATTTTTACTAAAAAAGCAGGGTGCCACCCACCACCTCCGCATTTTGCCTAGGTTACTCTTATGGTGTGGCAATAATGGCATTAAATTTAGATTTAATCTTTTGCATGATAAGTGCCTCCCTGGTCTGTTTACGCTCATGCTGCAGGTGCACTCCTGACTTGACTGTGTCTGTATTGTGTTGTTCACTCTCTCCACCAATTAGTGGTGGCACCATCACATGTGATGTGGAGGAGCTTCAGCATAGCAACAGCACGAGTCACATGAGTGTGACACTGTCTTCTGGCCACATGGTAGACAGGCTACACACTACTGTTTGGAGAAGCTGGTGAGCACTGAACTCTACAAAGCAGTGTTGTGATGACATATTTTTGTTGGTCTGCAGTTAGTGAGTCTCCATCTCCCCTGGTGGCTGAAGGGGCAGAGGGTGAGCTAGAATCTAACTCGAGACTAGGTTACCTACTTACTCAACTTGGCTCACCTGACAAAAAAACAGCACAGGCCCCCACGGCAGAAAGCTTGGCCTAGCAGCAGCAGCAGTGACAGCAGTGTGGATAGCCTTCATAGGCCTTGATTAGTGCAGTGTGGTAACAGCCATGACAGCAGACATGCAAGAAGAAAGCAGCACAGTTTGGGTGGGTTCAGTTGGTGAGGTGACTTGGTTGCAGACCACATTGCAGACCTGGCATGGTTGGGTCTAGCATCCAGCTTCAGCAGGACAGAGGAGCAGTGGACTGAAAAATGGGTTAGTGGCACACTGGACCAGGCTGCAGGTTCTGGCCAGATAGCCAGGTAAGTAAAAGTAAATATATTTATTTTTTTACAGGGAAAGTGGGGAAGGAGGAAGGACTAAAATATTGATATGTTTTTCACATTTCTGTGCCTTTGGATGACTTCATGACACATATAAGATGGATATTGAATGGAATGGAGTTGAGGAGACAAATCAGGACAAAGTTTGCTTTTGGGGATGGGGGTTCAAAACTTCAGCCAGGAAAAAAAATAGTAACCGGGTGAGGTAAGCCCAAATCTGATTTACTGCTCCCCCTTGCTAAAATGTGAAATGGTGCCACTACCATAAAGTCTAAATTTATGGGACATCCTCAGTGTGAGCAGCATGTTTCCAATGAGGGATGGATGAGGAGCCGAGCAGTTTTCAGGGGTGAAATAAGGGCTGTTCCTTGCATTAAAGGACAGTTGAGTGGTATGGTATGGACAGACTATTGGAGTCCCACTATAGTCAGGCATATGCCCCCCCACCAGTGAAGCTGACCTCCACATCCCCACTCTCAGAGACATTATGACATAGGGCAAGGGAGCCTACAGGGGCCTAAGCCATCGAAATTAATGAGGGTATTCTTTTATTACTATTTTTTATGTTATTGATGGAGAGTTGGAGATTAATGAAGACCACTAAGAAGAGCTTTGTTAGTAGAACTGTGGCCTTCATTATTCTCCAACTCACCATCAGAATGTATAAAATAGTGATAAAAAAAATAACTCCATTCATTTCAAGGAGGCATGCCCCAGCACTCAGACCCACGGACATCATTTTTTAAAGACACCTGCTTCCAGCTCCCTAGTAAACAGGTCTGAGACTCTCAACGTATATCTATACTTGGTTGGTTGTCTGTAGAAGCATGGCTGCACCTTCTACAGTGTGTTTGCATGGGGGGACTGGCCATGTGGGAAGGTATTGAGATATTGCTACTTTTCTCTTTGCCCCTTAAAGTCTGTTTGTGTGGAAGCATTCAAAATTATGGAGAGAAAATAATAGGAGTACATGCCAGATGGAAGTAATTAAGTAGTTTTGTGGGTAACTGGGTATATTGGGGATGGGAAGAACCACATGTGTTCCCATTGGTATGTGTGCTACTGTTCACCTCTCTAGCTGAGATGAGATGGGATAAGAAAACTAAAAAGTATAACAGTGACTACAAGCATGCTGCATGTGTGCAACGGTATGCAGATTTGTATTGAAGTACAAGCAAGCCATATGTGTGCAGAACAGCAAGAGGAAGGAGGTGCTGTTAGAACTATACTACTGTACTGGGACTAAAAAAACTAGAACTCTACTACTGGGACCTTCAATTTAGGGTAAAAACAAAAAAAAAGAGATAGTGTGTTTGTCTGAGTTGGGTGAAATGAATTGTTATCCATGCAGTTAGCTAGGTGTAGAAGGAAACTTTGAATTAACTGTGCAGTTAGCTAGGTGTAGAAGGAAAGTGAATTATCTCTGCAGTTAGCTAGGTGTAGAAGGAAACTGTGAATTAGGGGGAGTGGCTTAGGCAGAATGAAGCCAGGTGTTTTTGATTTAAAAACTGCCCTAGATAGATTGTTGCACAGAACAGCAAGAGGAAAGAGGTGCTGTTAGAACTATACTACTCTACTGGGACTATATTGCCCTCCTTCCCTCCCTCCCTCAACCCCCCCCCCATCCAGAGCCAGTTCTACTTTTATAGGCACAGGATTTGACTAACAACAAGAACTTCCTGTTTTGGAACAGGAAAGAAGTGATCTCAGAGGCACAAAATACTCACCATCCTAGAAGGAAAGAGTAGCTCTCCACACCCCAGCTGCTGGAGGTCTGTCTCTGAGAAAGTAAGAAGGAGACTACTGAGGAATATAGGAGCTTCCTGTACCAGAACAGGAAGATCAGGAGCTTTAAGGGCATGAAGGCAGTAGGAAAGTAGGGAGAAAAAAATTAAACAAAAAATTATATATATATATATATATAAGTGCAATAGGGGTGGATGTATATTCCATGTGATAAATGCATTTATCTGAGTCACTGTATGTATAAGCAAGCAGTAACACAGAATGAGGGTGCCGAGTGCCTTATGCACCTGGGTGTGTTCTTATCAGGAGATAACCCACACCTTGGAGTTTGTTATTGTGCTTATAAAATGGGTCTGCCAAGTAACTATTTAAGAAAAAAAAGATGATTAGAAAACAGGAAAAACATTGTAAGAGTTTGAGGTTTTAATGCCTGAAGTAGTAAAATAGTCCCTTTATATAGGTAGTTTCTGTGCTGTGATGTCCACTACATGTGCTCCCCTCCCCAACCCCACTAGTTAGGTTCTCCTTTGTTAAAAACACTATGTTTTTATTTGGTCATATTTTTTTTTATTTAGACTTTGGTTTGACGGCATGGGAACCATACACAGCCATTTCTTAGTTCGCTTTTTTTTTAAATACATATTTCAGTAATTGTGTGGTGCCTTCCAGCTTGAATGACTGATCACAGAACTGAAAAAAGATAGTGTCGTGGTATAGAGCTGTTCAGTTGTTCACAAATAAGACACCGAAGGACTGCAGGGAATGGGGGAACGAAAGAGGAAGCAGTATGTTGTGGATCTGAAAGCCGTCTGTGTGAGTCCCTTGCTGGCTGCATTAGCACTTCTGTCCGAGTGTGGAGTGCTTACAACTTGAAATAAGCAGCTGGTAGCTAGCTTGCCATTAAAACATTTAAATGGTGATAGAGTTTTTATTTTTCAGCATGTTTCATAATAACAGCACTGTTAGAGTTGATGTTGGGGTTTCTATTGGCATTTGAAAGTCATTTCATGATGGCTCACGCTAGGCTCACTGGATCTTGGGACCTGCCTATACAAAGAAGAAGAAGAAAAAAATGCTGCAGAGGTTAGATTTTTATTTTTAAATTGGGGAAATGTGTCAAAAACTTTGTACACAGTTACGCTTATACTCAGGGCTCACAAGGGATGAGTGGCTAAGGGCTGCGTCATTGTAGCATGCACCTGGTTCCTGTCATCACGGTTGGCTTTTTTCTTTTTCTGGAGTACTGCAAGTTATATCTTATTTTTACTTTGTTTGGGCAACTGATTTATATGATATTGTGCTGTTCAGTTCTGTGTGTGGTGGTGGTTGGGGGGGAGGGTTCTCCATGGTTCGTTCTCTCATTTGGTCAGGGAGGTCCAGTTTAGAGACACTGGCACACTGCACAGTGATTTGTATTGTGAAATGTCCTGACTGGCTGAAGAGGTGCCGGCTGGCACAATATGCTCTGATAAGGACACAGGCAAAGGTGCCTCTCAACCAATCAGGACTCAGAAAAATTTTGACCTATTTTATAAATAAATTTATACATACAGTGACCATTTATACATGCAGTTTCTATGTCACAAATCTCTTTGGAATTCATTTAGAATGTTCAGCCTCAGAAGCAGTACTAACCATATTCCAATGGGAATAACTTTAAAACAAAAAAATGACAGCATTGTACTGTGAGCACGGAAAATGTTCAGCACAAAAATATCTACAAAATGAGTGGTGTTCCATTTATAGATATCTTTTAGGTTTTTTTTATAATTAGCAAAAAAACAGCATACAATTTTATTTTATTTTCCATTTTTTGACAAACAAATGTGAATAACTTTAAAATGAAAAAGTAGTATGGTACTGTGAGCATGACATTTGTTCAGCAAGAAGCTTTCTACAAAATGAGTGATGTTTCATTTAATAGCAATCACTATGCTAGGCGGACATGTTCTAGAAAAGTTAACCAAAACTCCTGAAAATTATCATTTAAAAAAAAGCTAAACAGTCAAAACCAAATGTTCCTGCAGTGATAGAAAGCATCCCTATAGCATAAATGAAATATACACTGGTGAGCTTTCAGATAAATGATTTATCTACACTTGTGCTGTTTGACCTCGGACACCTCACTCGCGGCTTGCACCACTCGTGAGGTTACCTGAGGTCAAACAGCACTTGTGTGAATAAATCATTTATCTGACAGCTCACCATTGTATATCCCTTATATATCAAATAATAAACAGAGAAAAGAGTAAGTATAGAAAACAACAGTTAAGGGGCCACAAATAAGACATGATGGGAGTGGTGCATTGCAGTGGCTGTGGAGCAGCAGTGTTCCAGGAGACGTTCTCGAGAATGCGGTGTTGTCCCATCTGCAGTCACCTTTCTGGGCTGAGGGAGGAGGTTGCTCATCTCCTGGCTGAGTTGGCCAGGATGTGGGGAACCTCCTCTCCCACCCAAGGATCACTAGAACCACTGTCTCAGAGGTTACCAAGAAGGAGGAGTGGTTGGATGACAGTGGACTCAGGGAGGGTGAGGGTGGTGGAACAGAGGTACATCCCTCCATTTGTACCTCTCCACAATTTATATGCCATTCTGGCAAAGTGTGGTTCCTCTATAGAGGCACCCACAGTGGAAACCAAGGAGGATGCTGGGAACCTCCCCAAAGGAGACCCACAGGAGGGTGGCATGGGACCCCAATGGGGAAAAAAAACACTCCTGGTGAGGGACTCCATTGTTAAGAGGGTAGAAGTGAGGGAGGGGAGAGGGAGGGAGGAAAGGTGACTGCCAGGCACCATGGCTTGGAGGGACATGAAGTGAATCCTTAGGATTGTGGGAGCAACTGCATGGGTGGAGGGAGCTGGATGTCACTGTCCACTTAGGGACAAATGACATGACTGGTAAAGGGATCAGAACAGTGGAGGAGGAGTTTGTGGAGTTGGGGATGGGCCTTAGACAAGTAGCACACATGGTAGCCTTCTCGGAGGCGCTGCCTGTCTATGGCATTGGTGATGCTAGGGTGCTCTGCACCATGGGATTCAATCAGTTGTTGAAAAACTGGTGCAGAGCTCAGAATTTTGGATTCATTGGGGACTGGGGGTCCAACTGGAGGGATGCAGGCCTATACTGGGGTGATGGTCTGCATCTGTCCAGGAGGGGAACCAGGAACCTATGTGATAGATCTAAATGCTTCAGTGGCAAGCATTTAAACTAGCTAAGGGGGGCACTGAAAAAGAGCAGGGAAATCCTACCCCCCAAAATAATCAGGGTAGTTAGTGAGGTAAACACCAAGGTAGAGACATTGATAGGGAGAAGGGCATATGTAAATGGAGAAAAAGGCAACGGCAGTAAGGACAGGGATGGGGCAAAAAGGGGTATGGCCATCAAAAAATGGAGGGTAATGAGTACCAGTGCCTGCAATCTAGGTAACAAGCTCCCAGAACTGGTGGCCTTGATAGAAGAGGGATGCCTGGATATCATGGCAGTCACAGAAACGTGGTACACAGAGAACCGTGACTGGGATGTCAACATACCAGGATACACAATCTATAGGAGAGACAGGGAGGGTAGAAGAGGAGGAGAAGTAACTCTCTATGTAAGGGAAGGGATCAAAGCAACAGAAAAAAAGGGTAAACAGGGAGGAGAGGAGGCACTGTGGGTCACTCTGGAGACTGGAAATGGCACCATAATCTGCACAGGGGTTGTATACAGACCCCCATGTCACGGGGAGATACTGATACGATATCCAGGCATCCCTCTTCCATCATGGCCACCAGTTCAGGGAGCTTGTTGCCTAGACTATGGGTGTTGGTACTCATTACCCTCCATTTCTTGATGGCCTTAACCCTTTTTTTTTGTCATGTCTGAAATGTTTTTTAGTTACTCATTATGTTCATGCAACTATGTAAAACTGTGTTACTGAATGATTGTGTTCTGTTTATATGTTGATTCTGTATGTCCTGTCTGTGATGAGGTACCTTTGTAAATGAGCCTCTGGCTCAAAGGTTATAAATCCAATCTATTCAATAAATAAATAAATAAAGAGCAGGGCCATTCTTGATGCCCCACAGGGGGGTATGCCTCAGACAACTAGTATTGGAACCCATTCAGGAGGGAGCAATCTTAAACCTAGTACTCTCAAATGGGGATGGAGAGAGGATCTCAGATCTAGAAGTTGGTAGCCATCAGGGAAAAAGTGACCCCCAAACAGTGTGGTTCACAATAAACTTTGCTGCAGAGTCAAGCCATACAAAAGTCAGGGTACTGGACTTCAGGAGGGCTGACTGTCAAAATGGAAGGGTGCCTCAGAAAAGCACTAGCAAACAGAGAAGAAGGAGGGGTGGAGCAACAATGAGGAAACATCAAAACTGCCATCACAAAGGCAACAAGCCTTTGTGTGAAGCAAATAAATAAATCAAAACATAAGAAAAAAACACTATGGTTCTCACATGAAGTGGTGGGGAAAGTTAGGGAGAAAAAGATAGCATTTAGGTAGTATAAGGAAATACAGAAGGAACAGGACAGAGAACTGTACCAGTTAAAGCAGAAGGATGTGGGGAAGACAGTCAGAATAGCAAAAGCCCAAACTGAGGAAAAGATAGCCAACTCAGTTAAGAGGGGGGATAAAACCTTTTATAGGTACATTATGGAGCATAGTAAGACAAAGGGAGGGATAGTGAGGCTGAATAAAGGGGACGGTGGGTGCGCAGAGAGGGACAGTGAAAAAGCAGGGATACTGAACAAATACTTCTGCTCAGTATTCACAAAAGAAAAGGAGGGGGAGGTACCTAATCCAATCAACAGAAGCACTCTGGATAGTGGGGTCAATCCCAGTCCTTTCACAGAAGAAAGGGTTCTGAATGAACTCCTAAAACTGAAGGTGGACAAAGCAATGGGACCCGATGGGATTTATCCCAGAATTCTAAAAAGAATTAAGTGGAGAACTAGTGACACCACTGACTAACCTTTTTAACAAATCATGGGAGGATGGTGTGGTACCTGAGGATTGGAGGAAGGCGGATGTGATTCCCCTTCACAAAAGTGGGAGCAGAACAGAGGCAGGAAACTACAGACCTGTCAGTTTGACCTCAGTGGTAGGGAAAATGATGGAATCACTTCTGAAGGAAAGAAAGTATTGTTGAGTATCTAGAGGTCAGTGGGGCTCAGGACCCAAGGCAGCATGAATGCACAGTGGGAAGGTCATGTCAGAAGACTCTAATTGATTTCTTTGACTGGGTGACCAAAGTAGAAGACCAGGTAGGGACTGTGGATATGGCCTACCTAGACTTTATTAAGGCATTTGACACAGTCCCACACAAAAGATTAATAATCAAATTAGCCAGCCTGGCAGTGGGTCCCAGGGTGGTAGCCTGGTAAAACATTGACTGGACAACAGGACACAGAAGGTAATAGTAAATGGAGTCCACTCTAAAGAAAGGGGTGTGGTACTGCAGGGTTCAGTACTGGGTCAGGTCCTTTTTAATGTCTTTATAGGTGACATTGCAGAGAGACTGGAAGGAAAAGTATGCCTCTTTGCAGATGGCACAAAGATCTGCAATAGGGTTGATTCACAAGAGGACATGGAAAGGATGAGAAGGGACTTGGCAAGGTTGGAGGAATGGTCAGAAGTATGGCAACTTGGATTCAATGCAAAGAAGTGCAAAGTAATGCACCTGGGAAACAAAAACCCAGGGAAAGACTACACAGTGTGGGGGGGGGGGTAGTAGTAACAACAACAAAAGTGGAAAGGGACCTGGGGGTAATCATATCAGATGACCTAAAGTTTAGCAAGCAACGTGATAATGCAGTAAGAATGGCTGGGGGGATACTGGGATGTATAGGGAGAGGCATCACCAGTAGAAAACAGGAAGTTGTTATCCCTCTGTACAGACAGTTGATAAGACCCCATCTGGAGAACTGCTTCCAGTTCTGGAGACCCCATCTCTGCAAGGACATAGACAGGATGGAGACAGCAAAGAAGATGGCAACTAAAATGATGCAGGGTCTGCAACAGAAGCCATACAAGGAGAGGCTAAAGGAGCTTAATATGTATACCCTTGAGGAAAGGAGGGAGGGGGGACATGATGGAAACTATATTGTACCTCAAAGGAATTAACAAAGTCCAAGAAGGTAGCATCTTTCAGAAAAGGAGATGTGCAAAAACAAGGAGGCACAATTTTAAGATAGAGGGGGGATGGCTCAGTGGTAGCATGAGGAAGTATTTTTTTCACAGAGAGGGTGGTGGACACATGGAATGACTTTCTGGATGAGGTTGTGGGATCAAAAACAGTGGGGGAATTCAATAATGCATGGGACAGACATAAGGCAATTCTTGTGGGGGGATAGGAAGAAATAGGCTGTTGGTTAACTAGGATCTGCAGCTTATTCAGTAGGTAGGTAAATGGGCAGACTAGGTGGGCCAGGTGGGCCTTATCTGTAGTCAATGTTTATGTTTTTATGTTTCAGTCAGTATAGCTCAGTAGTTAAAGGCACTGAACTGCAAACCAGAAGACTTGGAGACTTGGAGAGATTTATGTATATTGCAAGAGAAAATGGCATATATTATTTTAAGAGCAGTATTCTGTTCCCATGGCTTTGAATTTTAAAATCGAATAGATTATAAGCTGGAACTTATATCTGGATGACAAAAGATCTACAGAATAGGAAACACATTACAGTGTGTTGGTTCTAAATACTTCCTAGCACTTCTTTGGATTTTAGATATGAAAAACAGAGTAAACAGGGTAAATCGTTTCTTTAATTTTGCCTTTGCAGAAGTGAAGGATTTAAATCATGTTAAGATATCCATGGTATAATATGTTTAGGGCACAGCAAATATCCAAGCATTTGTAACTTGCTATTATCTAAGCATGCAGTGATTGGAGGGTTAGCTAGTGTCTCTGTATTTTCAAATCCTGTGCTTCCTGAAATGCTACTTCCACCATTTTCTCTACTATGCTACATTGAATCCCGTACTCTTCCCCTCCCCCACTTCCTGCTGTGCCTCTCCATGTAATTTGTCTATTATCACTTCCTCCTACCCTCTCTTGTCCTGCCTCCCTCCATTTTCCTCTTGCATCTTTCTTTCCTTGTGCAGGTTTTTTCAGCTATAAACTGGCACTGTAACAGTGTAACTTGATCTTCAATTTACCACAGGCTGTATTATATTTATGCTTCCTCCTCAGACTCCTCTTCAGTTCTGTTAGTCAGGAACCCAGAATGGTCGTGAGAGTGCTGCTTGCAAGCCCTACCCCCACCCACCCACACACCACCCACCATCACCTGGAGGAAGAACTGCAGGTACAGAACCATGCTGCCTCAGCATTCAGCACCTTTTGCCCTGCTTGGATCCATTAAGTGACCATCTGTATAATGTTGGTGTACTACCGCTGATTGTCTCCGAAAAGCGCTGCTATGCCACAGTGGCACATTGCCATAATAATTAAGGAATTTGCCCTTGGTGGTAGCATTTAAAAAGGGTCCAAAAGTATTTTTGTTCATGAAAGCATTTTATTATAAATATATGTTTGTAGTTCTATTGCATGTATAGAAACATAGAAACCGATGCCAGTAAAGGGCTGTTTGGCCCATCCAGCCTGTTCATTTTCATTGTGATTGCTTTTGCTGCAGACCCTCTTTAGTCTATGGGACTGTCTCTTCCACCCTTTCCTTTTCCTTATGATTTCCTTGTTGTTATCCCAGGTTTCTTTGAATCCCACCACTGATTTTTCCCCCAGTTCCTCCACTGAAAAATTGTTCTAGGTATCCAGCACCCTTTCTGTGAAGAAGTCACACCTTTCCTGAACCTTTCCTCCTTCAGTTTCATACTGTGACCCTTTGTTCTACAGCACCCGTTCCTCCAAAGAATACTTTCCACCTGTACCATGTTCACCTCTGTGAGGTATGTAAAGATCTCAGTCATATCCCCCCTCTTGCTTCTCTCACCCATGGTGAATATATTGAGTCCTTTTAGGGTCTCCTCATAGGGATTTTGATGCAGGCTCTGTACCATCTTTGTAGCTCTCCTCTGGACAGCCTCTACTCTGTCTATGTCTTTCCTGAGATGTGGTCTCTCAACCTGGACACAGTATTGCAGGTGGGGTCTTACCAATGACCTATATAAGGGCAACACCGCTGCCCTCTTCCTGTGGGGATACCCATACCTCTATACCTTAGCATCCCACTAGCTCTCTGGATCACTTTGTTTCATTGTCTGGCCAGCTTCAGGTCATCTTATATGGTTACCCAAGGTCCCTTTCCTGCTTGGTCATTGCAAGTATATCTCCTCCCAGTTTGTACTCCACCCCCCAGGTTTTCTGTGACTCAAGTGCTGTACTTTGTACTTTTTTGCATTATCCTTAGCTGCCAAACGTTTGACCACTCCTCCAGCCATTTTAAATCTGTTACCATCCTTTCACCCTCCACTCTTTTGCAGATATTGGTGTCCTCCACAAAGAGGCAGACCTTCCCATCCAGTTCCTCTGCTATGTCATAAATAAAAACATTAAAGACAACTGACCCCAGTGCTGATCCCTGAGGTACCATGCTGGTTACTCTTCCCTCCTGAGAGCAAACTCCATTTACCACCACCCTCCTCCTCCAATCCCAAACCAGTTTCTTATTCAGGTTACCACCTTATTGCCCACCCCCATGCTACCCAACTTGTTTACCAGTTTCCTATGTTAAACAGTGCTGAAGACCTTGCTGAAGTCCAGGTAGGCCTTGTCCACTGGCCCCCCTGATCCAACACTTTGGTTACCCAGTCAAAAAATCTATTAGATTTTTTGGCACAACCTTCCCTCTATGAAACCATGCTGTCTTGGGTCCTGCAGTCCATTGCATTCCAGGTATTCCACAATCCTTTCCTTTAATAGTGTTTCCATTGATTTCCCTACCACCAAAGTCAGACCGATAGGACTATAATTTCCCACCTCCTCCTCCTTGCTACATTTGTGAAGAGGGACTACATCTGCTTTTCTCCAGTCCTCCAGGACCACGCCTGTCTCCAGTTAACTGTTAAAGAAGTCTGCCAGTGGTATAGCCAGTATCTCCCTGAGTTCTTTCAGCACTCTTGAATACACCCTGTCTGGCACCATGGCTTTGTCCACCCTCAGATTAACAAGTGCTTTCCTGTCTGTCACCTCAGAAAAGGAACTGGTGTCCATTTCCCTCCCCTCATTGCCCTTGGTGCTTGTAAGTGGTCTCTCCCCTTCCCCTTCTATTGTGAACACTGAGCAGAAATATTTGTTTAAGATGTTTGCCTTTTTTTGGTCTTCTACTTTAGCTTGAAAGGGGGTTTCTGTGGAACACAATTTTTAGTAGTTTTCACTGTATCCTTCCATAACACTGCAAATCCTGATGGCAGTTAAAAAATACTCCTGTCTTTCTTTTTAGAATGATGGACTCAGAACTCCAAGCTACTTTTCTCTGAGAGCAAATGTGCAGACCTTCCAAACAAATCTAAATATCTTTAAAACTATTGAAGGTTCACAAAAACAACCAGAGTGAAAGTTGTTCAAGGCAAACAGACCTTTCACATGAGGGTAGGCACTTATCGGAATTATTTATATTTTGTAAAATATGGTCTTCCCAACAACCTCTTTTTTTTCTCTGAGTGAATACAGTAGGAGTCATGCCAAACAAATGTAAATATCTTGGAAAGTATACAACTTACCAATATACAACCAACATGAAAGTTGTTCAAGACAAAATGACCTTTCAAACGAGGGTAGTCACTAATCTGAATTCATTGGATTTTTTTATAAATATAGCCAGCTGAAAAGTGAAAATTATGAAGAAAAATGAAAATTCAGGTAATCAGATGGCCATAGTTGAAAAAATATAATTCAAACAACATCAAGTCTTGCTGTATTCTGACAATTGCAGTTAGTTCCTGCCTTTCAACTGCCCCGGAGAACATAGGGTTAACATTTCTATGCATGGCATAGAATGTTCATCTCAAGCTCAGTTGAAACCTCTGTCTGTTGTTATTCAAACTGCAACCATCAGATTCTTTACTCTGCCTCACTGAACAGTCGCTCCGGAGATTTCTCCTGGTACTCGGTTCAAAGTCGGTTGAAGTGTCGGTTTTCAGTCGGTTTTCTTCTGAATTGTTGTTTCCGCATAGTCGAGGGGCTTGGTTCAGTCAGTTCCCCTGGTTCCGGATTATACCCTGGAACAATTTTATGAACTAGAGTTTGAGAAGGAGGGAGAGTTTGACGATGATTGTGGTGATGGTGAAAGTCTGGATGTGCCTATTGACCCAGACATCTCCCCAGACAGACCTTCAGGTGTCTCTCCTCCTAGACTTTCTGAGTCCCCTTCACACTACATGTTTTACAGAAAGGTGGCTGATACCCTCCAGCTTCCTGTGGAGGAGGCAGTAGAGGATCAGGAAGAGCATGACTATGTAGAGATGATGGACATCCCAGAGTCTAGGAGACTATCTATTCCCCTTCCAAATCTTTTGGGAAACAGACACAAAAAATTCTTAAGTCTCCCAATTCTATACCTCCTGTGGACAGAAGAATGGACAAGAGGTATACTCTTTCAGGTTCAGATACAGAGTTCCTTTTTCAGCAATGCAGCCATGTTGGGGTTGTACAGGCTGCTGCCTGTGATAAGACAACCATTCCCTTGGCATCACACCCCCCAGACAAGGACTCCAGGAAGATTGATGCCATGGCAAAGAAGCAGTACATGGCAGCATCTTTGAGACTTAGGCAGGCTAATTATATAGCCTATGCAGCCAGGTACCAGAAGTCCAGGTGGGACACTGTACTGGCACTGGCTAAACAGGCTCCTATCCAGCTTGCCAAGGAGCTAGAGCAGGTGGCTGCAGATGAGATTGAGGCATCAAAAGTTCAGTTTCATGCTGCTGTAGACTCAAATGATGTATCATCGAGAGTCATGGCTACATCTGTGGCTCTTCGGAGAATGGTTTGGCTCAGATGTACTAGCCTCTCAGAGGATACCTAGGCTAAGGCCATGGATTTTCCTGTAGTGGGAAATTCTCTGTTTGGGGAGCAGACAGAGAATCACATGAAGAAAATGGATGAATACAGGACCACTTACAGGAGTGCTCAGACCAAGGAAAGGCAAGCAACTCCTCAAAGGCAGCAGTCCAGGGGCAGGGGCAGGCCTTTCCAAAGACCTTTTTACCAAGCACAGGCCTCTTCTTCTTCTTCTTTTTCACAGAGGAGGTTCTTTAGAGGGAGAGGCAGAAGGGGGATGAGCAGGCCTGCATCCACCCCTCAGCCTAAAGCCCCTGCCAAACAGACACCCTGATGGGTCTGCCCTGGTCAATTCTCCTATACCAGTAGGGAGCAGGCTGGCTTACTTTGTCCAGGACTGGATGTTTCTTACATCAGACAAGTGGGTCCTGGAAGTAGTAAGCAAGGGTCTGGTTCTCAGCTTCAAAAAATTTCCCAAGCTGAGAGCCAGATCTTTTCCACCTGAAAATCTCTCAGAGACCCTTGCCCTAGAGGCAGAGGTTTCTTCTTTCCCAGCTTTCAGAGCTATAGAGAGAGTTCCTACCCTACACTGGGGCAAAGGATAGTACTCCAGGTAGTTCCTAACCCCCAAAAAGACAGGAGAGTGGTGACCCATCCTGGACCTAAGATATCTGAACAAACATCTTTTAAAGCCAAAGTTCAAAATGATAACTCTGGGAACCATCCTTCCCTTTCTAAGGCCAGGGGACTGGCTAGCCTCCCTGGACCTCAAAGATGCCTACTTTCACATTACCATCAGGTGCTCCCACAGAAAGTACCTCAGGTTCAAGTTGCCCTCAGGCCACTATCAGTTCAGAGCAATGCCCTTTGGCCTAACATCAGCCCTAAGGGTCTTCAAAAAGTGCCTGGCAGTAGTTGTTGCCTTCCTACGAAGACAAAAGATTTCCATTTTCCCATACTTGGATGACTGGCTCATAGTAGATCAGTCTCCAGACCAAGAAAAGTCACACCTGCAAGTGGATCAGCAAGTGCTCACTTCTTTAGGATTCCTTCTCAACCTACCAAAGTCAGTTCTCGAACCAGTGTAGGTGCAGAACTGAATACATTAAAAGCAAGAGCCTTCCTTCCCCTGGAAAGAGCAAGGACCCTCATGGAACTGGCCTCTTCATTCAGCCTTCAGGTGTCTCAACCAGCAAGGCATTTCCTTCAGCTACTGGGCCACATGGCAGCTTCCACAGCAGTGGTCCAGGGTGCAAGATTCCAAAAGAGGGACGTTCAGTTCCACTTAAGTGCTTTTTGGTCCCAAAGAAAGGATTCCCTTACCAAACTAATTCCAGTGACTCAAACTCTGATTCAAGCCCTGCAATGGTGGCAGGATCAGGACAATTTGAGGCAAGGGGTTCCATTTGTCACTCAGTCTCATTCAGTAGTCCTCAACACAGATGCTTCCCTGCTGGACTGGGGAGCCCATTTGGGGGAACTTACCACCCAGGGACTGTGGTCTCCTCAGGAATCTCTGCTTCACATCAATCTCTTGGAACTCAGAGCAGTGTTTCTGGCACTGCAAGTTTTTTCCAAATCTGTACAGAACAAGGTGGTTCAGGTCAGAACAGACAACACCACCACCATGTGGTACATCAACAAGCAAGGAGGCACTCGGTCTATGGCCTTGTGCACAGAAGCAATGAAGTTGTGGTCCCTGGCCTATTCCCTACAAACCTCTCTGATAGCAGTTCACCTCCCAGTGAAGGATATTGTCCTAGCAGATGCACTGAGCAGAATATCCCAGGGCCATCACGAATGGGCCCTAGATCCCCTGGTGTTGAAAGTGATTTTCTCAAGATGGGGCAATCCAGAGATAGATCTTTTTGCAGCCCCAGACAATCACCAACTTCCTCTTTTTTGTTGCAGACACCCAGCCTTGGGCTCAGTCCCCCTGGATGCTCTGATTCTGAACTGGGAAGGGAAATTTCTGTATGCTTTTCCCCCTTCCCTCTCCTGTTCAGAGTGTTAGTCAAGATAAGGTCACAACCATGCAAAGTGATTCTGATTACTCCAGACTGTGCCAGGCAGCCATGGTATCCCTTGTTGCTGTCCCTAACAGTCCATCTTTCCCTGTCTCTTACTAACATACTAACATACTATTTGCCAGCAGATTAGGCCTTATGGTCTATCAAGTCTGCTCGAACCTAGATCCTTAGTTGGGTGCCGAGACCCTCCCATCCCTTGAGCTCCAGAAACCCCTATCATCCATCCCAACCCCCCCGGGACAGGCCATCATCTGATACATCCACTTTCTGTGTCTGTCCCACCCTTTCTTAAAGCTCTCCACTGTGGATCTCTGAACCAGCTCACCAGGCAGAGCATTCCAAGGGTCCACCACCCTCTCAGTGAAAACCTCCTCCTCTTTTCCCCTCACCCTTCCACCTTCCAACTTCAAACCATGCCCTCTGGTGATGCCTCCCTGCTTTAGTCTAAAGATCCCTCCATGTTTACCTATTTATTCCTTGAGTGCCAGAGACCTCAATCATGTCCCCCTGTCTCTCCTCTCCTCCAATGAAAACAGGCAGAGCTCCTCAAGTCTGTCCTCATAAGTCAAATCCCTAGCCCTCGTATCATCTTTGTTGCCCTCCTCTGTACCCTCTCCAGGGCTGTGACCTCTTCAAGTGTGGTCTCCAGTACTGTACACAGTACTCAAGGTGTGGTCTAACCAGTCCATTGTACAGCGGCAGAATCACTTCCTTGCTCCTGAGGTGATCCCCTTGCGATGCATCCCAACATCCTGTTTGCCTTGCTAGCTGCTCTCCTGCACTGCTCAGAGTTATTCATACATGTATCCACCATGACCCCTAGGTCTTTTTCCCCTATTGAGGCCTCCAGCGCCTCCCCTCCCAGGGTGTACCTGTGTTTAGGGTTTCCCCGACCAAGATGCAACACCTTGCACTTGGTGATATTGAAATTTAATTTCCATGTGTGAGCCCAGCTTTCCAGGGTGTCCAGGTCCCCTTGCAGGGCCAACCTCCCCTCTTCTCCCTCAACTACTGCTCCCATCTTGGAGTCATCCTCGAAGAGACTCATTTCACACCCTATACCATCCCTGATGTCTGATATGTATGGAATTACAACCTGTTAACATCCTCTCAGAGGAGGATTTGGTACCAGAATCTTCAGTCTCTCAATCTCAAGGCTTGGCTCTTGAAGAGTTAGAGTTTGCAGATCTGCATCTTTCCCAAGGGGTTCTGGATATCCTTAAGGCTCTCTAAAGACTTCCACCAAAAAGGCTTACAACTCCAGATGGAAAAGATTCAGCATTTGGTGTTCTAAGAAGAATATTTCTCCAGACTCTGCTGAATTGCCTACAGTTCTGGATTATATGGTCCATCTTAATTGCCTAGGTCTCAGACCAGCTACTCTCAAGGTACACTTGGCAGCTGTTTCTGCTTTCCTGTCTGTAGGCAAGTCTTCCTCTCTGTCATCCCATCCTGTATTCTGTAAGTTTTTCAAGGGATTGCTTCACACCAATCCCCCCTTTAGGGATCCTGCTCCTGCTTGGGATCTTAATGTTTGCATTGCTCAGCTTATGCAACCCCCTTTTGAGCCTTTGTCCTCAGCAGAGCTTAAGTACTTGACTTGGAAAACTGTGTTTTTGGTAGCCATTACTTCTGCCAGACGTATCAGCGAATTGCAAGCCCTGTCAGTGGAATTTGATTTAATCTTTTTTCACAGAGATAAAGTGGTCCTTAGAACTAACAGAAAGTTCTTGCCTAAAGTGGTTTCAGATTTCCACCTCAACTAGTCTATATCTCTCCCTGTTTTCTTCACTGATCATTCTTCCTCAAGAGAGAGGAGGTTACAGAGTTTGGATGTTAAAAGAGCCCTTAGCTACTACATAGAGCATACCAAGGGTCACAGGTTTGAATCCCTCCAGTTGTTCCTCACTTATGGAGAAGTTGGGAAGGGCGAACCTGCCACTAAGAGATCTATTGCCAGGTGGATTGTTTCTTGTATTCAATTCTGCTATGAAGAACTGGGTAGAATTCCACCCTCAGGTCTGAGGGCTCATTCCACTAGAGGTACAGCGGCTTTCCTGGATGCTGCCAGGGATATCCCTCTCTTAGAAATTTGTCAAGCAGCCACCTGGAAAACAGTCCATACTTTTACCAAACATTACTCTCTGGATATCCAGGCTAGGAGTGATGCTTGGTTTGGCACAGCAGTACTTCAGAGCCTGTTTCCAAAATAGGTTCTGTCCCTCCTCCACAGAAGTACTGTTTGGTAGTCTGCAATTGTCAGAATACAGCAAGACTTCATGTTGTTTGAAGAAAAAATTACTCACCTTAGTAATTATGTTTCTTCTCGTGGAGTCTTGCTGTATTCTAACCTCCCCCTGCCTCCCCTCTCAGAACCTAGATTTTGGGATGTGGGTGGGCAGGAGCAGTGTTGGGACCCTAGGGGTGCCCCTTTTACACCCTCTTTTTTCTTTGGGTGGAATGTTGTTTCATTTGATGTTTTTTTTTGTTTTTGGCTTTCCTATCTTGAGTCTTCCTTTGAGAACCAAAAACATTATATTTTTGCCAGTTGGCTAGTAAAAAGTTTACAGTTTCTACACAGAACACCTAGTGAGTTTTTGCTCATAAAGATCTGATGGTTGCAGTTCAAATAACAACAGACAGAGGCTTCAACTGAGCTCGAGATGAACATTCTCTGCCATGCATAGAAAAGTTAACCCTATGTTCTCCTGGGCAGTTGAAAGGCAGGACCTAACTGCAATTGTCAGAATACAGCAAGACTCCACTGGAAGAAACATAATTACTAAGGTGAGTCATTTTTTCTTAGTGCAGCTTAATGGATAGGCTCATTGGAAAGGTATTTGTGTCCTGAACATTTTTCATACTGATGGTTTATGTGTATCGCATATACATTTAGAGATATTTACATTTGCTTGGCTTAACTCCTACGAACAATGAAAACTGAGGAAATCAAATGGCCATAGTTTAAAAAATATAATTAGTGCAGCTTAATGAATTGGCTCATTTGAAATATCTTTTTTGTCCTGAACAATTGTCATAATGTTTTTTTATCTGTAACTTGTAAACTTTTAGAGATATTTACATTTGTTTAGCATAACTCCAATTGGCCTTCTAAACAGCCTCAGCTTTGTAAATTACTACTCCACTTAATGGAGAACTGCCTTGAATCTGTAAGTGTGTTTTCTGAAGAATCTATGTTTCCAATACTGGTCCACATTCTTTTTTGTTCCATCTTTCCTGGCCTTGCAGTACATTCACTAGGTGTGTCTGCTTTACACTGTTGTGGGCACTACCATTTTAGAACTGTATGATGTACTTTATGCCCTTGTTAAATAACTTACATTGTTTTTACTATGAATTTGTGTTCTGCTTTAGAACTCTGTGGTCCAAGTGGGACATAAACTATATCACACAGTTCTAAAATGGCACTTACCACCAGTGAATGAATCAGAAATACCCACTGAGTTATCTAAAAGGCCAATATAGACTGAACAATAACAGAATGGGATGCAATATATAAAAACCCTTGTTCTGAGAAAAATGACTTACAGGTTCAGTGTAGGACTCCTTTAAACAAAATTCTAAACCAGACCACCTTGTTCCTCTCTTGTCATGCCTAATTTAAAGTGGACAGGAATTTATTATTTATGTACAGCTGTTTGACATGTCTCTATTTTCATAAATTACATTTATACCTCTAAAGGATCCCTATTTAATTGTGCCTGAATAAAAGCTGAAGCTGTGAGTTGTGTTTTGTATTGTTTTCTTTGTATGGACAACATTTTATGCAGTTCCTTAAATGAAACCAAGAATTTGGAGTTTTGACTATGTCACTTTATGGTTTCATAAACATGGGCACTGTACTCATAAGTTCCTGCTAACATTTCTAAAACCATGAAGCCACAGAAAAACGGATTGCCATGTTGGTCCTTGTAACACAAGAGCCACAGAAACAGATGATTTGATACCTTTTATTTGGACCAACAGAGTTGTTACAAAAGAATACAGGTGCTTTTAGCTTTTGGATTACACAGACTCCTTCATCAGAAAACACTGGCAATTGTTTTAAAAGGATATACTTTCTCAAAATCCAGATCATGCAAAACAAAACAAAATGAGCATTTGTCAATGCCGAATGTTTGCTTGCTGGTTTTAGCATTAGAAATGCAGGAGTTAGACTGATGCAGAATAGAAATGGCAGTGAAGTATTGAACTTCAAGCCAGCCCCACCTCCATCCTGTAGAGATGGACAGGCATTGGGGTAAGTGTTTGGGTCATCACTCATGACATTCATGCTATGTCACCTCACCCTATTCTGCAGACACTGACACGTGTTGTGGTGTGTCTTAGGGTGTTTGGCTTTACAGTCACCCCATTCCATAAGGACATACGCTGAAATGGGTGCAGCATAAGAGAATGGGGTAAACTCTGTGGCCGAAGAGCCAAGGTACACCTCGAAGCCTGTCACTGGGTGGGTGGTGTGGGTGGGATGGCATGAGCAGTAAAGTTGGCAATCCAAAGGCACACCCTGATGCCTGCCAATCTGTACAGGGTGGGATGTTATGGTTAGAAACCCTAATGTCCTGGGTGTTTGTTAGTATTTGCACTACAAATTTTCAACATGGCCTTTTTGTGACCCCACCTCATGAAAGCATTTGGGACCTCTTCTCATGAAGAGTGGCAGTGTAATTTTGTCAATGTGTCCCGACCTTTGAGTTCCAACAGTGACAGTGCCATTCTGTGCCACATGTAAGAAAACACAGATCAGGCAGGATATGAAGAATGACAGCTGTACCATCCATATAGTGGTATGAAGAGATGGCAATATTGAAAATATATAGTGGGAATAGTAAAAATGCTTGTACTTCTGAGCATACGTGGAAACTGTGCAATGCATGCACATAACACAGTTATTTTATGGACTTTCATCACCAAATTTTCAACATAGGCATTTTAGGACCTCTGCTCATGATCAGTGTTGCTGTGATTTTCTTAATGTGTCCCGAACACTGATTTCCCACAATGAGCAAACTATTCTGCACCAGAAGTACAAAAACACATTTTGGCCAGGATGAGAAAAATCACAGCTGTACTGTTCATAAGGATGTGCAGAAAAATGGCAATGTTGAAAATCTGGAGTGAAAATATTGTACATTTGCGAAGTTACAAGCATGCATGGAAACTGCGCAATGCACGCTCATAACACACTCATTTTATGGACTTTCATCACAAAATTTTCAATATAGGTATTTTAGGATGTCTGCTCATGAACAGTGTCACTGTGATTTTCTTAATGTGTCCCAAACACTGATTTCCCACAGCAACTGCGCTATTCTGCGACGGAAGTGCAAAAAAACATTTTGGCCAGGATGTGAAAAATGACAGCTATACTGTTCATAAGGATGTGCGTAATGGCAATGTTGAAAATCTGGAGTGAAAATGTTGCAAATTTGAGTGAAGTTATGAGCCTGTGTAGCAACTGCGCAGTGCACACTCATAAAACAGTCGTTTTTTTGATTTTTTCTAATAAATTTGCAACATAGACTTTTTGAGAGCCCACCTCATGAACACTGATTAATCAGTCCCAAAAGGTGATTTCACTCAGTGACCACAAAATCATCTTTCAGGACCGAATAACACCATGACAGTGGCTGAATTCATGAGCAAGGGGTCCAAAAACTCTATGTTGAAAATTTGATACCAAAATTCCCCAAAATGCCTGAGATATGTACCAAAGTTGAAAAAAACCTATTTATGCCATTTTACAGCTCACTGGCATTTCCTCAGTTCGCAGTCTGCTTTGAAGACTGCAGACGTGTTCCCAGTCCACTGAAGATCATTGTGCGGGGCTCCAGAGGTAAGCATGGGGAGGGGTGGGGGTAGGATGCACAGGACGGTGGAGTGCGGGTTCAGGGAGGGAGCAGGACAGACTGAGGACTGTTTTGTGCTTACAGGAGAAAAAAAACGGGACATTTTTTCAGGGGCATTGGCATGCTGGGGTGGGCTCCTAGCATGCCACCTGTGTTTTTTTGGGGGACATATCCAATGGTGGATTAGGCACCCCATCAGCACATGGGGGGCAAGAGCTAAGGGGATTGTGCACCCTCATACAAACCAACGCTTGAGGGGAATCCTATGCTGATGGGGAGTGGGCCCCATCAGCAAATTACACTGAGGGAATGAAGCTGATGGGGATTGGGCCCCCCATCAGCATACAAAAAACTATTTTGGGGGGCACTTGATGCTGAGGGGGATTGGGCAGCCCCAAGGCACAGGGGGGGTACTATTGTTTGTAAACATGGCAGCGGCCTGCCGCTGCGTTCAAACACAATATTACAATAGGCAATGTTTTATGCCCAGCAATGATGGGTTGCTCCCTCATTGCAGTGGAATGGCTGATACTGCAATGATGAGGCAGCCCCTGATTGCTGTGGTGAAAATGTTTCAACTTGCTGGCACTTTTAGAGACCAGTGTCATCAGCACACTGTGCCTCCATTGGTGCACCAATGCCAAACTTCCAAATGCAGTACCTCCGTTGGCTGTCACAGTACCGCGCCTCCACAACCCACTTCTCTCCTAAGCTGCACATCATGTTTCTTGCACATGCATGCAAGCAAACATAAAAACAGATTAAAAGTTGTTAAGGTCCCCATTGGTTAAAACTGTTTTCAAAAAATCAACATACCCGTACAAAGACAACAAAAGTTCCATCAAAAAAAAGTTATCCCAAGGTAAAATGACACTGACTTGAAAGTGCAGTCCCTGAGAAAAGCTATAAATCAACTGAAGTTTCATTTTCAAATTATCGGTGTGTGTCTATGCTAGTATTAGTAAATGACAATGATTAAAAACCACAAGGAAACATAAGCTTAAAGATCAGCTGACAACTTCAGGAGAACTTTAACAAACAATATTTAGATAAATTTCAGTTTGTGTTTCAAATTGGTTCTTTATTCCTCCTCCCCATTATTTATTGCTGAGGTCAATTGCATGAAAACAGGATTTTGGCTCCTGAGAGTTCATCTATTTCTGTTGCAGTCTCCTTACCTGAGGTCAGTTACTCTCATGGTAACAGATTGTGATGTTATAACAGAACATTATGACTTGAAGAAGGGAGTAAGATATAGAGGCCGATTAACTTTAAAGTAGCTGTTAGGGATAAAAATCATGTGTTCATGCACATTTCCTCAGTAACAAATAATGGGGAGGAGAAATTTAGAATATATATGGAATACAAATGGAATTTTACTTACTTATTATGCTTTTCAAATTTTTCTTTTAAGCATCAATATCTCTTTCAACAGTGCATGGTAAATAATGTTAAAAGTCTTATACATATGAAAATATCTCTGTTAAGTAAAAAATAGGTTAGAAGACAACCTGCCCTTGTGTAAATTAGGCATTCACCACCTGTTTCACACAGTGGTGTCAATCATGTTCTACACAGTGTGCTATTCAGATGCATTTTTCTTACACTCTGTGCACAATAAGTCCATATTACTCATGCACAGTCAAACTTTTACTGTCTTAAACATGATGGGGGAGATATTCAGAGGAGTTGCACATGCGCAACCACAGAATTACACCCTGGAGCCATATTCAACCAACAGGAATGGACGGCGCAAAAGCCATTGCACAGATATGCAACAGTAAGGTATGTGGCACAAGTAAAAGGTGGTGTACCCATGAATACACTATGCAATGGCATATTGAGCAGTAAAGCATGGTGTAAGTCAGGAGCAATTCATAGAACATGCCGCACAGAGTTGAGCCTTTAAAAGCAAGCTTAAACACACACACAGCCGATGCACAAGACACCGTGCACACCAGAAACATGGATGGAACACCATTTATGATGGAGGCAGTGATGAGGGGTGTGAGAAGGTGGGAGGAGGAACAGAAATGTGGCCGAGGAAGGGTCCACCACTTGTACACCACACACAGACGGTACCATGCCCAGACCACATTTGAGGACTTTGGCAATGCCGAGATCATGGGATTGTACTGACTGAACAGGACAATTCTGAGGCAGCCCTGTGAGCTGTACCATAAGGAGTTGAAGACAGCCACCAGGAGGAGCCAAGCAATAAAAGTGGAGACCACGGTGACAGCAGCAATGTGTCTTCTCACCACGGGCAGCTTCCAGAAACCAACAGGGGCAACCACAGGCATCACCCAGTTAGCCACATCCCATCTCCTCATACAGTTCCTCAACGATCTGCTGCCACATGCTTCAAAGGTCATCCGATTCCCAAGCACACAGGCAGAGCATACAGCAAACATGCAGGGATTCCACAGGGTGGCATGCATGTCAGGTGTGATAGGGGTGCTAGACTGCACCAACATGGCCATATGTGCACCACCTGGCCCAGAGCGCACAGCATACATGAACCAGAAGGGCTACCCATCAGTTAACTTCCAGGTGGTGTGCAATGCCATGGGGTGCATCACCAATGTCTGCACCACACACCCCAGAAGTGTACACAGTGCATTCATCTGCTTCATGCTGTGCCAGTGATTTGAGTGTGGGGAGATCTCCATGGTCCACCTGTTAGGTGAGTATGGGCAGGGATGGGGAGCTGGGGAGGCTGCGCATGGGTCATGGGCCCAGGCCACATGTGGCAGCTGCCAACAATGATGCTGAAGGGGTCATGGGGGGGCCACCATCATGACAATGCTCTAACCTGTACACCTTACCCACACAGGAAACAGCACATACCCCCTGCAACACTGGCTGCTAATCCCCATCCAGTGCCCAGCCAACTGCACCAAAGAAAGTATAACAAGGCCCACAGTGCAACACACAACATGATCCAGTTGGTCTTTAGCATGCTCAAGGTGCAGTTCCATAGCCTAGACAGGTCTGGTGGTGCCCTACAATATAGCCGTGTGAAAACCTGTGAACTATTTCTGGTTTACTGCATGCTGCACAACATGGCCATTGACCATGGGATAGCCATACAGGTGGATGAGGGTGATAACAATGATGATGATTGGGAAGATGGCCCGGAGGGGGTGGAGCACCCAGCCTGCCATGGAGGGATGCAAGGCTTACCTCAATGGCCAGGATGCAGAGGGCAACCATCGTACAAGAGCACTTTGGGAGCCGCAGGTGAGTAGGTGCAATGACAAATGTGACAATGTGCAGGCACAGAACAGACAACCACACTCTCACACACATGGAGGTGCATGACCACACACGGAGGCATGCATGGCCACTGGTACACACACAGCTGGCACAGGGACAGTGCCAACACACATGCTGCATGGCATACATTCATGGGTACCTGCACACACACACGCAGGCATGAGGCTAGACAATGGCCAGCTGAACCAGGATGGGCACAGGAAGCAACAGCAGCAGCATACCAAGTGCACAGAGTGCCATGGTGTACTGTGCAGACAGCACATCTGGAGGCAGCAGCTGTGATGGCAGGCCAAGCACACATGCGGGCCGCAGGCAGTGGCATGGATCAGACAGATGTCACCAGCACACTGGCAAGGCTGGCACAGCTCTGCCCTCATCACGCCCATGCCACATTGCCCTGCAGCACAGCACGCACATAAGGGGCTACACCGCTTGCCATTTAGACATGCCACCAGATGCACATGGGCGTGCGCAGAGGATCATTATCATGGACGTGGCACCAGGCTGTGTAATGTGAAGGCATACCAAGCAGGCCTACCAGGTGGAGTCACAGCTGCAACGGCCACATGGGTGGCCATGCCATGGCAGTGTGGCAGCCACAGGCTGCTTAACAGCTGCAGTAGGTGTACTCAACATACTCAAGGGGGTGGAGGCACAGAAATTAGACCAGGTTCCCAGTGGCATGAACAGCCAAGTGAACAGAGACCCACCAGGGGTGTCAGGGATGGGCATGTCGGAGTCCGGCATCAGCCATACTGGGGTCACCAGACGATGGGTCCTCAGAGTGGACACCACACTACAGAGTCCAATGCATCCTGCTGCACCCACTGGACACCAGTGATGCAAATCTGGTGGTGATGGCACCAGCAATGTGGTCCAATGAGGTGGTCATGGTCTTCCACAGCTGCCAGACCTCACCCATCAGCTGGGCACATCCAATGTCCGCATGCTCAGACTGGTGGTGTAGCTCCACCCACAGTGCATGCAACTGTGCCTTGAGCACTGCCTGGTTCTCCACAGATGCCCGCAGCAGCATGGTGTGCTCTTCCAGCCTGTCAGTGATGCTGACCCACTGGGGGTGTGGTGGCATGCCTCCAGCAGCCCCTGATGGGAGCTGCCACATGGGGGCCGCACAGGGGGAGGTGTTCGGGGGGATTCCCCATTGGTGGTTGCTGCAGCATGCTGAATAGTGGCCACCGCTGTCCTGCTGCCTGCTGCATGGTCCCGTTGGCCTCTGTGTCTGTGGTGCCTGCTCCACCATGGCCAGCCTTGATGGTGTTGCCACCTACCACTGTTGGGCCATGGACAAGGGGGGTCAGCACAGTTGCTGTACTGCCATCACAGGTGACAGCCGCCAGTGTGCTGGACTGTACCCTTGGTCGTGACCCCGGGGACAGTGCCACCCAGGCTCAGTGCAAGGTCATCATCCGTATCTGACCCACCCCTCACCTGCATGTTTGGCCCCAGTATGGGCAGCCCCTCCATGAGTAGTAGGTCTGACAGGGGGTCATCATTGCCCAGACCCAGGAAGGCTAGCAGATCCTCACTGGCACATTGCTTATGTTCAGTGGCCCAGATGCCTGAAGATGTAGAGGGCTCGTCCTCAGCAAGTCCTGCCTCAGTGGGTGCATCCTGCAACCCACCCCAAGGTGTGATGGTGCTGAAACACACAACGATAGAACACATGAACAGGATGGCAGTGTGTACGCCGCACCACAACTGGGGAGGGCATGCGCGCACAGGCATGGCCACCATGGGACAGGACGGGCCTGCTGCACCACACAGCAGGCTGGGCGTGCCATGCATGGTGCACATGCAGGGCTGGTCATGCATGGTGGACAGAGCACATACATGGAAGAATGCCATGGCTGCACAATGCCATTGGCTGCCCTGCCTGCTGCATGCTGTGTGGCCACCCACACCCCTGTGGGCCACGCCATGCCTTGTGTCCACCCTGCCTATGCTACCAAGGTGCCCGTGGGACATGCAGCACACCCTGGGACCAGGGACATGTCCGGTGTCCAGTGTCCACATGGGCACCATAATGCACACAGGCGGTCCTGGGCATGCACAGTGGCACCCCATACAGCATGTGCAGCAGCCTGCAGGACATACATGGGGCCCATGGCATGGCTGCACACACACAAGCATGCCACCATGCAGCCTCCCTTCCCCTCACACCCCAGCCACACACCCCACTGCACCACCTCTGCCTGCCTCAGCCCCCACTGCTCCACCCCACCCACCCCTCAGCCCCAGCCCTCCACCCCTATGGCACACGGTGACTCACAGTGCTGTGATGGGCTGCCACTCTTCTGAAACCCACCACCCAGGATGCCCTCAATGGCTGCCCAGATGATGGTCGATGCCACCATCTCCTCCTTTGCCGTGAGAATGGGGGTAGCTCCAGAGCCCCTGCCGGTCCTCTGGTAGGACACCCTGATGGTAGCTACCTTCTCTTTTATGAGTTGCCTGTCAGTTCCCATCTTTTTTTTTGCACTCCTGTGCACTTTGCTGATGGCAGCCATGGGCATTCACGTATGTCACCACCTTATCCCACCCTGTGGCATGCTCCTGTGGGGTGCCCATGACCCCAATCAGCAGCTCCTCCCTGTCTGTGTAGGCCTCAAACAGGGCTTGCTGCTCATCCCTGGTAAAGTTGGGCCTGTGCTTCCATGCAGGCCCCTGCTCCTCAGCTCCATCATTCTCCGACATGCTGTGACCTGTGTACGGAAAACAGTGACACCATTAATAGACTGTCAGACCAGACTGGTTCACTGCTGCACAGACTGAACTCCCAGTAGCATCCCAATGTATGTAGGCCCATACCAGTATGGCAGCAATATCTGTCAGTACGTAGTATTGTGGTGGCATGCATTTATGGCCCAATGCATGCAAATGAGCAGCTGTGCAACCTTAATCGTATGCTAATGTCCCTAAATGCACCATGCATAGGGTCAGTAGACAATTAGCACAGAGTGGCTGAATATCGTTGTGTTGCACCATGTGCATTTCAATTGTGCCGGGGAGTGCCACTGGCACACTTCCTGCATGTGCTGGATGTACAGCATTTCTTCTGCCATGTGGAGTGCAGCCATCACTTTTGGCCTATCGTAGACCGGTGCATGTTGCGTAGCATGCCTCATTGTGCATGTGGCCCTGTGTGCAGGCATAAATGCTGCATCCCTGCACTATGTAGGCCTATTGCACACTGTTGCTGCTTGCACCATACCCCCTACTGTGCAGTGGCTGCAACTGTGTGCATGCACACACGGGCATGCCACTGTGTGGGATTGTACTGTGCATCTGTGGGGTCAAGGCCATGACCCCTGACTCCTGCCTGATGTGGCTGCACTGCACATGTGTGTAGATGCATGAATAGTGGCAGTTACGCTTCCCAATCGAGCAGATCCATGCTGCTCAGCTGTGATATGGGCCATATTGTGCATGCGTGGTGCACTGCTCCATGTGCTGGCACAGTCATCTCACATGTTGTACAGCACATCGGTAGGCAGCATGTCCATCTAGGTGCAGTATGGTCACAGTGCAGTCAACTGGACCGACTTAGAGCTGGCCAACCTAGTGGCCCTTGTCCTGCCCATCGAGGACCCCCTCTTTGGCATAGCAGACCTGCAGGAGACATGCACAGCGGTGTGGCAGGGTGTGGCGTCTGGCCTGGAATGGTGGACAGGGGTGCCATGCACCACAGAGTAATGCAGACACCATTACAGTGACCTGCAGAGGCATGATCCAGGATGCCTATGGTGGCTGCAGGAGTGGGCACCTAGGAGATCGGTGCCACAGCCAGGTAGGTGTCACATTGCCCTTTGCATGCTTCTGCTCTTCCCGGCCTGCACTGTGCTGTGCGCCATGTGTGTGGCTGTGGGGGGGGCCTGCACTGATGGCTGGTGCACATCCTCCATTGCTGCACTGCATGCCTGTGATGTGCATGGTAATGGAGGGTCATACACCATGCCATGGGCACTGGTCTGTCCATCTGACCATGCCTTGTCAGCACTGTGCACTTTGGTGGTTGTGGGTGGTTGACATCATGGCATGGCACTCATGTACATTGTCTCTCTCTCTGTTCCTTCCACAGCTCCCAAGGGCAATAGGTGGGCCAGACTGACCATGGCGCAGTTCAGGCAGTGCAGTGATGGAGATAGTGCAGCTGCACCCACACCTGTGCAGGCAGGTGAGTGTGTGTGGCATGGTGTGTGGGGGCATTGTTGGCTGTGGGGGTAGCTGTGGGTTGGTGCATGGGTCTGTACAGCCATGCATGCCCACTGCATCGGGCAGTGCCAGGCACTGGTGCATGCACCATGCTGCATCTGTTGCAGGGCCAGGCTGTGGCCTGTGTGTGTTGCTGGGATGTTGCCATCCCAGGTGGGGCAGGGGTGTGTGCACATTCCATGGTACGCGTCTGCTGCACGGGGTAGCCTATACTGACCAGGGGGCCCTTGCACCTGGACAGTGTGGTCCACTGCCAGGGTCTTGGGGTGGGTCCATGCAGGCGGCCCCTGGGGCATGGTGGTGTCAGCTGCTGCTGTCCACTGTGTATGTGCCTGTTCCAGTTCTGTCCACTTGTGGGTACAGTGGCTGTCCCATGCATGCCTGTGGGTGGGGCACATCTACGTGAGCACTGGTACTCATTGTCTATCTTGTTTCCCTTCCTGTAGGTCAAGCCAGGTTGCATGGATGGCACCTTCAGAGGGCACCCAGTGTGCTGCTCCAAGTGCCTCGAGGTCTGTTATGGCTGATGTTTCGGTGGCTGGACTCCATACTCTGCATCGGCCACAGGCAGTTGGGTGCCACCTAGGCTCTTGTGAGTGAGGTGCACCAGCTGTGGGAGGTGTAGGGGCAGAGCACCATTGACAGTGGATCAGCCCATCACCGGGCCATGGACTTGTTGCCCCCTCCTGCTGTTCTGTCCTCTGTCTGTTCCTGCCACCTTGCTCCTGATCCCATTCCCAATTTTTATCATCCATTCCCACCCTTCCTCCTCACATCCTGTTCCATTCTGTTCTGCACTGTTTGCACACCCCTGTTATGTGTTTCAGTAAACTGTTTTATTTCTACACCTCTGTGACTGCATCTCCTTTACCTGCACTGTGCCTCCATCATTCTGTGCTGCTCTTGGGTGTGCCTGTTGTGGTCCACAGATCTGCCCTTTCTGGTATGTGCCCTTGTGCTGTGGCTGCTGTGTGCCACCTGCCACCATGCCTGATACCATTGGGCCATGGGTGTGCTTCTGGCCCTGCCTACAGTCCAGTGCTGCATGTCCCTGTATGGCGTTGCTGCCCTGCCCCTCACCTTCACCATTTCCTTTACTGGTGCTGGAGTGCATTGAGGTGCTGGATCATACTAGGTAATGGTCACACTAGAAGCAACAAGTTGAATGTCCAAAGCAGTAACTGGGATTTTGCAGTATGGCTTTATTTTCAGATGTTACTTAAAGCAAGGGTGGTCCACAAGAGGTTTGTCATTGCAACACAGGCACACTCTTTTTCAGGACACTTTGCTAGGCAGTATAGATTTCCAGAAAAACATCTCTATCTCTCTTCCAAAGTGTATATCTGTGGGATATAAACCACACTTTAAACATTTTCCATGCATTTTTATTTCCAAAGTGTATATCTGTAGGATGTGCCACACACACACATTAAAATCCTCCTGGTTCATGGTCTTTGTACAGGGAACAGTGGTGCCCATCCATGAACCACTTAGCCCTTCCTGAAACTCCAGATGGCATTCCTCCCAGCCTTTGCCCCAAACAATTTCTGTCATTTCTTCAGGGTTACACCAAATGAGTCTCCAATCCCCAATGAATTGCTAAAGACTCCCAACTTTAACTTTAAATTCAGCACAGCTGTGGTGAAAGGGGTCCTGACCGTTATCATCTAGCCTTATCTAGGGCACACACACATCAGACAACTCCCTCAGAGAACAGTCTCAAATTCTGTACTCACAGATTAGTTGTTCCTTCCTCTCAGTCATGAAAAGAACAAAATGCACCTTACTTTCTCTGGTAGCTGTCAGATTCTATTCATTGTTCTTCCTTAAGGCAGCTGTGAACTTGAGCAACTTCAGGGGATTGCCCCTTAGATCCACAAGAATTGCATTCCCTCTCACCCCCCCCCCCAGAGTCAGTGGTAGAGCCAGGTTTGGGAGCATTTAGGAGCTAAGGGGGGCCATTCAAGTCAATCACGGGCTCCACAATGGGCAGTAAACAGTGAATAAAGATGGTGGCGGGGCACCACTATTCACACTTGGGCAGCCAGGATGGGCAACCACTCTCCCAGCTCCCCCTCTAGCTCTGCCACTGCCCGGAGTGGAACTAGAGTCCTGCAGGCAAACCCAAGATTTTACCAAACTAGGGCGAGAAATTCCAGGGCTCCCTTTGACAGAGTCCCAATGGCAGACCTCCTGCCACTCTAACTGCCAAACTTGAGCCTACTGATGAACACTCTAAGCTCCCCAAGAGCAGATTACTCTAAAATGGTTATGCTGCTATGAGAGTTCTAAATGACATAATCATCCTTCTCTCAGGCTAGCTCAGTAAACAGTAGTGTCATTATGTAAAAAGCCCCTAATGAGTTCCCCACCAGCTGCCTTTCCTACCTGCCTAAAACTAGTACTAATGGGATTCTATTAACCTGAGGGGACTGGGTTGTTACATATAGTAATGTCAGCACCAACATGTTGAATAAGGATGACTCTGGGGCAAACTGCACATGTGCTAGTACCACACATGCACAGCACTGTAATTGCTGCAGTATTACAGCTAACTCTGGTGCAACAAGTGCACCACATGTATTTTTCACCTCTCTTGCTGCACTTAAAAGCTTTCAACAGCTGTATTGGCTCTGATCAGAGTTTGTTTAACTATACAATCCCTCCGTTTGTTTTCTTTTTCTTGCTAACATACCTGAAAAAAATGTTTTGTCCCCTGGGTTATTCTTTCCTTAGTTTGCGCCTTTGTGCTCCTTACTGCTCTTCCTGCCTCCCACCATTTCCCTGGATACACTTCCCTATCATCTTCTTTCTGGATCTTCTTATACCTTCTGAATGCCACTCTTTTTGACCTTACTTCTTCTGCCACTTCCCTTGAGAACTATAACGGTTTCCTCTTACTTCTGGTTTAGCTAACTTATTTGATATACGGGTTTGTTGCCTTGACTATACCCTCTTTTAATTTTGCCCATTTGTTCTCCACCCCACCCAGCACATATTCCCCCACTAGGTCCTTTCTGAGGCATTCCCTATCTCTGTAAAGTCAGCCCTTCTGAAATCCAGGACCCTCACCCTTGTGTTGTTGGATATTGCATCTGTTCTTATATTAAAGAGCAGGTGCTTAGTAAGGATGTATATCTTAAAGAATGAAAGTTTGGGGTGTTTAGCTACTTCTGTAATTATTTTCTGTATGTTTATTTGTTTCTTTAATTATCTTTTCATTATATTATTTGCATTCTGCCAACTACTAGCAAAAAAAAGAAGTCAATGGAATTCTTGTATTGTGACATCAGAAAATCTTTACTGGCAAGGCTGGCTGTGTATTTCAATGGGAAACGTCATACCTGTTTTCAGATTTTTAGAGAACAATAACTCTTTCTACCACCAAATATTATACATTTATTGAAATATGTGATTTTTGATAAATTGTCATCTTTTGTTATAATTTAGCAGGTGACATTTTCCTTATGGGCAGATTTTACTTGGGGAGAAAAAGAGAAGCCAATTATCATTTTAAAAATCATAAAATCATACAGATGAACCACAGTAGTGCAGACATAAAAGTCAGAGTCTGTTGATGAAAGAAATATCTGTTTCTTTTGAAAAGACAGAAAAATATATTTAGTTCCTCATTGAAATACACTGAGTTCCTAAATAGTTGGCAGTTTATGACATCACAATACCAAGAGTCCACTAAATTCTTTTTTTACTAGTACCACTTGTTTCACTGCACCAACAAATATTTTATTATGAAAGCATGAAGTAATTACTAACACACCGAAATACAATAAATAAAATAATCAGCTGTCTATTTGTTAGACGTAAACACCTGGGGCTTGATTCCAAAAGGGATATGCATGTCACAAAGTGACTTGCACCGTAACAAATGTTGCAAGTAGCACTTTGTGCCATGGGTTCTGACATTCAGAATTCCAAGAGGTTACCTGTGGCAAGTTGCAGGCTGCCTGCGGCCAGGTGGCACTATGCCATCCAATCGCCGAGCAGCAAGGTGGAAGGGGGGTTATGGCAGCACATGCACCTTATTCCAAAAGGGCCACTGCCATAACCCACAAATGCAATTCCAGAAGGTCCCAGGGAGGACCTCCATCAATGTATGGTTATACCAGCAATGTGCTGGCGTATGTACTTGGGATGGCTGCCATGCATTGGAACCCAATGCCCTCCACCCAGCCTCATCCCTACATACTACTGCAGATCCCCAAATTCATAAAAGGACTCCCCACTTGACCCCAATCCCCAGCAATACTGGAGTCACCCTGGCCCAATTCCCAGTAATGCAGTGCAGTGCTGCCCCCAAGGCTGGTGAACTGCTGCCAGCCCCCTGTATGGGCTTGCAGGCTTGTTTCTGGGCATGGGGATGGGGTGATGGTGGCTGCGCCATGTCAGTAGGCCAGTCTGTGGCTTGCAGCACCCTGTTCAGGTGCACCCTTCCTGTGGTGCACCACTAGGGGTGCCACAACTCACAGGACATAGTTGCGGGAACCCTGCCCATACTGGAATCGGGTGCAGGGTACATGTCGCAGCATCATATGTCGCAAGTCACCCTTGGCGGCAACTTACAACGTAGCTTCTGGAATCTGGCCTTTGCTCTTTAAAGCACACTGTGCCATGGTCACTGGTCCCAAGATAATGTCCCACCCTGATGTCTGCAAAACTTTCTATACTGGTATACTCCATATCCAGCATTGGCCCACACCAAGTGGGTTCACTTACCCCTGCAGGGAGTCCAGTGTGTCTCTACTTCTAGCTGATGCTGCAACAAGAAGGCTCCAATCTATATCTGGCAGATTCAGGTCTCCAAGCTGCACCATCATCCCCATCTTATCCATTTTGCCAAAAGCATGTAACATTTCTTTATCTAAGTTCTCCCCTGTGACGGAGGCCTGTAGACCACCCCTGTCCGAATAGCTGTTCCATTGCCTGACTCAAGGATGACCCACAACACCACACCCACCCACCCTTGAATTCACTTTACCTCTGTTGCTTTATGTTTTCCTTAACATAACGCACCACTCCCCCTCCTTTCCTTCCTACCCTGTCTCTTCTAAAAATGGTGAAGCCAAGTATGACACTTTCCCAGTCATGGCTACCAGTGCACCATGATTCAGTAGTGACCACAATATTCATTTCTGCCTCCAACATGGTAGCCTCTAGGTCTGGTACCTTATTTCCAAGACTTCTAACATTTGTACACATGGCTGTCCAGATTTTCTTAACACTTTTCTTGTCCCTTCCATCTTTTTCTAGCTTTTCCTCCATTCACATCTTTTCATTTTGCCTCGTCCTCTTCCCACCCTCCCTTGCTAGTTTCTTGCTACCTTTGATTGCCTTGCATGCCAGTGAAAATCTCTTCTCCCAGGATTTCTCTACCCTGTATCACAGCCTATGGGTGGCGCAGTTGCTGCCTCCCCTTTGCCTTCTTCCACCCCCCTAGGGAGATTTTGCCCACAGCTGCTGTAATTTCTGTAATTTTGTGGGGTTTGTTTTTCCTCTAGTTATGTAGTTTATTTAATTTATAATCTGTGATTTATAGTGTATTATTATAATTACTGCTCTGTTTAATTGTATTATTGTAAAGTGTGCAGAGTCCCTGGGATTGGGTGCTATATAACTAATTATAACATAGGTTACCTGCAGCAGTTAATGTGATTGGCGGAGAGCTCTCAGGTGCCCATGGATTAAATTCCCTTTATAAGCCATGGTTTTGGTACCTGATCTTCTTTGAAAGAGAGGGGTAGACATGAATACACTGTGGATGGATCTACAAGGTTTGCTTAGCTCTGTTTTGAACACCAGCCATATTGGTCTACAGTTTAGTGAGCACACTGAGTTTTAGCCTACATGGTGAAATGCAGATAATGTCATTACTGGCAGTGGTACATGAAAAAGAATGAGTCATCATCGGTGTGCTGAGACAGAAGCCATGGGCTGGAAGAAAAAAAATAGCTAAAGATGGCTGTCATCAATCTGCTAACATAGCATACTGATGCCCCTTATCATAGCAAAGATCTGTCATTCTCCTACAGTAGTCATAGTCTACTGTAGCACTTTTTTGCCTTGCAGTGGTAATGCAGTCTGCCTGTCTCTAGAGATGTTTGTATGTCCTCTGTCAGTTGTCTGCTCTCTGCCTATGCCGGGTGTCCCATTGTCATTTCCGCCCCTCAACAGCAAGAGACAATCGTCTGTGTTAGGATGTCTCTGTGTGATCAGGCAAGTGTTGATAGTAGCCCTTCATCCCAAACACACCTTGGATGTCTGCCACTGTTGTCCTGGTTTATGTGTTGAAGGAAAGACATGCCCTCTGCTGCTGTCGATAGCAGTGGTGTCTGCCTGCCTGCAGTCCGGTTTGTGTGTCCAGTGCAGGAAGAAAGAGCATGACAGAGAAACATGGCTGATAGCACAAGTGAAAGAAAGAAAAAAAGAGCAATGTGGATGTCAGTGATCCCCAGCCAGAGAAGGTCAATTTCAGCAGCTGCGGCCCTGTAACAGGCATCTTCACAGTTCCCCTTGCTCATTCTGTGCATTCGGTACTGGTTGCCTCAGAGCTCTTCATGCATGCATGCACCAACAATGGTGATATGTTGGCAGCAATCCCACTTGCCCCACTGCATGGCTCCCCACCCAGCTGACCCTTGGATCTCTGGGCACAGGCTGCACAGTTTGGCACACTCAGGCAGATTGGTGTGGCAATCCTCTCCCCAAAAGACACACAAAGGTGAGGGAACAGTACTGTGTGGTGCACAATCCATGAGAGAGAGAGAGAGCATCAGGAGCAGAAATCCAGTCCAACATGTACATGTGTGCTGGCTTTTGGCAGCCACACACAATTACCAGGATTTTGCGTAAATTCTGTGGGCAGCATCTGATATAATGAGCAAGCCACAGCAAGATATGCATTCTGGTGGACAGAAAGAGAGCGCAGTCTGTGCCTGCCCCGCTCATCAAGTAAGGTGCTTTTTTTAACATTGTATGCAGTACTAGGAAGTGTAGTGAAAGCGTGCAAAACTGCATTTCATTGCTCTCTTTATCTCCTATGTCATTCGAAGGTGTGTGTATTATGGTCAGCTGACATATGTGCAACAGATACGGGGGAGAGTTCTTTCCAGGCGACCCCAAGCCACACAAGCAGAGCAGCATTCCTGAGTGAGAGAGAGAGAGACAGTACAAGCAGCTCACAGCCTTCAGAACAAGAGAACCTCATGTAGCGAGATGTGTTCTTGAACAGTGTTGTGCTGTTCTGGCACTCAGTGAAAGCAGTTGAAGTGTTCGGACATTGCAGTGTACACACAGCACTCCAACCATGGATTAAACTTTCAGTTTAATCCACAGTTAGCAGCTTCCCGAGTGGTAGTCAGTCTCAGTGTTTTGTGGCCCTCATATTATGGGTATCTTTAGCCCTGTGGTATGCACAGTAACCCTGGTGACTTGTAATGCACTTGTAAATCCATCATAAGCAACAGAAGGGATGTTTTGTCAAGGACTACTTTGCAAGGCTGAAGGATAAAATCTCTTTTTAGCATTAAAAGAAGGTGAACAAATAGTTTTGGGGGGCTGTACCCTATGCACAAGGTAACCCATGTTATAAGTGCAATTACTCACTCCATGGTGTGGGGTTATATGCACTTAATCAATGACTGGGGCAATGTGAGAACACTCCGCCTGTGGCCTCATGCCTCACAACGCACCCTGGGGATAGATTAAATGCCTATAACCCCACACCCTGCCATGGGTTATTGCTAACATGCTGCCTTGCCTTACTTAATAGTTTTAATATAATTGTTTTTTTCTCATACTCTGATAATTCTACCAGGTTATTATTTTGGAAACATTTTTAAATAGCTGTAAAATGAAAAATATTAACCTTTGGTCATTTTATAAAGCATCTACCTACATGTCTACTTACCACTATTGGCATTTTAGTAAATATTAACCCTTAGGATGCCAACAGCAGAACTTATAGGAATTCTGGACTGATACATCAGTCTGTGGCACAGCAAGGGTTAATTTGCACTTATTCTAAATTACTTGCATAGTTTCACAAAAATGTTCTGAAGAAAGGTCAGACTGGCAACTGCTTTTGACATTTTACTAGTCTTGAGCCATTATGGGTATACAAAAGTAAACACAAGTTACAAGTCAGTTTTTATTCCTTCACAGTGATAGCACTAATGGCTCTCACTATTGATCTCCACCCACTAGTTGGCAAAAACACCCACTGGGAATTTCCATGCTTTGGGAATCGGTTGATTTTGCCAACCAGCTGACTGTGTGGACAAATGGATGATGTGTTAATTATATTCCATTGTCAATGCCATGAGGGATGGTGAAACAGAACAAGTTTGCTTTAACCTGAGACCAAAAACGAGGAGTTAGGAGTTGTCCTTCCAAAAATGTGTCCCTTTAAAATAGGAGTTAGGAGTTCTGTAAAGAAATGTATTATTCAAATCAATAAATAAGATCTGATTCCCCTGGGCTACATTTGTATACTACTATTTATTTTGGTGTTTTTCTCTTACATTATTAATGTGCCACTCTGTATTTCTGTTTACTAAATAAGATGATACTTTGAGAAAGCACTTTTGTGCAGTACAGAGCCATTTGCCTAGCTATTATATTCTAATTTGCATGATGAAGTGATTCATTTAAATGCTAAAATCAGATTTCTTTAGTAATAAAACCTGTGGGAGTTTCTTGTCACAATGCCATCCATGGCTTAGAATCTTTTTTTTTTTTTTTGCATTTTTCTGCTATAGCTTGTCTTAGTAAAATGCAGTATATTCTCCTTTTTTTAAATTTTAAGAACTTTTTTTTGTAAAGCTAGATACCCTTTTAAAGTGATAGCCAGAGACAGATCCCAATACGTATCCAGATAGATAGTGTCATACAAAGTCCTACTGAAATGAATCGGGATTTCCTCTACACATCAGCAGAGCATGAACATATTTTGTGGTCCTGTAATCCATATGCCCAGTTCTGGAGAGAGGTTCTGGATGTTGTAATAGTGATTTATGATTGTCCAGATTTTCTCCAGCATATATTCTTATGGCTACACCACCAGAGTATTGTCATATAAACATTGCCGCACATAAACAAGTTACACTTCTTTTGTTGACTGCAAAGAAATCCATTACCAGGCTTTGGTGCACCAGCAAAGTTCCAAACCAGGAATCATGGAGGAACCTTACTGTAGAAATCTATGCCTTGGAGAGACTTTTGGCATGGATGCTTAACCACCTTAAGGCTTTTGTATTACAATGACACAAATGGGACACATACCAGTTGCAACATTTTCCTGATTTTGTACCCTGATTTATTGTGATCTTAAGACTGCGAAAGGGTGGCTTATGGATGCTTTCTTATAAGTGGTGACTGTCTTCCAGCATTAGCTTGTGGCTTGATTTAGTTTCTTATTTTTTTCCTTTTCTAGCCTACTCACTGATACTGGTCCTTTAGGTTCATTAATGTTAATTGTAGTTCTAGTTACTAGTTGTTTATATAATTTTTTTACCTGTATTTAGCCATGTTCTGACATATTATTGTTACATAGGTACAGCGTTAGCTACAAAGTGTTTAAATTGCTTAGATAAAGCATACATGTACATTTATATTTTTCAAACAGGCATAATTGTTTGTAGTTTTGATCTTAAATAGAGGCGATATGATGATAAGCCATAAAGGCAGAAATTAATGTAAGATATTACATGTCTCTTCATTGTGCAATAATCTCTCAGGGGAAGAAAAATTGCTTTTCAGATTGATAGTACCAGCTTGGAATTAACCATTAGGCTGCTGACAGAATTAGAACATATATGAATTTTGGACTGATATATCAGTCTGTGGCCATCACAGGGTTAAGACTTCTATGAGATCGCCTTCTACATCATGAGCAATGTTGGTATCACTGATGGACTTATCAGCTAAACTAAATATTGTAAGTCTTCATTCCAGACTGCTTCATTACTATTATTATTATTATTATCATTATTGATATTCAGTAAATAGTGCTTAGGGCTCTGGACAAACATGTACCACTGGTTAAGACCCGCATAAAGAAGAAATATTGCCCCTGGTTCTCAGCTGACTTAAAGGCCCGGATATTCAAACTGCACCCAAAATGTGCGCAACAGCAGGCGCAAGCACAAACCAATTGCGCATATGCGCAACATGTGCGATATTCAAACATGGAGCAGAACAAATTGCGCAAGCAGCCAACATCTGAATATCACACTAACTGCGCCATAGCACAACCAGGAAGGAGAAGCTGAGCAGAAATGTTGTGCTATAGCGCAACCAGGGCAGCCCAGCTGAGCAGTCCAGAGGTGCCATAGCGCAAGCAGAGCCCCCCAGAGCAATGGAACTGCACATCCAGGGAGGCAGGCTGGGGCCCACCTCCAGCCATGCCACACATGGGCACAGGAACACACTGCAGAACCAACAAGACACCTGCACACCCCAAGCACAGCATCACTGGGGATGTGACGGATGATCTACTGGCCCATGGGGACAAGCCAACAAAGCACAGCAGAGCCATGACACCCCAGCACAACCACTGGCAGGCTGAGAGTGCCACACACAGGAGGTTGACAACCACAGTGCACATCAGCCCCTGTACACACAGCACACCTGCACCATGACCCCCAAGACACTGACCCATGTGCAGTGACTGGCACTGCAGGAAACCATGCATCCCCCAGCACATGTCAACCCGTGCAGCACAGAAGCATACAAGCCAGACACACCCTGTGCACACAGCAGTGGGTGGCAGCAGGCAACAAGACCAACAGAAAGTCACTGCCATGCGGAGATACCTCCCCATGCACACACACGCACACACACACACACACACACACACACACATACCAGGACCATACCACCCCAGATGGCATGCACCACTGCAACTGAGCACCCATAGCCAGCTGCAAATCAGAGACCAACACAGTATTCATATCAAAGTATAAATGTATATTTAAATTTTCAAATAGTAAAGAACCAAAACAATAAACAACAACTATTTACAAGGGGGATGGGTACAAGGTAGGGGTGTTCAAGGGGTAGGGATGAACAACTTGGAGAGGGAAGGCAGGGTGATAGGGATGGGAGAAGTGGGAAGGGTATGGTGTCCTAAGGCCCAGACGGCTGGTCATCCTCTGCCTGGTTCCGCACTCTCCTGTGATGCCTCCTCCACAGGCCATGGCGCCTGATGGACTGAAGGATGGCCTGGTTTTCAACGGACACCTGTGTCAGGCCCCGAATGTCTCTCTGAATCCTCCAGAGAACCTCGAGGCCTAGGAAAATGGGAACACAGTCAATGGCTGTGACTGACCACAACCCTGAACACCACCCAACCTGCAAGCCATATAGCCCAATGTCCCGCACCTGTGATGGCATGCACCCACCCACAGTGAACATGCACATGGCCATCACAAACAGGCAGCACCAGCTATGCACACCACTGCACACACACACTGCCCATGTCCATCACAGCACAAACAAGGCTGTCAAGTGACGTGGCAACATGATGTGATGCCAGTTACACAGCTATGTGCCCAGTGCATGCATGGACCACCAGTGATGCATACACAGACGTGCTGTGATACTGGACAGTGATGCATGTCACCTGTGTCGTGCATACATACATAGATACATAGACAGTGTCGGCAGATAAGGGCCAATGGCCCACCCAGTCTGTCCATTTGAGCTTGTAAGTTCACTTTGTTTTCCTATAAGTCTGTTGCCCTTACCCCTGACCTCCAGAATTCCTTTATGTCTACCGTGCATTCTGAAATCCTGATTGTTTCAGCCCCCCACTTCTCTCTGGCAGGGTGTTCCACTTGTCCACCAACCGTTCTGTGAAGAAATCCTTTTCACATTTCCTCTGAATCGCCCCTCCTCCAACTTCATCCCATGCCCTGTAGTCCTGGAACATCTTTTTCGCTTAAAAATAGTGTTTTCCTGAACCCTGTTCCTCCCTGTAAGATACTTATATGTCTCTATCATATCCCCTCTCTCCCTCCTCTCCTCCAGGGAGTACATGTTCAGTTCCTTCAACCTGTCTTCATCGGACTTGTGATGCAATCCACGCACCATCTTTGTTGCCCTCCTCTAAACCTTCTCTGCCCAGTCTATGTCCTTACGTAGGTATGGTCTCCAGAACTGTACACTGTACTCCAGGTGGAGCCTCACTAGTGTCTTGTATAGTGGAATTATGACCTCCCCTTTCCTGCATGGTTGTGTTGTGCAGGGCTGGTGGTCTTCCCCCAGCATGCAATAGCATCCATGAAGTAATGATACTCACACTGCTCAAGCAGCTGGGTCTGCCGCTGATGCTGCTGCTGCTGCTGCTGCTGGGTGCAACACCCACCGGCACGGGGCCCTGGCACGGCCCTCCTCACCCGTGCCTGCATTCTCACATCCGGCCTGTGGGAGACATATGTTGAGACAAACATCAGTGTGACTCCAAAGCAGACTGCCCCCTGCCCCAGTGAGAGTGCCTGCCCACACAGTCAGACCCATGCATCTCACACCTGCACACACTGACACAGCCAACCATGGCAGAGCCATCACTTATGCACAGCCACCAAAACACACTCACACCCCTACAGAGAATACAGGTGCATAGAGAATACAGGTGCGTAGATGGTACACCCACCTGGCCTAGGCACCATGCCCCGCCTGGCACGTGACCGCATCCGATCAAGATGATCTGGCTCCCTCCAGCGGAGGTCACCGTACCGGTGCTGGCACTGCTCAGCTGACCGGCACTGTCCAGTGACCCCCACCAGGTCAGTGGCCACTTGCTGCCACACCTGCATCCTGGGCAATGAGGCGCCCACCATAAATTGCCCCATAGTGGGGCTCACTAGGGCCACCAAGTTGGCCAGTTTGACTGGGCTCCACTGAACTGCTCTTCTGTGAGCCATGGTACCAACTTTACAGCAGGCAATATGGCGCCCCGCTGCGCCATAACCCCACATGGAGATGTTGCGCAATAGACCACCACAGGTTCCAATCGCGCTGTTCGAACAGCGCCGTCACTTCACATAACACTGTCACCAGACAGTGCAATAGGTCCGTACACATGTCAGCCGAACAGGGCCAGGGGCCAAAGGTCGGACACAAGGTCATGGGCAATGACACAAGGCCACGCAGAGCGCCATCTGACGTATACGCATCCTGCGCGACCGACCAGCTGCGTACCAGTGCCACAGTGGACTATTGCGCAGTAGTGCCACAGTGCCATATAGTGCCCAGTGCTGTAGCACCACTGGCACAATGGTGGCCATGGCCTGAATTGCCGATCACACACAGCACGTCAGCAGCACGGCAGATGCCTGCATAAGCTATCTGGGCATGCGCAATGCAGTGTACCACACAGTCACAGATCTGCGCCATTAGCTCAGCCGACTCAACCGTATTGAGCAAATTCGCGATATTCAGCCGACACATGCAAATCATCTGATCAGCCATTCAAAGGCGCAGTGGCGCGATTTGCATGTCATTATAGTTGCTCTACTCCTAATTTGCATGCATTGCGCTATAAATGTGCGACATTGGGCTGCGCTGGCCAGATTCGGTTACTGTAGGTGAGAGGTGAGTTGCATGCTGTGTGATGTTCTGGACAATGGTCATGGGAAAATGCTGTAGACTGCACAGTGACAGGTGTCCACTTGCCCACATACAGATCGCCATGACCGAGCAGAACCAAGGTGAGGGTGAGGACGGTGGGCGTAGGAGGAGGCCCAACTTTACCCCAGCAGAGACAGAGGCCCTCTTCCAGGCTTACCTGGATGAGGATCCAGTACTGAGTGGACGGAGGGGCACCCCTCAGTCCCGTGCGGCTGCATGGGAGGGGGTAGCTCGGGCCGTGAACCTGCATGGTAGCCACCAGTGCTCCATGCAGGAATGCAAGAAGAAGATGGGGACAGACCGCAGGAGGTTGAAGGAGAAGGTGGCAGCCTTCAGGGCGGCACGTGCTGGCACTGGCGGGGGCCCGCCAGTGGTGTTAGAGCTGACCCCGGCTGAGGAGACACTGGTTGCATCAATGCAGCAGAGCGCTATTGAGGGCATACCAGGAGGTGGATTCCAGACAGGTGGAAGCCCATCACTGCACGGTATGACATGGTGGTGGTGTTGGGGGGGGTTGGGGGGAAGGTTGTTCACATGCACTCACATGTACTCTCTTTCTGTTACAGATCCTGTTCGTCTTCAGGAGATGGTGGTGGTGGGTCCAGGCAGTGATGATGACCTGCTGGACATGGAGGAGGATCCATCCACCTCTATCACCAGCCAGCAGGCACTGCAGCAGCATACACGCTGGGCCGCCAACTCTGGTGTTGGTGATTCGGGTGCGGGGGGCTGCACAGCCTGTGTCTCAGCAGTCTGGCATGCAAGCATGCCAGCACGCTGTGACTATGGCTGTAGCACGTACCTGCACCATTGATGATGCAAGGACTGCAATGGGCAGTGATAGGTGTGTGTCCCATGACGGACACACAGCAGGCCAGCACGTGCCCCTGGGCCTTTCTGGTTCCAACTTGTGTACCAGCATGCTGGCACAGTCCCAGGCTGTGCCTGTCAGCACCGGTGGGGCAGCACTGGTGGCTGTGCAGGTGTCTGGCACTGTTGCTAGCACAGCGGTGGAACAAGTGGACCCTGGGGCACAGCAGTTGGCGGGGCAGCAGCAGCAGTCACCCACCAGGTCTGGGGGTACAGTGTCAAGCGGTGGCACATGTCCGCCACCCTTTGATCTGCCCATTCCTGGTCCTGGCGAACAGCACCCACCCTCAAGGGGTGTTATGCATCAGGACCTTCCACACCTTGGGGGACAGGATGCCGTTGGGGCACAGTACCCATTGGATGAGCACACTCGCCTGCTGCGGGAATCAGTACAGCTGCAGAGGCGGGTTGCAATGTCCGTGGAGGCACTGTCTGTGGCTGTGGAGTGGCACAGCAGGGAGTGTGCTCTGGACTGTGCAGAGCTGGTGCGTATGCGGACGGATGTGACCGCCGCCATTGACAGGCTGACCCAGGCAGTGGTCTCTGTCGTGGATGCATTGGGCACACAGTCAGGTGCCCCTGTACCGCACACCCCACACAGTTCACTCTCCACTCCCCGTTCCCGGCATCGTGCGACACCAGGCCTGTCGACGCCGGGTTCTGCTGTGGCCATCCCAAGCACCCCGGTGCAGGTTTGTTCAGCATGCTGCAGAACCCTGTACAGGCAAGGTCGCGTTCGTGCAGTGGGACCCCTGGTGGTGCAACAGTGCCTCCCCATGTGGCCCCTGCTCAGCCTGCCAGTACTGTTGGGTCACAGCGGGGCTGCTCACGCATCCGCGGTGGCCATGGGACAGTGCTACATGACTGAGCTGTCTTCCAGTGCGGGCCCTGTCTGGTGCTGCCATGTGTGCAATGTGTGTCATGGTGGGCAGTGCACTGCTGGGTGCTCTGCTCACCACGCCGACACATGGACCACCTGCACACCCTCCCAACTGCTGTCCACAGCTGCGTGTGCATGATGATGCCTGCATTGTACTGTACACCAAGGTGCAAGGGTGCCCAGCATCTGACACATGTACTTGGACAGTACAGGTGGTGTGGGTGGTCGGTGGTGCTGTGTGTTAGCAATGTCGGTTCTGCTGTGCTGTGCATCTGCCCATGTACGCTCTGTGCCTGATGTGTGTGTGTCCATATGAGTGCTCACCCCTCCCTGATGGTGTGTTTGTATGCCTGGACCCTTCCACTCCCCTGGCCGTCATGCACCCCTGGTGTGTTACCCTGTGTGCCTGTGGTTTGCGCATGGACAGTGTTGGTTGCACATGTCCCCTTGACTTACCTGTGTTGTGCATAGTGCTCCTCTGTGATGGTGTCCCGGTGCAGCTGGGCCTGCCGGATCAGTCGGGGGTCCCGCCGTCCTGGGGGGGCTGCTCATCACCATCAACACCGGTGCACACTGGCCCATCACTGTCCCCCTCTTCAACCTGCACGGCTATCCCATAGTCTTTGGCCATGTTGTGCAGGATGCAACAGGCCAGGAATATCCCACAGGCCTTTTGGGGCTGTACTGTGAGGGCACCGCTGGAGGTGTCTAGGCATCGAGCGTGCCTTGAGCATCCCAAACACCGGCTCTCTATGATGTTGCGTGTGGAAACATGTGCCTCATTATAGCGTTGCTGCGATGGGGTCATGGGGCAGTGCGGTGTGAGCAGCCAGGACCGGGTGGGTATCCGCTGTCACCTGTGTGGAGATAGTGGAGATCAGTCTCATGTTCAGGTCCATATTGCCCATATCCCTGTGTGCCACCACCATGGCACCTGTGGCATTCCCACCCTTGCCCCGAGTTTGCATTCCATACATGTGTACTCACCCACTAGATGTCCTGTGAGGATGTCCCCACTCTCGAATCGATGGCACAGTGCGGACTGATACCATATGAAGGCATCATGTGCTCCACCAGGGTGTGTGGCACAGACATTGATTATGTGCCCAGTGGCATCACACACCACCTGGCAGTTGACACTGGAGAATCCCTTTCTGTTCCTATATGCGAGCCCATCAGGGCCAGGTGGCATGCGAATGGCCACATGGGTGCAGTCTATGGCTCCTAGCATGCCAGGCATATGTGCTACCCTGTGAAACTCCTGCATGTTTGCTGTATGCTGTGCCGCGGTGCTGGGGAAATGGATGTACTCCGCAGCATGTGGCAGCAGTGCGCTGAGGAATTGGGTGAGGATGCATGATGAGGCCGACTGTGTGATGCCTGTGGTGTCCCCTGTCGGCCTCTGGAAGGTGCCCGTGGCGAGCAGGCACATGCAGGCTGTCACCTTGGTCTCCACCGACTGAGCGTGACTCCATAGTGAGGGTGCCTGCATCACATCACTGCACAGCTCACAGAGCCATCTCATTATTGCCCTGTTCAGGGGGTACCAGCCCACGATCTCTACATCTGTGTACAGCTCAAAGCTGGTGCAGGCACGGTACTGCCTGTTGGGGGCATACCGCTGAAGGGCCCTTCCACGGCCACGTCCCCCTGCAGCATGCATTCTCACCCCCCTCATTACAGCTTCCATGTGGAAGCTGGCACTGTCCATCTCCCTGGCTTCTGACCCCCGGCTGGTGTTGCTGTGTTACCCCCACTGTCCTCACTGCTACTTCCACTGCACTGGGCACCCCCCGCTGGCCTCTACAGCCTATGGCCCACGCTTTCCTTGCCTGCCCTAGCCTGTCTGTTGTCTGTCTGTCTGTCTGTCTCTCTCTCTCTCTCTCTCTCCCCCACTTGGCAGCCTTGTAGCGTTCTTGCGCCGCTTCCTTGAGCCTTTTTATTTTGGCTCATTTCCGCTAGTGAGCAATTTCCGGCTGTGCCGCTATTGCGCATTGTGCAAGTCTTTGAATATCGCATTGCGCTCTTTATGCATGGATCCACCCCCTTCGGTTGCGCATGCCTTCATTTTCATTGCGCTGTTAGCTCAGCATGTTTTAAATTGGCGCAACTGCCTCCTTCTGAATATTGCAAAATGGTGCAATTTTGGACTTGCGCCAGCCGAACCCTGTTGCGCATGGCACAACCCTTTTGAATATCCGGGCCAAAGACTACCCTGCTTAATCATGGCTTTCTCTGGAAGAAAGCTCAGAGAACAAAACTTCCAGCAGACTGGATCCTGTTCAGGAAGACTAGGAACTTATGCACTAAGATGGTCAGAGAAGCAAAGGCCAATTATTACAGGGCAGAGCTGGACTCATCAGCTAAATACCCTACCAAATTCTGGAAAATGCTAAAGGAAGTCGAAGGTCACACATCATCAAACTCCCTACCTACAAAAATTGCCCTTAATGACACCTCAGTTACAGATAAACCAACAATTATGGAACTACTCAATAATCATTTCATTACCGCAGAGCTAGCCTTCGACATGTCTCCAGCTAACAACCTACAGACTTGATGCTGTGTTCATGACACTGGCACCCCAGTAATTACCTGGTCAAAGACAGGGGCTGTATTCTCATTTCAGCCTGTTTCTTTAGAAGAAATTGAAGATTTACTGTTACATTTGGATATAAGGAAAAGTGCCGAAGCAGACTCAATGGACCCTTATTTTTTGAAACTTAGGTGCCCCATCTTGGCTGTGCCAATTATACATCTTTTAAATCTATCTCTATCTCAAGGTGATCTTCCATCTACAGTTTAACCCCATTTATCCGAACATGTTGGGGGGCATCTGAAATGTCAGCTCTGAACTCACTCATTGCCACAACAGAGTACTGTAGTCAAACAGCCATATCATTTTATTCTGACAGGTAAAAATGTTAAAAAACATACTGTATTACATACTGTACAAAAGGAGGTCATACTTTACATGTACTTGTCCTTAAAGTCCTTATAGTGCTTAAAGTTTTTGAATGTAGTCCACAATGGAGCGTTGTTTTTCTTCTCATTGTGCTGTCTCACAGCACGTAGTCGCAACTGTCTAAGCAGCAGTAGCTGCACTCCATCAGCATCTGGCTGACTCTCCAGCCAAGAGATACATTTGTCAAATGAGTGAGCAGCCTCGGCATCTATGGGCAGCGCTGGTGGGGGTGGCACATCCTAATTAGTTGGATCATCTTCTCCCTCCATCATGTCTGTATCGACCTTGTTCTTCACTGCCTCTATGATGTCAGTGTCTGACATCTCCCTGTATCCGCACTCCAGCTCATCAGTCATGAGCCATTCCTCAACTTCATCTGCTTGAAAATCCATCTCCTCAGCAGCCTTTTTTGCAGAGCTACAATGGCATTAGCCAGCTAATCATTTTCTGGATGAATTTCTTCTTGTGCAGAAAACTGGGGGGGCTCAAGCAGCTGGGTTGATTGGGTTAATTAGTGCCAGCGGTTTTGTATTGCCTCTGGCCTCACATCCCTCCAAGCATCTGGCAACATCAGCAGAGCATACTTGATGAAACATAGACTTTGACAGCAGATAAGGACCACTTGGCCCACCCAGTCTGCCCATTTCCCTACCTACTAGATAAGCCGCAGATTCTAGTTAACCAACAGCTTACTTCCTGCAACCCCCCACTATAATTGCCTTATGTCTGTCCCATGGATGTTTGAATTCCCCCACTGTTTTAGACCCAATGACCTCCCCAGGAAGTCAGTTCCATGTATCCACCACTCTCTCCGTGAAAACATTTTTCCTCACATTACCCCTGAGCTGTCCCCACTCTATCTTTAAATTGTGCCCCAGTGTTCTTACACATCTCTTTTTCTGAAATATGCTACCTTCCTGGACTTTGTTGATTCCCTTGAGGTACTTGAAAGTTTCTATCATGTCCCCCTGTCCCTCCTTTCATCAAGGGTATACATATTAAGCTCTCTCAGTCTCTCTTCATATGGTTTCTGCTGTAGACCCCGCACCATTTTAGTTGCCCTCCTCTGGACTGCTTCTATCCTGTCTATGTCCTTGAGTAGATGAGGTCTCCAAAACTGCACACAGTACTCCAGATGGGGTCTCATCAACTGTCTGTATAGAGGGATAACCACTTCCCTTTTTCTACTTGTGATGCCCCTTCCTATGCATCCCAGTATCCCCATGGCTCTCCTTACTGACTTCTCACATTGCTTACCCACTTTTAGGTCATCTGATATGACTACCCCCAGGTCCCTTTCCATTTTTGTTGTTGTTAGTACCTCCCCTGCTATTGTGTACTCTTCTCCTGGATTTTTGTTTCCCATGTGCATTACTTTGCACTTCTTTGCATTCAATCTAAGTTGCCATATGTCTGACCATTCCTCTAACTTTGCCAAGTCCCTTCTCATCTTTACTACCCCCTCTTGTGTATCAACTGTGTTACAGATCATTGTGTCATCTGCAAAGAGGCATACCTTTCCCTCTGGACCCTCTGCAATGTCACCTATAAAGATATTAAAGAGGACTGGACCCAGTACTGAGCCCTGAGGTACTCCACTAGTAACCCCCCTTTCTTCGGAATGTGTTCCATTCACTATTACCTTCTGTGTCCTGTTGTGCAGCCAGTTTGCTACCCAGGCTACCACCCTGGGACCCACTCCCAGGCTGGCTAACCTGATTATTAATCTTTTGTGCGGGACTGTGTCAAATGCCTTGCTAAAGTCTAGGTAGGCCATATTCACAGCCCCTCCCTGGTCTATTACTTTGGTCACCCAGTCAAAGAAATCAATTAGATTTGTCTGACATGACCTTCCTGCTGTAAATCCATGCTGCTTTGGGTCCTGTGCCTCGCTGGCTTCTAGGTACTCAAAAAATTCTTTCTTTCAGAAGTGACTCCATCATTTTCCCTACCACTGAGGTCAAACATACAGGTCTGTAGTTTTCTGCTTCTGCCTTGCTTCCACTTTTGTTAAGGGGAATCACATCTGCCCTCTTCCAGTCCTCAGGTACCACCCCATCCTGCCATGATTTGTTAAAAAGCGTGGTCAGTGGTGTCACTAGGTCCTCCCTTAGGTCTTTTAGGATTCTGGGGTGAATCCCATCAGGCCCCCATTGCTTTGTCCACCTTGAGTTTTAGGAGTTCTTTCAGGACTCTTTCTTCTGTGAATGGACTAGTGTCAACCCCCCTACCCAGAGTGCTTCTATTGTCTGGTTTAGGTAACTCCTCCTCATCTTCTTTTGTGAATACTGAGCAAAAGTATACAGTATATTCAGTATTTCTGCCTTTTCACTGTCTCCCTCTGCCCACCTCCCCTCTCCTTTATTAATCTTCACTATCCCTCCCTTAACCTTTCTATGCTCCCTAATGTACCTATAAAATGTTTTATCCCCCTTCTTAACTGAGTTGGCTATGTTTTCCTCGGTTTGGGACTTTGCTATTCTGACTGCCTTCCCCACTTCTTTCTGCTTTAATTGATACAGTTCCCTGTCTTGCTCCTTCTGTGATTCCTTACATGGTAACAGACTTTATAATCTCTACCAGTATGGCTTGGTCATTCTCCTTACTCAGCACAGTTGTTAGAAGTTCCATATAATAGATACGTTTTACTGTTGCTAGAATACCCTGATCCATGGGCTGGATCGATGCCATTGTATTAGCTGGCAAGAATTCACAATGGATCCAGCCATCAGTAGTCCATACATTTTCAGAACTGGGAAGTGCTCTGGTGTTGTCAATTAACAAAACTGTCCATAGTGGCAGTGTCTTTCAGTGTAAGTGAGATTTTACGGAAGGCACAAAACTTTGAAAAAAACATTCTTTGAACAGGTTTGCTGTCATACGGGCACTACCACTCACTAACAGAAAAGGGGTAGTCAGCATTCATCAAGCAGTGGAACTGTAATGCATTCTCTTTCAGGATTGTTCCTCATATTGGCGTGCCCTTAGTTCGGTTCTGAATGAACCACATGAAAATCGCCTTGTCCAGTTCCTTGTCATGACAGGATCTCATTGTCTTCCTGTTCTCATGGCTGAGGCTGCAATCCATTGTGGCTGCAAATTCCCTCAGTTTGTCTGTAGATTTGTGGATATCGCAGACAGTGGTGTTTCCAACACCAAAGCAATGGGTCACCTCCACAAATTTGTCTCCATTCTCAAGGCATTCTATTATCCGTTGTTTTGTTGCAATGTCGAGTACTGACCTTTTTCTTTTAGCCATATCACACTGAGCACAACTCAACAACAGGGGTGCCAAACCAAATGCAATCAGCTGTAACTTACTTAGCAGTCTAGTTATAAATAGTTAATTAACTCATTAACACATTATTGAAGCCTGGCAGGTGAGAGCGGAGTAGCAGAACACTCAAACTCTAAACAAAAGAAGAAAGGAAGAGCAAATGACCAATAAATCAGCTGTGAAAGTTGATGGTTTGTAACAACTTAAACTGTCATGCATAAAAATGCATGGGAACAGAGGAGGACACAAGGCAGTTTCGGATAATAGAGAGATTTGGATAAAAGGGGTTCGGTTTAATGGGTTTATACTGTATATGGAAAATGGCCCATGTAATACCGCTATTCAAATCTGAAGATCCTGCTGATTGGAATAACTATAGACCAATCTCCTTACTCCCCATCCTATCTAAAGTATTTTAAAAAATAGTGAATGCACAACTACGAAACAACGTGGAATGTACCGAGCTCCTAAACCCACTACAATCAGGCTTTAGGCCATGCCACAGTATGATCTCAACTCTTGTTAAGGCAACCAATGAATGGCAGAGTGCCCTGGATACCAAAAACTTTGTATGTGCATTATTTTTGGACTTAAGCAAGGCATTTGATACTGTTGATCATGACTTGCTTTTAGAATCCCTCTGCGAGTTAAGCATTGACACCTGTTCCTGGAAATGGTTCTCAAACTATCTCTCTCTGGTCACCAGCAGCAGGTAAAAGAGGAAGGGGAATTTTCACCACTTATACCCTTATTGAGGGGTGTACCACAGGGTTCCATACTGGGACTGTTGCTCTTTGCCATTTATATTAATGGTACTGACATAGGGATTAACTCTGCTAATAGCCATCTTTTGCTGATGATACGGTACTCTATGTAGACAGACCAACTCCGAAAGAAGCATGTATGGACTTACAACAGGAATTCAGTAAGCTGCAGCTTTACCTACTGAAGCAGAAACTTCTTTTGAATGCAAAAACAACAAAGACGATGCTCATTTCACCTCTATCGAATGCCACTTTTCTGGTTTCCCATGGTTCTTTACCTCAGATCATTACACTTCTAGGTGAATCTCTGGATTATGTAACTAAGTTCAAATACTTCGGAGTTTGAATTGAACACAAACTGTCATTGCTGGATCATATTGAGGAACTGATAAAAAAAACTTAAACAGAAGCTTGGCCTCTTCTATAGGCTTAAACATCTCCTTACCCAGGATGCCAAGAAGAGACTCGTACAACCAACCATCCTTTCCTTATTGGACTATGCTGACTTTATTAATTGCAAAGATCTTGCCTCCATGTTAATGAAATTCAATACGTTATATCATAGAGCCATAAGATTCATCATGGGAGCACCGTATTCCTTTCATCACTGCTCTCTATATGCTGTTGTAGGATGGCCCTTGCTTAACTACAGAAGACAAAGAAATGCTGCTCTCTGGACTTACAGAGCAATCACTAATAAGTTGCCCCAATATATATCGGACTGCTTTTCTAGAGTAGTGGTAGGCAAGTATGCACTGAGAAGTTCTACCCTTATCTTATTAAATATACATAAGGTCAAATCATGCTTTGGAAGGTCAGCAACAGGCTATGTGCTGCCTCAGCTTTGGAACAAATTGCAAAAAACTTTAAAATTGGCCCATACCATCAGTCTGTTAGCATTCAAAATGTTAGATGCACATTATGTAAAGGAATCCTGCAGCTGCTTCTCCTAAAATTGTTGTCCTGTACAGCCTATATACAGTGATTCTTTTATGGTGCGTACTGGCATCTCTCATCACCCTTACCTTACCCCTTACTCCTTTTAACTTAATCACATGTCTTGAAAGTTCTGCCAGGTTACCCATTAACTGCTCTCCCTAACTGTTGTCTTCTGAACCTTTTTAGCAGTGGCCCTTTCTGGTGTCCTTGTACAACCTGTTTTCCTGTTTGTTGCCAGGAGTCCTCCTCCTGCAGAGGCTCCATACTCTGGTAGTTCCCAGCTATTTCTATCTTCTGTAACCTCTTTATGTATTGCTTCTTACTGTATTTCTAAGATTAAATGGTCTATTACCCCCCCCTCCAATTTATGTTCTCATAAGTACTCCATGTCATATAATCAGTTTGACCTATGCATTTTTTGTACTTACAGTATTAAATATAGGTAGTTGCCTGGTGTGAATGATTTTCCTTTCTTTTCTTTTTTTAAATGTATATTGCCAACTATTTTATTGTAGATTGTTTTACAGTAATTACTATTGTATCTGTTCAGTTCTGTATTTCAGATGTTTATATTCTTTTCTCTATGATGGGTTCTTGTATGTTGCCCAAGTCCATCTTGAAAACGAATACTTCACAATGGTGTTTGCTTGGATAAATAAAGGCTTGAATGATTGATTAACTGACAGTAACACTGGCGTTTTGCATATTTGTACCTTGCTTATTTTCTTGAATAAAATTAAAAATTAAAAAAAGAAGAAAAGAATTGGGATTTCCTGTAATTTATCTAGATATAAGGGGACTTATCTCTGGTTACAGCTGTGCAGTATTGTATAATTACAAGAAAGCACTTTTTATGTTTGTTGTTTGTGGAAGTTACAACTTGTTGGGTGGTATAAAGAAGCAGTTCATGTTTTACACCAAAAATAGGTATGTGTACCTTTTTAGTCCATTGTTGGAAGCCCATTGGCACCTGTCTTGTAAAATGTCCTTTTTGTCTCTATTTTGAGTTTTCTGAAAGAGAACAGAAAATTATTTCTAATTCATACAAAGGAAAGGTAAAAGCTATACAGCTTTCTCCTATTAGTGCTCCATCAATAGTACATTAAGCTACCACCATAAAAGATATAGTTATCTATTTTTTCCTTAAACTCTTATTTCTTTTTACCTATAATAATTTCCTTAGGGAGAGCATTCCAAGAATTGACCAGTCACTGTGTGAATTTTTTTTTGTATTCAATCTTTGCCCAATAACCTGTAATAGATGTCATCTAGAGATTGCATTGTCTGGTTGAAAATAAAATTCATATCACAAAATAACGGTGGTTCATGTAATATGTCATTCATTAAAAGTAGGTCACCCTCAGGCATCCTAATTCCATTGGCATAAGAACTAACTCAGATAAATAGTAATTGTTTTTGATGTTCCTATTTTAAGAAATTATATTTGTTCCCTAATTGATCCCTATGTAACTGCATCTGACTAAAAAGTGATGCAAAAACTGTCTTGTGAGTTGTTTTGTTTTCATTGGCTGCATTCCTTTATATGGCTGTGGGTGAAGCCTACAACCATTTTGCTGTCTGTAGCTTGAAAATGGAGTTTCGTGGAACTCATTTTTTGGACATTTCAATGTAGTTTTCCACATCTACAAATCACTATGACAACCAAAATAAAATAATCCATTCTTTCTCTTTAGAATGGTGAAGACATAACTCCAAGTTGCTTATCTGATGGCCATTAGGAAACTGAAATAGTTTGTTAAATATTGGTTGCCTGTTAAACTGGGGAATTGTTTACCCCCTTCGAAATGCAACAGTTTGCACATTTAAATGATTAGCATTTAAACATGTTTTCCTACTACTTCAGTTGTGGATGAATATATTTCAAGAAAGATTCATACCTCATAAATGTTACCCTTTCCAAGAAAATGTAAAGATTTACACTTTTTTCAACCTCTCAAGACCTATCTGATAAAATGCCAGGTCTTCAGTGAACAACCCAGACTAAATACATACATTTCTTTTTGACAGAAAAAGACAGTAGCCTGCTTCCCAAACATAACAGGTAAGAGCTACTGAGATTTCTAATAGTAAGTGTGTGTGTGTGTGTGTGTGTGTGTGTTTTTGGGGGAGGGGTGGAGAAACAGTCAAACTGTAGACAAGGGAGACCTCATATAATGAATTAGCTGCTGACAAACCATGAAAGATAAAGAAGCAAATGATACCTTTTATTGGACCAACATAGATGTGACATAAAGAACTTATAACATGTATCAAATTCCTGATCAAACTGCAAACAGAAGACTGTTTTTGTCATTTTATAATATGATATACAGTACTGAGTGTGTATTTACTGAGTTGCTGGATCAGGGCCTTGATAGACTGATAACTTTTACTTAACTCATTCAAGATTCCATCAGGTGGACAGAAACAAGTCTATCAGAATTTGTCTGAAAACTAACAACCATAAGATGCAAAAATAGCATATGTGAGTGTGTGTGTGTGTGTATATATATATATATATATATATATATATATATATAGATAGATAGATAGATATACTTATGGAAATGTCTCTGTTTGCAATAAATTTGCTTAAAGGCATTACTATTGTCTTTTGAAAGATTGTCTGATTTGTGATTACTAATTTTGAGTATAGTTCATGAGATAGTGAGCTTGATATTTGTTGTTTCATATAGTCCCCCATTATGCATTATGCATAGCATAAATATCCAAATAATTCCAAGACCATTGTGATATATAATATTAATACTGAACAGCAGATCAGAGCTCTTTTCCTAATAAAAGGCTGCTGGTATAATAAATAAAGAACCAGTGAGTTATGGAAAAATTTACAGGGATTTATACAGGGATTTGATTCTGTCTTTGTGGGGAAAACATGGGGAAAATGAGGGCTTCTTACAGAGTAATCATTATTTGGATCTGGCAGCACAGAATATTTCTTATCCTAAATTTTGTATCCTTGATAGGGCAGGGGAAATGCTACATCTCATTGTCACAGGGATGTTCATTTACACATTTTTGCACTGTATTTACTCAGGCTGTCCCAGATTAGATGCAAAATCTTGTTTTCAGTGGGGTTATGATTTTACTGTTTTTATAATATAGTCAAGCTATCTATTCCAGGGTCCTCATATTCAAAGGAGATAGGCAGAGCATCTTGGTGGAAAAGGAAGATGTGCCAAACAACTCCAAAAATGCTCAACAGCATTATATTCAAATGTGCAGGATGCGCCAGCCACAAGGAAATGGGCCAGGGCACACACAAATGGTATACCATTCAAGTTGAGGGGGCAATCCCATGCATATGCCGTGCTGTGGCATATTCAGTGGAAATGTGCCACTCACAGTCCAGAGCACTGTGGCCCACAGTTAGGCCATGAATAGCTGGCCTAACCTGGTCAGCCACCCACAGGCAGGCTGCAGATGTGTACCCAGGTACACAGCAGCCTGGCAGCCCTTGTAGGCTAGAGGTACCCCCTTTCCATCCCCAATCTAGCTAACTCCATCCCTGATGAGCTCCATAGTGCAGGGCCTCACCCCCAGACCTGATTACAAATGAGGAAACCATGGTCCACATCCAAAGTCTAGAGGACTCCCATCCACCACCCCTGTACACAGACACCCTCACTCCCCCATACCCAACTTGTTGCAAAAGACTGGTGCTGCCCTCCACACCCTGCTATGGCCAGCCATTGACTAAAGGGAACCCAGGCTGGGGACCTTCACTCTGGAATGACGCAACTGTCTGTATCATGCATTGGGGCACCATGCCAGCTGTGGATCCACCATTATATACAGCTGTGTGTACGACCCTGGCAAATTGAAGAGGGAATTTAAATACCTCCAATGCATGCCTTCTCAATGCTCTATCTTCCTGCTGTCATACACCACTGCAAGTCCACACTCTCCTTCTTCCCCTGTGTAACATGCCACCCTCTGGACTTCTGAAGCATCCTGGGTGCCATGGGGTGCAGTATTCTGTAATGCCATTTGCAGTGTATGCTTCAGGCTATAGACAGTTCATCCACAGTTCCCCAATTGTACAAATGAATGGGAGATCAGCTGTGACATGCCTGTTTTGGGAGCTGCGTGAGTGGGTACAGCAATGGCTGTCACCCACACTGAGCAGTGCAATGGCACCTGGATGATGGATCCTCATGTAAGTGCCTGAGGAGTATGGCCACTGGGTGTTATCACCCACACACAGCTCATGCCTGTGTATAACACATTCCAACATCCTACTGTGAGTGCTCTGCTACCCACTGATAGAGTGGAACGATCCCATTACAGAACCAGTTATCGCGAATGGGATGGGCTGGGGGGCAGGGAGGGGGCTGTCTGTGCACCACTGAGGGGGAGCAGGGCCACTACACTATGGACATGGACTGTGGGTGTATTCAGGTGCAATTAGGGATAGCATTTGAATCACTACAATATGGAACCGATAGAGCCTGGACTCTGGTATGATTGGGGCTGGTGGAATAGGTGGGGGGATGCCACTATATCACCAGAGTCTTCAAGGTCTGTCCCACATGGGAACAATCACATTCAGGGTTTGGGGGTGAGAGCTGCTCCAGTGTTTTCATCCCAATGCCAACATACAAATGGACTGGTATTGAGTATGCATAAGGCCCCTTTGCACCCTGCATGCTCAGTTAATTCATTTGCATTCCTGGGCTGAATATTGCCCATAGGGGCTATGGTGCATGCTGGTATGTGCCACACATTTTCCCTGGAAGGTATTCAGTCAGGGTCACCATGGATGCACCTGACTTTGCAGTCACCTGCACTGTGACTCCTGTCCAGGGTCACACTTTCAACAGGAAGGATGAAGCCACCAGGATGAAGCACAGTGTCACAGGTATACTGCATGACAAAAGAGATTAACTCCCTTTGAAATTGCATTGTTTGCTGCAGAATTATGCAGTGCTGTGCTTCATCCTGGTGTGCTTCACTGTATGCACACCCTGTACCGCTGGCACATTCTCTTTGAATGTTGTATCAGTGCTGACTGGTGCACCTTCTTTGTGCAATGCATCTTTCTGCTCGTGCATCAATCTGGCACTTACTATATCCCCACAGATTTAAAATATTGTTTTTAGTGCATTCTGATTTCACACAGTGCAGCATAATATTGTGTAGATGTAGAGCCCCACTGAAAATCAGATACCATTTCTTCTGTGAACTATCCAGACTAAATATATAGCAATCAGCAGGCATATTCTGGGAAAACACATTGTAAAAATGTGTAAAAGGAAGACCACATTAAAACTGCCTCTCCACAGATCTGCATTGTGCAAATTCATTAGAAATAATGGGTAAAAGCATCCCAAAAGCTCTCCACAGACATATTGGGTGTTTACTCACCTGGTAAAGGTGATTGTGTTGGTTGGCATCCATGGCACTCCAGACATTACCTCATGGGTTTTAGCCCACCTGATAGGCTAGTGATGCACATGACCCAGATCAAATTTCCAGTATATCCAGGTCCCAGAAACCCCTGCTCTCCAGTTTGAATCTTCCATAGCTGAAATAAGGTTAATTAGTACAAGAGAGAAGAAACATACAGTGCAGTTACAGTCAAGAGAGATTATTAGAAGGATAAACTGGGACACAAAGGAGGCGTACCACGATGTAGTAGCGAAAGGCCCTGGGGCCTGTTGTTTTATTCCTCTACTATTTACAGTCTAGTCTTGAACCCGGAAGTTCGACTGGTCATTTATTATAGTATCATTCACCTTATCCGTTCTCTTAGAGTATACCTGGTGAAGACCCCTTTTAGCCCCAGGGCCGGTCACTCTGATCACTCTGAGGGAGGGCCTTGGAGTGCCATGGATGCCAACCAACACAATCACCTTTACCAGGTGAGTAAACACCCATTGTGATTGGTTGGCATCCATACACTCAGACTGACCTCATGGGTAGATAAGAAGCAGTTAGTACTCCGGGTGGGAGTCGAGTGACTAGGAGTGACCGGTCGAGGATGCTGCTGCCAGGACCTGAGTTGCGAAGGAGGGCCGAATGGCCTGGAGTTGTTCCAGTCTGTAGTGTCTGGCGAATGTGTGTATGGAGCTTCATGTGGCCACCCTACAAATGTCCTCCGAGGATACACTGGCTCTCTCTGCCCAGGAGGTGGCAACCACTCTGGTGGAATGAGCTTTGATCCCCTGGGGTGGAGTCATCTGGTTCGCCGTGTAGGTGTTCTGGATGACTCGTCTTAGCCATCCGGCGATGGTGGTTTTGGAGGCAGCATAACCCTGCCTCTGCCCCTTTGAGATGACGAACAGCCTCTCTGTCTTGCGAATGGGGTGGGTTCTGGCTAAGTAGACCGAGAGGACTGATCCCACGTCGAGGTGGTGAGGGGCACCGCTGTGGCCCTGCGTGGAGTCGCTTGGGAAGGTGGGCAGCTCAATGGGCTGTTCTCTGTGAAAGTTAGTAGGAACCTTCGGTTAGAAGGCTGGGACTGTTCTCAGGCTGACCCCCAGTGGTGTGAACACTGTGTATGGCTCAGCGCAGGATAGGGCACCGAGTTCCCCGATTCTTCTGGCCGAGCAGATGGCCACCAGGAAACAAGTCTTGAGGCCGACCCAGAAGAGGTCTGTCTCTCGGAGTGGTTTGTATGGCGCCGATTTGAGGGACTCAAGAACAATTGGAAGGTCCCACGGGGTGATGGCCGGTCTAATCCTTGGCCGGAGGATCTCTACAGCCCTCAAGAAGTGTACGGAGTCAGGGTGTGCTCCCGGAGGATACCCCTCCACGAGGCCTATGGCCGCCCCTATGGCTGACAGTTGCACCCTGAGGGATGAGTGTGCCAGTCCCTTGTCTACTCCTTGCTGGAGGAATAGTAGGATGGTGGCCAGGTCGGTCTGTTCGGGCACTGACCCCCGTTCTCAACACCACCGAGTGAAGATGACCCATTGCCTCTCGTAGGTGGACATGGTGGAAGCCCGTCTGGACTGAAGTAGGATGCTGATGACCGATTCATGGTACCCCATTGCCCTCAGTCTTCTCCTCTCAGGAGCCAGACCGTGAGCTTCAGGGTCCGTGGGGTCGGGTGGAGTACTGACCCCTGTGCAAGCATGTCCGGGCGATAGGGTATCCGGAAGCTGGCTAGAGCCATATCTCTGACTGCTGTGAACCAGGCCCTGCACAGCCAATAAGGGGCCACCAGGATAACCCTGAGGCTTGACTCCCGAACTTTGGCTAGGACCTGAGGAATCAGGGGGAGTGGCGGGAAAACGTAGGCATTCCTCCGCCTCCAGGTCTGTGACAGGGCGTCCGTTCCCTGGGAGAGGCCGTCCCTGAACCGCGAGTAGTACTTGCTGACTTGGGCATTCTCCCGAGATGCCATGAGATCCATGGACACGGGCCCCCATGTCGCCTGGATCATCTGGAATAGAGTCGGGTGTAACTGCCATTCTCCCGGGTGTACTTGTTGCCTGCTGAGCCAGTCTGCATGGACATTCAGCTTCCCTGCAAGGTGGACTGTGCTCAAATGGGTGAGGTGTGTCTGGGCCCAGCTGAGGACCATTGCTGTTTCCCTCATCATGGCCCTGCTCCTGGTCCTGCCTTGTTTTGCTATGTAGGCCACCGTCACCCGATTGTCAGAGCGGATCAAGACCGACCGGCCGAGTATTAGATGTCTGAATGCCTTCAGGACATGGGACACGGCTCTCATCTCCAAGATGTTGATGGAGAGCTTCGCCTCCGCTGGTGACCATAGGCCCTGTGCTGTTGTGTCTCCCAGGCAGGCTCCCCATCCTGAGAGGCTCGCATCCATCTCTATGGAGACTGGGTGAGGGGGCTCCAGTGGAACTCACCTGGATAGATTCCCTTCCATTGTCCACCATGTCAAAGAGGATCTTACTGCCTGGGGTAGTGGTACCACGCACTGAAGATTGTGCTCGCTCGGTGCCCCCCGTGACAGGACGTAGGTCTGGAGTGGACGCATGTGCCACCTGGCCCAAGGCACGAGGTCTATGCAGGAGGCCATACAGCCCAACAACTGGGCTATCCTCCCCATCGTTGTGTGGTGGTGGGCCTTCATTTTGTGTGCCAGCTCCCTTAAGTTGCGAACTCGCGCTGGGGACGGTTTTGCCCAACCCTCCGCCAAGTTGATGAGGGCCCCCAGATGTTCGATCTGTTGAGTGGGGCTGAGGTGGCTCTTTTCTCGATTCACCACCCAACCGTGGTCTTCGAGTGCCTGCATGGCGAATTCCGTATGTGTTCGTGCCTGGTTCTCAGAGCGAGGGCTAATGAGCCAGTCATCCAGATACAGAATGATATCTAGCCCCTGTTCCCTGAGTCTGGCCACCAGGGTTATGGAAACCTTGGTGAAGACTCTCGTGGCTGATGACAGGCCGAAGGGTAGCGCTTTGTACTGGAAGTGGTGGCCTAGGATGTGGAAGCGGAGGAATTGCCTGTGTTTCCGGATGATGGGGATATGGAGATAGGTGTCCTTTAGGTCGATGGACGTCAGGAAGTCGCCTACCCGGATGCATTGGAGGGTGGATCGGATGGTCTCCATCTTGAATCGGTGTGAGACCACGTGTCGGTTCAGATGCTTCAGGTCTAGAATGGGTCTGAGTTCCCTTGATTTTTTGGGTACCAGGAAGAAAATGGAGTAAATTCCCAGTCCTTGCTCTGGTACCGGTACGGGCTGAATGGCCCTGTTCTGGATTAGCCCTGCCAGGATTTGCTGGACGTGATGAGGGGACACCCTCTTCCTGGTTACGGGGGAGGAGACAAATCTGTGAGGGATATGGGCGCGGGATAGCTCTATGGCGTATCCCTTGGACACTACGTCTCGTACCCACCTGTCCGATGTAGTGGTTATCCAGCGGTGGACGAAGAGGGTTAGCCTTTCCCCCACCTGTGGGTACGGATCCTGACCTTGTGTCTTTGGTAGGGGGCAGTCACTGGTGTTTTGCCCTGAAACCTCTACCTCGACCTCCGGATCTTTGGGCCCGGGTTCTGAAAGATGGGGACTGATAGCTCTGAAATTCAGGCCCACGGAAGCTGGTGGGGAAGCCTCTACCTCGAAAGGAGTGGCCCTGTTGAAGTGTATCCTTGCGGGGTTGGTAAGGTTTGTTCCCCCCCGAAACCTCCGTCTTGAGGAGGGTAGATAGGAGAACTTGGACCTATTCTTGAGGAGGTCCCTGCCCTCCTCCTTTTGCTTTAAATAATCCTGCAGTCCCTCCCCAAAAACATGCTTTCCCCGCAGTGGTAAATTCTGTAACAATGTCTTTGATTCATGGTCTGCGTCCCAAAGTTTCAGCCACAGTGCCCTACGGGCCCGGTTGGTGATGGCGGTGGCCCTTGCCTGAAGGCACAGGGTGTCTACTGCCATATCAGCCAGGTATTTGGCTGCATCCAGGGTGCACTCCAATAGTTCTGCCTCCCTAGACTTAGGGGTGGCCTGCTCCTGGAGTTCCTCGAGCCAGCGAATCTGTGCCCGGGTCATGTAGATGGCTGTGGTGGTCGCCTTAGCAGCGGTGCCCTCAATCTCAAAGGCCTTCTTGAGCATGTCCTCAATCTTTTATCTGTAGGGTCCTTGAGAGCTATAGTGCCACATGGGAGCACGGTCTTTTGCTGAGGGCCGCCACTTGAGGGTCGATGGTGGGCGCCTTGCACCAAGCGTCCGATTTTTCCCCTTGCACCGGGTACATTCTGTCCAGATTTTTGTGGTTCGGCATCCTGCCCGGTTCGGGGGATTGCCATTCTTTGCTGAAGATGTTCTCGATCGCTGGACATACGGGGAAGGTCTCTGTGGTTGCCAGCCTAAGCTGAATCATGGGATCGAGCTTCGATTCAGGCCTGCCTTCTTCAGTGTCTTCGGTGTCGAACCCCATGGTGGCCTTGATCATTTTCATGAGCCCCAGGATCATGTCGAAGGAACATAACTTTGAAGTCAGTGAAGGGGTCGTCTGCAGTTCCATCTCCTCTGCGTCCGAGTCCGCCTCATCCTCTTCCCCTGCGTCATCTCTCTCCCCATCCTCGTGCACGCCGTCATGTGGGATGACTGGGAGGGTGTCCTCAGGGATTGGAAGTTCCTCTGGTTGGCCCCCTGTCTTGTCGGGTTCTGTGCTAGGAGGCCTTGCCCTGTTTTGGGTGAGGGATTCCAGTTTCTCCATGATTGTGAGCATAAAATTCTGTTGGCTCTCCATCATGGCCACCACGGCCTGCTGGTTCTGGATCAGAAGGGAGCCCGGGTCCATCCACGTAGGGTTGCTGGGTCCGGGGTTGTTGGGGGCCAGGGGCGGTGTTCGCTCCAGGGAAGAATCATCATTGTCCAGGAGGCAGGCAGCACAGAGGGGGCCCGGGGTTTGGGGGAGGAGATTGGCGCTGCACGCAGAACATTTCTTTGCTTTCACCATCTGGAATCAGAGAGGTACACTTAGGAATCGACCATAACATTGCCCCCCCCTTTTTTTTTTCAAGTTGTCCCCACATGAGGCTGAATGAGCTCTGCCCCTCCAGGGGAACAGGAGAAGCGTCTGAGGTTGAGGGGTGCTGTGTGAGGACCCCTGCAACGACGAGCGGTGGTCTGGTGCTGAGGCCCGCTATGGGAGGGAGCCGAGGCAACTGCGGAGGAGGCCAGATGAATAGTTACCTACTGGGGTCGCTATGTGAGGGACCCGAGTGGTGTGGTTAGATAGGGTTTTTTTTTTATGTCATTTAGGGAGGGGCTGGTTTAAATCCACAACCCCTGAAGACTTGTCCAGTGCCCCAGTTAATACCCCACCAGAGCGGGGCCTGCCCGGTGACTCTAGAGGGTGAGTGACGCCTACCCAACCTCCCTGAGGGTGAGCCGGAAGGGAGGGCTCTGGTCGCTAGGTGGGCCATCGGGAATGAAACCATCTGATTGGGGAGAGTCCCGGGCCCTACCGAAGCTTGTAGGTGAGGCCCCCCTTGTGGAGGCCTCGTTTTTCTTCACCTCCCATGAGGTGATTGCCTAGGAGCAGCTGAGGAGGAGCGGCCCCCCCCCCCGAGAGAGACACTATCTCTCTCTCTCTCTTTCCCTCCCCACCTGGTCATGCCGTGAGGAGAAAGCGCATCCTCGAGAGGCTGATCCCTCGCCCCAGTTTGTCCCTCACTCAGAAGGGGAAGGAATCAGCCGGAGGCGTCCTACACCAGGGCGCGGCTGAGTGCAGCCCAGCCGAGGCCCTAGGCGCTGCATACAGGCGCGGAAGGCTAACGAGGCCTATGGGCATGCCCGAGCATGAAGGGGACCCGGGCTGTGCAGGCGCCCGAGCAAGAACAGCCTCTCTGGGATTTACCCCACCGTCGAGAGAGAGAGGAGCCAGAAGGTGGACGAGGTTCTGGCGGCTCATGGACCACTGCCAAGATGGAAGAGGCACGGAGGCGGGCGGAGGGAGGATGCCCAGGCTGTATCCGTGTGCTGGTGGTGCAGAAGGCATGAGGCCTAGGCTGGGGGTGGTTGGCTGGTGAGCACGGTCGTGCGGCACCAAGTGCCTGAGCCCCCACGAACAGCGTGGGGAAGAAAGACTGAGTTGCCAGAGGAGAAAACATAATGCTCAAGGCCATGAGGCTGCAATAACATTCTGCCCCACAACCATGGCTGAGCCCCGAGATAATGAACTGTAGGGCTTAGCACACATTCTGATTAATTCTAAAGTTACTTCAAACACCAGTTATAGTGCCAGAGAAAGGATTCATTATATCAAGATTAATTCGTACCTTGCTAGAGCAGACAGGGATTCCTGGTGTGCTTCTTGCCTGTTCAGATGCACGATTCAAAACTGGAGAGCAGGGGTTTCTGGGACCTGGATATACTGGAAATTTGATCTGGGTCATGTGCATCACTAGCCTATCAGGTGGGCTAAAACCCATGAGGTAATGTCTGGAGTGCCATGGATGCCAACCAATCACAACGGCTGTGACCAGAGTTTGTTTCTCTTGGAACCAATGATCTTCTAGACTTTTAACAATCTCACAGTTTGTGCAGCTCTCTAATCATGGTTCTCATAGGATAAGAGCTCACAATTTGCATTCTGTACACAAACCATGAAATAATAAAAACTCCAACTTACCAGTTTCATGAACTGTGCAGAAAGTTGTCAACAGAAACAACACAATTTAAACCCCATTTTTATATCAGTGCCTAATCAGGCACAGTAAAATATGGATAATTTGGAGGTACACATTTTATTTTTGTAAGGAGAAGCATTATTAACTTCTAACAATTGGCATTAATTGTGTGTCCCCTTTAAGCATTTTCTGAATATGCAAAGATTAAAGGAAAATGACAACAACATGGCTGTGTCAGGGTATAATCCAAATTGGGGCTATATTTGAACAGTCATTGCTCACCATCTCTTTCTGACTAAGATAAACCAGCATGCTACAAAATTAGACTGAGCTTTTGGGACATTGGGAAGATCAAAACTTTCGCAAGGACACAAAACCTAAGCTCTAAGATGATAAAATATTACACCACAAAATAGACTGGTAAACAAAAATGAACAACATGCAGGGTTTAACATCATGTGAACATCATCTTTAAAGCAATAATATTTGGTGGCAAAAATGTTATCATTCAGTAGCAAAAATGTATTTCTGGCATCCATAGGTTATCTTCTGTGTATTTTTAATTTTCTCAGATATTTTAAAACAGTATTCATCACTAATATTTTAATGAATTACTTAAGTCAATAAATATGGATGCTGCTCACATTTTTTAGAAATCATTTTGCTGAGTTTTTTATTCTTTGGTAATTGGATAAGGCTCAATAGGCACAAGACTTGTTTTCAGGGGTGACCCAGGAACACTTGGGAGATTATGTGACCTGCTCATGGTCATACAGGATGCAAGTGGAGGTTGTGGTAGTCAAGCCCAGGTTATTTAGATGTACAAAGCTCTTTCATAAATCATTACTCTAACCTCTAGGCTATACTGCCAGCTCCAGGTTACCTGTTAAATGTGCATACTAGATTCATACTGCACAGGTATTAGAATGGCTCTAGCAAATGTTTCTGAAGGTAAACAGCACAGTTCTGAACCAAGACATTTATTATGCTCTTGGTGGGTATGGAATGGGGGTGTGAACTTGTAAAAGATTCAGAATTCCATATATTAGTTCAGGAATAAAAGAAAAAAATGAAAATTGAGTATATTTATTTACTAATTTTTCTTACCAGGCAAGTGCACAGCACTAGGCAAAAAAAAAAAAATATGTTGGTATTTTGTGCCTGAGAAAAAACATTTATATATTAATTTATTAATTTATTTATTTAAAATTGGTAACCGGGAAAGGCACACTGAGCCGAGGCTCGTTTCCAGGTGCGACCCAGGTATAAGGTGTACACTGAGGTAAGCAGAGAAGTACAATTGCTTGTTACAGATGTTAAGTACAAACATCAAAGACATTGCACAGAGGTATACAGTAAAGTGCAACTATTTCTTTTACAGATGTTAATAGCAGCATCAAGACAGTTCATGACTAATGTTAGTGTTTACAGTATATTACAGATGTTTATATATACAGCACTTACAAGCAGTAGTATCACAATATTGTGTAAACTAGCACAGGAAATTGTACCACAGATAAGCAGTAAATACAAGTTTGAAGCTGATGAGTGCAAACTATTGACCAAAAGAGGCCTTCAAGGGTAGGCTAGGCTAGGCTCGAGTACGGGTGGGTCCAGATGAGCATCTAGGGTGGGAAGGGGAGGAACCTGAGGAGTTGCTTAACAGCTGATAGGAAGGATGCCTGGTGAAGGTTTGGGGGGAGATTGTTCCATAGGAGGGGGAGGCAGTAGGAAAAGGCAGCTTGACCAGTGGCAGAGAGGGGTCGTGTGAGGTGAAAAGTGCGTGCGTGTCTGTGTCAGAGGGAGTAGCTTATGTAATTGGCTGGAAAAAGGCAGGAAGAGAGGTAGGGAGCTAGTGAGCCTAACCAATATTTGGCTAAGAGGGAGGCACTGTGGATGGTTCTCCTGCGTGAGAGTGGGGTCAAGGATAGAGTGGAGTAGAGGAGGCAGTGTTGAGTAAGTGGGGGAGAGGCAGTGGTGAAATGACAGAAAGAGTTGAGAAGGATGTCAAGTTTTGAGAGGGATGAGGTTGGAGCTGTGCCATAGATGATGTCCACATAGTCCAGCACTGGCAAAATGGTTTTGCGTACAAGATCGCTACGAGTGGGAAGGGGAAGACTGGCTTTGTGGCGATAGAGAATGGCCAGTTTGGGATGGAGTTGGTGCAGATGGCCTCAATGTGGGTGGAAAAGATGAGGTGGCTATCCAGCCAGACTCCCAGGTACTTAAAGGTGGGTACCAACTTGAGGGGAGACCTGTACAGGGTGGAGATTGGTGGGAGGGCAGGTAGGGAGGCAAGCTTTTGTCTAGTATCGAATACCATGGTAACTGTTTTTTTGACATTAAGTTTAAGCTGATTCTTTTGGAACCAAAAAAACATTAGTAACTGCTACATTAATGCAGACAGTTGTACCTTGTGCCACACCTCCAAAAGTTTGTTGATATCCTATACTGAAGCACCCTACAATACCTTGATGCTTAACTGAGCACTGAGGGCTGAAAATGGCTAATTAGTCAGCAGAGCTCTTATTCTGCATAGTCAATTTTCCCAGCTTTCTGCTGACTGCAAAATGGAGGGTTTTTATATTTTGGTTTGAGGAAAAACAGGGTGGTCTTACACTGCAGTTGCATAGCCACCTACAGTAAATGAAGGACGTGAGGTAGGATTCCCCTAAAGCTAATAACTTCCTGTTCAACCCAAAGTGAGTCATTTAACCTTATCATGTTTTATTCCCCTCTAGCTGTAAAACTGTAGACACAGTACTCAAATGGAAACAAGAGGCCCGATTTTTGAATGATTTACTGTTGCTGCAATGGACTTGTGTCTTTGAGTTTGACAGAAGTGCCAACTTGCGTCAAACTGAGCCACAAACAGCAAGTTTTGAAAATATCATGGTGTAAACCCCCTGGTGCAAGTCTATTGTGGCACTGCTGCTGAGGTAGACCTGCTCTCCTCAAGCATAACCTTGTGTTCATGGGGGAGCTGGTTGATGGGGCTTGCGCCACAGCTTTGGGGCAAGCTGCTGTAAACGGAGGGTAGTGTCACAACTTGTCACCAGGGTACTAAAATTGGGTGCAGGTTGCAACATACCCTTGGATGCAGGTGCGGCGAACTTTGCAGGGATGCAGGGCTTGGTTGCCAGCCTTGCGTCCCCGTTCAAAAATCGGGCCCAAGATGTTACATGTCTGTTTGGCAATCTTGAATAAAGCAGCCACTAGTTAATAGTTACTTACTGTTAAATCCCTGCCTAATTAGCTAATTAAAACAGAGAAACAAGCAGCTTTACCTTATTTACTAGTGCCGTGCCTAGTATGTCTCCTGTATCCCAGATGCGTTGAAGAGACTCTTCAGGATTTGTGCTTATATGCTGAAAGGGCTTCCTGAGAGCCTTTAAATAAGCCCTAAATCCCACCCTCTGCTGTAAATTGTCACCTAAATGCAAAAAAAAAAAAATAATTGTAGCTTCCCACTGTATTCCCTTAAGTTTATTTTGATATGCTTGATGTAAAGTGTGCTGATTACTTGAATTGGTAGTCATTCGGGGAATCTCTGTTAGGGGTGATTTACACCTCACTAAGCAAGCTGAGCCACCTGTTTAAATTCCAATTAAAACAACTCCTTTAGTAATTATTATAAACTTTTATGGACCTGGATTTCCAAAGCTTTGGACAACAGACTGACTGCTGTTGTTCTGCCACAGCTGCATCACTGTAAATAGAGCTAAGCAAAATTTATTTAGGGTGCTGGACTCCTACAGCTTAGACCCCACTCCTCCATCCCCTGTTTAACCTCTGGGACTTACCTTTTGGGTAACAGTCCTCTCAGGCTTGCCACCTCTGGATGGGGCTGGCAAGTAGGCATGACCCTCACAGAAGCCTGTACAAGGTTCACAGTATGTCATTGGACCAGTGATGTTCCTTCTTGGCTTACCCCCGAGGGTTGGGCCATGGGGTTGGGCTGTCCTGACTACAGAATGTAAGTTTGGTCATCAGCCAAGTGCAACTTCAGGCATAGGGGAAGTGGAGAAATGGAGCATTATTCATGGAGCCAGCATTTTGCTTGCTGTGGATCTCCAGGAGGCGTGGTGTGGTGTGCAATGACATAATGCGCCAAAGTGCTGGTATCCAGCATACCTCCCAAAATCTTCAGCATTGGCAGCTGCTCATAACCTGGCATCCTACTGGGATCAATCATGTGCCATACACTGTCCCACTCACCTCCCTGGAGGAGGAGAGACGTCCATGGGATGCTCAATCCTCCTCCCCCTGGCTGGCCCTCTGAATCATTAGGTCCATTGCTGAACCCAGGACACTGGCATCACAAATAGATATCCTACCACTCTGCCAGAAGGCGGGCAAAATGTATGTTCCATCAGCAAAATTCTGACAGTATTACAATTTGTTTCTATGAAAGTTTCTGGAAAATTTTGTAAAAATGTTGCCAAATTTGTAATTTTAGTTATTGCCATCTGATTTAAAAGTACTTGTCCACATTACCCTATATTTAGCATGGTGAATCTACCCAGTCCATGGAGAACTGAACCAAGACTCAGATCTGTAGCTTTAAAGTGTCTGATTTATAAGATCCAAACATTCAGATATTTTAATATTACATGTCATGACTATGTAAACTGCAGAATTTTAAGCTCTTACAACTTTAAAACTAAAGAACAGAATATCATTAATTTTGTTTGTTTCAATGACCCTAAAAATGAGGCTGTGTGCGTGCCAGCTCTCTAATCTCTTACTCTAAGACTGATCAATTTATAAGCAGTCAAAATATGCACCATAATATCAGTTTTTAAAGTAGACTTTCACGAACTCAGCTGAAAATTCTGGAATTTTGTGATACTTTTGTTGATGTCCTATCCATACATTTTACACAGCCATACACTTGAGCTGCCATTGTGGAGGAAGTAGAAGAGAGGGTAGAGCAGCATTCAAAGGATGTTTTACTGTATAAGTATAGTGGCTCACAGCATCAGAACAGCAAACTGAGTGAAGAACCATGAAGAATCATCATGAGAATCATTGTGCACCTGTCTGTCTTCTTGCCATATGCCAGCTAAATACTAGACCACACTGACTAAATGACTTGTGGAAGCACATGCATGTGCAGCATTGTTTATGTACAATGCCACCTGTTCACTCTTAAACAGCCATGTAAATAATAATGTATATTTTTTAGCATTTCAAAACAATGGCACCCCAGGATGCCAAGCATTATGTATAGTTATAACTGATGCCACTGTGACAGGCATTTCTGGATTTCTTTAGTCATGATGGAGCATGATGTTGGCCATCACTGTGGCAGGAATGTTCGAGGGGCATTTTAGGGCCATAATGCCAGTTCAGGTAAGATGATTTGCTTGCCTGCAGTACTAGTCAAAGGAATATAATCAACAGCCAACCCAAAATGGATTGATATTCTGTAAACAGGGAAGGGGTTAGCTGAACTCGTGGTGTGGAGGTCTAAGGCATCTGAAGCCTTATCTCCTGCTATGCCGCTGACCCATGTCCAGGAAACTGCACAGGTTACATAGAAACATAGACAGTGATGGCAGAAAAAGACCAAAGGTCCATCAAGTCTGCCCACTGGGCCCTAAACAACCCTGCAACCTAGTGTTGATACAGGGTTCTAACCCTCCCATCAGTCTTCCTATTCCTTTCCCTAGTTTTGTCTCTACAAGTGAGCACTGTTCCTTTTGCTCTGTTCCAAGCAAATCTGAAGCCTTCCACAGTTCTAGTTCCCACCACCTTGGCCAGCAAGCTATTCCATGGTCCCACCACCTTTTCAGTAAAATAATATTTTCTCACATCCCTTCTGACCCTTCCTCAAGTCAGCTTCCAGTCATGCCCTCATGTTGTTGAACTGGTGTCCCTGCTAAGTAATTCCTCATAGATCACATTGTTTATTCCTTTCAGGAATTTTAAGGTGTCTATCATACCCCCACCCCTGGTCTTTAACAAGTACATATTCAGTGCTCTGAGGGGTTCCTTGTAGGACTTCCCCTGATGGCCCTGCATAATCTTCATCACCCTATGCTGTACCATCTCTAGCCTATCCTTTTACTTTCTAAGGTGAGGGCTCCAGAAATGGGCACAGTACTGCAGGTGTGACTGCACCAAGGATCTATAGAAAAGGAGTATCACTTCTTTCTTTTCACTATCAGTACCCCTGTTGATACACCCCAGCATACTGTTTGCCATACTAGAAGCCTTGTTGCACTGGCTAGCCTGTTTAAGGGTGTCACTGATTGATAACTTCTAGGTCCTGTTCTTCAGCACTGGTGCTAAGTTTAACCCCTCCCATCCAGTATTCTGTCCTTGGGTTCTTTGTTCCTAGGTGCACCACCTTTCACTTTCTGGCATTGAATTTCAGCTGCCAGACACTTGACCACCGCTCTAGCCTCTGCAGGTCACCATGTAATTCTCTAATTCCGTCGGCACTATCCACCCTTCTTCAGAGTTTAGTGTCATCATAGTACTGACCATCAAAAGTCATACCCAACAAATCCTGGTCCTCTGGGTGTACCAGAAAAAGACAGAACATGGACTCAGTGTCTACAATTGCTAACAGGGCCAACTGCCTAAAACACCTCAAACAGTGTATAAAAGACTGCCAGGTAGTATGGATCAATGTGGTCATCGACCGAGTCCTCCTCCAGGTAAGACAAAGGATTAGCCATCTTAAACTTATTGGCACCTTCTTGGAGACTAGGCCAATGGTGACACCTTAAGGTGTGGTCAGGATTATGCAGCAAATGACCAGCTAATCCTCCATGTTGCAATTTGTTTTGCCAGCTTCGCCTGGACCACCTCCAGTCATTCCCTGCCACACATCAGGTTCTCAGACTTTTGGGGGCCTTTGGACAGTATTCTACAATTTTCCCTGAAGCCATCTGCCAGGGCATGAACAGTCACCTGATCCAGGTAAACATTTAACCAAGCCTCAATGTAATGTGCCCTTATTGACTTGGGGATGCCTTTTGTGTCATATTCCAAAAGTGTTGTGATGTTGCCAGGTTTGCAATGGTAGAACGACATGGTTGGCCACATGCCATGCACCTAATGCTAGCACTTATATTGGTCTACCCTATACATACCTTGATTAAAATAATAACAACAAACCCTACTCCTGCCCCATTCCCACTAGTGCCCAGTCACCATTATCTTGGTGATAGCAACCTCTGAATGGAAAGCCACTGTTAGTGTTTTGACCCCTTCTTGATGAGATTAGTGTTCCACAGTGATGGAAGCTCCAGTATGTTATGAGTCCTGGCTGTGTCATTTTGTTTTCTGCAGCAAAATTCTTAATCATACTCTAACCTAACACTCCTTGGTCTGTTAGCATGCATGGCCTTCAACTAGATAAAATAATTTCCATATGATGGCTGCTTTAACTGGGTTAACCTGAGTCAATATTTCTACAAAAATTGCAAAACTAGGCAACCAATTTTGACATTTCTGGTACAAAGCAACAGTTTTCTTACCTTTCACCTCTTCATCCTTGTCCTTTGTTTCCTTCTCATCTTCCAGCTGTTTGAACCTATTAAGCACAGTGAACCTGACCATGTATTCCTTGCTGCCTATCTGCTGCCTAACCTTATCAGATAGGTGAAAGCCCTTGGACATCCAGTGATGTCATGCAGTGGTAAACATTTAGCTGCACAGCTCCACTTGATACCACTGCACAACCTGCAGATTTACTACTTCTTCCATCAAAACCTCAATCAAATGTTACACAGGAGTCATCTACAAACAATGAGAAACTCCAGCAGGGCATTATTGTCATCTGAGTCCACAGATTGAGCCAGGCTGGATCCAACAGTGAGTACTCTCAGTCCTCATGCTCTACCCACCAGACCAAGAAAATGACCACAGCACCGAATACCCACTCTATAAATGGACAGCTTGAAGTTATGGTGTCCAAATTACAAGGCTTCCACAAAGAGATGAAGCTGACTACTGCAGCACTTCATACAGATGGCAATAAAATTGAAAATTGACATACTGGTATTTATAAGCAACTTTCAAAACAAGATGGCTGACTGGATCTCTTTGAATGGGCACCACTTTAGTTACACTCCTTGATTCAAACTCTCCAGGATAGAGAAAATGATACCTAGTGCTGAGCCCATCAGAATAACTTGAGAATTAATAATCTTGCTGAAGTAGTTGAGGGGACCTGCCACACTGGCACTTCTTCCTACAGTGCTGAACTTGGTCCTCCTTTTCACACATGAACTTACCCTTGAACTAAAATGAGATCACAAAGACCTGGGGCCAAAACCTGCAGATCCTGATTCTAGACTATGCTTGGTGGTACTTCATTTTCTGAGATGCCTCAAACAAGAGACTGTACTGCACATAGCATATCATTTTCCTATCTTTATCTGGTAGCCTCCCATATCCCCCTTTCCCTGGAAAGAAACACACTGACACATGTCTTGGAGAAAATGGCTGTAGCCATGAATTTAGTGAACAATATTTCAGAGTAATAGCAGTGTGCACATCCAGGAGGATCCACTACCTTGTGGTCATACTGGCCAAGGTTATACAGCCACCCCCCCATCAGGCGCCATTCTTGCAGTACAGATATACCTGCTACAGGTGGACTGTGACCCCTCTCCCAGGTCCAGTGCTTGTGTCCACCTCCATGCCACCCAGAGGGAGTCATGAGCCCTTTGGAAGAACTTGGCTCATCACCACTCCCTTACCACTATTCCATCTTGTAGTTATCCTCCTGAGATGCCATCCTGGCTGCGACATATTCATATACCATACCCGACTATTTATGTTTACCTATTTAGTTTCTCCCACTTCTACCTTGGTTTAAGACCCTTTTGGAGGAGGTGAAAAACCTGGGAAAATCCTGCTGCAGAGAAAACCTGGAAAAGCCACTGCCCGACCCCTAGTGCAGTCACCCATACTGAGTTAAAGAGGAGCCTAACCGCCTGGGCCCCACAACCCTGCTTTTACTAGGGTGGGTGGGTGGGTGATCCTGGAAGAGAGAGAGGAGAAGAGGAAGGACAGCTGGATACATCCCAATAAATCCCTCTCTCCTTTCCTCCACAGGATGTGACTCCCCTCCCAAGTGGGAGGCCCCTGGTGTCTTATGTCCAGTCCCTGGACCCAGCCCCCAGTCCCCTGGGACCACCACTGTCCTCACCCCCCTTTTCTCCTCTTTTCCAGGTCCAGGGGAGGATAGCCCCAGATAAATTATGGTTGCTGCCTTCTGTTGCAGCCTCACTATCATCTGGTAGGCCTCCATATCCCCCTTTCCCTGGAAAAAACACACTGACACATGTCTTGGAAGAAAATGGCCACTGCCATTTGTTTATTGAGCAATATTCCAGAGTAATAGCAGCATGTACATCCAGGAGGATCCACTACCCCATGATCATACTGGCCAAGGCTATACGGCCACCCCCCATCAGGTGCCATTCTCCTTGCAGTATAAATAGACCTGCTGCAGGTGGACCATGACCCCTCTCCTGAGTTCGGTGCTCATGTCTGCCTCTACACTAACCAGAGAGAGTCATGAGCCCTCAGGAAGAACTCAGCTGATCACCGCCCGCTTACCACTATTCCGTCTCATTGTGATCCTCCCAAGAAGCCACAGGACTGACAACATTCGACCTTCTCTAGCCACTTGCTCCCCCAATTCTTCCAAGACCTTTTCCATCACTCCTAACCACCTCCAAACTTCCCCTGGTCAAGTCTCCCATCTCGGCTATCCTACTTGAGCAGAGGTGTGAATCTAACTATGTTCAACCATGGTCCCCCTGATACTGGTGCCCCTTCCCTCTTTCACTGTCCCCATCTCCCAGCCAACCCAAATGCTGAACCTCCTGGGAAAGGGCATTCCCTCCCCATTCAACCCACTAGCCAGTGTATTGGCCAGGCCCAGATGAGGATGGCATGAGGCCCTAAAACCCCATGGTTCATAAATCCTTCTCGCTGGCCAGCAGCTCCTGGTTTCATCTTCCAATGTCCCCAGGTCTTCCCCTCTTAGGGGACCACCATCCATCTGGCTTGCCAATGGATCATAATCCTCAGAAGACTGCTGACCTGGGGCAGCCTCCCTGCTTGGTCTCCACTCAAGCTGATGCCTTTGCCTGAAGGCCCAGCCACCAACCACCTCGAACCATGCTCTGGGGACCCTGGAAGAAACAAAGAGCAATTATTGCAAGTGTGGGTGCACATACCTCAAAAACACGTGGACCTCCAGTGTCCAAGTGCTTGGATTTGTCCGTCTGCCCACCTATTGCTCCTGGCTATTGTGGCTGCCCCAATTCTGAAAGAGTGTGTCCCAAACTCCTCAGGGTTCAGCCCCACCACCTGCATCACCCTAGTCAACACCACCCTGAACTGGTAGGCCATGATCGGTCTGCCATCCACGTGCTGGAAGAATGCCTCACCTTTCTTGTGACTAGAAGACGAGTACACCTCCACTCAGTCCTGGATGTCCCAGGAGACTCCCGGAGGTGCCTGTACCTGGCACCAATGTCCCTTCTGACCTTGGTCAGTTTTACTCTTGTCAAGCCTTACCCATATGCCCCCGGTGGTTGCTATAATGCCCCGTAACCCCAACCTGATGGTATTTGTGAACTGGTTTAGCTGAGTTAGCTCTGACACCCTGAAAGCCCCACAAAAAGCCAACAGGAACATGGTATCAAACAACTGCACCTCAAGCAGGGTCAGCAAACCTCTGTGAGCAGCCTCCAAATGCTCTACAATATTGCAGGGGTGATGGGGTGCCTAGTGTCCTGGTGAGAAGCCAAATATTTCTCCCACCGTTCCAGCACCTTATGAACCCGGAAGACCTTAACGATGTCGGTCACTTCCCTGGGCCTTAGAGAACCAGGACAAGCAAGCTAGATGCCTAGCCACCACTCCTGGTATGTCCCCATTTTCCTTAGGTAGCATAATATAGGTACAGAGCTGTTCTACCGGAATGGGCCAATCCTCCAGCCACCTCTGCTGAGCGTGAACCCGTAAGTAATACCCCTTTCCGATATATCTCTCTTGTCCCCGGAGCAATGGAATTACCTATGCATTTCCAAGTCGAGATGTCACAACCCCCCATAAGAAGAGGGTACTGCCGTGGCTGCAGCTCTGCTGCTGGAGCTAGCTCCTGAAACTGCTACCACTGTGAACGAGACAAACCATCCACAGTTTCATTGTCAACACCGGGCATGTGCATGGCCTTAGATGTAATGTTCAGCAACAAGCATTTTAACACAAAGATGCTCATCAAGTCCCCCAGTGGGCCTCTTGGACCTAGGAGATTGTTGATGATATGTACCACCCCATGTTGTCTGACCTGAATAATACCTTCTGATCCCTGAGCTGAGGGCCCCAAAGACACAGCACCACCACTATGGGGAAGAATTCCAGCAGTGTAATGTTAGTGTGCAGGCCTACCTTCAACCATTTGGGGGCCAGTTCACTGCGCACCTTTGTCACTGAAAATATGCCCAAACCCTAGGTGCCCCTCAGCATCTGTGAACAGCTGGACAGGTTGATCCCCGTGAAAAGACTGCCACAGAGCAACCCCATTGAATTGACCAAGGAAGATCCTCCACATCTGCAGGTTCTTCCAAAATTTTTCCTGACCCACAGCATATAATGGGGCCTAGAGCACCCCCTGCCCAATTTCACAATGTGGCATAAGAAAGTGCTCCCCATTGGGATGGTCCAACATGCAAAGTTGAGGTGGCACGCCAGCTATTGTAGCTGCTGCACGGTCCCCTTCTGGGCCACCACCACAGTGCTCACCAACTGCCTCAGAGCTGACACTTTGACCTACGGCAACTGACACAGCATGCTGCAGGTGTCAATTTCTATTCCCAGAAAGGTCAAAACCTCCTTTTGGGAAGGGGCATGGCCAAGCCGGCATCCAGAATGGCTGCTTAGTTCTGGAGCTGTGAGCCTAAACAAACAGGAATATCCCTTTCCCCCACTACCCCGGGACGCACTGAAGAAAAAAAATGTGGGACTTGGTAGAGAAAACAGTTATGCCACCAAAGATGTCGAAAAAACAGGGGCAACTTCCATTTAAAAGCACCAACAACGGGTTTAAAGATCTGGGCCTGGAGGCTCTGCCACCACGAGGAGAAAACGTTGGTAACGGGGCTGCTACAACCTCAGCAGAGACTGTGGAAGACAACGTGCACGGCCCTCAGTTTTTGGTACTGGAAAAATTATTTAATGACCTAAAATACGACTTGACAAGTAAAATGAATGCTGGGTTTGAAAATGTATCTGCACAGCTGGCCCTTTTGCAAACAACAGTAAACAACTTGGGGGAGACAGTGGAACAACACTCGGTTCGACTAACGGAGGTGAAAGAAAGGGTTAGTGCGCAAGAAGACTGATATAATCAGTGGAGCCCTCAATTGCAAGCAGCAATGGCTAAAATAGAGAAGTTAAAAACAATACTAGATGACCATGAAAATAGTGAGAGATGAACAAATGTGAGAATAGTGGGCATGGCTGAAGGAGTGGAAGGCAGGGACTGTGTAACTTTTTGCCAGACATGGTTAAGAGCAAAGCTAGACCTGCCAGTGGAATGCTCCTTGGAGATACAGTGGGCACATAGAACTCCTGGTCGACGACCACCTCCAAATGAAAGGCCTCGCCACATTATTGTAAAATTCTTGAGATATCAGGTCAGAATGGTGGTACTGAATGCAGCACGAAAGGCGGGTCCCATTAGAGAAGGCTCTCAAACTGTTAACATATTCCAAGACTTTTCACGGTCAGTACAAACAGATCGGAATGCATTTATGCCTGTGAAAAGGAGGTTGTATTAACTGGAGCGGCCTTTTGCACTTGTTTACCCTGCACGACTGATCATAAGGAGAAAAGGCGCTACACCGAAGGTGTTTACAAACCCGGACTCGGCAATGCAGTATATTGAACATGAATCGAGGCAACAAGAAAATGCAGATGAGTGAACTTTACTTTGGACTTGGGCTAAATCATTAGTACTTTTATCCGTGTCGTCCAATATTACACAGGATGTGAATAGAGGAGTGGGGTGGGTGGGGAGGAGGTTTTTCTCAGTCTGCTTCGAAACTCCCAGGAGGCCCATCAAGGCTGGAGCGGGCGGCCTTCCCCGTTACTCCCCCTTGCTCTAGCTATGGACAGGACATTTTTGTTTTCTTTCCTATATGGAGGGGATCCAGAGTGACATTACAGAGATTTAAGTGATGCATAATGACCCAATATTATATGCTGAGACAAATCTTTTGTTCAGTTATTTATACTTTCGTAGCACCACGTTACATTAACGGTCTGATTAGCAGAATGTGGTCAACGGGGAGTTGAAAAACTGTCCTGCCTATCTCTGCATTTGGATTGCACAGTGGGTTGATCTATGTATGTACAGGGCAGCATTAATGGTGGGATGTGGGTACGTGGGGGTGTTGGGGGGGGGAGGAGCATTTGCTCAGTCTGTTCCAAACTCTTAGGAGGCCTATAATGGCTGGAGCGGGCGGCCTTCCCCACCTCCCCTGATGCCAGCCCCCGGGGGCCTAGAGTGGCTCTACAGTGTTCCACCTGCAGCTACCGAATATTGCTTTGTTTGCTATACTTGGGTCCCAGAGGCTTCTTCTTTTTTTCTTTATTTTTTTTCTTGTTTTATCTGCATTAGAATACATAATCAAGGTCAAGTTTAATCAAATTAACAAGGAGAAGTAAACCTATCCTCTTGCTTTGTTTCTGTCTGCAGGGAGATGAGAATGTGTGCCTGATTTTAACTAGTGAAATGGTTTTCCTAATTATATTGATACAACATATATGTCCGGGGATTCAGTTGGTTTTATTTTTGTATGAGTTCTAGGTTGGGTGGGTGCAGGCCAGCGAAGGAGACCAGTTTTATGCTGGTCACCCCTTCCTAATGAGGCAGGGGATTATCTTCTCACGACCCAGAGATTAAAAGTTGGATGGAACACTTGGAGATTGACAGGACGTATGAGCAATGAAGGGGTTGTATGTGAAATTATGGGTGGGGGCCTGCCAGCTTCTAAGGGGCTCCTCATTCCGGAGGTTCCTTGGGGGGATGGACCCCTGGGTGTTCTCAATTGTCCCAGACTTGCATGTCTACTTGTTCTGGACAGTTAGGGTGTGTGAAATTATATTGTATGTTTAGCAGTTTGGGGAGGGTCCTGGGCGGGGGCTGCTGGCACCGCCACACCTGGCTATATGGGTAAGATAATGACGGTTTGGCCAGTAGGGTAATCCACTATAGTAAAGAGGGTTTTAATCAGAGGTATTTTTGGGGGTAAAGGGGAAGCTAGGCGGTGAATAAAAGTCAGATACCACCTTGTTAGATTCCTGATACAAAGGGCTTAGTCTTTTTTTTTCTTTTTTTAATAGTTTAGATAAGCGCCGTTGCGCAGGTCTTTACCTTTTTCTTCTCCTTTTCTTTTTTCTTTATCTTTTCTGTTTTTTTTCTGTGGGGGATCTCTCTGAAATGTTCCAGGAGAGAGGGGGGGGGGTCTGTTAATTGGGAGAAGAAATAAAAAAGGTCAAGAGTCGGATGATGCGAGGGGGCTCAGGGTAGTTGCAATGCAATGTGCTTGGGAGGTCCTAGATCTAGGAATATATCTGATGCCACCAAATGGCTAGTTTAAAATGTTATCCTGGAATGTAAATGGCTTAAAACTACAGTGAAAACAAAATGCGTATGGGCATATATTAAGAAAAAGAACGCAGATATTGTGATGCTACAAGAATTGCATTTTAACATGTGATGAGATTAAGCGAATAGAAGAAAAATGGGGGGGGGCGATGATAGCATCTTACTTCACATCCAAGGTCAGAGGAACATGTGTGTGGTTCAGACTGGTGGTCAGGGTTCAAATTCATACAACCCAAAGAGACAGTCAGGGAAGGTATGTTATAGTGAAGGCTATGGTGGAGGAGGAATTGCTAGTCCTGGGATCCTTGTATGGACCTACATTTGATTGTCCAGAATTTTTTGAGCACCTGGCTATTATGTTAGCAGTTTTCCCAGATAAAATGATCATGGGGGTGATTACAATACCTATTGGGACCCCCTTCTTGACCATTCTAAACCCAGATTCAGGCATTCCCCCAGGAGAGTGGGGGCCCTTCGGAGACTGGCGCAGGAAAGGGCCTTACAGGAATTGTGGAGATTTAAACATCCAGATACAGAGGAATTTTCTTTCTAATCCTGTGCCCATAAGGTCTATACAAGACTAGACTATTTTCTGTCCTCTCCTGCCTTTTTGGGTCGAATAAGGGAGATAGAATATGGCCCTATAATAGTATCAGACCATGCTCCACTGTATTTAGAGATGGAGAGAGAGACAGATGAGGAAGGGATGAGACAATGGAAAATGGACCCTACATTATTGTTAGATCCCCAATACATGCAACAAATGTCCAAGAAGCTAAAGGAGTTCCTTGAAAATAATAAGGTGGAAGACACCTCAGCAAGAACTACATGGGAGGCCTTGAAAGCTTTCGTAAGGGGGGAGACTATCTCATATGCAGCCTTTAAAGGCAAAAAAGAAAAACGAAGGGGGAGTGAACTAGAAGCTAATATACTGAGGTTAGAAAAGCAGATTATGGGTAGCCAGTCACCTGAGGATCTGGTGAAATTGAAGAGTATGAAGGGGGAATACAACCAGTTGTGTTGTAAGCGTATAGAAAGGGATATTCTAATGTCTAAAGCAGGACAATATTTCGAGGGGTCAAGTCAGGGAAGTGGATGGCCTGGCTAATTAAAAAACAAAGAGCAGAAAGAACAATCTTAACAATAGAAAATGAGAATGGGGAATGTACTTCTTCTGCCCGAGAGATAAATACAATATTCAAATCCTTCTATGAAAAGCTGTATAGATCCGAATTCCCACAAGGATAAATCTAGATAGTTTCTAGAGAATATACTTCTTCCTGAGATACCTGTTCAGATAAATGAGATGTTGGGACAAGAACTTAAAGGGGAGATTAAGGAGGCAATCTGGGCGTCTAGGTCGGGAGAGTCTGGGGCTGACGGTCTGCCCATGGAATTCCTCACAAGAAATTTTGGGATGATTTGGGCCAGCTTTTCCAGTATATGGTGAGGGAAGTACTCGGGGAAGGGGGGCTGACGCCATCTCAGCAGTTAGCTATTATAACAATTTTACCCAAACCGGGCAAGGACCCAAAAAAATGTGGCTCATATCGTCCGATCTCTTTACTAAATGCTGACTACAAGATCATAGTGAAAATATTGGCAAGGAGGTTGAAGGGGGTTCTACCACAGATTATTCATCATGATCTGGGGGGCTTTGTTAAGGGGAGGCAAGCAAGGCATAACGAAGACAGGTAATGAATATTATTTGGCAAGGTCCAGAGGAAAGAAAGCTTATGGAGTGCCTCTTTGGCTTTTGATGCAGAAAGCCTTTGACAGGGTCGAATGGCCGCTTATGTTTGCAGTGCTAAGAAAGTTTGGTCTGCACCCGTCTTTAGACAGTGGGTGGAGTGGCTATATCAATCCCCGGGCTCAAATTCTTACAAATAATACTTATCACCCCGCCTCGGCTCCATAGAGGGACGAGACAGGGGTGCCCCCTTTCATCATTGATATATGTGCTGACCATTGAGGTCTTGGCATCAGCCATTAGACATCATCGAGAAATAGAAGGTTACAGGGTGAACGGAGAGGAGCACGTTATCTCTCTTTTTGCGGATGATGTGCTATTATTCTTAGCCGATCCAATAAGAGCAATGCCTGCCTTGTCTTCCCTTTTCAGGAAATATGGTCCCATTTCAAGGCATAAGATCAACTGGAACAAGAGCGAATGTCTCCATCTGGCGGATAGTGGAGAGTCCATACATATAAGTGGCATAGACATTACTCCAAGAACAGTAATTAAATATCTTGGAATACTGCTACCACATAGAATAGCTGATGTGGGGTATATAAATTACAGCCCATTAGCAACAAAAATTAAGGAACAATGTAGTAGATGGAAATCACTCCCCTTGTCTTTATTGGGGAGAGTAAACCTAGTAAAAATGCAAATTCTACCTCAGTGCCTTTACCTTTTTCAGACCCTTCCTGTTATGCCTCTACCGGTCTGCCTTAAGTCCCTTGAGGGATCTATTACTTCCTTAATTTGGGCCAATCAGAGACCTAGGATCAGGAAGGAGGTGTTGTGGCAACCATTTCATAGAGGGAGCCTGACACTCCCCAATTTGAAGTTATATGCCAGGAAATAGGAGGAAGAGTGAGAGCTTGGGTCACTATGGAGTCACAATCTAGAGTGTGCTCCCCCTATGTCTTATGTCTCCTCCCATCAGGATTGAGGGAAGGAGAGGGTGAGAAGCCTAAGAATCCATTCACCAAATGTCTGCTTAAAGCCTGGGGGAGGGCTTCACTGTTGATGGGGGACAAAGGAGGTATGTCACCAAAGGGGTCCATCTTGTTTAGTCTGTGGAGGGATGGAGGCTCCCCTCGATTAAACATGCTCTGAGGCAGTGGAGGGAAGGGTCTCTTTCTCTGTCTCACTATTCAATGGTGGGACTTTTTCTAGCTTTTCGAGTTTAGACAAACATTTGACATTCATCCATCACACTACCTTATTATCTGGTAATAAGATCCAGGCTGTTTAAATTAACTGAGATAAGGAGGGGGACCTTCCTGAGCAGAACATCTCTGGAGGAATTTTTCAATGTTGTAAGAAACATGTGGAGTAAAGCACTGTCCGTACTATACAAAGCTTTGCTGGGAGCTCAGCCAGACAAGCTGCAAAAGCTAAAAGACAGCTGGGAGAGAGATTTTGGGGTGGTCGGGTTAACAGGAGGGGACTGGAATCTGGCCCTGCAGAGTAGCAAAGCAGTTTCGGTAAATAACAGATTGCGAATAATTAATTATAACATTGTGCATAGAATCTATCATACCCCTAGATACATAGATACATAGACAGTGTCAGCAGATAAGGGCCTATGGCCCACCTAGTCTGCCCATTTGAGCTTGTAAGTTCAGTTTGTTTTCCTAGAAGTCTATTTCCCCTTACCCCTGACCTCTAGAATTCCTTTATGTCTATCCCATGCATTCTTAAATCCCGTGATTGTTTCAGCCCCCACCACTTCCTCTGGCAGGGTGTTCCACTTGTCCACCACCCGTTCTGTGAAGAAATTCTTTCTCATGTTTCCTCTGAATCGTCCCCTCCAACTTCATCCCATGCCCTCTAGTCCTGAAACATCTTTTTCGCTTAAAAATAGTGTTTTCCTGCACCCTGTTCCTCCCTGTAAGATGCTTGTATGTCTCTATCATATCCTCTCTCCCTCCTCTCCTCCAGGGAGTACATGTTCAGTTCCTTCAACCTGTCTTCATAGGACTTGTGATGCAACCCATGCACCATCTTTGTTGCCTCCTCTGAACCTTCTCTACCCTGTCTATGTCCTTACGTAGGTATGGTCTCCAGAACTGTACACTGTACTCCAGGTGGGGCCTCACTAGTGTCTTGTATGAGCGGAATTATGACCTCCTTTTCTGCTGGTGATGCCCCTGCCTCATACATCCCAGCATCCTATTTGCTTTACCTGATGCCTTGTCACACTGTTTCCCTACCTTGAGGTCATCAGAGATGACAACCCCAAGATCCCTTTCCTGCTTGGTGCATGCTATATCCTCACCCCCAACTGATATATTGTGCCAGGGTTTTGTGCCCCATATGCATTATCTTGCACTTCTTTGCATTGAATTTCAACTGCCAAACCCTTGACCATTCTTCAAGTTTCTGCAGGTCCCTTCTCATTCTGTCTACACCCTCTGGTGTGTCTACTCTGTTACAGAGCTTTGTGTCATCAGCGAACAGTGAAATTCTGCCTTCTATATCCTGTGCAATGTCACTGATGAAGATGTTGAATAGGACCGGTCCAGCACTGATCCCTGTGGTGCCCACTGGTCACTCTTCCCTCTGTGGAGGACAGCCATTTACCACCACCCTCTGTGTCCTGCCACCCAGCCAGTTACCTACCCACCACACTACTGTCCTGCCCACACCCATATTCCCCAGTTTGTGTAATAGTCTTCTATGTGGCACAGTGTCAAAGGCCTTGCTGAAGTCCAGATAGGCCATGTCCACTGCCCTCCCTGATCCACCTCCACACCCAGTCAAAAATTCAATGAGGTTGGTCTGACATGACCTCCCTGGTGAAACCATGCTCTTGGGTCCTGTAGTCCATTGACAACCAGATGTTCCACCAATCTCTCCTTCAGTAGTGCTTCCATGATCTTTCCCACTACCGAGGTGGAGGCTGACTGGTCTGTAGTTCACTGCTTCTCTTTGTTCCCACTTTTGTATAAGGGGACTACATCTGCTGTCCTCCAGTCTTTGGGTACCTCCTGTTTCCAGTGATTGGCTGAACAGGATAGCCAGAGGTCTAGCCACCACCTCTTTAGTTCTTTAAGGACCCTGGGGTGCACCCCATCTGGCCCCATTGCTTTATCAGCTCTTATTACTTCCAGTTCCTTTCAGGACCCTTTCTCGTGTAGGGACTTGTGTCCATTTCTGCACCATTCTCACCCTTGCTACCCTTCAGACCCATTACCCCCCTCTTCCTTAGTAAAGACTGAGCAGAAATACCTGTTCAATATGTCAGCTTTACTGTTGTCATCCTCCACGCGGCTCCCATCCTCCCCTTCAGTCTCACTATCCTCCCTTTGTCCTTCTTTTTTTCACTTATGTACCTGTAAAGGTTTTGTCCCTTTAACCACTGATTTTGCAATGTGTTCTTCTGTCTGAGCTTTGGCTTCCTTACTGACTTCCTGCCTCCCTTTGTTTCTCCTGGTACTTCTCCTATCCCCTTCTGCCTGTGTCTTTTTGTATTGCCTGAATGCAATCTTTTTGGCTTTCACTTTCTTTGCTACCTCTTTGGAAAACCATAATGGTCTCCTCTTTCTTTTCCTCTTGCTAACCTGCTTAATGCATATTCTGTTGTTCTTATAATCCCCATTTTAAATACTGCCCACTGTTCCTCAATCCCTGATTCCTGTCCCATTCCCCTTAATGCCTCTTTCAAGCATCTCCCCATTTTCCCAAAGTCTGCCCCCTAAAATCCAGGATCGTGTTTTTGTGTGGTTTGGTTCTGCTCTTTCTGTGATTTCAAACCACAATGACTGGTGGTCACTGTTACCCAGGTGCTCCCCACTGTTACCCCATCACACTGTCCCTGTTTGTGAGCACAAGGTCCAGTATTGCCTTCTGCCGAGTTGGTTCCATGACCAGTTGCTTGAGGAAGGCACCCTGAAGGGAGTCCAGGATAAATCTGCTCCTAGTTGATGCTGCTGCTGTCTTGGCACATAAGATTAATCCTCAAGATTAATCCTCAAGTTTCAGACCAATGTCCTAAATGTTATGCTCAGAGATGTACTTTTTACCATATGGTGTGGGCAAGCCCAAAAGTGGGAACATACTGGAATGAGATAAATTATATCTTAAATAAGGTTTTAGAAAGTGAGATTCAATTAGACCCTGTGGATATCTTACTCAGAGTACCAAGAAATGTAGGTGGTCAGTCAGTAGCTTCACATCCCTTGAGAAGACTGGCAATAGTAGTGGGCAAACAGATTTTAGCTCAAAATTGGATGGCCCAGGCCATGCCTACCATTGCTCAGTGGGCAAAGGCCCTCCTAAGCAACATGAAGCTAGAATATATCCAGTAGAAAGTTCTGGAATGATAAGACAAATATGATAAGATTTGGTCCCCCCAGGAAAGGGCCTTGGGGAAAGAATGGTTCCCGCTTTTAGGTAACTACATGTAATGAAGGCATTGTTTACAGGGAGTGGAAGTGAGTTCCTCTGGCACTGGACTGGGGAGTGGTTTATAATAAAGGGGGGGATTGCATTAATATCCTTATATAAAAATGGGGGAATTTCAGGAATAGAAGGTAGTGGCAAGAACACAATGACTACAGATGATTAGTTTCACTGTATAAAAAAGGTGTTCCGTTATATGGATCATGGATTGTACCCAAGCTATGTTTACATGTATTATATTGTAACTGAATGAGATGTCACTGATTATCTGATTATGTAGAGCTCTCCTCGACCCGATGGCTCTTCTATAAATAAAGTTTAAAAAAAAAAAAAGCTTCCTTTCGGGGCTTCCATCTTTCCTGGTACCAGGGGCATGCTAAAATCCTGACAAATGGCCACAAACATTTCTAGCGTGTGCTTGCACTCTTCTGTCCACTCTAGGCCGATGAAGAGGAAGTCATTGAGACAGTGGACAGCTGCTGGATTCCCCAACTGTTGCTGGGTGACCCAGTGCAGAAAACTACTGAATTTTTCAAATGTGGTGCACCCCATGGGCATGCAATTGTCTACATAATATTGCCCTTCAAACTACATGCCCAGCAGCTCCCTATCATTGGGATGTATGGGTACTAATCTGAATGCTGACTCTATGTCTGCCTTGGCCACGGTTGCTCAGGGGCCTGCCCCCCCAGACTACCTCAACCACCCTGTCGAATGACTCATAATGAACCACTGTGAACTGTGGGTCTATAAAACCGTTCACTGAATTCCCCTCTGGGTAGGATAAATTGTTCATCATTCTGAATTCCCCCAGCATCTTTTGTGGGACCAGACCAATGAGTGATATCATAAGGAATGGACTGGGTGACGTACTGAATGGCCCACTGACTCTCCCCAAATGGCTTTCTTTTTCCAGCTTTTCCCGGGCAATGTGAGGGTGATCCCTGGTGGACATCAGGTTCCTGGCTTCCCAACTCCCCCTTGAGACATATTGGATCCTGACACTCACAGTGAACCCCTCCATTAGCCGCTTGGCAGCCTCTATGTCCAAGTACTGGCTCAGCCATGGGCTAACCCTGTCTGCCCTTACCGGGAAGGGCAGGTTTGCTGCCTTGTGGCCTACCAGACTTTTTTTTATCCCCTGTAATGCTCCTCTTGAGGAGCGTGGGGATGCACATTGGACAAAGGGATGTTGAGACCCGTAGGCCAAGCAGAGGTGGCAAAAACAGCATGACAGCCTTGTACACTTGGATTAATAGTAGGCATAGCATGCCGGGGATCGGGCATCCCCCTCCTCTGCCCTCTGTTGTGAGACTGGCCACAGGGGCAAGCTGCTGTCAGTGTGAACACACCACCCCACTGTACATGATGTCCACAAGGAGGGTCATGTCAACTGTTCCCCAACCCAGCGTGCTGTCATCCTGTCACTGCCCCCTAAACTCCGTGTCATACTCTAACCATGCCATGCCCCCCTTTCTCCTGTGCATGAGAGTGATCCTATTCTGATATGTGAACAGGCCCGGCCATAGCTCCACATCTGCCTGCAAAATGGTACCCATGAAAATAGGAAATGCCGCAATCCAGTTCTCAAAGGTGCAAGGCACCTTCGGGGGCTCCTTGTCAGCTTCCTACCTCCCCCTTTTCTTTCTTTTTATCATCCTGCTCCACTGGCCTGTTCAACAGGGAGAACATGTCCACGTACTCCCTGTTCTGAATTTGCTACCTCACATTATCCATAAGGTGTGATCCCAGCTGTTTATCTAACCCTGCATAGGAGCTAGGCTGAGGAAGTGAAGTGTCGGTGGAAGAAGGGGCAACAGCAACCATTGGCCCTGCACCACCTCCTGCCCCTCTGCCTTCTCTACCACTACAGCCATCAGATCCAGTACCTTGTCCAGTTTTGCCAATGAACCTGAACACTCTAGTCTTGCCTTTGGGGGTCCCCACAGCGTGCCTGCACACAGTGGGAGCCTGCTGTCTGATTGGCAGTGCCTCCACCGGAGTGACCACTGGCTCTCTGTCCCTTCCTGTGGCTCCTCTAACTCTGTTTTCTGCCTCTAGGCCACCTCGATTACCAGATGTGCATCACTGTCAGTGACTTATCTTACCTGCACCCCTGCTTATCTGCCCAGGTACTCAAAGTATCTTGGCCAGAGGCGCCACTCGCTCCTTAGCCAGCCTCTTCTTCAACGTCAATGGGCCTTCTAACCCTTCAATGCAGGCATTGAGCCATGCTGTGCCTTTCTTTCTGTACATCTCTCTGAGCAGAGCCTCTAGGCCCTCTGCTGCCTTCACCAATGGCTTCCTTTGGCGGGCTGCCATATTCCTGGAAAACAGTAAAATCCCCCCACCCCAGAGACCAGTTAGCAAAATCACACTTTATCACCAAAGACTGTTGATTGCAGAGGGCTGCCGCCCATCAAGTCCCTTGCACCCCCCCCCGTAGTCTGACTTACTGCAGCATCCTGCTCCCCCTCAGAGGCATCCTGCCTATCCCGTGTTTCTTAGTATTATATATATATTTTTTTTATATATCCCCATCACCTGCCATGACAGCTGGGGTGGGCCGAAAGGACTGGCTGGCAACTGAACGCCTCCCTCTGGCCCCAGCTGAACCCATCATCCCCACATGAGGCATCAGGGCCACTATACCCCACTCCTGTAAGCCTCACTGAACCTGTGACTTGGAGCATGCTTCCAGTAACCCCAGTACCACATTGATAATAGTCTTCCTTATGTACTTTATTTATTTATATATTTTCTTTTTGTTTTTTAATCCTGCCCAGGACAAATGAAGATCCCTAACCCCGCAACTGGATCCAAGGCTGAGTGAAGGCCAGGAAGAACTCACCCTGGAAGTATGGTACCATGCTGCGGTGAGCAGACCCTCCCCAGGAGCCAGCACTGTGAGGCATCAGCCACCCCTGGCCTCAAGTGGAGAAGGAACCACATTGCACCCTAGGGAGGGCGGCGATAGTCCCCTATGTTTCAGCCATGAGTGAGGCCTCACCCTCCCAATATGGCCAGCAGGACATCATGAGAATGGACGCTAATTAACGCCAAGCCCTGTCTCACACTTTTCACGAGAATCCCAGAGGCTCACAGGAAAATATGGGACCAAAGAAGACTGCACTCCATCCAGTGGGGCAGTGATCCAAGCACTGTCAGCCTGCATTCCATCACTTGGCCACCAAACATCCAGAGCTTTACACCACTTCCACTAGCTTGAGAGGGAAAACAAGAGGCCAAGATGGCCAGTGAGCTGCAGCCACCCCAAACCCCCTTTCTCGCCTCCAAGCCTCAGAGCATCCGGTCCACAAGTCGATTTCCCCAAGCTGCCCCCAGTACTGCGTGCAGCTGCTGCTGACGGCCCTGACCACAGCACAACGATGCAGCCTGCCCTAAAGGAGTTTCCACCCCACCCTGTCCCTGCAAGCATAGGCACAGAGAGGAGGGAACTGCTAGGCCTGCAACCCAACCAGAAGAGTCTCAGGACCACACCCTCCTGCCCAGGTCAGGACATGTAAGATCTGCCTGCTCGACCCACAAAGAGAGACAGATTCTGGGGACTGGGCACTGCAGTAAACGGGTATTTGTTGACTAATACCCCTGTGACAGTAGTCAGGCTCACCACTGGTCTCTGGGAACCTGGTCTGGAGCTCCAGATATGCCTAACATGGCCCCAGGGACAGGGCTGGATTGACTAACTGTACACAGGGCAGCCTAGTGACCTTACGTAATGCCTGTAACGATACCACTAGCCACTGCAGTCTGTATAATAAACGTTTTCTGGCTTGGATTACTTAAGCAATAAACCACGACAGGATGTGGGTGATGCTGGGTTTTACCAACACGGCGTGGTTCGGTCACGAGGTTCGCAGGCCAAGTGACCAAACCATCCAGGTGTGTAAATCCTAGCATCACAAACACCCTGGAGTGATTTATTATGTATTATACAATGTCCTCTTCAGTTTTTGTAAAATAAATTTAAGAAAATAGAGTTTTGTGCCAGTTGAAATTATATTTTATTGAATTTATTGTTGCGCCTAAAAATAGTGCCAGCTGGTAGCTAGAAAATTGAGATGCTCCCCAACTGATACTGCTGTATATTTGTATTAGTACTATTTTAGCCAGTTTTTGTTTTACGTGTGCAGCAGAGATGAGCAGTTGTTAGAGCGAGAGGCATGGTGTCAGTATGCTCTTGCCCCCTCCCCCGCCACAACTCATATAGTTATATAAAAAATTTTTTTTTTACTGTTTTCTCTTTTTTTTTCTTTCATTATGCGAGCAGAGATGAGCGTCCAGGAGTGCAAGAGGCATCCTATCAGTACCCTTCAGTAAATAGGCGAGCTGGCAGTGACCATTTGCTGGTGCTGCTACTTCCGTTGGTAAAGTGAACCAGAGGCAGCGGCAGTGGCGCTGAGAGTGTGTGTGTATGAGTAAAGTGGGTTGAGGGTGGTTAAAAACAAAACAAAAAAATCATATAGCTGTTTATTACAGATCTGCTGTGATATAAAATTGGTCCAGGAACCATCTGTGGCATAGCCAAGAGGGAGAGAATACAAAGCCACACACTGCCATTACCCAGTATTGCGGTGATGTTGAAAGTGCAATCCGGGTAGGAGAGAACAGAAAAGCCGCTGTCTGTCATTGGCCAGTAAGCACGATCACACTGACAGTAGCCTCGGTATGTGGTGAATTCTGCAAACAGTATTTTCAGACTTTCCACCTTCTTTAAAGCAGTACCGGAAGGAGCAGAAATGTTTGAGGGGATTTTAGCAGCCTGTGCTCTGATTTATCTTGTGGTTTGGGGGGGCAGAGAAACTGGAGTGCGAGCCGGGTGCTACTGGGCTTCAAGATGGCAGAGTTCCAGGGTCATGGTCAGGGTCGGACCAGTTCCAGACATTAGCTGACTGGCACCTTATGTTGGTAATGTTAAATTTTACAACACTTGGAAGGTGCCAGTTAGCCAATGAGAGTGCTGGAATATGAAACCCCATTGTATAATACTGTTTTGTTTCTTTTCATATATCTTGCCAGGCACAGAGACTGGCTTGCAGTTCAGAACCTTTTTCTACTAAGCCATACTGCCAGATGATGGCTCCCACTCTCTCTCACCCCTCAACCCCCCCAGCCTCCATGCTGGGGGAAAATCCTTAGCCTGTAGGAAAGCCCTGGGCCTCCTATCCCTTAATTTGCTGTCCTGCTGTCTGCATGTCTTGATCCTGCAAGAGAGAGAGAGGAGAAAGAGGAAGGACAGCTGGCTACATCCCAATAAATCTCTCTCCTCTCCCACAGGATGTGCCCCCTCCAAGTGGGAGGGCCTTGGTGTAGAGGCGAGCAAAGTGGCCAAAATTCACTCCGCAAAGCAATTTGCGGAGTAATGCGGAATCTGCAAAGTACTAAGCAACGCAAAGTGGAGTACTTCACATCACAGTGAGGAATGTGAAGTCCATTGAAAACAATTACTTCATCACATCCCTTTCCCCCAAGCACTTCTGCACCAATTTTAATGTGAAGTACATTGAAATCAGTGTACTTTGCATCACTTTGCCTTGTTATTGAGCTCCCAGGTGGATTTTGCAGTGATTCATAGCATTGTAGGTCACATGGGCTCTAGATTGTTCTGCACAGCCTCAGTTCTGTAGTGTGTGTGTAGTAGTGGTAGCTGCAGACAGTTTGTTCTAAGAGCTCTGTGGTTCAAAACCTCTAAAAGCTGTTAAAAAAAGCCTTTTTGAGCCATTTTGTTTTGCTCAAACTTTAGTACATCGATTGTAGGAAACCCTCCTGTGCTCATATCATTGAGTGTTTATTGTTTGTGTGTGGATTTTGAATGTTAATTTAGAACATTCAATCTGTGTACTGACAGACATTTGAAGTGTGCTTTGGGGAGGGTGTTTCTGTGGTGGAGGTAGATTAACTAGAGAAAAGGCAGTCTTTCTGTTTTGGTTAGATTTTCTTGTATAACTGTGTTAATGTACACACAGTAATATTTTCAGTAATTCTTGACATTTTTGCTGATTGCTGTGGTGCAGCAGTGAATAATTTCAGTTTGTTTAAAAGATTTGGTCATGTTACTCAAGTTTTCAATTTGCTACACATTACTTGAAGTGTGTGTGTGACACGTGCCATCAAATCAGACACCTTTTATTGTGCCACAGAGTAATTGCAGCAGTGTGAATTTGCTATCCATGCACTTCTCGTGATTTTGTACTGCTTTGTGGTATCCTGGTTTTGGACTGTTACTGCAGTGTACTGCCCCCCCCCCAGGCAAAAGGTATTCTTTTCCAGATTGGATTGTGACTTGTGAGCGCTGGCTAAGGTGTTGCTGTGACTTTGTATCTGCATCTCTTCTTGATTGTGCAGTGCAATCTTAATCTATCTGTATTTTTGCTTCTGTTGAGTGCCCAATCCCTGTCTGCAAGCCACAGTTGTTTTTTTTTTTCCATCCACTGACCCACATGGGTGGAGATTCGTGTGAGCACGGGGGGGCATCATCCCCCCAAATTAATTTATTTCCACACTTGTTGCTTAGTTTTTACTTTTTAGTTCCATTCCAGCCAGGCAACTGGTGCCCAAGCAACCCAGCAGCTCACTCGTGGTTGCGGTGGCGGAACATCCCATCACTGATACAGCAGCAGTCCGTGTGTGGCTCAGAGGCTCTGCACTGCACATGCACAGTTTAGACAGCACTGAGTGACAGGCAGTATGGGAGGAGGTTGGTCAGATCATGGCCAGGCTCCGGCAGACAGACTGGTTGGTATAAGTGGGAGCCCAGCCAGCACGGATGTGAACCACATGATCTGATCAGGGCTCTCACTTACAAATCACATGACGATGGGTCAATGGGGACGGTAGTTTCTTCTCCAGTTTCCTCCCAGTGGGCCATGCCATCAGTGTTCAGCGAATCGGCGCAGTATTAGGCTAGCGTGGCAGCGGCTGGGCTGGGTATCAGGGCATGAAAAGAGAGATGGAGTGGACAGCCAATTGGTGGCAGGGTATGATTTACAGGCAGGGTGGCAGCAAGCAGCGCTGAAGGACACAACCACAATTGAGCTAATCAAGGCTAAGTCATCTGTAAGTACTACCCTTGTGCACTGCCAGTACAATGTTCATCGTCAATGAGCACCATTAAGAGACACTGAGTTGTGTGGTGTGGTTGTGTCTCTGTTGTGAGAGCAGCAGCAGCCCGGACTTCAGAGTCTCTAATATTTAAGAGTCATTTGTAAAAAATGACAGTATACACTGACTATACTGATTTAAAAAAATAATAATTTAAATTTACTGAGTCCAGACCCAGAGACAGTTCTGCAGCATCAGACATTGATGGGGGCTGCGGGTGGGGGTGAGGAGAAGGAAGGCCAGACCAGAGGTAGACTGGAGGATCATATAGGAAACTGTCAAACTGGATGGAATTGGAAACAAATAGGGAATGGAATTGTAACTTGTTGCTGCAGCTTGCTTGAAGAAGTTTATATAAAAAGTAATTCTATCTTTATTTTCCGACTGAGAGGATAGGGAGTAGAGACTTCTCTGTTTGCTGTGATTTTTCTTCTTCTGTACTGTTTTATTGCATTATATTATAGCATAGATATTGGAGAAATAAATGTACTGTCTGTGAATGTGAGCAGACTGACTCATTTTAGTTACAATACAATCTAGATAAATAAGAAGAGAGAAAAGATCTTTCTCATCTCATTTGCTCTCATCAGATGCAGCCAGCTTGCTGGTTTAAAAAAAAAGTCTGCCTATGTATATCTTTGATCTATATATGATCTCAACAGTCAGACTATACTTGGGACTATTCACAGTATGTCTCTGAGAGGAAATCTATATATCGCTCTGTCTCTAGTATGGGCAGCAGGGAGTCAGGGTCCAGGGACTGGGCACTTTTGATGGTTTAAAAAAAGTTTGCCTCTGTGTATCTTTGATTTATATGTAATCTCAGCAGTAAACAGTTGGACTATACTTGGGACTATTCACAGTCTGTATCTCTGAGATGAAATCTATATATCTCTCTAGGACGGGCAGCAGGGACTGGGCAGTGGCAGATGCTGCCAGCTTGCTGGTTTAAAAAAAGTTTGCCCCGTGTTTTTTTGATTTATATGCAATCTCAGCAGTAAACAGTTGGACTATACTTGGGATGATTCACAGTTTGTCTCTCTGAGAGGAAATCTATAAATCTGTTTAGTATGGGCAGCAGGGACTGGGCACTGGCAGATGCTGCCAGCTTGCTGCTTTAACAGCCAGTTGATCATATCATCCCTGGCATCATCTGGTGTATCACACAGCTAGCCAGATAATTTTTGTTTATTAAAAAAGAATTACAGAAAAAATACCTCATAGTCCACTTCTTATATCTTTTCTAACGCATCTGTTTTTGTCACAGCTACTACTGAACTAAGAGTAGTCACGCTTAGCCATAGTGAGTTAACTTTGAATCACTATTTAAATGGTTGAAGTTCATACTCAGCCTATTATTGCAAGCTGTAACTAGGCCAGCTGAGTCATCTGAAAATAAAAACAGATGATGGACATTCGCAAGTTTTTGAGAAAAACAACAAATTGTTCTGAATCACCAGCACCTGATCCACAGTGGCAGCAGCAAGATGTTACAACACTTCCAGGCCCAGGTGCTGCATTAGCTTCTTGTGAGCCCTTACTATTTGCAGTATGTGCACAGCAAGAGGATCATCTCATATATTCAGAGGTAATGACTATGACTAGGTCTTCCTCTTCTATTACCACATATACTACAGAAAGAGATGATTTGGCCAGGCCAACTGCCCTATGGCTTTTGGAGAGAAATGCAATGGGCATAATCAACCACATTTGCCTTATTTTCCAGGGACAATGTTTGGGAAACACAACCGGTCATTTTCTGTTTCCATTACACAAAATTTCCTTGGATTGAATATTCGGTTCAACAAGATGCTATATTCTGCTTTTCAAGCCGTCACTTTCATACTGAAACAGGCTATGTAGAAGATTCATTTATCAAAAAGGTGTGAGAGATTGGAAAAAACTCTCAGAAAAGTTGTGTAAACATGCTATTTCCCAAGTTCATGTGAAATGTATGGAAAAGTGGCAATGCTTCAAACTTAGTCAATAAACTGGTCCAGTGGCTATGAATCTTTTAGGAAGCCATACAACTCTTGTTGAAAGAAACTGTGATTATCTTGCAAAGGTTTGTTGCATTGTCAAGTTACTTTAAAAACTTGGTTTACCATTTTGAGGGCACGATGAGGGGAAAGAATCTAAAGCGAAAGGAAATTTCCTTGAGTTCTGTGATTTCTTTTCAAAACATGATGATTCTTTCAAGAAAATGCAGGACAGTTATTTTAACGACACAAGCCCTGACTTTCAAAATGAAGTACTGCAGATTTGTGCAGAATTGGTTTGCAAAGCATTGTAGGGTCAGTGAGTAAGACTGTTTTTTTTTTTTTGCCGTACTTGCAGATGAGGCCAGGTCATTTAAGACAGAGCAGCTTTCTTTTTGCATCAAATATGCAGAAAACCTGGAAGTTAAAGAGAGGTTCTTGTACTTCAATTGTTCAGCTTCCAGAAACTCAAATGGCGTTTATAATGCCATAAAAAAAGCTTTAGAGACAACTGGATTGCAGAATCTGCCAATAGTTGCACAGTCTTATCATGGTGCATCCGTAATGTCAGGACATGTTACGGGAGTTCAGCAGTGGCTGAAAGAAGACTATCCATTAGCAATGTATGTACATTGTATGGCACACAAGCTCAACCTTGCCCTTGTAGAATGCTGTAAAGTCAATCATACTGTTGTGGGGTTTTTTCATGTAATTGAGAAACTGTATTCAGTTTTTGCTGAGCCAACCAATCATTAAGTGTTTCTTGGTATGCAAAAAGCTTTGGGTCTAAAGCAGCAAGAGATAGTGCAGTTGGAACAAACACAGTGGGCATGCAAGTGGAGAAGTGTGTTTGTGTTACAATGTAATACACTGCCATCATGCAGTGCCTTAAACAACTTGATGAACAGGGAGAACGTGGTCTGTGGAAGCAACTGGTCTCTATCAGCATATGAGTGGTGTGCAGTTCATTGCTTGCTTAATTATCTTCCAAGATATTCTTAAAGTAGTTCATATCACTCACAAAGGACTTCGTGCAGTGATATCATGCTTGCTAAAGCTTCATGCATAATAGAAAACATGAACGTGTTCCTTACAAAATGCAGAACTGAAGAAGACTGGAATGAAATGTGGAAAGAAATTAAAGAATTCTGCAAAGATCATAAGATTGCAGTGCCAGATGAAGATACAGAGCAAGCAGCAGATGAAGCTCCAAAATGAAGGGCTGTAAAAACCTCAGCATGTCTTAAAGACTTCCTTGTACCAATCACTTTGGGTCAAAGAGAGGGTACACAACAGGAGGCTGCAGCTACAAGTGCAAGAGAACCTGAAAACTCCCAGTGGCGTCACCAGTTATATTTACCCCTTTTGGATGCCATTATTGGTGAGTTAGGGAGGCAATTCTCAAAAGAATCCATGGAAATTTCTGCAGCCTGTGATTCAGTGTTAAAGTGCAACAAAAATGGCATTCAGCCACTCTTGCAATGGTATGCAGACCCACTAAACATAAATCCTCATCTTGTAGCTGCAGAAATGGAAATTTTGTACCAGTAATGAATCTCCTATTATTTTCCAGAGGCTTCAAGAAGAAATATCTCAAACAATTTACCCAAACTATTACAAACTATTTCAGTTAGCTCTCACTTTGCCTGTCGGGACAGCCACATCTGAGCAAAGTTTTTCTGCAAAGAGACAGATTAGAAACTGGTTGTGTTCAACCATTGGAGAAGAAAGATTTTCTTCAGTGGCTCTCCTTCACATAGAAGCTGATTTGACTGCAAAGATGATCCCAGAGAACATTGTAGACATTTGTGCTAACTGAAGGAAAGGAGACTGCAATTACATTAAAGTATTTCTGTACTAACTAAAAACAATGTATGTATCTGCTAATCCACCAATGAGAATAGTACAGTCATGTGCAACCTGTTCAGCCCCACCTGCCCTGCCCCAGCCCCACCTCCTGCCCTCCCAAATGTCAAGGCAAACTACACCCATGCCGCCCAGACTGAAAGTTCAGAAATCTGAATTTGTTTAGAATTTTCTTGGTGATCTCCCAAAATGCCTGTAAAGTGATGTGCAAGCAAAGCTGTTTCTGGCCATGGCACTGCTGCCAGTGGCAAGATTGTCCATGGGCATGGTAGCACGCAGAAGTGCATAGCTGATGTCGTGAAAGGGATTTCTCCATCAATGTTTTTTACAGCACAATCTGTAGCTTCACTCATAGTTGGAGGAGATGATGTTGTGCCAGCTGGAGGTGTTAATGCAGTTTCTGCTGGCATGAGTATTGCTGCCTCAAGTTTCACTTCTGACCAGTTAACCTTTTCCAAAGACAGAGTTGAGTCTAAAGCTGTGACTGACAGTGGAAATGATGTCATACTCACCATTAATATCCCCATGGTAGCTGAACATGATTCTGATCCTGGCGATGATAACTCACAATGACCTTGGACTGTCACTCTAGGTGGTGGCGGTTATACATGTGGTGCATTGACTCCCATGCCAAGGTGACTTCCTCTGAGGCCAAGGTACAACTCAACACTGCACAAATTGCACTTTACTACACTGCTGTCCCCAGGAAGTGTAGAAAACTCTCACACTAATGAGGTGCTGGGAGGACCAGGCACAGGCAGAGTCGGGGTCCAGGTGTTGTTGGAGCCAGGGCTGCAGCTCTACAGTTGGGGCCAGTGGTGCTGAAACCTGCTGCTGCAACTGCTGCTGTGGCTCATCTTCCTCCCTCACTTCCTGCTACTGCTGAGCCGCTGGCACAGGGCAATAACAGGTGCTGCTGGCACTGGGGGGACACTGGTTGGTGCCAGGAGGTGGTGCTTCCATGGCACCAACTCCACTATCTCTGCTTTGGGGGGGACACTCAGGATGGGTCTCTGGTCCAGACAAACCTGGCCACCACGCTTGCGCATGACCACTCGATCATCGCCATGTCAATGAAAACTCTCTTTCAAGCATGAGTCACTTCCTGCCTGCCTGAAGCATGTGACCTACACTATGTAAGCCATGTGATGTGTGTGGACTGCCTGTGAATTCTCACTCCACTGTAAAGTGAAGTAAGGTGGAGTGCAATATGCAAAGTCATTATTACAATGTGAAGTAGTGAAGTGAGGGCAAAATTTTGCTTCATTGCATCTCTACCCTGGTGTCCCAAGTCCAATCTCTGGACCCAGACCCCAGTCCCCTGGGACCACCACTATCTTCCCCTTCCTCCTCCTTCCCAGGTCCAGAGGAGGATGACCCAGGTAATGATGGCTGCTGCCATCTGTTGCAGCCTCTGTATTCTGTTTAAATCTATTTTGTTTTTGTCTAGTGAGATCATGGTGATAGTGCTGGATAGAGGACAGGTTCACACCATGGCAGTGGTGCCATACAACTGCATCAGCCCCCCCAGCACTAACTCAACATTTCCTCCACCAGCAGAAGCAGCAGCAGCAGCTTCAGTGTCCTCAAGGGAGTGTTGGTCAGTGTGCCCCTGACCACCAACAGCAGCAGCAGCACCAGCAGCACCAAGTTCCCCAAGTTCCCTGTGAAGATCAGCAACAGAACATCCAGGTCATCCCCTCCACCCATGGAACCACCACTGCCACCAGCTCCTCCCAAGCAGAGGAGCACTGCCCATCATCAACTTTTCTTTCACCACCAGTTTGCCATGGTCAGCATCACTGCCCGGTCACATCTTCCTTGGTTGGAGTTTTTTTAAAGTGATGAAAGTGATGACAGTGTCATCACATGTAAATTATGCAAGGTCAGGGTAAGGTGGGAGAAAAAGGGACACATTTTGGAACAGGTGGCCAGAGAACCCACTTGAAAATTCATTATACTGAGCAGAGGGAGGCCTGACAGAAAGAGGTGGTGCATTGTGTGGGGAAGTGATGGTCCCTCCTCTGTGCCTGCAGAGATGCCACACAGCAGGCATTGGCAGTGAGTGAAACAAGTGCAGTGGGCAAACCCCATTGAAGGGGCTGCACCAGATGTTCTGGCACCAACAGGAGAACCAGCAGCAGCACCCACAAGGACACCAGCCAGCATCAGCAAGAGCTGTGTAGTTTACGGGTGGGAATGGGGGCCCTCCTATGTAGGGTCACTGCTATGGAGGAGATGATGGGAAGAATCCTGGCCAACCAACAGCAGTTGTTGGAAGGGATGGTGAAGCTGCACATGAGCAGTGCAGTTGGTGGTGCTTGCACTTCTGTAGTTGGAGCCAGTGATGTTTAAAGTACCTCATGCCTTTCCTTTACTTATATATAAATTATTCTATCCTTTTTGCAAGTCTGTGCTACACTGTCTTACTCTTTTTCATATAAAAAATATATAAAAAAATGTAATGTACATTTCTTTATTGTTTCACGTGTTTGTATTGCTATACTGTCTTCTTCAGTTCTATCTTTCGTTAAAAAAATACAAAACATTTTATTTTTTATCCATATTTTCTTTCATGATGCTTTGTCTCCAATTTCCATACATCACACCTTTCCTATCTTTGCGTTTCTCACTATCTTTATTGAAAATGTTCTCAACTATCAGAATAAATATGTCAGTCAGCTACAGGTTAGTAGTACTGCCACTGCTACATAGTGCTGGGCTGCATGTCACTGCCTCTAACACTGTTCTTTATGCATTTTGTGTTAGTTGTGTGTAAATCACAATACACATTACTTATGTTCTCCCATTCTATAATTTGTCGCAAGTGTCCAAATCTCAAACACTTTAGTGCACGCAGCTGCCAAGCACAATACATGATTTTTTCACTTCTGGAAATTCTCTCCCTAACCAGGAATTAGTAATGCTGGTAACAGACTGCTGCTACTGTGCTGTTTAAGTTGCACTCTCAGACAATCTGTGTTGTCAAGCACTTTAATACATACAACTGCCAAGCACAGTATATACATTCCTCACTTCTGGAAATTGTCTCCCAAACTAGAAGTCTCTGCAAAATGAGGCTACTAGTAAACAAGTGCTTGAAGTCACAAGGAAACAACTCCGGCAGATCACATGCTACTGTTCTATGTACTGAATCATCCTTAGTTTCACTTCTCAGTCTGAGCTAGTCAGTGAAAGGGGACAGATCTGCTCTTTGCAGAGGTGTAAAACTTCACAAAACAAGTTTTCAGCTTCCTTTTACTTGTTCTTCATCTTATTTTTACCGTACAGTTTGGGAGTCTGTGTTTAGTTGTTCTTTAGCTGTAATTTTCTTTGTATTGAACACTTTTATTTGGGCATTTTAATCTTTTTATTTTTTTCTTTACTTTGTATTTTTACTCTGTGTTTTTTATTTTTAGCATTAAAATGAGTAGGAAAGGCCAGGAGGAGGGGTGCAGGCAGCAGATGGGAAATGCCATACTTTTCATATCAAAGCCCATGGCATTGGCAGTGGGAGACAGTAGCAGTACCTAACTGCTCCCCACACACAGCACAGCACCACTAGCAGCAAGATAAGGCAAGGGCACCACTACCAATAGCAGCTACGGGGACACCAACAACTTCTTCCTCAACCACTATTCCATGTTTAATGCTGCTTCTCTTGTCACCTTCCACATCCCCCACCAACATGGCTTCCACAAATGTGGCAGAAACAAATGTGCGTACATTAATACCACTGCCACCAACTACTCCTTCACTACGAGCTGACCCAGAGCCCCTAGAACATGCTGCCACAGATATAGTTTTTTTTAACTGCAGTACTGTTTTGCCACACAGATTTTGAAAATTTTTGATACCTCTTTGGCACCTCTCCTTTAGAGGAGTGTCTCTTTCCTGTCATTCTTATATGCTAACTGTAACTTGATTTTGTATTAAAATTACATAATGTGAATAATGCCTGCAGTACAACTAAGTGTCAGGGGGCAGACAATACCTACACCTAGGAATCAGGGATCAGCATTAACATGACACACAGAACAGGGGTTAAGGGTTAAAGAAGTTAGTAGTACCAGCAGCAAACACCTCTCCCTAGAGAATAAGGATCAGCAGGGTGATCAGTAAAAAAAAAATACTACGCTACTAGTACGTAGCGAAACCAAAACAAAACTATCTTCTTTCTTTTAACACAACACAGAGATTAACAAACTAACACGAAAGAAGTACCAGGAGCAGACAACTCCCCAGGAATCAGGGATCAGCAGTGTGAGCTGAAAAACTTCTACTAAAAACAACCTAAAAACTTCCTTTTTTTGCTTTTTCTGTCTCTCCTTTTTTAATTGAATAGGGATTAAAATGACAGGTGTAATGGGTAATTTAATATTAAGTATAACACAAAGTGACAGAACACTGTCACTTTATGAAAAATGTAACTAAAAATAAAACTGCTATAGAAAGACACTGACAAAATACTTAACTTAAACACAACAAACTAAACCACAGAAATAAAATAAGAAGCTACTCACTACAGATCAAAATGATGAACAAGAAAGAGTGCGAAACTAAACTGTAACACAAATCTCCTGCTTAGACAAAAAGCTCTGGATCATTCTAGGCTGCCTTGCTTTATAGTACACCTTCCTCCCCATAGCACTGCTTAGACTGACAAAACAGAAACCACTACAGTACCTTAAAGTAAGTAATCAGTGAAAAATAAACAAAAAAAATCCCACAAATCTAGCAGCACAAGGTCCTCTAGAACAATTTGTGAGCAATTTGGATTCAAAAGCTTGGTTTTGTGCTGGCCGTGAGGGTTGAGGCACTGGACACCACACCTCATGCCACACGGTGACCTGGGTTCAGGAATGAGCCCAGGCCGTCGGGGGTTGGCAGGGGAGAGAGAGGACTGAGCGTCCGGAGGACTGCTCTCCTCTCTCTGGGGAGGGTTTCAGGGCCAGCTCGGCTGCCTAGTGGCTCCCGGTGGAGACCGGGGGTACTACAGGCAAGCCAGCCATATGTAAGAGGGAAGGGAGTGTGGCAGACATCAGCAGAACAGCCGTGCACAGATGTCATTGCACGTCGCACTCCCAGGGCAACTACAAGGAAAAAATCCTTCCCTGTGTTTGTGGAGATGATGGGGGCTCCAGGGGCAGGATGCACATCCCAACACCAGCCCATTTCCTCAGGTGATCTACTTGCCAACACGTCAAACCAGGTAGGCTCTCTCTAATTTCGGATAGGCCACTAGGGAGAGTGGGGCCCATCCCAGAAGGTGATCCAAGGCACTAGGGTCTTCCTGGTTGATGGGGAGTTCACCGGGTCTAGGATTCAGGCAGGAAGTAGCAGTCCTAGCATGTGAGCACCCCGGAAGGATGCCCGACATAGGGGGAGTATAAATAGAGTAAAAAAAAAAAAAAGCTTGGTTTTGAGATGTATTTTAAATTTCTTTATAGATGAGCACAAACATACTTCTCTCCTACTCTGTCTTCAGAAGACTACACAGAAGGCAGCCTCTTCATGGCATATAGCTTGTTCCAGGATCATGTGGCCATTAATCCCATAGTACATTGCAAACTTTGCCTCTGCGCCAAACTTCACCAGCAAAGTCACCAACTTTGCATTTTGCAATCTCTGGCTTTGCACCAAAATCTGACAGTGAAGTTGCCAACTTTGCATTTCGAGGAGCTATCACTTGCCATGAATTTGAACTTCGTACAAATTAACTTTATGAAATGAGGTGAATTTGTGAATTATTCCCTGGAGCGAAGTTTTCTATCTTAGGACATCACCAGCCATAGACTCCAGGGATCCAGTTGTTACCAGACAGTATTATACTCCCAGGGCCCTGTACAGAAATGTTGCCCCACTGTTAGCAGCTCCAGAGTCTTTCTACAGTGACTTCAGGCCTGAGCAGCACCAGCCCATTTGCAGGGCACTTGTGCCATGTCTGCACATCTGCCAGGATGAGTTATTTCTAATTAGCACTATTTCTTGCTAAATTATCTGAAACTGCCACTGAGTCTTTCTCCATTTTCTACGGGGCACATATGCTGGTCGATGGGTTGCCCGGATGGGCAGAGGAATTGTGGTTAAATCTGTAAGTGTTAATAAATTCCAGACTCCTGTATTGTTTGGCAGGGGATGTGGGGTTTGGGGGAACTTTGTTATGTCTGGCAGGGGGTGTCAGGACCTCAGGATGAAACAATCCACTATGCCACACAAGGTTCAATGGACACACTCTGTTCCTATTCACATTACCTCAAACTGTTTGCTGCTAGTGAAGACATGAACTGAAGTTTGCTGCTACTCAATATTTCAGAAGACATACTCAACACATTGCCACTAGGCTATTAGATACTTGGGACTATGGTAGATATACAAAATTGTGACAAGCATGTCAGCCTAACTCTTTGCTGTGTCAGTTTGCTGGAACATGTTGTATTCAACTGATTGTATTGTTTTGGCCCTCTAATGGTCCAGGTTGCATTCTTTTACAGTTGATGTGGAGAGTGGCTGAGGTGTCGGTGGAATGGTTGGCCCACTGATACTCCTGATTGGATGTTACAACTACTCAAGCAATGTAAATGGGCTCACAAACCCAATAAAATGGGCAAAACCCATAGCCTCAGCCCAGAGAAGTAAACCCGATGTAATCTTACTTCAGGAATCTCATCTATTCCAGCTAGAACACACTAAGTTCCCTAAATTTGGCTTCTCCGCTGAGCAATCCTCCTGTTACAGGGTAATCACAGATGTGGGCTGGTAATACTCATCTCCTACCTTGCCCCATTTCAGACATACTTGAAATGGTCAGATCCTAATGGACATCTGGTAGTAGTTAAGAGCTCCTTTCAAATCCAAGCGGTCACACTTGCTAATCTTTATCTTCCACCCTGGACCTTCACCCCTATTATAACATTTCTACTAGACAAAATGATGTCTCTGACTTAAAGGAATTTTACTCCTTGCTGGGAATTTCAATATTGCACTGCAGTTAGAATGAGATTCAGCCAAACCCATCCCTCCTTGGTAAGAGGCCTCATACAGTAAATTCTAAAAGTGATTTGTCCATGAGGTGTGCTGGATAGATACCTGAGAGCTCAACACCCTAGAATGCACAGTTATTCATATTATTCCCAGGTCCACTACACATACTGTTAGATTGACCACTGCTATGTACAAGTGGAATATTAATTACAGGTAGAATGGAGCTGCTTGGGGATATTTTCCTCCAAGACCATGCTCCAATCAGTGCATACTTGAGTTTGGCCGGAAAGATGAGTCACTAGGTGGCATCTAAACACCTACCTCCTTAAGTCACCAACATTCTGTAGATATCAGAGACAAGCTAGATGAGATCCTCTTAGACAACCCTGAAGCAGTGACATCCCATGCTGTTAGGTGAAGCTCATTAAAGATGGTTTTGTGGAGGCAGCTTATTCAATACTACACTTAACAAAAGTGTGTATAACAGTAGCGTCAATAAGTCCTGGAGGATAAATTACATTTCCTCTAGATGTCCCACCAATAAAGTGACTGATCAATCACCCCACAAATCCAATCTGTCAAGGCAGACATAGACAAATTTTATCTCGTGCAGACGGAACTTGCTATCACTTTCCTCAGAAAGTGAGGATGCATTCAGCCAGCTTACTAACATACCAACTATAGAAACAGAGAAGGCTAGCTACCATAACTACACTATCTCATTCTACAACCTGGAGTTTGGCTTACTCAATAATAGGATGTTGTCCAAACTTTCAGGCAATATTATGGGACCCTCTATACCCTGGAGATGGAATACACAGGAGCAGATAGGCAATTTCCACCTTTCACTGTTGCTCCTGAATCTTCCTGAAGAATTATGAGACCAACCGATGGTCCCAATTACAGGTGAAGAACTGGACTTCATTATCAGCAACTCCAAAACTACCAAAGCACCAAGGCTGGATAGTTATGGAGCAGAGTTTTATACACTGATCAAGAAATCTATCTTGAATCCTTTGTTGGCTACCTATAATGAGTTAATAATAGACAGTGTACCTCCATCTACTTGGGCCAATGAACCCATCTTTGTGCTCTCCAAACTGGGTAAAAACCCACTCCTCTGTCCCTTCTACCTCTAAATATTTTATATCCATCCTGATACTATGCCTGGACAAACTCCATCCATTACTAATTTGTCATGCCCAAACCAGGTTCATCAGAACCCGTACAATGTCAGATAATATACAGTACATAGGATGTTACATGGCTCCCCTATATGCAACAGTGGAAAGCTACCTCTTTCTTATTGAGCCTTGACACAGAGAAGGCCTTTGACAGCATGTTGTGACTATTCCTGTGTTTGTGCTGGGGCAGCTGGGGCTCCCAATTGTATTTGTCCAACTGCCACAGTGGCTATATGCATCTCTGATGACCTGCGTTAAGGTGAATGGTTACCACTCCTTAGACATTTCCCGCCTGCATGGCATCAGGTAGGGATGCCCTTTATCATCCCTGCTGTTTTCCACTTACATCGAGCACATGGTGCTGGCCATTAGGGAATCCGCCGGGTACAGGAGAGTCACAACAGAGGGACAGGAGCATTGTATCACTTTGTAAATGGACAATGTGCTGCTCTATTTATCTTATCCCACAAATGCCTTGCCAGAGGTGCTTGCTCTCCTGGAGAGATTTGGAGAGGTATCAGTCTACCACCTGAACACCTCTAAAACTGAAACACTGCAGTCCCACTTTCCCCCCTCTCCAGAGCTTAAGCGTAACTTTCTATTAGATGGGAATTACTGAAATTGAAATATTTGGGCCTAAATTTGCCCACTCCCCAAACACAACATTTGATGACAACTACTCCCCCTTTACACAACAAATGAAGCAAAATCTCAGGAACTGGGGGGCACATTACTGCTTAGCCTTACACGTAGAGTTGAGGTTGTCAGGATGGTAACCCTTCCCAGAGCACATTATCTATTTCAGAATGTTTCAGTACTGCTACAGGAATCCATCTGCAGGTCCTGGAACAGAGAACTGTCCAGATTTATCTGGATTGGGCAAAGACCCCATATCAAGTTACAATTTTTATTTTTGCCTGACAATAAGGAAGACTGGCATTGTTCAGTCTCCAATTATAGCATTAGGCTGCACACCACAATATTTCTGTATGCAGCTAGGGGGTAACTATGGTGCCTGGCTGGACATAGAGTGGTATCTTTTCCTGAATGCCCATTTTGTACAAATGATGTACCACAAGGCTACCCACCCAGACATGACCCAAGCACTAAATCCCTGGCTTATATCCCAGGTAAAATCTTGGCATACCATAAGGCAGAAGCTTCATCTAACCCCTGTCTTCCCTTCCTCTGCCCGATTGCAATGCTGGAGGACTTCATCCCATAAAAGTTCAACCCCAGATGTTGCTACTGAAAAAGGCACTTGTTAAAGTATATTCATCAGCTTCTGTCTGGTAGTATCATACAAATGTTCACCAACTTAAAACACAATTTGAGCTGTTCAGATCTAAATTTTACCAAAACCTGTAACTGGAATTTCATACTTTTGCTCCCCATAGGTGTCTGCACCCAGAGAGTTACCCAGCTATCATCACTTATTGGTTAAACTTTCTTAAATCAGGAGTTCATCTCCACATGATATCTAACATTTACAAAGCCCTGCAGATCTTCAAGACAAGACACTATAGTGGTGACATTAAACTGGGAGGAGCAGGAAACAGAAATCAGTTGGACCCAGAAACCTGGCTACAGGCCTGGTAGCAACTTCTAAAGTCAACAGTTTTCATAGTGGTGAGAGTTCACATAGAAAGTCTTATTCAGTATTTCTGAAGTCCTAGTATTACTTTTCTTTATCTCCTGACAAAGTCTCAGCTATAATGTGGAGCTGACCTCACTAGGACCCTATTTTATGCACTTGAAACAGAACTGGCAGAGCTTTTAGCAAGACCCACCATGTAACACCTAACTTGTACTTCTTCATGCAATACCCCATGGTTTTGGAGACGCCAATAATCATTATTTGTTAAGAATCCTAAGAACAGTTATGAAGAAGTCCATCATGAAGTTATAGCTCACTCCTCTCATTATGTATATCTCCATTGGAGACATGATGCTAATCAAATCTATGTGATGGAAAAAATTACACATTATGTCACCCAACCTTAATTCTTTGCATGTCAAACTTTGAAAATATGGATTCTGTTACCTATTCAGGTTGCTCAATACTGATCTCCTTGACAGACCCCCTTCAGAGGAAAAGGTCATTTATGACAGCTGCTTCTGCAGTTCCTCCCCAAGGGGTTGCCCATCCACTCATCTTAACTATTCTAACTGGGCTCTTCATCTTTGTAGTTACAGAAGTACAGGTATTAGACACATTTGAATTAGGCCTTCCTTGCACTGTGCCAAAGAGGCGAACCTATTCATTATACTGCTTTTTATTACACCTGTTCCAATCTCAACATTGCTGTTCAATCACAGTCTGTAACCTAATTCATTACTGCAATTTCTAAGTACTGTGCAGATCTTATGAAAAGTTTAATAACTGTATATTTACAAAAAAATGAGATGTGCAAGCCCACTGGCTCCCCCAGGCTCATGTTGCTCATAGCAACTGGCTGCAGCTAACCTTGTGCTGCTGGAGAAAGAGATGAAACTACCACACCCTGCACCTGCACCTGCACTAACACCACTGGCACTTCAGGCTTGTTTACGCTCCTGGACTTTGATGAAGGCTAGCATCCTACTGAGTGTTTGCTCAAACAGCAGTGGCTGCATGTCCACCATGTAAACCTGTTGGCTAGATGGAGCAGCCAGAAGGTGTGGGGGAATCCAGCCTGTCAGTTGCTGGAGGGATGACCAGGTCCACAACCACTAGTTGTGGTGGGTGTGATCTGAACCAGCACCTCTGGCAGGGCACTAGCTAACTCAGCCTCCCTGATCCCTCCCCCCAGTCCCACCAGAGGCTGAACCTGTGATGGGGCAGCCAGAGTGGGTTGGGCCCTCCTGTTCTGTTTCACTGCTCCCTTCTCTAGCACTTGGGCCTGGCTCAACCCTTGGGCTGGGGCCATCACACTTTTGAATTAACAGTGCCCTTAGTTCATCAACACTCCAGTTCTCAAAATTCAGTCTACATTGTGGCACATTTGCTGCAAACAACTGCGATATCCAAAGTTCTGAAAACAGGTGCTCCACCATGCCTTCCTTTGCACCTGGGCCAAGGCTATCAGCTACCTTAAGCTAAATGATGTAAACCTGTCCACCAAAGCAAGCTGCTGGTTGAACCCCTGATCACTGGGCCTTGGATTTTTCCACACTCAACCCAACCTACAGGTTACTCTGTTCCCCATAGATCACTAATCTCTTGTCCAACTGCAAAGGAACCCCACTTGTGAAAACATTTGAGGCAGAGAGGGCAGCCCTTAACTAGGTTTTAAAATTGTGTTTCTTACTTTTTTTAGGCTTTCTTTTTGCCACCATGGCTCTTGTGGGGATATTCCACTTATCAGCATCTGGACCATCTTACTGGCACCGCCCTAGGCTGCCCAGACTGGGAAGCCTGCAGTTTACCCCCTGCAAAGGGGCTAGACCAAGACCCACCTGAGGTCCCAGCTGAGGCTTGTATCTGTGGCATCATCCAGATGGAGGTCCAGGGCATCACATGGCTGCTGGCCCCAGGTATTTTCACTTGGTTCCCTGAGAGGCACAGATGTGCAATGGCATCAGCACAGGATGTGTGCACTTCCACAGATGTCCTGAAGATGTCTGCTATGCCTCCTCCCTGCTTATGTGTAACCCCTGGCTGGTATACACCCAGTCTCCTCTGGATATCACTATATGCCAGGAAGCCCCAGCCTACCCCCAGGAAGAACACAGCAGTCCTGAGACACTCATCCTACCTCCCCAGCTGACCCTCTGCCACCCAAGCTCTTTCCTGAACACAGGTCAGTAGCACTGCAGGCAGAAAACCTATTGTTGCATTGGTGGCTGGCAGATTTAATGTTTCTCTTTAAGAAATAAAACTAATTACCCCATGTCATTTCTCTTTAATCCATTTATTGCATGACTTTGCTGTACTTCATTATTAATAGTAAGAATTTTCCATACATCACCCACACAGAGGCAGTCTTTTTGTAAACAGGTCTGCATGCCAATAGGCTGTAGAAAAGCTATATAATGATGATCTGTTGATTTAAATTGTGTTTGCAACATTGCTGGGTGTGGCCTAAAGCCCCAAATTTAGTAACAAAACAGTCTGTGTATAAAGCCTTGAGTAACTTCACACAGGCAAAGTACAAGGACTGCAATCCCTGAAGTCCCAGACAAATGTTGTCAGTTTATGGGAAATTGTTTTGCAACTTATTTATTTATTTTGTCTTCATAGCAAAATTGACACACTAGCACTCCCAGCCTTCAGACAAATATGTGTGCTCCCAAAGGAACTTACATGCTACAAGTACACAGTATACGAATTTTGTGAAAACTCTCAGTTGCCCCCCACACACACACACCCCAACAAAGACTATGGTATACTGTTGCATGGCTCTAGAAACAAAATAAGCAAGCCAAGTGATGGAGGGAGACTTGAGACCTAGCAGACACATTTAGTAGACAATAGACTGTAGTTTAAGCAGCCCATCACCAGACAAGTCAAATACCCATAGAACATTGTAGTTCAGCTTGCAAATCCCCCAAAATCCAAACCAGTACTAAAATATTTTTTAAACATTCACTAAAAATACAGTACCCTCAACAGTCTTGTGCACACTTTTGTAGATCCTAGAGCTTAGCTTTTTACAAAACAACATGCACAGAGTTGAGAACTAAACCAAAAACAAAATTATGCCACTTACAGATCCCATGCTTTAAGCTTAACCCTTGACTCAAAGGAAAAAGCAACATTTTGCCAGTTACAGATCCTATAAATCTAGCTTAGACCTCTAATATGTAAAAGCATGCACAAAATGGTGTCAGTTACAGCTTCTGTATTTTCAGATATCCCTCAACTCAAAAAGCCTGGACAATATTCTGGAAATTACAAATCCTTTATTTCTAGTTATGCCATTTACCCAAAAGTATGCTCACAATTTTGCCAGTTACAGATCCTATATTTCCAGCACACTCTAACAAGACCAGAAAGCAAAGCACTGAAAATTGCAAGCAAAACTGAACTTTTTGTAACTCAATACTTTCTCATGCCAGTTGTAGAAGCACATGGCAGGACAAAGACAGCTTGCACTATGAACAAAGACAATTTCATGACTAACTAAGTAGGTTGGGGGGGATCGGACAACAGCCCCAATTAGCCAGAAAACCATGTAACAGGTGTATTATGGCAACCACACACAATTTATTTATTTATTGAATTTTGTTGACCCGGTAGGCCCACTCAGACTAGAAGTACCTTTTTTCAGGGGTGACTGGGGAAGGGGGATACAGATGGTAACCAATTGAACCTGAACCAGATTAAGCTGTTGGTGGTATTTTTTTAGTGAATGGGGGAAATTTGGCCAGGAAACTGGGGAAATTCCTCACCGACACTAGAGAAGGCTGCAACTGATGCTGACAGGCCAGTCTTCCCTGTGCTGATGGAAGTGCAGGATGTCTGTAGGGCTGAGAAGAGGGCCTCCTTCTTGGTCTTAGGATTTTCAGAGGCCTTACCCATGATACAGAGGATGGTATGGATGGAGACTGTGATGGCACTGCAGCTATGGCCATTGCAGTGGTGGTGGTGCAACCAGATTTGGTGATACAAATGGAAGGAAGGATGGAGGAAGATTTGAATAGCCTCACTACAGAGGCTCTTATTGAGAAGTTTTTTTCTGCAGAAAAACAAACTACTGAAAGGAAGAACCACATTGAGATGGCTCTAAGATGCCACAGGACGGATTTTGGAATGGACCAGGAGGCCCCCCTTGATTTGGGATTAGGTGATGCTGAAGAGTTTCCCCATGATACAGATGGTGTGAGCATAAGCAAAGGATTGGTCCCTACAACTGCAGAGAGCTCTTCGGAGCCACATGTACTGACTTTAAATACAGATTTGGCTCCGGATGGGAGCAAAAGGGAGTGGAGAGTCCTGCTCTACCTGTTTTTCTCAGGGACAGAACAGAGTAGGGAAACAGTGAAGGGGTTGATACCAATAAGTATAGAATCTGCTTACAGGAGGGGGATTTGGAAGACCCTGCCAACTTCCACAAGCTGTAGTGTTTTCCATCGGGTGTCAGCTAGTAGCAAACTGCTGTTATGGCTTCTAATGTTCCCCAGATAAAACTCCTAACCCTGTGTCTGAATCTCCTGTGTGGGTGCAGGAGGCTCTTATTGGGGAAGGTTGGTCACAGCACAAGGGAGGATGGGTTGCCATCCCCTCCACAACAAGATGAGACTCTCTTTTCATTGATCCTACTCCTTCTTCAGAGCCTATGTCTAGTGAGGCAGGGTCTGCTTCACTTCAGTCACGTCAGCTCATGGGGATTGAGGGAGTGTGCCTCGATCAGAAAGCATTTATGCCTGTGAAAAGGAGGTTGTGCAACTCGAGTGGCCTTTTGTACTTGTTTACCCTGCACCACTGATCATAAGGAGAAAAGGCACTACACCGAAGGTGTTTACAAACCCGATGCGCAATGCAGTATATTGAACATGAATCGAGGCAATAAAAAATGCAGATGAGTGAACTTTATTTTGGACTTGGGCTAAATCATTAGTACTTTTATCCGTGTTGTCCAATATTACACAGGATGCGAATAGAGGAGTGGGGTGGGGAGTAACATTACAGAGATTTAAGCGATGCATAATGACTCTATATTATATGCTGAGACAAATCTTTAGTTCAGTTATTCATACTTCGTAGCACCATGCTACATTAATGGTCTGACTAGCAGAATGTGGTCAACGGGAGCTGAAAAACTGTTCTGCCTATCTCTGCACTTTGATTGCGCAGTGGGTTTGATCCACATATGTACAGGGCAGCATTAAGGTGGGATGTGGAATGCGAGGGTGTTGGGGGAAGAGGGCATTAGCTGGGTCTGTTCCGAAACTCTTAGGAGGCCTATAATGGCTGGAGTGGGCAGCCTTCCCCACCTCCCTGACGCCAGCCCCGGGGCCTAGAGTGGCTCTACAGTGCTCCACCTGCAGCTACCGAATATTGCTAGTTTGCTATACTTGGGTCCTAGAGGCTGCTTCTTTTTCTTTTCTTTTTTGTTATCTGCATCATAATACATAACTAAGGTCATGTTTAATCAAATTTACAAGGAGAAGTAAACCTATCCTCTTGCTTTGTTTCTGTCTGCAGGAGATGAGAATGTGCCTGATTTTAACTAGTGAAATGGTTTTCCCTAATTATATGGATACAACATATGTCCGGGAGGATTCAGTTGGTTTTATTTTTGTATGAGTTCCAGGTGGGGTGGGCTCTAGGCCAGCGCAGGAGACCAGTTTATGCTGGTCACCCCTTCCTAAAGAGGCAGGGGGTATTTTCACACGACCCAGATTAAAAGTGTGATGGAACACTTGGAGATTGACAGGACGTATGAGCAATAAAAAGGCTGTATGTGAAATTATGAGTGGGGACCTGCCCACTTCTAATGGGCTCCTCATTCGGAGGTTTCCTGGGGTGGACCCTAAGTGTTCTCGATTATCCCAGACTTACACATCTACTTGTTCTGGACAGTTGGGTTGTGTGAAATTGTATTGTATGTTTAGCAGTTTGGGGGGGTCCTGGGCATGGGTTGCTGCACCACACACCTGGCTATATGGGTAAGATAATGACGGTTTGGCCAGTAGGCTATCCCATGATAGTAAAGGGGTTTTAATCAGAGGTATTTTTTGGGGATGGGGAAACTAGGTGGTGAATAAAAGTCGGATACCACCACCTTGTTAGATTCCTGACACAAAGGCTTAGTCTTTTCTTTTTATATAGTTTAGATAAGCGCTCTTGCAGGTTCTTTCCTTCTCTTCTTCTTTTCTTTTTTCTTTATCTTTTCTGTGGGGGATCTCTCTGAAATGTTCCAGGAGAGAGGGGTGGGGGTCTGTTAATTGGGAGAAAAAAGTAAAAAGGTCAAGAGTCGGATGGTCGAGGGGGCGGGTAGTTGCAATGCAATGTGCTTGGGAGGTCCTAGATCTAGGAATATATCTGATGCCACTGAATGGCTAGTTTAAAATGTTATCCTGGAATGTAAATGGTTTAAAACTACAGTGAAACAAAAAGCGATGGGCATATATTAAGAAAAGAATGCAGATATTGTGATGCTACAAGAAATGCATTTAACATGTGATGAGATTAAGCGAATAGAAAAAAAATGGGGGCGATGATAGCATCTTACTTCACATCCAAGGCCAGAGGAACATGTGTGGTTCAGACTGGATCAAGGTTCAAATTCATACAACCCAAAGAGACAGTCAGGAAGGTATGTTATAGTGAAGGCTACGGTGGAGGAGGAATTGCTAGTCCTGGGATCCCTGTATGGACCTACATTTGATTGTCCAGAATTTTTGAGCACCTAGCTATTATGTTAGCAGTGTTCCCAGATAAAATGATCATAGGGTGATAACAATACCTAGTTGGGACCCCTTCTGACCATTCTAAACCCAGATTCAGGCGTTCCCCCAGGAGTGTGGGGCCTTCGAGACTGGCGGAGGAAAAGGCCTTGCAGGAATTGTGGAGATTTAAACATCCAGATACAGAGGAGTTCTTTTTCACTCCTGTGCCCATAAGGTCTATACAAGACTAGACTATTTTCTGGCCTCTCCTGCCTTTTGGGTCGAATAAGGGAGAAAGAATATGGCCCTATAATAGTATCAGATCATGCTCCACTGTATTTAGAGATGGAGAGAGACAATTGAGGAAGGATGAGACAATGGAGAATGGACCCCACATTATTGTTAGATCCCCAATACATGCAACAAATGTCCAAGAAACTAAATGAGTTCCTTGAAAATAATAAGGTGGAAGACACCTCAGCAAGAACTACATGGGAGGCCTTGAAAGCTTTATAGGGGAGACTATCTCATACGCAGCCTTTAAAGGCAAAAGAAGAAAACAAAGGGGAGTGAACTAGAAGCGAATATACTGAGGTTAGAAAAGCAGATTATGGGTAGCCAGTCACCTGAGGATCTGGTGAATTGAAGAGATGAAGGGGAATACAACCAGTTGTGTTGTAAGCATATAGAAAGGGATATTCTAATGTCTAAAGCGGGACAGTATTTCAGAGGGGACAAGTTGGGAGATGGATGGCCTGGCTAATTAAAATACAAAGAGCAGAAAGAACAATCTTAACAATAGAAAATGAGAATGGGGAATGTACATCTTCTGCCCGAGAGATAAATATAATATTTAAATCCTTCTATGAAAAGCTGTATACATCTGAATTCCCACAAGGACAAATCTAGATAGTTTCCTAGAGAATATACCCCTTCCTGAGATACCTGTTCAGATAAATGAGATGTTGGGACAAGAACTTAAAGTGCAGGAGATTAAGGAGTCAATCTGGGTGTCTAGGACGGTGAGAGCCACGGGGCCTGATGGTCTGCCCATGGAATTCTACAAGAAATTTTGGGATGATTTGGGCCAGCTTTTCCAGTATATGGTGAGGAAGTACTGGGGAAAGGGGGCTGATGCCATCTCAGCAGTTAGCTATTATAACAATTTTACCCAAACCGGGCAAGGACCCAAAAAATGTGGCTCATATCGTCCATCTCTTTACTAAAGCTGACTACAAGATCATAGCGAAAATATTGGCAAGGAGGTGGGAGGGGTTCTATCACAGATTATTCATCACGATCTGGGGGCTTTGTTAAGGGAGGCAAGCAAGGCATAATTTAAGATGGGTAATGAATATTATTTGCAAGGGTCCAGAGGAAGGAAAGCTATGGAGGCCTCCTCGCTTTAGATGCAGAAAGGCCTTTGACAGGGTCGAATGGCCGCTTATGTTTGCAGTGCTAAGAAAGTTTAGTTTGCACCCAGTCTTTAGATAGTGGGTGGAGTGGCTACATCAATCCCCATGGGCTCAAATTCTTACAAATATACTTTATCACCCCTGTCGGCTCCATAGAGGATGAGACAAGGGTGCCCTTCGTCATTGATATATGTGCTGACCATTGAGGTTTTGGCTCAGCCATTAGGCATCATCGAGAAATAGAAGGTTACAGGGTGAATGGAGAGGAGCACGTTATCTCTTTTTCGGATGATGTGCTATTATTCTTAGCCGATCCAGCAAGAGCAATGCCTGCCTTGACTTCCCTTTTCAGGAATATGGTCCCATTTCAGGCATAAAATCAACTGGAACAAGAGGAATGTCTCCTCTGGTGGATGGTGGAGAGTCCATACATATAGTGGCATAGACATTACTCCAAGAACAGTAATTAAATATCTGGAATACTGCTACCATGTAGAACAGCGGATGTAGGGATATAAATTACAGCCCATTAGCAACAAAAATTAAGGAACAATGTAGTAGATGGAAATCACTCCCTTGTCCTTTTTGGGGAGAGTAAACCTAGTAAAATGCAAATTCTACCTCAGTGCCTTTACCTTTTCAGACCCTTTCTGTTATCCCACCGGTCTGCCTTAAGTCCCTTGAGGGATCTATTACTTCCTTAATTTGGGCCAATCAGAGACCTATGATCAGGAAGGAGGTGATGTGGCAACCATTTCATAGAGGGGCTGACACTCCCCAATTTGAAGTTATATGCCAGGAAATAGGAGGAAGAGTGAGAGCTTGGGTCACTATGGGTCACAATCTAGAGTGTGCTCCCCATATCTTATGTCTCCTCCCATCAGGATTGAGGAAGGGAGGGTGAGAAGCCTAAGAATCCATTCACCAAATGTCTGCTTAAAGCCTGGGGAGGGCTTCACTGTTGATAGGGGACAAAGGAGGTATGTCACCAAAGGGTCCATCTTGTTTAGTCTGTGGAGGGATGGAGGAGCTCCCCTCGATTAAACATGCTCTGAGGCAGTGGGAGGGAAGGGTCTCTTTCTCCTGTCTCACTTATTCAATGGTGGACTTTTTCTAGCTTTTCGAGTTTAGACAAACATTTGACATTCATCCATCACACTACCTTATTATCTGGTAATAAGATCCAGGCTGTTTAAATTAACTGAGATAAGGAGGGGACCTTCCTTGAGCAGAACATCTCTGGAGGAAATTTTTCAATGTTGTAAGAAACATGTGGGAGAAAGCACTGTCCGTATTATACAAAGCTTTGCTGGGAGCTCAGCCAGACAAGCTGCAAAAGCTAAAAGACAGCTGGGAGAGAGATTTTGGGGTGGTCGGGTTAACAGGAGGGACTGGAATCTGGCCCTGCAGATATGCAAAGCAGTTTAGGTAAATAACAGATTGCGAATAATTAATTATAACATTGTGCATAGAATCTATCTACACCCTAGATACATAGATACATAGACAGTGTCAGCAGATAAGGGCCTATGGCCCACCTAGTCTGCCATTTGAGCTTGTAAGTTCAGTTTGTTTTTCCTAGAGTCTATTTCCTTACCCTGACCTCTAGAATTCCTTTATGTCTATCCATGCATTCTTAAATCCGTGATTGTTTCAGCCCCACCACTTCCTCTGGCAGGGTGTTCCACTTGTCCACCACCCGTTCTGTGAAAATTCTTTCTCATGTTTCCTCTGAATCGTCCTCCTCCAACTTCATCCCATGCCCTCTAGTCCTGAAACATCTTTTCGCTTAAAAATAGTGTTTTCCTGCACCCTGTTCCTCCCTGTAAGATACTTGTATGTCTCTATCATATCCCTCTCTCCCTCCTCTCCTCCAGGGAGTACATGTTCAGTTCCTTCAACCTGTCTTCATGGGACTTGTGATGCAACCCATGCACCATCTTTGTTGCCCTCCTCTGAACCTTCTCTACCCTGTCTATGTCCTTAGTAGTGTATGGTCTCCAGAACTGTACACTGTACTCCAGGTGGGGCCTCACTAGTGTCTTGTATGGCGGAATTATGACCTCCTTTTCTGCTGGTGATGCCCCTGCTCATACATCCAGCATCTCATTTGCTTTACCTGATGCCTTGTCACACTGTTTCCCTACCTTGAGGTCATCAGAGATGACAACCCAAGATCCCTTTCCTGCTTGGTGCATGCTATATCCTCACCCCCAACTGATATATATGTGCCAGGGTTTTGTGCCCCATATGCATTATCTTGCACTTCTTTGCATTGAATTTCAACTGCCAAACCCTTGACCATTCTTCAAGTTTCTGCAGGTCCCTTCTCATTCTGTCTACACCCTCTGGTGTGTCTACTCTGTTACAGAGCTTTGTGTCATCAGCAACAGTGAAATTCTGCCTTCTATATCCTGTGCAATGTCACTGATGAAGATGTTGAATAGGACGGTCCCAGCATTGATCCCTGTGGTGCCCCACTGGTCACTCTTCCTCTGTGGGTGGACAGCCATTTACCACCACCTCTGTGTCCTGCCACCCAGCCAGTTACCTACCCACCACACTGCTGTCCTGCCCACACCCATATTCCCAGTTTGTGTAATAGTCTTCTATGTGGCACAGTGTCAAAGGCCTTGCTGAAGTCAGATAGGCCATGTCCACTGCCCTCCCTGATCCACCTCCTAGTCACCCAGTCAAAAATTCAATGAGGTTGGTCTGACATGACCTCCCTGGGTGAAACCATGCCTTGGGTCCTGTAGTCCATTGACAACCAGATGTTCCACCAATCTCTCCTTCAGTAGTGCTTCCATGATCTTTCCCACTACCGAGGTGAGGCTGACTGGTCTGTAGTTCACTGCTCCTCTTTGTTCCCACTTTTGTATAAGGGGACTACATCTGCTGTCCTCCAGTCTTTGGGTACCTCCCTGTTTCCAGTGATTGGCTGAACAGGATGGCCAGAGGTTCAGCCACCTCTTTAGTTCTTTAAGGACCCTGGGGTGCACCCCATCTGGCCCCATTGCTTTATCAGCTCTATTGCTTCCAGTTCCTTCAGGACCCTTTCTCGTGTAAAGGGACTTGTGTCCATTTCTGCACCATTCTCACCTTTTGCTCCCTTCAGACCCATTACCCCCTCTTCCTTAGTAAAGACTGAGCAGAAATACCTGTTCAATATGTCAGCTTTACTGTTGTCATCCTCCACGCGGCTCCCATCCTCCCCTTCAGTCTCACTATCCCTCCCTTTGTCCTTCTTTTTCACTTATGTACCTGTAAAGGTTTTGTCCCTTTAACCACTGATTTTGCAATGTGTTCTTCTGTCTGAGCTTTGGCTTCCTTACTGACTTCCTGCCTCCCTTTGTTTCTCCTGGTACTTCTCCCTATCCCCTTCTGCCTGTGTCTTTTTTGTATTGCCTGAATGCAATCTTTTTGGCTTTCACTTTCTTTGCTACCTCTTTGGAAAACCATAATGGTCTCCTCTTTCTTTTCCTCTTGCTAACCTGCTTAATGCATATTCTGTTGTTCTTATAATCCCCATTTTAAATACTGCCCACTGTTCCTCAATCCCTGATTCCTGTCCCATTCCCCTTAATGCCTCTTTCAAGCATCTCCCCATTTTCCCAAAGTCTGCCCCCTAAAATCCAGGATCGTGTTTTTGTGTGGTTTGGTTCTGCTCTTTCTGTGATTTCAAACCACAATGACTGGTGGTCACTGTTACCCAGGTGCTCCCCACTGTTACCCCATCACACTGTCCCTGTTTGTGAGCACAAGGTCCAGTATTGCCTTCTGCCGAGTTGGTCTCATGACCAGTTGCTTGAGGAAGGCACCCTGAAGGAGTCCAGGATAAATCTGCTCCTAGTTGATGCTGCTGCTGTCTTGGCACATAAGATTAATCCTCAAGATTAATCCTCAAGTTTCAGACCAATGTCCTAAATGTATGCTCAGGATGTACTTTTTACCATATGGTGTGGGCAAGCCAAAAGTGGGAACATACTGGAATGAGATAAATTATATCTTAAATAAGGTTTTAGAAAGTGAGATTCAATTAGACCCTGTGGATATCTTACTCAGAGTACCAAGAAATGTAGGTGGTCAGTCAGTAGCTTCACATCCTTGAGAAGACTGGCAATAGTAGTGGGCAAACAGTTTTAGCTCAAAATTGGATGGCCCAGGCTATGCCTACCATTGCTCAGTGGGCAAAGGCCCTCCTAAGCAACATGAAGCTAGAATATATCCAGTAGAAGTTCTGGAATGATAAGACAAATATGATAAGATTTGGTCCCCAGGAAAGGGCCTTGGGGAAAGAATGGTTCCCCTCTTTTAGGTAACTACATGTAATGAAGGCATTGTTTACAGGGAGGAAGTGAGTTCCTCTGGCACTGGACTGGGGAGTGGTTTATAATAAAGGGGGATTGCATTAATATCCTTATATAAAATGGGGAATTTAGGAATAGAAGGTAGTGGCAAGAACACAATGACTACAGATGATTAGTTTCACTGTATAAAAAGGTGTTCCGTTATATGGATCATGGATTGTACCCAAGCTATGTTTACATGTATTATATTGTAACTGAATGAGATGTCACTGATTATCTGATTATGTAGAGCTCTCCTCGACCCGATGGCTCTTCTATAAATAAAGTTTAAAAAAAGCTTCCCTTCGGGCTTCCATCTTTCCTGGTACCAGGGCATGCTAAAATCCTGACAAATGGCCACAAACATTTCTAGCGTGCTTGCACTCTTCTGTCCACTCTAGGCGATGAAGAGGAAGTCATTGAGACAGTTGGACAGCTGCTGGATTCCCCAACTGTTGCTGGGTGACCCAGTGCAGAAAACTACTGAATTTTCAAATGTGGTGCACCCCATGGGCATGCAATTGTCTACATAATATTGCCCTTCAAACTACATGCCCAGCAGCTCCCTATCATTGGGATGTATGGGTAATAATCTGAATGCTGACTCTATGTCTGCCTTGGCCACGGGTTGCTCAGGGGCCTGCCCCCAGACTACTCTCAACCACCTTGTCGAATGACTCATAATGAACCACTGTGAACTGTGGGTCTATAAAACCGCTTCACTGAATTCCCTCTGGTAGGATAAATTGTTCATCATTCTGAATTCCCCAGCATCTTTTGTGGGACCAGACCAATGAGTGATATCATAAGGAATGGACTGGGTGACGTACTGAATGGCCCACTGACTCTCCCCAAATGGCTTTCTTTTCCAGCTTTTCCCGGGCAATGTGAGGGTGATCCCTGGTGGACATCAGGTTCCTGGCTTCCCAACTCCCCTTGAGACATATGGATCCTGACACTCACAGTGAACCCTCCATTGGCCGCTTGGCAGCCTCTATGTCCAAGTACTGGCTCAGCCATGGGCTAACCCTGTCTGCCTCCCACCGGAAGGGCAGGTTTGCTGCCTTGTGGCCTACCAGACTTTTTTTTTATCCTGTAATGCTCCTCTTGAGGAGCGTGGGGATGCACATTGGACAAAGGGATGTTGAGACCCGTAGGCCAAGCAGAGGTGGCAAAACAGCATGACAGCCTTTGTACACTTGATTAATAGTAGGTATAGCATGTCAGATCGGGCATCCTCCTCCTGCCCTCTGTTGCAGAGACTGGCCACAGGGGCAAGCTGTCAGTGTGAACACACCACCCCACTGTACATGATGTCCACAAGGAGGGTCATGTCAACTGTTCCCAACCCAGCGTGTTGTCATCCTGTCACTGCCCCTAAACTCCGTGTCATACTCTAACCATGCCATGCCCCTTTCTCCTGTGCATGAGAGTGATCCTATTCTGATATGTGAACAGGCCCGGCCATGCTCCACATCTGCCTGCAAAATGGTACCCATGAAAATGGGAAATGAAATCGGTTCTCAAAGGTGCAAGGCACTGAGTCTTGTCAGCTTCCTACCTCCTCTTTCTTTTTATCATCCTGCTCCACTGGCTTGTTCAACAGGGAGAACATGTCCACGTACTCCTGTTCTGAATTTGCTACCTCACATTATCCATAAGGTGTGATCCCAGCTGTTTATCTAACCCTGCATAGGAGCTAGGCTGAGGAAGTGAAGTGTCGGTGGAAGAAGGCAACAGCAACCATTGGCCCTGCACCACCTCCTGCCCCTCTGCCTTCTCTACCACTACAGCCATCAGATCCAGTACCTTGTCCAGTTTTGCCAATGAACCTGAACACTCTAGTCTTGCCTTTGGGGTCCCCACAGCGGCTTCGCACACAGTGGGAGCCTGCTGTCTGATTGCAGTGCCTCCACCGGAGTGACCACTGGCTCTCTGTCCCTTCCTGTGGCTCCTCTAACTCTGTTTTCTGCTCTAGGCCACCTCGATTACCAGATGTGCATCACTGTCAGTGACTTATCTTACCTGCACCCCCTGCTTATCTGCCCAGGTACTCAAAGTATCTTGGCCAGAGGCGCCACCGCTCCTTAGCCAGCCTCTTCTTCAACGTCAATGGCCTTCTAACCCTTCAATGCAGGCATTGAGCCATGCTGTGCCTTTCTTCTGTACATCTCTGAGCAGAGCCTCTAGGCCCTCTGCTGCCTTCACCAATGCTTCTTTGGCTGGCTGCCATATTCCTGAAAACAGTAAATCTCCCACCCCAGAGACCAGTTAGCAAAATCACACTTTATCACCAAAGACTGTTGATTGCAGAGGGCTGCCGCCATCAAGTCCCTTGCACCCCCGTAGTCTGACTTACTGCAGCATCCTGCTCCTCAGAGGCATCCTGCCTATCCCGTGTTTCTTAGTATTATATATATATTTTTTTATATATCCCATCACCTGCCATGACAGCTGGGGTGAGCTGAAAGGACTGGCTGGCAACTGAACGCCTCCCTCTGGCCCCCAGCTGAACCCATCATCCCCACATGAGGCATCAGTGGGCCACTATACCCCACTCCTGTAAGGCTCACTGAACCTGTGACTTGGGAGCATGCTTCCAGTAACCCCAGTACCACATTGATAATAGTCTTCCTTATGTACTTTATTTATTTATATTTTTTTTTGTTTTTAATCCTGCCCAGGACAAATGAAGATCCCTACCTGCAACTGGATCCAAGGCTGAGTGAAGGCCAGGAAGAACTCACCCTGGAAGTATGGTACCATGCTGCGGTGAGCAGACCCTCCCAGGAGCCAGCACTGTGAGGGATCAGCCACCCTGGCCTCAAGTGGAGAAGGAACCACATTGCACCCTAGGGAGGGCGGCGATAGTCCCCTATGTTTCAGCCATGAGTGAGGCCTCACCCTCCCAATATGGCCAGCAGGACATCATGAGAATGGAGCCTAATTAACGCCAAGCCCTGTCTCACACTTTTCACGAGAATCCCCAGAGGCTCACAGGAAAATATGGGACCAAAGAAGACTGCACTCCATCCAGTGGGGCAGTGATCCAAGCACTGTCAGCCTGCATTCCAATTCACTTGGCCACCAAACATCCAGAGCTTTACACCACTTCCACTAGCTTGAGAGGGAAAACAAGAGGCCAAGATGGCCAGTGAGCTGCAGCCACCCCAAACCCCCTTTCTCGCCTCCAAGCCTCAGAGCATCCGGTCCACAAGTCGATTTCCCCAAGCTGCCCCCAGTACTGGTGCAGCTGCTGCTGACGGCCCTGACCACAGCACAATTATGCAGCCTGCCCTAAAGGAGTTTCGCACCCCACCCTGTCCCTGCAAGCATAGGCACAGAGAGGAGGGAACTGCTAGGCCTGCAACCCAACCAGAAGAGTCTCAGGACCACACCCTCCTGCCCAGGTCAGGACACATGTAAGATCTGCCTGCTAGACCCACAAAGAGAGACAGATTCTGGGGACTGGGCACTGCAGTAAACGGGTATTTGCTGACCAATACCCCTGTGACAGTAGTCATCAGGCTCACCACTGGTCTCTGGGAACCTGGTCTGGAGCTCCAGATATGCCTAACATGGCCCCAGGGACAGGGCTGGATTGACTAACTGTACACAGGGCAGCCTAGTGACCTTACGTAATGCCTGTAACGATACCACCTAGCCATAGCAGTCTGTATAATAAACGTTTTCTGGCTTGGATTACTTAAGCAATAAACCACGACAGGATGTGGGTGATGCTGGGTTTTACCAACACGTGGCGTGGTTCGTCACGAGGTTCGCAGGCCAAGTGACCAAACCATCCAGGTGTGTAAATCCTAGCATCACAAACACCCTGGAGTGATTTATTATGATTATACAATGTCCTCTTCAGTTTTTGTAAAATAAATTTAAAGAAAATAGAGTTTTGTGCCAGTTGAAATTATATTTTATTGAATTTATTGTTGCGCCTAAAAATAGTGCCAGCTGGTAGCTAGAAAATTGAGATGCTCCTCCAACTGATACTGCTGTATATTTGTATTAGTACTATTTTAGCCAGTTTTGTTTTACGTAGCAGCAGAGATGAGCAGTTGTTAGAGCGAGAGGCATGGTGTCAGTATGCTCTGCCTCCCCGCCACAACTCATATAGTTATATAAAAATTTTTTTTTACTGTTTTCTTTTTTTCTTTTCATTATGCGAGCAGAGATGAGCGTCCAGGAGTGCAAGAGGCATCCTATCAGTACCCTTCAGTAATAGGCGAGCTGGCAGTGACCATTTGCTGGTGCTGCTACTTCCTGCTGGTAAAGTGAATTCAGAGGCAGCGGCAGTGGCGCTGAGAGTGTGTGTGTGTATGAGTAAAGTGGGTTGAGGGTGGTTAAAAACAAAACAAAAATCATATAGCTGTTTATTACAGATCTGCTGTGATATAAAATTGGTCCAGGAACCATCTGTGCATAGCCAAGAGGGAGAGAATACAAAGCCACACACTGCCATTACCAGTATTATGTGATGTTGAAAGTGCAATCCGGGTAGGAGAGAACAGAAAAGCCGCTGTCTGTCATTGGCCAGTAAGCACGATCACACTGACAGTAGCCTCGGTATGTGGTGAATTCTGCAAACAGTATTTTCAGACTTTCCACCTTCTTTAAAGCAGTACCGGAAGGAGCAGAAATGTTTGAGGGGATTTTAGCAGCCTGTGCTCTGATTTATCTTGTGGTTTGGGGGCAGAGAAACTGGAGTCCGAGCCGGGGTGTTACGGGGCTTCAAGATGGCAGAGTTCCAGGGTCATGGTCAGGGTCGGACCAGTTCCAGACATTAGCTGACTGGCACCTTATGTTGGTAATGTTAAATTTACAACACTTGGAAGGTGCCAGTTAGCCAATGAGAGTGCTGGAATATGAAACCCCATTGTATAATACTGTTTTGTTTCTTTTCATATATCTTGCCAGGCACGAGACTGGCTTGCAGTTCAGAACCTTTTTCTACTAAGCCATACTGCCAGATGATGGCTCCCACTCTCTCACCTCAACCCCCCAGCCTCCATGCTGGGGAAAATCCTTAGCCTGTAGGAAAGCCCTGGGCCTCCTATCCCTTAATTTGCTGTCCTGTTGTCTGCATGTCTTGATCCTGCAAGAGAGAGAGAGGAGAGAGGAAGGACAGCTGGCTACATCCCAATACCTTCTCTCCTCTCCCACAGGATGTGACCCCTCCCAAGTGGGAGGGCCTGTGTAGAGGCAGCAAGTGGCTAAAATTCACCCGCAGCAATTTATGGAGTAATGCGGAATCTGCAAAGTACTAAGCAACGCAAAGTGGAGTACTACATCACAGTGAGGAATGAAGTCCATTGAAAACAATTACTTCACTTACTCTGCCTTCCTCCAGCACTTCTGCACCAATTTTAATGTGAAGTACATTGAAATCAGTGTACTTTGCATCACTTTGCCTTGTTATTGAGCTCCCAGGTGGATTTTGCAGTGATTCATAGCATTGTAGGTCACATGGGCTCTAGATTGTTCTGCACAGCCTCAGTTCTGTAGTGTGTGTAGTAGTGGTAGCTGCAGACAGTTTGTTCTAAGAGCTCTGTGGTTCAAAACCCTAAAGCTGTTAAAAGCCTTTTGAGCCATTTTGTTTTGCTCAAACTTTAGTACATCGATTGTAGGAAACCCTCCTGTGCTCATATCATTGAGTGTTTATTGTTTGTGTGTGGATTTTGAATGTTAATTTAGAACATTCAATCTGTGTACTGACAGACATTTGAAGTGTGCTTTGGGAGGGTGTTTCTGTGGTGGAGGTAGATTAACTAGGAGAAAAGGCAGTCTTTCTGTTTTGGTTAGATTTTTTGTATAACTGTGTTAATGTACACACAGTAATATTTTCAGTAATTCTTGACATTTTTTGCTGATTGCTGTGGTGCAGCAGTGAATAATTTCAGTTTGTTTAAAAGATTTGGTCATGTTACTCAAGTTTTCAATTTGCTACACATTACTTGAAGTGTGTGTGTGACACGTGCCATCAAATCAGACACCTTTATTGTGCCACAGAGTAATTGCAGCAGTGTGAATTTGCTATCCACTGCACCTTCGTGATTTTGTACTGCTTTGTGGTATCCTGGTTTTGGACTGTTACTTGCAGTGTACTGCCCCCAGGCAAAAGGTATTCTTTTCCAGATTGGATTGTGACTTGTGAGCGCTGGCTAAGGTGTTGCTGTGACTTTGTATCTGCATCTCTTCTTGATTGTGCAGTGCAATCTTAATCTATCTGTATTTTTGCTTCTGTTGAGTGCCCAACCCTGTCTGCAAGCCACAGTTGTTTTTTTTTTCCATCCACTGACCCACATGGGTGGAGATTCGTAGGAGCACGGGGCATCATCCCCAAATTAATTTATTTCCACACTTGTTGCTTAGTTTTACTTTTAGTTCCATTCCAGCCAGGCAACTGGTGCCTCAAGCAACCCAGCAGCTCACTCGTGGTTGCGGGTATGAACATCCCATCACTGATACAGCAGCAGTCCGTGTGTGGCTCAGAGGCTCTGCACTGCACATGCACAGTTTAGACAGCACTGAGGTGACAGGCAGTATGGGGAGGATTGGTCAGATCATGGCCAGGCTCCGCAGACAGACTGGTTGGTATAAGTGGAGCCCAGCCAGCACGGATGTGAACCATATGATCTGATCAGGGCTCTCACTTACAAATCACATGACGATGGGTCAATGGGGACGGTAGTTTTCTCCAGTTTCTCCCAGTGGGCCATGCCATCAGTGTTCAGCTAATCGGCGCAGTATTAGGCTAGCGTGGCAGCGGCTGGGTTGGTATCAGGGCATGAAAAGAGAGAGATGGAGTGGACAGCCAATTGGTGGCAGGGTATGATTTACAGGCAGGGTGGCAGCAAGCAGCGCTAAGGACACAGCCACAATTGAGCTAATCAAGGCTAAGTCATCTGTAAGTACTACCCTTGTGCACTGCCAGTACAATGTTCATCGTCAATGAGCACCATTAAGAGACACTGAGTTGTGTGGTGTGGTTGTGTTCTCTGTTGTGGAGAGAGCAGCGCCGGACTTCAGAGTCTCTAATATTTAAGAGTCATTTGTAAAAATGACAGTATACACTGACTATACTGATTTAAAAAAATAATAATTTAAATTTACTGAGTCCAGACCCAGAGACAGTTCTGTGCAGCATCAGACATTGATGGGGGCTGGCTGGGTGGGGTGAGGAGAAGGAAGGCCAGACCAGAGGTAGACTGGAGGATCATATAGGAAACTGTCAAACTGGATGGAATTGGAAACAAATAGGGAATGGAATTGTAACTTGTTGCTGCAGCTTGTTTGAAGAAGTTTATATAAAAGTAATTCTATCTTTATTTTCCGACTGAGAGGATAGGGAGTAGAGACTTCTGTTTGCTGTGATTTTTTCTTCTGTACTGTTTTATTGCATTATATTATAGCATAGATATTGGAGAAATAAATGTACTGTCTGTGAATGTGAGCAGACTGACTCATTTTAGTTACAATACAATCTAGATAAATAAGAAGAGAGAAAGATCTTTCTCATCTCATTTGCTTCATCAGATGCAGCCAGCTTGCTGGTTTAAAAAAAGTCTGCCTATGTATATCTTTGATCTATATATGATCTCAACAGTCAGACTATACTTGGGACTATTCACAGTATGTCTCTGAGAGGAAATCTATATATCGCTCTGTCTCTAGTATGGGCAGCAGGGAGTCAGGGTCCAGGGACTGGGCACTTTTGATGGTTTAAAAAAGTTTGCCTCTGTGTATCTTTTGATTTATATGTAATCTCAGCAGTAAACAGTTGGACTATACTTGGGACTATTCACAGTCTGTATCTCTGAGATGAAATCTATATATCTCTAGGACGGGCAGCAGGGACTGGGCAGTGGCAGATGCTGCCAGCTTGCTGGTTTAAAAAAGTTTGCCCTGTTTTTGATTTATATGCAATCTCAGCAGTAAACAGTTGGACTATACTTGGGATGATTCACAGTTTGTCTCTCTGAGAGGAAATCTATAAATCTGTTTAGTATGGGCAGCAGGGACTGGGCACTGGCAGATGCTGCCAGCTTGCTGCTAACAGCCAGTTGATCATATCATCCCTGGCATCATCTGGTGTATCACACAGCTAGCCAGATAATTTTGTTTATTAAAAAGAATTACAGAAAAATACCTCATAGTCCACTTCTTATATCTTTCTAACGCATCTGTTTTTGTCACAGCTACTACTGAACTAAGAGTAGTCACGCTTAGCCATAGTGAGTTAACTTTGAATCACTATTTAAATGGTTGAAGTTCATACTCAGCCTATTATTGCAAGCTGTAACTAGGCCAGCTGAGTCATCTGAAAATAAAAACAGATGATGGACATTCGCAAGTTTTGAGAAAACAACAAATTGTTCTGAATCACCAGCACCTGATCCACAGTGGCAGCAGCAAGATGTTACAACACTTCCAGGCCCAGGTGCTGCATTAGCTTTGTGAGCCCTTACTATTTGCAGTATGTGCACAGCAAGAGGATCATCTCATATATTCAGAGGTAATGACTATGACTAGGTCTTCCTCTTCTATTACCACATATACTACAGAAAGAGATGATTTGGCCAGGCCAACTGCCCTATGGCTTTTGGAGAGAAATGCAATGGGCATAATCAACCACATTTGCCTTATTTTCCAGGGACAATGTTTGGGAAACACAACGGTCATTTTCTGTTTCCATTACACAAAATTTCCTTGGATTGAATATTCGGTTCAACAAGATGCTATATTCTGCTTTTCAAGCCGTCACTTTCATACTGAAACAGGCTATGTAGAAGATTCATTTATCAAAAGGTGTGAGAGATTGGAAAAACTCTCAGAAAAGTTGTGTAAACATGCTATTTCCCAAGTTCATGTGGAATGTATGGAAAAGTGGCAATGCTTCAAACTTAGTCAATAAACTGGTCCAGTGGCTATGAATCTTTTAGGAAGCCATACAACTCTTGTTGAAAGAAACTGTGATTATCTTGCAAAGGTTTGTTGCATTGTCAAGTTACTTTAAAAACTTGGTTTACCATTTTGAGGGCACGATGAGGGAAAGAATCTAAAGCGAAGGAAATTTCCTTGAGTTCTGTGATTTCTTTTCAAAACATGATGATTCTTTCAAGAAAATGCAGGACAGTTATTTTAACGACACAAGCCTGACTTTCAAAATGAAGTACTGCAGATTTGTGCAGAATTGGTTTGCAAAGCATTGTAGGGTCAGTGAGTAAGACTGTTTTTTTTTTTTTTGCCGTACTTGCAGATGAGGCCAGGTCATTTAAGACAGAGCAGCTTTCTTTTGCATCAAATATGCAGAAACCTCGAAGTTAAAGAGAGGTTCTTGTACTTCAATTGTTCAGCTTCAGAAACTCAAATGGCGTTATAATGCCATAAAAAGCTTTAGAGACAACTGGATTGCAGAATCTGCCAATAGTTGCACAGTCTTATCATGGTGCATCCGTAATGTCAGGACATGTTACGGGAGTTCAGCAGTGGCTGAAAGAAGACTATCCATTAGCAATGTATGTACATTGTATGGCACACAAGCTCAACCTCCCCTTGTAGAATGCTGTAAAGTCAATCATACTGTTGTGGGTTTTTTCATGTAATTGAGAAACTGTATTCAGTTTTGCTGAGCCAACCAATCATTAAGTGTTTCTTGGTATGCAAAAGCTTTGGGTCTAAAGCAGCAGAGATAGTGCAGTTGGACAATACACAGTGGGCATGCAAGTGGAGAAGTGTGTTTGTGTTACAAATGTAATACACTGCCATCATGCAGTGCCTTAAACAACTTGATGAACAGGGAGAAACGTGGTCTGTGGAAGCAACTGGTCTCTATCAGCATATGAGTGGTGTGCAGTTCATTGCTTGCTTAATTATCTTCCAAGATATTCTTAAAGTAGTTCATATCACTCACAAAGGACTTCAGTGCAGTGATATCATGCTTGCTAAAGCTTCATGCATAATAGAAAACATGAACGTGTTCCTTACAAAATGCAGAACTGAAGAAGACTGGAATGAAATGTGGAAAGAAATTAAAGAATTCTGCAAAGATCATAAGATTGCAGTGCCAGATGAAGATACAGAGCAAGCAGCAGATGAAGCTCCAAAATGAAGGGCTGTAAAACCTCAGCATGTCTTAAAGACTTCCTTGTACCAATCACTTTGGGTCAAAGAGAGGGTACACAACAGGAGGCTGCAGCTACAAGTGCAAGAGAACCTGAAAACCCAGTGGCGCTCACCAGTTATATTTACCCCTTTTGATGCCATTATTGGTGAGTTAGGAGGCAATCTAAAAGAATCCATGGAAATTTCTGCAGCCTGTGATTCAGTGTTAAAGTGCAACAAAATGGCATTCAGCCACTCTTGCAATGGTATGCAGACCACTAAACATAAATCCTCATCTTGTAGCTGCAGAAATGGAAATTTTGTACCAGTAATGAATCTCCTATTATTTTCCAGAGGCTTCAAGAAGAAATATCTCAAACAATTTACCCAAACTATTACAAACTATTTCAGTTAGTTTCACTTTGCTCTGTCGGACAGCCACATCTGAGCAAAGTTTTTCTGCAAAGAGACAGATTAGAAACTGGTTGTGTTCAACCATTGGAGAAGAAAGATTTTCTTCAGTGGCTCTCCTTCACATAGAAGCTGATTTGACTGCAAAGATGATCCCAGAGAACATTGTAGACATTTGTGCTAACCGAAGGAAAGGAGACTGCAATTACATTAAAGTATTTCTGTACTAACTAAAACAATGTATGTATCTGCTAATCCACCAATGAGAATAGTACAGTCATGTGCAACCTGTTCAGCCCCACCTGCCCTGCCCCAGCCCCACCTCCTGCCCTCCCAAATGTCAAAGGCAAACTACACCCATGCCGCCCAGACTGAAAGTTCAGAAATCTGAATTTGTTTAGAATTTTCTTGGTGATCTCCCAAAATGCCTGTAAAGTGATGTGCAAGCAAAGCTGTTTCTGGCCATGGCACTGCTGCCAGTGGCAAGATTGTCTGTGGGCATGGTAGTACACAGAAGTGCATAGCTGATGTCGTGAAAGGGATTTCTCCATCAATGTTTTTACAGCACAATCTGTAGCTTCACTCATAGTTGGAGGAGATGATGTTGTGCCAGCTGGAGGTGTTAATGCAGTTTCTGCTGGCATGAGTATTGCTGCCTCAAGTTTCACTTCTGACCAGTTAACCTTTTCCAAAGACAGAGTTGAGTCTAAAGCTGTGACTGACAGTGGAAATGATGTCATACTCACCATTAATATCCCCATGGTAGCTGAACATGATTCTGATCCTGGCGATGATAACTCACAATGACCTTGGACTGTCACTCTAGGTGGTGGCGGTTATACATGGGTGCATTGACTCCCCATGCCAAGGTGACTTCCTCTGAGGCCAAGGTACAACTCAACACTGCACAAATTGCACTTTACTACACTGCTGTCCCCAGGAAGTGTAGAAAAACTCTCACACTAATGAGGTGCTGGGAGGACCAGGCACAGGCAGAGTCGGGGTCCAGGTGTTGTTGGAGCCAGGGGCTGCAGCTCTACAGTTGGGGCCAGTGGTGCTGAAACCTGCTGCTGCAACTGCTGCTGTGGCTCATCTTCCTCCCTCACTTCCTGCTACTGCTGAGCCGCTGGCACAGGGCAATAACAGGTGCTGCTGGCACTGGGGACACTGGTTGGTGCCACAGGAGGTGGTGCTTCCATGGCACCAACTCCACTATCTCTTGCTTTGGGGGACACTCAGGATGGGTCTCTGGTCCAGACAAACCTGGCCACACTTAGCATGACCACTCGATCATCGCCATGTCAATGAAAACTCTTTCAAGCATGAGTCACTTCCTGCCTGCCTGAAGCATGTGACCTATACTATGTGTTCATGTGATGTGTGTGACTGCTCAGAATTCCTCACCCACTGTAAAGTGAAGTAAGGTGGAGTGCAATATGCAAAGTCATTATTACAATGTGAAGTAGTGAAGTGAGGGCAAAATTTTGCTTCATTGCATCTCTACCCTGGTGTCCCAAGTCCAATCTCTGGACCCAGACCCCAGTCCCCTGGGACCACCACTATCTTTCCCCTTCCTCCTCCTTCCCAGGTCCAGAGGAGGATGACCCTAGGTAATGATGGCTGCTGCCATCTGTTGCAGCCTCTGTATTCTGTTTAAATCTATTTTGTTTTTTGTCTAGTGAGATCATGGTGATAGTGCTGGATAGAGGACAGGTTCACACCCATGGCAGTGGTGCCATACAACTGCATCAGCCCCCAGCACTAACTCAACATTTCCTCCACCAGCAGAAGCAGCAGCAGCAGCTTCAGTGTCCTCAAGGGAGTGTTGGTCAGTGTGCCCTGACCACCAACAGCAGCAGCACCAGCAGCACCAAGTTCCCCAAGTTCCTGTGAAGATCAGCAACAGAACATCCAGGTCATCCCTCCACCCATGGAACCACCACTGCCACCAGCTCCTCCCAAGCAGAGGAGCACTGCCCATCATCAACTTTTCTTTCACCACCAGTTTGCCATGGTCAGCATCACTGCCCGGTCACATCTTCCTTGGTTGGAGTTTTTTAGTGATGAAAGTGATGACAGTGTCATCACATGTAAATTATGCAAGGTCAGGGTAAGGTGGGAGAAAAAGGGACACATTTTGGAACAGGTGGCCAGAGAACCCACTTGAAAATTCATTATACTGAGCAGAGGGAGGCCTGACAGAAAGAGGTGGTGCATTGTGGTGGGGAAGTGATGGTCCTCCTCTGTGCCTGCAGAGATGCCACACAGCAGGCATTGGCAGTGAGTGAAACAAGTGCAGTGGGCAAACCCCATTGAAGGGGCTGCACCAGATGTTCTGGCACCAACAGGAGAACCAGCAGCAGCACCACAAGGACACCAGCCAGCATCAGCAAGAGCTGTGTAGTTTACGGTGGGAATGGGGCCCTCCATGTAGGGTCACTGCTATGGAGGAGATGATGGGAAGAATCCTGGCCAACCAACAGCAGTTGTTGGAAGGATGGTGAAGCTGCACATGAGCAGTGCAGTTGGTGGTGCTTGCACTTCTGTAGTTGGAGCCAGTGATGTTTAAAGTACCTCATGCCTTTCCTTTACTTATATATAAATTATTCTATCCTTTTTGCAAGTCTGTGCTACACTGTCTTACTCTTTTTCATATAAAATATATAAAAAATGTAATGTACATTTCTTTATTGTTTCACGGTTTGTATTGCTATACTGTCTTCTTCAGTTCTATCTTTCGTTAAAAAATACAAAACATTTTATTTTTATCCATATTTTCTTTCATGATGCTTTGTCTCCACATTTCATACATCACACCTTTCCTATCTTTATGCTTTCTCACTATCTTTATTGAAAATGTTCTCAACTATCAGAATAAATATGTCAGTCAGCTACAGGTTAGTAGTACTGCCACTGCTACATAGTGCTGGGCTGCATGTCACTGCCTCTAACACTGTTCTTTATGCATTTTGTGTTAGTTGTGTGTAAATCACAATACACATTACTTATGTTCTCCCATTCTATAATTTGTCATGTGTCCAAATCTCAAACACTTTAGTGCACGCAGCTGCAAGCACAATACATGATTTTTTCACTTGGAAATTCTCTCCTAACCAGGAATTAGTAATGCTGGTAACAGACTGCTGCTACTGTGCTGTTTAAGTTGCACTCTCAGACAATCTGTGTTGTCAAGCACTTTAATACATACAACTGCCAAGCACAGTATATACATTCCTCACTTCTGAAATTGTCTCCCAAACTAGAAGTCTCTGCAAATGAGGCTACTAGTAAACAAGTGCTTGAAGTCACAAGGAAACAACTCTGCAGATCACATGCTACTGTTCTATGTACTGAATCATCCTTAGTTTCACTTCTCAGTCTGAGCTAGTCAGTGAAAGGGGACAGATCTGTTTTGCAGAGGTGTAAAACTTGCCAAAACAAGTTTTCAGCTTCCTTTTACTTGTTCTTCATCTTATTTTTACCGTACAGTTTGGGGAGTCTGTGTTTAGTTGTTCTTTAGCTGTAATTTTCTTTGTATTGAACACTTTTATTTGGGCATTTTAATCTTTTTTATTTTTTTTCTTTACTTTGTATTTTTACTCTGTGTTTTTATTTTTAGCATTAAAATGAGTAGGAAAGGCCAGGAGGAGAGGGTGCAGGCAGCAGATGGGAAATGCCATACTTTTCATATCAAAGCCCATGGCATTGGCAGTGGGAGACAGTAGCAGTACCTAACTGCTCCCCACACACAGCACAGCACCACTAGCAGCAAGATAAGGCAAGGGCACCACCACCAATAGCAGCTACGGGACACCAACAACTTCTTCCTCAACCACTATTCCATGTTTAATGCTGCTTCTCTTGTCACCTTCCACATCCCCACCAACATGGCTTCCACAAATGTGGCAGAAACAAATGTGTGACATTAATACCACTGCCACCAACTACTCCTTCACTACGAGCTGACCCAGAGCCCTAGAACATGCTGCCACAGATATAGTTTTTTTTAACTGCAGTACTGTTTTGCCACACAGATTTTGAAAATTTTTGATACCTCTTTGGCACCTCTCCCTTTAGAGGAGTGTCTCTTTCCTGTCATTCTTATATGCTAACTGTAACTTGATTTTGTATTAAAATTACATAATGTGAATAATGCCTGCAGTACAACTAAGTGTCAGGGGCAGACAATACCTACACTCTAGGAATCAGGGATCAGCATTAACATGACACACAGAACAGGGGTTAAGGGGTTAAAGAAGTTAGTAGTACCAGCAGCAAACACCTCTCCCTAGAGAATAAGGATCAGCAGGGTGATCAGTAAAAATACTACGCTACTAGTAACGTAGCGAAACCAAAACAAAACTATCTTCTTCTTTTAACACAACACAGAGATTAACAAACTAACACGAAGAAGTACCAGGAGCAGACAACCCCAGGAATCAGGGATCAGCAGTGTGAGCTGAAAACTTCTACTAAAAACAACCTAAAACTTCCTTTTTGCTTTTTTCTGTCTCTCCTTTTTAATTGAATAGGATTAAAATGACAGGTGTAATGGGTAATTTAATATTATATAACACAAAGTGACAGAACACTGTCACTTTATGAAAATGTAACTAAAAATAAAACTGCTATAGAAAGACACTGACAAAATACTTAACTTAAAACACAACAAACTAAACCACAGAAATAAAATAAGAAGCTACTCACTACAGATCAAAAATGATGAACAAGAAAGAGTGCGAAACTAAACTGTAACACAAATCTCCTGCTTAGACAAAAAGCTCTGGATCATTCTAGGCTGCCTTGCTTTATAGTACACCTTCCCTCCCCATAGCACTGCTTAGACTGACAAAACAGAAACCACTACAGTACCTTAAAGTAAGTAATCAGTGAAAAATAAACAAAAAAAATCCCACAAATCTAGCAGCACAAGGTCCTCTAGAACAATTTGTGAGCAATTTGGATTCAAAAGCTTGGTTTTGTGCTGGCCGTGAGGGTTGAGGCACTGGACACCACACCTCATGCCACACCGTGACCTGGGTTCAGGAATGAGCCCAGGCCGCAGGGGTTGGCAGGGAGAGAGGACTGAGCGTCCGGAGGACTGCTCTCCTCTCTCTGGGGAGGGTTTCAGGGCCAGCTCGGCTGCCTAGTGGCTCCCGGTGGAGCCGGAATTACCTGAGCAAGCCAGCCATATGTAAGAGGGAAGGGAGTGTGGCAGACATCAGCAGAACAGCTCAGGCACAGATGTCATTGCACGTCGACTCCCAGGGCAACTACAAGGAAAAAATCCTTCCTGTGTTTGTGGAGATGATGGGGCTCCAGGGCAGGATGCACATCCCAACACCAGCCCATTTCCTCAGGTGATCTACTTGCCAACACGTCAAACCAGGTAGGCTCTCTCTAATTTCGGATAGGCCACTAGGGGAGAGTGGGGCCCATCCCAGAAGGTGATCCAAGGCACTAGGGTCTTCCTGGTTGATGGGGAGTTCACGGGTCTAGGATTCAGGCAGGAAGTAGCAGTCCTAGCATGTGAGCACCTCGAAGGATGCCCATATAGGGGAGTATAAATAGAGTAAAAAAAAAAAGCTTGGTTTTGAGATGTATTTTAAATTTCTTTATAGATGAGCACAAACATACTTTCTCTCTACTCTGTCTTCAGAAGACTACACAGAAGGCAGCCTCTTCATGGCATATAGCTTGTTCCAGGATCATGTGGCCATTAATCCCATAGTACATTGCAAACTTTGCCTCTGCGCTAAACTTCACCAGCAAAGTCACCAACTTTGCATTTTGCAATCTCTGGCTTTGCACCAAAATCTGACAGTGAAGTTGCCAACTTTGCATTTCGAGGAGCTATCACTTGCCATGAATTTGAACTTCGCAAAATTAACTTTATGAAATGAGGTGAATTTGTGAATTATTCCTCTGGAGCGAAGTTTTCTATCTTAGGACATCACCAGCCATAGACTCCAGGGATCCAGTTGTTACCAGACAGTATTATACTCCCAGGGCCCTGTACAGAAATGTTGCCCCACTGTTAGCAGCTCCAGAGTCTTTCTACAGTGACTTCAGGCCTGAGCAGCACCAGCCCATTTGCAGGGCACTTGTGCCATGTCTGCACATCTGCCAGGATGAGTTATTTCTAATTAGCACTATTTCTTGCTAAATTATCTGAAACTGCCACTGAGTCTTTCTCCATTTTCTACGGGGCACATATGCTGGTCGATGGGTTGCCCGGATGGGCAGAGGAATTGTGGTTAAATCTGTAAGTGTTAATAAATTCCAGACTCCTGTATTGTTTGGCAGGGGATGTGGGTTTGGGGAACTTTGTTATGTCTGGCAGGGGGTGTCAGGACCTCAGGATGAAACAATCCACTATGCCACACAAGGTTCAATGGACACACTCTGTTCCTATTCACATTACCTCAAACTGTTTGCTGCTAGTGAAGACATGAACTGAAGTTTGCTGCTACTCAATATTTCAGAAGACATACTCAACACATTGCCACTAGGCTATTAGATACTTGGGACTATGGTAGATATACAAAATTGTGACAAGCATGTCAGCCTAACTCTTTGCTGTGTCAGTTTGTTGGAACATGTTGTATTCAACTGATTGTATTGTTTTGGCCTCTAATGGTCCAGGTTGCATTCTTTACAGTTGATGTGGAGAGTGGCTGAGGTGTCGGTGGAATGGTTGGCCCACTGATACTCCTGATTGGATGTTACAACTACTCAAGCAATGTAAATGGGCTCACAAACCCAATAAAATGGGCAAAACCCATAGCCTCAGCCCAGAGAAGTAAACCCGATGTAATCTTACTTCAGGAATCTCATCTATTCCAGCTAGAACACACTAAGTTCCTAAATTTGGCTTCTCCGTGAGCAATCCTCCTGTTACAGGGTAATCACAGATGTGGGCTGGTAATACTATCTCCTACCTTGCCCCATTTCAGACATACTTGAAATGGTCAGATCCTAATGGACATCTGGTAGTAGTTAAGAGCTCCTTTCAAATCCAAGCGGTCACACTTGCTAATCTTTATCTTCCACCCTGGACCTTCACCCCTATTATAACATTTCTACTAGACAAAATGATGTCTCTGACTTAAAGGAATTTTACTCCTTGCTGGAATTTCAATATTGCACTGCAGTTAGAATGAGATTCAGCCAAACCCATCCCTCCTTGGTAAGAGGCCTCGATACAGTAAATTCTAAAAGTGATTTGTCCATGAGGTGTGCTGGATAGATACCTGGAGAGCTCAACACCCTAGAATGCACAGTTATTCATATTATTCCCAGGTCCACTACACATACTGTTAGATTGACCACTGCTATGTACAAGTGGAATATTAATTACAGGTAGAATGGAGCTGCTTGGGGATATTTTCCTCCAAGACCATGCTCCAATCAGTGCATACTTGGAGTTTGGCGGGAAAGATGAGTCACTAGGTGGCATCTAAACACCTACCTCCTTAAGTCACCAACATTCTGTAGATATCAGAGACAAGCTAGATGAGATCCTCTTAGACAACCCTGAAGCAGTGACATCCCATGCTGTTAGGTGAAGCTCATTAAAGATGGTTTTGTGGAGGCAGCTTATTCAATACTACACTTAACAAAAGTGTGTATAACAGTAGCGCCAATAAGTCCTGGAGGATAAATTACATTTCTCTAGATGTCCCACCAATAAAGTGACTGATCAATCACCCCACAATCCAATCTGTCAAGGCAGACATAGACAAATTTATCTCGTGCAGACGGAACTTGCTATCACTTTCCTCAGAAAGTGAGGATGCATTCAGCCAGCTTACTAACATACCAACTATAGAAACAGAGAAGGCTAGCTACCATAACTACACTATCTCATTCTACAACCTGGAGTTTGGCTTACTCAATAATAGGATGTTGTCCAAACTTTCAGGCAATATTATGGGACCCTCTATACCCTGGAGATGGAATACACAGGAGCAGATAGGCAATTTCCACCTTCACTGTTGCTCCTGAATCTTCCTGAAGAATTATGAGACCAACCGATGGTCCCAATTACAGGTGAAGAACTGACTTCATTATCAGCAACTCCAAAACTACCAAAGCACCAAGGCTGGATAGTTATGGAGCAGAGTTTTATACACTGATCAAGAAATCTATCTTGAATCCTTTGTTGGCTACCTATAATGAGTTAATAATAGACAGTGTACCTCCATCTACTTGGGCCAATGAACCCATCTTTGTGCTTCCAAACTGGGTAAAACCCTCCTCTGTCCCTTCTACTCTAAATATTTTATATCCATCCTGATACTATGCCTGGACAAACTCCATCCATTACTAATTTGTCATGCCCAAACCAGGTTCATCAGAACCGTCACAATGTCAGATAATATACAGTACATAGGATGTTACATGGCTCCCCTATATGCAACAGTGGAAAGCTACCTCTTTCTTATTGAGCCTTGACACAGAAAGGCCTTTGACAGCATGTTGTGACTATTCCTGTGCTCTGTGCTGGGGCAGCTGGGGCTCCCAATTGTATTTGTCCAACTGCCACAGTGGCTATATGCATCTCTGATGACCTCGTTAAGGTGAATGGTTACCACTCCTTAGACATTTCCGCCTGCATGGCATCAGGTAGGGATGCCTTTATCATCCCTGCTGTTTTCCACTTACATCGAGCACATGGTGCTGGCCATTAGGGAAACCGGCCGGTACAGGAGAGTCACAACAGAGGGACAGGAGCATTGTATCACTTTGTAAATGGACAATGTGCTGCTCTATTTATCTTATCCCACAAATGCCTTGCCAGAGGTGCTTGCTCTCCTGAGAGATTTGGAGAGGTATCAGTCTACCACCTGAACACCTCTAAAACTGAAACACTGCAGTCCCACTTTCCCCCTCTCCAGAGCTTAAGCGTAACTTTCTATTAGATGGGAATTACTGAAATTGAAATATTTGGGCCTAAATTTGCCCACTCCCCAAACACAACATTTGATGACAACTACTCCCTTTACACAACAAATGAAGCAAAATCTCAGGAACTGGGGCACATTACTGCTTAGCCTTACACGAGAGTTGAGGTTGTCAGGATGGTAACCCTTCCCAGAGCACATTATCTATTTCAGAATGTTTCAGTACTGCTACAGGAATCCATCTGCAGGTCCTGGAACAGAGAACTGTCCAGATTTATCTGGATTGGGCAAAGACCCATATCAAGTTACAATTTTTATTTTTGCCTGACAATAAGGAAGACTGGCATTGTTCAGTCTCCAATTATAGCATTAGGCTGCACACCACAATATTTCTGTATGCAGCTAGGGGTAACTATGGTGCCTGGCTGGACATAGAGTGGTATCTTTTTCCTGAATGCCCATTTTGTACAAATGATGTACCACAAGGCTACCCACCCAGACATGACCTAAGCACTAAATCCCTGGCTTATATCCCAGGTAAAATCTTGCATACCATAAGGCAGAAGCTTCATCTAACCCCTGTCTTCCTTCCTCTGCCCGATTGCAATGCTGGAGGACTTCATCCCATAAAGTTCAACCCCAGATGTTGCTACTGAAAAGGCACTTGTTAAAGTATATTCATCAGCTTCTGTCTGGTAGTATCATACAAATGTTCACCAACTTAAAAACACAATTTGAGCTGTTCAGATCTAAATTTTACCAAAACCTGTAATTCTGGAATTTCATACTTTTGCTCCCCATAGGTGTCTGCACCCCAGAGAGTTACCCAGCTATCATCACTTATTGGTTAAACTTTCTTAAATCAGGAGTTCATCTCCACATGATATCTAACATTTACAAAGCCCTGCAGATCTCTTCAAGACAAGACACTATAGTGGTGACATTAAACTGGGAGGAGCAGGAAACAGAAATCCAGTTGGACCCAGAAACCTGGCTACAGGCCTGGGTAGCAACTTCTAAAGTCAACAGTTTTCATAGTGGTGAGAGTTCACATAGAAAAGTCTTATTCAGTATTTCTGAAGTCCTAGTATTACTTTTCTTTATCTCCTGACAAAGTCTCAGCTATAATGTGGAGCTGACCTCACTAGGACCCTATTTTATGCACTTGAAACAGAACTGGCAGAGCTTTTAGCAAGACCCACCATGTAACACCTAACTTGTACTTCTTCATGCAATACCCCATGGTTTTGGAGACGCCAATAATCAATATTTGTTAAGAATCCTAAGAACAGTTATGAAGAAGTCCATCATGAAGTTATAGCTCACTCCTCTCATTATGTATATCTCCATTGGAGACATGATGCTAATCAAATCTATGTGATGGAAAAAATTACACATTATGTCACCCAACCTTAATTCTTTGCATGTCAAACTTTGAAAATATGGATTCTGTTACCTATTCAGGTTGCTCAATACTGATCTCCTTGACAGACCCCCTTCAGAGGAAAAGGTCATTTATGACAGCTGCTTCTGCAGTTCCTCCCCAAGGGGTTGCCCATCCACTCATCTTAACTATTCTAACTGGTCTCTTCTATCTTTGTAGTTACAGAAGTACAGGTATTAGACACATTTGAATTAGGCCTTCCTTGCACTGTGCCAAAGAGGCGAACCTATTCATTATACTGCTTTTTATTACACCTGTTCCAATCTCAACATTGCTGTTCAATCACAGTCTGTAACCTAATTCATTACTGCAATTTCTAAGTACTGTGCAGATCTTATGAAAAGTTTAATAACTGTATATTTACAAAAATGAGATGCAAGCCCACTGGCTCCCCAGGCTCATGTTGCTCATAGCAACTGGCTGCAGCTAACCTTGTGCTGCTGGAGAAAGAGATGAAACTACCACACCCTGCACCTGCACCTGCACTAACACCACTGGCACTTCAGGCTTGTTTACGCTCCTGGACTTTGATGAAGGCTAGCATCCTACTGAGTGTTTGCTCAAACAGCAGTGGCTGCATGTCCACCATGTAAACCTGTTGGCTAGATGGAGCAGCCAGAAGGTGTGGGGAATCCAGCCTGTCAGTTGCTGGAGGGATGACCAGGTCCCACAACCACTAGTTGTGGTGGGTGTGATCTGAACCAGCACCTCTGGCAGGGCACTAGCTAACTCAGCCTCCTGATCCCTCCCCCAGTCCCACCAGAGGCTGAACCTGTGATGGGCAGCCAGAGTGGGTTGGGCCCTCCTGTTCTGTTTCACTGCTCCTTCTCTAGCACTTGGGCCTGGCTCAACCCTTGGGCTGGGGCCATCACACTTTGAATTAACAGTGCCTAGTTCATCAACACTCCAGTTCTCAAAATTCAGTCTACATTTGGCACATTTGCTGCAAACAATCATATATCCAAAGTTCTGAAAACAGGTGCTCCACCATGCCTTCCTTTGCACCTGGGCCAAGGCTATCAGCTACCTTAAGCTAAATGATGTAAACCTGTCCACCAAAGCAAGCTGCTGGTTGAACCCCTGATCACTGGGCCTTGGATTTTTCCACACTCAACCCAACCTACAGGTTACTCTGTTCCCCATAGATCACTAATCTCTTGTCCAACTGCAAAGGAACCCCACTTAGAAAACATTTGAGGCAGAGAGGGCAGCCCTTAACTAGGTTTTAAATTGTGTTTTTACTTTTTTAGGCTTTCTTTTGCCACCATGGCTCTTGTGGGGATATTCCACTTATCAGCATCTGGACCATCTTACTGGCACCGCCCTAGGCTGCCCAGACTGGGAAGCCTGCAGTTTACCCCTGCAAAGGGGCTAGACCAAGACCCACCTGAGGTCCCAGCTGAGGCTTGTATCTGTGGCATCATCCAGATGGAGGTCCAGGGCATCACATGGCTGCTGGCCCCAGGTATTTTCACTTTGGTTCCCTGAGAGGCACAGATGTGCAATGGCATCAGCACAGGATGTGTGCACTTCCACAGATGTCCTGAAGATGTCTGCTATGCCTCCTCCCTGCTTATGTGTAACCCCTGGCTGGTATACACCCAGTCTCCTCTGGATATCACTATATGCCAGGAAGCCCCAGCCTACCCCCAGGAAGAACACAGCAGTCCTTGAGACACTCATCCTACCTCCCCCAGCTGACCCTCTGCCACCCAAGCTCTTTCCTGAACACAGGTCAGTAGCACTGCAGGCAGAAAACCTATTGTTGCATTGGTGGCTGGCAGATTTAATGTTTCTCTTTAAGAAATAAAACTAATTACCCCATGTCATTTCTTTTAATCCATTTATTGCATGACTTTTGCTGTACTTCATTATTAATAGTAAGAATTTTCCATACATCACCCACACAGAGGCAGTCTTTTGTAAACAGGTCTGCATGCCAATAGGCTGTAGAAAAGCTATATAATGATGATCTGTTGATTTAAATTGTGTTTGCAACATTGCTGGGTGTGGCCTAAAGCCCCAAATTTAGTAACAAAACAGTCTGTGTATAAAGCCTGAGTAACTTCACACAGGCAAAGTACAAGGACTGCAATCCCTGAAGTCCCAGACAAATGTTGTCAGTTTATGGGAAATTGTTTTGCAACTTATTTATTTATTTTGTCTTCATAGCAAAATTGACACACTAGCACTCCCAGCCTTCAGACAAATATGTGTGCTCCCAAAGGAACTTACATGCTACAAGTACACAGTATACGAATTTTGTGAAAACTCTCAGTTGCCCCCCACACACACACACCCCAACAAAGACTATGGTATACTGTTGCATGGCTCTAGAAACAAAATAAGCAAGCCAAGTGATGGAGGGAGACTTGAGACCTAGCAGACACATTTAGTAGACAATAGACTGTAGTTTAAGCAGCCCATCACCAGACAAGTCAAATACCCATAGAACATTGTAGTTCAGCTTGCAAATCCCCAAAATCCAAACTAGTACTAAAATATTTTTAAACATTCACTAAAAATACAGTACTCTAACAGTCTTGTGCACACTTTTGTAGATCCTAGAGCTTAGCTTTTTACAAACAACATGCACAGAGTTGAGAACTAAACCAAAACAAAATTATGCCACTTACAGATCCCATGCTTTAAGCTTAACCTTGACTCAAAGGAAAAAGCAACATTTTGCCAGTTACAGATCCTATAAATCTAGCTTAGACCTCTAATATGTAAAAGCATGCACAAATGGTGTCAGTTACAGCTTCTGTATTTTCAGATATCCCTCAACTCAAAAAGCCTGGACAATATTCTGAAATTACAAACTTTTATTTCTAGTTATGCCATTTACCCAAAAGTATGCTCACAATTTTGCCAGTTACAGATCCTATATTTCCAGCACACTCTAACAAGACCAGAAAGCAAAGCACTGAAAATTGCAAGCAAAACTGAACTTTTGTAACTCAATACTTTCTCATGCCAGTTGTAGAAGCACATGGCAGGACAAAGACAGCTTGCACTATGAACAAAGACAATTTCATGACTAACTAAGTAGGTTGGGGATCGGACAACAGCCCCAATTAGCCAGAAACCATGTAACAGGTGTATTATGGCAACCACACACAATTTATTTATTTATTGAATTTTGTTGACCCGTAGGCCCACTCAGACTAGAAGTACTTTTTCAGGGGTGACTGGGGAGGGGATACAGATGGTAACCAATTGAACCTGAACCAGATTAAGCTGTTGGTGGTATTTTTTAGTGAATGGGGAAATTTGGCCAGGAAACTGGGGAAATTCCTACTCGACACTAGAGAAGGCTGCAACTGATGCTGACAGGCCAGTCTTCCCTGTGCTGATGGAAGTGCAGGATGTCTGTAGGGCTGAGAAGAGGGCCTCCTTCTTGGTCTTAGGATTTTCAGAGGCCTTACCCATGATACAGAGGATGGTATGGATGGAGACTGTGATGGCACTGCAGCTATGGCCATTGCAGTGGTGGTGGTGCAAACCAGATTTGGTGATACAAATGGAAGGAAGGATGGAGGAAGATTTGAATAGCCTCACTACAGAGGCTCTTATTGAAGTTTTTTCTGCAGAAAACAAACTACTGAAAGGAAGAACCACATTGAGATGGCTCTAAGATGCCACAGGACGGATTTTGAATGGACCAGGAGGCCCCTGATTTGGGATTAGGTGATGCTGAAGAGTTTCCCCATGATACAGATGGTGTGAGCATAAGCAAAGGATTGGTCCCTACAACTGCAGAAGCTCTGCAGCCACATGTACTGACTTTAAATACAGATTTGGCTCGGATGGGAGCAAAAGGGAGTGGGAGAGTCCTGCTCTACCTGTTTTTCTCAGGGACAGAACAGAGTAGGGGAAACAGTGAAGGGGTTGATACCAATAAGTATAGAATCTGCTTACAGGAGGGGGATTTGAAGACCCTGCAAACTTCCACAAGCTGTAGTGTTTTCCATCGGGTGTCAGCTAGTAGCAAACTGCTGTTATGGCTTCTAATGTTCCCCAGATAAAACTCCTAACCCTGTGTCTGAATCTCCTGTGTGGGTGCAGGAGGCTCTTATTGGGGAAGGTTGGTCACAGCACAAGGGAGGATGGGTTGCCATCCCCTCCACAACAAGATGAGACTCTCTTTCTTATTGATCCTACTCCTTCTTCAGAGCCTATGTCTAGTGAGGCAGGGTCTGCTTCACTTCAGTCAGCGTCAGCTCATGGGGATTGAGGGAGTGTGCCTCACACCACAATGCCCCTCCTGAATTATTACATGAGATTATGGATTTAGAAGGAGAACATGTTGAAGCCTCTTTACAGGCATCACCACGGCTTTTGTCCCCTCTTCTAACTCTCTGCACCCTGCTGGGTTTATCATTACTTCCAGTCTCAAACAACTGGAAGAAGCTAATAAATTAGCCCACTGGGTTACCTCTGTGTAGGAAGGTGGTCAACAGACTAATGTATGACAAAAAATGTTAAAGAGTTGCATTTCCTGAAACCATAAAATTGGCTTCAGAGCCTGCAGCACGCAGAAATGCTGTGCAACTTAGATATAGAGATTCCGATTGTTTGTTTATTGGGAGAGTTCTTTAAAAACCAGCATGAAGTACTTTGCTTATGACATCTGCGCTTATTCACATGCCGGGATATACTAGTTATGACATTTGCTTTAAGCACCCTGCTGGTCAGGAGCAGTTTTAGAAGCAGTATCTGTTACTTAAAACACTGCTTCTGTGGAGACTTTTGTCACCATTTCCTGATGAAACCCACCTTTAAATGAATAATTGTTCTATTTCGAATGAAGGGGTGAATGTGGCAGACATTACCTGCTGGCTGAAACAATACTGTACTATCTCGGCACTCCTGAACCTATACTTGATTATGAACATCTATGGATGGATGGCTGACATTACAAGGTTACTTTGAAGCAGGAGAATGTAGTAACTAGATATTTACCTTTGTAAATCCGATATATGAATAAATAAATAAATAAATAAATAAAATAAACCAACTGTTTTTTCTGGGGCATGATAGTGGAGTGTTGTTTTATGCAGGGCAAACCAGGCATGTTACTGGCACAGTGACATTGGTCATTTAAGTAATGTCTGTACCAAGCTGAAATGTGGGTCTTGTGGGGATTTGGGACATGTTAGTGTCCACTGTCCTAGCCCAGTAAAATGTAACCTATGTGATGACACAGGTCACACCTTCTATGCCTGTTCGTGGGCTTCCCATAATAGCTTGGACACTAATGTAAGAGCCAAACATGATGTATATGTGGCTACTGTGCAAAGGAGTGCATAAAATGTCTGAATTAATGTCACAACTTTGACTGCGAAAACCCATCTCGACCCCTAATCCACTGATGTTCCTGCTCAGAGGATGCAGAGGGACTTTTCTTCGGTGTGGCACCTCAACCTCCAGGTGCTTTTCCACCTCCAGAGGTGGTTCACCCTCAGATGTTCCATTGGTAGAAACCACCCCACCAAAAACCCACATTGTCTGCAGAAATTGTTCACCTTTCTATGGTGGCAAAGGTTGGCCCACTGCCAGTTTCAGCAGAGGCTCCTGTAATGTTTCCCAGCTCCTATGGAAGTATTTCCATTTTAGAGTGACTCGCTTACTGTCTCTAGTACAGACTCCTGCCCCTGCTACCAAAGGCCTGGAACAGAAACCTGTCCCCATCCAGAATTCCTATGAAATGCTTATGGATAATGACTCCATAGATTCAGAGGGTGGTTCAGAAGTCTCTCTGTGGCCTCCTCTCAGCAGGAGGGAGGGAGACATGTTATTGGTTGAGAAAATGAAGACTACTAAACTAAAGAAAAGGAAATGATGTGATCTCCTTTGACTAATTCTGCAGTGTTGGTGTCCCTCTTTCATTTAATGTTACCTATACATCTATTAACTTTGAATGTGAATAGCATTCATGCAAGGGAGAAACATCTGGTCACCTTTGCAAAACTGGCTATGGAACAGGGCAACATTATTTTTTACAGGATACCAGACTGCACACGCCACACACATCTATCAAGCCAGAGTGGATTGGCGTTGGGACCTTCGGTTTGTTCAGTGCGTGAGGATGAGTGTTCAGGCCTAGACATCTTGTTTCAGGGATAGATTTCCAAACTTTGAGGGTTCTTGATGTTCTGCCAGGTAAGACACTTGTGATGGATATGTTAATAAATGGGTTTGTGTATTGGCTGATAAATCTTTACGTTCCTCAAAATAAGGCGGAGAGGACAAATCTTTATGGTGGATTGAGCCCCACCTAAACTCCTCTAAGGTGATTCTTTGGGGGTGAAGATTTAAACTGTGGACTCTCTGAAAGAGATTGGGTAGGAAATAGGAGAAAACGTATTGTGACACCAATTTGTTGCATGAAATTTTGAAGAGAAACAACCTTGAGATGTGTATGACATATTGGCGCTTACACCTACTCATACATACTACAAGGGAAACTTTCCAGTAGGATTGATTTCTGGTTTTTACCTAAGAGAATGCAGGAGGTTTCTGCAAGAGTGGTCCCTTTGAGACCTCTGACCACTTTGCTGTAAGAATTTCACTAGGATGTACACATGAGACTGCCATTAGAAGGGGTTACTGGAAGTTGAACTCCTCCATATTCCAGTCTGATTTGTTTCAGCATGACATCATGTTATTTTAGAAGTAAGGCATGAAAGTAGGTTTCTTTATCACAGTCTTGTGGAATGGTGGGAGGAAACGAAACTGAGTCTGAAAGAACTGCTTATTAAACTCTCCATGAGGGTAGCGAAAGAAAATATTTGGTCTATCTTGGCCTACGGGCCAAGTTTCTCAAACTAATAACTTTAATGTATGAAGCAGGGGTGGACTGTTTACATAAAATTTCTGAGGTAAAGCAGCAAATGTATGCATACCATCAGGACTGAGAAAACACATGGCTTTTCATCAGAAATTCACTACCTAGGGGACAAGAAAGGAAGTAAAACCTTTGATATACAGACAGACAAGGTGGAAAAGAGAGTGATGACAGCCCTAAACGATTCTGAGGGGATTCTAGAAAGGATCCTTCCTCCATGCTGCAGGTAGTACAGCAGTATATTACGGAGAGATTTCAGGTCGGTGGAGACATGGATCCTGATAGTTTTTAGGAAATATTGAGTCACCAAACATCTCACCAACCATTGCGGCTTAGCTGGTTTCACCCATTACTGAATTAGAGATTAGAACGGCAATAGGGAGTATCTCGCCGAACACTTCCCTGGTAGTGACGGGATCACAAATGAATTTTATAAACTTTTTGTGACCAATTAGCTCCAATTTTACAGCGGTTTTTCGAAACAGTGGTGACAGGAAAATCAGTTGGGACACAGTATGTCAGATGAGATTATGTTCTTTTTGTATGAAAAGGGTGACAGTACAGACATGCATAATTGGAGACCTTTGAGTCTTTTAACAACAGATTACAAGCTGCTTGCGCAAATCCTGACTGTTTGTAGCAACAGCAGCAAGAGGTCATATGTGAGCATAGACATGTGCCATACCTGGGAGGAATGTCACTCAGAACCTTGTTGTAATCAGAGAAATTGTAGAGCAGGGGATGCAGATGAATTTGATGGGTATCTTTGTCGGTGGACCAGGAAACAGCCTTTGGCGCTTTGAAACATAACTGTCTTTGGGATTGCCTTGATTCCTATGGTATTCCAACTGGTTTTATAGCTTTGATTCATTTACTGTATGCTGAAGCTACAGTACAGCCTTTGATTAATGGTCATTTTAGTGTTTCCATGCATCTGAGGACTGGAGTATGGCAAGGGTGTCCCTCAGCCCTTAGTTGTATGTTTTCAGTTTGGACCATTTGTTGCAATGCATTAATGTGCATGATCAAATTTCCAATTCAACATCAATCAGGAGTCCTATGGTAATACTCACTGCTTATGCAGATAATTGTACCTTATTGTTACAGGCTCTATTCTCAGGCAGGAAGGCCCTCCTGGTTTTGCAAAGCACCATTCTGTCACTGGCATTAAAATTAATACTGCTAAAAGTCAAGGTATGGCATTAGGAAGGGCAAAGATTGATGCAGACTTTGATATACCTATACATTCAGATAGTGTAAAAGTGTTGGGTGTTCTTTTGGGATCACAGGTAGAAGTGCAAAGCAAGTGGGATGCTGTATGATGCCGCACAAATGAAAATTCAGAAGTGAAAAATGTGGAAAATGACGAAAGAAAAGAGTTTTTTGTTAAAGTCATATATATTTCCACTGTTTTTGTATCTTTCGCATTTTTCCCTCCCTTTACAATGCATACTAAAGTGATGGGTTTTATTTTTTCTTTAATTTGAAGTCATCTGAATCCACTGAAGAGAAGCCATACCTATCGGGCTTGGAAGGATGGAGTCAAAACATGGTACAGCCATTGGTTTTACTTTTAGGAATTTGTTTTACTAACATTACACCCTTTTGTTGGGACGGTCAGGGGTGGGTCCCATAGTCATGTCCTTCTGGGAACAGGGTTTTCTGATGGCTAGGGGAAGGGAAGATGGCATTAAGATGAACTCAGCTTCCATTGCCAGTACAGATCAGTCTAAAGTATATTAGATTGTGGAAACTGGAGTTACATCGGTTATCACAGTGTCACAAAACAGTTTTATAGACTAATAGTAGAGAGATGCTACCTGTAGGATCCGTTTTTTCAAGTTCTCCCTCAGTTGATATTTCTTTGCTAGGATGTATGTTAGATGTTAGGATACCACAGAAAATGCAAGACACAATATGGATGTGTGAATGATAAACTGAATATTCAGGGAACCATACACAAACAACTGCACAACTGATTGTGCAATTTTGTGAATGTCATGATAAAATAGAAACTATGATGCATCTTTTTTTTTGAATGTGCTTTTATACAAGGTTTTTGGTTAGTTTTGGATGCCTTTTGGAATACCACCAGGTTTGCAACTATGACTTATAACATATTAGTGTATGGTCAATTGCTTACACCTTGAAACTGTTGGCACAAAAGTACTGTTTTCGTTGTTTTAGCATGTTTAAAATGGGCTATCTGGCACACATGATGTCAGAGAGTTTTACAAATCTGCACAGCTACCATGAATGACATTCTTTTTAATGTTCACACAGAATTGGATGCAGTATACCAGATTGAAAGCACTCGTGGGGGCAGTTTTGTGCCCACCTTGGAAAGGCATTGATTAAGTGGGGTAAGTTTTCTCCCAGTTAATATGGTTTCATTGATGATTATAAAATTTAAAATGTTTCTTTTATGATTTATGTCAGTTATCCTTGGATTGTTTATTTGTTTTTGTTTTCCCACTGTTTGTACTGTATTATATTTCTGGTTTTATTTTGAATACTAATATAAATTTCCCCTACTCTTTTGAGAAGTGCCATGGGATCTTTAATGTCCACCTGAACAACCACCAGAACAGGTAGAGCGGGACCTCGGTTTAACATCTCATCTGAAAGACGGCCCCTCAGGAGTGCAGCACCCCTAATGCTTGACTACAGTGTCAGTATTGGAATTTAACCTAAGTGCCTGGTGGAGGAAGAACCCACAGCCTTCAGATCTTCTGACCTCAGAGGCAAGTGTGCAACCTGCTGAGCCACTGACACTGCTAATTCAATTCAATTCAAATTAAATCAACAATTTGAAGAATGTGCTAAGGAAAAATCCCACGTCTACCTGAAGCAAAATTATGCCAGAAATATCTGAAATGAAACTGAACTGCTACTAAACACTAAATTCAGGTTGAAATAGAAAGGAAAATGGAGCAATTCAGGGTAGAGTGACGGAGTGTGCGCTTGACAAATCTTTGCTCCCAGATACCTTCTTGCTTCTCCAATCCAGTCACATGCCCTCTGTCCCGTGAAACCCTCTACCTGCTTTCCTAGTCCATCCTCTACTAAGAATCCACCTGTTTACTTCCCTGACCTGCCAGGTCAGGTATCAGGAGGGCAATAGCACATAGAGGATTGTCTATGTGGAGTCATGTGCAACAAGGATATTCTCGATCGAGAGGTATTCTTGGCAATGTTAGGACCCCGAGAGCAAAGCTCGAGAGTGTCATCTGATGCCAAGGATACCTTGAGATTCAAGAAGATCCTTGTTTGTGCTTGACTTCCATAGCCAATCTTTTATAGTGCATGGGGAGTCTATTTGATGCCAAGAGAAAACAAACGGAAGCAGAGATATGTCATATTTTTTTTACTGAACGCAGTTACAGCATTAAATGGCAGCACAGGGCAACAAACTGCCCTTCAACAGTCCCATATGTGGTGCAGAAACAAAATTTAGTCAACTAGCACTAGATTATTAAAGACAGTGAGCTTATCTGGGGAAAAACGTCCCTTTTGATCTTCGTATAGTCGGATCCACCCCATGTCACAAACTGATTGCGTCAGTGACGTCTGCTGCTAATTTCTAATTCATCAGATGACTCAAACTGTGTCAGCACTAGATACTGACAGGGAGAGAGAGAATAAAAACAAGAAAAATGCACAGTTTGCCATTTTTGATGTCTAAGCGTTTCAGGCACTTGACAGTTCATGTAGCGGCAGCTGTGTCTTAAGGTGGCTGCAGCTTGAGAAGACATTCGATTTTGTTGTGCTGCACTACTGACATATTGAGTGCAGCACAACAAGATCGTGCATAGTCAGTGCAGCAGAACAGCTATATTCTAAGCTTGGATTTCCATGCAAAACAACATTCTCCCATACACTATAGGCAAATCTCTGCCTACAGCAATTTTTGCAGCCTCTTTATTGTATGATAGAGTGTTACACATGTATGCCTTCAGAAGCTGTTTATCCTGCACTCTCTTGTAGTCATGTGGCAAACTACAAGAAGACAGGTATGTGAAAATAATGACTTTGACTTTTCTTAACTGATCTGTACTGTGGATACCAAATGAAACAAGCGATTTGACATTGGGGAGCATTGTAATGTTGCAGTTGACTACTATATTGTATTTTTTATTAAAGTATAGATAAGCAATATAAATTCCAACAGACAGGCTTAGTACAATAATCAAAAATTATTGCATATGTACATACAAAATTTAAGTATGAAAATAATTCTACCTGCATTTTACCAATTTTACAATACTACACAATGTTTTTCTTTTTTCTTCTCTTAAATTCTGATAGTAATTTTATAAACAGTTTCTTGATGATATAAAATGTTCAAATGGTTGCCATATTTTATCAATTTCATATGATTTTCTTGTAAACAGTGGTATATTTTTTCGATCTTATAAACATCAACCATAAGATTTAACCACATTTGATAATCTAGTGGGAAATTATCCTTCCACTTCATTAATAAACATTTATGAGCATTGATAATAGCCAGCATTATTAAGCTTTTTGACTGTGATTCACTTGTTCAGATAGATAGCGATAGTCAAAAATAAACCTTCAATGTTCTTTTTGACTTTCACAGCCATCATCTTAAAGATAGCTTCTATGATTTTTGCCAAAAGAGTTTAAAAGTTCATAAGCAATAAGCATATGTTCTAGAGTAGCATTTACATTTTACATCTAGGGCAATGATTTGGATACTGAGGGTTCATCAAATTTAGCCTATGAGGTGTATAATAGGTCCTATGTATGATATTAAAGTATATTTGGATCAGTCTCATGGATAATAATCCCATATTCTTAAAATGTATAATTTGTACCCATTTTATATCCATAATTTGGGTCTTAATTTTGCCTTCCATTTTTGTTTTCAAATATTCAATATATCACCCTTATTATTTTGTAATAAAGAATACACTTTCAAAATCATTTTAGTGTTATTTTCAACATAACCTGGGTTTCTAAATTGTTGAAAGTTGGTTTATTATATAGTAATCCTTTTTTCTAAATAATTTTTATTTGTAGATATCTATAAAAGTGATGGTTTGGGATATTATAAAGTTTTTAATTTCCATAAGGACATCAACCCCTCACTATTATACAGAGAATTAATCTCTGATAGTCCATTAAGTATACCATGTTCTAAAACCATTGTCATCTACCAAGGTAAAAATCTCTGTTTAAAATTATAGGGTATTGATGAAATCATATTAGACTGAAACCATTTCACCATAGTGATGTCCCATATTTTACAGGTAGTTTGCATAGAGAATAAGGTCTGATTACCCCTTAGAGATGAGGTTCCGCATATAGAACATGTTTTAAATATTTAAATGGAGTTTGGATAATTCCAGTTGGCAATTTGCCTGATAATATTCTTGCTGACACCATTCATATATTATTGAGCAGTTTGCTGCTAAATAATAATGGTAACAATTTGATAAGTGCAAAAAGTTTGTGTGCCCAGGGAAATTACCAGTCTTGTACAAACGATTCAGTAAGGTATCTGGTGGAGTTAGCCAGTTTCCGGTACATTCAAATCCAACAACAAAATTCTGGCCTGCTCGAGCAATGAATGCTACTACACATGAAGTCTTTTTAAAGGTCATTATTTTTATTTTATAAAGTCCCAACATTTTGCCTAGTATTAGGCTTCTTCTGGGAACTGTAAAAAGATTTTTAAACAAATATTTACTATATTTCACGTTTGAAAATAATATTTAATTTTTTATTTTCAATTTTAATATCATTCCATATTAGACCATGCTAGTCATAAATGACTGGGTGTACCATCTTTCTATTGTAGTTATTAAAGCAATATTAAAACCAAATTATATTTTAACCACCTGGTTTATCCTTTACATTCATTAACAGTCATAAAATTCTTATACATTTTGCCCAACTAGATGTCACAAATGTAAATGCATGAAAAATTAATTGCCTTACTTTTTAACAATGTCAGCAAAAGCCAAACATCTGCCAAGCCTTCTTAAGAATTGCCTCCTGTATGTGATCACTTTAAAAATAAATAAAACACTTAGGTCAAGTACTACATTCTCCAAATTGCACCAAACAATGCTACTTTTTCATTTATAGTTTAAGTTCTCAGTATTCACCTTTTATTTAATCTACTTTTGATTTCAGATATTTTTCTTCAACAGTATAACTGATAAATAAATAAATAAATAAAAGGGGACAGAAAGAGGAAAAGAAGAAGTTATAATAAATAACATCAATTGTTAATTTAGGTGCTTCTTTAAAGTTATTTGCACACATTATGCAGTATTTCTAATATGTTCATACACTCAATTTTAAATATTCACCTTTTTATATGGTACTTTGCTTTTTAACATGTTTTCTTGATGCCTCATGTCTGTTAGGCAATGTGCACCAGGAAAGCTGGGTGGGAGGGGTTGAGAACAAAAAAAGCAATTACTTTTTTATTTACCTACATAAGTGTTAAATCATGTGTTCATAAACCAACCATTTTTTATTTCATTCCACCTCTACTCAAGTTCCTTAAAAGCTTAGTAATTAATGTATTAATGTTCTTTCATTTCCTTTGAAGTTCAGATTTAGCTTATTTAAACCATGTGTACAAAACAAACCTAAATCAGTTCTCTAGTGCGGTAGTCGTCTAGCATCTGATGCAGTTACATACAAGCTTCATTTGTTTCCCCTAATTTTCCTTTTAACTTATTAGATAAACATTCTCCTCAAAATGTTACTAAATAATACAATGAAGTGATTTGTATTATTTAGTAACATTTGAGTAGAGGTGGATTGAAATAAAAATGGGTTGGTTTCTGAACACATGATTTAACACTTATGTAGATAAATAAAAAGTAATTGCTTTTTGTTCTCAACCCCCAGCTTTCCTAGTGCACATTGCCTAATAGACATGAGGCATGAAGAAAACATGTTAAAAGCAAAGTACCATATAAAAGGTGAATATTTAAAATCGGTGTATGAACATAATAGAAATACTGCATAATGTGTGCAAATAACTTTAAAGAAGCACTTAAATTAACAATTGATGTTCTTTATTATAACTTCTTCTTTTCCTCTCTGTCCCCTTTATTTATTTATTTATTTATTTAATTATCAGTTAAATGGTTGAAGAAAAATATCTGAAATCAAAAGTAGATTAAATAAAAGGTGAATATTGAGAACTTAAACTATAAATGATAAAGTAGCATTGTTTGGTGCAATTTGGAGTATGCAGTACTTGACCTAAGTGTTTTATTTATTTTAAAGTGAACACATACAGGAGGCAGTTCTTAAGGAGCTTGTGCAGATGTTTGCTGACATTGTTAAAAAGTAAGGCAATTAATTTTCATGCATTTATATTGGTGGCATCTAGTTGGGCAAAATGTATAAGAATTTTATGACTGTTAATGAATGTAAAGGATAACCAGGTGGTTAAATATAATTTGGTTTTAATATTGCATTAATAACTACAAAAGAAAGATGGTAACACCAGTCATTTATGACTAGCATGGTCTAATATGGAAAGATGTTAAAATTGAAAATAAAAAATTGAATATTATTTTCAAACATGAAATATAGTAAATATTTGTTTATAAATCTTTTACAGTTCCCAGAAGAAGCCTAATACTAGGTGAAACATTGGGATTTTATAAAACAAAAATAACGACCTTTAAAAAGACTATGTGTGTAGTAGCATTCATTGCTCGAGCAGGCCAAAAATTTGATAAGGACAACCCACCCTCCATTTTAGAAATATAATGTTTTCTAGCTTAAGCCTAGGTCTTTTGCCTTTCCATAAAAATGTTGTTATTATTTTTCCATTTTTCAAAGAAATTATTATAATAAGAATAAGGAGTGTCTGAAATAGAAATAAAATTTCAGAAGTGTATTCATTTTAATAACATTGACCCTTCCTATTAATGTCAAAGGTAATTTTTCCATTTATTAAATTGTTGCTGTGTTTTAGATAGCAAAGGTTCAAAGTTATTCTGAAAGATATGATCATTGTAATTGTCCAGCTTTACACTTAGATATTTTAATTTGGATACTTTTCTGATTTTGGGATTAATAATATTATTGAATGGATCTAAATTTTTTTATTAAATTAACTCAGTCTTTTCCCAGTTAGTTTTGTAACCAGAATGTTTGCCAAATAAATCTAATATATGATTAAGCTCATCATATGCTTTATTTAAATTGCTTAAATAAATCAAAGCATCATCTACATACAAGCGAATTTTGTGATCTACTTGACCCACTTGTAATCACTTTATTTTATCATTCTTTCTAATTGACATTGCCAGTGGTTCTATAGCTAGAGCAAATATGAGAGGGAGAGAAGGCAACCTTGTCTAACTCCCACTGTAAGGAAAAATATTAGATATATCATTATTGGTTTTGATTCTAGCTGTAATGTTATTATATACTATATCTATCCAGGATTGAAATCTTGGTCCAAAGTTCATAATTTTGATTACTGTTTTGATATACCTCCATTTGACCCGATCGAAAGCTTTTTCCACATCTAAGGATAATATTGAATAGTCACTTTCTTTAAATTTATCGATTAAGTTGAGGTTCTTCTAACATTAGTTTTAAGTTGTCGATTTTGTATGAATCTGTTTTGATCAGTGTGTATGATTTGAGATAAGATTTTATTAAGTCTATTTACTAGAATCTTACTTAAACTTTTAAAGTCTGTATTAATTAAATAAATAGGTCAATATGAAATGGTCAGAGTAGGGTCTTTATCTTTTTCTTAAATAACAGTATGGTTGCCTCACATGCTGATGGGTTTATTAAAGTAACTAAAGTTCCCAGCACACACCAAGCCCATAAGAAGGACGCCAGACAGAAACAAAGTTAAACTTACATTTTATTGCGTACAAAAACACCATTCCTGACATGTTTTGAAGCCAAAGCTACTTTCTCAAAGGCTAATGTGCACCAGAACACAGCACTCTTAATATATTGAACAAAACACACCATGTGACATTCTAAAATCAATTAAAACACCTGTGTAGAAACCTAAGTAATCACTATATAAAGGTATTCCATCTATCACAAGGATTGTAATCAAGTATTTAATATAGACCAATCCAACGAATCTAAATTCTAATTAACCTAAGTTTAACATTATATTAAAAGGATTCTAAGCTAAAACATAGACAATCTATCAATCCATTTATGTCCATATAAAACATTGAACTAACAGAGCCAGACTGCTTAGAATTATTTTGTCAGGGATAGAGACAAAACAGGAGAAAGAAATTATACATTATAACAGTAACAGCTCAAGAGTCAGACAAAGGAATACAGATGGGGAGAAAAGTGATTGAAAGTAAACAAAGGCAGCATACTTTGCTTCCATATATTCACCAACATTCTTTAAGTAATTACAGTAAAGAACATTCAAACAGAACTAGACAATTAATTTCATTACAATAATTCTGTTGTTAATCATCTTTTCTTTGAAAATTAACAAACAAAACAGTGTACGTAGGTAAAACAAAATGAAAGTTTAAGGATAGAGTGGGGAACATGTTGGAGCAGTGGAAAAGGTGATCCTACGTATGCCACAGCTTTACATATTTGGAAGCCTTGCAACCGAGCAACGCTTTTAAATACATTGCTGTGGATAAAGTAAATCAAGTCCAATGGGGAAATTAAAATCTTTTATTACTTAGAGAGAATTTTTGGATTCTTACGCTTAAAGTGAACAAATTTCAGACTTGAATACACATTTAGATATTCACCCTTATTTAAGACAGGGCAGATAGAAAGCCCTGCAAATGAGAAGTAACAGAGTAATGGTTTGAAATAAGTCATTATAATGACTATATCTGTAGTAGGTTTCAGTGCTCTGTTTTGTTTGTTAATTTTCAAAGAAAAGATGATTGACAACAGAATTATTGTAATGAAATTAACTGCCTAGCTATGTTTGAATGTTCTTTACTGTAATTACTTAAAGAATGTTGGGTGAATATATGGAAGCAAAGTATGCTGCCTTTGTTTACTTTCAATCACTTTCTCCCCATCCAACATACTAATTGCCAGCAGATTAGGCCTTACAGTCTATTGAGTCTGCTCAAACCTCAGATCCCTAGTTGGATGCCGAGGCTCTCCCCTTGTGTTCCAGAAAACCCCATCATCCATCCACACCCCCTGGGCCAGGCCATCATCTGATACATTCACTTTCTGTGTCTGTCCCACCCTCTCTTGAAGCCCTCCACTGTGGATCTCTGAACCAGCTCGCCAGGCAGTGCATTCCAAGGGTCTACCACCCTTTCAGTGAAAAACTCCTCCTCTTTTCCCCTTATGCTTCCACCTTCCAACTTCAGACCATGCCCTCTGGTGATACCTCCCTGCTTTAGTCTATAGATCCCCTCCATGTTTACCCTATTTATTCCCTTGAGGTACTTGAAGACCTCAATTATGTTCCCCTCTCTCCTCTCCTCCAATGAAAACAGGAAGAGCTCCTCAAGTCTGTCCTCATACGTCAAATCCCTGGTCCTCGTATCATCTTAGTTGCGGTCCGCTGTACCCTCTCCAGGAGCTGTATGTCCCTCTTCAAGTGTGTGTCTCAGTACTGTACACAGTACTCTCAGGTGAGGTCTAACCAGTCCACTGTACAGCAGCAGAATCACTTCTCTGCTCCTAGAGGTGATCCCCTACGGTGCATCCCTACATCCTGTTTGCCTTGCTAGCCGCTCTCCTGCACTGCTCAGAGTTATTCATACATGCATCCACCATGACCCGTAGGTCTTTTTCCCCTGTTGAGGCCTCCAGTGCCTCCCTCCCAGGGTGTACCTGTGTTTGGGGTTTCCCACCCAAGATGTAACACCTTGCACTTGGTGATATTGAAATAATTTCCATGTTGTGAGCCCAGCTTCCAGGGTGTCAGGTCCCTTGCAAGGCCAACCTCCCTCTTCCCCTCAACTGCTCCATCTTGGAGTCATCAGTGAAGAGACTCATTTCACACCCTATACCCTCCCTGATGTCTGATATGTATGCATTAAACAGGATCAGACCCAGGACAAAGCCCTGGGTACCCGACTACTGACCTATCTAGGGTTCAAGAGCTCCCCACCGACCACTGCTGTCTGGGTGCATCCAGCTAGCCAGTTTTTAATCCATCTGACCATCAAAGGGCCTACTCCCAACCCTGTCGGTTTCTTCACCCAGACCATTGTGGGGACAGAGTCAAACGCTTGCTAAGTCCAAGAATAATACATCCACAGGCTTTTCCCTGTCCAGTTCTGATGTTACCCATTCTTAGAACTCCACAAGATTGGTTTGACATGATCTATCTGGCACAAACCCATGTTGCCGACTATCCAGACCTCCCACCTCCCCAAGTACACCCCAATCATTCCTTTAGTATACTCTCCATTAATTTTCCCACCACCAGTTCAAACTGATGGGTCTATAGTTACCTGGTACTTCCCTCAACCCCTTTTATGGATTGGCACCAGATGTGCCTCTCGCCAATCCTAGGAACCTCCCTGTCTAAAGCGACCTGTTGAAGAGCTCTGCCAGGGGTGCAGCCAGTATGTCCGCAATCCCCATAGTACTCTCGGATGAATGCCATCTGGCCCAGGAGAGTTATCTTTCTTTAGAGCCTTGAGGGCTAACCACACCCTTTCAGTGGAGATAGCACCATCCATCCCCTCCACCTTACTGGCCTTTTATCCTTATCCTGATGTGACACCCCTGGGGTACCTCTCCCTCCCTCTTGCTCCATTTCTGTTGCTCCCCTGATCCCTCACTACCGCTTCTATCCCCATCATGCCTTGCTTTGTAGATATCCCATCCCCCTCCCTAGTGAACTCAGAGGCGGTACTCATTTAATACCTCTGCCTGGTCCCTCGCCTCTTCCACCCACCCTCCTTCTAATCTCAATCTGCCGAGATGGCCTTAGTTTTTCTCCACTCCCCAATATACCAGAAGAACCCCTTTTCCCTCCATGTATCCCCTGTGCCAGTTGCTGCTCTTTACTGGACTTTGCTCCCCTCACCATCTGGGTGACTTTTCTAGATGCAAGATGGTACATTTCCTTTTCCGGTCCACTCTTGTTGTTTTATATTTTTGTAGGCGCCTTCTTTTCTCTGACCGCTACCTGAATCTCACTGGACCACCAGCATGGTTTATGTGACCTTGCTCCCTTCGTTTCACCTTGGCATGAGGTCTGGCTGCCTCATGAAGTCCCCGTTTTATGACCTCCCATCTCTTTTCCACATTTGTTATTGATGTAATCCCTTCAAGTGATCCTTGAGAATATTTCTCATGCCCACAAAATCTGCTCCCCTGAAGTGCACTGCTAGTGTCCTAGATCTCTCCCCCTCTCCCCATCCTTATTTGAAACCAGACAGTATTGTGGTAGCTCCCAGTCAAGGGATCCTCTACAACCAGGTCCCTTATCAGATCCCCATCTGCCAGAACCACATCCAGGACATGCCCTCCCTTGTGGGCTCCATCACTGCTGTGTTAAGAACACATCCTGGAAGACTTCCAGCAGCCTCTGCTCCTTGGCCACCTTAGAGGACATGGTTCCCCAGTTTGTACCTGGCATATTAAGGTCCCCATAAACACCACTTCTTTCCCTTTTGGTCCACACTGGGCAATGATGTTGTCCAACAAACCATCCTCAGAACATCACCCATCCGGGGGCCTATATACTACACCCAGCTTGGCCTTACCTCCTGCTGGGTTCGTAAGTGACCCATAAAGCCTCCACATTTCCTCTGCCTCTTCTACCCTAGCAATTTCTATGTCATCTCTAATGAACATAGCCACTCCACCCTCTGCCCTCCTTTCTATCCTTCCTAAGCATAGTGTGCCCCACATGTTTAGGTCCCAGTCATAGTTTTTGTTGGCCCACGTTCCGTGACCACCGTCACATCCACCCCCTTCGAACAGCATGTCCTGGAACTCTGGCAACTTGTTTCCCAAGCTCCTGGCATTTACTAACACCACCCCACCCCTTATCCCTGATCCCTTTGTCAAACCCACCCAAGTTCCTTATACTTCCATCCTCCTCTGCTCCTCCTGAAACCTCCTCCCCAGTCTCTGTTTCCCCCTTAGGTTTGAAGGCTACTCCCTCATCTGGAGGAGAGGCTTCTGGTCAGCCCCTCCTTATCCCTCCCCTCAAGTTTAAACACCACCTTTCTTGAATGTAGTCAGCCACCCCTGTTTAGGACTTCCTTCCTAATGGGCAAGATGAAGCCTGTCCTTGGCATACAGTCCCTTATCCTCCCAAACTCCTTTCCAGTTCCATAACACCCTCAACCCACTCTCTTCACCTCACTTCCTGAGCCAGTCATTAACCTCTGTGAGCTTCATTTTTCTGCACTGAGGGCCTTTGGTACTAGCAATATCTCTGAAAAGAAAATGTTGCATCCATTGTCCCCAATAGACTCTGGCAAGTTCTTGGAACTTTGCTTGGATTTCAAATGCTATTTCCTCTAGATCATTAGTTCCTGAATGCACCAGAAATCCGTTTCCCTCCACAATCCCTAACCAGTTCATACACCATGAACTTTGCTCTGTGCACTGTCAGCCCAGAGATACTCACTACCTTCACCTGGCTATGGCATCCACCCCTGTCCCTCCCACTGGATACCCTAATCATCAAGTCTCCCAATAACAGAACCTTAACACCGCCATCATCCTTATGGTTACCTCCACTATGTGCTCCAACCCCACCCCCATATTCATGATCTCAATTCCATGGGAGTCTTCCTGCCTTATTAGAGACCCCTTATCACCCTCCCTTTCTGCCTCCTTGTTATTTTGCCCAATTAACTCAGCCCCCGAATAGATGTCCCTTTAACCCTCTCTTATCCTAACCATTTATCCTGGCCCTGATGGTTCTCCCTTCCCCACACCACCATCCTCCCCTTGTAATAGTACCCCTACCTCCAGAGGCCCTCTGTGGGTCCCCTTTACCTAGGGCCCCATCCTTGGTACAGACCCCATGTGCAAGGGGTCCCCTTCCCCACCTCCTTGTCTCCCAGTTTCTCTTCAGTCATGCTGTCCTCCCTCATGTCTGCAATATGTTGCATCTCCCCCATATGCTTAACATTTATGTTTCCCTTCTTCCTCTGGGACTATTTCTATCCTTTCCATTGCCGGTCTGTGATGCCCTATGGGTATCAGACTCCTCCCTGGCCTCTGTATCAGTTTCCTCATTTCCACCAACCCTTCCTCCCCTAGGTTGTAGTAGCTCAAATTTATTGTAACACTCTATGCCAGCCTCCATCAAGTAACCTGAGTTTCCCCGACTGCCCCTCTAAACTGCCCTCTTCCTCCCCTCTTGCCCTGTTCTCCCTAAGAGCTCCTTCCACAGTCTACTCTTTAGGCTTCCCCAACAGCCCCTCCTTCTCACTGTCTGCTCCTCTAGGCCTTCCCCACAACAGCTCTTCCTGACTCTTCCCCTCCACTCTATATTCGAATGTTTACCCCATACATTTCCCTTAGCATCAACAGTCCTATCTAAGGGTCCTCTGTTCCTAATATCCCCCCTCCTGCTTGCTGTAACATAACGTCCTGTAATTTCTGAGTGTTGACCCAGCTCTCCTCAGCCCCACCCTCTTTTTTTTTTATTATTCATATTTATTAATAATTTTCTTCTACTAATATCGGGGGACAGAAAATTACCACTTACAATGCTTATACATGAGACTAATACATGAGCAGTCCCATCCCCTTCACCCCATCCTGTACAGCAGCAAGGTACTTGCACAAATAAGAAATAGAGTATGGTATCACACAAAAAGACACTGGATATACAAACTCATTCAGCAGCTCTAACCATAATTAACGTGTGAAGGAGATCCCAAGTGTTCTTGTACCACTGCAACTTATTGTGAAGGCACGCTATCACTTTCTCAGTCGCCGGTTGTGAGATTCATTAACCCATTCCTGGTATGCTGGGCCTAATGTATCCCTCCAGTGCCGAAGCACAATTTTCTTAACTGATAGTGCAATCATGGAAATATGAAACCTTCTGGTTCTAACCTTAACAGAGGATGAATCCCCAACAAACATATATCAGGGTGAAATAATCCTGCAAACCCAGTATGGGGTCTAGGTTATTCTGTGGTCATCCATAATGACTTTATCTTAGGACATGACCAAAGATGTGAAGCAGCATGCCTTCTTCTTGACATCCTCTGGTACAGGTTCACGATCTTGTAAGACCCCATTCCTTTAGCTTCACAGGGTATAATACATGTTATGCAAAATATGAAATTGCATAAGGCGGAGTCTATCCTGAGAAACATATTTATGACAAAACTTCCATAAAGCTGACCAATTAGGAGTATATTGAGGAAAAAGAAACCCAGAGCTTAGTAGGGCCTTCTGGTCACCAGTATCTCCACTGATATAGGACACGATATATTTTGGAGATAGTACCTGGTGCTTCAATAAAGGGAGAGTTCGGTACAAACCTAAAAGCATGGGACAGGGAGGACATTACCAAATACTGTAGAAAGTAAATGTTTTACTTGGGCCACCCTGAAGTAAAAGTTAAGGGAATATCAAACCTGCGGATGATATTGGAGACTGAGAGCCATTCCCTGTGTCATCCAGAAAAGTAGAGATTATCCATCTCCTATCTGAGGTAACCATTTACTAGATATCTGCTTTTATTTATAAAGAAAGATGGGAATTCAAATAGACTGAGACAAGTCCTTTCGGGGAATACATGAGAAATGAACAAAGATGCATGTAAACTCTGAGGGATGTTCGGATAATAGGCAACTAATAGTGTCAGAAGGGAGGCTAATTTTAGATAGAACAACGTCCGAGGTCCATGTTCATGGATTGAATAAAGTCTAGCTCAATTTTGAGCCAGACCGGTCTTGAATATTCAGGACGGGATTAACCCACCATAATATTTTGCAGTATGACTGGCCCAATAATAAATTGCTTAGGTGGGAATCCGCAGCCCTCCATCTATTTTTTGGGCAGCTACTTTATAATATGCTAACCTGGCTTGTTTATTAGACCAGATAAAGTTTGTGAAAATTCCATGCATTTTATGAAACCATGATAATGGTGTAAAAGGTGTTAAGAGCGAGAGGAGAAAAAATAAACGAGGAAAAATGTTCATTTTAATAATATTAATACGGCTCTAAAGGGAGAGAGTGAGTTTGGACCATCTATTAAGGTCCTGAACTATCACTTGGGATAGAGAGACTCAGGTTTTCCTTAAACCAGGAGGAAGGATTACATGTCAAATTAATGCCAAGATATTTAAGAACAGCGTGGAGACCAACCAAGACCAAGAGGACACATCATTTTTAAAAACCTTATGATTAAGAGGAAAATGGAAGATTTGGCTACATTCAACTTGTAATTCGAGAGATCGCTGAACTTGGTGATTTCCTTCAACATGGCAGGAATTGAGGTTTTAAGATGGAATAAATGAAGAAGAAGATCATCAGCATAAGCCATGATCTTCACCACCTGATTGCCACTTGGGATACCGCTTATCTCCAGATTATTGAGAATATTTCAAGTAAGGGGCTCCAAGTATAAATTAAATAAAAGGAGGGAGAGAGGGCAGCCCTGCAGTGCCGGAAAACAAAGGAAAGGATTTGGAGAATGCTCCATTACCAGAAACTCTGGCAGATGGGGTTTGATATAAGGCCTGAATCCATTCTATAAATGTAGCGGAAAGCCATATACTTTAAGAGCCTGAAACAGGAAATTCCATTTAACATGATCAAATGCCTTCTCGGCATCCAAGGAGACCAATCCGTGGAAAGGCTACATCCCTGGACACCGAGACTACATGTGACAGGGTAGGTAAATGGTCAGCTGATGAGCGTCCCTTCATGAATCCTACCTGGGACATACTAATCAGATCAGGAGAACTCATGTTATTCTATCGGCCAGTATCTTAGAGAGAATTTTTACATCTTGATTCAATAAAGATATTGGTCTATAACTTTGCACTAATTCTGGATCCTTACCAGGCTTCAGGAGAAGTACAATCAGGGCCTCAAACAAATGTGTATCTATTTTTGCTCCAGAAAGAATGTGACAATACAACGGTGAAGGACTGACAATAATTGTGATTAAAAGTTTTATAAAATAAAGCGGAAAACCCATCTGGACCTGGGACCTTGTCCAAGGGCAAAGCCCCTATGTCCCTGAAATTTCCTCTAGGGATATTGGTGAGGATAGAAAATTCCCTGTGATTCCGAGGAGAAAGGTAAAGAGGATCCTCAGGTGAGCCTCGAGCTCTTCTAAGGAAGGAGGGTTATCCATATCCTGTATAGATCCTCATAATAGGAGACAAACTCCTGCACAACCTCAGAAGGAGACCTTCAGGGATCCATCTGCCTGGGCCTTAATTGGGGTATAAATCTAGCTGATTCTTGCTGCTTTAACCTTAAAGCTAGCAGGCGACCCCTTTCTCCCTGATCGGTATAGTTTGCTTTAGTACAAATAATAGCTAATTCTGCTTTTCCCTTAACAAGTCTAAATATTTATCTTTAGCTACAAGAGCCTTCTCATATCTTCTTCTGAAGCATTAGAAGATGACCTAGTTTCAAAGACCTAATTAGAGATAATGAAGCTAATAATTCCGCCTCTCTGTTTTTTTTTTCCTTTTGCTGTCTAAGCTAATAATGATCCCTCGCATATATGATTTGAAAGCACCCACAAAATATCGAGTCGTGTCCTCAGAGGAGTTAGTGGAGAAAAAGAAATCAATCTGCTCCTTTATTAGGTCACAATATTTAGTATCTTTGAGCAGCTGACCATTTAATTTCCATCAGGTTTCTTTATGAGGAAGGTTAAGAAAGGCCAACTTAGAAGTTACCAAGGAATGATCAGATACTGGACTTGGCTGGATCGAAGCAGTCAAGATCCCTGGCAGATGGGCTTCAGAGAGGAAAAGATAATCAATGCGAGACTGGGTTTTGTGCACGGTGAGCTAAAGGTATACACCTATCCTTTGGGTGCAACACCACAGACATCACACAGTCCGCACTGATCAAAAAGTCCCTGAGGGCCCTCTGTCTGGGTGTTAAGCCCCTCAACCCAGTACCGGACCTGTCTAGTTTAGGATTAAGAACCAGATTGAAATTCCCACCTATGATTATACCCATGGGAAGCATAGGAAGGAGTATGGAGTTAAGTTTCATGTAAAAACACGGATCATCTACATTGGGCCCATAAATGCTCCAAGTAAAATAGGCATAGACCAGAGACTCCTAGAACTAGGACATATCTGCCATCAGGGTCCCTAATAACTTGTTGAGAAATAAAGGAATATCTCTATTAATTGAATCATAACCCCACAGCTATTAGTAGACCCTGAGGCATTAAAAACCTGCCCAATTTGTTGCCTCCTTAGTTGCAGAGATTCTCTTTTGTGTTTAACACTTGGTATTGTATTTTCCTTATCCCTTCACATTCCATGTAGCAATGTTTATACTACTGGCCATTTATCCAGAAAAAAGAAAAAAAAAAGCACATTATGTAAAATCCAGGAGCTATGACAATCAGACATAACTGACCCGGTTCCCGCTTGCTGCTGATTACCCTCCCCACCAAATATCAACTTTCCTCCCACCCACCACCCCATCCCCAAAATGTTCTGTCCCTTCTAACTAACAAATAATATAACAAGCCTGAACATGGTGTCACCTCCTCTCCCTCCCAGCTGTCCTGAACAACGTTCAGCACAATACACTTTCCTTCCTCCCCTCAACCTCCACTCATGTGCTAAAAACCCCACCCAAGACCTGTAAGCCTTCTTATGATGTCAATAAGCAATAATATCACTTCAAAAATGAAGAAATGTAAATGATAGTAAGAAAGCACTGGTTTCTCAAAATCCAGAACAAAAATGGCAAGAATGAGACAAAGGGAAAAGAGCAACCTCAACTAGGAGCAATACAGAAATCGAAATCTGACAGAAAACAGATAATACCCAATATAGGGCACATTCACCAAATATGTCCTTGTAACTGCTGCCATTGAGAAAATTGTAAACTTTCCCCAAGACATATAAATACTAGCAAACTAAATGCTCCCAAGTAGTGGACCTCCACTTGTGTCTCAACCCCATGGCAATCTATATTCGATGGAAATACATTCCAGAAAGAAAAGATGAAGGGGTTGAACCACAAAGATTAGGACAAATGCACCCTCTAGTGGTAATATCTGGGAAAGACTGAAATCAACAGGGCATTGTCTCAGCCATGCCCCAGTAATCAAAATATCAAACTAGAAGGCATTCACAAAATAAACTACACCCTGAGACAATCAAGTGCCCCTAGAGATGAGAGACCAGAAAATGTGCTCCATATGAGTAGAAAAGAACACTTCAAACCACTGCAAACCCCCAGAAAAAAAAAAGTCCTGAGATATGAGAATGCTCCAAACCATGAAGACCGAAAGGAAAACTCGAAGAGTCGAGACTCCGCTAAAGGTAGTCCCTCCATTGCAAACTTCAAAGTCCACAAAACCAGATTGGCATTCAGTCATCTTGTGGCACAACAACGTGAAGAAATTCCTCTCCCTTCCAAAGCAGGGTAAGGAACTGACCAACAGATCAGGTGTCGAAATAAATCAGGCAGAGCAGCTTTCCAGTCCGAAAGCAATTTCAAGTTCTCATATGTTAACCAGGTACTGTCCACTAGTACTTGCAATCTAGCTGGATACCCCATTCTGAAACGAAGCCGACAGCTATAATTTTTGACACAACCCGTATGGAAAGCAGTGCGCTTTGCCCTGACCGACCCGTAAATCTTGGGCAATTCTAAGCCTGGTATTTCCCATTTCACTTCTTGTAACTCTCTCACTTTTCCCAGAAAATGCTGTCTCTCAAGGTAGTTGAAGAAATGACAAATAATGGGATGCAGCGTAGCTCCTGGGGATGGCTTGGGTCGTAAGGACCTATGCACTCTTTCGATAATGTAGTTAGCCCCAAAGGGAGAGGGCCAGCGATCTTCTCAATCAGCTTCTGCACAAATCCCAGCATATTCAGGCCTTCTTCTCCTTCTGGAAGGTCCAAATGACAACATTATTTCTTCGACTCGGCCCTCCAAATCTTCAACTTAGCTTCCAGGCTAGAAATCTTTTGCCACATGGCTACTAGACCAGGGTCGATTTTTCACTTGCTTCTCAAGAGATAAGATACGGGCTGCTTTGTCCGAGGTTTCATCGTGACCTCGAGTTTCTTAGAGAGGATTTGATTTCTTCTGAGATTTCTTTAATTTCTTCCTGGAAGGGTTTGAATTCCTCCAAATATCTGCTCAGAGTTAGAGGCTCTTGCTCAGAGATCAGATTCTGGAGCTCAGGCTTATCCACAGTACTCGAGGCCCTTGATTTTTCAGGGCCTTCTCGGGAGTGACTGGCGGTGTATGCTCTCGTGAGGCTTTTCATATACACCTCCATCATCTCTGACAGCAAGCAAACAGGAGCCCAGGATGTTATGAAGGCAATGATCTATGAACTTTCTGGTTTTAGGGAAATAAGCACCAAAATAGCGATAATTCGTGGTTAGGAGGTTGGAGCTATGCAGAGGAGCTTCTACTCGGTATCCTGCATCATGTGATCCCCAGCCCCACCCTTCTGCCACCCATATCCACACCCCTTATCCTTGGACACCCCCAACTCCCCAGCTTACTCCTTAAACAATATACCTCACTCTGATACAAGATAGCTGTCTACAGAGTGGGCAGTCTCCCTCTCTCAAGGCCCAATTGAGTGTTGCCATCCCACAGCCGTGCAGCCTACAACCCTTCCAAGATGCCTGCAATGGTGGAATTGGCCACCCTGTTTGTCTCTCTCTGTCTCTTCCCCGGACTACAGTCCTCTCTATACTGACTGCAGTTATTTACAAACCCAATTACAACTCCACCAATAAAGTTCCCAAGTCTCACAAACACATACCGTCCAGTGTGTGTCCAGTCCCACTAACAGTGTGTGTATGTAGACATCAGGTACTGTATGATGTCACAGGCCCACCAGTTCCTGTTGCTTCAAATTTCAGTCACAAACAGAAATGCACAGCCCTTCAATCCCAACCCCAGTGGCTTTTCAGTATTTAAGAAAGCCTACAAAACAGGAGTGGCTGGGATGGCTCTACCACCATCAGGCAAACATCACATTTAAATTTCACTCTAATTATCACTGCCAAACAAATGTTCCCCATCCAGCACACAGGCCCCAATAGTTACAATATCACAGCCCAAGTAACAGTTCTAATTCAAAGTAGTAATTTTTAACACACAGAACTAATTTCAAGTACAAAACTATTCAAATATTTCAGTTAAAACAGAAGATAAAACCAAACCTTTTTCCTGAACAACCTCCTATATCTCTATTCTTTTTGCCCCACTTGAGCTGTCACTGTTATAATGTATAATTTCCTTCTCCTGTTTTGTCTCTGTCCTGACAAAATAATTCTAAGCAGTCTGGCTCTCTTAGTTCAATGTTTTATATGGATATAAATGGATTAGATAGATTGTCTATGTTTTAGCTTAGAATCCTTTTAATATAATGTTAAACTTAGGTTAATTAAATTTAGATTGGTTGGATTGGTCTCTATTAAATACTTGATTACAATCCTTGTGATAGATGGAATACCTTTATATAGTGATTACTTAAATGGTTTCTACACAGGTGTTTTAATTGATTTTAGAATGTCACATGGCGTGTTTTGTTCAATATACTAAGAGTGCTGTGTTCTGGTGCACATTAGCCTTTGAGAAAGGAGCTTTTGGCTTGAAACATGTCAGGCATGGTGTTTTGTACACAATAAAATGTAAGTTTTAACTTTATTTCTGTCTGGAGTCCTTCTTATGGGCTTGGTGTGTGCTGGGAACCTTAGTTACTTTACATGGTTGTAGTTTCTTTAACACCACCTTTTCCGTGTGCACACTCTTTTTGCTTTTTATCTGATGGGTTTATTACTTTATAAAATTGTATAATCATAAATCATTTTAAATGAGGGTAATTAAGTTGCTAAATGTTTTGTAAAAATCAATTGGTATCACGTCTGGGCGGGTGACTTACTTGGAGCTAATGGTTTAATTGCCATCTCGATCTCCATTAAAGTTATTTGTTGATCAAGTAAATCCCTATGCATGTCACTGATAGGTTGTATATCAATATTTAAAAGATATTGTTCAGTATCTGTAGCCTCTGTAGAAAGTTCAGAGGTATAAAGCTTTTGTAATAGAGTGCAAATATTTTATTGATTCGTTCAGGGTCTGATATTACTATCCCATTAAGCTTTCTCTTTCTTCAATTATCTACTTAAGATTTTATCTGTTTTATCACCTAAAGCATAATATTTGTTTCTGGTATTTAAAAGTTGACGTTCTGCTTCAATAGTTGCTATTTTATTATATTGATTTTTAAGTTCAAGAGTTTCTTGTAGGATTAATGGGTTCTTATTAATATTAAATAAATTTTCTTCCTGTGATATAGTTTTCTCCAGAAGTTAGCTTTTGTTTTATCCTTGAATTTTTTAACATTACATGAGATGACTATCCCTCTAATAAAGGCCTTAAATAAGTCCCAAATCATTATTGCCGGTACTTCTTCATATTTGTTTAAAAGAAAAATGTTTCTGACTTGTGTTTATTTTGAAATGAACTATGTATCCTTAAGAAGAAGGTTATTGAATCTAAATTGATTGTATTGTTTAGGTGCTTTAATTTGCAAAGTCAAAATGACTGGAGCATGATCTGATATCGTATGGCTCTATATTCAGTTTTGTAACTAAATAAAATATACTTTCTGATATTAATGAAAAGTTGATTCTAGAATAGGACTAATGTACTGAGGAAAAGAACAAATATTGTTTTATTAAGGAAAGTATAATGCCAAGGGTCAAACAGTTTGAAATCTTCCATAAACTGTATAATTTTTGGGCCGCTGTTTGAATTTGAGAAACCATTATATTAGATTTATCTAAAGCTGGATTAAGAACCAGATTAAAATCTCCCCAATGATAAATGATGAGTTGAATGTAGCTGCAGTCAAAAAATCTGATTTAAAAATCAGGCTCATTCTTGTTAGGTCCATAAACATTAAGAAATGTAAGTGTCACACCTTCCACCAAAACCTCACAAAATATGATCAACCATTAGGATCAATATTTCTTTCAATACAAAATTCCTAAATTCCTCTTAAAGAAAATTGCCAGCCCTCTAGCATTAGACTGATATGGAGCATTAATTCTTTGTCCCCATTTATTAGCATAAAATTGGAAGTCTGCTGGTAGGAGGTGTGATTCCTGCACCATCAAAACATTGGCTGAAATATTATTAATGTAATTAAATATTTTTCTGCCTTTCACTCTTCCTCATTCCTTAACATTCCATGTTACTATTTTCAGTTGATTAGTCATGGAAATCTAAAGAGAAAAGAAGAAGAAAGGAACCAAAATTTGTTATTTACATACTGTTACCCTTATTACTAAGTCCTGTTTATTTTGCTGAATTTTTTATTTTTCCTTCACCGACAAAGTGAACTATTCCCCTCCCTTCCCTTCCCCTTCTGTCCTAACCTTTACCATTGGTCCAAACCACAATTTACATATTATTATCATAATAGTAATCAGACATCTAAATGACCTAGGTACCCCTCTTGTACACCTATCTTGATAGCCATGAACGAGGTGCATCGATATGTGTTGTTGAAGCGAGTAGGCCCTCTCCTTTTTCCCCTTTATCACAGATCTTGTTAATCATGTGAGCAGCAATTAGACATCCCCTTAGACCAATTTTTATGTTCAGCTTTACTAATCTTCCTTATTTTAATCACTAGTACTGTAAAATAAAATGATCAAAACGTTCCATCTGAAATGTCTTAAGGATCACCAAACTCTAAATCGTGAGACCTAGAAAATAACACACAAAAAGGAGGGGGGATGTAAGGCAAAACATAGAACAGAGGAAGTATACACTCATTAAGGAAATGCTAGATAATATAATTATGTAATCATTGTTTTATGTTTAACAGTTTAAGTACTTTAAATATAAGTTTTTAAACTGGAATCTAGACATTAGACATTTCTTCAGACTGGGAAAATGCTAACAGAGCTGTGTTATTATCAAATTGAGATTTCAAAAAGTTTCTGCTTTTATGATCTGTAAAATAATGCCTTTTCCCATGCTGAAAAAATCTAACTTGACTGGTGGCAAAATTGAAAACGGATCCCCATTTCTTTCAGGATTGTCTTTGCTTTATCAAAGCTTTTCATGAAGAGACAGTTTCAGTACTAAAGTCAGGAAAGGCAGAAAATTTCATTCCTTCAGCCGTTAGGCCTTTTCAATTCTTGAATTTGCAGGGGTCTTTCTTGATCCTGATAATTATGGATCTGACGTATACTGGCCTAGTTAGTTGTTGCTGAGGTGGGGCATTCTAAAGTTTATGGGGCTTTGGCCCAGCTCTGTGAGCCCTATCCAGCAAGATCTTTTCATCTGGGTATTTAGCCCCAAAGCAGTGGTTAAAAGTTTTTCAAACAATTGAGTAGGGTCCCTTTACCTTCAACGCTTCTGTGATATTGATTAATCTTAAATTATTATGTCTGGACCTATCTTTTGATTAACTACTTTTTGTTGAAGAATTTCAATTTGGGATTTACATTCTATCAGTTGTTGTTGTAATGGGGGCACTGTATCTTCAAATAGGCCAATTCTGCTTTCTGCTTCAGCAGTCCGTTTAGATAGGGAGTCCATTTTATGCCAAGATCTTTAATAGATAGAGTAAGCCTGACAGTGCCTCAGTTATCTGGTCGAACCCCATTTAATGTCTCCTTTGATTTCATCTCTAAGTTTATTAAGAACACACGCATTCGTAAGATTTTGCATCTCCATTCAACTCATTGCTGTACTTTCACCCGTTTTGCTTCAGCTTTACCTTTCATTGCTATTGTTAATTTCTGCTGTAAGAACAGACCTTCCCTCCTGTACAGCTCGCTTCTACAGTAGGTGCAGTTACACTATTAGGCACGTTGTTGCTGCTGTTAAATTGTTGTGCCATTTGTTATGAGCTAAAAAGATGGTTTGTCTTACCTCTTCAGATTGAGAATGAGACAGCATATCAGCAATCTCCGTCGATGAAGAGCTGCTGTCCTGTGTCAGAAGTCATTGATTGCAGAATCTTTCTTCTGCATCAAAAAGATTGTTGTGTCCGTTGACCATCACCAAGGTTCACCTTTTCCTTTGGCATGTTAAGCCGAGATTGCATCAGGGTTATATCAAGTGGAGATAGTAAATTAGGTATTTTTAACAGACCTTGGTCCGAAACTGTTAGAAACAGTAGTGTTTTTTGCTGAAGCCTGGTTTGGACGCAGGAGGTATCGTTGATCCAGGTAAGCCAGATGAGAAGTCACGGTCTGATAAAGCTCTATTTCCTGGTTGTTTTAAGTTATCCTTTGATGAAGTTTAATTATTTTTCTTTGGTAGCATCGACTAGAGGTTTGTTCCTTCTTACAGTTTCGACATGTTAGCATCTCCTTGCAGTTTTAATCTCAACGCATATTGAGGAGAGCTGTTCACATAAAAAGGTGAGCCCATTTAAATTGAAGAGGTGCAGAGCTCACTTCCACATCAGTACCCTCAAGCGTGCCATCTTAGAATCCTCACTATACTGTATTTATTCATTGCTGCCATTACTATGGGAGATCAGAGACAAAACACTCTGTGAGAAATACTGTACTGTAGCTAGAGCCTCAAAACTATTCACAAATTTGTGGTCCAAAGTGGTAATTCTGACCACCTTGCACCACAGTTCAATGTTGCATTTAGTGCTGTGCAGAACTAAAACTCCACTGAAATTCTGGAATTCACTTTTGGCAGCTTTCATGAAATTACTTCTTAGAATGGTGGAATTAATGTATTGAAATGTGGATTAACATATTAAGCAGTGGAAAAAAATTCTATAGAACCGAACAATGAACTGTAAAATGACTGCATGTAGTGCAGACTTTGTACTAAATTGTGGAATGTAATTCCACAGACTGTCATACCATAGTTCAGGTGTGACTAGGTGGGCCAAGCAGTCCTTATCTGCCATCAAATTCTATGTTTCTGTGTATCATTCCACAATTTAGGCAGAACATTTCACAGAATGGTGCAGACATTTGTCAAACATATTAGAGGGAATTGAATGTTGCCAATGTCAGAGTTTTAGAAAATATTGTGAATTTCTACAAATTCAGAATTCACATTTTCTGCCCAACACTAGTTGCATAATGTTAGACCACAACTACTTAGTCAACATATCAGCATGTCTCAACACTGTTGTCACTTTTGTTGTATATACAAATGTTTGCTTTAAATACACCTGTGTAATGGACATGTATCCCTGCTGTTCATTCATGCATCATGCAGATTGCTGCTGCAATTATGCTCACCCTGATTTATTTCATGCTAATTCTCTTCTGTGCTGCCCCCTCCTGTAGCAATGAGAAATAAGCTTCATAAATACTCTTTGTTTACCTGATAACATTTATTTTAAAGAAATACACAAATGAGATCTTAAACTTTCCTAGTGGTCATTCAGAACATTATGACAATATATGTGTGTGTGTGTGTGTGTATGTGTGTCTGTGTCTAATATAAAAAACTTTTCTGAAGTAAAAAAAAAAGGCACAGTACATTCTGCAGTGTGCAAGAATTTTATAAAACAAATTTCATTAAATACAGCCCACCCAGGACCATCTCTTCTAAGTTGAGTTCTAGAAAAGAAAACACAGACACAGTTCATTTCTTGGAACACATTTTTATTTAAAACTCAGCCCACACAGTGGCCATCTCTAGTTGTGCTTGTGTTGTGTTCTAATCTCTATTCTTTTAGTTATAACTTTTAACAAACATACAGAGGAAGCACCAACCTGATCAGCTTAGCTGTGTGCCTTGACTAGCCTGCTTTGTTGGGTGACTGACACTGACCTCATTGCCACTGCCACAGTAGTGTAGGTAGATTTCAAAATGGACAAATTTGTTATTGCGTGCTCCTGCAGCTCACAGAGTAACTCAACCAAGATTAGTACCTTCTACTTCAACATGTGCTAATGAACAAAATAGTGAGGTTACAAACAAGAATGATTCATTAATACTGTCAGATCTTGGAACTCAAGAACAAGCGAACCTAAAATTAATTTTCCTAAAACAAACATTGGAGGAATGCTGCATAGTTTTAGTGAAAAATGGTATGTGAACCGACCATGGTTGGAATACTCAGTTCTGGCCGATAAAGCCTTCTGTTTTCCTTGTTGGATGTATGCACCTGGCAATGCTAGTGGAATAGGATCTGATATGACTTTTATATCCTCTGGGTTTTTATGTACAAAAGGCAGCCACCAGCGAATGAAACGGAACTGAACACAAAAGAACCACAGAAGAAGCACCCAGAGCGCACCCAGCAATCGACACAAACCCACATCAATGCTAGAAAAAGACAAAACAACCTTAACAAAATAGCGAAGCAAGCAGCAGTTTAAAAGCCACAGGCGTCGTTTCACGTTGCAAAGGCAGCTTTTCAATATAATGTTAGCTCATACAAAAGCACACACTATATAAACAGTCCATGATCCAATTAACACAGCAATCATTACAATAAATTAAGCACATAAAATTCAATCAGAGCAATCAATACAAAGCACAGGCAATACAGGTCACTAAGTGCTTCACTTTACATCATCCAGTGTCTGATTAGACATCACTATATAATAAAGCACATGAAATATACAAAATACAGCAATAAATGCACAGGAGAAACATCACAGATAAAACCATTATAGAAACCAAATTTAGAATAACAAAAATCTACTTTAAATAAGGAATAATACTGAACATAGCATTCAAACCCTTCTCCTATGTGCTCCTAACAGGCACTGCCATTTACTTTCAGCTCGTAGGATCTTGTTGTTCAAATCCCCAGTACCTAGTACGACCTTTTCAAGGCCATTTCAGATATTCTTTGAAACACTGGAATATTTTAACATTGGAACCTAGATTGGCTAAACATGTGGCAGTTCCCCAGGACGACCTATAGAAGAGGCAAGAATATTGCGGATATGGTCACCAGTAGTTACCAGATTACCTAAGAATCAAAAGCAGGCTTCATTGCGAATGGGACTTTCATTGTGGTAACTGTATTTTTTGTCAGTATTTGAACACAAGTTCAGTGTTTCAACATCCTATCAGAAACAAAGAATATTTTAATTGTGACTTTATTAGTTGTTCTACTGCAAATGTGATATATTTAGCACAGTGTTCCTGTAAAGACTTTTCGTCGGGAAAACTCAAAGGGTCTGAACATATCGTAGTATTGCCAACAAGGATATCAACTATTGCATTAGCTTTACATGTAGTACAAAAAGGTAATGGACATTCTCTAAATTTCAGGGCCTTGAAAAGGTCATACTAGGTATTCATTGGGGGGATTTGAACAACAAGATCCTACCAGCTGAAAGTAAATAGCAGTGCCTGTTAGGAGCACATAGGAGAAAAGGTTTGAATGCTATGTTCAGTATTATTCCTTATTTAAAGTAGATTTTTGTTATTCTATATTTGGTTTCTATAATGGTTTTATCTGTGATGTTTCTTCTGTTCATTTTTGCTGTATTTTGTATATTTCATGTGCTTTATTATATAGTGATGTCTAATCAGACACTGGATGATGTAATGAGAAACACTTAGTGACCTGTATTGCCTGTGCTTTGTATTGATTGCGCTGATTGAATTTTAGTGTGTAATTATTGCTGCGTTAATTGGATCATGGACTATTTATAGTGTGTGCTTTTATATGAGCTAACATTATATTGAAAAAGCGTCTTTCGCGGTAAAATGTAAATCTGTAGCTTTTAAACTGCTGCTTACTCGACTATTCGTTAAGGCTGTTTTGTCTTATTTCTAGCATTGGATGTGGGTTTGTGTCGATTGCTGGGTGGCCGTTCTGGGTGCTTCTTCTGTGATCCTCTGGTTTTGCAACTGGAAAAATGCTCTTTGCCAAAGGAAAGGTCTCAACAAACATGGGAACAGCTTAGTCCACTTGAATGCAATGGCTGATTGGACTGCAGCAAGGAAAAAGACAAGCTACCGGTGTGACAATTGCTGCTCTGGTGTCATCTGCACAAATTGAAAGGAATAGGTATTATGTAAAAACCTTGGGTAAAATCATTCAGTTTGCTGTCCTAAATGAGCTGCCACTGAGAGGAGATAAAGAAATCATCAAGTTTGATGAGTTAGATCTAACACTGAAAAATTCATCAGGCATTTTCGTAAACCTAATTAAGTTCATTGAAGGGCAAGATCCAGTATTCATGGATATTCTGAAAACCATTCCAAGAAATGCAAAGTACACTTCTGCTGAAATTCAAAATGAAATAAATGACATGAAAAAATGCTCTGCAAGATATTGTTGCAGATATTAAAAACAATGCTGATGTCAAGTTCTTCTGCCTGAAGTCTGACACCTCAAGGGATGCTGTGAATGTTGAAAATCTGTCCATTATTTTACGATATTCTGTTGATGGCAAACCAAAGAAGATACTTATTGGAGTATCCCAATTGTATGGCCTCACTGCTGAACATATACACCCTCAAAATCTTTTATGTTCTTGCTTTGATAGTGCTCCATTATGTCAGGGTGCAAAGGAGGTGTACAAAAGCTTTTGCAAGAGAAATTAAATAAGGAAATTCCTTACACATCCTGCTTGAATCATCAGTTACATCTGGTGGTTACTCGTGGTGTGAGAAGAGCGCAGCAGTGGCAGATATTGTTCTCAAATTGTAACTCTGTACACATTTTTGCAGACATGAAGTTAGTGTGCTTACAAAGGTCAGCACTGGCAAGACTCATAGACACAATATGCACTGGTTACCTGAAAACCTTGAAAGTAATCCTCAATAATTAGGAAGACATTCAGATTGATCTGTCAGAGTTTGCAAATGGTTACAGTGATCTCTCAGTTGAAGCAAGAGGGCTATTGGAAGTTACAAAATCATCCCAATTCCTGTTCTTGGCCAAGGTTATGAGAATGATTTTATGTTGCTTGCATGCATGTGCAAGAAACATAGTGCCATCATCGGAGATTCGGGTGTGTCACCTCTTCCTCCAATTCAGGCAGTGTGCTGGCAGGCGGCGGCCCCTGTAAGCCAATGCATTTTGGGCTGTCTGTGACCACGCTCCAAAATGCAGTGACGCTGATTGAAAGGGGTAACTATGCTTGAGTGAGCAGTGATAAGAAGCTGCTCATGCGCAGCTCCCCACCACGCAGGCATGCGCCCCCACCGCACTGTATAGCCGATGGGGTGCCCAATCCCTGTCGGCTGAGCTCGTGGTCTCCCCACAGTAGTTGGTGCCGCTGAGCCCACCCCAGTGTGGCAATCAGTCATTATGCCGACGGGGTGCCCAATCCCCGTCAGCTGAATCCCCCCAACATCCTTGTGCCACACTGGAGCCCACCCAGTGTGGAAAGCAATCCCAGCGTCTTTTTTTTTTACCTGTAACACAAAAGCGGTCCCTTGATGCGTCTCCGGCCCCCCTCCACAACCGCACCACCACTGCACCCAGCCTCCCCACCGCCCCCTCACCCCATACTTACCTCTGGACTCCAGCACGACGATCTTGGTGGACCGGGAACACGTCTGCACTCTTCAAAGCCGACCCTGAACTGAAAATGCGGTAAACTGTATAATGGGCTAGATAGGGGTTTCAACTTTGTGCATATCTCAGCCATTTTGGGAATTTTGCACCAAATTTTCAACATGGGGTTTTGGGACCCCTTCTCATGAATGATGTCACTGTCATGGCGTTATTCGGGCCCGAAGGGTGATTTCGCGCAGTGACTGTGCAGTGACTGGAATCACCCTTCAGGCCTGGATACCACCATGACAGTGACATCATTCATGAGAAGGGGCCAAAACTGTGATGTTGAAAATTTGTGCCAAAATTCCAAAAATGACTGTTTTATGAGCTAAGTGCTAGGCAGTTCCCACGAAGCTCGTAAGTTCGCAAAAATTTCAATATTTTCACTCCAGATTTTCAACATTGTCATTTTACCACACCTTCTTATGAGTAGTACAGCTGTCATTTTCACATCTCACCCAAAATGTGTTTCCGTCCATGTAGCACAGAATGGCGCAGTCGGTGTCTGGAAATCAATGTATGGGACAAATTAAGAAAATCACAGTGACACTGTTCATGAGCAGAGGTCTTAAAATGGCTATGTTGAAAATTTGGTGAAAAATTCCTAAAAATGACTTTTTACGGCGTGCGTTAGCAGTTCCTATGGCTTCGTGGGTTTGCTAATTTTCAATATTTCCACTCAGATTTTCAACATTGCCATTTTTCCACACCTTCTTATGAGTAGAACAGCTGTCATTTTCACATCTCACCCAAAATGTGTTTCCGCCCATGTAGCGTAAAATGGATCAATCGTTGTGTGAACTCAGTGTATGGGACACATTAAGAAAATCACAGTGTCACTGTTCATGAGCAGAGATCTTAAAATGGCAATGTTGAAAATAATGAAAAATTCCTAAAATGACTGTTTTACAAGTGTGCGTTGCACAGTTCCCACACTTTCGTAGGTTTGAATTTTCAATATTTCCACAGATTTTCAACATTGCCATTTTACCACACCTCCAGGGACACTGGTTTACCATGATTGAGAAAGAGCAAATTCTGTTTTGCACATTGGAAAAACCGGTATTGTCACGGTGTCTGCCAGTCCCAAATCCGTTTTTACGGTGTTTTGTTTTAGGTACTTTATTTAACAAGTTTTGCTCTGCTACCAACAAAGACAGCCCTGAACATACAGGATAACCACTCATGCAACCAAATCCATGGTTTAATGAATTTCCCCAGCCCAGTCACCCATTTTCAGTAGGTTCTCTACTGAGCAATGCCATGGTAATTCCATAGGCAGGGATATTTTCCCAAAGCCCCCAACCAGACTTATGCCCCTCTATGACATTGGTACCAAGACTTTGTACTTTGGTCTATACGCTATCGTCAAGGAACCTTTGCTCTGTGTGTCTTGTCATATCACTAATTCAGAACTGAATAAAATGAAATACAGAGAACAGCTGCATTAAATAAAATAGCGTTTATAAAAATGTGCAGAAAGGAGTAAATAGAAATACAAAAACATCCATACAGTAAAAATATGCAAAAGTGTTAAAAAGCATAAAAAGGTGTGGGTGTATCTAGAAACCAAATTCTATTCTATACAATCTATACAAAACTGTTATAAATGGTACACTGAAAGTGTAGAAACAGAAGATAACAGACATTTGAATGGAAACCCCTATATCACGGTAAAATAGGCAAAATGTGGAACATATAAGCACAACAATTAAACTAAAGCTCTATCAAGAAAATGTGTAAAACCTGACTATATAACTACAGTGAAAAGTAAGTGAACTAAAACCTACAGTACATAAACATATGGTATCTAACCAACTATAATAAATACATTAAATGTGCAAAGGCATATATGAAATGTTGAAAACTGTGCAATAGCATAAAAGGTGTTCCTCTGTGTATTAATAGGGTAGCATATGGTGTGCGGAGAACCAAGACCTGTATGCACAGGATAGGTTGCACTAGTTTGTAGAGCTCAGGGATTCTAGAGAAAATATGGGACAGTTAATTATGGAAAAGTATAACTTAAAGCAGGCAGGGTGATTGTGTGGGTCTGGGCAGTAAGCCGCGCCACCATGCAGAGGTGTCCATCAGTCTCCAACCCCCAATAGACAGGCAGAAGGAGGAAGCAATCAAATCTCTATTTGGCAAAGAAGGAAGGGAAGAAGACTGTTAAGGAGGGTGGGTACAGCCAGGGTCAGACCAGGTGCAAGTACTAAACAAGTACTGCTGTTTAGTGTTTACCAGTTATAGTGGGGACAGGGGTCCAACTTTGGGTGACAAATTATCCTGGGGAAGAGTGACAGACAGGGCACATGCAGAGAGAGAGGAGCTCAACATGTACAACCTAGAAGATAGAAAGGAATGGGACATGAGTGAGACCTTCAAGTACCTAAGAGGCCAAGAGGGAAGGACAACAGGGCAACAGTCTAAAGTTAGAGGGAGGAGCCAGCCCATTATTTCATGGCGAGGGTGGCACTGGTGACTGGCTTGAACACGCTAATAGAAGTATAAAAATGGGCAGACATGTGGAAAGCATGCAAAAATATATAATCCAGCTACTTGTTGTACATGAGCTGGGATAGCAGTTCAGATTTTCTACCAGCAGGTTCCTTCTTTGATCTTGTGGATCTGTCCATATACAGAGAAGGATTGCTCCACATCTGCACTTGACACAGGTTTCCAGATAGCTTGTAGAGCAGTTCTGGAGAGTACAGTAAGTTGTGACTGCCTTGAAAGCAGTATTGCCCAACATCCAACTCCAATATGCTTGGAAGTTCCTTATATCCTCCCAAGCATATACATCCCAGTCATTTGCAGTTCTGTTTGGTTGTGCAGTGCTAACAGAGGAATGTCACTGGCATGCCGTGTCAAATCCTATTCAGTTTTGGTAAATTTCTGGGGTCCAAAATACGGCAAGCTTTAAAGAATTCAATTGATGGGTTTGTGTCCATGTGCTTAGAAAGCTTGTTTAAGCGACACCAAATGCTCCTTGGAAAGGGCAACATTTTCCTGCTTGACCCGTGGCCTCATAGCCTGCAAGTACCAGTCAGTTCTGTCACCAAATCATTCTGTCTTCAACACTCCTGCTTCAAACTGCTTTTTGATTTTGCTAATAGTGTCATACAGCAAAACAGCCAAGGGCTTTTGCTTGCTTTGCAAAAGCTCGATTGCATCAATAAGGTCAGTACAGTTTTCAGCAATGAATGCAGTTTGAACCTGCAGCTCTGTGAACCATTCTTCAAATAGTTTTTTAAGGACCTCATGGAGTTGGCATCACTGGTTTCATCACTGAAGAACGCTCGCAGGTGTTCCAGATATGCAGAGTGGTATTTTACTGCTTTGAACCAGGTGTTCCAAAGGGTCAAGACAGGAACAGGAGGCAATATTTTTTCCGCACCCTCTCCTCCAGGAATGCAATGTACTCTCGCTTACGTTTTGGTGATTGTTGAAAGGCATATTTTATAAGTGCCACAAGCTTATTCACCTGATCAAAGTGGTCAATCCAGGTATCACCCACCAATGATAAAACGTGTGCCCAACAACCCACATGGACTACATGGTCACCAATTAGGCCATGTAATACATCATTAAAGCACTTTGTCATGTAACGTGCATTGTCACTAACAAATGCTACCACTTGTCCCATCTCACACCATATTTATGCAAGGTCTTTAAAACACTTTGGGTAACAGTGGGTGGTTTACTGCTGTTAGCTCTATGGTGTCTGCTATTACAGATTTTGCACCCTCCATTACAAAATAATGTTCATTACACAGCGGAGTCTGCATCAGTTGTTTCATCGCACATTACTGCAAGTGTCTTGCCTCTTACCAGCTGACTAATTCCCTCCTCCATTTCTCTACTTAGTCGGGCAAGTAATTTTGTCGTAAAGTGTCTGCCTTTGGAAGCACTCCAATTCCTTTGATATACTTCCCCATCCAGTCTCTCAAGCAGGGCTGATCCAGCTTTTCAATTGGTATATTGGCACCACACCAAGCCCTCAACGTGTCCAAAAGCGGTTTCCTCCTTGCAGCAGCTGCAGCTGTTGTGGCATTGAAACTGGTGTGTAGGGTCACCTGTTTGCCGTTACTCTTCTGGCTTGTGTTCTTGGTGTGTTTTTGCTTTACAGTGATCCACCACTGTGTCCTTCCTGATGTGGTCAACAGGGTGATCACAGAAGCGACAGAACATCTTCCCTCCATCTTCATACATGCCATAGGACTTGAATTGCAATGCACGGTCTTTAGCCGTAACAGATGAGATTTTGGCCATTTTGCTTGGTGGTGGTGTTGCCATTGCTACCGTGTAGTGTGGATGACTCCAACAAACTAAAATTGAAACAGTTGGGAGATATAGAAATATATTTACAATTGTGCAGCACAACTATTAACATTTCACAACTAATTACTCAATCGCTCAAATCAAGACAGAAATAAGACTACATCAGCATTAGAATCTCACTGGTCATTCGTGGCGTAGATGAGGATGAAGGATGATGGTCAGGAGGAACAGCTACAGAAATCATGCTGCCCTTCAAAGTTTACAGTCCAGACTAGAAATATCTATAATGAAACAAGCATCCAGATCTCTCCGCTAATGGTAAGACCATGTCTGAGAGTGGGAGGAGCAGCTACAGATTTACGCTGACCACAGCCACTTAAATTCAGACTACGATATCGCTTTTATCTATATCTATCCCATTCTCAACCAGTTACTGGCCACCATTTCAGAGTTAGGAATAGCTGACAAAATCATCACGCTGACCTCAGAATGTCACAGTACAACAGGAAGAGTACAAGATCGGCATTTGAAACATGTGATGTCTCAGCTAATAATTCTTGCCCAGGTTTGAGTGAGGAGGAACAGCTACAGAAATCATGCTGCCCTTCGAAGTTTACAGTCCAGACTAGAAATATCTATAGTAAGAAACAAGCATCCAGATCTCCGCTAATGGTAAGACCATGTCTGAGAGTGGGGAGGAGCAGCTACAGATTTTACGCTGACCACAGCCACTTAAATTCCAGACTCGATATCGCTATTTATCTATATCTATCCCATTCTCAACCAGTTACTGGCCACCATTTCAGAGTTACTTACATATCTCTGCCAAATCTCACTGCTAATGTGAGGCTATGTGGAGAAGGGTACCAAACAGAAACCACTGTGATGTCAGAAACATACAATCTAGACTTTGAGCCACTGTTTGTGAGTGCAAAGAAGTACAACAATACCTTTTCAGAAGGGCAAAGACTCACAGCAGCAGACCACCAACAGCACTTTCACAGTGTGACCTAAAAATGAAAACAAACAAAAAAAAAACAAATACAGTAAGTCCTAACTCTGCAACACCAAAGCATTCACATTTTAGCATGGAAGACCCACTAGTGGGCAAAAAGCAAGCAAACTGTACCTTTTACAATGGAGGATAGAAGTAGCCCTACAGCAGATCACGTCCGACAGCACTTCAAGTCCTGAAATCACAATTGAAATGTTTACGCGGGGCCCACAGAAAAATGTGCACATAACTGTTAAAAGATCATCATCATCATCATCATCATCATCATCATCCTCCTCCTCTCCTCCACATCATCATCCTCATCAATGCATTCTCCATTCACAGCTTGTCACCAACACCCACACCTACTTACTTGAAGAGTGGTGCAAAGGGACAAGCATGAGGCGCTAGTAGCAGTGCTGGCAGGTGGTTCCACATCAGAAGGAGTCTGCAGCAGAGCACAGGCATGATGTTCATGAGGCGTCACCTTCCGACTCCCAGCAAGATGGGTGGCAACAGAAGGTTCATCGATTCTCCAGGATAGACAGCAGCAGTAAGTGCAGCCCCACAACCGCAGGTATGACAGCAGCATGTGCAGCCCCACCCCTCAGGTGTGCCAGCAGCATGTGCAACCCCACCCTGCAGGTGTGACAGCAGCATGTGCAGCCCCACCACTCAGGTGTGGCGGCAGCATGTGCAGCACCCACCACTCAGGTGTGACGGCAGCATGTGCAGCCCCCACCCCTCAGGTGTGCCAGCAGCATGTGCAGCCCCACCCCTGCAGGTGTGATGGCAGCATGTGCAGCCCCACCCCTGCAGGTGTGATGATGGCATGTGCAGCCCCCACCACCGCAGGTGTGACGGCAGCATGTGCAGCCCCACCACTCCAGTGTGATGGCAGCATGGCAGTGCCCACCCCTCAGGTGTGACGGCAGCATGTGCAGCCCCCACCCGAGGTGTGACGGCAGCATGTGCAGCCCCACCACTCAGGTGTGACGGCAGCATGTGCAGCCCCACCACTCAGGTGTGATGGCAGCATGTGCAGCCCCCACCCCTGCAGGTGTGATGGCAGCATGTGCAGCCTCCACCCCGCAGGTGTGGCGGCAGCATGTGCAGCCCCCACCACTCAGGTGTGGCGGCAGCATGTGCAGCCCCACCACTCAGGTGTGATGGCAGCATGTGCAGCCCCCACCCCTGCAGGTGTGATGGCAGCATGCCTTCCACCCTGCAGGTGTGCGGCAGCATGTGCAGCCCCCACCCCTGCAGGTGTGATGGTAGCATGTGCAGCCCCACCCCTGCAGGTGTGGCCAGCATGTGCAGCCCCACCACTCCGTGTGTGACGGCAGCATGTGCAGCCCCACCCCTCCGTGTGCCAGCAGCATGTGCAGCCCCACCCCGCAGGTGTGACAGCAGCATATGCAGCCCACACCCTCAGGTGTGCCAGCAGCATGTGCAACCCCACCCCTGCGGGTGTGGCGGCAGCATGTGCAGCCCCCACCACTCCGGTGTGCGCATGTGCAGCCCCACCACTCAGGTGTGATGGCATGTGCAGCCCCCCCCCCCCACAGGTGTGATGGCAGCATGTGCAGCCTCCACCACTCAGTAGTGGTAGCAGAGGTAGAATGACAGTGCGCATCCAATGCCATGTGCCAAAGCTTGACAGAACTCAGGCGTGAATTAAGCTGAACCACCAGACGCCAAGGTGGACTCCATCAGTTCAGTCCCTAACAACTAGCTGCCTGGATTGGTTTATTTATATGTAAACAAAGTACATCCAATTAAAACAAAATCCACAATCATTGAGGAAGGATTGGGATTGAGGATGCTAATGGAAGAGATCAGCAATCTGTACTGAAGAAAAACCAATCAGGAATTGTACCAACAGTAAATTAATTGGGCACTTTCTAACTTGGTCTCATGAAAATGGAGCCTCTAGTTTTCAAGTCGGAGCTCAATTGAAAGGTGTTCTGCTGGCAGAGGTAAAGCCATAACCACTGTGCAACTTGCAGCATCATCTTTCCTATCCCCACAGTCAACAGAAATGAATCTATCTTTGTGCTCAAGACAATCACCAATTTGAGTGATCACTCAGGTGCAAAGACAATTTTTAATATAGTGCCTGCAAGGAGGGGGGCAAGAGAGGTGAAGCCCCAATCTGCACAGTGGTCAGGCTTCACCTCTGCAGGTAATCACCTTTAAGAACTTATCAATTCTCTGTAATTCCCCAGTACTTATAACAATATTCCATTAGACATTCCCACAAAAGCCAACCTGAAAGGTGGTAAGATTATTATTAACATGCAGTTAGACAGTTTAAAATCGATTTTCTTTGTTTACACCCTAGGTAAACCAAGGAGGAAAATCAAAGTTTGACAGTGCTTTCGACATGGTTTATTCAGTTTGATGTGGCTTAACAAAGTTATTTTGTCTGACTATGTCTTTTTATTATCATTCTTATTCATTCTACATGCTCACAGACAGAGACACACACACGCACTTGCTGGAAAAAAATGGTTCTGTGCCACTCTGCCAGTCCACCCCTCCCTCCGAGGCCAGAACCATTTTCCCCAGCTTGTGCACCAGTCCGCCCAGCCTGCCCATCTGCCGCCATCAAACAACAAACCACTGGAGCGTGACACGGACCCAGCAGACGGCGCACTTGCTGGAAAAAATGGTTCTGTGCCACTCTGCCAGTCCACCCCTCCTCCGAGGCCAGAACCATTTTCCCCAGCATGTGCACCAGTCCGCCCAGCCTGCCCATCTGCCCGCCATCAAACAACAAACCACTGGAACATGGCACGGACCCAGCAGACTTGCGACTTGCTGGAAAAAATGGTTCTGTGCCACTCTGCCAGTCCACCCTCTCCCTCCGAGGCCAGGACCATTTTCCCCAGCTTGTGCACCAGTCCGCCCAGCCTGCCCATCTGCCGGCCATCAAACAACAAACCACTGGGCGTGGCACCGGACCAAAGCAGACTTGCGCACTTGCTGGAAAAAAGCGGTTCTGTGCCACTCTGCCAGTCCACCCTCCCTCCGAGATCAGAACCATACACTGGTGCACATGTGCACTGTGCACATGCTGGAAAAAAATCATGTGTGCCTAAAACACATTCACATTAGCCATTTGTCAAATAACAGTACAACAGAGCAAAATACATACATCAAGTGCACCTCACGTAATAATGTACACACTTTTATTTCCATCAAGCAGCCTTCCCACAGGGTAAGACACAGCTGGGTCATATTTAGGTCCCACCACTACCACAATGTTTGCTTGAAATAATGCAGTATTGCTTGGACAGTTGGGTATATATTTTTTGGAATTACAAGCAACCACTTCTGAATCTTTTGGCTGCCTACCTGGTTCTTGACTCGACTGGTCACTGACTGGCCTAAGCCTCCCTGTTTCATTTTTCCACAGAAATTCATTGAGCAAAAGGAGGAGTACAACTGCAATGGTCTGACTAGTGAGCTGTACAAATTGATAGGTCCTTTTTACTTGAAGAATTGGCATGTTTTCAGTGTTATGCTCAATAATAAACTTCTCAGCCTTAGTATGAGAGAAGGTCTCATAATATACTTACAGAAGACAGAGACAAGGGAACCTGTCAGACTGAGAGCCTACAGCTTTGTTAAACACAAACCTACAGATTTTATTGAAAATCTTAAATAGTGGTTTACTTCAGGCAGCAAGGCATCTAATAGCTCCATTACAGGCTTGCTCAGTACCAGGCAGGCATATTCAGGATCACCTAATTCTTTTAAGGTAACTATCTGAGAGAAGTAACACAGGTAGAATGGATGGTTACTTACTCTCTTTGGACCAACAAAAACATTTGACTATGTTTCACATGATTGATTACCTATGGTATGTGCTGCACATCTGTGGAATCCTGATAGTTTCTTAAATCATAAAGATCCCACACCTGATTCCGACTTAGACATCTGCTTGTCTTCTGGGTGCTTCCTCGTAACGCCCTCCTCAGCCTGCACAAACCAACCCCTACTCCATTAATCCAGGACTGACCTGTCCATCCTGTGGATCCGCGCACTGGCAGTGGGTGCAGATATTCCGATGGCGGTGGCGAGTAAGCGGGACAGACTCGCATGCGACCGGCACTACGCAGTGCTGCCCCCAAAGCTAGCAATGGAAACATATTACACTGGCACATATCTATCGTACCGCATAGCATGGGCCTTCAGACTACACTCTTGTTGGCATCCATTCATGGGCCCCACCTAACCTAACCTAACTAACCTAACAGTTAACAGTTAAAAATGGGTGGCATGGAGAACAGAAGTTCAAACTTACTGTAGTAGTCCAAGTGGATAAGCAAGATGGTGCTAAACAAGCGCTCGTCACGCAGCTCAGTAAAGATAAATGGCATACTCGCTGCCTGCTATTTAAAGCACTGTGTTCGCGGGACAACGAGAACAAGCTGTTTCTGTTTTGGCGCCGTTTTCCCACTAGCCAATGAGCATTCCGCTTTTCCGTCACGTCACCCGCATATGCAAACCAGTGTCCCTGCACACCTCCTTATGAGCAGTACAGCTGTCATTTTCACATCCTGCCCAAAACGTGTTTACGCCCATGTAGCACACAATGGCGTCGGTGTACAAACTCAATGTATGGGACACATTAACAAAATCACAGTGACACTGTTCATGACCAGAGGTGTTAAAATGGCTATGTTGAAAATTTGGTGAAAAAAATCCTAAAATGACTGTTTTACGCGTGCGTTGCGCAGTTCCTACGCGCTCATGAGATCCTAAATTTTCAATATTTACACTCCAATGGCTTCAAATACCTAAACAGCACATAAACAAGCAACATTGGCATTGACAAATGCTTGTTGAATGTGTTTGGTCCCATGAATAATTACCTTCAAAAGAATTGATGCATCTTGCTAAGGGACTTGAATGGATTAATGTTTCCTGTGAAACACTTCAACAGAAGAGAATTGTTTGAAGATTTTGCAGAATATTTCATCCAAGCACCCAATTTTGAAAAGTGCCTGGGATGAAACATTGGCATTACATCATGCTGGTGCCACCAAAAGAGACAGGGTGCTGCTCAGAAGGTTTCAAGATTCAGTCATCACTGAGCATTTACCAGGATTCCAAACTTTAAATGAGTATCAGTGGTCCCAGATTTACCATGAACTGATTGATGAAACCACTAGTGAATTGCAAAGGAGATTTTCTCAGAGGAACTCTGAGTTATACAAAAGCTTGTCAGCAACATAGTCTACTAGCTCTCCTGACTTATTGAAAATGGAATCTCTACATGCTTTGATTGACTTGCTTGCATTAGATATTGAGAAAGTCAAAGCTGAAATGGCTGTATTCAAGGCACTGATGGATAGAAACAGTGCAATGAATTTGATTAAGTTCTTGGTGCTGCCAAGGAATTAAAGGAGGTGTTCCCATGTATGTTTGAAATATGTATTGCTGTCTTGCTATTTGGAGCATCAACTGCTGCTTGTGAGAATTCATTTTCTTGTTTGAAAATAATTTTGTCACATCAAAGGATGAGCATTGGTCATGAACGAAAGAGAAACCTCATTCTCCTGTCATATGAAAATGATGTGACTTCAAGTCTCAACCTAGATGTCTTTGGAAGAATTCAAATGCTACTATCCAAGAGGACTTCAACTTGAGTTTCGTAACACTGTGTTAACCTTGGTTTGCACAGCAATTATATGTTTAGAGATAACTGTTAAATGATTTACACTCAGGTAGATAAAACAAGGCTTACTTCTCTGACATCTGACTGACACTGCATTTTTGACAAATCACGTGACAAGAAGCGTGACTGGTAGCTGCCCTCAGTCACTCTTTCTGTCCCCCCATCTCACTGTTCTAGCTACAGGTCTGTGAGCAAGGCAAGAGTCAGGAAAGCAAAACAGAAGGATGGGACAAAAAAGTGAGAGCAGCCATGGACCAGCAGCAACATGCCAGTGAGTGCGACTCACCTTCCCCTGAGTCTGATCATTGTCAGTATGACACGCATCAGCCCCCAGATTGAGCATTGAAATATATATCCTGTGATCCCAAGGGACAAAAGGAAATAGTACCTGATTTATTTGTAGCCTGCGTACCAGTTTCATTCCTGTGTTGCATAGACTCCTGTCTATGTACTGGAGTTATATTTCCAATAGATTTGAAACTGTTGAAGTCGATGGGTTATTATGCTGATCAAAATCTAGATCTGCTTCCATGTACCATCTTCAGAGCTTTTTAATCCCACTTTGCAAAGTGCATTATCTGCTGATCTGCTGACCATGGTGCGTCTCCCAGTGTGTGATTCAAGCAAGTCACTGAATTTCGATCTTCAGTTTCCTCTCAGCAACACTGTTGTTCATGGCTTGTTCTCCAATTAAAAGACTTTTGTAGCTAGCCGATTCCATTGAGGAGATGTACTTGCAGTCATTTCTCTTTTCTTTTCTTCCTGTAGTTTAGCTTTAGCTGCTGTGAACTGCAATTCTGCAATTTGAATCAGTTCTAAGGCCTTTTGAAGGACTGTCTCCTGTTCTTCCAGATTCTATCATTTCAGTAGTTTCTCGTGAGACATCTGCAGACTGCTGAGCCTCCATAATGGTGATAGACACACCGCCGAGGTCTCCTCCAGATGACCACTCTCCAGAACCTCAGTCTAGTTCCTCCATTGCACACACCTTAGGGACAGCACCCCTACCAAACAGTAGTGGAATTTCCCTGGTGTCCTGGCCATTCCTCCATTCACTAAAATACCAACAGCAGCTTAATCTGGATCACTGTCAGTTGGCATACATCTGTATCCCCCATAGCGCATAGGCTTCAAGTCCCCACATTTTGCTGGAGTCTGCAGCAATTATGCATCATACAGATTTCCTGCCAGCATAAATAACTGCAGCATACTGAGCTGGTGGTCAGCTACCTCCTGCCAGCTTTTACTTTTTTCTGGTTGGGAAGTCAAATTTTGCAAGCTACAGCACTTGCTAAAGTGCTCATGTCACCAGTATTAGCTTCTAAATAAAGATTATTGATAAAAAGAAATCCAGTGATAGTGGAGAACACGGACCACTTGCAAACTGTGTTTCAGAATCGGACACCAATCTGAAATTGAATAGCGGTGCACTTCTTTAGGTTACCCTATGGTAGTTACATGATGCCTGCTCTGAGAGGTGCTTTGTTGATTATTTTTAGTTTGTTTGAGTTGAGGCTTTGCACCCCAATGTATTTTTCAACATGGGGGTGTGGCGCAAAGCTCCCAATCAAACAAACTGAAAAAGTAACTGACAGAGTACTACCTTGGCAGAGTATGCATCATGGCATCCGTTAGTCACTCTTTTTGAGTTGGGGGCTTTCCCCCACCCCATGTCTTTTTAACATGGAGGTGTGGGGTGAAACCCCCAACTCAAACAAACTAAAAAACAACTAGCAGAGCGTGACTCCTGAAGTAGACATTTAAAAATACTGATACAGGCTGGTCCGTGGGTCTGGAGGTTGAGGTGCTGGTCTCTACACCTTGCGCCATGCCAGCAACCCAGGTTGAGGAGCAAGGCTGGACTGCCAGGGGTTGGCAGGGGCGAGAGGATCGAGCATCCAAAGGACTGCTCTCCTCTCTTGGTTGGGAGGGTTGTTGTACAGCTTATTGACTGCCCTCTGGTGATGGCCAGAGGGCAGTACAGGTCAAGAGGCATGTACCAACATCCTCACACAGGTGGGGAGGCAGGGAAGGAGAAAACAGTGGAAAAGGAACTGGCAGGCTCCATGATGGCTTGTTGTGCCCCCAAGGGATGCCCCCAGCTTCTGGATTATGTTGTGGGGTTGAGAGACAGCCAGCACCCTCCTGCCTGGCTCCGCTGTGGGGCTTAAGCCACAGGGAACATACAGTGGTTGGCAAAGCGAGGACGCATGGACTGGAGAATGAGTCCTCTAAGAAAGGACTACAGCTACCTGCCAGGGTTCTAGGAACATAAACATATATAGAAAAAAAACACTGATACAATCACTGATGATGTCATGCAATCATGTACTCTGGTACAATCAGTCAAATGTGACCTACGCCAATATCTTACAGAAATGCTGGTGGTCCAGTATTCTCCACTATCACCAGAAATCCCTGGTACAGTAGGTGGTGCAGCTTTAACAGAGCTGACTGTTAATTGGGTCATATAAGGTTAGAGCTTCCAAGATCTGCTCATTTACAGTAGTGGCAGTTTTGATTTGGTGTGTGGTGTCACAGTGGCAATTTGACTGCAACAGAGCCATTAGTTGACTGCAGCAGAGTTTTCATTATCTAAGCATTTTTACTTTCAGTGCTACTGAGGGGAATCAGCCAGCAGAGGTAAAAGTGGCAACTTGTATAGAAACAATCTACTGTCTTGTCTATGCTTTTATAGCTGCAGTCTGATGTTGAAAGATGCAGAGTTCTCACTGATAGAATTTACATTTTAGGGGCTGCAGTTGCTATCTATAGTGTCCTCCTGTATGGGGGAGGTACAAAGTTCTAGTGCAAATGCTAGGTTTTAGCTGGAAAGGAAGCTGATATGGTACGATCACTACTACACATGGGTGGTGGTTGTTAACTAGTATCTGAGCAATGCTGGTTGTGCACTGTGATGTATGTTATGTGTCTTCATGCATGGAGTGCCTGCTTTGTTGATATGTAAACAGTGGCCATTGAATGTTTTATTTCTGCTCTTCAGTAGTGGAATCGCATTTGATGTTGCAAAAGGGCCCCATCTATTAAATGAAAGCATGCAGCTTTTAGTGCCTGATCCCAAATGATATATTCCCTAGCCATGTGCCTCTGTGCAACTTTCAGTGACGCTGCATTCAGGTACTTATCAATCCTATCATTTACTTTTGACTTCCTGAAATAAATCTGCCACAATGTTATATTAAATGTGTTGTCAGGGTATTTGAGCATCTGCTACAAGATCATCTTCATTAAACTCAACTATTTCTTATTCAAAGAAATAATTTAACATTACATTAGCAGTGGGTTGCTTGTGACAGTCTGATAACAGCTCATGCTGGATCATGTTGGTTTTGACCCAAAGATACCAATGGCCTTCCAGCTTTATTTCTAAAGCAGTCATGTACCAATCTCGCACACTTTCTTAAAATAAATAACAAAATGATTCTAACAGTAGTGTGTTATCATTACATTTTCAAGGGACTTTCCACAAGTTTGCCCGATTTGATAGGTGGCAACATTAAGGACTGTAAATCAGTCTTGTCATTAAAACTTCTCTCATTACACATTTGAAAATACAGTACTTACTGTACAGTTTGTAGACTGTGACAAATGATATATAACTCCTTTACATTTAAAGGAGTATAGAACATTACCAGTTTTGAATTTTAACTGTATTTAATTTCTCATTTGCTGCTATATAGTCTTTATTATGCATTTAAAGTGAGGGTGTGATGTAAATTTTTCTAGTTTTGGGCTTCATAGCCCATTTCCTTTAGGGAAGACAGTCAATCTGTGCCAGAATTATAAAAGTTACTAGTGTCCGGTAAGGAAGGAAGGATCGTAACTGGCCAAACCACCGCCAGCTGATCCCTTTTCACTTCCTGTCTGCCTGCTCTGCCCTATTAGTTGAGCAGTGACTTTCATTTTTATCAAAGGTTGCTTAAAGTGCTATAAAACTTTTTGAAAATAAGCTCCATAGACTTGTATGGGTGCACCCGCACTCTCCTGGATAAATGTCACAAGCGTGAGAGCACAAGGGCAGAGCAGGTAGACAGGAAGTGAAAAGGGATCAGCTGGGTGGTGGTTTGGCCACAGTTAAGATTCCTTCCCTCTCTTTCTGGACACTAGTAACTATTGTAATTCTGGCACAGACTGACTATCAGCCCACAGAGAAATGGGCTGATGAAACTCCAAAGATATGTCACACATTTCCTTTAAGGTTTTGTTCAACGTGCTTGCTTCTTTTTGGTGCATCTCGATTCAAAAGGGTCTTGGAGGACCCAACAGCATCTAAGTTGTTACAGAGTATGGTGCCCTAAAGTTGGTGCCACAAAGGATTACCCCACCCTTGGCAATTGTGGGTGTGTGATGGTGAAAGGGGTTCCAGGGTATAGGGTGACAGAGCCAGTGGATCCTTCTTGGTGGAAATGCCCCCTTTCCTTTAGCAAGGTAGTAGTGCAGGGCAGAAATAAAAAAAAACATAAATACTGTCTATCAGTCTTGTCAGCAAAGAGAATGGGGAGATGGTTGGCAAGTTTAACTAAGAATTATCATTGTGTGTGTGTGTGTGTGTGTGTGTGTGTGTAGCAAGAGAAGATGGAATGATTGGATCTGCTCAGGAAATCAGAGTAAAATAAAAACTCACAAGGTAAGATTTGTTATAAGTAAATAAATAGTAATGTATGTGAACTGGATAATAAAATGGGTCTTCAGAGAACAACCCCAAAAATATTACATAAAGAACAGACACATTATTTCCATGGAGCCAGGTGTGATGGGGTACTAAACAGAAGTATGTTCAAAATAAGTTCCAAAATGCACCATAGTGCTTCTAACACCCAGAGCTTCTGGGGCCTAGCGACCTCAGACACCCGGCATTATATAAACTATTTCCTCCAGAAAAATCAGCACATCTGCAGCAAAATTACTCAAGTAATACAGCAAAGCTTCAGAGCTCCTTGGAAAGTATGTGGATGAGACTGAAAATAGGCAGAATTGTCTAGTCTCCCTTTTCCGGTCAACAAAAACTAAATAAATAAACAAAATAAGCACCACATTGGAGCTCTCCGCCACTCTATTGGTACCAGTATCCCCAGTGTCAAACTTGGTAACCCAGACAGAGAAGTTGCAGGCCTGTACATTGCTGTGGGGTGGTGCACTTTAAAATAAACTGTAACAGGGGCCACGTGATGCAGCTGAGCTAAGAGGGCTTGTCTCAAGGGGCTCTGCCTTCTACTGGTTTAATCCTTAGCATTTTCCTCTCCTCCACCTCATTGCTGGATTATGACTTATCAGCCTGCTACTCCTGAGATCAGAAAACCAGAATTGGACCCTAGTTTGGAGCTCAGCATGCCAAAAAGCCCCAAACTGAGGACTTACAGTATCTGGAAGCTCCTACAGCACTTCTGCTAATATGGCGGCTCTTCTGTCGGACTTTGTTACCCTTCTATCTCTCAGGAGCTCTGAAAAGAAATCTTTTATGGGCAACAATACCACTCAACTGACTAAGATGAACCTAGTCTTGGAAACCGTAAGGGAGCCATTGACAATCTTGGATCCCAGATTACTGAAGTGGAGAAGCCAGTGGAAACTTAAAAATTGGGCCTATCTGAAGGTGCATCACGTGGCTACCTTGAATGTGAAAGCCAGCTGCTTTGGGAAAAGATTTACAATCAAGAGACAAGGAGCCAACAGGGACAATTTGTGGCTTTTGGGAGTGCCGGGTCAACTGAAGGGGCCATTACTGTTGACTTCCTGCAGCATCTGCTCCCTAAAATTGACTTTTAATGGGACTTACGGTGAAGATAGAGCAGGCTCACTGGGTACCCTCTGGCCCTCTCCATCCCATGCAAATGCCCTCCCTAGGCCAATTGTGTTCCCCTCCAGCACTATCAGGACTGGGAATTAATTGTGAACAAAGATCGGCAAAGAAGGAACTGTTGTGGCAAGATGTTAAGTTATTTCTCCAGCCTGAATACCCTAAACAAGTGGTTGACTGCGGAAGGCATTTGACAACCCGGGACCTTACTCAAGGCGGGGCATTAAATGCATTCTTAGCCCCTTCGTGATGTTTCGTGTCTTTTGGGCAAGTCTGTGGAGACTTTCACTAACTCCTCTGATACCAGATAGTTTATCCTGCAGCAAGACCTTGGATCAAGGCGAAAGGCAAGGCTAAAGGGATGTCTCTTCTTCAGCACCTAAACCGCAATGTGCACCTGGCTTGGCTTCTCTTCCTGACCAGCATGTTGATTCCTCTCCAGCTGGTAACTCACCTGTGGATTCTGTGGTGGCTCAAGCTTCAATTATCCCCCAGCCTGGAGTGAATGTCTCTAATTTCATGGAAACCACCTCTAGTGCCACTTGAGGGACTGTTGACTGTTAGACTTTGGTGTGCCACTAAGCTGGGCTACTGGCTTCTTCTCATTTAGTTGCACTCAAAAGCTTGATACACTCTATCATCACGCATTGAGATTTGTTCTTGGCCTGCCCATGCAGACTCATCACTGCCTGTTGTACCAAGCGTTAGACTGGCTGTCCCTATCCATGAGGAGGTAAATAAATGCCCTCATGTGGCTCTTCTGGGCTATGTCTAACAAACTACCACTCTATATACAGTATGTGACCTGTTTATACGCTCAAAAGGTGCCTATGGCCTAAGGAACTCCTCCTTTATCCTACTTAAACCACCATGGAACAAGACATGTCTTTGCTCGCCTGCCATTAGCTCCTTTCTATCAGCTCTATGGAGTAACACGTAAAAAGCACTTAAACTCTACCTTCTGCCTAGCCCTCATCTGTTCAGACAGCTGCTCTATAGATGCCTGAAAAGGTGTGTGACTCGTCAGGTAAACACTACTTGTTCGGACTGAACAGTCCCTAGCTCCGGATTCACTGACCTTATTAATTCTTCCACACTGGCATCCCAATAGGGGATTACCCTCTACTACTTTCCTCCCTCCCTACCTGAGCTAACTCCCTTTGGGACTCCACTTTTCTAGGTGCCTCCTCCCTCTCCTTCATGTGTCCTGATACCACCTATCTCCTCTGACCAACACTGTGTCTCCCTCCTCTCTCAATACTCTTTATGAGTTCAATCAGCATTAGCTGAATTGTTTATATATCTATTTTTGCCAACCAAGCCTGGCCTCCACCAATGACCTTGTATTTTTAACATCCTGTATTACTGTCTAGTCTACTATGAATTGTAATGTTACTGTGAATGAGTTTGTCCTATGTGTCCAGGACCATCTTTAAAATGAGCTTGCTCAACAATGTATATGCCTGGTTAAATAAAGTTTTATTTATTTATTTATTTATTGATTGATTGATTGATGTTGCGGTATAGCTTTTAACCTTGATGCTTGAGACTGGTGCGGTCAGTAGAAGTGACCTAGTGCCCTCTTGATGCCTCAGGTATTCCACTGGAGCAATTGTCTGCTGTTGTTTTGGGATGTCTTAGTTGCATGCAACTTCATTTATGAGGTAATTTTTCTGTTTTCTGGAGAGCAAGGGTTTGGGGGTGACTCTACTTACTGTAGTCACTCTTTTCAGGACATGGAGCAGTCAGGTTCTGATGTATATTTCATATCTGTTGTTGCTATTGTTGGGGCATTTATTTGTTTCTTACCTCAGACCCACTGCTCACTGCTTATTTACCCTTCCTCTCAGAGATGTGGTATTGTAACTGTCTTGACTTTGCTGCCCTACATTGGTCACTAGAGGAGCAGTTCCCTCCCTTTTGTTGTAGGTTCCTTGCTCTTAGAGAAACATTTTAGAGCCACGGTAATGGTGCGGGGCACAGGTGGAGCCTATCTGTTTGGCTGAATATGTCAGTGGGAGGGAGCTGTGTTTATTTTTGTTTCATATTCTTTGGATGTGTCTATATGGCTTTCTAACTCACAGGCTGACAGAGGTTGTTATTATGCTGATGCTTGCCATATTGTGCTCATGAGAGGGAGCTGTATTTTCATTCAACCATAGTGGGCTCACTGTACTTTTACTACAAGTGACCCCTTTTCTTATTTTGTGGTCATTAAGCCAGTTACTCTTTGCCTTCTTATGAAGGGTGTGAGGGTGGATTGGTTCCTTGTTGATTAGTTTATGGCAGTTGCCCAGTAGCCACCACACCTTCTTTTTCTACGGTCTCTGGGGCACTTTCCATAGTTATCCTGTATATAGTTCATCCTATTTAGTACTTCTTTATACTCTTTGTAAGTCATTTTATCTTGTTTGTTCCTTGTGGTTTTGTAAAGTGAGAAAGAGTGATTTAGCTAAGTATCCTGTATCCGGGCTGGGTGGGATTGGAGGAAGGATTGATGTGCTTTCACTATATGCCCTATAAAGTAATTTCATCAAATTTTCGAGGGCTTAATAGCCCCATCATGTGGAAGAGGGTCCTGATGCATGTAAAATGTTTGGGGGGTCACATAATATTTCTGCAAGAGACCCACCTTATTAAGAGAGAGCAGATAAATTGGGGAAGTTTGTTTTGGGGGTGTGTAGTATATATGTCCCTTTATTCCTGTAAGACGAGGTTTTTTATTTTATGCCATTGGGGTGGGTTAACTGGGTATCTGACCAAGTCAAGCGGGATGAGGAGATCGATGGCTGTTTGTTAAATGTAGGCTAGATGGGCAGCCCTTGATTTTGGGTTCATTGTATGGCCGAATAGTGATGATCCCATGTTTTTCTTACTGTCTCTCAGGTATTATTAGATTTGGGCCCAGTCCCAATTTTGATGGGTGGGAAAATGAATCAAGTAGTGGATCCCTTGCGAGATAGGAGTGGGTCCCCATGCTTTTACCTTCCATGGGTGGCAGGGCTCTCAAGCTACTTTTGCAGGACCATGGTCTTCAAGACATGTGGCACTTAGAGCATCCAACTAGCTGTGACTACATATTTTCAGCCCCACATAATTCCTACAGTAGGCTGGATATGGTCTTAGCTTCTGCTTCACGCCCATGGGGCACTTCATTCTACTATGAAGCTCATTTTAATATCAGACCCTTCACCTGTTACCTATAGTTTTACTCCTGGGATTACTGAGGGCTTGGCCAAGTGCTGGTGTTTTAATGTCAGCCTATGTAATGATGCTGTCTTTGTACCTTGGCTCCTTCAGGGAATACGGACCTATCTAGATTTTAATTTTCTGAGGAGACAGCGGCAAAGTGGGCCTGGGAGGGTTTTAAAGCCTATATTCAAGGCCATGTTATAGCTTATGCTTTGACCAAGAACAAGGAGAAACTCAGGGACTCCAGTCTCTGGTGATGCAACTATCTGATTTGCAACTACAGCATAAGGAGGTGACCATTCCCCCACCCTAGTCCAAGCAATGAGAACTCGTCAGTACAAAATGAATGTCATAAACTCCCAGCAAGTTGAATTAGTTTTGTGTCACTCCCATCATGAATATTGGGAAGGGGAAGGCTGAACATTTGCTTGCCTATTGGTTAAAGAAGATGTCAGCAGAGTCTAAGATACCAGGCATCCGAGGAAGCTATGCTCTTTTAATAGCCCCAGAGTCGATAAATGAAGCTTTTCGTAAGTTTTACACTGGGTTATATACCTCTAAGTTGCCTCAGGGAGCAGACCACTAGGAACATTAATGCATTTTTGAACTTGGTCACCCTTCCTAAACTATCTGGTGAACAGGCCAACTCTTTGGATGCCCCTATCACCCCCAAAAGTTCAAGCTGCCATTGGTCAACTTTCAAGTAGTGAAGTCACCATGTCATGAGTTTATAAACACTTTGGTGACCTAGTCAGTTCCCTGTTGGCATCTGATTTCCAGAAGGCATGGGAGTCTAGTCACTGCCAGAATCTATGACTGAGACTACCATTTCTGTGTTGCCGACAAGGGTAAGGACCCCCACCAATGTTACAGTTATTGTCCCATCTCTCTCTCTCTAAATGTTGATTACAATATTTTAACTAATGTTTTAGCCTTGAGGCTGCATACAGTTTTACCTTTTGGTGCATCCAGACCAAGTAGGTTTTGTGGAGGGAGAGATGGGGAGGACCACATTAGGCGGTTAGTTAATTTGCTGTTGGTGGTGAAGTTCTTGTCTGATCCAGTTGCAGTGGTAGCCTAGACACAAAGAAGGCATTTGACTCCTTTGAATGGCCATATTGTTTGCCACCCTTCATGTTTCGTGAGCATGGAGGTTTCATAAGATGGGCACATGCCTTTACTTAGCACCTGCAGTCCTCAGTTGTTATGAATGGGTTCACCTCAGCCAGATTCCCTTTGGGTAGAGGGACAAGGCAGGGGTGGCCCCTGTCCCCAGCATTATTTGTTTAGAGATAGAATCCCTGGCCCAGAAGCTACGTGAAACTTCCTGTCTTTCTGGTATTACACTGGGAGTGGAAATGTTCAAACCAATGCTTTTCACTGATGACATTCTCATAACGCTCTGGAATCCATCCTTATCAATTCCAGTCTTGGTGGAGTTGTTGGCTTGGGCCTAGCATCTGGTGAAATATTTGGGTATTTTTATTTCCCTTAACTAGAGGGACTGGATTAACCTTAACATTTTCCCTTACTAAAGCTGTTAAAGAGGATTTTGACAGGTGGATGTAATAGCCATCTGTCATTGGGGGCAAAGCTGGGCTTTGCAAATGTTGGTCCCCAAAGTGCCATACTTCATTCAATATTTACATTTACCTGTTCCTGAATCTATTTGGAAATCTCTGGATAAGTTAGGCAATTTCTGTGGGATGGGGTAAGCATCAGATTTCATTATTGTGGTTAAATACCCCATTGGTCAATGGTTGGCTCTGTGTCCCTGGTTTAAGGGATACTGTCTGGTGTCCGGCCTCAGGCAAGTTTGGATGTGGCTACATGTGGACATAGGGCATAGGTTGGTGGATTGCACTTGAAGAGTTCTTGGCTCATGGCAAGCACCTGAATTGATTTTATGGGACCCCTTTTGCCTAAGGCCGGGTTATCCCATTCATGACTATATTGGTGGCATTTGGAGGACTGTGGCTAGGATAGTTTCTTCTCCATGGCAAGTTCCTTCACTAGATGGCCATTATGGAATAATCCTAAGTTACTGGCGGTGGTTCCCCTATTTATTGGCCTCAATATACCAAGGGAGGATTTCAAGAGTTGCTGACCTTTTTCATCTGGAAACAGGCCATTTTAGGACTTTGTTACTTTTAAATCTCAAGCCTCCTCCTCCCTACCACAGTCACATCTGTGGAGGTATTTTCAAATTCATCATCTGCTCTCTACGTTTACATTCTCGCAGCTTTGTTTTGCCCTAGAGGAGATTTGGGAAGATATTTTAGGTTTAGCAGACAGTGGTTCCCCTACTGTCTGACCCTTGAAAGTTGGTCACATTTATTAGGGACTCCTGCAAGGATACACCCCTCAACGTCTGTGTTGAAATCTAGATGGGAGAAGCAGCTTGGTTACTCCTTAACTGAAGATGATTGTGATCACTGATGGTCTGGTGTTCATTGGTGCTTGCCGGGATGTTGGGGCAGGTTCGTGCAGTGGAAGAAGTTGCACCTCTGGTACAGGACGCCAGATCAGTTGAGGAAAATGAACCTAACGAGTCATTCTGAGTGCTGCCGGTGTCATCAGAAGAATGGCACCTTGTTGCACGTTCCCTGGTCCTATTCTAAACTGTTGAGTTGGTGGACCTCATTACAGACCAGAATTTCTGCAGTGCTTAAATGTATAATCCCTATCTATGCCTCCCTTCTGATCCTGTGCAATTCAAATCGCCTTCAAGTCCGGTACAAATCCCATCACCTTTAGTTTATGGTGGCCATTACAGAAGCCAAGTGCATGGTTTACAGGAAATGATGGTCTGAGCTAGCTCCCACTCTGGAGTAATGGGAGGACAACATGCACAATTAGCTAGCATGGAGTGTTTAAAATACATGGATTGGGGTAAGCCAAGCTATATGATCAGGTGCTGGGAATTTATTTGTCCTGATTTCTCCCTTTGGGGTTACTTGTTCATGAGGGAGCCCTTATTCCTGCTATTGATACCTTAGTTCCAGGATATCTGGGCAGTCATAGCCTGGTTGTTCATAGTACATTCCCCCCCCCTTTTTTGGCCGCGATATGAGGTAAGGGCCTTGAGCCCTGTGACAGGACTTCCTTTTTTGAACATTGTTGTGTCTGTTAGGATGATCTTTACACTCTGCCTCACTATCTTCTCTTAACCTTCTTCTCTGTTGTTCTTTTCTCATTCTAGCATGTTAGCTAACTAAATTAGTGTTGCATTATTATGTATGTGGTAGGATCTTCTCTTATGTATTTTAGTCCTGGGGTAATTACTCTGGATTTAATTATTGGATTGCATTTTCTGTTCATTCAATATGAAGGAGTAATATTTGTTCCTCAAAATGTGAATGTTATTTTCTATTTTGATGCATTGTTGTATCTTTTAGGTACAATTTGGCATTAATGGAATTTTTACTTTTAGTGGTACTGGACATTTATTGAGGTGTTTGCAATGACATAACTTTGTGTTCATCTTGAATTTTTAAAGAGAACTTTAATAAAATGTGAATAAAAAAATGTAGCTTGAAAACTTTACTGTAACTCTCCAGGTCAGGGCCAGCACTGTTTTATTCATGGTTCTGACATTAAATTCACAGGGTCTGACAAGGATGGCAGATGCAGTCAGTTGAGTTGGGCTTACAGTACTGTAAAAGGATGGCAGTCATCTTGACTGGAGCAGTAGACTAGCAGCTTGTCACCTTCAGTGCAGCTTTTCACCTTCAATGCAGCTTGTCACTTCTCAAGCAGACTGGAACAAGAAGTGGAACAGTCCAGTACTGAGGACCAGGCCCTACACATACCCCTAATGCTCCCAGGGCAAATGATGGGTAATGCCAAGTGGTAGCACTAACTGGCTGACTCCCCAGACTGTCCTAGGCTGGCAGATACTTTATTCAGGAGCTCAGGAATCACACAGTCTTTCACTGTCTCTGTGGCTGGCTGCAGACATTGACACCTCAGTGGCAGTTTGGTTTCACTACCAGACAAAGGGCAAGCAACCTCTTGGTGGCTCAACAGTTCTTGGGCTTCAACTTCAACACTTTGTGGACCGCAGGCAATGGGTACTCAGCGGGCTTCTCCTGATCCAATTTCAGCTAGGGCAGTGGTCAGTCTCAAGACAGAAACAACCCAGCTTGGAACACAAATGTAGACTTTAATGAGATGCTACAGGAACTCTCACAACATGCTGTTCCTCTGTCATATTGGAACTCCCAAAGGGTAATAGGATCAGGCAAATAACCATGATTGGAGACAATACCCCAGGCAGCTTCTTAAGCTAGCTCTCTTACTCTTCAGTGCTCCCCTTCTCACACAGAGCCTCACCTGAACTGCCCACAAGCTGCTCGTTCTCACCCAGTATGTGCAAACAACAGGCAACTTCCATTTGTTAGTCCACCCTTACCAAAATATCTTCGGAAAACCATAGCATTACCATTTGTCCACCATTTCCATACCATTGTAAATTCCACTGCAGTACCATTGTATCCCTTGACTGGTAACACATTGGATTTGTTTCAATTCCATTGTAAAACCATTGTTGCCATTGTGGTACCACATGGACAGTGGTATCACAATGAGAATTTGTGCATACATGGTACCACAATGCTCAAAACACACCATTGTATTCCCACTGCTGTTGTTAACACAATGGATTTGTTTCAATTCCAGTGTATTACCACTGTTGCCACCATGTTACCATGCACCGCAGTGGTAAGACAGAGTCAATTTCCATGTCCTATGGTAACACAATGAGCTGCCATTGCAACACCATTGAAATTTGTTTCACAATGGATTTCTTTCAATTCCATTGCCATACCATTGGTGACACTGTGGTACCATTTGTGTGCAGTAGTAGTGCAGTGGTGCTCAGAGGGGATGCTGGTAGCTCAATGATGACATTGCACTATCACTGCTATTGGTAATCAGGGGTAGCACATTAGTACAGTGGTTCTCATGTGGTATGACACAGACCACTCGAGATCCTACCACTAGTCCCCCATCCATGATATCAGACTGACATCAGGTCCTTCCCAGTTCTCACCCTCCCTGCATGCCTCTCACACCCTCCACTTTGGCTCCCCATGCCTGTCTCCCTCAATCACCAGCTCCCACAGAACTTAGGTCTGCAGCTGCACAATAAGGACCACACATGCAACAGTTTTGCTCAGTCTTAATAATTTGTAATCAATACTTTTGGTGATGCTAAATCATTATCTATCATTATTGATCCAATACCAAAAGCTGCCATAAACCGTAACTTTTCTTTCACTGCTGACAATGTGTTGTTTTATCATGATTAATCATAGTTAATCAATACCTGATGGAGGTTATTGGCAGCCAGAGTCTGATTCACAGATCATACTTGGTCATAGGCAGTCACAAAAAAAAAAAAATATATAGCCAACAGCTTAATCTGGTTCAGTTTCCATTGCTTACCATCTGTATTCCCCTTCCTCCCAGTCACCCCTGAAAAGGGACTTCTAGTCTCAATGGGCTTACTGAGTCGCAAAATTCAATACAATAAACAAAAATATAAAGATCTGTAATATTTGGCCATGATTAATCATGAGTGATGTACCCGGCTCACATTGGCTGCTCTGCTGTAATTAATTTGCATAATTTGTCATGTTTAATCATGATCAGTCATTGCCTTTTAAAATAAAGGTGTGACATTCTGTATTAGGCTTCATTAAGCCCATCCTGCAGCAGTGATAGTCTGTCCATGAAGAAATTATGAAATTTATTGCTGTCCTGTAAGGGAGGAAGGGATGGTAACTCTGGCGAACTGCTGTCCAGTGACCCCTTTCCACTTTTCAGTCTGTCTGCTCTGCCCCACATTCTGACATTACGTGATGTCTCCAGAGAGGGACGTGGAATGCCCCATACAAGTCTATGGGGCTAGTTTTCAAAATGGTTTTACAGACATTTAAGCAACCTCTGATAGAAAATGAAAGCCACTGCTCAACAAATATGGACCCTCCTGAATGCTAATGTGTTTGCCATAACCTTCCCAACACTTCCTCTGAAAACCGTAGTGGCCTTTTTTCCTTCTTGCTTCTGTTTACATTTCTAACACTTTCACCATAGTTCTTTTAATTTTGCCCACTGTTCCTGTACAACTCCCTAGTCCCCATCCCTGCCAGGGCATCCCTGTGGCAATCCCCCATCTTTGTAAAGTCTGCCTCCTGAATTCCAGGACCATCACCTTTGTATGGTTCGACTCCACTCATTCTTATATTGAACCACACCATTCAGCAATACTGGTCCACAGGTGCCACCATTCTGATGTCTGCAACACTGTCCCCATTGGTAAGTACTAGGTAAAATGTCTCCCTCATGAGTGGGCTCATTTACTAATTACCTAAAAATGCCCTGCAAGTCCAGGATATCCTACTCCTAGCTGAAGTTGCAGCCAGGATGCTCCAGTCCACATCTGGCAGACTGAAGTCTCCACCAGCAGCACCTCCCTTTAGTTTCCATCTTATGGATGGCTTCCAGTAGAACCCTGTCCATTTGCTCCACATGTGCTGGAGGTCTGTAGATCACCCTAGTGCAAACAGTTGCTCCATTTCCTGGTAATAGGGAAAGTTAAGTTACTTGTTCATGGTTATACAGTGTGTAGAGGTAGGGAGCTGTGGTATTCAAACCTGTGTCTATGTTTGCCACTCAGTGCTCTACCTTCAAGCATACGGTGCCCAGTACCCAAAAACATCACATAATGTCCCACCACATTGTGTGTGTGTGTGTATGTGAGTATGTATATATTATATATATCTATATCTATATATATATATATATATATATATATATATACACAGTATTATAGTAGCAGTCACACCACTATAGTTAGGGTTGATTGCCAGTTACAAACTAAAGTCAAAAGTTTGGACGTTAATAACTTTGGACCCGTTCAAAGGATTTGCCTGAAATGTGGTACACATGTTGGGGTGTGCTAGATCTCTTGATTTTCCAAATTGTGTTTCGGTCGGAGTGCTGGTCTTTGTGTATAAGCAGTGAAAATGCAAAATTATCCATTTTGGAGACACCTTTTGGCATTCTTAATGTGGTTCTGTACATCTGTTGTGTGGTGTGCAACTCTGTGAGATGGCTTGTTTGAAAGAGCTTTGGTGGCCATATATGCTGCTTTTGTTTGGTGAAAAAATATTAAGACATTCAAAAGTTATGGCACTTTGAAGTTCCCATTATAAGTCAATGGGAAAATTTATATGTATATCTGCGATCAAAGAATGGGGGTTCTGGCCATCTCGTCCTGCCTGGCAGTCAAAGAATTTGCAGCCTCGTGGTTCAAGAATCTTTGTTCCGAGGAATTTCAAAATTATTTCACCGCGAGATCCGCCATCTTGTTTTCAGTTTCCGATTGCACAAACACAAATATCTCGGCTCAGGAGTCACTTCTGAAGTAAAACTTCAATTGGTTTTACAGGGAACCCTGATCTATTGAGCCATGGCTTTGGTTCCATTGAAATCGGTCTAAAAATAGAGTTATTAGCTTTCAAATTCTTTGTTCACTGCTCGCTAACGATCTTTGATCGCGAGATTGAGCGCCATCGTGCATCATGACCTATTTACACAAATATCTCATCTCAGGGGTGATCTAGGGGCGAAATGAGTGTGATTATTGATCAGGTTGCTTCGTTCTATTGAGGCATGCCATTGGTTTGGGTGAAATTGGTGAAAAAATCGTATCAAAGGCTTTCATTCTTTGGCCATGAGCATGCGATTTCTTTGATCGCAAGGCTGCAAATTCTTAGACCGCCAGATTCTTTCACTGCCATCATGCATCACGAAGCGAGGATGAGATGGAGTATTAAAATTATTATTTTTCAGCTGAGGGTGTACTAGGAAGACAAATGAGGTAGGTTTCACTCAAGGGGCTTTGTTCTGATAAATCATGGTGGTGGTTTACAGCAATTGCTTGAATTTGTTAAATGACAACAGTTTTATTCTTTGGTCATGACCCTTCAAATTCTTTGATCACGAGCCTGCAGATTCTTTGATTGTGAGATTCTTTGATTGCAATTGTGCATCGTGGACGAGGGCGAGATGGCCAGGAAAAAAATAAATTTTCTCAGCTATGGGGTGTCCCAGGAAGACAAATGAGGGTGGGTTGTACTCAGGGGCTTTGTTCTCATGAACCATGGTGGTGGTTTTCCACAATTGTTTGCATTTTTAAAATTACAACAGTTTTTATTCTTTGGTCATGGCGCTGCAAATTCTTTGATCGCGAGCCTGCAAATTGTTTAATCGCGAGATTCTTTGATCACGATCCTGCATCGCGGGCAAGGGATGAGATAGCCAGAAAAAAATCTATTTTCTCAGCTCAGGGTGTCCTAGGAAGACAAATTAGGTGGGTTTTACTGAGGGGATTCGTTCTCATGACCCATGGTGGTGGTTTCTGCAATTCTTTGAATTTAAAAATGAAAACAGTTTTTAGTCTTTGGTCGTGACCTGTAAATTCTTTGATCGCGAGCCTGCAAATTCTTTGATCTCCATCTTTCATCATGAGGAGGGACAAGATGGCCAGATTTTCATAATGGAATACATAGGAAATTTAACCAATGTTCACCATTGAATATCTTGGAAATAGTTTGGTCTTCTAACTTGAAATTTGGAGGCATTTACAGCAAGTCTTGTGGATGAAAATTGCAGTGTTAATGTATTGTTTCATATTTATTGGATCTAGTATGTTGCAATCTGAACACAGATTGCAACAGCCTACATACAAGCTGCTGCCAATAGGTAGTGGAGATGTCAACAAGATACAACAGATGAGATTGCCTCTCTGTGAGGCTAGCTCAATAGGTGCCCCCACACATGGTAATTGACAGTAAGTGGAACTTGTACATGCATGGATAGAGCCACATAGGTCCAACACGTAGATGTTTAAAATTTACTATGATTGCCCCAATAGACGTTCTGACAGTCTTCGTACTGGAGATTCTGCATTGCAAAATGGCGGTCAGATTGCACTTTCATCCTTATAAGTTCTTACCTACCCCCTCCATGTTGGTGAGTGGGAATGGAACAGATAAGTTGAGAACACCTGATACTATTCTGGCACGTGACCCACGTGCCAGCTGTAATACCACACTGGATTTGTTGTTGGTTGTTGTGTGGGGCAGCTATTGAGGGTACAATGGCTGCCCTCATAGAAGTACTGACAGTGATAGTACTGGAGATGTTGTATTGAAAAATGGTGCTCAGAGTGCACTCTCATCCTTATAAGTTCTCCCTAACCCCTCCAAGTTGGTGACTGGGAATGGAACAAATAAATAAGTTGAGAACAACTGATACTATTGTGGTACTTGACCCATGTGCCAGTTGTAGTACCACACACTGGATTGGTTGTTGGTTGTTGTGTGGGGCAGCTGTTAAGGGTACAATGGCTGTCCATAGAGGTACTGACAGTGTTAGTACTGGAGATGTTGTATTGCAAATGATGCTCACAGTGCACTCTCATACTCACAACTTCTTCCCTAACCCCAAGTCAGTGACTGGGAATGGAACAAATAACCTTAGAACACCTGATTCTATTGAGGTGTTGAACCCATGTGCCATCTGTACCACCACACACTGGATTTTTTGTTGGTTGTTGTGTGGGCCAGTTATTGAGGGTAGCTTGGAATGGGGCCTACTTTCAATGTGTGTTCTGACATGCAACCAGGTCTGCTGAGCTGTGGGTGCATGTGGCAAGTATGTGAGGTCTGGAACACAGATTACAAGAACCTGCATGATAAGTTGTTGTGAATAGACAGTACATACGTGCACAGCTGACAATGCAAATTACAAGTGTCCACCATTGTGAACTAGCCTCAATATGTGGCCGACATGGCAAGTCACAACAAGCTACACCTCCACATGTATGCATAGAGCCAGAGAGGGCAATCAACCTCCTTTCTGCAAACTTGCAATGACTGGACTCACAGATGCAGTCACAGCCTCAGTACTAGAGATGGTGCATAGTAAGTTGTTCTGAAAAGGCAGTCCACACAGTCATAAGAGACTAAACATATTGTAAGTGCTCTCTATTTCAAGCTAAGCTCAATACATGTACCTACATAGTAAATCATAGCAAGTGGAGTTTCACATGTATAGATAGAGCCACAGAGGCTACTGACCTACTGTTTACAAAATGTGCAATGACTGCCCCATAGAGGTACTGACAGTCTTAGTGCTGGAGATGCTACATTGCAAAATGGTGCTCAGAGTGCACTGTCATCCTTGTGAGTTCTCCCTAACCCTCCTTCAAGTTGGTGACTGGGAATGGAACAAATAAATTGTGAACACCTGATACTATTGTGACACTTCACTCATGTGCCAGCTGTACTACCACACACTGGATTTGTTGTTGGTAGATGTGTGGGGCAGCTATTGAGGGTACAATGACTGCCCACATAGAGTACTGACAGTGTTAGTACTGGAGATGGTGTATTGCAAAATGATGCTCACAGTGCACTCTCATACTCACAATTTCTTCCCTAACCCCTAGTCAGTGACTGGCTCTGGAACAAATAACTTAAGAACATCTGATCCTATTGTGGTGTTGAACCCATGCGCCATCTGTACCATCACACACTGGATTTTTTTGCTGGTTGTTGTGTGGGACAGCTATTGAGGGTAGCTTGGAATGGGGCCTTCTTGAAATGTGTATTCTGATATGAAACCAGGTCTGCTGAGCTGTGGGTGCATGTAGTGCGTATGTAGAGTCTGAAACACAGATTGCAAGAACCTGTATGATAAGTTTTGTGAATAGACAGTACACACATCTACAGCTGACAATGCAGATTGCAAGTGTCCCCATTATGAGCTGGCTTCAATATGTGGGCCACATGGCAAGTCACAGCAAGTGACACCTACACTTGTATGCATAGAGTCGAGAGGGCAATTGAAGTCCTTTCTGCAAAACCTCCAATGACTGGACCCACAGATGCAGTCACAGCCTCAGTATTAGAGATGCTTCATTGCAGATTGATGCTCAGAGTGCACTATGACCCTTGCAATTTGTCCTCTAATCTGTGAGGTGGTGACTGGGAATGGAACAAATAACTTGACAACAATTGTTCATATTGTGACTCTGCACCCATGTGACATCTGTGCCACCATACACTGCATTAGGTGTCTGTCCCCCCAATCTAGGAGATCCTCTCTCCAGTGTTCTACTTTCTCTGCATAGTCAGGGCCATGCAGTCACAGTGCTATAGAAGACATGTAGATCAATAGTACTCCTCAGTAACAGTAATTGCTTTAAAATAAAACTCAGGAGACATAGCATAAGGTTTATAATTACTTTATTATTTCAGTATTTATATACAGTTTATATATATTTAGTCTGAATTGTTTGGTTGTTTTGAATGGGCAACAAACCAGTTCACTGTATATATCCGTGATCATGTTTTGGGGATGCTTTTGTTTCTTGTTATTTCACCGACATTTTTGTGCTCTATCTTTTCAATATGTTTAGTGTTTAGAATTAATATCGTGTATAGATTTGTAAGTTGTTCCATATGGGCATTAATGTTACAGAAGATGTAGTGAGCACATTTTATCTTTGCTACATTTATTGCTGAGTGGTATTACTTATGTGTCTATTGATAGTATCTTATCACCACATTCAGTGACAAGTTAGATATTAAGACAATGGAGACTAATGATACGTCATTTGACATGTGGTTTTCAACATTTGACAGCTATTTCATGCAACTGATTAGAATAGAGTTAGCTTTTAACCTAATTAATGTTTAATGGCATTTAGTTATTGACTATATGTGCACATGAGACAGTAAGAAACATTTAGCAGTTCTCATGAGCATACAGTATTCATTCATTTTTCCATAGGAGAACCACATGTGGGATTATTATAACAGTGTAAAAGTGGGTGAGAAAATTTACTTTGTGAGTAGACACCTTTAGTTTGTTTTCAATAGACACATTATGAAGCTTAATTTGTTGTTATGTTTTTATTGTGTTTTAGTTAAATGAAAGATGTTTCTCATTTCTCATTTTAGTAGTTTTATACTTTATTACTAATGTCTACATAAGTTTTACTACTAATTTTGTTAAACTAGCAGTTATCTATTTGAAGGTGGATCTACCATTATCAAGAACTAAAAAAAAAGATGGAAGGATTACAAACATTTGTTACATATTTAACTATGTCATGGCGTGGTGAGGATACTCATTTCACATCCATTTTTGGCTGATGCCGAGATGGTTGGTTAGGCTGCAAATCAATGAGTTTTTAAAACTATTATTATTTGTGGAACTGGGAAAAATTCTCATCTGACCTCCAAAAATATGGACGATCCTGTTAAAGCAAGAGCAGACCAATTGTTTGCATTGTGGAGCAGAAGTAGACAACCATTTTAAACATTTTGTGTTTAGGTATCAGTTGTAAACATCTGTTCACATATAGAAATGTATTGTACAGTGGACATAGGCCAGAAAATCACATGTATACATCTCTATTATCAGCTATGATTCATATGGACACCAGCACTTAATGCAATGCAATACCATTAAATGCATGGATAGAGTGCCTTTGGCACAGTAAATAAACAAATGATGTGATTTTTATCTTTTTTTGTTAACAAACATAAATATTTCTAAGTATATTTAACTTATATACATTTGATTTGAAGCTCAGTATTATACACATATGTACACGTCTGAGTCGTATTTCTTAGTTATAGCTCATCATATTCAGTGTTGAAATTCCAAGGGCAGTGACAGATAATACTGTAGAGTTAATTAACACATGAATTTTTCTGTTTTTTAAAACAAATGCAAATGCGTGAAAGTCTATCTAAGTAATATACATGCAATTTAAAGTTCAGCATTATATACATATACACAAGTCTGAGTAGCATTTTTTGGTAGAGTCTGTCATGTTCAGTGTTCAGAGTGCAAGAACAACGATAGAAAATTCTATCAGATTGTTTTCAACAATTGCAGTTTATTGCTAGCAGATGACACCACAATGTAGGTAGTCATGCTGCTAACGTAGATGTGATAACTACATTTGCCAAGACATAACTTATTAACTGATACAGTGTAATATCCAGCACCTTGAGTTACTCGGTTACTCTGTTACTCGGTTAATGGACAAAAAGAAGCCAAGGCCCATCGAGATTGTCCTCCTCACCTTGTGGATCACTGTACCCTGTCATGTTATTATATATTATTTTAGAAGCCATTTGTCTAGTTTTGTTTTAAAGTTATTAATACTATCACATTCAACAATGTCATCTGGCAAAGAATTCCAAAGTCTTGGAGCTCTGACAGTAAAAAGTGCTGTCTTTTATTTGTTTTGGTTCAATCAATTTCTATTTGCTTATTATGATTTCTTGCTACAATTTTCCTTCCTGTAAATGATAATCCACATAATTCCATTAAAATTTTGGAATGCACAATCTTGAAAAGTTGAAGTAAATCGCCTCTTGTTCTTCTAAGACTCAATGAGTACAATCCAGTTTTTGAAGCCTAGTTTCGTAGTCTAAATGAGAAAGATGTGGTACAATTTTGTTGCCCTTCTCTGCACCTGTTCTATCCTAGTAATATCTGTAATCAAGTAAGGATTCCAAAGGGAGATCCATAATCCATATATGGTCTAATATGTGATTTATAAAGAGACATATTGCATTCTTCAGATTTAATAACAAATGTATTGTTTATTCTCTGAAGAAGCGTATTAGCTTAGTTAGCCACTTTGTTACAATGATCAGTAGATGACAGTTTGTTGTTTACTAATGTTCCCAGATCTTTTCCACAACTGACGCTCTTATACTAATATTATTTAGAGAATACAATTGTTTGGGGTTATTTTTCCCATATGTAAAACTGCACATTTTGAAAGATTAAAAGACATTCGATTGGTATTTGCCCAGCACTCAATTCTAGCAAGATCGCTTATTAGAATGTTTCTGTTTATGTTGCTGTCAACAGGGCCTCCCAACTTAGTGTCATCTGCAAATTTTGAAATTATGTTATTTGATGAAATAGTCAGATCACCAATAAAGATACTGAACAATGTCGGTCCCAAAATCGATCACTGGGAACACCACTGAAACTTTACCCCATCAGAAAGTTCCCCATTAACCCTGACAGTCTGTGTTCTATTATTCAATCAACTATGAACCCAAGAAACAACATCATATGAAAACCCAATTGAATTAATTTATTTAACAATATGAAATGTGATACCTTATCAAAGCTTTACTGTAGTCTAACAAGATAACATCAACTGGTATATTAAGGTCCAGGTATCTACTAATCCTGTTGTAAAGGATAACAAGTTGGTTGTGCATGAATAACCAGATTTGAACCCATGTTGTGTTATATCGCCAATATTTAGGGACTGGATTTCTTCCTCAATAAGGGATTTGATCTTTTTCCAGTAATTTACAGGGAATAGAGGTAAGACTAATGGGCCTATAGTTTTCTGTTTTAGAATGAGGTCCCTTTTTAAAATAGGGGTAACAATGGCGGTTCTCCAATCCATGGGAACCCTAGATTCCTTCAGAGACTTATTGAAAATAATTGTAAGTGGTAAAGCAATTGCATCAGATGTTCCTATGAGAAATTTAGAAGTTATATTATCTGGACCAGGGCTAGTTGTTTTTTAGCAGTATCTAAAAGTTTATATGTCTCTTGAAGTGTAACAGTATAATTATGTTTGTTACCTTTGTGGACAAATGGTACATATTCTGATCCTTGCTCAAAACTGAGCAGAAATACTTATTAAATTCCATAGCTGCCAACCTATCCGAAATTATTGTTTTATTATTTATAATTAGTGGGCCTACACTTCTAGTATCTCCCTTTTTCCATTAAGATAAGAATATAAACTTTTATGGGAGTCTTTGGAGTGGGCAATTTTAAATTCAAGTTACGTTTAGCTAATATAATGGATTTCTTTAAATCCTTAACTGCCTTCCTATAATTTACTAATATTCCCTCTTTCTGATCTGACTGGCACTGTATTAGTTGAGTAAATAACTTTTGTTTACATAAACTTTGTTTTTGATAGAGCAATTGTACCATGCAGGGATTTTCCCTTTATTGTTATATTTTCTTCTTATTGGTACATATTTATTTTCTAGTTCGTAAATTACATTTTTAAAGGTGTACCAAGCATCCTCTATATTTAATGGAGAAAGTAATGGGTCCCATGGAATAGCCTTAAGATGCTCATTAATTATAGAAAAATATGCTTTATCATAATTTTTAACATGAGTTTATTCCTAGGGGTTATGTATACCAAGGAAATTGTAAAGAAAATTGTCATGTGATCACTATTACCTATTGGGTCAATTATCTGTAAATTAGTTAAAGATGCTACCATATTTGTTATGACTAGATCTACTATATTTGTCCCTCGAGTGGGTTCTCGAACTAATTGAGAAAGACCCACATCTGTAATTGTTGAAGTTAACTGTGTATCATATTGATTTGATCCTATTAGATAATCCCAATTAATAGATGGGAAGTTGAAGTCACCCAAAATAATTACTGACCCTTATCTGCTAGCTGGAAATCTCTTTAGTTAATTGTTTAATATAACCGATATCTGAGGAGGGTGGACAATAACAGGTACCAACCAAAATCTGAGAATGACCATTAGGTTGTAGGTTCACCCAAATGCTTTCTGTCTGTGAATTTATTAAGGATTCAGAAGATGGAATATCACTTGTAAAATATAAGCTCACACCACCTCCTTTTTATTATTTGTTCTATTTTTGCTATAATGTTTAAATCCAGGGATTTCCATAATCTATTGTTTATTGGAATTACCCCAAGTTTCCGTTATGGCTATTAGTCCTATGTTCAATTCCTGGATTTTCATTTCTAGTTCAGCCATTTTTGCAATATTAAGAGACTGTGCATTGAATGATAGAACATTCAATTTATCAGCCTTTAGTAAGTGGGTCTTTAGAGATGTCAGTAATATCCTTGTCTCCCCCTTGATGCTAGTTTAAATGATTCTTAATAAAGGTTGAAAATTGACGTCCTAAAGGGAACTCCCCTTCTGCTGAGGTGCATACCATCCCAACAGAAAAGGGATGGTTTTCATTGAATTCTTCCCAGTGTGTAGGCAGGCAATATCCTGCCTATAGCACCACTTATGGAACCATTCATTTAATGCTCTGATTTTATTCAGAATTTGATTAGTGGCTCTAAGAACAGGGATAATCTCTGATATACAGATGCTACATCCTCTCTCTGTCAGAATATTACATAAAGAGACAAAGTCCTGTTTTAATTGCTGAAGGGGTATCTTATTAATATCATTAGTTCCAGCATGAACAATCACCAAAGGATTTTTGCCTGCTGCTATGAGGGCAACTTTAGTCATGGAAATTATATCTGAGACTCTAGCCCCTATAACTTGAGCAGGTTTGGTTCTCCTTATCTGGGTTACAGACAGCACGATCAATGTATTTAATCATTGAATCACCCAGTACATAAACCTGTTTGTTAATTGACTTAAGGGAGGCGTTCATTTAGATTGTGGGGAGCCTGTGTGACCTTAATAGTCTTTGTACATTTGTTGGGTAACCAACAATGAAGTAGTGTTAGAATCTGAAGTTGGGTCAAGATATTCATTATTAGCTTTAACACACTGTTCATCATTGAAACTGGTTTCATCAATTGTAATCAGTCCCAGTTGTTCAAAGGAATTATGTAATGGAATTGGAGGGAGGAATTAAACTGCACTTCCTTTGTCTGTAATGATCTGGTATGTGGAATAATAGACCAGGGTATTTCCTCAGTTAGTTGTTGTGATGACAAGGGTGATTCATAGGGAAAAGGAGTGGAGACTTTAGTAGAACCTTCAGTTTTAATTGGAGACTCTAACATAGGTTTGAATGATGTAGTGTTGTTTACAACATCAGTTTGAGTGATGTTTATACTATTAGCTTCTAAAAGGAGAACATATGGTCTATATACTCTTCAGGGCTTCAATTTCCACATTAACTGCAATTTTAGGTGTTTCTGTGTCATTTGACACCCTGTTTTGAAGCGTACAGTTTCTTCCTGTAGAGTAATGACTAATTGACATCTCTCACAAACAAATTTGGCTGTTTGTTTGCCAATAGCATATATCTGTGCAGAATGAACAATACTTGTTTGCTCTCTTCATTGCTCTATAATGTACCAGTGCAGTTGTAGTATTAAATATTACCTTGTTGTTTAATGTGATAGTAATAGTTAGCCTCTGTCCTGATGTACCCGGTGGACACGGTGAACCGCCTATGATGCGCATGTCTCTACATGCAGCCCTCTCACTAGCACAAGTCCTTATGATGCGCCTAAACTGGAAGTGCCTAACGGCTGTACTTCCGGTTGTGCTATGACTACAGAATGTTTAGAACTGTTTAGAAATAAAGAACTTCCTCAGTATATCAGAATTACAGTGTAAATAGCACTAAAAGTGCTTTGCAGCAGTGAAAAAGTGCCTAGAGCAATTGGGGATGTCTGGGACTGACAGAGCAGACCTCCAGAATCCCACAATGCTCTACCTGATCATCAAAGAGCCTTGGTAGTGGGATGACACCTCCACCAAGACACAAATAAAACAATAATTTACAAGTTTAGAAGCACTCAAAGGTATATATAGTGTCAACACCTCTCTCCAGAGGTTCGCTGTGAAGTAGCAACTTTATACTAGTGCCCCGCCGCTAGCTCGAGTCCTTATGATGCGCTAAACCGAAGTGCCTAACGGCTATACTTCTGGTTGCTATGACTACAGAATGTTTAGAACTGTTTAAAAATAAAAACGTCCTCAGTATATCAGAATTACAGTGTAAATAGCACTTAAAAGTGCTTTGCAGCAGTGAAAAGTGCCTAGAGCAATTGGGGATGTCTGGAACTGACAGAGCAGACCTCCAGAATCCCACAATGCTCTACCTGATCACCAAGAAGCCTTGGTAGTGGGATGATACCCTTCACCAAGACACAAATAAAACAATAATTTACAAGTTTAGAAGCACTCAAAAGGTATATATAGTGTCAACACCTCTCTCAGAGGTTCACTGTGAAGTGGCAAACTTCATACTGAGTCTGCTTGGATTTGGCAGAACTGAATTTAGTAATTATTACAGTCAAGGTCAATAATTTCTCTTTCTTTATCCCTCCCTTTCTTTTGTTTTTGGTTTTGCTTGTTTCATTTCCTCCTCTCTTCTTTTTTCCTTGATGTTTCTGTTCTCAAGCGATAACATTGAAAATGAAAATTTCCTCTGTATGTTATTAGACATTCAATTTTGCGATTTGCCTGGATAGTGCATACTTAAAGTATGATGAAATTGTTGAATTTCTCTGATATCTGAGTATTTATGTATGTTTTGTAATATATGTAGTGGAACTGTTTGTTAAACATGTAAGATTTGTTCCTGTAATATAATATTACATGATGTTTCTGTTCTTTGAAACCATATTCTTAAAACAGGACAACTTTGATAAACAGGGCCTTTGGTCCTAAAAGTTATTATCCTGCCAAAATATAAAAGTTTTTACCTATCTAATGTGGACAACAACAGGAAAAGGATTGAGAACTTAACCTGACGAGTATTGTTGAAACAAGTAGAGTTCTCAACACAATATATGAAGAACAGTAGTTGCATTTCTGATAAGCGTTTAAATAAGTTAGTGATTTTGTCATTGCCATATAAGATTATACTGTGAAACAGCTGAATACACAGTAATATGTGATGAGACATGCAGGGTTATGTAAGGCATCTGCAAAAGACATGACTAACTGACTGTCTATTGATTACAGCTCAATACCCTCACGTCTATTTGAACAGTAACAATGCAGTTTTTGTCATTAGTATATCAAACTTGCTAATGCTGAATATCACAATACAATGTTTTTGAAAATTGCATTGCAATGAATGATGAAAACAGCATTGTTTTGTATCAATGTATGAGGATAGTAGTGTGATAAACAAGTAGTTGTCTACTATAGGTAGCTGCATTGCTGTACTGTTGTGGTGTCTTCTGCGATGGTAGAGAAATCAAAGCAATTAACATGGGTTGTGGTGATTTTGTGCAACAAGTAGAACATAGGTCACCATGGGTGGTTTAACACACCAGTAGTTTCTAATGAAGGTGAAATGTATTCTATTAAAGGTAAATACATGTCAACATTGTTGGTAAACAATTATATCTGGATAGAATATGCAGATGGAATGTTATTATTGCAGATATGCTGGTTTAGAGAGATGCTGTGATGAGATGGCATCACTCTTCCATACGTTATTGCAACATTGGTGCAAGGAGAATTATGACATATGCTTCTTTCAGATTACTTGGGAGTCTTTCTTTAAGAGTGCATACTGTATCATTGCACTCCACCACCCTTTCTAACCCTTCACCAAGTGACATAGTGGCCAGAGTGAATGGATAGGCCATGATGGAAGATTATTGCATGGTTGTCAAATTGAGTTCCTGAGAACATAGTTCTCCCAGCAATGAAGTGTGAAATTGGTGTTTACTTTCCGCCTTGAGAGTTAAAGCGTTGCAATACAATCGTTATGTATGAACTTGAATATGTAACTCTCAGAGAGCAAACACAAGAACTACCACATCTTCAGCAGAGCCAACCAGTTTCTGCATTTGCAAATAACTTGCGGAACTTCACAGTTCTCTGTTCAGGGACATAGACAGCCATCCAGAGCATATCCTGAGTTGTTTGTGATTCTTTGTGGCCGCATGACAAACATGTACTTGGACACATAGTCAACTTTAAAGTGTTGGCGCAGATCAATGCCATCATCTGTCAAACTGTTTATCATTCCCATCACGAACTCTGTGACATCTTGTTGTGTATTGTCAGCAAACATTGATTGTCCTGCATATTTTCCAAGAGTTAGTCATAGAGGAGTCAAGCTTTGTAAACTGGGCAACTGGTCTTGACTACCTCTAATGACCTCTTTAATGCTTCCAACAGAGGTGTCAACTGACTTGAGTTTAACACATAAGCAAACTCAGGGATGTGGAGAAATGCTTGCATAGTTGCATTTGCATAGCAGTTTACTCCTGTGCTGTTGTCAAATACTGGCAGTGTGTTAACCCCAATACATTTTTTCGCAGGTGGAGATGTGATTTGTTTATGCAGACACTGCTCTGAAATGGAGTGCTGAGGTGTACTGTGGAGTTTTAGTGTGCTTTCTTTTTAGTTTGTGTCCTTCATCCATTGTGATAACTGTTCCAGACTCATATCTGGGAACTGGAAGCAAAGGGCATTTGGTTGCTACAATATCCTAATCTGTTGTACTCAACTATGCATTTTGTGTCAGCACATATTTTACTTTCTGCCAGATTCACAATGTGTACTCCAGACAATTGTCTTACATGAGACAAAGCAACATAAGACATCCCATCCTTGAATATACCAGTGCCTATATCTACAATGGCACTATCAAGGCTGAGGCCTTGTGACTTGTGTATGGACACTGCATAAGCAGCACACAATGGAAATTGTTTCCTGGTCACATATGTCTTTCACAGGTTCAAACTTGACAATTACTCTGTCTATTGGACGAGGAGTTCTTGAGTTGTCAAACTTGACAACTACTAGTCAACAGCTGTGTTCTGACATTGTACTGGAACTTATGGATGTACCCATGGCTCCATTCACGAGACGCTTAACATCAATGTTTCTCGAAGCATGATACGTGCATTTCTACACTGTGGTAGCACAGCTTCAAAGCCAGCTGTGCATGACACGTCACATGTGAGCTCTTTGAGACGGTCAACAATTTTCAATACCATTGTTCATGATAGGGTGACACCATCTATGGTATCTATGCATGGGAGAGTGACAATAGGTTGCTGTTCTCTCTGCATCATGATCTCATTGAACTCTGCACACTGCTTAAGTCTTGGGAACAGACATACAACATGTACTCCAGATTTCTGTACACATGCAAAGATATCACATGCATCCTGAATAGGAGCATCATTTCTTGTGATCATCGCTGTCTTAGCATTTCAATCTGGGTGGGTGACAGTGCACCAATATGCGCCTCATCAAGTAATGCTTTGTAAGACATGTCACCATGCTGTCTCATATTCTGTGACAGTTCAACATATGAGAAGAATTCCCACAGATTGACTCACCTATGCAGCCAATTGTTTTCTTTGCCTCTTCAATGGAAAGACTACAGAAAACATGTTTATCATTTACAGGAGCCAGCTGAAGGAGATCTCCAAGAACAAGAATGTTCTTACCACCAAATGATTTGTCATCATTGGTCCCTAGTATCTCCTGTAGCCGTAGATGAACATATGTGAGAGAACATTTGAAACCATGCTAATCTCATCTATTATCAGCAAATACATCTTGTTAAACATTGACCTCAGTTCAGAGGCAATATCATATGACAATTTCCTGTAATCACCACTCTTACCATGCTCAACTGGCAACATGAATAACCTAGAAGTGTGATACCACCTATGTTATAAGCTGCCAAACCTGTAGGAGCAGCAGCAATAACAGATGTTGCTGCATTGCAAAGCTCATGCACACCTTTGCTTATAGCTTCAATCAAGAATTTCTCAGTTCCAGCAGCACCACTAACAAACATCCTGATTGGTGTCTGTTCATCACAAACACACTGCTTGGTACTGTGCTGAATAGCATGTTTCACAGCATGTATCACAGACTGATACACAACTCTTTGGTGTGAGTTCAATTTGTCAGCAATGTCGGTTGCTGACTCGACCTTTCTTTTGAATCACAATAGTACCTGATAGTCCACAGCCATTTTGCTCTTCTCCCCACCCCTACCAGCCACTTCGAGCAAGTTAATCTTTTGCCTGTGTGATCTTTTTTCCCCATTAGCTCCTTATATTGTTTTGCCACTAGAGGAGCCTGATTAAGTTGAACAATTTGCTCCAATACCTACTTGTCACATTTTACTGCTCTCTAGTAGCTGTTTTCCTTGGTGATCACCCTCTCCAATCGTTAAAGCTATCCGCCATTGTGCACTCCCAGATCAGCCCTCCTCCTCCTGCTCCTGTCAGGCAATGTCACCCCAATCCCGGCCTGGCCAGCACTGGTCCTCCCCTGAAATCTCCTGGGCTGCGCATTGCTTCTATGAACATCTGTAGCCTCCTGAAAAAACTGGACTCTCTACACTGCTGGGTGGCCTTCATAAACCTGATGTTGTTGCCCTGATTGAAACCTGGCTGTCTCCTCCACTCCTAACTCATGTCTCTCTCCTGGCTACACTCTCCACTGGTTGGACCATGTCGGCAGGAGAGGTGGGGCTGTGTCTTCTATTTGAAGGATTCTTTCATGGGGCTACCACTCCCCCGCCTGACCTCTACCATGAGGCCCAGGCACTTACTCTAAAGCTGTCCCCGACCCAGCTAGAGGCCCATTATTCCTAACCGTAGCCTACACAGCCCCAGGAACCAATCCCAGGCCCTGGGCCCACTAATTGACTACCTCACCTCCCTACCCAACTCATCGGACAAATCTTGGTGGGCGACTTGAATATAAACTGGCTCTGCCCTCGTCCTCCTCCACCGTGAGGCTTTTGATTCAATTGACCTAACTCAACTGGTACACAGCCTACTAGAAAAAAACCTAAGGGGACAAGCACCCTCCTGGATGTGGTCCTTACCAACAGGCCAATCCGCATCCAAACATCCAAATCCTCCCTGACTGCCTCAGTGACCACTCCTGTGCTTTTCAACTGGGAAACCCTCGGCCCTCATCCCGGTCAAAACCACCTCTCGAAGGTGGCTTAGGCCTGGGGGACTCATAGGCCTTAAGCGCTTCCTTGCCCACACTGATTGGCCCCTCTGATGAGGGCAACCAACATTGACTTGGCCCTGGCCTTCTTTGTAAGCACTTTCAACTTTGCCTGTGAATCTTTGCTCCCACAACTGCTAGGAGGTCCAAAGTGAAACATGCCCTTGGATCACCCTGCCCTACTGTGGCAACTTAGCAACACGACAATCTTTGGCACCTTGCTGTTGCTACTGGCTGTTCAGCTGACAGGCAGTCCTATGCTCACCGCCATCAACCCAGTGCACCTGGGCCATCCATAAAGCAAAGGCGGAATACTACCAAGCCCTCTTACCTCCTCCTGGGGAACCCCAGGTGCTTCTGGGACAACATCAAGCAACTGAATGGTCACCCAGTCCCCTCTCCTTCTCTTCTCAACATCAATGGTACCGTCTCCTCTGACCCTGCCCTCATTGCCTCCCACCTCAATAACTCCTTTACCGACCTTAGCTCAAGTACTTCCTGGTAACATTTCAGTCCCCTCCTCCATCTGTACCACCACCCATTGCCCGCCCTTTTTCCACCTGCATCATGTCACCATGCAGAAGCTAGGCCTTACTTGCTAAAAGCCCTAAAGGTAACACCATCGGTAATGACTCACTTGATCCCTGCCTTTTACTTCAGGGCCTGGATCAGGTCCTCTTACCTATTACATGCATTTTCAACAAATCACTCTGTCTCGGACAATTCCCCTCTGCCTGGAAGATTGCCACAGTTACCCCTGTCCATTAAGGTGGTGACAGGACTCTTCTGGGTAACTACCGACCATCTCAATCCTCTCCCCTCTCTAAGGCGTTAGAGAATATTGTGGTGTCCCAAGTCTCTGACTACCTCTGTAAGTACAATGTTCTCTGCCTGATCAACGCAGGTTCAGAGCAGGTCATAGTACCAATACAGCACTCCTGGAATTTTCCAACTTCCTTCATGCCTCCTTGGACTCTGGTGCCCTGGCTGGTGCTATATTCATTGACATGTCTAAAGCATTCGATACCATTCACATCCTCTTTGCTCTCCACCCTCGACCTAATAGGCTTTGCCTCAGGACCTGTTTCCTGGTGCACCAGCTATCCCTCCGCCCGCTCCCAATGTGTGAAAGTCAATGGTACTCTCTCTGAAACATGCACCATTCACTCTGGGGTGCTGAGGCTGAATTCTTGGAACCCTACTATTCTCACTCTTTCTTAACTCCCTACCCAGCAGTTATACGGGTAAGATGCTTCTCTATGCTGATGTTGCTGTTCTCGTTGTGTCCCTCAACGACCCCATGCTGCTACAGAACTCCCTCAACTAGTCTTTGACTCTGCAGCTACCTGGTTCACTGAGCACCGACTTGTTATCAACCTTAAGAAAACAAAAACGATGCTCTTCTCCACCCCCAAAATAAGTACAGCAAGTTTCCCTTGCTGTCCCTCCACCAATCTCGTCATTGACCAGGTGCAGTCTATAAATATCTTGGTAACCTTTGACCCTGCACTTTCATTCCATGGACATATATCTGCCCTAAATTCTGTTGCCAACTCACGGCTAGGCATTCTTTACGGCACAAAAATGCCTCCCTCCTGATGCCCTCTGCCTGGCTGTCACCTCCCTCTGTCATGTCTCTCATTGACTATGGCCTTCCGGTCTATGGCTCAGCAGATCAGACTGCCCTCAACAAAGTTCACCTCACAGTTAATAAGGCCTGCAGACTTATCACTGGTGCTCCCAGACTCACTCACACATGAGGCTGTACACCCTGGCTACCCTACTCAACCTGGAAGAAGCGACTCATGTATCAGACATGCCAGGCTCACCTTTAAAACCCTCGTGGCCTATCCCCATAGGCCTATCCAACTCCATTCACCGTACTGCACCGACCCTGATCACGCACAGCTCGTCAAGAGCTACCCTAGTTATTCAGAGCCAGGACCTCTCAAGGTCAGAAGGCATTCCCCTACCATGCACCTCACTGGTATAACTCCTCCTGCCAGTGTCTCAAACTCACTAACCTTAGCTTGCTTTAAGCCCAGGCTCAGGAACTTCCTGCTTAGCTCTCACAAATGCAACTGCCAGCCTAGTCTAAAAAAAAATATATATATATATATATATATGCTCTGTTTGACAATGCTCACTGGCATTACCCTTCCTTTCCCTACTAATTCCTCCTCCCTATCTTCCTCCCTTCTACTCCCCAGCACTCCCCGACCATAAGTTTTCACCGTTTGTTATCTTTTGCTTCATTGGAATTGTATTCTATTGAAACAAAATTGTAATTGAACTATAACTTTTTGTTTGTAAGTACTGTGTCCCTTGTACTACTGTTCTGATGTCCTCTTTGTGATGAGGTACCTTTGTAAATGAGCCTCTGGCTCAAAGGTTTCTAAACTGATGTTTAACTAAATAAATAAATAAATAAATAAAAGTGCATGCTTTGTTGCATTGTGCCGTCTATCTCTGACATTAGCACAGCTGGGTCATTAGGAGGAAGAGGAGCACTGACAGTCTCTTCTCCTTCAACATCAACCATTTCCTGTGATGTTACTGGTGTGTCATCATCCAGAATTTTCTTTGTGTTTTCTAGCTGATTTTTTTCCATTTCAAGTCTGTCAATGTAAGTCTCAGAGACATGACTCTGGAAGGTATGATATGTTTCCATGAACTGTTGTTCATATGTGTCAGATAATCCTTTCAATTCAGATTCTGCTCTCAAAGGCTTGAACAGCAACAATAGAGCAAAGTAATAATGTTCTTTGCTTTCTGCTGTGTTCAAGGTGAATTTACAGTGGTCAATTAGCCATGGTTTGTGCTTTTTGACAAGGAGCCATCAAACCCAGTGACTTTATATGCTTTTTCTGGATCAGAAGAAACACCCCACTTGTAATCATACCATTGACCAACTTCAAAGAGACACAGATCATCCATAGCACTGTGGCACTGTGGATAGTAGTTGTCAATTAAGTTGCTCTTGAGAATATTTGTAGATGTTGATCTTATAGCAGCCAGATCCTCAATCTCTTCATGGCTCTTAAGGACACAATGCCTGTTCTGCTTGTGGTTCACATTCAAGAAATGAATAGAGTCTGACATGCCATATAGACATACACCTGTAAGTCAGTCACTTGCTTCATAGGCTCCACACTCACGGTGTGACAGAGTCTTAAGTCCCAGTGACGGAGCCTGGAAGACATTGACTTATCACAGTTAGAAAACTCTTCCCACATTTCTTGCAGGTTTGTTTGCTCATGCTTAGTTATGTATGATGTAACATATCTTACAAGAGCCATTGAGTTGTCAGCAACAAACATAACATCAATGTTTGCCTGCCACATCAACAGAAAGGACTATAGTCATTGATATAAACTTCTGATTCTGTGCGAGGTAGTTCATAGACTCGCTTTGTTGACTTTGCTTTCAGGTGGTGTCACAAGGCTGAAAATGCATCATTCAGACAAGCAGCTAGGCAAGCTCACCTTGGGAAGCCAAAGAGCATCGAGTGTACCACTGACCTTTGTTCTTTACTTTCCTACAACAGTATTTGCCACACAGCTGTCATTGGAATTTCTGAACCAGTTCCCAAAGTGTTGCACTGTCATACCTGTCTGGTATCTGACATGTGACATACTTCAATCTGAAGTTTAGAATGTCAGTTGTCTCTTTGTCTCAATTTGTGGGGTATCTTTTATCCACATCAACATATGTATATGTGGAGCTGCACAAGCTTGGTACTCAACCCTCCAGAAGTAGTGCTCAACAATGCAGAGAGGAGGTTTGTCTTAGACAATATGAACTTCAAAGACTGTGGAACTGGTGGTAGAAGTAACGTAAAACTGTTACTGGATCAAGTGAACATAGTTCGTTAAGAGTCATAGTTTGAATGTTCTCAACGTCAGAGTTTGTCCATCTGAGAAGATCAAGCAGATCATCCCAATAATATTCAGCACAACTCAGCATTCTGAACCATGTTGCTGGTCCAAACTCTCTTAGCATGCACATTACCTCAGAGTGTCATCTGTACCAATATTCCTTAGTGCCAGGCATGCTGGACAAAATGGAAGAAAGACTGACTTGCAGTGTTTCATCTTTGGTCTGCAACTTCTGTAGTAACTGTACAGCTGTCATACTGTTGAATTCTGTACCAAGTCTCAATGTATGAGCAATACTAGCAGATAGGACTTTGAGTTCACTTTCCCAAGAAGGTGGAACAGGTATGCAATGTTGCTCGAAACTTGCCATCCTTATTAGTACTCGTGAGGTCCTATACTCAGCTCCTGGTACTCGAAGTTCTCGTTCATCTAATCGACCACCTGAGCCAAGTGGAAATAGATCAGAAAAACTATGAACTTCTAGAGTAGCCTCCCATATACTTACAGGATTGCCCTCTACTTGCTTCATTTGACATAAATCAATGTTATTCATTACTGGGTCTTTGCCATGCAATGGTGTATAGTGAGTGCTCATACACATTGGGCTGGATATTCAAACTGCACCATTCTGTGATGCAAGCCCTTGCGCTGCTCAAAAAGTTGCTCAGGGGTGTGGCGGGGCAATATTCACGAGTTGCGCTATGAGCAACTCCTTTGAATATCGTCCCCGGCCACAGACACTGTGCATGGCGCAGTGGAACTTGCACCACCGCAAGTGGTCAGAGTGGAGCATTCAGATGCGGTGGTGCAAGTTCCATTGCACCATAGCAATTCCGATATTCAAAAGGTGACATGCAAATGTTGCCATAATTTATCACAAGGCACCACGGGGGCCATTTGCATCTAATTAGAGCCCCATTTTCATGCCATTATATCTGGGCATTGATCCCCACGACTTGCACCCGGCACCTGCCAGGCAGCAACCTTGGGGACCGGCCCTGCAGCCCGATCATAGGCATAACAAATGCACCCCCGACTGGCCTGATCACGGGCAGAATGGAGTTCAAACCCCGACTAGCCCGATCGTGGGCAGAACGGAGTTCAAACCCCCAACTAGCCCGATCGAGGGCAGAGCGGATTCAACGCCCCCAAAGACCAATATCCCTGGTGGTCCAGTGGACGCGAAGCCCGATCGTGGGCATAAGAGTCCAACTTCCCTAAGGTCCAATTTCCCTGGTGATCTAGTGGCCCCACCCATCCACCCACAGGCCCACCACCCCATTCCCTCCCATCAGCTGGCGGGTGGCGGCACCCACCTGCCTGCCACCCGCCCGCTGACGGCGGTTCTATGGGGCTGTATGCCCATTGGTTCAGAGCAAGAGCCAATGGGTGTGCAGCTCCATACCGTTAAGGCAGTCCAGATATGTGAATGAATTCATTCATTCACATATCTGGACCTGCTATGTTATGGGCTGCATGCCCGTTAGCTCTTGCTCTGGAACTGCAGCTTCTCCATCGAGCATGTCAGTCGGCAGGTGGTGGGGCGGCAGTGGTGGTGGGTGCTGCCACCTGCCGCTGGACGGGGAGCAGGTGGTGGATCCACTGGGCAGGTGGGTGGGGGCCACTAGATCACCAGGGAAATTGGAACCTGGGGGTTGACCTTATGCTCGCAACGCTTCACGGTCCACCTGGACCACCAGGATATTGGTCTTTGGGGTTGAACTCCGCTCGCCCGCGAACGGGCTAGTCGGGGGTTCATTTACGTTATGCCCGCCGATCGCCAGTTGGGGTCATTTACGCTATGCCCGTGATCAGGCTAGTGGGGAGTGTGTTCTGCCCATGATCGGGCTACAGGGTGGTTTAGTATTATGCCCGTGATCGGGCTGCAGGCAGGGGAACAAGTGGAGGGCCACCCACAGGTGGCAGCTGCTGTGTTGCACCCTGCAATGTGGCAGCTCACCTGTGGGTGGCCCTCGACTTGATCCTTTCTTTTGACTCAAAGTTGTGCAGGTGCAGGTAGGGGTTACGCCTGCAAACTCTACACAACGAAGCTGAATATCGGGCTGTGCAGTTTATCCATCAGTTCCTCCCTTCCGGTTGAGCATGCCCTCATTAGCATGCGCTTTTGCTCAGCTTGGACTTGGGGGCACAACTGCCTCCTGCTGAATATCTCAGAATGGCACATTTCGGACTTTGCGCGAGGTGCAACCCTATTGCGCATGGCACAACCCTTTGAATATCCAGCCCACTGTGTACAATTGCTATATCAACTTTCTCCAGTATTGCTTTGTCAGAGTTGTCTGAGGCAATATCTGTAGAAAGACTGCCAAATCATCGATGGCAATGTCAGCATAGAAACAATTGTGCTCTTTGAGGTATTGCAAAGCATGCTTTACCTTGTCAACATTGACTATGTCCTGCCATATTGTTTTTGCCTTTGTTGGTACACCATTTACCAAGATGACTACACTATTGTCCTGAGAAATAGTGTTGACATTTTCTTGCAAAGGTAAAGGCAAGCAGACAACAGAACCTTTCAGAGAGCGTACCAGTTCTTTGCTTGGCAGGTCTCACGTCTTTGTGTTCAGCCTGATGATTGTTTGAAATGGCTTCATGGTCTGAATGAGAATCCTTTCAAACAAGTTCAAGACTGCTATCTCATCTGGAGTTGGTTCAACTTCCATTTTATTAAGTACAGACCGAGGGGTAAACTGTGACTCTTTATCTTGTTATGACAGTAAGAACAAAGTGACACAGTTGCAACTTCTTCAAAGTCAGACTTTAAGAGAAGTATGACCCCACATTATATTCCAGTGTGGAATGTTCTTCAGGTCCACTATGACACATAAGTGTTTGTAGAACAAGTGTTCACATGATACACAGATTACATCAAATTTTTGTGTTTTGCTAATTTCAAATTTAGTTAACTCACAATCAAACTTTTTCAGAAGCTAAGTGTCTTGCACCAGTGATGTGTGCATTGTGTTTGTTTGTTCAGGGACAGTAGCATTAGACCTCAACCTATGGGTTGTTTGCAACTGTTTTATGAACTCCGTAAGTCTTTCAGATCTCCTTCATTGAGCAATGCTTGGAATTGCATGTAGTCTTGAATGACAGATCTCACTCGATATAACCTTTGTACAAATTTTTGGATGCCAGAGTTATGCACTGCTAGCATACAAAAGTGATGAAATGTGCTGTCACAGTTCATGCTCTCTAAACATGCAAGGGAGTGACCCATTAAGCCTTTGTGAAGCGAAGCAGTGTATGTCGTTCAGATCTCTTGGTTGTTAGAAATGTTGAGAGGAAACTTTCAATAGACATGATTGATTCTTCTCTAATATTACATGTGTTGTCACATGTCCATTTCTTAACTGACAACTTTGGATCACTTTCAACCTGTTCAACTTGATTGTCATTCTCCAAGTGAAGGGTTTCATGAGATAGAGCTAAGACATTCTGCACTTTTCCCTGTTCATCAATTCTGAAAGTGATGTTTCTGTTGTGTGCATGGTATGTCTCTTCCCAGAAGAATGCTTCTGAGTACTCTGAGTGAAACCAGTCTCCTTGAAACACAACAGAGATATTTTGTCTGCTTAAGTGTTCAAAGACAATATTTTGTTTTCATCTCCTCAATCTTTGCACTCAATTTATCAATGACTGACATCATTTCAGCCCATAGTTGGGAAGCATTGTTAAACCATGTTGACAAATCGTCTTACTCTTAAGTGCAGTTTCATCAATGAGATCTTAGTACGCAGTCTGTTCCCTTTGCATCTCACTATTTTGGAATCACATGTTCGATTCTAGCTCTGTGGACCAGCTTTTTGAAAAAACTTGCCTTGCTGTGTTGTGCAGTAGCCGAAGACACCACGTCTAGCATTTTTTCTGTCTCACATTGTATCCTTTGTTGATGAAAGTGCTGGATGTTGTAACTGCAATGTTTCTGTTGAAGTCTACTTCTTGTAGTTTTACTAGAAGAGGATTTGTCTTTGTTTAAATGTGTATGTTTAATTATATGTGCATTTTGAACGACAATTTTTCTTGCTTCTGTCGACTAAGTTTTACATTTGGTTCTTACATGGCATGACGATGAACAAGCAGTACAGCTAGCAGTTTTTATGTGTTCTAGGTTTATGACAAATGGCCATGGTGAAAGAGCTCAAATAATTCTTCAATCTCTTCTGGGTTGTAGTCTCCTAAAAAAAAAAAAAATAATATATAGAGTAGTAAGAAACATGTGCCATACGGTAATAAAAACAAACAAATAGTGCATGAGGAATTGACATCATAGTATAGTCACAAAAATCTATTTTTATGCTAAGATTTGTATCACTTTGTGTGAAAACATTAAGTTGTTCTCTGCACTGCAGTGTGGTCTGAATATTGGGTCAGATTGTAAAATGGTAATACTTGGGAAAAGAATATGAGTGTCAACTTCATTGGCTGCTGCATTTAGGTGCTAGCAAGTTGGAAGTTGTGCAATAGTCAAATGTTAGTTGTTACATCTTTCCAACCACTTATGTTATAATGATGGAATAGGAAGGTGCTATTAGTCAACTGTGGTAATGATAGTGGTGTGGGTGTGTATGCAATGTGCTAATGGTGTTAATAATCTTGTGTTGGAGGTATAATATTAGGTTTCTTGCTTGTTGTGATGACATACTAATATTTATATAATGTGATGTGTGAAAAGTGAAGCTATAGAAAGTTGCTTGAGTTTAAAATTATTTTGACTTTTTTGTCATGATCAAAGAATTTGTCACCTCACAAACGATCCTCATGATCAAAGACTCTCAAGATCAAATAATTTACATGGTCACGATCAAAGATCATAAAATGCAGGAATTATTTGCAAGCTTTTTAAAATAGATATTTATAGTGTATTCCTTAATTATTAGTCCTAGAAATGCCCTTGGGGTTTCCTGTGTTCAAAATTGTTAAATCTACTGTTTTACCAAGCAGACACACTCTGACAATGAAGTCTCGCGTTATTCTCGCGATCAAAGATTTTGCATGCTTCGCGGTTGATCCTCGCTGTCAAACTGGGTGCATGATCAAAGAATTTGCGCTTCGTGGTCAAAGATCATAAAAATTTGGAAATTATTTGCAAATGTTTCAAAATAGATATTTACACTATATTTCTTAGTTGTGAGTCCTAGAAATGCCCTCGGTTTACTGTATTGCAAAATTATTAAATCTACTGTTTTTCTCAACCAGACACACTTTGACAATGAAGTCTCACGTTATTCTCACGATCAAAGATTTTGTATGCTCGTGGTGATCCTCGCGGTCAAACAGTCGCTGTCAAAGAATTTATGCGCTCCACGGTCAAAGATCGTAAAATGCGGGAATTATTAGTAAACATTTTAAAATAGATATTTTAACTATATTCCTTAGTTATGAGTCATAGGAACGGCCTCGGGTTTACTGTGTTTCAAAAATATTAAATCTACTGTTTTTTAGCCAGACACACTCTCACAATGAAGTCTCACTTTATTCTCACGATCAAAGATTTTGCATGCTCACGGTCGATCCTCATGGTCAAACCGAGTCGGGTCAAAGATTTTGCCGTCATAAACAAAGAAATGGCTGACTTTGCCATATGACTTTTCTGAGCCAATAGAATCAAAGAATAACATTCAGGGGACCATTTTAGACTGACTGTCCGAGCAGCAAATACTATAGGATACAAAAGTGAGTGCTTTTACTAAGTCAAATTAAACTTGCTAAAACTTATGTTTTTGTTACTTGAATTGGGTTTACACATATTGACAAGTTAGGAAGGTCTGTGACATGTTTTCTGCTTGGTTTTGAGATTGTATACTTTTTTTCAATGTGATGTACAGTGTTTTCTTTCAGTCTTAAAGTTTCATTCCATTATGCTCAGAAAAGTGTTAAACATTTTCCAATGCATGGTATTTCCTCCATTTGTGTTAGTCACAGAAAACTTCTAGAAAAACATGTTAATACTTTAACAATTGTTAGAATTTTCCCAGAAAAAGACTGATAAGAAATTATTTCAAAGCTTGTATTATGATATTTCTATTTTGAAAATTAGTACTTTTAACTGCTGATTGAGGGTTTTGTCAAATTTGTTACTCTTAAAGTTATTGTTTGTGGCTGGAAATAGTGCTTCAGGTTTAGTATTGCCTATAACAGTTTCTCATTTTCTGTGACACTATCTGAAAACTTAACAGTTACTGTCTAAGGCAGATATACTGCATTTTAGTGGTCTGTTAGTTTGTGAGGATTATTTGGTATTCTGATAACATTAGAATATTTGGTTACATATTTGTGTGTTTTCTCAGTTGTATCCCATCTCAGAAAAAAAAGTTCTGTGCTATCTACGTTAATTTGATAGTACATTTAAATTGTTAAACCAGAGACACACATAAATACATTTAACTTGACATTTAGAATTACAGAAATTCTTAGTAGGAATTTGTAATTGTTAAATTCTACTGTAGTTATGAGACTATTACAGGCTAATTAACATATTACAATTGTCAGCTCTTGTTCATTATGTCTGTTAAGTACAAAGGTATGGTTCCACTCACCACTCAGACTGCTGGCTGAGAAAGAGAGAATTTACTTTGACAGAGCATAATGGCCAGTAAGTTAGACCAATGAAAATTCGTGTTGTTGGCAAGTCATGAACTGTACCAATGAGAAGACACTATTTTCCCACCAAAACAAAAATAATGTTTTATAAACATAATGCCAATAGAAAGAGGCTTTATATACATAGCTAGATCGTTTAGGCTGTATGGCCAATCTGAGAACAGGTTGTTACTTGTGATTGTTTTGACTGTATTTATCTATACGATACAACAGAATACTGGCCATTGTGCTTATTAGACTTGGTAGTGCTTGGTAGTCAGACAGACACAATTGTGATATTTCTACATCTGAGTTTTTGAGATTTATCACTCAGCATGACAGAAAAATCTACATTGACTGTATGAATAGTGGGATCAAGTTTGGTGAGAAGGGCAGCAGTGTTCAATAGAGGTAGTCATTTTGGCAATGATTTACAGCTACCTGGATGCTCGTGTCTTGGTTTGGGAAGGGTGGCATGAGGTGGAGCAGCTCATGCCTACCATGTATCATTTGTTGGAGACACAGCCAGAACCAGACATACTCCTCATACATCTCAGAGTCAATGATTTAGGGAACTAAAGAGCAATTGATTTAATAGAAGCTGCACAGACTGACTTGCAGCATCTTATCAGTATGTTACCAGCGTGTAAAATTCTGTATTCAGACATTACACAGCACATGGTCTGGAAAGGTAAGGATTACTGTCCTGCACTTGAAAGATCATGCAGGAAGGTGAACATACAAATATCTGGATTCCTTCATTTAAGGAATGCATACCATTGGTCACCCCAAATTACTTATGACAAATATTGGCTGTATCTAAAAGAAGGTGTGCATCTCTCTAACACTGGTAATAATATTTTTGTTGGGGACCTTCAACATGGTATCCTTACAGTTCTGTGATTGTGTGCCTGTACAAGTGTACCTCTCAAGTACATCACATACGCACTTAGACAAAAACAGCTCTCTTTTATAGCCACCATAAATGGTCATAAAATAGAATAGTTTACATGTTGCACATTGTTGTGTGTATGTTTGGATGTGAGTTTGTGGGAAACACAGGTTGTGTGGTGTTTTCAGCAAGCAGCTGTTACAATAATTCTTAACCGTTGCTTGGGATGTTCATTGTTACTTGACATTTTATGTCTGTTTTGGGTAGTCTCACGTAACATATTGGTTGGCTGTCACTGTGCAGAATGGTGTTTTTGTGTTATCTGTTCATGTGATGTAGGGTGTGTGTACTGTTACTGTTTTACTTTTTTTATTTTTCTAACTGTTGAGAATGATTGGTCTTAAGGAATGCATTGTCTGAGTATGGCTGAAAATGTTATGTGTGTTTCTGAAGGTGAACTGCGAAATAGGGGCAGCTTTTGTGACATGAAAACACGTATGCTGTCGATGTAGTAAACAGTGGGTGGGATATTAAATGCGCCTGGCAGGGGTGCAAGCCAGGAGCAATGCAACTCCGGATGTGCCAGGGCATGGACTGGGCGATATTCAATGGTGCTGTGCCATGGCTCAGCACCATTGAATATGGCAATGTGGCCTCCTGCATTGCACATGGTGCAGTGGCACTGTACCAGTGCATGTGGCAAGGGAGGATTAGGGGAATGCACCAGTGCAAGTGCAGTTGTGCTAGATGCAGGAACCATGATATTCAGTGGTGGATATGCAAATGGGGCCATAATGCATGCAAGGCGCAACTGGGGCCATTAGCATGACATTATGGCCCCATTTGCATGCAGGTGCGCTGCTTCCTGGTGACTGCGCCTGGTGCCCTGCCGATCGTGGGCATTTGTATAAGTTAAATCATGTGCGATATCCCTGGTGGTCCAGTGTACCACTTCCAGCCCTATTGTGGGCATAGCTGTAAAGAAGAACATTTTAAACTAACCCTAGTGTCCAGTGGACTGCTTTCAGCCAATCGCGGGTGTAAAGTATAAAGAAAAACATTTTAAAGTAACTTGGTGGTCAGTGGAATGCTTCCAGCCCGATCGCATGCATAAGTATAAATATAAACAGTTTAAATTATCCCTGGTGGTCCAGCAGTACCCCTTCCCCACCAGCCCACTGAGCCCCTGCCACTTGGTCCCCACTTCCCAACATGAGCCGCCCACCAACTGACTCGTACAATGCGGCTGTATGCCCATTGGTCCACAGTGTGGGCCAATGGGCATGCAACTCATACCATATTGACAGTTCCAGATATGTGAATGGATCCATTCACATATCTGGACTGTGTAGTACGCTATGGTCTCACCTATTACGCCATGCTGTGGACTAATGGGCATACAGCCATGTGTACGCAGTCAGTCGGCGGGTGGCTGGGTGGCTTGCCGGTGTGGAGCTGCCACCCGCCGCTGAACGGGAGGTGGGGTGGTGGGGTCAGTGGGCGGGTGGAGGGGTACGCTGGACCACCGGGATAATTTAAACTATTATCTTTACACTTATGCCTGCGATTGGGCTGAAGCAGTCCACTGACCACCAGGGTTAGCTTAAATGTTTTCTTCACTATGCCCATGATCGGCTGAAGTAGTCCACTGGACCACCAAGGATATTGTATCACTTACAATGCCAGTGTTCGGGTGTGGGGAGGTTAGATGCTGACAGACCCTGGCCCCGGACCTCGGTGGCCAATCACAGCTGGCGGCTGCTGTGTTGTGTCCTGCAATACAGCAGCTCACCTGTGGGTGGCCAGCCTTTACTCCTATTTCTTTTAGGCTCTACTTTGAAGCCACCAGTGTGCGGCACAAGTAGGGTTGCACCAACATATACACCACACACCCCAGACTCAGTATTGGGATGTCGGAATATACATGGGCACATCCTCGCACTTGCACCGATAAACATTACTGGTGCGCATTGGGATCTGTGTGGCAGAATATTCCTTTTGAATATTGTGCGGGGTGCATCAGTGGGTTGCACAACCCTTTGAATATCCCACCAGTGTGTTCCTAGGGATATTTTCACTAGCTATCTCATTGATTGTGTTTTGTTCTGAACAGTGTGTGTCTTGTTTGACAGTTTTGTAATACATTTTTGTTTTTCTTTCAGCAGATATATATCTATTCCTTGGTATCCCTCTGTGCATACTCTACTGTTAAGTAAGTATTTTTCTTTTTATCTTACCTCAGTGTTCAGTACGATGTGTTTTATGAGGGCCCATTGTCTTGTCCACTGTTTCCTTCTTGAGCTGTTACAAAATACATAGGCACTATCAGCTGTCTGATTACCTCATAGCAATAGTGGGAGGGTGGCTAAATGTACAGTAGATGCCCACTCTTAAATAACTATTGATTTAACATAGCTATTAGCTGACACTATGTTTGGGCACCCTGAATTGGTGTGCTGATGTGGTACAATTTTTGCAGTGTCACTTACTGGCGCCTGTTGGGTATTAATTATGCAATGCACCAGTTTTCTACAACTGCTATGCCAGTGATCGGATCAAAGAATTTACATTTTTTACTTTTAACTTAGGTTGCTTGATCTGTGTAGTCAATATCTTAGTTCTTTTGTGACTGTTGTTACTTTCATCTTTGGTTGTTCATTTGCAAAGTGTCATGTTCTATTACCATCTTGTTAAGTTTCAGGCACTTCATCGGGTCCTGAGTAGTGGCTCTATAGTACCTGCAAAGAAACAAATTTCAAAAGCTGTGAAATAAATATTTTATATTTAAATAGTGCTTGTCTCTGTGTATGCTGGTGGGGGTGGGGATAGGTATGACAACATCACATGTTGCTGACTGGCTGAAACAAGAAATGGGAAAAAGAGTTAAGACTGTGTCGATGTCTGTGGTGACTGAGAGGGTGTGACTCTAAACAGGATGTGTAGAGAACAAAAACAGAGGAGGAGTCATTACTTGTTTTACATACAAGTAAATAAAAATCTAGCAAGAAAAGTTAGTAACATAGGTATTTTGAATACATCTCACACAGTGGCCATTTGAAAGTGCAATAATACTGTACAGGATGATCATTTGGGCACAATTACATCACTAGGTGCTGTGGGGTTCTCACATGTTGTCCATCCTGTTGGGTATTAATATTTGGTCGTACCACTACTTCTGTTGTGTGGGAATAATAGGAAGAACACTCAGTGTCCCTGTATGGTGTGTAGCTGTTTGGTCTGCCCCATGACACTAAGTAGTTAATATATCAATAAGGGAGCTTACAGAATTTTAAAAGGAGATAGTATTGTAGCTGTGAATGCAGTTGTCAATATTTAATTACTATACTGTTTTGTTAATGTAGGGAGGGTGCAGCATTGACGTGTTTTAATAATAGACTCATTGATTACCTTAGGATTTATAACTTATTACAGATATCTCATTGTGATTGTTAAGAAAGACACGCAGTTGTACCATACAGCACTATTAATATTATATCTAATAATGTTTATGTATATGTCTTTTGTCATTACAGATAGGCAATGCTGAAATATTGGACTGACAGAGAGGTGCTGGCCCTAGTTCAGGCTGTCAGGAGCATGTGAATGCATGCATCATCATGGTGGGACTAACCTCAGCCTGACACACATGGGGCAAGGTAGGTCTTTGATTTGATTGCGAGCTCATTATTTTTTACACAGCTATGGATGTGATCAATGACAACTGTGGGTTCCATATCATATTTATAAAAGTGATTGATTTTTGGTGGTGCAGTGGACCATACACAGCCTGATCATGGTCTTATATATACTAAAATAACATTAAGATTTACTTGGTGGCACCGTAGAGTCACTCGCGAAGCTTGGTTGTGGACATTGTAAAGGAAAATGCTGGTGTCACACTGGTTCCCTCCTCTCTAGCTGGCCACTTTGATCTGCCAGTCTGCTGCCACGTAGTTGCACGTGCGCAGCAGGACACCATGAGCAAAATCGTCTGCTCAACCGCTGAGTTACAACATACACTACAACTGTGTGTCTATTGTTCTACAGCATGTGGCAATGGTTGTGTGCACTGTAGTGTAAGACACAGTACTGATATATGAATAGGTTTATTCTCATGTTGAGAATGTGTTGTACAGTATGGTGTGTACGCCTATTGATCCATGCTGTGCAGCAATTGGCATACAGCTTTAGTGCACTCTTGCTTGTTTGACGTTGTGCATAATGTTAACTCATTCTGCCACATGTTTTCATTATAGCAGTTCTAGAAAGTGTGTGATATAGTATTCCTTTGATATGTGATACTCTATGCATTTCAGCCCATATTGTAACAGTTGATGAATTAGTGGTGAGATTGTTATCTTTGTAAAGTTATTCATTGTCGTGTTAGATGAAACACTCAGTGTACTTTTCTTTTTTCCTCGGGTTAGTCGCACCTTGGGGAGACAGGAGATAACAACATCTCCAGTCGAGTGTCGCAGGAAGTGAAAGATCACCCGCCAGATGTTTTTAAAACTAAGTCAGTGGCAGGTGATATGCGAAGGAGTGTCCAGGTGGACATAGCATATGCTATGTGGGAGGATGCAGAGAAACCTGAATTTGGTGACCGTCATCACACCTGTGAGTATATCTCTGGAACTGTTGTGATGTTAATACAGAGCCTTATGTTGCGTGTGTATCATTTATAAGTTTGTGCCTAAGAAGGCTGCTTTATTTTGTGCTTCAATAAAATATTCTCATTTATTTAGAAATGCTAAGCATATTATATGTTGTATAATACTTCAGACAGTAATGATATGTAAAAGAGTATTTCACAATAACAGCTTACCAATTATTGACTGAGGACTGTATTTGTAGTGAAACAGTTTTTAACTGAGAGCAAGAGTAAACATTTATTTAATTCCTTGAAAGCATATAATGAGACTTGTCTGGGAGTATCCTAATGTATATGATGTTGAAGATATCACATGTAGTGAAATTTTAATGGTCTCAATATAGTTCTTTGAAACATAGACAGATGTAATTTGTGTTTAGGTGTGTATTAGAGGTACAGTGAAAACAGTGTTAACCATGTTATATGTTTTCACAGTGTTCATTCCACTTTGCAAGCTGAAGGTGTTGTTACGTTTGATCATACAATGGCAAATACATTTCCTGTATTCTGATTTGTCAGTGGGTGCCTGACACAGTAATGATATAACACAATAACATTACTGTATGGATGACCTCATTTGTCATTTGATCTTCTCTTAAGAAAGAAAGATATACTGCCTCACTAAATATCTAATAAAACCTTACCAAATGTTTTTGTATTTTGTATTACAGTGAGCCATTGTATAATTGCAATCAGGCACTGCAAGGTATGTGTTATTGTGTGTATGAAGTTACTACTGGGGTGGTGGAATCACTCAGTTCCATGTCATGCTTCAACCCACCCCAGGAGTGACGTTATTATACAATAACACACACCTTTTCGTGCTTGCCTAAATATCAAAGTTTTGTGCATTCTATAGAAATCATAGATGAGTTATTGTGCGTGAAATGGTAGTGGTGATGTTTGTGATCATGTCAGACCTCTGGATGCTTACCCTTAGTGGTGCTATGTAAAGAATGGTATGAGAGGTCAAAACAGGACACTGAAAATGGGTTTGCAATTCTAGGACATAGGTACAGTTCTTTGTATTTATGATGATGGTATGGTAGCTGTCCTGTACTGCACTTTGAAAGTAGTATTCTAGGCATAGATGGTAGGTTTGGGTTCTGTATGTGATGTTGAGTGGGGAAATTACTTGATAATCAGGATAGGAAAGAAAATTGCTGTAAAGTAATTGTGCAAATCAAACTAAAAAAACAATGTTGTGATATTTATGTTAATTCTTAAATCGCTAAATATCATATTCACTTTTTGTCACTCTACCACAACACCTTCGAACCTGCATCCTCCCATCCTGTGCAGCTGCAACCACTCCCGGAAGGTGTGGCTTGAGGGTCTCCAGTCGAGCAGCTACTGTGCTCGACTCTGCTAGTGAGTTCAAATAATGTACTTATGACTGTATATCAAGTGAATAGATAGTATTTCTGTCATATGGCATTAGAATACTTTTGTAGGTAATTGTTGAGGTAATTTGTTCATGTATCTAGTTTGTATTATGTAATTACTAACATTATCATTAGATTGGAAATTCCTTGTGAAAACAATTTTTAGACTATATTGTTCAGTGGAAGAAATATTTTATGACAAACTGTTGTAAGATGAAGTATTAATGTATGTGCTTAGTATTATGATTAGTATAAAGCTATTAAGGTGTTTTTGTAAGGAAGAGACTGTCACAATTTGTAAATAAAGAGGACATAATTCTCTATAGGTGCTAATAATTCTAGTTACTGTGCTAATTAATACATCAAATGTGTGCTGTGATGAAGTCAACACTACATACTATCATAGTTGTCAAGATTAAGGATATTGTACAAGTGGTAGTGCTGATATGTATATTTATATATACTAATGTTGATATTGAAGGATGAGTGATGTTTTTCTTTCACTATGTTTTCACAGAGGATGAACCATCTGCAGAGAAGTGCTGCTGGAGAAGAAGACTTCACAGAGGGTATAGAGATTGTTGAGATTGAGCTCTCTGTGGAGAAATGCCACCATCTCCAGCAGCAGGTCATCTTCCAACAGCTGTAGGCCCAGCTGGGCCTCCAGCTGAGGAATAAAGTACTTATTATTATCTTTTGACATTCTTTTTAAAAAGTAGTACAGTGTGGTGAGTATACTGATTTACATTAATAGTAGTAGTGCAGTTTGTGTACAACCCCAAGTGATATGTTCTTCTTGGACAGTCACTCAGTCTTCGTATGATTAGTTATTAGAATATTCTTAGTGATGCTACATTCTTCTATTGTCTTTTGATCATATCCCCAGAACAGTTGTTGATTGTCAGTGGTTGTGCTGCAGCCTGTTCTGTCTGGGTTAATTGTTTTGGTACAGACCTCTTCCCTCTGCAACCTGGAGCTTCAACTGTGTGCATCCTTTATTCCATTCCTTCTTCCTCTTGGTGTTACAAGATTATTATACTATGGTAAAGAAGAATCCTGGGCTTTGATTAGTCAGTTGCCCATCACAGCAGGGATGTTATGCTGACAAAACATCGATGCTGTTAACATACGTGCTGTTAACAGGTCTACTGTCATCAAGCCCACGGGCTCAGACACCCTCCTCCAGGATCAAGGAACCAGCCTTTGGACTGAAAGACGCCTCTGGGGTCCCGGCTTGACCAGCGGCCCCATTGAAGACTAAAGCGCTCCTCCACAGCGACTGTTGCCAGGGCAGCACCAACCGCACGCTACCCGAGGAAGGAAACAGGAGCTTGGCGCTCCCAGGTACCTTGTGCCGCTAAAGGCGTAAAAGCCTGCAAGGATCCCTCCAAGCCCACGGGGCTTCGGACACCCTCCTCAGGATCAAGAGACCAGCCTTTGGACTGAAAGATGCCTCTGGGGTCCCGCTTGACCAGCGGCCCCATTGAAGACTAAAGCGCTCCTCCACAATGACTGTTGCCAGGGGCAGCACCGACCGCACGCTACCCGAGGAAGGAAACAGGAGCTTGGCGCCCCAGGTACCTTGTGCCGCTAAAGGCGTAAAAGCCTGCAAGGATCCCTCAAGCCCACCGGGCTTCGGACACCCTCCTCAGGATCAAGGAACCAGCCTTTGGACCGAAAGATGCCTCTGGGGTCCCGCTGACCAGCAGCCCCATTGAAGACTAAAGCGCTCCTCCACAACGACTGTTGCCAGGGCCGCACCGACCACACACGCTACCCGAGGAAGAGGAACCAGGAGCTTGGCGCTCCCAGGTACCTTGTGCTACTAAAGGCGTAAAAGTCCGAAGTAAGTTGAATTGACCTCCCTCTTGCCGTCTCTCTCCTGCTGGGTTTGGAACTATACCTAGTGCCATTCTCACAGAAAGCGGCTGTTCTCACTTTGTAATTTTGGATTTGGACTGCTATTTTTCACTCCCGGGACTGTGAGTGCCACCACCGTGGCTAAGTAATACTGCTTCCTAAAGACTAAATTTGCTGCCTAGACAAATTATCTCTTGTGTCCCAAAACTTGTAAAATCCTGGCTTAGAAATTCTAAACTGCTGTAGCTAAGTTAAACTGCTTCTCTGCTGCCTTGTACTGCCCTCCACCTTTTTTCTGTTTGAATCTCCTACCCCCTTTGTGCACCTAAAACCTATTTTTAAGTGCTGTCCTCTTATCCTGCCTTACAACTGAAACCTGTACCTCTACTCCTCTGCCTACTAATCTCCTCCTTTCTCTCACCTACGCCCCTTCCTTTGTCCTGCTGCCTTCTTAATCTGCCTCCCTTGCTACCCCTCAGGATCCCTCCAAGCCCACCAGGGCTTCAGACACCTCCTCCAGGATCAAGGAACCAGCCTTTGGACCGAAAGATGCCTCTGGGGTCCTCGCTTGACCAGCGGCCCCATTGAAGACTAAAGCACTCCTCCACAATGACTGTTGCCAGGGCCGCTACCGACCGCTTTACTACCCGAGGAAGAGAACCAGGAGCTTGGCGCTCCCAGGTACCTTGTGCTACTAAAGCGTAAAAGTCCAGCAAGGTAAGTTGAATTGACCTCCCTTGCCGCTCTCTCCTGCTGGGTTTGGAACTATACCTAGTGCCATTCTCCACAGAAAGCGGCTGTTCTCACTTTGTAATTTTGGATTTGGACTGCTATTTTCCTCCCAGGGACTGTGAGCACCATCACCCACGGCTAAGTAATACAGCTCCTAAAAGACCCCTTCATGGCGCTTGCGCCGGCTTCCCACCCTCCCCCACCACCTCCATCCTGGTCGACCCTTTAGCTTTATAGATGCCAGTGGGTCATATGACTAAGTGTCCACTTTCCATTGGCTCCTTATACTCCGCTTCCACTAGGGGCAGCTTCCTATCTTTCAAGCTAACGGCTCTGTAATTTCTCTGCTGAGCCCACCTTCCTGGGTTGTACCATTGCGTCCTATCCCTCCTTTGTACACTCCCAGGCCTACTAATATTTTCACCCTATAACGCTTTGCCGTCCTTGGCACTGTTCTGTTCAATACTCCTCTTTCCTCCACCCCTACGATCTGCTCTTCCTATACTAAATGACACTACATCTAAGCATCTATCGCTCAGGCTTGACTCCTTTATTCTGCCTATGTCTCCTGTATGGACTAAGTAGTGTCTCCCTATCTCTGCCTCTTGCCACTGATCACAAGGCGCAATCTGATCAAGGACTTTAGTTTCTCTAATCTCCTTCTTTCATACCGTTACCCTACCCACTTTTCACTATGCACTCCTGAAGACAGGCTGTACCTACCTGTCACTCCTGTACTACCTACAGCATAGTGCTAAGCAGAAAAAAACAGGAGTTATTCACTAGAATCTTGCTTAAGTTCCTAGCCCAAAGGCCACTCCTGATGGCTGGTGACATTGAATCGAACCCAGGTCCGCCACATAATATCCCATTAGCAGTCTCAACAAAGCAAGTAAAGGCCTATTACTAGCCATATCAATATTAGAGTCTTGTAGGGCACCTGGCTGAGCTTGAAGCCTGGGCAAGACTGGTTAATCCTGACATCCTGTGCCTTACCGAACATGGCTCAAATCTAATATCCTGGATGCCCTGCACCCTGCCTGGGTATGCCATCATTCATCCAGGATCAAAGTGGCTCAAAAAGGGTGGGGTGTTGCCATTTATTACAAAATCACCTCTCAATAAAAGTGGTTCCCAATCCTGGTCCCAATATGCGCTGTGAATCTACATGCAACACTGTCCCTAGGAGCAAAATATCTGCACATCCTGTGTTTGTACAACCCACCCACTGGCGGGATGGAAAGTCTCCAGATCTTACTCCAACATGTATCACAATCTGTGAAACTGAATGAGTGCATCCTGTTAGGGCGTTAATTTAAACTGGCTAGGGCGAATCACGGTAACCTTGCATCTCTGGTCCAAAATATAATTTTCACCAACTTATAACAGAATGCACGAGAATGACTAACATGCATACAGGAATGCTCTTGGACTGGATTCTCACCAACAGGCCTGACCATGTAACCAAAACTGCTGTACTAGTGGACTCTCTGTCAGACCACTCTCCCACGGTCTGTCACTGGATTCCTGTCCGCCGCCTGCTCCTCGATCCTGCTTATCACCCTCACCAACTGCGGCGCTTGATGTACAAGCATTTCTCTCGACATATCTAATGCGGACTGGTCCGAAATCTTCAGTGCAACTAGTGCTGAGGCTGCCCTGGATGTGTTCCTCAGCAGGTTTGGAGGTACAAAGGAAGCATGTACCAAAGATAAAGAGAAGGGTCAGGAGGCAACAAACAAGGTGGCTGGGCAAGATCTTTCCACAAGCTCAAACTCAGGGACAAACTCTGGAAACATTATAAATCTACGGCCTGCCCTGCGATCATCAGATATACAAGCGGCATAGAAGTGACTGTAAGAAACACATCAGGCTTGCAAAGAGCAGATATTGCCAGGACCTTTTAACCAGCTCCGCTAATGATCCACGAAAATTTTGGAGTCACATAAAACTTCCTTGGAACCCCCCAATCCATCACCCCTCAGACATGCTACTTCAAGGGGTCCACTGCAATGACTCCTCACCATTGCCAATGCCTTTAATCAGCAATTTTCGGACCTATCTGCCATTACATCCTCTTTAAAATTCTTGCCAGTTACCTCACAACCCTACTCTTCCATGATGAGCTCCAATCCACAACTTGCCCCTAAAAGATTGTTTTATTTTAAAGCAGTTACTGGAAATCAGGTTCGCAAACTCCTGTGGGGCATATCTGATAACACTAGCCCTGGCTCTGATGCTCTGGAACCTCGATTGCTGAAAATAGCTGCTCATCTCATATCCCACCCACTTGCCAGGATCTTCACGCTATCTCTCCACAGGCACTGTCCCGAGATTTGGAAGGCGCCAGAATCACACCAGTTTTCAAAAAGGGAACAAAATGACTTGTCAGGCTATAGACCTATAGCCATACTTTTGGTACTTAGCAAAATTCTCGAGAAGATAGTAGCCACCCAGGTCACTGATTTTATTGACTCCTCTAATGCTCTCTGAAGCTCAGCATGGCTTCAGGAAGCACCATAGTACTACAACTGCACTGACAAAATTCACCTCGGATGTTCTCTCAAATATGGATAGAGGGCAGCTAACAGGGACTGTGTTCATAGACCTTACAAAGGCCTTTGACCTAGTTGATCATCCACTGCTGCTTGCCACCCTCCAAAACCTATGCTTCTGAGCCCCAGTAACATCCTGGTTCAGTAGCTACCTCACCAACAGGTATCAAGCTGTAAAACTTAACTTGGCCATCTCTGACAGTACCACGATCAATATTGAGTACCACAGGGATCTATACCAGTCCTCCTCTTCTCACTATTTATCAACAACCTGCCCAACGTAATAACATCAGGCAACTCACTACTTTATGCTGATGATCTTGTTATACAGTATATGCTCACTCTGACAACCTTTCTCACCCAAATGCCACTCTGTCATCAGCTTTCCACCTGGCACAACACTGGCTTGATGTGCATCACCTTGTACTCAATGCAAGCAAGACAAAGGTCATGCTCTTTGGATCAAATCCTAAACTCAGAACTTACATCTCCACTTAAAATTCTTGATGTTGACGGAATCCCCTTGAGACTATAAGTTCTTTCCGCTATCTTGGAATACAGCTTCACCAAACCTTGACCTGAAGCAGCATATCCAAGAGTCGTGTAAAAGTGTCAACTGTAAACTAGGGGCTGCCTACAGGACGAATTATATGCTCACACCTACTGCCAAACTTGCCATTGCCGGGGTATCCTATTACCCACCCTGTCTACTGTGCTCCCATCCTCACAATGGCAAACAAAACCATTCTACAGAAATGGGACACCACCTACAATAATGTCTCTAGATATGCAGCTAAAGCACCGCGCCTGATGCACCACTGCCAACTCTATAAAGAGTTAGGCTGGTTATCCCATCCTCCACAAGGCAATATCATCTCTGCAGCCTATCAGACTCCATATTCAGAATAGCGAAGCCAGCCACTCTATCTGAACTGCTTCAACCTGTGATCCCATCAGCGTGACCTGAGGTCATCAGACAAGTCTTTCTATCAGTTCCCCACTGCTGTACTTCTAAGGAGCTGGCGCTTTCAGGTGTGCTGCCCCTCAAGCTTGGAACTTGCTGCCTATGGATCTGAGAAGTGTCCCGTCACACCTAGCTTTCAAGCGTGACTTCGCTCTCACCTCAACTCTATGGACCGTTGCACTTGCTTTGATCCTACTTAGACTTTGAAACCTGTCTAAGTCAATCCCCTTCCATATATTCACTAGCCTGCCTCCTTTAATTGCTCTGTCATTTTCTTTGTCTGCTTGCACTTTAATGAATTGTTTACAAGTCTGCCTGTACTTTATGAATTGTTTACAAGTCTGCCTGCACTATAATGTAATGTTTACAACCTTTTCTGTATGGTCACTCTATTCTAATCATGCTGCTAAATTGTTCTCATGACTCCTAATTTGCCTTAATTCTATAATATGTATAATATCCTGACTTGATCTATTATTATGCTGCATATCTAAACATTGTTTCATCTCTCTGACTTCTGTATAATTCAGACATAATCCTACTATTGTTTGATCCATCATCCGTTCTACTGTGTTGCACTATACTATATGTTTTACTTAATGTTAGTGGGTACTGGTCCCTCTTGCTCCCTCTCACTCCTGCTCACTCCTCACCCCTCACAGCCCTCAGGTCTCAGTTCAGAGTCCCAGGTCTTTTTGCCTTTTCCACTAAAGCCATAATTAGCCGCACTTTGCCATAAGTGCCTCAGAGCCCTGCCGAGTTTTAGTTCCATAACCCGGGTCCTTTTGCGCCCTTTCCCACTAAACGTAACTCACCGTCCTTCGCCATTAAGTGCCTCAGGTTGGCTGCCTCCCTAGTTCCAGTTCCATAACTATTGGGTCCTTTCGCCTTTCCTCTAATGCCGGTCTTTATCATTTTGCCCTCAGGCTCAGACCCCCCACCCTACTTCCTTACCACACTCCTCTCCCTGCCTGCCGACCATCCCTCCCTGCTCTGCCGTCCCTCGGTTCCAAAGCCCGGTTGTGTATCTCTGCCCATCACCACAAGGGCGTTAGCTGTAACTTTCCCTGTCTTTTCTGCCAAAGCCCTTCACCCTCATTAGCTTCACACTCCTTCCTGTCTGCTTAAAATCCCTTCACCTACCCTTCCCTTTCCTCTCCCTCTCCTCCAAATATGTGCTTCCTCCATTACCCTCTGCCTATTGAAACTGTATGCCTGCCTTTGAAATTGTATGCCGTGACTTGTACCAATGTACCTCTGCCTGTATTGTGTTTAACCTAATTGTCCTATCTTGTACTGTAACTGTGTCTCCGGTCGTGCCTGGAAATAGTCACCTGTTGGCTAGTGCACCTACCGGTTAACAAAACTAAATAAAATTAATAAAATTGTGTAGATAATGGCTGCCTCTTTTTTGCATCTCCTCTTAAGAAAAAAATATTTCTACACTAATAGAAACATTCTTTAAATTTTTTTATTCTGTCTATAACAACAAGCCATTGTATAATAGTAATGATGCCTCCAAAGTGGGTGTTATGCTATTATAACATTCCTTCTCGGATGTTGGACACCCTCAGCCAGTGGCCTCAGGGCCAACCACCGAGGTGGGATGTTATCCTAACATCTTACCCACCCTGTCAGGCATCATTCTTTTACTGTTACTGTTCAAGCCAGGTGATGCTGCAGGCAGTAGCAGAGCCATCTTTCATTCACTCATAAGAGCTGATAACCAGATTGCCTCGCATGAACTATTTTCCTCCCAGTTCAGTGATCAGTTAAGTAAGGAGCAGCCACACACACACACACACACACACACACACACATCAGTATGAGGATGGACTTCTGAAAGAGTTAGCAGTATTACATAAGACAATGATCGTGGAAGGTGTGTAATGTTAAATCAGCATACCAAATGTTATGTGTCAGATATGAACTTTTTTCTGTAGATAGTGTATATGAAGAGGGAGAAGAAAAATTGTATTTAGGTTCTATATGTATTGCATTAATAGCTATTCTTAGATGCAGAATGGCACATGGCATGCTCAATTTCCTCCTATGAAGTATGCAATAAGGAGTACAGTAATATGTTGAAATGGTACATCATCCTACTTGACTACCTGCTGGTAACCTGTATGGGTTTAATACATTTCATATTCACTTGCATGTATTTCTCTTCAATAAGTTCAATCACATAGACAATAGTGGATGGGCAAGTATGCAAAAACAGGGAGTATTTAATAATTTTTTTTCATCTTCATTCGTGTAAAATTGACTGTTGAGCTACAGTTAGTGTGCCTTTATCTGTGATATATGTTGTTAAATAGTGCCATAGTGTGATTTATTGAACTGTATTGCATGAGGTTGATAAGTCTGATGAGGTGTTAACAGATCACTCAGCACTGTGCCAATAGTGTTTCTGAAATATGATATCTCTCTACAGGTTGACATATTGGCTCACATTGTCTCATTTGCACCATTCTATCACAGACATACACTGGAATGGTGTTGAGAAACCTAAAATGGGCATGGAGTCTGATAGTGTAGTACTGTGTGACTGAAATAGATTATATCTGTGTACAAGTGGTGGGGGCTGGTGTTTTTAGCAGTCAAGTTTCAAATCTGGCATCTGCTGTAACAAGTTTTTGAGTAGAGTGAAGATGAATTTTTATTACTGACTGTGTACTACTGTGTGTCACTGTACATTTTATTATGACGTTACTAACACTGTGCACATGTGGTTCTACATGACATCATTGTACAGTACAGTGGTAGAAATGCAAGTATGTAGAGCTGCTGATGTTTCTTAATTATAGAACTTTTGCTCATACTGCATATAGTAATTTATAAAGTGGTTTTAGGCACAGCATCAATAGTCACCTATTCTGGGGCTGACAGAATGTAATTCTAGTAGAATATGTCTCATTCTTGTATCTGTTATACTAAGGGTAGCTGTGTATAAAAAAGACTGATAACAGTCTTCTTAAGTCAACACAGAAACTGAAAAAGCAGAGCACCAGGATTGTGTGGTGCTGTATATTCAAAGCAGTCAGTACATACAAATAAGCACCCACACAGCTAAAGGAACAAAGACAAAACACTATAAAAATATATAATAGCATTTAATATCGAAAAGTGCAACAAATACAAACAGGAGAAAAAAAAACGGACAAATTAACGTTTCACCTAGACTCTGCTAGGCTTCATCAGAATAAAACAGTGCCTAAATTCTATACCATTTAAATATAATTTCATGTGCTACCATGTGACATGAATGAGCCAATCACCATCATAAATATTATTAAATTCATTAACCCATTCATGGTTAACCTTTCAAATCAAATGGTAATATGTAGACAATATCAAATACATGCTTAAAATACAATTAAACAACATATATATATATATATATATACAAATAAACTATTACAGTAAGTTCAAAATATCTACCCATTGGTCCTTATTTTCATATCACTGACCTTATATATACTTTATATTTTATTTTTAAGTTTTATTTTTAAGTGAAAGTTTTATTCTATTGGCAAGTAGCCAATCACTTATTGGCCCATATGGCATATCACCAATCTTATATATATATATCATAGTCTAAAGTAAATATTTATTTATTTATTTAGCTGAGATTTACCCATGCTATTCTATTGGCCAATTTGCCAAGATGGCCATAGGCACAAAAGTATATAAAATGAACTTACAGGCACTCATTTTAAACACTCATAGCATTAAGTGGCTATGGTAATCATTAAGTCCCTTACCAGTACATGCTCCTAATGAAAAGATCCAAAATGTTCTCTCTGGCCTATTTTCTTATTGATATCACCTCCTGGGGACCCATTTTGGCTTCCAAACCGATGGGCACATATAGATGTGGTAATTGCACCTATTGTGGCTATATACACAATAGCAAAAGTATATTACACCCAATTTCAGGAAAAGTAATAGCAACTAATAGCTTAATTACTTGTAATAGCACTGGGGTGGTTTATTTGCTATTGTGTGAATGTGAGCATATTATGTTGGTAGAACTATACGGAAATTTAAGGTTAGAATTGGTGAGCATGTTAGAGCAGTTGACAAGGGTGATACAAATTATGCCATTGTCAAACACATGCTAATCAATCATCCACACAAACATACTTTTAAGTTTTTGGTTTGGAACTAGTCAAAATGGGTCCCGGGAGGTGATATCAATAAGAAAATAGGCCAGAGAGAATGTTTTTGGATCTTTTCATTAGGAGCATGTACTGGTAAGGGACTTAATGATAACATAGATCTCTCAGCATTCTTCGAAAATATAAAAGTTAAAGTAAATGGTTGTTCCTTTATCTATTTTTGTTGTTTTTCTATATAATGATAGTTCCCTTATTATTATTATTGAGTCTTCATTTTGAATTGAGTAGGCAATTACCATAGCCATAATGCCATGAGTGTTTAAAATGAGTGCCTGTAAGTTCATTTTATATACTTTTTGTGCCTATGCCATCTTGGCAAATTGGCCAATAGAATAGCATGGGGTAAATCTCCGGCTAAATAAATAAATAAATATTTACTTTAGACTATGATATATATATATAAGATTGGTGATATGGCCATATGGGCTAATAAGTGATTAGCTACTTGCCAATAGAATAAAACTTTCACTTAAAAAATAAAACTTAAAAATAAAATATAAAGTATATATAAGGTCAGTGATATGATAATAAGGGCCAATGGGTAGATATTTTGAACTTACTGTAATAGTTTATTTGTATATATATATATATATGTTGTTTAATTGTATTTTAAGCATGTATTTGATATTGTCTATATATTACCATTTGATTTGAAAGGTTAACCATGAATGGGTTAATGAATTTAACAATATTTATGATGGTGATTGGCTCATTCATGTTACATGGTAGCACATGAAATTATATTTAAATGGTATAGAATTTAGGCACTTTTTATTCTGATGAAGCCTGCAGAGTCTAGGTGAAACGTTAATTTGTCCATTTTTTTCTCCTGTTTGTATTTGTTGCACTTTTTCGATATTAAACGCTATTATGTATTTTTATAGCATTTTGTCTTTGTTCCTTAAGCTGTGTGGGTGCTTATCTGTATGTACTGGCTACTTAAGTCAACACAGCATTTTTTAAAGTACCACAGATGGGGATACATCTGAGCTATTAAATATATTGCAAAGACAGAGTTTTGTGTAGCCTATTTTCAGAAAACTACAGTACAGTTTTGACTAGTAACATCTGTTTTGTTTGTTTTTTTTCTTTACACAGGGCAACTTGCCATTCTCAATAACATCAGTACTACCTCAGCCAGCTGCTCGAGACTGTGCGGAGTGGTAACAGGCTGCTGCCGAATATGCCCGTGACACTGCAGCAAAACGTAATTATTTGGTGGCCAGACAGGTGAATTAATACAACAAGGGCAGAAATTATAGACTTGCTGCAGCATCACGGTGTGTATGGCATGTGGCCTTAGTTGCCACTTGTGGGCTCTGAGCAGAGCAACAGGGGCCTCACCAATGTGATCCAGTCACTCAGGGATTTAGAGGAGACCTCTGTTGCTTCACTAGAGTCCATGCACGGTCTCATGGTGTGGCTGGCTGAGAACCAGCTGGAGGCCACAGAAGCAATTCACCAGCTTCTGCATCAGGACCTGCAGCATCTAGAGGATAACCAGCCCTCTGAACAACCTCAGCAAGAGCTCCTCGAAGGTGCCTCTTCAACGTCGCCATCTACAACTGCTGCAGAAGAGGGGCACCCAGCCGCACCTGCTCCTGAGAAGCCTTCCACTTCCTCGGCACCGTCAACTCCCCAAGTTCCTACAGCCTGAACTGCCAGCACCTCTCTGTCACTCCTGAGCAGTTCTAGTAAATACTTTTTTAAAGAAATTATTATTTATTTATAGTTATTTATCCCCATCCGGTTGTAATTTATTTATGTGAAGCAACACTTTCATTTTATTTTGCACAAGTTTTATTTATTTATTCTGCATTTCTCCCAGTGTCTCAGTTACATATGTATTTACTTTTCTATATGTGTTTTAAAAATATTTTGTGAAGAAGTCTTTATATTTTGTTATATGATTTATATATAAAGAATAATTATTTTCTAAAATTTGTGTCATTATTGTAGATATGTATATAATACAGTAATTGGCTAGGAGGTTTCAGGTAATAGCATACGTGACACTTTAGTGAACATGACTCTCAGAGCAAGTTAATAGTTATATTAAAGTAATGTAGTGTTAATGATAGTGTTTTCCTTTGGGTTATGATTTTAGGATTACAGTTGGAGTCACACACAGTACTACCTATTCTGAAATTTCTGTTTTTTAGAAATTTCTTCTGCTTTCTGCATTGCAATAGTACAGGCAGTATACAGAAATGGTGCAGAAATGTTGTGAGATATTTAGAAACAGGTGTCAATGTCTGCCACTAGAATTGCATGGTGGGTGGCGATATACAGAGATGGCCTCTGAAGCTGGAGTGAATAGTTTATAAAAAGTATAATGTTAGGTTACATTGTCTTTTTATAAGGTGTTGAGACAAATTACATGTTTCTTTATTTCTCAAAGAGTCAGGAAATTTATTGCAAAATCTCTGCGTTAATGCAAGAGTTAGGGTTTTGTAGCGACAAAGCAAGAAATTCGTCGTTAGGGTTTTCAACCCTAACTCCAGCTCCCCCCAACACCACACCACCCCACCCCCATGGCGCACACACACACAGGCAGAAACATACACACACACACACACACACACACACACACACACAAACACACAACTATGGGGGCAGTACAAGGAAATAGAACCAATCACAGACAGACCGATCTCTGCAAACACATAGACAGAGTGCAACCTGTTCAGAGGAGGTAAACAAAATGGTGCAGGGTGTGCAGCAGAAAGCATATGAGGAGAGACTAAATCAACTTAACATTTATACCCTCAAGTAAAGGAGTGAGGGGTACATGTCACAAACTTTCAACAAAGTGAAAGAAATCAACAAAGTAGAAGAGGATACCATCTTTCAAAAAAAGAATATAGAACAACAAAGGGCAACAATTTGATGATAGAGGGCAATGCCTCAGAGTTTATGTTAGACTGAAATGTCTCACACAGATGGTTCTGGATGTATTTATCAGGCTTCCTGGCAAGGTTGTGGAGCAAGGAAGAGTTCCAGAATTGTTTAATACATGACACATAAGACTATTCTAGTGGGGGATAGGAAGAAGTAAAGTGTTCATTAACTACAATCTGCACCATATTGATGAGATATGGAAATGGACATTGTCACTGTCCAAGTAGTCCTCATCTGGTGTCAAATGTTATGGTTTTATGTATGTTTCTTTCACGTATTCACAGTTCAGTCATTATTTCAGTATTAGTAATATGTGACTGCAACGTAGCAAAATTGCGCAACTTCATTTTCACAGTGTTGGCAAGCCTAAACACTATCCACAGCCATATCAGGTCTGAACAGAACATTTTTCAATTCTTCTGTGAACAAGCATTCTTACTAGACTTAGAGAAGATTAACTAGATTGTGATACATACCTGCTGATGAGAAGCCAGTTGCCTGTATAGCCTACAGATTAGTGTCATTACCTCTCAGTGAGGTTTGTACATCTAATAGACAAGACCTAAGTTTGATTCTGACAAGCTCCATCTGCATACTCTGACTGTGAAGAAGTAAGTTAAGTGAATAGTGCTTTCAGCTGAGTCCAGAAACAGAAACTTGTTGCTAGTTGGTGTCAGCCTGTTACAAAACATTACAAAATATATATGTATATTTAATCTTTGTGGGAATTGATTAAGACATCAGTTCTGGAAGAAGTTGTACATTAGTGTCCTACTTTTTCTTGTATTTCCATTTTTCCTGAAATATGCTATTTTGTTGTACTTTGTTAAGGGTATACATGTTAAGCTGCTTAACTCTCTCCTCATATCATTTCTGTTGCACACCCTGCACCATTTTGTTTACCCTCATCTGAACAGGTTGAACTCTGTGTATTTGCAGAGATCAGGTCTGTCTGTGATTGATTATATTTCCTGTACTGCCCCATAGTTGATGATGTGTGTGTGTGTATGTTTCTGCCTGTGTGTGTGCCAGTGGGGATGGGGGGTGGTGTGGTGTTGGGGAGATGGAGTTAGGGTTGAAAACCCTAACAAAGAATTCCTCAAATTTATAGCTACAAAAACTCTAACTCTTGCATTAATGCAGTTTTTGCAATATATATATATATATATATATTATGGTAACACGTAGTGCTACCATAATTAGGAGTTGAAGACCATTTACATGTTAAACCTAAAATTTTGCACCTTAATAACTTTTCAACCTTTCAACAGATTTGCCTGAACTTTGGAATACACGATCAAGAAACATACATCTTAGGATCTGACAACTTTCGTACTGTTTGGATATAAGGCTGCAGAGTTATTAAGCATGATCTGCGTGCGCATTACGCATTTTGCAATTCTTTGGTTGTCTCTACAGGTTGCACGCGGTTTGTGCGACGGTCCAAAATCTTCAGGAATGTGTGCCAGGGTCCCATGTGTCTTTTAAAGATTTCATGAAAAATATTAAACGGTTCAAAAGTTATTCAAAAACAGTTTCCCATTATAAGTCAATGGGAAAAGTTAGCAAAAGTTCAACACTTTCGCAAATGCAGTTTTACTTTCGCAAATGGCCTTTTACTTTCACAAGTCCACCATTTTGTTTTCAGCTGGTGATCAGAAAAATGCTTGGCATTTAAATTTGGGACCCTCTAGCAACACAATTCTTTTTGTGTTTACCTAGTCTGACCCTGAGGATGCTAGGCATGTCTTTAATTTGAGGTTAAACACCATAGAAATATGTTTTTCAAGTTTCTGGAAAATTACTTCCACAAAGTAGTGTCACACTCATGAAAGTGTCGCAAATTTTTGCAAAAGCTTTAGCAAATTGCGACACTACTTTTCAGGCTATGGCAAAATGACAGCAATTCTTTGCCACCCTGCTGCAAAAGAATGGTTTGGTCTTTTGTGCTGAAATTTGGAGGAACACAGCCAACAGCTCACAGATGTGCCTTTCAGTATTTCAGTGAAAATTTTTACAGGGTGCAAAGTTATGGCACTCAAAGTTAATGCTTTTTCCCATAGGATAACATTCGGCATCCGTCACATTACAGGAATCCTTTGCCGCCTGCTGCAAAATAACAGTTTGGTCTTTTGGGCTGAAATTTGGAGGAAGAAAGCCAACATCCCACAAATGTGCTGTGCAGTGGTTTGGTGAAAAAATATTACAGGGAGCCAAAGTTATCGCACTCTGAACTTCTTTTTTTCCTATAGGATAACATTACTGCTTTCGCGCGCCTTTCAGGGCCGTATCTCGGAAGCGGTGTAAGATATGAACTTTTCATCAGAGAAATGTGGGGCTAAGCACAAAACTAGCCAGGAAAGTCATACATCATATGACTTTTAAATTTTTTTCACGTCAGACGATTCCTGAGATATAAGCAATTTAGTATTCCAACTCCTCATTTTCTGCTCCGAGACCCATTATTATGCATACATTCTTTGTACTCACTGTCTTTCTCTATGAAGCTTTTGGGGAAAACCAGCCTGTGCACTTATATTACTGTTACCCTTACTGCTTCGGTTGCGGTTCCGTGCCTGTTTCACTTACCGTTCCGTCTCACGGCACCATGTGCGTTACCCTTTAGTTTTCGTTTCCATTTGCATTTTGCGTTATTTAACCATTTGTGTCTTCAGTACTGTTTATCTTTCTGTTTCGTTTGCATCACCATGCATTACCATTTGCGTTTGCAGGCACCATGTTACTATGTGACAAGACATCACGTGGCGGGCCAGCGGGGCCCCAAAGGGCTCCACGCTCCCGCGCCCCGCATTACATTCACTATTTCTCATTATCATTCTCAAGAAGGAAATTAGAGACAAATAACTCCATTTAATGCATTGGTTAGGGTTGTTCCACAGCGACAAAAGTGAGAAATTTGGTGTTAGGATTGAAGCCCCCTTGACCCCCATCCACACCCCAACTGCATCGAGGTGCAGTTGGGTTGTCAGTCTAACTCTCACCCCATTCTCCTATACCTCTGCTTCTTCACACATCTGATGGGGTGAGAGTTTGGGCCGACTAATCAGCACACACCGATGCCGGTTGGGGGTGTGACGGGGTCAAGGGAGCTTTCAACCCTAACACTGAATTTCCTCACTTTTGTCACTGTGGAACAACCCTAACTAATGCATTAAATGGAGTTTTTGTCTCTAATATATATATATATATATATATAGATATATATATAGATATATATATTTATAAAACGGGCTAGAAAAATTATCAGTCACATTGGACAAACACCATCAGGTGACTGTGCGTGTATCAGAGCACGACCGCACACCTGCACTTACCCCCCAACAAAACAATTTTGCCATTTTATAAGATAGATAACTCACTGTAGGATGTGCAGCTGCTCACTGATATATGCATGCCTTGGGTGGTTGACACACTCGGCCCTGCGGCCTCGTGCATAACACGCACACCAAAGCATCGTATATCAGAGCATGACCACCCACCCTACAGTGGGTTATCTAACACACATACACACACATATATCATATAGTACTTGTTGCAAAACAAAAACACTACATTAATGCAGGCATTAGAATGCAAAGCACACAAAGCAAGAAAATGAAAACAGGGTTTGAGCCTCACGAGTCTTGGCAAATTAGTTGTGTGGTGTTCCTTGGAGTTCCAACCTTAATGCCCATCCCCTCCCCCCAGCCAATAGCCTCTTTTCTAAAGCACAAGGTACAGCTCGAACCCAGTGCCTCACATAGCAGCCATTCATACCTGTAAAACAAGAACAGCAATGGCTCACAAAGGATCTGCAGCTCATTATGGACTGCTGTTTAACAAACAATATGGGGTAAACAAAAACAATACTTACCTGATACGTATGGTCAGTGTCCTCCTACTCCTGGTCAATGTCCTGTCAGACCTGTAGATATAAAAGGGAAAATGGGTCAGTATGAAAATAAAAATACTGATCAGCTGGGTCAGTTGGGAAGGATCTGTAGAGGTTAAAACAAAAAAGTGGGTTGTTGGGGATACAGACCTGTACCACACCATCAACCTGGCTTTTTAGAATGGACTCAGTCACTCAGAGGATGTCATGGTTGGGGAGGGAGGAGACTCCTTGCCCTGTGCCCTTCGAACTGATCTTTTGGGGTAGGAGGCCATGTTGCTCCACACATCAACCAACACAGGGCAGGATAAAGACACCAAGGACAGATATTCAAGGCACAATGAATGCTTCCTGGTGGTTTAGTGGATCCCCTCCCTTTTCCCAATCTGGCCATAGAATACATAGGAACATAGGTATGTGACAGCAGAAAGGGACAGCAGGCCCACCTATTCTGCCCAGTTTGCCTAGATATCCACTAGCCTTTTCTGTAGTCCTCCTCCATGCCAGTTGCCTCTGTGCTTATCCCATGCCCTCTTGAACCCCCCCCATTTTCCTCAGCAGCCTATTAAAGTTGTTCACCACCCTTTCAGTGAAGAGTACTTCCTAATCCTTCCTCTAAATTCCCCCCAATTTGGAATTTCCAACTACCATCCATTGTAGTATAGCAGACCGCAGCAGGCCAACCGTGACCATCTCTAAGCAGATATCCCCAGCCACAACCAGTCCCAGAACTCCATGCAGCTAGCACCAGAGCAACAGGCAATAGATGCTCCAATAGCCTGCAGTGCACATTTGAGCTTCCACAATCTCTGATCAGATGTTTTCTGCTTCTGCTTTTCTCCAGGGAAAAGTCAGTCCGTGGCAGAACTTAGCCCTGGAGTACAGTGGGGCCAGTAAACAAAAGATGAGTGCCTATATAAACTCTTAACATGCACTGTAGGACAATCTTCCACCACAGAGGACTCCAGTATCTGCTGCAAATGAAGCTGTCAGTGCAGAATAAAGCAAAACCAGTTCACCATAATCCACTACACTACAGCAAACAGCAGGCAAACCAAAATGGTTCCACATGCAAATTGCACACTGGCACCAGACCCACACTTGTGTGGGACCCTGGCACAAGCCAGCCAGTGGAGTACAGAGTGCAGGAAGGACAAAACATTTTACATGCAGGTATATCAGGGAGAAAAGGAAGGCAATGGAAGATATTGAGTGCCTAAAGGGGTGGATTGAGGGAGGGTAAAGGATGACCACCAAACAGCAGAAATACTGAACAAATACTTCTGTTCAGTTTTCACAAAGGAGGAGACAGGAAATGGGCCAGCAATAAGTAATACGGATGGGAGATCACAGAAATGGACACAGATCCTCTGCAAAAGAAAGGATCCTCATGGAACTGGCAGCAATAAGGCTATGGGCCAGATAGATGCACCCCTGGACACTGAGGGAGCTAAGGGAGGTGTTAGTAGGGCCTCTGACTATCCTGTTCGCCCTGTCATTGTAAACGGGTGACATGCCCAAGGATTGGAGGAGGGCTGATGTGGTCCCACTATACAAAAGTGTTAACAGGGAGGATGCAGGAACTACATACTGGTCAGCCTAACCTCAGCAGTGGGAAAAGTAATGGAAATACTGCTGAAGGATAGAATAGTGGAACACCTGGTTGTCAATGGTCTACAGGGAAGGGGAAGGGAACATTGTTTAACCAGGAGTAGTACTAAGCTGAAGCTTGTTTCCAGATGTGATCTGGAGCACAAGGAAGTTAAGTAACTTGCTCAGGATCACATAGTATGCACTTAGATGGCTGCTGGATTCAAACCCAGGTCTTCAGATCTGTAGTTCAGAGCCTTTGCCCACTGTGTTATACTGCCTCCAGGACTCAAGGCAGCTTGGTTTTATGGGAGAGAGGTTGTGCCTGACAAACTTAATGAGTTTTTCGACTGGGTAACCAGGAAGGTGGGATAGGAGAAGATGTGGCTTACCTGGATTTCAGCAAGGCCTTTGACACCTTGCTACATAGAAGGCTGGTAAATGAGCTGGAAGGCTTATGGGTGGGACAGAAAATAACAAGGTGGGTGGAGAACTGGTTGAAGGACTGAAACCAGAGGGTGATGGAAAGGTAAATGGGGTGCCTTCCAGGGTGGGAGGAAAATCTCAGGGGTCAGTGCTGGGACCCATCTTTTTTAATATCTATACCAATGATTAGCCTAGTCACAATCAGAGGAGGAGAGCTATTCTTTCCAGACTGGGCTTGTCACTGGAAGGGTCGGGCAGGAATTCTGGGGCTGCATCGGGGCGGAGAGGACGGGACCACATCAGTGGTCAACAAGAATGTTGTTGGCGGGGGGCCAGAGCCATGCATATCGGGGTTACATCAGTGGTGGGAGAGGCCAGAAACTTCAGTTAAACTGTGCAGGCTGGCGACTCAGGAAGAAGTGGACAATCAGCGAACAGGGCACAAAACTTTGACTGTGTAACTGGGCCATAAAAGGCAATCAGCCCAGTCACAATCAGAGGAGGAGAGCTGTTCTTTGTCCTGCACCACCCACCCTGGCCCTGACCTCTATTAAATGGTCAGTGAGGTGGAGCCTTGGAGGAGGAAAGTGAGATTGGGTGAACAGGAACACTAGGAAGCTGGATTGTTACTGATTGGAGGAAAAGGATCCTGTAAACTGTGCTACTTGGGCAACATTGACTAGTACCAGAAAGGGGCATAATGGAGCAGACTGTATAAATGACTGTGTATGCCAACTACATCCGAGGAGTAGGCAAACTTGTGAATTGATTACTGCTAGGGCCTCTGAGATGGTTAGTGTTGTGGTGCAAGTTTGCTTGTAAACTGTCTACTGCTAGGGCTAGAAAACTGGCTACTGTTGAGAAACAGGGAAAATTGCTGTAATTGGAGGGGCAAACTGCTTGGGTTTAGTGCAACACTGACTGAATTATTTCTGTTAGAGGGCAGCATTGCGCACCTAAAATGAGGTAGACTTGGGGTAGGCAACACAGGCATCTTCAGTAGGGTGATTGGGTGTACAGGGTGCTGGGTGGCACAATATTAAATTGGGCATGGAGGTTCAGAGGGCACCCAGTGTGTTTTCAGTTGGCAGGTCTTAGGGAGGAGGAGGTAGAGGATCAGAAGGCAGCTGGAAGGTGGGAGGTGGGGAGGAAGGTGTGGAAAAGACCTCATGAGAGTAGACAAGGCCAATATGGCATACCCCAGGGAACAGGTGGACAAGGATCATATGGTTATTCCAGAGGGTGGGGCACAAAACCAGCAACATACAGAAATCACTTCATAGGGAGGTGGCTGACCAGAGGAGGGGACAGGAGAGAACAAGTCAGGGACATGCATCACACTTACTAATCGATTCACCCTGCTATATCCAGGATGAGGTGGAGGAGGCTGGCAGGAGGGAGCAGGTGGACAGAGAGGGTTTGGTCAGATAGCTGGGGGAGGATGGGGCAGGAAGAGAGCCAGATCCACAGAAGGGAGGAAGGGGGAGGGACATGAGCCTAGATGGGAGGGAGGTAGGAGGGATGGGGAGTGCAGAATGAAGCCAGGGTGGGGGACTAAGGTCGGCAGGCATCTAGGTTGGGAAGTCAGCCAAGGATAGAGGTGAGGAGGTACTCTAGATAGGCCAGCTTCAGGGCAGGAGAAATCAGATGAGGTGAGGAGGGAGATGGAGGGAGTAGGGAGAAACACAGCAGATGGGGTGGACTGATGCAGAACTTGAGGGGAGGCAAGGGAGAGCAGTAGAAGAGACCTGGGTGGGGATCTGAGGATACCAGCCCAGAAAGGAGTCCGGGGAGATCTGGGGCAATCTGTGCCACCCAGGAGGTTGGGGGCAAGGAGCAAGCTGGGAGCTAGGTAGAAGAATGAGTATTAAAGGCAAGCACAGGCTTGTGATCCCAGGCTGAGGGGTGGAAGGAGTAAGCTGGGGTTGATGACGAAGGAAAGAGCCTGGACAGAATTAAATGGGCCACTAAAGTGAGGGTGAAGGTGATCCTGTGCCAAGACTCTTGACCAGGAGCATCCAGTGGGAGGGGCAGGGAGGAAAAGCAGCCCAGTCAAAGCTAAATGTATCCCAGGCCTATCCATACACAAGGCCAAATTCCAGCTATATTTGATAGCATTGAATGTGGGAATCCCCAGACTTCCTAATACATCTGGGAACAAATGACTTAGAGGGAACAGTGAACCAGAAATCCAGGTGACATTCTGGGAACTAGCCAGGGTTTACTACTCTGTAAGAAGCACAAATCTCCTTCTTTGAGATTCCTACCAGTACCTAGGGCATCTGGGGAGATGAAGCATAAACTTAGAGGGTGAACCACTGGCTCAGGGACTGGTGCAGGGCAGAAGGGTATGGGCTGATGGGGACTGGGGGGATATATGGAAGGACAGGGGTTATATGCCAGGATAGGCTACACCTCAACTTGGAGTGGAGGAGATCTTGAAACTAAAACTTGCTGGATTCATAGTCCAGAGGTGGTGTTTAAACTTATAAAGGGTGAGGGTTAGTAAAGAATGGCCCCAGGAGGGCTGCTCGAGGGTCCAGGTCTAGGGCATGAAAAGAGGGCAGGGTGGACTGCAATGTAAATCCATCCACAGCTGTGCAAGAAAGGGTGTCCAGTGATTTATCTCAGGGCTGAAATGACTGAGAAGGGAGGAGGGGTCAGGGTGGAGGATGGTCCTGATGCTTGGACTTCAGGAGGGCTGACTTTGGAAGATGGAGCGTGCCATAAAAAGCACTAGCAAACAGGCTAGAAGGAGGGTGGAGCAACAATGGTTAAATATCAAAACTGCCATCACAGAGGCAACAAGCCTTTGTGTGAAGCAAATAAACAAATCAAAATGAAAGAAAAGCCACTATGGTTCTCAAAAGAAGTTGCAGAGAAAGTTAGAGAAAAAGACAGCATTTTCAAGTATAAAGAAACACAGAAGGAGCAGGACAGAGAACTGTACCAGTTAAGGCAGAAGGAAGCAGGAAGAGTAGTCAGAATAGCAAAGGCACAAACTGAGGAAAAGATAGCCAACTCGGTTAAGAAGGGGATAAAACCTTTAATAGGTATATCAGGGAGTGTAGAAAGACAAAGGGAGGGATAGTGAGGCTGAATAGAAGGGATGGTGGGTGGGCAGAGAGTGATAGTGAAGAAGCAGGGATACTGAATGAATACTTCTGTTCAGTATTCACAAAAGAGAAGTGGGAGAGGTGCTCAATCCAATTAACAGAAGCACTCTGGAGAGGGGTCGATCCCAGTCCTTTCACAGAAGAAAGGGTTCTGAAAGAACTCTTAAAACTGAAGATGGACAAAGCAATGGGGCCAGATGGAATTCACTGTAGAATTCTAAAAGAATTAAGCAGAGAACTAGTGACACCACTGACTACCCTTTTAACAAATCATGGGAGGATGTGTGGTACCTGAGGACTGGAAGAAGGCTGACATGATTCCCTTCACAAATGTGGAGCAAGACAGAGGCAGCAAACTACAGACCTGTCAGTTTGACCTCTGTGGTAGGGAAAGTGATGGAATCACTTCTGAAGGAAAGAATTGTTGAGTATCTAGAGGCCAGTGGGCTGGGACACAAGACAGCATGGGTTCACAGTGGAAGGTCATGTCAGATGAATCTAATTGATTTCTTTGACTGGGTGACCAAAGTAGTAGACCAAGGAGGGGCTGTGGACATGGCCTACCTAGACTTTAGTAGAGCATTTGACACAGTCCCAGACAAAGATTAATAGTTAAATTAACCAGCCTTGGAGTAAGTCCAGGGTGGTAGTTCTGGAAAACTATTGGCTGGACAACAGGACACAGAGTAATTGTAAATGGAGTCCACTCTGAAGCAGAGGGGTTACTAGGTGGGGCAACCACAGGGTTCAGTACTGGGTCCAGATCTTTTAATGTCTTTATAAGTGACATTGCAGAGGACTGGAAGGAAAAGTATGCCTCTTGCAGATGACACAAAGATCTGTAACAGGGTTGATACACAAGGAGGTGTGGAAAGGATGAGAAGGGACTTGGCAAGGTTGGAGGAATGGTCAAGTAGGGCAGCTTGGATTCAATACAAAAAGTGCAAAGTAATGCACCTGGGAAACAAAAACCCAGGGGAAGATTACACAATGGAGGGTAGTAACAACAACAAAAATGGAAAGGCAGACCTGGGGGCAATCATCAGATGACCTTAAGGTTGGCAAGCAATATGAGAAGGTGGTAGGGAGGCTGGGGGATACTGGGATGTATAGGAGAGGCATCACCAACGCAGAAAACAGGAAGTTGTTATCCCCCTGTGTACAGACAGTTAGCAGGTGAGACCCCATCTGGAGTACTGCGTCCAGTTCTGGAAACCCCCATCTCCACAAGGACATAGACAGGATGGAGGCAGTTCAAGAGGAGGGCACAAAATGGTCAGAGATCTGCAAGAGAAGCCATATGAGGAGAGGCTAAGGTGAGCTTAATATGTATACCCTTTGAGGAAAAGAGAGGGAGAGGGGGACAAGGAAGGAATGTTTAAGTACCTCAGTGGAATCAACAAAGTCCAAGAGGGTAGCATCTTTCAGAAAAAGAGATGTGCAAGAACAAGGGACACAATTTGGAGATAGAAGGGGACGCTCAGGGCAATGTGAGGAAGTATTTTTTCACAAAGAGGGTGATGGATGCATGCAACAGCCTTCCTGAGGAGGTTGTGGTCTAAACTGTGGGGAGGAATTCAAGAATGCATGGGACAGACATAAGGCAATTTTTAGGGGGCTAGGAAGAAATAAGCTGTTGGTTAAATAGGATCTGCAGCTTATTCTCTAGGTAGAGAAATGGGAGACTAGGTGAGCCAAAGCGGTTCCTGATCTGCCCGTCAAAGTCTAAGTTTCTATGTTTCTATGATCAATGCCAGGAGCATGGGCAACAAAATACCTGAGCTCCAGGCGATGCTGGTTGAGGATCAGTGGATGTGCAGCAATTATTGAGACAAAGGACACTCAGAAAATGATTGGGACCTAAATTTGGAGGGCTACAAAATATTTAGGAAGGGTAGAGGAGAGGGAAGAGGAGGGGTGTAGCGCTTATAGTCAAAAAATGACATAGTGGTTAGTGGAGGGAGGAGGCTGTACAGGGAGTGGAGGAGATTTGGGTAACCCTACAAACCAGGGCAGGTAAAAGATTGAAAATAGAGTGGTGTACAGACCCCCACAGTGGAAGAGGCCCTGGAGGACAAACTAGTTGAGAACATCAAGGGCACTGTGACCATGGAAAAGGTATGGTGGTGATCATTTGACCTTAATATGCTGAGGGCGAACTGAGGAACCTATGGCATCCCCTCTGTGGCCAGGGAACCGAGACTGATGGATGTGTTCCAGGATGCCTTCCTGGTCCAGCTGGTGGGGGAACCTACTAGGGAGGCGGATATTGGATGTTGTCCTAGCAGACAGTGACCAGATAAAGGGCCTGGAGGTGTGCAGCCCACTGGCAGGTGGTGACCCACACCACGGTATAGTTTCTGCTGTATCTGGGGAGGATAACTGCACCACTACAGTATTAGGGACTTCTAGGGGTGGACTTCGTGGGCATGGGCAGGATTCCACGGGAAGCTTGGACAAGATTAGACACGACATGGATGCTGGCAGCTTTGGGATGCCATTGAAGGGGTGCAGGAGACTACTAATCCTGTACAAAGGTAAAAGCGTAAGCATGGTAGAGCCAATAAGCTCAGTTGGTGGACCAGGAGGTAAAGGAGGTGTGAAGGACAAAAAGGCTGTCATGCATGCTTTAAGCCTGGGGATAGGGAGAGGCAAGGAGTTGATGGTAGAAGGGTCACAGAGTGGTGAGGGAGCCAAGGTGAGGAGATAGCAAAACCTGGCTAGGGATATCGGAGGGGAAAAGGAATTCTATAGATACGGGGAGAAAAAGAAGAGAGGGCACAGATCAGCAGGATTAGGGACTGGGGAGGATGGACTCAGGAGGCGGGGAATCAGGCAGAGGTGCTAATGAGTACTTTGCCTCAACATTTATGGGGAGGCAGGGGATCCCTCCAGCCCAATGGGAGGGAAGGGCCAGCAGAGTCGAGAGGTCAGATGGAGTCTAGAGGACCAAAAGAGGATGGGGTACAGGCTGGGCTAGAATCTAGAGGGATGGGTGGTTAAATGAGGGGTAGGCTGGGAAGAGGAGAAATCACAGTGGAAAGGGTGAGGGAGGCCCTTGGATGCCTAAAAACTGATAAGGCACGAGGCCAGATGGGCTACATCCAAGGGTTATGAAGAATTGACGACGAGCTAGCAGCACCACCTGGCAGCACTCTTAACACCTCTCTGCTGACAGGATCAGTGCCTCAAGACTGGAGGGTGGCTCATGTGGTGCCTATCCACAAAGGGGGTCTAGAGAGGAGATGGGGAATTTTAGGCCTGTCAGACTAATGTCTGTGCTGGGCAAAGTAATGGAGGGCTATTATCAAGGAGGAGGCTCGGGAGGCAGCTGGAAAGGTTGAGACAACTGGATGACAAACAGTATGGTTTCATCCGCGGTAGATCATTTCAGACCAACTCGATAGATTTTATGACTGGGACCCTGGACCAGCATAGACCAGAGGATGTCCATACCTGATTTTAGTAAGGCATTTGATTCAGGTACCCACAATAGGCAGCAACAAAGCTGGGGGGTGGGAGGACAGTTGCTCAGATGGGAGAAATTGGCTAACGGTGAATACAGAGGTAGTGGTGGGTGAGATGAGTCTCCTCCCCAGGAAGGTCACAGTGGGAGTCCCCAAGGTTCCATAGTGACACTACCTCTCAATGCCTATGTCTCACGGATATGGGGAGGGTGGTTAAGAGTAGAATGAGTCTCTCTGGACAGACTCAAAAACTGGAAGCACTGGCGGAGGGGATGAACCAAGAGACAGTCAAAGGGACCAGGATACCCTGGAAGAGGTGATCAAGGAGGTGGAGACTGAGGTTTACTGCAGGGACGGTAGCATGCTGCATCTGGGGTCAGAAACCCAGGCCATGCAAACAACTCGGGGGTCATACTGAAAGCCACAATGAGTGAGAGAGATCTAGGTGGTGTTAGACATCAAATGAATAACACTGAAAATGGCAGAACTGTGTAAAAGCAAACCAGATACTGCATAGCCAGGCGATTACATCCAGGAGGAGGAGAGGTGATCCTCCTCTGTTTAATGCCTTGTTCAGACCGGAATCTCGAGTACTGCATGCAGTTGTGGAGACCTCACCTCAAGAAGGATGTAGCACTGCTGGAGATGGTCCAGAGGAGGGCAACAGGATGCATTCAGGGCATGGGAGAAAGGCCACAAGGAGAAAGCTGGAAGAGCATGGGCTGTACTCGCTGGAGGAGAGGAGACGGGGGCCATGATAGGGGTCTTCAAATATGAAACGAATAAACAGGGCGTGCCAAAAGATGTTCAGACTAAGAAGGGGGAACAACAGGGCATAAGTGGAAGCTAGAGGAAGTACAGGTGGGAACAGGATACACACTTCACTGAGAGAGTGGTGGAGCCCTGGAATGTACTGTCAAAGAGTCTGGTGGAGGCACAGTGGAGGGCTTGAGGCAGGTGGGACAGGTAAAAGGGTAAACTGAAGCAGAGGATGACCTCTGGGGCTGGGGTGGAAAAGCACCCATTAGGAGGCTGGCTACTGAGCAGAACGACAGACCATCAGGCCTATTCTGCTGGCTTTTAGTAAGTTGATATAGGGAGGACTGCAGGAAAGGTGCCTATTTGCAGAGGATACGAAGATTGCGGGCAGACACCGGTAAGGAGGTGGAACAGTGAGGAGGGCTAAAGACTCTGGAGAGGTGGTCGGAACATCAGCTGAAATTTAATGCCAAAAGAACAGAAATGCACATGGGTGTAACAACGCAAACCATTTACACGGGGTGGGGGGCCAAGGAAACTCGCAGGATAAAGATCTGGAGTTATAATTTCAGATAACCATAGGGGAACCAGTACAGCAGCGAGAAAAGTGAATAGAATTAAGCGCATAGAGGGTATCAAACAGAGAGGAGGTGCTGATGCTTTATAAACCACAGAGGCCTCACCTGGGTATGGGGTCAGCTCTGGAGGCCTCACCTACACAAGGACATAAGACAGGATTAAAAGGAACAGGCACCAAGATGGTACACACTATAGGAAGCCCTATGAGGAAGATGGAGGACGGATCTGAACCCGCTGGAGACTAGTAAGGGAGGTGGTATGCTTATTGCAAGAAATTAAGTGCTAGAACAAGGATCATAAACTAAGATTAGAAGAAGGAAGAAGAAGGGGCAAAGTGGGGGCATTACTACCTGAGAAGGTGGTGGAGTCCAGACAGATTACTGGAAGAGGTGGTGGGTGCAAAATGGTGAAAGGATTCAAAGGGGGCATGGGACAGACACCAGAACTGACCAGTAGGGAGAGGGGTGTCTCTTGACAAAGAAGATGAATGGGGGTAAGGGCAGACTCGATTGGCCAAAATGTTCCTTTTCTGCCACCAGATTTCTATGATTCTATGATTCTAAGGCAGTTAAGTAATTAGGACTTTCCTGCCCATCAGAGTCAAAGTGTCCTGGTCTGGGTATTCTGGTAGGACCTGAAGGAAGAACAAGAAGGTTGAGGGACAAATGGTTGGAGGTGCTAGAGTAGAATTAGGATATTAGAATTAAACAAAAGATACTTCTATCTAATTGGCAGGTTTGACCAGACCTGCAGAAAAAAAGGAAAATATATCAGCTATGGGAAGTTATAGTAGCAAATGTAGAGAGATACAGAAAGGGTACAGTATAGCACAGGAGTAAAGGAAGAGTTTTAGAGGAAAAGACAAACTAGGTCAAAGTAAGGAAACTAGAGATAGAATAAAATGCAGACAGCCAAGAACAGAGAATAAAATGATATTTGGGAATCGCAAAACCCCCTTAGCGCCCTCGTACAGACCTGCAGCTAGCCAATAAATTAAGAAGCAGCCAGATAGGCAAGGTGGGGATGTGTTTTGGCTAGTGGCCTATATTATTTAAAAGGGACACTGGTGGTTCAGGAGTCTTGAGTTGTCCCAGGAGGCCAGTGGTTTAAAGGTATAGCTCTAGAGTGTAATGGGCTCACCCTCCATAGACAGTAGCAATTTATTTTATTTTTATGTTATCTTTCCTGGCATCTAGTGGGGGGATGTCCTTGGGCCCAGACTGTATATAGCAGGCAGGAGGTTGTTCAGAAAACTGCTGACCAGAAATGCTACGGCTTTTGCTATGCAGTCAGTTTACTGATACTGAACTACAGTGACAGTTATGGCAGCACTTTCAACTGCCAGTCCAGAGGAAACAACTAAAATAGTGAAGATTCTGCAACAGAAGCCATACAAAGAGACAAGCTGAATATGTATGCCCTTGAGGAAAGGGGGGCATGATAGAAAATCTCAAGTATAGAGGGGATGGCTCAGGGGCAACATGAGGATGTATTTATCTAGAGAGGGTGGTGAACCCAGGGATGGTCTTCCTGAGGTGGATGTGGGTCAGAAATAGTGGGGACTTGAAGAAATGGGAGGACAGACATGAGCCAATTCTATTGGTGGGTAGGAGGAAGTAGGCTGTTGATAACTAGGATCTGCAGCTATCCACTAGGTAGGGAAATGGGCAAACGGCGGGCCAAGTAGTCCTGTATCTGCCATCAAGGTCTAAGTGTCTATGATTCAGCCCACAGAGCCAAGGCTGTAGCCAGGCTCTATGTGAGTGGAAATGAAGATGAGAGATTTTTGGGAGAGAAAGGAGGCTAGAGCAACATGCCTCTCACCCACCAACCACAAAGTAGCATGAGAAGAGCCCGCTGAAGGACAGGTTAAGAGGGTCTGGAGAGTGGGCACCAGCAGTAGGTGGCGGAACCTTAGCTAAGCTGCATGGTGGCAGGCTGTAGGTGCCCTGAGGGCCTGCAGAAAGGGACTGGGAGAGCAAATGCCCAAGATAGGGCCACAAGGAAAATCCATGGTGCAGCTGAAGGGCAATGCCTGAAATCAGCTTGAAAGTAGCTCTGGGTGGGAGGCAAGCAGGGAAATCAGTGGCTCCCAGGGGAAACATGAGGCAGCAAGCACTGCATGCAATAGAGTTGCACAGCAGCTAATGTCAAAGTACCAGGGCTAACAAAAGGATTTATGGGAAAAAGAACAGCATATGGCCCAGAGATCCCACAATTAAAAACACAGAACAGTAACAGAAAGAGCCCTGATGGGCTATAAATATTAAGTAAATTTATGCAATAGAGGTGGACAGTAATGGAGTGTGATAAATCCATTTATCTGAGTAAGTATGTGTAGATGACGCAGAATCTTAATATTTATACATATTGTTATTATTACGTCATCCTCAATTATTGTACATAGTGGACTATGTCCACATCCCTGTCCTCACCCCGTTGTTTGGCACTGCTTACTGGTATCTTGCTTTTTAGTTTTGTTTCTTCCAGGTGGCCCGTCCTCAGCCACTACCACTGCCATTTAGCCATACTTCTCTCGTTCTTCCCACTGTCATACAGGGATCATTTGTTTCGTTTAACAGTTTTAGTTTCTTGCTTTTTACCAAACCTTTTCAACTGGCTGCTCCAAGCTGTGCTCCAGCTGTCACACTCCTGCATGCTGCTGTGTCCTCGCCACACCTCTCGATATACAAAACAGACTTTTTAACTGCTTCCTCAAAACTGATAAGCCCTCACTCTCACGCTTTCACTCTGGTTTTCCATCCCAACCTCTACAGCTGCCACCAGAGCGCCCCCAACACACAGAAACTGTCAGATATTTTTTCCTTAAACTGCATGCTCGCAAACCCCACTGCTGATGAGCCCTCACTCTAGGTCACACTCTGCTCTGGCTCTCCAGACCTCGCTAACTAGCAATCCAGAGGCTCCTGTGAAGTCCTTCTGCAAACTGTAACGGCTCCTCAGGCCCTTATGCCCTCCCTCCTGCTTATTTACCAATATTCCCATGTCTATATACCACACGTTTTAAGACCCCCCATCATTTTCCTCCCGACCTCCAACACTATAATGCTGTCAGTCTGTTCCAGGTGTCAGCTACACCTTTCAGTGAAGTAGTAATTCCTCATCCATCTTACCCCCACCATAGCTTCATCACAGTCCCTGGTCCTTTTCCCTATTTGAATGAGCCCCCCAGCACCCTGTTCATCCTAAAGTACTTGTGGGTCTCCATCATGTTCTCTCTCTTTCAGTGTTTACATGTTGAGATCCCAGTCTCCTCACAGGGCACTTTGCCACAGCCCATGTAACAGTTTTAGTTGCCGCTGATACTACTCTCCACCTTATGGCTTTCTAATGCAGCCTCAAACACCTGGACACAGTACTCTAAGTCAGATCTCACTAACAAGGATTATCTGCAACACCAACACCTCCATCCTCCTGCTGAAGATACCCCCGATGCAGCCTCAGCATCCTTCCAGCCAGTGATGAAAGTGAACCGAACGCTTCCAGAAGGCGTTCAATGCTACCTGTGAACCGAACGCCCGCCCCGTACCCTGCACAATCATTAGGTCAGTATAAAGTTGACTCGATTTGTAACTGTTCGTATTCTGCGCCATATAAACCCGATTAACTGGACGTTCCATCTGTTATGAAGTTTATATTCATTATGTCATAAAGAATATAAACTGAATAGAAGTATCCTTTATGGGAACTCCCGAGGGTCAGACTAGGAGTCAGAGAGTCCGGTGGCTGAGAAAAAGATTAGTCAATTAGGTAGGTAATTTCCACCAATCACGGATTGTGTCTGTACACAACGAGTCTGTGATTAGTGGAAACTACCTGACCAACAGCAACATAACACAGAAGCGGTTGACTAGTGCCGCAACAAACAGTTTCACAGTACCGCGTTGTGCACTGCATCTAGGCTGTCAGTGTAGCCGACGCTGTTTTCAGAAGAGTAACAGGAAAGTGCAACTGTTAACAGCAACAGCATAACATTTGAGCTGGTGCTCAACATAAGGGTCCACTGTCTCTGCTCGAGTTTGACCGAGTATCCCGGTGTATAGTTGGTGCGCTGAAATATTTTGAATATAAGCGATAAATATAACTGGACAGAGGATTTCAAAGTGAATGTCCTACAAATGCAGCTTAAGAGTACAAGTTAAGGGATTCTAAATAAAAGGAGATATTTCGAACATATTCATATATTTGTTTAGTGTGCTTGCAGCTGCCTGGTCAATAAAATCAAATAATTACATTCTTCCTAATCTTAGACTGCTGAGGTATGGCCAGAGATCTCTAGTGGTAAACAACACATAGAAAACATCCTATAATGTGTCAGTTTAAGCATTTGGGTGTAAATGTGGACATTTCTCCTAGTGTGGGGCAACTGAGATGCAGGAGCAGTTGGGGTTTGAGCAGTAAAATAAAGGCATCCTCTAATGGGACTGTTGAGAGGATCGAGGTGTAAGGATGCCCCCAAACTGGACAGTTAAAGGGCGACAGAAGAATTTTTAAAGAAGTAAAATAGGATGCTTTGGATGTGGACACTTTAGAGGGGATCAGAGGGCAAAATAAGGATTTCTAATGAGGAGCTGAGGTATAAGGGATCTGAAGATATGAGGACATCCTCCAATGTGTAACATTCGAGACATCCTGCAGCAGAATTTGGGGACACCTCAGCTCAAGTGGCAAAATCAAGAGTAATTGTAATCGGCACCTTTCCCATAGGTTGAGAACAGCCTACCAGAGACACGACCGTTGACGAGACAGTATAGATCTTTAAGCAAGCCTGGCCAAATATTCGAAACACAGGTACCCAGGGCAGCAGAGTGGGCAACATCCCATGAATTGAACATATTTGCAACATATATTTATGCCTGATTCCCAACTGAGGCGGGTGCAGATATGTAGTCCCACAAGTCCCTCTGCCCTGAAATTATTGTGTTACAATGTTACTATAATATAAAGTTAATGCTAGCAGATACCACACTCTTCTTCAAAATGTAAATAATGTAAGAAATATGCACAGTCTGGCTGCCACCCTGAGATCAGGTGTAAAACACAACACTGAAAGTATGTGTACAAGGAGTATGCCTGTTTACATTCTTGGGGGTCCCACATTTTATTTCTCAACCCCTCTGCCCATGCCTTTCAACAGTCCCAACAATCATGCCCCACATGTTACCACCAGAACCCTTTTTGTCTAAATTTTCAACTATGCCCTATTAGGAGGCATGTCTATTTTACCACTCAGTACCACAGAGGTAGTATGAGGAAAGGTGACATAAGGCCCTCCAATGTGGGATAGTTTAAAGCATAAAGAGTTCTAAGGCATAAAAGGAAGAGTCCTCCTAATAAGGGACTGCTGAGAAGTGATCGGGCATTTACGTCCACTGGACCACCAGGATGTGGAATGGGGGAGTTATTAAACATCACTGCAATCGGCATTAGGATCCACTGGACCACCAGGGATGTGAATGGGGGAGTTATTAAACATACCGCCTGCATCGGGCATTTCGGTCCACTGGACCACCAGGGCTGTGAATGGGAGGGAGTTATTAAACATACTGCCCTGCGATCGGGCATTTCGGTCCACTGGACCACCAGGGATGTGAATGGGAGGGAGTTATTAAACATACTGCCTGCGATCGGGCATTTGGTCCACTGGACCACCAGGGCTGTGAATGGGAGGGGGTTATTAAACATACTGCCCATGATTGGGCATTTGGTCCACTGGACCACCAGGGATATGTCGGGAGGAGGGTGGGGAGCCACATTGATGCCCGCGATTGGGCTGGTGGAGGGGAGTACACTATACCCGTGATCGGGCTGCAGGGGTGTCGGTCCCGCGGCTGCTGCCTGGCAGGGTGCCAGGCGCCAGTCCTCGTGGATCGGTGAACCTACATGCTAATAGCATGCAAATGGGGACATAATCACATGCAAATGGCCCCCCTGCCTTGCATGAATTATAGCCCCATTTGCATGTCACCTTTTGAATATCGTGATTTTGCGCATGGCGCAATGGTACTAACGCCACCGCAGAGTTGAATGCTCCACTCTGTCAACTCGGTGGCGCAAGTTCCACTACACCATGCACAGTGGCTGTGGCTGGGGTGATATTCAAAGGGCTGCTTAATAGCGTAACTCCTTTGAATATCGCCAGACACACCCTGCCCAACTATTTGCGCAGCTCAAGGGCTTGCGCCTATGAATGGTGCAGTTTGAATATCCAGCCCCACATTTTCAACAGTGTTTTATGACCACTCCTTTTGAACATGACAGGTGTCATTTATAAAACAGTGGTTGAAATGTAATTTTAGTGCCACAAATGCAAAAACACATGTTGGTCAAAAACTTTTTATGACACCAGGCTTACGGTGATTGATTATTTTATGAAATTATATTTATGGTACTGTCTGATTTTAATGACTGTTTATTTATCTGAACTGTTTGCTTTTATCTTGTATGGCACCTTAGTTATTTGAAAGGCACCTTAAAAATAAAACACTATTATTATTAAGATTTGAAAATGACAGCTGTGACGTTCATGACATGAGTGTGAAACAATGGCTATACTGAAATTTGGGGTCAAAATATTGAAAATTACCAAAGTTATGAGCATGCATTGACAAATTTCAATGTATGCTCATAACTTCATTGATTTTAATATTTTACCCCACTTCAAAATAGCATTCTTATGACCGACCTCATGAACAAGTGTGAAAAAATTTTCAAATCCTGCCTAAAGGTGATTTTGGGCAGGGGCTGTGAAATCACCTTCAGGATGGATTGTATAATTTCATTGCCCTTGTTCATGGGTGGGTCCCAAAAACCATGTTGATAATTTGGGGAAAAATATTAAAAATGACCAAGTTATGAGGACAGATTAAAACCCCATTGAGATACATTGAACCGCATACCTGACTTCCTCAGTTCCCAGTCCAGCATTTAAGAGTGAAGACATGTCTCTGGTCCAGAGAGGGTATGGCATTGGGCCCCTGCTAGGTAAGTAAAGGGTGTGGGGTGGTGGGTGCTGAGTGGGAGGGTTGGGTGAGAGGAGGGTAATGGCAGTGGTGGGCTGGCAGCAGCAACGAACATCGATGAATGGTTATTTTTACAAGATATATAAATTCACTGTGAGGGATGGTTTTCTTTACTTCAGGTACCAACACTGGGAATTGGGTACTCGGTGTCAGTTCAACCTTTAGGGGCACAGGAAGTGACAGGAAAGTGGGAGAGATACTTGGCAGAGGTAGGATTACAGGAAGTAAAAACAAGAATAATAAAAATAAGACTATGAAGGATGGTGTTCTTTTTATTGTTTTTTTTGTCCTCATTTATGCCCTCGTCCTCATTCTCGGGCATGAGCATGCGCATGTGGAGCAGCGCACATTGCATCCTAAGACTTCCTGGGTCCATTCTCAAACCGGGACAGTTTTTGCTGATAAAATTATGTTTGCTCACATTTTCACTTTTCCCTTTTTCTTGGTAGGTGCATTGACTGGTTCTCAGCATCATCCTGGAAATTGTCCATTATTTGGGCTACCTGGAAGTGTGAGGAAGGTATGTCAGACATTGTTTACAGTTGACAGCTGTGAAATGGCAGGCTACTGAGATATTTTTCTGTCAGGAAGCAAGATGACTGCTATTGGCCACTGACAGGTCAGGGGTTTTGTTACTAATTCAGTTTTTGTTGACTGGGTAAGTGCACTAGACAAATCCTGCCTATTTTCAGGCATGACCGGGGGAGGTGGGGATACAGATGAATGGCAACTAACCTTGAACCAGATTAGACTGTTGGTGGTATTTATAGTGCTGCACTGCAGTGTCAGTACTGGGATATTAACCAGGTGGCACATGTGGAACTGAACCCACAGCCATCTGATCTCCCGGCCTCAGAGGCATGTGTGCTACCTACTGAGCGCTGACATTGCTATCAGGGATATTGAGGGTGTCCTGCCTGGGCACAGGAGGTTGTGTCAGCTGTGACGTTATGGCTGTATAAGGACATTGGAAAAACATATATTGGCCAATCAGAAGGCAGGAATATTCCTACACACTTAATAAAATGGTTTATTTGAGGACAGACTGTTGATTCCACACTGAGTGTAGGTAGACTGTAGATGTTACATTATTGCCAGTCAACTGACAAACCTCTCCATAAAGTATTCTTAAAATGTGACAGAGTTCACTTGTTTCTGTATGCTTGAAATTTATGTTTAGTTGCCTGTTTTGTGCCCAGTTATTTAAAACATTTATCGTCCACTGAGTCGTTTTTTAGTGTTCTCCTCATCGTTATGTTCTTCTACTTTTGACAGTTTTGTTCCTGATAAAATTATGTTTGCTCACATTTCACTTTTCCCTTTTTCTTGGTAGGTACCTGACTGGTTCTCTCTGGTTCTCATAATCATCCTGGAATGTATCCATTATGTCTAGGTATGTCAGACATTGTTTACTGTTGACAGCTGTCAGATAGCAGGCCACTGGGGTCTTCAATTAAATGATGAAAACATTCAAAAGTATGCTTTTAACACTTTGTTTTGTGATATTTTTTAATAGCAATAAGGCAATAATACCAGGAGTTAGATTAACAGTCTGTTTGTCACTCCAGATGGGATGTGCCTCGAGCAACATCACATCCATATTGGTGATTAACAGACTGTTTATTTAACCCTGGTCATGCCTAGTTGTAAACAGTATTGATCTCAGTACTACAGGACCAATGAGTACATTGGTTTCGCTCTTATGGAGCTCCTCAGCTGTAGGTAACTGAATATTTTCTATTTCTGCAGGGTTAACAGATTGTTTGATGAATGGAAACTTAGTTATCAGCCTTATGTGCTTGTCTTGATGGGAAAACAGAGCTTAACTACTGCATTTAGAAGATGCCTGGAAGCATAGCTGAGTGTAACCATCTCAAACTGTTTGAATCAGTGGAACAAAAGTCACCTTTAAATGTGAAAAAATGTAATGTAGGCTCACATTTGTTACACTGTGAAAAAAACAAACCTAGCAAATCAATGTACAACAAGCGTGTTTTGCAATCTCGGAGATCTAATTCCAATGGACCTGACAAGCTTCGATGTGCATAGTTGCCCATCATATTCTCTCTCACACACACACACACACATATATATATATATATATATATATATATATATATATATATAGAGGGAGAATAATGTATGGACAACCATACACAACAGGCTGTGTTTCCATCGAAGGTTGAGATGACAGCATATGAACCTCAAGAACGAAGCTTGAGATGTGCATGCTGTAATCTCATCCACAGATGGAAACACATGCCGAGATAGTGAGCTACCGCCCTTAAATCTTTAATGGTGGTTACTGTGTATATGTTGAGTGTCCCATACTGATGTTGTTGAAATTGTATTAAGTGTTATTGTGTTGTTGTTCTTTTTAATTTTATTTATGTGAATGTACACTGCCTCTGGGATTGGGTGCCAGAAAATTAAATTTTGCTTTGCCTTGTCTTGCCTTAAAGGAATGACTTTGGGCACTGGGTGGTTAGTAAGCATGTAGGTGAAGAGTACATGACAAATTTAAAATTGTACATATTGTAGGGTGGAATGCTGTTATGCATGGAATTCAGTTAATACAATATGCTTGTTCTGCTATACTGCTGACATCATTATGTTGATGTCAGTACTGCAGCAGAATCATAGAATGCTGGCACATTGTTGCTTTCCTGTATTTAATTCTGTGCGAAGACAGTATTGTAGAACATGTAGAGTTCACAAGTCAGTTTGATCACGAAACAGAAAAAATCTTACATATTGTACATTTCACACAATACTACTATACACTATTACAAATAAAGGATGAGCAACTTTATGCACAACCACTGTGTTCTGTCACCTCGGGTTATGATTCCATAGACCCTCTGTGGCTGAACACTGGTTGTCATACAATAATACTGTGAGAGGGCTCTTGCAGTAGGTGATTACATAGGGCCTGAAGCCAGATGGCGTCATGACCCCACGGAAAAATTTCTAGCTACCAGTCTGTGGTGGAATCCGCCCCCACATCTGGTGACCGGCGTCATATGACATCAGTATTGGGGTGGTCCCCACACCCACCTTCAATTCCTTATTGCCATCTGCTTTCACAGCGCCTGCAGTTAAATTCCTCGGCTCATCAGTCATTTGTCGGTCTTCAAGGCAAGTTGTTTCTTCGTTTTTTGCTTCTTTTGTGGTTAATCACCATGTATGTCATCCTACTCCTTCTGACTCACACAGTGTAAATGCTTCTGAATGGTCTCTCTACAGAGCCTTCTGCAGAACTCCTCTCGAAATAAGATCGGACAGTTACGTGAGACATATCGTAACAGTAGATCTTCGAGAAGGCTCTTGCAGTGATGCCTTCCGCCCTCCATCCCCATTAGTTTTTCAACTCCTTTTCCAGGAAGGAAATATCTACTTCTCTCTCGTCTTGCCTTTTGGCCTTTGGTGGGAAAGAACTGGAAGACTGGCATGGGGACCAGCCTTTTATACTGATATCACATGACATCGGTCACCTGACGTGGGGTGGTCCCCACCAAAGACTACTACCTATAAATTTTCTGAGGAGTCCTGACACCATCCGGCTTCAGTCCTATATGTAATCACCGACTGCAAGAGCCCTCTCAAAGTAATATCTACTGTTGCAGTAAGTTCTTATGTAACTGTAGTTTGCCCATCAGTATTCTCTATATAATGTATGGGAGCCTTTTTATTAACTTAAGTCAAACAGATTACACCCTTAATATGTTGTCATCAATATGACATAACATCTCAAGGTGTTTACCTCATAGTTATGATTTATGACCCTGGAACCTGAATTCCTTATTGATCTGCATGGTGGTACAGTACTAATAATTGTATTGATGGTTTTGTGTTGTGGACACCTGCTAATCGGGAGCTGACATGTGGTGTGAGAGACTGCAGCACACCTTTTCACATAATGCACCGAACAGTCCTTAAGTTGTAATGGCTTTCAACCACTATATATCTAGTCAGCAGCTCATAGATTTTCTACTTGGAATTTAGTGTATGGAACCGGTTCTTATAGGTTTAAAATAAAAAAAAAAAAATGGGTAATTCTTTGTTTGGGGATCAGACAGAGAATTACATGCAAAATGGACGAGTATAGGACCACCTCCAGGAGTGCACAGGCCAAGGAAGGCAGACAACTCCTCAAAGGCAGCAAGCTAGGGGCAGGTCTTTTCATAGGCCTTTCTATCAACACAGGCCTCCTCTCTCTTTTCTCAGAGGGGTATTCAGAAGGAGAGGCAGAAGGGATGAGCAACCACCCTCAGCCTAAGGCTCTTGCCAAGCAGACACCCTGATGTGTCAGCCGGGTCGACTCCCCCATTCCTGTAGGGGCAGGCTGGCTTACTTCATCCAGGACTGGATGTCCGTTACTTCAGACAAGTGGGTCCTGGAGGTAGTAAGCCAGTTGCTGTACATATTGCTTGTATTACATGGACTGACACCAGTGGTAAACTGCCAGTCTGACGATTTCATGGACTATTTACTTATGACCGTGGTATAATTTTTGTTTTAAGGTCATAGTTCATGATAATGGTGAGCATTTTGATGTATACTTATTCTACAGAAATGGACTAAAACAGTATCGGAAATATTTTTCTGCACTATCATGAACTTCTGTATTAAACTTCTTAAGCTTACATTTCATTGTATTTAAGAAGGTATTGTATACATTAGGTATTACAGCTTTGCATGTTCATTACATTTAGGTTAGGCAGCCACAGATGTTTGTCCTTTCTTGGATAACTGAAGTGCATGCAGTTCAGTTTGCAAGCAGCAGCCACCATTAACTAGTATATTTGACAGTCGGCCTGCCTGACAGAAGTGAGGAATGGAGAGGGACGTGTGCTTTGGCTTCATTTTGCTTTTAGTTGGTGGTGATTGCCTTATATGTTTAATGCTATTAAATAGAGAGCATAGGCTACTGGTGTACATATTATTCATACCTTTCTTCTATGCGGTACCATTGGGGACAGTCAGTGTCAATTTCAGGTATCTTAAATGACTCATGTATGTGGTCTGTCCACATTCTTGATAGTCTTACCCAACAGTTCTATAAATTCAGCTCCATAGTAGTCGTCATCAGATGTGACTTAGAGAAAGCTCTTGCAACACGTAACAGAATTAGGGCTGACATTGGTGATGACTGCTCCTGGCAATTATTTTTTCTAGCAGTACCAGCGTGCGGCCACCGCCTCCACCGCCATCATCGGCTACCCCGCCCCCTGATGTCACCCAATTTAAGTGAGGAGTTGCCTATGTGCTCCAGTTCTTTCCAGCCACATGGTCAGGGTTAGTTCATCTTCAGTTACCACTCACCAGGGCTCGAAATAACTGGCTGTCTGCCTGTCCCAGACAGCCGGTTTTCATTAGGGGACAGCTGTTTTTGAAAGTGTGCCTGTCCTTGGACAGGCAGTTTACTTCCATTGAAATGGTATTTGCTAGCGCTGGGACCCTGTAGAATACGTGAAGGTGGTGGCAGGAAAGAGGCGATGAGGAGGTCAGGGCGTTGAGACATCTGAGCAACATGTCGCCGCCTGCCAGCCACCGCTGTCACTGAGTCTCACTGTCTGTATCACCTGACTGCATGATCCAGACAGGGTGGCGGGTGGGAACTGCCATCTCAAGTAATGGTGAAGTGTCAACCACACATGCGCGATCGTCAGCACACACACATGTTCTTGTTATTTTGTGTGGTGTGTAGCTCTGGGAGAAACGTCGGGGAGGCGGGAGAGTGAGTTGTCAGACTGTGTAAGTACATTCATTTTCAAAAGCCCTACCAAAGCTATTGTGTAGCTCTCACGAGGGCAGCAATGAGGACTGAATAGAGTAAATACTGATACTGTGTGCAGGCAAGGATTAATAATTCATAATAAAAAAATAATCCGACAAGGCAGATATATCTGCCTTTAGGGAGTGACGTATGTGTGTGTGTGTGTGTGTGTGTGGGGGACTGAATAAAGTCTGATTTAACAAATATCCTACCAGTGTTTTGGTGTCAGATTTGCTTAACACAACCCTTTACAGGACTCATGGTGATTTGGGGGAGACACAGTTAAGGCAGGGCTACATTGTGGACTCTGCAAGTGGAGGGACTGACTAAGGTGTGTGCTTCAGCAAAGGGCCCTTCAGTGTTTTGGGGGTGGTAAAAGCCTTACTCTAAATAGTAGGCCTTACAGGACTCTTTGGGGGGCTCAGTTAAGGCAGGAAACAGTATGGTTCTGCAAGTGAATGGGAGAGGAGGAGGGGCTAAACAAAGTTTGTGCTTCAGCAGACACCCTTTAAGTGAATTTTGGGGTTAAAAAGCATTAGCCTAAACAGGCTAATAGCCTTTACATGACTATTTTGGGGGTTAAAAAAAAGTACTCAAAGGTAAGGCAGGCTATAGTGGAGGCTCTGCAAGTGCAGGTTGAGGACTGAATAAAGTTTGTGGGAGACAGAATAAAGTCTGCTGTAGCAGTCATCTCTCTGTTCTAGTGTTTTGGGGCAAAAAGCTCTTATTGTTTTCTCTTCACATACTGTTTCTGTTAGATATTTAAAAAAAATCACTTTATAAAAATGTGGACAGGTAGAACTTTCATGGGACAGGCAAAATTTATACCTCACCTGTCCCTCGATCAGGCATCTCAAAAAAATTATTTCTAGCCCTGCCACTCACAGTACCGATCGCTCTCCTTCTTTCTCCACCATTTTCTTTGTAATTTTCACAGCATCTATGTCAGCTTCATCCAAGGGGCACATTAACAAGTGCTCCTCTGGGCGACAGATGGCACAGAAGGACAGGCATTCAGCATGTCTCTTCTGTCTCGTCCAAACACAACACCAATGCCTGCCCCATTGGCATTCCTTCAACTCCTGAAAGCGTATAAGCGTCAGAATTCTCTCTTGCATTTTAGCGGAGTTCAAATTGACCACAATGGAACATGCCTCATCCTCGGAAACTGACCACCCTCCGCCCTCAAGCCCAGGGGCCTCAGGACTAAAACAGATCCTCCTTCTCTAACAGGTCAAGGCAGCACTGCTGCCCTCCCTCCCCTTCCAGTGTGTGACTATCCAGGTTGCTTGATGTTGTCTCAGTTTGCTGGTGGGTATCCCCTTCTATACAGAACAATGACCCAGATTATACTGCTTGAGAATCAGTCCTAATTGAGTTACCAGCTGCAAGAGCTTCCTCTTGAAGCAAGATAGTGCAGTTTTGCTGTCTAGACAAAGATTGTAATCAGATATACTATCTTAGATACTTTAACTTGAAGTGATCCTGCTCATACTTTATTCTGTTGTCCAATCCCTCCCCAGGAAACATCTGGCAAAGAATAACACATTCAGTTGGAATATGAAGCAAACAACTTTATTTCACATTTTCAAAAAACAGCAAAACAAAGTTATAGTTGAATGTGACAGTATAGATCAGGAAAATCCAGAGTAAACATTAGTGATGAATCACATGAGACTGATGCTACCACATCAGACATCTCCATGACCACTACTGGACAGCGTAACATCACAAGCTCCATTCCTGTGTGCTGGTCAAAAGAACAATATGATCACTTTAAAGACAGCAACCATTGGCTTGTTGTAATAGATGGCTTCTTAGGATGTAGTACATGTAAGAATGTTGGTGGTCTTGGTCTACGTATCTCAGGGAATGACATTGTCAAAAGCATGGGTAAATGTCGTATTGGCCCTAATGGCACTGATGCTAAGCAACAACAAATTCATTAAGGAAAAAATTTGGGAACACGAATTCGCATGCACATAAAATGGCAAACAATATTATACAACAGGCAAACTGTCACGTAATGCAAAATATTATAGGTGAGCAACATAAATCTGCAATGGAAACAACAAACAGGGTATTCAGAACAGCATATTACATTGCTAAGTCAGAAAGGCCTTATTTAGACCACTCTGCTTTAATTGATCTTCAGATTGCAAATGGTCTTGATATGGGAGGGTTTGCAATCCCGTCTGAGCTGTGTTGATATTATATCCCATATAGCATCGAATCGTAATGCAGGTTATACACAGATTATACTACAACAGTCAAAGATCTCTGTGTTTGTCGATGAGTCTACAACAGTTAGTAATAAATGCACTCTTATTATCTACATAAAAGCAGGACTTAATGATTCTGTTCAACCTGCAACTATTTTTCTGGATTTGGTTGAACTACCTAGTACAAATGCTTTGACTATAAAAGGCATTATCATTGCAACATTAAAAAGCATGACTTCACAGACTCTTTTTAAAGACATCTTTGATTGGGTTCTGTTCAGGACGGAGGCGAGTGTCATGATGGGTGCCAAGTCTGGTGTTGCTCGTTTACTTCTGGATGATTTCCGCACCTTGTAGTGTGGCACTGTCTAAATCACAGATTGGAGCTTGCTGTGGGGGATGTTGTACATGCCTGTTCAGGTATTAACCAGTTTCATTGCTTCATGGATTCACTGCATGCACTGTACAGTCAGTCTCCCAAAAATGAGAGGAACTTGCTGAAGCGGCATCCTCTGTTCATGGAGAGGTAAAAAAAATTGGCAGGGTGCTAGATGTAAGATGGGTGGCATCAGTTCCGAACTGTGCATGCAGTATGGAGCAGTTATTCTGCACTGTATGCTCACTTCACAACTGCAGCTCAGGATGAGAACCGTCCTTCCAGGAAAAGCGAAATTTAGTGGTCTAGCTGGAACTCTTTCTTCCTGCTTTTCTGAAGAATCTTGCCATCATGATGGGAGCACTTAAGAAATGAAAGATTTGTCTGAGCTACTTCAAGAGCGAACAATGACATTGCCTCGTGCAAATCATCTCTTGCACAGATATATTGCAAGATTAAACAGCATGAAGCAGTATCCGGTGAGGCTCTTGAAAAGCTGCAAAGGCTGTAGAATGTGGTGAATTTAATTGTGTTAAACTCAGCACTTTGCGAAAAACACCAGAGATAAATCATTCACAGTTCATTCAGTGTCTAGTTGATAATCTAGAAAGTCGATTGCTCACTTCAGTCGGTACAAGAGCTGGAGGTCCAGTTTTGGAAGACCAATATAAAGATCTCATAAATCAGCTAAGCGGTACTCAATCTAGATGACATAACTGTAGATAATGTAAGGTATGGAGAGTCTGAGATCAAGAACTACTAAACAGGTTCTTTCTTCAAGAAAAGGATACTGTACTTGGGTACATAGAGTATAAGAGTGTGCTGGCCGTGGCATACCTGACAAGTTGAAACCCTTACAACTTGCTGTTAACACACTTCAACTAGCAATGCTGAGTGCGAGAGAGGTTTCAGCCGGATGAATATCATTGCTTCTGCTATACGCAATCGCCTGTCTGTCAGTCACATTTCGGATCTCATTTTCATTTCCACTTGTGGTCCTCCTCTTATCAATGGAATCCAGAACCATATGTTAAGTCATGGCTTCTTCATGGAAGGCGACCAGCCCAGATACTTCATGCATGAGAGAAAATGTGAAGATGAGTCATCTAGTGACAATGGTGGTTTATGGAATCTCTTTTGAAAAGATGTGGACTATGGCTTACTCCTTCATAGCTTCATAGCAATGCATCTTCCAGGGAAGGACAATGTCAGGCACTTTTCACAACAGGATCTCTCAGAGTCACACGAGTGGTCTGTGAACCACAGATTCTTCACATTATTTTCAGGAGGTGGGGCACTCCAGAGATGGATCTCTTTGCAGCCTCAGACAATCATCACCTCCCCTGCTCTGCTGCAGACATCCACTTCTGGTGTCTATGCCTCATGATGCTCTACTGTTTGATTGCACATACAGGTTCCAGTATGCCTTACCAGTGTCCTCTTCTCTTTAGAGTACTGATAAAAGCAGGTCTCAGACCTGTACAGTTATATTAGTGGCACCAGATTGGGCAAGGCAACCTTTGTATCTTCTATTATTGTCCTATCAGTCACAATCCCTTTGCTTTCCCATGAGGCCACGACACCTAACCGTCTCTTACAGGAGGATTAATTGTCCAGATCTCAGTTCTCTCAGGCTAAGGCCTGGATCTTGAAGTGTAGGAGTATGCAGGCTTGCATCTTTCTGAGGGTCTTGGATGTTTTAAGGTGTGTAGAATCCTTCCACCAGAAAGACTTATGATTCCAAGCGGAACATATTCAGCATTTAGTATTATCAGAGAAATTAACTGCCACATTTGGCTGACCTAAAGGAAGAGGAGTTTTAGAGGAAAAGACAAACTAGGGTCAAAGTAAGGAAACTAGAGATAGAATAAAATGCAGACAGCCAAGAACAGAGAATAAAATGATATTTGGGAATCGGCAAAACCCCCCCTTAACGCCCCTAGGTGACCTGCAGCTAGCCAATAAATTTAAGAAGCAGCCAGATGGGCAGGTGGGGATGCGTTTTGGCTAGTGGCCCCTATATTATTTAAAAAAGGGGACACTGGTGGTTCAGGAGTCTTGAGTTGTCCCAGGAGGCCAGTGGTTTAAAAGGTATAGCTCTGGTGGTGTAATGGGCCACTCCCTCATAGACAGTGGCAATTTATTTTATTTTTATGTTATCTTTCCCTGGCATCTAGTGGGGGGGATGTCCTTGGGCCCAGACTGTATATAGCAGGCAGGAGGCTGTTCAGAAAACTGCTGACCAGAAATGCTGCGGCTTTTGCTATGCAGTCAGTTTAGTGATACTGAACTACAGTGACAGTTATGGCAGGCACTTTCAACTGCCAGTCCAGAGGAGAGCAACTAAAATAGTGAAGATTCTGCACCAGAAGCCATACAAAAAGAGACAAGCTGAATATGTATGCCCTTGAGGAAAAGGGGGGGGGGCATGATAGAAAATCTCAAGTATATAGAGGGGATGGCTCAGGGGCAACATGAGGATGTATTTATTCACAGAGAGGGTGGTGAACTCATGGGATGGTCTTCCTGAGGTGGTTGTGGGGTCAGAAATAGTGGGGGACTTGAAGAATGTATGGGACAGACATGAGCCAATTCTATTGGTGGGTAGGAGGAAGTAGGCTGTTGGATAACTAGGATCTGCAGCTTATCCACTAGGTAGGGAAATGGGCAAACTGGGTGGGCCAAGTAGTCCTTATCTGCCATCAAGGTCTATGTGTCTATGATTCAGCCCACAGAGCTAAGGCTGTAGCCTGCTCTATGTGAGTGGGAATGAAGATGGGAGATTTTTGGGAGAGAAAGGAGGCTAGAGCAAATATGCCTCCCTCTACCCATCAGCCACAAAGTGGCATGTGAAGAGCCTGCAAGGGACAGGTTAAGAGGGTCTGGAGAGTGGGCAGCCAGCAGTAGGTGGCAGGAACCTTTAGCTAAGCTGCATGGTGGCAGGCTGTAGGTGCCCTGAGGGGCCTGGTAGAAAGGGACTGGGAGAGCAAATGCTCAAGATAGGGGCCACAAAGGAAAATCCACAGTGCAGCTGAAGGGCAATGCCTGAAATGAAAGCTTGCAAGTAGCTCTAGGGGTGGGAGGCAAGCAGGGAAATCAGTGGCTCCTGAGGGGAACATGAAGGCAGCAAGCACTGCATGCAGTAGAGTTGCACACAGCTTAATGTCAAAGTACCAGGGCTAACAAAGGATTTATGGGAGGAAAAGAACAGCATATGGCCCAGGAGATCCCACAATTAAAAACACAGAACAGTAAACAGAAAGAGCCCTGATGGGCTATAAATATTAAGTAAATTTATGCAATAGAGGTGGACAGTAATGGAGTGTGATAAATCCATTTATCTGAGTAAGTATGTGTATACATGCAGAATCTTATATTTATACATATTGTTATTATTACGTCATCCTCAATTATTGTACATAGTGGACTGTGTCACACATCCCTGTCCCTCACCCCCGTTGTTTGGCACTGCTTACTGGTATCTGCTTTTTAGGTTTTGTTTCTTCCAGGTGGCCTGCCTCACGCTACTACCTGCCATTTAGTCATACTCTCCCGCTTCTTCCCACTGTCATACAGGGATCATTTGTTTCTGTTTAACTAGTTTTAGTTTCTTGCTTTTTTACCAAACCTTTTTCAACTGGCTGCTCCAAGCTGTGCTCCAGCTGTCACACTCCTCTGCATGCTGCTGCTGTGTCCTCGCCACACCTCTCGATATACAAAACAGACTTTTTTTAACTGCTTCCTCAAAAACTGATAAGCCCTCACTGTTACGCTTTCACTCTGGTTTTCCATCCCAACCTCACTACAGTTGCCACCAGAGCGCCCCCCAACACACAGAAACTGTCAGATATTTTTTTCCTTAAACTGCATGCTCGCAAACCCCACTGCTGATGAGCCCTCACTCTAGGTCACACTTCTTCTCTGGTTTAGACCGCTAACTGCAACCAGAGGCTCCTGTGAAGTCCTTCTGCAAACTGTAACGGTCTCTTGTTCCTTATTGCCCTCCCCTTCCCTGCTTATTTACTAATATTCCCTATGTCTATATACCACACGTTTTAAGACCCCCATCATTTTCACTCCCGACCTCAACACTATAATGCTGTCAGTCTGTTCCAGGTGTTTCACTACCTCTTTCAGTGAAGTAGTAATCCCTGCTATCCATCTTTACCCCCACCATAAGCTTCATCACATGTCCCCTGGTCCTTTTTCCCATTTGAATGAGCCCCCCAGCACCCTGTTCATCCTTGTAAGGTACTTGTGGGTCTCCATCATGTTCTCTTCAGTGTTTACATATTGTTGAGATCCCAGTCTCCCTCACAGGGGCTTTTGCCACAGCCCATGTACAGTTTTAGTTGCCCTTTATACTGCCCTCCACCTTATGGCTTTTCTAAGGTGCAGCCCAAACCTGGACACAGCTCCTAAGTCAGATCTCACTAATATGGATTACTTGCAACACCAACACCTCCATCCTCCTGCTGAAGATACCCCCATGCAGCCTCCAGCATCCTTCCAGCCAGTGATGAAAGTGGAATCGAACGCACAGGAACGGGCGCCCGCCATTTTTTCTGTGACTGAACGCCTGCCCCGTACTTCTCTCACTCATTAGGTCAGTATAAAGTTGACTGGATTTGGTAACTGTTCGTGTTCTGTGCCATATAAACCCGATTAACTGGACGCTCTATCTGTTATGAAGTTTATATTCATTATGCTGGCAATGAATATAAACTTAATAGAAGTATCCTTTTGGGAATCTCGTGAGGGGTCAGACTAGGAGCCGAGAGTCCGGTGGCTGAGAAAAAGATTAGTCAATTAGGTAGGTAATTTCCACCAATCACGGATTGTGTTGTACACAACGCAGTCTGTGATTGGTGGAAACCACCTGACCACAGCCAACGGCATAACACAGAAGGCGGTTGACTCCGTGCCGCGCGGCAAACAGTTTCGCACAGTACTGCGCTGGCACTGCATCTAGGCTGTCAGTGTCGTCGACGTTGTTTTCAGGAGAGTAACTTGGAAGGCGTGCAACTGTTAACATAGCAACAGCGATCAATATTTGAGCTGGTGCTCAGCTTACCAAGTGTCCGACTGTGTCTCTGCTTCGAGTTTGGACCGTGAGTATCCCGGTGTAATAGGTTGTGCCGCTTGAAATCATTTTGAATATATCGGCATAGGCCTGTAACTGGACAGAGGATTTCAAAGGTTAGGATGTCCCTGCAAATGCAGCTTAAGAGGTACAGGTTAAGTGATCTCTAAGAAGTAAAAGGAGGGATATTTCGAACATATTCATATATTTGTTTAGTGTGCTTGTAGCTTACCTGGTCAATAAAATCTAAATAATTAGCATTCTTCCCTAATCTTAGACTGCTGAGAGGTATGGCCAGAGAGATCTCCTAGTGGCATTAATAATACACACAGAAAACATCCCTACTAATGTAAAAAAGGTCAGTTTAGAAGCATTTGGGGTGTAAAATGATGGACATTTCTCCTAGTGTGTGGGGCAACTGAGATGCATAGGAGCAGTTGGGGTTTGATGCAGAAAATAAAGGCATCCTTTCTAATGTGGGACTGTTGGAGAGTGGATCAGAGGTGCAGTGAAGGATGCTCCCAAAGCTGTGACAGTTGGAAAGGTATGGACAGATGAATTTTTGAAGAAGTAAAATATGGGATGCTTTTGATGTGAGACACTTTAGAGGGGATCAGGAGGGCAAAATAAAGGATTTTCCCCAATGGTAAGGCAGCTGAGGTATAAGGGATCTGAATGGTAAATGAGGGACATCCCTCCCATGTGTACATTTGCGAGGCATATCCTGCAGCAGAATTTGGGGACACTCTGAAGCTCAGGGTGGCAAAATCAAGAGTAATCGTAGTCGGCACCCTTTCTCCCATAGGTTGGAGAACAGCCTACCAGCAGAGACGGACCGTTGACACAAAGAGAGTATAGATCTTTAGGTAAGCCTGGCCAAATATTATTAGGCAAACACTGGGTACCCCAGGGCAGCAGAGTGGGTATCCTCTCATGAATTAGTAGATATTTGCACAGCATATATTTATGTGTTATTCCCAATATGAGGCGGGTGGTGCAGATATGATAGTCCCAGGAGTCCCTCTTGCCCTGAAATTATTGTGTTACAATGTTATTATAATATATACAGTTAATGCTAGCAGATATGACACCTTCTGCTCCAAATGTGAATAATGTAAGAAATATGTACAGTTCATGTGCCACCCTGAGCATCAGGGTGTATAACAACACTGAAAGTATGTGTACAAGGAGTATGCCTGTTTACATTCTTGGGGTCCCATATTTTATTTCTCAAATCCTCTGCCCATGCCTTTCAACAGTCCCACAATCATGCCCCACATGTTACCACTCAGAACCCTTTTGTCTAAATTTCAACTATGCCCTATTAGGAGGCATGTCATTTTACCACTCAGTACCACAGAGGTGATAATGAGGGTGACATAAGGGTTCCTCCTAATGTAAGATAGTTTAGAAGTATCAAGAGTTCTAAGGCATAAAAGGAGAGAAGTCCTTCCTAATAAGGGACTGTTGAGAAGTGATCGGCATTTCGTCCACACTGACCACCAGGGATGTGAATGGGGAGTTATTAAACATCCCTGCAATCGGGCATTTCGTCCACTGACCACCAGGCTGGTGGGAATGGGGAGTTATTAAACATACCTGCCTACATTGGGCATTTCGGTCCACTGACGACCAGGGATGGAAATGGAGAGGGGAGTATTAACATACTGCCCGGGCGATCTGGCATTTCGGGTCCACTGACCACTAGGGCTGTGAATGGGAGGGGGAGTTATTAAACATACTGCCTGCGATCAGGCATTCTCGTCCACTGACCACCAGGCTGTGGAATGGGAGGGGAGTTATAAACATACTGCCCGCTGATTAAAGGCTTCGTCCACTGACCACCAGGGATAAGGTACTGGAGGAGGGTGGGGAGCTACATTGATGCCGCGACTGGACTGGTGGAGGGGGTACAATGCACCCGTGATCGGGCTGTAGGGGTGTCGGTCCCCACGGCTGCCGCCTGGCAGGTGCCAGACCAGTCCTCGTGGATCGGTGAACCTACATGCTAATAGCATGCAAATGGGATATAATCACATGCAAATGGCCCCTGCACCTTGTATGAATTATAGCTCCATTTGCATGTCACCTTTGAATATCGGGATTTTTGTGATGGCGAATGGTACTTTGGCGCCCACCGCAAGTTGAATGCTCCACTCTGTCAACTGGCGGTGGCGCAAGTTCCACTGCAGCACCATGCACAGTGGTTGTGGTTGGGTGATATTCATGCGAGCTGCTTAATAGCTGCAACCCTTTGAATATCGCCCAGGACACACCCTCAGCGCAACTATTTTGCGCAACTCAAGGGCTTGCGCCATGAATGGTGCAGTTTGAATATCCAGCCCCTCATTTTCAACAGTGTTTTTATGACCACCTTTTTGAACATGACAGGTGTCATTTATAAAACAGTGGTTGAAATGTAATTTTGTGCCACAAATGCAAAACACATGTTGGTCAAAAAAACTTTTTATGACACCAGGCTTACGGTGATTGATTATTTTATGAAATTATATTTATGGTACTGTCTGATTTTAATGACTGTTTATTTATCTGAACTGTTTGCTTTTATCTTGTATGGCACCTTAGTTATTTGAAAGGCACCTTAAAAATAGAAACACTATTATTATTAAGATTTGAAATGACAGCTGTGACGCTTCATGACATGGTGTGAAACAATGGCTATACTGAAAGTTTGGGGTCAAAATATTGAAAATTACTAAAGTTATGAGCATGCATTGACAAATTTCAATGTATGCTCATAATTTATTGGTTTTTATTATTTTTTCCCCACTTTTTCAAAATAGCATTCTTGAGGATCTGGACCTCATGAACAAGTGTAGAAAATTTTCAAATCCTGCCTAAAAGGTGAGATTTGGGCAGGGGCTGTGAAATCACCTTCCAGGATGGATTTGTATAATTTCATTGTCCTTGTTCATGAGGTGGGTCCCAAAAGGCCAATGTTGATAATTTTGGGAAAAATATTAAAATGACCAAGTTATGAGGACAGATTAAAACCCCATTGAGATACATTGAACCGAAGATACCTGACTTCCTCAGTTCCCAGTCCAGCATTTAAGAGTGAAGACATGTCTCTGGTCCAGAGAGGGGTATGGCATTGGGCCCCTGCTAGGTAAGTAAAGGTGTGTGGGTGGTGGTGCTGAGTGGGAGGGGTTGGGTGAGAGGAGGGTAATGGCAGTGGTGGCTGGCAGCAGCAACGAATATCTATGAATGGTTATTTTTTACAAGATATATAAATTCACTGTGAGGGATGGTTTTCTTTACTTCAGGTACCAACACTGGGAATTGGGTACTGCGTGTCAGTTCAACCTTTAGGGCACAGGAAGTGACAGGAAAGTGGGAGAGATACTTGGCAGAGGGTAGGATTACAGGAAGTAAAACAAGAATAATAAAATAAGACTATGAAGGATGGTGTTCTTTTTTTGTTTTTTTTTTTTTTGTCTCATTTATGCCCTCGTCCTCATTCTCGGCATGAGCATGCGCATGTGGAGGCAAGCGCATATTGCATCCTAAGACTTCCTGGGTCCATTCTCAAACCCGGGACAGTTTTTTTTGCTGATAAAATTATGTTTGCTCACATTTTCACTTTTTTCCTTTTTCTTGGTAGGTGCATTGACTGGTTCTCAGCATCATCCTGAAATTGTCCATTATTTGGGCTACCTGGAAGTGTGAGAAGGTGGTCAGACATTGTTTACAGTTGACAGCTGTGAAATGGCAGGCTACTGAGATATTTTTCTGTCAGGAAGCAAGATGATCATGTTAGCCACTGACAGGTCAGGGTTTTATTTACTAATTCTAGTTTTTGTTGACTGGGTAAGTGTACTAGACAAATCCTGCCTATTTTCAGGCATGACCCGGGGGAGGTGGGGACACAGATGAATGGCAACTAACCTTGAACCAGATTAGACTGTTGGTGTATTATAAAATGCACTGCAGTGTCAGTACTGGGATATAACCCAGGTGGCACATGGGAACCTGAACCCACAGCCATCTGATCTCCCGGCCTCAGAGGCATGTGTGCCACTCACTGAGCCGCTGACATTGCTATCATGGAATATTGAGGGTGTCCTGCCTGGGCACAGGAGGTTGTGTCAGCTGTGACGTTATGGCTGTATAAGGACATTTGAAAAACATATTGGCCAATCAGAAGGCAGGAATATTCCTAGCACTTAATAAAAATGGTTTATTTGAGGACAGACTGTTGATCTCCACACTGAGTGTAGGTAGATCTGTAGATGTTATGCATTATTTGCCAGTCAACTGACAAACCCTTCCATAAAAGTATTCTTAAATGTGACAGAGTTCACTTGTTTCTGTATGCTTGAAATTTATGTTTAGTTGCCTGTTTTGTGCCCAGTTATTTAAAAACATTTATCGTCCACTGAGTCGCTTTTTTAGTGTTCTCCTTAACGTTATGTTCTTACTTTTGACAGTTTTTGTTCCTGATAAAATTATGCTTGCTCACATTTCCACTTCTTTTCCCTTTTTCTGGTGTACCTGACTGGTTCTTCTGGTTCTCATAATCATCCTGGAATGTATCCATTATGTCTAGGTATGTCTGACATTGTTTACTGTTGACAGCTGTCAGATAGCAGGCCACTGAGGTCTTCAATTAAATGATGAAAACATTCAAAAGTATGCTTTAACACTTTGTTTTGTGATATTTTTTTAATAGCAATAAGGCAATAATAGGAGTTAGATTAACAGTCTGTTTGTCACTCAGATGGGATGTGCCTTGAGCAACATCACATCCATATTGGTGATTAACAGACTGTTTATTTTGGCTCCTGGTCATGCCTTTGTTGCTTAAATAGTATTGATCTCAGTACTACAGGACCAATGAGTTGCATACTGGTTTCCGGCTCATTGGAGCCCTCGTTGCAGGTAACTGAATATTTTCTATTTCCTGCAGTACATGATTGTTTGATGAATGAAAACTTAGTTATCAGCCTCATGTGCTTGTCTTGATGGGAAAACGAGCTAACTACTGCATTTAGAAGATGCCTGGAAGCAAAGCTGAGTGTAACCATCTCAAACTGTTTGAATCAGTGGAACAAAAGTCACTCTTTAAATGTGAAAAAATGTAATGTAGGCTCACATTTGTTACACTGACGTAAAAACAAACCTAGCAAATCAATGTACAACAAGCGTATGTTTTGCAGTCTCGGAGATCTAATTCCAATGGACCTGACAAGCTTCAATGTGCATAGTTGCCCCGCCAGTATTTCTTCTCCACACACACACACACACACATATATATATATATATATATATATATATATATATATATATATATAGAGGTGAGAGAATAATGTATGGACAACTATAGCATATGTTGCTGTGTTTCTATCGAAGGGTTGAGATGATAGCATATGAACCTCAAGAACGAAGCTTGAGATGTGCTTGCATCTCATCCACTAGATGGAAACACATGCCGAGATGGTGAGCTACCGCCCTTAAATCTTTAATGGTGGTTACTGTGTATGTTGAGCGTGTCCCATACTGATGTTGTTGAAATTGTATTAAGTGTTATTGTGTGTTCTTTTAATTTTATTTATGTGAATGTACACTGCCTCTGGGACTGGGGCCAGAAAATTAAATTTTGCTTGCCTTGTCTTGCCTTTAAGGAATGACTTTGGGCACTGGGTGTTAGTGATACATGTAGGTGAAGAGTATTATGACAAATTTAAAAATTGTATATTGTAGGGTGGAATGCTGTTATGCATGGAATTCAGTTATCATAATATGCTTGTTCTGTTGTACTGCTGACATCATTATGTTGATGTCAGTACTGCAGCAGAATCACTTAGAATGCTGGCACATTGTTGCTTCTGTATTTAATTTGTGCTAAGACAGTATTGTAGAACATGTAGAGAGTCACATGTCAGTTTGATCACGAAACAGAGAAAAATCTTCACATATTGTACATTTCACACAATACTACTATACACTATTACAACAAATAAGGATGAGCAATTTATGCACAACCACTGTGTTCTGTCACCGGGGTTATGATTCCATAGACCCTCTGTGGCTGAACACTGGGTTGTGCATACAGTTGATATTACTTGAGAGGGCTCTTGCAGTAGGTGATTACATAGAGGCTCGAGCCAGATGGCCATGACCCCACGGAAAAATTCTAGCTAGCAGTCTGTGGTGGATCCGCTCACATACGGTGACCGACGCATATGACATCAGTATTGGGGTGGTCCCACACCCACCTTCCAATCCCTTATTACATCTGTTTTCACAGCGCCGTAGTTAAATTCCTCGGCTCATCAGTCATTTGTCGGAATCTTGACTCAAGTTGTTTTCTTCGGGTTTTTTGCTTCTTTGTGGTTAATCACCATGTATGTCATCCCCTACTCTTCTGACTCACCACAGTGTAAAATGCTTTGAATGGTCTCATAGAGATTTTCTGCAAGAACCTCTCGAATAAGATCGACAGTTACGTAAGAACATATCGTAACAGTAGATCTTCGAGAGGCTCTGCAGTAGGAATGCCTTCCCGCCTCCATCCCTATTAGTTTTTCAACTCTTTCCAGGAAGGAAACATCTACTTCTCTCTGCCTGCCTTTTTGGCCTTTGGTGGGAAAGAACTGGAAGATTGGCATGGGGATCAGCCTTTATACTGATATCACATGACATCGGTCACCTGACGGGGGTGGTCCCCACCAAAGACTGCTACCTATAATTTTTCTGGGAGTCCTGACACCATCCGGCTTCAGTCCTATATGTAATCACCACTGCAAGAGCCCTCTCAAAGTAATATCTACTGTTGCAGTAAGTTCTTATGTAATGGTAGTTTGCCCATCCAGTATTCTCTATATAATGTATGGGGAGCCTTTTTATTAACTTAAGTCAAGCAGATTACACCTTAATATGTTGTCATCCATGTGACATAACATCTCAAGGTGTTTACCCTCATGGTTATGATTTATGACCCTGGAACCTGAATTTCATATTGAGCTGCAAGGAGTGGTACAGCTACTAATAATTGTATTGATGGTTTTGTGTTGTGGACACCTGCTAATCGAGCTGACATGTGGTGTGAGACTGCAGCACATCTTTTCATATAATGCACTGAACAGTCCATAGTTGTAATGGCTTCAACCACTATATATCTAGTCAGCAGCCTCATGATTTTCTACTTGAATTTAGTGTATGGAACCGGTTCTTTAGGTTTAAAATAAAAAAAAAAAAAAAATGGGTAATTTTTGTTTGGGGATCAGACAGAGAATTACATGCAAAGATGGACGAGTATAGGACCACCTCCAGGAGTGCATGTGCTAAGAAAGGCAGACAACCTCAAAGGCAGCAAGCTAGCAGGTCTTTTCATAGGCCTTTCTATCAAGCACAGTCCTCCTCTCTTTTCTCAGAGGGGTATTCAGAAGGAGGCAGAAGGGGATGAGCAACCCACCCTCAGCCTAAGGCTCTGCCAAGCAGACACCCTGATGTGTCAACCCGTTTGACTTTCATTCCTGTAGAGTTGATTTACCTATCCAGGACTGATGTCCGTTACTTCAGACAAGTGGGTCCTGGAGGTAGTAAGCTCAGTTGACAAAATATACTTGTATTACATGGACTGACACCAGTGGTAAACTGCCAGTCTGATGATTTCATGGACTATTTACTTATGACCGTGGTATAATTTTGTTTTAAGGTCATAGTTCATGATAATGGTGAGCATTTTGATGTATACTTATTCTACAGAAATGGACTAAAAACAGTATCGGAAATATTTTTCTGCACTATCATGAACTTCTGTATTAAACTTCAAGCTTACATTTCATTGTATTTAAGAAGGTATTGTATACATTGGGTATTACACCTTTGCATGTTCATTACATTTAGGTTAGGCAGCCACAGATGTTTGTCCTTTCTTGGATAACTGAAGTGCATGCAGTTCAGTTTGCAAGCAGCAGCCACCATTAACTAGTATATTTGACAGTCGGCCTGCCTGACAGAAGTAACGAAATTGGAGAGGGACGTGTGCTTTGGCTTCATTTTGCTTTTAGTTGGTAGGTGATTGCCTTATATGTTTAATGCTATTAAATAGAGAGCATAGGCTACTGGTGTACATATTATTCATACCTTTCCTCTATGCGGTACCATTGGGGACAGTCAGTGTCAATTTCAGGTATCTTAAATGACTCATGTATGTGGTCTGTCCACATTCTGATAGTCTTACCCAACAGTTCTATAAATTCAGCCCATAGTAGTCGCTATCAGATGTGACTTCAAGAGAAAGTTTTGCAACATGTAACAGAATTAGGGCTGACATTGGAGTGATGACTGCTCCTGGCAATTATTTTTTCTAGCAGTACCAACGCATGCCACCGCTTCCACCCGCCATCGCCGGCTACCCCGCCTGATGTCACCCAATTTAAGTGAGGAGCTGCCTATGTGCTCCAGTTCTTCCAGCCACATGGTCAGGTTAGTTCATCTTCAGTTACCACTCACCAGGGCTCGAAATAACTGTCTGTCTGCCTATCCCAGACAGCCGGGTTTTCATTGGGGACAGCTATTTTTGAAGTGTGCCTGTCCCTTGACAGGCAGTTTACTTTACATTGAAATGGTATTTGCAGCGCTTAGGACCCTGTAGAATACGTGAAGGTGGTGGCAGGAAAGAGACTTATGAGGAGGCCAGGGACGTTGAGACATCTGAAGCAACGTATGGTCGCCTGCCCAGCCCACCGCTGTCACTGAGTCTCACTGTCTGTATCACCTGACCGCATGATCCAGACAGGGTGGCGGTGGAACTGCATCTCCAAGTAATGGTAGAGTGTCAACCACACATGCGATCGTCAGCACACACACATGTTCTTGTTATTTGTGTGTGTGTGCGCCTGGGAAGACGCCGGGGAGCGGGAGAGTGAGTTGTCAGACTGTGTAAGCACATTCATTTTTCAAAGCCCTACCAAAACTATTGTGTCGATTTCACGAGGGCAGCAATGAGGACTGAATAGAGTAAATATTGATACTGTGTGCAGGCAAGGATTAATAATTCATAATAAAAAAATATCCGACAAGGCAGATATATCTGCCTTTAGTGACGTTGTGTGTGTGTGTGTGTGTGTGTAGTAGGGGGACTGAATAAAGTCTGATTTAACAAATATCCTACCAGTGTTTTGGTGTCAAGATTTTGCCTTAACCCAAACAACCCTTTACAGGACTCATGGTGATTGGGGGGACACAGTTAAGGCAGGGCTACATTGTGGACTCTGCGGAGGGGACTGACTAAGGTGTGTGCTTCAGCAAAGGGCCCTTCAGTGTTTTGGGGGGTGGTAAAAGCCTTACTCTAAATAGTAGGCCTTACAGGACCTTTGGGGGCTCAATTAAGGCAGGGAAACAGTATGGTTCTGCAAGTGAATGGGAGAGGAGGAGAGGGCTAAACAAAAGTTTGTGCTTCCAGCAGACACCCTTTAAGTGAATTTTGGGGTTAAAAAAGCATTAGACTAAACAGGCTAATAGCCTTTATATGACTATTTTGGGGGGTTAAAAAAAAGTACTCAAAGGTAAGGCAGGCTATAGTGGAGGCTCTGCAAGTGCAGGTTGAGGGACTGAATAAAGTTTGTGGGGAGACAGAATAAAGTCTGCTGTAGCAGTCATCTCTCTGTTCTAGTGTTTTGGGGCAAAACTCATTGTTTTCTCTTCACATACTGTTTTCTGTTAGATATTTAAAAAAATCACTTTATAAAATGTGGACAGGTAGAACTTTCATGGACAGGCAAAATTTATACCTCACCTGTCCCTCGATCAGGCATCTCAAAAATTATTTCTAGCCCTGCCACTCACAGTACCGACGCTTCTTTCTCCACCATTTTCTTTGCAATTTTCACAGCATCTATGTCAGTTCATCCAAGGGCACATTAACAAGTGCTCCTGGCTTATTAGATGGCACAGAAGGACAGGCATTCAGCATGTCTCTTCTGTCTCGCATCTAAACACAACACCAATGCCTGCCCCATTGGCATTCCTTCAACTCCTGAAACGTATAAAGCGCCAGAATTCTCTCTGCATTTTTAGCGGAGTTCAAATTGACCACAATGGAACGTGCCTCATCCTCGGAAACTGACCACCCTCCCGCCCTCAAGCCCAGGGAGCCTCAGGACTAAAACAGATCCCTCCTTCTCTAGACAGGTCAAGGCAGCCACTGCTGCCTCCTCCCCCTTCCAGTGTGTGACTATCCAGGTTGCTTGATGTTGTCTCAGTTTGCTGGTGGTATCCCTTCTATACAGGAGCAATGACCCAGATTATACTGCTTGAGAATTAGTCCTAATTGAGTTACCAGCTGCAAGAGCTTCCTCTTGAAGCAAGATAGTGCAGTTTTGCTGTCTAGACAAAGATTGTAACTTAGATATACTATCTTAGATACTTTAACTTGAAGTGATCCTGCTCATACTTTATTCTGTTGTCCAATCCCTCCCCCCAGGAAACATCTGGCAAAGAATAACACATTCAGTTGGAATATGAAGCAAACAACTTTATTTCACATTTTCAAAAAACAGCAAAAACAAGAAGTTATAGTTGAATGTGACAGTATAGATCAGGAAAATCTAAGAGTAAACATTAGTGATGAATCACAGGAGACTGATGCTACCACATCAGACATCTTCATGACCACTACTGACAGTGAACATCACAAGCTCCATTCCTGTGCTGGTCAAAAGAACAATATGATCACTTTAAAGACAGCAACCATTGGCTTGTTGTAATAGATGGCTTTTAGGATGTAGTACATGTAAGAATGTTGGTGGTCTTGGTCCTAACGTATCTCTAGGGAATGACATTGTCAAAAGCATGGGTTAATGTACGTATTGGCTCTAATGGCACTGATGCTAAGCAGCAACAGAATTCATTAAGGAAAAAATTTGGAACACCGAATTGCATGCACATAAAATGGCAAACAATATTATACAACAGGCAAACTGTCACGTATGCAAAATATTATAGGTGAGCAACATAAATCTGCAATGAAACAACAAACAGGGTATTCAGAACAGCATATTACATTGCTAAGTCAGAAAGGCCCTTATTTAGACCACTCTGCTTTAATTGATCTTCAGATTGCAAATGGTCTTGATATGGGAGGGTTTTGCAATCCGTCTGAGCTGTGTTGATATTATATCCCATATAGCATCAGAAATGCGTAAACGAGTTATACACCAGATTATACTACAACAGTCAAAGATCTCTGTGTTTGTCGATGAGTTTACAACAGTTAGTAATAAATGCACTCTTATTATCTACATAAAAGCAGGACTTAATGATTCTGTTCAACCTGCAACTATTTTTCTGGATTTGGTTGAACTACCTAGTACAAATGCTTTGACTATAAAAGGCATTATCATTGCAACATTAAAAAAGCATGACTTCACAGACTCTTTTTTAAAGACATCTTTGATTGGGTTCTGTTCGGACGGAGCGAGTGTCATGATGGGTGCCAAGTCTGGTGTTGCTCGTTTACTTCTGGATGATTTCCCGCACCTTGTGAGTGTGGCACTGTTCAAATCACAGATTGAGCTTGCTGGGGATGTTGTACATGCCTGTTCAGGTATTAACCAGTTTCATTGCTTCATGGATTCACTGCATGCACTGTACAGTCAGTCTCCCAAAATGAGAGGAACTTGCTGAAGCGGCATCCTCTGTTCATGGAGAGGTAAAAAAATGGCAGGGTGCTAGATGTAAGATGGGTGGCATCCAGTTTCCGAACTGTGCATGCAGTATGGAGCAGTTATTCTGCACTGTATGCTCCTTCACAACTGCAGCTCAGGATGAGAACCGTCCTTCCAGGGAAAAGGCGAAATTTAGTGGTCTAGCTGGAACTCTTTCTTCCACTGCTTTTCTGAAGAATCTTGCCATCATGATGGACTCATCTTAAGGAAATGAAAGATTGTCTGAGCTACTCAAGAACCTAACAATGACATTGCTCGTGCAAATCATCTCTTGTACAGATATATTGCAAGATTAAACAGCATGAAGCAGTATCCCGGTGAGGTTTTGAAAAAGCTGCAAAGGCTGTAGAATGTGATGAATTTAATTGTGTTAAACTCAGCACTTTGTAAAAACACCAGAGATAAATCATTCACAGTTCATTCAGTGTCTAGTTGATAATCTAGAAAGTCGATTGCTCACTTCAGTCGGTACAAGAGCTGGAGGTCCAGTTTTGGAAGACCAATATAAAGATCTCATAAATCAGCTAGCGGTACTCAATCTAGATGACATAACTGTAGATAATGTAAGGTATGGAGAGTCTGAGATCAAAGAACTCTCAAACAGGTTCTTTTCTTCAAGAAAAGGATACTGTACTTGGGTACATAGGAGTATAAGGAGTGTGCTGGCGTGGCATACCTGACAAGTTGAAACCTCATAACTTGCTGTTAACACACTTCCAACTAGCAATGCTGAGTGCGAGAGAGGTTTCAGCCGGATGAATATCATTGCTTCTGCCAGCTAATCGCCTGTCTGTCAGTCACATTCAGATCTCATTTCATTTCCACTGTGGTCCCTCCTCTTATCCAATGGAATCCAGAACCATATGTTAAGTCATGGCTTTTTCATGGAAGGCCACCAGCCCACAGTACTTCATGCATGAAGAGAAAATGTGAAGATGAGTCATCTAGTGACAATGGTGGTTTATGGAATCTCTTTGAAAAGATGTGGACTATGGCTTACTCCCTTCATAGCTTCATAGCAATGCATCTTCCAGGGAAGGACAATGTCACGGGCACTTTTCACAACAGGATCTCTCAGAGTCACCCGAGTGGTCTGTGAAACACCAGATTCTTCACATTATTTTCAGGAGGTGGGGCACTCCAGAGATGGATCTCTTTGCAGCCTCAGACAATCATCACCTCCCCCTGCTCTGCTGCAGACATCCACTTCTGGTGTCTATGCCTCATGATGCTCTACTGTTTGATTGCACATACAGGTTCCAGTATGCCTTACCCAGTGTCCTCTTCTCTTTAGAGTACTGATAAAAAGCAGGTCTCAGACCTGTACAGTTATATTGGTGGCACCAGATTGGGCAAGGCAACCTTTGTATCTTCTATTATTGTCCCTATCAGTCACAATTCCCCTTTGCTTTCCCATGAGGCACCGACACCCTAACCATCTCTTAGGAGGATTAATTGTCCAGATCTCAGTTCTCTCAGGCTAAAGGCCTGGATCTTGAAGTGTAGGAGTATGCAGGCTTGCATCTTTGACAAGGGGTCTTGGATGTTTTTAAGGTGTGTAGGAATCCTTCCACCAGAAAGACTTATGATTCCAAGCGGAACATATTCAGCATTTAGTATTATCAGAGAAATTAACTGCCACATTTGGCTGACCTATCTATAACTCTGGATTATCTTGTCCATTTTTATGGCCTAGGCATTAGGCCCACCACTGTTAAGTTTCACTTGACAGCTGTATCTACTTTTCTTTCTGCAGGGAAGGAATCTGCCCTTGCATTTCACAAACTTCAAAGGGTTAACAACCTAGAGATGTTCTAGTGATGGCACGACATGGTTCTAAACTGCTTGATGCCAGTTAATATCATGCCCCATACATATTACAGTGTTAAGCCTTGTTCAGCATATATAAGGCTAAACATTTATATATATTACTATGGGACTAACATTGTTTGACCAAGAGTAGTACACTAAGTCAAATCTTATTTAACTGACTTGCACAGCAGCACAGGATAACACAGTATGCACACAGCTGGCTGTGAGATTGAAAAACAGGTCTCCAGATCTTCAACTCAGAGCCTTAACATACTATGCTATACTGTCTCCTGTAATGGCCTAATATAGGGCTGATCTCACACGATTCATTCTATAGTTCTGTTAATGTTGATATTGTCAGCAATTTTCCTCTGCACCCTAGAAGAAAGAATAAAAATGATTTCAGAAATGTTTGTTTTTTGTATTATCACAACAGTTCTTTATATCTGTATACTATAAATGTTATAAATGGCTACCTCTACTTGTCAATTAAAAAAAGTTTGAGAAAAGCAGCAGGTGGTTAACTATACAATGTGCCATGCTATGATGACAGAAACAACTCATTCTGCCAGTGTTTGTACAATGAAATAAACATAAAAATAACTGGAAACTTTATGCAGAGGACACATTAGATTATCATATCTATTAACAGTTCTTATGTTTTCCAGTTAATGGATTGTAAAGGTTGATACATGGCATTGTTTGCAGCACAAAGCTGCCTTAAAAAAGAAAAATGTTTAGTATGTGGTTAACCTTGATTTTATGACATTTTTTATTGATGGCATACGCTTAATACACAGAAAATACTGATGGGCATCTATTCACACCCATTGTTTGCTGTCACAGAAGGGTTCTGATTCCTTATGACCTCAAGAGCAGAGATTGATAGGTCCATTGGAATCAGGACTCGAGGAGGAAAAGCACATTGATTGTGCATAGAGGTGCTCTTCTTGTATTTAGACAGTCATGCACAACAGGGTATGGGTTATTGCAGGAGTTATCAACGCATGTATGGTGTGCCATGAGGCACCGCGACTGACGTAACCACACAAGGAATGGGTAAATCTCTATAACCCATACCCTGTTTTTCCTTACTGTGATTATACAATGTATCCATGCGTGAAAATATTTAAAATGTGTTTAATTATGCTTCTAATGCTATTCTCATCTGTGAGTTACTGGAGAAAATCCACAATGTCATATGATGTGCTTGCCACTGAGGATACAGGATATTCATAAACATAGAGGATTGTGTATGAGCTTATACATAACAATGATATCTTGTATGGAGAGGTTTCCATGGTAACAGATGACCTTGTAGAGCATAGGACAAGAGGTGCTCTGTTACCAAGAGAACATCAAGGTACATGAATTTCCTCATTTGTGTATGAGTGCTCATACATCGTTCTTATAGTGCATGGCAAGCCACAGCACAGAAAATAACACTAAACCAGCTGGAGAAGGCAACAGAAAATAGAAATTTAGCATTTTTTTAAGTGACACAGTGTGTCTCAGATATTTCTACAAGTTCAAGTTTGAAAAAACAAACAACTTAAAACAACATGAAGTCTTGCGCATTATTCTGACATATTGCAGTGATGTCCAACCTTTGAACTGCCCCGAGATGAAAGAGTTAACTTTCCATGCCAGGCATGGAACACTGAGCTCGAGCTCAGTTGAGACTCTGTCTGAGGAGTCGGTTCAGGTAAAAGAAAAGAAGGGATAAGTCAGGCGGTGCTGATCCACAAATTCCTTCTGACCGCTGATGAAATAGCCATAGCGATAAGGATTGTTCAGTCGCTAACCCTGGTTCCGATCAAACTGGGGCCATCAGGAAGGGCTCGGTTCGGTCGGTTTCCGATTCCAGATTATACTTTAGAAGACTTTATGAACCAGAGGAGGGAGGAGGAGGAGGAAGGAGAGTATGAGGATAGTGAGGGTGATTACGAAAGTCTGGATGTGCCTATTGACCGGACATCTCCCAGACAGACCTTCAGGGGTTTCTCCTCCTAGGCTTTCTGACTCTTCCCATTTTATGTTCTACAAAAAGTGGTTGAAACTCTTCAGCTTCTATGAAAGAAGCTGTGGATGACCAGGAGGAGCATGACTGTGTTGAAATGGATATATGGATATCCCAAAGTTTAGGAGGCTGTCTATTCCCTTCATAAGTCCTTTGGGAAACAGACAATAACAATTTTAAAGACTCCTAATTCTATACCTCCTGTGGACAAGAGAATGGACAAGAGGTATAATCTCTCAGGCTCAGATATGGAGTTCCTACCCAACAATGCAGCCATGTTGGGTAGTGCAGGCTGCTGCCTGTGATAAGGCAAATATACCCTTGGTTTCACACCACCCAGATAAGGACTCCAGCAGGATTGATGCCATGGCAAGAAACAGTACATGGCAGCATCCTTGGGACTCAGGCAGGCTAATTATATGGCCTATACAGCTAGATATCAGAAATCTAGATGGGACACTGTAATGGCTTTAGCTAAACAGGTCCCTGGCCAGGCGTTACAGTGGTGGCAGGATCAGGACAATCTAACACAGGGAGTTCCTTTTGTCACTCAGTCTCATTCTCTAATCCTTACTACAGATGCATCCCTCTTGGGCTGGGAAGCCAACTTGGGGAACCTGACCACCCAAGGGTTGTGGTCTCCTCAGGAATCTCTGCTTCACATCAATCTATTATAACTCAGAGCAGTGTTTCTAGCACTTCAAGCTTTTACCAAGTCTGTTCAGAAAAAAGTAGTTCAGATCAGGACAGACAATACCACCACAATGTGGTATATCAACAAACAGGGGGGCACTCGGTCTATGGCCTTGTGCACAGAGGCAATGAAGTTATGCTCTCTGGACTATTCCCTGAACACCTCTTACAGCAGTACACCTCCCAGGCAAGGACAATGTCCTGGCAGATGCTCTCAGCAGGATATCTTAGGGCCATCACGAATGGTCCCTGGATCACAGATGGAGCACTCCACAGATGGATCTTTTTGCAGCCCCAGACAATCACCAACTTGTTTCCTTTTGCTGCAGGCCCCCAGTGTTGGGCTCAGTCCCCTGGATACCCTAGTTCTCAATTGGGAAGGGAAGTCTGCTTGCTTCCCTTTCTCTCCTGTTCAAGGTGTTAGTCAAAATCAGGTCTCAACCCTGCAAGGTGATTCTGATTACTCCAGATTGGGCCAGACAGCCCTGGTTGGACATCACTGCAATATGTCAGAATACAGCAAGACTCCATTAGAAGAAACAACATTACTAAGGTGAATAATTTTTTCTTCCAGCTTAACCGGATTGAGGAAAGCAACTATGTGGAGCATTCCAAGTTGTTATGCTGCAGTACTGATATAGCTAGTGCAGCATAACAGCTGTGATGACATTGCTACTGCAGCATAACAACTCAATCCATAACAACATTCTACAATACACTGTAATTGTATAATACTGTATGAAATATATGTGTTTGACTCTTTTGATTTCGATATCAAATTAACTCATGCAGTCTGTATAGGTACTTTCTTTCTTTGTGAATGAATAAAATATATTTCTGATTAATTTTACGTTTCTGTATGATTTTTCCAGCTGGAAAATGTCATTTAATAAGTGCTATGTCACACTTCAGGCATAAATATACTGGGAAGGATTGTTGTCTCAGACTCACAACACACCAGGTGCATGCGTTAAGGCCTAGTCTCACAGATGGTGTGTTGTGAGTTATATCTTAGTTAACATCTATCTCTTTGGTTCCCTATTATTTCTTAACTGTATTATGTATTCATCAGTCTTATGCCATATAAGGATACCCAGTGTGTACCAAAAATGGTTGGTGGGAAGTATGTATATGATCTTGCAGACTGAAAATGTGAATCTTAAAACCCACTACATACATCCCATTTCATGATAAATATGTTAAGTTATTAACCTCGATCAACTTTTTTTGAGGAAGACAGATTACTAAAATATAACTTGAAAGTTTTCAGCTTACAAAACAGATTATGATCCAGAATTCTCTAAAATGCACCAAATTGACTCATTTTTTTGAAAATTTTTCCGGGGGGGCATGCCCCCGGACCCCCCTAGCAAGGCTCAGTTTTCGGACTTGAATACAGTTCCTGTACTTCTTTTGAACCACTTTCATCACTGCTTCCAGCCCTACCCACTGCTTTGTCACACAGCCCAGCAACTTTAAGATCATGATAACCCCAAGGTCCCCCTCCCCGCTTAGTGAGCATCAGTACCACCCCAAAAGCAGCTCCAGGTTTCCTATGCCCTAGATGCACTATTCTGCACTTTGTCATTGAACCCCAATTGCCACCATCTTGACCACTTTTCGAGTTTCTCCAAGAGCATGTGTATGCTCTCTGTTCCCTTCTTAGTGCCCACCCTACAGGTTTTGGTATTGTCTGCAAAAAGGCATTCCCTTCTCTGCCAGTTTTTCTGCAATGTCACATATGAAGACACTGAAGAGGATCTGCACCAGTACTGAGCCGAGCTGCTCACTGTCCCATCAATGTAATGAGTGCCATTAACCATCACCCTCCAAGACCTTAACCCCCCCCACCCCCAGCTACTACTCTTTTTTCCAACCTGCATCTGTGGTCACCCCCCTTCTGTTCAGCTACCACAACACCATCACTCTGGCATCTGCCAGGACTTGCTCCACTGTAGAATGAATCCAATATGTGGAAGAGCTGCTTAGGTAGTCAGGATACATTTGTATGTTCTTCCATCCCCTATGACATAAGTGGCAAGGGTGCACAAACACTTGCACAGACGTGTGGCGCAGCACCAGTCAATGTTTTGGCCCACCCATGAGCTGCTCCTGCCTGCACTACCACTTGTGGTCACTCAGTTGGCAGTACCACAGCAGAGCTGGCTGTCCTGCTTCCCCAGAAGAGAGCCTCTTGTATATCAGTTGATCCTCCTCCTCTCCCCAGAGAGCCCCTGACGTGAGCACATTCCTGAACTAAGGTAATTTCTGCCGCAGACCATAGCGCTACTGTTGAGCTGAAGGGCCAATATGTTAACTGGTTTCTAATTAATTTCACCACTCTGGATCCCTCCTAGGCTGATCAATATCTTTAGTCTTGCCCAACCCCCCCCCAACAGTCAACCACCCTCCTCTGTGCTAGATCACCCTTCCAGGCACCAGACTATCCTCCATGCAGCTGGACAACCCTTCTAGCCCCAGCCTTTCACATGATGAGCAATCTCACTGGAGCTAGAGCACCACACAGGCTCTGGACCAGCCTCTTACCCAGCCAGCCTCCCTACATCTGGACCAGCATCCAACTACATTCTGTACAATCTCCATGTAGCTAGAGCACCACCTCAAACCTCCACTCTAACAGATCACATGTCTGAAGTTGTCCCTCCAAGCCCCTGGACCAGCAGTCCCCCATCCAACCACTCAACCTACAGCTAGATTCACCAGAAGCCCCATACCAGCCTCACCATCCAACCACCCACCCTGCAGCTGGACCTCACTTCCAACCTCAAACTAGCCCCACCACGACCAGCAGCCACCCTCCCTGCTGCTGGCTCACTCTTTCATGCCCTGGACTATCCTCCCCCAGCAGACAACCCTCTCTGCAGCTGGACCCCATGTTCATTCCCACCCACAGACCAGCCCCCCTCCCCTCTGCAGGTTGAGTAACCTCCCCGGAGCTGGACACGCTTTCCAAAGCTGGACACACCCTCCATCCAGAGCAGAACCTCCCTACACCTAGACCCCCCCCGATCACCCTTCTGCAACCATGGACCCCATACTTCTCAATGTTGTATTAAAAAAAAAATACATGACACTAACATATTGCATTTGCAGTGTCAGTGGCTCAGCAGGTAGCACACTCACCTCTGAGGCTGGGAGATGAGAAGGCTGTGGGTTCTAGTCCCACACAAGGCACTTGGGTTAATATCCCAATACTGACGCTGTAGTGCAACATGAGGGGGGTGCTGCACTCCTGAGGTGCCATCTTTTGGATGAGATGTTAAACCAAGGTCCCATCTGCCTGTTCTGGTGGTAGTTCAGGTGGATGTTAAAGATCCCATGGCACTTCTCGAAAAAAGAGCAGGGGAATTTTCTCTGGTGCCCTTGCCAAATTTCCCCTCCATTCACTAAAAATACCACCAACAGCTTAATCTGGTTCAAGGTCAGTTGGCTTTCATCCGTATCCCCCTCCCCCCGGGTCATGCCTGAAAATAGGCAAAAATATGTCTAATGCACTTAGCTGGTCAACAAAAATGAAATAAATATAAAATACAAATTAATGCAGTCTTCAGCAAAAGAAAAAAAAATACACTGATCCTCAGATTACAAAATGGATTAACACATGCAACTGTTAAATACAAATATTAAATACAAAAAACAGTTCCCCCCAAACACACTCAAATATCTACAGTAAATAAATCTTCCTTTATCTACAGGTTACTCCAGATTTTCTCAAATTAAAAAAGTTGTAATCTTTTCTCTGTAAATATAGTTAAATAGGTTAATGAATGGATACACACAGAAAATGCATTCTGAATTTGCTCATTTATACAATTTTCCTGCTAATCCTCTGCCCCACCCCTACTACTTTAAAGTAACTAAATCAGCAAATATTCCACAAATAACAAGTAACCCAGAGGCACAATACATACTACATACTTTAAAGGGGGCGATTTGATTGGAAATAAACTGTGTATTTCAAAGTTGAGCCACGAGTTCAGAGCAGAGAAAATGTTTCCATACAAAACATTGATCGTGAAAACAGCACAGCATTTCATTTAGAAAAAAAAAACACCTGAGTGATAATTCCCTTACAGTATTTAACATTTCAGGGAGTTAAAAAGATGTACTTTTTAAACATATGCTCTTACCTTAACATGTAAATCTTAGCTGTAGGAAACCCCAGTTGTTAAAAATGGAGACCACAGAGTGCTCGTGCAGTTTCATCAAGCTGGGCATAGACAGGAAGTGAGCTGGAAAAATGTAGTTCACTGACTGAGTAGACTTATGGGAAATGTAGTTTAGAATAGACTTTTAAAGGGACACTGCCAACTTTTTTTGCATCATATTATTTCCAGGTAAAAACCCACATTTTATGATTGCTTACCTTCTCTCAAATCATTGGTGTTGCTGGTTGTTTTATCTGTCTCCATGCTTAGTAGAAATGAAATGCATGGTAATGTTCCCAGCCTTGATTGGCTAAGTTATATCCTAAAACTACTCCACTGACTGTAATCTTCATTTATGATTCAGTAGTATTAAAAAAATTTACTTTGAAGAGCATTACAGTTTGATAGAGCAGTACTAATGTCTTAGCATTGTTGATCGAGCAAAAGTTATTGTAAAAGAAGTGATCATACTAAAGATCATACTAAGGTAATGAAGGAGCTAGAAGGCTAATGAAGCCTAAGTATACTCCTATCATCTACAGTGCATAATAATCAAGGTTACACCCCATGATCAGAATGAAAATTAACAAGCTTGCATATAAAACAAACAGGAGTAGTGAAAAGTCTTCATTTATCATTCAAATGTATTCAATAATGTGTAGTTCTAAAATCAGTGTATAATATTCATTTAGTAATAATTTACTCTTAAAAAACAATTACAGTTGAACTTCTTAGAATTAAGTATTCCTACAGTATTCTTCTGTCTTCTGGGCACCTGATGCCCCCTGACTGTTCTCCTTCACACTCAATTGAGACTTCCCCAATGGCCATTACTGACCACTCTTAGTATTGACCCTGGCATTCAGGATGCTGAGTCCCTAACAACCAGCTGTCCAGTGCAAGCTGGACCTTTCTGTAGATGTGACACTGGCTTGTGCCACCTTCACTGGGCAGGCTGCAATAAGGAGAAAAAAACTTTTAAACTACAGACGAGCACTTTATTTTTATGGGGCTCCCAACACTGTGTTCACCCCCCCTTTGCAACCTAAACTATAGGGGGCACCTGGGGTACCTTACTGGGGCTTGCTGGCATCAACTGAGCTTGCTGGTGACCCCATATTAAGAGATATTACACTCCTGCCTTTGCTGCCCACTAAAACATACTCAGAAATTAAACCACCTCTAAAATGAGAGGCTGTGACAGCTCCCCTCATTTTGATGACTGCTCCTTCCTCATCTTAATGCAAAAGTAACGGTCCTTTTCGTGAGCTTCTGGCAGGAAGTGACAAACCACATTGATTTTCATTCCTACTGGCCTGGTACCTGGTCTGAGCCAGGACCATTTGCTGTTGCTACTCAAATATTGAGAACATAATGCCATTGAAATGAATTGGCCTATATACATTTCAATGGGACCATTCATTTCAACGGCAATTTTTCTGGTCATTTTGTGCTGGGCTAGTGAAACTCCTGTTGGGTTGATGGATTTTTCTAATCACTATCCCTGATGGCTAGTGGCTGAAACAGTTAGTTTCAACCCCTGTGACAGTCTGTAAAATCTCCAGCACTGCAGTGCAGGATGGCCAAGTGTATAGAGAACTGTCCCATACCTCTTAGCAGTCTATTAATGATGTGTCCCTCATTTGATCCCTCAGCATTGCTGTGTCCCTCCCTGTAAATGTTGTTGCCACACAGAGAAGGTGCTGTATCAAAATGTTAGTCTTCAACTGTGGGGCTCCAGCTGCAGGGAGGGGGTCCAGCTTGAAGTTGGGGAGCTAGCTATTGGGAGCCAGATCTGAGGAGACTGATCCCATACCTCTTAACTATCCCTCATTACAATATAGCATCATGGCACCAACTATGGGTATCTGGACTTCCACTGTAATGGATGCAGATTCAATTATTTATTTATTTATTTATTTGCTTTTGGTAACCGGGTGAGTGCACTAGGCATAAAAATGCCTATTTTCAGGCACGACCCTGGAGAGAGACAATGTAAAATACAAAATGCACATACATGTGATGCTGCACATTAGATAGGTATAGAAAAAACAACATAACACTAAACAATTGATTCAGAGAGTAAATCATCCTGGAAAGGTGGAGACAAAATCCAGTATGAGGCAAACAGAGATAACATCTAGGTCAAAATACATCAACTTTTGTTGAAACAGAAAGTAAAATAGGTATTGCAAAATAAAGGTTTTACACAGCAAAGTACAATAAGTGCTAAAATCTGTGGATGTAATGAGAGAGGGAGGAGAGGAGATAGTGGAGGAGAGGGGAGAAAACAAGTGAGTGGTGAGAGAAATAGAACATGAGAGAGAAGTTATATAGAGAGGCAGGGAAATAGCATACAAGAGGAAAGTTATTTCTGAAAGAAGGGGTGGTGAGAAGGGAGTGGTCTATGGTGAATTATGGCTTGAACTCCCCGTCTATAATCAAGTAACTAATTCATGGGTAGTTTATGGTCCAGGTGAGGAAACCTATTTGGAGATACTGATTCTGGAGAGTGAATGAGGAGTACCTGTAAAATAGAATATCACACAGGAGTCAAAGGGGGACCCATAGTTCTTAGGGAAAAGTAGTACAGATAGATAGTAAATAAAACTATGCTCAATGGCCATTAATGTATTGCCACAACATGATCGAATTTTCCTGGCAATGAAAAGCTCATTGCTCAGTTTTAATGGTTATTAAACATGCCATTAAAATAGCCTGATACAAAATATAAGGGGCGTACCACACTCATTAAATATTTAATGGATACCTGTCATGGTTAATTAATGGAATGGCTGAGTAAAATAATAGGTTTGTATCCATGAAACATCAACAATTAATGGAAATGTAATTAATTGAAATAAAAACTGGCCATTAAAAAAGGTGATACAAAATGTAATGATGAAAATAAATGGGTTTGCATGAAAATAATGGAAAAGTAATGGAATTTAATGGAATTTTAATGGATTTCAATGCAGTGATGATATCCCATTCAATTTGGGAACTTAACTATGGTTATTATTGTGATTTGCATATAATATTTTTCATTATCAATGAATGTTTCATTTTGTATTTCTTTCAAACATTGTTTGATTTTGAAGTGTACTATGTTGGTACCATAGTGGTATCAATTTTCTGGATGCACTGATACCACAGTGATACAATATAAACTTGGGATTATATGCATACCAATTTGCTCCTCTAACATAATACCCTTGTGGTGACAATACTGATACCACGGTGGTACCAAATAAGTCTTGGTGGTATATAGAAAACAGTTTTGTACTACCATTGCATTATCATTTGTCACTTCTAGGGTAATTTACAGTCCCATGTGAAAGAGGACTCAAAATTATGTAATACCACTGTGCTACCATTGCCCATTTACCAGTCTGGGCAACCTACCAAAATTGCCATAGGGATGCCACTGCACCATGGCACTACCACTGAGGCCAGAAAACTGACTGGGTTGACACCATTGTACTACCAGACTACCACTGGGTAGCACCATTGCTCAATTTCAGGCATACCCAGGTATTGCCATTGATAGAACAATGTGTTGCCATTGCAACACATTTGGTAAGGGCAGCTGTCCATCAGTGGAAAAAAATGCATTAAGATTACTCGGCATATGATGGATGAAAGTAAAGGTGCCAAGTTATTGTCCAGTCCTCCTACCTAGGGACCATAGCTGCAGGTCATGGAGTTTCTCAATCATGGATTGGGCAAAGCAGGGTCAGAGGTTACCAAAATGGTGTCCCTTATAAACAGTTTACGTTTGTCTCAGGTTTATATGGTGTGGGCAGAATCAGAAGAGATGGGGTGGGGTGGGATGGGGTGGGCAGACTGAGAATAGGTCTGGGTAAACTGGCAAAATGGTTGGAAGAGTGGCAACTGGGGTTTAATGCAAAGAAGTGCAAGATCATGCACATAGGGAAGAGAAACCCTGAAGTCACCTATAGGCTGGGAGGGAAGTTGCTGGCAGTCACAAGGGAAGAAAGAGACTTGGGCATCATCATCACAGATTACCTGAAATCATCCAAACAGACCACTAAAGCAGTAGATAAGGCTAGGGGGATGTTGGGGTGTATTAGTAGGGGTATCACAAGTCATAAGAGGGAGGTAATAATCCCTCTTTACAAGACACTGGTTAGGTCCCATCTGGAGTACAGCATGCAATACTGGAGGCCACACCTTTCATAGATTTCATAGATTTCATAGATGTTTCAAGCAAAAAGACAAATAGTCCATAATGCTTGCCTTTTAAAGCATCTAATTTAATTCAAATTTATCTGAGTCAGCCATCGCTAAGACCAAATTAGTTTTAAATGAATCCATATTTAAACTCTGTACCACGAATGCTGGTAGGTTGTTCCATATTGGGGCAGTTCTTAAGTTAAATCAGTTTTTCCTCCTCTGGGTATTCCACCTACTGGTTACTAGATGCCTAGAATGTTTACGATTACTGAATCTAAGTTTAGATTTTGTTAGGCCCAATCCCTTGGTAAGGTTTGAGTCTTTTAATGAGCTATATACTAGGCAGAGATCACCCCTCTGTCTCCTATATCTCAAAGTATATAGGTTCAACATTTTCAACCTTTGTTCATAGGATTTGCCTTTCATCCCTTCTATACCTCTGGTAAATCTTCTCTGGACTCTTTCTATTCTGTGTATATCTTCCTTAGTGTAGGGTGACCATACTTGCACACAGTATTCCAGGTGGAGTCTGACCAAAGCAGTGTACAATGGTAACAAGATATCAGATGAGCAGCTAGCTACATGTCTAAATATAGAATTTAAGTTTTGATTAGCCCTTTTAACTTGTCTAGCACAATGGAGTTTGAATTTTAAGTCAGGGGATATAAGGGCACCCAGATCATTTTCTTTGGATGTTATTTGTAAGCTTTCTATCCCTAACTTATATTGAAAGCATTGATCTTGCTGTCCCAAATGCATTACTTTACATCTACTATTGTTTAATTTTAATTTTTTCTCATGGGCCCAGCTAGTAATTTTGTCTAAGAAGCCTTGTAAAATTGTACTTTCACCCTCATTTTTAATGATGGAGCCTATACAGCAGTCATCAGTAAATTTCAATAGCCAAACATTATCATCCTCAGATTTTAGGGATGAAACATAAATGTTAAACAGACAAGGACCCATGACTGATTCCTGTGGGACCCCACTAGTCACAAGAGCCCAGTTAGATAATACACCATTAATAAGCACTGTTTGCTTTCTGTCCCTAAGTCATGTGATAATCCAGTTTGTGATGTTGCTATCAAATTTATATTTGTTTAGTGTATCAACAAGCTCAAAATGAGGGATCTTATTGAATGTCTTAGCAAAGTCAATAAATATTATATCTCCTGGTTGTCCATTATCAATTGCTGCTGTAACCTTATTATAGAAAGTAAGTAAGTTAGTTAAACATGATCTTGATTTTGTAAATCCATGTTGTTGGCTATCAGCAAGTTCTCTAATGGTTATATGTTCCAGAATAAATTCCTTAATGATTTGTTCTAGTATTTTCCACAGTAGTGACATAAGGCTAATGGGTCTGTAATTTTCTGGTTTGTCTTTTGGGCCCTTTTTATAGATAGGGACAACTGAAGCCACCCTCCAATCCCGGGCACCTCACCAGTATCTAATGAATGTTGAAAAATATTAGTCAGAGGTAAATGAAGTTCCTTGGATAATTCTTTAAGAACTTTCGGGTGTATGTTATCTGGTCCAGGTGATTTATTTATGTCTAATCCTTTAACTTTGTCCAAAACATCCTTTGGCTGTATTATAATTTGGCCTGGTTCAGGAGTTTCTAACACATTGGTTTCCCCTGGAGTAGTAGTATTAAACAGTGATGTGAAGTATAGATTTTGTATATTTGCTGTTTCCTGTTCATTGGCTACACAGCCTGACTGAGCAATAAAAGGTCCTACTGTGTTAGAATTGGTCTTAGATTTATTGATATGCGAAGAAAAGCTTTTTTATTGTCTTTGACTCTTGATGCTAAGTTGAATTAAAATTGTGATTTTGCTTTACGTATCTTATTTTTAATAGTTTTTAATAATTCCCAATACTTCCGGTTAAGATGGACCAGACCCTTATTAATTTGCTTAAATTTTTTATTTTTTCTTGTTTATCAGGGCTTTTATTTTGGGTGTCATCCATCCAGGTACAAGGCCATGCTTAGCATTATATTTATTTCTTATTGGAATGTTTGCTTTAATCAATTATTTTAATTTCTCAATCAAAAGGTGCCATTTAGCCTCAACAGTTAGATTGTCAAATAGATCCCGCCAATTCCGTCTATGAAGAATATGTCTCATATTATTGAAATTAGCTTTAGAAAGATTTAATACTCTGGTGGCTCCTGTAGATGGAAGTGTTTTATCTTTGGTAATTGAAAAGTAAACCATATTATGGTCACTATTACCTAGTGGTGCACTCACATTTATTTGAGTTACATACTGAGTAATGTTTGTTAATATTAAATCTAATATCTTATTATTTCTGGTATTATGTTGAACCATTTGCTCTAGTCCTATTTCGTGAAATAGTGCAAGGTAACAGCTATCTGCTTTGGTGGATGCAGATGACTGTAACCAGTTTACACTACTTAAGTTAAAGTCACCCATAATTATATAATTTTTAAATGGGTCTAGAGTACTAAAATAAGATTATAGTCTATCGTCCTCCTCAGCAGTCATAGAAGGTGGTCTGTATATTAATCCCAGTGTATAAGGTGGACCAGTGTGAGGTTTTATTTTTACCCAAAGAGTTTCTAGGTCAGTACTATCGGTGACTTCTTCACTAATGATTGATCGGTTTATATATTTAGCGACTCCCCCACCTTTTCTGTACTTCCTATTTTTAAAATATAGATTATAACCCTGGATATTTTTATCCCATGAATCATTGCTGTCCCACCAGGTCTCCATAATGAGGGCAATATGGATATTATCAGTACTAAGTTTAAATTTAAACTTGTCAAATTAATTTGTCGGGCTCCTAGCATTTATTAGTACCCCATTCCAACTTTCATATTTTGTTTTTTCTGAGTATCTAGTGTTATTCATTTTATGGGTTGAGCCACCTCCCCGAACCCAGTTTAAATGAAATTCAATTACTTTATTGATTTTTTCCCCAAAAATTCTGATACCAGTATGGTTAAGATGGATGCTGTCTTTTTTGTAACAAAAACTATTTCTAAAAGTTTGATTATTGTCCATGTACCCAATATTCTCAGATAAGAAAAAATGTCTTATCCAGTTGTTTAACCTTCACAAGGACATTAACCAAATTGAGGCAGTCCAGAGAAGGCCAACCAAAATGGTACAGGGATTGCATCAGAAAACATATGAGGACAGACTAACGGAGCTCAATATGCATACCCTAGAGCAAAGGAGGGACAGAGGTGATATGATCGAAACATTCAAACACCTTAAGGGCATTAACAAAGTGAAAGAGTCTAACATGTTTCAATATAAGAAAAATAGCAGGGCAAGAGGACACAGCATGAGATTAGAGGGAGGCCGATTAAGGGGTAATGTGCTGAAGTTCTTTTTCACAGAAAGGGTGGTGAATGCATGGAATGGCCTACCTCAGGTAGTGGTGGATATGAATACAGTGCAGGGCTTCAAACAGGCATGGGTTAGGCATAAGTGAGCAATACAGATGAGTATGAATAGATAGGTCATTGACAGAGCAAAGGCCGATGGCACATTCATAAGGTAGAAAAAGAAATGGGCAGACTAGATGGGCCTTGAGGTCCTTATCTGCCATCAACTTCTATGGTTCTATGTTTCTATGTTATAGTTGTAATACAGGCAAACTATACAGTTTTAATAAACCCTTGTCCTATGGCTCAACAGCTGCTCCCTTTAACTGTTATCTGGTTACTGAATGAGCTTTGAGAAAGCCCTGGTCTACGTGTCGCTAGAGCAATAGCCCTTTGTCCCTTTGGAACAGGTAGAAACACATTCACAGAGCAGTTGTTAAAGTAACAGTGTACACAAAAGTATTTATTTAAACAATTAGCATTGTTTTAGACCAATGTGTGTCCGATCTCACATGTGGGTTTTGGAATCGCAGGAGTCAGAAAACGCAGGGACTGCTGATCTTGGCTGCAACTCCAAAGTTAGCATGTGCACCTCAGCACTCATCTAAACAGGCGAGTAGACTGCCAACTTGCTCATCTAGCAGAAGCAGCTCAAATTTGTGTGCACTATTGCAGTTAGCAATTTACAGCTGTCTGTCACAGTGCAGGATGCATTGTACCACTAGTAGGTGAAAACTTCAAATATCCACACAAGTCCTCCAATCCCCAAGCAGGCAGACACACAAGGGCTGGCAGGAGCTTCTTTTGGTTACTCAGAGACCCAGGACTGGTGGGGCTGGACAGCAGGAGGCAATTCTAATAAGCCCCATCCTATGGGGGAGTTACACTTTCCTGTGCCTAAATACTTGGCGTCCACACCAAGTCCAAAACAAGAACCCAGGTTCTAAACATTAGCCATTGCAATATTCATATTCCTTGTCTATCTAGACAATTTGATTAATTGACAGCATAGGCAATCAATATCCTGTCCTAGACAATTGTTACTACTGTATCTAGATAATAGCAAATACTGTACATGCACTAAAAGCAAGGGTAAATACTAAGACCTTTAAAAACTTAGACAGCTGTCTTTGCATAACACCTTCCTCAAACTCTGCTGTCATAAGAATACATTACTAACACTTTGAAGCACCTCCTGATTATACCTTGGTACAGATTTTACCCACTCTGGGTGGTTTGGCTTCTGGGGGGTCCCACAACAATTCTAAGCAAGGAATTGGGGGTAGCATATATGCGCTTATAAATTACATTCACAGGCAATTCTGTTGGAGTCCCTGATGAATCATAAGTGAGTCTGAGTTTGGGTTTAACAGTCTTTTCGGAGTGTGTAATGATACTAGCACTGCTTCCTGGCTCATCGACCAGTGGTGATGCATCCTCAGGCACAGTGGGTACCACAACTTCTTCTGGTGTTTCATTGATTTCAGGAGACTGAACACATTTAGACTTTACAGAGTCACCATTTGTGTCAGTGGGTACTACCTCAGAGGGTGGTCATTCATCTAAATCACATTGCCACTCAGCAGTTCAGAGGTTGCTGTATCAGCAGTTCAGAGGTTGATGCATCAGCAGGAGGCTCAGGAGTTGAGAGCACCACATTCATTTGAATGTGTGGCCATGCGTGGAGGTCCGGGAGTAGGTCGCTTGATTCTCCTGATCCACCACCCTTCTGGGGTGGCGGGAGATTTCTTGCAGGAAGTGGCTGATTTCATCATCGGGGAAACATTGGAGGCCCCCAGATTTTTAGTGCTGGGGGACTTCAATGTTTGGGCCAAGGATGAATCCTCTCGGCTTGGTTACAACTTCCTCCAGATGATGTCATCTCTGGGCTTTTCGCAGGGAGTTTCTTCCATGACCCATCAGGGTGGCCACATGTTGGATTTGGTGTTCTCACTGGGGCTTGGGATAAATAATCTCAGCATTGAAAGGGTTGTTTGTTCCGATCACTGCACAGTGAAGTTCCGGTTCAGGGCCCCCCTAGGTAGCCCTCCCCCTGCAAAGATGGTCAGCTATCGCCCTTTGAGGGGGGTTGACCCCTGAGGGTTTTTTGGCAGTGGCTGACCTATCTAGTGTGGATGGTGCATGCGTTGGGGGGGTGTGCGCAGCAGTGGATGCCTACAATAAGGCACTTTCTGGTGCACTCGACTCCCTCACACCAGCTCATGTATAACCCAGGTCTTCTCACTTGAGGTCCCCTTGGTATGATGGGGAGCTCAATTTGATGAAGACTTTGGGTCAGAGATTAGAACGCTGCTGGTGGAAGTCCGGCCTGGAGGTAGACAAACTGGCCCTACGTATGCACTACAGTGCATACCAGGGAGCAATCAACAGTAAGAAGGCAGAATTCCTGTCCAGGGAGATTGCTGCTGGGAGGAACCAACCAACTGTGCTCTTTTGGACTGTGGACAGGCTCCTTCATCCTTCCGGTCTACAGCCGAAGGTAGCCTTTTCGAATGCGTTGTGCTAGGAGTTTGCTTGGTTCTTCTCAGACAGGGTGTCTGCCATCAGGCAGAGGGTTCCGCCAGTGGACCAGAATCTGGGCAACCGGAGAGCAGTCCACCTGGTTGGAGTGAGTTTAGACTGGTGGAGGTGGCTGAGGTCAGTGAGATTGCCTCCAAGCTTCAGCACACCTTTTGTGAACTGGACCCGGTGCCAACTTGTTTCTTAATGAGATGTGTTGACTCCATCGGCCCGGTGTTTGCCCTGATTGTCTGATGTTCCTTGTCAGAGGGGGTCTTTCCTGATGTCTTGAAGGAGGCATTAGTGAGACCCCTTCTGAAAAAAACATCATTGGACCCTGACGTCAAGGCAAATTACTGTCCTATCTCCAATCTCCCATTTTTAGATAAGATTGTTGAGAAGGTGGTGGCGCTTCAGCTTGAGGAGCGTCTCGTGGCCCATGATCTGTATGTACCATTCCAGTCTGGGTTTCATGTGAGGCATAGGACAGAAACTGCGCTAGTTCAGGTGCATGATGACTTCCTTAGGGCTAGAGATTGAGGGGAGGGGACAATTATTGTTCTCCTTGATCTCTCTTCAGCATTTGACACAGTGGACCATCGGGTGTTACTTGACCACCTAAGGGAATTCTGCTGACTCACTGGCACTGTCATCTGCTGGTTTGAGTCTTTTTTATCTAACAGGAAGCAGAGGGTAGTGATGGGGAATTTCTCCTCCTCCCCTGACCACCTGTCATGCGGAGTTCCCCAGGGTATGGTCTTGTCACCAATGTTGTTTGCTGTGTACATGCTACCCCTGGGAGAGCTCATTAGGAAGTACAGTCTGGGTTTTCACTGCTATGCTGATGATACCCAGCTGTACCTTTCCTTTGCCCCTGGAACATCTTGCTCAGTAGAAGTGCTTAACAGCTGCCTTGCTGAAATCAATGACTGGATGGCTTCCAGCTGGTTGCGACTGAACCCCAGTAGGATGGAGGTACTGGTGGTGGAGTCGAACAGAGGGCGTGATAGGTTGGCCTCTGGTGCAGAGTCAGGACTTTGTCTTGGCTCTGTACCATTGAAGGCCTCCTCTAGGGTGCGTGATCTGGGTGTTATTCTCGACAGTGGTCTGACACCTGAGTTTCAGGTGGCATCCATTCTCCGTACCAGCTTTTATCATCTGAGGAATATCACCAGGATAAAGCCCCTAGTTCCGCCACTGGACCTCCTCACTTTGGTGCATGCCTTCATGACACCCAGGCTTGACTACTGTAATGCACTCTATCTCGGGGTCTCTGGGGGTACCCTGCACCAACTGCAGCTGGTGCAGAATGCAGCAGCGAGACTGTTGACAGGACAGTCTAAATATTGTCATATTACTCTGGTGCTGCGTCAACTGCACTGGCTGCCAGTTAGGTGGAGGGTCCTGTTTAAGGTGGGTTTGCTCACCTTTAAGGCCCTACTCAGCCTGGGCCCTGGCTACCTGAAGGACCTTCTTGCACCTGCTGTCTCGGTCCATTCCCTCCACTCCTCCTCTAGGGGTCTCGTCACTATTCCCAGGCTGAGGTTAGGAACTGCTAGTGACAGAGCATTTAGCGGTGCCACTCCCGTCCTGTGGAATTTGCTCCCTTTAGTCATTAGGGAGGCCCCATCTGTAGAGGTATTTAAGGCCCACCTCAAGGCCTTCCTGTACAATCAGGCCTGCCTGGACTATGTTTTATAGTCCTTACCTATCTTTTTATTAAAATAAATAATTAAATAAATAAATTTGATGTTTAATTTAGTTTTAGAGATTCTAAATGTACCTGAAGTTGAGGGTAACAAATTGTGTAGCAAAGTTTGTTTTAACTTGTTTGGAGCAGTGTATACAATTGATTATTATTGTGCTGTGTTGTATTTATTTGATTGATATACGGCGCCCAGATCCTCTGGGATGGGCGTCTTTTTAAATAAAACTTGCTTTGCCTTGCCATATTTATCACATTTGGTTAGTTGGCAGGAACCCCTTGAAACAAATTAGTGATTCCAGGAGTAGGGTAATAAGCTGGGATGTAACTACCTTCTTTCTGGGATTCAGAATCCGTTATGCCTTGTTCTGAGTTCTGAACATGATCACCTGTAACACCCAGTATGTGGTTTAGTCTTGTGCTTACATGTACGTCTGCGGGCAGCAGCTCTAGTTACAGGAGGTTTGGGGGGATCAATTTTATCTTTGGTTACATCCATGACCATTTGACCATTTGGCAGTAAATGATTTCTGTGTATAGTTTGGGAGTCACTACTATGTCCCTCTGTATGGATCTTATAAACTGGCATGTCTTGGACTTTCTCTATTACAACAGAAGAAGTACTGTGTCATCTATGAGCAATCTTATGCTTGCAGTGGAGTCCTAAGCTTCTTGACAGCACTCAGTAACCTGGCAGCAATTCGTGTGCTTTGACTTTCTTATCATTACATTCTTTATTAGCTCTGTTGAGTTTGGCAGCAGTTTCTGCAGCTAGCTTGCATGCTGAGTTTAGTTGTTCTTTCAGTTGCTTCACATACTGCAAGTAATTCTCTGCTTTTGCTTCCATCAGCAGAAACACCGAAACCCAAATCAACAGGTAATCTCGCCTCCCTACCAAACATCAAACTGTAAGGTAAAAAAAAGAGGTGTCATTATTGATACAGTTGTATGCATGGACTAAGGCGCTTACTTGTTGACTTCAGTAATGTTTGTGTCTTGGGATTAAGGTGCCCAACATGTCTAGTAGGGTTTGATTAAATCTATCTGGTTGTTGGTTACCTTGCGGGTGGTATGGCATGGTAAGTGACTTGCTGATACCCCATAGTGACAACAGTTCTTATATTTGCCTACTCTCAATATCCTTCCCCTCATCAGAATTAATTGATTGGAGGGCTCTATAATTCATACTAAGATTCATACTAAGATGTGTCAGGAGCTAGAGAACCGTGAGGTCCATAAATTGCTCCTGTGTACTAATAATAACTTAAAGGAAATCCTGAAAGGATAAGCTTGTCTAACCAGGTTTTGAATGTTGTTTTAGTACTGCTAACAATTACTTCAATTGGTAATGCATTCCAGGGCTTAACAATACTCAATGAGTAGAAAAATTTCGAGGCATAAGATTAAATCTCTTGAGCTGTAGCTGTAATGGGTGACCTCTGAAGTTGTAAGTGTCCTCTTTGAATAGAAATCCTAAATTAGCTAATAAATATGGGTCATTGATAATATCATACATTAAAAAAAGATCCCTGCTTAGTCATCTGATAGGGACATCAAATTTAAAGAACTGAGTCTAGATTCATATAGGACATCCTTCAGGTCCCTCACTATTTTGGTGAACCCCCTTTGCACCCTTTCCAATTTCATAATGTCCTGCTTCTTAAAAGGACACCAAAGATGTGAAGAAAAATCCAAATTAAGGTCAGAAAAAAAGCTCTATAGAACGGCATTAATACTTTGCTGTCCCATGATTTAATATTTCTCTTTATGGCCCAAATGATGTGATTAGCCTTACGGATGACCTCATTAATCTGATAATTTGGGAAGAAACTGTCAGATACAAGGACCCCCAGATCCTTTTCTGTGTCTGAACTAACCAACACTTCATTATCTAAAGTATAAACATGCAAAGGGTTGCTTATCCCAAAATGCATAATCCTACATTTTGTGTGATTTAATTTCCTCCCCCAGGTGGTAATCCATAGAGATATTTTATCTAGATCATTCTGAATTCATGTTATTTGATCAGAATTAGCACATCTTAATGTCATCGGCATATTTAAGAGTATATGAGTTACAGTTTTTTGTTATTTCGGCTATGAAGAGATGAAAAAGGCAGGGGCCCAGAACTGAACCCTGAGGCACTTCACTTGCAACTGATTCCATGCTAGAGAGCAGTCCATTGATTAGAACTCACTGTATATGTTTACTTAACAAGTCTGCTATCCATTTTACCAAGTTAGGATTAATATTGAACCAGTAAAGTTTTGTAGCAATGCCCAATGTGGGAGAAGGTCAAAGGCCTTACTGAAATCGATGTAACTCACATCATAAGGAAGTCTGTTATCCAGTTGTAAGCTAACATCTTCATAAAAACATAACAAATTGGTCAGACAGCTTCTGCCCTTTTTAAAACCATGTTGTTCGAAGTCAAAGTTGTCTAAGGTAGAAGTGATCAGATCCTTAATTAGACTTTCCAGTATTTTACACATAGGTGAAGTAAGGCTTATATGGCTATAATTTTCCCAAAGATTTCTTAGACCTTTACCTTTAAGCCCAACTAATTTAGCATGGACATCTGTTTCTGAGACGTGAATATAACTGCCTGTTGAGTTATTTGTTGAAATGTCTCTCTGGTTTTTTAGAAATATATTACAAAAATTAGTATTAAATAAGTTGGCCATGTCAAGTGGATCATGAATTCGGGCATCATTTACCTGAAGTGGCCTACCTGACAAGTAGATTTTTATAGGGAATTTATGTAGGCAAAAAAAATGATTTACTATTGTCTTTACGTGCATTGGAAGCTAACCTGAGCTCCCAAATCTTTTTTGTCCTTCTAATATTGTTTTTACATTTTTTTGACTATGTAAATAGGAACTCCAGTTTGCAGGAGTTAGAGATTTTAAATAGGCTGCATACCGCTTATTTTTCTTCTTTATAAGTTTTGTTAAGTCCTTAGCCATCAATGTAACTTTAGGTTGTTTGGATGTGTTTTTTTGCCTAGCTGGTACATGACTATTTTTTCAAATTGCCAGTTTTATTGAGTAAAGCATCAAAATACTCCACAACACCTACAGTGTTAAAAATGGAAGACCAATTTACACTGTCCAAACCATGTTTAATGCTTTGTATGTCAGCCTTCTCATACAAATAAATCTTAGAACTGCTAGACACCAAGGATACTGCTTGTAATAAGACAAAACTGATAGAACAGTGATCACTATTCCCTATGGGTGATGATACAGAGAGATTTTTTAACATCAGGGATCTGCTATAAAGGACAAGATCATGGAGTTTTTTCCCCCGGGTAGGTTGATTCACCCCCCTGTGTCAGACTGCATTGCTGACACATATCGACTAGCTTCTTTCCAGAACTGGAAACCACCACCAACTTTGTTCAGTCAATATCAGCCAGATTAAAATCACTGGTGAGAATGATGTCTCCTAGAGCACGGGTTATTTCAATTTCCTTAATAATTATGTCTAGCTGTTCTTTTGGGGCACTTGGGGGGCGATAGCAATTACCTAGGATAATGTGTTGAGTCATGTTTACCATTAATTTGATCCATATTGATTCAGAAATACTGGTAGGATTTTTGACTTTGTTAGTAATATCAAACTGCCTGTAAGGAATTTCTCAAGAAGATGGCAACTCCACCTCCCTTTTTATTCAGCCTATTATAACTATACAGCATATACCCAGGCAGAGAAAAGTTCCAACTTGATTTGTCATCCCCCCATGTTTCTGTAATAAACACAATATCCACTTCATCACTTGTTAAGGTGACCTTTAGCTGATCTAGTTCACTGTAAAGGCTGATGGCATTAAAATATAAACATTTTACATTTTTGAATGAGTATTTTTACCCAAAGATCTCTTAGGGGGAGATACTGTTTTCTCCCCCAAATCAATCAGTTTAAATGTTTGTTAATGTAATTCAATACATGTTTGCTCAATAGTAAGTTCCCCTTGCGCCTCAGGTGTAATCCATCTCTACAATGCATGTCAGATCTACCAATAAAATCTTCCCAATGGGTAAGGCATGCCTGATTTTGTTGGAGGCATCTCACACAGAGCCAGTTATTGAACATACGTATTGTGTTATTAAACTCAGGAGAGGTTCTGGGAACAGGCAAGACTTAGGAGAAGGCTATCTCACACCCAATGTCCACCAGAATATTAGAAAGAGCAGCTTGATCTTTTTTAATATCTGTCAAACTGGCATGCAAAAAATCATTTGTGCCTATATGAAGAACCACTAATGGATTGGTACCTCCATCAGCCAAAATATTACAAACCATACTGGAGATATTTGCAATCCTTGCACCCTGGAAACTCAAGGATGTGTGATTTGCCTTTTCTGGATCACATATAGCCCAGTCCAGGTATTTCACCATGGAGTCACCGATTACAACAACCTGCCCTTGTACCTCCTCAAGGGGTTGGGTAACCTCCATTGGGGAAGGACCATGAACAGTATCAAATACTAGGTCAGGTGGAGAAACTTCAAGTGGAACCAATGGAATATTTGAAGGGAGTGGATAGCTGGTCAAAGGGCTTAAGTTAAAAAAATCACAATGATGGGTTATGGCTGGCATGTTTGGGTTTGTCTCTTCTGAAGCAATAGTAACCACACTAGGGTCCCCAAGTTCATTTAACGCAGTAAATCTATTACTTGTGATCAGTAAAAATTGGGAGGCCTTACAACCTTTTTTTATAGACCCTTCTGCTTTGTACCTCATACCACAGATCATCAGGACTACCAGTACTGTCAGTTTCCCTTGGTCGCTTTCTAGTACTGCCAGAATGTGCTTCAGCAACTATGTGGCTATTACATGATTGTACAGAGTCTGATTCAGACAAGGGTGTCATGTTGGCACAGGGAAGATCTGTTGTAACACAGGCAGTGGATTGAGAGCCATAAATCTGGCCTGCATTTGACTTTGGCTTGCTTCAAGTTCTGAGAGCCTAGCATGAAACAAGGCTACAGCTTGCTTTAGTGATTCATTTTCCTCACACTTTGAGCAAGTAAACCCATTTGCTAATTCTACACTCACAGATGTATTGTACATTTGACACAGTACACATTTGACACCAACAAACATGTGTGACACAATGTTGGACTGAGACATCGTGGCAAGTTTACTCCAGGCAGTTAATGCAGTTTTACCCACCAATGGGCATAATACTGAACTATCACACTATCATTCACTATATTACACACTGATTATAATAGGCAAATCCAACTTACTCCCGCTGCCCCCACTGAACACACAGAACACCCTCAGACGCATGTGTCTCTGTGAACATCTCCGTTACACAGTACCTCATACCAGTGTTGTTGTAAAACAACAAATATTTAAAAGATAGCACCTCAGATGAATAACGTAAAGTGCTATAAACACTTGACTGACCCCTGATCGAAAAGAGCACTGTTAACACAGTCTGTAGTCCACAGGACAATCTCCAGGAACTACAGGCTCTCTTCCTGGTTCCCTTCACACAGGAAACAAGCACTCCACACAATAAAAAGTTACAGACAAATTAGATTTTTACAGTTTTGGTACATTTCATGTGCATATAGACCAGAAAAGCACTAGGCAGCACACTGATCAATTTCTGAGTGCCCTGCTCACCGAGTGCCCTGGATTTGTAGCAGCTGCTGACCTGGAAATACAATGGAGGGGTCACGCAGTACCTCGTACCTCATACCAGTGTTGTTGTAAAACAACAAATATTTAAAAGATAGCACCTCAGAGGAATAAAACAAAGTGCTACAAACACTTTACTGAGCCCCTGATCAAAAAAGAGCACTGTTTGTTTGTTTGTTTGTTTATTTGCTTAACGGGCAAGCACACTGGAAACTAGTTCCTTTTACAGGTGCGACCCACATATATTACATAGAAAACAATACATAATCAAACATACACATACAATACAACAAATTGCAGACATAAAATGTCTTTGTTACAAAAAAATTAAGTCATAAAAAACATTTACAATTAAATTGGGATTCAAAATACATCCTTAGTGCATCAGCAAACTTTTTAGCAGAACATAGCCACCTAATATCATAAGGAATTTCATTCCAGATAGATGGAGCAATATAAGAAAATGACCTTTGCCCACTTTTAGTTTTCATGAATGGAATCTCAAAAAACCTACTATCTGACCTATATCTAGAATAATGACCATCATTATACGGCCTCAAAAATTTAGAAATATTATGTGGAATCCGAGTTTACAATTCTGTGTTAACACAGTCTGTAGTCCACAGGACAATCTCTATGGACTACAGGCTCTCTTCCTGGTTCACGTCACACAGGGCATATAGACCAGGGAAGCACTAGGCAGCGCACTGAACAAAAAAACTTTTTGATGAGGACTTTGGCAACTGTGAAGGCTTTTCGATCTTTGGTAGGATATGATTTGGCATATTCGGAGAAATGGTATGTGACTACCAGTATGTTTGCTATATTCTTGGAATCAGGCTCCAGGCTGTGGAAGTCAATGTACACAAGCTCCATAGGTGCACTGGTTAATATATTTACCAAAGTGGTGGACCTCTGTGGCTGAGCTTTTCTCTGTACACAGCGGCTGCAGCTTTTGCAGTACTTCTCTATATCAACTTCTATGCAAGGCTAGTAGAATCATGCACGAGCCAAGTTCAAGGTGCATTCACTTCCTAAATGCCCCAATTTCATCATTCAATACATGTAATACGACCCTTTAAAATTTTGCTGGTAAGACCAGTTGCAGTCAAGGGGGTCCTTTCGCACCTTGGCTGTCCAGATGTAGCAGGCCATCTTGCACTTTGAGCCTTGGCCATTCTCTCAGAAGTAATTTTGCCTCAGGATCACTGGTGACAACTTGGCTTGCAAAAGGGATAGTACTCACAAAGAGAAGGGAGAAAGGGGCATTACTAGTGGAGATATTGAGCATGGCATGGCAGGGGGAGGGATAATAATCAGAGAGGTGAGGAGGGAGAGGAAGGATGGCAGTCAAACAGAAGGAGAGGGAGGAATCTCAATTGAGAAGGGCAGGGGGGAAGACACCAGGGCACATTGTAAAAGCACCGTCTTGAGTGGCCCCGGAAATGAGAACCTGGGTGAGGGTGGTGGTGATGGGCACAGGGAAAGAGGCGGGAGGTGTACTGGTGTTGGGGGACTCCATACTCAAGGGGATCAGTTGGGGCAGCAAGGGGGAGAGGCACAGTCAGATATGGTTGTAGTTCATACCAGGATTAAAGGCTTACAAGGCAGGACAGGCAATCATAAGGTACGTAAGGAGGGGTAGGAGGAAACCACACATTGTGGTACATGTGGGGACAAATGACCTAGTGGGGGAAATGGTGCTGGTAACAAAAGAGAGGACTGAGGAAGTGGGAAGGTTGTGTGGGGAGACTGGAGAGTCTGTGGCATTCTCTGAGGTGCTCTCAGTACCCTGTGTAAGCACAGTGAGAAAGGAGAGGATTAGGAAGTTGAACACATGGTTGGTAGAATGGTGTTAAACTAAGGGATGTGGGGTTGTGGGCGGCTGGGGCAGTACCTGGGATAATAATCTGTTTGCAAGGGATAGGCTGCACCTGAGTGGGGAGGGGATGGAGGTATTAAAGCAAAGACTGTGGAGGTATATTGCAACAAAGGTGGATTTAAACTAGATGGGGGGTGGCAAGTAGACAGCAGGTAGGCAGGGATCAGATAGAGTGAAGTCACAGCCTACCCCCCAGGCTAGCAGGGAAGGACTTGGAGCAGCCGAAATAGGAGGGAGTAGAAGGAAGGAAATGGAGGCAAATGAAGGGAAGGGGAAAGTTAGAGGGTGGTCTCGCTGAATGCAAGAAGCTTAGGCAACAAATCAGCTGAGCTATAGGCACTCTTAGCAGTGTAGAGGGTAGATTTTCCAGCTGTCGCAGAAACGTGGGCAACTGAGCACCAGGACCGGGATCTGGCAATCCCAGGATACAAATTATATAGGAAGGACCGTAAGGAAGGGAGAGGCGGTGGGGTGGCAGTCTATGTGAGGGACAGGATCAAATGCACAAGGGACGAGTGGGAAGATTGGAAAACAGAAGCAATCTGGCTACAGCTCCTAGACTCAAGGGGTAGAAAACTGAGGTTTGGGGTGGTAAACAGGCCACCATCCCAGTCTGAGGAGCTTGACAGGGAATTAACAGGAAAAATCAGAAAGGTATGTAGAAAAGGGAAGGTGGTCATCGTGGGGGATTTCAACTTGTCAGTGGTTAACTGGAGCATTCCGGTCACCTCCAGTGCTAGGGAGAAAGTGCTGCTGGATGCAATCCAGGAGGGTCTTCTGACACAGTTGGTTAGTGTACCTACTAGGCTAAAGAACACTTTAGATCTGGTGTTGTCGAATGCGGAGGCAGTAAGGAAAATAAAGGTGGAGGACCACTAGCCAACAGCAATCACCAAACGGTGTCATTTAATATCATGATGTATGGTGAGCAAGAGAAATCAGTAACTCAGGTGGTAAACTTCAGGGGGGCAGACTTTGGAAGGATGCAGGAAGCACTGAAAGGGAAACTAGACGGCATAAAGCAGGAGATGGATGCAGAGCAGAAATGGGATATTATTAAATGGGGAAATACAGAGGCAACAGAAGCCTGCACCAAGACACAGAGTAAGAGAAGCAGAGCAAGAAAACCATGCAGGTTGAACAGCGAGGTAGTAGAGGTGATGAGAGCAAAATAAGAGGCATACTAGAGGTAAAGGAGGATGGGGAAGGATGTGGACAGGGAGGAGTATGCAAGATAGTCCAGGGAGGTGATCAGAAATGTGAGAGAAGCCAAGGCCCAGAGGGAGCTAAGATTACTGCAGGGAATCAGATACATCAGGGAGAAAAGGAAGTGCAAGGAGGCAGTAGTGAGGATAAAAAGGGGTGTGGAGTGGACAGAAAAGAGGGAGGAGCAGGCAGAAGCACTGAATGAATACTTTTGCTCAGTGTTCACGGAAGAAAAGAGGGGGGTCCGCTACCACCATGGGCTGGAAGGGTGGGGACAGAGGGAGAGGAGGCAACAGATGGAAGAATTGAGGCAAGTAGAGTCCTAGATGGACTGAGGGCACTGAAGGTAGACAAGGCACCAGAGCCAGATGGTATCCACCCCAGGGTGCTGAAGGAGATGGCGAAGGTGTTGGCGGAGCCACTGGTGGATCTGTACAGCACCTCACTGGAGTCAGGATGTGTGCCACTGGACTGGCGGATGGCACATGTAGTACCATTACACAAGAGCGGACAAAGGAATGAACTGGGTAATTATCACCCGGTAAGTCTCACCTCCATAGTGTGCAAACTCATTGAAACAATACTAAAGGAAAGACTGGTGTTATACCTGGAAGACAAAGGCCTCCAGGATGTGAGGCAGCATGAGTTCATTTCAGGGAAGTCTTGTCAAACCAGCCTCATACAATATTATGACTGGGTGACAGGTGAGCTGGATAAGGGTCATGCAGTGGATGTTCTTTACTTGGACTTCAGCAAGGCCTTCTATTCCATGCCACATGGGTGGCTTGGGTGGAAGTTAACTGGTGTAGGGGTAGGGGCAAAAATGATGAACTGGATTATAAGCTGGCTGAGTGGGAGGCTACAATGGGTGGTGGTGAGAGGGGAGCTCTTGACTCCAAGGCCGGTGACAAGTGGGGTGACACAGGGCTCTGTGTTGGGGCCAGTATTGTTTGGGCTCTTCATATTAGACATTGAACACAGGGTGGTGAGCACGGTAAGTCTGTTCACTGGTGACACCAAAATCGGAGCAGTGGTGGATGGAGAGGAGGGATGGAAGTAGCTGCAGGGGGACCTAAGCAAGCTAGAGGAGTGGTCAGAGAGGTGGCAGCTGGGGCTGAATGTAAAGAAGTGTAAGGTTATGCACTTTGGGGTGAAGAACCCCAGGAGAGAATACTGGCTGGGGGGGTTAAGCTGGGGATCACTGAGGAGGAGAAGGACCTAGGGGTAATGATAACAGGGACAATGAACAACACTGCCCAGTGCAGGAGAGCAGCTGCAAAAGTGAACAAAATGCTGGAGTACATAGCAAGGGAGTTTTTGTCCAGGTGAAGAGAGGTAATCTTGCCCCTCTACAGGTCACTGGTAAGGCCGCACTTAGAGTATTGTGTGCAATTTTGGAGGCCATACCTAAAGTGTGATATCAGGCTACTGGAGGGGGTGCAGAGGAGGGCAACAAGGATGATATGTGGAATGGAGGGGAGAGACTATGACAGCAGGCTGGGAGACCTAAATATGTACACCCTGGAAGATAAAAGGGACACAGGGGGAACATGATAGAGACATTCAAGTGTCTGAGGGGAATCGATAAGGATTGGGCAGATGGGGTCTTTAAGTTAAGGAGGGGGGAGGGTCACCAGGGGACATGGGCTAAGAATAGAGGGGGGAAGATTTAGGAAGGAAATAAGGAGACACTATTTCACAGAGAGGGTGGTAGCAAAATGGAATGCCCTACCAGAATGGATGGTATCATCTAAATCTGTGAATAGCTTCAAAAGAGCATGTGACAGGGAACAGGGGAGAGTGAGGGTGGGGAGGTGGGGGTGGCATTGGGCTGACAAAGGGAAGGGGGTGGGGTAGCTGCAAACTAGGGGTGCTAGCTGCACACTTAAGCAGTCTTAGCTAGACTGGGTGGTCTGTTTCTGTTGGCACATTCGTATGTTCGTATGTACGTATGTTTGTATGCATCGCCCCCTTTCTGTAAAGTGTGCAGAATGCCTATGATAGTTGGGTCCAACCTTTGCTCTCTTTTCAGGTCTTGGGAAGTTAGTTGGAGCAGTGAGCTTAAGTGGAAAGCAGCAAAGTTGCAATACCCTGCAGGCAGACAATCACCAGAGGGACCGAGGGTATGCACTAATCTTTCAGTTGTGTCAGTGGGAAACTGCTCATCAGTATCCCATTTTTTGCACAAAGCCTTAACTGTTTGTGCAGGCATACACACCCATACAGTTTTGGTAGAGTTACCAGCAGTTGGATGCCATGACAAGGTGTCTGCATCTATGTGGTTGAGTCTTGGTTGATATTCTACACTGCAATTATAAGTGGACAATTCAGATAACCACCTATGCCTGGTAGCATCAAGCTTGACGGAGGCTTGGACATAAGTCAGATGGATTATTGTCAGTTTTCACCGTAATATGTGCCCCATATAAGCACTCATGGAGCTGGTCAATGATAGCCCACTTTAAAGCAAGAAATTCAAGCTTCTGTACAGGATTTCTCTCCTCAGCGCTATTTAAACTTCGGTTAGCAGAAGTGACTTGGTAGCTTTGATAGAGTACTGCTCCCAGACCATAAGAACTAGCATCAGTATTGAGGATGTAAGGTTTTGCAGGGTCAGTGTAGGCTACAGCTGGGGCAAGATTCGAGCTATGGATGATTTCTTCAAATGCTTTATCACAGTGTGAGGTGCATCAAGCCCAAAACGGCTCAGAGGGTTTGAAGTAATGCTTTGCTTTGGGAAATTCTGCAGACACTATCTTGCCTTTGTTTGCTGGACTGCAATTGGAATGCTACAGCCTGTAATTCAAGGGGGCTGTGTAACTGGCCACACTCCCGTTCAGCCCATTTAAGGGCTGCTGTCTTACTCCACACACAAGCAGTTTTTTCTTGCAGCCGGAGACTCTGTCCATCCTCTCTCTGGGCCCACTGTTTCCCTGAGCCTTGCTCCCCGCTGTGTTAATCTCCTCCCTTCCTTCCTTTTGGAATCCGCTGGCTGTGCTAGACACCCTGCCTGGTTTGTACTTCTCCTGCTTCTGGGTTAGTAAATGTTGCCTTTGCCTTCTGCTTCTCAGTCCATGTTTTGCCTCTGGCTGCAGTCTGTGCTTCTGTCACAGTTGTTTGTTCTCACTACTGCTTCTGTGGTCCTGTTTGCTTTTTGGGATTTTCTGGTATGTTAGTGCCCCTCTGTTTGCATTGTTATATTTAGCTGCATTGCTAATCCAACTCTCAGTTCATTTACCATATTTCAGCAATCTCTCTGTCTCTGTACTAGGTGCCTGTGTGCTCTCAGTTCCAATTGTTATTTCTGTGCTTTAGTCCCTGGTCCGGATATTCAGACTGCGCCAGGCTGTGGCACAAGCCTGGGCACAGCCCAACTTGGCTGCGCTGGGGCGTTGACCGGGAGATATTCAACAGAGCTGTGCCATGGCACAGCATCATTGAATATCGCACCCTGGCCACCCACAGTGTGCATGGTGCAGTGGCACTGCGCCAGCGCAAGTGGCCAGAGTGGAGCAGTGGGATGCGCTAGCGCAAGTTCCGTTTCGCTAGGTGCAACAACCACGAGATTCAAAAGTGCACATGCAAATGTGGCCATACATAGATACATAGATACATAGACAGTGTCGGCAGATAAGAGCCTATGGCCCACCTAGTCTGCCCATTTGAGCTTGTAAGTTCAGTTTGTTTTCCTAGAAGTCTATTTCCCCTTACCCCTGACCTCTAGAATTCCTTTATGTCTATCCCATGCATTCTTAAATCCTGTGATTGTTTCAGCCCCCACCACTTCCTCTGGCAGGGTGTTCCACTTGTCCACCACCTGTTCTGTGAAGAAATTCTTTCTCATGTTTCCTCTGAATCGTCCTCCTCCAACTTCATCCCATGCCTCTAGTCCTGAAACATCTTTTCGCTTAAAATAGTGTTTTCCTGCACCCTGTTCTTCCCTGTAAGATACTTGTATGTCTCTATCATATCCCCTCTCCCTCCTCTCCTCCAGGGAGTACATGTTCAGTTCCTTCAACCTGTCTTCATAGGACTTGTGATGCAACCCATGCACCATCTTTGTTGCCCTCCTCTGAACCTTCTCTACCCTGTCTATGTCCTTACGTAGGTATGGTCTCAGAACTGTACACTGTACTCCAGGTGGGGCCTCACTAGTGTCTTGTATAACGGAATTATGCACCTCCTTCCTGCTGCTGGTGATGCCCCTGCCTATACATCCCAGCATCCTATTTGCTTTACCTGATGCCTTGTCACACTGTTTCACCTTGAGGTCATCAGAGATGACAACCCCAAGATCCCTTTCCTGCTTGGTGCATGCTATATCCTCACCCCAACTGATATATTGTGCCAGGGTTTTGTGCCCCATATGCATTATCTTGCACTTCTTTGCATTGAATTTCAACTGCCAAACCCTTGACCATTCTTCAAGTTTCTGCAGGTCCCTTCTCATTCTGTCTACACCCTCTGGTGTGTCTACTCTGTTACAGAGCTTTGTGTCATCAGCGAACAGTGAAATTCTGCCTTCTATATCCTGTGCAATGTCACTGATGAAGATGTTGAATAGGACCGGTCCCAGCACTGATCCCTGTGGTACCCCACTGGTCACTCTTCCCTCTGTGGAGTGACAGCCATTTACCACCACCCTCTGTGTCCTGCCACCCAGCCAGTTACCTACCCACCACACTACTGTCCTGCCCACACCCATAGTCCCCAGTTTGTGTAATACATAATGCCATAATGCATGCAAGGCACAAATGGGGCCATTTGCATGTCATTATGGCCCCATTTGCATGCAGATGTGCCGATCCCCGGCGACTTGCGCCTGGTGTCCTGCCAGGCTGCAGCCGTTGGGGACCGACGCCACCTGCACAGCGCGGCAATGTGCCCCACTGCCTGACTGCAGGCATACGTGAAATATAACAGTCGTCTTATTTCTGGTGGTCCAGTGGATGCCAGCCTGATCGCGGGCATAAGTAACAGTTCAGGTTCACAGGACCAGTGACTGCTACCCTATCCAGTGGCATAGAACAGCACTATATTCAGGACCAGCGCCCCCTCCACGCCACCGAGCCCCACTGTCACTTCCACCCGTCAGTGGCGGCGGCAGCTCCCCACCATGGCACCGTTACCATCGACCGACACTGCACGGGTTGTGGCGTCTATTGGTCCACAGCATGAGCCAATGGCATGTAGCCTTCTCATTATGCCAGTCGATATGAATGGATCCATTCACATATCTGGACCGTGTAGTATGGTACGGGCTGTATGCTCATTGGCCGCGCTGTAGACCAATCGGGCGACAGCCCGATCAGCAGTGTCAGTCGGCAGGCGGCGGGCAGCAAGCGGTTATGGATTCGCCACCCGCCACTGACCGGGGAGTGGGGAGGTGTCAGTGGGCAGGTGGGGAGGGGTACCGCTGGACCACCAGGATATAGGAATACTTATATTTTACTTATGCCCGCGATCGGGATGCAAGCGGTCCACTGGACCACCATGGATATTGGACTTTTAATTTACTTATGCCTGCGATCGGGCTGCGAGCGGTCCACTGGACCACCAGGGATATTGGACTCTTATATTTACTTATGCCCGAGATCGGGCATGGAAGGGGCGCTGCCACAATGGTGCAGCCGGAGCTTGGGTGGCCACCCACAGGTGGCAGCTGCCTGTGTTGCACCCTGCAATACAGCAGCTCACCTGTGGGTGACCAGCCGTTGTTCCTTTTTTTGGGGCTCACCTGTGTGCAGCGCAAGTAGGGGTTGAGCAAGCATGGGCTCAGCACATCCCGGGCTGAATATCGGGATATGCAGAGTATGCATGGGCACGCCCCCCCTACCTGTGCCGCATACATTACTGATGCACTCCGTGCATCGGGATTTGTGCCAGGCACAATCCCTGTTTGAATATCGCATCACAGATAAGGGGTTGCACATAGGTAACACTGTTGCGCCATGCACCCTTTTGAATATCTGGGCCCCTGTGTTCATCACCTTAATTATTTGCACCTGCCTTTAGTACAGCTCCCCTTAACAGCTATCACTCTGTCTCATTCCCGTCTGCTCCAGCCATGCCCTGCCCTACTGCATTACTCCTCATTTCTATGTTTGTGTTATTTAGACTCATTTATTGCTACTCCCACTTTTACCAAATCTTTACTTTTGCCAAACCCACTGAAGTCTGCTTCTGATGATAACCTAATCCTGCTTTCATGGCTGGCAAGTATTTAACTTATTTCATTAGCTTCTTGGAATCATGATGTCATGTTCGAGGCTTCTTTGTTTTTCCTGTAGTGAGAGACTGAAGTGTCACAGTGGGCATTGCAGCCCCAGGCAGCAGGAGCAGCTTCCTATTTGTTGTGTATTGTATAAGCCCCTGGCTCACCCAACCACCTCCTGCTGTTCCACATAACCTTTATGGTACTATGCAACCAGCTATTCCAGGCAACTCTCTACCTAAGGGCATCTGGCTGTACTTTACCTTCTACCATCCCTTCCCTAATATTATGCACCTGGTTTACGCGCAGTCATCCCAGCCTTCCTGTCCCTTGCACTACCAGCAATGCTCATCCCCTTCCAAGTCTGGCAGCATATCATGTTTACTTGCTTTGAACCGTACCTCCTACTGTACTGGCTTTGCAGCCTCCTCCTTCCTAACTGGCTTCACAGGCTCCCCCTCTCCAACTGTCGGCTCCAGGTTTCGCCCAACCTCGCCGTTCTCTTACTTATAACATACGATTTAATTCACTCCCAATTTGGCTTCCTAATGGACTTAGTCATCATGCATTCCTGTGGTTGACAAATGCTATTTGCCTTATGTGGACCTGTGAGAGGGTCCATTTTGCTCAGCCTGACCTATGTACAGGTCTCCCCATGTCTACTATCATCCACCATGACCCACGAGTGGGTTCAATGCTCATTGGAACTCAATCCTTCACATTTTGGAGACATATTGACCATATCCATTACTTCTAGGACTCAGGGCTAGCCCTGTGGCTGATGGTCGCTCTCTGCACCCCGAAGTCCACATCTTGAGCATGCAAAGCTTGGGGCAGGGTCCTTCTCACCTGGCCCATAGATGAGAATGTCCTCACTCTGGGTGGACCTTCAGTCATCAACCGTACTGATTGCATCTCTTGATGTAACATTGAAGACTTCAGTTGTGAAAGGGTGGGGCTCTCATGGGAAGGGCCCCTTTAGCTGCCTGAGTGGTTTCAGAGGCACCCTTTGAAGTTATTCTCCCTATAACCGCCTCTGGTTTACCTGGTTTGTTCTTAGATCAGCAGGCAAGCTGAGCACCTCTGCAGTCATTATCCTTCTCCTCCCACTTTGGAGGTTGGCACCAAGATGCCCCGGTGTTTCAGAGTTTGCTCACAACCCTCCACAGCATTCCTGTTAGAGGGATAGAGTGAGAGTGTTCCCCAAAATTGCAATTCCCCTGGATTTGTCTCCTAAATTGCAGTAGCAAAGCCATCAATAAACCAAACTGTCCCAAAGCCTGCAGGGAAGGTGACCTAGGCCGTGGATCCCAAGAGGTTTCCTCCTCAAAGGGGTTTTTCCTCTTCTCCGTGCCAATGATTATAATACTAGATAGGAGTAGTTGTAGTCCCTAGATCACTTATTTAGGTTTCCACTGTTGGATGGAGTTGGGTGGCTGCCCTGTAATTGTCTCTTCTCCCCTTTGGCTGTTCTCTCTCTCTCTCTCTCTCTCTCTCTCTCTCCCTCTCTCCCCTTAGGAAGCCAGACCTCCACGCCTTATAGTCAGACCTCCAAGGGGGTCACTATTCACCTGTTGTTTCCTGCCTACTCTAATCAAACAATATGATTAACTGACCTATGCTACTAACTAAACCCATACTACCAACCAACCTATATACAGATTTTCGACCCCAATAAGTGTTCACCACCTTATATGCTTTGTTCAACACTCTTTTTGGGGTCTTCCTAAGGTATCTTAAGTCAAGGAAATTACTCCTGTGGCACCTCAAGGGGTGGAATCCTTCTCTTCAGTTCCTTGCCTTTGTACCCCTACAGGATGCTATATCCCATGAATAGAGAGGCGAACAGCCAAAGATTATCTGTGTTACACAAGTACGAAACCAGTTGCACAGGCACATTGAATTGGAAGGCTACAGCTTGTAGTTCAAAGATTGGTGCAACTGACCACACCCCAGTTCTGCCCATTTAAGGGCTGCTCTCCTCACTCCACACACAAGCATTTTTTCCTCATCCCTCCATCCACCCCTCCTCCTCCTCCAGTGGCTTGCCTCTATCTCCCATGAGCTTCTTTCTAAGGTACCTTGAGCCTAGGGAATCACTCCCATGGCACCTCAAGGGGTGGAACCTTGCTCTAAGGTTCCTTGTCTTTGTACCCCTACAGGGTGGTATATCTCACTAATAGAGAGGCGAACAGCCAAAAATTATTTATTTATTTATTTTATTTATTTATTAAAATGTTGGGATTACAATACCTTTAAACCAGAGGCTCTTTTACAAAGGTTTCACATCAAAGAATGCACAAAATACATACAAAAAACAGCAGCAAGAAAATTAAGAGAACAAAAGTTACTTAAGCAAACATAAAATGCAAAACATACAGGTAAATGGAAGGTTACAACTGAATCATGGAGAGTTAAGATGGTGGTGCTGTCAGAATGGTGACATTGTCAATACCAGCTTTGAAATATTGAAAGCGGCTCATGCTGGATAACATGAGCCACTAGGGCACAAGCATTAAAGGGGATGTAACTTGGAACAACTGCACAGTAGCAGTAAATGGATAATAGAGTACGAGAAATTGAGCAACAGTAAGCAAAAGTTGACTTTGACATCTTAATCACACTAGGAGGGGGGGCAAGGGGGAAGGTAGATAAGAGGGTGGGAAATGTGGGAGGTAGGAGTGGGGTGTGGGGGGAGGAAAATTCAGGACTATTTTAAAGACAGGGTGAGGGGGGACAGTAAGGAGAGCAGGAGGAGTAGGAGAAAGGTTGGTGGCAGCAGGGTGGTATAGAAAGGAAAATGGGGTAATGGGACATGGGGGTGCTAGTTGGCAAAGGAGGACAGAGGAGGAAAAGCAAAAACTATGGGCAGTCACAGCTGTTCAGCATGAGGAGGTGCTGCTGGAGTTTGGATTTAAATGGACCAAGCTTGTGTTCAGCCAATACATCGGGGGATTTTACCAGACAGGCACCCTGTACATAAATACCCATTGGTCTTGTGCCACCCGACAGAAAGGGACTTGGTAGGAGATCTTAGCTGTGCTCCTCATGCCACAAGGGTTTGAAGCCTGTGTAAAGAGTTTCTACACAGAGGGTGTGGAGAGCCAGATGCTAATCTTTTTTACCAGCAGGCAGGACCAGTAGAAGATGCTGTCCTTGAGATTCAACCAATTTGTTTGGTTATACAAGTTGCAGGTGAGTATTTATACCCCATGACCAGCTGGCAGGCTTTCTTAAGTGCAAGTTTAATTCTGTTAAGGGCAGTGTCAGTTGAGGACCCATAAATAATGATCCCATAATCAATTATGGCAAGGACCAAGCTTGTTATTGCTAGTCAGAGGGCATCAAGGGTCATACAGTGTCTATGCCTGTAGAGGACCCCTAGCCTAGAGTTCCACCGCCTTACAGACCAGGTTGATGTGTTCATGATAGGTAGGGTACTATCAAAGATTATGCCAAGGTATTTAAAATGATTACCTTGGTCCAGTGGTAAGCGGTGTCTATTGAGGATGGTCAATTGCATCGCTTTGTGTTTGTTGTGAGGTTAGTGAACAACATCACCTTGCTTTTTTGTAGTTGATTATAAGTTTGTGGTGCACAAACCAAGACTCCATTTCTCCAAAGCTATGTTGAAGGTTACTCTCAAGGGGAATGGGGTCTTATGACTTGTAAAAATTACTGTGTCATCAGCATAGAGGAGCAGATTGCGTGTACAGGCTTTGGGGAGGGCATTGAGAAAGAGGCTGAAAAGGAGGGGCCAAGAATTGAGCCTTGAGGTACATCTGAGCATATGGGTTGGCTTGCAGAGAGTGTATCTTGGATTTTTACTCGCTGCGATCTACCACATAGGTAATTAGAGAACCTGGATGTGGCCTCATGAGAGAGACCATTGGCAGGGAGTGCAGTGATAAGGAGGGTATGTCTGACCGTATCAAATGCTTTTGTAAGATCAGTATAGATTGACCCTACTAGGTGACCACAGTCAAGAGATTTATGGATGAAATTGGTGAACTCAAGAAGGGCAGAGGTGGTACTGTGCCCCTTCCTGAAACCATGTTGCTGGTGGCATTGTAAGTTATATTTGGAGAGGTACTCAGATAATTGATCCAATACGATTCTCTCCAGGGCTTTTGACAGGGGAGGAAGGATCGATATCGGACAGTAATTACCATGGGAGGCCCTGTTGCCACTTGTGGCTGCCTTCCATTGTTGGGGGAATTGTCCAAGACAAAGGGACAGATTTAGTAGCTTGGTGAGGGGGGATATGACAGCATCAAGAGCGAGGTGTTGTAGCTTCAGGTCCAGTGAGTCACTGCAGAATCTAGATTTCCCCAGCACATGTTGTAGGTACTTTTTAGCTTCACTAGTTGTGACTACCCTGAAATAGAAGTGGGGGGGGGGGTGTTTGGGAAGCCCACTGACCTTAGAGAATCAGCCAAGTTTGGAGGGGATAGTAAAGAAAACAGGGAGAAGGACACCGCTCAGATCAGTAAAGGCAGTGTTAAAGGTATCAGCAATGAGCTGTGGGTCTTGGATGGTTACACCTTTAACACTTAACATGAATGGGGGAGAATTGTTGGGTTTACTGGTGAGATCTTTAATATTATCCCAAAACATCCTCCCATTTCCCAAGGAGGATGAAAGGGATTCATGAAAGTAGTCAGTTTTGGCAAGGCGAGTCTCATGGGTGCAGGTATTTCTTGCTGCCTTGTAGCACTGCCTATCAGTTGGGCTACCCATAGCACAAGCTTTTTGCCAGAGGTGGTCATGGGAGGATGTAAGTTCAAGGAGAGCGGGAGTGATCCAAGAGTTGCAAATGCCTTTGACTTTCCATATGCTAAAAGGAGCAATGATGTCACAGGCCATATTAAAGGTCACGATAAAGTGAGCCAAGGCTTGATCAATACTGTTGGCAGTGTCGATAGGTGACCAGTCACTTTGGAGGAGGTAGGCTTGGAACTGCTTTAGCAGTCCTCTTTTAAGGGTACATTGATAGAATGGTTTGGGAAGAAGTTTGGGGGACTGGTTAGACCAGTGACAGAATCACTGTTTCAGAGAATCCCTCTGTATGTTTGGTGAATATGAGGTTGAGCTGAGAACTTTTACAGATCCTGTAATTAATCCTTGTAGGTGAGGTTTCTATTTGGGAGTGGTCTATGGCAGTGGTTGCCTCCTTATAGGGGTCAGCATAAGGAGCCAACAAGTTAATATTAAAGTCTCCTAGTACAACTACCTCAGTCTGATTGGTCAGGTTGGTGATACATTCTAAAACAATATTGAAACCTTTGGCAGTGTCTGTTGTGAGCGCCTTACCCATGTTACCTATAGCAAGCTTGACTGGAAAGGCCCGAGCACTGTTCCCAGATATTATTTTTGGGAGGGTATGTCCCTGAAGTGAGTCTAGCAGGTAGATGGCACACCCACCCCCTTTTCTCTGGTCTATTCTCTCTAAATATCTTATAGTCATCCAGGGCAACAGCAGAGTCAGGTATTTTGTGGGGATAGCCAGGTATCTATTGTACCTCAGCTAGGACATCCGGTTTGTGCTGCATGACCCAGATTTAAGAAGGTCAAGTTTAGGTGGAAGTCTACGAATGTTAACTGAAGCAATCTTGAGACCACCCGGGTTGCTAGTGGTAGGATGAGGCTGTGACCCAGGCCCTGGGTTGGGGTGCATATTACCTGAGAGCAATAATAGGAGTAGGCCATTATGTATTAAAATATACCTAAGCAACCTGAGATTAGTTTACACCCACAACTTGAGGGTTTGTTCTTGTTAGTTAGCAATGGTAGGGAAGGAGAGGTGAGGCACTAGTAGCAGTGAAGGGTAGTTATGGTGGAGTACAGCACAATCGACTTACATGAGGGGACCTGGTGAGAGGATAGGTGCTCTACTTACAATACCAATGGCCAGTATGGTAGTTTCTATAGGTGATAGGAAAGGAGTGGGAGGGGGCTTGGGGCTTACAGAAATTAAGGGGTAGGCGTGCATTAACAGAAATAGAAGCAGGACAAGATTAGTTTGGGGCCTTATTGTTGTGTGTTTGTCTAGAGAGGCAGGTAGGGTATGGGGGGGCAAGAGTTGCCGGTAGTCCAAGAAACCAATGTAGTTAAGGGTAGTTAAGTTGAGACTACCCGGGACTGAGGAGGTAGGAATGCTGGTGATGCTGGGCATGGACCAAATGAGTATAGGGGTTGGGGGGATATCAGCTTCCTGAGGAGGCGGGGTGTGTGTGTGTGTATGAGTGTACAGAATAAGAGCGACAAATGGATAGGTTAAAATGTACCAAGTCCGATAGCGTAGTGGTTAGGGTACCCAACCTTGGAGCAAAGGTTCGAAGGTTCAAGAATAGGGAGAGGAAAGAGGAGGAGAAACAGGATTTGGCAGAAGTTGAAGGTAGAAATAGGATAGTGGCCAAAGGAAATAAGGTTAGTAGCGACTAGGGAGGCTGCAGTGGATAATGTGGGTAAGTGAAATAACATATTTACATTACACAAGCATGACACCAGTTGCACAGGCACACTGAACCCTGAGTCAAATTCAAAAGAGGCTGTACCACTCAGGTTTAATCCTTGACAAAAGGGTGATAATGCCCACAAAAATCAAGACACCTCTATAGCTCTTTAAAATTGGTCAGTATTGGCCCCATGTGGTCAAGGTTTCTACTTTGCTGGGTCAGTCTGGATACCTTCAGCTGATACAATGAGCCCAATGTACTTCACTGAAGAGTTTGCGCCAAACTTCTCCAAACAGCCTAATACCTTCAGCAGTCTGGTCTCATGTTCTTCTAGGGTCTTCCTAAATACTATCATGTCATCAAGACAGACTAAACACTCAAGTAGGTACATGTCCCTGACTGCCCTTTCCATTGACAATGGAATGTGGCAGGGGCTCTGGATATTCTCTGAGGCATCTGAAGAAATTCATAAAATCCCAACGGGCATATAAAAACAGTCTTTCCTCTATCTTGTGGAGCCATAGGTATCTGATAGTAACCACTCCTAAGGTCGAGCACAGAAGACCACTTACTTCCCTTTAGGCAGTCGAGTGCATCCTGAATTTGGGGCATTGAATACTATTCAGGGTTGGTTCACTTCTTAAGTGTCTAGTAATCAAAACACATGTGCTCAGATCTGTTCTTTTGACGTACTACCACAATGGGCAAGGCGTACGGGCTATGAGATTTTTTGAATAAAAACCTGCAGCCAGCAGCTCTTGTAGGTGTCTTCTCATGTCATCAATGTCAGCAGGTGCCAACCTGTGAGATCTTTCTCTGAAAGAGCGTTCAACATTCAGTCAGATTTAGTGTTCTTCCCTAATCACACAGCCCACGTCCCATTCATGGAGCAAAAATACTTTTGTCCTCTCAGCTAGCTTCTGCCTGACATGGGCTTTCCATTGCTCAGGAATAGGGGAATCACCAAAATCAAACATATTTGGATCTACATCAGGCAAATGGCGGTCTCAGGTTGGAGTGGGCTGTACAGCAGTGTTAACACAGTATGCTCAGGCTACAGTGCATCCTTTCTTGATAATAACATCCCAGTCCATGACATTCTTTACCTGTTACATGACTCATTTAGCAAAGGCATGCGCCTGCACAGGCAACACACTGGGATTCACCAACAATCCATCATGCAAGTCAACATCCTCAGGAGCATCAAGCATTAAGACCTGATTAGTCACATCTTTCTTAAGGCATACCACACCACTAACATTGCACTCCATGTTAGGGGGTAGTACAAGGGCCAGAGTCTTTACACCAATACTATATCCACCAGATCATCTTGAGTTTCAGTTGCATCCCATGCCTGTTGCTGGTAGACTCTCTACAAGGGCATGTACATGCAATACTTCCCCTTTCTGGGTGGCCTCCCTCTCCTGGCACAACTGTGCCAGGTGCCCATACATATGCATATTGGTGACAATAAGGAGTGGCACCCCATCATACATGCCAGATTCTGGACACACCAAAGCCAGGGTTTTCACAGGGCCTTCAACTCCAGTCATTGAAGATGGAAAGGCACTCTACACTTTTAAGTATCCTAGGTATGGATACATCTTGTCACTTAGGCCCCACACATTCAGAGCTTCTAGAGGCAATAGTTTATGGTGACATAAATGCTGGTCATAACAATCCTTAAAGATGATAGTCACCTGCGACTCACCGTCTAGCGTAGCTCAAGAGAGCACTCCCTTGATAGTGATTGTCATTTCAATGGAATGTCCCACAAGTTTGTCTAAGTCAAAGGTGGCAGTTCTAGTAGCCTTAACTGATGACTTGGCTACAGACTGAGAAGTTTCTGATTTAAATGGAGTCACACTAAAATTTCCTTGTTTCGTCATTTGGTTCAGCAGCTTAGTATTCACCCTACACAAATCCTCAGGGGACTGACACTCTTGCTTTGATGTGCCCATCCTCTCCACAGTGGTAACAAAATTAGTCTGATTGATTTGGCCAGGGGCATTGAGGCCAATTGGATGGCTTCCACACAGGACTTTTCCTTTTTTGGGAGCTCCACTTAACTTTTCTGCAAGGAGCTGGTCCTCTCTCACCAGGTCCCTCCTATATCACACTACTGGCTACGTACTCGATTGCTTTAACTCATTTACTGAAAACTTGATTTCTTGCATCTGATCCTGGAGTCCACTAGCAGTTACTGAGTCAGGATTCTGGACAGCAGCACCCTTCACAATTGACTTCTTTTCACGGACAACACCATGTCATCTGGGTGAGGATTTACTAGATTTGCTGGTGGGCACCACTTAGTTGAACTGGTCCTCCATTCACTGAGCACATTTAAGAGTCATTGGTTTTCAACACTCTTACTAGCAAGTCCACTTTCACAACAGGAAATGGCAGCAAAGACATCAGAATAGGGGACCCATGACTCCTCCTCCTCAGCCTCTCTCACCTCCTTCATTAGCATACTGTAAGATGGGGGATTATCCCTTCTCTCTTGCTACTGAAACTTGAGCAGTAACAAGCTAGAGTGCCAGGTAGACTTCAGTAGTTGATCCAAGTGAGTGTGGTTCAGGCCGGAAGAAGCTACTGCCCCTTCTGAAAAATCTTCTGCAGCTCCCTCTCCAGTTGGATCAAATTCATGGACACTGGCTCTCCCTTCAACTGCTTAGTGGCCTTAAACTTCCACATGAGTTCCTCCCTAGACTCAGTGCTCCCAAACACATCTTCTAGGACAGTCAAATAGTCTTGTGCAGTGGCTTCAAGGTCTGTAGATCTCAAAGAACAGATTGTGTCCAAGGCCAGTCTTCTGAGACTCTCATCCAAGCATTTTTGCTTTTCTACTTCAGAACACTGCCAATCCTGCACCAAGGGAGTAGCATAATCTATCCCAGTTTCCAGGCCATCTTCACCAGAAGGAGTAGGCTGTATCCCTGAAAGTATGTGTAACCTTCGATAAGAGTTGGGTACACCAGGAGCATACAGTGCAAGTCACATTAAACTGTCCCTCCAGCTTACTGCTCTAGCATTTTTTTTTTTGTGATGACAATGCAGTGGCAACTCTTAACCTCTTTAGACTGAAACTCTTTTCCAGCTAAAGTTCTTCTCGTATGCAATGTACTTTCAGCCCTTCTCTAACTTTCCTTCAGCTCTCTTTCAATCCTGGTGCAATGCAGTGAGCTGCTAGTCTCCTCCTATTCATTGCATTGCACTCCATCAGTACTGTACTATACAGTATGTTTTCTCTCCTGCAACTGTGTACAGTACAGCACATCACTATCACTCCTGATGCATACTGTGCATAGTGTTTGTGTTAATACACTGTAGACTTAATTAAACTCTGCAGAGTCAATCCAGATTGAAAAGGAATGCTGTAACATGTTAAATGTGCCATTTGAAAATGCCATCGTTGACTCTGGGCATGCGGATTAGTGTCAATGCGCATGCCTGGAGTCATGGCTTAAATTTTCAAACAGTAAATTAAACATGTTACGGTTATCTTTCTCAACCTGGATTGACTTTGCATCAGTAAAGTCTATAATAACTAGAGCACTTATTATTTTACATTAGTCAAACTTGTTCATGAATGAGTTGCCTCCGCTGCTACCGCCAAAGACTCTGCCTCCCCACTTGCTGCCAGAGAGGTTTTTTTACCAGCTGTCACCAGTGTGGTTTAGAGCCAGCAGAATTTACTGTAGCTCTCACACTTTCTTCTATGTATTTTTTGACATGAAGGTCCTTGGTTTGGGTACTTGCTCCCTGCTCGCTGCCAGTGCCAGTTCAGCTCAGGAGCAATTTCAACAGAACTCCACCTCGCCGGATTCACATTCCACTCTCTGCTACTGTACAGGTATGCTGTACCCCTATCTCAGGTCAGTATTGTACAGTATACAGTAGTATAACAAAAAGATTGGCACAGAGCATCTGATTTAAAAAAAAAATCACTTACCATTTTATTTAAAACACAGAAAATAACACTTGCTTTACAAAAGCTTTTGGGTGAAACCAGTCGGGTTACGGTGGAAGCTTACATGGTGGAAGCCTCAGAAAGAACTGGAAGAGGACAGGATCAGTTGTGTTCCAGGACAGTAACTGCTGCTGTTGTTTTCACAGGGTTCTTGTGGATTTTACTTGGTAGGTTAGTTCTTTTCTTTCTTACTTCTAAGGGCTAGCAGGTATTGTTTTGGGGCTGCTGGATGTTTGTAAACTGATTTGGTGGCTGTAAGTGGGGCTCATTGTGTGGATGTTTCACTGTGTAACAGGCTGCGCTTGGTAGAGGCCTATTTCTTCTGATTTAAAACCTATTTGGTGGGATTTGCTTGGGCCTGGTTCTTTGGCTGCTGGGCTTGAGGGGAGACACAGGGCTGATACACTCTCTCTCGAGTCAGGTGTCTGCCAGGACCGCCTCCCACCCCTCCCTCCCCAGAAGTCTGCGAATTTATAGGGGAACACCTGCCCTGCAATTGGAGGAAAAGGCTGCAGGTGCAGCTCATGTAGTTCTAGCCACTGGGGGTTGGATTTAAAGGCTGGGAGAGAGGAGCTTAGGGAGTTGTTCATTTCCCTTACAAATTTAATGTGTTGTACTGCACCTAGTAACAGGGTTACTGGTGTACAGTGGGACTGTCTCTAAGATTAGTGGGTGACCTGATTAGGCAGTAGGTGTATCTTGGACTAGGGGGGAACCTGGTGGCTCACCCAAGGAAAACTATTTGGAAGGGGATGGAACCACACATCATTAGGGCTGGCATCTTTGGGAGGGTGGTGGGGTGCACATGGTGTGGAGCAGCCATGATACTGGACTGGGCTTGGAAGTTCAGTGGTTGCCCAGTGTGCTACCAGCTAGCACAGCTTAGGGAGGAGGTTGCAGGGATTAGGAGAAAGCTGGGGGAGGGGTGGTATGGTTGGGGAAGGGGGCTGGGAATCTCCCACAGGGTTGCACCAAGCACTGGGGGGGTGGGGTCATAGGAAAGGAGTGCAGGAGAATACTCAGGGTCACATAGGGACCCTGGCAGAGGGGTCAAAGGACACTACCAAGGAAGCAGGCAGGTAAGTGGGGACCCTCACAAGGAGGGACAGAGGGACAACATTCTCAGGGAAGTAGGCAGATGGCCAGGGCTGGACAGAAGGAAGCAAGGGCGGGAGGTGGATCAGACCTTACACTCAGTAACCGCTTCAATTCTCTTCTTCTGCTCAAGGATGAGGGGGGTGATGTAGCCACGACAGGGGTGGTTAGAGACGGAAAGGGAGTGGGAGTGGAGGCAGGAGGCAGGGGCCAGATAGCAGGAAGAACGGGGGACCTGGAATGCAGGAGAATGGGGAGCAGTGAATCAGAGCAGGAGGGCAGGGGAAGAGGGAGGAAAGCGCAAGGAGAAGGACCAGTTGGGAGGAAAGGTAAGGAGAAGGACCAGAAGTACAAGGAGGATTCAGTAAAGGAGCTGAGGGTTTAGGCCAGGGGAACACGACGAGCAAGGAGGAACTAAATGGAGACAGGAAGGAAGGGAGGATGAGCCAGGCTAGTTTAGCAGATGGGGAGAAGACCAGTTACGAGCAGTGAGAGGGGGAATTAGAGTTACAGAAGGATACTCAGGAGGAGGAGAGGCATAGGATTGGAGGGAGGGGTGGCCATGGTAAATAAGGAGGGTGGGATGTGGCTCCCCAGATAGGGGGAGGAACAAGGAGCCAGCTGGGTGGAGGGCCTGTAGAAAGGATGAGGGACATGGAAGGGGGAATGGAGGAAAGGAGTGGTCAGAGTGTTCTGCTGGGGATTCTATGATCAGGGGTATCAAATGGGATAGGGAGGAGAAGCCTGGCCAGTTAGAACAAGATGCTTCCCTGGACAACGGTGCACAGGGCTAAGCACAAGGTATATCAGCTGGCAAAGGATTGTGGGGTTCCCCAGACACCTGTCCACCTGGGTACAAATGACATTGAGGGAAATAGCGAGCTAGAGATACAGGCAAGATTCAGGGAGCTCACCAGGGTCTGTCATGACATTGGATGCACAGTTTCCTTCTCAGAAATCCTGCCAGTGCAAGGGCTAGTGGGGAACACAAAAGGAAAATTAGGGAGATAAACCAGTGTCTCAGGGAGTGGTGTGAGGCCAGAGGGTATGGGTTGATGGGGGATTGGGGGGTGACCTGGGAGGATAAGGAGCTGTATGCTAGAGATAGACTACATCTCAATTTGGAGGGGAGGGGAATCCTTAAGTTGAAAATAGAGGGTTCATTGGTGAAAAGTGGGGTTTAAACTTGTGAAGGGGTGGGATGGGAGAAAAAGGCTGTCAAGGGGTGCCGATAAAGGAGGAGACTCTGTCTCCACCCGGGGACCAGGAGGATTGCAGGAAAGGCCAACTGGCAAAGTGCAGACCAGGGAACAGAACTCCATGGGAACACGAGCAGGGGAAATGGAACTATAAGGAAAGGGTGGAAGGTAGTCTGCAAATGCCAGGAGCTTGGGCAATAAAATGCCTGAGCTCCAGGCGATGCTAACTGAGGGAGCAGTGGTTGTGGTAGCAGTCACTGAGACTTGGGCCACTGCAAGACATGACTGGGACCTGAACCTGGAGGGTTACACTATGTTCAGGAAGGACAGGGGGGAGGGAAGGGGAGGAGGGGTAGCAATGATAGTCAGAAACCGCATTGGCATAGGGGGAGTAGAGGAGGCAGAGGGAACCGTGGAGGCAATTTGGGTCACCTTGATAACAAGAGGGGGCAAGAGAGTAAAAATAGGAGTGGTGTATAGACCCCCTGCCCTGGCGGAGGAGCTGGAGGACAGTCTGGTGGCAGATGTTAGGAGACAATGCAGACTGGGCAGAGGAACGGTGGTGGTGTTGGGGGACTTAAACATGCCAGGAACAGACTGGGAGACTATGACATCCTCTGTGACCAGGGAACAGAGGTTGTTGGATGTCTTTCAAGACGCGTTCCTAACTTAGCAGGTGAGGGAACCGACTAGGAGGCACAGGTACTGGATGTGGTCCTGGCAGACAGACCAGATTGGGGGCCTGGAGGTAAGGGACCCATTGGCAGGAGTGACCATGCCATGGTCTGGTTCTGCCTGGACCTAGGAGGGGTAGAAGGCTGCACAAAGACGGAAGTAACCGACTTCAGGGGGGTGGATTTTAAGGAAATGGGAAGGATCCTTAAGGAGCATTTGGATGGTATTGGGTCAGACATGGACGCTGATAGTAGGTGGGAAATCATCAGGAGAGGGGTGCAGGATGCTACCAGCACCTGTGCAAGAGTAAGACGAAAATGCGGTAGGGCCTAAAAACCCTGTTGGTGGACCAGGGAGGTCCAGGAGGTGGTCAGCGGGAAAGAAAGTATAAGCAATTCAAGTGCTCAAGGAGTGAAAGGGATTGAGGGAGTACGAGCTGATGGCTAGAAGGGCCACTAGAGTGGTGAGGGCGGCTAAGGCAAGGAAGGAGCAGAACCTGGCCAGGGAAATTGGGAGAGGGACAAGGGGTTCTTTAGATACATTGGGGAAAATGAAGGGTGAAGGGCAGATTAGCAGGATTAAATCAGGAGAGATAGGCACAAGACCCAGGAGCAGGCTGAGGTACTAAATGAGTACTTCACCTCAGTTTTCACCAGGGAAAATGGGGGTGCTGCATCATACATAGGAGGAGACAGAGATACTGAGGAGGGGACCCTTACCGATCGGCAGGTCTGGGGAGAGGGGGAGGCATCACTGGCAGGTGGGGGGAGGGCTAAGCAGGGAGAAGAGGTACCGGAAGTGGAAATCACAACAGAGAGAGTGAGGGAAGCCCTCAGCTCCCTTAAGACGGAGAAAGCACCGGGGCCGGATAAATTACATCCCAGAGTGCTGAAGGAACTTGCAGATGTCCTGGCGAAACCCCTGGCAGAGCTTTTCACCATCTCTCTGAGGACAGGGTGGGTGCCCCAAGACTGGAAGGTGGCGCATATAGTCCCTATCCACAAGGGGGGATCAAGGGAGGTGGCAGGGAACTACAGGCCTGTCAGCCTGACATCGGTGGTGGGCAAGGTGATGGAGGGCATTGTCAAGGAGAGGCTGGGGGGGACCTGGATAAGTCAGGGTGCCTGGATGATAGACAGCATGGATTCATCCTGGGGAAATCGTGTCAGACAAACCTGGTGGAGTTCTATGACTGGGTGACAAGTGCCTTGGACCTGGGTAGACCAGTGATGTCCTCTTCTAGACTTCAAGGCATTTGACTCTGTTCCTCACGTGGGCTTGTTGGATAAGCTGGGAGAAATGGGGTGGGGAACCAGATGATCTGATGGATAGGCAATTGGCTCCAGGGCCGGACCCAGAGGGTCATAGTTGGTGGATAGTCTCATCCCCAAGGAGGGTCATTAGTGGGTCCCACAGGGATCAGTCCTTGGGCCCCTTCTGTTCAACGCCACGTATCTGACATAAGGACAGGAATCAGGAGGAGATGAGTCTCTTTGCAGATGACTCAAAACTGGGGCGGTGGTGGATGGGGAGGAGGGAGGGTGGCCTACAGGGGACCTGGAGGCTCTGGAAAGATGGTCTAGAAAGTGGAAGCTGAGGTTCAATGCAGGAAATGCAAGGTACTCCACCTGAGACAGAAACCCAGGCCAGTGTGTACACCCTGGGGAAATGCTACAAGTCTCGATGGCTGATAGGGACCTGGTGGTGGTGGTGGATGTCAAGATGAACAACTCTGAGACTTGTAGGAGGGCAGCAGCCAAGGCCAACAGGATGCTGGGATGCATCGCTAGGGGATCACCTCCAGAAGGAGGGAAGTGATACTCCCTCTGTATAACTGCTTGGTGAGGCCGCACTTTGAATATCATGCACAGTTTTGGGAGGCCACACTTAAAGAGGGACATTAACCTCCTGGAGAGGGTCCAGAGGAGGGCAACCAAAATGATTTGGGGCTTGGGGGACAGGACCTATGAGGAGAGGCTCGAAGAGCTAAATATGTACACATTGGAAGAGAGAAGGGACCAGGGGGACATGATAGAGGTCTTCAGGTACATGAAGAGGGTAAATAGAGGAGGAACAGTCATGGTGTTTCGAAGGAAGGAGGAAGGGGCCACTAGAGGGCATGGGTGGAAGCTGGAGGGGGGGGAAGATTCAGGGGAGAAAGGAGGAGGTGCTACTTCACTGAGAGGGTGGTGGAGCCATGGAATGCACTGCCTAGGGTGCTGGTGGAGGCAGAGACAGTGGAGGGGTTCAAGAGGGGGTGGGACAGGTACAGGGGAAGGGTTCTGGAAGCAAAATCCAATGCAGCAAGAATATCCTTAACTGGGAAGGGAGAAGCCAGAGAAGGCGAGGGGGACAGCAAGGTCAGCACCAAGGGTGGGGGCTGACCAAACGAGCAGACACGAAAGACCATTAGGCCTATTCTGCTGGCATTTTAGTATGTTAGTACATTTGTACTCTCTTTTCTACAGTACAATATTTACTGCCGTAGAAAATAAATTAATGTTATTTTCTGTATTTACAATAAAGTGCTAGGTGATTTGTAAAAAAACATAAAACAAGTCAGTAATATTATTGTCTTTTCTCTGACAAAGAAGGGGCAGACACAGCTCACCACCCCTCCTCTGCAGTACAGTACAGTACTCTATTGCAACCACACAAGCCTAACAAGTTGCACTGCAACCAAAATGAAACTCTTCAGCAGCCAGCTGAAAAGGAAACTGAACCAGAATACCAACTACCTAAAAACTATTATGAAAACATTAAACAACTCACTGAATTGAACACTGCATTCATTAGACAACTCATTGGAAAATGCTAGAGCAGTGAGTTGAAGGAACAGTTTAATGTGACTTGTACTGTATAGGCAGGTCCTCACCATGGGCTGTGAGGAGTGGCACTCCTTGTTGCATCCAATTTTGTTTGGGCCTCCTCTAGGGTTTCCTTTTGCTCTTGCAACCATTTGTGAAACTTAGCTTTGAAACCCTTCTGCTTAGGTGAGGCCTCCATTCTTGGGGTCACACTGCTTTGAGTCACCAAAGTGTATGCATTACTAAAACCTTCAGAGATCAAGACATCATGTACTCAGTTGGCATCAAACACATTTCAACACTCAATCAATACAGTTAAGGTCTTGGTAGAGGGGTTCGTTACCTGCCATCAGAAAGTCACCACTCTAAGGCAATTAATGGCAGAAAGAGGGGGACCAAAGATCAGCAGGGCATTTTTGATGGTCCAGGTATTTACTGTCTTACCAGTCAGTTAGTCTGCAGGAAACCATTGTATCACTTACAGTTCTTGAATTGTGAGCAACTCCTCTATCCTCTACAGGGGTGACTTCCATGTGGGGCATGGCAGAAAAACAGCAAATCCCAGCAGTGCATCCTAGGATGCAACCCAGGTGCTATGTAATAATGGGCTGCTATCCCTGCCTTGTGGGCTCAACAAGGTTGAGAAGCCTAGGCTCTGTTCCTGATGGAAATGGGGAGTTATTTCCCAATGATAAAGTAAATAGAATGGTGCCTCCACCCAGAGTAATTTGTAGTGTGCTAGATGTTTGTGCAATACAACCTCCTGGGATGCTGTACCTACCCACCTCCCCTTCTAGTCACCCCTCACATGAAATACCACAAATGGTTGCAATACCTTACTATGCATACAAACAACAATTATCATTAATAATATGCTCACATACAGTTTTCAACAACAACAACAACACTAACAGATTTATTAATAGGGGAAGGGGAATGGGAATGCAAAATTAAAAAGCAGTTTGAAAAGTTTGATCTAACACTTTGCAATGCAATAACAACAGCATAAACAGTAGTGCCTACCCCCCAACAGAAACACCACATTGGATTTGCCCACCACCTCACTGGCACCAGTGTCCCCAATGTCTAACTGGGTACCCAGACAGAGATGTTCCAGGCCAGTACGTTGCCATGGGTTGGACGGCATTGGTGAACTTTAAAATAAACTGTAACTTGTTGTGAAAACGTTACTGTAATTCCCCAGGTCAGGCAGGCACTGTTTTACTCATGGTTTTGATGATCAAGTCACAGGGTCTGATAACAATGGCAGATGCAGTCAGTTGAACTGGGGCATGCAACACTGTAAACAGGATGGCAGCCACCTTGACTGAAGCTGTAGTCTAGCAGCTTGTCACCTTCTGAGCAGACTGGATTAAGAACTGGAATAGGCCAGTACTGAGGACCAGGGCCAACACGCTCACCCCTAATGATCCCAGGGCAAACAGTGGGTAATGTTGAGTGGTAGCACTACCTGGCTGACTCCCCAGACTATCCTAAGCTGGCAGATACTCTCTTCAGGAGCTTAGTAATCACACAGTCTTTCAGTCTCTCTCTGCAGCTGGCAGCAGACATTGGCACCTCAGTGGCAGCTTGGGTTCACTTCCATACAAAGGGCAAACAGTATCATGGTAGCTGGTCAGCTCATGGGCTTCAGCTTCAACATGTTCTGACTCCCCAGGCAATAGGTACTCAACGGGCTTTTCCCAATCCAATTTCAGCTAGGGCAATGGTCAATCTCAAGACAGAAATAGCCCAGCTTGGAATGGCATTGTAGGCTTTCAACAGGTGCTATAGGTACTCTTACATTGTGCTGCTCCTCTATCAGGTTGGGACTCCCAAAGGGTAGCTGGATCAGGCAAGTCCCCATGATTGGCGACAACACCCCAGGCAGCTTCTTAACCCAGTTCTCTCACTCCTCAGTGCTCCCCTCCTCACATGGAGAGCCTCACCCATGAGCTGCTTCTTCTCCCCCAGTCTGTGCAAACAGCAGCTAGTTTCCATTTGTTAGTCTAACTGTCCATCAGGAACGTGAATATGCAGTAAGTTTACTCAACATTTGATTGGATGCAAGTAAAGGTGCCAAGAATATTGTCCAGTTCCCCTACCCAAGAGCCATAGCTGCAGTCCATGGAGATCCTCAATCATTGATTAGGCAAAGCAGGGTCAGAGGTTACCAAACTGGTGTCTTTTGAAAACAGTTTATGTTTGTCTCAAGTTTAAAGTCTTAATTCAGGCAAACTGCAGTTTTAATAAACCTTGACCCACAGTTCTGCTGCTCCCTTGGACTGTTATCCAGTAACTGAATGGGCTTTGAGAAGGTTCTGGTCTGCCTGATGCTGGGGTCATAGCCCTAAGTTCCTTTGAGACAGCCAGAAACACACTCACGAAGTAGTTCTTAAAGTAACAGTGTACACATAAGCATTTATTTACACAATTAGCATTGCTTTAGACCAAGGTGTGTCTGATTCCCACTTGTAGTTTTTGGGATCCCAGGAGTTGGAACATACAAGGACTGCTGATCTTTGGCTACAATTACAAAGTTACCAAAAGCACTGCAGCAATCATTTAAAAAGGTGAGATGACTGCCAACTTGCACATTAAACAGAAGCAGCTCACATTTACACACACTAATTCAGCTAGCAATTCACTACTCTCTCTCTCTTATCACAGACTGCATTATACCACTAGGTGATGAAACTTCAAATATCCACACAAGTCCACCAATCCCCAAAAAGGGAGGCACACAATGGCCGGCAGGAGATTCTTATGGGTACTCAGAGACCCAGGAATGGCAGGGCCAGAGAGCAGGAGACAGTTCTAATAAGCCCCATCTGAATGGTGGGTGGTTACACTACTATAGAACTTTGTGCTTGAGTGGGACATAGACTGTATCACATAGTTCTAATATGGCACTTAACATCTGAAGGTAAATCAGAACAACTATAGTTACTAATAGGCTCAAATAAATGGAAAAATAACAAAATTTGAACCAGTGCTTAAAAAATAGCTTCTACTAGGAAAAATGACTTATAGTTGGCTTAGTTCTCTTTTAAATATGGATCTTAAGATCCTTATGAAATGCTTGACCTCCAGACTGTCACATGAGGCCTCTTTCCTGATTGACACCTCTCAAATCTGCAGCATACATGGATGGTAAATACAGAACAAATTATACATTTTACAGGAAGTGATGGGAAGGGGAAATCAGGGTGTTGCTTCTGAACTTTTCCTGGCATTAGAGCAGGAGAAGGCCTTTGACAGCATCTCGCACATGTCTTTGTTTCATGTAGTGAGATGTTAATGGACCTCAGAATGATTTATTCCTTGAATACAATTATTGCATTCCAAGGCTCTCATTTCACTTATTCTCAATGGATCTCAGGGTGACTCCATTCCCATTAGACAAGGAGTTATCCAAGAGTGCCCTTTAAGTCCCTTACTGTATGCATTTGGCCTGGACCCGTTAAACAGAATACATAAAGAATCCACCTAGATCTGGGGAATTGAAGTTGACATCCTAGTTTGACTGATTGTTGTAGTTTACGCAGATGATGTCTGCTTACTACTTAAAAATCTGCATTCAGAGAACAAGATTCTGTATGTATTACATTCCTTTTCACAGTTCACTAAGACAAGGTGAATTTACAAATGAGTGAAGGTCTGATTGTAGTCCCAGCTAGAGATTCCTTTCTGATAATATCCTCTGGAATCCAGTTATGACATAGTACTGTAAAGATTTTGAGTGTACAGTTAAGGTGAGAGGATATGGCCAGGATGGATTGGGAGGCAAAACTGGTGGTTGCAAAACAGAGAGTTTCTAGCTGGTGCAGATTGTTCATGACCAGGGCCAAATGGGTTTTCCTGTCCAAAACCTTCCTTCTCACAGTTTTTCTTTATTTCAGTTGTTTTCCCATCCCCAAGGGTTTTAGAGGCCAGGATTTATTGCATTTTTTTTCATTTACTATGGAGTAGCTGGTTGAACCTGATCAAGAGGGCCCACACTTATAAGACACTTAAGGAAGATGGCTTTAGGGATGATTAATCTTTTCATTTTTTTCAACAGTATGCTTTTTTTGTCATTTCTTGAAGCCTTTCTTACTCCAGTCTTCTTAACACTGGGTTTCTTTCAGTTGGGCATGGTGGAACTTGTTCTTTTCTTCAGGGAGAGCAGGAGCACTGGACACTTGGATGTACCTTCAGCCCTTTACCTTTAGTTTTCGTTTCTTGTTTTCAGGAATTGTGTCAATGGAAACTGACATTTTTGCAGATTTCTTCTCTTTCAAGTAATGAGCTTTATGGCTATAATATTTGTTCCTTTTTTACTGAAACCATTTTTTTGGACATTGGACGGATTTGTCCTGCAATACTCACCAAACAGCTGATGGGCCAGTGGCTCCTGGTTAGAATGAAAGTTTTTGTATGGATAAGTACCCATGGGAAATTTCAGGTTTGAGGCTATCATGTGCATTAAAGTGCATCTGATTGATTCTGCCACCATGATACATGTCACCAGAAACTGGACCCAATGCTGCACCTGTTTATTTACTTACCATTATACTGTATAGCAGGTTGAGTTTGCATCTGTTATATTTAGCACAATTCAAATTGCTGTACATATTCACGTCAAGTAGAATTCGTGGATCAGGAGTGAGGACCTGGGACTGAGTGGGGTAGGGTGACGGGAAATGGCACAGGAAACAGCACCATGGGGTTTGGGTATTTAAAAATAGAGAGAGCAGGATGGAAAATGTAATGCATTGGGAGTCAAGGAGCAGAATCCAGTGGTGGTAATGGGGGAAAGGAGAAAGCACAAGGCACAGGAGGAATGTAGAAGAAAAACAGAGCCCCTCAAACAATCAGGGATGCCGGCAGTGATACTCGGACAGGAGAAAAATAATAAACTGCGGGCACAAGATACAGCACCACCTGCTTTGAACATGTTCAAGGGAGAAACACAGAATAGGTACAGAAACAGCCCTCTTTATTTTTATAACTTTTTTTCATGAATAAAAGACTTTCAGTGCAGGAGTGTGGAAGACTGCAGGCAGTGATAACAATCCAGAGGGTTTTGTGAAGGGCTGCATCAACACTTACCAGTTTACTTTAACTTTGAGTTTTCCCTTCTGCATTGCTATTTTTTTATGCTGTCCACATAACAGAGACAGAAATGATTGATTTGGGAAATACACTTTTATGTACATTTTTTTTCAGTATCACTTTATTTTCATTGATTTTTTGGCAGTAGCAAATATAGCGAAAATAAACTGATAGCAAAAATAACCAACTATACAGTACATCTGACTTTTGGTTTGCATTGGGTAGTTAGTAAAGAAAGCCAAAATTCCATGGCATTACATTTGAAAACCTGATCTACTGTTCTATTTCAGTGGTGTAGTCAAAGTGCAATTATAGCACTGTGTATACGTAGTCATGACCTGCTTAAACTGGGGAATCTGGCAGTCTTTGTGTTCCTTTTCATTCTAACAGAAATTGGTTAACCAAGGCATTTTGTTGCAAAATATTTCAGAGGAATTGAAAGTTGTATATGATAAAGAATTTGCACAACTACAGAAAGACTGTTTTTTCTACTTTCTGGAATTATGTCACTTGGTTGTAGGTGTGTGGATTGCCCATCATTTTGAGGTGGTCTTTGGTTCTGGTTGTTTTTAATTTTTTTATATATTTTTTCCCTCATTTATATGAAGATATGTCACAGGACTAGGTTATTTATGTGGTATTGTTTTTCATCCTGTCTTTTGTTGTTTCTTTTGTCTGAGTTTGCAATGTGAGTATGATGTATGTAATATGATCATTTAGTTTTTGATTTGATCTTGTGTATACTGTTTTCTTTCAATAGAAACTCCTCCACTCTTCATCAACCTTTTATTTCCACCTGGACTTTAGTTCCACCTGCACAGTGATCAGAGATGGGGAGAAGAGATCTCGGTTTAACATCTCATCTGAAGAACAACAGCTCAGCAGTGCAGTACCCCTCATACTGCACTACAGTGTCAATTATATGTGTTACTGTATGGCTAGAACCCAGGACTTTCTGATCTTCCAGTGCCACAGGTGAGCATGCTTCCTACTGAGCCATTGACACTTCAATGACTAAAATGATCAGCAATATGGGGAAGAAGCCATAAGCAGAGGCTGGAAGTCCTAAACATTTTCACCTAGGAGGAAAGTAGGCTTGTGGGAACTGGATGATTACTTGGACTGGTAGCAGGTAATAAATTCTGTGTAAATGTAAGTTTAGAAATGCCCAGAGCTTCATGGAAAGATTTACTTGAAGTATATTAGACTTCCTGGGCTTAATTTTCAAAGGTTGGGACTGACATAAGAGTCTTGTGACAAGGGGAAGTGGTACAAAGGGCTACTTGAAACTGTACCTTGCACCAGTCCCAATTTTGGAAGGAATCATGTGCAACTGTGGGGGGGGGAGGGGGGCACCTGCCCCAAATGGGCTTGCATAATCCTAGTGATGGCCACACCAGACTGCCATGTCAGAAGTGGGCTAGCATCATGGCAGGGTTGCAGCATCCCCCTAATTTGGGAGTTTGAAAGCCCCACCATGGCCACAACTCATGGTTGTGGTTAGATTAGCCAAGTGCTGGTCTAACAGCCCCTGCAGCTAACATCTGACCTGTGTGTGTGGGGAGGGAACCCTGCAGACTGAGTGGGACACTGGCCAGGGACCTGTGGCAGTGCTTTAATAGGTGCTGTGCAAATGAATGGCAGTGCTAGGATGAACAATGGAACCTGGCAGATGTGCCTGCATCAGGGCCCCAGACCCGCAGATGGGGTACCGCTTAAATGTGCTTTGCTGTACAACGTGCACAGTAAGCCCACCTACACAGTTCCCTGTCTGTGGGTCTGGGAGACTGATGCAGGCACACCTGTCCATTGCCAACATTCACTTTGCACTGCCATCCATGCACACAGTGCCTATTTTGCTAACATTCACAGGTCCCTTGCCAGAATCCCACATTGGTTGCATGGTGCCCCCATTCACTGTGCTGCTATTTCAGTGCCATCTCTGAGCTGAGTGGTGGGGGCAGGATGTCACCCTCTGTCAGTCCCCTCCAGTGTGCCACCTGCTTGGTGCAGCACCCCACCTGCAGCAAATCTGTGGACTTTGGCGCAGGGACCCCGCGTTGTTTGAAAATCTGATGCAGGGTTCCTGGTGCACCCGGAGGTTGTCGCAGGCAGGGGTTTGTTGCAAATAGTGCTGATTTATGGGAGCTTTGAAAATCAAGCTCTGTCTGTTTTACTCGGCCTCCAAGAGAGGGAAAACTTATAAATGCCATAGTGGTAGTGGCACATAGATTTCCATTGAAAAAGTTAGATCATTTCAAGTCTCAGTCTGAGCTTTGCTGAGATATGGCAATAGCTTGCTCAAAGCAAACTTTTAATCCAGCTCAGATACGATTGTTAGTGGCCTTGAGAGGGATTGAATTTGTAATTCTTTATTGTATAGATCTGTGCTTTTCCTCTTTGTGCCATTCAGCCAGAACTGTTTTAACTGCACAGCTATGACCTGTATACATTTGCTGTTCATCCTAGTTTTTCTGGACTTTTACCATTGGCAGTCTCATTTCTTCTGGGGTGGTTTTGTCCACATGTTTTCACCTCTAGAATCATCAACACGAAGCTGCTCCTCTCGTACATTTGAACAAAAGCTATAAACACAAATTTAAATGGGCCATTTTATTAGTGTGAGGTTCAAAAACAGGGCTGAGAAAGTTAGAACAAAATTCAGTTCATTTTCTGAAGTACAATAAGATGAATGTTACAGAGTTACTAAATATAACAAAACCACAACCCATTTTTAAAATATGCAATATATGTTTTCAAAAGCCTGTTGTCAGATCAGTACTGGAACCTAAACTGCTCGCATGTGTGACAGCCCACCTAGCAGGTAGGAAAACTGAATTACAGACACGTGTCTGATCAAGGGATCAAGCCTTGCCCCCAGTCTCAGACATAGCAGCTCTATCCCCTCAGCTCATGACAGCAACACAAATTTATTAAGGCTTCAGTTCTTGATAGTAAGGTACATTTGAGATCAATCAAAAAACACGTGTATATAATCACAAATGCACAGAGATAATTGAATGTTATAGAAAATATTTTCTCAACTGGCTAAACTCTACACTAGGGATGGGCAGGTACTAAAATACCTCAGGTACCCCAAAAGTAGCCTTAAAAATACCTGGATGAAAAATAGGAAGGCTGGTCGAGTTGGGCAGTTACTAGCCAAACCATTGTACTACCCAATTACCCAACCCTGATCATAACAAAAATCATGTGAAAGACTGTTTTGTTTTTCACTGTTAGACTGTTTGTGAGATGCCCTGAGCAGTTATACCCATGGGGGGGTGGCATTGTTGAGGTTGAAACGAGATGTGCCACTGCTCTAATTGAGCCTGCTGCTCATTCCAAAATTATATACCCATGGGGAACAATGCTGAGGTAGGTATGAGAGGTGCAGCTGCTCTGATTGAGCCTACTGCTGTTTTCAAAAATTATACCCATGGCGGACATTGCTGAGGTAGGTACCAGAGGGGCAGCTGATGTGATTGAGCCTGCTGCTGTTTTGAAAAATTATACCCATGGTGGGCATTGCTGAGGTAGGTACCAGAGGTGCAGCTGCTGTGCTTGAACCTGCTGCTGTTTTAAAAAAAGTATACCCATGGTGGGCATTGATGAGGTAGGAATGAGAGTCACAGCTCCTCTGAGTGAGGCTGCTAATGTTTCCAGAAATGATACCCATGGTGGGCTTTGATCAAATTTACATGATATAAACTGATGACTGACACAAGAAAATTAAAATAAGTACTTGTGTGGCACATGTGGGTGACTTTGTGGCAGCGGTGATGGTTCCATTCATTTTGTAAACAACCTAGTCATCCTATTCAGTATCACTGCTGCAGGCTGTTGTTCATATTCAGGGTCAGACTCACATAATTCAGTATTTGTGACAATTGGGAAATTGTCAGCATTCATTTTGAGATATGTAAGCCATTCCACATTAGCAGTACTTAATAGTGTTCTGTGGTCAGTGACTTCCTCCAGCTGCACTAAATACGTGTTCTGAATATACTCTTGAAGGTGGACATCTGAGGTACAGTATTGCAAGGTTTGCTAGAGCTGGCCATACTGTTCTTTTTTGTTTCCACTACAGTAATGGATCTTCCTTGAGACCAGTCACAGTATGGTCTGCAAAGTACTCCAGGATCATGGTGCTTCATGAGATGCTTACCAGTCTGGCAGATGAACCAGCTGCACTTTCTTTACAGGATATCAATCTTTGTTTTTGCAGGAGACTCAGAAGTGATTTGCCTTTCTGATCCTGAACACAGGATGCCTGATAAGTATCTGTAGATATCCTTTCCCTCGCTGATGACGCTGGTGATTGTGAAGAATTTATAGATGTACTATTGTCTGTGCCAGAGGTACACTCTGATGGTTCAGCAGAGTATGATTGCTGAACATCAGTTAATAGTGTTTATGAGGCAATGTCACATTTGGTTTGCAGAAGGTCGCTCCAATACTCAATGTCTTCCCCTGCAGGAAGGATATCTATAATGTTCCGGTCCACTAAAAGCGGAGATCTAGCAATGCAGCCAACATGTGGGTGTCATTCTTAGACATGGCATTTAGTCTCTGATCAGTCAACAGTCTGAGACTCAAGTCATCTACCACCATAACAGCACTGGTGTTGTCTTTTGTGTGAAAGTCTTTCTTTATGTAGGCAAGAAAAATCTGAGGAAATATGATCTGAGGAAGAATTTGACTCAGAGTTGCACTGTTTGCACTGACATCATGTATGGTAGATTCAAATGGCTCCAATAAGATGACCAAATATTCCAGAAGAGTCCTGCTGCTAGAACTGAGCATGATGTCTACTTTACCTATTTGATTCTGGATGGTGTAGTTAGGTACAGCTTTTTTCCATTTTTTTTCTGTTCTTTATTTATCCTCCTCGACCTGCAGGTGGGAGGGTCAGTCTACCTCCAGACTCCCGGTCATCCCTTCCCTGGTACCACTGAGCCATGCATCCTGCACGGATTACCCCCCATGGTGGGGCAGGAAGGGGAAGAGCAGTTCCACCCTTCCTATGACACATAACCAGATCAGGCTATATGGGCAATCCTCAGGCAGTGGTGTTGGTATGCTGGTGGGGACTTTCATGTAGCCCACAGCTGCTGTGTTTCCACTTTTCTGTTCCCTCCCTCTCATGGCCTTGAATGCATGAATGAATCATGATGCCATACCTCTAGTCTCCCTTGCTCTGGCACTGCACCTGGCCTCCACTAGGAGGCAGACATTGAGCGTGACAACATGCCCACCTTCCCCTGGGAGAGGAGAGCTGTCATAAGATGCTTAATCCTCTCCTTCCCCTGCCAACCCCTGATGGCCTAAGCTCACTCCCGAACTTAGGTCACCAGTGTCGCGCGAGTTGTGGCATCCAGCAGCTCAACCCTCAGCACCACCAGGCCGGCTAGCTTTTTTCCATTTAAGAAGCATTTCCAACATGTAAAATGTTGAGTTCCAATGGGTGGGAACTTCCTGTTTTAATGTATCCAAGGGTAAGTTGTTTGACCTCTACAGCCCCTTCATGATTTTTTGTGCTTTCACAGAGTGGATGAAATACCCACATATTTTCCTAGAAAGACCTAACAGGTTTTCAGTAATTCTGTTTCCATTTAGGAAACTATGGATGAGAAGATTTAAACAATGTCCAAAACAAGGTATGTGTTGGTACCTGCCACCTCTAACAGCCTTGACTATGTTGGCACCATTATCTGACAATACGAACCCTGGAGGTTAAGAATACAAAGTAAGCCTTTTTCTGGAATTGATTTTGCAGCTTCTGCAAAATATTCACAGTAGTTTGGGTTTCCTCAAATGTGATGACATATAATACAGCCTGTTTCCTATTACGTATGGTAGAGTGGTGATTATCACCTTCAGACTGAAAACTTACCCAATGATCCGTAACAGTCATGTAGTCAATTGTTTGGCTGCTGGTCGATATATCCATGGTTACGTGGGCCTGCTTCACCTCAGAGAGTTTCACCTGTGTGGTGACTGCATTACAAACTGAGTCATACAACTGTGGAACAGCCTTTTTTGAGAAAAAAATGTTCTAAAGTGAATGGTGTACTGTGGTTCAATCTGGTTCATGAACTTGAGGAAACCTTTTTAGGCAACAAAAGCAAAAGGGAGTTGACAATTGGTCAACAGCTCTGCAATGCTTTATTTAACAGCTAGCATGTTGGGTGCTTGTGGGTAAATGTTGATGTTCTTGCAGCACTGTCTTTTAATGTTAGTTGACGAGAATGAGGGGATAGTTTTAATTTTGAGGGACTGTACTTTTCACAACTTTTTTATGTGGAGTACTACTGTGGGATTTTGCAGTATTTGATGGGGTCAGAAGAAAACAGTCTTTGTTTGTCTGGGAACACTGCAAGGACACATCAGCACATCAAGTGATTCAATGTCAGTTCTTGCTTCCAGTTCATTGTCACTATGGTCACTGCCACCACCATCTACACTACCGACCATATCAACCACACTGTCCCTTGCCCTGCCCACTCAGTTGGGTGTTTCGCCTTTACATGTTGTATCATTACTGGGGTTCTAAAATGCCCCACTTTGCCACCATGACTGAAACTCTTTTTGCACAGACTGTATACAGCTCGAGAGTTGTCTGCAGGGTGAATATAAAATAAATTCCACACTAATGATGTACCCTTTGTGCTTAGTATTATGATGTCTGGCACTATTTCTTGTACAGTCATGGGACGTAGAGGAAACTCTACACTGCCATGTCCTTGTTCACATTAATTTTCCTCATTCATGCTCATCTTCTTATTCTTACATTTAGCATATGATTTTTTTCTGAACTTGCCTCTCATGCCGTTACAGCAGCATCCTCTCTGACCCTCTCATTGAAACTACAGAGCTCATTGCCACAAGATGCAGAAGAACTAGAAGTGCCATCATCATCATGTGGGACATAACATGGGTTATCCCATTCCCATTCCCCACTATCACCACTGTCGTTAGCAGCATTCACTGCCTCAGCATCTGCGCTTACAGTATATTTGAGGAGAATGCCTCCATGTCCTTGCATGCTGCTTCAGCAGCTGGAAGTATCCAAGCACATGTGGCAAAATGTTCAGTACTTCTACAAGTAACTCCTGTCAGTTCTTTCTGAAACTGTATTATCATTTCATTGCTAACGTGCTTTTTTGGTTCAGGAGGACATTTAATGCCAGTCCTGGTGATGTTATTATTGTTGCTATGTTCTTCATTAGTACTAGGATTCATATTGTCCACTTCATTTTCAGTTACACGTACAGCAGCACAGTGCTTCCATTTAGTAGATTTAGACTGGAACATACGAGACATAGTAGACACAACAGTGGCTTTCGCTATGCTGCAGAGAAACATCACACACAGTGTAGCTATGACAGGGCTTGTGGCACCTAACAAGCTAACAGACAGTGTAATACAGCCTAAATGACTTTCACTATACTGTAGAGAGACACAGAGTAGCTATGTCAGAGACAGGGCTTGGGACACCTAACATACACTCTGTAATACAGCCTAAATGGCTTTCAGTATACTGCAGAGACACAAAAGTAGCTATGTCACAGGGCTTGGGGCACCTAACAGACAGTGTATAATTCAGACAAAATGGCTTTCACTATACTGCAGAGGGTTCCATGGCAGAATATCAACAACAATGTTCTCAACATCCTACACAGTGACGGGAACAATGCCGACAGTCGGAGTTGGTTTGGATTGGGGGCGAAACACCAGGAGTCACAGTGTCAGCATACAGTGGACTACCACAGTGACCAGTCTCAACCTGATGAGATTAGTCAGTGTGGTGGTGTTCGCTGTAGAATTATTGTTGTGGTGGTATGCTACCACTACAGAGACACACAGAGCAGCTATATGTCACAGACAGGGCTCAGGGCACCTAACAGACACTGTGTAATATGGTCTAAATGGCTTTCACTATACTGCAGAGAGACACAGAGTAACTATGTCACAGACAGGGCTTGGGGCATCTAACAGCCACTGTGTAATACAGCCTAAATGGCTTCATACAGAGACACACAGAGTAGCTATGTCACAGACAGGGCTTGGGGCATCTAACAGACAGTGTGTAATACAGCCTAAATGGCTTTCACTATACTGCAGAGAGACACAGAGTAGCTATGTCACCAGATAGGGCTTGGAGCACCAAACATGTGTAATTCATCCTAAATGGCTTCACCATAGTGCAGTGAGACACAGAATACTAGCTTTGTCACAGACAGGGCTCAGGGCACCTAACAGGCAGTATGTGTATAGCATAAATAGATATCACTATATTGCAGAAATAGACTGAGTAGCTATATGTCATAGACAGCACTCAGGGCACCTAACAGGCAGTGCATAATACAGCCTAAATGGCTTTCACTATACTACACAGACACACAGAGTAGCTATGTCACAGACGGGGCTTAGGACACCTAACAGACAGTAAGTAATGCAGCCTAAAATGGCTTTCGCTATACTGCAGAGACACATAGAGTAGCTACGTCACAGACAGAGCTCAGACCACCTAATAGACCATGTGTAATATACAGCCTAAATGTCTTTCACTATACTGCAGACACACAGAGCAGCTATGTAACAATCAGGGCTCAGGGCACAAAACAACAGTGTGTATTACAGCCTAAATGGCTTTCACAGCTGCTGCCAACAATGACCCCCCTTCTCCTTCTCTCCCAAGCACTACACTCGATCTCCCGATTATTCCCTTTTAGTCCCCAACCCTTGCTGCTTTGCCTCCTTCGTGGACTAAAGTGTGTGCTTCTATTTGTTTTTCTTTAAAGTTTAAAGTATAAACTTTTTTGCTTCACAGCAGTTGCAGCAAGCGCCAATTGCTCCCTCTCCCACCACACTCTGGATCCATTCTGCATTCTCACACAGCAGACAGGGAGCTCAGAAACCAGCAGTGACCAATTGGATTGTCAGGCTGGTGTCATGTGTTCCTTTCTGCTGTGAGAACCTCACAAGCTGCCTGTAATGCCTGATTTGAAGTTTAGAAGAGTCCCAGGATCAAACAGGCTGCCTATAATGCTGGTTTAGCATCTTTCAGAAAGAGATGTTCTAGAACAAGGAGTCATGACATGAGGCTGAAATTGGGTAGATAAAGGGGCAACATGAGGAAGTATTTCTTCACAGAAAGGGCGGTGGATGCATGGAACATCCTCCCAGCAGAGGAGGTGGTGGAAAATTTGGTAGGGGAATTAAAAAATGCATGGAATTTGCATGGGGTACCTTAATGAGAGGTAGGAGAAGAAAGTCAGAGATCAAGTAGGGTCTTTGGTTTTTGAAGGAGGTAGGGAAAATGAATAGACTAGGTGGGCCTGGTAGTCATCATTTGCCATTAAATTCTATGTATCTATGTTTAAATTTTCAATTATCATTTACCCGACCTGTTTGCCTGTGTCCACAGTACCTGATCCGCAAAGTACGCTGATATGTTGGGTAGGGTAGTAAATTACCTGAACTACCCTACCTGGCAAAAAAATGCTGATGCCTGAACAACCCACTCCAGCTACCCAGTGGGTAGTCCATTCCTACTCTACACATTATCTCTCATTGCCTATGAACTACTGTATATACCGCACATCTTTTCATTCCTGTTGTCATTCTTCTTTTAGCACTTTATACTAGATTTCTCAAAAAACTAAACAGTAACAAGATTTTCCAAACTTTTCTTTGCTAACCCCACCCTCCAATTGTCTCATATTATGGCCCAGATATTCAAACTGCGCCAGTCTGAGGCGCAAGCCCCTGCGCTGCTTAAAATAGTTGCGCAGGGGTGTGGCCGGGGTGATATTCAAAGGAGTTGCGCTGTTGAGCAACCCTTGAATATCACCCCTCAAGTTACAGGCACTTGGCAAGATGGCGCAGTGGAACTTGCGCTCACCGCAAGTTGCCAGAGTTGAGCATTAAACTTTGCGGTGGCGTTAGTACCATTGCGCCATGCGCAATTTCTGATATTCAAAAGGTGACATGCAATGGGGCCATAATTTATGCAAGGCGCAGCGGGGGCCATTTGCATCTATTTATGGCCCCATTTGCATGCCATTTGCATGTAGGTGCGCCGATCCCCGAGGACTTGCTCCTGGCCACCCTGCCAGGCAGCAGCCGTCGGGGACCGACGCACAATGCAGCCCGTGGGCATCACAATTACATGACACCCCCACATCTCCCACAGCCCGATCGCGGGCAGAACACGTACATGTCGCCCCCCCACACATCACCCACAGCCCGATCGCGGGCAGAACACGCCATATGCGCCCCCCACACATCACCCCACAGCCCGATTCAGCGGGCAGAACCTATATGAACCCCCAGTACCCGATCGCGGGCAGAACCTGTATGAACCCCAGTGCCAGATCGGCGGGCAGAATGTAACCCTCCCCCAACCCAAATAACTCCCTGGTGGTCAGTGGACCGTAAAGCCCGATCGCCCGGGCAGAATGTCACAGCACAACCCCCAAACATCTCCCTGGTGTCTAGTGTCCCCACACCCACCACAAGCCCCTCCACCCGCTCCCCGCGGCGGCGACGCGACAGCATCCACCGCCTGCCGCAGAAGATGATAGTCCAGACTTTGTGAATGATCATTCACAAATCTGGACTGTCATGTAGGGTATGGGCTGCACGCCATTGGCTGTAGCTCTGCACCAATGGGCGCAGCGCCACGGGACAGTCAGTCAGGGCGGGCGGGGCGGCAGGCGGTGGATGCTGTCGCCCGCCGGCCGCGGGGGAGCGGTGGAGGGGCTTCTGGGTGGGTGGGGGGGACACTAGACACCAGGGAGATGTTTGGGGGTTGTGTTGTGACATTCTGCCCGCGATCGGGCTTTACGGGCCACTGACCACCAGGGAGTTATTCGGGTTGGGGAGGGTTACATCTCGCCCGCGATCGGCACTGGGGGTTCATACAGGTTCTGCCCGCGATCGGGCACTGGGGGAGTTCACAGGTTCTGCCCGCGATCGGGCTGTGGGAGATGTGGGAGGGGGACATGTACGGTTCTGCCCGCGATCGGGCTGGTGGGGCACAGGACCGAAAGTTGGGGGCCAGCCAGGTGGCAGCTGCTGTGTTGCGCCCGCAATGCAGCAGCTCACCTGTGGGTGGCCCTCAACTTAAGCCTTTTGGCTCGCTTGTGCGGGATGCGACGTTGAGTTACGATGCAGAACTCTGCGCAACCCGACTGAATATCGGGTTGCGAGGTTATGCATGGGTCCTCCCCCTCCTATTGAGCATGCATTCATTTGCATTGCTCTCTTGCGCAACCTGTTGCCAGTGGCGTAACTGCCTCCTGCTGAATATCGCAGAATGGCGAATTTTGGACTTGCGCATGGCGCAACCCTGTTGCGCATGGCGCAACCCTTTTGAATATCTGGGCCTATATGTCAAACAGTTTTCAACAACACAATAGTTTCCAATAACAGTGTTTGTTCTTAAACATTCAAGATTCAGAAAAGCTTAGAAAAGTTGGAGTTCAAAAAATGTCTGTGCTTTGAAAATGTCTTATCTTTTCTAAACATGGAATCCTTGGAGAGATCTTAGAAATCCTTTGGCTTTTGAAGAGTTCCAGTCCTTTTATGAAAAGATGGGTGTAACATTCTGCATGAGGAGCATTTATTTATTTTGTTTATTTAGCTTTTATTTACCAGATAAGTGCACTTGACAATCACATGTCAGACATGACCTGGGAGATTAAAAACAAAGTAAAAGTGCAGTAAGACACAATGACAATAAATACAATACATACATAACAATGTAACAAATACAGGTAAAAATAAATTATGAAACAAGAAATCACAATTCCGTTTACATAAAAAACAAATGCAAACATATATTGGATATTACAGAGATGTCAAGGGACGTGTAATAAATCATGATGCAAGGTAGACAGTACTAGTTAGGAGAAAGGAAAGGTAACTGCACCATATAGGTACTCTTGACACCATGTACAGTAGGTGCTTTTGATACGTGGTATGAAGTGCAAGAATTAATGGACTTAGGTGAAGCTCAATTGGAATAGAGTACCATAACCATGGAGCAAAGATCGGAGAATGCTATTCTTCCTGTTTTTCTATTCATTTTCATGATGAACAAAAAGAAGAAGAAGAAGAATCAGTATTTATATAGCGCTTTTCATACACAGTATCCCAAAGTGCTTTACAAGCAATACTAGACTGGTAGTGAATTGACTGAATGTGTGGTGGCGGCCATATCGCACATCATCACCCACACATAGCCTGGATGATTGCATGAACCAGTTTATGGGAAAGGGAATGTTGGCCAGGACACCGGGAATGTTTCCTGCTCTTTATGAAGAGTACCCTGGGTTCTTTTACTTCCACCTGGACATCCACCAGAACAACACCAGGATGGGCAGAAGGGACCTCGGTTTAACGTCTCATCTGAAGGATAGCAAACCCCAACAGTACAGCACCCCCCCAATACTGCACTCAGATGCCAGCGATTTTTAGGTGCAAGTCCATTCCAGTATGGGACGAGAACTGACGACCTTCTGGTCCAGAGGTGGACTGAGCCACGCTGACACCCAAGACACACAAGAGCACATGTTTATTGGATCTCAAACAGAAAGCACTATGAGCAGGCAAGAGGAGTGATGCGAGAGACAAAGATAATTGCTTATGCATAACGTTATAAATGACAACATCCAGAGTTAAGTCTTGAATGGATAGAGGGAGAAGCCAGGCTTGGCATACAGGGTGCAATGATGGGCAAGATGGTTGAAGGCAAAGCAAACCACAATTATTATCATATGTCATGTTCCACTTATGTATGGTATAGTTGGCAGATGCTGAGAAAACTGGAACCCCAATAAGGTGTTTAGGAAGAAGTATACCATAGGCTATGTTTCAATGAGCACAGGGGCTGAGATTATGACTGACATTGTATGAGATACCTGATCTGGAATTGACAGTTTTATGAATATGTGTCATGTGCAATGAAAAATCAAGGGAAGTGTCAAGAATGACACCTACAGTAGGTTGTTGAAGGATGAGACACTGGGAAGGAAGCCTCCATTCTGATAAGATAAAGGTAAGGGGGCAGACTACACCTTAGTCTAGAGGCAAACCAAAAATGATACCCTGGGTTTAGATGTGTTCAAGAGTAGCTTATTACTTTTAGCCAGCATTGAATAGCCTGGAGGTGCAAGGACAGGTGCTTAATAAGGTTATCAGTACTGTTGGAGCTAGAGAAATTAACAAGATCATCTACATTCAGAATGAGTGTGCTATGGGAGAGATTAAGGTGCATAGAGTTTATATGTAGAGAAAAGGAAAGAGATCACTCAGTTGACTCTTGTGGGACCCGAACTGTGGTAGGGGCAGGTTCTGAGAGGGAGAACTCAAACCTGCTTTTTGGAAGCTATTAGACAAATTATTTTTGAGCCATGGAGGTGTTGTAGTGGAGATACCCAGACTGGCAATCTTAGGCAGGGCAAGGAGTGATCCTCTAGGTCAAAGGCCACAGTAAGGTCTATAAAAATAGCACCAAAGAGAGATCACCTCTTTCTAGTGTGGAAGGAATGTCTGTGGTAAGTGTTAGAAGGTCAGTATTGGTATTGTAGCCTGTTTGAAAACCACCTTGCTAAGGAGAAAGGAGATCATGGGAGGAAAGGTTATTGGCGAGCTGGAAGGCAAGAATTTTTTTTAAGAATCTTATTTAAAACAGGTAAAATGGCAACAGGTCAGTAGCTGTAGGTAGAAATTTGGAGTTACCTTTTTTAAAGACTGACATTACAAGGGACAATTTCCATAGGTCAGGCACAACCGTCATAGACAAAGATAGATTATTGTGGTTTTTGGGGAGGCAAGTTCATTAGCTACAGTCCTAAGTAGCTGGCTTCATTATCAACTGAGGTAGCATATTTTGATTCAGGAATTTGTTTGAGAAGTTTACAGACTTCTGAGATTCTAGCCACTTTAAAATAAAAACCTTTTATCTCTAGGCCACTGGTTCAAATCCAGGCCAGTCTGGCAGTAGCAGAAACCAAAAGCCATTATTAGAGATGTACTTTTATCATAGTAAATGTTGTCAAAAATGATGGCATCATTATGGTCAAAATGTCAGAAGTCATGTAAAGTAAAAGTCATGAAAAATCACAATCCATTATGTATTTAACAAATTACCTCTATTATGACATTTCACTACAGGCACATCAGAAAAGATTTACATATTTCAGAAATGTTACTTTTAGGCTGGTCCAGTGGCAGGAGGTGGCAGAATAGCCTTCATTCTGGGTGACCAAGGCTCACATGTAAGTTGTGGAATCCCACACTCATGTCAACTGTTCATGGAGTGTATTCCAGCGGTGAGATAAAAAAATATGGGTCATCCAAATGCAAACAGAAAAAAATATGGTGTTTTCATGGAAAATGCTAAACATCTTGGTTTTGCCATGGAAAATGCCAAATGTAATCGAAATTGAAAACAAAGCTGTAGTTTTCATAAAAATGGGAAAAACATGACTGCTATGACAACCACAACAAAGGTACAGCCCCAGCTAGTAACACCTGAGGGCTGTTCAGTGGCTTAAATGGCATGAGCTGTTATGGTCTCAGTCAAGTTTCTAGCAGGTAGGTGTCCACATCGTTATACCACTAACACAACTGGCACTAACTGGAACCGTTGTTGGTAGGCACACATGAGAAGCCAATGATCGAATGGGTACATAGTCTGAATTACCCACTCACCTACATAGTGGTCCCTCCATGACAGGGTTGATGCACATTGGCATGGCAGTGTGTGGAAGCTTACACTCTGATTGCCCAGCTTGTACCTGTCATGTGGATTGCTTCAGTTTCCAGTGCTTTCAATATGGCCCCTTCACAATCAGTAACATATACACACACTCACTCACTCAGTCACTCACTCACTCACTCACTCACTCACTCACTCACTCACTCAATCAGTGATGTTTGATCTGGTTTCCTGCAACAAGACACAGCAACACAGCCTGAAGATTAGGTGTGGTACATTCAGGGGTATCATTAGAAGGAACTTTTTCTCTCAGGGGGTGTTGAACCTATGGAACTTGCTAATGGTGGAAACAGTTGAGAAAAGACAGCACAGGCCATTTAGGTAAATCTGAACACATTTCTGATTATTAAAGGTATAGATGGTATTTTGGGTAGTAGAGTAGGTAGTGAACCCCTATATATTGATACAGATGTGACAGCCAGGATGCAACATAGAAATTGGGTATCCCATGATAACAGCATGGAAAAAATAGCTAATCAAAAATAACACCTCAATAATCACTAAATTGTAAATATCAAGTGTTGAAAAACAGCGCATTACTGTAATGGTGAATCATGCTATGACAAAATAGCGACACAGTCCTTGCTTCCGTGACTACCCCTACCTGACCAATGCAGTCTGGCATTGCAACATTAGTACCAAAGTTATATGCAGACAGAAAAGCAAAGCAGCAAAGGTGTTCATGAGTTTTACTCATGCTGAAATAAAAATATTGCATTCACAGGACAACACAGCATGCCAACTACACTATTCAACATTGTACACTGACTACTGCATTCAACTAGCTGCCTCAAGTTTGACATTGCATATACATGAGGACAAGATCACTTACTTAGCAATGGCCTCACTTACTTAGTAATTCTGTATTTTTCCACTGTTTTCTTCTCTCTACGATTATGTTTAACTCCATTACCATCCAAACTTTCTGCAGATACCGTGCTGTTCCTCAGTGACTCCTCAGCAATGAATCAACCTGCATAGCAGAGGAACCACTAAAGCACTGCTTACATTGCAGAGATTTTACCACCAACACCTGTGTTGTGCTGTCCTCTTAATGTCTGTATTTATTTATTTTATTTATTTATTAGATCATCGGTTTACAGACCTTTGAGTCAAAGACTCATTTACAAAGGCACCTCGTCAAGAGAACAATACATCACAGCAAACAAAACAGTACAGTACATAACGCTTAGATTAAAAAAGCAACTAGTGTTACAGGAATTCACTGGTGGTACAAGCTTGGTAATAGGTAGATCACAGTAGTCATAATATAGATACACGACTACCACGTCAGGTAGCAACCAGAGATATTTTATTACATTAGTCAGTAGATGTTGCCTGAGACCCCAGTCATATACAGCAAAAGTAGACAGGGCAAACCCAGCCTAGGGATGAGGGTAAGGGGCAGGTGGGGGATTATGTGCAGTTGCAGCAATGAGTGCTTGTCAGATGGCTTCTGAGGGAGACCTTGGAAGGACCAAACTTAGTGGAGTCAGCTACGTTGGCTGGGAGGGAATTGACCCAGGAGGGAGCCTGATAGCAAAAGGATCTCTGGGCCATAGAGGTCATAATCCTGGGGACAATAAGGGAGGTTTTGACAGTTCTGCGGGTGGAGAAAAAGGGGGAGGCATGCTGCAGAGATGTGGCAACCCTGGGGGGGGGAGAGCCCTAGCAGGGTCTTTTTTACAAGAAGGCAGGCTTGGAAGCGGAGTCTTTCTTCAAGGATGAGCAAGTTGGTGGTGGAGTACAACGGGCACATATGGGTGCACCTAGGGGCTCCTAGCATTAGCCTGCAGGCTTTGTTTATAGAGAGCTAGATTCTTGCAAGCACAGTGTTGTTGGCTGCAGCATAGATGGGCAGCCTGTAGTCGATTAGCAACAGGACAGAGGAGGTGTTTGCCAATCTAAGGGCCTCTTATGGTAGGCAGTCCCTATGTCGGTATAAAAGTCCAATCCTGACATTGGTGGCAGCAGAAAGGGCATTGATATGGGAATGGAAGGAGAGTGCTGAATCAAAGGTAATGCCCAGATACTTGCAGGAGGAAACCTGCTCAATGGGGTTTAGTGTGCTAGGCAGTATCACGAGAGGGGCACCACTGGCTTTGCTTTGGCGATGCCAGAAGAGCATAGCTTTGGACTTTTTTAGGTTTAGGACTAGCCTTTGTGATGTGAACCAATGCTCAGCTCTATTAAAAGCTTGTTGCAGGGTGGTCTGGAGTGTGTTGGGGTTGGGGTCAAAGGCGAAGAGCACAGCATCATCCACACAAAGGAGGATCTTACTTGGGCAGGCCGATGGGAGGGAGTTGACGTAGAGACTGAAGAGGAGAGGGCCTAAAATGGAGCCCTGGGGAACCCCAGAGCTGACAGGTCATGTGTCAGATAGGGTGCTATTGATTTTTACACACTGTATTCCCTGCAGTGTTAAATGTTTTTGAATAATTTTATTTCACCACTGAATTATTGTGTTTCATTTTTCATGAACAACTTTGCTGTGCTACTGGTGTCAACATGCTTACAAATTAGTAGTAGTGGCATAGTACTGAGGCATTTGCTATTTGTTGCTCAGTTAATGGGTACACCTTAGTTGCTGGTGAAACTGAAAGCCGGAAGTATTAGGTCAGAGTCGGGTCGTTGCGATGTGAGGAACTGTTAACGAAACACAAACTCAGTAAAGTAAACAAAGTCAGCAAAGTATGACGATTGCCAACAAAACACAAGTAAGTAAGAAGTAATAAATATTGAATGATGTTACAGTGCTAGTCTGTGTTTGAGCCATGTTTTATAAAAACAGATACTGGCCAGCAAGACATACTGTGATTCTGCTGCCACAGTGCAGCACTGCTGCATGGATGACTTGCAGCTCTTATGTGTCACATGGAACCACAGAAATGCTGCAGAATATCACAGACTGCTGCAGTTTACTGCAGGGGCCATTGTAAGTCAATGGCAATTAAGCCCTCTTGTCATGCAGGATTTTGTGACGTCATTACTGCAAGTTACTGATCTTCATCGTGGCTGATTCCACCGTATATGTTTGCATAGCATAATATTTAATAGTGTACAGGAGGATGCTGTTATACACAGAAATCCATCAGAAGCTAACATTATTGTACCATCGATGTGACATCAAATTGCTGTTGTACCACCTTGAGTATGTCACATCAATGATACAACAGCAGCCAGCATGTTTGCGCATGTGCATAACTAAAATGCAGCTCTTTGGAAAAACCAGCAGTGGTGAGACATGAACCCTGAAGTGAGCTGCAATAATGGTGAATGAAAGGCACATTAAGGGCCTATTCTAGATTTACCTTCCAACTAAATCACAAGAGTGTTCAGATTTATTAAAAAAATACTGAATGAAATTGGGAGACCACGGACAAAGTGAAGCTTGTTCTTGAGTAGGGAGGGCACAAAGTCGGAAATCGCATTGCAATGCACAAGAAGTGGTCCACTATTGATTTACTGGTGCCCATTCACTATATAAGACAATGGATGGGCATCAGTAAACAACAACTCTGTGTTCAATTCTCAAGGTTGTCAGATAACCATAAACCTCTCAAGCTTCGCTCTCGAGGCTTACTTGGTTGTCATAACAACCTCTCAAAGTGAACACAGCATTGTTGTTCACTGTTACTCATCCATTATCATCTATATCCCTGCTTGTAGAACAAAATACATACATGATTCATATAGAGCCCTCGCTGACCATAAATTACAATGCTACTATGTTGCTATGTAGATAAATATATGAAACTAGGCTATCTTTTTCTCAAACAGAAACATTATACATGTAGCCTTCTCTAACATGCTTCTCTTTCTTGGAGAAGTAAACCTAAAATAATAAACTGTCATGTTTAAGAACTTACAGAACTTTTTATCCTGTGTCTGAATTTTTGGTTGTGGGCAACCAAGATAATAGGAAAGAGTGAGGAAAAGCAAAAAGATAAAAACGAACTTAAGTCACTTAATGCAGGGTCCTTTAACCTGGAATCTGCAATTTGGTAAAACCAAACAGTGTTTTCTATCCCAAAAATCATCACATAGACAAGGACAAATGCTACAACCAACTTAGCTGCCTGTTGCTCTGCCGTGGTTTCTTAGTTTAGGTCAGAACTTCTCTTTCCTTTCATTTGCTTGCCATGTCTATGTAGAATTAAAAGAATGTAGATGCTGGCCAGGGCCATTAATATCACAAAAATTACATCTCGAGCAAAGAAACTAAAACCAATTAGTTGGAATATTAGTTTGTTAGGATAAATCATGAAACAGTACCCAAGTTTGACTGAAGGCTTCTGATCAGTCAAATTAGCGCTGACAACAGCAAAAAGTATAGAGTTAATGCTAGACATCATGCTTAGTAGTCCTAGAAAGAGAATGATAGGTATAAGGTATTTTTACATAACAACTTTTATGTGACTCCATCCAGAAGTGAGAGTCACACCCTAGAAACAGCTGAGTAGACAAGTTAAGCTGATGATCATGACTGTAGACACCCTCAATAAATAGATATCAACTTTGCAACCAAGGTCAGTGTAGAAATATTTCACTCCAAAAACAAACAAGGACTGTGGAAGTCCAACGGTTAAGAGTTGCATAAGGTTTGATCCTGCCAAGTTGGACAGTATTTTATCTGCTGGCAACATCTTTTTGTCTCGATAGGCAAAAAGGATAATGAATATTAAGACCATGATATTACCAAAGACACCAATAATTGTTGTCATGCTGAATATGATTCCTTTGATGAGTTGCTGTACTTCCATTCCTTTGAAGATTTAATGAATGCATTCCCTTGAGTACAACAGTATATGAAAATGTAGACCAGGTCAATGTTTTCCTTGGGCAGATGATATTTTCCGAAACACAAGGGAATACATGCATTTCCAAATGTTACATGTCACAAAACAGTCACTATCAGTATGCTCCAAATGTCATCCTGTCTGTTGATGTATTAAAGCCTTTTAATAGTTTTTAAAAATGAGGGAGCTCCCTGCCTGAAAATTGAAGGAATTTCTTGGCTAGTTTACAAGGTAGATATGTGCAGAACAGTGACCTATATCATTTTAAAATAATTCACTAAAAAAGAATGACATGAGATGTGTTAAAAGGTGACTTAGATCATCAGGTTTTCTAGCATACTGGCATGCAATATGGTTGTCTTTCAGTCTTGGTAATATGTTCACTGGTATGAAACACTGATGGTGTGTATACTGTAATAGATAATCAGCAGATAATCTAATGGATAGACAACATTTTGACTCCTGTTTGGTCATGTTTACCTTAATCATTGTCAAATGCATACTTTCTTCTCAGCATGACAGAAAGGCCACCCATTAGCCTTGAAGAATCACATTGTGCTTCCCTGCAGGCAACCTGTTTTTTTGGACAGCAGTTGGGTCTCTGCTGCTAGGTGGCATGAGGTGGGAACAACACTGCTCATTTATTGATATTTCTATTTACATGTGCTGACCTGTAAAATCACACTAATTTAAGAGCACATTTCTGGGTAAGACCCAGGAAAGGGCATTCCATTATGGTAAGAAATACTAAAAGAAAAAGTGACAAATGTAAAGTACAATATCAAGTAAACAGAGGTGTAGCCATACAGTAAAAATGTGTACACTAAGACCATGTTTATTGTCCCACCTGAAACAGTCGAAACACATTTTTTACACAGTTGTGCTGTTTGTTACCACACCTACTGTACCAAGTAGGATCTGTGGCATTGCAGTAGGTAGGGAAAATGGGCAGACTGGGTGGGCCAAGTAGTCCTTATCTGTCATCAATTTCTTTGTTTCTATGTTTCCTCTCACCCTCCTCTCTGCCAGGGATTAGATGTCAAGTTCCTGCAGCATTTTCTTGTATTTCTTCTCATGCAACCCCATCACCATTTTGGTTGCCATTCTCTGTACCGCTTCCACTCTTCCAATGTCCTTACAGAGATGCAGCCTCCAGAACTGGACACAGTACTCCAGGTGAGGCCTCACCAGTGCGCGATACAGCGTCAACACCAGCTCTGTCCTCCTGCTAGAAATCTCTCTAACAATGCGCCACAGCATCCTTCTAGCCTTTCCCACTGCTTTGTCACACTGCCCAGCTACCTTGAGGTCATCATATATGATGACCCAAGGTCTCTTTCTTGCTTTGTGACTGTAGACTCCACTCCCTCATCTTATACACAGCCCCTTGGTTCCACAGCCCTAAATGCATAATTTATCACTTTTTGGCATTGAAACACAGCCGCCACCTCCTAGACCATATCTCTAGTTTCCTCAGATCACTTTTAATTCTCTCCACCCCTTTGTGAGTGTCAACTCTGTTGCAGATTTTTGTATAATGCACAAAGAGACAAACCTTACCCTCAAGCTCCTCTGTAATGTTGCTTATGAAGACATTGAAGAGGACCAGTCCCAGAACCAAACGCTGTGGCACCCCACTAGTCACTCTTCTATTGCCTGAGTGGCTACCATTTACTGTCACCCTTTGCCTCCAATCCATTAACCAGTTTGATATACCAGTTGACACATTTCCTCCATCCCAAGACTGCTTAGTTTCTTAACTAGACTCCTCTGCGGCACAGTGTCAAAAATCTTACTGAAGTCCAGATAGACCACATCCACTGTTCTCGCTTCATCCATTTCCCTGGTAACTCAGCCAAAGAAATCCATGAGGTTAATTTTCAAGACCTCCCTCCTGTGAAACCATGCTGCCAGTAGTCCTGCAGCCCTTTTGCCCAGGGGTATAGCCAGAAATTTCCGTTTTGTACACAATCTCCAACAGTTCCACCCCCCATTAAAAAAGTACACATCCTTTCCAAACAGCATCCCCTTCCAAACAAGTCAGATTGTTGTCAGATGATTCCTCTAATCTCTAAAGAGGTCATAAATGTATATGTCTCCTAAACAACAGAAGTTTAAACAGAGACACTCCTCAGTGGCCTACACCAACCCAAATATTACAGATTAGAATGAAAATGTTAACAGAAAGGCATACGGTTTGTGACAGGCACTCAACAAAACTGTACACAAATGTGTACATTGAGTATGCCTGTATACACCCATGCTTTTGCCTCCATGTGCTCCACAAGCCTTTCCTTCAGGAGTGTCTCCATTAACTTCCCCACCACTGATGTAAGACTATTTGGCCTGTAGTTGCAAGCATCCTCCCTACTGCCACTTTTCTGTAGAGGGTTCAGATCAGCCCTCCTCCAGGTCCTTTAAAATTTCCCCATCTCAAGTGAGGTGCTAAAGAGCACTACCAGAGGGGCAGCCAGCAATGTGCTCAGTACCTTTAGGACACTTGTTTGAATTCCTTCTGGCCCCATTGCCTTATTCTCCTAACAAGGCTTACAATTCCTTTCAGACACTACCACTGAGAATGGACTTGCATCCACACCTCCTCTCTGTTGCTTACTGCAGCAAGCTGGTCCATCCCCCCACTCTCTATCATGAAGACTGAGCAGAAGTAATTGTTCAGAGTATTTCCACTTTTTCTTGATCTTCCTCTGCATAACCCCCTGCTTTCCTGATTCTCACTATCCCTCCTCTTGTCTTCCTCTTTTTCTCCACATACCTGAAGAAGGTCTTGCCCACTTCTTTGACCTCCTTAGCTATCCTCTTCTGTTAGTGCTTTAGCTGCCTCACCCTCCTTCCTTCTTACTGATATTCTGTAATGCGCCTTGACATTTGAAAGGCGCAATATAAATAAAGATTATTATTATTATTATTACTGCATTTGCTTTACCAGATATACCTCCCTGTCTTCATCCTTCTGGGTCTCCTTGTACTTTCTAAACGCTGTTTTCTTCTCCTTGACGGCCTTTGCCACCTCCTTAGAGAACCATAGCAGCCACTTGCTCATCTTTCCCTTGCTGATGTCCTTCAAACAGCATGTCATTGCCTGGTCTATACCCTCCTTACTTTTTCTCCGTTGAGTCTCCATTCCCCCTCAGCTTTCCCCTCCTTTGAGGCATTCTCTGAGGCCATTTCTAACTTCTTTAAAATCATCCCTCACGAAGTCCAGGACTCTTGCCTTAGTGTGTTTTTCTGTTCTATCCATAAGCCAAACCACACTGTATTTTGATCACTTGTACACAAGTGACTACCCACTGTGATCAGCAATGCTATCTCTGTTTGTAAGTACCAAGTCCAGCACTGCCCCATCCATAGTGGGTTCCAAAACCAGCTACTTGAGAAATGTTCCTTGCATGGAATTGAGGATGGCCCTGCATCTTGATGTACAGTAGCTGTGGTGAGAATGCCCCAACCTATATCTGGCAGATTAAAGTCCCCCATTATCAAAACATCCCTCTTGCTGGCCATTTTGCTAATGGCTTCCTCCAGAGCTCTGTCTTAATCCTCCCCCTATGTTGGAGGTCTTTACACCACCCAAATGCAAATAACAGATCCCACCCTGTCTCTAGGCTGCCCATAGTACCTTCAACCCTTCTTTGGCCCCACATTGCTCCTGTGTCTCAGTAGCTATTATATCCTGCTTCACATATAAAACAACCCTCTGCCTTTCCTTCCTGACCTGTCCTTCCAGAGCATGACATAGTATGGCATGGTCATTTCCCAGCTATGTCTGTCCATGCACCGTGATTCTGTTTTGGCCACCAGATCCAGGTTTGCCTCTGCAATGATTGCCTCAAGGTCAGTAATTTTCTTTCTCAAACTCTTTGCATTGGCACACATGGTTCTCCGTTCTATTTGTCCCTCTCTTCCTCTAACCTCCCCCCTTCCTGCTTCCCCCTTGCCCTTACTGTTACCCTGGATCTGCCCTCCTCTATTACATTGCCTTCCTGCCTTGCCTCCTTCCCCTCTATTCCAACTGAAGTTCCTCCTCCAGACCTGCCTGCTCTGCCCTTCTCTTTGCCTCCACCAATTTCCAGTGAATTTCTTCTCCCTGGGTTAACCTTCCCTAATCTCTAATCCCTAATTCCCTAGCCTTTCCTGTTGCACTAATCTCTGGGGGTGCAATCTCTGTCCCCTTCAGTCTTTCTGCCTCCTTCCTTAGCTATTTTAAATGCTCACAAGGTTATGTGTTGTGGAACATCTTCATGGAAAACATCACAAGTTCAGCTCCTCCTTTCTAAGGTTTAATTCATGGCAATAAAATCTAGAAGGGCTGGCCATTAAGATTGTCTTTGCATCCCAGGAAAAACACATAACACGCTCTGAGGGTGGTATGTGGGTGTCTAAAGTTAGCAATGTCAAATAATCAGTTCATACTGTATACCATTATGAGGGCGAAGCAAATTCAGCGACTCAAATATGAGGGACTCAATTTGCTCTCCTATAAAAACAGCGATAGTGAGGTTATAGCAAGGGGAGGGACTAGTGAAGAATTAGGGACAGAACAGCAATAGCGAAAGACGGGGTATTTTCATGCTGCGATGGGTTAAATGGTGGAGTGCAGCTTGCTACTGCTGAGTGGGCCACCTGGTGTGGCAGGTTCGGAAGCCGTCTACGAAGGCAGTGGTCTACATTCAAGACTGCCTGCATGCAGGTACGTTTTCAGCACTTTTTGTTGTGATTAACTTTCTTTTTTTTTTTTGTGGCCATTCTCTGGTCTGTTTCCCCAGCTGTGGTATTCTCTGTTTACTCTTTCCCCTGTGTATTCTCCTGTCCCCCAGTGTCACCCCCCGGAGATGATTATATAATATGGGTGCACGGTGCATAGCCCCCCACATTAAATGTTAATATTAATGTCCCAACATGAACTGTAGTGCTGTCACTGTATTGACGTTTGCTGTTGTGGGTGTAGTGCCAATACTGTATTCGGCGGAATGTACTCGCTGAGTTGCAAGTCACCGAACATTTTCTGTTATTCTGACATGGAACTTGATCTCTGGTTATTACCCTCTCTTTCCTATTGCTTGGGTTCCCTTGTGCCTATCCCATGCATTCTTGAATTCTCTTACTATTTTTACCCTCACCACTTCTGCTGAGAGGCTGTTCCATGCATCCACCATGCTTTCTGCAAAAACGTACTACCTCACATTATTCCTGAGTCTACCATCATCCAGCTTCATATCATGACCCCTTGTTCTTGAACATCTTTTTTTCTGAAAGATGCTACCCTCTTGTACTTTATTTATGCCCTTGAGGTACTGCATTTGAAAGTTTCTATCATATATATCAGAAACATGACTGAAACCTACAAATTCCTCACAGGCATGAATGAACAAGGTGCAAGTGGAGGGTGTATTTCTGAGAAAGGAAGGCAGTAGAACAAGGGGGCATGCAATGAAGCTAGCTAAGATGGTGAAGTATAAGAGAGATGCATTGAAATACTTCTTCACAGAAGTGTGGCGGATGACTGGAACAGCCTGCCAGAGGAGGTAGTGGGGGCAAAGACTATGAGGAGTTTCAAGCATGCAAGGGATGGACACAGGAGCATATTACGAAGAGGGACAGGGAAGGAGTGACACTTATTTTTTGGTTTTTTTATGAATCTCTTTGTGCAGCCCCCATCAACCGGTACCCCCAGCCCAACATCCCAGCGTCCTCTGGGACTTACCCGGTACAGCTCTTTCCCCAGGGCTTACTCTGCCCCCCGGGGTCAGTGGGCAGCCCCCATAGCCCCATGAGGAATAGGATCCAGATTTCCAGGATGTGCCCAGATAGTTGGGCGTGGGGCCTGTGGCAGACTACCAGTCAGCAGTTTTTCCATTTTCTCAACTGGCATGGAGGAAGTGATGTGCAATTGCACCATTGGTGGTGCTACTCACTCTCCCATGTGCAGCACGCTGGGCATCTGCAACAACTCCACCACCCCATTGTGTGGTGTAGTTCCAGCCCCCAGCCACTGCTAGGGGCCAGGCTACTGCCGGCCACTGATCCTATCCCTCCCCAGAGAAGGAGAGCAGTCCTTGGGATGCTCAACCCCCTTCCCCCGGCCAACCCTCTAACTCCTGAGGTTGGTCCTTACCACGGGTCATTGGCACAGCAAGCAGTAGTGTCACCGCTGTGCTGGTGGGCCAGCCAGAGGAGTTACACCTATGATCAACTAGGGTAAGTGGTGATAGAATAGGGAGGGACAGAGGGCAGACTGGATGGGCAAAAAAGGTCATTTTCTGTCAACAAAATTAGTGTTTTTATGTGCAGTGTTAACAATTGACTAGTGTCAGCAAAGGTAGAAAAACTTGCAGACATATAAATATTATCTGTGCTAATTGTCATAAATCATAAAATCATTTAAGTAGTGAAAAAATTACAGTAGTGGTATAAATCTTCAAAAATGTATAGTGGGAATGGACAAACATCATTAAAGTAGTGGAACAGTGTTGGGAGTGCAGTGGTCACCACAGGAAGATTATGCACCTCAAAAAACTGGTGTGAGTGGGTAGCTGCAGGAGCAGGGTAGGGAGAGATGAGCCAATAGGATTGGCGTAAGATAGGAAAATGAGGATGAGAGATTAATAGGGAAATGAAGATCTTTAAGGAAAGTAGGAAAGAGGGCAAAAAATGAGGGTTGATCAGCAGAGTTTTTTTTCAGTGAGGGGTATGGAAACAGTGATTAGTTTAGTTTACTTATAAAGCACCCTTTTTCAATCCCAATCCAAGGCACTGTACAAGTGAGCAAGTACATTAAAACAGATTAAAACATAAACAACATCTAGTAAGATAGTAACAACTCAGGTTAATTAACTGAAGGAAAAGCTTCCCTAAAAAGATATGCCTTCAGCTTCCTTTTGAAGGCATTTACTGATGGGGCCTCTCTCAGAGATTGAGGCAGTGTATTCCACAGGGTTGGTGCAATGAATGAAAATGCCCAGGCACCAGAAGATGTTAAACATACCCTGAGAATCACCAGGAGGTCGTCACGCTTGGAATAGTCTGCCACAGGAGGTAGTGGGGACAAGCACAATGTAGGGGTTTAAGCGTGCTTGGGACAGGCATAAGGGAACCTTGAGAGGGGAGGGAGTGATGAAAAGACATTGATCACATAGGGTCAGTGACCACATACAATGTACAGGGCCTACAGCCAGACTGGATGGGCATGGCAGTCTTTATTTTCAGACAATTTCTATGTTTCTATGTCATCAGCTGACCAGATTGGACAGAGTGGGCAGTAAGGCTTTAGAAGGTCTTGCAGGTATCCAGGCTGTGATTATTAGAAGAATGAGTAGAGTAAGATGATGGGATGGAGCGGGTGGTGGTAATATGCAATTAAGATTTGCTGCCATGGCAGCATGTCCCAATCAGGAGATGTATGGCACTGTGGTTTGTTACTACAGCAGCACCTAATGGGGATAAGCACTCCTGCATTCATTGTGTGCATACAAGGCCCATGAGTGGTTCTGTGTGATGATTCTGGGTGAATGGAGGTCAAAGGGCACCTTGGGAAAAAGTGCAGGAAATAAAATGGCAGCAAACAATGCTGACAATGCTGGTACTCTTGGGCCCATAACCCTCACTAGACAACCATAACCTGGATGAGGATAAGTGAGCCACAGGGCTGGGTGGTGGCCAAGTGCTGAATGGAGGTGTCTGGCCATGAGAATGAATACCTTCATTAAAATGAAACGGGCAGAAACACAGCATGACAACATTTATGAAATGGGTATAAATCATCAGGAAACTTGATTGACTGAGAAGCTTGGAACCTAGTTCTAATATCCTAGTGCAGCAATAAATGGAGTTCATTCTGAGGAAGTGAGAGAGAGACCAGCTGGGTACCTCAGGGATCAGTTCTGGAACTGGCCATCTTCAATGTCTTTATAAGTGACATAGCGGATGAACTGGAAGGAAAGATCTGCCTCTTTGTGGATGACACCAACATGTGCAACAGAGTGGACACTCCAGTGGAGGTGGTGGAAATGATGGGTAGGGATCTGAAAGGACTGGAGGAGTGTTCAATAATATGGCAGCTGGGTTTTAATGCAAAAAAGTGCAAAATAATGCAGTTGGGCTGTTGAAATCTGGAGTGGAGTACAAAATGGGGGAGTGATGCTGGCAAAGGCCAAGCAGAAAAGAGACCTAGAAGTAATCATATCAGATGAACTACAGGTGGCCAGGCAGTGTGACAAGGCAGTCGGAAGGGTGAGTGGAATGCTTGAGTGCATAGGAAGGGGTATCACCAGCAGGAAGAGGGAGCTGGGGCTGCCCCTATATAGATTGGTGGTAAGATCTTACTTAGAGTACTGTGTCCAATTCAGGAGATCACATCTCAGGAATGACATAGACAGAGTGGAGGTGGTCCAGAGAAGTGCTACCAAAATGGTGCAGAGTCTGCATCAAAAGCCCTATGAGGTGAGGCTAAAGGAGCTAAACATGTACACCCTGGAGGAGAAGAGGGAGAGGGGTGATATGATAGAGAGCTTCAAATACCTAACAGGGGTTAATAAGGTACAGTAGGTGAGTATTTTTTCAGAGAAAAAGGTGCTCTAGAACAAGGGGTGTGCTATGAAGCAGGAGGCAGTATAGCACAGTGGTCTAAGGCTCTGAGCTGCAAATCTGGTGACATCCAGCAGACCAGACCTGGGTTTGAATCCCACAGCTTCCACTTGAATACTGTGTGACCCTGAGCAAGTCACTTAACCTCCTTGTGCTCCCAGGTCGCTCCTGTAAAAAAGCTTTCAGCTTAGTGTGCTATACCTGGTTAAACAACTAAATAAAAATAAAAAATAATGAAGCTGGAGGGGTTAAATGCACCATTTGACGAAGCTCCCCATGAGCTAGTTTATGTACTATAAATGTAATGTACAGTAACTGACATGGAACCTGTGGAAAAGAGCACTTGTGCTCAAAGCCGTTTCTCTGAAAATCTAACAAATAAAATTCAGGAGCAATGTGAAGAAGTCCTTCTTCACAGAAAGGGTAGTGGATCCCTGGAATAACCATCTAGCAGAGGTTGTCGGGGTGAAAACAGTGGAGTGCTTCAATAATGCCTGGGGCAGGCACAAAGGAGCAATGTAAGGAGGTGAAGTGAAGGTGCCACAGATCAATTGAGGCCTACAGCAAAAATGAAGAAAAAAAAAGATAATATGGGCAGACTGGATGGGCCAAGCAGCACTTATCCTCCATCATATTCTATGTTTTTATGTTTCAGTACTGGAAAAACAATCCATAACCTCACTGATCACTTTACATTAACCAGGCGCAATTCTATCAATTCACTTCAGTTCACTTACTTGTACAGTCAGGCTCACTGATAGCAGACACTGATATAGTGAACACCCACTTTGTGTGGACATAAACCTACCGCTAAAGGCTGTCGACATAGAGATCAATGTTAACTGAGCCATCTAAAGGGAATATTGTGACCCTTCTATACTGGATTCCTTAAAGTGCTGCAGAGTGCTGTCAGCACCTGAAAAGGTGCAAAGTTTTTCTGGCCAGGTGTGAAATCAATCTGTGGTTCACAGCGGTATATGTCAGAGAGAGAGAGAGACATCAGATTACTTACTGATTCTCTGACACTACCCTGACTGTAACAAGGCTGCTCAAGCATACTACAATTTGCCTTGTGCAGAAGGCAGAGATCTTACAAGATAGTATAGAGACTGCTGAAAATGCGCAAGCAAGAACTCTCAGTTTATCTGCCAATTCCAAGATTGAATTCACCCAACATGATTCAGACTCAGGAGAAACTGCTGTCAGATTGGCCCAATAATCAGAACCCAGAGCATAGACGAAAAGTGTGATGGTAAGAAGCTGACTCTGAGGAATCACTTCTCCAGTGGTACGCCGTAGGACGTTTTCAACTGTGATGGGACCATTTTTTTTCACTGGTGTGTAGGCTACAGAAAACTAACATTCACTTCAGATGTGCCACTCAGTCTACAGAAAGCTAAAGAGAGGTTAAGTGTTTTGGACTGATGCAACATTGATGTAATAGGGAAGGCAGACCTTGTAGTCATTGGAAAATCCACCTTGCCATGTTGCTTCGGGGGTAGGCATCTACCTGTCATTTACTGGGCTAATTACACTGCCCGGATAAGAGGCAACATTTTCACAGAATGGGTGTGAACTTAAGATCATAAATTGTGGTCAAGGAAGACATCAATTTTTTTGGACACTATTTCCAGCCACCCCACAAGTCTCCAGTCTGAAGAACATTAAACTAGTGTTCTTACTTCTGATCAATTCTTGTTTTTTTCTGCCTCTCAATATGACAATTATCTATACCTTTATAAGTCTTCACAGTGGAGAAGGAGGAGAATGGACCACCAAAGAGCAGTAAGAACACAGGATGGGGATATGAACACAAGTCCATTTAAAGAAGAAAGAGTCTTAAAGGGACTTGAAGACTGGAAAGTGGACAAGGCCATGGAACCAAACAGGATAAACACAAGGGTGCTAAAGGAACTCAGGGAGGAGCTTGAAGCACCACTGACAGCCTTATTCAACAACTCACTGGAAACAGCAGTAGTTTCAGGGTTTGGATTAGAGCTGATGTAGTCCTGCTCCAAAAGAGTGGTGGCAGGAAGGAGGCTAGCAACTATAGACCAGTCAGTCTCACACTAGAAGTGGAGACATTAATGTAAACCCCTCTAAAGAAAAGTCTAGAGGAATATCTTGAACCCAGTGGGTTGCAATACCAAAGGCAGCATGAATTTACAAGGGGGAGGGTATTGCAGATGAATCTGGATTGATTTTTTTGACTGTGTGACCAGGGAAATAGATCAGGGAAGGACAATAGACATGGTCTACTTGGTCTTCAGCAAGCCCTTTGACACTGTGCCACATAGGAGGTTGATAAAGAAATGGGAGAGACAAGTGTGAGATCCAAAGTGGTAAACTGGGTAAAAAAATGGTTAATGCATAGGTGACAGAGGGTGGTGGTTAATGGCACTCACTATAATGAGGGAAGAGTTACCAGTGGGGTGTCATAGGGCTCAGTACTGGAACCTGTCCTTTTCAATGTCTTCATAAGTAACATCACAGAAGAGTTGTAAGGGAAGGTATGCCTTTTTACAGATGACACCAATATCTGTAATGGGGTGGATACTCATGAGTGGGTAAAGAGAGTGAGTAGGGGCCTTAGAAAACTTAAGTACTGGCCAAGGGTGTGGCAACCGAGGTTCAATGTCAAGAAATGCAAAGTCATGCACCGAGGGCATAGAAACCCAGGAGTTAGGGCTGTGCTAAAAAGAAAACTTCCACCAGCAGAATTTGCATGAAAGTCAGACTTTCGCTGCTTCTGTGAAGGCTCAGAAGTCAAATGAGCAATGTTCGTGGAAATTCCAACACAGAAAGATGGAATAAATGGATGAATTGTGGTTTATTGTATTAAACTTTTAGAAAAAATTGTGCATAACTGATCACCATCAGTGGTCAGTTCTGGGGATTTTCCCTCTGCAGTTCAATACATTAATCCACAATTAACACATCCATGCCACACCTCAGTTATTCACACTGAGCTGTGGAATGAATGCACGAACCATGGATTAAAGAGCTCCCACTTTTTTGTCAAGTCAGATACACCCAGGCATCACCCTTCTATATATGTGCATGAAATTAACTCAGTTCAGGTGCAAATACTGAGATGGTGCTTGCGTGATTACTATTACCAGACCTGCTTTCTGAGCTTGTCCATTCTGCCACTGTCTTGTATATGTCCTCTCTCAAACTGTACTCCCCACCCCCACCTCTACACCTTGCCCCTATCCTCCCCCCCCTTTTCCTCACTTCCTCACCTCCCACCCTAACTTTCACTCCCTCCTCCCACTGGAATCCTTCCTGGACAAGGCCACATGGGCTGATCTTACAGTTATTGTTTTGTGTCCCAACAGTCTGTAATTCTCGCATTAACCTAAATTTCTGGCATACATTGAACAATGCCACCTTATATTGTTTCTCTTGTGACATTGTAATCTGTTCTTCACTGTAACTTGTCTGCCATACTGATGTGGAACCTATGTAAAAGAGCTGCTAGCTCAAAGGTGTTTAATCTGAGATCTTTTTTTTTGTGTTTTTACCTACTCCTACGTGCACCACTTTCAGCATCTCCTTCGGGCTTACCAATGCTGGCTCTGGTCTGTCTGCCCTCCGATGCTCCAGTCCCATATAGCAGCCAGCCCCAGGGTAACCCAGAGTAATCCTTATCAGGATGGATCCCTCTTCTCCAAGGGGGAATGCACCAGCCAGGGACAAGCCAGCACTACACTTGGCCCCGGGGTGCTGCTGGGACTGAGGACTCGGAAGGGACATGAACAGCACCAGAGAGCTGGGCAGCCATCATCCAGCTCAAAGTGGGCGGTATTTCCGCTTTTTCCCGGTATGTCCCCAACGTGTGACTGTTGTGCTCCCAGTCTCCACCAGGGGCTGCCACAGCATGATGTCAATCCCACTACACACCCCAGGAGAGCAGTCCTATGGACACTCGATCCTCTCCTTCACCTGCCAGTCCCCGGCATCCCGAGTCCATTCCCGAACCTGGCTCGCCAGCGTGGGTTGAGGTAAGGCGCCAGGGCCTCAGTCCTCTACACCACCAGGACGGCAATCTGAGATCTTAATAAATAAATAAATAAATATTTTGCTGCAACATCAAAATGAAACAATAAATTAAAAGACAAAAATGAAGGGGAAGGAGGACGTGGGGGGACGGACGAGAAGGGACTGAAATATGGAGGAATACTGTATAAGGACATGGTTATAAATCCTTGTCATCTCACAAAATACATAATGTAATGTAAACAGTTCATAACTATTATAGTGGCATGGTGGTTCAATAGTCACTTCTATGGTAAACTCAAATGTTTGTACTTTAATAACTTTACAACTGTTTGACCAGTTTGCATGAACTTTTGCATGTACTGCTGGGGACCAAAGGTCCTTTGATGTGGCAAGTTTTGTTCCAATCAGATGTGTGGGTGCAGAGGTGCAGAGTGTCAAAAAATGTGAAAATTACCATTTTTGTGTAAATTCTTTGTCACGCCATTTATCAGAAACAGCTTGGGGATTTGGTCTCATATTTTTAGGGTATATGGGGTTTGGGTCACAGATATGCCTTTTGAAGGTTTGGTGAAAAAAAATATTAATCTGTTCAAAAGTTACCAAAGTTTAAAGTTTCCCATTATTTCCTATGGGAAAAATTAGGTGTGCTTTGCGAAACAACTGTTTTGGTGCCGTGAAAGTGGTACTTCTTGTAGCAAATGCAGAATGTAGTGTTGAGATTCTGCCATCTTGTTTTCAGTTAATGAGGCAAACAAATTTAAATAATTCAAAAAATACTTGGAGTAGGTAAACACCACCAGTTGTGTCTACCTAAATGGAGCCCAATGAATCAGATTCTGGGTTAAGTTTGCCCCCAAAATGCTCAGAAATATGTTTATGTTTTCTGCAGCCATATTTGTGCCACAAATTGTGGCAGTGTTTCACAAAACAAGGGGGAGTTTGTGCTGCAAATTACAGCAAACTCCAATTGCTTCATGAAAAAAAGGAAGGGTGTTTCACAGAACAGTTGCTGCAATTTGTGGCACAAATACAACCGTGGGGCAGAAAAAACCTTTTCTGGGCATTTTAGGGGCAAACAGACCCCAGAATCCAATTCCTCAGCCCCTGTTTAGGTAAACACCTAATTAATGTATTTTTCTCTTGTTTTACAGCATCTAAGGAGAAAGGGGCCGAGGCATGCTACTATGCATTTGCCAACATCAGGGTCCCCAATCCTTGTGTCAGCATTAAAGGCCCTCTCACCACTGTGGGACACTGGTGAGTGCAGTCCCAGTGTCCCAACATATGTATCACCCCATTAGCAGTGTGGGACACTGGGGAGCCCACTCCCAGTGTTCTGAAATATGTATTTTTTTAATCCTGTAAAAAAGAAAACAGTCCCCCGATGTCTTTTTTATTTTTACTTGCAAAAAAGAAAATGGCACCTCATCATCCCTGCCATCCCCTTCCCCATCCTGACCCTCCCACTGAGCACTCACCACTGCACACTCCCCCCCTCTTGCCCTATACTCACCAACCAGTGCTGGAACTGTGTGACCATTGTGGTATACATCCACATCAGCCAAAACAAGGAAAATGGGTATTTTTTCAAGAGCCAAAGCGGATGTATGCCTCCGTGTTTTGTTTTATATGAGTGTTTTTTTGGTGTGGGATAATGTGGGGCTCCTCATGTTGTGAGAATAAATGGTGGTTGACGGGGTGGCGCCTAGTTGCTGGGGGAGGTGATACTTTTTTCTTTGTGATTTGGTTCCCCAGTTTGCCTGATGCCTGCCCTAAATCCTCTCTCATTAGACTGGATCCCAGCTGTCGGCCCATGAAGTGGGGTGGTGATCAGATAAAGAGGTAACAGCAGCCCTGTTAGCATCTTCCACTTCATGTCATCAGCATTCATCTGGCCAGCCAGCCATTGCACCATCCCATGGCATAGACAGCCAGATCTGAACTGATACCATCCATTGGATTTTAACTTAGAGCAGCAGGAGAATGTCCATACAAAGGTATGGAAAGTGAGTACCCATCAGAAAGCTACAAGTACAGGGGGCTCCACTTTTACCAGTCCACCTTTGTGTTGATAATTGGGTATATCAGACATTTTTCCAATTCCCAGAAATGTTTCCTATTATAAATCATTGTCTGGGATCATTGTAAACTGTCCGGTTATAGTGACCTATAGTGGTCATCTATAAGGGACAGCTGGCGGCACTACAACCCTTTCAAAAGACATCTCGTACCAGTATCACAGCACTAGATATTGTATTCTGCATGTGGTCTGTGCTATGATTCTAAGCCCTCCAATTTAGATGAGTGCCTGGGGCTGAGTCTAAAAGTCTGGAAATGGAGTGTACTGTCATGCTAGTATTCGAGCATCCACCGGGGTCAGTGCTGTCGATGGCCTTTTACTCTGGATGGCTTTATGTTTCTTACTTAATTTCAGCTTTTACACTTTTTGAGTACTACCATTTGTTTTGTTTTTTTCCCCATTGGCCAGATACAGGTACCAGTACTGAGAGGCAGCGCCCATCCCAGGCACCCATCAGCCAAGCACAGGTATCGGTACTGAAAGGGTAGCACCCACCACCCAGACAAAGGCACTGAGCCCCTCCCAATCATCTATTGGCCAGAAACAAGTTACTTCTCAATGCCAAAAAAACAAAAGCGATGCTCTTCTCTACATTTATCCATGCAGTAAACCCTGTGTCTAGTGGGTCAGTTCCCCTGATTACCACAATCCTAGGAGAAAAATTAGAATTTGTTACAAAATTCAAGTATCTGGGAGTATGGATAGACCACAGACTGTCTTTCATTGAACACATCGATGATTTGCTAAAAAGACTCCGACAAAGGTTAGGTCTCTTCTTTAGAATCAACCGATTTCTCAAAAGAGATGCTAAGCTACCATTGGTCCAATCATCTTTTCTATCGCTGGTTGATTACATGTATTTCCTTTACAGCCAGTATCCCAGCTCATACTTGGCAAATTTGGACACGCTCTATCATAGAGCCCTGAGATTTATTACGGGACTTCCCTTTGCCACACATCACTGTGCCCTGTATGCGGCTGTGGGGTGGACCTCCCTCAAGTTCAGGAGTGACAGAAATGCCGCACTCTGGACCTTTAGAGCTATCTCTAATAAACTGCCTCACTATATCTCCTACTGACTACCCCTAAGTGTAGTTGGGAACTACAATAGTAGCTACAGACACTACCAGCTATTTCCCAAAATTTCTGTGTTATTTCCAGAAATATCTCCTGCTTTCTGCATTTCCACAGTAGGGGCAGCAGAAAGAAACTCTTCAGAAATTTCACAACATATCTGGAAATAGCTGGCAATGTCTGTGGCTACTACTGTATGTGTTAAGAAGCTACTCATGTATCACACTTAAAGTGCCTAAGGCAAAATCTCACTTTGGCAGGGCAGCAATAAGCTTTGTGCTGCCTACCTTATGGAACAATCTGTAAAAAACTCTCAAATTGAGCACTTTTGTCTGTCTGAATGCTTTCAAGACACTATATTTCCGCACAAGCAAAGATGCGTGTGACTGCTTCCCGCATCCAGGACCTGTACCAGTGTCTACCCTGGTACCCGTCTCCTCACAGACCCACCTATAAAGCACCGACACCTTGTCTGCCTCCCTCCCAAGCCCTAGATGTCTTAACTCCCAGATCCCCCTGCCTTATAGACTCTACATCCCAACCTCTTTCCTAGTCTCCCTTCCTCGGGTAGGAGCCTCCTTACCCTCTGCTTGAGACAACCTCCCTGCCCCTTCCTTCTTCTATCCAGCATCTCCAGTGCTTCCACTCTTTTCCTTTCCTCTATCCCAACACCCCAACCTTCATCTATCCTGTTCCGTACTTTACACCCTCCTAGCCTTTCTCCTCCCTTCTCTTCTACCACCTCTACTGCCTAGTGTATTACTTCCCACTGTATTAGTTAACCCTGCTCTCCTAGCTGTTTTTTAGATAGTATTATGTATATATGCCTTTTACACCTTGCATATTGTCTGTACTATTCCATGCTTATACGAACTACTGTCTTATCTTATTTATGCCCTGTATTATAATTGTACCTATTTTTTAACTGATTGTAAATACCTGTGTCGCCTTGTATAAACATGTGTCTATGCTCCACCCAGGTCCATCTTGCAAATGAGCATTGCTCAATGATGACTGCCTGGTTAAATAAAGACTTGATTTATTGATTGAAACAGAGTGTCCAGCAGGTACAGCCATCAGGTCTCAAGGTCTGGTGTCTAGTGGTACCCTCTACCATCTGATTATAATTTTTATGTTTCTGATATCAGGGGGGCCCAATCCCTGTGTCAGCACTTGAAGACCCCACCCAGCAGTGTGAGACACTGGGGAGTCCACTCCAAGTGTCTTGAAATATATATTTTTATTGTTTACCTGTAAAGAAGAAAAACATTACCCAACGTATTTTTATATTTTCCCCTGAAAAAAAGAAAATAGTCTCTCATCATCCCCCCATCCCCTTCCCCCATCAGGACCCTCTCGCTGAGCACCCACCACTCTGCTCCCCCCACCTACCCTATATATGTACCTCCGGAGGTCATCCACAGTCAACTTCTGTGGATCAGGACATGTCTGAACTCTTCAAAGCTGAGCCACAAACTGAAGAATCAAGTAAAGTGCTGTATAATATATTTCAAGGTCTTTTCATTTACTTATTTTATTTATGACTTTGTTAGCCAGGTAGGTGCACTGATCCCAAGGACCCTTTTCAGGCATGACTCGGGCCACGTAAGTCGGCACAGAGTAGAAACATCAGAATAACAAGAACATAACAAGAGCAGGTAATACATAGTGAAAGGTTACAGTTGCATTTGGCAATACATGGTGGCAGCAGTTGAGGGGCAACAGATAAAGCAAAGTAAGGCTCATGGTGGTACAGTTTCAGTAAATAAGAGAACCTATTTTGCCCTACACATGGAACCTATGGGGGGTTAGTCCTTAAAGCAGTTGCAGGTGGATGCCAACAGCAGCCAGTTTTTGAGGCGAGTCTTGAACTGGCGGTGAGTGTTTATGGTGTTTATGGTTTTGAACTGATGTTGGCATCTTTGGCATTTTTAAGTATTGTTTCACCAGATTTTCAACATGGGTTTTTTGGGACCCCACCTCATGAACACTGTCACTTTCTTTTTGTTACTCTGGCCTGGAAGGTGATTTCACAGTCGCTGTGTGAAATCACCATTCCAGACCAATTTACAAAATGACAGTGCAAGTGTTAATGAGATGGGTCTCAAAAAGCCCATGTTCAAAATCTGGTGAAAAAATTCCTAAAAATGGCCACGTTATGAGTGTTCATTGAAATGATTCTACACACGTGCATAAATTTGGTAGTTTTACATATTTTGACTCCAAATTTTCAACATAGCCATTTTTTCACACCACCTCATAAATAGTATAGCTGTCATTTTTCACATCCTGCCTGAAACATGTTTTCACATCTGTGGCACGGAATGGCATTTTGGCATAGATTTGAAAATTTTCACCTACGGGGATTATAAGATGGCGTCATAAGAAGACTGTTCAAAATTTGGGGTCAAAATATCAAAAACTGCCAAAGTTATGACCATTCCTTGCAAGTTCAGTATGCCTGCTCATAACTTCAGAAATGTTAAATATTTTGACTACAGATTTTCAACATAACCTTCTTATTACCCAACCTCATGTATGTCACAGCTGTCATTTTTCAAATCCTGCCCAAAATGTGTCTTCACACCTGTGGTGCAGAATGACGTTGCAGTTGTGCAGAATTACATTTTGGTGTAGATTCAAACATTTTCTGTATAAGATGGCTGTGCTGATAAGGTTACTGTTGTCCTATGAATGGAAGCACAGGGCCCATGACTACATACATATACATATGTATAGAGGGATGGGAGCATAGGTCCAAGAAGGCCTTGCACTCCCCCAGACAAATAAGGATATGATTATACTATTTGAAAAAGTAAGGACATTTATTGCAAAAAATTTAGGGTTGTTACTAAAGTGACAAAAGCAGGGAAATGTGGTGTTGGGGTTTCCACCTAACACCTACCCTCACCTCCACACGCAGAAGACACTGATAGTGTGTGCCTTAGGGTAGTTGGCTCTAATGTTAACTCCATTCTCCTATACTATGCCCATCTCAGCTTATTTAATTATGGAACGAGGAGCACATTTGGGCCAATGACCCCAAGGCACAACCCCGACTCCTGTCAGTGTCTGCAGGGTGAGGGTGTGGGTGGAGTGTTAGAGTTGGAAACCCTAGCATTACATTTCCCTTCTTTTTCTGCTTTACTAACAACCCTAACTGATGCATTAATGAAGTTTTTTAGCAATGAACAGATATATAAGTCTGTATATTAGTGATCACCAAGATATCTATTAAGGCAGGGTTTAAACAGTTCTGTGATACACTGACATCAAAGTGCTAAAAATGCAGATCAATTACTCATGAACACTCATAATGCTGAAGAGCAGGGAACACAATAAATACACGTTAGTGATCACAAATATATTTTTAAAAACCGGGTTTAAATAACTGTACAATCCCATGTCATTATAGTGTTTATGCACTCCAGTTGCTAACGATCTCCGATGTCATATCTCAAAATATAAATTGCAATGCAAACATTTCATAAATGTAAATATATAAATCTGAATATTAGCTATCACTAATACATTTATTTAGGCAGTGTTTAAATAATCTTATTATATACTGCCATCATTGTTTTAAATGCACATGTATTACCTGTGATCGCTAGTGATGTTGAAGGACAAGGTAGGTAATAAATGTAAATGTTAGTGATCGCAAATATACCTTTAAAAAATAGGGTTTAAATAACTGTACAACTCCCATGTCGCAGCAGTTGTTAAAGCACTCCAACTGCTAGCAGCCATCAATAATGCTGAAGCAGAATACAAGATGGGATGGTAATGGAAACATAAGGTATGGGGGGGGGGGAGAGGGGAAAAACAGCAACTGGTAACATACAGTTAATAAACTGTTAGGCAGCTGTGCCTTTGTGAAAGCCCTTACGTGATGCCATATTAATACCTGCTACTTGTAGAATACTAAAAAAAACCTGTAAAATTAGGGTTGGAGAACAAAGAAGCACAGACAGCTAAACCACACACATGTTGGAAAGGACTGAAATTATAGGTAAGCCCATAGTAATATCTGGCAGAGGACCAAGATACATTGATTGCAACAGGTGTATTTATGTAGTTAACAATGCAAACACATTTGAAATGGAGTGAAAGGGAACTGATGAACAATATCTAAGAGCCCTTGTCTAATGGTGTTTCATTGATGCCACTTATAGCTAAATACTCGAAGACAGGGTGCCAGAATCAAAACAGCAGGATTGAAGAGGGGAGGAGGGGGGAAAGGAAATTGGTGGCTATTGACCAGCAGTGCTCATATGGAAGCCCCTGTCATATACCAGTGTTTATGTCTAATGCATGGCTAATTATTGCTCAAAAACTATAAAGGACAGGAAAATAAAAAGAAAGGGGCACATAGGAAGTCTAAATCAAAGGAATGTGTTTTCCTATTAAGCACTCAATATTTTAGAACTAATGGCAGAACCACTCATATTACAGTACAAATAAATATATATATCTATCTATATATATTATATATATATAAATATTTATATATATATATATATATATATATATATATACAGTATATATATATATATATAGTAAAGATACTGAAAGCAACATTAATCTTCCAAAAATAGAAACAATTGGAAAGTAATCATTCAAGTATCATTCAGTTAGTATACATTGTGATCCTTGAGAAACCACCTGTGGAGCTCTGCACCTGTGGAGAGGTGTGCACCAGCAGCATTCACAACCACCAGCCACCTGTCTGTGGCCCCACCTCCTGGTGTGCAGGACTCCACAGTGCAGGCAATGGCAGGGTCATGGGTCTGGCCGGCCATCCAATCGGATGCCCAGACCAGGTCCCACACTGGCTCCCTTGCATGGCGTGGCACACATTGGCTGCATACCCCATGGATGTTTGATGGGTCAATGGCTGCAAAGGTGAGAGGTGGGTATGCCACCAGCTTATCCATGACAGGGCACCGAAGTGGTGTGCCTGGAGTTGGGGGGGATTGCACCTCTCCATATGCCCTGAGGGGCTGGTGTTGGGTGGGATGGTGGTGCATGGGGGGGGCACCATAAGTGGGCTGATGCCCCTGGGTCACTGTGAGGGATGGTGCCTCATAGGGGTCACACACCTGTGTGCTGGGCCAGGTAGTGCCTGGTGGACATAGAATGGGCGAGCAAGGCTGCCTTGGTCCCGGGTGTTGACGGCCAATCCACCGATGGGTGCAAGGGGTACGTATCAGGCTTACAGCAGGGTTCTCCCTGGTGTAGCCTGCACACCCATCCACTCCCCCACAGCCAGCACTATGCACCTTGGTGCAGGGTGCATAGTGCTGGCATGCCCCTCTCCTGCCCCCGGCCCATTGCTCTTCATGTGGCCAGGGGATCAGGCACGTATGTGCTATGCACCCCCTTAGATCATCCCACGTGGGGGGCACATAGGGTGTGGAGTGATTGTGCCCTCCATATATGGGCATGTAGCCACTCTGCCCCATTAGTGCCTAGGGGCCATTGGAAATAAAGATTTTTACTATTTTGATTATTTATTTGGTTTTGTTTCTTCTTTACTGTGGATGATGCTGGAGTTTTGTGTTTTGATTGTTTATACCTTGCCCGAATAGATATATTTGTGATCTCTAATATTCAGATTTATATATTTATATTTATTTATTTTGTTTATTTAAGTCTTTGGTAACCAGGTAAGTGCACTGATCCAGGGGACTGTTTTCAGGCACGAACTGGGCCACACAGATGGCATATATTTATGAAATGTTTGCATTGCAATTTGTATTTTTAAAGATGACATTGCGGATTACTTGCAATTGCAGTGCTTTAACAACTGTAATGACATGGGATCATACAGTAGTTATTTAAACTGTGTTTTTAAAAGTATATTAGTGATCGCTAACTTGTATATTTATTTCCTACCGTGCTCTTCAGCATTATTCTGCAATCACAGGTAATTGATCTGCATTGCACACTTCGTTGACAGTGTATTACAGAAGTGCTTAAACCCTGCCTTAAGAAATACGATGTGGGGACCAGGAAAAATGTTTTCTTCAATTTGTTTATTCATCCTGGTGAATTTCCTGACTTGGAGAATCAAGCATTATTTTTCTTTTTGGTTATTATCTTTCCCTTAGACTGACAGGCTTTAGACCTTGAATGTAAAGCAACGAGGTATAAGAAGTGTCAGTTTCTGTAGAATCCAGTTGGAGGTTACAGTTATAAAGTTAAGGGAAGTTATTTCTACCTTTTAGCTCTACAGGATAAGGAAGGGTTATAATATAATAGGAAATAGTTGTAACTAGATTTCCATATACAGTAGGTTTATAGAAAATAATTGTTTAAAAGAACTTATTTCAATTGTGTCTCATTCTTATGCTGGGTGATGGGAATGCTGAGCTGAGGGGAGATAGAAGGACAGCCTGTATAGCGTTGTAGGAACAGTAAGGGGAAGGGGGATGGGATATTTCTTTGTTATGAGAAAAGAGTATGGTCATGGTCAAGAAACATAAAGGGATTTAATAAGAAGGGGAGAGGGAAAGGGGGTGCAAAGGTAGGGAAGATCACAGCAAAAGTAATCAGTTTAATGCCAATACATGTACTGATTATTAATGTTTCCCAGTTTTCTTCTATCTGGGTTCATTTTGAGATGAAAGATGGCTAGACCAATACAGATTGCTACATGGAGTGTAAAAGGGGTTAGGCAAAAGTCTAAACAGCATCAAGCATCTAAACATCCTATCAGCAGAGATAGTCTTTATTCAAGAATCTCACTTGATGGATTCCGAGGCACCTCAGATATGGAGGCAACAAATTGGTCAGATTTTCTCTGTTGAAGGCACCTCCGATAGCTGTGGAGTGATGATATATTCATAGAAAGCTTCCTTTTTCACTGACAAAGGTGGTTAAAGACTCTAAGGATAGATTTATCTTAGTTCAAGGCACAATTTTTAATAAAGAAATACTGTTAGGTAGTAGTTACGGTCCTAATCAGGACACACCAGGATTCTTTACACAACTCATTCAAGTGTTAACTCCCTTTATAACAACCCCAATGATCCTTGGGGGAGAGCTTAATCTGGTATATGATCAGGTTTTAGACCATACAGGTCAACAGAAAAAAAGGCCTTTCGCCCGCCCAATGGGCATTAAGGAAATTGATAGACCAGACAAGGGTATGCAATATCTGGAGGGTCTTACACCCCTTAGATAGAGAATATACGTATACTTCCCCTGTACATAGATCCTCATCCCGAATAGATTATTTCCTCCTTTTTCATTCTCTTATCCCCAGGGTTCTTGAAGTATCGATCCAGCCTGGTCCTCCATCTGACCATTCCCTTGTTTTAAGTCATATGTCACTGCTGTCATTACCTAAAAGAGGGTCAAGATGGAAATTCAACCACCAGTTGTTAAAGGATCCTGGTTTAGTTCAATTTATTCAAGAGCATATAGAACTGTTTATTGAGCTTAATCAGGGCTCAACGGAGAGATCAGATATTGAATGGTGTGCCTTTAAAGCTTACTTAAGGGGAATTCTGATAAGTTTAGCTTCCAATTGGAAAAAAACAACAGAACAACACATGTTCCAATTATTATCTCAGATAAGGGTTATGGAGAGAGATTTGTCTCCAAACGCTCCGGACTCCCTCCGACAAGAATTAACAAGGCTGAGAGCAGCCTACTTGGAAATTTTAAGAGAAAAAGCAGAATATACCATTCTGAAAATAAAAGCCTCATATACAGATCAGGGGGAAAGGCAGGATGCCTTTTGGTGCTTAGAATTAAACAATGGAGTCTTCACGCTTCATAGCTTCAATACATTCTCAAATGGATGGCTCTTTGTAAACTAGCCCAAGTGATATTATATCCAAATTTGCTCATTATTATAAATCCCTATATGGCCCAATGCCAAGCCCCCCAACCGAACAGAGTTTAACAAAATATTTGGATGAGGCTAACCTACCCCGTCTCATGGAAGAGCAACAGAAAAGGCTACTACTCCCGATTACCATCATGAAACTGTCTGAAATATTTGGAGATTTACCTATGAATAAAAACCCAGGGATAGATGGTTATTCGGCCAATTTCCATTAAAAATTTTAAAAACAAATTATCCCTATGCTCCTTCCCTTATATCAACATATCCTCTCAGGAGCGGAGGTTGATCCAACTCTTTTTGTGACATTACTTATTGGTAACTTGGTAACTTGGTATGTATAGACAAAGCAGGCCATTGGCCCATCTAATTGTCTCCCACTCCTAGTGGGTTTATCTGTTGACATTTCTTATGTAATTTAATGACAAGAATTCATCTAACCTACTTTTAAATAAGTCAGATGACATAGAATCCACAACATTCTTAGGCAAATTATTCCAAATTGTAGGTGTACGTATATTGTAAAAGCATTGATGCCTATTTGTTCTTGCCCTATATATAAATATTTGCTTATCATGTGATCTAGAATTAACAAATTTTTGAAGCCTTCTTATGTTACATTGTGCCATTAAGGCCTTGTCTTCCATGATTCAGTATAAAAATAATAGATCTCCCCTGATTCTTCTGGTCTCCAAGGAGTACAGATTTAGGTCAACCAATCTTTCTGCATACTCCTTATTTTTTAATCCTTTAATAGATTTTGTCAGTCTCCTTTGAACTTTTTCAATCTTTAGAATATCCTTTTTTAAGTAGGGGCTCCAGATCGGTGAACCATAGTCAAGATGGGGGAGTACATATGTCATATATAACTTTAGTACACAGTCTTTATTCCTAGAAATGAATGCTCTTTCAATAGAATGAATAATACTGTTACATTTCCATACAGTTTTAACAATATGTGTATCCGAAGACAATTTAAAATTTATCCACACACCAAGGTCTTTTTCACATGTACTGTTCTTTATGAGCTTATTATTTAAGAAATATGGATTTTTTTTTTAAATGTATCACTGCACATGTGTTTTCATTAAATTTCATATTATTTCGTTCACCCCATCTTTCTATTGTGTTTAGACTATCGCTTAATTCTTTATATTTTATTAATGATGTAACTTCTCCACCTATTTTAGTGTCATCTGCAAATTTGGTTATAACAGAATCCACCCCATTACTCATAGCACTAATGTACAAATCGAACAGCAATGGGCCCAATACAGATCCCTGAGGAACACCACTAGTAACCCTGCCCTCATCAGAAAGAACTGAATTTATTCACACCCTCTGTTTCCTGTTGGATAACCAATTTCCGATCCATCTTACTATGACTTTATTTAGACCTAAATCCATTAATTTTGTAATAAGTTTATTATGTGGAACCATATTGAATTCCCTTTCCCAAGTCCAAAAAGATCACGTCAGCAGGTTTACCCTTGTCTAATTTACAGCTAACATGGCTACAGAAAGCTAGTAGGTTAGTATTACAGGAATGTCATATCCTAAAGCCATGTTGTGAAGGATCCTGCAACCCTAATTTAATTACATCCTTCTCAATTTTATTTTTAATCAATCTTTCCAGGATCTTGTAACAAATAGATGTTAGTCTAATTGGCCTATAATTTGTCACATTTGATTTATTTCCCTTTTTGTGTATTGGCACAACTATGGCCTTTTTCTAGTCCATGGGAATCATACCAGTTAGAAGTGACTTATTAAATATGTCAGTCAAGGGGTTTACTACTACCTCAGAAAGATGTTTCCAAACTAACGTGTCAATATTATCAGGGCCTGAAGAGGAAGAAGTCCTTAACTTAGATAATCTGTACCATATCATGACTGATACTGAAGGCTTCTGAATCCATTACCCTTGGAATAGTCACCTTTGAATTATATTCCTGATAGATAGTCATAAAGTAATTATTGAAACTGTTTGCCATTTCTTTATTACTCATTATTATTTTACCATTAACAGTCACTGAATTCATTTTTTTCCCCGTTTGCTTGTTGTTGTTTATATATGCATAGAAGGCTTTATGATTTTTACTTGATGCCAATTTATTTTCAAATTTGACTTTTCCTTTTTTACTAATAGATTTAAGGGATCTCTGTTGATTTTTATATTTATTAAGATTTATCAAGGTTGGACAATGTTTGTATTTCTTGAAGGCTTTGTTTTTCCTTCTTATCTGTACCTTAATATTTTTATTAAACCAACATGGGATATAGCCTTTGTTATTTTTATCTTTACGCCTGGGAATAAGGTAATTTGTTATTTCTTGGATTTTTGATTTTAATTTTTCCCACATAGAGCTAACACCTAATTTACAATATGATTCTCCCCAATCCCTTTTTTTAAAGGCTTCAATAATTTTATTCCAATCAGCCCTTTTATAGTCAAAAGGTAATGACGATCTATTTAATTTAGGTTTTTCAATATTGATTGTACATTCTACAATGTTATGGCCACTATTTTGTAAATGGGAGAGAATATCTATACGGTCAATTCTACTGTATCAATGGAATTAGAAAAAATTAAAATCCAAAATACTTCTTTCCCTAGTTGGAGCATCAACCATTTGATAATAACCATGAGATATTATAGTATCAATCAATCCTTTATCAAAGGCAGTAATACCTTTCAGTTCATCCCAATTTATTCCTGGTGCATTGAAGTCACCCAAAATTAAAGCATCACCCAAACTAGAAACTTTATTTATTTCCTCTATTGAATTGTTATTATAATTACTATTACTATTAAGAGGTTTGTAACAGATCCCCAGATTGATTTTGGGTGAATGAGAACATGTTAAACTCAGCCACAGGGTTTCAGATATGTTTTCAGAAATGTCATTAAATTTAATTTCTTGATACTGTATCAGTTCCGAAACATAGCAGCATACTCCACCACCTCTTCTTCCTAAATGACTTTTTGAGAAAAGTTGATACCCTTCAATATTGTTGGACCAATTATTACACTCATCCCACCATGTTTCTGTTACACATATAATGTCTGTATTATAATTATTTATCAATGTGTTTAGTTCAGTTAATTTTACATTATTCAGACTTCGGGCATTAATATTCCAGATTTTCAGTTTCTTGGATCTTAAATTGTTAAAGTTTTTGTCAAGTTTAGCACCCTCATCCCCCTTTTTTTCTAGTTTAAAGCTTTTTGTATGATATTCTCAAAAGTTCTGCCCAATTTATAGGCACCTTGTTTACTTAAATGAAGCCCATCCCAACAAAACAAAGATGGAGTATCACAGAAGTGTTCCCAAAGGGGAATGGACTTATAACCTTCTTTAAGTGTCCATTTACATAGCCACTCATTTATACATTTGATCTTATGAGTATTTTGGTAATTTGCTCTAGGAACAGGTAATATTTCCGAGAACCATGTCTCACAATTAAGTTCAACTAAAGTTTTTCCAATGTTTATATATTCCTGTTTAATTTCTTCAATAGATAGTTTCTTCAGATCATTTGTACCTGCGTGGATAATGACAAGTGGATTAGGGCCAGAATTTTGTAGAATATCGGGGCACATTCTATTTATGTCTTTAATACCAGCTGCCCGAAATGATGAGCGTGCTATATTATGTTTGTCTTTTCGACACACAGTTTTGTTGGTATATTTTATTATTGAGTCTCCCAATACAAATAATTACCTGTTTAAATTTTCTGTTGGTGCAGTTTCCATTGAAACAATGTCCTTCGTTGTATCTGACTGAACTACTTCAGATTCATAAGTGGGTCTATTTGAATAAATTGCTTCTTCTACTATACTAGAGGTCTGGACAATATTTTCAGTAGTTAATATATCTGCCTGAGATTCATTCATATCAGTAGTAGTAGGAGTAGTGGTATGTTGTTTGTTTGTTGAACTATCATGTACCTTATCTAAGAATTTGTCCCCTGTTTCTAAATCAATCAGGGCTTCATATCTGTTTGATTGGCTAATGTTGTTACACATAGCCCTGCGTCTAGATTTAGATTTGTGGCCTATAGACACATTAATCCAGTCTTCAGACTCACTATGTATACAATTTTTATTTGAGTTACTTCTTTTCCTTTTCTCATATATTCTTGTCTCTCTATGAGGGTCAGTTTCACCCACCTCAGTATTGGACCCCAATGATTTTGCAGTACACTCTTTTAAGCAGTTACCTGAGGTTTGACTCAGGGTTTCTTGATATTGTTTGATAACAGCTAACCTCTTATAGAAGTTATCAATGTCTTCCCTCAGGACACTGTTATTTATACATTTGCCACAAACATAAAAAGGTGTTTGGGGAAGGGAATCAAATAATGTATACATTGAACAAGTATTGCATTTCAGACCTGTTTCACCATCCAAAGCTATAATAATATCTCTCCTTACAGGTTTTACTGCCATTTGTTTTACAGTGCTAATGCACATTTTGTTGTCTAAGATGATTAAATCAGTCATATTTTATTATTGAGTTGAGGTTAAAAGATACTAAACGGGCCTTAGTTTTACTTACAAGTCCCAACGTCCCAACATTACCGTCCCTCTGTCACTCCTGACACGCATGACACGCGACGCGCGTGTCTTTGCATGTGTCTTCGCACACACAAGCATGCACTCGCCCTGCTCACAGCAGGCCTTGTTTAAATAGTGTGGCTAATCAGAAAGTTATTCAATTGCTAAAACCCGATAAAGCACCTGAATTTATCATGAATTACCGGCCTATTTCCCTGTAGAATCAAGATGTTAAAATTTTAACTGAACTACTTGCCAATCATCACAACTTGGTACTTCCAACTCTGATTGGGCCAGAGCAGATTGGATTTATGAGGGGAAGATCCTCATCTGATCACCTTCACACCCTGTCTCATGTCTTCTCGGCATCCAGGGATGCTCCATTTCCTGCAGCTTTGGTCTCTCTGGATGCCGAGAAGGCATTCGACAGGGTGAATTGGCAATATCTCTTCCAAACCCTAGAAGCATTTGGTTTTCCAATAGATTTTCAAAACTGGATCCGGTCTTTGTACCGATCCCCAACAGACCATGTTTCGGGTAATGGAGTGACCACAGAATCTTTTACACTTCATTCTGGAATGAGGCAAGGTTGTCCCTTATCCCCATTATCCTTCAACATCTATTTAGAACCTTTAATTCACAAACTGCAAAGTTTCCAGGCCATTCAAGGTATTTCCATTCACCCCTGTGAGATTAAGGTCTTGGCTTATGCAGACGACTCCCTCCTTCAACTTTCAAATCCTGTCACCTTCATAACCCCAATGCTAGATGTTATAAATTCATTCAGTCAAATCTCTAACTATAAATTGAATGTAGGCAAGATGATTATTTTTCTCCTTAATCATAAATTATTCAAACTGAATATCTTAATTCTTGGACTCTGCTGGAAACAGGACTCTCTAAGATATCTAGGTTTTGAACTTACCAGACATTCAGGACATTCCCTTAAATTAAATCTAGATTCCCTGATTCACATTATAAATTAAGACCTTAATAGAAGGTCGTCACTTCCGATTTCAGTTTGGGGTAGAATAAACTTGTTTAAAATGAATGTCTTCCCGCGGCTTTTCTATCCCCTCTCATTACTTAACATTTGGCTTCCTTTATCCTGGTTTAAAAAGGTTCATACCCTTTTCACTAAATTTATTTGGAACAATAAAACCCCTAGAATTGCTTACTATAAGCTAGCTACTCCCAAATTCAGAGGAGGGTTACCCCTCGCTCATCTCGGTCTTTATTTTTGGACCAGTCATATTAACAAATATTTAAGATGGCTCCCATTAGAGGTTCAATGCCACACCCCATTCTGACTCAAAATAGAAGTAACTCAGATTCATTCTTGTGGCTTAGATCCAGAGGTTTTATTATGTATTAGAGACGGCCTTCTCCCTTTTAAGCATAAACATTCCCCTATAGCACTGTCCTTAAGGTTTCATTCCCAGCTTTGCCGCTATCTTAAATATGAACACATAATAGATCTTAACCAACCTTTATTAGGCAATCTTAATTTTAAAATAGATGGTAAGACTATTTCTCCAAAGTGGCTCCCATGCTTAAGAGGAGTACAAATTAATTGTCTTATTAGTGAAGGTGGTTCGTGGCTTCTGGTGAAGGATCTCAAAGAGAAGTTTAAGTTTCCAAATAAATTTACCTTTATGGTTATTCAACTGAGACACCTTCTACTACAAGTTTTAGGTCAAACCCCTTCCTTAACAACTTGCCCTTCCTTTCCAAAAGAAATGTCCCATTTAGTGGGCCGTCCAAAAGTAGTATCAAAGATTTATAGCATATTGTTTGACTGGATATACCCTGAGTGTTTTGGTCCTACTCAATATTGGTCAACCTTATTCCCAAACCTTAATATTGATTGGATTGGTTAGTTTTATAGCATAATTGCCATAAGTTTGTAACTCAAGATAGATTGAGGCTTATGCAGATATATATCCTTCATAATGCAGATTATTCTCTGCATAAGCTTGCCAAATTAGGTTTAAAACCCTCATCATTATGTGTCCGATGCCTCCAAGAGGAAGGTACTTTATATCATATGTTCTGGTCTTGTCCCAAGGTGACTCCTCTATGGACTACCATCCAACAGAAATCAGATCCTCTTTTGGGTCTTAAGGATCTGTTTACTTCCAAAATCTGCCTTTTGAGTGATTTTTTCGGAATAAGGGTCCTCAACCAAAAATATTACATGACTCTTATTTCCATGTCAGTTAAGAAGCTGGTATTAAGACATTGGGTAGATCATGATGATATTTCTTATAATGAGTGACTTGCTGAACTGCTTGCAAATCTTAGAACTGAAAAGGCAGTAGCAAATCTGAACAACAGACCAGGAAAGTTAAAAAAAAGTTTGGGACCCTTTGTACACCTTATACTCTTTATAAGTAATTGTCCAGAAGTAATTTTGTATTGGCTCAACTGATTATGTCCTTCCTAGAACTGGCTGTGGTGGTATGGTTATGGATGGGTTTTGGGATTGTAAAGGAAGGGGGGTAGGTAAAAGGGGAAGAGGGTGGTGGTTTAGGGAGGGGGCAGAATTATAGTGATATGATGACTCAAGTATCTCGTAACATGAATATGTATATCTGCCTTATGTATGTACAGTATGAAACATATCCTCTTAATAAACTTTAAATTGAAAAAAAAGTCATAAAAAGTCATGATCCATTGTGTATTTAACAAATTACCTCTGTTTTGAATGTTTTCTCTACAGGCACATCAACAAAGATTTACATGCTTCAGAAATGTTACTTTAAGACTGGTCAAGTGGAGGAAGGCAGAACATTATGTTTTCTACCTGGAGACCAAGGCTTTCATGCACGCTGTGGAATCCCACACTCAGATCAACTGGGCATGAAGTGCATTCCAGAGGTGAGATAAAAAGTATGGGTCTTCCAACTACGAACAGAAAAAAATTAGGATGTTTTCATGAAAAATGCTAAACCTTACTGTTTTGTCATGAAAAACACCAAATATCATGGCATTGTCTTAGAAGCCAGCAAAACAAGTTATTTTCATAAAAATAGCAAAAACCGTGACCGCCATAAGAACTAAGGTACAGCTCCAGCTAATATCACCTGAGGGCTGTTCGGTGGCCTATGTAAAATGAGTTGCCATGGTCTCAGTCAGGTTTCCAGTAGGTAGGTGTCCACATAACAAAACCTCCAACACAACTGGCACTAACTGGAGCCCTTTCTGGCAGACACATCTGAGAAGCCAAGGCTTGAATGGGTACTAGAGATGCAGCAAAATTTTATTTCACCAGTGAAATTCCAGCAAAATTGCTAATTTCGCTGCATGAAATATTTAGCATAATTATGAATGCAAGGCAAAATTTCACCCGTACATTTCACTGGTAAGTTTCTCCTTGCATTGCTATTTGGTGAAATCAGGCAAAATTGGGCTTTCCACATGACTTACTCTCTGCAGGTCAGAAGGGTTGACTGTATACAGGCAGGAAGTGAGTGGTTCATTTCCTTTCTGTGTAGCTGGAGGCTTGGAGAGGAGAATCAGGCAGCCAGTAGCAGAAACTTTAAAATCAAGATTCTTTTGTGTGCCACTGACTGTTCCAATGTGTGTGTTTTTTTACATCCCTTTTTTGTTAAAAAGAAAATACTAGGTTGCGTTTCTGTTCTTTGCTTGTAGTTTCTGTTTGGTGTCTGTAGAGTACTGGTGTGTGTGTGTGTGTGTGTATGTGTGTGTGTGTAACTCCTTCCTCTCTCTCCCTTTCTAAGAATCTTTGTTTTTTTCATAGATGGGATGCATGCTAAACAGCAGGGCAAGGTGACTGGGAGTAAGACACCCACTGTTCGCCTTAACAAGCAGGTGTTCCAGCAGGAGCATGTGCCCCCCAACAGGAGCACATGACCCCCACTCCTCAGAAGCAACAGCATAAGCCCATTGCCCCCCTGCAGCAGCATGGCTATGGGTATGATGTGGCCCCCTGAACCAGCCAGCTGCAGAATCCTGTAGCCCCCCAGCAGCAGCAGGAGCATTTGGCACCACCCCCCAGCAGCAGCCAAATACTGATGTCCCCCCAGCAGGAGCATGCACCCCCACCTCCCCCCAGCATAAAGGGTCAGCCGTATGGTGTTTCTTTGAAAGAGACACCAGTGACAGCATGGTGGACATCTGCAAACTGTGTTTCAGATCCGTGCAAAGGGGCAAACAAGGGGACTATTTTGGAACTGGTGGCCAGAGGAGCCATCTGCAGAACCACCACACTGTAGAATAGCTCAAGAAACAACAGGAGTTGGCAGCAGCAGGAGGCAGTGGGGCCCAAGAAGAAGAGGGCCAGCAGGAGGATGGGGCCAGTGGTCAGGTGGAGCCTGGAAGGTGCCGCAGCAGCAGGAGAAAGCAGCAGGAGACAGCAGCACCCCATCCACCTCACTCCACATCCACTGGTGGTGCTATGTTCATGGTGGTGGTGAACCTGCACAGCCTGCAGCAGCCCTAGCTGCTCCTCCAGTTAGCCACAAAGACCTGGTGGCTGTACGAGCAGAGGTGTCCACTCTCCACTGTGATTTTGATGCGTTCTGACAGGAGGTCGGGGGGGACCTCAGAAAACTAATGGAGGAGCAACAAAAAATGTTGGGTCTCTTTGAGGAACTTCATCGTAGGGGGATTGGTGGTGGTAGTGGCAGGTCAGAAGAATCTGGGCCTGTTTCCGGTTCCATTTAATTACAGTCTGGAAATTTTAAAAACGTGCTTGTTAATTTGCAAGTGAGACAGGCAGTGCAGCACCTGCATTTTCTTCTTGTTTCTTTTTCCTGTCCTTGCTTTGTTACTGTCACACTTCCTTCAAACACACCCCTTAAAAAATAACAAAAAAAAAAAAAAAAAAAAAAAATCTTTGCTGTCCTCTTCTTCTTTTTATATCCTGGTGTTTCTTTTTTGTGTCCAGTGCTTTGCATGTTATTACACAATGTTTATGCTCCCTCTCATTCCCATCATTTGAGTACCCTACCCTTGTGCTTACCCTTCATGTCCCCACTGTCGTGTCATTTATTGTCCGTCCTTTAGTCTGTACCCATACACCATACCTTTCTTCTTGTTTTATCTTAACATACTAACATACTAACATACTATTTGCCAGCAGATTAGGCCTTATGGTCTATCAAGTCTGCTCGAACCTAGATCCTTAGTTGGGTGCCGAGACCCTCCCATCCCTTGTGCTCCAGAAACCCCTATCATCCATCCCCACCCCCCCGGGACAGGCCATCATCTGATACATCCACTTTCTGTGTCTGTCCCACCCTCTCTTAAAGCTCTCCACTGTGGATCTCTGAACCAGCTCACCAGGCAGAGCATTCCAAGGGTCCACCACCCTCTCAGTGAAAAACCTCCTCCTCTTTTCCCCCCTCACCCTTCCACCTTCCAACTTCAAACCATGCCCTCTGGTGATGCCTCCCTGCTTTAGTCTAAAGATCCCCTCCATGTTTACCCTATTTATTCCCTTGAGGAACTTGAAGACCTCAATCATGTCCCCCCCGTCTCTCCTCTCCTCCAATGAAAACAGGCAGAGCTCCTCAAGTCTGTCCTCATAAGTCAAATCCCCTTTCTTACTCCTTCTATTTTTCCTCCTCCTATCCACAAATTTAAAGTATATTGTAATGTGTTCATATAAACAATTTTTTTTTTCACAAAGCTATGTGGTTCAGGCTGATGTTGTGGGCTTCAGTTGTTTTGGCTGTGTGCAACATCAGTCTAAAGATGTACTCAACAATCATAGAAACATAAGCACTTTTACTGCAAAGTTAAACATAAATATGTTTTTGTGCTTAACAACACATGTTCCCTGGCCTTGCCTCCCACAAATGTTACCTTTGTGTCCCTCCCCTCCATTCATGATGATGTTTAGTGCCCCGCCACCATCAGAGCAGGTCCAAAATGTGCAATTTGGCCACAGTTTAATACAGCCTCTTGCCGCTATACTGTGCAGAGCTGACATGGTAAGATGAGAAATACGACAGGAGAAATGGTACATCAAAAATTGAGACAGAAATATAGTCAGAGTCAGGATGTGATGTTGTCCCCCCCCACCACCACCACCACCCAGACATAAAATTGTTGTTTTGGGCCATGTTCAGCAATAATTTCAGCCTGAATCACAGTGCTGCTTGTGCCAAATAGGGCCTACAAGTCCAGAAATTTTTCCAAAATTATATTACAGTAAATTCAGACAGAAATCAGGTCTCAGCCATGTTGTTATATAGTGCCTAAGCCATCATCTAAACCAAAACATTGTCTTTGGTCCACTGTTTACAAGTCATCTCAAGCTGAATCTCTGTTCTGTGAGCAAAGAACAGGTTGTACATATCTAGAAAATTGACAGGAGAAATGGTACATAAAATTGAGACAGAAATATGGTGTGAGTCAGGATGTGATGTTCCCCCAGCACCACCAGCACCCAGACATTAAATAGCTGTTTTCTGACCTGCTTGCCAAGTATTCCAGCCAGAATCTTGGCACTGATCATGCCAAACAGGGCCTACAAGCCCAGAAATGTTTCCCAAAAAATGTGACATTAAACTCAGACAGAAATCAGGTCTCATCCATGTTGTTAAATGACACCCAAGCCACCACCCTAACCAAAACATGGTCTTTGGTCCACTGCTTACAAGTCATCTCATGCTGAATTTCTGTTCTGCGAGCACAGGACAGGCAGTACATGTCTAGAAATGTAACAGCAAAAATGGTAGATAAAATTTAGCCTGAAATATAGTCTGAGTCAGGATGTGATGTGGTACCCTGCACACCACCACCCAGACATTAAATAGCTGTTTTCAGGCCTTTTGTCAAATATTTCAGCCAGAATACCAGCGCTGAGCATGCCAAACAGGACCTACAAGTCCAGAAATGTTTCCCAAAAAATGTGACATTAAATTCAGACAGAAATCTGGTCTCAGCCATGATGTTTTATGATGCCCAAACCCCAACCTGGACCAAACGATGGTCTTTGGGCCACTGTTTGCAATTGGTTTTAGGACACATCTTATTTCTTCAAGTGCAGCACAGGCAGTACATGTCCAGAAATGTTTCCCAAAACATTTTATATCAAACTGAAACTGAAATCTGGTGTCAGTCCTGATGTTTTATGGTGCTCCTCCCAGCACCCAGACATTAAAATGCTGTTTTAGCCACTGTTTACAATTGGTTTTAGGCCACATCTTGCTTCTGCGAGTGCAGCACAGGCAGTACATGTCCAGAAATGTTTCCAAAAAAATGTTACATCAAACTAAGACTGAAATCTGGTGTCAGTCCTGATGTTTTATGGTGCCCCCTCGGCCCCAGCACTCAGACATTAAAGTGTTGTTTTGGCCACTATTTACAATTGGTTTTAGGCCACATCTTATTTCTGCGAATGCATCACAGGCAGTACATGTCCACAAATGTTTCTTAAAAAATGGTACATTAAATTCAGACAGAAATCTGGTCTCAGCCATGATGTTTTATGTCTCCCAAACCCCCACCCGGACCAAACAATGGTCTTTGGTCCACTGTTTGCATTTTAATCTAGGCCACATCTTGTTTCTGTGAATGCAGCACAGACAGTACATGTCCAGAAATATTTACAAAAAAATGTTACAGCAAATTGAGACTGAAATCTGGTGTCAGTCCTGATGTTGTATGCTGTGCCACCACCTCAGGGACGTTAAAAGGGGTGCCATGCAGAGAAAATTAATTCCTCCTGCAAAATGCTGCTGCTACTTGCAATTGTTTCCTCCTGCTGCTGCATTTTCAATTGATTGAGATATAAATGTAGAATTATCATTTCCCTATGCTGTTGTCCTTCCTGATTGGCTGTGTTGACAGACTCTGTGGTTGTAGCTTGCCTGGCAGTAGGGAGTGAATGACATGTTATGGCACTGTAGCTTGCTGCCTGCTGCTGTCTCTGACTATTAATTGTCATGTTGCCATGTGAAGTATTGTTTTGGATGGTTAATGGTGGATCATCTTCACAGTGTCCATACTGCTGCTGCACATGTAAGTATCTGTCTTCATTTTTTTTCCTGTGCAAGACAATGGTGTTGGTGGGTTGGCATTATGGTGTCTTGAGTTCTGATATGTTTGTACTGCTTTTATATTATTTTTTAGTGTACTGTGGATGACATCATCATGCCAGACTGGGAATCAGGATTAGGATCTAGGGGTGTTGGAATACACAGCATTTCCCAACTCAGATGGTAAGTATATCATTTTTCGTTACTAATGTGGAGGTATGTCTGTTACTGCCATCTGGATGTCACTCTGAGTTTGATAGTAAATATGTTCTTTTTTGCTTTTGTCAACATCAGGAATTCCAGTGAAGTTAAACTCTTGCTCCTGCTACCACTGCTCAACAACATCTGGGTGATTTATTTAATTGTGCAATGGTTCCAATCCAATTTCACAGTCCCTAACGTAAGTAGTTCTTCATTTTTATGGTGTTTTGTAGTGGGGGAGGTGGGATTGGGAGGATGTTGGTTAGGGGGTTGAACTTTTTACAATGCTCAAAATTTGCTTTTCTTTTTATCTAATTTCCAGGCATGCAGTACTGTTAGGGGATGGGGAATGCCTGCTACTGTGCTTCATCATGGTCAGGAATCATGAGCACTGCCCAGATATTTTTTTTCTATGCTTGTTCTAATTTGCTTGCTAAAACCAGGTATGCAGAATGCAGATTGATGAGTATTCATCATTTTTTCTTATCTTTGGTCTTGCTTAGGTTATTTTCCACTGTTGAGGTTTCACCCTATCTCTGTGTGATGACTACATCCATCCAAGCCCTGCAGGAGCTGTATTGCATGCAAGACAGATGGTGTTGCTTGAACTACGATGTTGGCCACTAGTGTCCATACCATTAACCAGTGAACACCAGCCACATCCAGGGAGGAACTATATGGTGAAATGGATGGCTGAGATGGTGTTTAGTAAATAATTAGGTGGAGGGGGCTAATGTATTGTCTAATCATTTGAGGCTGCAGAGCTGCAGTAATCATGAACATTTGGAATCCAATCTGAGGGCAGCATACACCTCCCCCTACCCTTCCTGACCCCCCTTTAGGAACCATCACAGTTTTGGTACAAGAATTTTAACCTGATAGTATAGCATAAGTAACCTTTTTGGGGTAATTGAATGTTGTAAGTTGTTAAGCCTTTTCATCATTACATTTGTAATTAATGACTAGCATTATTAAAGATGGCCGCCATTCACCATTTCTCAAAATTTGTTTAAGTTGTGGTGGTAACGGTTAAATGAGCATGTTACATTCATATGCAGCTTGTACTAGGAGCCAGGGTACTTCAACATGTCACGAATAGTAAGTGGCAGAAAATATTTTTTGGTCGCATGAAGCGCATGGGTGAGTCAGGTGGTGGGAAGGAGGGAGGACGGTGTGGCATGTGCCATCGTGGGTACTTTTAAGGACATCAGAACAATACATCTTGCTATAAGATGGGGTTAATAATCAAAATGAAAAGTAACGTGTATCTTGATATTTTTTGCTGCAAAACATTATAACTGTAATAATGCAAAATCTTTATGGTTTATGATTATGTACTTCTGCTGCTTTATATAGGCTGGGGGACTGGGGCCCAAACGACATTATATGGCAAAGGGTGATCAAATGAAAGTTATTCACACTGCAGCAGATAACATAACCATAACCAATACAATGGTACATAGCTAAAAATAAGTTATAACACTATACTGAGCTGAAAGTGGTTGAGGGGGGTGGCCTTTGAGTAAACTCAGCCTTTTCCCACTTCCACATCATCCAAGAAGCACCCCTCACAGTCTTCAAGACCGGAGTTGTCACCAGGTGTGAATTCTCTCACCACTGCTGCTTCATACACCTCACTGCTGGTGGATGCTTTAGCCAAGGGATAGTCATCATCCTTATCACCAAGACACAGTTCCTGTGGCAACACCACTGACATCACTGTGTTGTGTGTAATATGCCTTTTGGTCATTTTGATGAATGTTAGTATGGACACATTTGTGGGTGACAAATTGGTCCTACAGTTACTCACAGTGGCCCCAGCTGCACTAAACACTCGTTTCACACTGACACTGGATTGTGGGCAGCTCAGGTATTTCACAGCAACCAATGTTAGTGCTGGACAGTCAGTCATTTTGCTGCTCCAGTACAGCAGTGGCTCATCAGTAATGGCAAGGTGCTTTAGGTCCCCCATGTAGGCCTCCACAGTTCGTTCTGCTGCCCTGAGTCCAGCTGTCTCATCTGTTTCCTCCTCCTTTTCCTCCATATCTTCCACTCCCACCTGAAAGAGAACATCCCAAATGGGATTATTTGCTATTTTCTGCTCTGCCTTGCCCATTCTCTCTGATTGGGTTGCTTTGAGCCGCTAGTGGTGGTGGTGGTAGCAACACCCATTTTCACCACAGTGTGTGCCTTTTTCATGTGTGCACCATATATCACTCTAATGAGGTTTTCTCACAATTTTTGGACTCGCTGATGACCTCCTTCAATTATAGAAGGCAGGTCACATTTGTAGCATGGACCCAGCATGGTGGCAATTGAAAAGTCAGATGACTGTAAAATGCCAGATACATGGGTATTTGTGTCCAGCACGTGGGAGCATTTGATCCATAACATCACAACTGCCATGATCCCCACTTACCTCCATCTGGTGTTGCATATTAACTAGTGTCTGCCTCAGCATACGTATGAGTGGTATGTACTGACTTAAACAAGCAGTGTCCCCACTCACTGCCTGTGTAGCATGCTTGAATGGATAGAGAATGCATATTAGCCCTTCCATTTGGTGCCACTGCTCTGTTGTTAGAGTGATGGATACTCCAGCACTGTCACGGGTAGTGTGCACTAGCAGGTATTCCGACACAGCCTTATACTGTTCATACAGCCACTCAAGCATGTACAGTGTGGAGTTCCACCTTGTCAAAACATCAAGCTTTATCCGGTGCTGAAGCAGATGGCTATTGCGCTGCAGGTCACTTAGATGGTCATGGACCTTTGCAGAATGTGTGAAGTGGACACAGATGCAATGTGTCACAGTAACTGTTTCCTTAATGTTCTCATGGTTGAGAAACTGCTATACAAGATTAAGGCAGTGTGCCAGTCAGGGCACCCTGAAAAAACACCATCACTAATGAACTTCACTACATTGGAGCTATTATCACTTGAGATAAATCCTACTATGACTGACTGTGTGTGAAACCACTCATCAATCTCTGACAGCAGAACTTTAAGCATTTTCTCAGATGTGTGAGAACCAGTGACACTTGTCATACTCACGGTCGCATGCTGCCAAATACCAAATGTGTTGCTACCACCACAATTTTGATTTCTGCTGGTTTTGCCTGGCTCCAATTAGGTACCACCCTAGGCAATTGTGCCCACTGTGCTGTTATGTGTAGATACAAGCTTGCTGCTGTCTGTCCACTGGTCCACATAGCTAGACTAAATGGATATATTCTGATGCACTATGCTTCAATGCATGTCCGATGGAATCAGACACTCTAAAGTTCAGCCCTTGCATGGCACGCTTCGAAAAATAGGTCCATGAAGGAACTTGCCATTTGGGACAGGCATGGGCTATCAACATGCAGAAACCAGTATTCTCCATGAATGAGAATGGCAACAGATCGATGGCCAGGATTTCAGCAGTGGCATCATTTAACTCTCATGCAGCAGCATGATTGGGGGGGTACTTTATGTGCTGCTCAAGGATGGTCTTCAGAGTGGGCTGCATCTTTGGGGCTGTTCTACCAGAATGCTGCACTTGTGGCAGCAATAATTTTCTTTTAGGGGTAACATTTGACTCTTGGAGCTGTGTAGACTGCATGAAACCAGTTATTTTGGTTGCTTGTGGGTGTAGTGGTGTACTTTTCAGACTCAATGAACTGGGACTGCCGCTTCCACTGCTATGCCCACTACTCGAGAGATCAAAAGATTGCTCACCCTCTTCCTCCACCACCAACCCACTCTGCCCTCCCTCCTCCTGCTCTTGCTCTACTAAATTTAACTTGACAAGGGAGATGCCACCAACAGCTCTGGCATCCTTCTGGTGCTGCTGCTATATCAGCAGGTGCTAGTTTTTCAGTTGGGCGTGTTGGCCACTGATGCCTATGTGGCTTCCCTTTTTCCCCAACTAACACATACTTGACAAAGCTGGCATACTGCTATGGTGTCATCAGCAGGATCAAGCACATAAAAGTCCCAAACTAAGGTCTTTTGACCTCTGGACTTCAGAGGCTTCTGAGACTGGGATCGTTCAGAAACAGGTGTGGAAGTGTGTGTTTTTTGGGCTGCTTGCAACACTTCCATAAGACTCCTTTTGGGAGGGGGGGTTACTTGACTGCTTGGAGGTTTGCTTATAGGTTTGGTGACAGACTGACCCACGGGTTGTGCATGTAAATGGCCTACATCACCCTTGACCTTTCTTTAACTCAGTCTCCCATGTGGGATCATCCCAGTCATCATCATCATCACCACCAATAGCAATGATGTCCTTGTCTTCCTCCTCCTCCTCCTCCCCCTCCTCCTCCTCCTCCCTATCACTATCTTCTTCCAACAAGGTACCTTTTTCTTTCACTACAGCCATCTCAGGGGGTTAACTATCCCTATCTCCCAGATTATCAGACTCTGGTTGAACACTGTCATCACCAACTCCTGCAGCAACATGGACAGTCACACTGTCAGACTTATCACCCTCCTCCTGGATCACTGCTCTTGTGCTGATGTCAGTGACTCCCTTCTTTTCGCTGTCATCATCCCCCACTAGCAAGGATACAACAGTTTGAGCCTTAAGAAAGTAAGACACATGTATGCTAGACCCAGTTCTGCCAACAGCTCCTTTGCTGGTTCCTGCCACACCACCAGAGCCCACAGCAGAAGACACTGATGCAGACGTACATGTGCTTTCACTGCTATGGGGAACTGTAACTAAAGCTGTACTTTTTTCAGCAGACTTCTTAGCTCCCTCATCCCCCTGCCACGTTTCCCCCCTGTACTGGGCCATCTTTTAGCAGACATTTTTGCTGACTGATGCTTCAAAACTTTGCCTTTCTCCGGGAGTATTTGAGGAAAGGATGTATTACTAATTGTGTGAATAACACCTCACATGTCACACCTACAGTACTGGCTTCCTTACAAGGCCAAATACAATCAGGACAGATAGCAGCACTTGGAGTACAACTAATACCATATATGGTAGGTAGCCTATTCAAGTAAAACCAAAAAAGTAACTTTTTTCTTTCCCCAAACAGGAATTAAAGAAACATACACAACAATAAAAAGCACAAGGGACCGACTTTCAATACAGATCACCTGTGTTTGGACAAATAAAATACTGTAATGTGTTATTACTTAGCTAAAACCACAATTTTTTTATAGTATATGGGTGCTGCCTATTGTCAATGGATTTCAGCAACTGCTGAAATCTTGTTGTAGTACAGTTCAAAGGTCAAAAAGTTGTTGTACTATCGGCTCTGACATCCACATCGATGGTACAACAACTTTCTGTAACCTGCTGCCCTGATTGGCTCAGGCGATGCGCTATAGAAAAAAAAGAAAAAAACATGGCGGCGCTGATGCAGCGAAAGCCGCCGAGCAGGTGGAGCCACCGACTGAGAAGTCGGGAATCAGGGATACAGAGAGCCATACATGGCTCCTTTCTAAAACAATTCTTTATTTTTTCTCACCGATTTAAAAAAAATGATGTGCTGAGGAGCAGGCGGAGCATAAGTGGAAGGGGCACAAGCAGAAGTACCAGAGGGAACGGAGCAGTTTGCATGCAAGTAACGAAAAAAAGTAAAACAAAAACCCATATACTATAAAACGTGGATGGGTGAACATCCACAACTATGTCTGCGTCCCCATCTCGGGCAGTTGATGACATCAACGAGACCTCTCGAGCTTCGCTCTCGAGGTCTCTGTGATGTCATCAACTCCCTCGATGGAAACACAGACTTGTTGTGGATGTTCACCCATCCACTATTCTATATATTATTATATAAGGGCAGAGACAGCCATGAAACTTCAACAAAGGCGAATACCACAATATGGTAGTTGTTCGGATTGGAGGTGTCACCAAGCAATCTCTTGAAAATGGTTATATTAATATATAGTTGTTTATAATGCATGCGTCAGTTGTTAAACAAACAATGCTGTAACAGAGAAAGGGTAAGGTAAGTCAACTAAAACAGGAACACCACACAATGTGCAGAGGCAAGTTCCAGCAATAAAATACAGTGGAGCAATTCAGCAAAGCAGTGCGACTATAAATGGACCAGTTCAAGTAATCAAGTAATAGTATTTCAGTAAACATACAAAAAAGATAGAACTGTTGATTTTCACAGTGTAAGTGACACAAGCTAAGACTCCAGCAAACAGAACTAACCACAAACGAATAAAAATAAAATAACGGATCAGCTCTGTGTGTTTAAAACTTTAGACTTCACAATCACAACTAAAAGCAGAATAATGGTATATATATAACACTGGCTAACAGTGGCAGGAACTCTCTCAAACAGGACGGAGTAACTTTTCAGAGAAAAAAATGGCAAGATATAACAAAATTAATAAGAAATAACAGTAAATAAATAACTCACAATTTGTGAGTAATCTGTTTGTAAAAGGCTAGAAATAGAAACACAGAAACATAGAAGTTGATGGCAGATAAGGACCGCAAGGCCCATCCAGTCTACCCATTTATTTTTCTACCTTATGAACGTGCCATAGGCCTTTGCTCTGCCAATGGCCTATCTATTCATACTCATCTGTATTGCTCCCTTATGCCTATCCCATGCCTGTTTGAAGCCCTGCACTGTATTCATATCCACCACTTCCTGAGGTAGGCCATTCCATGCATCCACCACCCTTTCTGTGAAAAAGAACTTCTTCACATTACCCCTTAATTGGCCTCCCTCTAATCTCATGCTGTGTCCTCTTGTCCTGCTATTTTTCTTATATTGAAACATGTTAGACTCTTTCACCTTGTTAATGCCCTTAAGGTGTTTGAATGTTTCAATCATATCACCTCTCTCCCTCCTTTGCTCTAGAGTATAAATACTGAGTTCACTTACTCTGTCCTCTTATGTTTTCTGATGCAGTCCCTGCACCATTTTGGTTGCCCTTCTCTGGACTGCCTCAATTTGGTTAATGTCCTTGTGAAGGTGTGGCCTCCAGTACTGCACGCAGTACTTCAGATGGGGCCTAATAAGTGTCTTGTAAAGAGGGATTATTATCTCCCTCTTCTGACTTGAGATACCCCTATAAATACACGCCAACATCCCTCTAGCCTTACCTACTGCTTTAGACGTCTGCTTGGATGATTTCAGGTCATCGGTGATGATGACACCCAAGTCTCTTTCTTCCCTTGTAACTTCCACCAACTCCCCTCCCAGCCTATAGGTGGCTTCAGGGTTTCTCTTCTCTATGTGCATGATCTTGAACTTCTTTACTAGTTTATCCAGATCTCTTCTCATTCTGCCCACCCCATCTGGATCATCTACTCTGGTGCAGATCTTGGTGTCTTCTCCAAACTGACAAACCTTACCCTCAAGTCCATCTGCAATGTCACTGATGAAGATATTGAAGAGGACTGGCCCCAGGACTAATCCCTGAGGTACCCCACTTGTGACTTGCATCTCTTCTGACTGCATACCATTTACTACCACTCTCTGTTTTCTGCCCGTCAACCAGTTTGAAACCCAGTTGACCAACGTTTGACCCATCCCGAGTCTACCCAGCTTATTAATCAATCTTCTATGTGGAACAGTATCAAAAGCTTTGCTGAAGTCAAGGTAGGCAACATCAGCTGCTCCCCCTTGGTCCAACACTCTGGTTACCGAGTCAAATAAATCTATGAGATTAGTTTGACAGGACCTTCCTTTTGTAAACCCATGCTGTCTTGGACCCTGTGCTCCTATGGATTCCAGGTGTTGCACTATCCATTCCTTAAGGAGTGTCTCCATAATCTTGCCCACTACTGTGGTAAGACTGACTGGTTTGTAGTTCCCTGTCTCCTCCCTGCTACCACTCTTGTGGAGCGGGAATCACATGAGCCCTTCTCCAGTCTTCTGGGACCTCTCCTGTGCTCAGAGACTCACTAAACAGTTCTGATAATGGCTCTGCTAGTTCCACCCTTAGCTCCATTAGTACCCTGGGATGTATGCCATTAGGTACCATTGCCTTGTCCACCCTGAGCTTATCAAGCTCTTGTAGGACCCTTTCTTTTGTGAAGGGACTAGTGCACACCTCCTTCCCCCCTGTGTCCATGGTGCAGAGTTGTGGGCCCTGCCCTACCTTCTCTTCAGTAAATACTGAGCAGAAGTATCTATTAAGGACAGATGCTTTTACATGGTCCTCCTCCTCACACACCCCCTTATCCCCTTTGATCTTAGCAATACCCCCTCTGGACTTTCTCCTTTCACTAATGTATCTATAGAAAGTCTTATCACCTTCTTTTATTGTTCGTTCGTGCTAGTGTTTCCTCGGTTTGGGCCTTTGCCTGCCTTACTGCCTTCCCTGTGTCCCTTAAGGAAGTTTGGTATGCCTCCCTGTCTTCATCCTGCTGCATTCCCTCATATTTCCTGAAGGCCAGCCTTTTGGCTCTGACCTTTTGTGCTACTGTGTTTGAGAACCAAAGTGGTTTCCTTCTTCTTTTGCACTTCCTTTTCTCACTAACACAATGGGATGTTGCTTTAAGTATTACATCTTTAATGCTTGCCCACTTTGCCTGTACCCCCTCACCTGTATTTCTTCTTGCCAGGGCTAGCTTAACTCTGTTGGCCATCTTATCAAAGTCAGCTATTCTGAAGTCCCATACTTTTGCCTTGGAATGGGATGATTTTGTTCTAATGGCCAAATTGAACCATACCATGTGATGGTCTCTGGCCCCCAGGTGACCTTCTACCTGGATATCTGTGATCCTTTCCCTGTTAGTCAGTACTAGATCTAGGATAGCCCTGTCTCTTGTGGGTTGTTGTACCAGTTGTTTGAGGCCTTCCCCCTGCAGGGAATCCACCATGTATCTAGTTCTGGCAGATGTCCCTGCTGGTATTGACCAATCTGTATCTGGCATGTTTAAGTCTCCCATTATCAGAACCTCCCCTTTAGATGTCATGTTTTGTATATCTTCTAACAGTAACATGTCTATGTCCTCCCCTGGTCTGGAGGCCTGCACACAACCCCAGTTTGTATGGCTGTCCCATTTCCTGTTTCCAGGGTGACCCACAGTTCTTCTGGCTCCTTATGTGTATTCTGAATTTCTGTAGCTTTGATATTTTCATTGACATAAAGGGCCACTCCACCCCCACCCCCTTTTTGCACCTCGATCTCTTCTGAACAGTACATAGCCAGGTACTGAAGTCTCCCAAGTGTGGTTACTGGTAAACTATGTCTAATGGCTACTATGTCCAGTTTAGCCTCTGTCATTATTGCCTGCAGGTCTGGGATCTTGTTTCCCAGACTGCGAGCAATTGTATACATGATTTTCCAAACAGCCTGCACTGCTTTATACTTCTACCCTACCCTACCCCACTCAATTCCTTCAAAGACCCAGACAAAACTAAAACCTAATTAAACTAAGTATTATGTAAAAATCCACAAAATTAGAAAATGTTCCCTAGCAGCACTAGGAAAAAACTTTATATTTTGGAGCAATTAGCTCTCAAAAACAAGTTTTAACGAGGTTTTAAAAGGCTTTATTGGCTCTGATGCACCACAACAGACTGCTCTCTGACTCAAAAAGCAGCAGAATGAGCTGTAAACAAGCTGCACATGATATTTGACCTATTTACCTACAATGCATTGCAAATTTTGCTTTTAGAGCAATATTTTGCTGGCGAAATGTTGAACATCAGTGGGTGAAACTGGCAGACCAAGGCATTTCCACCAAATTTTGCCATTACGTGAAATCATGAAACCAGGCAGAATTTAATTTTGACAAGGTAAAAAATTTTGCCAAAGCATTTTACACACAATTTCGCCATTACGTGAAATCATGAAAAACAGGCAAAATTTTGTTTTGCCTGCGTGAAACATTTCGCGTAATTGTGGAATAACATGAAGTATTTCACCAGGTGAAATATTTCAGTTTCGCACAACACTATTGGGCACATAGTCTGAATTATTCACTCACCTACATGAAGTCCCTCCATCACAGGGTTGATGCTCATTGCATGGAAGTGGGTAGAAGCCTGCACTGGGATTGCCAAAGCTGTAACTGTTACATGGATGGCTTCAATGTCCAGTACTGTCAATCTGGCTCCATTCACAAGCAGTAACATTCATACACACATACACACACACTCTCATCACACACATCTCACTCACTCACTCACTCACTCACTCACTCACCCACCCACTCACTGATGTTTGGTCTGGTTTCCTGCAACAGGAAACAGCAACACAGCCTGAAGGTCAGGTGAGGTACATTCAGGGATATCATTAAAAGGAACTTTTTCTCACAGGGGTAGTGAACCTATGAAACTTGCTATTAGTGAAGATAGTGGAATAATGACAGTACCCTTACCTCAGTGCTTGCGCACAGAGGTTCTTTGTCTTTTAAATAGTTTTTTTTATTTTAATGGGTTCACCACAATATATCTAAGGCACACTGCCTTAAGGGTAGCTGGTCCATTCCACTGGGGTGTCAAACAGACGAGGCATACTGATGAGTCCTGGTTGGACGAAACACGTGTCTATGTCTTCTGTTAGCACCCTTTGCAAACTATGTGAGAGGCCTTTCGGCACCATGCAATTCTGCTTAAAGTTGGACCAGCATAACATTCTGTGGTGATTTGCATATGCAGCCCATGATGCTTTGCACTGTGGGGGCATGTGTAATTTTGTATTTTCTTGAAACTTGGCTTCCCAGCCAAATGCCCTTTGGGGTAACCCTTACCTCAGTGCTTGTGCACAGAGGTTCTTTGTCTTTTAATCACAGTATAGCCCATAAAGGTAATCATGAACACATTTTTGATTACTAAGGGCATCAGAAGGTACTTTGGGTAGTAGGGTGTGTAGTGAATCCCTATAAATTGATATATGCTTGCATAATTTAATTTTTCATCACTGCTTGTAAAACAGGGGGCATACATGATTGATATAGAGCCCTCACTGACCATAAATTACTATGCTACTATGGTACTGTGTAAAGAAATATATAAAATTGGGCCCTCTGTATCTCAAAAAGCCACATTACATATGAAGCCTTCTCTAACTCTTACTTGCCTCTGATTCTTTGCTAGGTAAAGCTAAAATAATGAATTGTCATGTTTAACAACTTACAGAACTTCTTATCCTGTGTCTGAATTTTTGGTTGAGGGCATCCAAGATATTAGGAAAGAGTGAGGAAAAGCAAAAGGATAGATATAAACATAAGTCACTTAATGCAGAGTCCTCTAACTTGGAATCTGCAATTTAGTAAAACCAAACAGTGTTTTCTATCAAAAAAATCGTCACAAAAATGATGACAAACACTACAGACAGCTTAGCTGCCTGTTGCTCTGTCGTGGATTCTTTGTTCCAGTCAGAACTCCTCTTTCATTTCATCTGCTTACCACGTCTATGTAGAATTAAAAGAATATAGATGCTGGCCAGGGCCATTAATATCACAAAAATTACATCTCGCGCGAATAAAATAAAACCAATTAGTTGAAATATTAGTCTGTTAGGAAAAAATTATGAAACAGTACCCAAGTTGGACTGTAGACTTCTGGTCAGTCAAGTAAGTTGTGGCAACAGCAAAATGTGCAGAGTTAATGCTAGACACCATGCTTAGTAGTCCTAGAAAGATAATGATAGGTATTATGTATTTTTGCATGACAGCTTTTAAGTGAAACCATCCAGAAGTGAGAGTCACACCTTGGAAACAGCTGAGTAGACAGGTTAAGCTGATGATCATGACTCTAGACATAGAGGCCAACTTGGCAGCCAAGGTCAGTGTAGAAATATTTCACTCCAAAAACAAACATGGACTGTGGAAGTCCAACTGTTAAAAGGCGAATAAGGTTTGATCCTACACATTGGACAACTTTTTCTCTGCTGGCAACATCTTTTTGTCTTGATAGGTAAAAATTGTAATGGATATTAGACCATGATATTACCAAAGACACCAATAATTGTTGTCATGCTGAATATAATTCCTGTGATGAGTCGCTCTACTTGCATTTCTCTGAAGAATTAGTCAATGCTCACTTGTGAATGTAACATAATATGAAAATACAGACCAAGTCAATGTTTTCCATGGACAGAAGATATTTTCTGAAACATAAGGAATAAATGAATTTCAAAAATGTTACATGCCGCAAAACAATCACTAACAATATGATACAAATGTCATCCTATCTGTTGATGTGTTAAAGCCTTTTTCAAGTTTTTCATAGTGAGGGAGCTCCCTCCCTGAAAACTGAAGGAATTTCTTGGCTTGCTTACAAGATAGGGTATGCCGATGGAAGGGCAAAACCCCATGGGCATAATCCCCCACAGCGACATTTTCGACAAGTTTTGAAAATGTCACTGTGGGGGACCCGCTGGTGAAATTTTGTCCTTTCACCGATTTTCATCCCCCCCACCTCGCGTTAACTCTGACTGGAGTTAACAATCTGTAGAAGGGGGTGTATGGGGGGTGCAGCCCCCCGCATGGGTGGTTCGGGGGCATACCCCCAGATAGAAAACAAACCGATGTCTGACAGGTGAAATTTTGCCTGTCAACATCAGGGATGTCTCTATGCCGAACGTCGACAACAATGTTGTCTCATCAGCACAGGTAAACCCCAGTTAGATATGTGTGTAGAACTGTGACCCATATTGTTTTAAAAATAATTTACTAGAAAAGATTGACATGACATGTGTTAAAAAGTTGCTTAGATCATCAGGTTTTCCAGCATACTCTCATACAAATATGGTTGTCTTTCAGTCTTTTGAATGTGTTTACTGGTGTGAAACACTGATGGTGTAAGAACATATGAACATACAAAATTGCCAGCAAATACAGGCTTTATAGTCTATCTAGTCTGCTTGAGCATGAAGCACTTCAGCAATTTAGACTGCAGCTGCCTCCCTTCCCCTTACCCCCTCTGAATTTCCTTCTGCTTCCTTTACATACACCCCTGTCCACCCTCAGTTTGGACCATGCCTTTGATCCTGTCCCATCCCCTCTTGAAGCTGCTCACCAACCTTAAAGATATCACCTACACTGGCAGCACATTCCACCCTGTAACCACCCTTTCTGTGAAATAGTGCCTTCTCATTTCCCTCCTGAATCCTCCTCCTTCCAGTTTCAGACTGTGTCCCTTGGTTTCCCTCCCACTTTTTAATTTGAACATACTCTCAGTGTTAACTCTGTTTATGCCCTTCAGGTACTTGAATGTCTCAATCATAACCCCTCTCTCCCTTCTATCCATCAGGGAATACATATTGAACTCCTTCCGTCTCTCCTCATATGGTTTATCCCCCAATCGCAGGATAATTTCTGTTGCCTTATGCTGCACCCCTCCAGTAGCTTGATGTCGTTTTTCAAGTATGGGCACCAGTACTGAATGCAGTACTCCAAGTCTGGCCTCACCAGAAACCTGTACAGGGACAGGATAACTTCCTCTCTCCTGGAGGTGATTCTCCTTGAGATGCACCCCAGCATTCTATTGGCCATTGCCACTGCCCTCCTGCACGGGGCTGATTGGTTTATTTCCCCTGTTACTAGTACTCCCAGATCCTTCTCCTCTATTGACATGAATAGCTGCACTCCCCCCAACCAGTACCTATTTCTGGTATATCTGGCCCCAAGTGCATGACTCTATACTTTTTGGTGTTGAACCCTAATTGCCCTGAGTTTGACAAGTCCTCCAGTTTTGCAAAATCCTCCTGGAGTACTCTATCTTCCCCCCCATTGACTTCCCCACAAATCTTAGTGTCATCTGTAAGGAGGCTGATCTTGTTTTTTATCCTGTCTGAAATGTCTGCAATCTAAATGTTAAACAGCACTGGTCCCAGCACCCGAGCCCTGTGGGATCCCACTTGTTACAGCTCTGGGCTCCGATAGTTCACCCCCTATAACTACCTTCTGCTGCCTATCCAGTAACCAGCTCTTGACCCAGCTAACCAGTTTCCTCCCAAGTTACCCAACTTGCTGGTCAGCCTTCAATGAGGCATCGAGTCAAAGGCCTTGCTGAAGTCCAGATAAAGGATGTCTACCACATGGCCCTTGTCCAGTGCCCACGTCACCCAATCAAAAAAGTCAACCAGGTTTGTCTGGCAGGATCTGCATGATACAAACCTATGCTGCTTGCTACCTGGAAACCATTATCCTTCAGAAATTTCACCAGCCTCTCCTTGAGGATAGTCTCCATTAAAGTTCTCACAATGGCAATAAGGCTCACTGGTCTGTAGTTCCCTGGTTTGTCCCTGGGCCCACTCTTATGGAGGGAACCACATGCGCCATCCTCTAGTCCTTGAGTATGCACCCAGTATCCAGGGAGGTGTTAAATAAGTCCACCAGTCATCCTGCCAGGACTTCTACCAACTCTCTCAGGACTCTTGGGTGAACTCCGCCTGGCCCAGGCACCTTATCCACCCTCAGGGACTTAAAGACCTCCATCACCGTACCCACTGTTATCTCCCCATCCATAATCCCACTCCCACCCCACCCTTTACCTTAGGCACAGGTCCTTCTCTCTCCCTGGTAAATACTAGAGAGAAGTACTCCTTGAGTACTTCTGCCTGCTCTGCCCCCTTTTCTGCCCATCCACTGCCATTCTTGATCCTAGGAATCTGATCCTTACTCTTTCTCTTCTTCCACATTTACCTGAATAAATAATGTTCCCCTTCTCTGATCCCCTGTGCTAGCCTTAGTTCTCTCAACACGTTGGCTGCCCTTACTATTCTACTCACCTCCCTGGATTTCTTCACATATTTCTCCCTGTTCTCCTCATGGTTGGATCTTTTAAAGCTCCTAAAGGCAGCCTTCTTTTCCCTCACCCTATCCACAACCTCCCTGTTCATCCAGATTGGTTTCTTGATCCTTGTTTTCTTGCTCTGGCTCTTTACACATGCGTTAGTGGCCACAGCCAGACCCTGCTTGATGATTGCCCATTTTTACTCAGCAGCCATGTATGTGTGGATGTTAATTATGTACCCTCCCAGTATACTGCCCATCCTGCCAAAGTCTTCCCTTTTGAACTCCAGGACCTTAGTCTTTGTTGTGGCTACCTCCTTTCCTAGATTGAGGGAGAACCACACTATGCGGTGATCACAACGTCTTGGACTTGTTTGCTGTCTGTCAGCATCAGGTCCAGAATGTTCACCTCCCTAGTTTGTTCTGTTACCTTCTGTGTCAGGAAGCCATTCTGGAAGGCCTCCAGAAGGATCTTCTCCCTGGTACATGAGGCAGCTGGGACCCTCCAGTCTACCCCTGGCAAGTTAAAATCCCCAACCACCACAGTGATACCTTTGCCACTAAGCCTCCTTAACTGTTCTCCCAGCTCCCTATCATTCTCCTCCTTTTGAGTTGGTGGCCTGTATACCACCCCAATCTAACCTTTTTTACCCTTTGAGCTGTGGAGTTGCACCCATAAGACATCCACCCTGCCTTCCTCCCCCTCCTCCCTGTTATATATATTATCCCTTCCCTAAAATAGATGGCCACCCCCTTTTCCTTTTGCTCTGTCTCTGCAGTATAGTTTGAAGGCTGGGATAGCTAGGTCCCAGTTATGGTATTGGTTTGCCCAAGTCTCAGTGATGGCGACTATGTCTACCTCCCCTTCCACCATCAGTGCCTGCAATTCTGATGTCTTGTTACCCAGGCTCCTAGCATTCAATGATACCACCCTCCAATGTGACCTTAACCCCTCACAACTTTTCCTCACCCCCATCCCCACTCCTATTTGAATTTTGCTCCTGCCTAACAAGGGGGAGAGGTCCAAAGGATCCCTTCTCCTTGTGCCTGCCCACCTTTCACCATCCACTCTTTCCTAGTTTAAATTGTACTTATCCTGAATTAACTGCCCCAACTTCTGCTTCAGGAAGTGTGAGCCTTCTTTGCTAAGGTGCAACCTATCTGGCACATACATGTCCTTATTCTCTCACTTCTTGCCCACTCCCCACCATTCCATACCCCATGGACCCACAACATTTCCTAAGCCATTTGTTGAAATCTGAAATTCTTTGCTTCCTAGCTGTACCAGATATTGGTACTGGAAGAATTTCAGAGAACACTACTGACGTTGCCACTTTACTGCTTTGTTTTTCCACTTCCCTGAAACTTTCCTCCACCTCTTCTACCCTTCTCCCCTCCAGGTCATTTGTGCTCAGGTGCACTACAATGTGTGGCTTCTTTCCTATCCTCTCCACATACTTGTTATTATATTGACCCACTCTACCTGCCAACATGCCCAGCATACACTCCACCCAAATGCTGCTTTTCCTGGCACCCTTGACTCCCCATTTAACACAATTAAGTATTGAGTTCCCCAGAATGATTACCCTCCCTCCTTAATACTTATCACCCTCCTGTTGTGTGCTATTCCTCTGACCCCCAACTTGATCCTCCTCCCCTACTTCAATGTCTATGGATCCATGTGCCTCCACTGAACCTTGCTTATCCACTATCCTTTGTCCCCTCCTCTCCTGCCTAACACCACTGCCTGGTCTGTCTGATTCCTCCCTCTTACCATTCCCCATCTACTATCCATCCTCCCTTCTGTATCTGCTACCCATTCCTCTAACATAGCACCCCCTTGGCACTGTCTCACCTTGACCCCCCTGATCCATGCTTTACCTCTTCCTTGTGCCCTCCTCCCCTGTATGTTTCTTACCTTGGCTGTCTATTGCACTGCCCAATCCATTTGCAACTTGTCCCCTCCTCCCTCCTCCAGTAACTGCTGCTCCACATCCTACCTTCACTCACCCCCTGCCTCTGTTGCCATCTGGACTACTGGTCTTGCCTCCCACCTCTCTGCTGTCTCCACTGCCCTTCCTACTCCCTTCCTCCCATACCTTTTCTGCAACTTCCCTCCCCCCTCCTGCTTCTTCAAGATAGTTAACACTGAGAACCTGTTCCTGTACTCATTCCCTATTTTCCGAGCTACCCGAACCACCGTTCCCTGTGACTTATGTCCTTGCTCTACCCTTGTTCCCATATCTGACCACCCTCCAGTCATAAGCCCCTGTTCTCAGCTGCTCCTGAGTGACTGCTCCATTTGGCCTATCTCTCTCTCTCTCTCTGTTTACCCCTGTGTTCACTTCCTGTGACATCTAGGGAAGCCCTTCTCTGGTCTTCTGGCACTTGGTGTTCCCCCCTACCCCACCCACTTCTTCTCAGCTCCCTTCTCAACCATCCAAGCTCCTCTCTCAGTTGTCCCACCTGCCTACATGCCATAGACCCCCTTGCCCTCCATGCAACCCCAAGAAGATGGCTGCCCACAATCATTACAACTTGCCACACATCCTGCCTCCCCTCCCACTTGGCTGCCCACAAATACCCTCCATACCCTTGTTCCTCCAATTGCCTACTTAGTGCCCCAATTTCCAGGACCATCCATTCTCCCTGTTGTCCCTTTCAAGTATTATTCCTACTCTGTATCCCCTTTGCTACAAACAAATCCATCCTCCACTTAAAATATGAACTCTCATGACTGCTTCTCTCCCCTCTCCAACATGGCCTGTGGCCTACAGTCCTCCCTGGGGATGCCCTGCAAATGCCACCTAGTCAGGCGCCACACTCCTGCTTCATGGCACTCATGCTTTGGGGGTCACTCACATGAGAGGTTGCTTGGCCCACTGGGATATATACAGTATAGTGGCTGCAGTCTCTCTATTGGTCTAGGTGCACCACATGGGCCCTTGGCATCCTCCATACTTCAGTCCCTCAATCTTCCTTATTCCTCTACCTCCCACCTCCCAGTCCCCAGGTCACACAAATCCCATGGCAAAATAGAGTAAAATCAGCAGCACACTCAATAAAAATGAAAGAATATCCCCAACTTCCCTGTTCCAGTAGTCCACACTCCCTCTGCTCAGTGGCAGCTCTCCGGTGTCTGGTCTACATTTTTGACTGGCTTTCATATTTACGTTCCTGGCTGCAGCCACCCTATTGACCTAGCTGCACCATGTGGCTCCCCGGTGTCCTTCTTACTTCAGTTCCTCACTCATCCTCTCTCATTACTCTACCACGCACCTCCCACTTCCCAGTCCCCAGGTCACACAACCCCCTCAGCAAAACAGTGTAAAATAAGCAGCACACTCAATAAAAATGAAAGAATATCTGACTTCCCTGTTCCTGTAGTCTGCACTCTCTCTGCTTGGCAGTGGCTCCCCAGTGTGTATACTGTAATAGATAATCATCAGATAATCTAATGGATAGACAACATTTTGCCTCTTTTTTTGGTTATGGTTAACTTAGTCATTGTCAAATGTATACTTTTTTTCTGAAGAAGACAGAAAGGCTACCAATTGGTCCTGAAGAAGCACATTATGCTTCCATGCAGGCAATCTGGTTTGGGGACTGCATTTGGGTCCCTGCAGCTAGGTAGGCAAGGGATGGGACCAACATTGTTTATTTGCTTGATATTTTTATTTTCATGTGTTGACCTGGAAAGTCACACTAAGAACACATTTCCAGATATGGGGCATTCCAAGGTGGTAAGAAATACAAAATCAAAAAGTGACTAATGCAAAGTACAATATCTAATAAACAGGGATGTAGCCATACAGTAAAAATATGTACACTAAGACTATGTTTAGTGTCCCATCTGAAACAGTCAACACACATTTTGTACACTATTGTACTTTATTACTCCACCCATGCACTGGTAAATTGACATTGCTCCCTTAAGACACCCACATACTAACCCCCCATCCTGTTATACATTTTTCCTGGGATTAAAAGACAGTCTCAATGGCCAACTCTTCTAGCTTTGACTGCCATGAATGAACCCATAGAAAGGAGTAGCTGACCTTGTGTTGTATTCTGTGAAGCAATGCCACAATACAGAACCTTGTTATTGCCCCACCAAAATAAAATTGTACACTACAGAGAATGTCTTCCTATACCCATGCCAAAAAAGTAACAAATGCAATGTGCAATACAGAATATCAGATGGTTCAATGTACAGCATTTACAATCTTGTAAGAATTTAAAATAGCCAAGGGAGGAAGCAGAAAGACTGAGTGAGGCAGTGATTACACCCACAGTGACTAGTGCAACAGGGAAGGCTAGGGGATTAGGGAAGGTTAACACAGGGAGAAGAAATTCCACAGAGATTGAAGGAAGCAAAGAGAAGGGCAGGCAGGTCTGCAGGAGGAATTTCAGTTGGAATAAAGGGGAAGGAGGCAAGGTAGGAAGACAATGTATCAGATGAGAGCAGGATCAGGGTAACAGACGGGGCAAGGGGGAGCGCAGGAAGGGGGGCAGGTTAGAGGAAGAGAGGGACAAAGAACATGGAGAACCATGTGTACTAATGCAAATATTCTGGGAAACAAAATTCCTGACCTTGAGGCAATCACTGCAGAGGCAGACCTGGATCTGGTGGCCATAACAGAGTCATGGTACATGGAGAGCCATAGCTAGGAAGTGGCCATCCCAGGCTACCCCATGCTCCAGAAGGACAGGCCAGGAAAGAAAGGCAGAGGGGTTATTTTATATGTAAAGGAGGGTATACGAGCTATTGAGATACAGGGGCAAAATGGGGATAAAGAAGGGCTGGAGGTACTATGGGTCAGTCTAGAAATGGAGTGGGGGTCTATTACTCACATGAGGGTGGTATAAAGGCCTCCAACACAGGGGGAGGATTTAGACAGATCTATGACAGTCAGTCGACAATTTTGTTGTCGACCGATGTTAAAGTGACTCCTTTATGTCAACCACATTTGTGGTCGGCATAAAGATAGTCATTCCAGATTGTGTTTTCTTCTGTGGGCTTCACCCCCAAACACCCCATGTGGGAGGCTCTGTCCCCCACACCACCTGCTACTAAATTAATCAACTCCGAGTTGGAGTTGTTTCAGGGAGGGGGTGCAATACCCCTAGAAAGCAGTACCAGGGTACCACGCCAACACTACAGCAACCTGGCACTGTTGCTGCTGTAGTGTCAGTCGTAGTAAAGTTGTCTCCTTAGTGACTGCATATGGTGACAGTATACCAGTTTAGACATAGCTATGGGGGAAGCCATTAAAAAATGGCCAACAATGGCGCATTTTGATAATCAGAGGCTCCCCAATGTAGATTGGGGCATTCTCATCACAGCTACATCAAGGGCAGGGAGATCCTCCATGCCATACAAGGGGCATTTCTCAAGAAGTTGGTTTTGAAACTTATGCAGTGCTGGACCTGGTACTTACAAACAGAGATAGCATAGCTGATGACACAGTGGGTAGTCCCCTGGGTACAAGTGATCATCATACAGTGTGCTTTGGCATATGGATAGGGCAGGGAAAAAAGCACACTAAGACAAGGGTTCAGGGCATCAGAAGGAAAGATTTTAAAGATACTGGAAACTATCTCAGAGAATGCCTCAAATGTTGATTGGGGCATTCTCATCATAGCTACATCAAGAGGAAGGGTGATCCTCAACTCCATACAAGGGACATTTCTCAAGTAGCTGGTTTTGAAACTTACACAGTGCTGGACCTGGTACTTACAAACAGAGATAGCATTGCTGATGACACAGTGGGTAGTCCCCTGGGTACAAGTGATCACCATACAGTGTGCTTTGCCATTTGGATATGACAGGGAAAAAAGTACACTAAGACAAGGGTTCTGGACTTCATAAGGGAAGATTTTAAAGAAACTGGAAACCATCTCAGAGAATGCATCAAAGGAGGGGAAGGCTGAGAGGGAGTGGAGACTCAGTGAAGAAAAATTAAAGAGGGTATAGCCCGGGCAGTGACATGCTGTTTGAAGGATGTCAACAAGGGAAAGAAGAGGAAGTGGCTGCTACGGTTCTCTAAGGAGATGGAAAAGGCACTGAAGGAGAAAAAAACAGCATTTAGAAAGTACATGGAGACCCAGAAGGATGAAGACAGGGAGGTATATCTGTCAAACCAAAGGGAAGCAGGAAGAAGGTGAGGGCAGCTAAAGCACTAACCAAGGAGATGATAGCTGAGGAGGTAAAGAAAGGAGACAAGACCTTCTTCAGGTAGGTATAGAAAAAGAGGAAGACAAGGGGAGGCATAGTGAGAATCAGGAGGCAGGAGGGACTACATAGAGGAAGATCAAGAGAAAGTGGAAATAATGGACAATTACTTCTTCTCATTCTTCATGATAGACAGTGGTGGATGGACCAGCATGCTACAGTTAAGCAACAGATAGAGGGGTTGTGGATGCAAGTCCAGTGTCAGTGGTGAGGGTCTGGAAGGAACTGGAAGCCTTTTAAGGAGAATAAGGCAATGGGACCAGATGGGATTCATCCAATGATCCTAAAGGAACTCAGCACATTGCTGACCACCCCTCTAGCAGTGCTTTTTAGCACCTCACTGGAAATGGGGAAGTTTTAGAAGACCTGGAGGATGACTGATGTGATCCTCCTGCATAAAAGTGGCAATAGGGAGGATGCTAGCAACTACAGGCCAGTCAGACTCACATCAATGGTGGGGAAGTTAATGGAAACACTACTGAAGGAAACTCATATGGAGCACCTGGAGGCAAAAGGGTACAGGACTGCAGGCAGGTTTTATTGGAGAGAGGTCTTGTCAAATTAATCTCTTAGATTTCTTTGACTGGGTAACCAGGGAAGTGGATGAAGCAAGAGCCGTGAATGTGGCCTATCTGGATTTTAGTAACACTTTCAACACTATGCCACAAAATAGGCTAGTTAATAAACTAAGCAGTCTCAGGGTGGAGGAGAAAGTGACAATCGGTGTACAAACTGTTTATTGATTAGGATTCAAAGGATGGTAGTAAATGGTAGCCACTCAGACAATAGGAGAGTGACTAGTGGGGTGCCACAAGGTTTGGTGCTGGGACTGGTCTTCTTCAAAGTCTTCATAAGTGACATTGCAGAGGATCTTGAGGGTAAGGTGTGTCTCTTTGTGGATGATAATGATACAAAATTCTGCAGCATGGTTGACACTCAGAAAGAGGTGGAGAGAATGCAAAGAGACCCGAGGAAACTAAAGGAATGGTCTAGAGGTGGCAGCTATGTTTCAATGCCAAAAATTGCAAGATTATGCACCTATGCCTGTGTAACCCAGGGGCTGTGTATAAGATGGGGGGAGGAAAGCTTACAGTCACAAGGCAAGAGAAAGATCTAGGTGTCATCATATATGATGACCTCTAGGTACCTGGGCAGAATGACAAAGCAGTGGGAAAGGCTAGAAGGATGCTGGTGTGCATTGGGAGAGGGAATTCTAGCAGGAGGACAGAGGTGGTGCTGCATCACCCACTGTTGATGCCTCACCTGGAGTACTGTGTCAGGTTCTGGATGCTGCATCTCTGAAAAGGCATTGAAGGAGTGGAAGCAGTACAGAGGAAGGCAACCAAAATGGTGATGGGGTTGAATGAGAAGCCATACAAGGAAAGGCTACAGGAACTTAACATGTACTCCCTGAAAGAGGAGGGTGAGAGGGAACATGACTGAAACCTACAAATACCTCACAGGAGTAAACAAGGTGCAAGTGTAGGGTGTATTTCAGAGAAAGGAAGGCAGTAGAACAAGGGGCCATGCAATGAAGCTAAGAGGACAAAGTATAAGAGAGATATGTGGAAATACTTCTTTGTGGAAGGGTGGTGCATGACTGGAAAAGCCTGCCAGAGGAGGTGTGGGGGCAGAGACTGTGGGGAGATATAAGCATGCATGGGATAGACACAAGAACATATTAGGAAGAGGAACAGAGGAGTAACATCAGTTTTGTTTTGTGACTCTGCTAATGTTCCCCCCAAGCCAACTGGCTCTTATCCTCCGGTCTCTTCAGCCCTGTCACCCTGGTGTCCTCTGGTACCATATACCTCCCGGACAGTGACACCAGTGCAGCAAACAACACTACAGTGACTATGAGGGTCACATGATGGCATCCAGCTAGGCTGCAGCTGAGGCCTAGAGCTCTGCTCTCCGGTTACTTCTAACTCCGTTATTTGAACTCCTCCGGTGTTTGAATCGGCCAAATTCCCACAGATTATACTGTCTCTACAACGTGAGGCTAGCGGGAGTGCAGTTTGGGGCTACAGACTGCCTTACTTTAATACGATGGAGGTTGATGTTAAACAGGCCGCTGTGCGACACACACCACCCGCCTCTCCAGAAAAAGCGGCCAAAAAGCAGCGTAACCAAGCTAACCCCAAGTCGGAATGTGGGGGTGACAAAACTCAGCTATCTAGCCCTCTCACAGAAGACAGATTTTTACAGGAGCTGATGCCGCTGAAGGACCTCTTACGTGAGCTGGCTGGGGAACTTAAGTCTCTCCAAAGCGACCTAGTCTCGGTATCCACCCGGGTGTCCGATGTAGAAGCCAGGGCTTTCTCTCTGGAACAGTGGAGAGACAGGACCAATTCGGAGGTACAGGGGCTCAAGCAGCATGTTATCAAGCTACAAAGTAAGACCGAAGATTTAGAGGGACGGAACCAGCGGAATAATTTACTGATTTTGGGCCTACCTGAGGCTGAGGAGGGACCAGACTTGCTAACATTTCTGCAGAAACTCTTGGTTAAATTGGTAGGCCTCTTCACCGCTAGCTCCTAATACCATCTGGAGCGGGTCCATCATTCCCTGAGGCTCTCGCCCCCGCCGATCCCTCTGTGTCCCATCATTATAAAATTTGTTATATAGAGCGGCAGCATGTCTAATAAGGCCCGAGATCTGAAGGAGGTGCTGGGGATCTACCAAGCTCAGAGTCACCCAGGATCTGCCGAAAGAAATCAGAGTCAAGAGAGCTGCCTACCACTCTATTGTCCAGAAGTTGATCGCTTCCATCCCCTTCAGAGTGGGCTACCCTCAAGCGATACTTCTGGTCACCACTGGAAGCTCAACGATACTTTAGTAATTCTCGAGGCAGCCCTGAAGGACCTTGCCGTTAAGCTGCCTGACTTGTTCAAGAACGCTAGGTGAAGGACACTGGACGGGTGCACTATCCCATCAGATGGGCCTACTATCTATTTTGTGGTCTACCTAGGTGGTTGGGGGTCTTAGCCTTAGCCTTCCCTTCATAGGTCGTCACCTGGATTTATTTTATTACGAAGGTCTTCTCCACTTTATTTGGTTTCCCCCTCTCTCCCTTTTTTTATATGTCTTTCCTCCCCAACCCTTACAGCGCCTTCTGACTTACCCCGGGGTTGCCGTTAGTTTTTTATCTCTGTTAGGACCTTATTTTTTAGATGCCTCCCCTACCTGGCTGCTTCTGGCTGGAGTGTGGTTATCCTGGCGCTGCTGTATCAGATAGGCTGAGCCTGCTCCCCGGGTCCGCTGGCTTGTTTATCCGGATCCTGACTGCTCAGTGGCGGTTCCTCAGGGACACTTCCTGGCAGTGGACCGGTTTGTCCGTGGCAGATATTTGGTTCCCCTGGCAACATCAGGCCTATGCGGAGAGCGCCACTCAGAGCAGGGAGCTGATTCTCGATCCAGGATGGTTCAATTTTGGGGAGGATTCCTTATGCGGGTGAGAGTGCCCCTGGTACTTTTTTCCTGTTGGGGTGGGAGGGTTTTATGCCAGTTTGACTGCTAGAGGAGATTTTTCCTGGGAATTCCTGTTTCTGGTACTTGCTTTCTTTCTTGTGTGGTGCTCGGGTTTGAGGGCTGGGGGTGGGGGCTAGTTGTGTTGGGTTTCCAACGGCTTGCTGGTTGACTAATTGCGAGCCTAAAGTGGGAGGGTTGCTGACTGCCTCTGTGGTGAGGATTTTGTTGGGTATTTTCTGGGAGATGGACCCTATATTCATGTGTAACGATATCTGGGTAACACTTCCCTTAAAGGTTTGGATTATTACTATGGGGGTTTCTGAAGTTCGCTAAGGGGCTGGGGTGGCTGGAGTTCTCTTACTCTTTTCTGTACCCAGTTTGGTCTGTGTTCTGGCTCCCCAATGTAAATAGTTTATATGTTGGGTCTGGGGCTTATGGGTGTGGGGGTGGGTGGTTGTTACCATTTTGCTGTTCGACCTCGCTGTATGTGGGCATTTGGGTTGTGGGGTGGGAGGGGTGGCTTATTACGGGTCTTGTTGGGTATGTTGTCAGTTACCCTGGGCTATCATGTATTGTGCAAGCAAGAAGTTTTTGGTACTGGGATATTTAAGGGGGTGGGGTGGTTGGGGATTGTATTAGAGGTATGGTGGGGGTACTATGGTTTGCCAGCCTTTTGTTATGGTATAGTCTTCTTTGGGTCTGTTTGTTGGGGTGTGTGTCAATGGTATGGATTTTTGGGCAATGGGCTGGCAGCTATATTCGGGTCTGTTTGGTATGGGTTTTTTTTTTCCTGCTCTGGGTGTGTCGTTTTCCCTGGTATACCTTTGAATTGTTCTGGTTAATTGATCTTACTCCATTGTTTCTTAAATGGCTGCTAACAGAATCAAGCTAGCCTCTTGGAATGTACGCAGACTCAGGGATCGGGTCAAGAGGGCACAGATTTTTAGTCACTGCCTGTTAATTCAGGTAGACATCCTTATGCTTCAGGAGACGCACTTGAGCCATACGGACACCATATCCTTGTCTCTTGCTGGTTTCTCACAGGTATTTCTGGCTGGTGCTTCTAATCTGAGTAAGGGGTGGCAATTCTTGTCAAAAGCACGCCCTTTTCACGACCGATCTAGTGGTTTCGGACCTGGAGGAGGTTTATCCTGGTTAAGGGTACCTTAATGGTAGTTCAGTGATTTTGGGCTTTGTGTAATGTCCGTTGGAGGTTGCCCGGATTTCTTTTTATGACCCTTGTAGACAAGGTTAGTACTCTTCTTCCTCCCACCTCATATTGGCGGGATTGGAATGTTCCTTTCATCTACCTTAGACAAGGAGCCTCAGGATAATCGACCCCCACTCCAGCTCAGAGAGGTCCCTTCAGGATTTGATCTCCAATGTTAGGGTCTGCGATCCCTGGAGAATTTCGAATCCCTCTTACGGGCTTTTTCTTTCTTTTCTCAACCACATAACTCCAAGTCGAGGATTGATTATATTCTGTTAGCAAAGCTCTCCTATCGAATATTTTTCAATCTGGCATTGATCCAATTATTCTCTCAGATCGTGCCGTTGTCTGGATTTCCTTTTCCTTGACCCTGAATTTTGTAGAGATACCACTTGCAGTTAAATACTCAACTGCTTAAGGACCTTCTATTGTTTTGTGCATTCGGTCTCTGATTTCTTTTTCCTTGCTGACAACCTTGAGTCTACCCCGAGGTTTGATATGGTTTGGAGTTCACTGAAATGCTACCTTAGGGAGAGTTGATAAAGATGGCCTCGCTAGAAAAAGCTAGACTGGCGAATCCATTTCTCTACTAAGTAAAATTACTGATCTAGAAGCTAATTACTCTTTAACTTCTTCCCTAACCTCCTTAAGGCTCTCCTTGCAGTTAAACGGGAGTATTCAGATCTTTTAAAGGATAAGACAGAGTACTGCTTTGTGAGAACTCAGGCTAAATATTATGATCATGGGGAAAAGCTGGAAGCTCCTGGCTCTACGCCTTAGGACTCTAGAGGGTTCGAGGATAATCCCTTCCTTGATGTCCTCTTCCAGTTCTATTGTTACATCCCCCAGAGGTATTGCTGATATTTTGGAAAAATACTATATAGACCTCTATAGTAATTCTATATTGTCTGAGCCGGTTTCGAACATTACTTCATACTTAGAAGATATTGATATTCCCTGTCTGTCGTCGTCTCACCACCAAATTTTGACTGCCCCTATTTCTCTGGATGAAATTGAAAAGACCATTGCCTAGCTGACCTTAGATAAGGCACCAGGGCCCGACGGCTTCCCGGCCAATTTCTATAAGGCTTTTTCTAAAGAATTGGCTCCCTTGCTCCTCAAGCTCTATGAGTATTTTTCGTATGCGGTCGATATAGATCCCACTTTGTTCGAGGCCACAGTTATTTTGATTCCTAAACCGATAAAATTTTACTGATCCGCAAATTACCGCCTGTCTCCATTCAGAATTATGACGTGAAGATTTTTGCTAAGATTCTCAACAAAGAATTAAAAGTTTGCTGGGCTTACTTAGTCCTGAGCAAGTGGGCTTGCTTTGGGCAGGTCTTCTGCTGATCACTTAAGAACCCTGTTTCATGTTTCCCAGCATGCTAGCAGTCTCGTATCCTGTCGCATTGGTTTCGTTGGATGCTGAAAAGGCCTTTGACCGGTCGATTGACTTTTCTCTGGGCGGTTTTGGGGAGAATGGGATTCCCAGATTCATTCCTTAACTTGGTGAAAGTCTTGTATAGTGCCCTCGGCAAAAATTTATTGTAATGGGGTCTTTTCCTCTGTTTCGCTTATATACGGGTACCAGACAGGGTTGTCCTCTCTCTCTTTTGTTCAATTTATATTTTGAACCACTCCTTATCAAACTCAAGTCCTCCCCATTGGTTAAAGGCTGCAGGCTATTACAACAGGAGTCTGTCCTTTCTGCCTATGCTGACGATATTCTCCTCCATCTGAGTACCCAGGAATCTCTTAATGTGGCAAGTGATCTTATTAGGCAGTTTGATCCTTTCCGCTCAAGCTAAATATCTCTAAGTCTGAGATTCTCCCACTCAATGTTTATACTTGTAAACAGGAGTTCACCCTTTTGGGATGAGGTGGTCCCCAAATCTATTAAATATTTAGGAATTCATTTTGCTACTGAACCTCTTTATTGAAGAAATTGAACCTGGACAGTATTAAAAGGCATGTTCAGCAGGATTTGAAGAGGTGGTCAAAGCTCCCTATTTCCCTCTGGGGCCGGATAAACATTATTAAAATGAATATCCTTCCCAAGATCTTTTACCTCCTTAATCTGTTAAATTTGTGGCTTCCTATCACATATCTTCAGCAATTTCATACCATGTTCTCTGATTTTATCTGGTGTGGGAAGGGGGTCCGACACTCCTATGTTAAGCTCTCCCTTCCTAAGGAGAAGGGTGGACTTCGGCTCCCTAACCTTATACTTTATCATTGGGCAGCCCATCTTTCAAGCTTGGGAAGTGGCTTTCAGATCACAGTTTGAATGCCCGACCTGGCTCCAGGCTCCAACGCCACTACTTTCAAAAGCTAAACTCGATACTTATGCTATATATTTTGTTCCTCTGATGGAACTAGAGCGTTGGTGTCTGATAATGTGATTCTACTGTCTCTAAGTCATTGGCTCAATGCCTGGTGTCCCTAGGTATTCGGCTCTTCTGACTTTGGGCAGCCGGTGGTTCTCAACCCCAATGTTAAGCTGGGTAATTCATGGATTACTCCGGAGTGGCTCCCGCAGATTGTTGAGGCCAGAGTGGAAAGCTTTTACAGTCAGGGTTCTCTCCTGGCTTCAGGTGATATCATGGATAAATTTGACATTCCTAGGAGGGGAATTTTTAAAGTATATCAACAGAGGCACCTTCTAGTCGGGAGATTTGGTTCCTCTTTTAAGGAGTCTGGGGTTCACCCCTTTCTCTCTCAGATCCTCCTTCTAGCTTCTCAGCCCCATTCTATTTCTTTAATTTATTCCTACCTTCTGAACTACAAGTTTCCGGAAATAAGTGAGGGCTCCAGTGTCTGGTCTTCGTTGTTACCTGAGGTTTTGCCAGACTGGCCCCATATCTGGAAGGATCTGCACAGGTTCCACACACAGGATAGATTAGGTTAACTCAATATTATATTATTAATAATTTGTATTATACTCCTACGAAACTTTGTAAGCTTAAGAAGCTCTCCCACTCTAATTGTTCTAGATGTTTGCGAGAGGAGGGAAATCTTCTCCATGTCTTTTGGGCCTGCACTAAGGTTGCCCCCTTATGGACTCTTATTAGGGATAATCTGGACCCCCTTCTGGGTCTATCATCTTACTTATCCCTGAGATCTGTGTTCTGGGAGATTATTCTCAGATTGATAGCGTGGAGCCGATTTTTATGGCTTTGGTGTCTATGGCAGTCAAGTTTACCAGTTCTGAGGCACTGGACTGATCAATTGGCCCTGTCCTATGCTGAGTGGATGACCAAGATTAGTGCTCTCCTTCATTCGAGAGTTTAATTGCCAGCTTACACTGTCGTATGGATTTGTTCCAGAAGAGGTGGGGTAAATTACAGGCACTTTCTTTGCTCTAGTAGGCTAATACCTGATCCCTGAAGTCTGCCAGCTCTTCTTCAGTGACTCTGGATTACTTATGTACCTAGGATTGTGTTTGATAAGGATATCCTTTCTTATGGTGAATGTTATTTGCACCCAGAACGTACATGACCTTGTAATGATATATTGTGTTGGGGGAGGGGGCTGTGGCTGGGCTTTATGGTTTGGTTGTATGGCTGGGGGCTCTCTTATGTTTGCCACCCTGGACCGGGGGGAGAGGGGGACTGAGTGGTTACTGGAGGGGTGGGGGAGTCTGGGGTTGTGGGATGGGTGGTTGTTTGGGTGGGGGTGTTATTTGTTCCGGACTGTCCTTTTATTGTATTGTATGGACTTGTTGTGGTTGTTTGTTATTGGGGGTTCTTTTTTCTGTATTTGAAAATTTAATAAACTTGAATTTCAAAAAAAAAAAAAAACTACAGTGACTACAGCACCACAGAGCTGTAGTGTACGCACTGGAACCCGGCACTGTCTGTTGAGGGTATTGCACCCCCCAAATCAGCTCTGACCCAGAGTTGATAATCCTTAGTGGGGGGGTAGGGGGACATAGCCCCCTGCATGGGGGTATGGGGTGAAACCTCCTTAGAAAACACTTTATTTTCTTTTAGAACTGGCAGCAGATCATGGGGTAAAAGCGGCTCGACTCCGACAGTTTTGTTGTCTTGTCATTCGACAAACTTTTGTCGATGACCAGTCGTGATCCCTCTGGGACTTACCTTGTCTGGCTCTTCCCCAATGCTTGCCCCATCCCAGCAGGGTCATTGGGCCCTCCCAACCTCATGCCTCTGTCTGCCTTGGATTTCAGCCCCTGTTCAGAGACTACCATGCAAGGAAACATTCAGTATTAACAAATGCTTGTTTTTACTGGTGTGTAGGCTACAGAACACTAGCATTCAAGCCAGATGTGCCACTTAGTCTACAAAAAGCTGAAGAAAGGTTAAGTGTTTTGTGCTGGAGCAACATAGCTGTGATGGAGAAGGCAGACCTTGTGGTCATTGGTAAATCCTTCTAGCCATGCTACTTTAGGAGATAGGCATCTACATGTCACTTACTTAGCTAATCACACTGCCTGGATTAGAGGTGATATTTTCACAAAATGGGTGCAAGCTTGGGATTATAAATTGTGGTCAGATAGCACTTATTTTGAACAATATTTCCAGTCACCCTAGGTCCCCAGTCTGAAGAACATCATACTAGTTTTCTTACCTCTGAACAGTGCTTGTCTTATTTGGCCTCTCAATATGACAATTATCTATACCTTTATAAGTCTTCACAGTGGAAGAAGAGGGGGAAGGACCACCAAGGCACAACAGGAACACAGGTGGGGGGAGGTGAACACAAGTCCATTTAAAGAGAACAGAATTTTAAAGGGACTTGAAAACCTGAAAGTGGACAAGGCCATGGACCAGATAGGATACACATAAGGATACCAAAGGAACTCAGGGAGGAGCTTGCTACACCACTGACAGCTTTATTCAACAAGTCACTGTAAACAGCAGTGGTTCCAGGGGATTGGATTAGAGATCTTGAATCCAGTGGGTTACAAGACCAAAGTCAGCATGAATGTACAAGGGGAGGTCATGCCAGATGAATGTGGATTTATTTTTTGACTGGGTGACCACCGAAATAGATCAGGGAAGGACAATGGACATGGTCTACTTGGTCTTCATCAAGGCCTTTGACACTGTGCCACATAGGAGGTTCACAAAGGAATGTCAGAGTCAAGGAGTGATCTAAAGTGCTAACCTGCAAGAAAAAACTGGTCAATGGGTAGGCAACAGAGGGTGGTGGTTAATGACACTCACTGTAATGAGGGAAGAATTATAAGTAGGGTGTTGTAGGGCTCACTACTTGGATAGGTCCTTTTGAAGGTCTTCATAAGTAACCAGAAAAAAAGAATGATTTGATACCTTTTATTGGACCAACATGGATGTTACAAAAGAAAACAGGTACTTAAGCTTTCAGACTATACACAAGCCTTCATCAGACGCTAATGTCAGTTGTTTTGGAAGAATATATTCTATTAATGCTCAGATTATACATAAAAAACAAAGGAAAATTTTTGCAATGAATCCCATTGGCCGAAAATGTATTTTTAATAGTCAATTTAAAATCATATAGAGAACACGGACTGACTGCTATCAAGGAAAGGCATTTCAAGGTCAAATGTCAGAGACTAGATAACCCTCTTCTTGAAAGAACTCATAAAACAGGCAGAGTTTCATCCAAAAGGAAAGCATTTCAAGGTCAAAGTTACAGAAAGAATAACTATCTGAGTGAAAACTCAGAACACACCTAATTCAATTAAGATCTTGCCTGTGTGTGTTAGTGCATACTTTAGAAAAAAACTGTGATTTTAAACCCCATGTTAAAATAGGCTAAAATATCATGTTATATAATGCTAAAAAATCTTCTAAATAAGAATATACCCTAGTGTATGGCAATTAGTGGGTTTAAAGGTAAGCTGCCCTAGTGTGAGCAATACATATTCACAAGCTGTTTCACACTCTCATACAGTGTTAGCCCTATCCAGAGTTGCATTACCTGAATGCATGTCCTCAGCCCTATGCTCAACAAGTCAATATTCTTCAATGAATATTAAAACCTATACTACTCAACCATGATCCAGCTGCAACATTGTAACAAATGGCAAGTATTTGTGCACAATTAAAAACCAGACTTAATAAAGACTCCCTAGTTACTGAGATACTGTATCCTAATATGTCCTGGTATCAATATGTGTCAGTATATATCAAATCTTCTGTGTATACAATAACAGTTCGAAAAATATGAAACCAAAACTCTGAGACTCTATCACCTACCACCAAGCCTTACCACCCCCCACCCCAGAGTAAAACCAATGTAAGAATAACTAGTTAGAAGGAATATTTTATCAATTATATATGTGAAAATATAGCAATATCATAATGCATGTCAATGCGTTGTTCCTGAAGCCATGAAAGTTTAAGCAGTGTAATGTGACATAAAACCCAAATCAATGTTCATTCTGTCTCACACCATATTGAGAAGTAAAATGAACTTGATCTCAAAAGTCCACCTCTGTTGTGTATTTTTGAAATGTCTTTTCAAAACTAGTACTGACAAATCTGAGCTAGAGTGGTCAGACTGAGAGAAGTGTTGTCCCACTGGTTTTTCAGTTATCTTCATTTTAATAGCATTTTTGTGTGAGTTCATTCAGGTGTGGAGAGGTAGTCCTGTTTCTCCCACATACCCAGTTTGTGGACATATCTTGCATTGAATAAAATAAACAACATTTCAAGATGCACATGTATAGTTCCCCTGTACTCTGAATTGTCTGTTTTGTGGAGTATTCATACAATCAGAAGTAAAAATGGCTCACAAACCTTATATCTAGCATAATTGCAGGGTCTTGTGCCATCTAACATTCTATTATTTTGTTCTGGTGAAAGTTTACTGCTAACGATTAAGTTGATTAAATTTGGTGGTTGCTTAAAAGACAGTATTGGTAGTTCATGAAAAATACATTTTAGGGTCTCATCCTCACTGAATGTCTGTCCTGCTTAATGAACCTGTAAATATTACATCAGACTTGCCTCCAGGTGCAAGCATTGTCTGTAATGGATAACTTTTGGGTGGCCTTTATAACTTTGTGTAGACTGTCCAGATGAGGATGATATGTGACTACTAAGGGTATGCTGTTGGTGATAGTCCTTTCTTTATACTTAAGTAGTTGTTCCCTTGGCATCTGTGTTGCATGTTAAATTCTCTGGAAAAATGCCCCTGCCCAATAAAGGTATTTTTCAATGTGGCCAAATAGTTATCCCTGTACTCCTCACTAGAACAGATGCGGTGGCATCTAAGCATTTGACTGTATATTACAGATTTTTTTAGTGTGCCTTTGGTGATTACTGTTCCTATGCAAGTATCTCTGTCTGTCTGTGGATTTCCTGTAAATGCATGTCTGCAAGGTTCCATCCTTGATGGTGACTGTGATGTCCAGAAAGTTAACACTGGTGTAAGAATATTCCAGGGAAGGTTTTATGGATGGGTGGAGGTTGTTAAGTTTCTGATAGAACTCTTTCAGTGTGTCAGTGCCCTCTGTCCAAATTACAAATAAATCACCAATATAATGGAAATAAGCAAGTGGCTTGTGTGTGCATTGCCTTAAAAAATCCTCCTTCAAATTGGGCATAAAGAGGCTGGCATATTGTGAAGCCATCCTGGTAACCATTGCTATTCCCATAATTGAAACATAATGTTTACCATTAAAGCTGAAGTTATGTGTCAGAATAAATTCATTAAGTTTTCCCATCACTTCTGGGTTGATGTTTTGGTGCTATCCTTTCTCATGTAGGTATTCAAGACAGGCTGAAATGTCATCCGTGTACAGAATATTGGTATAGAGGGGAGGTTACATCCATTGTGGCTAATATGGTATTAGATGGTAAGTCCTTATAACCATAAAGTTTTCACAGGAAGTGTGTAGTGTCCTGAATTTATTATTCCTTTCTATAAACAGTGGTTTTAAAATGATTTCTATAAGACCGAAGATCCCCTCTGTCAGGATTCTGTTGCCAGACACTATGGGTCTCCCCAGATTGCCCAGTTTATGGATTTTAGGCAGCATGTAGAATGTCCCCAGCTTAACTTCAACAGGGATGAGGTCAGTTACTCTGTCTTGGACATGCTGAGGAAAAGATTCAAGTATGTCCCATATTTCCTTGATGTATTGTATAGTGGGGGCACTAGGCAATTCCCTGTAGTAGGTATGATCCATTAGCTGTCTGTTAGCTTCATTGACCCAGTCCTCATGGTTTAAGATCACCAATGCATACCCTTTATCAGCTTTTTTTTTTTTTATGGCAATGCTGTGGTTCGATTTCAGTGATAGTATTGCTCTTCTTTCCAGTGGAGAGAAGTTATAGCAGGTCTGTTTTTGCTTATTAAGGACACTTTTACACAAAGGACTAGAGAAGCAACTCTTACAACCATAGAACACACAGTCACAGGGCAAGATTTTCAAAGGTCCAAATGTGATACAAGGACCTTGCATCAAAAAAGAATGATGGGACTTCCCGTGACGTCACCAGGCATGGCGGACTAGTTCTTTTGAGCTCTTCTGACCCTCCTGTCACAATCCAGCCAAATCAAAGTTGAAAACTGACTGCCTTGTCTAAAAAATGCAGATTAGATCTCTTAATGACTAATACTCAGAGCTAGTTGAAAGATTTTGCGGCCCCAACGAGCTCGAGGGCAGATTTGGAGACTTTGGTGAAGAACCGGGACCCAGGGCCTAAGCCATAAGAGGAGGAGGGTAGCGTTTCTCCCCCATGCCAAGCCTTATCAGAAGACTCAAGCTCTGAGGACAAGAAGGAGGTAATGATATCCTCCAGGTAATTGTGCCGGGAACTCCGGAGGCTGGGAGACAAAATTGGAGATTTTCAACAGCAACTCCTTCAACTGCAAAAAGAGCAAATGCGCCAACAAACTCAAATAGTAGACCTCGAGCAACACACAGCTGAGATTTCCAAGTCTGTAGACCTTCATACCGGGGCTCTTCTTCAGCTACACGACAGGGAAATCTGGTTACAACCAAAGGTAGAAGACCTTGAAAATAGATCGCAAAGGATCAATATTAGAATACATGGAATTCCAGAGGGTACAGAATCAGGGGATATGAATAACTTCATGGAAAGTTTTATTAAAGAAATGTTAAACCTGGATGCTGACTATGCCCTTAACATTATCAGAGCCCATCGCCCCTTGGGTCCAAGACCTACTGACCCTAAAGCCCGTCCCCAGTCTGTAATTGTAGCCTTTCTTGATTACAGGACAAAATCGGACATTTTGGAAAAAGCCTGGCAGAAAAAAGAGTTGTTATTTTGGGGATACCAGACTTTTCTTCGAGCATGACTATTCCCCCATGACTATGGATCACAGGAGAAAAATGTTGCCTATACTAAAATTACTGAAGGAGAAGGGGGTTGAAGACAGAACAGATTATCCCTCTACCCTGCGCATCATCTCAGATAAAGGCACCCACCTATTTCCAACAGTGTCAGAGGCAAAGACCTTCTTGCAGCAATGGAGCATCGCGGTGGATGAAGTGTTCGATTCAGAAACCATAAAGGAATTGGATCACCGCAGATGGTATACGGTCAAAAATTTAGGCCCTGGCAGGAAGCAGACTGCAGGAGGAGGATTGGCTTCTGCAGATCCATTGGAATCGCTTTCAGAGACTCAGAGAGGCCCACCGTCACACCCACTGCAGCAGAGAGAGGGAGGGCGGAAACGTAATCAGAACAAAGACAAGAATATGGGGGTAACCAGAAGTTGATCCATGTGGCAGAACGATGGAGATTTGGAAGCCTCAATTATGCTTACATAGTCAGGGAACTGGGTAAGTGGTTTAACTTCCTGGCTTCTGTTGACTGTGGACTTTCTTTGCTTGGGGTCCCCCACTGGATGACCAGTGGATTGTTGCAAGTCCTACAGAGACCTACGCTTCAGTTATGAGGGGACAGTATCTTTGCCTCCTTATATTGTATGAGACAACTGACACCTAGTATTTGGTAGGGAAGAGATCTACTGTGTTTTAGAGAGGGGGTGATGTTTGGTCTTCCTCCTCTTTCTTGGACCTGGGGGATCCTGTGGAACTTTAACTGAAACCTGATTTATATACTGGAAAAAAAACTCTCTTCTGTGCTCACAAGATAGTACTGACCATTTTGGAGTTTTCTTTTGTGCGGCTGGAGCGGGAGGGTCTGATTGCGTTGGGCATCTTTCTTATTTAAAAACATTATGTGATGAACATAAGGGTAAAAGATTGAACTGGGCCCGGGCACTCGTTCACCTCCTCACCAGTGTTTTCAGCACCCATTAAAGAGTATGTGTGTAATTGTGAAGGGGAAAGAGGGGGGGTTGATCAACCTTTTTGCTTAAGGAGTCTGATATACAGTATATAGTCAATAATACCAGGGCAAGGCAGCCTTAGGAGGAGGCACGATCCTCTGTATTTTATTTGATGGCTACACATTTTTGGTTGGCAAGGGGGGTTGGTAATATGCACCGCTCTGTACTGGTCAACAAGATTCACCACTCGAGATGGGGTCTTGGAATACGGCCCCCGACTGGGTGCCAAGGAGGGTTATCGCACCTTCCCTCCTCCACACATAGAGGTAGGGGTACAGTGGCATGTTTGGGAGTCATAGTTTAAAGTTTTTCTTGTTGTATTCCAGTTTCAACTTTGGCTGTTAAATTGTTCATGTTATTTTTATAGTCTACTGTTAATCTTAGGAGAGAGTGTTTGCCATGCTGTGGAGGGCTGGGTGGGGGATGGGATGTGGGGATGCTTGGTTGGGGAAGAATTCATATTAAGGGGGTTTATAGATGACATGAGAACACCTGATGGATTTAAAGCTTATTACTTATATTGTCCAGGGCCTCAATAGCACTGTTAAATGCGCCAGAGTGCTTTACGAATTAGGCAGATCACAGGCCTCTCTGGCCTTCTTGCAAGAAACTTGACCAATCTTGAGCATGCCAAATTGCACAACAGGTGGGTGGAAGAGGTGCACTCTGCCTCATGGTCTGAGCATCCCCACAGGAGGGAGACAGCAATCTTAATTAGAAAGAACACCCCACTTAAGGTGGAGCGAGCAGATTTGGACCCCAAGGGGTGTTATGTTCGTTTACAGGCTACACACTTTGATATGAAGTGCATTCTCTTAAACTTGTATGCCACGAATGATCTGTCTGAAAACAGAGCCTTCCTTAAAAAAATAATTCTTAAAACTATAGGAGACCCTAAGGCCATATATATTTTGGGTGGAGACTTCAACACCATGCTGTCATCCAGAAGAGATAGGAGGGGTCCTCGGGCAGCCATGGGGAGTGTGGGTAAGGAAAGTTTTTTAAAATGTTTATTGGTTGAGGTGGGGATCCTCAATGCCTGGAGACATGTCCATCCAAATGAAGCTAACTAGACCTTTTATTCACATAGACATGCCAGCTTCTCCAGGATCCACATGTTCCTAATTCCTAATGAGCGGGCCAGTACGCTGAACTGCTGTGAGATTCTTCCTATGACATGGTCTGACCATGCTCCATTGTTGCAAAATTTGGTATTCTCCCCCAGTCCAAGGAACAGTATGTGGTGTTTAAATATAGGGCTCCTAAATCAATCTATAGTGAAACAGAACATTTCTGATTCTATTCAGGATTTTCTAGGGACTAACTCACCCTCTGATACAACTCCCTCGACTCACTGGGATGCTTTGAAGGCTGTTCTCAGGGGTATTTTCATTCAGTGTAGTTCCCAGCAAAAAAAAAACACAGCCAAAATCTACAGAATCAAATTGAAGAGGAGTTAAGAGAGGTAGACTTCCGATATAAGCTCACGCTAAACCTGGAAGATAAGACCCTTTGGCTGGCTAGGAAAAAGAGGCTAGAAGCGTTGTTAGCCACTCAGACTGAAGGCCTGCCCAGGAGAATAGCACATAAATTCTATGAAGGAGGCAATAAGGAAGGGCATCTCCTAGCCCTAGCCCTGAGAAAACAAATGATCTCCAGAGCAGTCCTCCAGATACAAGATCCCGAGGGGGAGGAGGGGCAGTGTCAGACCCGTTAAATATATCTGCTCACTTTGCAGATTACTATGAAGCCTTGTATAGACAGGAATCAGTCCCTGACCATGAAGCCAAAGTAGGGTCCTTTCTGAACAGCATCGAGCTTCCTTTCTTGAAAGACCATCATAGGGCCATTTTAGAGGGGAATATTTCGGCAAAGAAAATCTTGGAAAAATAACACATATTAAGTCAGGAAAATCTCCTGGCCTGGATGGTTTACCTTCCAAATTTTACAAATGCTTCAAGAAAGATTTATTGCAAATTGTGTTAAAATGCTTCCATCACATACAGCAGGGAGGGGAGATTCCGGTGTCATGGAGACAGGTGCAGAAAGTGGTGCTTCTCAAGGAGGATAAGGACCCACTGTATTGTTCCTCCTACTGGCCTATTTCACTTCTAAATGTGGACATGAAGATTTTTACTGGCATCCTGGCAGATGGACTGCAACGAGTAGTGGGGACGGTCATCCATCCAGATCAGACTGGTTTTGTGGCAGGGAGGTATTTATCTGATAACATAAGAAGGCTACTCAATATAATTAACTCTCGGCAGCATTGTTCAGAATTTCAATTAGCTATCTCCATGGATGCTGAAAAGGCCTTTGATTGGGTTAATTGGCAATTTTTAAAACATACCATGGAGAAAATGCAATTCAGCTCTAAATTTCTCAAAATTTTCCAAAACCAATACACCCTACCACAGGCCCAGGTTAATGTAAATGGGGTGAACTGTAGAAGTTTTCCCCTAACCAGGGGCACAAGGCAAGGCTGTCCTTTGTCCCCTATCCTTTTTGTGGTCTGTGTGGAGCCTATGGCAGAGGCAGTGCGCCAGGACCCACAGGTGACTGGGATGATGGCCAGTGGGAGGGAACAAAAATCGCCCTCTTAACGGATGACTCCCTATTTTTTTTGGGTAGTCCACAGAGATCTGTCCCTTACCTTACATCTGTTTTAGGGAAGTTTGGGGAGCTGTCTGGCTATAAATTAAATTATGCTAAGTCAGAAGTTCTCAAATTAGGTGGATCACTTCCACAGAGATTTTATAGGGGGTTTCCCTTCTCCTGGGCTAAGAATAATCAAATTCGATACCTGGGTATACAGGTGCAGGTGGACATTTTGAAATTATTAGAAATCAACTATAATGGGTTATGGGGCATAGCACAGCAAGATCTGGCCAGATGGTCCCTGTTGCCACTGTCAGTTGCCAGGAAAATAGTTTCGATTAAAATTAATCTCCTCCCTCACTTCTTGTTCCTGTTTGCCAACCTCCCGATACCGATTCCCCCGACATTCTGGCGTGGGATTACAATTGGCTTGTCCAGGTTTATATGGGGGGGGGGTCATCGACCACGAATCTTCAGACAGACGTTATCCCTTCCACGAGATGGGGGAGGCTTGGGGCTGCCTGATTTTTATGTGTACTATCTGGCCTGTCAACTTCAGGTGGTTCATAAATGGATCACAGGGCAGTATTCCTCAGGTTGGCTGGACATGGAAGAGCAGGATGTTATGGAGGTCTCTTTATGTTCTATGACATATTCGCTGCCTGCTGCCCCAGTATATTCAACATCTAGGAACCCATGGACGCAACATAACTTGCGAGTCCTGAAGAGGGTCAGGCAGAGACTGACCTCGGGGGAGTCCCTGGGCCCTCTCTCTCTTATTCATCAACATGTGGATTTTCCCCCCACGACTAGATGGTGCATATGCTGGGTGGGAACTGAGAGGGCTAATTCTGTTTTCACAGTTGATAGAGCAAGGGACTTGTTTCAACTTTGCCCAGCTTAAGGAGAAATTTGGCCTGCAGGACTCTGATTTCCACAGATATTTGCAAGTACGGCACTTTATTAATACCCCAGTCAATTTGAAAGAACTTACATGCCAACCTAACCCACAGGAAAACTTTATATTGATGGTACAAAAATCAAAGGATAGGGTGAAGTGGACCTCCCAGTTATATAAATTACTAGGTCCTGGGGAACAATACCCTCTAAGGAAAATAAAACTTGCCTGGGAGAATGAGATTGTGGAGAGCATCCCAGATGAACTGTGGCTTGAGAGGTTAAAACAGGGGTGGAAAGTGACCTCATGTCCCGCTTGGAGGGAATTTTTTGGAGAATTTTAGTCCAGTATTTCTCAGTCCCGGTGATGACTAAACATCACATCAATATTAATACTGATCTATGCTGGTGAGCCTGTGGCTCAGTAGGCACACACACTGGCATATCTATTGGGGATGTCCGATACTTGTTCAGTATTGGCAAGGAGTACAAAGACAGTACAAGAGGTACTATCAGAGCAGATAGCGGCACTTTCACATATTGGGTACTGGGATTCCCCACTATTGTGCACCTCTCTCCTTCCAAGCGGAAACTGTCTTTGGCTCTGATAGCTGTAGCCATAAAAGGTGCAACAGCACATTGGTTGTGTCATGAACCTCTGGAACTAGGGCACTGGGTTTTCAGAGTTAACAACATTATGGACATGGAATCCATAACGGCCAGACTACATCTTAGAGAGGGAAAGTTCAAAGTGATCTGGGGCCCATGGATTGCTTGGGAGGCAGCTCACCCTAGAGTCACCATTGATCCCTAGTGTAAAGACAGATGTGAGAGGGGTTCCTTGCTGACTAACTAACTAATAAAATAAAGGGGTTAATTGAACAAAACAGATGTAAACATCTAAATTAAAGAACACTTTTTACAACTTATTTTAACCTCCTCCTCTCTAGATTTGTTCACTCCTTTCTCTTCTGGCCTCCCCCCCCCCCCATCGCCTTCATTCCCTCCTTTATATCCCTATTATACTTCCATATATTTCATTCCTTATACAGGTCAAAATGAATGGATTTATACACAGTATGGTAATTGTACATACTCTCCTTATTGTTGCAACTCTTTTCTCTTGCTTTTATTTCTTTGTAAACAGTATGGAATTTTATTAATGATTTATGTGGTTTGTATTTCTGAAATAACCTTTGCAGAGCTTTATAAGTCACTAGGTATCAAATATATGTACATACATTGTCTTTCTCCTCTTAAAAAAACAAAGAAAAAGGAAAAAATGTATACCAAATCAGTGACTGAATACTGTTGTTAAATAATTATGATTGAATAAACGAGTTATAAAAAAAAAAAAGAATAATGCAAGGGGCACCTTGCAACATGAACTGCACTGAACCTGATTTTGGAAGGAAGTGTGCAACATAACTGGGGTCCCCTGTGCCAGACCAGAGACCAGCTTGCACCATGCCTGTGGCACAGACTCGGGTGTACCATGATGGTAGAGGGCTTGCAGCAGACACAGGCTGCATGAACCCCTGTAATGAGATTTTTGAAGCCCAGCAACAACTGCATGTAGTGCTGCTGCTTAGACCAGCTCAGGGCTGGTCTAATGATTGCTGCACCAGGGATTGCCTCATTGGTGGTGATGGGAGAGAGGGAGACCAGCCATCTCCATACCTGGCACCATGTGAGCTATGGCATATTGAGACCCAAAACACTATCTGTGTACAGTGCACACATGTACTTTCATTGGTGGACACTGTAATTGGGTTGTGATCACTTAGTTCACCAACAGGGAGATAATCAGGAACTACAATCATGTATATGTACATCATGTATAAGATTACTACTGCTGGCACAGTTCTAGTTTGCTACTGCATTACTGAATGAGGAGATGACGGGGTGTGACTAAATTCCAAAAACTGAACTAAACTGAATCAAATGAACTGTCAGAGCACATACTGTATATTCAGTAGTAGGTGCTCTGAAAGTTCATTTGGCATCCGGCTGTGGTGGTGTGTGGAGGGTTGTGCCATTTGCCTGATTGGGGTTTGGGATGGGGGGGGGAGTGGGGTGGTAGGCACTACCTGGCAGAGTGGGGGGTTGGGGGGCTACAAAACCACCAGGGTGGGATGTTGGCAGCTTATCCTTATTCGGGCTTATGGTAAGTGGGATGGGGACCCTGATCACAACTAAATTACTGATACACTGTAATTTTGTGCATTAATGGCATACAGGGCTTGCGGGGGTGCTAGCTACCTGTGCACCTGTGCAAGGCCGCCGGTGCTGCCCCACCACCCCGCAACTCTTGCAGCACACCTCATGGTTGCACCATCTGTTCAGCACACTAACACTGTTGCCGTATTCTGCAGAACTTAGGCGCCAGGACCCTATTCCCATAGAAAATCTGGTGCAGGGTCCCGGATGCAGCATCACTTGGTGCAAACTGCCATTGTCGCAGTTTGTGACCGAGCTTCAAAAAGCCAGCCTACTATATATATAAACATATTATAAATCAGGTTTGAACATTTCTGTTTAGTTTTTTTTAAATGGAGTTTGAATTTAAAATCAAAATGTTTAACTTTGTAGACAAAGAAAGACCTTTATGGAATATGGACTATGCTATATGAACATGGAACTTCAGAATGTGAGGATTATTTGTATTAGAGACCTTCTTATGTTATAATTAAATTCAGGAGAGCTGTGAGGAAGTACTTCATCACAGAAAGAGTGGTGGATTCCTGCAATAGCATTCCAGTGGAGATTGTGAGTACAACAACAATGGTAAGGTTAAAAAATGCATGGGATAGGCATAATGGAATCTTAGTGAAAAGGAAGGAGGGAGGAAGAAACAGCTGGAGATCAAGTAAGGTCTGCAGTGATACTGTAGGATGGGGAAAATGGGCAGACTGGGTGGGCCAAGTGCTTCATATCTGCTGTCAGATTTTGTGTTTCTATGTTTCTTTTTTTGTTTTTAATTCAATATACTTTATTCAAAGTTTATCCTTTAACACCAGGAAATACAGAGGAAGCAGTCAAGGTTACACTGACAAATTGTGATACGTAACAATGAGACTAAACACAGCAGAAAATTTATACAAACATGAAAAAAAAATAAACCATTTAACCCCAATCTGAACAACTCCCCCACCATCCCACCACCCCTCACCCCCACCCTGTGCTGAGTATGGGCTTCATCATCCAGGAAAGCATAACTTTTAGGTAGCTGATCTAGGGCTCTAGGGATTTCAGGCAGTAAGTAAAGCATTCAGGGAACCCCATTTGCTTTGATAAGCTTGAAGTCTATTGGACATCGACGCAATATGTCATTCCAGCTGGAGAGCCAGCAGAGCTTCCCTGTGTCACTCCAACACTGTTGGTAAGGAATCCTCCTTCCAATGTTTCATAATTACTAATTTGGCCACAGCAGTTATCAAGGCCATATGAACCTTCTGAACCATGAGTGTTCCATGGGGAAAACTATTCAGTAGACAGACGTCAGGTAGGAACAATGAATTCGGTTCCAGCATTGAATCTAAAGATCTTTTAATGGCATGCCAGAAGGTGTGAACCTTCGGGCATGTTCATAGCATGTGGTATCGGTCCATGTCTGCATCCAGACACCGCGGACTCTGAGAAGAGGGGAGCCTACCCATTTTATGTAATCTCTTAGGGGTGAAATACAAATTATGCATGATATTATATTGTACTAGACAAAGTCTGTCCTGCTTAATGAACCTGTAAATATTACATCAGACTTGCCTCCAGGTGCAAGCATTGTCTGTAATGGATAACTTTTGGGTCCAGTAATAGCATATACCTTGGGACAAATGAAAATCCAGCGATTGTAATACTTTATATACCCTGGACACTGAATGCAGCTGGTCTGCCACTTGAAAGAGGGAAGAGAGTTTAACTTTGGGATGAGTAAACCCCAACAGGTTCCCCATAGAGGAAACCACAGTTTGTTTAACTTGTCAATACTTACAAGGGTGTCTGTCTTGAATATTGAATCTCTGTTGAAATTGGGGAAAGGGAAGCACCTCCCCATTGGGGGCTACATCCAGAAGTTTAATTTCCACTAGAGGAGCTCAATATGAAGAAGAAATGGGCCTATTCCCAATTTTAAAGTGAGGATTGACTACTATTGGTTGTTCAAGGGATTTATGCCAATCAAAAGCCAGATGTCTCTGCACCTGATGCAATGCCTTGAGGGACCACCCCATTGAGGTATGCTTTAGGGATGTGGGAGAAATTTCGGGGAAGAGTAAACCAGAGATACAAGAGTACAATAGTTCCTAGAAGCCAGGTGTTCCTCTATATCCAACCAGAGAGGTAAATATGATCCTGAGCTTTGTGGACCTAGCATACAGACCCAATAAACTAACTTAACTGATGTGATGTGCACCATTGTAAGCGAAAAAAGAGGGGAGAAAGAGGCCACCCTGTAGCTTTGGTGCCGTAAGCTTAAAATAAGCTCTTCTAACTCCTTTTCCCTTCCATATGTAGGAGTTTAACAACTTTTGTAAAGTAACAAACCAGGACTTAGGAAGGAAGAGTCCCAACATACCCATAGGATAGAGGATTTGAGGGAGCACATTCTTTTTAACAGTGCTAATCCTCACCCAGAGCGAAATAAGTATTTATTTATTTATTTGCTTTTGGTAACTGGGTAAGCATACTAGACAGCTGGTGCCTATTTTCAGGTGCAACCCGGGAGAGTTACAAGGTATACATGAGAGAAATACATAGTTACAAGGTAAACATGAGAGAAATACATAGTCACAGTACAAACCTGGAGCGGCATGCTCCAACACAGTGAAACAACAAGGGTTATTAAAGCAGTAGTACATAGTATAGGGATAAGCATATATGCGACACCAGTGGGTCAAATATCATAGGGTACATACAGGACTAGGGAGCAAGGTATGGGACCCCCAGGTTGATAATAGACAATACATAGCATAACCTCAGGTAAGGTCGCCTCACCAAGGTGGCGGAGCAGAAAAAGCCTAGCTGGGGTACCATTGAGGGAGGGAGGGCTGTCAGACTGGGCGTTAGGTGGCACACAGGCAGGGCGCAGCAGGTTTCAGGAAGTTCCAGAGGGAGGTTTTGAAGGTGGAATGAGAGGGGGATGCACAAACTTGTAAAGGAAGGGAGTTCCACAGTTTGGGGGCATGGGTGGTAAATGCCCGATCACCTGAGAAGATACGGGTCTTGGGGACCAGGCGGATCTGGGACATGCAAGACCTGAGGTGGTAGACGGGGGAGGCATGTTTAAGGGGGAGGGCAAGAGAGGCAGGAGTGGCTGTACAAATTATGTTATCAATGAAGTTTCCCATGATATAGGTCCGATGTTTTTCAGGAGGGAGCCATTCCAGTCGCGAGTAGAGTGTACATCGGTGTGTGAGACGGGGGCCAAGAGGACAAAGCGACAGATATTGTTGTACGTGGTGTCCCACTTAGCGAGGCTTGAGGACGGGAAGGCGGCAAAGGCAACGAGACCACATGAAAGGGTGGGAAGTAACATCCCCTTGGCTATAGCCAACCGGGCGGCTGGGGTAAGGCAGTCTTTTGCCCTATAAGCTAGGCTGAGTTTGCCATTAGTAGCATTACAAATGTTTCTGACATCTCCGGAGAGGTCCAGGAGAGGGTCAAGGGTGACCCCCAGGTACTTAGCTGAGTTGACTGTCAGCAAGAGGGAGTTGCTGGACCCATGGATTTCAAGGGGCGTAGTGCAAGTGGAGATTTTGGCCACTGTGCCAAATAGCATGGCCTGGGTTTTCTTCTAGTTGACTGTGAGTTTATGACCATCCAGCCATGCTCTGATACATGAGAAGTCCGAGCTGAGCTGGTTATTGATGCTGGCGGCATCGGGGCACCGGCTAAGATGACCAGGTCATCAGCATACAGGGTTAGGTGCCCTTTTGTGGTAACCGAGGGTAGCTCATTGATGAACATGGAGAACAGGATAGGTCCAAGGACAGATCCTTGTGGTACCCCACTATTCACGGGTAAGAGGGTAAGAGGGTCCGATTGAAACAGGTGAGTTGCTGCCTGCCCCTGAGGTAGTTCAAGAACCAGCCGAGGGCACAGAGGGAGAAGCCAAGGGTCTGAAGTGTGGAGAGGAGGAGGGGATGGTCCACCCAGTCAAAGGCTTTGGATAGATCAACAAATATAGCCCAAGACCCCGATCTTTCATGGTCTGCCTTCAGTGTAATCATTAATTTTAAGAAATTCTCCTTTATCTTTACCAGTTCCCAGAGCCGACTCTCATAATCAAACTAAGATTAAAAAATTTAATAATTGGTTGCGTGTCTGGTGCTTGAAGCAAAATCTAAGTTGTATATCTCACTGGGAGCAATTTAAATATATGGGGGGATTATTTTTTTTTTCCAAATTAAAGTTTATTGAATTTTACAATAATGAGAACAGGTCCAGAAACATCTTTTACAGTAAATGTAATATTCACAATAACAAGGATCTGTTGTCTCACTCACCCTCCCCCACAAACCCCTCCCCATTAAACCCCCTCCTCCCACATATTCTGCAACACAGGAAACCCCTGATTCTACTTAAGCGATGGCATGTTATATGCAAGGGTAGGGATATCAAAGAGAATATATGTGTGCAAGGGTTCTATATTTTGCATATTTTCGGCCTGTTATTGAGACTGGCTATTGTCTTCTCCATCTTGAGGTTTGCAAGGAGTTCATTAAGCCACTCCGTATATGAAATATTGTCATTGTCCTTTCAATGACGTAAAACTAATTTCTTGATGGACATAGAGATAAGGGTCATATGATACCTTCTAACTAAAACCGGAATAGCCCAATATTCACCTAATAGGCAAATTTCTGGGGTAAATAATTACTGCAAGTCTAATAAAGGGTCAACGTTTTGCTGAATAGTGTTCCAAAGTGGGACAACTCTGGAGCAGCTCCAGAAGATGTGAAACAGAGACCCCTCTTCCTTCTTACATCTCGTACAGATAAACGATGGGAGGAGGCCAAATTTGAATAGTTTTTGCAGGGAGTAGTATAAATTGTGCAATATATATAATTGGGTCAGGCGTAGTCAGTCCTGGCCAATGTATTTATGGCAATTCTGCCATAGTTCAGTCCAGTTTAATTTTCTAGCAGGAAAAAAGGACTCCCAATAAGCTGTGGGAGCAAAACAAGTCAGATATGCCCAATTATATAACATTTTGTAACAGCTAGATACTGAGTGCTGAGAGACAGACTCTGGGTTTATTACACTGGTAAAAGATGGTTTGTTGAGTAAAGGGGGATTGAACCGAAGACCTTGGATATGAGATGTTTTAATTGGAAAACTTTAAAACTATAATTTGTCGGCAAGTTGTAAGTGGTTAAAATCTCGGCAGAGGGAAGCCATGCATTTCCTCCTGAGACAAATGATATAAGACATGATTCCTGCATACCATGTATCCAGCTAGGTAGAAGTGTTTTGTTATCTATTTTCAAATTAGGGTTTCCCCGTATGGGTTGCACTGGGTCCTGGGTGTGATTGTATTTAAGGAAGCTACATAACTGTGTGTGATTTTTAACCGATATAGCTATGGGAGTGGGAAGTAGATTTGCAGGTAAGGCCCCTGTCTTAACATAAAGGAGTGAGGTTGGATTGAGGCCACAATCATGTAATAGAGATAGTTTAATTTTGAGCCATAGGGGAGAGGAAGGAGAGTCGAAAACTACATCTGCAGTGGATAGCCATCTGAGATATTTGACAGCATGGCTAGCCCAGTGGTAAAAAGTTAAATGAGGGAGACGTAGACCTCCACTCTCCTTAGGGGCTGCTAATTTCATGTATGCTAATCTAGACTGTTTATTAGCCCAGATAAACTTTGTGATAAATCCATGAACATTATTAAACCAGACAGAGGTAACCATATGTTGAGTAACAGCAAGGGGTAAAAGAGCCTGGGAAATATATTCATCTTAACTATATTAACTTTGCCCCATATAGAGAGAGGGAGTTTGGACCATCTGTCCAAATCTTGATGGATAATTCTTACCAGAGGATCCAGATTAAGTTTTTGAAAATGGGCTGGGTTTCTCGGCATAATAATACCTAGGTATTTTAAGGAGTCATGCTCCATGTCAAACTCAGATCAGTAATGGACTTTAATCACCTTTATGATTGAGAGGGAAAACCAGTGTCTTATCTATGTTAGTTTATAATTGGATAAACTGCTATATTTTTGATGAGTGATATCAAATGGGAATGGAAGTCTCAGGGTGGGATAGTTGTAAAAGTATGTTCTCGGCATATGCCGAAACCTTGACTACTTGAGAAGAGATGGGTATACCTTGAATCTGATCACATTTTGTCAATCTACAGATCAGGGGATCTAAGTATAAATTAAATAATATAGGGGAAAGAGGGCAGCCCTGTCTAGTTCCTGATTTTAAAGGGAAAAGATTGAAAATCACCCCATTTGCAGCTATCCGCACTGAAGGGGCCTGGTATAAAGCTTTTATCCAATTTTGGAATTCAGTGGGGAATTTATAGGCTTTGAGAGCCCGGAACAGAAAATTCCAATCCACTCTATCAAATGCTTTCTCGGTATCCAGGGAGACCAAAGCTGCTGGATAGTGGGCATCCCTGGATGCCGAGAGAACATGCGAGAGCGTTCGAAGATGATCTACCGAGGAGCATCCTTGCATGAAGCCACCTTGTTCAGGTCCAATGAGGTCCAGTAGAACTGTATTGATACGCTCTGCTATTAATTTGGTTAGTATTTTAATATCCTGATTTAATAAAGATATTGGACGGTAACTTGTAGTCAACTCCGGATTTCAGTCTGGTTTAGGGATAAGGACTATTAAGGCTTTGAACAAGGTACTATCCATGGATACTCCTGATAAAATATGTTGAAATAGGGGCTGCAACAAAGGAATTAGGAGTTTCTGGAATTTCTTGTAGAAGTTCGCGGAAAAAACGTCTGGTCCCAGAGTCTTATCTGAAGGGAGGGATTGAATAGTTTTAGCAATTTCCATAGCAGATATAGGGACTGTAAGTGATCGCTGTTTAATCTCTGAGAGGGAGGGCAATTGGGATGCCTCCAGGTAGGAGTCCAGTTCCTGCTCTGAAGGTGGGTTTGGCATGGAAGCATGGAGGTTGACATAGTATTCTCGAAATTTGGATACAATATCAGATGGGGATGTCTTCAACGCACCATCTACGGAAGATAGAATAGCAGGGATATACTTAGCAGATTCTAGTTGTTTAATTCTGAGCGCTAATAAACGTCCTGCCTTTTCTTCCTGGTCTGCGTACATTGATTTCATTCTCAAGATGACAAATTCTGCTTTTTCCCTCAAAATCTCTAGGTACGCATCCCTCAGCTTGGCCAGCTTATGTCTAACATCGTCTGCAGAATCCGAAGTCAAATGTGCTTCCATATCCCTTATCTGGCTAAGTAGGGTATGAAGCTCCTGATCTTTCCTTTTTTTCCTCCGTGATGATAAACTAATCAGTATGCCTCTAATGTAGGCCTTAAAAGAGCACCATATAATATCTGGTTTGGAAGCTGTATTTTTGTGGTCCTTAATAAAGTGCTCTATATGTTTATTGAGAGTAGTAATTAACACAGGCTCCTTCAGCAACTGGTTATTGATTTTCCAGCGTGGGGTCCTTTTAGTAGTTGAGACCAAGGATAAGTGACAAGTGACCAAGGAATGGTCAGAAGGTGGGCTGGGTTGGATGGAAACGTTTAGAACTCCTACCAGGAGTACTTGGGATATTAACAAATAATCAATTCTGGATGCGGTCTTATGGACAGGGGAAACAAAAGTGTAATTTTTTTCTGTAGGGTGAAATATACGCCATACGTCACATAAGCCAAGGCTATCTAGAAGTTCCCGAAATGCTCACTGAGCTGGGGAAAGGCCCCCACGAGGCCCACTGGAATGGCCCAATGATGGATCAAAGACAGTGTTCATGTCCCCCCCCCCCAAGATTATAGGCAAAGACACATAAGGGGTTAATATGTTGATTAGCTGCATGAAAAATTCAGGAGAATCCATGTTGGGACCATAGATCGAGCCCAGCAACATCTCAACATTATAAAAAGTACAGTGGATAAAAACAAATCTACCCTGTGGATCCTCAATTAGTTGTATAAGTGAGAAAGGAATTTTTTTGGAAATCAATATTAGGACTCCACTACTTTGGGTAGAACCTCCCGCTGAAAAAACCTGCCCTATTTGTAATCTTCTGACTCGACTAGCCTTGGAGTTTAAGAGATGCGACTCTTGTATGAATGCAACATCAATAGATAATAGCACTAAGTGCTTTAAAACATTGTATTGTTTAAGTTGCCTGAGGCCCTTCACATTCCAAGTGGCCAGTTTAAAGGTTTTAGCCATTCTTATCAGAAAAAAGGGGTATAATCTTTATATCCCTGATAAACCGGAATGTTGCCCTGCACATACCTTCCCATGATTCTGTGTTGCCATTCCCACCCTCCCTATAACCCCTATGTAATTTCTTATTTCGTACTATCCCTATATCAACTCTATCATTTAGTACAGCCATTGTACGAGAGAGAGAGAGAGAACTAACCCAGCCCCCCCAAGCCCCCATACTGTTGCGGACAGTGTTCCGCAGTTCACCATCCACTTAGCTCCCTCCCTCCAACCACCCTAAATTGTTCCCATAATTACTAAACATTAACAACAACAATGTACAATACAGCATCATGGCTTTTAAAGATAATAGCACTAAGCCATATAAGAACATACAAGTTGTGCTTATTAAGTATAGCGAGAAATATCTTTTGGGATTGCTGTCTACGCTGCAGCTGTTAATTCCCTCCTTGTCCCGCTATTCAGTAAGTAAAAAGAAAAGAAACATCTATAAGGCCCTCAATTCAGTCTCTTTCTACCTTAAATATAATATGGAAGAAACTAAGGGCCCAAGAATAAACTCCTTGCTAGGAGAACTGACACGAGGGATGCTCATAAATCTTGTAAAACACAAAATGAGCCCCAAGCTGCAATTCGTGTTGAGGGCACAAACCAGAAACAAAACTAAGAAAGCAAGAAAACATTAAGTAAACAGGCACTGGAATTGAGGAGTCCTTGTATCCAAACTGGAATCCGGGTGCATCCTTGTAGGCAATGCAGCTCATTAGGTACTTGAAGGGCATGTTTGTAATGTCCCAGTTGAAAGTAGCACCCCCCTTATATATTTAAAATCGTAAGCTTGTCCTCACAAATCTGGCTGAAGAAAATCACAACTTATGCCTAAATAGCGATCTTGACATGCCCTCTAGTGGCCATTGCGGTGTACCACATATATCCTCGGCATCCATGAACTGTGGGATTATGTGTCTTGAAATCGCATCCCTCGGGGATTAGCAAGGAGGTAAACTAGCGACAGAGCAAGAATCTCCCGGGGACAGAAGCAGAATCAAGTATCTTGATCACTCCATCACTAACTTAGAGGGGGTAAGCTTTGTTGGAGATACACTTAGACTGAGTACTTCAGTGCAGGGGACAAAAAGTCAAGTTACAGTCCTGATTTTTATACAATGCGTCTCCCAAAAGATAAACAGTTGAGATTGTCCTCCTGTAAACAATTGGGTAAACGTTCCAGGGTGGATCCGATCCGCAAGGGAGGTATCAATGGTGTGGAGATAGCAACTTGACCATACTTATGCCCAGTACTTCATGGGAAATATAGAGACCTTGTCACCATATAGCTCAGGTGTCCCTAAAGAGATCGGGAAATGAGGCTTTCAAATTAGCTCAAGCCATTTCAGGATCTTCATAGGCATGCCATGATCCAGCAATTAAGACTTGCAATTTTGCAGGGTAACTCATCCGAAAATGAAACCCTGGGGCAATCAACTTGGCCACCAAGGGGTGAAAAGCTGTGCAGCGTTGTTGTACAGTAGCCGACAGATCTTGTACGACACGTACTTTTATGCCTTCCCAATGAATTTCTTAAAGATCTCTGGCTTCAGACAGAAAATGTTGACACTCCAAGTAATTAAGAAAGTGAAAAATAATCGGTCTCGGGGGGGAAGCCTGTTGGGGGTGTCAGCCTTAATACACGGTGAGCTCTCTAGATCACATATTTGGCCCCAAAAAGAGAAGGCCCGGCTACCTTCTCTACAAATTTCTGCATGAATAATATGGGATTTTGACCCTCTTGAGTTTCTGGTAGCCCTATGAGCACAGCATTATTTCTTTGGCTCCTTCCCTTGAGGTCTTCGATTTTGAGCTCTAATTTGGCAATTCTTTGCCTGTTCACCATAATTTCTGGTTCCAGTTGATCTATATGTTTTTCCAGGGATAAAACTCGAGTCTCCGTATCCGTGGTGCGGCGCGACATATCTTCGAGGGCACATCAAATAGATTTAAGCTTCTAGGTGACGGATTTCAGCTCCTCTTTGAATGGCGTAAACTCGGCTAGGAAACTCGCAAGTGTAAGTGGCTCCATGTCTGTCGGCACGTTAAGGTTTTCCTCAGCATCAGTGGTGGCTGAGGCTTGAGACTTCTTGAGGCCTTTCTCAGGCATTGCAGGTGGAGTGCGTTTCAGCAATGCCTTCTTCATTTCAATCTCCATTAACGTGTCGCACTCTGGAGGCTATGTGGAACCCTTTCAGGCAGCTGCTGAATAGCGCTTAGGCAGGATTTTAAGACAGCAATCACTAAAATACTAAAATTAAACGTGAGGGTGGCTGGAGTGAGTAAAGAGAGCTAGCACCTGGCTGCCTGCATCACATGATCCTCATAAGGGGGGATTATTTTGCCAGGGATGGTTTACATCTAAATACGAAAAGCTCTTCTCTGTTAGAAGAACATGTAAACTTAAATATTGAAAAACATTTAAATGAAGTTGGGGGGGTTTTATGTTTAGAACACTTACTGATTGATACCCCAACCGTGTTGCCAAAACCTGAAAACATTGCTACTGATCTGACTACCACTCATTATAAACTCAAAATACTACTACTTAATGCAAGGAGTTTGAAGAATAAAATTAATGAGCTCCAGCTTATTTTGAATAAAGAAAATATTGATGTCTGCGGGGTCACTGAGACCTGGTTTACAGACAATGACTGGGGTCAGGATATTCCAGGATATGTAAGATTTGGGAAGAACTGCACCACCACTGTAGGTGGTAGTGTAGCCTTTGAGAGCCTAGATTGCTCTGCCATTAATTTCAATAACTCCTTAACTGAAAACATTGAGACAACTTGGGTGAATGTTACTCTTGGGTAAAGGCCTATAATAATGGGACTCTGCTATAGACCACCCTCTCAGGACAATGATAGTAATAGCAATTTACTTCAACATTTACTGAATATGAATAATTCAAATGACACTATCCTAATGGGTGACTTTAATCTACCACATATCGACTGTGGTACACAAGAAGACAAAAGTTTGTTGGATAACAGATTCCTAGAAACTGTAGTACAGCTTGGGTTGGATCAATTAGTACAGGAACCCACTAGGCAGAATATTATTCTGGACCTGATACTACCAAATATTAGTGACTATGAGGAACCGCCAAGAGTCTGTGAACCATTAGGAGACAGTGATCACTGTATGATTTTCTGGTCCCATAACTACAGTAGCTCAGCCCCTAAGGGCATTACCAAAATCAGAAACTTTTCCAAGGCAAACTACAGAAAAATTAAGGTCTATCTCAATAATTGGAATTGGGAACATGATCTGAGTGCTCTAGTGGTAGTACCTGGTTAAAAATTAAAGAAAAGTTTTAATACTGTATAAATAAGTGGGTGCCAGAACGAATAAAATATAGTAATCAAAGAAGACTCCCCATATGGTATTCAACTAAAATTAATAGATTGGTAAGAAACAAAAAAATAGCCTTTAACAAATACAAAAAAACATAAAACTGATTATAACTGGAGTAGGTTGAAAACTAGAGCCAACTAAATCGACAATTAGAACAGCAAAAAAAGAACTTGGGTGTAGCCTCGCTGCTACTACTAAGGACAATAGGAAACAGTTTTTTTAATTATATTGGTTACTTAAAAGGCAATATGCAAAAGATAGGCCCTATTAAAATAAAGGACAAGGTAATTTCTGATGAGCAAGCCATGGCACAAGAGTTTAATATATATATTATAGACATTTATAAACCTAAAGGGAAAACTGGGTATCCAGGATTAAATTTAGATGATCTATCACTAATGTTCACTATACAGAGACATTTAATGCTATTAACTCTTTTAAAACTGCCTCATCTGTTGGGCCAGATAATTTACTGTCAATCTTTCTAAAAGAAATCTCATATGAGATTGCAGGGTTACTCACTACCCTATATAATAAATCACTATCAGAAGGAATGGCTGTATAGGATTGGAGAGTGGCCACAGTTAAACCCATTTATAAGGGAGGATCAAAACAAAGTGTGTTCAACAATAGACTCATTAGTCTAACTTCAAGTATAAGTAAAATCATGGAGAGACTACTACTACAAAAGATTACCAGTCATATTCTGATGCAGAACCAATGTGACATCAATCAATATGGTTTTGCGCCCAGGAGATCATGCCAAAATTATCTCATAAACTTTTTTGAGCCTATCAGTGAAGCCTTAGATAATGGACTGCCGGTAGATGTAATATTTCTTGACTTTGAGAAGGCCTATGATTCAGTTTCCCATAAGATACTACTTGAACATTTAACTAAGATAAATCTACACCTGAATATCATAAAGTGGATTAGTTCATGGCTAACTGATAGGAAGCAGCAGGTTAGCATTAGAGGGTACAAATCCACCTGGAGTTCTGTAACTAGAGGGGTGCCTAAAGGCTCGGTGTTGGGTCCAATATTATTTAATATAATTATCTCCAGTATGCAAACTACAAATGGAGTCTGGTTAAACAAGTATTCGGATGACAGCAAACTGGGGTGTATTGTTAATGATCATGCATCAGCTGATGCATTACAAGCTAACCTGGACAACTTGTACAAATGGGCATCAGAAAATAAACTGGTATTTAATATTGCCAAATGCAAGGTAATGCATCTCAGAAAAAATAATAGATTTATAAAATATTATATGAATGATATAGCCTTACATGAAGTTAGCTCAGAGAAAGATCTAGGTATACATATCTCCAATAACTTGAAGTTTACAGAGCATATAAATAAGACAGCAAAAACTTGCCATTGACTGTTGAGCTGTATTCTTAAAAATATTAAATCCAGAAAACCTCAGGTACTTCTCCCTATCTGTTCTAGTTTAGTAAGCTCACATCTGGATTTTAGCTCATCTTTCTGTGCACCTACTTTAGCACATGAAAAAATAACTATTGAGAAAATACAGAGCAGGTTAACTAAGAATATTACAGATATGGACACAATTTCTTATGGAAATAGACTAAAAGCATTGGGACTATACTCTCTAGAATTAAGGGGTGATCTCTGCTTAATTTATAAAGCTACTAGGGACCCTGCCTTGTTTGAGTCCATTTGCCTGGATTAGCATGAATCTATTTGTAACACCAGATCACCTAAGATGAAATTAAAAACTAACGTAAATAAAACCATAAAAAGAAGTAGATTTTTTTACACAAAGAGCTACCCCAACTTGGAATACACTGCCTTCCAAGGTAGTATATAGTACTAGTCTGCACCAATTTAAGACTAATCTTGACATTTATATGGGGGATCATAAATTCAACTTCCAACCTGATTAGGGTGGCAAGTTCATTATGGGCTAGTTCCTCGAACTTGTACCTTACCTATGATCCTATGAACTATACCTCTCTAGCTACCCTGATACCCAAGTATGTCAAGGACTTTGACTCCCACACCAGACCAAATTCCTTTACTTCAGTGTGCATAGTCCTACCATTCATTGGAAAGAACCTGATTTTTGAAAGATTAAGTTTGTAATAGGAAACTTTGGAAAAAAATTCAATTTCCTCCAGTAGAGCTGGAATACCTATCAGGGGTTCTTCCAAGTGTAGTAATAAATCATCAGCATAGGCCGATAAGAGATGTCATTGCACCCCCACCTCGACACCTCTAAGGTACAGGGAGGAGACCAACCTTCGAATGAGGGGCTCTAAATATAGAATAAAAAAGAAAGAGGATAGTGGGCAGCCCTGCCTGGTGTCATGACATAGTGGAAAATATTCTGAGAGGACACTATTGCACCACACACAGGCCATTGGGGATGTATGTAACACCCGAACCCACTTAATAAACTTTTCTTTTAAGCCAAATCACACTAGGACAGCAAAAAGAAAATCCCAGGAAACCCTGTCAAAGGCCTTCTCAGCATCTAAGGATATTAAAACAGTCAGGATGTCTGAATTCTTGGCCAATGAGAGGAGATGTAACAACCTGTGCATATGGTCACTAGAAGACCTACCTGCAGTAAAATCTATCTGCTCACTACCGATGAGCTTACCCATAATAGGCCCCATTCTATTGGCTAACACTTTAGTTAATATTTTGACATCAGTATTAAGTAGTGAGATGGGATGATAGTTCTCTGAATACTATAATCATATGTGGACGTTGTCCCAATCTGTGTACACCCCACATCGAAAACCTGAGAACACAGATACTCAGCACCCCCTCCACAGACCCAAAAACAACAACATACAATAATACCCTTTGCAAACTGTGTGAGAGGCCTTTTGGCACCATGCATTTCTGCTTAAAGTTGAACCAGTATAATATTCTGTGGTGATTTGCATATTCAGACCACGATGATTTGCATTATGGGGGCATGTGTGATTTTGTATTTCTTTGAAACTTGGCTTCCTGGCCAATGCCCTTTGGGATAACCATTGCCTCAGTGCTTACGTGCTGAGGTTCTTTGTCTTTTACATACAAAAATAGCCCCATTCCAATTTTCCACACCACCACCACCTCCCACAATTAACGAAACATGAAATCTCTCCATTACCCACAATAACCACCAGCAGTTCGACCGACTGCACTGGCAAAAATATACCGCCAGGTGATGTTATAATTCAAATCTGTGATCAGTCCACCCGAGCCCCCTGCTCCCCCCTCTCCTGCATACAATCATCCAACCTTCTAATAACAGATGTAATCAAACAGTAACTTATTAGGGAGTTTGTGTCAATGGCCAAAACACAAGAATAGTCCCTCAGTACTTTCTCCCTTCCTCAATGGGGAGTTGTATTCCTGAGGCAATTATGTGCACTTATAAACTGGCATCAAACAAGGCTAGGCATTATGCATTTAATACAGGGATTTATATAACTCTAGAAATTGATTAGCGTTTTGCTCATAAAAGTGCTAAATCTTTGTGAAAATGCATAGCTCTTGCCTCTCTGTGTTTAACAAACACAGCACTTCTAGAAAATCTATATAAATACTTTCTGTACAGTTAGAATAGTCCCAAGAAAAAAACTGCTAATCAATTATTTAAAACCCTGTAATAACATAAAGGAAAGAGAAAAGAAAGACAAAAAAAAGGGGGGTGGAAATAAATAAAACTAAGGGAGAGAAACCAAAAAGATAAAAGGGGGAATACAAGAGCAAAAGACCCTTTGATAAAATATGGTCGTTAGGACCTCCGACACTCCCCCCTGCTTAGCCAGGGGTCCAATAAACATAAGTATATGCCCTGAGGCTGAAATCTGCCCAGGGGGCTAATGTTATACAAGGACTAGACCTTCTGTTTAAATCATGGAGGCATCCCCAGCATAAGGTTCAGGAGGCATCAAACACAAATACAATGCTCATCTGCTGCAGGCAGTCTTTTAAAGGAAAAATCACCCTCACTGCGTGGAACACAACAGTATTGTCTCCAGCCTGCTGTGACATGTGAGACTTTGTTAATACTCAGTCCCCCATCTAATATTCTCTTCCAGTCACAATGCCATACTCTGGTTACTCGCACACACTTCCCTGTCATCCAAGGAAGGCAAAAAGTCAAACAAGTACAGGGAAAATTCACAGGAGCCCAAACAGTCTCTACCCTCCTCCTTTCTCCATACACCAGGCAGCAACTCAAAACCAAGATGTCATCACTTAGACAAAGCGAGAATTGCCTTTTACTCACAGTTTATATGTAGTCACCACCAGCATACCACCCATCAGATTCACTTAAACAGGTTGGGGAGCAGTTCCTTGAGCTCTTGCGACGCTTGCTCCTGTGTTTCAAAAGTTAGCCATTTGTCCCTGTGCTTAACCTGAAGCACCGCCAGATACTTCACTCTTAACTGTTTCCCAGCAGCAATCAGCTTCGAGACGAGTGGATGCAACTCTTGTCTCTTTACTCGAACGGACTGTGGCAAATCCTGTGTTATATGCACTTTTCGGCCTTCCCATTGCACTTCCTGTAAGGCTTTAACTTGAGCTAAAATGTGTTACTTATCAAAAACTGAAGTAATTTAAATGTGATAGGCTTGGGTGGCAAGCTGGGTGGTGGTGGTGGGCAAAGCGTCCGGTGTGCCCTTTCTGTCACATACGTGGTGCTGATCGGGGAGGGCCCAACTATTTTTTCACAAAACTTCTGTGGGAACTATGGGGGAGCCGCCTTCCTCTTTCTCAGGGATCCGGATAATTAGTAGGATGTTCCGCCTACTTCTCCCCTCTAAATCTTCTAGCTTTTCCTCTAGTTTTTTTATTCTCTGTGTAACACTCATACTTTTTTTCAAGGGAGATCAATCTAGCTTCAGAATCCCCCACCCTAGTTGTTAAGCTTTCCACAGAGGACCTGATCTGATGTAGTTCCTGGGGTATATTGGCAATCGACTCCTGCATCGGCTGATTTATTTCAATGAATCTCTCCTCTGAGAGAGACGTGTTCCCGGCTGAGGTTTTGGTACCGCCTCTGGCCTTATCCTTTTCAGGTGTTGGGGGAGGAGAGTGCCACAGAGGTTCTTTTTTGCATGTAAACCTCCTTTTTGTCAGTAGCTGTTGGCACCAGAGGGTCTTCTTACACACACTCATCGACCGTGTACTTAAATACTATTCCTATACAGTGGATTAGCTGTAGATATCAGAGGGAGAGGCACAGAGCATTGGGAGCTTGCTACTGCTCATCAGACCGCCATAAAGTGACGTTGTGTTTCTATGTTTCTATAACAGAGCCTCAGATTTTGTGAAAGAAACAATCTTGACTGGATAAGAATGATTCCATGCATTATAATGCAGACCTGAACTGCACAGAACGTCAGATCAGTCATACAATGCATTTGAGAAGGCACTCTTACTACCAGAAGAGATGTCAGAGCTGTACTTATAAGCATACTGGTATTCTAAGTAATGTTAAAGAATTACATTACTGTAAAATGGGTCATACATTTAAAATAAAATAAAAATGTTTTCTGATGTGAAAAATATGAGACACACATGTGTGTAAAATGAATTATGGGTCTATAGTTCTATGTTTCTATGCCAACTGAACTTAGAACTTCAGTATTTTGGAACTGCTTGCATGAGACACTATTGTAGATGTGAAAATCAACCTCAGCAATAATGGATCTGATTTTGTAACTGCCTGAATAGATGGAGCATCAGGAGCATGCTATTTTATTCCCATGTGTCCTCTGCCCTACGCTCCAGACTAAATTCAGTCTATAACAGCATCTGCCGGTTTGTGCTCCAGTCTTCTTACTATGTGCATCATTGTGATTTGTATCAGTCGCTAGGGTAACTCACACTCCAATGCCAGTATGACTGTGCCCTTTGCTGCATAATAGACAACACCCTTGGAAGTGACAAATTGTCCCCGTATTCATCCCTCTTCAAGGGTAGAGTACCATACAGATGTCTCTTCAAATCATCGATCCCCCCTCTGGAAGTCCCTAGAATCTCGACTGCCATATGCAGTAAAGCCCTATATTTCTCTGCCCTCACGCTGTCGAATAAGCTCCCTGTGTCTCTCCACTCAACCAACTCTCATCACACCTTCAAAACCCATCTCAAAGCCTGGCTACTGCTGGCAGCCAAATGCTCTTGCCCACCTGGGTATTATGATTCCTCCCTTACCTCTGATTCCCCCTTTCTGTCCACTCCTCTGATATACTTTCCACCCAGTCAGGTGCTCTTTTCACCCTACTTATTACTATACTCTCCCATTCAAGTATTATGCTACAGTGCTTATATTATTTGTGACTGCATGTCAATCTGCACTGTTGTCTATCTAAACTGTGTACCAACCAACTCAATGAACTGTATACCTTTCTGATACCCATAGTGTACATTCATTGTGTGCTATGCTTCTTTCACCATGTTGCTGATGCCGGTACTCCATGTATTGTATGTACTCTCTGTGCCATCTTCATGGCCTGCGTCATGCCTGAAAATGATCCTTTGGATCAGCACACCTACCCAGTAATCAAAGACATACATACATAAATATACTGTATGCACAATGCCTCATTTTGGAAATAATCATCTGAGATCTTATACTGTTCTTACCACTACAAAAGTAGAAGACTGTACCTCCCAGTAAAGAGAATAGAAGACAAATTCTTATTGTACCCACAATGCGTTGTTATGCACATCTACATTTTAGATGCTATACTGCAGTCACCACTACTTAAATAGGAGATTGCACATCTGAGTCAGAAAAAAATTAGTAAACATTATAATGTAGTAGGATTTCCTCATTTCTGTTTGTAAATCAGCATATTAGCTGTTATACTGCTTTTATAAAATGGGTAGACACAGTACACAAAGTCCATTGGCTGACAGCCCTTGCAGGAATACCTTTTATTTTGGTTATACAATAGTAAGAAACAAGTGCCACCACCAGTGACACACTCACATAGGATATCTTTTTGTCCTGGCACCTCATTCATCCATCCTGATCCAAATTTGGTTCCTGACTGGCACGAATCCTGAAAATGCAGAGTGGTGTGACTTAAAATGTAATCAGGTCAAACAACCACGTTCTTTCTCTATGCCTTCTTCTCTCCCAGTCCACACAATGGTTAACAGAATATTTTTTCAATCTGGACCCCCAGGCCCTACCTGCAGTGGCTAGCACAAAAAGCATACTAAATGAAAAAAGAACACCGTTCTGGATTTGAATCCTGGATAGCTAGCATAATCCTAGTCTTCGGCGATGAAAGCAGAAAGGCAGCTCTGTTTTTTTGCAGCAGCGGACAGGCTGAGAAAGCATGAGAAAGCCAGTGTGTGAAAACAAGAAGGTGTAGGGGGCATAAGTTCCTGGTTAAGAGGTCAGGGGAGCTCAAGAGATGAGGGACAGAGAGTAAAGGAGGCCACTGGCCGAGAATCGTTGAAACAGGAGGTTTGGAATCTGACAGGTCAGGATGTTGACGTGGCTCCAACAGCAGCTGATGAGGCCCAGGGTTTTGTTGTAATTAAATAATGTGGCACACAAGCAGCTTGTCTTTCTGTGTTCCCTGGTATCAGGGTTCAAGAGAAAAGGTGAGCAACACCAAGTCTGTAAGAAAGCCTCTGGGTGGAATAAAGAAAGCCTGTGGAATCATTAGTCTGGTGTTTGTATGGCACTGTGGTAGAGGTGTTTCACCATACAATAAAGTTGAAGTATTAGAATAAAGTTTTCCTACCTGAAATTTGCTCAATAAATGGATGGTGGGTGAGAGGCAAATTGTGGGAACACATCTCCCTCTCCTGTGCCCTTACTGACAATTAGTAGAGGGACTATTTTCTCCTAAAAGAAAAACTTTTAATGTTTGTTAATTTTTTTTTTCAAGTTGTAATATTTCTCAACATATACCCATTGTATAAGTGCAATAAGACACTCTGGGGAATGGTTTATTTTGGATAAATGCACTTCTAGGGGCAGTAAGGTACTTGGCCTGTGGTCTCATATCTCACTATACCCCAGGTGTGCATTTATCCAGAATAAACCACACCCTGAAGTGTGTTATTGCTTATGTAACTATTATCAAAATAAGAACTGATTTAACTAAAAGGGACTACTTTATGTCCAAATGCAGTTACAATAATAAATTATAAATTGCAAAAAACTTCATTAATGTGCCAGTTAGGGTCAAAGTGACAAAAGCTGGGAAATGTGGCATTAGAGTTTACAACCCTAACACTCCCCAGCAGGCAGCACATCAGGTGTGGGGTGTGCCTTGGGGTACTCAAGCCTAACATCAGATATGTACAGTGTAGGAGAATGGGATGAGTGTTAAGCTTGAGTACACCATGGCACATGCCACACCTGATGTGCTGCCTGTAAGGAGGGGTGGTGATAGGGTTGTAAACCCTAGCACCACATTTCCCAACTCTTGTCACTTTTACCCTAACTAGTGCAATAATTAAGTTTTTTGCAATTTATTTCCTTACCTTTTGAGATAATATAACTATATCCTTATTTTGATGTGGGAGTACAAGTTCCTTCAGACTCTGCACTGCTATGGATACATAATTTCATCAGATTTTATTTTCAAATTTGAAATTTGTCTGTTCCGTGGTATCCACTGGACCCCCCCAACCTACAGTTGTTCCTGATTCCATTAATTTTAAGTTAATAGACCTGGGGCCAGATATTCAAAAGGGTTGCACCATGCACAATAGGGTTGCGCCTGTGCAAGTCCGAACTTGCTCCATTCTGCGATATTCAGCAGGAGGCAGTTGCGCCACAGAAAACATGCTGAGCAACAGCACAATGCAAATGAATGCATGCTGAACTGGAGGGGGAGGAACCATGATAAACTGCACAGCCCGACATTCAGCCGGGAGCAGAGCGCCAGCAGGCGCAACTCTAACTCGCGCCTGCACAACTTTGAGCCAAAAAAAAGGCTCAAGTTGAGGGCCACCCACAGGTGAGCTGCTGCATTGCAGGGTGCAACACAGCAGCTGCCACCTGTGGCTGGCCCGCAACCCACTCCCTGTGCCCCCCTGCAGCCCGATCGCGGGCAAAAGAGTGTAAAATCCCCACCACCACCACCCACTGGCCCAATCATGGGCATAGCTTAAACTCCCCCCACCAGCCCGATCACGGGCAGCAATGTGTCTCCCCCCCAACACATCCCTGGTGGTCCAGTGGATCGATAAGCCCAATCGTGGGCTGAAGTAATGAAACACACACCCCTCCCCCGAACATATCCCTGGTGGTCCAGTGGACCGATAATCCCATCACGTGATGTAATAATTAAACACACACTCCCCAGACATAGCCCGGTGGTCCAGTGGACCGATAATCCCGATCGCGGGATGGAATAATTAAACACACCCCCCAAACATAGCCTGATGCCTAGTGTCCCCACCCACCCACCCATGAAGCCCCACCAGCCCGCCCCGCAGCCGGCGGGTGGCAGCATCCACCCGCCTGCCGCCCTGCTGCCGTGACTGACTGCCAGTAGGGCTGCACACCATAGTGCAGAGAGTCAATGGGCATGCAGCCCATACTGTAAGACAGTCCAGTTTTGTGAATGAATGTATTCATTCACAAATCTGACTGTTTTAGATGGTGTAGGGCTGCATGCCCATTGGCTCTTGCTCTGCACCAATGGGCGGTAGTCCTCACTGGCAGTCAGTCGGGCGGGCAGTAGGCAGGTGGGATGCTGCCGCCCGCTGGCCGCCGGGGAAGGGGTGGTGGGGCTTCGTGGGTGGGTGGGGTGGGGACACTAGGCACCAGGGCTATGTTCGGGGTGTTTAATTATTACATCCCACGATCGGATTATCGGTCCACTGGACCACCAGGGATATGTTTGGGGGAGGGGGTGTGTTTCATTACTTCAGCCTGCGATCGGGCTGGTGGGGGATTTAAGCCATGCCCACGATCGACCAGTGGGGGTGGTGGTGGGATTTACACCTCTGCCCGTGATCGGGCTGTGCAGGGGGCATCGAATCCCCACGGCTGCCGTCGGCAGGGCACCAGGTGCAAGTCCTCAGATCGGCGCACCTGCATGCTAATGGCATGCAAATGGGGCTATAATCAGATGCAAATGGCCCCTCTGCACCTTGCATGAATTATGGCCCCATTTGCATGTCACCTTTTGAATATCGAATGTTGCACACAGCACAATGGTACTTGCACGCCGATAAGTTGAATGCTCCACTCTGTCCACATGCGGTGGCATCAAGTTCCACTGGCGCTTATGTACAGTGGTTGTGGTCGGGGTGATAGTTCAAAGGAGTTGCTCATACGCAATCTCCTTTGAATATCACTCTGGCCACAGCCCTGCGCAACTATTTTGTGCAGCGCAAGTGCTTGCTCCACAAAATAGCGCAGTTTGAATATCTGGCCCCTGGTGTCTAGTGGCACCCCCACCCTCCAATTTTCATGTATGATGTAGTATATTTTCATTGGTGTTTAATGGTACCCCCTACATTCCAATTGTGGCCCCTTCCCCATTATTTCTAACTGTATAGTCATGGGGTCTAGTGACCCCCCCACCTCCCAGTTCTATCTATATTTTGTATATATTCATTGGTGTCCAGTAGTACCCTCCACCATCTAATTATGCCTTTTTCAGTATGACCCAGAAATCTATATCCCTGGTGCCTAGTGGCACCCACCATAGAAACATAGAAACATAGAATTTGTTGGCAGATAAGGACCACTTTTCCCACCTAGTCTGCCCATTTTCCTACCTAATGGAAAAGCTGCAGATACTAGTTAACCAACAGCCTACTTCCTCCTACGCCCCACTAAGATTGCCTTATGTCTGTCCCATAAATTCTTGAATTCCCTCACTGTTCTTGACTCCACAACCTCCTCAGGAAGGCTGTTCCATGCATCCCCAACCCTCTCCATGAAAAAATACTTCCTCACATTACCTCTGGGCTGTCCCCCCTCTATCTTCAAATTGTGCCCCCTTGTTCTTGCACATCTCTTTTTCTCAAAGATAATACCCTCTTGGACTTTGTTGATTCCCTTGAGGTACTTGAAAGTTTCTATCATGTCCCTCCTCTCCTTTCTTTCCTCAAGGGTATACATATTAAGCTCCTGTAGTCTTTCTTCATATGTCTTCTGGTGCAGACCCTGCACCATTTTGGATGCCCTCCTCTGGACAGTCTCCACTCTGCCTATGTCTTTGCGGAGATGGGGTCTCCATAACTGCACACAGTACTCCCGATGGGATCTCACCAACTGTCTGTACAGAGGGATAACAACTTCCTGTTTTCTACTGTTGATGCCTCTCCCTATGCATCCCAGTATCCCCCCAGCCTTCCTTACTGCCGTCTCACATTGCTTGCCCACCTTTAGGTCATCTGATATAATTACCCCCAGGGCCCTTTCCATTTTTACTGTTGTCAGTATCTCACCCCCATTGTGTACTCTACTCTTCCCCATGATTTTTATTTCCCAGGTGCATTACCTTGCACTTCTTTGCGTTGAATCTAAGCTGCCATACATTTGACCATTCCTCCAACCTTTCCAAGTCCCTTCTCATCCTTTTCACTCCATCTTGTGTATCAACCCTGTTGCAGATCTTTATGTCATCTGCAAAGAGACATACTTTTCCTTCCAGTTCCTCTGCAATGTCACTTATAAAGACATTAAAAAGGACCGTTCCCAGTATTGAACCCTGCGGTACCCCACTAGTAACCCTCCTTTCTTCACTGTGGACACCGTTTACTACTGCCCTTTGCGTCCTGTTGTCCAGCCAATTTTTTATCCAGGCTACCACCTTGGGACCCACTCCAAGACCACCCTCCAATCCCATTATTACTTGAATTTATATCCCCACTGGTGGCCAGTGCCACTCCACCTTTCCAAGTCACTCTCAAACTGTAAATATGGAAATGCCCCCTCATGTCTTGCTTTTTTTTAATCTATGAAAAAAGTCCCACTCCGATTGCACCCACAACACCCACCTGACTTCCCACTCTGCACCCACCTCCCTGCACTCCCTGACCCCCACCCCACACCTCACTTGCCTGAAGAGTTCCTACAGTGAAGATCCACTCTCCAATCAAAGATACATCTTGCTGCTGGAACTGGCAACTGCTGTTTAACAAGTAAGATAACTGTGGCTGGAAAATACATTGAACTGCAGTTACCTTATTTGTCCTACAGCAATCGCCAGTTCCAGCAGCAAAACGTGTCTTGGATCGGAGAGTTGATCTTCACTGTGGGTCCAGTTAAGGTGAGTGGGGATAGGTGGAGGGCTCAAGGGGGGTGTGTGGGGTGGTGGGTGCACAGGGGGTGGTTGGATGGATTTACAGGTCAGATCAACAGTGGACTTTTTTTAGAGGTTAAAAAAAAAATCAAGTCATAGAAACATAGACTTTGACAGTAGATAAGGACTGCTTGGCCCACCTAGTCTGCCCATTTCCCTATCTAGAGGATAAGCTGCAGATCCTATTTAACCAACAGCCTATTTCTTCCTACCCCCCACAAAAATTGCCTTATGTCTGACCCATGCATTCTTGAATTCTCCCACAGTTTTAGACCCCTCAACCTCCTTAGGAAGGCTGTTCCATGCATCCAGCACCCTCTCTGTGAAAAAATACTTTCTCACATTGCCCCTGAGTCATTGAGGAACTGTTTTCTTATCTACAGAGTGACAGTGACATGGAAGGGTAGGAGGTGCCACTTGCCACCACTGGGGATATAAATACAAGTAATATGGGTATTGGAGGATGAGGGGTGCCACTAGACACACAGGGATATACATTTTGGGATCATAGTGAATGGGGTAAAATTGGAGGGTGGGGGCTACCACTGGACACCAATGCAAATAAACAACGTGGCACTGGAAAGGAGGTAAAAATCCTTTTATGTGCAGTAAATCCTTGTTCGTCATCTTTTTGCTTTCACATGAATAAGGATCTAGTGTCATGCAAAAGGATTTTGGATTTTGTAGTTTTTTTATCCTTTTTTACAAGTAAGGAACCTTCATTGTGAATTCTTTCTCAGTCTCACGATAAAGGATCCTGTTTCATGAAAAAGGATGTTAATTAATTCATTTCTGAGTGCGTCTTTACTGTAGTGCAACTATGGAACTCAGTCGGCGACTGGCCATGGAGATGAGAGGTGGGCTGTGCCAGTTGCTGGCTGGGGATGGGTGGGGTTGCTGGGTGGACTGACATGGCTGGGTGGGGGGCCATTAGACTACCAGGGAGTTTCTGGGTGTATGTCGCATTTGCCACAGGTGACTCGAGGTCAGGGCACGGGTGGGAGGATGACAGCGCTGCCCTGTGGGGCATTCCACAATGGGGGATTTGGGAGGACAGGTAGTGTGGGCAGCCCTGTGGGGCTCTGACAGTTCACTTCAGGGACAGTAGGTGTGGACAGCCCTTTAGAGCTCTGACAGATCACATTGTGGGGCAATTAGTGTGGGCAGCCCTGCAGGAGACATTATGGACACATCTGTGGGGTGGGGATCACCCACCGGGGTATGCTGGGCATGGGGGAGTGGGCAAAAGTGGCAAGTCTGCTGGACTGCAGGTGGGTCTACAGGAACCCCGTGGGGCATTCATAAGTTACACCAGCTACATTGCTGGTTCTCCTCTGGGGGTTCTTATAGAATCCCAACTTTGGGGACTTTGTTGCTGCCCTTCTGGAATGGGGCACAGCAGCTGCTGTAAACTCCCTAGTGCCTTGTTGCAGCGGGTTTATGGTGCAACTGCCAGCGTAACTGCTGTTCAGCACATGTGGCCTGTGCCATGTCGCAGGCCACATTGTAGAATCGCGCATGTCGCAACTGCTGGCATACTTTGCTACATGCACCATTCTACTTGGCACAAGTGCTGTTATGCCAGGCATAACTGTACTAGAATCGGACCCTAAGTGTATAATTTATAATGGAACTCATGTGTAATTCAGCGACTGGACTACAGATGGCAGTAACGAGAGTTACATTTTGCTCTTTAATATCTTTATTACCATGTAACAGATTTTCACAACATTTTGCATGAGCAACATTGTTGGGGAGTTCTCTTGGTGTGCCAAGTTTGGTTCCAGTTGGATGTGCAGATTCCAAGATGCAGATAGCAAAAAAATTAGAAAATTACTGTTTTTTTGTTTTGTTTTGTTTTTTGTCTTCACATTGCACCTAGAATGTTGGTCTGAAATATTCGGGATAGAAAGGGTTTGACCCACAGCTATGCCTTTCACTGGTTTGGTAAAAAATATTAATCTGTTCCAAAATTATTATTAGACGTGTGTAAAACTCACAACAACACACCCCGTCATGCATTATTACTTAAATAAAACTTGTGCAATTCAGTGACTGCCCTACAGATGGCAGGAGGGAGCAGTTCAATGTGTAATTTGGCAACTGTCCTACTGATGGCAGAAGGGATCAGTTGTAACCAGGGTAAGTGTATATTTTGTAATAGAACTCGTGTAATTCAGCCACTGCCCTACAAATGGCAGTAGTAAGTGTAAAATGTTGCACTTTAATATCTTTGCAACTGTTTAACAGATTTGCAAGAACATTTGTAAGCATGGTCTTGTTGGGTAGATCCCTTGATGTCTCAAGTTTTGGTCTGGTCAGATGTGCCAATTCTGAGATGCCAAGAGTGGAAAAACATAACAAATTGCTGCTTTTTGCTGTTTTTTTGTCATCTCCTTGTCCTCACATGGTTTGGAATCTTGGTCTCACATTTTCAGGGTAGAAAGGGCTTGGCCCACGGATGTGCCTTTCGCTGGTTTGGTGAAAAATATTAATTCATCCCAAAGTTATTATTTGGCGTGTGCAAATCTCACAACACACAACCTGTTGTGCATTATCACCTGCTGAGTTTGTGCTGGCCCCGGTCACGCGTCAAGAAGTCCTTAAGTTACTAAGGACTATTTCTGTTTCTGGGAGCATTGGTCCTGATGGTTTAGATCCTAGGATTCTTAGACAATTTGCCTATAGGCTTGTTGACCCGGTGACAAGACTTTTTAACCTATCTATCCTCAGCTTCTGTCCCTTTGGTAAGGAAAACTGCCAGGACTATATCTGTGTTTAAGAAACTGAATGACAAAATTCTATCAAACTATCATCCCATTTCCCTTCTGCCCATGCTCAGTAAGCTGCTGGAAAAAATCGTACATCGACAGGTCTCTGAACACCTTCTTAACACTAATCTTCAACTCCCTGTACAGCATGGTTTTAGAGCTGGATACAGCACTACTACTGCCCTTACACTTTTTACTAGCGATGTTAAATGCAACATGGAGAAAGGGTTATTAACTGGAGCTGTGTTCATTGACCTCTCCAAAGTGTTTGATATGGTTTATCATTCCCTACTACTGGACAAGTTGCAATCTCTCAGAGCCTCTGAATCTACCCGACCTTGGTTCGGCAACTATCTTGATAATCATCCTCAGACTGTCTCATTCTGCAAGGTCCTTTCTTCTCCTGCCCATTTCTCCACTGGCTTACCTCAGGGCTCTTTTCTTGGGCCCCTACTCTTTTTGCTTGACATCAATGACATTCCTAACCCTTCCCCTCTCTGTAATACCATTATGTACGCCGATGATCTGGTTCTTTACTCTGCCTCCAAGTCAATAGCTGAACTCAACCAACAACTATCTCATGCTTTTCAAATCCTACAATCTTGGTTTGCCTCCAATTATCAACACCTAAACCTTCACAAGACCCAGGCCATGCTCTTTGAGTCCTCTCGAAAGTTACCATCAGAGTCTCCTAAGCTCCTAATCCATGGCAGTGATGGGTCTCTGGTCTTGAACACTACAACGTTCAAATACCTAGGTGTGACACTAGATCAGGGTCTGGACTTTGCCCCTCATATTAAGGAGGTATGCTGTACAGTTAATGCCAAGATTGAAGCAGCCTACAGAGTGCATCACTTATTTACCCCAGCTGCCAGGATCTCTGTGGTAAGAGGTGTGTTGATGCCACAAATACAGTATGCTCTTCAAGTACTCTTCCATTCCAGCATGGGGATCCTTCACAAATGGGATGTTACGTATAATAACATCTGCAGATTCACCTTATTGGCCCCTTACCTTACACATCATTGCTAGCTTTATTCTGCCTTGAATTGGTTGTCCCCTAGTGCCCTATGGTCCTATGTACTTGGATGCTTCATGGACTCTCAAAACAGAACACCTCACCCGGCTGCCCTGGCTGATATGCTAACCCCTGTCTCTCACACTCAAGCGCTCAGGTCCTCCTCCTCCACCTTGCTCTCAGTACAGCCATGCTCCAGTAAAATGGGTGAGCAGACTTTTTCCTATTTTGCACCCAGGTTCTGGAATTCACTCCTCCTTCATGTGAAGTCCTCTACAACCCACCTAACGTTTAAGAATGCACTTTTTTCCCACCTAAACAAGCCAGGTGACTGCATCTGTACTTAACGCACCTGAGGCTTTCCTGCCTATACCCCTACCCTATCTCTGATTTATTGTTATAGTGTATGTTGTCTACCAATCTCTTATTTCCACTGTGTTGGACACAGGAGCTGGTATTCTGGTTACTTTGCTAGTTATGTATGTTCTGTTCTAATGTTTATTCTTGCTTGTGGTACTACAATGATAATTGTACTTAATGCTGATATTATGGTGTGTTATGTTGTTCTCCTGCTTGTACTTTCCACTTATCTTTGCTATTGTCATGAGTTGTACTCTCTGTTGCCCTACTGTACTATTGTAAATTGTACTCTCCTGGGTCGTGCCTGAAAATAGGCAGGTATTTTTGTCTAGTGCACCTACCCAGTCATCAAAAGCAAATAAATAAACTATAACTTAAACAGAACACAACTGTAATTCAGTAACTGCCTAGAGATCGAAGGAGAGATCAGTTCTAGCCAGGTAAGTGCATAATTTATAACAGAACTCATGTGTAATTTAGTGACTGCCCTACAGATGGTAGGAGGGATCAGTTCTAGCTGGGTAAGTGTACAATTTATAATGGAACTCATGTGTATTTCAGTGACTACCCTACAGATGGCAGTAGTGAGCATTACATTTTGCACTTTAATATCTTTGTAACCATTCAATGGATTTGCATGAACTTTTGTAGGTGTGGTCTCATGGGAGATATCTCTTGATGTGCCAAGTTTCATTTTGGTCAGATGTGTGGATTCCAAGAAGCAGATAGCAAAATAATGTAAAAAATCACTGCTTGTTACTGTTTTTTTGTCATTACCATGCACCCAGACAGTTTAGAATTTGGTCTGAAATTTTTGAGGTAGAAAGGGCTTGGCCAACATAGGTACATTTCACTGGTTTAGACAAAAAAATATTCATTCATTCCAAAGTTATTACATTTTAAAATTTTGGGTTCTTAGCCTGATCAGCAAGCACTTTAAAACAGCTGAAGATAGGGGTGGATCACCCCTGCCAGCATGGCAGTGAATTCACTGTGGGCAATTACAGCACCTGCATCCCACTGACTGCACAAAGCACAGGGAACATATGTACACTTCACAATGTGGGTGACTGGCAGGCACTGCTACGATGATAGACATTGCCACTGTTAGTCTGCTTGGCCAGTGCCCAAAAGGGCCAAGGCAAACACATTGTAGGGAACAGGTACCTGGTGGGTTGATACGCAATGTAGGGTGGAAAGGATGAAAAGAGACTTGGCAAGGTTGAAGGAATGGTCAAATGTATGGCAGCTTAGATACAACACAAAGAAGTGCAAAGTAATGCACCTGGGAAACAAAAACCCAGGGGAAGAGTACACAGTGGGGGGTGAGATACTGAAAACAACAACAATGGAAAGAGACCAGGGTGTAGTCATATCAGACAACCTAAAGGTGGGCCAGCAATGTGAGAAGGCAGTAAGGAGGACTGGGGGGATACTGGGATGCATAGGGAGAGGCATCAACAGTAGAAAACAGGTAGTTGTTGGCCCTCTGTACAGACAGTTGGTAAGACCACATCTGGAGTACTGTGTACAGTTCTGGAGACCCCATCTCTGCAAAGACACAGACAGGGTGGAGGCTGTTCAGAGGAGGGCAACCAAAATGGTGCAGGGTCTGCACCAGAAGACATATGAAGAAAGACTAAAACAGCTTAAGATGTTTAGCCTCGAGGAAAGGAGAGAGAGGGGGAACATGATAGAAACTTTCAAATACCTCAAGGGAATCAGCAAAGTCCAAGAGAGTAGCATCTTTCAGAAAAAGAGATGTGCAAGAACAAGGGGGCACAATTTGAAGATAGAGGGGGGATGGCTCAGAGGTAATGTGAGGAAGTATTTCTTCACAGAGAGGGTTGTAGATGCATTGAACAGCCTTCCTGCAGAGGTCGTAGAGTCAAAAATAGTGATGGAATTCAAGAATGCATGGGACAGACATGAGGCAATTCTAGTGGGGGGTAGGAGGAAGCAGGCTGTTGGTTAACTAGGATCTGCAGCTTATCCATTAGGTAGGGAAATGGGCAGACTAGGTGGGCCAAGCAGTCCTTATCTGCCATCAGATTTTATGTTTAAACAGTTCCCCCACCTGACACCTGCCCTGCCTCATGTCATTAAACCCCCCCAACAACTGCCCAGAGGCATGTAACACCACCACCTCTCAGGCCAACAGACCCTTCCCAAACATCCTCCAATACCAGCAAGTAGACAGACGAGACCCCCCCATGCCAGGCAGTATATTTCACCCGTACCCATCCTGCCACCCGCCAATCTGAGTTGGAATCCTACATGCTGTCACTGATGGGTGTTTGGGAAGGGTCCACTGGCCGGTGGGGGGCATCAGATACCATGCTGAGCACTCCATCACCTGCATTCACTTTGGTGCTCTTCTTGCAGGTGCCTCCATCTCCCGTCCATCACCATAGTTGACAAGCACTGCCAAGCCCCGGTTCAGGTTCCTCCTGTCGCCACTTCACCTGTGGCGAATTGCTGGCACTCTGATGCCATGGAACCGAAAGGGGCATGGCTTGGATGCCTAGAGTCACCTCATAGCTCATGAATTATTATAAACTTATTTGCACACTTGTTTTTTAAAATTGAGGGAATCAGAAAAATCTGGTGTAAACTACAAACTATCCCTCTTCAGGAAGCTTTGTCTGTTCAAAATCACTGTTTACAATAATTTATTTTTGGTTTCACCTGTTCACATTGCAAGAAGAACAGTTCCTTATGCACCCCACATTTTCGAAAATTTCACTGTAACCATAACTCATGAATAATTGTGAGCTTATTTGCATACCTGTTTTTTTAATTAAGAGAATTAGAAAAATTAGATGAAAAGTACAAGCCATCCCTCTTTGAGAAGTGTGAATTGTTTCAAAACATGGGTGACAAATTAAAATGTTAAACATAAGGCCTATAGAAGGAAAGTAGTCATTTTTATGTTGATTGCGTGCATGTGCAAGAAACATGTTGCGGCAGGTTTCTCCACAAGCAGGTTGTGGAGGCGTGGCACCATTGTGGCAATGCCCCCACAGCCTGTAAAGGCTTGTCCCGCATCCTCCAATGCCATGGCACACTGCTGCTGACACTAGTTCAGCCAGCGTACCACCAACTTGCGAAAATGTAGCCACTGCAATCAGGGGCTGCCTCGTCATTGCAGCATCAGCCATCTGCTGCAATGAGGGAGTGACCCATCATTGCAGGGCGGGATGTAGAAACACTGATACTGTTTGTGAACATGGCGGCGGCTTGCCACCATGTTCACGAACAATATAACCCCGCCACTGTGTTTATTTGCCAATGGGGGCCTCAATTCCCATCAGCTTCACTGCCCCAATGTTTATTTTGCTGACGGGGGAGCCCACTCCCGTCGGCATTATGTACCCCTGCTTTTGTTATCTGCCAAAGGGTGCCCAATCCCCATCGGCATAATGTAATACCCCCCCCCTTTTGTTGTGTGCCGACGTGGGTGCCCAATCCCCCATCGGCTATAGCTGTCCCCCCAAAAGACAGACTCTAGTAGCACGTTGGGAGCCCACCCCAGCATGCCACATGCCCCTGTAAAATAAAAAATGGTCCCGCGATGTCTTTTTTTTTTATTTAACTTGTAAAAAGGGAAACTGCCCCTCGGCGGTCTCCCTGCCCCCCACCAGCAACCCGCACCCACCCACTGCTCACCCTGCCTCCTCACACCCCCCCTCACCCCATACTTACCTCCGGAGCTTGGTGTAATGATCTTTGGTGGACCGGGAACACGTCTGCACTCTTCACAGCTGACTGCGAACTGAGGAAATGCCAGTAAGCTGTATAATGTAATAAATGTTTTTTTTCCAACTTTAATGCATATCTCAGTCATTTTTTTGGAATTTTGGCACCAAATTTTCAACATGGGGTTTTTGGGACCCCTCCTCATGAATTCTGGAACTGTCATGGCGTCAATCGGCCCCGAAAGGTGATTTTGGATCACTGCACGCAATCACCTTTCGGTACTGATTAACAAAATGACAGTGCCAGTGTTCATGAGGTGGGCTCTCAAAAAGCCTATGTTGCAAATTTGGTGGAAAAATCAAAAAAATGACTGTTTTACGAGTGTGCGTTTCGCAGTTGCTTTGCATGCCCGTAACTTTGCGAATTTGCAATATTTTCACACCAGATTTTCAACACTGGCATTTTTTCACACCTCCTTGTGAAGAGTACAGCTGTCATTGTTCACATCCTGGCTGAAATGTGTTTTTGCACTTCCGGCGCAGAAAAGCGCAGTTGCTGTGGGAAATCAGTGTTTGGGACAGATTAGGAAAATGATGACAGTGACACTGTTCATGAGTAGATGTCCTAAGATGCCTATGTTGAAAATTTGGTAATTATACTCCATAAAATGACTATGTTACGAGTGTACGTTGCGCACTTTCCACGCACCCTTGTAACTTCGCAGATTTATAATATTGTCATGCCAGATTTTCAACAGTGCCATTTTTTCACACCTCCTTATAAGCAGTACAGCTGTCATTTTTCACATCCTGACTGAAATGTGTTTTCACAGTTCTGGCGCAGAATAACACGGTTGCTGTGGAAAATCAGTGTTCAGGACAGATTAAGAAAATGATATTGGCAGTGTTCATGAGCAGAGGTCCTAAAATCCCTATGTAGAAAATTTGGTGATGAAACTCCATAACATGACGGTGTTACAAGCGTGCATTGAACTGTTTCAGCGCACCCTTATAACTTCGCAAATTGGAAACATTTTTACGCCACATTTTCAACAGTGGCATTTTTTCACACCTCCTTATGAACAGTACAGCTGTAATTTTTCACATTCTGGCTAAAATATGTTTTTGCACTCCTGCCAGAGAATAGCATGGTTGCTGTGGGAAATCAGTGTTTGGGACAGATTAAGATCGACCGAGTGAGAGGGGAGAGTGACCGAGCTCAACTGAGCTCTGTCGGGACTGCTGCAGATTTGTTTGTGGGCAGAAAAAGGCCCCAACGCAAGAGCCCAGTACAAAAGGGCAGCCTGCAGCACTGGGAGAAACAGAACAAGAGAGCAAGTGAGGGAGGGGGAGTGAGCAAACTCACAGGAGCGCTGTCAGGACTGCTGCAGATTTCTTTGTGGGCAGAAAAAGGCATCAATGCAGGTAAGGGCCCAGTACAAAAGGCCAACCTGCAGCGGTGGGAGAAACAGTATGAGCGAATGAAATAGGGGGAATGAATTAGCTCAACGGAGCTCTATCAGGACTGCTGCAGATTTCTTTGTGGGCAGAAAACGGTGCCAATGCAAGCAGAAGCCCCGTACAAAAGGGCAGCTTACAGCGTCAGGACAAACAGAATGAGCACGTGAGAGAGGGAGACTGAGTGACCTCAACAGAGCTCTAACGTGACTGCTGCGGATTTCTTTGTTGGCAGAAAAAGGCGGCAATGCAGGCAGGAGCCCAGTACAAAAAGCCAGCCTGCAGAGCCGGTAGAAACAGAACAAGTGAGTGAGAGAGGGGGAGTGAGCAGGCTCAAAAGAGCTGTGTCAGGACTGCTGTAGATTTCTTTGTGGGCAGAAAAAGCCACCAGCAGAGGCAGGAGCCCATTACAAAAGGGCAGCCTGCAATGCCTGGAGAAACAGAATGAGCGAGTGAGAGAGGGGGAGTGAGCCGCCTCAACAGAGCTCTGTCAGGAGAGCTGTGGATTCTTAGTGGGCAGAACAAGGTGCCAATGCAGGCAGGAGCCCAGTACAAAACAGCAGCCTGCAACACCGGGAGAAACAGACTGAGCCGGTCACAAGGAGGCAGTGAGCGAGCTCAACAGACCAACGCAATCAACATTCGGCATTGACAAATGCTTGTTTTAACTTGCAATAAAATAGACATTAGAGTATTGATTTTGTGTTCATGTGAACTGAAAAAGTTTCAGACATCTCAACTTCTTAGAAACATGCAAAGTTAAAAAAAAGACATGGTAATACACAGAAATAGGAAAGTATTATTGGCTATTTGGGTTTGGATTTGTCTTGACTTTGAATAAGAAAACATTGTCAAAGTGATCTCAAAGGAGACAATGTAATATAGTGGCTAAGGATCTGGGCTATGATCCTGAAGACCTTGGTTGAATCCCACATCCCCCAGTGAATATGGTAACATTTTGTTTTATAGTAGCTCATGCGTTTATAAAAGACAAATTGTAGAAAAACACTCATGCATTTATAAAAACTAATTATAGAAAAAGTTTGTTAATTCACTAGTTAGGGTTAAAGTGACAAAAGTAGGGAACTGTGGTGTTAGGATTTGCAACCCTAACACTACCCCCAACTCTGCAGACAGCAACAGGTATGAGGTGTGCCTTGGGGTTGTCAACCCTAATGCTAACCCCATTCTCATATACTGTACCCATATCACCTTACTTACACATGGAATGGGGTGAGTGTTAGGGTTGACAAACCCAAGGCACACCCCACACCTGCTGCTGCCTGCAGGGTGGGTGTGGGGTGTTAGGTTTGGAAGCTTTAACCATAACTGCTGTAGTGCAATAATGACATTTTTTTGCAATGAATGGCTTTTATAGATGATATTGATAAGTTATGTGTTTGGGATATTTTATAGCCTGCGTAAGGCAGAAGAATTTCCTAATCATCAAAAAATGTCATCATATTTTTTAATATTAATGTATTTTTGATGTAATTAGATTTTTTTGTGTATTTTTACTTATCTCAGACATTTTTTAAACACCTTTTGTTACTAATTTTGTAATTACTAATTTTGTAATTAGTGACTCAAATCATTACAGATGACCAACAGCAATTTTTAAAAGTCCCTTCCCTCATGTTTTTTTTTTACTTTTCATGCTGGATTCATAATGTGGATGTATTTGGAGGGTGTTAACACACATTTCTGCTGGTAAACTGCACAGCCCACACAAAAATGTTCCATTTATTTATCAGGGGTGTTGCCAGAGAGCAGGGACTTTTAAAGGGACAGTAAACATTAAAGGGGTCACTCACATTGTGAAAGCCCATAAACAGATCTTTCAAATGAGGTATTGGACTTACCTGTAGGTGTCAGGAGTCCTGATTTATAAGTATCTACATCATCTGTAAATCAAAACAAGGCAGCAGCCATTTAATTGAATCATCAGACCAACAGTGATGTCACTGAGGGGCACATTGTAATTAACAACATGCAGCTTGCCCCTCAGTGACATCACTTCCTGTTTTAAAATGGATGCTACCTTGTTTTGATTTACAGATTAATTAGATAGTCATTTCTCAGGATGCCTGACACCTACAAGGAAGTTTCACAATTTGAACAACTCCTGCAATGTTTACTGTCCCTTTAAAAACTTCAAAACCCTGTATCTCACTTCAGGAGTGAAATCCAATAAAAAGGAAAATCGAACTATTGATGTTTTTATCAGAAATACATCATTAATAAAAAAAGTATCTAATGGCATTTTGTATCTGCCGACAAATACTGTTTCATTCAATTATTACCATTGTGCATTTTTAAATATTTGAACATTACACTTTACTGGTGTTGTTTTTATGTATTTTGTGAGTTTATGTGAATGTTTAATGTCTTTTGCCATCTTTTTTCTGTTCATTACTTTAATTTCTGGTGCTATGAGCCACAGATGGGCACTCAATAAATAAATAAATATCTAGTACTACAACTAGTACTACACCTAACAAGCATTTGTCAATGCCGAACATTCACCACTGGTATTGCTGTTGTACCGGGTCTTGCTTGTACACATTTTCACTATATATTTACCTAGGACAGAGCAGATGAGATGCTATGTCTAATTTTTAGTGGTGTCCTGATTTTACACACTTTTAGATTGCAATTACCCAGGATAGGGCAGCTGAGAGGCAATATCTACTTTAAAGTGCACTCCCACATTTTGACTGCAAATGTCCAGCAGTCTTTTTATGACCTGACATTATGATCAAGGCAGGTGACATTTTTAAAATCACATCCAAAAGGAGGCTTTGCTGCGTGACTGTGGAAACAAGTTTATTTATTTATTTATTTAGGAAATCAGAATTACAACCCTTTGAGTCATAGACTTATTTCCAAAGGCTCCACATCAGAATAAAACATAGACATTCATACAGTACATACATAGAATAGATGTGGGTGAGCAATCATACGGAGTATAAGTACAATGAGCACTGGTTAATGTCTGTACATTTGGTAGTTAAAACAGGGCAGAGATATTGGCATATTTACCTAATGAGAGGTTAAGACCTATACAATTGGTAGCTAAAGCAATGCATGATATGAGTTGGTAGTAAGCCACCTCAGAGAGGCCTTGTCTTATACATAATATAGTGCATTCATAGTCCAGTGTAACTATATGGTAACCGAGGGAGGTGAGGTGCCTGTAGGCTAGAAATAGTTGAGGGAACGCCACTGCCAGGCCAAGGGCAGGTGCGTGGCCTAGCTGCATGGTGCAGGATCCACAGGTTACCGGTTACACTGGCATTGATATGAGGAGAGAATATGGGCCCTTAAGGCAGCTTTAAAAGGACCTAAATTGGTGATCAGAGGGGATTGGCAAAATGACACCTGCCATGTTCAGGAGGTGGTGGTAACACAAGGGCTATGTCGAACATTAGGGGCAAAAATCTACAAAAAATAAAGTTATGAGTAAATGTTGGAACAATTCATTTTATCATAACTTAATTGGTTTTTCACATTTTTTATCCCAAAGTTTCAATATAATCTTTTCTTTCTATGATCACTTCTTCTGAGCATGACAGGTGTCATTTATAAAACAATGGCTGAAATGTCATTTTGCACCGAAAGTGTTAAAACACATATTGGATAGGGTCTGAAAAATGACAGCTGTCACATTCATGAGGTAGTGTGAACAAGTGGCTATGTTAAAAAGTTGGGGTCAAAATATTAAAAATGTCCACGGTTACAAGTGCGCATTGAAAAATTGCAACTTAGACTCATAACTTTGTTGTTTTCTCATAATTTTACTCCACATTTTCAACATAGCCTTCTTATGACCCCAGATAGCCTTCTTATGAGCACACCTCATGAACAAGGGTGGAGAAAATGTCCAAATCCTGCACAAAAGGTGATTTTGCACCACAAATCTTGGCCAGGATTTGAAAAATGATAGTTGTCACATTCTTGAGGTACTGTGAAGAAATGGCTATATTGAAAATCTGTGGTCAAAATATGTAAGCAATAATACCCGATAGGGTGGGCGGTATTGGGCTATACCGGACCGCCCACGGGCATAATGAGGCCCCACGCCACAGGCGGAGGGCCTTATAGCCCCTGGAAGGTCCAGTATAGCCCATACCGCCCACCCTGGAGGGTATTATTGCACTTAGAAAATGGACCACTGAATTACATGTTTGTTAAAAAAACATATTTTTGTGTTTACATGTTAAAACTCTCAGCTGTTTGAATTATTTTGTAGTAAAATAGTTCCTCCACCTACATTAACACAGTGTTTTGTTTTTTTTACCTAGGGACTTCTGTCCCAATGCAGCTTCTGTAGTTCTTACTTTAGAGATAGTTGTCATGGTTACCACCTCCCACCCGCAAACACACTCAAATCTTTTCACATGTTTTATAATCGGTGCCCAAATCACTTGCAGCTAAGCCCTGCCTGAAGTCCACTTTGCGAAATGACATCACAACTCCCTTACCAGCAAACTCTGACTTACTTCCACATCTCACAAGACTGTATCTTTGTATGTTCATACGTCTCCTCCCACAACAAACAAATACATTACATTTTTTATGTTTTTCCACAACGCGCCCACCCACTCACCTGCTTTCTGATAACATCTACACTCCGCTTGCCAGTTGCTGAAATGCTGCCGTTACTCAGGCTCCCGCCGCCCCAACCGTGGAGCCCCAGCTCATAGACTCCGGTCCTGTCACAGCCCCCACACCTGGTATCAGCTGCTTGCGCCTTCACACTCCTTCGTTTAGAAACTAAATGTGTTCAACTCGAACCCAGCGTCTCCTCCCATTTAACTTTATCCGTCCTTCACTCTTTCCCTGCCATGCACTGCTCCTTTCCTGGTCCAACACTGCCGCACTGCATATTTTGAGGACCGGGATTATGTTCTTAAACTGCTCTGAGCCCGAAGACCAGGACTGTGAAGACAAGAGGGACAGTTCTTTTTGTTTTATGGGTTTCTGCCGACACAGACGGAGGAGGAGACTGGCTGTCAGCTGGGTAGCAGCGGAGTAACCCGGAGCGGGGCGCCGTTTCAATTTTAAATCTTTGACTTGGTGCTGGGAGAAAAAAACGTTTCAAGAAGTGTGTTTCTTTTTTTTTATTTATTTTTGGGGATTTAGCTGAGGATATATAGAGAAAATGGCTGTAGGACTGGAGTCGGGTCTCGACTCTCGCTAAGGGAGATACAAAAATGGCGGGCATTTTAAAATAAACATTCTGTGTGTCCAGCGCTTCAGCCAATTAGGAAGCAGGGTACTGGGCACAAGGATACTTTTTCTGGCTATCAGGAACGTTTGAGATGGGGCTTTTTATTTGGTGGGCATCTATTGTCTGATAGATGCCCACCTAAACAAGTGTCTCGGCCAATCAGAAGAGAGAGAATTTTCTTTGGCCATTTTCTAATGAAAACTACCAAAGTTACAAGCCTGTATTTGTAAATTTCGATGTAGGCTCATAACTTTGTTGTTTTTTTTTAAATATTTTCACTCCTGATTTTCAGCATTGTATTCTTATGAGCCCACCTCATGAACAAGGGTGGCGAAAATGTTCAGCTCCTACACAAAAGCCAGTTTTATGCAGTGTCCACAAAAATCACCTTTCACAACAACTTTGCCTAATTTCTTTGCAATTGTTCACGAGGTGGGGTCCCACAAAAGGTATGTTGACAATCTGGGCCAAAAATATTCAAAAATGACCAAGTAATGATGACAAGTTCAAAACCCCTTTGAAATACATTGAACCATATACCTGATTTCCTCAGTTCCTGGTCCAGTGTTGAAGAGTGAAGATATGTCTGCAGTTGAGAGAGGATTATGGAGTTGGACCCCCAGTAGGTAAGTAAGCATTTGGAGGTGTGTGGAGTGGTGGGTGCTGACTGGAAGGTTGGGTGGGGGGACTGTAACGGCAGTGGCAACACAGACATCAATGGACAGTTTTCTTTTTTCCAGTGTGTATGTAATAAAAACAACTTTGAGGGATGGGTTTGTTTATTTCACATGGCACCACTGGGGATTGAGCACCCCCAGTGTTGGTGTTATGTTTGGCAGAACTGGGGGGTGGGCTCCCTAGTGTTGCAGAAGCAAAAAGGGCAGGGTTAATGGCAGCAGCCAGCACAGGTAATTGGGCACTCCAATGCCAGGACATTAACATGCATGGTTTGAGCTTGAGGGTATTGTGGTTGATGATTGGGTGGGTCAGCTTGGTGGACAGCAGATAAGTAAGGGCTTGGGGTTGTGGAGTGGTGGGTGCTGAATGGGAGGGTATGGGTGGGGAACAGTAATGGGGGTCACAGCAACAGATAACAATAGACAGTTTTCTTTTTTATGGGGTGCATTTGAAAAAACTATGAGGGACAGTCTTCTTTATTTCAGGTGGCGATACTGGGAAATGGGCATCCCCAGTGTAGGTGTTATGTTTGGTAGTAGTGGGGGTGGGCTCCCTGGTGTTTCACAAGCAAAATGGGCAGGGTGGGGGACAGAAGGCATGGGGGATTGGACACCCCTGTGCCACAATATTAACATGTGTGGGATGGGCTTGGGGTGTGTGTGTGTGTGGGGTGGTGTGTGCTGAGTGGAAGGGTCGGATAGGGTACATTAATGGCAGTGGCAGTAACAGACATTGGTAGACAGTTTTCTTTTCTGAAGAGGGAGATTTAGAAAAAAAACATGAGAGATTGTTATCTTTATTTCAGGTGCAGACACTAGGGATTGGGCACCCCCAGTGATAGTGTTATGTTTTGCAGCACCGAGGCTAGGCTTCCCGATGTAGTAGAAGCAAAATAAGCAGGGTAATGGGCAATGGCTGGCATGGGGAACTGGGCACCCCATGCAGTAGTATACATAAGTTTGGCTGGGGTGAGTACAGTTCTACCAGTGGCAGCAACAGACATTGATGGATGGTTTTCTGTTTTACTGGTGTAATTCAAAAACAACAACAAAAAAAAATAGAAGGGGCAGTTTTCAGCTGGCTGATCATGACAGATTAGCTGTTATTGCCAGGCAGCATTATGTAGATCAAAGGAAAGAACTGCCCTATGATTGGGCAGGCTCTCTCCTTTGAACTACATGAAGTTTCCATCCAGTAAGCCAGAACAGTGTCATGATCAGCCTGGCTGATGATTGGTGTGACAGTGATGAGCCCCTTGCAGACCACGCTGCACTGGACTGACAGCATCACACCTCTCAAAATCCACTCTTCTAACAAAATGTTCACTGCCTGTGCTTGCATGACAAACATAAAAAATAATGAAAGTACTAAGAACCTCTTTGACTACAATATCCATTTTTATCAATCTTATTGTCTGTCCCTTTGGGATCTAACTCTCGAACCAGTGTGAGGTCAAAATAATTTAGGAGAGGAAATTTGCAATTATTGGGAACAGAGGGTATAGAACATCCAGTATATACACACCTCCTGCCCACTGACTAAGAAGTGGTCTTTGCTGTCATCAGCTATGAAGACAACCAAAGAACAGCAGTGAAGTCCCATTAGCAGGGTGGAGAGAATAAAAGATTAAACAAATCTCAGTGCTAAAGGTGACACAGAAAGATAGGAGCAGGGCAGAACAATTATTTTCTAATTAATAGATATTTTTACTGCATTAGAAAAAACATATTTTAAAAAAATATATAAAATCTCTAGTATAATGCTCCAAAAATAGACACATTCATTTAAAGAGACACTGTCAACCTTTTTGACATCATGGGCCAGATATTCAAACTGTGCTCTTCTTAGGCGCAAGCCCTTGCGCTGTAAAATAGTTGAGCAGGGTGTGGCCCGGTGATATTCAAAGGAGTTGCGCATTGAGCAACCCTTGAATATCACCCCGCCACAGCTACTGTGCATAGGCGAATGGAACTTGCACCACCGCAAGTTGCCAGAGTGGAGCATTCAACTTGGCGGTGGCGTTAGGTACCATTGCGCCATGCGCAAAATCCCGATATTCAGAAGTGACATGCAAATGGGGCCATAATTGGCAGGTGCAGGGGGCCATTTGCATCTGATTATGGCCCCATTTGCATGCCATTAGCATGCAGGTGTGCTGATCCCCAGTGACTTGCGCCTGGCTCCCGCCAGGCAGCAGCCGCCAGGGACCAATGCCCCTGCAGCCCGATCACAGGCAAAAGAGTGAAAACTCTACCACCACGTAGTGCACTAAACCATTATGTTTTAGACTTTGCTTCGGGGAGGGGGGTGGCTACTAGTACCAGTAAGTAGTGAAAAGTCAGGAGTAAAGACACCGAATTGTAGAGGTTTGGTGACTGTGTGTGGCTACTCCATAGTCAGAAATAAGCATGAGGAAGAAGGATAGAAGAAAGGACAGAAACATGCTGTTGCAACAGATTGTGGAAACTCGTAAGCATTTTATTTTTTTATATGTATTCCCTTATATATGTGTGCACACATTTTTTTCAGACATCTTTGCATATTCTGTACCTTAGAAGAGGGATATTGTACAGCAGTACAGCTTAATACTAACACCCCTTTTCAGTTTTCCAGGGCCAGGCATGCTTCAGCCTGTCACACACCTCTTCTTAAGCCACCACCACCACAGCCTCATTCCTCATGGTCACCAGAATCCCTGGCATCTTATAAGCTGGATCAACTCAGACACCTGAAATGCTCCACAGAAAGCCACAAAGAACACCATGCAGAACAATCCAACTTCTGCTAGTGGGGTTCATACCTTTAGCAGTTCACACCACACCTGCTATAGAAGTGCCTGGCTAATCAACAGATGTCTATCTGGCAATCTTGGAGCACCACAGGACCATCCTTCAAACATTTTGCAGATGCAAAATACCTGCATATTTTCCTCCAGCTCAGTGACCCTAGAGAAAAATGAAATGCAAGCCAAATGCTGGCCCCCTGCTCCTGGCACCATACTTTCTCATTTCCTCTGCACTAAATAGAGGCATAACTGGCCCACTGGCATGGGAAAAACATTTTGCCTCTCCTGGCCCTGCCTCACACTCAGGGAGTTCTCAACACCCTTACATTAGACCACTCATGTGCTCAGTGCTAATGAATTCCTGAGCAAATCCCAGGCTTGTGGATCATCAATTCCCAGAGATAGACTGGGACTTCCCTGTGATGAATGTCTGCTTCTGGGTTCAGCTCCTGGAATGTATGACACTGCAAATGAGAAAATGGATCAGCAATAATATTATCGATGCCTGGCACATGCACAGCTTTAAACTGGATATTAAATACCAAACATTTGAGCACAAAAGCCCACATGAGGTTACCCAGGGGGCCTTTGGCCCCTAACTTCACATTAATGGTGTGGACTACCCAGTTGTTGTCTGACCAGAAGATTACTTTCTTATCTGAAAGGCATTTGCCCCGCACTACCAATCCAACTATGCTGGGAAAGTTTCCAATAATGTAATCTGCTTGGTCAAGTTTTTTTTTCCTTCCAGAATGGAAGCCATTGCTCCATGCACAACTCCCCCTGAAAGTAAGCTCCTTGACCAAATCCCTGGAAGCATCTGTGAATAGCTCAAGCTCCTAACTAGTGGTTACTTCTGGCCAGATCAACACCCCTTTGAAACAGTTCAGTAAAGCCAGCCACATCCTCAGGTCCTCTGTTATGCTCTCAGTCACCTGATCCTGTGGTGAAACTTTAGGTATCCCATACATTACTTGAGCAAATGGCACAGAAATGTCCAGCTCATGGGAATCACTTTACATGCAAATTTGATTTGGCCCAACAACTGCTGTAGTTCATGCAAGGTGATCTTGTGCACCTCTGCACCTTTATCAACAACTACAAAAGGTGGGGTAAGACCTTGGTAGAACATTACTACCCAGTTTCCTTGCTCCCAATAATTTCTAAATTTATGCAAAAATGTTCTATCTCAGATTACTGAATAACTGGTTAATTATTGGGGTCTGTCTAATTTTCAGTCAGGTTTCAGACCAGTTCAGTTTGGTTTTATTTGTTCAGTCTTTAAAAATGATTATCACAAAATACAACAATATTAAAAACAAAAACAAACTTACATACAAAGACCAAAACAAACAAAATTTATAATAAAAATTACAATTAATACAAAGAATGATCATAAGAAATGCAAATATATCAAAAATGCACAATTTATATACCCAAATAGCAGCTAAAGGAAAAGAGCCAGGTGTATGAGACCGGGGTGCACAACAGCAGGAGATTGAGATATCACTAAACCACTGGAGATGGTATTTTATGGTCACTGAATTTCTTTTTCCTCATTTTACTAGTTAGGAATGCACATTTCCCCATAAAATGTATAATAGTTTGATCCTCAGAGAAAAGTAAAACCTTAATAACCTCAGTATCACTAGATGTCACTATTCCTGAAATCAATGGAAATAGCCACTTATGCCTAATTTTAGTATACCATGGACACCTCAGAAAAACAAGTGCCAAATCTTCCCTTTCACCTTGATCACAACCACAAAAAGTATCCTCAGGGTTAGTGGAGTTCTTATATATAGCATTTTTAACATTAGATTCAAACAATTCAAGCCTAAATCTTGTGTATGTTTTACGAATATCTGGGGTTTCCAAAACATCAGGATAAAATCTATATGCATGATTGTCAATATTATGGGTATACCATTAGGCATATTTTGAGGCAGCAATACATGCCAAATCCAGCTCTCTATGAAATTGTACCATTTTGTTTTTAACATAAACTTTAGATTTCTCGCTAATACTAACACACTGGTGTCTATACTTCAGCAAAAAGACAGTAAATATTTATCAAGGCATTTGTACAGATGGAAAAGCCAATCTGACTGCCTATGTTGGTGCTGTGCCCAAAGCTCTTTCTCCAATAAACATAACTTAACCCATCTTTCCTTAGGCAATCTTGATAACCTAATCCAAAAATGAATAGGTCTATAATTGGCCAATGCCTATAGTTTAGGAATACCCAGTTCTGCCCTTACAAAATAGGCCAGGGTGGATCTTTGACAACCAATAACTTTCTTCAAAAGTTTATTAGCTGGAATTTCTAAATGATCAAGAGATTTTAGTCCCCAAATTTCCACCACGTACAGAGATTGGGTGTTATGTTTTGCCTGTAAGGTGGTTAAAAGAGGTCTGAGTGAGTATCTGCTGAAGGCGTGGTTAACATTTGCCAAGACTCCTACTGTTTTATTAGTTTTAGAAAGTATATAATCATGATGTCTACCCAGAAACCATTATTAGAGTATAGTAAGCCCAGGTATGTATATGTCAAAACTGTTTCCAGGTAGTCGTCCATCAATTTCCACCTGTACCTATTATTTCTAGCACCAAACACCATTACTTTTGTTTTGCTGAGATTAATTTTCAAAGATAAAGACTCCAGCACAGTTGACAGTAGATACAATGTCTTCTGTAACCCTGAAACTGAGAGAGAGCACAATATGAGATCATCAGCATAAGCAAGTGCAGAGCAGATATTAGTCCCAATTTTAGGAGAATCCAATTGTAATAACTGTAATTGAGTCAATAAATCATCCAGATAAATAGAAAAAGTGTGGGTGCCAGAACGCATTCCTGTCTAACCCCTTTATTTGTTTTAATTCTGTCCGTTAGTGCACTTCCAGAACAAATCTGGGCCCACATATTAGTGTAAAGATTTCTGATACTGTTAACCAAAACAGAGGAAATACCATGGGTTAACATTATTCCCCATAATGTTGATCTATTTATTGTATCAAATGCTGAACTGTAGTCTACAAAAACTACATCGACTTTTTGTTTCCTTATAGTTATGAATTTTTCAATTAAATGTGAAAGTATAAAACAATTATCAAGTGTAGAGTAACTTTCCTGAACTCCAGCATGGGCTGGGGAAAGCCCCCCTAATAAGTCTATCTCATCCTTAAGTCTTACCAATAGTAATTTGGCAAAAATGTTGCCTAATATGTCCAGCAGGCTTATGGGATGGTACATTGCAGAATCATCCCTTGTTGCCTTTTTGTAAATTGGACAAATAATAGCACTTGCCCATGACTCGAGATTAAAATTGTTACAGATGCATTTATTAAAAGGGCCAAGTAATCAGCCCAAGCTTCAGATAGACACAAAAAGATTTCAGGTATCCTGTCTGAGCCCTGGGCTTTATTTGTCTTATTATTCTGGATTGCTTTAGTCACCTCTGGTTTTGAAAAAGGAATAAATTGGCCTTTAATAGTATTCATATCCATAGAATCACATGAGCAAACCATATCTGGTCTAGTAACATATTACCGTAAAACTCAAGCCATATGTTTGGTCAATGTGTTGTTCTAGCTCAGTAGACCACCCACACAGCCCTTAGCAACTAAGAGCCAGAAAGATTTAGTGTCATTGCCATAATGGCTGCATACATCCTACTCCATTGTTGTTCACTAAAGGACTTCTTTTTGCTTCACTAAGTTTCTGTAATATGTTTTTCCTAGTTTAAGTTCAAAAGCACTAACCTGGTCTGCACTAGCCTTTGCTTTTCTAGATATTTTGTGCAACTATCTTTTGTATGTTTTACACTCTGTATCGAGCCATCCTGAAGTCACTTAAGAGCTTGACTTAATTATGGTTTTATATATATTAGGCTCAAGAGTATTGAAAGAGATTTCAAATTTTCATAAATCTGTGATGGATCTATGATGGAGTTATCCCAAGTATCAAAAAAAGTGATGATCAAAGGTAGCACCTACTGTTGTAAGTCTCAGGACCATTCAATTTTTCTAGAGCATCGTATTATAATCAGTGTGGGCACTGGACAAATCTCAGTCTTTGATTGAATCATTTAATGCAGAGTAATAGATAAATGGTCACTTTCCACTCTATTTATTACTACCATGTCTTCCCAGAAGATGGGAGGACCCTGCCAAAGGGCAAAGTCAATTACTGAAAAAACAAATTTTTGTAAAGTAAGAAGGTGAGCATAAATGGTCTCCCTGTGTTCTACCATTCAGGTATACCAAATTGCCCTTCATAAACTTCATTGATTTACAGGCACTACAATTGAATTTTAAATCAAATGAACTTCTCTTTACTCTAGGAGTATATGGAAACATGTAGCCCCAAATTGAATTATCACTTAATCCAGCAAAATTGCCAATTCTGGCATTAAAATCTCCTATCATTAGTAGAAAAGCATTTGGGTGTTCTAATTAATATGTTCATACCAAATCAAACAGTCTACCCCAAATCTCATTTAAATGCTTTCTATCCTTGGCAGGAGAAATGTAATAATTAAACAAAAGAAATAAGGTACTATTGATGATAAAATATAACAAAATTCTGGTTCAATATCAATTGTTTAACCTGCTTAAATATCCCTTTTTTAATATATGTTAGAATACCACCAGAAAGACGGCCCATCTTTCCGGACATAAAACCAGGGAAATTAATCAGTGTATAACCATTAATATCTAGGTCATCTACTTGCTTATGCCAAGATTCTTGTAAATATATTATATAAGATGAGCAGATATACTCCATTAAGTCCCTATCGTGAAACATTGACCTAAGACCCACTGTATTCCAAGAAATTAGAAAAAGGGGTTTCCCTTCCATAGAAGTGGAAGACAGATTTCCCAACAAGGATGACATGCTGTTGTGCAACACGGTCCCATTCAACCGATCCCCCAGGTCAAGTGGGGTAATCCCTATTCTAGGGCCAGGGAGTCAATCCTTGTAATCTGCTAAAGCCAAGAATCTGTTTGAGATTGGAACTGTATAAGTACTACACAAGTCAGAAAAGGGTAAATTTCCTACAGGAGCAGGATCGGGCAGGAGAAAAAAGATGGTATTCCATCTCCTGTAGTAAGAACAACTAAGTGCATACCGAGTGCGTCAAGCATTGCTGCCACATTCCAAACCCTACTTGCAATCGCAGAATTTTTTAAAATTATATCAATTTGTCCCTCGTTCAGCAAAGTTGGTTGCCTAAACACTCCTAATACACCTTTATAACCTGATCTAATATTTAAGAAATTTGCAAACAAATTACATAGAACTCTTTCCAATTTTTCATTAGTTTCATTATACAGTTTCCTGTGCCCAAAGAGGCTTAGGGTGACTGGTGCAAGATCATAAATGGCAGCTTCACAATCCATCCTATTATTGCCACCTGGTGTTCCCTCACTGTACTGATTAATAGGCTCAATCACCTTAGAATCTTTATCAAATAACACTGCATTAAGATTGAGTCTTTGAATACCTGAGAAATTTCTCCATACATAGTGTGTCAGTCTCTCAGAGACCAGATAAACATCCACACTATCTGTGGAGAAACTCCCACCCACATCCATATTTCTTCCAACAGTGGAGAGATCATTGGTGGCAATATCTAGCTTCAATTGCTCATTACAATTTATAAACCAAATCCTGTAAGGCATCTTGGTTGACCATTCTAAGTCCATAGATTCTAGTCCATGGGATATTCTGAGGTAAGGGTAATAGCTGTTGTGTCTGGTCAATTTACTTGAATTTTCATTGTTTTGCAGTAAATTAATGAGTGAAACTCTTGTCTTAGACACAGGAAGCTTACTTTTTTCTTCTAAAGTGTTTTACTTTGAAGCTTGTAGATATTTAATTTTTTCCGCTCCCAGTTTTTTTTTCTCCTTGTTCTTTGCAGAACTCTGATCATTTTGTTTTCCTACTTGCTGCCTTCTTTTTACTACCTGTGCAGTTTTTCCTCTTATATTTACCTTTTTGTGTTTCTTATTTTCCTTTCCAGCTGAATGATCAAGTTGAGAGTCTATCACTGGATCACCAGTAAAATCAGAGTCCTTAACTTGGACTTTCCTTCCCGTTGTTTTCCTTTGACCTACTGATATATCATCAGGAAAAATAACTTGGTGAAAAATCTGGTCTAATAGCTACAGGACTGTTTAATTTAGGGACATCCGCAATATCAACCACACATCCCAGAAGAATAGAAGAGATCTCTCTTGGGGGCTGAATCTCTTTCAAAATTCTGATAGCATCATCCATCTTTGCAACGTTCACTGCTATAAATTCCTTCAATGAATCAATTTTGGTTCTATTTATAATCAGTTGTTCACAGAGCAAAAGATTAGCAGCATACTGATTTTTAAGAAGCTTAATTATATCTTCGCTAGACTTGAAGTAGTATAAAGCAAATCTGAACCACTTGCACTTCTATTTGGTAATAAACTAGATGACTCAAAATCATGCAAATGATTAATTACACTATCATTAACGAGGGAACTCTTTGTTCTTGTATTTTGAGACCTATCTACAAAGGGAGAGTAAATAGAATGAATAGATTAAATAGCAGGCAAATTTATTTTTTGTAATGCGTCCAAATGTTTAAGCCTCTGAATATTAACTTCCAGTTTGCCTAAAACCTCATGCAGAACTGATTTACCAATTTGAGATGTTCCTTGACTAAGGTTAGCTGCCCTACTGACCTCAATATTTCCAGATCGAGCTATCCCGTTATTGGTACAAGGTCCTGGATACAGTGTGTTTTGCACATTCTGCATCATATACTCAGGAGAGAGTCCTTTATTAGCAACTTCCCCAGTAACAGAAGGTACTAATCTTGTCCTATAACTTGTTGCTCATTATGGGTTCCATTATAAGAGTCACAAGTGCCAATTGGATGTTTCAGATCTGGAGATAAGACATCAGAGCTTATGTTTGTTTTGGACACACCAGAGAGTGATTTTGAGAATGGAAAATACTGGGCTTAGAAGAATGAATAGGAGTAGAAGTGAGATTCAAAGGAGACAGAGATAGCATATCTGTGCCTTCCTTATTCAATTTTATTTATTTATTTTTTATTTAGCTTTTGTTGACCAGGTAAGTGCACTAGACAAATTCTGCCTATTTTCAGGCACAGCCCAGAGAAGGGGGTTACAGATGAATGCCAACTGACTTTGAACCAGATTAAGATGTTGGTCATATTTTAATGAACGTTTTAACAGTATCTTTAAAAAGTGCTTCAATCAAAGATTGTTGTTTAAGTTTTGGGGGAACAATTCTTATTCCCTTTCACTTTAGCCTTTGAAGATCATGTAACAGATTTCTTAACAGGCTGATTTACAGATTTTAACTCTTTGTCTCGCATCCTTAGGTTTAGCACTAATTATTGTGCTGTCCCTGGGATATGAACCACCACAAGCACCAGAGATACCAGTAATACCCGCAACTGGTGTGCAGACAGTGCTTGAAGTTGGTTCAATATGGTCTATACTGCCCATGGCAGTTTGATAGGGATTCCCATTGATTAAAGTACATTTTCTTCTAGTAAACACCATTTGCATCACCTTATCAGCTTAGCCCCATAACTAAAAATTAGAATTGAAGGATTAGAGACAATCAGAGAAAGGCAAACAAAAAAAAAGTTTAAACAGCCCAATCAAACAGGCACGCAGGCAAGCCCATATAGAACTTTTTTTTTTGAAAAGAACCAAAATGCAGAGAAAACAATAAAACAAAAAGAGTCCAAGTCTTTTCTATAATTTGCTTCCTCCTTGGTTGTGTCAGTAGTAATGTTAAAATATTAGTAATATTAGAATGTTAATGTTGGATCAAAAAATAGCACAATAATTCATTATAATTCATTGAAGTTCGATATTTTGTTATTTCAACAGATAAAATCAGAGAGGCTGGAACCAATACTAGTCATGCCAGTGTTCATCTATTAATCATAAAGGCTGTTGCGTGAAAAGTCCAAAACCTTCTGTTGGAACAATCTGGTCCTTTCACAGCATCTAGCTCCTCCATGGCAGGTCCTTTGATATTGTCCAGTCCTAGGCTTGAGACCCAAAATATAGGAACTTTTGAAAAACCACAGGGTAGAACAGCGAAAGCATCCAAAAGATGATTCCCCCTTAGTTGATTAAGCACTAGGGAAAGAAAAAAGACCTAGTATAATATGAAATGTAAAAATATAGAGTACAAATAAAACATATGTAACTCTTATTTTGCCCACAGAAAATACATAATTAATAGAGCCTGATGTGGTTTATCATCAGTTTTGTCATTTTGACCCAAACCTAAGTGCTTACTTAGTGCTTATTGTGTAAAACACAACCACAGAACTGGCTACGGTAGCTGCAATAAATAGCTAAATAATTAAAATCTTGTAAAATTAGAGTGAACTGCACTTACTTTTTAAGGGATTTTATGTAAGCCTAAAAGCTCTCTGCCTTTCAGGAAAGATAATTAGAAACCGGACAGAGCAAATCAATGAAAGGTGCTAGGACCGAAGGAGCTGCTGGCTTACTAAATAGCAGTATAGGCTGGCAGTATAGCCTAGAGGTTAGAGTGACGAGCTGTGAACAAGTTCGGTACATCCAGCAGGCCAGACCTTGGTTTGATTCTCACAACCTCCACTTGCATACTGTGTGACTCTGAGCAAGTCACTTAACCACCCAGTACTCTCAGGTCACCCCTGAAAAGAGGCAGTTGTGCCTAGTGGGCCTTACCTGGTTACCAAAAAGACTTGAATGAATGAATAAATCAATGACACGAGTCCCACACACCAAAATTAGCTTAAAAATAAATAAATACATTTCAGCAACAAAGAAAACATGGAACTTTATATAAAAAGTGTGGAATGGACAGACTAAAAAGAAAACAATCTGGAAACACCACAGTGTTTGACAGCTCACATCGAACCGCTCGCTTCTATCTCCCTTATCCAGTTCTCAGTTGGCGTCTGACGTCAGTTTTCAGGTATGATGGGCTGTACCTTAAATCTCTAAGAGTCAGGTGATGAAAAGATTTACATTTGGAGCAAAATTCCAAAAACTAAATAAAATAAAGTAAAGTAAAATAATAAAATATCAACCAAACTGAGCTACACTAATAATAAGGTGAAACGGACTGCTACAAGCTACTACAAGCAACAACACAAATTTGTCAGCCCTTGACTTGTTGTATAAGTCAAACTAGCCAGACAAACACTTTGACAGATTTCAGAAGCAGGTCTCTAATAAACTCCAAGTGCTGCAGATTTTATTAAGTCTAATTTGCAAAACGCACAAACAGCCCCCAGCACAAAATACATATCAATACTGACTCCCCTCTGGTTTTGCTGATGTTCCAAGGTTGAGAGAGGTCTGTTAAACTGGAAAGGTTCCACACTGGTCAGACAGTCTAAGTCCCACCGCATTTTTTCCAAGGCATTCTCAATCAGTCACCCAACTGGCTTGTCTCAATGATCCAGCTCCATCACACTCCCATTTGCATGGGGATATCCTCCTGGGAGAAATGAAATAGAGAACACCAGACAGGGGACCCAAAGCGGCTAGACAATAAGATAGACTGGTAAGGCTACACACTCAGGTAACAGATGGCTTACTGATTATAAAAATTAAACATGCAGTGCAGCCCTGTAATCTGTGTGTACTCCTCAAACACAGATGCACATAGCACCAACCGCTTGACCAGTGGAGTGAGCTGCTAACACAAACATTTCCTCAGGGCAGCAAATTCATGATTAGGATGACTGAGAAGAGAGAGTAGGTTTAAAACTAAATTACTCCATCCAAACAGCATTGATTGATTTCATGATTCTGTTTCTATGATTCTGGATAAAGGGTGTCTTGTAGGTTCTGTTTTTATTGCTCTATCTAAAGCCTTTCATGTGATTAATCACTCATTGCCTCTAACTCATCAATTTTCTTAAGTCTTTCCACAAATGTTAATGCTTGGTTCTCTTGATGTTTACATGGGAAAACTCAATCTGTTTCTTGGAATGGCTGTCTACCTTTTCCTCTGTCTAACTCCACTGGGGTTCCTCAAGGTTCTGTAACTCGGTCCTATTTTATTTAATCTTTCTGTAGATCCTCTACCCTCTGTTGTAGATCATTGTTCAGTCAGACTTTGTGCTGATGATACAGTCCTCTTCTATGCTCACAAAAGCCCATCTCTTCTTTCCTTGACTCTCCAGGGCAACTTAATCAAAATCATGAATTGGTTTTCTGATAATTTATTATTTTTAAATAGTAGAAAGACTGAGGCCATGCTGTTTGGGTCTCAGCCTGCTTTGTCACTGGCAAATTCTTCATTTTCAATCTGCGTAAATAACTTCCCACTTGAGCTGGTAAGTGAATTTAAATATCTTGAGCTCATGTTTGAGTCCTCTTTGACCTTTAAAATAAAACAGTGACAAAACTGTCACTAAAGTCCATCAATGCCTGGGTCACCTAAAATGTGTCAGGTATTGCTTGTCAAGCTTGACGTATACCTTCACCGCAGTGACTCCACGACCGTGAAGACCACCACTGTGCCAAAAATTGGGCAAAATCCACCCATCACTGTGGTGATCCATGTGGTGATTGGGACTGCCTCACTGAGTGATTTCCCCCCTGGTCCAACTCCGACTCAGAGTTAGAATCCTAGAGACCGGGGGGTGAGGGGCAGTGCCCTCACAAGGAGTCAGGGGTGCAGCCCCTACTTGTAAGTGCCAACATCCCATGGCTGCAATGCCAATAGTAGCTATTGTAGCTGTCATGGTAGGGAATGTCGGCACTAGCGCTGTCGAAGTGCTATAGGTAAACCCAAGCTTGAACAGCAAAAACATATTATTTGGCAAGCAATTCTCCCTATCCTTGATTATTGTGGAACTATCATTATGCCTCTGCTTTATATTCCCATTAAATACTATCAGTTTATTATCAGTTACTTTGATTTATCTTAAAATAATGGGATGAGAACTGTTGCACATTTATTGCATCAACTAAACTGTCTTTCACCCGCTTCCAGGTGCACTTTTTATTGGCTCACCCTTATCCACAAAACTGCAAACAGACCCCTTCTTATTTATCTGAAAGGCTTATAGTTCCTGCCCACAAATTCTGCCTCAGAGATGTACCTCAGCATGGTTTTGCCTTGCCGAAGTTCAAAACTCACTTTGGGAAAGAATGTGTCTTATATGCTTCTCCATTTTCTTGGAATAACCTGTCTCCTTAGCTTAGAACATCACCTACCCTAGTATTTTAAACATGGTTTAAAAAGATTCTGTTGCAGAAACAATCCATTTGTACTTGTTATTAACTGATTTTCTGTATTTTAGTTTCTGTTGTCTTGTCACCACAATGACGTCGACATTCTTTCAATGAGACTTGTTTCTCATAGAACCCATCCTCTATGTTATGCAACTTTTAAACAAACAGATGTGGGTCGCCTCCTTCTTTGTGTGTAGTGGCTGCTTGTCTGTGTCTGTAGCTTAGTTTTGTGGATTTACATGGTTTTCTGCTTGGAGTAACTACACCATTCTTGCTGACTACATCCGTGAAAGTCTCCTGAACTGGATTTCTGCAAAACATCATCACCAGGTATCTGCATTTTTCATTTAAAAATCAACTTTTTGGAAGCTATCCCAAGCAAAACATAAGTCAAGCAATTACGTCTGACAAACTCAGTGACTCTAGGTCTGCTTGAATCCACATTTTCGTCTGACCTGCTCCATGATCTGTATGTGGGCTTTTCAACAACCTCTTTGAATGACATAGAAGCATGCAGACAAAAGGATTTCACATCCTGCATATGCGCAGGCACAGTTCATCACCTTCAGGAATTCTAACACATTCTGTGACTCTGGACTTCAGCTGTTGATAATTTCTTTTGGCTTATGACTTAACCACCAGGTATCTACAAGATGCTGAAATCCTTTCTCCTACAAATTCTCCTTATGCTGCTCCTGCTCTCAGGAAATGTTCACCCCAACCCAGGACCACCTGGGCAGCCAGCAGTGGCACTAAGCAGAAGGACAGGAACACTTACCATGGCATCCATCAACTGCTGCAGCATCCTCAACAAACTTGATTCCCTCCAAACATGGATCCTACAGCACAACCCTGATGTCCTCTCAGTTGTGGAAACATGGCTAAACCCTAAAATCCCGATACCTCAGTCTCTATCCCTGGCTACTGCATTTTCAGGCAAGACAGGATTGCTAAGCGGGCGGGGCTGGGCCATCTATCTTAAGGATACCCTTATGGGTCACATCATCCCATCCCTAGCCTGAGCAACTCCTCTCAGGTCCTCACAATCAAAATCCTCCTTGGTGCACATAACAAGGAACTCACTGTCATCTCAGTTTACCTACCCCAAGAGACCAGGCTGCTGGCTTCCATAGCATCATGGAATATCTAAGGGTCCAGCAACATAATTCTGAAACCATAATCATGGGTGATTTTAACATTAACTGGCTCTCCGCTGAGGTCGCTACCTATAAGGATGCAGCCACGGTGCATCACCTCACTCAACTGGTCAATGCCCCCACTAGGTGTAACTATAGGACAGGCTCCCTTACGCTTCTAGACTGGATTCTATCTAACCATCCTGAACGCATCTCCAATGTTTCTGTACTCCCGGATACAATAAGTGACCACTCGCCTGTCATCTGCTCCTGGTCAAACAAATACCACAAGCCCCCTCCCAAGCTTATCTATGCCAGGGTTATCAAACAACACCTCCAGCTGTTAAAATCCCATCTAACCAGGCTGAACTGGGCAGTACTCGACTCCCTCAATGACACCAACAAAGCTCTGGACCTATTTATCAAATGTTTCAACGAAGCCTGTGACATCTATGCACCAGTGAAAAAGATGAAGGTCAAAGGACAGACCAACCCCTGGGTTACTACTGACCTTTTAACTCTGCTCAAGCACAGAGACCACCTCTGGCATTGTGCTCGTGCAACTCCGATGCAAGTAAACATACAATTATACAAAGAAGCCAGAAATGATTGCACTCGAGAAATACGGAATGCTAAACGCAGCTATTACAAAGAGGCTCTGACCAACTCTTGGGGCCAGGGAAATAAATTCTGGAACAACATGAAAGAACTCACAGGCAAGGATCCTAAAGCACCACCCACTATGCTCAACCTTCATGGCACTCCTACACTCGACCTAGGTACCATCACCAGCACTTTTAATAATGCATTTACAAACCTGGACAGTGTCCTTCCACCAAATTTTCTACGTGACCTCCCTCCAGCTACTCCCAAGTTACCCCCAACTAGAACGTACAACCCCAAAGTTTTTTTTTTTTTAAGGAGGTCCCACCACAAGTAGCTAGAAAATACATTCAAAGGCCATCGGCAAACAAGGTACAGTGGTGACTCCTTGACCTGAAACTGCTGGCACAAGTCCTCGATGAAATCTTAGAACCACTTACAAAGATCTTTAATCTCTCGCTTAGATTGAGGCCATTTCCCTCTCTCTGGAAGAAAGCCACTGTCACACCGGTTCACAAAAGCAGAGATAGGACACTGCACACCAATTACAGACCTATCTCACTCCTCCCCCCACTATCCAAAGCGCTGGAGCGAATAGTATCGGACCAACTAGTTGAATTCCTGGATAAGTACAATGTACAGTGCCCAGAGCAGCATGGCTTCAGAAAAGAGCACAGCACCACCACTGCACTAATGGAATTTACAACCTTCATCCATGCCACGCTTGACAAAGGGAATTGTGGAGGGGCAGTATTTATAGACCTTACCAAGGCATTCGACACAGTTAACCACCCCCCTACTGCTCAAGCAACTGTCCTCTATTGGGATCTCCAGTGATGCCCTTCCATGGTTCAACAGCTACCTTGATAATCGGATGCAATGTGTAAGGATTGCAGGGATCTCTTCGGATGAGAAACCGGTCCGCTCCGGAGTCCCCCAGGGGTCTATTCTGGGCCCTCTACTCTTCTCCCTCTTCATCAACAATCTCCCCAGTGCCTGCCACCCAAAAATATTACTATACGCAGATGATGCAGTCCTGTTTCCCAACCACCATGACATTAAGGTCCTTGAATCCCAGCTGCAGCTCTACTTCAAGCGCATCGGAAGACTGGTTCAATTCTCATAAACTTGTCCTGAACCACAGCAAAACTAAAGCCATGTCCTTCTGTAACCGACAGAGCAGGCACAACTCTCTGTCCCTCACCATCAAGAACCACGCTGGGAACCCACTCGAACATGTCAAGGAGTTCAAGTACCTTGGTATTACCCTGGATAGTACCCTCTCATACACTCGGCATATTGACACTGTTGCCAAGACCGCCAATATACGGATTGGACTACTACACAAACACAAGCACTGTATGCCTGAGGATGCCCTTAAACTAGCCATCTACAGCTCTGTCACCTCTATCATTGACTACGGCCTTGCCATCTATGGCTCTGCCTCAACAAGTGCCCTCCGCAGGATCTCAGTTGCTCTCAACAAAGCCTGTAGACTACTGACGGGTGCAGCCCGACAAACTCACACCTGTGACCTCTATGCACAGGCCAGCTGGCTACCCCTATGCAGCAGAATACAATACCAGACCTGCTTACTTACCAAAAAGATTCTCCTTGGTCTCATGCCACCTGGTGTTAGCTCACTCCTTACTACCTACAGTGGCACTCAACAAACACATGGTGCCCAATCTCTAACCTTTCAGGTTCCCAAATGTCGTACCTCCATGGGTCAGTGGTCCTTTATCTATAGAGCTGCTCAATGGTTCAATTCCCTCAATAAAGAAGCACTTTCCTCTACTACACTTGGACCCTTCAAAAGGAATCTCAAACTTTATCTCACCTCTACCACTCAATGTGACTGCTTCTCTGAACAGAGATCTCTCTAAACACCTCCCAGCTCACTCATGTCTCACAGCCTGCCCTTTCCCAGTCTCATTCCCTCTGGCACTGGGCCTTCCTTGTGACTCCTTTCCTGCTTCACATCTCCACTGGTACAAGCCATTTTCCACCACCATCGGTCAGTGGCCCATTAGCCTGCCAACTTCCTCTCCCGGTCGCACGCCTGCAATACTAACTGTCTATGGTGCCCTCTATCTCTTATTGTTACCGCAGCCAGCTGCCTACTCAAACTGCCCATTATATGAATATTATCTCAAAGTATGTTATAACTGAGTATCTTTATTTTTTCTTTTAGTTGTTTTGGTTGTTTATTGTGCATTCTTTTACTACCTCTGTATGTATGTTGACCCTCATCCTTTGATGTGGAACCTTTGTAAACGAGCAGTTCTGCTCAAAGGTATTTGTAATCCGAGAATTTAATAAATAAAAACAAAATAAATAAATAAAATGATTAAAACTTGGGACTTCTGGGGACTTCTGGTGACATCAACCCCCCGATGAGCATCTAGTCTGCCAGTTCTGTGCCTTGGGCCCATAAGAAACCAACATTTTAACAGTTTTACTCTATAACTAGCCTTTTTATGGCTACCAGTATTGACAAAGGATACAGAGTGACCTGATCACAGCTTCAAAAGGTGCTATGTAAGTCCACAAGTGGAGACAACTGTCTGGGAGGCAGGAAATGCAAATGAAGCCCTTCCCCAGTCAGCATGGCCAAAATGGATGCAGACACTGAAACAGAAACACTTTCTACAGTAGGTCTTGGTTTGAAACGCTTTTAGCTGAAAAAAATAGTTTCTGTCATGAAAATAAGCAGAAGCTTAATCAGTTAAATGGTAAACTGAGTGCAGTGGAGAAGAGAATTGAGGAGGCAGAAACCAGACTAGCCCATGTGGAAGATGGAACATTTAACTACATACTGCCATATAATTCTTATTAGATAAGTATCACAAGTTGCATGAACAGCATCAGGAACTAGAAGCTCAGTCAAGACGAGACAATATGATGGTCTATTGTTTGCCAGAGGACTCTGAAACAAGCTGGATACTGGATTTCATGGAGGACCTGCTCAGAGATGTTCTTTCCCTACCAGCCCTATTTCAATTTAAAATTGAAATGGCACACAGGGCCCTGACTCCGAAACCCTCTAACCATAATTCAAGACCTCACTTCATGGAAGCACCAAGTTCGGTCAACAGTGACAATGCCAACCTCCCCTACAGCGACGGCACAATACCGACACAGGTATTGTGCCACCTGTTTTAAGGGTGTTTTCTGTGGGGGACTGTGCCCCCACACCCCTCATGTGGGTGTCTCTGCCCCCCGCACCCCGGACTTTAGGATTCCAACTCCAGGTCGGAGTTGGTCAGAGGAGGGGGCAGAACACTGGGGAAATGTGAAACACGGAAAAAGGACCATTACCGTGAATGTTGCCATAATGGTCTTTTTTCCTGTTTCGCCGTTGGAGTGTCAACGAAAAGGGTGCACCGTCGCTTCATAATGATGAAGTTTTCTAGCTACAGAGACAATGAGGAAATTCTTCGTATTGCCTGGGGCCACAAGGATGCCTGCCACAATGGAGCAAGACTATTTTTTGACCAGGATTACCCTCTGGATATTTTGAAACAATGCCTGGCCTATGCTGAGATCCCCCACACCTTAAAAGCTCATCAAATCCTCTTCCAAATGGGGAGATATGCCTCTGTGCAGATGACACAAAGATCTGCAATAGGGTAGATACACGCGAAGGGGTGTATAAAATGAGAAAAGACCTGGATAAACTGGAACAATGGTCCAGAGTGTGGCAGCTAAGATTCAATGTGAAGAAGTGCAAAATCATGCACTTGGGGTGCAGGTTGCTACCCAAGAACAAGAGGGCATGACATGAGATTGGTAGGGGTAGACTAAGGGGCAACATGACAAAAAGTACTTCTTCACAGAAAGGGTGGTGGAGGCATGGAATAGCTCCTAAAAGAGGTGATGGAGGCACAGTCAGTGGGGGAGTTCAAAATGGCATGGGATAGCCAAAGGGGAACCCTAACAGTAAAAAAGAGGTGATAAGGCCTGAGATAGTGCAAGGATCAGTGGCTTTGTTTACTAGATAGGGGAAAAAGGGCAGACTAGATGGGACTATCAGTCCTTATCTGCCATCAAATTCTATGTTTTTGTTTCCAGACATTGTACCCAACTAAATTGAGGGTCTTCTGGGAAAGTTTCCTGTCCTGTATACCTCTCCAACGGAAGCAAGAAAGGCTCTGGAATTAAAGGGGTGGCAGATGGAACAGCCAGATAACCTAACCCCTCAGTGACTTCCTCAGTATCCAGAATGGCAAGCAGGGCAACTACAGACATACAGAGCAAGGGGCAAGAAGACTGCACCTCACACCATGCAAGATATCAGAAAGATTTCACATTTCGCAAGCATGTGAACCACAGCAGCGATGCCCGAATTCACCTACTTGAAGAATTTAGGTGAGACTGTATGAATTTTTCTTTTTTCTTCCTTACATGGGGACTCATATAATCTTGGCAGACTGCTTGTTTGGAGCATATTATTAGCCCCTCCTGAACAATACCGTTTGAGTAGTGTCTTGAACGTTGAACTCTTAAAGACACATTCCCCTTGCGGAGACTGTGTTTTAGCTCAGCAGTAAGATTATTTCTTTATGGCAGCAGGTGGTTGGGGATGACCTGGGGAGCACAGTTATGTGGGGTGACTGTGGTGTGGTGGGGTGGGTTGAGACCTTTTCCCCAGGGCTGTGATTTTGTTGGCAGTTGGGGGGCCCTTGGCCTCCCCCCAATGGCAGGCTCTATGGTACTTCCTGTGGCCCCTGAGACCCACCAAATTCATAAATGGGCATATTAGGACCCTTGTTTACATTTCATACATTACGTATTGAAAATTGAAATGTCTTTATCTCAGTGCTTTCTCTATTTTACAAATCCTGCAAATGTATTTTCATGTGGTGTGTGGATCCTTATGGGCTAACAAGGTTACTTTAAATTTAAGTTAATGCTAACCTGGATTGGAAACTAGAGATCCCCATAATGATTCCATACCCTCTGAAGGTAGTTGATTAAATGGGTTTGTTTTTAATAGTAGTTTGATCTGCAACTCAGAGTTGGATACTTCATAAGGGCCTGGGCTGGAGGATACTTTCTCCACTACTCACATGGCCAGAGTTGGCACTCTTCTTTGGGGTGCTGTTCTGAGCACTGATGACTGTCAAGTCCAATCCTAGGTTCCCCTGATCCTTTAAAAGCTGCGACTCTGGAAGCCATACTTTCTGGATCTTGTCACTTTTCCTCCATGTTGGAAAGCAGGGTATATTCATCCATTATTCCAACAGCTTGAAAGCCCATCATTTCATTGTTGCTATATTAGACGTTGTTACATATTCTGTCTTTATATTCCTGTTCATTGGTTTAAAGGCAAACATCCACCTCCTGACAGGTCCCACCTCCGAAGCAGGGCCCAATTAGCAGTTTAATAAATATAAGTATTTTTTTACTTACTGTGGCAGATTTTACTTTAAATGGTTGATCCTGCACCCTCCCTGCTGGTATTTTAATAGCAAGAGCCTTCCCCAGTGTGCCTACAAGCAGTCGCAGCTGTCCCCAGTAGGACATGTCATGCGTGGAGCAGCCAGGGCTCATCAATAGCCTTACTGTATAACTGTGTCTACAAACAGCTCTGGTTTGGAGCCGAAGTGTGCCCGTGGTATGCCTGAGGATTTCCTCTGGTTCTGGACCCATTTCTTGGCAACATTCCTGGTGAACCACTGTGGTTGTGGCAGGGAAGGATCAGCTCTGGGGCACACTTTCTCATGTTACCTCTTAGTCTACCCCTACCAATCTCATGTCATGCAGACATTTTGAGAGTATGTAGAGGCTGACAGGCACCCTACCAGTTGGTACCTGGTATCAGCATAGTACAGACACATGCAGGCTCTAAACTGGAGCTGTTTGAAGATATGGCAATATAGTAATCTGTATTGCCGTATGTTCAAACAGCTTTGATTTGGAGCCTACAGGTGTCCATACATAATCTCAGTATACCACAGGCACAGTTGTACAGTAAGGCTATGGATGATCCTCTGCTGCTCCCCGCATGACACATCATACTGAGGACAGCCACTGGTGCTTCTGGTGCACTGGGAGGGTTCTTGCTAGTAAAATGGTGGGTAGGGTGCTGGATCAACCATAGAAATTAAATAAAATCTGCCACAGTAAGCAAAAAAAAAAATACTTACACTTATTAAACTGCTAATCGGGCCATGCTTCACATGGAGGTGGGGCCCAACAGGAGGCAGACATTTCCCTTTAATATTTCTTGCTGTTTTAGTACCTGCAACTTACATCTTGCCTGGTATAATTGGTGTTTATATATCATTTGCCTTAGATACCTTAATGATTTTGTTATAACTGGATCTGGAGTGTATTATAGTCTGGGTAACATTAGTCACTTATTACAGCCCTGGGATTTGCTATTGGTTAATGACTTTATTAATGGTTGGGCCCTATCAGTGTAGAGTTCCTCCGCTCCAGGTCATTATGGCCATCAGCAGACTTTAACAGTTTACTCTCAAAATATCAATGACCTGAATAATCCTGTAAAATGCTCCAAGGTCTCATCATACATTAGGAACAACACCCCATTTTTGTTTCTTCAAGAAACACATATCAGCACCAAGGAAAATGTGAAATTTGTGAAATTTTGGTATTCCCAAGTTATCACTTCTACCTTCCCACATGGTAGACAGAGAGGAGTGGCCATCCTGTTCCTAATCAAACCCCATTCCAGCAGACAGACAGTTATGTGGCTCATCAGGGTAGACTGGTATTGGTTACGGGTTCTTATTTAGGCATTGAATTAACACTAGTGAATGTATTTCCCAGGATGAATACCAACTTCCTTTGAATTTTGTTGTGAAAAGTCACAGAAATACAAAAGGAGTACTTTTATGGCTGGGGACTACAACATGATATTTCACACCAAGGACATGACTAACCCACAACTCCTTCAAGATACAGTGACCCAAAAGACTTTATTTGAGAGATAGGGTGGGTAGATGCTTGGAAATCATTAAACCCATTTAGAAGGGCCTGTACACATTTTTCCATACACACCACATCCCCACTAAGTCTATACCTACATAGATTTGTGTCTTATTAGTAAGGAACACAAACATTTATTACTTGATTGTGAGGTTCTCCCTATTCTATTATCAGATCATGCCCCACTGACTGTGAAATTAAAGTAGGATTCCGCTAGAGGAGAAATACTTTTATGTATTAAACCTGCCAGACTTTAAAGTGCTGGTTATATGCTGTATAGAATAAATTCTACTAGACAACAAAGACATAGGAGTCTCCATTTGCATATTGTGGGATATGGTAGAAACTGTGTTGAGAGGAGATGGAATCAAATTTGCTGTGCATTATAGGAAGACCCAGGCAGCTCTTTTGTACTCATTGAAGCAGCAATTAAACATGTTGTAGGAGCAGAATAAAAGGGGGGGTCATACCATTGCTCCATTACTCTCAGCTACTATTAGGCATTAAAACTGACATGACTCTCCAATTCATTAGGCAGAGATTTTATGAGCGTGGGGCTTGGGCAACCCAGACAGTGGCGTATCTCCTTCAGCAAAGAATAAACCAATTCACTGTGACTCACATACATAATACCTCAATGAGGAAATGGTTTCTGACCCCTCCCATATATTTTTGGGTTTTAGGGCATATTACTATAATTTATGCATACCTGAAACATTTATAGGAGCCCATGAGATATTAAATTATTTAAAATCTCTCAAAATCCCCAAACTCTCTTAACAACAGGCAGACTTTCTTGATTCCCCATATGGTCAGAAGAAATAAAACAGTAATAATTAATCTAAAAAGGGAAGAGCCCAGCCCCTGATGGGTATAATGGGGATTTTTTGAAGATTAGCTTATACAGTCCCCCCTTGTTAGAGATTTGTATGGAGGTGAATGTGGGGGAGGACACCCCCCACTTGGCAGATGGCCAGTATCTCGCTGATTCCCAAACTGGGGAAAGACTTGAGGTTATGCGCCTCCTTTAGACTGATTTCAGTATTAAATATTAATTACAAATTATATACTGTAATACTTGCTAAGCTAAGTGTTTGAATAAAATATTTGGAAACCAAACTGGGTTTGTGGTATCAAGGCAGGCCCAAGACACCATCAAAAGAACACTAATTGTTCTTTACTTTGCCACCTGATCAAGAAAAAAAAAACATGTTTATTCATATACTGTATAGAATGGTCAATAGACAATATTTATGTGTATGTACAACACTGCCTTTACTAGACCTACCTAGTACTCTAATCCCGTGTAATTATGTTAAGCTCGTCTATTTTTGGATTCCTTGTCCTGACTGTTTATTGTATGATATATTGAGTATAACCTCGAGTCACAATGTATCTGTGTACATTGCGGCCCCAATATTCAGAATTACACCTGACAATGGCACAAGTGGTGGTACAATGCAACTGAGTTGCGCTGGAACAACTAAAGGATATATTCAAAAGAGATATGCCATAGTGTATCTCTTCTGAATATAGCAAATAATGCATACAGTGCAAATACAATGTGCCAGAGCATTCTCCAGACAGGTCTGAATACCAGAAATGAGAATGCTCCAGTGCAACTGGAACAGCACCAGGTGAAATTTCCAGATATTAAGACCTGGATATGCAAATGGGGCCATTATGCATGCAAGGTGCAAATGGGGCCATTTGTATGTCATTATGGCCCTATTTGTATTTATTGTGCAGTTTTGGCCAACAAAATGCACCTGGCACCCTGCACAGCAGGGATCACAGTAGTACCCTCTCCCTATCTCGTACCTCCAATCCCCATAACACATATTTTTAACATTGCTGGTGGTCCAGTGGTTCCCTCCCTATCCTGTACCTCCCATTGTAGTAGAAAAATACCTTTAACATTCCTGGTGGCCCAGTGGCCTATCCCATACCTCTGATCACCCTGGAAAAATATCTTTAACATCCCTGGTGGTCCAGTGGTTCCACCCTCCCCGCTGGTAATCCCGATTGCTGTAGGTCTCCTCTGTAAGATCCCTGGCAGTCTAGTTGTCTCCCCTCCTCCCCACCTTCACAGAACCTCCAGCCCACCCAGCTCTCCCAGGTCATTGGTGGACAGCATACCCACCCACATACCTCCGTGGCTGCCCGCCAAATGACAGCATACAGTAAGTGCTGCAAGTTCATTGGGCCACTGTCAGAATCAATGAGCTTGCAGTGCACACTATAGGAGTTATTCACAACTCTTTTTTCTTAAGTTTATATTTTTAAGGCCAAGTGTTTTCTTTTAATTGCCTTTTTGAGGTGGTGAGTGCCAAGATTTTCTGTGGTTCATGAGTATTGCTGCTTTTGGGGACCACCTTCCCAGTGCTGCCTCTTTTTGTTTTTGAAATGTTTATCTTATGCATGGAATGCTTATATTCCCCAGGTTGCCCCAGAAAAAGGGATACCTTTGTTTCAGTGGGCCTACCCTGTCGACAAAATTCAAATAAATAAATAAATAAACCACTTAGCCTAGATGCAGAGAAGGCTTTTGACCAGATGTGTCCAACAGCAAAGACCAGCACTCACCAAAGTCAGCATAAAACAGGCTTTATCCTATAAATATAAAATGCTCCACCACTGAAACAGCTGTGAACCAAGAAGCCCGACTGGTTTGCATACAAAACCGGTCAGGGCTTTCTTGGTTCACAGCTGTTTCAATGGTGGAGCATCTTGGTGCCCACTGCAATGAATCTCTCACCATAGCAAATGCCTTCAACAGTATGTTCTCTGATCTCTCACCCTACACCCCCACCCTGCCTCAGGCACCAACCACATCTCAGTCCTCTGTCTATAGTGAGCTAGCTGACCCTTCAGCCTCTCCAACTGTGCCTCCAATAGTTCAGCCTTTCTACTTCAAAGCTATAACCAGCTCTCAAGTTTTAAAATTACTAAGAGCTATCTCAGACAACACCAGCCCTGGGTCTGATTCTCTTGAACCCCGCCTTCTGAAGACAGCTGCTCATCTCATAGCCGAACCACTGGCCAAGATCTTCACACTGTCCCTCTCCAGTGGTACCGTCCCTGATCTCTGGAAAACTGCCAGAATAACTCCCATTTTCAAGAAAGGGAACAGAATCAAGATCTCTAATTACAGGCCAATAGCTATCCTCTCAGTCCTAAGTAAAATACTGGAAAAGCTTGTCGCCACCCAAACCCTTGACTGCATAGAAACTACAAAGCTGCTCTGTGATGCTCAACATGGTTTTAGGAAAAACCATAGCACTTCTACAGCCCTTGCCAAATTCACATCAGATACCCTCTCCAACATGGATGATGGTCAACTAACAGGTGCTGTCTTCATAGACCTTACCAAGGCCTTTGACCTTGTGGATCACTCCTTACTCCTGTCCACTCTTCACTCCATAGACTTCTCCACTCCTGTTGTAAACTGGTACAGGAGCTATCTAACAGACAGGACCCAAACTGTAAAATTCAATTCTGCAACGTCAGATAGTACCACAATCAATATTGGAGTGCCCCAAGGTTCAATTCTTGGCCCTCTTCTTTTTTCCCTCTTCATAAACAACATACCAAGCAATATCTCATCCTGCTCCTCTCTTCTCTATGCTGACGACTTGGTCATCTATGCCAGCTCACATAACATAGACTACCTAAACTCATCTCTGACCACAGCCTACAACAATATTCAAAACTGGCTAAGCTCTCATCGACTTGTCCTCAACTCAAGCAAAACCAAAGCTATGCTCCTGGGCACTGCCCAAAAACTCAGATCCTCACCTCCCCTTTGAAAATACTGGACCTAAATGGGAACTCTCTGGAGGCTGTCACCTCATTTCGCTATCTTGGAATTTTGCTTGACCAATCTCTGGACCTTAACCTTCACATTCAAACAACCTGCAAAACAGTAAATTGCAAGCTGGGGGCAGCCTACAGAACCAGCTATATGTTAATGCCATCAACCAAGCTAGCCATCACCAGAGGGATCCTTCTACCAACTCTAACTTACAGTGCTCCTGTCCTGACTACTGCCCATAAATCAGCCATACAGAAATGGGATGTCACCTATAACAATATATGTCGGTATGCATCTAAGGCCCCTCGGCTCAAACATCGTTGTCAGCTATATAGTGACCTAGGCTGGCTCTCCCCCTTTGCTTCCAGACTATACTATCTCGGCTGTCTATGTGACTCCATTATCAGGCTGGAAACTCCAGCTTCTCTGGCTGAGTTACTATGTCCTGTTACCACTAACCGTGATCTGAGATCAACTGACAAATCACTAGTAAGAGTTCCCCGGTGTCACACCTCCAAAGGCACCAGGGCTTTTGGGTATGCTGCCCCCAGATGTGGAACATGCTGCCACTGGACCTTAGGCACTCCTCATCTCACTACCACTTTAAACGTGGGCTATGTCGCTACTTAGCTACTACTGACCAGTGTACCTGTTTTGACCCTACCTGACCTACCCATGAAATCATGCCCTACACCTATCCCCTCCCTACATACCTACTTTACCTGCTGCCACACCTCTCCTCCCCTCCTCTCCCTCAAGCTCCCCCACTTACTTACTTACTGCCTTGATTTTACATTATGTCTTCCTGTAGATCATGAAATAACTCTATTTCTGTAATCTATAACTACTATGGTTGCTCCATACTGTACGTAACAAAGCTGTATTTATGTGCTGACCAGCGCTGTTTTACTTAGAATATGTCTCAATGTTATCTGAAACTACTAAGGAACGTGCCATATACTGCACTGAAAAATGCTGCATTAAGTTCTGACCAGTGCTGTCTTAATCAGAATAGGCCCTCACTGTTATCATAGCCAGTCTGATGTATAATTTTGTGTAATGTTACAACCAGGTGTTTCCCTCTATTTCACGCAACCTTGCCCTACGGAGCCCACCATGTAACATCTGCTTTACTTGGCTTCCTCTGGGGCGGGTGTCATTGCAGTAGTGCTCTGTGGGAGAGGGAGGCCTCCTCATTTCCAGCCAGCTCAGCCTGGAGGTGGGTAGTTGCCTGCAAACAGGGCAGCAATGCAGATTCTAGAACTATCCCAGAAAACTGCTGCCCCTCAGCTATTACGTTGCTCCACTCTCCCTCATCCCTCTACCTTATATATTTCAATGTGCATTAAATAATGCACCCAGAGCTCCCTTGGATCCTCCTCGGTGGTCTCTGGGACTCACCTTTTCACCGCCTGCCCAGCGTCAACCATTGAAGACTGCACCTTGCTCCTCCAAGGAAGTCTATGGACAGGGGCCATTCGCTGCGCCCACACCCAGAAGTAGAACCGGGAGCTCCGCCGCTTGCTGGTACCCTGAGCCGCCAAAGTCGTAATCTGCCATTAGGTCACTCCAAGCCCATCGGGGCTTCGGATCGCTCCTCCTTGCTCCCCAGCACTGGAAGGTCACTCTAAGCCCACTGGGGCTTAGGATCGCTCCTCCGCGATCCCCTGTGCTGCTGTGGACCCACCTCTGTAGCCTAAGAGACCCGCCTTTTCAAACCGCTTGCCCAGCGGTATCCAGCATAGATTGCGTATTGCTCCTCCAAGAAGCCTGATGACTGGGACCGCCCACCATGCTCAAGCCCAGTTGCAGTACCAGGAGCCCGGCCTCCTGTTGGTACCTATAGCCACCAAAGCCATAATCGTCGATAAGTCGTTTTGGTGCTTAGGATCGCTCCTCCGTGCACCCAGCGCTGCCACTGACCCACATCAATAGTCTCAGGAACCCATCTCTGGAACCGCTGTCCCAGCGGTATCCAGAGAAGACTGCGCCTTCTCCCCCTATATATCCTATTTACAGGGGCCACCCGCTGCAATCTCGCCCAGAAGCAGTTCCAGAAGCCCGGTCACTTGAGGGTACCTTGAGCCGCTAAAGCCGTAATCACAGAAAAGTCCCTCCAAGCCCATTTTCTGGGCTTAGGATCACTCTTCCTCGCTCCCCAGTGCTGCAATGGAACCACCGCTGTAGCCTAAGGGACCTGCCCTTGGAACCGATTGCCCTTCAGCTAACACTAAAGACTGCACCTTGCCCCTCCAAGGTAGCCTGTTGTCAGGGACTGCCTGCCACGCTCATGCCCAAGAAGCAGAACCATGAGCCCGGTCGCTTGTGGGTACCTTGAACCGCCAAAGCCGTAATGGCTGTTAGGTCCTTCCCCTCAAAGCCCATCATGGCCTTGGATCGCTCCTCCTCTAGCATCTCACCATACTCACCTACTTACTTATTACCCTCCTTCTCCTGCTTGTTTGCACTTCTTATCTGCCTGGTGAACATTGAATAAGCCTGTCTCTGATACTGTTAACCTCACTGCTTATCATATACTACACTGAACAATGCTGTATTCATGTACTGACCAGTGATGTCTTACCTAGATCAGTGCCCTCACTGTTATCTTAGCCACATAACCTCTGTTCTACTGTCTAAACATTGTATTGCCATACTTATTGTATTGTCTGTGTAAACACCCACAGTATGTATTGTCTTGTACTCTCCCGGGTCGTGCCTGAAAATAGTCACCAGCTGGCTAGTGCACTTACCCGGTTAACAAAAACTAAATAAATAAATAAATATTTATGGAATAAAGCCTGTTTTATGCCACTTTGGTGAGTGCTGGTCTTTGCTGTTGGACATTGCTCTTATCGATAGCGAACACCATCCTGAGAGCCTGTGAGCTGTTTTTGCCTTTGGAAATTTTTGACCAGGTGTCATGGAATTTCTTGATGGCAGCCCTGGACTGGATTTGCTTCCTGAGACAATTCATTGATATAATTTTACATATCTATGAATTCCTGATAGCGTACATTAAAATAATGACTGCATTTCTTCTCTTTTCCCATTATCAAGAGACACCCAACATGAGTGCCTACTCTACCCCCTTCCCTTTGCTATATATTTGGAGCCTTTGGCTTAGAATATCTGGTAAAACTATGAAATTCAGATGTTAGGCTTTGGCACAAAAAGTAACATTATATGCCAATGATTTATTAATATGTCTAACTTGCCCAGAATCCTCTCTTCCCCATTATGGCAGATATTACAACAATTTGAGGATTTAGTGAGATATAAATTAAACAGAAATAAAAAAGAGGTGTTACACTCCCACTATTCTCCCTCAACTTTTATTAGAGCCCAATTTAAATTGTGCTGGAATCTACAATCTTTAAAATATCTGGAAGTTTGTCTCTCACTGGATCCAACCCAACTGATTACTTTAAACAATGTCCTTCTTAATACTTAAATCACAGCAGTCATGCAGTTATGGAAAAATGTACAGTTACCTCTCATGCAATGGATAGATACAGTATGCATGAACATATTGCCTAGGATATTATGCCTAGAGCAGACCCTACCAATTACCCCATAGTAATGTAGTTTCAGGGAACTTAGAGAGCTAGTGGAGCCAAAACAGAAAGACAAGAACATAATGCAAATTTTAAGAAGTAGACAGTGTAACTTTATATTTCTAAAGTATTTTTCTTTTTCCTTTTGCTCATTAGAAAGTCTTCTATGTGATAATAGTGTGCTGGATGTGTGGAACAGCTCTTAGCCTGGCAGCTGACATATCTGTCTCTATCACCTGCCCCCCCTACACACACTGTATCATCAGCAATGTGATAGATCTCATTGACAGTGACATCACAGGTGAATGACCTGCAGCAACTGAGCAGATGTTCCTAAGCAGCAGTGATGTCACAGTCACTCAGGTTACAGTGCTGATGATGTAGTGAGGGGCAAATAGAGCTAGATATGTTAGCTTCCAGGCAGTGTGCTGTTTCACACATCACATACACTAACATCAGGTAAATAATCTTTTTTTCCTAATTCCCACTTTAATGCTGTTAGAACTGCATTTTTACATAGCTATATTTCTTTTTTTATGTTAAATGCTTTATTGAAATATAAACAAATTGCAAGAACAATGATCAAAGCCATATATGAATATACAAGAGAGAAATTTGGTAACAACATGAAAAATAAAGCATGGAATCATGTAAAAACTAACAAAAGCAACAAGTAAACTAACAGCCTAAAAACACAGGGAAAAATACTTGACCTATATACAAGATTTCAAACATATATTACTCAAAATTGGTCAAACAAAAAAAAATTAACAGTGCAATCCATTCATCAACATAGATAGACATAAGAATGACTCCTAATTGGAGACTGTAGGAGAGTACATCAAGTTGGAGGTAGTAAGGGGTAGGAAAGTGGTAAGTACAGGGCCATGGAGGAGTATAGAGGTAAGTAAAGGGAGAACAGGAAAAGGGGAGGAAAAGCTTAGAGGTCAGAGAGTGAGGAAAATAACATTAATGGCCACATGAAGAAGAGAAAGAGGAGGGATGGGCATCTAAATAAGTGAAGAAAGGAGCCCGTGTCCTTATACTGTGACATTTGGGAGATAGCTACATGAGATAAGCATTCATGTGAGGCTAGCTGACCTAAGGCCAGGTAGCACTCATTTAAGGAGGGAGTTTCAGTGGAGCACCAGTGATGAAGAATAAGTCATTTGGTGGTAAGTGATGCAGCAAGGGCCCATTGCACATGAGGGTCAGAGTGAGGTGTACCAGGGGAGGTAAGACCCAATAAAATAAAAGAGACATCAAGGCACATATAATTAGGAAGGATACTCTTGCATACTTGCAGGATCTGATCCCAGAAGGAGCATATAATGGGACAAAACCAAAAGAAGGTGAAAGAGAGAGAGCCCTCTTGGGAGTTGCAGCACCAGTATCTATTGTGTGGAAGCACTCCAAGAGCACAAAACAGTTGAGGGGGTCTTGTACCACTGGGGGAGTATTTTCTTTTGGATTAATTGAGCCCAAAGATCTCTCCAGACTGTGTGGCATGATGCCAACATGCCTCCCAGTCCTGCTGTGAGATAGAAATATTCAGCTCCACAGCCCATTTGTTTTTCAGAAGGGTTGTGAGATTATGGCACGAGTCCCAAAGAGAGATGGAAAATGTAATGTCTTTCCCCTGAGGAAGAGAAAGCCATTTAGAAACAGGCAGATCTGAGAAAGAAAGAAAAGGAGTTTGCATGGACAAGGGACTGAAGGGCACAGAGGAGTTGTAGACAGTGCCAGAATTACTGTGAGGGAAGGTTGAACATGTCCTGCAGGGCCTGAAAAAGCAGTAGGGCCACAGAGTCAGGAAAACACAGTTGGGTGAGCTGAAGTATACTAGCTTGCTTCCACATGCCCAGTTAATAGGCTGATGGCTAATGAGAAGCTGAGAGTTGTTCCAAAAAGGGGTAAAAAAGATTGGAAGAGGTGCCCTGTTAGATGCTGAGGAGAAGCACCATCAATTTTGAATAGAAATAGGGAGAACAGGATGGTGTTGCGGTAGTGATTGCCAAGGTATATAAAAGAAGAGGTGTCAAGGGAAAAACCTTCTAGATCCAAACATAAGAGGGCAGACTGGTGATTGAAGGGGAAACCATTGTAGAACCTGGGTGCAAAGGACCAGTGAAAATTCTTAAAATGAAGGAGACCCCAGACACCCAGTGACCAATGCTGGTAGAGTTTGGTGCAGCTAATTCTAGGAACTGAACCTTCCCATCAGAAGTGACCCATTAATTGATCAAGTTTAATGAAGTTAACCTCTGTGATAGGGATAGGGAGGTGGGAAAGGAGGTACAAAACCTTAAGGGTGAACATTATTTTGAGGGCATTGACTTGCCCTGAGAAGGAATGACTAAGCGGGACCCAGTGGGCAAGTTCAGCAGCCAGAGAGTCAAGAAGGACATCAAAGTTTGCATGACAAATGCAGGCAAAGTGGAGGAGGTAATACAGATGCCTAAATAATGAATGCCTTTGCAGCCCATTTGCACTAGGTGCCATCAAAGTGGGAGCAGAGACAAAGGGGATTTAGTGAGAGGACTTCGGATTTTGTATGGTTAACTCATAAGCTGGAGATAGTGGAAGAGGAGGTTAGAATCTACTGTAGAAGAGTAATTGATGCAGGGACATTAGATAGACATCTGGAGATATGAGAAGAAACAGGTCAACTGCATACAGAAGACATTTGTATTCAGAGTGGGGGTTTTGAAGCCTGAGACCTCGGAGAAGACCGGAGAGCAATACAAAGAGTTTCAATGGCCAAAAGAAAGTGTAAAGGGGAAAGTGGACAGCCCTGGTGGGTACCGTGGAACAAGGGGAAAGGCAGAGAGGAGATTGTTAGATACAGGGAGAGGGACAACTATATAGAGTTTGAAGTGAGAAGAGAAAGTAGGGACCAAACTCCATGCACTTTAGGACTTCAAAGAGGAAAGACCATTCTGTTTTTTTCTCAAGAATCCCACATAGGAATCAGTCCCAACCACTCTGGTCTCCCTCTTGTCCCTAGGACTTACCTCTTTTCCAGGTCGATACCCCCTGGATTGCCCTCTAGGGCAGGGCTGCCCACTGACCACAACCTGCAAGATGATGGGAGAAGGTTTCTGGACTGCCCCCCCAGGGTGGGGAATGGAGATGGCCCAGAGACAACAGATGTCAGAATAGGTCAGCAGTATTAAGGCTTGCCACAGAGGATCATGGGGGCCAGGCGAAGTGTGGCATCATGTGTGGCAGCCACAATTTTTTTCCTTTTGGGACTCCCAGGGTCGGGGATTTGCAATAATGTTGAGCATCCGCCCCGCTCAGACTAGGGTGACATCGCTGGCTGCAGCAGTACTCCCAGTCTCCACCAGGGGTCCATAAAGCATGGGACACTCTTCCATCCTCCCCCCCCAGAGAAGGACAGCAGTTCCCTGGATGTTCTATCCTTCTACCCCCAGCCGGCCCTCCAACTCCTGAGTCCATCCTCAAACTCAGGATGTCAGCACCACAAGCAGACGCCTTGCCACTGTGATGGTGGGATGGCCTAGGAAAAGTCATTCTCTGGATCGAATGCCTTCTCAAAGTCAATTGTAAGGGATGGCAGCAGTTGTAGTTAGGGACTGGGCTAAGTATTGGATGTTAAACAGGCTAAGAAGTTGATCAGAACTGAGGTGTCCCTTAACAAAACCAGCTCATGAGGGATGTATAAGAGAGGGCAGAAGTGTCTCTAGATAAAATTTTGAAAACATTTTAGCATCAACATTAATTAAGGAAATGAGCCTATAGCTACTGGTGGAGAGGGGTCCTTTTCTTTCTTGAGAAGCACTGTGATAGTCTCACAAGAAGTGGCCATAAGGTATCGATGTTGCATAGCATGTGAGACTGCACGAAGGAGGAGACACGATAAAATATTGAGAAAGGATTGATTGAATTTGGTGGGGAACCCATCTCCCCGGGATTTATTTTGATGCAGGATTTAATCGCCAAACACAATTTCCTCATTCATGATGGGATGATCTAAGGAGGGTTGTTTGGAAAGGGAATGGTGTGGTAGATCTAGCAGGTCGAGGAAAGAGGCAGTCCAGTCAGTGGTTGTGTGGACCTGAGAAGAGTAAATATTAGAGTACAACTGGTGCAAGTTAATCTGGAGGGGGACCATATGAACCTGACCAGTGGGGTCTCATAGGCCCGTGACGTGCCACTCAGACTGCTGCAGATGCAATCAGTAGGCGAGAAGTTTACTGGTCCTTTCCCCAACTTCCCATTATGTATGGTCTCAGTTGTGAGAGGGCCAACTCCACTTTAGGGGTATAAAGACAGTTAAGAGAGGTGTGGGTCTTAACTAGTTCAGAGGGATATAGGGAGAGGTTGGATTTGAGTTGAGTTTCTAAGTCGATCAGCTTAATTTCTACAGTTTTGGCCTCCTGTTCCTGAGTACTGTGTCTGTGAATGACAAATTCAATGAAGCATTCCCAGAGAAATGCCTTCAGGGTATCCCAGAGAACATCATCAGATACAGAGCCATTATCATTCATTTGAAAGAAAATGTGTATTTCCTACCTAACCAAGGGAGAGAAGGCTGGGTCCTTAATGAGAAGGGGATCAAGTCATCAGGAAGAGGTACATGGAGGACAGACAAACCACCAAAGGGAAAGAGATATAGGACCATGATTGGTGATAATGATAGGGTTAAATGGGTAGTGATTAGTAAAAAGTCTATATGGCTGAATGTACAATGAACAGGCAAAAAGATTGAATAGTCTTTAGCCATCAGGAAATGGAGACACTAAATGTCTGTAAGGAAAAATTGTGTTAGAGAGTAAAGGATGAAGAGCATCTTGATATGGGGTTCTGAGGGGCTGTGGGATCTGTCCATGGAGGGATCCAGGGTAAGATTAAAGTCACCTCCAATATGGAAGGGGAGGGGTTGTTAAAACTGGAAAGTTGTTCAAATAGATTTGTAAAGAAGGTGGGGTGCTCCACGTTTGGAGCATACAGATTGATTAATCAATTATACATGACAGGGTGTGTGTCGTGCTGAGATAATGTCATGCCTCAGGTGGTTGGACATGCACCCACAGGCTGAGTGCATCCAACACCCAAGAAGTGACATTATCCCAGCACGGCACACACCCTGGAGTGCATTATTTCTTTTCTACAATGGCTTCTCTGCATATCTTACATTTTAACATTTAGAAATAAAGCAGTTCCTTTCTCTTAAATCAATTAAGTCTTATTTTGATAGTGGTTACAGCAGTGTAACAGGTAATATGATGATTTACATACAGCGACAAGGAATTCTGGGCAGATTATAAAATTAACTTAAATGTTCCTTACTCAACAGAGCAGCCATACATTTCGGTAGTAGTGACTACACTATAGCATCTAATATGTGAATATATATGGCAAGACATTGTGGGTATGATATGATGCTGTCTTTCATTTTTCCTTACTTGGAGGTGCAGTGTCCTTTTTACGTTCGCTTGTGTGCATGCGCAAGGAACGTTTTGGGAGAGTAGCACACTTGAGGTGTGTGTCTCTCCCATCCAATGCACTGCTCCCATGAGCAGGCGTGGCGGTCCTGTACCAATGGTAGGAGTTCAGTATGACAGCGTGTTCCTTTGCTTCAAAGGCACCGCTGCTACTGAGCGCAGCCGCCATCCCTCTGTCACACGCCCCCGCTGCTATACCGCCCCCTCCAAAGTTTTCTGCCACGCTGGAGCCCACCCCAGCATGGCAAAAGTTGTTGTTTGCTGACGGGGTGCCCAAATCCCCGTCGGCTCCTCGGCCCCCCCCACACGTCTTTCTGCCATGCTGGGAGCCCACCTCAGCATGGCAAATGTCCCTCGCCGCCTTTTTTTCCCTGTAAAACAAAAACGGTCCCGCTGCACGCCTCCCAACCCCTCCCACAACCCGCACTCACCCACTGCGCACCAGCCTCCCCACACCCCCACCCCATACTTACCTCCGACCGCACGACAATCTTCGGCGGGACCGGGAACACGCCTGTACTCTTCAAAGGCAACCGCGAACTAAGGAAATTCCGGTAAGCTGTAAAATGGGCTACATAGGGGTTTCAACTGTGCATATCTCAGTCATTTTTGGAATTTTGCACCAAATTTTCAACATGGGGTTTTTTGGACCCCTTCTCATGAATGATTCACTGTCATGGCGTTATTCGGGCCAAGGGGTGATTTCACAGGCACTGCGCAGTCACTACACAAAATCACCCTTCAGCATCGAATAACGCCATGACAGTGACATCATTCATGAGAAGGGGTCCCAAAAACCCCATGTTGAGAATTTGGTGCAAAAATTCCAAAAAATGACTGTTTTAGGAGCGTGCGTTGCGCAGTTCCTACACAGGCTCGTAAGTTTGTGAATTTTCAATATTTTCACTCCAGATTTTCAACATTGCCATTTTACCACACCTCCTTATGAGCACTGCAGCTGTCATTTTCATATCTCACCCAAAATGTGTTTCTGCCCATGTAGCGCAATGGTCGCGAGTCGGTGTGCTAAATCAATGTGATGGAACACATTAAGAAAATCACAGTGACACTGTTCATGAGCAGAGGTCTTAAAATGGCTATGTTGAAAATGGTGAAAAATTCTAAAAATGACTGTTTTATTTAGCGCGGCGCTATGCAGAAATCTTACGCACGCTCGTACGCTTATGCATTTTCAATATTTCCACTCCAGATTTTCAACATTGGCATTTTACCACACCTCCTCATGAGCAGTACAGCTGTCATTTTTCACATCCTGCCCAAAATGTGTTTCAGCCATGTAGCGCACAATGGCGCAGTCATTGTGCAAACTCAATGTATGGGACACATTAAGAAAATCACAATGACACTGATCATGAGCAGAGGTCTTAAAATGGCTGTGTTGAAAATTTGGTGAAAAAAATCCTTAAAATGACTGTTTTACGAGCGTGCATTGCGCAGTTCCCACGACGATCGTAAGTTTGCGACTTTTCAATATTTCCACTCCAGATTTTCAATATTGCCATTTTACCACACCTCCTTATGAGCAGTACAGCTGTCATTTTTCACATCCTGCTCAAAATGTCTTTCCCCCATATAGTGCACAATGGCGCAGTCGGTGTGTGAAATCAATGTATGGGACACAGTAAGAAAATCACAGTGACACTGTTCATTAGCACAGGTTTTAAAATGGCAATGTTGAAAATTTGGTGAAAAAATTCTAAAAATGACTGTTTTATCGAGTGCATGCGCTATGCAGTTCCCACGCGACGCCAGAGTTTAATTTTCAATATATTCACTCCAGATTTTCAACACTGCCATTTTACCATACCTTATGAGCACTGCAGCTGTCATTTTCACATCTTGCCCAAATGCTGTTTCCGCCTCATGTAGCGATACAATGGCACAGTCGGGTGCTGAACTCAGTGTATGGGACACATTAAGAAAATCACAGTGTCACTGTTCATGAGCAGAGATCTTAAAATGGCTATGTTGAAAATTTGGTGAAAAAATTTCTACAAATAACTGTTTTATGAGCCGCATGGTGCAGTTCCACGCGACGCCGTAGTTTGCTTAATTTCCAATATTTTCACTCCAGATTTTCAATATTGCCATTTACCACACCTCCTTATGAGCAGTACTGCTGTCATTTTCACATCCTGCCCAAAACGTCTTTCCCCCCATGTAGTGCACAATGGCGCAGTCGGTGTGTGAAATCAATGTATGGGACACAGTAAGAAAATCACAGTGACACTGTTCATTAGCACAGGTTTTAAAATGGCAATGTTGAAAATTTGGTGAAAAAATTCCTAAAAATGACTGTTTCTGGCGTGCGTTGCACAGTTCCCATGCACGCTCGTAGGTTTGCGAATTTTCAATATTTCCACTCCAGATTTTCAACATTGGCATTTTACCACACTTCCTTATGAGCAGTACAGCTGTCATTTTTCACATCCTGCCCAAAACGTGTTTCCGCCTATGTAGCGCACAATGGGGGTAACAAAAAGATCATGCTGACAATTTATTGTGCAAATACCAGCAATCACACAGGGCATTAGGGTAAAGCACCATACATGCCAAACACCACTGCAAATACCTGTAAGCGAACGTTCGGCATTGACAAATGCTTGTTTGGTAGTGGTTACAACATTATAAGATCTCAGATATTTATTTTCCTAATGAAGCATTGTGCATACACTGACAGCTGACAAAATTTCTTTACTGAGAGATGTACTCTCCTATTTTTGTAGTGATACAGAACTTTAATAGTCTGTATACTGTTTACATAATGAGAAATTGTGGGTACAGTAAATATCTAATTTTTCTATCTCACTAATCTGCAAGTGAAGTGATTTTTTACTGATGACACTTGGTTACAGTATGTGTGTGCCTGGACTTTATACAGTGATGTTACACTGGGATAACATCACTGTCCCAGGCACACACTGACCAATTAGACCCCAGGATTCTTTCCATGCCATTGTATAATCAAAATTATAGAACCCTCAGGGGACTGTTATCTGGCCATACCCCATCTACCATCAGCATCTGTCTAGGAAGCCGTACAGGACCATTTCAAAAATATCTGCAATGGAATGGAAACTATCCTTTTGGCAGAGGAGGCAGTATTATAGACCTCCATGCCTACACATCTATGCATTCACATGTACTTCAGTTTAGCACTCTCAGTAGCATAAAGTGTGGTCTCGTGTAAGAAAGCCACCTGCAAGTGCAATTTCTGGAGGTGGGACAGCACCTTTATATGTTTGATAGTTGAGCTGAGCCCCTTGACATTCCATGAAATACAATGGAGTGTGACCATTTATGTGAGGGTAAAAGAGTAGTAATGGCACAGAAAGTGATGGTAAAAGAGCAAGGGGGGGGTTGTCCCAGAAAAATCCAAGCAGAATGACGGGGAAGTACACCAGGTAGACTAACTACAAAGAGATCACACTTAACAGAAGCAAATAACCCACATATTAGTATCAAGTGGTGAATGGCATACATGCAACATTCAAAAAGCCAGCTATAGCAGTAGTAGCTATTATGGATATCTGTGGGGAAAAATTGTATAGAGTAAACATGAGAACAAACTGTAATAGTAATGAAACACAGTGATGTCCAAAACTGGGCCAAATCCCCTTATGCCACAAGGTGGCAGTACAACCATCTGCGCTGCAGAGAGAGGTCTAAGGTGTGTATATCCAAACCATCCTTCCCCAGAGAAGAACCCACAGATAGGCACTAAGAAGGGAAAACGAGAACAAAGGGATAATGCATTATGGGGCTTATTGATAGAAGAAGACAGAAGTCCAGTGAGGTACACCAAAGGAAAGAAAAAAGAAAAGAAAGAGGGAAGGAAGGAAGCACATCAAAATAGGACAAGGTCCAATAGCAACACAGGAAATGAAAAACTGAGACCAAAATGGACCAGGGAACAACCCAGATGGGCCCACAAAAACATGTGACAGGGAAGAATAGCAGCCAAAAGTAAAAAGAAAAGGTAGTATAGCTTTCCAAATACAGAATAACAGGGGAGAGCACAGCTACAAGGAAATGGCATGATAGCAGAGGAGAAAGGAGTCACGGAGGCCCAGCAGAGGTGGGAAACAGAAAATCTAAAGAAGTAAAAGAAAAGGGTGGGGTCAGGAGGAAAAAAAAATAAAAGCCCATGCATTGGAAGGTAGCCAATGGAAAAGAGGTCCTAATGATAGGGGAGACCAGGACCATCCTAGATAAAGTAAAATGAGAGGGACCTAGACCAGGTGAAAAGGCTACAAGAGACAGAAAAGAGTGAAGGGAAAAAAAGACAGGGAGAAGAAAAAAAAAACAGGACTGAGAGACAGTAGAGAAGGGAGTACAGAAAAGCTGCTGGTATGTAAATCAAGGATAACAATGAAACAGAAGGGCTAAGGAGGGGAACACAGGGCACATCAAAATAGCAATGGTGGAATGAAAAACTTTAACAAAGTGCAGTAAAGGAAGTTCATAATGTACAGTTCACCCGACATTTAAAATATAGTCCTTAGAAGATGGAAGAGACAGGGTGGCAGTCGCAGAGGAGCCAGGCTGACAGTCAGGTACATCTCAGGATGATGCCTGGGTCCTGGAAGCAGGAATCACTGTTGAGTGAGGAGTAGGTTCATCAGAGCAGGATGCTGCACCATGCGAAGAGCCTGGATCAGAACTAAGCAGTAAGGACTGAGAGATTCGACGTAGAGGAGCAAATCAGTTGTTTGCCAGAAGACTCCCTGAGCTGTCAGAGGAGCAGTCTCTTTCTAGACTATGGTTCTGGCTGTGCTGTTGAGGAGGAGAGCTGAAAGTGTGCCCGAGGATTTCCTCTGGTTCCGGACCCATTTCTTGGCAACATTCCTGGTGAACCACTGTGGTTGTGGCAGGGAAGGATCAGCTCCAGAAGTTGACTGAGACTCAGGGAGAGGGCCTGCATGATTGGATGACTGAGGTGTAGATGGAGGCAGGGTAGTGTTAATATCCAGGGGGTTCCATTGAAGGCAAATGTTTCGCAGAGGGCCAGGAGTGCCTAATAAAGTCATCCACTGCTTTGGAAGTGAAGAAAGAGTGTGGAACCCCATGGTGGTATATTTTAAGAGTGGAAGGATAGATGAGGCTGTACTAAATATTTTGAACCAGAGAGCTCTTTGAGCAGCAGTGAATCCCTGTTGTCTCTCTGTAAAAGCCAGTGAGTAATCTGGAAACATTTGAATCTTGTTACCCTGCCCCATCAAGGGGCCACACTCCTGGGCTAGAGTGCAGATCTGCTCCTTCACCTGGTGACCAATCCCAGAGTAGCTATAGAGTTCTATCCTGGTTCTGAAGGAGGGCATCTGAGCATTGAGTTGATGTCATTATTTTTTTGCTGTACATATGATAAGTGCTGAGAGAGAGAGAGAGAGAGAGAGAGTGAGAGAGAATGTACTGGTTAATTCTGGAGTCGGCTTCCTTCAAGTCACCAATTTCAAGGAAAAACTGAGCGAACATGTGTCCAATTTCTTGCTGGCAGTCAGAAGAGGACATCAGAGGTGCAGAAGAAGAAGCAGGGTGCAGCATGAACATTAGGCCTCACTGTGTCAGAGCATCAGAGGAGAAGCTGCTGAGGAATAACAGCCTCCACAGCCAGATCAGAGAAAAAGGTATACAGGTAATCATTGTTCCTGAAGAGTTCATCTATCCCTGTTTCTTTCTCCCTACCTAAGATCATAATGCACTGCTTGTGACATCTCAGTTACTCTCACAGCAATACATTGTGATTATAAGTAGGCAAAGTCAACAAACTTTGCTCCTTCAGAATATTTTGCATATTGCGCTCAATTACGCAAAGCGCAATATGCAAAATTCACCAAATTTACTGAGGCCATATCAATGCAAAGTGTGGAATTTCACCCCCAAAATTCCACACTTTCCACATAAACTTTGGCCACAAGGTGTCTAGTGGACTGCCCTGCCAAACACAGTTACAACAATCACCCTCCAGCCCCTACACCCACCCACTGATTGTCAGCCAGGTGGCCACATGTAAAAATATTAATTTTGTTTTATTAATTACCCATTCCCTGGTGTCTAGTGGACCCCACCCACCCCAGCCATCCCTTTCTCAGCTGATTTGCTGCCTGTATCTCCCCCCACCTTGTACTTTTCCCCCCACCTGTGGTTTTCCTGCTGGGCTCCTCTCCCCTCCTTAATGAGCCCCCCTCATGGTTCCTCCTAATCTCCGAGTTGCCTCAATCCCCGGAGGTGATTATTTATAGATCGGGGGTTTGGGGTGAAGTAGCCCTCCATAATGGGGGTGTTGGGGGCAAAGCCCTGTGGGTGCAATTGCTAGTAATTAAGCATTGGTCTCTTTGTAAAGATTTAAAGGGGAAGTCCCTTTCAGCTGTTTGTTAGAAAGGTGTGATTTAGCATAGGATAGATTAACTGCACTTACTAATTATTTGGTGGTAATGAACTGAGACATGTCACCTTCTTACAATATGAATTGCAGTTGAATCAGTTTATTGCCTGGTATTACAAACAATATTACACACATATATAACAGCTCTGACAATCCTAGGATATTTCGGATGTAGACTCAGGCTTTGGTGTGCTTACACTTTCATACCTGTAAAACTCTTTGGGGTTATAACCCTTGACCTGTCCTTAGAAGGACTAAACAGTTTTCTTTAGAAACAGTAACACAGGTACATATTTTATATTTTGGTAGCTAGCTTTATACATCACTATATTGTATTTACTCTGTGCACTTACAGTATATTTGAACCTTGACTCACATAAGATGTATTGCACATTAAGGCAACACCTTTAAAAATCTGTGTAAATATACTCACCAAGTCTTTAAGCTGGAACAAGTTCTACCAAGTCTCTCCTATCTCTCTTTTGTCCTGAGACTGGGATTTCCTTGGAGTCTGGATGAGTTGTGTCTTTTCCTGGTTCCTTGGTTCAAAGTCCTTCTTTCTTCTTCTGGGGCTTTTGTACAAAATTAAAATGAAGTTAGTATGATATCAGAGCTTTTAGGATGGCTCTTCTTTTGGCATAAGTAAAAGTCTTTGCAGAGTTGGAGAAATAACAGTTTTGAAGTCAAACAGTGAACTATAACTGGTGCCTCTTTTAGAGAAGAGGTAGGCAGTATATCCATTTGTACTTTTCACCTGTCCATAGGACCTCACACTGCTGATACTGAAACAAAGTGTTGGCTGTCTCGCCATCAATGGACAGAGTGTTGCAGCTTTTTATTTGCTGATGGCAGTTTTATAACAGGAGGTTGTGGTTAGTTCTAATGCATTTGACTGTGAAGTGAACCTTGCTGGCTGAAAGGTTCTTTGTTTGATGCAGTTGGTGGTTTTGCCTTGCAACTGGCTGTGCTGTGCAATAATACTCTTGACACAAATCTTTCTTCAATGTTAAACTCTCAAAACAGGTTCATATAGTTTGTCTGTGCCAAAATATGCCTAATTAACATTTGTCAAAGTTCTTTAAGCTGGTAGGTCTGAAGAATACCTTTTAAAACAAGTATTTTAATATTTACTGTATATCCTCAAAGCAAATATATGAGCTTATTCTAGGTTTATGTATATGAATTAATATTTGGCAGAACTGCTTGACTTGTAGCATGGTTTTGAAAGGTGTTTTATGACAGGCTTTTCAGAGCATGTTTAAGAGCAGGTTATGCTAATATGTACACACTTGACATTTTGTCAGAATCCCTTGGCCTACAAGCTGGAATAGCACCTACAGCCCCCCTCAAACACACAGGGTAGCCATTTGGTTTCATGTGGTGCTATGGTATCTGTATGTGTTTTTTCTGAGTGCAACCGTTGTTTTTGGCATTTTGTACTGCCTGATTTCTGTCCACGCTGTTGATGTGTTTGACGTTTTGACCATATGTCAGACCATACTCTTAGACATTGGAAGAGGTTAGGACTACATACTGTGACTCAGTTTCTCCCGAATGACAATATTCTACCTTTCAAAGATTTAAAAAAACAATATGCTCTGATACCCTATGACCAGTTTCAGTATTGCCAAGTACATACTTTTCTAAAAGCACAACTGGTGCCACCGAAGGACTGGACAAGAATTCTGCATTTGGTTTCTTTGCTCCAGTCAGTTTTGGGGGGATCATTCCCATTCAACCACATGATTTCCACACTATGTCAGGCTCTCACACAAATTCATGCAGATACAGTGGACTCAGTCAAGAGAGCCTGAGAAACAGATTTATCTGTGGACATTTCTGAAGAGGAATGGCAGAGACACCTCTCCACCATACATAGCATCACAGCCTCACACACCTGGAAAACATTCTCTTGGAAGATTGCTATCTGTTTTTTCAGGACCCCTGATATTTAAAATAAATATCTTAAAGGAAGAGCATCACTATGTTGGTACCAATGTAGGCAATCTCCCACCACACATGGATATATTTTTGGACTTGTCCTGGCCTGCATTCATTTTAAGCTGCCCTTAATAGGGAATTGTCAGAGCTATTTGACCATTGAGTACAACTCACAACTTGACTGTTTCTCTTATTGGAGGATCCTAGCCTCCTGAGACCCCTTGCATCCTTATGCTGTAAATAATACAGTATGTCTTCTTAAGAAGGCAATTACAAAAAATTGGTTAACCCCTGCCCCCATACGGCTTTGGCATGATATAGTGATAAACATTTATCACATGGAAAAAATTACAGAACAAATTAAATCATAATTTGGAGACATTTGAACTTGGGTGGAGATGTTGGATATTGTATGTTAGGGCAACTCACCACGATTTTATGCCATGAAGGGCATCTGGCTAGCTTTAACCTGTGCTGGTACAATTTCTTTTTCCTAGCTTTATTTTCTGTTTGGCTTGTCGCCTGATGATTAAGCTGTATTTAGTGTTTTGCTGTCTGTGTGTCTTGTCTATTAAGATTCTAGGACTTGCCATAATTCAAATGTTCTGTGGTTCACCACATAAGCACTACTGGCCAGATGTAAGTTCATTTTATCTGTATGTCCACAGTTATATCAGCAGCTCTGTTATATTGTAGCTGTTGTATTGTTGTATGTATTCTGTGTGATGAACACATTTTTTAATAAAGAACATTTAAAAATAAATAGATAAACCTTATCATGTGATAGGTGACACTTCATGGCTACTGTTTTGATCTCAATGTCCTGGAATGACAGCATGGTCCATGGTCTCTCTGTCTTGTCCTGCACTATTGGCACCCCCAAATCAGCACGCAGAGCCTGAAGGGACCCCAGTAAGTGCCCACAGTCTCTGAATCTGGGCCTCCTCACAAATAAGAAGTTATCCAGGTAGTCTACTACCTCAGTATTACCCATCTTGTTTGTCATTGTCCAGTGCAGGATCACGCTAACTTGTTTAAACAAAGCACGTACCACAACATATGCCTTTGGCATGTAGTAGTCAACATAGTACTGACCATCAAATTTCATCCCCAGCAACTTCCTGTCATCTGGGAGTACTGGCAAAAGATGTCTTCCTTAGCTAGCAGAGCCCCACCACCTCTACTGCCCTACTAAACAGTGCATAAGATACTGCTGTGAAGTATGGATCAATGTGGTCACTGGCATAGTCCCCATCTGGGCAACACAAAGAGTAAGCATTCTAAATTCACATGGCACGTTCTTGGGAAATAGGCTGATAGGTGACACCCAGAGATGTGATTGCGGTGGATGTAGTAGCGAATGGCCGCTAATCCTGCTGGCTGCTACTTCTTTTGCCAACTTGGCCTAGACTATTTTCACTCTTTCCTTGGCAGACTTGAGGTTCTCAGCCTCATAGTTGTATGACTTTTGGGGGCTTTCATACGGTAGTCCAAAGCCTCCCTTAAAGTAATCTGCTTGGGCGTGTGTGGCCACTCGATCAAGGTAAACACTCTGCCAAGATTCAAAGTGATGCATCCTTACTGGCATTGAGAAACTGGGTACACCATTTCTGAAAGGGCTACAGAGTGGTGGTTACTGGTTTGCACTAGATGAAGGGGTGTGGTTAGTAATACACCACACACTCTTGCTTGAACTTACATCGTTCAACCTTACACATCCTATGATTAAAATGAAAACTGGACCCTACCCCCTGCTCCCTTCCCACTAGTGCCCTGTAACCCTCTTTTTGGTGACAATGGTCTACTGAATGGAAAGCCAGTGTCAGTATGTTGACCCCCTTCCAAAAAAAACAAGATCAGTGGTCCATGACAGTGCAAGGTCTAGCATGCCTCCAGTCCTGGTTGGGTTTTTTGTTTTCTGCAGAAATATTCCTCATCATACTCTAGTTTGCCCCCCCCCCCCCAGTATCCTGGCACTCATGTCCATCATCCGGCTATAGAAATTCCATGAGATAACCACCGTAACCAAATTAACCTTAGATAAAATGATTGCAAAAAGTACATAATTAGCCAACCAGTTTTGCCAGGTCTGGCATATTGTGATTCTTTTCCTAATCTGACACCCCTTTGCCCTTGTCCATTCCTTCCTTCTCATCCTCCTGCTCTTTGGGCATATTTAGCAAGGTGAGCACATCCATATAATCCCCATTGCCTAGCTGCTGTGTAACATTGTCAGAGAAGTGCAAGATCATTGTGTGACCCATGCTAACATATCTTGTGGCAACTGATAATAGCAAGCCTTATACCATTGGAGCAGGATGTGAAACCATTGCATCCTGTGCTACTATTAGCACCAACAACACTGGTTGGGGTTTTGGCTGCTTGTGCTTTTGCCTCTGTGAAAGACAATATCTTATTGAGCTTTGCTCAAACAGTGACAGTCCTCACAGGGCACCTCTGGCTGGAGAAGGGCCAGGGAGCTGAGATTAGGTATACTGGCTGTAAGGAAGGGCCAGCCTTAACCATTTTGGGCCCCTGTGCAGCTTTCTGCCGGGCCTCACCACATCATTCCCTGTGGTCCCCCCACATACATCATTTACACCTAACTGACACTCCTGTCCTGTATTAATAAAGCAGTACCAGGTCTACCAGTTTAACCAGCATCTTTTAATTAGTGCCATTGACTGCACTGAATTATTTGACTTCACCATTGGAAATGAATCTGACTGAGCATGTAGCAAGAACTTAAGTAAGTACGGTACTTCTTCTGTATTAATTTCTGTAAGGACAGGGACATCATCACTGGACATTCACACCTCCGATAATCCAATTTTAAAACGAGTTAAACTTAACTTTTCTGAAGGTGTGAGTGATGGAGAGAATAGAGAGAATTATCATGGGACACCAGTAAGGTTACCACTTGTCAGGTTTTTTACCTGGTGATCAGGTTTTCAGGGTCCCTTTCAGGAAATCCTGTTTTGCTCTTTGCTGGTCAGGTTTTTGAGTCATTCTGAGTGCTCACATACTTTTGGAACACTTTGTCATATCATTCATTGTTTCAGCTACATGTCCAGGTTACAAACAAGTTCTCTTGTCAATATAGCCCTTTGTTTGTGAAAGCAGTCAACCTGGGAGGCATAAAATATGGCCATTAACACCATTAGCACTTACTTAAACTATGTCTTTGAATCCTGCGTGTGTACTGACTTGATTGTAACAGAAATTGTCAGCTCACCTATACACTGTACATGCAAAATGTTCTTACTTTTGTAACTAATTCTGGGTCACCCATGAAAAACGGACCTTGGGGCTCAGTGGGTCTACCCGGTCATCAAAATAATCTTTTCCACTGCATCTTAAGGTGGCATAGTAGCAAAGCTGCCCCCACCTTTTGTAACAGTAGTAGAGCCAGCTGTCTTCCACTTTCATTTTAAATTATATTTTTTCCTCAAGTAAAATTATGGGCCCCAAGGTGCAGGGGCACAGCTTGCACCAGAGGTAGAGCTACCAGAATTGAGGAAGTACACTGCACCAGAATCTGAGGTGGGGCTGATGGCTGGCATGGCCCCGCCAGGGGAGCCAGATGAAATGGGACCCCTCTTGACCACAGAGACCCAGTGGGACTGAAGAGTCATTATCTGCTGTCCCTGTAGGAGGGGAAGCCACACTTCTCTTCTTACATGAGTGCCTAGGCATGGACCCTTGTGCTAGGAAATATGAAAAATATGCCTCAGCAGATCCCTCATTTCTTTAACATGTGAATTTTGGAATCTATACTATCTTGCAGTAGATTCACCAGTGCAGAAGGTATCTGCTGGTGTTTCCATGGTCTACCCTTCTTCAATGGTGCTGCTGGTAGTTGGTCCACTGGAGCTGGCTCCCTAGGTGTCATAGGCTGTGAATATGGGGCCAGTTGAACTGGAATCCTAGATGGGCCAGGGCCTCCCAGATTCTGAAAGCAAGAATCTCACCCTGCTTTTTCTTATACTTGGGCAAAGCCATAAACTGCTGCTTGAATTCTGCCTCAGTCCTCAACCCCTTTCTAGGCATCCTGAATCTGCAAGCTGTGAACACAAACCAGAGAAACAAAAAAGATCCCATCTGTGGTATCCACCTCCACTCACTAAAGCAACATAGGGTTGCACTGTGAGGAGAAGTTGTGGTTAGACATTTTCTTTTTACTTGAATATGGGCTTACGGCAGGAGGGTCTTGCCATGGCAGCCTACTTGTTACTAATGCTCTTCCTTGTTTTGTTTTGTTTTTGTTTGTTTGTTTTGCTATTTTATTACAATGGCATTCTAGTTAAACACATGCATTGTACTGTCAGAGCAAAACTAAAGTGATGGAGGAAAAGGGCTCTGCACAATTCTGGTTAAGTTCCCTCTTGTTACTCTGCTCTGGCCACAAGACGTCCCCCAGGAACCCCCTACCTGACTGCCTAACCCCTTCCCTAGTAAGAGTTTACCTGCCTATCTTCTCAAACCAGCCAGCTCAAGTGTCTGGAAGGGAAGTGCCACAGACAAATCTCTACACACAGCAATCCTTCACTGGCTGTCTGTTCTGTTGCAAATGCAGGTAGAACCAGATAAAAAGAGCTGTAGAAGTAGTTATTTATTTTTAAATTTACTGATTATTAATAACTGAATTTTTTTATTAACCATAAAGTATTAAGAGAGCCTGCCCAGTTTTGCTGAGGGTTGAGGTGCTGGGCGCCACACCTCATGCCACACCAGCGACCCGGGTTCAGGAATGAGCCAGGGCTGCCAGAGGATGGCAGAGGAGGAAGGGACTGAGCATCCAGAGGACAGCTCCCCTTCCTGGGGAGGGTTCTGGGGCTTGAACTGCTCTGTAGCGGCATCTGGTGGCAGTTGGGTACAGCACAAAGCTGGGTGCAGAAGATAACAGGGAGGAGCTTGGCAGGTGGCAGGCTGTGCCCATCCACCATTGCATGTCTGAGCTCCTCAGGGACAGGAAACAGTACTGAAAAACACCTTCACTGGGGATAGGCAAAGGTCGTCCCCTGATCCACACTTCCAATGCTGGGTGGTCACCCTCCATCCCCCAACTGCTCTGGTCCAGTTCTCTACCTATAGAGTGCCCTGGGTGGATAGGGTGGCCCTTCCCATGGGGTTCAGATCCGAGGGTTCTGCTGGATTGGAGCAGGGGCGTAAGAGTCACAGTGAGAAGTAGAGACTATTGAAGGAAGTAGCTGGAGAGGTTCCCTCTGAAGGTGAATAAAGAAAGTCTACAAATAAATAAACAAAGTATTAAAGAGCTCAACAATAATTTGAGTTATAGAAGAAAACAGGTGTGGAGGTTTGGAAGGAGATGGGCCAGAAAAATAATGAAGCAAAAGAAAGTAAAGTAACTACTTTATGTACTAAATACTGCACAAATGTTTCCAGTAATAGAAGAAATCATATTCTGATGATTACACAAATGACATCTGCTAAACTCTGTTCAGTCTCACTGTGAAATAAAACACAACAATTATTTCCTGAATAAACCGGTTTGATATGGAAAATTAAAATGGATAAAAATGAGACTTGAGAATTTGGTGTCTGACTAAGATCACCTTATTTAATTGGAAAGGGAGGATGGGAACTGCAACTTCAATATAAGCTCCCCAAAACATTGTTTAGAAGACAAAGAACCTAGAGAACTCCTGAAGCCTGATTGCAGCACTTGTTACCTTGCCAGTAACAGTGAAAAAAGGTAATTGTTCTCAGTTTTCATAATACCATGGTAGTTAAAAAAAAACTAGTGAGGTTTACAGAGGAACATAGTATATTAACACATATGACCATTTTTAACAAAATGCAAATTATTTCTCATTTATTCAGAAATGTGGGTTTCAAAGTGTACTGAATGCATTTTGCTCTTTACAATTTCAAGTTTTGAGTTTGTGGTACTCCACATTATAATTAGAAATCTGTGATGTCTGCATATTACTTTTAATTTAGCAATTTACATTTTATTGTTAATGTACATATGTGTTTGGCTGTGTATTTGAGTAGTGATGAGTGAAATTAGAAGAACCCTTTTCATGTAGTTTTGCAAAAGTAAAACAATTCCAAATAATTTCATAAAGTTTTGTGAATTAGGACAGTGTATTTAAATGCCTGATTTGTGTTGTAATTACATTTAAAAATCAAATTTCTAAAAATGTAAACTTTTGGAAAAATATTGTTGTTAAATTGTACATTTTAAAAATCACAGTGAATTTAGAATAGAAATTATGTCATTTGTTGAAAATGCACATTAAAAAAATCACATTGTCAAAAATGCACAATTTGAGGAAAAATGGGATTATGTTAATAAAATGTTTGTGAATTATACCAGAATTTGTTGCAATTCACACAATGTATGTGAATGTGAAATCGGCAATTTTATTCTATTTCACTGGTAAAAAAATTCATCTGGCGCTAATGCAGATACCATTCTGAGAGTTTGTGACCTCACTGTGTTCAGTGGCAGAAAAAAGTTACTCAATTTTGTATCATTGGTATCAATAACAGGAGTGTTGCTCTAGTTTTCAAAACAAATGACATGACCAAGTGCACATAGTAACAAATACAGACAATGTCTTTCCATAGCAATCTGAGTTGAATCATAATCAGACACTTCACTAGTCAATTTAAAATTGATAAATCATTTACTTGCACCATTTAAAGGTCAGATTTTCAACAGAATAGGTGCAGGTGCTTCTGACAAATTTGACAATGCCCACTGTCACCTGCTGGTTCTGTTATCCATCTGGATGCTAGTGGCACTGTTCTCAAAACCAAGTCTGATTTCTATAGTCAGACATGGTTTGAGCACCAGGCATCCAATATGGGTGCATCTGCAATTGGGGACTAAGTCAGGCTAACTCACAAATATGGGCTTACTGATTTAATCCCTGGCCCTCTGCATTGAATGGTGGGCATGCAGACTTCATTGTAGGTACCTATACTCAGGGCCCCTACTTTTCTGCAGCACAGTGGGACCAAGTTCTGCGGCAAGACTACCATTTGCCGCAGAACTTCTGTGGAGGTGGTTTGTCATTTCTGCGGAAGTTCTGCGGCACTAACAAACTACCACATCACAGTGACAGCTTGTCATCCTGACTTCACTTTCATGGCAGTTTTTATAGCAATCACGATGGTCGAAAGCACAGTAACACTAGTTCAAAAAATAACAGAATTATAAAAATAATGTTATGCCTAAAAAAGCAAAACAAATGTCTCTCCCTTAAGGTCCTAGCCTGTTAAATAAATTACATATGCAGAGGGGATCTCAAGAAGGCATGGGACAGACATAAGGCAATTCTTGTGGGGGGTAGGAAGAAATAGGCTGTTGGTTAACTAGGATCTGCGGCCTATCCTGTAGGTAGGGAAATGGGCAGACTAGATGGGCCCAGCGGTCCTTATCTGCCGTCAAAGTCTATGTTTCTATGTTTCTATGATCTTATGTGATAAATAAGGTATTTCTATATGCATGCTATCTATCCCACTAATGAGGCTTTCACTGTCTATCACTTATATATTTGTATGTGCTTTCTACACCACTCATGAGGTTCAAACTGTGTATCACTTATATATTTATATACAATCTGTAACATACATACAAATGTGTGTGTGTGTGTGTGTGTGTGTGTGTATATATATATATATTTTTAATTTCCATGAACTTGCATCCTCATTCATACAGGTCCCATTAGAAATGGAATAGAGGAGTTATTGCAAAATTCATTTTTGATGTCAACCTGCTTTCCCTGACACACTGCATAACACCATCAGGCCATGACATGCATGTGAACCGATTGTGAGATAGAGCTCTCCAGACCAGCACAATGTGTGCACCATGTGACAGAACACTGCACCATACCTTCCCAGGCTCCGAGCAATGATGTGTTCCACCAATGCTTGTGCTGCCCAGCCAGCTCCCAGAGCTAATCTCTGAACCTGAGTTGCTGGCACGGAAACACAGCATGCTACCCTCTGGCCCAACAGCTGTCCCTGTACACAACATTTCTCCATAATTTTTAGGTGATTCTATCAACCAATGACAATATGTAATCAATAACCCTGGCAAAAATGCATACAGTGCAATTATTTATTTAACAGGTCTATTCTTTCAACAGGTCTACACATTATTATATTCCACTTTTTTGGGCATAATTACTTTATGTTTCTTAAAAATGACAGGTAAATTCATTTTACCAGTTATTCATTTCAGATGGCATCTCTATACCTTAAAGACACAATTAAGTTTGTACAAAGCGAGGTATGGACTTAACAGATCTGTGCTATTTACAAGGTTTTGTTTAAGTTGGCCCTAGTGCAATAATGTATGACTGAAAATTGTATTAGGCTGTAGTGCCGGTTGAGCAAATATCACCATGCCTGATGTGCTGTGCCACCGTCTCTGGCAGTGGGAGCTGTGGTAGATAAGTGACTGTTCATTTCTGATGCAGATTGCAGCCATTTCATTAGCTAACATATGATGTTATAGAAATGATAACATCACATTCTGAGCATATAGGGGGTTTAGGTTATAAAAAGAGAGGAAGGGAACCAGATTCTATGGAAAAACAGAAATATTAATAAAAAATCAACAGGAGAGTGAATTCTGCGGCACCGCAGAAGTTCTGCGGTAGATTGCAAGTTCTGCGCAAAATTCTGCAGCCGCAGAATTCTAGGGGCCTTGCCTATACTCATCAAACAAAAATTATACACAGGCATGTTGTGGCCAGTGCAAACCCTTTGAAACCTACTCAGTATGCAAAAGCAATACAGGGCATTGAAATCCTGGGCCCAGTGTACCCATGCCAGTAATATCATTCTAAAGAAATTAGTATATACTAATATAGTGTATGTATGCTGGCTGTTGTCTGGACCGGGTTTTACCACCTCCAGAACATCAGCCAAATTAAGTCCCTTATGTCCCTTATTCCCCCCATGACCTGGCACAATGGTTCATGCTTTCATCACCTCAGGGATTGACTACTGTAATGCACTCTACCTCAGGATCAGAGAAGGTATGATGCAGTGCCTGCAGCTTTTGCAGAATGTAGTGGCCAGGCAGTTAACTGGACACTCAAGCTTCAATCATATTACACCAGTGCTGTGCTATCTGCATTGGCTGCCAGTGTGCTGGTGCATCAACTTTAAAGTAGGTGTCTTGTCCTACAAGGCCCTACATGGGTTAGGACCGGGCTATCTAAAGGAGCTCCTGCATTCCTACACCCCATCTCACTCTCTCAGGTCAGCTGGAGAGGTCCTCCTGGAGGTCCATAGGACTCGGTTAAAATCTTCCGGGAACTGGATGTTTGAACTGGCAGTCCTAGTCCTCTGAAATTCACTGCTGGGGTACCTTTGGGAGGCACCTTCTGTAGAGATCTTCAAAAAACATCCTGTATAATGGTGGGCAGTTTTAAAAAGGGATGGGACAGGGTTTGGGGGAGGGATTAAGGGGAAGGGGTGAGGCAACTGCATTATAAGAGTGCTAGCTGCACATTCAAGTAGATTTGAATGACCATGAGGCCTTTTTCTTCTGGCAGATTCATATGCTCATATGTTCATAAGACCTTCCTGTTTGAGCAGACCTTTGGGACCTGAAAGAATTATTCTGGGACCACCCAACAGTCTGGAAATGAGTCTGTTTTTATATTTTTTGTGGGTTTAGGAATCATTTTATGTATTGTATGCTGACTGTCCTCTACTGTTGTTTCTGTATATTTATATATCCTTGTTATAAGGGTGTCCTGAGCCTGTTGGAAAGGTTGCCCAATATAAACAAACTCTACTACTACTACAGTACTGCTATTACTACTATTATTATACAGAGCATGTAAAATGCTACTGCATCAAGCCATATGAACATTGATTTTGAGAATAGGCACATAGAGCAACTGTTGACCATTTCTTTAGCCAGTGTTAAAGTTAATGTTGAAGTGGGTATTGGGTGGCAGTCAGACAGTAGATTGACTGGTACCAACAGTACTTACAAACATTTATGAGAAACATAATTGGACATATAGTACAACTGAAACATTTGTTTAACAATTTTTAACATACAGCAGGATGCAGTGCCAGTACCAATATAGTAGTAAACATTAGGGGTGAGATTTCGAAAGTTATAGCATTGGCAAAACTCCTAGTTATGTCAGGTGGTATTTTTCAGTGCAGAATGGATGCAGCTCCTACTTGTGTCTAGTGGAATTTTCAAAAGTCATAACATAGGGCTACAGTATTTTCAAAAGTTGGATTTTACGCAGAATTAGTTGCTGTTTTATGGTGTTTAACATCCAATTGAAAAAATTAAAATGCCGGTCATAGATGTAAATGATAGGCCAGGTGACACTTGGTCTGAAAATTGTGTCCAGGCAGATCTATACCAGAACTATTTAAACTAGATATTCTGGAAAAAGTTGTATTTCTGAAAACTGGACATAACTGTGCCTTAGCGTTGAAAATTTGACATAGGTTTCATAGGTATTTCAAGCTACATAGACTTTGTACTTAATGCTTGCCAAGCTTATTTTATATTAGATTATTTTTGTATTTATAGAATTTATCCAAACCACATTTAAATGAGTCCATAGTTTTGCTAGTACTATTTCCTTCAGTAATTTGTTCCAAAACTGAACCACCCTTTGACTGAACCAGTTTTTCCTTTTCAATGTTTTCCATTTATCCTGTTCCAATTGCAGCATATGGCTCCTAGGTTAGTACAGATATGCTTTTCTAATTTTGAGCCCCAAATTCTCCCTTAATTGTTCATCCTGGAGTGCCTTGTATATCATGCATATATCTACCCTTAATCTATGGTATTGTAGTGTGTATAATCCCAGTTTATATAATCTCTCTTGATATGCTAGTTTCTAATAGAGTGTGATTCTTTTTGTGGCCCTTCTCTGTACCCCTTCCAACCTTCTAACATCAGCCTTGTTATATGGTGACCACACCTGTGAACAATATTCAAGATGCGGCATCACCAATGCCTGGTACAGCAGCAGAATCACTCTACTATCTCTGCTATCAATATGTCTAAAAATACAGTTTAATGCCTGATTTGCCTTCTTGACAATCAGACTACAATATGTACTGAATTTCAAGTCACTCGTCACTCTCACTCCCATATCTCTTTCCTCTTCTGTCTTTTGTAATAAGCTTCCTCCTAGATTGCAATCAAGGTTTGTATTTTTCAGTCCTAAGTGCATCACCGTGCATTTGTTTAAGTTTAATTCCAGTTTAAACTGCTCTGTCCACTGAACCAGCATATCCAGGGTTTTTTGTAGATTATGATAATCTCCTGCTGTGTTTACAATACAGTACCCCCAATCCTGCAGTCATCTGCAAATTTGCTCATCCAAATGTTTGGGAAATTGCACTTAATTGATGACACATACATATTAAATAAACATGGTCCCAACACTGACCCCTGCGGTACTCCACTCGTGACTTTCTCCCATTCCGACAACACCCCTCTGATAACAACCCTCTGCCTCCTATTACTTAACCATGCCTCTACCCAATTTACCATATTAGTTGGTAATGTTGTGCTAATCAGAACCTCAATTAATTCCTTATGTGGTATTTTATCGAAAGCTTTAGAAAAGTCTAGAAATATAATGTCCACTACATTCCCCATGTCTAATGACTTATTTGTCTTTTCATAAAAGGTTAACATGTTTGTCTGGCAAGATCTTGTTTTTGTAAACCATGCTGGGTTTCATCCGTTAATTTATGTGATGTTATGTGGGTTAGTATATGCTCTTTCAGAATATCCTCAAATATTTTACCCACTATAGAGGTTAGACTAACTGGTCTAAAATTTTCAGGCTTTGTAGTAGGGCCTTTCTTTAGCAAAGGTACCACTAGTGCATCTCTCCAACCCTGCACCACTATTGCCTGATCCAAGGATTTTTGAAAAATGAAAGCCAATGGCAGAGCGAGGCTAACTGCCAATGCTCTAAGTACTCTAGGGTGTATACCATCTGGTCCTGGGGATTTATTAATATTAATATCCTTCAGTCTTTTAAATACTTCTTTAAAATCTATAGATAGTTGACCTAACTGTGAGCATGGCTTAGTCCTATTATCTGAAATGGTAATTTTATTAAATACTGAACTAAAGTAAGAGTTCTGAATATCTGCCAGTTACTTAGTATCAGTCACCGGTACTCCCTATGTGTTAATATAGGAACCAATTCTATTTTGCTCCTTCCTTTTGCCATTTATGTATGAAAAAAAGTTTTGTTGTTGTCATTTACTCTTGCAGCTATAGTAAGTTCATAATCAGCTTTAGCTTTTTTTATTACTTTCTTAAGCTGCTTAACCTTTTCCCTAAACACTAGCCATCCATCTTGTTTGTTTTGCTTGTTTACTCATTTAAAGATTTCATCCTTCTCTTTTACTAATTTCTTAATCCTAGAATTAAACCATCCTTTATTACCATTCATTTTCTTACCTTTGCGCATACTAGGTATATAATTATGCATGTCCCTCGTGATTTTTGTATTCAATTTTTCCCACATCCTTCAACTGTTTGGTTGGAGAACTCCATTTCCCAGTCCCAAGCAGCCATTTCTGCTTGTAATCCTAGAAAATTTGCTTTGTTAAAATTAAGCTTATGCATTGGGCCTATGTCCTTTTTAATACTAGATTCTCCTATCATTTAAAAAAAACACTGTACTATGATCATTATTTCCTAAAGGGTTTCCAACCATGATGTTATCTATTTTGTTCCCCATATTGGTCAGTACCAAATCCAAGATGTTTTGACCTCTAGTTGATAATAACACTCTCTGTTCTACCCCAATTTGGTCAATTACTTCCTAGAACTTTATTACCATACCAGTTTTGCCCCTTAATTCCAACCAATCAATATTAGGCATGTTAAAACCCCCTGTTAATAGAATATCATCTGCTGGATCTAAATTAGCGATAATTTCCAGGAGGAGATCATTATCCTGCTTATCTATAGATGGAGGCCTATAAATCAATCCCAATCTTGTTTTAGATTGAGACTTGTGAACTATTTTTAGCCATAACATTTCCAAATTTTCAGAGTGAACTATTTCTTGCTCACTTTTTATAGAATCTTTTATATATATAGCAATCCCCCCACTTCTTTTTTGAGCTCTGTATCTAGAATATAGTTTATATTTTATGATATTTTTTCCCAGTTATCTGCTTCATCCCACCAGGTTTCAGTAATTAGTGCCAAATCAATATTATTAGACTTTAACATATTCTGAAATTCATGAAATTTAGTTGTTAAGCTTCTAGCATTTAGGAATACTACATTCCATTCCACATTGTTTTTTCCAAATGGGCCCCAGTCTTTCACTTCCATTATATATGTACATTCCTGCCCCCTCCTTCCAGTTTAAATGAAACTGTATCACCTTATTTAACTTAGTACCTAGGATCCTAGTTCCTGCCCTATTTAGGTGTAGCCCATCATATTTAAAAATAGCTCTAGTTTGGCGATCACGTGATGAGCTAGAGGAGAGAGTACATCCTGAGTGTTGCTTCCAGGCCCTCATCAATTTAATCTACTTTTTAAATAGTTTTTGGGCTCAATTCAGTAATCTAATTGTTAAGAAAAGTCTACTAAGCCTCTCTGCCTTTCGATTGAACAGGAAGGTGCAGATTGAATCTTTTACCTGGTCTCGGTGATGATCTGCAAAGGCCCGACTGAATGGCCAAGATGGAGTGTGGAAATCCAGAGCCATTGTCAGTTCGGGTTCCGGCAGTGAAACACCAGAAACCCATTTTGCCTGTTCCGGAGGATCAAGACGGTGAAGAGAGGTGGAAGGGGGGGAGAGAAAGCAAATGCAGATGACATTCTGGAGATTAAACAAATGCTACAGGGTTTGGTGGCAGATTTTTCAATGGTAAAACCAACTTTAAATGCATTGGTAAGGAGGATGGGAGATCTAGGGGCCAGGGTCTCGTCACAGGAAAAGAAAACTACAACAACAGAGCAAGAAGTTGTTGTGCTACGAAAGCAAGTCATAAAGCTGGAAGACCACGTCAAAGGCCAAGAATCACGTAGTAGGAGAAATAATTTAATTATGGCTGGGCTTACCGAAAGAACGGAGGGGGCGCACTTTGTAACCGTTTTGCAGGATCTGCTTTTGAAATTACTAGGTCCGACTCCATACGGGGATGCATATAACCTGGAAAGAGTGCACAGGGCACTTAGAGAGACCCCCCCCCCTCGGGAACTCACCTGCGGGTATTAATCATGAGGTTTCTTAACTATAAAGAAAAAGCCTTTGTTCTCAGTAAAGCTAAGCAATCAAAAAATCTGCAATGGAATGGGGTGACTTTGTGGCTGTTCCAGGATCAAACCCCATCTATTCGAGATTGCCAGAAAGAGTACTCGGACATTAAGAAGAAACTATACCTAGCTGGGATCAAGTTTCGGATGCAGTATCCAGCAACCCTAATAGTTAAACTCCAAGCTGGAGACGAAAAATACTTAACAGCGGTGATGCTTTGGAGTGCTTGAGATTCGAGCTCCCATCATTATTCAAATCACCGACTTGACTGGCTTAGTTGTGGCAATGGGGAGTTCTAACCTGATCTGGATGTGATAAAAGAAAGGTTGAAATGCTATGCATGGACTGAACTGGTTTATGGTTTATTAAACTAAACAGTCTTTTGATTATATTAGGCAGGTAGCCTACATTTTTGTTTTGGGGCATCATAAGAGATTGAGTGGGAGAAAGAGTTATGGAGAGCTACAGGGAGGTACTGGGGGTAGGGTTGATGTTGCAAACTTGGATGGGTGACCTTTTTCAGTGCAAATTTGAGCTGCAGCAAAGAGATTACAGGGCGACACCACTAGAGGGCAGATGTGCCTTAGGTTAAGCAATTTAATGATTTTACGATGGGGGTGGGGGTTAAGGCCTGTTTCAAAGGGTGCTGGGAGAGTGCTTTACTCAGCCCAGGTTTGCTTAAAAAACAGGTTTGGCGCTGTACCAGATGACTGAGAACTTGCCACTTAAATTTGGTAACCTCAGAAACAAATGCGGAAGGCTGATCCTGGGGAAGAGGAACTAGGAGTTTCACGATCACACAACTGGGGTGAATGGCGAGCAGTAATAGCTATTTTCTCTGTAAGTTCATTCCCTGGTAAGTTACTGCTTTGCTTCAACAGGCTAGCTTTAGTATTGTGAACAGTCTTTTGGGGGGGGAAGCGGAGGAGAGGATTCTTGGTTTAATATCGGATTGGAAGGCTAGAGCTGGGCTTCCCTCGCAATACAGGGAAAATGGAAACTACATCATAGGGGTGGTGGTTATTTTGTGAAACAATGAAGGTCCATGGAGAATAGTGGGTAAAGAATCTGAAGTGCACTATAATAGCGTGTCAAAATAAAATGCCATCAATCATTAGCGCACGCTGAAAGATAATCAGGCAGGATTGCCTGAAAATATCTATAATCTGGGAGAGCACTAGGAATGTATCTCCCCTTATGTCTTATTCCCACCTCTTTTTTATGTATATTTTTTTTAAAAAACGGGGGGAAGAAACCCTTTTTTTTTACATTTATTACTATTAATTTCTTTTTTTTTTTTAGCCATTGATTTAACTTCCTTCCTTTTTCCTACTGCTATGGAGGAGAAGAATGGAATGTGGTGTAATCTCCCTGAGTCTGTGCTTTTTCCTTTCTTCTCTCAGCACATATATGAGGGTTTTGGATAGGGAAGTGACATTCAAAGCTTTTTTTCTTTTCTGGAAATAAAAGTAGGGAGGGATTATGGACAATGGGGTTAGGAGAAGGAGAGTGAGGAGAAGCTAAATTATGGGGCAGTGTAGGGAGACGCTGGAAGGATGGGATCATCATTAATCTCTGGTATGAGCTCGAGGGGATCCGGGGGACACTCGGAACTGGCTTATTCATGGATCGCTATTTTTCTAGAAGGCGAACATAGGATTGGGAAGTGTGAGGGGTGGGGAAAAGAAAGAAAAGAGAGAGGGTCCATTAGCTGGGAACAAGACACTGGCAGATCATAGCAAGGTAATAAACAGGGAGTATATATATACAGTATATATATATATATATATATATATATATATATATATATATACACAATGTAAAATATTAAAATTATCTCTTGGAATGTTAAAGGCCTTAGGGGTAGGTGAACAAGGATGGCGATTCTGAGACATATTCAATGAATGGGGGCACAACTTGTTACTTTACAGGAGAATCATCTTTTATCAGAGGAACTGGATCTGTTGAAAAAATGTGGGTGGGTCAGGTATTTGGAGTGGGAAACACAACGGCTTTGGGGGGAGTTGCTATTCTGGTGAGGAAGGCTTGCCCATATGTGGTAAAGAGAGTGGTAATAAGAAGGGACAACAGGGGAATTTTTCTCTCAGGCTCTATCCTGGGTTCAGACTTGTCAATCACCTCCATTTCTGGCCCAACGACCCTAACCCGGATTTTTTTGCTTCATTAGAGGCAGATGTAGTGGGGTTGCCAGCACATCCAATAATTCTAGCAGGGGATTGGAACTTGTGCCTAAATAATTGGGAAGATAGGAATCCACCTTCTAAGAAACTTCCTTCCAGAGCACAGGAGGCTATGGGTTGCTTTTTAGAGGCTATGGCATTGGTGGACCCTGCTTGGATACATGGTAAGGGATCAAATAGCATGACTTTCTTGTCAGGGGCCCATAAAATGCACTCCAGGATTGATTTTTTTCCAGGTCAATAAGGAAGCGTTGGTGGGAAAAAAAGAAATGGTTACTTATAGCAGAATCTTATCTGATCATTCCCCTACACAGATGACTTGGGAGCTAAAAGCCTCTCCGCCCAAGCCATATAGATGGAGAGTAGATGAATCTCTATTGACTGATACTAAACTACAGGGAAAGTTAGAGGAGGCTCTTAGAAAGATCATTCAAGTTCAACTACCAACATTGCAGGATAAACAAATAGCTTGGCCAGCTTGTAAAGTTCTGTATTCGGGGGTAGCACAAAGATATGCAGCAAGAAGAAATAAACTCAGACATGCCCGAGAGGAGTTTATCTTAGGGGGCTATAGATTCTCTTGTGCCTTTAGAAGGGTCATCTGCAGAATTAGATGCTGAACTTGGGGATCTGAAGGATGAGATGGCAGACCGGATCTATGCCAAAGTGGATTTTTGGTTGGAGAAAATCCAAGCTAAGTATTTAATGCAGGGAGATGTGCCTGGCCGCCTTCTAGCGGCTAGAGTGAGGGAATGGGAGGCCGCACGAATGGTAAACTTAATAAAAGTGGAAGGGGAAACTATAACTGACCCCCAAGAAATGGCTGATGCCTTTGCAACTTACTACAAAGGGATTTATCAAGTGGGGGACTGACAATAGGGAAGAAATACAGCATTTTCTGAAAGCATACCTCTCCCTGTTCTAGACTCGGCACAGGTACAAGGGCTGGCAGTTCCAATAAGTGAGGGGGAAATCTTAGAGATGGTCAAATCTTTGCCAGATGGTAAAACTCCGGGGCCTGATGGCCTTACAGCCAAGTTTTATAAAACACATATTTCAACAGTACTTCCTCACCTAAAAGATATGTTTACTAGGATAATGCAAGCAGGGATGTCTCATCCCCCACTTTACCAAGCATATATCACTCTCATCCCAAAACTGGATAAGCCAAAGGAGCTTCCGGAGAGCTACAGACCGATTGCACTGATGAGTCAGGATATCAAGATCCTGCCAAGGATACTGGCTAATAGAATCTTGAAAGTTGCTCCAAGTTTAATTAGTCAGGAACAGGTAGGGTTTATGCTGGGCAGGGGGGCTCGTGATGCACTAAGAAAGCTGCATCATATCCTTAACTATGCACTGGACTCTCAGATACCTATGGCCCTGATATCTTTAGATGCTGAGAAGGCCTGCGACAGGGTTTCTCACACCTTTCTTTTTGCCATCATGGCGAGGATGGGATTCCCTGAAGGTCTTCTCAGGGGAATTAAAAATGTATATGCAGCCCCTACTGCCAGGGTGTTATGCAATGGATACCTATCTCAGGAAATTAAATTAGAGAATGGGACTAGGCAAGGATGCCCCCTTTCCCCTATTTTGTTCAAAATTTACTTAGAACCCTTGTTAAGGGCACTTAACCTAGATCCCAGGATCCAGGGAATTAAAATTTGTGGGGAGGAACTTAAACTGTCTGTGTTTGTGGATGACATACGTTTACATTTGCAGGACCCGGCTGAGGGCTTTAGACAGGCATTGGAAATTATATGAAGATACTCAGCAGTCTCGAATTATAAACTAAACTTAAGCAAAACACAAATTCTCCCCCTTACACCACACACTTTTAGGACAGATTTCGAGCCACTCCAGATTCACCGGGCCCCTAAAGTAATCAAGTACTTAGGTATATGGATTACCCCTAATGGAGGGAGCAGAGATTAATTTGGAAAAACTATTAACTACAATCAGGGGTGACATGCTCAGATGGAATAAACTTCCACTGAACTTTACAGCTAGGTTAGGAATGGTCAAAATGAATCTATTGCCTAGGCTATTGTACCCGATTCATTTAGCGCCGTATCTCTTCCCTCAGTCCTGGTTTATAAAAATCAGAAAGTTGCTATCTGGCTTTCTATGGAACTCCAAGCCCGCTAGGAAAAAACACACAGTCATGCGACTCCCACAGTATATAGGGGGCTTTAAGATGGCAGATCTCCAATTGTATTATGTGGCAGAGCAGCTAGGGATAATAGGACGATGGAATGGATGGGGGGGGGAATATGTGCGAATTTGGCTTTGCATAGAGATACAGATCTTAAAGGAATTGGGAGTTTCCCCAGAAGCACTGCTTTTCTCCCACCCAGAAAAGCTCCCTAAAAAAGGGAAGTTGACTCCAATAGGAAAAATGGTTAATGCATGGTGGTCCTTTTTAATGCCAGCACAAAGGAGGGGACAAGAGAAATCATGGGATCAACTGATATTAGGCAACCCGAATTTTCGGTTAGGTGGTCAAATTATTATAAAGCAATGGGCCAGACAGTTATGGGACCTTAAGTTGTCTGACTGTATAAATGAGGATAGTGTTGTTCTTCCACCTCAATGTGAGGGACTGCACTTCTTCAAGAAGATGCAGCTTATTATTTTGCTGAGCAGGGTGAAAAAAGGGATGGTAGATCCCCAGGAGAATGGGTTTACTTGGGAAAAACTAAATGGGGTGAATTTTGCAAATAAGCCTATCTCCCAAATTTACAGGGTGCTTTTGAATTTTGTGGGCTCAAGCTTCCCAACTCATATCCCATATTGGGACAAGATTATGTCTCCCCTAAGGCCTAACTGGAAGATCGTATGGAAAAGCTTTAAATATATAACTATACTCTAGCTCTATATAGCTCTATTAACGGATTATCTGAGGGAATCATGCAACTGTTTCAGATGCCGATGACCCCTAAGCCCCGGGTACCACTCTTAAATCCTACGCCTAAGTATCTCATCCACCCCACATTCCTAACAACAGAAACCTAGGATTTAAAAGCCTAGTTCCCTTAATCCAAGATGGCCCTGCCTATTCTCTACCTTTTACCTATTCTGGCCTCCCTTTTGGCTGCCTAATCTTTCACCCCAGTTTCTACCCTATTCCTTAATATCTCCTTATTTTTTATCGTTTAGGTCTGAGCTCTTACATAGCGGAGACTATATAGGATTGTTGTCTCTTCTCATTTCAGTAAAGCTTATCATTATGTACCTTTGCATGTTAATTATGTTGACTGGTATGTATAGGCCCATATTGACCGGCACCTTCACAATGTTTTTTCTTTCTTTTTTTTTGGCACCGTTGTCCACCGTAATTGTAATCTTATGAAGTGTACTGTATTGTATTAATGCCCATGACCACCTTGAAAATGAGCTTGCTCAATGGTGTTTATGCCTGGTTAAATAAAGTGATTGATTGATTGAATGATTGATACCTAAACTCAAGAATATGCAACTGTTTATTTCTTCTAATATGTACTATACTCGCAAAGCTATGTGCAAGAAACCTCGAACAGACAGACCTATGCTTCAGGTGCGGTGAGAAACAGGGGGACATATTGCATGTGATGTGAGATTGCTCTAAGATCCAGCCCCTTAGTCTTGAAATTAAACAGAATATGGACCCCATCCTAGATTATTCGGAGTTTACACTACCTGAAATTTGTGTGCTTGGGGATCTGTCTCAGGCTTCAGGGGTTATAGCTAAATATCACCTTTCCTTACTCATGGCCCTTGTCAAATCCTTTGTTTTAAAGCACTGGAAAGACAGCCTTGCCTATACTTATGACCAATGGGTGGGGGATCTTATGACAACCCTGGAAATGGTACGAAGGCAGATGTTGGGCAAGGGCAAGATGGGATTATGTAAGAAAAGGTGGCTGGCTTTGGAAGCCGTTTATTCTATACAACTAGTAAGCGCCCGGAGCGGGGGCCTGTCTGTTGGGGTGAGATTAGCAGATGAATAACAGTTTGAAGGTTTGCTTAGTTGCTATGTTTTTCCTTTGCAAATCTGCAAATAAATTGAACTGTACTTCTGGCTATACATAGGATAGGAACATAAAGATCTGTGGATTAGGAAGGGGTGGGGGGACTCTCTCCCTTTTCTAGGGACACAGCTGCGGTTGTTAATCTGCCCTTAGCATGAGGTGTCAAGATAACCTAGGTATACTTGGTGGTGGGCAATCATCTATCAGGTTTTATATATCTGAGCTAAATTAAGGCCTACCCTATTTCTAAGGTTAGATACTGGTCAGACAGCTTATTAGAGGTATAGAAATTTCAACGTAGATGTGTATGTACATAGTTTTAGATGTACATAGTATCCGCAGCCAGTTTATGGCTGGGGGACTGGGGTACTCCCTGGTATGTATGTGTGTAAGTCTTTGTATGTCATATATGTTTGAGAAAATTTAATAAACAAGTTTAAAAAAAAATAAAAAAATAGCTCTAGTTTGAAATGTCCAGGAGTTATCCATAGTGGTAATTTTGCTTTTGTTCAAAGTGGTACAGTAGTAAATGGAATCTAGATATATGCTTTGAAAATCCACCCCCAAGGTTTCTTAGAGAAAATGAGGCTCAGCAGGTTGCAAACTAACATCTGGGCAAGAAGATTGCATGCTTGAGGATTCTAGCCCTACACATGGAAGTAAAATCCCAATTTTGACACTGTAGGGCAGCATGAGAGGGGAGCTGCACTCCAGATGTGTCATTTTCAGATGAGGTATTAAACCGAGGTCCCCTCTGCCTATTTTGGTGGCTGTTTAGGTGTCATTAAAGATCCCATGCTACTTCTTGATAAGAGTAATGGAATTTCCCCTGTGTCCTAGCCAAATGTCCTCCATTCACAAAAAATATTATCAATACCTTAATCTGGTTCAGTTTTAGTTGGTTTTCATCTGTACCCCCTGTCACGAGCCCCTGAGCCCCAAACCCTGGGCAGACCAGTAGGACCTCCTGTTTGCAGAGAGGATCCCCCTTTTTAAGAACTCATGAGCAGTTTTAAGGGGTTCAGGAAGAATTCACCAACCTTCCTTTTCCCAGTGGGAGGATGGAAACTGTAGTTTTGAGTTCCCTTGACTCTGCACTATGTTCACTGTTTGAAGCCCACCACAGCCACTGGCTATATCTTGCCTAAGTAGTTTGGTATGATAGCCAAGCGGTACTATCTTTCAAGGCACACAGTCTTTTCAAAACCCTCTTGTTAAAATGTTAGATCACACAATCAGACCCCAGGCAGAGTTGATAAGAAAATCGTAAAATTTACTTAAAATAAAAGCATTACAGAAAATTCTATAGTTTGGAAGAACTTTGAAATGCAGAAAATATCAAAAGTAAAAATGGATAGTTTACATAAAACACTAGATACTGTGATTCGAAACTATACCTTGTTTTGATGTTAGAGTCCAGACAAGATTTTTAATGTCCTTGTAGAGATGGGTCCATAAGCAACAGTTTTGTAGCAAGTTTGTATCACATATCAGTTCCTCTGAATGTCCTTTTAAAAAGGTTTCAGTGCTTTCCTTAGTGAAAAGTCTAGGTTTCCAAAATTCTGACTTACAAATTTGAATTTTCTGTTCAGTTAGTGAAAAGTCTAAGTTTTCACATGCTAAGGTCTGGTTTTAGAGATTTTTCCAGGCCTACACATATACTTCTGGTCTTCAAGTGTATGCCAGCTAGACAGGCTATCTGACTCTGAGCTAAACTGTTTATCAACTGCCTGCATTCAAAATGTGTGTGTCTTATACATACAGGCTGGTCATCTTCAAGCCACCCACAGTGTGATGGGGTGCAACCATTCACCTTTCCCTGTAGGCACCACTGGGTTCCATGTCAGGTTCCATGTCAACCCAGTAGCATCTAGTCAATGCATTGGGCTTGACCCCTGACCCCTAGGTCATTATATGACCTTTTTGTGGCATTATTGGAAGCTAGATACCCAGTTTTCTAAAAGAGTTATGTTTTCCTGGCTCCATAAAATTGTCTCCCTTATCTGGAGAAGTACCAGATTCACCCTAGCCATCAGAACGATTAAGACTTTTTTTTTAATTTTATTCATAAAAAACTTTTAAAGAGACAGTGTCCCATTATAAAGTCTATTACAGCACATACATCATGAACCTACATAAATGCATATAGGTCTGTCATGCGACACCCCCCTCCCAGAACAATGCTGAAAATAAGAAGAATTTCCTAGCTTTCTTTTTGAAGTCACCAAAAAGTAAATATATAAAGACAAGAATCCAGACAGCAACAGCATTACATTTCAAAACCTACCATATTTTCTCTGATTAAACCTTCATAAAACTCACTCTTTGTGAATGAACCTTTGTTGTTTACTGTACATCCTAAGCTTACAGAGGTTTCTTCTCTGCTAGCTTTAAGAGCCATAGAGAGAGTACCTACTCTACACTGGGGCAAGGGACTGCACTCCAGGTACTTCCTGACCCCCAAAAAGACAGGGGAGTGGTGATCCATCCTAGACCTAAGATATCTAAACAAACATCTTTTAAAACCAAAGTTCAAGATGATAACTCTGGGAATAATCCTTCCCTCTCTAAGGCCAGGGTACTGGCTAGCCTCCCTGGACCTCAAAGATGCCTGCTTTCACATTCCCATCAGGTGCTCCCACAGAAAGTACCTCATGTTTGATTTGCCCTCAGGCCATTATCAGTTCAGAGCAATGCCCTTTGGCCTAACCTCAGCCCCAAGGGTTTTCACAAAGTGCCTGGCAGTAGTAGTTGCCTTTCTAAGAAGGCAAAAGATTTCCATTTTTCCATATCTGGACGATTGACTAATAGTGGGTCAGTCTCCAGACCAAGTCAAGTCTCACCTGCAAGTGACCCAGCAAGTGCTCACTTCTCTAGGATTTCTTCTCAACCTTCCCAAGTCAGTTCTTGAACCAGTCCAGCTTCTTACCTTTATAGGGGCAGAACTGGACACACACTCAGAGCAAGAGCCTTTCTTTCTCTAGAAAGGGCAAGGGTTCTTATGGAACTAGCTTCTTCCTTCAGCTTTCGGGTATCTCGACCAGCAAGGCATTTCCTCCAGCTCTTGGGCCACATGGCAACTTAAACAGCAGTGGTCCAAGGGGCAAGATTCCAGATGAGGGATATTCAGTTCCACCTGAGAACTTTCTGGTCTCAGAGGAAGGATTCCTTTACCAAACTGATCCCAGTGACTCTGACCTTGATCCAAGCCCTCCAATGGTGACAGGATCAGGACAATTTAAGACAAGGTGTTCCTTTTGTTACTCAGCCTTGTTCAGTGGTCCTTACCATGGATGCTTCTCTCCTGGGCTGGGGAGCCCATCTGGGGTCCCTTACTGCCCAGGGGCTGTAGTCCCCCCAAGAATCCCTTCTCCACATCAATCTTCTAGAGTTCAGAGCAGTTTTTCTGGCTCTAAAAGCTTTCTCACAGTCAGTACAGAACAAGGTGGTTCAAGTCTTCTTCCAAGTATTGTAACAGGGTGTGCTTTGAAATAATTGAGAAGCTGCATGGGATATACTATATTGGACTAGATATCTGCAACAAATCTCTCTTGCTTACATCTGAGGGAAGTTTTCCTTACTTTACAGTCTTACATTGGTATTGCTTTGTGTTTAATTATTTTAGTTTTTAATTCAGGAAGGGGGTTTTCAAAACTGCTTAGCTTGTGAGCATCTTCGGAAGGGTTGAAATAACTGCATATTTGATTTTCCTTTGTGGCTAACTGGACTGTCTACTAGTATTCTGTGACAGTTTGCATCAATATATTTTGAAATAATTTACTGGTGGTGGCTGTGTACTTTTAAATAGCAAAAGCTGCAGTTTGTAATTGGATGCCAGACAGAGCCTGAGGTGGGGGAAATTGTCTTCACAAGTCAGGGAGACCTGCATCACAGCCAATTGTTCTGGCTTGAACATTTCAGCTTTGATCAATTACTATAAACTACTGATGTGATCCTGTTTCAGACAGAAGTCCATTTTCTTCCAAGTTGTGTAACAGGGTGTGCTTTGAAACAATTGAGAAGCTGCATGGGATATACTATATTGGACTAGATATCTGCAACAAATCTCTCTCTTGCTTACATCTGAGGGAAGTTTTCCTTACTTTACAGTCTTACATTGATATTGCTTTGTGTTTAATTATTTTAGTTTTTAATTCAGGAAGGGGGTTTTCAAAACTGCTTATCTTGTGAGCATCTTCAGAAGGGTTGAAATAACTGCATATTTCATTTTCCTTTGTGGCTAACTGGACTGTCTACTAGTATTCTGTGACAGTCTGCATCAAATTACTTTTAAACAGTTTACAAATCAGTTACTGGACCTTAGTTGAATTACTATAAAGGGCAGTACTCACCAGGGTGGTGGAGCAGTGGTGTATTTGATTGTCTCTTACAGTCACCAGTGGTTGTGGACTACCCACCCACCCTTCCCCCAGATGTGATGTTTCCTTTATAGTCAATGTTCTTACATCACTTCCTCAACAGGTCTTGGGGCAGAACTGTCATATTCTTAATAACCCAGGACAGTGCATAAAGGGTAAGTACACACCACAAAAAAGAAGAAGAAAAGAAAAAAACTATATATATATATATATATTACATATTGTATATTATAAGGGAGGGGGACGTGGGGAGTGGTGCAATGCACTGGCTGTGGGGCAGCAGTTTTCCAGAAGACATTCTGGAAACTGCGTTGCTGACCTATTTGCAGGCAACTGTCAGCTCAGAGGGAGGAGGTTGCCCACCTCCAGGCTGAACTGGCAAGGACTAAGGAGGCCTCCCCCACCCAAAGAGCACCACCGCAACAAACACTGCCTCAGAGGCTGCCAAGTAAGAAAAGCCGTTGGACCACAGTGGGTTCTGAGAGGGTGCGGGTGGTGGAACAGAGGCAAAGCCCCCTAGTTGTACCTCTACACAAACCATACGCCAGTCTGGCAGAGCAACGTTCCTCTATGATGGCACCCTCAGTGGAAACCAAGACGAATGCTGAGGACATCCACAAGGGAGACCCACAGAAGAGTGGCAAGGGACACCACAGGGGAAGGAAACAGCTTCTGATAGGAGACTCCATTGTTAGAGGGGTAGACCTGGGGATGGAGAGGAGAGGGAAGTAAGGTGCCTGCCTGGTGCCATGGCTTGGAGAGACAAGAAGCGAATCCTCATGATTGCAGAAGCAGCATCACAGGAGAGGGAACTAGATATCATTGTCCACCTTGGGACAAATGACCTAGCTAGGCATGGGATCAGTGCAGTGCAGAATGAAATTGTGGAGTTGGGGAGGGGCCTCAGACAGGTAGCAAGCACAGTTGCCTTCTCAGAGGTGCTGCCAGTCCATGGCAGGGGTGAGGCTAGGGTACTACACACCATGCAGTTTAATGAATGGTTGCAAACTGGTGCAGAGCACAGGGCTTTGGCTTCATTGGGGACTGGGGGTACACCTGGAGAGATAAAGGTCTATACTGACATGATGGTCTGCATCTGTCCACAAAGGGAACCAAGATTCTAAGTGACAGGTTTAAATGCTTCCTTGGCAAGCTTTTAAACTAGCCAGGTGGGGAGGTGCTAATAAGAGGCAAGAAATTTCAAGCCTCCCCCCACAAAACATGACAGGTAGTAAGGTAAACACTGAGGTACAGTGCTCAACAGAGGGCAGGATGGGGTAAATGGAAAACTAGACAAGGGCAAAAAGAGCAGGGATGGGGGAAAAAAGGATAAAGCCAACATTAAATGGAGGGCAATGAGTACCAATGCCCGTAGTCTGGGAAACAAGCTTCCTGAGCTAGTAGCTTTAATGGAAGATGAACAATTGGATATTGTGGCAGTCACAGAAACATGGTACACAGAGAACCATGACTGGGATGTCAACATACCGGGGTACACAGTCTGCAGAAGGGACAGGGAGGGGAAAAGAGGAGGTGGAGTAGCTCTATACATAAGGGAAGGGATAAAAGCTACAGAACTAAAAGTAAAGGGGAGACAAGAGGCACTCTGGGTCACCTTGGAGACAGGGAATGGACTCACACACACAGGGTTGTATACAGACCCCGTCTCAAGAGGGAGGAAATGGACAAGAAAATGATAGAGGACATTCTCAAAATGGCTGAAAAAGGGGAGATACTGTTGATGGGGGACCTGAATATGCCAGATGTTAACTGGATGACATGTACTGCAGCCACATCCAAGAGCAGGGTCATTCTCTATGCCCTGCAGGGGGCAGGCCTTAGACAGCTAGTGTTGAAACCCACTCAGGAGGGAGCAATACTAGACCTGGTACTCTCAAATGGAGAGAGGATCACAAATTTAGAAGTCAGTAGACATCTGGGAACAAGCGACCACTGCACAGTGTGCTTCACAATAAGCACAACCATGGAGACGAGCTATACAAAAACAAGCATACTGGACTTTAGAAGGGCTGACTTTGGCAAAATGGGTGAATACCTGAGGAATACACTAGCAAAAGGCCAAAAAGGAGGGGTGGAAGAACAATGGAGAAAAATCTAAACTGCCATCATAGAGGCAACAATCCTTTGTGTGAAACAGATTAAGAAAACAATGCGGAATAAAAAAAACACTATGGTTCTCAAAAGAGGTGGCAGGGAAGGTTAAGGAGAAAAAGGCTGCATTCAAAAAGTATAAGGAATCACAGAAGGAGCACGGCAGGGAACTGTATCAATTAAAGCAGAAAGAAGTGGGGAAGGCAGTCAGAATAGCAAAAGCCCAAACCGAGGAAAAAATAGCAAATTCAGTTAAGAAGGGGGATAAAACCTGTTATAGGTACATTAAGGAGCATAGAAAGGTTAAGGGAGGAATAGCGAAGATTAATAAGGGAGAGGGGAGGTGGGCAGAGGGAGACAGTGAAAAGGCAGAGTTACTGAATGAATACTTTTGCTCAGTATTCACAAAAGAAAATGAGGAGGAGTTACCTAAACCAGACAATAGAAACACTCTAGTAGGGGTTGACACCAGTCTATTTACAGAAGAAAGAGTCCTAAAGAACTCCTAAAACTCAAGGTGGACAAAGCAATGGGGCCTGACAGAATTCACCCCAGAATCCTAAAATAACTAAGGGAGGACCTAGTGACACCACTGACCACACTTTTAATAAATCATGGGAAGATGGGGTGGTACCTGAGGACTGGAGGAGAGCAGATGTGATTCCCCTTCACAAAAGTGGGAGCAAGACAGAAGCAGGAAACTATAGACCTGTAAGTTTGACCTCAGTGGTAGGGAAAATGATGGAATCACTTCTGAAAGAAAGAATTGTTGAGTATCTAGAGGCCAGTGGGGCACAGGACCAAAAGCAACATGGATTTACAGCAGGAAGGTCATGTCTGATGAATCTAATAGATTTCTTTGACTGGGTGACCAAAGTAATAGACCATGGAGGGGCTGTGGATATGGCCTACCTAGACTTTAGCAAGGCATTTGGCACAGTCCCGCACAAAAGATTGATAATCAAGTTAGCCAGCCTGGGAGTGGGTCCCAGTGTGGTAGGCTGGGTAGCAAACTGGCTGTACAACAGGACACAGAAGGTAATAGTGAATGGAACACATTCCAAAGAAAGGGGGGTCACTAGTGGAGTACCTCAGGGCTCAGTACTAGGTCCAGTCCTCTTTAACATCTTTATAGGTGACATTGCAGAGGGTCTGGAGGGAAAGGTATGCCTCTTTGCAGATGATACAAAGATCTGTAACAGAGTTGATACACAAGGGGGGGTAGAAAGGATGAGAAGGGTCTTGGCAAGGTTGGAGGAATGGTCAGACATATGGCAACTTAGATTCAACGCAAAGAAGTGCAAAGTAATGCACATGGGAAACAAAAACCCAGGAGAAGAGTACACAATAGCAGGGGAGGTACTAACAGCAACAAAAATGGAAAGGGACCTGGGGGTAGTCATATCAGATGATCTAAAGGTGGGTAAGCAATGTGAGAAATCAGTAAGGAGAGCCAGGGGGATACTGGGATGCATAGGAAGGGGTCTCACAAGCAGAAAAAGGGAAGTGGTTATCCCTCTCTACAGACAGTTGGTGAGATGCCATCTGGAGTACTGTGTGCAGTTTTGGAGACCTAATCTATGCAAGGACATAGACAGGATGGAAGCAGTCCAGAGGAGGGCAACTAAAATGGTGCAGGGTCTGCATCAGAAACCAAATGAAGAGAGACTGAGAGAGCTTAATATGTATACCCTTGATGAAAGGAGGGACGGGGACATGATAGTAACGCCAAGTATCTCAAGGGAATCAATAAAGTCCAGGAGGGTAGCATCTTTCAGAAAAGAGATGTGTAAGAACAAGGGGCACAATTTAAAGATAGAGGGGGATGATTCAGGGGTAATGAGGAAATGTTTTTCATGGAGAGAGTGGTGGATTTATGGAACCGCCTTCCTGGAGAGGCTGTGGGTCTAAAACAGTGGAGGAATTCAAACATGCACGGGACAGACATAAGACAATTATAGTGGGGGTGGTAGGAAGTAGGCTGTTGGTTAACTAAAATCTGCAGCTTATCCATTAGGTAGGGAAATGGGTAGACTGGGTGGGCCAAGTGGTCCTTATCTGCCATCAAAGTCTATGTTTCTATGTTTCTATGTTATGGTAATTTGGTTCATTCATGTTGCTAGCTGATCTGTTATCTAGTCATGTCCAAATATTTTCACTATGTCCCAATATCTTTTTGGACCATAGAGAAGTTTGAAGTGGATGTCTACGTGGCATGTAACAATGATGAATGGAAAATGCTAGTTTTGGAGTAACCTTGCTTTTTTTTCTCTCTAGTCTAGTGGAGGTGAAGTTTTTGCCCTCTAAGAGGGAAACTTAGCATTGAGTACAGTATTACTAACCACCGTATTATTATACCCATATAGCACCATGTAAGGCCAGTTTGCAGGTACGATGTGGCAAATGCTCTAATACAGTTCCAACACTGCTAATAGTTGAGATGTGCAAAATTGGTATGGCTAGCACTAAAGGTAGGGAAATGGAGTTATACATACAAAATCAGGAATAAAAAGAAATAGAGCTGTCACACTCACCCAGAACAAGATATTTATTTTGTTTCACATATAGCAATGAGTTGCTGGGATCAAAGCATAAACCAACAACATTTCATAACATAGTAACAAAGTAATTGATGGCAGATAAGAATTGCTAGGCCCACCCAGTCCATCCATATTTCCTGCCTACATCAGCGGTAGCTGACAATACTTGGTCATTGACTTTAGCCTCTCCTTCTTACCTCTAGAGTTCTCTTATGCCTATCCCATGCATAATTGAATCCTCCCATTGTGCTTGCTCCCAGTACTTTCTGGGGTAGGCTATTTCATGCATCTACCACCCTTTATGTGAAGAAAAACATCCTCACATTGTCCTTTATCCTGTCCCCAATCTCATATTGTGTCCCCTCATCATTGTACACCTCCTGTACTGAAAAATGTCACCCACTTGCACTTTGTTAATGCCCTTGAGAAACCAGAAGGTTTCTATCATATCTCCCCATTCCAACACGCCTCCTGTGTAGACATATTGAGGTCTTTTAATCTCTCCTCATATGTCTTCTGGTGCAAGCCCTGCACCATCTCAGTTGCCCTTCTCTGAACCACCTACATCCTGACTATGTCCTTATGGATATATGGCCTCCAAAACTGTACACCATACTCCAGATGAGGTCTCACCATCATTTTGTACAGTGTCATCACCATCTTTCTTCTTCTTCTGCTTGTGATGCTCCTTCCTATGCATCTCAAAATGCCACTGGCCCTTCCCAAAGCCTTGGTACACTGTTTGGCCATGTTATAACTTTGGAGTAAGTTTTTTAGAATACCAAACAACTTTCTCTTTCTTTTTTTATTGTGTTACTCAACAGCTTGCTCTAAAGCAGACTCCTCCCCCCTGAGTTGGACATCGTTTTCTATTTCAGAATCTGGTATCATCAGTGACTTGTAGAAATTGATATTTTCATAGACTAAAACTGGTAAATAGGAAAATAATAAGGACTGGCTGAAAGTCAAATGAAATAGCAAATGTTTCTGGCAGCCATAGTCATCATACTGCCAGTTTGATTTTTAACTACTTTCTGAATTGGTTGACTATGTATCTAAGTGGTATGAAACTAAGAGAACTTGTTAGAGAAGCAGTAACTTATTCTTATGAGACATCATAAAGCTGGATATGGCTGAGTATACATTTGAATGTGAATTTTGATACATATATATATATATAACAGGCAGGAAGGTTTTAAATTGTCAGAGTCTTTAATTTAGAAAAGATCTTAGTGAAGAGGCAGTAGATATGTTATTCCTCCTTAACCTGACAGGGAAATACAACCATTAAATGTGTGCCATTTAATAGGATTGACCTTAAAAATTAAAGAATAAAATGAACATTATCTAGTATACATATAGTGGCCCAGTGAGGATGTATTGAGTACCTTGCAATATCACTGAAAAATGCTGTAGTATGCTGCAGGGAACAATGGTAATTCAATGCAGTATTTTGTGACATATCATGTACTTCAAGTTACTGTGCTGCATCCTGGCTGGCTCCACTATATAATATTTAATCTGCATTATGCACACTTAATTGCATCTGAGAAGAACTGTTTTCCCTTACACCATGTCATATTGTGATGCACAGTGTTAATTGTTTTTATGCATGATGTCTTTCAATTTTTGATCTTGTCTTTGCTGATGGTATTTATACAACACGTATGAACTGAACTGAACTGAACATTGCCTTCATTCAGTATTGACTGCAAACTGCCAATATTCTCAGCTTAATGCCAGCTATGTCTTATCTTATACTTACTGTATCGTCTATTTCTGATGACCTCTCCACGATTTGGCACTGCCAGTGCTTTACCACCACATCTCAATGTGGTGGCAGTGTAGGAGAGCTGCAGTGGGTCTCCCCTTCTCAGAAGTGTAGAGCAGTCTACTGACACTTTAGCTTCTCCACCCCAGCTGACCCCTGGTGATCCAAATCTGTCACTGAACCTACTTAACTGGTATGGCACCTGGTGAGGTGTCCAGTGCCTCAGCTTTGCATCACTTGGCCAGCCCTATGCAGTTCTCATTTTAAAAAATGGTCCATGCCTCATTTTCTCATAGAGCTCCAGCACTACAGAACAACATTCCAGTTCAGTTGCTAATGCAGGTTCATTGTTCACTTTTAAAAACTTGTTTAATGACCACTTGCATGTAAGGATGACAGCCCATCATGACAGTTAAAGGGGACAGAAATGAATTAGAAGCAGTAATGGTAGCAATTAATTAATGTATTTATGGAATACATGTTGGAACACTTAATTGTGTCCATTTCTTTATTTTATGGTAAAATGTAAGTTGACATGATCTCTGCCTGATCTGCTATATCCAAACATTCTGATCAGCTCGTGCCTGCTGTAGGGGAAGAAACGTAACTTGACAACATACTGTATATGTTTGTACTGTACAGCTACATGCACTGTATAAACTGTAGGACCTCATCACTGTGAAAGAGATGCATTACTGCTACTACATAACACTGAAATACTCCTAAGCATTCATTACATTAGAAAATTAAAATTGTCTATTGAAACATTGTTGAGCTATAGAGGTAATTCTTTTTTCATAGTAGGAGACTGTCATTTTTTAATGTAAGGCTGTGAAGTTTGATTGTTTGTCGGAAAAGGCTGGTTGTTTCAAGGCAAAGACAGTTGAAAATCATGCTTACAATCTTCTACAGATATGTTAGTTTCTCTTGTTAATGAGAGTGTTCTTATCTAAAATATTCAACCAAATGACACCTGGTGTGAGCACCAGTTGTAACTAGTGGGTCGTGTCATGTTCCAGATTAAGTCACTTAGTATTTCAGTCTCCCTATTTAAAACAGCAGTATCTCATTTATTAAAAAAATAAATAAAATAATCTGCTGGCAATAGTAGATAACAAAGAGACACATACACAAATCTGGTCCATAGCCCCCTCCCCCACACACACACACTTGCCTTTGAGACTATGCGGGACTTTCAAAGTATGGGCACCTAAAGAGAGTAAATAACTTATTTTTGCAGATAAGAGAAATAGTAACACTGAACTCAGCATTACAAGATATGCTTCCTCTGCTTCTTAGCTGCCTTCAACACGACAGTCAGCATACGTTCCATGATGGCAAGGTTGGATGGGGCTGGAGACAGCTGCAACTGAAGAAGAAAGTTGCAACAGATAACCAAATTAATGAGCACAAGCACTGTTGATATATCACCCCACACCCCCTTCCCCATGAGTCTATGTATGGCTATAAAATATGGATACAGAAAAAGATAATGAATAACTTCTATTTGCTAATCAGCTTGACTGTGGCACTGAACTTTGACCCTGCAAGCTACATTCATTAGCCAATGTATGTTCATTTAGGGCATGGACAGGGGCAGCTGTAACAGAGATTACCCCAGCTTAGTTATCTTTCATAACAGGATAAGGCCCACTACTCACAAAACCTGTTTGCTGAGGCACCTAGGGAGCACAGGAAGGTGAAATGATTTGCTCAGGGTCACACAGTATGGAAGTGGAGGGCATGGGACTCAAACCCATGTCTGCTGGATGTTCTAAGCTCATTCAGAGCTTGCTACTCTAACATCTAGGATATACTTCCAGCCCAGTAGTGTTTATAGTTTTAATTGCTGGAGTCAGCAGGTTAGGTATTTCGTTCTTGTTCATGTGCACTTAATGCTGCAACATGACTACAGGATTCCAGTCTGAACATATCCAAAAGCATGTTACTTGTTCAAATACCTGATCACATTGGTTAGAAAACTTTGAATTAACGCACTGGAATGAATGAAGTCAAAATGTTGTGAAACAGATAACTGTGGCCTATGTGCATGCTATCCATTATGAGTGATATGTGTGTGTGTGTGTGTGTGTGTGTGTGTGTGTTTGAGTGTATGCAAGCAGTAAGTACTGACATGACTTTATTTAGTGGTATAGGCTACGTTGCTACTGCATGTGCAATACTCTTCTACACAACATAATCATACTTTGATCTTTTCGATATGCCTTGCCTATATTGGAAAAGCCCTGATGCATGGTCACATTCTTTTCTTCATCAAAGTTAACATCACCATCCTTATTATAATATTGATAATCTGCACACTAGGCACACTTAAACTAGGCATATAACAAGAACACACACACAAACAATATATATAATGACTTTATGCCAGCAATAAGACACAATTAGGTGTGGGTTATGGCCTGAGAAGAGCATGCCCCAGGTGTATTATGAGGCATGAGGCACTTGCGCCAAGTGCCTTCTGCATCTGGGGCGTGCTCTTCTTAGGCCATAACCCACACCTCGGAGTGTCTTATTGTGCTTATGAAATGGGCCCACCTGTTAAGAAGTTCATTAAAAAAATATCCATAAAAAGTTTACTTAAAAAGAATGAAAAATTGTATATCAGTAGAAAACAAAAAAAGTAGTCCCTGTTATGGTCTTGGTATGCAGCTCAAAAGTCACTACAGAAGGTTGGCATCTGTAACCCACCAAGTCACCATTGAAATGCTCAAAGATATGTTTTTCTTTTTTAATTTGGTATCTTTAATATGGCTTACTTTTTAATTTGGTATATTTAATATGGCTTACTTTTTAAAATTTGGTATCTTTAATATGGCTTACTTTGCTGACACAGTTTCATTTCTAGTCAGCAGGACTGAGTATGTGAAATATCGGGTGAAGTATTTTCTGTGATATTTCTTGCCCCCCCCCAAGATACAGAAAGCATGTTTTTGGGGTGTTGTTTTATTTATTCATTTGCAAATGTTCTTAAATTGCTTTGTTGATTTCTTTTACAGTTGATGGCTGGCTGACCAGGAGCAAGCATGTCCTTTAATAGCCACCGTACACAGTTGTTTCCTGGTTCAGGATTTTAAACCGACAACTCCCGTGTTGGGCTATTGATTGCTGTCAGGTTTAATAAGAGCACAGGTCACATAGATAACATTTTGGGCTGAGCATCAGGACTGGATTTATTTAACAAGTGTTGTCTCCTTGATCGGATCATAAGCCGCGGGAGGCACGTTATTGGCATGTTCTTCTTTGCGGTCTTCAATCTGTAACTGTCACTCTACAAGTGCCATTGGAGAGTCTGGCTTTTTGCTTAAATTTCTTTTGGATTCAGTTTACAACAGGTGATGGAGGAGAGTGTGTCAGAAATGGTGAGCAGAGGGAGCGACCGGGAGCCACAGCTGGTCCTGCGAGGAAAATAGTGGCAGTGAGTAAAAGAAAAAAATACAGCACTTACAGCTTTTGCAGTCTGCTGTATGATTTTATTTTAAGGGTGCTATGTCAGTGGATCACAAATGGAGGACCCCTACCTGCAGTTCATGGTTTAATTTGTTCATGGTCATCGCCTGTGTGTGGTGGGGGGGCTGGGAGTGTTTTCCACCTTGTCTTCACTGGTACAGCTTTGGCAGACAGTAGCCTAAAAGTGCTCCCTCAGCTAGATTTCTGACAGCTGGTGAAGGTGGTGCAGCAATAGGATTCTATTATGGGGCTCAAGTTGCCACAAGAAGTGCCCATTGTAAGGTTATGTCCTGATAAGGACACAGCTAAAAACCTGTTTCAGCCAATCAGGATTCAGAATTTTTAATGCCCATTTTATAAATGGAGATAGTAGATTAGCAAATGATGGAAAGCGCCCCCACTCCACTTCTCACTACCTTTGTATAAATGCCCCTGGACCTGTACTACCATTTGTTTTGTACTTTTTTTTTTGCAAGCAGCCTCTTCTATGCACCTCCTATCATATCCCCCCATTCTGGTAGGGAATGCTAGCTGTGTATCTAATGCCCTTGCATCCTGCTTTATTATCTATTTTTTTTGTTTTCCCAAAATGGCAGCCATCAAGTGTGCCCCCACCCCTTCTCAAAATGGTGGCCATGTGAGCTGGCTGCGGTTCTGTCACATGAAAAAACTGCCCCCTTTGTACTGCAGAGAGGTCTTATAGCCAGACGCAGCCTATACTATCATACCCAGCTAGCCACCCGCTGCTCCATGTATCCCCCACCCTGCCTTTCCCCCCTCCCTTGTGTGCCACAAATTGAGTCACCATACAGTTCCTGTAGAGAACCACTGCCCTCCTTTTGGAGATGCTATCCAGTACTAATACACAACAGTCCAAACACCCTGTACCAGAGTGCCGTTCCATCCGCTTCCTGCATTTTGTTTTCTGCCGCACATGACCTATAGCCCTGCCCACTAAGCTGGCCATAGCAGGCCACAATAAATCAATGGAGAAGATCGGGGTCACTTGGACTACACCTGCAAGTTCCCCCCCCATTAGGAGCTATGGAACTGCATATCCCGAAGCCAACTTGCCTGCCAAGTGATTTCAACCTGGCTACTGGCCGTGCCTGACTGTGCTCCCGCCGATGAGGAGCTGCATCAGAACTCCACAGAAATGCTGCTCCTCCCTTGGCAAGACTGGCCTAAAAAGGGAAAAGCAGTCCAACTCCACCATCCACCGTACAGGCCTGCCCACTATCCATACCTTGCCAACCAGCCCACTGGAAATTACTGAATACCGTTACCTGGCCTCCTGACCCCTACCCATATCCCTTGTGCTATCCCACTTGTGGCAATCTGCTTTAAATAGAGGGGGTCAAATCCCAAGCTACCACCATAGATGCCCAGCTGCTGCTGAATGCTCAGGGGCTGGGTGCTTGCCGGATGCCCTCTCTGCTTAGCTTCACCTCTCCCGGGCTGGAATTCTACTTATTTTCTCTGTGATGTGGCCAGCATTAACTAGAGGGAAACTCACTGCATATTCCACCTGCAGGCCACTGGGCCAAAACCGGGACCACGTGGTCCACACCACCAGTGCGTGTGCACCTATGTGGCTGGCTGACACAGCCCTAGCGAGCCCCACATAATTGCCCAATCAGCAACCAACCACGAATGGACCTGAGGGTGATACTACCACTACTTCCCTATCCTTAATCAAAGGCCACATGGCATACACCACCTGAATGCAAACCTGTGCAGCCCATTAGAAAATAAACCAGTGTGCCCTCATAGCATCACCCTGTCGGCTGGCCCAACTGCACCAAGGCCACATAGTCAGGGCAGACCACCCAGCTTTCTGGTTCTGCTTTTAATTTCACTATACCACTACAGAGAGCACATGAAGAGCACTAGCCCTGCTGAGTGAACCACAAGAAAACACCATTCTCCCCATACGTTGACACAAACCTTTTTGGTGCTATAATAACCAGTAGGATACAAGGCCTACTCTCCACTTGGGCAAACAGAATTTCACAAAATCCACAATCTATTATTTCTGAAAATATATGAAAGAACAGCTTAATTGTGTTACTGAGGCACATTCCTAGACTTCCTAGCCTAAGCAAACATAGTAGTTCCAGATGAAACGCTGTCAGCTAGGCCTGGGCCCACCCTACCTTACCTTAAATCAGATAAATCCTACTCAATAAAATTAGTCAGTTTCTATGCAACAAGACTGGATAAAATCAAACTGTCAGCTGCAGAAAAGAGAGGGTTTCACACTCTCTGCAGCCCCTTATCTACCCCTTCCTAGCCCATTCCCCAGTCCCACCTGTTCAATCGGCTGACCTGTCTGTCATCCCTTATCCCCCTCCCCTATTGTGACATCACAGTCACTACCACCCCTTTCTGAAACATCACCCCACTCCACCCCCTTCCTTCTTAAACCTGAGAAGCATCTCATCCCTTCCTTCCTCCCCTTTATCTATAGCTGCCTCAGGGACCACTGACAACCTAGGTTGCTCCTTAAATAGGGCAGCCTCTTTTGGCAAAGCACATAGGGAGTCTGTTAACACACATATAACTATGCAGCAGAGTGAGTGGAGTTTAGCTCCACATTGTGGATGACCAGAAAAATATGCCATTCTCTCTCTGTTCAGATGTCCATATTTTGAGAGCCATACATAGACCTGTGAATGGGGGGAGTGAGACTGATCAACAGTGTGTTTCCTATTCATTTACTCTAGCTAATGCCTAGGTCTTCTCCAATTACAGTAGACCCCACCCCCACCCCCCATTATGACCTCAGGCACATACAACAGTTGTCAAGATACATACAACTGTGCAGTGGAATATAACTTGCACTGCTGAGTTCAGTATATTCCAAAGTCTGTTATTGTGCACATATTACAAAATCCATTCATAGAGTCTTATTTGTGGGGGGTGATAGATAAGTGGTGTTTGTACTCATTACTTTATACAGCTGCTATGCATCATTTCTCTGGTTGCAGCTGTCTCCCAACTCTCCCCGCTTTTTTTTCCACCATGGAACACACACTATCAGTATACACTCAGCTATACAGCAGAGGGAGTGTATCTTGCAAAGTTCATTGTCCAGATGTTCTGCCAAGGTGAGTCATTTACCCTCTGTTCCAGTGGCCACATTATTATTAGAGCACAAATAAGACTCAGTCTGGGCAGAGGTGGGGGGGGGGGGTCAATCCAGTTCAATTAGACACTGTTCCTCAGATTAGATTAAATGAATTGAAGAGAGTTCTCAGTACCAGTTCTTGGAGCAATGTAAATAAAAACAGATCATTACAAAGGAGAGCTGATTTTCACATATCCTCTTGACTCCAGGATCATTCTTTGGTTTGTTTATACTGACTGACAACAGAAGAAATGAATCTACAAGTCAGAAAACTAGATAGTTAATACAAATGAGAAAATATGGAACAATATGAAAGTGACAAGTCATGGATAGATACCACAAACTATATAAAAAAAATTAAAGTGACTAAACACACCATCTCAGTTGATGCAACGGCTAACAGGTTGAAAACACTGAACATGTGCTGGGCTCATGCTGCATCAGAGTGACATCACACAGCACAGGTCAGTACGTCAGCTGATTCCATCTCTCATTCACAGCAATACTTTACTCTCATGAAAATGATTTTCCGATGGACACATCTGCAGCCATATTGCATATTATCATTAAAAAATGTTTCTAAAACACAAGTTTACTCTTTTAGAGATTATCACAGTGAGGATTAAGTGATGTCATGTGATTATATTAAACAAGATTGAATGGCATATTGGAAATTGAAACTAATTTAATTTCCTTCTTAATGTCTTTAGGTATTATTTGGCCTGTTTTGCTCCTTCTGATCTTAACTCTCTGTTCTGTTCTAAGATGCACATGGAAATTATGATTTTAATTCTCATTTGATGTTTTCTGAGATAAATATTTTAATAAATGAAATGGTCTGAACATCTCAACATTCACTACTTGAGCTTTTATGGTGGACTTCTAATCCAGCTGTTTTAGTTGTTCAACTGGCTAGTAGAAAATTTGAAGAGAAAAAATATGCTTCCTTAAAGCATAATACTAAAGAAGAGCATATAAACAGTTTATGACCACTTAACTTGGAAAGTATAACAAAGTAGAGCACACGGCCTAGCTAAGGATTGGCAGATTATTCCAAAACATCCCAAAACTGCAAACTAGGGAATAAAGTCAAATATTTAAACCTTAGCATTCAGTACATATATACATTTTTAATTGTTTATTGCATATATCCATATGATCAATTTGAAGTAGAAAGATACCACTATATAATAACTGGTTCTTCCTTTTTGCCTTGGAAAAACTGTGGCATTATTTGCCATAATAAAGGAGTGTTTATTATCGCAAACATCCACATGGTTTCCTTCACTCTGCTCATGCACCCACCGCAGCTCTTCCTCCCTGACCACTAGCCGCCTTGTCTTTCCACAGGAGATGGAACTGCCATTCAGACTCTCGACTGTAAGTGACTGTCAGACACAAAATCAACATTATAACAGCAAAAACTAACATTTTGGCAGTGGGCAGAAATAAACTAATTAAAAACGTTTAAATAAATAAATAAGCATGAACATGGATCACACACTCAAACCTAAGTGAACCACAGCCACACAAGAATATCGTTTTTATTTAATTTAATTGCTGTGGCTAACAAGGAAGACCCAGCAATTATATAAAGTAAAATATGAGGCGATGTGCTTAAACTCAAAGTTTACACCCTCTCTCATTGTTAGATGCTTTAATAAACCCCTCGAGGTTTGCTTTCAGGGTTTATGTAGCATCTAACACCTCGGGGGGATGTAAACTTCTCATTACACACACCACCCCATACCTTATCCTATATTTAATCCACAAATTAAATATATAAACATATTATAACCAATTAGGTACCAAAAGTACCCAAATGATGCATTTTATCTCTAATTTCATGCTCAATCCATTTTAATATCCAGGTAAACTTGTTTTAAGTCCTGATATCATAGATTTAGCTAAGCACGTGGGATGTCAGCCTTTGATTTTCTGGATGTTTTGATGAGTGAGCTGTTCTCTGAGATTGAAAACTACACTAGTCCACAGAAGCAACTATTTTAAAAAGCAAGTAACCAAATAAGCAATCCTATAAAAGTTCATACTGACTTCATATCAGAAACCCTTGTGCTAAAGATGAAAAAACATTTCTGTCTCTGTGCTGTACAAGAAATGTGTTTCAGCTGTTAAAATATTTGTCTAATGATACTGCTGTCCCCATTTGCACTTCAGTATCCTACGTCCAATTCCAGACCATTCGGTCTGGTTTGCAAAAACAGTTTACTAGATCGGTAATCAGACAGTCTAAATTTCACAACAAAGTCATGCACAAATCAGAAGGTTTTACAGCCATTGTGTCTTTTTTTCCACTAATGCCTTTCTATTACAACTGGACTGTCTTGTACGGTATGGGCTGCACGCCCATTGGCTCTTGCTCTGCACCACTGGGCGGCAGCCCTACGTGCAGTCAGTCGGGGGCGCGGGCGGCAGGCGGGTGGGATGCTGCCGCCGCCGGGTGAGCGGGGTGGTGGGGGTCCATGGTGGGTGGGGTGGGGGACACTAGGCACCAGGGATGTGTTGGGGGTGTTTAATGATTACATCCCGCGATCGGGAGTTTCGTCCACTGGACCACCAGGGCTATGTTTGGGGTGTTTAATGATTACATCCCGCGATCGGGATCTACTGTCCACTGGACCACCAGGGATGTGTCCGGGGGGGGAGACACATTGCTGCCCGCGATCAGGCTGGTGGGGGGGTTAAACTATGCCCGCGATCGGGCTGCAGGGGGGGCATACCTCTCAACCTCTCGTCTCATAAATCAGGGACAAGACATTAAAATATCAGGGACACAGACCCCATATCAGGGACACATCTTAAGATTTGGTAGTATACACTCAGAAAGCTGATAGAATTAGGGGGGATTTATGTAAGATGCATTTCTGAATAGGAAGGAATCTGTAACTTTAATACTTAACATTATTTTATGCTTACAATCCCCAGTGTTCTGTCACAAAAATACAATTGTTATGAGGGACAGAGACAAATTCTGAGGCATAATCAGGGATGTCCCTGAAAATCAGGGACAGTTGAGAGGTATGAGGGGGGCACAGGGAGTGGGTTGGGGGCCAGCCACAGGTGGCAGCTGCTGTGTTGCACCCTGCAATGCAGCAGCTCACTTGTGGGTGGCCCTCAACTTAAGCCTTTTTTTTTGGCTCAAAGTTGTGCAGGCGCAGGTTGGGGGTTGCGCCTGCACAACTCTGCACAGCCTGGCTGAATATCGGGCTGTGCAGTTTATGCATGGTTCCTCCCCCACCAGTTCAGCATGCATTCATTTGCATTGCACTGTTGCTCAGCCTGTTTTCAGTGGCACAACTGCCTCCTGCTGAATATCGCAGAATGGAGCAAGTTTGGGACTTTCGCAGGCGCAACCCTATTGCGCATGGCGCAACCCTTTTGAATATCTGGCCCCTTATTTTTTTCTCATTAAAAGAAATCATTTTGCAATTGCTTACTTCAGTAGAATTTGTTGTTGATTTTTCTGGTTGTTTTTTCTGCATCCTTTTTTCTCTTAAAACAGAATAAAATATGCTTTTGGTTTATTCATGCCAAAACTTATTTTGTTTAATTCCTTAAATTTCTCTTACTGTGTCCTTCCTGAACTTTAGAAACTACCCACACACAATCCAGCCCTCATGACTCATTTTTCTGCTTCTAACCTGTTGGGGGGGGGGGGTCCAGTTTCAGGAAGGATGTAATAGTATCCGAACAAGGAATGTAAACAAAAGAGGTTTTCATGTAGAAACACCACTATGATGCCAGCCCGGTGGTGCTGAGGGTTGAGGCGCTGGACACCACACCTCGCTCCATGCTGGACCTGGGGTCGGGAACGGACTTGGGTCTCCAGGGTTGGCAAAGGTGGAGAGGGATTGAGCGTCTTGGGACTGTTGTCCCTCTGTGGGGGTGGGGGGTTCTCAGCTGTCGCTGCACTAGCGACCTCTGGCAGAGGCTGGGGGTGGTGCGCACGCACTGTACAGTAGGGGTGTGTGCTTGGGGCACGACGCCGGGGGGAAGCGGACGCGTGTGCGCTCCCTCCATTGGCATCATTGCACGCCCCAGCACACGTCAGGTTGAATAGGGGAAACTAGTGGTGCTCGGTCATGGCGGCTTGATGGCCATTTCAAGGGGACTGCCTGGAGCTGGGGGCACCACCACACAATACTGGATCCTGTGTTGGTGGGAAGTATAGGGGGACTCCCTGCCACCCCGCTGTGGAGGCAAGCCACGGGGGGTAGATGGTGGTGAGGGCTTCACTGGAGCCAAGGCAGAACCGGATGGCAGCCGGAGGTGGATGGATGCCTGGACGTGAATGCAGACCAGAGGCCACACAAGGTAAAAAGCATTAACTAAAAAAAAAAAAAAGAAACACCACTATGGTGGGCAATCTGTTTTCGCCGTTATTAAAACAATGAGGCAAATACAAATCAACCTAGCATGTTAACACATTCTTCAGAAGATGAGCAACCATAAAAGTGTTTTTCAGCAAAAGGACTGTTTGAAATGGGGGGGGGGCCTTTAAATGCAATTATGGGGAAAAAAAGAGGGATTAGTCAGCTCAGACTTCATCTACTAATGTGATGCTCTACCTTAGTGGCTATCCATACAGTAGAGCCCAGAAGAATTTGGGGTGGGTAGGCACTTACAACATACACATACAAACAAACACACACATACACACAATTGGTAGTCTCAATGGATTTATTTATTGCATTTTATAATTGCTAAATATTGAATAAAAAATCATAGATTAAATGTTTAGCTTCCCCATACTATCCACTTCTATGACTTTTCTAGTCTCAGTCCTCTACTATTTATAGCTGATATTGCCCACCAAGACTGGATCTACCATATCTGTGGAATACCTCAGGCATTGACATTTGTGTCTCATGTTTCAACTAAGCCTTTACCTCTCTCCTGGACAAGCATCCACCCTTCACCTCTAGGAGAGTATGTGGTCAGCAAACAAAATGGCTTATCCCTCATGAAACAGAGGGACAAAAGCTGGTTCACCTACACAGCCTCTAATTCCAGCTCAGACTGGAACACATACAGAACCCTAAGAAACAAATGTAAGCAAGCAAGCAAGCCATCATATAAAAATCTCATACTTTCACACACATCTGTCATCCCACAACAACCTGCACCAGTATTAGGACCATCTCAAACAGTCTCTTAGACTCTCCAATACCTCTACCCCTCCTGAATTTGGGATCAATGGCATCAAATTGTAACAATCCACTCACCATATCGAATGCCTTTAATACTCTCTTCTCTGACCTCTCTGCCTATACCTCAGTCCTTGAAAGCTCTGTAGAACACCACTCTCCCACCCCTGTTACTCCCTCAGGTTCACACCCTCACTTCCTGTTTAAGGCCATTTGCCCCAAAGAAGTCTACAAGCTCCTTAAATGCAACCCTGCATCTAAATATGTTGGCCCTGATGGTCTCGAACCCAAACCACTTAGATTAGCTGCCTGGTAATTGGCTACCCCAGAGATCAGACTCATTTATCTTTTGATCTCCAATACTGTTCCACCCTCCTGGAAACAGGCCAGCATAGTCCAAATATATAAAAAAGGGAACACTGAACTTATATCAAACTACAGGCCTATCACCATACTCCCAGTCCTGAGTAAAATCCTTGAAAAAATAGTTGCTACCCAACTTTACTCTTATCTTGAAAAATATGACCTCCTGCTCAGCCCAATACGGTATCAGGAAAGGTCATTGCACCACCAATGCACTTCTCACATTTACTAACAGAATATTTTACTCACAAAACAAAGGTAAATATACCAGGGCAGTGTTTTTAGACCTCACATAAGCCTTTAACACTGTCAACGACTTCATCCTTTTCAATAAGCTTAGCACCCTAGGGATGTCTGATAACTCCTTATCCTGGTTCTCTAGCTTCCATTCCTATAGGCAACAGTGAGTTAAGATCAGCTCCTCTTTCTCTGATTATCTCCCTTCCCTACTAGGCATCCTTCAAGGTTCCATTCTAGGACCCTTACTATTTTCACTGCACATCAACTCTATCCATAGTTGCTTCAATCACTCCACCTCCCTCTAGAATGCCGACAATGTAGTTATTATTCTACTGCAATTCCCCATGCAGTGTTTGACCTAAACAGATCCCTAACTTTTGACCTGAGGGTCATCCAGTCTTGGCTTAAAGACAATAAACTACTAATAAACCATGCTAACTCCCAGGTGATGCTGTTTGGCACCCCACAGCATCTCAGGGAGAACTATGCCTATTTAGTAGTACATTGCAACAATGGGTTCTCTCTTGAAACTGTCATCTTCTTCAAATATATAAGAATCATACCTGACCCCTCATTGAGCCTTTTTCTCCACCACACATCCATTAGTAAGGATGTCAACTCTAGCCTTGGGATTGCATACCATGCTAGCCCCAACTCCTCACCGTCTGCATGCAAAAGCCTTGCAAGCAGCCTACTTATTCCCAAACTCATTTATGGACTGCCAGTATTCTCTTCTGCCTCCAGTACCCTGATGCACAAGTGGGAAGCACCCACCACTACACACTACAACAAACTTGATTGGCTCTCCCCATCAACCCTATCTCACTTAGCCCTGGGGAGAATCATTCACAGAACTTTCCACTCTTCATAATGAACTACCCCTCGCACTAGCCTCACTCCTTGTGCCATGCAACAGCTTCTACTCCCTCAGATCCTCCACAAATGACCAGCTGACTATCCTGAGGTCCAGGTTCAAGTAAGGTACCTTGGCCTTCGCTATCACTGTCCCCAAATTTTAGAATAACTTCCCCCTTCAGGTGCATCAGTGCCAAGCCCCCATCCCCTTCAGAAACCAACTCCATTCTTTCCTGATACAGTGTTCCCAATGCACTTGCCTAGTATAATTCATTAACCCTTACTTTAAGGGAAGCTTGCTCCTATATTCTCACTGGTTCTAGGTTCTTGAGGAGAAATTCTCACTATGCTGAATATACCTATGTAGGTATCACTGCACTGAATGTAGAGTATATAGCTCTACTATATTTGTTTGCTTGTTGTATCTGTAACCATATATCCCATATAGTTGCATGTACTGTATATATTACTTTACCGTATGCTTCCCCTAGCCTTAGCAAACCAGTTTGTCTATTCTAATCTGTACTGTACCAGCTGATGCACAGTGTCCTTGTTTTCCTCTGCTTTTCCTTTGTTTTTCATTAATATGACTGTAACTCTGCCTTGCCTTGTAATCTCCCAGGTCATGCTTGAAAATAGGTAAATCTCTGCCTAGTGCACCTTACCTGGTCAACAAAGACTAAATAATAAATTATCTTTGAAATTGTTCATTGCTTATATCCATATGATCCTCATTTGAAGTTCAATAATTTCAATATTCAATCCACTAATTAAAAATTTAAAAACATTTATATCCAAATAGGTACCAAAAGTACCCACATTTTGAGTTCCATTTTTAAATGCATGCTTTTCCCACTCTAATGTTCTGGTAAAATTGTCTTAAAGCTGTGACAGCATAGATCCAACTAAGAGCATTAGATATTGACTATTCCTTTTCCGTGGTCCTCTTATAGCAAAAAAAATAATAGTAATACTTTTTATGAGTCTGCTGTTTTCTTAAACTGACAACCTCACTAATCCAGAATAACAAATATTATAATGTTTGGCATTCAAATAAGCAATCCTATTCAAAGTTCACAGTTAATTCATATCAGAGATGATTGCCCAAGACATGAAAATATTTACTATGTCTCTGGGCTGAAAAAAAAGGGTTTCATCAGTTGAAATATGTGTCTAAAAATCCTTCTGTCCCAATTTGTGCTTCAGAATCTTATCTCCAGTTACAGAGTTAAAGTCCCTGTGGCTGATGCCCAAGTCCCTTGTTATGATTACATGTATCCCTACATAGGGAAATGAATTATAATTTTATGAACAACTTTAAAATCACAAACATTATCACTCTTTCTTGTAAATCTGTTTCTGAGGTTGGTTATTGCACAGTTTAAATTTAGCAATAAACTTGTAAAGAAAGACTTGTATGGCCATTGTGAGTATCTTTTCATTGCCCATTAAGCCTTTCTATTTGCCACTGTGAGTCTGAGGCAAAAACACTCATTCTTTCCTGTAAATAATTTTTAAGATGGGAGGTAAATCAATTTACAGGTGCATCCCTCATTTCCACAGACGGAAAGGGATTTTATTATCACTGTGGGCACCGTTGCTGTTTCCTTAAAATACCTCAAAATTGTTGAAATACTCTAATTTTATTTTACACCTTCAGCAAAGCAATTCAGGGTAAGCAGCACCACAAGTTCCTTGTAACTTTGAAGCAAAGAAAAGTTCAATTATTTCAAAAGTAGGTAATCCAAGAAAATATAATTATATACAAAATAACAAGACTTCTAAAAGAATTGGGCTAAATTCAGATGCAATGACCCTGTACAGCACTCAATTTTGGAAGGGAAATTAGAAAGCAGGACACTAAGTTTTTCACTTACTATGTGTGTTCAGGCCACTGTATTTGACTTACATTTAATGGTAAATATAACCAAAAACCAATAATTCATAAGATTCAGAATTTTTTTCTGAGTAAAATACCCATGACAGTAGTTTCAGTAGCTTTCTTTACCATCTGGTTTTAAAACACAAAGGAAAGACAACTTTCACACTTCTGTTAGAAAATACCAGTTTTAATCAAGAAGCCACTAAATACTTATCCCAACTTACCAAGTATGTCAACTCTATGGAAGAGAGATATAACTGCATATAAGGTGCTTCTTGTCAGATCAGACTTGTAGATTTTTCAGTTTGTAAGAATTGTTTTAATTATATGTCCTGTTATGCAGTTACTTAGCCCATGCAAGGCAAAGAAATCCCTTAAGTACAATACTTTGGAAGGTGTCTGCACTAAGCCATCTATTAAATCAGTTTGGCAAAGGACATGTATGACCCTAATCATAAAATGATGAAATATCTTAGTTAATGGACTGGATGCATTTTTAATACACAGGACAAGAGTGTGTCAAAAAAACTGAAGATGTAGACTACCATGTTTCCTTTACTATTTATTGCACTCAGCTCTGATGAAGGCTCTATAATGTTGAATGTTCAGCAGGAAGAACAACCATGAAGCCCAAGAAATCAGCAAGAACAATGATCAACAGAGAGCAGCAGAAACAGGTTGCAAAAACCAACAGGGTGCAGTAAATAGCAAAGGAATCTTGGCTGATTTCTAGTATGAAGTGGAACTAGAGTAGAAGAGAACATCTACTATATGGAGAGTACCTTTCAGTCTAGATTTTCAGCTTTCCTTGACAGGCACATCCTGTTTAATAGTAAGTCATCCAGTCTTTTAAGTAAGACCTTATATAAATGTAATTTCTTCATCTCCAAGCTACTCCCAAAGTTACTGTCAAACTTAGCTCCCTGATCAGCCTGAACTCATTCAAGGTGCTTCTTAAAAGTCACTGTACAGATAAGAATGAATGTTGTTAAAAAAAAAACCTTTTTAAAATTCAGATTATTCTATGATGACACTTCTCATTACTTGCTTTCATCTCTACCGTATTTTTGCTGTATAATCTTGTCTATTTGTTAAATCATGTCCTTTTATTTCTGTTTATATTTCAGTATACTTATTACTATTTGAACCCAAGTCATGTGTTAATTGTTATGCTTCTGATTCTGCAGTTCTAGTTGCCTGTTTCTGCTCTATAAGCGTGTCTATTTGTTAACCTTGCCCTTTTATCTATGTTTATATTTCACTGTAGCTATTACTATTTGAGCCTGTGCCATTTGTCATGCTTCTGATTCTGCAGTACTATTTGCATGTCATAAGCTGGACTTTCATGTTAATGATCATTGTTCAGTGGAGCTTTTTTCTGGTAAAACAAATAAAATACATATCTTATGATCATGCTAATGCAGGATTGAAATGGCCTTATTACCTATTTCAAAAATGATTCACAGGAAAGACTGAGTGATTCTGCTTCTGATCTACAGTGGCAATAGAAAGACAGGCAGAAATGATTACAGAATTTAAGAATGCATGGGATAGACATAAAGGAATACTGGTTATGGGGGGAGTGGCAATCCAATACCAATAGGGCATGCAAGAGCGCACTAGTTAGGGATAATAGCCAGTAGGGCAGACTATGTGGGCTGGGAGGCTCTTAGCTGCCGACAACTTATATTAGTGGCAAGAAAAGACACTTACTATGGCCATGAAAATCTTCTGATTTGTGTATGACTTCTTTGTGAAATTTATGCTGTCTGTGATGACCTATCTATCTCGTAAATTGTTTTACAAAAAAAACTGAGTGATTTGGAATCAGAGGTAAGATACTGAAGTGCAAATGGGGACTGCTGGATCATTAGACAAATATTTCAACAGATGAAACACATTTCTTCTACATCACAGAGATAGAAATGTTTTTACCTCTTTAGAACAAGTGTTTCTGATATAATCTCAATAAGAAGTTTTATTGGCTTGTTTATTTGACTGCTCACCTTTTAAAATAGTTGTTTATGTGGACTAGTGTAGTTTTCAATCTCAGACAGCAGCTCACTCATTAAAACACCAAGAAAATGAAAGGCTGACATTCTGTGTGCTTATCTAAATCTATGATATCAGGACTTAAAACAAATTTACCCGGATACTAAAATGGATTGAGAATTAATTTAAAGATATAACTCTTCATTTGAGTATTTTCAGTACCTAGTTGGATATAATACTTTAAATAATTTATTTGTGGATTAAATAGTGATATCTTTCTACTTCAAATGGATGATATGGATATGTGCAATAAGCAATTTCAAAATCAATATGCATTATATACTAAATGCTGATGTATTAATACTTGTTTTTATTCCCTATTTTGCAATTTTGGGATATTTTGGTATAATATACTGATTCTCAGCTAGACCAGGTTCTATACCATGTGAGATCTTACAAGTTAAGTGGTCATAAACTGTGTATACACTCTTCGTTAGTATTATGCTTTTAGAAATTATTTTTTTCTTCAGATTTTCTACTAGCCAATTAAGCTACCAAGGTAGTTGGTTTAGAAGTCTATCTTACAAGCCAAAGTAGTGAATGCTGAGACACTGAGTCAGTTTTACTTATTAAAATATTTCTATCAGAAATCATCAACTAAGAATTAAATTCACAATTTCCATGTGCATCATAGAATACAACAGACAGTCAAGATCAGAAGGAGCAAACCATGTCAGTAAATACCTAATGACATTAACTGTCATGATGGGCTTTCATACTTTTATGCAAGTGGTCATTAAACACGTTTTTAAAGTGAATGATGAGCCTGTCCCTAGCAAGTGAGTTGGAATAGTGTTCCATAGTGCAGGAGCTCTATGGGAAAATGAGGCATGGAACAATTTTTCAAAAGAGAACTGCATAGGGCCGGTCCAGCAGTGCAGAGGTGAGGCACTGGACACCTCACCAACTGCCATACCAGCTAAGCAGGTTGGTGACAGATTTTGGTTACCAGGGAACAATTGGGGTGGGGAAGGATAAAGTGTCAGTAGACTGCTCTACACTCCTGGGAAGGGGGATACATGCTGCACCTCTCCTGCACTGCCACCACATTGAGGTGTAGTGGTCAAGCACTGGTAGTACCAAATCATGGAAAGATCAACTGGCAGCAGGTATATCATATGTGTGTGCCTCCATACACACACACACCCTTGTACCCCACACCACCTAGCAGAAGGAAAGGAAACAGGAAAATCAGTGGCTGAGCCTTAGGAAGGCCCACTCACATGCTACAACCTTCAAAATCACACTGGGCCCTGCTGACACCTGGATAGTGTTCCACATAGAGGGAGGATGACCCTCCCCTTCCTGGCTTCACCACAGGGACAAGCCATGGGAGACTTAGGCAGGTGACTCCTGGAAGGAGGTGAATGCCAGTTGAAGGGATGAACAGGAGCTTAGACCCCTGCCAGCATGCCAAAGGGAGAGAAAGCTGAATTATAAATATGAATAAATGCATCAGAAATGCACTGCACCTACAAACCTTTCATTTTTGCAGCAGTTTCTTTAACTGGTTCAAATTCTATTATTGCTGCATCTGCACTGGCATTTTATAAACTTTGGTCAATGTTTCTGATTTACACGTTGGTGGTAAGTATAATTTTACACCTGTAGGATATAGATTATATTTTTCACAAACTCTACAATTGTTGCCATAATTTGTTTGTGTTGTGCTATAGAACTCTGTGACTCGATAAGACATACACTACATCATGCAGTTCTGAATTGGTGTTTGCTACCAGTGTGTAAGTCAGACAATGAACTTAAAATAAGACATAATTCTCATTAAGCTGAGAATGCTGGCAGCTTACAGTTGATACTGCATGGGGCCAACCTGCAGTTCAAGCTCATTTCACTTCAGATAGTATGTATCGTATTAATAGCATCAGCAAAGATAAGATCAAATATTGAAAGATGATGCATAAAAACAAATTCTGGTTTGAGTCACTATGGCTGCTAATGCATTAACTTGATAAGTGCCATAGTAAGGTTTGTGTGTAAATGTTGTTTTTGGTAAATTTAGATCATTTATGGTGTTAATCCTGTGTTTCCCATGTTTTTAAAATGTGAGCAGTAAGTGCATCTTGTACTATATGGGGAAGGAGAGGGAGTTCCACACCAAGGCTTTCAAGTAATGGTAGAAGAAATGGTGCAGAGAGGAGAGGTATGGCTACATTGTGGACTGTGGACCAACCTGGAAGGATAAGAGCCTATACTGAGGTGATGGCCTGATTCCATCCAGGAGTGAACTATAGTCCTCAGTGGATGGTTTAAATATTACTTCAATGGTCATTTAAAACAGTTGGGGGGTATGGAAGTAATAGGGGAAGCAGAAAGTGGCCCACCACAGGCTGAGATAGAGAGTAGGGAGATCTCTAGGGGACAGAGTCCCGCCAGTATGCAAGTTATTCAAGGAAGTGGTGGATTAACCAAGGAAAGGGGGGGGGGAAGGAGAAGGGAGCAGTCAAAGGAGAAATGTGAGGAAAGGGAAAACAATTGGAAAAAGGAGACAGCAAAAAGAAAAGAGCTAACAAAATATGGAAGGCAATGAGTGCCAATGCTTGAGTCTGAGAAGTGAGAACCCATACCTAGAGACCATCACGGTGGAGGTCAACCTGGATATTGTGGCCAGTACTGAATCATGAAGTACTGGCAACTATGTCTGGGACATGGTCATAGCAGGTCACACCATGTTCAGAAGAGACAGGGTAGGGAAGAAAGAACGGTGTGTGGTGCTTTATGTGAAGGTAAACATAAAAGCAACTGAGGTACAGGGAATTCAGGGAGTCAGGGTGATGTGGCTCACTCTGTAGTACAGAAATAGAGCCACTGCTTTGACATGCATGATCTGCAGGCCTCTGACACAAAGGAGGACTTAGATAAAGAAATGTAAGAAGCAACTGGGAAAATGGCTGTAAAGGAGTAGTGTTGCTGGTAGAAGACTCCAATCTGCCGGATGTAGTTTGGAGCCTTTCAGCTACAGTGTCAGCTAGGAGCAGGGATATCCAGGATTCCTGCAAGGGTGTTCTTCAGGCAAGTAGTCAGTGAACCCACTCATGACTGGGAAATACTGAACCTGGTTCTTACTAACAGGGACAGTATTGCGGATATCAAGGTTGGAAGCCATCTGGGGCCAGTGATCATTGTACAGTGTAGTCCAACATAAGAACAGGAACAGTCTCCAACCACACAAGCGGGAGGGTCCTGGTCTTCAGAAGGGCTGAGGGTACAAAGATTGTTGAATGCCTCAGGAATTAACTGGCAGGGTAGTCACGTGATGCTCAGGACCGAGTAACTGCTCTTCAGCTGAGCACCTGCATCCCAAAATCAGTGATTGTACTGATTTTTTTGGCAAAATAATTTAAGTTCCCATTCTAATCTTGCTCTGTGTATCTGGTGTCAGTTTGGTGGTGAGTTTTTGATAAAATGGATTCAAAATTTGATCAGTGCCACCTAAACATACCCCACTGACTACACCAGAAAAATCCTCAAAATGTTCCAATGCCCATGTTTCTGGGGCAGGTCATCCCTGTACTGCAACATTGGGAACCTCTTCAGGAACTTCTCCTCTAACTGAGGAAAGATTTATGATGGAGTTTGCTCCCATCAGGGAATTATTACAAAAACTCAATAATGAACTTAGAGTGGTGTCTAGTTCTAATTTACACGTCATTACCTCTCACATTTTCCTGGTGCATGTATTTATCCAAACTCACCTCATTGCAAGACATGTGGAGAAGATGGCGGCTAAGCTGAGCCAGCTATCAGGAGCTTGAGAGATACTGAGTGTTTGTAAATCATTGTCTGTACTCATGGAAGATTTGCACGTTTATTTTTCGTTTGTTTATACATTCGTTTTGTATGTTTATTCGTATGCCCGTTTGTATGCTCGCTTTTTGTTTTTAATTTGTTTTTATATTTTTCGGCAATTGCTGTGTTCATTCGCTTGGTTGATCCATAATAAGGCAAGGGAGTTTTCATTGGATTTTAACCTCCTCGCACACTGTGGGAGTTTGCTTCTGACTGCATTATCTGGGATTATTTTTTGGTGGGAGCAGAGGATCATTTAGACTGTTTGGTGACTGCTGCTAATTTCACGGTCTTGGAATTGCTGAAGGAAGGACTGAATTCTGTTTGGGGCCGTGAGTACTTTGGACACATTGCCAAAAATTTGGTGCTGGACTTGAACTGTGGAGGTGGTGTATTGGGGTGTTGTGCTGGGGGGGGGGTTCTCCTCCATGTGCCTTGGGCTGGTGGCTGTCCATGCCTTCCGCTACTAAGCGGGAATGACCATCTGTGTTTCCGAAGCTGGAGCTTTTAGTGGGTTTATCTCGGTTATATTTTATTGCCCCCCCACCTCCGTCATCGTAACTTGCCCCATATCGTTGGAGGAAGAACCCGCTTTTAGAGCACAGCTCCCCAGAAGATACGCTGCAGTTTTGATTGTTTGTTTTGTTTTATCGACCGCTTGGGAAGATAAAATGGATTCGGCTTTTTCTTGAATTTTCGGCTATCCTGGGAAGGCTTTGTTTCTAAGAAAGGTGGAACTCTTTTGAGTCAGTTCCTCAACGCTGGTTTTGACTACTCTCGTGGGTGTTGTTGGATTTGGGGACTTTGCATTTATTTCTGCTTTATTGCCCTATCTGGTGAATCCTAACTCTTCCGACTGTAGTGGTGCAGAGGTAGGGCATCCATCACTGGGGAGTCAGTGGGTGGTAGTCCTTTCTTCTAGGAACCCCTGGGAGTTCATTTGGTTGAGCTCCACTGGGGTCTCATAGTATCCACTGTAGCCTGGTGGTGGGTTGGGTATAACCTTTTGGGTTTTAGTGAAGGGAATATAGCTAGTCCCGAAGATTTTTTCAGCTTTTCTTCAGTGGACAGATTATTTCTGTGACTTAAGACCCTTTGAATCAGGAATCGTTGTGCCTTTTGGAAGATCTTGCAGTGAGAGTGCTCAGGACTGGGATTCCCTGATTTTTAGTGGTTTCATTACTATTATAATTTATTAACTATATATGGTAGTGAGAGTACCATATTATTCCTCCTGGCTACCATAGTGAGAGTATGGTGTAGCTCGGGGGGTTTATTATTTTTGTTCTTTTGGTTTATTAAGTTTTCTTTATCTAGTGGCACCAGTTAGTGAGAGTTCCTGTTGCCTGGGAGTGATTTATTTTGTTAATTATTGTTTAGTTTGATAGCTATTTGATCGGAATTTTGGGCCTAGATTAGTTGGACTCTCTTAGTTGTGCATAAAATTGTTTTAATATTTTAAGGGGTATTTGGCTGTTATTATTTAAGTCGGGTGGGAGGATTGTTGTTTGTATGAGAGTAAATAAATTGGTTTAAAATATGTGTTGGGGTTTAAGTAAAATGGTTAGGCAGTACTCCTCCTCAAGACTTCGGGATCTCCGTCCCTTTGAATTACCCGCACTTTCAGTGGAGGTTTATGCTAGATGCCAAAATCTTGGCATTGTAAGATCAAAAAGTAGAAGGATACGGGGATCTTGGAACTCTTGGGGGGGGATGGGAGGGAAGAGAACGGATACGGGCAGTGAGGGCTAGGAAACGCCCTGGGGCGAAATGGGTACTGGAGCGAGGTCCTCCTTGCCTAGTTCCTATACCCAAGGGCACTGACTTGGAGTGTGTCAGGCAGGAAGTGGGATCACCCTTGGATTTCCGTCCCTTTCGGGTGGTGTTAAGCAATGCCAGGTCGATTAGGAACAAGACTGCAGTGATTGCTGATCTTGTTTCCTCAGTCGACCTGGCTTGCATCACCGAGACCTGGCTAGATGGAAATGCTGGCCCTGTGTTGGATTCCGCGGTTCCGGCTGGGTTCTCGGTGATTCACCGCCCGAGAGTGGACCGGAGGGCCGGGGGAGTTGCTGTCTGTTTTAGACAAGATCTGGATCTCAGGGAAGTGCCAGTTGGTGATACCAACACCTTTGAATGCATAGTGGTGCAGCTGCAGGCTACAGGACCCTTCTTATCTACCGTCCACCAGGGATGAGAGGAGTTCTGAAGGAGGTTGCTGACTTCATCATGACATGGTATTGGAATCTCCCAGATGGTTAATTCAGGGTTTCAATGCCTGGGTCGACGATGAATTCTCGCCATTTGGTCAAAATCTCCTCCAATTAATGGATTCATTGGGCCTGTTCTGAGTAATTACTTCTGCAACCCATGAGGGGGGCATACATTGGACTTGGTTTTCCATCTGGGGATGGAGATATCTGATGTGGAGGTGGAGCCAGTCGGATGGTCTGACCATCACGCCCTGAGGTTCAGATTTGCGGCCCCCTGAAATAGGCCTGCCCCAAGGGAGTTAGTACAGTTCCGTCCTTGAAGAGGGATTACCTCAGAGGGCCTAATGACGGAGCTGGACTTCTCGGATTTTCCAAGGGATAGTGTGGATCCAGGGCCATTGGTCTTGGCCTATAATAAGGTTGTGACTGCGGCCCTGGATGCCATAGCTCCAATTCATGTTCATCCCCGTACTCTTCACCTAGGGGCTCCCTGGTTTGATGGGGAGGTCTGTGAGTGGAAGAGGAAGGGACGAAGATTAGAAAGACGTTGGCGGAAAACTCAACTGGAGGTGGATAGACTTGTATTGTAAGAACATTATAAATTCTACCAATCAGCAATCTCCCATAAGAAGGCAGAGTTCCTGTCCAGGGAAATTGCTGCAGCTAGGAATAGACCATCCCAGCTCTTCCGGACTGTGGACAGACTATGCAATCCAGTCTGTCTCCAGACTGGTAGAGCATTATCACAGGTACAATGTGAGGAGTTTGCGAAATTCTTTGCTGACAAGGTGTCCACCATCAGGGATGAGATCAGCCAGTGTCTTTCTATTGAGCATTGTACTGATCAATCGGGTGGTACTAATGCCCAGTTGTACTGGTCTACCTTTAGACTACCAGCAGTAATAGATATTGTGAGGATTATCCAGACTCTGCGACCTACCTATTGTAAGTTGGACCCAGGCCCTACTCACCTGGTGGTGGGGTGTGTAGATGTTATCGGCCCAGTCCTGGCTGGGATAGTGGTGGTGTCATTAGAGAGAGGGATCTTTCTGGATCCCTTAAAGGAGGCGGTAATACACCCCCTTTTGAAAAAGCCCTCTCTTGACCCTGACTGCCCAGCAAATTATAGACCAATCTCTAACCTCCCTTTTGTAGGGAAGGTTATTGAGAAGGTGGTCGCTCTGCTACTGGAGGATCATTTATCTATCCACAATATCTATGACCCTCTCCAATCCGACTTCAGGAAGTTGCACAGTACAGAGACGGCTCTTGTTCGGGTATTGAATGACCTCCTGATGGCAAGAGATCAGAGGACCCGTTCTATCTTGGTTCTCTTAGATCTCTCAGCAGCATTTGACACCGTGGATCATGGGTTATTGCTCGACAGCCTGCAGTTTTTCTGTGGCCTGAGGGGAGCAGTCCACAGTTGGTTTCGATCTTTTTTGGAGGGCAGATCTCAGAGAGTGGTATCGGGAGTCAACACCTCGACCCCTCACTATCTGCCCTGTGGGGTACTGCAGGGGTTGGTGCTGTCCCCTATGTTATTCGCGGTGTATATGCTTCCACTGGGGGACATTATAAGACGGTATGGGTTGAGTTTTCATTGTTATGCAGATGATTCTCAACTCTACCTGTCTTTTATGCCTGATCAGGAGTCGGATTCCATCACTATTTTTAACAACTGCCTTCTGGAGATTCAGGATTGGATGAGTGCTAGTTGGCTCAGGTTGAATCCAGGGAAAACTGAGGTGTTGGTTGTGGACCCTGGAGGGAGGATAACAGGGGCTTGGACAGGGAAACCCTCGGGTTTATATCTTGGGGGGGCCCAGCTTCTGGCCTCTGGCCAAGTACGTAACCTGGGAGTAATTTTTGACAAAAGCCTGACTATGAAGATGCAAGTGTCGGCCGTAGTCATATCTGCCTTTTATCATCTGAGGAATATTGCCCTGGTGAAACACTTGGTTCCACGGGAAGATCTTCCAATTTTGGTCCATGCCATTGTTACCAGCCGTTTTGATTACTGCAATACGCTCTATCTAGGGCTGCCGGGGGTGGATATCCGCCGCTTGCAGCTGGTGCAGAACGCGACGGCCAGGTTGTTGATGGGAGTTTCACAATCTAGCCATATAACACCTGTGCTGCATGATTTGCACTGGCTTCCAGTACAGTGGTGGATCACCTTCAAAGTCGCATTATTGACCTTTAAGGCCCTACATGATTTGGGACCCCACTACCTGAAAGAGCTCTTGGTGCCTTACTGTCCTGCCCGCTCTCTTCGCTCCTCTGATGAGGGATTGCTAGAGATTCCCAGGGTACATTTAAAGATGTCAGGAGGTAGATCTTTTGCCTATATGGCACCAACCCTGTGGAATTCTCTACCTCGTCAGATACGAGAATGCCAAACTGTTGAAAGTTTTAAAAAGCAATTAAAAACTTTCTTATTCTCCTTAGCTTTTGCTGGAACATAATGAATAATTGTATTGTATGATTGTTTGATTTATTGTTTGAAATTTGATTTTATTTGTTTTTATTGTAAAAGCGCCCTGAGCTTGGGAAGGGCGCTTAATATAAATAAAACTTTACTTACTTACTTATTATAGAGATGCATGGATATCAATTTTTACTGAATATCAGGTTTGGATATTTTTTATTTGATATCTGACTGGAATCGGGGCAACACTGGTTAGGATATCGGACGCATGCTGTTTGGGGGGGATTTGTCTTATGTGTGATGTAAGTAATATAGGCAGTTTATGTTTGTTGCAATGGACTTGAATTTATCTAAGTACATATTATGTACAAAATCTAAAACAAACATTTCAGTCACTAAATCTGTATAATAATATTTTTTATTTTTAACGTGCCTTTCAAAAACCAAGGTGCCATACAAAATAAAATCAAACAGATCAAAATAAAACAATTTAAACCAAACCAGCAACAATATACTGTTACAGTCAACTAATCACTTCCATAGACCTGGTGCCATAAATAGGTCTTTAAGGCTGATTTAAAACTTTCCACAGTCATGCACTCCCATAACTGATGAGATAGAGAATTCCATAATGTGGGAGCCGTGAACATAAAAGATCTGGCTCCCGAATATTTCAAATGCACCTTAGGAGTCTCTAGCAATCCCTCGCTGGTCGAGCGGAGCGATCGTCCAGGGCAGTAGGGGACCAGCAGCTCTTTCAGGTAGTCTGGGCCCAGTCTGTGTAGGGTCTTAAAAGTCAGCAAGCCAACTTTAAAGGTGATCCACCACTGAACTGGCAGCCCGTGCAGTTCACGCAACAATGGTGTAATATGACAAGAGCTAGATGCTCTCATCAATAACTGGGCTGCTGTGTTCTGCACCAGCTGCAGGTGGCGGATTTCCATCCCTGGAAGTCCTAGGTATAGAGAATTGCAGTAATCTAAGTGAGAGGTCACAAAGGCGTGAACCAAAACAAGAAGGTCGCTGGACGGAACCAGATGCTTAATCCTGGAGATATTCCTTAGATTTTAAAAGGAAGATCTGAAGACAGCCAACACCTGTGATTGCAGGGTCAGCCCTTCATAAAAAATCACCCTCAGGTTTTGCACCTGGTCAGAAGTCGGAAGCGGAACTCCTCCGAGAACAAGTCCAGAGGGCGACCCACTACCCAAACCTCCTGTCCAGCGACCAGGTTCCACAACCATCACCTCAGTCTTACCAGAGTTCAACTTCAGCCATCTCATATCCATCCACTCCTGGATTTCTTTGAGACAGTTATTAAAGACCGAGAGAGCACTACCCTGGTCAGGTGCAAAAGAAAGGTAGAGCTGGGTATCATCAGCATAACAATGAAACCTCAGCCCATACCTCCTTACAATGTCTCCGAGGGGTAGCATGCACACCACAAACAACATGGGTGACAAAACTGAACCCTGGGGAACCCCACAAGACAGAGACATTGGATCTGAAGAAAACATTCCAGATACCACTCTCTGAGTTCTTCCAGTGAGGAACGATGTAAACCACCTATGGACAGAATCAATTACTCAACAGATGTACCGCAGATGGCTAAGTAACAGCCCATGGTCCATGGTGTCAAATGCTGATGATAGATCCAGAAGAACCAAGATGGAATGGTTCTTCCTATCCCTCGCCATCAGGAGATCATTGATCACCCAAACCAGCACTGTCTCAGTACTATGTCTCTTCTGAAAACTGGACTGGAGTGGTTCATAGATGTCATGGGTGGTTAAATGATCCTCCAGTTGCACCTCCATTACTTTCTCAATCACCTTCCTTAAAAAAGGGAGGTTTGAGATTGGCCTGTAGTTAGTGTGGCAGTTTGGGTCCAAAGTAGCTTTCTTCAAGAGTGGTATCACTACTGCCTCTTTCAGAGAGTTTAGAAACTCCCCAGATTCCAAGGAGCACCAAACTATCTGTGCTAGGACTGGACTGATAACATCAAGACAACCAAATATCAGGGAAGTTGGTCCAGGGTCCAAACTACAGCATGTAGGGTGTACATTCTGGATGATCCACATGACATCCATGAAGTCAGAGTGGCTGAAGGTACCACAGAAAAACTGAGGGACAGTGACCTCATGCTGATCACAAGCAACACCCAGAGAATGTGCTGGTTGGAGCCCTGCCCTGATGTAAGCCACCTTATCAGCAAAGAAACGAGCAAGGTCATCTCACTCTATTTGCGAAAACGTTTTCCAAACCTAGAGACAGGCTGGGTTGCACAGTCTGTCCACAGTACGGAATAGCTGAGTTAGTCGGTTCTGTGCTGCCACAATCTCCCTGGACAGGAACTCTGCCTTCTTATGGGTGATTGTGGATTGATAGACTTGATAATGGTCCATCAATCTAAGGTGGTCAGCATCAAGGGCAGATTTCCACCAGTGACGTTCTAGCCTTCGTCCTTGTCACCGCATCTCCCTCAAGATCCCATCAAACCAAAGGGATCGAAGGTGAAGGGAGAGAGCACGTACTCGAAGTGGAGCAATCACATCCAGTGCTCCCGAGATGGCCATATTATAAGCCAGCACAAGGGTTTCTGGGTCACTGCTTGCCACAGAGAGGGACTATAGGTCAAGTGCTGCAGATAGGCTCTGAGAACTTATGTCTCGTAAAGAGCAGTACCTGACCATCTCCACAGGGGAAGGCCTACTGGGGGTGTTAAAACTAAACCGCACGGTGTAGTGATCACACCACACAACAGGATCCACCCCCAAATTGGAGCCAGGTCGAGGGAGTGACTATGTTTATGAGTAGCAATGGTAACCACCTGTTTGAGGCCCAAAGATGTCATTAACTGGAGAAAGTGCTGTCCAAATTGTGAGAGTTCATCATCGATCCAGGCATTAAAGTCACCCAGAACCATCAGTCTGGGTGACTCCTACGTCATGTCGACATACAAAGTCTGTCACTTCCTGAAGGAAATGCTTCCCATCACTGGGTGGATGGAAAATGAGGGCAATCCGACAACCTACACTTACTACTACAGTACACTCGAATGACTCTGCCTCCTCAACTAGTACACTCGAGAAGTTTGGTTCAGTCTTAAAAAAGACCGCAACCCCCCCCCCACAACGATCCAATCTCGGGTGGTGTATCACCGAGTACCCGGCTGGAATTGAAGCCTCCAAAATGGGGTCAGAATTTTCATCCAGCCAGGTCTCGGTGATGCAAGCCAGGTCCACCATTTCAACAAGATCCACGATAACAGCGGTCTTGTTTTTGATGGACCTGGCATTGCATAACACCACCGGGGTTGGACGAACCTCTCGGGCCACCCAAACCATCTGCCTACTATAATCAGTAGTGCCCCTGAGTATGGAAACCAAGCAAGGAACCCCACACTCTGGGTTCCATTTTGCCCCGAGGCGTCTCCTGGATCCTACTATCCTGATGCGCTGGCATCCCTCTTTCACCCTCCACTGTTCACCCCCCCATACTCCTCAAACTCATATGTGCAATACCCAGTGCCCTGCACCGTAAGTAGGTGTTAAATTGAAGAGAAGGAGGAAAAATAGGATGGAAGGCGTGAAGAGCAGAGGATGAATAGTGCATGACTGTGGGAGCCAACATCCCAGGCATTCAGTAACCAAAAACACAATCAAATAATACCAACAATTAAATTGTTATACAATCTCAATATTAACTTATATAAATAATAAAATACTTAACCATAAATAATAACACTCTAAACCCAACAAATAACAATTAAAAATTAAAAACCTAGACTTTGAATTATTAGTCCTAAGGTAGCTAAATCACACTAAGAGACTACAACTATAAGAAAAAACCCTCCACCCCCAAGGTTCTCTCACTCCCTAGGGAGCAAAAGGAAAAAATATATATTCAAAGTCAAAATACAATTAAGCAAGCGAGCTTTAAATGAGACAAGCTTTAAATACAAATAGAGATAATTGAAAGTAACCAAGCCCTCTCACTGCTTGGACAACAGCCAGAAATGAAAGCACTCTCACTGCTTATAAAATTGTTACCATAGTCTGAGTCATCAGGATTAATAAAGGAAAAAGCATCTGACCATATTTATAATTCTTCAGAAGCAAGTTTTAGGTGCAAAGTGGAGATAATTAGAAGTATCCAAGCCCTCTCACTGCTTGAACAACAACCAGAAATATAGGCACTCCCACTGCCTATAAGGTTATTAACATGGTCCAGGTCACCAGAGATTAATAAGAAAAAAAAAAAGAACATCTGACCGTGTTTGTAGTTCTTCAAATACAAATAACCATCATCGAACCATTCCTTCCAGACCAGCATCCACCAAAAGCAAGTACAGAGAGACACCCATGTGCTGGGATCTGGACTGAAAATATTTACCCCGGCTAAATAAACCACAATGGGGATGCACCACACAGCAGACCCCTTGGGGAATCAAAGAGGACCCTGAGCCCACCAGTCAGTTCCCTGGCCAGTCCACAGCTCAGGTCGCTCAAGCCACAGAGAAATTCAACCTAGATTTCCCAGCACAAAATAAGGAGCCCCCTGCACTGCTAGGATCTGATTTATGGTTTGGTGCAGTCCCACAGCTTCAATTCTCCAGTAATCAAATAAACTCCACGTAATAACGGTCATTCATCCAGTTCAAGTTCGAGTTTGAGTTCCAGGGCCTTGTTCAGATCACTGCTCCCAAAAAACTCTGCAAGGAACTTGGGACACATATCCAGCCAAAAATAAAAATAAATCCGCTCCACTACTCCCCCGAATCCACAGCCTGCCACACCGCAATCTCATCAGGTATGCAGTGAGTGGTCAGGTGAACACCCCAAACTCCCCTAAGGAGAGAGAAGGGAGACAGAGCTGCCAACGAAAACAACAAGTCCTCTTTCCTCTCACCCCCAGAGAAAAAAGAAAACTCTCAAGCAGTCAAATCTTCCCCGTAACTCCCCAACTCCACAGCCTATCGTACCACGGCTGGAAAGGAGTCAAGCAGCTAAAAAGGAATCAAAAAAGGAACCAAAAACAAGGAATAGGGTACGGGAAAAAAAATCATCATTTAGTACACAATTAACTCAAAAAGGCCGAAAAAACGCCTCTCACCCTGGTCTAACTCGCTTCTTCAACCCTTACCTAGTCTATTGTCTATAATAAAAGAAATACAAATAAAAAGTAAAAAATAAATTAAATACAAATAGAACGTTAAAATAAAAATAAAATCAACAGACTAGTATTCAGGCTAGCTCACCTCTGCCGCCATCCAATAAATTCACTAAAACAGTGACTAATTAATTAAAACAAGTACAACTAGTAAAACAGTGGCATCAGATCTGATTTCAGAACAGTAGCACAGCACAATAAACATAAGATTCAACACAGCTTCTAAAGTATAAATGCCATCAATAACTGTAGTTCATTAAATTTTGCTGCAAGACTAGCAACATGTTGGCATTTGTGGCTGTCAGACATGAGTGCCGTTCTGAAATAATGTCCCTAGCTGAGCTAAAAACATGTTCACTAGGAACCTGTGACACACTCCACAATGAAATACTGCCAGACAAGGCTTTTCATTTTATGTGACATTTTCTTACAGCTGGTGAAACTACAGTGACTGGTACACCGGACCGGCTAAAGTAAAAAAAAAAAAAAAAAAAAAGCTTTTACCACAATCACAGCCAAACTGATTCCACAGCACACACAACACACAGCACATTCTGGAGTATCTGAGGACCTCACTATTAAAATCAGTAATTACCCGGTCTGTTTAAGTAGAGAAATCCAAACAGGCCGGATACTGACGAAATGCCGGAAATCTGATCAGATTGAGTTTTCAGATCGGATATCAGTGCATCTCTCTTTTATTATACTACTTATTTTGTATTACATTCCATGGTTGATTTTTACTGTCTTTAATAGTATTATGACATGGAATATGGTTTTTGAGTACTTCTAATGTAGTTTGAGATTATTTGATAATGTTGTATTCATGGGGCATCATGAGTTGGGTTATTAAGGGGCAGAGGGGAGGTAGTATTAAGATAGTTTGGGTATGACAGGGATTTTACTCCAGAAGGTGTCTTCTTTATATTTTTATTATTGTAGTTCTTTATTTACTTTGGGAGGAGAATCACGAACATCAGTACAGATTACATAGGGGTAATGTTTCAGGGGTATAATTTCTGTTCTTGTAACGTTAAAGGTGCCTAATCACCAGCTAAGATGTCTAAAGCATTACTTCACCTGAATAGATTACAAGTGGATATTGGTATGCATCAAGAAACCCATCTGCATCCTGTCCAGCTCTCCTTATTTCGGAGGTCCTGGGTTGGGCAGGTTTTTGGTTCGGGGTGGATTTGCGCCACCAGGGGGGTTGCTGTTTTGGTAGCAAGGAAAGTCCCTTGCCATCTTTTACAAGAGGTTTCAGACCCCCAGGGAGATATTTGTTTTTTAGAGCCTTGTTGGGGCACAAGAGAGTTGTTTTGGGGACTGCATATGGTCCTACAGTAGAGGACCCTAAGTTTGTTATGACTGTTGAATTTGCTGCTGCTATGGGGTCTCCCTTCACATCCTACTTGTGGGAGATTGGAACATAGTTATATGTAATGAGCTAGTTAGATCTGGGCTGTGCCATACAGGCTTACTGAGTCAGCTAGTGTTTCATGAGTTAATGGACTCTCTGGGCTAGTTGACCCATGGAGAGCTCTGAACCCATCTCAGTGTGAATATACCTTTCATTCTATACAACAATTCTTTTTCTAGGCTAAACTTCTTTTTACTGGGGATTGCACACCTTTCAATAATTTACTTATGCTTCTAATGAGCTAAAGTCTTTTGGGACCACCTCCCAGTTATTATTCACCTGAGTTTTACTACATACATGAATAATGACAAGTGTTGAAGATTGAAGAATCAGTTACTGAAGTCCCCAGAGATTTTTGATCATATTAGTGGGTTTATCACCTTGTTTTTTGGATATTAATTTTTCCTTGATGCCTAGGCTAGATAAGTTGTGGGGGACTCTAAAATGTGTCCTTCGGGAGGAACTGAGCCGCCTCTCCTCTAAATGTAAAAAACAGAGAACTCAGAATGTTTTGGCACTGTTAGATCAGATTAGGCAGCTTGAATACCAGCTCTCTCCTTCCTCCTCCTCCTCTGAAGATGTTTGGGAACACTTAGAGTCTCTTCAGGCAAAATGTAATGACATCCTGAGTGAGCGGGCTGAACATCTTCTATTAAGAACTAGAGTTCATTGTTTTACCAAGGTAGAGAGAGGATGGGGAATCTCCTCACTCTCTGTTTAAGGACCCAGACAGTGGACAGCATTATACCTTCAGTTAGAACTGATTCTGGCCACCTGGTTACTTCACCCCAAGATATAGTGGCCCAATTTAGGGACCATTATCAATCTTTATATACCCCCACATTAGATCCCTCCTGTCACTCACAGTTTATGGCCTGTATTCAAGATACTGAACTACCACATCTTTCAGAGGTCCAGTCCAAATATTTGAAATCTCCAGTATCTCTACAGGAAATGGAAGAAGCAATACGAACATACGAAATTTGCCAGCAGATAAAGGCCTAGAGGTCTATCAAGTCTGCTTGAATGTGCAGCTAGCACCCCTTATTCTGCAGCTGCCCCTCCCTTCCACCCTTCCCCTTCATTAACCCTCCCACTTGTCCTGTCCCATCCTCGTTTGAAGCAGTCCACTGTTCTACTGCATACCACTTCAGCAGGTAACGCATTCCACCCAGCCACCACCCTCTCTGTAAAAAAAGTGTCTCCTCATCTCCCTCCTAAACCTTCCTCGCTCCAGTCTCATATCATGGCCCCTGGTGGCCCTCCCCTCCCTTACTTTGAACAGCCCCTCTGTACCCATCTTGTTTATTCCTTTCATGTATTTAAAGGTTTCAGTCATGTCACCCCTGTCTTTCCTCTCCTCCAGTGAGTACATGTTCAACTCCTTCAACCTCCTCTCGTATGATAAGTCCCCCAGCCCCTTGATCATCTTTGTCACTCTGCGCTGCACCCCCTCCAGTAACTTAATGGCCCTCTTCAGCTACGGACGCCAGTACTGCACGCAGTACTCCAGGTGTGGTCTAACTAATGACTTATACAGTGGCAGAATCACCTCCTCCCTCCTCGAGGATATACCCCTTGCAATACAACCCAGCATTTTGTTGGCCTTTGCAGCTGCCTTCCTACATTGTGCCGAGTTGTTCAACCTAACTTCAGAAAAAGTGTCAGGGCAGATGGCTACACACCCAGTTTCTATAAGAAGTTTAAAAGTCTTCTGGCACCTATACTATTGAACACTTTCAATTACATCTTTATGCATGGTACTTCAGACACCTTTTTAACTGAGGCCCATAGTATAGTTTTATTAAAACCTGGAAAAGACCCTTTAAAAGTTATTAGTTATATAAACATATCTCTCGTTGATTTAGATTATAAAATTCCTGCTAAAATACTGACCATATGATTAAACAAGGTGTGGGGATCCCTAATTAGTAAAGAACAAGTAGGTTTTGTTAAGGGGAGACCTTCTGCTGATCATTAACTGTAATTAATGAATCTTCTTTCTGCATCCAGGGAGTCCATTATTATTATTAATCTTTATATACCCCCACATTAGATCCCTCCTGTCACTCACAGTTTGTGGCCTTTATTCAAGATACTGAACTACCACACCTTCCAGAGGACCAATCCGAATATTTGAAATCTCCAGTATCTCTACAGGAAATGGAAAAAGCAATCAACTCTTTAACATCAGATAGAGCGCCGGTGCCAGATGGCTACACACCAAATTTCTGTAAGATGTTTAAAAGTCTTCTGGCGCGTATATTATTGAACACTTTTAATTACGTCTTTATGCATGGTACTTCGGACACCTCTTTAACTGAGGCCCTTATTATAGTTTTAATAAAACCTGAGAAAGACCCCTCCTGGATGGGCCTAGCGGTCCTTATTGGCTGACAAGGTCTATGTTTATATGTTGTTTTTCGGTGCTTGTCTTCCTGGATGAGGAGAAAGCTTTTGATATGATTTCTTGGGACTATTTGTTTAATCTTCTACTTCTGTTTCATATCCCACCTGACTTATTAAGTAGGTTAAAGTTTTACATTTTCAACCCACAGCCCGTGTTTTATGTAATAGGGTTTGATCAGACATGATCCATCTTAGGCAGGGCACCAGACAGGGATGCTTTCTTTCCCCACTTCTTTTTAATCTTTTTTTGGAACCTTTAATTAGGAAATGTAATGCTACCCTACAAGTTCAAGGTATTCCATTTGGACTGAAACAATATAAGCTATTGGTCTATGCAGATGATGTTCTATTACACTAAACTCTCCTGCTACTTTGCTGTGTGCTGTCCTGGCAATAATTAAACAATTAAGTGCTTTTTCAAACCATGTATTCGATCTGGATAAAACTGAAATTATGCTGCTGAATTTTCAGACAACTAGGGCAAGCTTGGATCACCTAGGGCTGGTATGGGCAAAGGACACACTTAAATATTTAAGAATCACAATGAAACATTATAATCTGGACTTGCTGGTTGATCAAATTAAATGTGACTTCGCCCGTTGGACCCTCCTCCCCATTTCCTTTTGGGGATGAATAAATTCAATAAAGATGAATGTGTTACCCAACATTTTATATCCCCTCCTTATGCTCACTCAAGTCATTCCACAAGCTTGGTTTAACAACTTGCATAGAATTATCCTGTACTTTCTTTGGCAGGGTAACTCACCTCGGATGGTATTTGCAAAATTGGTGGCACCTAATTATAATGGGGTCTTTATGTTTCTCATTTTTACTTATATTATTTGGCTATACATAGTACCTGTTATTTACAGTGGTATTGAAACCCGTTAGAGGACTCCTTGTCAGATTATGTACTACAATGTCTAGAAACTGAATGGTTTCAATGTCACCAACTAAAACTAAAGGACCCAAAGCAGCATGGATTTACAGCAGGAAGGTCATGTCAGATGAATCTAATTGATTTCTTTGACTGGGTGACCAAAGTAATAGACCAGGAAGGGGCTGTGGATATGGCCTACCTAAACTTTAGCAAGGCATTTGACACAGTCCCACACAAAAGACTAATAATCAAGTTAGCCAACCTGGGAGTGGGTTCTGGGGTGGTAGCCTGGGTAGCAAACTGGCTGCACAACAGGACACAAAAGGTAATGGTGAATGGAACACATTCCGAAGGAAGTGGGGTTACTAGTGGAGTACCTCCGGGCTCAGTACTGGTTCCAGTCCTCTTTAACATCTTTATAGGTGACATTGCAGAGGGTCTGAAGGGAAAGGTATGCCTCTTTGCAGATGACACAAAGATCTGTAACAGAGTTGATACTCAAGGGGGGTAGAAAGGATGAGAAGGGACTTGGCAAGGTTGGAGGAATGGTCAGACATATGGCAACTTAGATTCAAGGCAAAGAAGTGCAAAGTAATGTACCTGGGAAACAAAAACCCAGGAGAAGAGTGCACAATAGCAGGGGAAGTACTAACAACAACAAAAATGGAAAGGGACTTGGGGGTAGTCATACCAGATGACCTAAAGGTGGGTAAGCAATGTGAGAAGTCAGTAAGGAGAGCCAAGAGGATACTGGGATGCATAGGAAGGGGCATCACAAGTAGAAAAAGGGATGTGGTTATCCCTCTGTACAAACAGTTGGTGAGACCCCATCTGGAATACTGTGTGCAGTTTTGGAGACCCCATCTATGCAAGGACATAGACAGGATGGAAGCAGTCCAGAGGAGGGCAACTAAAATGGTGCAGGGTCTGCATCAGAAACCATATGAAGAGAGACTGAGAGAGCTTAATATGTATACCTTTGATGAAAGGAGGGATGGGGGGGGACATGATAGAAACTTTCAAGTACCTCAAGGGAATCAACAAAGTCCAGGAGGGTAGCATCTTTCAGAAAAAGAGATGTGTAAGAACAAGGGGGCACAATTTAAAGATAGAGGGGGGGATGGCTCAGGGGTATTGTGAGGGAATTTTTTTTCACTGAGAGAGTGGTGGATGCATGGAACCGCCTTCCTGGGAAGGTTGTTGGGTCTAAAACAGTGGGGGAATTCAAACATGCATGGGACAGACATAAGGCAATTGTAGTGGCGGGTTGCAGGAAGTAGGCTGTTGGTTAACTAGAGTCTGCAGCTTATCCAATAGGTAGGGGAAATGGGCAGACTGGGTGGGCCAAGTGATCCTTATCTGCCATCAAAGTCTATGTTTCTATGTTTCTGTGTTTCTATTACCACTTTATTACATACTCCAGGTAGTAAACACCCCCATCTTTTGCAAGATACACCATCAGCTGTCTCACTTTGAACACATAAACAATTATGTTCCTTTCTGTGTTTAGACCCCTGGAAAGATATAGCACAACCCTTGCTGGGGAACCTGAATTTTAAAATTGTGGGGCAACCTTTAACTTTTGCCTTTGGCCATATCCGGAGGCTCAGTTAGTTGAACAACTACTTTGAGATGGTATTCTGCTAAAGCTTTTAGAAGCTCAGCAGAAACTTCAAATACCTAATAAATGTTATTTTAAATATTTCCGGATTTCTCATGTGCTGTGTTGCCACTTTGGATTAAGACCCTGGTCCAATGTGTACAGCAGCAGATACTTAGTTTGGCATCTAAAGTGGTCTCCTCTCATGTTATATGTTTTTTCTGTAACAAGTTTTATCAGTTACTTCCCAATAAGGAGACAGTAACTGCTCTTCATTAGGACTGAGCTATCCCCAATAATGGAGCACCAAATGATCGACCCCACTTATGGAAATATACTTATAAATATTTTAGCTGGGATAGATACCAGTTTATGCAATTTCAATTATTTCATAATCTTTTCTATACACCTGTTAAATTACATAAAATGGGTAAACTTTCATCTGAACTCTGTACATGATGTTGTAAAGAAGAAGGCACCTTATTTCATATACTGTGGGGATGCGAGAAAGTCCTTTTTGGGATACCATACATCTTCATCTGAACCGTCTGCTAGGGTTGGATTTGGCATTTTTACTGGAAGTATGTAGTTTGGGGTCTTTTGAAGTTATTTTGATTGACAATCAATACAATCATATGGCTCAAATTTTAGCTTGTGCCAAAAAATTATTGTAAGACACTGTTGTGACCAGGCTACCCCTACATACCTGGAATGGTATAAAGAAATCTTATTTGCCTTACATGCGGAAAAAATTATTGCAAGTTTATCAGATTGTTTATCCACAAATAGGGATATTTGGGAACCGTTATATGTCTTACTTACCTTATGTGGTACTTAGGTAGTAATCTCTCAACCCTAGGGATGTCTGGAGCTATGATATGATTTACAGCTCTTGTTTCCTGTTTGTAAGTTGGTATGCAGTGTTAGATAACCTAGTCTTACACTTATGCAGTACTCCTTCAAACAATGTACTTTCATTGGAACTTAGATGTCAGATTAGCTTTTAATGATATTTTTTTATAACTACCCCTTCCAGAATGGGGTGGGGAGGAAGGGATGTTTTAGATAGATATCTGAGGTGGGATAAAGTGGTTTTCTATTGTGTTTTGTGTGTTAAATGTGTTCATTATTTATTTAGTTGTATTTATTCCTGAAAATGTGGGGGGGGGGAGGTAGTAACAGCAGAAAAATGGAAAGGGACCTGGGGATAATCATATCAGATGACCTTAAGGTTGGCAAGCAATGTGAGAAGGCGGTAGGGAGGGAGGGCTGGGTGATACTGGGATGTATAGGGACAGGCATCACCAGCAGAAAACAGTAAATTGTTATCCCCCTGTACAGTCAGTTGGTGAGACCCCATCTGGAGTACTGCATATAATTCTGGAGACCCCCATCTCTGCAAGGACATAGACAGGATGGAGGCAGTTCAGAGGAGAGCAACTAAAATGGTGTAGGGTCTGCAAGAGAAGCCATACTAGGAGAGGCTAAAGGAGCTTAATATGTATACCCTTGAGGAAAGGAGGGAGAGGGGGGACATGATAGAAATGTTTAGGTACCTCAGTGGAATCAACAAAGTCCAAGAGGGTAGCATCTTTTAGAAAAAGAGATGTGCAAGAACAAGGGGACACAATTTGAAGATAGAGGGGTGACGGCTCAGGGGCAATGTGAGGAAGTATTTTTTCACAGAAAGGGTGGTGGACGCATGGAACAGCCTTCCTGAGGAGTTTGTGGGGTCTAAAACTGTGGGAGAATTCAAGAATGCATGGGACAGATATAAGGCAATTTTTGTGGGGGTAGGAAGAAATAGACTGTTGGTTAAATAGGATCTGCAGCTTATCTTCTAGATAGGGGAAATGGGCAGACTAGGTGGGCCAAGCGGTCCTTATCTGCCATCAAAGTCTATGATTCTATAAAAGTTCAATAAATATTACTCAATTAAAAAAAATGGAATGACCTGGCAGAGGAAGATGACTTTGGGCGGGGGAGTGAGTCAAAATAAAAGAGAGCAGGATCTATGACAGTCGATCAACAATTTCGTTGTCGACCAACATTACAGTGACTCCATTATATTGACTGCATTTGTGGTTAGCATAAAGCGAGTCACATCTAACAATTTTTTCTTTGTGGGGCTTTGCCCCATAACTCCCAATGTGGGGGGCTCTGCCCCCACACCCCCACTACTTAAATAACCAACTCTATGTTTGAGTTATTTTGGGAGGGGGTGAAATACCCCCAGAAAGCAGTGACAGTGTCCCGTGCTGACACTAAAGTGACCTTTCTCTGTTGTTGCTGTAGTGTCCGTCACAGTAAAGTTGTCAAGGAAGCATCAGTATACCAAGAGAGCATAGTGAGGGCAACAAACCTCAGTGTAAGCAAAAGCAAAAGGAAGATGAAACCACTATGGCTCTTGAAAGAGGTGGCAGAAAAGGTAAAGGCTGAAAGAGAAAATTTCAGAAGGTATAAGGAGACCCAGAGAGAGGAGGATAGGAAAGTGTATCAGGGAAAATGGAGCAGGGAAAGCAGCAAGGAGTACAAAGGCACAAAGTGAAGAAATAATAGCTCAGGCAGTATCAAAAGGGGACAAGATATTTTGTGGGTATTTTAGTGAGAAAAGGAAGACAAAGGGAGGGATTGTATGGTTAACGGGGGAGGGACTGTAAGGGGGGGGCCTAGAAATGGCAGACTTCTTAAACAAATTCTTCTGCCTGGTGTTCAGAGTACAAGGTGAAAGAAAGGGAACACAGAAATGCACAAAGGGTTTTGAGGGTAGGGAAATAGACAGTAGTCTTTTTTCTGAGGAAAGAGTTTAGAAAGAACTCAGTAATCTGAAGGTGGACAAAACTATGTGGAAAGAAGAGGTGCATCAAAGGGTGCTGAGGGAGCTCATGGAGGTACTAGCTGTACCTGTGACAGACTTATTCAACAGACATGGGGGAGGTCATGCCAAAGAAATCTGATAGCTTTCATTAACTGGGTAATGAAGCAGCTAGTTTTTTAGTGCCAAAAATGCTTCTGGTACACAGAAATGTGGGGGCTGAGTACAAAATGGGGGGATTGATACTGGCAGTGAACAAGCAAGAAAGAGATCTTGGGGGGAGGTAATGATATCAGATGACCTAAGGATGGCCAAGCAATGTGACAAGGCAGTCAAGAGGGCTATTGGGATTCTGGGTTGCATAGGTAAGGATATCACTATCAGGTAGAGGGCAATTTGTGTTGCCCCTGTATAGGTCAATGCATAGCACCCTACCTGGAGAACTGTGTCCAGTTCTGGAGACCACATTTCTGGAAAGGAATAGGCAGGGTGGAGGTGGTCCAGAGGACAGCTGTCAAAATGGTGCAAGTCTGCATCAGAAGCCCTATGAGAGGAGACTAAAAGAGGTCAATATGTACAGCCTGGAGGAGAGTAGGGACAGTGGGGATATACTAACATATGTACTAAAATGCCAGCAGAGTAGGCCTAATGGTCTATTTTGAGTCTGCTTGATTGTCAGCACCCACACTAGGGGCTGATTTTGGTGTCCCCTTCCCCCTTGGGTTATACTGTCCCCAGTCCCAGATGTTCCACCTATATAGGACCCGGTCAGATTTACCCCCCCGTACCTGTCCCATCCCCTCTTAAACCCATCCACAGTCTCCACCTCTACCAACTCCCTGGGCAGTGCATTCCATGGCTCCACTGCCCTTTCAGTGAAATAACACCTCCTCCTCCTCTCCCCTCTGAGCCTGCCCCCTTCCAGCTTACACCCATGTCCTCTTGTTGCCCCCATCTCCTTCCTTTGGAGCACCCTGACTGGACCCCCATTATTGATCCCTTTTATGTACTTGAAGACCTCAGTCATGTCCCCCCTGTCCCTCCTCTCCTCCAGGGGGTACATGTCGAGCTCCTTGTGCCTCTCCTCATAGGTCCTCTCCCCCAGGACCCAGATCATTTTGGTTGCCCTCTTTGGACCCTCTTTAGGAGTGCAATGTCCCTCTTTAAATGTGATCTCCAAACCTGCACACAATACTAGAGGTGTGGTCTAACCAAGCAGTTGTACAGAGGAAGGATCACTTCTGCCTTTCTGGAGGTAATCCCCCTGGTGATGCATCCCAGCATCCTATTTACCCTTGCTGCTGCACTCCTACAGGTCTCTGAGTTGTTCATTTTGGAATCTACCACTACCACCAGATCCCTCTCACCCTCCGTGACTTGAATTGTGTCTCCTCCCAGGGTATACCCCTGGCCTGGATTTCTGACTCCCAGGTGCAGAACCTTGCATTTTCCCTCACTGAAATTTAGTTTCCATTTTCCTGACCACCTTTTCAGAGCCTCCGGGTCCTCCTGCAGTGCCACCCTCCCCTCCTCCTCATCCACCACTGCACCCAGCTTTGAGTCATCTGCAAAGAGACTCAGTTTACTACTGATCCCCTTCCTTATGTCTGAAACATTGGCATTAAACAGGAGTGGCCCCAGCACTGACCCCTGGGGAACCCCATTATAGAGATAGAGACCTTTAAACACCTCACAGAGGTTAATAAGTTACAGCAGGGAGATACATTTCAGAAAAAAGGGTTCTTTAGAACAAGGGGTCATGATATGAAGCTTGAAGGGGTAGAGCCAGAAGAGATGTGAAGCAGTATTTCTTTACAGAAAGAGTATTGGTTTCTTGGAACAGCCTTCTATTGGAGGCAGTGGGGACAAAAGCGGTGGTGTGTTTCAAAAAAACCTGCAACAGGCACAAGGGAATTCTAAGAGCAAGGAAAGGAGTGGAAGGAAGAGTGCTGTAGATCAAGTAATGTCTGCTGTGAAAGTGATCATAATTAAAAATGGGCAAAGTAGATGGGCCCAGTGGTCATTATCTGCCATCAGATTATATTTTTGTATGTATGACAGGTTATGTGATTCAAATGGATACAGTGAAAAATTATTAATATGTGCAATGTGAATACTGTAAACTGTGTGGCACACATAATTCCTGTTGTACTATGCTACACATATATGATAATCAGATGGGCAGTAATATATGCATTGATCAAGGGAGAATAAATCAAGGAGAACATGTGTGAAGCAATATACTGCTCCTAGAGTTGTTACACCATGATACACTTAGAATTTTAGAGACGGTGGAAGACATGATGCCCATATGAGCTGTCCCTTGTTTAGTTATAATAATCCTCTAAACCCATCTCTGCCAAGAAATGTGTCCAATCTGTTCTTATGCTCACAGAAATTCTTGCTATTTGCCACTTCAGAAGGTAGATTATTCCAACTGTCTACTGTCCTTTGTGTGTAATAAATCTTACACTTGCTTTTTTAAAAAAACTGATTGGCCTTATTTTTTGTTCATGTTCCCTTACTTTCTGTTCCATTGTAAAATTTAAATGTAATCCTTCCATTAGATCCTCCTTGTTAATGATTTTGTACATCATCGACACATTCCCCAATACGTCTGTTGTGCATAGTATTTAGCCTGAGGAGTTTCAAACATTCCTCATATGACTTATGTTCCAAACCCTTTTTTGTTATCTTCCTCTGAATAATTCAATTTTCTTCCTACCAGTAATATTTAAAGCTCCCCAAAACTGTGAGCAGTAATCTATAATAGGTACATGCTGTATGAAGTTACTGCATTAAGATGGTATGCAGCTGTATACCAATGTTGAGTCACCTACATTATTGGATTTTATTTATTTATTTTTGTGTTTTTTGAAATAATCCATACATTGTCTACACACTAATGATGCAGGCAAGGATACTCCTTACAGTCTGTGTCCTTGTTTTTTTTTTTTTGTACCACTGTATTTATTTTTGGGAAATCACTTGCAACCTGGCATGTGCTTTGTTTTGTTATATCACACTGTGTTAACCTTATCAACTGCAAAATCCTGACTGCCCCATGGCATGGGGTCAAAACTGCGCATGACACAATGTCATGTGGCAGAAGCATGTTGCGTGCTTCACTGTTATTTTTTCTTCTGTGGGGGGCTCTGCCCCCACACCCCCAGTTACTGGGGGCTGTGCCCCCAGGACCCCCCACTAAGGATACTAATTCTGGGGGAGGTTCAACACAGAGAGCACACAGGTCCAGGATTCAGAATAATGTTGTGCGCTATTATGTGTACGACATTATGACCCAGTACACCTTCCCACACACACCTCTCTCTCTCTCTCTCTCCCCACACACACCTCTCTCTCTCTCTCTCTCTCTCTACTCTATTCCTGCTTTATAATACAGCGACCACCCACTCCAGGAAGTTACCATACACACAAGAAACCAGAGAGCTTCACATCATAAGGTAGAGTAAATGAACTGGAAGAAAAAATCTCACTGAATGTATTGGGTCTTTGATTGTAGGCCCTTCTGCTTTGTGCCTTATTGACGTCCATGGTCAACTTGGAAATGTCAGTGGTGAAGGGGAGGTGCTTTCACTGACCAGTAGTATCACATAGCAGAAATGGAGATTCTGAAACACAAGGTCCTCAGCCTAGAAAACCTATGAAGGGATTATCTGAATACAAAGGAGATACGAATCAACAAAAATCCCATGCAATCAAATATGTACAAGGAGCCAGATTCAATGCATGCAGTCTAAATCACAATGTCTTAGTAACTACCTTTGCATGAAAAGAACTGAATAGAATGCCACTGTTAGATCAGTCCTGAAATGGCTAACATAAAAGCAGAATGGACTTGTAAAGTGACACACAGACACACACACACACACACACACACACACACAGGCATGCACGCATGAATGCGCAGGTGCGCACACACAGTCACACTCACACACATACACACACGAAAGAGAGACAGAAAATCAAAGAATGCAAAATGCTAGCAGATAGTGGTAAAGTAAACACACCCAAAAAAGGGTTAAAACCCTGACAGTGACTATTTGTAATCTCAGGAGCTGAAGTCAAGAGCAATGAAATAGTGCAGCTACTGCAGTGGTGGGGTGGGGTGGAGGAGGGGGAGACAAAAGAACAGCAAGGAACAGCACTGCGGAGGTGAGAGGGAGAGTTGTAATTTACGTCCGGCTGAAGCATTCAGTGAATAGAGGCCCTCTTAATATCTGATCACATGCTTCCAGAGTCCTTTCTCTCTCTTCAAGTCATAGCAATACAACAGCATGGTGACATCACCATGCGGCCATAACAATTCTCACCATGCATCACAATATAACATACTGTATTGGAAAACAATTATTCTCAGATGCAGTTAAGAGGGCATAATGCAGATTAAATATTATATGGTGGAGCGAGTCAGGATGCAACACTTAAAGTACTGTACATGACATGTCACAAAATACTGTGTTGAATTACATTGTTCCCTGCAACCTTTTCACAGGGTTTTTCAGAAATACTGCAAGGTACTACTGCACATTCTCACTGGTACCACTATATGAACACTAGTTAATGTTTTTTTTTTTTTTTTTATCCAAGTAAGGTCAACCCTATTATATTACCCACATTGTAAGATTTGTAACCCCTGTCAGTCAGGTTAAGGAGGAATAATGTATTGTATCAGCATCCTCATCAGTAAGATCCTTTCTAAATTAAAGGCTCTGACTATTTAAAACTCTCCAGTCTGAAAAATATATATATATATATATGTGTGTGTATATATATATATAAAATCAAAATTCACTTCTATACCCATGCCCAGCTTCCTGATTTCTCATAGTTTCATGGCACTTTGATATGAAGCCAATCAATTTAGAAAATATTTAAAAATTATAGTGGCAGTATGATGACTATGATTGCCGGAAACATGTTTCCTAGTTCATTCGACTTTCAGACAATTCTTATTATTTTCCTGTTTTCCTGATTTTGTCTATGAAAATATCAATTTCTTCAAGTCACTGATGATACTGGATTCTGAAACAGAAAAGGATGTCCAATTCAGAGGGAAGGGATCTGTTTAACAGCAGCCTGCTGTATAACACAATCAAAAAAGAGAAAAGTGCTTGGTAATCTGAAGAAGTAACTTCAAAGTTACAAAAAACATTGTTGGTTTATGCTTTAATTACATAAACTCATTGTTATATGTGAGACAAAATAAAAATCTTGTATGGGTGAGTGCAACAGCTCCATTTCTTTGTATTCCCTTCTCGACATTAGTGCTAGCCATACCAATTCTGCGCAGCTCAACTATGAGCAGTGTTGCAACACTCTTAGGGTATGTGCCACACCTTGCCTGCAAACTGGCCTTACATGGTGCTACTTGAGTATAATAATACTGTTCATAATAATATTGTACTGAGTGCTAGGTTTTACTCACAAGCCTGGATATTCAGAAATGCACCAAAGCCCAGTGCAAGTCTGGTGCAGCACAAATCCAATGCGCCATGGCACAACTGGAGTCATATTCAGAGGTTGTGCAGACTGAACAGTGCCAGTGCAATGCAGCTGAATATGGCAGAGTTGCACCATGGTGCACAGCTGCACCATGGTACAAACAGAGGTGCGCCATGCTGCAGACAGAAATGCTCCATTGCAACTGTGGCAGCACAGAGCAGCACAGCACCAGATGGGGGCAGGACACAGAGAACAGACCCAGGGACACAGCCATGGAAGTATAGTGACAGTGGCCACAGGAGGCCTAGACCAACAGGGCACAGCAGGGCACACACAGGCACACAGACACTGGAACCCAGAACACAACAGTAGCATGGATAGCAGGTGACAGGAGGTACAAATGGAGGGCTACCAAGGGAGCCTGCACCCCCCCAATAGGCTGCTGGCCATGATCCCCCACCATGAGACCACAGCAGACCACACCAAGGATGATGCAGCCAAGGACACACACACACCACACAGGCACAAAGGGAGTCCACACAGTGGGCACTGAATGGGCCAGGATGCAGGCAGGGTGGCAGATCACATGGGACCGTCCACACAGCACCAAGCAGAGGACCCCAACACAGTGTGCAGACAGTACCAGAACAATGACCATGGTCAAGTGCCACCACCATGCACACACCCGCCACACACCCCTGACTGCCACCCCATGGGCACCCCAATGCACAGCCACTGACCCAGGGGATGGACACCAAAACAGTGGGACACACCACAGCACACAGCAGGGAACCATGGAAGAACAACACACACACCCTCTCATGCACACAACATGGACAGACACTGGGCCACTGTAGCATGGCTCCTCATGCCACCTGTAAAGCAGACACAGACACAGGCAAGTATGTCAGAAAATATTTACATAAAACAACTATTTACAAAAATAACAGAGGCTGGGAAAGGGTAGGTAGAGTGAGGGAAGGGGACCAGGAACAGGGACTGTACAGTGGGAGGAGGACTGTAGGGGAAGGTGCAAGAGGGGGAAACAGGGGAAAACAGCTGCAATACTAGAGACAGCCCCATTGGGCCACCCCAGCAAGCTGTCACTCCCTCCTCTCTGCCACCATCATCTGATGCATGGCAACCACAACCTCCAGAATGCTTGATACTACCAGCAATGTCTACTGCATGAGCTGGCTGAGCATCTGTCTTGGCGATCTCAGCGCTGGATGCCAAACACCAATAGCAAGGGACAGGACAGGTGATTGGTGAAATGGCCCAAGGAACCATGCCCACCCACAGTACACAATGGGCAGCAGGACCATACATCCCTGGAGGGCCCAGAACAGACATTCACATGGGGGTGGGTCAAGGCCAGCCATCAACACAGTGCACCACGATGTTGCACACAGGTGGTCCCCACCCCACAATGGCCACATGACTGCACAGTGACAGTCACATGGCACACTGTACCAGCAGCACCGCAGCAACAACAGTGGCAGCCAGGCACATGCCCACCCCACCAACAGCCAGCACACATGTCCAATGGATGTGCCACAGTGGCATGCACCATGCACAGTGTAACACACACAGCTGCCATGGCACATGGCACAGGTGGCCATGCCCATACCCACTCCCCACTGCCACCCCCCATGTACAGTGTGAAGGACCATGACAGTGCTTACCTGCTCCCTGTGGTGCTGCTGGTGCAGGTCCTCCACCATCAGGGTGCACCGCCTGGTTGCATACCGCTGTAGCCCTGGCCTGCCTGCAGTCCTCCAACCCTGGGAATGGAAAGAAGACAGGTGCACATCAGTAACCAGCCATAGCAGATTCTCCCCCAGCCCTCTGTGCACAGGGTGTGCCCCTGCCTGACATGTCCCACATGCCAGCACAGCTGCATTGCAGTGCAATTGACAGCTGGCAATGCTACTCCAGGATGTCCATGATGACAGTGTACCCCACCACAGGGCATGCCAGGCAGCAAAGCCAACACCACAGTACAGCACCAGGGCAGACATGAAACATGGGATGACTTACCTGGCTGTGGCACTGTATCATGCCTGATGCATGCCTGAAGCCTCTGTAGATGGTTATGGTCCCTCATCCATGAGGTCACCGTACCGCTGCCTACACTGTTCCACCATCCTGGGCACCCCAGTCCTCCTCTCTAGACAGGCAGAGATATCCTAACACACACTACCCCTGGTCTGCTGCAAGGGCACCTGGTCAAACAGCTGTGGGCTGTGGGGCACCACACAGGGCACCAGTTATGGGCATGGTGTCCCCTACCCTGCACCATTACACTGGATCTGGATCGGTGGTAAAAATGGCCAGAGCAGGTGCACGTGTCCACCATAGGTGCTGGATGCATGATGTGCAGGAGAATGTGCAGTGCCCAGCCATCACGCAGTGCTCGACATGTGCAGTAGGTGTTTCCCGGCAGGGTCACGGGGTCATGGAGAGGACCCAGGAGTCAGAGGTCAGTGGTTAGCGCACAATACACTTGTGCACAATAGGGAACATGCCATCATGCACAAAATGCATATAGCTGGCCATGCGCATTTTGTGCAGTGCTAATACATCACGTTGTTCATGCATCTTGTGCAACTGACATCATGACAGCATAGTGCGCATGTGCACTGCAGGTCCGAGCACTGCGCATGCGTGGGCATTGTGCTGACGCTTTCTCAGGTGCAGTACCATTGCACATGGCACAATATCTTGATATTTAGATGCCATATGCAGATGAGCTCATCAGCCAATGTGTGGTACAGTAGGGTGCATTAGCGTATCATTACTGTTGCGCACAACCTCATTTGCATACGTTGCACCTCATCAGTACCATGGAATAGAACAGGCATGTACCAGTATTGCAACCTTGACAGGCAAGTGGTGGATGCTGCAGTAGCTCACTGGGAGCAGAGAGCACTGCAAGGTGGGATGGACCATGGAAATGCTGCCACTGACACACTGTGATGTCCATGTTCACAGGAGGCAACATGTTAGCACAGGAGGAGGGGAAGGAGTAGGGGCCTGGATGGAAGCACAGGCCCAACTTCATGAAGGGAGAGACAGATGCCATATTCTAGGCACTACAACAGGGAGGCCCTGTTGAGTGGTGCCATAGGCACACCACAGGACAGGGCTGCTGGATGGGAGGAGGTGGCGAACTATGTGAACCAGCATGGCAGCCGCCAGCAGTCAGCACAGGAGTGCGACAAGAAAGTTGGGACTGACAGGCAGCACATAAAGCAGAAGGTGACAGCCATCAGGGCATCCTGGAATGCCACCGGAGGAGGGCTTGAGGATGCACCCACACTGACACCAATGGAGGAGCTGGTGGCAGCCACCATCTGCTGCATTTCAGTGGAGGGTGTGCCTGGAGGAGGCTTCCAGATGAATGGTAGCCCATCACTGCATGGTATGCATTTCAGCCATGCACAGCTGGTGGCCCAGAGGGTGTGTACATGGACGTGCTGTCATGCATGCAGCCATTCTGCATGGCATGTGCACATGTGCACACCCATGCACATGCCATGCTGCAGAACACATGTAGCAGCAGTGTATGGGGGCACAAGTGGACACTGCATCAATGACATGCCATCCTTGTCTTGCAGCACCTGCATGCCTCCATGCAGAGAATGGGGCGGTGGGAGCAGTGGCACCCATGGACACCGGCATGACATACCGTGGATCTGCACCACGGTGCCCATGGCTGTCCATGGCCTAGGGTTGGATGAGGCCCTGTATGTGATCCTGCAGGATGCCAGCCTTGGTTTCCTGTGTGCAGACACAGATTGGGGCAGGGTCTGACTCTGATGATGACTTCAGACACCTCCTGGACAGCACGGGTGACATTGTGGGCATGCTGCCCCTGCTGGTGGAACAGCCAGATACAGCACCTAGTGCACTGCCAGTGGTGGAACAGCTGTCTGCCACCACTGCTGTGTAGTGGTATGCGGTGCCATGGATGTGCCTGTGTTGGTGGTGAGGTGCAGCCATGCAGGTGCAGGGCAGCAAACAGCAGCATGAGGGGTGATGGCAGTACTCTGCGGGTGCCACCTGGCAGCTGGACACAGGGTCCACCAACAGTGCACCTGCTGTACCAATTCCCCCTGCAGACCCCACTGTGCAGTGTCCACCAGAGAGGGGGGGTTGTGCAACATGACAGGTCACCCCTAGATGATCAGTGTCCCACCTGGGAGCCCCAGGATGTGGACCATCTGGCTGAGCACACCCGGTTACTGCGGGTGTCCATTCAGCAACAGGTGCTGCTCGCCGCTGGGGTGCATGCACTGTGTGTGGAGGTGCACCAGTTAGCTGAGCAGCAGGACAGGGGCACTGCACAGATCCTGGAGGGGATGCAATGCAAGCAGAAGGCCATGACTGCATCATTGGATTGCATTGCCAGCACAGTTTTGAACAGCTTTGCGTTGCTGGCTGCCACAGGGCATGGCTATGCACAGGAGACCCCCCGCAGTGTGCTGTCCACCTCACAGACCTGGCATTGGGTGACCCCATCACAGTCGATGCCAGGCTCAGATGTAGGCATCCCAGGCATGCCTGGGGTGGGCCTATTTGGGCGTCTGCACACCCCCATGAGGACACACAGTCGTGGTTCCACACTTCCACCCCTGGGGGGCTGTTGAACACTCCCCTGGCTGATGCACAACCTGTGACTGCCGATTGGCTGCAGTGCAACTGTCTCCATGGCCGTGGTGGCCATTGTACCATGTGGCTGCCTTTATCTGCTTGCTGCCCTGACTGCGATTTGCGGTGGATGCCCTGTGCACCTATAAGCAATGTGTGTGTGACATACAGATGGTGGCACGCCTGTGTAAAGTAGCGCATGCTGCCTGTGTGTGTGCATGCCCAGCCACTGGACCATGTGATGTGGGCATGATGAGGCAGTCTAGCACCAGTTGCACCTGTGCACCGGTGCCATGCGTCTGATCCACACAACAGTCCAACACCTGAGCGAGTGGGTGCATGTGTGTGTGTTGCTGTGTGTGGGTGTGTGCCACTGACTCCCCTTCCCCTGCATCATGCCTCTGTGTGTGCATGCCTTTTACCATATATGTCCCTGCATGTGTGCTGTACTTGTCTGTGTAGCCCATGCATGTTTACCGCGCCACCTACCTGCATTCCCCAAAGTGTTCCTGTGTGACAGTATCGTGGTGGCGTCATGCCTGCTGTTGCAGTCAGGGGTTCCTCCTCCTCCCAGGGGGTGGCTGTCCACCACCCTCTGGCACATTGTCTCCATCATCCCCACTACTGTTGCCCCCATCTGCCTCGACAGCTATCCCATGGTCTATGGCCATGTTGTGTAGTGTGCAGCAGACCAGGAATATGCCACAGGCTTTCAAGGGGCTGTACTGTAGGACACCTCCTGACCTGTCTAGGCAATGGAATCATGCCTTCAGCATGCCAAATACATGCTCGATGATATTGCACCTGCTGGGGTGTGCCTCATTGTACCGTTCCTCTGCTGGGGATGATAGGCAGCGGTAGGGGGTGAGCAGCCAGGGCCTCAGTGGGTATGTGCTGTCACCTGCGTGGAGAATAATGTGGTTAGCCCTATGCTCTGCTGTGTTGCACACCTTGTCTGTCCCTGGCACCCACACCACCATGCACACCCTGCCCACCCCACCCCAGATCTGCTCTGCCCATCGCCCCTTGCCCATGCCATACTCACCCACTAGGTGGCCCATGGGGATTTCCCCATGTTCAAACCTGTGGCACAATGCAGAGCTGTGCCAGATGAATGCATCATGTGCACTCCCAGGGTGTGGGGTGCAGACATTGATGATGCACCCCGTGGCATCGCACATCACCTGGCAGTTGATGCTCAGGCTCCCCTTCCTGTTAATGTATGCCACTCCCTTGAGGCCAGATGGAATGTGGATGCCCATGTGGGTGCAGTCAATGGCCCCAATCATGCCAGACATGCGTGCCACCCTGTGGAAGTCTTGCATGTTCACTGTAGACTCTGCCTGTGTGCCGGAGAAATGGATGAATTCTGAAGCATGTGGCTGCAGGGCACTGAGGAACTGTGTGAGGAGGTGGGAAGTGGCTGACTGGGTGATGCCCATGGTGTCCCTTGTTAGTTATTGGAAGGTGCCCATAATGAGCAGGCATATGACGGTGGTCACCGTCGTCACCACGGACATGGCGTGGCTCTGTCTGGTGGGTGTCCACATCTCCTCAATGCACAGCTTGCAGAGCTCCCTCAGAATGGCCCTGTTCAGGTGGTACCGGCTGACAATTTTGGTGTCACTATTGTTCTCAAAAGTGATGCGGGCACGGTACCACCTGTGTTGGGCATACCGACGATGGGCCCTTCGTCGGCCATGTAGCTGTTCCTCCTGCCTCCTCACACCCCTCATTACTGGAAGGGAGCACTGTCCATCTCTCCTGCTGTCCACTGTCCCCCTGGGCTGTTCACTGCTGGCTGTATGCCACAATGGTACACTGTTTCTGTGTCTGTGTGCATGTGTGTGTGTGTGTGTGTGTGTGTTCTCTCTCTCTCTGCCCCTTTCTCCCTCACCCATGCCACCGCTGTGCCCCTCTCCCTTTGTGTCTGTTCACATGTCCATATGTTTGTCTGTCTATCTGACTCTATCTCTCCCTCTCACTCTCTCTCAGTGCAACTGCTGTCTGTGTGTTTGCACCCTGTTTTTATAGGAACAATTCTGGTTGATGCAAGTTCGATTTGCTCCACACTTGGACCATGGTTTGCACATTGAATATTCCCTTGTGCTGGATATTCATGGGAACGCCCCCTGCACCTGCGCTGCATACACTATAGTTGTGCATTGGCGCAATGGATTTTGCCCTGTGCAATGGCTCCCACTGAATATCACTCCTCGGCGCAATTCTGTACTTGCCCTGGTGCAACTAAGTTGCTCCATGCTCAACTGCTCTGAATATCAGGGCCTTAGACAACAAAGAGTTCATTGTCATTAGAGCAGAGAAAAAAAAAATCAAGGTTTCTCCAAAACTAGGGTTTCCTATACATCAGTGTGACTTGCCACATAGCCATCCAGTTTAAACTCTTAGATGGTACAAAAAGACATTGGGGCATACTGAAAATATTGACTAGCTAACAGATCAGCAAACAATATGAAAGAATCAGATTACCATAACATAGATATTATTGCCCAGTTCTACTTATGTAGTGATTAATTCAGCCCTTTAAAGACTTTACACAAATGTCATTGTGAAAATGACAATCATTAATACTAGAGTAGTAATGTGAGTGTATAAATATACTAAGATTAGGACGTAAAGTAAATGACAAAGATTCATTGACAAAGAGTGAGTTTTGTGAATGTTTAGTCAGAGATAATATGGTAGATTCTGAAATATAATGATGTTTCTGTCTGGAATCTTGTCTTATTTAATTAATTAATTAATTTAACACTTCAGAATTAACCTTTCACCTATGAGATCTTTTACAAAGGTTCCATGTCAAGAGACACTATAACAGTTATAACAGTTACAATCCCCCGTCAAGTGTCAGATTGATCAGAAACTGGCCACATGTTGGATAAAAGTATACAAAATGAAAGAGGAAAGGTTACCCTGAATATGTTTAGAAGAAGCACTGGTATATAAAGATAACGTTTTTTTTATGTCCAAGTATAAATACTTTAGAGAAAGTAATAAAATCTTTTGATTTGTTAGAAAACTTGGTATATAGCCACATAAAGCCGATAGAATACATAAATTGGGAAATAAAAAATTAAATTAAAGATATTTACATTCAACAGGATATTAATTTAAGTAAAGGGTGTAGAATAAGTAATTGGTTGGTGGAAAATAAAAGAGATTTTGGGATTGAACCTTGTTTAATTCTTATTAAAAATCCAGACAAAAGAAAAAGTTATACAAGATTTCGCTTTGAGTATTATAATTCACAATGTTTAAATGGATTGCAAGCCAAGCAGAACAAATCAAAATGTGAATGTGGTCTTGGAATAGGCAATAATATTCATTTACTAATTCTGTGTCCTTTGTACGAATATTATCGAAGGCGTTATCTAGGAGATATCCTAGGTAATCTGTGTATGGAACCAAGATATCAAGAAAATTACTTGTTAAAAACAGCTAAGGAGTAGGTTTTAAAAGCGAATTTCTGTAAAACAATTGAACAGAAAAAAAATATCATTTAGAAAAATAATAGAATTTATTGGCTAGGACAGTACATAATGATCATTGTTATATGGAGACATTTTAATACTATTGTAAGTGTTTCTTCTTGGGATGTATAAAATGTGTACTTTCTCTCTGCAATGATATTATGTTTATGTTTACTTGAACCAAATCACAGCTTTGCACATATGATGAGAATGATTTTAGAAAATGTATGATTAATAGTGTATTTATATTTGTAACGGTCTATTAGACAAACAATAAAATACTACTACTACAGTTACAATGGTACAATTCACATAGATAGAAATACAGGTATCTAACATAGGAATGCCAGCTGGGCAAGACAGTAGCTTTGCAGTTGATTACAAGTAGTCGAAATTAACAAGTTTGAGAGGTATATTCAGCTGCCATGGGAACAGACATTGTCACAAGTTTCAAGTTCTAAATTCTTCAAAATAGTTGCAGGTAAAGGGAGGAGGGAGAGGGGTGTCAGAGTGAGGGAACAACAGGCACAATCCTGGAGTTGAGCTGGGAAAATTGGAGCTAGGAGAGCAACAGGTGATAGGTAAAGTAACATGGAGGTAAGTATGAGGTAAGGGCAGGATTCAGTAACAAGACAGTAGTGAGGGGATGAGGAAATGAGGGGGTAGTAGCAGATTGAGAATCACAGGGATGGGACTGAATTAATGGAGCTTAGGCATGCAGAGAGGGGGGCTGGGACGAACAAGTTGGGAGTAAGGGCTAATCTGCGGTGCCTTAAAATCCTATTGGGTGAAGTTTGGGAGTCTGATTTCCCAGACTGGAGTACTTATGTGTACAGTGAGTGCCTTACTAAGGGGTGTAAGTGCCTTATCCATGTCTGCATTCACAGATTCTAGTGTTGATTAGGGATTACGTCAGCTCATACTTAAAGGTAGAGAAGCTCTTTGCATTCTTTACTCCAACGAGGAGCTTGTTTAGGCAGAGGGGAGCCCTGTAGGTGAATGAGCGCTTGCCGAGAAATGTCCCCATGAAGTGGATGCATAGGGTACCTCTAACCATGCCCCTTGTGTTATGCTATGGATGAGTCAGTAGGACAATGTGTTGGATGCAGAGAGGGTGCAAGGCCTAGTTGGGCTTTTTTACCTAGTTGGCAAGTTTGTAATTTGACCATGTCTCTGAGTGTGAGCTAGTTAGTTCATACAAGGTGCACATGTGGGTAAGTTTATCTGCCCCAGGGACTAGTCTACATGCTTTATTGAGTGCTGTTGCCACCCATTTTAGGGCAGTTTCTGAGGCAGCACCATACAGTGCGAGACTGTAGTCAATTATCGATAGGCTAGAGCTGGTGATGGAGAGGTGAAGGGCTGTGGGTGTAAGGTATTGATGGTGCCTATATAAAACCCCAAGTCTGATACTGACTGCTTTTACTACCTGTTCAATGTGCCTCCAGAAGGACAGATTGCAGTCTACCTGCTCCACTGGAACTGCCTTGTTGTTGGTAATGATGAGTACAGGGTTTCTTGCTTTTCATTGATAGCTTGAGATGAGCATGGTTTCATTTTTTTTGTAGTTGAGTAGCAGTTTTTGTTATTGAAACCAGTCTTCAAGTTTGTGAAAGATGGCCTGGACATTTTGTTGGAGTTGAGCAAGCTGGGAATGACAATTCAAGATAACTGCATCATCAGCATACAGAATGATTTTGATAGTGCAGGCATCAGGGAGTGCTTTTAGAAATAAACTAAAAAGCTGCAGACCATGAATGGACCCTTGGGGGACTACCAGAAAGACCTCACTAGTGATAGAGACAGCAGCCTCTATTTTAATGCTCTGTGATATGCAGGAGAGGTAGTTGTGGAACCACCTTACACAGGTGGTTAGCAGGCCTTGATACTGCAGAATGGTTGACTGTGTTGAATGCTTTGATGAGATCAATAAAAATTTACCCCACAAGAATACCTCCATCCAGGGCCCTATGCAAAAAGTCATAGAATTCGACCAAGACAGTTGACGTGCTATGGTCCTTCCTGAAGCCATGCTTTTGTGTGCATTGAAGACTGTATTTTTGCAGATAATCAATGATTTGGTCAACTACTGTTTTTCCCAGAGCTTTTTAGAGGGGGTAGATGATTGAGATAGGCCTGTAGTTAGAGGTGCTTGTATAATCCCCACTTTTGTGAATCGGGGTCACTAGAGCAAGTTTCCAAACTGAGGGGAATTTAGCAAGTGTGAGGGATTTATTGAATATTTGGGGGCAAGCACTTCTTCTAAGGTGAGAGCAACCATTTTCAAGTGAAGTTTATCACTCTCTTGCCTGGTTTTGCCAGTAAGATTTTGGTGACTGCAAAAAGAGGACTAGGCAGTTCTGCCTATATTCAGCATTCTCCCAGATGGAAACCAACTGAAATTGAATCCAATTATGATATTGGCAATATTTTTAGTGAATGGGGGAAATTTGCTAGGAAACGGGAAATTCCACTACTCTTTTCAACAAGTGGTATGGGATCTTTAATGTCCACCTCAACAGCCAGAAAAATAGGGATACAGAACTTCAGTTTAAGGCCTCATCTGAAAGATGGCATATCTGCAGTGCAGCACCCCACTCATGCTGCCCTACAGTGTCAGATTTGGGATTTTACTTCCTGGTGTAGGGCTTGAATCCTCAAGCTTACAATCTTCTGATCCAGAGGTGAGTGTGCAACCTGATGAGTCACTGACAGTAATAATGTCATTTTCTCTAAGAAATCTGGGGGGTGGAATTTCAAAGCCTATATCTAGATTCCCATTTACTATTGAACCACTCTGAATATAAGCAAAATCACCCCAATGTCAGATTTTCAAAGCTAGGGCACAGTTATGTCCAATTTCCAGAACTATGACTTTGTTCTGAAATGTCCAGTTGAAATAGTCCTGGTATAAATGTGCCTGGACACAATTTTCAAACCAAGTTTAACCTGGCCTGTCATTTAAATCTATGACTAGCATTTTTCATTTATTTTTTTAAATTGGACGTAAAATACCATAAAACAGCAACTAATTCTGAATGTAAATCCAGCTTTTGAAAATACAGTAGCCCTGTGCTATGACTTTTGAAAATTTCACCAGACATAAGTAGGAGCTTTATTCATTTTGAACAGAAAAATACCACCTGATGTAAGTAGGGGTGTTGCCCATTTTATAACATTTGAAATCTCACTCTCTTAATGTCTTCTACTACATGGGTACTGGCACAGCATCCTGCTGTATGTTATCATAACATAGAATTTGACGGCAGATAAGGACTGCTTGGCCCAACCAGTCTGCCCATTTCCATACCTAATGGATAAGCTGCAGATCCTAGTTAACCAGCAGCCTACTTCTTCCTACCCCCACCCCCTAGAATTGCCTTATGACTGTCCCATGCATGCTTGAATTCCACCACTGTTTTTGACTCCACAACCTCCTCCGGAAGGCCGTTCCATGCATCCACAACCCTCTCTGTGAAAAAATACTTCCTTAAATTACCTCTGAGCCACCCCCCCCATCTTCAAATTGTGCTCTCTTGTTCTTGCACACCTCTTTTTTTGAAATATGCTACCCTGTAGTTTTAAACAAATGTTTCAGTTGTAGTATTTGTCCAGTTATGTTTCTCATTACTGTTTGTGATGTACTATTGTTACCAATCAATCTACTGTCTGACTGCCATCCAATACCCACTGCAACATTAACTTTAACACTGGCTAAAGAAATGGCCAACAGTTGCTCTATGTGCCTATTCTCAAACCAGTGTCATATGGCTTGATGCAGCAGTATGTTACAGTACTCTGTATACACTAATTTCATTAGGATGATATTAGTTGTGTGGGTACGTTGGGCCCAGGTTCTAAATTAACTGTATTGCTTTTGAATACTGGGTAATTTTCAGAGGGTCTGCATGGGCCACAGTGTGCCTGTGTACAATTTTTGTTTGATGAGTACAGTCACCCAGGATGATGTCTGCATGTCCACCATTGCATGCTTAGAGACAAGGATTAATTCAGCAAGCCCATTTTTGTGGGTTAGCCTGACTTAGTTCCCAATTGGAGATGCACCCACATTATATGCCTGATGCATAAACTATATCTGACTATTGCAATCAGCCATTATTTTGAGAACAGTGCCACCTCCATCCAGATGGGTAACAGGCCCAACAGGTGACACTGGGCATTGCCAAATTTGTCAGAAGCTCCTGCACCTGTTCCTTTGAAAATCTGACCATTATATGGTGCAACTAAATTATTTATCAATTTTAAACTGACCAATGAAAGGGATGATTATGGTTCAACTCAGATTTCTATGGAAAGACATTGAGCTCAATTCTCAAATACATTAGACTGCCTCAAGCCCTGGGTGTGACAAACACATGACATATGGGGCTTGTGGCAGTCTATGGCCAGTAATTGGGATTCTCCATTCTGTGCTCCACATGCCATGAGTTAGACTAATTTTTCCTGGTCTAACTTTGCAGACATTTTTATGGGGTTTGTGCCAAATATGTGATGCACACTGCCATAAAGTTGGAAAAATGCTGCAAATGCATGCAACCCATGAGAATGGGGCACACAGTGCTGCAATTTGTTTGGGGTGGTGCAGGATTTGACACAGGGCTTATGCAAGCCCTGCATCACCCTTTGAGAATTGAGCCCATTCTCTGTGTTTGTTACTGTGAACATTTGATCCTGTCATTTGTTTTGAAAACTAGAGCTACATTCCTATTATTGATGGCATTGAAACAAAAAATGAGTAATTTTTCTTCTGGCACTGAACACAGTGAGCTCACAAAAAAAAACAACTCAGAATGGAACCTCCATTAGTGCCAGATAAAATTGTTATTACACCAGGGAAATAGAACAAAACTGCTGATTTCACATTCACACATGTTTTGTGAATTGCAGCAAATTCTGGTATAATTCAGAAACATTTTTATTTGAATAGTACCATTTTTTCCAAATGTGCATTTTTGACAATGTGATTTTTTAAAGTGATTTTCAAGAAATGGCACAATTTCTATTCCAAATTCACATTTTAAAAAATGTACAATTTCAACAATATTTTCCCAAACATTTGTATTTTTAGAAATGTGATTAAAAATGTGTAACAACAACACAAATCAACCATTTAAATACACTGTCCTAATTCACAAAATGTTGTAAAAAATTTCTGGAAATTGTTTCAATGTTAGAGATGTTGCAAAATAAAATTTTGCCGGCACAATTTCTGCAAAATCGGCAATTTCACCATGGTAAATATTTCATGAAATTCCACCGTTCTGTGAAATATTTCACAGGGTGCAAACTTGCAAAAGTTCACCCAAAAATGGCAAAATTTCACCCGCAAGTGGAAAACTTCACCATTTCAAGGAGCAAAACTTTGTACTCTGCAAGCAAAATTTCACATTTCACACCCATGAAATATTTCGCAAAATGCACAAATTTCACAAAATATTTTGCTTGACGAAATTTGTTAATTTAACACAACACTATTTACTGTTGTAAAAACGGCATGAAATGGGTTCTTCTAATGTCACTCGTCACTACTTTGCATCCTAAATCTAAATATATGCAGATGGCCTTTTAGAAAAAGTTTTTTTAAATATGTCAGAATCACACTTTTGTTCAACCCCCATACACACACACACATATAGCAACATACACAGCAAAGTACATAAGCACATTAATAATAAAATACAGAGTAGTATGCAGACATCACAAACTTGTAATCATAATGTGAAGTAGCGCAAACTGACAACTCACAAGTGTAAAGAGCAAAACACAGTCAGTACACTTTGAAACCCAAATTTCTGAACCAAAGAGAAATTATTTGTATTTTGTTAAGAATGTTCATTTAGAATTCTGCATACTTGTTTATAAACTATGTTTCCCTATAGACCACACTAGTGGGTTTTTTGAACTACTATGCTTTCATAAAAACTGAAAACAATTACCTTTGTTCACTGTTACTGGCAAAGCAGCAAGTGCTGCAGTCAGGCTTCAATAGTTGTTTAGCTTCTTTGTCTTCAATACAGTGTTGTAGGGATCTTATATTGAAGCAACAAATCTCACTCTCCCTTTCCAATTAAGTCTGATAATCTTAGTCAGACATGAAATTCCTTCCCGTCTCATTTTTATTCATCTTAAGTTTCCATATCATACCAGTTTATCCTGAAAATAAATGTTGTTTTCACTTCACAGTGAGGCTGAAACACAGTTTAGCAGACTTCATTAGTGCAATCATCAGACTATGATCTATTCTACTACTGGAAACATTTGTGCAGTATTTAATACATAAAGTAGTTACTTTAACTCCTTTGGCTAGATAATTGTTCTGGCCTGTCTCCCTCCAAACCTCCACACTTATTTTGTTCTGTAAGTCATATTATCATTGAGCTTTTCAATGCTTTGCTGGTCAACTTTCAATTGTTAATCAATCAATACATTTAAAAATCAATAAATAATCCTTCAGCTGATTTTATCTGGTACTATCTGCATTTGCATCAGAATAGACAGCCTGTGGAGGATTTCTGCATGCCAAGATTTGTCTGTGGCTCCTTCTCCTTCTGACATTTGAGCTGGTTGGTCAGGGAAGGTAGGCAGGTAGACTCCCACTAGGGACAGGGCTAAGCAGGCAGGTAAGGGGTTCCCATGGGGCAGTCTTGTGGCCAGTTGGGAGTAGCAAGAGGGTACTTGACCAGAAGAATAGTTGTGCAGAACCCTTTTACTCCATCACTTCGGTATTGTTCAGTCAATGCCTGTATTTGATTAGAGTGCCCTTGCAAAAAAAAAAAAAGTGGAGCGTTAATAACAGTCAGGCTGCCATGGCAAGGCCCTCCCTCTATGAGCCCAGATTCAAGTAAAATGATGTCTAATCACAACTTCCCTTCACAGTACAAATATGTGGTGCTGTAGAGAGGGGAGGTGGATACCACAGAAGGGTTTTTTTGTGTGTTTTTGTGTTTCCATGTTTTGTGTTCACAGCTTACAGATTCATGATACCTATAAGGAGAACGAGAACTGAGGCAGAATTCAAGCAGCAGTTGAAGGTCTTTGCCCAGATAAAAGGAAAAGCATGGTGGGATGCTTGCTTTCAGAATCTGGGAGGTCCATCTCGAATTCTGGCTCAATCAGCTATGCATCCACAGCCTATGACACCCAGGAGCCCGCTCCAGTTAACCAACCATCAGCAGCCCCGGTGAAGAAGGTTAGCACACACAAACCCCATCAAACACCTGCTGCACTGGTGTATCCACTGCAAGGTAAGATAAATTCCAAAAGTTGGAGTGTTGAAGAACAGGGATCTGCTGAGGCATGTTTTTCAAGTGTCCATCCAAATGTGCAGCCAGTGCTCCAGGGTATCCAGTGATGACGGTGAGTGCAAATGAGTGACTCATTTGCAGCACCTGACGTGTGAGCTACCCTGTAAGGGTAGAGACAGACAGGTACAGTGAGGGTAGATATGAGTGAGGGTGGGTTGTGTTATTGTAGGACAGTGACCAGAAGGGACATGAAAGGGAAAAGGATTTGTATGGTGCAGTGAGGCATGCTGCTGCCGAGCTAGCCATGTGGTGTGGTAGTGAGGGTGGCTAGCTATGGCAAAGCAGGTACAGAGTATGGGGCTGGGAGGGGTAACATTTTGTGCTTTTTCTGGAATTTTTTTATTTTGGGACTGTCTACCCCTCCTCGACATGCACCCCCCTGGAGTTGGTAATCTACAATCGGGGGGTGGAGTGGGGGGTGCAGCCCCCCTACATAACTGTTATATTTGGTTGTTAGCTGTGGAGTCGCGTAAAAGTGTACATCACCGTTTTGCTTTTCAGCGATATACACTCACTGTGATAGTGATCACTGTTTTGGATCACTTTTGTGGCATGGAACCATGCTCCAGAACCCATGTAAGAATAGAAGGGGGGATTCCTCTCCCATAGGGCCAGCAGATAATGACTTTACTGTCCTGGTGGGTCCCAGAGGTCATGAGGTGGCCTGCTTCATCTGGTTCCCCTGGCAGGGCAATCTCAGCCATCAGCCCCACTCAGATTCTGGTGCAGCCTATTCCCTCAGTTCTAGTAGCTCTGGTGCAACCCTTTCAACTGGTACAGCTAATCCCAACTTCTCTGACCCTGCTCCAGCTGGAGGTGCCCCTGCAAAGACTGTCACTGCTTGAGAAAAAACTCAATAACATCCTGGCTTTCAAAAGCACAAACGGCTGAAACCCCAGCCAGTTGGGTTGGTACTGATAGTGGCACAGGATTCGGTAGTTTCACCTTCTACTCTGGTGACATAAGGTGTGCCACTACCAGTTGCCACAAGCCATGATAGCATGGTTGACTGAATGGGCATGCACCTCTCTGACAAAAATAGTCAGAAGCTAGGCAATGGGAATATATGGATGTTTTCAACTTGTTAAATAGACCCAAAGAGCTGGATGATGTGAAGGAGAAAATGGACAAGGGCAAAGGGGTGGAAATGTATTTATTTATTTATTTATTTACTTATCGTGGTCTCGTATTAACACCTTTGAGATGAGAGCTCATTAAATAGGTTCCACGGTAAGTAGGTAGGAATACAAAACATCAGTTGACAATACATCAATTGAATAAACAGAGCTTATACATAGGGTAGGTAAGAATTAACAAAACAAACATGAGCTGTGCATGTTCAGCTGTAATGACAGTGCCAGACTTTGGCTAGTTACTAAGTGCTGTTGGAGGACAGAGTCATAATAGTAAAGAGTGTACAGAGAAGATGAGTAGCCAAGAGGCCTTGTCAGGTGGGAAAAACAGCGGGGAAGGTATTTATGAGGTGGGACAGGTCTACAGTGGCAAGACATGGATAGGGAGTAGACATTGGTTCAGGGGTGTAGAAGGGGAAGGGGGAAGGAGGAAGACAGTATGGGGTAATGGAAAGAAAGAGGAGGCAACAGGGGAAGGAGATGGGTCTATAGCAGGAGGTGGGGGCAATCGAGGGGAGGGTGACAGAGTGAGAGAAGGGAGGATTAGGGAAGGCAATCTCAGCTGGAGCAAGACATTATTTGTTGCTTTAGGTACTGTTTAAATGCACCCAGAGTGGGATTGCTAGCTATATTATCCTGAAGGGAAATTAAGAAAAGAGTTACTACACCAGGCCTGGTAAAACTGTTTTGCTGATTTTGTAATTTTTTGCAGTCATTTCATCTCCATTTAATGTATTTAATGTGGGTGGCCTGTGGAATTACTATAGCCAGATGATGGCCAAGGTTGGCCTGTCAAATTGCTATAGCCTGATGGTGGCATGCATGCCAGTAAATGGGGGGGGGGGTGTGATTAAACTGTGATGAGGAATTTCACCTGTGATATGCTGAACCTCCCAATGTTGTGGACCACTGATATTGGTGGGGGGTCAAAATATTGACAGTGTCTTTCCAGTCAAGAGCTTTGTCACCAAAAAGCGGCTAAAAGGGCACTACTGAGAAAGGGGCAGTGGGTGGGGTGATGTTATCATTTTAATCACGGGTTGTGTAAGGTGGAACAATGTAGGTGTAATCATGAGTGTGCAGTGTATGACTGATCACACTCATTCATCCATTGCAAACCAGCAACCACCACTCTACAGCCCCTTTGGAAGTGGTACACCCAGCCTTCCAACATTAATAAGGGTGCATAGCCTTGAGATATGCTAAGCTTTTACCTGGATAGTGGGATCAGTTTGAGCACTGAGAGGGCTTTTGTGGCTTGCTGCTCCACCACCTCTTCCAGATTCAGAATACCCTATTTTCTTTCCAATTCTACCCACGCTCTGCCTTTCTCACCCTTTTTACTTTAAAAGTGACTGGCCAATCACAATACTAGAAGATGCACAGTGAAAGTGCATTTTGCTTGGGCAGCTTGAAATTTCTACTGACAAACATTCTTAACCAGTTCATTCCACCTATGTCATGCTGTTCACTGCTCTGTTGCTAAGAGAATTGCACAGATGTTGCACAATGGCCACAGCTTTTTTCTGTCTGTGACTGCCATGTCAGCATCCACTAAACCCAGCCATTCTCTAAAAGGAACTAAAGTAGAGCAATACATGATGCAATACAGTATCCTATGGCACTGCATGACAAAAGGGATTAACTGCCACTGAAGGTGCCTTGTTTAATGCAATAACTCTACTGCAGTATTGCATTGCATCCTGGCTGGCTCCACTGTATAACACATACCCAACAAAACCCAATGCCACCCATCATCTTCACAACTTGTGGTGTGCACTCAGTCCTGCCACAAGTATTCACCCTTGTCCCAGCTCTGATACTGTACAAAAACTGATGGTGGATGCCCAACCCCACCACTGGTACAGTATTCCCCCCTCCTGCCCACACCAACTCTGCTACAAAAACTGGTGGTGGGTGCTCAATTATGCTGCCAGAATTATCCCCTATTGAACACCCTAGCTGTGCTATAAAACCAAGTGGTGGGTGCTCAGTCCTACTGCCAGCATTCCCCACAAGCCAATACTTGGGAGGCCAATCCCCAGTGCCACAAATAGTAGCCACATACACACAGATGCACAAACACACACACACACACCACCCCACAGCACACTCCCAACACTGGGGTTCCCAACTTCTAGTGACAGCTCTTGGTAACACTTTATTTTAAGTGTCCTTAAGTACATTGTAATTACTGTATAACTACATTGTAACTGCTATGTAAGTACTGTGTAGTTACATGTAATTGGTTATTAGTTTCACATTTTCATATTATGCAGTTAGACACACATTTCTATGAAGTAACTACACTGTTATTGCACTGCAAATATTATGTAGTTGTTAATTACTTTCACATTTGACTGATCTGTAGTTATACAATTTTCATGAAATGGTAGTTGCACGTGCAGCCACAACTGTTTCTCTTTTGGCATACATTGATTTATGCTGGAAGTGTAACTACACATCTAACAACTGTTGCAAAATGCAACAGAAAAATTGATTTATGCTGGAATTGTAACTACATATGTAACAGCTGCTGAAAAGTGCAACACACATAGTTACATTTGCCAGAAAGAATTGATTTGAGGCAGAAGGGAGGGAACAGTAATTGCAGTAACTACCACATCATACGAATTGTGTAACCACAGCACAGTACTACCCATCTTCTCTGTGTTAATCTTTACCATTCATCACTGGCTGGGTGACAGCCAGAGGTGCAGCACCCCATGGGAGCTTTTTTTTTGTAAGGGGATGAGCCAGAGTTGGAGGACCCACCACCCTTGGGGTTGATGCATTACATGTTTTTTGTGGATCAGCCAGCAATGGTCACCGGCTCCTCTTACTCCCCTTCAGTTCTGCTTCTCCCACCATCGAGAGTGCAGCACCTCGCCCTTACTGAAAAAATTTAATCTGAGAAATTGTGGCCTAGTAAGTTGTTTTGATGCTGTCATCGATGTCTTTTTCACTCTGTTCCAATTCCACCATCTACTAGTAACTCTGCACAGTTTTCTGCAGGAATCTGGCAAGACCCTTCCTTTTTATTTTTTGAAGCTGCACCAATTCTGTTTCTTATTATTATTTTAGTTACCACGAGTCATGCTGGATTCATCCATGGACAAAAAGTGCTCTTTCAAGGTGGTCCACCCTACCTACTGTATGTGTCACCATCTCTGCACCAGCAGATGTCCGTTACAGACTGGCATGACCAATGCCTCTCCTGCCTGGGTCCATCTTATGATAAGGATAGTTGCAACACATTCTTCTCCATGGACCATTGAGTACTGGAGCACCATGCCTAGAAAGTTGGCCATGATCTGCTGACTTTCGCAGGGTGTCATCATACGATGGACTCCAAGCACAGGTCTCTCTGCCCTTCCTCCAGGTCCCCTCCCTGTTCAATACTGACCAGTGAGGAAGGGGCCTCTTCCCTGTCTAGACTTGTCAAGGAGGAGGTCACATTTGAAATGCCAGAGTAAAAGTCTGGCCTCCTTGGTGGCCAGGCTGGCAGCACCGCACAGGCAGTTACCTCCTCAGAGATGCAGGCTCTCCTGGTGTTGCAGCCCACACCTGCTGGGCCTGGCATGGGTGGCTGTTCAGTGCTGCCCACCAGTGCTGTTCTGCATCCTGGGGCTGTTCAATGCTCCCATGATTGGCACAGCACCACAAGTGGTACTGGGCTCTCCTTCAATGCTGCAAGTGGTGGCATGGATAGGAAAATCTCCAGGGATGCTCATCTGGATGTCTTCTGGATCTCCTCTTCTCCAGAGCCAGATGATCAGGAGACTGATCCAGGCTGGCTGCCCGACTCCTCGGAGTTGGAGGGCTCTCCAGTGCCCAGTACCTCTGCACATTCCCAGGCATCTCTTTCAGTGCAACCAGCAGTTATGGTCAGTGCCAGCTCCCATGCTGATGGCAAGGTCTGGAGTGGGCCTGTCAATAGTGGCCCTTGGTCTGAGACAATGGTGGTTTGGGTCTTGGAGGCCTGTGCAGCTGCTGGTCTTGGTGCCAGTGCCAATTGTCCCCTTGGCTGGAACAGAGACTCCCTCTTCTGCAGCCTTCCTCAGGGGGCCAGCAGGATTGGAGCAGTCACTAGCTTCAAGAGTGAGGAAGAGATCAACCTTGGAGTCAATGGGGTTGAGAGGGCAGGACATGGGCAGCGACCTTCCCCAAAGACCCTTCAGGGTTTGGGGAGGAGTCACGATTCTGAGCCCTTGTTCTCTCACTTATCCCCTTCAAGCGAGGCCTTATTGGGTGAGGTTGGGGTCCATCCTTCTAGTTCTATGTGGCCCCAGTCTCCCTACAGGGGAGTTTCCCCTTCAGAGCTCAGTCCTGACTGCTTTGAGCTGAATGAACAGCCAGTAACTGCATGGACTGATGGATCCTCAAGAGGTCTAAGATTGCCTGTGAGGTTCCATAGCCCTAGTAGAGGTCAGTTGCATAAGGTCAAGTGTGTCTCCCCATTGCCTCTGCAGCCCCCCTTATTTCTCAGGTCACTTGGGCCCTTTGAGCCCTTGACCTGGGAGCAGTTTAGAGCCACTGCTGCTGCCTTCCACAAGTATGTGAGGGCTATGGATGAGAAGGTCATTTGCCTATCTCCCCCCTGTAGCAGCAGGACCTGGACTCTTCAGATTCCATGGCCTCCGGGTACCTCTGTCCATCTGCCCTCAGACACTGATCAGCCAGAGTATCAATGCTTCCTATCAAGGCTGTTCGGAGATCTACATCTATCCCACATTGCAAGACACAATACTGAGTGGAAGACACATATCTTCCTTAGGGAATTAAGTGTGGACCACCCGGTGGTCCCTCCCTGGCCAATTCCCTTCCAGAAGGCATCAACCCACTCCTGGCTGTGCCCATCTGCCCCACCTCAAGCTCCTATGAACTGCCAGTGTAGGCATTGCACACCCCAGGGGACTCCAGAGACCTTGTCTCATCCATCTATGGGAGCAAGGGTACTGGATACCCCTTCAGGTCATAGACACCCGATGCATCATCAACCCCAGATGAGGATTCTGAGGAGTTCTAATGCTGGGGATGGAGAGTGTTCTCCTTGGTGCATATCATGTTCAGTATTGCCATTCATCAGGCACACCATGCTGCCTACAACAGGCATCTGTGGTCAATGCTAAACCAGGTGCTGGCATTGCTGCCTGATACAGAGGCAACCAGACAGACCATTGCCCTCTCTGTGCTGGACCTGGAGCTTGCAAGGCACCAGGCAAGGGTGATTTATGACACCAAGGAGATAGCTTCAAGGCTAGCAGTGACAATAATCTGCCTTAGGCAGACGGAGTGGCTTCATCTATCAAGGTCGTCACCTTTGGTCAAGCATAGGGTGCTTCCCTACACATTCTGGGGGATCCACCTTTTCTCCCACAGGATGAGGCAGGAACTACAGGGGCAACTTCTGTTTCCCAGGCAATGGGAGACCCAGTCTTGCACTGACCATTCGCAGGCCTAATTGGCCTGTAATGGATCTCTTCCTTTTGTGGTCCTCCCCCATGAAAGGCTGAGAGACTCATGTCCCTCTGAGAAGTGCTGTGCCCCCTTCGGAGGGGTCTTGGTACTCATCCAGACAGTGATGAATGGTGAAGACTGACATGGGGAAGATATGAAAATTACTTACCTATTGTAATTCTTGATCTTCCTGTGTATCTTCACCATTCATCACTGACACCCATCCACCTTCCCCTCTGTGTTTCAGTTCCTGGGTGATGCCCCCTACCTGCTTGCCTTCCTCTTCCTTATTGCCAGTTGTGGGCAGGGTCCCACTGGTACCTCTGAGTCCTCTGCTACCTTCCAAAGCAACAGCAGACCCATCCTGGGAGGGAGGGAAAGTAGGGCTTCATGCCCTGGCCTTAGGGATTCCCTATGGGTCCTTCTTTTCTCAGATGAGGGGGTTCTTCCGGGACCTGGTCCATTCCTGTGAGCTGTGACTGACTCCCAGTGATGGGGGATAGCCTCTATGTGGGGAGGGGAGAGGAGGAGAGGGCCCATGGGGACTCTCCTTCTCCCTCCTTATATTATTTTTCCTCCTTCCCCTTTTTTGTGGGGGTAGGTCTTGTCCTGGACAGGATTCTCCCCCCGAACCCTGTGGGTTCTCCCTCTCAGGACAACAGTAACTGGAAGGGGCCTTGTCCGAGGGTGGCTGTCAACACCCTGTACTGCAGTGGTGGAGAGAGGGAGACCTTCTCCTTACCTGCTATTCAGGAGGAATTGATGTCTGAGACTGTTACTGTTCTCACCTTTTTAAGCCAGGAGGTACTCGGTTCTGAGTCTTTGTCTGAATTACTGTTATTCTTCTCCAGCTGGAGTTTCTGGGGTCTGGCCTAGATTTGGCTCAGCTAAATTATGTAGTCCCTGTGTTATAGCAACAGGCTAAGTAACCTCCCAGATGTTAAACAACGTCTTTTTCCCAGAATTCTTTCTAAGTATAGGATGTGGTGGGGTCTTTCTCTTCCTCCTCCATCTTTCTTCCTCTTTATTTTACCTTTCTCTCTTCTCTCACTGTCTGGTTAGCCACCCAAGTGCAGGGGCCAAAGACCATACCCTCAGGGCCTCCTCCTCTGTCCTCTGGCCAGCTTAATCCTTTTTCAGTTTTATAACCTTTTCTTTAGCTATCCATTGGGCTCCCTTGTCCCACCCTTCTTTTTTCTCTATCCATCTGTTTTCCTCTCTTTCTGGTGATCAGAACTGGGGCAGAGGAGGAGCTGGCAATCATTGCTGGCCGACCCATGAGTGCCATATAATGCATCAGCCTCGAGGGCAGCAGTGATTCAGTTGACAATTTTCAGGCATGACTCAGGCCATTTATTTATTTATTTATTGAATTTTGGTAACCAGGTGAGCCCACTGAGACAAAACAGTCCCATTTTTTAAGGACGACTTGGGAAGTGCATTACATTGGCAGTGAAGACATAGATGATAAGGATGGTACATGTATCAAGTACATATTCGGTTAAAGTAAATAAATGATACAGATACACCAAAGGAACAGAGACAAAGGTAAACATCTTACAATATTATTAAACAATAACAAGTATACATTTTGACAGAGGTAAAACAACTTATGAAAGAACACACCTTAATGTATATACCTTTTGACAATGGAAAAGCGTAAGAGAAAACACTTATTTGCAGGCAAAGGCTCACATGGAAAGGTAGAGAGAAGTAAGAATCATTGAAAACAGGAGCAAGGTGCGGCAGCAAGATGAGGAAATAATGAGCTTTGAAAAAGATGGAGGGAGGTGCAGGCCAGAATTGTGGGAGGCAGTGAGCTCCAAGAACACAAAGCAGAAGAGGCAAAGGATCTCTGGGCCATGGCGATCTGGGGTTTGGCAACTGGAGAAGGGATAGGGAGGCAGATCTCAGAGTATGCCATGGGTGTCACTGCTGAACAATGTCAGTAAGGCAAGGAGGAGAGTAGCAGTGTACTATTTTATGTATGAAGCTCAAAGTAGCATAACATAGATTAGACTCATAGTGGAGCCAACCCAGGGAGGAAAAGACATCACAGTGGTGAAGACGAGCACTAGCCCCCAGAGCAAATCTTTCCACCCTATGGTAGACCTGCGATAGGCAGGAACATGAGGTGGAGGTAGTTGAAAGTAGTAGGGGGCACCATACATGAGGAGTGGCAGGAGAGTTGCAGACTATCTTGCAGCAGGAGGTAGATATGAGGAAGGGACAGATACAATATAGGACACCAAGCTTTTGATTAAGAGTTTTGGTCAGGACTGAGACCTGCATGTCCAGAGAAAGAGAGGAGTCCAAGGTAATTCCTAAGTATTTGAAGTCCTTGACAGATTACAGGACAGTACCTCTGGCAGATGTTACCTACAGCGCTGGAAAGGTTTGTGAAGCTGGGATTGTGAACAGCGTGCACTTTGTTTTTTTTAGTATTAAAGACTAGCTGCTTCTGTGAAAAACAGTCTTTAAGAGTATGGAAGTCAGAGACTAGCATTGAGTTAATCTACCCTACGTCAGAAGAAGATCAGTGTACAGATGAATGGAGGCTCCACTGCAGTTGTGTGGTAGATCATTAATAAAGAGTGAGAACAGTAAAGGGCCGATGATAGAACCCTGGGGGACACCATGGGTTATGGGTCAAGGGTCTGACAGGGAACCCGCCCGCTTAACCCTTTGAGTTTGGCCATTGAGGTAGCTTTGGTTCCACAATAGGGTACTGGAATCAAGGCCAAGGAGGTGCAGTTGCAGAAGCAGGAGACAGATAATGGTACAGGGAATAGAATACACTGAATATAATGAGTACAGCCAGGTACAATTAAGTGCAGGAATACAGTTGAAACACAATCGAGTATCAACTAAAGTGTGGCTGCAACACGCATGATGTACAGTACAATCAGTCCTTCTTATGACTGTTCAGCATTGTACAATGGGACAGTTTAGTCTGAGGTACAGAAGAATTAGGACTGTCATCCAAGGGTAGCCATGCCCCACCCCTAGCCACCCACCTGATCAGCAGCAGGACAAAGGTGTGAGTGCAGTTGAGGTGTGGGTCTGTCTCACAGAAGCAGCATATTTAAAGTTATGTAAGTGCACAAGATGCATTGTGAAACTAGTTAACAACTACATAGTAGCGCAATTACAATGTAGTTATACAGTAGTTACAGTGTTATTAGTGACACTTAAAATTATCCTTCATTAATCATTCAGTCATGAAGTTACTGCAGTATAGTGCAAAGGTTAAAAGCACTGACCTGCAAACCTGGAGAATGGGGTTCAAATCCCAGAGCCACCACTTGTATATTGTGTGACCCCCCCCAAAAAAAGAACATGCACTCTAATGTTGTAAATTGCTATACAATAAAAAATCATTAAGTTACATACTTACTTATTGACTTTTAACAGTGCTGTAGTTACTAAGGAGCATGCTGCTTCTGGGGCATTGTTTCCACTGTTAATGACTAACTAACATGTACTTACAAAGTAAGTACACAGAAACTGTCACTTAAAATAAAGCGTAAGAAGAAGGGTGTAACAGTGCTCTAGTTACTATGTAAAGTGCTGCTTCTGTGGCATTGTTTCCACAGTTAATGACTAACTAACATGTATTTGTAAAGTAAATACACAGAAACTGACACTCAAAGTATAGGAAGAAGGGTGTAACAGTGCTATAATGTATGGAGACAGTCAATTAACCTGTATTTTTTGCAGTCTAACAGCCTGATAATCCCATCCATATGACGTCAGCATGCTGTAAACCTTGCATTGGGACGTCATATCAATGGGATTACAGAATAGAATACCACATGTGGTGACAATTCCAACCATGGAAGGCTAATCTGTTAGTATTCAAAAAGTCAGCATTCCCACCCATTCAGTCCCTGAACTGCCGCAGCACACATCACAATTGATAGCAGTACAGTCCCCCCCAACAATCAGACAGACAGGCTTTCATAGATGAGCAGGAGAATAAACGTACACTAAAGAAAACCGCATCTGACATCCACATGATACAATCCTACCATGCAGATGTACAGGAAATTCATACCATTGCTTCCATTCCGGTCGCTGAGCTTGATCTGCATCTTGATTTTTTTTAATGTACACGCCATACACTATAAAGAACAATGCCTAAGAAGTGGTTGTTAACCACAGAGGTAATCACCTCTCGCGGTTGCCAAGACAACTGTAAACCTCTCGAGCTGCGCTCTTGAGGTTTACTTAGTTGTCCTGGCAACCACTCTAGTTGATTACAGTGTGGTTAACAACCACTTCTTAGGCATTATCCTCTGTGTAGTTACTATGAAAAGTGCTGCTTCTGTGGCATTGTTTCCACAGTTAATGACTAACTAACATGTATTTGCAAAGTAAGTACACAGAAACTGACACTTACAGTGTAAGAAGAAGGGTGTAACGTGCTGTAGTTACTAAAGAATGTGCTATTTCTGTGGTATTGTTTCCACAGTTAATTCCTAACTAACATGTATTTGCAAAGTAAATATGCAGAAACTGACTTTAAATAAAGCATATGAAGCAGGGTGTAACTACTATATACTTACATTGAATGTCAATGCTGCAGTTCTGATCTACTGTATGCTTTCCTTCACAAATCATTCCCTCATACACTTACTGCTTAATAAACATGCAATCTAATATTTTTAATTGCTATACTACTACATTATTTACTTATACAATAATAATAATTTACGTAATTTCTTATTGTCCTGTAACAGTTCTGTAGTTACTAAGAAATGTGCTGCATCTGTGGCATTGACCCACACCTCTTCTGCACCCAGACTCCTGGCCTGCTGTGGCCCAAGTGGGTGGCTGGGGGTGGAACAAGGCTACATACCATGCTTTACCACTGATCTGCTGTGTGGAGCGATGGTGGGTGGTGAAGGATACACAGGTAGGGACTCTTCCTAGTGTGTAGTTATACAGATTGCATTAAATGGTAGTTACACAAGCAACCACAACTGTCTCTCTTTTGGAGCAAATTAATTTATGCTGGAAGTGTAACTACACATGTAACAGCTGTTGCAAAGTGCAACATACATAGTTACATTTGCCAGACAGAATTGATTTGAGGCAGAAAGGAGGCAAGAGTAATTGCAGTAACTACTAGTTCATGCAGATTGTATAACTACAGCAAACCACAAATGTGAATCTAGTTAACTATTACACTGTTGTTACATGTAACTACATGGAAGTTACATTGTAGTTACATTGTAGTTATACAGTAGTTTCAGTGTAGTTAAGGACACTTAAAATAAAGTGTTTCCCAGCTAACATTCCCCAGCCACTGTATTCGATGCCAGCATGCCCACCCCAAGTGCTACCAAATAAACCAGCAGGGCAGGAAACGGAGGGTGGAAGTTTTCATAGAAGGGGGAATTCAGGCAGACTGGATGGGCCATGGGGTCCTTTTCTGCCAACAAATGTCTATGTTTCTAACACTGGGATGCCCAATCCATAATATAGGAACCTCTTAAAACAGATAACTGTTGCACATTGCCCTGTATTTTTTTTTAATTATTTCAAAAGTTTCACAAGGAACGGCATACTGAGCCACAAACAGTTCATTTCTAAAAGCATCCTGGAGTGAGGGAGTGAGAGAAAAGACAATTATAAAGGTGCGGGTCAAAATAAAGTACAAAATACTGAATATGCAGTCAAGTAAAGTGTAAGAGCATCAAAAATACAATAATGTTGGGCAGTTGCAATAAAGTATAAAATGCAGACCTGTAAAGGAAACAATACACTGAAATCATATAGCCAACAACGACCTAACCTCCACCTCAATCCCCCCAGCACCCTTCACTCTGCACCCTCCCACCCCCATTTACTACTTTAAGGTCTAACACCATATTGCTCTAATAAATGTTGACAATCCTGCTGCTCTGCAGACAGACAACGATCTGACTGAAAACAAACTAAGTCCAGTCAAAAGCCCTCTAACACATTTTGAACTCTTAGGCCCATATATTCAGACAAGCTGTGCGGCAACACATCCCCGGACTTGCGCGTGGCATCAGTGGTGTGGCCATATCTAAAGGCCACCATTGCAAGTGCCCTCCCGACTGCACCACAGTACACAATATTGTTATGCCCCTATGCAGATGAGGAGTCCCTCATGCAGAAGCTGTGCATCACAATATTGAAACTAACTGAAGTGTAAAACAGGCCAGCCGTGCCTGCACATAACTACACATTTGAAACCCTTCCCTAACTATGCACAGTGTAGGCTGGTGTTCCATGCACAGTCTAGAACTGGGTACATAGTCTCCCCCCCAAGTTCTGATCCCTAATTTCCCAGTTTATGTGAACAGAAAGCCCCAGTCATCACACTGGTATTCTAGTGGCTCCCCTCTTCTAATTCCTGATCAACTGATTTATGTTAAAAGAACTCCACAATCATCTCCCTGGCAGTTTAATGGTTCCCCCTCCCTTGCCCTGATCCATATAACAATAATACAGTCCCTGATCCATTATCCCTGGAAGTCAGTGGCCCCCTCCCAGCCCGATCCATACAACAATACAGTCCCTGATCCATTATCCCTGGTAGTCTAGTGCTTACTCCCTCCCCAGCTCCAATCACACAAATAATAATAAAAATCCCTGATCTGATATCCGTGATAGTCTAGTGATTCCACCTCCCCAGCCCCAATCACACAAATAATAATAAAAATCCCTGATATGTTATCTCTGGTAGTCTAGTGGTTCCCCTCTCCCCAGCCCTGATCACACAAATAATAGGAAAAAAATCATGATCTGTTATCCCTGGTAATCTAGTGGCCACCCTACCCCATTAGGCAGTGACTCTCCACTTGCTACCCCCCAACCCAACCAGAGCCAGCGACTAGTAAAGCTAACCCACACCACTATGGCCAGTGGCCAACTGAACTACATAGGAGCACATACAGTATACTGTACAGACCCATTGATTGATTGGTCAACCAATGGGTGTGTACTGTATACTATATGCGCTCCTGTGTAGTTCAGTCAGTGGCTGGCCATGGTGTTGTGGGTGGGCAGTATCAGTCACTGGCTCAGGTCAGGTTGGGGGGAGGGAGTAAGTGATGGGTCACTGCTGAACTAGGTGGGGGCCACTAGACTACCAGGGATAACAGATTGGGGTTTTTAATATTATTTGTGTGATTGGGGCTGGGGAGGGGGGAAATATTAGACTTCCAGGGATAACAGATTGGGGATTTTATAATTATTTGTATGATTGGGGCTGGGGGGCACTAGATGACTAGGGATAACAGATCGGAGATTTTTATTATTATTTGTGTGATCAGGGCTGGGGAGGGGGGATGTACTAGACTACCATGGATAATGGATTGGGATCTATATATTTGTTATATGGATCAGGGATGGGGAGAACATCCTGGCACACTTCATGGTAGCACAGGCATGCAAATGAGCCCATAATGGGCATGCAAATGTCCCCTTTGGGCTCTGCATGCCTAATCAGTTCATTTGCATGTTTGTGCTGAATATTGCCCATGGGGGCTGTGGCACATATAGGTATGCTCCACATATTGCCCTATGGAGGGTCCTCAGCACTGCACCCTGGATGCACTGCACCGTACATGGTGGCTGCTTGCTAGTCGCCAAGCAGCCAGGGTGTGATAATCAAACAGATTGTGCGATCTTGCCATCTGTTTGAATATGGCTCCAGAGCTGGCTGGCAATTTTTTTTTTGCAGTGCATCTGTCTGCATGCACATCCAGCCAGCTCATAATATGCCCCCCTGTGTTATAACTTGATCATTGTTTTGTCATTTTTGCCCCACATTGTCAACACAGCCTTTTTTACCCCACCTCAAGAACATGGCAGGTGTAATGTTTCAAATACTCTCCAAAACATGTTTTTGCAGTTGCTCCATGAAATCATCTTTGATATGGGATTTTAAAAGTATTAAACAAACAAATGAGATAAATAAACAAGTGCCTTATGGCCTAGACACTAATTTCTTCCTGTCTTCTGTTTCTGTGGGTTCCATAATGTGCATGCCACACTCTTGTGCTTGAAATTTTTAACAATTCCACCTGTCTTGATCATAAGGTGGGGTCACAAAAAAACTATACTGAAAATTGAGATCAAAATGTACAAAAAAAAAAGTCCTGAGAAATGCTAAAAGTTTTCAGTGTTTACTCATAATAGACTGTATTCTTGAACATGGCATGGATTCATTCTAAATGTGCATACCCATACCGCTGTGCCAGCACCAGCTATGCAAGGCACTATGTGGACTGGTCATGAGGCATAATCAAACATCCCTGTTATCTCCCCCACCCATGTAATAGTGCAGTGATGTAAGGGACATGGGTTGGTGGTAGAGCTATCGTCAGTAGCCATCCTACTTGAACCCCCACTCTATGTAAAATGTTGGATTGTGGGATATGGCCAGTCCTCCTAGCATATATGATTCTCTCAAGGGGACCAACCAGTTTGACCTTATGCTCCACTATCCCTTAACAGTATGCTCAGAGGGTCATGGGTAGCGAGTTGACTTCCACAGGTACAGGTAAAGATGTGTTATATCATTCTTAATTCATTATCTTTGTGGGACAGAGGCGCTTTCCTCTAGTAATACCAATATATAACTCCTACACCACTTTAGATTTGGAAATAGGAAATGGTAGGGGTGAGGCAGGTTTAGGTGCATACCCGGTGTCTTGAGCTGGAGGGTTGGGAAGCTGATCCTGAGCATCACTAGAGCAGCAGGATGGGAGGGAGAGCTGGATGTCATTGTGCACCTGGGGGCTAATAACCTGGCTAGGGGAAGTATGGTGGTGTGTGGGGACTGTCTGTATCCACTCTTCACCATTTCAGCATTAAAGCTTTTGAAGCATTATTCTTGTGATGCATGGTCTATAAGGTTCCTGAGTGTGGAGATCCATGACAGGTGGCCGACAAATTTTCCGTTGACTGCCCTGAAAGCAAAACTGGCAGGTTGACCACATTTTGCAGTTGGCTGCCAGTTTCTATGTGCTGGCTGTGTTTTCTTAGGGGGGCTTTGCCCCTGGAAACCCTGCACCCACCCACTTAAGGATTTTCAACTCCGAGTCAGAGTTGATTGGGGGGGTGCAGGACAACCAACAGACAGTGCCCGGTTCCAGTGGGTCCCCTACAGCATCATGGCACTGTAGTTGCTGTGGGGGACCTCACTGTCAAACTGTCACTGTTGGGTGGGTAAACGGAGTGTGGGACTCTATTCAGGTTTGGCAAGGGATGGGGCTGGGATAGTGCAGGGGGAGTTTAGGGAGCTGGGGAGGTGTCCTAGGTAGGTAACTCACTCAATGGCTTTCACTGAGGTGGTACCTGTCTATGACAGTGGTCTGAAGAGGAATCTCCACAACAGAAAATTTAACTCATTGCTGAATGAATGGTGCAGAGAAGAAGGGTTTCACTACATGCGGGACTGGGGAGCCACCAGGAAGAATATGGGACTATACAGGGGTGACAGCCTGAATCCATTGGGAGGGAACCACAATCCTTAGTAGGCAGTTTATATGTTACGTCAATGACCATTTAAATAGCTAAGGGAGGTGGTGGAAGGAATTGGAGGGTCAGAAATGCCCCCCCACAGGTTGAAGTGGACAGTGAAGAAATCCCAAGGAGAGAGAAATCTCCAGGGAGCAAATTAATAAAGGAAGCAGACTGGTAGAGATTATAGCTGTACGGAATGAAAAAATTCCAGATTTGTGGAATTTCAATAGAATTCTGTGAAATTCTGTGAATTTTTGTAGAATTTTATCAGTTTTGTGGAATATTTGAAATTTATTAATATGGTCATAACTCAGCTGTCAATTGAGCTAGAGGTCTGACATTTTGCATGATTACTTTTTATATGTGCTCTAATGGTGTGCCAAATAGTATGACACTAGGACACATTGTGTGAAAATTATAGGTGCTTACACTCTGTCATTTTATTTTTTGTAGGGAAATTTCATGAACATTTTTATCTGCATATAATTCAGGTACATTTGGAGCTATAAATCTGAAAATTGGTACATATAGAAATGTAGAATAATCCTTATACTTGAAAAAATGCATAATATTCCGATGAATACTTTCAAAATTAGAACACAACTAAAAACTGAAATTTATTTTTTGGCCCAGCCCCCTTTAAAGCTTGATACTTAAAACTTGGTGCACATACTTATGTTGCACAGTTCTCTAAATTCTGACACTGGTGAGCAATCTGGATAAGAATTCTTTAAATTAGATGGAAATAACTGAAAATTAAATTTTGATTAAATGTTTGGCTACCCACAACTCACCCCTGTCAATCTAGGATTCAGAATTTGGTACACTGATTAAAATCCATTAGTACCTGTATACCTGCTATATTTGATGTCCTTTGGATGCATACTTTGAAAACTAGTCCAAAATAACTGAAATTTAAAATCTGACAAAATTGTTTTGAATTTTTGAAATGTATTAATATGGTCATAACTCAGCCTTCTATTGAGCTAGTAATCTAACCTTTGGCATGATTATCTTTTGATCAGAGTTCTAATTGTGAGTCAAATATTCTGACATGAGGACACACTGGGCCAGATATTCAGAAATGTGCCAAAGGCTGGCACAAGTCCAGCACAGCGTAAAACCAATGCACCGTGGCACAATGAGTGTGATATTCAAAGATTGCGCATGGCGAAATGTGCCAGTGCAATACGACTGAATATTGTAGGGATGCACCATGGCGAAACCAGACTTGCACCAAAGCGCAACCAGACCTGCACCATAGCACAACCAAAGATGCGCCATGGTACAACCATACATGCGCCATGGCGCACATAGACTAGCCCCAGACAATGGTGGAAGCACAGCAGCAGTGTAAAGGCGTGGGTCACAGCAGAGGAAGACACCCAAGGGCAGTGCCAGGGATGCACAGTGGCAGGCCAGAGGTGGCCACCACCAGCAGGGCACACACAAGCACCACGACACCCCTACCCCGGAACACAACCGTGGTACAGAAAGCAGGCAACAGGTGGCACCAATGGCCAATGGAGGGCCACCAGTGGAGTCCCCCCCCACTGCATGCTGTGCCCTCACCAAGACCCCAGCAAGACACATCCAGGACCATGTTGCCAAGCACACACATGCGATACATCCCGAACAGAAGCTTCATGGCCACCCCAAGGCACAGCCACTGACCACAGGGCAGAACACCATGATGCATGACCCTAACACTGACACAGGCACACCACACAGACACACACCACGCCACTGCAGCATGGCTCCTCATGCTAGCTGCAAAGCTGAGACTGACACAGGCAGGTAAGCAAAATAACTGTATTGAAAGAACTGTTTACAAGTAGAAGGGGTTGGAAAGGGGTAGAAAAGTGGGGGAAGGAGACAGGGAACATGTACTATACAGTGGGAAGGGGGATGGATGGGGGAAGGGACGGCAGGGGTATAAGGGAGTTGCTGGGGTTGGTCTATGGTTGGCCATGGCCCACCACTGCCTGACACCTCCTCCTCTGCCTCTGATCTGTCAGCAGGATCCTGCACACCTGCTGGGCCACTTCCAGGGTTGTCGAGGTTATCAGGATTATCTGCCTCAGCAGCCTGCAATACAGGGGGCAGCTGTGAACACCTCCAGATGCCTATTACAAAGGATAAGACAAGTGATCAGTGCAAGGTCCCATAGCACCATAGCACCATGCCCAGCCACTGTGCACAATGGGCAGTAGGAACACACACCCCTGGAGTGGCGCCCCAGCCAACCACAGGGGGTGGGCCAACACCTGCCAGTAACCCAGCATGCCATAATGGTGCAAAGTGGTGGACACTGCTGCCCAATGGCCACCTGACTGTGCAGCAACAGGCAGAAGGCACAGGGCACCTGCAGCAGCACAGCAAAACCAGTGGTAGCTGGGTGCACACCAACCCCACCAACAGCTAGTACATGTGTGCGATGGCTGCCCCACAGTGGGCATGCACCACACACAGTGTGTAACACACAGCTGCCATGGCACTTGGCACAGGTGGCCATGGCCACAGACACTCCCCCACCGAACAACTGATAATGTGCAGAGGAATGCTACAGTGCCTACCTACCCGCTGTTGTGCCACTTGCACCGGTCCTGCTGCTGCTCCACCTCCGCCACCACTGGGTCCCGCTGCGGCCTGCTGTGCCCGGCCTGGAACTCCTACCACACATGCCTGGCATTGCTCTTCAGGCCCTGGGAATGGAACAAAGACAGGTACACATCAGAGAACATTCACAGCAAGTGCCCTCCACCCCCACCCCTGTGCTCAGCGTGTGCCCCTGCCCAACTAGGCCCACAAGGCTGTAGCGCAGTACAACCTGAAGCTGGCAATGCCACTCCGCAATGCTCATGCCAACAGTGTAACCCTCTGCAGGGCATGTCAGGCAGCCAAGCCAGCATCACAGTACAGCACTAGGGCACACATGCAGCATGGGATGACTTACCTGGCCTTGGCACAGCCCCCCCCTGCAGACAGGTGCCTGTAGCTGCCTCAAGCACTCTGGGTCCCACCTCAACAGGTCCCCGTACCAGTAGTGACATTGTTCAGCTGTCCTGGCCACCCCAGTGTCACGCACCAGCCTGGCAGCGATGGTCTGCCAGACCTCTGTCCTGGGCTGGTGCAGGGGCACCTGCCCAAAGAGCCCTGGTGCATGTAGCTGCACACAGGCCATGAGATTTATCAAGTCGGACCAATTATGGGCCTGATGAACTCCCTGCTGTGCCATCACAACCACCTCACTAAGTGGAGACTAAATGGTACCAAAGGCGCTCGTGTGGACAACGTGCACTGGATGCATGACACGTGGAGGCATGCGCTGTGTCTGTCAATCGTGCATTGGCACATATACATGGAATGGGTGTGGCCTGATAGGTACATGGCGGTGTAGTCCCAAGGGGTCACAGGGTCACGGTAGGGGTCAGGGGTTGCCTAGCTCACTGTGCACTGGTGCGCAATAGAGGCCATGGCACACAGTGCACTACGGCCCCTATTGCACACTGGCGCACAGTGCACCATAGATGATAGCACACAGCCTGATGCATGCGCACTGCAGTTCTGTGCACCGTGCAAGCATGGACATTGCACTGCAACTTGCTCTGGACCAATTCCATTGCGCACAGAGTAAGTATGCAATATTCAGCTGCCACATGCAAATTAGCTCATCAGCCAATGCATGGAGCACTGGTGACATTAGCATGTCATTACCGTTGTACCAATGCTCATGTGCATGCATTGTGCTATAAAAGCACCTCAGAACAGCACAGGCCATGGACCAGTATTGGAATCATCTGAGGTAAATTGCGCTTGCTGCTGAACACAGCCAGCACTGCAGGGTGGATGGGGTAGGCTGCAGCTGACAGTGACACACATGTCTAAGTCCACAGGTAGTACAGTGTCGGAGCGTAAGGAGAGTGAGGAGCATGGGCCTGCTTGCAAGCACAGGCCCAACTTTACCAAGGCAGAGGCCGATGCCCTTTTTGAGGTCTACCTTGATAGGGAGCCACTGCTGAGTGGTGCCACAGGCACACCACAGGCCAGGGCTGCGGCCTGGGAGGAAGTGGTGGTGAGTGTGAACCAGCAGAGCAGCCATCAGCGGTTGGTGCAGGAGTGCCAGAAGGTGGGCACCAATAAATGCCACATCAAGGACAATGTGGCGGCCATTCATGCAGCCCAGACAGTCACCAGAGGGGAGCCTGCTACTGTGCCACAGCTCAAGGTGCAAACGGAGCTGGTGGCGGCCACCATGCACCACAGCACTGTCGAAGGTGTGCCAGATGGAGGGTTCCAGACAGGTGGAAGCCCATCACTGAATGCTACATATGTTGGGCACACACAGCAAGCAATGTGGGGATGGGGGGCTGGGCCAGGGGACATGCATCACTGACACATCTGTTTTTCCTTTCAGCATCAGCATGCCTGCATGAGTGGATGGGGCACCAGCAGCAGTCGTGGAAGTGGGCCCAGTCCTGGAGGACCAGCCATCCACCTCCATGGGCATCCAGGGGCCTGATCAGCTGCAGCACACCACCGCTGTCTAGCCGGATGTCCTGGGCATGGGGTCAGACGAGGCCCTGGCTGTGTTTCAACAGGATGCCAGACACGGCATCTTCTGCATGGAGACACAGATTGGGGCGGGTCCACTGCCGATGACAACATGACCTTGATCCTGGACAGCATGGGAGGTGTTGTGGGGGAGACACCCATACCATGTACTACCACAGGCAGCATGCCCAGTGGCCTGCCAGTGGTCGGACAGCTGCCCACCACAACTGCAGGTGCTGCCATGTGCACCGCCGTGGCAGTGCCTTGTGGTGGTGGTGCGGCTGTGCAGGTGCTGGGCAGGGTACAGGGGCTAGAGGGGCAGCATCAGCAGGGGACAAAGGACAGTGTCCACAGCTGGGGCACCTGATAGGGACCAACCCATGGGGACTGCACTGTGCAGTGGCCACCTGAGCGGGAGGCTGTGCAGCACAGTTGTACACCAACGGTGGGATGGCACCCCACCCAGGTTTCCCTGGGTGCCGACCCGTTGTCAGAGCACACCCAATTGTTGCGGGCCTCCATAGAGTGACAGGTGCTGCTGGTAACCTGGGGTGTGTGCACTGCACACGGGGGGTGCACCAGATGGCTGAGCAGTGTGAGAGAGGCACTGCGCAGCTCCTGGAGGCTATGCAGCACTTGTGGAAGGATATGATCGCATCCCAGGATCACATTGCCAATGCTATCAGGGATGGCCTTAGACCACTGGCTGCCACAGGGTGTGGAGGGCCACCTCACACACCATGTAGTGCACTGTCCACCCCATGAACCCGGTGTCGAGCAACACCATCCCTGTTGACTCCGGGCTCTGCTGTTGGCATCCCAGGCATGCCTGGGGCGGGTCTGTTTGGTTGACTGCACACCCCTGTGTGGACCCTGTCATGGTCCAGCAGTTCAATCCCTAGGGGGCTGTTGCATTCACCCCCTGTGGTGATGTTCAGCCTGTGGCAGCTTATCAGCCCCAGCACAGCCACCCACATGGCCGTGGTGGCCATGGTTCCGCATGATGTTTCTGATGCGCATGCTGCCCTGGATGTATTCTGCTGCCGCTGCCCTGTGCATGCATGGGTGGTGTGTGTGTGCATACCACAGGTGTGGCACCTGTGTGTTGTGCTGCATGCTGTCTGTGTCACAGCCTGCCTGGCCACTGGCCCTATGTGGAGTGGGCATGATGAGAGCAGTTCTGCACTGGTTGTGCCTGTGCACCGGTGCACTGCATCTGATCCCCACCACATGCCAGTGCCTGGGCATGTGTGTGTGTGTGTTTGTTGCCATTCACTGCTTTTTGCTGCTGTGTGTGGCTGTGTGGCACTGTCACCCCCACCCCTGCTCCACGCCTCTGTGTGCATGCCCATTGCCATGCATGCCCCTGCTTGTGTGCTGTACCTGTGTGTGGCCAGTGCATGGGTGTGGTTCAACCTACCTCCCTGCACCATAGTGCTCCTGTGCGATGGTGTCCCTGTGCTGGTGTGCCATCTGCTGGAGCCGGGGGTCCCTCCGCCCGGGGGGGCTATCCACCACCCTCCAGCCCATAACCCTCATCATCCCCACTACTGTCCCCTTCCTCAGCCTCGACAGCTATCCCACGGTCAATGGCCATGTTGTGCAGCATGCAACAGGCCAGGAATAGGCCAGAGGCTTTCAAGGGGCTGTACTGTAGGGCACAGCCAAATCTGTCTAGGCAATGGAAACATGCCTTCCGCATACCAAATACATGCCTGATGATGTTCCACGTGCTGGCGTGTGCCTCATTGTACTGTTCCTCTGCTGGGGATGATGGGTGCTGGTAGGGGGTGAGCAGCCAGGGCCTGAGTGGATATCCACTATCACCCATGTGGAGAATGACATGGTTAGCCCTGGGTCCTCTGTTGCTGTGCCCATCCCTGGCACCCTCACCAGCGCACCCACCCTGCCTTCCCCCTTCCCATGTTCTGTCTGGCCCCCTTGCCCATCCCATACTCACCCACTAGGTGGCCCGTGGGGATATCCCCATGCTCGAACCTGGGTCACCCTCTACAAGCCCCATGTCCTGGGGCTCACTGAGATGTGGCTCAAACCACATATCTCCGGTGACACCTACCAACCCCCAGAATACTCCCTGCTGTGCTGTGACTGCCCAGGGAAGAAAAAAGGTGCTGGAGTTGCACTTCTCATCAGGAAGCCCCTAACTGCCTCCCTTGTCCTCTCCTCAGAGCCTGACTTCTCTAGTGAGTGGCTCATCTCAGAGTTTATGCTGGTCTCATCCAAAAAGCTGTACCTTGGCTTCTGTAATAACCCCCCCCAAATGGAAACACATGTGGTCTCCGATATCACCTATCTAGCTTGGGACAACTTGTTCCACCTAGAGATACCATTCTCCTGGGAGATTTCAACCTTAACTGGTTAAGCCCACAGGAACTTGACTATGCCAATCTGCTCAAGCATCACCAGCTGATTCAGCTGATCACTATCTCCATCAGACATAATATGCACACCTCAAATCACTCTCTCCTTAATTGGATGGTCACCAATAAGGAGGACAATGTGCTCCAGGCAAGGACCGTGTCCAACTCCATCAGTGACCACTCCCCTACTTGCCTGATCTAGTCTACCAAAACTAAACCCTGCCCCCAAACTCCTGTCCTTCCGAAATGTTCACTGCCCCAACACCACTAACCTCATTAAAAAGGTAGATGCTGTTGACTGGTTGGCACTCTACTATATGTCTGATATGTCTTCCGCAGTAAAATTCCTTACCGATGCCCTCCTTAAGACTCAAGACAACCACTTCCCTCTCACCACTAGGAGGGTGAGAGGTGGCTGCACCAGGTGGAATACCAAAGAACCTTTTTGCCCAAATGGAAGACAGAGACTCCAAATGGGTTGCCTACAAGCGCGAGCCCACTCCTGATCTCTGGAATGAATATCAGTGACTGTGAAACAAATGTAAGCAAGTTGCCCAGTCTAAGAAACGCAATTACATCCAGAAACTGCAAATGGATAACCTTGCTAATGCTCATTGTTTCTGGAGCTCCTTGGGCTCCCTCCTCTCTCCTAAATCTCACAGCCTGGGTATAAACTTGAACTTCCACACTGGCCTTCTAACAGATCTGACTGAGGTTGCCCAGGTGTTCGATAGCAAATTCACTGACCTCTCTGCACACCATAACAAACTCCCATCCCAGTAATCTCATTCCTCTAGTGCGCTTTTGAGTGATACACTCCTTCCTTCTTTCCTCTCCCACCTCACCCCCCACCCCCACATTTCTACTTCAGAATCATCTCTCAGAATGTGACCTCAAAGCTCCTCAGGAGCCTCCACTCTCGGGGAAGTCCAGGCACCAATGGCCTCCACCTCACCCTGCTCAAACTTGTCACCCCTGCCATAACCAAACTGTTGACTTTTATTTTTAACCTTGCTCTGACCACTGTCACCATGCCTATCTTCTGGAAGACAGCCAAAGTAGTCCACATATTTAAAGCTGGTGACCCTCATTCACCAGACAGCTACTGACCAGTCTTTTTTCTCCCTCACTTCAGCAAACTCCTTGAGAAAATTGTCTGTCACCAACTTTCCAACTATATTGTTAAGTACAACCTTCTGTGTGAGCAGCAGCATGGCTTCTGTAAAAAACATAGTACTGCCTCTGCCCTCACTCTCTTTACAGACTTCGTCTACAGAAATATGGATCAGGAGAAAGCTACCAGTGCAGTGTTTGTGGACCTGACCAAGGCCTTCGACCGAGTCAACCACCCTCTACTGCAAACCAAGCTTCGCCAGCTTGGATGCTCTAATGAAACCTTGCACTGGTTCCACAGTTACCTACCTGGACATTCCCAGTCAGTGGTCATTGTAGCTGCCACCTCTCCTGAATTGCCTGTCTCTATAAGTGTCCCCCAAGGCTCGATCCTTGGACCTCTGATTTTCTCTATTCATCAACTCCCTCCATTCTTACAGCCTTCACTGCTCTGATCTCTTGAATGTGGATGACTTAGTCCTCTTTCGTAGTGATGTCACTCCAAAACATATCCTCAGTACTCTCCCACAGCTACAGCTTAGCCCATAACTGGTTCTTAGCTAATATGCTCCATGTCAATGAGAAGAAAACCAAGAGAATGTTACTTGGATCCAGGCCCTACTTGGCAGGCATGACGAAAACCAACTTCTCTCTCACCGTGCTCTCACCATCTGGTCCTCCCATGCAAACTGTCCCCTATTTCAAATATCTGGGTGTTACCCTCGAACCCTGCCTCTCGTTTACTAAACATATTAACACTATCACACAGAGGCCAAACCAAAAGCTGGGTGCAGCCCATAGACTAAGGAATCTCCTAACCTCAGAAGCCCATTTAGCCATTGCTCGAGGCAAACTTCTCCCTATCCTGGATTACTTTTCCCACTTATTCCCTGCTATTTCCTCCACACTTCACCATAGACTCAATTCCATCTACAATGGTGTTTGCCGTTTTGCTTTTTTGGCTCCTTACGCTGCCCACCACTGTTCCTTGTATTAGTCACTGCAGTGACTCTCGCTCAAGGGTCATCATGACCATGGCTTAGGAAGCCTCATTGATAGCTCCCTGCATGATGGTATGGATTCACCATATGGTTCCCTCCTCACAGCCAGGGTGCCAACATTGTGTCTCTGTGAAACATCGTTCCTACCCCTGGTGATCCCCAAGATCTCTTCAGTTATGGTTAGTAAAGCACTGTCTTTTACTGCTCCCTCTCTCAGGAACAGTCTCCCTGTATCTGTCCACTTGGCTGGCTCGCTCCTCACCTTCAGGCCCCTACTCAAATCTTGGCTAGCATCCTCAACCAACTGTTCCTGCTCGCCAGGGTAACACCCCCCTCACTGACTTTATTTCTCTAAGGGGACTCTACTTCAAACCTCCACTCACACATAACCACTGCTCTTTGTTCTGCTCTATGTATCATTTTTTATTGTACTGTAATGATCTTATCCATACATCTTCTTGTAGACTGCAGTCTTTGGAATTTGTGCTGCAGCTTGTATGTATTTCATTTTTTGTTTCTGTTCATGCAAGTATCCATGTTACCACTTGTATACTTAATTTCTACTGTAAATTAATTGTATTCTGTATTTTATGTCATCTGTGCCACTTCTGTGGCCTGGGTCATGCCTGAAAATGGTCCTTGGATCAGTACACTTACCCAGTTACCAAAGACTTTAAATAAATAAATAAATAAAGGTAAAACACTGCCCCATGTCCTGAGAATCCTTCAGGAGTTTGCCAGATTCTCGGGCCTCATGGTGAACGAGAGGAAAACTACCTTCTCACCACTAAACCTGGCCTCTACAAAAGACTGTTTACAAGGCTCATCTATAGGCTGGGCACCACTGGGATTTTCATACCTAGGGATCATCATCACTGCCCATTGGCAGAACTTGGCTGAAGCAAATTATACAGCTCTGATCAGTGCACTGACAGCAGAGGTCCAAAGGTGGATAAAGCCAAGATTCTCCTTTAAAGGCAAAATGGAGGCCCTATGTACTGTATGTTCATTCTCCCCAAAGTGGCCTATATCTTTTATAATTTGCCAGTTAAATTGCCCCCCAAAATATTGCAAACCCTAGACAAGCTGGTGGTGGTGTTACTGTGGAAGGGCAAGTCTCCTAGGTTTGGCAAGGTTAGATTGAGGGCACACTGGACAAAGAGTGGGATGGGCCTCTCCTGGCTCCAGAGCTACCACATGGCCTACAGAGCAGCTCAAACCATCAAGTGGTTCACACCTATTACCCACACAACCCCGTCCTGGGTCATGCTAGAAACCGACTTGGCAGGCACTTCATGGCTGGGGACACTTCTGGGTACCTGATGATATCCAAACACCACAGCCTCTACAATGCTGTGGGAAACCTGGAGGGCCTGGTGGACCTGTATGACATTATCCCATACCCCTAGAATGGTATGGGTGCCCCCGACAGGTACACCCCAATATCGGACAAGCCTAACATTCAGATGGGGGGGGCATCAAATGGCTCTTCTGGATCAAGAGAGGGCTACGACTAATTGTGGATCTCCTGATGCCAGACTCGGAGGAGCTGTTGTCTTTTCAGCAGCTCCAGGGAAACTGTCTTTTTCCCAAGACTGACTTTTGAAAATATCTACAGATCTGAGAAGCTATCTGGGGGGTTAAACAGGAGAGAAGTAAAGAAGAGAGATGGCAGTGACTGGAAACAGTACACAAGCCAGGGAAAACTAAGAGGGTAGCAGGCTGAATCTACCGCATGCTCCAAGACTCTCAACCTAACACTGCTCATATGTGCAGGGAAAAATGGGTGAAGGACCTACAGATAGACTAATCTCCAGACACATGGTCCCGCTGCTGAAGAAAAGCTCACTCATCATATAGGGAGGCCATGAGCCAACTTATACAGCAGAAAATACTTCTGCGATGGTACTGCATGCCAGAGGCCCTACAAAGTATGGGCCTACTATCCCATGCCAAATTCTGGAGATGCCAAGCCCAGCAGGCCAGTCTGCTGTATATCCTGAGACAATGCCCCACGTTTATACCATTCTGGAAGACCGTGCTAGAGGACTGTTCAAAAGTGATGAACTTAACAATCGCCCAGTCCCCGTCCCTTACATTACTTGGGAACATGACACAGCTGAATCACCTACACGTGCCTAGGAAGGAGTGGGTGGTGGCAGTGATGCTCGAAGCCAAGAGAGCAATCCTCATGAAGTGGTGGCAGGTCAGGCCCCCATTCCTCCTCATGTGGCACACAGCAGTGGCCAGACTTGCCATCTTTGAGTGGTTATCATTTGCTGACCCAAATCACCTGCACCAATACAACAGGAAATGGGAAGCATATCTGAACTCACATTTTTGCTCAGTCTCCCCACCACCACTTGACAATTCCAAATTATGAATGTTTTAACACTCAATACCACTACATTTTCCACCCCATGTGGTGGGCAATCTTGTGCTCACTGCCTAAAATGATACATAAGGAGGGCTTACATAGACACTAAGAGGACTAATGCTAATGTTACTGTTTTTTGTTGTTAGTCCCAGAGCTGACTTATCCCAATAGTTAGGATAGTGGACCCTCTGAAGCTGTAAGGCCACTGGAATAAGGTAGCAGTGCCTGAAGTGTTAAGCAGTCAAATCACAGATATATGCATGCACAGCATTGGATATATGCAGTATAATGAAGTTTAACTGTTTTCCTTTTTGTATTGGCTTCTAAAACTTGATTGCATCCATACTGTCATCTGAAAATTTATCTGTACTTTGTTGACCTTGCTGCTCACTGTTGTACATTGAAAATTTCAGTAAAAATTTTTTATGATAAAAAAAGAAAATGATCCATAAGTGCGTCAGTTTTCTGAAACGATTTGGTAGAGGTATGGATTGGTAAGTACACCAGGAGATGTAGAAACGTTGTGGCCAGCACTAACTTTAATGCATTTATTTTTCCTGCAAGGGAAAGGTGTAGGGCTTCCAAATGGTCAGGATCCACTCTGGATGCTTGCATGAGATCAGTGAATGCAATCCCCACTTTTATTCCTCCTTGCTACTGAACCCCTTGGGACAGCCATTTGGGCACACCCAGACATTACAGGCATCTCCTGCAGGGGTACTGAAGTCAAATCACTCTCCTATGCAGATGATTTAGTCATATTATTGGCAGATGCTCCATGAGCTATCACCTCAATTTGTCACTTACTGACTTTGTTTACAGACATGCCTGGGTTTAAAGTCAGCCATACTAAATCAGAGGTCCTCCACCTCACTGGCCACTGCCCAGCATCAATTTTTCAGGACACAAGGTGGCAATGTGCCATCTCTGGTCTCACATACCTCAGCATGCATATAATCCTTTCATATACTGATGTCTGTAAGGCTAACTTCATGCCATTCCTAGCACCTCTACTGGAGGAGGAAGATAGATGATGTACCTTACACCACTCTCTCACTGGGAAACCTGCCATCAAATCAAACTGATATTTGCTCCAAAAGTCCTCCATCTCCTCACTCATCTCCCTCTCCATATACTAATCAAATGGTTTGATGCACTTAATAAATTGATTGGACACTTCCTATGGGAGGGCAAATCTCCTAGATTTAGTAGGATGAAACTAAGGAAACACTGCTCAGATGGGAGATGGGGTTGCTCTAATTTTGTGCAATACCTCATGGTCTTTATCATGACCCAACCTCTTAAATGGTTCCACATCAAGGATGGCTACTTTGCTCAGTGGACCACAATTGAAGATCACAGTGAGTGCCCAATCACCACTATTCATCCAATACTCAAAAAACAGCTAAGGAGATACAATAGCACCCTACCAACAGTATATTTCTTACCTACTGGCTAGAGATACACTGAAGTTTCATTTCAATGGTGAAATTCTGGCAAAGTCAGAAATTTCACTGTGAAAAATATTTCACAAATTTTGTGTAATTCGTGAAATATTCTGCAGGTGCAAAGTGCGAAATTCCTCCCATGAAAAGCGGAATTTCATCCATGAAGTGCAGAATTTCACCAGCGAATGGCAGAATTTTTCCAACAAATGGCAGAATTTCACCCACGAGTGGTGAAGTTCCGCAGTTCACAGGTGAAATTCCACTATTTGCAGGTGATATTTTGCACTTTGCAGGCGAAATTCGGCATTTCATGGACGGAATTTTTCACATTGCACTCGTAGAATATACGTGGCAAAGTTTGCATATTTTGCCCATCTGTGCTACTGGCACAAAATCCTGAGAATCATGCACATCACACAACCCCCAATTTACTTAGGTGCCTCTGGGAAAAAAATATGATCACCATTGCCACAAATCAATTCTTTGGCCCTCCTGGAAATGGGGGGGGGGGGTTCATATGGTGCAGAACCTTCTTTCACCATGCTAACACCATCTGCAATCCTTTGATAAACTGACTCACCAGTTCAAGCTCCCAAACACTGACTTCTGGTGGTACCTACAAATCAGTACTGTCATCACGTCATTGCTAAACTTGTCCCCCAAAGACCCATTTGTGTCCCCCAAAAAGTGTCATCCATACTTGACTTGCCTTACATAATGGGACAGCTGGGGCTATCTACAAATCCTTGAGGGACAATGATCCCTCTCCCACCACTTCCAGCAGAGCTACAGTAAGGGGGAAGTTGATCTAAAATATCATGATCTCAGCAAATGCTGGTTCCATGTACACGTGGCTTGCAAGGACATCAGGGCAGAGATTGTCCAGCTTAAGATTGTACACTACTGATATAATACCCCACAAACTTTAAAGCATCTGGGTTTGTTCTCTGATGATACTTGCTGGAGGTGTTCTTCCCATACTGGTTCCCTATCACATATCCTCTGGTACTGCTTCTTGATCCGGCCCTTTTGGAACCAGGTCCTTGACCATTACAGTAAAATATTATCTGACTCCTTACCTCTTCTTGAACCTCTCATGTTATTGGGGCTCACTCCCTAATAGATTCACAAATCTTATCCAGCAATCCACTGGGGAATAGCAGCCATGACTGCAGCAAAAAGACTCTTGTTGTGTCGCTGGATGTCAACTGAAATCCTAACATTCAATGAATGGCTGCAGTCAATCAGCCAGTTAACCTCCCTAGAATACTTCTTCTAGCTAACTTCTGGTGATCTCACCGTAATGGTGGGAGCCTAACTTACAGAGCTCTGGATCAGCCCTTTTAATCAGCAGGAATCCTCCCTGCCCCTCTGTTATTCCAAATAATTTGATGTGTATTAGTGATCCAGAGATGGCTACAAAGCAAAATAAAAGTTGAGACAGCAAATCTGGAGATCTGGCACCAAAGATGAAACAGCTATGTCTGGATGCCGATATCGAGGGCTTTGCAGCACATTCTCAACCCAGCCATTCTCTCTCTCAGAGTCATCATTTGACCCAGACTTGGAGGACGAAGCACCGCCTTCAAAATTAGAGAAAGCTTTAAATCAAATTCTCCGAGCGGTTCATAAAATGTAATTTTCGATTGCAGACTTAAAATAAGATATCCGAAAACTTGACAAAAAAGTAACTGAAAACACCACCGAAGTGACAGAAATGGTGGAGGCTCAAGAAATGACAGAAAGGGTAGTCTTATACTTACTAAAAATAAATTGGGATCTTCAAAGTTGAGCTGAGGACATTGAAAACCATGCCTGGAAAAACAATTTCAGGGTGCAGTGTGCCAGAAGTTGCGAAGGATGTATTTGCATCGCCGGTTGACTTCATGCAGCATCTTTTGAAAACAACCTTATCCCTCCCAGCAGATATTCACCACAATATGGATAGAGCTTACTGTTCACTTGGGCCACTGACTACTGCCCCGGTGTCTCACCCTTGACCGTGGGTAGTTCGAACGGTCTATTATCATGCCATGGATCAGATTTTACAGGAGACTTGGTGACACAAGAACTTAAAATATGAGAATGCCTCCATTTATTTCGATCATGATTTTTCACTGACCTTCCAGACTAAGAGACAGAGAATGAGGGGAGTAATTAAGGAAGCCAAGGAAAAGAAAGGGATCCGAACGCAACTCAATTTCCCAGCAAAACTAAAACTTTACCTCAAATCTGGACTGAAGTTATTCACATCCTTGGTCAAGGCTGCCTCATTACTTAAAGAATGACAAATCACACTTCCTGATTTGGAAATGGAAATGCTGGAGAAATGACTGATGCAGAGCGCCTGGAATACAATATCCAGAGGATATAAGCATAGCTTCCTGGGAGCACTTCCAAAGCTTTTGGCCCCTGATATTGCTAAACTCCTTAAAAATTTGGATGCTATACCAGCCCGATGGCACTGAGGGCTGAAGCGCTGGATGCCTTACCTCGCGCTATGCCGGTGACCTCTGTTCAGGAACGAGCATGGGCCACCGGGGGTTGGCAGGGTTGGAGAAGGACTGAGCGTTGAGAGGACTGCTGTCCTTCTCTGATGAGAGGGGACATAGAAACATAGACTTTGACAGCAGATAAGGACCACTTGGCCCATCTAGTCTGCTCATTTCCCTACCTACAGGATAAGCTGCAGATCCTAGTTAACCAACAGCTATTTCTTCCTAACCCCCACAAATATTGCCTTATGTCTGTCCCATGCATTCTTGAATTCTCCCACAGTTTTAGACCCCACAACCTCCTCAGGAAGGCTGTTCCATGAGTACACCACCCTCTCTGTGAAAAAATACTTCCTCACATTGCCCCTGAACCGCCCCCCCATCTTCAAATTGTGTCCCCTTGTTCTTGCACATCTCTTTTTCTGAAAGATGCTACCCTCTTGGACTTTGTTGATTCCACTGAGGTACTCGAAAGTTTCTATCGTGTCTCCCCTCTCCCTCCTTTCCTCAAGGGTATACGTATTAAGCTCCTTTAGTCTCTCCTCGTATGGCTTCTCTTGCAGACCCTGCACTATTTTAGTTGCGCTCCTCTGGACTAGCTCTATCCTATGCCCTTGCAGAGATGGGGCCTCCAGAACTGGATGCAGTACTCCAGATGGGGTCTCACCAACTGTCTGTACAGAGGGATAACAACTTCCTATTTTCTGCTGGTGATGCCTCTCCCTACACATCCCAGTATCCCCCCAGCCCTCCTTATTGCCTTCTCAAATTGCTTGCTAACCTTAAGGTCATCTGATATAATTACCCCCAGGTCCCTTTCCATTTTTGTTGTTGTTACAACTCCCCCACCAATTGTGTAATCCTCCCCTGGATTTTTGTTTCCCAGGTGCATTATTTTGCACTTCTTTACATTGAATCCAAGCTGCCATGCTTCTGCCCATTCCTCCAACCTTGCCAAGTCCCTTCTGATCCTTTCCACACCTCCTTCTGTATCAACCCTGTTGCAGATCTTTGTGTCATCTGCAAAGAGGCATACTTTTCCTTCCAGTCTCTCTGCAATGTCACTTATAAAGATATTAAAAAAGACTGGACCCAGTACTGGACCCTGCGGTACCCAACTAGTAATTCCTCTTTCTTCAGAGTGGACTCCATTTATAATTACTTTCTGTGTCCTGTTGTCCAGCCAATGTTTTACCCAGGCTACCACCCTGAGACCCACTCCCAGGCTGGTTAATTTGACTATTAATCTTTTGTGTGGGACTGTGTCAAATGCCTTGCTAAAGTCTAGGTAGCCCATGTCCACAGCCCCTCCCTGGTCTACTACTTTGGTCACCCAGTCAAAGAAATCAATTAGATTTGTCTGACATGACCTTCCTGCTGTGAATCCATGCTGCCATTGGTCCTGTGCCCCACTGGCCTCTAGGTACTCAACAATTCTTTCCTTCAGAAGTGATTCCATCACTTCCCTTACCACAGAGGTCAAACTGACAGGCCTGTAGTTTTCTGCCTCTGTCTTGGTCCCACTTTTGTGAAGGGAATCACATCCGCCTTCCTCCAGTTTCAGGTACCTCACCATCCTCCCATGATTTGTTAAAAAGGGTAGTCAGTGGTTTCACTAGTTTTCCCCTTAATTCTTTTAGAATTCTGGGGTGAATTCCATCAGGCCCCATTGCTTTGTCCACCTTCAGTTTTAGGAGTTCTTTCAGAACCCTTTCTTCTGTGAAAGAACTGGGATCGACTCCCCTATCCAGAGTGCTTCTGTTAATTGGATTAGGGACCTCCCTCTCCTCCTCTTTCGTGAATACTGAGCAGAAATATTCATTCAGTATTCCTACTTTTTCACTGTCTCTCTCTGCCCACCCACCGTCCATTCTATTCAGCCTCACTATCCCTCCCATTGTCTTTCTATGCTCCCTGATGTACCTGTAAAATATTTTATTCCCCTTCTTAACTGAGTTGGCTATCTTTTCCTCAGTTTGGGCCTTCACTATTCTGACTTCCCTCCCTGCTTCCTTCTACCTTAACTGGTACAGCTGTCTATCCTGCTTCTTCTGTGTTTCCTTATACTTCCTGAATGCTATTTATTTCTCCCTGACCATCCCTGCCACCTCTTTTGAGAACCATAGTGGCTTTTTCTTTCATTTTGATTTGTTTATTTGCTTCACACAAAGACTTGTTGCCTCTGTGATGGCAGTTTTGATGTTTCTCCATTGTTGCTCCACCCCTCCTTCTAGCCTGTTTGCTAGTGCTTTTCTAAGGCACTCTCCCATCTTGCCAAAGTCATCCCTCCTGAAGTCCAGTACCCTCACTTTTGTATGGCTTGATTCTGTAGCTGAGTTTATCATGAACCACACTGTTTGGTGGTCATTTGTTCCCAGATGGCTACCCACTTCTAGATCTGAGATCCTCTCACTGTCCCCATTTGAGAGTATGAGGTCTAAGATTGCTCCCTCATGAGTGGATTCCAAAAACTAGCTGTCTGAGGCATGCCACCTGTAGGGCATCGAAAATGGCCCTGCTCTTGGATGTGGCTGCAGCAAATGTGCTCCAATTAACATCTGGCATATTTAGGTCTCCCATCAACAGTATCTACCCTTTCTCTGCCATCCTAAGAATGCCTTCTAACATGTCCTTGTCCATTCCCTCCCCCAGACATGGGGGTTGGTATACAACCCCTGTGCAGATTGTGGTGCCATTTCCAGTCTCTAAGGTGACCCACAGTGCCTCCTCTCCTCCCTGTTTACTCTTTTGTTCAGTTGTGTTTATCCCTTCCCTTACATAGAGATCTACTCCACCCCTCTTCTCCCCCTCCCTGTCTCTCCTGTAGGTCATGTACCCTGGTATGTTAACATCCTAGTCATGGTTCTCTGTGTACCATGTTTCTGTGACTCCTACAATATCCAGGCATCCCTCTTCCATCAAGGCCACCAGTTCACGGAGCTTGTTGCCCAGACTACGGGCATTGGTACTCATTACCCTCCATTTCCTGATGGCCTTAACCATTTTTGCCCAATCCCTGTCCTTATTGCCTTTGTCACTATCTCCATTTACCCCAGCCCTTCTCATTATACATATCTCTAACTTGGTGTTTACCTCACTTACTACCCTGACTTTTTTTTGGGGGGGGGGCTAGTATTTCCCTGCTCCTTTCCAGTGCCTCCTCCCTTGGCTAGTTTAAATGCTTGCCAATGAAGCATTTAAACCTATCACCTAGGATTCTGGTTCCCCTCCCGGACAGATGCAGACCATCACGCCAGTATAGGCCTGCATCACTCCAGGTGGATCACCAGTCCCCAATGAAACCAAATCCCTGAGCTCTGCACCAGTTTTTCAACCACTGATTGAATCCCATGGTGTGGAGCACCCTAGCCTCACCAACGCCATAGACAGGCAGCACCTCTGAGAAGGTTACCATGCGTGCTAGTTGTCTAAGGCCCCTCCCCAACTCCACAAACTCTTTCTGCACTGCTCTGATCCCTTTATTAGCCAGGTCATTTGTCCCTAGGTGGACAATGACATCCAACTCCCTCCCCTGTGCAGTTGCTCCAGCAATCCTGATGATTCGCTCTCTATCCCTCCAAGCCATGGCGCCAGGTAGGCACCTTACCTCCCTCTCCCCTTCCTCCCCCAGTTCTACCTTCCTAACAATGGTGTCCCCCACCAGGAGTTGTTTCCTTCCTCTGTGGGGTCCCATGCCACCCTCCTTTGTGGAGGTTCACAGCATCCTCCTTGGTCTCCACTGTGGGTGCCTCCATAGAGGAATCACACTTTGCCAGAATGGCATATGAATTGTGGAGAGGTACAACTGGAGAGATGTGCCTCTGTTCCACCACCCTCACCCTCCCTGAGCCCACTGTGGCCCAACTGCTCCTCTTTCTTGGCAATCACTGAAGCAACATCAGTGGCCCTGGTGGTCTCTGGATGGGAGAGGAGGTCACACAAATCATGGCCAATTCAGCCTGGAGATGAGCAACCTCCTCCCTCAGCCCAGAGAGGTGCCTGGAGATGGGACAACACCATCATCTTCCAGAACGTCTCCCAGAAGACTGCTGTTACACAGCCACTGCACTGCACCACTCCCATCATGTCTTATTTCTGGCCCCTTCACTATTGTTTTGAATCCTTACTCTTTCCTCTGTTTATTTTTTTTCTCTCTACTTACTTACTGCCTCTGTGCCCTTCAAGTTCCTGATCTTCCTGCTCTGAGACAAGAAGATTCTGAATTTCTCAGTAGTCCCCTTACTTGCTGAGAGGCAGACCTCCAGTGGCTAGGGGGGACAGACAGCTACTCTTGTCCTTCTAGGATGGTGAGTCTTTGGTGGCTCTGTGATCACTCACTTCCTGCTCCCAAACAGGAAGTTCAGTGGCCGACACTTGGCTGGCCCTTAATGGAGACTGAGGAGCAGTGCGTTGGTGCTGCAAAAAGAGGGTCTGGAGGACGCAGACGCCAGGAGGAGTGCATGTGGATACGTGCACGCTCCTTCCACTGGCATCATTGCATGCCCCTCCCCACAGGGAAGAACCACAAGAAATTTATCTCTGCAGCATGAAGGCTGCCCCAATGGCACCATCATGGTTGCACACAAGTTAGCTCCCTCCTGGGTCCACCCTCCAGGTCTCCACAGTGGTGGAGTAAGTACCCACTGTGATGTGGCCAGAGGGGCTATGACAGGGAGGTTTGAGCTCTGTCCATGACGGGGCAGCAGCCATGAGGGTGGGCTGGGAGGGGAACCAAAGGCACAACCCCCAGCCAAGGACGAAAATAAATAAACTAAAAATAAATAAATAAATTTGGATACTAAACAGCCACAGCTAGTGACCCAGACCTGGGGCTCTACCTCACTGAAAAGATGAAAACCGGACATGGAACTGAACTGGTGAGGTTTTCTTGGTCATCTGACGAGGGCCAAATACAAAAGCTAGAGCTCTCAATTAATTAAAGGCAGGACTGTATTCCACACAATTACTGATTATTATTACTCTCTGTTTAACCATTTCTGAAACTGCATCTAATGGTTTGTGGATGGGGGGAGGGTATTTACTTCTCCCTGTTGTTTAAAATCTGCAATTCTGCTGATATTTGGGGTCATGATTTGAGGGAGGAAGGGAAACTGGGTTTTTTTGTTAAATAACTGAGCATCATTCTTTCGGTGAAGTTTTTCTTGTCCTAGCTGGCAGCCATTTTATGGTGTCTGACTACTTCCCAATGGGGGCCTCCTTTTGACTGCAGCTCACTATCTCACTGCCCCTGTTGGGGGGGACACCTTTTTACTTAATTCCATTGCTGACTCCGTGGTATGTAGTATATCCCTTGGCTCAAGAAGCTAAAGAGGAGACTGGGGAGGCAGTAGGGTTCCATGGACCTGATTCATAGGACATTACTGTAAGTTGAGGAGTTGGGGACAGTGGGGAGAACTGGAAGAAGAGGTTTGATTCCTCCTGGGTGGCTGCTTTCTCTTGAGAAGTGGCTCAGTAAAGCAGATAACACACAGACTGTGCTTATGTGGGGCTGACCATGCAGGGGCAAGGGTTGATTAACCTAAAGGGACAATCACATTTAAGATTCACTGGGTTGGATCCATTATATGGAAACTGGGCTTTTAGAGAGGGTTGATGGGGAAGGGAGGTCTTACTAAGCAGACATTTGAACTGGGAAGAGAGGGAGGGTCTCGGAACAGTGATAGTTTCAATACTTAGCTCTTGTCACTTAGTTTGGAGGCCCTAACAATTGTGGTAATGGCATAAAAAGTGGTTTCCTGCCTCCCTAATTATGGGTGGTAGGAACTACGAGCCCCCTATAGGATCTTTCCTCTCAAGGGCTGGGTATAACATATTTTTTTCTTTGCCTGATTGCTATTGGGGATTCATCGTGGCACAATCTGTTTTCCTTGGCCACTAATCTACCTAGGAGGTTTAGCTAAAGTTCCTGTTAAAGGTATCAAGTTTTAGTCTTTTAATATGTTACTTGTTCTCTGTTCTCTGTTCTGGCATTAAAATATGTCTGTTATTTTATAGTTGGTTGGTACAGGCCGCTGTACTAATATGGCTCAACGGGATGGGGATAATACAGATGACATTTTGGGATATAGTTACAGAACCCACACAGTATACAAAGTTTCTTTTTATTTCACCATGGTATACTTGAATGTCTGTACTTACAATGTTAAAGGGGTAAAGTCTCCTGTCAAACGAACCAAATTAATTTCAGAGCTTAAGCGTCTAAATTGTGATGTAGCATTTCTTCAAGACATGCACTTGTCAAGTTCAGAGCATTTAAAGCTATGTCAAATGTGGGTGCGGCAGGCGGTGGCAGTGTTGCATCCAAAGGCAAAAAAGGCTAGGGTGGCTATCCTAATCAAGAGAAATAGCCCTCTCACAGTAAAATCCTCGGAATCAGGTTCCATGGGTAGATACATGATAATCTCTGGCCTTTTACAGGGGAAGGAGGTGCAGTTTATTAATATTTACGCTCCCAATGTGGACACACCCACCTTCCTGAAGGGGATTTTTTCCAGAACAGCTGAATTGCCCCCGGGTCAAATTATTTTAGGCGGGGATTTCAATATAGCCCCCCATCCTCATATAGACTACTCTTCTGGTCAGACTTCTACTAATAAGGCTGCTACAAATGTTTGAATGCATACTTTAGCAAACCTGGGTTGATAGATGTCTGGAGAGCCCATCAGCCTGGGAAAAGAGATGTTGCCTTCTTCCCCTCCTCTCAGCAAAATACTCCACATTGGTTCATTTTTTACACAACAAATGGATTTTTACCTTATTCAGCATTCAAAAATACATAATGCCACACTTTCTTACCACGCTCCTGTTTCAGTTCAGTTGTCTGTACCATATCAGGACAAACAATTTGGAGGCTTAATGTCTCCTTACTAAATGATAAACCCTTTGTAAAGAAACTCATTCAAATTGTATCAGATTTGACTTCCCCTACCTCCTCTCAGGATTGCTCCCCTTTATTAATGTGAGATATCCTTAAAGCTGTCCTACAGGTAGAAATTATTAGTTATGCTTCCACAAAAAAGAAACTGACATATACCTGATTGAAAGATACAATTCTAGAGCTAGAACAGATGCATAAACATAATCCTAAAAATTCAAACCTCACACAAGAGTTATTTAAAGCCCAGGTGTAGTGCCAGATTCTGCATGATAAGAGAGCAGAAGGTCTGCTGTGATTTTCCAACCAAAAATACCATGAGGTGGGAGGCAGAGCTTCTAGGCTCTATGCCTTCTGACTTCGCTAAGTGCAGGCAGAGCGAAATGTCCTGTATCTTTGAGATAAGAAAGACACAGACAGAACTTGAGTTTGGCCAAGGGACATAGCCTCTCAATTCAAATTGTTTTATCAAAATTTATATGCTGAAGAAAAAGACAGAAAGGAGGTTGCCCACGGCACTAAAGAATTTTTAAATAAACTTGAACTCCCAGTGCTACCAGAGGAGGCCAGATCTTCTTTGGCAGCCCATATTACTGAGCGTGAGATCCACTCTGTAATCCAACAACTTCCATTGGGGAAAAACTCCAGGCCCAAACAGGCTCAGTGCTGAATTATACTAAAAACTTAAAGATTGTCTCTGTCCCATTCTAGTTAAAGTACTTAATGCTTGCTTGGAGGTGGGAAAATTACCAGATTCATGGAATGAAGCCATGATTACTGTCATTTTGAAACCTGAGAAGAGGAAGACTGTCTGTGAGATACAGACCTATTTCTTTACTTAACCAGGACTTCAAAATTCTTACCAAAGTGCTGTCCCTGCACCTCTAAAAATATATTGAGTTACTTATACACCTGGACCAAACTGACTTTTTTCCTCATCACCACCTATCTGATAATATTAGGAAAATATTAAATATTGTAAAGTATAAATCTCATACCTCCGCCTCACAATTGCCATATTTCTAGATACCAAAAAAGGTGTTTGATCACCTCAGTTGAACATACTTATTAGTTGCGATGGAATAAATGGGGACAGGGTGCAACTTTCTTCCCTTGGTTTATCTCTGCTATTGTAATCCAAAAGCTAGAGTTTGTGTTAATGGCATGATTTCATAATTTTTTTTAATATTGAAAGAGGCACAAGGCAGGGTTATCCCCTATCCCCTCTGTTATTCACATTAAGTATGAGGCCCTTCGCTCAGGCAGTGAGAGAGACAAAGGGGATCAGAAGAGTATCATTCTGGGATGTGCAGACTAAGATTTCTTAATATGCCGATCACCCCCTCATATACTTAGAAGACCCTGAACATTCTCTCCCACCTATCCTTTAATTACCAAAGTCATATGGCCAGATGTCTGGATTTAAAATTGATATGGAAAAATCCAAGGTTTTATGCATTGAAGGTTCCATCCCCCTGAGCATCAGAAATAAGATTCCTTTTAAGTGGGCGAGGGATAAGGTGCAGTACTTGGGAGCACAAATTCCCTGTCAGCTATCTAACCTTTATAAATACAATTAGAAGTTGTTAAAACAACAGATCTTTGCAGATCTGATTAGGTGGAAAGCTTTGCCACTCACCTTTATGAATCACATAGACTTGATTAAGATGAATATTTTACCCTGCTACATGTTCTTGTTTACAACACTGCCACTGCCTGTCCCTGCAACTGACTAGAAAGATCTTTGGAAGAAATGTTCTCATTGTCTGGGCGGGTAAGAGATCTCAAATCCTCTGGTCACTACTGACAGACTCAAAAGATAAAGGAGGTCGAGGGCTTCTTAACTTTGAGCACTACTATAGATCCACCCATTTATTGCCAATGTTGAAAATGGTAACACCAGAGAGGAGAGGTGCATGGTATACTATGGAAAAAAGGGCCCATCCTCTTATACCCCTAGAAGACCTCCCTTGACTTATTCTTCCACAGGACCTGAAGCTTACTTCAGACAAGTGGACCAAACGTACCTTAATGGTATGGCTTGACACCCAACAGTGGTGGGAGATCCCAACCCCAGTTTGGCGATATAGTCTGCATATATTTTTGCCTGATTTCATAACAAGTCCAGAGGATTCTTGCTTCTTCTGTTTGGCTAGACTTGTCCTAAAACCTTTACCACAATTCCTGCAGGGAGAGGTGATTAAGGATTTTGCAACTTTACAAGAGAATTTAACATACCCCTGTAGGATTTCTATAGATTTCTTCAATGCAAGAATTATATTCAAACCCTCCTGGGTATTTCAGTCCTTCTGGAATCTCCCCATCTCCCATTCTTTTGACATATAATAAGAGTCTTATTGGAGACAGTAGAAATTTTATTTCTCAAATATATAAGGTCCTGCAGAAAGGGGTGGGAGCCATGGTAATACAAAAAAATGAAGTTAAATGGCAAGAAGAAATGGGAACCACTTTGCTGGAGGACTCTTGGTCCAGGGTTTGGCAAGGTATTCATAAAACAACAAACTCTCCATCTTGGAGAGTTTCATTAGAAAATACATATACCCGCTACTTGATTACCTCAGTGATATCCAAGTGTTCTGCCTTCCATCTCTCGGATCTATGCTGGAGGAACTGTGGACTGAAAATACCCACTATCACATTTTTTGGAGCTGCTCAAACATTCAGACCTTTGGTTGGATGTTTCTGACACCATTGTTAAGATTTTTTCCATGGGGGCTACATTTTCCTTTGAAAATTTGGAGTTGGGACTTCCCCCTTTGTATATAAATCCTTGGGGGGGATATTTGCTTTATATTTTAATATCAGTGGCCACAAAGGCCATAACACATAACTGTCTCACCCTTAATAAATTACAATTTTTCATTGGTTGTCTAACTTGAAGACAATCAAAAATATAAAGGCCATCACTGCACATCTGCAGCTCCAAATAGAGAAATTTAACTCCAGCTGCATTCCTTACTTTAACTATATGGAATATAGGAAGGGCACCCCTGTTTTGGAACAGTTTCTTATGCAAAAAGCTATGAATTTATGGGTTGTAGACTATGGAATCCCTAAGATTAATTGTGTGGTGTAAGTGACTCTTAATTCCCCTCCCTCTCATGTCAATCATAGGAAAACCTCTCACCATCTCCAAGCCAGGGTGTTAGTCATGCTACTACTCCTGTCAGGGAACATTCATCCAAACCCTGGCCCAGTTCCCAGGAGCTCCCCAACTCGCACCACAGGCCTATGCATGGTCTCCATGAATATCTGTAGCCTCCTAAAAAAGTTTGACTCACTACAATGCCTGGTCACATCAATTAACCCTGATGTCATCACCCTGGTTGAGACTTCGCTATCAAAATCCTCCCCTGACTCCCTAGTCTCCCTTCCTGGTTTCACCCTTTTCCAGTCCGACCGTGTTGGGAGACGGGGCAGCGGCTGCGCTATTTACGTCAAGGAATCGCTCCCCGTACTAGCCCTGCCCACTCCCATACTTGACTCCAGGGCCCAGGCGCTTATGCTGAAACTAACCCCTGACCCTTTAAAGGGACCCCTTTATCTGACTACTGCATACGTGCCCCCCAGGGACCAAACGCAGGCCATTGCCTCTCTTACAGAATACCTTACCTCTCTACCTCCTTCTGCTGATCAAATTCTGGTGGGTGACTTAAATGTCAAATGGCTCAGCCCCTCCTCCTCCTCTACCCGAGACTCCTTTTCTGCAATAGACCTAACGCAACTAGTTACCCACCCTACCAGGACTAACCCCAAGAGAGGCTCCAGTACCCTGCTTGATGTGTTGTACTCACCAACCCTTCATCGGATCCCCAATGTACAAGTCCTCCCAGACTCTCTCAGCGATCACTCCTCCATTCTATTCCACTGGTCAACCTCAGTCCCCAAACCCATAGCACAGTCCACATGCCTGCGGCGTCTAATACCTGGTGGACTGATAAAACTTAAGGAACTTCTGTCCCAAATTGACTGGTCTCCTATACAGGCAACTCCTGACATCGACACAGCTCTCTCCTTCTTTACCCAAACTTTTAATAATGCCTGTGATATCTTTGCCCGAGTGTTGACCCGCCGTTCTAAAAAAAGAATGCCCCCTGGGTTACCCCAGCTTTGATCCACCAGCTCAAACTAGGGACAACCTATGGCACCATGCCACTGAGACTGGCAGGCCCAATGACAGGCGGTTATATGCTGCCGCCTGAAACAAGTGCACTCGGGCCATCAGAAAGGCCAAGTCTGAGCACTATCGGTCCTCACTCACTGCCTCATGGGGGAATCCCAGAACCTTCTGGGATAACATTAAACAGTTAAATGGGAGTGCACACTCCCCACCCACCCAGATCAACATTAATGGTGTGATCTCCTCAGACCCAGCCCTCATAGCCAACCACCTCAACACCTCATTCACTGACCTTAGCCCTATCCTCCCTACAAATTTTTTTGACCCTCCTCCCCCAGCACCTGCCGTAAATCTTTCTCGCCCTTATTTTCTCCTCCGCCGTGTTTCTGCCCAAGAACTTAGGCCGCACCTTGTCACTGTCCTCAAGAGTAATAGTACAGGCAGTGACACCCCGTATCCATGTATCCTACGGCTGGTCTTAGACACAGTCCTTACCCCAATCACATGCCTCATCAACCACACTCTTTGCCCGGGGAAGGTTCCAACTGCCTGGAAAGTCACCACTGTCACCCCTATCTTTAAAGGTGGTGATAGGACTGTGGCTGGAAACTATCGACCGATCTCCATTCTCTCTCCTCTCTCCTCTCTCCAAGGCCTTGGAAAAAGTGGTGGCCTCTCAAATCTCTGACTACCTCTCCACCTACAATGTCCTTTGTCCTGAGCAGCATGGCTTCCGAGTGGGCCACAGTACCAACACAGCCCTCCTAGAGTTCTACAACTTTCTCCACTCCTCCTTAGACACTGGTTCTCTGGCTGGTGCTGTCTTCATTGACCTCTTGAAAGCTTTCGACACTGTCTCCCACCCCCTCCTTCTTGATGCCCTTAGTCTCTCTGGTTTTGCTGCTGGGCCTATCTTCTGGTGCACCAGTTATCTGTCTGACCGCTCACAGCGTGTAAAAATTAATGGGACCTACTCAGACATCTGTCCCATCTTTTCTGGGTTCCCCAGGGCTCTATTCTGGGCCCCTTACTATTCTCCCTTTACCTTAACACCCTTCCACGCTCTTGCTTGGGGAACATTCTATTGTATGTTGATGATGCAGTCATCTTTGCCTCAAGTCGTAACCCTACTGCCCTCCAGGACTCACTGCAGAAGTCCTTCACTGAAGCCGAGGGCTGGTTCAAGGAACATAGATTGGTGATAAATCTTAAAAAAACAAAAACCATGTTCTTCCCTCATCCCCAAAACAAGTCCTGCAACTTCAAACTCCTCATTCACTCTTGGTCCTCATTCCCACTCGAACAAGTTTGCTCCTATAAATACCTAGGGATCCATTTTGACCCCTCCCTCTCCTTCCATGGACACATCGCTGCCCTAGCCACTGCCACTAATATCCGATTGGGCATCTTACATCGGTATAAACACTGCCTCCCCCTGGAGGCTTTTCGACTCGCATTCACCTCCTCTATCCTGTCCCTAGTGGACTATGGACTGCCGGTGTATGGTGCTGCTGATCAGACCGCACTCCATAAAATTCGCACTACTCTGAATAAGGCCTGCAGGCTAATTACTGGAGCACCTAGGATGACACACACCTGTTTACTGTATGCTAAAGCGCTGGTACTTGATCTTGACGAGCGCCTCAAATATCTTACCTGTACCTTACAAAAAGACCCTCCTTGGGCTTTCCCCACCAGGATTGACCACCACCATACGCGCTCTGTCCCACTAGTTCATACTGGACCTCTGGGAAAACTCTCTTGTTATCCCTAGAGCTAGGACCTCTCACGGCCAAAGAGCCTTCAGCTTTAGGGCCCCCTCCTGGTTCAACACACTGCCCCCCTCCATCTCCGAAGCTCCAACTATATCGTGCTTCAAAACTTCCTTACGTAACCACCTTATTAACACCCGATGCTGTAACTGCCACTAGTCAAAGCCGTACTCAATACTTATGACAAAGCTTATTACTAAGCTGCTAAGGACGACATAACTCTGGTATTGTTTGCATCCATCCTACCTGCACCAGCTTGTTTGTATCTATGTCTTAATTTTACTGTTATACTTATGTGTTGTACTGCTATACTGTGTATTTTGGTTTGTCTTACTGTGACAAGGTACCTTTGTAAATGAGCCTATGGCTCAAAGGTTTTCCAAACTGCTGTTTAAATAAAATAAAATAAAAAAATAAAAAAAAAATAAACAAATTCACTATAAGTGCACCTGAGGTTTGATATTTTGGCAGTGGCTTAACTTATATTTATTCATGTTTTGTATAGTTCTTAGTTATGGTTAAATGTTGTTAGTCTGAATCTCTGTTGGTTAAATAATGATGAGACAGGACACACAAGTCACGTGGCATCAAGTGTGAAGATATATAGTAGTTTATTGGGACTGGAGACTCATTAATAGTCTGGAAAGTCAATCCAGGTGATTGTAACATACAGTAAGTTTTCACTTGCTTCACTAGATGTAGAGTTACATCTTACAAAAGAGACAGCTGGTTAATTGGACACTGACCTGATGCATTTATTTCTGTAGTTAAAAATAACTTCAATCTATTGGTGCTAATTAATGGTCACATTTCTGTTATTTAATATTGAATGTACACCCATCTTTTATTCTTAATAAAATGACGAGTTCAAAAAAAAAGAACACTTCTTCTATCAGGCAGTTAACAAAGTACCTACATTTGACAAAATCTGGGAACCTTTTATCGTCCTTAAGGTGAGATACTTTCAAAGTTGCTGATGTACTTTCAGATATCCTCTAACTTACATTTATATCTTGGTTTATGTATATAATGCATTTTGTTTCTTCAATGTACACTCATATACAGTGTGATTTTTGTTTTGTTGTGATAGTTTGAACATTTTTAATAAAGAATTTAATGTTAAAACAAAGAATTGCACCTAATTAAAAAAAAAAGTAAGTGATAGAACACTCAAACTGCTAGCCTGTACCCACCCTTTGACTTCATACAGAAAACCTAGCTTGGAGGTCCCCTCCCAATACCCTGAATTCTAGAAACAGTCTTGCTGTGCCCTTTGTGGTAAGTTAAAAAAAAAGGATCTACCAAAATGGCTTTTTATTTCAGTTTAAAAGTCAGACTAATCTGCAGCAAATGTAAATCCTTCGGGGCAAAAGGCCAAAAGAAGGAAAATATGTCGATCTATTATCAATTGTAAATTCTATGTAGATATAGTCCTACAAATTCCTTCTTAACTTTCCCTACAAGTTCCCCTTTCCCATTTACAAATCCTATATATGTTTTTTTTTAACTCTTCAATGAGCATCAATGAAAATAAAATCAATAATGAAAGCAGAGTAATTATATAGTTTCTGTGCCAGTTTAAAGTTTATCTTTCTGTACTGGACCCTGGTTCATCATGAGGTTGAGAATATTCAGAATCAGCTGCTTTTACTGTGAGATGAACATAATGTATACCTGGCTGTTGAGGAGCCTTTGGATCTGGTCCAGAGTTTGATTCTGTTGTAGAATCTTTGGAATCGGATAAGCTTGGACCATGTTTGGTCCTGCTGTTTAATGTACCTTTCACCTCCTGGGGAGTACTAAATAATAAAATATATCCATCCTAGTTCAATCTCATTTTAGTTGGATGCAGATGAAATGAGGGTATGTTTTCACATCTTAGCATATGTCTGAATGGATCAAAAACTTTCCTTTTAGAAATGACTGAGAGACGGTGGTGAGAGAAAACTTGTAGATGCAGGCCTTTGAAAAATAAGCCTTTTTCTTCTTTTGCTTTGAAGAAGAGTTTTTTCTATCTTTATTTATTTATTAGCTTTTGTTTACCGGGTAAGCACGCTAGACAAGGAATGCCTATTTTCAAGTGCGACATGGGAGATTACAAGAGTAGGTTTACAAGCAGTATGAGAATATAAAAAAGAGAAATACAGACAGTAGCAATGTGAGACAGACAAGTACAGGATGATCAGATAAGCATATATGTCAAGGTAAAAACATACAAGCAGTAAATACAGTAACAATTTCATGGAATAATACATAAGCGTTAAAGTAGGACATGGGGTGGTTGTCCCATTAAAAGGATGGTAAGAGCTGAGGTGAATGGCATGGAGGAAGGTAGTTTCCCTGTTAGAGCACAGAGGGGGAGGGGATTAGGATCCAAGGAAGTAGATGGAGCACACCAGGGTCCAAGCCACGGTTGGAGATAACAGGAAACCTGGGGACAGTTGCAGGCTGGGGCAGACTTCAGGTGCAACAAAAGGGAGCTCTTAAACATGGGGCGGGTGGAGCTACTTCTGATTGGTGCAGGAATGGTATTCCAGAATCTGGGGGCACAGGCAGCAAAGGCAAGATCACCTGCCAGTGTATGTGTTTTAGAAAGAAGGAGGGGGTACAAGTTGGCTGACCTGAGCTGGTATGATTGTAGAGCCACTTGGAGGAGTTGAGACGAGGCAGGTGGGGTGGAATTACAGACAGTTTTGTCTGAGAAGCAGCCCAAGACACAGAAGCAATAATTACTCAGAGACAGAAGTGTAGTTTTTTGTATAACTTGCAGTGATAGATAAATCAAGGGACTGCGAGGACAAAGCAGCAGATATTATAGGCCACATCCCATTTTGTGAGGCTAGTTTTTGGAGCGAGGGTAAAGGTTGTTAGCCCATAGCTGAGAGAGGGAAGAAATAATCCTTTAGCAAGGGCAAGCAGAGTAGCTGCAGAAAGGGAGCCACAAGCCCTGTATGCAATTCCAAGCTTGATATTTGTTGCCCTGCACACATTTTGAATATGTAGTAACAGGTCTAACTGAGTGTCAAGAGTAACTCCCAAGTATTTAAAGGAGCATGTAGTGCCAACTGGGACACCATCATGACTCAAAACATTTAGAGGGACGGGACAATGCTTGAGCTTGGCAGGGGAGCCGAAGAGCATGAGTTGTGTTTTCTTTATGTTCAGCACAAGCTTATTTGTCAGGATCCAGTTTTGCAGCTTATTGAAGTCAGCTTGTAAATTGTGATTTATGGTATTGACATCATCCGAGTGAGATAGGAGGATCAGGTCATCAGCATATAGGATTGTGGTGCTAGTAGGGACTGCTGGGAGGTCATTAATGAAAAGAGAATATAGGACGGGGCCCAGGATAGATCCCTGGGGTACACCAATTGTGACAGGAACAGGGTCCGAGAGATCTGTATTGTACTTGATGAGCTGTAGCCTGCCAGTGGGATAGTTGTAAAACCAATAAAGGGCTGGACTAGACACACCGAGGGAGTGAAGTTTAGTGCAAAGAAGGGAGTGATCCACCAGATCGAAGGCCTTTGACAGGTACACAAATGTAGCCCATGACAGCATGCCATGGTCCACAGCAGTCCTTATTTCAGGTGTAACTTTAGCAATGGCTGTACCAGTGCTATGGCCTTTACAAAATCAGAGCTCTTCAGGGGACAGTAAGGTGTGATTAGCCAGATAATCTGTCAGCTGCACTTCCAACAGCTTTTCCAGTATCTTGCTGACAGCAGACAAGGTAACTATAGGATGGTAATTTTCTATGCATTTCTGGTCACCCTGCTTGAAGATAGGGACAACCATTGCTACTTTCCAGATAGGGGAAACAATGCCAATAGTGATAGATAAGTTAAGAAAATGTGAGATAGGGAGCACAAGTAAAGTGACCCCAATCTTTAGGAGTTTGGGTTCAAGGTTGTCATGACCAGCACTCATATGAGGAGAAAGGCCAGCGAGAAGCTTTCATGTTTCCCATAGCAAGACTGACCTAAGATAGAAGGGTGGGTGAGACAGAGATTCTGGTAGGGAGGTATGGGTGAAGGAATGCAGTTTGTTGGTGTCAGTAGTGAACAGGAAGGTGTATGCCGAAAGATCAGTGAATTGCTTGTTAAAGACATTGGCAATGGTAGAAGCATTATTGCAACTTTTGCAATTGACTAGCATATCCACAGTATCACACCTACTATAACCCCCGACAATGGTCTTAATAGTGCACCAGAAATTCTGCAGGTCCTTAGCTGAGGTTAAGACGGCAGTCTTGCAGTATTCGCTCTTAGCAGTTTGTATGTTTTTTTTTGCAGCTGTTTTGGAGCTGCCGGTATTCATGATAGTCAGACAACTCCTTAGAGGCTTTAAATTTCCCCCTTCAGTGCTTATCTCAGGCTTTCACAAGAGAGAGCAGGTCAGCATGTAACCATTTGGCAAAAGTGCCTCTAACTATCTTTCTGATACAAGGGGCATGCTTATCCTGCAGAGGGGGGGAGGATATTAAGGAGGTTGTCAAGAACATAGGTGGCATCCATAGTAGAGAGAACTGTGGCCCAGTCTATGATTACAAGATCTTGAAGAAAGAGTGCAGGGTTTAAACTGGAAAAGTCTCTCACATGTATAATTTTGGGAGGCACTTTGGGAGAGGAGGCTCCAGATGCAGTAGATTGAGGAGTGGTTAGATATTGAATCAAAAAGGACTCCAGATACAGAGATCATGTTGGGCCTGTTGGTTAGAAACCATTCCACGAGTGAACCTCTACTCCCAGAATTGTGGTTTCGTGTAGGCACACTAATAAGCTGGGTAAGGCCCATGGCCACCAACAGTGGTTCATACTGCTTGACATTGTCACCAAACCAGTTTAGATTGAGGTCACCACATATAAGTACCTCATTTGAGGAGATTCTGGGGCTAATATTATCAAGCAGATAGGAGATCCCCTTGATGCCCTGCTTTGGAGGGTTATAAGCATAAATGATGTGAAGTTATTTTGCATTCCCTAGAAGGAGACACCCATGAAGGAATTCACAGGTTGCAGGGGGGGAGCTATGTCATACTGGACAGGGGATATGTTGAGGTGACTTTTGTAGTGTATCAGAAGACCACCCCAATGCTTTTTACCTATACGATCGTGGCACAGAAGGCTATAGTTGGGGAGCATGGAGGCTGAGTCAGGGGTGGTAGACTTCTGCCATGTTTCTGGGAGGCACAGAATATCAGGGTTATAGTGGCCAGCCCAGGCAGTTAGTTCAGCATGACTGTGGATGAGACTGTGAACATTAAGATGTGCAATTTTAAGACCTTTAAGAGAGGACCAGGTAGGAGTGTTAAGGTTAAATGTGGGGCAGGTCCTGGGTTCAGCTCCATGTCTCCAGCAAGAAGGAGACCTGTGAACCACAAAAGGAGGTGCAGACAGCCCCTCTTATAAGATATTTTAGGAGTGTGGTAGCGTGCACATTTAAGTAAGTGAAAAGCAGCTCTCAGAGATTTAGGTGGGAAGCACCAGAGGGGACACACATTAGCTTGCCGTGAGACTATGAGGTTGGAGTGTGTATGGTCATCAGTGTGGTGCATCTCCTGGGGGCCTACCTATAGTGGGAGATAGATATCAGTGAAATACAAGGTCCACAGGGAACAGATTAGGCAGATTAGGAAATACATCATAGATTTTTAGATACCAGATGCTGGGTAGTCAGTAAAGCCAAAGTCAGTGACAAACCTGGCTTGAGTGGAGTGGAGGAAGTAAATTGAAGTAGGCAGTGCAGGACGACTTCCTATTGAAATCCAGTAGTTTTAGGGTCTGGTAATGTGCTTGAGAGATTAGTATGATTCTAGCCCTTTAAGTAGGGCTGGCTACTACACTCAGTTTCCAATTGGTAGGCTATGTTAGGGAAGGTGGAGCTCTAGGGGTGAAAGATCATATAATAGAGTTTTGGAGGTGGGGGTGGGGGGCTGAAAAGTCAAGCTGAGGCATGAAGCTGAGCAAGCCAGAGGGCTGCTTTTAAACTTTTTCTTATTTTGGGGTTTAAAACAGAGCAAGTCAGAGGGCTGTTTTTAAACTTTTTCTTATTTTGGGGTTTAAAACAGAGCAAGTCAGAGGGCTGTTTTTAAACTTTTTGTCATTTTGGGGTTTCAAATAGAGCAGCACAGATCCAAGAAATTAATTAAAAGCCCTAGCTTTTCTAGTAGGTCAGTATATTCAGCATGAACAGAAGTTAGGGGCAGGCTAAGAATCACAGTACAAAGTCTCAGTTTAGCTCCCAAGATTTCAATTAGACCAGGCTTGTGCTGCATAGTAGATTTTGAAAATGACTCCACAAGCCGAAGGGGCTCCAAATTAGCTACCTGAAGTGGAGGTCTCTCTGTGGCCGGGTCCACGATCCGTACACAATCCATGGGTGACTTGAAGCCCCGAGTTTCCAGCAAGGGACCATGAAAAGAACACAGTGGCCACAGATTAAGTAGGCTCACAGAAGGTGGGAGTCTACCAATTAACAATTAAATTCAGAGTTGGAGAGGGATTAGCAGGCAGCCAAAACTTCAAACTGAAGCAAGGAGCTGAGCAAGCCAGAGGGCTGCTTTTAAACTTTTTCTTATTTTGGGGTTTAAAGCAGAGCAGCACAGATTCAAGAAATTAATTAAAAGCCTCAGCTTTTCTAGTAGAAGTTAATACATTCAGCATGAACAGAAGTTAGGAGCAGGCTAAAAATCACAGTACAAAGTCTCAGTTTCAATTAGAACAGGCTTGTACTGAGTAGTAGATTTTGAAAATAGCGTCAGACACCTAAGAGGCTCTGAATTAGCTGCTTGAAGTAGAGCTCTCTCTGTGGCTGGGTGCACAGTCCATGTGCGGCTTGAAGTCCCGAGGTTCCAGCAAGGACCCTTGGTAGTGTAGTGGGTGGATATACATGAACCTTTGTCCTGCAGTTTTTGTTATGAAAACACTCTATGAGCCCTGTTGAGTTCTATTCTTTGTTCTGGGTATTTTAATCCAATCACTGCTGTAAGAATTTGAGTGGATCTCCTCCTTCTATTCCTTCTGATAGATTACCAATCTTAGGGTTATTTCTGTTAGATCTTGATTCAAAATCTTCTATTTTTAATTTGAGCTCTGCCAATGCTTTGGTGATATACTCCGCAGTGCTTCACATGTGAGGTAATTTGTCCTCTACAGTGCTCAGACTTTGTTCCACCTCTCCTGTGTGCCTAAGTAGGGAGGTAGGGAGGCCATTTTGTCTGCTAGCTATGCAAACATATTTTGTTAATGCTGAGATTGATTAGTTTTCAGAACCAAACCCAAGTTTTAATTCTTTGAACAGCAATTGTTGTCCACTGATTTTCTCCTCTGCCATTCTGGGTGCTATAAGTGCACTCTCCTGTATATCTTTCTCCATGCTTCACCCCCCTCACCCATCTTTACTGTTCTCTGTATCAGAATCATAAGCTTGTTCAAGAATAAATTCCTTTTCACTTTTTTATGATACTTTTTCCATTTTGTTTTTGTCTTTATCTCACTTTCGGCACATTTTTCTCCACTCTTTCTTTCCCCAGAATAAACTGCTGAATTACACAACAGATGGTGAACAATTTGCCACAGACAGTTATACACATGGACATGAGATGCAATGCAAGTCAACACACGTGACACGCACACGTCACATTGGGTAGTCCTCATGGGTGCTGCTTCCCTAATATACAGACTGCTCAAGAAGGACGCATATAGCAAACTATGTGGAGTGGATGCACTGACTGGAAAAAGTAGTGAGTGACTGATCAATAGATGGACTAATGAAATAGAATGACTTCAGTAGATGAAGTGTAAATTCAATTATGTGTGAGCAGGACACATGCATGATACCATGCATAGGCACAAGGACAGATCAAATTTAAAGTCTGCATGCACACATCACATGCTCCCTAACCTGTGGGCCTGGAATGTGTCAATAAAGGAATAATGCATGACAGGGTGTGTGTCGTGCTGGGATAACACCACGCCCTAGGAGGGGTTTGGGCACGAGGCAGCAGGCCAAGTGCTTCCAATGCCCCAAGCGTGTCGTTATCCCAGCACGACACACACCCTGGAATGTATTATTCCTATTATACAATGGCTTGTTGTTATATATAAAATAACAAAATAAGTTTAAAGAATGTTTTTATTAGTGTGAAAAAATATTTTTTTTTCTTAAGAGGAGATGCAAAAAAAAGAGAGTATCCTAGAGGTCCATAAGCTCATCTACATTGGTTCACAGTGCTGACACTAGACCTGTGGCATTATGCTGGGATAATGCCATGGGTCCAGCCCCAAACTGACCAATCACAGTCCAAGATTCTTTCTTGCCATTGTATAATCACCCATGAAAAACACAAACAAAAGTCCATATGCGTCAAGAAAAATACAAAAAGTGCCTCTGTTAGCGAGGTCAGCACTGTTTGTTTTTTTTTAACTGATAGCTAACAGAGACAATCTCTGTATTTTTCTTGAAGTTCTGGTATTTGGCTGTAAGATATTTTAATAATAATAAAATGTATTTCTAAAGCACAATTCAAAACAAATATCAAAGTGCTGTACAGAGTTAAAAGACAACTAAACCAATAAAATCTGAGATAAATCAGTAGAAAATTACAGATTCAAATATAGTAATTTCCAAAAGCATGGCTAAATAAATAAGTTTTTAAGTCCATCTTGAAGCTATCCAGGGTCAGGCACTCTCTATTCTGACAAGGTAGAGAATTCCACAGGGTCAGGGATGCATAACTAAAAGCTCTCACACCAGATGTTTTCAACTGAACCCTGGGAACCTCTAGCAATCCCTCATTGGCTGAACGGATGGGTCAGAGGGGGCAGTAAGGAACCAGGAGCTCTTGCAGGTAGCCAGAACCCTGACTATGTAGGGCCTTGTAGGTGAGTAAACCAACCTTTAAGGTGATCCACCACTGAACAGACAGCCAGTGCAGTTCGCGCAGCACAGGGGTGATATGGCTGGTCCAGGAAACCCCTACCAGTAACCTGGCCACAGTGTTCTGCACCAGCTGCAAGTGGCAGATATCAACTCCCAGAAGCCCTAGGTATAGGGAGTTACAGTAGTCAAGGCGAGAGGTCACAAAAGCATGGATCAACGTTGGAGGATTGTGAGATAGAACAAGGTGCTTAATCCGGGCGATGTTCCACAGATGGTAAAAAGAGGATTTGACTACAGCCAATACTTGTGAATGAAATATCAGGCCTTCATCAAATATCACGCCCAGACTCTGCACCTGAACAGAGGACAGGAGCTGGCTACCCCTGAGCCAAAGCCTGGAGGCAGACCGCACTCCCATCCTCTCTATCCTGTGACCTAGCTCCACCACTAACACCTCAGTCTTTTTAGGATTCAACCTTAGCTAACTGGCTTGCATCCAGTCCTGGAGTTCCATGAGACAGTTATTAAAAACAGAGACTGCACTATCTTGGTAGGGGGCAAAAGACAGGTAGAGCTGGGTGTCATCTGCATAACAGTGAAACCGCAGCCCATACCATCTTACAGTGTCTCCCAATGGCAGAAGATACGCCACGAACAGCATAGGGGACAGCACAGATCCCTGAGGAACCCCACATGGCTTAGAGAATGAGGCTGAGAAATAAATCCCTGACACCACTCTCTGAGTTCTGCCAGTGAGGAGAGAGATCTAAACCAACTGAGGACTGTACCCGACAGGCCACAGATGTCTCTCAGGCACTCAAGCAGCTCCCCATGGTCCACGGTGTCAAAAACTGAAGAGAGATCAAGAAGGACCAAGACTGAATGACACTTCCGATCTCTAGTGAACAGGAGATCATTGAGCACCCAAACCAGAGCGGTCTCCGTACTATGCCTCTTCTGAAAACCAGACTGGAGGGAATCATAGATGTCGTGGATGGTCAAATGGTTATCCAACTGAAGAACAACTACTTTCTCGATCACCTTGTCAATAAAGAGAAGGTTAAAGATTGGCCTGTAGTTGACAGGGCAGTTTGGGTACAGAGAAGATTTTTTTTAAGGAGTGGTGTAACCACTGCCTCCTTTAGGGAGTCCAGAAACTCACCTGACTCTAAGGAACACCAGACTATCTCTGTCAAGACAGGGCCGATGACATCTACACACCCCAAAATGAGGCATGTAGGGCCAGGGTCAAGACTACAGCAAGTAGGCTGCATACTTTGGACAATCTGCACAACTTAATTGATTGCCAGCTGATCAAAGTGATCCCAAGAAGACAGTAGTGTAGTGACCATACACCAACCACCACAAACCCCCATAGAAAGTGCTGAATGAATCTCAGCCCTGATGTCGGCCACCCTATTGGCAAAGAATAGAGGGATCTCATCACACTTATCTTGTGAAAATGCTCTCCAAACCTGAAGACAGGCTGGATTGCACAGTCTGTCAGTGGTTCAGAAGAGCTGAACTGGTCAACACTGAGCCACAGCAATCTCCCTGGACAGGAACTCTGTCTTCTTAAGGGAGATTGTTGATTGATAGATTCAGTAATGTTCCATCAATCTAAGGTGGTCGGCATCAAGGGTGGATCTCCACCAGCGATGCTCTAGCCTTTGCCCCACACTCCTCAACTCCTTCAAGGCCCTGTCAAACCAAGGGGACTGAGGGCGGAGAGTGAGGGGGTGAACTCGGACAGGAACAATGGAATCCAGGACATCCCCATGGTCTTATTATAGGCCTGGACTAGATGCTCTGGACCCTCACTAAGATCTGTACATCCCGATAGGTTAAGCACTGTCAAAAGGTGATTTTATGCACTTATACCTTGTATCAAAGGGTTTTAGTGCCCACTTTGTAAGTAGCCCCCCTCCTTCCTTTTTCCCCTTTTTATGGCTGTGGGTATTCAGGCTACCTAGTCCAGGGCCCCTGTAATTCCAAGGAGATATGCAGCACATTCAGGTGGAAAAGGGAGATGTGCCGCACAACCTCAACAATGCACAACAGCATGATATTCAAATGTGCAGGATGCACCGTCTGCAAGGGAATGGGCTAGGGCATGCACAAATGGTATGCCGTTCAAGTCAAGGGGGCAATCCCATGCATATGCCATGTTGCAGCATATTCAGTGGGAATATGCTCCCCACAGTCCAGAAAACTGTGGGCCACAGTTAGGCCATGAATAGCTGGCCTAACCTGGTCAGCCACCCACAAGCAGGCTGCAGATGTGCACACAGGTGCACAGCAGCCTGGCAGCCCTGGTAGACAAGAGGTACCCCCTTTCCATCCCCATTCTAGCCAACTCCATCCCTGAAGAGCTCCATAGTGTAGGGCCCCCCTGACCCGATTGCACTAGAGGAAACCATAGTCTATATCCATAGTCTAGAGGACTCCTATCCACTGCCCCTGTACACAGACACCCTCACTCCCCCCATAACCAACCTGTTGCAAAGACTGGCACTGCCCTCCACACCCTGCCATGGCCAGCCATTGACTGCACTGAACCTGAGCTGGGGACCTGCACTCTGGAATGACCCAACTATCTGTACCATGCATTGGGACACCATGCCAGCTGCAGATCCACCAGTGTGTGTAGCTGTGTGTACGTCCCTGGCTAACTGAGGAGGGAATTTACATACCTCCAATGCATGCCTTGTCAATGTTGTATCTTTCTGCTGTCATACACTGCTGCAAGTCCACACTCACCCCTGTTCCTCTGTGTAACATGCCACCCTTTGGACTTCTGAAGTATCCTGGATGCTGTGAGGGAATTTTTATGTATGCTTTTTTTATATATCCTAAAGCTATATTTGCTATTATATGCTATTATATGCCTTGAAGTTATGCTTGCTTTGACAGCCATGCTGTAACAAAGTCATAATGAATGTAGTAGAAATTTCTGAGTTCATGTTTTCTTTTTTAAAGGGGTATAGAATTTGTACTGAGGTTACTTGAGGTACATTTGTAAAAACAGAAAGCTAGATAAAACTGAGCAGAACTGGTTGAACCAGCCTGAATAACAGGCTCGGACAAAATATAAAGATAAGAGCATGCCTGGGCAAAATATAAAGATAACAGCACGTAGTGGCATTGAAGGCAAGCTGTACGTTGCTATGGTGTGAGTGAAACTCATTGTCTCTCTCAGGTCAGCTTGACCCAGGCATATGTATCAAGCAGTATTGGAAAAAAAATGAAATAAGCAGTGGAAAAGTACCTCATACATATCAACGTGTTTTTCTTTTACATTGCTGAAAACTTGTTATTCTGTTTTGTGATTGGCTTATACTGAAATGTTGGTATTTTCAAGATAAAAGTGCAGAATCTAGCTTATAAAAAGCTGCTGTAAATTGTAATCGGAGACCTTCTCTTGTAGAAGTCCCACATGCATGTGTAAGATTTGATCAAATAAAGCGGCGTTAGGACAAAACCCAGTGGTGTGGTTTTGCCCGGTAAGCGGCAAGGGTAGTTGCTCAGGTAATACTTACAGTGAGAGAATTTGCGATCACAGTTTTGGTAGTCGGCAGGATGAGTTCTTGGTCAGCGTGGCGTCATGATCGGTTGTTTCCCTTGGACAAAAGAAGGACATTTTGTGGAACTCCATCAGGACGTGGCGCCTAGGGGCCGTGACACTCATCATCACTGTAAGTACAAGAATACCTTGGAGCGAGTGTGCACTATAAACGACAGGCCTAGATAATATAGGAAACAAGGGAAAAAAATAGCTGGGTCCAGAGTTAGTATTATCTGGACGGCAAAATCTATGTTTGACAAGTTTGGCCAAACAAATTACAAGGAGCAACTGCACTGCCCTTTGTACTTGTAATTTGTGCTTGCTGCAATATATACTGTTAGAGCCAATGATGGCTTTCACAGTTCAAGCTGCTTTAGGAGAAAAGCAGCAAGCTGATTAAGTAACATTAGATAAGCAACATCTAGAGAAAGAAAAATAAACTACTGTGAATACGCACAGTAGGTGACTACAGACAAGGATGATTTGAAAATCCTCCCCCATGTTGCCTATCTGTGTAGTTTCAAGTTTTTCTGTATCAATTTCAAGTTCCCTTGCCTCCTATAGAGGCTGAAACATTTGATCCCAAACCCAGGTACTGGGGACCTCTACCAGATGGATCTCAACCTAGTACTCTTAGAGATTTTTTTTGTTTTTGTTTTTAAACTGCAACCCAGAGCTCTGGAAAAAGACTTGGTTTGGCAGGTTACTAAAATGGCCAAAAGAAAACCTTTGAAAGGGTTAAAACCTTTGAAAGGGTTAATAGCTGCAGCGTTTGAAAATTATCATGAAGGTCCTGCAGTCGGTTTTCTCAATCGGACCAGTGTATCAAAGAGAAGAAGGAAAATACCTTGGTAAGTCTGAATTGTTTTATTATTTAAAGTTTTTTTTTTATGTCTGTTTTATTTCTGTAATACATGTACTAAACAAAGTAATGATCCATTTCTCTTGTGCATATTTTCCAGCATATATCTGTGTTCTGTAATTAAGTTCTGTTGTCAAGGTTGCGAGATAGGATTGACTGCCTTCAGTGCACAACATGTTACAGTAAAAAAAAAAGAAAGAGGAAACTTCTTTGCCTCATATCTGACTGTTTTAATTGGTTTTATTTTTAATGAAACATTTGTGCTGCCTAGATAGGGTCAGTGAAGAACTTTTGTATGTAGTTGTTTGTTGGAGCAGGTAGTGTTGAAGGTGAAGAGTTATGACGTCATAGATTGCAATGTGCAGAAAGAGTTGTAGTTTGCAAGCAACGTGCCAAGCCACTGCTAGGTGAAAATGTAATGTGTTAACAGCTATAAATGGCTTTATCATACTTCTAGTTAAAACCAGAAACTTTTTGCAAAATGGCAGAGTGCCATATTTTAGCTATGTGCCAAAAGGTGTAACCATGTTATACGAGATGTGTTCACTTACAGATGGTATGTTGTGCTACGTTTTAACGGAGTTAGAATGTGTTTAAAAAGTGTTTTGTTCTGGAAAGATTTGGCATGGCGATATGTATAAATGTGTTGGTTTAAAAATTGTCAGTGTTACAAGACAGGCAAGAGGCAGCACATATATATAAAACACGTACAGTTTTCTAATAAAACTATGGGCATTACCTCAGCAAATTGGTGTCAAATAATGTCAGTCTTATTTTATGTTAAGTATTTCTTTTTGTGTATGTGTATGTGTGTGTACTGTATTGGCCAGCAATTTAATTGTATGCTCTATTATTATTTAAAGATATTTAATATCAGTAGTGTTCAAGGACACTAAAAAAAATATAACTGGGTTTGAACGACCCTTGCATGCACACTGTGACCTTTTGCACGTTATTTGACCTTCTTGTGTTTCAACATTTTATGTTACTACCAGTTCAAACTTGATGTCTATTCCATACCTAAAGCAAAACTTTTCACACAAAATGTATGTTTTCACGAAAGCACACCAAGAGTGAACCATGTAATTTGATTTTTATTGCAAAACTAGTATTCTAAGTGAAGAGGAACAAACTTTTCTTCTCCTCTCACTGCTTCTGACTTGCAGCCAACACAGGCAATACTCCAGCTGGAAGGGGAGAATTATTCATCATCTCCCCATATTTTTATTATACATATACAGTGAGAGAATTTGTGATCACAATGCCATGGGGTGCAGTATCCTGTAATGCCATTTGCAGTGTTCGCTTCAGGCTATGGATAGTTCATCTGCAGTTCCCCAATTGTACAAACAAATGGGAGATCATCTGTAACATGCCTGTTTTGGGACCTGTGTGAGTGGGTACAGCATTGGCTGTCACCCACACTGAGCAGTGCAATGGCACTGGGATAATGAATCTGCATGCAAGTGCCTGAGGAGTATGGCCACTGGGTGTTATCACCTACACACAGCTCATACCTAAGTATAACGCATTCCAGCATCCTACTGCGAGTGCTCTGCAACCCGATGATAGAGTGAAACAATCCCATTACAGAGCTAGTCATTGCAATGGAAAGGGCTGGGGGGCAGGGAGAGGGCTGTCTGTGCACCTTGGAGGGGGAGCGGGGGTCACTACACTATGGACGTGGACTGTGGGTGTATTCAGGTGCAATGAGGGATGGCATTGTGGTCCCTATAATATGGAATCGATAGAGCCTGGACTCCGGTACAATTGGGGCTGGTGGAATGGGTGGGGGTGCCACTATACCATCAAAGACTTCAGGGCCTGTCCCACATGGGACCTAATGGGGTTGGGGCTTGGGGGTGAGAGAGCTGCTCCAGTGCATTCGTCCCCATGCCAACATGCAAATGGACTGACAATGAGCATGCATAAGGCCTCTTTGCTCCCTGCATGCTCAATTAGTTAATTTGCATTCCAAGCTGAATATCGCCCATGGGACTGCGGTGCATACCAGTATGTTCCACACATTCCCCCTGGAAGGTATTGAGTCAGGGACACCCTGGATGCACCTGTCTTGGTGGTTGCCTACACTGTGACTCCTGTCCAGGGTCACATTTTCAACAGGAATGATGAAGCCTGCCAGGATGAAGCACAGTGTCACAGGCTTACTGCATGACAAAAGGGATCAACTCCCTTTGAAATTGCATTGTTTGCTGCAGTAACTCTACTGCAGAATTCTGCAGTGCTGCACTTCATTCTGGTGGGCTTCACTGTATGCACACCTTGTACCAGTGGTGCATTCTGTTTGAATGTTGTATCAGTGCCGACCGGCGCACCCTCTTTGTGCAACACATCTTTCTGCTCGTGCATTGATCTGGCACTTAATATATCCCCCCCTGATGCAAAATATTGTTTTTAAGTGCTTTCTGATTTTACACAATGCAGCATAATATTGTGGAGATGTAGAGCCCCACTGAAAATAAGATGCAATTTCTTCTGTGAACTATCCAGGCTAAATATATAGCAATCAGCAGGCATATGCTAGGAAAACGCATTGCAAAAATGTGTAAAAGGAAGACCATATTGAAACTGCCTCTACACAGATCTGCATTGTGCAAATTCATTAGAAATAATGGGTAAAAGCATCCCAAAAGCTCTCCATAGCCATATCAGCGCTGACCAGAGTTTATTTAGGAAGTCTCTGCTTTTGTTTCCAGACAAAAGTCAATATGTATTAGATTGCTTACTGGACAGAGTCGTGAGTTATCACTATAGTAAAATAACTTTACTAGATGACTTAAGTAGTTTAAGTTGAGTAATGTGTCTGCACATGCTGCCATGAATAGACACATGGATGCAATACGTGAGATAAAAAAAAGTCTATAGCAAGATGCACACAGCACACACCTCAGTGGTTGGACCAGCCATGCACAGCTTGCCTGTGGATGAAAAGTTGACATGACAAGTCATGCTGAAAGCAAGCCACATCACTAACTGGATTTGAATTCACAAAAAAATTTAACTGTTAAACAGAATGCAACACTTTGATCAGTTACTCATAGTTAGCTGTCAGTAAAACACGAATGAACTGCCAAAACAAAAGTAAATATTTCTGCACCTGCCCTGTGCAGCTTTAGCAGGCAGACTTCCTGCATCAGGAAACTGGGCTGCACATAGAAACATAAAAATGGACAGCAGTTAAGGAACTCTTGTCCCATCTAGTCTGCCCCCAGTATCCACTGATTGCTCTGTTCAAGTTTCACTGGCATGCACTTGCTGATTTTAATGATAATTAATTATTCTGTGTTTAGTGAAAAATAAGCAGTTTTTATAATGATGTATAAGAATGCTCCAACACTGATATTTCTCTGCCAAGTTTGAGCTAAAAATAACATACGGACTTACAAAACTGCCAGCAGAAAAAGGCCATTTGATCTATCAAGTCTGTTTGATATTGCAGCTACCATCCCTACTCTGCAGCTGCTCCTCCCACCCTACCCCACTCGCATGACCCTCCCTTTGCTCTATTCCAGCCCCTCTTGAAGCAGCCCACTGTTTTACAGGCCACCACCTCTGCCAGTTGTGTGTTCCACACTGCTACCACCCTTTCCGTAAAGAAATGCCTCCTCATTTTCCTCCTAAACCTTCCACCCTTCTTTCTCATGTCATGACCCTGAGTGTCTCTCCCCACCCTCCCTTTGAACAATCCTTCGGTGTCTGTTCTGTTTATTTCTTTCATGTACATAAAAGTCCCAATCATATCCCCCCATCCCTCCTCTCCTTCAGAGGGTACATGATCAACTCCCTCAGTCTAACCTCATATGATAACTCCCCAGACCCTGGATTATCTTTTTTGCTCAGCATTGTACCCCTTCCAAGAATCTAATGTCCCTTTTTAGGTAAGGGTGCCAAAATTGAACACAGTACTCCAGGTGGAATCTGACCAGCCATCTGTATAATGGTAGAATCACCTCCCTTCTCCTAATGGATATGCCCCTTGCAATACAACCCAGCATCTTGTTGGCCACTGCTACTGCTTTCCTACACTGTACCGAGTTGTTCATTGCTCCTGTAATGAGCACACCCAGATCTTTTTTCCTTCTTGGTCACAGCTAGCTGCACCCCCCAGATGGTAGCTCCTCTTTGGATTCTTTGCCCCAGAATGCAGCACCTTGCATTTGTTGGTGTTGAAACCAAGTTGCCAGGTGTCAGATCATGTCTCCAGCCTTTTTAGATCTTTCTGCAATCACTACCACCCCCTTTGGTCATCCACCATTGCTCCCATCTTGCAGTCATCCGCAAATAGACTGATCTTGCTATTTATGCCTACAAAGATGTCTGCAATAAATACCCCAAATAACACCGGCCCCAGCACTGACGCCTGTGGGACCCCGCTCATCACTGCCCTTAGGGATGAAAATTCTCCTCCCACCACCCTCTGCTGCCATCACTGCAGCCAGTTCTCCACCATCCTACCAATTTGGCCCCCGCCTTGTGCCCCTTAGCTTACATGCTAGTCTTCCATGTGGCACCGAGTCGAATGCCTTACTAAAGTCCAGGTACAGGACATCCACCACATGCCCTTTATCCATTTCCACAGTCACACAATCATAGCAGACGACTAGGTTAGTCTGGCAGGATCTACCATTGACAAAGCCATGCTGCTGACTGTCCTGCATGCCACTCTCCAGCAGGGTCACCAGCTTCTCCTTCAGGATTGTTTCCTTCAGTTTCCCCACTATGGATGTGAGGCTCACTGGTCTATAGCTACCTGGCTAGTCTCTGGGACCGCTCTTATGGAATGGAACCACAGGAGCCATCCTCCAGTCCTGAGGCACACACACCCTGAGTCTATAGAGGCATTAAATTGGCCTGCCAATGGGCCTGTCAGGACTTCTGCCTACTTTTTCAGTACCCTGGGGGGGGGTATGCCATCCGGTCCCAGTGCCTTGTCCACTCTCAGTGCTCTTAACCCCTCTAGCACTCTACCCTCTGTGATTTCTCCATCCATCACCCCATCCCTCTCTGATCCAGCCTCCCCCCAACCTTAGGCATTTAACCCCCTTTCTCTTTAGGAAAAATTGAGCAGAAGAAGTTGTTATGCACTTTTGTCATTATGCCCCTTTTTCCACCAATTCCCCCTCCATCTTAATTCATACTATTTGGTCCTTACAACCCCTTTTCTCCCTGGTGTACCTAAAGAAATCTTTTTCCCCCTCCTTAATTCCCTTTGGCAGCCCGAGCTCCCTTGACACCATTGCTGCCCTTACTTCCCCGGTCACCTCCTTTGCTTCCTTCAGGTAATCCTCCCTGTCCTCCTCCTCCCAGTTCTCCTGTATCTCCTATAGGTGACTATTTTCCTCCTCACCCTGTCTATGCTCTTGCTCATACAGCTAGGTTTCTTCACCCTAGCCTTTTTTTACTTTGGGCCTTGCTACAGGAATTTGTTACCTGCACTATCCCTAGCTTATTGAGTTTCCACCTCTGATTCATGTCCACATTAGGCTGAATTCTGTCCAAATACCCTTGCACCACTTCACCCATCTTTTTCAAGTCAGCATTTCTAAAGTCTAGCATCTTTGTGCCAGATGCCCCTTCCCCCTGCCCAGCTGCAACTGGAATCATACTGTCCATTGATCAATCCCAGCCAGTGGTTCCTCCACCCTCAGATACCTAACCCACTTCCCATTAGACAGTACAAGGTCAAGGGTATTCCCTTACCTAGTTGGTTCGCTGACCAGCAGCAACAGGAAGTTATCCTGGAAAGCATCTAGCATTATCTGTTCCCTTCTACCCACCCTTCCCACAGTTCCTCTGGATCTGTTCCACCAATCCCTATCTATCTCTTCCGATTGGGAGGGTGGACTGTACACCACCCCCAAAGTGTCCTATTTTTTGGAGATTGGATTTGCATCCATAGAGTCTCTATCTCCCTCCTCCCCCCTCTTCCCTAAGACACTATAACCCCTCCCTCATGTAGAGTGCTACCCCCTCCTTTCCCCTTAACTCTCTCCTTTTGGAATAGTCTGCAACCTGGAACCACCAGGTCCCAGTCATGATTTGGCGTGGCCCATGTCTTGGTGATGGCTGTCAAGTCCACCCCCCCCCCGCCATGAGAGTCTGTAGTTCCGTATTTTATTCCCCAGGCTTCTAGCATTTAAAGATACCTCCCTCCATCCCCTTTCTTTCTCCCTCTCCTTCCTCCTCCTCTCCCTTTATGGCCCTCCCTGTATTGTTTGCCCCTTGCCTTATCTCACTTTTAATGGCTGGGAGTAAGCCCATAAGGTTTCCCATCCCGAGGCCTCTGATCACCTCGATCCTTTCTGCCACCCCCATCTCCTAATTTAAATTCTCCTCAATATACTCCCCAAGCTTTTGCTTCATTACTTTCTTCCCCTCTTCATTTAAATGCAGTCTATTTTTAGCGTATAGCCTGCTGTCCTTCCAGGTCACCCCCGACCCTCCTACCAGCCCATACCCTTTTTCCTGACACCGGGTTACAGCCTTTCATTAAACTCCAGAATCCTCAGTTTTCTTGCCATACTTGACCTTGGGACTTGATGTTCCTCTGAGAAGGTAACTTATCTTTCTGCCCCCTCACAAACTGGACCTAAATCCTCAAACCTCCTCTTCACCTCATCTATTGTCTCATCAGCCAGGTTATTTGTCCCCACATGCAGAATTAGATGTGGCTTTTCCCTGCACTTTCTGGCATATTTTAGTACTGATTGCCCCACCATTTCTTCCTTCATTCCAGGCATGGCTTCTACCCAGATCCGACTATGCCTCTCTCTCCCCTTGCTACCCCACCTGACCCCTCTCATTATTGAGTCCCCTAACATTAGAATCCCACCCCTTTCTCCCTTGTCACCCCCCCATCCTCCCTTCCCCTTCCTGTCCTAACTCCTTCTTCCTCCTGCACACTGTTACCCCCTTTTGCCCCGTTATACTACCCTCAATATTCCCTCCTGTGCTCATTCTATCTTGACACACATTATGTTCTTTTCCCTTCTCACCCCCCTCTCTGTCCTATTTCACTCTATTATCTTAGACTGTTCTTCCACAGCACCTTCTACCCCAGCCATCATTCCCATCAATGGCCAGGACCTGTTTGAGACTATTGTATGCCTATGTGCAGTAATTCTGGCCTCCGTTCCTTTTGGACCCCTATCTCCTGTACTTGTTTCTCCCCCCTTTGTACCCAGTGGGGATTGTTCTGTCCATCTCCCAGTCCCGACCCCAGTCCCTTCTTCTGTTTACCTGCTTACAGTCTGTGCTTCCCATTTCTTCTTTTCTTTCTATCCAAGACATTTCCCTCTTTAACTTTAAAAACTCATCCTCCAGCCTTCCCAACCTTTGACAAACCAGGCATTCTGCCAGCCTCCACAGGGTGCCCATGAATATGGCTGTTCCACAGTTATTACACCCCATGTTACTTCCTCTTCTGTATATACTACTCCCCTCCTGCCAAAGATCCCTCTCCCCTTATGCTGCCACTGTCCCTCACCCTGGTGTGGACTGACCATCATACCATAAGATTTAGCTTCAAGACACCCCTAAATAGGCCTGCTCCTATGGAGATGGTACAATATCGCCCTTTAAGGGGAGTTACCCCAGAAGGCCTTTCAGCGATTTTGGACCTATCTGGTATTTTGAGTGAGTACATGGATCCAGGGGATCTCTTACTTGCCTATAATAAGGCTGTCGGTGATGCCCTGGATCAAATTGCACCTGTTCGTGTTCTCCCACTCATTCAGCGCCCAAGATCTTCATGGTTTGATGGTTCTTTGAAGGAGCTGAGGAGAGTAGGACGAAGGCTAGAGAGAGCTTGGCGGAAGTCCGGCCTGGATGCTGACAGACTTAGATTGATGGACCATTTTAGAGTCTATCAATCAGCAATCACCCATAAGAAGGCAGAAGTCCTGTCTAGAGAGATTGCTGCTGTGCAGAATCGACCAGCCAAACTCTTTCAGACTGTCGACAGATTGTGCAATCCACTCTGTCTGCAGCCTGGAAGACATGTTTCACAGATGAAGTGTGATGAGCTTGCTCGATTCTTCACAGATAAAATTGCCAGCATCAGATCGGGCATCAGTCCTGCTTTCTCTCTAGGGAGTTGTGGTGGTCGGTGACAGGAAGCAATCCCTTCTGTCTCCTGGTCTGACTTTAGTAAGCCGGCATTCATGGGTGTTGTGAGGATTATCCAGACTGTACGACCAACCAGCTGTAGTTTGGATCCAGGTCCTATACTACTGTTACTAAGTTGTGTAGATATTATCTGCCCGATCCTTGCTGAAATTGTCCAGAAATCTTTGGAGCAAGGGGTTTTCCATGCCTCCATAAAGGAGGCAGTCATTCGACCACTCCTTAAAAAACCTTCACTGAATCCAGACGTCCCAGCTAACTATAGACCTATCTCTAACCTGCCCTCATTGGGTAAGGTTATTGAAAAGGTGGTTGCGATACAGTTGGATGACCATCTTATGAATCACAACATATATGAAGCTCTCCAGTCGGGGTTTAGGAAAAGACATAGCACAGATTCTGCCCTTGTCTGGGTTTTAAATGATCTCCTAATTGTGAGAGATCGAAAGTCACATACTATTCTAGTCCTTCTTGATCTCTCTGCAGCATTTGATACTGTGGATCATGGTGTGCTGTTGGAGTGCCTGCACTTTCTTTGTGGACTGTCCAGTACAGTTCTACATTGGTTCCAATCTTTCCTCACGGGGTGGACTCAGAGGATTACTATAGGAATTTACTCCTCTGATACCATCTCTCTGTCCTGTGGGGTACCACAGAGCTCCATCTTGGTGCCCATGTTGTTCGCAGTCTATATGCTGCCATTAGGAGATATCACTAGGCGTTACAGTCTGGATTTTCACTGCTATGCAAATGATACCCAGCTGTATGTGTCCTTTATTCCCGGTCAGGATAATGCAAGCCCTCTGCTTAACAGCTGTCTAGCCAAAATCAATGACTGGATGAGCACCAGCTGGCTGAGGTTAAACCCGGATAAGACTGAGGTGCTGGTTGTGGACCCAGGTTGCCTTGAGGCGGGTCATAGGGCTGAAGTACCATCAGTCCTTTGGCCTGGTGGTTCCCAGTTCTTGACCTCAGGCCAGGTGCATAACCTGGGCTTTATTGTTGACAGCAGTTTGACTCTGAAATCACAGGTGTCAGCCGTTGTTAAGTCCTCTTTTTTCCATCTGAGGAATATCGCCCTGGTGAAACACCTGGTTCCTCCAGCTGATCTTCCTACTCTGGTCCACTCCTTTGTGACCATTTACCTTGATTACTGCAATTCCATTTACCTGGGGCTAGCGGGGGTTGAAATTCACTGCCTGCAGCTAGTGCAGAATGCAGCATCCAGGCTTTTGACTGGAACATCTAGGTATAGTCATATTACGCCTGTTCTGCGTGGGTTACACTGGCTGCCGGTACAATGGCGAATCACCTTCAAGGTCAGGTTACTGACCTATAAAGCCCTACACGAACAGGTACCGCAATATCTGAAAGATCTCCTTACTCCCTACTGCCCCTCTTGCTCACTCCGATCCGCTGACTAGGGATTGCTAGAGATTCCCTGGGTTCATTTGAAAACATCTGGAGCTCATACATTTTCTTGTGCAGCTCCTGCCCTGTGGAATTCTCTACCTTGTCGGATACATAGCTGCCTGACTGTCGAGAGTTTTAAAACAGAGTTGAAAACTTTTTTATTTGTAAAAGCTTATGGCCTATGATTTTATATTGTTAATATTACATTTGTTTGTTTATTGTTATCTGTAAAGCACTTTGATCTTTGGAAAAGCATTTTTAAAATAAATTTTTACTTACTTACTTACTTACATTCCATGTCCTTTTCACCAACTTCCCCAAAGAGTTTCCCCTATCCATTCTCTTCTCTCTCCTTGGTGCCCCCCTACTCTCTACCCACAGCTATTCTACCCATATTGGCCCTCCGGGTGTCCTGCTGCCCCCTAGCCCACCTACCTTTCTACTGTCCCCAACCACCCAAAAGTTGCCATATCCCATTTTAGTATGTCCTTCCCTGTCCTGCTCCATTTTCCTTCTGTGATGCTGGCCTATCCCTCTTTATTATTACAATGGTATAAGAGCCACAGTTATTATCCAATCAACTTCAAATTCTCAGACTTCCCTTCTCATAATACTAGAGTCCATGTACCTTGATTCTACTTACTCAGCTCCAAGTCCCCAGAGTCATAGTTCTTTAATCCCACATTAATCTTCCTCAGATTCCCAGAGTTACAGACATCATACCCTAGTAACAGTTCTAGAATTACATTACCTTGATTTCATTTGACCAACCCCCAAATCACAGAGCCACAGTAAGAAACATAGAATTTGAATTTGCCGGCAGTTAAGGACCGCATGGTCCACCTAGTCTGCCCATTTCCCTACCTAACTGATAAGCTGCAGATCCTAGTTAACCAACAGCCTACTTCCTCCTACCCCCCACTAGAACTGCCTTAGGTCTGTCCCATGCATTCTTGAATTCCCCCACTGTTTTTGACTCTATTACCTCCTCAGAAAGGCTGTTCCACGCATCTACAACCCTCTCTGTGAAGAAATACTTCCTCACATTACCTCTGAACCGTCCCCCCTCTATCTTCAAATTATGCCCCCTTATTCTTGCACATCTCTTTTTCTGAAAGATGCTACCCTGTTGGACTTTGTTGATTCCCTTGAGGCATTTGAAAGTTTCTATCATGTCCCCCCCCTTTCCTCAAGGCTAGACATCTTAAGCTCCTTTAGTCCTTCTTCATATGTCTTCTGGTGCAGACCCTGCACCATTTGGGTTGCCCTCCTCTGGACAGCCTCCACCCTGTGTATGTCTTTGCGGAGGGGTCTCCAGAACTGTACACAGTACTCCAGATGTGGTCTTACCAACTGTCTGTACAGAGGCCAACAACTTCTGTTTTCTACTGGTGATGCCTCTCCCTATGCATCCCAGTATCCCCCAGCCCTCCTTACTGCCTTCTCACATTGCTGGCCCACCTTTAGGTCATCTGATATGACTACCCCCAGGTCCCTTTTCATTTTTGTTGTTGTCGATATCTCACCCCCCATTGTGTAATCTTGCCCTGGGTTTTTGTTTCCCAGGTGCATTACTTTGCACTTCTTTGTGTTGAATCTAAGCTGCCATACATTTGACCATTCCTCCAACCTTGCCATGTCCTTTTTCATCCTTTCCACCCCACCTTGCGTATCAACCCTGTTGCAAATCTTTCTGTCATCTGCAAAGAGACATACTTTCCCTTCTAGTCCCTCTGTAATGTCACTTATACAGGCATTAAAAAGGTCCAGCCCCAGTACTGAACCCTGCGGTACACCACTAGTAACCCTCCTTTCTTCACTGTGGACTTCATTTAATATTACCTGCTGTTTCCTGTTGTCCAGCCAGTGTTTTACCCAGGATACCACCCTGGGACCCACTCCCAGGCTGGCTAATTTGTTTATTAATCTTTTATGTGGGACTATGTCAAATGCCTTGCTAATGTCTAGGTAGGCCATGTCCACAGCCCTTCCCTGGTCTACTACTTTTGTCACCCAGTCAAAGAAATCAATTAGATTTGTCTGACATGACCTTCCCGCTGTGAATCCATGTTGCCTTGGGTCCTGTGCCCAACTGGCCTCTAGGCACTCAATAATTCTTTCCTTCAGCAGTGATTCCATCATTTTCCCTACCACTGAGGTCAAACTGACAGGTCTGTAGTTTCCTGCCTCTGTCTTGCTCCCACTTTTGTGAATGGGAATCACATCCGCCCTCCTCCAGTCCTCAGGTACCATACCATCCTCCCATGATTTATTAAAAAGGGTAGTCAGTGGTGTTACTAGTTCTTCCCTAAGTTCTTTTAGAATTCTAGGGTGAATCCCATCAGGCCCCATTGCTTTATCCACCTTCAGTTTTAAGAGTTCTTTCAGAACCCTTTCTTCTGTGAAAGGACTAATATCAACCCCCCCATCCAGAGTGCTTCTATTGACTGGATTAGGTATCTCCACCTGCTTTTCCATTGTGAATACTGAACAGAAGTATTCATTCAGTATCCCTACTTTTTCACTGGCGGTCTCTGCCCAACTACCTTCCTCTTTCTTCAGCCTCAGTATCCCTGTTTTAGTCTTTCTTTGCTCTCTAATGTACCTATAAAAGGTTTTATCCCCCTTCTTAACTGAGTTGGCCATCTTTTCCTCAGTTTGGGCCTTTGGTATTCTGACTGCCAAGGTACTGAGTACCTTGATTTCACCCCAAAGATCCAGTATTTTCCTACACAGTTCAAAAGATACAGTATCTTGATCCCAGAGGGAGTCCAGACAAATTTGGTGATCACAGACCCCTTTAAGACTGGTTCCTTCTTTTATGCAGACCTTCCGTGCACCCTGTCTATCAAGCAGTACCATAATTTACTTTATGACCTCACCTATTCCAGTAGCTCACAGTAAAGTCTCTACTCAATTCATGTCAGGATATGGCATATGGCTGTGTTGTGTATTGAAATAAGATGGCTAACAGTGCGTGTATGCAGTTGGCTGGTACCGTATGATGTCACAGGCTAACAGTATAAAGGAAATGATGCACTGGGGTATGGGGGAGTTGGACCCTTCCTGACCTCCAGAGACAATCAGCTACACCAGAACCCCCCCCCCCAGAAACACTAAGCTGCACCACAAAATCCCCCAAACAGGTACCTTTCCCAATGAAGCCAGAAAAGCATCCTGGTACCAAGTGAAATCTACACTAAGCTGGAAAAGAAACAATAACAACACTAATAAAATCAGCAAAAACCACAGTCACTTCTCTGAAATGAGACAGATTCCATTCCCCTTCCTGACCTTTATGAGAATCCAAAGGTAGCCAGCTGCAGCACTCTGACATGGATGGCCCCACCTCCAGATTAGCAGTAGCTCTTCCAAGGCTCCAGACCAAACAGTTAGCACCCTTCCCCCAAGCTACAGGGCTAGACAAACAAGCATTTGTCAATGCCGAATGTTTGCTTGCTGGCATTGGCATTGGTAGTGTAGAAGTTACAGAGCTGCATAATAGAAATGGCAGCGAAGTATTGAACTGAAGCCAACCCCACCACCACCCTGCATAGAGTGACAGGCATTGGGGTGTGCCTTTCGAGAGGCAGGTAAGGTGCCTTCCAGGTGCCACGGCTTGGAGGGACAGGAAACGAATCCTCAGGATCGTGGGAGGAGCTGCATGAGGGAGGGAGCTGGATGTCATTGTCCACCTGGGGACAAATGACCTGGCTAGGAATGGGATCAGAGCAGTGCAAGAGGAGTTTGTAGAGTTGGGAAGGGGCCTTAGACAAGTAGCGCATACGGTAACCTTCTCGGAGGTGCTGCCTGTCTATGGCAAGGGAGATGCTAGGGCACTTCTCACCAGAGAATTCAATGAGTGGTTGAAAAACTGGTGTGGAGCTCAGGGTTTTGGCTTCATTGGGGACTGGGGAGCCACCTGGAGGAATGCAGACCTATACTGGTGCGATGGTCTGCATCTGTCCAGGGGAACCAGGATCCTAGGTGAGAGGTTTAAATGCTTCATTGGCAAGCATTTAAACTAGCCAAGGGGCAGGCACTGAAAAGGAGCTGGGAAATCCTAGCCTCCCCCCACAAAACATGATGATTAGTGAGGTAAACACCAAGGTACAGAAGTTATTAGGGAGCAGAACAGATTTAAATGTAAAAAAAGGCAAAGGCAGTAAGGACAGAAATGGGGCTGAAGGGGTGAGCTATCAAAAGTGGAGGTGATGAGTACCAATGCCCATAGTCTGTGTAACAAGCTCCTGAACTAGTGGCCTTGATGGAAGAGGGTTGCCTGGATATTGTGGCAGTCACAGAAACATGGTACACAGAGAACCATGACTGGGATGTCAACATACCAGGATACACAATCTACAGGAGGGACAGGGAGGGTAAAAGAGGAGGAGGAGTAGCTCTCTATGTAAAGGAAGGATCAAAGCAACAGAACTAAAGAGTAAACAGGGAGCAGATGAGGCACTTTGGGTCACCCTGGAGACAGGAAATGGCACCACAATCCGCATGGGGGTTGTATACAGACCCCCATCTCAGGGGGAGGGAATGGACAAGGAAATGATAGAAGGCTTTCTTAGAATGGCAGAAAAAGGGGAGATATTGTTGATGGGGACCTGAATATGCCAGATGTTAACTGGAGCACCTTTGCTGCAGGCACATCCAAAGCAGGGTCATTCTTGATGCCCTACAGGGCATGTCTCAGACAGCTAGTATTGGAACCGACTCGGGAGGAACAATCCTAGACCTGGTACTTTCAAATGGGGATGGAGAAAGAATCTCAGATTTAGAAGTGGGTAGCCATCTGAGACAAGTGACCACCAAACAGTGTGGTTCACGATAAACACAGCCATACAATCAAGCCATACAAAAGCAAGACTACTAAACTTTGGAGGGCTGACTTTGGGAAAATGAGAGAGTGCCTCAGAAAACACTAGCAAACAGGCAAGAAGGAGGGTGGAGGAACAATGGGAGTGATCAAAACAGCCATCACAGAGGCAACAAGCCTTTGCGTAAAAAAAATCAATAAAACACAATGAAGGAAAAAACTGCTATGGTTCACAAAAGAGGTGGCAGGGAAGGTTAAGGAGAAAAGGGCAGCATTCAGGAAATATAAGGAAACACAGAAGGAGCAGGACAGACAACTTTATCAGTTAAAGCAGAAAGAGGCTGGGAAGGTAGTCAGAATAGCAAAGGCCCAAACCGAAGAAAGGTTAGCCAATTCTGTTAAGAAGGGGGATAAGACCTTTTATAGGTACATTAGGGAGCAAAGAAAGACCAAAGGAGGGATACTAAAGCTTAATAAAGGGGAGGGAATGTGGGTAGAGGGTGACAGTGAAAAAGCAGGGTTAATGAAAGAATATTTCGGCTCAGTATTCACAAAGGAAGAGGAGGGAGAGTTACCTAAACCAAACAAGAGAAACACTCTGAAGGCGAAGTCGATACCAGTCCATTTACAGAAGAAAGGGTTCTGAAGAACTAATAAAATTGAAGGTGGACAAAGCAATGGGGCCTGATGGGATTCACCCAAGAATTCTAAAAGAACTAAGGGTAGAACTAGTGACATCGCTGACTACTCTCTTTAACAAATCATGGGAGGATGGGGTGGTACCCAAGGACTGGAGGAGGGCAGATGTAATTCCTCTTCACAAAAGTGGGAGCAGGACAGAGGCAGGAAACTACAGACCAGTTAGTTTGACCTCAGTGGTAGGGAAAATGATGGAATCACTTCTGAAGGAAAGAATTGTTGAGTACCTAGAGGCCATTGGGGCTGGGACCCGAGGCAACATGGATTCATGATGGGAAGGTCATGTCAGAGTCAATCTAATAGATTTCTTTGACTGGGTGACCAAAGTAGTAGATCAGGAAGGGCTGTGGACATGGCCTACCTAGATTTTAGCAAGGCATTTGATACAGTCCCCACAAAGATTAATACAAGATAGCCAGCCTTGGAATGGGTCCCAAGGTGGTAGCCTGGATAAAAATTGGTTAGACAACAGGACGCAAAGGGTAGTAGTAAATGGAGTACACAGTGAAGAAAGGAGGGTTACTAGTGGGGTACCGCAGGGTTCAGTACTGGGACCGGTCCTTTTTAATGTCTTTATAAGTGACATTGCAGAGGAACTGGAAGGAAAAGTATGTCTCTTTGCAGATGACACAAAAGATCTGCAACAGGGTTGATACACAGGATGGAGTGGAAAGGATGAGAAGGGACTTGGCAAGGTTGGAGGAATGGTCAAATGTATGGCAGCTCAGATTTAATGCAAAGAAGTGCAAGATAATGCACATGGGAAACAAAAACCCAGGGGAAGCATACACAATGGGGGGTGAGATACTGACAACAGTAAAAATAGAAAGGGACCTGGGGGTAATTATATCAGATGACCTAAAGGTGGGCAAGCAATGTGAGAAGGCAGTAAGGAAGGCTGGAGGGATACTGGGATGCATAGGAAGAGGCATCAATAGTAGAAAACAGGAAGTTGTTATCCCTCTGTACAGACAGTTGGTGAGACCCCATCTGGAGTACTGTGTGCAGTTCTGGAGACCCCATCTCCACAAAGACATAAACAGAGTGGAGGCTGTTCAGAGGAGGGCAGCCAAAATGGTGCAGGGTCTGCACCAGAACACATATGAAGAAAGACTAAAGGAGCTTAATATGTATACTCTTGAGGAAAGAAGGGAGAGAGGGGACATGATAGAAACTTTCAAGTACCTCAAGGAACTAACAAAGTCCAAGAGGTAGCATCTTCCAGAAAAAGAGATGTGCAAGAACAAGGGCACAATTTGAAGATAGGGGGGACGCTCAGGGGTAATGTGAGGAAGTATTTTTCACTGAGAGGGTTGTAGATGCATGGAACAGCCTCCCTGAGGAGGTCGTGGAGTCAAGAACAGTGGGGGACTTCAAGAATGCATGGGACAGGCATAAGGCAGTCCTAGGGGCGGGTAAGAGGAAGTAAGCTGTTGATTAACTAGGATCTGCAGCTTAACTGTTAGGTAGGAAAATGGGCAGACTAGGTGGGCCAAGCGGTCCTTATCTGCCATCAAATTCTATGTTTCTATGTTTCTATGGGTCGTCAGGCATAACGACCAGGCCATTTCACCACACCCTACCCTGCAGACACTGACAAGTGTCACAATGTGCCTTAGGGTCTTTGGCCCTTATGCGCACCCCATTCCATCAGGAAATATGGTGAGATGGGTGTGGTATAGGAGAATGGGGTAAGGTTTGGGCCCAAAGAGTCAGAGGCACACCTTGATGCCTCTCACTGGCTGCAGGGTGTGGATGGGGGTGGAATGGTATGAGCATTACAGGCAAGAATCCCAAGTCACACTCCTGACGCCTGTCATTCTCTACAGGGTGGGGCGTTATGGTCGGAAACCCTAATGCCTTAGGCATTTGTTGGTATTTTCACTCCAAATTTTCAACATGTTTTTTTCATGACCCCCACCTCATGAGCAGTGGCAATATCAGTTTGTTAGCGAAAACTGTTTTGCATATAGTGACTATGGCATTTGGCACCACAGGTGCAAAACACATTCGAACAGGTTGTGAAAAATGACAGCGGTACTGTTCATGTGGAGGTGTAAAAAATGGCAATGTTGAAAATCTGGTGTGAAAATCTTAAAAAAACTGGTGAAGTCACGAGCGCGCATAGAAACTGTGCAACGCACACCCGTAATGTAACTAGTTTGGGGATTTTTTTACAGCAGATTGTTAACACAGGCATTTTGGGACCTCCGATCATGAACAGTGTCAGTGTGTCCCAAACAATGATTTCCCACAGCGACCAGGCATTTCTGCCCTGAAAGTGTGAAAACACATTTTGGCCATGTTGTGGAAAACGACAGCCGTACTGTTCATAAGGAGGTGTGGAAAAAAGCCACTGGTGAAAATCTGGACTGAAAATATTACAAATTCATGAACTTATGAGGGTGCGTGGAAACTGCGCCATACTCACTCATAACACAGTCATTTTATGGAGCTTTGTCACAAATTTTCAACATAGCCATTTTAAGACCTCTGCTTATGACCAGTGTCACTGTGATTTTCTTAATCTGTCCCAAACATTGTTTTTGCACGACTGTACCATTGTGCGCTACATATGCGGAAACAAATTTTGAGTGCGATATGAAAATGGTAGCTATACTGCTCATAAGGAAGTGAGGTAAATGGCACTGTTGAAAATCTGGTGCAATATTACAAATTTGCAAACTTGCCAGCGCATGGAGAACTGCTATAATGTGCTCTCCTAAAACAGTCATTTTTGGGAATTTTTTCACCAAATTTTCAACATAGCCATTTTAACACCTGTGCTCATGACCAGTGTTACTGTGATTTTCTTAATGTGTCCCATACATTGATTTTGCACACCGACTGCACCATTGTGCGCTACATGGGTGGAAACACGTTATGGGCAAGATGTGAAAAATGACAGCTTTATTGCTCCTAAGGAGGTGTGGTAAAATGGCAATGTTGAAAATCTGGAGTGAAAATATTGAAAATTTGCGAACTTACAAGTGTGAGTAGGAACTCTGCAACGCATGCCCGTAAAACAGTCATTTTCAAGAATATTTTCACCAAATTTTCAACATAGCCATTTTAAGACCTCTGCTCATAAACAGTGTCACTGTGATTTTCTTAATGTGTCCCATACATTAATTTCACACACCGACTGCGCCATTGTGCGCTACACGGGCGGAAACATGTTTTGGGTCAGATGTGAAAATGACAGCTATACTACTCATAAGAAGGTGTGGTAAAATGGCAATGTTGAAAATCTGGAGTGAAAATATTAAATTTGCGAACTTCACAGTGCGTAGGAACTGCGCAACGCATGCTCGTAAAACAGTCATTTTTTGGAATTTTTCTGCCAAATTTTCAAAATAGACTTCTTGAGAGCCCACCTTATGAACACTGGCAATGTGGTTTCATTAATCAGTCCCGAAAGGTGATTTCACACAGTGACTCTGAAATCACCCTTTGGACCCGAATAATGCCATGACAGTGACAGCATTCATGAGAAGGGGTCCCAAAAACCCTATGTTGAAAATTTGGTGCAAAAATTCCAAAAAATGCCTGAGATATGCAACAAAGTTGAAAAAAAACCTATCTATTACATTATACAGCTTACCAGCATTTCCTCAGTTCACGGTTGGCTTTGAAGAGTGCAGAGCGTGTTTCCCAGTCACACGAAGATCGTGTGCGGACTCCCAAGTAAGTATGGGGTGAGGGGGTGGGAGGAGGCAGGGAGCACAGTGGGTGGGTGCGGGTGAGGGCAGTGAGACTGCGAGGGACCGTTTTTTTATTTACAGGTTGTTGTTTTTTTAATGATTAAGACGACGCGGGACATTTGCCACGCTGGGATGGGCTCCCAGCATGGCAGCTGGAAAGGATGTTTGGGGGGGCTGGAGCTGACGGGGGATTGGGCACCCCCGTCGGCCATACCGACATGTGCCACGCTGGGGTGGGCTCCCAGCGTGGCAGCTGTAACACTGTTTTGGGGGCTGGAGCCGATGGGGATTGGGCACCCCGTCGGCTATACTGTATGTGCTGGGGAGGTTGCCAAGACGTTAATATGCTTGCGCAGCAAGTGTTGGGGAGCTCTGCTCACTGAAGCGGAGCTCTCCCTTTCAACTGTATTCCACTGCATTTTCAGCTGTCATAGACAGCTGGAGCAGTGATTGGCAAACTGCGACCGCGCCTGCAAACACACTGACTGAATTGGAAGAGGCTGACACACCTCTGGAAAACTTGGATGATGGCACTATGTTTCTTGCACAGGCATGCAAGCAAACATAAAAAAGCAGTTCCTGAACTCTAAAATTAATGGCTTAAAAAAAAAAAAACAAGCTAAGCACAACTGTAGCCCAAGTGAAATAAGCATTATAAAGTAACTAAAACAAGCAATGAGCAGGTTCTGCACCGAAATTAATCTGATTTCTCCCTTTTGACCTCCAGAGACAATCATCTACACCAGCAACCCCCCCCAATAAACACTCAGCTGCACCACAAAATTCCCCAAACAGGTACCTTTCCAAATGAAGCCAGAAAAGCAACCTGGTACCAATTGAAAGCTACACTAAGCTGGAAAAGAAACAATAACAATAGTAATAAAATCAGCAAAAATCAGTCACTTCCCTGACATGACTGTGATAGCTGCTAGACATGCATGGTAGAAGCTGATCATGATCTTCAGTATTGCTGTTTGCTTGCTGCAAGTCATCTGACTTTCACAGAGCTCAGTTTGCTGTGTGATTACTGTAAAAAAAATTAATCATTCAGCCAAAGTACTAAAGCGACATTGAAAACTTCAGGATTCCTTCACGGAAACAGAAATTGCTAATTTTGGTCATTAACCTAAGGCCCTATTTAATTTTGGCTTAACCGTATTGAAGAGTGCCTGTATCTCCCAATGGATGTATGTCCTGTTATGCCCCCATAAATTGTAACACATATCTGTTGATGAAAATAATGATAACAAGAAGATCTCCTCGGAAATTGATAAGCGATCAATTTAGGTTGTTATTTATTCCTGAAATTGATAAAGCAATATAGTACATTCACCAAGCAGTTAATATCCTCTAGAAAATATTTGCTTTATCTTAAAAGGAGCTCTAATTTACAATTTTAGATGGAATGGAACTTCTAAACTTAGTATATACTTTTGAAATGGAATACACTTTTTTGGCATATTGTTGACTGGCTAGAAAATGTGCCACAATTTGTTATTTGATTCCTAGTTGGGTAACACATTATTTATTTCTCACTACACTTACAGGTATAATACAGTGTATGGTGAGGGTTTGTTCTGCATGGATTTCCATGCCAGTTGAAACCTTATTGCACCACAGTTCAAAGGTCATGAAATGCAGTTGTACCCTTCAGTGGTACAGCAAGGTTCCAGCTGATTGGGAATCTTCAAGGGGAGCTGGTGTTTTTCATAGCGCTGCCAGGCACACAGAAGTCAGTTCAATTCTGAACTGAAATCACTGGTACATTCATTGTTGCAGTGGGAGCACTGTAAAACATTTTCATTTTAAAGAATAAATAAAAACTAAACAAAAAAATGATATACTGTAAAAAAATACTGGTTGGGCAACCACATGCCCAACAAGCTTGTGCCACTACCTCAGGCTTCTCAGTACATTGGACCTCATGAGCTTTGTTATCAAGGTCTGATGTAATCAGAACCCTTCTGTGGCAGCACAGGCTGGTTGAGCATAGTTGCCCATCCAGTATTCTCTATATTATAGTATTGTGATGACAGAAGAGACTTAATTCTATCCAGTACACCCCTCCCCACTGTATGTCACTGATTATATCCAGTTTGAATATGGACACAGCAACAAACATATCAGCCAGAATGTTACTCCTACTTATGCTGGGTAACCCTTACTATAAAAAGGGTCTCAGAAATGCTACAGGCTGATTGACTGTAAGGATTCTGACAGCCTTACATTAATCCCTGTTACATTGTCATGTACAGCCTGATCACCATGGCACATGAATTCTTCCTGACAGCATTCCATTCTCTAGCACCGCTGAATGACAGGAATGATGCACTCTGATTCTGAACCAGCATTCTTAAACTGTTGGTGAAAGAATGAATTTATTAGAAATCAACCTCTTAATGAGAAAAACATTGAAAAAGACACTTTTAACACTTTTCTTTTGGAATAATTTTCATAAAAGCAATAAGGCACTCCTTGGAGTTAGATTAACAGTCAGTTAATCACCCCTGAGGGGCAATATGGCACTTGGCTGCACCTTGTGCCACATTCCAACCCTAGATGGTGATTAACAGACTGCTAATCTTACCCATAGTCATGACTTATTGCTTAAATGTCATTCTCTCATAAGAATATGTGTGGTCTTGCTTTGAAAGCCTGAGCTATACATAGCTTCCGTAATCCTCACTGTGATGGCTGTTCTACATGTTAACAACCTTCTATGTTAGGTAATGCTGTTTCCCCCATCCTCCCGCCTTCAGTGTGAGTGCAAGTTCTCCAGTTCTGCTTGTACTCACCAGCTCAAACATCCATGTATCTGCCACTCTGCAAATCCCTTTAATCATCTAGAACACCATGCTCATATAGTATATCCACTTAGCCTTCTGTTCACCAGACTGAATAAGTTGAATATATCCAATCTCTCCTCATAGCTCTTGCCCAGTACACCACTAATCATCTTGGTGGACCTGTGCTGAACCCTTTCAATCTCATCACAGCCCTTTCTGCACTTTGATGACTAGAAATGGGCACAGTATCCCTGGTCTGGTACAATGAAAGCCTTGTACAGAGGTGTATCATATCACCTCCATGGATCGTCTCCATATCTCCTTGTAATGTAGCCCTACACTGCCCTCTTACCTGCAGCAACACATTGCCTGTCTGCCTGGTCCCAGCATAATGTCAATAATTACACCTTGAGCTTTAGTTTATTGTGTGTCCGTCTGTGTGTGTGTGTGTGTCTGTGTGTAAAATGTTTCTATACTGAAACTTTTCAAATTTACAGCCAGATGATGTAACAAGAGCAAACACTATAATTACAATACACATTCTTTAAACTGCATACTACTAGAAACTGTCTTGACCACCTGATATGTTTTTTACAGCTGGTACCTTTCAAATAAAAATGAGGCAGTGAGTCCATCTTAAGCTGAAAATTTTGCACTCTCTATTGCTTTCTCCAAGGGAGCCCACATTTCCTTAAACTGGCAAGCCCATCTGTTAGCTGATAAATGGGTATTTTCCAGGGCCTTGCAAGAAGTAAGGTTTGCTACCCATTCTGCTACACTTGGGGGGGATGGCTAATCTAGTTCTGAGCAATTGTTTTCTTGGCATTAACAAGTGCTCAGTACCAGAGTCTATCCCTAGATCCTTTATCTCACTTGTGCTGTCCTGTGTTACACAATACAGAAAGAGTGTCTGACCAAGAATCCTCACCTCTATTCACAGTATCTTGCACTTCTCCATAATAAAGCTAAGCCTTAATTTCTCAGCCCATCTCCCTTGGGGTACAGGTCTCCCTGTGATGCATTTCCTCTTGCTGTGTCTGCTGTTCTTGCCAATTTAAAGCTATCAGCAAACTTCAGCTCCCTGCTGCATACCTCTTTCTTCAGATTATTAATATGTTGAAGAGCAGTAGACCAAGCACTTACCCTTGGGGTATTCCACTCAGAAAATCATGTAACGGTGATATGGCAACCATTCTCCACCACCACCATTCTCTGCTTCTCACCTGACAGCCAATTTGCTGTCTACCTCCTCTGTGTATTTTAAACTCTGAATTGTGCTACTTTTTTCCTGATGCTTCTTTGTGGTACAATTTGTGTTTCAAATTCTTCACAGTGAGCAATACTGAATCAATAATCTAAAATGATTCAGGCTGTGGGGCTGTGTAACTAAACAACTAAAGGGGAACATGTATGAGAAGAGCCCATCACAGTTAGCTAGCTCATGAGAAGCATCACATGAGGTCATTTGTTTGCATATAGCTTGTAGCAGTCCAGATATTGAGACATACATTACATAGAATATGACAGGAGATAAAGGCCTGCTGGCCCATCCTTTTTTTTAACCTACCTGACTTCTCTGCTCTTGCTTTGGGGGCCATTTCATCCCTTAGTTTTTGCCCCATCTCTGTCTTAGTCTATCCAACAAAGCAAACATTTTTAGAACCTTTATGGCTTATAAAATGGAGACCAGCTATAAAACCGAACACTGATGCTGCTACTTAAGTAAAAAAATTACAGTTTACTCCACTGCTGTACTGTAGCTTCTGCTGTTGTCTAAAAATTATCTGATGTTATAAAATGGCAAGAAAAAATCTAGAAATCTCATCGGCCAAGAGGCATCAGCTGACTGTACTTTAAGTCTCTATATACGCACAGTCATCCTGGTCCTAAACCACATCACAAAATGAGCAAATCAGTCCTCCTACAACCAGAACTGTCTTCCATCAAGCTCCCTAAATTCAGAACTGATCTTCTACCACAAACATGGCTGCTACATTTACACAGTGGAAACCTTCAACTGGGCCCTAAAAATAAAACTACCTTAAATATAAAATAAAACAAATTCATTAAATGTTGTTTACCAGATCATCACACACTCCTTACACACATAAACAAATTAGAAACATTAAATATTGTTTACAGTTTTGCTTACTACTGTTTCTTTGCTAACAGTGAAAAAAAACCCTTCTGTCTTTACCTGCTCATCAGGGAAATCTCTTCTGCTTTCCCTGACAGTGAGATAATTGAGTCTCTAGCTCTAAAAATAGAGGATAATGCCTGACGTACAGGTGATAACCATGGTATAATCACCTCGAGTGGTTGCTAGGGCATCAGTAAACCTCGAGAGCACAGCTCAAGAGGTTTACCTGCCTAGCAACCTGAGAAGATGATTATACCACGAGATTATCACCTGTACATCAAACGTGTCATTATAGTGTATGGGACTCGACATGAGAAGTTACCCCCGAAAACACAAGTAATTTAGCCTTACCTTATTAATGAATCTGCACTATAGCCACATGATTGTGTAGGAAAACAATTTATTAGGTTACACAGACTGAATGACAGCGGGCAAAAATAGCACCAGAGTTAAAATCTGTATCAGACATAGTGATTGCTAGACTCAGTAACAGTAAACTGAGACAACTGGAATGTTATTTGAATACTGTACTGAGACTAACAATCACATTCTGGGTGTGTAGAATACTGAATAACACTGGCATTCCGTTTTGTAAACCCACTGCTATAACATAGATGAGTTAGGTTTATAAGGTTCTGACATCACAACAGTGGGATTACAAGGCTGTAATCTGCTTGATTTCAGTGGGTAATAAGGGCTACAGTACCCATACAATATTAGGCATTTGTTGTCTGTGTGTACAGTATGTTAGTAGAAGAACATTCTGCTAGTAGAACTGAGCAGAATTTTGAATCCCTGTATTCCATGGTAAACATTCCATGATAAACATAGAAACATAGAAACATAGAAACATAGAATTTGACGGCAGATAAGGACCGCTTGGCCCACCCAGTCTGCCCATTTCCCTACCTACTGGATAAGCTGCAGATCCTAGTTAACCAGCAGCCTACTTCTTCCTACCCCACCCCCAGAATTGCCTTATGACTATCCCATGCATGCTTGAATTTCCACCACTGATTTTGACTCCACAACCTCCTCGGAAGGCCATTCCATGCATCCACAACCCTCTCTGTGAAAAAATACTTCCTTAAATTACCTCTGAGCCGCCCCTCTATCTTCAAATTGTGCCCTCTTGTTCTTGCACACCTCTTTTTTTGAAAGATGCTACCCTCTTGGACTTTGTTGATTCCCTTGAGGTACTTGAAAGTTTCTATCATGTCCCCCCTCTCCCTCCTTTCCTCGAGGCTATACATATTAAGCTCTTTAAGTCTCTCTTCATATGTCCTCCGGTGCAGACCCTGCACCATTTTAGTTGCCCTCCTCTGGACAGCTTCCATCCTGTCTATGTCTTTGCGGAGATTGGGTCTCCAGAACTGCACACAGTACTCCAGATGGGGTCTCACCAGCTGTCTGTACAGAGGGATAATAACTTCCTGTTTTCTACTGGTGATGCCTCTCCCTATGCATCCCAGTATCCCCCCAGCCCTCCTTGCTGCCTTCTCACATTGCTTGCCCACCTTTAGGTCATCTGATATGACTACCCCCAGGTCCCATTCCATTTCTTGTATGTGGGGAAACACAGAGGAAAAAAAAACAGAATGAAGAAAGTAAGCAATAATACTATATAAACAAAGAGAAAAGGTGGTAAATGACTCACCCTGCTGTTTATCTTTTAGGACAGAGTGAGCAGTTCATGATGCTGTCAGTGAGTGTGGCAGTTTTGAACCACGCTCATGCTTGCAGCACCAGGGAACTGAGAAGCCTCTGTTATGGCTTCATTTTAGTTTTGTCTATAGAGTGAGAAGAAAGAAATAAAGTAAGGGGGCTATGTGTCATACTTAGAATGAGGAAAACAGCATTTGTGAATTGTCATGGCTGGCAGGGGAAAATGAAGCTTAATTGGCCAGGGAGGCACACACTGTATAACACTACTTTAATCTAGCACCAATAGGCGGAAGGACTATTTTATGTTAAACGCACAAATTCATTTACATTTTTACTTATTTAAAAATGTGTTTCAAAATAAAAAAAACTGCTTCTAAAAATAAAGGACCATTTTATAAATGCAATAAGGAACTCCGGGGTTGTGCATTACGGTGTGGTAACCCCACTCCTAGGGATGACAGGCACTCGGCCTTCATCCTCGTGCCCAACTACACCCCTAGGAGTGCAGTTATCACACTGTAATGCACACCCTGGAGTGGCTTATTGCTTATGTATAGCATAATCCTATGCAACATGCACACTGCATGACACCCTGGTAGCCTAACACTGCGTGAACTGATATCTAATGGAATTTGATACTTTGCTTTATTTATTTAGGTTCTGCTCAGACCATGGGCCAAGGCCTGTTTACTTGGGTGACTAGAGTCACATTCATACATCAACATAAAAAACATACAATCAAATATAAAAAACAATTAATTTCTATAACAAGAACAATAATTAAATAACACATTTACACTGACTGTAGGACTGTAGATACTTTTCAAGACATTTTTAGAGCCCCATAGTGAAACATTTATACAATCCAGGGCAGGTGTAATAACATTAAAGAATATTGGAAGTTTGAAAAACACTGTTCTTTGCCCTAGCAAAGATTTTACTCTCTGAATGCTGAAATGTTGATGTGCAGTAGAACATGTTCCTCTGTTACTGTTATAAACTCCAAATTTAGAATGATAAAAAAATGGAACCTTATTTAATATACATTTTTTTAGCCAAAACACCTGACTGGAATTTATTTCTTTTAGGAACATATGAACATATGAATATATGAAAATAGCCAGCAGAAAAAGACCTCCTGGTCTATTGAGTCTGCTTGATATATATAATGCAGGGTCCTGTCCTTACAACTTGCACCAATGACTTTGCCCATTTTAATTTACATGTTTTGAATTTCCTCCCTTGGTTTTTCTCCCTGATCCCTGGACCCTATGGGCTCAGCCCCTTCAGCCCCACCATTTGGCTGTCACTGGGCTCCCTCTTGCCCAAACTGCCACCCGTCCTCCACCAGGTGACAGCCAAGGGTCGAGGAAACCCCTCATCCCTCCCTGGGAGAGGAGAGCCACCTTACAGCAGTCAATCCCGCTACTCACCCTCCCCCCTGCTGACCCCTGACAATCCAGGCTCATTCTGAAATGTGGGTTGCTTGCATAGCATGAAGTGTGTCATCCAGCACCTCAACACTCAGTGCCACTGACCCGCATCTGAAATTTATATCTTGAATCCAAAGACAACCAACCAACCAACTTGATTTAGGAGGCCACAGTGATGGGTTCTGATGAGCAATTGTGTGGCAAAGTGAGCTATTTGATTTAGTAATGTTCTGACCCTACTCAGTAAACCCTCACCTGCAGTATAATAGAAAAGTAAAACACAATCTATTACAGGAATTAAAAAACTCTGAGAAAGAAACAACCTGATTGATGGTAACAACATGTTTATCCTTTAAAGTGCTCCTAGCCTTTGATGGATAGATTTTATCATTTGTGTTATATGAAATTCATAAGACATACAATCATCCACTATCAAGCCAAAGTATCTAAAGGAATTAACCTGTTCGATCTCCCCACCTCCAATTGTGTGGAGAGACAGGACAGGGGCATCTACACTTTTGTTCTGGTGACTACAAAAAAAACATAGACTTAGTTTTTTCTCATTCAGAACAAGTCTGCGTGTAATAAATCAGTCCTGTAATTATTTGAAATCAGTAGCCAAATTTTTCTGAACAGTACTGAGTCTTTTACCGCTTGTGAGGACCACCACATCATCAGCGTAAAGAAACATGTGAGAAATAAAGCAAGAAAAAGATAAAATATTTAAAAACAAACTAAACAGTAAAGGACCCAGACTAGACCCCTGAAGAACACCCATAGTGACAGAGGAAAAAGTAGAACACATACCACTAATCTGTGTGGCCTGGGTACGATGACTCATATAATTCTGACACCAGCCAACCACGTCATCAGATACTTCTAGATTTGAAAGAGATCGCAAAAGCAAACTCGGTTGACTAAATCAAAGGCCTCGTTGAGGTCCACAAACACCCCAACCACACAGAGGCCCTTATCCAGGGTCTCATGTACCAAATTCATGAACCCCACCAAGGCAGTCAAGGTACTATAGCCTGGTTTGAATCCATGTTGAGCCAGTGTCAGAATCTCATACTTTGTTAGATAGTCAATCATTTGGTCGAAAACCACATGCTCCAAGTGTAAACTAGTATAAACTGCTGCCACCTAGACTGCTGGGTGGTATGTTCTGTTAACACTGATGGTGCTAATTAGGTTGCTATAGTCCATACATAACAGATAGAAGCTTCCTACCTCACCTCACCCCCCAGTAAAAAAAAATCTAGAATTGTAAGAGCAACTGAAATATTATTAATCAATTTCTGTTTTTTTTTTTTTTGTAAACTTCCACAACATTTGTTTTTATAATGATTTGGGATATAAAGAATCCTGCAGGTCTGTCTCCTCTGTACGGTCTACTTTGACTGCACCTGTGATCAAGTGGGATGCATGCTTAGTGAAGGAAAACATGAATTGGTATTGGGTATTCATACTGCGTATAGAGCGAAAGAAGGCCACCAGGCCCATAATATCACTCCCCACACTAGTGGGACCATTGTTTCCCATGCAATAATATCCAGTTTTCAATCCGTTTTTTAAAAGTTTAATTAGAATCACTGTCTAAAATTTTACTAGGCAGTATGTCCCAAATCCTACTGGATCTATTAAGGAATGAGTAGTAGTGACTGTGCTTTTTAACTGTGTCTACTTTCATTTGCCCTTTATGCCCTCTAAGTCCACGTGGCTTCTCCTGTAACTCTGTTTTCATTTCCTTCATTAGTTCCTGATCATTTACAATTTTAAAAAGCATCAAGTCCCCTCTGGTTCTTCTCATTTCTAAGGTGAACAAACTTGTTTTACTTAATCTTTCCTCATAATTAATTGTCCTCAAAGAACCTACTATCCTGGTAAACCTCCTCTGAATCTTTTCCACTCTCACTATTTCGCCCCATTTATAAGGGCTCCATAGTTGGGACCCATAATATAAGTGCGGTCTAACATATGTTTTACAAAGTGGAATTAGGCAGCCTGCAGATCTGTTAATAAAGCTTCTTTTAATATTCTTAATCATATAATTTGCTATGGCAATAAGCTTTGTTCGGTGCTGTTTAACTCCTAAATTATTATTATTATTTTTTTAAATCTTTGGTAACTGGGTAAGGTTATCCACAATAATGCCACAGTCCTTCTCACACTCTACTGTTGCTAGCTCTCCCCTATTTAGTGTATAAGATTGTAACAAATTATCTTTCCCTAAATGCATACATGAACATTTCTGAGTGCTAAGTGGCATATCATTACTGTTTGCCCATCCTTCAGTTTCCTTAAGGTCATTTACCAAATCCATATGCTGACTATATGTTCCAACTGGACCGCCCAGCTTAATGTCGTCTGCAGATTTTATTGAGGTGTTTTTAATATTCACGTGTATGTCACTGATATGCAATGAAAGCAGAACTGGTCCCAGCACCGATCCCTGTGTCACCCCACTGGTGACATCCACAAGTTCTGAATATGTACCCAGGACTCTAACCACCTGTTGTCTATCATTCAGCCTATTCTTAATCCAAGTCACGATCCAAGTATCAATTCCTAATGTATACAATTTGTTAATCAAATTGTGATGTGGCACTTTATTGAGGGTCTTTTGAAAATCTAAGTAGATAATATCCACAGGGGTGTTACCACTAATTAACCTGTTCATCTCCTTGTAAAAACACAAATGATTAGTAGTGAACCCTCTATTCTTTTTGAACCCATGTTGTTTAGTATCTACTTGGCCTATTAAAGAGATATTCTCCTCTAATTTCATTTTTAGGAAGCTCTCTGCAATTTTTCCCAGGATCGAGGTTAGGCTAACAGGTCTGAAGTTTGAAGGATTAGTTCTAGTTCCCTTTTTTATGCAGCGGTACTATTACTGCTTGCCTCCAATTGCTGGGTATCTCATCTGTCAAGAAGGAATGGTTGAAAATGTTGCCTCTTTTTTTAATTTGTCTTGGGCTTATTTGATCTGGACCTGAGGATTTATGCATTTTTACTTTTTTTATACATTCATGATAAAAACAGTACAGGACACTTCCTAAAATGAAAAATGATTCTCAGTTTCTGAAAAAAAAAAAAAACTTTTAAACTGTGTTTTGAAAAAAGAAAGAAAAATATATTTTCAAAATGTGTAATTTTAACAGTTTGTACATTCAACTACTTTATTCTAGAATCAGTCTGAGGATCAACTTATCTCTTTGGTGCCAATGCCAGCAATTCATCAAAAATATAAAACTGCATATTTTTCATTGATACACTAGTACTTTTTGAGATTGTGCCGTTCTATCTCTAGACAAACACTATTTGCAAAATAATACATTTTTCTCATGCAAAAGCTACATATTTTTAAAAATGCAGTGTGATTATGTGTGAAAATCCATGACATTTAGCATGCATTTTGTGCAATTTACAACACATGCATGAAACTGAATTTTCTATGTTCACTCACCTAGTGACAATACATGGTTCTAAAAAACAGTGGCAATATAGGGCCAGATATTCCGACTGTGCCAGGGAATGGCGCAAGTGGGAGCACAGCACATCCGAGATGCGCCGGGGCCAGGACAGTGAGATAATCAAAGGTAATGTGCCATAGCACATGTTCATGGCGCATACAATGCGCAAGTACATTCCCCAGATAGGGAGGACTGGGAATGCTCCAGCGCAACTGTAGTTGCGCTGGGTGCACTGCCTGGGATATTCAGACCTGGGCATGCAAATGGAGCCATAATGTATGCAAGGCACAAATGGGGCCATTTGCATGTCATTATGGCCCCATTTGCATGAGATGAGCAGGGCAGCCCAGCAAAATGCGCCTAGCGCCCTGCACAGAATGGTGTGCGGAGAGAGGTTATCCTGGGGCAGCCCCACCCCATAACCACGATCCTGGCAAACTGGAAGAAGGGCAAACCCTGGTGATCTAGTGGTCTCCCACCCCTCCTGTAGCACTGATCCTGCTACTGTATGGGTAACAACTGCCCTGGTAGTCTAGTGGTAACCCCTCCCCACCCCATACCTCAGGTCAGCTGAATGATGTCAAAATACATACCCTGGTAGTCTAGTGATATCCCTTCCCTATCCTGACCCTCTGATTGCCATCTGATGTAGTGATGAAATATCCCTGGTGGTCCAGCAGCTCCCCCTTCCCCACTCTGTATCCTGATCCCTGTAAAAAAACATATCTTAATCACCCTGGTGGTCCAGTGGTTCCCCCTCTCCACTCTGTACACTGATCCTTGTAAAATAAATATCTTAATTTCCCTGGTGGTCCAGTGGTAACCCCCATCCCTCAGCTTACAGTATGTGATGTAAGCCTATTGGTCCCACAGTGTGGACCAGTGGGCTCCAGGGGCCTATGAGTTCAGTCGAACATGTGAATGACCCATTCACATATCCGATCATCCCATACAGTATGCTCCCTGGTGAAACCCATTGGTCCACACCCATGGACCAATAGGCTTACACTGCATACCGTAAGCTGTCATTCGCAGGCAGCCGGGCGGTATGAGGATGGGTTGCAGCCACCCGCCGATGACAGGGGGGGAAGCTGGGTGGGCTGGGGTCCTGTGTGGGTGGGGGGATAGGGGTTACCATTGGACCAGCAGGGAAATTAAGATATTTATTTTACAAGGATTGGGATACGGAGTGGGAGGGGGGAACCACTGGACTACCAGGGATATTAAGATATGTATTTTCCAGGGATTGGGATATAGAGTGGGGAAGGGGGATCTACTGGACCACCAGGGATATTTCATCGCTACATCAGACGGTGATCAGAGGGTCAGGATAGGCAGGGGGTACCACTAGACTACCAAGGCATTTATTGTGACATAGCTCAGCTGATCTGTGTTATGGGGAGGGAAGGGGTACCACTGGAATGCCAGAGATAAGATGGGTGCTTGTGGACAGTGGTCTTGCCTAGTGGGTGGCCACTCATGGCTGGTGGCTGCTGTGTTGCTCCCTGTAATACACAGCCCACCTGTGGGTGGCCAGCAATTGAGTCTTTTTTTTCCGGCTCAACTTTGTGCCACAGTATATGGCGCATCTAGGGGTTGTGCCAGCAGATGCGCTGCACATCCCAGGCTGAATATTGGGATGTGCCGCATATGCATGGGCATGCCCCCTTCAGATGAGCTGCATACATTAACAATGCGCTCCAGAGTATCAGGACTTGCACTGCGCAAGGCACCCTTTTGAATATCGCACTGGGGCACATTCCTGGCGCAACCCCTTTGAATATCCAGCCCATAGTGTCAGTATTGGGCAGACAAAGTCTTTGATACCTCTTGACTGCTGCCAGCTGAATGTAAGCCCAGTGCATCTTTTGTACATTTGTAAGGGCTTTAGAAATGATGGGGAATGGACATTAATATTCCCCTTTAAAAACATAGGTTTGTTTTTACAGATTGCATGTATTTAGTAACCATTATTGATTTTATCTGATCATTTCCTTTAATCTTATAATTGGGGTTATTGGCTTAAAACTTAAAAGAAAACATTTGTTAACAGAGAATTACTGATACATCATAACTCAAACAATCCAACAAGAAGCTTTTCCCCATTCCCAGATGTGCGTTGTAGTTAAGAATTGAGTTGACTTTTCAAATTCCACTTTCATTGAAATTCCAGGAACTTTTGGACATTTTGGAAATTCAATCTACTTCTACAGATTCATTTCGAAGCAGAATTTCAGAATCATGAAGCTCCTGCACTTGTACCTTTTGTTTAAACCGCAAATTATTAATTTGTGGTGTACCTAAACTGCAGAGTAGTGTTTTCCTGTTTACAAATTAGACAGCTTAGGTTGTTACAGACTGCCGAAAACTACTGGCTTACTTAAACTACAATAAAAGAATCCATAGTTTAAATTTCAAGATGTTAAGAGTTCCACATTGTCAGAACAAATGACTGAAATTTCAACAGTATTACTGTTATGATTAAGTATTAAAATTAAAGTGTGCACTATTGCTTTTCAGGAAAGAAATGGCTCAAGTTTTATTTCACAATAAATAAATATTGCATAAACCACCAGTGGTAAAAATGTAGATTTTATTTTTAATATAAACAGTACAACTTACCATAAACAGTTGTGCTTTAAATTATGTACATTAAAACTGCTTATATACTGTGGGCCAAATATTCAAACTGCACCATTCTGTGGCGCAAGCCCTTGTGCTGCTCAAAAAAGTTACGCAGGGATGTGGCCAGGGCGATATTCAACGGAGTTGCGCTATTGAGCAACTCCTTTGAATATAGCCCTAACTACAACCACTGTGCATGGCGCAGTGAAACTTGCGCCACCACAAGTGGTCAGAGTGGAGCATTCAGATGCGGTGGCGCAAGTTTCATTGCGCCATGTGCAAATCTGCCATATTCAAGAGGTGACATGCAAATGGGGCCATAATTTATGCAAGGTGCATGGGGCGCCATTTGCATCTAATTACAGCACCATTTGCATGCCACTAGCATGCAGGTGCGCCGATCCCCAATGACTTGCGCCTGGCGCCCTGCCAGGCAGCAGCCGTCGGGGACCGACACCTCCTGCAGCCTGATCACAGGCAGATCAGTCCCCCCCCCCAGCAGCCTAGACGGGCGTAATGTAACCCATCCCTCATAGCCTGATCGCGGGCAGCAGGTTGTCCCCCACAGCAACTCGATCACGGGCATAACATAATGGTCATTCCCCCAGCAGCCGATCGTGGGCGCCTAACATAATGTCCTCCTCCCCTGCAGCAGCCCGATCGCGGGCATAATGTCAACCCCAAAGACCAATATCCCTGGTGGTCCAGTGGACCCGCGAAGCCCGATCGTGGGCGCAAGGTCTAACCCCCAAAGTAGAATAGCCCTGGTGATTTAGTGGCCCCCACCCACCCACAGAGCCCTACCACCGCTCCCCGTCATAAATAAATTCATTCACATATCTGGACTCCCTTGTATGGTATGGGCTGCATGCCCATTGGCTCATGCTCTGGACTAATGGGTGCGCAGCCCTACCGAGCTGTCAGTCGGTGGGTGGCGGGCGGCAGGCGAGTGGGGTGCTACCGCCGCCCGGCTGGCGGGGAGCAGAGTGGTGGGGCTCCGTGGGTGGGTGGGGTGGGGGCCACTAGATCACCAGGGCTGTTGGACTTTGGGGGTGGGTTAGACCTTATGCCCATGATTGGGCTTGGCAGTCCACTGGACCACCAGGGATATTGGTCTTGGGGGTTGACATTATGCCCGATCGGGCTGCTGCGGGGAGGACATTATGTTCTGTGCCCTCGATCAATAGTTGGGGGGTGGGGGGAATTTACTTTCGGTTTGCTCATGGCTAGTCATTAGAGTGGGGGTACATTATGTTATGCCTGTGATCGGGCTGCTGCAGAGGACATTATGTTTTGCCCACGATCGGGCTGCTGGGGGCGCACCGGGAACAAGTGGGGGGCCGCCCACAGGTGGCAGCTGCTGTGTTGCGCCCTGCAATGCAGCAGCTCACCTGTGGGTGACCCTCGACTTGATCCTTTTTTTTTTGCTCAAAGTTGTGCAGGCACAGGTAGGGGGTTGCGCCTGCATAACTCTGCATGGCCCGGCTGAATATCGGGCTGTGCAGTTTATGCATGGTTCCTCCCCCTTCAGTTGAGCATGCCTTCATTAGCATTGCACTGTTGCTCAGCATAATTTGGGAGGCGCAACTGCCTTCAGCTGAATATCGCAGAATGGCACAATTCCGGACTTGCGCAGGCGCAACCCTATTGCACATGGCTCAGCACTTTTCAATATCTGGGCCTGTGTCTAAGGTAGAGCAAATACATACAAAACCAATAAAAACAATGCAAAGTATTTCAGCTTACTTTTTTCATTTCATTTAATTTTCACTTTTGTTTTATTTATTATACTGACTATCTAGATGAGTGAGATAGCTAATTTTTCCAAGTGATAGTTTAATAACAAGAAACAAAAGACACAAATTACCCCAGCTAAGGGAGCCAGCTAGTTACAACAGTTCAAACAGGTAAAACATTTTACAGTATAATAGTAGTCATCACATTGTACAGGTAAACGTTTAGCTATGCAGATGATATGCAGTACAATCACACATAGACTGGGTAGTAGACTCAAATTGGGAAACAGTTACACTGCATTTTGTCTAACAAGAATTAGTGAAGATTAGTGATGAATGTTGGGACATTTGCTTCTAGGATGAGTAAGGTGGGTAGGAGGTTGTAGGGTCCAATTGCCCTGCAGAAAATGATCTTTGTCCTTTAGTAGCATGCTTGAAGGGGAGTCAGAAAGTGAATTTGGCTTGGGAATGGGGAAAGAAGGAGGAGGAGATACAAGGGGCACTCTGCCAAGTGTCACCTTATGTAGGAACACTGCTGACCTGGGGGCAAGGTGATTATCCAGAGTATAGCAGGCAGCAGATTTATAGAGATGGCAGTGGTGAGTGTGGCATGGTAAATCAGTTGAGAAGCAACAGATGCTGCTGTATGCAGTGTACACTTTAATGGTGGCCCCAGGAGGGGCAGCGGTACATACAATGAACCATAGTCAATTGTCCCCAGATTCCCCACCCAATGACCACACAGACACATTGTTTTGTTGGTGCTCAGATTGGCAATAATTTTACTCATCAAATCATATCTTACATACAAATCATCATCCTTGTAACTTTATACAAATCCTCATTACCATACACACTCATTTCCATTTGTATTTCATTACATCTATAAACCAGCTTAACCATATATTTGCACATTAAAATGTTATACGCATCTTCCTATTCTCTTCTCCTCACAGATGTACACCTGCGGGACACTCTTCTTTTCTTTTCTTCTCTCTGGTGCCGGTGTACACTGGTACCAGGACTTCATTTTCTTTCAGTTCAGTTCTGGGCCTTCTTTCTCCACCTGTCCCCACCCACCCACCCCATTTTGCTTCAATCCTTCTTCCTCCCTTATATTCCATCAGCCATCCACCCCAGCTGCCCTCCTCACCAACCACTGGGCCATACACCTTTCCTTTTCCATTACTTTGTATTGCCTTTTCTTGAAGAAAACCCTCTGTCATCCACCTTCGGCAGTCCATACCAACCGTGAACCCTTATGCCCCTATAACTCCCCAGAAGGGTGGTTGGGAGGGACAAACTCTGAGTAACAATGAAAAGAGGGCTCTCCAGGGCTAGTGTCACTCTTTTAAACCCCTGGCCCCACCCCCCTCTCTTCTTTCAGCCTATGGGTCACCTCAGTTTCTACATCCATGCCCTCCCCTTCTGTGAGGTCATGCTTAACTCACTCTGCCTTCAGCCCTCCCATCTTTGAGTCATCCTGTCCCCTTTCCTCCCCACCACCAACCCTCTTCCTCCCCTCTGCTCTGAGTCACCCTGGTTGGCCTGGGTCCTGGGACAACAGAGTCTGCCCTTCATCAGGCAGACCTCATTGTCCCCATATGTCCCATGCCGGACAAATGCACCCCATCACCCTTGTAAAAACCATTGTCCCATTCCTCTATGCCACTCCTTATAACCCATCCTCCCACGGATTCAAATCTTACATAAAAATCTGGTTCGTATGTCTCCTGGCCCTATCGATTACCCAGTGGCTATGAGCATGATGCCACAACCTCCTTGGTGCCATGTCTGACCAATCCAAAGCTATGTGTGGCCATCACTTTCTAACCTTTTCCACATCATCTTTCAGCTGAAAAAAATGGCCAACCAGAGTCTAGTGTCAATATCATTGCCTCCTAAATGAATGATGAGCATGTGCGGTGTGGGTAGGGTCTCCCTCATCTCCTGTAGGGTAGGTAAAATTTTGGGCCACCTCATCCCTCTGATTCCTTTCTATGTAGTCTTACACTGCCTCGGGTCATGGTACAGCTGCCTTTCCCCAGGCTTCTTTGATGCTCTCTTTTCCGCCCAAAAGATAAATGAGTGCCCACAAATCCATACTTCTAGGTGCTTCCTGGACCTTATTGTCAAGAAAATAAAAAGGGGGGTGAGCTGTGATCTGATAATCCCCTCCCCCCTCCCCAACCCTTCCAGTTCTTAACTCCCATATATTGTTGAAGCGCATGTACCTGCAAAAGAAGAGGAAAAAATGTTAGTACTCCATAATCAAACATTCAATGGTCTCACGTAGCGCTTGTAGCTATCCGATGCCCAGCTCCCCAGTTCTTGTAGGTCACTCTTAGACCCCCCCCATTATCTGCCACCTATGAAGCCAATCCAATCCTAAATGAGTGGGAGGAATACACCTTCAGGTCAACCCCCAAGAATTCCATCCCCTTTTTCAAAATAGCCATAATCTGATAACCAGTCACTGGGTTCACATCCCTGTGTGTGAACAACACTGCCTACTCTGATCCCTTGCACTGTGGCATACGCTCACAGTGCCTGTACTGGGCAAATGGCCATGTTTTGCAGCTCCACCAGTTTTACCATGGCCCCAGCCCCCACCTGGCCTGTCTTGGAACGCCTGATAACTAACGATACCTCTCTGGAGTCCCAGGCTGCTTCTTCCCAATTCAATCCCCCCGTGCCTCCTCCCATCCATGCCCAACTATTTCACTGATTCTAAATGCCCCATGGAATATCACAGGGTATATGGCTGCAAACAGTTTGGCCTCATTTGCTGACCTACATAACCTAGGTAGTGGTCCCATTAAACCCTGCAAAAGCTTTGCCGAGATTAGCAGCCTGCTGTCATCAGGTCTACCCTTGAGGCGCCCCCACCCTTGTATCATCCATCTGACTAACATGGATTTTGTCGGGGCTTCCCACCTCTTCAAGTTGCACATTATGTTGATTGCTGCCACATGCATGCCCATGGTGGTGTGTGCCACCCCTTTTTCCCAACTGTATACTATGTACCTCCCTACTTGTTCCTCAGTGACTGGCCAACTTATCTCGAGGTGCTGTCCCTCTCTGAATGCCTGGAATGCCCTCCAGGCCCCTTCATATGCTTTCAGGGTCCTGGGGGACCAGGAGTTGTGAAACAGCATTTTGGCTCTTCTCAACTAATCTCCCAAATGACAGGAGGAACCGGTGTTTTTTGTCCCTCTGCCCTCGGTGCGATGGCCTGGAACCAGTCCAGCTGCAGACAGGAGAGGTTGTCATATATTGTATTCCTAATGCCATCAATGTGTCTAAACCTAAAAGACATATTTAGCCTAAGTCCTTGCAAAACTAGCTGTCTTAAAACCCTCACAACTGATCCTGACATAGCCCCCCTCTTGTTGAGCACTTCCACTACTGCTCTGTTGTCACACCAAAATGTGACTTTCTGGTTGTGGGGCTCTTCTCCCCAAACCAGGGTGCTCACTCAGATGGGCATAATCTCCAGTAGGGTGATGTCTTTAATCAAACCTCTCTCCCTCCATTCTGATGGCCATGCCTCGGGAAAACAACCTTCCCCTAAAGTAAGTCCACATGCCCAGGCCTCTTAACTCATCAGTGTACAGCTCCAGTTCCATGTTATAAACCCAGTTTTCCTGCCAAAAGGTTCTACCATTGAAATCCTTGAGGAAGGTTTCCCATACCTACAGGTATTCCTTGATGCTCTTCGAGATGTCTACCCAATGTTGTGGTCTGGTGGCATCTTTTGTGGCCCTTGCTAAACGTCTAGTAAATACCCACCCTGGGCCAACCGCCCTACAGGCAAAGTTTAGGAGTCCAGTCAGCTGCTGCACCTGGTGCAGTTGGACACTCTGTCACCTCCTGTGGTCCCCCAATAACTCTCTGAGTATCTGGACTTTCTTGTCTGGGAGATGAAACGCCTTTGCCTTTACGTCTATCTCGATACCGAGAAACTCCAATATCTGGCTGGGCCCTTCTGTCTTGTCTGGCGCTACGGTACCAGGGTTCTTGGCAGAGTTGTTGGAAACAAGACAGCATGTGCTCTGTCTCTTCCTTACTCTGGCCCAAAAGTAAGATGTCGTCCAGGTAATATGTCACTGACCTGGAGCCTGACCTATGCTGGAATATCCATTGAAGTCAGCTGCTAAACAGCTGAAATGTGGCACAAGCTGTGGAGCACCCCATGGGCATGGCCTGTTGAAATAGTACTGGTTCCCTACCTGAAAACCCAGTAGGTCACAATCTTCTGGCTGTATTGGTAGCAACCTGAAAGCTGCCTCGATATTGGTCTTGGCCAGCCATGCCCATGGGGTGGCCCTAATCATCTGTACAGCCTCCTCTAGAGTGGCATACCTGATCTTGCTGTCCTCTTCATCAATATAGTCATTTACAGAGTCACCATCCAGAAAGGACAGGTGGTGAATTACCCAAAAGTCCACTGGCTGTTTCTTGGGAACTAGTCCCAAGGGGGATACCAGTTATTCTGAAACGGTGGCTTATCAAAAGGCCCTTCTACCCTCTCCACCTTCTTGTCTTTCTCAGTCTTCTTTGCTAGTAGCTCATCCTTTCCCCTGACAGATCTCAGGTTCTTCGCCTCCTTTCTTATTTGTGGGCTTTTGAACTGAAAATTAAAACCCCTTTTGAAACCCTCCACTAATTTTCTGGCAGCTGCCCCTTCTGAATATACTTGCACCCTTTGTTCCAACCTATTTTCTTTGATGGGTGTGACTGCCTTGGTGAAAAAGGGGTTCTCATTGTGGGGTCCACCCAGCAAACCTTCCTTACTGACTCTGCCCCCTCCCCCCATTGCAGCCCCTCCTTCTGAACCCCTTCCTCTATGTTGGCCCCTGAAACCCGAGTGTCCCCCTCGAAAGGACTAATTGGGTTGGCCATGCATGGACGCTATCTGACTCCCGCTGACCCAGGTTGTCCTGCATTTTAAGGCAGGATGGCCTCCTCCACACTTTGAGCAGGCATGCTTAAACCTGCATTTCGGCCAGGACCAAAATGCCCTGTTGTAGCCCCAACAGCATTTTTGAGTAAAGGTAGGTTTTCTCCCTCCCTCCACATCCGTATTGGCTGTGTTGGTCATGCAGTCCAGCCATAGGTCAGATTGCTTAGTGTCCCATCGTACGTCCTCACACGTGGACATCCTCTGATGAAATAGTTTGTCATACTGGAGCCAGTTGTTTCTCCCTCTCATCTTAGCCTTTATGATTATTAATTAGTAAGTGAGCAGAAGTATAGCTAATGCCGGCTTTTTCTCGATTTCTATAGCCTTATATGTGGTGAAACCCACAAACCATGCATCCCACATCTTCCACTTTGTTCAACTTCTCTTCTTCCCCTTTTCACAATAATACCACTGCCACTGCCATATCTTTTTTATTTATAATCTCTTTTTCATCGTATTTTGTCACTGCCTCCTTGCTCACCAGTGTGAAATCTTCCACATATTCCCCTTTCCAGTCTTCTCTTCTGTCGCTAGTGGGACATGTTTGCCTATCCTCAACCCTGGTGTCCCCACTTCTCTTGTTCCCATCCCTTCACCCGGGGCTGAGCTCTTCACTGTCCCTGCCACCTCCCCTCTTCGTTTCTTTATATCTGCTAACCCCTTTTCAAATTATTCTTTTATACTGCTACCCAGAGCCAGACCCTCATTACCTGTCCTTGGTACTGTCTCCAGTGTGGAGGCTGGCCCCAGATTGGGAAGCCCTCCATCTTCAGGTGCCGATGGGTTCAACAGAAGTGGTGGTGGAGGCAGGGGAGCTACCGGGCTTTCTCATGGGAGGCACACAAGGTAACGGTTGAGGAGCGGGATCTGGAGCCAGGAGAGGGCACGGTGCATGCTGTGGAAGAGGAGGCAATTGCACTTCCAGCTCTGGTGATGCTGGGCTGGAGGGCCGAGGTGGGGGCCTCTTACCACCCTTGTCCCCTGGCCCCCGCCTGCCTTCCGCTTCTCCCTCTTGCCCAGCTCCTTGCCCTAGGCAACTCCCAAATCCTATTAGACTTGTCCTCCAACTCCACAATGGCCTTGTAAACATCCGCCTTTGTGATACAATTCTTTCTGGGTGCCATACTTAATTTCACCTAATCAAAATAAAAGGCTGAATTTTTTTTTTCTTTTCCCCGCCTTCTTCGTGGCAATTGGGCCTCATCCAGCTTCTGGGTGTGGACTGTAGTGATCTTGTACCCTCTTCTGTTTGTTATTATCTATCTGTACCTTGTTATTCCTTCTTATAATATTACTATAATATTATATACTGTATATATATGTTTTATTTTTAAATAATGAAAATTGTTGCTCCCCTCCCTTAAACCCTAAGCTTCAAGTCCTGTAACATCACTCTCATCCCAGTCACCCCTAGTCCCTATCCCCCCGATATTGGCCTTAATCCCTGTGAAGTTACTAATGGCAAGTATAAATATAAATACATATACTCCTTTCGGTACTAATCACATGGTGAATCCTTCATTTTTCTTTCTCTTTGTTTTCCCTTTTCTTTTTTTATACCAGTCTGTATTAAGCATGGTGAACAGAAAAAGATACATTTTAGGGGAATGAATTTCCATGTTTAAAAAAAAAAATGATTAGGCCTGAGGATGTCTTACCATGGACAGACGCCAATTGGTATGGAAGGCCACAGGCTATGAGGGTCAGCATTTGGGAGAGTTGATGGCATAGTTACAAAAGGGGACAAAGGGCCATAATGGGTGGGTGGGGAGAATTGAGGTGATAAGAGATGCTGATTTTAGCTACCAGGAGGTCTGGGGCCTTTGGCTAGATGGGTGGTTCCCCCCCCTTTTTTGTTGCTTGCAAAAAAAAAGAAGGAAGTTTTCTAAATAAGAAAAGGAACATATCAGTAGCCGGATGGCCTGAGTTGGTATGTTTTTTTTTTGGCTACATAAACATCAAGGCAAAACAGCAGCTGGGCAGCCTAAAGTTAAAATTGGGGCCTACTTAACAAAAACAAAAGAGACAGAATGGTGGCCAAGCAGCTGCAAGCCAGATAGATAAAAAAAAATGAAATGTTTGTCACAAACCCACTCAGCAGGTCAGCCCTCTGCTCCCAAAGTGCCAACCTCCAAGTGCAGTATTGTGAACAGTTAACAGAAACAGGGTAATCCTCCTGTCTGTTTTATGGGTTTGAATCAACCTTTGGTCTCCAGTCTTGGAGGGATTCAAACTGTGAACCTCTTGCTACCATACCCAATGCACAGGCGCAGATAATTCTGTCTTCAAGGGACCAGATATCTTTGCCTATGGGCACCTAACCAGGTATACAGAAATGAACCCTTAAAAACTCTAATAAAAGACCTCAGATTACTCTTACCTTTTTCCAGTTTGGTATCACCATTCAAGCTTATGCACAGTGTCTGCTTTAACCATATAAACTTCACTTGTTAAAGAAAAGAAATTCAAAGACAGACCAAGTAGGCTCTAAAAATAGAGTTTTACTAAAATAGATAAAAAAAAATGTTAAACATAAAATACAGAACTATATATCACAAGAACCATACAATCTTTTTAAAGAACAAGGTTTTAACAGTGCAATTCCTACTACAGTACTTAGATTTGTCTCTCTCTCTAAATACCTGCTTAAAGTGCTCAAAGATGTTTCATTGTCAGAGGGTAGATAAAAGTCTCTGAAGGAAAACAGAATATTCTTTAAAAAACTGTCTTTGCCAAACCCCTTTGTGTGAGGTCACCTAGCTCCTCCTCTGTTTATTAAAAGTCATACACCCAGGATATTTTATCATTTTAGAAGGAAAGTTAATTAAGGTTACATCAGCAGAAACTCCATTCCCCATGTGACTTCCCCAATCAAGTCTGTACATTTCCTTTCATCTATGAGCAGTAGCCCCTCTCACACTGACATCAAAGCATTTATGATTTCACACCAGTGTGCTAAACCTGGTTTTCCTCCTTGAAACATCATAAAAGGCATCATAAAAGGGATACTGATTTCTCTCTTAGCAGTTAAAGCTATATTTAACTTAGAAAAACAGGAGATTCTTGATTAAGGCCTGTTCTAGTCTGTAATTAGCTTCTGGCCTTCCAGGTAACATATTGTATCTAAAACCTGGGTGTGTGTGTATGTGATCCCACATGCTGTCTCAGCATCTCTCATGAGAGACAGTCCATAACACATTTTTATATTACAAAAAATCATAGTGTACTCAGAACTGGCTGTCCACGTGTCACAATGTTAAGTCTACATTTTCATGGTTTCTAAACAAAGTGCATTGTATGGGTTTTTGATTGCAGTATTTAACATGGCACCTAGATGACACAAGAACTCAAAGGAGGAGACTGTATGAAGAGGGATACAGCTGGTAGAGAAGGCCCAGAGGATGTTGTATGTGATGGATGACACACCAGCAGGACCTGAGTCTAACACAAAAGGCAGGATGAGGAAAGGTGGCCCTACTCCAAGGATCCAGGGGGCAAGCATCCCACAAACACAGGCCTGCTTACCCCAGTGCCCCCTCAGCCAGCTCCTCCATAGCCAGCTCCACCTTAGCTGGATCTACCCTAGCCACAGCCACCTGGCCTTGTCCCACCACAAACTAACCAGCCCCAGCATGAATTACCACAGTTACCCAACATATTACCCCTTCAGCCAGATTAACTATAGCCAGCTCTGACACAGAATCTGAGAGGAACAGGTACAGTGGATCTCAACCTAGAGGGGAGTATAGTAGAATATGTGGAGCAGATTTTGGCTCCATGGGTGAAAATGGTATTGGCAAATTGGAAAATGTACTGGGGGAAATTAAGAAAGGGAAGAAGGGTGAGCAGGGCACTGAGGCTGGGGCCACAGGAGTGGGTGGAGGACTAGTCATGTAGATAAAGACATCAGGAGTTAGAATAGGTGACCATGTCCCATTAGTCACAAAGGAAAAACATATGGAAAGGGGAGTACATGGATATATTCACCCTAGTGGATAAAGAGACAGTGATAAAATATGAGGAAAAGGAAAACTTTAGAAAAAAGGACATGGCAGAAGCACTGGTCTTATTGGGTGGGAAGGAGGAAGGGATAGGTTTGAGGGTGTGAACATGGGATGTTTGGTCAGTGTGGTTCACATACTACAGTGCCATCATACAGGAGAAGCAGCTGGAACTGGCAACGCCATTACTGGTTTATTCAATGTTTATTAGTATAGCATATAAAAGAAGGGGGGGGCTACAATATGATGAGCAATTTTGCCAGATTATGGCTTCTCATGGGGATGTGAGGTGGGACAATCAGCATTCAGATTTATGCTTGGAAACCATGACAGGGCAAGGAGGGAGTACTGGGGATTGGGCCAGGAATGAGTCAGGCATACAAAAAAATGTTGCTGGGGCTTTAAAGAACTGATGATGCCTTAAAGAAAACTTTTAAAAACATAATAATGAGGTACAATTCTGCCTGCATTCCATTTATATTTTGTATATTTCTCCTCCCCATTATTTATTACTAATGAAATTTGCATGAATATTTGATATTTATTCTTTAGAGATCCTTTTGAGTCAATCTGCTTCTATAGCTTACTCCTTACTTTAAGTCATAATCCTGTGTTGTAATATCACAGTCTGTTGCCATGGGAGTAACTGTGACATCACAAGCAGTGCTCTGTGACTTCAGGTTGGGTGAAAGCTGAAGGAACAGACAAACTCTTGAGGAGCAAGGATCCTGTTTTTATACAGATGACCTCAGTAAAAAAAATAATGGGGAGGAGGAATACAGCACTAATGGGAAATACAAGCTGGACTGTGTCTAATTATCAGGTTTTGTTAAAGTTCTTCTGAACATGTCACCAGCTCCTTAGCAGAGCACGGTGCTCCTAGCCAAACTGTTGGTTCAAACATGCTTGTTTCAAATGCTTGGGGTCACACTCAACATCCAGATGCAGGACAAATGGGGACAGGGCATGGGGGCCAGCACAGGTGTGTAGCGCTTTTGGGGATGTTTAATGGGGGAAAGGTGGGTACCATGTGGCTCAGGTGGGAGTGGGAGGAATTTTGGAGGGATGAGGATTTGAGCAGGGCACAGGTAAGGTAGGGGGCAGACAGGTTGAAAAACAACTGTACCAGCTAGCACAGTCACCAGTGAAATTGGATGTTTTGAAGCAATGGGTGAGGGATTACTTGGCATAGTTTTTTTTTTTCCTTTGATTGCCACTTATCTCACCATTGCTGCTGTACCTCATGAAATGTTTTACTGTATGTTTTACTTAATCCCACCAATTGTATATATCTGGCCTCTGTTTTTGTTCGTATTGCACTGTTGAACTCTGTACATATTATGTGCTCATTTTCTGTATGCTGTTAATTGTATTGTGACTATTGCTCTCCTATGTCCCTCTCCCCAGAACACACCTGGAATTGAGCTGTACTCTGCTCAGCATGACCTCTTGGTAAAACTTTTAAATAAATAAATAAATTACCTGGATAAGGAGGCTGACAGAACATTGGAGAAAGGTTTTAGCAGAGGTTTTAACTTACATTGTAGGGAAAAAAGAAGCTTGAAGGCAGAGATAATAGCTCCCCCACTAACATACATATTTCAAAGGTCATTGGATACTGGTGAAGTGATTGATTGCTGGAAATCAGCGGTTGTTGTCCCAATCTATAAAAAGGGTAATAAAATGGATCCTGCAAATTATAGACCTATTAGCCTTACTGCCATACCCTCTAAGATTTTGGAAGGAGTATTGAAGGACAAAATAAATGAATATTTGGAAATAAATCATCTCACAGACCAAGTTCAGCATGGTTTTGTGAAGGGTAGGTCATGCCAGACGAATATGTTGGCCTTCTATAAAAAAGTTATAGATAGATTAGACATGGGAATCCCTGTGGCTGTGTTATTTCTTGATTTCTCACAGGCTTTTGATAAGCTTCCTCATCCTGAATTACTACAATAAATGAGAAACTTGACTATAAACCCATATATAATAAATTGGGTTCAAAATTGGTTGAATGATAGAAATCAATGTGTGAGTATTAGAGGCGAACAGTCTGATAGTCTGGGAGTGACTAGTGGGGTGCCCCAGGGATTGGTGCTGGGCCCTTGTTTATTTAATTTTTATGTATCATCACTTCAAATAAAGCAAGAATCTGTATGGATACAAAAATTTGCTGATGATTGTAGGATTGGCGCAGAAATAAATATTAGACAAAATTCATCTAATTTACAAGATACCATAGATGACATCAATATATGGACAAACAAATTCAAATTGACATTAAATCGTGACAAATGTTTTGTTATGCATCTGGGCAACATAAACCCAACACTACCCTATAAATTAGGAAATGTATCATTAAAGACAATAGTTGAGGAAAGAGATCTGGGTATTACAGTTTCCAGGGATATGTCTTTTTCATCACACTGTCAAAAAATAGCCCAAAATGGAAATAGAATCTTAAATTGTATATTGAGGCATATATCATCTAGAAGCAGGACTGTTACTATGCCTCTGTATATATCACTGGTGAGACCTATTATGGAGTTTGGAGCCCAGGTATGGTCACCATATAAAAAACAGGATGTCATATTGTTGGAGCGGGTTCAGAGGAGAGCAACAAAAGCTATTCACAACATGGCAGGGAAAAACTATGAAACCCAATTGAAAGAGCTGAATATGTATTCCTTGGAGGAGAGAAGAAAAAGAGGTGATATGTGCTTAGTGCATAAGGCTTGGCAAAGTGATGATCTTTGGAATATCACTGGTCTTGAATCAAACATTAGTGTGTACAATACTAGGTCTCATCCGATGCAGTTAACAGCACTAAAAAGGAAGAAAGTACGTAGTACACGGTGGTTTAATCAAAGAGTTGTGTATGATTGGAATAGATTACCATTGGAAGTTGTGGCTAGCCAAACAACTATTGAGTTTAAATCTAGATGAGATAGTTACATGAATAATATTAGAAATTAGAACTAAATGGTGAGCATATAGGACGAAAGTCCATTTGGCTCAGTATCTTTCCTATGATTCCTATGAAGGCAAAGAATCTAGGGTCAACTAAGGGTAAGAAAGCACTGCTGGCCCAGAAAATATAGAAGGAAATCAAGGCAGGGAGGACAGAGGGGCCATTCATAGACCCACCGCTGGACAATTTCAGAGAATCACCATTGGATTTGGTACCCAAGAAGACACCTGGGGAATACCAAGTGATCCATCATCTGTCATAGCCAGAAGGGGGATCAGTGAATGACTATATAGGGGCAGAGGATTGCAGGGTAACATACACAACATTGGGAATAGTGGTACAGATAATACAGGTTTTAAAAGGGGCATGGTTAGCAAAAACAGACATTGAAGCAGCTTTTCGTCTGCTCCTGATGCGGCCAGAGGATTGAAACTTATTGGGTTTTCAGGTTTTCAAGCAGAAGGGAAGTACTGTTTTGACACAGCCAAGGGACCTCATTGAAAATGAGCATTGCTCAGTTGAGTTGCTATCCCTGTTCATATTTCATGAATAAAAGATACTGTCACTACTACTACTACTACTACATGTCCATAGGCTGCTTCATTGCGTGAGCCACTTTCAAAATATTCAGCACCAGGCTACAGTGGGTATTTAGGGTGAAATATGGGCATTGTTTGGTTGTCCACTACATAGATGATTTTCTACTAGTGGGCAGGGGGAAGAGGATGTCAGGGCCCCCTCCTTGCCCCCCACACCATAATGAATTAAGATTCTGAACTCCAGGGGGTGCATGTCAATGAGGGTACAAAATCCAGATGCCTGCTAACAAATTAAGTCCTGCAGCCATAGGCAGTGACAAAAGTTCCACGCTGCCAGCCCAAACCCAGTACCTGCTGCACCAGAGCTAACCACCCACACTACCACACCACATGGCTAGCATGGTGGCAGCAGGCATGCCATTCCCCTAAAACCCCTTCCCTACCCCTCCACTTCCCCTCGCTATCCCCCTCTTCTGGTCGCCCTTCCCTAGGCTCGCTTTCACGTAGGGTCACTACCCTTGCAGGGTAGCCCATGGGGAAAGTGCTGAATATGAGTCACCGTTTTGACAGATGCCCATATTCAGTCAGTATCCTCACTGACTACCCATTACAGTGACAAGAAAATTAGGGGAAATGCCCGGTAAGAGCATTACAAGGTTATGCAGCCTTTAGGCCAGCAAAGCACGGGCAGTTGTTTATCCACTGGAATGGAGCCCCAGTAACTGGGTCACAGATGACAGCAGTGTTTAAGAATAGCCTGGAATTCCTGAGGGAGGAACCAAAGGGGCATTCATCCCACTTGTTATGTATTGGTGCTGTATCAGAGGTGGCAGTTAGGGGACAGGTCCCAGGAAGAGGTGAAAAAAGTAGGAAGATGGGCCATGGATTGCTGTAAGAAATATGTGGGAGAACTGACCTGCTAATGATGTATCAGCTTTATTTCAGGTGGAAGAATCTGGGGCCAAGAGATGGAGCCATGCCAGTTGAGGAGGAGCGAGGGGAGGTGAACGTGAACCATTGTTAATATCTGTTTCTCTTGTTCATCCCACAAGCCCCACAGAATGGTGGGAGGTATGGATCTCTGGTCACTTGTTTGTGTATTGCGCAGAATGAAGAGTGGCAGGCTGAGTTGGGATAGATAGCTATACCAAGACTGGACCACCATCAGGTTGCACTAGAAGGGGATCAGAGGGATGAGAAAGCCACAGCTTTTTCTGCTGTTGGATGATTTGAGGGCAACATGGTTAGAGCCGCACATGTTAATATTGCATTTAGGGGGAAATGATCTGAGCTCTAGGTCATGGTTGGACATTTTTTGGCAGATGAAGGGAGAGATTGCTCAAGTAAGAGAGTGGTGGCCAGGAGTGGTGGTGGCATGGTCATAAATCGGGCCTATGTGGGTTTGGATACTTGCCAGAGATCATACAGTGCTGGAAGATGCTGGAAAGTAGATGAATAAGTGGGTGGGGGCCTACATAAAATCAATTGGGTGGATGGTGATGAAGTATGAAAGCATACTAGATAATTGCACAGGATTGTATAGGGCAGATGGGGTTCATCTCTCTGACATAGGAATAGATATAGGTACATTTAACATAGATCTGGGGAGGCAACAGAGCATTGGAGACTAGGGGAAAAAGCTATAAACAAAAGATAGGGGGAAGCCCACCTTCCTATGCAAGCTGGAGGTAGACTGATGGAGAAAAGAAAAGGAAGGAGGGAAGGGACGGCCTTTGGGGCCCTGGCCTGGGTGTACTTCCAGGCTGGAGGACAGGCACCTTTGGGTATACACCCAAGCGGCACTGGAGGTGGGGTACAGGTGTACACCCATACCTAGCAGGGGAGAGAGAGAGAGAAGAGGGAGAGAGGTGGCAAGAAAGAGGGGGACACCCAGATGTATGTCTGGGTGTGCAAGACAGTAAAATAAAGAAAAGGAGATTATGATTTTTGTGACATGAAATTGTGATTATGTGGGACATAGGGCCCTATGCACAAATGGAAATGATGCCTATGCACCACATATCTGAGACACGTAGGCAACCTTAATTGTGAATGCCACACAACAGGGGTCCCGTGGACCCCCAACGGCATTCACCAAGGGTGCGCAAGGCAATTATGTGCCCGCTGCCCAAGCCACCTGAGGAACACTGAGCTGGGGCTGTGCCTACATTACACAGCATTCACAAAGCTGCATAGTGCCAGGCTCAGGGGGTGCCAGGTACTCTTGCTGAGACCAGGCATAACCCTTATGTACCCCCATGTTCTCTGGCTGCCGGATGCGGTGGCACCACAAGTCGGACCACTGTGCTGCCCCAGCTCACTAAGCTGCAGGGGAGGACTGGGGCAGTAGCTCAGGTGACTGCCCAATGGTATGTCTCCAGTGCTGCTATACATGGCTGTCCCCTCAATCCCTGCACCTTCCACAAGGGTGCTAGGGATCCACTCAGGGACCTGGTATGGGCATCTGATTGGTTGCCTGCAATGGACCACGGGTCCACCCCAACCGCACACATGACCATGCACACCATGGGGGCATGGCCATGGACAAGCACCCTGCAGGTGCTAGTGGTATTGCATACCACTTACATTGCACCTGTCCAGGGCCCCCTAGGTCCGCAGGCAGGGTATGCACCTCAGGTGTGTATTATCCACCCTTTCATGCATCGGGCCCATTATGAGTAAAGATGAAAATGATGATGCAAATATGAGTCTGCAAATAAGAGATAGAAAGTTGATATGATATCTATGGAATAAAACAGTTAACTGACTGAGCACCCAAATCTATTAAGTTGCGGCATGGTTACTTAATGGGAAGTGGATCCAAGGTCAAACACTGGTTACATAGCTGTCAACGTAATTTTAGATTTTCTGGAAGTTTGAAGGCTTATAACTCAATCATCATTAAAGATAGAAATTTGAATTATGGTACATTTCAGTATGGACATTAGAAAAGTCACCTTCCAAAGTTGGCGCCATTTGGACAAATGCTTTTTAAATGACATGGGAATAACTGAAATCACAATTTTGGTAACATTTCACAAAATCTTCACTGAAATTTTGCAAAATTTCACAGAAGCAAAATAAGCATTTTGTTTGAATTCTGTTGGCAGAAGATATTTTCACTCAACCCTAACTGATGTGGACATCAAAGAATACTATGTTGTCCAGGTAGAAGCCCAGATATTTGAACTGATACACTAGCCCCTCCTCAATGCCATCTAAATCATGGATTGAGAACTTTTTTAGCAGAGAAAAGAACAAATCAAATTAAATAATTGAAAATGTTGTAAAATTATACATCATTTTGAATGCCTGCATTTTTTATGGGTTTCAAAGACCTTAAAATCAAAATAAATAAAAAAAATCCACTCTCCCCTGGTCAGTAAGTAGAACTAGACTATTTTTCTCTTGGAGTGGGTACCGGTCCCACTGACTGCTCCATGTCACTTTGCTGTCTCTCTACATCAGTAATCTGCCTTCGTAGTAGTAGTAGTAGTAGTATGACTAATAAGGTAAGACAAGATTCCTGATACACTCTGGCTAGTATAAATATAGCAGACTGCATGATATGTGAGTTTCATTGTTTGATGCACCAATTACCTTAAATCTGCACCCTGTAACCACTACAGATGTTGATGTGAGCTGTGTCAGATTGTTAACCTCAGAAAAATAATCAAAAGTTTAAACCCCCCAAAAAATGTAAAATATGATATTAATTAGTCAACTAATCAACAAATTAATTTAACATACCAAGCAAACATTAAACTTTTATATATCTGAAGACATACTTAACCACAGTAGCAGAGAGTAGGGTGCATCCTATTTGATCTTTGGCTCAGACTGGTGGAAAGTTTAAGAAATCTGGCTTCTCTAGGAAGAGAGACTACAACAGCGTCTTTCAGAATTGTTCCAGACAAAAAAAAATTCTTTTAGAACTGGTAATTCATCTTTATTTCATGTCTCCCCAAACTCCAAACAGGACAGCCTAAATTGTCTTAATATGTTTCCTTGGGTCAAATATTCTCTTGTAGAACAGCATGTTTCTATCATGAAAAAACGCCATCATTCTGAAAGGTTTAGCCTTCTCCCACAATTTATGCAGGCAGCAAAGTCACAATCCTATGACATCACAACTAACACATTTTATAACATTGATTGAACAACATAGAATCTCATGAATATTTTACTCCTCCTTTCATTCCACATTCCCAAGGGTGGTGGTCTGTTTAAGAATGTCCCCATACTATTTTGATTCACAATTCTTAAACAATAAATAACTTGTTTTACAACAGTGAAACATAAAAAATCCTAGTTCAGCACAGTCACCATGTAAGGAACACTATAAAGTGACTCCTGTCTTTGGCTCAGCTCTAGTCTTTGAGTAACCAATTTCATGAAATAACTCAAGTTTGAAGTATGACTTAAGACTGTAAACACAAAATAATGTTCCTAAATGTATTAATGAATGTTTATTTACAATATGCATTTGAAGTAATGGAGAAACAAATTATTTGTCTTTGAGCTTCTAGCAGGCTTGTGGAGTGTAGGCTAATCTTGTACATTTCTGGTGTTAAATTCTTTAATGAGTCTGTCCACAGTGGACAATTCTTTCTTTAACATTCACGCCTCTTTTACAGCATGCAATGCCCAAATTGTTTCCTGCCAGGTTGTATGATGGTCTACCGAAAGTGAAATACAAAGGCCTCTTAACCTTAACTCGGACTACTCTTCAGATCTGCTTAAAAGCACATTAACAGATAAAATGGTTTCTAAGAATTGTTCAGAGACTCTTTCAATTAACAACTGTAATTCTAAGCCCTCACTATGGACACCAGAATTTAAGCTTTGGCTATCCCAAAGTTTACTTAATATTGGCCAATGTCTTAATAATTGTATGCTAAAACCATTAGTGCGGCTTCAGCAGGAATATCATCTCCCTTATAACCATTTAAACATAGAAACATAGAAATTTGTAGGCAGAAAAAGACCCCATGGTCCATCTAGTCTGCCCAAGTTCCCCCCTCTAGGAAGAACACCACCTTCCATTTTCTGTCTGCACCCTGTTGGTTAGGCTAATGTATGTATCCCAAGCTTTTTTAAATTCAACCACTGAATCAACCCCCACCACCCATTCTGGCAGTCTGTTTCATGACCCATCCACCCTCTCAGTAAAGAATTTCCCAATGATGTCACCTTTAAATCTGACCCCCTCCAGTTTTAATGCATGCCCCCTAGTGGATTTGTTCTCAATCAGTCTGAAGATGTTGTCAACCCTCACCCTATTTATGCCTTTCACGTACTTGAATGTTTCATCCATGTCCCCTCCTCTCCTCCAGTGTGTACAGGCCCAGCTCACCCAGTTTTTCCTTATATGACTTCTCCTGCAGCCCATTCACCATTCTGGTAGCCATTCTCTGGACCTTCTCCAGCCTGTCCTTCTCACGTTGTAAGTATGGCCTCCAGAACATTACCCCATATTCCAGGTGTGGTCTGACCATGGTCTTGTATAGTGGCATGATCAGCTCCCTTCTCCTGCTTGTAAAGCCCCTCCCAATGCATGCCAGTATTCTGAGTGACTTCCCCGCTGCCTTGTCGCACTGACTCCGAATCTTCAGGCTGTCTAAAAAGGTGATCCCCAGGTCATTTTCCTGTTCTGTTATCTACAGTTCTTCCCTCCAAGCCAGTTTTTTTGCCTTTGGGTTTCTATGCCCTATATGCATAATTCTGTATTTCTTTGCATTAAATTGTAGCTGCCATCTTTGTGACCACTTCTCCAACCTTGCCAGACCCTCTCTCATACTTTCCACACCCCCGTCATATTCACCCTATTACATATTTTCATGTCATCTGCAAACAGATTCACCTTCCCATATAGACCATCCGTAATGTCCCAAATGTAAATGTTGAAGAATATGGGTCCCAGCACCGAACCCTGGGGAACCCCCACTCATCACCCTTTCCTCCTTTGAGTGCACTCCATTTACCACAACTCTTTGCATCCTTCCCTCTAACCAATGCTCAACCTGTTTTGTGATCTTGCTCCCCACTCCCAATCAGCCTACTTTGCCTACCAGTCTCCTGTGGGGGATGGTGTCAAAGGCCTTACATATTTTCAAATGTATGACTATATAACAAAAACAATGAGCATTTAATGTGTCAAATTTCTCTCCTATTCATACTTCATTGGTTTCAGGATCACCATCTTCAAAAATGAATTATTGAATATATTATACAATAATATATTTTAATAAGACAAACCTAACCATGCTACCTGCTAGATGGAAACTGGATTTTGATAAAAAAAGTTTATATCATGAATGTTGAAAACTCTCCAATATCCATTTAAAGACACTATTTCCACTAAACTACAGCAATAAAATGTTATATATTACGTAGAACTCATTACACACTGCATTGCATTAGGAAATGGAACAACAGGATGAGCACCTGTGAGAAGTGTCTGTGTAACGTCAGCACACTCCAAGATGACCAGGTGAGGAGACAGATGGAGCACCACGCTGACATTTTTCACTTTTGATGCAGAACATTAGCCATCAAGTAAAAGTCAACGAATCCCTCATTTGAAAGAAACACAAGAAATGTTGAAAAATATTAGAAAAGCAAAGGAGATAGCAGAGCTACATTTTGCCAAAAAGTGTAACATGAAAGAAACAAAGACAAGGAACATCTCAACTTTCACCAAGCCTCCCAGACCTGAAATTTCTACTGGAGGTTCCTCTTTCTCCATTTCATGCAACCCCAGAAAAATAGACATAGATAGAGACTACAGGTAACATTTTGCATTATTTCTCCAGGATAATAAAACTGTCGGCAGCTGAAGTTAGATCCCGAAAGACAGGTTGTTGAAACAGCACTCACACGTTGAAATCTTTGCTACTAATAGGCAAGAGCAGACTACAAAGAAAGAAAAAACGCTGAAAAAGGGGAGCGGTGAAAAATGTGGAACATCGTAAGAATGCGGAAATGCAGATACAGGACCTGACTTGCAGCAGCTTTGCTGTAGCAGAGCACAGCAAGGTACAAAGTAATTTAATCAATGAGACACCAGTGGGATTACCCATTTCTGATATCTTAACCCAAATGGCTCACCAAGAGGTGCAAACCACAGATAACGAAGACCAAGATACAAAAATGTTATCAGCCATAAACACTACAAGGTCTGGAATTCTGGAGGCACTCAGTGAGATTAAAACTACTGTAACAGGGGTTTCAAGCAAATTGGGAGACATCACTAACAAAAAGTAGAATTTGACACTTCAGACTGATGAATTAGAGACAATATTCTCAAAATTAGAAGATACTACAATGCCTTTGAATAAACCACAGAAAGAAATTGAAAAAAAAAATGGTGCAATTACTGCAACAAACAGTTGCAGAGCAGGAAGACAGGGCAAAAAGAGGTAATCTATGTCCCTGTTGATTGCCTGAAGGTATTGAGGGTTCCGGGAATTCACTCTCCCCTTTTTTTTTGTTGGTAATTTTCCTCCCCCCCAGCCCCTAGTTGACTTCTCTTACCTGGTAACCTGTCTTCTGACTGTCGGCCGGTCCGCACCTCCACACTTTCGGGCTGTCGCCACCTTTTTACCCATGCAGCTTACCCCCCATGGCAGGGAGCCCCTCATCTTCCACACCAGGACTGGATTTAATAATGATGGCAATGCCCTCTGGAGGTGGCACGTTCCCAAAGGAAGGCCATCAAGCCACGCAACCAGGGCCATTTTTATGATTTTCTTTTACCCTCATGGTGATGAAGTGTGCAATAATGCCAGCGGAGGGAACACGCATGCACCCGCATGCATTCTTCTAAGCATCTGACCCATTTCCACCCCTGTCTGCTGCATCAGCATGCTTCCCCCCAGCTTTGGCTAGGAGCCAGTCATATGCCAATCACTGACAACCCCCCTCCCTGGAGAAGGAGAGCAGTCCCTTGGACGCTCAATCCTTCTCCTCCCCTGCTGACCCCAGGTGGCCCATGCTCATTTCTGAACACAGGTCACTGGTGTAGCATGAGGTAAGGCATCCAGTGCCTCATCCCTCAGCACCACCGGGCCAGCTTCACTCCACTTTTTAGAGAAATGTATTACCAAAGCAAAGCATAGAAAATATCCTAAGGAGAAAATACTACTTGACAGAACCCACAGAGCAGGTTCACATTTTGTAGCTAACAATGCAAGCATCCTGCGTACTGTTTATATAAAACCACACAGGATTCAAGATAGGGAAGCCATACTACAGAAAGTGAGGATAGCTAAAGACATTACTTACGAAAATATTAACTTTAATGTATACCCCAATCTATCTGCGCAGATGAGAGCAAAAAGAAAACTGTTTAACCCTGTAGAAAAAAATTGTATAACAAAGGAATAAGATTTACTATGATGTACCCATCCAAATTAAAGTTTAATGTAAAAGGAAAAATGCAAACCTTCGATGACCCAGAGAAGGCAATGGAAGCCTATGAAGCTGCTTATGAAGGATACCAGGAACAATATGCTAACAAGGATAACAGAACTAGACCAGATCAATACCATACTTCATCACAAACAGCAGCCTCAAATCGACAAGAGACAGAAAATAAAGAAAGAAAGCGGCTAATGAAATAAATGTGAAACAAATCACAACATAATGAAACTGAGTGCTGAAAAGAAACAAATGAAGATGAATGATGATGTATGTATATATATACATTCTTTGCAAAAAAACGTAATTAATCCATCGGTTAGGGTGAATACCACAGTGACAAAAGCAGGGAAAAGAGGTGTTAGAGTTTCCAACCTTAATGCCCCACCCCTAGGGTTCCCAACCCTAACACCCCACCCCATCCCCACCCTCCACACACCAACAGGTGTCAGAGTGTGCCATGGGGTCATGTCTAACTCTATCTCATTCCATGTGTAAACAACCTTACATGCTACAGTATAGGATAATGGGGTGAAAGTTAGGCCTGACACCCCATGGCACACCCTGTTGGTGTGTGTGGAGGGTGGGGTGGGTGGTAGTGATGAAACCCTAGGGTTAGCATTAGGTTAGAAACCCTAACACCTCATTTCCCTGCTTTTGTCACTGTGGTATTCACCCTAACTGATGCATTAACAATGTTTTTTGCAACGAATTTCCCTTCTTTTTCAAATAGTATAATTGTATCCTCATTTTACTGTGGGAGCGCAGGGTCCCTCAGACCTTGCACTCCCATCCCTCCACCGAGATAGTACAACACTGTCTATATGCCGTAGTGGGAGCACAAGATCCTTCGGATGCTGCGCTCTCATCCCTCCATCCAGACAGTACAACAGTGTCCATATTCACGATGGGAGCACAGAGTCCTTAGGACCCTGCTGTCCCATCCCTCCATCCATATAGTACAACAGTGTCCATATGTCACGGTGGGAGCGCAGGGTCCTCCCATCTCTCCACCCAGATAGTACAAGAGTGTCCATATTCATGGTGGTAGCCCAGGGTCCTTCAGACCCTGTGCTCTCATCCCTCTATCGAGATAGTACAACACTGTCCATATGTCATGGTGGGAGTGCAGGGTCCTTCAGACCCTGCGTTCCCATCCCTACATCCAGATAGCAAAACAGTGTCCATGTTTCATGGTGGTAGCGCAGGGTCCAATCTCTCCATCGAGTTAGTACAACAATGTCCATATGTCATGGTGGGAGTCCTTTGGATGCTGCGCTCCCATTCCTTCATCCAGTCAGGACAACAGTGTCCATATGTTATGGTGGGAGACAGGGTTCTTTGCACCCTGCACTCCCATCCCTCCATTAACTCCCATTATACAGGGCTTACCCAATTCCTCAGTTCGCAGTTTGGCTTTGAAGAGTGCAGATGTGTCCCAGTTCACAGAAGATCATGGCTCCTGACCTCCAGAGGGTAAGTATGGGTGAGGGTGGGTGCGGGGAGGTGGTTGCACAGAGGGAGGGTGGGGATGGGGAGTGGGGACGGGGAGACAACGATGGACTGTTTTCCTCATTACAGGTAAAAAAATTTAAAAAAGACTTCAGGAGATGTTTTTCTTCATTTACAGGACCAAAAAAAAATACTTTGGGCACACTGAGGTGGGCTTCCAGTGTGCCACATGAGTTGGGGGACACACACAATGCCAACAGGAGGATTGGGCACCCCCGTCGGCAATAAAATATGGTCAGGGGAGACATCTGACACCAGGAGTGGGCATCTCTGTGTCGGAAAGTAAAAATGAATTTATCTGGGCACACTGGGGTGGGCTCCCAGTGTGCCATAATAGTGGAGGTGCAGATACAGCAATGTGCACACAGTAAGACACAGGTATTGGGCACCCCATGTCAGAAAGTATTGTGTGGCACATAGGGGTACTTTGATACAGAACTGTTACACGAGGTCCCTGCACCCTTATTGGTACCTTCAGAGGTACACCATGGACAGCCAGTGTTTAGGCATATGTTATACTAACATATAGGGCTAAGGGCATCTACTGTATAAGAGTAGATGTCAGGATATGTATGCATATTATTGTAATACATTTTGCTTGCTAATACATATATTCTTTTATGTATTTTCTGTGTATTTCTTACTTGTAAGATGCCAGGACACCTGTGTCCTTGGAATAATTATGATATGTAAGTCGGCATTGCCACCTTTTGGTGATTTGTATTACTACACTGAGTTATGTAAGACTCTGTATAAGAACTCTTTTGTTTCACAAACTGATGACTACTACAAAATTGTATAATGTTATCTTGGACCATGGAGCCTCCTCTAATTTAGCCAATAGGGCTCATCTCTGTAACTAGAAATGTTTCTATCTTACAGTAACCATAGTAATTATCATAGGAATATAATGTGATACACTAAGTCTTGTACCTCGGAGATCCCAAGAGACACAAAGAAACCTCGAGGTATAGGGAACGCTTAGCACTGGCTCCCGGTTCGTATTGGTAAGAACTGCTTAGGGCAACTGTGATTTTATCCTTTTCGGTAGTAATAAACAAGTTTATTATTCTAATGCAACGTGTCTGTGATTACTTGCATTCTCAATATTGCCAAGAACCTGAAAATGAGGTTTAGACCTCCTGACAATTGGCGACCATGTGCAGGCAATATTTGGTGTTTGTAAGCTTTCACTATTTGCTACAACTTTCCCTTCCCAATGGGGACAGTAGGTGTACATTTCCGTATCACCTCTCCCGTTTTCAAACCAGTTTGTAGTCACTTACAAAGTCTGGCTACTTTTCTCGGGTGTGGTTGATGCTGACTCGACCCACTCCATAGCAGCTTTGAATTATAAGACTACAAACTCTACAGTAGCCTGACTGTGTATAACGTGCTCCTGCTGTGGACCGATACATAGCACGGAGCCTTTTTCACAGTTTGATTTTTCGTTCCCTTCCACACAATGGCCACCGTATCAAATATCTGCGCAGAACTGAGACTCGATGTCTCAACCTTCCTTGCCTCCCATGGAGGATGGGCTGACTTCGCATGGGATGTAAGTCAATCCGACAACCCTATACTGGGGATTTCAACCCAGTACACAGAGATGAGACAATCAACCAACAAGCGTCAAGCTAAAGGGCTGATGGTCGCGACTCTCTACACTGCTCTGGAAGCCTCCGAAGCGAGGTTTCTAACCCTTGATCTGCAGATTTCGTCTCTTAAGCAAGAGTTGGGTCTGCAGGAAACGGAATGTATTAGACTGCAGCAGAATTTGGAGTCTGAACTTCAAACTCTTCGGAATGAAAAGGATTCACTTTTGCATCATTCAGCTCAAGCTGGAGAACAGGAACTTTGTGTGTTGAAGCAGGAGTGTGAAAGTTTGAGACAGGATAAGGGACAGGCATTGCATATGAATGATTTGTTAAGTACAGTGAATGCACAGTTGAGTGAGGAGACGGGAGAGCTACAGGACGAGATAAACTAGGTACATAATGACTTAGAAGTAGCTACTAGGGACGATCGCGAATTGAGCACTGTGTATAGAGTGTTGCAAAAGCAAATGCAGGACGACATTGATATGGATGTTGCAACTGTGAGTCATGCTGAATGTAAAAGTAAGACGGTGAAACTGCGCCATCAGCGGGAGGTTCTGGATGGACATGTTAAGGCGATGGGAGGCATAGCCCCTGCCTTACATACGTCATCTGAAGGGGAGGTATCAGATGACGATCTCTCAGTACAATGTCCAGTCACACCCCTACTATGGTCCAGAAACCCCACCCAGCCATCCACAACATGGCGGGTCCCCACTCCACCCACACCATGTCATACGTCGTCGATGTCGTGACGCCCATCATGGGAGATGCCAACATGGCGGCCCCCATGATGGGGGGGAGCAGGCCTGATCCCGACAGCACCACTGATAGCCGTTATTAATGTGGAAGACAGGCAGGAGATAGAAACAATGATTGAGAATGCAATAGGTAATGTACCTCTTCCTGAGAGAAGTAAACGGGCCATTAAGAAACATAGAAACATAGAAGTTGACAGCAGATAAGGACTGCAAGGCCCATCCAGTCTGCCCATTTCTTTTTCTGCCTTATAAATGTGCCTTCGGCCTTTGCTCTGTCAGTGACCTATCTATTCATAGTCATTTGTATTGCTCCCTTATGCCTATCCCATGCCTGTTTGAAGCCCTGCACTGTATTCATAGCCACCACTTCTTGTGGTAAGCCATTCCATGCATCCACCACCCTTTCTGTGAAAAAGAATTTCCTCACATTCCCCCTTAATCGGCCTCCCTCTAATCTCATGCTGTGTCCTCTTGTCCTGCTATTTTCTTATATTTAAACATGTTAGACTCTTTCACCTTGTTTATGCCCTTAAGGTGTTTGAATGCCTCGATCATATCACCTCTCTCCCTCCTTTGCTCAAGGCATACATATTGAGCTCCGTTAATCTGTCCTCATATGTCTTCTGATGCAGTCCCTGCACCATTTGGTTGCCCTTCTCTGGACTGCCTCAATTTGGTTAATGTCCTTGTGAAGGTGTGGCCTCCAATACTGCACGAGTACTCCAGATGGGGCCTAACCAGTGTCTTGTACAGAGGGATTATTACCTCCTCTTATGACTTGTGATACCCCTACTAATACACCCTAACACCTCCCTAGCCTACCTACTGCTTTAGAGGTCTGCTTGGATGATTTTAGGTCATCAGTGATGATGATGCCCAAGTCTCTTTCTTCCTTGTGACTGCTAGCAACTCCCTCCCAGCCTATAGGTGGCTTCAGGGTTTCTCTTCCCTATGTGCATGATTTTGCACTTCTTTGCATTAAATCCCAGTTGCCACTCTTCTGACCATTCTGCTAGTTTATCCAGATCTCTTCTCATTCTGCTCACCCCATCTGGATCATCTACTCTGTTGCAGATCTTGGTGTCATCTGCAAACAGACAAGCCTTACCTCTAGTCCATCTGCAAGGTCACTAATGAAGATGTTGAAGAGGACTGGCCCCAGGACTGATCCCTGAGGTACCCCACTTGTGACTTGCATCTCTTCTGACTGTATACCATTTACCACCACTCTCTGTTTTCTGCCCGTCAACCAGCTTGCCACCCAGTTGACCAACTTCTGACCCACCCTGAGCCTACCCAGCTTATTTATCAATCTTCTATGTGGAACAGTGTCAAAAGCTTTGCTGAAGTCAAGGTAGGTGACATCAACTGCTCCCCCTTGGTCCACCACTCTGGTTACCCAGTCAAAGAAATCTATGAGATTAGTTTGACAGGACCTGCCTTTGTAAACCCATGCTGTCTTGGATCCTGTGCCCCTATGGATTCCAGGTGTTGCACTATCCTTTCCTTAAGGGTGCCTCCATAATCTTGCCCACTACTGAGGTAAGACTGACCGGTCTGTAGTTCCCCGCCTCCTCCCTGCTACCACTCTTGTGGAGTGGGATCACATGAGCCCTTCTCCAGTCTTCTGGGACCTCTCCTGTGCTCAGAGACTCACTAAACAATTCTGCTAATGGCTCTGCTAGTTCCTCCTTTAGCTCCTTAAGTACCCTGGGATGTATGCCATCAGGTCCCATTGCCTTATCCACCCTGAGCTTAGCAAGCTCTTGTAGGACCCTTTCTTTTGTGAAGGGAGTAGTGCTCACCTCCCTCCCCCCTGTGTCCATGATGCTGAGCTGTGGGCCCTGTCCTACCTTCTCTTCAGTAAATACTGAGCAAAACCCAAATCAGACAGCTTCTACAGGAGGCTGGCACTCAGAATGGCATTGTTCTTACTGTGGCAGAGGCTGCAACTCAGGCTGCCCTAGATGGCACCTGAGATAATCTACCGCTACCTGATCGGCCCAAAAATCCCCTACAAATGGCCTACTCTGTTCAGCAAATAGCTGACAGTATTGATTGAATGAACCCATCTGACAACCTCAGCTGCCACTTGGAAAAGGTGTGTTCCAAATGCGAGATGTTTAGCCTCACTGCAGAATATCAGGTCCAGATACTATGCCAGACCATCGATCCTAGTTTGTTGGCCAAACTCCCTGATGCTATCCGCCAGGATGGCAATGCCACCTTTGATGAGGTTGCAGCTGAGCTCATTTCTGCACACAGCCCAGGTGTAGTAGGAGTGATGCTTGCATACCCTGTAAAACAGAATGCAAAGGAAAGTCCAACGACTTACCACCAGAGACTCTGGAAGGTCTACCGAGCAGGAAAGCACCTGGCACAAGAAGCTGTGGATGTAGATCTTATTGAATATAAGACCCTGTTCCTTAGGAATATGATTCCTGCAGTACGAGAAAAGGTAGAATCAACCACTTACCCCAACACGGACAGGTTTGCCGATATCCTTCGGACAACCAAGAGAGTTTACCAACTTTACATCCGTGATCTGGGCTCCAGTTCCAAGAAAGTAGCTGCCGTGGAGCCTATTCAAGAGGTCACGACACACTACATGGTGGAAGGGCAGGCCCAACATCAACAGCTCCTCCCTGCAGACAACCAACACCCCCAACAGGCCCAACAACCACAACAACAACCATAACAACAACAACAGCAATGGGGTGGGAACTGGAATTATCATAAGAATAAAAAACATAAGAACAAGGGCAAACAACAACAGCAAAGAACGGGCCCTTCATATAGGGAGATAGCCGAAGAGAATCAGAAATTCTGAGAGCTCCTGGGGCAAGTGCACTCTGTGGCAGATGCTGTTCCCACTCACTCCCTTGCGGCTGTACAGCCGGCAACCCAAACTCTGATGAGCCATGGTGACACCGGAAGTACAGGCCTTCAGGCCCATGCAGGCCTGAACCCGGAAGCTCCTCCCTATATAGCATCAGTGCAGCATGGTGAAGTGGTTCAAAGGAGCCAGACCCAACCTCTCCATGCCCCCAGCAGTACAGTTTGACAATTACAGGCCCCAGTCTGGATTGTAAACAAGCTGGTCTTGGATACAAACGGAAGGCCCTGCACCGAGGCCGAGGTCGGGAGCTGCCTACTTGCAGTCTTACTAGATACAGGTGCGGCTGTGTCTGTATTACATGATGACCACCTGGACACATCCCTTTGGTCCACCGGACGGAGGACCAACATGTCAGGAGTGGACGGTACTAGGTTACCTGCATACCGGTCTCTACTCTTGCCAGTAGAGTTAGGCCATTTAAAGACTTCACACACCTTCCGACTGATGGTAATGCATGATCACCCCAGTATCATAGGAATTGACTTCCTTGCACCACACGGCTGTGTGGTAGATTTGGTTAACATGCTACTGATACAAATTCAGGGTCAGTACCACACTATCTTGATCCCTGATTCACACATTGTGGCAACAATATCTGCTAACAACAAAGAATATGACGTCATAGATTTGTTCAAAAACCATGAGCTTTTCCCAAAGCTTCTCCCCATTTTGCAATGACATCTGGAAGTGTTTGCAATCAACAAGCATGACTGTGGCAGAATGCACACTGTCATCGAAGTGCCAGGCCCAGCACATGAGAGGCAAAGGCAATATCCTTTCCCAACTGAGGCCTTGCCTTCTCTCAGGGAAACAATCAAGTCACTTCTCAAGCAAGGAGTAATCAGAACTTGCGTTTTTACTGCCAATTCCCCAGTGTGGCCCGTGAAAAAACCCACAGGTGCCTAGAGACTTACTATTGACTACAGGAAATTGAACCAGTTTACCCCCGGTTATTTGCCAACTGTAGCATCCGCACCTGACGTGCTACGACTTTTGACCCCTGACCTAAAATGGTTCAGTGTCCAGGATATCTGCAATGTTTTTTGGTCATTACCATTTTTTCTAAGAGTTAATATAAGTTTGCCTTCACCTTTGAAGGAAGACAGTATACATGGACTTGCTTACCACAGGGATTCCATAACAGCCTGTCCCTGTTCCATCAGCATATGATGGATGCCCTTGAGGGTTTCTCTACTGCCCAATGTCTCTTGCAGTATGTGGATGACCTGTTGCTGGCAACTGCCACACAGGAACAACACTTGGATCTCTTGGATGAACTATTGACTCTCATCCAGAGAGCAGGCCTAAAATGCAATCCAGCAAAAGCACAACTATGTCAGAAAGAAGTACTCTTTCTGGGTCTAAAAATAACTGACCAAGGTCGAAGCCTTACCTGGAAAAAGATACAAGGATTGCAAGACTTGCCATTGCCTACCAGCGTGGCAACTCTTCGACGGTTTCTAGGTATGGTGAACTATTTGAGGGATTTTATCTGTGATTTTGCTCAGAAAGCTGCTCCTCTGTATGAGCTATTGAAAAAGGACATTCCATGGACTTGGGGCCCTATACATACCCAGGCTGTGACATCATTGAAGCAGGCCTTGGCCTCTGCCCCAGCTCTGGTCAACCCCAATCCATCACTACCGTTCCATCTGGACTGTGCCACCTCTGACATTGCTATGTCAGCAGTGCTGGCTCAGAAGGTTCACAGCACCCTGAGACCTATTGCATATGCATCACAGCTCTTGACCCCAGTGGAACAGAAATATAGCCTTTGTGAAAGGAACCTTCTGGCCACCTACTGGGCTGTCAAGCACTTTCTGTATATCATTGGGTACTCTCCACTGATTATCAACACCAACCACACCCCAACTACCTTTCTGCTCTCAGATAGAGTCAAGGATGGGTCAGTCTCTAATACCAGACTGACACACTGGTTACTTCTTCTCCAGGATAGAGACATACAGATGCACCCAACAAAAATTCCATCTATGCTGGCTCATGGACTCCTTTTCCAAGGAGAACTCCATGACTGTACACTACAGTCACCTGATCATCCAGATCCAGGTCCTTTCCTCCCTGCCACGCCACAAATACTTGACAACACCTCTTTGTGTCGTATTTTTACTGATGGTTCAGCATCTTACTATCAGGGAGAACAAATTGCAGGGATGGGCATTCTAGTGATTTACCCTTATGAGAACACTGTTAAAATCTCTAAGCATTGCAGTGTAGCATCATCACAGTATGCAGAGATGGTAGCGGTGGCCTGTGCCCTCGAGTTCATACAGCATGGGACCGAGGATACCATCATTTTTACAGACTCTAATTGGGTTTGTTGCTCTCTTACAGAATTTCTTCCTTTCTGGCAGAAGAACTCCTTCCTATCTTCTGACGGCAGCCCAGTGAAGTACAAGGAATTGGTAATATACATACATTCACTGGCACAAAAATTTGCACACAAACTCTATGTACATAAAGTTAAAGCTCATTCTCTCCATGATCCCTATCATGCTTTCAATGATACAGCAGACACCTTTTCCAAGGAAGGTGCCCGAGGGGGGACACATGGATGATGGATCATCCAGAGGCCAATGCGGCCATACATATTGCAGCACTCAGGAAAAAACCTGAGCCCTTTTCCCCCTTGGACCTCTCAGCAGCCCAACACATTGATACTGAACTCAAATAAGTGTTCTGATTCCTTGACAAGCGTCCCGAAGAGAAACTTCCCACACATATCCCCTACCGGAGACATGAAGTTAAATTACACCTGTCACCAGATGACAAGCTCATCTGGTACCAGCCAGATGATTCCACCAACAAGTTGTGGGTGGTTCCCAGACACCTTAGGCCTGAATTTTTGCACCAAGTGCATGATACACCCACTGGTGGACACCAGAGAGCAGAAAACCCCCTCCAGAGGCTTAAGACCACCACCTGGTGGCCTGGTGTCACCAAAGATGTCAAACAGTACATAGATAATTGCCTTGTTTGTGCGAAAAACAACCCCATCCCCACCAAATGAAATGCCAAACTTTTACACAATGACATTCTGGCCCTTGGCACGCCATACAGATTGATTTTATTGGTCCCTTAACCAATAGCAGCAGAAATAATAAGTATGCTCTTGTGGTAACTGACCTCTTCTCCAAGTGGGTTGAAGCTTTCCCCACTAAAACATGCACTGCTAAAACCACTGCCAAAATCCTTGTGGAACAAATTTTCTCCAGGTGGGGCCTACCTCTTAAGGAAGACTCTGACAAAGGAACCAGTTTTACAGGTGAGTTAATGAAAGAATCTCTTGAACTCCTCGGAGTTCAACAAAAGTTCCACATACCCTACCACCCCCAATCTTCAGGTCAAGTAGAGAGAGCCAACAGACAGATTAAGCAAATGCTTTACAAATTTATTGAGGACAATCCCAAAACCTGGGATTCCCTACTGCCGTTACTCCTTATGGCAATTAGGGGCACACCCTCAGCCACCACCCAGCTCACACCCTTTGAAGTGATGACTGGAAGACAGATGAGATTACCTGAACACCTGCTGTTTGACTTGCACACTCCCACTGCAGACCATGTGTCTGTAGATCAATATGTGGAAAAACTCAGAAAAGACCTCATACACACACATTTGTATGCTGCTAACTGCATGGGTAAGGCCCAGCAACAATCCAAAATATAGTTTGACAAGCATGCACAAGAAGTGGATTGGCAGGTTGGAGATCAGGTAATGGTACTCCGATTTGCACATCCCACCCATTTCTTCTCCAATAAATGGGAAGGCCCATACCCCATTGTCAACAAGCTCAGGCCGGCAGTCTATCAAGTTAGACTCCTGCACAATAATAAACTGACTGACAAATGGTTACATGCAAACCAAATGAAACTGTATAAAGGAGCTTAATTACTTTTCCTCACCCCATTGGGCGGAATAGTACTGATTTACTAATGTTTGATTTTCCTTTTCAGATACACTGACAAGATGGCTATCTTGTTCCATTATCTCCTCATCTCAGGAGTTATCCCCTGCATCCAAGGCACAGTACCGAACCTCCTACCACACCTTGATCATCCAGCATCTCCTTCAGAGGGAATATCCATCAAAATACCCGATAGTCTGATTACTGTCCAGGAAGGTTCTGATGCTTACCTCACTGCCTCGGTTGTCGCTCCTGATAAATCTACCCTTCAAATTGAGTGGCAAACCACATCGCAAGGACAAATTCTCCCTGTGGCCAAACTCTCCAAAGGAACTTTCCAGGGTTGGCCCAATGCTAAATTATCCCCAAATGGTTCTCTGTCCTTGCTACAAACTGCTCTTAGACATTCTGGTTTATACAATATTACTGCCTTAATTGATCCTTCATACTATAATTCTTTGTCTAAGGATACTGCTCTAAAATTTTGTGCTGTACACTACATGGCTTCTGCTGCCATGTATCTCTCTGTGTTACCATCCACCGATAAACAGCTTTTGGAATGTCCAAAGCACACCCCTGGTCCCCGCAGTGGCCAAACAGCTACTGCCCTCCCTGGTTCACTGATTAATAATCTACAATTTATGCATATACCTGTGTTATTTAATCTTACTTACTGGAATATGAAAGAATTTGGTATGTGTCACAATACTAACACATCAGCATTTTATAGTACGTTATTGCTTGATAGTTTAGCTGCATTTCAGATATGCACTCAAGACCCTATTGCCGGGGTCCATACTACTGAACATAGAGGCAATTTCAGGAGAAAACCCAATCCTGATGATCAAAGTCAAAAACGTAATGCACGTGAAGTTGACAGTTCTGATGTCACAGGTGCAACAGGTACTATCACAGGACTCTTTGGTACAGCTATGTCTATTTGGAATAAGACAGACATTGCTGCTTTCAAATCTCATTCTGCCAAATTTCAGACTGGTTTGGTCAATAATATACTACCGCCATTATTGCATGGTGTGGATGGCCTTAGTCAGGAAGAAAGATACACTGTATACAACATGCACGACATTGCTAAGGCATTCACTAACTCTAAAGACAAGATTAATGCACTCATTGCACAGAATAACAAAGAAGCAGATAAACAATACATTGCTAGAGAGATTCTCTGCTCTGCCTATGGCTCATACATTATCACTACCATCAACAATCTCTTCCATGATCTAGAATCTGGAAGAATCCCTGATATCATACATGATAGACACATTTCCAAATGGTATTGTCCACAATGTAAAACCCGTAGCTGTATCGCTATGTGTATGCAACAATCTCTAACCATTCTTCTTTCTACAGCTAGAAACCTGGGGTTTGTGACCAGACACCCTAACACTGGTCCTTGTTTCACTGCTAAGAAATGTTCCATAAGAGATACAATGTTTGTTTCTTTTACTGTCTCTTTACCATGCTTTGATCCCACTACAACCTTGTTCGACAAGCTTGCACTGGTACATTCCATTGGGCACCTGGATGAAGACATCTACAGAGAACGCCTGGATCTACTGCCTCTACTGGTTTTCCATCCTTTCCTGGACGCCTGGATTGCTCCGCACATGAACTGCTGTGCGAAGAAACAATACATTTACTTGTGTCAATGTGATGTATTTGATGTTATTCAACCTGTCTGTGGTTATTCTCCAGATAGCATTGATTGGACTTTTACCATGGACGATGACATCACCACAAATGGCACAGATTTTGCAGACTCAACATTGGCTCTGGATAAACTTTATCGATCATATCGTGAGGAGGTTCATCGCCTGTCAACATGGATTTCCAAGATGGCCTACACCTGTCCAGTACAGTTGCAAAAGTGGAGACTCCCTACTGTACATTCTCAGTATAATTCTAATGGGGAGTATTGCATGGTAACTAATTTCAAAAGCTATACTTATGGATCTGAAACATGTGTTATTGATTCCCCCAATTTTTGATTTGTTCCTCATCAGAAAACTGTTATTGGACATACCGTTATAACCCCCTTCCCCCTTGTTGATGCAGACATCATTGATGGTAACCCTGATTATCTGGTCACACTTTCAGAATATTTACCATATTTTAATGTACACACAGATCCACTCACACTTACATTAAAATCACTATTAGACAGGAAAGACACACAACTCATCCACATCAGCAATAATATGACCAAAGCCAATGAAGCTATCCTTTCATTAATTAATGATGGTGATATGAATGATGCATTGACTAACACCTGGTTAGAAATTACCTTTAAAGGTTTTGTTATTATACAAGCATTCTTGATATTTTTCTTGATTATTATGCTATGCTGCCTACAGCGCACTGCGCCAACACCATGAGTAGCTCGAGTCCCTTTATAAGGCTCATGAGTCGGGTTTGTAAAAACGACCACTGCTCCCTGACCTTTCCCTAGATTTGCCTGTGTTGCCCTTTGAAGCAACAAGGGGGGAAAGTTACACTAGGTCCCTGCAACAGCTTGTGTTTAGGCATATGTTATACTAACATATATGGCTATTGGACATCTACTGTATAAGAGTAGATGTCAGGATATGTATGCATATTATTGTAATACACTTTGCTTCCTAATGCATATATTCTTCTATGTATTTTCTGTGTATTTCTCACTTGTAAGATGCCAGGACACCTGTGTCCTTGGAATAATTATGATATGTAAGTCAGCATTGCCATCTTTTGGTGATTTGTGCTACTACACTGAGTTATGTAAGACTCTGTATAAGAACTCTTTTATTTCACAAACTGATGACTACTACAAAATTGTATAATGTTATCTTGGACCATGGAGCCTCCTCTAATTTAGCCAATAGGGCTCATCTCTGTAACTAGAAAGGTTTCTATCTTACAGTAACCATAGAAATTATCATAGGTATAGAATGTGATACACTAAGTCTTGTACCTCTCGGAGATCCCAAGAGACACAAAGAAACCTTGAGGTAACGCTTAGCACGGGCTCCCGGTTTGTATTGGTAAGAACTGCTTAGGGCAACTGTGATTTTATCCTTTTTGGTAGTAATAAACAAGTTTATTACTCTAATGCAACGTGTCTGTGATTACCTGCATTCCCAATATTGCCAAGAACCTGAAAGTGAGGTTTAGACCTCCTGACAGAACCCTGCATCGAAATTATGTAAAATTTCGATGCAGGATTCTGCATTGAAGAAAACACTTTGGGGGGTTCTTCTATTCACAGGTTTTGTAATCAAATAATACATTTGGGCACACTGGGGTGGGCTCCCAGTGTACCCAGTAAGCACACTATGTATTGTGCGCACAAAGCGGGGTCTTCCTTGACTCTGCAGCTGGCAGCAAAAATACCATTCATCTCATACAGAGAATGGCCTCCAAGCTGTTCTCTGTATAAGCTGGCACTTGAGAAAAAAACTTCTTTGGGTCCAGCTTAAAACACACAAAAAATCAGAATACACCTAAAAGGGTTCTCTTTAGTTGTTTTCTGATTTTTTTTGTGTTTAAAATGTTCAGTACTTCAACATCCCCACTAAGCTGCAAAACAAGATGGCGGCCACAACACAACTCAATCAATCACAGGACTGTGAACTGTGTGAAAAATACCAGCATTCTTTGTGAAAAGAAGCTGGCATTTTTTTGCACAGTAGTCCTATTGTTCAAACATAACCTGGTAGTTTTTGCATGATACTCGTATTGTGCTAAAGATAGTGGTCCCGATTCTCAAAGCCCTGAGTCTGATGCAAGGTGCCTGCGCCAAACAGATATGGTGCAAGGTGCACCTTGCATCCAGGACTGGCCTCCATACTATTCACAAAGGTGGCCTGCATTGATCGCAGGCTGCATGCCCCACACAGGACTTGCACCAGCCATGCACCCTGCAATGTGATATGGCATGGCACTAGGGGGACTGGTCTGATGCAAGCTGCAGCCTGCTATTCACAGACATCACCCAGCGGGAGAAATTCTAAGTGCCCTTAGACCAGCTTGGGCTGGTGTAAGGGGATTTAGACACTCTGCCTTGGGTGACATGCCTGTGTGCAGCATGCCATGGGTGTCGGTCCACCTACCAAACTCCCTTGGCCCCATATCATGTAGTGTCTGGCCCCCATCCTAGTGGCCCACTGACACCCCCTCTCAGTTTCCCGATGCCGGCCCCATTATTGCTACCTCAGAGCCACCTCATGTTGGTGCAGTGTCCCCCATGCCCCAGCAGGTGGTGCCCACTGCCTCCGTTGGCCAGTCCCAACCAATACCAGGTGCCCGGCACATCCCACCTTTCCCCTCTGCAGCTGGGCACCTATTGCACAGCTCATGGTGGGGGGTTACTGGACCACCAGGGTGGGTTATCATGCCCATTACCTGGTGGGCTGGGGGACCTGTGTTTGTCCCAGGTGGCCTGTGGCAGAACCATGCATTGTGCCAGAGGTTTGCTGCAGGGTTCCAGTCAATGCATGTGTGTGGACGGGGGCCACCCGGGAACCCTCCTGTACCTGAATCAGGTGCAGGGTCCCTGGTGCACCAGGCATCAGAGCAAGCTGCTGTTTGCCACAGCTTGTGCCAGACGCAGGTCCCTTTGAGAACCAGACCCAGTATCTTTCATGCCTGACATAAATTTTCCCATAGGAAATAATGGGAACATTTAAAATGTTATAACTTTTGAATGGATTAATATTTTTTCACCAAAGTTTTAAAAGGCACACCTGTGACCTAAGGGCTTTCAACCCTGAAAATTTTAGCCCATAACATAAAGCCATTTCTGAGACCCAGGATGACAAAGGAATGTCAAAAAATTCAAATTTTTCTCTTTTTTCAACACTTTATATCTCAGAAACCACTCAGCAGATTCCCATCAAATTTGACACATCAAGAGACCTACTCTAGAGATTATGCCTGACAAATTTCATGCAAATCCATTGAATGGCTTGAAAGTTATTAACCCTCAAAGTCTGAACTTTAACATAGAAGTGCACTTTCACCCTATCCTGGCATGATGGAGATATATATACATATATATATATATATGTATGTATGTTCATGGCAAAAAAATCTGTTTAATGCATTGGTTAGGGTTGCTCTACAGCGACAAAAGTGAGGAAATTCGATGTTAGGGTTGAAACTCCCCCTTGCACCCCCACCCCACCCCCACAACTGGCATCGGGATGTGCATTGGGGTCATTGGTCTTAACTCTCACCCCATCCCATGTGTAAACAAGCCAAGGTGGTGAAGTATAGGAGAATGGGGTGAGAGTTAGGACCGACGACCCCAACGCACACCCCTATGCTGGTTGGGGGGGTGAGGTGGTAGGGTACAAGGGGGGGTTTCAACCCTAACATCAAATTTCCTCACTTTTGTCACTGTGGAACAACCCTAACTGATGCATTAAACAGAGTTTTTTTCCATTAATTTCCCTTCTTTTTGAGAATGAGGACTCTAAATAGTGAATGGAATGTCGTGGTGGGATCGAGGGGCCCTTCGGCCCCCGCACTCCCACCATGTGAATTTTGGTCACATAGTAACAGAAAGTGCAATGCAAATGCAACTGCAAACAGTAACACAGATGGTGAAGCAAACGTAAATGGTAACACAAACGGTAATAGAAACACAAGCACAAAGAGACGCCAAAGCAAACAGTAACACAAACGGAGACACAAACACAGGCGCATACAGAAATGCAACTGGTAACACGCACAGTCATGGTACCATAATTGCAAACACAAATGGTAATGGTAACAGCAACAATAACGCCAAAGGAAACAGAAACGCAAACACAAACGCACACGGCCATGGTAACGCAACTGGAAATGCAAATGGTAATGGTAACAGCAACAATAATGCCAAAGGAAAAAGAAATGGAAATGGAAATGCAAGCGCATACAGAAAGGCAAACCGTAATGTGCACGGTCATGGTAATACAATTGGAAATGCAAATGGTAACGGTAACAGCAACGATGACACCAAACAAAAGACAAACGCAAATGCAAACAGAAGGGTGGCCACAAACGCAAATGAAAATGCACACAGTGATGCAAATAGAAATGCAAATACAAACAGTAGTGGAAATGCAAATGGTAACAGTAATGCAAATGCAAGCACAAACGAAAATGCAAAGTGTAACGCACACGGTGACGTACACGGGAATGCTAACGCAAACGGATATGGAAATGCAAGTGGAAATGCTAAGTGTAACAATAACGGAAGCGCACACCCTGGTTTTCCCCAACAGCTGCATAGAGAAACACAGTGAGTATAAAGAATGTATGCATAATAATGGGCCTCGGACCACAAAATGAGCACTTGGAATACTAAATTGCTTATATCTCAGGAACCCTACGACATAGAAAAAAAATTAAAATTTCATATAATTTATGACTTTAGTGGCTAGTTTTGCACTTAGCCCCCTAGTGGGAGGCTAAGCATTTTTCTGACAAAAAGTCCGTATCTCGAAGTGTTTCTGAGATACGGGCCCCGAAAGGCACGGCGGATGCCGCAATGTTAGTCTATGGGAAAAAGCATCAACTTTGGAGCACTGTAACTTTCCATATGTGTAATATTTTGTCACCAAACCACTGAAAGGCACATCTGTGGGGTGTTGGCTGTCTTTCCTCCAAATTTCAGCCCAAAAGACCAAACCAGTGTTTTGCAGCAGGGTGGCAAAGAATTCCTGTTATTTTCCCCATAGTGTTGAATAGAAGTGTTGCAAATCATGACACTTTCACAAAAAAAAATCATGAAAGTGTCGCAGGTTCGACACTACTTTGCGACTCTACTCTTTCCAAAAATTTCAAAAACATATTTCTGGGGCATTTAACCCCAAAATAAATACATGCCTAGCATCCTTAGGGTCCGACTAGGTAAACACAAAAAGAATAGTGTCCCTAGAGGGTCCCAATTTTAAATGCCAAGCATTTCTGTGATCAGTAACTGAAAACAAAATGGTGGATTCGTGACAGTACTGGTGTCATTTGAGACACTAAAATCCGCATTTGCGACACTGTCAAACTTTTTGTTAACTTTTCCCATTGACCCTAATGGGAAACTTGTTTTTTGAATAACTTTTGAACCGTTCAATATTTTTTTACAAAATCTTCAAGATGCACATTGAGGACCCCAGCTGCATGTTCCCTGAAATTTTTGGACCAGTCGCACAAACCATGAAACCTGTAGGTGCAAGCAAAGACTGCTCAAAAAAGCGTAAATGTGCTACAGAATGTTGCTTAATAACTCCGCAATCGTATATTTGACCAGCACGAAACTTGGTAGATCCCAAGATCAGTGATACTGCTCTGTGTCTTCCAAATTGCAGGCATATCTGTCATACAATGGCAAAGTTATTAAGGTGAACAATTTCACAGTTTAACCTTAAATAGGGTACTCAACCCTTACTATAGTGGCACTACCATGCCACTATAATATATATATATATATATATATATATATATATATATATAATACACTACCTCTAAATACCTTAAGACAAATAAAGATGCCATAAGAAATGAAGTGGGGGGAGGGTTAGGAAAAGAATGCTGTATTGGAATAGGATATCATATAGGGTCTCATGAAAAAAAGGATATGGTTATGGATGTTAGACAATGAAACACAGGTAAAATAGAACACATGATAATGAAAATGAAAATTGAATAAAAAGAGTGAAGTTAAAGAAAAAAATAAATTTTGATTTAGTTTTTTTTTTCTCCTTTTTTTATATATATATAGCCTTTAAACAAATTTAGGAAAATGAAGGCACCGTAAGAATCTAAGCAGGATGGGTGGAAGGGTTAGGTGAAACAATACGGTAGTGGAACAGGATAGAATACAGTTTCTATATGTGAAATTGGTTATGAACAGTTAATACAAGAAAATCTATTGAAAAAAATGATAAAACTACAGAAAAAAATAAGAGTGTTTCAGCAAAATAAGAAAGATGGGGAACGGAACAAAAAGGAAAAGATGGGAAAATGGAGGAGAGTGATAGGCATGGGCTTCAACACACAGTGATGGCACTTTTAGTCATCTCTGCTAATGGGAATGGGAGTGCTAGGGACCATTTTAACCACTGGTAAACACTTTGGGAGGTAGGGATGGGGGTGGGAGCATGGCTGTTTTAGTAAAAAAAAAAATAAAAAAGAGACCATAATAAAAACAAAAAGTATAAAACTGACGATGCATAGGTGTCCAGGAACTAAAATCAGAATAGCTGAACAAAAAAGATTGTGGGAAATCTTTCAAGACAAGAGAAGAAAAATATATAAAGATGGGAAGTGTTAAAAATTTATAATGTGAAATGTGAACAATTTCAGAAATAGAATAAAAACTAACAAAGTTATTAAATATTTGGACAGAAGGAGCATTAATGGTTCATTGCTCCAAGAGACACATTTTATGAAGGATTTAGATTGGTTCAGAAACCAGTGGGGCCCACATATTTCTACAGACTATTTAAATAACTCAAGAGGTGTAATTATCTCATTCAATAGATCTAAATCAAAACTAAACATGGTAAATACAGTTACTGATACATAAGGAAGATACATAATCATAGAAATACAAACACAAAACTTTAAATTTATGTTATCTACCATATATGCACCAATTCAGAATAACCCAAACTTTTTTACCGAATACTTTGTACATTTATCAACTTTTCAGGCCCCTTATATAATACAAGAAGACTGCAAATCTCATATTGAATTAGCAAGATAAAACAACAAAACATGATAATACACATAAATGAAAAGGAATCATTGTCCCCCAGAGCCCCCGCAAATAATGACATGGACAAGTTCTGTGTGGGTGCTCAGTTTTGGCAATTAATTTATTTATTCCTTTTATCAACACCATTTCAAATTCTGTTATACATATCCATGAAATTCCATCATTCACAATCTATATATTTCTTACATTTTATACATTCCCCATTCATTTCTCAATTCATAATTTCTTCTCCAACTTTATACTTGATTTTTTTATTTCTTCTCCCCCCTAGATGTGCATCATGGGGGGGGGCGTCCTTCTTCTTCCTTCTTCGTTCGAAGGGGTAGGAGCGTACACACCGTACCCCTGCTTCTTGTTAAATAAAAAATATTAAAGCTTTATTTTTATGGCACTTTTCAAATACCAAGGCACTGCACAACTTTTAAAATAGATCATACAGCTCAGTGTCTTAACAATATAAAACATCAACAAAACAAATAATCCAATTAAATAAGAACCTAACTGCCAAAAGTTTGCATCCACAAATAAGTTTTCAAATCCTGTTTAAATCCCTCCATGGCTGTGCACTCCCGTAACCGACAGGGTAGAGAATTTCAGAGGGTAGGGGCCACAAATGTAAATGCCCAGGCCCCTGAAGATTTTAAACATACCCTCGTAATCTCTAGCAACCCTTCGTTGGCTGAGCAGAGTGATCGCCAGGGTGGTAAGGAACCAGGACCTCTTTCAAGTAGTCCGGGCCCAGACCATGTAGGGTTTTAAAAGTCAGAAGACTGACTTTAAAGGTGATCCGCCACTGCACAGGCAGCCAGTGCAGTTGGTGCAGCACTGGCGATATATGACTAGACTGCAAGGTTCCTGTCAAAACCTGGGCTGCAGTGTTCTGCACCAGCTGCAAGTGGCAGATTTCCACCCCAGGTAGCCCTAGGTAAAGCGAATTCCAATAGTCCAAGCACGAGGACACAAAGGCATGGACCAGCATAGGAAGATCACTGGACAGAGCAAGGTGCTTAATCCTGGAGATATTCCTCAAATGATAAAAGGAGGATTTGACGATGGCAGATACCTGCGAATGCAGAGTAAGTCCTGTGTCAAAAATTACCCCCAGGTTCCGCACTTGTTCAGAGGTCAGGAGTGATACGCCCCCAAGATATAACCCCAAGGGCAAACCAACCCCCAGACCACCTATCTGGCATGCCAGATCCACAACCAGCACCTCAGTCTTATCCAAGTTCAACTTCAGCCAACTCGAGTCCATCCACTCCTGGATTTCTGTGAGGCAGTTTTTAAAGACCGAGACAGCTTCATCCTAGTCAGGTGCAAAAGAAAGGTAGAGCTGGGTATCATCAGCATAGCAGTGAAACCTCAGCCCATACCTTCTTACAATGTCTCTGAGGGGGCAGCATATACACTGCAAACAACATGGGGACAATACTGAACCCTGAGGGACCCCACAAAACAGAGGAACTGGGTCTTAGGAATAAACCCCAGACACCACTCTCTGTGTTCTCCTGGTGAGGTAATATGTAAACCACCTGAGGTCTACACCAGATAATCCACAGATGAACCTCAGATGGTTGAGCAGTACCCCATGGTCCACAGTGTCAAACGCTGATGAGAGATCAAGAAGAACCAAGATGGAACCGCTCTTCCGATCTCTAGCCATCAGGAGATCATTCAGCACCTGAACCAGAGCTGTCTCAGTATTATGCCTCTTTCAAAACCTGGACTGGAAGGGTTTATAGATGTCATGGATGGTCAAATGGTTCTCCAGCTGTATGGCAACTACTTTCTCAATCATCTTCCCTAAAAAGTGAAGATTTGAGATCGGTCTGTAGTTGGCATGGCAGTCAGGATCCAAAGAAGCTTTTTTCAAGAGAGGTGTTACCACGGCCTCCTTTGGGGAGCTAGGAAACTTACCTGTTTCCAAGGAGCACCCGACTATCCATGCAAGGACCAGACCGATGATATCAATACAACCCAAAATCAGGGAAGTCAGTCCCGGATCCAAACTACAGCATGTAGGGCGCATACCCTGGACAATCCGTATGACATCAATAAACTCCGGTCGGTCGAAGGTACTCCAGGATAACTGAGGGGCAGCAGCCTCACGCTGGTCCAGAGCAATACCCATAGAGTGTGCTGGATGGAGTGCCGCCCTGATGTTGGCCACCTAATTAGTGAAGAATTGAGCAAGATCATTGCACTCAACTTGTGAAAATGCTTTTTGCACTTGTAGGCAGGCTGGGTTGCACAGTCTGTCCACAGTGCGAAAAAACTGAGCTGGTCGATTCTGAGCAACAGCAATCTCCCTAGACAGGAATTCGGCCTTCTTATGGGAGATTGCTGAATGATAGGCTTGATAAAGCTCTATCAATTGTTGATTTGTCCTATGTCACATTTATTGTGTTTTCCCTTTAATCCCCCCTTTATCTTATCCTCCCCCCTCCCTCATTTTTCATTAGTCCACCTCCAGCCTGCAATGGATGGTGGACTTCCCCCCTATCATTTAGACCCCATTTAAACCCCCTTTACCTCTCATCCAGGGCTAATGGCTTTGGCAATCTCAGAATTAAACATTGCCAAGTCTAAACCTGATAAGTGTATCCCATCTCCCCTGTAATACTCATCCACATGCTGCAGAACCCCATGATGTATGACTCGGCCCCCTGTGCTCTCAAATAACCTGCCAACCCTTGCATTCATGCATTTACAGTCCCTATCCATAGCCTTGTGGTTAGTTGCGTGTCGCCATACTCTTCTTGGTGTAATGTTGGATCATACCAAAGTAACCTCTGGCCACCATTCCTTTATTTTTTGTACATCCTGCATGATTTGGTAAAATATATTCAGTCAAGGCCTGGTCCTTAGATCATTTCCCCCTAAATGAATCACAATCAAGTCTGGCAGGCTATGATCCCTTCTGATTTCCCTTAGCATTGGCAGCAGCTGTGCCCACCTCATGCCCCACAGGCCTTTCCATGTCAACTTGATGGCATTGATGTTCAGGTATAGCTGCTTCCCCCAAGCCTCATGGATGCCCATTTCTCTGCCCAATGAACAAAGGAATGCTCACATATCCATGCCTCAAGCCTCCTTATCCATCCTGGATAACCATAAACATAAACAAATTTAGTGCCTTATAACACACCATCGCTCTCCCACCCCCTTTGTTGCCCCTCCCAAATTCTTACACTGTATTTAGCATATCCTTCACTCACACCTGCTATGGGAAGAAAAAAAAACATGGTTATTATTATTGCTTAATATTGTAGATATACTTTTTGTAACAACTCAAAACCCATCTGCCCCTCTGCTTGATGTCCCTTGGCGTGCTTCCCTGTGCTGCCATTACAGAGGCTGCCCCAGTCCTGAATGAGTGGGATGAATACCCCTCCAGCCTTTCCCCATAAAAAGGTCAGCCCATTTTTCAATGCTGCAGTAACCAGGTACAATGTCATGGGGTCCCATCACCATGTAAAAATATCAATGGGTTCCCTCCTTTTGGGCTCACAACTGCATAAGCATGAAGGACCCCCACGGGGCAGATGGCAGCATTCTGGTGTCGTGTTAGCCACACTCTGGACCCTTGTCCCTGTTGATATGTCTTGGCTCTCCTCAACATCACCGATATGCCTTCTACTGCCCAGACCATGTCCTCCCAATGCAACCCTGTGGTGACATCCTTCTTGCCGTGTCCCACTACCTCACTGACTCTGAACGCCCCACTATACATTGTGGAGTACAAGGCCCTGAACATTATTGCTTCACTACTCGAGGTGCAAACTTGGTGCATAGCTCCCAACAGCCTCTCGATCAGCCCCTCCGTCATTGGCTTCTGTCTGACATGGTCCCACTCTGCCCCACGTAACCAACCCTGCATCATTCACCACACTAGGTTACATTTCGTCTGGTCCTCCCATCCTTTCAGGGTGCACACCTGCCCTATCACTGCCAAATGTATCCCCACTGTTGCCTGCACCATATTCTGCTTCCACCCTGTCACTATGAATTTTGTTACCTGCTCCCTAGTGACCATCCCACTTACCTGGCTGCCATTCTGATTCTGAAAGATCTGGAATGCCCTCCAAGAGGCTTCATACACCCTCAGGGTCCTGGGGGACCAGGAGTTGTGGAACATCTGCTCGGCTCCCCCAATCCAATCTTCCAGACATAGGCTGGAACAGTGGTCTCTGCTCCTGGGCAATGGCCTGAAACTTGTCCATCTGCAGGCGGGAGAGGCAGTCAGCTATCACATTGTCCACGCCATCAATGTGCCTAGCCCTAAAACACAGATTCAAGGTCAATCCCAACAAAACAAACCGCCTCAACACCCTCATGATCCTTTCTTACATTGCCCATCTCTTGTTCAGTACGTCTACCACCACCCTGTTATCACTCCAAAACGTGACCTGCCTAATCCTGAGTTTTTCCCCCCAGGCTTCCATAGCCACCCAGATAGGAAAATTTTCTAAAAAGCTGATATCCTTTGTCACCCCCACTTGGATCCAGGCCCTGGGCCATGGCTCTGCAAACCACTTCCCCCCAAAATAAGCTCCCGTGCCTATCCCCCCTGCGGCATCCATGTAAGGCTGCAAGTTGGTGTTAAAAACCCACTGCTCTTGCCACAATGTCTTCCCATTGTAAGTCTTGAGAAACTTCTCCCATACCTCTAAGTCATCTCTCATCCCTTTATTAATATCCACCCAGTAATGGGGCCGTGAAGCACACCAGGTTGTCCGGGCCAAATGTCATGTAAACATGTACCCTGGAGCAATCGCCCTATAGGCAAAGTTCAAATGTCCCATTAGTTGCTGCACTTGCTGCAACTGTGCCCTCCACTTGGCTTTTACTGTCCCCAGTAGTGATTCCAGCTTCCCTACTTTTGCCTCAGGTAATCAGAATAACTACCCAACTGTGTCTATCTCAATGCCCAGAAATTCCACTGTTTGGTTGGGCCCTTCAGTTTTTTCCATAGACAGTGGAACTCCTAATTCTTGGCACAATGCTTCAAAGTCCTGTAACATTTTTTTAGTCTCTTGACATCCCTACCCAGTGAACATTAAGTCATCCTGATAGTGTACCATCATCTGGTACCTGTATCTATCCTTAAAGGCCCACTGCAGCCAAGTGCTGAATATTTTGAATAGGGCACATGCCACAGAACAACCCATGGGCATGGCTTTATCAAAGTAGTATCCTTCCCCCACCCAAAAACCTATCAGGTCCCAATCATCCGGCTGGACTGGCAACAGGAAGAAAGCCACTTCATTGTCAGTCTTGAACAACCAGGCTCCCCATGTGGCCCTGATCAGCCTGACCGCTTCCTCTAATGTGGCATATGTCACCCTGCTGTCTTCCTCCCCAATGTGGTCTTTGACCGAGTCTACTCCAGGTATGACAGGTGATGGATCACCTGGTACTTCCCCATTTCTTTCTTTGGCACCAGGCCCAATGGTGAAATTCTGAAGTCCAGAAGAGGTGGGTGCCCGAAAGGGCTCTCTACCCTCCCTGCCACTATCTTCTTCTGTATTTTCTTAGCTAGTAGTGCCTCCTTCACCTGTACTGACTTAAGGTTCCTCGCCTGAGTCCCTTTTCTTATTCCCTTAAAGTGTAGGCTGAAACCTTCCTGAAAGCCTGATAATAGTCTCCCTGCTGCCTCCCTATCCAGATAACCCTGCAAAAAATCCCTTAAAACCTCCATCCTGATGGGTGTGTGGGCCAGCTGAAATGCATTGCTTGCCCCTCCCTTAGCTGTCCTGTTGCCTGTTCTGATATGTGTGGCCTCTGCCACTCCTGGACCCCCTTCCCCTGATCCCCCACCTCATGACTGGCCCCAAAAAATCCCCTGAGAACTCTGAAAGGGCTGCTGGTATGTGCTGTCATGGTTTCTACTGCCCTTCTCCCAGTTATACCTAAATTTTGTCGCAGGGTGGTGTCCCCCACATTTGGAACATATATATTTAAACCTGCAGTTTGGCAAGAAACAAAACCCCCGGTTGTAACCTCAGCATGCCTTCTGTGCCATCCCCCCCTTTTGTCCCCTTCATTCTCCATGCCAGTCAGTCCCGTGTAAATTTCCAACTGTAAATCGATCTGCCTAGCATCCCATTTTATGTGCCCAAGATGTGCCATTCTTTTTCTAAACTTCTGATCATATTTTAGCCAGCTATAGCCCAGCTTCTTATAGGCATTCTTAATAATTAGAGAGTAGGTTAAAAAGGGGGTTTCCTACTCGGGCCACTTTTCTATGACAATTATTGTAAAATAGGTAAAGCCTGTGGACCAATTGTCCCAGGTTTTCCCCTTTAGTGACTTGTCCTTCTCCCCTTTTCCCAATAACACTATGTCTACAGCCATGTCCTTCTTTTCAAAACTTTCATTTTCTTCATACGTGTCCATATTGTCTACATTCACCAAAGCAAAGCTATCCACAAACTCACCCTTCCAGATCTTCTCTTTTGTGGTGACAGGCACATGATTCCCAACCTTGACCCCCGATGCCCCAATATCTGCCCCGTCCCCTTTCATCCTACTGTCTCCCAACCCCTCCCTCTCTTGCCCCATTCCTTTAATTTTGTCCAATGCCTAACTGCCCCATACCATTGTCCCCCATTGATTTCAGCATCTGTTCAACATATTCCCTTACACTGCTCTCCAGTGTAAAGTCTTTATTACCTTCTTGGTTTGATTGCTGTGTGCTGGGCCCAGGCTATGGGACCATTGGTTGGGTGAGGACTGGGGCTGGAGCTGGAGACTGGGGGCCTGTCAGTATAGGGTGAAATGGACCCACTGGTGCCAGAGGCTCAGGCACAGGAATGGGTGTAGGAGCCAGCATCGGTTTGTGCACTGGAGCAGAAGGGAGAGAAGGTAGTGGGGTGACTGGCTCAGGAATGGGCTCCGCTGATCGGGGTACAGCTGGCATCTTAGGCACCTGTTTATTCCATTTTTCTTCCCTCTCCTGGTTTCCTTTCCACTTAGTGCCTTTTGCCTGGCTGGGTGGGTCTGTCACCTCCAAGAGCTGGTTCACCTTGTTTACTAGGTCCATGACTGCAAGATAACAATCTTTCCTTGCTCGGCTTGGTCTTCCTTGGGGCCATGTTTCTGCAACAAGTATTTATGAGGGAAACCAAGCACAATGTTTCCCTAGCTGTCCCTTTCACAATCATAAAGTGTTCCTCCTTGTTTGCTTCATTCGCTATTCCGACTGGTTCCTCTCCGCCCCCCCACACACATCCCCCATGCTGCTAGAAACCAGGCCTTTCTTGCCTAGGCCCACGTTGGTCTGGCCGTGTCTCAAATGCCTGCCCCACATAGGGCCCTCTGTGCCTGGTTCCTCCCCATGTTTTTTTAGGCAGTGATCTCATTGCCCTCTGATGTGCACCCGGTTTGCATTCTTTCTCCTCCTTTAGGCCCCCTATCCTCATACAGCGCCTTTTGCAATCAAAACTCCCTGTGGAGAAAACCTGTCCCAGCCTTTGTCTACATATCTGCTTGGGGTGTATGCAGTTGAGAAATTATTCTTTTACTCTTTATTAGATTTATTATTATCATTTTATTCTTGCTTTTTTTTTTTTTTGACTTTTCTGTTTCTGTACTTCCCGTACGCTGGACTGGGGCCCTGGGGCATTTGAAGCTGCATGCCCTTAAGTCCCACCTAACAAGAAATGAAAGTGTAGGCCTGGATCACCCTCTCACTTGTTTTTTACCCGCAGGAACCTGTGGACAGCCTGGTTCCTCTGTTGCAAGTGCCTATCCTTCTTTTTTTTTCTTCTTCTTTCACCTCTCTGTTGTATTTCCTCTTTATTCTGGTTGCTTAAACAAACCTAGTGTTGTCCCTCACTCCCGCTCGGTTCATTTCCCCCCCACGACATTGTCACCAGGCCCGCTGACCGTGTGGTGATGATGTCAAATGCCATCGCCATGCGGCCTAGCTGCTTCAACCCATTTGGTGGTTTGCTTTCGCCGACAATTTGGTTTTAATCCATGCCTTTTCCCGAAACTTCCCTTTTACAAATCTTTTCCTGTGTGGCTTTTTGAGTACTGTATGTATTTATTCCCGCAGGGTGCAAAACCAAGCTAGCCTGCCGACAATCTTGAACAGGACTGGGCTGTACCTCATCAAAAGGCCCCCCCCCCCCACCAGGCTCCCTTTCTCTCACCTGGCTTTTGTTTCTCTTCTTTTGCACTACCTCCCTTTTCTCTTGAGTCACAGCCACCCACCAGAGAAAACTAACCCAATACAACCCCCTTCTTCCCCTGCTACCACCGAACACCAGCCACCTGTGGCTCATGAAAACATGCTTTACAACATCTAGCGGCTGGCAGCGGAGAGCTCTAACCCACATAATTGCTTCAAGTCAACCAGAAAACTGCCTTTCAGATGGCTGCTACCTTACTTCCACAGCTGCAAGTCTCACATGTTTTTGGCACCCATCTCTCTGTGCTACAAAAACAGGCCACAAATCACCTCTGAACAAATGTCTGCACCATATCACAGCCCTCTTTCTTTTTCTCCTTCAGACTTACCTCATGAGTGATTCCTTCTTTGCAATACTCACATACAGCAACAACCTGAAACCTCTTCTTATCAAAACTGGATTAATCTAATAGTATAATTTAATATTATTCCTGGTTGTGAAATTACTCAGAATTACTATTCTATGCAAACACCCACTGGTATATAAAATTAAATTATAACCAAAACTTTTACCAACAAGTGACGTGCTTCTACAGCAAAAACTTCTTAGAGCAGAAATTGTGAGGTCCTTGGGCTGTGCATTCCCTTAAATACACCCCTTGCTCACCCAGCTCTCTATCTCTTGGCCTGGCCAATCCCAGGCTACTACCTCATCCCCTCTGACCTCACCTGGCCCCTCCCCTTTGTGATCTCACCCATCCCTCCCTTCCCCTCCTGCCTTAGTCCCCCTCCCCTTATTTCCTGGCTCCCCCACACACACTTGCCTGGGCCTGAGGACAATGGGGTCTGCCCTCTAATTGGGCAACCCTCTTTATCAAAGGATTTATGACAGAATTAGGATTGAAAGACCCCTGGATGGAGTTTAAAAAATACAATAAAAAAATTCATATTTTTCAACATTGCATTAGTCTTACTTAAGGACTGATTACTTTTTAATCTCTGAGACTTTAAAACATACCATTATGTAAGCAATAAGACATGACAGGGTGTGCATAGAACATATTTTACCGCATGGCCAGGGGCGTAATAAGGCACGAGGCCTTGGCGAGTGCCTTTAACCTAGTGCTGGTAAAATATCATTACATCACACCTGAATGTCTTATTGCACTTATAAAATGGTCATGCATTTTTGGTTTAAAAAGCAAGGAAAACTTTTAGTTATGCATAAAACTTTTATTTTGCTGAAAATTACTACGCAGCATAAAGTAGTTCTACATAGAATGAAGGGTAAAGAAGTGGTGGTGGCAGTTTTAAATCTATTTTGTAGTTTTTGCTGCTTTCCAATCATCAAAAACTTTTATGACCCAGAATGTGGGTTTTTTTTTTGTATTCATTTCATTTTTCCCGTCCTCAATTGCATCAATAGCATCACTGCTTAGTGCTAAGTGTGTGATGTGCTTTCGATGGGCTTGTCAGTTTCACTGAAATTGACATGTCCTGCGGTTTTGGACATTTGCGATTTGATGTCAGTTACAGCTCCAGCTGTCAAATTCTGTGATGAATTGGCCATAGAGTTTACAGTTTTAACTGCATGTATTGCCCTGTTTGCAACTTTTGCTTTATTTAGATGTGTAGGCATAGCAGTCACTGTCATTCGCGGTGGCATCGTAGTGACACGTTCTGTGTTAATTACACTTACTGTTGGACTTGCCGGCTTTTTCTCCACAACAGTAAAACTTTCCTCCGGTATGCTAAAAATCCTCTCCATCTCCTCATCCGACATGCTAATATTGAAATCTACCTCTTTCTCTAAGCATCTTTAAGGTTTTAAGACCGTAGGCTGACTAATTCAAAATTAGTTTTTCTCGCGCTTGTCAAATGCAAAGATGGCAGACAGTAAAAATGCCAACGTTCCATGGCTTATGGATATTGGCCTTTTTACTGCCAGCATCTTTTTTTACCCATGCATGGAACATATTTCATGCATGGGTAACTAGCCAATGACATTCCTTGATTTACCCTACCCATTTTATAATGGTATACAATATCCAGGGACTGCTATATCAGACCATTCACCATGTATTACCCAATGGAACCGAAAGATGAGAATAGAATAGATAGAATATGGTGAATTGATCAATCAATATTCAGAATTCTGACTATGTGTATGTCATTAACTCTACAAACAGAGATAGAGGAATACTTTCCAAAATACAACAAATGATTCTTCAATAATCACTACAGTATATCACTACAGTATATGAGAAGCTTTTAAGGTTGGGAACAGAGGGAGAATGCTAAATATAGAAATAATAAGAAAAAAGAAAACAAATGAAATATTAATGCAATTGGAAAAAGGAATCTAAACTTTACAACTACATGGTACTACTTTGACAAAACAGTTTATAATACCTTAATACAAAAATGGGAATTATATAACCAAATAGTAACAGAAAAAATTGAAAAACAAAATTTTAAGGACTAGATCCTATCATTATGTGATGGTAGATAAACCAGTAAAATTATTAGCATGGCAAACAAAAAAGAACAAAAGAAAGCTCAATAGTAAACTTACAATATCAAAGTGGTAAAATTATAAATAACCCAGAAGACATACATACATACATACATACATACATAAATAAACAAACAAACTATTTGTGGAATATTACCAAAATCAATATACATCCCAGCTAATGGATAATGGAGGAGAACCTAAAAAAATATTAGAACAACTAGATATCTCAAACATTCTAGAAGAATTAAATGCATGTCAGAAGAACGTATAAGTGTGAAGCAGGTAGAAGAAGCAATCCAGGCCCTTGCAAACGCTAAAGCGCCCAGTCCAGATGGCATAGTAATTGAGTTTTGCAAACATTTCAAAGATTTATTAATATCTAAACTAGTGGAACTGTTCAATAGTTTCCATGATATCCAAAAAATTCCACATACATTTAAAAAAGCCATAATTCAAGAGTTTTATAAAAAAGGTAAAGTTCCATTGAAATGTGCATCATACGGACCCAGATTAAATAAACTTAATTTAATGTCACTAGAGAAAAGAAGAATGAGGGGAAACCTCCTATTCACAAGAGACGAGATCAATGACCAATACATCATGTCTGATATCGGACTAGCTTTTAAAGGATCTATGACATTTTATCAACAATTTCATTGTTGAACAACATTACAGTGACTCCTGTATCTTGACCACATTTGCTACCCCCAGTAGTGATTCCAGCTTCCCTACTTAAAGAGAGTCATATCAAACTTCATTTTCTTTGGAGGGCTTCACCCCTGAACCCCCCCCATGTTGTGGGCTCTGCCTCCTGCACTCCCCACTACTTAGATAATCAACTCTGAGTCAGAGTTGCTATGGGGAGGGGTGCAATACCCCCAGAAAGCAGTGCCAGGGTCCCACACTAACACTACAGTGACCTGGTGCTGTTGTCACTGTAGCATCAATCACAGTAAAGTTGTCAAGGAAGTGTCGGTATACCAATTTTAAACAAGGAAAAATCAATACTAGAGGGCATCCACTCCAATTTGAAAGAAAAAACTCCTCAACAGTAAAAAGATCGTACTTTTTTTCTCAAAAAGTATTTTGACCATGGAATCTTATTCCACTGGATCTGTGAAAACAAAGAAACCTTCAAAAAGAATTTAGACAACTTTATAATGTCAAACAACACATTATGCTTTTATGGGTGAAAGATAGGGCCTACAATGAGCAGCAATGCTCTTTTGCTCCTCTACATTCCTTAGTAATCCTTAGTAATTTCATTGCTTAATGTAGACTACAACATATTACTAAATTTTTGGCAAGAAGATTAGAACAGATATTACTTTTAAATATAACAGCAGATCAAAATGGATTTAGAAAGGGAAAAACATTATCAGAAAACATCAGGCACACAACAGACTTAATTTTACATAATAATTCAAATTCTTTTCACAATAGACACAGAAAAAAGGCATTTGATAGGATTGAATGGAAATATATATTCACAACAATGCAGGGGGTGGGTCTGGTTGGACAGGTAAAACTAATATATGATAAACTCACAGCTAGAATAAGAACAAATAATAACATGCCCCAAACCATAAATTTACAGAGGGACAAGACATGGAAGTCCCTTATTTCAACTGATTTTTGTATTAATCATTAGACCGTTCACAACTGCAATAAGGAAAAATGTTAAAATACAAGGTTTTAAAATAAAAAATTAAAAATCATAAAACAAGCATTTTATGCGGACGGTGCATTATTATATATAACTAAACCGGAGAGTTCAATGAAATAATTTATAACGTTAATTGATAGTTTCAGCAGAGCCTCAGGTTATAAAATACATTGGTGTAAGTCAGAAATACCTAAATTAGATCCATAATGCATTCTAAATATACTGAAAGAATTTACATGCCAACAAACAACTTTGCAAATACGCTGTTTAGGTGTAAATATAACAGCCAATATCAATTATTTTCAGCAACTTCTGAAGGTATCTACAAAGAGATTAAAACAGAATTAAATAGATGGGAGACATTACTCTTAACATTAATCGGTAGGATAAATACAGTTAAGATGAAAATACTGGTACCGGGTGATAACATCGCAGACACAATATCGCCTTGCAAAACAACGTAGGCACCACATCGCAGACTACAACATCAGCTTGTAATGTAATTGCCTACCCAAACCCTGTGAGCAGTGCACAGCACAAAATGGCTAGGTGCTGACTGAGACCACAGTCCACCGAATGGTGCCCTAGGCACTGTAACTGCAGCCAGCCAAAATGTGTTGGCCAGCCCCGCCAACCTGCCACAATGCAGTACACTACTTCCCTGATGTCTAGTGGACCCCCGCACACCACCCCAGCAGGTAGCTGCCCACCCCCCACACACCCCCCAACATAACCCAGCAATGGGCAGGTGGCCAGCACAGCCCTCCACACACCGCCATGACTGGCTGCTCCACTGAACAAACTGGATGCAGTTCGTTCAGTGGAGCGGCCAGCCATGGTAGTGTGTGGAGAGCTTTGCTGGCCACCCACCTGTTGCTGGGTTATGTTGGGGGGATACGGGGGGTGGGCAGCTACCTGCTGGGGTGATGTAGGGAAGGGGGGTCCATTAGACACCAGGGAAGTAGTATACTGCATCACGGTGGGTTGGGGGGACCGGCCAACACATCGTGGCTGGCTGCAGTTACGGTGCCTGGGGCACCATTCGGGTGGGCTGGAGTCTCAGTTGGCACCTAGCCATTTCATGCTGTGCACTGCCCACAGGGTTTGGGCAGGTGATTACATTATAAGCCAACATTGTAGTCGGCGATGTGGTGCCTACGTTGTTTTGCGTGGCGATATTGTGTCCGCGATGTTATCACCCGCTACCGAAAATACTACCAAAGCTTTTCTTTCTTTACCAGACCTTACTGATACCAATACCACAGATCTATTTTACCAAACTCAAAAAATGTATTTCTCAATTTTTAAGGAAACATAAAAAAACTAGAATAGCTTACACAACACTGACATTACCAAAAATAAGAGGTGGGTTGGCCCTCCTAGATTTCCATCTATATTATTTAGCAACTCAAATTATAAATATATGGTATTGGATAACAGAACCAGACCAGGTCCCAATATCAACACAAATAGAAAAAGAAATGCAACATTTTCAAAAACTATAAAACTTGTTATTCTCTGGATATTATCAGAAAACAAAGAATAACAAAAATTGCATTATTACTAAAACACAACAGACTGCTTTATACTGTAAAACCACATCAGACAATGGACAGGAAATTAAATGCACTTCCTATTCACCCATTTGCAATAACTATTGTTTTCCACCATCAGTGGGGGAAAATAATTTTAAATTATGTCAAGAAAGAGGGATAACTGAAATGGGAATGTTGCACCTAAATGAACTTCAAACATTTGATCAATTATGACAACAATATGATCTACCTCAATCCCATCTGTTTCGATATTTATAAATTAAAAATGATATTAAACTTGCAAATGGCAATGTGTATATTAATAACAGTTCAATTCTACAGGTGCTGTTAGATAAAGAAGATAATAAAAACTTGATATCTGTGGTTTACAAAATGATAATTAATGACAGCAATGCCAATTTGAATACATTGAGAAATAAATGGGAAAAAAATTGGAAATAAATAATAAAAATAGAGTATGGTTAGACATAAAAATACATTTACAACAAAAGTTAAAGCAACCAAGCTACAACAGATCCAATTAAATACTGTATATAGGACACAGTATACCACTTCCAAGTTACATCACTTCAATAATACATTACCAGACAAAATGTCCTAGATGCACCTGTACATCAGGTACATTAATACATTTAATACATTCTTGTCCGAATTTAACCAATTTTTTGTAAAAATATTATAGAAACATAGAATCTGTTGGCAGATAAGGACCATACAGCCCACCTAATATGCCCATGATACTGGTTTTAAACAAAACATTAAAAAATACTATACCGTTAACACCTGTTTTTACATTATTAGCAATACAAACAGTTAATAATCGCTAGACAGTTATCAACAAAGTTTCATGTTAAAGGCATCCGTTATAGCAAAGAAATGCATTCTGTTGAGATGGAAGGACTCTAACTCACCAGTCTATAAAGCCTGGATGAATTTAATGACAGACACAATGAACTTGGAAAAAAATTATTATATTAAATTAGAAAGAAAACTGAAATTTGTAATAAAATATGGGCACCATTCCACAATATAATACAGCAAGGTATAATGTGATAAATATAAGACAAGACAAATTAATAAAGATTAGGGAAAGTTTCTGGGACCCACAGTAATGATGATGAATATGACCATTTGTGCTGATTTTCAATCAGATGAAAAATAGGTATCAAACTTATTCTAAACCAAAAAAAAGAACTTATTACGCACCAAATAAACTCCATAAAATGAATGATTCTATCAGTGATTCCTGTCCATGCTGCTGCCTCTATAGCCAATTTAAAACATATGCTAGCTGATTTTTCTTAGTTTAAAATATTTGTGGATCCTATATTTGCAACATTATCCAAAATGCTTGGCATACAATTAATATCTAACCCATCAACTGTCTTATTAGCACAGTATGAGAACAATTTAATAACATATCCCCAGTCCAAACTAATACAGCTATGCTTGACTATTGCTAGCAAATGTATCTAAATGAAGTGGAAAGACAGAAATACCCCTAGCTATACACAATGGGTTAATTTCATGGTAGATCTCATTTAAATTGAGAAAATCCATTATACAGTGCATACCAACATAAACTGAAAGTTTGTAGGAAATCTGGGCCTCCCATAGCAAGATTATAATATAAGTAAAATATTGGTAGCAACTAATATGAATTCTAGCTGGGTGTCTGATATATATATTTCATTTTTATTTATTTAATTTTTTTTAATGATATCTTAGAGAACACCTGTGAGCGGATGCTCATTTGTAGGTTCCGTGTCAGTTACGAGAATAAAGTGAACAGGCGCATAGCATTACACACAAGGCATTACATTATAAGCAAGTACAAAATTGCATTGGTACAGAACAATACATTACAAGCTAGGCAGACAATAAATTGGTGTGGATTACAAGATTGGTATAGCATTTAGCTTAAGGTATAACATTTAGACATTGCTTCAGCATTGGTGAGAAGATGCCTGTGTCAGAGAGTCAAGCCTAGTTGTTGGGGGAGAAACAGAGTGGAGAACAGGCACAGCTGACGGCATAGTGAAGTGTATGCCTGAGTAAGTGGTTAAGAACAGATTTAAGGAAGGTTGGAGACAGTGGGGCTAGGAAAACAGCAGACAGTGTGGCATGAAGGCAGGGAAAGAGAGGGGAATGGGTGCTCAGTGGGGAGGGGAGGGGTAGAAGGGGGTGGGACAATGAAGTGCTGTAAAAGTAGGTGCCCCTAGGATTAGGTGGAACACTAAGTGCTACTGCTTTAAGGTGGTCCAAATGTAGGTTGTTTTGGTCATCATGAGTGGCCAACAGAGTTGCAATTGTCATCTGTGGCAAGGTGCTGCCTGAGCTTTTGCTTGAAAGCACCAATGGTTGTGGTATCAAAGATGTCTGAAGAAAGGGCGTTTATCTAGTGTGGTGCACGGTAGTAGTATGCATATTGACCCTGTGCAGTGTGGCATCTAGGCTCGCTGAAAATGTGGCTGTGGGTGCTTCTGGTCAGCCTGGCACTTACATGGCATGTGAGCAGATTCTGGACTCCTGGAGGCATCAGATTTAGTGCAATTTATTTGGCCAGTAGACAGGTATGGTACTTAACTCTGCTCTTTAGCTGGAGCCACCCTGCCAGTGAATAGAGCTGACAGGTGTGAGTAAGCCTTACAGCACCTGTGAGGAGTCAGCAGGCCATATTAAGGGCCAGAGAGATGCGACAGAAGGCTGAGTCTGGTGCAGAACCATAAACTGCTAGGCCATATTCAACGAGGGTAACAACTGAACTGGCGATGGCCATGTTAAGTGCTTCATATGTAAGGCTGTGTATGTGGCGGTGGAGTATTCTGATTCTGGATCTGATGGCCTTTGCTGTGTTGTCTATATGCTGTGCATAGGACAGGGTGGAGTCAAGGATGATATCCATGTATTTAAACTACTGCACAACGTCCAGCACATCACCATTGTTGTTCAGGATGGATAGTGAGAAGGTCTTGTGTTTGCTGAGGGTGCTGGAGTAGATCATAGTCTTAGTTTTTTGTAGTTAAAGATTAGTCTGTGCTCCTTAAACCATGTTTTGGCAGCAGTAAATTCTAGTTGGAGGTAGTTTTGAAGTAGTTTGGGGTTGGGGTTGCAGGTGACATTGACAGCATCATCAGCATACAATAGCATGTGACTAGTGCAAGAGCCTGGAAGTTTATTTAAAAAGATACTGAAGAGAAGGGGCCCCAGTATTGATCCCTGGGGGACCCCTGAGCAAACAGGTTTGCTATCCGAGACAATGTCCCTAATCTTGACCCACTGTGAGCGATTGCTGAGATAGCTTTTAAACCATAGAACTGTGTCAGAAGACAGAGTGGTGTCAGCTGGCTGTTCAAGGAGGAGTGTGTGGTGAACCGTATCAAAAGCTTTTGATAGGTCAATGAAGGTAGCCCCCACTAGCTGCCCTTGATCCAGGGCTTGGTGGATGTAACCAGTGAATTCCAACAGGGCTGTGATAGTGCTGTGTCCTGCTCTGAACCCATGTTTTTCTGAGCATAGGAGTTGGTGCATGTTTAGGTATTCCACAAGCTGATCTGCCACTATCCATTCAAGTGCTTTGGAGAGTGGCGGGAGTATGGAGATCTGTCTGTAGTTGTTCTGTAGTGCCCGGTCTCCACTTTTGTGAAATGGAGTTACAGAAGCCAACTGCCAGAGCTGGGGGAACTGAGAGTGGTGGAGGGATAGATTGATGATGGTGATCAGGGGGCTTAATACTTCTGCAAGTGCCACAGTGATGAACTTATGATCCAGGGCATCTCCACTGTGCCTCGATTTGCCCAGCACCTTCTCAAGGTACTTTCTAGCCTCAGTAGTGCTGACTTCTTTAAAGTAAAAAAGTGGATGGTTCCCCATAGGGGATTGATCACACACTGGGTGCTTCTGGACTGGAGGGTCAAAGTAGTCTGCTGGGAGCACTCCACTTAGGTCCGTGAAGGCAGTATTTAGGGCATTCGCAATTTTGAGTGGATCCACTGTTGGTACATCATTGATCAGAAGCATGGAGGGTACTGTTTTGCTATCCTTGCCAGTAATATCACTGAGGTTGGCCCAGAAGGATTTGCTGCAGTTCCAGGAGTTGGAGAGAGCTTCCTTATAGTAGGAGCATTTTGCTAGGTGGATAGCTTTTGTGCGCTTGTTTCTAGCTTTTTTATATAGTTGGATATTGGCAGCTGTACCATGTGTGCATGCCTTTATCCAGAGTTGGTCCCAAGCATTGAGTTGTAGCAGGAGCTCTGGCATTATCGAGGGGTTGCAGGGATCTTTAGACTTTCTTGTTTTCATGTGGGCATGTTTATCGCAAGTGGCATTAAATTTTGTGATAAAGCATCTGAGTGCGATGACCACATCATTTGTTTCATGTACGTCAGACCAGTCTAGGCCTTGAAGGTTTGCCTTGAGTTGTGGTAGGTGCCCTTTGAGGAGTACATGGCTGGTTATGGTTCTGGGTGGGGGCTTGCTGAAGTTGTTTTGCCAGGTGCAGGTAACGGGTGAATGTTCACTCAGTGAGTCAGGGAGGACAGTGGTGTTGGTGATGTGGGTTGGTCAGTTTGAGATGATCCAGTCCAGCAGTGTACGAGTACCAGATTTGTAGTTGACACTAGCTGTGGTTGCCACCATCTGGGAAAAGTGGATAGTTGTAGGGCGTCTCTCACCGTGGCAGCTGCCAGAGAGGGCTAATTGATGTTCAAATCCCCAAGCATGATCTTGGAGTTAAGGTGCAGGGCGGTAATAAAGTCCGTGAGGTCGCTAGCACCAGGAATTGTTGTTTTAGGTGGGATGTAGACTGTGAGGTTCGTAAGCATCTTGTTGTGAGCACCCAGAAGGATTTTGATGGGTAGGATTTGCAGATTGGTGCTTCTGTTGGGGAGGGGAAGGATATACTCCTGAAGTGTGTCCCTTACGTAGACTATGCAACCCTCTCCTTTCTACAAGGTATGGTCCTGCCTAAATAGGGTGTATCCAGGCAGCATGATGGCAGATTCCGGTACCTTGGGCGATAGCCACGTTGCCAGGATCGAGAGGATATCGGGTTTATGTTTGATAATCCATACCTTTAGGTTGTCCAGTTTGGGCAGCAGACTGCAGATGTTTAAGGTGGCAAGGGTAAGTCCTGTAGATTTTTGTTGGTGGCTATTTTGATAGTGACAAGGGCCAGTGTTGGAGTGTATGTTACCCGATAGAGTTGGTAGTAGCAGTAGTAGGCAGGTAATGCGGTTCAGAAGGAGTTTGTAGCTTCTTGAGCATTGCTGTGTCCCTGATATCAGCATTTTAGAGGAGATGTAGTGGGCAAGGAATCCATGGATGTGCCAGACTAAGGAGGGATATTAAGGCCTGTGGTCCTGGGGACAATACGTGGGGTGACCTTTCATAGAGTATGAGCTTGTCCAGGAATCAGAAGAAGGTTTCCAGGACTTCATAGTTAATTTTTTAGGGTGGTTGTGTGTGGATGCATATCCAGCAGGGCCAGGATTAAGGTGAACGTTGCTTGACATAAGCAGTAAAAGTAGGATGATTCTGAGCAAGCTTCTTTTAAGTTGTTTGTGAAAAAGCTTATTGGATCCTCTGGGGCCGAGGTGCCTTCTGTGTTCCAAGCACAGTACTGTGAGCTTAAGTGGAGTAATTAGGGTGGGATATGAGGCAGGGACCCCAGTGGTAAGCCACCCCAGTGGAGGCAGCAGAAGTCAGTGGCAGGACCAGTGACCCTTGGTTAACAGTTTACAATTTCCTGTGATAGAGCTGGGGTGATAATGGATATTATACTCAATAGTGGTACGGGATAGGGGAACCAGCATATCACTTTGTGAAATGCCATTGCATAGAATCAACAGCAGTATGATAGAGAGAGATTGGATAAGGTGGACATAGCCCATTTTCATAGGAGGAAGAGCTTGTATGTCGCCCTGGTTTCGTATTAGGCAGAAGAAGCTAGGCAAATGTACACAGAGTTGTGATGGTAGCAGGGGAACAGAGTGTGTGATGTGCCAGATAGGATAGGAGCCCCTAGTGGCAGCTACATATAACCTGCTAATAGTGGAGTAGATACAGAAAATGTCACTGCTACCTGAGATATAGCCCTCTAGTGGCTAAAAGATATAATCTGCTAATGGAAAAGTCAGCACTGGATTCCTGAAATAAAGTAGAAAAACAGGCTTTTCTAAAGGCTGAAAGAGGAGGCTTGTTACATCAGAACAAAGAGGACAAAAGAAGTGGGCAGGGACAAAAAGCACAGCAGGCTGTTTGGGGGTTGGGGGAGAGACAAAGAGAAATGTGCAGGCCAGAGAACAGAAGAAGGGTTTACACAGTCAAGGCTCAAATTCACTTCTAATATCAATTCAGTACTTAAAATGACTGTCAGGATTAAACAGATTATTAAACCCTGACACATAAATTCAACTAGAGAGACAGAGGGAAATGCAGTAGCTAGAGATGTGTTCTGCATAAGATAGTGTGGGCCACTTGGAGATCAGCTTCCACTGGCACCAAATCCAAAGGTCAGGGCTAGTACCTTGCAGAATCAGCTGAGCTGTAACTCAGAGGATTTCTGAACCACTGATTAGGTTCAAGAAATTGAGGGCTCCCTGGCCTGATCAAGGCTCGCTCGATCCCTTCCAGAATCAGCTGTGCTATTGACTATATTCTCATTGGATATGTGTGAAAACGTATAATATTGTACGTTTATGCATTTCTATGACAATTAAGTTGTATTGTTACCTGATGTCAAAATAACGTTTCCAAAAAAAAAAAAAAAGAGTCAGTCTAGATACTGGATTTCAAATTGACACACTACTTTGCCTGACTGTTCTAGGTTATGCAGATGATGTCTGCTTCCTACTAAGAAATCTGCATTCTGTGAACAAAGATCTGTATGTATAATATTCATTTTCACAGTCTGCTAGGGCAAGGTGAATTTACAAAAGAGTGAAGGTCTGATTGTAGTCCCAGCTGGAGATTCCTTCCTAATAATGTCCTCTGGCATCAAGATATGACATGGCCCTGTAAAGATTTTGAGCAGGATTCACAAAGAAAGCCAAAAATCCCTCAGCTAGGGGAAAAGGCCTGCAGCACTGTGGAAACACAGTTGCATGATATTCATGAAGAAATTTTGAGCAGGTGCGGAATTTCGTAAAATCCATGCAGCTGCAGAATTTCAGCAGCTGTGGAAATTGCGCACGTACTGAAAATCCGCAACTGCTGATCCGCAGCTGCAGAAATAGCTTAGAAGGCACAGCAACAGTGAACTTAAATAGCTGGAACAGCAGACTTTAACAGGGCTGCCATAGAATGAAGCTGAAAGCACCCACAAAGAGACTAGCAACCAGTCCCTCAATTGGGACCACTGAAGCACCACAGGTACCAGCAATACCATGGCACCACAATGGCCAACTGTCACTGCTGTTCCTCCCTCCCTGGGGTGTTCCTGTTGCCTGCAGGGGTAGCACTCACTGCAGGCTGGCCAGGCTCTACTGCCTGTGGGGCTCTGTCATGGGCTACACTGTGTCTGGTGGTTGTTGCCTGTTGCCATATCACGGCAATGTGTGCTTTTGTTGCTGTTACTGCAGCCACTGTTATACTATCTAGGATGCTATTATCTGTGCTGCACCTCCACCTTAATTGATTCCAATTGCTGGGGTACTACTGCAGTTTGCTGAGGGAGAGTTACACCTCATTCCACTGTGTGTAACATTTTTTCTGCAACGGAGGAAAAAAACTGGTTGTGAATAGCCTTTCAGGGGCTGTGCCTGACTTATCTCACACCTTTTTTTCCTCAGGGACTTCTGCAGCTGCACTCTTTTCCACAGTCCTTAGTGTTGTTTTCCGCAGCTGCGGAGGGTTTTGTGAATAGCACTCAGTACAAATTCCCCTTTGTTTCCATAGCTACGGCAGTTTTGGGGACTTAGGGAAGGTTTTGCACCTTCAGAAAGCTTTGTGAATCCAGCCCTTTGAGTGTACAATTCAGGTGAGAGGATATGACCAGGATAGAATGGGAGGCAAATTGTGGGTCACAGAACATAAAGTTTCCAACTCGTGGAGATGGTCCACGACCAAGGCAAAATGGTGTTTCCTGTCTAAAACCTTTCTTCTCACAGTTTTTCTTTATTTCAGTTATATTTTTCCACCTCCAAGGGTTTTTGAGGCTAGGATTTATAGCATTTTCTTGTCATTTACTGTGGAGTAACAAGCTGAACCCAGTCAAGAGGGCCCACACTTAAAAGACACTTAAGGAGGTGGCTTATAAATGATTAATCTTTAAGTTTTTTTCTACTATATGCTTTTTTTTTGTAATTTCATAAAGCCTGTCTTACTCCAGTCTTCTTAGCTCTGGGTTCCTTTCAGTTGGGGATGGTGTGACTCACTTCTTTCTTCAGGAAGAAGTGGAGCATTAGACCACTTGGATGTACCTTGAGCCCTATAAGTGATTTTCGGGTTTCTTGTGAAACTGTGTCAATGGAAACTGACATATTTGCAGATTTCTTCTATTTCAAGAAATAAGCTTTATGACCATAATATATATATTTTTTTACAGAACATATATTTTTGGACATTGGAGGGGCTCGCCCTCCATTACTCACCAAACAGCTGATGGACCAGTGGTTCCTCGCTAAAATTAGAGATTTAGTTTGGATGAGTATCAATTGGAAATGCCAGGTTTGAGGCAATCATGTGCATAAAAGTGCATCTGACTGGTTTTGTCTCCATGATACATGTCACCAGAAACTGGAGACCATGCAGCATTTTTTTTTGTTTGTTTTTTGGTTTTTTTACTTGTCATTATACAGTATATCTAACTTTTGGTCTGCATTGGATATTTACTGGATAAAGTCAAAATTCTATGCCACTACTTTTGAAAACCATCTACTGTTCTTTTCCAGTGGTCTGGTTAAAGAGGAGTTATAGCACTCTGTGTGTAGTCATGACCTGCTTAGACTGGGGAATCTGGCAGTCTTAGTGCTCCTTTTTGTTCTAACAGAAATTGGTTAACTGACGCAGTTCATTGCAAAATATTTCAAAATAATTCACACAACTACAGAAAAACTGTTTTCTCTACTTTCTGGAACAATGTCACTTGGTTGTTGGTGTTTGGTTTGTCCCTATCATTTGTAGGGGTATTTTTGGGTTTGGCCATTTTGTTCCCTTTTTCTGTTCTTTATTTATGCATTGATGTGTCACAGAATCAGGTTCTTTATTTGGTTGTATGCTTTATTGTTGTTCCTGTGTTTGTTGTTTTTTTGTCTGTGTTTGTAGGATGAGTATGATGTAAGTAACATGATTGTTTAGTTTCTGATTTGATCTTGTGCAGTGTGCTGTCTTTCAATAACACCCCACTCTTCATTAATCTTAGTTCCACCTGGACAGTGATCAGAGATGGGCAGAAGGGATCCTGGTTTAACATCTCATCTGGAGATCAATAGTTCGGCAGTGCAGTACCCCCCTTGTACTGCACTATACTGTCAATTGTCGGTGTTACTGTGAGGCTAGAATCCAGAATCTTATGATCTTCTGATGCCACAGGTAAGCATGCTTCCTATTGAGCCACTGACACTTCAGTGACTCAAATGATCAGCAGTGTGACTCAGTGGACTGGTAGCAAGTAATAAATCCTGTGTAAATGTAAGTTTATAAATGCCCAGAATGTCAAAGAAATGTTTTTTTGGCGTAGGCTATACTTTCTTGGCCTGATTTTCAAAAGGTTGGGACTGGCACAAGGGGCTTGTGGCAAGGAGAAATGATGCACAGGGTTCCTTGTGCTGCACCTTGTGCCAGTCTTAATTTTGTAGGGGACTATGCACCACTGGGAGGCCACCTACACCGACTGGGCTTGTGCAATTCTTATGATGACCACACCAGTTTGCCATGAGGAAGGGGCTAGCATCATGATGGGGCTACAGCATCCCCTAATTTGGGAGTTTGAAAGCCCCACAGTGGCCACAACTTGTGGCTATGATTAGAAAACCCATATGGTAGTCTAACATCTTGTGGCTAATGTCAGACCTGTGCAGTGGACACCCTGCAATAAGCATGGGACACCAGCCAGGGACCTATGGGAGTGCCTTAATGGGAACTATGTGCACAAGTGGCAGAGCCAGGGTGAAAGGTGGCACAGGGCAGGTGTGCCCACATCAGATTCCCAGACTTGCAGATGTGGTACCACTTAGTCGAGCTTACTGTACAACATGCACAGTAAGCCTGAGAATTCAGTATCCCATCAGTGGGTCTGGGAGCCTGATGCAGGCACACCTGCCCATTGCTACCATTCACCCTGGTGCTATTGTCCATAAACACAGTGCCCAATTGGGCACTCCTACAGATCCCTGGCCAGTGTCCCACACTAGTTGCTGGGTGCCCCCATTCACTGTGTTGCTGTTCAAAGCACCAGCTATGTGCCTAATGGTGGGTGTATGATGGCACCCTCTGTCTGACTCCTCCAGTTTGCTACCTGTTTGGCACAGCACCCCAACTGCAGCAAAGATAGGGACTTTGGCTCAGGGACCCCTGTTGTTTGAAAATCTGATGAATGGTCCCTGGCACACCCGGAGGTTGCTGCAGGTGGGGATTCAGCTCAACTGGCACCCATGTATGTGCACTTTGAAAATCCAACTATCTGTTTTCTTTGGTCTCCAATAGAGGGAAAGGCTTAGAAAAACTACAGTGGTAGTGTCACCTAGATTTTCATTGAAAAAGATCATTTCAAGTAAGTAGTTTACTCAAAACAACATTTTATTGCAGTTCAGATAAGATTGTTGTCCCCAGATTCCCCCCCTTCAAATAATACACAGACAACTGTTATGTGGGTGCTCAGTTTGGCTATTAATTTACTTCCATATTTTAGATCATCCATCAATATTTATAACATATTTACATGAATCCAATCATCCATATCCATTATTACATTCCAGTCATAATACATGTTATTAATTGTCATTTATTCTCCCCCTGGATGTACATGTGGAGGAAGTTCTCCTCCTTTTCTTTTATGTTCAGGTATGAGTGTACACCTGTATCCTTCTTCTGTTTTAAGGTCCTAACACACTATGTGTCACGTAATGCCCATTCCCCCCCCCCCTCCCCTTTTCTTCCTTTCTCCTCTCTTGTCTAATGGATTACTTACCATGCTGTCCACCTTCAGCATTTCCCTGTGACCTGCTGTCCTCACCAGCAGACGCCCTTCTTTCAGGTTGGGTAGGTGGGAATTAATCTGCAAGAGAGCAAAATTGTGAGTTCCCCAGCCTTACATGGCCTTATAAGGCCCCCTTGCTCACCCCTCTCTCTCTTTATTTTCCATCAATCATATCTCCCTGCTGTTGTGATGTTATCTAGAACCTCTCCCCTTCCCCTTCACCCTCTTCTCTGACCTCATCTAACTCCGCCTCCTCAGCTCTCCTCTAAGTCCCTTTGTTCCTTTCTTTTAATCCAGTCTTCTCCCCCTTCCTCCACCCCAACTGAGCACTAGGTTGACTGAGGTGGGCCTGTTGACAACAGGGCCTGCCTCTCAATCAGGCAAGCTGTCTTGTCCCCAGATCCCTCCCACCCACTAAAATAATACACAGACAACCAGTGTGTGGGTACTCAGTTTGGCAATTAATTTACTTCCATATTTTAGATCATCCATCATTATTTATAACATATTTACATGAATCCAATCAACCATGTCCATTATTACATTCCAATCATAATACATGATATTAATTATCATTTTCTCTCCCCTGGATGTACATCCAGGGGCCATTCTCCTCCTTTTCGTTTTATGTCTGGGTACGAGTGTACACCCGTACCCTTCTTCTGTTTCAAGGTCCTAACAGCCCTATGGGTCCACTAATGCCCATCCTCCCCTTCCTCCCTCTCCCTTTTGTTCCACTAGCCCACCTCCTGCTTGCGAAGGATGGTGGGCTTCCCCATCTATGCCCACTCCCCCTTTTTTATTCTTTTTTTTATGTTTGCCTCTCTTTTTTCCAAAAGTCAATGGTATTGGCCTTTTTCAGAGTTGAAGTAGGCCAGCCCCATCCTGGAGAGGTGCACCCTGTCTCCCCTATAGTATTCATCAAACCCCTCTTCTATCCTCCATTTGATAGAAAAGCCACCTGTTGCCCTAACTAACACTGCTACTCTCATGTTCATATGCCTCCTTGCTTTCTCGATAGCATTATTGCTGATGGCATTAGGCCACACACTCCTAGGCACTATTTCAGATCAGACTAATGTGACCTCTGGCCACCATTTCTTGATAATGTCTATATTGCTTTTTATTTGAAAGAAAATCTCCAGCCAGGGTCAGGTTCCTAAGTCATTGCCTCTGAGGTGAATAATGATCATATCTGGTCTCGCATGGTCCACCTGTATTTCTCTCAACACTGGCAGCAGCTGAGCCCATCTCATCCCCCGTAATCCTTTCCATGTCAATTTAATTTGGGCAAGGTCCTGATAAAGCTGTTTCCAACCCCCCATCAGTCTCCTGGATGCCCATTTTTGACCCAAAATATGAAGGAGAGTCTGCAGATCCACACCTCCCTTCTCCACCTGTGCCCTGTCAAAATATGAAAAAGCAGTTGATTGATGTGTGCTCTTCCTCCCTCCCTGAAATGCCCCATAAAAATTACCCATTATTATTATTTTTTATTGTTATATTTTTATATATACCCACTCTTCAAACCCTCCGGTTTACCCCTTTCCTATAATTTCCCTTATCAAGATTTTAATAACCGCTCAAGTCTTCAATGCATAGGTCCTGTATGGGAAAGACAAAAAGATAAGATTAGTATTGCGGTTTTGTCGCACTCCTTACATATGTCTTAAATCAACTGGAGTCCCATCTACCCCTTTGCTTTATATCTTCTGGGGACACCCCTCGCTCTGTTCGTGTCGCCAATCAATTGTATACTTGATACCCTGGTCCCATCACCATAAGTAATGGATCCACCACTTAAGGCCACACTGCCATGTACACAAGCAGTGCAGTCACTTGGCACACTGCTGTGCCCTGCTGCTGTTTAAAGGTTATTTGAGCCCCTTTTCCCACCTGGTCCGTTTTGGACTTCTTTAGTCACAGATCTATAGTCCCACCGCTCCAGATCAAATCCACCCAAACTAAACCCCCTGCCTTGTCCCTTTTACCCTGTCCAAGAACCTTGCTGACTCTAAAAGCCCCATGGTACATCATGTTTGAGATGGCCCTGAACAGCACTGCCTCACTGTGAGACTGACAGACCTTGTCCAATGCCCCTAGCAATCTTACCAGGAGTGTCTCTATGATCGGGCATCTGGTATCTATTGGTTTGCCCACTATCCTTGTCCACCCCTGCATCATCTGACTAAATTTCCTTTTGTCAGATCCCACCATTCCTTCAAAGTGCAAATAAGCCTGATGGCTGCTAGATCCACAACCACTGTAACGTGCCCCATGTGCTGCCTCCACCTCTGCACTACAAATTTCACCACCTGATCATCAGTCACCACCCCACTTACCTCATGGCTGAGATTCACCTGGAAGGCCCGCAATGAGCATTGGTACGTCTTCAAAGTCCTGGGGGCCCAAGAGTTGCAGAAAAGCAATTTAGCTCCCTACAGCCAATCGTCTATATGCCTGTTGGTTCTGGCATTCATATGTCCTCAACCTCTGGCGCAACATCCCGGAACCTGTCCAGATGCAGACAGGAGAGGCAGTCAGCTATGGTGTTATGGACCCATTCCACGTGTCTGGCCCTAACTGACATATAGTAGTCAACCTCAATCCCTGAAGCACTAGCTGTCTCAGAACCCTCATCACCATCTCTGACAAAGCACCCCCTTTTGTTCAATACCTGCACTGCTGCCTGATTGTCACACCAGAAAGTGACCTGTTGGTTCCTTAGGTCTCCGCCCATACCAGTGTGGCCACCCAAATGGGGAAAAGCTTGAGAAAAGTGATGTCCCTTGTTATCCTCCTCGCTACCCATTTGGCCAGCCATAGCACGGCAATCCACCTGCCTCTAAGATAAGACCCCATCCCAATACCTCCTGCTGCATCAGTGTACAGTTGTAAATCGATATTAAAAACCCAATCATCCCGCATAAGTTTCTGCCATTGTACACCTGCAGGAATAATAAATCCTGTCATGTCCCTCTTGTTATACTTACCCTGTGGTGTGGTCTGTAGGCACCTTTTGTTGCCTGTGCCAGACAACGTGTAAATGCATGCTGTGGTGCCACTGCCCTACAGGAAAAATTCAAATGCCCTAACAGTTGTTGTACCTGATGCAGCTGTACCCTCTTGTGCTGCTTAATCCCTTTCATCAATGCATTTAATTTGTCTAGTTTCTTACCAGGCAGCCTAAACAATTCCCTTTCATTTCAGTTCCCAAGAACTCTAAACTCCAGCTGGGCCCGTCCTTCTTATCTGCTGCCAGCAGTACCCCTAACTCCAGACACATGGCCCTGAAATCATCTAGCTTGGACCTTCTCCTGTCTTCACCCTCTCCGATTAATAAGAAGACATCTAGAAAGTGAATAACAGACTTGTGTCGATACCTGTCCTGAAATACTCACTGCAATCATGTACTGAATGTCTCAAAAGTGGTGCCACAATTGAGCAACCCATTGACATTGCCTTATCAAAGAAGTAATGCCCCCCAGCTGAAAATTCAACAGGTCCCAATCTTTGGGTCTAACTGGTAACAATCTAAATGTGGACTCGATGTCTGTCTTCACTAACCACGCCCCTGGTGTTGCTCTTATTAGTCAAACAGCCTCTTTCAATGTGGCTTAGGTAACCCTTCTGTCTGCCTCATCAATGTGGTCATTGACTGAATCTCCCTCTGGGTATGACAGGTGATGGATCACCCAAAATTCTCCCTCTTGTTTCTTTGGGACCAGACCCAAAGGGGATATCCTAAGGTTCTGTGGTGGAGAGTCCCGAATGGGCCCTCCACCTGGCCTGCAGCTATCTTTCTATATTTTATTATCTAACAAGTCTTCCTTCCATTTTACTAACTTTAAGTTCTTGGAATTGGTACCCTTCCTCTAACCCCTAAATTGTAAGCTAAATGCCTGTGTGAAACCCTCCCTGAGTAATCTTGCTGCATCCTTGTTGGGGTACCGCTGGACCCAATCAGCAAGCACCCGCTCTTTTATGGGCATGTATGCCATCTTAAACCTGCTAGAGTTCAACATCTTAACTGTCCTGCTGTCCCCCGTAGTGTGCGTGCCCTAACCCTGCGCTGTACCCTCTAACCCTGCTCCCCTTCCCCCATGTCTGACCACTGTACCTGGAGTGGCTGACCCGAAAGGGCTCTTTGTAATGGTTTCCATTATTCTTGTTGTTATTGTTGTTACTCCTGTCCCATCTCATCCTGCACTTAGAGGCAGGGTGAATGCCGCCACACTTGGAACAAGCATGCCTGAAACAGCAGTGGGGCCATGAGCAGAAGGCCCTATTGTACCCCTACAGCATTTTTGTAGGGTTCCCGACTTCTTTTCCCTATCCTCTCCCCGCTTGCACCTGTACAAATTTCCAGCCACAAGTCTACCTGCCTCATGTCCCAATGCACATCCCCAAAGTGTGCCATTCGCTTCCTGAATTTCTTGTTGTACTTCATCCAACTATGCCCACCCTTTGCCTTATAGGCATTCTTTATTATCAGAAAATATGCTAGCAAGGGGGTAGCCATTTTTTTTCGCTCTTTAACTATGGCAGTATAATAAGTAAGACCTGTGGACCAATTGTCCCATGTCTTCCCTTACAGGGACTTGTCTTTCTCCCAATAAGACTATGGCCAATGCTATGTCCTTCTTCTGAAAACCCTCCTTTTCCTTGCATTTTTCCAGATTGTCTATGTTAGCTAGGGTAACTATGTCAACATATTCCCCTTTCCAGATTTTTTTCTTTTGTCACTACAGGCACATGATCCCCAATTCTAAACCCTTAGGCCCCTGCCTCAGGTAATTCTGCCTTTTTCACCTCTGCCCCAGGCTTAATCCCAGTATTTTCCCCCACCTTTTCCTTTTTAATCTCCCCCAGCATCTTCTCTAGTTGCCCCATTCCTGTGTCCTGCATAGACATAAGCATCTGCTCAACATATTCTTTTACACTGCTCTCAACTGAGAGATTCGAATTACCTGTTTGAGGGGTTCCGGTTCAGGGTTAGGTGCTGGTATCGAGGGGTCTGCTGACAAGTTGTAGTCCAGAAGAGATTGTATATTGTCAGGTGTCAGGGACAGTGGCAGTCCAATGGGAGCCACTGGGACAGGAGAGGCTGGTAGAGGCATGGGCAAGGGTGCTGATCAGGTATGGGCTCAGGTGCTAAAATGAGAACAGGCACAACAGGTCCCGGCCTTGGTGGGGGTGCTGGGCTCCTCAGCTTCGGGGCCAAAGTACCAGCAGGGACATTTTTGTTGCCCTTGTTTTTCCCATGTCCCTTTTCATCCTTCAATTTTATCCCTTGTCCCCTCAGCTCTTCTCCTGCATCCTCCAACAACTTGTTTGCCTTCTCCACCAACTCCATGACTGCCTTATAGCATTCTTCCTTTTTCTTGTTTGCGGCCTTTCTGGGTGCCATGACTCCTTATCCTGCTAGGGAAATTGTACAAAATGGCTGCGAAAAGAGCCACAGGACACTGGCTAATCATTTAAGCAACAAACATCCAATTACAGTGGTCCAGCAACCCCTCATTTGCAGACCAGCTGGGTGCTGTACCTTCATCCACCCAAACTGACCAACCTTTGTTATCCCCTAATACTGCTGCCTTTCTGCTGAGCATAAGCTAACCTGCATAAATAGCACATACCTGTCCTGTATTTATCTGGGTATGAGTGCCATGTATATTTTAATGCATATATATATATATATATGTGTGTGTGTGTGTATATAAATATATATATGTATATATATACATATATTATAGTGGCGCTGTTGCGCCACTATAGTTAGGGTTGAGCGGCCAGTTACATACTAAAGTCAAAAGTTTGGACGTTAATAACTTTGGACCCGTTCAATGGATTTGCCTGAAATTTGGTACATGCATTAGGGTGCACTAGATCTCTTCATGTGCTAAATTGCGTTTATGTCAGAGTGCCGGTCTTAGTGTAGGAAAGCGCTGAAAAATGCAAAATTATCCATTTTTGGAGGCACCTTATGGCATTCTTAATGTGGTCCTGTACGGCCATTGTGTGGCATGCCACTCTGCAAGATGGCTCATTTAAAAGAGCATTGGTGGCCAAACATGCCACTTTTTGTTTGGTGAAAAATATTAAGGCATTCAAAAGTTATGGCACTTTTAAGTTCCCATTATAAGTCAATGGGAACATTTATATGTATATTTGCGATCAAAGAATGGGGGTTCTGGCCATCTCATCCCACCTGGAGGTCAAAGAATTTGCAGCCTCACAGTTCAAGAATCTTTGATCCTGAGGAATTTCAAAAATTTTTGACTGCGAGGTCCACCATCTTGTTTTCAATTTTCCGATTGCACAAACACAAATATCTCGGCTCAGGGGTCACTTCTGAAGTAAAAGTTCAATGGGTTTTACTCAGGGGACCCCGATCTATCGAGCCATGGCTTTTGTTCCATCGAAATCAGTCCAAAAATAGAGTTATTAGCTTTTAAATTCTTCGATCGTGGCTCGCTAACGATCTTTGATCGCGAGCCGACAAATTCTTTGATCGCGAGAATCTTTTATCGCAATCTTGCATCGCGACCTAAAAACACAAAAATCTCGGCTCAGGGGTGGGCTAGGGACACAAATGAGGGTGGATTTTGTTCAGGAGGGTCCGTTTTATCGAACCATGGCATTGGTTTGCTTCAAATCAGTCAAAGATTCGTGTTTTACCATTTTTTATTCTTTGATCATGAGGGTGCAATTTCTTTGATCACGAGCCTGCAAATTCTTTGATTGCGAGAATCTTTGATCATGATCATGCATCGTAAGCGAGGGACGAGATGGCCAGATTCAAAAATACTATTTTGTAGCCCAGGGGTGCCCTAGATTGTTAAATCATGCTGGGTTTTGCTCAGGGGGCTTCGGTGTGCCCCATCTGCATGCCCAAAATAATGTTATAACTATCCCTGGTAGTCTAGTGCCCCCCCAATAAAATATTTACATCCCTGGTAGTCTAGTGGCCCCCCAAAAAAATATATCAACTGAGTAGTGCCTGGTAGTCTAGTGCCCCCCATCCACTTTTTTTTTCAGATCCCTGGTAGTTTAGTGGCCTCCTGAGCTATATTGTCTTATAATATGTAAATATTTATATCCCTGTTAGTCTAGTGGCCCCCCCAGCATAATGAAATAAATAATAATTTCACATTATACCTGGTAGTCTAGTGGCCCTCGCTCCCCACCCATCCATCCAAGCCCACCCAGCACCCCCACCCTTCTCCAGCCGGCAGACTGGCACAGCCCTCCTCTCCCCTCCACGGCCAGCCGCCGACTGTCTGCATTACAAGCGGTAATGCAAAGAGGCGCTCTGAAAATATCTGAAAATATTTATGCAGGTCCACCTTGTAAATGAGCTTGCTCAATGGTGATCACCTGGATATATAAAGAATTTGATTGATTGATTGATTGACGTGTTGCGGACAGTGTTTTGCTTGTGGTGGTGGCTTGAAATTGATAGGATACCTAGCCTTAGTGTCATGGATGTAGTTTTCAGTTGTTGTGTGTGTTAAATGTCAACAGGTGTGGAACTGTGCCAGTCTGATGAATGAAAATCTCATACGTTAAAATGTTATATCTCGGACATGGTTTAGTCTTTTCACTTGAAATTTGGAGGGTGTTGACAGCATGTCATGTGGATGAAAATTACAGTTTTTCCATGTTGGAAAATATTTTTTGGGTGCACATATGGAGTGGTGCAGTTTACGTTCTGCAGACACAGTTTTGCTTGTGGTGGTGGCTTGAAATTGATATGATACCTAGCCTTAGTGTCATGGATGTAGTTTTCAGTTGCTGTGTGTGTTAAATATCAACTCAACAGGTGTGGAACTGTGCCACTCTGATGAATGAAAATTTTAAATTTTGATATGGCATATCTTGGACATGGTTTGGTCTTTTTACTTGAAATTTGGAGGGTGTTGACGGCATGTCCAGTAGATGTTAATAGAGGTGTTTACGTGTCAGACAATATATTTTTTATGGACATATTGTGTGGCGCAGTTTACGTTTTGTGGACAGTGTTTTCTATTGTTCTACTAGATTAACATTTGTTTGGTGGCTGGTCTTGCTGTTGTGAATGTACTTTTTAGTCATTGGGTGTGTAATGTGGCCTGACACTTCCAAGTTGGTCCCACCAACTTGCGCAACTTTCTAATTTTCTATTCTTTCTTAAAAAGCAAGGAAATTCTATGCAAAAAACTTCATTAATGCATCAGTTAGGGTTCTTCTACAACAAAAGAAGTGAGGAAATTCGATTTTAGGGTTCCCACCCCTTGCACCCACCTAGCCGCCCACCAACAGGCATTGGGGTGTGCATTGGGGTCCCTTGGCCCTAACTCTACCCCATTCTCCTACACTGCAGCACCTCAGCTTGTTTACACATGGGATAGTAAGGAAGTTAGAGCCCAAGTACTAACGCACCCCAATGCCTGTTGGTGGGGCGGGCTGAGTGGGGTGCAAGGGGTGGGAACCCTAAAATCGAATCTCCTCACTTTTTTCGTGTAGAAAAACCCTAACTGATGCATTAACAAAGTTTTTTGCATAGAATATGTATATATATGAACTACAAAATCACACATACTCCAATAATGCAAACATCATGGGCTGTGAATGCAAATCACCACAAACTTTTATGCTTGCTCAACTTTAAGCAGGAATGCATGGTGCCAAAAGGCCTCTCACATGCTATGCAAAGGGTGCCAACAGAAGACACAGACACATGTTTTATCCTACCAGGACTCATCAATCTGCCTCATTAGAGATGTGTGAAATTGGAAAATTTCATCCAGCAGGATTTATTGTGTAATTAGTGCATTTTACGAAATATTCCACTGGGCAAAATGTGAAATTTCGCTCGTGGCTGGGCACAAAATTTTGCCCCCCAGCTAGCGAAATTTCACTTATGTGTGAAATTGTGCAACCGTAGGTGAAATTTCACCACCTGCAGTGAAATTTATCTGCTTGCGGGAGTAATTTTGCCTCCCACTGCGAATCCCTTTTTGGCCCCTTGGCCAGTGGCCGCTGTCCAAATTTCTCCCTGGTGTCCAGTGGTCCCACCTGGCAGCTTACCATCTGAAATTGCATAAAATAAGCCCCTCCAAGTTACCCTGCCCCCTCCATTTGTTTAATTTTTTAAGAAAAAAACACTCTCATCTCCATGGTGTCTAGTGGTTTCCCCACCCCCAGCCAATCACTGTCTGTAATTACATTAAATAGGCACCCCAAATTACCCTGCCCCTCCATTTGTTTAATAAAAAAATAAAAGTTTACTCTCATCTCCCTGGTGTCTAGTGGACCCCCCACCCCATCAGTAGGCAGCAGCACCTACCCAGTTACCCCCAGTACCCTGATTGGGCCACCAGCACAGCCCTCCACTCACCTCCATGGCGGCAGCCTGACTGAGCACCATTGAGGTGCTTGAATGAATGAATGAATGAATGGCGCAGTAGCGGTCATTCGTTCTGCTACTCAGTGATGCTCAGTCAAAGCTGCCAGCTGTGAGAGAGTGAGTGTCAAGGCTGTGCAGTAACCTGATCTGAAGTAGTAATGTAAGAGAACTGGAAGTAGGTCTGCTGTCTACTGATAGAAATGAATGACACCAGAAGACATAATAGTGATTTTAAACAAGCGGAGAAGCGTGACTTGTCAGAAATGACTTTGAGGGGTACTTATTTATTTTATGTTTATAGCCAGTAGATGGCTGGGGGACCACTAGACACCAGGGAATGGAGGTGATTTTTTTATAAAACAAATAGGGGAGTGCAGGGCAACTTATGTGTGTGGGAGGGGATTCAATTTGTGGACTTGCGGCCTGCTGTGATGGGCAAAATTGTGGGTGAAATTTTGCAATTTTGATGCAATTTCGCAAAACATTTCATCCAGCAAAATTGCTGGTTTTGCGGAAATTTCGCCAGCAAATTTTTTTTCCATTGCATCTCTATGCCTCATGTATCATGCATATATATGTATATATATATATATATTTTTTTTAATAGAATATTGGCAATAAACACAGATAATCCCTCCACCTTCTGCCATCATGAAGATTCTCCCTGACCACCTTCCAGCCGGTTCACCCTCGCTTGCTGTCTATGCATGTGTGTGGTTTTTTTACATTCCCTGTACCTCTCATATTCCACACACCAGACTCTGAATCTGGGGTTTCTTCTGTTTCTATTTTCATTCTATTGTCTTTTTTTTTAATATATTTATTTATTGTTTCTTTTTTTAATTGCCTGGAAATCTGCCTTGTATGCCCCTCCCCCATAGCTGATAGAAGCCAGCTACATAATCCCCACTGAGAACTGCAGACCTCTTCCTCAAAATGGCAGCCACCATGTGTGCCCAAATTAGTGGTCGCTCCCCCTATCTAAAATGGTGGCCACTGACTGCAAAGACCCTTTTTCTGTTTTTGTTCTTTTGCTTATCTGTACTTATGCTCCTTCCACCCATTACTTGAAAAAAACATTTTTTTGCTGCCATAGTAGTGCGTCCAGCTTACTTAAGATGGCAGCTGGCAGATTCCTAACATGGCAGCCTCACTTCAATAGGCCAGCTCCTCCTGTGGTCCTGGCATTGCCCTGACCAAACCTCCCCAGAGAAATGCTGGGCATACACCTCCAGAGCTTGTTCTTTCCTCCCTCTCCAGTCCCATTTACATAGCTGCACATTGCAGCTTTTTGTATTGGTGTCTGCCATGTGGTCAGTTGGGCAGATGCCATGCTGACCCTACATACCAGTGTACCGCTCTCTCTTCCTGGACAGCCACCATTCAATTTAATCCAGTTTCCTGGTTCTCCTGGGAAGTTTTCTGATTTTCTTTTTAAACTTCTCCCCCTTTCAAGTGCACCGAGCAGAGGCTCATTGCTCTGCCCCCTGGTCAAGCCATGCTGCGGCGAATCTGTTAGAGTTGGGGGAAGGAGATGGCCAAGAAATAATTGTAAAAACTGTTGCTTCTTCTCCGGGGTCACCAGATTGCCTAAACCTACTGGGAGGAGAGCCATTATATGCACTGATCACCTCAAGCCCTGCAATCCAAATCCACTTCCCCCAAGGTGATTTTTGGTGCCATACCTAGCTACTGCAAACTGGCCAGGCCTTTGCCCTACAGCAGCCAGCAGCATTCCACAGTAAGTAACTAGAAGCCACTTGTGCACTGTACTCACACAAGCTGTGATATTTCTCTTTATGTTATTATGTTTTTTTGTTTTAAGCCTGTCTGTTAACCTGTGAATCCTCCGGGATTGATGTCCTCAGCTACCAGCAGCTCAGCTACCACAATCATCTGAACTTAAAAGATTTATTGTTTTACTCTAATAACTGGCACAAAGTAATCAGGAAAACTAATACTATCAGAATTAAACTTAACTAAAATATAAGTTAAACCTACGTGTCCAATGAGGAATATTATCAAGAAATTTGCTAAACTGATGTGCTATCTTGCAAGCAATCAAATTATTCTGCAAGAGAGCAAAATTTTGAGGTCACCCAGCCTTTTATGGCCTTATAAGGCCCTCTTGCTCACCCCTCTCTCTCTGTCTCTCTCTCACTCTCTATTTTCCACCAATCATATCCCCCTTCTGTTGTGATGTCATCGAATCCCTCCCCATCCCCTTCACTCTCTTCTGTGACCTCATCTAACTCCGCCCCCTTGGCTCAAATCTAAGTCCCTTTGCTACTTTCTTTTAATCCAGCCTTCTGCCCCTCCCCCACCTCAAATGAGCACTAGGTTGACTGAGGGGGGCCTGTTCAGAACATGGCCTGCCTTTCAGTCAGGCAAGCCACCTTAGTGGCCTTCAGAGGGATTGAATTTGTTATTGTGTTACAGATCTGATCTTTTACCCTCTGTGCCATTCAGCCAGAACTGTTTTATCTTCACAGCTATGACCTATATGCTTTCACTGTTCATAGTAGCTTTTCTGGGCTTTTCACCATTGGCAGTCTCAATTCTTCTGGTGTGGTTTTGTCCATGTTTTCACCACTAGAATCATCAAAATGAAGCTGCTTCCCTCATATATTTGAGCAAAAGCTACAACACAAAGTTAAATGGGGTATTTTATTAGTGTGAAGTTAAAAAACAAAGATGAATGTCGCAACAGTTACTAACTATATCAAAACCACAACCCATTTTTAAAATATGCAATATATTTTTCAAAAGCCTGTTGTCAGATCAGTACTGGAACATAAACTACTTGCATATGTCATAGCCCATCCAGCAAGTAGGGGACATCTTGAGTAAACTTAATTACAGACATGTGTCAGATCAAGAGATCAACCCTTGTCCCCTGGTTTCAGAAGTAGCAGCTCTAAGCCTTCAGTGCATAGCAGCAACACAAATGTATTATGGCTTTGATTCCTGATATTAAAGTACATTTTAGACCAATAAAAAAAACATATGTATATAATCAGAAATGTACAACAATTGATTGAATGTTATAGAAAATGTTTTCCTCAACTGGTTAAACTCTACACTGTATCTCTCATTGCCTATGAACTACTATATATACCATAAGTCTTTTTCATTCCTGTAGACATTTTTCTTTTAGCATTTTATGCTATATTTCTCAAAAATTGCTAAACAAGAACAAGATTTTCCAAACTTTTCATTGCTAACCCCACCCTCCAATTGTCTCATATTCAATGTCCAACAGCTTCCAACAACAAAGTTTGTTCATAGATATTCAAGATTCAGAAAAGCTGAGAAAAGTTGGAGATCAAAGAATGTCTGTGCTCTGAAAATTTCTCAGCTTTTCTAAGCTGAATCTTTAGAGAGAGCTTTGAAATCCTCTGGTATTTTAAAAGTTCTAACCCTTTTATGAGAATGTGGATGTAACATTCTGCATGAAAAGATTTTATTTATTTGTTTATTTAGCTTTTATTTACCAGTTAAATGCACTAAACAGTCAAATGCATATTTTCAGGCATGACCTGGGAAGTGAAAGTACAATAAGGCACAATGAAGATAAATACATACATAGCAATGCAATAAATACAGGTAAAAATAATTTATGAAACATGAAATCACAATTCAATTTACATAAGAAATAAATGCAGACATACAGGTATATTGCATATTACAGAGATATCACAGGACTTGAAATAAGTCATGCAGCAAGGTGGACAGTACTAGTTAGGAGCAAGAAAAATCAAATAGACCATGTAAGTACTCTTCATACCCGATATGAAATGCACATATTTATTGATTTATGTAAAGCTCAATTGGAATAGAGTACCACAGCCTTATAGCAAAACTGGAGAAGGCTATTCTTCCTGTTTTTGTATTCATCTTTGGGATGAACAATGGGACATGTTCATTGGATCTCAAAGGATAAGCACTAAAAGCAGGCTAGAAGAGAGATGCAAGAGCAAAGACAGTTGCTTATGCATGGCTCTATGATGCTGGTTTGACAACTATGTTGTCGACTGTCATCACAGCAATGGATTTATGTAGACCACAAGTTGCAGCTAACATAAATCCGTCTGGAGACTCTGGCTGTTTTTCTATCAGGGGCCTTCAACCCACAAACCCCCCATGTGGGGGGTTGCCCCCTGTACCCCCAGAACTAAAGGATTATCAACTCTGAGTTGGAATTGATTCAGGAAGGGGGTGCAGAACTGGGAGGCAGAGTGCTAGGGTCTTGGGCAGACCATTACAGTGAACTGTGGATGTTGTCAGCATCGACATGTTTGCTGTAATGGTGTCACTGTCTGGTGGGCATACCCTTATGCATAATGTTATAAATGACAACACCCAGAGTGCAGTCTTGAATGTATGAATGGAGAAGCCAGCTAGGATTGGTATACAGGGTGCAATGACAGATAACATGGTTGAAGGCAAAGCAAACCACAATAATATTATCATATTGCATGTTTCACTTACGATGGATAGAGTTAACAGATGCTGAGAAAATCGGAACCCCATAATGGTGCTTTGGAAGAAGTAAACCACAGACTATGTCTAAACAAGCCCAGGAGGTGAGGTTATAACTGATACTGTATGAGAGCTTTCATCTAAGAAAGGACACAGAAAGGCTAGAGGTCATGAAGAAAAGGGCAATGAAGATGATACAGGAACTCCTGGGGGTCTCCTATGAAAAGTGGCTGAGAGCACTAAACAAGTACTTACTGGAGGCCAGAAAAGAGTGGGGTGAAATTATTGAAACTTACAAGTTCCTAAAAGGCACAAATAGAGTTCCCATGTACAGCTATTCAACAGGAGCACCAGCTCAATGACATAAGGGCATGAATGGGAACTGCTGGGTGGGAGCTTCAGGAGAGATGTGAGGAAATACTACTTTACTGAAAGGGTGGTGAAACCATGGAATGGTCTTCCTGCTTAGGTGGTGGGTGCAAAGACCATGGAGGGTTCCAAACATGGGTGGGACAGAGTAAGGGTACAGAAAATGAGCACCACTCCAAATATAGGGGTAGGTAAGGGTGAGCTGAACAGGAGGAGGTAGGTCCCAGTTTTGGCGTTAGGTCACAGGAAACTTTGGGAAGACTCAATGGACCCTTGGTCTTTTTCTGCCATCATATTCTATGTTTCTATGAGGCACCTGATCTGGAATTGACAGTTTTGTGAATACCTGCCATGAGCTGTGAAAAATCAAAGCAAGCGTCAAGAATGATATCAAGGTAGCTGATTGATGACACACTGGGAAGAAAGTCTCCATTGTGATAAGATACAGATAAGGGGGTAGACTACACTTTAGTCTAGGGGCAAACCAAGAACCATCACCTGTTTTTAGATGTTTTCAAGAGTAGCTTATTACATTTTGCCAGCATTGAGTAGCCTGGAGGTGCAAGGACAGGTGCTTAATGAGGTTCTCAATGCTATTAGAGCTAGAGAAATTAAGATTATCTACATACAGGATGGGTGTCCTATGGGAGAAACTAAGGTACATTGAGTTCAAATGTAAAGAGAAGGAAAGAGGGCCATCAATTGATCCTTTTGGGCCAAACTGTGGTAGGGGCAGGCTCTGTGAGGGAGAACTCAAATCTGATCTGTGGAACCTATTAACCAAACAATTGTTTAACCATGGAGGTGTCATATGGGAGATACTCAGTCTGGCAATGTTAGACACAGCAAGGAGTGATTCACTAGGTCAAAGACCATAGTAAGATCTATGAAAATAGCATCAGTGAGATCACCTCTTTCCAGTGCAGAAACAATGTCTGTGGTAAGTGTTAGAAGGGCAGTAGTGGTATTGTAGCCTTTTTGAGAACTGTCTTTCGAAGCAGAAAGAAGATCATAAGAGGGGTTTACCAACTTTGGTGCAACAGCCACACAGCAACTGTCGTTAGGGCAATATCACAATGCCCAAGGTGATTACAGTGCCAGGTATTGTGCCACCCAACCCAAAGTGCATGAAATGCAGTGGGGCACATCAGCTGTCTTTTAGGAATGCTGTGCTTCCCACACCCCTTGAAAGTCATAATAATCACCTACACACTGGAGATGTATCAGGGAGGCGGTGTGACACCTGTGCAGTGCTCTCACTGAGGGCACAACAGCAACCAGTTCACCACTGTGACAGGTGAACTGGCTGCGTCCCCCTCATTGTCCTTATTCCATCGCTCCCTCAATGGGATACCCATGGGAGGAAAGGTTATGGGTGAACTGGAAGGCAACACATTTTAAAGAATCTTGTTTAAAACGGGTAACATGGCAACAGGTCTGTAGTTGCAGACACATTTGGAGTTACTTTTTTTAAAGACAAGCATTACATGGGACAATTTCTATATGACAGGTACAAGTATCATAAACAAAGATAGGGTAATTATTCTGGTTTTTGGTGAGGCAAGTTCATTAGCCTCAGTCCTAAGACGCTGGCTTCATGACCACCTGAGTCAGCAAATTTCAATTCAGTGATTTGTTTGAGAAGTTTACATATTTCTGAGTTTCTAGCAACTTTAAAATAAAAAACCTTTTATCTCTAGGTAACTGGTTCAAAGCCAGGCCAGTTCAGTAATGGCAGAAACCAAAAACCATTATTAGGATGTACTTTTATCATGGTAAATATTGACAAAAATCATGGCATCATCATGGTCAAAATTACAGTAGTCATGTAAAGTAAAAGTCATGAAAAGTCATGATCCATTATGTATTTAACAAATTGCCTCTATTTTGATATTTCACTACAGGAACATCAGCAAAGATTTACATGTTTCAGAAATGTTACTTTTAAGCTGGTCCAGTGTCAGAAGGCAGCACAATATCCTTCCTTCCAGGAGACCAAGGCTCACAGGCAAGCTGTGGAATCCCACACTCAGGCCAACTGGTCATGAATTGTATTCCAGAAGTGAGCTAAAAAGTATGGGTCCTCCAGTTGCAAACAGAAAACAAATTATGGTGTTTTCATGGAAAATGCTAAACATCATGGTTTTGTCATGGAAAACATCAAATATCATTGCATGTTCTTAGAAATTGGCAAACACACTTTGGTTTTCATTAAGAAATAGGAAAAACTATGACTGCCATGACTTCCACAACAAAGGTGCAGCCCCAGATAGTATCACCTGAGGGATGTACTTACTTTTGACAGGGGGAGGGTGCAGGGGCTGGAGTGGCAAGATGGCCATGTTGCTGCTCACTCCTCATTTGGGCTGTACTTTCACTTTATTTTGAACTGCTGAGCATTCTCATTGCCCAGAGAATAAGATTACTTAATTGTTTTTAAAAAAGTTGTTTTTTAGTTCCCATGCCTTGGCTTGAATTGTGACCTGACAGCAATACAATTCATAATAGTTTTTACTCGGGTCAGACTCAGAGTCTTTGAGTTTTCCTCTTCACTTTATTAATAGGTCAATTTTGGTGTAAGAAATTTTGAAAGCAAAAAATCCTGGACTGTGGTCCCAAATCCAAGGAATAATAGTTTAGTTTTTGATTCTTGAGTACCCAGTGAAGTCTTGAAAACTGACTGGAGATGGTGCCTTCTAACTTGGAGAGGCATCCTGCATCATGGAAAAGAGGGAGCTACACCTGTCCCATTGATTCTCTGAAGAGAGTTTATGAACATATGAACATATGAAATTTGCCAGCAGATAAAGGCCTAAGGTCTATCAAATCTGCTCGAATGTGCACCTAGCACTGACAGTGCATGAAAGTAATTTTTAAAATGTAACAGGTAAGCTAATGTTAACTAAGGAGAAGGGGGAGTCCTTACACCACTTAGCAAAGGAAAATACTAAGCTCAGAGGAACGTCTTTCTCCTTTTGTTTTTCAGATAATACAACAGGATTCGGAGGCTGCACACTGGAGCCCAGGAGAGCAAGTTCAGATGGGCTGAGACTTCCATATGGGCTCCAAGAAGGAGTAGAATCCTGCTGCCGAGATTTGGGCAAGATAAGGCAAATGTAGGCTTAATGTTAAACAGGGGTTACAGCCCCAGAAACTAATGAACCCTAAAATTGGGAGAAAAAGTTGAACCTCTGGTGGCCGCTGCTATTCCTGGTATTGCCACGGTTGCTGTGACTCTTTGTGATAGAGGAGGAAAATTCTGAATTTGGGAAAGAGCTGTGTTGAGTTATTTTTTTCCTCTGAAGTACACTTTTATATTTATTATAAAAATAATAACAAGGAGCATTACAGTGATACAACTTTTATTTTCTCACTTATCTGACACAGATGTGACTCTGATGCTAAAAATATCCAGTAGCTAAGACTATCATTTGGCACTGGGGAATTGAACTTTTTCTTAGTCTCAAGCGAGAAACATTTTAACTGTTGCATGGAACGTAAACAGTCCCTTCAAGAAATATTATAAGGTCTAAGAGATCTGAGATCCAGTGGGACTGTAGCAGAAATTTATCTCAGAAATATATAATAACCTCAATATGTTTGTGGAATTATTTCCCCACTGGCCTGGGATGCATTTCTCTATTTTTGGCCATAATGGACCCTTGATTATGGAGCTGAGAGCCGTGATGAGAGGATGGGGCCCAGTGTGGATTATTTTTATTTGCAGCCATGAGTTTAAGTATTGAGACTAACTTATAGGCATGATGTGTCTTGATCACATTATATCCACAAGCAATATTGTTTTTTCATGTTTTGTCCTCTAAATTGTTACATAAAAGACATAAAGCTCTGAGTCTGACTGGTGTTTGTCTAAGAATTGACTCAGAGCACTATAATGATCATCAAGTAATCTTAAAAGTTAAACAGCTGGACTCCTTATTATAGGGAACGCTGTTGCTATTTTGCAGATTCAGCAGCCTATATATGTGCTATTCTGGAATGATAAAAAGACTACCCTAATTTGTGTTTCTGATACTTTAATGCTGGATTCCTTTCTGTAAAGAACGGTGTTACTGACTTTCTTCTGGTTTAATCACATTTATGCATTTTAAAGAGAAGTGCATAAAAGGAGACACCATTTAAACATCATGTATGCCTCACAAAATAACCAGAAGGAGCTTGCATTCAAATAGCTTGCACACATCAGTATAATTTTAGGGAAGCATTTAATGTATAGAGAATTTCACTGATGGTCATCATGGCAGACAGAGCTGAGGCACCCAGAGTCACGAAGGAAACCAAATTAGTTTTTTTTCTGGACCATAATCAAATGGAGTTATTGTGTCAAGATTTATCTGGCAAAAAGACAAGAAGCTGTTAACCTTTTGTTTGAATCTGGACATTAAAGGGAGCTTAAAATAACAGAAATGGGACACAATTGAAAGACATTTTAAGACTTTTAAGAGATTCCATTGAAGATGTTTAATTCCTTTTGTGTTGTTTATTTCATGTTTTATTTGTCTAAAATAATTGTAGATATGCTTTAGGAACTGATACAGAGGTTACAATAAGCACAATTATTTTAATATATCTACTGCTTTGGATGTCAGTATTGCGGTTAAGAATTTAGTTAATTGACCAATGGTCTACATAGTGAGCTGCCTGTTGCAGCTTTGAGTGTTTTTTAGGAATTTTCGAGAATGCTTTTAGAATACTAATGGAGCTATAGACAAATAACATCTCCAAAAGTGGATTATGCCAGTCCAGAGTTGAGATGAGGATTTCAAATCATGGCCTAGGCTTAAAGCTGAATTTTGGGTGAAACATGGGATGGAATTTGTTATTGTGAGAGTGCAGATTTAGTTTCAGGATCGTATATTAGATTCTAGGATTCATTTTGGTCTGGAACAAGTGCCTGAGGGGTATTCAGGGGAGCACAGATGGGCATTTGTCCCAGAGTGCTCATTATTAACCTCTCCATAGTGGCAAATTCTGACTGATAGTACAAGTTGGTTCATATTGGTTGTACTGGTAATAGTCTTTTGTATCTGACAGGTTTAGAGTTACTGATGTAGTAATCCTGCTTTCTAGGCTCTATGGCCTATTGCCTGGCACTTGGTACTGTCTTTTATGAGGACAGTTTTTGAGTCACTGAATGGGGTGCTTGCTGACCACTACACCAAACTGTTTCTTGAGGTTGCAGACCCTTAATTGGACCCCTAGCAGTTGGTGATGTACCTTGGCCATTGGCAAGCTATTCTACTCTTTTCCAATAATAAGTGTAATCATAAGTTTTGAAGCACAAATAGAATATCTTTAAAAGAAGCTGCAAATGAAACTGTGATTTTAAACTATTTAACCCTGTAATGGGATTATCCATTTAGAGACACTGTGAAATGGTTATGTTTGTTATTAGATCCATGAAAGATGACTAGTACATGTCTGTGGGTAAATATTTATGTATGTACCATATTATATGTGGATTATTGGAATCTCTTTTTATTTCTGAAGTATTTTTAAACCTTTGTAATGTTGGGATGGTTTGTCTAACCGATCAACAATAAAATCAAACTGTAACTGTAAAAAAACTAATGAACTGTCATGTTTAAGAACTTATAGAACTTTTCATCCTGTGTCTGAATTTTTGGTTGAGTGCAACCAAAATAATAGGAAAGAGCGAGGAAAAGCAAAATGATAGATATAAACGTAAGTCACTTAATGCAGGGTCCTCTAACTTGGAATCTGCAATTTGGTAAAACCAAACAGTGTTTTCCATCCCAAAAATTATCACATAGACAATGACAAATGCTACAACCAATTTAGCTGCCTGTTGCTCTGCTGTGGTTTCTTTGTTCCGGTCAGAACTTCTCTTTCCTTTCATCTGCTTACCATGTCTATGTAGAATTAAAAGAATGTAGATGCTGGCCAGGGCCATTAATATCACACAAAGTACATCTCGAGCAAATAAAATAAAACCAATTAGTTGAAATATTAGTCTGTTAGGATAAATCACAAAACAGTATCCAAGTTTGACTGTGGGCTTCTGGTCAGTCAAGTTAGTGCTGACAACAGCAAAAAGTGCAGAGTTAATGCTAGACGCCATGCTTAGTAGTCCAAGAAAGATAATGACAGGTATGAGGTATTTTTGCATAACAGCTTTTAAGTGAATCCATCCAGAAGTGAGAGTCACACCCTGGAAACAGCTGAGCAGACAGGTTAAGCTGATGATCAGGACTCTAGACACCCTCAATAAATAGAGGTCAACTTGACAGCCGAGGTCAGTGTAGAAATATTTCACTCCAAACACAAACACAGACTGTGGAAGTCCAACCGTTAAGAGGTGCATAAGGTTTGATCCTGCCACATTGGACATTATTTTCTCTGCTGGCAACATCTTTTTAGTCTTGGTAGGCAAAAAAGATAATGGATATTAGGACCATGATATTACCAATGACACCAATAATTGTTGTCATGCTGAATATAATCCCTTTGATGAGTTGCTGTACTTGCATTCCTCTTAAGGTTTAATGAATGCTCTCCTGTGAGTATAACATAAAATCAAAATACAGACAATGTCAATATTTTCCTTGGAGAGGTGATATTTTCTGAAATATAAGGGAACACATGAATTTCCCAATGTTAAATGTCACAAGACAATCACTGACAATATGCTGCAAATGGCATTCTGTCTGTTGAGATATTAGAGCCTTTTACAAGTTTTTAAAAGTGAAGGAGCTCCATGCCTGAAAACTGAAGGAATTTCTTGGCTGGCTTTCGAGGTAAATATGTATAGAACTGTGACCCATATAGTTTTTAAAATAAATGACGTAAGATGTGTTAAAAAGTTGCTTAAATTATCAGGTTTTCCAGCATACTGGCATGCAATATGGTTGTCTTTCAGTTTTGGGAATGTGTTCACGGAGTGATCCTGACAAAGGACTAGCAGAAAATAGACCTAGGAGTAATCATATTGGATGACCTAAAGGTGGCCAGGCAGGTGGGATGCTCGGGTCCCACCCAGCAGGAAGGGGCATAGCCAGCAGGAAGAGACAGTTGCTGCTGCCACTATATAGATAACTGGTAAGACCCTACCTGGAGTACTGTGCTCATTTCTGGAGACCATATCTCAGCAAGGACATAGACAGAATGGAGGCAGTCCAGAGAAGTGCTACCAAAATGGTGCAGGGTCTGCATTAAAGCCTTATGAGGAAAGGCTAAAGAAGCTTAACATGTACACCATGAAGGAGAAGAGGGAGAGGGGGATATGATAGAGACCTTTAATTACCTAACAGGGGTTTATAAGGTACAGGAGGGAGTATTTTTCAGAGGAAAAAGGTACTCGACAACAAGGGGCATGCTATGAAGCTGGAGGGGGTAAATTCAGCAGGGAAGAGAGGAAGTACTTCTTCACAGAAATGGTGCTGGATCCCTGGAACAGCCATCCAGTAGAGGTAATAGATGTGAAAACAGTGTAGGGCTTCAAAAATGCCAGGGACATGCACAAAGGGATAGACAGGATAAGGAAAGGAAGTGAAGCATATGCCACCAGTGCAGTGAAACAATTACAGTGACAGCAAGGTGGGCGCTGCAACCCCTCCAATGGTCATCCTGATGAACAGGATTTTGAAGTGCACAGCATCATTGCAGCTGCAGGGTTGTTGCACTCTCTACCCCTACACCTCCCTCCTGGAGGTGATTATATTTTTTTCTGGGATGTGCAGTGGGCAAAGCCCCCAATGGTGGGGGCATGGTGGGGGGACAAGGCCCCCTGCAAGCAGCCAGGATGTGCCCCAGTGCTTTGGGCACAATGATGGTTAGGCAGCAAAATTGCCAGGTAATATGGTCACCGCATGCATTTGAGTGTCACTGTAATTTTAGTCACCCTCCTGGGTTTTCAAGCTAACATGATGGAACCAGGTGAAATGATGTTACCATAGATCAAGGGAGGTCTACAGCAAAAAATGAAGAAAAAAATGACAATATAGGCATACTGGGTGGGCCAAGCAGCACTTATCTGCTTTCATATTCTATGTTTCAGTACTGGAAAAAGATCCATCTTCTCACTGACCACTTTACATTAAACAGGCACAGTTCTATCAATACACTTTAATTCACTTGTAGTCATTCCTATTTATTGCAGACACTGATATATTGATCACCCACTTTCTGGGGACAGACACCCACTGCCAAAGGCTGTCTTCATAGGGATCAATGTTATCTGAGCTGCCTAAAGCGAACCCTATGACCCTCCTATACTGGATACCTGAAAGTGCTGTGGAGTGCTGTCAGCACCTGAAAAGATGCAAAATTCCTCTGGCCAGGTGTTAAATTAATCAATGATTTACAGCAGCATACTGAATGTCAGAGAGAGAGAGAGATCAGATTACTGACTCACCGTCTCTGAGACTATTGTGACTGTAACGATGCTACTCAAGTGTAGTACAATTTGCTTTGTGCAGAAGATAGAGATCTTACAAGATAGTACAGAGACATGCTGAAACTGAGCAAGCAAAAACTCTCAGATCATCTGCCAAGTACAAAATTTACTTCATCCAACATGATTCAGAATCAGGAGAAACTGCTGTCAGATTGGCATAATAATTAGAACCCGAGCATACACAAAAGTGTGATGGTAAAGATGCTGACATTGAGATACACTTTTTCATTGGTTCACCATAGGACATTTTGAACTGGGATGAGACTAGGGATGTGCAAAAATTAATTTCCGTCAGCAGAATTTTGGTGAAAGTGCAAATTACGCTTCCACAAAAGTTCACAAATCATTTTTTGAACTTTCGTGGAAATTCTGCCTTAAAACTGCAGAAAAAATATAAAAAACTGCCGGATGGTTTATTAAACTGTGGTAAAAAATCAGCAGAGAGGATCACAGCCAGTGGTAATTTCTGAGGCTTTTTTTAACTGCAGTTTAATTCATTAATCCACCTCCCACTGATCAGGGGTCCCAGTAATACCTCCAATTCCTTCCTTTGACCCTCATGGTTTCTAGTGGCCCCCCACTGATCATGGCTCCCAAAACATTTTATTTCCCTGATGTCTAGCAGACCCCTTCCCTATACTGGATTCCTTAGTTCACAAATAAACAGCCAGCAGTCCACCAACTCATTCCCCTCTATTTCCAGTATTCCCTGGTGTCTAGTGGACCTCCCCATCCCAGATCCTTTGTGAAAAAATAATCTCAATTCCCTGGTGTCTATTAGACCCCCACAAACACCACCCTGACAGTTCATCTGCCACCACCCAACTCCCCTCCCCACCCTGCCCCATAGCATGCAACCAGCGCAGCACTCCGCTCTCCTCCACTACCAGTGGCCCAATGAATTATCAGCGAATAACCGCATGGTTGTACAAGCAGAGGCTCATTCACTGACAGTTCATTAAACTGTGGAAAGAATAAATTCTGCAGGTTATATGCATTTTTCCACAGTTCACAAAAAAAGTCCGCAGAACTTGGCAAAAATCCACGGAAAATCCTACTCTCACTTATGGCGAAAGTTCTGCAATTTCCGCAAAATTTCTGAAATTTTTGTGGAAGTTCCACAAAAGTGGAATTTGCAACTTTCGTTGACCCCTAGATGAGACCATTTTTTCACTGGTGAGTAGGCTGTAGAGCACAAGCATTCAAGTCAGATGTGCAACTTAGTGTACAAAAAGCTAAATCGAGGTTAAGTGTTTTGTATTGGTGATGGTGCAACATAGCTGTGATGGAGAAGACAGACCTTGTAGTCATTGAAAAACCCACCTAGTCATGCTGGTTCAGGGGGTGAGCATTTATCTGTCACTTACAGGGCTAATCACACTGCCCGGATGAGAGGCAAAATTTTCATAAAATGGGTGCAAGCTTGGGATCATAAATTGTGGTCAAGGAAGATAGCACTTAGTTTGGATTGTATTTACAGCCATCCCCAGGTCGGCAGTCTGAAGAACATCAAACTACACTAGTGTTTTTACCTCTGTACACTACTTGTCTTACTTGGCCTGTCAGTATGACAATTATCTGTACCTTTATAAGTCTTCACAGTGGAGGAAGAGGGGGACAGACCACCATAGAGCAGTAAGAACACAGGAGTAGGGATGTGAACACAAGTCCATTTAAAGAAGAAAGAGTCTTAAAGGACTTGAAAAACTGAACTTGGAGAAAGCCATGGGACCAGACAGAGTACACACAAGCATGCTAAAGGAAAATGGGGAGCAATTTGTTGCACCACTGACAGCCTTATTCAACAACTCACTGGAGACAGCAGTGGTCCCAGGGGATTGGATTAGAGCTGATGTAGTCCTACTCCATAAGTATGGCAGCTGGGAGGAGGCTAGCAAATATAGACCAGTCAGTCTCCACATGGTGTCCCATCAAAATAGAGAGGAAATTTAAGTGAGTGAATAACAGTGAGTAAAATATAGTAAATGGCAAATGAGCAAAGTGGTAATTTTGTCTCCCTCCACAAGTTGTATCCCCCCCCCAGAGAGAGTATATATAATCTGCCACCCTTCCCTGAGTTTGTCCCACTCCTTGAGTGGTTTTCCTTCCAGGAGTTAGTTTAAGAAATGTGCATCCCTCCCAACTCCCCCCAGTGCCATTCTCCTCTTTGTGCTTGTTTATTTATTTATTTTGTATTTGTTGACAAGGTAGGTGCACTAGGCAAAGGCATTGCCTATTTTCAGACATGACCTGGGGGAGAGATACAAATAGTAATGTGATACAAATTCTGGTGACAACAGTTACTGGTAACACAATTCCGCACAGTATGGCTGGTGGTGCATTAACAGTTTGGAGTTACAGTCAGTATAAACAAAAGATAGCAGGTAATACAACACATCTGGGGTTGGAGAATGTAATACAACAAGGCAAAGAGCGCGGTTTTGGCTGGTTGCTGTTTTATGCACTTACTATTGTTATTAGCACTGATCTTGATGCACTTTTTTGTGTTCGCGGTTTTTGTTTCACTCATGTTACATACAACCATCTCACATCAGTGGTGGGGACATTAATTGAAACCCCACTAAAGGAAAGTCTACAGAAATATCTTTAATCCAGTGGATTGCAAGACCAAAGGCAGCATATATTTACAAAGAGGCGGTCATGCCAGATGAATCTGGACTAATTTGTTCACTGGGTGACCAGAGAAATAGATCAGGCAAGGGCAATGGAGATGGTCTTCTTGGTCTTCAGCAAGGTCTTTGACACTGTGCCACATAGGAGATTGATAAAGAAATGAAGTTTCAAGGATGGGATCCAAAGTGGTAAACTGGATAAACAAACTGGTTAATGGATAGGTGACTGAGGGTGGTAATTAATGGCACTGACTGTAATGAGGGAAGACTTACCAGTGGGGTGTTGTAACATTCAGTACTGGGACTGGTCCTTTTAAATGTTTTCATACATAACATCACAGAAGAGATGGAAGGAAGGTACGTATTTTTGTAAATGACACCAAGATCCATAATGGGGTGGATACTCAGGATGGTGTGGAGAGAGTGAGTAGGGAGTTTAGAAAACTTGAGGAGTGGTCAAGGGCATGGCAACTGGGGTTCACTGCCAAAAAAGTGCAAAATCATGCACTGAGGGAATGGAAACCCAGGAGCTAAATATAAAATGAAGGAGAGGTACTGTTGGTCACTAAGCAGGAAAGGGACCTTGTGGTTATAATATCTGATGATCTCAAAGTTGCAGGGCAGTGTGACAAGGCAACAGATAAGGCCAGTGGCATGCTGGGGTGTACAGAAAGAGGAACCAGCACCAAGAAGAGGGAGGTCGTATTACCTCTGTATAGATTATTGTTGGAACCCATGTGGAGTACTGTGTACAGTTCTAGAGGCCACATCTCAGAAAGGACATAGGGTGGAGGAAGTCCAAAGGAGGGCATCTAAAATGATGCATGGTTTGCACAAGAAACTCTGTGCTGAAGCACTGAGGGATTTCAGCATGTAAACCCTAGAAGAAAGGAGGAAGAGGGAGGACATGATTGAAACACACAAGTACCTCATGTGGGTGAATGGGGTACAAGAGGGGAGCCTCTTCCAAAAAAAAGGAAGTGCATCAGAACAGGAAGGCATGAAATAAAGCTGGAAAGGGGTTGGTTTAGGAGCGATATGATGAAATACTACTACACTGACAGAGTATTGGATGCCTGGAACAGTCTTCAACCCTAGGTAGTGGGAGAGAAAACAGTGACAGTGCTTGAAGCAGGTATAGAGTAGGCATAGGGGAATACTGTAAATAAGCATGGAGTGCAGGGTCTCCAGAGACCAGTTGGGGACTATGGAGACAGAACAGACAGGGAACATGTGGGCTGACTGGGTGGGCCAAGTGGTCCTTTTCTGCCAACAAATTCTATCTTTTTGTTTCTATTATGTGAGGGTGATGAGACAAATTATTGAAATGTTGAAAGGATTGGAAGACATGACTGCTGGTGCTTGTGTAAAAAATATATGCACTCTGGATGCAGTAAGGCCGATGAAGACATCCTGTGACAGCATCTTGAAAGAAACTATGGCATGCTGCTTTGTAAAAGGCAGATTAATTACAGACCCCATCTCATGGACATAGTAGATGCTGACACTGAACTCAAACTCCCACCATCAGTATTAAGAGAGGAGAGGGATTTCAACAAGTTCTGTCATCTTGCTGCCCAAGCAGAAGTGGAGACAGAAAATGGTGATATCCAGGATATGGTTAAACTCTGACACTGAAGGTGAGGGGGATCAGACCCATGCAGCATTGAGAGAATCACTGGGGACACTGTGGGATGTTTGGGATGCCCTTCTTATGTTGCAGTGGGCAGTGGAAAAGAATGATGAAATCACTCTGCCTGGTGGATAATTCAACATACTGAGTGTGTGTGGGCAAACTGTTCAAAAACTAGCACACCCCAGACAGTTATCTCAGACTATTCATTCAAGTTAAGTGTGCTTTATTATTCTTCCAAATCTTACAGGATTGGACATTACAATATAACTACATAGAAACATAGACTTTGATGGCAGATAAGGACCGCTTGGCCAACCCAGTCTGCCCATTTCCCTATCTAATGGATAAGCTGCAGATCCTAGTTAACCAATAGTCTACTTCTTCCTACCCCAACCCCCTACAATTGCCTTATGACAGTCCCATGCATTCTTGAATTCCACCACTGTTCTTGACTCCACAACCTCCTCAGGAAGGCTGTTCCATGTATCCAAAACCCTCTCTGTGAAAACATACTTCCTCATATTACCTCTGAGCCATCCCCCCTCTAGCTTCAAATTGTGCCCTTTTGTTCTTCCACACTTCTTTTTCTGAAAGATGCTACCCTCTTGGACTTTGTTGATTCCCTTGAGGTACTTGAAAATTTCTATCATGTACCCCCTCTCCCTCCTCTCCTCAAGGCTATACATATTAAGCTCCTTAAGTCTCTCTTGATATGTCTTCCGGTGCAGACCCTGCACCATTTTAGTTGCTGTCCTCTGGACTACCTCCATCCTGTCTATGTCTTTGTGGAGATTGGGTCTCCAGAACTGCACACAGTACTCCATATGGGGTCTCACCAGCTGTCTGTACAGAGGGATAACAACTTCCTGTTTTCTACTGGTTATGCCTCCTATGCATCCCAGTATCCCCCCAGCCCTCCTTACTGCCCTCTCACATTGCTTGCTCACCTTTAGGTCATCTGCATACCTCTCAAGTGTCCCTGATTTTCAGGGACGTCCCTGATTTTGCCTCAAAATTTTACTCTGTCCCTCCTAAAAATTGTGTTTTCGTGACCAAACAGTGGGGTTTATAAGCACAAACTAATGTCAAACATTAAAGTTACAGACTTGTTCTTATTTAGAAAATGTGTTTTACACTAAGCCCTTTATTCTACCAGCTTCCTGAGTGGATATCTCGAATTTTGAAGAAGTGTCCCTGATTTTGGTCCTTTGTCCCTGATTTTTTTAAGCCTTGTCCCTGATTTATGAGGCAGGAGGTTGAGAGGTATGGTCATCTGATATGACTACCCCCAGGTCCCTTTCCATTTTTCTTGTTGTTAGTATCTCACCCCCCATTGTGTACTCTTCCCCTGGGTTTTTGATTCTCAGGTCCATTACATTGCACTTCTTAGCATTGAATCTAAGCTGCCATACATTTGACCATTCCTCCAACCTTGCCAAATCCCTTCTCATCCTTTCCACCTCACCTTGTGTATCAACTCTGTTGCAGATCTTTGTGTCATCTGCAAAGAGACATACTTTCCTTCAGTCCCTCTGCACTGTCACTTATAAAGACATTAAGAGGACTGGTCCTAGTACTGAACCCTGGGGTACCCCACTAGTAACCCCTCTTACTTCAGATTGGACTCCATTTACTATTACCCTCTGTGTCCTGTTCTCCAGCCAGTTCTTTACCCAGGCTACCATCTTGGGACCCACTCCCAGGCTGGCCAACTTGTATATTAATGTTTTGTGTGGACTGTGTCAAATGCCTTGCTAAAGTCTAGGTAGGCCATGTCCACAGCCCCTCCCTGATCTACTACTTTGGTCACCCAGTCAAAGAAATCTATTAGATTCATCTGACATGGCCTTCCCACTGTGAATCCATCCTGCCTTGGGACCTGTGCCCCTCTGGCCTCTAGGTACCCAACAATTCTTTCCTTCAGAAGTGATTCCATCATTTTCCCAAACACTGAGGTTAAACTAACAGGTCTGTAGTTTCCTGCTTCTGCCTTGCTCCCACTTTTGTGAAGTGGAATGACATCTGCCCTCCTCCAGTTCTCAGGTACCACCCCATCCTCCCATGATTTATTAAAGAGGGTAGTCAGTGATGTCACTAGTTCTACCCTTAGTTATTTTAGAATTCTGGGATGAATCCCATCAGGCCCCATTGCTTTGTCCACCTTCAGTTTTAAGAGATCTTTCAGAACCCTTTCTTCTGTGAATGGGCTAGTATCAACCCCCGTATTCAGCGTGTTTCTATTGCTTGGTTTAGGTACCGCCTCTCCCTTCATTTGTGAATACTGAGCCAAAATATTTGTTTATTATCTCTGCCTTTTCACAGTAACCCTCTGCCCACCAACCTCCCCTTTATTAAGCCTCACTATCCCTCCCTTGGTCTTCCTTCACTCTCTGATGTACTTATAAAAGGTTGTATCCCCTTCTTAACTGAGTTGGCTATCTTTTCCTTGGTTTGAGTCTTTGCTGTTCTGACTGCCTTTCTGCTTCCTTTTTCTTTAACTGATACAATTATTTGTCCTGCTTCTTCTGTGATTCCTTGTACTTCCTGAATGCTCTCTTTTTTTCCCTAACCTTCCCTGCCACCTCCTTTGAGAACCATAGTGGTTTCTTACATTGTTTTGTTTTGTTTCTTTTCTTCACACAAAGGCTTGTTGCCTCTGTGATGGCAGTTTTGATTATTCCCCACTGTTCTTCCACCTCTCCTTTCTGCCCATTTGCTAGTGCATTACTTAGGCAGTCACCCATTTTGGCAAAGTCAGCCCTCCTGAAGTCCAGTACCTTTACCTTTGTATGTCTTGACACTACTGCTGTGTTTATCATGAACCATACTGTTCGATGGTCACTAGTTCTCAGATGGCTACTCACTTCTAAATCGGTGGTCCTCTCACCATCTCCATTTGAGAGTACCAGGTCTAAGATTGCTCCCCCTTGAGTGGATTCTGATACTAGTTGTCTAAGACATGCCCCCTGTAGGGCATCTAGAATGACTCCACTCTTAGAATTGTCAGCTGCAAATGCACTCCAGTTAACATCTGGCATATTCAGATCCCCAATCAGCAATATCTCCCCTTTTTCTGCCATTCTAAAGATACTTTCTATCATTTCCTTGTCCATTTCATCCCCCTGAGATGGGGGTCTGTATATAACCCCTGTGCAGATTGTGATGCCATTGCCTATCTCCAAATTGACCCATAGTGCTTCCTCTCCTCTCTGTTTACCCTTTTCTTCTGTTGCTTTGTTTCATTCCCTTGTGTAGAGAGCTATTCCTCCTTCTCTTTTACCCTCCCTTTCCCTCCTGTAGATAGTGTATCCTTGTATGGTTATGACCTAGTCATGGTTCTGTGTGTACCATGTTTCTGTGACTGCTACAATATCCAGATGTTCCTCCTCCATCAAGTCCACTAATTCAGGTAGCTTGTTACCCAGACTATGGGCATTTGTACTCATTGCTCTGTATTTTTTGATGGCTTTACCTCTTGCAGCACCATCCCTGTCCTCATTGACTGCTCTCTCCATTTACCCCTGTCCTGCTTCCTACTGACCTTTCAACCTGGTCTTTACCTCATTTAGTGCCCTGTTTTGTAGGGGGAGGCTGGGAATTCCCTGCTGCTTATCAGTGCCTTTCCCCTTGACTAGTTTAGAAGCTTGCCAATGAAGCATTTAAATTGATCACCCAGAAGATTTGTTCTCTTCCTGGACAGATGCAGACCATCCTGTCAGTATAAGCTGGTATCCCTCCAGGTGGAACCCCCAGTCCCCAATGAAGCCAAACCCCTGTGCTCTGCACCATTTTTTGAACCATTTATTGAAATGCATGGTGCGAAGTACCCTCGCCTCACCCTTGCCATAGATAGGCAGCACCTCTGAGCAGGATACCGTGTGTGCTACTCGCCTTAGTCCTCTCCCCAACTCCACAAACTCCTCCTGCACTGATCTATAACAATGAAATATTCAGAGAAGACGACAATAAGAAAGAAAAGAAAGATAAAATATCAATAAAATATTCAGATAAAAGTCCCATGCAATCTTTGAATAAAATTCATACATAAGTGATAACTTATAAGCAAATGTGTAAAAATTGTCAAAAGATCTGTAGCTGTAATGATGATAGAATAAGAGTCAGGGCACAGGAAGGCGTTTTCTTTTTATATTCATCACAAACTTGAGAAACTGTGAAATAGGCTCAGCCTCCTCTTTGCTCATAGGGTGTAGAAGAAGGAATAGTGGGTCATAATCCCTGTCTGCATATTTAATGAGAGTGTTTTTAATAGTTCAGTCATGAGAATAAATATAAAGTGGGCATTGTATTATGATGTGAATGATGTGATAGAGACTACCTCAAAGACTGGTCTCACATGCATTTTTTTGTGGATGAGATTTGGGAACCAAAGGTGAGCAATTCTGATACCTTAAGGATGTAAATGAGACCATGAGAGTGATCTCAGCAGTACTATTAATGTATGATTGATCTTGATTCTTGATCAGTCAATAATACATTAACATGTTTAAAAACCTTTAAAAAAAACACCAATTTCCAGGGCAGAATAACAGTATCTCATGTTCAGAGGAAAGGAGTGCTCCAATTGGTTGGGAGCTTTCCCTCAATCTATGATATCATAGCTTAAAGCTTACAATAATTGTGAACACTTTTTCATGAGCCATCAATATGCATTTGAAAGTAAACTGTAGTTATTTATCTTGCTTTTAATGAATTTGGATAGAAACATGGTGGCAGCAGAAAAGATTAATGCCCTTCCAGTTATTCTAGTATTTCTGGAGAAGATGGAAGGTTTGATACCTTTTATTGGACCAACAAGTGTCTTGTACAAAGATGGAATTATACACAAGCTTTCAGGGCCACACAGGTCTCTTCTTCAGGTGAATAGCAAAACTGAGCAACAAGCAGTATTTATATCCACTGTGGAGCAATTAAAAATCAGGAAGTGAAGAAGGAAGGTGATAAAGTGGGCTAGAGATGAAAGTCTACAGATGCAAAAAATAAAAACATGAGAAGAAATGGGAAGGGGGTATAGTAGGAGCAGGTCAGTAGGAGATCAAAGGAAGTTAAAGGAAAGACAAAAGCATGCAGATAGGATCTGAGATCAGAGGCTGGCTGAAAGAGTAGAATGGACAGGAGATGCCTAATAGATGCAAGAAATCAAGAGTTTAGTAAAAACAAAAGAACAAAGCCCTAGATAAACAGAGGTGCGAAAACAAGAGGGAGTAGGTGAGACTGAGTTCATGAGTTAATAGGAGAGGCAGGGAGGATGTGAGGTAAAGGTAAAAAAACAGAACAGGCAGAACTCAGAGGAAAAAATATAATAGTCAGAAAGATACAGAACCAAAGTGTGAGGAATAAAGATATGATTTAGTACACAATAAAAAAGAATTACAGTTTACCATAGTGGGTCATGAAACCGATGTCTCGATTCAGTCCAGAAATGTTAGATTTAAATTGTTTTATATATTTCAATTCCCATGTCCTTCTGTCCTGTGTGTTTCTGAAGTTGCCTCTTAGTATCAAGACAGAAAAATCCAGGAGAGAGTGATCTGTTTGTGAAAAATGGTTTCCTACTGGAGTGCTGATAATCTGGTTTACTATAGCGTGATGGTGGTTATTCATCATTTTTTAGTGGTTGGCTAGTTTCCCCAATATAGCAATCATTTGTGCACTTCTTCCATTGAATTAGGTAAGCCACATTGCTGGATTGACATGTGAAGGATCCATTAATTTGTATTATGTTGTTCTGGCTTGTCTTAATGGTGGCCTGTGGGCATATGTGGGTACAGGTCTTACATCTTTCTAAGATGTAATTGCCATGTTGCATGGTATTGTCCCTCTAGTTTTCTGGTTATTTTGGTCTGCTGGGAGTTTGTTATGAATCATTTTGTTTGACAGGCTGGCGGGCTGCTTATAGGCAATGACAGGTGGTTCAGGGAAGATGTCTTTCAGTGTTTCATCTTCTCTCAGCATGGGTTGTAGCTCTTTGATAATTTCCTGAAGGGATTTTAACATGGGGCTGTAAGTGACCACTAGGGGTGTGTGGTCAGTTTGATGTCTTTTCCTGTATTCCAGCAGATTGTCTTGTGGTATCTGTATGACCCGTTCAAATTCTCTGTCAATTTGTCTTGGAGAGTGGCCCTGCTGAATTAGGGAATTCCGAAGTGTGGAGAGTTGTCTGTCTCTTGTTCTCTCGTCAGAGCAGATTCGATGGTATCGAATCGCCTGACTGTAGATTACAGATTTTTTTGTATGATTAGGGTGCAAACTGGAATTATGCAAGTAGCGATGTCTGTCAGTGGGTTTTCTGTAAAGATCAGTTTGTATATGTCCATTTTTAGTGATACTGACTGTGGTGTAAAGAAAATGTATGCTGGTGGTGGAGTATTCAATAGAGAGATTTATGGAATGATGAAAGTTGTTAAAATCATGATGGAATTTTTTGAGAGAATCTTTACCTTCTGTCCAAATCAGGAATATGTCATCAATAAAATGGAGGTAGACAGATGGATTATAAGGGTGGTGTTTAAAAAAAATCCTCCTCTAGGCAGACCATGAAAAGATTGGCATAAGGTTGAAATATCTTTCTAGTATTTCTGAAATTTAAAATTTAGAGGGCAGTTCTGTGACACCGAGTGATGTGGAATTGCTTAGCATACTGGTAACCCGGGTTCACTCCTGAACCTGGGATGGCAAGAGTGAAGTCTGTCAGGGAGGGTTTCAGCATTAATTGGATGCTGTCTTCCATGGGGGGTGCAAGCTTTCTTTTTTCTCAAGCAGTTCCTGACAGCCTGCAGTGGTGACACACATTGCAGCATGGGTGACCATGCACTGTGGTGCATCAAGTCAGGATGCTACGTATGTATGGCTGTCTTGTGGTTGGGGATGGGAAAACCAAAAAATCACCGCTGTGTTGACCAGATGATTTTCACTGGGTCCCCTCTGCCAGAAAGTTTTGGTGGAATGCCCTCTTTGACTGCCCTGTAGCCCCCATGATGAAGTCAAGGACAAATACCAGTCTCTATACTCTCCAAAGGTACCAGAGAACATGAGGCTTCACCCACCAAAGGGAAACATCAGACACATCCAGTGCATGAGAATTGGGGTTTAGCAGCAGGATGGCAGGAGGTAACAATTTGGCTGGTTGGGGTTCCTATGCATCCTGAAGATATGGACGGGTGATCGGGGGGAAAAAAAATTAGAGTTAAAAATAACCAGTCTAGGTGATAGATGAGGATGCTGTTTAAAGAAAAGAAGTGAATGTCTAATAATAATGGAAACTGAGTATTACTTTCAGCAGATGTACATGCTGTTGTACATTGTCTTTCAGATTCAAGATGGAAGGTGGCTTATATATAAGGGGTACATAATACTGAGCTGCAGTGTGATCATTAAAGCACTCCAAAATGCACACTTATAAAAGTACATGTGTGCAATTCTAGCATGCCTTATACATGTTTGTATGTTTGTATGCACAGTGACTGTGTCTATTATGGTTATAAGAGTGAATTCTCTATATCTTTGGTTTAGATAAATGCAAACCACAGCTGAGCATTTCTGGTACCCAAATGACTAGAGAAGCAAATTTTATTACCATAACACACACAGTCACTTTTTATATAAACATATTATAAATCATGTTCAAATATTTCGGTTTCTTTTTTTAATGGAGTTTGGATTTAAAATCATAATGTTTAACTTTGTAGATAATTAAAGAACTTCCTGTGTGGAAAATGGACCATGCCAACCAAACATGGAATTTCAGAATGATACTACTGTTTCTGTTAGATGCTTTCTTGCATTACAATTACATTCAGGAGTGCTGTGTAGAAACACTTCTTGACAGAAAGACTGGTGGATTCCTGGAACAGCATTCCTGTGGAGATATTGAGAGGCAAAAACAGTGGTGAGGTTAAAGAATGTGTGGGAGAGTCATAAGGAAATCTTAAGGCACTTTTACACAGAGGTTTGTAAAATGAAATAAGTGTTACCTGTGTGGTGCCGTTGTACTCTGTTGCATTCAGGTTTCCTTTTACACCCTGCGAGTATTCCGGCCAATCCCACCTCCATTTGTTTTGGCTCCCCCAGAGTTTGATGCTCTAATGGCAGTTTCTGCAGTGCTACTGAAATGGCTGTTTTACACAGCCAGATCAAACGAAACACGTTGGTGCAAACTGCAAGAAGCAGAGATTGCTGTTTGGATGAACATTCACCAAGGGAACAAAACAAATGCACTTTACACATAAGGGATGTAACAGAATACTGTTTCCGTAACAGTTGTTCCATTACATAGACCTGTGTGTAAAAGCACCTTTAGTGAAATGGAAGGGGGGGAGGGAGAAAGAGCCAGAGATCAAGTAGGATCTACAGTGATATGGTGGGAAGGAAAAAAAGGGCATACTGGTTGGGCCAAGTGGTCCTTATCTGCTGTCAGATTCTGTGTTTCTGTTTCTATAAGAGTGTCTCAGAGTTTTGGAAAGAAACAATCCTGACTGGCTAAGAATGATGTCATGTGTCATAATGCAGAAATGAACTGCACAGAATGGTAGTTCAGTCATGCAATGCTCTTGAGAAGGCATTGTTATATTACCATAAGAGATGTCAGAACTGTACTTATCAGCATATTATAAATAATGTTAAATAATTCTATTTTTGTAAAATGGGACATACTTTTAAAATAAAAATATGTTCTGTTATGAAAAATATGAAAAACGTGTGTGAAATTAATTATGGGTTCTATGGTTCCATGCCAACTGAACTTAGAACTTCAGAATTTAGAAATTGATTGCATGAGGCACGTTTGAAGATCTTAAATCAACCTAAGCAATAATGGATTTGATTTTGTAATTGCCTGAATATGAGGAACATCAGGATGCTATTTAAGTTTGTTCATGACTATAACAATATTTTGCATATTCTGGTTTCCAATAAAATACGTTATACAGAGCTTACTGCACCATTAAAAATAATTCCTACTTTTTTTGTTTACAAATTAGCTGTTTTATGTATAACTTACTTTAGTACATTGATTTGCTTTGCTTATACATACAATACCAATCACAACATATCTACAAATTTCTGACCCCTGTATTCTTGGCAGAATAACCACATCCTTTGGACATGCTGATCCCCTTGTTTCCTTTAACATCTGCAGGGGATCAAACATTTGCTGTGGCAACTTCTGTCTTCAGGAATTCACTGCTAATTATGATCAACATTTGATCTTTATTAGAGTTACTTAAAACATATATAGAGTGATTGCTCAGGATCAATCAAAGAGCTCCTTTCCCTTGTGCATGAAACACTATTATTTAGTAAATAGTGTTTCGATGCCTTTATTGAAATGTTTAGAGCCTCAATGAACAATATAGAAATACAGCCACAGATACCACTTTCATGATTGTAAGAGGTCACTTACACTATTAGGGTAATAGACATGCTTATATTTGGTCTGAGGTCCTTCTACACAACAAATTGTGCAGGAGACCACTTTTAAAACCATATGATTTATCTTGTGGTAGTATTAACACATAAAAGACATAAATGACATGCTGAGTCAGGCTTTCCTTAGCTTCTTATAGATTTTGTAGACGGTATTGATAGGTTATGTAGTTGGGATATTTTATATTCTGCTTAAAGCAGAAGAATGTGTTAATCATCAAAACATTTCATCATACTCTTTTTTTTTTTAGCATTAAAATATTTTTGATGTAATTAGATTTTTTTTGGTATATTGTTATTACTCTCAGGTGTTTCTGAAACAACTTGTATTACTGCTTTTATAATAAGTGACTCTTGTGATATAGATAACCACCAATAGCAATTTTTTAAGTCCATTCCCTCAATTTTCTTTATTTGTTTTTTTATTTTTTATGCTGGATTCACACTGTGGATGTATTTGGGTGGTGCTAAAACATATTTCTGCTGGTAAACAGCACTGTACCACAGCAAAATGTTCCATTTATTCATAAGGGGTGTTGCCAGAGAGCAGAGACTTTTAAAAACTTCAAAATTCCATATTTCTCTTTAGGAGTTAAATTAAATAAAAAGGAACAATGGATCTATTGATGTTTTTATCAGAAATGCATCATTGCTTTGAGTTGGGCTTTTTTCTTACAGTTGAGGCCTAGGTATCTTATAGGGCTGTAACATTTTAACCAGATTAGTGAAAAGAAAAATGAAGGCTACAGCTGGTTGCATTTGCGGAATATTTAGAACCTTTATACCTGAAGATGTCCCCATACTCATTGAATTAGCCTGTAATCCACAGAACTCAGATTCCGTTCAGTTAAGAGAACAATAATGGCATCACTGGTTTGTTGTAAGCATTGTCAATTATAACACAAAAGCACAATAAAAAGTAATTTGAAAGAAAAAATACATCATTACTAAAAAAGTATATGATGACGTTTAGTATCTGTGAAAAATATAGCTTCTTTCAATTATTGCCATTGTGCATTTTTTTAAATATTTGCACATTACACATTACAAGTATTTTTTATGTATTTTGTGAGTATATGTGAAGGTTAATGTCTTTTGCCATCTCTCTCTGTTTGTTACTTGAATTTTTGGTGGTATTATCCTTGGATTGGCACTTGATAAACAGATATATAGTACTACAACTAGTAATTCAACTAAAAAGCATTTGTCAGTTCTGAATGTTTGCCACTGGTATTGCTGTTGTATTGGGGTTTGCTTGTGAAAGTTTTATTATATATTCACCCAGGATACAACAGATGAGATGCAATGTCTCATTTTTAACTGTGCCCAGCTTTTTAACATTGTTACATTGCAATTACCCAGGATAGGGCAGCTGATAGGCAATATCTGCTTCTAAGTGCACTCCCACATTTTGACCCCAAATCTCTGACACTTTTTTTATGACCTGACATAATGATCAAGAGAATTTTTTAAATCTCATCTGAAAAGTGATTTTGCTATGCAACTGTGGAAATATGATTTGGAGGAGATTTGAAAAATTACACCTGCCATGTTCAGGAGGTAGGGTAACACAAGTGACATGTTGAACTTTAGGGGCCAACATCTGCAAAAAATAAAGTTTTGAGTAAATGTTGGAACAATTCATTTCATTTTAACTTAGTTGGTTTTTAAAATATTAACCCAAATTTTCAAAATAATCTTTTTACGACCACTGCTTCTGAACATGCAAGGTGTCATTTATAAAACAATGACTGAACTGTCATTTTGTGCCACAGGTGCTAATACACATTTTGGGTAGGGTTTGAGAAATTACAGCTGTCACATTAATGAGGTGGTGTGAAAAAAATTGGTATGTTGAAAAGTTGGAGTCAAAATATTGAAAATTACTACACTTATGAAAGTGCATTAAAAACTGCAATGTAGAATCATAATTTTGTTGTTTTCTTATATTGTTACCCAAGTTTTTAACACAGGCCTCTCACTACCCCACCTAGCCTTCTTATGAGACCACCTTATGAACAAGGGCAAAAAAATGTTCAAATACTGTACAAAGGTTATTTCATGCCAGAAGTGCAAAAACACATTTTGGCTAGGATTTGAAAAATGTCAGCTGTCACATTCTTGAGGTACTGTGAAGAAATGGCTATGTTGAAAATTGGGGTTATTGAATATTACCAATGTTATGAGCCTGCATTTGTAAATTTCAACTTAAGCTTATAACATCTTTGATTTTTAACATTTGTACCCCACATTTTCAACATAGTCTTCTTATGATCCCACCTCATGAAAATGGGTGGAGAGAAGTTTCAACTCCTGCCCAAGAGGTGACTTCACACAGTGACCACTAAATCACCTTTTGGGATGGATTTGCCTAATTTCACTGCCATTGTTCATGTGGTGAGATCCGTAAAAAGGCATGTTAAAATTGTGGGGCAGAAATATTTAAACATGATGAAGTCAGGATGACAAGTTCAAACCCTCTTTGAAATACCTTGAACCGCATAGCTGATTTATTCAATTCATGGTCCAGCGCTGAAGAGTGAAAACTTGTCTACAGTCCAGAAAGGATCACAGAGTTGGACCCCTGGGAGGAAGTAATGGCTTGGGATGGGTGTGGGGTGGTGGGTGTTGAGTGGGAGGGTTGGGGGGGACAGTAACTGCAGCAGCAGCAATAGACATTGATAGATGATTTTCTTTTTTTCCAGGGTGTATGTAATAAAAAAAAAATGAGAGATGGTTTTCTTTATTTCTGGTGACAATACTGAGGATTGGGCACCCCCAGTGTTGGTGTTGTGTTATACAGCACTGGTGGTGGGCAGTGTTGCAGAAGCATAAGGGGCAGAGTAGGGGGTAGCAGCCAGCATAGGGGATTAGGCACCCCTGTGCCAGAATATTAACATGCATGTGTTGGTCTTTGGGGGGTGGGGTAGTAGGTGCTGAGTGGAAGGGTCAGGTGGTTTGAAAGTAGGTAATTAAGGGCATTGGGTGTGGGGTGGTGGGTGCTGAGTGGGAGGGTGGGGTGGGAACAGTAACTGGGGTGGCAGCAACAGAGATTGATGGATGGTTTCCTTTTTTGCAGTGTGTATTAAAAAACTATGAGGGACAGTTTTCTTTAATTCAGGTGGCAGTAATGGGGACTGGGCATCTCCAGTGTTGGTGTTATGTTTTGGTAGCAAAAGGGTGGTCTCCCCCAGTATTGCAGAAGTAAAATGAACAAGGTATGTGATAGCAGCCAGCATGGGGGATTGGGCACCCTGTGCCACAATTTAACATGCGTGGGTCTAGCTTGGGGTGGGGAGGGTGTGCTGATTTGGAGGATAGGGTGAGGGACAGTAACAGCAGTGGCAGCAACAGACATCAATGTACAGTTTTCTTTTTTGCAGGGTGTATTTAAAAAAATACATGAGGAATGTTTTTCTTTACTTCAGGTGGAGACACTGGGGATTGGGCATTGCAGTGTTGATGCTAAGCTTGGCAGCATTGGGGTTGGTATCCCTGGTGTCAGAGAAGCAAAATGGGTAGGGTGGGGGTAGCAGCCTGCATGGGGAATTTGACACCTCCATGCTGGAATATTAACATTCATGGGTTGAGCTTGGGGGGGCAGTTACAGCTATGGCAGCTACATAACTGGATGGATGATTGTCTCTTTTACAGGTGTAATTCAAAAACAAACTAATAAAAAACTACACGGGACAGTCTTCAGCAGGCTGATCATGACAGATCAGCTGTGCTTGCTGGGTGGTATTATGTAGATCAAAGGAAAAGTTCACCCTATGACTGGGTCATCTCTCTGCTTTGAACTACACAAAGTTTCCACTCAATAAGCCAGAAAAGTGTCATGATCAGCCTGGCTGATAATTGGCGTGACACTGATGATCACCTTGCAAACCACTCTGCATTTGACTGACAGTGTCACAAATCTCCAATCTCCAAACACAGTGAACATACAAATTGATGAAGGTACTAAGAACCATCTTGAGTACAATATACATTTTTACCCATCTTAGTGTCAGTCCCTTTGGAATCCAACTCTAAATTCAGCCTGATTTCAGGATAATCATGGAGAGGACATTCTCAGTTTTGGGGACTAGAGGGTATTGGCATTCAGTATATACACACCACCTGCCCACTGACTAGGAAGTGGTCTTTACTGTCATCAGCTATGAAGATAACCACAGGTGAGCAGAGGTGTCCTTTCATCAGTGTGGGGGAAATAAAAGCTGAAAAAAAAATCTCAGTGCTAAAGCTGATGGAAAAAAGATAGGAGCGGTGAAGAACAATCATTTTTTGATTGATAAAGCTTTTAACTGCAGTAGAATTCAGTAGAAGAACCAGATTAAAAAAATGTATAATCTGAAGTAAAATGCTCCAAAAATAGACAATCATATAAAGAGACATTGTCAGTACTATTGGCATTATATTTTGTTTTTCATTAAAAGAAATAATTTTATGATTGTTTACTTTCAGTAGAATTTTTGTTGATTTTTCTGGTTGGTTTTTATCTGTTTTCTTTTTTTTTCTTAAAGAGCAACTGACAGCATCTGGCCAAAAGTGCTACACTGCAGAATTAGAATAAGCATTCGCCCCAGTTAATCTCATACCAAAAACTAGATTTCTACGGTACTTCATTTTAAAGTTATGGGCTAGTTTGTAACCCTGATTTCACTACATGTTCAAAAAAGCCTGTTTCAGTGAAGAGCTGCTGGCGATGTCATCTAGGGGACTCATAGTCTAGTACTCCCTGTCAGCAAGCTTATAGGACCTGTTTCTCCAAAGCTGTAAACATCACGTGCAATGGTTTTCACAAGTAAAACATGCAGCACCAGTCAATAAACATTGCTTTACAAACTATGTGTGTTTCAGGTTTTGTAGCAAAGCTGACAATATGTTGTTTGGGGGCCTTTTTATTGTGGTCCTTTTTTCCAGGTTTGCTGGATGCTGGGTCATGGCACACTATTGTGAGGTTTGCAGACCGAATAAGTGCCTGATGTGGTGAAAGACTGAGATCATTCACACTATCCATTCAACTGAGCTGATTTCTAAAAATGGCACATTAAAACAATGATTCCATCTCCTTGTAAATGGGGTTGGGAGAGGTAATTCTGTTTTGAAACCTTACTAGTAGTTTCTAATTTAGCTAGCACATTTGTTCCTCCATGTTAGGCCATTTTGACCTATGTTCAAGCTCATCTATTATGTTCTACTCTAAATATAAATGATCATTTTACCAGAGCTAACACTTCTACTCCAGTAGGAATAAACACATATAAGGCCCAATGAAAACAAATTATAAAGCAGACACTGACAAAGGGCAGTGTAGTTACCAATATTACAATACTAGCAGCAACACAAATTCCTAACAGACACATTAGAGTAGTACTCCAAATGGCTTCAGCAACCTGGAAGTATGCTGACTCAGCATCCAACAACCCTGGAGAAATGGACCACAGCAAAAAGGCATTAAACAATACAATTTTGTCAACTGTGTTACAAAACCTGAAACACATATAGTTTTTATACCATAGTTGTGTGCATGGTGCTACCTGTTTTACTTTTGATGACTATTTCACATGATCTTTAAAACTGCTGCATTATTACAAGGTGTGCCTACAGGTGTGTGCTAACAGATTACTGCTATAATCTTCTGATACAAATTGTCATTTGCAAGGTATATCTTCTGTTACTGCTTTATTTTTCTCTGTAGCAAAGTGTTTCTTACAAGGTATATCTTCTGTGAAATTATTACAGGTGGTGCTTAAATTTTTGTGACTTTTTATCATTAGGCTAAGCAAAATAACTGTTTGCCCATATATTATTTATTTATTTTTTGCTGAAAAGGTTTTTTTTTGTCTCAGATGTGTTGCAGTCTCCTTCTCACATTGAAGAAAGGGAGAGTGAGGAAGCAACCACAGCTTCCTTGAATTGAGGAGGTTATTTTCTAGACTACACTGAACTGAATTATTACTTTTTGGACCTGTGTATGTAACTAGTACTGATTCTATTTTTGGGGTGGACTTTTCTTAGATTTAACTTTAATTTGCCAGGGAGTAACTGTAGCTGGGATATATTTGCAGTCAGTTGTGACTAGACCTGTTACTTAGCCTTTGTGAAATAGGTGTCTGAAAGGAAGGAAGGCACTCCCCAGGGTGGAGGGTAAGAGTTGTAGGTGATTGCTTCTGGACAGCATAGGTTTACTCCCATCCACCCTTCCACTCACTCCACCTTCCTCAAGCACATAACTTCCTTTATAGCAGGGGCTCTGATATCACTTCCTCAAAACTGCTAAACAACATACACCTGTTCATATCCTTAAAGGTACAGCACACTGAATAGGAGGTAGAGACACTTACAAGCTTGTACACACTGAAACAAGAACAAAAACCAAAAAAAAACAACTGTAACTGGAAGGGACACAGACATGTGGGGAGTGATGCGATGCACTAGCTGTGGAGCAGCAGTCTTCTGGGAGACATTCTGGAAACTGCATTGCTGCCCTATTTACAGACACCTCTCTGGTCTGAGGGAGGAGGTTGCTCATCTCCATGCTGACCTGACAAGGATTCGGGAATCCTGCTCCCCCACCCAGGGACCACCCAGGCCATAGCCACTACCTCAGAGGTTGCCAAGAAAGAGGAGCGGTTGGACCACAGTGGGCTCAGGGAGGGTGAGGGTGGTGGAACAGAGGCACATCCCTCCAGTTGTGCCTCTCCACAATTCATTTGCCACTCTGGTGAAGCATGGTTCCTCTATGGAGGCACCTGCAGTGGAGACCAAGGAGGATGCTGGGAACCTCTACAATGGAGACCCACAGGAGGGTGACCCAGCACTCCACAGGGGAAGGAAACAACTCCTGATGGGGGACTCAATTGTTAGGGAAGTAGAACTGGGGGAGGGAGAGGAAAGGGAGGTAAGGTGCCTGCCTGGTGCCAAGGCTTGAAGGGACAGGAAATGAATCCTCAGGATTGTGGGAGAAGCAGCAATGGGGAGGGAGCTGGATGTCATTATCCACCTAGGGATGAATGACCTGATTGAGAATGGGATCAGAGCAGTGCACCAGGAGTTTGTGGAGTTGGGGAGGGCCTTAGACAAGTAGCACACATGGTAACTTTCTTGGAAGTGCTACCTGTCTATGGCATGGATTAGGCTAGGGCACTCTGCACCATGGGATTCAATGACTGGTTAAAAAGCTGGTGCAGAGCTCAGGTATTTGGCTTCATTGGGGATTGGGGCTCCACCTGGATGGATGCAGGCCTATATATGGTGTGATGGTCTGCATCTATCCTGGAGGGGAACCAGGATCCAAGGTGATAGGTTTAAATTATTCAGTGGCAAGCATTTAAACTAGCCAAGGAGGGAGGCCCCCCCAAAAAAATCAGGGTAATTAATGAGGTAAACACCAAAATAGAGCAGTCAATATGGAGAAGGGCAAGGGTAAATGGAGAAAAAGACAAAGGTAGTAGGGACAGGGATGGGGCAAAAAGAAATAAAGCCATAAAAAAAATGGAGGGTCATGAGTACCAATGCCAGCATTCTAGGTAAAAAGCTCCCTGAAATGGTGGCCTTGATGGAAGAGGGATGCCTGGATATTGTGTCAGTCACAGAAACATGGTACACAGAGAACCATGACTGGGATGTCAACATACTAGGGTACACAATCTACAGGAGGGACAGGGAGGGAAGAAGAGGAGGAGGAGTAGCTCTCTATGTAAGGGAAGGGATAAAAGCAACACAACTAAAGGGTAAATAGGGAGGAGAGGAGGCACTCTGGGTCACCCTGGAGACTGGAAATGGCTCCACAATCCACACAGGGGTTGTATACAGACCCCCATCTCAGGGGGAGGAAATGGACAAGGAAATGATAGAAGGCATCCTTGGGATGGCAGATAAAGGGGCGATATTGCTGATGGGGGACCTGAATATGTCAGATGTTGACTGGAGCACCTTTGCTGCAGCCACATCCAAGAGCAGGGCCATTCTTGATGCCCTACAGAGGGCATGCCTCATGCAGCTAGTTTTGGAACCCACTCGGGAGAGAGCAATCTTAGTGCTGGTACTCTCAAATGGGGATGGAGAGAGGATCTCTGATCTTGAAGTGGGTAGCCATCTTGGAACAAGCGACCTCCAAACAGTGCGACTCATGATAAACTTAGCTGTAGAGTAAAGCCACACAAAAGTGAAGGTACTGGACTTCAGGGGGGCTGATTTTGTCAAAATGGAAGAGTGCCTCAGAAAAGCACTAGCAAACAGGCAACAAGGTGGGGTGGAGAGACAATGGGGAAACATCAAAACCGCCATCACAGAGGCAACAAGTCTTTGTGTGAAGCAAATAAACAAATCAAAATGAAAGAAAAAACCTATATGGTTCTCAAAAGAAGTGGCAGGGAAAGCAAGGGAAAAAATATAGCATTCAGGAAGTATAAGGAAACACAGAAGGAGCAGGACAGAGAACTGTACCACTTAAAGCAGAAGGAAGCGGGTAAGGCAGTCAGAATAGCAAAGGTCCAAACTGAGGAAAAGATAGCGAACTCAGTTAAGAAGGGGGATAAAACCTTTTATAGGTATATTAGGGAGCAAAGAAAGACTAAGGCAGGGATACTGAGGCTGAACAAAGAGGAAGGTGGCTGGGCAGAGAGCGACAGTGAAAAAGCAGGGATATTGAATGAATACTTCTGCTCAGTATTCACAATGGAAAAGCAGGGGGAAATAACAAATCCAGTCAATAGAAGCACTCTGGATAGGGGGGTTGATATTAGTCCTTTCACAGAAGAAAGGGTTCTGAAAGAACTCTTAAAACTGAAGATGGATAAAGCAATGGGGCCTGATAGGATTCACCCCTGAATTTTAAAAGAACTAAGGGAAGAACTAGTAACACCACTGACTACACTTTTTAATAAATCATGGGAGGATGGGGTGGTACCTTAGGACTGGAGGAGGGCAGATGTGATTCCCCTTCACAAAAGTGGGAGCAAGACAGAGGCAGGAAAATACAGACCTGTCAGTTTGACCTCAGTGGTAGAGAAAATGATGGAATCACTTCTGAAGGAAATAATTGTTTGGTATCTAGAGGCCAGTGGGGCACAGGACCCAAGGCAGCATGGATTCACAGTGGGAAGGTCATGTCAGACAAATCTAATTGATTTATTTGACTGGGTGTCCAAAGCAGTAGAGCAGGGAGGGGCTGTGGACATGGCCTGCCTAGACTTTAGCAAGGCATTTGACACAGCACCTCACAAAAGATTAATAAACAAATTAGCCAGCCTGGGAGTGGGTCCTAGGATGGTAGCCTGGATAAAACACTAGTTGGACAACAGGACACAGTGGGTAATAGTAAATGGAGTCCACAGTGAAGAAAGGAGGGTTACTAGTGGGGTACCACAGGGTTCAGTACTGGGGCTGGTCCTTTTTAATGTCTTTATAAGTGACCTTGCAGAGGGACTGGAAGGGAAAGTATGTCTCTTTGCAGATGACACAAAGATCTGCAACAGGGTTGATACACAAGGTGGGGTGGAAAGGAAGAAAAGGGACTTGGCAAGGTTGGAGGAATGGTCAAATGTATGGCAGCTTAGATTCAATGCAAAGAACTGCAAAGTAATGCACCTAGGAAACAAAAACCAAGGGGAAGAGTAACCAATGGGGGTGAGATACTGACAACAACAAAAATGGAAAAGGACCTGGGTGTAGTCATATCAGATGACCTAAAGGTGGGCCAGCAATGTGAGAAGGTAGTAAGGAGGGCTGGGGGGATACTGGGATGCATAGGGAGAGGCATCACCAGTAGAAAAGAAGAAGTTGTTGTCCCTCTGTACAGACAGTTGGTAAGACCACGTCTGGAGTACTGTGTACAGTTCTGGAGACCCCATCTCTGCAAAAACATAGACAGGGTGGAGGCTGTCCAGAGGAGGGCAACCAAAATGATGCAGGGTCTGCATCAGAAGACATATGAAGAAAGACTAAAGGAACTAAAGATGTATAGCCTCGAGGAAAGGAGGGAGAGGGGGGACATGATAGAATCTTTCAAATACTTCAAGGGAATCAACAAAGTCCAAGAGGGTAGTATCTTTCAGAAAAAGAGATGTGCAAAAATAAGGGGGCACAATTTGAAGATAGAGAGGAGGGATGGCTCAGAAGTAATGTGAGGAAGTATTTCTTCACAGAGAGGGTTATGGATACATGAAACAGCCTTCCTGAGGAGGTCATAAAGTCAAAAACAGTGGGGGAATTCAGGAATGCATGGGACAGACGTAAAGCAATTCTAGTGGGGGGCAGGAGGAAGTAGACTACTGGTTAACTAGGATCTGCAGCTTATCCGCTAGGTAGGGAAATGGGCAGACTAGGTTGGCCAAGCAGTCCATATCTGCTGTCAAATTCTATATTTCTGCGTTTCTTTGGAGAAATAGGTCCTATAAGCTTGCTGACATGGAATACTAGACGGTGAGTCCCCTAGGTGACATAAGCAGCAGCTCTTTACTGGAACAGGCTGTCTTGAACAGGTAATGAAATGAGAGTTACAAAATGCTAATAACTTTAAAATGAAGTGACATAGAAATCTAGTTTTTGGTATGCGATTTACTGGGGGTATGCTTATTCAGATTCTGCAATGTAGCACTTTTTGTGTCAGTGGCTCTTTAAAAACAGAAAAATGTTCTATTGATTAAATCGTACAGAAACTTATTTTGTTTAATTCATTGAACTTATCTTACTGTGTCCTTCCTGAATTTAAGAAACTGTCCACTCACAGTCCAGCCCTCTTGACTCAGTTTTCTCCGCCTAAACTGTTGGGGGGAGGGTTCCAGTTTCAGGAAGGATGTAGTAGCATCAGAAGAAAGATGGTAAACAAACAAGTTTCCATGTAGAAACATCTCTAAGGGGGGGCACTCTGTTTTTCACTGCTATTAAAAAATTAGGCAAATACAAATCAATCTGGTATGTTTACACATTCTTTAGAAGATAAGCAACCATAAATGTGTTGTTCAGCATAGGAACTGTTTGAAGTTGAGGGATTCCAGGGTCCCTTTACTGTAAATGCATGTGTGAGATAAAAAAGAGGGGTTAGTTGACTCAGACTTGATCAACTAATATGATGCTCCACCCTATTGGCTATGCATACTGAAGAGCCCAGAAAAATCTGGGATCTGGGGTTGGGTAGGCACTTAGATACACACACACACACACACACACACACACACACACACACACACTCTCAGTAATCCCCAAGGATTTTTTATTGCATTTCATTATTGAAAAATATTGAATAAAAACAGATTAGAACTTTAGCTTCCAGTGCATATATTACCTTTGAAATTGCTCATTGCTTATATCCATATCATCTCCATTTGATGTTGAAAAATCCCAGTATTCACAGCCAGCCCAGTGGCATTGAGGGTTGAGGTGCTGGACACCACACTTCACACCACACCAGCTACCCAGGTTCGGGAACAAACCTGGGCTGTTACAGGTCAGTGGGAAGGGAGAGGACTGAGCGTCTAAAAGATAGCTCTCCTCTCCCAGAAGGAGAGGGATTGCACTTCTGAAATGACTGTCTCCAGGTGGAGGCCTGGGGAAATGAAGGTCAGTAGGGTGCACAGAAAGGGTGGGTGCTTCAGGACTTCCGCAGACATGTGTGCGCCTCCATGCATGCACATCTGGTGTGTGCACCACAGCAACTGGGATGGGAGAGAAATATGGAGGTGAAAACAGATCCTTCCAGCCGCAGGATGAAGCCCAACTCTCCGAAAGGCTCTGCTCCCGAGCCAGGCAGAAAGATAAGCTCCAGTAATTCTGGGATGTGGGGGCTGGGAGGATCAATCTGAAGGGGGCACGGAGGACAGGAGCATAAATAGAATATGGAAAAAAGAAATATCCCAATATTCAATTCACTAATTAAACATATAAAAACTTTTAAATGTAAGTAGGTACCAAAAGTACCCACATTTTAAGTTCCATTTTTAAATGCTTGCTTTTCCACCTTAATATCCTGGTAAATATGTTCAGAGTTGTCTAGCATAGATTCAGCTAAGCAAATGGGATATTGGTTGTTCCTATAACAAACAAAAATGCTTATAATGAGCCTGCTAATTTCTTAGACTGACAACCTCACTGATCCAGAGAAACAAATATAAAAGTGTAGCAGCCAAATAAGCAATCCTATTAAAAGTTCACAGTGAATTCATATCAGAGACAATTGTACGAGGCATGGAAATATTTTTATGTCTCTATGCTGAATAAATGTGTTTCATCAGTTGAAATATTTGTCTAGAAATCCTTCTATCCCAATTTGTGCTTCAGTATCTTACCTCCAGGTCCAGAGTTTAAAGCCCTGTAGCTGCTGCCCAAGTCCCTTGTTACGGTTATATGTTTCTCTATGTAGGGGAAATTAATACAAATTTTATGAATAACTTGAAATTCACAAACCTTAACACTCTGTCTTTCTTGTAAAACAGTTTTTGAGGTAGTTTGTCTCACAGTTTAAACTTAGCAGTAAACTTGCAAACAAAGACTTTTATGGCCATTTCAAGCATTATTTCATTACCCCTAAATCCTTTCTATTTGTCGCTGCAAGTCGGAGGCAAAATCACTCATTTTTTCCTGTGAATTCTTTATGAGATAGGAAGTAAATTAATTTACATCACTTATTTGCATAGCTAGAAAGGCCTTTTGTTATCACTGTGGGTGCCTGTGCTGTTCCCTTAAAATATCTTAAAATTGTTGAAATGCAGGGGGTACTCTAATTTTATTTCAAACATTTGGAATGGCAGCTCAGGAATAGCAGCATCACAGGTTCCTTCTAACTTTCAGGCAATGAAATGTTCCAGTAGTGCAGTAGTAGGTAAACCAAGAAATTATAATTATTTACCAAATAACAGGACTTCCAAAAGCATTTGGCTAGATACAAATGCAATGACCGTGTTTGACTTACAGTTGATGGTAAATCTAACCAGAGATCAGTTGTTCACTATGCAAGATTCAGAATGTCTTTGCCTGAGAAATACAATACCCATTACAGTAGGTTCAGTAGCTTTTATTACCATCTGATTTTAAAATACGAAGCAAAAACAGCTTTCTCATTTCTGTTAGAAAATAACAGTTTTAGTCACTGAAGCTACAGAATACATATTCCAACTTAACAAGTCTATTAAATCCATGAAAGGGAAATATAACTGTATATAACATACTTCTTGTCAAAGCAGATGTGTAGATTTTTTCAGTTTATAAGCAATGTTTTAGTATCTCTTGTTATGCAGTTACTTAGCCCATGGAGGGCAATGTAATCCTTTAAGTACAATACTCAGGAAGGTATCTGCATTAAGCAATGTATTGACTTACTTTGCAAAATGACATGTATGGCCCTAATTATAAGGTGATGAAATTAGTTAAGGGACTGAATGCATTTTTAGAACACAGGACAAGAGTGTGCTGAAGAAAGCTAAAGATGTAGGCTACCATGTTTCCTCTACTATTGGTTACACTCAGCTCTGATAAAGATTCTATAATGTTGAATGCTCAACATGAAGAATGACCATGAAGCCCAGAAATCAGCCAGAACAAGGATCAGCAGAGTGCAGCAAAAATAGTTTGCAACAACCAAGAGAGTGCAATAAATAATAAGGGAAACTTGGAAGACTTCTTGGCTCAAGTGGAGCTACAGAAGAAGTAGCAAATCTATAGTATATGGTTACCTCTTATTCTGCACCAAAATCAGAGGCTCTCAGAAAGTTGTTGTAGGGCAGTTCAAAGGTCAAAAAAGCTGTTGTACAGTACTATCGTTCTGACATCACATCGATAGTACAACAGCTTTTGAGCCTTTACCTGTCACCAGATTGGCTGACACAGTGGGACACCCCAGAAAAGCAGTGCAAACATGGCGATGGGATTTAGCGAGAGCCTACCAGTGGACCCTCCGGAGCAAGTGAGCGGGAGTGGCACCACTGATTTTTTCAGAAGTTGGGACTTTCATAGCCACACACATCTCTGTGTGGCAATTTGTTTTTTCCCAAAATTTAAAAATAAATGGGACCACAGATAAGCGAAGTTGGAGAGCGTGGGAATGGGACCACAGTGAGTGGAAGTAGTACGTAAGTGAGCAGGAGTGGGAGCAGTAGCAAACAACAAGGTAAAGGATCTCAAAGCAGTAAAACCACACAAAACAACATATACTATATAGAACAGTGAATGTGTGACCATCCACAACAAAGGCTGTATTTCCATCTCGGGAGTTGATGACATCAGAGACCTCTCGAGCTTCACTCTCAAGGTCTCTAAGATGTCATCAACCCCTTGATGGAAATACAGCCTTGTTGTGGATGGTCTCCCATCCACTGTTCTATATATTATATGGAGGGTAACCTTCAATTTACATTTTCAGCTTTCTTAGACAGAAAAATTCTGTTTAATAGTAAGTCATCCAGTCCTTTAGTAAGATCTTTATAAATGTAATTTCTTCAGTTTCATGTTACTCTCAAAGTTACTCTCAATCTCAGCTCCCTGATCATCCTTAGCTCATTCAAGGAGCTTCTTAAAATTCACTGTATGGATAAGAGTGAATGTCAGTAAAAACAATAAAAAGACAGTTTTTAAAATTCAGATTATTCCATGATCGCACTTGTCATTACTTCCTCTCATTTCTGCTGTATTTCTACTGTATAATCTGGTCTATTTGTTAGCAATTACATTTTTATTTATGTCTGTATTTCAGTGTACCTGTTACTTTTTGAACCCATGTCAGTTGTTATGTTTCTGGTTCTGCAGTACTGTTTGCCTGTCCTAAGCAGAACCTCCTTGCAAATGATTATTATTCAATGGAGCTTTTTTCTGGTAAAACAAATAAAGTACAATCTTATGATCACGCTAATGCAGGATTGACCTGGCTGTACTACATAGCTAGAAATGATTCACAGGAAAGACTGAGTGATTCCACTTCTGATTTACAGTGGTAATAGAAAGGCATTAGTGGCAAAAAAAAGACACAATGGCTGTAAAAACCTTCTGATTTGTGCATGACTTTGTTGTGAAATTTAGACTGTCTGATTACCGATCTAGTAAACTGTTTTTGCAAACCAGACCGAATGGTCTGGAATTGGACGTAGGATACTGAAGTGCAAATGGGGACAGCAGTATCATTAGACAAATATTTTAACAGCTGAAACACATTTCTTGTACAGCACAGAGACAGAAATGTTTTTTCATCTTTAGCACAAGGGTTTCTGATATGAAGTCAGTATGAACTTTTATAGGATTGCTTATTTGGTTACTTGCTTTTTAAAATAGTTGCTTCTGTGGACTAGTGTAGTTTTCAATCTCAGAGAACAGCTCACTCATCAAAACATCCAGAAAATCAAAGGCTGACATCCCACGTGCTTAGCTAAATCTATGATATCAGGACTTAAAACAAGTTTACCTGGATATTAAAATGGATTGAGCATGAAATTAGAGATAAAATGCATCATTTGGGTACTTTTGGTACCTAGTTGGTTATAATATGTTTATATATTTAATTTGTGGATTAAATATAGGATAAGGTATGGGGTGGTGTGTGTAATGAGAAGTTTACATCCCCCCGAGGTGTTAGATACTACATAAACCCTGAAAGCAAACCTCGAGGGGTTTATTAAAGCATCTAACAATGAGAGAGGGTGTAAACTTTGAGTTTAAGCACATCGCCTCATATTTTACTTTATATAATTGCTGGGTCTTCCTTGTTAGCCACAGCAATTAAATTAAATAAAAACGATATTCTTGTGTGGCTGTGGTTCACTTAGGTTTGAGTGTGTGATCCATGTTCATGCTTATTTATTTATTTAAACGTTTTTAATTAGTTTATTTCTGCCCACTGCCAAAATGTTAGTTTTTGCTGTTATAATGTTGATTTTGTGTCTGACAGTCACTTACAGTCGAGAGTCTGAATGGCAGTTCCATCTCCTGTGGAAAGACAAGGCGGCTAGTGGTCAGGGAGGAAGAGCTGCGGTGGGTGCATGAGCAGAGTGAAGGAAACCATGTGGATGTTTGCGATAATAAACACTCCTTTATTATGGCAAATAATGCCACAGTTTTTCCAAGGCAAAAAGGAAGAACCAGTTATTATATAGTGGTATCTTTCTACTTCAAATTGATCATATGGATATATGCAATAAACAATTAAAAATGTATATATGTACTGAATGCTAAGGTTTAAATATTTGACTTTATTCCCTAGTTTGCAGTTTTGGGATGTTTTGGAATAATCTGCCAATCCTTAGCTAGGCCATGTGCTCTACTTTGTTATACTTTCCAAGTTAAGTGGTCATAAACTGTTTATATGCTCTTCTTTAGTATTATGCTTTAAGGAAGCATATTTTTTCTCTTCAAATTTTCTGCTAGCCAGTTGAACAACTAAAACAGCTGGATTAGAAGTCCACCATAAAAGCTCAAGTAGTGAATGTTGAGATGTTCAGACCATTTCATTTATTAAAATATTTATCTCAGAAAACATCAAATGAGAATTAAAATCATAATTTCCATGTGCATCTTAGAACAGAACAGAGAGTTAAGATCAGAAGGAGCAAAACAGGCCAAATAATACCTAAAGACATTAAGAAGGAAATTAAATTAGTTTCAATTTCCAATATGCCATTCAATCTTGTTTAATATAATCACATGACATCACTTAATCCTCACTGTGATAATCTCTAAAAGAGTAAACTTGTGTTTTAGAAACATTTTTTAATGATAATATGCAATATGGCTGCAGATGTGTCCATCGGAAAATCATTTTCATGAGAGTAAAGTATTGCTGTGAATGAGAGATGGAATCAGCTGACGTACTGACCTGTGCTGTGTGATGTCACTCTGATGCAGCATGAGCCCAGCACATGTTCAGTGTTTTCAACCTGTTAGCCGTTGCATCAACTGAGATGGTGTGTTTAGTCACTTTAATTTTTTTTATATAGTTTGTGGTATCTATCCATGACTTGTCACTTTCATATTGTTCCATATTTTCTCATTTGTATTAACTATCTAGTTTTCTGACTTGTAGATTCATTTCTTCTGTTGTCAGTCAGTATAAACAAACCAAAGAATGATCCTGGAGTCAAGAGGATATGTGAAAATCAGCTCTCCTTTGTAATGATCTGTTTTTATTTACATTGCTCCAAGAACTGGTACTGAGAACTCTCTTCAATTCATTTAATCTAATCTGAGGAACAGTGTCTAATTGAACTGGATTGACCCCCCCCCACCTCTGCCCAGACTGAGTCTTATTTGTGCTCTAATAATAATGTGGCCACTGGAACAGAGGGTAAATGACTCACCTTGGCAGAACATCTGGACAATGAACTTTGCAAGATACACTCCCTCTGCTGTATAGCTGAGTGTATACTGATAGTGTGTGTTCCATGGTGGAAAAAAAAGCGGGGAGAGTTGGGAGACAGCTGCAACCAGAGAAATGATGCATAGCAGCTGTATAAAGTAATGAGTACAAACACCACTTATCTATCACCCCCCACAAATAAGACTCTATGAATGGATTTTGTAATATGTGCACAATAACAGACTTTGGAATATACTGAACTCAGCAGTGCAAGTTATATTCCACTGCACAGTTGTATGTATCTTGACAACTGTTGTATGTGCCTGAGGTCATAATGGGGGGTGGGGGTGGGGTCTACTGTAATTGGAGAAGACCTAGGCATTAGCTAGAGTAAATGAATAGGAAACACACTGTTGATCAGTCTCACTCCCCCCATTCACAGGTCTATGTATGGCTCTCAAAATATGGACATCTGAACAGAGAGAGAATGGCATATTTTTCTGGTCATCCACAATGTGGAGCTAAACTCCACTCACTCTGCTGCATAGTTATATGTGTGTTAACAGACTCCCTATGTGCTTTGCCAAAAGAGGCTGCCCTATTTAAGGAGCAACCTAGGTTGTCAGTGGTCCCTGAGGCAGCTATAGATAAAGGGGAGGAAGGAAGGGATGAGATGCTTCTCAGGTTTAAGAAGGAAGGGGGTGGAGTGGGGTGATGTTTCAGAAAGGGGGGTGGTAGTGACTGTGATGTCACAATAGGGGAGGGGGATAAGGGATGACAGACAGGTCAGCCGATTGAACAGGTGGGACTGGGGAATGGGCTAGGAAGGGGTAGATAAGGGGCTGCAGAGAGTGTGAAACCCTCTCTTTTCTGCAGCTGACAGTTTGATTTTATCCAGTCTTGTTGCATAGAAACTGACTAATTTTATTGAGTAGGATTTATCTGATTTAAGGTAAGGTAGGGTGGGCCCAGGCCTAGCTGACAGCGTTTCATCTGGAACTACTATGTTTGCTTAGGCTAGGAAGTCTAGGAATGTGCCTCAGTAACACAATTAAGCTGTTCTTTCATATATTTTCAGAAATAATAGATTGTGGATTTTGTGAAATTCTGTTTGCCCAAGTGGAGAGTAGGCCTTGTATCCTACTGGTTATTATAGCACCAAAAAGGTTTGTGTCAACGTATGGGGAGAATGGTGTTTTCTTGTGGTTCACTCAGCAGGGCTAGTGCTCTTCATGTGCTCTCTGTAGTGGTATAGTGAAATTAAAAGCAGAACCAGAAAGCTGGGTGGTCTGCCCTGACTATGTGGCCTTGGTGCAGTTGGGCCAGCCGACAGGGTGATGCTATGAGGGCACACTGGTTTATTTTCTAATGGGCTGCACAGGTTTGCATTCAGGTGGTGTATGCCATGTGGCCTTTGATTAAGGATAGGGAAGTAGTGGTAGTATCACCCTCAGGTCCATTCGTGGTTGGTTGCTGATTGGGCAATTATGTGGGGCTCGCTAGGGCTGTGTCAGCCAGCCACATAGGTGCACACGCACTGGTGGTGTGGACCACGTGGTCCCGGTTTTGGCCCAGTGGCCTGCAGGTGGAATATGCAGTGAGTTTCCCTCTAGTTAATGCTGGCCACATCACAGAGAAAATAAGTAGAATTCCAGCCCGGGAGAGGTGAAGCTAAGCAGAGAGGGCATCCGGCAAGCACCCAGCCCCTGAGCATTCAGCAGCAGCTGGGCATCTATGGTGGTAGCTTGGGATTTGACCCCCTCTATTTAAAGCAGATTGCCACAAGTGGGATAGCACAAGGGATATGGGTAGGGGTCAGGAGGCCAGGTAACGGTATTCAGTAATTTCCAGTGGGCTGGTTGGCAAGGTATGGATAGTGGGCAGGCCTGTACGGTGGATGGTGGAGTTGGACTGCTTTTCCCTTTTTAGGCCAGTCTTGCCAAGGGAGGAGCAGCATTTCTGTGGAGTTCTGATGCAGCTCCTCATCGGCGGGAGCACAGTCAGGCACGGCCAGTAGCCAGGTTGAAATCACTTGGCAGGCAAGTTGGCTTCGGGATATGCAGTTCCATAGCTCCTAATGGGGGGGGAACTTGCAGGTGTAGTCCAAGTGACCCCGATCTTCTCCATTGATTTATTGTGGCCTGCTATGGCCAGCTTAGTGGGCAGGGCTATAGGTCATGTGCGGCAGAAAACAAAATGCAGGAAGCGGATGGAACGGCACTCTGGTACAGGGTGTTTGGACTGTTGTGTATTAGTACTGGATAGCATCTCCAAAAGGAGGGCAGTGGTTCTCTACAGGAACTGTATGGTGACTCAATTTGTGGCACACAAGGGAGGGGGGAAAGGCAGGGTGGGGGATACATGGAGCAGCGGGTGGCTAGCTGGGTATGATAGTATAGGCTGCGTCTGGCTATAAGACCTCTCTGCAGTACAAAGGGGGCAGTTTTTTCATGTGACAGAACCGCAGCCAGCTCACATGGCCACCATTTTGAGAAGGGGTGGGGGCACACTTGATGGCTGCCATTTTGGGAAAACAAAAAAAATAGATAATAAAGCAGGATGCAAGGGCATTAGATACACAGCTAGCATTCCCTACCAGAATGGGGGGATATGATAGGAGGTGCATAGAAGAGGCTGCTTGCAAAAAAAAAAGTACAAAACAAATGGTAGTACAGGTCCAGGGGCATTTATACAAAGGTAGTGAGAAGTGGAGTGGGGGCGCTTTCCATCATTTGCTAATCTACTATCTCCATTTATAAAATGGGCATTAAAAATTCTGAATCCTGATTGGCTGAAACAGGTTTTTAGCTGTGTCCTTATCAGGACATAACCTTACAATGGGCACTTCTTGTGGCAACTTGAGCCCCATAATAGAATCCTATTGCTGCACCACCTTCACCAGCTGTCAGAAATCTAGCTGAGGGAGCACTTTTAGGCTACTGTCTGCCAAAGCTGTACCAGTGAAGACAAGGTGGAAAACACTCCCAGCCCCCCCACCACACACAGGCGATGACCATGAACAAATTAAACCATGAACTGCAGGTAGGGGTCCTCCATTTGTGATCCACTGACATAGCACCCTTAAAATAAAATCATACAGCAGACTGCAAAAGCTGTAAGTGCTGTATTTTTTTCTTTTACTCACTGCCACTATTTTCCTCGCAGGACCAGCTGTGGCTCCCGGTCGCTCCCTCTGCTCACCATTTCTGACACACTCTCCTTCACCTGTTGTAACTGAATCCAAAAGAAATTTAAGCAAAAAGCCAGACTCTCCAATGGCACTTGTAGAGTGACAGTTACAGATTGAAGACCGCAAAGAAGAACATGCCAATAACGTGCCTCCCGCGGCTTATGATCCGATCAAGGAGACAACACTTGTTAAATAAATCCAGTCCTGATGCTCAGCCCAAAATGTTATCTATGTGACCTGTGCTCTTATTAAACCTGACAGCAATCAATAGCCCAACACGGGAGTTGTCGGTTTAAAATCCTGAACCAGGAAACAACTGTGTACGGTGGCTATTAAAGGACATGCTTGCTCCTGGTCAGCCAGCCATCAACTGTAAAAGAAATCAACAAAGTAATTTAAGAACATTTGCAAATGAATAAATAAAACAACACCCCAAAAACATGCTTCCTGTATCTTGGGGGGGGGCAAGAAATATCACAGAAAATACTTCACCCGATATTTCACATACTCAGTCCTGCTGACTAGAAATGAAACTGTGTCAGCAAAGTAAGCCATATTAAAGATACCAAATTTTAAAAAGTAAGCCATATTAAATATACCAAATTAAAAAGTAAGCCATATTAAAGATACCAAATTAAAAAAGAAAAACATATCTTTGAGCATTTCAATGGTGACTTGGTGGGTTACAGATGCCAACCTTCTGTAGTGACTTTTGAGCTGCATACCAAGACCATAACAGGGACTACTTTTTTTGTTTTCTACTGATATACAATTTTTCATTCTTTTTAAGTAAACTTTTTATGGATATTTTTTTAATGAACTTCTTAACAGGTGGGCCCATTTCATAAGCACAATAAGACACTCCGAGGTGTGGGTTATGGCCTAAGAAGAGCACGCCCCAGATGCAGAAGGCACTTGGCGCAAGTGCCTCATGCCTCATAATACACCTGGGGCATGCTCTTCTCAGGCCATAACCCACACCTAATTGTGTCTTATTGCTGGCATAAAGTCATTATATATATTGTTTGTGTGTGTGTTCTTGTTATATGCCTAGTTTAAGTGTGCCTAGTGTGCAGATTATCAATATTATAATAAGGATGGTGATGTTAACTTTGATGAAGAAAAGAATGTGACCATGCATCAGGGCTTTTCCAATATAGGCAAGGCATATCGAAAAGATCAAAGTATGATTATGTTGTGTAGAAGAGTATTGCACATGCAGTAGCAACGTAGCCTATACCACTAAATAAAGTCATGTCAGTACTTACTGCTTGCATACACTCAAACACACACACACACACACACACACACACACACATATCACTCATAATGGATAGCATGCACATAGGCCACAGTTATCTGTTTCACAACATTTTGACTTCATTCATCCCAGTGCATTAATTCAAAGTTCTCTAACCAACGTGATCAGGTATTTGAACAAGTAACATGCTTTTGGATATGTTCAGACTGGAATCCTGTAGTCATGTTGCAGCATTAAGTGCACATGAACAAGAACGAAATACCTAACCTGCTGACTCCAGCAATTAAAACTATAAACACTACTGGGCTGGAAGTATATCCTAGATGTTAGAGTAGCAAGCTCTGAATGAGCTTAGAACATCCAGCAGACATGGGTTTGAGTCCCATGCCCTCCACTTCCATACTGTGTGACCCTGAGCAAATCATTTCACCTTCCTGTGCTCCCTAGGTGCCTCAGCAAACAGGTTTTGTGAGTAGTGGGCCTTATCCTGTTATGAAAGATAACTAAGCTGGGGTAATCTCTGTTACAGCTGCCCCCTGTCCATGCCCTAAATGAACATACATTGGCTAATGAATGTAGCTTGCAGGGTCAAAGTTCAGTGCCACAGTCAAGCTGATTAGCAAATAGAAGTTATTCATTATCTTTTTCTGTATCCATATTTTATAGCCATACATAGACTCATGGGGAGGGTGTGGGGTGATATATCAACAGTGCTTGTGCTCATTAATTTGGTTATCTGTTGCAACTTTCTTCTTCAGTTGCAGCTGTCTCCAGCCCCATCCAACCTTGCCATCATGGAACGTATGCTGACTGTCGTGTTGAAGGCAGCTAAGAAGCAGAGGAAGCATATCTTGTAATGCTGAGTTCAGTGTTACTATTTCTCTTATCTGCAAAAATAAGTTATTTACTCTCTTTAGGTGCCCATACTTTGAAAGTCCTGCATAGTCTCAAAGGCAAGTGTGTGTGTGTGGGGGGGGGGGGGATGGATCAGATATGTGTGTATGTGTCTTTGTTATCTACTATTGCCAGCAGATTATTTTATTTATTTTTTTAATAAATGAGATACTGCTGTTTTAAACTAGGGAGACTGAAATACTAAGTGACTTAATCTGGAACATGACACGACCCACTAGTTACAACTGGTGCTCACACCAGGTGTCATTTGGTTGAATATTTTAGATAAGAACACTCTCATTAACAAGAGAAACTAACATATCTGTAGAAGATTGTAAGCATGATTTTCAACTGTCTTTGCCTTGAAACAACCAGCCTTTTCCGACAAACAATCAAACTTCACAGCCTTACATTAAAAAATGACAGTCTCCTACTATGAAAAAAGAATTACCTCTATAGCTCAACAATGTTTCAATAGACAATTTTAATTTTCTAATGTAATGAATGCTTAGGAGTATTTCAGTGTTATGTAGTAGCAGTAATGCATCTCTTTCACAGTGATGAGGTCCTACAGTTTATACAGTGCATGTAGCTGTACAGTACAAACATATACAGTATGTTGTCAAGTTACGTTTCTTCCCCTACAGCAGGCACGAGCTGATCAGAATGTTTGGATATAGCAGATCAGGCAGAGATCATGTCAACTTACATTTTACCATAAAATAAAGAAATGGACACAATTAAGTGTTCCAACATGTATTCCATAAATACATTAATTAATTGCTACCATTACTGCTTCTAATTCATTTCTGTCCCCTTTAACTGTCATGATGGGCTGTCATCCTTACATGCAAGTGGTCATTAAACAAGTTTTTAAAAGTGAACAATGAACCTGCATTAGCAACTGAACTGGAATGTTGTTCTGTAGTGCTGGAGCTCTATGAGAAAATGAGGCATGGACCATTTTTTTAAAATGAGAACTGCATAGGGCTGGCCAAGTGATGCAAAGCTGAGGCACTGGACACCTCACCAGGTGCCATACCAGTTAAGTAGGTTCAGTGACAGATTTGGATCACCAGGGGTCAGCTGGGGTGGAGAAGCTAAAGTGTCAGTAGACTGCTCTACACTTCTGAGAAGGGGAGACCCACTGCAGCTCTCCTACACTGCCACCACATTGAGATGTGGTGGTAAAGCACTGGCAGTGCCAAATCGTGGAGAGGTCATCAGAAATAGACGATACAGTAAGTATAAGATAAGACATAGCTGGCATTAAGCTGAGAATATTGGCAGTTTGCAGTCAATACTGAATGAAGGCAATGTTCAGTTCAGTTCAGTTCATACGTGTTGTATAAATACCATCAGCAAAGACAAGATCAAAAATTGAAAGACATCATGCATAAAAACAATTAACACTGTGCATCACAATATGACATGGTGTAAGGGAAAACAGTTCTTCTCAGATGCAATTAAGTGTGCATAATGCAGATTAAATATTATATAGTGGAGCCAGCCAGGATGCAGCACAGTAACTTGAAGTACATGATATGTCACAAAATACTGCATTGAATTACCATTGTTCCCTGCAGCATACTACAGCATTTTTCAGTGATATTGCAAGGTACTCAATACATCCTCACTGGGCCACTATATGTATACTAGATAATGTTCATTTTATTCTTTAATTTTTAAGGTCAATCCTATTAAATGGCACACATTTAATGGTTGTATTTCCCTGTCAGGTTAAGGAGGAATAACATATCTACTGCCTCTTCACTAAGATCTTTTCTAAATTAAAGACTCTGACAATTTAAAACCTTCCTGCCTGTTATATATATATATATGTATCAAAATTCACATTCAAATGTATACTCAGCCATATCCAGCTTTATGATGTCTCATAAGAATAAGTTACTGCTTCTCTAACAAGTTCTCTTAGTTTCATACCACTTAGATACATAGTCAACCAATTCAGAAAGTAGTTAAAAATCAAACTGGCAGTATGATGACTATGGCTGCCAGAAACATTTGCTATTTCATTTGACTTTCAGCCAGTCCTTATTATTTTCCTATTTACCAGTTTTAGTCTATGAAAATATCAATTTCTACAAGTCACTGATGATACCAGATTCTGAAATAGAAAACGATGTCCAACTCAGGGGGGAGGAGTCTGCTTTAGAGCAAGCTGTTGAGTAACACAATAAAAAAAGAAAGAGAAAGTTGTTTGGTATTCTAAAAAACTTACTCCAAAGTTATAACATGGCCAAACAGTGTACCAAGGCTTTGGGAAGGGCCAGTGGCATTTTGAGATGCATAGGAGCATCACAAGCAGAAGAAGAAGAAAGATGGTGATGACACTGTACAAAATGATGGTGAGACCTCATCTGGAGTATGGTGTACAGTTTTGGAGGCCATATATCCATAAGGACATAGTCAGGATGTAGGTGGTTCAGAGAAGGGCAACTGAGATGGTGCAGGGCTTGCACCAGAAGACATATGAGGAGAGATTAAAAGACCTCAATATGTCTACACAGGAGGCGTGTTGGAATGGGGAGATATGATAGAAACCTTCTGGTTTCTCAAGGGCATTAACAAAGTGCAAGTGGGTGACATTTTTCAGTACAGGAGGTGTACAATGATGAGGGGACACAATATGAGATTGGGGACAGGATAAAGGACAATGTGAGGATGTTTTTCTTCACATAAAGGGTGGTAGATGCATGAAATAGCCTACCCCAGAAGTACTGGGAGCAAGCACAATGGGAGGATTCAATTATGCATGGGATAGGCATAAGAGAACTCTAGAGGTAAGAAGGAGAGGCTAAAGTCAATGACCAAGTATTGTCAGCTACCGCTGATGTAGGCAGGAAATATGGATGGACTGGGTGGGCCTAGCAATTCTTATCTGCCATCAATTACTTTGTTACTATGTTATGAAATGTTGTTGGTTTATGCTTTGATCCCAGCAACTCATTGCTATATGTGAAACAAAATAAATATCTTGTTCTGGGTGAGTGTGACAGCTCTATTTCTTTTTATTCCTGATTTTGTATGTATAACTCCATTTCCCTACCTTTAGTGCTAGCCATACCAATTTTGCACATCTCAACTATTAGCAGTGTTGGAACTGTATTAGAGCATTTGCCACATCGTACCTGCAAACTGGCCTTACATGGTGCTATATGGGTATAATAATACGGTGGTTAGTAATACTGTACTCAATGCTAAGTTTCCCTCTTAGAGGGCAAAAACTTCACCTCCACTAGACTAGAGAGAAAAAAAAGCAAGGTTACTCCAAAACTAGCATTTTCCATTCATCATTGTTACATGCCACGTAGACATCCACTTCAAACTTCTCTATGGTCCAAAAAGATATTGGGACATAGTGAAAATATTTGGACATGACTAGATAACAGATCAGCTAGCAACATGAATGAACCAAATTACCATAACATAGAAACATAGAAACATAGACTTTGATGGCAGATAAGGACCACTTGGCCCACCCAGTCTACCCATTTCCCTACCTAATGGATAAGCTGCAGATTTTAGTTAACCAACAGCCTACTTCCTACCACCCCCACTATAATTGTCTTATGTCTGTCCCGTGCATGTTTGAATTCCTCCACTGTTTTAGACCCCACAGCCTCTCCAGGAAGGCGGTTCCATAAATCCACCACTCTCTCCATGAAAAACATTTCCTCATTACCCCTGAATCATCCCCCTCTATCTTTAAATTGTGCCCCTTGTTCTTACACATCTCTTTTCTGAAAGATGCTACCCTCCTGGACTTTATTGATTCCCTTGAGATACTTGGACGTTACTATCATGTCCCCCCGTCCCTCCTTTCATCAAGGGTATACATATTAAGCTCTCTCAGTCTCTCTTCATTTGGTTTCTGATGCAGACCCTGCACCATTTTAGTTGCCCTCCTCTGGACTGCTTCCATCCTGTCTATGTCCTTGCATAGATTAGGTCTCCAAAACTGCACACAGTACTCCAGATGGCATCTCACCAACTGTCTGTAGAGAGGGATAACCACTTCCCTTTTTCTGCTTGTGAGACCCCTTCCTATGCATCCCAGTATCCCCCTGGCTCTCCTTACTGATTTCTCACATTGCTTACCCACCTTTAGATCATCTGATATGACTACCCCCAGGTCCCTTTCCATTTTTGTTGCTGTTAGTACCTCCCCTGCTATTGTGTACTCTTCTCCTGGGTTTTTGTTTCCCATGTGCATTACTTTGCACTTCTTTGCGTTGAATCTAAGTTGCCATATGTCTGACCATTCCTCCAACCTTGCCAAGACCCTTCTCATCCTTTCTACCCCCTTGTGTATCAACTCTGTTACAGATCTTTGTATCATCTGCAAAGAGGCATACCTTTCCCTCCAGACCCTCTGCAATGTCACCTATAAAGATGTTAAAGAGGACTGGACCTAGTACTGAGCCCTGAGGTACTCCACTAGTGACCCCCCTTTCTTTGGAATGTGTTCCATTCACTATTACCTTCTGTGTCCTGTTGTACAGCCAGTTTGCTACCCAGCCTACCACACTGGGACCCACTCCCAGGCTGGCTAACTTGATTATCAATCTTTTGTGCGGGACTGTGCCAAATGCCTTGCTAAAGTCTAGGTAGGCCATATCCACAGCCCCTCCATGGTCTATTACTTTGGTCACCCAGTCAAAGAAATCTATTAGATTCATCAGACATGACCTTCCTGCTGTAAATCCATGTTGCTTTTGGTCCTGTGCCCCACTGGCCTCTAGATACTCAACAATTCTTTCTTTCAGAAGTGATTCCATCATTTTCCCTACCACTGAGGTCAAACTTACAGGTCTATAGTTTCCTGCTTCTGTCTTGCTCCCACTTTTGTGAAGGGGAATCACATCTGCTCTCCTCCAGTCCTCAGGTACCACCCCATCTTCCCATGATTTATTAAAAAGTGTGGTCAGTGGTGTCACTAGGTCCTCCCTTAGTTATTTTAGGATTCTGGGGTGAATTCTGTCAGGCCCCATTGCTTTGTCCACCTTGAGTTTTAGGAGTTCTTTAGGACTCTTTCTTCTGTAAATAGACTGGTGTCAACCCCTACTAGAGTGTTTCTATTGTCTGGTTTAGGTAACTCCTCCTCATTTTCTTTTGTGAATACTGAGCAAAAGTATTCATTCAGTAACTCTGCCTTTTCACTGTCTCCCTCTGCCCACCTCCCCTCTCCCTTATTAATCTTCGCTATTCCTCCCTTAACCTTTCTATGCTCCTTAATGTACCTATAACAGGTTTTATCCCCCTTCTTAACTGAATTTGCTATTTTTTCCTCGGTTTGGGCTTTTGCTATTCTGACTGCCTTCCCCACTTCTTTCTGCTTTAATTGATACAGTTCCCTGCCGTGCTCCTTCTGTGATTCCTTATACTTTTTGAATGCAGCCTTTTTCTCCTTAACCTTCCCTGCCACCTCTTTTGAGAACCATAGTGTTTTTTTTATTCCGCATTGTTTTCTTAATCTGTTTCACACAAAGGATTGTTGCCTCTATGATGGCAGTTTAGATTTTTCTCCATTGTTCTTCCACCCCTCCTTTTTGGCCTTTTGCTAGTGTATTCCTCAGGTATTCACCCATTTTGCCAAAGTCAGCCCTTCTAAAGTCCAGTATGCTTGTTTTTGTATAGCTCGTCTCCATGGTTGTGCTTATTGTGAAGCACACTGTGCAGTGGTCGCTTGTTCCCAGATGTCTACTGACTTCTAAATTTGTGATCCTCTCTCCATTTGAGAGTACCAGGTCTAGTATTGCTCCCTCCTGAGTGGGTTTCAACACTAGCTGTCTAAGGCCTGCCCCCTGCAGGGCATAGAGAATGACCCTGCTCTTGGATGTGGCTGCAGTACATGTCATCCAGTTAACATCTGGCATATTCAGGTCCCCCATCAACAGTATCTCCCCTTTTTCAGCCATTTTGAGAATGTCCTCTATCATTTTCTTGTCCATTTCCTCCCTCTTGAGACGGGGGTCTGTATACAACCCCTGTGTGTGTGAGTCCATTCCCTGTCTCCAAGGTGACCCAGAGTGCCTCTTGTCTCCCCTTTACTTTTAGTTCTGTAGCTTTTATCCCTTCCCTTATGTATAGAGCTACTCCACCTCCTCTTTCCCTCCCTGTCCCTTCTGCAGACTGTACTTTTGGTATGTTGACATCCCAGTCATGGTTCTCTGTGTACCATGTTTCTGTGACTGCCACAATATCCAATTGTTCATCTTCCATTAAAGCTACTAGCTCAGGAAGCTTGTTTCCCAGACTACGGGCATTGGTACTCATTGCCCTCCATTTAATGTTGGCTTTATCCTTTTTTCCCCCATCCCTGCTCTTTTTGCCCTTGTCTAGTTTTCCATTTACCCCATCCTGCCCTCTGTTGAGCACTGTACCTCAGTGTTTACCTTACTACCTGTCATGTTTTGTGGGGGGAGGCTTGAAATTTCTTGCCTCTTATTAGCACCTCCCCACCTGGCTAGTTTAAAAGCTTGCCAAGGAAGCATTTAAACCTGTCACTTAGAATCTTGGTTCCCTTTGTGGACAGATGCAGACCATCATGTCAGTATAGACCTTTATCTCTCCAGGTGTACCCCCAGTCCCCAATGAAGCCAAAGCCCTGTGCTCTGCACCAGTTTGCAACCATTCATTAAACTGCATGGTGTGTAGTACCCTAGCCTCACCCCTGCCATGGACTGGCAGCACCTCTGAGAAGGCAACTGTGCTTGCTACCTGTCTGAGGCCCCTCCCCAACTCCACAATTTCATTCTGCACTGCACTGATCCCATGCCTAGCTAGGTCATTTGTCCCAAGGTGGACAATGATATCTAGTTCCCTCTCCTGTGATGCTGCTTCTGCAATCATGAGGATTCGCTTCTTGTCTCTCCAAGCCATGGCACCAGGCAGGCACCTTACTTCCCTCTCCTCTCCATCCCCAGGTCTACCCCTCTAACAATGGAGTCTCCTATCAGAAGCTGTTTCCTTCCCCTGTGGTGTCCCTTGCCACTCTTCTGTGGGTCTCCCTTGTGGATGTCCTCAGCATTCGTCTTGGTTTCCACTGAGGGTGCCATCATAGAGGAACGTTGCTCTGCCAGACTGGCGTATGGTTTGTGTAGAGGTACAACTAGGGGGCTTTGCCTCTGTTCCACCACCCGCACCCTCTCAGAACCCACTGTGGTCCAACGGCTTTTCTTACTTGGCAGCCTCTGAGGCAGTGTTTGTTGCGGTGGTGCTCTTTGGGTGGGGGAGGCCTCCTTAGTCCTTGCCAGTTCAGCCTGGAGGTGGGCAACCTCCTCCCTCTGAGCTGACAGTTGCCTGCAAATAGGTCAGCAACGCAGTTTCCAGAATGTCTTCTGGAAAACTGCTGCCCCACAGCCAGTGCATTGCACCACTCCCCACGTCCCCTCCCTTATAATATACAATATGTAATATATATATATATATATAGTTTTTTTCTTTTCTTCTTCTTTTTTGTGGTGTGTACTTACCCTTTATGCACTGTCCTGGGTTATTAAGAATATGACAGTTCTGCCCCAAGACCTGTTGAGGAAGTGATGTAAGAACATTGACTATAAAGGAAACATCACATCTGGGGGAAGGGTGGGTGGGTAGTCCACAACCACTGGTGACTGTAAGAGACAATCAAATACACCACTGCTCCACCACCCTGGTGAGTACTGCCCTTTATAGTAATTCAACTAAGGTCCAGTAACTGATTTGTAAACTGTTTAAAAGTAATTTGATGCAGACTGTCACAGAATACTAGTAGACAGTCCAGTTAGCCACAAAGGAAAATGAAATATGCAGTTATTTCAACCCTTCTGAAGATGCTCACAAGATAAGCAGTTTTGAAAACCCCCTTCCTGAATTAAAAACTAAAATAATTAAACACAAAGCAATATCAATGTAAGACTGTAAAGTAAGGAAAACTTCCCTCAGATGTAAGCAAGAGAGAGATTTGTTGCAGATATCTAGTCCAATATAGTATATCCCATGCAGCTTCTCAATTGTTTCAAAGCACACCCTGTTACACAACTTGGAAGAAAATGGACTTCTGTCTGAAACAGGATCACATCAGTAGTTTATAGTAATTGATCAAAGCTGAAATGTTCAAGCCAGAACAATTGGCTGTGATGCAGGTCTCCCTGACTTGTGAAGACAATTTCCCCCACCTCAGGCTCTGTCTGGCATCCAATTACAAACTGCAGCTTTTGCTATTTAAAAGTACACAGCCACCACCAGTAAATTATTTCAAAATATATTGATGCAAACTGTCACAGAATACTAGTAGACAGTCCAGTTAGCCACAAAGGAAAATCAAATATGCAGTTATTTCAACCCTTCCGAAGATGCTCACAAGCTAAGCAGTTTTGAAAACCCCCTTCCTGAATTAAAAACTAAAATAATTAAACACAAAGCAATACCAATGTAAGACTGTAAAGTAAGGAAAACTTCCCTCAGATGTAAGCAAGAGAGATTTGTTGCAGATATCTAGTCCAATATAGTATATCCCATGCAGCTTCTCAATTATTTCAAAGCACACCCTGTTACAATACTTGGAAGAAGACTTGAACCACCTTGTTCTGTACTGACTGTGAGAAAGCTTTTAGAGCCAGAAAAACTGCTCTGAACTCTAGAAGATTGATGTGGAGAAGGGATTCTTGGGGGGACTACAGCCCCTGGGCAGTAAGGGACCCCAGATGGGCTCCCCAGCCCAGGAGAGAAGCATCCATGGTAAGGACCACTGAACAAGGCTGAGTAACAAAAGGAACACCTTGTCTTAAATTGTCCTGATCCTGTCACCATTGGAGGGCTTGGATCAAGGTCAGAGTCACTGGGATCAGTTTGGTAAAGGAATCCTTCCTCTGAGACCAGAAAGTTCTCAGGTGGAACTGAATATCCCTCATCTGGAATCTTGCCCCTTGGACCACTGCTGTTTAAGTTGCCATGTGGCCCAAGAGCTGGAGGAAATGCCTTGCTGGTCGAGATACCCAAAAGCTGAAGGAAGAAGCTAGTTCCATAAGAACCCTTGCCCTTTCTAGAGAAAGAAAGGCTCTTGCTCTGAGTGTGTGTCCAGTTCTGCCCCTATAAAGGTAAGAAGCTGGACTGGTTCAAGAACTGACTTGGGAAGGTTGAGAAGAAATCCTAGAGAAGTGAGCACTTGCTGGGTCACTTGCAGGTGAGACTTGACTTGGTCTGGAGACTGACCCACTATTAGTCAATCGTCCAGATATGGAAAAATGGAAATCTTTTGCCTTCTTAGAAAGGCAACTACTACTGCCAGGCACTTTGTGAAAACCCTTGGGGCTGAGGTTAGGCCAAAGGGCATTGCTCTGAACTGATAATGGCCTGAGGGCAAATCAAACATGAGGTACTTTCTGTGGGAGCACCTGATGGGAATGTGAAAGCAGGCATCTTTGAGGTCCAGGGAGGCTAGCCAGTACCCTGGCCTTAGAGAGGGAAGGATTATTCCCAGAGTTATCATCTTGAACTTTGGTTTTAAAAGATGTTTGTTTAGATATCTTAGGTCTAGGATGGATCACCACTCCCCTGTCTTTTTGGGGGTCAGGAAGTACCTGGAGTGCAGTCCCTTGCCCCAGTGTAGAGTAGGTACTCTCTCTATGGCTCTTAAAGCTAGCAGAGAAGAAACCTCTGTAAGCTTAGGATGTACAGTAAACAACAAAGGTTCATTCACAAAGAGTGAGTTTTATGAAGGTTTAATCAGAGAAAATATGGTAGGTTTTGAAATGTAATGCTGTTGCTGTCTGGATTCTTGTCTTTATATATTTACTTTTTGGTGACTTCAAAAAGAAAGCTAGGAAATTCTTCTTATTTTCAGCATTGTTCTGGGAGGGGGGTGTCGCATGACAGACCTATATGCATTTATGTAGGTTCATGATGTATGTGCTGTAATAGACTTTATAATGGGACACTGTCTCTTTAAAAGTTTTTATGAATAAAATTAAAAAAAGTCTTAATCGTTCTGATGGCTAGGGTGAATCTGGTACTTCTCCAGATAAGGGAGACAATTTTATGGAGCCAGGAAAACATAACTCTTTTAGAAAACTGGGTATCTAGCTTCCAATAATGCCACAAAAAGGTCATATAATGACCTAGGGGTCAGGGGTCAAGCCCAATGCATTGACTAGATGCTACTGGGTTGACATGGAACCTGACATGGAACCCAGTGGTGCCTACAGGGAAAGGTGAATGGTTGCACCCCATCACACTGTGGGTGGCTTGAAGATGACCAGCCTGTATGTATAAGACACACACATTTTGAATGCAGGCAGTTGATAAACAGTTTAGCTCAGAGTCAGATAGCCTGTCTAGCTGGCATACACTTGAAGACCAGAAGTATATGTGTAGGCCTGGAAAAATCTCTAAAACCAGACCTTAGCATGTGAAAACTTAGACTTTTCACTAACTGAACAGAAAATTCAAATTTGTAAGTCAGAATTTTGGAAACCTAGACTTTTCACTAAGGAAAGCACTGAAACCTTTTTAAAAGGACATTCAGAGGAACTGATATGTGATACAAACTTGCTACAAAACTGTTGCTTATGGACCCATCTCTACAAGGACATTAAAAATCTTGTCTGGACTCTAACATCAAAACAAGGTATAGTTTCGAATCACAGTATCTAGTGTTTTATGTAAACTATCCATTTTTACTTTTGATATTTTCTGCATTTCAAAGTTCTTCCAAACTATAGAATTTTCTGTAATGCTTTTATTTTAAGTAAATTTTACGATTTTCTTATCAACTCTGCCTGGGGTCTGATTGTGTGATCTAACATTTTAACAAGAGGGTTTTGAAAAGACTGTGTGCCTTGAAAGATAGTACCGCTTGGCTATCATACCAAACTACTTAGGCAAGATATAGCCAGTGGCTGTGGTGGGCTTCAAACAGTGAACATAGTGCAGAGTCAAGGGAACTCAAAACTACAGTTTCCATCCTCCCACTGGGAAAAGGAAGGTTGGTGAATTCTTCCTGAACCCCTTAAAACTGCTCATGAGTTCTTAAAAAGGGGGATCCTCTCTGCAAACAGGAGGTCCTACTGGTCTGCCCAGGGTTTGGGGCTCAGGGGCTCGTGACAGGGGGTACAGATGAAAACCAACTAAAACTGAACCAGATTAAGGTATTGATAATATTTTTTGTGAATGGAGGACATTTGGCTAGGACACAGGGGAAATTCCATTACTCTTATCAAGAAGTAGCATGGGATCTTTAATGACACCTAAACAGCCACCAAAATAGGCAGAGGGGACCTCGGTTTAATACCTCATCTGAAAATGACACATCTGGAGTGCAGCTCCCCTCTCATGCTGCCCTACAGTGTCAAAATTGGGATTTTACTTCCATGTGTAGGGCTAGAATCCTCAAGCATGCAATCTTCTTGCCCAGATGTTAGTTTGCAACCTGCTGAGCCTCATTTTCTCTAAGAAACCTTGGGGGTGGATTTTCAAAGCATATATCTAGATTCCATTTACTACTGTACCACTTTGAACAAAAGCAAAATTACCACTATGGATAACTCCTGGACATTTCAAACTAGAGCTATTTTTTTTAAACTTGTTTATTAAATTTTCTCAAACATATATGACATACAAAGACTTACACACATACATACCAGGGAGTACCCCCAGTCCCCCAGCCATAAACTGGCTGCGGATACTATGTACATCTAAAACTATGTACATACACATCTACGTTGAAATTTCTATACCTCTAATAAGCTGTCTGACCAGTATCTAACCTTAGAAATAGGGTAGGCCTTAATTTAGCTCAGATATATAAAACCTGATAGATGATTGCCCACCACCAAGTATACCTAGGTTATCTTGACACCTCATGCTAAGGGCAGATTAACAACCGCAGCTGTGTCCCTAGAAAAGGGAGAGAGTCCCCACACCCCTTCCTAATCCACAGATCTTTATGTTCCTATCCTATGTATAGCCAGAAGTACAGTTCAATTTATTTGCAGATTTGCAAAGGAAAAACATAGCAACTAAGCAAACCTTCAAACTGTTATTCATCTGCTAATCTCACCCCAACAGACAGGCCCCCGCTCCGGGCGCTTACTAGTTGTATAGAATAAACGGCTTCCAAAGCCAGCCACCTTTTCTTACATAATCCCATCTTGCCCTTGCCCAACATCTGCCTTCGTACCATTTCCAGGGTTGTCATAAGATCCCCCACCCATTGGTCATAAGTATAGGCAAGGCTGTCTTTCCAGTGCTTTAAAACAAAGGATTTGACAAGGGCCATGAGTAAGGAAAGGTGATATTTAGCTATAACCCCTGAAGCCTGAGACAGATCCCCAAGCACACAAATTTCAGGTAGTGTAAACTCCGAATAATCTAGGATGGGGTCCATATTCTGTTTAATTTCAAGACTAAGGGGCTGGATCTTAGAGCAATCTCACATCACATGCAATATGTCCCCCTGTTTCTCACCGCACCTGAAGCATAGGTCTGTCTGTTCGAGGTTTCTTGCACATAGCTTTGCGAGTATAGTACATATTAGAAGAAATAAACAGTTGCATATTCTTGAGTTTAGGTATCAATCATTCAATCAATCAATCACTTTATTTAACCAGGCATAAACACCATTGAGCAAGCTCATTTTCAAGGTGGTCATGGGCATTAATACAATACAGTACACTTCATAAGATTACAATTACGGTGGACAACGGTGCCAAAAAAAAAGAAAGAAAAAACATTGTGAAGGTGCCGGTCAATATGGGCCTATACATACCAGTCAACATAATTAACATGCAAAGGTACATAATGATAAGCTTTACTGAAATGAGAAGAGACAACAATCCTATATAGTCTCCGCTATGTAAGAGCTCAGACCTAAACGATAAAAAATAAGGAGATATTAAGGAATAGGGTAGAAACTGGGGTGAAAGATTAGGCAGCCAAAAGGGAGGCCAGAATAGGTAAAAGGTAGAGAATAGGCAGGGCCATCTTGGATTAAGGGAACTAGGCTTTTAAATCCTAGGTTTCTGTTGTTAGGAATGTGGGGTGGATGAGATACTTAGGCGTAGGATTTAAGAGTGGTACCCGGGGCTTAGGGGTCATCGGCATCTGAAACAGTTGCATGATTCCCTCAGATAATCCGTTAATAGAGCTATATAGAGCTAGAGTATAGTTATATATTTAAAGCTTTTCCATACGATCTTCCAGTTAGGCCTTAGGGGAGACATAATCTTGTCCCAATATGGGATATGAGTTGGGAAGCTTGAGCCCACAAAATTCAAAAGCACCCTGTAAATTTGGGAGATAGGCTTATTTGCAAAATTCACCCCATTTAGTTTTTCCCAAGTAAACCCATTCTCCTGGGGATCTACCATCCCTTTTTTCACCCTGCTCAGCAAAATAATAAGCTGCATCTTCTTGAAGAAGTGCAGTCCCTCACATTGAGGTGGAAGAACAACACTATCCTCATTTATACAGTCAGACAACTTAAGGTCCCATAACTGTCTGGCCCATTGCTTTATAATAATTTGACCACCTAACCGAAAATTCGGGTTGCCTAATATCAGTTGATCCCATGATTTCTCTTGTCCCCTCCTTTGTGCTGGCATTAAAAAGGACCACCATGCATTAACCATTTTTCCTATTGGAGTCAACTTCCCTTTTTTAGGGAGCTTTTCTGGGTGGGAGAAAAGCAGTGCTTCTGGGGAAACTCCCAATTCCTTTAAGATCTGTATCTCTATGCAAAGCCAAATTCGCACATATTCCCCCCCCCATCCATTCCATCGTCCTATTATCCCTAGCTGCTCTGCCACATAATACAATTGGAGATCTGCCATCTTAAAGCCCCCTATATACTGTGGGAGTCGCATGACTGTGTGTTTTTTCCTAGCGGGCTTGGAGTTCCATAGAAAGCCAGATAGCAACTTTCTGATTTTTATAAACCAGGACTGAGGGAAGAGATACGGCGCTAAATGAATCGGGTACAATAGCCTAGGCAATAGATTCATTTTGACCATTCCTAACCTAGCTGTAAAGTTCAGTGGAAGTTTATTCCATCTGAGCATGTCACCCCTGATTGTAGTTAATAGTTTTTCCAAATTAATCTCTGCTCCCTCCATTAGGGGTAATCCATATACCTAAGTACTTGATTACTTTAGGGGCCCGGTGAATCTGGAGTGGCTCGAAATCTGTCCTAAAAGTGTGTGGTGTAAGGGGGAGAATTTGTGTTTTGCTTAAGTTTAGTTTATAATTCGAGACTGCTGAGTATCTTCATATAATTTCCAATGCCTGTCTAAAGCCCTCAGCCGGGTCCTGCAAATGTAAACGTATGTCATCCACAAACACAGACAGTTTAAGTTCCTCCCCACAAATTTTAATTCCCTGGATCCTGGGATCTAGGTTAAGTGCCCTTAACAAGGGTTCTAAGTAAATTTTGAACAAAATAGGGGAAAGGGGGCATCCTTGCCTAGTCCCATTCTCTAATTTAATTTCCTGAGATAGGTATCCATTGCATAACACCCTGGCAGTAGGGGCTGCATATACATTTTTAATTCCCCTGAGAAGACCTTCAGGGAATCCCATCCTCGCCATGATGGCAAAAAGAAAGGTGTGAGAAACCCTGTCGCAGGCCTTCTCAGCATCTAAAGATATCAGGGCCATAGGTATCTGAGAGTCCAGTGCATAGTTAAGGATATGATGCAGCTTTCTTAGTGCATCACGAGCCCCCCTGCCCAGCATAAACCCTACCTGTTCCTGACTAATTAAACTTGGAGCAACTTTCAAGATTCTATTAGCCAGTATCCTTGGCAGGATCTTGATATCCTGACTCATCAGTGCAATCGGTCTGTAGCTCTCCGGAAGCTCCTTTGGCTTATCCAGTTTTGGGATGAGAGTGATATATGCTTGGTAAAGTGGGGGATGAGACATCCCTGCTTGCATTATCCTAGTAAACATATCTTTTAGGTGAGGAAGTACTGTTGAAATATGTGTTTTATAAAACTTGGCTGTAAGGCCATCAGGCCCCGGAGTTTTACCATCTGGCAAAGATTTGACCATCTCTAAGATTTCCCCCTCACTTATTGGAACTGCCAGCCCTTGTACCTGTGCCGAGTCTAGAACAGGGAGAGGTATGCTTTCAGAAAATGCTGTATTTCTTCCCTATTGTCAGTCCCCCACTTGATAAATCCCTTTGTAGTAAGTTGCAAAGGCATCAGCCATTTCTTGGGGGTCAGTTATAGTTTCCCCTTCCACTTTTATTAAGTTTACCATTCGTGCGGCCTCCCATTCCCTCACTCTAGCCGCTAGAAGGCGGCCAGGCACATCTCCCTGCATTAAATACTTAGCTTGGATTTTCTCCAACCAAAAATCCACTTTGGCATAGATCCGGTCTGCCATCTCATCCTTCAGATCCCCAAGTTCAGCATCTAATTCTGCAGATGACCCTTCTAAAGGCACAAGAGAATCTATAGCCCCCTAAGATAAACTCCTCTCGGGCATGTCTGAGTTTATTTCTTCTTGCTGCATATCTTTGTGCTACCCCCGAATACAGAACTTTACAAGCTGGCCAAGCTATTTGTTTATCCTGCAATGTTGGTAGTTGAACTTGAATGATCTTTCTAAGAGCCTCCTCTAACTTTCCCTGTAGTTTAGTATCAGTCAATAGAGATTCATCTACTCTCCATCTATATGGCTTGGGCGGAGAGGCTTTTAGCTCCCAAGTCATCTGTGTAGGGGAATGATCAGATAAGATTCTGCTATAAGTAACCATTTCTTTTTTTCCCACCAACGCTTCCTTATTGACCTGGAAAAAAATCAATCCTGGAGTGCATTTTATGGGCCCCTGACAAGAAAGTCATGCTATTTGATCCCTTACCATGTATCCAAGCAGGGTCCACCAATGCCATAGCCTCTAAAAAGCAACCCATAGCCTCCTGTGCTCTGGAAGGAAGTTTCTTAGAAGGTGGATTCCTATCTTCCCAATTATTTAGGCACAAGTTCCAATCCCCTGCTAGAATTATTGGATGTGCTGGCAACCCCACTACATCTGCCTCTAATGAAGCAAAAAAATCTGGGTTAGGGTGCGTTGGGCCAGAAATGGAGGTGATTGACAAGTCTGAACCCAGGATAGAGCCTGAGAGAAAAATTCCCCTGTTGTCCCTTCTTATTACCACTCTCTTTACCACATATGGGCAAGCCTTCCTCACCAGAATAGCAACTCCCCCCAAAGCCGTTGTGTTTCCCACTCCAAATACCTGACCCACCCACATTTTTTCAACAGATCCAGTTCCTCTGATAAAAGATGATTCTCCTGTAAAGTAACAAGTTGTGCCCCCATTCATTGAATATGTCTCAGAATCGCCATCCTTGTTCACCTACCCCTAAGGCCTTTAACATTCCAAGAGATAATTTTAATATTTTACATTGTGTATATATATATATATATATATATATATATATATATATATATACTGTATATATATACTCCCTGTTTATTACCTTGCTATGATCTGCCAGTGTCTTGTTCCCAGCTAATGGACCCTCTCTCTTTTCTTTCTTTTCCCCACCCCTCACACTTCCCAATCCTATGTTCGCCTTCCTAGAAAAATAGCGATCCATGAATAAGCCAGTTCCCGAGTGTCCCCCGGGTCCCCTCGAGCTCATACCAGAGATTAATGATGATCCCATCCTTCCAGCGTCTCCCTACACTGCCCCATAATTTAGCTTCTCCTCACTCTCCTTCTCCTAACCCCATTGTCCATAATCCCTCCCCTACTTTTATTTCCAGAAAAGAAAAAAAGCTTTGAATGTCACTTCCCTATCCAAAAACCCTCATATATGTGCTGAGAGAAGAAAGGAAAAAGCACAGACTCAGGGAGATTACACCACATTCCATTCTTCTCCTCCATAGCAGTAGGAAAAAGGAAGGAAGTTAAATCAATGGCTAAAAAAAAAAAAGAAATTAATAGTAATAAATGTAAAAAAAAAGGGTTTCTTCCCCCCGTTTTTTAAAAAAAATATACATAAAAAAGAGGTGGGAATAAGACATAAGGGGAGATACATTCCTAGTGCTCTCCCAGATTATAGATATTTTCAGGCAATCCTGCCTGATTATCTTTCAGCGTGCGCTAATGATTGATGGCATTTTATTTTGACACGCTATTATAGTGCACTTCAGATTCTTTACCTACTATTCTCCATGGACCTTCATTGTTTCACAAAATAACCACCACCCCTATGATGTAGTTTCCATTTTCCCTGTATTGCGAGGGAAGCCCAGCTCTAGCCTTCCAATCCGATATTAAACCAAGAATCCTCTCCTCCGCTTCCCCCCCAAAAGACTGTTCACAATACTAAAGCTAGCCTGTTGAAGCAAAGCAGTAACTTACCAGGGAATGAACTTACAGAGAAAATAGCTATTACTGCTCGCCATTCACCCCAGTTGTGTGATCGTGAAACTCCTAGTTCCTCTTCCCCAGGATCAGCCTTCCGCATTTGTTTCTGAGGTTACCAAATTTAAGTGGCAAGTTCTCAGTCATCTGGTACAGCGCCAAACCTGTTTTTTAAGCAAACCTGGGCTGAGTAAAGCACTCTCCCACACCCTTTGAAACAGGCCTTAACCCCCACCCCCATCGTAAAATCATTAAATTGCTTAACCTAAGGCACATCTGCCCTCTAGTGGTGTCGCCCTGTAATCTCTTTGCTGCAGCTCAAATTTGCACTGAAAAAGGTCACCCATCCAAGTTTGCAACATCAACCCTACCCCCAGTACCTCCCTGTAGCTCTCCATAACTCTTTCTCCCACTCAATCTCTTATGATGCCCCAAAACAAAAATGTAGGCTACCTGCCTAATATAATCAAAAGACTGTTTAGTTTAATAAACCATAAACCAGTTCAGTCCATGCATAGCATTTCAACCTTTCTTTTATCACATCCAGATCAGGTTAGAACTCCCCATTGCCACAACTAAGCCAGTCAAGTCGGTGATTTGAATAATGATGGGAGCTCGAATCTCAAGCACTCCAAAGCATCAGACGCTGTTAAGTATTTTTCGTCTCCAGCTTGGAGTTTAACTATTAGGGTTGCTGGATACTGCATCCGAAACTTGATCCCAGCTAGGTATAGTTTCTTCTTAATGTCCGAGTACTCTTTCTGGCAATCTCGAATAGATGGGGTTTGATCCTGGAACAGCCACAAAGTCGCCCCATTCCATTGCAGATTTTTTGATTGCTTAGCTTTACTGAGAACAAAGGCTTTTTCTTTATAGTTAAGAAACCTCATGATTAATACCCGCAGGTGAGTTCCCGAGGGGGGGGGGTCTCTCTAAGTGCCCTGTGCACTCTTTCCAGGTTATATGCATCCCCGTATGGAGTCGGACCTAGTAATTTCAAAAGCAGATCCTGCAAAACGGTTACAAAGTGCGCCCCCTCCGTTCTTTCGGTAAGCCCAGCCATAATTAAATTATTTCTCCTACTACGTGATTCTTGGCCTTTGACGTGGTCTTCCAGCTTTATGACTTGCTTTCGTAGCACAACAACTTCTTGCTCTGTTGTTGTAGTTTTCTTTTCCTGTGACGAGACCCTGGCCCCTAGATCTCCCATCCTCCTTACCAATGCATTTAAAGTTGGTTTTACCATTGAAAAATCTGCCACCAAACCCTGTAGCATTTGTTTAATCTCCAGAATGTCATCTGCATTTGCTTTCTCTCCCCCCCTTCCACCTCTCTTCACCGTCTTGATCCTCCGGAACAGGCAAAATGGGTTTCTGGTGTTTCACTGCCGGAACCCGAACTGACAATGGCTCTGGATTTCCACACTCCATCTTGGCCATTCAGTCGGGCCTTTGCAGATCATCACCGAGACCAGGTAAAAGATTCAATCTGCACCTTCCTGTTCAATCGAAAGGCAGAGAGGCTTAGTAGACTTTTCTTAACAATTAGATTACTGAATTGAGCCCAAAAACTATTTAAAAAGTAGATTAAATTGATGAGGGCCTGGAAGCAACACTCAGGATGTACTCTCTCCTCTAGCTCATCACGTGATCGCCAAACTAGAGCTATTTTTAAATATGATGGGCTACACCTAAATAGGGCAGGAACTAGGATCCTAGGTACTAAGTTAAATAAGGTGATACAGTTTCATTTAAACTGGAAGGAGGGGCAGGAATGTACATATATAATGGAAGTGAAAGACTGGGGCCCATTTGGAAAAAACAAGTGTGGAATGGAATGTAGTATTCCTAAATGCTAGAAGCTTAACAACTAAATTTCATGAATTTCAGAATATGTTAAAGTCTAATAATATTGATTTGGCACTAATTACTGAAACCTGGTGGGATGAAGCAGATAACTGGGAAAAAATATCATAAAATATAAACTATATTCTAGATACAGAGCTCAAAAAAGAAGTGGGGGATTGCTATATATATAAAAGATTCTATAAAAAGTGAGCAAGAAATAGTTCACTCTGAAAATTTGGAAATGTTATGGCTAAAAATAGTTCACAAGTCTCAATCTAAAACAAGATTGGGATTGATTTATAGGCCTCCATCTATAGATAAGCAGGATAATGATCTCCTCCTGGAAATTATCGCTAATTTAGATCCAGCAGATGATATTCTATTAACAGGGGGTTTTAACATGCCTAATATTGATTGGTTGGAATTAAGGGGCAAAACTGGTATGGTAATAAAGTTCTAGGAAGTAATTGACCAAATTGGGGTAGAACAGAGAGTGTTATTATCAACTAGAGGTCAAAACATCTTGGATTTGGTACTGACCAATATGGGGAACAAAATAGATAACATCATGGTTGGAAACCCTTTAGGAAATAATGATCATAGTACAGTGTTTTTTTTAAATGATAGGAGAATCTAGTATTAAAAAGGACATAGGCCCAATGCATAAGCTTAATTTTAACAAAGCAAATTTTCTAGGATTACAAGCAGAAATGGCTGCTTGGGACTGGGAAATGGAGTTCTCCAACCAAACAGTTGAAGGATGTGGGAAAAATTGAATACAAAAATCACGAGGGACATGCATAATTATATACCTAGTATGCGCAAAGGTAAGAAAATGAATGGTAATAAAGGATGGTTTAATTCTAGGATTAAGAAATTAGTAAAAGAGAAGGATGAAATCTTTAAATGAGTAAACAAGCAAAACAAACAAGATGGATGGCTAGTGTTTAGGGAAAAGGTTAAGCAGCTTAAGAAAGTAATAAAAAAAGCTAAAGCTGATTATGAACTTACTATAGCTGCAAGAGTAAATGACAACAACAAAACTTTTTTTCATACATAAATGGCAAAAGGAAGGAGCAAAATAGAATTGGTTCCTATATTAACACATAGGGAGTACCGGTGACTGATACTAAGTAACTGGCAGATATTCAGAACTCTTACTTTAGTTCAGTATTTAATAAAATTACCATTTCAGATAATAGGACTAAGCCATGCTCACAGTTAGGTCAACTATCTATAGATTTTAAAGAAGTATTTAAAAGACTGAAGGATATTAATATTAATAAATCCCCAGGACCAGATGGTATACACCCTAGAGTACTTAGAGCATTGGCAGTTAGCCTCGCTCTGCCATTGGCTTTCATTTTTCAAAAATCCTTGGATCAGGCAATAGTGGTGCAGGGTTGGAGAGATGCACTAGTGGTACCTTTGCTAAAGAAAGGCCCTACTACAAAGCCTGAAAATTTTAGACCAGTTAGTCTAACCTCTATAGTGGGTAAAATATTTGAGGATATTCTGAAAGAGCATATACTAACCCACATAACATCACATAAATTAACGGATGAAACCCAGCATGGTTTACAAAAACAAGATCTTGCCAGACAAACATGTTAACCTTTTATGAAAAGACAAATAAGTCATTAGACATGGGGAATGTAGTGGACATTATATTTCTAGACTTTTCTAAAGCTTTCGATAAAATACCACATAAGGAATTAATTGAGGTTCTGATTAGCACAACATTACCAACTAATATGGTAAATTGGGTAGAGGCATGGTTAAGTAATAGGAGGCAGAGGGTTGTTATCAGAGGGGTGTTGTCGGAATGGGAGAAAGTCACGAGTGGAGTACCGCAGGGGTCAGTGTTGGGACCATGTTTATTTAATATGTATGTGTCATCAATTAAGTGCAATTTCCCAAACATTTGGATGAGCAAATTTGCAGATGACTGCAGGATTGGGGGTACTGTATTGTAAACACAGCAGGAGATTATCATAATCTACAAAAAACCCTGGATATGCTGGTTCAGTGGACAGAGCAGTTTAAACTGGAATTAAACTTAAACAAATGCACGGTGATGCACTTAGGACTGAAAAATACAAACCTTGATTGCAATCTAGGAGGAAGCTTATTACAAAAGACAGAAGAGGAAAGAGATATGGGAGTGAGAGTGACGAGTGACTTGAAATTCAGTACATATTGTAGTCTGATTGTCAAGAAGGCAAATCAGGCATTAAACTGTATTTTTAGACATATTGATAGCAGAGATAGTAGAGTGATTCTGCTGCTGTACCAGGCATTGGTGATGCCGCATCTTGAATATTGTTCACAGGTGTGGTCACCATATAACAAGGCTGATGTTAGAAGGTTGGAAGGGGTACAGAGAAGGGCCACAAAAAGAATCACACTCTATTAGAAACTAGCATATCAAGAGAGATTATATAAACTGGGATTATACACACTACAATACCATAGATTAAGGGTAGATATATGCATGATATACAAGGCACTCCAGGATGAACAATTAAGGGAGAATTTGGGGCTCAAAATTAGAAAAGCATATCTGTACTAACCTAGGAGCCATATGCTGCAATTGGAACAGGATAAATGGAAAACATTGAAAAGGAAAAACTGGTTCAGTCAAAGGGTGGTTCAGTTTTGGAACAAATTACTGAAGGAAATAGTACTAGCAAAACTATGGACTCATTTAAATGTGGTTTGGATAAATTCTATAAATACAAAAATAATCTAATATAAAATAAGCTTGGCAAGCATTAAGTACGAAAGTCTATGTAGCTTGAAATACCTATGAAACCTATGTCAAATTTTCAACGCTAAGGCACAGTTATGTCCAGTTTTCAGAAATACAACTTTTTCCAGAATATCTAGTTTAAATAGTTCTGGTATAGATCTGCCTGGACACAATTTTCAGACCAAGTGTCACCTGGCCTATCATTTACATCTATGACCGGCATTTTAATTTTTTCAATTGGATGTTAAACACCATAAAACAGCAACTAATTCTGCGTAAAATCCAACTTTTGAAAATACTGTAGCCCTATGTTATGACTTTTGAAAATTCCACTAGACACAAGTAGGAGCTGCATCCATTCTGCACTGAAAAATACCACCTGACATAACTAGGAGTTTTGCCAATGCTATAACTTTCGAAATCTCACCCCTAATGTTTACTACTATATTGGTACTGGCACTGCATCCTGCTGTATGTTAAAAATTGTTAAACAAATGTTTCAGTTGTACTATATGTCCAATTATGTTTCTCATAAATGTTTGTAAGTACTGTTGGTACCAGTCAATCTACTGTCTGACTGCCACCCAATACCCACTTCAACATTAACTTTAACACTGGCTAAAGAAATGGTCAACAGTTGCTCTATGTGCCTATTCTCAAAATCAATGTTCATATGGCTTGATGCAGTAGCATTTTACATGCTCTGTATAATAATAGTAGTAATAGCAGTACTGTAGTAGTAGTAGAGTTTGTTTATATTGGGCAACCTTTCCAACAGGCTCAGGACACCCTTATAACAAGGATATATAAATATACAGAAACAACAGTAGAGGACAGTCAGCATACAATACATAAAATGATTCCTAAACCCACAAAAAATATAAAAACAGACTCATTTCCAGACTGTTGGGTGGTCCCAGAATAATTCTTTCAGGTCCCAAAGGTCTGCTCAAACAGGAAGGTCTTATGAACATATGAGCATATGAATCTGCCAGAAGAAAAAGGCCTCATGGTCATTCAAATCTACTTGAATGTGCAGCTAGCACTCTTATAATGCAGTTGCCTCACCCCTTCCCCTTAATCCCTCCCCCAAACCCTGTCCCATCCCTTTTTAAAACTGCCCACCATTATACAGGATGTTTTTTGAAGATCTCTACAGAAGGTGCCTCCCAAAGGTACCCCAGCAGTGAATTTCAGAGGACTAGGACTGCCAGTTCAAACATCCAGTTCCCGGAAGATTTTAACCGAGTCCTATGGACCTCCAGGAGGACCTCTCCAGCTGACCTGAGAGAGTGAGATGGGGTGTAGGAATGCAGGAGCTCCTTTAGATAGCCCGGTCCTAACCCATGTAGGGCCTTGTAGGACAAGACACCTACTTTAAAGTTGATGCACCAGCACACTGGCAGCCAATGCAGATAGCACAGCACTGGTGTAATATGATTGAAGCTTGAGTGTCCAGTTAACTGCCTGGCCACTACATTCTGCAAAAGCTGCAGGCACTGCATCATACCTTCTCTGATCCTGAGGTAGAGTGCATTACAGTAGTCAATCCCTGAGGTGATGAAAGCATGAACCATTGTGCCAGGTCATGGGGGGATAAGGGACATAAGGGACTTAATTTGGCTGATGTTCTGGAGGTGGTAAAACCCGGTCCAGACAACAGCCAGCATACATACACTATATTAGTATATACTAATTTCTTTAGAATGATATTACTGGCATGGGTACACTGGGCCCAGGATTTCAATGCCCTGTATTGCTTTTGCATACTGAGTAGGTTTCAAAGGGTTTGCACTGGCCACAACATGCCTGTGTATAATTTTTGTTTGATGAGTATAGGCAAGGCCCCTAGAATTCTCAGGCTGCAGAATTTTGCGCAGAACTTGCAATCTACCGCAGAACTTCTGCGGTGCCGCAGAATTCACTCTCCTGTTGATTTTTTATTAATATTTCTGTTTTTCCATAGAATCTGGTTCCCTTCCTCTCTTTTTATAACCTAAACCCCCTATATGCTCAGAATGTGATGTTATCATTTCTATAACATCATATGTTAGCTAATGAAATGGCTGCAATCTGCATCAGAAATGAACAGTCACTTATCTACCACAGCTCCCACTGCCAGAGACGGTGGCACAGCACATCAGGCATGGTGATATTTGCTCAACCGGCACTACAGCCTAATACAATTTTCAGTCATACATTATTGCACTAGGGCCAACTTAAACAAAACCTTGTAAATAGCACAGATCTGTTAAGTCCATACCTCGCTTTGTACAAACTTAATTGTGTCTTTAAGGTATAGAGATGCCATCTGAAATGAATAACTGGTAAAATGAATTTACCTGTCATTTTTAAGAAACATAAAGTAATTATGCCCAAAAAAGTGGAATATAATAATGTGTAGACCTGTTGAAAGAATAGACCTGTTAAATAAATAATTGCACTGTATGCATTTTTGCCAGGGTTATTGATTACATATTGTCATTGGTTGATAGAATCACCTAAAAATTATGGAGAAATGTTGTGTACAGGGACAGCTGTTGGGCCAGAGGGTAGCATGCTGTGTTTCCGTGCCAGCAACTCAGGTTCAGAGATTAGCTCTGGGAGCTGGCTGGGCAGCACAAGCATTGGTGGAACACATCATTGCTCGGAGCCTGGGAAGGTATGGTGCAGTGTTCTGTCACATGGTGCACACATTGTGCTGGTCTGGAGAGCTCTATCTCACAATCGGTTCACATGCATGTCATGGCCTGATGGTGTTATGCAGTGTGTCAGGGAAAGCAGGTTGACATCAAAAATGAATTTTGCAATAACTCCTCTATTCCATTTCTAATGGGACCTGTATGAATGAGGATGCAAGTTCATGGAAATTAAAAAATATATATATATATACACACACACACACACACACACACACACATTTGTATGTATGTTACAGATTGTATATAAATATATAAGTGATACACAGTTTGAACCTCATGAGTGGTGTAGAAAGCACATACAAATATATAAGTGATAGACAGTGAAAGCCTCATTAGTGGGATAGATAGCATGCATATAGAAATACCTTATTTATCACATAAGATCATAGAAACATAGAAACATAGACTTTGACGGCAGATAAGGACCGCTGGGCCCATCTAGTCTGCCCATTTCCCTACCTACAGGATAGGCCGCAGATCCTAGTTAACCAACAGCCTATTTCTTCCTACCCCCCACAAGAATTGCCTTATGTCTGTCCCATGCCTTCTTGAGATCCCCTCTGCATATGTAATTTATTTAACAGGCTAGGACCTTAAGGGAGAGACATTTGTTTTGCTTTTTTAGGCATAACATTATTTTTATAATTCTGTTATTTTTTGAACTAGTGTTACTGTGCTTTCGACCATCGTGATTGCTATAAAAACTGCCATGAAAGTGAAGTCAGGATGACAAGCTGTCACTGTGATGTGGTAGTTTGTTAGTGCCGCAGAACTTCCGCAGAAATGACAAACCACCTCCACAGAAGTTCTGCGGCAAATGGTAGTCTTGCCGCAGAACTTGGTCCCACTGTGCTGCAGAAAAGTAGGGGCCCTGAGTATAGGTACCTACAATGAAGTCTGCATGCCCACCATTCAATGCAGAGGGCCAGGGATTAAATCAGTAAGCCCATATTTGTGAGTTAGCCTGACTTAGTCCCCAATTGCAGATGCACCCATATTGGATGCCTGGTGCTCAAACCATGTCTGACTATAGAAATCAGACTTGGTTTTGAGAACAGTGCCACTAGCATCCAGATGGATAACAGAACCAGCAGGTGACAGTGGGCATTGTCAAATTTGTCAGAAGCACCTGCACCTATTCTGTTGAAAATCTGACCTTTAAATGGTGCAAGTAAATGATTTATCAATTTTAAATTGACTAGTGAAGTGTCTGATTATGATTCAACTCAGATTGCTATGGAAAGACATTGTCTGTATTTGTTACTATGTGCACTTGGTCATGTCATTTGTTTTGAAAACTAGAGCAACACTCCTGTTATTGATACCAATGATACAAAAATTGAGTAACTTTTTTTTCTGCCACTGAACACAGTGAGGTCACAAACTCTCAGAATGGTATCTGCATTAGCGCCAGATGAATTTTTTTTACACCAGTGAAATAGAATAAAATTGCCGATTTCACATTCACATACATTGTGTGAATTGCAACAAATTCTGGTATAATTCACAAACATTTTTATTAACATAATCCCATTTTTCCTCAAATTGTGCATTTTTGACAATGTGATTTTTTTTAATGTGCATTTTCAACAAATGACATAATTTCTATTCTAAATTCACTGTGATTTTTAAAAATGTACAATTTAACAACAATATTTTTCCCAAAAGTTTACATTTTTAGAAATTTGATTTTTTAAATGTAATTACAACACAAATCAGGCATTTAAATACACTGTCCTAATTCACAAAACTTTATGAAATTATTTGGAATTGTTTTACTTTTGCAAAAACTACATGAAAAGGGTTCTTCTAATTTCACTCATCACTACTCAAATACACAGCCAAACACATATGTACATTAATAATAAAATGTAAATTGCTAAATTAAAAAGTAATATGCAGACATCACAGATTTCTAATTATAATGTGGAGTACCACAAACTCAAAACTTGAAATTGTAAAGAGCAAAATGCATTCAGTACACTTTGAAACCCACATTTCTGAATAAATGAGAAATAATTTGCATTTTGTTAAAAATGGTCATATGTGTTAATATACTATGTTCCTCTGTAAACCTCACTAGTTTTTTTTTTTAACTACCATGGTATTATGAAAACTGAGAACAATTACCTTTTTTCACTGTTACTGGCAAGGTAACAAGTGCTGCAATCAGGCTTCAGGAGTTCTCTAGGTTCTTTGTCTTCTAAACAATGTTTTGGGGAGCTTATATTGAAGTTGCAGTTCCCATCCTCCCTTTCCAATTAAATAAGGTGATCTTAGTCAGACACCAAATTCCCCCAAGTCTCATTTTTATCCATTTTAATTTTCCATATCAAACCGGTTTATTCAGGAAATAATTGTTGTGTTTTATTTCACAGTGAGACTGAACAGAGTTTAGCAGATGTCATTTGTGTAATCATCAGAATATGATTTCTTCTATTACTGGAAACATTTGTGCAGTATTTAGTACATAAAGTAGTTACTTTACTTTCTTTTGCTTCATTATTTTTCTGGCCCATCTCCTTCCAAACCTCCACACCTGTTTTCTTCTATAACTCAAATTATTGTTGAGCTCTTTAATACTTTGTTTATTTATTTGTAGACTTTCTTTATTCACCTTCAGAGGGAACTCTCTCCAGCTACTTCCTTCAATAGTCTCTACTTCTCACTGTGACTCTTACGCTCCCCGCTCCAATCCAGCAGAACCCTCGGATCTGAACCCCCATGGGGAAGGGCCACCCTATCCACCCAGGGCACTCTATAGTGTAGAGAACTGGGCCAGAGCAGTTGGGGGGGATGGAGGGGTGACCACCCAGCATTGGAAGTGTGGATCAGGGACGCACCTTTGCCTATCCCCAGTGAAGGTGTTTTTCAGTACTGTTTCCTGTCCCTGAGGAGCTCAGACATGCAATGGTGGATGGGCACAGCCTGCCACCTGCCAAGCTCCTCCCCTGTTATCTTCTGCACCCAGCTTTGTGCTGTACCCAACTGCCACCAGATGCCGCTACAGAGCAGTTCAAGCCCCAGAACCCTCCCCAGGAAGGGGAGCTGTCCTCTGGATGCTCAGTCCCTTCCCTCCTCTGCCATCCTCTGGCAGCCCTGGCTCATTCCTGAACCCGGGTCGCTGGTGTGGCATGAGGTGTGGCGTCCAGCACCTCAACCCTCAGCAAAACTGGGCAGGCTCTCTTTAATACTTTATGGTTAAAAAAAAATTCAGTTATTAATAATCAGTAAATTTAAAAATAAATAACTACTTCTACAGCTCTTTTTATCTGGTTCTACCTGCATTTGCAACAGAACAGACAGCCAGTGAAGGATTGCTGTGTGTAGAGATTTGTCTGTGGCACTTCCCTTCCAGACACTTGAGCTGGCTGGTTTGAGAAGATAGGCAGGTAAACTCTTACTAGGGAAGGGGTTAGGCAGTCAGGTAGGGGTTCCTGGGGGGACGTCTTGTGGCCAGAGCAGAGTAACAAGAGGGAACTTAACCAGAATTGTGCAGAGCCCTTTTCCTCCATCACTTTAGTTTTGCTCTGACAGTACAATGCATGTGTTTAACTAGAATGCCATTGTAATAAAATAGCAAAAACAAACAAACAAAAAAACAAAACAAAACAAGGAAGAGCATTAGTAACAAGTAGGCTGCCATGGCAAGACCCTCCTGCCGTAAGCCCATATTCAAGTAAAAAGAAAATGTCTAACCACAACTTCTCCTCACAGTGCAACCCTATGTTGCTTTAGTGAGTGGAGGTGGATACCACAGATGGGATCTTTTTTGTTTCTCTGGTTTGTGTTCACAGCTTACAGATTCAGGATGCCTAGAAAGGGGTTGAGGACTGAGGCAGAATTCAAGCAGCAGTTTATGGCTTTGCCCAAGTATAAGAAAAAGCAGGGTGAGATTCTTGCTTTCAGAATCTGGGAGGCCCTGGCCCATCTAGGATTCCAGTTCAACTGGCCCCATATTCACAGCCTATGACACCTAGGGAGCCAGCTCCAGTGGACCAACTACCAGCAGCACCATTGAAGAAGGTAGACCATGGAAACACCAGCAGATACCTTCTGCACTGGTGAATCTACTGCAAGATAGTATAGATTCCAAAATTCACATGTTAAAGAAATGAGGGATCTGCTGAGGCATATTTTCATATTTCCTAGCACAAGGGTCCATGCCTAGGCACTCATGTAAGAAGAGAAGTGTGGCTTCCCCTCCTACAGGGACAGCAGATAATGACTCTTCAGTCCCACTGGGTCTCTGTGGTCAAGAGGGGTCCCATTTCATCTGGCTCCCCTGGCGGGGCCATGCCAGCCATCAGCCCCACCTCAGATTCTGGTGCAGTGTACTTCCTCAATTCTGGTAGCTCTACCTCTGGTGCAAGCTGTGCCCCTGCACCTTGGGGGCCCATAATTTTTACTTGAGGGAAAAAAATATAATTTAAATGAAAGTGGAAGACAGCTGGCTCTACTACTGTTACAAAAGGTGGGGGCAGCTTTGCTACTATGCCACCTTAAGATGCAGTGGAAAAGATTATTTTGATGACCGGGTAGACCCACTGAGCCCCGAAGGTCCGTTTTTCATGGGTGACCCAGAATTAGTTACAAAAAGTAAGAACATTTTGCATGTACAGTGTATAGGTGAGCTGACAATTTCTGTTTACAATCAAGTCAGTACACCGCAGGATTCAAAGACATAGTTTAAGTAAGTGCTAATGGTGTTAATGGCCATATTTTATGCCTCCCAGGTTGCCTGCTTTCACAAACAAAGGGCTATATTGACAAGAGAACTTGTTTGTAACCTGGACATGTAGCTGAAACAATGAATGATATGACAAAGTGTTCCAAAAGTATGTGAGCACTCAGAATGGCTCAAAAACCTGACCAGCAAAGAGCAAAACAGGATTCCTGAAAGGGACCCTGAAAACCTGATCACCAGGTGAAAAACCTGACAAGTGGTAACCTTACTGGTGTCCCATGATAATTCTCTCTATTCTCTCCATCACTCACACCTTCAGAAAAGTTAAGTTTAACTCGTTTTAAAATTGGATTATCGGAGGTGTGAATGTCCAGTGATGATGTCCCTGTCCTTACAGAAATTAATACAGAAGAAGTACCGTTCTTACTTAAGTTCTTGCTACAGGCTCAGTCAGATTCATTTCCAATGGTGAAGTCAAATAATTCAGTGCAGTCAATGGCACTAATTAAAAGATGCTGGTTAAACTGGTAGACCTGGTACTGCTTTATTAATACAGGACAGGAGTGTCAGTTAGGTGTAAATGATGTATGTGGGGACCACAGGGAATGGTGTGGTGAGGCCCAGCAGAAAGCTGCACAGGGGCCCAAAATGGTTAAGGCTGGCCCTTCCTTACAGCCAGTATACCTAATCTCAGCTCCCCTGGCCCTTCTCCAGCCAGAGGTGCCCTGTGAGGACTGTCACTGTTTGAGCAAAAGCTCAATAAGATATTGTCTTTCACAGAGGCAAAAAAGCACAAGCAGCCAAAACCCCAACCAGTGTTGTTGGTGCTAATAGTAGCACAGGATGCAATGGTTTCACATCCTGCTCCAATGGTATAAGGCTTGCTATTATCAGTTGCCACAAGATATGTTAGCATGGGTCACACAATGATCTTGCACTTCTCTGACAATGTTACACAGCAGCTAGGCAATGGGGATTATATGGATGTGCTCACCTTGCTAAATATGCCCAAGAGCAGGAGGATGAGAAGGAAGGAATGGACAAGGGCAAGGGGTGTCAGATTAGGAAAAGAATCACAATATGCCAGACCTGGCAAAACTGGTTGGCTAATTATGTACTTTTGCAATCATTTTATCTAAGGTTAATTTAGTTACGGTGGTTATCTCATGGAATTTCTATAGCGGATGATGGACATGAGTGCCAGGATACTGGGGGCAAACTAGAGTATGATGAGGAATATTTCTGCAGAAAACAAAAACCCAACCAGGACTGGAGGCATGCTAGACCTTGCACTGTCATGGACCACTGATCTTGTTTTTTGGAAGGGGATCAACATACTGACACTGGCTTTCCATTCAGTAGACCATTGTCACCAAAAGGGGTTACAGGGCACTAGTGGGAAGGGAGCAGGGGTAGGGTCCAGTTTTCATTTTAATCATAGGATGTGTAAGGTTGAGCGATGTAAGTTCAAGCAAGAGTGTGTGGTGTATTACTAACCACACCCCTTCATCTAGTGCAAACCAGTAACCACCACTCTGTAGCCCTTTCAGAAATGGTGTACCCAGTTTCTCAATGCCAGTAAGGATGCATCACTTTGAATCTTGGCAGAGTGTTTACCTTGATTCAGTGGCCACACACCCAAGCAGATTACTTTAAGGGAGGCTTTGGACTCGCATGAAAGCCCCAAAAGTCATACAACTATGAGGCTGAGAACCTCAAGTCTGCCAAGGAATGAGTGAAAATAGTCTAGGCCAAGTTGGCAAAAGAAGTAGCAGCCAGCAGGATTAGCGGCCATTCGCTACTACATCCACCGCAATCACATCTCTGGGTGTCACCTATCAGCCTATTTCCCAAGAACGTGCCATGTGAATTTAGAATGCTTACTCTTTTGTGTTGCCCAGATGGGGACTATGCCAGTGACCACATTGATCCATACTTCACAGCAGTATCTTATGCACTGTTTAGTAGGGCAGTAGAGGTGGTGGGGCTCTGCTAGCTAAGGAAGACATCTTTTGCCAGTACTCCCAGATGACAGGAAGTTGCTGGGGATGAAATTTGATGGTCAGTACTATGTTGACTACTACATGCCAAAGGCATATGTTGTGGTACGTGCTTGTTTAAACAAGTTAGCGTGATCCTGCACTGGACAATGACAAACAAGATGGGTAATACTGAGGTTGTAGACTACCTGGATAACTTCTTATTTGTGAGGAGGCCCAGATTCAGAGACTGTGGGCACTTACTGGGGTCCCTTCAGGCTCTGCGTGCTGATTTGGGGTGCCAATGGTGCAGGACAAGACAGAGAGACCATGGACCATGCTGTCATTCCAGGACATTGAGATCAAAACAGTAGCCATGAAGTGTCACCTATCACATGATAAGGTTTATCTATTTATTTTTAAATGTTCTTTATTAAAAATGTGTTCGTCACACAGAATACATACAACAATACAACAGCTACAATATAACAGAGCTGCTGATATAACTGTGGACATACAGATAAAATGAACTTACATCTGGCCAGTAGTGCTGGTGAACCACAGAACATTTGAATTATGGCAAGTCCTAGAATCTTAATAGACAAGACACACCGACAGCAAAACTAAATACAGCTTAACCATCAGGCGACAAGCCAAACAGAAAATAAAGCTAGGAAAAAGAAATTGTACCAGCACAGGTTAAAGCTAGCCAGATGCCCTTCATGGCATAAAATCGTGGTGAGTTGCCCTAACATACAATATCCAACATCTCCACCCAAGTTCAAATGTCTCCAAATTATGATTTAATTTGTTCTGTAATTTTTTCCATGTGATAAATGTTTATCACTATATCATGCCAAAGCCGTATGGGGGCAGGGGTTAACCAATTTTTTGTAATTGCCTTCTTAAGAAGACATACTGTATTATTCACAGCATAAGGATGCAAGGGGTCTCAGGAGGCTAGGATCCTCCAATAAGAGAAACAGTCAAGTTGTGAGTTGTACTCAATGGTCAAATAGCTCTGACAATTCCCTATTAAGGGCAGCTTAAAATGAATGCAGGCCAGGACAAGTCCAAAAATATATCCATGTGTGGTGGGAGATTGCCTACATTGGTACCAACATAGTGATGCTCTTCCTTTAAGATATTTATTTTAAATATCAGGGGTCCTGAAAAAACAGATAGCAATCTTCCAAGAGAATGTTTTCCAGGTGTGTGAGGCTGTGATGCTATGTATGGTGGAGAGGTGTCTCTGCCATTCCTCTTCAGAAATGTCCACAGATAAATCTGTTTCTCAGGCTCTCTTGACTGAGTCCACTGTATCTGCATGAATTTGTGTGAGAGCCTGACATAGTGTGGAAATCATGTGGTTGAATGGAATGATCCCCAAAACTGACTGGAGCAAAGAAACCAAATGCAGAATTCTTGTCCAGTCCTTGGTGCTACCAGTTGTGCTTTTAGAAAAGTATGTACTTGGCAATACTGAAACTGGTCATAGGGTATCAGAGCATATTGTTTTTTAAATCTTTGAAAGGTAGAATATTGTCATTCGGGAGAAACTGAGCCACTGTATGTAGTCCTAACCTCTTCCAATGTCTAAGAGTATGGTCTGACATATGGTCAAAACGTCAAACACATCAACAGTGTGGACAGAAATGTACAAAAATGCCAAAAATGCCAGTACAAAATGCCAAAAACAACGGGTGCACTCAGAAAAAACACATACAGATACCATAGCACCACATGAAACCAAATGGCTACCCTGTGTGTTTGAGGGGGGGCTGTAGGTGCTATTCCGACTTGTAGGCCAAGGGATTCTGACAAAATGTCAAGTGTGTACATATTAGCATAACCTGCTCTTAAACATGCTCTGAAAAGCCTGTCATAAAACACCTTTCAAAACCATGCTACAAGTCAATCAGTTCTGCCAAATATTAATTCATATACATAAACCTAGAATAAGCTCATATATTTGCTTTGAGGATATACAGTAAATATTAAAATACTTGTTTTAAAAGGTATTCTTCAGACCTACCAGCTTAAGAACTTTGACAAATGTTAATTAGGCATATTTTGGCACAGACAAACTATATGAACCTGTTTTGAGAGTTTAACATTGAAGAAAGATTTGTGTCAAGAGTATTATTGCACAGCACAGCCAGTTGCAAGGCAAAACCACCAACTGCATCAAACAAAGAACCTTTCAGCCAGCAAGGTTCACTTCAAGGTCAAATGAATCAGAACTAACCACGACCTCCTGTTATAAAACTGCCATCTGCAAATAAAAAGCTGCAACACTCTGTCCATTGATGGCAAGACAGCCAACACTTTGTTTCAGTATCAGCAGTGTGAGGTCCTATGGACAGGTGAAAAGTACAAATGGATATACTGCCTACCTCTTCTAAAAGAGGCACCAGTTATAGTTCACTGTTTGACTTCAAAACTGTTATTTCTCCAACTCTGCAAAGACTTTTACTTATGCCAAAAGAAGAGCCATCCCAAAAGCTCTGATATCATACTAACTTTATTTTAATTTTGTACAAAAGCCCCAGAAGAAGAAAGAAGGACTTTGAACCAAGGAACCAGGAAAAGACACAACTCATCCAGACTCCAAGGAAATCCAGTCTCAGGACAAAAGAGAGCTAGGAGAGACTTGGTAGAACTTGTTCCAGCTTAAAGACTTGGTGAGTATATTTACACAGATTTTTAAAGGTGTTGCCTTAATGTGCAATACATCTTATGTGAGTCAAGGTTCAAATATACTGTAAGTGCACAGAGTAAATACAATATAGTGATGTATAAAGCTAGCTACCAAAAATATAAAATATGTACCTGTGTTACTGTTTCTAAAGAAAACTGTTTAGTCCTTCTAAGGACAGGTCAAGGGTTATAACCCCAAAGAGTTTTACAGGTATGAAAGTGTAAGCACACCAAAGCCTGAGTCTACATCCGAAATATCCTAGGATTGTCAGAGCTGTTATATATGTGTGTAATATTGTTTGTAATACCAGGCAATAAACTGATTCAACTGCAATTCATATTGTAAGAAGGTGACATGTCTCAGTTCATTACCACCAAATAATTAGTAAGTGCAGTTAATCTATCTATGCTAAATCACACCTTTCTAACAAACAGCTGAAAGGGACTTCCCTTTAAATCTTTACAAAAGGACCAATGTAGTACTAATTGCACCCACAGGGCTTGCCCCAACACCCCCCATTATGGAGGGCTACTTCACCCCAAACCCCGATCTATAAATAATCACCTCCGGGGATTGAGGCAACTCAGAGATTAGGAGGAACCATGAGGGGCTCATTAAGGAGGAGAGGGCCCAGCAGGAGAACCACAGGTGGGGGAAAAGTACAAGGTGGGGGGCAGATACAGGCAGCAAATCAGCTGAGAAAGGGAATGGGCTGGGGTGGGTGGTGGGGGTCCACTAGACACCAGGGAATGGGTAATTAATAAAACAAATAATATTTTTACATGTGGCCACCTGGCTGACAATCAGTGGGTGGGTGTAGGGGCTGGAGGGTGATTGTTGTAACTGTGTTTGGCAGGGCAGTCCACTAGACACCTTGTGGCCAAAGTTTATGTGGAAAGTGTGGAATTTTGGGGTGAAATTCCACACTTTGCGATGATATGGCCTCAGTAAATTTGATGAATTTTGCATATTGCGGCTCTGCGTAATTGGCCAATATACAAAATATTCTGAAGGAGCAAAGTTTGTTGACTTTGCCTACCTATAATCATAATGTGTTGCTGTGAGAGTAGCTGAGATGTCACAAGCAGTGCATTATGATCTTAGGTAGGACGAAAGAAACAGGGATAGATGAACTCTTCAGGAACAATGATTACCTGTATACCTTTTTCTCTGATCTGGCTGTGGAGGCTGTTATTCCTCAGCAGCTTCTCCTCTGATGCTCTGACACAGTGAGGCCTAATGTTCATGCTGCACCCTGCTTCTTCTTCTGCACCTCTGATGTCCTCTTCTGACTGCCAGCAAGAAATTGGACGCATGTTCGCTCAGTTTTTCCTTGAAATTGGTGACTTGAAGGAAGCCGACTCCAGAATTAACCAGTACATTCTCTCTCACTCTCTCTCTCTCTCTCTCTCTCTCTCTCTCAGCACTTATCATATGTACAGCAAAAAAATAATGACATCAACTCAATGCTCAGATGCCCTCCTTCAGAACCAGGATAGAACTCTATAGCTACTCTGGGATTAGTCACCAGGTGAAGGAGCAGATCTGCCTCCTAGCCCAGGGTGTGGCCCTTGATGGGGCAGGGTAACAAGATTCAAATGTTTCCAGATTACTCACTGGCTTTTACAGAGAGACAACAGGGATTCACTGCTGCTCAAAGAGCTCTCTGGTTCAAAATATTTAGTACAGCCTCATCTATCCTTCCACTCTTAAAATATACCACAAAGGGGTTCCGCACTCTTTCTTCACTTCCAAAGCAGCGGATGACTTAATTAGGCACTCCTGGCCCTCTGCGAAACATTTGCCTTCAATGGAACCCCTGGATATTAACACTGCCTCCATCTACACCTCAGTCATCCAATCATGCAGGCCCTCTCCTTGAGTCTCAGTCAACTTCTGGAGCTGATCCTTCCTGCCACAACCACAGTGGTTCACCAGGAATGTTGTCAAGAAATGGGTCCGGAACCAGAGGAAATCCTCGGCACTTTCAGCTCTCCTCCTCAACAGCACAGCCAGAACCATAGTCTAGAAAGGACTGCTCCTCTGACAGCTCAGGGAGTCTTCTGGCAAACAACTGATTTGCTCCTCATGCGAATCTCTCAGTCCTTACTGCTTAGTTCTGATCCAGGCTCTGCATGGTGCAGCATCCTGCTCTGATGAACCTACTCCTCACTCACCAGTGATTCCTGCTTCCAGGACCCAGGCATCATCCTGAGATGTACCTGACTGTCAGCCTGGCTCCTCTGCGACTGCCACCCTGTCTCTTCCATCTTCTAAGGACTATATTTTAAATGTCGGGTGAACTGTACATTATGAACTTCCTTTACTGCACTTTGTTAAAGTTTTCATTCCACCATTGCTATTTTGATGTGCCCTGTGTTCCCTCCTTAGCCCTTCTGTTTCATTGTTATCCTTGATTTACATACCAGCAGCTTTTCTGTACTCCCTTCTCTACTGTCTCTCAGTCCTGTTTTTTTCTTCTCCTGTCTTTTCCCTTCACTCTTTTCTGTCTCTTGTAGCCTTTTCACCTGGTCTAGGTCCCTCTCATTTTACTTTATCTAGGATGGTCCTGGTCTCCCTATCATTAGGACCTCTTTTCCATTGGCTACCTTCAATGCATGGGCTTTTATTTTTTCCTCCTGACCCCACCCTTTTCTTTTACTTCTTTAGATTTTCTGTTTCCCACCTCTGCTGGGCCTCCGTGACTCCTTTCTCCTCTGCTATCATGCCATTTCCTTGTAGCTGTGCTCTCCCTGTTATTCTGTATTTGGAAGCTATACTACCTTTTCTTTTGGCTGCTATTCTTCCCTGTCACATGTTTTGTGGGCCCATCTGGGTTGTTCCCTGGTCCATTTTGGTCTCAGTTTTTCATTTCCTGTGTTGCTATTGGACCTTGTCCTATTTTGATGTGCTTCCTTCCTTCCCTCTTTCTTTTCTTTTTTCTTTCCTTTGGTGTACCTCACTGGACTTCTGTCTTCTTCTATCAATAAACCCCATAATGCATTATCCCTTTGTTCTCTTTTCCCTTCTTAGTGCCTATCTGTGGGTTCTTCTCTGGGGGAAGGATGGTTTGGATATACACACCTTAGACCTCTCTCTGCAGCGCAGATGGTTGTACTGCCACCTTGTGGCATAAGGGGATTTGGCCCAGTTTTGGACATCACTGTGTTTCATTACTATTACAGTTTGTTCTCATGTTTACTCTATACAATTTTTCCCCCACAGATATCCATAATAGCTACTACTGCTATAGCTGGCTTTTTGAATGTTGCATGTATGCCATTCACCACTTGATACTAATATGTGGGTTATTTGCTTCTGTTAAGTGTGATCTCTTTGTAGTTAGTCTACCTGGTGTACTTCCCCGTCATTCTGCTTGGATTTTTCTGGGACAACCCCCCCCCTTGCTCTTTTACCATCACTTTCTGTGCCATTACTACTCTTTTACCCTCACATAAATGGTCACACTCCATTGTATTTCATGGAATGTCAAGGGGCTCAGCTCAACTATCAAACATATAAAGGTGCTGTCCCACCTCCAGAAATTGCACTTGCAGGTGGCTTTCTTACACGAGACCACACTTTATGCTACTGAGAGTGCTAAACTGAAGTACATGTGAATGCATAGATGTGTAGGCATGGAGGTCTATAATACTGCCTCCTCTGCCAAAAGGATAGTTTCCATTCCATTGCAGATATTTTTGAAATGGTCCTGTACGGCTTCCTAGACAGATGCTGATGGTAGATGGGGTATGGCCAGATAACAGTCCCCTGAGGGTTCTATAATTTTGATTATACAATGGCATGGAAAGAATCCTGGGGTCTAATTGGTCAGTGTGTGCCTGGGACAGTGATGTTATCCCAGTGTAACATCACTGTATAAAATCCAGGCACACATACTGTAACAAGTGTCATCAGTAAAAAAAATCACTTCACTTGCAGATTAGTGAGATAGAAAAAATTAGATATTTACTGTACCCACAATTTCTCATTATGTAAACAGTATACAGACTATTAAAGTTCTGTATCACTACAAAAATAGGAGAGTACATCTCTCAGTAAAGAAATTTTGTCAGCTGTCAGTGTATGCACAATGCTTCATTAGGAAAATAAATATCTGAGATCTTATAATGTTTAACCACTACCAAACAAGCATTTGTCAATGCCGAACGTTCGCTTACAGGTATTTGCAGTGGTGTTTGGCATGTATGGTGCTTTACCCTAATGCCCTGTGTGATTGCTGGTATTTGCACAATAAATTGTCAGCATGATCTTTTTGTTACCCCCATTGTGCGCTACATAGGCGGAAACACGTTTTGGGCAGGATGTGAAAAATGACAGCTGTACTGCTCATAAGGAAGTGTGGTAAAATGCCAATGTTGAAAATCTGGGTGGAAATATTGAAAATTCGCAAACCTACGAGCGCGTGTGGGAACTGTGCAACGCACGCGCATAAAACAGTCATTTTTAGGAATTTTTTCACCAAATTTTCAACATTGCCATTTTAAAACCTGTGCTAATGAACAGTGTCACTGTGATTTTCTTACTGTGTCCCATACATTGATTTCACACACCGACTGCGCCATTGTGCACTACATGGGGGAAAGACATTTTGGGCAGGATGTGAAAAATGACAGCTGTACTGCTCATAAGGAGGTGTGGTAAAATGGCAATGTTGAAAATCTGGAGTGAAAATATTGGAAATTAAGCAAACTACGGCGTCGCGTGGAACTGCACCATGCGGCTCATAAAACAGTTATTTGTAGGAATTTTTCACCAAATTTTCAACATAGCCATTTTAAGATCTCTGCTCATGAACAGTGACACTGTGATTTTCTTAATGTATCCCATACACTGAGTTAGCACCCGACTGTGCCATTGTATCGCTACATGAGGCGGAAACCGATTTGGGCAAGATGCTGAAAATGACAGCTGCAGTGCTCATAAGGAGGTATGGTAAAATGGCAGTGTTGAAAATCTGGAGTGAATATATTGAAAATTAAACTCTGGCGTCGCGTGGGAACTGCATAGCGCGCAAAACAAATCGCTTCAGTCATTTTTAGAATTTTTTCTAAAATTTTCCAACATTGCCATTTTAAAACCTGTGCTAATGAACAGTGTCACTGTGATTTTCTTACTGTGTCCCATACATTGATTTCACACACCGACTGCGCCATTGTGCACTATATGGGGGGAAAGACATTTTGAGCAGGATGTGAAAAATGACAGCTGTACTGCTCATAAGGAGGTGTGGTAAAATGGCAATATTGAAAATCTGGAGTGGAAATATTGAAAAGTCGCAAACTTACGAGCGTGCGTAGGAACTGCGCAATGCACGCTCGTAAAACAGTCATTTTAGGATTTTTTACCAAATTTTCACACAGCCATTTTAAGACCTCTGCTCATGATCAGTGTCATTGTGATTTTCTTAATGTGTCCCATACATTGAGTTTGCACACACTCGCATGTTGATAGCTACATGAGCTAAAACACATTTTGGCAGGATGTGAAAATGACAGCTGTACTGCTCATGAGAGGTGTGGTAAAATGGCAATGTTGAAAATCTGGAGTGTAAATATTGAAAATGCATAAGCGTACGAGCGTGCGTAAGATTTCTGCATAGCGCCGCGCTAAATAAAACAGTCATTTTTAGAATTTTTCACCAATTTTCAACATAGCCATTTTAAGACCTCTGCTCATGAACAGTGTCACTGTGATTTTCTTAATGTGTTCCATACATTGATTTAGCACACCGACTCGCCATTATGCGCTACATAGGCAAAACACATTTTGGGTGAGATATGAAAATGACAGCTGCAGTGCTCATAAGGAGGTGTGGTAAAATGGCAATGTTGAAAATCTGGAGTGAAAATATTGAAAATTCACAAACTTACGAGCCTGTGTAGGAACTGCATAGCATACGCTAAATAAAACAGTCATTTTGGAATTTTGCAAATTCTCAACATGGGGTTTTGGGACCCCTTCTCATGAATGATGTCACTGTCATGGCGTTATTCGATGCTGAAGGTGATTTTGTGTAGTGACTGCGCGGTGCCTGTGAAATCACCCTTCGGGCCGAATAACGCCATGACAGTGAATCATTCATGAGAAGGGGTCCAAAACCCATGTTGAAAATTTGGTGCAAAATTCCAAAAATGACTGAGATATGCACAGTTGAAACCCCTATGTAGCCCATTTTACAGCTATCGGAATTTCCTCAGTTCGCGGTTGCCTTTGAAAAGTACAGGCGTGTTCCCGGTCCCGCCGAAGATTGTCGTGCGGTCGGAGGTAAGTATGGGGTGGGGGTGTGGGGAGGCTGGTGCGCAGTGGGTGAGTGCGGGTTGTGGGAGGGGTTGGGAGGCGTGCAGCGGGACCGTTTTTGTTTTACAGGGAAAAAAAGGCGACGAGGGACATTTGCCATGCTGAGGTGGGCTCCCAGCATGGCAGAAAGACGTGTGGGGGGGGCCGAGGAGCCGACGGGGATTTGGGCACCCCGTCAGCAAACAACAACTTTTGCCATGCTGGGGTGGGCTCCAGCGTGGCAGAAAACTTTGGAGGGGGCGGTATAGCAGCGGGGGCGTGTGACAGAGGGATGGCGGCTGCGCTCAGTATGGCAGCGGTGTTTTCCTTTGAAGCAAAGGAACACCGCTGTCATACTGAGCTCCTGCACCCATTGGTACAGGACCGCCACGCCTGCTCATGGGAGCAGTGCATTGGATGGGAGAGGCACACCTCCAAGTGTGCTACTCTCCCAAAACGTTCCTTGCGCATGCACGCAAGCGAACGTAAAAAGGACACTGCACCTCCAAGTAAGGAAAAATGAAAGACAGCATCATATCATACCCACAATGTCTTGCCATATATATTCACATATTAGATGCTATAGTGTAGTCACTACTACCGAAATGTATAGCTGCTCTGTTGAGTAAGGAACATTTAAGTTAATTTATAATCTGCCCAGAATTCCTTGTGCTGTATGTAAATCATCATATTACCTGTTACACTGCTGTAACCACTATCAAAATAAGACTTAATTGATTTAAGAAAGGAACTGCTTTATTTCTAAATGTTAAAATGTAAGATATGCAGAGAAGCCATTGTAGAAAAGAAATAATGCACTCAGGGTGTGTGCCGTGCTGGGATAATGTCACTTCTTGGGTGTTGGATGCACTCAGCCTGTGGGTGCATGTCCAACCACCTGAGGCATGACGTTATCTCAGCGACACCCCCTATCATGCATAATTGATTAATCAATCTGTATGCTCCAAGCGTGGAGCACCCACCTTCTTTACAAATCTATTTGAACAACTTTCCAGTTTTAACAACCCCTCCCCTTCCATATTAGGTGACTTTAATCTTACCCTGGATCCTCCATGGACAGATCCCACAGCCCCTCAGAACCCCATATCAAGATGCTCTTCATCCTTTACTCTCTAACACAATTTTTCCTTACAGACATTTAGTGTCTACATTTCCTGATGGCTAAAGACTATTCAATCTTTTTGCCTGTTCATTGTACATTCAGCCGTATAGACTTTTTACTAATCACTACCCATTTAACCCTATCATTATCACCAATCATGGTCCTATATCTCTTTCCCTTTGGTGGTTTGTCTGTCCTCCATGTACCTCTTCCTGATGACTTGATCCCCTTCTCATTAAGGACCCAGCCTTCTCTCCCTTGGTTAGGTAGGAAATACACATTTTCTTTCAAATGAATGATAATGGCTCTGTATCTGATGATGTTCTCTGGGATACCCTGAAGGCATTTCTCTGGGAATGCTTCATTGAATTTGTCATTCACAGACACAGTACTCAGGAACAGGAGGCCAAAACCGTAGAAATTAAGCTGATCAACTTAGAAACTCAACTCAAATCCAACCTCTCCCTAGATCCCTCTGAACTAGTTAAGACCCACACCTCTCTTAACTGTCTTTATACCCCTAAAGTGGAGTTGGCCCTCTCACAACTGAACCATACATAATGGGAAGTTGGGGAAAGGACCAGTAAACTCTCGCCTACTGATTGCATCTGCAGCAGTCTGAGTGGCACGTCACGGGCCTATGAGACCCCACTGGTCAGGTTCATATGGTCCCCCTCCAGATTAACTTGCACCAGTTGTACTCTAATATTTACTCTTCTCAGGTCCACACAACCACTGACTGGACTGCCTCTTTCCTCGACCTGCTAGATCTACCACACCATTCCCTTTCCAAACAACCCTCCTTAGATCATCCCATCATGAATGAGGAAATTGTGTTTGGCGATTAAATCCCTGCATCAAAATAAATCCCCGGGGGGGGAGATGGGTTCCCCACCAAATTCAATCAATCCTTTCTCAATATTTTATCGTGTCTCCTCCTTCGTACCGTCTCACATGCTATGCAACATCGATACCTTATGGCCACTTCTTGTGAGACTATCACAGTGCTTCTCAAGAAAGAAAAGGACCCCCTCTCCACCAGTAGCTATAGGCTGATTTCCTTAATTAATGTTGATGCTAAAATGTTTTCAAAAATTTTATCTAGAGACACTTCTGCCCTCTCTTATACATCCCTCATGAGCTGGTTTTGTTAAGGGACACCTCAGTTCTGATCAACTTCTTAGCCTGTTTAACATCCAATACTTAGCCCAGTCCCTAACTACAACTGCTGCCATCCCTTACAATTGACTTTGAGAAGGCATTCGATCCAGAGAATGACTTTTCCTAGGCCATCCCACCATCACAGTGGCAAGGCGTCTGCTTGTGGTGCTGACATCCTGAGTTTGAGGATGGACTCTGGAGTTGGAGGGCGGCTGGGGTAGAAGGATAGAGCATCCGGGAACTGCTGTCCTTCTCAGGGGAGGGTGGAAGAGTGTCCCATGCTTTATGGACCCATGGTGGAGGCTGGAGTACTGCTGCAGCCAGCTGATGTCACCCTAGTCTGGTAGGCGGATGCTCACATTATTGCAAACCTCGACCCTGGAGTCCCAAAAGAAAAAATAGTGGCTGCCACACATGATGCCACACTTCGCCTGGCCCCCATGATCCTCTGTGGCCAGCCTTAACACTGATGACCTATTCTGACATCTGTTGTCTCTGGGCCATCTCCATTCCCCACCCTGGGGGGCAGTCCAGAAACCTTCTCCCATCATCTTGCAGGTTGTGGTCAGTGGGCAGCCTTGCCCTAGAGGGCAATCCAGGGGGTATCGACCTGGAAAGGAGGTAAGTCCTAGGGACAAGAGGGAGACCAGAGTGGTTGGGACTGATTCCTATGTGGGATTCTTGAGAAAAAACAGAATGGTCTTTCCTCTTTGAAGTCCTAAAGTGCATGGAGTTTGGTCCCTACTTTCTCTTCACACTTCAAACTCTGTATAGTTGTCCCTTTCCCTGTATCATAACTAACAATCTCCTCTCTGCCTTTCCCCTTGTTCCACGGTACCCACCAGGGCTGTCCACTTTCCCCTTTACACTTTCTTTTGGCCATTGAAACTCTTTGTATTGCTCTCCGGTCTTCCCGAGGTCTCAGGCTTCAAAACCCCCCACTCTGAATACAAATGTCTTCTGTATGCAGTTGACCTGTTTCTTCTCATATCTCCAGATGTCTATCTAATGTCCCTGCATCAATTACTCTTCTACAGTAGATTCTAACCTCCTCTTCCACTATCTCCAGCTTGAGTTAACCATACAAAATCCAAGTCCTCTCACTAAATCCCTTTGTCTCTGCTCCCACTTTGATGGCACCTAGTGCAAATGGGCTGCAAAAGGCATTCATTATTTAGGCATCTGTATTACCTCCTCCACTTTGCCTGCATTTGTCATGCAAACTTTGATGTCCTTCTTGACTCTCTGGCTGCTGAACTTGCCCACTGGGTCCGGCTTAGTCATTCCTTCTCAGGGCAAGTCAATGCCCTCAAAATAATGTTCACCTTAAGGTTTTGTCCTCCTTTCCACCTCCCTATCCCTATCACAGAGGTTAACTTCATTAAACTTGATCAATTAATGGGTCACTTCTGATGGGAAGGTTCAGTTCCTAGAATTAGCTGCACCAAACTCTACCAGCATTGGTCACTGGGTGTCTGGGTCTCCTTCATTTTAAGAATTTTCACTGGTCCTTTTACCCAGGTTCTACAATGGTTTCCTCTCAATCACCAGTCTGCTCTCTTATGTTTGGATCTAGAAGGTTTTTCCCTTGACACCTCTTCTTTTATATACCTTGGCAATCACCATCCTGTTCTCCCTATTTCTATTCAAAATTGATGGTGCTTCTCCTCAGCATCTCACAGGGCCCTTCTTCCAATCTTTTTAACCCCTCTTTGGAACAACTCTCAGCTTCTCATTAGCCATCAGCCCATTAACTGGGCGTGTGAAGCAAGCTAGTATACTTCAGCTCACCCAACTGTGTTTTCCTGACTCTGTGGCCCTACTGCTTTTTCAGGCCCTGCAGGACATGTTCAACCTTCCCTCACAGTAATTCTGGCACTGTCTACAACTCCTCTGTGCCCTTCAGTCCCTTGTCCATGCAAACTCCTTTTCTTTCTCAGATCTGCATGTTTCTAAATGGCTTTCTCTTCCTCGGGGGAAAGACATTACATTTTCCATCTCTCTTTGGGACTCGTGCCATGATCTCACAACCCTTCTGAAAAACACATGGGCTGTGGAGCCGAATATGTCTATCTCACAGCAGGACTGGGAGGCATGTTGGCATCATGCCCACACAGTCTGGAGAGATCTTTGGGCTCAATTAATCCAAAAGAAAATACTCCCCCAGTGGTACAAGACCTCCTCAACTGTTTTGTGCTCTTGGAGTGCTTCCACACAATAGATACTGGTGCTGCAACTCCCAAGAGGGCTCTCTCTCTTTCACCTTCTTTGGTTTTGTCCCATTATATGCTCCTTCTGGGATCAGATCCTGCAAGTATGCAAGAGTATCCTTCCTAGTTATATGTGCCTTGATGTCTCTTTTATTTTATTGGGTCTTACCTCCCCTGGTACACCTCACTCTGACCCTCATGTGCAATGGGCCCTTGCTGCATCACTTACCACCAAATGACTTATTCTTCATCACTGGTGCTCCACTGAAACTCCGTCCTTAAATGAGTGCTACCTGGCCTTAGGTCAGCTAGCCTCACATGAATGCTTATCTCATGTAGCTATCTCCCAAATGCCACAGTATAAGGACACTTGGGCTCCTTTCTTCACTTATTTAGATGCCCATCCCTCCTCCTTCTCTTCTTCATGTGGCCATTAATGTTATTTTCCTCACTCTCCGACCTCTAAGCTTTTCCTCCCCTTTTCCTGTTTTCCCTTTACTTACCTCTATACTCCTCCACGGCCCCGTACTTACCACTTTCCTACCCCTTACTACCTCCACCTTGATGTACTGTCCTACAGTCTCCAATTAGGAGTCATTCTTATGTCTCTCTATGTTGATGAATGGATTGCACTGTTAATTTTTTTTTGTTTGACCAATTTTGAGTAATATATGTTTGAAATCTTGTATATAGGTCAAGTATTTTTCCCTGTGTTTTTAGGCTGTTAGTTTACTTGTTGCTTTTGTTAGTTTTTACATGATTCCATGCTTTATTTTTCATGTTGTTACCAAATTTCTCTCTTGTATATTCATATATGGCTTTGATCATTGTTCTTGCAATTTGTTTATATCTCAATAAAGCATTTAACATAAAAAAGGAAATATAGCTATGTAAAAATGCAGTTCTAAAAGCAATAAAGTGGGAATTAGGAAATAAAGATTGTTTACCTGATGTTAGTGTATGTGATGTGTGAAACAGCACTCTGCCTGGAAGCTAACATATCTAGCTCTATTTGCCTCCCACTACATCATCAGCACTGTAACCTGAGTGACTGTGACATCACTGCTGCTTAGGAACATCCGCTTAGTTGCTGCAGGTCATTCACCTGTGATGTCACTGTCAATGAGATCTGTCACAATGCTGATGATACAGTGTGTGTGTAGGGGGGGTGGGTGATAGAGACAGATATGTCAGCTGCCAGGCTAAGAGCTGTTCCACACATCCAGCACACTATTATCACATAGAAGACTTTCTAATGAGCAAAAGGAAAAAGAAAAATACTTTAGAAATATAAAGTTACACTGTCTACTTCTTAAAATTTGCATTATGTTCTTGTCTTTCTGTTTTGGCTCCACTAGCTCTCTAAGTTCCCTGAAACTACATTACTATGGGGTAATTGGTAGGGTCTGCTCTAGGCATAATATCCTAGGCAATATGTTCATGCATACTGTATCTATCCATTGCATGAGAGGTAACTGTACATTTTCCATAACTGCATGACTGCTGTGATTTAAGTATTAAGAAGGACATTGTTTAAAGTAATCAGTTGGGTTGGATCCAGTGAGAGACAAACTTCCAGATATTTTAAAGATTGTAGATTCCAGTACAATTTAAATTGGGCTCTAATAAAAGTTGAGGAGAATAGTGGGAGGTACACCTCTTTTTTATTTCTGTTTAATTTATATCTCACTAAATCCTCAAATTGTTGTAATATCTGCCATAATGGGGAAGAGAGGATTCTGGGCAAGTTTGACATATTAATAAATCATTGGCATATAATGTTACTTTTTGTGCCAAAGCCTAACATCTGAATTTCATAGTTTTACCAGATATTCTAAGCCAAAGGCTCCAAATATATAGCAAAGGGAAGGGGGTAGAGTAGGCACTCATGTTGGGTGTCTCTTGATAACGGGAAAAGAGAAGAAATGCAGTCATTATTTTAATGTACGCTATCAGGAATTCATAGATATGTAAAATTATATCAATGAATTGTCTCAGGAAACAAATCCAGTCCAGGGCTGCCATCAAGAAATTCCATGACACCTGGTCAAAAATTTCCAAAGGCAAAAACAGCTCACAGGCTCTCAGGATGGTGTTCGGTATCGATAAGGGCAATGTCCAACAGCAAAGACCAGCACTCACCAAAGTCGGCATAAAACAAGCTTTATTCCATAAATATTTATTTATTTATTTAGTTTTTGTTAACCGGGTAAGTGCACTAGCCAGCTGGTGACTATTTTCAGGCATGACCCAGGAGAGTACAAGACAATACATACTGTGGGTGTTTACACAGACAATACAATAAGTATGGCAATACAATGTTTAGACAGTAGAGCAGAGGTTATGTGGCTAAGATAACAGTGAGGGCACTGATCTAGGTAAGACATCACTGGTCAGTACATGAATACAGCATTGTTCAGTGTAGTATATGATAAGCAGTGAGGTTAACAGTATCAGAGACAGGGTTATTCAATGTTCACCAGGCAGATAAGAAGTGCAAACAAGCAGGAGAAGGAGGGTAATAAGTAAGTAGGTGAGTATGGTGAGATGCTAGAGGAGGAGCGATCCAAGGCCATGATGGGCTTTGAGGGGAAGGACCTAACAGCCATTACGGCTTTGGCGGTTCAAAGGTACCCTAGCGACGGGCTCATGGTTCTGCTTCTTGGGCATGAGCGTGGCAGGCAGTCCCTGACAACAGGCTACCTTGGAGGGGCAAGGTGCAGTCTTTAGTGTTAGCTGAAGGGCAATCGGTTCCAAGGGCAGGTCCCTTAGGCTACAGCGGTGGTTCCATTTCAGCACTGGGGAGCGAGGAGGAGTGATCCTAAGCCCAGAAAATGGGCTTGGAGGGACTTTTCTGCGATTACGGCTTTAGTGGCTCAAGGTACCCACTAGCGACCGGGGTCCTGGAACTGCTTCTGGGCAAGAGTGTGGCGGGCGGCCCCTGTAAATAGGATATGTAGGGAGAGAAGGCGCAGTCTTCTCTGGATACTGCTGGGCCAGCGGTTCCAGAGGCGGGTTCCTGAGACTATCGAGGTGGGTCAGTGGCAGCACTGGGTGCACAGAGGAGCGATCCTAAGCACCAAAATGACTTATCGACGATTATGGCTTTGGTGGCTATAGGTACCAACAGGAGGCCGGGCTCCTGGTACTGCAACTGGGCTTGAGCATGGTGGGCGGTCCCAGTCATCAGGCTTCTTGGAGGAGCAATACGCAATCTATGCTGGATACCGCTGGGCAAGCGGTTTGAAAAGGCGGGTCTCTTAGGCTACAGAGGTGGGTCCACAGCAGCACAGGGATCGCGGAGGAGCGATCCTAAGCCCCAGTGGGCTTAGAGGACCTTCCAGTGCTGGGGAGCAAGGAGGAGCGATCCAAGCCCCGATGGGCTTGGAGTGACCTAATGGCAGATTACGACTTTGGCGGCTCAGGGTACCAGCAAGCGGCGGAGCTCCGTTCTACTCTGGGTGTGGGCGCAGCGAATGGCCCTGTCCATAGAGCTTCCTTGGAGGAGCAAGGTGCAGTCTTCAATGGTTGGCGCTGGGCAGGCGGTGAAAGGTGAGTCCCAGAGACCACCGAGGAGGATCAAGGAGCTCTGGGTGCATTATTTAATGCACATTGAAATATATAAGGTAGAGGGATGAGGGGAGTGGAGCAACGAATAGCTGAGGGGCAGCAGTTTTCTGGGATAGTTCTAGAATCTGCTTGCTGCCCTGTTTGCAGGCAACTACCCACCTCCAGGCTGAGCTGGCTGGAATGAGGAGGCCTCCCTCTCCCACAGAGCACTACTGCAATGACACCCGCCCCAGAGGAAGCCAAGTAAGAAGCAGATGTTACATGGTGGGCTCCGGTAGGGCAAGGGTGGCGAAAACAGGGGCGAAACACCTGGTTGTAACATTACACAAAATTATACATCAGACTGGCTATGATAACAGAGAGGGCCTATTCTGATTAAGACAGCACTGGTAGGAACTTAATGCAGCATTTTTCAGTGCAGTATATGGCACGTACCTTAGTAGTTTCAGATAACATTGAGACATATTCTAAGTAAAACAGTGCTGGTCAGCACATAAATACAGCTTTGTTAAGTACAGTATGGAGCAAACATAGTAGTTATAGATTACAGAAATAGGGTTATTTCATGATCTACAGGAAGACATAATGTAAAATCAAGGCAGTAAGTAAGTAAGTGGGTGAGCTAGAGGGAGGGAGGGAGGGAGGAGAGGTGTGGCAGCAGGTAAAGTAGGTATGTAGGGAGGGATAGGTGTAGGGCATGATTTCATGGGTAGGTCAGGTAGGGTCAAAACAGGTACACTGGTCAGTAGTAGCTAAGTAGCGACATAGCCCACTTTAAAGTGGTAGTGAGATGAGGAGTGCCTAAGGTCCAGTGGCAGCATGTTCCACATCTGGGGCAGCATACCCAAAAGCCCTGGTGCCTTTGGAGGTGTGACACGGGAACTCTTACTAGTGATTTGTCAGTTGATCTCAGATCACGGTTAGTGGTAATGGGACGTAGTAACTCAGCCAGAGAAGCTGGAGTTTCCAGCCTGATAATGGAGTCACATAGACAGCCGAGATAGTATAGTCTGGTAGCAAAGGGGGAGAGCCAGCCTAGGTCACTATATAGCTGACAAGGATGTTTGAGCCAAGGGGCCTTAGATGCATACCGACATATATTGTTATAGGTGACATCCCATTTCTGTATGGCTGATTTATGGGCAGTAGTCAGGATAGGAGCACAGTAAGTTAGAGTTGGTAGAAGGATCCCTCTGGCGATGGCTAGCTTGGCTGATGACGTTAACATATAGCTAGTTCTGTAGGCCACCCCCAGCTTGCAATTTACTGTTTTGCAGGTTGTTTGAATGTGAAGGTTAAGGTCCAGAGACTGGTCAAGCAAAATTCCAAGAAGCGAAACGAGGTGACAGCCTCCAGAGAGTTCCCATTTAGGTCCAGTATTTTCAAGGGGAGGTGCAGGATCTGAGTTTTGGGCGGTGCCCAGGAGCATAGCTTTGGTTTTGCTTGAGTTGAGGACAAGTCAATGAGAGCTTAGCCAGTTTTGAATATTGTTGTAGGCTGTGGTCAGAGATGAGTTTAGGTAGTCTATGTTATGTGAGCTGGCATAGATGACCAGGTCATCAGCATAGAGAGAAGGAGCAGGATGAGATATTGCTTGGTATGTTGTTTATGAAGAGGAAAAAGAAGAGGGCCAAGAATTGAACCTTGGGGCACTCCAATATTGATTGTGGTACTATCTGACGTTGCAGAATTGAATTTTACAGTTTGGGCCCTGTCTGTTAGATAGCTCCTGTACCAGTTTACAACAGGAGTGGAGAAGCCTATGGAGTGAAGAGTGGACAGGAGTAAGGAGTGATCCACAAGGTCAAAGGCCTTGGTAAGGTCTATGAAGACAGCACCTGTTAGTCGACTATTATCCATGTTGGAGAGGGTATTTGATGTGAATTTGACAAGGGCTGTAGAAGTGCTATGGTTTTTCCTAAAACCATGTTGAGCATCACAGAGCAGCTTTGTAGTTTCTATGTAGTCGAGGGTTTGGGTGGCGACAAGCTTTTCCAGTATTTTACTTAGGACTGAGAGGATAGCTATTGGCCTGTAATTAGAGATCTTGATTCTGTTCCCTTTCTTGAAAATGGGAGTTATTCTGGCAGTTTTCAGAGATCAGGGACGGTACCACTGGAGGGACAGTGTGAAGATCTTGGCCTGTGGTTCGGCTATGAGATGAGCAGCTGTCTTCAGAAGGCGGGGTTCAAGAGAATCAGACCCAGGGCTGGTGTTGTCTGAGATAGCTCTTAGTAATTTTAAAACTTGAGAGCTGGTTATAGCTTTGAAGTAGAAAGGCTGAACTATTGGAGGCACAGTTGGAGAGGCTGAAGGGTCAGCTAGCTCACTATAGACAGAGGACTGAGATGTGGTTGGTGCCTGAGGCAGGGTGGGGGTGTAGGGTGAGAGATCAGAGAACATACTGTTGAAGGCATTTGCTATGGTGAGAGATTCATTGCAGTGGGCACCAAGATGCTCCACCATTGAAACAGCTGTAGACAAGAAAGCCTGACGGTTTTGTATGCAAACCAGTCGGGGCTTTCTTGGTTCACAGCTGTTTCAGTGGTGGAGCATTTTATATTTATAGGATAAAGCCTGTTTTATGCTGACTTTGGTGAGTGCTGGTCTTTGCTGTTGGACACATCTGGTCAAAAGCCTTCTCTGCATCTAGGCTAAGTGGTTTATTTATTTATTTATTTGAATTTTGTCGACAGGGTAGGCCCACTGAAACAAAGGTGTCCCTTTTTCTGGGGCAACCTGGGGAATATAAGCATTCCATGCATAAGATAAACATTTCAAACACAAAAAGAGGCAGCACTGGGAAGGTGGTCCCCAAAAGCAGCAATACTCATGAACCACAGAAAATCTTGGCACTCACCACCTCAAAAAGGCAATTAAAAGAAAACACTTGGCCTTAAAAATATAAACTTAAGAAAAAAGAGTTGTGAATAACTCCTATAGTGTGCACTGCAAGCTCATTGATTCACAGCGTGGCCCAATGAGCTTGCAGCACTTACTGTATGCTGCCATTTGGCGGGCAGCCACGGAGGTATGTGGGTGGGTATGCTGTCCACCAATGACCTGGGAGAGCTGGGTGGGCTGGAGGTTCTGTGAAGGTGGGGAGGAGGGGGGACAACTAGACTGCCAGGGATCTTACAGAGGAGACCTACAGCAATCGGGATTACCAGCGGGGAGGGTGGAACCACTGGACCACCAGGGATGTTAAAGATATTTTTCCAGGGTGATCAGAGGTATGGGATAGGCCACTGGGCCACCAGGAATGTTAAAGGTATTTTTCTACTACAATGGGAGGTACAGGATAGGGAAGGGGAACCACTGGACCACCAGCAATGTTAAAAATATGTGTTATGGGGATTGGAGGTACGAGATAGGGAGAGGGTACTACTGTGGTCCCTGCTGTGCAGGGTGCCAGGTGCATTTTGTTGGCCAAAACTGCACAATAAATACAAATAGGGCCATAATGACATACAAATGGCCCCATTTGCACCTTTGCATGCATAATGGCCCCATTTGTACATCCAGGTCTTAATATCTGAAATTTCACCTGGTGCTGTTCCAGTTGCACTGGAGCATTCTCATTCTGGTATTCAGACCTGTCTGGAGAATGCTCTGGCACATTGTTTTGCACTGTATGCATTATTTGCTATATTCAGAAGAGATACACTATGGCATATCTCTTTTGAATATATCCTTTAGTTGTTCAAGCGCAACTCAGTTGCATTGTACCACCACTTGTGCCATTGTCAGGTGTAATTCTGAATATTGGGGCCGCAATGTACACAGATACATTGTGACTCGAGGTTATACTCAATATATCATACAATAAACAGTCAGGACAAGGAATCCAAAAATAGACGAGCTTAACATAATTACACGGGATTAGAGTACTAGGTAGGTCTAGTAAAGGCAGTGTTGTACATACACATAAATGTTGTCTATTGACCATTCTATACAGTACATGAATAAACATGTTTTTTTTTCTTGATCAGGTGGCAAAGTAAAGAACAATTAGTGTTCTTTTGATGGTGTCTTGGGCCTGCCTTGATACCACAAACCCAGTTTGGTTTCCATTGATGATAGATGGTAATATTTTATTCAAACACTTAGCTTAGCAAGTATTACAGTATATAATTTGTAATTAATATTTAATACTGAAATCAGTCTAAAGGAGCGCATAACCTCAAGTCTTTCCCCAGTTTGGGAATCAGCGAGATACTGGCCATCTGCCAAGTGGGGGGTGTCCTCCCCCACATTCACCTCCATACAAATCTCTAACAAGGGGGGACTGTATAAGCTAATCTTCAAAAAAAAAAATCCCCATTATACCCATCAGGGGCTGGGCTCTTCCCCTTTTTTAGATTAATTATTACTGTTTTTATTTCTTCTGACCATATAGGGGAATCAAGAAAGTCTGCCTGTTGTTAAGAGAGTTTGGGGATTTTGAGAGATTTTAAATAATTTAATATCTCATGGGCTCCTATAAATGTTTCAGGTATGCATAAATTATAGTAATATGCCCTAAAACCCAAAAATATATGGGAGGGGTCAGAAACCATTTTCCTCATTGAGGTATTATGTATGTGAGTCACAGTGAATTGGTTTATTCTTTGCTGAAGGAGATACGCCACTGTCTGGGTTGCCCAAGCCCCACTCTCATAAAATCTCTGCCTAATGAATTGGAGAGTCATGTCAGTTTTAATGCCTAATAGTAGCTGACAGTAATGGAGCAATGGTATGACCCCCCCTTTTATTCTGCTCCTACAACATGTTTAATTGCTGCTTCAATGAGTACAAAAGAGCTGCCTGGGTCTTCCTATAATGCACAGCAAATTTGATTCTATCTCCTCTCAACACAGTTTCTACCATATCCCACAATATGCAAATGGAGACTCCTATGTCTTTGTTGTCTAGTAGAATTTATTCTATACAGCATATAACCAGCACTTTAAAGACTGGCAGGTTTAATACATAAAAGTATTTCTCCTCTAGCGGAATCCTACTTTAATTTCACAGTCAGTGGGGCATGATCTGATAATAGAATAGGGAGAACCTCACAATCAAGTAATAAATGTTTGTGTTCCTTACTAATAAGACACAAATCTATGTAGGTATAGACTTAGTGGGGATGTGGTGTGTATGGAAAAATGTGTACAGGCCCTTCTAAATGGGTTTAATGATTTCCAAGCATCTACCCACCCTATCTCTCAAATAAAGTCTTTTGGGTCACTGTATCTTGAAGGAGTTGTGGGTTAGTCATGTCCTTGGTGTGAAATATCATGTTGTAGTCCCCAGCCATAAAAAGTACTCCTTTTTGTATTTCTGTGACTTTTCACAACAAAATTCAAAGGAAGTTGGTATTCATCCCTGGGGGAAATACACATTCACTAGTGTTAATTCAATGCCTAAATAAGAACCCGTAACCAATACCAGTCTACCCTGATGAGCCACATAACTGTCTGTCTGCTGGAATGGGGTTTGATTAGGAGCAAGGATGGCCACTCCTCTCTGTCTACCATGTGGGAAGGTAGAAGTGATAACTTGGGAATACCAAAATTTCACAAATTTCACATTTTCCTTGGTGCTGATATGTGTTTCTTGAAGAAACAAAAAAGTGGGGTGTTGTTCCTTAATGTATGATGAGACCTTGGAGCATTTTACAGGATTATTCAGGTCATTGATATTTTGAGAGTAAACTGTTAAAGTCTGCTGATGGCCATAATGACCTGGAGGGGAGGAACCCTACACTGATAGGGCCCAACCATTAATAAAGTCATTAACCAATAGCAAATCCCAGGGCTGTAATAAGTGACTAATGTTACCCAGACTATAATACACTCCAGATCCAGTTATAACAAAATCATTATGGTATCTAAGGCAAATGATATATAAACACCAATTATACCAGGCAAGATGTAAGTTGCAGGTACTAAAACAGCAAGAAACATTAAAGGGAAATGTCTGCCTCCTGTCGGGCCCCACCTCCATGTGAAGCAGGGCTCGATTAGCAGTTTAATAAGTGTAAGTATTTTTTTTTTTACTTACTGTGGCAGATTTTATTTTAATTTCTATCTGGTTGATCCAGCACCCTACCCACCATTTTACTAGCAAGAGCCCTCCCAGTGCACCAGAAGCACCAGTGGCTGTCCTCAGTATGATGTGTCATGCGGGGAGCAGCAGAGGATCATCCATAGCCTTACTGTACAACTGTGCCTGTGGTATACTGAGATTATGTATGGACACCTGTAGGCTCCAAATCAAAGCTGTTTGAACATAGACCATCAGATTACTATATTGCCATATCTTCAAACAGCTCCAGTTAAACCTGCATGTGTCTGTACTTATCTGATACCAGGTACCAACTGGTAGGGTGCCTGTCAGCCTCTACATACTCTAAAATGTCTGCATGACATGAGATTGGTAGGGGTAGACTAAGAGGTAACATGAGAAAGTGCTCCCGAGAGCTGATCCTTCCCTGCCACAACCACAGTGGTTCACCAGGAATGTTGCCAAGAAATGGGTCCAGAACCAGAGGAAATCCTCGAGCATACCATGGGCACACTTCGGCTCCAAACCAGAGCTGTTTGTAGACACAGTTATACCGTAAGGCTATTGATGAGCCCTGGCTGCTCCGTGCATGACATGTCCTACTGGGGACAGCTGCGGCTGCTTGTAGGCACACTGGGAAAGGCTCTTGCTATTAAAATACCAGCAGGGAGGGTGCAGGATCAACCATTTAAAGTAAAATCTGCCACAGTAAGTAAAAAAATACTTATATTTATTAAACTGCTAATTGGGCCCTGCTTCGGAGGTGGGACCTGTCAGGAGGTAGATACTTGCCTTTAAACCAATGAATAGGAATATAAAGACAGAATATGTAACAACATCTAATATAACAACAATGAAATGATGGGCTTTCAAGCTGTTGGAATAATGGATGAATATGCACTGCTTTCCAACATGGAGGAAAAGTGACAAGATCCGGAGAGTATGGCCTCCAGAGTCGCAGCTTTTAAAGGATCAAGGGAACCTAGGATGGGACTCGACAGTCATCAGTGCTCAAAACAGCACCCCAAAGAAGAGTGCCAACTTTGGCCATGTGTAGGTAGTGGAGAAAGTATCCTCCAGCCCAGGCCCTTATGAAGTATCCAACTCTGAGTTGCAGATCAAACTACTATTAAAACAAACCCATTTAATCAACTACCTTCAGAGGGTATGGAATCATTATGGGGATCTCTAGTTTACAATCCAGGTTAGCATTAACTTAAATGTAAAGTAATCTTGTTAGCCCATAAGGATCCACACACCACATGAAAATACATTTTGCAGGATTTGTAAAATAGAGAAAAGCACTGAGATAAAGACATTTCAATTTTCAATACGTAATATATGAAATGTAAACAAGGGGTCCTAATATGCCCATTTATGAATTTGGTGGGTCTCAGGGAGCCACAGGAAGTACCATAGAGCCTGCCATTGGGGGGGAGGCCAAGGGCCTCCCAACTGCCAACAAAATCACAGCCCTGGGGAAAAGGTCTCAACCCACCCCACCACACCACAGTCACCCCACATAACTGTGCTCCCCAGGTCATCCCCAACCACCTGCTGACATAAAGAAATAATCTTACTGCTGAGCTAAAACACAGTCTCCGCAAGGGGAATGTGTCTTTAAGAGTTCAACGTCCAGGACGCTACTCAAACGGTATTGTTCAGGAGGGGCTAATAATATGCTCAAAACAAGCAGTCTGCCAAGATTATATGAGTCCCCATGTAAGGAAGAAAAAAGAAAAATTCATACAGTCTCACCTAAATTCTTCAAGTAGGTGAATTCGGGCATCGCTGCTGTGGTTCACATGCTTGCGAAATGTGAAATCTTTCTGATATCTTGCATGGTGTGAGGTGCAGTCTTCTTGCCCCTTGCTCTGTATGTCTGTAGTTGCCCTGCTTGCCATTCTGGATACTGAGGAAGTCACTGAGGGGTTAGGTTATCTGGCTGTTCCATCTGCCACCCCTTTAATTCCAGAGCCTTTCTTGCTTCCGTTGGAGAGGTATACAGGACAGGAAACTTTCCCAGAAGACCCTCAATTTAGTTGGGTACAATGTCTGGAAACAAAAACATAGAATTTGATGGCAGATAAGGACTGATAGTCCCATCTAGTCTGCCCTTTTTCCCCTATCTAGTAAACAAAGCCACTGATCCTTGCACTATCTCAGGCCTTATCACCTCTTTTGTACTGTTAGGGTTCCCCTTTGGCTATCCCATGCCATTTTGAACTCCCCCACTGACTGTGCCTCCATCACCTCTTCTAGGAGCTATTCCATGCCTCCACCACCTTTTCTGTGAAGAAGTACTTTTTGTCACGTTGCCCCTTAGTCTACCCCTACCAATCTCATGTCATGCCCTCTTGTTCTTGGGTAGCAACCTGCACCCCAAGTGCATGATTTTGCACTTCTTCACATTGAATCTTAGCTGCCACACTCTGGACCATTGTTCCAGTTTATCCAGGTCTTTTCTCATTTTATACACCCCTTCGGTGTATCTACCCTATTGCAGATCTTTGTGTCATCTGCACAGAGGCATATCTCCCCATTTGGAAGAGGATTGATGAGCTTTTAAGGTGTGGGGGATCTCAGCATAGGCCAGGCATTGTTTCAAAATATCCAGAGGGTAATCCTGGTCAAAAAATAGTCTTGCTCCATTGTGGCAGGCATCCTTGTGGGCCCAGGCAATACGAAGAATTTCCTCATTGTCTGTAGCTAGAAAACTTCATCATTATGGGCGGTACGTTGCCTTTTGACACCCCAGGCGAAACAGGAAAAAAGACCATTATGGCAACATTCACGGTAATGGTCCTTTTTCCGTGTTCACATTTCCCCAGTGTTCTGCCCCCTCCTCTGACCAACTCCGACCTGGAGTTGGAATCCTAAAGTCCGGGGGGGTGCGGGGGGCAGAGACACCCACATGAGGGTGTGTGGGGGGCACAGTCCCCCACAGAAAACACCCTTAAAACAGGCAGCACAATACCTGTGTCGGTATTGTGCCGTCGCTGTAGGGGAGGTTGGCATTGTCACTGTTGACCGAACTTGGTGCTTCCATGAAGTGAGGTCTTGAATTATGGTTAGAGGGTTTTGGAGTCAGGGCCCTGTGTGCCATTTCAATTTTAAATTGAAATAGGGCTGGTAGGGAAAGAACATCTCTGAGCAGGTCCTCCATGAAATCCAGTATCCAGCTTGTTTCAGAGTCCTCTGGCAAACAATAGACCATCATATTGTCTCGTCTTGACTGAGCTTCTAGTTCCTGATGCTGTTCATGCAACTTGTGATACTTATCTAATAAGAATTATATGGCAGTATGTAGTTAAATGTTCCATCTTCCACATGGGCTAGTCTGGTTTCTGCCTCCTCAATTCTCTTCTCCACTGCACTCAGTTTACCATTTAACTGATTAAGCTTCTGCTTATTTTCATGACAGAAACTATTTTTTTCAGCTAAAAGGGTTTCAAACCAAGACCTACTGTAGAAAGCGTTTCTGTCTCAGTGTCTGCATCCATTTTGGCCATGCTGACTGGGGAAGGGCTTCATTTGCATTTCCTGCCTCCCAGACAGTTGTCTCCACTTGTGGACTTACATAGCACCTTTTGAAGCTGTGATCAGGTCACTCTGTATCCTTTGTCAATACTGGTAGCCATAAAAAGGCTAGTTATAGAGTAAAACTGTTAAAATGTTGGTTTCTTATGGGCCCAAGGCACAGAACTGGCAGACTAGATGCTCATCGGGGGGTTGATGTCACCAGAAGTCCCCAGAAGTCCCAAGTTTTAATCATTTTATTTATTTATTTTGTTTTATTTATTAAATTCTCGGATTACAAATACCTTTGAGCAGAACTGCTCGTTTACAAAGGTTCCACATCAAAGGATGAGGGTCAACATACATACAGAGGTAGTAAAAGAATGCACAATAAACAACCAAAACAACTAAAAGAAAAAATAAAGATACTCAGTTATAACATACTTTGAGATAATATTCATATAATGGGCAGTTTGAGTAGGCAGCTGGCTGCGGTAACAATAAGAGATAGAGGGCACCATAGACAGTTAGTATTGCAGGCGTGCGACCGGGAGAGGAAGTTGGCAGGCTAATGGGCCACTGACCGATGGTGGTGGAAAATGGCTTGTACCAGTGGAGATGTGAAGCAGGAAAGGAGTCACAAGGAAGGCCCAGTGCCAGAGGGAATGAGACTGGGAAAGGGCAGGCTGTGAGACATGAGTGAGCTGGGAGGTGTTTAGAGATCTGTTCAGAGAAGCAGTCACATTGAGTGGTAGAGGTGAGATAAAGTTTGAGATTCCTTTTGAAGGGTCCAAGTGTAGTAGAGGAAAGTGCTTCTTTATTGAGGGAATTGAACCATTGAGCAGCTCTATAGATAAAGGACCACTGACCCATGGAGGTACGACATTTGGGAACCTGAAAGGTTAGAGATTGGGCACCATGTGTTTGTTGAGTGCCACTGTAGGTAGTAAGGAGTGAGCTAACACCAGGTGGCATGGGACCAAGGAGAATCTTTTTGGTAAGTAAGCAGGTCTGGTATTGTATTCTGCTGCATAGGGGTAGCCAGCTGGCCTGTGCATAGAGGTCACAGGTGTGAGTTTGTCGGGCTGCACCCGTCAGTAGTCTACAGGCTTTGTTGAGAGCAACTGAGATCCTGCGGAGGGCACTTGTTGAGGCAGAGCCATAGATGGCAAGGCCGTAGTCAATGATAGAGGTGACAGAGCTGTAGATGACTAGTTTAAGGGCATCCTCAGGCATACAGTGCTTGTGTTTGTGTAGTAGTCCAATCCGTATATTGGCGGTCTTGGCAACAGTGTCAATATGCCGAGTGTATGAGAGGGTACTATCCAGGGTAATACCAAGGTACTTGAACTCCTTGACATGTTCGAGTGGGTTCCCAGCGTGGTTCTTGATGGTGAGGGACAGAGAGTTGTGCCTGCTCTGTCGGTTACAGAAGGACATGGCTTTAGTTTTGCTGTGGTTCAGGACAAGTTTATGAGAATTGAACCAGTCTTGATGCGCTTGAAGTAGAGCTGCAGCTGAGTTCAAGGACCTTAATGTCATGGTGGTTGGAAACAGGACTGCATCATCTGCGTATAGTAATATTTTGGGTGGCAGGCACTGGGGAGATTGTTGATGAAGAGGGAGAAAGTAGAGGGCCCAGAATAGACCCCTGGGGACTCGGAGCGGACGGTTTCTCATCCGAAGAGATCCCTGCAATCCTTACACATTGCATCCGATTATCAAGGTAGCTGTTGAACCATGGAAGGGCATCACTGGAGATCCCAATAGAGGACAGTTGCTTGAGCAGTAGGGGGTGGTTAACTGTGTCGAATGCCTTGGTAAGGTCTATAAATACTGCCCCTCCACAATTCCCTTTGTCAAGCGTGGCATGGATGAAGGTTGTAAATTCCATTAGTGCAGTGGTGGTGCTGTGCTCTTTTCTGAAGCCATGCTGCTCTGGGCACTGTACATTGTACTTATCCAGGAATTCAACTAGTTGGTCCGATACTATTAGCTCCAGCGCTTTGGATAGTGGGGGAGGAGAGATAGGTCTGTAATTGGTGTGCAGTGTCCTATCTCTGCTTTTGTGAACCGGTGTGACAGTGGCTTTCTTCCAGAGAGGGAAATGGCCCAATCTAAGCGAGAGATTAAAGATCTTTGTAAGTGGTTCTAAGATTTCATCGAGGACTTGTGCCAGCAGTTTCAGGTCAAGGGAGTCACCACTGTACCCTTGTTTGCCGATGGCCTTTTGAATGTATTTTCTAGCTACTTGTGGTGGGACCTCCTTAAAAAAAAAAAACTTTGGGGTTGTACGTTCTAGTTGGGGGGTAACTTGGGAGGAGCTGGAGGGGAGGTCGTCGAAAAAATTTGGTGGAAGGACACTGTCCAGGTTTGTAAATGCATTATTAAAAGTGCTGGTGATGGTACCTAGGTCGAGTGTAGGAGTGCCATGAAGGTTGAGCATAGTGGGTGGTGCTTTAGGATCCTTGCCTGTGAGTTCTTTCATGTTGTTCCAGAATTTATTTCCCTGGCCCCAAGAGTTGGTCAGAGCCTCTTTGTAATAGCTGCGTTTAGCATTCCGTATTTCTCGAGTGCAATCATTTCTGGCTTCTTTGTATAATTGTATGTTTACTTGCATCGGAGTTGCACGAGCACAATGCCAGAGGTGGTCTCTGTGCTTGAGCAGAGTTAAAAGGTCAGTAGTAACCCAGGGGTTGGTCTGTCCTTTGACCTTCATCTTTTTCACTGGTGCATAGATGTCACAGGCTTCGTTGAAACATTTGATAAATAGGTCCAGAGCTTTGTTGGTGTCATTGAGAGTCGAGTACTGCCCAGTTCAGCCTGGTTAGATGGGATTTTAACAGCTGGAGGTGTTGTTTGATAACCCTGGCATAGATAAGCTTGGGAGGGGCTTGTGGTATTTGTTTGACCAGGAGCAGATGACAGGCGAGTGGTCACTTATTGTATCCGGGAGTACAGAAACATTGGAGAGCGCTTCAGGATGGTTAGATAGAATCCAGTCTAGAAGCGTAAGGGAGCCTGTCCTATAGTTACACCTAGTGGGGGCATTGACCAGTTGAGTGAGGTGATGCACCGTGGCTGCATCCTTATAGGTAGCGACCTCAGCGGAGAGCCAGTTAATGTTAAAATCACCCATGATTATGGTTTCAGAATTATGTTGCTGGACCCTTAGATATTCCATGATGCTATGGAAGCCAGCAGCCTGGTCTCTTGGGGGTAGGTAAACTGAGATGACAGTGAGTTCCTTGTTATGTGCACCAAGGAGGATTTTGATTGTGAGGACCTGAGAGGAGTTGCTCAGGCTAGGGGATGGATGATGTGACCCATAAGGGTATCCTTAAGATAGATGGCGCAGCCCCCGCCCCGTTTAGCAATCCTGTCTTGCCTGAAAATGCAGTAGCCAGGGATAGAGACTGAGGTATCAGGGATTTTAGGGTTTAGCCATGTTTCCACAACTGAGAGGACATCAGGGTTGTGCTGTAGGATCCATGTTTGGAGGGAATCAAGTTTGTTGAGGATGCTGCAGCAGTTGATGGATGCCATGGTAAGTGTTCCTGTCCTTCTGCTTAGTGCCACTGCTGGCTGCCCAGGTGGTCCTGGGTTGGGGTGAACATTTCCTGAGAGCAGGAGCAGCATAAGGAGAATTTGTAGGAGAAAGGATTTCAGCATCTTGTAGATACCTGGTGGTTAAGTCATAAGCCAAAAGAAATTATCAACAGCTGAAGTCCAGAGTCACAGAATGTGTTAGAATTCCTGAAGGTGATGAACTGTGCCTGCGCATATGCAGGATGTGAAATCCTTTTGTCTGCATGCTTCTTTGTCATTCAAAGAGGTTGTTGAAAAGCCCACATACAGATCATGGAGCAGGTCAGACGAAAATGTGGATTCAAGCAGACCTAGAGTCACTGAGTTTGTCAGGCGTAATTGCTTGACTTATGTTTTGCTTGGGATAGCTTCCAAAAAGTTGATTTTTAAATGAAAATGCAGATACCTGGTGATGATGTTTTGCAGAAATCCAGTTCAGGAGACTTTCACGGATGTAGTCAGCAAGAATGGTGTAGTTACTCCAAGCAGAAAACCATGTAAATCCACAAAACTAAGCTACAGACACAGACAAACAGCCACTACACACAAAGAAGGAAGCGACCCACATCTGTTTGTTTAAAAGTTGCATAACATAGAGGATGGGTTCTATGAGAAACAAGTCTCATTGAAAGAATGTCGCGTCATTGTGGTGACAAGACAACAGAAACTAAAATACAGAAAATCAGTTAATAACAAGTACAAATGGATTGTTTCTGCAACAGAATCTTTTTAAACCATGTTTAAAATACTAGGGTAGGTGATGTTCTAAGCTAAGGAGACAGGTTATTCCAAGAAAATGGAGAAGCATATAAGACACATTCTTTCCCAAAGTGAGTTTTGAACTTCGGCAAGGCAAAACCATGCTGAGGTACATCTCTGAGGCAGAATTTGTGGGCAGGAACTATAAGCCTTTCAGATAAATAAGAAGGGGTCTGTTTGCAGTTTTGTGGATAAGGGTGAGCCAATAAAAGTGCACCTGGAAGCGGGTGAAAGACAGTTTAGTTGATGCAATAAATGTGCAACAGTTCTCATCCCATTATTTTAAGATAAATCAAAGTAACTGATAATAAACAGTATTTAATGGGAATATAAAGCAGAGGCATAATGATAGTTCCACAATAATCAAGGATAGGGAGAATTGCTTGCCAAATAATATGTTTTTGCTGTTCAAGCTTGGGTTTACCTATAGCACTTCGACAGCGCTAGTGCCGACATTCCCTACCATGACAGCTACAATAGCTACTATTGGCATTGCAGCCATGGGATGTTGGCACTTACAAGTAGGGGGCTGCACCCCTGACTCCCCTTGTGAGGGGCACTGCCCCTCATCCCCCCAGTCTCTAGGATTCTAACTCTGAGTCGGAGTTGGACCAGGGGAAATCACTCAGTGAGGCAGTCCCAATCACCACATGGATCACCACAGTGATGGGTGGATTTTGCCCAATTTTTGGCACAGTGGTGGTCTTCACGGTCGTGGAGTCACTGCGGTGAAGGTATACGTCAAGCTTGACAAGCAATACCTGACACATTTTAGGTGACCCAGGCATTGATGGACTTTAGTGACAGTTTTGTCACTGTTTTATTTTAAAGGTCAAAGAGGACTCAAACATGAGCTCAAGATATTTAAATTCACTTACCAGCTCAAGTGGGAAGTTATTTACGCAGATTGAAAATGAAGAATTTGCCAGTGACAAAGCAGGCTGAGACCCAAACAGCATGGCCTCAGTCTTTCTACTATTTAAAAATAATAAATTATCAGAAAACCAATTCATGATTTTGATTAAGTTGCCCTGGAGAGTCAAGGAAAGAAGAGATGGGCTTTTGTGAGCATAGAAGAGGACTGTATCATCAGCACAAAGTCTGACTGAACAATGATCTACAACAGAGGGTAGAGGATCTACAGAAAGATTAAATAAAATAGGACCGAGTTACAGAACCTTGAGGAACCCCAGTGGAGTTAGACAGAGGAAAAGGTAGACAGCCATTCCAAGAAACAGATTGAGTTTTCCCATGTAAACATCAAGAGAACCAAGCATTAACATTTGTGGAAAAGACTTAAGAAAATTGATGAGTTAGAGGCAATGAGTGATTAATCACATGAAAGGCTTTAGATAGAGCAATAAAAACAGAACCTACAAGACACCCTTTATCCAGAATCATAGAAACAGAATCATGAAATCAATCAATGCTGTTTGGATGGAGTAATTTGGTTTTAAACCTACTCTCTCTTCTCAGTCATCCTAATCATGAATTTGCTGCCCTGAGGAAATGTTTGTGTTAGCAGCTCACTCCACTGGTCAAGCGGTTGGTGCTATGTGCATCTGTGTTTGAGGAGTACACACAGATTACAGGGCTGCACTGCATGTTTAATTTTTATAATCAGTAAGCCATCTGTTACCTGAGTGTGTAGCCTTACCAGTCTATCTTATTGTCTAGCCGCTTTGGGTCCCCTGTCTGGTGTTCTCTATTTCATTTCTCCCAGGAGGATATCCCCATGCAAATGGGAGTGTGATGGAGCTGGATCATTGAGACAAGCCAGTTGGGTGACTGATTGAGAATGCCTTGGAAAAAATGCGGTGGGACTTAGACTGTCTGACCAGTGTGGAACCTTTCCAGTTTTAACAGACCTCTCTCAACCTTGGAACATCAGCAAAACCAGAGGGGAGTCAGTATTGATATGTATTTTGTGCTGGGGGCTGTTTGTGCGTTTTGCAAATTAGACTTAATAAAATCTGCAGCACTTGGAGTTTATTAGAGACCTGCTTCTGAAATCTGTCAAAGTGTTTGTCTGGCTAGTTTGACTTATACAACAAGTCAAGGGCTGACAAATTTGTGTTGTTGCTTGTAGTAGCTTGTAGCAGTCCGTTTCACCTTATTATTAGTGTAGCTCAGTTTGGTTGATATTTTATTATTTTACTTTACTTTATTTTATTTAGTTTTTGGAATTTTGCTCCAAATCTAAATCTTTTCTTCACCTGACTCTTAGAGATTTAAGGTACAGCCCATCATACCTGAAAACTGACGTCAGACGCCAACTGAGAACTGGATAAGGGAGATAGAAGCGGGCGGTTCGATGTGAGCTGTCAAACACTGTGGTGTTTCCAGATTGTTTTCTTTTTAGTCTGTCCATTCCACACTTTTTATATAAAGTTCCATGTTTTCTTTGTTGCTGAAATGTATTTATTTATTTTTTAAGCTAATTTTGGTGTGTGGGACTCGTGTCATTGATTTATTCATTCATTCAAGTCTTTTTGGTAACCAGGTAAGGCCCACTAGGCACAACTGCCTCTTTTCAGGGGTGACCTGAGAGTACTGGGTGGTTAAGTGACTTGCTCAGAGTCACACAGTATGCAAGTGGAGGTTGTGAGAATCAAACCAAGGTCTGGCCTGCTGGATGTACCGAACTTGTTCACAGCTCGTCACTCTAACCTCTAGGCTATGCCAGCCTATACTGCTATTTAGTAAGCCAGCAGCTCCTTCGGTCCTAGCACCTTTCATTGATTTGCTCTGTCCGGTTTCTAATTATCTTTCCTGAAAGGCAGAGAGCTTTTAAGCTTACATAAAATCCTTAAAAAGTAAGTGCAGTTCACTCTAATTTTACAAGATTTTAATTATTTAGCTATTTATTGCAGCTACCGTAGCCAGTTCTGTGGTTGTGTTTTACACAATAAGCACTAAGTAAGCACTTAGGTTTGGGTCAAATGACAAAACTGATGATAAACCACATCAGGCTCTATTAATTATGTATTTTCTGTGGGCAAAATAAGAGTTACATATGTTTTATTTGTACTCTATATTTTTACATTTCATATTATACTAGGTCTTTTTCTTTCCTAGTGCTTAATCAACTAAGGGGAATCATCTTTGGATGCTTTTGCTGTTCTACCCTGTGGTTTTCAAAAGTTCCTATATTTTGGGTCTCAAGCCTAGGACTGGACAATATCAAAGGACCTGCCATGGAGGAGCTAGATGCTGTGAAAGGACAGATTGTTCCAACAGAAGGTTTTGGACTTTTCCAACAGCCTTTATGATTAATAGATGAACACTGGCATGACTAGTATTGGTTCCAGCCTCTCTGATTTTATCTGTTGAAATAACAAAATATCGAACTTCAATGAATTATAATGAATTATTGTGCTATTTTTGATCCAACATTAACATTCTAATATTACTAATATTTTAACATTACTACTGACACAACCAAGGAGGAAGCAAATTATAGAAAAGACTTGGACTCTTTTGTTTTATTGTTTTCTCTGCATTTTGGTTCTTTTCAAAAAAAAAGTTCTATATGGGCTTGCCTGCGTGCCTGTTTGATTGGGCTGTTTAAACTTTTTTTTTGTTTGCCTTTCTCTGATTGTCTCTAATCCTTCAATTCTAATTTTTAGTGATGGGGCTAAGCTGATAAGGTGATGCAAATGGTGTTTACTAGAAGAAAATGTACTTTAATCAATGGGAATCCCTATCAAACTGCCATGGGCAGTATAGACCATATTGAACCAACTTCAAGCACTGTCTGCACACCAGTTGCGGGTATTACTGGTATCTCTGGTGCTTGTGGTGGTTCATATCCCAGGGACAGCACAATAATTAGTGCTAAACCTAAGGATGCGAGACAAAGAGTTAAAAATCTGTAAATCAGCCTGTTAAGAAATCTGTTACATGATCTTCAAAGGCTAAAGTGAAAGGAATAAAATTGTTCCCCAAAACTTAAACAACAATCTTTGATTGAAGCACTTTTTAAAGATACTGTTAAAACGTTCATTAAAATATGACCAACATCTTAATCTGGTTCAAAGTCAGTTGGCATTCATCTGTAACCCCCTTCTCTGGGCTGTGCCTGAAAATAGGCAGAATTTGTCTAGTGCACTTACCTGGTCAACAAAAGCTAAATAAAAAATAAATAAATAAAATTGAATAAGGAAGGCACAGATATGCTATCTCTGTCTCCTTTGAATCTCACTTCTACTCCTATTCATTCTTCTAAGCCCAGTATTTTCCATTCTCAAAAATCACTCTCTGGTGTGTCCAAAACAAACATAAGCTCTGATGTCTTATCTCCAGATCTGAAACATCCAATTGGCACTTGTGACTCTTATAATGGAACCCATAATGAGCAACAAGTTATAGGACAAGATTAGTACCTTCTGTTACTGGGGAAGTTGCTAATAAAGGACTCTCTCCTGAGTATATGATGCAGAATGTCAAAACACACTGTATCCAGGACCTTGTACCAATAGCAGGATAGCTCGATCTGGAAATATTGAGAGTCAGTAGGGCAGCTAACCTTAGTCAAGAACATCTCAAATTGGTAAATCAGTTCTGCATGAGGTTTTAGGCAAACTGGAAGTTAATATTCAAAAGCTTAAACATTTGGACGCATTACAAAAAATAAATTTGCCTGCTATTTAATCTATTCATTCTATTTACTCTCCCTTTGTAGATAGGTCTCAAAATACAAGAACAAAGAGTTCCCTCGTTAATGATAGTGTAATTAATCATTTGCATGATTTTGAGTCATCTAGTTTATTACCAAATAGAAGTGCAAGTGGTTCAGATTTGCTTTATACTACTTCAAGTCTGAGCGAAGATATAATTAAGCTTCTTAAAAATCAGTATGCTGCTAATCTTTTGCTCTGTGAACAACTGATTATAAATAGAACCAAAATTGATTCATTGAAGGAATTTATAGCAGTGAACATTACAAAGATGGATGATGCTATTCAGAATTTTGAAAGAGATTCAGCCCCCAAGAGAGATCTCTTCTATTCTTCTGGGATGTGTGGTTGATATTGCGGATGTCCCTAAATTAAACAGTCCTGTAGCTATTAGACCAGATTTTCACCAAGTTATTTTTCCTGATGATATATCAGTAGGTCAAAGGAAAACAACGGGAAGGAAAGTCAAGTTAAGGACTCTGATTTTACTGGTGATCAGTGATAGACTCTCAACATGTCATTCAGCTGGAAAGGAAAATAAGAAACACAAAAGGTAAATATAAGAGGAAAAACTGCACAGGTAGTAAAAGAGGCAGCAAGTAGGAAAACAAAATGATCAGAGTTCTGCAAAGAACAAGGAGAAAAAAAACTGGAGACGGAAAAATTAAATATCTACAAGCTTCAAAGTAAAACACTTTAGAAGAAAAAAGTAAGCTTCCTGTGTCTAAGACAAGAGTTTCACTCATTAATTTACTGCAAAACAATGAAAATTCAAGTAAATTGACCAGACACAACAGCTATTACCCTTACCTCAGAATATCCCATGGACTAGAATCTATGGACTTAGAATGGTCAACCAAGATGCCTTACAGGATTTGGTTTATAAATTGCTTAATGAGCAATTGAAGCTAGATATTGCCACCAATGATCTCTCCACTGTTGGAAGAAATATGGATGTGGGTGGGAGTTTCTCCACAGATAGTGTGGATGTTTATCTGGTCTCTGAGAGACTGACACACTATGTATGGAGAAATTTCTCAGGTATTCAAAGACTCAATCTTAATGCAGTGTTATTTGATAAAGATTCTAAGGTGATTGAGCCTATTAATCAGTACAGTGAGGGAACACCAGGTGGCAATAATAGGATGGATTGTGAAGCTGCCATTTATGATCTTGCACCAGTCACCCTAAGCCTCTTTGGGCACAGGAAACTGTATAATGAAACTAATGAAAAATTGGAAAGAGTTCTATGTAATTTGTTTGCAAATTTCTTAAATATTAGATCAGGTTATAAAGGTGTATTAGGAGTGTTTAGGCAACCAACTTTGCTGAGCGAGGACAAATTGATATAATTTTAAAAATTCTGCGATTGCAAGTAGGAGTTTGGAATGTGCAGCAATGCTTGGCCTTTCAGTATACATAGTTGTTCTTACTACAGGAGATGGAATACCATCTTTTTCTCCTGCCCATCCTGCTCCTGTAGGAAATTTACCCTTTTCTGACTTGTGTAGTACTTATACAGTTCCAATCTCAAACAGATTCTTGGCTTTGCAGATTACAAGGATTGACTCCTGGCCCTAGAATAGGATTACCCACCTTGACCTGGGGATCGGTTGAATGGGACCGTGTTGCACAACAGCATGTCATCCTTGTTGGAAATCTGTCTTCCACTTCTATGGAAGAAACCCTTTTCTAATTTCTTGGAATATAGCGGGTCTTAGGTCAATGTTTCACGATAGGGACTGGATGGAGTATATCTGCTCATCTTATATAATATATTTACAAGAATCTTGGCATAAGCAAGTGGATGACCTAGATATTAATGGTTATACACTGATTAATTTCCCTGGTTTTATGTCCGGAAAGATGGGCCATCTTTCTGGTGGTATTCTAACATATATTAAAATAGGGATATTTAAGCAGGTTAAACAATTGATATTGAACAAGAATTTTGTTATATTTTATTCATCAATAGTACCTTATTTCTTTTGTTTAATTATTACATTTCTCCTGCCAAGGATAGAAAGCATTTAAATGAGATTTGGGTAGACTGTTTGATTTGGTATGAACATATTAATTAGAACACCCAAATGCTTTTCTACTAATGATAGGAGATTTTAATGCCAGAATTGGCAATTTTGCTGGATTAAGTGATAATTCAATTTGGGGCTACATGTTTCCATATACTCCTAGAGTAAAGAAGTTCATTTGATTTAAAATTCAATTGTAGTGCCTGTAAATCAATGAAGTTTATGAAGGGCAATTTGGTATACCTGAATGGTAGAACACAGGGAGACCATTTATGCTCACCTTCTTACTTTACAAAAATTTGTTTTTTCAGTAATTGACTTTGCCCTTTGGCAGGGTCCTCCCATCTTCTGGGAAGACATGGTAGTAATAAATAGAGTGGAAAGTGACCATTTATCTATTACTCTGCATTAAATGATTCAATCAAAGACTGAGATTTGTCCAGTGCCCACACTGATTATAATACGATGCTCTAGAAAAATTGAATGGTCCTGAGACTTACAACAGTAGGTGCTACCTTTGATCATCACTTTTTTTGATACTTGGGATAACTCCATCATAGATCCATCACAGATTTATGAAAATTTGAAATCTCTTTTCAATACTCTTGAGCCTAATATATATAAAACCATAATTAAGTCAAGCTCTTAAGTGACTTCAGGATGGCTCGATACAGAGTGTAAAACATACAAAAGATAGTTGCACAAAATATCTAGAAAAGCAAAGGCTAGTGCAGACCAGGTTAGTGCTTTTGAACTTAAACTAGGAAAAACATATTACAGAAACTTAGTGAAGCAAAAAAAGAAGTCCTTTAGTGAACAACAATGGAGTAGGATGTATGCAGCCATTATGGGCAATGACACTAAATCTTTCTGGCTCTTAGTTGCTAAGGGCTGTGTGGGGTGGTCTACTGAGCTAGAACAACACATTGAACCAAACATATGGCTTGAGTTTTACGGTAATATGTTACTAGACCCAGATATGGTTTGCTCATGTGATTCTATGGATATGAATACTATTAAAGGCCAATTTATTCCTTTTTCAAAACCAGAGGTGACTAAAGCAATCCAGAATATTAAGACAAATAAAGCCACGGGCTCAGACAGGATACCTGGGGAAATCTTTTTGTGTCTATCTGAAGCTTGGGCTGATTACTTGGGCCCTTTTTTTAATAAATGCATCTGTAACAATTTTAATCTCGAGTCATGGGCAAGTGCTATTATTTGTCCAATTTACAAAAGGCAACAAGGGATGATTCTGCAATGTACCATCCCATAAGCCTGCTGGACATATTAGGCAACATTTTGCCAAATTACTATTGGTAAGACTTAAGGATGAGATAGACTTATTAGGGGGCTTTCCCCAGCCCATGCTGGAGTTCAGGAAAGTTACTCTACACTTGATAATTGTTTTATACTTTCACATTTAATTGAAAAATTCATAACTATAAGGAAACAAAAAGTCGATGTAGTTTTTGTAGACTACAGTTCAGCATTTGATACAATAAATAGATCAACATTATGGGGAATAATGTTAACCCATGGTATTTCCTCTGTTTTGGTTAACAGTATCAGAAATCTTTACACTAATATGTGGGCCCAGATTTGTTCTGGAAGTGCACTAACGGACAGAATTAAAACAAATAAAGGGGTTAGACAGGAATGCGTTCTGGCACCCACACTTTTTCTATTTATCTGGATGATTTATTGACTCAATTACAGTTATTACAATTGGATTCTCCTAAAATTGGGACTAATATCTGCTCTGCACTTGCTTATGCTGATGATCTTATATTGTGCTCTCTCTCAGTTTCAGGGTTACAGAAGACATTGTATCTACTGTCAACTGTGCTGGAGTCTTTATCTTTGAAAATTAATCTCAGCAAAACAAAAGTAATGGTGTTTGGTGCTAGAAATAATAGGTACAGGTGGAAATTGATGGACTACTACCTGGAAACAGTTTTGACATATACATACCTGGGCTTACTATACTCTAATAATGGTTTCTGGGGTAGACATCATGATTATATACTTTCTAAAACTAATAAAACAGTAGGAGTCTTGGCAAATGTTAACCACGCCTTCAGCAGATACTCACTCAGACCTCTTTTAACCACCTTACAGGCAAAACATAACACCCAATCTCTATCGTGGTGGAAATTTGGGACTAAAATCTCTTGATCATTTAGAAATTCCAGCTAATAAACTTTTGAAGAAAGTTATTGGTTATCAAAGATCCACCCTGGCCTATTTGTAAGGGCAGAACTAGGTATTCTAAACTATAGGCATTGGCCAATTATAGACTTATTCATTTTTGGATTAGGTTATCAAGATTGCCTAAGGAAAGATGGGTTAAGTTATGTTTATTGGAGAAAGAGCTTTGGGCACAGCACCAACATAGGCAGTCAGATTGGCTTTTCCATCTGTACAAATGCCTTGATAAATATTTACTGTCTTTTTGCTGAAGTATAGACACCAGTGTGTTAGTATTAGCAAGAAATCTAAAGTTTATGTTATAAACAAAACGGTACAATTTCATAGAGAGCTGGATTTGGCATGTATTGCTGCCTCAAAATATGCCTAACGGTATACCCATAATATTGACAATCATGCATATAGATTTTATCTTGATGTTTTGGAAACCCCAGATATTTGTAAAACATACACAGATTTAGGCTGAATTGTTTGAATCTAATGTTAAAAATGCTATATATAAGAACTCCACTAACCCTGAGGATACTTTTTGTGGTTGTGATCAAGGTGAAAGGAAGATTTGGCACATGTTTTCTGAGGTGTCCATGGTATACTAAAATTAGGCATAAGTGGCTATTTCCATTGATTTCAGGAATAGTGACATCTAGTGATACTGAGGTTATTAAGGTTTTCTTTCTCTGAGGATCAAACTATTATACATTTATGGGGAAATGTGCATTCCTAACTAGTAAAATGAGGAAAAAGAAATTCAGTGACCATAAAATACCATCTCCAGTGGTTTAGTGATATCTCAATCTCCTGCTGTTGTGCACCCCGGTCTCATACACCTGGTTCTTTTCCTTTAGCTGCTATTTGGGTATATAAATTGTGCATTTTTTGATATATTTGCATTTCTTATGATCATTCTTTGTATTAATTGTAATTTTTATTATAAATTTTGTTTGTTTTGGTCTTTGTATGTAAGTTTGTTTTTGTTTTTAATATTGTTGTATTTTGTGATAATCATTTTTAAAGACTGAACAAATAAAACCAAACTGAACTGGTCTGAAACCTGACTGAAAATTAGACAGACCCCAATAATTAACCAGTTATTCAGTAATCTGAGATAGAACATTTTTTTGCATAAATTTAGAAATTATTGGGAGCAAGGAAACTGGGTAGTAATGTTCTACCAAGGTCTTACCCCCACCTTTTTGTAGTTGTTGATAGAGGTGCAGAGGTGCACAAGATCACCTTGCATGAACTACAGCAGTTGTTGGGCCAAATCAAATTTGCATGTAAAGTGATTCCCATGAGCTGGACATTTCTGTGCCATTTGCTCAAGTAATGTATGGGATACCTAAAGTTTCACCACAGGATCAGGTGACTGAGAGCATAACAGAGGACCTGAGGATGTGGCTGGTTTACTGAACTGTTTCAAAGGGGTGTTGATCTGGCCAGAAGTAACAACTAGTTAGGAGCTTGAGCTATTCACAGATGCTTCCAGGGATTTGGTCAAGGAGCATACTTTCAGGGGGAGTTGTGCATGGAGCAATGGCTTCCATTCTAGAAGGAAAAAAAAAAACTTGACCAAGCAGATTACATTATTGGAAACTTTCCCAGCATAGTTGAATTGGTAGTGTGGGGCAAATGCCTTTGAGATAAGAAAGTAATCTTCTGGTCAGACAACAACTGGGTAGTCCACACCATTAATGTGAAGTTAGGGGCCAAAGGCCCCCTGGGTAACCTCATGTGGGCTTTTGTGCTCAAATGTTTGGTATTTAATATCCAGTTTAAAGCTGTGCATGTGCCAGGCATCGATAATATTATTGCTGATCCATTTTCTCATTTGCAGTGTCATACATTCCAGGAGCTGAACCGAAGCAGACATTCATCACAGGAAGTCCCAGTCTATCTCTGGGAATTGATGATCCACAAGCCTGGGATTTGCTCAGAATTCATTAGCACTGAGCACATGAGTGGTCTAATGTAAGGGTGTTGAGAACTCCCTGAGTGTGAGGCAGGGCCAGGAGAGGCAAAATGTTTTTCCCATGCCAGTGGGCAAGTTATGCCTCTATTTAGTGCAGAGGAAATGAGAAAGCTTGGTGCCAGGAGCAGGGGGCCAGCATTTGGCTTGCATTTCATTTTTCTCTAGGGTCACTGAGCTGGAGGAAAATATGCGGGTATTTTGCATCTGCAAAATGTTTGAAGGATGGTCCTGTGGTGCTCCAAGATTGCCAGATAGACATCTGTTGATTAGCCAGGCACTTCTATAGCAGGTGTGGTGTGAACTGCTAAAGGTATGAACCCCACTAGCAGAAGTTGGATTGTTCTGCATGGTGTTCTTGGTGGCTTTCTGTGGAGTATTTCAGGTGTCTGAGTTGATCCAGCTTATAAGATGCCAGGGATTCTGGTGACCATGAGGAATGAGGCTGTGGTGGTGGTGGCTTAAGAAGAGGTGTGTGACAGGGTGAAGCATGCCTGGCCCTGGAAAACTGAAAAGGGGTGTTAGTATTAAGCTGTACTGCTGTACAATATCCCCCTTCTAAGGTACAGAATATGCAAAGATGTCTGAAAAAAATGTGTGCACACATATATAAGGGAATACATATAAAAAAATAAAATGCTTACGAGTTTCCACAATCTGTTGCAACAGGATGTTTCTGTCCTTTCTTCTATCCTTCTTCCTCATGCTTATTTCTGACTATGGAGTAGCCACACACAGTCACCAAACCTCTACAATTCGGTGTCTTTACTCCTGACTTTTCACTACTTACTGGTACTAGTAGCCACCCCTCCCGAAGCAAAGTCTAAAACATAATGGTTTAGTGCACTACACTGCATCCATAGCAAAAGCTGTCTGGTGTACACTATATACATAGTCAAAAGAGTTTGCAGCCTTGTACAGTTTCTTAAGCTTAGCAGGCTGTTTATGATTGTCTTACTGCCCTAAGGCCTGTGAATACTGTGGCAAACATGTTAGGGATGTCAAATACAGTTGCATTTTAAGGTTATATTTTCCATTGCAGTATGTCTATAAAGCTATTTGGGTCTCAGCCTGCTTCCTGTTAGCATGCTACATCCAGGCATATTGTAAGAAAAGAAATAAATGAAAATAAACAAAGGGAATCATGGCAGAGTTAATTCCCCCTTTCTAAACTTTTTTTTTTGTTTGCCTTTTTCCCTCTACTACAGTGCCTATTAAGGTGCAATAAGGTGCTGTGAGCTTTGTTTTCTTTCTAGCCCTTTATTTTCTATTTTTTGTTATGATTATCCTGATTTATATAAAAAACACAATGAGGTGTACTGCACCTGACTCCTTGTGTCTGTGTTTCCTTCTATACCCTCACCCCATGACAGGGTGTTTGTTTGCTGGGAAGGAGTAAGACAGATAGGAAGACTTGGATGTCCTGGTGCAGTCAGAGGCCTCCCCATGGATGCAGTGGGATGTACACAGCTGGGTTCTGCAATACATGTTCAGAATGGGAAGTGGGAGGGGGGGCACAATCTTTCACCATGAAGACAAGCTTCACAACATTCTAGTAAAAGCCATGAGGGGGTTGGGTTCAGACTCAGCAGAGTTCAACACTCATTCCCTACACATTTGGGTTGCAAGAAATGCTAGAGTTAAAGGATTGACAAATGGTAAGGTCCAGGTCCTTGGCTGATGGTGTTCTCTGGCTTTTGAAGGGTACAGTATGTGCAACCAAATTTGCTTTATTTTTCTTGTTTTGTTTCCCAGTAGGTGACGTCATTATCCACCTAGGTACTAATGACCTGGCAAATGGGGAGCCAAAGGAAGCTCAGGAAGAGTTTAGGAAATTGGGAAGGGGTCTCAAGCAAATAGCTACTTTTGTCACTTTCTCAGAAGTACTACCTGCGAGAGGCAAGGGAGAGCATAGGGGTGCATGCACTAGGAACTTTAACTCATGGTTGAAGAACTGGTGCTGTGAGGAAGGGTTTGGATTCATTGGTGACTGGGGACCCACCTGGAGGTATGGAGGTTGTTCAAGCCTGACTGGCCTGCATCCATCCTGGAGGAATCCAAGAACTCAATGATAAGTTTAAATGCTACATTGACAAGTGTTTAAACTAACAAAGGGGGGTGGCAGGCCAGCAAGGAGGTACCACTTGCTCACCCCCAGCTAGCAGTGAACCAGTGAACCGGAGGAGTGTCTATCTCTACAAAGCAGTGTGCAAAAATGGAGATTAGCACCCAAGAGGTGGATCGCAGAAAAGGGGCAAAATTCAGCAGAAGGGCAGACAGCAAGGAGAACCAGGATAAGGACAACCAAGGAAGGGCTGGAGTAGAACAGCGAACTAGTCTAGGGAGGTCAAATCATGGAAAGCCATGTGTGCCAATGCCAGGAGCCTTAAACAACATGGAAGATCTGGAGGCTGTCATGGTGCAGTCAAACCTGGACATTGTGGCCATCACTGAAACCTGGTAATGATAACCATGACTGGAGATGGCCATACCTGGTACAACATATTCAGAAGAGACAGGGCAGGTAGGAAGGGAGGAGGAGTGGCACTGTATGTGAAAAGTGAAATAAGGGCCACAGAGATCCAGGAGGAACAAAATGGGGGTGAGATACTGTGGGTTAAGCTGGAAAGGAAAATGGGGCCAGCCATCCACACAGGTGTGGTCTATAGACCACCAGCCCAGGAGGAAGAAACAGATAGGGAGTTGTTGCTAGCCATCCAAAGGATGGCAGACAAGGGTGAGGTAGTACTGGTTGAGACTTCAATATTCCAGACGTGGACTGGAGCATCCAGCAGCAACATCAACTAGGAGCAGATTTATCCTGGACTCCTTCAGGGTGCCTTCCTCAAGCAACTGGTCATGGAACCAACTCGGCAGAAGGCAATACTGGACCTTGTGCTCACAAACAAGGACAGTGTGATGGGGGTAACAGTGGGGGAGCACCTGGGGAACAGTGACCACCAGTCATTGTGGTTTGAAATCACAGAAAGAGCAGAACCAAACCACACAAAAACACGTATCCTGGATTTTAGGGGGGCAGACTTTGGGAAAATGGGGAGATGCTTGAAAGAGGCATTAAGGGGAATGGGGCAGGAATCAGGGGTTGAGGAACAGTGGGCAGTATTTAAAATGGGGATTACAAGAGCAACAGAATTATGCATTAAACAGGTTAGCAAGAGGAAAAGGAAGAGGATACCATTATGGTTTTCCAAAGAGGTAGCAAAGAAAGTGAAAGCCAACAAGATTGCATTCAGGCAACACAAAAAGACGCAGGCAGAAGGGGATAGGGAGAAGTACCAGGAGAAGCAAAGGGAGGCAGGAAGGTCAGTAAGGGAAGCCAAAGCTCAGACAGAAGAACACATTGCAAAATCAGTGGGTGGGGGACAAAACCTTTTACAGGTACATAAGTGAAAAAGAAAGCAAAGGAGGGTAGTGAGACAGAAGGGGAGGATGGGGCCGCGTGGAGGATGACAACAGTAAAGCTGACATATTGAACAGGTATTTCTGCTCAGTCTTTACTGAGGAAGAGGAGGGTAATGGGTCTGAAGGGAGTACAAGGGGTGAGAATGGTGCAGAAATGGACACAAGTCCCTTTACTCGAAAGGGTCCTGAAGGAACTGGAAGTAATAAGAGTTGATAAAGCAATGGGGCCAGATGGGGTACAGCCCAGGGCCATTAAAGAGCTAAGAGAGGTGGTGACTGAACCTCTGGCTATCCTGTTTAGCCGTTCACTGGAAACAGGGGAGGTACCCAAAGACTGGAGGACAGCAGATGTAGTCCCCTTATACAAAAGTGGGAACAAAGAGGAAGCGGGAAACTACAGACCAGTCGGCCTCACCTCGGTAGTGGGGAAGATCATGGAAGCACTACTGAAGGAGAGACTGGTGGAATATCTGGTTGTCAATGGACTACAGGACCCAAGGCAGCATGGTTTCACCAGGGGGCAGTCATGTCAGACCAACCTTGTTGAATTTTTTGACTGGGTGACTAGGAGGAGGATCAGGGAGGGCAGTGGACATGGCCTATCTGGACTTCAGCAAGGCCTTGACACTGTGCCACATAGAAGACTATTACACAAACTGGGGAATATGGGTGTGGGCAGGACAGTAGTGTGGTGGGTAGGTAACTGGCTGGGTGGCAGGACACAGAGGGTGGTGGTAAATGGCTGTCACGCCACAGAGGGAAGAGTGACCAGTGGGGTACCAAAGGGATCAGTGCTGGGACCAGTCCTATTCAACATCTTCATCTGTGACATTGCACAGGACCTAGAAGGCAGAATTTCACTGTTCGCTGGTGGCACAAAGCTCTGTAACAGAGTAGACGCACAAGAGGGTGTAGACAGAATGAGAAGGGACCTGCAGAAACTTGAAGAATGGTCAGGGGTTTAGCAGTTGAAATTCAATGCAAAGAAGTGCAAGATAATGCATATGGGGCACAAAAACCCTGGCACAATATATCAGTCGGGAGGTGAGGATATAGCATGCACCAAGCAGGAAAGGGCTCTTGGGGTTGTCATCTCTGATGACCTCAAAGTAGGGAAACAGTGTGACAAGGCAGCAGGTAAAGCAAATAGGATGCTGGGATGCATAGGCAGGGGCATCACCAGCAGGAAAAGGGAGGTCATAATTCCACTATACAAGACACTAGTGAGGCCCCACCTGGAGTACAGTGTACAGTTCCGGAGACCTTACCTATGTAAGGACATAGACAGGGTAGAGAAGGTTCAGAGGAGGGCAACAAAGATGGTACATGGACTGCATCACAAGTCCTATGAGTACAGGTTGAATGAAATGAACATGTACTCCCTGGAGGAGAGGAGGGAGAGTGGGGATATGATAGAGACATACAAGTATCTTACAGGGAGGAACAGGGTGCAGGAATAAACTATTTTTAAATGAAAAAGATGTTCCAGGACTAGAGGGCATGGGATGAAATTGGAGGGAGGACGATTCAGAGGAAACATGAGGAAGAATTTCTTCACAGAACGGGTGGTGGACAAGTGGAACACCCTGCCAGAGGAAGTGGTGGGGGCTGAAACAATCACGGGATTTAAGAATGCATGGGATAGACATAAAGGAATTCTGGAGGTCAGAGGTAAGGGGCAACAGACTTCTAGGAAAACATAAACTGAACTTACAAGCTCAAATTGGCAGACTGGGTGGGCCACAGGCCCTTATCTGCCAACACTGTCTATGTATCTATATATCTATGTATCTTCAAAAATCACGATTGATGATTTACCAATTTGCCAATTCCCCTCTAGAAGGTTGTTCCTAAAAATCTCCATGTTAGTTTGGGATAATTGAGGTGGGATAGATCAGCAGCAGTGATCAATGGAATTACAAAAAGATATCCTGTAAGACATTTGGATGAACCGTGAAGTGAAAAACACTCTCAATGATAGATTCCCTAATTTTCTGATTATAAATCCAGAAGAGACTATCTATAGTCACTACACAATATGAAAAGTTTCAGTAATTGTAAATGTGCAGGTGCAGGGTACTCCAATATCAATTGCCCCTACCCCCTACACATGACAAGCAGTCATTGTGGAAATGTCAGTCAGGGTATATTGCTATCCATTCTGCAGTAGTACCAGATTACCACTGCTATGTAATATCCTTCTGATTCCTGTTTCTTGACTCTTTCTGAACTTTTGAGTCTCAGACTGTGGGGCACTCTGTTAGTTTGTTTTTAATTTTTAGTTTAGTCTTTGGTAACCGGGTAAGGCCCACTAGGCACAAGTGCCTGTTTTCAGGGGTGATCTGGGAGCACTGGGTTGTTAAGTGACTTGCTCAGAGTCACACAGTATGCAAGTGGAGGTTTTGAGAATCAAACTCAGGTCTGATCTGCTGGATGCACCAAGCTCATTCACACCTCGTTCCTCTAACCTCTAGGCTACACTGCCAGCCCAGTTAACATTTGCTGGAGTATAACTGGGTTATATTGTACAGTATGTGTCAGTTTTGGAGTAGGGTTATTATATTTCAGATGGGGAGCCTCACATGACATATGTAGGGGTACTATCTCAAATTCATCCTCCCACTTTAGGCAGCTCTGTCTTTTCAGGGACAGCTGTCGCTGTTAGATAGTGCTGTGGTTTATAGGTGTCAACTTGCCAAGCATTTGACAATTTTAAGAGGTTGCAAGGCTGCGAACTGCAAGATGGGCCTGGCATACAGAGCAAAAAGCTATCTAACCCCAGCTGCATGACTCACCCTGGCCAAGGGGTCCTCCTCCCCTCACTCTGCTATGGGCTTGTCTCCTTTGCCCCATCCCAAAAACCAGTCTCTCAAAATGGGACACCACCTACAACAATGTGAGTCACTTTGCACTCTGCTCCTCGCCTCACACACCACTGCAAGTTGTACAACAGCCTCGAGTGGCTCCCTCCATAAAAACAACCCACCTTTGTCCTTGGCAGCTTCATTGACAACATCATCAGAGCTGCCACACCTCCTGTTTTCGCTCTGTCCCTCAAACCTGCTACCCCCTGCTACCATTTAAGATCCTGTGGCTCTCATGTCCTCCAGGTTCCCAAAACCCGTACTCAAATGGGTGACCAGGCCTTCGCTGTCTTTGCACCTAGATTGTGGAACTCCCTCCCAGTAAACACTCGCTCCTCCCCCTCCCACTCCTTTTTCAAATACTTTCTATGGGATTTCCTCAAATTGGCATCCTCTTGTCTCTGCACTTAAGGGGCCCTCCCAACTCCAAACTGACCGGCTGAGATGACTCTAACCCAGCCACTACTGTGTGAGGAGATGAGTCTCCTGGTACTGGATGCACTCAATCTGCTGGCTAACCTACTACTATCAGCTGTATTGTCTGGAAATGTGTTCCTTTCTTGCCTTTCTGTACATGTTTTGGGAAAATTCTGTACTATCCCTGATCTTTTGGGCTCCAGACCACTAATATGCACTTGTGATGTTCTATATATCGACTGCTGTCAAACACCTGCACTATACTGTTTTACATGTGATGTAATGTAGACTGTTTTACATGTGAAACGATGTATACTGCCAAATTGTTCTCGTCTGTACCTTGTAGCCTCCCAGAACACTCCTGAAAATAGGCATTTGGCTGTCTAGTGTGCTTACCTGGTAAACAAAAGCAAATAAATAAAATAGTCAGTGACAAGTAGGGTTGTCAGAACCCTCTGAAGTTCTGGGTTCTAGTTCTAGTCTAGAACTTTTGAAAAAGTTCTAGTGTTCTAATCTTTTTTAGAACTTTTTAGAACTCGAACCCTATTTTTTTATTGTGCTGCCAGTAACAAAGATAGTAATAAAATACATATAAAGGAAAAACTGTTCAAAATAAGGGAGAGAAATTATCTTGTGTGACATTGATAGGAATACAACTAGGTTTATCTATAGTTTCTTCTGTTTGCTAAAGTCAGCAACTTAATACGTAACAGGCCCACCCACCCACCCATATGTTAAAAGTTTTCCTCTGCAGCTGCATCATAGTTCCTTGGTGAAAGAAAGAGGCACATTAGCCATTTATGTACTCAGCTATATATACTCATCGTCATGAATTGGAGAAAAATAACTGATATTACCTAATTTCAGCTATTTGCTGCTTTCTGTTTTAAATGAGTGAATCAAAGTTGCTATGTTTAAAGAAAGCTTTTATAACAAGAGTCAAACCAAGTACTACAGCAGCAACATGTGGAACTGTTACAAAACATATTATGTCATAACATATTCAGTCAAGACATTGGAATAAAAAAATATTTGCAGAAACCACAAGAGGCTGCTCCAATCCTAAGTTGTGCCTGTGTGCTTCGAGCACCAAGAACAAAAGAGACACAGCACCAACACTTCCAAAAATATACTGTATTGTGCATTTTTAACTGATAGCATCACAGTACAGAAGCCATGCAGGACAAAACAGTTTAAACAGACAAAAGGTCCTTTTGTCTGTTTAAACTATTTTATCCTACATCATTCTTGACTGTGATGCTATCAGTAAACCACAGTACAGTATATTTTTTGAGTGTTGCTGTGTCTTTTGTTCTAATAAAAATATGCAGTCATTATGTTGCTGGCAAATGCATGCAAATTTTCTAAGGTAATGCATACATATACCAACATTTTGTTGGCAAATTGAAGTAATATACACAAAAATTCTAAGATGATGCATTTTGCAGCTGATACTTCAATAAAATCTGTATTCCAGTCATAAATAAAAACAGTGGTTTCCTCACCACATACTAATTTACTAAGGAACATTTATGTAGCTGCAGCAGTTGGCATGTGATGTTTAAGGGACAGCGTCTTGCAGCCCTTATGTATCAAATTATCACTACTTATAAAGCAAAAACACTATGATACGTCACATTCTGTGAAAACTGCTGATGCAGATTTTCTTTTATTTCTGATTCCTTTATTCTTTTTTAAGGGGACAGGACAATTGTGCTAGGTGGCAACAGTTTGCAATGTATTTAATAATAATATATATTATGTGTACAGTAGGTTGGTCTGTCATCATTTTTCCTCACCATCCCAGCTGATCACGAATCTGTAAATGAAAGAACTAAAACAACACCACCTTTCACCCCATCCCCATTCCACTTTTCTTCCACCACCCTCATCTGTGCAGTAGCACCCATGCCACCCTTACACCCATGTTAAAACCAGCCCACAACCCTCACCCATGTACTAGCATCCATTTTTCGTTTATACTAACATTTCTGTAATTGAAAAATAATAAACAGCTACCAATTAGAACTCATTGTTTTGTCCTCTTTAAAATTGAAAATATACCGTCTCCTGTCCCAGCCCATGCTGATGCACCACAAAGTCACAGAAGGTAAATCCAAAAATATATGTTTGCACTTTAACTATAAATAATATGATACAGAAAGGATTGACTGACAGTGTCCCTTTATGCCAAATTTGGGCCTGTTCCACTGATGTTAAAATTGCCCTGTATATAAAACTTGTTGACTTTAGTTTAGACCCTAGCTACAAAACAGTTTGCCATGAAATGGTGAAAGTTTTAGGGGTATATAGTCCAAGGTAGTAGATCGAGAAAGGAGAGGCGACAACCAAAGTCATCACAGTCTGTAAAGTTTCCTTTTGGTGCAAGAGACTCCGTCCCACACAGTATTTTTACCAGCCACCACCATCTGAGTTGTCATCATCACCATCAACATCCACAACATCAATCACTTCAGGATCGGTTTGTATACTCTGTAGGGATCGAAAATCTTGACTTATTAACTTTAATAAAAGTTAACGTGTGTACATTTTCTGGAAGCAACCTATTTCTGGTGTCTGTCACAATATTGCCAGCTGTACTAAACATGCATTCTGAAGAGACACTTGTTGCAGGACAACCAAGATATTTACAGGCTTCATATACAGCTCTGTCCAAATTGACTTTTGATCTCCAGTATTCAAAGGGCATGCATCAATAGGAATAGGCAGTTCTTGCAGGTAACTGTCTACCATGTTGGACAGAGACCGCTCAGAGAGGAATCAGCAGAAGCAGCTGGTATGGCAGCAATTTGGGAAAGGTTTGCCACAGATTTAGCTTGCTACTAAGGGCTGAAGAAGTGGCGGTTGTGGAACAACTACTGTTAATGTTTGGTGACTTTTCCAGTTCTGTCCCTTTGAAGATGAACCTGCATGTTGTGGTGATGACAACCTGATGGTACTGTGCGTGTCTGTGTTTGACTCTGTGAGTGCTGCAGCACATCTAGCAACATACATTTGTACTGCTCTATATCATCTGTTTTTGGAAGATGTATAGCCTTGAACCTGGGATCTAAAGAGTTGCAAGGATGTAGTGTCTTGATTTCGTCATTACAACTAATTTGTCATTGGTTTTGGCGCTCGCTCATTCTCTTCTGAGATTCCATGATATAGGCGACATGTTGTCTGCGCTTCAGATCTGTCTTTTTCTATTTGTAGATTTAGAACACTAAGATGATGTGAAATGAGCATTATGAGTGGGATAACCTGACTCACAGATGCACCTTCAGAAGACATGTCCCTTGTAGCTGTCTCCAAAGGAGCTAGGATACAGCACACTGTCTCCATTAATTTCCACTGCAGCACAGACAGCATAATGCCATCTCCAATAATGTAATTGGAGCAGTACTCATGTACAGCTTGCTTTTTGCTCCAAGGGCGCTGCAGCATATAAAGCATTGAGTTCCAACGAGTGGAAACATTTGAATCAGCTTTTGCTGGGGCAGCTTGTGTTTGTTTGCAGTTCGGACAATGTCCGTATAGCCTTAGTTGAATGTGAAAAGTGAGTCACAATTTTTTGCAAACAGCAATCATACCATCCACTTGTGTTTCGTTGCTGAGAAATCATGACAATTAAGTGTAAGCAATGTGCAAAAGCAAAAGCATGCAGAAATCCTCCATCCTGTATTGCTTTTAAGATGTTGGCTCCATTGTCACTTACTGAAACCACATTTTAGACCGTGAGAATAAACCCATTAAGTCAAGGAGGTCATTTAGTTCCTGCAAGATGTTTTCAGCAGTATGACTTTGCCCAAACTTCTTTATATGCAGCAGCCATCTTTTGGGGTGTCTTTGTTTTTGAAGAAGCACAAGAAAACGTGACCCAATGAGCTGTAAGGGACATGTAATCTACGTTTTGAGTGCTGGTCCACATATCTGTTGTGACATGAATAACCCCACCCTCTGCAGTTTTAAGTGCAAGCATCGCTGTCGCTTTTAAAGCTGATAAATGTTTGGTATTTCAACATAGGAAAAGTACCTTCGATGAGGAACATTGTAACGAGGCTCTGCTAATGTCATGAGCTCCCTAAAATCCTCATGATCTACCAAAGAGTATGGGAGAAGGGCTCCGGCTAACAGTTCACCAATTCGGTGATTAAGATGAAGGGTCTTTGGATGATTTCTAGTAAAGGTATTCTTCCTTTCAAATGCCTGAGACAGTGTTAGCTGTTTGCAACATGTCCCTGCTGGTTTATTATACACGTGCTTGATGGGCAGATGGGCGCAGAGATGGTGGACTAGGACTTATACATTCAGTGCCATCACTGGATGTGCAACTGGTACTAATGGTGCTGGCATTGGTGGTAACAGTGATCCTAGGGCTGGCAGTGGTTCTGCCTGCATCAAGTTCAGACAATTCAGTATCCATTTCAGATTCTGATCCTGACCCTTCTCCGTGCGGTCTGAAAGATGGAGGACATGGGTTTTGGTTTTGGATGATCAAGCAAAACGAATGCTTTTCAGATGGCGTTTAAGAGCTGTAGTGCCAGGCATGACACAACTTTACCACGGCTTACCTCTGTTTACACAGGGAACAAATTGCTCTGCATGGATCAGTTTTACTGACTGAAAATAATTCCACACCTCAGATGTGTCAGATTTTGTTCGAGTGCTAGGAAGATAGCTAAAGACTGTTTGTGTCTTTTCACCTGTCCTAACAGAACCTGGGACATGCTACTTGGTGCTAGAAGAGTGGACAGAAGACTCTGATGGATTTTCATTGCTGGCCAACACAGAAGTGGTGGATTCAATGGATATGTCCTTTTCATTGCCAACAGTGCTGGATGTATTTGCAAGTGCACTACCTGATTCATTGTCAGCAGACTTGCTCATTTCACTTTGTTGAGGAAGTAACGATTTGTCACGAGACACAACAGTGTGGGACTGAGACAAAAGCTACTGTCTGAGTCAGAGAGAGACTCACTGTCACTTGCATTATGTGCTGCTAGTCACAGGGATCTTAACGGCATGAATGGCATACCTTATGGTGCCTCTCCGTGTGACCCCAGCAGCTGTACAGGTTTTCTTAAAGGTCCCCTTACCACACTTCACTGTTGCTCTTTTGCTGTTTGTTGAATTTTTATCGTGAAACATTTTGGTTATTTCTGTTAGCACCTGCAGATTATCACTACCACCAACACCTGCTCCAACACCAGCACTAAATGCTTCATCTATGTTGGTGTCAGCCATAACAGAACAGTAAGTACCAGTACTACCAGTCCAGTATACTGCAGTGAACCACCAACACCCAAACAATTCCTGTGTAACAAAGCAATGTGATCTGTAATCGCTGGCTACAACTCCAAAATTTTATTTTGGTTGTGTGACACTGTGATACGTGGACTGAAAGTAATTGAAGAATATGACAGTTTGCAACTAAAGGATCCCAGGTTCAAGGCTTACAGAATGATTGGGCTGCTGGGCATAGCATACACATAGCAATCAAGGGCACACAGCAGCAGGGTGATGGGCTGACCACAGGAGCCAGTCACACGCATAACCAGGGAATGAGAATTATATTTCTACGTTTCTGTCATGTAGGTTAATGCCACCACACAACTGGCCACTGGGCTTCTCTCTGTAACACACACACTGGGTAGGGTACAGTGCAGTCAAAGGGACACAGCAGCAGGGTGATGGGCTGACCACAGGAGGCGGAGTCACATCACAAAACCAGGGAATGAGAATTATATTTCTATGTTTCTGTCATGTAAGGTTAATGTCACCACAACTAGCCACTGGGCTTCTCCTCAGTAACACACACATGGGTAGGGTACGGTGCAGTCAAAGGCACACAGCAGCAGGGTGATGGGCTGACCGACCACAGGAGAGCAGTCACATACGCATAAACCAGGGAATGAGAATTATATTTCACGTTTCTGTCATGTAAGGTTAATGCCACACACACACACTAGGGTTCAGAAAGATTAATTTGCCTTTTTGCCCCCACGTTTCTGTCATGTAAGGTTAATGCCACCACACAACTGGCCACTGGGCTTCTCTCAGTAACACACACACTGGGTAGGGTACAGTGCAGTCAAAGGGCACACAGCAGCAGGGTGATGGGCTGACCGACCACAGGAGAGCAGTCCATCACCTAAACCAGGGAATGAGAATTATATTTCTACGTTTCTGTCATGTAAGGTTAATGCCACACACACACACTGGGTTCAGAAAGATTTATTTGCCTTTTTTGCCCCCTACGTTTCTGTCATGTAAGGTTAATGCCACCACACAACTGGCCACTGGGCTTCTCTCTGTAACACACACTGGGTAGGGTACAGTACAGTGCAGTCAAGGGCACACACTGGGCTTCTCTCTGTGACACACACTAGGGTTCAGACTTATTTAGATTTATCAGATTTATTTGCCTTTTTGCCCCCCTTGTATGCTTGTTGCTGGCGGCTGCTGGTGTGCAGTGTGCTGCAGTTTCAAATAATCACACTTCACAAGGTTCTTTCTCTCCGAGTCCTCCTCCAGTCCTCCTCCTGATATTGGTCTCTCATCAATCCTCCCTATTCCCCCACTCCCCAATCTTGATTAATCCTCCAGAGTCCCGATTCCCTCCTTCTGTCCTGAACAGGCCCTAGTACTCCCACTCCGTCTCCCAGTCCCCCGATTTTAGCTTTTTCTTGTTCTGCCGGTCTCACAGGAGAAAAGTGGCCACGACTGCTGGACAAAGTAGCGGACGCACTAACTGCTTTTGCTACAGTTTAGTGGGCTGCTGGTGCTGCCTGCTGCTGCCTCTCTCGATCCTCAGTCAAATGGCTGCTCTCCTCGTGGCATCTCTTAATACCCACAGATCCCGCCTTTCGCGTTGCTACTTGACCCCGTCGTCTCGCGTCTCGCGGTGATTCGAACCCTTTTGCGAACCGTTCAGTGTTCGAGTTCTAAGTTAGAACTCGAACACCAGGGTTCGAGAAGGGTTCGAATCTTTACCGAACTAGTTCTGACAACCCTAGTGACAAGATGGACCATAATTCCTTCATCAGGGTTCAAGTGGACTTGGAGGTATATGTAGGTCAAGGATGGGTTGGGGAAGAAATAATTTCTGTCTTAAGTCCAATCCTGGAAATTTTCTAAAGAAAGGACACAGACATTGTCAAGGTAGCCAGTCCCTTCCATTCTGGATATTGTTTTGGAATTTCAGGTCAGTAGTTAATAAATCTGTTATACTTATTAGTTACCCTTTATCATGTTCAGATTACTGTGGAGCAATTTCCATTATACATTGTTGTGTATAATGGTGGCCTCTCAAACTCCTCTAAAATGCCCATTTTAGTTCCCTCCCCAAATCAATATCCCCCCGGATATTCAAAACACCCAAACACTTTGTTTCCTTTAAGGAGTTTACCTGATTGATCCTGCCTAGTTTTACTTTTTTGGGAGGGCTGAAGCCTGAGGTTCTATGTGGAGAAATAGCTCCTCCCACATCCTAAATAAAATCCAGCTCCTCCCAACAGCACACACTTGGTATGTTCTGAAGCGATGGCGTTTGGGACTTTCTGGGCTCCTGCGTGGTTTGTGCAGTTGAGCCTTCTTGGTTTCTGCCTTCTTCTTTGCAGCTACTTGCTCCACCTCAGCCCTTCTTCCCTGCTCCATTTCTTCTCTGAAGCAGACTCTGCTCTCTGTGTGACTCTTTTACTCAGTTCTCAGTGTGACCCTTTGCTCAACCTGTTCCTTTTGTGTCCTACTTGGTTTGTTTTTCCCCCTCACATTTGTTTCTCATTTCATTAGCATGTGCTTTCCCCTTTTGGGCTGCTTTCCCTACCATTTGCTCTGCTTCTTGATCTCTCTTCTGTGCCATCCCCCCATTTTCAATCTCTCTGTGTTGTTGCAGGTTTTCGTCTCCCTCTCTTTATTTATTTATTTATTTATTTTATTTATTTAATTAAACATCAGTTTAGAAACCTTTGAGCCAGAGGCTCATTTACAAAGGTACCTCGTCACAAAGAGGACATCAGAACAGTAGTACAAGGACACAGTACTTACAAACAAAAAGTTACAGTTCAATTACAATTTTGTTACAATAGAATACAATCTCCAACGAAGCAAAAGATAACAAAAGGTGCAAAACTTATGGTGGAGGGAGAGCTGGTGGGGTAGAAGGAGGGAGATGGGGAGGAGGAATTAGTAGGGAAAGGAAGGGAGCAGCTCAGTGAGCATTGTCAAACAGAGTATATATATTTTTTACACTAGGCTAGCGGCAGTTGCATTTGCGAGAGCTAAGCAGGAAGTTTCTGAGCCTGGTCTTAAAGCAAGCTAAGGTTAGTGAGTTTGAGACACTGGCAGGGAGGGAGTTATACCAGTGGGGAGCACGGTAGGGGAATGCCCTCTGACCTTGAGAGGTCCTGGCTCTCGGAATAACTAGGGTAGCTCTTGATGAGCTGCGCGTGATCAGGGTCCGTGCAGTACGGCGAATGGAGTTGGATAGGCCTATGGGGGATAGGCCACGCAGGGCTTTAAAGGTGAGCTGGCATGTCTAATACATGAGTCGCTCTTCCAGGTTGAGTAGGGTAGCCAGAGTGTACAGCTGACATGTGTGAGTGAGTCTGGGAGCACCAGTGATAAGTCTGCAGGCCTTATTAACTGTGAGGCGAACCTTGTTGAGGGCAGTCTGATCTGCTGTGCCATAGACCGGAAGGCCATAGTCAATGAGAGACATGACAGAGGAGGTGACAGCCAGGCAGAGGGCATCAAGAGGGAGGCATTTCTTGTGCGGTAAAGAATGCCTAGCTGTGAGTTGGCGACAGAATTTAGGGCAGATATATGTCCATGGAATGAAAGTGCAGGGTCAAAGGTTATACCAAGATATTTATAGGACTGCACCTGGGCAATGCGAGATTGGGTGTGGAGTGGACAGCTAAGGGGAAACTTGCTGTACTTATTTTGGGGTGGGAGAAGAGCATCGTTTTGTTTTCTTAAGGTTGATAACAAGTCGGTGCTCAGTGAACCAGGTAGCTGCAGAGTCAAAGACTAGTTGGAGGAGTTCTGTAGCAGCATGGGGTCATTGTGGGAGGCAAGAACAAGCATCATCAGCATAGAAAGCATCTTATCCGTACAACTGCTGGGTAGGGAGTTAAGAAAGAGTGAGAATAGTAGGGGTTCAAGAATTGAGCCTTGTGGACCCAAGTGAATGGGGCATGTTTCAGAGAGAGTACCGTTGACTTTCACATTGGGGGCGGGCGGAGAGATAGCTGGTGCACCAGGAAACAGGTCCTGAGGCAAGCCTATTAGGTCGAGGGTGGAGAGCAAAAGAGGATGCTAAACGGCATCGAAATGCCTAGACAGGTCAATGAATATAGCACCAGCCAGGGCACCAGAGTCCAAGGAGGCATGGAGGAAGTTGGAAAATTCCAGGAGTGCTGTATTGGTACTATGACCTGCTCTGAACCCGTGTTGTTCAGGGCAGAGAACATTGTACTTACAGAGGTAGTCAGAGACTTGGGATGCCACAATTTTCTCTAACGCCTTAGAGAGGGGGGAGAGGATTGAGATGGGTCAGTAGTTACCCGGAAGAGTCCTGTCACCACCTTTATGGACAGGGGTAACTGTGGCAATCTTCCAGGCAGAGGGGAATTGTCCGAGACAGAGTGATTTGTTGAAAATGCACGTAATAGGTGAGAGGACCTGATCCAGGACCTGACGTAAAAGGCAGGGATCAAGTGAGTCATTACCGATGGTGTTACCTTTTAGGGCTTTTAGCAAGTAAGGCCTAGCTTCTTGCATGGTGACACGATGCAGGTGGAAAGAGGGGCGAGCAATGGGTGGTAGTACAGATGGAGGAGGTGGACTGAAAAAGTTGCCAGGAAGTACTGAGCTAAGGTCGGTAAAGGAGTTATTGAGGTGGGTGGCAATGAGGGCAGGGTCAGAGGAGGCGGTACCATTGATGTTGAGAAGAGAAGGAGAGGGGACTGGGAGTGACCATTCAGTTGCTTGATGTTGTCCCAGAAGCACCTGGGGTTCCCCAGGAGGCGATGAAAGAGGCTTGGTAGTATTCGCCTTTGCTGCGGATGGCCCAGGTGCACTGGTTGCTGGGGCAGCATAGGACTGCCTGTCAGCTGAACGGCACAGTAGCAAACAGCAAGGTGCCAAAGATTGTCACGTTGCTTGCTGCCAGAGGGCAGGGTGATCCAAGGGGCATGTTTCACTTTGGACCTCCTAGCAGTTATGGGAGCAAAGATATCACAGGCAAAGTTAAAGTGCTTACAAAGAGGCCAGGGCCAAGTCAATGTTGGTTGCCCTGAGTCAGAGGACCAATCGAGTTGGGCAAGGAAGCGCTTAAGCGCCTATGAGTCCCCAGGCCTAAGCCGCCCGAGAGGTGGTTTTGACCGGGGATGAGGGCTGAGGGGTTTCCCAGTTGAAAAGCACAGGGGAGTGGTCACTGAGGCAGTCAGGGAGGATTTGGATGTTGTGGATGCGGATTGGCCTGTTGGTGAGGACCACATCCAGGAGGGTGCTTGTCCCCCCCTAGGGTTTTTTCTAGTAGGCTGTGTGACCAGTTGAGTTAGGTCAATTGAATCGAAAGCCTCACGGTGGGAGGAGGACGAGGGGCAGAGCCAGTTTATATTCAAGTCGCCCACCAAGATTTGGTCCGACGAGTTGGGTAGGGAGGTGAGGTAGTCAATTAGTGGGCCCAGGGCCTGGGATTGGTTCTTGGGGGGTATGTAAGTTACGGTTAGGAATAATGGGCCTCTAGCTGGGTCGAGGGGACAGCTTTAGAGTAAGTGCCTGGGCCTTATGGTCGAGGTCAGGCGGGGGAGTGGTAGCCCCATGGAGAGAATCCTTCAAATAGAAGACAGCCCCACCTCTCCTGCCGACACAGTCCAACCGGTGGAGAGTGTAGCCGGGAGAGAGACATGAGAGTTAGGGAGTGAGGAAGACAGCCAGGTTTCAACCAGGCAACAACATCAGGTTTATGAAGGCCACCCAGCAGTGTAGAGAGTCCAGTTTTTTCAGGAGGCTACAGATGTTCATAGAAGCAATGCACAGCCCAGGAGATTTCAGGGAGGACCAGTGCTGCCAGGCCCGGGATTGGGGTGGACATTGCCTGACAGGAGCAGGAGGAGGAGGGCTGATCTGGGAGTGCACAATGGCGGGATAGCTTCGACGATTGGAGGGGGTGATGAGGGGTGATCACCAAGGAAAACAGCTACTAGAGAGCAGAAAATGTGACAAGTGAGGTATTGGGAGCAAATTGTTCAAACTTAATCAGGCTCCCTCTATTGGCAAAACAATATAAGGTGCTAATGGAGAAGTTGGGTGTTCAGTTACAACTGGAAATGCACTTTACAAATTAACAAACAGTCCCCAGTGAGATTTGCACAGGGGGGGATTTCAGATAGAACACAGGTCCTGGGCTTGCAGTGACTCTAAGCTTTTAAATGCAGTTACAGGCAAATGCAAATAGTTTTAGCTGGTTTGTTTTAAAAGTTTCAAAATCAGGCACAAAAGTAACAGTTCTGCTCCGTTTGAGCCTGGGCAGCAACTCAGGTGCTACTCTGGCGGGATTCATGCGCTGAGCAGGGGCTTGTCGCCATTGAAAAGCGCCAGATGGCCACGATGGTGGCAGCAGCCTGGATCAAGGTAGAAATTACCTGGTGTGTCTCGGTTCGGGGCTTCTGCGGCAGGAGGCTTCAGAGCAGGCCCTCGTGACCTCCGGTCTCCTCAGGGAAGGGGGGGTGGTCTCTGGTGTGTCTCAGGTTCGGGGCTTCTGCGGGCAGGGAGGGCTTCAGAGCAGGCCCTCTTGTCTGTTCCCTCCCCAGTCCTACCTCGTTTGGTGGATCTCTGTCCACTACCTTGTTTTCTCCTGTGCTCTGCTCTGTGATTTGTCCTGTTTCATTTCTATTTTAAGTTTTTCTTTTACTTCTTCTCGGAGCTGCTGCTCCATCTTAGCTTCAGCACTTCAAGGTTCTGAAATCATCCCCTAGTGCTTGGCTTAAAGCTATAGGCAGTAAATAGTTCTTTCATGAGTTACTGCTTTGTTTGGTGTTTTTCAGTCATTCATTTGCTGTGCCTTGACCAGTATGTCTGTTTTGTCCACCCAATTGCTATTTTTCATCTCCTTGTGCTATAAGTTCCCATTCCTCTTGTTAATATTTTGACTGTTTATTTCTTTCTGTTACAGCAGCAATCAGCTGCACTTTCCTTGCTCAGCCTATACCAGCAGTCTGACAGTCTCTATCCCTCACTCATACATTTTGAGGTTTTAGAGTGAAGGTTGGTTTCCTTGTTCAATGGGATGGAAGTCCATGCCTTCCACTTACATCCATTTACCAATCATTCAACCATACCAGCAGTCCTACAGTCTCTGTCCCTAACCCATTCCTTTTGAGATATTGAAGTGAAGGGCTTGCATGTCTCCCATGGATGGGAGTCCATGTCATCTAGTTTCATCCATTACCAATCTTACAACCAAACCAGCAATCTGACAGTATCCATCTCTAACTCATACCTTTTGAAGTATGGGAGTGAAGGTGGGATTGCCGGTCTATTGGGGATGGAGTCCATGTCTTCAACTCACATTCATCTACCAATTTTTCCCCTACAATCAGCAGTCCGATGATCTCCATTCCTAACTCATAACTTTTGAGGTATTGGAGTGCAGGAGGGCTTCCCAATCTATCATGGATGGGAGTCTGCTCTTCCAGCTATCATCCTCTTCTAATTCTGCATTAGTCTTGGTTCCGTAGGTCCTACAGAATGAGATTCCAGTCCACCATTATCATTTGGAGGTGGAAACCTTCTACCTGTCAGTGAGACATCTCCTGTATTTGAGCCTTCATTCAGTTCAGTACCCAGTCATAACAAATCAGGGCTATCCATTAGCTCTCAGTCATACTCAGCGTATTGGCATCATCGCATCTCCTGCAACTTCCAATACTTTGCATTCAAACCCCATTGAAAATTCTGAAAGGTCTCCTCGGACTTCTTCTCAAGCTTCCCCTGTCCATAAACAGGCTTCCAAATCCAACTATTCCATTGAGGTCTTAACTGGTCCCTGCCTCATAGCTGAACTGAAAAGATGGGGCATCAACCCCTTGGCTTCTGCGACCAAACAGGAGTTGCATGATTTATTTTCCTTGCTGCATAGCCTCAACCCAGTCAGGATCCTGGTCCAGGCCAACCTACTGCACTAGACATGTCTCCATTATCTGATATTCAGGACTTCATAGCTCAGCTTGCTTCATCGGTTTCCAACCTTTAAACTTATATGATAGCAACTGAAGCTTGCTTCCTAGTTCAACATCCTCCTGCTACCATAAGGTCAGCTCAACCTGCTATTCCATCCACCAGCACCACTCCAGCCATTCCTATTCCTGGGAATATTCGGTCTACTGGTAGTGCTCTATCCAGTTTGGAACCATCACCACTCCAGAACTCTGGTATGTCATCTCCTTCATTTTCTCCCATTATCTCTCCAGTTCACTTTATCCCAGATCACCTCCGCAGGACATTATTGATAAGAAAGATATTAACCTTATTTCACTCCCCATTTCTTCTCATAAGATTATGGACAACAGAATGTTCTCTTGTGGAGAAGTCTCCATAATATTCAAGTCAAGGTATCTTAGACTCCTGAAGAAATTGACTTTGTCTGAATTTGTCCTGTCATTCAGCCTTTACTGGGATGAACTTTGTTCTGCATTTCCTTCAAGATGAGAGGAACTGGACTCCTACCTCTACCTTCTGGTTGACTTTGGTTCTGATTATGGAAGGACTAATTTCTATGACTGTCATCGATCCTTATCTGTGAAAGCCACTGCAGCTTTAGCTGACTACAATACAAAATTGAATTGGGCTGTTATCAACAGTGAGCTTTTTTGCCACCACTACTCTGGACAACCCATTTACTCCTGCTCCCTGTATGGCTTCTTTAACAATTTTGTCCCCCTGTGTCAGCTAGCAGTCACTGCCTTGGCCTCATCCACCTCTTTTGGCAAACTCGATCGACTATCCAGCTCGAGCTCTGCTTCTCTTCCACTGCTATTTTGTATCTTCTCCAACCCTCGCCCCTCACCTGGATCTCGAGGCTGACCTGACAAATATGTCAGGGACAAACAGCTTTGCAACAATTTCAAAGACATAGTCTTCCCTGCAGCTGGCTGCATGATCTTTCATGTCTGTAGCTTCAGTTGCAATACCCACTGTCGCTATATCTGCCCGAAAGCTCCCAGGCCTCCTCAATGACAATCTGTTCTGCCATTTATTCTTGTCAACACCTTGGACTTAGCCAGGCTTCTAGCATCATATACTTCCTGTCCAATTGTGCTGCATATCCTGGTTGGCTTTTCCCATGGATTGCACACAGGCATCTGAAACCTTCCACTATCACAACCTTCACTCTGCTACCAAGGAACCAGCAATCGTCAGTCAGCTGCTGCAAAAACAACTTCAAAAAGGATTCCACCCACGTCCTTTCAGCACCCACTATTTCCTACCTATTAAATCAATCCAATAGGTATCACTACAAGAACATTTTCAGGCAAGAAATGTCTCATCATCAACCTGTCTGCACCTCTGTTTTCCTCCACTCCTAGCATCAATTCACTGATTCCCTCTGATGAATATTCCCTTTCATATGTATGTATTGATGATGTCATAACCATTATTAGATGTTGTGGCCCTTTCTTTTGGCTCCTAAGGCTGATATTATGGACAAATTTGAGTTGCTGCCCATTCATCTGTCTCTCTGGCATCTCTATGGTATGTCTTGGGAGGACTGTTATTACTTTGCTGTACACCTCATGTTTGGCTATAAAAGCAGCCCGAAGCTGTTCTACATGCTTGCTGAAGTTCTTAGTTAGGACTTACTTAACATTTGTTGCTGCCCTGCAATTATTCATCTGTTAGATGACTTCCTCCTGACTGATCCACCTGATTCTCTTCCAATGGCTGGTATCTCTGCACTTGTCCAACTGTTCCAGGAACTGTTGGTCCCTCTGTCCAAAGACAAAACCCTAGGTCTAGTGACATCCCTCAGATTCATTGGAGTTATATTGGATTCTGACCACATGGAAGCTCAATTGCCTACTGATAAACTATGCTGGATCCAGACATTAGTGGAGTCCTATTCAAACCAATACTTCTGCATGAAATGTGAACTTCTTTTTCTCCTGGGATACCTCAACTTCATAATGAGGATAACTCCCCAAGGTCAAGCCTTCATTTCCTACCTCCTGACATTAGTATAATCAGTTTCTAAGCTGCTCGACCATGTCAAAATCATGGCTGCTGCAAAATCAGATTTATCTGTGTGGTCTCAATTTCTAGCCTACCGGAATGGCTGGTCAATGTTCTATAAAGATCCTTCTCCTGACTTGTTCCCCAGAATCGACACCGATGCATCTCCAACTCATGGCTATACTGACATTTTTGAGCAATTTTGAATCACTGCTCCCTGGTCTCCCAACATTACCACACTTTGTGATTTTTCATCCACCTCTTCTCTCTTCAAGATTTACCCTATCGTAGCAGCTGCCTTCCTATAGGGTCATCACTGGTCCCTTCAGACCATCTCCATCTTTTCTGATAATCAACCTACAGTGGATATCTTCAACAAAGGCAGGTCTTCATCCTATTCCATCATGCTGTTCATGCAGAGGCTGACTTGACTATCTCTTTATCACAATTTTTCAATTCAATGTTTTCATATACCGGGTTATGCAAATGAAGCAGCTGATGCATTATCTCATTTTAATTTTCAGATCTTTCATCGTCTCCATTCTTTAGCAAACCAAGTCCTGACTCCACCTCCTTCCTTCAGTGACCTCATAATGATGTAGAATTCTATCACAATTAAGCCAGCACTATCATGTGTGTCACCTAGCTCCAGCCATCAAGCTGCATATTCTATTGCATGGAAGAGTGTTCTTCATTCTGAGCATCTCAGTCCTTCCAGAATGCTTATTTTCATATAGATCATGTACTAGTGTTTCTAATCTTTTATCATCAGGCCTTAAAGTTGTCATATGAAACTATTAATCCAACATGATCCAAGAACCATTTTGTGATCATAGGAGATGGCTTGTCGGGGTTAAACAGAGGTTGAGATGGATCTGAGAATGAGTGGAAGAGCATGAGTTTGTCTAGATGAGCTACCAGACACCAGTTATTACCAGATGGATAATAAGTAATAGAAACACCTCGATGTAATCTGTCAGTCTCTGAAGATGGTAGTGACAGGATATGGCGGGCAGCCCTTTTCTGCAAATTGCCAATCTTAAGGAAGCTGGTGGAACTGGATGATGAGACAGTGAATTCTCCAGGAAGTAGAAATCCATAAAAAGCAAGACAGATAGTAGAAGAAACCATGATGTTTGAGGTAGAATCAAATGGATCTGAGGTCTATAACTCCTACATGTTTCTCATTATGGAGGCATCTATAGGGAGACGATGAGAGGTTTTAGTGATCGAAATTCTTTGAACTCCTAGTACAGTGAAATCTGCTTTAATGCACACTCATTTTGCAGCAACAAAATGTGCATTTAAGCAGAATGTGCATTTATCTGAACTCCTATGTTTATAATGTAACATAAAGAAAATAATTGAGACCTGACACTGTAATGGCATTTCACATTTATGTATCATCACAATATACTAAAAATATTAAAATGTGGTACTCTGCAGCATTGACAAATAACTTAATGAAGCACAAGGCTATAGCATATATATATATATATATATATATATATATATATATAGACATACATATATATATATATATATCGTACATTATGGTAACGAGTAGTACTACCATAATTAGAATTGAGGAGCCATTTCTATGTTAAACCCCAAAACTTTGCACCTTAATAACTTTGCAACCATTTGCGGATTTGCCTAAAATATGGAATATATGATCAAGAACTATAGGCCTTGGCATCTGCCAAGCTTCGTAATGGTCGGATACATGTCTGCGGAGTTATTAAGCGTGATTTATGCACGCATTTATGCTTTTTCTGGAATTCTACGGTCGCGTGTACAGGTCGCACGGTTTGTGCGACCAGCCCAAAATCTTCAGGGAACATGCAGTCAGGGTCCCCAATGTGCCTTCGAAGATTTGGTGAAAAAATATTAAACGGTTCAAAAGTTATTCAAAAAACAATTTCCCATTATAAGTCAATGGGAAAAGTTAACAAAAAGTTCAACACTTTTGCAAATGCATTTTTACTTTCGTAAATGGGCCTGTTACTTTTGCAAATCGGCCATTTTGTTTTCAGTTTGTGATCAGAAAAATGCTTGGCATTTAAATTTGGAACCCTTTAGCAACCTAATTATTTTTGTATTCACCTAGTCGGACCCTGAGGATGCTAGCCATGTCTTTGTTTTGGGGTAAAACACCCCAGAAATATGTTTTCAAATTTCTGGAAAAAGTACTTTCGCAAAGTACTTTCATGCTCAAGAATGTCACAAATTTTGTGAAAGCTTTATAAATTCGACAGTAGTTTTCTAGTCTGTGGGAAAATGACAGCAATTCTTTGGCACTGCACTGCAAAAGAACAGTTGGGAGTTTGGGCTGAAATTTGGAGGAACGCACCGGCATCTCACAGATGTGCCTTTCAGTGTTGTATTGAAAAATATTACACAGCAGCAAAGTTATGGCACTCAAAGTTGACAGTTTTCCCATAGGATAACATTACGGAGCGCATTACAGGAATCCTTTGGCACCCTGCTGCAAAATAACGGTTTGGTCTTTTTCCTGAAATTTGGAGGAAGACAGTCAACAGCCCCAGATGAGCCTTTCAGTGGTTTGGTGAAAAATATTACAGGGAGGCAAGTTATGGTGCTCTGAACTTCTTTTTTTTTTCCCATAGGATAACAATCTGAGGAGTTTGCCGTGCCCTTTCAGGGTCCGTATCTCTCGGAAGCAGTCTTGTGATACGGACTTTTCGTCGAAAACTGCTTAGCCCCTAGTGTCCTAGTGGGGCTAAGTAAAAACTAGCCAGGACAGTCATAAATCATATGACTTTTAAATTATTTTTCTCGTCATACTGTTCCTGAGATATAAGCTATTTAGTATTCCAAGTCCTCATTTCTGCTCCGATACCCATTATTATGCATACATTCTTTCTACTCACTGTCTTTCTTTATTCAGCTTTTGGGGAAAACCAGCCTGTGCGCATTACTGTTACCGTTGCCCTTTCTGCTTGTGGTTCTGTGCCCGTTTCAGTTACCGTTGATGTCTACGCCACCATGTGCGTTATCCTTTCTGTTTTCATTTGCGCTTGTGTTTCTGTTATTTTTTGCCATTTGTGTCTACAGTACTGTTTCTCTTTCTGTTTCACTTTGCATCACCATGCCCACTGACATTTCCGTTTGCAGGCACCATGTTACTATGTGACAACACATCACGTGGCAGACCGTTCCCGTCTACGCCACCTTGTGCGTTACCCTTTCTGTTCTCATTCACACTTGTGTTACCATGTGCACCACTGTTAGCGCTTCTGTTTGTGTTGCTGTTCCTGTTACTATGCCACAAGACATCATGTGGTGGAACCGAGGGGCCCAGAGGGCCCCGCGCGCCCGCCGCTGCATTACATTCACTATTTTTCATTATCATTCTCAAAAAGAAGGGTAACTAGAGGCAAAAAACTCCATTTAATGCATTAGTTAGGGTTGTTCCACAGCGACAAAAGTGAGGAAATTCGCTGTTAGGGTTGAAAACCCTAACTCTGAATTCACCCCCCCCAGCACCACACACACACACAGGCAAGTATGGGGGAGGACCAAGTCAACACAACCAATGACAGACATCCAGCAGCAGGTGACAGAAATAACAAACAATTGTCTAAATGTACTACGAGACATCCCCACTCACCTGACCAGGTACTGCATGCTCAGTGGAGATCAACAGCAAAACTGAGGCCATGTACACCAAATGTACACGTCCCTGATTGCAGCTGCACACAGTGTACCACACTTAGTAGTTGCATGGCCTTACCTACCGATGCCCCTCACCAGACCACTCCACATGTGGTGGGCCACCTGAGCAATAGAGTTGAGCAAAACCAAGGAGTTGTACAGGTATAATATCTCTGATTATAACAAGGGTTTGAGAAATGCTGCTTTCTAATTGACTGTAAACATTATAACAGCCTTATGTTTAGTTTTATTAAGATACCTGTACATGTAGAGTCTAACCATATGATGAACATGGTTTAATGTTGTTTAAAAAACAGTTTTATTATAATAGCAATAAGCCACTCCCAGGTATTATGTTAATGGTCAGTTTATCACTGTCTAGCGACATGTGGCACTCGGCTACGCCTCATTCAACATTAAACCCTTACAGGGTGATTAACAGACCATTTAACATAACTGTTGGTCATGCCTTATTGCTTAATTGTCTTTATGAGTAGATACTCTCCTCTACTGGGCACTGCAGCAGCTTTGCACACAGTGTCCCCAGTTACACCATACACTGTCTAGTTACTGGAGAATGGCTGTGAATATGAGCCATGAAGATGAACAGTGTAGCTTGATCATTACAGTCATCGAAACCTTAGTGTGATTATAACTGACAGAGTCAGTGATGAAATAACCCTGCTGTCCTAGTACACTTACCCCATTGTGAGTTAAATCAATACTAAAGATATTCTGTTTATATCTACACTATACCTACTTGATTCCTGTTGTACCACAATTAACATAGTTATCACTTTGATAGCATCAATGACAGAAGTCACGCAAACCCAAACACTAGGCATACAGCCTGAGTATGAAACAACTGTTAAAAAATTACACTGTGTCCATAAGCGGCATAGATCACTCATTGCAACAATAGTAAATGTATCACTATTTGAATAAGTTAGTCATCACAGATGCAATGAGATTGTCTTTCTCGGGTACAACATACTCAGTAGTGCCTACAGGAAAATCTATCCTATAGACATCTCCGATACAGGTATGTCATTGTTGGCTCAGTAGTGCTATGATATTTAGAAGTTGTTTGGCCTGATCCATGCAATTACACTGTTTCTTACAAAGAATACTTACTGCATCTTTAGTATTGAAACACACTGAAGGTCTATGTATGTACATCAGCAGTACACCTTCATCAGTAAGAATGCATCTGATACTGGCAGTACGAATTTGACAGCGTTGAACAGGCAATGCTTTTCCATACGTTTACATCAGCCTCTCTATCTTGAGTAAACAGTTGCAGTAAATGTACTACTATGTAAATCACATACTAAATGTAACACTACTTTTATCTTGAGCATGCTAGTGTCTTGTAGTTAATTTATGTACTTCTCCTAATTAATGTATACTCACTAGTGTTAAAACCTTTCTACAACGTCATCATGCACCTTCAGCATTTATATTGACTAACTGGCACGTTACCAGTTGTGGTGTGGTGTGGGGCATCAGTAGGTAAGGCCATGCAACTACTAAGTGTGGTACGCTGTGCAGCTGCAATCAGGATGTGTACATTTGTGTACATGGCCTCAGTTTTGATGTTGATCTCCACTGAGCATGCAGTACCTGGTCAGGTGGGTGGAGATGTCTCATAGTATATTTAAACAATTGTTTGTTATTTCTGTCACCTGCTGCTGGATGTCTGTCATTGGTTATGTTGACTTGCTTCTCCCATACTTGCATGTGTGTGTGTGTGTGTCTGTGGTGCTGGGGTGAATCTGGAGTTAGGGTTTTAACTAACAGCGAATTTCACTTTTTGCCTGCTGTGAACCCTAACTAATGCATTAAACGGAGTTTTTTGCCTCTAATATATATATATATATATATATATATATATATATATATATATATATATATATATATAGAGCTTTAAAAAGCTTTAAAGACCTTCCTTTAACCAAGCATGTTTTTAGTGATTTAAATTATATTGGATTGTATTTTGAATTTGATGTTGTCTATAGTTGTGGTTTTAATTTGTATGAGTGATATTGTAAAGGCGCCCTGAGCTTTGGAAGGGCGCCTTAAAGAAATAAACATTTACTTACTTACTTACTATATATATATATATACACATATATATCCAGTCTCCAAGCCAATCATCTGTCTGCATTATCTGTATTACTTGGGGACCCGAAAAAGGAAATTCTTAGTCTGTTTGCAAATTTTCAGTGCCAGCTGAGTGATATAGGGTGTTAAATGCTGCTTCATAACTGCTTAGAATCACCTGTGCACTTATGAGGTGCTAACTACCTAGGGAGAGAAGGGTTGGTGAACTGTAAAATTGTGCATTTAGCCAAAATGTGCACTTATCCAGTGTGCACTTAACAAATTTTTATTTGTACTATGTGAATAGTGAAAAAAATCAGAAAACAGGAAAAGTGTGCTCTTATCAGGAATGTGCACTTATCCGATGTGCACTTAAGTGGAATCCACTGCAGAGGAAGTTTAACTGATGTATTGGAAAACAGTGAAGGCAAAGACGGATTAGACTGTAATGAAAAGAACCAGAAAGATATTGTTTAATAGTTCCATATGACAACTTTAAGGCCCTATTACAAAAGGTTAGAAATGTTTAGGAATGGGACATGGGGGAGTGAGGTGGTGGAGAACTGCCTGCCATGGTGGAGAGGTTCACTAGACCAAGCCCCCTAGCACCATGTTGCAGCCCATTTTGTGCCACAAAGATGGCTCAAGCCTCCTTTGGCACACACAGACTGCGTTTGAAGCAGGCTACTTTTCTGAATTGCTCTTGGCACATCTTTTAGCGCAATCCACACCTTGCACCATTTCTTGTGGTGCAAACCCCTTGCGCCATTTAGAGGGGCTTTGTGAATCAAGCCCCGCAGCGTTAATACTCTAGTAGGGGGTGGTGGGACTAACATCATTGTAGCAGTGCTTAATTTTGAGACACACAGTATGTAATGAGACTCAGGAAGGATTAATTTGCACTACTGTTTCAGATAGCACAAGTAAAATGCATATAACCTCATTCTGCCTTTTTGAGAATGATCAAAAGTTTCCTAAACACAGTATCATACCTACAAGGGGTAACAAAACAAGGAAATGTGAATTGTGATTGAATGTTGTATTTTGGCTTAAGTTTCTCTATCACTATGGGACAAAGAGTGCTTAAAATCTCCTTAACTTTTCATTAATTGACTCCTGAATTTAGAATCTACCCCTTAATTTAATATTAAGGGTGCCTTAAAAAGGTATGCTGACCTGATGGTGACACCAACACAGCAACATACCTGGCTGTCAGCAAAATCGATACTTTGCCAACAGGTTGCTGTGTTGGTACACCTGACACAGGAGCACACTGTCTCCCTGCTCTGTACCCCCTCCCTGAATCAACTCCAACTGGAGTTGATAATAGGATGGGGGGTGCGGGGGCAGCACCCCTGATGAAAAAAAAAGGAGACATTAAGGATTTATGTCTACTGCAACTTGCAGTCGACATAATTCCTGTCGCTGTTATGCCAGTCGACAAAAGTGTTGTCGAATCGGCATCATAGAACCCCTTAAAAATAAGTTTGTAAAACCCAAACCCCATAATTAGCTTTAATTACTTGAACAGAATATACTTAATTAAAATTAAGGTACAAATTAATGAAGCCTTTTGTGCTTAATTTAAAATAATCAGAAAATTAAGAATAAAAAAAATCTGCTGAATTAAAATGCCCTATGAATTCCTCGTTCTCTTACTTTTAATCAATGGTTGCATTAACAAAAAATTTATACTGAATTTAAATTATGAGAAAACAGTGAAAGTATGCATACAAAGAATACTGATATACATTAATAACAAAAGTTCCAATGTACCAACTGGCGGGAAAGTACGCGCCAGAGGTGCATACCCCACCCACGCAGCTTTGCAGCTGAGATGTTAACAGGCAAGTATTCACCAATGGCCACCACCTGTCCATGGACCCCCCGTGCAGGTATATGCAGGGCTGATGGGGGTGGAGTAGCAGACCCAGGCAGACAACCAATTGGATGCCCATCCTGGGTCCCGGACTGGATCACCTGCACGTGCCGAGCCCAGGACCTGGTAACTGCATCCCACACAGACACCCCTGCAGAGGATAGTCCCCATCAGTGGTTCAACCTCCCCCACCCAAAACCTGCCACTGTGGCACCACCCAAAGCCCAGGGCACAGTTACCCCCCCACACATGGCAAAGCACCTGCCCCAGTCCCTGATATCTGCCCATTGCCCCCGCACACAGCAGAGCCCCATCCCCAGCAATTAAGCCACCCCAAACACACATAGAGATACTGAACCTGTGAATGCAGACACACCCCAACACATGTAAGGGCACTGGAACACTGAATACAGACACCCCCCAACACACATAGCAGTATCAGCCCAGTGAATGCAGTAACCCCTTCCCACACACACATAAAGGTGCCCCAGATCACACTATCCAGATCCCCAACCCCAGTATCCTACCCCCTCATTGGTATTCAGTGGCTTCTCCCCACCCCACACCATCTCCAACAGCACCAACAACCCCCTGACACCTGTACCTGCCAGTCGGTGCCACAGCAAAGGACCACCAGAAGTACAGCCCTCCTCACGCCTCTTCAGCTGCCAGCCATCCAAGTGATGCTGGGAGTGTGCTGCCTATATATAGGGGTGTGCTCCCAGAATCACTTGAACGGCCAATGGCTAAGGAGGTGTGAGGAGGGCTGTGCCATTGGCCATCCCATGCTGTGGCACTGACGGGCAGGTACATGGTTCGGGGTGGTTGTTGGTGCTGCATGGGGGTGAGGGGAGGCCGATGAACATCAATGAGGGGGCGGGGGTGCCATAATCAGGGGGTGTATGGGATGCATTGCATTGCACCAGAAAAATCACATTGGGGCCCTTGTTGGTGGGGTTCAGGTACCTTAGGGATGGGGCACTGATATGACTTGGGGTGGAGAGGCAGGTACCACCACTGCAGGACAGGGCAAATATGTGTGGTGGGGGGGTTCCTGCACAGTGATGGGATCAGGGCAGAGCTGTGTGGTGGGATGGGGGCCTACATATAGTAGGGAAAGGGACAGTAATGTGTGGCAGGAGGGAGTTGCATATGGATGGGGATGGTGCACTGATGTGTGTTGGGGGGGCCTGCCAATCGGGAATGGGGTGGGGAGACTGGCATGAGGGGAGCCTGTGCTGTATGGCCAGGATTGGGCCAGTGTCCTGTGTGCCACAGGCTGTGAGCATTGATTCATTATGGCATGGTTCCCCCTAGTGTAACCGGCACCCTGCTATACCCGGTGCACAGCACTATGAACCTTAGTGAATGGTGCGTAGTGTGGGCCTGCCCCCACACATCACTGTCCAAGCGGTTGGGGGATTGGGTGCATATGGGATGCACACCCCTTTTGTGCATCCCACTCAGGGGGTGCAATGGTACGGGGAGCCTACGTGCGACTAATCCATGGTGCGTAGTTACTCTCCACATTCATGCATAGTGCACAATTTAGGAAATTTGTACAGGAATTATTTAAGTAAATATTACATCTGATAAAACGTACACAACTGTGAACAGTTAAATCAAGAATGTTCAATGTGACCAAGTTACCACAAAACATTTTAAATATTTATTATATGCATCACATATATACATTATCAAATATTTTGTTGTAATACATTGAGACACACATTACCAAAAGTAAGAAATAAAACCTTGTGTATCAAACATAATACAATAGTTAATTCTGTTTAAATGGTTATTCAAAATTTGAATGGATCATTCTAGTCATTGCAGTACTAGAGAATAAAAAGATGACAGGAAGAATTCATGCACCACGATCGGGTTCGTGACAGTGTAATAGAGAGTAATGTAGGCTGTTGAAATGCAAATAGTCAATCAGAATGTAGCATTTCCAATAGCATTTGTTTTTACTGTTATTCATGTAGTTTTGGCCCCCTGCTGGTCTCTGGTTGCCATCTCTCACAGGGATCCCAAGGTACTTACTGCCTCACCTTGCAATGTGAGCTCTTGCATGCACCTCTATGGAGCAATGGTTTGCCCCTCACCCTCATTTCAGAGTCGATGGCAGGGAATGTATCCCTGAATTCTCACAGGTTTATCAGATGGGCAGCATGATGATTGCTGCGAGGGCCTGGCTTACCAAGAGCCTGTCACCTGTGGCTTCTAGGGCTGTTCTTTTAACTCATTTCCATCCCACTTGATGATGGCATGCAAGGGATCAGGTATACTCACTCATGACAGCATGCACACGTGGTGCACAAACCAGCCATCATCCAGACCCTATCCTGCTTATCTCAATTGCTCTACCAACTATGGTCACCTAGGTGGCAGCAGTGCAGTGGGGAGCAGCAACCCACCCTCCCGGAGGAGGAGACCATCCTCTGAGATGCTCAGTCCTCCTCTCCCAGCTGACCCTTGATGCTCAGGGCTTGCTTTTGAACCCATGTCACAAGCATTATGAATGGTAGCACTACCGCTGCAACACTGGGCTGGTTCCAAGACCATTTTTATCATTTCTTTTGTTATAGTATGTTCATCTATCTGACAACAGCATTTCTCTGTTCTCTCACCACAAAGAAGTTCTCAGGTCAGCCGGCCCAGTAGTGTAGGGGGCTGAGGCACCTCAGGCCTTACCTCTTACCATGCTGGTGATCCCAGGTCAGGAGCAAGCTTGGGTTGGTGGAGGTTGGTCGGGGAGGGAGAGGATAGAGCATCCAATGACAGCTATTCTCTCCAGGGTGGGGTGGACTGTGACTGACTGTCACCAGCGACTCCCAGTGGAGACTGGGGATGCAACAGCTATTGTCACGTTGGATCTGTGGGGAGGCTGCAGGGGACATCCATAGGTTTTTGCTGGAGCATGCCCATTCCACCCTGGACATCATTGCATGTCCTCACCTCCGGGGGTTCACATTTATGTTCATTCAAGGAGGAAAAACCCTGGTTCCTGAGGAGGCAATGCACCAGCCCCAGGCCCACTATCTAATCTAGCCCTTTCTGGTCCAAATATCTTCTGGCCTGAACCATGCCCACAAAGACTGGATTCAAGGAGTGCCCAAGGTAAGAGGAGGGTGGCCTTGCCCTGGGGGTACAAGCAGTGGGGGTTATGGTGGGATGAGATGTCAGGGTGGGGTTCCAGGAGAACTGAGGGTTTGGGGATCTCAGGCTGGGTGGGACAACCAGGCAATGACTAAGGGATACCTCAGGACTGGTGCCTGGAGAGAAAAAGAAATAAAAAAAAGAAATTCTCTGGCTATAGAGAGTGACAAAGGGTAGCAAGCATTATCAGCTTGGCTCTGTAACATGAAAGGTAAGCATTCACACTTTTGGGGAATTGCCAAAGTGAAAGGTACACATACTGTAGTACATCTCTGTGTATTCTTTGGATGTGAGTGGAAGCATTATGCTGCTGCCTCAGTGTAGGAAGGACAATCAGAGGATAAAGGGCTGGGTCTGTGCAGGATTATGATGGTGGACTCAGACCATGCTCTACTGAATTTGGTCTTCAAAGAGGGCATCGTAACAAACTGACAGCCCTTGTGGAGGGTGTCAGAGATGGAGGTAAGACCCAGAGAAGTTGGGAATGATACTAGGGCAGTGGCTGAAGGGGGTCCCAAAAGTTGATTTTGCACAGCAACCACACCCATTGAGCACCACAGGTGTGAAAACATGTTTCAGGCAGGATGTGAAAAATGACAGCTGTACTGTTCATAAGGAGGTGTGCAAAAATGGCAATGTTGAAAATCTGGAGTGAAAATATAAAAAAATCAGTGAAGTTACGAGTGTGCATAGAAACTGTGCAAGGCACACTGGTAACGCAGTCATTTTTTTTAATTGTTTCACCAAATTTGCAATATGGGCTTTTTGGGACCTCTCCTCATGAACACTGTCACTGTGATTTTCTTAATCTGTCCCGAACATTGATTTACCACAGTGACCACGTCATTGTGCGCCAGATGCGCAAAAACACATTTTAGGCAGGATGTGAAAAATGACAGCTCCACTATTCATAAGGAGGTGTGAACAAATGGCAATGTTGAAAATCTTGAGTGAAAATATAAAAAATTGGTGAAGTTATGAGTATGTAGAAACTGCACAACACACACTGGTAACGTAGTCATTTTTTTGAATTTTTTCACCAAATTTGCAACATGGGCTTTTTGGGACCTCTCTTTGTGAACACTGTCGTTGTGATTTTCTTAATCTGTCATGAACATTGATTTCCCAGCAACCTCGCCATTGTGCACCAGATGTGTGAAAACACATTTCAGGCAGGATGTGAAAAATGATAGCTGCACTGTTAATAAGGAGGTATGAACAAATGGCAATGTTGCAAATCTGGAGTGAAAATATGAAAAATGATTGAAGTTACAAGTGTGCATGGAAACTGCGCAATGCGTGCTAGTAACAGTAATGTTTTGGAATTTTTTCACCAAATTTGCAACATAGGTTTTTTGGGAGCCCACCTCATGAACAGTGGCACTGTCATTTCATTAATCAGTCCCGAAAGGTGATTCCGAGCAGTGATTGTAAAATCCCCTTTTGGGACTGAATAATGAAATGACAGTGACTGATTTCATGAGGTGGGGTGCCAAGAACCCCATGTTGAAAGTTTGGACCCAAAAGTCAAAAAAATGGCTGAGATATCCACATAAGTTGAAACCCCCCCCAATTGACGCCATTATACAGCTTACAGTGATTTTCTTCAGTTGGTGGTCAGCTTTTGAAGAGTTCAGACATCTCCCGCTCCACCGAAGATCACCGTGCCAGGCCTCCAGAGGTAAGTATGGGGTGATGGGGGTGCAGAGAGGTGGGATGCGCAGAAGGTGGGTGCGGGTTGGGGGAGGAGGGGCTTTGTGATGGCAAGGGACCGTTTTCTTATTTACAGAGCCAAGAAAACAAAAACAAAACATTGGGGTAAGGTTTTTGTTTTACAGGTTGCCACCTGTTTTTTTGGGAAGGGACTGAAGCCAATGGGGACTGAGCACCCGTTGGCAAAGAAAGTGTGTCTTTGTTGGGGGGGCATGATGCCGAGGGGGATTGGGCACCCCCCATTGGCAGACAAATTAAACTGGGGGACATTATGCTGACAGGGATTGGGCAGCCCCATCTGCAAATAAATTGAACTGGGAAGGGGGCATGCCGACAGAGAGATTGGGCACCCCCAAAGTTGACTTTCTAGGGATTGTGAGATGCAGACGGTGAGAGCCGCCACCATGTTTATTGAAATGTTTCACCAGGAATGGCATGTAATAGAGGTGTGTCAGATCTGCCACTGCAATGACAAGCCTGTCTCTCACTGCAGTGGTGGATTTGTTTCAGGTTGGTGGCACTCTCTGAAACTGCTGTCATTAGTAACATGCTCACTGGTTGGCGGCTGAGGGACACACCGACTAAAGCATCCCTTGGATTCGTCACAACACTGACACACCTTTGAAAGTGCTACTGCAGTGCTACTACCATAAGATGTTGCTTGCACATGCATGCAAGCCAACATAAAAATGTACCTTGTATGAACAACTGTTTAAAATATTCTTGACTATATATACACTTAGCTTTCTGTTCCCTAGACTGAATAAGTTGAAGATGTCCAATCTCCCCTCAGTTTTTGCCCAGTATACTAACCATCTTGGCAGCCCTATGCTGAACCCTTTCAATATTTTCACAGTTCTTTCTGCACTTTGTTGACTAGAAATGGACACAGTATGCCTGGTGTGGTATAATGAAGGCCGTTTACAGAGGTATATCATATCACCTCCCTGGAGCATCTCCAAACCCTCTTGCAATGCAGCCCTACACTGCCATCTTTCCAGCATCAACACATTGTGTTTGGTTGGCATCCATGGCACTCCAGACATTACCTCATGGGTTTTAGCCCACCTGATAGGCTACTGATGCACATGACCCAGATCAAGTTTCCAGTATATCCAGGTCCCAGAAACCCCTGCTCTCCAGTTTTGAATCATGCATCTGATCAGGCAAGAAGCACACCAGGAATCCCTGTTTGCTCCTAGAAGGTAAGACCTTAAACCAGGATTTATATCTCAATGATGTTTTCTCATGTTAAGTAAAAAGGCAGTTTCAGCAGTTCCTTCTTGTATTGTGGCCCTGGATTTTTCCTTTTACCAGGTGCAATATTTTAGTTAGTCCCTGCCTTAACACCAGATACTAACAACATGCAACTCTAGATAGCAAGGGGGAATTTATCTGAAAGAGTTGGAACCCCCTGCTAACGTTAACAAATTATTTTGCAACTAAACTGTGTGCCAGTGACTTGTTTAAATGCTGCTTAAGCATGTAAGATGGCCCTATGGGCAGTCCCCACCTTGGGCCTAAATTCCCTAGCAGAAGGCCTCTCTTTCCCGACCCCCTTAAACCCTCCCGTGCATAGCCCGCCCACTCAGCACTCCGCGCCTGGCGGCCTAGCTCTCCACTCCTCCTCGTTCTCCCTCCGTTCCGGCCCCTAGCCTGAGACCTGTCCGAGAGGCCTCGGGGGGGGGCCAGTCGCCCGCCACGGCAAACGCCGACCTTGTGGCGCTCTCTGGGCTCATCGCTCCCATCTGGGAGCGTGGAAGGCAGCACCACTCATCCCATCACCTCCGTGATGCAGGAGGCCCCGTTCCCCTGTCCTCCTGCCGAGAAGCGGATCCTACCGCGGTCGCTCGCCTCCGTTGGAAGGCAGATCGAGCGGCTGCGGGGGTGGAGGGCGTTGTTTCTAGGCCTGGCGGGCCTACCTCATGACCTACTGCAACCCACCCTCCTCTCACCCAGGACGCGCCTCCGCCTCGCGGTCGCCTGGACAAGGGAGGTTGAGTTTCTCAGCTCCTCACAGCCAGGCTCTTCAGTTTTTCTGGGGAAGGCCCTCACCGTAGAGGGAGAGTGAGGAGACTCTCCCTGCCTTGCACACAGCAACCACAGCAGCTCAGCGAAGGGAACTGGAGGCACTACTGAGCTGCAACTCTGGAGACCTGGGCTCGAATCCTACAGACCAGAGCTTGCATACCTTCTCTCTCCTGGCCCCAATGACCTTGTTCAGGAACAGAAGCAAGGTCCCCTCGCGCCTAACTGGTTCTGCTCCCCCCAACCCTTCTCTTGAGGGGAGCATGGAGGCACTACCAATTCTCCTGGCCTCGCGAGGTGGAGTGGAAAGATCTGTAGATTCCTCCGTGTTCTTTCTGGGGGTCCCTCCCACAGCGACCCCCACCACCACAACCACTCCGCCCAAGGCTCCTGCTCCGGTTACTCCTCCAGGGGCCCCAAACCTACCACTACCACTAGGGTCCCTCCCATAGCGACCCAAATAGGTTCTGATTCTTCTGGTCTCCTTCCCAGTGGTCACAGCTCCCTCCCATAGCAAGCCGTAGCACCAGACCGCCGTCCGGCATTGCAGGGGTCCTCACATAGTTCCCCTCAACCCCAGGCGCTCTTCTAACCCAGGGAGTTGTGAGTACAATGTTTTAAAAAAAAAAAATACAGACACTGCGGGCCACCACTCTGACTCCATTTCTAAGTATATCTTCTCTCCTTCCAGATGGTGAAAGCAAGGAAATGCTCCACATGCAGCGCCAACCTCCTCCCCAAACCCCGGGCCCCCTCTGTGCAGCATGCCTACTGGACAACGACGATTCCTCCCTGGAGCAAACCCCGCCCCTGGCCCCCAACAACCCCGGGCCCAGCAACCCTACGTGGATGGATCCGGGCTCCCTTCTGATCGAGAACCAGCAGGCCGCAGTTGCCATGATGGAGAGCCAACAGAGCTTTATGCTCAAAATCATGGAGAAGCTGGAGTCCCTCACCCAAAACAGGACAAAGCCAATCTCAGAACCCGACAAGGTGGGGGGGGCAACCAGAGGATCTTCCAAACCCTGAGGACACCCTTCCAGACTTTCTGCATGACAGTGCGCACAAGGACAGGGAGAGGGATGATGCAGGGGAAGACGATGAAGCGGATTCGGATGCAGAGGATATGGAGCTGCAGACGACCCCTTCGCTGACTTCCAAGTTATGCTCGTTTAACACGATCCTGGGGCTCATGAAGGTCATCAAGGCCACCATGGGCTTTGACACCGAAGACACCGAGGAGAGCAGGCCCGAGTCGAAGCTCGACCCGCTGATTCAACTTAGACCTTCAACCACAGAGACTTTTCCCGTATGTCCGGCGATCGAGGACATCTTCAATACTGAATGGCAATTCCCCAAACCAGGCAGGATGCCAAATCGCAGGAATCTGGACAGAATGCACCCAGTACAGGGGGAGAAATCGGACGCCTGGTGCAAGGCTCCCACCATCGACCCCCAAGTGGCAGCCCTCAGCAAAAAGACCGTACTTTCATGTGGCACGATAGCCCTCAAGGACCCTACGGATAAGAAGATCGAAGACATGCTCAAGAGGGCGTTTGAGATTGAGGGCACCGCTGTTAAGGCGACCACTACAGCCATCTACACGACCCGGGCTCAGATCCGCTGGCTCGAGGAACTCCAGGAGCAGGCCATCCCTAAGTCTAAGGAGGCAGAACTGTTGGAGTGCACCTTAGACGCGGCAAAATACCTGGCCGATATGGCGGTAGACACCCTGTGACTCCAGGCAAGGGCCACCGCCATCACCTTCTGTGCCCGTAGGGCACTGTGGCTGAAACTGTGGGACGCAGACCATGAGTCAAAGACATTGTTACAAAACTTACCCCTTCGGGTGGAGTCACGTGATGCGGAGCACGGGGTAGCAGCGTTCCCGGTTAGCTCCGTTTGCCTCCTCTCATTATTGCAGCACCGTGTGGGTATCGGATGGTTTCCGAAAGTTTCCTGTCATTTAACAGCCTCAGGACCTTGCCGAGAACCGTTTTGTGCCGCATGGAGGAGGAAATGCGGAAAAATCCCCCGAGACACACACCTCCGGTTTCTCCAGAAAAGGCCCCGAAAAAAGCAAGGGCCTCAGTTGGACAACAGCCGCAGGGTGCGGCAAAAGAGGAGTCGGATTACGAAATACTGACCCTCTCAAGATTCATCAAGGAGTTCAGACCATTTAAATCAGAGATTAAGGAACTGGCCATGGACATAAAGTGCTTGTCTAGTATGATGGAGGACATTGCCAAGAGAGTGTCTGACAGTGAAACAAGAATTAAATCCCTGGAAGGGCACATAGACAGGATGGATGAAGGGACTGTTATTTGCAGGCAAAGGATTGCTAAGTTGGAGGCCAAAGTTGAGGACCTTGAAGGGAGGTCTCACCACAACAATGCTGTGATCTTGGGGCTACCTGAAAAAGAAGAAGACCCAGACCCAGTTAAATTTGTACAGAAGTTTGTGGAGAAGATAGTGGGCCCTTCCCCTTATGGGCCGACCTACATAATCGAGAGGGCTCATCGGGCCTTAAGGCCAATGCCCCTGCCTAACTCGCCACCTCGTCCCTTGATTTTCCGTTTCCTCAATTATTTGGAACGACAACTTTTCTTGACTAAAGCAAGGGAGAACAAAGATCTCTACTGGGAAGGTGCCAAGATAAGGATTGCGCAGGACATTCTGGTGACGGTCAGACAGAGAAGAGCAACATTTAATCCCCTGATTAATAGGCTGATTGTGTCGGGGGTGCGTTTTAAAATGGGCTACCCAGCCAAATTTCAAGTCATGATAAAAGGGGAGTGGATGCAGTATGACACGGCGGAGGCCGCTCGGTTGGCATTAAGGGCAGCCCTACCTAATCTATTTAAGGATCCCTGAAGTGGGATGGATGGATTCTGGCATGTGATAACTTCGCCATGGATTTCTGTTGGAAGAGGGACGCTATGCAGTTGGGTCATGTTATCTTTCTCGTTTTTGGATTATCATAAACTGAGAACTTTAAAAGGGACTGTTATGCTGTGCGGACATGGTTTTTGGCTGACCCCGTGGTTCATCTTTGGGCCTTCTCAGTTTGGTTTCGACGGGGACTATACTGTGGCCTGTGCTTTTTGGCTTACGGACAGTGCGGCAGTCGTCAAATGAACGGAACAGAAGGGGTTTCAGTTCCCTTCCCCCTCCTTTTTTTTTTTTGCAGCACCATAGAGTGATGGTTGTACTGTGCATTATGTAGAATTTTTCTAAGAGTTGTATTTTACCATTTGGGGCCAAGGTTTTATGATAGTTTATGTGGGGGGGTTGGGAGGTTTATGTTATATGGCCTTATGTACTCCTTTCTTATCTCTCTTTTGTTACTATGGCCTTTATGAAATGTTGGGCTTGAAAGCTTTATCTTGACATTAATTTTTAGCTCTCATATCTGTTGGGTATGGGACGGTCTTGTGGTTTCTGGCTTCCGGGGTTTCATGAGAACCGGTTCCTATTGTTTGGTGCTACCGGTGAATTTGTTTGATGGGATAGTACCTGGAGATGGGGGATTTAGGTATGAGAGGGGAGGCAGAGGGCGAGGGTGAGCAAAGCTATGGTGTGCTGATGTCACGGACCAATGGAGTGTTGAAGGGGTGGTGTGGGGATCTGTGGTAGATAGTTGGTATTTGGCGGGGTAAGGTGGGTGGTGGTTGGGTGTGGTATTGGGGGATGGGTTATTCCAGGAATTACTTATCAGACTCAAGTTTTGGCAAGAGGGCAGGGAGGGGAGGTTGGTACGAGGGTTCTGGTTGGGTAGATACTGTATGGTTCACTGGCTTTATTTGTATGGGGAGGGGGCACAAGTCTGTATTATAGAGATAGGGTGTATCATATGGTCTGTGCACAAGCTAATGCCTACAATAGAGGTGTATGGCATTGTCGGGCCTTAAGGTCACTTCGTGGAACGTAAAGTGTACGCCAGAAACTTAAACAGTGTTGTCTCTTGAAACACCTGGAGATCCTAAGGCAAATATTGCATTCTTACAGGAGACACATCTACTCCATCTGAGTCCAATACTATGAGACGAGACAGATTGGATCAGTTTTGCCTCACAAGGCAATACACAGAGTAAGGGGTAATGATTTTGGTGGGCAGATCTGTACCCTTTGTCCCATTACAGGTTGTTCAGGATGAGGATGGGAGAATTGTGTTGGTAAGGGGCATGGTCCAGAACGTGGAGGTGGTATTGGGGGCAATTTATGGCCCTAATATAGATTCTCAGGAGTTTTTCATCAAGCTTTCAGGAATGTTAGCCCCCTTTGTGCGGGTACCCATGATCTTAGGTGGAGACTTAAATTTGGCTTTAGATCCAATTATGGACAAGTCTGGGGGTAGGAAGTTGAGATTATCGCCTGCTCGGCGGGCCTTTTGTGAGGTGCTGGATCAATATGGCCTGGTAGATGTGGAGAGTGCTCTATCCCAAGATAGACAGTATACGTTCACCTTTGCAGTGCATGGATCCGAATCCCGTATAGACTATATTTTTGTCTCCAATGACCTCCTTACTGGGGTACTGGAGGCAGAAATTATGCCGGGACCACCTTCTGACCATGCAGTGGTGGTTGTTTCCATCCTCCTATCAACTTTACCCAAATGTGGAAATAGATGGAAAACTAACAATCAGTTGCTACGTAATCCTCGGGTCACCAAGTTTGTTTCAGAACAGATAGCTGAATTTACAGCCAATAATGTTGGGGTTGAGGTTAGACCGGATATGGTTTGGGGAGCATTTAAAGCCTTTATTAGGGGGATTTTGATTGCCCAGGCTTTCTATAGGAAAAAGGAACGAGTTCGGGTTTTTACCAAGCTTTTGGTGCGGATTAGACTTATAGAAGGTAGGGCAGAGGGGCTGGTGGATGAGGAGGATAAGATAGAGTTAGTGAGGTTGAAGGACCTATATTTAAAACTGTTAGGTGAGCAAGCGGAGCTGGCTCTAATCAAAACTAAGGCAAAATATCAGGACCAGGGAGAGAAAGCCAGGTCACTTCTAGCTAGGAGGGTTAAGCAAATAGAGTCATCACGCCTTGTTCCAGGGATTCGGTCCGGGGTGGATGGAATGATTAAGACTTCCCAAGGGGAGATAGTACTTGAGTTCAGAAATTATTTTAAGTCTCTATGATAAAATGGGTTCCCCACTTCTAGACAGGAGATGCTCTCCTTTGAAGGGCTGGACATCCCTCGGCTATCTGAGTCCCAACAAGAGCAACTAATGGGGATATTACTCAAAATGAAATCGAAGGGTGATAGAAAGTCTCCCTTTGATAAAATGCCGGGTCCGGACAGTCTGTCGGCTAATTTTTATAAAAAATTTGCTAAGCTCCTATCCCCTTTGCTTCTGAATCTATTTCAGTGCATCTTGTCTCAGCAGGTTCAAGATCAGTCCTTATTTGAGGCAATAATTGTGCTGATCCCTAAACAGGGTAAACCTTTGAGCAGCCTCGAGTTATAGACCTATATCGCTGCTCAATTATGATACTAAAATTTAGCAAATTATTGGCTGAGAGGATCAGCCTGGTCCTTCCGGATCTCATTGGTCCAGAACAAGTTGGTTTTATGAGGGTAGATCTTCTGCAGATCATGTTCGACCTTGGCTCACGCTCGAGCTCCGAGGACAGCAGGGTGCCTATGGCCCTGCTGTCCCTGGATGCTGAGAAAGCCTTTGATAGGGTACACTGGGGTTTTTACTCACGGCGATGGAGAGGGTTGGTTTCGGAGCTTTTAGGACCTGGATTAGCTCCCTTTACTCCTGCCCCACTGCAAGGGTTGGTTGTAATGGAGCAGTCTCTGACCCCTTTTTCTACGTTGGCACTAGGCAAGGATGCCCCTATCCCTCTCCTCTTTAACTTATATTTGGAACCCTTCATAAGAGCAGTAGTTGCTAATCAAGCAATAGAAGGTATTAGTATTAAAGATCATACTATAAAGGTTACAGCATATGTGGATGACCTGTTGGTTTATTTATCCAACCCGGTGCTTCTATACTAGCACTGTTGGAGGTTATCAAGCAGTTTGGGAATTTGGCCAATTATAGATTAAATTTGGACAAGTCGGTGGTATTTCCTTAATAGCTCTGTTTTTAGGCATGAGGTGGCGGAGCTAGGATTGTCCTGGAAATCGAATTTCATCAGGTATCTGGGCCTCAACATAGCTAGGGGGATTTCAAGACTTTACAGTTGAATTTCGACTTGTTATTAAGGACCATTGCTAGATTTGGAAAGATGGGTGAAACTCCCAATCTCCTTATGGGGAGAGTGAATCTCATTAAATGAACATATTTCCCAGATTGTTTTACCCTGAATATGTTGAACATCGGATACCATTTAAGTGGTTCAAGAAAGTGCACAATATGATTGCTAATTTTGTATGGGGTCAGAGGAAGTCACGTGATGGCCTATTCAAATTGGTGTTGCCTAAGGAACTGGGGGGGCTTAGACTTCCACATTTTGCCTTATACTATTGGGCATCCCAAGCTAGTAAATATATGAGATGGATAAAGGGTTGTGATGACCCGAATCACCACCCCTATATACCACTTTGGCTACGGATAGAACTGGCTTTGATTAAGGAAGCGGGTCTTAGGCCGAATGCCCTACTTTATATCAAACCTAAATGGTTGCCCCGTTGGTTGCTTAACTCCCCAATTGGGACCACAGTGAGAGCTCAAGCCCAACTCACGGGCTTTTTGAGGTACGATCACCTGAGAGATTGGGCACAGCCCATATGGGGGAACCCCCGTTTTGTCCTGGGTGGTAGGATGCTGGACCACACATGGTTACCCTTACCCGAGGAGTGTCTGGTGAGGGACCTCTCTCGATGGAGGGTTTGGTTTTACCTGGATGTCATACTGGTAAATTTGGGTTACCCAATAAGGCTATTTTTGGGACCTACCAGCTTAGACATCTCATGGTCGCACAATTGGGTAAGGGAGCGGTGCAGAAGCCGAGACTGGAATTTCATGATGGTTTATACCATCTAGTAGGGTTGAGGCACGCGATTTCTAAAATTTATCAGGTATTGCTTGAGTGGGCCTACTCCTCTGACCCTATTCAGGGATCGTATTGGAATTCGGTTTTCCCGAACTTGGAACTCAGTTGGAAGAAACTATGGGTGAACTGCCATAAATTCTTGTTACAGGACAGATTGAGGCTCATGCAGTTCAAAAATCCTTCACAATATTTTTATTCTCCACGGAAATTGAGAAGCTCAGGTTGACAAAGGATCTGAGGTGTTTTAGATGTCAGGGGAGGATGGTGACTTGATGCATATTTTTGGCAATGTCCGAAAGTAGCCCTATTGTGGGAGGATATTAAGAGGAGGGTTAATCCTCTATTGGGACTTGAAGATCTGTTTACGCCGGAGATATGCCTTTTGGGGGATGTCTCGGACATTCCTGTTATGAATAGGAGGTTTTATATGGTCCTGATTGCTGCTACACTTAAGAGGGTGGTACTTAGACATTGGAAGGACTCGGTGGTTTTAGGATATAAGGAATGGCTGGAAGAGTTGCTAGCTTGTTTGAGGATTGAGAGGATGACGGCAATCCTTCAGAATAAGCTTTCCAGGTTCGATAAAATCTGGGGCCCTTTTTACTCATGTTACTCTACTTGAAAAAATTATGCTGTTTGGGTTGATTTCACTCTATCTCCTCAGACTTGTACCGAGAGGGTGGGGGAGGGTTGGGGGTGGTTGGGAGGGGTGGGGGAGGGGTGGTTTGTTACAGGGTCATTTGTTGTGGACTGTTTATCCACTGGTACCAATGCTGACTGATTGGATGGATGTACCCTGTAACCTAAACTGAATAAAGTGTTAATGGCAAAAAAAAAAAACTTACCCCTTCGGGGAAAGCATGTTTTTGGGAAGGGGTTGCAGGAGTATTTGAAGCAAAAGGAGGAGGGCAGGGACCTTCTCAAGAGCAAGGCCAAGTTCCCCTATCTACCCTCCTCGAGACGGAGGTTTCGGGGAACAGAAAACGCCAACCCAAGGATACACACCAACAGGGCCACTCCTTTACGCAGTGGCTTCTCCATCGGTTCTGTGGCCCTGCACTCTCCAACTATCAGCCTTCCTCATTCAGATCCTGGGGCCAAAGAACCAGAGGTCGAGGCAGAGGTTTCAGGGAAGGCGGCAGTGACGACTGCCCTCCCAAAAGCACAAAGCCAGAACTAGTACCCTGTGCGTTGGGCAAGGCTAACTTCCTTCACCGCTGGATCAACACAACTGGACAGATGGGTACAAGACGGTAGCCAGGGGGTACTCCATCGAGCTATCACACGCCCATGTTCCACACAGATCTGCCTCTCCCCGTATCCAGGAGAAGGGCGTCCCCACATCAGATCCAACAAATCTTGTCAGAGCTACTTCAGAACAGGGCTATTCAGCCTGCTCTCTACCGGAGCAGGGGCTGGGGTTTACTCCATATTCTTCCTAGTACCCAAAAATCGGGGAACCTCAGGCCCATCCTAGACCTGAAACATCTAAACCGCATGTAGTCTCCCACCGCTTTCAAGATGGAGACCATCCGATCCACCCTGAAATGCATCCGGGTAGGCGATTTCCTCACGTCTATAGACCTGAAGGATGCCTATCTACATATCCCCATCATCCGGAAACACAGGCAATTTCTCCGTTTCCACATTCTTGGCCACCACTTCCAATACCAGGCGCTGCCCTTCGGCCTGTCGTCAGCCCCGAGAGTCTTCTCCAAGGTCTCCATAACCCTGGTGGCCAGACTCAGGGAATGGGGACTGGACATCATCCCGTATCTGGACGACTGGCTCATCCGTGCACGGTCAGAAAAACCAAGCATGGATACACACAAAATGTGCCATGCAGGCACTCGAAGACCACGGCTGGGTGGTAAATCGAGAAAAGAGCCATCTCAGCCCCACTCAACAGATCGAGCATCTGGGAGCGCTCATCAACTCGGCCGAAGGGTGGGCAAAACCATCCCCAGAGCAAGTTCGCAACTTGATGGAGCTGGCACGCCAGATGAGGGCACGCCACCACACCACAATGGGCAAGATAGCTCAGTTGTTGGGCTGTATGACCTCTTGTATAGACCTCGTACCCTGGGCCAGGTGGCACTTGTGCCCACTACAAAATTACATCCTGTCGCGGGGAGCACCGAGTGAGCACAATCTTCAGTGCGTGGTACCGCTACCCCATGCAGTGAGATCCTCCTTGACATGGTGGACAACGGAGGGGAACCTGACCAGGGGAGTCCATCTGGAGCTCCCACGCCCAGTCTCCATAGAGACGGACGTGAGCCTCTCGGGCTGGGGAGCTTGCCTAGGAGACAGAACAGCACAGGGTCTATGGTCACCAGCGGAGGAGAAGCTCTCCATCAACATTCTGGAGATGAGAGCCATGTCCCATGTCCTGATGGCTTTCAGGCCCCAGATCCCGGTCAATCGGTCCTGATCCGCTCCGACAATCGTGACGGTGGCCATAGCAAAGCAAGGTGGGACCAGGAGCAGAGCCATGATGAAGGAGGCAATGACAGTCCTCAACTGGGCCCAGGCTCACCCTCACCATCTGGGCGCTGTCCACCTTGCAGGAAGCTGAACGTCCGCGCAGACTGGCTCAGCAGACAACAGGTACACCCGGGGGAATGGCAATTACACCCAGCCCTATTCCGGATGATACAGGCAACATGGGGACCCGTGTCCATGGACCTCATGGCATCACGGGACAACGCCCAGGTCGGGGAGTACTATTCGCGGTTCAGGGACAGCCTCTCACAAGGAACGGAAGCCCTGTCGCAAGCCTGGATGCGGAGGAACTTCTACATCTTCCCCGCCACTTCCCTGATTCCCCAGGTCCCAGCTAAGATTCGGGAGTCAGGCACACGGTCATACTGGTGGCACCTTACTGGTCACAGAGGGCTTGGTTCAGCAGTCCGGAAATGTCACTAGCCAGCTTCAGAATACCCACTGCCAGACATGCTCTCGCAGGGGCCAGTGCTCCACCCGACCCCACAGACCCTGAAGCTCACGGCCTGGCTCCTGAGAGGAGGAGACTGAGGGCAACGGGGTACCATGAGTCGGTCATCAGCACCCTGCTTCAGTCCAGGCGGGCTTCCACCACTTCCACATATGGGAGGCAATGGGCCATCTTCACCAAGTGGTGCCAGGAACAGGGGAAAGCACCCAAACAGACCGACATGGCCACCATCCTGCTATTCCTCCAGCAAGGGCTGGATAAGGGACTAGCACACTCTTCCCTCAGGGTGCAACTGTCTGCCATAGGAGCGGCCATAGGTCTCGTTGAGGGATACCCCAATACCATTCACTTCCTGAGGGCAGTAGAGATCCTCTGACCGAGGACTCAACCGACCATCACACCATGGGACCTCCCAATGGTCCTTGACTCCCTCAAATCGCCGCCTTACGAACCCCTCCGAGAATCGGACCTGTTCTGGGTTGGCCTCAAGGCGTGCTTGGTGGCCATCTGCTCAGCTAGGAGGATCGGGGAGCTGGGGCCCATCCTGCACAGAACCTTACACAGTGTTCACCCCACTAGGGGTTAGTCTGAGAACAGTCCCAGCATTTCAACCAAAGGTCTCCACCAGCTTCAGAGAGCAGCCAATCGAGCTGCCCACCTTCCCAAGTGTCTCCTAGGCCCCAGCGGTCCCCTCACCACCTCGATGTGATCTACCTCTCGTGTACTTAGCCAGAACCCGTCCCATTCGCAAGACGGAGAGGCTGTCGTCATCGCGAAGGGGCAGAGGCAGGGTAATGCCGCCTAAGACTACCATCGCCGGGTGGTTATATGCAGTCATCCAGAATGCCTACACGGCAAACTGGCTGATTCTGCCCCAGGGATCAAGGCTCATTCCACCAGAGCGGTCACCACGCCATGGGCAGAGAGCCAGCGTGTCCTCAGAGGACATTTGTAGGCAGCCACATGGAGCTCCATACACACGCTCGAAGACACTACAGGTTGGAACAACTACAGGCCATACAGCCCACCTTCACCACCCAGGTCCTGGTGGCAGCATCCTCAACCGTCACCCTTAGCTCTCGCCCCACCCGGAATTCTCACTGCTTCTTATCTACCCATGAGGAATAATTGAGGCAGCTGGATGCCAACCAATCACAATGGGTGCTTACTCACCTGTAAAGGTGATTGTGTTGTTGGCATCCATGGTACTCAAGGCCCTCCCTAGAGTGCCTAGAGGACCAGTTCCAGATTAGGGGGTCATCACCGGCAGACCCACAGGGGAACAGATAGCGTGACCATGTCAAATGATAAATGACCAGTAGGACCTCGGGTCTGGGACTAGACTGTAAATAATAGAGGAATAAAGAACAGGCCCCAGGGTCGTTGTTACTACACGTCGTGGTCCACTTTGTGTCTCTAGTCATCCCCTCAGTACTTCTTCTCTTGGCTGTAAATTGCATCGTATGTTTTTCTTCCTTGTCTTGTGTACTAATTAACCTTATTTCAGCTATGGAAGATTCAAACTGAGAGCAGGGGTTTCTGGGACCTGGATATACTGGAAACTTGATCTGGGTCATGTGCATCAGTAGCCTATCAGGTGGGCTAAAACCCATGAGGTAATGTCTGGAGTGCCATGGATGCCAACCAACACAATCACCTTTACCAGGTGAGTAAACACCCATTGCCTGTCTGCCTGGTCTCAGCATACTGTCAACTAAGGTTTGCAGAATGCAAATTTCCACTGTAGGAATTGCTGCAGAATGGCAATTCCACTTCTGAAATGCTTTGTGGATTTATTTTTTAATTCCACAGAATTTAGAAAATCATTTCTGTGCAAACTGTGGATTAATTTTCCATGGATCATGTAAACTGCAGAATAATTTTCTGTGGATTGTGGAAAAAGAATTTGCGGTTCATGTGAACTGTGGATTATTCTTCTGCAAAAACATTTTGCATCCAGAATGTCACAATTCCACAATTGATGGAAAGCAGCAGAATAATTTAAAATTCTGCAGAATTCCATTCTGTCAGAAATTCAAAATTCCACACAGTCCTAGAGTCAACAAGTATTTATTTATTTACTTTATTTGTGTGTATTTTTTTTAACTTTACAAGTTTACAGCCAGATGATGCAACAAAAGCAAACACTATTATTACAATACACATTCTTTAAACTGCATACTACTAGAAACTGTCTTGACCACCAGATATGTTTTTGACAGCTGGTACCTTTCAAATGAAAATGAGGCAGTGAGACCATCTTAAGCTGGAAATATCAAACTCTCTATTGCTTTCTGCAAGACAGCCCACATTTGCTTTAACCTGCAAGCCCATCTTCTGATAACTGAGTCTTTTCCATGGACTTACAAGAAGTAAGGTTTGCTATCAATTGCACTACACTGAGGAGGGATTGCTAATCCAGTTCTGAGCAATTGTTTTCTTGGCATTAACCAATGCCAGGTACCAGAGTCTATCCCAAGAACCTTTACCTCACCTGTGGTGTCCTGTGTTGCACAATACAGGGTGAATGTCTGACCAAGACTCCTCGCCTCTATTCATAGTACCTTGCACTTCTCCATAACAAAGCTAAAACTTAATTCCTCAGCCCATCTCTCTTATTTGTGCAGGTCTCCCTGTAGTGCATTTCCTCTTACTCTGTCTGCTGTTCTCGCCAATTTAATGTTGTCAGCAAATTTCAGCTCCCTGCTACATACCCTTTTCTTCAGGTAATTAATATGTTGAAGAGCAGTAGAACAACCATTGACCCCTGGGGTACTCCACTCAGAAAATCCTTCAACTGTTATATGGCAACCATCCACCACTACTACCACCATTCTCTGCTTCCTACCCAACAGCTAAATTGCTGTCCACCTCCTCTACATTTTTGGACTCTGTATTGTGTTACTTTTTCCATGATGTTTCTTTGGGGTACAATTTGTGTTTCAAATTCTTCACAGTGACCAATATTTCACCAATAATCTAAAATAGTTCAGAGTATGGGGCTGTATAACTAGACAACCTAAAAGGGAGCATTTATGAAAAGTGCCCAGCACAGCCAGCAAACCCATGAAAAGCATTAAATGAGGTAACTTGTTTGCATTTATACAATGGGGTCTAAAAATTTACTTTCCTGAATGGTTGGCTGCTGCTTTATGCCATGGGGTAACTTCTGCATAACCACCGCACAAAGAATCAGCCGACCACACATGAAAAAAAAAGTAAAATCATTGCACACAGAATGCTTGGCGTTACAATACAGTATGGGAAAGCCACCATTTTTTTGCTCCTGCTAATTCTGTCCTGCAAAGTTAAGAGTCATTGAAGAAAATGAAAATAAAACAAAAAATGTCATATATAAGCTGCATTGTTGAAGTCTGAAACAACCAAGGGTTAACCAACAACACGAAATTCAAACTGTTGGTATTTTCAGTTATAATCGTTCTGGTGGCACTCAGTTCATTTATGTTGTAGTCAGCTGTCTTCATGGGCACAGGAGAGTTTTGCTGCCCAGCAACAAGGAACAATTTTGTGTGTGGGTAATGATATTTTCTTAAATTCAGAATACAAACTTCAAAAAAAAAAAAAGCTTTCCTTCACTTTTGGTGCAGTTGACATGTTTTCTAATTGTATAATTGGAATAGTCCATGACAGAGTGTGGGTGGGGCTGGGATTTACCCACATCTCATCATGGATTTTTCCTTAAATAACTTGCAGCAGTCCAGAGATATTAATACATACATACAGTACATACATAGACTATAACAGAAGATAAAGGCATGCTGGTCCATCCAGTCTTTCCACCTACCTGACTTCTCTGCTCTGGATCTAGTGGCCTTCTCATTGTTTAGTTTCTGCCCTCATCTCTGACTATGTATGTCCCACTTTGATACTACAATGTAACTCTTTTTAGAACCTTTATGGCTTATAAAATGGGGACCAGACTGAAAACTTTATACTGATGCTGCTACCTAGGAAACAAATGTACAGTTTAGTCCACTGCTGCCATTGTGGCCTCTACTGTTGTCTAAAATTATCTGATGATACAGAATAATCCTATGCATCATGCACACTGCATGACACCCTGGTAGACTAACACTGTGTGGACTGATGTCTAATATAATTTGATAGTATAATCTGCTTCCACCTAGACTGCTGGATGGCATGTTCTGCTAACACTGATGATGTGCTAATTAGGCTGCTGTATTCCATATATAACAGACAAAAGGTTTCTAACCCCCCACCCAAAGAAAAGATCTCCAGAACTGTAAGAGCAACTAAAGTATTATTAATCAGGTGCTGATTGTTTCTGTAAACTTCTATATTATTTGATTTTTATAATGATTTGGGCTATAATGATATATTGTGTGTTTGTCTCCTCTGCATGGTCTACTTTGACTGCACAGAGCACCTGTGATCGAATAGAATCCATGCTTAGTGAAAGAAAACATGAATCAGTACAGAATACTTCCTAAAATTAAAAAGTATTCTAAGTTCTAGAAAAATACACAATTTTTTAAAATTGTGTATTTTGAGAAACAAAAAATTCAAATGTGTAATTTCAACAGTTTGCATAAGAAACTACTTTGTTCTAGAAACAGTCTGAGGATCAACTTGTCTATTTGATGGCACTGTCAAAAGTTCACAAAACAAAAATCTAAAACTGCAAATTTTTTATCCATACAATAGTGTTTGTTGAGACTGTGCCTTTCTATCTCTAAAAAAACACAATTTGCAAAATTACACATTTTTGTCATGCAAAAACTACACATTTTAAAAATGCACTGCAGTTATGTGTGAAAATTCACACACATATTGTTCAATTCACACAACATGCATGCAACTGAATTTTCTATGTTCACTCACCTAATGAAAATGCACAGCCCTAAAAACAGTGGCAATGTAGTATCAGTATAAGGAAGACAAAATCTTTGATATTTCCTGACTGCTACCAGCTACAGGTAAACCCAACACATCTTTTGTACAAGTTTTTAAGTGCTTTAAAAATGGTGGGAAATGGACATTAAAGAGTTAGTATACTATCTGGAAACTGCCTGGAAGTAATTGTAACATTCAGATGTAGTCAGCTATCACACTTTTAGTATCTCAAGTGTTTTTTTTTTCTTTTGTGTTGTTAATTAGAAGATATTCCATCTGTCAGTACTGGGGTGCTGTGTGGAGCAGCATTCTGTCTGGAGGCTAAAAAAAAGTAAGTTTTGTTCCTCCCACTACATCAACATTGAAACCACACTGACTGAGACATCACTACTGTGGTATCAAATGAGAGCCATTTCTCACTGCCAGATTATTCTCTTTCACATGAAGCAGCAGGGACTGGTTCTGCTTGGTTACAAGTAATGTCACAATTTCTTGCATTTTGATTGATAACTAGTGAAAGTCACTGCTCGGTTCCATGTGAGAAGGGTGCACTGTGAAGGGTGACAGGAATGGGGGCCCAGGAATGACACTGAGTGGCAAAGTGGCACAGGTGAGGAAACACCGATCCTCAATCTGGCACACATCACAACTATGTGCAAGTCAGAACAGCTAGTGGAAGAAGTGAGAAGTGCAGAATGTTGCACAGTAGAGGTGGGTGAACATCAAATGAGCAAATGGAGGCATTTTTTAAAAAACAAAGTGACTAACACCACCGCGAGAATGGAAAGTCACAGATGCAAATGAGTCAGGGGGCAAAGAGACACACCAGGGAGTGCAGACGGAAGGCCTTTGGGTGCACATGCACCGTGCAGCATGTAACAGGATGGGCAGGGGGTGCGAGCAAAGGGACAGTGGAGCATGGAGGGAATAACAGTACAGCCACACAAGTAGCTGTCCAGTTTGGTAAGCAATGAACCCGGAGGCAGGAGACAGCACTGGATAAGGTGGATGCAGGACACCAACAAAGGCATGTATGGTGCCAGTGCACAGGGTGATGTTCTATGTGGATGGTGCAGTGGCGGGTAGAGGTACATGGGACAGGTGGAGGCAGCAGTACATGTGGGTTTACTTCCTGATGTAGTGTTCACAGATGGCATCAGGGGGCATGCATGACAATAGTGGCAGCTAGTTGTTGATGACCACTGCAGGGCATGGGACCTGCATGTTGCGAACTGGAACAGGCAATGTTTGCACAGAACAAGGTGGGCAGCAATGGAACAGGTGGGTAGTCAGGAATGGATGTCGTGGGCATCAGCTGTGCTGCACCCGATAACAGATGGCTCCACCTGGAGTTGGAAATTATATAGCAGGCCCCTCAGTTAGTTGGCCATGGTGCGCTGGCTGTAGTCTTCCACAATGCTCTCAATCTGCTGTGTCAGGTCCCTGTACATCCTCTGCTCTGCTGCGTTGCCATCCTGGAGATGAGCTGCTCAATGTGGATCTCATTCAACCACTGTTCCTCATGGAGGCAGTCAATGAAGTGCCAGATCCCTGGATGGACAGCACCGAGATGGGTGTTAAAGCACCTGTACCAGCCCTCAATGGCATTGTTCATACATGCCAGCCCTACATGTCTGGCATCATACATGTTCCATGTCTCCAGTGGGAACAGAGGCTGGTGCCTAGCCATGCATCCAAACAGGTCAGTCAAGCCATGTCTCCTCATCATAATCAAGTATGGGCCTCAGCAGTGCCTCATTCACCTGATAATAGGCAGAGTCACACAGGCTGGCAAATGCATCCAGCACATCACCCATAGGCACAAAGGCAAGGGCGAGCACCATCCAGACCTGCAGGGTGAACTCCTTATCCATGGAATAATGTTGGAGGGCCATGGGGAATGCTTTATGCACCACCACAGGGCCTGGCCAAAATGAAAGAAGCAGCTTTGCAGTGCAACCCCTGGAAACACTGCAGAGAACCCACACCAGACCGCCCTCTCAAAATCCATGAGTGCCATCCATGGGGTACTGTCATCCACCAGCCTACACACCTCTGTGAACAGGCCTGTTGTACAACTGCTCTCAATGGCCACACATCAGTATGTAGACTGCGGGCACCGTGATGTTTGTGTGCATGCCGTGAACAGTGTACAGGTGCCTGAATGGGGTGGTGCGGCACGAAAGGTGCCATCAAGGAATCAGTCCTGTCTGTCACCCAGGAAGCATAGTGTGTGTGGTGTGGTGAACAGCAGCACCCTGTCCTTGGTTGGCCCACTATCATACAGAAGGAAGGGCTCCCCTGTGCAGGTGACATGGTACTCTGGAGGTATGCCCAGGTCCTTGATAGTGGCAGTTGTAGCTGGGCAGCCCCATGCAGCTTGTCAGACACACTATACTGTCTTCTTCAAGTGTGACAAGTTGGGCAGCCTCCCTGCCACAGCACCCAACACCTCCAAGGTGCACTGGATGATCACCTGTCCAGTGCTCTCCATACTTGTGCATCCCCTGGCATGTACAGTGGCCATGACCCTGTGCACACCAGCCTCACCAGCATGGTCAGCAACCATGTGTAGGCATGCAGGCATCAAAAGTGGTTGCACTGGGAACAAAGCCAGCACACCTTCCCTCTCAACTCCTTATCTCGATTTTTTATTTATTTAGTTTTTGTTGACCGGGTAAGTGCACTAGACAAATCCTGCCTATTTTCAGGCACGACCTGGGGAGAGGAATACAGGTGAATGCCAAGTGACCTTAACCAGATTAAGCTGTTGGTGGTATTTTTAGTGAATGGTGATATGCATATCTCACAAGAGACAGTAGGGGTCTCCCCATCTGTCTGGGCAGGAATATGGGAATCTCCATCCTACAGTTGCCAAAAGTTATAAGACACTGTGTCTGTGCAGGCAGCTGCCTCTTCTTTTCCTACAGGTGCACATGGCTGGTGATGTCACGGATGTCGGAACAGCAGGGGGCACACCCACAGTCTGTAGCCAGTGTGAAGAAAAGGGGAGCACCTCCCACAGGTTGAGTTTTTCTGTGCAAAAGTTTTCTTATCCAGGCTATGGTGGTGCTAGTTCAATGACGTGTTGCACAGCTGTTCACCCTCAAATAGACCCACTATTCTGATGTATTCTCAGGACCCTGCACAGTGTTCCTCAAGGGTGAGTACACTACCATTAAGGGCACACTCCAGTCGACCATGTGTGTTACATTGTTCACTGTGTAGACATCTATGCTTGTTGTTGAAACTACAACCTGAGTCATACCACACTGAACTGCCTGTCTATGCACTGTCTAACATTGTATGCTACCAGGGCTTGACATCTGCAGTGGCGCTAGGTGTTTCTGTCTCCTGCTGAACTGCTGGTGCTGTGTTGTGGGTCGACTTGTCTACTGCACCATGGAGGTGTGCCATGACAGACTGCTATTTGTGGAGCTGTAGGGGAGTGTGGTGGGTGTCCTGATTGTACACTGCGTGGGGGTGGCACACGATTGTACACAGCACTGGCATGGGGGGTTGTGCATGCAGCTGTCAGCATATGGCCACTGCCTGTGCAGCTTGTGTTGAGTGTGCCTGCACCAGTGTGGTGCATGCTGTGTCCAGGGTTTGTGGCACCCCTGTATGTGCTAGGTGGCAGCATTATTGGGAGGGGGCATTGCTATGCGATACCTTTTGTGGGGGTGGGCTGCGTGGCATGCACCTGGTTCATGGGTGGAGGGTCAGGGAAGGAATTTGATGGTCCGATGCTCCATGGATGGGCAGTGCACCTAGGGATGTGTGCATGTCACCCTGGCACCACACCTGCCTGTTGTGTGTGTGTGTGTGTGTGTGTGTTTGTCCATTTTCAGGGTATGGTCTGTGCTTGTCGGTGAACCTTTCTGTGCTGTGTGCACGTGCATGCTATTTTGGGGTTTGCCTTAATTGCTATTCACCCAATTTGTTATTCACCCTTATTGATGGTCACCCTAATTGCTAGTTGCCCTTATTGATGGTTGCCCTTATTGATGGTCACCCTTATGACATTCAACACACATGACATGTGCCCTCATACACTGTGGCTGTGATGGATCATTGGCCATTATTGGTGTGTCAGCATTATGCTGCTCTGCATAATTGAGTAGATATATTTGCAGGTGCTGTTATCACTGGATACCCAATGATCAGACTGCATGGATTGTGGTGGCCCAATGCATTTGTTCACATTTCTGATGATGTAGTGGCAGGAACAAAACTAAGCTTTTTAGCCTCCAAACAAAGTGCTCCTCCACACAACAGCCCAATACTGCCAGGTGGAAAATCTTCTAATTAGCAAACAGAAAATCAAAAAAAAAGACTTCATATACAGGAAGTGATAGCAGACTGCATCTTAAAATTACTATTAATTTCAGGCAGTACACTAGCTCCTTAATATTCTACTTTAAAAATATATTTTTGTTTCTACAGATAGTTTAGTAATCTTATTTTATTCCCAGGATTTTCTTTATTTTAATAACAGGGTTTATTGGTTTAAAAGGTAACATTTGCTGATGGAAAATTACTCATACATCATGACTCAAACAGTCCAAGGTGGTTTGCCTGATTAAGAGGCAAGCCCTATTGTCAACAGGCCCTCCTATCAACGTGGTGCTTGGAGGCAAGAGGGATATGTGGAGAAGGGTTGGGGGGAAGAGTTTGGGCCAGAGAAAAGGGAAAAGGACAACTAAAATAAGGAGATGAAAATTGCAGGAAACCTTAGAGGTGGGGCTAGATGACATCACAAAGTGGAGAGGGAGGGGAGAAGCTTGATGACATCACAAAAAAGGGGGATTACAATCTGAGAAACAAAAGAAAGAGAGGGCCAAGTAAGGGGGGTTTAAAAAGAATGAATAAGAAGAGGCGAGCTCACAATTTTGCCATCTGGTCTGATTTGATTGGCAAGACAGCACGTCACTTTGGCAGTCATTTAGTTTTGTTTTTTTTTTAATTGTTTTTGTTGAATTGTATTTAAAATTCGTTAGGATAGTTGTTTGTAATTAAATACAAGTGGCTGTTTTTGTAGAAGTAATTTTTAACTTAACTAAAAATCTTAAGTGGTGATATAGGTGCTTTAATAAGCAAACTTAACTTGTAAAAAAAAAAAAAATAATAAGCCGGATTTCACAGTTATACAGATTGGAGCTGGTGCAGAGTGGGCGAATCGTGGGTTTTCGAGAACCAAGGATTCGAACAGGTAAGCCACTTTGTTAAAATATGATGTAAGATGCAGTTTGATGGAGAGTCTGGGTGCATCCCAGTTTAAAATAAATGCGGTCAGCCGTGGTGGGGACGGCGGCCCTCCCGTTGTCTACCTAGGAAGAATGTAGCACCAGAGCACCTTGGGTTTGGGGTAAATATCTGACCCAGCACCATTCAACAAGCGTAGTTAGCTTCTGTATTTCTTCTCCCACAGGTACACTGGGGAAAAGCCTGAGTCATCCAGTGAGCCCAATTAGCAGGAGCTGTGAGCCATGACTGATCCATTTTGGTGCAATGCTGTGTGCTGGAAGGAGAGATGGCAGAAGAAGAGTCAAAAGAAATACAAAATAAAAAGTGAAAAAAATGGAACTTGGCCCTCTCTCCTCTCCACTACTCTAGGAGTGACCACATGTCTGGGGGGGTCCTTAACATTAAATAAATAGAATAGTGACATGGGGGTAACAGAATAAAAACAATGCTGAGGAGGTTTTATAGAAGAATCCTCCCAGTGAGTGCCACCTGAGGCAGACCTTTGATTTTGGGGTTTGTTTGGAAAGAGGCATTTGCCCAGCTGGTCCACATGGCAGACACCATCTTGGGAACCTGGACACACACATTGGGGGGGCTGATTGAATATAATGAAGTACAGTATGGTGACCACCATTATAGATGGCAGGGAAAGATTTACTTGTGCGACTGTAGGTAGGTTGACCTTGAAAAGAAAACAGAAGAATAATAGTTACAGCTAAACAAAGATAAAAAAGAAAGAGGACGAGTACAGTAGCCATTTTTGGTGGCAGAGGTGGCCATTTTAGAAAGGCACATGGCAGCCTCCATGTTAGAGTGAGTGCGCGCTGAGTCAAAAAACACAGTAGCCTAGTTATTGCTGAGCAAACTGAAGAAGCAACCATCACTTGAAAATGAAAGGACAGTTTAAAAAAAAATAATAAGTAAAAGACAGAAGAATTCTATATAAATGGGTAATGAGTGGCAAGCTCATTTATGGGCCTCAGGGATCACCACAGGGGGATCAATACACTCAATTGAGGGCTTTCAAAAGATATATATATATATATACACACATATACAAAGAACCTCAGCACGCAAGCACTGAGGCAATGGTTACCCCAAAGGGCATTGGCAGGGAAGCCAAGTTTCAAAGAAATACAAAATCACACATGCTCCCATAATTCAAAGCATCAGTGTGCCTCATCTGTTTGACACCCCAGTGGAATGAACCAACTACCCTAAGATGGTCTATCTGGGTTATGTTGTGGTGAACCCAATTTGAACAAAAAAAAGTTAAAAGACAAAGAACCTCAGTGAGCAAGCAGTGAGGCAATGGTTACCCCAAAGTGCATTGCCTGGAAGCCAAGTTTCAAATAAATACAAAATCACACATGCCCCCATAATGCAAAGCATCATGGGCTGCATATAAAATTCACAACAGAATATTATGCTGGTTCAACGTTAAGCAGAAATGTATGGGCCAAAAGGCCTCTCACACAGTTTGCAATGCATGGTGCTGAAAGGCCTCTCACACAATTTGCAAAGGGTGCCAACAGAAGACACAGATACCTGTTTAGTTATACCAGCACTCATCGGTGTACCTCATCTGTTTGACCCCCCAATGGAATGAACCAGCTACCCTAAGATGGTCTATCCGGGTTATGTTGTGGTGAATCCAACTAAAACAAAAAACAAGTTAAAAGACAAAGAACCTCAGCACGCAAGCACTGAGGCAATGGCTACCCAAAGGACATTGGCCGGGAAGCCACATTTCAAAGAAATACAAAATCACACATGCCCCCATAATGCAAAGCATCATGGGCCACATATGCAAATCACCACAGAATATTATGCTGGTTCAACTTTAAGCAGAAATGCATGGTGCCGAAAGGCCTCACACAGTTTGCAGAGTGCCAACAGAAGACATAGACATGTGTTTCATCCTACCAAAACTCATCAGTGTGCCTCATCTGTTTGACACCCCAGTGGAATGAACCAGCTACTCTAAGATGGTCTATCTGGGTTATGTTGTGGTGAACCCAATTAAAACAAAAAAACAAGTTAAAAGACAAAGAACCTCAGCATGCAAGCACTGAGGCAATGGTTACTCCAAAGAGCATTGGCAGGAAAGCCAAGTTTCAAAGAAATACAAAATTACACATGCCCCCATAATGCAAAGCATCATGGGGTGCATACGCAAATCACCACAGAATATTATGCTGGTTCAACTTTAAGCAGAAATGCATGGTGCCAAAAGGCCTCTCACACAGTTTGCAAAGGATGCCAACAGAAGACACAGACACATGTTTCATCCTACCAAGACTCATCAGTGTGCCTCATCTGTCTGACACCCCAGTGGAATGAACCAGCTACCCTAAGATGGTCTATCTGGGTTATGTTGTGGTGAACACAATTAAAACAAAAAACAAGTTTATCTATATATAAATATAAAAATGTATATGTCTTTATGGAATGGAAAGAGAGTTTAAACTCAGAACAGCAACAAGGGGCAACCAGTATTGGAGACTGGATAAGGAGGATGATAACAAGTTGACCCACACCAGAGAGCTGTTCAGCGACATACACAAAATATATATATAACACATAAATTCTGAAAAGGTGGAATCAAGTGAGGAGACAACAAAGGTGTAACAATCTGGCTCGGGTATGATTTGGGATATTAAACTACTGGAGCCACAAGGAATACAGGTACCTTGCAAGTTCATAAGTCTCTAATCCTAGATATTAATGTGTATTTTGTGATTACCCCACAGCCTTTTGCAAGTTCTCATAGCCAGACAAGATGACACACCACCTAGAAAGATCTTGGCCAAGAATAAAGTGGACTGATTTAAGGCAGTCATGGAGCTGGTTTAAAAAGTGAACAGGATGTTGTAGGACACAGAGGGGAGGATCAAAGACGCCATGGAAAGAAGCAGAAGGCTGAAAAAGGGCAATGAAAGAAGTTCAACAAAAAAGTTCCCAGGGCCCCTACAGCCCCAAAGCCAGTGGGCCCCATGTTTCCACCAGCACCGGAACCTGTTGCTCCTGTTCCCGCCCAAGCCCCACAGCCCAGGCCAGAGCCCACTCCCTTACCTGTGCCTCAGCTGGTACCCCTACCCCTCCAGCCCCCATCGATGTGCTGGTGCCTCCGACACCCACAATTGAGTCAAATCCTCCTGACAATGTCATGCCAGCCAGGCCTTCGATGCCAGCACAAATTCCCAAATTGGAACTCCAAAAACCAAGTAATCTGGATCTCATGGTTGAGAGCTGTGTAATGGAGTATGTTGAACAGATACTAAAATCTATGGGGGATACGGGGATGGGCCAATTACAGAAGGTCCTAGGAGAGATTAAAAAGGTATCAAGTCAAATCCATGCAAGCATTTTAGCATGGGAAATATCACAAAAAACCAATAGCGCTAATATCAAAACTCAGTATACAACCACTTTCAGCGCATAACATTGCCGATCGCAGCACCTCACTCCTCAAAGCTCACAGTGATGCATAGCAATCCACAAACAACAAACAGCCCCTCAGATTACTTTGTTAAAATAATAGACTGCATAAGCTGCATTGTGATTTCACTATCAGCATTTAAATGTGTGCAGCATCAGTTAAAATTAAATATTAGGTACCTTTGTTAATTTGTGGATCATGCGAGTAATTAGCCCCCCAGTTGTTGCTTTTTACAAAGGTTAAAAATAAAAATCAGCCAGGTAATAAATCTAAAAGACTGCATGAGCTGCACTGTGGTTTTACTAACAGCATTTAAATGTGTGCAGCATCAGTTAAAACTAAATATTATGTACCTTTGCGATTTGTGCAACGTGCAAGTAAGTTGCTGCTTTTTGCAATGGTTAAAAACATAAAACAGCCAAGTAATAAATAATTTATTTTATCATTAAAAATGTGAGTAATCATGCAGTGAGTGGATAGTGTGATGTTTCAATACAATTCAATGAAAAGACAGCATTGCAGTGATGTGAGGGGCTGCTTCATGAAAATATGCCAGATTAATAGCTGCTGCTAGTAAAGTAATGTTGCTTCATGAAAATCTGCATGCTCAATAGCTGCTGCTAGTAAAATAATTTTGCATTAAAGAGAGAAAGGTGTGTTGTGATGTGTCCCTTTGTGATGTTGTGATGCACTGACCTGCGCTGGAGTCTTGGGGTGCTGCATTGAAATGCGGCAAAATGACTGCACTCATATTTACCATGCCGAAATTTAATGCGCAGTATTGACATGGAACCAATTAAAAAAGGGAAGACAGAAGAACTGGCAAAACCAGGGGTGAACAATAAAAAGGCAGAAGTGACTGAGTTAGGGGCACCAGGATGCAGAATCAGGGACCATGTCCCGCTAGCGACAAATGAAAAAATCTGAAAGGGGGAATATGTGAACGTATTTGCATTAGCCAACACAGATAACATAGACAAATACGAGGAGAAGGAGAGCTTTGAGAAAAAGGATATGCCAGCAGCTGTAATGCTGCTGGGAAAAGGGAAGAAGGATAAGACACTTAAAGGGAAGACCTGCAATATTTGGTCCACGGGTTTCACTTACTACACTGCTATAGTTATCAAAAAGAAACCCAAACTAGATACCCTGTTATTAGCATATTCTCTGATAATAAAGAATGCATACAAGGCAAAAGGTGGGCATAGTTTAATGAAATATGATGAAAAATTTAGAACGTGGATGGTGCATTTCAGGGATGTGAGATGGGACACCAGACAGGTGGATTTGTGGTTGGAGACATGTACAGGTGTGAGTGGTGGAGAGGAGTGGGACAGAAAGACTGGGCCCCTGCCAAAATGTTGTTAGGGTTACAATAGAGCTTTCTGCTCCTTGCCTCATTGCCGTTTTAGGCACGCTTGCTTCAAGTGTGGTGGAACTCACCTGGCCTCAAAGTGTAGGACAGGTTGGGATAGGGTAACAATAATAATAATCATTACAACCAGCCCTTTGAGGCTGGCCATTCCAGTTTTAGGGGACAGACATGGGGAAGGGGGGAGGTAGAGCATACAGTGGAGGAAAGGGATATGCACAATATGGGGGACAGCAGGATAACTGAGAAATTGGGTACTAGAGCATTTAAAATGACAGACACACCTATAAGGGTGCAGAAACTGACGGAATAGGTTCAGCATTTCCCAAACAAGGAAGCAGTTAAACTACTTATGGAGGGTTTCAAAAGGGATTTCAGCTTACAATTTAAAGGAAAAAGGAAGGGTACAAAGTCAAAAACTTTAAAATCTGTAAAGAGAAATGAAGAGTTACTAGAACAAGAAATAAGAAAGGAGGGAGATGCAGGCAGAGTGGAGGGGCCCTTCAAGGTCCCTCCTCTGCAAATTTCCCCATTGGGTTTGGTTCTGAAGAAGCAGGAGGGGGTATTTTGGGTGATACATCACCTGTCTTACCCAGAAGGAGATTATGTTAATGACCACATTGATGAGGTGGACAGCAAGGACATATACGACACATTAGAAGGGGCAATACAACTGATAATGGCAATCCCAGGGGCATGGTTAGCAAAAACTGATATTGAGTCAGCATTCTGATTATTGCCAGTTAGGCCAGAAGACTGGGATTTGTTAGGTTTCCAGGTGGGGGGGCAATACTATTTTGATAAAGCCATGATCATGGGTTGCTCGATTGCATGCACCACATTTGAGATGTTTAATATTTGGTTACAGTGGGCTTTCCAAGACAGATATGGGTACACATCTGTCATTCACTACATGGATGATTTCTTATTAATCAGGGAAGGGAGAGAATGAACAGGGATTATGTCAAACAATTTCAACACAATGTGTAATGAACTGGGAGTGCCACTGGCACCAGAGAAGATTGAAGGCCCGAGCCAGCATTTAGAATTTTTGAGAATAGAGATAGATACTGAAGTGGAATTATTCATACTATCCAACAAAAAGCTGGATAAGTTCAAAGCTTTATTGCGGGCAATTAAATAGCACAAGAGGGTGCAGCTACACCAGGTCCAGCAGATATTGGATCACCTGAATTTTGCTTGTAGGGCAGTAGCTCCAGGATGAATGTTTACATGTCATCTAGCTAGTACTTCTATGGAGGTGACTAGGCCACATCATTGGGTAAATATGACAAAGGAGACATGGCAGGATTTAGAGATCTGGAAGTTATTCCTATAGGAATACAACAGAAAAACCTTTTAGCGAGATGATTGGGTTTTTAACATTGACTTACATTTATACACTGACGCAGCTGGAGGTATTGGGATGGGGGCTTATTTTAGAGGCAAGTGAATATCAAAGCCATAGCCAGCTGAGTGAGTATCAAGGGGAATTGCAAGGGACATCAGTTTCCTGGAGATTTTTCCCATATGGGTGGCCATTCTGATATGGGGGAAGAACTAAGGCACCAACAGGCCACATTTTGGTGTGACAATCAAGCAGTGATGCAGGTACTGAACAAGAGGGGGTCTATGTCCAAGACAGTGATGAGGGTTCTGAGACAGCTAGTACTTCATGGTTTGATGTTGAATATGTCATTTAGGGCCAGGCATGTGGAAGGGGTGAACAACATCATAGCTGACTGCCTCTCCCATCTGCAGCTGGACAGGTTCTGCGATGTGACCCCAGAAGCAGAGGTTGTATAGACGCCAGTGTCAATGTACATATGGGTGATTGGTTCAAAGGAAATTAATTGTTTTTCTGCAACTCATGGACCCCTAGAACATTGAAGGCAGATAAGGGTTCCTAGTGGGTCTTTCAGGCTTTCAGAGAGAGCCATGGCCACGAGGTAAGTAGGGTGGTGATGGAAGACCAGGTAACTAAGTTTATAGTTCAGGGCTGGAGAAAGCAGATAATGCACACAACAATGGGAGTGCATTTAGAAGTCACTATCTTAGTCTGCAATTTAAAAGGGTGGGGGTTCTGACCAAGGCCAATTTAGTCAGATGAATGATGCAGGGCTGGACAAAGATAGTGGGAAAACCAGTAGATACCAGACATCCAATCACAGAGGTGTTGTTAGAAAGGTTAATGGGGGCATTGGGGAAAGTTTGCTGGTCTCACAATGAGACGCTCCTGTTTCAAGCCATTTCTACTACCATGTATCTCAGGGCAGTTAGAGTCAGTGAGGTTTTAGGGCAGGGAAAAGGGGAGGAGTTAGGGGGTTTAACTTGGGAACACGTTACCTGGGGACAGAGAGCATAGGTCTGAGGTTAAAAAGGTCCAAAATGGACCAGGTAGGAAGTGGGGCCAATATAATCATAAAACAGCAGCAGGGCACTGTGGGGTGCCCTGTGGCAGCACTGTTAACATATGCAATAGTGCAGCCAAAAGAGGCAATACCATTATTTATACACAGAGATGGGGCAAGAGTCTCTAGTATGCAACTGATTAGCATAATGAAAAAAGCCTTGAAATTCTTGTGTGAAGATCCTATGGGATTTTCATCACACTCCTTTAGGATAGGGGTGACAACAGAAATAGCTGCTCAAGGAGGGTTTCCTGAAGATATCAAACAAAAGGGTATATGAGGCTTTAATTATTTTTATGAAATATGTATGGAATCCATCAAAACAACAACAAGAACCATGTCTCTTTTTCTTCCCCATACAGGAATAGGGAACAAAAGACATGTGTGGTAAAAAAAGGAAAAGGGGAAGGGTAGAATCGGGGGTGGTGGGTATAAAAAAAATAAAATAAAGGGAAGGGGGAGTCATCCCAGAAAGGGGGGAAAGGAAATGAGTAAGAGACATGGCACTTACTCTTTTCTTAATTTTAACAGGGCACATGCGGATACAGGAAGTTTGGAGCTGAGGGCACTCCTTCATATTTTGTGCCAAAAATTGAGCATCCAGGAGGTTCAGGGGGAGACAGATACATCAGGACCCAGCCCAGATTAAGTTGACCTGGAAAGGAGTGTGGGGAATGCAATGTACTCAGCTGTTGTCGTTACTACAGGAAATGAAGGTAGAACATGCTAGACCAGACATGGTCATTATACACCTAGGAGGAAATGATTTAGGAACAAGGCAATGGCTGGATATTTTCTTTCAAATAAAAATTGATATTGCCAAGATAAAAGAATGGTGGCTGAATGTCACATTAGTGTGGTCAGAAATAATTTCCAAGAGGGTGTACAATAACGCTCATAGCCATAAGGCCATTGAAAAAGCAAGGTGGTGGATGAATACCAGGGTAGCAGCTTTATTCATGGCAGCTGGTGGTCTATTTATCAAGAGAGGGATAGAAAGAAATGTAGATGAATATTATAAGGGGAATGGAGTTCAGTTCTCTGGGATGGGTTTGGCCTTTTTCAATTCAGAAACAGCAGATACAATTGACTTATGGAAAAAAGAGAGGCAGAGTAAGTAAAAAAAAAAAAGAAGGAGATAGGATCAGGTGGGGGGAGGGGAACCTAAGTAAGCAGGGGGAAGATCACCATCCTTTGCAAGCTGTAGGTGCACTAATGGAAAAAAAGGGGAGGGGGCATTAGGTGACACATAGGGGCTTTAGGACCATGAAACAGAAGAAGGGAACTAGTGTACAATCCTACCCTGCCATAAAAGAAAATGAGGAGAATGGCCCTCAGATGTACATCTGGGGGGATAAGAGATGACAATGATAACATGTGTTGTGATTTTGGATGCAATAATGATATGGAAGTTTGGATTAATGTGAATATGTTATGAATATTGTTGGATGATTTGAAATACTGGAGTAAAATAATTGCCAACTGAGCACCCACACAATGATTGTCTGTGCATTATTTGAAGGGGGGATCTGGGGACAAGGCAGCTTGCCTGATTACTAGGCAAGCCCTATTGTCAACAAGCCCACCTATCAACAAGGTGCTCAAGGGCCAGAGGGCTATGTGGAGAAGATGTTGGGGGGGGGGGAGTTTGGGCCAGAGAAAAGGGAAAAAGACAACTGAAATAAGGAGAAGAAAACTGAAGGAGACCTTAGGGGTGGGTCTAGATGAGATCACGGAGGGGAGGGAGAGGGGAGTGGTATGATGACATCACAAAAAAAGGGGATTACGATTGGAGAAACAAAAGAGGGCAAAGTGAGTGAGGTTTAAAAGAGTGAGCAAGAAGAGGAGAGGTCAGAATTTTGCTGTCTTGTCTGATTCCCACCCTCCCAACCCCAAAAAGTATAAGGGTAAGAGAAAGGAAGGGATAGAAAAATGAGGGCGATATCTCTTGGTAGGCATTAGATCACAAGGGTTATGCTGAAGGTGGATGGCAGGACCAACCATATGAAAGAGGGAGAAAAAATGGGAGGGGGCATTAGTGGACACATATTTTAGGGCCTCTAGGACCATGAAACAGAAGAAGGGTACATGTGTACACTCCTACCTTGCCATGAAAGAAAATGAAGAGAACAGTCCCCGGATGTACATTTGGGGGGAGAAGAGGTGACAATGCTATCATGTATTGTGATTTTGGATGTAATAACGATATCGAAGTTTGGATTAATGTAAATATGTTATGAATATTGGTGGATGATTTGAAATATTGGAGTAAAATAATTGCCAACTGAGCAACCACACAACGGTTGTCTGTATTATTTGAAGAGGGGGATTGGGAGACAATTAGGATTTTCTCCCCACCCCAAGACATACATTGTAGTAAGATTGTGTATGCTTTTCAAATTTCACTTTCATGGAAATTCCAAGAAATTTTGGAATTTCAACCTAATTCTATGAATTCCAACAGAAGCAGAATTTCAGAATCATGAAAACTCCTGCATGTGTGCCTTTTGTTTAAACACAGTTTAATAATTCATGATTTTCCTAAACTGTAGGTTAGTGTTCCACTGTTTACTTATACAACAGATTAGGTTGTCACAGACTGTGGAGACTAATCTGTGACTTACTTAAACTGCAGTAAATGTATCCATAATCTAAATTTCAAGAAGTTAAAGAGTCCCACATTATCAGAACAAAAAACTGGAATTTCACCATTATTACAGTTTTGATTAGGTATTAAACTTAGAGTGTGCTTTTCAGGAGAAAATGGCTCAAGTTTTTATTTCACAGACTACTATTTAAAAAGGTCTAATTCATTTTATAAATAAACATTTCATGTGCCACCAAGAAGTCATAAAAATGTAGATTTTATTTTTTAATATAAACAGCAAAAATTACCATAAACAGTTGTGTTTTAAATTATGTTTATTAAAAGTGCATATTTTCTATATCTAAGGTAGAGCAAATACATACAAAACCAGTAAAAATAAAAAATAAAATTACTTTTACATTTTTATTTAATTATCATTTTATTTATTATACTGGATATCAAGATGGGAGCTTGATGGCCCATTTTCCAAAGGAAGGGCACTAGCTAGTTGCAGCATTTAAAACAGATAAAACATTTTACAATATAACAATAGTCATCCCATTGTACAGGTAAAGATTAAGCGGTTCCATGTCATAATAGTGATCGAGAAACAACGATCACTATTATGGTGAGTGTACATCACCAAAAATCAATTTTGGCAATGCACGCTCTCAGCGCAGAAAAAAAGGAGCACCGCACCTCCTAATTATGGATTTTCAACTCCAGGGGGGTGCATGTCAGGGGGGAGTGAAAAATATAATTAAAATACATGCCATCAGGTGGCAAAAAAACCCCACACCATGCTGGACCAGAACCCAGCACCCAATGACTCCCAGCCAACCACCCTCCCCACGACGCCAGTGATCCAGCTCAGCAGCTGCTCACCGCAACCCCTCCCACATGCCATCCCTCCACTGCTCCCCTCCGCAGGTGCACATGCATGTGCGCACATATACCTGCTAGTTCCTGTTGGGGTTTTCGCCAACCGCAGTATCTGTTTGCCCTCTTCCCTGGATAGCTGTGATCACAGTCACCGACATTGAGTCGTCATTTTCTAGGTGCTCAATTTCGGTCGCTATGTTCATGGAATGCCAGATTAAGCTATGCAGAAGATATGCAGTACAATCACATGTAGAATGGGTAGTAGAGTCAAATGGGGAAATAGTTACATTGCATTTTGTCCAACAGGAATTGGTGGAGATTGGTGATGAAGGTTGAGACATTCATTCCTTGGGTGAAGGAGGTGGATAGAAGGTTGTCATGTCTTCTGAAATCCAGGACTGCCTAAATCTTTTGTATCCTCTTTTTGAGCCAACTTTTCTCTTGGAGAATAGGAGGTTTACAGCATGAAAAGCAACAACACTTTGAAAGATTTGGCCTTCTCCCACAATTTATGTAGGTAGTGAAGTCACACATCTTATGACATTACCACTTACACATTTTATGACTTTGATTGAACAACTTTGAATCTCATGAATATTTTACTCCTCCCTTCATTCCATCTTCCTAAGTGTGGTGGTTTATTTAAGAATGTCCCCCATACCATTTTGATTTACAATTCTTTCAGCACAGCTATGCAGAAACAACTGCCACACGCTGCTGTAAATCATGGAGCTATTCATAAACTGACTCCGACTTAAAAAAGATGGCATCTGTGGTAAAAACCTTGGTTCTGCAAGTGTAGCTCCACTTGAAACATGTTTTCCCCACATCAGTGATAATTTTGGGGAACTGAAAATCTGGCCCCCAGATGTTCTGCGTTTCTTTCTATGATTCTAACTGACAAAGCCACTCAAGTTTTTTTTACAAGACCAAATATGTACCCTTTTCTGCAACCACACAATGCATTATCTTTCTTCAGAAAACAAAATAATTAAACCATTAAAATAGAGTTAGAAAAAGATTTTACATATAATGATATATGATCAAATACACCAATTTGCTGTGCCTGTGGAATATATTGAAACATTCTAAAATTGGAATTGCGATTATGACAGCAGAATTCCACATTCTGCACGTATCTAACTTTAGTGCAACACATGCAATCAGTATTTATTGTCTTACCACCCCCTTCCCAAATAATAAACCCAACAGGATCTACTATTGTCTCCACAGTATTAGAAAAGGTGGATCAGAGCAATGAAGTTAGGTAGTAGTGAGGCACTCAGTGAACCACTGGTATTCCTTCCACCCTGAAGCTGTAGCTGCTATATACTTTAAATATGTATATAGTACATTCATCATCTTCAGTTTTGTAATGTACTCTGAACCTTGGGGTAAATAAATAAATAAAATAGTGCGGTGTGATCTAGTAGGTAAAGCACAAGTGTTGAAACCAGGAACCCCAAGATTAAATCCCATTGCAGCCCCTTATTTACATTTTGACTAGAGCTGGGTGAAATTAGCAAATTCTGAATTCATGGAATTTTCACTAAAATCCATGAAATTTTGTGAAAACATTTAGAATTTTCCACAATTCCTTAATTGGTCATAACCTGGACTATGTTGTAGCAATTAGGCATGCATATTGCCTGGTGTAAGCCCTAAAGCATGTCAGGTTTCACAATATTTAGATGAAGGGTGGAGAAGTTATAGGGGGTTCAAAATATGGCATTTTAATATTCATGTGAACATTTCTGAAAATATTTCTATGCTTACAACTTAGCCGTCTTAGAGGCTAGATACTTGAACACTTAGATGCATACTTTTTTGGAAGAGTCATAGAAACTGCTAAACAGAGAAGTACTGGTAAAACAAATTGTAGGTTTTAGCCATGACCTGCCTCCTGACATGACTTTCCGGGATTGCTTCCGAACCTGGGTCATGAGCATGGCAGCATGACCCTCTGATGCTGGGCCATGGGGGTTTGCTTAAAGCCTAATATTTAGAGTCAATGAACCTTTACAATATTGGTGAAATTCTGTTCTCTAGCTTTAAACTTATAGGGGCTTAACATTCAGAAGTTTACATAATTACAAAATGTGATTTTTAAAATTTCTGAAAGTTTGGAGGCTTATAACTCATTCACCTTTTAAGCTAGATATTAGACCCTTGGTACAAATATGTATGTGCATTGGTAATGTCACCATACAAATGTTGGTGCAATTTAGACAAACACTTTTAGTTTACATATTTGTTAACTGTAATTTTAAAATGTCCAAAAGTTTGGAAGCTTAGAAATCAGCCATCGTTAAAGATAAATAGATCTTTATCTTGGTACACTTTGGTATGGGCATTGGCACAGTCACCATACCAAACATTGTGCAATGTGAAGAAATACTTTTTCAATTAGATGGAAATAACCAAAATCACAATTTTGGCAAAATGTTGCAAACATCTCATGGACATTTTACAAATTTTAGTGGATGTGAAATCAGTATTTTGCCAAAATTCTGCTAGCAGAAGATATATTTTGTCCAGCCTTAATTTGACCTTCAGTCCTTTACCTGACCTACATATCCTTCAGTTTTCCCAGTAGTAAAACTGGGTGGAAGCAAATGCCTCTGGAAACTAAATTGTGCATTCAAGCTGGAATATATGTATTCTGGGTAGTTATACTGACTGATAAAACAATAGAATACAGTGGCAGCCATCTTAATCTTCTGCGTTACCACAGAACAGTTTGCCACACTATAGAACTGCATTACAACTCTTCCCACTTACTACAGTATCATTCAAAGTAAACTCTTTAGTTCCACAGATTAATGTTCTTGAAGTTGATACTCTGTTTCTGCAGTGGTATTCTTCCATCCTAATGACTGCAGCCTGTATTGATTGTTTATCTCTTGCCACACTGTTATATTTAATATCTTTAACATTTTGTGTAATTTGTTTTTGGGTAGCATTATGTTTTGTTTTGTTTTTCATCATACTCATTGCTTTATCTGTGTTTGTTTGAATTCTACCAGCTCAGTGTGACACTGTTATTAGGACACATTATGTGTCTCATTATTATTCTGCACTTTGTATGGTTACTTCTGCTGCTTTATGTAATTTTAACTGTCTTTTGTAACCTCCTGGGTCATGCCTGAAAACAGGCATTTCATATTTAGTGCACCTACCTGATTAACAGAAACTAAATAAATAAATAGCACTTCAGTTGAAGCGTTCCCCTTAGGTACCCTTATGAATTCCCATGGCTCACTATCCCGAAACACACCTCCCCGGGCATTATTGCCTAATAGGTGTAGTGTCCTGATAATGAGGATCCCTGCAATGGATTCTCCAATGGATTTTTGCAGGGGTAAGGTAGCAGATGTGACAGGTTGCTATCTTACCCCTGTTCATGCACACTAAGGGACAATTGATTAGGGAGAGTTGGACGAGCTGCTCCACTGTGTACAGGGCTAAACCACCAGCAGCTCTGCCAGCACGCTCCCTCAGACCCAGGTTCTGGTCTGGACATATCCTTTTAGGGATCCCCCCCCCCCCATAACACTTTTTTTTTTTTTCTCTGGGGTCCGATCCCCCTCAGAGTTGGTTATTTTAGTTATTAGAGTTTGGGGGGTGGTTGTAATGCCTGAAATATTGCTGTCGGACATATGATCAGTTCAGGGCTGTGCAAATCAGGCAGGTTAATTCAGTATTCTGAGAGCCAGCATACCGAGCTTAGGGATTGCATAGTATATCCTTACCTTATTGTGCTGACTAGCACACTATGGTAACACTTCAGCTACAGTACTGTGGTACCTTGAGTGATACTGTGGTAAGAAGAAAGTGTTGTAATACAGTTCCTTAATGTGATAAACTGTTATGTGCTAAAACAGAAGATTAGGGTGGCTACCACAGTACAGTTTATTTCATACAGAAATGTCTCAAAATGCTAATGATGACAAATAAAGAAAATAAGATAATGAGAATAGTTGAGAAAATAAGAATAACATATAATATCAAATAAACATAAAAAGAAAAAGGTCAAACATACAATATAATTTATTAACAGATACAAGAACACTGCTTTACAGAGTTTGATATAATGAAATTCCATTTTCAAGATGTCAAATCCCAGGATTGCACAGGTAAGAAATAGTCGAATTTCAGTATTTAATCAGAATTCTACTATCAAACTTTTAGTATAAGTATAAATATACAGAATAAAAGAAGGATAAATATACAGAAAATTAAATAAAGGAAAATCAAATAGTATAGGAAATAATTTATAGAAAAATACAAGCTCTGTATCTTCACTCTTTTGTTAAAAATGTCATATTCCATACAAGGGGCTCAATTCAGAAAGCTCCCCTGAATGGGGCAAGGGGCTTGCATCAAAATGAATGATGCATGGTATGGCTTGAGCCAAAAGATGTGCTGGAAGCAGTTCACAAATGTAGCCTGCATCAAACAAAGGCTGCATGTGCCAGAAAGGGCTTATGCCAGCCTTGTGCCGCAGAATGGACTACAGCATGATGCTAGCGGGCTTGCACCAGACACAGGCTGATATATCACCTAAGTCAGGATTCACAAAACCCTCTGAGAGGGTAAATTTCTTGAGTATTGTTAGACCAGCCAGGGCTGTTCTTAGGGTACTTAGAAGTGTGTCCTCTGGCAGGGTTTAGACATTTGTGGCAATGTTCCACAGTCCCCACCAGCCCCATCTCCTTTCAGATTATAGTAATTAATGTCCCTGATAGCTAGCAGTTCCTGTAGCCCCAATCCCCTTGTAATAAACAAATCACATCCCTGGTGGTCCAGTGGACCCTCCTCCCTATACACAATCTGCCCATATACATAAAATGTATTCTTCCCTTGTGGTCTAGTGGACCCACTTCCCTATCCCAGATGTCCCCATAAATAAATAACTTCCTCTGGTGGTCTTGCAGACCCCACCTCCCTATCCCAGATCTGTACAGAAATAATTACATAATTCACCCTGGAGCTCTAGTGGACCTCCCACCAGTCCCCACCATGGTGGGCAGTGCCTCACTACCCCTCCTCTGTCCCAACCTCCAGCCATCAGCTGGCACAGCCCTCAACTCCTTACCATAGCCAGCCACTGACTGATCTGTCAAGGAGTGTGCACATACTCTATAAAGTATGCTTTGCTCATTGATGGACAATGAGCTGTCAATAAATGAGCAAAGGATACTGTATACAGTATGCGCTCGCTTCTTGACAGCTAAGTCAGTGGCTGGCTGCAGTGGGAAGTGGAGGGCTGTGCCAATCATTGGTTGGAGGATGGGATGGGGGAGTGGGGTGGTGGGGCACTGCCTACTGGGGTGGAGATCCACTAGACCACCATGGTACATTATATAATTATTTCTGGGGAGTTTGGGAGAGGGAGGGTGTTCCACTAGACCACCAGGGATGTGATTTGTTCATTACAAGTGGATTGGGGCTGGGGGACCGCTACACACCACAGATATGGATTACTTTTATTTGAAAGGAGATTGGAGCTGGGGGACCGCCAACCACCAGGGACATGAATTACTTTTATTTAAAAGGTGAGCAGGGCAGTGGGTGCTAGACCCTAGGGACTGCTGTCCATGGTCCTATTGCTACACAGCTATCCCACAGCTCGGAGCACACCTTCCAGATGTGCTGCCTGTTTGGTGCAGGGCCACGGTTGCCGTAAGCCATGGGACTTTGCCACCAGGGCCCTACCCAATAGTGAATCAGGCGCAGAGTTTCTGGCTCATTGGTGAGCAGCTCAAGCTGCCTTCGGCAGAGCCTTTGTCTTTGTGAACCAAGCCCAGTGTTTTGTTTTTCTGGTGTACACTAAGTCCAAGTACAAAAACTGAAAATCAGTGGCCTTGAACATATATTAACATATTAAAGTTCATTGAGAATTTGCCACTACGAAATCACGCAGAATGTGAAATAGAGAAATATAAATGTTGCAATCCAAAGACAACATAATTGTAATACATTCATTTGTGACACTGGTGAGGGTATTCAGGCAAGATATGCTTTTCCATGGATGACACAAAAATCTGCTGTAGGATGGACACCAAGGATGGTATACGGATAATGTAACAGGATTTGGGGAGGTTGAAGGGCTACTTCAAGTTATGTCAGCTGAAGTTCAGTGCAAAGAGGTGCAAAGTCATGCCCATTGATGCAAATAACCTAACAACTGAATACAAGATGGGTGCAGTGATACAAATAGAATAATAGATAGGTTAGTGTGCATTACAAGGGAGTAATTCCATCAAAAGGTTCCTATGCGCCCAGAAACTTGAGATGGAATTACCCCCTCCTGATGCACACTAACCCATTTGTTATTTTTTTTTTTAATATATGGATCTGATTTTAATTTTTTCTTCATTTTTGTAAGAGGTACTAGCCTCTTCTGTGAAGGACTGTCTCATTCTTGACTGACCGCTGCACCGTCTTGTTCCTCCCCCCCCCCCGAAAGCAGGCTATATTAGGAAAGCTTGTGTTTTAAGTTTGGTAGGCAGTCCTAACTTTTCTGTCTTTGGGAAATGCATAATCAACCAGATAATTCAATTCTGTGGAAAAATTAAATGGGAAAATTGGGGAAATGCCCAGGATGCAATACACTCTCACTAAGCAAGAGACGGCTGCCATGTTTTTGAAAGTGTTCTGCCTGCCGCAGAAAGAAAGTGGCCAATCAGAAGTCAGGTTTTGGGTTCTGTTGTTTGATTGACATAGCTTAGTGTGTGAGAGTCCTGCTCTTGTGCTATTTAGTTTTAGTGATAATAGTATCATTCAGAGCTCTGAACGATAGTATTATGAGCTCTGAACAATACTATTATCAGTCTACTTCGATGGTATTATCACTTTTGCAGCAGTGATATTACCAGAATTTGTTTGTATGCTTTAGTATAGTATTATTTTTAAAATCCATATATTCAGGTATGGTTTACGTTAAACTTAAAGTGCAACCAGTTAACAGCCAAATAACATCTGAGTTCTTAAGGCTCTGCTTTGGAAACCTTCTAATCACTGATATCTGGATGTCAGCTGGATTCTGCTGAGCTCTGAATGAGTTACTTGAATATTTTGGTTGAAAGCCACATTCTACATGAGAAGGGGAGAAAACAAACCAACTAGTTGGCAACTCAGTGCAGTCACTTAAAAAGAATTGGTTGCAAACTGGCTACAAAATAAATTTAATGTGAACTGTACTGTAATGCAACAGACGAGTGAGGAATGGGATATCGGGGCTATGATATATGTAACCTGAAACCTTTTTCTCTTTGCAATAAGGTAGTGGGAAAGGCAAGCAAAATACTGGGCTGCATTAGCAGGGGAATAAACAATAGGCATAGGGAGGTGATACTTCCCTGATATGCACCCTAGTAACACCACATCTAGAGTGCTACATGCAGTTCTGGGACCCGATTCTCAAAAGGTCAGCCCAAGCTGCACCAAAGGTGGCTTGCGCGATTGCCACTGCACCAGGGATCCTGCACCTTATTCTCTATTGGATAGGGTCACAGAAACATAGACCTTGATGGTAGATAAGGACCACTTGGCCCACCTATTCTGCCCATTTCCCTACCTACAGGATAAGCTACAGATCTTAGTTAACCAATAGCCAATTTCTTCCTACCCCCACAAGAATTGCCTTTTGTCTGCCCCATGCATTCTTGAATTCTCCCATAGTTTTAGACCCCACAACCTCCTCAGGAAGGCAGTTCCATGTGTCCACCACCCTCTCTGTGAAAAAAATACTTCCTCACATTGCTCCTGAGCCATCCCCCCTCTATCTTCAAATTGCGTCCCCTTGTTCTTGCACATCTCATTTTCTGAAAGATGCTGCCCTCTTGGACTTTGTTTGATTCCACTGAGGTACTTAAAAGTTTCTATCATGTCCCCCCTCTCCCTCCTTTCCTCAATGGTATACATATTAAGCTCCTTTAGTCTTTCCTTGTATGGATTCTCTTGCAGACCCTGCACATTTTAGTTGCTCACCTCTGGACTGCCTCCATCCTGTCTATGTCCTTGTGGAGATGGGGTCTCCAGAACTGGACACAGTACTCCAGATGGGATCTCACCAACTGTCTGTACAGAGGGATAACAACTTCCTGTTTTCTGCTGGTGATGCCTCTCCCTATACATCCCAGTATCCCCCTAGCCCTCCCTATTGCCTTCTCACATTGCTTGTTAACCTTAAGGTCATCTGATATGATTACCCCCAGGTCCCTTTCCATTTTTGTTGTTGTTACTACCTCCCCCCCCATTGTGTAATCTTCCCCTGGGTTTTTGTTTCCCAGGTGCATTATTTTGCACTTCTTTGCATTGAATCCTAGCTGCAATACTTCTGACCATTCCTCCAACCTTGCCAAGTCCCTTCTCATCCTTTGCACACCTCCTTGTTTATCAACCCTGCTGCAGATCTTTGTGTCATCTGCAAAGAGGCATACTTTTCCTTCCAGCCCCTCTGCAATGTCACTTATAAAGACATTAAAAAGGACTGAACCCTGCGGTACCCCACTAGTAACCCCTCTTTCATCTGAATGGACTCCATTTACAATTACCTTCTGTGTTCTGTTGTCCAGCCAATGTTTTACCCAGACTACCACCCTGGGACCACTCCCAGGCTGGTTAATTTGATTATTAATCTTTTGTGTGGGACTGTGTTAAATGCCTTGCTAAAGTCTAAGTAGGCCATGTCCACAGCCCCTCCTTGGTCTACTACTTTGGTCACCCAGTCAAAGAAATCAATTAGATTCATCTGACATGACCTTCCCACTGTGAACCCATGTTGCATTGGGTCTTGTGCCCCACTCGCCTCTAGGTACTCAACAAGTCTTTCCTTCAGAAGTGATTCCATCACTTTCCCTACCACAGAGGTCAGACTGACAGGTCTGTAGTTTCCTGCCTCTGTCTTGCTCCCACTTTTGTGAAGGGGAATCACATCTGCCTTCCTCCAGTCCTCAGGTACCACACCATCCTCCCACGATTTATTAAAAAGGGTAGTCAGAGGGGTGTGGCTAGCTGTTAGACATGGCAGACATGTGCTAGTTAGCTCCTTGGGGCATCAAATTTAAATTCATCTTCAAAGCTGATCATTCCCCATAAAACTTACAATACTTTATTGCTTATTTCCCCTAATATCCATGGCATTGGGCAAACATAAAAATCGCCAGGGAAAACTTCATTTTAAAGCTGCTAACTCGACTCAAGCTGGAATAATAGTGAGGCCACTCCAAAGCAACAGGCCCCGAGTTCGGAGAGCGTGGGAGTCAATGAGCGGCTGGAGATGGAGGCCCTCTCTAAGTCACTTGCAGGAGTTCCCTCGACACTGCCCCAAATGCAGCAAGAAATGAAGTCAGGATTTATTAATTTTGCTGCTCAACTCACCCACCTTCAGGGAGTTGTGATAGGGCTCTCGGAGATGTCTGCAGAACACTCAACCCAGATTACCGAACTGGAGCAGAGAATGAGTAAACTGGAAGACTCACTATCAGCAATTTCGGGCCAAAAGAAATGGGCTTAAGACTTTGCTGGAGGAACTTCTGGCGAGGGTTGACGACCAAGAGAACCATTCCCGGAGGTTCAATCTCCACATTATTGGCTTGCCTGAGGGGACAGAGGGTCGGGACGCAGCTCAGGGCCTCCAGAAGTGGTTGGTGCAACAGCTGGGCCTTCCAGAAGACCACGAGCAGTTCAAAATAGAATGAGCACACTGAGTTGGGTGTCCACCCTAACCCGGGTGAACAGGCAAGGCACTGCCTGATTAAATACCTTCTCTTCACAGATAAGGAAAAGATTCTTCAGAGATCCAAACAGGCAGGACCAATCTCGTTTGGAAATGGAAAGGTGTTCATCTATCAAGACTACAGTAAGGACCTGCAGACACAATGACAGAAATTTTCTGAGATAAAGAGCAAATTGCATACTCTTGGGTGGTTCTTCAGGTTCCAATATCCTGCGCGCTTGCAGATAGACCACCCGGGGCAAGCTCCATGTTTCTTTAACTACCCTAAAGTCACTGAAAAGTGGGTTGCTGAGGAGGAGACCTGGAGAGACAGAGTGCAAACTGAAGACACCTGACTCTGGTTAAGTGTAACACCGATCCACTTGTGTTTATCTCTCTGGTGCTCTTATGTCCCTGATTTGAATTTGATTTTTGTGGCCTTTTGAACTTGGCCCTGACTGGGATACTCATTGCCGGAATGTCTAGTGGGCTGTGTCCGGTGGCTGATACACCAACATTTTGTGATCCTGCTATAGTTGGGCCTCCCGACCATGTCTGGGGACACGGGTATTGGTGGGTAGGGTCACTGTTTCAATGAAGGGGAGTACACTATTTGCACTCACCTGAGGAACTGTTTATTGCAATCTGACTAGTTTGCTGGACTCTGACTCTCTGCTCTCTTGAACCTTTGCAATTTGTTTGACTTTTAGCAGCTTCTTTCATCCTGTTTGTATTGAATGTTTTGGAGTTTATGCTTTATCCTTAGCCTGTTACAGCTTTGTTTTTATAAAGCCTTAGCTTGTATGATGCCCCGTGTTAAATGTTATTCAATGAAACTACTATCTTTCTGCCAAATGTTAGCAGTGGGGATCTTAGCGGGCTTTTTCTTGCCCATTGGCAATAGGGTGAAGGGTTGGAGGTCTCCCTTTGTGGGACTCCTCCAGGTGGGATGGGTAGAGAAGGGCTGGTGGATGGGAATGCATCAGTGACTGGAGACAAGATATTGCATGTTTGGGAATCTGTATTTGGGGGGTGGGGGAGAGTGGGCATGGTGGTCGGAGTAGGACTAGTGGGACGTTAATGGTTTGCCCTAGAGAGTTAAACCCTTCTGCCTCTGACTCTCCCTATGGGTTGGCACCAGTGGTCCCTAGTGTTTGTTTGTGTTGTTCAATGGGGGATTTGTGTGGGGTGGGGGAGGTTTGGTGGGAGCAGGGGGGTGGGGGTACCTTGGGGTCATGTTTGTACTATAAGTTAAAAAACTTGGTTCAAGGTGCACAACTATCTGTGGTTGGTCGGGTTCTGCCTTTTTTGGGTAAATACAATGGCAGCTGATATTAAGGTGGTCACGTGGAACATAAATGGTCTTAACACAATTTTAAAGCATAGGAAGGTTCTGGTGGAGACGTACAGGATGAAGGGGCAAATAATGTTACTTCAGGAAACCCACTTCTCAGCCTCTGAAGCCCAGAAGACTGCTGTCTTCATGGGGGGAGAGTATGGATATCCTCCACGTACATGTCCAAGGTGAGGAGTGCTTCAATTTGGCTCCCCCAGGGTTACCGAGCTGAAATAGTGGACATATTGGTGGACACCACTGGGCACTATGTGCTGACAAAGGTACAACTGCCAGGGGATAGCACTCTCCTGACTGGATCCATCTACGCCCCTAATGTGGAAGACCCTGGGTTTTTTCAATGGCTGGCGTCAGATATGTCATGGTGAGAGGGGGTCTGGGTTGTCGGGGGTGATTTTAACTGTGTACTCAATACTCTACGAGACTGCTCAAAAGCAACTGTAGTCCCAGCATCTCGAAATGCCAAGGCCTTGGAACAAACACAAGGGGATATGTGACTGGTAGATGCATGGTGCCACTTTCACCCGACAGGCAGGGATTATAGTTTATTCTCCCATGCTCACCAGTCATATGCATGAATAGATAGACTCCTGGTCTCTGTTATGCTGCTGATGGGGATTGGGGAGGTGGAATATCTCCCTGTCTTGGTATCTGACCATGCCCCCCGCTACATCTCCCTGAAAGTATCTGGCTCCACTAGTTCCCCTTGAAGTTGGAAGTTAGATCTGCTACATTTGAAAGACCGCAGATACATTGAACATATGAAGGGGAGCATACAGGAGTTTCTTTTTTACAATACCAGGGATGATACATCTCACGGGACCTGATGCGAAGCTCTGAGGGCCTTTATTAGGGGCCAGACCATCTCTTATGTCTCACATCGAAAACGTGGGGAGGAGCGGGTCTTGACCTCTCTTCAGACAAAGATCTCAACATGCGAGGCGGCCCATAAAACCAAGCCCACCAAAGCATTATACAATATTATTTAATGACTAAAATATCAATATAATACATTACATAGCTCACAACTGGAGAGATCGATATTATTGGCTAGTGCAGGTGCTTATTTTGATGGGGACCGGGGGCAAGATGCTCGCATGGCAGGTTAAACATAGAAAGGCCAAAAGGATGGTGGTAGGAATCAGTGACTCTTGGGTTGGGGGGGTTTGATACAAGACACAGAAGGTATCGGTAAAGCCTTTGTGACCTTCTACAAAGAGTTGTACTATACACTTCAGAGTGTCAGCCCTCCTGAGATGAGCTGGCATCTGTCTGTAGGCATGCCCCCTTAAATACCCTAGCAGATAATGACTCCAAAGAGCTGGATGCCCCCCTGTCCAGACAAGAACTGCAGAAGGCAATAAAATCCTTGAAGTGGGGGGAAGCCCCTGGTCCAGATGGATTACCCATTGATTTTTTCAAAACATTCAGCTCCCTTCTGATAGATCCTATGTTTGATATGTTAGACAAGGGACTGTCTCGTGGAGAGCTGCCCCCCTCCACACGGTCTGCGGCAATGGCAATTTTGCCCAAGCGTGGTAAGGACCTTACTAAGTGTGCTTCATATCGGCCCATCTCTTTGCTAACAGCAGACTATAAGATTTGGCTAAAGTAATGGCCACTCGGTTGGAGCCTGTGTTGCAACTGCTGGTACATCAGGACCAAATGGGGTTTGTAAAAGGCAGACAAGGGAAGCACAACATTAGATGAACCTTGAATGTAATCTACAGATGGAGGCGGGTAAAAAACTCACACGGGGCAGCTGTGGTGGTGCTGGATGCAGAAGACGCTTTCCACTGTGTGGAGTGGGGCTACCTCTTCGAGACATTGAGCAGAGTGGGGTTGGCTCTGAACTTTTGTCATTGGGTACGTACATTGTACATTCATCCCTTGGCCCAAATGGCTGCTTATCTAGCCCTTTTATTTTGGAGTGTGGCACATGCCAGGGGTGTCCCCTGTCCCCATTACTATATATGCTATCTTTGGAATCTTTGGCAGTGGGCCTGTGGGCACAACCAGGCATAAGAGGCTTTTTGGTTGGGGGTTCAGAGCATAAAATATCTATGTATGCAGATGACCAGCTCCTGTATCTACAAAACCCTGCACAGGACCTTCCAGTTGTTCACAGGCTTATGAGGGAATTAGGGGCAATATCAGGCCATAAAGTCAATTGGACAAAAAGTGAGTTGCTTTTCGTGGGCACCCGGGATAGGGCCCATTTTATAGCCAATCTGGGGGGTCTGCAGTTAGTATCACAGATAAAATATTTGGGCGCCCTGCTCTCAGCTTCAATTGGGCACCTTTATGCTCTCAACTTTAAGCCTCTCCTTGCTAAATTGTCAGAGGATTGCTAGCGTTGGATGGCACTCCCCCTCTCCATGTTGGGCAGGGTGGACATGATAAAGATGACCATCCTTCTACCATGTCTATATTTGTATCAATCCCTCCCCATCAGGGTGCCGCTGTGACACTTTAGGACCCTCCATGCCTTATTGCACAGATTTATGTTGAAAGGTGGTAGTGCAAGAATCCGGAGGGTGATACTATTCCAACCACCTGCAAGGGGAGGAGTGGGGCTACCCAACTTCAGGGCTTATTACTGGGCAACGCAGCTTGTGTTTTTGCCGCATGGTCTTGGTGGGGATACTTATGCATGGATGAGGCTGGAGGAGGAAGTGTTGGATGGCAATCTTAGGAATTATTTACTGAGTGGTGCTCTGACATCACTGACTGTGCAGTCGGTTAGAAACCCCTTCACCAATACCACACTGGGGATCTGGATCCAGGCTCATCGACATATTGGCTGGTAGGTGGGGTGCCTCTTCCTATGTGTGCTTGGTCTATGCAGCGAGAAAGAGGGGGACCTGTCCGCTTCCACTCATAAAGTGATTATAGCATTGGAAAAAGCAGGGATTAATTAGTGTGGAGCAGTTGTATGAGGGGGGGGACTCATTTGTAGCTTCCAAACCCTTTGTTCACAATGGGGCCTCCACCCAGGAGACTTTTTTGTTTATCTCCATATTCACCCGTTGTTTGGCACAACCCTGTCAGCTGTGGAGGGGTGGACATCACCCTCACCTTTTGAAGAGGAGATTTATAGACCGCAACCTAGACACAAACCACTCTCGATGCTCTACCGCACCATCCTGGGAGGGAACGTGGATATGTCAGATGTGGGTAGGCTCTGGTGGAGTGAGGACCTCCTGTTACCAGTTGATTCCTATACATGGAAGCTGGCCTGCTTTCATTATATGACTGCTCACACAGTAACAAACTTAGACAAATACAATTGTACTTTCTGCACCTGGCTTATATAACATGAGTTAGACTACATGCCATGGACAATTCTCAGTCAAAGGTCTGTCCCAAATGTGAGACAGAGACAGGAAACTTCCTCCATATGGCCTTGACATGTGCAAAGGTAGCCCCATTCTGGCATGGCATACATAGAATTATGACGTAGGTCCTGGGGTACACCCCTTTGAAGTCCCCTTTTGAGCTATTACTGGGTGTGGATCTGGCACATCCTGGTTGGAGCACTAGCAATCTGCTATGGAACATAGCCTTAATCAATGCTAGAAGGACAATAGCCCAGCTATGGTTGTCTCCTACTCCCCCCGCAGTCAGTAGATGGATTAACAATTTGCTTTTTTGTATGGTCCTTGAGAAAGGGCAGATGGGAGTTATGGGTCTCTCAAACAAGTTTCATGTGATCTAGCAGCCCCTGATCGAAGCGGTGGAGGGGGGTTGGCTAGCAATGTAAAAATGGCAGCTTCCATCTCCTTTTTACTTCCTGCACCTCCTAACACATGTGCTTGGTTTGGGATATACTGATGGGCGCCTTGCCGTTGTCTTTACTGAGGGCTGTTGCCATTCCCTGTGATCCCCTATACTTTACATTTTATGGCCTTCTTCATACTTTTGACCTATTATCATTTGATTGCTGCTGGGTGAGAATGGAACTCCGTATTATTGTCACTTTTGTGGAATACGTTTCACCTGACCTTATGGGTGGTTTTGCTTTATTTTGTAATGCAATGTAACAGTGCCTGTCTCTCTCCATGTGGCAGTCTGCATTTAACTGTAACATAGCTCATGCCAGTGGATAATGTATAACTTGTAAGACAGCCTGACCTATTATGTATGTGGATATGTTTGTGACTGAGTATCTGATTCTTATACATAGTCAGAACATTACTTTAATTGTTTAATTGTTTAATTAGTATTTCGGAAAGACCTTTGAGCGTGAGCTCTTTTACAAAGGTTCCACGACAGGGTGGACAATAAGACAATACACATATTCAGTGGTTACAGAGGCCTGATCATTAGGCATTAAAGAGTGTTTACATGACAATTAGACAAATAGGAGAAAAAAAACTGAGCAGTTGTAATTGAATACTATGCTATTTCTAATCGGTTGCGCTAGGTAACACACCCTGGAAACCTCCAAATCCGTTGATAGACTATGGCAGAGTAACTGCATAGGGTTTAATGCTATCCCAGATGGCGAGAGGCTTGGTGACAGAGAAACAAGGGGGATTGGGTTTGAAACCAACCGCAGAGAGCGAGAGGTGGGGGGATAGTGAAACAGGGGGGGCTGTGATGGGGGGAGCAGCCCCAGAGGGCTTTGTCGAGAAAGGTGTGTGGGGGAGGGTTTGGGAGAGGTAGTACCAAGTGCGTTTAAAGAGGACTGATAGCTTACTTAAGCCCTTGGCAAGGCTGGAATGGAGGCAGGGTTCTCTAGGTAGCCCTGCTGGGTGTTACCTTGGGGGTAGGCCTGTCTATCAAGTGGGGCCTGAGAAGCAGGTGCATTTTGAGTATTTTGCCTTCTGTATTCCTTAAACCATACAATAAACTATTTTTGAAAAAAAAGGGTAGTCAGTGGTGTCACTAGTTCTCCCCTTAATTCTTTTAGAATTATGGGGTGAATTCCATCAGGAGCATTGCTTTGTCCACCTTCAGTTTTAGGACTTCTTTCAGAACCCTTTCTTCTGTGAAAGGACTGGGATCGACCCCATTCAGAATGCTTCTGTTAATTGGATTAGGCACCTCCCCCTCCTCCTCTTTTGTGAATACTGAACAGAAGTATTAGCTCAGTATCCCTGCTTTTTCACTGTCCTCTCTGTCCACCCACCATCCATTCTATTCAGCCTCACTATCCCTCCTTTGTCTTTCTATGCTCCTGATGTACCTATAAAGGTTGTATTCTTTCAATCGAGTTGGCTATCTTTTTCCTCAGTTTGGCCTTTTCTATTCTGACTTCCCTCCCTGCTTCCTTCTGCCTTAACTGGTACAGTTCTCTGTCCTGCTCCTTCTGTGTTTCCTTATACTTCCTAAATACTATCTTTTTCTCCCTAACCTTCTCCGTCACCTCTTTTGAGAACCACAGTGGCTTTTTCTTTCATTTTGATTTGTTTATTTGCTTCACACAAAGGCTTGTTGCTTCTGTAATAGCAGTTTGATGTTTCCCCATTGTTGCTCCACCTCTCCTTCTAGCCTGTTTGTTAGTGCTTTGCTGAGGCACTCTCCCATCTTGCCAAAGTCAGCCCTCCTGAAGTCCAGTACCCTCACTTTTGTATGGCTTGACTCTGTAGCTGAGTTTATCATGAACCACACTGTTTAGTGGTCACTTGTTTCCAGATGGCTACCCACTTCTAGATCTGAGATCCACTCACTGTCCCCATTTGAGAGTATGAGGTCTAAGATTGCTCCTTTATGAATGGGTTCCAAAACTAGCTGTCTGAGGCATGCCACCTGTAGGACATCGAGAATGGCCCTGCTCTTGGATGTGGCTGCAGCAAAGGTGCTCCAGTTAACATCTGGCATATTCAGGTCCCCCATCAACAGTATCTCCCCTTTCTCTGCCATCCTAAGGATGCCTTCTATCATACCCTTGTCCATTCCCCCCCTTGACATGGGGGCCTGTATAAAACCCCTGTGTGGATTGTGGTGCTATTTTCAGTCTCTAAGGTGACCCACAGTGCTTCCTCTCCTCCCTGTTTACTCTTTTGTTCCATTGCTTTTATCCCTTCCCTTACATAGAGAGCTATTCCTCCCCCTCTTCTCCCCTCCCTGTCTTTCCTGTAGGTTGTGTACCCTGATATGTTAACATCCCTGTCATGCTTCTCTGTGTACCATGTTTTTGTGACTGCTATGATATCCAGGCATCCCTCTTTCATCAAGGCCACCAGTTCAGGGAGCTTGTTGCCCAGACTGTGGGTATTGGTACTCATTACCCTCCATTTCTTGATGGCCTTACCCCTTTTTGCCCATCCCTGTCCTTATTGCCTCTGTCATTTTCTCCATCTACCCCTGCCCTTCTCCCTATCGACATCTCTATCTTGGCGTTTACCTCACTTACTACCCTGATTTATTTTTTTGGGGGGGTGGATTTCCCTGCTCCTTTCCAGTGCCTCCCTCCTTGGCTAGTTTAAATGCTTGCCAATGAAGCATTTAAACCTATCACCTAGGATCCTGATTCCCCTCCTGGACAGATGCAGAACATCATGCCAGTATAGGCCTGTATTGCTCCAGGTGGACCCCCAGTCCCCAATGAAGCCAAATCCCTGAGCTCTGCACCAGTTCTTCAACCACTGATTGAATCCCATGGTGTGGAGCACCTTAGTCTGGCCCATGCCATAGACAGCAGCACCTCTGAGAAGGTTACTATGCATGCTACTTGTCTAAGGCCCCTCCCCAACTCCACAAACTCTTCCTGCATTGCTCTGATCCCTTTCTCAGCCAGGTCATTTGTCCCTAGGTGGACAATGACATCTGGCTCCCTCCCCCATGCAGCTGCTCTGGTGATCCTGAGGATTCACTTCCTGTCCCTCCATGCCATGGCGCCAGGCAGGCACCTTAATTCCCTCTCCCCTTCCTCCCCCAGTTCTAACCCCCTAACTATGGAGTCCCCCACCAGGAGTTGTTTCCTTCCCCTGTGGGGTCCCATGCCACCCTCCTGTGGGTCTCCTTTATGGAGGTTCCCAGCATCCTTCTTGGTCTCCACTGCAGGTGCCTCCATAGAGGAACCACACTTTGCAAGAATGGCATATGAATTGTGGAGAGGTACAACTGGAGGGATGCACCTCTGTTCCACTACCCTCACTCTCCTTGAGCCCACTGTGGTCCAACCACTCCTCTATCTTTGTAACCTCTGCATCAATGGCAGTGGCCATTGTGGTCCCTGGGTGGGAGAGGAGGTCCCCCAAATCCTGGCCAACTCAGCCTAGAGATGAGCAACCTCCTCCCTCAGCCCAGAGAGGTGCCTGCAGATGGGACAACACTGCATCCTCCAGAACATCTCCCGGAAGACTGCTGCTCCACAGCCACTGCACTGCACCCATTATGTCCACTCCCATTATGTCTTATTTCTGGTCCCTTAACTGTTGTTTGGAATATTTACTCTTTCCTCTATTTTTTTTTCTTCTCCCTACTTACTTACTGCATCTGTGCATTTTAAGCACCCAATCTTCCTGTTCTGAGGCAAGAAGTTCCTATATTTCTCAGTAATCTTCTTACTTGCTCAGAGTCAGACCTCCAGCAGCTGGGGGAGGATGGAAAGCTACTCTTTTCCTTCCAGAACGGTGAGTCTTTTGTGGCTCTGTGATGGCTCACTTCCTGCTCCCAAACAGGAAGTTCCTGTTGTCAGTCAAATCCTGTGCCTTTAAAAGTAAAACTGGCTTAGGGTGGGGGGAGGGAAGGAGGGCAATATAGTCCCAGTAGAGAAGTATAGTTATAACAGCAGCTCCTTCCTTTTGGTGTTCTCTTCCTGTTCTCTGGCAGAAGCTATCTAGGACAGTTTTTAAATCTAGCTTTAACCTGGCTTCCTTCTAGCTAAGCCACTCCCCCTGCTTTAGAGCTCTTTCTACACTTAGTTAATTGCACAGATAACAATTCCCTTCAGCCACCTGAGACAAACACCTAGATAACTGCACAGATAACATTTCATTTCAGTCAACTCAGACAAACACACAGACTTGTTTTTGTTTTGTTTTGTTTTTACCCTAAATTGAATGTCCCATTAATAGAGTTCTAGTAGAGGAGTCTAGTTATAACAGCAGCTCCTTCCTCTTGGTGTTCTCTGCCTGTTCTCAATAGCTAAGTCCTGTGGCTTATGGCAAACCCATCCATGCACCACACAGAGGGCCACAATGCAACAGTTTGCTACAAGCCATGGATTGGCCCCATGGCACTAGCACCATGGACAGGTGCCTAGCTTCCCCCCAGCCCCAATCTCTGATCCTGTGTACATTGAAATAATTACATGCCCCATATGTCTAGAGCAACCCTGCCCCTGCAACAGCCCTGATCACTTATCCCATGCAAATTACAATAGTCATATGTCATGAGATGCCAGGGCACCCCCATACCTGTAACAGCCCTGATCCCCCTGAAGTAGCAGCTGTACATGCCCTGATAGTCTAGTGGTCCCCCCACCCCAGTTGGCAGTGGCCCACCTTTTCACTCCCCCATCTCTTAGCCAGCAACCAGCACAGCCCTTCTCACACCTCCATGGCTGGCCACTGACTATGCTATCGCTGAAAGTGTACTGTACAGTACACATTCATTGATAGCTCAGTTGGTGGTCAGCTGTGAAGGTGTGAGGAGGGCTGTGCTGGTTGCCAGCTTGGGGATGGGTGGGGAGCAGGGAGGTGGGCCACTACCAACTGGGGGTGGGGAAGGGGGACCACTAGACTACCAGGGCATGTATGGCCACTATGCTACGGGGATCAGGGCTGTTGCATTGGTGGACATGCCCTAGAGATACTGGGCATGTGATTATTGTAATGTACATGGGAGTGGGGATTGGCACTGTTGCGGGGACTGGGTGCCCTAGCACTACAGGGCATATAAGTATTGTACTGTACATGGTACCTGGAGATTGGGGGACAGCATGCACTACAGGGAAATTGGGACCTGCAGCACATTGGCACAGCCTGCAGTGACACCCAGGTACACTTAGACCAGGCCTTGGCTGGTGCAAATGTACTAGTTGTCCTCTGTGGGTGGTTTTGGAATACATTTTTTAGGAGATGTGGCATGTTGGGACTGCCACAAACCCTCTAGTGCCATGCCACAGCTCATTTTATGGGGCATGGCTGGCACAAGCCCCTTTTGCAGCAAACAGCCTGCATTTGTTGTAGGCTGCTTTTGAGAATAGCCTGGGGCATATTTCTGGATGCAAGGTGCCACTTTTTTCTTTTATCTTTGACACTGGCACCTTGCGTCATTCTAGCTGCTTTGATAATCATCCCCCTAGTCTCCAAACCTGAATAAAGATAAGGATAGGTACTTTCTGGTACTCTATGCCATCTAGTAGTAGACAAAAAATTAAGTATGGGCACTTTACTAGTTTGCTTAGAAACTATATTAATACCTGCAATTGTTATGATACGTAACTTAATTATTGTTATTTGTTGCTAATATATGTAATGTTTTTCTAATGTGTATATTCTGTTTGTATACACTTACCATGGGCACCCATAAGAATGTGCAATTTTATCCATAGGCTTTTGTTTTGAAGTGAAAATAAAATGAAATGATAGGGCTAAGGCAGTTTAGAAAAGGGCCACCAAGATCATTCAGGACCAGCAGGAAAGTCTTATGAGATAAGACTTCAGGACCTGAACATCTACTTGCTGAATAGCATGAGATGGTGTGGGACATGTCACAGACATTTAATTTACTGCAGTAGATTAACAAAGTTGACATCACTGTGCTATTTACTGTACAACCAGTTAAAACATGCACACTATGAGTAACACAAGGAAACTGGTTGGGGAGAAGGGACAAAACAAATGTGAGGAACTACTTTTTCAAAGACAGTGATAGCAATAATAGACTTTCAATAAGTGGATGGATTTAAGCAGAGTGAGATAGACAAAGGGGTCTAGTAAGGGGTACTAGGCATAGGGAAAAGAAAGGAGGGACAAGACAAGTGACCAATCAAAGATTCAGACTTGATGGCTTGGTGAGGTAAAAGGCAGACCTGACAGGTTAAATGTCTTTCTGCTAACAATTTTTTATGTTTTATGTTTTTCTATGTTTTTAAAAAGTAAATGGGTATTAGGTTATTTATGTATGCATGTATGTATGTATGTATGTATTTAGTTAATAAGTTATGCATTTACTTGAAAAAGTTATAATGGAAAGGTGAAAAAAGCTTTTGTTTTTTGGAACAGTTTCAACTAAAGCAGCTTATTATGACTGTCATAAAGGAACCATGTTTATATACAAATGCATCCTACTAATACCTGATTAATAACTTGGTTTGACTGGGAATCAGGCATCACCTAGCAGTTCTATGCCGCACAGTTTATGCAGAAAATGTTAAGATACAGTAGGTTCTCCTACAACATGCACATTGGAGTATTTATTTTTAACCCCAAAACTCTACCATCTAGATATGTGATTTTTTATGATTGTTTGTTTTGGTAAAAGCATAGGCATGGGAAAAATGACACTTTCCCCTTCAGATAAATAGTGTTTTAATTACATGTTACTAAAAGTGTATACTGCTGGAAACTGATAATTGTGTAGTCTGCATCAGATAAATACCAGCAGGCTCTACACTATTGACTTTACAAACTTACAATGTCTTGAAAGTCATTTAGATAACTGATAACCTGTGACTTGTGTAATTTCATGGAGGGAGGTTTGTCCTGGGTTTTACTTTTGGAGAAAGCTATATGAAGTTCACAGTCCGTGACTGGGCAATCAGCAGTTGAGCATCTGCTGGTTGCACCTGAGGGAGGTGGAGAGCTTGTAGGAAGTGTTCAGGTTGGGCAGGGGTTGGTCCATGGTCAGTGGTGGAATAAAACTGTACACAGTAGTGTTAAGTACTGCAAGAATGTCTCTAGATTTGTAGACTAACCGCTGCTGTTATGGGTTTTACATTTTGGTGATAAGAATCTGGGTTCTTTGGTTTTTGAGCCTGTGGGCCAATAACCTTTTGGCCCCGGGGCTTGCTTTGTAGTACCTATGTTTAAGATGTCCCAGGTCTGTTTCATTTTGGGGGTTATCAGGTCTTGTACGCCCCACCGCGCAGAGTGGTAGTTCAAATATACTCCCCTGTCTCCTGACTTGTGTCCAGTTGGCAGGGTGGCAAGTTGTTGTGTGAGAAAGAGGTATTTTGCTGTTTTCACTTTTTTGTGTGCTGTATACAGTATGTACAATATACGTTCAGTAAATGTATGCATATGACTCACTAATTTAACCCTCATTTGGTCTAAAGGGAATAGGATATTGGATAAGGCAGGCACTTAGAATATTTCTTTCAAGAATTAGTTACAGTTGTACAATGCACAATGCTCACCATGTGACCGAGCACAGTTTTTTTTCATTGTCATCAAAGCAACACTAGTCAAGGTGTAAAAGTCACTGATCTGGATGCTATTGGGGACATGATTTGCACTAAAACTGCTCTGAGAAAGCTGGTAGAGAACTAAACAAATATGTGCTGCATATTTCCTTTCACATTGTGAGAGAATAAAAAACTCAGTTCCAATCATAGATATTGCCATTTTCCCACCTTCACCTTCCTTCCTTCTGTCTGTGCAATGTGAGTGCATGGCTCTCTTCTCTGAATCCTGCACTTAGAATGCAGCTTTAACAGCAACACTGACAGCAGGATTCAGGGAGCATTATGAAAGATCCCTCCTTACTTTGCAGTCAGCAACCGGCAGCAAGAAGCGTCTTCCATCACAGAGTGGATCTTCATGGTGTGACCTGTTCTGTTGAGTGACGGTGTGTGGGGGGTGCATGGTGGTGACTCCAGAGAAGGAGATTGGGGTAGCAGGGGTCATATTGGTGAGGGACCATTTTCTCATTTACAGGTTTATTAAAAATACTTTGAGGGAGGGTGGGGAGACACCACTAGACACCAGGGAAACATGAAAATAAGGGAACAAGGATCAAAGGGTGAGCAGTGTAACTAGACACCAGGGAAAACACGATGAGAAGAGGACAGGGATTGGAGGGTGGGAGGTCACTATACACCAGGGAAACAGTAGGATAAGGGGATTGCAACATTTTCTTTTATTTTCTTCCACAATGGATTTACATCAAGGTGGGTGGGGAGGTACCCCTAGACACCAGGGAAACATGAAGATTAGAGAACAGGGATTGGGGGTGCTGCTAGACACCAGTGAAAGCAATATGATAAGATTATGGGGATCAGAGGGTGAGGGGGCACTAGACATCAGGGAAGCAGAAGGATAAAGGGATGGTCACTGCAATGGGCAGACATGGATCTGTTTTTTTTTTCTCTTTGCATTTTCCACAGCAACAGAGAACCAGAAGTGAACCAGAAATGATGTGCAGCAACAAAATAGTGTGCCCATGGGGGGGAGGGGGAGCAGTGGTGGGGAAAGCAAGAAACAGCCCTGATCACATGTGATTTGATGGCACTGGTGAAAGGACACACTGTAGGTATCCAGTCATGTGCTTCCACAGTCTCTCCTCTCTCCTACATCATAGAAATACATCAGCATGGCTCTGCCCATGCAGCCATAATTATTTTTTTTTCAGTCATGCAACATGCTACACAATCAGATAAAAATAACCTTTTAGGGTATTAAAACAGTGAAAACATGCCTGGAAAGTCAGATACATACAGGAGGAAGCACAAAAACATGGTGTTATGAGATCAGAAAATGCTCATGTTGTTTAGACATGCTCCATTACTGTTTAACTATATTCATTTTGTTGTTAGGTAAATAACTGAAATAAAAAAACAGATAGTGTGATAAAATGTGAAATCAAGCTGTAAATATTGAAAACTAATGCTGCATAATTTTACAATATGTTTTGTTGAATTTTGGAATATAGTGCACAGAACTTTTTTACAAAGTGCAGAAAACTGGCATTTGCGAGTAAGCAAACTACCTTCTCTTAAAGTGTTTTTCATGATTTTGCAGGCTATAGGAGACACTGTACACTTTGGCCCCCCCCCCCCAGTGTGTATTTCATTTAGGGAATAGAACGTAATAAATATTGCTATTTATTGCATGCTGTGTACACTACTCAAGTTTTACATTGAATTGACTGAAATTTCAAATGCATTTCCTCTCTATAAAATAGGATTCAAGGGCCACAAGTCCCTGTAATTTTTGGTAGCATTTCCCAATAAGTAGCATGCTGAGTTCACTTTACAGTGGTGACTACATTAGGTTCTATCATCAATCAATCAATCAAAATCTTTATTTAATCAGGCGAACATCATTGAGCATAGCTCATTTACAAGATGGACCTGAGTGGTCAAGAAGTGCAAGTGTTATTACATTGACAAGGGTATCATAAACAGTAATACAATGACATGGGTAACAAAAACAGTAATACAATGACATAAGTGCTAGTATATAACAATATACATATGTACAAGGCATTAACACTTTTAATCTGGGAGACAGTAGGCAGTTGGCACATCAGAGTTAATATGTAGATTATAGGACCTAGCAGGCATTGTGAGGTGAATCTTGGGACTGGGAACTGGAATTTTCAGCATATAGAAACACGAGCAGAAAAAGGGGGTGATAGGGCAGTGAATTAGGCCTTGTGGAAGCAGTTGCAGAGTTCTGGGAATAGGGTGGTGAATAATCTTTGAAGGATATTAAGGGTGGGAGGTTATTTAGCTTCATGGTTTTTTGAGTGAGTTCCAAACAATTGCTAGTGAGTGGCTGATAGCAGCCCTCCCAAGCTGGGTGCAGGCAATGGGACCTTAAGAATGATAATTTTGCTGATCCTTAGGTTGTATGGCCTAGAAGTGATTTGAGTAAAACAGTCCGAGATGTAGGTAGGTAGCTTGCCTGATAAGGCTTTAAAATCCAAATTGCAGCATTCCTGTTTCTTCTGTGTTGTAATGATGACCAGTTAACTGCCTTATAAAGGGAACAATGGTGGGTGCTGAAGGGAAGGTCAGTAATGAATCTGATGGACCTGTGGTATAGGGTGTCCAGTTTATTTAAGAGGGGGAGTGAACAGTGTCCATACAGAAAGTCAGCATAGTCAATGAGGGATAGGAATGAAGCCTGGATTAATCTTTTTTTGGAGTCTCTGTTGAGGTAGTGCTTTATTCTAAAAAATAAACCAAGCCTTTGTCTCAGTTTCTTTAGTAGCTCCTCAATATGTACAGAAAAGTCAAGTTTGTTATCAATCCAGACACCAAGATATTTGAAGTTATCAACGTATTCCAGCTTCTTCCAAGTAAGGTGGTTAGTTGTAGGGGTAGATGATGGGGTAGTGGCAGAGCAACTTTGTGAGGAAAAGAGCATAGCTTTTGTTTTTTTGGCATTTAGAAGTAGTTTTTTATCCAGCAAGTTGTGTTGTAGGATGGAGAATTCAGATTGTAGCAGTTCACAGGCTTTAGACAATGAAGGATTGCTAACATATAGCACAGTATCATCAGCAAACAGATGGATGTTTGATTGAGTGAGGTTAGCATCAATATTATTAATATAGATGGCAAAGAGGATGGGGCCAAGAATAGAGCCTTCCTGACGCCTCTAGCAGTGGTTTTAAAGTGGATAGGTAGTTTCCATTTTTTACCAGTTGTGATCTGTCTGATAGATAGCACTTGAACCAATTGAGTGAAGGGAATCCAACCCTATCGAACCAAGGAGGTGATCAGTGATTCATGATCCACTGTGTCAAATGCTTTGCTCAAATCCAGAAACACAGCACAGGTACTATTCTTCTTATCCATAGCAGTCTGCCAGTCGTTGGTTACTTTGGCTAGGGCTGAAATGGTGCTGTGCCTTGATCTAAATCCTGATTGTACTGTGTTTAGGAGGTTATTGTTATCCAGGTAGACCCTTAATTGTGAGTTTACTAACTTTTCGAAGCATCTTGGACAGAACTGATAGGATGGAAATGGGCTGTAATTATTGAGATCCATGGGATCACCAGATTTGAGTAAAGGAACTACTTGAGCTGTTTTCCAAGTGGAGGGAATGGATCCAGTGGTGAGGGAAAGATTGAAGAGATGAGTGAGGGGGTGATAAGACTTGAGATGCAATCTTGAGGAAGTAGGGGTCCAGGAGTCTGTACCTGCACTTTTGAAGTATCCAAGTTGGAGAGGAGATCTTCCACTTCTTTCAATGTTATTGGGTTGAAAGAGAGGTTGATATAGCCTTTGGCCCATGGTGGATTGAAGATTCAAGGAAGATCTCAGGAGATTTGCAGGTGAAGAGTCAAATGCTAGTCCAGCTGTGGTGAAGTGGTCATTGAAGGTATTTAGAATTTCTTGTTTATCCGTAATTTCTGTGTTATTTAGTAGCAGTTTGCAGGTTAAGGCAGGAGTAGAGTTTTGACCCAAGATACCCTTTATAGTTCCCAGAGCCTGGTAGGGTTATTATGAGAGGCATCCAATTCAGCTCTATAATAGGCGCTTTGGCAGATCTTATTTGTGTTGTACATGAATTTCTTGCTTTTCTGAAATTTAGCCAATCTATGGAGTCCTTAGTTTTCTTGCCTTTTTCACAGTTTGTCTCTGGATAGCAAGGCTGTTTTAAGATCAGTGGTGAACCAGGGCAGGACCTTGCTTTAGTTCTGATATTGGTGAATGGTGCATGAATATTTAGAGCATTAGTGATAATGTCCTTTAAGATCTGGAAAGCTATTTCCACTGAGGTTGTAAGGTAGAAATCTTGCCAATATATTGTGTTACTCAGGTCATGGAGGTAACCTGGTATGTTGAACTTTTTTGACCTTTTGGGGACAAATTCAGCAGGGTTGGATGGTTTGGTGAATATCTTATGCCAGCTATGGGACAATGGTCACTTACATCATTCGGTAGTACTCCTGCATGAGTATATAAGTGAGGCTTATTTACCAACATAATATCCAGGAGTGAGCTGTTGCTGGAATTTTTTAGGTTAACCCTGGTTGGGTCTTTTATTAGCTGTGTAAAGCCATAGGTGTCACAGAATGTTACCAATAACTAAATAACCAATAAATAAATAACTATAATAACTATCATAACTAAAGACAACATGATACTACTGTACTGTCATGATGTTCTCAAGTCATGGCTCGTTGTAATGCTTCATGTCACTTGGTATCACTGTTTTTAAATGCTATAAACAGGTATCATTGTCTGTAAAGTTGTTAAATTGTCAGCAGTTAATGTTGTGCAGAAACAGTGCTGCACATGTGAGAGCCTTCACAGGACCTTTAGCCTGGTCAGCTGGCAAACTACAAGAAGAGAGCAAGTGCAAAGTGATAGTCTTGACTATTCTCAGCCATACTTCACTCAAGATACTGATGGATGGTGAGTAGTGCTGTGTGGAACTAAAAGTCTACTGGTGTAATTACAATGATAGTCAGAATTTCACTTTCATGACATTTCAGAATGCACATTAGCAACCTTTGTGAAATTCCAACTTAGAATTGCAGAGTGAATGTATGCATTGCAGATTTATGTATTCTATTGCAGAATGGAATTCTGCAGAAATGATTATTCCGTTTTCATAGAATATTGGATGTATTGTGTATTGATTAATTAAATTGTGGAACAGAATTTTGAAAACTGTCATGTCAGCGTTCATGTGTATTATTCTGCAATTCAACCAGAAAATGTTACAGAATGGACCAAACATTCAAGGAACTCATTTAGAGGATTCAGATTTGGCCAAATATTGAATTTTGAACAACTGCATAACATTCACAAAATTCCATCAATTTTTCATGAAATAATAATTCAGTTTCTTCCCAGCACTAATGGTGAGTGAATCTTTAATTGTCAGCTTCTGTTTGGCTCTGATCTGAACCCACTTACTTTGGGTTGGCTTTATCATTTCATGAAAAGACACTTTGGGTCCCTGGTATCCCCCGAGTTGGATAACAGTAAGGGAAAGAGACACCCCTTCCAAGCCTCACCCACTCTAGTAAATTCCAACCTCTTCTACTGCCATCTGCTTTTCCAGTTATTTTCTTCAGCACTTGGTCAGCACCTGGCACAGTTTCAGGAGCCTGAGTTTGTTTGGTTTTTACAAACAGAAAAGGGAATAAGAATGTGAAAAATGACTGGGATGGGGATAGGGTGGCCAAAGAAGTAGGCATGGACCCCTATGAAGTTCTAGAGTGTTGGTTTTTAATTGTTTCACAGATGGCTGAAGAAATCAAATGTGGCCCATAAATTCAACTGGGCTGAATTAAAGGCAAACATGCCAAATTTTGGCATACTCACAGAATACAAATTGAACCCATCCTTAGAATAGGCCTGATGGAATAGGACACTGGGCACCAATGAATGTATTATGTAACTCAAGCAATTGTTATTGATATGCTGCATTAACCTGTACTTTGCATATAGTGACATTTACAGATTCAATAAAAATACAGAATTTATATCACACAGATAAAATAAATGTCATTTCTACAGTATGACCTTGATATTTATTCAAATGCACCACACAGATTGCTGCAAGTTCAATGGAGGATTCATACATGCTTTTAATTATCTTCGTTCAAGTCACACTGTCACAGGTTGGTGCTTGATCAATCTGGTTGTAAATGTAAGAAGATACAAAATGAGAAATGTTGAATCCCCATGCAGATCCTTTTGGGAAGCAATTGTCAATGATATCCTATGATATTTTTATTAATGTATTTATTATTGTCTCAGAATAACACTTTTGAGCTATAAGCTCTTTTCATAGGTTTCAGGTCAAAGGATTAAGATACAAGGAATAAGGAAACAAGGTGGGTACAGACAAAATACAAATAAAATCAGCAGTCACAAAGGGTAAGTTACATTGTGAGCGCTGGGAGTTGGACAAAATCAGTGCATTGTTACTGTGAGTTGCATACAGGCATGCAATTAATTCAATAGGTAACCATATCTTAACTCAAGAATTCAGTGCAAGAGGGAAGAGTACACATGACATTGTACAATGTATGCCACTGACAAATGTAGGGGACTGAGACAGCGATAAAGCCCAGCAGGCAAAGTTGAAGGAGGAATACGAGAAACAGAAAGAACAAGGAAGAGAGGTGGAAGGAGCAGGCATTGTGGCCAAAAGGGGTGGAGACAGGAGGACAGGGAAGTCGAGTGTGGAGAGAAAGTAGGAATCAGCCTGTGGGCCTAGACAAAGGTGAGAAGGGTAGGATGAAGGAAGAATAAGGAGGTGTTGCCATGGGGGAACAAGGGGGGGGCCAGGGGAATGTATACAGGAGGTGCAGGCTCCAAGGAGGACGAATTAGTGGAAACAGTCACAGCTAGCATTAGCAACTAGGTGTTGTCTGAGCACATTTTTAAAAGGACCCAATGTGGGTGCAGAGGAGATATCTAGATGAATGAAGTTGAACCAACTCGAGGCCTGATGAGCAAAGGATCTTTGACCTTGGGAGGTACAACAGCGGGGAACTTTGATTACCTGATAATCAAATCTTCTGGTCTGACTAAGGAAGGATTCCCTTTTATTTGGACAAGTGGTCATCCCATCAAATGTATTTAGATATATTTTAATCTGAGAAACACATCCTGTTCTGGGGATTGTTCCCATTACCTCCTAAGTCACAGGTATTTATGTAAATCACTTCACTGTTTGATTATCCTTGACCATTGTATTCCATAATTTCAATGTTTTCTCTGGCAAGTATAAGAACACACATTGATTTCCAGATTGGAGACTGAAACAATAAAATACATTTGCTGTTGTTTTTCTAACAAACAGAACATTTTATCCTCTGTCTAATTTTTTGGTTAAAGACAAACATAATGATAGGAAAGAGTGAAGAGAAGCAAAATGAAAGAAAAAGACGTATATCATTTAATCCAGCATCATTTACTTTAGATTCTGCAATCTGGTAGAACCAAACAGTGTTTTCCATCCCAAAAATTAACACGTAGACAATGACAAAGGCTACAACCATCTTGGCTGCCTGCTGCTCTGCTGTGGTTTCTTGGTTTCGATCAGAGCACCTCTTTCCTTTCATCTGCTTCCCATGTTTGTACAGAATCAACAGAATGTAGGTGCTGGCCAGAGCCATGAGGATCACAAATATCACATCTCGAGTGAACATGGTAAAGCCAATAAGCTGAAAAACAAACTTGTTGGGATAAATCACAAAACAGTAACCCAGATGGACAACTGGGTTTGGGATAGTTAAGTTAGTAGTTACAACTGTAAAAAGTGCAGAGTTAATGCTAGAGCCCAGACTTAGTAACCCAAGAAAAATAATGATAGGTATAAGGTATTTTTGCATGTTGGCTTTTAATGGAACCCACTTGGGATTGGAAGAGGCAAGAGTCACATACTGGAAACAACTGAGCAGGCAAGTTAAGCTGATTACCATGACTCTAGACACTCTCAATAAATATATGTCAACTTGACAGCCGAGGTCTGTTTGGAAATATGTCACCCCAAACACAAACAGGGAATGAGGAAGCCCAACAGTTAAAAGATGCATCAAGTTTGATCCTGCCAGGTTAGTTAGTATCTTCTCTGCAGGCATCATCTTTTTCTCCTGGTAGGCAACTTGGAACATGAACAGTGGAATCACTACATTACCACACAGGCCAACGATAGTGGTTGAAAGGAAAATAACTCCTTTTATTATGTGCTGCGCTTCCATGATCCTGAAACAGAATTTGTTTCTGAGTGTTATGAAATAAAACCATTTAACAAGTCAAAGCAGTAGTTACGAATGTACACAATAAAGTCATACAGACCGGGATTGTCTCCTTTAAGGGTGACTAATTTATAAAATGTTTCTAGAGGAAGACAAAACAGCAACAGATGTTTCTGACAGAGTTTAATTTAACATGTGTAAATAGGTTTAGAAAAGGGCTTCTTTAAACTCTCCATTTGTATTGGTCAAAACACATCACCTGACTGAATTAAAAGGTGTACGTGCATGGTCAGTTTTCCTTTATATAGCCACAACAACCTTTGTACCAAATAAATTCATGAAGCTTCACAAAAATACCACCAACAGTTTAACCTAATTCAATATGTCAATTTGCATCTGAATCTCTACCCTGCTTACCCTGGGATGAGGCTGAAAATAAGCAGAATAGCCCAGCCCTCCTTTTCCAGTAAAAACAAAAAAATAAATAAATTCTGTTATTTTATAAATGGAGAAACTGTCTCAAGGGTGTGGTCATATAACAATTTTGATTCATTTCCCAGGGACATAAGACTTGTGTCCTTGAACCTTGCACCTCATACCCCAGGGGCATACTGTTCATATTAATGTGGTATACACACACCCTATTGTGGTGTATTCCTTATGAAACAGGATTAGAAAATCACAAGCTCAGTTGAATAAAACATATCAAATGAGCATGCATTAAAAATAGAATAATAGATAGGTTCTGGTATATTGCAAGGTAGTAATTCCATCAAGAGGTTCTGGGGACACAGAGAACCTCGAGGCCAAAGCTCGAGAGGTTTCATGTGTCCCCAGAACCTTGAGATGGAATTACTACCTTGTTATGCCAGAACCTATTTGTTATTTTTTTTAATACATGGATACGAGGTGAATTGACTCACCTCCGTTTAAACAGTGGAGTCAGCGGGTCCACGTGCATGCTGGCAGGGTTCCCCAGTGCTGTGTAGATGACTGGTGCTGTGGGCTTCATTTACCACTGCTTTTTTTAAACTGTTTGTTGGCGGCAGTATTGGGTGAGCAGAGGAGCTCAAAAAAATGTTTTCAAAAGTGAAGAAAAACGGGTTGCTGCTGCTGTTGACCATTCACTTGCTAGCGAGCAAGCAAGCCTATGTTTTTCATTACTCGTTGTGCCAACAGAGCAAAGCGTGCCAATCAGAAGCCACGCTTTGTAAGACGTCGGGGATAGACTTGTGCATGCGGTCTTCAGCTTTCTTGACAATACTATCGATCGGGTGCCGAACTATACTATTACAGCACCCGAACGATAGTATTATCACTTAGGAACAGTAGTATTATCGCTCCAGGAGTGATGGTATAACAAGGATTTTTTGTATGCTTTTCAACCATATTATTTTCACAATCCTTACATTAAAATGTTATATGTTATAGCAAAGGCCATTACTTCATTGATAAGGAGAACTCTTAAATCTTGTACTTGCCAGTTAGATGTCACAATTCTTGCTAAACATAAATTAAGAGATGTATCTGTCAATCTAAATTAAACCTAAATATAAACTCTGCACAGCAGCAGACACAATCCCTTTTCTTTAGCACAATTGAGTACCTCTCATTCACATGGCTGGAGCTGCAGTAGTCTCTCACTCTTCTGGCCCCATGGCCTGTTGAAATCAGGGCTGGGGAACACCGGAAAATACCACAAGCTCCTGGTGCTACAGTATTTGCAGCATTCATTCATTATTCACTAAAATACCACCAACAGCTTAATCTGGTTCAAAGTAAGTTGGCATTCATCTCTATCTCCCTCCCCTGGGTCATGCCTGAAAATAGGCAGAATTTGTCTAGTGCACTTACCTGGTCAACAAAAATTAAATAAATAAATAAATGTGTCTTGAGCTACAGTACGGTAGTTACTGTGCTCCTGGTCCCATAGACTGTTAAAATCAGTGCCAGGGGACCTCAGAAACTGCCCCAGGCTCCTAGCACTGATCGAGCCTCACCTCTAAGTGGCCAGCATGCTACATACTCACACTCCCCACCTTCTGTGACGGTGTAGCAGGGGTGGGGAGCAGTTTGTTTCTGCACTAAGAGCACCCAGTTTTATCTCTGCCAGCAAGTCAGCCTGATACACTTCCTCCATGCTCTTACTGAATTAGCTATAAAATATCAAAAGTAAAAGACATCATGATTCTGAGTTACAGTACAAGTCACATTAAACTGTTCCTCCAACTCACTGGATTAGCATTTTTCAATGAGTTGCTTAATGTGTGCACTGCTCACTGCAATACATTAATAAAAGTTTCCTAATAGCTTGTTTCTAGCTGCTATTCAGTTTCAGCTTACTTTGCAGCTCTCTGGAAACTTTTATTAATGTAGTGCAACCCATAAGAAATATTTAGCCACTGAACTGAAGCCCAGTCTCACTACTGCAGTGTCCTTGAATGAAATGCCATTCTACCCAATTGCAGTCCTGGATTCAGATTGAAACCCCTGCTCCCACTGCCATATTTTTTTCATTGCTTCCAGGGCTTCACTTGCACCTTATTAATCTCAGTTTTACTGAGAGCTGGATAAAAAGTTTTCCCTGCAATTTGTTTGTCTTTCTCCTGCTTTATGTAGCCACCTAAAATTGTAGATCTTATCTTGCCACCCTGTGGACTCTTTGATTGTCACTGCCACCAGCTCGGCTCCTGGGTGATTCCTTCAACCTCCTACCAGCCCCCGCAAAGTGATCCCCATTACCTTGCCACCCCATGGACTGCCTGATTGTCACCAGTTCCAGCCTGGGTCCTGGGCACCTCCTCCAACCTCATACCAGCCCCTGCCATGTGTTCCCAGTGAAAGTGGGGTCAAGGAGCAGAAGACACAAACCATTGTTTAGCCACACTGAAATGTGTGAACCAGAGGAGTCCATGCCTACCATATAAAAAAACTATGGCAGTTAATCGGAGGCTCCCCCCATGATCCTAGACCTCTGAATAAGCTAATTGGGTTAAGGAGACATGAGGGGGGTGAGAGGGGCCACAAATATTTGAAATAAAACTACTCCAACATGCATTCAAATTATCCCAGCAGCCAGATGTAGTTTACTGCTGCACTGGTGGACTGAGCCCAGCAGCTGAGGTTGCAAGGAGATATAGTTTACTGCTGCACTAGAGGACTGTATATGGGAACTGAAAGTTCATTGCATGTAAGCTGCTTCTGAGCTGATGGATGGTTGAAAAAGAGTTTCCATTTTAAGCATTTAGAGTTGCCACTGCATTGTCAGCATATAAAAACAATGCCAGAGCAGTGAGCTGGAGGAACAGTTTAATGTGACCTGTACTGTACAAGTTGATAATATACTCTTGGTGGGTTTATGAAATATCACAATCCACTCAAAATGGTCCCATGGATTAGTATGTTCAATAAAACAGTTGTTTGAATTATCACCTTGTAACTTTCAGTTGTCTATAATTTTTTTCTTTATTTATTGCACACACAGTTGTTTTTTATTGCTTACATACATAACTGATGTCATGGCACAGATGGAAAAAAATAAATAAGTGAGCACAAAATGATAAATAGGCACAAATGACTGGCATAGTATTTACAGATGGAGCAACATATTTAATTATCACAAAGAAAAGCTTACACATGATAGGAGGCAGTATTATGATGACTGATTGTTTCCTTCTTTAACTCCAATTTAGTATTCTGATATGCTTTGGCAATTTGTTCATGTGGCCATATGACAAGTCAGCTGTTGAAAACATAGTATCTGCTCCGTACATGGATGTTTAAGCATGCAATAAAACATGGCAGGGCATGGGTTAGGCTGAGATACCTGTCCAATTGGCCATGTACTGTGGTCTAACATCATAGGCTGAATGAATTATAGCCCTGTAATGGCATTTGTCCAGCCTAATCCACACACTGGAGTGTTTTATTCTGTTTCTAAGATGATTATATACATCCCTACCTGTAAATCATCTGCCTTTCCACACATTCAGTAGATATCATGTTTTTTTATAATGGAATACAGGGGTTTAAACTTCTGCATAATTCCTCTGGCAGCATGTTCATCCTCTCTCATACACCAGCTTTATCTGGCCAGGACAAGCCATAGAGATTGCCCCCACAAGCTGGAAAGAATAGGAGGGTGAATCTTCATGGTCACCAAAGAAACACCAGAAATAAAACTGTGAATACTACATTACTTTTATTTTTTATTTTTTAAAAGTGTAAGGAGGGGATATGAGAGGAAATAATGCTTATTTATTTATTTCTGTTATTTGTTTTAAATTTAAAAGAGTTTTACATTTTAGTGCATTGTTGAAGGCTGTCAATGAGTAGGCAGCAGCCCTGCTTACTGTGATAGCAATCAGAGATGAATGAAGTGTGTTATGAATTCATTATGTGAGTTTCAAAAACTCCAAATTCCACTGCTTGAACGTGTTCTAGCCTGTGCATTTCTGCAGGATTAAGAACATATGGGTGATAAGACTTCTTTAGCTAATTGGGAGACAGGAAATTTCCAGCCCATTTTATAAGCTTGGTTTACAGCTGTCCACCATGATTTTCTTTTTCCATAGAGCATTTTCTCCTGCTCAGCACTATCCCCACCTCCTCTTTCCCCACACCCCCTGAACTGGAGTACCATGCCCAAAGTCCTCCATGGATTTCCCCCTGTGGTGGGGTTGAGAAGGGGAGGTCAATTGTCCCCCCACTCAGTGACATTCATCCAGATGGACCAGTGACCAGCCTGTGGTGCAGAATGGAGGTAAGTGGGCAAGGCTTCATACAGTCCACACCAACCATTTTCTGCTCTTTTCCCTAAGTCACCTGCTGTAGTGGCACATAGGTATGTATGTGGAGATGAACACACCTACAGAATTGTGGCCTCCCCTTTTGTGTCATTCAAAACTGCCAGTGCTACCCCAGGTCTCCACCAAGAGAAGAGACAGCAATCCACCCCTCCCTAGGAGAGAAGAGTCGTCTTCCAGATGATCAGTCCTCTTCCCACCAGCCATCCAATGGCAACCCAAGCTCAATCCCACACCCAGGTCACCAGCATGGGAAAAGGTAAGGCACAGAGTGCCTCAGCCCTTTTCACCACTGGGCTAGCATAAATCCACCATGATTTTCTGCATGTAGCTGGGGCCTTTACTATATAAGAAGGGAGCCCCTTTGGCTGATGCGAGGTGAAAACTTCCTTAAAGTCTTCCAGTGAATGTGTTGTCCTATGGTTCATTGGGGTTCATTATTTTCTATATATCCTTTGGCATTCTCTTTATAATCTATAGGAAAATACTAAAAGTTGTCAAGTTTTGTGTCATTGGATGTTTTCTACATTTTCCAAGTAAAAAAAATGTGTTTATAAGGGAATTTAATAATGGTGTATGCTACAATAGCCTATGCATTGCATTTTACCTGTTTTGGGTTTACAGTGTTTCATTCTAGGGAATGTTATCATGTCAGTGTACACTATTCCACTCTTAAATATTTAAAGCATGAACAAGGAGAGGGCTACAGTCCATTAATCTAGCCCAAGTGGAAACATTTGGTGCAAGGTGATGTTGAGTTTATTATGCTCATAGGATTAGATCATCAAAGGTAGCTCCACACTTTGAGGATTTAAAGGGAAGCATTCATGTATAGTACAAGTCACATTAAACTGTTCCACCAATGAGTTGCTTTAGCATTTCTGACTGAGTTGCATAAGTGTTGCTGGATTCAGTACAAAACCTTGCACAAACTGTTTCTTAAACATTAGTTGCATTAAGATTGGGCTTCGAGTGCATACCAACTGAGTAGCATAAACATTTTATAAACATTGCTCTTGAGCTGATTAAGTGTTGTAAAACAATGCCGTATGAGTTGCCAGTGCATTGTCATCTGTAAAAAGCAATGCTAAACCAACACATTGGTGGGACAGTTTAATGTGACTTGCACTGTACAGTAGCTGACATGGATTGAAAACCCATGCAAGAAATCATTCAAATTAGGTAACAGACTCATCTGTAGCAGGAAGAACTACATAAATATAGATGACTCAGCCTGTTCAGTATCAATTTATTTATGTATTTGAATTTTGTTGACCTTGGGGTTTTAAACTCTAATGCCATCCCCATTCCATCAGCAATTAAGCTCAGATGTGCAGACCATATGAGAATGGGGGAACGTTAGGACTGATAACCCCAAGGAAGGTCCCTGGCCTGATTTTTCAAGACTCAGGACACCCAAAACCATACTTCTTTTTTTCCTTTTACTGATTGTAGGGTGGGGGTGGGGTTTTAGGGGTGGAAACCATAACACCGCATAACCCGACTTTTGTTGGTGTGATCTGAACCATAACTGGTGCATTAACACAGATTTTTTTGCAAATAATATCCTTACCTTTTGAGATTGTATAATGTAGCCTCATTCACACAGGTCTCTTCAGGACCTGCAAGAACACATCCAGGTGCCATCCATAGATGCACACATGCATCTGACTGTGGAATTGCAGGGACATCTGGGCCTGAGTGTCTATGTCTTGAGAAAATCAATTTATATGCTTGGTTGTAATTGTTTTTTGTGGGGCTCACTTTAAAGAGAAAAATATATTGTGCCCCTCTAAACTGCTATAGGTTGATTGTATAAGGGTAAAAATGTGATTTTCAGATTTTTGCCCATAAGTCCATAAATCTGTGTTTGTTTGCTTGCTTTGACACTTGCAATGGTTGTAGTGGAGGAGTAGATACACCTGTGGTGAATTTTTGATGATGATAGGACTTTCATTGTGGATTTCCCACCATGGTAAATATTGCAAGTAATTTTAGAGTGCACTGCATACCCCATGAATGTTTAGAGTAGATTATGGGTTAGTGCTGTGTTAGTGCTGTACAACTCAGTGACATCTTTTCTGATATATGCATTGCCCTTTAACTCCAATTATTGATGGATGTATGGCTTGTTAAAGTTGCAAAGTTATCCTATAGGAATTTTCATTATTTAACTTTTATGTTTTTTATATGGCCTCTAAATTTTTGTTTGGTGTTGTGTTAGTGGTCTAGGACTCATGAACACCTTTCTTTTGATATACAGATTGTCCCTTAACTGCAAATATAGAAAGAGTTACGACTTGTTAAAGTTGAAATGTGGCAAAAAAACTAAGTCCAGATTATTTTTTTTCTATGAAGTAATCAATTTTCATGAGAACAGCACAATTTCATGAAAAAAAAAGATTCCTTCATATAAAAAAGAATGTGAGAAAACTAAGACCAAATTATTTTTTCATATTAAGAATCTTTTTGTGAGATTGTATACTCACAAAAAGATTCTCCATATGAAAAAGAAAGCAAAAAGTCCAAATTTTTTTTTTTTTGTATGAAGGGAATCTTTTTTCATTTGGCTGATTCTTGTTTCATATAGCCATATGGCAGAAGAACATTGTCTCATGAAAAAAGATTCTTAAATGTGTGAAAAGCACATTTCTTGTTAATTTGTCCAAAAAGTAACCGCAGAATCCTTTTAATGGGGTCCCAGTTAACAAGATACATGTGTTGGTGTGTTTCTATGATACAACTTTTATGGATTTTGAATAGTTTTTTTTTTCTAAATGTAAAGAAGATGGTGGCCATGCAAAAAAGAATGATTTTTTTTCTCAAAAAAAAAAAAAAAATTACCCCTGTACAAAACAGAATCATTTTTCATATGGCACCAATTTTTTTTATGAAATAGCTATCCAAAAGACCATACTGAGCATGCTCAGAACTGAAATTTCTATCCCTTATAACTCTGGAACTGATTAATATTTTTTCACCAAACTAATGAACGGTACCACTTTAGCCCAAGCCCTTTCCACCCTTAAAACTTCAGACCAAAATTCCAAACTGTTTGGGCACTAGGTGATGACAAACAAAAACAGCAAAAAAAAATGTATTTTTTTGCTATCCGTAGCTCAGAATCTGCATGCCCATCGGGAATGCAACTTGGCACATCAAGAGACCTTGTCCCCAAGATCGTGCATGGAAATGTAGTTCAAAATCCATTGAAAGGTGATGAAGTTAATAAAGTGCAAACTTAGGGGGGTTTAACATTAAACAGCCTACTTAACACTAATTATAGTGATGCTACTGCACTGCTATAATATAGACTTTTATGTTAATGTTAGACACAAACACTTTAACATCAGAAAACTTTTAATTTGGTAAAAGTCTAAGGGTGACATTTTAGTGCCTGTGATGGAGGGTTAGTGCAAGTCATACAATGTATTTTTTTAATTAAGAGTAGTTAGTTATCTTTGATTATCCAATGGCAAGAAAGAATCCAGGGCTCTGATTGGTTAGTCTGGGGCTGGTCCTGTGAAGTTATCCTAGCACATCACAGATCTAATCATAACAAGAGAAAATCTTCATTACAAAAACACAATGAAACATATTGATACACCTTCCCTGACAAATTGGACACACAAGCCTCACAAGACAGAAAAACTAATAAATAATTTTGGAGACGTGAATTTTGCCTTCTTTATAATGTCATCAATAGATATTTGGCTTGGTTCTTATGCTCCAATTCCTGCTGCAACACCAAATGAAAAAGCAATTAAAACTGTCAAAAAAAATAGCACTTAGAAAGTCAGTTTAGAAGACCTAAATCAACTGGAATGCAAATGAAAGAAGTCACAAATTGGGCAATGAAAGTATTTCAAGATTGCAGGACTGAAACTAAAACCAAAACAGATCTAAAGATAGTTACTCCAGAAAATGTAAGCTCTGTAAAGAGAAACTTCTATGACTCTATGAAAAGCACCCGTGGTGAACTCTGTGAGATAAACAGCTACATCAGACTGAGGGCTGATATCAACTGATACTTAAAAGAGCTGCTCCTAAGCTGAAACATAAATATCTTAGCCCACTCAAAGTTTAACCCAACTAACAATGTCTTCACAGAACAAATAAAGAAGTGGAGAAGACAGGACCATGACAAGAAGCGGCACCCCTTGTCACTTTCCTACCAAGAACTCCAGCACTTGCAGTAGTCTGAAGGACTCAGCCCTAATACAGTCGGTGGCCTACTTTGCCACATCTGGAAGCAGTAAAATTATGTTTATCTACATCAGCTCCATCAAAAAACAGAAATGTAGGGTAGGACTACTAACCACAAATGAGTCAGTTCATTTCCATCCAAAGGAAATGGCTGAGTTTCTCAACTTGCACGTTTGCAAAGCTTTTAGCACAGGAACAAACACAGCCTACTATACCATTTTGGGCAGATAGACTAACATTAATATAGATATTTCTTTAGACACAATTAAAAATAAACTAAAAGAAATTAAGAAAGGATCCTCCCCAGGCCCAGACAGCATTTCTGGAGACATAATATTAGGTTAGCAGGTTAGCAAAAGGAAAAGGAAGAGGAGACCATTATGGTTTTCCAAAGAGGTAGCAAAGAAAGTGAAAGCCAAAAAGATTGCATTCAGGCAATACAAAAAGACACAGGCAGAAGGGGATAGGGAGAAGTACCAGGAGAAGCAAGGGAGGCAGGGAGTTCAGTAAGGGAAGCCAAAGCTCAGACAGAAGAACACATTGCAAAATCAGTGGGTAGAGGGGACAAAACCTTTTACAGGTACATAAGTGAAAAAAGAAAGACAAAGGGAGGGATAGTGAGACTGAAGGGGGAGGATGGGGGCCGCGTGGAGGATGACAACAGTAAAGCTGACATATTGAACAGGTATTTCTGCTCAGTCTTTACTGAGGAAGAGGAGGCTAATGGGTCTGAAGGGAGTACAAGGGGTGAGAATGGTGCAGAAATGGACACAAGTCTCTTTACATGAGAAAGGGTCCTGAAGGAACTGGAAGTAATAAGAGTTGATAAAGCAATGGGGCCAAATGGGGTGCACCCCAGGGTCCTTTTAGAACTAAGAGAGGTGGTGGCTTAACCTCTGGCTATCCTGTTTAGCCAATCACTGGAAACAGGGGAGGTACCCAAAGACTGGAGGACAGCAGATGTAGTCCCCTTATACAAAAGTGGGAACAAAGAGGAAGCAGGGAACTACAGACCAGTCAGCCTCACCTCGGTAGTGGGGAAGATCATGGAAGCGCCTACTGAAGGAGATTGGTGGAACATCTGGTTGTCAATGGACTACAGGACCCAAGGCAGCATGGTTTCACCAGGGGAGGCTCATATCAGACCAACCTCGTTGAATTTTTGACTGGGTGACTAGGAGATGGATCAGGAGGCAGTGGACATGGCCTATCTGGACTTCAGCAAGGCCTTTGACACTGCGCCTACATAGAAGACTGTTACACAAACTGGGGAATATGGGTGTGGGCAGGACAGTAGTGTGGTGGTAGGTAACTGGCTGGGTGGCAGGACACAGAGGGTGGTGGTAAATGGCTGTCACTCCACAGAGGGAAGAGTGACCAGTGGGTACCACAGGATCAGTGCTGGGACCGGTCCTATTCAACATCTTCATCAGTGACATTGCACAGGACCTAGAAGGCAGAATTTCACTGTTCGCTGATGACACAAAGCTCTGTAACACAGTAGACACACCAGAGGGTGTAGACAGAATGAGAAGGGACCTGCAGAAACTTGAAGAATGATCAGGGGTTTGGTAGTTGAAATTCAATGCAAAGAAGTGCAAGATAATGCATATGGGGCACAAAAACCCTGGCACAATATATCAGTTGAGGGGTGAGGATATAGCATGCACCAAGCAGGAAAGGGATCTTGGGGTTATCATCCTGATGACCTCAAGGTAGGGAAACAGTGTGACAAGGCAGCAGGTAAAGCAAATAGGATGCTGGGATGTATAGGCAGGGCATCACCAGCAGGAAAAGGGAGGTCATAATTCCTCTATACAAGACACTAGTGAGGCCCCACCTGGAGTACAGTGTACAGTTCTGGAGACCATACCTACGTAAGGACAAGACAGAGTAGAGAAGGTTCAGAGGAGGGCAACAAAGATGGTGCATGGATTGCATCACAAGTCCTATGAAGACAGGTTGAAGGAACTGAACATGTACTCCCTGGAGGAGAGGAGGGAGAGAGGGGATATGATAGAGACATACAAGTATCTCACAGGGAGGAACAGGGTGCAGGAATACACTATTTTTAAGCCAAAAAGATGTTCCAGGACTAGAGGGCATGGGATGAAGTTGGAGGGAGGACGATTCAGAGGAAACATGAGGAAGAATTTCTTCACAGAATGGGTGGTGGACAAGTGGAACACCCTGCCAGAGGAAGTGGTGGAGGCTGGAACAATCACGGGATTTAAGAATGCATGGGATAGACATAAAGGAATTCTGAAGGTCAGAGGTAAGGGGCAACAGACTTCTAGGAAAACATAAACTGAACTTACAAGCTCAAATGGGCAGACTGGGTGGGCCATAGGCCCTTATCTGCCAACACTGTCTATGTATCTATGTATCTATGTAATGAAAGAGCACTTATGTGTACCACTTAAAATTTTGTTTGATAAAAGCAAAAATACAGGTCTTGTTCCATTAGAATGGAAACAAGCAAATGTGATACCTCTTTTTAAAAAAGGAGAAAAAAGTTCCCTGGATAATTACCACCTTATTAGTTTAACTGCCATTTTCTGTAAAATGTTAGTGCGAATAATTAAAGATGAACTAACATCAGCTGTGGTTTCCTTAGACCCAAGCCGGCATGGATTTGTTAAAGGTTGATCTTGTGCAACAAACCTAATGAATTTCTATAACTTTGTCAGTGAAAACCTAGACAAGGGAAAAACCTGCAATGTGATTCTTTTAGATTTAAAAAAAGCCTTTAACTCTGCACCTCACTGGGCTTTAACTCAAAAGTTACAGACCCTCAACATTAACTGCTTATAAACTAAACGGATTTCAAACTAGCTGTCTGACAGGAAACAGAGATTGGTCATAAAGGGTCATAAGTCCAATTGGAAAAATGTAGAAAGTGGGTCCCTCAGGGATGAGTTTTGGCTCCGGTAATCTTCCAGATATTTATATCTGATTTATCTTACAATATAGAAAGCAATATCACAAAATATGCAGACGACTGTAAAATCACTAATATATGTATGACCTCTGAAGATCACAAGGTTATTCAAGAGGATTTATGTAGGCTAGAAGCATGGTCTGTAAAATGGGATCTAAGATTTCACTTATCTAAATGCAGTGTCCTGCACTTTGGAAAATATAACCCCAAAAAGTATTATTTATATGATACTGCATTAGTCAGTAAAGACAGTGAAAGTGATCTAGGGATCACTGTTAATTCATGTTTAGATTTTGATATTTACATTACAAATACTATTCGTAAAGCAAACAGAACATGGTGGGCTATTCGTCACAACATAACATCAAAAGATCCTTATATTCTGTTACCCTTGTATAGAGCCTATGTTAGACCATATTTTAATTATCCCTCACAACTGTGGAGTCCATTTATAAGGAAAGACATAATCAGAAGTGAAAAAGTATAAAAAAAGACTTACTAAATCAGTTGTCTCAAATAAAGCTCTTTCATACGAGGACAGATTATCCAAATTCAAACTGATGTCACTTGAGTAACGGAGACTTAGAGGTGATCTCTTGTTCACCTGGGACATCATTCATGATATGTATTTATCAGCTGAATGTGGCCTAGATTTTAAGCAAGTCTGTATTAACACTAGAGGCCACCCATTGCAACTTGCAAGAAATAAATGTAATACAAAAAATTAGGCATACTATTTCTCTCAGAGAATTATTAGTCCATGGAATAAGTTGCCTCTAACAGTTATTGTTAGTAAAAACAAGAATACTTTCAAAAATAGATTGGATAACTATATGAGATCAGGACAGCATTTAACTTACCATTTGTACTGTAAGTCTTGAAGCATAATGGGCCTTACAGCCTTCTGCTGCTTCAATTTTTTCTTAGTATGGTTCTTAGTATCTGGCTGGAACTACAATTACATTTTGCCAGACAGGGCTGTGAAGGACAATGAGCATTAAAGCCCAATTCCTTTGAATTCAAAACTGATGACAATGGACATCAGTATGTCACCCTAGGTTTTAATGAAAAAGTCAAAATCATTCAAAGCCTAATAAGAAAGATCACAGTCAGTACCAATGCTGCACATTTGAACTACCAGGTCACCAGTTATGCCCAACTGCTGCACTAAAAAACTGCATCAGCTAACTGCCCCTGAACTGTCCAGACCTGTACATGCAACCTAGGTGAAAGCCTTTCTAAACCATTGGCAGAAGTAACAATTTGGTGCACACTGGAGCCATTAGGATATTAACTACCTAGTGACCATGCTGCCAAAAGCTTGCAAAGCAGTATCCCTGCAAAACAGCTATACTAACCACAGTTTCTTCGTCACTTCAGTACAAATGAACAGCAATGCAAGACTGGAATCTTGCCAAATTATGGCTGTTAGCAGAAGTCTCTTTGCACAGCTATGGGGGTCCTTCACTTGCAGACCAATGCAACTGGAGCTTGATCTTGTCTGGCTTGATCTTGTCTGGCAGCACACAAAGCAGCAATGAAGAGTCTGGAATCCCACTCACCTCCTGCATTCCACCTCACTCCTTCGAGTCTGAGCTCCCTTTCACCTTCATCACATGATCCTGTGATCCTTCAAGATGACCCTGGAAGCTCAAACAGAAATGGCAAGGGAAACAAAGCAAGAATTCAAAACAAAGGTGGCAGCTGAGAGGCACAGGGTCAAAACAGCACAACTGAAATAGCATGGCAATCAATGGCATAAGCAAATCGCGTTCTAACAAATAAGGTCGGGGAAAAACACCGACCTCACAAAATCAGCACACACCATAGACTGCAATGTATTGGTGGGCAAAGTGGCTGAAATTCGCTCCGTGAAGTGATTCGCAGACTAACGCGGAATCCGCAAAGTATTCCGCAATGCGAAGTGGAGTACTTCACATTATAATGGGGAATGCGAAGTCCATTGAGAACAATGACTTCACATTATTCCACCTTCCCCAACCCACTTCTCCACCAATTTAAAGGAGACATACATTGAAATCAATGTACTTCACCTCACTTTGCCTTGTTTTTGAGCTCCAAAGGTAAATTTTGCAGTGCTTGGTAGGATTGCAGGTCACATGGGCTCTAGATTGTTCTGCACAGCCTCAGTTCTGTGTAGTGTGTGTGTGTATTGGTAGATGGAGACAGTTACCTCTCAGAACTCTGCGATTCAAATCCTCTAAAAGCTGTTAAAAATGCCTTTTTGGGCTATTTTTGTTGCTCACAATTTAGTACATCGATTGTAGGAAACCTTCCTGTGCTCATATCATCGAGTGTTTATTGTTTGTGTGAGGATTTTGAATGTTAATTTAGAACAGTCAGTCTGTGTACTGTGAAGTGTGCTTTGGGGGAGGGTCATATCTCTGGTGTAGTAGATTAACTGGGTGAAAAAGGCAGTCTTTCTGTTTTGGTTATATTTTTCTTGCATAACTGTGTTAATGTACACACAGTAATATTTTCAGTAATTCTTGAAATTATTTTGCTGATTGTTATGGTGCAGCAGTGTATAATTTCAGTTTGTTTAAAACATTTGGTTATATTACGGAAGGTTTTCACTTTGCTACACATTACTTGTAGTGTGTGTGAGCGTGTGTGAGATGCACGCCATTAAATCAGACACCTTTTATTGTACCACAGAGTAATTGCAGCAGTGTGAACCTGCTATCCACTGCACCTGCATGAATTTTTTATACTGCTTTGTGGTATCTTTACTGGTAGTGGACTGTTACTGCCGTGCACTATCCCCTCCCCAACTGGCAAAAGGTATTCTTTTCCAGATTTGGATTTGTGACTTGTGAGCACTGGTTAGGTATTGCGTCTACATCTCTTGAGTGCGCAGTGCAATCTTAATCTGTCTGTGCATTTGGAGTACACCATTAATTCAGGGAGACTTTGCATTTCTTATTACACTCTCATTTAACTTTGTCAGCACTGGGGAATTTTCTGGACACAAGACAGTAGGATTTTGGGAATGCACATTCATTTTGGTGACTGTGTGTGACCACTGCACACATGACTGAGTGCACCATTAAATCTGGGAAAATTTGCATTTCTTGTTATGCTCTCATTTCACTTTGTCAGCACTGGGGAATTTTCTGGACACAAGACAGTAGCATTTGTGGGATGCACATTAATTCTGGTGACTGTGTATGTGACCACTGCACACATGATGGAGTGCACCATTAATTCTTGGAGACCTTGCATTTTTTGTTACCCTCTTGTTTCACTTCATCAGCACTGGGGAGTTTTTTGGATACAAGATAGTAGCATTTTGGGCATGCACATTAATTCTGGTGACTGTATGTGACTGCTGCATGCATGACGTCTGAGTGCACTATTACTTTAATTCTGGGAGACTTTGCATTTCTTGTGCTCTCATTTCACGTCATCACCGTCAGCACTGTGGAGTTTTCTGGACACAAAACATGAGCATTTTGGGGATGCACATTAATTCTGGTGACTGTGTGTGAAGGGCTGCCAATATTATTGTCACTTCACCTTGTGTTAAGGCAGAATGACAATGCGAAGTAATAATCACAAGGGGAAGTGAGCATTTTGCATTGGCCACTCCACTTAGTGCAGTGACAATGCCAAGTGTTCACTTCGCAGGCACTTCGCCGGTGAAATTTAAATTCACTGCATCTTTACTGCAATGTAACTTTGTTGTTTTTTTGTGGGGCACTCAGCCCCCTGCATCCCCAACCCCCTGGACTTATTATAACTAACTCTGGAGGGGGATGGACTTTGAGGATGGGAGAAAATTCAGGAAGGGGGGAAACTTGATTTAAAAAAAAATGCCGCAAAAAGCAGGAACACTGGGAGGGAACTGAACCGTGGTCCCAGGTCTACACTCCTGCTGGGTGCTGGTGCCTTAGCCCCTCCACCATGGGAGTGGCTCAGCAAGGCACCTGACCACACAGCTACTTGATCCTTTCCCACTTACAGCACAGAGTGACAGGGCTAGCAATAATTTTCTACTGCTGTTATATCCCTGAAGCTCAAAATCCTTTAATGGGTTTTACAGTGCTATTATTGCTGTGCTCTTTTCCTTGTGCAATTTTGACCTAGTATCCAGCTGAGATGAAGAAGGCAACAAACCAAACACTTCAACAAACAGAATACCAGCTGGCAAGTACAATATCAAGCCATTATACAAGGCAGTTCAAAGAGTGTATTCCATATTTATAAAAGTTACAAGAACTGCATCTAGTTAATGAGACAGCTACATTGTTTTAACTTGTTCTTAAATTTAGGAAAAAATGTATATTTTAAAATGCTTACAGTTATTGCTTTTTTAAGAAATATTTATTTTTTATTTTTATCTTTAGTAACCGGATAAGACCCACTAGCCACAAGTGCCTGTTTTCAGGGGTGACCTGGGAGCACTGGGTGGTTACAGTAAGTGACTTGCTCAGAGTCACACAGTATGCAAGTGGAGGTTGTGAGAATCAAACTCAGGGCTGGTCTGCTGGATATATCAAGCTCGTTCACACCTCATTCCTCTAACCGCTAGGCTATACTGCCAGATCTAACTTAAGTAATTTATGTATTTATTAAGCAGAAACAGTTTTAACAAGTTCTAAAGTTATTCTGATATATCAGTATTACATTATCTACATTACAACAGTTTAAATTGCATTTTAAAAGATGGACTGCTTTGTGTGGCATAATGTTATCTGCAAATTTTTCTCATTAAAACCATTTTAAAGTATTTTAAACTTGTGCCTTTCATTTTGTTTTTGTTGTGAGCCTGTGTATTACCAGAAAAAGACACTTTAGGGCGTGTGTTGTTCTATGGTAATATCACCACTCAGGTGTTGGACACACTCGCCTGGAGCCTTGTGCCCAACCACCCAAGGTGTAATGTTATCCTAGCACACCACACACCCTGTCATGCATTATTCCTTAATTAGAAATGAAAATTTTCACACAGGAGACTTTTATAAATTGTATTTTTTTTCTGTAAAAGCTATGTGTAGCATGCATGTTTAAAGAGGTTTTTAAAACATTCATGCTGCATGGAAGATTTTGTGCTGTGTAATGATTTTCAGTGTCTTTGTGAGGTTATAAATTATTTCATAAAATAATCATGAAACATGGAAGTTGTTGGCAGATAAGGACCCCTTGGCCACCGAGTCTAGACTATTTGCCCTACATACAGTACCACCGCAGACCCTAGTCAATCTCTGGTCTTCCCCCCTTGCCTTATTTCAAAGATCCTTTTGTGTCTATCCCATTCATGCTTGAATCCTGTTACTGTTATAGCACCCAACAACTCCACTTAGAGGTTGCTCCAGTGTCCACTACCCTTTCTATAAAGAAATATTTCCTTGCATCTCCTCTGAGTGTCTGCCCCTCCATCTTCATAGCATAACCCCTTGTCCTCAAGCGTCTTTTTTCTATGTAAAATGTTACCCCTTATGTACTGTACCTTATAAATACCTGTGAGGTATTTGAACATTTCTATCATGTCCCCCCTTTCTCTCCTTTCATCTAGACAGTACATATTTAATTCCTTGAGTCTTTCCTCATAGGGCTTCTGATGCAGGCCCTGCACCACTTTGGTTGCCCTCTTCTGTACTGCCTTTATTTTATCTATCTAGTTGTTGAGATAGGGCCTCCAGCACTGGACACAGTACTTGAGGTGAGGCCTCATGCTCAGTCTATACAGGGGTAAAGGTACCTCTCACTTTCTGCTGGTGATACCCCTCCCTATGTACCCAAGCATCCTGCTAGCCTTCCCCACTGCCTTATGACACTGCTTTGTTACCTTCCAGGTCATCAGGAAAGATCACCCCTTGGTCTCTTTCCTGTGTTGTGGTTGCCAATACCCCCACCCCCACCCAACTGGTACATTGTTCCCATGTTTCTGTGCCCCAAGTACATGATTTTGCACTTTTTTGCATTGAAACCCCATTGCCACACCCTTGACCAGTCTTCCAGTTTTTTCAAATCATCCCTCACCCCCCCAATGTGTGTCCACTCTGTTGAGATTTTGTGTCATCTGCAAACAGGCATACTTTCCCTTCTAACCCTCCTGCAATGTCACTAATAAAGACATTGAAGAGGATTAGGCCTAGTATTGACCCCTGTGGCACCCCACTGATCACTTTGCCTTCTTCAGAGTGAACACCACCTTCCAACTCCTTTTGTTTAGCCAGCTTCTTATCCATGTTACTACTTTTGGACCCACTCTCCTATGCTGCACAGCTTGCTCACCAGTCTTCTGTGTGGAATGGTGATGAAGGCCTTACCGAAATCCAAGTAGGCTATATCCACCACTCCCTCCATGATCCACTTACCTGTTCACTCAATTAAAGAACTCAATCAGGTTTTTCTGGCAAGGTCTTCCCCATGTGACCCATGCTGCCTCATGTCCTGTAATCAACTGGTCACAACATATTCCCCAATCCTTTCCTTCAGTAGTGATTCCATTATTTTACCCACAACCAAAGTCAGTCTGTCAGGCCTGTAATTTCCTGCCTCCTCCCTATTACCACTTTTTTTAAGTGGGACCACATCTGCTTTCCTCCAGTCCCCCAGAACTTCCCCTGTATCTAGTGATAGGTTGAACAGGGCTGTCAGAGGTGCAGCCAGCCCCTCCCTGAGCTTATTCAGTATTCTAGGGTGGACCTTCTCAGGCCCTATTGCCTTGTCCACTTGTAGTTGTGCTAGTTCGTTTAGGACTCTCTACTCTGTAACATGACAAGTGTCTACCTCCCTTCCTTTAATGCCCTTGACCCTTATTTGTGACCCATCACCTACCCCTTCCTCTGTTGCATGATGGTTTCATGTCTTACACTGTTTTTCAAAATCTTCATGCATTTCTTCAAATATTTGTGCTGCATGATAGTTTTTGTGCTTTGCTATGATTAAAATATCTTTGTGAGGTCATAAATTATATTCTTAAACCTTCTTGCTGCAAGACTTTTTGGAAATCTCTGTGCAGCTCAATTGTTTTCAAAATCTACAAGCTACACAATGGTCTTTAATATTCACATACAGATCCTTTATGATTCTGAAGGAAGAGTTTGACAATCTATGTACTGTTCAAATGTTTTCTAAAGCTATGTGATGCACAAAGATAAATATTTTTTAAAATGTGCGTGTTCTGGTGAACTTTATAATTACTCAACAGAAACTTTACTGTAATATAACTTTTTAGATAATGAAATATTATGGATGAAATTTACAGTAACTGTATGTGGCAGAGTATTATAAGTATATACACAATGATTCACTATGATTCATCAGGCAGAGTATGCCCCACATGGGGTGTATACTGACATGCCAAAGTGTGTGCAATGCAACCACCAGCAGTTTGACATGTGAGGCAGGAATTCACTATCTGTGGCTGGACTGATGCATGGCTCTGTAGTTCTACACCATGTGTGATGCTGTCTAGGGACCAACCACATTTGGACTTTCAACTTTCTTTTTAAAAAGCCCAAATGTTCTCATAGCACATGGGAGCAGGGGATTATGGTACACAACAATTCATGGAAGGACTGCTATGTCACCCTCAATAGAAGTCCTTCTGGCTTTTCACCAACCAGAAAGGTCCCTGTGAAAACTATGTTAGGTGTTACCTCCTGCTTTGTATGGAGATTCTAAGGCCATGTGTAAATGAAGTTATTATTAAAATATAAGGACATTTATGGAAAAAACTGTTAATGCTCATCCTGTTTGGTACTATACAAACCTCAAACCCCACAGAGTCTGGAAATAAACAATTAAGGATATACGCACAATGTCCATAAAATCTGGAAATGAGCTATTAGGGTTGTTCTAACCCCCACCTTACCATTTCCCCTTCCCTCATGACCCAAACATAGTTTACAGGAACAGGGCCATGCATCATCAGTATTTCACAACCATAATAGTTTATTTCCAGCCTTTGTGGGGTTTGATGTTTGAGTGGTAGCAACCATAATGAACATTAACATTGTCTTTTTGATAGTTTTCCTTTGTCTGGGTGACAAAGGAATTAGACAAGGGCTGTGCTGTGGACCTGCTCAACTTTGACTTCAGCAAGGCTTTTGACTCACTACCTCACAAATGATTGTTCAATAAGATGGATCACCTTGATACAGCTACACCCATTGTGAACTTGGTGGGTAACTGGCTAGTGGGGAGGCAGTAGAGGGTGGTGGTCAATGGGGTTAAAACAGAAGAGAGGGAGGGTATGAGTGACTCCACAGGGGATCAGTCCAGGGTCTGATCCTCTTCAACATGTTCATTAGTGACATTGTAGAAACAATCCAGGGCAGACGGTGTCTTTTTGCAGGTGACACAAAACTATATGGGAAAGTGAATAGTGATGAGGGAATAAAAAAAATTCAGAGAGACCTACAAAAGCTAGATGGGTGGTCAAAGGTCTGGCAGTCAAAATTCAGTGCTAAAAAGTGCAAGGCAATGAACCCTGAGACATAGTACAGGATGGGAGAAGAGAGACTTATTTTTTTTTATTTTAGTTATTTAACCAGGTGAGACACACTAAGCTGAAAGCTTTTTTACAGATGCAAACTGGGAGCACAGGGAAATTAAGTGACTTGCTCAGGGTCACACAGTATGCAAGTGGGAGGTGTGGGGACTCAAATCCAGGTCTGGTCTGCTGGATGTTACCAGATTTGCAGCTCAGAGCCTTAAACCACTGCACTATACTGCCTTCTGAACTTAGCACTACAGATGAGGAATGGAATCAGGAAGTTATCACTAGCAACTCATTTAAGCAGTCAAGTCAGTGCAGCAAGGCCTATAACAAGGATAACAGGATGCTGGGAAGTATCAGGAAGGGTATTGATAGCAGAACAAAAGATACAATACTTCCCCTCTACAAATCCCTGATGAGACCTTACCTAGAGTACTGCACCCAATTCTGGAGTTCTCACATTAGAAAGAATAAGGATAGAATGGAGACAGTGCAGTGCAGAGTAATAAAAGTGATTCAGGGCTAGCAAGGCAGATCCTATGATGAGTGCCTCAAGACCAGAAGGGAGAGTGGAGATGTGATAGAGACCTGCAAGTTCCTTAAAGGAATATACAAAGTGAACTGCGGGGAACTATTTAGCCTGAATACCAATTTATGATCAAGTGAACAGGAATGGAAGTTAACATGAGGTAGATTCAGGAGGGATGTGAGGAAGTACTTTACAGACATGGTAATGGAACCTTGGGACAGTCTGTCAGTTAAGGTAGTGGGTGAAAACAGAGGATTCAAGCAAGGCTGGGACATAATGAAGAGAATAATGGTTACTGCAGTGATAGGACCAGGGAGGAGAATAGACAGATGACAGGGAGGGTTAGAACCCTGGAGGAACAGTAGAATACAATGATTATAGGGAACTTGGGCAGACTGGATGGACCTCTGGTCTTTTTCTGCTGTCATTGTCTGTTTTTATGTTTCTAAGAAACAACCACAAAATAATTTGTGCATTTTTATAAACACATTTACAAAGCCATTTTTTTACCAAGTGCCATATAGCCTAGTATAGTATAGCCTCGAGGTTAGAGTGACAAGCTATGAACAAGCATGGTACATCCAGCAGACCAGACCTGTGTTTGATTCTCACAACCTCAGTTTGCATACTGCGTGACTCTGAGCAAGTCACTTAACTGCCCAGTGCTCCCAGGTCACCCCTGAAAACAGGCACTTTTGCCTAGTGTGCCTTACCCAATTACCAAAGACTAAAAAAAAAATCATTGAGAGCAGGGGAAGTGAATTGTGCTCCCTTTTCCTTTATCACAGTTGATGGGGGGGGTACTCACTAAGCAAGAGGAAAAAATGGCAGCTGGTACCTTTTGAAAAATCCATGGGGCACAGTGATATTGAAAGGCAATCAGGCAACCAGAGACTGGGGCTCATTATATCCCATCTCTGCTGCCTGATACTGGTCCAGCTGGTTACTGGCATTAGCCAATCAGAATGAAGAATTCCCTGTACCCAAGTTGGATTCATGCCTTCAGCACAGGGTTGGAATCATCCAGCAAGAAAATTTCCAGGGTACATATCAGGTCTCCTGAAGAGTCAAGAAATGAATGAATTCATCACCATGGTTTTATGCCTGTTTTTAAGGGTGACCTGGGAGCACTGGGCGGTTAAGTGACTTGCTCAGAGTTGGGCCGCCATGTTCTGCACTAGCTGCAGGTGACAGATTTCCACCCCCCGGTAGCCCTAGGTAAAGGGAGTTGCAGTAATCTAAGCACAAGGACACAAAAGCATGGACCAGTGTAGAAAGATCACCAGACGGAACAAGGTGCATAATCCGGGAGATATTCTTCAGATGGTAGTGAGAGCGGGTGCTCAGATTGGCAATAATTTTACTAGTTCAAATAATATTTTTACAGGCAAATCATCATTATGATCCACAAACTTCTGTATATATCCTCTTTATCAGATCACATCCTTCCCATTTTGCATTTCATTAATATTATACCAGCATATATATATATATATATATATATATACATATATATATATATATATATATATATATATATATATATATACACATATACATATATATTACCGTGCTACCATAGTTAGGGTTGAGGAGCCATTTCTATGTTAAACCCCAAACTTTGCACCTTAATAACTTTGCAACTATTTGATGGATTTGGCTGAAATTTGGAATACATGATCAAGAACCATAGGCCTTGGCATCTGCCAAGTTGTGTACTGGTCGGATACACGGCTGTGGGTTAATACCATGATTTGCGCGCACATTCGCTTTTTCTGGAATTCTACGGTCATGCGTACAGGTGAGCGGTTTGTGGCATTTATTAAATTCTTCAGGGAACGTGCGTGCCAGGGTCCCCAATGTGCCTTTCAAGATTTGGTGAAAATATTAAACGGTTCAAAAGTTATTCAAAAACAATTTCCCATTATAAGTCAATGGGAAAGTTAACAAAAAGTTCGACAGTGTTGCAAATGCATTTTACTTTCACAAATGGGCCTGTTACTTTGACAAATCAGCCATTTTGTTTTCAGTTGGTGATCAGAAAAATGGTTGGCATTTAAATTTGGGACCCTCTAGCAACCTAATTCTTTTGTATTCACCTAGTTGGGCCCTGAGGATGCTTGCCATGTCTTTATTTTGTAGTAAAACACCCCAGAAATATGTTTTTCAAATTTCTGGATAAAAGTACTTTCACAAATTACTTTCATGCTCACGAAAGTGTAAGAACTTTTTGAAAGCTTCGCAAATTAGAACAGTAGTTTTTCTACCTGTGGAAAGTGACAGCGATTCTTCTGGCACTGCGCTGCAAAAGAACGGTTGGGAGTTTTGGGCTGAAATTTGAAGGGAACGCAGCTGACATCTCACAGATGTGCCTTTCAGTGTTGTATTGAAAAAATATTACATGCCGGCAAAGTTATGGCACTCCAAAGTTGACATTTTTTCCCATAGGATAACATTACGGTGCCCAACGCATTACAGGAATCCTTTGGCTCCCTGCTGCAAAATAACGGTTTAATCTTTTTTCCTGAAATTTGGAGGGAAGACAGCCAACAGCCCACAGATGTGTCTTTCGGTGGTTTGGTGAAAAAATATTACAGGGAGGCAAAGTTATGGCACTCCGAACTTCTCTTTTTTTCCCATAGGATAACATTATGGCGTTCGCCGCGCCTTTCAGGGCCCGTATCTCAGAAACAGTGTGAGATACGGACTTTTCGTCGGAAAAATACTTAGCCCCCTACAAAATTAGCTAGGACAGTTGTAAATAATATGAGTTTTAAATTTTTTTTCTATGTCATACGGTTCCTGAGATATAACCTATTTAGTATTCCAAGTCCTCATTTTCTGTTCTGATATCCATTATTATGCATATATTCCTTATACTCACTGTCTTTCTCTATGCAGCTTTTGGGAAAAACCAGCCTGTGCGCTTACATTACTGTTACTGTTGCCCTTTCTGCTTGCGGTCCCGTACCCGTTTCACTTACTGTTGACGTCTGCGCCACCATGTGCGTTATCCTTGGTGTTTTCATTTACGGTTGTGTTTCTGTTATTTTTTGCCATTTGTGTCTACAGTACTATTTCTCTTTCTGTTTTAGTTTGCGTCACCATGCCCATTTAAATTTCCATTTGCAGGCACCATGTTACTATGTGACAACACATCATGTGGCAGACCGTTCCCGTCTACGCCACCGTGTACGTTACCCTTTCTGTTCTAATTCGCACTTGCATTACCATGTGCGCCACTGTTAATACTTTTTGTTTGTGTTGCTGTTCCTTTTACTATGCCTCAAGGCATCCGCATGAGGGAGCGGACGCTCCACCGCCGCATTACATTCACTATTTCTCGTTATCATTCGCGAAAAGAAGGGAAATTAGAGGCAAAAAACTCTGTTTAATGCATTAGTTAGGGTTGTTCTATGGTGACAAAAGTGAGGAAATTCACTGTTAGGGTTGAACCCGGCCCCTTGGACCCCCTGCCAACCCCCCCAACTGGCATTGGGGTGTGCATTGGGGTCGTCGGTCCTAACTCTCACCCCATTCTCCTATACTTCTGCTGCTTTACACATGTGATGGGGTGAGAGTTAGGGCTGACGACTAATGCACCCAATGCCGGTTGGGGGTGGGCAGGGGTCCAAGGGGGGTTTCAACCCTAACAGCTTAATTCTCACTTTTGTCGCTGTGAACAACCCTAACTAATGCATTAAATGGAGTTTTTTGCCTCTAATATATATCTATATATATATATATAGATATATATATGTATGTATGTATAATTGGGGTGGGAGCTCCAGAATGACAATAAAACATGTTATTTCCACTGGGGTGAGATATCTGAAGCTGACATCACTAAAGTTAAAATATCTATCTATGTTTTATACATATCCCTCTGATGTTAGCTTCACTACCATCTGCACTCCAGGGAACAGTCACTCAAAACCACCTCCTTAAATTACAACAGGAGGGTAAAGTCTCTCTCTGCTCTGGGGGCTTGCAGTTTTGGGTGGTCATTAGGCCACTCTTGATCTGGGGCCCTGATCCTGGGGAGTGGTAGTTCTGGGGTGGCTCCAACCCGGTGCGGACCTCAGGGGTTTATTTTGGCCTTGGCTGCTGCAGTTATGGAAAATTTTACATCCTCCTGGCTTTTTAGTAAAATAGGATAAGAATCAAGTTGCTGGTTTTGAGAGGGAACTGGCATGCAGCCTGAACACTCTTTGGGGGATTTGGATTGTCGCTAGGCCCAGTCCCGTTTTTATGGCACAGCTGATGGTAGTATTTGCCTGGATTGTGTGGCATGCTATCTTGAACTCTGGATTTTCCAATCATCTGGACCAGGAAAAAGAGGTTAAGTACTGGTGACTTACTAGATTTAATTTCAAGTGGCCCTTCGGGGAGGTTGTGAAAGGGCCCATGATTTGAATATTTCATTGGTAGTTTTATGTGCTACTGTGAGAGAACAGTGCTCGGATTTTAAATGACAGTGGTGGGGGGGTGAAGAATTTTGGGTTGTTTTTCTTATTGGAACCTACTTTCTGGGAAAAAAACTTTCTCTTTTCCGTGCAGTGAGAGTGCTCAGTTTCTGAGAGCATTCGGGGAGTGAGAGTCCCTGACTGCTCACAAATATGTATTATTTATTTAGTTTATGTGGGAAAGTTTATTTTATTTCTTTTCTCCGTGCAGTGAGAGTACTGGGGGCTGAGCTTGCAAGTAGTGTGAGTACTTGTTTGCCAGCCAATTTACATAGTTTTGATTATTTCATGGGGGATGTTTTGTGTATCTTTATGTATGTGTTTTGATATTCTTTATTCTAAATTGTGATTTTTATTTATTTTGGTTTTAAAAATAGGAATACCTTGTGTGAGGGGGGATACCTATTTCTATTTTTTTCTTTATTATGTGGTTACAGTTTTGTTTTTTTGTGCTCCTGAAAGCAGGTTCAAATGATGAATGATGATTAATTTGAGTTAATTGGATTTGAGTTTATTGATTTTTGATTTGTTTTCTGTTTAGTTTTTTGTTTGAGTTATTTTAATTATTTGGATTTGATTTGATTTTTTAATAGTTACTACTGTGAGAGTAGTAGCTTATTGTTTTTGTTCCTTGTTGGAGGATTGGGATATGTATCACTATCCCACCTCTCAGGTCATGCGCTATTCATCCTCCGGTCTTCATGCCCTCCACCCTTTTTTTCCCCCACCATTGCTTTTCTCCATCTATCAATGCTGTCAGGCTTTGGAAAGTGCCTGCAGGAGGATGGGAAGGGGCAGGGGTATGAACAGCTGAGAATGGATGAGGGGGGCACTTGCATCGGGGTGGTTTAGCCTAGAAGACACCCTGGGGTGAAATGGAGTGGAGAACATGGGCCTTCATGTCTGGTCTCCATACCCAAGGGCACCACCACTATTAATGGTGGGCAGGTGGCTGGGGCATCCCAGGAGTTCTGTCCAACTTGGGCAGTGTTATACCATGCCAGATCCATTGTGAACAAGACTGCTATTGTTGCATACTTGGTGAGTACAGCGGATCTGGCTTGCATCACCGAAACCTGGCTGAATGGTAATGCTGGCCCCGTACTTGAGGCGGCAGTTCCGGCCGGGTATTCGGTGATACACCATCCGAGATTGGATCGCAGGGGTGGGGGGGTTGTAGTCTGTTTTAACACTGAATTGGATCTAACTAGTGTCCCAGTCGAGGAGACCAGATCATTCGAATGTGTCATAGTGGCAGGTGGGGGTTATAGGCTGGCTATCGTCTATCATCCACATGGAGATGAGAAGCTATTCCTTAAGGAAGTGGCGGACTTCGTGGTTGACCTGGTGTTTGAGTCACCCAGGTTGATGGTGCTGGGTGTCTTTAATGCCTGGATCGACGATGAACTCTCGCAATTTGGACAGCACTTCTTCCAATTGATGAATTCATTGGGCCTCTCACAGGTGGTTACCTCTGCCACTCATAAACATGGCCATTCCCTTGACCTGATCTTCCTCCTGGGGATGGAAGCCTCCGATGTGGGGGTGGAACCTGTCAGATGGTCTGACCATTACACTGTGAGATTAAATTTTTGCACCCCTCTGCATAGGCCAACCCCTGTGGAGATGGTCAAGTACCTCCCTTTAAGGGATGTGACTCCCGATGGCCTAACTGTGGTACTTGATCTATCAGAATTTCCTGTGATGAGCCTGGATCCAGAGGTTTTGGTTCTGGCTTATAATAAGGCCATTACCTCCGCTCTGGATTCCACTGCTCCAATCTGTGTGCATCCTCTCTCCCTTCACCCTCGGTCAACATGGTTTGACTGGGACTAGAGGGAGATCCGGCGACTTGGTCGCAGGTTAGAGAGGTGCTGGTGGAAATCTGGCTTAGGGGCCGACCATCTTAGACTGCTAGAGCACTATCAGCTCTATCAGTCAGCAATTGCTCATAAGAAGGCAGTATTCCTGTCCGGGGAAATTGCAGCTGCTCAGAGCCGACTGGCCCAGCTCTTTCGAACTGTAGAAAGACTGTGCAACCCAGCCTGTCTACAGGTTCGTAGAGCCTTTTAACAATTGCAGTGTGAGGAGCTTGCTTGGTTCTTTGCAGATAAGGTGGATGACATCAGGGCAGAGACCCACACAGCACTCTCTATGGGAATTGCCAAAGGACAGCCCCCGGTCACAATCCCTCTTTTTTCGTGGGATTCCTTCAAAAGGCCGGAAATCGAGGATGTTATGAGGATTGTCCAGAGTATGCACACTACATCCTGTAGTTTAGACCCGGGTCCTACAGTCCTGATTATGGGCTGTGGAGAGGTTATCATCCTGGTTTTGGTGAAGATAGTCTGGAGCTCCCTAGACTCTGGTGAGTACCCCTGTTCCCTGAAGGAGACAGTGGTGACACCAGTGTTGAAGAAGGCTTCTTTGGACCCAGACTCCCTCACTAACTATAGGCCTATCTCAAACCTTCCCTTCGTGGGGAAGTTATTTGAGAAAGTAGTGGCTGCTCAGCTGGACAACCATCTGACCATCCATAGCATCTACGACCCTCTTCAATAAGGTTTTTGAAAGAGGCACAGCACCAAGACTGCATTGGTTCGGGTGCTCAATGATCTCCTGATGGTGAGAGACCAGAAAAAATGGTCCATTTTGGTTCTGTTTGATCTGTCATCAGCATTTGACACCATAGACCATGGGGTGCTGCTTGAGCACATGAGATGGATCTGTGGGCTTTCAGGTTTGGTTCACAAATGGTTTACTTCTCTCCTCACTGGTAGAACTTAGAGGGTGGTGTTGGGGGTGTTTTCCTCCAATCCTACCTCTCTGTCATGTGGGATGCCTCAGGGCTCAGTGCTGTCTCCCATGTTGTTTGTGGTGTGCATGCTTCCCCTCAGAGACATTGTAAGACAGTATGGGCTGGAGCTTAATTGTTATGCTGATGATACCCAGCTCTACTTATCTTTTGCACCGGACCAGAATGGAGCACTCTCAGTGTTTAATAACTGCCTTGGTGAGATCCAAGGTTGGATGAGGTCCAGCTGGCTGAAGTTGAATTCTGGGAAGACGGAGGTGATGGTCGTGGATCCTGGTCACCGGATAGGGGGTTGGGGAACAAATCATCCCACAGGTTTATTCCTGGGGATGTTGAGCTCCCTATCTCTGAACAGGTGCACGACCTAGGGGTGATTCTTGATGATTGGCTGACATTACATGCTCAGGTGTCGGCTATCATTAAGCTATCCTTTTACCATCTGAGGAACATCGCTAGGATCAAGCACCTTGTTCCATCTGGGGACTTGCCTACATTGATCCACGCCTTTGTGACCTTGCATTTGGATTATTGCAATTCCCTTTACTTTGGGCTTCCAGGGGTTGACATCCACCGCTTGCAGCTGGTACAGAACTCCGCAGCCCGGTTATTAATGAGGATTCCTCGTTCTTCCCATATTACACCAGTGCTGCTGGAACTGCACTCGCTGCCGGTTCAGTGGTGGATCACCTTTAAAGTCGGTTTACTGACTTATAAAGCCCTACACGGTTTGGGCCCTGACTACCTGAAAGAGCTTATGGTTCCTTATCTTCCGAAGCGATCGCTCCGCTCGGCCAATGAGGGGTTGCTGGAGATTCTGAGGGTAGTTTTAAAATCTTCTGGCACCCAGGCTTTCATGTTCATGGCGCCGACCCTCTGGAATTCTGTACCCCATTGGATTAGAGTGTGCATGACTGTGGGGGGTTTTAAACAAGCATTAAAGTCTTTTTTATGGAATAAGGCATATGGGGATGGCACCAACAAGGTTTGATGGTATTTGTCTTACTGATTTTGTCATGATGTTTTATTGTGAATTTATTTTAAATATGTACTACGCCTTGATTTTTGAAAGGCGCACTATAAATATAGATTATTATTATTATTATTATAATCAATCTACAAATTTGCAGTGTAAAATAGAGTTTTTATTTGATGATCTGGAACTACAAACACCCATAATAGATATTGAACCTGAGGAACTGGACACCTTACTCTGCCACTACCTCATGACTGCTGTGAAAAAGGCAGCTCTAAATACAAACCCTTACCACTCAGATCTAGATTCCAGAGCATCGAAAGACACCTCCGTGAACAAGGCTACAATGAACCCCTATTAACATCTTTAAATTTGAATGAACCAGACAGATTACGATATCAAAGCAAAAACATCTGAAACAAATGGGTTTAGGCTAAATCTAAATAACGCTCCTACCCTCTGATTCATACATCTCCTAGCTCTAGCAATAGCCTTATGGCTATGAACATGCCACCAAACCCTCACTGGTACCATGTCTGACCAGACCAAGGTTATGTCTGGCCACCATTTTTAATTTTTTCAATATTATCCCTTAATTGAAAGTATATATCCAACCAGGGTCTGGTGCCAATATCATTACCTTCTAAATGGATGATGAACAAGTCCGCTGTGGCAGCATCTCTCTCATCTCCCACAGGGTAGGTAATAGCTGGGGCCACCTCATCCCTCTGATTCCTCTCCAGGTAAGCCTACATTGCCTCAGGTCCTGGTACAGCTGTCTTCCCCTGGGCTTCTTTGATGCTCTCTTTTCCACCCAATAAATAAATGAGTGCCCACAGATTCACACTTCTAGTTGCTTCCTGGACCCTAGTGGTGAGAAAAAAAGATTGTGAACTTTGTTCTGACATCCCCCTATTCTCTCCCTCCTCCCTCCCACCTGAACACCAAGGATTCCTATCTCCCCTTTGTATCGCTCAAACTCATGTTCCTGTAAGAGAAGAGGAGAGAACATTAGTATTCTGCAGTTCAGCATCTAACGGTTTCCCACAGCACTTATAGCTATCTGATGCCCAATGCCCCAATTATTGTAACTCCCTCCTAGACCCCCCACTGGCTACAGCATGTGAAGGTGCCCCAATCTAAAATGAGTGGGATGAAAAACTCTGTGGGTCCTCCCTAGCAACTCCATCCTTTTTTTCAAAATGGCCACTACCTGATAGCTTATAACTGGGTTCCCATTCCCATGTGTGAACAACCTGCCTGATCTGGTCCTTTGCACTGCGATGTATGTTCATAGTGCCTGGATGGGGCAAACAGCAATATTTTGCACAACTCAAGCTTCACCTTGGCCTGAGCTCTGTTGGACTATCCACTAGAGGCAGCTGCTAAAAAGCTCAAATGTGGTGCAAGCTGTGGAGCACCCCATGGACCTGGCCTTGTTGAAAAAGTACTGGTTCCCTGTCTTGAAGCTCAGGAGGACCCAGTCTTGTGGCCTAATTGGTAACACCCTGAAAGCTGCCTCATTGTAAGTCTTGGCAAACCATGCCCCAGGGGTGGCCCTAATAATCTGCACAGCCTCCTCCAAGGTGGCTTACTTGACCTTGCTGTGTTTCATTTACAGAGTCACCATTTGAAAAGGACAGGTGATGCATTACCAAAAATTCCCAAGGCTGTTTTTTTGGGACTAGCCCCAGGGGAGATACCTAGAAATTATGGAACAGTGGTTTATCAAATGGCCCTTCTGCCTTCCCAGCTTTTCTTTCCTTCTCAATCTTCTTCATTAGCAGCCCTTTCTTCCCTTTGACTGATGCTTGTTTTTTAGCTTCTTTTGCTGTCTGCAGCCCTTTTAATTATAAATTGAAACCCCTCTTAAAACCATCTATCAATTTCTTAGTGGCTGCTCCATCTGGGTACCCTTGAAACCATTGCTCTAAAATGTTCACCTTCATGGGGGTAACTGCCTTGGTGAAGGAGGTGGTATCACTATGGGGGCCACTCCCTAACCCTTCTCAACTGACTCTGACCCCACCATTCATTGTAACCCTTCCCTCTGAACCTCCTCCCCCTTTTGTCCTCTGTTAACTGGAAGCCTCCCCCCCCGAAAGGGCTGATTGGACTGGGTGTGAGTGGAAGCCATCTGCCTCCCATTAACCCAATTAGTCTTGCATTTTGAGGCCGTATGCCCCCACACACACACTTTGAGTATGGCTGCTTAAACCTACATTGCAGCCAAGAGCAAAATGCCCTGTTGTAGCCCCAACAGCACTTTTGAGAAAGGGTCAGTTTCTTCCCCCGTCCCCTATATTATTAGCTGTGTCTGTCATGCAATCCAGCCATAGGTCTGATTGTTAGGTGTCCCAACGCACATGCCCAAAAGTAGCTATTCTCTAACGAAAAAGTTCATCATATTGGAGCCAGTTGATCCCCCTCTCATCTTAGCCTTTCATATGATTAGTGAATACATAAGCAGGGATATCAGCAACTCCAACTTTTTTTCAATTACTATTGCAGAATATGTGGTGAAGCCCATGAACCATGAGTCCCATATCTTCCCCTTTGTAGATTTATCCTCTTCCCCTTTTCTCAATAACACAACTGCTGCTGCCACATCTTTTTTACTTATGCTGTCTTTCTCATTGTATTTTGTCACTGCCTCCTTGCTCACCAGAGTGAAAATATCCACTTATTCCCCTTTCCACATCTTCAGTTTTGTCACTAAGGGAATGTGCTCACCTATCCTCATCCCTGGTGTCCCCACTTCCCTTGTTCCCATACCTTCTCCAAATTCAAGGTCTTCTCAGTCCCTGTCACTTCACCTTTTCCCTTTTTTATGTCTGCTAAAACATTTTCAAATTGCCCCAAACCTTCCCCATCTAATGAGCCAATCACTTGTTCTATGTATTTGTTATGTTGCTACCCTAACTGAAGTGAATATTGTTAAAAACTGACTTTTTGAAAGAGAAAGGGGTGAGGAGAGACTGCAAGAGTTCATATCAGCAGGGTGGTGTAACAGTGCCGTTCCTGAAAATAATTTATTTCAGACTCCAGTTTTTGATAAATAATGCTGTTTTGATTACTGCCTTGTATATTCCTAGGAGAAACACACTTAAAAAAACAGAAATAGGAAGCATGGCCAGCCTTCGGAGGGAGATGACCCACAGTGGGAGTCCAGAGACTGCAAAGATAGTATTTGTGACTAGTAGTTGCACAGTCCATTACAGTGCATATCCTGGCTTTTTTTTCTTTTCCTTTTGATTGCTTGTTCCAGTGTCTGCAATGCTTTTTTTTTTACCTGTAGCTACTCTTGTAGAGAGATATTTACTTATTTACTGACTTATTAATTAATTTATTTATTCATTCATTCTTTCATTCATTCACTCAACTATTGGGCACATTTGCCATGGCTGTTTACTTTGCACACAAGTACATTTACTCCCAAGGCACTCTTAGGGCAAATCGCTTAGACCGTACATGTTTGGACTTCTTCAGATACACCAGTGAAAGTCAGAAAACAAAGATCAAATACTGAGGATAAGGAAGGGGAGGGGACTGGGTGAAGAAGTGGAAGGACCAGGAAGAGGCACTAAATGATTATTTCTGCTCTGTATTCATGAAAGAGAAAGGGAGGCATGCTTTGCCTGGGAGAGGAGGAGTGGGCAGTGGGGGGGAGGAGGTGAACTGATACAGGGATTACAGAGGATAGGGTGCTGAAAGGATTAAGGGTACTGAGGGGGGATAAGGCACCAGTCCAGATGGCATTCACCCTAAGGTACTTATGGAACTAGCTGATATCCTGGCAGGACCTTTGGCTGACCTGTTAAGTAACTCTTTGGACACAGGATGGGTACCACTGGACTGGAGGATGACCCATGTGGTACCCATTCAAAAAAGTGGACCTAAGGTGAATCAGGTGACTACTGACCAGTGAGCCTCACATCAATTGTGGGAAAACTCATGAAGACAATCCTAAAAGAGATGCTGGTGACCTTTTTGGAGAACAAAGGTCTCCCAGGGTGGTCAACAGCATGGGTTTGTCTTGGGAAGATCCTGCCAGACAAACCTGTTAGAGTACTATGACTGGATGATAAAGGAACTGGACAAAGGCCACACAGTGGATGTCCTGTGTTTGGATTTCAGAAAGGCCTTTGATTCTGTGCCACATGGGAGGCTGGGTGGAAGCAGAAATACATAGGGGTGGGAACAAAGATGGTAAACTGTATCACCAGTTGGCTGAAGTGAAGGCAGCAAAGGATGGTGGTGGTGGGGGAACTCTCATCACTGAGGGATTTGATGAGTGGGGTGCACAGGGATCAGTATTGGGGTTGGTGTTGTGCAGGATTTTCATAGCCGATCTCTCCTATGGGTTCTGAAATAAGATCAGTCTCTTCACAGATGACACTAAGATGGGAGCTGTGGTGGATGACTCTGAAGGATGGAGAGGGCTGCAGGAGGACCTGACCAAACTACAGAAGTGGTCAGAGGCATATCAGTTGGAGTTTAATGCCAAAAAGTGCAAGGCATTGCACTTTGCAGCTAAGAATCAGTGGATGAGATATCAGCAGGGGGGTACAGATGAAATGCACCAAGGAGGAGAAGGATCTAGGGGTGCTTATTATGGGGAGTATGAACAACTTAGCTTAGTGCAGGAAGGTGGCACCAAAAGCCACCAGGATACTGGGGTGCACAGTGAAGAGAATCTCCTCTGGAAATAGGGAGGTGATCCTGCCACTCTACAGGATGCTTGTCAGGCTGCACCTGCAATACTGCGTGCAGTTCTGGTGCCGATTCCTGAAGAAGGACATCAAATTGTTGGATGGTGTACAGCATAGGGTGACAAAGATGATCCAGGGATTAGAGGGATACTCCTATGGAGAGAGGCTGGGTGATCTGAACATGTACAGTATTCCCTGGTGGAAAGGAGGGATGGGAAGACATGATTAAAACCTTTTAATAACTAAAGGGGATAAACAAGACTAGTACAAAAGGGATTTTCCAAATCAGAAGGGGAAGGGTCACGAGGGGGCACCAGCTGAGATTGGAGGGGGGAAGATTCAGGAGGGAACTTAGGAGACAATATTTCACAGAGAGGGTGGTGAACAAGTGGAATACTCTGCCTGAGGAGGTAGTAGTCTGCAGCATGGTAGACAGCTTTAAGAAGGGATGGGACAGAGTGAGAGGGGGTAATTATGAAGAGGAGAGGGTTAGATGGGGCAGCTGCAATGTGAGGGGCTAGCTGCACAATTGAGCAGACCTGATAGACCATGAGGCTTGTATCTGCTGGAATTTATGTATGTTCGTATGTTAGTATGTTTGTGTCTGCCACTGTCTGGAATTACTTGTATTCATAACTAAATAAAATGTGAACTTTTTATTAAATCTAGATAGGTGCCTGTCCCTTTTGTAAAACCTGATTCAGTATTAATCAACAGCACATCAAACTTTTACTGGAGAGCAAATACTAGTAAATTGCCTTTCTCTGTTGCACATGAGATGATCATCCTGCATGGTTGTGTGTTGGGGTGGGGCAAGTTGTGACGCTGCCATTACTGTACTATCTAGCTGCACACTATGGACAAATGCAGTCTTATGCTAAACAATGCAGGTTACTTTGAAATACACACTATTTCCTGCAATTTCAACAGAACGAATATAAACACAGATAGGGTTAGTGAATGTATAAAAATGCACTCCACTGGGGAGCGACACCTCAAATAGCTTTGCATATCAAGGCTGCACTGTTGCATCTCAGCTGGACAATACATGTAAGCCAGTGAAGTTCGAACAATTAATTAGTTCAAATGGTTATTTACCATATGATCAGTAAAAGTTCAAATGGTAAATAACTAACCAAATGGCAATAACTTAGCGAGGAATACAGTTGTGCTGTCCTTAGGGTGCAGTAGTTGTGTACAACACAATTGTGAAAACTGTTAGAAAACAAGTTGGCAAAAATCACGAACAGTATTTTCTATGAGAATCCAACAGTAAATTAACCATTCAAATGATTACTCACCATTCAAACAGTTTTTCTTCAACCTGCCTGTCCTGCAGCTATCACAAAAGTCATTATAATTTAAAAATGTTAAGGTGTTTTGTCACCAGACCAACCGAAGACACACCCTTGGGACACACCCCATCTGCCATGAAAATTACAGAGAAATCTTTCATTCTGTGTGGTCTGTAGATGTTGTAAAAAAAACATGTTATTCTATGGGGGGGTCCAATATTGTGTTTTTGAGCAATTTATATCTCAATAACAGTAAATGTTGCCATCACAAAACTTTCCAGATCTTGAGACACTGATAAAATAATAGCACATTTAAAATTCTGGAATATTTCATCAAAAAATGCCAAAGATTTAACATTGAAGTTCTGTAGCAACCCTAACTATAGGGGTGCTACCACACTCCTATAATAATGTGTGTGTGTGTGTGTGTGTGTGTGTGTGTGTGTGTGTGTGTGTGTATATATATATACACACACATATATATGTGTGTGTTTTATATTTTTGCAGATGTTTTCAAATGATGTTCTCTGTCTGGTGATTGGAAAGATGTCAACACCCTTGATAAAATTAGTACAACAGTCGAGAGAAAAGAAGAGAAGTTGAGTTGAGATGATTAAAGAACATTGTACATTATGTGTTCAAGAGTGTGATGAAGACAAAAGTGACTATCCAATTGATTCATGGAACAAACTGAAGAGTCCATCACTGGAATGGAGGGGGTTGGATAAATATGGAATTGTTTTTGAGAAAGTAAACTGGGATGAAGGTCTAGCTGGCATGTTTTTTCACAAATTGTGTAAGACTGGATTCACAAGTAAAAGGAAGCTTCAGCAAGCCAAAACGATGGAAGAGAAACAGCAGATTCAAGAAATCCTTGTATCCCATTACACATCATGACAGTTTCCTTGAAAATGCTTCTGACACTTCTGCTAGAATTTCACAAAGTGGTCCTCTAAAGGACAAGGCTCTTTGCATCTGGTGCATGATGCCAGAAGACAGAAACATCCTGGCTGAGATAAGTGGTGTCTTCTACAACAAATTGATCCATGGCACACATTAAAAGGCTCACACAGTGTACCTTGATGATGCTACAATGTGTGACAGTATCTTAGCTGTAATTGATTGTACTGTACAACAGATCCTTTTACCACTGAGATTCAATATCATTGCTCCTGTTGGAAAAGTATATCTCTCCAATATTCCACCAGGAAAAAACATTAATTCTGATCTCCAGTTACAACAGGTTCACCTTGCAGAAGTTTGAGAAATGATCTTCAAACACGTCCGGACAGTAATATTGGATATGAATGAACCAAGAACATTACAAGGACTACCGATGGACTGCAATAAACCTGTTGAGGAATTTTGTTTATGATACAAGTACAACAAAATCAAGCACAATTAAGCTGATCATTCAAAAAGAGTTTGCAAACAGGATTGGATTTCATGATCATTTCCACAAAAACCAGAGCACCATAGTGTATGACACATCTGCAGGTTGAAGTTATGTGGAAGCAGCAATCTACTCGTGGGGAGTTAGTGATGAACAATTACTGAATACCATTGCCAGGCACTTTAAAAGAGTTATTGCATGATACAGGCATGAGCTGGGCTCCACATATTGATGAGCATGAGAACACTGAAGAACCTAATCAAGAGTTATGAAAGTTTCTCACCTGGCTAAAGAACCCTGCTGCTAGTGACTTCAGGGATGCCTGCCAGGATCCAAAGATTGCAGCCTTGTCATCACTGTTATTTTCATTTATCACGGGGGCAACACACGTCCTTAAAGGTCAAGTTATCAATGATGATTCATGGCCTGGTTAGAAGTCATGAGATTACAGACGTGATGAATAAATTATCACTCAGAATAAGCTACCAGGATGTTCTTAATCTGTATGCTACATGGGCCATGTTAGAACTTAAGAATGGCAGCTGTCCTGAACAGCTTGCCAATTATTTTCCTGGAACTGCCATTCTAGACAATGATGACTTTCAGTAGGACACATTGATCAGAGCAGATACATCTCACTGCACAAATGTGATGTTTGTTCAACCAGAGAATGTTGCTTCTAAAGTTTCTACTGAGAATCATCCTAAACTGACCTTGGCAAAGTCTCTTGAGATGAATAATATCAGTGTAGAACAACACAGAGTTTAACCTTACAAGACAATCAAACGTGGTCTACCATCAGTTCAAGCTGAAGTTGATATCTCACCACAAAGCACTTGGGACCAAAAGATTTGAGAATGGTCTATTCTTTGGCTTGTCTTGATAACAATGGGAAAAAGGTTCCAGCAGAAAGCCAGAAGATTGGAGCATTTGCTGGATTTCAAGCCAATATCCAGAATTAGGCTACAAAGAGCAAGGCATACTACTGCCACACATTGCCCAAGCCACCCACAAGTTATTAGTACACAAGGTGATGTGTCACATAGTCAGTGTGGCAAAAATGAAATTGATGCCTTTCATTCAACTGGTTGGAGACCAGTCAATCTACACTCTGATTGTTCAGTTGAAAAATGAAAATCTTTCACAGTTTGAACTCATACTTCCAATCGTAGGTCCATTCCATGCACAGTACTCTTTCATATCAGCAATCAACAAGTGATTCAAAGGATCTGGTTTATCTGACATTTTTGCTGCAGCTAGTGTGATTACAGAGGGTTCAGTTGACAAAGCACTGCACAGAAAACATTGTAAGAGAAACATCAGATGTCTTCGACTGATGTACCAGGTACTGGCTCACAGAATAATTCAGAAAGTGATGTCTACACTTGTCTCCAGAGCTACAAGAAAAGCTGGAAAAACTAAGGCACCCCTCTAAAAACAAGAAGAGCTCAAGATGATCTGTGATGAACTAGAGGCTGATCAAGAGTTATATTCATTTGTTGTGAAAGCATTCAAAATGGGTGAAAATTCTGATAGTTCAATGTCAAAGTATTGGCTCAACTTCATGTACATGACTCAGTGGGCCACACTTTTCCTTTCTCATTTTCATCCTTGATTTAAAAATATACCTTGCAGGGGTTAAACTGCACTGACAGAAGTTTATATTTCTGACATGTTCCTGGTTGCAGTATTACGCAACACATTTGAGAAAAGGAATGTGTGGATTTAGGAAGTCCTCAGGCACTATAGCCAAGTGAGTCTGTAGCTTAACAGTTAGAGTGCTGGAATGGCATACCTGAGGTCTGAGGTTCTATTCCCAGTGGGCCACACTTTTCCTTTCTCATTTCCATCCTTGATTTAAAAATATACCTTGCAGGGGTTAAACTGCACAGAGAGAAGTTTGTATTTCTGACATGTACATGACTGAAATACTGATGATGAATATTCATGCATTAAGAACTCAGGATTGTGAGGCATTCAAAGCATCACTCAGATTGATGTTGCCATGCTGCAAGTATATGACAATGACAAGTATGGAAGATGGCTTGTTGAGTTCAGGCTAGAGATTAGCTGTCTGCCAGAGGAGAAAGTCAAGTACATGAGTGATGGTTTATTTGCACAAGCAATGACAGGGAACCCCTACTCTTGCTTGCCAATGGATCTATTGAAATAAATGACAATGAACAATGCCTCATTGATGAGAAGATGCTGCTAACACACACTCAAAATGTTAACTTTATAAATATTGTTAGAGTCTTCTTCATGTCATTGCAAACAAGAAGACTACCTCTCAATGCAACAGTAAGATTCAATCACCCAACTTAGAACAGATGAACAGGCAGCACAGGATCTTGATAGCTGCATCTCACAATTTGACTGTGATCCTTTTGACCACACAAAGCCTACTGTAAGGACTCACCAGTCTGGAATGATTGCATCAGAAAAACTTGTCCAGGACTTTAAAACAGCACATGAGGATAGTGAATCTCTGGTCAATGAATTCTTTCAGGAGCAGATGTTTTCAAATAAGAAATCATTTGATGCAACAGTACACAGAAAATCAAGGTACAACTTCAGTAGACAACCTATTATCAGAGATGGAACAAAAAACATTGTAACGAGGACTACTTTAATGGAAAACAATGTCATGGAAGAAGTAATTTATTTTGCTCAAAAGTTCAAAGAGAAATTTGGCCTGTCAAAAGTAATGGATCATCGTGTGACAGTGGAAGGTCTCTCAATATTCAATCCTAATAGTACTATGGGCAAAGTACAAAAATCTATGTTAGTCAAAAAGTTGAACTTGGTTCCACTACACCCCGTCAGTACCTACATTGCCCTTGTATACATGGGATTAATTTGGACTCTTGCCACTCTTTCTGCAGAGGATAGAGAAAAGCATGATGAAACTGACTTCAACTGGGCAGATTATGCTCATAAGGTATTTGCACTTGTCTTAGCTCGACACCCCAAAGCTTCTGAGATCGTCTTTGTGGATGATTCATATGACTTGGAGATGAGCATCAAAGACAGTGAGCATGAATATAGGACAACATGCACATTATACACAGGAGGGATGCAGAATATATACTGTATATAAAGAGAGAATATAAGCTGCCTGCTTCAAATGAGTTCCACAACATGTCCAAAAACCCAGACAACAAAATACATATCCAGCAGTTCCTGAAGGGTGAATTCAAGGCATCTGCACATCAACATCCAGCCATCTGATTCCAATATTCTTTGAGGAACAATTGTTGGGATCTGTCCTCTAAGGATGAATATGTGCAAATTAAAGAGTTGCAGTGTTACCACCTAGAAACAGACATGATACGTCTGAATATGTACTCACAACTGAGGAAGAATGGAGTAAAGGATCTTGTACTTGATGCAGAAGACACTGAAGAAGTAGTCATAGCTGCATATGTATCACACCAGGTTGACAGTGTTCTCAGCTTGAAGAGGAAGAAGAACATTGTACCTCTTCATATACACATGGGGCAGATGCAGAGTCAGTGTTCTCTGAGCATGGAAAGAAGTCAATATTTTAAAGTGCACTGAAATCTAAAGCAGCACATAGGTTGCTGTCAGGGGTTGGAAAGTCTCCCAGTGACAACACATATTCTGGACAACATGGGGAAGTTCACTATCCGGTTTGTCTATCGAGATAATATCAGCAAAATGCTAACTGAGGCTTGGACATATACTGTAAATGGGACAAAATAAAGAGAAAGTCAACCTAGAGAGTATCTCCTGACAGTGATTCCCATGATTTGAAGGTGAAATGAGTTAATTACCAGATGTACATCCTGCTCAACTATGACAAGCCTGATGCTACACCATCACCACTGGACCATGGCTGGACTGTGATTGAAGGTAAATGTCAACCTCTCCAGTACACAAAGGCACTTCTACCAAAAAGCCTCAGGGATATTGTAGCACAAGAGAACATCTCAACAGCTGGAAAAGATGATGCTGAATCTGGTTCAGAATCTGATTTGAAATCTGATGCAAACTATGATTCTGACAATGACTTTGAGAATAAGATGGAAGTAGAAAATGAGTAGGAGATTTGGGGCATGATCAAATGAAGACAGCACTTCAAACATTAATTGAAGAATGTTACGACAGCAATAAGGCCTTGAACATTATGGATATTAGATAATTGTACAGTCTGACAAATGTTACCAAACTAGAACTTTTCAATTAAAAATGTTACTAACTGTGCAAAACCAGATTTTGTACAAATAATTGTTAGCTATTTTTCTGAAACTGAAAGCTGACATGCATTATATACTTAAGTTTAAAACACACAAATTTCAAGTTTTGGGGTTGGGGGAACTTGGAAATAAGCAGCCATTACTGTGGAAATTTGAGAACATGTCATGGTGTCTGGTTTCAAGAAAGAACATGTATTATATGAAATTAATTCCTTGACCTTTAAAATCCCTGTTTAGACAACTATGGGCTGAAATATGTCATTTTAGAGATTTTTGGTGGCCATCTTGAATTTGGCCACCTAGCAGCAATTGCCCTAATGTTCAAGAGGGTCCCCAAAGCCCATCTTTTTTAGCACTGTTTATTCATATAATACCACCTTCAAACCTTCAAACATTTGCCCCTGTAAATTGCTGGTGAACTCCTATTATTTTTCATTTACTATAACTGGTATTCATTTCATAATTATTATAAGGCATTTCAGGGTTTGTGATATTGTGGAATTTATCTACTTCCTGGGTGATTTCAGGTGCTTGGTGTTGCCTCATATATTTGAAATATAATTTCTGTACAAAACACAGGCATGAAAGGTAAGTGTTGTTCTTTTAGGAATATGTCATACAAATTGCTTTAAAAGTCTGATGCTTCATGTTTGGTTGGACAATTCCATTTTTCTCATTAAGGGTATTTATTTCTCCATTTGTAAAGATGATTTATTTTAAATTACAGCATCATATTCCCAAAATAATTCAGGATATCCTCTATATATGTTCATGTAGGGGATTGCTTTGGTTATCATATGTGAGTGTTGGGAGTCGGATGCTGTGGAGCCCAAACTGAAAAGAAACAGTTTTAACAGCTCTTGCAATTTGCTCCTAAATGCAATTAAAATCTGCACTTTGGATTGCTTTAAACACTATTTTGAACTTTTCAGTGAAAAGAGGGACTATCATTTGATTAATATGGAAATCCTGATCATGACAAAGCTGTTGGAGGTACCAAAAAATTGAAAAGGATCTGGTGGAGCACAGACCTTGCAGTACAGTGTGGAGGCCCAGACTCCGGTTGAACAGGATTCAAATGAAACATTGTCCAGACTGGGTCTAAAGCTTCAAAAGCTTATTATTTCAGTAACTGATCTGTCCCAGAAGGTTGACAGCATAAACAACTGAGTTTTGATACTCAAGATGTTGGTGGATAGACTGAAGGGTGATATGGCCATAGTCCGCAAGCAGGCTGTTACTTCAATGACTGCTATGGCACATATTACAAAAGACATGTAGCATTTGAAAGTCAAGTTAGAAACACTTGAAGATCATTCTTGCTGCACTAATATTTGGCTGCTGGGCTTACCAGAGGGGTTTTGAGGGAGATCACCCTGTAATATTTGTTAAAGAATGGTTGACCTAGAAGTTGGTACCAACAGGAGCTGATATCTTTACAGAAATTCAGAATCTGTATTGTATTACTTCTAATGAATGGCAGCAGAGCTTGGATGAGCCTCAGATTTTATTAGTGGTGATTGCAGGAGCTGCCAGCTGGGACTGCATATTGCAGCTCACCTATAGAGCAGGCCCTATCACGCAGGATAATCAAGAAATCTATGTTTTCCCTGAAATTTGCTATGCTACGAGGCAATGTAGGAAGAAGTTTGATGAGGTACAACAGATGCTGAGAGAAGTTAAGGTTCTGCATTTAGTAATTTACCCAGCTCGACTCTGGATCATCTCTGACAGAAAGAGGTACCTCTTTAAGGAGCCCTTGGAGGCTGGTAAGTGAACCAGACATCTAGAGGCCACAAGCAGGGATCGATCTGTGGAAGAAGATTAAAGTGACACTTTGAGGGACACTTGAACAGGTTCTTTCAATTCCTGTCTCTTTTCTGGACATTCAGTAACTATTGCAGGATTGTTCATATTAGCCCTCACAGTTTGATATAGCCTACGGTGAGGTGGCTTTTTGCCCCATGTTAATTTTCTTTTTGTTATTAAATAGTTTCTATTTTACACTGTGACAATTTTTCAAATGTGTAATTTGCTCTGACACCTGGTTTGATTCTTTGAAGTTTTCACCAAGGTGGGATTATGGATTTGGTGATGGTGGGGGGGAGGGGGGCTTATTTCTTAATATCTTTAGAAACAGTATGCTGCTTACATGTCTTTTTGAAACCCTGCTCATTTTAGGATCAACACATAGCACTATAAGTCTTAATTGTGACATGCCATTCTTAAGACTTGTGAGACAATTATCGACATTTTGAATTAGCCATGTTGCTCTTAGTCTCAACAACACAGCCTGAACTGCATTATGTTCTGGGTTTTTATGTATAGAGATTTCCTTCCAATGTGGTATCTCTTTATAGTGGATGCATGTTCTCTTTGATTAAGAGACACTAGTCCTGCAAAGTTTTGTATTCCTGGACTGTTTACTATATGTAATGTACATTGTTGTAGCTGTAGAAAATTATAAAGCATACAGAAAAAAAATAAGTGAGTGTTGGATTTATGGAACAGACTTCCATCTAAAGTATTTTCAGCTGAAACATCTCGCTTGTTAAAATGAAGGGATGAAATCATAAAAGCAGCCTAGCACCTGGGGATTTTTAAAGTGGAATACTCAAATGCAAGTCCTAGTTTTGAACTGTGCTTCCATCATCCTACATGTGTCAAAATGGCTCTGTATGACATTAACAACAAATGTCACATTAGTAACAGTTGTCTTGTCACTTGTCTCAGGAAAGAGACACAAGACCTAAGTTTTTAACACAAGTGACACCCAACGTGCTGAATCTCATGGAAAGTGCACAAAAAAGTTAGCTCACCTTTAAGAGGATCCTTATCCAGATGATCCTTGTCAAAAGTAATATCAGTTAAAATTAGATGAAAAAATGAAAAGGTAAAATCATAAATCCAGCCCCAAGGGGGGAGGGGGTTTGAAATGGGGTAACACATATGTAAATCCCAGTCTTGAACTGTGTTTGTGTCACCCCAGATTTGTCAATGTGGATCTGGATGATTTTAGAAACAAATGTCACTGTAATACAAGTCTACCAGCTGTATGACTGCTTGCTTCCAAAAAGTGATGCATGAGTCATATTTTTGACAAAAAATGGACCCCAAAGTGTTGCAACTAAGGGTGTTTGAAATTCATAAATTAGAAATGAATGGGGTTCCATGGAATTTGTTATAGTGGAATTCCATCATTTTGAGAGTAGAATGTATTCCATGGATTAGTAATCTGTGATTTATGTAAACCATGGATTCCTTTTCCATAATTCACAGTTCAGGTATTGCACAGAATGTTTTCCTGCAGTTTGCATAGAAATACTTTCTGGAATGCCTCAGAATTCAGAAATAAATTACCAAAAATATTTTGCAAGCAGAATTACCATTCTGCACAAATTCTGTTGGTGGAATTCTGCATTTCTCACAACTTATGGCAATTGTGCAAGGAAGTTACTGTTGACCACCTTTTAGGTAGTTTAAATTATCAGCATAGTATACCAAGAAAATATGGAAGAAATTTGTCAAATCTCTGCAGCCTGTGAGATAAAATCCTGCCCCTAATGTTTAGTGCTGGTTTCAGTGAACACTTTCCCTTTTAATAATGGTTTTTACCATGCATAATCATTTTAATCCACACATGGAGATCAAGTGTCAGCACCCTTCTCACCATGCTGCACTAGCACTGCATCTTATAAACTCCTTTGGCTGCCATCAGTGGTGGGCTTAGCCTAAGGGAGACAAAATTCCTGCCAATGTATCACTGTAATCTGTAAAGCTGTGACATGCCAGTCACCTGTTTAATACTCCTCCCAAGCTATAAACAGCATGGTTAAAGTACTTGCCAGAGAGTGGTGCACAGAAATTGTCACTGATTTTTTGGATATTTACAAAGCTATGGGATGCCTAGTACTGAATTAAATCTTTAGTGGCTGAACCCACCACTGATATCAACAACTGAGGGTCTGTGGATGCTGCTCAGGCAATGTTTGTTTATGGTATGGAAGGGGCACGGGTTGCAGGATCTCCTCATTTGGATTAAAATGAATATTTACTGTACATGCTCAGCAACCAGTTTTACAAAGTAAAAGGAACAATCAGGAGCCACCCACAGAATGGATGTTGGACAGCATTTTTGAGAATTCCCCTCTAAGGTGACATAATACTCTGAGGAAGAAGAACCCGATGGTTGTGACTACTGAACTTATTTGGCAAGAAATTGATGGACCAACGCTATACTTTCTTTTCTGTATTTTATATTGTTTTTTTACATTTGTATTATTGGTTCATTTGTATTCTAGATGACTGCATCAAGCTATGACAACCCATTTTCAACAGTGACTTAGGTGAGATACATATATAGTGAATTTATTTGTAATAAGGCACCCCCCCAATGCTTGGAGCACCCATACAATGCAAAATACAAATACTGCATATAAAACAAATAGCCATGGACTGCTGGTGATAGCCTAGCCTCCAATAGGTGGCAACTAAACCTATCAATGGATGCTCAACACTCTTTCCAGTGGCTGGCTCCTGAGAGATGCTGATCTATTCCCAAACTGTGTAATTGGTGTGGCAGCAGGTGAAGTGTCCACTGCCTAAGTCCCCTTTACACTGGGTCAACCCAATGTTTGCACAATTTAGCAAATACATTTTGAAATTACTGTATGAACTCATGCAAGTTACAATTTACTTAACTAATTACCTCTCCATTTAACAGTTTCCATCTAAGACTCTTCCCTGAAAGTATGCATATAAGTTGTCACTTCTCTTGCTCCAAGAAGTTCTATTTTTCTCATCCAAATGCCACAAAGCTTGGCATTCCTTTATGGAGCCTTACCACAAATAAGCTTGCCAAACTATATGTCTCTTGCTGTATGAATGACTCAGTTATGACCAATGAAAGAATTTCAAAAACTAAAGCAAAATTTGCAGAACTTCATGAAAATTCTGCAAATGTGGAATTTGACAACTTTGCTCTGCCCTAGTTGACAAATACAGCCAAAAGGGGATGGCTGTGGCTCAATGGATATATTGAATGATTACAGGGCAGGGGACCAGGATTTGAATCTTGCCATGAAACCAATATACTTTATATTTGGAAGTAGTATAGCTTAGTGGTTAGAGTACAGAACTATTAACCTGCAGACCCAGGTCTGAATTCCACAATCATAGCTTAAATGGTGAGACACTGAGCAGGTTACATAGAAGCATAGCCACACGGAAACATATTTTTCAGCAGTAAAGAACTGCTTGTCCCACCGAATCCTTCCAGATGGTACCTGCCAAGTATGTCTCAGCAGATCCTAAATAGTCTCCAGCTACCATCCCTCCTCCCTGCCTATTTACTAATATCCCCCTATGTCTATCCCATGCCTGCTTGAAGACCCTTTCTGTTTTCACCTGCACTGCTTCCACTAGCAGTCTGTTCCTGGCATCCATCACTCATTCAGTGAAGCAGTACTTCTTCACATGCCTTTTAACTGTCCACACTTTCAGCATTATGGAATGCCTTTTGGTCCTGTTGTTCTTTCTTATTTAAAAGAGACTCCCCTCCTGTATCTTGCTCACCCCCGTGAGTTAATTGTAGGTCTCTATCTTGTCCCCTCTCACTCTCCTCTTTTCTAGGGTGTACATGTTAATACCCTTATGTCTGTCCTCATGGAATTTTTGATGCAACACCTGCAGCCCTTTACTTGCCTCCACCCTGTGAATGTCCTTTCTGAGGTGAAACCTCCAGGACTGGCCACAATATTCTAGGTGAGGTCTCAACAGTGAGTGATACAGTGGTAACACCAACTCTCTTCTAGTGCAGGTGATATCTCTTTATATTCATTCCAGCATCCAACTGGTCCTCCCCACTGCTTTGTTGCACTACACTGTCACTTTGAGCTCATGAGATACTTAGATGCTCTGTGTTAATTTTCTTCCATGTCATTCCTGGAAACAAGATTCAGCACAGTGCACCATGTCTGGTCACACCATCCAAATAAACAAATAAATATAAAGACACTGGGATGTTCTAGCTTTTTTGTGACACCTCCTCTGAAATAATAATCCTATCTTCACATTTTTAACATTCTACTGTTGTGCAGCCATGTGAATTTTCTCCCTTGTTTTACAGGTAGCCTTGTGGGCTATTAATCTTGCAGAAATGAACAGAACAATGTGGCAGTCCATGAAGGTTAAATAACATTGGCTAACCCCTTTGATATCATCAAATGACAGTAAAGCTGATTTCAGAAAATCATTTGCTAACTGACTGTCTCACATGTTTGCATGCGAATACATAACAAAATTTATATAGCCTGCATTTCAAGGTCAACTGCCATTTCTAATATATTGTAACTACTTTTTTGCCTCACTAACTTTAATCAAGCAAAGCTTCCTGAAGGGGAAACAGTTTAATGCATCTTTGCTGAAGTGAAACAAGGTTACAATGTTGTATGCCTTTTTCAGTTGGTACATGAGAGAAAATGGGTTTTCCAGTAACAAGTACAATACACGAATTTCTGTTTTATTCTTGGTATTGTGCCCTTTGATTTGCTAAAGACAGATATATCAAATTCAGAAAGGTTATGATTTTATGTTATATGAATATGAGGTTTGTCAGAAAAGTCTCAGTCTTAATAAAAGTGTTATCTCATGCTTCTTGGCTGAGAGGACCGTTAAGCAAAGCTGAATGGGCCATTAGCCCCAAGCAACAGACATGTCCTTATACACATACTAGAAATTAATCAAATTTTCTAGAATTCATTTTAAGCACTAAGTTAATTTTTGTACCTTAAAAGATTTTTTACAGTTTTCCCCCAAGCTATTGAGGTTATATTACATAGCAATTTGGTGATGGAAAAGAATTAGGGTTTCTCCTCTACACCCCTCCAGACAAATGGCAGTGCTTATATACAATTTCAGTATGAACACATATCCATGCTTATCAGTCAGAATGATACCTCAGTTCTCTTGCCAGTCTCCTTACAGAATCTGCCTAGTCCTGCTTTGAAATCCAGAACAATACTAGCTTCTACAGCCTCCATGGCTAGGATATGGCACATATTTACCATCCTATGTGGGAACTAATGCTTTCATATGTTTCTTTGTGAACCACCAACCCAGTTGGAGTGAATGTCTTCTAGTTCTGGTTGCAATCATCCACTCAAAAAAATCACTGTACATGCCACACTTTCTGTTCTCTTTAGTATGCAGGAGACCTTCTCTGTATCCCCCCACCCAGTTTGAGTGAATGTCTTCTAGTTCTGGGTACATTCACCAGCTCAAAAATCACTGTACATACCATTTGTTCTGTTCTCTTTAGTATGTAGGACACTGTGATCATATCATCCTCAGCCTTTTCTTCTCTAGTTTGAATAATTCCTCACCAGGTGACTGAATGAGATGACAGCTCGATGCAGGATAAGACACTAGGGTTAGGATTAGGCATCCTGATATTCTGAATGCTGATTAGCTGAAATCATACAGTATTAATTATAATGTGCCTAACTGCACTACTAAATGATCAACACATTGGATGTAAAATATAGAATGGCTGCTTCATTCTGAATTCACCTGACTTCAGAGGTTCAATAAATTCATTGTGGCTAGTAGTATAGCCCAGAGGTTACAGTAACCAGCTGTGAATGCACCTGGTACATCCAGCAGACCTGGCTTTGATTCCCATATCTGCCACTTACATATGGTGTGATGCTGAGCAAGTCACTTAACCACCCTTGTGCTCCTGCATCACCCCTGAAGACATGCCTTGTGTCTAGTGGTCCTTACCTGGTTACAAAGAATAATAAATGCTTCATCTGTTATATCTGCTTCTGGTACAGCAACCAAAGTTGTACTGTGGCTTATAGAGCAATCTAGGTTATTTGCTAATCTCTACTAAGTGCTCCTGAGAGTCCATTTATAAGCAGTAATTGCCTCCCCACCCTCTGCTTTCAACTGTTCAACTGACATGGCAGTCAAATACTGAATCCCCTTCAGCCTAATTAAACGTATTAATTTCAAAGCAGTTTATTTAAAAAAAAATACTCCCAATGATGACAAGCTTAATTGACTATGAAGTGATGATGTATGGGTTGCCAGACTACAACAATTCAATAAAGCAAACATACAGATGAATGTAAAGCAAGGTGGACTAAAACACTACACTGTTGTATTCTAACAGCAAATCCTAACTTTTCTCAAGAAACTGAAACTGTGGTCACCATTCACCAATTGATTGTCCATGTGTTCCGTGTTCTGAAGTGGATGAGGCATTTCTGGAATGTTTGTTTCATTTTTTGCAGTAAAAAATGACAATGTTCCATATAATTATAATTTAAGGACTGGGGGAAGATGGAGGTTGGGTATTTGAAATAAATTTAAAACTGGGAAAGAAGGAGGTTGAGTATTAGAGTGTGCTAAGATGAGGGGCTTCCTATGTGTATTATGACTCAGGAGATCCTGGCTTGGGATGGGAAGGTGGCTGGAAATTTGCTTTAATGTGGTGTTGATGGGTAGAAAAGGTGTAATGGATTTATTCTAAAAATCTTTTGGGGACTGGAGAAGGAAGGGAGAGGTGGGTGCTAGAGGGTAGTGATATTTTTTATAAAGGGTCTGGATAGTTGGAACAGGGTATCACAATGGGAGACGGTGGGTTACACTCATAGGAACACTTGTTTTGTGGATAAAAAGAAGCACTTTGCATAGTTTCCATGTCAAACTTCCACTTCACCCAGCAAAAATGATGTATTGTGGCACTATACTGAGACTTTCACTGGTGAAGTGCCATTACACTAAATCTTTGTTGGGTGAAGGTGGACTCTTTGCCAGGTGAAAACTTATTGAACTGTGACCATATATGAAGCAAAGTCAGGGATACTTTGTGAAGACCTTCTAGAAATGATGTTCCTCGATCTTGTATATTGCTTGCCAATACTTGCTTTTCTATGTAGAGGCAAAGGATGCTTTAATAAGAACTTTGCATATGGTCTTCATTTTCCTTGCTACCTCTTCCAACATGAAGGTAGCATTACAGCTACAACCTGTTCAATGTTGGGATCAAACCATCTGTTTTTAAGGTACTTTATATACTGCTGCAATATTTATTGATTTGTACTTATCTGTAGTATGTATTTCTAATTATTCTATAACTTTTCTCAGTGTAAAGCACCATAAGTCCCCAGGAATGGGCACTCATTGAAGAAATAAAATTACTACTACATATTGTCATCTGGTTTTCCAGTGAGGTCATCTGATTTTCTTTTTATACTCAATCCTGCTAAATTGTTCATCAGCTTCACCAAAACATTCAGGCTGCTTGTAAGTGCCTGATATACTGTAGAAATCAGCACTATGAGTGGCATGATGAAGTGTTTGTTACCCCAACCCAGTCACAGAAGCCAAATGTGTGGGAGACAACTTGATTTACTTTATATTAGCCCAACAGCAAATCTTAATCCCAGTGTAGTAGAGATCACATAATTCCCATAACGTCATGAGTTTCACAAAACAAGCAGATAACAAGCAACCTGCACTATACCATTCAATAGGTTTTATTTTAAGTAATACAGGCATGAATAGAAAGGGACGGTCAATAAAGAATTAGCAAGTAATAAGTTGAGATATTGTATTTTATTTGAAGAATATTTTATTGTATTCCAAAAAAAGGAAATTGTTTCAAATATTACTACAAATAGTCTTACTCTTCTTACAAATTTCCATGTGTACATTAACACCCATGTTGTAAAAAAAAATACTGAACATGCTCAGGTTCCATAAATGCATATAATTACATACACTGTATATTAGATTTTGTGAGTACATGTATATTTTACTACTTTCTCCTTCCCTTCCTTTCATTCATCATCTTATTTGCATATCATTCCAACCTTAATATAGGGGACAAGATATTCATAACCTCTCTCCAATCAGTGCTAAGTAAATCTTCAAAAAATCAATTTGATCTAAAAGATCTGACAATTTTTCTAAACATAAAAGCTTACAAAATGTGTGTGTCCAGTTATTCTGATCTACCTTTCCCATATTTGGCCAGTTCCATCTCTGAATAATTTGTCTCTTTCTTTTAATTGTGGCTAAGGCATAGATCTTTTTTTTTGTTTGTTTTTGATAGCCCATATCCTTCGAAATTATTGAATATATAAAAGTTAGGGTCTAAAAGTATTTTCCTTCCCAGGATTTTTTTCTAGTTCTTCCTGTGTATACAGTATATCCACTATTCTTGGACTATATTACAACCCCATAACATGTGCATGAGACCTCCTTCTTCCCCACAAATATGCCAACGGGATTTAATTTCTTTTTTTGTAATATGTGAAAAAGATTCAGGGGTTATATAAGCATGATCAAAAATGTTATATTGTATGCTCTTATTTTTTGCATTGAAATATAGTTTATTAGAGTTTATTCTTATGTATATCCATCTATTTTCTGGTATGCCTGAATAAATTTATTTTCCCATTTTATTTTAGTGGCTTCCCTTATTTTCTGCAGCTTGGGGTTATTTAAGTGTATTAACTGTTTATATAATTGTGCCATAATACTCCTCTTTATATTTACATCATTATTCTGGTAAATATTGGAGTTAAGTTTTAGAGCATTTATTTGTCCTTTCAAGACATTATATTTATTATTTAGAAAAATACATAAATGCCAATTATCTTCTAACTTATTTGTTTCCTTGTATGCTCTAAACTTTATTATAAATATAAAATTCCCATCTTCCAATAAGTCCAATCTAGTTATCGATTGAGTTTTTATTAGGGCTATTTTCCATATATTTCTTCTTTTTGTTTTTAAATTCCATACCAATAGAAGAAACTATCATGCATAGTATAATTTTTTAAATAATTTTTTTGTTTCCATTTTTTACAAGATTGTGCAATACATTTAACCACATCATAAATTCCAGGTCTTAAAAAAGTGATATGCTCAAAAATGATATCTTGGATGAATAGATCTGTGCTTGACAGCCTCAACAAAATTTGTCAACATGAAATATCTTTACCTGACTTGCCCATCTCATATTTTGTCTTATCTTACCATAAACGTGCTATCTTAACTTTTACAGCCAAATAATAATAGAAAGGATCTGAACAGCCCATTCCACCATTTGGTCTGGGGATTGTCAATCACGCCCAAGCAATTCTAGGGGATACACCTTGCCACAGAAATTTCCCAAATGTTCTGTTAACTTTCCCAAACCATTTTTCAGAGATTTGGCATACTACCCCTGAAAAAGGTACATCAGCTGTGGCATAATTGACATTTTTAGTATTTCCATTCTGCCTCATAGGGAAAAAGATTTTCCCAACTGTCAAGCAATTGCTTAAGTTTGTTAAACACCACATTTTGATTAATCTTCACAATTTCTTGTATATTATTTGTGAGTAACATACCCCCATATTTCATTTTATTTATAATCACCACTGGATGCAACACATCTTTCATTTCTTGTTTCAGTGGGGTTAAGGGGAGTGCCAGTGATTTGGATTAATTTAATTCAAACCTAGACAGTCCAGCAGCCACTATTATGACATGGAACTATTTGGCATCATGCACAAATACATTTTCTACACTCATTGGTGAGTGAGTCTGCTTTTGCTTTTACATATACAGTATCTGATGGTCTACAACTAACAGACGGCACATTTGAGAGTACATTCATCGATACATCACATTATTTTCTTTTTTTTTTTTGGTCCACTTCAGCTACAGAGGTTAGTGTATGCAGTTGCACATGGTGCTCTTTTTGAGAACCTGTCTTTTCTAAGTAATTTCCCTCTTACACAGTTGACTGTGGGTTTTTTCCTCTAGCTGGTATTTCTACTTGCATCATAGACAAGTTTGGTCTTGTAACCTCCAGCCGGAGCAGAGGGTAAAACCTGAAACAATTTGATGACCATCAGCTGAGAGCAACTTAATGAAATAGAGAAGGAGGATGCAGCTGCCTAAGCAGATTTAGTGCGTGAGTAAGCCAAGGACCCATTCAACATTTCAAACACACGAGGTACTTCTGAGTGGAAATAATTTCTAACAAGTCTGACTTCAGAGGACACTGTGGTAAATAATAATGAGACAGAACTGCTTGATCTCTTTGCCAAATAGAAAAACTAAAATTACAGGACATTAGCCTATGGTTTGATGGTGTCACCCTTACTGAATATAGCAAGAAACAATGACTCCCACATGGTTTAAGGGTTGTTAAAACTCACTCATCTGGCAATTTGTACAATGGTTTCAGGTTAAGGTGGAAGAAATCACTTGCAATGTGCTCCTTAGTACTTGTAGACATGCTAATTGAATAGGACAAGCAGTCTTATGAATATACCAAGACAATTCTTAATGAAATTAATGGGGACATAAGATGATATCAGGAACTGGAGAGTTATAAAAAGCTAGAAACTACATTAAATGATAAACTTAAAAAGCTGACTCAGATGTCAGAGAAAGTAAAATGACCCAATTCCAATGAGACAAACTAGACTATAAAGCTTGCAATGTGTTCTCATGGGAAAAGGGTATGCTCTAAATCACACAATAGATGCAATACAAGTGAAAGCAGAATATTCCCGCCCAAATTCTACAGTTCCAGAATCTACAACCAGCACTGGCAGATGAGTGGCTGTTAAGAGACCTGTGTGGAGACCCCAGATCCCCATACCAGACATGAATGACAGCACCAAGGGAGAAGGCAGCAAAGGAAGGGGAAAAATCAGATGGGCCAATAAAAACAATGGAAATAGACAAATGATAACATGGAAAACTATGAGGAATGAACAGTGAATACTGCTGTAATAAACATCTCATTGCATCCTTTATCAGTGGAACAGGTAAGTGCCCTAAGTAAGGGCCTATCATTTGTCCCTAGCTCTAGTATTGATAGTTTTTCATTGGAAGTGAATTTATGTAAACTATTAAGGAAGACAGACATAATATGCAACTTCTGAAATTCTAACCTTGACTCATTGCAGAATGCAAATATTGGGCACCCAGTAGATAAACATATGGATACTGAACTGGGAAGCTCAGAGACTAATTTGACACAAGTATTGGATTTGGTTAATCAAAGTGACTCTGATTCCAGAGGGAATGGTGCCCATATGGATGGGAGAATATATGACCCTGATTTGCGAGTTATTGGTGACTTATACAATGATGTTTTGACCAATACCCCAAATTTGCATGCCTGAGTGGAAGAAGACAAAAGCAATCACGATGTGTCTAATGTAACTAATTATGGTGCAATTAATGCAGACTGAAGTGATGCTGTACCAAGCTCGCTGCCAAATGAAAGGTTAGAGGAAGAGGAGGGGAACAGGATGAGCATAATGTGTCTGATTTAAATGAATTACTATTCAATCAACCAAATGGCACTGCCCTTTTGAGAGTCAGAACACTCTTTTGGGCAAAGAGAAAATTTTGCCTCTAAGCAGACATCCCACAATCCGTATTTTTAAACAACGGTAAAACAAGAATCCTGGATCCCATGATCAATGAGGCTTATACAGGTTGGGCACATAACTGGGCGAGAATGCAGTTTCTATAAAAAAAAAACACCCCATTTCACCCACACTGTACAGACTCCCCACGGTCCACAAGTCTGTGGAAAATCTCTTGAGTGGTCCATGGTTTCTGGCAGGAAGTTGCTCAGTGATGGTCCCTCATAGCTTGTGGACAATATTTTGAAAATGATAGTTCCAAAAACAAGCAGTTACTTATGTGGCATGATGGATGTCATCAAACAACTGGTGGAGATTTTCTGGCAACTCCACTACTTCTGGTTAGCCATTGACATTATTTCACTATATACCTGCATCAGTCATCAGCATGGTATCAGGGTGGTTAAGGATTTATTGTCCAGGGATCATGACTTGAGATCTGTACCACCAATATTTATTTTGGATTTACTTATACTTGTTTTACACACCAGCTATTTTCTTTTTAGCCAACAGTTTTATTTACAGTTGGGGGATATGGCTATTGGTGCTGCCCTAATGCCTGCCACCATATTTTAGCATAGTGGGAAGCCAGAATAGTTTTTGTGGACTCCGTTCAACCCCCACCTCAGACACATTTAACATTGGTGAAGGTTTACTTATGATATCATATGTGTCTGGGGTAGAGATCAGTGGTCCATTCCAATTTTAAATGAATGGTTGAATGTTAATGATTTGAATATTCAGTTCACCTATTGTTCAGATAGGATCAGTGTGGAATACTTGCATATTTGGCTAAAATATGGTGCTAGTAGGCTGATAATCATTGAGCGCTACAGAAAACCTATCTCGGGAAACATGTTACTCAGGACTGAGAATGCCCATCCTAGGTCCCTGGTCGACAGCATCCCCTATGGAGAATTTCTCCAAATTTGGAGGAATTGTACCTCAGAAGATTCCTGTGAAAGATAGGTGGGGATGTTGTCAATCAAGTTCAGGGAAAGGGACTATTCAGCCATGGTGATAACCAATAGCTATAGAAAGGCCAAAGAGTTAAGGATGGGCTAACTCCTTATTCTGAAAAAGAGGAGGAAGAACCCACCCAAACTGAGAATCCCCTTTGTAAATGGGGTTGCCCTATTAAGGGGCAACCTAGATTGTCAAGAGCTCAATGGAAACAGAAGGAAGGGTTTAGAGGAGGGGGTGAGTGGGAGGAGAGGAAGTAGAGGGAGGGGCAGAGCTAAAGAGGGAAGATAGGGTGGGCTGGATTAGAGGAAATGAGGTCATGAGGATGGGCTTGACAGCAGTGATTGACTGCATTAGGGAATGGGAAAAGAGGAGAAGGGCAGGGGCTATATTGGGGTAGATAAGGGGCTGCAGAGAAAGAGAAACCCTCTTTTCCTTCAGTTTGCCAGAGATCATTGATCTGCAGCTGCACAGAAGCTACTGTACCTTGGAGGTTTGAGCAAATTTAGGTTGGAAGGTAAGGTGTGGTAGGCTTGTGGCCTAAGTTGACCACCTTGTATTATTAAATAATATTGCTAGAATATACGTATTTGGCATCACCCACAGCACTGGTTTTCTTAAATAATTGTTTTCCTTTCAATCCCATTTTCAGAAGTTTTTGTGCTAGTTGTATATTAAGATGGTTGATTTTAGTTGCTGGTGGAAACCATACCTCTCAAGTGTCCCTGATTTTCAGGGACGTCCCTGATTTTGCCTCAAAATTTTACTTTGTCCATCCTAAAATTTGTGTTTTTGTGGCTAAACAGTGGAGAATGTACAGTAAGCACAAAACAATGTCAAGCATTTAAGTTACATACTTTTTCTTCTTTAGAAAATGCATTTTGCACTAAACCCCATATTCTACCAGCTTTCTGGGTGGATATCTTTAATTTTGAAGATGTGTCCCTGATCTTGGTCATTTGTCCCTAATTTGTTTAAGCCTAGTCCCTGATTTATGAGGCAGGAGGTTGAGAGGTATGGTGGAAACACTGGTGCACTGGGCCTGCCCACAAGGATTGGTAAGCCATGATAATTACAGGTTGGTAAGATGGTTAAGGAGAAGCAAAGTTGGGGGGGATTTTCTGCAGGTCACAAGTTTATATTATGAAAGTAAACAGCAATTTTTTCTACCCGGTATGGGGGAAGACAAGCTGTCTGCTACCTTAGTTCTGTGGCACAATTAAGCCGTGTGTGGACTTTAGATGGACCAAAATGGTTTGGGTCTTTTCTGCGGTGCCAGACAAATATCCTGGTGTTGTTAGTGATTCTCTTGGGCAACGGTGATGCAGCTAGTTTGTAGGGTGTCTAGGTTGGTGGCGGCTGGGGATCAGGCAGTGTGTGTGTTTGGGCTGCAGCACACCAAGGGTGAGCAGTTGGATGCTGCTGTAATCTGGGCGAGTTAGTTGCAGGAGCAACTGGGCAAAGAAAAACAACAACAACAAAAGACATAAATGGTAACAGGGTTTTCACCAATTAGGCCATCTAGCGAGTTTGTGGCCTGGGTCAGTTTGCCTGTGTAGCACTTGGAGCGGCTGGGTGGCCTACATGATGCAGTCCACGTGGCAGGGCCTACATGGGCCAAGCAAAGCTGTTTGTTTACAATTCAGGAGAGGATGGCCTGAGGCATGACACATAGCCATGAGCTGCATTCCCTTTTGGGGTGGTGTTTTTGGGTGATTTTGCAAACAAGAAAAAGGCTAATAAGGAATGAGCTGGTTTTCACCACTTGTGCCAGATGGTGATTTTATGGTCTGGGTACCCATGTAGTGTTTGGAGCAGCTGAGTGACCTACAGGATGAAGGTCCATATGGCAGGGCCTATGGGGCCATGTAGTGCTGGTTTGTTTTCAGTTTGCAAGGGATGGCCTGAGGTATGACATGCAGTCATAAGCTGCATTTTCTTCTGGGTTGTGGTTTTTGGACCATTTTTGTGGGTTTTTCCCCAAGTTCCATTGGAGTGGATCTGTGGTCTGTGTTACATGGATCACAGGGTCACACCCATGTGAGCCATGCAGAGCCAAGGGGGTTGGGGATGATCAGAGACATGGTGCACAGCCAGGAGGCCTCACACTCCTAAGGACTGTTTGGTGTGTTCTTTACAGACTGATTAAAAAAAAAAGAAAAGAAACCAGGTCCTGCAGGCTAAAGATTTAAGGGAGGAGGGCAAGGGGTGAGGGAGATGGGGATGGGGTCTCAATGATAAACACTAAGCCTGGTCAAGGATGTCCAGTGGGGCCTGATGTTAGCTGCGTAGTGCAGGGTCCCCAAGCAGGGGCATTGAGCCACACTCTTTGGGTGGTCTGGCCTCTCCAAGCATTGACACCCTAGCTGGGTTTGACCAATAACACTAAGGAAGACAACTGGTAAAATATTGTTCTAGGTACAAAACAGCAGGTTGAATATTGGGAAGTAAATAATACTCTTGGTATGTTGCAAGCAGGTTTAAAAAAATGTTTAAGCAGATCTCTGTTTTGTTCTGACACACCTTTCTTGTATTCCAGTTTCAAGTTATGTGGGGGAAGGGCTGCAATAAAGGGTTATTTGGTGAGCATCTGTGGGAAGGTGGGTTGCTAGGCAGTACTGCAGCTAAAAAAAGGGAGTTAGAGGTAAGCGCTGAGACAGTTAATGGGATATCTGACATTTCCTTGCTATGATTTCAAGATGGCACCAAATAAGGCAGAGGCCCTGAAACAGAGGGCCAGCAAACAGCTGGCACAAAAAGCAGCTGAACTGATCGAACAGGTGCAGGCAATCATGAAGAAATCCATAGAAGCGGAGGAAAAGGAGAGACAGGAAGTAAAGAGAAAGAAGGCCCACCACAGAAGGAGCCCTCGAAGAAGAGGGTGACAAGGAACAACTCTGATGTGGGTGGGGAGCCACAGCCTAGCTATGTTAAAGAACCAAAAGGTGACTTGTCAGTGGATGGCAGCCTGAAGGGCTATTTGGCTGGCATTATGTCAGAAAAAGGTGATAAGGAATGGGAAGATATGGATAAAGCCTGGCAGGAATTAAAAAGAGAAAAGAAAAGGGGTACAGGGAGTGGGGGAGGGGTAATAAGGGTGGGTACAGAGGGATTCTGGGTGTGACCCTGGGGGATCATGTTCCACAATCCAGAAAAGAGAAGATTTGGAAATGGGAGTTTGTGGATATGTTTGTCGTTATGGACAAAGACACTGCCCAAAAATATGAACAGAAGGAGACGGTGGGCAAATAAGAGATGACGGTGGCTTTGGCCATTGTTGGGAAAACTAGAGATGATGCTAGCAACAAGGGGAAAATGTTCTGGGTGTGGATGAAGGGTTTCATGCACTTCAGTGCCTTCATGTTACAAAGAAACCCGGAACTGACAATACCTTTGCTGACATACTCAGCCATTATCAGGGATGCCTACAGGGCAAAAAGCAGGTATGGGTGGTTAGTTTAGGATGAGAAGTTCAGGCATAGGATGGCACCACATGGGAATGTACAGTGGGATGTCACACTATCTGATCTATGGATCAGAACCATATCAGCTCAAGGGGCAGCAGGTGATAAGGGGCATAAAGGGAATGGGGCTACAAACTCAAAAACCTGTTGGGCCTACAACAAGGAATGCTGTACCTGGGCCAGCTGTAAGTTTAAACATGTATGTTTAGGCTGTGGGGGTCCCCACCTTGTCACTCGATGCCGTACACACATGGAAAAACCCAGGTTCCAGCTGCAAGGGCAGTCCTTTCTGGGAAGTAATGGAGGAGAAAGGGGAGGTTATATAAATCAAGGTAATGGACATGGGGTAACATGGATGGGGAGGTTTTAGGGGGTGATAATCTGACACCCACAACTCAGCAACTCAGGGGTAGCTTCCAGATGGCTACCTCCCCCATTAAGGTAGACATTTTAATTTCATGGACCAGGGATTATTCAAACATAGGAGCAAGGGACATGTTGAGGGAGGTGTTTAAGTCAGGTTTTAGCCTCCATTACAAAGGGGACAGGAAAATCATGAGATCAAGGAATCTGGGGTCAATAGAGGAAAGGAGGACATAGTGGAAAGAAAGATCAAAAAGGAAAAGGTGGCTGGGAGATTGGAAGGTCCATTTGACTCCCCATCTTTCACTTGTATGAGGGTTTCACCACTGGGTTTAGTGCCAAAAAAACAACCAAGGAAGTACTAAATCACCTCTCTTGCAGAGGGATTCTGTGAATGATGCCATTGCCCCAGAAAGGAGTGTAGTGGCATACGCCACTCTGGATAGTGTGATGGAATTAATCAGGGGGGAGGAAGGTGTTTGGATAGGAAAAATGGACCCAGAGGTGGCATTTCGGCTGTGGCCAGTCCATGCACAAGACTGGGAACTCTTAGGATTCCAGTTTCAGGAAAAATACTACTTCAACAAAGCGATGCCCATGGGGTGTTCAGTTGCGTGCTCTACTTTTGAAACTTTTAGTATGTGGTTACAGTGGGTGTTTTTGGCCAGATATGGACACAGGGAGGTGGTCCAATATCTGGATGATTTTTTGTTTATAGGCGATGAAAAGGAAACAACACTGGGCATGCTAAGGGATTTAGAGAGGATGTGTGGGGAGTTGGGCATACCCTTGACCAGGGATAAGATGGAGGGCCAAAGCAGCAGATTGGAATTCTTGGGAATTGAATTAGACATTGAACAACATTGTTTTTGGCTTCCTGCGTGTAAAGTGGACAAGTTGAGGGAGCTGATCAGGGAGGTGCAAAGGAAGCATCGGGTACCTTCGAGAATGGTGCAACAGGTCCTAGAGCATCTGCATTTTGCCTGCTGGGTGGTGGCACCGGGTAGGGTTTTCACCTGCTGTCTGGTCAGGGCTACAGTGAAAGCTAGCTCCCCCCCCCCCCACTGGGTAGATATTAACAAAGGGGTGAAGGATGGTTTGAGGGTTTGGTAGGATTTCCTGCTGCATTACAATGGGATCACTTTTTGACAGGATGAGTGGCTATGGACAATGAGTTGGAACAGTATACAGACGCAGCAGGGGGTTTTGGCATGGTGGCCAATGTCCAGGGAGAATGGACTTCAGAAAAGTGGCTGGACAGGTGGGTGGAGCTGTGTTTGATGAGGGACATCACGTTCCTAGAGGCATTCCCCATCTGAATGGCCATAGTGATGGGGGGAGCGCATCTCAGGAACAGGAAAGTAATTTTCAGATGTGACAACAAAGTGGTGGCAGTCATAAACAGGCAGTCAAGGTCCATGAAGGCAGTATTGAGGGAGGTGCAGCTTCTGGTGTTGGAGGGGATCAGACTGAACATGTCTTTTAAAACTAGGCACATGAAAGGAATTAAGAACACTATAGCTGACAGCCTTTCATATTTACAGTTGGACAGGTTCCATGTATTTGCCCCTGGGGCAGCGGCCCAGAGAACACAGGTGCCAGGGTGCCTATGGGAGATTGGATGGACCAAGCCCAACTCCTTTTTCAGAACACCTGGGCACCGAACACACTGAGGGCCTACAAGAATGCATGGCAGAGCTTTCAGGAGTTCCAACAGTGGGCGGATTTTGAGGTAAGCGGCCTAGTATTCAAGAGCCACATAATGAGGTATATGGTGGACAGATGGGAGACAAGGATGACAGGATCCACTATGGATTTACATCTAGTGGGCATTGGTAAGGTTTGCCAACTACAAGAATGGTAAGCCCCCACCAGAGCACCAGTGGTGTGCAGAATACAGCAGGGCTGTTCCCGATTGCAAGGACAGTGGCTGGACAGGAGAAGACCTATCAGTGGGGAGATGTTTATTAGACTAATGAACAGTCTTAAACAGGTTTGCACTTCAGCATGCAAAGCCAGGCTGTTCTGGGCTATATTCCAAGTAATGCAGAAAGGGGCTTTCAGGGTCAGTGAGGTAGTGGCTAGCCAAAAGGGGAATCAATTAGAGGGCTTGCAGAGGCAGGACATCACATGGATGGGTGGCAAGGCATACATATGGCTCCAGTGGTCTGAACAGCTCAAGCTGGGAAAGGTACCAGAATAGAGCTAAGGCAAGGGAGGACAGAAAATTGGGGCTTAATAGACTCCCTCAAAGCATATATGGAAGTGAGACCATGGGGAGAGTTTTTTTTTTCAGCCATGGAATGGTGATTCTGTCACTGCATACCAGGTTGTGGCAGTAGTAAAGAAAAGGATGGCATTCACTGGAGAAGACGCTAGTCAGTTTACATCAAATTCATTTAGGATTGGGGCAGCTTCAGAGGTTGCAGCAAATAAGGGGAGTACTGCTGACATACAAAAGGTGGGGAGATGGGCATCCCAAGCCTATAGAAGATACATAAGGAAGTAAAGAGTAACACATTCTTTTCATGTTTTCAAGATGATGGATGCCAGTGGGAGATTTAGATAGTGGTCCATTCCTTTATTGTTTGTTTATTATTTGCAACTGTTTTTGAACAAATATTGTTCTGTAAGGTCAGAGAACACTGCTTGCTGCATAACTGTTAATTTTAGTCATAACAGAAGTGATATATAAACAACAGATGGCCAAAACTAGCAGAAAATACTGATGAAGTCCTTGTCCACACCGTATTAAAAGGAGCACTCCTTTTATTATTTCAGACATAAAAAAGTACTAAAGCTGACTCAAATAGTGGAAAGAATGGTATCATACAAGTCAGGAGGTAAGTGCCAATATAAAATAGCATAAAAAAGTATAGGTCAAATATTTTCACCAGATTATTGCACTGCTGCTTTAATGTCTATTCCAACAAAATAAATATTTGTGGAGCCTCAATAATGTTTACATTGTGTTGGGACTAGTGAAGTGTTTGTCATAAAGCAGGACTGTGCTGTGCAAGTATGCTGTGCTAAACTGCATGTGTGCCGTGAGCGTTCTTTCCTGTGTGTGTAGACACTGTCCAGCTTCATGCAAACATATATATGCTGTGACTTGTTGCAGTATGTAAAGAATAAAGATAAGAAAGAATATATAATGTATATTTTATTTGTACCATCATCAGCAGCGGAGTAAGTGATATGATATTTTTTCAGAGGTCTCCAGCCACTGTGTACCTCAGTCACTCACAGTGCACACATGAATTTGCAGAGATAATAGCACAAAAAACAGATGCTTTTCAACAAACCATACATAACAGACATTACATATTGCCAAGGCACCCAAAATATGTTACGGTGTACAGACATTTTAAAGTCAGAATATATAACAATATACCTGCAGTCCACCTGTAGTCCACTGCCACCACACTGTGCAACCATTGGTGCCATGTCATGTTATGGTGTACATCAACTGATACAAAACTGAAACTGCCAGTCTAAACTACAGACATCACTTATTCAAGGACAGAAAATGAAAAGAACTGTGGTAGCACAGCGTGCTGGCATTTGGCAGTGAGAGTGAACTGGACCTTATGTATTTTCTAACTTTATAGTGTCTGTACACCATCCATCAAATATTCTGAGTGTCTCACCATCACCAATACTTCATGTCTGTTGGGTACGGTTTATTGAAAAGCAGGATTTTTTGTTGATATATGATCCCCAAAAGTCATGTGTGCACTTTGTGACAAAGGTGCACTCTGGCCAGAGACCTCTGAAAAACTATCATATCACTTAGTTCGCTGATGATGGTGACTATAAAATATACGTTATATATTCGCATCTCTATTCTTTATTCCATAAACACTGCAACAAGTCAGTATTTTTATGTTTGCAAGAAGCTGGAGAATGTCTGCAGTACACACACACACACACACACACGAAACAACACTGACTGCACACATGCAATTTAGCACATTATACTTGCACTGCTCAGTCCTGCTTTTCCGCAGCCACTCCACAACAAAAAGCAATCATTACTGAGGCACCGGAAATACATCAGGGTACACATTCTTAACTTGGATTACAATAACAGGGCAATAAGGAGCATGTATGAAAGTATGTATGTGTATGTATATATTTAAAGTACTACTGTAGCCTTCCCTCTCCCTGATATTAAACAAAAGACAAAACTCTACAGAGGTGTGCTGCAAAAAAAAGCTAATGGGGGATCCACCGCTGGTTCAGCAACAGATGGAGCATTGACACAATCTGTGGTTGGTGTCGCTCTATCTGCTCTTACTAATGCTGGACAGCACACACCCTCTCATTATTTTCTTCCACAGCAGCTCATATAAGTGCAATTATCTGCCTGATTTGCAGGCAGTGTGGGGTCCACTGGTGGTGGTGCACCAGTTAATGGTGGTGGGGGTGGTGCTGGTGGAGCAGCTGCTGCTGTGGCCCTCCTCCTGCTGCAGTGATGCACAAAAGCAGCATCTTCTGCCACTGCCACAGAAGGGCCAGCAGGTGGAGGCCTGGGAGAATCTGTGGCAGCCTGCCACTCCACCCTGTGATGGTTCACCATATGGGTGCAATGGCCCCAGACCCCAGGTGTGTCCCCTGGGGGCCACTGCACACCTCCACATCACAAAGTCTGCATTCTACCAGGCTGCTGTCCCCCTGACACAGTTGAATAACTGCCAAGCTGGGGAGCTGCGAGCAGGACCAGGCATGGGAGGGCCAGATGCAGTGCAGGCAGCCTGGTTGTGGTGGGGCTTGACCTGTTGTTCTGGAGGCAGTGCTGCTGGAGCTGCTGTGGCTGCCACTGGTGGTGCTGCTGCTGCTTCTGGGGGTGGAGGAACAAAGACTTTTGAGTGGTCCAGCACCACCCATCCATGCCACCCATGTGTGCACACTCCTCCCCTCCTGCCAGCAATGCTGCCACATCGTTCCACTGCCCCGGCACAGTCCCACACATTCCCTCCTCACTTGGACAGTCCAGACCCTGTCCCTGCTCCATTTCACAATCTGAAAAAAAATCACTACTTCCATCTCTGACTAGCAACGATTTCATAGACACTACAACACAAAACACACACTCACACAAAACAGGCGCGCACACACACACACAGTCACACACAAAAAAAACAACTTATAAAACAAAGAACTCACAGACTCCAAAGAAAAAATGAAGTGCCAACACAGTACAAATAAAAAACTAAACAATTTAGCTTTTAAAAAAGCTTTTGGGTTTCAGCAAGTTTAGCAACAATAATCCTCTACTCTCCTCCTAGAAAATGCCTCCTCTCTGTTACTCAGCATGGGAGAAAGTAAAAATAACTGCTTGTATGACTCACTTCCTTCCTGCCTGGCTAAAGCATGTGACTTACAGTACTGTAAGTCCATTCCATGTGTCCACGACCCTCTCTGTGAAAAAAATACTTTCTTGCATTGCCTCTGAGCCATCCCCCCCTCTATCTTCAAATTGTGTCCCCTTGTTCTTGCACATCTCTTTTTCTGAAAGATGCCACCCTCTTGGACTTTGTTGATTCCCTTTAGGTACTTGAACATTTCTATCATGTCCCCTCTCTCCCTCCTTTACTTGAGGGTATACATATTAAGCTCCTTTAATCTCTCTTCATATGGCTTCTGGTGCAGACCCAGCACCATTTCAGTTGCCCTCCTCTGGACTGCCTCCATCCTATCTATGTTCTTGTGGAAATGGGGTTTCCAGAACTCCACACAGTACTCCAGATGGGGTCTCACCAACTGTCTGTTCACAAGGATAACAACTTTCTGTTTTCTACTTGTGATGCCTAACCCTATGCAACCCAGTATCCCCAGCCCTGCTTACTGCCTTCTCACATTGCCTGCCTACTTTTAGGTCATCAGATATGACTAACCCCAGGTCCATTTCCCTTTTTTGATGTTGTTAGTACCTCTCCCCCTACAATGTGTACTCTTCCCCTGGGTTTTTGTTTCCCAGGTGCATTACTTTGCACTTCTTTGCACTGAATCTAATTTGACACACTTTTGACCTTTCCTCCAATGTTGCCAAGTCCCTTCTCATCCTTTCTACCCCACCCCTTGTGTTTCAACTCTATTGCAGATCTTTGTGCCATCTGCAAAGAGGAATACTTTTTCTTCCATATCCTCTGCAATGTCAATTATAAAGACATTAAATAGGACCAGCCACAGTACTGAGCCCTGCAGTAACCCACTAGTAACCACCCCTTTCTTTGGAGTGGACTCCATTTCTATTACCCTATGCATCCTGTGGTTCATCCAATTTTTTTACCGATGCAGGCTGCTGGAGCCAAAGGGGGTTTGTGCCACCCTCGTGCCACAAAATGGACTGTGGCATGGTGCTAGAGAACTTGTGGCAGATTCAGTCTGCCATATCCACAAAGTTGGGATTCACAAAACCCTCCCAGTGGGCAAATGTCTAAGTACCGAGGGTACTTAGAAGTGTGTCCATCAATAGGGTTTATACATTGTAGCAATTTGCCATGGTCCCCCCAGTCTTGATCTCCTTTCAAATAACATTAACTCATGTCCCTGGTGGCTAATGGTCCATCCCCCAGCCCTGATCCCCATGTACTAAACAAATTACATCCCTGGTGGAATAATAGACCCTCTCCCAGTCTCCGATCTGTGCATATACTTAAATGAATCCTTCTGTGGTGATCTAAAGTACTCCTTTTCCCTATCCCTGATGTCCCCATAAATAATTAAATAACAATTCCTAGTGATCTAGCAGACCTTCCTCCCTATCCCCAATCTCCCCAGAAATAATTAAATAACATACCTGGTGGTCTAGTGGACATCCTTAACCCCCCCACCCTGGAACGTAGTGCCCCACCACAATGCTTCCCATGTTCCATCCTTGAACTGGTGGCTGGTACAGCCCTCCTTTTACCACCACAGTTAGCCATTGACTGAGCTATCAGGGAGTGCATACTGTATACAGTACACACTCATTGACTGACAGTTCACTCAATGAGCTGCCAATCAATGAGCACATACTATGTACAGTGTGTGCTTCTTGACAGCTCAGTCAGTGTCCAGACATGGTGGTGAGAGGAGGACTGTTGCCAGTCACCAGCTAGAGGATGGGACATGGGAGTGGTGTTGTGGAGCACTGCTTGCTGGGATGTTGGGTAATGGGGGGTCCACTAGACCATCAGGAATGTTATTTAGCTATTTCTGGAGAGATAGTAGCTAAGGAAGGAGGTCTGCAAGACCACAAGGGATTGTCACTTAATTATGTATTGGGACATTGGGGATAGGGAAGGGGGTCCACTAGACCACCAGGGAAGGATACATTTAAAGTATATGGGCAGACTGGAGATTGAGAAGGGGACCCTCTAGACCACCAGGGATGTGACTTGTTTAGTACAAGAGGACCAGGGATGGGGGGAACCTCTAGCCACCAGGGACATGACTTAATGTTATTTGAAAGGAGAACGGGTCAGGGGGAATGCTAGCTACCAGAGACGTGTTAATTTCATTTAAAAGGTGAACATAACTGGGGCGCTAGGCACCAGGGATTGCTCTTCATGGTTCCATTGCCACACAGCCACCCCACAGCTTGGGGCACACCTTCCAGAGGCACTGTCTGTTTGGCGCAGGGCCAAGGTTGCCACAAGCTGTGGGATTTGCCACCAGGACCTACCCAACAGTGAATTGGTCACAGGATCCCTGGCGCACTGCATTTGAGCACAAGCTGCCTTTGTCACAGGTTGTGCTGACTTTTGTGAATTAAGCCCTAAGTTTGTAACCTTTACTTTATTTCTTCCACTATTTGATAAGAATATAGCCATATTTGGCAGGTTGGGCTCGATTCATTTGGTTGGTTACATGGAAAGAGACATTTATAAGCAAAGGTTTGACATTCCTAGCATGTTGGCGTACCACTCAAAGTTAGATCAATGGGTAGCCCCTCATACAGCCTACTGTGATGTCAGAGGTTAGCAATACCTTTGTTGTTGTGAAGTATTTGATATTATCACACCCATATACTAACATACTAAAAAGCCAGCAGAATAGGCCTAACGGTCTCTCGAGTCTGCTCAATTTTCAGCACCTGCACTGAGGGCTGATTTTGGTGTCCCCCCTCCCCGTTGGGTTATACTGTCCCCAGTCCCAGATGTTCCACCTGTATTGGGCTTGATCAGATTTATCCTCCCCCTTACCTGTCCTATCCCATCTTAAACCCTTCCACAGTCTCCACCTCTACCAGCTCCCTGGGCAGTGCATTCCATGCCTCCACCACCCTTTCAGTCAAATAACTTCTCCTTATCTCCCCTCTGAGCCTGCCCCTTCCAGTTTACTCACATGACCTCTTGTTGCCCCACCCTTCTTCCTTTGGAGCACCCTGACTGGGCCTCCTTTATTGATCTCTCTCATGTACTTAAAGACTTCTATCATATCCCCCCATGTCCCTCCTCTTCTCCAGGGTGTACACATCAAGCTCCCTGAGCCTCTCCTCATAGATCCTCTTCCCCCAGGCCCCAGATCATTTTGGTCACCCTCCTTTGGACCTTCTCTAGGAGTGTAATGTCCCTCTTTATATGTGGTCTCCAAAACTGCACACAAGACTCGAGATGTGGTCTAATCAAGCAGTTGTATAGGGGAAGGATCACCTCCACCTTTCTGGAGGTAATCCCCCTGGCGATGCATCCCAGCATCCTATTTGCCCTTGCTGCTGCCCTCCTACAGGTCTCTGAGTTGTTCATTTTGACATCTACCACTACCCCCAAGGTCCCTCTCACCTTCCGTGACTTGAATCATGTGTCATCCCAGGGTATACCCCGGCCTGGATTTCTGACTCCCTGGTGCAGAACTTTGCACTTCCCCACATTGAATTTTAGTTTCCATTTTCCTGATCACCTTTCCAGAGCCTCCAGGTCCTCCTGTAAGGCCACCCTCCCCTCCTCCCCATCCACCACTGCACCCAGCTTTGAATCATCTGCAAATAGACTTATCTTACTCCCGATCCCCCTCCTGATGTCTGAGATATAGGCTTTGAACAGGAGTGGCCCTAGCACTGACCCCTGGGGAACCTCACTAGTAACCCACATTGGGGATGAGGCTAACCCTCCAACCACCACCTTCTGAATATGCTCAGAGAGCCAATTTTCTATCCATCTTAACAACTGTCTCCCTTCCTCCATTTTCTTCAGCTTAGCCAGCAGGCTACTGTGGTGTACCGAATCAAACGCCTTGCTAAAGTCCAGAAAAAGGACGTCCACTGGCCTACCCTGGTCCAGGGCTGTCATCACCCAGTCATAGAACTCAGCAAGCTTTGTCTGGCATGATCTTCCTGAGACAAAGCCATGCTGCTTATCATCCAAGTACCCAGTTTACTCCAATAAACCCCCTAGCCTTTCCTTGACAATACCCTCCAACACCTTGCTGACCGCCGATGTCAGGCTAATGGGCCTGTATTTTCCCACCTCCTCTCTTGATCCCCCCTTGTGGATCGGCATGACATGGGCCACCCTCATCTTGGGGCACCCACCGAGTCCTCAGAGAGGAGTTGAAAAGCTCCCCTAGAGGGACTGCCAGGATATCCACCAGTTCCCTCAGCACCCTGGGATGTATCTCATCTGGTCCAAGTGCTTTCTCCATCTAAAGGGACCTGAAGGCTTCCCCTTACTCTCTCTACTGGGATTTCAGCCTCCACATCCTCCTCCTTTTCATCCTGCACTACTGAGCCCCCACCTGTCTGTGGTGACCACTCCCTTTCTCCAGACCCATCAGGGCCTCTGGTCTCTAATGGTCCCACTCCTTGCTCCGGTTTGCCCCTGCTCCCCTTGCAAGATATAGCCCCTCCACCCCCTGGTAAACACTGAGGCAAAGTACTCATTTAGGACTTTTGCCTGTATGCGAAAACTCCAATTCTACTGATCAGCCCTTACTAATAACCAAGGGTCCAAGGACACTCAGTAGCTTCACTTGCCCAGTGCTTCTTATTAAATGGAGGGCACCACAAATAAAGGTCACATAAAATATGGGAAGACAGTATTTTGTGGTTACTATCCACAAGTTCTTCCTATATGGCACTCAGCAGTGCCCAATCTGTATGCCTAATGTTTGTTTTACTCCTACTTATAAAACCCTTTTAGGTACCACTGTGATCACTCCTGTGTCCATGTACAAGGAAACCACTCTTTGGAGTGCCCTGGCCTCTACCAATCTTGAAAGTATGTGCCTGTCTTTGAGGTCCCCATCACTAAGCTGTCTTTAAGTTTAAAATCCCTTCTTGATGGCAAGGACCATCACGTGATCATGATCAGTAATAGTATGCATGAACAAGACAGATATGGATCAGTTATTAAATGATGGCGACTTGGACTCTGTCCTCTCCAACACATGGCTAGAATGTTTTTTAAGGTAGTTGCAATATTTCAAGCTGTGTTTGTTTTTATTATGATTATAGTTCTTTGTTGTTTGTGGCAAGTTTTCACCCAATACTGCCAACAGTTATACTTTTTATACACTATATAACAAACCATATTGTTATTGTAGGCCCTCTACGCCAGCGAGTGAAGGATATAGAGTATATATATATATATGTATATATATATATATATATATATATATATATATATATATATATATGTACTGTATGCATCTATAATGTAAATTTAAAAAAAAAATGTACTAAGATTATAGGTCAAACTGACAAAAGTGAAATCTGACGTGGGGTTTCAAACCCTACCACCCACTTCCACTCCAGGCAGCACATCAGGTGTGGGGTGTGCCTTGGGGTTCCCAAACCTAACACTCACCACGTTCCATCCATAAATAAAGTCAAATGTGTACACTGTATGAGAATGGGATGAGCGTTAGGCTTCTAAACCCCAAAGCACAGCCCACTCCTACTGTGCTACCAGGAGGGGAGAGATGGGTGTTAGGGTTGGGAACCCTAATACCACATTTCTCCACTTTTATTGCTTTGACCCTAACTAGTGCATTAATAAAGTTTTTTTTTTTTAATTTTCCTTACTTTTCGAGATAGTATACTCATATCCTTATTTGGCTGTGGGACTGCTGGGTCCTCCAGACTCTACTCTCCCATCCATCCATAATTTTTCAGATAGTGTAATCATATCCTTATTTTTCTGTGGAAGCACAGTGCCCTCTGGGACCTGTGCTCCCATCCTTGCATAAATGTGTATATACCTAGTGAAATTAGTGAAAAAGCAGCTAATTGCATAAGAGGTATTCTTGCATTCTGCTACATATATGCCAAATCCCTGGAGAAAAAAAGAATTGAAATTATGCAATTATGTTAGTCCTTGATATGTGCCCCTTACCTTAGTGAACAGAAAGAGGCCAACAGTGCAATGAAGATGTTTAAGGCAGATACAGAGCTCAGAACAGCAGAGAATATAAAGTCAAATGACAAGGGCAGTTTTAGATAGACTAGGAAAAAAAAGAAAAAGGGGAGAATTGAAAAACTGAAGGAGGGAAGGTTGAAGAATACAGGCAAAAATATAAATCTAATGAAGCAAAGAGAAAGCAGATATCTACTATTGTATTTGCAGTTGGAGTATCAAAATCACGTTTTGCAGTCATAGAAAGGACAGCAACACCTGGCCTGGGTAACAATAGCTATAAGTTAAAATGCTACCTAGTTCTAAACTGGTGCAAGAAAATCAGAGCAGATCAATTCTGTATCATGTATCTACTGTAATTAAAGGCTAGCAATTGATGCAAAACCAAGGTTCCGGGGCCATTGTTCTTAACTACAAACACTGAAGTTAATCATTCAGATACTAAGAATGGGAGTAGATATCCCATTTAAGAAATGACACTAAAACCCCACAAAAATGTTAATGTATATAATTCACATGAAGTAGCTAGGCATTGCTGAGAAGTGGATGAGTGCCCCAAGACTGGAGTGTGGCCCATGTCATGCCAATCCACAAGGGGGGGCAGTCAAGGGAGAAAGCAGGAAATTACAGGCCTGTTAGCCTGACGTCGGTGGTCAGCAAGGTGATGGAGGGTATCATCAAGGAAAGGCTAGGGGGATTATTGGAGCAAACTGGGTATTTGGATGATAGAGAGCATGGCTTTGTCCTGGGAAGATCATGTCAGACGAACTTTGTTGAGTTCTATGACTGGGTGATGAGCGCACTGGACTGGGGTAGGCCGGTGGACATCCTCTTTCTGGACTTCAGCAAGGCATTTGATTTGGTACCCCACAATGGCTGGCTGGCTAAACTGAAGGAAATGGGGGTAGGGAGACAGTTGTTAAGATGGATAGGAAATTGGCTCTCTGAGCAGACTCTGAGCGTGGTAGTTGAGTGGTTAGCCTCATCCCCAATGTGGGTTACTGGTGGGGTGCCCCAGGGGTCAGTGTTGTGGTCACTCCTGTTCAACGCCTATGTCTCAGACATAAGGAAGGGGATCAAGTGTGAAATGAGTCTCTTTGCAGACGACTCAAAGCTGAGCACAGTGGTGGATGAGAAGGAGGAGAGGGTGGCTTTGCAGGAGGATATGAAGGCTCTGAAAGGTGGTCAGGAAAATGGAAATGAAAATTAAATGCAGGGAAGTGTAAGGTTCTGCACTTGGGAATCAGAAATCCAGACCAGGGGAATACCCTGGGAGGAGGGAAAACTCAAGTCATGGAGGGTGAGAGGGACCTGGGGGTAGATGTAGATGTCAAAATGAACAACTCAGAGACCTGTAGGAGGGCAGCAGCAAGGGCAAATAGAATGCTGGGATGCATCATCAGGGGGATTACCTCCAGAAAGATGGAGGTGATCCTTCCCCATACAACTGCTTGATTAGACCACATCTCGAGTCTTGTGTGCAGTTTTGGAGACCACATATAAAGAGGGACATTACACTCCTAGAGAAGGTCCAAAGGAGGGTGACCAAAATGATCTGGGGCCTGGGGGAGAGGATCTATGAGGAGAGGCTCAGGGAGCTTGACGTGTACACCCTGGAGGAGAGGAGGTGACCTGATAGAGGTCTTCATGTACATAAAAGGAATCAATGAGGGGGACCCAGTCAGGGTGCTCCAAAAAAAGGAGAAGGGGGCAATGAGAGGGAATGGGTGTAAGATGGAAGAGGGCAGGCTCAGAGGGAAGAGGAGGAGGTATTATTTCACTGAAAGAGTGGTGGAGCTCTGGAATGCACTGCCCAGGGAGCTGGTAGAGGTGGAGACTGTGGACAGTTTTAAGAGGGAATGGGACAGGTACAGGAGAAGGGTAAATCTGATCAGGTCCAATGCAGGTGGCACATCTGGGACTGGGGACAGTATAATCCAAGGGGAGGGGACGACACCAAAATAGGCCTTCAGTGCAGGTGCTGAAATTTGAGCAGACTTGACAGACCATGAGGCTAATTCTGCTGGCATTTTAGTATGTTAGTATATAAGTTGAGGGAATTAATTGATCTCAAGAGATAGTAAGCTGATCATCCAAGATACCCAAAGTAAATTGCATACCAATAAATCAAGCAATCAGAAATGCAGGTGAGGGTGTTCGTCTAATCAACCCAGTTATCAATTAGAAGTCAGTACTCTGGCTTTCATTAAAAGGATCCCTAACCTAGGTAGGCTATTTCTCCTGAGTAGGCTGCGCTTCTGTTGCTGATCACAAACTGTGGTAGTCAGAGTGGGGTGGGCTGTAGCACTTCAAAAAGCCCTCTCAACCTCTGGAAAGTAGTTAATTCCTTTGATTGACTGAGATGACTGATGTAGGAAAAGGCTGTAACAAATGGAGAATAGCCCTCATGACCCAAGTCAGCAGTGAGACTCCTGCTGTTTATGTGAAAGCAGAGGCTTTAAATTTTAAATAGTCTTTTTTTGGTGCCAGTTGCCTATAGGCAAGTAAAAATCTGAGTCCCGACTGGCAGCAAGTCTGTTGCAGGGCAAAGGTTATTAGCCAGAGAAGGTCACCACTTGCTGCCTTCTAAGCAGGTCCATATCCCTCATTGTCTGGGACTCCACAGATGTCTGTTGCTGAGAAGTGATCAGTTGCTGGCAGTGGGTGGGTGGGCTATTCCTCCTGAGTAGGCTGCACTTCTGTCACTGATCACAAACTGCAGCTGTCTTAGGGGGTGGGCTGTAGCACTTTAGAGAGCCCTCTTGACCCCCTGGAAAGCAGTCTATTCCTCTGACTGACTGAGATGACCAAAGTAGGGGATGGCTGTAGCAAATGGAGAATACTTTTATTACGGGGACTGCAATCACAGAGTGGGGGGCGTGCCACAAGACACAAGAGAAAAGATGCCAGTGGGGAAAAAAACAATTTTCACCTCACAAAAAAGGATCTTTATTCATGACTCGTGATACTAAAACTCTTTTTTAGTATCACGAGTCACAAAAAAAGATTTATAATGGTCAAAAAACAACATGTCAGGGGCATTTTTTTACAGTTAAGTGCAGAATCCAGTTAAGGGGTTCAGACAAGCAAGCTACATGTGTTGGTCATTATCTACAATGTCGTTTTTGTGGTTTTCCAAATTTGAATTTTTATAGGGGAAAAGGGAAAACAAGAAGGCGGCCATATGAAAAATCAAACAAAAAACTGCACAAAAATGGGTTCCATACTGCAGCACAATAATGTAGCATAGAACATTTTATTTACTGTGCTGCTTATGGACTGATTGGCAGGGCTCTAAGATGCCAGTTCGACAACACTTTTGACAACTGGCATCACAGTGATGGGATTTATGTTGACTGCAAGTTGTGGTTGACATACTGTAAATCCTGATTGTCTCCTGATCCGTTTTTCAATTAGGGGGCTCTGCCCCTTGCATCCGTGTAATAATTATAATCAACTCAATGTCAGAGTTGATTTGGGGGTTCAGGACTGGGAGATAGTGTGCCCCTGTCTCAGACACACCAACACAGTGACCTGTCAGTGAACTGTCGATATTATCAACAGCAATGTAGGTCACTGTGTTGGTGTCACTGTAAGGGGGAGGTATATCATTTGGGTGAACCATGTCGGGCCATTGGACCATTTGAAGCACATATTGGAGTATCATATTTGGATAGTGATGATTTTACTTTGCATGCATAAAGTAGGGGCATAGGAATATGACAATGTTGTAAAATGAAAACATTGTAGAGTGCTGGCAGGAGAATGCAAAGATAAGAATATTTTCAGTTCTAATGCTTTCTTGCTAATGCCCTTGCTATTGCAAAAATAGACTTGTTAGTTAGTACACTGTGTACATCTTGTTATCATGATAAGGAAATTGTCTTGCGTGGTCTGGCTGCACAAAATGCTGAAGATTAACAAAATTAGAGCTAGCAAGCAGTATGTGAGACATGCAGTTTCAGACCAGAAGAATGGTGATGTACCCAAACATCTAATTACCTTGTATGGATATATGCTGAACACAGCTAGGGGAGAGTGAATTTAAGATGGATTGTGAGAGGTGGAGGGTGAGGAACTACAACCCCAGTATGAAGTGCTGAAGTCTCCATGCCCATCTGGTTATTCCTCAAAGGGGAAGGTAATTGATTATTACTTGTACTCTGAAGCTGGGTTGCTGGTGCTAATGCAGTATATGTGTTAATTCAATAAACCCTGCTTTGTGGCATGCAGTTCCTCATTTCTAGTGTAATCATTCACTCGATAATCCAACACCTTTGAAAATAGAGATTTTCTAAAGGGTATTATGTAAAATATAAACAAAACAAAACTTTGGTAAAGTACTGCATCATTGTCATAGAGCAGGACTTTAGCCACCCCTTCACTTTTTTAGTAGTGGAACAAGGGTAGATGCTTGGAGGACAACTTCTAAAACATTTTTAGGTGAAACTACAACACCCCTTAACCATCTGTTTCCTGTCTCACTCACAGTCTCTGAACCAATTATTGGCATGGTTATCAATTATTAAGCTTCACAGTTTAGACAAGGCAAGGCAAACTTATTTGTTAGGCACTCATCAAAGGCTCGGAGCACTGTACGAGGAGAATATATATTTTTTAAATAAAACCAAAAAACATGATAAAACTGGTAAGGAAGATGAACGATAAGGATAAAATAAACCACTCTAAAAGTTTACAGCAGACTAATTGGTCCCAAAGGCCATGATAAATTAATACGTTTTTTAACAAACCCTTTAAAAGTTCTAATGAGGATGCCCCTTTGACTTTCACAGAAAATGAATTCCAAAACAAGGTTGCAGCCATGCAAAATGCCCTGCCTCAAGTGTATTTTAAATGGGGCTATGGAATCACAAGGAATTGTCCCTCAGAGGAATGAAGGGGATGGACAGGCATGTAATAGGCCAGAAGGTGTCACAGATAATCAGGGCCCAAATTGTGCTGATCTTTGTAAGGCAACAAACTTATTTTGAAGCTGATGTACCACGTCACTGGCAGTTAATGCAGATCCCCTAGAACTGGTATAAAATGTCTGGAATGGGCTGTTCCAGCAATCAGCAGGGTTGCCGAGTTGTACACAAGCTGCAAGCAATACATCAGACCCACAGATAGAACCAGTTAGATACCATTATACTACCCAAATGGGAGGTATCAACAGCATGCAACAGATTTTACAGGTCAGTGGTCACAAGATAAGTTTGATCCAAGCTCTATTACCCAGATGGTAACACCACTGTGGAAAACAGCTGACAATTGATTCTCTATGGTCGGTTTGCTGCCTATGGTGATACCCAGATTGCTTACAGTACCTTTCTCACAGCTCATAGGGTACTGCCACTTAGTGACTGCAACAAGACACTATTCTTATTCAGTGCTGCCCCACATGACACAACCTCACTAGTAACACCTCAGTCTTGGATGAACTCAGCCTGGGCCAGCTTGATGCCATCAAATGCTTGATTTCTACAAGACACTCATCTGGCACATCACATTGCCCCTGTTAGGTGCACATGACAGCGAGAGCTGGGTATCATTTGCACAGAAGTGAAAACAAAGATCATATTACCTAATAATCTCTCCCATTGGCAAAATGTACATGGTAAATAAAATAAAATAGGAGCTAGAATCAACCTCAAGGCTTTCCACAGCAGACAGCAGCAGCTCTTGAGATGTTATCACCTAGTGCCACCTGCAACACTTCGCAGGACAACTAGGACTCAAACCAATGGAAAACTGCACCAGTGAGTCCCACATAGTGCCTCAAGCATGCCAAAAGCACTCCATGATAAACCGCATCAAAAGCTGATGACAGATTCAGCAGTACCAAGATTGAACACTGACTGCTGTCTCTCACCATGAGAAGATAATTGAACACATAGACCAGAGTGGTTTCAGTGCTGTATCATGGCCTAAACCCTAACTGTAATAGCTCAAGGATCTCAAAACCTTCAAAGCAGTCCTACAACTGTTCCACTACAAACTTCTCTACTGCCTTCCTTAACAATTTGGATGACAGAGATAGGCATGTAATTTGCCGGATCATCAGGGTCCAAGGATGCGTTCTTCAAAAGTTGCAACACCACTGCCCTCTTCAGTTCAGCAGGGAAAACACCCCTCCAAAGTGAACACCTGACAATCTCAGCAATAAATGGAACTATGGTCAGCCAGCTGCTGGAAAGGAAACTTGTTACAACATACAGTGCCTAGGGTGTAGCCCCAAAACCACTTGGGAGAACCCCCACTCTTGACTTGGTCAAACTTAACCCTTAGAGACCGAGTGCTCCCATTGCCCTCCACATGAACACTGCTAGCCCATGACAGGTTGCCTGAGAAGATACTAACCCTGATAGAAGACAACATGTGCAGGAAAAACTGATTAAATTTATCACAGTTTTTTTTGTGAAAAAACTTTACCCAACCGCAGAACGACAGGATTTAGCAATCTGTCTACAGTGCTGAAGAGTTGAGTTGGCCTATTTTTCCTTCAACAATCACAAGAGAAAGGAAAGCCATCTTTTCCAAGTGATTGCCTGCTGACAGTCACCATAGTGACTGTTCAGCACAAACCTGTCCTCCCAGAGTAAGAACTCACCCAGGAATGCTCCAACCTCAGCCCCATTAGTCTTCAGCCTCCTGCAGTCAGTGTTATACCAAGATGACCTAAGGCAGAAGGTAGAGGGACAAAAGGGATAGGGTGCAAGGGCGTCAAAGGCCACCAGAATTACTTTATTATAGCCCTCCAATGCTTCCTCCACATGCCCAATACATGCCAATACCATTCCAGAGATGTCCAGATATGCCAGAAGATCATGTGGCTCCTTATTTCTCAAAAGGCGATATCTGACCAGTTCCACAAGAGGGATTTGAAAATATGAGGCCCCACACAGGAATTGAACAGCATTGTAATCTGATCATCTGACCAGATTAACTTTGACATTATTAATGTCAAGACCCAATGCAAAGACCGTATCTAAGATGTGGCCTTTCTGGTAAGTTCTGGTGGCAACTGCCTACACAAGGCCCAGTGAGGACATGAGCTGGAGCAACTATTTTCCAAGCAGAGAGTCATCACCCTTGACCCAGGCATTGAAATCACTCAGCACTAACAAGCTGGGTGAGTCCATGAAACATAGAAACATAGAATTTAATGGCAGATAAGGACCACTTGGCCCACCCAGTCTGCCCATGTATCTACCTGATGGATAAGCTGCAGAACCTAGTTAACCAACAGCTTTTTTCTTCCTACTCCCCACTAGAATTGCCTTATGTCTGTCTCATACATTCTTGAATTCTCCCACTGTTCTTGACTCCACAACCTCCTCAGGAAGGCTGTTCCATGCATCCACAACCCTCTCCATGAAAAAATACTTTCTAACATTACCTCTGAGCTGCCCCACCTCTATCTTCAAATTGTGCCCCCTTGTTCTTGCACATCTCTTTTTCTGAAAGATGCTACCTTCTTGGACTTTAAAGCTCACCAGTTCCTACAAATAATCACTTTCATGCACCAGAGAATGTTACACAATATGTTTTTTTTTTTAACTGGGAGAGACACACTAAGCTGAAAGCTTGTTTACAGGTGCAACCTGGGAGCACAAGGAAGTTAATTCACTTGCTTAGGGTCACACAGTATGCAGGTGGGGGCTGTGGGATTCAAACCCAGGTCTCCAGGTTTGCAGCTCAGAGCCTTAAACCACTGCACTATACTGCCTCCAGATTTTGCATCCTGCGCCTAGACCTCCTGTAATAGCCATGCATTCAAATGAATTGAACGCCACCATGGGGTATGCCACTTATTCAGCAGCAAAGCATAACTGACCAAATCAAAGACCTTAGTGAGGTCACAGATATTGTACCTTTAATCTGACCCACATGAATAGCACTATAGATGTCATTATTAAATTTGAAAAGGGCTGAATCAGTGCCAATGATGCTCTCTGAACTTATGTTCAGCATCTGAAAGAAAACCATGGGACTCAAGATAATTTAGCATTTATGCATGGACTACCATTTTCATGATCTTTTCCAAGTGTACAGAGTATGGAAATAAATCTGCAGTTGTCCACTGGATTTGTAAGCCCACTCTTATGGACTGGGGTGACAAAGGCCTGTTTCTATTTATCTGGTTTAGTGACTTGGAGGAAGGACATTATAGAGTATTTGCAGAGGGGTCACAATGACTGGGGCTGCCAGCTAAAAAAAGTTCAGGCTCAAGGCCATTGAAGACCAGCAGAGGTCTTAGGTTTTATCCTTGTTAAATGCCATAGGACATCTTTATGTGATACTAGTTTGAGGGGAAATTCAGGATGGACTCAAAAGAGGTCAGTAGTTATTGGGTGAGAACAGAGGGTATTAGTTTCTTGCAGGGAATATTTATGTTTACTAATATCAGTAAAGGACTGATTAAAGGAACTGACAAGTCATGGTGTTGCAAGGCAATTTTATTTTCAAGTGTTTCTTCTGTGAGGCTCAGGGTGCAGTACAAAGAGGTTACAATAAACAAGAAAATTAATAAGTAACTAGCTAAATAAATAAATATCTCCAAGGAGCAATCTATCCTCTAGAAGCAGTTCTAATAAGTTAACTAAAAGTTAACTAATATAAATAAAAATAATTTATTAGCAGAAGGCTAGTTTAACAAACTCTGGTCAGAGCCAAAACGGCTGCTGTAAAATAACCCAATATGACATGGGGGAGTTCTAAAAGTGCATTGTTTTTTTCCAGGACTTTTTTTTTTATGCACATACAGTTGCATTGTCAGGGTCAGAGTTGTTCTAGTAAAAATTAGTGGCATGCTGTAGGAATGCAACACACTGTTTATTTATGCATGAATACCAGATTCTGCATAGTTTGTTTGTGCATGGTAATTAGTGAAGGGCTCTTAAAAAGTTTGAAATACTCTTCTGTGTGAGACCTATACTGATTTTTTGTAACATAATTTGATTATGGTGAAATAAAGATTGAGTGGTACTTTATTTCAGTTCTTTAGAATGGCAGTCTGTGAAAACTGATAGCTGACACATTCGATAGAAGGAGAAAGTGGTGTGTGACAGACAAGTGTGGAGATTATCATTATAAACATATTCTACAACTGTTTTTCCAAGTCATTTAGTTTTCATGGGGAGCAGTAATATTCTGACACTGTGAGGGCTGCATGATCATTTGAGTGAGGTCGATCAGTAGGATTGCTTGTCTACAAGCTGTGAATCATTACAATTGATTAAGTCATACATTTCAGTTAAAAACACTTATCAGTCTGTAGTGTAAAAGTAACATATGGAATGAACCCTACCCATCCCCCTCCACATTCCACACACACCTATAAACACTGCCATTTTCAAAGTAGATGTCCTCTCAAATCACGTAACTATCGTAACCTCAGTACCAGCATTATTACACATCTCTTTTATAATAAATAAGTATTAGTTTTTATTGTGAAGAATGTTTGCTTAAAATACAGATCACAAAGTCTTTGTCAGAGTGACAGGTCCATTTAATAAAAAAAAATCTCTGCAGTCTGTGTAAATGTCACAGAGTTTCTTCATGCATTCAACCAATGCGCTGTATTGATCGATTGTGACATGTACATTTTGAATTGCTTTTCAATTCACTGTTTACTTCATTTTTTTCTTCTCATTTTATGATTAGGCTGCAATACTTTGCATTTTCATTTTGCTGTATGTACGTCATAGCGCAAACTTGTATCTAAGAGTCTGTTGCTTCTGAGGCTGAATGATAATTGTGTTAACAGACTGGATACAGTGTATCATAAGAGGCTGCTTGATGTAGACTGGATACTATGTATGTTGGGCATTTTGAAAAATGCCTACTGGCTGTGTACAGGTGACATGTAGGCATTCCAGCACCAGAATGCCATGCAGCAGTGCCCTATGAAGCCCTGGCAGCATTCACAAATGGGGTGCAAGACCCTTCTGCATGGGAACTCTGTGCTGGCCACATGGCTCTGTTCTGAGAGTGGGACAGGGGCATGACAGGGGAGGGTCCGCAGCAGTGTGAATTCACTGAGGCACTAATGTGCTGCACTGGTGTTGGTCAGCTGTACATGGGGGACCCTGCCATAACTGTTCTGCATGGTTGCCAACCCCCCTTTGGACACTGGATAGGAGTTCCAGCATTGCAATCTCTGTCCCACTGTTCCACTGTTCCACAAGCCAACTGTGCTCTTTTGGTGGGCTGGCAGTGGCCATACATGCAAACGCCTTGAAGTTGGTACATGATGAGGTACACAACCAACCAGAAGTTCATGCCCAGCCACAAAAGGGATCCACTGTGGGGAAATGGAAGGATGGGCATCCCATTTGATGCTGCCCTGAATCCTGCACCCAGCCCCTGGGCTGCCACATTCTACAGGTGTGTGGCTGCACACCAGGGGGACGGGGATGTGGCCAGGTAGACTGTGATCATGAATGCTGATGGAAAATGCCTGTGCCAGGGTGCGGTGCTGCATGGGTGGGATACGTGCATTTTGTGTGTATATCCAGCCCCATATGCAAATCAAGCCCCTTATGAGTGTGTCTGATCTCTGTGGTTTGAAGCTAAATTTTATGTATGCATAACTGATGAATTGATTAAAAAATATTTTTTTATTTTGGGAAACTGCATCAAAAATTTGGAAATGATTATCATGTCCTACTAATATTGTTTCATGAAGATAGATGTTTTTCTTACACAAACATATACACACATTAAGGCTGGTTCCTGACACCATCCCATGGTCTGTCAGGAGTATTTACCTCTTCACTTGTCCTGCTACTTCAAATTTTCAGTTAACTTGTACAGCAAATGACAAGCTTGTTCTTCAGGCATGACAAAACTTGCAATACACACCAGAGGATAAATATTTCTGGTGTATGTGTTTACTATGTAGCACACATAATATGATATATAAGTTACTACATATGGAATTAACATTATAGTTTACCTTACAGCTTACTTGTGTTTAATTTTTTTTCCATAATGAAATTCTGGTGTAGTGAATTAAGCTCAGGCTACATATAAGATGCAGGTTCAAATTTCATCATGCGTGGCTCAGTTGGTAGCACATCTGCCTCTGGACCAGAAGGTCATGGGTTCTCGTTGCACACCGGGATTGGACTTGCACCTAAAAATTGCTGGCATCCGAGTGCAGTATTAAGGGGTGCTGTACTACTGAGGTGTGCCGTCCTTCGGATGAGATGTTAAACTGAGGTCCCTTATGCTCATCCTGGTGTCCTGGAGGAAGTAAAATAACCCAGGGCACACTTCGCAAAGAGTAGGGAACATTCCCTGTGTCCTGGCCAACATTCCCCTTCCCATAAACCCGTTCATGCAATTATCCAGGCTGTGTGTGGGTGATTATGTGCGATATGGCTGCCACCACACATTCAGTCACTTCACTACCAGTCTAGCATTGCTTGTAAAGTGCTATGGGATACACTGTGTATGAAAAGCATTATATAAATGCTGATGCTTCTTCTTCATCACAAATGGTAACACACTGTGTGTTCCATAATAGCTCCTTGGATCTCCTCGTACATTAGTATAACCCGAATAGAAGCCAGATCATCCTAAACAAAAGATTTTGCTACTCAGCTGTAAAAATTGATGCCAGTATGGCATCCCTGAAAACCAGATGTGGTATCCGAGATGTAAAGATGTGCATCAGCCAACCCCCCTGTGAAAGTGAAATACTGTTTCTGAGGTGTTAAATCGCATACCATCAAAATATACCTCAATTCCCCAGAACAAAATAATAGTTTTGCATTTCAGTTGAGCTAGATGAATGACATAGTCAATCAAAATACTTTATATTTGTATGCAGAGCAAGAAATTTGAATAATAATACAGTTTACATGCAGATAATCATCATTGGGCTTAATAAGTTGTGTCTGTGAGGTAAGGGAGCCCCTGCTCATATATACCTAAATATATGTAACTATATCTATATCTATCTATCTATCTATCTATCTATCTATCTATCTATCTATCCACACACATACACACACACATATATATTCTTAGCAAAAAAACTTTGTTAATGCATTGGTTAGGGTTCAAGCAACAAAGGTTTGGAAATGTGTTAAAATTTCCAACCCTAATACCCCACCCTCACCCTGCACACACCAACAGGCATCAGAGGTGTGCCTTGAGGTCATAAGACATAATGCTCACCCCATTCCATGAGTAAATAAGCTGAGATGGGTACAGCATAGGAGAATGATGTGACCATTAGGGCTCGCAATCCTAAGGCACACTCCTGATGCCTCTTGATGTGTGTAGGGTGGGGTGTTTACAATGGAAACTCTAACAACACATTTCAAAATATTTGTCACTAGAACCCTAACTGATGCATTAATGATGCAAGAATCCTTGTATGAATATATGGGAGATAGCAAATATGTCTTTTTAGAGTAAACTCAGTCAGGTCCAAATGGCCTCTGGCTTTTGACTTGTACCCTACTATGATAATATGATACAATGATTAGTGAATTTTTTTGCTAAACATATCCTTACTTTTTGAGAGAGTATAATTGTATCCTCATTTGGCTATGGAAATGCAGTGCCCTATGGGCTTTGCACACCCATGCCTCCACAGATGTACAGTATACATGCATGTTGTTGTGGAAGCATTTCAGCCAAAACAGAAACCAGATTGTAAGCTTAGCCTTGTTTTTACCCCACCTCATGAACGCTGGGCTGAAAATGTTTAAATCCTTGCCAAAACATTATTCCACACCACTGAATGTCATTCGCCACCACAGGTGAGAAAACACATTTTGGCCATAATTTGAAAACTGGTAACTGTCATGTTCATGAGGTGATGCAAAGAAAGAGATAAACTGAATCTTTGTGGTGTGAATATTGAAAATTACGAAAGTTAGGAGTGAGCGTAGCGAAATGTCCGCAGATGTGCACATCGTTGCCATTTTAACATATTTGGACTTCAAATCTTCAGCGTATCCTTCTTATGACCCCTCCTCATGCACAAGTATGGTGAACATTTTGAAATCCAGCCTGAAAGGCAATTTTTCCAACAGACCACAAAATCAAGTTTTGAGTAGGATTTGCAAGATGATACCAACATTGTTCATGAGGCGGTATCTCCAAAAGGCTATGTTGAAAATGTTGTGTCAAAATCATGAAAAATGGTAAAGTTAGGTACCAAAGTTGAAAACCTCATTAAATTACAGAAACCACATTTACCTTAGTGTTTCAATTCCCTAGTAGTGTAGCGTTCCTTCCCCCATTCTCTGATCACCGACCAGTTGTATAACATTAACTGCCTGGTAGTCTAGTGGTCCTTCCCCCTCCCACAATGTCTGATCACCATCCACATATAAAAATATATATATTTCCTTGGTACTGTACCTGTCCCTCCCCCTACTCATTCACCATTCACCATCCCCATATAAAAAAATATTTACTGGTATTCTAATGGTCCCTTCTTCTCCCCCATTTACCGATCACCACCTCATCTAAAAAAATCTATTATTTCCTGATAGTCTAGTGGTCCCTCCCCCTCCCTGTTCACTGTTCACTGTCTCTATCTAAAACAAATTATTGTTCTCTGGTAGTGTAGAGGTCCCTCCTCCCTTCCCCATTCACTGATCACTGTCCTCTTCTAAATAAATCTCTTTTTCCCCCTGGTAGTCTAGTGGTCCCTGCCCCTCCTGTTCACCAGTCCTCCACCACAGGTCAAATAATATCTTATTTACCTAGTAGTCTAGTGGTCTCTCCCCATCCCTGATCCCTGTCTCTTGAAAAGACTGTCCCTCCACACCCCTCACCTGTTGAAGTACTCACCCACCACCTCACTCCCCCATCCCTACTGACAGCTGGCAACCATCACAGCCCTCCTTTCATCTCCACTGCTGGCCACTGACTGACCTGTGAATGATCCTTGTCCCATAATCACAGTCCCCCCACTGCTGGAAGTACTCACACCCCACCCCACTCTCCATCCCAACTGGCAGCCAGCGACCAGCTCAGCCCTCTTCTCACCTTCACTGCTGGCCACTGACAGACCTGTGAATGAGCATGTATTGTATACATGTGCAGTAGATTGTGTCAGCCATCTTGGACATGGTGGAATGTGTCATGACCACCAAATGTTTGTTTTTTTTAATTATGGCTATCCCCCCAATGAACCCTCCCTCTAAGCACCCACCACCCATAACACTTCCCAGAAACATCAGAGAGACACATGGGGTGCCCAATCCCCCAGTATCCCAATTAGGACTCCTCCCTGTTTTTTTTTTCATATTGCACACCTGACCCTCCTTCTCAGTGCCCATCCCCCCAGAAACACAAGAGTGACACTGAGGGTGCATAATCCCCCAGTGTCATGACCCAGAATCCTCAAAGTTGAGTTTTTAGAACCCTGTCAAAAGAAAACTGTCTGTCAATGTATTTTTAGTAAGAAATCCTAAGGGTTGTTGTTTTTTTTTAAACCTGTAAACATAAACTGTCCATCAACGTCTTTTGCAACTGTTTCTGTCCCCCCACCTGACCCTCCCACTCTGCACCCACTACCCTGCACCCTCAAAGCCCTTTCTTACCAATCAGGTGTCCAACGCCATAATCCGCTATGGATCACAGACACATCTTCACTCTTCAAAGCTGAATCACAAACTGAAGAAACAGGTATGCAGTTCAATGTATTTCAATGGTGTTTTGAACTTAGTGGCATAACGTTGTCATTATTTCATAGTTTTGACCCAAATTTTCAACATGCCTTTTTTAGGACCTCACCTCATGAACAATGACACTTTCATTAGGCAAATCTGTCCCAAAAGATGATTTTTTTGGTCCCTGCATGAAATCACCTTTCAGGCAGGAGTTGAACATTTTCTCTGCCCTTGTTCATGAGGTTGGGTCAAAAGAAAGTCATGTTGAAAATGTGGTGTAAAAATATTCAAAAACAACAAAGTTATGAGGCTATGTCAGATTTTCCAAATGCAGGCTCATAACTTTGGTAATTTTCAATACTTTTACCCCAAATTTACAATATGGCCAAATCTTTACAGCACCTCATGAATGTGACGGCTATCATTTTTCAGACCCTGGACAAAATGTTTCTTCACATCCAGAAAATTGATTTTGCATTCCCTGTACAAAATGACCTTTCGGGCTGGTCTCAAAAATATTTTCTGCTCATAACTTTGGAAATGGTGAATATTTTTACCCCAAATTTACAACATAGCCATATCTTTACAGCACCTCTTGAATGTAACAGCTACCATTTTTCAAATCCTGGCCAAAATGGTTTACTTCCAGAAAGGTGATTTTGCTCTCCTTGCATAAAATCACCTTTCAGGCAGGACTTGAAAATTTTCTCTGCCATTGTGCATGAGGTGGAGTCATAAGAAGGCTATGTTTTAATTTGGTGTAAAAATATGTATGAACCAAACAATTATTAGGCTGTGTTGAATTTTGTAAGTGCAGGCTTGCAAGTTTGGTAATATTCAATGATTTTGCCACAAATTTTTAACATAGCCATTTTTTTACAACACCTCATGAATGTGACAGCTGTCATATTTCAACTCCTGCTCGAAATGAGTTTTGTATCCTGAAAGTTGATTTCACAATCCCTGCATGAAATCACCTTTCAGGCAGGAGTTGAACATTTCCTCTGCCCTTCTTCTTGAGGCAGAGTCATAACAAGACTATGCTGAAAATTTGGTGAACAAATATTACAAAATAGCAATTTTATGAGCCTATGTTACATTTTCCTAACACAGGCTTGTAACTTTAGTAATTTTCAGTATTTTTACTCCAAATTACTCAGCTGTAACCCTATCACCTCTGGTCAGAGTTTGTTTGTACAGTGTTATGTTTACTGTCATTCAAATGGCTGTTGGGAGGAATTAACTGGTGGGTGGGTTGATATCTTATAGTGAGGGAGAGGGGAAGAGTTACAAAGAGAAACATAAAACTTGTTTGAAGTATGTAATGTTACATTCTAATACAGTCAGTACTGAAAGCCTTAGAGCATGATATGATCCAGATATAGCAGCAGGGGGCCTGAAACTGGTCATCCTTAACCATTCAGATGCCAATGGCTGACAGGATCTTGGTCACAACCTGAAATGTGAATGGGCTGAATGATGTAGTAAAGCATAAGAGGATATTGAGTAAGGTCAAGAGGTTAAAAACAATATTTGCTTGATGCAGGAAACAAATATGTTGAAATGCAAGATGGGATGCATAAATAAGAGCTAGAGGGGGAGCTGGGTAGGCTTATGCTGCAGTTCAAAAGCAAGGGGAGTGGCAGCTTGTCTTTGTCTTATGAATATAAGTGTCCCATCTTGTGTCCATAGGGTACTAGAACTGCTCACTTTCGTTTCGCAGTTCTCTTGCCCTAAGAGTATGTGATGCAACACTCTTATATCCATAAGAGGCCCTTCTTGCATCCCTCTAAATCTATAACAGATGTTTTGTTGTCAATAACTCTGTGGAGCTGCAAACTGTAGATACCATCAAATACCTTGTGGGTCCCTCCAAGTTAGCCCAGCTTTACAATAAAAATTATGACTTCCTGCTGGCTACAATTAAAGATGACTGGAACAGATGAAGGAAGCACCCTCTATCAGTTCTGGCTAATATAAATGTCATAAAAATGTCAGTGTCATGATGTGCCTGTACATATTCCTGGATCGTTTTTCAAACAGTCGGGTTCTATTGTCCATATTTCTTTCCAAACAGTTGGGTTCCATTGTCCATAATTATTTTTTTTGTCTTCCCTGTAGCAGGATGGGAACTGCATCATCCCCTGTTCCCATCTGCCACAGCCATCTACAACCACCTCCAAGACTGGGGACCATATCCCGTGTGGGTTACTCCTTCCCCCTGTGGCAGGACCAGGAGGAGAGAGCTGTCTTCTCCCTGGTCACTCATTCAGAAATGCCCCGACTTGGAGCAGTGGAGCTGGCTTACAGCCAGACAGAGAGGGCTTCATGAAGCCCATCCTCCACATTTTCCACCTCTTTCCCCCTGGCCAGTCACAAGTGGGCAATGAACACATTGTGTGAGCTCCACCTCTGCAGAGACACCAAGGTGTTCTGAATGAGGGGCCATCCCCCTAGATGTGAAACACCAACTCCTCCCACTGAATTTCTCCAGGAGATGGTTGAGTGACTGGCTAGAGACCCCCTCCCTGAAGGAGGAGAACTGTCCTTCAGATGCTTGATCATCTCTTCCCTGGCTGACCCACAGCATCCAGAGTCCTTTCCACAACTTGGGTAGTTGGCATGGCAGGAGGTAAGGCACTGTACAACACCTATGCCCTCCATGCCAATTTGTCTGCTTTGTCCATAAATTTTTATGGAATCACAAGACTGTGAGAAACTGAAGATGCATTTTACAAATGTCATGTTAGTGGAAGAGTGACCCTTGCCACATTTCAAATACTGTTACTAGGCTGCTCAGTTAACTTAAGTTCTCACTAGCCTTCATCGTGATCCCCAAGCCTGGGTGCTGTTGGAGAAAGAGGAGGTTGGGAAACAGCTGAGGAGGGACTGCCTTTTACAGGTAATAATGAATTTTAGAGTGCCAACCCTGCCCAGTCCTTTCATTACAAACATCATACACATCTGGTTGCTTGCACACAAAAGGGTAGACCAGTGGACCAGCTACTCACCTCAAGCTGCTGTCACCAACATACTTAAAACCAAGCATCATATTCTGTATTCCTGTACCAGGGTCACTGAGGTGACAAAAGAAGCAGTTAATGTGTGACCCAATTGCATGAGCGTGGGATGTTATGATCCTTCAGGGAACTCCAATGTAGGTGGGCATTGAAGACAGCTCATCTATTTGTATGCTTGCAGCTACAACATCGTATTCTTAAACTATCTCCTAAAAGTATGAGCTTAGTGGCCATATCACTTTTTGAAGAGGAGCTATGCACTCTACAGCCCATTATCAAACTGATCCTGGGTGGTGTGAATTCTGCTACAGAAGAATTAAAAGTTAATGAGAGACTGGTGTGTGTATCCAGTTCACCACAGAGTCCTGCCACAGCATAGCACTTGGCTGAGTGCTGTAAGAGTAATGGGTTGCAACAGGTTCAGTTGAATTACTTTTACCATGCCTACCTGACACATACTCTATTTGCAAGGATAAATCCTTCTAGTGCCCAAATTCTGGGGTGGGTGATGGTAAATTTCTCTACATGACCTTCACCTGTCTCAAAATAATATTCTTTTGGCTTGCTATGCACAGAATCATGGAGAGGGTAATGGGAGTGAAGTTGCCCAAATCCCTCTGGAGCTCCTTTCAGGGGCTAACCCAGGCAGATTCAAAGTAGGAAAGGTCTTGGACTTCTGGTCTATAGCCTTAATTAATGCTAGAAAAGCTGTGGCCCAGTAGTGGGTATTTACTGACCCTGGATACAAACAACACAATGGGACTGTTAATCATTGTCTAAGTACAGAGAATCATCCAGTAGGGAACAGTGAATTTATTTTAGCTGCACTTGAATTTATTTTGCATCGGAATGTTTTTTCTTTTAATGGGGATGTTTATTTTCAGAAATGTGGAACTGCTATGGGGGTTGCAGTAGCTCCCATGTACTCTAACCTGTATATGGGTTTTTGGGATGAAAAGTACATATTTCACAGTAGTTTTCATGAAAACATTTATTTTTGATGACATTCTTTGTGTCTGGGAGGGAACTTTGAAGACACCTCTTTTTAGTATAGCTTTTAATGACTTATGTTAGTTTTAAATTTGGTTTATTCATTGTTTTATGTATCGTACAGGCACTTTGGTTATGAGAAAAGCACCTTTTAAAAATAAAGAATGAAATGAAACGAAAATGAAATGAACTGAACAAAGGAGGTAAGAGTTTTTAGAATATATTAACATCAATACTATGAATTTACAAATTACAAGTGGATGTGATTCAAACAGTGTTAACTTCCTGAATCTCACCTTGCAGTCCCTCCCAGGTCACAGAGTCATGTCAGTCAATTTCAGAAAACCAATAGCAGGAAATGCTTTATTTCATTACAGAAGCCACCAATGGAAAAAAAAATGAAAAACTCAATCACTTATGAATAGTGCTCAAGATTATGCAGAAACTGCACAGAGGATGCATCATTTGAATATCAAGCACAGGAATTAATGTAGCATTTTTTGACCTGAGATTACAATTCACAGGTTTTAGACCAGGCACTTGTGAGCGTGTGCGGAACAGAGCAAAGTACTTTGTTACAACCAAAAAGTAAGGAAAGTCTAATTGAGGGTGATGTAAATACAGGAAAACTGATCATATTTTCCAATGAGATTAATTCCCTTGTGGGCAAAGTCAGTGCATTGAACCATAGACTATGGTCAGCACTACAAGCAGACAGCACTTTGAAATTCCTGGTCCAGAGCAGCCCACTGGTAACTTTTAGGAAAGGTAGAAACGTAGGTGACATTTTGACACTGAGCCATTTTGAGGCCAGTAAGAAACCACCTGTAACCACAGTCTCTAGAAATTGTCTGCCCCCCAGCTGTTTTTTCACTTGCAGAAATTGCATTGCTTCCAACTAGGCACAAAAAGGGGAAATGTTTTATTAAAGGCAATCAGAAGGTTCAAATTAAACATCTAATAACCTGGAACATGCCATTTGTTGTGTGTGCAGCCTGGTGTCCCTTTCCAAAAATATTATGTAGGGAAGACTGTTCGCCCACTGAAAAAAGAATTCAAAAACATAAATTCATAGATTCATAGACTCTGTCAGCAGATAAGGACTGCCAGGCCCATCCAGTCTGCCCATTTACGATAGCTTACAAAGCAACCAGTGACCCTTACTGGTCATTAGCTTAACTTTTTCTTCCTACCACTATTATTCCTTTGTTTCTGTCCCATGCATTTTTTAAAACCCACCACAGTACGGGCTGCCAACACCTCCTGGGGCAGGCTATTCCATGCATCTACTACCCTTTCTGTGAAGAAGAACTTACTAATATTTCCCCATGTGTGGCCACCCTTCAATCTCATATCATGTCCTCTTGTCCTGGCACTACTGTTGAGCTGAAATATGTTGTCCCCTTCCAACTTGTTTATGCCCTTGAGGTACTTGAATGTTTCTATCATGTCACCTCTCTCCCTCCTCTGTTCCAGTGTGTACAAATTTAGGTCCTTTACTCTCTCCTTGTAAAGATTGTGATGTGATGCAATCTGTTCACCATATTGGTCACCCTCCTCTGCACTGTCTCTATTTTGTCAATGTCCTTTCGAAGGTGTAGTCTCCAGAACTGTACACAGAATTCAAGGTGAAGTCTCCCCAGGATCTTGTACAGTGGAATCATTGCCTCCCTCCTTCTGCTTGTGATTCCCATTCCAATATATCCCAACATCCCACTGGCCTTTCCCACCACCTAGGCAGTCTGCCTAATGGCTTTCAAATCATCTGTGATTATGACCCCCAAGTCTCTCTCCTCCTTAGTTACTGTCAGCAGCTCTCTTCCATCCTGTAGGATGCTTCAGGATTTCTGCCCCCCACATGCATGATTTTGCATTTCTCTGTGTTAAACCTTAGCTGTCATGCTCATGACCATTTCTCCAACTGTTCCAGGTCTCTTCTCAGCCTTTCCACACCCTCTGGGTTATCCGCCCTGTTTCAGATCTTAGTGTCATCTGCAAACAGGAAAACCTTTCCCTCCAGCCCATCTGCTATGTCACCGATGAAGACACTGAAGAGGACTGGCCCCAGTACTGACCCCTGAGGTACCCCACTGGTTTCCTAAATTTCCTCTGATTGAGTTCCATTTACCACTACTCTCTGTTTTCTGTCTCTTAATGAGTTGCCAGTCCAATTCACCACTTTATGTCCAACTCCCAGGCTGCCTAGCTTGATGACCAGTCTCCTATGTTGGACCATGTCAAAGGCTTTACTTAAGTGGAGGTAGGCAATGTCTACTGCCCACCCCTCAATGGTCTACCACTTTTGTCATCCAGTCAAAGAAATCTATCAGATTTGTTTGACAGGATCATCCTGCATGGAACCCATGCTGCCTGGGATACACCAGCCCATTGGCTACCAGGTGTTCCACAATTCTTTCCTTGAGAAGAGCCCCCATTATCTTCGTGACTACAGAGATTAGACTAACAGGTGTGTAGTTCCCCACTTCTTCCCTACTTTCACTCTTGTGAAGAGGGATAAAGTTTGCCCTTCTCCAGTCCTCTGGGATCACTCCAGTGTCTAAGTACCGACTGTACAGGGCTGAAAAGGGGCTGCCAGTTCATACCTCAGAACAAGAGAGATATTTTAAATAATGGTGAAAAAAATGCATTAGACTGTCATTTCAAAAAGTATCATTCAAATGTTAGCCATTTAACTTTCACTGGCATTGAATATGTAACCCCATTAAAATGAGGTGGAACTCAGAAACAGCTACTCCTACAAAAGGAGACCATGTGGACTGCTACACTTAACACTGAGGTTCCCAGAGGAATTAATGAAGAAATGGGTGCATATATTCAGAAGACATGCAGGGTGCATCCCTGCATTCAGGGGTTCAGGGTGGTTGGTTAACACCAATAGGGTGGAGGGGTGGAGGTCTGCTAGCCACCAGGGATCTGGGCTTGGGGGGCATTTCCTACATTCAAGGGACCAGGGCCAGGGAAAAGTAGCCATTGCACTATGCAAAAGAGGGTCATTGCACTGCTTGACTGTATGGGTATTCGGGGCCTGGTAGGGGTGCTGACATCATTCTGCCAGGGCTCAGGGTTCAGAGAGGGGGGTACTGTCATCTCTATGCCAGTTACTGGGTCTCAGGAAGGGGATGACAACTTCTTACGGGAGATCGGGGCCTGGGGTGAGGATTGACATGGTGTGAACAGTGCTCAGGGTTGTCATGTTCCACTGAACCACCAGGGACTGTTCAGACCTATGGCTATGGGTGATCAAGGCTTGTGGAGGGGGGGCTGCACCAGCACATTCAGCCTGGTGCAGCAATTGAGTCCATAATGATCATGCATGAGGCCCCTCTGTACCATGCATGCCCAATGAGCTCATTTGCATGTTTGTACTGAATATCACCCATGTGGGATGTGACACATTCAGGTATGTACCACGCATTCCCCCATGGGTGGTCTTCAGCCCTGCACCCTGGATGTACCACTCCATATATGGTGGCCACCTGTTATGTGCCATGTATCCAGAGTCCAATATTCAAACAGAATGCATGATCTTCTCCTACTGCACATTCTGTTTGAATATCTCAACAGAAACAGACTGCACAGATTATTTGTGTGATGCACTGTTATGTGCATGCATCTGGATGGCTCTGAATATGACCCCCATAGATTACAAATCTTATGTATGAAAATATATTCACCACATTAATTTAATTTAATGATATTGTTATTGAATTGGGTTAATCTAATACAATGATAGTTATCTATTTTTAGAAATTGTCTTTTTAGCTGTTTACATTTTGTCTGCATTGTATTCATTTGTCATGAAATTAGCAATTTCTTGCTCTAAAGAAATGCCAGTGGAGTTGGTTATAAGTATTACATCCAGTGTCTCATTGGTATTTTTCATGGGATAAAACAGATTTTAGACATAGTTTATCAGATGGTATTTTCTCTTTTATATTTTTTGTATTTAAATTATGGTGGGTTGAAGGATAGTGTGACGTGTTATATAATTTTGGTGAATGATTTTATAAGTGTGGTTAATTCATTGCCCTGCATCTGGCACACACCCCAAGGAAGATCTACATGGTCTAAGCACCGGTGTTAGAAGCAGCATATTCTCTGTGTCTGAATAAACACACCTTTAATATAACTGATCATCAGTCGTCAACCCGAGTGCCACCTTTTATTGTTTTTGTTTATCTACTGACCCTCCCACCATACAGCAATGGGCTAACAATATACGATTGTGTCTCAAGCACAAAATAATCCAGCCCCTAGCCAATGAAATGGTGGTGATGTTCTTTCAACTCTGGACCCACTTAATACTAGCCATATAGAGTTATTCATTCCCAGTATAAGATTAATCCTTGCTATGCCGTGCAAAATTATTTTTCTGATAAAACTCTTTTAATATATTAATATCCTACTAGTTATCAAGTTCTTGACATGATGCACTGGGTTTTTCAGACTAATTAGGCCTACTAGCTTCCTTTCTTTGTTAAACCGCTTGATCAAATGTAAGGTTAACAAGCATAATGTGTTGTATTAAACTAAAGGGAAGTATATATATATTTTTTTTAATGTGTGTGTTTTCCTATAGTTGCTTTAGGCTAAGTAGATTGTACTGAGAATGGGATATGTATTTGGGTGTTTAGAACATGCTGTTTGTATAAGGGCTGTATTTTGGGTGAGTAAACAGGGCTGTATTCAGGGGTTCAGTTCTATGCCAGTTGAGTTTCCTCCTGCCTGAGGATAGGGGCTGAGGTAAGCTGTTGTGTAGGAGGCTGATTGACTAATACAGGAGTGGCAGTGGGCCCTACTCCCACCCACCTCCATCCCACCCTCCCCTGGCTTGAGCACACTTATTGGGGCAGTGCAGCATTTGGATTGGTGGATAGCACTACCAGGTGCATCCGCTAATGTGCCCTAATAGAGGAGATTGTTCTTTTTAATGTTATAGAATAATGTTTTAGAGTATTCACCTGGGAACAGAAGAGGGAGGTGTGTTCAGGAAAGTGGTTTGGGTTATCTTCTGTTTTAAGTATAATATTTGAATAGCTTGTACTTTGAATTAGTACTGTTAGTTACAAATGTTAAAAGTACTAGTTTGAGTTACAACTGTTACTTGGGCTATGATATTGTAACTATTGATGCTTGTGTACTAGTTGGGGGAACAGTTGTTGACAGTGATATTTAGAGTGAAATTTAAATCTGTGCTGTTTGCCTAGTGTGGTAGAGCTCTCTCACCCACCTTGTGTTGGAGGCTTTCTTAAATACTGGAAAGCCATTGGGATAGGGCTAGAAGGGCTGTGTGTTTCTGTTTGTGACTGAAACTTGAAGCAGCAGGAACTGATAGCCTGTGACATCATATGGTACCTGATGTCTGCATACACACACTGTTAGCTGGACTGGACACACACTGGACTGTGTGTGTTTGTGAGACTTGGGAATACTATTGGTGGGGTTGTAATTGCGTTTATAAACAACTGCAGTCAGTATAGACAGACTGTATTTCACTGTCCTGAATAGGTAGTATAAATCATGGGTAGGATTGTGGCATGCAATAGTTGTGGGACATCATTGTGGATGAACATACTTTGGAGGCTAGGAGGGTGCCCAATATGCCACAGGCTAGGGAGGCTCAAGGAAGAGGTTCAGTGGCTTGGCAGGGAGCTAGGGAGGTTGAGGGGAGAGGGCAGGGTTGCATTGGTAGAAGAGCTGACATCTGAGAGTATTGGGGGGAACCACAAAGAAGGAACAGTAGGTCAAGGGAGGGGTCAGGGGAGGGGCAAACTAGACAGTAACCCAGCTGTGGAAGGGCTGATGCTGGTAGGGCCTAGTAAAAGAGGAGTAGCAGTGGACAGGATGAAGGAGAAAACACATTGTAAGGCAAAGATGGTAGGAAATATGTTTCCTGTACTAGGGAAACAGGGGAAAGAGGACACAGGAGGAGATTGCACATGGGATAGTACTCATGAAGAGTAGGGAGTGAGAGGCATTACTAGTGGAGAGATTGAGCATGGTGTGGCGGGGGAGAGATAATACTCAGAGAGGTAAGGAGGGAGACAGAGGTTGGCAGTCAAACAGGAAGGGAAGGGGGTCTCAATTGAGAGGCGCGGGGGGAGACACAGGTGCAAATGGTAAAAGTACCATCTTGAGTGGCTCTGGGAATGAGAAACTGGGTGGGCTAGTGGTGTTGGGCACAAGGAAAGAGGAGGGTGGTGTACTGGTGTTGGGGAACTCCACAGTCAAGGGGATCAGATGGGGCAGCAAGGGGAAAAGGCACAGTTGGATATGAGTGGAGTCCATACTGGGATTAAAGGCAGACAAGGCAGGATAGGCAATCCTAAGGTATGCAAGGAGGGGTAGGGGGAAACCACATATTGTGGTACATGTGGGGACAAATGACCTAGCAGGGGAAATGGTGGAGGTAACAAGGGAGAGGTTTAAGGAAGTGGGAAGGGTGTGCAAGGAGACTGGGGAGTCTGTGACCTTCTCAGAGGTGCTCCCAGTACCCTGCACAAGCACAGTGAGAAAGGAGAGGATTAGGGAGTTGAACACATGGTTGGTTGAATGGTGTCAAACTAAAGGGGTATGGAGTTGTGGGTGGCTGGGGCAGTACCTGGGATGATAACAATCTGTTTGCAAGGAATAGGCTGCACCTCAGTGGGAAGGGGAATGAAGTATTAAAGCAAAGACTGGGGGGGTATATTGTGTAAAGGTGGATTTAAACTAGATGGCGGTGGCAATTGGTCAGCAGGTAGGCAGCGATCCAATAGAGTGGAGCCACACTCTACCCCCCAGACTAACAGGGAAGGCCTCAGAGCAGCTGAAAAGGGAGGGAATAAAAGGGAGGAGATGGAAGGTGATGAATGGAAAGGGGCAGAATGGAGGGTGGTCTCACTGAATGCGAGTAGCTTAAGAAATAAATCAGCTTAGCTACAGGCACTCTTGGCAGTGTGGAGGGTAGATTTTGCTGCTGTAATGGAAACATGGGCAACTGAGCACTGGGACTGGGATCTGGCCTTCACAGGGAACAACTTAAACAGGAAGAACCATAAGGAGGGGAGGGGGTGGGGTGGCAGTCTACGTGAGGGATGGGATCAAATGCACAAGGGACGAGGGAGAAGAAAGGAGACAGGCAATCTGGCTACAGCTCCTAGACTCAAGGGGTAGGAAACTTTAGGATTGGGGTGGTATACAGGCCACTGTTCTGGTCTGAGGAGCTTGACAGGGAATTAACGGGACAAATCAGAAATGTACGTAGAAAAGGGAAGGTGGTCATTGTGGGGAATTTCAACTTGCTGGGGGTTGACTGGAGTATTCTGGTCACCTCCAGTGCTAGGGAACAAGTGCTCCTGGATGTGATCCAGGAGGGTCTCCTAACACAGTTGGTCAGTGTACCTACTAGGCTAAAGAACACTTTAGATCTGGTATTGTCAAATGGAGAGGCAGTAACGGAAAAAGGGTGGAGGACCCACTAGCCAACAGTGATCACCAAACAGTGTGGTTTAGGATCACCATGTGCAGGGAGCCAGAGAAATCATTTACCCGGGTGGAATCTTCAGAGGGGCAGACTTTGGGAGGATGTGGACTGAACTGAAAGGGAAACTGGAGGGCATAAGGCAAGAGATGAACATGGAGCAGAAATAGGATCTTATTAGACGTGGGGTTACAGAGGCAATGGAAGCCTGCACCAAGACATAGAGTAAGAAGAGCAGAGCAAGGAAACCATGCTGGTTGAACAACAAAGTAGTGGAGGTGGTGAGGGTAAAATGAGAGGTGCACCAGAGGTATAGGAGAACATGAAAAGAAGGGGACATGAAGGAGTACACAAAATCATCCAGGAAGGTGACCAGAAAAGTGAGAGAAGCCAAGGCTCTGAGGGAGCTGAGATTAGCTACAGGAATTAAGGGTGGGGGGACTTTTCAGATACATAGGGGAGAAAAGGAAGTGCAAGGAGACAATAGTGAGGATAAAAAAGGGTGGGGAGTGGACAGAAAAGGGGGAGGAAAAGGCAGATGCACTGAATGAATACTTTTGCTCAGTGTTCACAGAAGAAAAGGGGAGACCACTACCACGATGGGCTGAGAGGGTGGGGATGGGGGGAAAGGAGGCAACATATGGAAGAACTGAGGGAGGTAGAGTCCTAGAGGGACTGAGGGCACTGAGGGTAGACAAAGCTCCAGGGCTGGATGGTATCCACCCCAGAGTGCTGAGAGAAATGGCTGAGGTGATGGTGGAGCCACTGGCAGATCTGTATAGCACCTCAGTGGAGTCAGGATGTGTGCCACTGGACTGAAGGATGACACATATAGTGCCATTACACAAGAGTGGACCAAGGGATGAACTGGGTAATTATCGTCCAAAAATGTCTCACCTCCATAGTGTGCAAACTCATGGAAATGATACTAAAGGAAAGACTGGTGTCATACCTGGAGAACAATGGCCTCCAGGATGTGAGACAGCATGGGTTCATTTTGGGGAAGTCTTGTCAAACCAACCTGATACAATATTATGACTGGGTGACAGGTGAGCTGGATAAGGGTCATGCAGTGGATGTTCTTTACCCGGACTTCAGCAAGGCCTTCGATTCAGTGTCTCATGGGTGACTTGAGGGGAAGCTAACTGGTGTAGCGGTAGGGCCAAAAATGACAAACTGGATTACAAGCTGGCTGAGTGGGTGGCTACAACAGGTGGTAGGGAGAGGGGAGATCTCAACTCCAAGGCCAGTGATGAGTGGGGCACCACAGGGCTCTGTGCTAGGGCCAGTATTATTTGGGCTCTTCATATCAGACATTGTGCATGAGGTGGTGAGCAAGGTAAGTCTGTTCACAGATGACACCAAAATGGGACCAGTGGTGGATGGAGTGGAGGCATGGAAGCAGCTGCAAGGGGACCTAAGCAAGCTAGAGGAGTGGTCAGAGATGTGGCAGCTGGGGTTCAGTGCAAAGAAGTGCAAGGTTATGCACTTCAGGGCAAAGAACCAAGAAGAGAATACTGGCTGGGAGGGGTTAAGCAGGAGATCACTGAGGAGGAGACAGACCTAGGGTTAATGGTAACAGGGACCATGACAACACTGCCCAGTGTAGAAGATCAGCTGCAAAAGCAAACAAAATGCTGGGGTGCATAGCAAGGGGGTTTTCATCCAGGTGAAGAGAGGTGATCTTGCCTCTTTACAGGTTGCTAGTAAGACCACACTTGGAGTATTGTGTGCAGGTTTGAAGGCCATACCTGAAGCATGATATCAGGCTACTGGATGGAGTGCAGAGGAGGCCAACGAAGATGATATGTAGAATGGAGGGGAGACACTATGAGACCAGGCTGGGAGACCTGAATATGTACACCCTGGAGGACAGAAGGGACAGGGGAGACACAATTGAGACATTCAAGTATCTGAGGGGAATCAATAAGGATGGGGCAAATGCGGTCGTTAAACTAAAGAGGGGAAGGGACACCAGGGGCATGGGCTAAGAATAGAGGGGAGAAGATTTAGGAAGGAAATGAGGAGACACTATTTGACGAAGAGGGTGGAAGCAAAATGGAATGCACTACCAGAATGGGTGGTATCATGTAAATCTGTTAACAGCTTCAAAAGGTCATGGGACAGGGATCTGGGGAGAGTGAGGGTGGGGGAAGTGGGGAGTGGCATTGAGATGACAAAAAGGGTGTGGGGCAGCTGCAAGCTAGGCGTGCTAGCTGCACACTCAAGCAGACTTAGATAGACCGGGTGGTCTGTTTCTGCTGGCACATTTGTATGTTTGTATACTAGTACCTCTGTACCACAAATGTACCTCTTTCAAGGCACTGTGGCTTTGTATTGACTATGGAAAGTATGTTAGAATGTTGTCAGCTGCTTGTTGTGTTTTTCAATAAAATTTATTTACAAAAGAAGCAAACTCTTGTTCCACCTCTCCAATCTGTGGCACCATCATGCCAGTACACAGCATGACTCTCACTAATCTGAGAGTAATGCCTGTTACCTATTGTGTTATAGTCTATGACTATTGTTAGTTTTTAATTCAGTATTTTAAGTTTTCCTTTCACATGTATACAATGACACAGTGGACAAGTGATGCAAAATAGTGTTTCTTTTTTCTTCACAGGTGACAGGTATAGTTTGAACATATGAACATATAAAGAAGTAATCAAAATAATGCCATTTTGGTCTAACTAGTCCACTAATATTTCGGTGTCCATAGGTAAGGTACTGTCCCTGGCCCCCATCCTCCAATCCTTTCCACCTGTCCCTCCCATGACTCTTACTTTCCCTTTATGTTTATCCAAGCCTCTCCTGAAGCTGCTGTCCATCTTTCATGAGATCACCTGTTCCTGCAATGCATTCCAACTGGACACCACCCTCTCTATGAAGACGTGTTTCCTAACCTCCCTCCTTCACTTCCCCTCTCCCGGTTAAGACTTATGTGTAATATACTATGCGCTCACCACAGCAGCCATGTGAGGCTAAATAATTTCTCTTTTTTCTTCACTGGTGACAAGCATAGTAAGACTGAGAGTGGACAAAGGCTGTACTGTGTGGCCATCATGATAGCCTAGTGAGAATAAACAATTAATTTTTTTCTTCGCAGGTGACAGTTATAGTAAGACTGATACTGGAAGTGGACAATGGGGTTCTATGTCATAATGGTGATCATGGAATGGCAATCGCCATTACGGTGAGTGTACATCACCAACAATCTATTTTGGCGATGTACACTCCCGGATCATAGCAAAAGGGTGCTGTAGAGTTGGATTTATTTTATTATGTGGTGGGATACACCCCTTCCCATGGGGGGGGTTTCCACACTGCACCATCTACTAAAGGATTCTCAGCTCCAGGTGGGTGCATGTAAGGGGGGATGCAAAACAGGAACAACAAAAAAATTGCCAGACCAGCACCAAAGAGAAGTGCATGCCCAGTACTGATCTTGGCACTCTTGCAACCCCAGTCTGCCCCCAACCCACCACACCATGTGGCCAGCTCGGCAGCCCACTGCTGCACTACACCTCAGAAACCCTCCCTCCCCTTCTGCCCATCACACAGCCTGGTCCTTCCCCCCACACACGTATACACATAGCGACATCCTGTCACTATATTTGCTGACCCCTCATCAGGTCGCCCCCTACTAGGTAGCCATGAACACAGGTGCCATAATTGAGTCATCATTTTGTAGGCACCCAGTTTCGGTGACCTTGTTCACTGGATACCGGACAATGGATATACCATGTGTGCAGACAATGGATATACCATCAATACAGTCAACCATGGTAACTAGTTGAATGGAGTCTAAATCATTTTCTCTTGTCTTCACTGATCTCCTGTTTTGCTGCCGTTTTATCCAGCAAACAAGACTTCTTCTCCTCTATCTTCTCTGTCTGGGGTACCTTTATGCCATTTCAAGGCATGGCCATCACCAGTGTGATGCTAAGTATCCTTTTCGGAAGTTCTTTTTCTTTTTTTTTCTTTTGTTTCCTTTCACAGCTGTGACATAATAGAAAGGTAGGAGGAGCAGGTACTCAAAATGGCAATGGAGAGAAGCTGCGTGGAGTAGCTCAGTAATCTTTCCCCCCTTGGTGTGCCAAGCATGCCTCAGCTAACTAATTTTTATGAATAACATATTGAAAATGAATGCCTGGTGATAAAAATGCAGGTTCCTCTCAAGTAGAGGTCGAGCATAAATGCAGTAAGGACTGGAAACTGTTATGGGAGTTTGGAATGACTATGGTGTCTAAAATGCCTCCAAAGGCTCAAAAGACAAAGAATCTTGTCAGAAACATAGAAACGTAAAATTTGACGGCAGATAAGGACTTCCTGGCCCATCCAATCTGTACATTTTTCCTACCCAGTACATATAACGCAGGCCCCACTTGACCGGCAGCTTACCCTCTTTTTTCTATTGCTAGCGTTCCCTTATGTTTATGACATGCATTTTTGAATTCCCCCTTTGTTGCATAGTTCCTTAAACAACCTTGAAATGCAAACACATTTTACAGCAACAATGAAGGACAAATCAGGGTCTAAGAACCAGTCAAATATCCATGTACCTGATGCTAGCAGCATTCCCTCTCCAAACAGTGTTCAAATTAATGCATTCTCCAAGGTACATACATTTTTCACAGCACCTGTGTTTTTACTTAAGTCAATGCCAAAACAACTCCTATCTTTGGCTTAGACATCTGCTACAGAGAATTCTTACTCAGAAAATGAATCCTGCACAAGCCAAGACCCAAGGGGTATGGAAGGACCCGGATGGGATCTGACTGTGAACACCGAAGGATTGACATCACAGAGTGAGGAGAAAGCAAGCCCCAGGGGTCACCCAATCATTAGGGACTCTATAGCAGCAGAGGACTCTGTAGGGGAAGCCATTGACCCCGATGCTGGCGAGGCGTCTCACACATGTGCTCATCAAAATTTGTCTACACAGCAACAGCATCAAGAGAAGAATCCCCTGGTTCTAATAGAATTGATGTTGAAATTGTGAGCTCTGAAATAATGGGTGAGAAGCGAGGCCCTGCTCCTCAGGGACAGAATATTCAAATAAATACAGACGCTGTTTGAGACACACAACCCTTCATATTCACACCCCAATCTAGTTCAACTTCAGAGGATTAATATAAGGTGATGAAAAACGTTTCTCAGTTATAAAATAATATAAGTCTCACTGAAACAGAATGGACACAAGCTTTCCTACTAGCTAATCTTACACAGCAGAAAGAAAAGGCAGAATCTGAAACTTAATCTGAATATGGTCCTGAAAACTCTTCATTGCCATCGTGGGCCACTTTAATTCTGGAGCAAATTTCGAAAGTTGATAATAAACATAAAAACATTGAAAATCTTGAATTAGAAATGGACAACTTTTAAACTACAATAAACCAGTTAATGGATAAGAATAAAGAAATTAAAACTGAACTAACTAAAGCCCTACATAACATTTCAACTTTGGAAGAAAATAGACAAATTAATTCCTATGCAATGGCAAATCAAGAGTCTTTAGCAATTAAACAAAGAATTTGGGGAGAAACTGACAGATTTTGAGGCATGGGCTAGGAGAAAGAATGTGCATATCCTTGCTGTTCCTGAAACTTGGGAGAGTCAAAGATCTCTAACAGAGGTGTTTTCACAAATAATAGTGGCTTATTTAGAGACAGACATCCATAATGTCCCGGTTGATAAGGACTGCATTCACTGTATTTCTTGGACAAATAATTATGCACTGCCACACAAGGCCCCATAAGACCTACTGTGGCCAAATGTTTTTGTTTAGAGGATAAAGATAAATTGATGTCAGTAGTGTACAAAAAGAAATAAATTACATTAATGGGGCCACAATTTCCATTTGTAATTGTCTTCCTCCCAAGCTGATACAAAAAAAATATGATACTCTCTGGAGCAAGCTGTGGACTAACAGGTATAAAGCTATAATGATCTACCCTGCATGGCTGAAAGTTAATATTGATGGTATACAATATACATATGACACCTTAGAAGAAGCCACAAAAGACTCAAGAGTGAAACTACCTGATCTACGACCTTACGGTGCCAAATATTTTGTTGACTGATGGTACAGCAAAATCTTTATGTTGACCACATTTGCAGTCGACATAAAGGTAGTCACTGCCTACCATGTTTTCTTCAGGGGGATTTACCTCCCAAACCCCCCAAGCAGGGGATGTGCTCCCTACCCACCAAGTAATATAATCAACTTTGAGGTGGAACTGATTAGGGAAGGGGGTGCAAGATCCCAAAAAACAGTGCCGGGATCCAGTGCCAACACTACAGTGACATGGCACTGTTGTCTCTGTAGTGTTGGTCATTGTCAACATGTCACTGTCATGGCAGTATACAGAAACTACATGGCATCTTCTAAAAGTATTGCATGAAGTTAAAATAGCTGAAGTTTACGGCACTGTTTTAAATAGGTATCAGTAGCTGATGGTGGGGGTGTAGCTTATGATAGGTAATGGTATTTCAAAGCTCCTCACTTGGATAGCACAGGATTTACTTTCTGTTTTGGATGGTAATAATACATATCCTAAATGGGATGTTGGGGGGTTGGAGGGAAGGGGGGACTAGCTTCATAACAGGGTTTTTTCTTTCTCAGGTGGCTACTAAGTGTTTTTGATCTCTGCATGTGTTTGTGTTTTTTTATTGGTCTTTTAATGAGTAATTACTTTACAGTGGTAAAATGAGTATCATTTAACATAAATGGACTAAACACATCTATTAAAATATCAAGGATTCTGGCACATTTGAACAAAATTAAAGCTGACATAATAGTCACACAAGAAATCCACCTGGATATTGTAGAGTCAAAAAAAAATGACAAACAAAATCTTGCATACATACTTTTCTCCAGGTTCCAAAAAAGTGCAGAGGTGGCAATATTAATTAGGACAAATCTTAAATTTTAATAAGATAGAAAATGGACTATAAGGAAGCAAGGATTCTTCATTTAAAGGGCAAGGTACAAAATTATATGGTAACAATAGGCTCTGTATATGACCCATGTGAAAACTAAAATTTAATTTTTAGCAAAAATAAATGAAGGCCTGACTGAAATTTAAGCAACTAATATTATTCTAATGGGATATTACAACTCATTATTGAATCTGTGCTTGAATAAAAATAATAAGGTTTCCCCCAATAATAGAAGAATCTCTTGGGCCCAATTCCAGAAGCCCTGTGCCTGGCACAAGGGACTTGTGTCCAACATGAGGGATGCAAGTAGCACTTTGTGCTAATAGTTATGACCTGTGGTATTCTGAAAGGCAGCCTGCAACAAGATGCAGGCTGCCTGTGGCAAAATGGACTTGCACCACCAGTGCGCCCCAGACCTGGCAGTGATCTGGCACAAGGGGGGTTTACAGCAGTATTTTCACCCTACTCCCAAAAGGCGTCTGCCACAACCCCACAGTGGTATTCCAAAACAACCCCTGGAGGACATTCAGCAAAATACAGTTACCCCAGCTATGAGCAGGTGTACCTGTACCTTACCACCCACCTGGGGTTGCCTCAATGTGCCCACATCCAAGCACCCAGACCATGTAGCACCCCCAACTCTGGAGCCCCCACAACAGAAATAGACAACCCCCAGCCCCAGTGCCTCACAATGCATAGAATGCCCCCACCCAGCCCTAGTCCCCAGTAGTGTGAAATAGCAGCCCCCCACTGATCCATGATCCCTGAAATAGAAAAAATAGCCAGTTCATACAAAAAATGTCGCATGTCCCACAGTAACCCTGGTGGTCTAGTGGACCCACCCATCCACCTAGTAGTGACCCACTACCCTGCCAACCATTACCCAGTAGATTAGTGTTACAGCCCTCCTCTCACCACCATGGCCAGCCACTGATTGATCACTGTGCAAGTGCATAATGTACATAGTCCACACTCTTAGCCAGTACTAAGTACAGTACACACTTGCTCATTGCTCAGTCAGCAGCTGCGTCATGACGAAGGAGGAGAAACTATGCCAATCATTGGCTGGGTAAGGGGAGTGGAGTAGTTGGTCACTGCCAGGTGGAGGGCTGAGGTCCACTAGACCCTCAGGGACTGTGGGACACAGACCATTTTTTGTATGAACTGGGCTATCTTTTCTATTTTGGGGATTGTAGATCAGCAGGGGGATTAGTACTTCATCTTATCAGTGCTCGGTGCAGGGTGGGTGGCACCTCTGCCTGGTCAGTGGGCATTCCCTATGGTTTGCAGCACCTTGTTCAGGTGCACCCTCCCTTTGGTGCAGCATTTGGGGTGCCACAAGTCATGGATGTAGCCCCAGGGACCCTGTCTTTTCTGGAATCAGGCAGAGGTTCCCCAGCACATCAGAAAATGGTGCAAGTCACAATCATCAGTGCCTTGCACTATAACTTCTGGAATCGGGCCCCTTATGTCTTGATCAACTTTCTTGAAGCTAATGATTGAATAGACACCTGGAGAACCCATAATATGATTGCAAGTACTCATCATAACAGGAAAAATAAAAAAAAATTACACAAATCAATTACATATTCATTTCCAAAAATGTCATTAATCATAATGACCTCTAATAGATCTATAATTTACTCTGATCATGATGTGGTCAAAATGAACATTGATTTAAAAATGAATCCTATTAAAGCAACTAGAATGTGGACCTTTAACAACGAATTATTAAAACATGAAGAATTTGTAACTAAAATTGAAGAGGTAATACAATAATTGTGCTTTTTTGATTACTCGGGGCAGCAACCCATTTAATCTCTTTGGGATGCATGGAAATTGGTACTCAGAGAAGCATGCATATCCCAGTAAACATGGCTCCATAAACAGATTTGATATGGATCAACAAATCGACTAACAGCAAAAAGAAGTAGATATTTTAGTGACACAAAATTATAATAAATACTTTTCAGAATGGTCAGATTATACACTGACATTTCAAGAAAAGTCAAATGCAGAAATGGGGAAAACATAAGGAAAGTTAAGAGAGCAAGATACCTACATGGGGACAAATCTAGCAAATTATTAGCCAACCTACTTAAAAAGAGGAAAAAGCAATATACAATAGTTAATTTAATAAATAAACAGAACATACAGGTTGCAGAATGTGAAGAGCTAGACAAAATATTCATTGATTATTGTAAGGAGATCTATCAGAGTAATAATAAACTCTCAGGACATGGAGGAATTCTTAAAAAAAGCCAACTTATAACGTATGGAGCTGAATCCAACTTCATTTTGAATTCAAGAAATAGAGAAGGTATGAGTCCTGGTCCCATTGGATTTCCCAATGAGTTAAACCAAATGTTTAAAGAGTTGCTTGTGCCATGGATCTTCCAGATTATGATGGAGTGGAGGATGGGGGGGTATTCCTGCCACAATGATGGATGCAAAAGTGGTAATAATTTTAAAGTAAACCAAACCAAAATAACTAGTGCAAAGTTATAGGCTTATAGCCTTTCTTAATTTTGACTACAAAATGATAGCAAAAACTGACTAATAGCTTGGTGGAGGTTCTCCCGCTACATCCATCCCAATCAGAATGGCTTTGTATGTGGCAGAACCACAGCAACTGCAGTCAAGAGGATTCAGTCCTTTATAAAACATGTACAAAAAGAGGATGCCATTTACTTTGCATTAAACCTGGATGCAAGTAAAGCTGTTGACTTGAATAAACAGGACTTATATCTTTCAAGTTTTGGGGAGATGGGGTTTGCCTTATAACATGAAGAAGGTTATAAAGGCCCTGTATAGTACCACAGTAGCAATTTTTTTTAGTCAATGGCCATCTAACTCAGAAAATTTAAATCAAAAATGGGTTACATCAGGGTTGCCCCCCTCTGAAATCCTTTTCATTTTATGTATTAAACTTTCATTAACAACAATAAGAATAAGACTTAGATCAAGAGTATTTACATAGAAACTCAAGAAATTAAACTGAGTGTGTTTGCTGATGACACGTTGCTACTCTTCCAAGATTTAAACAACTCTATTCATGCATTACTGGATATATTTAAAAATTGTTCAACCTTTTCTGGCTATAAACTTAATCAACAAAAATTTATGTTAGTGCAACTAACCCGAGAGAAAGCGAGTGAAGATTATAAGAAATGATTATCCTTCCAAAAAGTTGATCAAATAAAATATTTAGGTGTTATTTTAACAAACCAATTGGAAAACAATATTCTGCTTAATTACAACATTGCCAAAGATAAAATTAATAAGAAACATGACCTCTGGCATAATCTTTCACTTTCTCTCTGGGGAAAAGTTGAAGTGATTAAAATGATGATTCTTTCCCATTTAACTTTTATTATACGAACATACAAACATATGAATGTGCCAGCAGAAACAGACCACCTGGTCTATCGAAGTCTGCTTGAGTGTGCAGCTAGCACCCTTAGTTTGCAGCTGCCCCAACCCCCTTCTCCTATGTCATCCCACTGCCACCTCCCACCTCCCCCACCCTAACTCTCCCATTTTCCCTGTCCCATGTCCTTTTGAAGCTGTTCACAGATTTACATGATGCCACCCATTTCGGTAGGGCATTCCATTTTGCTGCCACCCACTCTGTGAAATAGTGTCTCCTCAGTTCCTTCTTAAATCTTCCCACCTCTATTCTTAGCCCATGCCCCCTTGTGACCCTCCTCCTCCTCCTTAACTTAAAGACCCCATCTGCCCCATCCTTATTGATTCCCCTCAGATACTTGAATGTCTCTCTCACGTCCCCCCTGTCCCTTCTTTCCTTCAGGGCATACATATTCACGTCTCTCAGCCTGCTATCATAGTCTGTCCTTTTCATTCCACATATCATCTTCGTTGCCCTACTCTGCACTCCATCCAGTAGCCTGATATCATGCTTCAGGTATGGCCTCCAAAAACTGCACACAATAGTCTAAGTGCGGCCTTACCAGAGACCTGTAGAGGGGCAAGATCACTTCTCTTCACCTGGACAAAAAAACCCTCTCTATGCACACCAGCATTTTGTTCACTTTTGCAGCCACTCTTCTGCACTGGGCAGTGTTGTTCATGGTCTCTGTTATCATTATCCCTAGATCCTTCTCTTCCTCACTGATCCCCAGCTTAACCCCTCCCAACCAGTATTCTCTCCTTGGGTTCTTCACCCCAAAGTGCATAACCTTACACTTCTTTGCATTGAACCCCAGCTGCTACCTCTCTGACCACTCCTCTAGCTTGCTTAGGTCCCTCTTCAGCTGCTTCCATCACTCCTCTCCATTCACCACTGCTCTGATTTTGGTGTCATCAGTGAACAGACTTATCTTGCTCACCACCCCATGTGCAATGTCTGATATGAAGAGCCCAAACAATACTGGCCCCAACACAGAGCCCTGTGGCACTCCATTTGTCACTGGCCTCGGAGTTTAGAACTCCCCTCTCACCACCACCTGTTGCAGCCTCCCACTCAGCCAGCTTGTAATCTAGTTCATCATTTTTGTCCCGACCCCTACACCAGTTAGCTTCCCCCCAAACCACCCATGAGGCACAGAATTGAAGGCCTTGCTGAAGTCCAAGTAAAGAACATCCACCGCATGACCCTTATCCAGCTCATCTGTTACCCAGTCATATTATTGTATCAGGTTGGTTTGACAAGACTTCTCCGAAACAAACCCATGCTGCCTCACATCCTGGAGGCCATTGTCCTCCATGTACAACAACAGTCTTTCCTTTAGTATTGTCTCCATGAGTTTGCACACTATGGAGGTGAGACTTACCAGGCGATAATTACCTGATTCATCCCTTGGACTGCTCTTGTGTAATGGTACTACATGTGCCATCCTCCAGTCCAGTGGCACACATCCCGACTCCAGTGAGATGCTGTACAGAAATGCCAGTGGCTCTGCCAACACCTCCACCTTCTTCCTCAGCACCCTGGGATGGATACCATCAGTCCCTGGTGACTTGTCTACATTCAGTGCCCTCAGTCCTTCTAGGACTCTACTTGCCTCACTTCTTCCATCTGTTGCCTCCTCTCCCCCTGTCCCCACCTTTCCAGCCCATGGTGGTAGCAGACCCTCCTTTTCTTCCATGAACACTGAGCAAAAGTATTCATTCAGTGCTTCTGTCTGCTCTGCACCTTTTTCTGTCTATTCCCCATCCCTCTTTATCTTCACTATTGTCTCCTTGCACTTCCTTTTCTCCCTGATATATCTGAAGTAGTCTTCCCCTCCCATTATTTCCCTGCACTAATCTCAGCTCCCTCTGGGCCTTGGCTTCTCTTATTTTTATGGTCACCTCCCTGGACCATCTTGCATACTCCTCCCTGTTCTCTTCCTTCCCCATCCTCCTATATGTCTGGTGCACCTCTAGTTTTGCTCTCACCACCTCCACTACCTTGCTGTTCAACCAGCATAGTTTTCTTGCTCTGCTCCTCTTACTCTGTGTCTTGGTGCAGGCTGCTGTTGCCTCTGTAATCCCCCATTTAGTATCCCATTTCTGCTCTGCATTCATCTTCTGCCTTATGCCCTCTAGTTTCCCTTTCAGTACTTCCTGCATCCTCCCAAATTCTGTCCCCCTGAAGTTTACTACCTGAGTAACTGATTTCTCTGGCTCCCCACACATCGTAATATTAAACCACACCATTTGGTGATTGCTGTCGGCTAGTGGGTCCTTCACCTTTATTTTCCTTACTGCCTCCCCATTCGACAACACCAGATCTAAAGAGTACTTTAGCCTAGTAGGTACACTAACCAACTGTGTCAAGAGACCCTCCTGGATTGCATCCGGGAGCACTTGCTCCCTAGCACTGGAGGTGGCCGGAATGCTCCAGTCAACCCCTGGCAAGTTGAAATCCCCCACAATGACCACCTTCCCTTTTCTACATACCTTTCTGATTTGTCCTGCTAATTCCCTGTCAAGCTCCTCAGACTAGCATGGTGGCCTGTATACAACCCCAAACCTGTTTCCTACCCCTTGAGTCTATACGCTACAGCCAGATTGCCTCTGTTCTCCTTTCTTCACCCTCATCCCTTGTGCATTTGATCCCGTCCCTCACATAGACTGCCACCCCACCACCCCTCCCTTCCTTACAGTCCTTCCTGTATACTTTGTATCCTGGGATTGACAGATCCCAGTTCCAGTGCTCAGTTACCCATGTTTCTGTGACAGCTGCAATATCCACCCTCCACACCCACAAGAGTGCCTGTAGCTCAGCAGATTTGTTGCCTAAGCTTCTTGCATTCAGTGAGACCACCCTCCATCCTGCCCCCTTCCCTTCATTTGCCTCCATTTCCTTCCTTCTACTCCCTCCTTTTTCAGCCTCCCAGAGTCCTTCCCTGCTAGGCCGAGGGTAGGCTGTGACTCCACTCTATCAAATCTCTGCCTACCTGCTGTCCACTTGCCAACCCCCTATTTAGTTTAAATCCACCTTTGTTGCAATATACTGTACATCCCTAGTCTTTGCTTTAATACCTCCTTCCCCTCCCCACTCAGGTGCAGCCTATCCCTTGCAAACAGACAGTTATTATCCCAGGTATTGCCCCAGCCACCCACAACCCCATATCCTTTAGTTTGACACCATTTACCAACCATGTGTTCAACTCCATAATCCTCTCCTTTCTCACTGTGCTTGCATGTTGTACTGGGAGCACTTCGGAAAATGCCACACATTCCCCAGTCTCTTTGCACAACCTTCCCACTTCCTCAATCCTCTCCTTTGTTACCTTCCCCGACTAGGTAATTTGTTCCCACATGTACCACAATGTGTGATTTCCTCCTACCCCTCCTTATGCACCTTAGGATTGCCTGTCCTGCCTTGTCTGCCTTTAATCCTGGTATGGACTCTACTCATATCTGACTGTGCCTCTCCCCCTTGCTGCCCCAACTGATCCCCTTGAGTATGGAGTCCCCCAACACTAGTACACCTCCCTCCTCTTTTCTTGTGCCCGTCATCACCACCCCACCCAGGTTCTCATTTCTGGGGCCACTCAAGACGGTGCTTTTACAGTGTATGCCAGTGTCTTCCCCCCTGCCTTTCTCAATTGAGACTCCTCCCTCTCCTCCTGTTTGACTGTCAACCTTCTGCTCCTCCTCACATCTCTGAGTATTATCCCTCCCCCTGCCATGCCATGCTCAGTCTCTCCACTAGTAGTGCCCTCCCTTCTTTTTGTGAGTACTATCCCTTGTGCAATCTCCTCCTGCGTCCTCTTTCCCATGTGTTGCTAGTACAGCAAACATGTTCCCTCCTCCCTCTGCTGTATTGTGTTTTTCCTCCTCCCTACTGCCTACTGCTGCTCCTCTTTTTGTAGGTCCTACTAGAGTCCACCCTTCATCAGCTGGCTTCTTGTCTACTGTGCCTTCTCCCACTGACCTCTTCCTTGCCCCACTGTTCCTTCTCTGTGGTGCCCCCACTGTACTGTCAGATGTCAGCCCTCCTACTGACGCAATCCTCCCCTCCTCCCTCAACTTTCCCAGCTCCATGCCAAGCCACTGAACCTCTTCCTCAAGCCTCCTTAACCTGTGGGATATTGGGCACCCTCCCAGCCTCCACAGTATGTTCATCTGCATTGCTGCGCCACAACCATTGCACCCAACAATCTTACTCATGGTCCACACTACCTATACAGCCTCTCCACACCACTCTCCCTACAGCAAGTAGAATTAACTAATCCTAGCCCAGCTTGTAACATAAATTCTTATCCTAAATGCCCTTGCATGCAGCATAAGATAGCCAACTGTAGTACTAACTGGAAACTACAATCCTACTCATAAGGACTATAGATCTACTCATACATTTTATATATTTATAAGTCCTTAAGACTTAGCTCATATGGCTGTTCCTTGTTTCCTCCTTCCTGGTCTCTTCTGAGGGCTCAGATAAGTTTGAAGCTCCCCAAGCTCCTCCCTCACAGCCTTCAAACCCAACCCCCAGTGGTATTTCAGTATTTAAGAAAGGCTGGTGGAAGGAGTGGGTGGCAGGGCTTTTACAGTTACTCCAGCCACAGAAGCCTTTAAGCTAAATTGTACTTTAAGCTAAATTAAAAAGAAAAGAAAACAATATGAAAACTTACAAAAATCCTCTATACATTAACTTCCTCAACAGCAAGTAGAAATAACAAATCCTTCTCTCCTGTAGTTTAAAAAACAATAGCAAAAGTTACAGAAATCTTCTCCACAGGCAGCAAGCAGACTTAACGAAGTATTCTTATGCAATTAATATTTAGTGGACCTTGTGTTAAATGGTTTTCAAGTATAAAGAGAATGTTTTTTAATTTCTTTGGAGATGTGGGAAACCATGTATTGCATGACCAGTTCTGATCATGTCCAGAAAAGAGGGGGTTTGGGCTGTCTGGACCCATACTCATATTTTAGGAGTTAAACACTAGCTAACCTGTGGGAGTGGGCTTTTTATCCTACTGAAGATTTTTAAAATTCTAAAGGGAATATTAATCAATGAGGAAATAACTTTACAATTGGAGGATATACTTTTCCTAACAATTTTTAGGAACCTGAAAAATCAACATTTTTCCACCAATCAATGTGCACAGTTTACAGGCTAATGCAAACCTCAGAACAGACCATATCCCTTGATTGCATACCTCTTGTAGGGCTTATGGTCATGCTGAGGATAGCCATGTTGAAAAACTCTTACATTTTTTAAACAAAAATGGTATTGTTTCAACAAACTCGGGTCGCCGGGGGTCGGCAGGGGGAAGGAGGATCGAGCATCCCCATGGATGCGCTCCTCCTTTGGGGGGATACCAGGAGTGTTTAATACACCTGACGCCCGGGAGAGCCAGTGGAAGCACCGACTCTCGGGGCAATGGCGGCTTCCATTGGGGGGAGCTGGGGAGGGGAGGATGCCATCTGGCACTTGGCAGGCATGCAAAAGCACATTCTGCCTGAGCCAGCATCCTCAGTGGGATGGAGGGGAGGGACAGAAAAAATGGAAAACAACCCTCGGCACTCCAGATGATGGCTGCTCCAGCCACCCAGTCTGCAATCACGGGCAGACCCCACTGTGCAAGGTGTTCCATGGGAGGAAAGGAGGCAGGTAGGAGTCACCAGAGAGGCACTCTAGGGGCAGACTCAGTGGGGACTGGAGGGCATTGAGCTAGCATGAAGGAGAGGAGTGGCAAGGGCAACCAGGAGGGGATAAAAAGAGATTTAAAAAAAAAATGGTATTGTTTCTTGAAATCATTTATTAAAAGAGCATAAGTTACTTTCCTATCAACAGTTTCATACTCAAATTGAAGACCCAATTCTTAACAAGTATATTTTCTATATGACTGTATATGAAAACTTTAAAGATTACTGTAGAAAAGCTAAAATATGTTGTTCCAATGTTTCTGTCTCGATGGATAAAGAACAAAAACTTCTCTCTTATTTTGAACAAAAAAAATATCAACTTTTATACTACTATATCTAAGTTACATAAAATAACTAAGATCAGACAGTTTAAGAGCTGGGAAAAATGAATAAGGTTACCAGTTACGGGATACTCAATGGAGGGAAATTTAGATTGGTACTAATAATATTATCATATCAGCAAAAAATCATTCTATACAACAACAATAATTAAGATAGCATATATTATTCTGATAATTATCACCAAAATAAACCCATCATATAGTAATCTCTGCTGGCAGAGGTGTATAGGAATTGGAACCATTCTTCATAATTTTGGGGGCATGCCCTATTATTAAAAATTGTTGGAAGTCTGTGACAATCCATTTAACTCAATTAGTGGATCAAAATATTCCATGCACCTAAACTAGCCTCCTATTTAACATCTTTTATTCACTGAAAGTAACACAAAATTAAAGTTCTATACGTGGGTACATTGGCAATGAAAAGAATTATACCTAAATACCAGAACAGCCACGGCCTCCCTCAAAACATTGAACAAGAATGGTGGCACATCTTAAAAGAGACCTTAATATTTGACACTTTAAGTTATATTATAGAAGACATGGATAATTTTCAGAATTATTCATGGAAAGAGCAAATATTATTATTTCCATCATTACTTCAGATATGAAACTGATGTAACTTTTAGGTTATAGGGGAAGAGGGAAGGGGAGGGAATGGACATTTGATATTTCTCCTTCCATCTTGGTTAGAATAGGTACAACCCAAGTTTTTTCTACTGAAATGAACAATAAGTATTTTCCACCTTTTTGTGGGGTGGGGGGATTTGGAACTGTGTATATTATTTATTTATTTATTTACGAGTTTTACCAGGAAAACATACTGAGCAACATGCTCGATTCCAGATGCGACCTGGGGGCTGAGACCCACATACAATAAAATGGAAATACATTAGACAGTACAAAAAAGTAAAGCTTGTACATTGGCAATTTAAACAAAATTAGGAGAGAGAAATAGCAGCCAAGGTAGGATGCATACATTCAGTGTAATTACACAGAGGGTAGAAAAACTGTACAATAATTTTTTTTAGTTGAAACAGGAGCAGCTGGAGGTGAAATGTGCTCTGAGTAATTTGTTCCATAGAGAGGGGTTTGTTGCGAGTCGAATGGGGGCAGGCAGGGCATTCCAGGTCTGAGGTATGCGGTAAGTAAAAGTGGCCTGGCCTTTGGTTGTATGCATAAACGGGACATGGAGTAGTCTTGGGTCCATACTTCTAAGGGAGCACACTGGTGAAGGTTGTTGGGAGAGGGCAGTGGTCAGGTAGGGGGGAAGGGAATGGGACCAATACTTGGCTGTGAGCCTCGTACTGTTCATTTGTCTGCATTCATGGAGGGACTGTAGGGTTAACGAGCTGTAGAGGTTGCAATGGTGTGTTCATTGGGGGCGGTCGAGGATGAAGCAGCAGAAGGAGTGGAATGGGGTGTCTAGGCTGGCCAGGGCAGACCCAGGGGTGATGGAGTAAACTATATCCCCGTAGTCGAGTACTGGAAGGATCATTTTTTGAACAATGGCGTGCCTTGTCTGAGTGGGGAGACAGCTTTTGTTACGGTGTAGTGCACCAAGTTTGGGGAGCAGCCGCTTGTGTATAGAGGTGATCTGTACTGAGAAATCTAGATATTGATCTAGCCAGATGCCCAGATATCTGAAGCTTGTACAGTTGTCCAGAGGAGTTCCATCCAAGGTTGTGAAAGGGGGGCTGGGGGCTTGGCGGGAGAGTCGTTGAGGGAAACCAAATGTTAGTGATACTTTTTTTAGAGTTAAGAAATAACTGGTTTGACCTGAACCAGTTTTGGATGGCATCAAACTCTTCCTGGAGGAGGGTTGCTACGCTATGTGTAGTGGGACCAGAGGTGTATAGGACAGTGTCATCTGCGTACATCTGAATGGAGGAGCGGGAGCATGCTGCTGGGAGGTCATTCAGAAAGATGGAGAAAAGGAGGAGACCCAGGACTAAGCCTTGGGGGACGCCTGCAGGGACAGACAATGGGTGGGAGGTGTGAGAGGCTATTTTGACTATTTGTTTCCTGCCTACTAGGTAGTCATGGAACCATCCAGTGGCTGTTGTACAGAGCCCTGTGTTGGTGAGTTTGGTGAGGAGTAGAGAGTGGGAGACAGTGTCAAAAGCCTTGGCTAGGTCAATGAAGATGGTGGAGGTGATATATCCTTTGTCCATACTCATGATGATGTCACCTGTGACTCGAAGCAGGGAGGTGATGGTTGAATGGGATTTACGGAAGCCCGATTGGAAAGTTGAAAAGAAGGAGGAGGCATCTAGGTACAGAGTGAGTTGGGATAGGACCAGGCATTCCTGTATTTTGGCCAGGATAGGAAGTAGGGAGATGGGTTGGTAATTTCCTGGGGAGGAGAGGTCTCCTTGTTTTGGCAGAGGTATAATGTTGGCCAGCTTCCAGGCTGAAGGTAGCTTTCCCAGCGAAAAGGATAGATTGAAAAGGTCGGCTAGAGGTGCGGCTATTGCTGGGGCAGAAAGGTAAAGCATCTTTGTGTTCATGGATGTAGGGCATTTGCCTTTGTTTGAGTTTAACGCCCAAAGGGAGTGAAAGACATCTGCTTGGGATACTGGGCGGAAGGAGAACGGTAAGGTTGTGGTTGGGGGGGGCATGCTGATGGGCACCTGTGCTGTGGGATGGAGGAACCGGGGGTGAGAATGTGGAAGGGAAGAAAGGCGCTTTTCAGCACAGCTGGAGAAGTGGGTGTTAAAAGCTTCAGCTACGTGTATTGTGTCGGAGAGGAGGGAGCCCTGTGCTTGCAGTGTCAGGGGTGCAGGTTGGGAGGGTGGGGAAAGCAGGGTTTTGAGTGATTTCCAGAAGTCAGTTGGGTGATTTGAATGTTTGCTGAATGCCAATAGGAAGTATATCATATATTGGGAATATACTGGAACCAGTGGGAGTATATTGGGAATATGATCAAGATATCTATCTGGGTTAGGGAGGCTGAGCATTATATGAGTCCTATGGTAAGCCTCAGATGAACTATTGACTTATTTTTATTGAAAAGGACAGGGATGCTTACTTTGTATACCTTTTAAATGTGGTCTGTAATATTCATGTCTTCCACTTCCTTGTAATACTTTTTTATTCATGCTGTACTATACAGTAAAATATATATATAAAAAAGATGTGACACAATAGAGAGTGTATTATAGTCTAAATCATTTCTAACTTGGTTTCACAAGCCTTTTTCCATTCTGTCATGAATATCACTTCCTCCATAAAGCAAGCCATCATGATCTTCTCTGCCAGATGATTAATGTGCTCAACACTTCAGCCTCATGCTTTGACATCCTCCTCCTCCTCCTCCTCTCCTCCTAGCTTCTTCATCACTGTGTGTGGTCTTATTAAAGTCAATGTGTCCACTGGTTCCAGCATAAATACAAGTCATTAACCAGGTACTGCTGCTGGATTCTCCACTGTACCTGAAATGAGAGAAACAGTAGCAGAAAACAGACCGTGACATACAAAAAAAATTAAAGAATTTATCTTCCCTGGTAGGAAATACTGCTACTGTAAATTAAATAACCAGATCTGGGCCAGACCAATACATCAATAGGATTTCATTATCCTAGTGATAAATACCTGAAAAGAGAGATACATTAAAAATACTTACCTTTGCTTTTAGGACACACAGTGAAATTTATAGATCATCATCCAGATCTGTGCCCTAAACAGGTCTTATCATTTTAAGAGAAAATATCCAGAATTTCTTGACACTACAGTGCATCAGGACAGGTGGTGTGGTGAGAGACTTACACAGCACAGAAGCAGCATATTAATTCATGGAGCCCATCTCATTTTGTTGTCTTGTGTAAATTATTTCCAGATAGTATAATTTGTTAGACTGAGAACTTCTGGACACTAAAGTTCATCCCCGAAAGTGCATTGCCAGAACTGTGGTGGTAGTGGGACTGACACACAACATGGCACCGTGTAGCAGCATGCAGCAGCCTGATGTATTTTTTTCTGGTCAATGAGAAAAATTACTGGAGTATGTCATTTTTGTACATTGTGCATTTTGCAACATTTTCCTAAAAGTATATTACAAAAAACTTTGGCAATGGGACTGACACGCAGCAGAGTACCATGTAGCAGCAACAGCCCTTATAGGGAAAGTCCCTTCAATCAATTTTCTGTATGCCTATATAGTTTTAGTGTAGTTCATCTCCAAACCTCCTCACTGGTCCTACCTCTCCTTACACCCCATCATTAGCTTTGTCAGATACTCCCTCCTGTCTCCTCTTAGTATTTCTTCACTCCTTGTTGTTTACAATAAAACAAGTTTTTAAAATATAAAAAAAAACTATTTTCATGTATTTCTTTCTTTCTACTAGACATTATTCTTTCTCATCTTGATTTCTCTGTGCTTCATTCTTGAAAAACATATTTTCTATAGTTTTTTAATGCTGTGGTTTATGCAACATATTTTCTTCTCTTTTACTACTGTTGTTGTTGTAAAGCACTGTTTAGAACGCTATATGGACAATAGGGCCTAGGTTTGTTAGTGTTTATGGGCAGACTGGATGGACTAGTGGCATTTTTCTGCTGTTGTTGCCTATTTTTCTCTATATAGTGAATTTGAAAAGCAGCATGTTAAAAATTATTTGTTTCTTAAATGATTTTTTCAGTCCAGCAGTTGACGCTGCTCTATATCAGTCACCCAGTCTGTCTGTCAGACTGACTCCCTCCCTCCACACTGCCATTTTTTTCATTGTTCTCACATCCAAAAATGTAAGAAATTATTGAACAGTGGTAGCTACTCCTGCACTTTCCGTGTCCTCTTCTTGGACAGTCATGCAGACTGCTACATGATACTGCACTGAGTGCCAGTTCCACCACCTCAGCTGTTGTAAGGTATTTTAATGGGGAAATGTGAAAAACACATTATACTTAAATTCTGTCCTCCCAGAATTTTTCTCACTGACCAGAAAAAAATACATTAAGCTGCTGCATGCTGCTATATGGTGCCATGCTGTGTGTCAGTTCCTGTGCACAGTTCTAGTAATGCACTTTACTGGAAATGATGCATAAAACACAACATACTGTACGCAGACTCTGTGCTCAAAGAATTTTTCTCATTGACCAGAAAAAAATATGTCAAGCTCCTGCTATTGAAAAATGATACTGCACTGTGTATCCATCCCACTGCCACAGTTCTCCCAATGCACATTATAGGAAATGGTGTGAAAAACACGATATATAGGATAGTGCATGTGGAACAGTTAACAACAGGGCTATTCTTTCACTGAGTTGGCATTATGATGACAGATTACCTCACGAGCACAGCTCGAGACATAATCCATCGTCATAGTGCCAACGAAGTGAAAGATTGGCCCTGTTGTTAACTGTTCCCCATGCACTTTTCTTTATAGTGTATAGTGGAACATCGTTTTCTGGGGGGAAAAAAGTCACTACAGCATGTTTCTGTTTCAAATCATTTTTACTGAGGTCCTAGAAGTAAAAAAAACTTAATATTTTTAGTGTTTTAATGTTTAACATTTTTACTGTTTAAAAACTCACATACAGCAGCACCTGGAACAGCAATTCATGATCTGTGGGGAAGAGCAGTATGTAATTCTCCATTTTTTTTGTTTTCCTGATCCAGGATGAATCTATCCCCCGGATAGTGGCTTTGACACTACTGCCACCGACATTGCTACTTTGAGTGTGTGCCCTGTCTATGGAGTGAGCCCTAACTGTCAGATGCTGCTCAAGGACACAGTGTGTGACGTACATAGTGCAGCAGAACAAAAAGTCATTCTGCTGCACTGCAGACATCACTAGTGCAGCACAACAACATTTTGAAAGCTCATGGATTTCGGTGGAGAACGATGTTCCACTATACAATATACTGTATACAGAAATTCTGTACTCCCAGAGTTTTTATCAGCAACCAGAAAAAAATACTTTAGATTGATGCTTGCTTCTACACGATGTCACATTGTTAGTCTCAACACCACAGTTCTTGTAATACATTTTAAATGAACAGTGTGAAAAGCACAATATGCAGAAATTCTGTGCCTCTTGAATTTCTCTCAATGACCAGAACAGCTATGTAAAAGGGAACGTTCCCTGAACTTTTTTCCTTTATACTTGTACAGTATAATCTGTAGGGATAAATGATTCTCTCTCTTGCATCCCCCAACTTCATCCTAATTTAAATTTAAATTAAGTAGTTGCACTCTGTTCTGTCCTGATGACTGGAGATGAATGGATTGAAAAAATAGTTTTGTTGAACCAGAGGGAAGAGCACTCACACTGTTGTGACAAAGCTCATACATTCAGTCAAGAAACACTTGTTGATTTTCAAACAGCTTCTGTAGAGTTTTCTTCCATCAATGCACCTGGGGTTCCCGGGCACACTTCTTTTCTCTGGCATTGCAAACTAACAAAAATTGAGTTGACAATTAAATGTTTTTTGCACACTGTTAGCCACTGCTTAACAAGTAAATTACAACTTGTAGTGAGAAATACTAAATAACGAAGTGTGCAAATATGAAAGAGTGTCCTGAAACCCAAAGCCAAATCATGTGAGCATGTAGCTCATTGGTTAGAGCATCAGGACAGTATTTTGGGTTTAATTCACAGTAGGTCATGCTGTTTCTTTCTCACCAGAGTTAAATATTTAATTGCTAAGCAGTGGCTAATATTGCACCAAAAACATCTAATTGTCATCTCAGTTGTTCCTTTTTGCAAGATTTACAATTTCAGAGAAAGAATTTGTGTCTGGAAACCCCAGGTCTAGCCACGTGACCCTGTTGTTCAGTGGTTATAGCACTGGAACCGTATTCTGATAACTTGGGTTCAAATCACTGTAGGTCACATTATTTTCTTTTCTGTACAATTTGTGATTTAATTGCTAAGCAGTGAGTAATACTGCACCAGAAACAACAAATTGTGATACTAAGGGGGAAAAAAAATAGGAACAGTCATCAGTATAGTACACTTCTGTTTGTTGCCACCTATCATGTCTGGTTGTTTGCTGTCATGTCCACTTGTGTACTGCTTTATCACAGTTGCCCAAGAGGCAACTTGCAGTTTAATCACTTTGATTATCTTTCCTAATAAAGAAAGAGAAACTGTAGGAACTGTCTGTCACTGTAGTACACCTCTGCTTGTTACCATCTAGCGTGCCTGTCTGCCTGCTTTAAAGTCCACTTGTGTAGTACTCTGCCATAGTTGCTCGAGGGACAAATTATATTTTAAGCACTTGTCTATTTTATTTTTTTAAAACCCAGCATGCAGTCACAGAAATATCACCATCTGTGTGTTACATACAGTTTTGTGCCTTCAGTAATAAGACAACATGTACATTAGAGGTAAAGGTAAAGGCAAGGCACTGGCCTGCCTTGGATGCTTGACTGATGATGTACCCAGAACCAAAAACAAAAAGAAATGGCCTTTGGAGACTAATTCAACACTACAAGCAAAGAAGATAATGTTAGATCCATTCCAGTTGATGAAACATAGCTGGTAAGGTTGGGTTATAAAACTCAAGAGCTTCAGCCTCGTGAAACATTCAAGCCAGCCATTTACATCAGGTACCACTGCCATACCATCATCATCTTTATCATTTTTTATTAAATCAAGAAGAAAGCAGGCCTATATGTATTTCAATGCAAAACCAAACTGCAGTTTGTTTATCATTATCACAGCTTCTAGCTCTGATTCAAGTGCCCTCTCTCCAGTTCTACCACATAAAGATTTGGGAGTGGTTATGCTAAACCCTCATCTGATTTTGAGTCTGACTCCTGTCATAAGAATGGTGATGAGTCCTCTGAAAGTTATGCCAACTCCTCATATGTTCGTGACACAGACAACATACCTACTGATTTTAACCCTGATCATTGTGATGATGATGATGATGTTGATGATGTGTGATGATAATGATCAGTGTCACATGAAAATACTAATGCCACAGTCACACCCCAGGTGTGAAAAAAGTAAAACCCCATCCACTTTCATGATTGTCCAGTGCCACTGTGATTACGGTGGCCAAACTACAATTACTTCTACAGGTTCCCCCTTTCTCCGTCTGCCTCCATTTGGCCCTTGTCTATTGCTACTACCAGCCCCAGTTTGATTTTACTTCCTGCTGCTCCTCCATTAAGACTCAGAGCATAGTCATATTCCCTGTCTGGCTTTAAAACCCCCAAAAGTACCAATATGGTATACAATCACTTTGGGGTAAATTCCGTTGATGAACATAAGCATTATGTAAGCACTGTAGAAAAACCATTAGTAGGGGGAAGAATCTCAGTGGCATAGAAACAACTGCCATGGGCAACACCTCCACTCAAACAGCATTCCTCCTCTGAATGTTCCCAGGGTATCTACCAATATGGGCATTAGAACCTTGCCAGTGGCAGCCCCTATGCTGTGGAATAAACTTCCTGCTGAGCTCCACTCCATTCAGACCCACTGCCAGTTCAAATCTTACCTCAAAGATTGGCTCCTGGAGACTTCCCAGTGCCACTACTTTCCTGGGAGTTCTTCACTTTCTGTCTGCCCTTACCACAGGAGTTGCTTGCCAATGCAACTCCCTTTGTAAATCCTCCAGTTCCCTTTCCTGTCATGACCCTTCCCCTCTCCTTCCCTTTACTAGCCCCACTTTATCCTTTTCATGCTACTCCTGGGAAACATTGATTATCTCCTATGCAACTTTCTATGTATCAATTTCATGTATACATATATATATATATATATATATATATATATATACTGTATATATATATATATGTATATATATAAATATATATATATATATATATATATATATAGAGGCAAAAACTCAATTTAATGCATTAGTTGGGTTGTTCACAGCGACAAAAGTGAGAAATTCACTGTTAGGGTTGAAAACCCCTTGGACCCCTACCCCCCCAACTGGCATTGGGGTGTGCATTGGGGTCATCAGCCCTAACTCTCACCCCATCACATGTGTAAAGCAGCAGAAGTATAGGAGAATGGGGTGAGAGTTGGGACCAATGACCCCAATGCGCACCCCAATGCCGGTTGGGGTGGGCAGGGGTTCAAGGGTTTTCAACAAACCACCAACTCACTTTTGTTGCTGTGGAACAACTAATACATTAAATGGAGTTTTTGCCTCTAATTTCTTTTTGAGAATGATAACGAGAAATAGTGAATGTAATGCAGTGGAGGGAGCGTGGGGCCCGGAAGGGCCCCGCACTCCTGCCACGTGATGTCTTGTGGCATAGTAACAGGAACAGCAACACAAACAGAAGTGAAAACAGTGGTGCACATGGTAATGCAAGCGCGAATGAGAACAGAAAGGGTAACGCGCGCGGTGGCGTAGACGGGAACGGTCTGCCATATGATGTGTTGTCACATAGTAACATGGTGCCTGCAAATGGAAATGTCAATGGGCATGGTGACACAAAGTGAAACAGAATGAGAAACAGTACTGTAGACACAAATGGCAAAAAATAACAGAAACGCAAGCGCAAATGAAAACGCAAAGGATAACGCACATGGTGGCGTAGATGTCAAGGGTAAGTGAAATGGGTACGGAACCGCAAGCGGAAAGGGCAATGGTAACAGTAATGTAAGCACACAGACTGGTTTTCCCCAAAACCTGCATAGAGAAAGACAGTGAGTACGAAGAATGTATGCATAATAATGGGTATCGGAGTAGGAAATGAGGACTTGGAATACTAAATAGGTTATATCTCAGGAGCCGTACGACATAGAAAAAAAATTAAAAAGTCATATGATTTACGACTGTCCTGGCTAGTTTTGTGCTTAACCCCCATTAGGGGCCTAAGCATTTTTCCAACGAAAAGTCCGTATCTCACACCGTTTCCGAGATACGGGCCCTGAAAGGCGCGGCGAATGCCGTAAAGTTATCCTATGGGGAAAAAAGAGAAGTTCGGAGTGCCATAACTTTGCCTCCCTGTAATATTTCTTCATCAAACCACAGAAAGGCACATCTGTGGGCTGTTGGCTGTCTTCCCTCTGAATTTCAGGAAAAAAGACCAAACCGTTATTTTTCAGCAGGCTGCCAAAGGATTCCTGTAATGCGTCGGGCGCTGTAATGTTATCCTATGGGAAAAACTGTCAACTTTGGAGTGCCGTAACTTTGCCGCCATGTAATATTTTTTCAACACAACACTGAAAGGCACATCTGTGAGATGTCAGCTGCGTTCCCTCCAAATTTCAGCCCAAAACTCCCAGACGTTCTTTTGTGGCGCAGTGCCAAAATTGCTGTCATTTCCACAGACTAGAAAACTACTGTCGCAATTCAGAAAGCTGCAAAAATTTGCAACACTTTCATGGAGCACCAGAAGTTTTATGAAAGTACTTTTCCAGAAATTGAAAACATATTTCTGGGTGTTTTACCCAAAATAAAGACATGGCAAGCATCCTCAGGGTCCGACTAGGTGAATACAAAAAGAATTAGGTTGCTAGAGGGTCCCAAATTTAAATGCCAAGCATTTTTCTGATCACTAACTGAAAACAAAATGGCAGATTTAAAAAAGTAACAGGGCCATTTGCGAAAGTTAAAATGCATTTGCGACACTGTCGAACTTTTTGTTAACTTTTCCCATTGACTTATAATGTTAAATTGTTTTTTGAATAACTTTTGAACCATTTAATATTTTTTCACCAAATCTTTGAAAGGCACATTGGGGACCCTGGCCGCACATTCCCTGAAGACTTTGGGCTGGTCGCGCAAACCGTGCGACCTGTACGTGCGACCGTAGAATTCCAGAAAAAGAGTAAACACGTGCGCAGATCACGCTTAATAACTCCGTAGCTGTGTATCCGACCAATACAAAACTTGGCAAATCCCAAGGCCTATGGTTCTTGATCATGTATTCCAAATTTCAGCCACATCTGTCAAACAGTTGCAAAGTTATTAAGGTGCAAAATTTTGGGTTTAATATAGAAATGGCTCCTCAACCCTAACTATGGTAGCATACCATGCTACCATAATATATATATATATATATATATATATATATATATATAGTGCTACCATAGTTGGGTTGAGGAGCCATTTACATGTTAAACCTAAAATTTTGCACCTTAATAACTTTGCAACCATTCAATGGATTCACCTGAAATTTGGAATACATGATCAAGAACCATACATTATGGGATCTGCCAACTTTCATACTGTTCAGATACAAGGCTGCAAAGTTATTAAGCATGATCTGCATGCGCATTTATGCTTTTTTGAATTATTTGCTCATTTCTACAGGTCGCACGGTTTGTGCGATCGGTCCAAAAACTTCAGGGAACATGCGGCTGGGGTCCCTGATGTACCTTTTGAAGATTTCATGAAAAAATATTAAACGGTTCAAAAGTCATTCAAAAAACAATTTTCCATTATAAGTCAATGGGAAAAGTTAACAAAAAGTTTGACACTTTAGCAAATGCACTTTTTAGTGTCGCAAATGGCCCTAGTAGTGTTGCAAATATGCCATTTTGTTTTCAGTTAGTGATCAGAAAAATGCTTGGCATTTAAAATTGGGACCCTCTAGGGATACAATTCTTTCTGTGTTCACCTAGTCGGACCTTGAGGATGCTGGCCATGTTTTTATTTTGTGGTTAAACACCCCAGAAATATGTTTTTAACATTTTTGGAAAAAGTAGTGTAAAGTAGTGTCAAGATCCACTAACTTTCGCAAATCTGTGCGAAAGCTTTTGCAAATCACGACACTACTTTGTGACACTATGCCCAAAATAACAGGAATTCTTTGCCACCCAGCTGCAAATGAACGGTTTGATCTTTTGGGATGAAATCTGGAGGGAAGGCAGCCAACATCTCACAGATGTGCCTTTTGGTGGTTTGGTGACAAAATATTTCATGGATGCAAAGTTACAGTACTCCAAAGTTGACACTTTTTCCCATAGACTACCATTGCGGCATCCGCTGGATGACAGGAATTCTTTGCCACAACAGTTTGGTCTTTTACACTGAAATTTGGAGGGAAGAAAGCCAACATCCTACAGATGTGTCTTTTGGTGGTTTGGTGAAAAAATATTACAGGGTGGCAACGTTATGGCACTCTGAACTTCTCTATTTTTCCCATAGGATAACATTACGGTGTTCGCCGCGCCTTTCAGGGCCCGTATCTCAGAAACGGTGTGAGAAAAAAGGACTTTTCATCAAAAAAATGCAAGTGCAAAACTATCCAGGAAAGTCATAAATCATATGACTTTAAAAAATTTTTTCTACGTGGTACGGTTCCTGAGGTATAAGCAATTTAGTATTCCAACTCCTCATTTTCTGCTCCGAGACCCATTATTATGCATACATTCTTTGTACTCACTGCCTTTCTCTATGCAGCTTTTGGGGAAACCAGCCTGTGCGCTTACATTATTGTTACCCTTACTGCTTCCGCTTGCGGTTCTGTACCTGTTTCACTTACCGTTCGCGTCTACGCCGTCATGTGCATTACCCTTTGTGTTTTCATTGGAGCTTGCATTTGCATTATTTTTACCATTTGTGTCTACAGTACTGTTTCTCTTTCTGTTTTGCTTTGCGTCACCATGCGCATTACCATTTGGCGTTTGCAGGCACCGTGTTACTACGTGAAAAGACATCACGCTCCCACTGCCACATTATATTCACTATTTCTCATTATCATTCTCAAAAAGAAGGGAAATTAGAGGCAAAAAACTCAGTTTAATGCATCAGTTAGGGTTGTTCCACAGCGACAAAAGCGAGGAAATTTGATGTTAGGGTTGAAACCCCCCTTGCACCCCTCCAGCCCGCCCCCCAACCAGCATTGGGGTGTTTGTTGGGGTTGTCAGCCCTAACTCTCACCCCATCACATGTGGAAAGAAGCTAAGGAATAGGAAAATGGGGTGAGACTTAGGATCGATGACCCCAATGTGCATCCAGATGCCGGTTGGGGGGGTGGGCTGGAGGGGTGTAAGGGGGGTTTCAACCCTAACATCGAATTTCCTCGCTTTTGTCACTGTGGACCAATCCTAACTAATGCAGTAAATGAAGTTTTTTATGTATATGCACATCAGATTTATGTACTATATCACTTTGTACCATGTGCATTTATATGTTTTGCTACCTTATATTTTGTGTACTATTGTAACCTTTTATTATTTGTCAGACTATCTACTGTTCTATGCATTGTTGTTTGTGTTTTACTCTGTGCCACTGTATGTGGCCCGGGTCATGCCAGTTACCAAAGTCATAAATAAATAAAAATAAATAAAACACCTAATGTGGCAGCAGCCTCATGTACCTGCTCACCATACAGAGCTCACTGAGCCATATAGAGGCAATTCAGATGACAATGATAAGTTTTATGAGTCAGAGCTGGATCATGGAGGTAGTTGCAGTTAATCCCACCTGGGCAATCATGGTGGCAGTGCAAGATCAGTTATGTGGCCTCCACATTCATCACACACAAGAAGTAGAATAACTTCTGCAGACTGAGCAGCATCAGCTGACACAGTAATCCTATGCCCTTAGTCTAGGTAAAAAGCTCCCTGAAATGGTGGCGTTGATGGAAGAGGGCTGCCTGGATATGGTGGCAGTCACAGAAACATGGTACACAGAGAACCATGACTGGGATGTCAACATACCAGAGTACACAATCTACAGGAGGGACAGGGAGGGAAGAAAAGGAGGAGGAGGAGCTCTCTATGTAAAGGAAGTGATCAAAGAAACAGAAGTAAAGGGTAAACAGGGAGGAGAGGAGGCATTGTGGATCATCCTGGAGACTGGAAATGGCTCCACAATGTGCACAAGGGTTGTATACAGACCCCCATCTCAGGGGGAGGAAATAGACAAGGAAATGATGGAAGGCATCATTGGGATGTTAGAGAAAGGGGAGATATTGCTGATGGGAGACCTGAATATGCCAGATGTTAACTGGAGCACCTTTGCTGCAACCACATCCAAGAGCAGGGCCATTCTCAATGCCCTACAGAGGGTATACCTCAGACAGCTAGTTTTGGAATCCACTCGGGAGGGAGCTGTCTTAGACCTGGTACTCTCAAATGGGGATGGAGTGAGGATCTCTGATCTTGAAGTGAGTAGCCATCTGGGAACAAGTGACCACCAAACAGAGTGGTTCACAATAAACTCAGCTGTAGAGTCAAGCCACACAAAAGTGAAGGTGCTGGACTTGAGGAGGGCTGATTTTGTCAAAATGGGAGAGTGCCTCAGAAAAGCACTAGCAAGCAGGCAAGAAGGTGGGGTGGAGCAACAATGGGGAACATCAAAACCACCATCACAGAGGCAACAAGCCTTTGTGTGAAGCAAATAAACAAATCAAAATGAAAGAAAAAAACAATATGGTTCTCAAAAGAAGTGGCGGGAAGGAAAGGGAGAAAAAGGCAGCATTCAGGAAGCATAAGGAAACACAGAAGGAGCAGGACAAGAGCTGAACCAGTTAATGCATAAGGAAGTGGGGAAGGCAGTCAGAATAGTAAAGGCCCAAACCGAGGAAAAGATAGCCAACTCAGTTAAGAAGGAGGATAAAAGCTTTTTTACGTACATTAGGGAGGAAAGAAAGATTAAGGCAGGGACACTGAGGCTGAATAAAGAAGAAGGTGGTTGGACAGAGAGCAACAGTGAAAAAGCAGGGATACTGAACAAATACTGCTGCTCAGTATTCACAATGGAAAATCAGGGGGAGATGCCAAATCCAGTCAATAGAAGCACTCTGGATAGGGGGTTGATATGAGTCCTTTCACAGAAGAAAGGGTTCTGAAAGAACTCTTAAAACTGAAGGTGGATAAAACAATGGGGCCTGATGGGATTGATCCCAGAATTCTAACAGAACTAAGGGAAGAACTAGTAACACCACTGACTGCCCTTTTTAATAAACCATGGGAGGATGGTGTGGTACCTGAGGACTGGAGGAGGGTGGATGTGAGTCCCCTTCACAAAAGTGGGAGCAAGCCAGAGGCAGGAAACTACAGACCTGCCAGTTTGACCTCAGTGGTAGGGAAAATGATGGAATCACTTCTGAAGGAAAGAATTGTTGAGTACCTAGAGGCCAGTGGGCACAAGACCCAAGGCAGCATGTATCACAACAGGAAGGTCATGTCAGACAAATCTAATTGATTTCTTTGACTAGGTGGCCAAAGTAGTAGACCAGGAAGGGGCTGTGGACATGGCCTAGCTAGACTTTAGCAAGGCATTTGACACAGTCCAGCACAAAAGATTAATAAACACATCAGCCAGCCTGGTAGTGGGTCCCAGGGTGGTAGCCTGGGTAAAACACTGGCTAGACAACAGGACACAGCGGGTAATAGTAAATGGAGTACACAGTGAAGAAAGGAGGGTTACTAGTGGGGTACCGAAGGGTTCAGTACTGGGTCCGGTCCTTTTTAATGTCTTTATAAGTGACATTGCAGAGGGACTGGAAGGGAAAGTATGTCGCTTTGCAGATGACACAAAGATCTGAAACAGGGTTGATACACAAGGTGGGTTAGAAAGGATGAAAATGGACTTGGCAAGGTTGGAGGAATGATCAAATGTATGGCAGCTTAGATTCAACGCAAAGTGCAAAGTAATGCACCTGGGAAATAAAAACCCAGGGGGAGAGTACACAATGGGGGGTGAGATACTGACAACAACAAAAGCGGAAAGAGATCTGGGGGTAGTCATATCAGACAAACAGAAAGTGGGCCAGCAATGTGACAAGGCAGTAAGGAGGGCTGGGGGTATACTGGGATGCATAGGAGAGGCATCACCAGTTGAAAACAGGAAGTTGTTGGCCCTCTGTACAGACAGTTGGTAAGACCACATCTGGAGTACTGTGTACAGTTCTGGAGACCCAGTCTCAGCAAAGAAATAGACAGAGGGGAGGTTGTCCAGAGGAGGGCAACCAAAATGGTGCAGGGTCTGCACGAGAAGACATATGAAGAAAGACTAAAGGTGCTTAAGATGTACTGTATAGCCTGGAGGAAAGGAGGGAGGGGGGTCATGATAGAAACTTTCAAATATCTCAAGGGAATCAACAAAGTCCAAGAGGGTAGCATTTTTCAGAAAAAGAGATCTGCAAGAACATAGGTCACAAATTGAAGATAGAGGGGGGATTCCTCAGAGGTAATGTGAGGAAGTATTTCTTCACAGAAAGGGTTGTAGATGCATGGAACAGCCATCCTGAGGAAGTCGTAGAGTCAAAAAATGTTGTTTTTATTCAGGAATGCATGGGACAGACATAAGGCAATTTTAGCGGGGGGTAGAAGGAAGTAGGCTGTTGGTTAACTAGGATCTGCATCTTATCTGTTAGGTAGGGGAATGGGCAGACTAGGTGGGCCAAGCGGTTCTTTTCTGCCATCAAATTCTATGTTTCTGTGTTTCTGTCACCAAACATCACTGCCATGGCAAAGCAGCAGCACCAGTTCCTTAGCAAGTCCTTTTCCAAAACCCAAGCAATTGACTATAGCTCAGCCAAATGATCACAAGATCAAATGTGACTCCAAGCATCTGACTGCTTCCTAAATTACTCGACTTATTGGTGAAATGATAGGGACAGATCTACAGCCATTTTCCCTTGTAGAAAATGTTGGATTCTGAAAGCTGCTTGCATTTTTACAGATGAGATATAAAATGCCATCCAGGTTTACATTTACCTGTGGAGTTTTTCAAGAGATGTGCCAAGCAGTCAAAACCTATACTGTGCATGCAACTAAAGAGTTAAAGGGTGGGGTTCACAACAGATATTTGGAAAAGCGCATCTACTCATAGGCATATTTCTCTGACAGCACACTGGGTTTCTTTCTCACAGTCACAAAAGCAGTCTAATCTAACTACAAAGGAGCAGTACAAGGTAATGGCATTGCTCAGTGCCAGTGTTATGGATGGTGAATGCACTGCAGTCAATACACATAACAAACAGGAAAAACTGTGGGAGGAATTGATAATTACAAATGGATTATGAGTAGGCATGATAGTGGCAGATAATGTGACTAACACAACAGATTTTTCAGTGACTGTGACAGCAAGGAAAGAGTAAATGTGAACTGCTTGCACACATATTAAATTTAGTTGTCCTCCAAGCTTTAGACAGGAGAACAAGTATCAGCAATCTTATTGTAATGGCGTGTAGAATAACCAGCCACTTCCACAAGTCTGAAAGCAACTGCAACACTACAGACATTCCAGCAGCTAGCAAAACTGTCTCTACACTCTGTGATATTAAACATCACTACTAGAAGGAATTCTAAATATTACATGATAGAAAGATTGGTAGAACAAAAAAGGCTCTACATGCAATGGCTATGTCACATGACATTTGTGGAATTATACACTGCTGGACAACCATGGTGCGATTTTGACACATCCTTGTCCCACTTGACAGTACTAACCAGGAACTCAGCTGCAGCAGTGCCCCTACTAGCAAGGTAATTTCTATGGTATGTATTCTCTTCAACATCGCCAAATAAACACTTCACAATGACCACAGTACTGACAACTGGCAGACATTGAATTACGAGCTCCATAAGCTGTTTGTTAACAAATTCAATGATGGAAAATATGTCACAGCAACAATGTATATCTAGATTTCAAGGAGGACTTCCTTCTTTAAGATCCCACTGCTTTACAGAAGAATACATTTACATAGAAACATAGAATCTGATCATACATAGAATCATAGAATAAGGACCACTTGGCCCACCAAGTCTGTCCATTTCCCTACCTAATGGATAAGCTGCAGATCCTAGTTAAGCAACAGAGTACTTCCTCCTACACCCACTAGAATTGCCTTATGTCTGTCCCATGCATTCTTGAATTCCCCTACTGTTTTTGACTCCATGACCTCCTCAGGAAGGCTGTTCCATGCATCCACAACCCTCTCCATGAAAAAATAGTTCCTCACATTACCTCTGAGCTGTTCCCCCTCTATCTTCAAATTGTGCCCTCTTGTTCTTGCACATCTCTTTTTCTGAAAGATGCTACCCTCTCGGACTTTGTTGATTCCCTTGAGGTATTTAAAAATTTCTATCATGTACCCCTCTCCCTTCTTTCCTTGAGGGTATGCATATTAAGCTCCTTTAGTCTCTCTTTGTATGTCTTCTGGTTGCCCTCCTCTGAACAGCCTCCACCCTGTCTATGTCTTTGTGGAGATGGGGTCTCCAGAACTGCCAGCAGTACTCCAGATGGGGGTCTCACCAACTGTCTGTACAGAGGTATAATAACTTCCTGTTTTCTACTGGTGATGCATCTCCCTATGCATCCCAGTATTCCCCCAGCCCTCCTTACTGCCTTCTCACGTTGCTTGTCCACCTTTAGGTCATCTGATATAACTACCCCCAGGTCTCTTTCCGTTTTTGTTGTTGTCAGTATCTCACCCCCCATTGAGTACTCTTCCCTGGATTTTTGTTTCCCAGGTGCATTACTTTGCACTTCTTTGTGGTGAACCTAAGCTGCCATACATTTGACCATTCCTCCAACCTTGCCAAATCCCTTCTCATCCTTTCCACCACACCTTGTGTATCAACCCTGTTGCAGATCTTTGTGTCGGCTGCAAAGAGACATACTTTTCCTTCCAGTCCCTCTGCAATGTTACTTATAAAGACATAAAAAAGGACTGGACCCAGTACTGAACCATGCAGTACCCCACTAGTAACCCCCCTTCTTCACTGTGGACTTCATTCACTATTACCCTCTGTGTCATGTTGTCCAGCCAATGCTTTACCCAGGCTACAGCCCTGGGACCCATTCATTGACTGGCTAATTTCTTTATTAATCTTTTGTCTGAGACTATGTCAAATTCTTTGCTAAAGTCTAGGTAGGCCATGTCCACAGCCCCTCCCTGGTCTACTATTTTGGCCACCCAGTCAAAGAAATCGATTGAATTCGTCTGACATGACCTTCCTGCTGTGAATCCATGCTGCCTTGGAGCCTGTGCCCCACTGACCTCTAGGTACTCAACAATTCTTCCCATCAGAAGTGATTCCATAATTTTCTCTACCACTGAGGTCAAACTGAAAGGTCTGCAGTTTCATGCCACTGTCTTGATCCCACTTTTGTGAAGATGAATCACATCTTCCATCCTCCAGTCTTCAGGTACCACATCATCCTCCTATGATTTGTTAAAAAGGGTAGTCAGTGGTGTTACTAGTTCTCCCCTTAGTTCTTTTAAAATGATGGGGTGAATCCCATTAGGTCCCGTTCCTTTGTCCACTTTCAGTTTTAGGAGTTCTTTCAGAACCCTTTCTTCTTTGAAAGGACTGATATTGGCTCCCCTGCCATCCGGAGTGCTTCTATTGACTGGATTGGTACCTTCCCCATCTCTTCTTTTGTGAATACTGAGCAGAAGTATTCAACCAGTATCCCTGCTTTTTCACTGCCCCTCTCTGCCCACTCACCCTCCTATTTATTTAGGCTCAGTATCCCTCCGTTTGTCTTTCTTCACTCCCTAATGTACCTATAAAAGGTTTTATCCCCCTTCTTAACTGAGTTGGTTATGTTTTCCTCGGTTTTGGGTTTTGCTATTCTGACTGCCTTACCCGCTTCATTCTGCTTTATCTGGTACAGGACTGTGTACTGCTCCTTCTGTGTTTCTTTATACTTTCTGAATGCTATATTTTTCTCCCTAATCTTCCCTTCCACCTCTTTTGAGAACCATATTGTTTTTTTCTTTCATTTTGATTTGTTTATTTGCTTCACACAAAGTCTTATTGCCTCTGTGATGGCAGTTTTGATGTTTCCCTATTGTTTCTCCACCCCACCTTCTTGCCTGTTTGTTAGTGATTTTCTGAGGCACGCTCTCATTCTGACAAAATCAGTCCAGTACCTTCACTTTTGGATGGTTTGACTCTACAGCCTAGTTTATCGTGAATCACACTGACTGTTTGGTGGTTACTTGTTCCCAGATGGTTACCCACTTCCAAATCTGACAGCCTCTCTCCTTCTCCATTTGAGAGTACCAGGTCTAAGATTGCTCCCTCTCGAGTGGGTTCCAACACTAGCTGTCTGAGGTGTGCCCCTTGTAGGGCATTGAGAATGGCCCTGCTTTTAGTTGTGGCTGCAGTAAAGGTGCTCCAGTTAACATCTGGCATATTCAGGTCCCCCATCCGCAATATCTCCCTTTTCTCTGCCATCCTAAGAATGCCTTCTATTATTTCCTTGTCCATTTCCTTCCTCTGAGACTGGGGTCTGTATACAACCCCTGTGTGGATTGTGGTGCCATTTCTAGTCTCCAAGGTGACCCACAGTGCCTTCTCTCCTCCCTGTTTACCCTTTGGTTCTGTCGCTTTGATCCCTTCCCTTACATACAGAGCTACTCTTCCTCCTCTTCTACTCTCCCTGTCCCTCCTGTAGATTGTGTACCCTGGTACTTTGACATCCCAATCATGGTTCTCTGTGTGTACCATGTTTCTGTGACTGCCATGATTACCAGGCATCTCTCTTCCATCAAGGCCACCAGTTCAGGCAGCTTGCTACCTTGACTACTGGAATTTGCACTCATTACCCTCTGTTTTTTTGACACCTTACTCCTTTTTGCTCCATCTCTGTCATTACTACTTTTATCTTTTTCTCCATTTATCCCTGCCTTCTCTCTATCAACTTCTCTTTCTTGGTGTTTGCCTCATTAACTATCCTTATTTTTTGGGTTGGGGGTAGGATTTCCCTTCTCCTTTTCAGTGCCTTCCCCCTTGGCTAGTTTAAATGCTTGCCAATGAAGTTTTAAACCTATTACCTAGGATCCTGGTTCCCCTCCTGGACAGATGCAAGCCATCACACCATTGCACCTAACCTGAGAGGTTCAAGTGGCCCAAACACTCTTGAAAGCTCTTCTTCTCTCAGCACAACAGAGAAGCTGTCCTCCGGCTCAGATACAGGATTCAAGTGCCAGTTTCCATACTGAAACCTCCAGGAGTATGCCTATCTGTCGTAGAGCTGCAGAGGATGAGCATCACACACACCATGTCAAAAATATTTGGTCTAAGTCAGATTGACAAAAAAAAAAAACAAGGCCAGTGTTAGAAATCTTGCCACAAGAAGCATTCACTGCTGAAATTCTTATGATACTTTCCATCTGTCTGGTCAGGAGGTGGGAGCTCCTGAAGTTTTCCTGGTCTCCACTGGTGGTGAGAGACTCAGTGGGGCCTGAATAATTAATTTTTCCCAAAAATAATCTGACTTTTTTGTTATATTGATTTTTATTATTGACTTGATTGTCATTATTTTAATGTTAATTTGGATTTTAGGATTTAAAGTTTAATTTTATTGTTTATTTTTGGGGTGGGGAGGTAAGAATTTTTTTATTTTATTTTTGTGTTTGGATTAGCTACTGGGTCGTAATTGTGTGGGAAATTGACATAGGGCTGCACTTTAATGTGTTGGGAAGGTTTAAGGATGGTAAGGCAGTATTCCCCCACTAGGCTTAGGGAGTTGTGTCCATTCAGTTGCACCCCTTTACCAGCAGAAACATACATTTGTTATCGCTCTGTTGGGATTGTCAGGAGAAATGGGAAAAGGGGTAGGCCTGGGCCTGGTGGTGGAATATAGGAAAGGGGGGACATATTGGGGTGGTGAGGACCAGGCAACACCCTGGGGCAAAATGGTGCCAAGACAGGGGTAATCCCTGTCTTGTTCCTGTACCCAAGGGTCAGGAGTCGAGGGAATCTCCAACATCTCATCCAACCTGGGTCGTGTTATGTGATGTTAGGTCTATTAAAAACAAGATGGCTATTATAGCTGATCTTGTTGAAACAGTAGACTTGACATGCATCACTGAGGCCTGGCTGGATGAAAATGCAGGCCCAGTATTGGCTTCTGCAGTTCCAGCTGGATTCTCGGTGATTCACTGCCCAAGGTTGGATCATAGGGGTGGGGGTGTAGCCATCTTTTTTAAGACCGAACTGGGCCTTGTGGATGTTCCAGTGAGGACTGTTAGATCCTTTGAGTGTGTCATGGGTGAGGATGTAGGTTGCAGGATACTCCTTATCTACCGTCCACCAGGTGATGGGGTTTATTCCTGCAGGAGTTTGCGGACTTCATCCTTGACATGGTGCTGGAATTCCCCAGATGGATAATTCTGGGGGATTTCAATGCCTGGGTCGATGATGACCTCTTGCAATTTGGTCAAAATCTCTGCCAGTTAAAGACAATGCTGGGTTGTTACCTCCTCTACCCATAAAGGAGGTCACTCATTGGATCTTCTATTCCTGCTGGATATGGAGATCACTGATTTGGGGGTTGAACCAGTCAGCTGGTCTGACCATCACACCATAGGGTTCAGCTTCGGGGCTCCCCCAAATGGACCTACCCCTGTGGAGATGGTTCAGTACCACTCTTTGAGGGGAGTTACCCCAGATGGTCTATCGGCGATGCTGGACCTATGGGGATTGTTGGAGGATAGTACAAGTCCAGGGGATCTGGTACTTGCCTATAATAAGGCAGTAGGAGATGCCCTGGACTTAATTGGTGCTATTCATGTTCGACCACTTACTCTTTTCCCAATGTCCCCTTGGTTTGATGTGTCCTTGAAGAAGTTGAGACGTAATGGTTGAAGGTTGGAGTGAGCATGGCGGAAGTCCAGCCTGGATGCTGACAGGCTTAGATTGATGCAGCATTATGATGGCTATCAATCAGAAATCACCCGTAAGAAGGCAGAGTTCCTGCCCAGGGAGATTTCTGCAGAGCACAACCGACCGGCTCAACACTTTTGTACTGTGGACAGATTGTGCAATCCAATCTGTCTGCAATCTGCAGTCTGGAAGAGTTTTTTCACAAGTTAAGTGTGATGACCTTGATCAGTTTTTCGCTGATAAGGTTGCCAGCATCAGGTCCAGAATCGTCCCGGCTCCTTCCACGAGGGGTTGTGGAGGTCGATGGGAAGTGGTGAACACCCGGTCTGTCTGGATGGATGTCGGCCAACCAGAACTTATGGACATTGTGAAGATTGTCCAGACTTTGCGTCCAACCTGTTGTAGTTTGGATCCGGGCCCTACCCCCCTTTTGGTGGGATGTATAGATGCTCTCTGCCCGATCCTTGCTGAAATTGTATGGAGATCCTTGGAGAGGGGAACCTTTCTGGATCCCTTAAAAGAGGCAGTCATTAGACCACTCTTGAAAAAACCCTCCTTGGACCCCATCGATCCAGCTAACTACCAGCCTGTCTCTAACCTTCCCTTTGCGGGAAGGTTATTGAGAAGGTGGTTGCATTGTAGCTTGACAATCACCTAGAAACTCACAGTGTCTATGATGCTCTCCAGTCTGGATTTAGGAAGAGGCATAGCATGAAGACTGCCCTTGTTTGGGTATTAAATGATCTCTTGGTGGCTAATGATGGAAAGTCTCGTACCGTCTTCTTCCTTCTTGATCTCTATGCGGCTTTTGACACTGTGGACCATGGGGTCCTTTTAGAGACCCTGCAGGTCCTTTGTGGCCTGTTGGGTACAGTCCTCAAATGGTTTCAATCTTTCCTAACAGGCAGGTCTCAGAGGGTGGTCACTGGAATTTATTCCTCTGATGCCTTCCCCCTGTCCTGTGGGGTACCGCAGGATTCCATGTTGGCTCCCATGTTGTTTGCAGTGTATATGCTGCCTTTAGAAGATATCATTCAGTGATACGGCTTGAGTTTTCACTGCTATGCAGGTGATACTCAGCTGTATATGTCTTTTATGCCCGAACAGGTTGATGCGGTTTCCGTGGTAAATAACTGCCTCTCTGAGATCAAAGACTGGATGAGTTCGAGTTGGCTGAGATTAAATCCAGATAAGACTGAGGTGTTGGTCATGGAACCGGGTCGTTCAGGGGTAGATTTTGTTGCTGGGCACATGTCGGGCCTTTGGCTTGATGGTGTCCAGCTCATTACCTCAGATCGGGTGAGTAACCTGGGTGTTCTTTTTGATGATGGCTTGACCTTGAAGTGTCAAGTGTCAGCTGTGGTCAAATCCTCATTTTACCACCTGAGGAACATTTTCTGGGTTAAACAACTGATCCCTCCGGATGATCTTCCAACACTGGTCCACACTTTCATTACTACCCATCCAGACTACTGCAATGACCTCTACCTAGGGCTATCTGGGGTTGATATCTTTTTTTTTTGAAATTCATACTTTATTTATTTTAACAAGCAGGTAAACAAGCATTCATCGAAATACCTTCGTAACAAGTAACATGGTAGAACAGCTGATTAATAAAAGTAACATAACATCAAAAAGAATAATAAGACAAAAACAAAACCCCACACCCACCACCCCCCCTCCCCCCTCCCAGGAGGATGCCACCCCCAACAGCCAATGAGCCCCAATAAAGCGATTAATGTCTAGGTATAAAGAAGGGAAAGGGGGGTAAGAAGACTGACCAAGTTGGGTTTCATAGTACTGGTAACAAGGAGATGGGGGGAAATATAAGGAACCCCCAATAGGGTCCTAGTGGAGATATAGGGCGTATAGTTTGCCCCATTTCTTGTGGAATGCTGACAAGGCATGCCTGGAACTGGCAATCAGTTTTTCAATTTTAAAGCCTTGGGACATTTCTGCCACCCATTCCTGGTATGAGATTTCGGATTGATCTAACCAGTGGCGAAGAACTAATCTTTTGACAGCCATTGAAATTAGGGTCATGTGGTATTTCCTTTCATTAACTTTGATACTGGAATAAATTCCTAGTATACAAATTTCGGGTGTGAATAGGTCCTTTAAACCTAATAATGGATCCAAGCTACCCCGAATGTGTCTCCACAAGGGAGCGACCTTCTCACAGGCCCAGAATATGTGTAGTATATTGCCCTGATCCTCTCCACAACTAGTACATTTAGGAGAATTTGCTTTCCCAAGTTTAAGTAGTTTCACCGGAGTATAATACATGTTATTGACTATGTAAAATTGTGTGAGCTTTTACCTATCCAGAGAGAAAAATCTATGTAGATCTGTCCACACCTGATTCCAGGGTAAAGGAGAGTTGGCAATCAATGGTTCCCACACCTTGGAGCCAGATAAAACTTCAGGGGTTTTACTAAGAAGGAGCTGCGCATAGAGTTTGGCTATGGTATGGGGCTCATTTGCCTGAGATTTAAGCAATTCCAGAAAGGGTCGAACACTGGACGTCCTTTTCACCGAACCAAAAACCTTAACTATGAGGTGTCTCAATTGGTATACCTTAAAGATGTACTGTGAAGGATATCGAATTTAGTCATCAGGTCTCGGAGGAACCAAGTAAGTCTTGAAAATAGAAATCTTCCACCGCACAGTCACGGATTTGCGGTAACCAGGAGGGGAGCAACCAGTGTGAACCAAGCCTAATGTTAGGATTAAGAACCAAAGGTTGGGCTGGATCCTTAGCATTATTAATTCTGACTGAGTTGCAGTGTTGATTAAAAACCTCAACTGAGGTCCCAATCACGGAGCTGCCTATTCGGGTTGGTAGCACTGAGAGATTGCAGTAGAACAAGGATTGAGGGTCTATATTATGATTCCTCAGAAGTTCGCTCTTGAGCTGCAACATTTAGGCTTATAAGGACCATGAGAGGGACAAAGCCATTTACCCATTTTTGCCAGGTGACTGGCCCGATAATAAAGCTCAAAATTGGGTAGGCGAAGTCCCCCATTAGCTTTAGGCATGCACAATTTGAAAAAGGATCTTCTTGGTTGTTTGCCTTTCCAGATGAATTTAATTAAAGATGAGTGGATTTTTTGGAAAAAGGATTTAGGTAGCCATATGTTTAACAGGCTTAAAGGATAGAAGATACTCGGGAGTATATTCATCTTAATTATGCTGATTCTCCCACCTATAGATAAGGGAAGGTTTGACCATCTACTAAGATCACTCTGAACCTTATCTATCAAATCATCCAGGTTAAGTTTCTTAATTGTGTCAGTATCTCGGGCTAAGTAGATACCTAGATACTTAAGGTGATCAGGTGTCCATTTCATACCGAAATGGGCTACATCAGCCTGGAAAACAAATGGGTTAAGTGGAAAGATTTCGGATTTGGTCAAGTTCAACTGGTAATTTGAGACCTCCCCAAATTGTGTGACAATCTTTAACACTCCTTGGATGGATCTAGCTGGATTCACGAGGTGTAACAGGATATCATCTGCAAATACTGATATGGCTAGTGATTGCTGACCGATAATACATCCCGTAATGTCAGGTGAAGATTTAATACGCACCAATAGAGGTTCCAGATAAAGGTTAAATAGGTACGGTGATAGTGGGCAACCTTGACCAGTACCCGAGTATAGGGGAAATCTGGAGGAGAATACCCCATTACAATAGACTTTCGCGGAGGGGGAACCATAGATCGCCCTAACCCACTGAATAAATTGTGTCGGAAAGCGCATCCTATCCAGGGTAGCCCACAAAAATTCCCAGCTCACACGATCAAAGGCTTTTTCGGCGTTTAAGGCTACCAAAGCCATAGGGAGTTGGGAGTCTTGGGCTGGGGTTGATATCTGCCACTTGCAGCTAGTGCAAAAATGCTGTGGATAGACTATTGGGCTCCTAGGTCCAGTCATATAACTCCAGTTCTGTGCGAACTGCACTGGCTGCCAGTTCAGTGGCGAATCACCTATAAGGTAGGCTTGCTTACCTTTAAAGCCCTACTGTACATGAACAGGGATTCAACTACCTAAAAGATCTCTTCGTTCCCTACTCCCCAAATCATCCCCTCCGATCTGCTGATGAGGGATTGCTAGAGATTCCCAGGGTTCACCTTAAATCATCTGCTGCACATGCTTTTTTGTTTGTGGCACCGACCCTGTGGAATTCTCTACCTCGTCGGTTAAGAGAATGCCTGACCATTACAAATTTTAAAATGATGTTGAAAACTTACTTGTTCTCATTAGCCTTCCCAGATTAATTATATTATATGATGTTTATTTTAATATTTTCATATTGTGTTTTAATGTATTTATGGTCTGTGAAGTGCCTTGGTTCCGAAAGGTGCTATATAAACAAAGATTGACTGACTGACTGATTGATTGACTAATGAAGACAGAGACCCAAATTTTGAAAACGGATCCATTGTTGTACTTAAAGTCAAAGAGATCCATATGGTAGCATTATGTTGAAGTTGCTGCCTATTATCTTACTTGTCCACCCAACAGTGTACTTTCAGAAAATATATTAATCACCACTAGTGACACAGTATCTCCTACCAGAGCTACACTTCTTTGTGAACATGTTTATCTATTGGCCTTTGTAAAAGTCAACTTGCCCACACTGAATAAGAGTTATGACCTGCCCTAAAAACAGCAAGATGAAAAAGTCTGATATTGAAAGGATAGGTGTCTAAACAATTACATTCTACGCTACTTTCTCCTGGTTGGAGGAAGTACTTGAGACAATGCAGCATCGATGCTGACTTTCAACTTCAATATCCTTAAAAGCCTCACTGCGGTATGCTGCTGCTGAATTCTTCAAATAGGCACTACACCATCTGCCACTGTCTCTAAATGAAAGAAATCTTAATTGTTGACTGAAAAAAACATTAACAGGGTCTCTTACTGAGCCTGGCAGATTTTGTTAGGTCATTTTCTTTTGTATGCACAACCTAACTAAATGATTTTTAATTCAATGCCTAGCTTCAATTATATCTTATTCTTCACATGCTATAATTAGGTGCCCACCTGTCATCTTTTATTATTCTGTTGCAGCCACTGCACACCCCAAGTGACTGTCACTCATTTTGTCACTGTCACTGAAAGTCATTAAAAAATATTGATTACACATGCTGGCAGCAGTTATATACCATTACCTTTACTGATTTGGAAAGAAAGTTACATGCATTACTGCTTGTAGCTCTCTTTGCATGTCATCCATTCCTCCCTTACAGGTGAAAAATCTGTTGCACAGACAAGGCCAAAATATTACACCTGTGTGAGACTCTACCAGTGGAGCAGGGTGGGTGCAATGGATCAAATGGAGGAAGAAATGATGCCACTGATTCACATCAGCCTTTTCAGTGCAGATCCAGACCTGCTGTGGGTATAACACTAACAATATTACTGTGAGTATTTCTTTTTTTCTTTTCATGTCACCAATATGCCAACTACAGGTAAATTGTCCCTATGACTTAGTAATTTCCATCATGATTCTGTTGATGCCACTGCATGCCCCAAACAGCATGCTGTCACTCTCCCTGCCATAAATTGTTCCTAAGTGATACATACCACTTCTCATTTCTGTTATAATTATGTTGCATCTACTTAATGCCCCATGCCACTGTCACTCTTCCTGTTGTAATTGTCCTAACGTGACTGTGATTCTTCTTCAAATTTCTTCATCATAATTCTATTGGTGCCACTGCATACCCCAGACTACTGCACTGTTACACCTCCTGTTGAATCAGCACTGAAAATATATAACACATACTGGAATTTCGATGTCCTTCACTGATTTTGAAGGAAAATTACATGCAGACAGTACTGCTTGTACCTATCTATGCAAATCTTCCATTACTCCCTTACAGTACAAACATCTGTTGCACTGACAAGGCCAATATTACACTTGTGTGAGATTGTACCAGTGGAGTGGGTGGGTGGGATGGAACAGATGGAGAAAGAATGTATGCTACTGGTTCACCCCAGCATTTACAGTGCTTTACATCCAGACTTGCATTGTAACATTAGTCTTGTTTGTTCTATTGATTGTATCACTCAGTATTACAATATATTACACTTTTGGTTCTAGTACAGATTTTAGTTCTGGATCTGATATTCTTAGCCCAACCCACTGTGACCTGACAGATCCAGAATATCTGACCCACACACCTCTGCCTCCTACACACAAGTGTCAATTGGCCCAAAAGTTTGAAAAAAAACTCACTGCCCACCATAGCAGCTTCTGCTGCTACAAAATTCAGGGGGCTGAGACTTGGTAATTGGATAAAATTCACTCGGAGCCCAGAGGCAACAGGAGCCATTACCCTACAGAGAAGATGTCAGCTGACTACTCATGGCTTGTGGCATCCTGTGCTTGTAGCCAGGAGACCCAGAGAAACTGTCCCTCCCACACACAAGCACTCTCAGCACTGATAATCTCAAAAGTTCATGAATTCATTGTCCACAGTAACAGTTTCTGCTGCTACAAGATTTAGCAGTTGAGATTATGGCAATTGGACAGAATTCCAAGGAACCAAGAGGCAGGACTCCCAGCTCCACAGGCAAGAAGTCTGCTGTCTCATTGTGGATTGTTTTAAATTTTTGTATTTCTTGCTCTCTCATGCCTTGAAAGCCAGTTTTGCACTTTTGTGGTTTTGCCTCTTCATATTTTGGTTTTTGGTTGTTTTTATGGCTGCATAGGTGAAGCCTGCAGCCATTTTGCGGTAGCTCTAAAAACGAGCTACTGGATTCAGACCCTGGAATGCTTCCATTTTGGAGTTTCAGAATGATCCTCCCAAAACTTCTAAACAGTCAGAAACAGTCCGCCATGTGCACACTATTGCTTGTGCTTGTTCTTTGAAATATGACCCACTGTAATTCACCTCCCCCGCAACTGCTGCCACTGCTAGGGCACCGATCTGGCACCAAAACTATTCTCTTTTGGGATGCATGCCATGCGGTGACCCTGTTTATCATGCATGGGTCATCCTCCCAATTGACAACCCTCCTCCCTCTTCCTGCTGCCTAGGGCACTAAATTAGATAATGTTAGGGCTATCAGCCCACTTACCGCCTGGCCCAGGACCTCCTATGTGGAGGGTATTGTTAGTGGTGTTGGGGGTGATGGCTGGAGGGTTGCGCTCCAACCTGGCACCTCCATTTTTCTTTCTTTTAGGTGGGGTGGAACTGCAGAGCTAGTGGTGGTCATTCCCGACCCCCCCCCGGACTCGCTTTATGGTGACACCCCACGGTCCAGGCTCCAAACCATTCCCCTCCTTTAACTCGGTGTGAACTACAGGGCATAGAGCATGTCACTGTCCTCAGCAGGCATTGAGTGGCACAAGCCTGGTCATCTAAGCAGTGACCTGTAATCTGTTGACTGCTATTCTATAGAAAACAGTACTACAGTAGTGCTACGTTATTATTTCTAATTTTACATTGGAGCTAAGGTAAGATTATAATCCTTGCAAGCATAAGAGGTCTGATGTAAGTGAGAAAAGCAGGATTCAGAAAGGTTAGTAGGCAAATCAAAGGTATATGTGCCCTGGGATGTAGAGTTTGGGTACTCAGGTCATGGTGTCACTGGCCCAGAACACAGTCTTGCTGCCAAATGTCTGAGCACAGTGCACCTGCATAAAATGTTGAGGGCTTTTTTTTTCCTTGGTTGGCAAGAGTGATGGTGTTTGTGGTAGCTGATTTTTAATACTAAATAAAATTGAGCACCAAATTGCCTGTGGCTGCTATATGATTTTTTTTAAGGAATTTCTCATAACACCTTTGAACCTTAGGGATATGACCACAGTCCTCCATGAATTTTGGTCACTAGATTAATTTATGCCACTGTCTCTATAAAAAAAAAACAGGATACAACAGGCACATTAATACACAGAAGTATTATAACAAAAATTACATTTTGAACCTGCCTCTCCAAATCAGCAAAATGGCAGAAGAGGCCAGGTGGACACCTGCTGAAAAACTGCAGAATGGGTGACCCTGCTTCTTCTGGGGGCGATGTCCTTACTTCGCCTGACTTGGGGGTAGGGAAGGTAGGAAATGGCTCTGCTTCTCCTGTCATTGGGGGGGTGGTGGCCCTGCTTTGTCTGGGTTAGGGGTGGGGGTATGGTGCTGCTTCTTCTGGCTTGGGGGTATGGCAATGGCCCTGCTTTTTAAGGCTTTGGGTCCGGGATGGGGATGGCCCTACTTTTTCTGGTCTGACATGGGGTATGGCAATGTAGCACTGCTTTTTGTGGATCTGGGTCTAGGATGTGGACAGCCCTACTTTTTCTGTCCTGGATGGGTGGTCTTGCTTCTCCTGACTTGAGGGGGACCCTGCTTCTCCTGACTTGAGGGAAGGTGGTTGAGACAAAAGAAGCAAGCACATATCCTCCCCACCAAGCCAGGAGAAGCAGCCCCCTGATCCAGGAAGAGCAGAGCCATCGACTCCCTGAGGAAAAGGTATTTAATGCTTCAAAGTGCTGGGGCTTGTTAGGTTGGAGGTCCAGTCCATTTACAATGCATCAAGGAGTTTATGTGGAACTGGTTTGCACTACTTGTACAGTGCACTTTTTTAGCAAGTAAAGGTTTTGTGATTGATTCTTTGGAGTGCTTGACAAAGTTTTCATCTACTCCTTCATCCTCCTTCAATGCAGGAGAAGCTTGGTCATCCTCTTCCCAAGCCTGGAGAAGCAGGGTCATACTACCTTTAGCTGTTTCTTCTGGCTCAGGGAGAGGTGGACCCTGTTTCTTCTGGCTGGGACAGGGTCCTGCTTCTACTGCTTGTGCTTTGAGGTAAGTGGCTCACTGGATTTATTTGTCTCAGTATACTGTGGGAAGGGGAAGGGAAGGGAACTAGAGGGAGAGAACACACAGTTTCCTGGCCCTTCCACTGTGGACAAACACTCCGAGCAGGATCAATTTAGGAGGTGGTGGTGGTGGACACCTGCTGGAAAATGGTGGCATGGATGACTGTTTCTTGTGGTGTGTATGAAGGCGTTATGTCCTTGTTTTGCCAAGCTCAGGAGGGGGGAAATGACTCTGCTTCTCCTGTCTTGGGGTGAGGTTACGGCAGTGGCCCTGCTTTTTGTGGCTCTGGATTCAGGATGGGGATGGCCCTACATTTTCTGGCCTGTGAGGGTTGTTCTGCTTCTCCTGACTTGTGGGGGGAGTGGAGATCCTGTGTCTTCCAGCTTGGGGGAGGGTGACTGAGTGAAAAGAAGCAGGCATATACCCCCCACGAGCCAGAACAGGCAGCCCCCCAGCCAGGAAAAGAAGGGCCATCTGCCCCCTGAGGAAGAGTTGTTTAATGCGTCAAAGTGCTGGGACTTGTTAGGTTGGAGGTCCAGTCCATTTGCAATACATCAAGAAGTTTGTATGGAACTATTTTGCACTACTTGCATTGTGAAATTTTTCTGCAAGTAAATGTTTTGAGACTGATTCTCTGGAGTGCTTGACAGAGGTGTCATCTGTTTCTCCATCCTCCCCCAACGCAGAAGAAGCTGGACCATCCCCTCCCTGAGCCCAGAGAAGCTGAGTCCTCCTCCCTTAAGCTGCTTCTTCTGACTTGAGGGAAGGGGACCCTGTTTCTCTTGGCTACATTGGCTTGGAAGGGTGATGGCCTGCTTCTCATGGCTGGGGACATGCCTGCAGCTTCTGGCTTTGTGCAGAGGGGGGAGAATTCAGCAGTGTCAGATGCTCAGTAGGTAGCATACTTGTCTCTGAGGTCAGGAGAACAGAGGACTAAGGGTTCAGTTCCCACATCTGGCACTTGGGTTAATATTCTAATACTGACACTGTAGTACAGCATGGGGGGATGCTGCACTTCTGAGGTGCCGTTTTTTGGATGAGAAGTTAAACTGAGGTCCCATCTGCCTGGATTGGTGGTAGTTCAGGGGGATGTTAAAGATCCCAGGTACCTTATCGAAAAGAGTAGGGGTATTTTTTATTGTGAAAAACACATTACATCAGTATCAAAATCAACAGAAACACAGAGGGAAACAAAATAAAAATCACTTCATATCGCTGATTGAAACAACTAACAGAAATAAAGGAAATACATTTTACAGACATACATAAGAAAACACATAATAATACATACAGCTGTACACCTATTAATCCATCCAATTAATATTTTTCCACAAAGTGGACAATTTACCCCTGTCAAATTGTGCATTTTCATCTTGTCTCACCTGACTCAATGCTGTTTCACTTGGCTTCAATATCAACATTTGGAGTGCTCACATGCTGCAGGGAAAACTGGCATCTACCTTGCCACATATAGTATTTGACATAGGAGAAAAATCACATTTAAGTTACTTGGATGATATTGTGTATAAAATACTGAATAATCTCCTAAAACTAAACACTCATATTGGATATGCCAAGCTGGACCCTGCTATTGCCATCTATTTGCAAGGTCTATTCAGAACTGAACTGCAAATGTACATGAAATGTAAAAATGTTCCAGTTTTTTTTAATTTTTATTTTTTCTCTTTTTTCCTTTTTTCTTTCTTTTCTTTTTTCACCATTAATATTCTAATTGCATTATAACTTGTTCCCTTTCAACATATTATATCTATGATCCCTACTAGTTATACTAGTATATTGGATCTAATTTGTTGGATTATTGTCTCTAAGCATTCCTATGTAATGGTGTTTTGTGTATAATTTTGTTCAATGGAAAACACAATAAAGCTTACTAAATTTGAAAAAAAAAAATGTTCCAGGGGTTTCTTTCTGTCCATTACATCCTGGCCATAAACAATGATGTTCCATAATGGGTTTATGCTTCCAATTTCCTTTCACTCCCAATTTCCCATGACAGCTTAACCATTGTACATCCCACATGTGGGCTGGAATTCTTCTGTCTTTTAGTATTTTAAGAGCACACTGCAATTTAGTAGGGAGTCATCTGTGGAAATCTACCTGTACTACATGATTTCTTTCCATAATTATTTTTGCATAACGGGGTTTCCTTTGCAATGTCGATACCTCATTCTTACTCAGTTTCCATACCTTTAATTTAGAAATAGCAAACTCCAGTATTTGTAATGTTGCTACTAATCATGTTATTTCTTCTCCCTACTGGTCCAAAAAGGGCTGAAACAGATCTTGAGTTCATAGGTCCCATAATGTCTGTGATCCTCCTCAACTTTTCAGGGATGAAAATATAAAAAAGAATGATAAAACACTAAAGGGGTTAGCATTCCCAGTCCACCATGTTGATAGCAATATAGGGAACATCTCTCTTTACTGTATTTAGCCTATCCCCCAGATCATTTGAAATAAACAACTAAAAAGTTTTGTCTCTAAAGTTATTGGAATAGGGAATATATGGGGAATGTATACAAATATAGGAATTAAGAATTTCTTAATTATGAATGCCCTCTTTTGCTTCCCAAAAGTCCATGCTTTTCATTGCGATATTTTATTTTCTCCCACTTTTATTTTTTCTTCCCAATTTTTAGCTGCCAAATCACCTTCTCCAAAATATAGTCCTAATATTTTCACTTGTGTATGAGAAACCTGTACTCGCCAAATATGAGATACAACTTGTCTCCCTCATATTTATAAAGCCACACTTTTTTGATAATTAGTGCCTGCTCTTGTCATTTTAGTAAAAGCCTCTCAGATTTGTAAAGCTTCAACCCCTGACTGCTCATCTTTAACCATTAGATAAATATCATCCACATAAACTGCTGTTTTCTGCGGTATATTGTTCAGTTCTGGTGAAATTCTTAAGACTTACCCATCATTTAGTATTACACTTATAATGGGGTCCAAACTAAAAGTGTACAATTAGGGGATTAATGAGGCACCCTTGCCTCACTCCCCATTTTAGACCAATGGGAGTCCCCAACAGTCTATTAATGGAGGGAACAGCAACTGCATTCTCATATAAGAGCTGAATCCAACAAATTAGTGATTGTGGAATACCACATTCTCATAATACTCTAAATAAGAAAGAATGAAACACATTGTCAAATGCTTTTGTTTGATCTAGTGCTAATAAAAAAACTTTTAATTTCCTTTGTTTACCATATTCCCATATGTCTTTTAGAAACCTTAAATTTTGTTGTATATTCCTCTGAGGAATGGAGCATGTTTGAATCAGGTGAACAAGCTGTACTGCAGCTTTTTGCAGTCTTTTACATAAGACAGAAGATAACATTTCGTAATCCGTGTTTAAGAGACTAATAGACCTCCAGTTATTTAAAGCAGCAGCGCAACAAAAATGGGTTAAAATTTGCCCCACCTTTTTTCTTCCTAATTGATGCCAGATGTCTTCCAGTTTATTTTGGTGGTAAAATTTTCCATTTTCACTATTATTTAAGAATTGTATGAACATTTTAATATAATTATTTCTCAAGAAAAAAAGATGTCTGCCTCATGTTTGCATAGAAATAATACTGAGGACCCGAGGAGGATAGTTGTCCAGACAAAACTGCAAATGTACAGTACAAAGCATTGGAAGCATCCTGGGAACCCAAATCAACAGTTCTGCCAATATTTTTTACAACCATAGTAGAAAATTCACTTTTTGGAATAACCTTTTTTGTTGCACTGCTGCTTTAAATCATGTTGTCCTCCTTTTTGTATAGGTAAATAATAATGGCAGTAGTAAAATCCTGTAAAAACTTTCCTTTCTGCATCATATCATTATATACTGCTGCCAAGATATCCCCCAACTACTCTTGAAAAGTTTTAAAAAAGTCATGTGTTAAGCCATCCTCCCCAGGTGATACTCCCAGCTTAAGACTGGAAATTGATTCTTGGACTTTTATTAGTGAGATAGGACCTCCCATTTCCTTAAATACTTCTTTAGATAGTGTTGGGTACCTGACCTAACATTACTGCCTCCCAGGTACTTGGTGGTGTAAATTCTTTTCCCAACGTATTGGCAACTGTGTGTGAAATGATCTCAAGCATTTCTACATCTGTATGTCTCAAATTTCCAGAACTATAATACAAGCCTTCCATTAGTATATGTTCCAGTTTAAATTTACAGGCTTTAAAGGGGTCTGAAAAAGATTGATTTACCGTTCCATATTTAAATTCAGCATATAAGGAAGTTGCTCTATCATACTAATAGTTTCTCATTTTTTGTTTTATTATGCTAATTTGTGACTTAATCCTAGTATCAGAGACAGTTGGCAGAGACATAAGTTCATAAACCTGATCTCTATACTCTTAATATGATAGGTATTCTTTATTAGTTTTTGTCCTACCATAATCAATGAGGAAACTTTTTATGTCGCCTTTGGTATCATACCTCCAAGAAAGCCAATCATCATACGTATCAGATACTGACTTCCGATACTGAAATACACATAAAAATTGGTCCTTTATTTCCTGCTGTTCCAATAGAGAAGAATTTAGTTTCCATCTCTTTGCAACTGCAGAAAATCTAGGAGGAACATCTGTCATCTGAATATCACACTGTAATATACAGTGATTGGAGAATTCACTGTGTTTCAGCTTGAATTTATTAACTTTAAGACGTTAAGAAAAAAAATGATCAATTCTGGTGGCATAAGCACTTCTTCTATATGTAGCACCATCATCTGTATAAATAATTATATAGGCATCATGCAATCTGGCTGTCTTAATAATATCTCTAAGGGCATGAGTGTCACAATAAACTTTTTTTGAACATTATCTCTTATCTTAACATCAAGACTGCATTTCAAAGCTCCTCCCATAGTACCATCCTACTGGTAAATAAATATGGTTTAATCTGAGGTGCATAGGTATTGATAAGTCATATAAAAACCCTTTATAAGTACAATCAATTACTAGTGCTGTACCTGGTAAAATATCCATCAACCGTTGCACTTGTACCTGTGGGTATCAAAATATTATTCCTATCCCATCTGCAGCATCTACTCCTAATGTTCAATAAGATGGTCCCCAAGGCCAGCTTCTTTTAGCTTGTGTGGCATCATGTAGAGAAATGAACTGAGTTTCTTGTAAAAATAGAATATTTAGTAGAACATTTTTAAAGAAAGCCAAAAGTGCTGTCCTCTTTTTACAATTCTTAATGCTACAAGCGTTAAAAGAAAATAACCTCAGGGTAGCCATTTTGTGCAGTGTTATAGCTACACATTTTTCTTATCCTTTTTTCTCTTTCTCCCTTTCTTTTTCTTTGTTTCTATCACCTCAGAAGCTGTTTCTTCCTCATATTCCATTTCTGATACTACTTCTGAAAAAGAAGACACATCTGATTCTGAACCCCCATCTAAATCATGCAGTATCTGAAAAGAATTTTGAGTAGGTACCCGGTCTAAGAGACCTGTTAGTTTGCTGGAGGATCTTGTTATTCTTTTAACTGAAGGGAGACTGTAATCTGGAAGTAGGGGCAGCATTGTAACCTCCTCCCATCCTGCCCCTGAGGTGCTAGGGGTACTTTCCTGCCCTGTGTCCATGTTATCAGGAGTAGTGACATTTCTGTGATCCTGTGCATCATGCTCTGAATGCGCAGGTGCTGAAGGGAGGGGGTTCTTCCTGAGGTATTCCCTCATTGGCCTGCTCAGGCCTTGCAAGCCTAAATTGCTCCTGGGCCTCACTAACTAAATCTTTTTGGTTCAGGCCCCCTTGCTTATTCTGACCCACCCCGGCACATTGGTGATAAGAATGGCCTTGTTCCTCACATAAATTACATTTGAAGGAATTTCTACAAACAGTACTGTCATGATTGTAGTCCCCACACAGTGCACATCATACTCTATCACAAGTACTGTTAAGATGTCTTCCTCTCCTGCATTTATAGCAGGCCTTCAGCTATCTGGGGTAAAAAAACATCCCCATCTGTCCCAAGAAAAAAACTGTTTGGAATGTGTATAACATAATTTCCAATAAAATTCAGTTTGACTTTGAATCTCCAACTACCTGTCCAAATCCCCTCAACTTCAGTAATAGGCTCTGGAGGTCCCAGAACATGTCATGTTTTCTCTAACCAGGAATAAACATCACCCACATTTACCCCCTCATTTCTAAACATCACATTAATAGTTTTAAACAGTGGTTTAGTCAATGGTATGGCCCAAAAGGGAGTCCATAAAGGCAAATTCTTAAACATTTCATACTTTCTACAAAAAGTCTCCAAACCAAAAAAAGTTTTGAAACTAATATCAAATGTGTTTTCTCCCCTAATATTTATTAGTGCATAGATTTCAGATGCTCGAAAACCCATAGATTCTCTTAAATGTTTTCTCAACACGTATTATCTATCAGGGTGTTCCTTCAAACCACTCCTGTATCGCAGGTGGACTGCATTCTGTCTCGTGGCTTGTTCCTCCCTATTATTTCTGAACAAGTCTGAGAGCATTGGGCCTGCACTTCTCCTCTCATGAATCAGGGAGGGAGGGGTATTTTTTTGGTTTTCCTTCTGATCAGACATCTTTCCGTGTTCTCCAGCATTTTGTTCACTATTGCAAATATGCTCTAAAGGAGGTTGATGTTCATCCCCAGTGGGTCAGGGTTTTGAACAGCAGTCTCATTGCCATCAAGATGTGTATGCAAAGATCCCAAATCTGGATGCTTACCTTGCAAAAATAATCTGTCCATGTTGGGTCAGGCACCCATTTCCCATCCTCCAGCAATATCCACCCTGCTTGCTTCAGCGAATCTTCCTTGGACTAGTCTGGTGCATTGAAGGGAGCATCCTGGTCTGGAAGCCAAAAAGACTTCTGCATTCTGTTTGCGGTTGTAGCGCCTATGTCAGCCTGACTCAGCTGAGGTGTCGGCCATGGTTTGACAGTGCTCTGACTCAGGGGTGCAGCCAGGAATTTTAAACCTGTACTCAGAACTGATGCACTGTTTCCCCCTACCCCCCAGTTATGTAAACATAAACTGAAAATATGCACTGCTACGCCACACTAACAATGGGACCCCCCCCATTTGCCATGTCTGAGTTCAAATAATCAATTTCTTACTGTAATCCTCCATCCTTTGTTTTTCTGCCTGCCAGGTAAGTTCTTGTTTGTGTAGTTGGCTGGTGGCATCAGTGCCCCATAGCAAATAACAAAGGCAGAAGGGCTCAGCACAACACAGACACAATGTGACTCACAATGTCCTTGATTTCCTCTTTTTGTTGCCCCTGCCTAATTTGTTTTACTGTACACTGTTGAGTATAGTGTGTATGCCTGTGACACCCCTGCTTTGACTCACCACTGTCATAGATGCTTCAGGAATTACATGCAATACAACACTCTGAGCTGTTTGCTCCTGTTCAGCATCTGCTGCCTGCTTCTCCTTACAGCCAGTAAAATATTCCATGTCAGTATTTCCAATAGTCATTCCCATAAAGCTGTATGTTCTCATGCCATCTCCTCTGCCTGACCAATATCAGGCACATCATTCGGACTCAAAATAGCCACAGGAGCAGAATGTGAATCATTATCACCTTGGTACATCAAATTTGGAGGCTAGGATTGAAACTCTGACTGTAAACAAAGGTATATCTACCTCATTTGTCAGCTCGCTACTGACAGCTGTCCTTCAAGCAGAGCAGCAGTTCCCCCTGCAGGTCAGTAGGGGAAGTTTATTGAGCAAAATAAACATAACATCACAGAAAATCTGAATTTCCATCAAGATAAACACTCATATAAACTGTTATAACATCAAATATTTACAGAAAAGAAATTGTGTGATAACAAAAATTAACGTAAACAACAATTATCAACATTAAAAGGGAAAATGTTTCCAAAATTGAATAACTTTATCCTGAGAAAACTTGTGAGTATCTTTTTCTTTAACCTGTAGCATCCCTGTCTCTATTTGTGATATTACAGTAGAATGTAATACTTGTTGCTGTTGTAGAACATATTGACATCTAGCTTGCCATAAAAAACATATTTAATATATGCAAAAAAAAAATTCAGAGTACTTTAATGATACTTTTTCCATAACCCTATATAATCCCCCCAAATTAAAGTATTATATGTAAGTAATGTCAAAAAAGGCATACTCCATTTAATTGCTGCCTCACTCCAAAATAGCTTACTGTAAGTACATTCAAGATAAAAGTGTGACTGAATTTCCTCAATATTATGACATAAAAGCATAGGGCAGTATCTATCTGCCTGTGGTTTATATTTAAGGTTTCCCCGAACTCCTAATCTCCTTTTTGGGTAAAGATCCACACAATATCCCAAATCTGTTCTGGTAATCTAAAATCTGTTAATTTATGTAGCGCAAAGTCATTCTAGTAGGTACACATTAAGGGAAAATAAGAGATATCTGTTGTACTTCATAAACTATGTAGGAGTAAGAGAATTTCCTATCCAAAGAAAGTAATTTTTGAAATAGCATTTTCCACTGCTGCAACTTTTTTTATAGAAGAAATCCCATAACTTGGCAGATTATCTAGAACTAATATCTTAGGGGATAAAAGAATCCATTTCAGAAAGTAGTGTTTCCATAAAAAATGTGACCAAATCTGCCATGTCATAGTGGCCAGTCTCCATAAAAAACTAAAGGAATTAAATAAAAAAATTGAATAATAAAAAAACTAAACAAAGGATTAACCATGTGTAACCCACCCTTTCTAACTGGTAGATGTGTAATATCCCTCTTCACTAGATTCAGTCTGTTTCCCCATACCATCTGAAAAAATAAACTATATAGTCTCATTTCTAAATTGACTGGAGTTGGATAAAGGTAGCTTAAATAAAGAAAAACTGGTAGTAGGAATTTTTTAATTATCATAATATGTTTATTTTTTCCAAATTGTCACTGTTTCTAAACTTTAATTTTACTTTCTCCAAGTACCAACGGTTGCTCCCAATTGTAAAGAGCCATATCCCCGTGCCCAAACCAAATACCTAACATTTTGTTTGGAGAGGCGGACAGAGGAATTTCAGTAAAATCTAGATTTTCTGTCTATGTGTGATCCAAAGAAAATAGAAATTTTTTCTCCAAATTGATTTGTGCACTGGAGAATTGGCCACAATAATTAAAGACCTCTAGTGCATTTTGAAGTGAAGTAACATCCTTCATCAATAAAGTAACATCATCGGCATATGCTGTAATTCTTTCTGTTTCTAACATTGGTTCGGGAAAAAGACCAATGATGTGCTGATCCCATTGAATTTGTTGAATGACTTGATCTAATGCAAAGGTATATAGTAGAGGGATTAAAGGGCATCCCTACGCCTAACACCTCTACAAAGCCGAACGTCTGCTCCAAATAGTCCATTGACTGTTGGAATTATTGTAGCATTAGTATAAAGCATAGTGACTCACTGCATAAACTGATCAGATATACCACATTTTAACAAAATATCAAAAAGGTACCTATGTCTAACCCTGTCAAAAGCTTTGGCCTGGTGTAAAGCCACCATGAAACCTGAAATGTGTCCCATTTTACTAGCCTCATTTCCCTTAGCAAATAAAGATTATGTTGAATTTTCCTATGAGGAATTGTACAGGTCTGGGCTGGGTAAATTAAAGAGTAAACAACCTGTAATAGGCGATTATTCAAAATTCTAGAAATAATTTTATAATCACTATTTAGGAGACTGATAGGTATCCAGTTAGATAATAATTTCTTATCACCTTTTTTATGTATATAACTAAGAAAAGAAGTACTAACAGCTGTAAAATGAAAATTGGAAGTCAGCATACAGTTAAATATCAAGGGTAGGAAATAAATATATGACACACATTTTTTATAGAAATCATTAGGGATACCATCTAGTCCTGGAGACGTTCTTATGTTTAATTTTTTAATCACTTCCTCAGCTTCTTGTGAAGAAATGGGTTTTGTCAGAAACTGTTTCATGGACTCCTCTACTTGTGGAAGTGGTGCTGTAAAATTATCTGGTAAAATACCTGTATTCCCTACTGTATCACTAAACATATCTGTAACATATTGTTGCACTACCAGTAACATTTCCGGATCTGTATCTACTATAACTCCATCGGATTTAAATAAGCCAATCATTAAGGTTTTATCTAATCGTTGTTTAAATGCTTTATAGGGGTCCGAAGCAGGTTGTTTCTGTGTTCTGAATCTAATTTCCATTTCTAAAGATTTAGCCCTGTCATATTGGTAGATTTTCATCTGTTTTTTTAATTCCAAAGATTTGTGATTTAAACTTTAAATGATCAGATGGAGGAAAGGACATACGTTTATACACTTGATTCCCATAATTTAAATATTTCAGATAATTAGAATTAGCCCTTTGTCTTCAACTCCATTTTAGTATCCAACCACCAGTCATATATGTCATCATACAGACACATAGTAGAGTGTCTGACTTCAAAAAAACCTCCAAACCATGCAAGTATTCTGGTTAATCTAAAAGGGATGTATTTAACCTCCACCTCTGTATAGTGGAAAATATTCTAGTAGGGACATCAGATACACCAAAATCACAGAGTATAATCTGATAATCTGAAAATTTCATAGGTTTAATACTACTAAATATTGGTTTAATATATTTAGAGACAAAAAACATATGTATATGCATAGCGTAAACATGCCAATGATATGTAGTCCCATAATTAGTGTGTAAAAATCTATATGCATCTGACAATCCAGCATCAAAAATAATTTGTTTTAATGCATGCGAGCCACAATAGATTTTTTTTTGTGAATCCCCTGAATATTTAGTGTCTATATCACAAGTGAAATCCCCACCCCACACAATGTGTCTTCTAGTATATAAAAAATGTTTTAGTTCCTGAAATAAATCAATTCTAGCAGATCTTGTTTGAGGAGCATACAAATTTATGAAGCAGAAACAAAAATCTCCAAGAGAACAGTCTAGGACTAAGACTCACCCAGGCCTCACATCTATCAGTTTAGAGATTCAGAATTTAGTATTTTTAAATAAAATTCCTATCCTGTCAGCGGAATCTAACCCAAATGTCCAAAAAGAAGGACCCCAAATCCATTTTCTTTTAATCTGATCTATCTCAAAAAGAGAGGATAATCTAGTTTCTTGTTCAAAAAATAATGTCTACTCTAAGTAAATCCAAATAGGCCAAAATATAATTTTTTTTTGTAGGCTTTAAGACTACAGACATTGTATGAAGCCATTTGTAAAGTAGCCATTAAGATTTAGTAAAGTCAAGACTCCTCTTAGTGACTGAGACTTGCTTTCCTTTTCTTCCCTTTTTTCCCTTTTTTTCTTTTGCCAACTTAGTCGTTTTACTGTCCTCATCCTTAGTTACCATTTCTGATCTATGTGAGGTATCAGATTCTCGATCTGCATCCCCTAAGTCATCTTGCAAGGGTGAAAAGATATTCTCAGAAGGGATGGGGCCTGTAGCAGATTGTCTAAGAGAGGCCCTAGTGAACCTTCTTCTTTTAAGACCCTTGTTAGTTGAGTGGAGAAGGGGCTTGATTGTTTCAAAACAGGTATGTAAAATATAAAAAATATATATATATATTATGAAAAAAAAACAGGCCCCATTACAGTCTGTGGAACATGTCCCCAAGCTGTTTAGATACATTACATCACAAAACATTCTAGCATGTGGGTAGCACTCAGGACAAGGATATGGAAAAAGGATTGGCAGCTCAACTCCCACGCTCATATCATGTGGGACTGCCATCAGATTGAAATATAGAAACATTGAAGTTGATGGCAGAGAAGGACAGCAAGGCCCATCCAGTCTGCCCATTTTTTTCTGCTTTATGAATGTGCCATCAGTCTTTGCTCTGTCAATGGCCTATCTATTCATACTCATCTGTATTGCTCCCTTATGTCTATCCTATGCCTGTTTGAAGCCCTGCACTTTATTCATATCCACCACTTCCTGAAGCAGGCCGTTCCAAGTATCCACCACCCTTTGTGTGAAAAAGAACTTCCTCACATTACCCCTTAATTGGCCTCCCTCTAATCTCATGCTGTGTCCTCTTGTTCTGCAATTTTTCTTATATTGAAACATGTTAGATTCTTTCACCTTGTTAATGCCCATAAGGTGTTTGAATGTTTCGATCATATCACCTTTCTCCCTTCTTTTCTCTAAGGTATACATATTGAGCTCCATTAATCTGTCCTCATATGTTTTCTGATGCAGTCCCTGCACCATTTTGGTTGGTCTTCTCTGGACTGCCTCAGTTTGGTTAATGTACCTGTGAAGGTGTGGCCCCCAGTACTGAATGCAGTATTCCAGATGGGGCCTAATCAGTGTCTTGTAAAGAGGGATCATTACCTCCCTCTTCCAACTTGTGATACCCCTACTGATACACCCCAACATCCCCCTAGCCTTACCTACTGCTTTAATGATCTGCTTGGATGATTTCAGGTAATTGGAGATGATGATGCCCAAGTCTCTTTTTTCCCTTGTGACTGCCAGCAACTTCCCTCCTAGCCTATAGGTGGCTTCAGAGTTTCTCTTCCCTATGCGCATAATCTTGCACTTCTTTGCATTAAACCCTAGTTGCCACTTGTCCGACCATTTTGCTAGTTTATCCAGATCTCTTCTTATTCTGCCCAACCCATCTGGATCATCTACTCTGTTGCATATCTTGGTGTCATCTGCAAACAGACAAACCTTACCCTCCAGTCCATCTGCAATGTCACTGATGAAGATATTGAAGAGGACTGGCAACAGGACTGATCCCTGAGGTATCCCACTTGTGACTTGCATCTCTAGTGACTGCATAAAGTTTACCACCACTCTCTGTTTTCTGCCCATCAACCACTTTGCAACCCAGTTGACCAACTTCTGACCCACCCCAAGCCTACCCAGCTTATTAATCAATCTTCTATGTGAAACAGTGTCAAAAGCTTTGCTGAAGTCAAGGTAGGTGACATCAACTGCTCCCCCTTGGTCCACCACTCTGGTTACCCAGTCAAAGAAATCTATGAGATTAATTTGACAGGACCTTCCTTTTGTAAACCCATGCTGTCTTGGATCCTGTGCTCCTATGGATTCCAGGTGTTGCATGATCCTTTCCTTAAGGAGAGCCTCCATAATCTTGCCTACTACTGAGATAAGACTGACTGGTCTTTAGTTCCCTGCCTTCTCCCTGCTACCACTCTTGTGGAGCAGGATCACATGGGCCCTTCTCCAGCCTTCTGGGACCTCTCCTGTGCTCAGAGACTCACTAAACAATTCTGATAATGGCTATGCTAGTTCTTCAGGGAGGTGGAGAACAGTATTTCAGAGGTCCTTTATATCCACATTGCTGTTACAGTGACATTCTATATGTGTTACCAGTGCCCCAGGCAAGTAAAAGACAGTTTAATCATCTATTGAGCATCATGTGGCTTGCTGTGAAAAAATGTATCACCAGGAAATGGTTGACAATCAGTGTTCCACCATGGGGGAATGGAGGGCTATGGTGAATGAGATTTAAGAAATGGAAAGGATTACAACCAACTTGAACAACAAGGGTGAACTATCCACCTCATTCTGGAAGACCTGTGTATTATATGTCATACAGCATGATACCCACTATGTCCCCTGAGGGGCTGATAGCAGGCAGGACTGGTTTTCTTTTGTATACCCTGCTCAAGACAAACAAAATTAAATTTAAATCTTTGCATATAGCTCCAGATTCTGAACATTGCAGGGAAGAGACAGTGGATTTTTTGCTCAGACTCGGGTCCTTCAATACCATCTATTCAAACCTCTCAACCAATTACCTCAGAAATAATGTTCATGCCTTGAAAGACTCAGAGACTAGTGAGCCAAATCAGGGGCATCCCTGGAAGTCAGGTACACTGAAAAGGTATATGCCTGTCACACATTTTAATATTCACTTTTTAGTGTAAGATAGTAGGCTTTAAATTACATGGGTGGGGTGGTCAAGAGAGCACCCCCCTAGCTCTGGAGTGATAGAATTTGTATCTATTGCATCACTGCCATTGACTTATATGGGGAGAGGTCTTTAAAGATAGACACCAGGGACCCTGACAGCTCACAAAGCTCATAAAGTAAACCTCCATAACCAGAAGAAAAACATGACAAAGTTTATTGGCATTTTCCCCCACTCTAAATTCCTCTTGGTTTGTGGGCTCATACCACCAAACACATGGCAATTCTTACTGGGTTGACGTACATTTTGTAGCTTTTTTCACTTTGTCATCTGCTGTGACTTACCTGCCAGCCATCTTCCCCCAGGGCTTGTGCCCCCCCAAAGCAGGGTCTGCTGGGATCCCCAAGCCCATCCTAAGAATAGATCCCGTTCCGTTTGGCATGTCCGGTTGATCAGATGCAGGACTTGCAGGCACTTATCACCCTACCACTAGGTTTTTCCCTCAGTTTTCACCCTGAGAGATGTGGCAAGCAATGACATCATGGAGTATGCCATGTGGCCCTGCATGACATGCATTGACATCTGGTATACCTATTGACCTGCCTCACCCAAACTGCAATTCACCAAGCTTTCACCAGGGACCAGACAAGCTTTGGTCTCTGCCACCCATCACCCACCAGAGGAGAAGAGAATTCCTATGGATGCTCAATCCCCTTCCACCCAACCGGCCGTCCGACAGTCCGGATTTGCTTGTGGACCTGGGTCATTGGCATTGCAACCAGTAGTGCTACCATTGTGCAGGCAGGCTGTCAACTTTCCAAATTGTTGCTTTTATGTGCTGCACCACTGTGACCATGTTGCAGACCAATTTTTGTTTGTCTAAAATCAATCTGCCCTGTTCCTGGTGCAGGGAGGAATAAAATATTAAAAATAAATTTGGATATCTGTGTCCTGGACATTGCTAGTGCTCTGTAACATTGTGATAAATAAATGTTTTATAAATCCACATGTACCTTTCTCAGACTGTTAATAACTTCTGCCCTGATCTAGCAGATGCACTTCTTGAAGTTGTCAGTGCAGGTGGAGACTATGCACTCCCCCCCACCATGATTTCATTAGCCTAAAAGGAAGTTCAGTAGCAGGGTGGAGTGACAGGTTCTTCTGTTTGCGCCACTTCCTATATTTTGTACTTGAGGCTACCGAATTTGGCTACTAATCAGTTTAAACCTTTTTGCCAACATTAGCAGTGCACACTGTACCCTTGCTCTTCTTATACCTTATTTGGTACATTCATCAAATGTGAGGTTGCCAGTGGGTGGGTGATGGGTCCTTCTGTTTGTACTTTGTCTTATATTTTGTACTTGGGCTACCAAATCAGTAATTTGGCTACTAACCATTTTTAGCCTTTTTGCCAGCATCAGCAGTGTACACTGTACCCTTGCTCTTCTCATACCTTCTAGTTGCCCCATTAAAGTCAGTGGCGTTTGATTCTGATACCTGTTTGTTCTTTTAAATACACCATTATTTGTATTTATTTAGCTTTTGTTTACCTATCCCTGTGTATCAAAAGTAATTGGCACTGTGGCTTCAAGACTGCTCTTTAAATGTTCCTGAAAACAGTCATATTTAATGTCTAGTGCACTTTCCCAATCATTAAAAAACAAACAAATAAAATAAAAAAAAATTAGTGGATTAACTTCCTGGCTTAGATTCCACCTCCTGAAGAAGGCTTACAGCAAGCAGAAGTGCTGGGGTACTCAGCCTTTGTTGCTGAATTGTCTGAGTGTCTTGATGGAATACATACTGTTCACTGAGCAGCACTCTCCTGGCTTGAGCCATTCATTTTGTCAGCAAAGCATTGCTCCTATGTGTGGGTTCTGGTTTAGTTGCTGGGAGGGTGCCTATCTTAGGTTGGGGTGGCTGGTCCATCAGTGCAAAGTGTGGTTCCCGGGGGTAGGGGGGTCACCTGGATAAAGGGTTGTCCACTGTGGGAGGCTTGTCAGGGACATGGAAGGGTGAATTTGCTGTAGGAATGGTGTGTGGCAGGGATGCTGTGCAGTGCTTTGGGGAGGGTCCAGCTATAGCTAGAATGATTGTCTGGGGGATTTAGAGGGGACAGCTGCAGAGACAGCTGTCTGTTGGGGTAGCTTTTCTGTGAGATTGGGGATGTGGTCCAGTTGCAGGGAGGTTGCTTGGCAATGAGTTGGATGCTGAGTGTGGTTTGTCTGGGAAGGGACATTGGTCCAGTGTCTGTGGGGATGGTCCAACTTTAGGTAGGGAGGTTGCCTGGGGAGGGTTGGTAAAATGTTTCCCTTTACATATCAGGTTACTTTATTTTGTTTTTCATAATTAGGTGCAATAGGCATAGAAATGCCCATTTTCAGACACAGCCAAATGTTTTCTGAAAATTGACATGTAATTGCATAGTGTGCTTACATGGTTATCACAAAATAAATGAGTACTTTGCTGTCATGCATGTAAATTCCTGCCTGAACTCACGTAAAGGGGATGAGTCATCACACCTTCCACCATGGTGGCCATCAAGGTTTTCCAAAAAGCTGCAAATTCCTTGCAAAAGTCCAAGTGCCTATCATTTGCCAATTCTCTTAGAAGGGTTTGGATGTATTTCTTCTTTATATTTTTCTTTTGCATATGTTAGGTTTTAGCCAACTCCACTTTCTTAAGTGCTACCTTGTCTACTTGTGGTGCTGTTTTTGCCATCATTAAACTGCATGTCCCGGATATTCAAACTACGCCAGGCTGTGGCGCAAGCCTGGGCACAGCTCAACTTGGTTGCGCAGGGGTGGGGCCCGGATGATATTCAACGGAGTTGCGCTATGGCTCAGCAGCTTTAAATATCGCACCTGTCACCCCCCACTGTGCATGGCACAGTGGCACCGCGCCAGCGCAAGTGTCCAGAGTGGAGCAGGGAGATGCGCTAGCACAAGTGCCATCGCGCCATTCACAGCACCCGCGCTATTCAAAAGGGAACATGCAAATGGGGCCATAATTTATGCAAGGCTCACATGGGGCCATTTGCATGTCATTATGGCCCCATTTGCATCCCATTAGCATGCAGATGCGCTGATCCCCGATGACTTGCACCTGGCGCCCTGCCAGGCAGCAGCCATTGGGGACCGACGCCCCCTGCAGCCCGATCGCGGGCATTTGTCTAAAAAAAATCCTCGTCTAATATCCCTGGTGGTCCAGTGGACCGCTATGTGCCTGACTGTGGGCATTGGTATAATAAACCCCCCTGTCCAATATCCCTGGTGGTCCAGTGGACAACATTCTGCCTGATCACAGGCATCTGTAAAACATAAAAAACGACCTATTATCCTGATGGTCTAGTGTTACCCCTCCCCACCCGCCCACTGGGCCCCACCGCCCGCTCCACCCCGGTCAGCCAGCAGGCGGCAGCAACCCACCCGCCTGCTGCCCCACCGACCGCCGACTGACAGCTCGGTAGGGCTGCACGCCCATTGGTTCACAGCGTGAGTCAATGGGAATGCAGCCCATACCGTACTACACATTCCAGATATGTGAATGGTTCATTCACATATCTGGACTGTGTAGCACGCATTTCCCAAACTTTTTCCTTACTCTTTTGTCCTTGTCTATTTTCTTTTCTTTATTTTATGTTATGTTAATAGTACCACTCCTGTTTTATATATCCTGTCATTGGATGAAAAAAGCATAAATATTGCTTTATAACAGTAATAATAAAAATATGTGGAATTAAACAAATATAAAATAAGGAATGTGGTAAAATGAAATGTGAAAAAATATGTGGATGTTTTTTGAACTAGTATGCATGTATATTTAGTGGTATGTGCACTTAAGTATTCACGTCACTTTTTTTATGACGTCACACAATGTATAAATGAGTTTGTGTTCTCACACACAGCCAAAACCCGTTGAAGGCAATTTAGCTGAAGCGCAGGGTTACTGGAAGTGGATATTCTGGCAATAAAAACAAGCTAATACAGCTTTCAACAACCGTAGGTGTGCTTGTACATTTTTTCTACTTGTTAATTTGAGGTTTGCCGCCTCTGTAGGAGCACCCCCCTCATTTGTAGTGTGCTGCTTACTTTCGTTAAGTTGAATGGGAGAGCTGCCCAGGCAAGGAGGGTGGTCTGCTGGGGAGAACAGGTTGGTATAAACGCTAGAAGATTGACTGGCTGTAGAGGGTGGCTACTCCAGGTGCTGAAAGAGTTATGAGGGCTCTTGGTGACTTGGGTACGTGTGTCCTTTGCACACATTTTGGGCTTTGGGACTCTAAAAAAATTCAGCAGCAAGTCCCAGAAATGCTTTTACTTCAAGGCCCAGGAGTCCCGCAGCTGCTGCTTTAAGAAACCGAATGCCCTGAAGTCCTCCATTTTGGCAGAACTCTGGGACATTGTAGACCACATGGTGCTACTTGATCAGCTTAGGGGACTCTGTGAATTTACCAGCAAAGCCATCTGCTGGTCTGAATCCTTTTTGACAGGGAGGAAGCAATAGGTAGTGTTGGGAAACTCTCATCTTGCCTGAAGTCTCTGACCTGTGGAGTTCCCCAGGGCTTGATCTTGTTGCTTATACTGTTTGCAGTGTACATGGCTCCCCCGGATGATATCATTAAGTGCTACAGCTTGGGTTTTCAGTGCTTTGCAGTCAGATGATACTCAGCTGTATATGTCATTTGCCCGCAAACATCGAACACTGTGGATGTACTGAACAACTGTCTATCTCAGATCCAGGACTGGATGTCCTCTAACTGGCTGAGGCTCAACCCAGACAAGACAGAGGTGCATTCTTCTTATTAATGTGTTATTTTTTGCCTCTGTGCTTTCTCTGTCCAACATTACACAACAAAGACCAGCAAGCAAAGGTTCGACATTGACAAATACTTGTCTATATGGCACCCATTCAAGTCTCTGGGCAACTCACAATAAAAAACAACAAATTCAGTGAAACCATTTAGAATAAACATAACTAAAATAATATTGTGCAGAAAATTACTCAGCAGTACCAGGCCCAGAGAAAAAGGAGCTCACCGGATACAGAATGGACTTTATAAATGGGGCAGGTGAATGACAATCACTGTGTGTTCACACTATTTTGTCAATTGGAATTTGCAGAACATGGCACTGCCCACTGTGTCCCACATGACTGCCAGTTTTCTGCACATATGCGATGCATCACTTATGTGTACTGAACTCCAGCAGCAGGTGGCACAGTCCACTGTAGCCAAGATAGTCACTGGGGCCCAGTGTACACAAAGGAGTCATGTATATGCAGAAAATTCCAGAAGCCATCTTAGACATAGCAGACAGTGCCATGATACCCTTTTACCTCAGCTGCAGCCATGTTGGCTCTTGATAGAATTTGTTTAGATTCAGCTATCACCCTGAAGTTCCGTCCATAACTATTCCCCCCATTGTTTCTTTTCAGTACTTAAACCTATTCAAGAGCTAATTTATTGCATACACTAAATATTAGTTTTAAAAGCAGTCAACTGTTATCTTTTATATCTGAGATGCTTTTCTATTTTCCCTTTGGGCAATTAGGAGATTTGTTTTTACCTAATGTTAGTAGGTGTGATCTGTGGAAAAGCACTCTGCCTGGTAGCTGACATATTTAGTTCTAGTCTTCCCACATCATCAGCATTTTGACCTCACTTACTGTTACATCACAGCTACTCACAAAGAGCCACTCAGTAAAAGCCAGTTCAGTTACTTGTGATGCCACAGTCAGTGAGGTCATAGTGCTGATGATGTAGCGGGAGGAGTAGGACTAGATATGTCAGCTGCCAAGCAAAGGACTAGTACACACACCCAGCAATATACTGTCACACAGAATATTTTCTAATCAGCAAACAGAAAAAGAAATATACATCATAAATAAAAAAGTTACAACAGACTACTTCATTACATTTTACTTTATGACATTTTTGGTTCTACTAGCTCTTTAATAATTTACCTGTAGGGATTCAACTAATACAGTAAAATTGGATCCATTTAAATAATGAGGTTAAACACCAGGAGCCCACATTCTAATAATTCCCTTGGTGACTTAAATTACAGAGCACCTAGCATGTGGAGTGTGTTCTTATGCTGCTTTTGGAATATTTCACATTTGAATGCATTTTTCTGCATATTGTACCATGTGTAAATTGCACTCTTTGTGTGAATGAACTCTTGTGTTTAGAATATGAGTCATTGCCTGAAGTGATTCCATTCATCTGGTTTGTCTGCTGGATATGTGGTTTTATTTATATCTTGTTGTTTCTGCATTAGGGCCTGGCTACCCACCCTCCTGCTGCACCTGGTCCTGGTACCACAAGCACAATCTAATTTTGACTTTGCTTGTCTGCCTGTCTATTACAACATTCAAGCAATACTGGTTCACTGCTCTCTACGTTACAGATATAGCAGGATCTATGTCATGAAACTTGGGGGCAAGATATTAAAAACTTTGCTCCTGGGCTAAGATAACACTGCCTGGTGGGCAAAACATAACCTGGAGCACAAAGCAAGCTATATTCAAAAGGAATAGCCTGGGCAAACAGCCTCTGAATATATTATGGTAAAGAGGCCGTGCAAACTGGTCTGGGAGTGCAGGGCAACCGTAGCCCTGGAATATGACAGCACTGAATACAGCAACCAGGAAGTGCAAGCCACAACGACAACATAGTGCACAGTGACGTGAGGTTAGGTAGAGATAAACTATGTGGCCAATGTGTGTGCCAGCAAATGTGTGGACCCAGTACAGCATAGTGCCACAACAAAGGTAAGCAGAGCTGGTACCAAATGTTGGTCAGGTTGAAAAACTTCAGTGAGCATTCTGGAACTATGAGGTTAGGTAGGAGGGAGAGGTAAGTGGTGTTCAAAAGTCAGTGAAGGAGTTAAGGATAAGGAAGCCTTTAGGAAGCGGGTTAGCTGGCATCTAATGGAGGGAAGGAAGGGAGAGAGATGGATGGAGGAGGGTAGCTGGTTCCAGAGGGAGGGGAGGTGGTATGAGAAAGCAGTAGATGAGGAGTGTGGGTGGGGAAGGGGGAATGTGTGTGGGTCCCTTGAGTGCATGGAGTAGGAAAAAGAGGAGATGGGGAGATGAGATAGGATAGGTATGAATGGAGAGACCCAAACCAGTGTTTAGAGATATGGGACACACAGTGGGACTGGTGATGTGAAGGGAGAGGGAGGATGGATAGGGAGGAGTAAAGGGAACAGTGGTGATTATGACAGTCTCAGTTGCTAGCAAAGTTGCCGTAGGCATTGCACAAAATGTCCAGTCTGGTAAGGGAAGTGGAGGGGCGGTGCAGTAAACTACAGCTGCATAGTTGCTAACCAGGACAACCATTTTTGTGACCAGCTCCTGTTGGACCTGGTGAGAGAGGTAGTCCTCATTGTGGTATAGGGCACTGAGTTTGGAGCAGAGTTTGGCATGCATGGCATCAATATGGGCAGAGACATCAAGCCTGCTGTCTAATCACACCATGAGGAGCTTAAAAGTTGGGACTACTTCAAGCAATGTGCCATTCAGCTTGGAGAAAATGGGAAGGGGTCAAGCTGGGCCAGCTTCTGGTTAGTACCAAAGGTCATAGATACAGTTTTTTTTTTGTGTTGACCCAAAGTTGCTTGTACTGTGACCAGTGCAGGACATTGTGCAAGTCTTGCTGAATCAAGGCTTTCAGTGATGCATTTGAGGGACTGGATGTGTAGGGACATGCTTCAGCTGCATACATGTGAAATATGTGAGCTCGCATAGGCCGAAAATGTAATATCAGTTTTACTACAGACTGGATCATGATGTTCACAATGAAAGACAATCTCTATAGATACTAATGTAATTGAACATATAGTGCCTGATTCTAAAATGCATGGCGGAACTCATGGGTGTATGCTAGCTGCGCCATGTGGCACTTCACTGGGGACCCTGTGCCATATTCCAGGACAAGTAGGGTCCCCAGCACCTACACCCATGACTTGCAGCAGCTGCAGGCTAGCACCAAAGGAATGACACTCCGGACCCTGGTGCTGCAAGTAGTGGCACACAATCTGCTTCCTCCGGAGCCCCCACCCCAAAATGCAATGACATGCACCTGGGGGCATGAGGGGGCTGGCCAGCTGGCACATGCACTTGGGGGGCAGCACCAAAAACAGACCCTGGGGGTCCATGAAGATCAGAGGTGGGGGCACTGCAAAGCAGGGGGGAACACTAGGAGCACCATCATGGCTTTTTCACTATGCTGCAGGGGGCATCTGTTGCTGTGCCAGAACAGATGCCCCTTAGACCACCTCTTAGCTGGTCTAACCCTTCTATGCCATTCCCTGTTCTTGAATGGCATAGGTAGGTTATGGCAGCACCCTCTTGGAAGAGGGTGCAGGTGCTGCTGTAACCCACCCTTGCCCCATGCTGCTGCAGGTTGTGGGCAAAGTAGGTGGCATTTCCCACCTTTGGCACAATCTGCATGTGGCATGGTGCAAGGCACCTTTTGGAATTGCAACTTGCATATCTCATGACGCATGTTGAGATTTACACCATGGGGTTTGGCGTACTTCACCTTGTGCCATGTGCAAGTCGACTTGGAATAGGGCCCATAGTTTGCAATACTTGATAGAAAATGTTTGGGCATGCATTTGAGGTGGATATCAGGATTTATACACAGATATACAGGAGTGCAAAGAGCAAGGGAGACCAGTGAAATAAATATATTGCAATATTATGTTTTTCTAGTGTAAGCATGCTAGACTAAGGAAAGTTCAGGAAAAAAATATGTTTCTGCAAGAAAATTTTAGTTTGATAAATAGGGGGTTAGTAGATCTGATAGTGTCCTTGCTGTGGGCTTATTAGCTGCTACATTCAGTGACTATTGTACAATCTTTTGCTTATGATCAAACAAAATTAGTAGACTACTTCCAAAGCTCATTCACACGTATGACTGTGCCAAACTAATTGTTCTAAATTTTCTTATTTATGTTGCCTTTCCTAGATGGTTGTCTATAACTCTCTGTGATAACATGATTCTAGCAGTAGAGTCCTTTTCAAGTAACTTCATGCAGGTTGCTAATAAGCAAGCCCCAGTCATAAAACATGCAGTATTGATAGATAGATAGATAGATAGATAGATAGATAGATAGATAGATAGATAGATAGATAGATAGATAGAGAGAGATACAGTGGTAGCCACAGATATTGCTAGCTATTTCCAGATATTTTGTGAAATTTCTGAAGAGTTTCTCTCTGCTGCCCCTACTGTTTAAATGCAAAAAGCATCAGATATTTCTGGAAATATCACATAAATTTCTGGAAATAACTGGCAGTATCTGTGGCTACTAATGTAGATAGATAGCTAGATAGATAGATAGATAGATAGATAGATAGGGGAAATGCAGGGGGTGACAGTGTGATACATGATTTATTCAGTGCAGTTTCTGTTTACTTCAAGTAATCTCATGAGTGGTGGAGCCACTAGTGATGGTTACAAGAGGTCAATGAAAACTGCACTGACCGTATCATGTATTACACTGTCACCCCCCCATGTTCGATTTATGAAATAGGGGTTGACATAAATTGGAGGATTTTGTGATAGTGAGTTCTTGTTCAACTGTTACATTTTTATTTTTTTGCTCAACTATTTTGTTGTTTTGTGGTTTTCTGCTGTGTGGATTTGGTGCTGGGATTGACTTTGTGAACTGGATGGTAGTTTAGTTTGCTATTGGCTTGCATGGTTTGGTAGGTGTGGTTATAGTAAGCTGTGATTGGTGGTGGGGTGTGGTTTGGCTATGTCTGCTTGTTTATGACTGGTTGCAGGGTGTGTTTTTGTTGTGTGGCATCATTTTAGCTCAGTGTGGTGTGAGTGTTCAACGGAGCTGGATCTCTGGGATGCACGATGTGGAGTTGCACTGGTGTGGTGTTGTACTAAAGAGGAGCTGCAGGAGACAATGTTGGACAGTTGGGAGGAGTCGGTGCTTTTGGCCTGGTGGACATGTGTTGCTGTGTGGGACTCTAGATGGAGTTTAACATGTGGAGACTGGATCAGGGTAGTAGGATGACATTTTCTGGATTTACAATGTTGGCTTCTGTGGATATTTCAGATGGTGGAAATTGATGTCAAATCTGGATTTGTGGATGGAGCTCTCACTGTGGATTACTTTTAGATGCCTTTGATGATGGCCTGGGAGCTGAGTACTGTTTTATGCTTTCATCTGTGGATGGGTGGTGATCATTTCTTGTACTTTCTTCATCTGGATGCCATTTGGGTTGCTTTTCTGGTGATTGTGGATTTGCTTGGGATTTTCTTTGGGGTTTTCATTTGGATTACGATAATGAAGAGTCAATCCTTTGTGTGGAATATGACTCTGAAGAGTTGCAACCTTTACATTTGTGTTATTGTTGCTGTTGTTGTTGTTTGCCTTAGGGAAGGGTAACCATTGGTTTGGATTCTTGTTTTGTCATTTTTTTTTTTGAAGACTGGATTTCTTTTAAGGAAAACAGACAAGGTGTGTCACGTTTTTAATGCTTTATTGTAGTAATTAATATGTATAACAACTCAGGCAAGCTATGGAAATAAGTAATAAGTAGAAATGTATTAGTGAGTTTTCAAACTGTTAAGTTGAAGTGTAAAGGTAGATCGCTAAGGCCTAGATATTCAAAGGGGTTGCACATGGCACAACAGGGTTGCACCCAAGTGTGTCCCGACATGATATTCAAATGGGGAGGTTGTGCAGCGCAACTCCCGATGCGCCAGGGCACTTTGGTAATATATGCAGCTCAGATGCAGGGGGCGTGCCCATGCATATGCAGCACATCCTACTATTCAACCAAGGATGTGCGGGACATATGCTGGTGCAACCCCTACATGCCACACACTGGTGCTCAAAGTTGAGCTGAAATTAAAAGGCTCAAATGCTGGCCACCCACAGGTGGGCTGCTGTATTGCAAGGTGCAACACAACAGCCACCAGCTGTGGGTGGCCACCTGCCCAGCAGAAACACCACCCACAAGTAACTGGACCCTTCCTGATAGTCCAGTGGACCCCTCTCTCTCTCTCCCTGTATGCCAGATCATGGGCTGTTGTAATAATAAATATTAACTTGGTGGTCTAGTGGTTCCTTCCCCATATGCCCAATCGCGTGCTGTTGTAATGTCAAATATTAGCCTGGTGGTCCAGTAATTTACCCCCACCCACCCACCCACAGAGGACCCGACCACCCAGTACCCCCCTGTCATTGACAAGCAGCAGGACCCCAGCCGAATACTGCCCAGCTGCCTGCCAAATGACAGCGTACAGTATGATCTGTATGCCTATTGGTCCACAGTCTGGACCAATGGGCTTGCAGACCATACTGTACTACACAGGACCAGATATGTGAATGAACGCAGATCATACTGTACACTGTCATTCAGCAGGTGGCTGGGCAGTATGCTGGCGGGGTGCTGCCACTTGCCGATGATGGGGAGGTGCCAGGTGACTGGGGTCCTCTGTGGGTAGGTGTAGAGAGGGGTACCACTGGACCACCAGGCTAATATTTAACATTACAATAGCCCGCTATTGGGCATATGGGGAGGGAACCACTAGACCACCAGGTTACAATTTAATATTACACAAGCCCATGATCGGGCATATGGGAAGGGAATCACTAAACCACCATGTTAAAATGTAATATTTCAGAAGCCCACAATTGGGCATATGGGATGGGAAGGGGGTTACAATAGCCCACCAGGGACCCAATCCCTGACGACCACAGCTAGACAGGGCACCTGGTGCATTTCACCGGGATGCCCTGCTTGACGCATGCAGATGAGGCCATAATGACATGCAAATGGCCCCATTTGCATCTTGCATATGTTATGGCCTCATTTGCATGCCCCCAGATGAATATCGTGGGTGATGCACCTAGCACAACTGCACTTGCTCTAGCACACCCCCGTGCTCCCTTTCTGTGGCTTGCACTGATGCAGTGCCACTGTGCCATGCACAGTATGTGCACTGACCTTGCCATATTCAATGGTGCTGCACCATTGTGCATCACCATTGAATATAAGCTAGTCCTGGCCCCTGCACAGCCCAGTTGTGCTGCACCCCGGCTTGTGCCACTCCCCGCGCAGTCTGAATATCTGGGCCTGTATGTCTTAATTTTATTGATTTTTAAAGATAAATTAAACAATGAGAAAGTAGGATTGTTAGCTTTTCTTATCTAAAAGTAGTGTGAAAGAGTGAGAAAAGAACAAACCCAAATGGTGTACCTTCAGCACAACAAATATTTTGCAGTGAACACCACCACAGCGAAAAATCTTGCCAGGTCACTGTGGTGGTCTGCAGTACACCAGCACCATGACTCCCAGTGTTTTGCCCCCACCCCAAACCAACTCTGACTCAGAGTTTGTTATTTAGAGATGCCTGGTGTGGAGGGGCAGAGCCCACCCCATATGGGGTGCGGGGGGAAAGCCCCCCTTAAAGAAAACTTTGTCCCTACTGGAACAATGTCAGCAGTCGGCATTGTTCCCAATACTGTCAGAGATGTCAACAACATTGTTGATACCTTGACATGGAAGCATTGCAAATAGGTTCTGCATTTTTTTGTAGTACTGGTGGTAGTAGCCTTGCAGTGCTGTAAAGGATATGTAAATGCTGTTGAAAATAGAAGTCTTTTTTTGCTAAAATGAAGCAGAAACAGTAACAAAAACACTTGCTAAAAGTCTTTTCAATTGATTTTGCTGCTGGTATTAATATCTTCAATAGTTTTCTAGTGCAACTTTGTTTAGCAGTTAACAGTTTTTTTTTGTATTTTCTTTTTTTTTCTAGAATTCATATTTTCTTTAGGAATGCATTGGCAGCATTTTTTTTAATCTGGTTAGTTCTCTTTTGAGAACTCATCTTAGTTACAGTTCAGTTTATCTGTTGTTTTCTGGTGTACTTAAGTGCTTCTCTTTTGGCTCTGTGGCTACATTCAGTTGCTCATCTGTTGTGAATCTTCAGATTTGTTTTGTGTTGTATTTTTGCAGTGGTCAAACCTGTTGGGGATGAGAGAAGAAGAACAAGTTTAAGTAATTTGGTAATGATACTTTTAGTGGTTGGGGTGGGGGGTTGAAGTTGCTAGTTTTCTGAGACTACTGTTTGGGTGTTGGGCCTGGAAGAGAAAAAGTTTTTTGTTAAATGCTGCTCTTGTGAAGACAGTGCCTGATTTTCTGTAAGAAAGGAAAACAAAGTCTGGTCAGATCCATCATGGCTGCATAATGAAGTTAGTGAGGTTGTGTTGAATTGTTAAGGAGGCATGGATAAACAACACAATGATTTGTAAGTAGAAAGATTTGTTTTATTTTCTATTCTAAGGAAGGCATACACATTATTAGGAAAAGGTACATTTCAATGGAAGAAATGGTAAGCAATATACTGTAGGTTTGACAGGTACAGTATGTTGCACTACATGAAGAAGTAATGACTGGCATATGTTCAGTCTTGGGATTATTCACACAGGTTTATAGAGAAGCTGGGTTTTTGTTCATGAGGTGATATAAGTTATATTTAAGCAATTTGTTGATGTCAGGCAGTCAGGTGTAATGATGGACTATGTTAGGAGAGAAAATTTGATGACAGTAACTTTCAGAAAGGGTCACTGTTGATAAGGTTAAGATAGTTATTCTTCTGATAACGGGAATATCAGGACAGTATGAGGTCTATGCAGGAGTGGAGTACAAATATGCACTGTTTCATAAGTACTGTATGTGTTTAGAGTGCGGGCAAATGTGTTGTGCAGGTTTGTTTTACAAATAGGTAAAAACAGTGATAGATACAATTGATAGAAAGATAGATAATTACACAGATAGGCAGAAAGACAGACAGACAGACAGCCAGGCAGACAGTCAGAGGGAGAAGTCATAGTCATGACAGTCTTTGGAGCGGCAACTGCCACAGTGACATTCACTAATGTGGGGTAAAAAACTTTTAAAGCAACACTATTTTGGTGTCAGTAGTCACCTATAGGTTTAAGCATGTATATGAACCCCTTAAATCAATTATAGTGTAAGAAAAACAATGAAAGCAATTGTGTTATAGTTTAGCACTGAAACATACATGTTGCCACCTTGCTCCAATGAGAACCCTCCCCCAAGCAGAGTGCCATTCTTAATTGTAAAGAGGAGAGCTGAAAATGTGTCTCAAAGTAAGTGCAGAATCATTTTTATTTAATCTGTTTCAAGTTACTAGGCTTTTCCGCTTTTTTTTATGATAAAAATATGTAGCATCTTTCTTCTGACCAGACTGATGTAAATTGACAATCAGTGTTTTGGGATATGCTAGGTGTCCCTAGGAGCAAGGTGTGCTTCTTTGCTGGCTAGAGAGTAGGCATTTAAAAAAACAAAAGAAACACACAGATCAGACATTCTACCAATGAGGCACATTATAGCGCAGCCTGTTGGAAGAGAAAGAGAGACACTTGGTTCCTGTGGGACCTGGAAGGGTGGAGTAGTTCACCAGATGACATTTTTTATTTACTGATTGCTGGTTAAAAAAATGGGCATCTTTCTCCCAAGTGGACTGATGCAAAATATACTGTCAAGAGATGAAGAGCTGTTCACAGGAGCAAGGTGTGTTCTGTATTCTTTTGCTGGCCCAGACTACAAGCTATTATAAAAAGTACAAACAAAGAAATATCAGGAGAAGAAGATAAAACTTGGCTTCAGTGGAACCTTAAGGGGATGGAGGGGCTCTCCAGGTGGTAATTTTATTTATAAAAGGAAAAAAAGTTATTTTATTTATAAAAGGAAAAACATGTAAAATCTTTCTCACAACCAGACTGATGTAAATTATGCTGGCTGTGGTGAGATCCAGAGGTGTCTCCAGGAGCCAGGTGTGCTCTTTTGGTGGCCAGTGAGCAGGCTATATACTCAACATCTTGAATTCCTGAGTTGTTGAGTCCTAGGTAGTGCTCAGTAACAGTCTGTTTTTACTGGCAGTTTGAAATCACCATTGTGAGATGACATCACACAGCTTTAAAATGTTGCTAAAGCATATAAATCTTTGTGGTGTATCTCTTCCTTTCTATGGTACAAAAAGAAGACCATTTCCAAACAGCTCACAAGCTTTCAGCATGTCTGCCAAGCATGTACCATACCAGGAAATCACCTCTCTGCTCCCCCCAAGACAACTGCAGTCCCCTAATACAATATTATTATTGAGAAGGCACAATATTGTATTAGGGGTCTGTAGTTGTCTTTGGGTGACCAGAGAGGTGTTTGTCCTGGTCTGATACCTGCTTGGTAGACCCACAAGAGGCTTATGAGCTGTTTGAATACTGTCTCCTTTTTTGACTAAAAAAAGGAAGGCATACACGATTATTATCATTATTATTACTTTGTATCATGTATGTATGTATGTACGTACGTATGTACCCTATCTTGTTACTTTGTATAAGTACTCTTCCTGCACAATTTTGCACATTTGTATCCATTATTATTACTTTGCATTGTGAATGTATGTTCACTATCTTGCTACTTTGTATACGTTCCTGATAAATGTCCCAGGACCTCCTTGTGAATGAGCTTGCTCAATTGAGTTATTCCTGCAATAAACTTGAACTTGAACACCAGAGAGATTGATATGCTCTAGCATTTTAAAGCTGTACTAGTTTTGTCAAAGCACCTGATTCTCACCTTCAGCATGCCATACACCTATTCAGTGCTGCCCTTTGCATGTCTGTGTGCATCATCATGAGTAGAACAAGTAATATAAACTCTGCTCCTGTACAGTGTGTATTTATACATGTTTTATGTTTTTATTTCTGGTTGTGCCACTTCAAAATAATATCAGAAACCAAATCATCATTTTGTGGACTTCTTTGACTTCCTAAAGGTTTGGAGGTCACCTGTTCATTTAAAACATTATGTTATTTAATCATCACTAGAACCTGATAAAGTGGTGCTGCGACCAAATGGTTCCCCATTTGGAGTGAGAAGTGAATGAAGAATATTTGAAATGTGATCATTAGTGGAGTTCCTTCATGTGATCGTATTCATGGTTTCTGTCGCTCCCTGCTTCCACTACCTCCCACCTTCAACACATTTTACATTCTAAAACTATGATTACTATTTTCCCATTGAAATTCTGGGCTCCAATTAAAATGTTATACTGAAACTTAAAATAAAATTTATTGAAACATATACCTTCAAAAGACGTGCTTTCTTTTTTCTGTATTAGACACTGAATTTCATTTTTCTCTGGGTATTTCTCATGATTAAAGTGCTGTAATATAAAATCCAGATCAGGATTTGATGAACATTAGCAGTCCTGTGTAAAGAGTATTTATTGATATTTTACTGCAGTCTTAAACAATAAGAAAAAATAAGATGAAATCAAATCAGAAGTGAAATGCAATAAAAGAGAAAGAGTAGCATGCATAGACGCAATGTGAGTACAAATCCACGAATATAAATGCAACCTATGGTAGATGAAGGGAGGGAAATAGTAAGAAATGGGAACTTGAAAGGAGTTAATTTTACAATGTGCACTTTAGTGATGAGAAATACCAAGAGGGTAATGAAATTCAATGTCTAATGCAGAAACATACTGTAGAAACATAGAAATATAGACTTTGATGGCAGATAAGGACCACTTTGACCACTCAGTCTGCCCATTTCATTTTACAAATGCTTTGAATGTAAACAATGTACATTTTGTTTATTTAATAACTTACTAATGTTTGTATTTATTATTTTTTATTCAGGATACTACATTTCAATATCAAGCAGACTAACATTTGTCAAGTGTGCTATACCAATTCCATCCATATCTGTATAGCTATATTTTCAGATCATATGATTGGTAGCACAAGCTGCATGGAGAGTGCAAAATTGGGCATTACTTCACAGGGAAACATGTAACTATTATCTTCATCAATCACACAAGACATTAAAATACATTTATACTTGTTATGAAATTTGGGGTAGATTCCATGAGTTGGCAGGTGGTAAAATGAAGACAAACTACAGTTATAAAATATTTAATTCTTGTAGTACATTGTAAAATTAACATTAAAAGAATAAAATATTGCCCATAGTTTACAATATCAATTTAAAACAAATACCCTTAACTGAGCTGGCCTCACTGAGACAGGTAAGTGCATCTGCCACTGACACTGAAAGCAGAGGGTGTACATAATTGAAAATAGGGGAAGGTAACATGGCAAAATAGGAATAGCACAGCCTTGAAGACTGGGAGAGCCAGTTTCAAATTAAAAAACAGCCACTTGCTCCAATTGTGACCCTGAGCAAGTAAATTGACCTCCCAGTGCATCAAACCTCTCAGCTGCATGACTTCACTTAAAACATGAAATGCTGCAGCTGAGTTGAATTCTCCTGGGTAAATAAATTTAGCAAAAAAAGGAGCTTAGGAATTGGAGATAGAGGGAGGCAGTATGTCAAACTGGGAACAGCACAGTCCTGAGGACAGTAAGACCCAGGTTCAAGTTCCATAACAGCCACTTGCTCACAATGTGACCCTGAACAAGAACCTCAACATCCCCATGCTTCAAACCTCCTAGCTGCATGACTTCAGTGTAAATGAGATGTTGCAGCTCAGAGTATAAATTAAACAAAGGACCCTTAATTGAGTTAGCCTTGTAAGGTGGCTCGTGATTTTTGTTTTCCAAGTCTGCGTTTAACTGCAACAAAAGCCATGATTAACAATATCACTGCATTGTATCTTTAACTTGGCTAGCACTAAAAAGATTGTGACACCAGAGACACAGAGTGAGTGACATGTTATTGGAGATGGTGATAAACATTTGAACAAGCTAAACCTATTATATAACATTATATAAATATCAGCACACCATTTAACTGAATCATTTTCAGAAACATAGCACCAGTGAAAGCAGCTGGCATCAAGAGTTTGTGAATGGACAGCTGGTTAAAATAAACCTTACAAGGCATATTGTAAGTTCACAGTACTTTCACATTTCTATTCCTATCAGATTTTTGACACTTACACATATATTTGCAAATGCTTGTTCACACTGTTGGAATTTTGGCCAACTGCATTTAAAATGCAGATCAGATTGGTTCTTTCTCTTTTTATAATTTGAATACAGCATTTATCTGTATTGTAAAGACACTATTTTAGGATAAGAAGTTCAGATAATGCAGAAATTCACAAGCGACAAAGTAAAGTGATTATTTTGTAGTGCGTTCTTGAAAGAGGAACATTAAACTGGTTACAGTGAACGCCAGACTTATTTTTATATCTGGGTATGATGCAAGTAAGTGCAGTACAGAGAGGCTGTTTCATGTTGTTACTCCAGGTGAAGTTTAAAAGCAAAAATAGTATTTATTTAAAAAATATTTTATTAGGGAAACTGAAGTAGGGCAAAGGCAGAGTCACACAGTATGCAAGTAAAGGTTGCTGGAGTCAAACTCTATCTGGTGGATGTACAGAGCTCATTCACAGCTCCTTACTATAACATTCAGGCAATAATGCCATGCTACCAGTGCCAGTGTTGCAGTTTGAAATGTTGCAGTGTCAGTGGAGGGAGTAAAGTGTATTACAAAATATATTGTAATTTGAATGCTGACCATATTCATTTATTTTTATGAATGTCACAGCACTGAAACTCAACACTTACCAGAATGTTTCAGGATTCTCAAGGTGTACTTCCTGCTGTTGCATTATGGAATCTTTTTTGACAAAATCCTTGATGTTCTCTCTAAGGCTGTTCTTGCAACCTAGGAAAGGGAGAAATGAGGAGCTATCTCCTCCCTGTCCCTGGCTGTAAGTTCCTTGCCCCCTAGGAACACCTGCCTGCCCCTAGTGGAAGACACCAGCATGCCCTCCTTCCCAAACCTGTCCATCCAGGTGTCCTGGTCATGCCTCTAGACAAAGTCCTGCCTCTTATGATACCTTGCAGGGAGGGAAATTAACTTCTTAAGCCAGAGAAAAAATAGTGCTCTCCAGATACCAGACACACAGTGGCAGCATAGTAATGAGGCTTCAGTAGAGGACACTATTTTTAACACTCTGTCATGTTGTTTGGAATGTAATTTATGTAGGGAGCCCTTTTCTAAAGCAAAACATATGCAGGGCTATGCCCACTGCAGCTGTAAAAAGTGCTAGACTGTAAGTAGTTTTGGTCACTGTGTGAGGCATGGTACAGTACTAAAACACAGTGTTTGTTAAAGCCTAAGTAGTTATTATGATGTGAATCCTTAGTATTTATTTATTCATTTATTGAAATGTTTCACCAGGAAGGCACACTGAGCAACAAGTCGCTCGTCTCCTGGTGTGGCCTGGGGAGAAGGGGTATAACTGGAATAAGACACTCAACATTCAAGTTACAAGATCAACATTAACATGCAGTTGTAAGGCAGGTTTTACAAACAATGTTACAATAGTGTTGAGCAAAACATGTAGAAAAAGTGAACAAAAATAAGTGCCAGATTAATGAGTAAATAAGTGCATTAAAAGTGTCTGAATCAATCTTCATGTGGTGTTTCCTGTTGGGATGAGAAAGAAAAGAATACAGTTATGGTTTCAGAATCAATCTTTATATACTGGCTCTTGTTGGGATGAGGAAAAAAAGAGTATGAAAATTGTTTCAGAATCAATTTTCATATGATCTTTTATTTTATTTATTTATTTTCATTATCGGAATTACAAGCCCTTGAGTCATAGACCCATTTCCAAAGTCTCCATGTCAAGGTTACAGAGACACTAGGCAAAACAATTAAAGGGAGGGTATAGAGGGTGGGGGGAGCACGGTTAGACATATGATAAACAGAGGAGACTAAGAAAGATGTGACCTATACATAATGTTCGCTAAGTAGGGTGGGGGAGCAAGTTACACAGACACAACACAGTAGCAATTTAAAAACATGTGGCCTATACCTTTTGTTAGCGAAGCAGGTCCCTGTGACATAGGGACTAGTTATTGTCATAAATACGAGACACAACATAGTAGCAACTTTGAGAGAAGTGACCTATACATTTTATTAGCTAAGCAGGTTCCTGAAAAGAGGGATTGGCCATAGTCAGAGGAAACAGAGCAGTTAGGAGAAATTATACTTTGTCAGAGCAATAAGAACTGATAGTACGCTAAGGGTTGGGTGCAGGAAACAGATGATAGATTTGCTGTAGAGATTTGAAAAAAAGCATTAGTGTCAAGTTTTACTGGTAGATTTTGATAAGTGGGGCCCTATTCCAAAAGGAGTGAGAAGGATGCAAGACACCTACTTCCTAAACAAATGACGCAAATAGCAAGTTATGCCGATGACTTGTGACATGTGGTATTCCAAAAGGAGGCTTACATCCATGGACAAAATGGCTGCGCCAAATATGAGTTGTAACCTACTTGCGTGCAAGGAACATTGCACAAATGTGTAATGTGACTTGCAACATGCCTAAATACCAGTTATGACCCTGAAGTTATTCCAGAAGCTGTGGAACGATATATTGCATCAAACAAATCAGTTGTAAGTTAGACCAAGCTGGAGGTGATCTAAGCAGACTGCAGCATATAAAGGGCCCCCCTTCCACAACCAGGTGAGCCATTGTTTAGGCAGCAGTGTGTAGCGAGACACACAGCAACAGAGACAATGTCAGCACCACTAGCCTACTTGGCATCATGATATGGTGAACAACGCAATCGGAGGCATGCCACGTGGTGTGGCAGGATCCAGGGGAATGGTGGACCACAGGTGCAGGGAACAGTGGCTAGAAAAGTGGTGCCACATCCAATCCACACACAAAAATCTTTTGAGGAGCTCACTGATGAGTAATGCATTGCTCGCTGTCACCAGAACAAGAGCACCATAGTGGAACTGTGCCAGGACTTGTGGGAGGACATACATTGTGCTACAAACAGGGGACATCCACTACCAGTGGAGGTGAGAGTAGGTGCAGCATTATGTTATCTAGCCACAGGGTCCTTCCAAAGCCCCACAGGTGACACAGTGAGTATATCCCAGGCTGCTGTGTCCAGGTGCCTGAGGAGGTTCCTCACAGCATGGATACGCTGTACCTCCAAGTACATGGGCTTCCCATGTGAGGCAACACAACAGCTGCATGTGAAGCAGGCATTCTATGCTGTGACATAGTTTCACCCATGTGCTAGGGGCAATTGACTGCACACATCTGGCCATTAGGGCACCAATACAGTGGGTGATGTATATGTTAGCCACGAGGGGTATCACTCCATGAACATGACTAGTAGATTCTACTAGGGCTTTTTCTTTTGTAGCCCGATCCTGTGGAACTCTCTGCCTCATCGGATTAGAGAGTGTCTCTCCACCGAGACTTTTAAATCCATATTGAAAACACATTCATTTGGCTTGACTTTTGAGGATAACGTTTAGTTTTATTACTGCTGCCTTTTTATTTTAAATGTTTTATTTGATTAAATGTCTGTTTTTTATTGTATATGCACTTTGGTTTCTGAAAAGCACTTTAGAAATAAAATGTGATTGACTGATTGAACATATAGGTAATATGAGACAGTGACTGTCGCATACTGGATGTCATTGCAAAGTACCTGGGATCCTGCCACAACTCCAATATATTCCACCACTGTGGTCTTTATGAGGCCTTTGAGAGAGGCAAGATTGCTGGCAGATGGCTGATTGATAGGTATCAGTGTCAACAATACCAAATACACTGTTTATTGTTTTTTTTTCAAGTCAAAGACTCCTTTACAAAGGTTCCACGTCACATAGAATTGATTACAGACAAACATTACAATGATTGTTACAGGGTAAAGGTTTAGTTTGTTACAGGAGCAGTTAAGCTAACATACAGGAACTAGAGCAGTTTAAGACAGTTTAAAGAACAAAACAACAAAATAGGGTGCATAGCAATCCCAGGTAGAGTAGAGCTAAGAGCTATGTGTAGGAGGTGGGCCAGAGACCATTGTCAGTGTTAAGGGAAGGGATGGGCCAGGTTCAGGTACAATCGCAGTCGCTTATGGACAGGAGGTGGGCCCTAAGGTGAGTTTTAAATTGGGCAATTCTTTGTTCATAAACCAAGGAGGAGGTTAGGTTGTTCATCCATAAGGAACTGGAACCGTGATTACGTGTATGTGACATGCAGACACAGTGTGGGCATGGGTGTATGCACAATGTAGCACAACATGCCTAGGGAAATGGGATGCAGTGAAGGGACAACAGTACTGAGAAGTGGAAAATCTCAGAAGGGACACAAACTAGTCCACCATGAAGGGGGAAATACTGCAGCCTGTGTACCACCCATGGACATGTCTCACCCCCACATGGCTACATGGCTGCCATGTCATGGAAGCACATCGGTCACAATGTGTGTGTCTGTGTGTGTGTGTGTGTGTGTCAACAGACATGTGTGTTGCAGAGCACAACCATCTGGGAAAGTAAACTATGACTTGCACCACCCCAACAGGTGAGAGTGGATACCCACAACTGCCATGGCTTATGACACCTGTGCAACATCCACAGATTGCGACAGAGGTGTGATACAATGAGGCCCTGTCCAGCACTAGATCTGTGATTTAGAGCACATTTGGACTCCCAAAGGCCCAATTCAGATGCCTTGACTGCTCCGGTGGGGCCTTGCAGCACAGCCCAGAGATGGCTCGCAGGATCATGCTTACATGCTGCATATTACACAGCGTTGCACTGTCATGGCATGTTCCATTGCTTGACACAGACCAGGCAGAAGGTGTTACACAGGAAGGAGACATTGAGCCTGACAGCACAGCAACCGAAGCCATACATGGAGGTGTGCCAGTGGGATACTGTGCAAGACTTGAACTCATCCATTAACACTTCGGAGGTGGGACAACATCAATACCCCAAGGCTGGCACCAGCAACAGTATGGAACAAATGGGAGGGAAGAAAAGCAACACTGTGGTACCACAAACACCATCCACATGACACCACAGAATCTAATACTGTCTGCCAGGTGCTTAGCAACACATATGGCAGCACTGATGCAAGACCCGTGCCCATGTCTGTTGTACAGCACCTGGCCGACACAGCAGCAGGCACTGAGAAGCTCCTGACCCAAGTACTGACACCCACAGTAAGCAATGAGAGCTGCATGGCCACATGATCCACAGTGTGAAATGAAACACTGGAAATCAAGCTAATGTGAATGTTCATGTGTCTAGTCACAGTAGGGAGGTCAAGGCGCATGCTGGGCTACATAGGTACAGATATGAGTCGCAAAAATGTTGTGATGGTGCTGCCATTGTACGATGTACACATGAGGCTTCAACAGTGTACTTTGTGCAGTGCTGCAAGCCACATTTTTGTGTGGACATTGGTAATGTGTAGGTGGTCCAGAAAGGGGCAAATAGGTTGGTACATTCAGTGGTCAAACCACTACATTTTTTTGAGGGACCACAGGGAAACAGGATGTAGTTACTGGTGGATGGAGTGATGGTGGGACCTGCTAGGCACAGTCAAGTATCCCCATGGCACAGGCAGGTATACAGTGTGGTGGAAGTACATCCATTGTAATGGATGCACAGGAACAAGGGGTCACAACACAACAGTGGATAGTGGCAGTCTGAGGGGCTGTGTGGAGATATCCCTCCACACAGAGTGTGTAGTGGTGGCATGGCATGCCCTGCCACAGGAGTTTGTTACGGCATGCACAGGGGATGTGCTGTACACACGCATGAGCCAAGCATATTGGTACATTTCAGTGGGGACTGAGAGTGGAACAGGCTCAAACAGGGTGGGGTAGAGTGAACAGACATTACGCATAACACCAGCCACTGTGTCTGGGTGTTGCACTGGACAGCTGCATACACTATCCCTGTGACCAACACTCTATGCCAGTAGAGCATTCTTGGTAGACATGTGGCTGCATGATCCCATGTTAATGGTGTGCTTGTTGTGATGCCCTTGGCTCACATTGCTTTTATGTCCCTGTGTCAACCCCTAAGGCATGTTGTGTGCCACAGTACTACGTTTGCCACAGTGCTTCAATGCACATTGGACTGGCTCAAGCTTCCAGTGGTGCCTGCTGCTGCACAGTGCAACAGGTCATAGTCTGCCAGGGCTGAGTGCACTTGACCAGTAGAACAGCACACAGTAGGCAGTGGAATGCCACCACCGTGGTGGATGAGACAGTGGTAATATACTGCAATACTGTTGCACATCTGTCCACGGATACATGGCCATATGATTATACTGACAGCCAAGTACATGTTGTATGCAGACCACAGCACACTGTCCCTTGGAGTCTACCCACACTCACCTGCAGATGCACTTGTGAGTGTCCAAGACCCTCCTGATACCATCCACTGTACTGGCCCTCACCACTCCCTTTGACAGTCCCATGCAGTGCCAAATCACATGGCACCTAGAACAGTAGCATCACAACTTGTTGCTGCAGCCACCAGGCACTATGCACCAGCCATGGTCACCGGATAATGTTTACAGTGTTACCAAAACAGGTGTGCAGCATCGGGCAGCGCATCTTTATTGTTGGATGGTGGGCAGACCCACAATGCCCAAGTGCTGTCAGTGCCAGCTGGAGGGCCCTGTACATCCTGAGGTGTAGTGGTGTCATACAGGCCCATGGACAACCCAGTGGTGTGGGAGACCCAGTGACATGGCATGTGTACATAGCACACCACAGAATCCTGCTGCCATAGTAGTGTCCCATGATGTCATGTACCATGTGTTGGGACTACAGCTGTGTTGTGAACAGCTGTCACACATGGGCCATGTGTTGCTTCCCAACACATACAACAGCACAATAGTGCTGCATGTATGTGACCACATATGCACAATGTCAGTCACACATGCAAGACACACAGGTACCGCCATGCAGACAGCAATCAGGGACATGGGCATTGTGCTAAACAACAAACATGTATTCAATAAACAAAAGGAAAATGATACACACACACACACACACACACACACACATATGCATTAAGTCAACAACATTAACAAGTAATACTATGTATAGTTACTTCACCACAGCATGACAACATACATATGACAAAGTAGCATAAACCCAGCTTGTTTCTGGGTGTGTTTTGGGACAACAGAGAGGATAAGAGACATGCTCTGGTCACACGATATAGAAGTAGAGCATGTTGGAATCAAAACCCATTCTGCCAGATGAATGAAGCTTGTTCACAACTCTTTGCTTTAACCTCTAGGCTGTACTGCCAGCTGTTAATTAAAAACTACACATTTCAAGGCTGGCCTCATGATGCCAGACCAGTAGATACATAGCCACATTTGCATCTTGTAGACCTGAGTTCACACCCAAAATTGCAAGACAAAAGGCTGTAAGAGAAGGAATGGAAGAAGACAGATGGTGCTGTGGCAGCCCCAGAAATCTATGCTGTCATGAACACAGACAGGGTTTAGAAATCCTGATATTGGGCCCCAATACCTGTTGGCACCATGGAGCCAGCCTTGTGATGTGTAGTTTTTGATGATCAGCTGGCAGTGTAGTCTAGAAGTTAAAGCAATCCTAAAGATAGATTATTTTTACTAACAGTTTGAAATATAAAGGTGATAACTCACTAGTTTCATTGCACATACAAAAGTTATTATAAATGTAGAAAGTATTGTAATAACACCTTAAAACACACTTAATATAACAGATGATTTCCTATTTAACCTACAGTAAATGGAGGGCCAAATTTCTCTGTGACATCATTTCCTGTCAGGTGCCTGAAACATATGGCTGCTCCCAGCCCTTACTTACAGGCTGATTTACATATGAATAACTGTGGACTGCAAAGACTCACAGATAAACACAGTGGCTCACTCAAATTAGGTTTGTATGGGCTTTCAGACATTATGAAATCCTGTTAATGACAGTTCTCCTATAAAGCAGGAGCCTTATATTTCTGAGTATTTGCTGAAGATTGTAGAAAGCTGCTTGGTTTGCTGTTGTTATGTTGAGGGCACCGGTTCAGAGCCGAGTATTGCAGAAATCCTTTTTTGCTGTTTTTCATTTATTTTAGCATAATAGTTGACACTTTGTAATTGTTTGTGTCCCAATACTTGAACAATGTCACACTAGAATTTGTCAATTTTTGTATAATATGTTTACAAACTGAATGATTGGTCAGTCACTTTTCTGTACTGATGGATGATTTCTGTATCATTCTTTTTTATGATTTTGGTTAGTTTATTTACTCTTACTGGCCAATTTTTAAACCAGTAAATCTCTGTGTGTTCGGTAGCATGGTAATTAGTTGCCAAGAAAAATGTGAATCTTGTGTTATGGCATGGGGTGGTCTTGCTTTGTAGCACACCAGGTGATTTTCAACTACCCATTTTCTTGTGATTTGTGGAACTTCTTAGGCCATTGGCTTCACCTACCGAAAGACTTTTGGGTTTGCCCCTGTTTGGCTTTTTGTTTGTCTCTCCTGAGTATATTGTAGGAAATGCTTACCTTCTTTGTCAGTTTTCAGGTTAATATCTCCCCACTTAAGGTGTCTCATTTCCATATTTCTTCATATCCCAAAATACAGACTGACATCTACATTGTATTTAGCAAGGATTGGTGGAGTTTGGACTTGGTAGTCCTTCTGTAGATAAAGTGTCTATCATGCTATCTGAGAGTTCATGTACAGCCATTGGTTTGTAGACTTTCCCTTGACTTTCTAGATTTTTTTGTGTACTTTGTAATACTTGTCATGCCTTTTCAAATATAGGGGAGGTTGACAGAGCATGTACATGGTTTTGGTTTTTCAAATACCTCTCTAGGTTTTGGAAGGTGGAGCATAGGGTGAGGGGTTCATACAAACTGCCGTCCTTTTTTTTTATAGCACATAAAATAATGACATAAGTACTGATTCATTTCTGCAGGCTCTGTTTGGTGCAGTGGTACCCGGTCCCCAAAGTTCTCTGTGAGGTACCTGGAAAATATGTTGATGTCTATCTGAGTTTTTTTAGCAGTATTAATATTTTTAGCTTTGTCTTTGAAGTTGTCTATTTCTTCCATATCTATGGGATTTCTGTGGTGCTAGGCTCTGTAGCAGAAATAATGATGCATGCTGTTGCTGTCTGTCTTGTGGCTTGACACTGGATTTATGCTGATGTGGAGGGTTCAGCAGAGTCTAGTATGGGCTTTATGTAATTTTCTATTTGAGTCATTATTTGATTTATTTTTAGTTTGATCGCAGTTATGTTGTTGAAAAACACCATTTTTATTTTGAGTGTTCCCATTTTGTTTTGTTTTTTAGCAGATAATAAAACATGGTTCTGTGTATGGAGTATGCTGCTTGAATGTGCATATGTTTTTAACATCATTTCAGGAGTGTGTTGGCACAAAAATTTTCATTTTGTGTCTTATGCCAGTACTTGGTTGGGAGATGGCAGCTCCAGTGGGCAAGATTGCTGCCAGTCAAAGTGTTTTTTTTTTCTGGGGCTGAATGTAGTGGGGCACTGTGTGCATAAATAATAAGTGTGTGGATCAATAAAATGTATCCACATAGTTACTCAGATAAATGGATTTATCACATTCTGTTTATGTCCAGCCCATTGCACATCTCTCTCTCTCTCCCTATATATATACTATATATATATATATATATATATATATATATATATATATATATATATATACACAGTATGTGTGTGTGTCTGTGTGTGTGTGTGTGTGTGTGTGTTTGTGTGTTCATTACAAAAAACTTAATTAATGCACGATTTATGAATGAAGCAACAAAAGTAGGAAAATGTGGCATTAGGCATTCCAACTCTAATACCACACTTTGACCTTGCAGGCAGCAACAGGTGTGGGGTGTGCCTTGGGGTTGTCAGCCCTAACACTATGAGTAAATAAGCTCAGATGGGTACAGTATATGACAATAGGGTGAGTGTTTAGGGCTGACAACCCCAAGGCACACCCCACACTTGTTGCTGCCTTCCGGGTGGGGTTGGGGTGTTAGGGTTGGAAACTCTAACACCACATTTCCCTACTTTTGTTACTTCAGCCCTAACTAGTGCATTAATGAAGACTTTTTGCAATTAATTTACTTACTTTTTGAGACAGTATACAGAGAATTATGCATGGGGCAGTGTGCATTACATGAATTCAATGCACAAAGGTGTGGGATGCTAAAATATACCCCAGAGAGCAAAGCTCAAGGAATTTATAAAAGCATCCCACACTGAGGGTGCGCATTAAATTCAAGTATGTACACTTCCCTATGCTTTATTTTTTATAATTGCTGGTGAGCAATTTTTTTCCAGCTTGACTGCTGTGACCATGTGGGAGAGATACAGAGACACAGATTAACAATATGGGACAAGCTTAGTGATAAAAAAATCATGAAGTGTTAAGCCTTTGCATGTCCAGTGAGATCTCCTGTGGCCTCCAATATCTCCCGTCCCACACAAAAGAACCACACCACACTTCTAAACCTGCAGCATCTTAATGCAACTGTGGTTGTCCTTTCCTGTCTTCAGCCCAAACACACACACACACACACACACACACAGTCCCTCCTTCTCCCCCTCTCTCTCTCTCTCTCCCTCTTTTTACAGAATGAGCATATAATTTTGATTTGATTTATTTTATTTATTTTTTAACTTACTGTTTGGGATTGTTATCACACTTCAGTAGCACTGTAAGCTGTCCGCGAAAGTCCTGTTCTTGCTTGCACTGATTTCTGAAGCCGACAAAACAACAGGACCAACCAGATAACATGTTTTTTTTTGTTTTGTAGTTTAAAGGCAGGATCAACCAGATATAGTAATAATAAAAAAAAAAGACATAATGTAAAGGACAGATGAGACGACTGTGGCAGCTACTGGCTAACAGACAGATGGAGCAGTCATTATTTGTGGGACTGTACAGTCTGTTCAAACACTGAGAGAAAGTCAATGAAGCAGCGCTGTAGGATTTTAATAGGCAGTGTGTTTGTTTTCCGTAATAGCCAGCTGGCTATTATGACAAATAAGAACTGGCTTAGCCCTAAGAAAGAATTTCTTGCTAGTAATTATAATCATGTTATCATTTCCCTGTGGGAGCACAGGTCCCTCTGGGCCCTGTGCTGCAATCAGTCCATAATTTTTGAGATAGTATAACCATATTCTTATTTACCTGTGTGAGCACAGTGCCATCTGGGCTGTTTTACCTTCATAGAAGCATATATGTTTAGTCCCAGTGCTTACAAAGTTAGGAAAACCATAACCAAATTGTCTCCATAGCCTTTGTATTACCCTACCTCATGAACCCGGTACTGGAAATTTCCACATACCCACCAAAATATGATTCTGCACCACTGCAGCTTCATTCCATGCCACAGGTATGAAAACACAGTTTGGTGAGGATTTGAAAAAATGACAGCTGTGATGTACATGAGGTGGTGTAAATATATGGCTATACTGAAAATGCAGGGTCAAAATATTTAAAATTACCACAGTTATGAGTAAGCATAGCAATATTTCAATTGATGTGCATAACATTGGCATTTTTATATATTTTGATCCCAAATATGAAACATAGCCTTCTTATGACCCCACCTTATGAACAAGTGTGATGAAAATGTTCAAATCCTGCCTAAAGGGTTATTTTGCCATGCAACTACAAAATTACCATTCTGGTCAGATTTGTATAATTCCAGTGACATTCACTTGGTGTAGCTCCCAAAAAGAACATGTTGAAAATTCAGGGTCACAGTATACAAAAATGATAAAGTTATGCATCAAAGTTGAAAACCCCATTGAAATACACTGAATTGTGTTTACCTTAGTTTTTCATATAGTAGTTGGTGGTTCCATCAAGACATGTCTTCAGTAGTATACACTGTTAGAAACACACCATGGGCACTAAAGAGAGTATGGTCAAAGTATAAATTGACCAGAGAGCTATGGTCCATGAGATGGTTTGCCTGGGATCGGGGCTTTCATCCAGCAGCACAGGATATTACCTTCCAGAGATGGTAAATGCTGGATCCTTATACTCTGGGTCAGTTTCTAGATGGGATGCAGGTAATGACATTCGCCCAACTTAAAGAAAGACACTCCCTTAGACAGACAGACCATTATAGATACCTCCAAGTCAGAACGTACATACAAACTCTCCAGGGATGACAAACCCAAGCCCAAGTCTCATCAGAACTCCAAAGGGTGATGGAGGATATAATACACTTAAGGAAACTGACAGGCCACTTTCTGCCCTTTACGGGTCTATAAGGGATAAGGGAGGTAACCAGGCCATAAAATCCTAATCCAAATGGCAAATGGAGTTGGGAGAACCAATTACAGATAAAGAGTGAGAAATTAGCTACACACAAATACATAGGACTACATAATCCCCTCTATGAAGGGAATTTGAGTGGAAAATTAGACTGAGGTTCTTCGTCACTCCAACTGTTAAAAACAAATGGGATGAGAACTGTCCATCAACATGCTGGAGGGGTTGCCAGGAGATGCGGTTGGATCACAAGCATATATTTTGGGCATGCCTAAAGTTGAGACAATACTGGAGAGAAATAATGCAGCAACTAAAAACGTTGTTCTCCATTACAGAGCCCATTGGCCCAAAACATCTAATACTTGGAATCTTACCTCTAGAGGTGAAGGGAGGTGATCAAATTTACTTATGGAACATATTATTGACATCAGCCCATAAGGCAATCACAAGAAAGCGGCTTAACAGTGATCCCCCACCCAACAGCAATGGGTAGATGTCGTCCAAGAGATCCAGAATCTAGAGAAACTGACACATAAGATAAATTTTAGAATGCCAAGGTTTGTGCTCAGATGGATGCCCTGGATGATGGAACAGAGAAATGGTAACATAGGGTCACTGGAAGAATAAATGGACAGCTAATAAGGAAAGAAGGAGAGTGATGGGAATAGTAGAATGGGAGTTAAGAACCTAGAGGATAATTCATAATCACAGAAGATGTAAGTGAGTCATACTGTATAACAGAACAGAGGAACTGAAGTGTGCTAAAACTCAGGATGAGATACCAGAGCTTAACTCAATGAATAATTTAATGATATCTTATGAATTATTTGCTGATTGCCTGATTGTGTTTCTTTTTTCTCTACAGCAGTAATTGTGTTGTACGAACTGTCAAGAGACTTGTAATAGTGCCTAAATATGCAATAAACTTAAATTAAAATAAAAAGACATGACTTCAGTAAGAGAGTGGATGTTTATCCAGGCATCTGTTTAGGTAAGTTAGGATGGGTGGGGGTATACTGGGGGATGTTGGGTAGTGGGTGCTGAATGGGAGATAGGGTTGGTATTGTCAGGTCGGTGAGGGAATTTTTTTTTTACAGGTAAAAAACAAACCAAAAAAAAAACATTTAGGGACCATTTTCTTTAGTTCAGATGCAGATGGGGAATGGAGGGTGGGGCAGTGCCACTAGTCTCCAGGGAAAGGCAAAACAGTAATGGGAATGGTGAACAGAGGGTGAGGGTGCCACTAAACACCAGGGATAAACAAAATATTATGGTGACTGGAATTGGAAGGTGGGGGATGCCACTAGACACCAGAAAAATACAAGTAAGTAAAGGGGACAGTGATTAGAGGACGGTGGGAGCCACTAGACACCAGAGAAAGTAAATAAGTAAAAAGGACAGCAATAAGAGGATGGTGGGTGCCACTAGACATAAAGGAAACAATAATGATTTAGGGTTAAGGTGATTGGAGGGTGGGGGTACAAGTAACTGAAAGGCAAACAAAAATATCAGGGGGACAGTGATCAGCAGGTGCAGGGGGTGCCACTAGACACCAGGGAAACAAAGGTATGAAAGGGATGGTGATCAGAGGGTGGGGGTGCCACTAGACACCAGGGAAAAGACACCATAAAAAAAAGACCCACCTCATGAACAAGAGCAGTGAAAATTTTCAAATCCTACCTGAAAGGGGATTTTGCCAAGTGATCACAAAATTGCCTTTCTGGATAGATCCTGTCATTAGGCTGGCCAGTCCAGGTTCGTCCCCCTTGAGGCCTACTCCACTGATAAAATGCCATACCCCAGTCTACCAAAATAGGTGGCATATATGGAATCAGACCATTACATGCCTAATTTATTCTGCACATTTTGAAATGAGAAATGTTTAAATTAGCTCTTTTTGGGAGCTCTGTTTATTTGGACTTTGTTACCCTGAAAGAGTGCTACATATGATCACTGCAATTACATCAAGCATTGTTTCAGATGCTCTTCATTTGGTTAAGAACAGTCTTCTGACTTATTTTCTAACCTATTCCTCTACTGCTATGTTTGAGACATACCTATTATGTTAAACGATAATATTTCCCGGCTCCCAGGTACAACTGGTGTGCATGTAACAGATGGATCTTAATACTGAGCTTAGATACAGGTACTCCTAAAGTCGCCAAACTTGTAGTTATGCCAGCACATTGTTCGTTGCAGGATGTGCTACAAATCATATGTATTTACCATGCAGAAATGCATGTCCAATACATAGAAAACAGATTTCAGACTCACGCATGTCATTTTGACTTATTAATGTTTAAAATGTTGGATTTCTCCTTTTAAAAACGTTTTTCATTGCATATATCACAAACTTTTCTGATCAAAAACAATATAATCCATTGACATCCACTTGTTAAATTGTCTGTTGTTTTACATAAGGGTGTTAGTTTAGGTAACTTCCTGTCTTTTTAGGACATTGAAGGCTCACATTAAATAAGCACCAAAACGAATCATGCACTTAGATGGGCTGTTTTTCAGGTGAAACCTGAATCTTTCAATGCTGCAGGTGTCCCTCACTGTAGCAGCATCCAGCCATGGTCAAAACACCCTGGCCCATGGTACTGCATGTCTACACCACTCTTTTTTTTTTTTTAGTTATTTAACCAGGTGAGACACACTAAGCTGAAAGCTTTTTTACAGGTGCAGCCTGGGAGCACAGGGAAGTTAAGTGACTTGTTCAGGGTCACACAGTATGCAAGTGGAAGCTGTGGGATTGAAACCCAGGTCTGGTCTGCTGGATGTCACTAGAATTGCAGCACAGAGCCTTAAACCACTGTGCTATACTGCCTCCCACCTCTATATCTGTGTTGAACAGATGCACATTCATCATTAATCTGGAACACATCTTCCACCACCATTACAGGTCCCTGTCTCCCTGTACACATAATGTCGCATTCCCTTTATCTGGCCTTGCCCACCTGTGTGTTCCTTAAAGTGGGTGTGATGGTGGTCACAAGATCGCCAACGTTATCTGTGCAGGAATACCATGCACACACACGACCCCATGCTGTGGATGTGATAGCTGCTGAACAGCATAGCAGTACAATGGCTGCACAGGCCGTGTGTGTAGATTGGTACCCCCGCCATCTTTGGAGGGTGTCTGAGGACACTTATACTGATTGCATGGCAGCGGTACACCGTGGAGGCTGCAGAGTCATCAGCAGGTAAGTACGTCACCTGCAGGGTGTGTTGTGGGGCTAGATGGGGTGTGGCCACTGTCCATGGTGCTAACCTTACCTTTCCTTTCTTGTCCCTCACAGGATCACATGTGCCTGCTGCACAGGTTGGAGTTCACAAGGGTGGAGCAGCCAGATGGTGCACCATGCATGGTGTGGACATCGCACTGTAGGAGGTGATGGCAGGTGAAGAACCCTGTGCACCTGTCCCTGAGGGTGGATGGTGAACAGCTCCTGTATAAGTCTGACTGGTGTGTCATGTGGTGTGTGGTGGTACCCTTGAGGGTGACTTCCACATACTTTGTGATGTTCCCCTTGTGCATCCTTGCCATGATTGTCACTGTCCCCTACCCCAGCTGTGCAGTGCGTCACTGTATGTCATTTCCCTTACAGCGCTACAGAGGACCCATCCATCAGCTTTTGCTGCTGCCACTTGGCTGCAATAACTCCACCACTGTGGATGACAGTGAGGGAAGACAGAACAGCAATGCCTAAGGGGACGTGCTCCACTGGCTGGTCCCTCTGTCAAAGGTTGCCTTTGACTGACTGGCCCCTGCATGGGCACGGATCATTGTGAAGTGGATGTTGGGGACATGCTATCGTTTTCAGTTGATAATGTCATTGTGTTTTTTTCCTGGTTTCTTTTGCTGTGTTGCAACTGTGTTGCTGTTTGCTATTATGTGTTACTTTTTTCATTAAAGTTGATATCACCTTTCAACTGTGTGGTTACTGTCTCCTGATCAGTGGGTGGTGGGTTGGGGTGGTATGGTGGTTCCAGGGTGGGTCAGTAGCAGGTGGTACATCATTGGTGTGGGGCATTATGGGGGGCATCATGGGGTTGGGCAGTAAGGGAGCTGATGCCTGAGTCATGCATGTAAGCATTGCGTGTTAAGGCATGTGTTCCCCTGCAAGATCACCCATGGATGGGTGTTGTGCATTGCTGAGGGGGCACTGTGCCTTTGTCAGCATGCATGTACCTGAGTCACTGTACACCATCCCCATGTTGTACATTAGGACCATTCTACACTGTATCTTCTGTGTTTTACTGGTGCAGGCACTCATGGTTGAGCCTTGCCCATGCCATCCCACCACATGCCAGTGCATCTGGGGCATTCCAGTTCTGTGGGTCCACCTGTGCCTGCGATAATCAGCATCCCTTCATGGGGTGTGTTTGGCACAGCATTGTGTGGGGTGTGGTGGTTCCACAGCACATACAGTGCCACAGATGGCAATGACACTGCCCTGGGGGTTTCCCTACCACGCGTGTGCAATAACCAGCACTGCAGTTTGCCCAATGCTAGCCCTGCACACATGCTCAGCACATCATGCATAGTGTGTTTGCCTTGCAGTATGGGGCTAATGTGCATGAGGTAGGGTCAATTTTGTGGTGCACCTGGGCATCCATCCTGCTCAGCTGTGTCCACTACAGCCCCTCGGCATGCATGCCCATTATCATATTCTCCCCCTGTATGCTTCTGCACATAAGCACTGATGCATGTCCTGGTGTCCGGGTCAACAGGTTCAGGGTGTTACTGTCATGGTGTCCAGGTTACAGCCATGCAGGCCAGTGTCCTTGCCTGCTGGCTACACCGTGCAGACATCTATGGTAGCCCTCCATCTGCTGCATGTGTACATGCCTACCACCTTGTGCCTTGCTATCATACTTGGTGGTGTTTATGCATGCTAGGTTTTGCTACATGCAGTAATAAGTGGCCACACCTCTGTGTACCTGCCACATGTTGCTGTCGTGGGGAACAATGCATGGGATGCCTGCACAGAATGCCTATGAAGACTCCCACATGGGCTTCGTGCATTCCTTGCTGGTGTGCCATGCACAGGGTCTGATGTAAGCACCTGCACATAGTAATATAGAAACATAGACTTTGATGGCAGATAAGGACTGCTTGGCCCACCTAGTCTGTCCATTTCCCTACCTACAGCATAGGCCATAGATCCTAGTTAACCAACAGCCTATTTCTTCCTACCCCCCACTAGAACTGCCTTATGTCTGTCCCATGCATTCTTGAATTCTCCCACAGTTTTAGACCCCACAACCACCTCAGGAAGGCTGTTCCATGCATCCACTACCCTCTCTGTGAAAAAATACTTCCTCACATTGCCCCAGAACTGCCCCCCATCTTTAAATGGTGTCTCCTTGTTCTTGCACGGCTCTTTTTCTTAAAGATGCTACCCTCTTGGACTTTGTTGATTCCACTGAGGTACTTAAAAGTTTCTATCATGTCCCCCCTCTCCCTTCTTTCCTGAAGGGAATACATATTAAGCTCCTTTAGTCTCTCCTTGTACGGCTTCTCTTGCAGACCCTGCACCATTTTAGTTGCCCTCCTCTGGACTGCCTCCATCCTGTCTATGTCTTTATGGAGATAGGGTCTCCAGAACTGGATACAGTACTCCAGATGGGGTATCACCAACTGTCTGTACAGAGGATAATAACTTCCTGTTTTCTGCTGGTGATGCCTCTCCCTGTGCATCCCAGCATCCCCTACCCTCCCTACTGCCTTCTCACATTGCTTGCTAACTTTAAGGTCATCTGATATGATTACCCCAGGTCCCTTTCCTTTTTGTTGTTGTTGTTACTACCTCCCCCATTGTGTAATCTTCTCCTGGGTTCTTGTTTCCCAGTTGCATTATTTGCACTTCTTTGCATTGAATCCTAGCTGCCATACTTCCTGACCATTCTCAAACCTTGCCAAGCCCCTTCTCATCCTTTCCACGCCTCCTTGTGTATCAACCCTGTTGCAGATCTTTGTGTCATCTGCAAAGAGGCATACTTTTCCTTCCAGTCCCTCTGCAATGTTACTTATAAAGACATTAAAAAGGACTGGACCCAGTACTGAACCCTGCAGTACCCCACTAGTAACCCCTCTATCTTCAGAGTGGACTTCATTTACAATTACCTTCTGTGTCCTGTTGTCCAGCCAATGTTTTACCCATGCTGCCACCCTGGGATCCACTCCCAGGCTGGTTAATTTGACTATTAATCTTTTGAGTGGGACTGTGTCAAATGCCTTGCTAAAGTCTAGGTAGGCCATGTCCACAGTCCTTCCCTGGTCTACTACTTTGGTCACCCAGTCAAAGAAATCTATTAGATTCATCTGACATGACCTTCCCGCTGTGAACTCATGCTGCCTTGGATCCTGTGCCCCACTGGCCTCAAGGCACTTAACAATTCTTTCCTTCAGAAGTGACTCCATCACTTTCCCTACCACAGAGGTCAAACTGACAGGTCTGTAGTTTCCTGCCTCTGTCTTGGTCCCACTTTTGTGAAGGTGAATCACATCCGCCTTCCTCCAGTCCTCGGGTACCACACCATCCTCCCATGATTTATTAAAAAGAGTAGTCAGTGGTTTCACTAGTTCCCCCCTTAATTCTTTTAGAATTCTGGGGTGAATTCCATCAGGCCCCATTGCTTTGTCCACCTCCAGTTTGAGGAGTTCTTGCAGAACCCTTTCTTCTGTGAAAGGGCTGGGATCAACCCCCCTATCAAGAGTGCTTCTGTTAATTGGATAAGGCACTCCCCCCTCCTCTTTTGTGAATGCTGAGCAGAAATATTCGTTCAGCATCCCTGCTTTTTCACTGTCTCCCTCTGCCCACCCACCATTCATTCTATTTAGCCTCACTATCCCTCCCTTTGTCTTTCTACGCTCTCTGATGTACCTATAAAAGGTTTTATCCCCCTTCTAAACTGAGTTGGCTATCTTTTCCTCAATTTGGGCCTTTGCTCTTCTGATTTCCCTCCCTGCTTCCTTCTACCTTAACTGGTACAGCTGTCTGTCCTGCTCCTTCTGTGTTTCCTTATACTTCCTGAATGCCATCTTTTTGCCCTGACTTTCCCAGCCACCTCTTTTGAGAACCATAGTGGCTTTTTCTTTCATTTTGATTTGTTTATTTGCTTCACACAAAGGCTTGTTGCCTCTGTGATGGCAGTTTTGATGATTCCCCATTGTTGCTCCACCCCTCCTTCTTGCCTGCTTGCTAGTGCTTTTCTGAAGCACTCTCCCATCTTGCCAAAGTCAGCCCTCCTGAAGTCCAGTACCCTCACTTTTGTATGGCTTGACTCTGTAGTTGAGTTTAACATGAACCACACTGTTTGATGGTCACTTGTTCCCAGATGACAACCCACTTCGAGATCTGAGATCCTCTCACTGCCCCCATTTGAGAGTACGAGGTCTAAGATTGCTCCCTCACAAGTGGGTTCTGAAACTGGCTGTCTGAGGCCTGCCACCTGTAGGGCATCGAGAATGGCACTGCTCTTGGATGTGGCTGCAGCAAATGTGCTCCAGTTAACATCTGGCATATTCAGGTCTGCCATCTACATTATCTCCCCTTTCTCTGCCATCCTAAGAATGCCTTCCATCATATCCTTGTCCATTCCCTCCCCCTGACATGGGGGTCTGTACACAACCCCTGTACAGATTGTGGTGCCCTTTCCAGTCTCCAAGGTGACCCACAGTGCCTCCTCTTCTCCCTGTTTACTCTTTTGTTTAGTTGCTTTTATCCCTTCCTTTACATAGAGAGCTACTCCTCCCCCTCTTCTCTCCTGCCTGTCTCTCCTGTAGGTTATGTACCCTGGTATGTTAACATCCCAGTCATGGTTCTCTGTGTACCATGTTTCTGTGACTGCTACGATATCCAGGTATCCCTCTTCCATCAAGGCCACCAGCTCAGGGAGCTTGTTTCCCAGACTACGGGCAGTGGTACTCATTACCCTCCATTTTGTAATGGCCTTACTCCTTTTTGCCCCATCCCTGTCCTTCTTTCCTTTGTCACTTTCCCCATTTACCCCTACCCTTCTCTTTTTTGCCACCTCTATGTTGGTGTTTACTGTAATTACTACAGTGATTTTTTTGAGGTGGCTAGGATTTCCCTGCTCCTTTCCAGTGCCACCCCCCCCCTTGGCTAGTTTAAATGCTTGCCAATGAATCATTTAAACCTATCACCTAGGATCCTGGTTCCCCTCCTGGACAGATGCAGCCCATCATGCCAGTATAGGCTAGCATCACTCCAGGTGGACCCCCAGTCCCCAATGAATCCAAATCCCTGAGCTCTGCACCAGTTTTTCAACCACTGATTGAATCTCATGGTGCAGAACACCCTAGCCTCTCCTACGCCATAGCTGGGCAGCACCTGCGAGAAGGTTACCGTGCATGCTACTTGTCTGAGGCCCCTCCCCAATTCCACAAACTCTTCCTGCACTGCTCTAATCCCTTTCTTAGCCAGGTTATTTGTCCCTAGGGGGACAATGACATCCAGCTCCCTCCCCAGTGCAGCTGCTCGGCAATCCTGAGGATTCACTCTCTGTCCCTCCCTCTTCCCTTCCTCCCTTAGTTCTGCCTTCCTAACAATGGAGTCCCCCACCAGGAGTTGTTTCCTTCCCCTGTGGGGTCCCATGCCATCCTCCTGTGGGTCTTTTTTGTGGAGGTTCCCAGCATCCCCCTTGGTCTCCACTGTGGGTGCCTCCATAGAGGAACCACACTTTGCCAGAATGGCATAGGAATTGTGAAGAGGAACAACTGGAGGGATGCACCTCTGTTCCATCACCCTCACCCTCCCTGAGCCCACTGTGGTTCAACCACTCCTCTTTCTTGGCAACCTCTGAGGCAATGGCAGTGGCACTGGTGGTCCCTGGATGGAGGAGGAGGTCCCACAAATCCTGGCCAACTCAGCCTGGAGATGAGCAACCTCCTCCCTCAGCCCAGAGAGGTGCCAGCAGATAGGACAGCACCTCATCCTCCAGAACGTCTCCTGGAAGACTGCTGCTCCACAGCCACTGCACTGCACCACTCCCATCATGTCTTATTTCTGGCCCCTTAACTGTTGTTTGGAATCCTTACCCTTTCCTCTGTTTTTTTTTCTTTCTCTTTTCTCTCTACTTACTTTCTGCCTCTATGTCCTTTAAGCTCCTGATTGTCCTGTTCTGTGACAAGAATATCCTATATTTCTCAGTAGACCCCTTACTTGCTCAGAGGCAGGCCTCCACCAGCTAGAGGGGGCCAGAGAGCTACTCTTGCCCTTCTAGGATGGTGGGTCTTTGGTGGCTCTGTGATCACTCACTTCCTGCTCCCAAACAGAAAGTTCCTGTTGTCAGATAATACCCTAAATTAAAGGTCCAAATACAAGAGTTCTACTACTTTAGTCCCAGTAGAGAAGTCCAGTCACACAGCACTCCTTCCTCCTGGTGTCTTCTGCCAAGCTACTAACAGAATCTTTCTAAGGCAGTCTTTAAATTTAGCTTCCTTCTAGCTAAGCCACTCTCCCTACTTACTAGATTTTTCTACAAGTAATTTAAACTGCACAGCTATCAAGCCTGTTCAGTCACCTGAGATTTACACCTAGATAACTGTTCAGATAACCATTCAGTTCAGTTAACTCAGACAAACGCACAATTTTTCTGTTTTGTTTGTTAGTTTTTTTTACCCTAAATGCTTCCTAGACACCCAGTGCATGCTGTGTTGCCATCTTGCATAGTGCATATTGGCCTTAACCTTTTGTAAAAGTATAATAGACAAAAAACAGGGAATTACCCTGCTGCATCAGCATTATTGTATATAAAAACATGCCATGATTTATTAGAACATTTGTACAATGTATACAGCTTAAAGGGATGATTATTGTATGGCCTAACATGCAAGTCTAGTTATTGGAGAAAAACATAGGCACCCAAGAAAGGCAACTCAACATATATCCATAATAAACCTATATGAGGTATTTACAGGAGTAAACTGTTTTTCAAAATCCCAAACTTAAATGTGTGTTCTGTGTTGGCTACAAAACCAACTTTTTTCACAATACTGGCCACAGAGAATAGATTTTGGTATCCAATTTTGACCACAAATATCTAACATTTTTTAGATAGGGTAAAAGGGGGTTGAGTTATATATGAAGTTAACTGATAGTGTAAGCAATGAGACTCTCCAGGTTGCTGGTTGTCTGGGGTTAATCCATGCTCAGGTTCATATTGAGGCATTAGGTGGTTGATGCTTTCAGCACCTGGATGTGCACTAAATCCAAACACCATGGATGTTGAGAATATTGCTGCACTTCTAAAATGGACAAACTGAGAAACAATTACAGAAAAAATGAAGGTCAACTTTATTATCAATTACAGGTATGTTGTTGCTAATAGTAACTAGTAAAAAGAAATCCTTCTCCATCTATCAGTCCTCTTTTCTTCCACACATTCAATGGATGGGATGTTTGCTTATTATGGAATACAAGACTTCAAACTTCTGCAGAATTCCTGTAACAAAATGTTCACCCTCTCATACACAGCAGAAGGCCTTATATGGTGCCAAGTTCTGAATTTTATCTCTGGTAGGGTAAACAACAAACACTGGCCTGGTAAGCTTGTAAGGATAAGAGGGGGACTTTTTATTATCATCAGAGAAACACCGGGAATTAAAACTGTGACATATTTCATTTTTTTAAATTTGTTCATATAAAAATAGAAACAATGATGCTGTCAACAGAAAGAAGCCCTCTGGCACATCAAATCTACCTAGCCCTATCAACCATATGTGTGTTTTGTGACAGCACTAATCACCCTTAATTTGCCATTCACTCTCCCCTTTTGACACTGTCTTTACCAGCCCCCTATGATTAGCCCACCCATGTTTTAATTCTCCACTGATTTTGCAGACAACCTCTCTTGGTGATCTGTGCTTCCCTTCCACCACCCTTTCTGTGAAGAAATGTTTTCTGATGTCCTGTTTAAATTCCCCCTGCCAGCTTTATAGATATTCATCTGGTACTGTTCTTCCCACTCAGTGTAAACAATTGTCTGTTTTTACCATGTCTCACTCCACCCTTTTTTGCCGCCAACAGATACGTGTTGAGTTTTGATAACCTTTCTACATACTTCATATCTTATCCTGCTACCCACGATATCACTCTAGTAACCTTTCTCTGTACCATTTACCCTGTCCCTATCTTTCTTCAGGTGCAAGCTCCAGAATTACACATAGTACACCAGGTGAGGATGCACCAGAGACCTGTACTGTGACAGGATCACTTCACTCCTAAACCCCCTTCCTAATCATCCCAGCTTATTATTCACCTTCCCCACTGCCTTGTTGCACTGTGCTGTTGTCCTTAGATTGTCTGATATTATTACCCCCAGTTCCCTTTCCTCTGCCATACAATTCAAAGCACTGCCCCCCCTGCATTTTGTATTCAGTCCTTGGATTTCTTGCCCCTGTGTGTGTGTTACCTTAATAAATTTCAACTGGCAAACCCTTGACCACTTCTTTAGCATTTCTAGATCTTCCTCCACACTTCTTACCACTTTTTCACTATAAGCTCTTCTGCAGGTCTTTGTACAATCTTCAAAGAGGCAGATCTTCCCATGATTGTTGACTCAAATATCGCGACTAAAAATACCAAAGAGGACTGGTCCCAAGACTGAACCCTATGGCACCCTACTGGTGAACCCATAACTTCTGAATATTTTTCATTAAGGACAACTTTCTGTATTCTGTTACTTAGCCAGTGTTACACCTGTCTTGTAATTTTATTCCCCCTCCTGGTCACCCAGCTTCTTAAACAGCCATCCATATAGGACACAGGCAATGGATTTGCTGAAATTAAGTTAAAGTAAGCCCACTGCCTGCTCTTTCTTTACCAGCAGTCCTCCAATAAAAAAAAAGTTGATGAGGATTGTCTGACATAACTCTTCCTGTGGACTAGGAGTGTTGCAAACATTTACTTCACCAGTGAATTGTTGGTTAAGTGCCACAATTTATGGTGTGCATAGGTAATTTGAAGCAATTTGCTGGGTGAAGTACAAAAATGCCTAAAAACTAAAAAAAAAAATTCCCTTCCCTCACCTTTTGTACAACCTATAAATTGACCCTCCACCCCTTCAAGGCCATACTAGTGACCAAGTAATAATAGTTTATTACCACCACTAACTGAGCACCCTTCATCCTCCCTAACCCCAGGATAAGATTAATATAATATATATATAATAACCTTCTTCACAGTCTCATCTACTCAGCAGCCTTACACCCCCCAACCATGCGAAAAAGAAAAACTCTCCCCCACTAACTTAGCATCAAATACCCTCAACCCCCCAATCTGCCACACCAAAAGAAATTCATCAGCACCATGAAGCAGACAGTAGGACAGTGATAGGCAAAGGCCCTCCTCTCACCATCTTTTCTGGCCACCATCTGAATGAAGGGGACTAAGAATGTGTTCAGTTTAAAATCCACTGTTTTTTCTATGAGTACAGTCTCAATCCCATACATTCAGACAAAGACTGGTTGAGGTAGTTAAAGAATGGTCTGTGATGGTTGCTGATTTCCACTTCCAACCTCCATCCCTGAGTTTCTTCAGGTTGGTGCCAGATAGGGTGAAGTGCGATGGGTTTTGTGTGGGTGGTGGAAGGATGGTTAATCTTTCTTGTGATGCTGAGGAAAGATGGGTGCTGGTTGCTGAGTTGGAGGGCCAGGAAGGTGGTTAGTATATCAGATCTATTTTTCTATGAGCAGGAGGAAGGGTGCTGAGTGGGTGGGGAGAATGGTGGTACTATACTACTGTTTTTGCATCATGAAAATACAAAAAATTTCAAGTACTCAACACCCTGGTTAATAGAAAGGATGACGCTGCTCCATTGAAAGTTTCAGTGTAAAAAGGTGATTTTATTAAAATGGCATTGATAACATGAAATGCTTACCTATCAGGGCCAGATTTACCATTACGCCTACTATGCCAGTGCATAGGGCCCTGTGTTTTGGGGGCCCTTTTGGCTGTTCCAAGTTCCCTTTATGTTTTGTTTTTTTCTCAGTAGCAAGCAGGTGATTGGGAAAAAAGCCATGCCAGCACCACTATGCAGTGTGAGTGCCCTTTGACATCAAGAATCACGAATGTGCGAGTGCAGTGAGGGTGCAAGCCCAGCAGCGGTACTGGCTGGTAGATACAGTTTTGGTGCCAGTTACAAATTATGGAGAGACTGGACTCAAAACAGGAGTTGGGATAGGACTGGGAGAACTAAAAAAAAAGCAGCAGTGGCTGGCTGCCAGGCTGGGGAATTTTATTTGGGTAGGTGAGGTGACAAGTCCCCAGCAGGCAGCCAGCAGTGAGATGGAGTCTCGAGTCATCACGGTCGGAGTCATCGTGCCATCAAATATTACCAGCAGTGGTGTTATGTGCTGCAGGATGATCATGGCTCTCTCTTGGAGACCCAACCTAACCTAACCTCAGCTCTGTGTGTTTCTCTGGACTGGGACTGACTCTAGTTGGACAGAGAGTGTGGGACAGTGGGACAAGTCACCAGAGGAGCCCAGCCTAGGAACTCAGTGTCAGGAGCCAACACACTGTCTGTCTGCAGACTGCAGCCCAGAGCAGAGGAGTAAGTAAGTTAATCATGATGCTACCAGATACAAATAAGTACTGCCAACAGTGGATGAGTTGTTCTGGCAAAACACATTGCATGAGAAATTGAGAACACAAGGATTCAGTGCTTCAATTTTCAAAATGTTTGGTAGTGAGTACTGCTAATGACTTGACAATGAGGTATAGCAAAGATCTTTATTGCAAAGCTCTAAGCAGGCAGTTACCATAATGTGTAACTGATTTATATTTCAGCATTTTATTCTGTCTAGTTATATAGACTGAAATGTAAGTGTACAACTAGCTTCCTGTATTTTGTTTACTGTTATAGCTTAGACATATGTTGTGGATCAATAATATAGATTGGGCCCTCCAGTGCAAGCCATAATGAAATAATTTGTAGAACTGCTTGAAATGTGTGGGTGTTGGGGGGGTATGTTTGCATGGTCTGAATAGCCTTCAGATTCATATATGTTTTTAATATGTATTCTTTATGCACCTGCAACCCAGCTGTTATAACAGCGGTTACCAGGACCCACGTAAAGTAAAAAATAATGAAGGGTTACACTGGGACTATACCTTTTGGCCTGCAGATAAAATAATGTGCCTATGATTAAAGTGCACTTAAAGGACACTTAAAGGATTAATCTTAGCCATTAGTATCAAGGTTCTGAAATGTGTTCTAGATGTTTAATGAGGTACATTCTGTTTTTGCAATACGTGTTCAGTTTAATATACTGGTGCCAGCAATATACCCATAATTGCCAATTGGCTGGGAGGATAATGATTCTTATCTGCTAGATGCATATAAATAGGGTCCCAGGCCCCCCACAGAGCAGTTCCAGTTCTTGGTGTGCATCCCAGTCTAGGGTACCATTGTGTATTAGTGCCAGTTAGCACCTATGGGTGTGCTCTCTGGCTGCTTCTGGCTAAGGGGGCCTGTGGGCCAAGAAATGATGGCAGTGGTCCTGGGTTGAGGTGGTACTGGTTTCCTTTTGTGTGGGTCTCTGGAGACTCAGGCCCAAGACTAGGGAGAGCTGGGAAATGTTGCAGACTAACCATCTAGGAGTCTCCTGATGGCTTTGGTACTATCTCTTTCATGTTCCTGTTTGAGTGAAGAAGTGGTAGAAGTAAGCCTGGGTGGAGTGAGACTATGGCCCTGTACAGGGGTTGTGTGAATGGCGGAAAGTCAGGGCATCCGGTGCCAAGTATCTGAACCACCATGAGAAATGAGGGACTGTCATAGGGTATTGTTTGATCGTGTTTGCTGTCTGGAATCCACATTTAATTTTCTCCTATTCTAAGTCTGCTGCAGCAGCATTTCTCCTAATTACCTTTACTTATACTTGTCTATCCACTACTTTTTCACCCTTTCCCAGTTAGGCCAGCTGGGAAGGTTCTTCTTGCTACCCCTGTTTGGTTCTGGAAAGTATTGGTCTACCAGCCCTGATATCCCCCTGCCCCCTTCAGTATGATTTTTTGGAAACAATCCTGGAGTCTCGTTTAATAGTGCAGAAAAATAAAACTAACAGGCAAGGTAGAACAAACATTTATACAGGAGTAGCTATGTAGTAAAGAAATACTTTTCGAGTTTTCCTATGTATAGTAGGTGAACTGTAAGAGTAAAGAAACACTAAAAGTTCTTCATTTTTGTAATGAGCCTTTCAATATTCTCCTTGTCCTTGGCTACCAGCAACTAAATCTTAAAGCAAGGAATTAGGATGGTAGCAACAAGGAACAGTATGCAAACAGAAGTACAATCTATGTTGGAGGTAACCTCTTTATTGTTCTTGTTTAAATGCAAGCAACTGTGTTCAAACTGGGTATAGGCTTAAGTGCAGGAAGTGCTGAATTTGTTAGTACATGCATTTCAGGTATAAAATGCGCAGTAAACTTTTTTAGAGACAGTTGCCCAACACTATCTGAGTTAAAATGTGTTTTTCCACAAAGACTAATGAATATAAGGAATATTATTGTTTGAAATGTGTTTTGTGCTTCATAAACAGGAGTGCCTGTCAGTCTGGGTGTGGCTAGCAAGGCAGCAAACATACTCAGTCAGGGAATCAGATGATTCAAATGAATTGGTTTATTGTTTCATGCACCAGTACTTACTTCTGTTACAGATAAAGCTGTTATATAGTGAATTCTAGGAAACTGTTTGTAAGAGAAAGTTATACTGAACTATAGAGGAATGGTAGTAAAAACATAAAACATACATTTACCTTCTAACTGGAATACCTCTTCCTTGAGCTCCTCTTTGTTTCTAAGAGCCAGCCAGCCTTGTTTCACATAGCTAAATACTGGCAGCCTTGAAGGGAGGTGCCTGCTTCTAGAAGTTATTGAGCAAATCCATAAACAAGCTAGGAAACTAGATTCAAAAAATACTGTTGTAAATCTTTTTGAAATCATGATGTTCTATTGTATTGTTTATATAGAAATAGTTGTTATATGATGATTTAAGAATTATAGAACCTAGTGGGTGGGGCTTCAGGCAAACCACCTGACCTCCACTGATATAAAAGGACCATATTTTCTACACCACCTCAGATGAGTGGAGAGGTTGGTACTGTGCTGATCTCAACACGTGTTCTAGCTGCCTACTGGATAATGTATGGACTTCTGTTTAAGTTATGCTTCTGTTTTATTTTTACTGTAGTCAGTCCATCTTTATTATTTTATTTGTCTGTTACTAAAATATTTGCCTAGCATTTGCTTGGCATTCTAAGCTATCATTGCAGAAATCCAAAACAATAAAGTATGCAGGTAGTTGTCACAGTCTGTAAATGAACATGTGGAAATGAAAAAGTTCAGTCCAAGTTTCAAGTATACAAAGGACCGAAATTTATTTAAAAACTCTCTTCAACAAGTGTATAGTATGAAAATAGCTGAAAAGTATATATATATATATATATATATATATATATATATATCTATATATATATATCTATATATAAAGATATGATCTATATAGGTTAATTTATATAATAATGTGTCCTTTATACTTGGGTGATGGGGATGTTTCTGTTTTGAGTTTTTTTTATATATATACTTTTTGGCTATTTTCATTAAAGGTGATCATTAGATCTGTAAAGATTAATAGGACATGCTGTGATATATGGAAAGGTACCCTTTAGGAAAGGATGCTATTTTAATTGTGCATGTTAATGAGCAGCCTATTTAAAATGAGTAGGCATCTGTGCGCTTAACCCCCTTTGAAGACTTATTGGAGTCGAGGAGCTAGGGGTGTTCAGCTTGCCTTTTTTGCAGAGATTTTCTCTAACAGTCTTGGACTTGAAGTGTCATTCTATGTTTTTGCTAGTATACACTTGTGGAAGAGAGTTTATAAATAAATTTTGGTCCTTTGTATACTTGAAACTTGGACTGAACTCTTTTATTTCCACATGTTCATTTACAGACTGTGACAACTACCTGTGCACTTTGTTGTTTTGGATTTCTTCTATGTGTCGCGGTGAGCGGCCCCTCTTAGAAGTGCTGCATACCAACTCTGGGCTAAGTTGAACGCGATAATTCTTTTGGACCTCTTAAGCTATTATTGTCTCTGCGTCCATCCCTTACCATGACTCTTTGACAGGGACCCAGTTGGTTGGTAAGCCCTTGTCACTGTTACTGCATCAGGCACTAACTCAGACTACAATTGAGGCATGGTACTTGGGGCAGGAAAATGGGGGAAGCCTATATCTCATTATATTAGTGTGTGTGTGTGTGTGTGTGTGTGGCCGGAATAGTGCACTTCATCATTTGCCGTCTGCCAGAGGCACTGTATCACAATTTTTGTGCCATGCAGTGCCAGTACAACATAGTCCATTAATCCCACTTGCATCTGCAAGGGGCACTGTAATGTGTTTAAGGGACATTCCCTCCCTGTTTTTTTTTTAACCAGGAGTGAGGAGTGACACACTAAGCTAAAAGCTTTTTTACAGGTGTGACCTGGGTGGGAGCACAAGGACGTTAAGTGACAGTGACTTGTTCAGGTAGCCAGGGTCACACAATATACAAGTGGGAGCTGTGGGATTCAAATCCAGGTCTCCAGGTTTGCAGATCAGAGCCCCAAACCTCTGTGCTATACTGCCTGTTGTTTGTAAGGATGGATTGTCTGCTTTAAAGTGACAGCCCCAGTTATCTGATTCAAATAGTTATAATAATTTTTTCTTTGCAGACTGATGGGAGAGAGAGTCAAGTGCAACTATACTGTTGAAGGCAGATTTTGGAGGGACGCAGATGGCCCAGGGGGGTGGATGGAGCTGATGTCCATGGGACCCAATGGCTGGGGGTGCATGACCATGTAGGGTGGGGATGTGGATGGACCAGGAGAGTATTTGGAGGGGCCCTGGTTACTGCTGTTCATCGCGCCCACAGCAGGGTAAATCAGGCCCTGATGCCTCACACATTTCGGATATCAAAACATTACTTTTTCAAAAACTGACTGATCCACAAAACATGTTTCTTAAATAATGCCAGAGATAACATCATCAACAAGTGATGGATACAGATATTTCTTGGTAACCAGGTGGGTTTGGGGTGAGCTGAGTGTGGGTTTCTGGATGCTACACCAGGTGGGAGAATGGAACATAGCTTCTTTCAGGGGCAGCCAGACACTATAAAGTGACACTTCTTGAAGAAAGTGTTGCTTACTGTAGTGGAGTTTTCACCAGGTGAAGCACTACTTGAAGGGGCAGTTTGTTGGTAAGTGTTGCTTACTGTAGTGGAGTTTTCACCAGGTGAAGCACTACTTGAAGGGGCAGTTTGTTGGTGAAGTGGCACTTTGTGTAGTCTTTGCCAGGTGAAGTTTGCACTTTGTTAAATATAACATTACACAAAGGGTTATGTAATGTAGTGGCACTTCTAATAGTGCTACATTTAGCAAAGTTTAAAGACTGCCCACAGCTACTGTGAGCCTATACAGCCTGACATCCTGAAGTCTGTTTGCCTTCAGGAAAGACACTTGCTTCTCCTTTATCAGGGCATCAGGCATCCACAGCTAGGATACCACAGCACATGAGCTTGTCTCAATGGATAATTCCCCCTAAATAAAACTAAAACTGAACTTGAAATTTTCCCATTATGGATATTAATTTGACTAGTCTGGAGCTCCTAGCTTCATCATTGCTTCTGCATATGTAATATGCAGTCTGTGTGTGTAATGGAGATTTATGCATACTGGTTTTAGGTAGCCATTATTCCTATTCAGTAATTATGATCTCATTATATAACCTCAAGTTATTCTCTATAGTCATCATTTTGTCCACCCATATTCCTCAAGCTGACTGATGATCTGTATCAACATAGCTGCCCTACTGTTCTGGAAAGGATGTAGCAGGTGCCTACTCTGTATAGTTGACACCAAGGCAATTCCTTGATTGGCCAGGAATTGTAAGCAAATGGTCAAAGGACCTTGTCCAGTCTTCCTCCCTCTCTCCCTGGGAGCTGAGCACATAGGATTCTATGACTTGCCACCAGTATGTTTTACAAAATTATATACCCAAACCTTAACAAGAAGTTGTCATTTCCAAATGTTGTCTTGCTGGCATGGACATTGGAAGTGCAGCAGTTAGAGATACATAATAGGAATGGCAGTGAAGTATTGAACTGACACCAACCACACCCCCACCCTGCAGAGACTGACAGGTGTTGGAGTGTGCCTTTGGGTTGTTGACCATAATGCTCATGTCATTTCACCTCGCCCAACCCTGCAGACACTGATAAGTGTTGCAGTGTGCCTTGGGGTCTTTGGGCCTTATGCTCACCCCATTCCATAAGGAAATATGCTGAGATGGGTGCAGTATAGGAGAATCAGGTGAACTTTGGAGCCAGAGACTCCAAGGCACACCTCAATGCCTGTCACTGGCTGCAGGGTATAGGTGAGGGTGGAATGGTGTGAGCATTACAGCTAATGATCCCAATTCACACCCCTGATGCCTGTCAGTCTCTACAGGGTGGGGTGTTATGGTTGGAAACCCTAATGCCCCAGGCATTTGTTGGTATTTTCACCCCAAATTTTCAGCTTGGGCTTTTTGTGACCCCACCTCATGAACAGTGGCATCATCATTTCATTAGCCAAAAGGTGATTTTTGCACAGTGACTGTGCCATTTGGCACCACAAGTGTGAAAACACATTTTAGGCAGGATGTGAAAAATGACAGATGTACTGTTCATGTGGAGGTTTAAAAAAATGGCAATTTTGAAAATCTGGAGTGAAAATACGAAACATTAGTGAAATCATGCATGTGTGTAGAAACTGTGCAATGCACACCCATAATGCAATTATTTTGGGGATTTGTTTAACCACATTTTCAACATAGGCATTTTGGGACCTCCCCTCATGAACAGTGGCACTGTAATTTTGTTTATTTTAGAAATGAAGTCTCTGCAAAAAAAAAGAGTCATCTGGGGGTGCAATGGAATAATGAACAGCACTCTAATTCTTCTCCAAAATAAACTTTATTCATATTTCTTTATGACCTATTGCTCAACGTTTCACTTACACCATGTAGGCTTCATCGGGAGGTGCCTCTTAATATTTTCAATTGGTTTTTTAATATAAAAAATCCCTCTGAATGGGGATAGGTCAATCCTGGTTGTTATTTTGATAAAGATTTCCCTTTATATTTGCTGTTCCATTTTCCTGTTTTCAGGACATACTATGAAGCTATGATAGAACATGTAAAAGAATTAGAGTGGTGTTCTGAAGCAAATAGTATGGGTTTGTTTTGAAAGAAGTCCTTGAAGGGTAAAAAGGTTAAAACAGGAAAATGAAATCTTTACCAAAATAACAACCAGGATTGGCCTATCCCCATTTAGAGGGAATTTTTATGGTACAAAGAGAAGCAAAGCCATTGATAAAGATATTAAGAGGCACCTCCTGATGAAGCCTATATGGTGTAGGTAAAACGTCGAGCAATGGGCCTTAAAGAAATATGAATAAAGTTTATTTTGGAGAAGAATTACAGTGCTGTCCGTTATTCCATAGTGCCCCCAGATTACTCTTTTTTTGTAGAGACTTTTTTCAGGCTGATTACTCACATATGGGTGGCAGCATAGCTCAAGCTTTAGAAAAGCATTTCCTGTGGGACATCTTGTTTTTTTTTTTTCAAGATGCTTGGACATATTTTTGTAATGAAGTCAGCTTTATTTATTTTAATGATACACATAACATGAAACATTCAATGTCAAAATGTGTCAAATGCAACCTTCAAAAATTCCATCTCCCCAATTTACCCACCCCAGCCCCTCCCATATGGCATCAGGGTGTATTTAAGATGAAAAGAGTGCTGTGACTAACCAGACCTTGGCACTGAGTTAGTTTGTAACATATAAAGGGTGCCCAGTTTCTCCCAAATATCCTTGTACCTTAGCAGGTGGTCATGCAGGCTAGCAATCATTTGCTCAGTTCTCAAACTGAACAGAAATTCTTGTAACCATTTCATATATGAAATTATTTCTGTGTCTTGCCTATGATGTAGTATTAACTTTTTAAGTGAAAGGGTTATAATAGCCATGTAGTATCTGCATTGTCATACAACCACACCTGCATAGTCACCTACCAACCATATTTGTGGCACAAAAAGCTCATTTAAACCTAACAGGATGTCAGCCTTTTGTCTCATGGTAGACCAAAATGAGGAGATTTAGGGACACTCCCAGAATATGTGGAAGAGGGTACCCTCTGCTTGCTGACATCTTACTCTTTGTGGGGATGGGGCTCTGCCTATTTTATGGAGCTTTACCAGAGTCAAGTACATATTGTTGAGGAACTGAAACTGCATTAACCTTAACTGGTCTTGAATAATGTAAGTGTGACAGTTCTTCCATATCTTGCCCCCATCTAATTCTAGATGAGGGAATTGGGAGGTCCAATACCCATAAGCTGTATCCAGGGAGGGGAAGGCACTGTCAAAAAAGCAAGCATAAATTTTAGACACTGCATGTGGCAGCCTGGCTATGAGAGAGTGGGAGTGTAAAAAAACCAGTGCCTTCCTCCTCTTTGGATATATAATTTCTCTTAATCAGCATATGTCAGACTTGGTAAATGTTGAAGATTTGGTCTCTTTCTACATTATGCAGCCCTCATAATGTCTCCAGAGGTGCAGCAGACTCCTGTTGTGAAAAGACAATGCAGGTATTATTCGCTTGATTAGCCGAGTAGTACAACCTAAAATGTGGCAACCTGAGTCCCCCCCCCCAGGTTTTAGGGTTGGCCATTTTGTAGTATGCCCTCCTCAGGGGTTTACCCAAGCATATGAATTATGTGATGATGGCATGCGCTTTCTTAACCCAGTTAAGGGGTAGCCATAAATCTAACATATTAAGTGGTAAAAGATTCTTGGTAGTATATTCATTTTCACCAAAGTAATGCACCCCCATAGGGAAAGAGGTAGGGCTTTCCAATGAGCTAGGTCCTGTTGGATTACCTGGAGTACTGCATCCAAGTTAAGTTTCTGCATCTTATGGTCACTCCTAGACAGATTAATGCCTAAATATTTAAGGTTGTGATGTTTCCATTGCATTCCAGCTTCCACTACCTTACTCTTAAGTGTTCTAGTATTTAGGGGAAAAATAGGGTTTTACCCAGGTTAATTTTGTAGTTAGAGAGCAAACTATATTCCTTAAAGGTTTCTAATGTGGTCTGAATTTAAGTTTTCATTTAAGATAGGTGTAGTAATATGTCGTCTGCATTTTCTGATAATTTCAACTCCTGGGTCCCCAATTTTATGCTCATGACCCCTGGATTCCTTTTGAGTTTGATAAGTAGAGACTCTAGAGAGATATTAAACAGCAGTGGCGATAGTGGGTAGCCTTGTCTGGTACCTGATAATGGGAAGGTGGAAGAAAAGACCCCGTTAAAATATATTCGGGCACTCATGTTTCCATATAGGGTGCAGATCCATTGAGTGAACTGTGGAGGGTATCCAGATCTGTACATGGTTCTGAATAAAATTTGCTAGTCAACTTGGTCAAAAGCTTTCTCTACATCCACGGACATCAGGATAGCCAGTTTGTCTTAGTCCCTGGATATGGAGAACATGTGGGCCAGTTTATGTAGATGGTCTGAAGAGGTCCTCCCTGCCATAAACCCAACCTGTTCTTGGCCTGTTACAGAGGGAATCTCTTTATTTAGCCTATTTTCCAGTAATTAGACTAGATTTTAATGTCATAATTTAGGAGGGACACTGGTCTGTAACTGGTGACTTTATCTTCCTCCTTACCTGGTTTGTGTAGAACTACTATTAAAGCTTTAAGTAATTGCTTATCTATAGTATCAGCTAAAAACACATATTGGAACAGTTTATGCAGCCAGGGGGTTAACTTCTCAGCAAAAACCTTGTAAAAGTTAGAAGAGAACCCATTCAGCCATGGGGCCTTTTCCACTGCCAAAGATTTGATAACCATATGGATATCAGCTTCCTCAAAGTGGCCTACTAAGCCTTCCTTTTTGCCTTCATTTAAAGTTGACAACAGGATAGCAGCCAGGTGGTCATAGACCTTTCTTCTGTCTGGGAAATCTGCAATTGGGCTGTAAAGGCTACGATAATAATATTCAAATGCAGTGGCAATTTCCTTTGGGGTGAGTTTTAAGGTTTTATCAGATGATGAATGGATGGCTTTTATGATTCTTGCTGCCTCTTGTTTCTTAAACCTTAATGCTAGTAACTGGCCTGCTTTTCCACTCTGATCTATATATGCAGCCGGGGTTTTCAGTATGCAAATTCGGCTTTCTCTCATAGGAGCTCACTGTATTGATCCAGAAGCCCTAGAAACCTATGTCTATCCTCTTCACTGGTGTTGGGTGAGAGGTGTGCCTCCAAGTTACATATCTGGGTTAAAAGGTCTGACGTCTTTCTCTCCCAGGTATGTTTCCTGGTTGATGCTAAGCAGATTAATCCCCCCCTTATAAAACATTTTAGTGCCCCCCATTCCATGTCTGCTTTACCTGTGGAGTTCAGATTAGCAAAGATTCATACTAAGAAGGTAAGAAATGTAGAAGGCAAGTAGCCTATAAAGCACTTCTGTAATATGGGTCAATGATCCCAATGCAAATTTTTCATACAGTATTTATTTAATTTTAATTTAAAAATATCAACACTATTGTCTTCCACAATGTCTCTAGGGGGGGAATTCCATATAAAGATGATTCTTTGAGTAAAAAAAAAGTTCTTAAAAGTCCTCTAGGATTTGTAAGCATTAATTGAAACCTATGAATTCTAAGGCTAGTATCCCTATGATTAATTCTTAATCTTAGTGATAAGAGCAGACCTTCACCAATAATTTTAAAAATTAATAATAGATCTTCTCTTAGTCTTCTAAATTCTAAGGGAAACAATTTAAGTTATTTTAACCTATCCTCATAAGACATATATTGGAGGCCAGTCACCATTCTAGAGTAACCCACCTCTGCACATCCTGCAATGTATTGATGTCCTTCCATAGGTATAGGCTCCATAAAGTGGATGAAGAATCCAAAATTGATGAACATAAGCTTGGTAGAGTGGTATGATACAGGTTCTAGTTCTAGAAGATATTGATCTTTTTATGCAATCTATAAGTTTAGTAGCTTTATTGGCTACTTCTGTACTGTGATTATTGAACTTAAGGTCATTACTAATAAGGACCCCAAGGTCCTTTTTATTGTTGACACGGTTTAAACCTTTACCATCCATGAAAAAATCATTGTATGGGTTATTTTTACTCAGTTGCATAATGACACATGTATCAGAATTAAATATCATACCATAAGCCATGAGATGAAGTGGTCTATTTGTTTTGAGACCTACTTAATTACTCATTCCTCCCTTAACATTTGATTATAAATTTTCCAGATGATTTCTTTTGGTTGGCTAGGGGAAAAGGACAATTGACACCAAACTGAGAAATGTCCCCAAATCACACCTGGGTCCATTCCACAACCTAGTATGCCCGTCAGGAGTGTGTGACTGATAAAAAATAATAAAATCTGGATGAGGTTCCATGCACCATGGAAACAAATGTGTGTTCTCTGGAGTTGGGATTCAACATCTGCCGGGGGTCACATAGACCAAGCTGGTTGGAAAAATCCTGTAGGGATAACTGAGCAAGAGACTGTCCCTGCCTTCTCCTGTCGGGGGAGGCATGATTCTGACAGGGATTTGGGCACCCTCATCAGCAAATAAAATGTGTGTGTGGGGGGGCATGATGCAAACCAGGATTGGACACCCCCATTGGCAAATAAATTGAACTGGGGGAGACATGCTGACATGGGGATTGGGCATCCCTGATGTCAAATTTGTGGGGATTGTCTGGTGGGTGGCAGGAGCCACCATATTTATTGGGATGTTTCACCAGGAAAGGCACATAATAGAGCCTTGTCATCTGATGCTTCTATGAGGAAATTTCTTTCAACTCCATGGCTCTCTTTGAAACTGCTTTTATCGCAAGCATGCTCACTAATTGGTGGCTGAGGGAAGCACACACTAAAGCATTCCCTGAATTCCTAACACAGGCACACCTCTTAATGTGCTACTACTGCAAGATATTGCTTGCATATGTGCAAAACAATATAAAATAGGCTACAACTATTTAGCTTTACTATAATAATTTATCTCCTGCTTTAAGGGCAAATTGGATTTAAGACTTTTCCTGCAACTCTTGACTGTGTTTCACTGTAAAACATTGAATTGTGTGTCTAACTTTCTGATTAAAGACGATCATTATCAGAGGAAAGGCTGATGGGAAGCAAAATGTCAAGAAATGACTAACATCATTAATGGCAGGGGGGCCTTGATTTGAAATGGAGATTTGGTAAAACCAAAGTGAGTTGTCTATCCCAAAGAACAGAACATACAGTACAACAAATGTTACAACCATCTTAGCTGCCTGCTGCTCTACTGTGGTTGATTGGTTACGGTCAGAGCTCCTCTTTCCTTTCATCTGTTTCCCATGTCTGTGCAGAATCAGCAGTATGTTGGTGCTGGCCAGAGCCATTAGGATTACAAACACTAAATCTCGAGAGAACATGATAAAACCAATAAGCTGAAAAAGAAATCTATTAGGATAAACTATATACATATACCCAACACTGAATATGGGTTTCTGATCAGTAAGATTAGCACTAACAACTGGATAGAGTGCTGAGTTGATGCTGGATACCAAGCTAACCAGACATAGAACTATAATGATGGATATGAGATGTTTTTGAATCCAGGCTTTTAAAACACCCCATGTGGGGTGGGAAGAGGTGAGAGTCACAAATTGAAAACAGCTGAGCAGGCAGGTTAGGCCAATAGACATCACTCTGGACACTCTGAGAAGATAGGAGTCCATTTTGCAGTCAAGGTCAGTGTAGAAATATTTCACTCCAAACACAAACAGGGAGTGGGGAAGGCCTAAGGTCAACAGAAGCACAAGGTTGGACACTGCCAGGTTGGAGAGTATTATCTCTGCTGGCATCATCTTTCTTTCTTGGTAGGCAATACTGGAGAGGGACATTAGAATCGTTGTATTACAGCAGATGCCAATGAAGGTTGTCAGACAGAAAACAATCCCCTTAATGAAGTGCTGAATTTCCATGTCTCTAAAAGTTTAAAATAAAACAGGCTTACTAAGTATAATATACTGTACTATGGTAAACATTTAACAAGTCTTTAGCAAGCAGTATCATTACATTATAATGTCCATGGAAAACAGAACCATCATGAAGAACAGCCAACAACAAAAAAAATTAAGCTATGGTGTTTACCATTTGGGATGGGCAGAACCAGTTCTAAAGACTAAAAGCTATGCATGCTGCTGGGATAGTTTACTCAGATTTCTTTGATTCTGTAAGGTAGAAGTAGGCTGAAGAACCCTTCAAGACTTTCAAGAATACATTAGGCTAACTATTAAAGCAGGCAGCCAAAGTTCTATACTCTGAAGAAGCACACAGGAAACTAACATGCTTCTCAAAATACTTTTTGACTTTACTCAAAACACCCTCCTTACAGTGCAGAGAAAACAGCATGTGTAAACATGGAAATTTGAAGCTGTCAGCAATCAAGTTCATCTTCTAAATGTGTGTGCTTCATGGCTCAATTGTCTAAATCCCACAGTGTGATGCAAAGTTTCAGTTATTGCGACTCCGCTGTCAAAATTCACATGTGGAAGCTGGGTGATAAATATTTATGTGCCGTCTGGATCTGAGGAAGGTGGGGTTCTGTTGAAACTTCAGTGATTACGTGACTCATGCTCATGCTCAATTTACATTTCCCAGGTGAGAGAGGAACAGCCCCTTAGCTATAGGGCTCCCGTGGTGGCACATGAATGTTTATCACCCAGCTTTCACATTTGACTTTTAACAGTGGTGCAAAAATGACTTAAACTTTCCATCACACTGTGGGACTTAGGCATTTGAGGCACAAAGCACACACCTTAAGAAGATGAACTGAACCACTGACAGGTGCAAATTTCCATATTTATACATGCTGTTTTCTCTGCACTGTAAGGAGTATGTTTTTGAGCAAAGTAAAAAATGTATTGAGAAGCATATTAGTTTCCTGTGTGCTTTCTAAGACTGCATATAGAACTTTGGTTGCCTGTTTTAATAGTTAGCCTATTTTTGGGATGTCTTGTTCTCTACCAAGTGCACCTGATAGGATACTTCCCAAAGGGGACCAATTTGGAATCCAAGAGAGCCCGAACACCGATAGCCTTTAGTTTCAGGACCCATGAAGACCACCTTCCACAACTTAGTAGCAGTACCCTGGTAGCTTGCCTTAGTTCTAGAAATTAGAACCAAAAAGAACTGCCCCATACAAAATGTCAGACACGGGGTCATAATGTCGCAAGATATTAAGCCGCATGCAAAAATTGTGCTGCCAATACAGATCAATTTCTTGTATGTGGCATAATTCTTTTTGTTTGTGGGGGGCTCTGCCACCCGCACTCCCCCTTATAGGGGGACTGCATCCCCAAAACCTGCCCCACTAAGGATTCTCAACTCCGGAGGGCTTCAACATGAAATTGCACAAAGTGAGACAAACAAGAATTAAAGTTTCTGGGACTGAAACCCAGTCCCAGAAGCAGGGCCTGGGTTCCTTGCTGCAGTGGCTCAGTCCATTGAACCATGTCAGATGATCAGCAGAACCCCCATCCCATCAGAGGTCTTATCCTCTGCCTGGAATACTGCGAGTGGTGCAATACCACCTACAGCAGTATTTGCAGTATTGCACCACTCGCTGTCGGGTTCAGTGCTATTCCAGGTTAGCTCTAATGTCTTACACTATTAAGTATACAACATTATGACCTGGTAGTAAAATGTCATAGCAGCTCACAACAGAAACATTTGCATGTAACTATCAGGTGTTTAATATGCAAAATATGTGAATAGCAGGGTTTGAAATTAAACTTGCAAAAAGAATCATTTAGGAAAATTTTTAGTTTTAATTAGAAAGAAGCAGACATTTGTGCAGTCTTTATTTATATGTGGGATATGTAGGAAGTATTAATCAAAAATAGACCAGAACCAGGGCAGTAGCAGGCTGGCAGAAGAATAACCCCTAGAGTCTGAGACAGTCTTCTTCTGCTCCAGCTGAAGCACCGTTAGAGAACTGCAAGAAAAAGAACTTTTTGGGAAAAATATTTTCTTTTCTTGTTTTCATTTACATTTTCAGTAATGACTAACTGTAAAGACTATTTTTTTCTTATGCTCAAGTGCACTCTCACACCATCTCATGAAAACTTTTCTGCTTGTCTCTCCCTTTTACCCTCTTCATTAATAAACCTTTTTTGGAAAAATATTTTTTTCATTATGTTTAACATGATGTGTTTCTTTAATGAATGTGATTTATCTTACTCTCATCCTCTGTTGCTGATTGTGTGTGTGTGTGTGTGTGTGTGTGTGTCTGTGCATGTCTATCTCTTTCTGTGAGATGCTTCTTAGACTGATAACAAGGTTTGGTGAAGCAGCAGTATTTATGCAGTTCCCATAGCACATGACTTGCACACTGCCAACAAAGAGGATCAGCTGACTATTTGGCTGTCTCAGTCTCATTAGTCATGACACAGGAGAGCATGCCAGTCAGTAATCTTGTGACTTCACCTACTTACCCCTTTGCTGGGTAGCTGTGTATATTTCATGTATCTGGCTTTCTCTGTTACAGTGCTAAATGGAAGAGGAGATGCAAAACAAAGTCTCAGAGTGAGACTATTTGCATGTGCATGACTACATGCTCAGGACAGCAGCAACGTGAAAGCTAGGGACAATATGACAAGATAGATAAGCTGCTTAAAGCCTCCCTTATTCAACTTCAAAAATATTGCAGCATCCACAGAGTTTACTTACAGATGCAGAACCAGACTCCAGTGGCTGAGTCCATTTTGATCCAAACCAGTGAGTGACTGCTAGATGTAGGGAGGTTCAGAGTTTGAGGGAACAGTCCATCAAGTCCTACAAACAACTATGAATTTTGACAAAAAACTCAGGTTACTATAGCATCACATAAGGTTGCTTCTCCAAAGATACCTATGATGGGGTTGGTTGCTAACCTGCAAGATTAAATTAGATTAATAAAGCCTACAACTGCACATACTCAACACAGAAAAAGAGAATCTGGCAGCAGACAGAGGCCATTTGACCCACCTCATCTGCCCATTTTTTTCTACCCTCATTCTTGCTGCAGACCCTATTTGACCTACAGGTCTTGTATTAAAGATCTACTTGGATTAAATTGTTTAATTATTTACAAGTGTTGTACCACACAGGGGCAGGATATCTCAGCTGGACTGATTATGTAAAGAAAATCTCACATATACTCATTAAAAAGAGCACAAAAGTACATATATTCTGAAAATAGAACACAAATTGGAATAGGCTGTTTGACAAGAGATTGCCTTTAGGAATTATTTATAAAGAAAAAAAATAAGCATACTTTCTTTTTTATGGGTACTTCCATGTTTTTTCTAATGTACTTCTAATCTCTTAATAGAAACAAAATACAGCAGTGACTACTGAATGTACAAAATGGAAAGTAATCATGTGCAAACTCAATCTGAAGCACAAGTCAGCAATCCACTTTAACCCAAGACTCACTTAGTTGCCTTTGAACCTTCAAAAATCCAATAACAGTGAATTAATTATATTAATACTAGCAGTTTGTGGCGCAGTAAAATCAGACCTTGGCCCCAAAAACCTGTACAGCACCACCTTAGTTGCTGGTCACAACAATGTTCAAAGCATTATAAAAAAAAAGGATAATCTTCGAATCTGGTCAACCAATAAAAGTATTGGCATTCTTGGCTTATCTGAGATCTGCCTAATCCCAAATAAAGAACCCTCAACAGAGTGCATTCATGACTATACGAGTGTTAGTCAGGACAGACCGGGGGGAGGGGGGCTGGTCTTGTTATTAATCAGACAGTCCTTAGATCATTGTGACACTCTAATTTCAGAAGGTATAGGAGGTATGGACTGTCTATAGGTCTAAATACACTCTATTAAATTAGCAATTGGAGCAGTGTATTCTCCCCAAAGACAAAAAGCAAAACATTTGAAACAGCAAAAAGCTGGAATTACATTCTAGCAGAGATCCAAGCAAAAACATTCAGTACACAAATTTCAAATAACACTTTTTAAATTATTAATCCATACTTAAAACTGCCAAGAATGAGACTTTTACTATAATTTGTACTGTAACAATGCACTGCATTGTGTAACAGCACTTGTCTCTCAATTATATCCAGTGTGTGACGCCACTCACTCCACTCTTCTATGTAACCAAATGCAGGTCTACTGTTGTCAATAAGATTTTCATTACCTAATCATATGTACCTGGGTGAATAGGAAGTTTAATGCTGCTGCTGATGAAGATGATGACAGGAACAAATAACTGAACTGAAAATTAGCACTTATGCAGCAATATTAGGGAGCTACCTTTTCCATATGGGGCTGATAGAACCAATTCTAAAAGCAAGAAACACATAGATGTTCAATATTTGTTTGCTCACTGTTATTCATATACTCAGATTATGTTGTTTAATCAATGTCCTCTGCATTGTCCTTCTGCACCTTGTTTAAGCAGTACTGCACTGTCTTGAAGTGTTTTCCTTCTAGTGGATGCATTGCTAAATTGATAGTTGTAACTCCATCATTCTGTACCTTGTTTAACCAATGCTACCATTTCCTGCAGTGTCCGCCTTCTTTTATTGCACTCCTGAACTGATGATTATAATTGTAACCCCTATTTCTGTACCTTGATGAAGCACTACAACACTGTGTTGTTTTGTTTGTATTCTTCTACTTGCGTTGTTGAATGGATGGTTGCAACCACATTCTTCTGCATACTGTTTAAACACTGCTACACTATGTTCCGCTGTTTGATTTCTTGAGCTTCCATTGCTGAACTGATGGTTGTAACCCTATCCTTCTGCACAATGGTCAAGCACGGCTACACCGTGTTGAACTATTTTCCTTCATGACTTTCATTTTTGAACTGATGGTTGCAACCTTATCCTTCCACACCTTGCTTATGCACAGCTACACTCTGTAGAACTGTTTGCATTTTTGTTTTTACTTTGTTGAAGTGATGGTTATAACCATACACTACTGAATATGGTTTACCAGTCTCATCTGTGCTGACTGTTTGTCTTCTTGTATTATAGTATATTGCAAAACTAACTGACTGCATTCTCATCCTTCAGCACATTGTTTAAACCAATGCTACCCTGTGGTGTATAATACTTGCTTACTTACTTACCTTGCTGAACTAATGGTTATAATCATGTTCTTCTGCACCTTGTTCAAGTACTGCTACACTCTGTTGAACCTGTTTGTCTTTTTGTATCTACACTGCTGAAGTGATGGCTGTAACCTCATCCTTCTGCACATGGTCTACCAGCACTACACTGTGATGACTGTTAGACTTCTTGTGCTTACAGTATATTGCAAAACTGATGATTGTAACCTCATCCTTCAACACATTGTTTAAACCACTGCTACCTTTTTCTAAAGTGATAGTTGTGTAACCTTGTCCTGCTGCACCTAGTTTAAGCACTGATGCACTGTGGTGTACTGTTTACCTTCTTCACTTCTATTGCTGAACTGATTGTTGTAAGCCCATTCTTCTACACCTTGTTGAAGCAGTGCTAAACAGTTTTCTACTGCTGATTTCTCCATCTACTCCATGATGCATTATTTCCTTCTTTACTTGCATTTCTGAACTGTAGCCCTGTCATTCTGAACTTTGTTTAATCATAGCTACACCACGTTTTACTGCTTACCTTCTTGTAAATTCATCGCTGAACTGATAATACCATTCTTCTGCACCATGTTTAAATTATCATGTTGTATTCATTGTCTTGTTGCACTTCCTGTTGCAATGGAGTGCAATTTTATAGTAATAATACAATTTTAATTCTGCAATATCTAGGTAGTTCCAGTATTTAAATAAGTTACCAAAAATCAATTGAAAAACTATAGACCAACTTCCTTATTGCCAACCATCTCAAAGGTTTTTGAAAACATTGTGGCAACTCAAATTAATGTTTTCTTAATTAAACATAAAGTGTCAAATAAGTTTCAATCTGGCTTTAGACCACTCCATGGGACAACAACAGCATTAGTAAAAGTCACTGTGTATAGTGTAGAAGGTTTGGACAGGGGGATGCCAGTTGGAGCAATATTTATTGACTTATCTAAAGCTTTTGACTCCTTGGACCACGGCATCCTCCTCTCCAGACTGCAATCATCTGGTGTATCTGAATAGGCCATGAGGTGTTTTAAAACCTACTTGAAGGGAAGACATCAACAGGTTACTATCGATAAATGGTCCTCTGGAATGAGAACAACCATCTCAGGTGTACTACAAGGATCAATATTAGGACCAATTTTGTACAATTTGTATATGAATGATTTTGTTGTATCTCAGCAGGAGGTGGATTTCTACCTCTGTGCTGAGGATACTGTTTTGTATACCAAAGGGACATCACTGTTGGATATCCAATGGTCTTTACAAGAGGCCTTTGATCACTTGCAAGATTTTCTGATAAGATCCAAATTGGTATTACATGCAAATAAATCCAATGTGATGCTGTTTAATAAAAGGAAAGGGAATTGCATGACTAAGAAGTATATTCATATTGTAACATTATCAGGATCAAAGCTGAAACAGTTGGGACACTGTACATATTTGGGGACTTATTTAAGGGGAAGAATACACAATGGGGGGTGAGATACTGACAACAACAAAAATGGAAAGGGACCTGGGGTAGTCATTTCAGATGACCTAAAGGTGGGCCAGCAATGTGAGAAGGCACTAAGGAGGGCTGGGGGGATGCATAGGGAGAGGCATCACCAGTAGAAAACAGGAATTTGTTGGCCCTCTATACAGACAGTTGGTAAGACCACATCTGGAGTACTGTGTACAGTTTTGGAGACCCCATCTCCGCAAAGATATAGACGGGGTGGAGGCTGCCCAGAGGAGGACAACCAAAAAGATGCAGGGTCTGCATCAGAAGACATATGAAGAAAGACTAAAGGAACTAAAGATGTATAGCCTCGAGGAAAGGAGGAGAGGGGACATGATAGAAACTTTCAAATACCTCAAGGAATCAACAAAGTCCAAAGGGTAGCATCTTTCAGAAAAGAGATGTGCAAAACAAGGGGGCACAATTTGAAGATAGAGGGGGAATGGCTCAGAGGTTATGTGAGGAAGTATTTCTTCACAAAGAGGGTTGTGGATACATGGAACAGCCTTCCTGAGGAGGTCATTGAGTCAAAAACAGTGGGGGAATTCAAGAATGCATGGGAGAGACATAAGGAAATTCTAGTGGGGGTAGGAGGAAGTAGGCTGTTGGTTAACTAGGATCTGCAGCTTATCTGTTAGGTAGGGAAATGGGCAGACTAGGTGGGCCAAGTGGTCCTTATCTGCCATCAAATTCTATGTTTCTATGTTATTTGGATGAGAACTTAAAATAGGACATATATATTGATCAAACAGTAAAGAAGGTGGGGCAATACTTGGAATCACTGTATAGAACAAGGAAGTGCATGGCAGTTGAGGTTAGAAGACATATAATAAATAAGGCAGTGTTGCCAGTACTGGAATATGGAAGTTTAGTCTAATAAATTGAATAAATTAGATGTAATGTATAATAAATTAGCTAAATTTATTTTGAATGCCCCTAGAAGTACACATAGGCTGGACATGTAGAAAGATTTAAACTGGATACCCCTGGAAGACAGAAGAAATTATCAAATTTTGATGTTTATAATCAAATGCAAAATGGGAAAGGTTCCTGAGTACATTATAGTGAACATTCACTTTAAAAACACCAAGCAAGGCCTTAGATCTGTTGATGGCCTAGAATGTTTATTATCAAAATTTAAAACTGTAAGAGCATGAAATAATTTTATTTACAATGGACCTGTATGCTGGAACAAACTACCAATAAGCCTGAGATCCATTAACAGAAAAATCAAAATAGGGAAAGTAAAATATTTTCTTTCAACACAAAATATGTAATAAGTGCAGGGTATTAGTACTAGCCCTTTTAATATTTTATCAACAAGTTATGCACTGTCTTGTGGGTTCCTCCTCTCATGGTGATGTAAAAGAGTTTTAATATAGATTCTAAGTAGAGCTATATGTTGTTGTTTCTATCTAGAAGAATGAAAACAAATTTGTCTATGTGCTGCATCTTGTAATTTAATTGTGGTGATTTTTACATGTTATGTACGTACCAAGTGTTTGATGTAAAAGTAACTGGAATTTTGTAAATGGACCTCACTGAAAATGATCCCTGGCTCAGTAGATTTATCCAATTCATTTAAAATTAACAAAACTTTTACTACTACTACCCATTCCATGGGGCACCTCTGGAAATTAGCTGTTTCAATTCAGCTGGCCTTTTCTGCTAAACCATTTTAATAAATACATTATTCCTGGTTAACTCTAAAATTTAGACCAAAAATAACATTGCCATAGAAATAAATCCTGCTGCTTGAACTTTAAGGAGTACTTATATGGAATTACAATATATTTAAAGAGTAACAATAGTCCATATGAAATCTAAATGCTAAATTGTTTCAGCATAAGAATCATATACCCTTGATTAGCACATTTATGCAAACCCAATATTGAAGAAACAGTAGATTTAGAAGCCACTATGGGGAATCCCCATCTGGCACCCAAATGCTGCAATCAAAATCCAGCACCCCTCTCAACATGTGCTGCTCAGACAAGGCCAGGTATTTAAATTGTCTGTTCCTGTTTTTCTAGTTCTTAGATAAAAGGGGGTAATTGTATGTTTCAGCTGTGCAGTATGTACAAAATAGAGACTGAGAATGTACAAATGCAGAGGAATCTGAATCCTCCCTTCTCACTACTGCCTTAGCATCCTTCACTCATTACAGATCGAGGGTCACAAGTAACATGAGCTGCAGCACCAGAACTGGTTCTAATTATATATCCTGGAAAGATTCATCAAGCCCAATCCTCATTTGTGGCATTTCCCCAGATTTACAGCTGCTTTGAAGAAACATGAACTGAGGAGTGCCTGAAAAATACCATATCTGAGTTTTATCTGTAAGTTGTAATATCTTTAACTTCATGAGTGGCAGAGCCCTGAGTGAAGTTCTATAAAGGTCACACTCTGCAAAAAAGAATAAATGTGATATCATTATCCAGTTCATGGCACACTGTATACCATTGCTACCAGAGAGTGCCTCTCTACCTAGCTGTGTCCTAATGCGCAAACCCTAGTATTTTATCTTAAAACAAAACTTTTAAATCTTGAGTTTTGTCTTTGTTCTTGCAAAATAAATCAAGCCAGTGTTGCCATGTACTGTACATTCAAATGAGCACAATTGCTCCGTCACTGCTATAGTTACTGACCTGTGCATCTTGTAGCCTAGACTGCAGAACCTAGCAGAGCCCATGTTTCCATGTTTACTGCCAGAAGCAGATATGAGAATCTTTATATAAACTGTAATGCCTGCCCTCCCTTTAAACTAAAGCCAATTAATGTCAAATATAAAAATTAATGTGTCTCAAAAAAGGTAATTGCTGAAGACATTAGCAATAATTACTAGAGACATTAACATGGGTTCTAAAGGGGAGGGCAGAGAAATTAGAGCCCCTATGGACACTTTTTTAACTCCCCCTTCTCTGGCACAAACAACACTAATTAAAACTGCAATCACATGAGGCCCATGGTAGACTGAGTGAGCTCCACTTACAGGAAAGTTATAATCATCAACCAAATGCAAAATGTTTAGCAAGCTTACAGACTTTCCTGTGGATACAAATAAAAGGAAAAAAACAAGGTCCACAATCATGCAGTGCCTTGATACAAAGCTGAAAACAGGCAAGAACATTAGAAAAACAATGGTTCCACATACACAAATAAGTACAGTACTCTTATAAATACTGTAAAGTGTTTATTTTAATTTTAAGACATAAATGAAAATATCACAGTTCATCCTATCCGTGAAAAATCAGTAATTGGAGTAAATACCCCACCCAGTTCATTTCACTCTGACACTAATGTTTCCTAAGAAGGATTCCTAGCCTATATACCCAGCTACCCACCTAATATGCTCATCAGTTAAAGGGACATGGACCTTTTTACTCCAAACACTTTTCAGGTACCACCTAAATCAAGGTACTGTATGGTGGTGCTGGTGGTGGTGGTGGTGTGGAAGGTAAAGAGTATTGGGTTTGTGTAAGATGTAACCTACCAAATGGGAAAATCAATGGGATAAAACACAAGCATTGCCCAAAGTCAATAATGTTTCCGGGCAGCTTTTAGTAGTACAATTGTTATGTTTAGTATGTGACACAGAGGAAGTGAATGAAAATAAGGACTTGCATTCTCCTACAGAGTCAGAGAATCCTGAGGACTTGAGGAATCCATTCCATACCTGAAAAGCAAGATACAAGAAGGTGGAAGAGATAGAAGGGTAAGAAGTCCTACAAGAGGGGGACCTGGGAATTATTTTAGCTTTAAAAAAACTGGAATGACTTCTACATGTGGAGCCAGAAAAGTTTCTGACTCCTTGCATCCAAAATTATGGGATACTCTGGCCACAGATAACTGGGGTGGAGTGGGTTGCATAAGACAAAAGTGATATGCCAAAGAATGCATAGAAGCACACAGCAAGGCAGGTGACAACTGAAAGAGGGGAGCAAAGACAAAAACAGAGAAGTGGGCACAAGACAGAAGCAGAAAGCAGACATGAGTAGAGGCACCAGATAAAAGATAAAAGAGGGAAGAAGACCAGAGGGGGATAACAGGAGGGATGATGTTGCATGAGGTAAATGAAGGAAGCAGAAAATAGATGCATGGAAAGGAGATGAGGGGAAAAGAAAAGAAAAGATAGTCATGTGATAAAAAAGTAAAACAAATAATAGGAGATTAAAGAGATTGGGGGAAAAAAGGTTGCAAGAAGTAGATGCAATAATAACAATATTCAATTAACAGAGGTAAAACAGGAAAGAGACCAAGGGGTATTAATCACAAATCACAAATGACCTATCCTTTGTTAGACACAACCAAGAAACAGTCAAAAAATGCCAGAAATTAACTGGGTATATACTTAGAAACATTAAAAGCAGGGACAGAGATGTTTTAGGGCCATTTTATACCTCCCTGGTGCAACCCCATCTGGAATACTGTACCCAGTTCTGTGCACCCCAAGATATTAATACCCAAAGACTAGTCAGAAAGGTTCAGAGAAGAATAACTAGAAAAATCAGGAGATGTCAACATCTGGGATACAATAAAAGACTAAAACAACTAAATCTGTATTCAACCCAATATAGAAGCACAAGGAGTGAAACATGCTTAATTTATAAATATATAAATGATCCATATGCATTACACACTATTGGACTAACTAGACATACAGGGAGTGATTTAACCAGAGCCCATGCTCAAAAATTATTAGGAGAACAATCACATACAGTTAAAAGAATAAACTTTACACTCAGAGAGTTATTACCAAATGGAATACATTACCAAGAAATATAGAAAATAGTGACACCTTGGATAAATTTAAAAACAGATTGGATAAATACATGGGTTCCAAAATAATTTTGTCCCACCACCAATGTGGTGGTGAATTCATTAAAGGGCCCCAGCTCACTGAACTTGTACCAAACTTATGAACCTATGAAGACAGAGGTAGGTACAAGATAAAACAAATAAGTAGTGGCAATGCAAAGGTAAAAGATAGAGTTGTGTGCTATATTAAGTGGCAAGGGAGAGAGGCAAGAGACCATAGATAGGGGCTCAAGATAAAAGATAGGTCAGAGACAGAAAAGGTATATGAGATAAAATACTTGAGAATAATGAATAGAGAGGTGCACAAGACATAAGACTAGCATGAGAAATAAAAAGGGTGGAGACAAAAGAGAGACATGGCTAAATGGTCATAGGTGGTCAGTCAATCAGATGCTACTATAGGGCACATCACCAGTTTCATTCACTAAAGGTGAAGCTGATGAACAAAGAAATCTTGCCAGTCTCCTTGATGATGGATTTCTTTTTTTTAATTTTACAGATGCAAAAAATAAAAAAAAGTACATTTTGGGGGTGATTGGGGATGAGGGTGTGGAGGTGAGTGGCAGGGTTCTACTACTACAACTTGGGTGAGGGAAGGGTTTTACATACTATATATTTCAATGGCCTACACAGCCAGTATGATGTAATGCTTGTGCAACTGTGTTACTTGGTTTTGGCCATTCATGCTCTCTATTCCAGAGGAATTACCACCCTGTAAGAGTACCAAAGGCAAGGAACCCTCAAAGAGGGTTCCACCCAGAAGGTGCTGGGGATGATTCCTTGGCTAAAGATATAGCCTAGGAAACATCCCAGGAAGAGAGGCGATGCCACTGGAGGAGGAGGGGAGGATGGTGGGGCAAAGAAAAAGTGCTTGAGAGAGAGAGAGAGAGAGGCTCAGAGGAACTGCTTATGTAGCACAGGAAGGGAGAGTGGCTGGCTGCTTGTCCATTGAACCACAGGCATAGCTTTCCAATTCAATGGCCTATGCAGCCAGTATGATGTAATGCTTGTGCAACTGTGCTACTTGGTTTCGGCCATTTGAACTCTCTATTCCAGAGGAATTACCACCCTGTAGGGGTACCAATGGCAAGGAACCCTTGAAGAGGGTTCAACCCCTAGAGGTGCCATGGGACAATTCCCTTGGCTAAAGTTACCTTAGGAAGCATCCACAAAAAGAAAAGTAGTAGTTTGAAAGCACGTTAACAATCGGTAGCTGTGAGTCATAGTAGTAGATTAGGCACCAGGCAGCTTGATAACATAATGAGATGCACAGTTTAACAATGGCATGAGTATGATGGGTGGTGCTGGAGATTGAGGGGGCATCCTTAGGAGAGAAGGAATGGCAAGTAGGGACACCATCCACCTTCATCCAACAGTGGAACCTATCTAAAGGAACTAGGGAACACTAACTACGGATAACTAACATTTATGACCCAAGGCACGGAGGAGAGAAAAAATACCCTTGAGGAGAAAATCTTTAGGGATCCAAGGCCTAGGTCACCTTCCCTCCAGGTTTGGGATGTTTTGTTTAGTGATGGATCTGCTGCTGTAATTTAGGAACCCAATTAAAGGGGGGTGGAAAATATTCCAATTTGGAAGAATGCTCTCACTCGATCCCTCTAACGGGAATGCTATGGAAGGTTGTGAGAGTGCTCTGCAACTTCCAGGCAACCAAGGCAAGAGGAGGAGAAGAGCAATGACTGCTGGGGTACTCACGTAGCCTACCCACTCTAAAAACAAACCAGGTAAACCAGAGGCAGTCGAAGGGAGAATGTGGTGAAGGTGTCTTGCTAGTAGAATACTAGCACCAAAGGAGGTTGTTGCAACCACCCTTCATGGCTAGTCTTAATTTCTACACCAGGAGTTGCCCTCAAGTCTCAAATGGCTAAAGTCAGGCATAGAGAGAGGACATTCCCAGCTATGGATCTGGTGAGAAGGACCCCACCCCAAGTCAGGCACGGTCAAAATGCGGACTTCATAGGTAAAGAGTGAGACTGTTGGCTGCAGGGAGGCCCTGTGCTATGGAAAGATTATGGCTGGCATGCACCAGAAAACAATTGAGGAGGAGCTGAATGAAGCATTGAATGCTGGGACCCTCATGTAGGTCAAACATAGTAATAGCAAGTGCTGAGCAAATGAATTGTGTAAGCATTGAGTGGACCTGCACGCAGGTCAGTAAGCAGAGTAAGCAAATTATTGGACCTGCACAGAGGTCAAAGGAGCAGCAAATATGAATAGCCGGGCAAGCCAGCCAGGCCATCAAGGAAGCCAATAAAAGGTGACAAAATACTCAGAGGATTTTTGCAGCAAAAGCAGGATTCAAACATGAGTTAGTATGCCACATGGGGCCACAGCTCCTCAACAACACCTCCAGTCCCCTGCCATAGGAAAAACAGGAGAGCAATGGGAAGGCACTGTGACCCACACGCTGATGATCAAAACTAGTTTATAGCATCAGCAGTAGCTTAGCTGACCTTCAGAGTATAATAGCAATGTGCAAATGTAATAGAGCAGCTTCAGTATTGAGTAATTACAAGTTATATGGGTAGCAATTCAAATAAACATAGACTGTAAGAAGGCAATGCTCTGAAAGCAGCAAATTGGCTAGGCAGTGCAGTGAGAACAGCAACAATGAGGTACATGGTAAAAGTTCAAGAAGCAGGATCGAGCTGCATGGGATAGGGTTCAGAGTGAGCCTGAACCAGGTGAAAACAATTAAGGTGCATAGCATGGAGAGCAGTAGCAGGGAAGCAGCTTATGGGGGAAAAACACAGATCATGATTGCAGTTGCATTGTGAGTAAATGAGAGCAAGTAGCATGAGCTCTGGATTAGAAAAAATACAATGAGTTCAAAAACAGAAGCCCCTCCAAAAAAATGCAAAACAAAAGACACAAAAAACAGAGACAAACAGGGAGCAAGCAACACAAAGAAGCACACAGCCAGAGGCAAACAATACAAACCAAATGGAGGAGAGCAGAAACAGAAGTCTAGCAGAAACAAGCAGAGCCAAAAGACAGCAAGGTCGGGGGGGGGGCAAGCCCCAGCTGGCAGCAAAGGGCAGACTGACAGAGCCTTTGGCTGCAAAGAAAAAGTGCTTGAGAGAGAGGCTCAGAGGAACCTGCTAATGTATCTCAGGAAGGGGGAGTGGCTGGCTGCTTGTCCATTGAGCCACAGGCATAGTCTTCCAAAACTCTACCAGGATGGGGGGGTGAAGAGAGGTATGGTGCTATGGGTGGGATAGGGTTAATGGATTACTTTTAATATTCAGATCTGGTGGAAGCTGTTCGGAAAATGGATCTACTGTACGCGTTGTATGTGTGCAAGTTTTTCTGCTTTTATTTAAAGTATGTTTTTTGTCTTGGAACCACCACTGTGTGTATTGGTACTTGCCTGGTAAAAAAACACTATGCATAGTCATTGCCTGTCAAAGTGACAACTTTATGAGGTGACAAGATAAAGAACTATGCATAGTGCATCACTTTGCAAGGAGAAAAACTTGAGAAAGTGCCACATTGTGCTATGTGAAGTCCGGAAACTTTGCAAACAATTTTGCGATGTGAAGTTTCCTGAAATCATGCATCTGTACACCCCAACTCACAGACAAAACATTTTAAAGCTCAGAAACCTTCTAGGGGAAACATACTTCTGAATATCGTAGTAATTTCTGCCTTCCTAAAAAAGAAATCCTAGATCTGCCCTTAGTTAGTCTAAGGAACTCATTCAGTCTGACACCTGAAATCATTAGAACATCATTATACTACTACTACTTAAGAAGATGTGCATGTTATGAAGAACCAAGTATTGGCATGTAACATCAGTGACCTTCTTAACTCCCATTGGTTGACAAGAGTGGGAGTGGGGCTATAAGGGAGTTAGTAAGGCATTGACCTATCCAACCCTGAAGGCACATAAAAAAGTGTCATAAGGTCTGATGAGGATTTATCAGGTAGTTTTAACTTCATCCATAAAACAATGTAGTTGAATACTGAAGCCTTGAGCACATGGCAGGTAGGATATTTTGGAAACCTAGAATACTTCAGGTAACTTTAGAAGCTATGGAATTTAAAGTAAAATAATGAGAAGAAGCCAAATATGCAGTGAACAACAGAGAGGCAAGGTTGAGCAAAGCAAACTAAATAAAATGCAGCAGAAGCTAAGATTAGATGAGAACAGAGTCAAAGGCATCTGTGGATATTTTGCATCTGTTAATTCTCCTTGGGTCAGTTAGGTGATATACCCTACAGCAGTTTGTGGGCCCCAGCAAGGATCCTGGACTTCATACTTGCTTGTCCAAGAGTGTTTTCTGTTGTGTGGTTCCCTGTGTCCCCCTCCCAATGGAGACAGATGTGCAATACACTCAGCACACAACCAGATGTAGTACCATTCCCAACGTGCAGACATCTGTCATGTCCTCCAATCCAGCCTTCATACTGTTCCCAGGCTCACCACCTACTAACCATTAGCAGAGGTCAGTATGATTCTGGGCACCAGATCCCTTCCTTCCCCTGTGCAGGTGAGCAAAGAGGTCAGCACATTGGATAGTAGTATAAACAAAATAATTATGTAGGGAATGCAATGGATACTTTGTGAAGATGGCAGTGGTTATTTCTTGAAGTATAGAGGAAAGGAGTGAAAAGGAATTTATTTTTAATCTGTGACCAGGAAGGTCACAATGAGTTATGACAGTTCATTATCAGTTGCATCCAGGAGTTACATGGACCTGTTTTCCTAATTAATTAATTTATTTCTAATTTTTAGGAAAAGCACAATGAATAGTGACAACTTGCATTCAGGTGTGTCCAGGTGGGTGGGTAAAATGGAATTTTTTTTTTGACAGTGGGGATATTGGCCAGGATACCAGTTAACAGTTCTTACCTTTATGTTATATAGTGCCACTGTTTATCAGGTTTAAATTCTAAGGGTTATTCCATCACAATGGAAGATAAATAATATGAATAGCCTTATAGTTCTGTTTTGTATCTTACAATTTCTTATTTGGCCACTCTGATACATCTTTATACTGCAAAAGAAATGTGCAACCTACTTTGAAATCATCAGTACAATATTAGAGTCTTCGAAAAGTGTTTGGCTGACTGTCCAGCAAGATTTTCCGCAAAAGCAAATTCCAAGCATTTTGGAGACACTTCTTGCTGGTGATAGGTAAGGGTACAAACCATGGGATGGAACAGTGTAGGATGTTTTCCTTCTATTTTTATTTTCCTCTCCAAAATGCTTTAACATTTTATTTTTTTTGTTGCTGTTGATCTTTTGATCAGTTCTTAGGGTGATCTATGTTTTGCTTTGATTTTATATTGGTTATTTTTGTAGCATCTATGGAAATAGTTTTTAAGAAAAATATTTTGTGTATATTTGCAATTAGTCTCTTGTTGTAAGTTTGGTTAAAAATGAAAATTCCCCTACCCTTATGATAAGCACCATGGGATATTTAAAGGAGAAGAAAACATTGCTATGGTCAATCAGAATGTGGATGCTCTTGTTAAGCTCATTCAAACAAGGCATTGGGCTTAACTGCAGGTACCAAGATTCATTAGATTTTTATAAACTACATCAAAGCAGCAGTCATTTTACAAAATTTTGAAACTGAAAGTGATGCCCCTGAGGGACAAAATGCAATTAAAAACATGCAGCTTGCACCTCAATGACATGACTTTTGTCTAATGATAAATACCAACTGCCTTGATTTAATTTTCAAATGATTTAGATATTCATATTTGTGAATGCTAAAACTTACTATGCAAGAAAGCCCAGTACCTAGTTTAAAAGAACATGTCATGCACTTGAATTTATTTGAACCTAGCAGTGTTTCTTTCTCCATTAACTTTCACTTGAACAGCAAATAGCAAGGGTGGAAGGGTATTTAGTATCACATCTCATCCAAAGGGCATCTTTAAAGTACAGAACCCTATAGTGCTGCACTATAGTGTCAGCACTGAATAATAATCCATGTTCTGGAGTTGGACTAGAACCCATAACCTTCTGATCTTATTGAACCAGAGGTGAGTGTGCAACCTATTGACGCACACCACTGGCTGTTGCCCTACTGTAGTTAAATAGCTGCATGCAAAGTTTTTAAACTTCACTATGCATAGCACTATGTGACATGGACCAACTTTGCATAGCATGAAGAGCTACTTCATATAGTTCTGCACCTAGAAAAGTGACCATTTCACCAGGTAGACATGACGTGTAGTGGCACCTTGGCAGCAAATGTGCCACTTGGCATAGTGGTGCATAGAGGAAAGGTTTCTCCAGCAGAAGTAAGGAGGTAGTGATGCCAGTGTATAGAGTATTAGTGAGACTTCATGTAGAGTACTGTTTCCAGTTCTGGAGGTTGCATCTCCTGAAGGACATAAACTGAGTAAAAGAGGTTCAGAGAAGGGTGAGAAAAATGGTGCAGGGGCTTCACCAAAAGCCATATGAGGGGGAGACTGGAGGATCTCAATATGTATTCCCTGGAGGAGAGAGAGGAGGGGGTCTGTGATAGAGACTTTCAAGTACCTCAAGGGTTTAAATAAGGTACAAGAGGATAGCATCTTTAAAAAAAAAGATGTTTTAGAGCAAGGGGCCCCTGATATGAAAATAAAGATGGGTAGACTTAGGGGTAACATGAGAAAGTATTTCTTCATGGAAAGGGTGGTGGATCCATGGAATAGCCTCCTGGCAGAGATTGTAGGAGAATTACAAAAAGCATGTGACAGACATAAAGGAACTCTAGCAATGGAAAAGAGAAGGTAAGCCACAGATCATTTAGGATATATGGTATATGAAACAGGTAGGGAAAATGGGCATACTAGGTGGGCCAAGCAGTCCTTAGCTACTGTCAAATTTTATATTTCTATGTTTCTATGCCTCCCAATTAATGCTATGCATAATGGCACCTTCGCTGGTGAAGTGACACTATGCATAGTTCTTTAGTGCTTAAAAATATTGTTTCAGTTAAAAAAACACACTCATCCACATGCAACATATTACTCCCCCCACACCACCAGCTTAAAGTCATGATACCCCAACCCCTACCTTCATAGAACCCGCCTCTCCTATCCCCATTGTCTCAGTGAAGTTACTTAATGAATGCTAGTAGTCAGTATACAATTAATCAAACCCCTCCCCCATCAAAGTCCCAAGTCCTGACTTTAACCCCCCACCCAGTCAGCTGTGACCCATTCAAACTAGCAACTCTCAACACACACACCAACTGGTACTCAGCACCCTCCCCTCATCACCAAAAGCATACAGTACAAAAAGAGATGGACACTTGCAGAAAACTATTCCCCACAGCAACAACCAGCCTTTCTCATTATCAGCTATTCATTTACACACTGAATGTATTGGTGATAGCATGCTAGAAGTAATAGCTGATTGACTGACCACAGTGGCCTATCAGCTGTTATTACTAGTACATCATCACTGATTAATTCAGTGTAAATTCATTTGGAGGAAGGGGGCTATATTAAATGGAACCATGGTGGATGGGGTGGGAAATTTTGATGTTTCAAAAGTTGAGAGTCAGGTCTGGGTTGGGGGAAGGGTTTTATTACTTTATATTGACAACTAGCATTCATTAACAAACTTTGCTGGGGCTCTGGGAGAGGTAAGTACTATGAGAGTGGGGTAACATCATGATTTAAAGATGGTGGTGTGGGAAGGGTGTGTAGGCATATGACAATTTGGTAGATTGAAAAACATTGCAAAATGCTGGCAGGAGAAAGAAAAGGGTTAATGAGAATATTTCTCTTCTAAAGGTTTTCTTCTTTTCTTGCTAATGTCTTGGTTATTGCAACAAGTTATGGTATAAGAAATGGTGCAGAGAGGATAGGTATGGCTACAATGGGGATAGAGGGCCAACCTGGAAGGATAATAGCCTATTGCCAGGTGATGGGCAGCTTCCATTAAGGAGGGAACCATAGTCCTCAGTGCATGGTTTAAATGTTACTTCAATGGACATTTAAATTATACAAGGGGGGTGATGGAAGAAATGGGGAGGCAGAAAGTGGGCCACCACAGGCTGAGATAGAGAGAAAGGTGATCCCAAGCAGGGGTTAGCAAAGAAGGAAGGTGGTAAAAGGAGCAGTCAAAGAAGAATGGTGAGGAAGGAGGAAGTTTTGGAAAAAGGAGAAAGCAACAAGAAGAAGCTGAGGGATGTCAAAATGGTGCAAAGTCTGCATCAGAAGCCCTAAGAGAGGAAACTGAAAGAATTCAATATGCACACCCTGGAGGAGAGGAGGGAGAGTTGGGATATGATGGAGGCCTTTAAATACCTCATGGGGGTTAATAAGATACAGAAGGGAGGTATGTTTCAGAAAAATAGGTGCTGTAGAATAAGGGGTCATGATATGAAGCTGGAAGGAAGTAGATCCAAGAGAGATGTGAGGAAGTACTTCTTCACAGAAAGGGTGGTGAATTCCTAGAACAGCCTTCCATGGAAGGCAGTGGGGGTGAAACCAGTGATAGATTTCAAAAGTGCCTTGAATAGGCACAAAGGAACCCTTGGAATAAAGAAGGCGATGGAAGAGAAAGTGCTGTAGATCAAGCTGGGTGTCCAGCAAAACTGATCATAATTAAAACTGGGCAGCCTAGATGGGAAAAACGGTCATTACCTGCCATCAGTTCTATGTTTCTATGTATGACGAATTATGCAATTCAAATGGATACAGCATAAAATTTTAAATATGCACAATATTGATACAGTAAACTGTGTGGTACAAATAATTCATGTTGTACTATGCTACACAGACATGATAATCAAATCAGTAATGATATATGCATTAAGAAAGGGAGAAAAAATCAAGGGGAATATGTGAAGGAATATACTACTCATAGAGCTGTGACACCATGATAGGTATATACTGTATGAATGTACTGTATTTTGATGGTATCTAGCAGTATACCAATATTCAGCAAGCTACAATACAGGATTTTATTTATTTTTGCATTATTATTAATAATCCAGACATTGTCTATACAGTAATGACAGATAACCAAGGATGCTTTTTACAATTTGCAATCTTTTTTTGTTAATTCATTTTTTGGAAAATCACGTGTAATGTGACTGCAATTCTGTTCAATTAATTAAGTTTTGGTTTGGAGGATGGAAGGAGGTTAAAGAGACAGTGTAGCAGATCAAGTTGGGTCTGCAGCAAAAGTGAACATTATTAAAAACAGGCAGACTAGATGGGTCCACTAGTCATTATCTGACATCAGTTTCTATGTTTCTATATATGACAGGTCATGGGATTCAAATGGCTACAATGTAAAATTATTAATATGTGCAATGTTGATACGGTAAACTGTGGCACACATAATTCATGTTGTACTATGCTACACAGACAAAAAAACGGGTTATAGAGGACAGAGGATTTGAGACAGCTAGGTGTTGGAAGCTCAGCGAGGGCTGGTCACGTACCTTCCTGTGGACAGAGTGCAGAGGGATGCTCAGATACCAGCCAGCCATTTACAGTATGATGTCATGCATCTACACAACACTGTAGGTATAAAAACTGATAAAAGCTTATTGTTTTCCAGTTTCCACAGCTGTTTTATCTCTACTTGGGAGTTATTACTAGGAATTCTGAGACAACAGGAGACATTGTATGTCCATATATAGTTGCCTCATAATCATGTTAAATGTTCATTTGGTTATCCCCATGCATACATGTGTCTAGTTTTCTCTAGGTTCCTTATTCCCACAAAGGACTGTGATAAGGAGTAAGGATTAAGAGCTAATAGAAATTGTTATTGTCAGACTCCAAACTGTAAAAGAATATGATGTGGGAAGGGGTAGAAAAGATTTCCCTTACACATCCAGCAAATGGTCCGGTGCTGATTTTTGCCAGCTGAGTAAATGCTAGGGTCTAAAAAATAGCCACTGGTTAAAATGCACCCAGTGTTTTAGCCACCTGTTAACTGAATTAGCCACTCTACAAACATGGTCTGATGCTGCTTTCCTGTCTCTGTGATCCAAACATCCTGGGGCTTTCCACTGTTTGGTGCCAGAACTGGACTGACAGATATCACATTCTTAATGGGCAGTGAGTGAATTTGCACTCTCTAGCAGGCTTTGCTCATGATTTTTGTAAAGACAAAAAAAATTTGCTCTGCTGCCGGGCACAATGGCCAGACATACAGATGGATGTGACAGTATTGGTGTGCTGTGGTGTGGTGTGACAGCCAGCCACATTCAGTTATATTCATCAAAACGTCTTAGCCACAGTGGTGAAAGGGAGCCTAGAAATGTTAGCCACATTGATTTACAGCAGCCATCGGTGATGGTGGCGATCCTTCATGCACACCCAGTACCAGGAAAATTAAAAATTGACCTCTTTTGGGGATGTGGCTTAAGCCTAGAGCAATATGGCCACTTAATTCGGGAGTTCTGTGGATCCTGAGCTATTATCTGGAAAATTAACACAAAACGGGACTAAAAGTTCAAATCTACTAACAGGCACAGTATCCTTAAAGCCACATGCTACAGATTGATACCTGTTGTGGTGCTCTTGTTCACAGCATGGCGACAAGATTCAATCTCCTGTTCATCTCTCAGTCACAGGACTGCATGACAATGCTAACTGCGATATCCATGGACTTAACTCTGTCAATCAAATGTTTGCAACTATTCTCAGCCAGTTGGATGCCATTACCAAGGCCTCTAACAACACAACCGCTGCATTGCAACAACTCAGCTCCAAGATTTTGCACACAGAAAGGACACTTACTTTACATGATGCAGCTATCCAGGAGCTGCAAGGCATCAGCTGGGAGCAGGCCCGTACAATCCGGGCCATGCATGACAAAATGGAGGATCTGGAAAACAGGAGCCGCCACAAGAACTTCTGGCTCCTGAGTTTTCCAGAAGTAGCAGAGTGGTGCAATGTAGGGGACTTTTTCAGAGCAGAACTTTGTACAGTTCTCAAACTGCTGGGGGTGGAGGGCTGCCTGACTATCGAATGTGCGCACCGAACCCTTCAATCTTGATCACAGTCGGGGGAAAGGCCCCCACCTATCTTGGTGAAATTTCTTAATTTTGCAGAGAAGGCGCGTATACAAAACAGGACCATGGAGCTCAATAGTCTGGTCTGAAATGGTCATAAATTTTGATATTTCAAGATTACTCTAAAGAACTTGCTGCTAGATGCAAGGAGAGTACACAGACATGAGGAGGATACTGCAATCCCCAAACATCTCCTTCTCGCTCCGATACCTGGTGACTATGAAGCTGATGTACCAAGGCTCCCATCTGCTGTTCACCACTCCTGAGGCCCTCATGGACTATCTTCAGGACTTGGCCCCAGGAGATGAGAACAAAGAGCCACAACCCAATGCAGAACAGCTTGAGCACTCATGGCCACCTTGGCAGCCCCACAAGAGTATACACACCAGGCCACAGATCACAGGAGACCCTCACTTCCTCACCAGGCCAATCCACTCTCCAAGACAACAACAGCACCCAAAGCAATCCATGGATGTTGCCGACCAAGTCTAAGAAACATCCACAGCCACAGGGGCATCATCTGAGAGACTGTCTTAATGAAAGATGAAGCAGCGTGACAGAGGACAGGAGTTAAAATGCCAGCAGGAGAAATTAAGAACCCAATGTCAGGAGTTCGTACTTTACACAGAGAAGGTACACTGCCTTGTCAGAAGCATTGGAGCAATGTGATATGGGTATGGAATTGAGCACCGAGGACTACTACTCAGACCCCACTATTCACTCCTGGGCGGCCGACAGCACTGATGATTAGGACATTACAACACCCAACTCTGAGACCCAAAAGGATCTTAGCACCCCACTGCTGCCACAAAAGCAGATCCTGGATATACCAGCACTGCCGCAGACGAACCATCCTGGTGCTACAGAGGACTTTATTGATCTAGCATGATGTGATCAGATAAGTGCATTGCTTTTAATTTTTTTATGTGGCTTCTGAACTGTGGGGGAATATACGGGTGGGATGGGATGGTACAGGGAAACACATGCCTTTAATGTGCCGTCTGGAAGGCCTGAAACCATGGGCTTTCCTGTCCACCCACTCCTCTCAATATTTAGGCAGGGCAGTGTGAGCCTGATACCCCTAGCTTGTGGCTGGGAAAAAGATGCAATGCACAAGGACCTACTGACCCACAATTAAGTGGCCTTACATGCTTGCCAATATTTTCACTCAGAGGGCTAAAATTTAAAGTATGCATGTTTGTTTTAATGTAAGGGAAACTGGGTGAATTGTAGCTGTCAGAACCCTGAAGAGGGGAGAGTAAAGGCCTAACAGACCTAGTATCCAGCCTTTCACTAGAGGGCTGTCGCCTTGACCAGGGTGGGGGAAGGGAGGGCAGTGAAAGCCGAGTGCTACCCACAGGTGGAACTGAAGGCTCAATACTATTGCCCCAATCCTAAGGGCTGCACCGCCATGTGAAGCTTACCCCCAATAAGCATCCAGCACACAGGTCCTTGCAGACCCACTATGGGGCCCTCAGAGTCACAGAGTAAGGTTTTGGGAGTTAGGTTGAGACTTGTACTCAGAATAAAAGGTGCTATAAATATACTGCTCAAGTGAGTGCGGTAGGTAAGTGGGAGTTCTAAGCTGTTCTTGCTGCACTTCCCTGGTTTCATACACGGTACAACTCATAGGCCCAATCTGTAAAAAAGTGAGCGGGGGCAGCATGCCTTTCAGCTGTAGTTGCAATTAGCAAACAGGCTCCCTCTTATCAGCTAGCAGAGTGCAGCAACCCCACCCCATGCTGAAGCTAATCAGTACTGTGGTGCTTGGCTCCAGGGGGTAAAAAATGTCTGCAGTGTTCTAACCCTGCAGAAAAGTTCAGCATCTGACATTAGCCCTTCAAGGTTTGAGTAGCTGCCTCCCCCTCAGATTTCTCAATCCTTTCATCCTTCTCAACCTCCTAATGACAACCAACCATAAACAGCCTGTATTGATTAGAGGTGCAAGATCAAGGATAAAGTGGTTCTCCTCCCCATCACCCTTCCATCACCCACCACCACGCTCAGGCTTTAGTCTCAGTGCACTGCAAAATAACAGCTCTGAGGGCAGCGATCAATTTAATAGTGGTCGAACCCCAACTAACAAGCGGTCCACCTTAAGTTCACTTTGCTAGCCCCTGGTTATCAGACCCCCAGGGGGAGCTCTGAAAGCCTCTAGGCCCAGTATGGAGCAGGCTAATGCCCAAGCTTGTACCCGAAAACATTGTTCAGTTGTTGAAAGTATAAATAGGTCTTCCAATGTATGGACCTCAATATATATGCTAGTGTTACTGTGTTTTGTATATGCTTTAAACTGCTTAGCCCTTAGGGCAAGACACAGACATTGAATAACATATGGTATGGGGGTAGTAGAAGTGGTTGACAAATCCTCCCTTCAAATGTTATGTGTGGTAGTTGAATGGGAACGCTTGGTGTCCAGGTGCGAAGGCTATCAGCCCACGCCTCTCTTTCAAATGAACATACTGAAGGAATATACAAAAAACCCTCTGCTGGACTATGACTGAACTCATTTGTCATGCATGGCACGTAAGGGTGCTGAATACTCCACTTTAAAGGAAAAAGGTCCTCTCTCACCTAAAAAGACACAAATTTCAAATAGCCTTCCTACAGGAAACTAAGCTTACCCAAAATGATCACAAGCTTCTAGTCAGAGACTGGGTAGGGCATGAGATACATTCTAGTGTGCAGACTAGAAAATGTGGGGTCACCATTCTCTTACACAAGTCACTCAAGTGGCAGCTGTGCTCTCAGCATGCAGCCCCTTCAGGGAGATGGACCATGGGGGTATTTACTGCCCCACAGGTACAGATCCTCCTTTGCAATATATACATACCCAACCAGGATACCCCACCTTCTTCCACAACATTGCCAGAGCCCTTAATGCCCTTTCCCTCTGAGCTGCCCTATATTGCTGGAAGGGGACTTTAATCTCACACTCAACCCCCTGGTGGACTGAAGTGCTTTCCGTAAAGAGCCTCACATGCAGGGTGGGCAAGCCATGAGTCAGCTTATGATGGACAATGGCCTAACTGACACCTGGAGCACCTTCCACCAGCATGTCTGTGATTACACTTTCCAATCAGGGGTGCATAGCTCTCTTAGTAGGCTGGACTACTGGCTCACATCCCTGGACTTGACCCAAGCATCTCTGTCCACTACCATTCTCCCAATAATAATCTCGGACCACGCACCAGTGCAGCTTTTTCTTACATGGTGCCCCCCACCCAAGACATCCTCCAACTGGAGGCTTGACCCACTTCTGTTAAGGGACACTGACTTTCTTTCATGGGCAAGAGAAGAAGCCATATGGTTTCTCCATGAAAACCTCACTGAACACATCAGTTCTGGGGCTACATGGGAGGCCTTCAAGGCCACCATGAGGGGGGGAAATCATGGGCTATGCCTCCAGATGGAGACAAGATAGGGACCAGTGACTTACTGTGCTTGAATCAGACTTGCAGAGAGCAGAGAGCAGAGGACCCCTAAACTCCCCAGTAGGGTAGAAAATATTGGGTTTACATCTAGAAATCAATCAGCTGGTTAGCAGAAAAGCAGAAAAGCAGAAGTGGCCATCTTGAGGCTGCAGCATAAATATTGGGATGGCGGGGACAAAGGAGACAAGGTCCTGGCATATCAATTAAGAAAGCAAAAGGCAGATAGATACATTGCCAGACTCCAGGGCTCTCATGGTGAGGTACTTTCTATCCCCCAGGAGGTTAAATTATATAATTACTCATTTCTTTTTTTTAGCTATATTATTTTCTCTCCTGCAGTGTGATTCCCCCATCTGGAGGGTGCCCACAGTCCCGTTCTCTAGCATCCACCAGCTAGTGCTCACACTTATCCCCAGGGCTTGACCCCCCCCGGTGGAGCTTGTGGGGTTCCTCAACCCCCACCGGAGACCAGATACAGTGTCGCCAGTGCCGTGGCTAACTGGGAGCGGGGCCTGCGAGGCATCCTCCTTCATCCGCAGCACTGCTTCTTTTCCTGTTTTCCCTGTCCCCTTGCAGGTGTGCGGTGTGCAATGACACCTGTGATGGGGTTGCACATGCTTCAATGTGCTCCCACATCAAGAGTCTGCCTTGCTCCAGCCCCACGTTGTTGCGGCTCTGTGTCACTGAGCCCCAGCCTCCACTAGGGGTCAGGCTTGCACTGGCCACTGATCTTCCACCCTCCTAGAGATGGAGAGCAATCCATTAGATGCTCTATCCATCTCCTCTCCGATGACCCACGGTGGCCCATGCTCATTCCCAAACATGGGTCGCCGGCGTGGTGCACAATGGCTGATTTCTACACCACATTGTACAACACTACCCACCAACAATCTCCTGACTCAATCCAGCCCTTTCTGTATGACCTTTGTCTCCCCAAGCTCACTCCTCAGCAGGCCAGCTCCCTGGATGAACTTTTAACCATAGAGGAGGTCACTGCCACCTGCTATTCCTACAAGGAAGCAAATCCCTGGGAGGAGACAGATTCCTGGTGGAGTTTATGCAAGCACTCATTCCCCAAATTGGCTCACTCCTCATGCAGGTATACAGGGAGGCAGAAACATAGGGTACCCACCCACACTAAGGGAGGCGGTTATCATAGTCCTTCCCAAAAAGGGTGAGGATCCTACCAAGGTGGCAAGCTACAGACCTATCTCATTGATTAATGCTGACAGTAATGTCTATGCCAAGGTGCTGGCTAAAAGTGTAAGCCACCTTCTTTCAAACCTGAACCACCCAGCGCAGGTAGGTTTCATTCCAGGGAGGAATAGCTCAGACCACATTAGGTCTCTAATTAACCTCATATATACTGCAAAGGGCCTGCAAACTCCAGCTGCAGCCCTGGCTGTGGATTTTGAGAAAGCATTTGACTCCTTGGAATGGGACTACCTACACACAGTCCTCACTCATTTGGGGTTTGGGGAAAGATTCAGGGCATAGGTTAAAGCTATCTATCATTTCTCCACTGCCTGAGTATTCATGAATCGGACTACTTTGGTGGCATTCCCTCTGGAGATGGGCACCTGACAGGGTTGCCCCCTCTCACCACTGCTTTTTGTCCTACCTGTAGAGCCCCTGGCGATCACCATCAGCCAACACCCACAGATACAAGGCACCGAGATAGGGGCCAGAAGGTACAGAACTCTTACATAGGCAGATGATCTGCTCATCCCACTTGCTAATGTGCAACAGTCTCTTCCTCCCTCACTAACCCTTTTAAAGTCCTTTGCAGGTCTTTCTGGACTAAAACTGAACCAGACCAAAACTGAGCTAATGCCCATGAACCATGTGTGGACCCCAGAGATGGCCACCAACTTTGGGCTTCTGTGGGCCAGTGAAGGCCTAACATATCTTGGTATCAGACTAACCATGCAAATAGAACAGATGTGGGAGCTGAATCTGCACCCCCTCCTTCAGATTTGCAAAACAGAGTTTGATAGATGGAAGAAGCTGACTCTCACACTGGGTGGTAAGATAGCAGCCATAAAAATAGTGACTGCACCCAAACTCCCCTACTTGCTCGCACACATCCCTCTTCACTTACCCCAGAAGTGGCAACAAAAAATTGACAACCTAGTGGGAGACTTACTCTAGGAGGGAAAAAAATCCTAGGTTTAGCCGCAGCAAACTACGAGCCCACTGGAGCCAACATGATTGGAACCTCCCGTGGTTTGAGGGGTATAAGTTAGCCTTCCATGCTGCACAAACCAGGCATTGATTTAAACCCTGCACTGATCTATCCCCACAATGGGTTCACATGGAGTAACATATAGACAGTGTTGGAACTGCAGCTGCCCTATTATACACCTCCCCCAGGAAGCCCCTACACCAGCATCCAACCATGACATCAGCTGGTAGATGTTGATACAAAGTTCACTGCAGGTTGGGGAGCAACCTGATTCCACTTGTGCACATCCCTATATGGAATAAACCCCAAGTACAGATAGACAAATGGCCAATATACTGGATACAATGGGCCTCCAAGGGAATTAAGTTCATGAGAGACATACTGGAGGGGGACACAGGTGTAGTAGTCACATTAATCTCCCTACAACAGAAATGGAGCCTTCCAAATAAGGACCATTGGTGATTCCTGCAGCTCAGAGAAGCAGTCAAGCCCTTCTGCTGAAGGGGGTCCCTGTCCAGCACACCAAAGACCTTACCAAATGGCTGAAAACACCCAAGATCCTAGCTGGCAATACATATGGCCAGCTAAGAGACACACTGCAGAGTCAATCCTGGGATTCCAAGCACAAATGGGAAAACTATCTTGGCCCTAGCATCACTGAGGCCCAATGGTCCCAGGCTTGGCACAATGCCCACAACCTCCTTAGAGATACCCAAAGCTGCCTTATCCAAAACAAGATTACGCATTCAAGGTATAGGACACCTATGGTGTTGCATGCAGCAGGAGTCTTGGACCATGATAGGTGTTGGTGCTCTTGGGCTCTGGGAGAGGATCTGTATCACATTCTTTGGACATGCCCCAAGCTATCAACCTTCTGGAGGCAATTCTGCATACTGGGAACGGAGGTGCGGCAGACCAATATCCCGTCATCACTCTCACTCCTGCTGCAAAGCATTAGACTGCCAGAGCTGAAGCTATCACATCTGGCATTTAGGTGGCTTATCATACTGGCACTTCAGGCCAAGAGGGCTATTCTATGTAGCTGGTGCAGCCCCATTATTCCCAGGCTAGGGGGGATTCTCACATCTCTCACAGGAGTTGCATACCTAGACAGACTCTCCTACTCCAAGGTTAATTGACTGGAGAACTTCCTCACATGTTGGGGCCCCTATATGGCATTTGTAACCCCCCACGAGGTCATAATGTCATACGCTTAATAGCATGTGACATTATACTGTAGCTAACCCGAAACAGCGCTGTCCATTACAGCAAATAGTGCAATACTGTGTATACTGCTGTACGTGGTATTGCACAATTCACACAATCCCAGGCAGAGGATAAGACCTTTGCTGGGAGTGAGTTCCGCTGAGCAGCTGCCATGGCTCACTGGACTGAGCCACAGCAGCAGGAATCCAGGCGCTGCGTCTGGGATCGGGTTTGATTCCCTATCCCAGACATTTTATTTTTTTCCACAAATTGTGCGCTCCCCGAGTTGGACCCCTCCTGGAGTTGAGAATCTTTAGTTGGGGGTCTGGGGTGCATCCTCTCATAATGGGGGGTGTGGGAGTGGAGCCCCCCACAGAAGAAAAACTTATGCCACATGGCAATATCATGCTGCATTGGCAGTGCAATTTTGCAATGCAGCATAATGTCTTGCAACACTATGACCCCGTGCTTTAGCCCCCAGACAAGGACAGATTAGGGAAATACATCCTATACATGCACACCTGACAATAGGTTCCAGGTTGTTCCCCCATCCTCAGAATTTTTCATCCATGCCCCCCACAGACACAATCACTGGGCATCCTACACATCAATAGGCCTGGGAGCCCCTTGCACTTTTCCATTTCTTGTGGCGCAACACCTGTCTAAGTGTTTAGTCATACAGATAAGGCATTTGTATATTTTGTGGTTCCCTTCATTGTTTTGCAGATCTCAGGACTATGCCAGGTTGCCATGTCCTCAATCCTAGCCACTCAGACTCATAAAGAAGCCATGAAGAGACAAGTCATAGCTGAAATAGGCACAGAGATATCCCTCCCTTCACCTGAGGTGCCTGTAAGTAAATGTGTACAGAATCACAAGTTGCATCTGCTACTGCACACAGATGGGTTTATAGTATGTTCAGGTGTCTTTTAGGCTAACATGTGCAATAGGGCTCCTATGTCATAGTAGTCAGGGATAATGCCCTGCTCTTTTTTAGTAAATAGCAGTTAAATAAGGTTTAAGGTAGTTCAGTTGATTTCTCTATCAATATGCATATGCGGACATCTGTTCAAAGTGTAACAGTTGTATGCTGTTATGGTTCAAATTCAATTTAATAAAAATCATTAACAACAAAAATTTACCCCTTTTAATGAACGAGATGGATAAAGACTGGGACTTCTCCTTTTTTCCCCTTAATCTTTATTTTAAAGGGGTCACTGTCAGCCCTTTTTGCATGACATTATTTCTAGTTGAAAATCCATATTTTCTAATTCCTTACCTTTTGTAAAATTCATTAATGTTGTGTTTGTTTTATCTGCTCCTTTCATAGTAGAACTGCAATGCATGCTAATGATGTTACTATACCCAGAATCTTTTGTTTCAAATTATTGATCTACTCTTACAGTATACTCACTGAACTTTTGTAACACCCCCACACAATGCAGTCACTCATGATACCATATTCTCCTCCCCTCCCACTGTGTAATGATGTTTTATTAGGGAGGGGGGCCCAAGTCCAGGAACAATGTAGTGGAAGTTGATCAAGGACTGTTATCAAACATGTTTTGACAAAAAATAACCTGAGGTCATGAACTGAAACTGGAGGGGTGAAGGTTTAAGAGTGATGTAAGGAAATTCTATTTTCAGAAAGGGTGGTGAAGCTATAGAATAGTCTATCAGTGGAGTTTTTGGGCACCAAGACCATAAATGGTTTCAGGCATTGCTGGGATGGAGTGAAGGGCTTAGTGGTTTCTCAGGTCAACAGCTTTAAGGAGGAGAGAAGGGGGTGTTCTGTATGGACAATGGGTTGTGGGGCAGATAGGGAAGTCTAGGCAGACTAGATGGACCTGTGGTCTTTTTCTGCTGTCATTGTCTATGTAATAATATATGCACTGAGCAAGGGAGAAAAAAAACAAGGGGAACATGTGTGAAACAATATACTACTCATAGGTTGGTGACACCATGATTAGTATATACTGCATGAGGTTACTGTACTATGATGGTATCCAGCTGTGTACCAATGTTAAATAACCTACAATATGATATGTTATTTATTGTTTAATTTTTAATAACCCAGACATTATCTCCACAGTCATAACACACGGCTAATGAGCCTGCTTACAATTTGAGACCTTGTTTTTTTAGCCACTTTATTCATTTTTGGGAAATCACTTGTAACATGGCTGTAGTTCTGTTCAGCCAGTTAACTTTTGGTTTACCTATGCATGCCTCTTACAAGAAAGTACTGTATGTATTAATGCCAGTGCACAATGTTACCCTTAGGACAGGTTTTGGGGTGCATTTGAATAGATGTAAAAATTGTGACTCTGCACTGTTTGTCAAGCAAGAATGGTGTCTCTGAGCATTTGTCCCTAATTTTACTGTGTAGTATCCCTCTTTTTGGTCCTGGCAGAGTGAGAGGTATGCATTCCAGGGTAGCCAGGTGTTGCAGTTGATACTGCTATGATTTCTTTACAATCCCTTATGGTGACCCTTGCAACCCCTGGAAACCCTAAAACATTGGTTGCCTAGCATTTACCCCTCCTACAAATATAAAGCCATGAGAGTTCCAATTCCACTAACAGTTAGATCCTGAAAGGGTTAACATAAACCAGCCCTTCAGAGAAGATTATTCATTGCCCCCCCCCCACACACACACATATTTAGGAGTGATAAAGTAATTTGAAACTCCTCTGGAATTTCCTCTAAAATCTTGCTGTGTCCTGTGTTGCAAATTATAGGTGCCATGTACAAACACAGTGCACCATGTGCAAGACCAGGCAGGGCATGATATGATGCATGGCCGCGAATGCCTATGCAGTGCAGGATGCACGAAGGGTGATAAACAGAACCATGCACACCCATGTGTGGTGCAGCTGTGGAGCTGCAATGCAGGAGCATGGCTGCAGAAACAGGTGTGGAGCAGAACCAGCCAGCATGCACCAAGACAGGTATGACAAGGAGTCACACAGGCCCAGAGGTGTACAGATATGCAAGGACAGAGGCAGTTGTAAGGACATGCACACAGGTGAGCATGGGAACACTACTGGGCCACCAACAGCAAGTGGACCAGCCCTGACCCTGCCACAACATAGTGTGCCTAAGTGGCGGCACTGCCAGGAACATACCACTGTACCGGCACCACCACCAGCCGGGTGTGAAGCTGGCCAGAATGGCAGGCAAGCATGCCACAGAACCATATGACATGGTGCCACACGCAGGGTATGCCATATGGCATGCTGCCATACGTAGGGCATGCCATATGGCATGCCACCATACACAGGGCATGCTGTATGGCATACTGCCATACACTGGGCTTGCCGTATAGTATGCCGCTGTGTATATGACATGCTACGTGGCATGCCAACATACACAGGGCATAACATATGGCACACTGCCATACACAGGGTGTGCCATATGGCATGCCATGGCAGCAGCCACGGCAGATGTGGCACATTGCACTGAATGGCAGTGCCAAAGGCACAGCCATACAGGCCCATGCTCTGCATGTGGACAAAGCACATGGCACACACAAGCACCATGCACCACACCAAGGCACAAGGACCCACACCTATTGGTGCAGTGGCCAGGGACAGGCAATGGTGGTGCCTGAGACACAGCCCACCCCCAGAGGCAAGGAACACACAGGTGGCAAGTACACAGCTTTACTGCAAGCACAATGAACAGAACAGTACAGGATGTCCCCCCCCATCAACAGTACAGGAAATCACCATAGCCCCACATCCCCCCAAGAGGTGGGTACCTGCCAAATATAGCTATCCAACAGTGCAGCCGCATTGCAAACCACAACAAGCAATGTCCACCCATAATGTGGCACCACACACACACACACACACACACACACACACTGTCCACACATCAGGGCTGTGGCAGGACCCATCACTGGGCTGCAGCCTGCACATTGCCCATGTCCATGTAGCAGTCCATGGAGAAACTCTCTGACTCAGGCTCCTGCAGTAGCTGTATGATGTTGTGGAGCATCGTCCTCCTCACAGGACCCCTGTAGCGCTGCAAGACAAAGGGGTACACTTTAGTCCCAGGGACACAGCACAAACCCCACCATGCACCTCATGCCCCAATATCCACTGGAAAAGGCACGTACACCTCCAGTGCCTATATGCTGCATCCTCGTAGAACAGCATTCTACCATCCCTCTTCAGGTACAGGTAGTTAGAGCACCTACATCTGTACCTCTGGCACTGCTGCCCAGGAGCATATGAAATAGAATGCCCCATCCTGCTACACCTGCAGGCACAGCTCCAAGCGTTCAGACCAGTCGCTGGAATCCTGCATGGGGAAACAAGGAGGCGTAGGTTACACACACAGCCACACATGCAGTGACACAGCACTGCACATGCTGCAGACATGGTAACCACCTGCCTGAATGCACAGGCCTGCCACAGATTCCCCATGATCCAGTTTGGAGTGTATGTCTCCTATGACACCCGAAACAGGTGTCAGGGAAGCAGGCCATCCACTCAACTATGCTGCCAACCATTGCCACCTCCAGCTGCACAACACACCGGGTACTGCATGGATATGGACATGTGCCATTGGATGCCTGGTGGTCTGAGGGTATGCCGACGCTGATGGCCACCATGCCCATGGTGGTGCAGGGCTAAAAAGGGGAGGTACCTGCCAGCAGATCAGCGTTGGTGGTGTACAACACAGTGACACAGGATGTGCCAAGAAGTGGGTCTGCATTTTCTACAGCTCGAGGCACAGGACAGGGGACACCGGAACCAGCTGCCATGGCCCAGGGTCTTCCAGAACAGGGTTGAAGCCACAGGGTGGCAAGACACACACTGCCTGGAGTGGTTCTGCTTCCCATGGCTGATTGTCACATAGCTGTGTGCATTGGTCCGCATGACCATGGCACCCAGGATCTGGAGCTCCAGGGCAATGTTGGTGGAGATGAAGATGATGTGCTCCCTGTCGTACTATGCAGCGGGGTCATTCCAGTGCATGACTGGGGATGCACTCAGCATGAGACAGTCCTCTGTGTCCCATGCCATGGTGCAGGTGATGGATGCTCTGCTACCACACTTGGGGGACCATGTACACCTGCCCCATGATGTACAGGAGCTACGTGCAATGAAACAGGCATTCGTTGCAATTCATGGAATGCCCAACATGTGTGGGGTTGTTGACTACATGCACGTTGTGATCCTGACACCCACTGTGGATGAGGAGGCATACCACAACAGGATGGGGTTCCACAGTGTGAATTGCCAGGTAGTGCACGATGTGGCCGGCATCATCATGGATGTGTACACCAGATTCTCAGGGTCGACACATAATTTATTTAGTTTTTGTTGACTGGGTAAGTGCACTAGACAAGTCCTGCCTATTTTCAGGCACGACCCGGGGGAGGGGGGATACAGATGAATGCCAACTGACCTTGAACCAGATTAAGCTGTTGGTGGTATTTTTAGTGAATGAGGGAAATTTGGCCAGGACACCAGGGAAATTCCCCTACTCTGTTTCCTGGAAGCAGAGGGGTCCCATTTTCATGTGGGACCAAGATGGCTGCCGCTGGACATGCTGTGGGTGGAGGACATGGAGGTGTTGGAGGCAGTGGGGCTGGTCTCTTCCCCCGTCTCTGTTCTGAGAGAGACCCCATCTTCTATGCCTATTGTGCTGCAATCTACTGAACATGGTTCTTCTGTGCCTTTGGATACTTCCCCTGCTGCTGTTGTGGATACTTGTGTGCAGTGTTTGCCTGTGGATCCTTCATTTATTCCTCAAACTGTGCTTACAATGTCTTCTAGCCCTGCTACTATGGATACACGTGAGTCTTCTGTTTCTATGGATGTAGATATGTTACCTAAAATCGAGGAACAGTGTTATTTCACTGCTAGACAGCATTTGTTAGCCCTTAAGCCTCAGTCTGGTTTTGTACCTGCTGCTACTGACTCACCGTCTGGGAAAGATTGTTTTACTGTCTCTTCACCGATTCTGACACTTCCGCATTCTTTGCCTGTTGCTACGGACCCTCCTCACTCCTTACCGCCTGTACTGCCTGCACCTCTTGCTCAGCTTTCTCCAGAAATTTCTTCTGTACAGGTGCCTGCCCTGCTCTCCCTGATGCCTTGCACATGATGGACTGGTCTGTTAAGTCGGCCCTGGAAGCGGCTGGGTGGGAGAAGGATCCTACCATTGGGACTTGGCGTTCTGGTTCTTCCCCGATCTGTACTAGGCCACCTGACACTGACAAACTGCTGGCCTCTCCTGTTTTGAAAGGCTCTGCTGCTTCTCTTGATCTTTCTTTGCCAACTGAACTTCTTCTGACTCAGAACCTGACTTTGCAATTTGGTCCTGCTTCCTCGACGCCTCAAGAACAACGGACTCTTTGGGACCCTGTGTCTGGTCCAGTTCCTGCTACTTCTACTGCTTCGTCCCCTAAAACTTATGCTGCATGCTTTCAACCCCCTGTACATCAAGCTAAAAGACACAATGCTGTTTGGCTGCATTATTTGGGGGGCTTACCTGACTTTCCTGACCGATTTTTTGTAGGTAGCACTCTTTTGAAGGATTCTATGCAATTTGCTGCTTTTGAGATTCATGCCTTAATTCATGTTTCTTCAGAGTCTCATTTTGATATTAGTTTTAAAACTATTACTGGTTTAGAAATGTTTTGGAGAAAATATCAGGAGCTTAAAACTTCTCCTTTATGGTCACCGTTTAATGCCATTCCCTTAACTAAACCTACACAGACAACTGTTACTATATTATTTCGTAACGAAGGTGTCAGTCTTAATGATATTACTGTCTGGTTAAAACAAAGATGTACTGTTCTTTCTGACCCAGAGGCTATCTTTGATTCTGAGAATATCTGGACAGGTGGGTGGAGAGTGAGGGTTATGCTTCGCACTTTGGAGGTTGGAATACAGCATCTCCCAAACAGCTTTATGCTTGGGAAAGACTGGGGAGGTTTTTTTTACCCGGGCCAGCCTAAAGCTTGCTACAGATGTGGCTCTCAGAATCATATCAGTAGTGTCTGTGACAAGATTAAATGCTCTGTTTGTGGTAACATTGGCCATGCAGGTTTAATGTGGATGAACCTCTTTCGTCCTTTGGCAGCAGTGAACTGGGGCACACTTTCCAGACTTGTACTTGGGCAGCTCACAACTCCCAACTCTTGCTGATGGGGAAGAACAACGTTTGATTATTACTGTCGCTCAACGTTCTTGTTTATCTGACACTCTTTCTAGACCTCAACGCATACCCCTCCCTCACCCTGTTGTACCTGCTGTTGACCCCTCTTCTACTTTACACGAATGGTCTGCTCCTGTTTTGGAACCACAGACCTTTACTACAGCTCTCCTTCCCCCTTCCTCTAATCTTGCTATTCCTACCTCGGAAGAGGTCCCTATTCCTGTCTTGCCTAGTATTTCTGGGTCTTACATGGACCCCCCCCGAACCTTTTGTTAGACTTACACGAGGATCTAAGAAGGGACTTCTCCCTCTTCTAAAGCCCTGAAATCTCTACTGTGACTCATATGAATAAATTTGAGGTTTTACGCCACCTCAGGACAATACGGACTCTGATACATCCTCTGTTCTTTCCTCCCACCCTGATGTGACTACGGACACGAAGTACCCATTGATAATATTGGTTCTCAAAAAAAGCTAAGGCCAAACTGAAACATAGGGAAGGCACCCTAGGAAAGGTAGGCTAAGGTGACGCTTTGTGTTTTCTTTTCACTTTCCCGTTTCATGTCTTCTGCTTTCTCAGTGCATACTGTTAATGTTAACAGTATAAAGAAGCATGCTAAGAGATGCAGTTTTTCCTTTTTGTCTGGCTTGACAGCTGGTCTCATCTTTTTGCAAGATGTACGTTTCCATGCTCTTCCAGAAATTTCCAGGGCCACTCGTGCCTGGACCTCTGGGCTCTCTTTTTGGTCCTTTGGACAGGACTCTTGTTCTGGTTTGGGTATTTTACTTAGTATACCTGATGTTACTGTTGTTAAACTGTTGGATGTCTACCCGGGTCGGCTTTTGTTGTTGGATATTTTGATTTCTTCTGTCCCTTTCCTGATTATTAATATTTATGCCCCTCAATTAAAATCCCACAGAATTGAACTACTGAAACTGATTCAACCCTATTTATACACATCAATGCATGTGATTTTTGGGGGTGATTTCAATTGTGGGTTATCCACTAAAGATAAGTCTTCTATTTCAAAGACTACTAAGTTGTTTTGTGACAAATTTTCTGAAACAATTGCTCCATTCCACAGGTTTACAGGATGCATATTTATCTTTGAGAATTGGCATACTCCTACTTTTCACAAAGGCCCCCTCACAACCCGTATTGATTTTTTTTATTTCTTCCCACCTCCAACTTTCTGATGCTGTAATTCAAGTTGTGGAATTTTTGGATGATAATTTATTATCTATTTCTTTAGGCCCTTCCTTGACATCTCGTTTTGGCTCTGGCATTTGGAAACTGAATGCCTTCCTGTTATCTGATTCACGTTTGTTAAGTTACTTAACTGAGTATATTCATAATCGAAAGACTGTATTTTTTTTATATGATGCACCCTGGGATTGGTGGCAGGATACAAAATCTGGACTCCGAACTTTATTTAAAAACTTTAGTAAACGTCATCATGATTCATTGTATTTCCTTTATCACACTAACAGATGACAACTTCAAAAATTACGTACTTTATCTCATGAAACTGGCCATGATTTTTCCACCCAAATAAGTACTCTTAAGGAGCGCATGATGGATTATCACCTTCTGAAAGCTACTTCTGTTCAACATCAACAGCATTTTGGGACCTCTGGTACCCGTGACACAGTATGTCCATATGCTTCTATTCAGCGAACAGTAGAGAGTAAAACCTTTACTATGCTGTTTGATGACAGTTTCACCGAGCTCACTGATATTTTGGATATCAGGCACCGTGTTACCTGTTTTACACAAAAACTGTTTGGTCCCATGCCCCCCCCATCTGCATCCATAATAGACTACTTTTCCTTTTTACAACTTCCTGATGTACCTTCTTCTGTTGTAGATATGTTAGATACTGAGATACAAGCACATGAAATTGAAGCAGTAATCAAGTCTTTACATCCCAGAGTGACACCGGGCCTGGGTGGTCTCTCCAGTGAGCTGTATAAATTGTTTTCTGCTGACCTGAGTTCTGAATTGGCTACAGTTTATAATTCTATTCTACAGTGCAACATCTTCCTTTAGACTTTAACATGGGTTGTTTATTTTACTAACATAAAAAGGGGATAGAAGATTGCTCGCCAATTGGAGAACTTTATGCCTCTTAAATACTGATTTTAAAATATTGACCAAAATTTTGGCCCTTAGACTTTCTAAATTGGCCATATATGTGATTTCTACCACACAATCTTGCAGTGTCCCTGGGAGATGTATTCAGAACCATCTAATTTGATGATTGAACATGGAAATTCTAATGTTTTACATGGTTTCATATTCTCACTGGACTAATGGCAGGCTTTTGATTCCGTACATCATGATTTTTTATGGTCTACTCTTCGATATTATAAAGTACCTGATCATACCCTGACTAGACCCCGGTTGCTATATCGGTCTGCAACTGTTGTCCCACTGGTCAATGGATGGAAGGGCCCTATGCTTCCTCTACACAGAGGGGTTAGACAGGGCTGTCCCCTTAGTCCACTTTTATATGTTTTTTTTGGAATCCCTTACTTCATTCTATTAATTCAGCCCCTACAATTATGCCACTTCCCTCAGCCCCATATTCCGTGTTGGCCTATGCAGATGATATGAGTCACATGGTGGCTAATGTTGCCTCCGTGCGTTCTGCATTATGACATTGTTCCAAGTTTGGGGCTGTTTCTGGTGCAGCCCTTAATCTTGATAAATGTAGGCGTGAGATTAGGTTCCCCTTTTGTAGATGAGTCTTCTGTTGACATTAGACTTTGTGATGGCCTATTAGGATTTTGGGCATTTTATACGGTAATGGTCCTTTAGATGTCCTTAACTGGACTCCCAAATTAGATTGTGCTCAGACAATGGTTTGCGTTGGAATTCATGGCAGATGAGTAGAAAAAAAGTTTACATAATTAAAACCTTTCTGCTTCCCTTTTCTCTTTCTGGATTATATTCCCCAGCAATTTGAAACCAGATTGCTTAGTCTCTTTTCAAGCCCTATGGGTAGCCGCCTGAACCCCATTAAATGTCAGATCACCTATCTCCCTATTCGGGATGGAGGCCTAGCTATGGTCCAACCTGTTTTTTTTTATACTAGTTTTTTCTTGTTTCATAATATTAGACCTCTGTTGGTTAACCAAGATTGAGGTTGGGAACTGTGGTTTCTTGAATCCTGTGGTCCTTGGTTTCATAAATGGGAACTTAACAAATTGACGGTTTTAACATGTTCCCCCCAGATTTCTGCTTATGTTAGGGATAGTTTTTTCATTTGAAACACTGGCAGATTACTAGCCATATGCTAATAACTGTCTCCAGAAAATCATTGTATAAGTATTTAGTGGACCGTGTATGTTTGGAGATTGTTGTTTTTCCCAAATGTCCTACTCAACATCTCCCTGCTTTGCTCACTTTACTTCGTAATTCTAGGGTTCCCCAAAAGATGTGGGACTTGCATTGGCTTAGCTGCCATGAAAGTATCAACGTCAAATGTAACCATAAACACAAATCACTACAGGACAGGTTTTGTTCCAGACCTGAATGTCAGCAACAAGAAGAAACTATTTCACACCTTTTCTTTTCATGTACATTTATTGTTTCTTTTTGGACTCTATTAGCTGCCAGGTGGCGTGAACCCTTGTTTGATCTCATTACTTATGACAATTTGATGTATGTTTTTTTTCCCCCTCACTTGGTCTCATTGGAATATTAATACATTAAATTTGATTTTTGTAATATTCAAATGGCATGTGTGGAATGCTTGCTGTCTGTTTAATTTACAGAATCAGGATGTGCCTCTTCTTACCATTATTCGAAGGATCGAACATGATTTGAAGGCCATATATTTTTCAGAGGCAGAGCATTTGCCATCTGACTCTTTGTTGGAATTATGGACACTATTACCTTGGATAACTGATTCTGATTTTCCTGTTACTTAATTATTTTGTGTTTTATATTTTTCTCTGTATCATTTAAGTTTTTCTTTTCTGTTCGGTTGATGTTCAATAAAAACTTCCCCTACTCTTTTCGATAAGTGCCATGGGATCTTTAACATCCGCCTGAACTACCACCAATCCAGGCAGATGGGACCTCGGTTTAATGTCTCATCTGAAAGACGGCACCTCAGAAGTGCAGCACCCCTCTCATGCTACACTACAGTGTCAGTACTGGGATATAAACCCAAGTGCCAGATGTGGGAACTGAACCCACAGCCCTTTGATCTCCTGGCCTCAGAGTCAAGTGTGCTACCTACTGAGCCACTGACACTGCAAATGCAAATGATAATGCCTACATACTGGATGCTTCTGGGCTTGGTGCATTGCTGCAGGATGGTCATCTTGATGGATGGCTACTGGGTACGTATACATGCACTAGCGGTGCACACACTACCATGGCCCTGCTTCCCCATGCTCACTGTGTCTCTTTACTCCCTGCAGGTGACAGCAGCTATCCCCTGCATGCCTACCTCATGACACCAATCCTGGCACTGGGGACACAGGCAGAGGAGGTGTACAACAACGCGCACCGCAGGATGTGCAACATGGTGGAGCTGACCACTGGACAGTTGAAGATGCATTTCTGGTGCCTCCACTACATGGAGATGGCACAGCCATGCTCACCCCCACTACAGCCTGCTGGGTGTTTGCCATTTGCTGTATGCTGCACAACCTGGTCAAGCATGTGGCCATGCCAATGCCTCCAGGGCCACCCCCAGACCCTATGGCACATGACAAGGAGAACAGAGATGCCCCAGGCATGCCTCACATGGATCAGGGCACCACGAGTGGCCATGCAGCATGGCATGCACTTATGGCAGGCACATTCACATGGTGATGCCAATGTGCCATGGTGGGTCCCGGACGGTGCTCCCCCAGTGGTCCACATATGGCCGTGTCAGGACCACTGCCAGGGTGCTGAATGTGGCGACTACTGCCGTTGGTGGAGGCATAGCCACGATGATGAGAACACCTGCTGAGTGGCCATAATGGGTGGGGTGGGTGGGCCATGGGAGAGGTGCATACCCCTCCTGTTCCTGTTTGTACATCAGGGACAGGCCTCATGCATGTCAGGGGAACTGGACCAGCATCAGGGACACTTTGTCAGGGTCTGTAACAGCCACCTGGACTGATGTTGGGGTCAGGGCTTATCGTGCCATGTAGTTCCATGCATACCTCTCAACCTACCTCCTCACAAACCTGGGACAAGACTCAGAATGATCAGGGACACATGACCAAACTCAGGGACATATCTAACAAAATAGTACTATTAGTTCCAGAAGCTGTTTACAACATGCTTCTTAATGTAACTAGCATTTTCATTACTAGAACTAGACTGTAACACCAATGGCTGGCATTATTTTGTGTTTCACAAACCTACTCATCAGTGACAGACATGCCATACTTAATAGGGACAGCGTACATGTCTGAGGCACAAGCAGGGATGTCCCTGTAAATCAGGGACTGTTGAGAGGTATGGTTCCATGACTGGGCAGGCCTTATACGCTGGGTTGTGCAGCATGTTGTGCATCCAACACACACTACCAGGCATGGTACCACAGATGGTGAGGGGGGCAGGGTACAGACATCAGGCACGGTCAGAGTTGTCCCTGTACATCAGGGTCAGTAGTGGGGTATGCAGTACAGGGGCTTTCATGGGCCTGAGGCATCGGGCTCTGTCTGGGACTGTGTTGCCGCACATGTGCCTAGGCACTTGGTGTTGCCCACACCCATGTCACCCCATGAACCCTGTGCCTGATGCGGGTCTGTAAGACTGTGCCACTGGGTTGGGAGCCTTCTCCCTGGGTGTCCCTGTCATCTGCACTGGTGGCATGCCTGGTGCCATCTGTGTCAGTGCCATGCTCCTGCTGTTCTGGTGTGGCTTGTGTTGAGGTGCCTGTGCTTGACATGGGCAAGGATCCCTGCACACACCCTGCACCGGGCCATGGTCTTCTGCTCTGGCCTGTGAGGTGACCGTACGCACCTGCGCCTGTGGCCCTGGAGGTGGGACCACTGGGGGTGCTGCAGGTGCAGACAGTAGGTGTTGGGTGACCTGTTCAAGGGCCACAGTGGACCATGTGATGCCATCACCGATGTTGCTGGTGACCTCGATCAGCACAATGAAGGCAGCCATGGTGTTCCTCTGCTCAGCAAGGCCATCCTGCTCCAGCTTTTGCAGCACGCAATACTGCTCCCTTGGTTGGGGTCATGTCAGGGAGTCCAGTCACATCTGTGGGTGCCTGTGAATGGGCCCTCATCCCTGCTGGCAGCACTGACCATGGCCCGTAGGGTGCCGATGGTGCTGCTCAGGGTGCGGTGACAGTGGTAGCCCCCATCCCCCTGCTGGTGGGTGGGTGAATTCTGGGGCAGGGCCAGGCCACTGCCATGCTCCTCAGTGGGCTCCACATCCTGTGGTTCCATGCTCCTGGTGCTACTGTCTGCCTCCTCCATGTGGGCGATGGTCAGCTTGGTGTCCCTTGAGGTGTCCAGCTGGGTTTCAGTGTCCATCTCTGTCCCTGAGGAGATAACATACTGTGCATCAGTGTACCTGGGGGCCACACAGCCCAGCTTTGGTGTCACGCTATGCTGCCATATGTCACCTACCTGACGGTGCCTCCCGTTGAGTCCTGTTATGCGGTGCTGCCTCCAGCACCATGCCTTGCAGTGTCTGCCTCCTGCTGGCTCCTGTGTCCTGTAGTGCACAGCCCATGTCTGCGGGAGGGGGAAGGAGATGTTACTGTGGTGCTTACTCTGCATTCACAGCTACACCCACCCTGTCCCTGCACTGCACCTACCTGCCAGTGTGTCCGCTCCTCCTTCCATGCTGTGGACCACCACCCATGTGAGAGTCTTGGCCACAAGTCACTCCAGGGATTACAGCTGTGTGTCCAGTACCGGGGCTGCTCCACCCATGCCTTGCTACTATCATGTGGCAGCCATCAGCTTCTTTTTCACAACCACATGGAGATCACACCACTTGTGTTTGATGGACATGTGTGTCCATTCCTCTGGCTCTCCAGCATTGATGCTGACCTGTATATCCAGCCACATTTGGGCCTTCACCTCCTGGGGAATGGTGGGTGCCAGGCCCCGTACATCCGATCATAATGCTGCCTAATGTCAGCTACCATTGCAGCTACCTGCCCACTGCTGAGATTGGAGGACCATGTCTGTGTTGCACCACCACACTGCCTCTGTTGCCCTCCCCTGTGTCCTTCTCCATGGCCCTCCACCATTGCTTCCGAGCCCCCTCTCCATTCTGTCATGTCTCCTGTGCACTGCTGCTATGCTGCATTCATGGCCATACTGCTGCATAGTGCGCTCCATGATGCCTTATATGGTGGGGTCAGGGGGTGGTTCTGTCCATCCTGGCTATGCCTCCAACCTGTCCACATGTCCCTTCGCACGGCACTTACTCCTGCCCCCTCTGTGTGTGCACCATGTGCAGGCAGTCATACATGCCTGTTATCGCACAGCCCTGTGCACCGCGTAGGCATGCACATGGTTTACTACTGCTTGGCATGTGTTTCAGTGCCCTTCATGCATAGCACCCATTGTCAATAAATTATTTAGGTTCCAAAGACTAGCACATCACATTTCAATAATAAATAAAATTAACAAGTCAGCAAGTGAACATACAAAAACTTCTGATGTTTTCATTTTTCATCTGTGGCTACAAACTGGACCAATAACTTGCCTCTGTGCCTACACCAAGGCACTAGCTTTCAGGACACATAAAGCAGGCATGACAAGAATGGATAACAAGCAGAAACTAGTAACCATGTTATCACACAAATCCTGTTAGGCACAAATTAAGATTGAAATGCATGTATTGTTACTGTGGCCATTATTTACAATCAAAGCTTAAAAATACTGTCAGAGTGAAAGAAAAATTATTATACTTACCAACAACTGTAGGATAGCATAGTTACAGATGACAGCCTTGATTTCCTGCAGTGATAGCAACACTTCATTCTGTGTTGATCTGAATGAAATCTGAATCTCATTCCTCACTGGGAAACACTGGCTAACAGAGAAAAAATAGTGCAGTAAACAGACAGCTGAGAGAAGGGATTGCTATAAAACCTCAGTTTTATGAAGTTTGTTAGGAATCTGCTGAGGTCCAGTTTTCTATGGGATAGCAAAACGTCTGCAGAGCTCCACCCTGGAGCTGTAAAAATAGAGTTGGTAGCTAGTACGCTGTGCACAGCTTGTTTCTGCTGAACATATAAACAAAATTAGAGGACACAAGGGATATGTGAAATGTGCAGTCTCAGACTGGAAAATTACAATAATGTACCCAGTGAAAGATTACCTTGCATGGACATATGCTGAGTTCTGTAAAGGTAACAGCTAGTAGAAAGTGTATATAAGATAGACTGTGAGAGGTGGAGGGTGAGGAACTATGCAGCCTGAAATGAATTGCTAATGGATCTACAAATGCTTGTCTGCTTCATCCTTCCAAGGGGAGGTGACTATCATTGCTGGTACCTTGCAAGCTGGGCTGCTGGGGCTAATGCAGTATATTGCATTAGTTCAATAAACCTTGCTTTGTGGTGTGCGTCCCTCATTTCCAGTGTAATCACTGGCTCAGATAACCAACAGATGGCAATATGATGCTTTTGGGTGGATGTTTTTGTAACAGAAATCATATTTTTTTGTTAAAGAACTTCACTGCGGATAGTGCAAAGTTCCTAACTTCACTGCACCTGTGCCACCGAAGTTGACATTTATGGCACTTGTATAGTTAAGTGGCTTATGGTGTTATCAAAGGAAAAACAAATGGACTCTAATGAAGCACAAAAGAAATGGGGCAGCCCAATTGCTTTCCATAAGGAAAAAATGATATATTTTAAATAAATTGTAAATATGTTGATAGTATCAGTATATGTGTAATGTATTTGGTGTCTCACCATGTAGTTCTCACACACATTTGAAATATATGTTACCAGGTAAAATATATTTGAAACATATTTTATTGACTAGTATATTTCTCATATATTTTATAGAGAATAATGCCTGTACAGGTGTGCATTATGTGGAGTTTTCACACACCCAAGGTGTGTAATAATCCATAAACCCTGAGAGCAAATCTAAAGGAGTTTATGAGGTTATCATACACCAAAGGTGTATGAAAAATCCTCATAAAGCAAACTTTGTACAGGCATTATTTTTCTGTAATAACTGCAGCAAAGTTCTAAAAGAGAGAAAAACTGTAAGCTGTATTTGTGAACGCGAGCATGTCCCTGAGCAGCCACTGTACTCACACAACTACAGTGAAGTGTGAATCCAAGGAGGAAAATACTCTAATAATCTGCTATCGAGTTATTATGGAATTCAGCGAGTTATTATAGCATTTTATCAGGACTGGAAATCCAGTCATTATAGGAGGCCACCAGTTATTATAATTAATTCTCACACAATTAAAATGGTAGCCAGTGACTGCCATTTGTTCACTTCACACTTCTTGTAGTTTCACAAGGTGGGCACTGCATGTGGGATTTTGTGATTTGTCTTTGAAAAATAACCATTCAAAAAGATTGTGAAATTTGGACTTTGAAGGTGTTGTTTATTATGTTGTCCCAAACTGCCAGCTAACTAAATTAAATACTCTTTTTAATGCCCTCTGAAGGTATACCCTCAGTGTCCCCGCTCGGATGCATTACTGGATGCTATACGACCTCCTGGGGTGGCTGTCTCTGGCTGACAGAAGATTCCAACACCTTGTTCTCTATGGTTTTAAATACTTGTGTAATGAACTCACAAATGATTTGTGCACCCTCCTCACTCTCACTGCTCTGTCTATACACCAGTTTTCTTCTACACTGGTAACAGATTCCTTGTACTAAGGTGCAAACTGAATTCCAGTAAACTTGCTTCTAGCAACAGGCTCCCCCAGGTTTGGAACTACCTAGCCTTGTTAATTAATTGTCCACCCACCAGTATTTCCTCTACTAAAATGCTTCTCAAAAACAAAACTGTGCCCTATTGTGACTTTAATACATGTTAACTATTTTGTGCACATCTGCCCTTGCTTTACTGACCATGCGTGTGACTGTTATAACCATGCACTTATACAATATAATGGATATTTTCATATATTCTTTGTATATTTTTATGGCTGCAGTGGGTGGAGCCTGCAGCCATTTTGGAATTACTTAGAAAAAGGAGCTGACTGGATAGCAACTGCCCTTTTTCTTTGTACTTCTGGTAGTGGTGGCAGATGCACATCCAGCACACTACTTTGTCTGGTGGTCAGAACATGGCACTTTTCCATCATGTTCAAGATGGCTGCTGGAGTTCCTTGGTAACCGAGTCATAGTACTCAATTGGGTTTGTCTGGCAGGACCTACCCAAGACAAACCCATGCTGTTGACTGTCCTAGAGTCCATTGCCCTCCAAAAAGGTCACCAGCCTCTTATTTATTTTTTTATTTATTTATTTGTTTATTTATTTAGTAGAAATCGGAATTGCAAACCTTTGAGTCAGGGACTCATCTACAAAGGCTCCTCATCAGGAAACATAGTATATACAAATACAGACATAGTTACATAGTGTACAGATTAGTGTAGGGAACACTATATATGTATATACATAAATACAAGGGATAAAATTCATACAAGAGCAAAAACTCTATACTGGAAGACACTATACATGTATGAACATAAATACCAGGATTACAATTCATAAGACAGTGAAACTCTATATAGGTCCTATACAGTGATGTAGTGAAACCATCTAGTACACCAGAGACAACAATTTGGGTTCTGTTATAAATAAAAAGTAGGTAGTAACTTAAAACAAATATGGTGACACTTGGGCAGCTACATGTTCTGCCAGGGCATGAGACAGTGGGGGGGCCCAGTGAGGTGGGGAAGCAAACAGCTATGTGCAGTTACAGCTGTGGGTGATGATTATGTGTTGCCTAAGGGCAGATTTAAAGGGCCCTATTCTTAGTTGAGATGCAATATCAGAGAGGAGGGCATTGCTCCAGGTCAGGGCCCAGTATTGGAAGGACCTTTGGGCCAGGGATGTCCTGACCCTGGGCATTTGAAGTGTACACTTGAGTGCACTCTGGGTGGAGGTAGCAAGGCCTGCAACAATTTTCTTGGTTTGTTAGCACAACCTTTCTTCAAGGCTGAGAAAATCAGCAAGGTGATATAAGGTACAGTACATATGTGGGTGGGTCTACTGGAGGCCATAAGTAGGTGGCAGGCTTTGTTCAGGGACATTTAGATTTTATTGAGTGCAGTTTTGTCTGCTGCACCATACACCAGGATGCCGTAGTCCACTAGGGATAGCACAGAAGAGGTGACGGCCAGCCTTAGGGCTGCAGGTGGTAGACAGCTCTTGTGGCGGTACAGTAGGCCAACACATGTGTTTATGGCTGTAGTGAGGGTGTGTGTGTGATCATGAAAAGAGACAGCAGAGTTGAAGGTGATGCCCAGGTATTTGTAGGTTTTTACCTGCTTGAGGGAAAGGAGGGTGCCAGACAGGACATTGAGTGGGGCATCCCGGGATTTGCTTTGGGAATGTGAGAATAGCATGTGCTTTGTCTTTTGTTTCTATTTTAGGATTGTCTCCATGAGCTTTCCTACAATTGAAGTGAGGCTCTCTGGCCTGTAGTTGCCTGGTTCATCCTTTGGGCCACTTTTGTGAATGGGCACCACATGGGCCATCCTCCAGTCTTGAGGTATGCATTCTGTGTCCAGGGAGGTATTAAACAAGTCAGCCAGTGGTCCTGCAAGGATCTTCACTAGTTCCTTAAGTACCCTAGGGTGAATGCCATCCAGTCCCAGTGTCTTGTCCTCCCTCAATGCCCATAATCCTTCCAGAACCCTGTCCTCTGCAATCTCTAAATCAGTCACCCTTCCCCCCATGCCCACTCCTCCCCTGAGGTATCTGCTCCCTTTCTCCTTCATGAACGCAGAGCAGAAGTACTCATTTAGTGCCTCTGCCTGATTCTCCCCCTTCTCCACCCACCCACCCCTCCTTCCTGATCCTCACAATCTGGTCCTTGCTTTTCCTTCTCTCTCTGATGTATCTGAAGAAGTCTTTTCTCCGTCCTTACTACCTTATGCCAGTCTCAGTTCTCTAGAAGCCTTGACTGCTCTGACTAGCCTGGACACCTCCTTGGACTTCTTCGTATACTCATCCTTGTCATCTTCCCCTCCTGATTTCTTGAGTCTGTTGAATGCTTTTCTTTTGGCTCTCATGCCTTCCATGACTTCTCAAGTCAACCAGCTGGGCTTCTTTGCCCTTCCCTTCTTACTTCGTGTCCTAGCACATGACTCAGTGGCCTTCTCCAGTTCTTTCTTAATAATATCCCATTTTTCAGTTGCATCCATGCATGGTTGGATTTCTGCCAGATGCTTTCCCATAATTTCCCCAATCCTTTTAAAGTCTGCCCCCTTAAATTCAATCACCTAGGTGCCACTACTGCCCACTTCCCTCCCCATATTTAGCATGAACCACACTGAGAGATGGTCGCTCCCTGCCAGAGGTTCCCCCACCCCAGATCCCTTACAGGCTCCTCATTTTATAGTACCAGGTTGAGTCTTTTCCAACCTAGTTGGTTCACAGACCAACTGCACCAAGAAGCTGTCCTGAAATGCTTCTAATATGACCTGTTCCTTTGCACTTGCAGTGGTTGGGGTGCTCCAATCCACCCCAGGTAGGTTGAAGTCCCACACTATCACTGTGTTCCCCTTCCTACAAAGCCTTCTAATTTGCTCAGCTAATTCCCTGTCCAGGTCAACCACTTGAGCTGGTGGCCTGTACACTACCCCCATCCACAGGATCCTACTAGTCCTGAAATATAATTTACAGGGCCTCTTTCCTTCCCTACTCTCCCTCCTCCCTTGTACACCTTATCCCCTCCCATACATAAATTGCTACACACTTCTGTCCACACAGGTACTAGCACACAGTGTCATGGGTACACATGTTGCAGCATGTGTCTGCAATGCCTGTATGACATGGTACTTTACAGCCATGCAAGTCAATGTACGTATGTTTGCGGCCATGCATGTGCCCATACCAGGCCACCTGAGTGCAGTGCCTGTGGAAGGCTGCATGTGGATGTCTGTTGCTCAGATCACTGCCCGTGCCATCCCCCCACCAGTGTGGGCATGTATTCCCCCACCACAGTACACAAGTGGCATGCCTACATGCTGTCCCTACACATAGCACTATGCCAGTCCATGCTGTTACACAACGTAGGCATCACTACATACCAGAGAGTGGCACTGTGCATCTCGGCCGATGTTCTGGTACAATGCCCGGTGCTCAGGGTCCCATCTGCAAAGATCACCAGACCAGTGGTGACACTGCTTCCCACTGTGGATGATTCCAGTTCTGTGGGACAGGCCACCTGACACCCAGGCCCACACCTCAGACCTTGGAGTATCCAGGTTATCTGTCCCAAACAGTTAGCCCTCAAATGGCACCACTAATTCCACAAGATTGGCAACCTCCATTTCTGACCACCATCTGGTCCCTCCTGGCTTCCTCTACCGATCTCCCTGCCCTTGCCATGCTCCCTGTGCAACCACATGTGCTACAGCAAGATTAAGCCCTGGGTAGGATGTATTCCATACCATTTTCGGGATTCACCACTACAGGCTTAGCACAGACCACATGGGTTAGCACCATGTGTTAGCACAAAAGGGCATACAAGGGCAGCCTGTGTGAATACATGATGATGTGTGCACGGGTGTCAATTCAGGGTCAGGATCCATGAACCTGTCATATTATGTAGGGCAGATGTAGTAGCACGGTATGCATGAACAGCACTATTACGCTTGCACAATACGGCTATACATGTCACAGTAGTGCCAGTACAGCATTACTTGATTGACTGGCATGATACTGACATGATACTGCCTGTGTGCAGTGTACTAGCAGAATGCACAAAGGGAGCAACAGCACAAAAGCATGCACGTGATTGCAAACAGTATGCTTAGCACAACAGACTGCTATAGTCAGCCTGCATATGAAAATAGGCTGTTTACTTTGCCCCTGCACAAACACGGAATTAGCATCTCATTACAGAAGACAGATCTGCCCATTGCCCTGTGCATTAGCATAAGATGGGCCATGCACCACCCTGCTGAGTGATGTGCACAAGGAGCTCCACCCTATAAGGTAAGCCTTTTCATCTATATGTTTGTGTGTAAAAACCTGTATTCCTAAAGACTTTTGTTGTACACAAAGGGCACTGCTGCCATGACTTGTGCAGTGTTTTGTACTGCTATAGAACCATGCCATCTGGAAGGTGTCTCAGACTGAATCTCACAGCCAATGAGCTGAAGGCCCTGACTGAGACCTAGATATTGCATGAGGCAGACATGTGTAGGAAGGAGTGGACACAACAGGACTAGGATGAGGCCTGGGCAGAGGTTGCAGAGGCAGTGAATGCTCAGGGTCCATACAACTGCGTGCCCCAGGAATGTAGAATGCATGCCAGTGGACTCCTCCTCAGGACCAAGAAGCATCTGGCACAGGTACGCAGGGACGGGCTGGCCATGGGGCGATACATCGAGTGCGCCTAAGCTGATGGTGCCTGAGGCACTGATGGCCACCACCTTCCAACCAGAGTCCCTGCATGGTGTCCAAGTTGATGGCTGGGAGGTTGGACTTGCACTGGCACAGAGATATGAGTATGTTTTTGCACTGTGGGACCATCACATGCATGTTACACCATCTGTATTGGGGCACATTGCCAATCTACATGTCTTGTGACCCTGCACACACCACAAACACACCCACAGCCACTGCACGTGTATTACACACACCCATGGCCACAACATACTTCTGACACCATATGGAGCACAGAACACACACAGGGGTGCTGCAAGGCCTGCACAAACAGTGACATCACATGTCCAGCATTGTATGTCTGTGTGCCGATGGCCATGTTGTGGACACTGTTACACTGTTATTTTTCTCTTTCCACAGCTGCAGAGAGGCCAGGAACAAGCAGCATTTCATCGGGCCACAACACCATTACACATGCACCCTCAACAGTCCAGAGTGGTGCAACACACACCTTGCCATGTACCACTATACCATAGGTGCAGACAGGTATCTCCAGTGCTGCACACACCTCTGCAGCAGTGGTACTGCCAGTAGGCAGTGTGGCTGATGGTGGTGGTGTGGTTGATGTTGCCACAGACATTGGGGATGCTTTTGACAATGATAATGATGATGATGCCGACTCTGTTGATTGTGCTGCTGATGATGCTATGGATGGTGCTGCTGTCTTTGAGGATGATGATGCCACCCCATCGCTGATGGGTGTGTCGCTACTGCAGTGGGAAGTCCTCGATAACATTGACCCTGGTGAGGTGCTTGCCAGTGATACAGTGGATGTGGACACCTTCATTGGCTCAGTTATCCAGGATACAGTGCCACGTGTGCCTCCTGGTGACACCGTGGGTGCCTCCATGACCACTGCCACATGGCACAGACATGGCCCTGTGCAGGACACTGTGTACCATGCATGATGGACTACTACTCTGGTGCAGGACATGGTGTTGTGCCCAGCATTGGCCATGCAGCTGTGCCCAGCTGACATCCAACCGACTGCAACAGCTGAGCAGCTGCATGTCCAGCAGCAGTCTCTGCCCTCATGTACATCCAGTGCAACTGCTGGTCAGCCCCCCCATGGATCCAGTTGGCTCTGCCCTGGTACCATCAACTGCCAGTTGCAGAGCACCAAGCCCACCCCATGGTCGCCCAGGGGAGCAGGTTCAGGGACAACTTCTGCAGGACCCAGTGCTTGCTGCCCATAACATCTTGCTTAGGTCAGCTGTGGACACACAGATGCACCTGCATGAGGACCTGGTGGCACTGCAGACAATGTTACACCACCATGGGGTGGTCACTGCTTATACAGAGGTTCTTCAGGATATTGCTGTGGCAATACAAGAGCATGTGGCAGTAGGGCCTGTGCACAATGCTCATAACACTCCTGTGCATGCCTTCGAAGGTACATGCTGCACCCCGTGCACTCATCACCAAGCTTTGCTGATATTGCACCCTCCCCACTAACCCTGCCATTCCACACTGTGACACCCGGTGGCAGTATTACATTCACTGTGACTATGCTTACCGATGGCCGGCAGCACTCCCATGGCTATTCTGCCACAAGGGCACAGGTCATGGCACATGGACCGGGCCACCCACGTGGTAGGACGGGTACACATGCATCACAATAGTCACAGGTGTCACCTGCATCCACAGCACATGGCATGACCCTGGGCTTGTCTAGTCCCAGTGCAGCTCCATACATGCATGTGGTGGGTGCACTAAGTGAACATGAGGTACCTGTCCACACTACAGTGCATCCATGCTGTGGCCGATCAGCGGCCGGTTTGCACCTGCACCCCCTGCCCCCATGTGCAGGTCACTATTGCCTCTGCTCCACTTGCTGCTGTGTCACAGAACATGACTGCCATATGGCTGATGACTGATGTGCATTGTGCTGTTGGTCTGTCATGGGGATTGTAACAGAGTGCCCCTGTTATGTATGATGACCTCTTAAAATGAAATCCCCTGAATACGATGTGAACCCACTCCCTTCATTTCTTTCACTCTTTCCTATCATGTTTTTTTTTTCTATTCTTTTCTTTCTTTCTTATCAGGGTGGCCAACCTGATAAATCTGCTTTGTCTTTACTGTCCACCTTTTCTTGAAATTCCCCCCCCCCCACCTTTTTTTTTTTTTTTTTTCTCCATTATGCGCTGGAAACGCTTTGCTGGAAAACTCCCAAACGGGAGATGTACTGAAACGCAAGCAGCACTCTTATTATTGAACAGAAAAGTCTTGTCTACTTACTGGTGCCTTAGCCTGAAGAAAAGGTTCTTTACTATTGTGCCCACTCCAGAGGCAACAATTCAAAAAACTGCTGTACCGCATGGTGCGGTTTGAGTTAAAATGTGTCCCCAATAAAGATGGTTGTGACTCCAGATTTAATCCTGCATCAGAGCAGGTTTGCTCCTTGGCCTGATGAAATGCCACAAGGTGTGGCTTAGAAATAGCTCCTGGTATGTAGCAGGATATGTAGTTTGCTGCTTCAGAGCAGAAGTGTGCTTTGAAGTGTCCTGGGCTGCTGCAAGATGTGGCTAAAAATGAAAGAAAACAAAATATTAAATATTGAACCCTACAAGCAAGTGATTAAGTAAGCCCTGTATTGTCCAAATGAGTTCCAAATGTGCCCAGTAAAGTGTTTGCAGCACCAGAATGTTGTAACTCGGGCTGCTTCATGAAAAATGGGCCAGAGTGAAATGTAGCCCGATGGCTGATATTTCAGCCACAGGCTTTGTGAAAGTTAGGTTGCCCTTAAGCCAGGATTCTCATGAGGGCTTCCTAGGTAAAATAAATAAGCCCCTTTATAATGAATACTGGTGCAGTAAAGGCAGGGCTAAATAAATGAGCCTTTACAGGTAATTTGTTTATAAACCAAAATAAAGAAACTGGGAAATTTCTGTTTGCTCTACAGACTTCTCAGGTCTCATGAGCTGGCAGGAGAAGGGAGATGAGGAGCACACCCTCAGTCTCCCCTTCTCATAGCCAGCTCAGGGATGCCTGAGTAATAAAAATGCTATTACCATGAAAAAAGATTGTAATTAACTGAGGGGAACCTTGGAAGCTCAGAAGCCCTGCTATAGGGCTGGCAACCCAAACAATGGCGTTTTTTATGGTTACCTAGACATGATGTCACTCCTAGATGGGAGGAGCTTAGTCCCTAATCAGCAGAAGCCCTATAATTAAGGCTGTTAGTAATTGTTAATACCAGATACACTGTATATTAGTGTACAGCCTTTTAACCTATAATTATATGCAGAATGTTTCAGAGCCTCAGTAGGGTAGGATCCAATTATAAGGTGCTTCAGACTTAATAAGAGGTCACCTGATGGTGATGTCACCCCCAGCCATAGTATAAAACCCACCACCAAGGGCTGTCTTTTAAGAGAGACATAGGTGGTTCAGTAGTTGTCTGACAACAGTAAGAGAAGGAACTGAGTGTGGAAGTTCACACACTGGTTGAGAATATTGAATGCGAGGAAATTCCAGGAGTTTTTTGTGGGGAAGAAAACAGGTATACCCACCCGACATCTAAACTTTAACAGCGACTGACACTACAGCGACTACAGTGACAGGTCGCTGTAGTGCCGATACCTGAACGCGGCACTATCTTTTGGGGGTTTTGCACCCCCCCAATCAGTTCCAACTCGGAGATGATTATATTGAGTGGGGGGATGTGGGAGGCACATCCCTCTGGGTGGGGGGTTTGGGGGCCAAAGCTCCCCAAAGAAAACATGTTGGTTTGTAAGAAACCATATGCTGGCCACAAAACGCGGTCAACATGACGGTTTCGCCGTCTGGTCTTTCGATAACATTTTCGACAACCAGTTGTAGATCCAAGAAAACATGTCCTGTGTGATATAACTTGAAGGACTAACACCTGTTTCCTTTTTGTAAATATTTATTATTTTTGAAGTGTCAAAATAAATTGACAAATACAAGCTTTGCGTTTTTTCTGCACTATATTTCTGCCTGTCTGTGTCTGTTATTATATGATATTCCTGCCTGTCTGTGTCTGTTATTATATCCACATCCTCCAGGTGCAGGTCTAGCCCCCAACTGGGCTCTCTGCTGATACCTCAGTGGTGATGGCAGAACAACCAGCCTGACTGCGCCACCTCGCTTGCCCCCAGACCTTCCACCGCTATCAGGTGCAGGACTAGCCCCTGACTGGGCTCTCCACTGATACCTCCATGGCAACAGCGATGGCAGGACAGCCAGCCCGGCCGTGCCACCTTGTTCACTCATTGACCTTCCATCGCTATCAGGTACATCTCTCAGGCTGCACTGGTACCCTGGGCAGGAAGCTGATTGGCTCTCCCTCCCATTGCTGGCCCGCTATTGGATACTGAACTTTAAGGCTTTTCCTCTGATTGGACCACCTCTAGAACCAGTCCTTTTCTCTGGGCTTTCATGTTGAGCAGAATCCCTGAGTACCCCAGCCACCCTTCTACTCTAATACATTTTGTGTTTCTGTATATTTTACCTAAAATATTTAACATTTAATTGTGGGAATTGATTTTGAGAGTGCAAGCTGTAAAGCAACTGCTAAGATTAAAAAACTAAGAAAGCATAATTCTACTGTTTTAGTAAATTGGGGTTGTGGAAATGTGCTTCTAATTTATTTTTGCAAAGTGTAAATTACTTGGGTACTGCTGTAACCTGTGCTATTATCTGATCTAGGTAGCATTATCTTAACGCTGTATTTAGTTAGCTGGGTTTGCGGGTAAATGCTGGCGATTTGTCATATTAAGTTATTCCATGTGACTGCAGCTCCTGTGCTCTCTCCCTCTCGCTCCTCACAGCCATCTCCGATTCTTCCCTTTCTCTAGCCCCCCTGGTTTCTCTCTCCCCTCGGCTTGTTCAATATCCTATCCCCCTCACTCTACAGAGTACTCTTCTGTGCTCTCTCCTTACCCTTTCCACCTCTTCCATCCTAGACACGCTATCCTACTGCTTCTCTCTACAAGCAAATTTCCTTCCCTTTCAAATATCCTTTACTTTCATAACATAACACAACCTCCCTTTTTCCCCCTCTCTCCTTAAATTTCTATTTGAGCTGATTTTCTGTTGGCACCAGTCTACACCTGCCCTTTCAGTTAACTGCTCTTGCTATCCTGTTGCTTTATGCCACTGCACCCTCCACCCCAGCTGATTTAGCTCTGATTCTCATCACCATTGAATTGGAGCTATTTACTAACACCTACCGATTCTCTCATCCCCCTCCAGGTGCAGGTCTAGCCATCAACCAGGTTCTCTGCCAATACCTCCATGGCAATAGCAGTGACATGACAGCCAGCCCGGCCACACCACCTCGCTCACCCGCAGACCTTCCACCGCTATTAGGTACATATCTCTGGCTGCTCCAGGACCCTGGGCAAGACACTGACTGGCTCTGCCTCCCAGTGCTGGCAAACTATTGGGTACTGAATTTTATAGCTTTTTCTCTGATTGGACCTCCTCTGGAACCAGTCCTTTGCTCTGGGCTCACCTGTTGCGCCAGATCTCTTAGTGCCCCAGCCACCCTTCTGCTCTAATATATTTTCTGTCTCTTTATCTTTTGTCCCGTCTGCCCCAACCTCGGCCTCTATTAAATATGTTCTGGTCACTCTTCATTGCCCTCCCTTACAGCCCACTGGCTTCATAACAGTCAGTTTAAGCTAATCTGCTATTGGACAAGGGTTCCACCTCTCAGTCCTCTCTTTTTATACATGTTTCACCAAGCTCGCTCTTTCTGGCAGTTGCTACTGGCAGCTGCTATTTTGGGCTCATTTTCTTATACAGGCTTCACCGACCTACTCCTTCCCTACTGACTTACCTACCCAGACCACAAACACATTCAATTATGCATAACATACCTACCCCTCCCTGCTTGTCTCCCCTTCTTCTGATTCTCCTCGCAATTGTTTCTACCCCAACCCCTCATGCTCCATAATCTGAGACTCCTGTCTCTCCTTTCCACTCTGTTTTCATAGCCCCTACCTTCATCCTTGCTGTAACCCCCACACCCCCTCTGTTACACTGCTCCCTCTTTCCTCTCCAACCCCCTGCCACTTTATTTTCAGTACCAAGCCACCTTGCTCTCCTTCACCTCCTGTTAATTCACTCACCTGACCCCCACTCCTCCCATAAACTTCCTAAATACCCAGCCCATCACAAAAGTCCAAAAATCCACTTCCTCACAATCGCACTTCTATTACTTGCTTCAGGTAATGTTCATCCCAACCCAGGATTACACCTTCCCCTACCAGTAACCATTCTACCAATAACAGTCAATCTTCTCATCCCACCTCTGCCTTCACAAAGGGTCTGAAGATTCTCCATTTAAATATCTGCAGTTTCGTCTCAAAAATTTACCTGCTGCAATCAGCGGTAATCTCCTTCACACTGGACATTCTAATCTTAACAGAAACCTGGTTGAATGCTAATATACCTGATCTCTCCGTAGCCATACCTGACTACTCCATAATAAGGCAGAACAGGGCCGGTTGGGGAGGCGGTGTTGCTATGTACATCCTGTCCTCACTTCAGCACTCTGTCATTCTTTCTTCCTCTTTACCTTCCACCTACAAAGCCCTTGTTGCAAATATTACCTTGCCTTCCTCCTCCCCTATCTTCTTAGCTGGGATCTACTGTCATCCTGGTACCAAGCCCTCTAACACAATAAATCTCATTACCTCTATAACTTCACTGTCACGTAAAGGTGAGTTATATATTCTAGGTGACATAAACCTAAACTGGCTGTCCCAGCCACTTCCAAGACATGGAATGACATCTCTGCCCTCAACCTCTCCCAACTCATCCTGGAACCCACCTGTCTAAATTATAAAACCTTCAAACACTCCATGATAGACTGGGCTCTCACCTCCCACCCCCACTGAGTCATTAAATTAGGCATCCTCCCTGATGCCCTCAGTGATCATCACCCAATCTACATAATCAGGAAAGTCCATAGAACTAAACCATCACACAAAATCCTGCAACTCTGCTCCTTTCACTCTCTAGACCTCAACCCTCTTCTAAATGAACTAGCCAGCTCTGATTGGACCCAGTAGTCTCTGCCCCGTCCATTGACCTAGCCTGCGCATGTTTCAAAGTTACATTTCTAGCCACCTGGAACTCTTATGTCCCTTTCAAATGCACCAGAGTTCATGGAAATCATCTTTCCTGGATCATGACAGAGTTACTGACCAGTCTCAGGGATCATGATAAAGCCTAGAGGAAACATAAGGCCTCCCAGCTTCCTCAAGACTATACCAAGTATAGTATGGTAAGAAATGCCTGCACAAAAGCAACCAGGCTAGTGAAGGCTGAATATTTTAAATCATCTTATCAAAGGATCACCAATTCACCATCCAAATTCTGGAAAGTGGTCCGTTCCCTATTCTCCCCTCCCTTGCTTCCACCACTCCCAATGCTTAAAATAAATAACATATTAATGTCCAAACCATGCTTAGTGACTCAGGAGTATTACACCTCTTGTGCCTCAACCCTTCTAAAGTCTCTCCCCCCAAATTTTTCTTATCCCCATCCTCCCTCTCCTAGCACACAACCTTTCCAGACCCACCCTTCCTTCTCCTTCACAACTGTCTTCCCTGAGGAGACACTAAGGACCCTTGTCTCTTTCAGTCCTTCCAAAGGCTCCTCACTGGATGACCTAGACCCTAAACTCCTTTACCTTTCTGCTACTGCTATCGTCTACCCTTGCTCCTTAATTGTAAATCTATCCTTTGTGTCCTCATCTGTCCTTTCATCCTGGAAACATCCAGTGATCCTCCCTCTCCCAAAGAGTGGTGACCCTTCCTCCCCTGCCAACTACCATCCAATCTCCCTTCTAGCCACCCTTTCCAAACTCCAAGAACACCTGGTTCTTTCTCAGCTTACCTCCTTTCTTGCTGACTTTTCCTTTTTCACCCCCTTCCAATCTGGCTTTTGGAAGAACCACTCCACTACCATCTCCCTCCTCAGGCTCACTGACTCCATCCTCACCGGGATGGACAATGGCCTTATCACCTCTGCCATCTTTGTCGACCTTGTCAAGGCTTTTGACACTGTCTCCCATACTCTGCTTCTAGACTCCCTTGAGACTACTAATTTGTCTACTTCTGCTCATAACTGGTTTAGAGCTTTCCTCACAGGCAGAATGCATTCAGTCAAGATTCAGGATGCAGTGTCTCCCCCACTCCCAATCTCCGCAGGAGTCCCTCACGGCTCTGTGCTTGGCCCCATTCTCTTCTCCATATTCCTAAATGACCTAGCCACAGTCTGGTCCCCCTCTTCCCCTATCTACATGTATGCCAATGACAATGTCTTGTTCACCTCCAATAAATGCCCCATCGATGTAGCAACCGCCCTTCAGCTTGACTTCCAGCAGGTTCAGCTCTGGTTTGCCTCACATCAGTATTCCTAAATGCCAAAAAGACTGTCTCCATGATCTTTGGCAGAAGGCAGAGACTCTCCAGGCTACATCCCTTACTCTCTTTCCACATCCTTGATGGGACATTCCTCAAGGACACCTCCTCTTTCAGATACATTGGAGTTTGGCTGGATCAAGACCTCACCTTCTCTGGCCACAATGATGCCATCCTGAAAAACTGCACACCAAGCTTGGTGCCTTATTTAAGAACCATAGTTGCATCTTTCCTATGGTGCAGTGTGAACTAGTCCAGAAGATGGTACTACCTAACTGTATTTTTGACTATTGCGATGTGGTCTATGGTGCCACTCCTAAATCCTCCCTAACCAGACTGGACACCCTTTTCAACTCCTTCTGTTGCTTCACCCTTGACGCCCCATTTTGCATGCATTATTGTGATCTCTACCATGCCTTGTCCTTTCCCCCACTTGCAAAAAGACACCTCATTCACTGCACCAAACTCACCTCTAACTTCTGGCTAGGGGAACTTCCCTCCTACCTCTCATGCTCCCTCTCTGCCTCCCTCCTCCCTCCCTCACACTTCCTCCAATCTGCTGACTCCCGTACTCTGTTAGCCCCCTGTCAAACCACCCTCATTGTCCAGTCAGGCTTCACTCATTGCTTCCCTAAAATCTGAAACTTTCTACCCCCCCCCAAATTTGTCACTCCTGCTCCTTCTCCCTTGCCTCTGCCTTACATTACTTCCTATCCTCTAGCTGCTCATGTTTTAACCCTTCCTAAATAGCTCCCCTATGAGCCTCACCGCCACCCACCTCTGTCCCATTTAAATCCTCCCTCCACCTTATGTCCTAGCTACTTAGCACTCACACTCTACCACTACCTCTTGCCCCCTTGCTTCTACCGTCTCTCCTTCATCTACGCATGTTACTAATTTGTCCGTGCCAACTCTTGCCCCCTGGCAGGGTTCTCTGCATCCTGGAGGGGTCTAGCATGGGATAAGTCCTTTCTCCTCACTCCTCCTTCCGTGTTATCTTTTCTATCCAATTCTTGTTGCAATCTAATGAACCTAACTTCTGGCAGGGTAATCAGCATCCTGGAGAGGCCATGTTTTTAGGCAAAGCTTCCTCCTTCCCTCTTCTTAGCATCACCATTTAATACACCACTACCAATACTTATCATTACCACTTCTTTTCCCTACCTCTCCCCTTCCAAGTTATTGCCTCACTCTACCTCTTGCAGGGTTCTCTGCATCCTGGAGGTGTTAGCACTTGGCTTGACTCATCCTTCCCAGCCCCACTCCCTCACTCCCTCCTCCCCCCCTCCCTCTCTCCACAATTCTCTACCACCCTGCACTTAAACTTGGTTTAGCACAATTGCACTAACTTCCTGCACGTCTTTTTTTTGCCTAGTCTAGGTTGCTTCCAGCTTGCACTAGCCTGGAGTTATCCTTAGTCATTTTAAATTGTTAACTGAATTCTTCCTATATAAGTATTTGAATGTGTCTTTATATAGATGTAATTGAATGTGTACACTAAATGTAAATGTTTGCATAATCCTCAGTCATGTTAAATGGTAACTGTATGTCATCCTACAAATGTAACATGTGTCCTCTGCAAATGTAGCTGAATGTATATTTGCCATGTATGTTAATATTAACTGTATGTTTTATGTCACATCCATATGTACCCCTCAGATCACACCGGGAGATGAGCAACTTGTTGTTCAGTGTGTGTCCCTGATGAAACATTTCAATAAATAAAAAAACAACAGGAATGATGGGTGCAATTGGGTACACTGCCAAGTGTGTCTGCCATTTCAGCTGTACTGACCCATGCAACCAATGGTGCCCTAACCATGCCACTCAATGTGTTGCATACGCCTGTGATATTCAGTGTGTGAGCCACCCTTCCAATGCTTAATGTGCTGCAGTGGGCACAGATGGGCCCATTTGTTACGTATGCATGGCTGTTGCCTGTGTGTGGCATTCATGCCACATGCTAACCTAGCTAATGTCACATATCCAACAGTCATACTCACTGCCTCGCACGGAAGTGTTCCCCGATGATGGTGTCCCTGTGCTGCCTCTCCTCTATAGCCATCAATGCATTACACCTCTCCTGCATGGCTGAATCTCCCCACCTGCTAGCTCCACTTCCTCTGCTATGTCACTCTCCTAGTCCTGTAACACTATTCAATGGTCAACGGCCATGTTGTGGAGCATGCAACAGGCCAGAAATATGTCACAGACCTTTGGTGGACAGTATTGTAGTGCACCACCAGACTGGTACAGGCATCTGAATCCCCTCTTTAGAATGCCAAACACTCCCTCTATGATGTTCCTTGTCCTGGTATGTGCACCATTGTAACGTACCTCAGCCTCAGTCATGGGCCGCAGGATGGGCGTTATCAGCCACAGTCTCAGGGGGTATGCACTGTCACCTATGGATAGGTGGGAGATGTGTTGTTATTCAGTGCCATATTGCCCTACCGTACACAGTCTAGCCCTCCCATGACACCTGTCTGCTAGTTATGCACTTCTCTGCACCCTCTGGAGAATCAACCAGTATCCACTGCCAGCATTGGCTCCCTATTTCCATCGCTCACATATTCACACTGTGTCACACATTTACTGCTCCCCCACCTTGTTCCCACACTGTGCAGTCCATGTGTGTGTGGCCTCACCCTTTGCATCATCCATGCCACCCAATGTTGTGTGCCACACAGCTGTACAGTGTGTCACCATGCCCACTCTACCCATTCACCTGTTGCGGCATTGTCGACTGTGCGTGTGCTGCCCACAATGTCTCATGCACTGCTGTCCATTCACCACACGTGGTTGGACTTTGTGCGTGCCTTGTTGCCCAGTTACCTTCTGCGCACTCTGTACAACCTCCATGCCTGCGCAGTCTGTGTTTCATGGTGCACTGTGCTGCTGTTGTGTTGCACTCACCCACAAGATGACCACTGGACAACTCCACAGACTCGAAGTGGTGGCACAGGTCTGACAGGTGCAAGATGTAGGCATCATGTGCACTTCCCAGGGTAGTTGACTTACACATACGTGATGCACCCTGTGGCTTTGCACACCACCTGGCAATTGATAGAATGGTAGCCTTTGTGATTTCTGTATTACTTGCTGTCAATGCCAGGTGGTGCTCGTACGGCCACATGGGTGCAGTCTATATCACCAAGTATGCTGAATAGGTGTGCAACCCTGTAAAGTCCTGCCTTGCTTCCGTCCATTTCACTGCCATGCTGGGGAATTTTATGTACTCACCATTGCGTCACAGCAGAGCACTGAGGAACTGAGTCAGGAGCTTGGATGTGGTTGACTGTGTTATGCCGGTGGTGTCCCCCACCAGCATCTGAAAGATGTCTGTGGCAGGCATGCAGGCACATGGCTGCTTTGATTAAGAAAGAAATGGCACTCCAGGCAAACATTACAAATTAACCACATTTATTAAATAATACTTTTTTAATGAAAGAAGAAATCAGATAAAGTATATTCAAATATTTTATAAAACACAATGTACAGGTTCACATACCATGTCAGTAATAGCAGCCCAGTGCTTTGAGGCCACAAAGACCTCTTCATCAGGGATGTGGCATTACTGTGAGGTGCATGTTTATGTAGTATTTTAACCACCAGGTGTTGGCAATTACCCCATTACTTCATTAATGATCTTCATTAATTACATGAATCCCTATTGGTGGATTCATTTAATCAATTACACTTAGTGATCAGAAGTTAACAATAAATCGCAAAGAACATACATTTGTTTTTATATACTTTTGTGTTGATTAAAATGCATAACAATCTCCTTTTAAAATTAATTTTATAAACAAATCATATTCGATGAATTCCTTCCATTTCCCAGGAGAAGAGGGAAGGAATGTGTGTTAGGAGGCTCTCCATAGTGCACCCTAATGCAATTAGACTATTTAAAGGGATATTCCCTAATTCTGTCATCAGGGTGCACTGCCTCCCACCACACATGCCATCCTCTTAGAACCATGGAAACTAAAAATGTTCAGAACATCAACCTTCAAAAAACATGTTTCCCTCACAGTTTAAAAAGTCATAACCTTTCCAAAATATATTAATTTTCAATCCCTCGAGTAACCAATGTTTACCAACTACCCATAGTTCCTGTATGTTTACATTTTTTAATACATTTTTTATTTAACATTTTTTTTCTTGCTTCAACCCCTGTTCACAGGAAAGATTTCCAATCCATAACATCATTAAATCTTGATGACTTCAGAAAACATCCAGTTTGATTCTTTTTGATTTAGCACTCTACTCCTCTCCCCACCCCTAGTCAGTGGTGGCACATGATCAATACCCATATAAGAAATACTATGATCTCTTAGTTATTCTTTTTTTTTATACTGTTTCTTTATCCTCCTCCTCCTACTGCTGCCACTGATCCCTCTCTCAGAGCTTTCCTTGCTGATCCCAATTTACAGCCCCAAGGAATCTTCCCCTAGAGTGCTAACGCTGCCCATGTACCTTCAGAGCCTCAGATTACCCTCCAGACAGGGCGGTGGAGATCCCCTCATCTCCCCCTGAGCATTTGCTGGGAGCGCGCACAACGTAGTCTGCTTCTCGATTGCTGTCTGGAACCACCGCTGAGGCCCATCGCCTAGATCAGGGCAGGGTTTTTTCCGGTGTTCTGATGGATTCCCTACTCTGGCATGCAATGAGGAAAAAGGCTGCCAGCATGCGTAGAGATGCACGTTGAAGCCAGTCCTCTGCCGATATCTACCCTTGCACCAGAACACCTCTCAGCTGCACCGACCACCCTGAGGTTCCCCAACAGATGGCGATATCGCAGCGGAGAGTGCGCCCCCCCCAGAGAAGGAGAGCAGCCATTGGGCACTCAATCCTTCTCTCTTCCGGCTGACCCCCGTCGACCCGAGTCCACTCTCGAACCTGGGTCGCTGGTGTGGTACGAGGTGTGGTATCCAGTGCCTCAACCCTCAGTGCCACCGGGCTGGCTTTTAGTTCTTCTCTTTGATTCAAATGTTTTGCTATTGGGTGTTGCAGATTCTCCTGTTGAAGTGCTCTGAAGTTTTCCTGTACCCTCTCCTTCAGCTTACCCACAGTCTGTCCTATGTAGAGACGACCACATGAACACCAGATAGCATACACTGCATACATGGTGTTACAAGTTAAAAACTGTGATATGTTAACCTGTGCCATTCCTGTACTGCTGGGGTAAATGAAGACATTGCCCTGTCTTGCGTTTGTGCGTGTGATGCAATTATGACATGGGGAAAACTCATTCAGTTTTGGTGGCAACCAATTCCCTAAGGGCCTGGATTCCTTGTATTCACTGTGTACCAATAAGTCCTTTAGATTTTTTCCCTGTATAAATGAGATAAGCGGTTCCTTCTCACTTACTTCCTTTAAATCGCTATCTGTGCCCAGTTCGTGCTAGTGTTGTTTAATTGTGGAATGGATGTCCATCGACACTGCCGAGTAAGCTGTCACAAAGCATACTTTTCCCTCACTTTCTTTTTTTCTACACTCCAGAAGATCATTCCTGTCTACCTGTTTAATTTATCTGAGGCCTGTCTCAGGACCTGTTCTGAATATCCCCTCTGATGTAATCTTTGAAATAATGCTTGGCTGGCAATATCAAAATCACTTTCCATTATATTATTTCTTTCAAGTCTAATGAGTTGAGAATACGGTAAACTTTGTATAAAGTGCCTAGGGTGGGCATTAAGTTCATAGAGGGTACTATTCCCTGCTGTACTTTTTCTAAATCCCACCATTGCAACAATGTTACCACTAACACCCAATAGGCAGAGATCCATGAATTCTGTCCTGTGTTTATCACTTCTTGATGTAAAATGAATTCCCATTTCATTCTGGTTAAGATAAGCGAGAAATTTTCTCATATCTACATCCGTGCCATCCCAAATTAACAGCAAATCATCTATGAAGTGGGAAAAGAAAACTATGTTTCTAATAAAAGTTTTGTGACTGGGGTCATATATGGCCACCTCATCCCACCAACCCATAAAAAGGAGCCCATTGCAGTGCCCCTGATCTGGAGGTAATATTGTTCATTAAAAAGGAAATAATTCCCCTTTAAAATAGGTTCCAGAGAGGAAATGATAAACGGAATGGGAAACACTTTCTCTGATTTTAACATCATAGCCACTGCCTCTGTGCTTTGCTTATGGTCAATGACAGTGTAAAGGGAATTAACATCTAAAATTAACCAGGTGTATGTTGGTTGCCACCTAAAACTCTTTAACTTTCTCAATACTGCTGTGGTATCTTTGATATGAGACTTCAACATTGTTAACACTTGCTGTAGGAATTTGTCTACATAACCTGCTAAGGGTTCAAACAAGGAGTTATTGCCCAAAATAATTGGGCGTCCAGGGGATTTTCCCTATTTTTGTGGAGTTTTGGTATATGATAAAATATCAGTGTCTGGGGGTATTGACGGCACAGTGCTTTCTGTTCACCCTGCAGAATCCAACCCTTCTCCACTGATTCAAACAAAAAAAGATTTAAATTCTTTCTTTGTAGATTCTCTCTTCATTACGTGTAGTGTCTTATATGTTCCGACATCTGCGAGTTGTCTGAGTGCCTCAGACTGGTAGGCCTTTTTATTCATAATTACAATATTTACACCTTTTTCAGATGGTTTAATCTCCATGTTGCATGTTCTGGATTTCTTTTAGAGCTAAGTGTTCTGAGGCACTCAGATCATCCCGGTGAGAACATTGCTTTCTTTGTTCAAACACTTTTTCAATATCCTTGACTACTATACCCTGGAAAACCTTCATGGCTTCATATCCAATATTTAGCATGAAAAGGTTGATTTAATCTTTGCCATTGGTTTGGACACAACTCTTTAATCATACCTGTTTACCCAGTTGCACCTCGACCCCAACCCCCCCGGTTCAAAGGCATCTTTTGCTTCCTACAATGCTTCTTGCAGTTTGTCCATGGTCAAAACATCAATTAATGCCTCTTCCTCCTGTTCATTCTCAGCAGACTACAGCACTAAATTTAGTGCTGGGTCTGTAGAGAAATATTTTTCTAGATGTAACTTCCTGAACAATTTAAACAAGTCACAGAATATTTCAAATTCATTCGCTGGTTGTAACGGTACAAAAGAGAGACCATATTTTAATACCTTAAGCTGTTCATCCAAAAAAGGTTGAGAGGAGAGACTGACTAGAGTTAAATCTTGCAAAAAAAAAGAACCATCCATATCAATTGCAGTATAATTTGTGTTCACTTCTACAGTACCTGTCTAGCATCCCTTGATTCACATACAATTCTCATTCAGCTTGTACTGCATCTTTGGGTGCATCTCCCACCTCAACAATTGATTTTTTTCTTTTTTGTGAAGATTACCCATCCTGGGGGCCCCATGTTGTTGTTCCATGTCTGAGTCCCTGCTAGAGAAGTGTTCATTCCTTCCCTGGGGTACAGAAGCAGAGGAAGAGTCACCTGACCATTGGCTTACCCTGAAAGACCTCCTCCTGCCTCACGATTGCTGTTTAGTAAACTTCTCCCATTTGTATACTTTATCATTTTAATAATCTTTCTCATCCCAGATGAGTTTTGTTTTCTTTCTGTTTATTAATATCACTTCTCACCTCTTTGCCTTTTCTGTTAATTTCTGATCCAAGCTAATAATGAGTTCCGTATTGCCAAAGGCCGACAGCTGGGTGTGTAACACTTAATTTCTTCTAATACTAAAGCTCGTTGGTACTTATCCTTGTCAATTTTAATTTTTGTAAATTCTGCTGAACTGTCTGTGAGATTCTTTTCCCGCCTCTATCAGTAATGCATATCGGTTAAACCACAAGCCGGCATTTTGGTAACTTGTAGCCCACGAGGAATTTGCTCCTTATCCAAACTTTTCTTTAGAAACCATATATTGTAATGCAATGCAACCTCTTTCAGTACAGCCTTTTTCAGTTTTACAAAGACTGCAAATATTTGTCTCCTCAAAACCAGTGCTGGGGTCAGATTCTGGATTATGGTCCAAGCAAACAATGGCTCAGGAGGATGCCAAGTTAGTACTATCAATAAGAATGCCATTCCTGTTCAATTAACTTTTTCTTCACTTTGTTAATTTCAGTAGAGGCATTCTCTCTCCGAGATGTGAATGAACCTGTGCTGCTTCCCCAGTAACGCTGCCTGTAACCACAGTATCTGCCAGTGCACACCATCACGATCCTATGAAATACTGAAAAAAGAAAGAGGGTGCACTCAGTTAAGGTCGGGTGCCATAAAATGTAAATATATTCACTTAAGCAAGAAACAGCACTCCAGGCAAGCTTTACAAGTTAACCAAATTTATTAAATAATCCTTTTTTTTAATGAAAGCAGAAATTAAGTAAAGAATATTCAAATATTTCATAAAACACAATGTTCAGGTTCACATACCATGTCATTGATAGCAGCCCAGCTCTTCGAGGCCACAAAGACTTCTTCATCAGGGGTATGGCATTATTGTGAGATGCATGTTTATGTATAGAATTTGAAACACAGAAACAGAGAAACATAGAATTTGATGGCTCACCTAGTCTGACCATTCCCCTACCTAATGGCTAAGCTGAAGATCTTAGTTAACTAACGGCCTATTTCTTCCTTCCCCTCCCATTAGATTTGCCTTATGTCTGTCCCATGCTTTCATGAATTCCCCCGCTGTTTTTGACTCCACTACCTCCTCAGGAGGGCTGTTCCATGTATCCACAACCCTCTCCATGAAAAAATTACTCCCTCACATTACCTCTGAGCAGTCCCCCCCTCTATCTTCAAATTGTGCCCTCTTGTTCTTGCACATCTCTTTTTCTTAAAGATGCTACTCTCTTGGACTTTGTTGAGTCCCTTGAGGTACTTAAAAGTTTCTATCATGTCCCCCTTCTCCCTCCTCTCCGCAATGGTATACATGTTAAGATCCATTAATCTCTCTTTATATGACTTCTGGTGTAGACCCTGCACCATTTTAGTTGCCCTCCTCTGGACAGCCTCCATCCTGTCTATGTCCTTGCAGAGATGGGTCTCCAGAACTGCAAACAGTACCCCAAATGGAGTCTCATCAACTGTCTCTACAGAGGGATAACAGCTTCCTGTTTTCTACTGGTAATGCCTCTCCCTATGCATCCCAGTATCCCACCAGCCCTCCTCACTGCCTTCTCACATTGCTTGCTAACCTTAAGGTCATCTGATATGACTACTCCCAGGTTCCCCCAGGTTGTTAGAATCTCACCCCCATTGTGTACTCTTTCTCTGGGTTTTTGTTTCCCAGGTGCATTACTTTGCACTTCTTTGCATTGAATCTAAGTTGCCATACATTTGACCATTCCTCCAACCTTGCCAAGTCCCTTCACATCCTTTCCACCCAACCTTCTGTATTAACCCTGTTGCAGATCTTTGTGTCATCTGCAAAAAGATATACTTTTCCTTTCAATCCATCTGCAATGTCACTTATAAAGACATTAAAGAGGACCGGTCCCAGTACTGAACCCTAGGGTACCCCACTAGTAACCCACCTTTCTTCAGAGTGGACTCTGTTTACTGCTATCCTCTGTGTCCTGTTTTCCAGCCAATTTTTTACCCAGGCTACCACCTTGGGGCCCACTTCAAGGCTGGCTAACGTGCATATTAATCTTTTGTGTGGGATTATGTCAAATACCTTGCTAAAGTCTAGGTAGACCATGTCCACAACCCCTCCCTTGTCCACTACTTTGGGCACCCAGTCAAAGAACTCTATTAGATTTGTCTGACATGATCTTCCTGCTGTGAATCCATGCTGCCTTGGGTCCTGTGCCCCACTGGCCTCTAGGAACTCAACAATTCTTTGCTTCAGAAGTGATTCCATCATTTTCCCTACCACTGAGGTCAAACTGACAGGTCTGTAGTTTCCTGCCTCTGTCTTGCTCCCACTTTTGTGAAAGAGAATCACATCTGCCCTCCTCCAGTCCTCAGGTACCACACCATCCTCCAATGATTTGTTAAAAAGGGTAGTCAGTTGTGTCATGAGTTCTACCCTTAGTTCTTTTAGAATTCTTGGGTGAATCCCATCAGGTCCCATTGCTTTGTCCACCTTCAGTTTTAAGAGTTCTTTCAGAACCCTTTCTTCTGTGAATGGACTGGTATCGACCTCCCTATCCAGAGTGCTTCTATTCTTTGATTTAGGTACCTCCCCCTCCTCTTCTTTTGTGAATACTGAGCAGAAGTATTCTTTCAGTATCCCTGCTTTTTCACTGTCACCCTCTGCCCACCCTCCTTTCCCTTTATTAAGCCTCACTATCCCTCCCTTGGTCTTTTTTTGCTCCCTAATGTGACTATAAAAAGTTTTATCCTCCTTCTTAACTGAGCTGGCTATCTTTTCCTCAGTTTGGGCCCTTGCTATTCTGAAAGCCTTCCCTGCCTCATCCTGCTTTAACTGGTACAGTTCTCTGTCCTGCTTCTTTTGAGTTTCCTTATACTTCCTGAATGCTACCTTTTTCTCCTTAACCTTCCCTGCCAGCTCTTTTGAGAACCATAGTGATTTTTCCATCAGTTTGTTTTGTTGATTTGCTTCACACAAAGGCTTGTTGCCTTTGTGATGGCTGTTTTGATTTTTCCCCATTGTCCCTCCATCCCTCCTTCTTGCCTATTTGCAAGTATTGTTTTACGGCACTCTCCCATTTTCCCAAAGTCAGCCCTATATAGTACTTTAACCACCAGGTGTTATCAATTACCCCATTACTTCATTAATGATCTTCATGAATTATATGAGACCTCATTGGTGGGTTCATTTCATCAATTATACATAGTGATCAGAAGTTAACAATAAAGGGCATAGAACATACATTTGTTTTATATACTATCAGTGTTGACTAAAGTGCAGAACAATCTCCTTTTAAAATTTACTTTTATAAACAAATCATATTCGATTAATTCCTTCCATCTCCCATGAGAAGTGGGGAGGAATGCGTGTTAGGAGGCTCTCCATAGTGCACCCTAATGCAATTAGCATATTTAAAGGGATATACCCTAAGTCTGCCATCAGGGTGCAATGCCTCCCACCACACATCCCATCCTCCTAGATCCTTGGCTGCTGTAACCTTTGTCTCCACTACTATATGTCATGGGTTGAATAAATCAGGTCACTCTGGAGACAGCAACATAGGTGCAACCCACCTTTAAGGTATGATTTTTATTAAAAAAATAAAGAAAAATGCAAATTAACAGCTTACAGCAATGAACTTTCAGAAATAAATAATACATAAATCAAAAGAAACATCAGCACAGCTTCTCTGCCAAAGAATTAGCAGGGAAACATGATCTTTGCATCTACATCACATTAGATAACAGGAGGGCCTCACAGACGCTCTCCCTAACCACATCTGGCTCCGTATCTTAGGCTGGCTTCATTTTAAAGTGGATTAAACCCCACCTCTAACATAAAGCCACGCCTCATCATCATGGTAATTAGTAAATAATAAGGGTTTCTCAATTGAATAGAACATTTGAATACAAGAAATAAATACCCTAAAGTAAATAACCCATTTAACACATGTTAACTTCGAGTGCATATTGCTCTGCATTAATATTATAGATACTTAATGGAGAAGTGGGCTGCATTACAGGTTAGTCCCTCCCCATCTGCAGGGTAACAAACCAGAATTACCTTATAAAAGAAGTGAGAAAGGTGCCACTGACTCCTCATAGGAGAGAGCACCACGCAAGGAAAACCACATTGATTGGAGACATAAATCTGCTACAACATCCACTGGTTGCACACACTTTGATCTCTTTCTTTAAATTTCTAGACAAAGTTCATTTAATTCCACCATCTAATAGCTATTAAATTATATGTTCCTTTTAGCCGACACCTAGTATTTAATAAATGTCTGGACACATGAGCTGACAGAGAAAACCATTCAGGTCCAACTGGCATTATGTGAAGTGCTTTTACCCCTTATAGCTCTGTCCTTCCAAGTGTTTTTATGCCAAAATACTGTTTATACTAAAATCTTTAATTCAGGAAACTTGGGCCATAGCAAGGTGACCCCAAAGGTCTGTGCCTAATGTTAGTGCCACGAATACCCTTTCCTGATAGTACTACAGGACTGAACACTTTGCAAGTCCTTTGAAAATCGTGCATCCTGCACAAATGTGTGAGTGGTAAACGGCTGCACCCACCTTCAATTTCAATGAATACGGCTTTACTTGAATGACGTTTCTTACTCAAATGTAACATAAAAAAGTTATTCAAACCTAGTGCTTTTTAGCTAGTTGGAGAGTGAACATTAGCTCATGAAAAACAGAAAGTAAAAAATCAGGCAGGCATGACAGAATACATAGCAGCAGTTGGCCATTCTAACTGCAACGCATACTGACCCAAAAGCACAGAGAAAGAAATAAAAGGAAAGAATGCAGAGCTTAGTTACAATGCTGTTGCACAACAGACTTAGAAAAAGAGGAAATCAAATAAATAAGAGGGATAGAAGCGCCATGTTCATACCACAGGCTGAGCACTTACTGAAAGAGGGGGTTGAACTACTACATTTCCCCCACTTTAAGTACAAAGCACATTCCCTTCCTTCCAAACCCAAAGGAATGGGATGGGACTTCCACCGACCCTCACAGAAGTCCCACTCCAGGGCACCCTATACAATTATTATACTAATACATACATACAATATAATACAATATCATACATCATTTTTTGACCTGTGGTTGTTAGGATATATACCATACCTATCCTAAATACAGTTTTCTCAGGCACCATACATAGAAAGAAAATTCACATTCTTATGCTTACTTCCTGGTCTGTGTTTAATTTCAAAACAGTAGGGTTGTAATGCCAGGTACCAAGAAAGTACTTGTGCATTTTTATCCTTCATCTGGTTAAGCCAGCATAAAGGGTTATGGTCAGTGATTAATGTAAAACAGGTCCCCTATAAATAAAATTGTAATGCTTCTATAGCCCATTTGATTGCTAGACATTCTTTCTCTATTGTAGCATATTTATATTCTCTGGGGTATAATTTGCAACTAATGAATAAAATAGGGCAGTCTTCTCTGTTGTTATTCTGACATAAAACTGTGCCAAGACCAGTTTCAGATGCATCAGTTTGTAATTCAAATGGCTTGCTAAAATCAGGTTATTGTAATTCAGGTGCTATGCAAAGCATAGCTTTTATAGTTCTAAAAGCATGATCACAAGCTGAGGAGCAAGGGACCTTATTTGGAATATGTTTCTTATGTCAGTTAGAGGCGCCACAATGGTGGCAAAATCTTGGATGAAACGCTGGTAATAGACAGCTAAACCCAGAAACAATTGCACTTGTTTCTTAGTCTCTGGGATGAAACATTTTGCCACTGCATCCAGCTTCTCTGTCTCAGGACGTTCTACCCCATTACCCAAAAGGAAGCCCAAATACCTTGTTTCTTTCATGGCTAGGGTACATTTTGAAGGATTGATAGTTAAGCCTGCTACTTCTATTGTATGTAAGACATTAGACAGATGTGTCAGATGAGATGTCCAGCCTGTACTGAAAATAACAACATCATCTAAGTAAGCAGAAAAATATGAAGAATGACTAGTCAGCAGTCTGTCCGTATATGTTTGGAATGTGGCAGGGCTCTGTGTAAGCCAAAAGGCATGTAAGCAAATTGGTATAGACCATGGGGGTACTAAAAGCTGTTTTTTCCTTAGACTGTTCTTCTAGTGGAATCTGCCGAGAACCTTTTGTGAGATTGAGAGTGGAGATATATCTGGCTTGCCCACTACGATTGATTATGTGATCTGCCCTAGGGATAGGATAACTATCAAATTGGGATACCTGGTTAAGTCTGCAAAAGTCGAGACATAATCAGATCCCACCCTCTTTTTTAGGGACTAACTCCATAGGTGATGACCAAGGACTGTTGGAAGGTTCAGTAATATTAAATCTCCTTAGTTTTTCTATTTCATGGCTAACATCAGTACAGAGTTTTTCTGGGAGCCTATAGGCTTTCTGCCTTATAGGTTCTGAATTAGTTTTAATAGTGTGTACTACATCAGAGACCTTACCAGGGATAGTAGTAAAAGTAGGTAAATAGCGCTGGAGTATATGGTCTAACTCCTCACATTGTTGGGGGGATTGATCTGGGTTGGCGTTTATATCTCTAATGGCTTCTGTGCTTTCAAGCCTCTTGTAGGCTAAGATCAATTCTGTTTCTGGACTGCTAGACATGACATATAAACACAAATTAATATTAGAGTCAGATCTTTCATGCCATTTCTTTAAAAGATTTGCATGGTAAATAGGCTTACTGTCTCGTTTCCCTAGTATCTCTATCTGATAAGTGACAGGACCTGTCTGTGCTGTTATAGTATAAGGTCCCTGCCATTTCATCAATAGTTTATTGTCATTGGACAGTAGTAATAGTAAAAACGTATCTCCGGGGTGAAATTGTTTGTTCTGTGTTTTAACATTGTAATACTCTTTCTGTTTAGTTTGGGCTGCCATGTTCTGTTGATGTGCTTTTTGTATGTAATCAACTAATCTTTTCCTTAAGTTGACAAGATAATCCAAGATATTTCTTTATTTTACAATAGTCTCTCCCTTCCATGTCTCTTTGATAGAATCAAGAGGTCCACAAGAGTTCCACCCATACAGTACAGTTAATGGGGAAAAACCTGTTGATGCTTGAGGTACCTCTTGATATGCAAATAAAAATAGGGGTAAATATAGATCCCACTTTGTACATTCCTCATCAACACATTTTCTAATCATTCACTTTAGTTTCTGATTAAATCTTTCAGTAAGACCATCAGTTTGAGGATGTTAGGGTGTAGTTCTAACAGCAGTGATTCCTAAAGGTTTATACAATTCAGCAAGAAGGGCAGCATTAAAATGAGTACCCCAATCTGTCAGCATCTCTTTAGGAACCCCCATCTAACTACCAAAGTCTACTACTTTTTCAGCTATTTTCAGGGCTGTGGCTGTTCTGAGAGGAAAAGCCTCCAGATATTTGGTGGCATGATCACAAAGAACAAGAATAAATTGATTCCCCTTTCTATTTTTTACTAGGGGTCCAATCACATCCATTGCTAGTCTGTCAAATGGTTGTGTCACTAATGGTAGGGGCATTAATGGAACTCTTTCTCTATGGGTTACCTGACTGATTTGCTGACAGATGGGACAACATCTGCAGTATTCAGTAACATCCTTCTGTAAACCAGGCCAAAAGAAGCATTGTAATAATCTAGAAGATGTCCGCTCCCGTCCCGCATGTCCAGCACTGGGTACATCATGAGCCAGAAATAAAATATGTTTTCAATATTTCTGTGGGACTAACATCTGTTCTACTTGTCCCTGGGAAGTGGGATTTGTACAGACTCTATATAACATCCCCCTTTGCTGTATAATTTGAGGGGTACCTATGGGTGTCTGTTTCCCAAGCTATGAAAAGAATGGGTTAAGTGTACTATCATTTTGTTGTTCAACTGAAATATTAACAAAATGATATTGAGGCATGGCAGCATGAGTCCCATTTTGTTTACATTTCCAGTCCTTCTGGAGTCGTCTCTTCTTTGCTTTTGTTTTCTTTGACCCTTTAACCTCTTCAAACAAGGAATCATCAAAATAAAATGCAGGATCTTGCTGTATTTGCTTTGACTGGGCCCTAGTGGTCACAGCTGATTAATAAATGTCACAAGATGTTACTAGCTCAGTGAAGGCAGGAAAATCCTGTCCGATGATCAAGGGTACAGGTAAGGTAAGTACTACACCCAATGTTATATCTCTATTTTGTCCCTTAACACACACTTGTGTCTTTGCAGTAGGTTACTGATGCACATCACCATGAATATATATCACACCAGTTGGTTTTGTACTCAACAGCTTAGTGTCCAGTAAGTCAGCTCAAATTAAGCTTTGTCTGCTCCCAGAATCCACCAAACCATCCACAGCAATACACCCACTATAGCCTTTATCACAAAGTTCTCCAGTTTCATAGAAGCAAGGTAAACAGGTTTCTTTTTTGGACAAAAGCAGGCAATATGTTCCAGTCCATGACAATAATGGCATTCAATGGTGAAATCAGTCTTTTTAGATGTCACATCCTGTCCTTCCCCTCTGGATTTATTAGTCCTGGACCCAACTGGTGAAACAATGGAAGATCTTACTGTAGTAGTCAAAGAGGTGGTAGCAGGAGTAATGTTATCTGTCCTTCTGTAACCTTTCTGTACTGGTTGATGTGCTGATAAAATCCTCAGCAAGAGTGATTGCTATTTCTACATTTTCAGGATGATGTTCCCTTATCCACAACTGTACATCAGCAGGCATAATCTGGATGAATTGTACCAACACAAATTGTTCAAAAATCACTTGCACAGTGATTCCCTCCGGTTGTAGCCATTTCCAGAATAAATCATTCAGCCGTGTATAAGTCTCCCAGGGTGGTATGTGAGGTAAATGTTTCAAGGTTATAAATCTCTGCCTATATCTCTCTCTCTGTATTTATATCATAGCATTTCAATGTCTCTTTTTTCACAGCTGCATAATCATCAGCTGTCTGACTGCTCATACATATATAGGCTAATTCCGCTTTGCCAGATAAATATGGTGAAAGTCTTACCACCCATTGTGTTGCAGGCCAGTTGCAAGCTTGAGCCACAAGTTCAAAAGTTGTTAAATATGCTTGTTTGTCATCTGAAGGCATCATTTTTTAGTTTCATGTCTCTTGGATTCGTCTGGGCAGCCCCCTGACCAGCCCCAAAGAGCTGCAAGGTATGCATGGTGTCAGCCAATCTCTTGTCTTGCCTTTTCTTTCTTGTTCCCTCTCCTTAACATCTGCTTCACCTTGGTGTTCCAATTCCACTTGTCTAATAGCCAAGCAATGAAGCAAATACCTGAGGTCCTTGGGGGTGTTACAGGCTGTTCTTCCTCTTGTTCTCTTATACTGTCTTCAGGTTTTGCCTCTGCAGTCTGCATGTTCTTTTTTATCTTAGGATGAGTAGCAGGGGATAAACTAGTGAGAAGTGGTTCACCAGAAACAGTGACTTAAGTCCTGGTTAAAACCCCAGATAAGGCACCAACTTCCTCCAGTCTCTGGGCCATGTACCTGCTGAAACCACATTTGGCCTGGATACTATGTGTAGTATCTATGCTCTGGAGTCCACCTAGCACCTGTGGATCTCCGATCAACATCACTCCTGGTACAAAATGTCATGGGTTTAATAAATCAGGTCACTCTGAAGACAGCAATATATAGGTACAAGACACCTGTAAGGTATGATTTTTATTAAACAAAATAAAGAAAAATGCTAAGTAACAGCTTACAGCAGCGAACCTTTGGAAATAAATAATACATAATTCAAAAGAAACATCAGCACAGCTTCTCTGCTAAAGAACTAGCAGGGAAACATAATCTGTACATCTACATCACATTAGATAACAGGAGGTCCTCACAGGGGCTCTCCCTAACCACATCTGACTCCATATCTTAGACTGGCTTCATTTAAAGTGGGGTTAAACCCCACCTCTAACATAAAGAAACACATCATCATCATGGTAATTAGTAAATAATAAGGGTTTCTCAATTGAATAGAGCATTTGAATACGAGAAAAAAATACAGTAATGTAAATAACCCATTTAACACGTTAACTTCAAGGGCATATAGCTCTACATTAATATTATAGATACTTCATGGAGAAGTGGGCTGCATTACAGGTTAGCCCATTCCCATCTGCAGGGTAAAATACCAGAATTACCTTATGAAAGAAGGGAGAAAGGTGCCGCTGACTCCCAATAGGAGAGAGCACCACGCAAGGAAAACCACATTGATTGGAGCAGAAAACTGCTACAACATCCACAGGTTGCACACACTTCATTCTCTTTCTTTCTTTAAATTTCTAGACAAAGTTCTTTTAGTTCCACCAGCTTGTAGTTATTAATTTATGTGTTCCTTTTAGCTGAGACCTACTATTTAATAAATGTCTGGACACATGAGCTGATGGAGAAAACCGTTTGGATCCAACTGGCATTATGTGAAGTGCTTTTAATCCTATAGCTCTTTCCTTCAAGCAATTTTATGCCAATATACTGTTTATACTAAAATCTTTAATTTGTGAAACTCGGGCCATAGCAAGGTGACCCCAAAGGTCTATGCCTAATGTTTGTGCCGCGAATACCCTTTCCTGGTAGTGTTACAAGAATGAACAGAATACATGGTAGCAGTTGGCCATTTTAACTGCAATGCATACCAACCCAAAAGCACAGAGAAAGAAACAAAAGGAAAGAATATAGAACTTAGTTACAATGCTGTTGTGCAACAGACTTAGAGAAAGAGGTACTTAAATAAAAGAGAGGGATAGAAGTGTCATATTCATACCACAGGCTGAGCACTTACAGAAAGGGGGGGGTTAGCTACCACACCATGGCATGACTTCTGTGTGTGGGTGCCTACAGTTTATCATTGACCAGCTCTCAAAGCTGTCTCAGCATTGCCCTTTCTAGTTGCTATAAGCCCAGGATCTCTGTGTCCATCAGCTGTTTGAATGTTATGTGTGGCTGTTATCATCTATGTTGGTCCTTCCATGTACGGGTTCTCCATCAGCCATACTGTTGTTCCCTCAGTCTTCTCACATCAGCCATTACCACAGCCTTGCAAGATAGTAGACCTGTAATGATGCTACTGCCTGCTGCTATGTTTGCTGTGTGTGTCTGTCACACTGTGTTGCTATCTTTGACTCTGTTTCCCTGTCTCCCTTTCTCAGAGTGCAGTTCCTGTGTGTGGCACTGGGTGAACTGCTGAATTAGGTCTGCCTTTTGTATTTCTATCTTTGTGTGGCCGCACACAGGTCTTGTGCTCTGGCATGCTAGTGCAGTTCAGGTTAATATGTGGTTCATAGCATATTCTCGTACACATCCCCATTTACTGCATGATTTGGCCTCTTGCTGCACTACAGCACAGTCACATTTGTGCAGTGCATGGCTATCAGCTGAATATATCTCTTCCTGTGAATTTCAGTGATTACGCCCTGTTCTGTTGAATATGTTTGTCTGGGAGGGGAAGCAATGGAAAGATACTGAATAACCATATTTAATCACAACCAGTTCTTGATCTCATATATAGTAACACACAAATCAAAGGGAGCACAATGATTGATGGTAGATTAAACTGAGATTTTACAAATCTCAGCCTCCCACTGCTTGCTGTGTCACAACCACCCTAAAATAACACCTTCACTTCAAGCACATGCAGCTCACTGAGTTTCTCAACTCCTGTTGCATCCTTCAGCTTCACAGACATCAGCCAAGAAGAGGTGTATCAATTAGTATATAAACAATATCACTAATAATGTCTTGACTCCTACAGCTCACAGCAAGTGCAATAGGATTACCCTATCAATACCCTATTCAACATTTCCCTATGCACAGGGTAAATCTCAACATCCTGGAAGTGACAAATGTCACCCCTCTGCTCAACTCAGCATTGAATCCAATGACTACCACTGTGGGTCATAATCTCTTACTTCTCAGACTATGCCAGTTTTGGCTCTCACAAAATGCAGTCGCTTGGTTCAAAAACTATATGAACAACAGATGGCAGTCAGTTAAAAATGGTGAAACCTCATTGCCAATTACTCTGAAACTAGGTGTTACCCTAGGATCCAGCTTAGGATCTTTTCTCTTAAGTATATTTGGAAATGATCTACCCCTAGAGATGCAGTAAAATAAAATTCCACGAGTGAAATTGCTGTGAAATTGGCAATTTCGCCACGTAAAATGTTTTGCAAAACTGTGGTAAAAATTTGCCTGCAATTTTGCCCATCGTCACAGGTCACAAATCCATAAATTGAACCACACACACACACACACAGACACACACACACACATATGTTGCCCTGCACCCCCCCATTTGTTTTATTTAAAAAAAAAGAAATTGACCCTCCTTGACTCCCTTGTGTCTAGTGGCCCCCCCGGCCTTCACTGGCCATAAACAGTAAATAAGCACCTCCCCAAAGTTACCCTGCCACCTCCATTTGTTCAACAAAAAAATTCACCATTCGCATTGAATGGCTGCTTGTGTTTCCCAAGGGGATTGGCTGGCTTCTGGGGCTGTGGACTGCTTGAATGGCTGAAAGATAAAGGATAGGGGATTACTTGCTGTGCAGGGGGTGGGACTGATAAAATAGGAGAGGGGGAGGGAGAGAGGTAAAGAGAACAAGGCGCACGAGAGAGGAGCTAAAGAAAATTAATTTTAACACTTTGTTTTTGCTGATTGCACTGGCGCTTCTAACACTGCTAACTCTAACAAACTGAGAAAAAAAATGCAGAGGAGTGGAGTCAGAACATTAAGATTGTTACCAGTTCGCTACTTCTGACAAAACTTTGCTTTGACCTCATTACTTTGCCTGCTCTAACAATTAAAATAAAAATACAGAGAGAGTGAGGAGTTAAGCTCCGAGAATTAATTGTAACACTCACAGAGATATAAAGCTCTGTGAAGCAATAAACTGAGCATTACAAGGCAGAACCTAAAGAAAATGTGTGGTCTATTCAAGCTACAGCAGTGAGACAGGGACAGAAGAAATTTGAGTGAGAGCTGTGGTGCACAGAATAAAAGGGCACCAAGTTCAAACCCTGAGCTGCTGCCTTGGGTCAGATGCTGTACCTGCTTGTGTTTCCGGAAGGGATCGCCTGGCTTCTGGGGCTGAGGGCTGCTTAAATGGCTGCTTGTGTTTCCCAAGGGGTTTGGACAGCTTGTGGGGCTGCAGGCTGCTTGAATGGTTGCTTGTGTTTCCCAAGGAGATTGGCTGGCTTCTGGGGCTCCAGAGAGAAGGGAGAGCTTACAATTTCGCAGAGGGAGGCAACATAACTTCCACAGGTAGTGAAATTTTGCCGCAGGTGACAAAATTTCACACGTGGTAGTGAAATTTCACCTGCAAGTGCAAGTAAAATTTCACGGGCTTAGGGGTGAAATTTCATGCCCAACCGCAGCGGAATTTCACATTTCACCCAGCAAAATATTTTGTGAAATGCGCTAATTCTGTGAAATATTTCGCTGTGCAAAATTTTCCAGTTTTGCACATCTCTATCGACCCCCCACCTGCAATAGCCTCAACATCACAACCCACCTTTATGAAGACTACATTGTGATTTATAACACATCCAAGTGCACAGCAGACCTCACCAATGTACCACAGACTGCTTTCAATAACACAAAAGTGGATAAAGGCAAATAAACTAATTCTTAACAGCAACAAAAAACAAAGTAGCAAGACCACTGCTCCCTACTTCTAACAGATAAATCCATGTTCTGGGACCCCCTTAGAAACTATCCTAGCATTCAAGTACCTTGGCCTTTGGTTGGACTCTTAGCTAAACTTTACTGAGCACATCATTAGAACTGTAAGGGGTTCACACCAGAAGCTTAGTGCTCTATGTTGGATATGAAACTGCCTCACCCTATAAACTAGGCACTTAATTCAATGAGAATCCCCTGCTGCCCACTTTGGAATATAACAGTGACTTTTATTTTACAAAGGTTTCTATGCTCCTGTCATGCCTGAACCCTTCACTCACCATCTCAGGGGCATGCTTTTGGACCTTCAGTTCTCCATAGATTTCCTCCATAGTGGAACCAGGTGGGGAGGTCTATTCTACCCACATGGAACACTCATTTATATGTTGGTCCTTGGTGCCTGTCAGTAATGTGGGTCTGTGGTGGCCAGTGTTGTCATCCTGCCTAAGTCCTCTTTGTGCCCAGTTTTTCTCCCTTTGGCAATGCCATGATATGATGTCACAGTATATATTTCTGGAGGCACACATATATACTTCACATCCTACTGCTGGCCACCACTTCATGCCACACACATGCAGCACTTCCAATCCATGACAGCCTAAAACCAGCATGACCAACTCACTCCATTGGAGAGGACAGCAGTCTGCTGGATGCTCAATCCTTTCCTCCAGCTGATCTACAACTCACCTGAGTCTGTTCTTGAAACAAGGCCTCTATCATGGCCAGCAGTAGCTCTACTTTGGGGCTCACATCACTAAGGATTCCTGACCTGTACCAGCCACCTCACTGCACAGACTATCAGTGGTGTGCAACAGCATGAGCAGACTTGCCCTGGGGTGTGAAAAAAGAATGCACCACTGCCAGATGTACAGTGTTCTTGGATTTCTACCTGCTGGCAAGAGAAGAGGACTTAAATGGGCTACACTGATACACAAGTGTATGCTCATAGATCATATGTGTATATATATAGGCAGCTAACTAAGTCCACTTAAACATGCACACTCTCTTCTCAGGCTAAGGATATCCTTTACACACACTGTGTGCTCACAAGTAGGTTGGCATGAAGGCCTTTTCCTTTGATGTTTCACCTGCTTGAAGGTCTTTCTCAAGTAACGTAAAGACTAGTGCCACTACCCAGTGCTTAAATTATGCCTTGAATGTCCATCTTGAATTCTGGCACCACTGCCACAACCCTCAAACTTACCAGGCCCAAGTATGCTTGTAGAGATGTGTGAAGCTGGAAAACTGCTCCACATATTAATTCATGAATTTGCCTCTTTTCACAAAGTTAATCTGCCTTGCAAAGTGCAAATTCACAGTAACCTGATATCTTTGTAAAATGTGAAGGTAACTTTGCCAGCAAAGTTTGGTGCAGAGGCAATGTTTGTGATGTACTATGGGATTGGAGGTCACATGTTGCTGAAATAAGCTTCATGACATGAGGAGACTGTCTTTAGTGCAGTTTTCTGAAGACAGATTATGAGGGAAGTCTGTGTGCTTGTCTGAGAAAATAAATTGTTAAAATGCACTCAAAACCAAGCATTTTGAATCAAAATTGCTCACTAATTGTTCTAGATGGCCTCACGCTGCTAGATTTGTGTTTTTTGTTTATTTTATTTATTTGCTGATAATTTAAAGCAGTGGTTTCTGTTTCGTCAGTCTGTGAAGCAGTGGTGTGAGTGAGGGTAGGTGTACTGTAAAGCAAGGCAGCCTAGAAAGTTCTGGAGCATTTTTATGGCTGTGTGGGCAGAGCTCTGTTGTTGTTTTGCCATCACTGTAGGAGAGAAAAGGGACCATGAGAAGAATGCATCCTAGTGTTCTCCTACAGCGATGTGGTGACTTCTGCACAGTGCTGACTCCGTTGCTGTGCTGTGTTGGCTCTTCTTCCCATTCCCTAAATGGATGGAGCTCCCCACCATGACAGATCACCTACCACAAGTGCACTATTTTAATCAGGCACTTCCATATTTTAAACAGAACTGCACATGTGCAGCAGTCTTGTATGTAAAGGTTTGTCGCTGCCGTCTTGTGAATGGCATACTGTTCCATTCATTTGAACTGCTATTTTTCTCTGTAACACTGGAGGACGAGTGGACACAAGACGCCTGATCCTCCTGCTCAGATATCCAGCAGCAGCAGCTACAGTAGACATTCAGTGCTTACTGTGGTGGGATCCAGTTACAAATCACTGACAATGTATTTTAAAGAAGCAAAGTGGTACAATAAATCTCTCAAAAGGCTATAAAGAAACACTGACACCTGTTGCCTCTCTCTCACTGTATTCTCTCTATAGTCAGCAGCACCAAGACACTCCATTTGCAGAATGGCAGTTGAATGCAAATTCTACTCTTTTCAGCAACCCACCCAGCAAACAAAAACAATCAACTGTGTCCTGTGACACAAAGGCTGCTAGGTTGCTGGAGATTCGTCACAATGCAAAGCTTCTCTTAGCAGTTCAAAATGTGCCACCAGAAGGTGAGTTCCTTAAAATATGTAAGCAATTATACCCAACAGGGTAGGTGGTATTGCGCTATACTGGACCGCTCAGGGGTGTAATGAGGCCTGACTCCGTGGAAAATCTGGTATAGCACAATACCGCACATCCTGGAGAGCATTAATTATAGTATTTAGAAAAATGGGTTTAGATTGAGTTAAATAAAATGTTTTAAAAAACTTCAAAAAAATCCTGCTTGCCTGAAGAATTCCCTGCACTGCACAGTGCTGGCACTGGCAGTATGGGGATATAGCTAGTCATTCTGTTGAATGCAGGAGTCACACACACACACACACACACACACACACAAAGACACACACACACACACAGTTCTATGTGTTGAACATGTTTGTAGCCCATTTTTTTTCTTTGTTTTATCATCTTGGTTATCTGGTTTATTTCTTTCTTTATTGATGTACAGTCCTATGGGAGATCCAGCCATTACCTCATGCATGACCGATGATGTGACTCTCCGAACTACTGAATGGAGTGATGGGGAGATTTGGCAAAATGCTAACTACTTTTTTTATTTTAGTTTTTATTTTATAATAAAACTGATGCTTGCCATTCAGTTGGTCATGTATCACTTCACCATGTATGTGAGCAGATGCTGACTGCATGAGCCCAGAAGTATGTGGGTGGTGAGCTGTGATGAAGGGCAGCGTATTACTACTTGCTGATGGTCTCACTCCCCTTCCTACTACAAGCTGCACACTAGTTGTTTTTTCACCTCATTTTCAGGGTAGCGCAGTTGTGAATGGGTGAATCATAATGCAGTTGGCAGATGGATCAAGAGCAGGACCCAGGATCCAGAGAAATAATACAAATGACTGTTGCAATGGATTTAGCAATCTGGAAGCTGGCTGTGCTTAAGGTCAGAGGTAAGCACACTGTGTGCTACCAACCCATGCTAATTTTCTTTTGGTGTGGTCCAAAAGTAAGAAGGAAAGGGGATGTGACATACATGTTGTGGCAGTATTTGGATGTGCTGTATCTCTTGTTAAGCAAGAGAAAAAATCGTGGCTATTTAAAACCAAAAATGTGAAGGCCACGTTGATATTTCAGAAATCAGGTAGTATGAGACTGGCACTTTTTTACTTGGGCTCTGTTGCCCTGACAGATGTCCATCTTGCCAGGGGTATCAGCCAGTCAGAGCCTAGGATATTCTTAAGCCATGTTCTAAGCTGGTAGAATGTATAGCTCCTTAGAGTTATTCACATCTGCCGCCACAATGCAAAGCTCCTCTGAGCTATTCACATCTGCGGCCACAATGCAAAGCTTCTCTGAGCTATTCACATCTGCCGCCACAATGCAAAGCTCCTATGAGCTATTCACATCTGCCGCCACAATGCAAAGCTCCTCTGAGCTATTCACATCTGCCTCCACACTACAAAGCTCCTCTGAGCTATTCACATCTGCCGCCACAATGCAAAGCTCCTCTGAGCTATTCACATCTGCCGCCACAATGCAAAGCTCCTCTGAGCTATTCACATCTGCCGCCACAATGCAAAGCTCTCTCTGAGCTATTCACATCTGCCACCACAATGCAAAGCTCCTCTGAGCTATTCACATCTGCCGCCACAATGCAAAGCTTCTCTGAGCTATTCACATCTGCCACCACAATGCAAAGCTTCTCTGAGCTATTCACATCTGCTGCCACAATACGAAGCTCCTCTGAGCAGTTCAAAATGTGCAGCTGGAATACAAGCTCCTTAAACTATGCAGCCGGAATGCACAGCTCCTCTCAGCTATTAATATTGCTGATTTAAGTAGCAGAAAGAATATCAAATGTTTATAATCCCAATATATCTCTAATAGCATGATGTTACTGTTTGGGAAGGGGGTTAAAGAGTAACTAAATGCAGCAAGAAACCTACTGTGCAATAACTAGTTCTTATAAGATGTGTCTGTGAATTAAGCTTTCCAATTAAATGGGGAAGCCAGGTTGTCACAGGCCCCTCCCAGAAATCAAGGTAGGAAGCCAAGGGCTGTGGGGGGGATGGGAGGAGGGGGAGGAGCTGATGACATCACAAGGCACGGGCTGGGACAAGGGTGAGCATCATATTTCATATTGGATTTCATACTGGAGAAATAGGAAGTCAAAAAGGCATAGCCCATACAGACTTCCCCACTATTCAGTGGTGATAACTGAAGTTATCAACAACAGTGAGATATCTATCTAATCCCTCTTTAAACTTAACCACACTATCCGCCTCTATCACATCCTGAGGCAGTCCATTCCACAGTTTAATTGTTCTTCCTAAAAAAAAAATCTTCTTATCTCCATCCTACATTTAATTTCTCTCAACTGTCTGTCATGTCCCCTCAGCTGATATGGATTATATTTAAATTGTAAGTTCATCTCTTTAAACATATTGTTATTTTTGGTAATACTATATAATCTCATTATGTCCGCTCTAACTCTCCTATTCTTCAAGGTCCACAATCCCAGTTTCTCTAGTCTGTCCTCATACCTTAAGTCCTTACAACATGATATCATTTTGCTGTAAGACCTCTGTGGTCTCTCTACCAATTTTACATCCTTTATTAAAAATGGATTCCATACAGCAGAGCAGTAATCCAACATTGGCCTAATCAGTGTTTTGTACAGCGGCATCAACACCTCAGTATCTCTTGACTGAAAACTCCTTCTCGCACTGTTTATCAGAAACATGACTCTGTTTGACATGTTTCTACAGTGTGAACTATTTTTCAAAACATTCTGAATGTAAACTCCCAGATCTTTCTCTAAATCCGATATCTTTAGCTTTAAATTCTTTATATGATAATTCTGATGCACATTGTGTTTTCCCAAATGCATTATTACACACTTCTCAACATTAAATTCCATACCGTTATTCTCAGCCCATTCCATGATTTTGATCAAATCTCTACCAAACAGCTATCTGTCATCAAAGATGTTTACAATCCTGCCTATCTTAATATCATCTGCAAATTTAACCATTTTACTCTGACTATTGATTTCCAAGTCACCTATAAATATACCAAACAAAAGGGGTCCCAACATGGACCCCCGTGGAACTACACTCCCCACCTTTTGTGGTTCAGACAGACAACCCCTTATCCTAACTTGTTGTTTTCTATCCCTCAACCACTGGGATACCCAATTTACTATACAGTAATCAATCCCCAACTTATTCAACTTTTAAATTATTTTATCATGAGCCCATATGACAAGGATCCCAGGGGCCTGGAGATTGGCCTGGGGGAGGGGCCATCAGGGGTCCTGATTGGGGTCCTCATGGGCTATTTAAGGGCAGCTCACAGGCAGCTAGCCCTCTTTTACTTGGATTTTTTACAGTTTCAGTACATTCATTGATGAACAAGGTAAGGAACAATCTGTTTAACTAGGCCACTACAGGCCATGTGGTTGTAGCATGGCTAGGCCCAGTAAAAATTGCATGGTTTTTAAAAGGGCCAGAAATGCAGATACAAGGTTGGTTTTAAGAAGTATCTTAGCAACTGATGTGGTTTTGTTGCTTTGAGGAATTGTTTTTCAGTATTTTTGTGAGAAAGAATGTAGCAACTGCTGTGGTTTTGTTGCTTAAGCCAGCCAGAAGCTATGGCATGGACTGATAGCAGGCTGTAGAGGCCACTTTTAATACAGTATGACATTTTCGTGGTTTAAGGTATTTAGTTCTAAGATTTGTTTTTAAAAAAAGATAAACTGGAAGATTAGCCACTGCTTTCTAGCTGTTGTAAAAAAAAGAAAAGGTGATTTAAGAATTTATGGTTTGCTGATTGATATGTTAAAGCCATTGCAGACAGACAAATTACAGGCTGGTTTGGTGAGAGGTTTCTGTCTTGGCCTGCTGGCCACATGGCTGACCGCATGGAATTTAGGGCCTAGTACTCTGGTTCAGGCAGTCAGCAGAGTCCCTTTGTAAGGGAGTTTTGCTAAAGCAACGGAGAGCCAGTTTTTAATACAGAATGAACTTTTCATGGTTTAAGGTATTTATTTCAAAGATTTGCAAAAAAGAAAAGATATGCTGGAAGATTGACCACCACTTGCTAGCTGTTGTTCAAAAAAAAGTGATTTAAGAATTTATGTTTTGCTAATTAATAGGTTAAAGCAGGCATTGGAGACAGACAAATTACAAGTGGGTTTGCTGAGAGGTTTTGTCTTGCCTGGTGGAGACTAGAAAGTAAACTATTTAAAGAATTAATGAAGATAAATAGGAGAATATAGACTTTGGGGCCTGCTGACCACATGGCATGCAAGGCCCAGAAAAGTATGTATGGCATTTGACTGGTTTTAAGAATTGGGTTTAACAAGAATAATGTTTATTTTCAGCATTTTAAAAGATACACAATAACAGGCATTTAAAAAAGAGATAACATTTGCAGGTATTTAGAATGAGCAGTTAGGGGCTGGGGATGCAGATTCAAACCTGAAGTAACTTATTAGTTGGTTACTGCTGGTTGAAAAATGGAGCATTCCTGTTTCACAGAGTTTGGGAAGGTGTTCTTGGTATGCTGGACGCTAGCGTTTTAAATGCAATGGCGTTTTAGTCGAATTTACACTTTAAAACGGAGCCAGGCATTTGCTTGACATTTTGCATTGAAGCTGAGCAGTGGGATTGTTTGTGGGGTTGATACTGTTTTAGGACAGACTTAAGTGTGATGATGCTAGTGTGGGGACAGTCAATGAAGCATGTCTCACCCGGTTTATGTTTCGACTACAGCCGCAGGATTTATTTTGGAATTTGTAGCGGCTCCCTCTTGTTGTTTCTCTACCTGCCTGTGGTTCCACTGGAAGATGGGCAGGTGGGGAGATGGGGCCATGGGCCTCTCTCATGCCTGTCAGGAGCTTTAGTACCAGTTTTAATCGGGTCAGCTCAAGGGTAGAAGTCCTATTGCCTAGGGGGACTTCAGGTCAAATCTGTCACATGCAGGTAGTTTGCAAGCTCAGGTCCCCTTGGGCTGTGGGGTTTAGGCACTGTTCACGTGGAAAGGCCCTGGGCTGGGATCCTAGGCTCTGTGTGCCATGGGGCAAGCTTTGGGGGGGCTGATCATTGGTTGCGGACAACCCCCGGCATGGGGCAAGCCTGGCTACAGCCGGAGGCATAGCACCGGGGGTGAGTAGTGGACAACCCCCAGCATGAGGTGAGCCTGGCTGTGGCTCAAAGCATAACACTGAGGGGGGCTAGCAGAGAGATAGAGAAAGGACCAATAGGACCATGATTTGAAATGTTCTCTTATTTCCGGCCATAGTAATTTTACAGAGATGGTGCCCAAGAAAAAACAGATGACCAGCAAGAGGATGATGGAGGAGACTGCTAAATTGATGGGACAGATGTCAGAGCTCATGCTGGTGGCAAAATAGAAAGAGGAGGAGGTGCAGCAGAAATGGAAGGAGCAGGACAAATGGTCAGGGAAAGGGCAACCAGCCAAGAAGCCTTGAGGAGCGAGGGCCAACCCCAAGCCAGCGGCGGTTCCATGGCCATAGCTGGTGCCAGATAACAGAAGCCTGGATGTGGGTAAAGATGTGGTGGATATCACCAAAGATGGTAACCTCAAGGAGTACTTGAAGGGGCTGCTGGGGGACATGGAGGAAGCAGGAATAGACAAAATGGAAAAAGTACTTCAGGACATATGAGAAAAGAAGGTGGGTGGGGGATGGGGGCACAAGCCAGGGGCCAGAAATATGATGGGCCCCCGGGATTCACATTGGGTGACCATGTGTCAGCCTCACTGAAGGAGCAGATATGGAAAGGGGAGTTTGTGGACATATTCGGATTGGTGGACGAGAATACCACCATGAAGTATGAGCAGAAGGAATCAGTGGGGAAGTCTGAGATGGCCGTGGCATTCGCAGTGGTGGGCCACAAGGCAAAGGAGGCAAAATGGAAAGGGAAAACCTTTGATAATTGGCAAGAGGGGTTCATGGTATATAGGGCCATAGTCTTGGAAAAGAGGTTGGAACTGGCCATCCCACTACTGAGCTACATGGCGACCATCAGGGACGCATACAAGGCTAAGTTGGGTTTCAGATGGCTTAAATATGATGAGGCCTTCTGGAGGCACATGGCAGCAAGGGGAGACTTGAGGTGGGACAGTACCCATTCAGAGCTGTGAGTGAAGACCGTGTCCATGTCAGACCAGGGCATTCCAACTGGGGGAGGCACCGAGTGGCGGATCACGCAAGCCACAGGGGCAAAAACATTTTAGGGGTTCAACAAAGCATCCTGAAACTGGGTGCACTGTAAATTTAAGCACGTTTGCTCCCGATGTGGGGGAGTGCACCCATTGACAACCTGCAGGCAAGGGGGAAGAGGGGAGGACAGGGGAACACCATCAACAGGACCTCCCCTTTTGAAAGATTGGGCGGTAGGCTCCAACAGAGGTAGGGGAGCATGACAGGGGAGGCCTCAGGGCCACCTATGGTTATTAGACAAGAGCAGGAAAGGGGTAGGTGGGGGTACTTGCTGGCCCACACCCCCATTGTACGGAGGTGGTGGAGGCGTGGACCCGGGAGTACCTGGACAGGGAGATGGGTGACAGCCTCCAAGCAGATTTTAGGGAAGGTTTCCCACTGGGTTTCTACAGGTCATGAAAAGGGATGAGGGCCAAGAACCTGGGGTCAGTGAAAGGAAAGGAAGGGGTGGTCAAAGAAAAGATAAGGAGAGGTAAGGGTGGGGCAGGTGGAGGGGCTGCTGGTGATGCCACCATGTCCCAAATTCTGGATATCCCCTTTGAGGATGGTACCCAAAAAGCAGGCAGGTGAATACAGGCTGATTCAAGATTTGTCATACCCAGAAGGGCAATCGGTGAATGATAGCATTCCAGACCACCTGCGAACTATATCCTATACCTCGTTGGATCAAGCGGTAGAGCTGGTCAGGACAATAAAGGGTGCCTGGTTGGCAGAAACAGACATAGAGTCTGCTTTTCAGCTACTTCTGGTCAGCTCAGCTGACTGGGAACTGCTGGGGTTCCAGTTTGAAGGGGAGATATACATTGACAAGGCCTTGTCCATGGGCTGCTTGGTGGCCTGTTCAATGTTTGAGGCTTCCAGCTCATGAGTTCAGTGGGTATTCGGGGAGAAATACGGCCACAAGAGGGCAGTGCAATACCTGGATGATTTTCTGATCAATGGGGGAAGCCACGCAAAGACGCAGGGTTTGTTGGGGGACTTCACGGTGATGTGCGAGATGATTGGTATTCCACTGGCACAAGGGAAGACTGAGAGTCCAGTGTGTAAACTGGAGTTCCTGGGGATTGAGGTGGACATGGAGCAAGGTTGTTTCTGGCTACCAGGGAACAAAGTGTCTAGGGTACGGGGGCTACTGGCACAAGTAATAAGGGGTCAGAGGGTGCTGCTGGTACAAGTACAGCAGCTGCTGGGGCACCTTAATTTTGCATGCAAGGCAATCAGCCTGGGAGGGCATTTACAAGAAGGCTAGGGGAGGGTGACCGGGAAGGCAAAGAAGCCGCACCACTGGGTGGATATTTCAAAGGGAGTACGAGAGGACCTCAAGGTTTGGGAGGAATTCCTAGACCAGTATAACAGGGTAATATTCTGACAGTCAGAATGGGAGTGCAACACGAACCTAGAGCTATACACTGATGCCTCAGGGGCGCTTGGGATGGGAGCATATCTTAAGGGAGAATGAATGGCAGAGGCCTGGCCAAGCCAATGGGGGGTGGAAGGCCTATTGAGAGACATCACATTTTTGAAAATATTCCCAATTTGGGCAGCTATGGAGGTGTTGGGAGAGCAAATGAGGGGAAAACACATCATGCTGTGGTGAAACAATAAAGGGGTGGTGGAGAACATCATCAGGCAGGGCAGGAATGTGGAGACAGTGGGCCAGGTAATGAGGAGGTTGGTACTGTTGGGGCTGAAGCTGAATGTGTCGTTCAAAGCACAGCATATCCCAGGGATCAAGAATGAATTAGCTGACAGTCTTTCCCTCTTACAGCTCGACAGGTTCCGGAGTCTGGTGCCACAGGCAGCGACACACAGGACCAGGGTCCAGGAACGGATGTGGAGGATTGAAGGTCCACTGCAAGGGCACTGTACCTGGGCTCCTGGGCAACCAGGACCCTGAGGGCATTCAAAGGAGGTTGGGACAGCTTCCAGGAGTTTAGAGCTATACAGGGGTGGGACAGGACAAAACTGGTCCAGGATGAGCAGGTTGAGAGGTTTGTGATAGAAAAATGGAAGTCAGGGATGATGCATGCCACAATAGTGGTTCAGTTAGCAGGAGTGAGTTGGGCATGCCTGGACAGAGGATGGCCAGATGCCACGGTGGGCAGGATGGTCAAGAGGATGCTCGCCCGATAGCAGAGGGGACAGGGGAGCAAGAAGGATGGCAGGCACCTGATTGGGGTCCAATTGCTGGACAAGGTGTTGGAGGCCACATGAAGCATGTGCAGCTCAGCCCAGGAGGCCCGCCTCTTCAGGGAGGCCTTTGCGGTAATAGCAACGGGGGCATTCAGGATGGGGGAGGTGGTGGCCCCCTCAAAAAGGGGTGTCCAAACTCTCATTACAACATGAAAGGGTACGGGTCGAGGGGGACACCATCTCCATTAGTTTGGCCAGGTCAAAAATGGACCAGAAGGGGCGGTCGGCCACAGTGACCCTGAACAGGAAGCCCAGGGTGCCAAGTCACACGGTGGCAGCATGGGAGGAGTATGAGAATCACAGGGCAGCACTGGAGGGGCGATGTTCTGGCATGGGGACAGAATGCCAGTCATGGCATTCCTGATGGAGGCAGTAATGAGGAAGGCCCTGGCCTTTGTAGGTGAAGAGCCGGCCAAATTCACTCACACTGTTTTAGGATTGGTGTGGCCTCAGAGGCTGCAAAAATGAGGGACACAGTGGAGGAACTGAAAGGAATCGGCCACTGGAGGTCAGACACTTACTAACAGTATGTAAGATACTAACAAATGATGACTCACGCTATTTTCTTTTGTTCCCATGGCAGGTACCAGATGGAAGGTGTGGATCATGGGGCATTCATTTGTGTACTGGGCAGAATGGTTTGCAGCCACCATGGGCAGAGGGACCCAACTGCATCCAGAGTCAAATTGCACCAGAGTACAATGGAAAGGCATCAGGGGTATGAAATGGGCCCAGCTGTTGCATCTCCTGCAAGAACTGATGGGGCAATGGGGCAGGCCATCATGCATAGTGGTACATCAGGGTGGCAATGATCTGGGAGGGATACCCTGGGGGGAGTTAGGGCAATAAATGTTGGGGGATTTTGAAACCATTCAAGGGTGGTGGCTGGGCATGACCATTGGTTGGTCTGAGATCATGCCCAGGAGAGTATGGAGGGGAGCCAAGGATGTCAAGCTTATAGAAAAGGTCAGGATGCGGCTCAACAGAAGGGTGGCGAGAACAGTCATAGAGATGGGGGGCACACAACCAGCACAGGGACATAATGTACGAGCAGGTGGTGATCTACAGATTGGATGGGGTGTTCCTGACTGAGTTTGAGATGTGTCTATTCCTAAGGCCAATTAATGAGCTAGTGGGGAGGATAGCCCAAAAAGGTCTGAGGTTTTATCCCACAAGGGAGGGCCCTGCCATCCAAGCACAAGCGGAAGGTGGGGCAGTGGAAGAAATAAAAGGGGTGGAGCTAGAGGTGGGAGGAGGGTTAGGACCATAGGCTTGGGGCAAGAAGCCCAGGCATGGATTAAAAGGGGGAGGGGAAATAGGTCTGGGTGCTGGATACAGAGTGTCTGGGCCTGGAAAGGGAGACCCAGGTTCAACAGGGAACCGGCCTGGTTCTGGTGACGGAGGAGGGGGCTGGATTCAGTGTCCTGACCCGGAAGCGCGGAAGGAAGAGAACAACCAGGAGGAAGATGAGGCCAGAGGGAAAAGAATGTTGAAGATTAAATTATGTTATGATAAATGTATCTGATTGGACATGACAGTTGAACTGTGGATGGATGGATTGTGCCAATAAAATTAATAAATATGTTTACCAACGAGCATCCAAAGATTTCAAAATGATGTGGTTGTGGTTCATTTCTGGGGGGGGATTCAAGGGACAATTAAGCTTGCCAATTAAAGGGCAAGTCAGATTGTCCCAGGCCCCTCCAAGAAATCATGGTATGAAGCCAAGGGCTATGGGGGGGTGGAGGAACCAGTGACATCACAAGGCAGGGGTGGGGACAAGGGTGAGTATCATATGACAAGGAGCCAAGGGGCCTGTGGATTGGCCAGGAGAGGGGCCATCAGGGGTCCTGATTGTGGTCCTAATGGGCTACTTAAGGGCAGCTCACAGGCAGCTAGCACTCTTTTGCTGGGCTTTTCCCACCCACCAACCCTGTAAGGAGGGGGCATGGGGGGGACAGGTTTTGGCACATAGTTTGGAGTGGGCAAGAATGGTTGGTGCCTGAGGGGCCCATGCATATGGAGTTGTAAAGAGGCAGCTGATAGTCAGGGAGCTAGGTGGAGCCCCACCGGAGGGGTCATGGTGTGCCCAATGGATGAAAGGTATAACAAGGAGCACATGTGAAGGGTGCTGGGGAGGAGAAAAGAAAAAGGTGATGGAAGAAATAAAAGGGAGAGGGGGCTAGAGGTGGGGTTAGGGGGTAGGACCATGGGCTGGGGGCAAGGAGCCCAGGCATGGATTAAATGGGGAAGGGGGAATAGGTCTGGTTGCCATATACAGAGTGTCCAGTCCTGAAAGGGGAGGCCTGGGTCCAACAGGGAACTGGCCTGGTTCTGGTGATTGATGAGGGAGATGGATTCAGTGTCATGACCCAGAAGAATGGAAAGAAGAGAACAACCAGGACATAGATGAGGCCAGAAGGAAAAGAATGTTGAAGACTAAATTATGTTATGATAAATGTATTTGATTGGACATGACAATTGAACTGTAGATGGATGGATTGTGCCAATAGAATTAATAAATATGTTTTCCAAAGAGCATCCAAAGATTTAAAAATGGCATGGTTGTGGTTACTTTCTGGGGAGGGGGGGTACAAGGGACAATGAAACTGGACAGGTGTCAATCTCTTCTATGTGCTGGCTAGTCAGCTGTGGGCCAGAATGGCAGGCAAAACATTGAAGAAGAGGACTGCATTGGAGGAGCAGAACCAGAAACAACTTTCACAACAGCATCAGAGACCCATCAACAGCAACAGCGGATGCACTTATGGTGGGGATCCATGTACGGGACACAATTTTACAGACAGCTAAAATAATGGAAAATCTACAACTGGAAGATGGTACTTACAAAGTAGCTGCTGAGTGTGACTCGTCAGGGTGTAGTCATTGCTATAGCCAGAAACTACCAGCCCCCATCCTGCACCGCACTCATTAGTGACCAGTGATACAACCTCACTATCCCTGGCCTGTTCAATGTAAACCTTTGCATTTAATGTCTGCTCAACTGACCCAATCCATGTATTACCTTGGGTGTAGTGGTTCCCCTTCCTCTATCTGTCCTGATAAGTTTAGTCCCATGAAATTAGTGGGCACTCTTCTCTTCTGCTCCATGGACTATACAACAGTCCCTGGTGTGTACTGGTCACCCAACCCCTACCCTCCTTCAAAAACCAACACTGTCAGAAGAATAATAGTCATTAAAAGCACAGGAGAGCCACCAATACATGTGGTAAGATATAAATAAAAACACAGCTAATAGTTCTTTATTGTTATTTCTTTGCCAGCACCCACAGATACTAATGGTATCCATTGATTACAGTGCACCCCTTCCCCAATTGTTCCTGGACTACAAGATACCCAGTGCAGTTTCAGATAAAGTACACTTCCTAACATTACTGTCTGTCACCTTGCCTCAGAGAATGAGTCCATTGTTATTCGAGGCAATAAAATGTTGTGAGGTAAAAAATCCAGTATGTCAAGTGACAGAACTATCAACTAAAAGTGAGTGCCTCCAGGACACACAAGACTAGAGACAGTTCACAACAACCTCCCTCCAAAGCTCAGACATATTTTGGTGCATTCAAAGCACCTTGGTCCCACCTCCAGACCCATGTCTAGAGCCTGTTAGACACATAACAGGAGACCAGCATTCTCATTTTCCAGTGACCCATGCCAGTTGTAATTCTGCCTAAAATTTGAAATGAGTTTTCAGGGAAAAAACATGGTAACTGCGATCCCATCATTTACAGGAGTAAGGCTTATATTTTTGAACATCATATAAAAAAAGCAAGAAAACAAAAGTTGTGTACAATGTCACAGTTCTGGTTGGTTAAAGATCACGGTGCTTATGTAAAGCTCCACACCAGAATGTTTGAAGTCCAGTTTATACATACATATGTACATACATACATGAATAAATAAATAAAGAAACTGGTGTCCAGTTCTTCCAGGGCAGCTCACACTTGCCATATTTTCAGTGCTAAAACATGACAAAAATTCACATCTCTGACAGTCACATCTTCTGCTGTTATGCATCCATTATTGGGATGTCAATGACACTAGTGGGACTCACACAAATAGTTCACTGTAAATACATTCCGCTATAAAAAAAATTATCCAGCCATCTCACACACTATCAGATATCATATAAAGCATACTGAAATGCATAAATTGATAAACAAAATTACAAACTCTCATAAACATGTGTGAATGCTATTCAGGGGGCATCAGCACCTGGAATCGAGCAACTTGATGCTCAGCGTGCCTTTCCTGGTGAAACCTTTCAATAAAGTTTAAAAATTGTGTTAGTGCAGTCTCTAAAATGGAATGCTTCATACAAATAGCTGTTAGTCACTTATATAATACTCAGAATGAATGCAGTTGTCAGAACTACTTGTATTACTGCAGATAATATAAAGAATTTGTCCTGCAGTCATAGAAAAAAGAGATTGATGGTATGCACTGTTTAGTTGATTAGTTTACTTTAAGTGTTTTTATTTCTGTTTCATACCCTGACTGAAGCAAGCATGTCACATGTCTGCCACAATAGTTAACACTTTCTAACTATTGCATCTGTAAATTCAGTGCTTCAGCATGACGAACAGGTGAGTGGCTAACCCATCTGAACAGGTTGTTTCATCTGACTGCTCACTCTTTCAAGTTTCTTTCGATACATGTTTTTTTCTTATGGTTCTGAGAATACTATTGATGACTAGACACACATAGAGAGCTTGATGACTGTTGCAGTCTTTTGGCAGTTCAGGTACACAGTGTAGCACTGTGCACTGTATGAGACTGATTGGTGCTGAGATGGGGGATCAGATTTTTGTTACCTCTTGTTTTAATGCAAATAATTGTAGTAGGCAGATGTGAGGAGGTTATGACAGCAGTGGTGGGTAAATGGTTGGCTTAAACACTTTTATGGTTTTGGAAGCACTAGCAATGACTAGATACATGGATAGCTTGACACTTGTTCATTCAGTTTCTGCTTAGAGTTTGTCAATAATATATGGTTCTAACACTGTGAAAAAGTCTTGTTTTAAAAATTGCAAACCATCATCGGTGTGTTTTACAGATTTAAAGATTAAGCATCTTCCTAATTAGGCACTGTGAACTTGAGTCTCTCACCACAGTGCAGCAAGTCAGTTTCAGTTAATGTACAGTACTGTATATATATTTATTTTATGTAATACAATTGGAATTACAAACCTTTGAGTCAAGAAAACATTTACAAAGGTTCCTCGTCTTGGTACAAAGACAGGTAAACTTACAGTTACAGGTACAATGTGGTCACAGTAAAGACATAAAGAAGATATTAAGTTTTTATACAAGTATATATACAATGGTCAGGTATATGTGAGTAAAGCTTTAGGCAGGATCCTAAACATTAGCTAATCCTCATTGCAGGTAACTACATAATGCACTCAGTTATTTTACTTATGTAGTTACACACAGAGTAAGACACTGGGACATTTGGGGAGGTGCCCAGTGAGGTGGGGTTGTCTCAGCTATGTGCAGTTACAACAGCAGGCATTGGCCAGAAGGTGCCTGTGACCTGTTTTGAAGGGCCCAATCCTTTGGTCAGAGTTGATATTCGAGGCAAGGGAGTTGATCCAGGATAGGGCTCAGTAGAGAAATGACCTTTGAGTCAGGGATGTCTTGACTCTGGGCACTTGAAGTGTCCATTTGTAGGAGCTCCAGCTGGAGATAGTAGGGATGGTGGGGGTGAGGATAGTAGACAGGTCTGGAGATGTTAAGCCAGTTACTATTTTCTTGGCAAAGAGAAAGGTTTGGTAGTGCAACCTCTCTTCAAGGTTGAGTATTTCTGCCTGGGCATATAATGTACACATGTGGGTGAATCTGCTGGAACCAGTAAGTAGATGGCAGGCCTTGTTGAGAGACTTTTTGATTTTGTTGAGTGCAGTCTTGTCTGCTGCATTGTATACTAGGAGGCCATAGTCCACTAGGGATAGGACTAAGGAGGTGATGCCCCGCCTCAGGGCTTCAGGTGGGAGGCAGCTCTTGGGGTGGTAAAGCAGGCCAACTGTTGCATTTATGGCAGATGTAAGGATGTGTGTATGGTCATGAAAGGAGAGAGCAGAGTCAAAGGTTATGCCCTGGTATTAACAGCTGTAGACTTGTTTAGGGGAAAGGATAGTACTGGACAGGACAGAAAGAGATATGCCCTGGTGCTTGTTTTGATCATGTGAGAAAAGCATGAGCTTAGTTTTTTTTAGGTTGATTACAAGTCTTTGGTCCAAGAACCAGGATTCAGCCTGGTTAAAGGAACTTTTGCGTGTGCTTTGGAGTTGGGAGGTGGACTGATGGAATGTGAAGAGGACTGCCTTGTCAGAGTAAAGGAGTATTTTTTCTGAGCAGGAGTGGGGGAGCATGTTTAGGTACAGACTGAAAAGCAGAGCTCCGAAGATCAAGCCCTGTGGGACTCCCAAGTGGACCTGCCAGCTGCTGGAGAGAGTACTGTTGATTTTCACACACTGTAAGTGGGAGGTGGGGTAGTTGGAGAACCAGGCTAGGAGACCTTGCGAGAAGCCTAGCTGCAAGAGGGTGGAAATGAGAAGTGGGTGACTGACGGTATCAAAAGCTTTTGATAGGTCTATGTAAACTGCACCGATGAGGATCCCTTTGTCAAGGGCTACATGCATGTAGTTTGGAAACTCAAGGAGGGCAGTGCTGGTACTATGACCCCTGCAGAAGCCTTGCTGCTCCACACAGAGTAGATTGTGTTTGGTGAGGTAGTTGGTTAGTTGGTCTGCAACATCCTTTTCTAAGGCTTTCAGGGGGGGGGACAGGATTGATATTGGTCTGTAGTTCTGGGTGGAAGTGTGGTCCCCACCTTTGTGTATAGGGGTGACCACAGTGGTCTTCCAGACATGGAGGACTTGTCCAAGTCAGAGGGAGTGATTGAAAAAGCTGGTAAGGGATGCAAGTACTATGTCAAGGACCAGTCATAAGAGTTTAGTGTCCATTATGTCATTACTATGGAAGGTACCATTGAAAGCTTTAATTAGGTAGGGTTTGGCTTTGGACAGCATGAGGGCCCTGAAGTAGAAGGGGGTGTAGGGGAGTTGGGGGGTCAGTAGGGCTAGGGTCAAAGAAATTAGTGGGGAGAACTGTGCTGAGGTCTGAGAAGGCAGCATTGAGACCATCAGCAATGTCTTGCAGGTCTCTGGAGAGTGAACCATTGATGTTGAGTTAGGCTGGTGGGTGCTACAGTTTTCCCATTAAGTTCCTTTATATTGTCCCAGAACTTATGGACTGACCCCAAGGAGGAGGAGGAGGCACGGGTAGCTCTCTAGTTGTCCGATTTTGCTTTGCAGACGGCCAAGGTGCATTTGTTGCGTGCAGCACTATAAGCTTGCCTGTCAGTGTGCTTGCCAGTTTCAAGTGTCCTGTGCCAGAGATTGTCTCTACTATGCATTTGACTGATTAGGGTAAGGGTAATCCATGGGGAGTCATGCTTCATAATAAGCGATTTAGTAAGGGGAGCAAAGATGTCACATGAGACATTAAAGAAGTGGACAAAGTAACTGAAGGCAGTGTCAACATCAGGGATAGCTTAATCAGGGACCAGTCCCAGTGGACAAGGAGCTCTCTGAGTTGAGTCAGTTTGCCAGAGTGTAGGTGTCATCAGAGGACAACTTTTGGTATTGGCTTTTTCATCTTACAAGACCAGGACAGCATGATGTGGGAGTGGTCACTTGGGGCATTGGATAGTACTGTGGTGCTGGAAATGTTATGGGGTCTGTCTGAGAGGGCAATGTCCAACAGCACGGTGGAGCCATTGATGGGGTGGAACCAGGTGGGTGAAGTAACCAGCTGGGAGAGGAAAAGGGCTGCAATAGCATCTTTAGCTTGGGAGGCAGATCTGACAAGCCATTTGGTACTGAGATCCCCCATTGTGAGCGGTTCCATTTTGCTGGGCAGGCTGGAAAGGTGCTCTAGTAGTGATTGAAGGTTCTGGTGGCACGGGGGGATAAAGGTGGAAGTAAATATTAGTGGGGATCTGGAGGTGCCAGTGGTAATTTTGAGGCAGATAGCCTGGGCACTATGCTTTAGCTGGGGAAGGGCTATCCCTTGTATGGTATCATGGAGGTATATGGCACAGCCTCCACTATGTCCCCCCACCCCATCTTCCCTGAAAAGAGTATACTCCGGTAGGGCAATAAAGGGGCCTGGGGTGTTCCTGGAGAGCCATGTTTCCACTAGTGCAAGGACATCTGGCTGGTGTTGAGCAATCCAGCCCTGAAGGTCAGCAACTTTCTTAAGGAGGCTGCATTTACCAGCCTGGTGGGTCTGAGGGTTGAGGCACTGCAAGCCACACCTCATGTCACACCGGTGACCTGGGTTCAGGAGTGAGCCTGGGTCTTCAGGGGTCAGCAGGGAAGGGATAGGATCAAGCATTTGTGGACTGTTCTCCTATTCCTGGGGAGGGCTGTGGGACTCCACCACACTATAGTAGCCCCTGGTGATGACCAGGGGGCACTACCAGCATTGGTGCATGTAGGGAGGGAGTGCAGCAGACGTTGGTACTGGACATCATTGCACGTCCAGAGTGCCGTGGTCAAAAATGGAGGAAAAAGGCTGGTCACGAACAAGCAGCTTGATGGTCGCACCTGGCCTGCCTGGTGGTCTGTTGTGGAATCGAACTGGGGGGTTGGTCTCAGCCCAACATGGGAAGGCATGGTGGGACCTCCCAGTTGGTCAGGACATAGTCGTACCAACCCCTCTTCAGCTGAGTGAGCCTCCTGCCCTCTGGGTGGTACAGACCGGAGGCAGGATGCTCCTGCCAGTCACACCACAGCAAAGCAGAAAAATCATTAAAAAAAAGAGGCTGCATATATTCATCAAGGCCATGCATAGTCCAGTCATTGTGGAAGGGTTATTTGGGTTGGGTGTGGTGCTACCTGGATTGGGGTGGACATTGCCCAACAGCAGGAGGAGGAGGAGGAAGACTAGTCTGAAAAGTGCCAAGTGCTGTGTATGTCAGGTTGGTGGAGTACAGTGGGTTGACTGGCCCTATGGGTGAGATAGGAATGGGAAGGGAATGAAGAGCTGGAATCACCAAGTAGAGTGGAGGCCATGAGGGAGGTGGGAAAGATTAGCCAGGAGGGTGCAGGGGAGGGTGGAGGTGGTAGGGGCTGGGGTGTAGTAGGATGGGGAGCAAGTGTGGGTGGGTGGGTTGGTTGGAGTGTGGTACCTGTAGAGGGAGGGGATGGGAGGGAAGGGAAGGGGAGATGTCTATGTGATGAAGCAGCAGAATGAGCAGTGCCACTTGGGCAGGTGCTCTGACTGCACATAATGGCCATGGTCTGAAGCATATAGGGTAGAGAGTTGCTTTCAGAAATGTGGCAGTCCATTTGGCCCAGGGCAGGGCCATGGGCTATGATGCAAAGGTTGCAGAGTTTGAGACCCAAGGAGGGATCCTCGTCAGGACCTATGAAAAGTGAGTAGGCAGGGTCCATGAAATGCATGGTGAAAGGAGGACTTGAGGAAGGACAACTAGCAACTCTTAGGGGGCACTAAGGGTAGTGCAAATAGTTTTTTTATTTTTATTTTAGTCTTAGGTAACCGGGTGAGGCCCACTAGGCACAAGTGCCTGTTTTCAGGGGTGACATGGGAGCACTGGGTGGTTCACTGACTTGCTCAAAGTCACACGATATGCAAGTGGAGGTTGTGAGAATCAAACCAAGGTCTGGTCTGCTGGATGTACCAAGCTCATTCACAGCTCGTTACTCTAACCTCTAGTCTATACTGCCAGCCTGGTGGCACTGCTCAGGAGAATGGGATGGAGGAGAGTTGTGAAGGAGTAGAGAAAGTCAGGCTGAGTGTGGGTGGAGAAATGCAGAGAGTGGATGAGTGTTGCACAGTGCTACTGCATAGAGGTGGGAGTGTATAACCTGCAGATGAGAAAACAGGGACTTAGAAAAATGAAGTCATGTGACCAGGGAAGGTCCTTAAATTAAGGGATGCCCCTGGGTGGGAGGGTGACTGGGTGGGTGGGGCAGTCAATGGAAGCATTGATGGGCCAAGACCCCCAAGGAACACTGCAGGAGAAGGAGCAGATTACCTTTAGGGGCTCCTTGTCACTCGCTATACCTGCTGTGTGTGCTTTTGGTGGTGTTGGTGTCTAGAGTGAGGGAATGGGTTCCAGGAAAGCCTAAAGTAGGGAAAACAAAGAAAGAATTAGTATGCAGTGGTAGTTCGATGTTGGGCGGGGGATTAGCGCTGTACCGTGCTGACTCAGGCAGTGGGCTGAACTGGGCATGCACTGACAATGCTACAGGACAAAGGGCCAAGAATGGAGAAATCAGCCTGTGATCCAAGGAGAAGATGCTACACAATGTAGTAGGTCTCACTCTGGTCCTAGGAGTTGTCTACAGAAACATCCACTCTAAAAGACTTGCTCTAAGAGACAAATTATCCGCTGTAAAATACTGTACTTGCTCTAGGAGACACATTATCCACTCGAAGATACTTGCTGTAAGAGAATAAACAGTAGCGCACCTGGCAGTAGATAGAAACTTGAGCTAACTACCATGCTCACACAAACAACAGGATAGTAGTAAACTAACAAAGTCAGTAGCTGTAAAGGCAGGGTAAACAACCGCTGAGCTAAGCAGAAGTATTCTTAAAGCTCCAGTACAATCAGCAGGTGGATCATTGTCCCAGAATCTGAATCTAGCAGAGTGTACAACATTCAGTCCAGTTTGGAAGGCAGAAAAACCCTTTCAACTCCCCCAAAGAATGTTGCAGGAGATGGAGCAGATTACCTTTAGGGGCTCTTTGTCCCTCGCTATCCCCGCTGTGTGTGCTCATGGTGGTGTGGGTGACTAGCGTAAGGGGATGGGGTTCCAGAATAGACTTTAGGGGCTCATCATCCCTCATTATCCCTACTGTGTGTGTGTTTGTGGGGGTGTGGTCATCTAGAGTGAAGGCATGGGGTATCAGGGCAGCTTTTATAGGCTCCTTGTCCCACGCTATCCCTGCTGTGTGTGCTCATGGTGGTGCGGGTGACTAGAGTAAGGGGATGGGGTTCCAGGACAGACTTTAGGAGCTCCTCATCCCTCGTTATCCCCACTGTGTGTGTGTTTGTGGGGGGGGGGTGGTCATCTAGAGTAAGGGCATGGGGTTTCAGAGCAGCTTTTAGGGGCTCCTTATCCCTCGATATCCCTGCTGTGTGTGCTCGTGGTGGTGTGGGTGTCTAGAGAGACATATTTTCACTTTCAATTTCTCTCCTGATTTCTTTCTAATCTTACCAGGACCACCTCCCATCACATCAGTCTGCCACTGCTGACCCTAAGAGCCCTCCTGCACCCACATCCCTTTCCCTACCAAGGTCTCATTAGATAGCCCCGATGGTAGGGCTTCCAAATGAGAAACATTAAAGCTGTGGAAGACCATTCCTGCTTTATCTGAAGCAGGACTGGAGAGGAATCTTCTGGAGTTGGAAGGGGCAGGTGGCTAGGACTTTGGCCCTTATGTTTATGAATGTAGAAGAGATTTAATCCTGCAGGCCAACCAGATATGAAAGGAATTACCTCTTCCCTGTGGGCTAGGCCCTGTAGGTGGTATTGTTAGCTAAACCAACTGCTGCACTTAGACTCCTGCTTAGATGCTGATACCTCTACATCTGAGCATCCAAAGCTGGGAGATGCCCAATGGAGCCTGACATTTCTGCCCTCATCACTACCTTCCCCATGGCCATTACGGGGTTGCCATACACCTGCAAGAGGTCCCCCATATTCCCAAAGTCAGGACACAACTGGAACTGACACTCACACATTGCTGCCAAATTTGCAGCATTCTGTGTTTGTTGTGCAAACTGGGGCCACTTGCATAGTACGCAAGTGCATTTACCACTGGGTCATTGGGTGCCACTTAATTGATATATTATTTGCTCCATACCATTGTAGAACCGTTTAGTCCTGTGAAAACGTAGTCATCTCATGCTCTTTCAGGATAATTTGCATTGATTTGCCATGGTGCTTTTCGTATGGAATAAAGTAGGAGTGATGTGTTTAATGAGAAATTTACACCCCCCCCCTCGGTGTTAGATGTTACATAAACCTCAAGATCGAAGCTCGAGAGGGGTTAATGAAGCATCTAACACCGAGGGTGTGTGTAAACTTTGAGTTTACACACACCACCCCATATTTTATTTTATATAATTGCTGGGTTTCCCTTTTTCACCTCAGCAGTTATTTAAAATAGTGGTTTCCGGTGTGATCATGGTCCAGTTCTGAAATTTGTGCCCCCCCCATTTAAAAATGTTTAAAACATTTTTTTTCCATCCAGGTAAATGCTGAAAATGCACATAGTTTTGAAAAGAAAAATGGCTTACCACCGACTTCCACAGGTGGTCATGTTTTGGTGAGAATGCAAGTGGAGAGCAGTTGGGAATCTATGAACTGCTGTGGGCTCATGCGGAGAGTGAGGGAAACCATGCAGGTGTTTGCTGTAACAAACACTAATTTATTATGATGCCATGGTTTCCCTATGGGAAAAGGGTGGACTTGGTATTATATATAGAATAATGCATAGGCAGGTGTGTGTTGTGAGAGGTTTATGTTGTCATCACACACTGAGGATGTGTTTAAAAAAAACTCACAAACACACACTTCTGCACTTTATTTTTTATTATAACTAGTACAGGGATTTTTGGTATGAAGAGTAAAAGCCACATTAAGTCAACTTTCAGTATCCATGCTCGTCTTTCAAAATTTGATATTCACACACAATTCAGAAGATTTAATTAATTTGCAACATTTAACTACCCTTATTCATTACTACTATAATGACAATATGAAACAGGATGCTGGTGTCTCAGAACTCCTCCCCTCTGTCTACTTTTCCCTCTGCCGAAGTCATAAATCTTTGCCTGTGACATCCAAATGTTATGAAATGACTAATGTCTCACAGGTAGAGGATTATCACTTCAGTGGGGATAAGACCTAGAGGATGAGATGAAATCTGAGATTTAAAGATCAGGTTTTCATGGGAATGTTCTTAATTAGAAAACAAGATTGTAGTGTTCTTTGACAAAATACAACTAGCATCTTACAATATGTTATGTATAAAATCATTTTTCTTTCTATAACATTATATTCTTACTGTACTATTAATGTCAGTATATGTACATTATAGGAAACAAACTACTGTCTGTCCACTGCACTGTCTGTGCAATGTACAGTATAATAGGTATGAATCACCACACACATTACAGTTATACTGTAACCTGTATCACATTAATGCATTAGCAGCTGTACTGGCTCTGACCAGGGTTTGTTGTCTAGGCAGGAGATTTGTGTCATATTTTGGTTTTCTCACCTTTTCTTGTTCATCATTTTTTATCTGTAGTGAGTAATTTTTCCTTTTTATTTCTGAAGTTTAGTTTGGTGTGTTTAAATAGTGTGTTTTGTCAGTGTCTTTCTATCACAGTTTTAGTTGTTTTAGTTATATTTTTCTAAAAGTGATGGTGTTTTTCATTATGACCTAGCAGTAGCTCAGGCACAGAGATTGGAAACACAGAATCTGAGACAAGACACCCTACCTCCCCAAAGTCCCATAGAAGACAACTGCAACTTTACCAAGCCATGCCTCCACCAGTCTTTGGAGTTAAAGGACACTCTGTACATCCAAACAAGGGTCATATTGTGTACTGTGTAAGAGGTCTGAACCTCACTTTCAGGTTCTTGGCAATATTGAAGATGCAAATAATCACTAACAAGTTGCGTTCAAGTAATAAACAAGTTTATTACTACAAACAGGGATAAATCACAGTTGCCTTAAGCAGTTCTTACCAAAACAAACCGGGAGTCAGTGCTAAGCGTTCCCTACACCTCGAGGTTTCTTTGTAGTCTCTTGGGATCTCTCGGGTCTCCGAGGTGTAAAACCTGTGCATAACATTATATACCTATGATAATTACTATGGTTACTGAAAGATAGAAACATTTCTAGTTACAGAGATGAGCCCTATTGGCTAAATTAGAGGTGGCTCCACGGTCCAAGATAACATTATATAATTCTGTAAAGTCATCAGTTTTAGAACAAAGACATTCTTATACAAAGTCTTACATAACAAGGTGAAGTGGTGTCCATCACCAGAAGATGGCAATGTTGCCTTACACATTATAATTACTTCAAGGACAGGTGTCTTGGCATCTGACAAGTAAGAAATAGACAGACAATACATGGTATAAGGTGTGTGCATTAGCAAGCAAAGTGAGTTACAATAATATGTATTCATATCCTGACATCTACTCTTATACGGTAGATGCCCTTAGCCCTATGTATTAGTATAGCCTATGCCTAAACATTAGCTGTCTACGGTGTACCCCTGGGGGTATCGATTAGGGTGCAGGGACCTCGTTAACAACTCCCCCTTGTTGCCTAAAAAGGGCAACACAGGCGAATCTAAGGAGTGGGCAGGAGCAGTGGGTCTTTACAATCCAGAGGCACGAGCCTTGTAAAGAAAACTCAGCAGTTCACGGTGTTGGTGAAGTGTACATCGTAGGCAGCAAAGCATAATAATCAAAGTAAATATCAAAAATGCTTGTATTATAACAAAACCTTTAAAAGTAATCTCTAACCAAGTGTTAGTCAAAGCGTTATTCATGTTTCCATCATTCATCCGGTCAAGAATGGCTTCATTGGCTTTGGTTATATTATTGCTGATGTGGATGAGGTGTGTGTCCTTTCTATCTAAAAGTGATTTCAGTGTAAGTGTAAGTGGGTCTATGTGTACATTAAAGTAAGGTAAGTATTCCTCAAGTGTAAGTAAATAGTCTGGATTACCATCAATAATATCTACTTGCATAAGGGGGACGGGGGTTATGACAGTGTGTCCAATAACAGTTTTCTGATGGGGAACAAAACAGAAGTTGGGGTTATCAATGGCACAAGTAACAGAACCATAAGAATACATTTTGATATTAGTGACTATACAATATTCACCGTCAGAGTTGTACTGTGATCGTACAGTAGGCAGTCTCCATTTTTGCAACTGGACAGGGCATGTGTAGGTAGTCTTGGAGATCCATGTTGACAGGTTATGAGCTTCCTCACGATAGGTTCTGGTAGAGCAGATCCAGTGACTGCGTTGATTAAAAAGCGTTGGTGCCATTCTCAGTGATGTCAGCGTCCATAGTGAAAGTCCAGTCAATGCTGTCTGGAGAGTAGCCACAAACAGGGCGTATAACATCAAACACATCACATCGGCACAGGTAGATGTATTGCTTTTTTGCACAACAGTCCGTGTGCGGTGCCACCCAGGCATCCAGGAAGGAATGGTAGACCAATAGAGGAGGTAGATCCAGGCGTTCTCGGTAGATGTCTTCATCCAAATGCCCTATTGAATGCGCCAGTGCCAGCTTGTCGAACAAAGCTGTAGTGGGATCAAAGCGTGGTAAGGAGACAGTAAAAGAGACAAACATGGTATCCGTTATAGAACATTTCTTGGCAGAAAAACAAGGACCAGTGTTTGGATGTCTGGTCACAAACCTCAAATTTCTAGCTGTGGAGAGAGGAATGGACAGAGTCTGTTGCATACATAGGGAAATACAAGATGGAGATTTACATTTAGGACAATACCATTTAGATAGACGTCTGTCATGTATAATGTCAGGAATTCTACCAGTTTCTAGGTCTCTGAAAAGGTTATTAATGGTAGTGAGTATGTATGAACCATATGCAGAACAAAGTATTTCCCTACCAATGTATTGTCTATCAGCTTCTCTATTATTCTGTTGTATGAGTGTGTTAATCTTGTCTTTTGAGTCAGTGAAGGCTTTTGCAATGTCGTGCATGTTGTATACAGTGTATCTTTCTTCCTGACTAAGACCATCCACACCATGCAATAAAGGTGGTAAAACATCATTAACCAAACCAGTGGAGAACTTTGCAGAATGACTCTTTGATAGCAGCAATGTCTGCTTTGTTCCAAATGGACATAGCAGTACCAAAAGACCTGTGACAGTTCCGTGGCACCCGTGACATCAGAACTGTCAACTTCACGTTTAGTACGTTTATGAGTAAGAGTACAAGGAGGAGGTTTCCTCCTAAAATTACCTCTGTGTTCAGTAGAATAAACCCCAGAAAAGGGATCTTTGGTACGTATCTGAAATGCAGCTAAACTGTCAAGCAATAAAGTACTATAAAATGCAGATGTATTGGTATTGTGACACATATCAAATTCTTTCATATTCCAATAAGTAAGGTTAAATAAAACAGGTATATGCATAAACTGTAAATTATTAATCAAAGAACCTGGGAGGACAGTGGCTGTGAGACCACTATGGGGACCAGGGGTATGTTTTGGACATTCCAAAAGCTGTTTCTCAGTAGGAGGTAGCACAGATAGATACATGGCAGCAGAGGCCATGTGGTGTATAGCACAAAATTTGCGGGCAGCATCCTGAGAAAGAGAGTTACAGTAGGAAGGGTTAATTAAGGCAGTAATGTTATACAAACCAGAGTGTCTTAATGCAGTTTGTAACAAGGACAGTGAACCATTCGGGGACAATTTAGCGTTGGGTCAACCCTGGAAAGTTCCCTTAGAGAGTTTGGCCACAGGGAGGACTTGTCCTTGTGATGTGGTTTGTCACTCAATTTGAAGGGTCGATTTATCAGGAGCAACGACCGAGGCAGTGAGGTATGCATCGGAACCTTCCTGGACAGTAATCATAGTGTCTGGAATTTTGATAGAAACTCCCTCTGTAGGAGGTGCTGGAGGATCAAGGTGGCAAAGGAGGTCCGGTACCGTGCCTTGGGTGTAAGGGAGTACTCCTGCAAGGAGTAAAGATAGGAACAAGATAGCCATCTTGTCAATGTATCTGTAAAGGAAGATGAAAGATTAGTATATTAGTACAGTTCCGCCCAATGGGGTTAGGAAGAGTAAGTTTTAAGCTTCTTTGTACAGTTTCAATTGGTTTGCATGTAACCATTTGTCAGTCAGTTTATTGTTGTGGAGGAGTCTAACTTGATAGACTGCTGGACTGAGCTTTTGACAATGGGGTAAGGGCCTTCCCACTTGTTGGAGAAGGAGTGGGTGGGATGTGCAAATCAGAGTACCATGACCTGATCTCCAACTTGCCAATCCATTTCTTGTGCATGTTTGTCAAATTGTATTTTGGACTGTTGCTGGGCCTTGCCCATGCAGTTTGCAGCATACAAGTGTGTGTGTATGAGGTCTTTTCTGAGTTTTTCCACATACTGATCTACAGACACTCGGTCCGCAGTGGGGGTGTGCAGGTCAAAGAGCAAGTGTTCAGGTAGTCTCATTTGTCTACCAGTCATTACCTCAAAGGGTGTAAGCTGGGTAGTGGCTGAGGGTGTACCCCTAATTGTCATAAGGAGTAAAGGCAGTAGGGAATCCCAGGTCTTGGGATTGTCCTCAATGAATTTGGAAAGCATTTGCTTAATCCATCTGTTAGCTCTTTCTACTTGACCTGAGGATTGAGGATGATAAGGTATGTGGAACTTTTGCTGAACCCCTTGGAGTTCAAGGGACTCTTTCATCAACTCACCTGTAAAACTGGTTCCTTTATTGGAGTCTACCTTGAGAGACAGGCCCCACCTGGAGAAAATCTGTTCTACCAGGATTTTGGCAGTTGTCTTTGCAGTGCAAGTCTTGGTAGGGAAAGCTTCTACCCACTTAGAGAGTAGATCGGTTACTACAAGGGCATACTTGTTGTTTCTACTGGTATTGGTCAAAGAACCAATAAAATCAATTTGGATGGCATGCCAAGGGCCAGTATGTCTCTGTGGTAAAAGTTTGGCATTCCATTTGGTAGGTATTGGATTGTTTTGTGCACAAACAAGGCAATTATCAATGTACTGTTTAACATCTTTGGTGATCCCAGGCCACCAAGTGGTGGTTTTGAGGCGTTGGAGGGTATTTTCAGCCCCCTGGTGTCCACCAGTGGGGGTGTCATGTACCTGGTGCAAAAATTCAGATCTCAAATGTCTGGGGACCACCCACAATTTGGTGGTAGTATCCTCTAGCTGAAACCAAATGAGTTTATCATCAGGGGATAAGTGTAATTTACTTTCATGCCTACGGTAAGGGTTATGTGTGGGAAGTCTTTCTTCAGTACCCTTGTCCAAGAATCTGAACACTTCTTTGAGTTCAGTGTCCAGATGCTGGGCTGCTGAGAGGTCCAAGGGGGAAAAAGATTCAGATTTCTTTTTAAGAGCTGCAACCTGTACAGCCGCATTGGCCTCTGGATGTTCCATCGCCCAGACATCCCCCCCTCGGGCCCCTTTTTTGGCAAGGGTGTCTGCTGTGTCATTGAATACGTGATAGGGATCATGTAAGGAGTGAGCTTTAACCTTGTGTACATAGAGTTTATGTGGGTATTTCTGACCTAATGCGTGTATGTAAATCACCAATTCTTTGTATTTCACTGAGCTGCCATCAGAAGAGAGGAAGGAGTTCTTCCGCCAGAAAGGGAGAAATTCTGTAAGGGAACAACAAACCCAATTAGAGTCAGTAAAAATGATGGTGTCTTGAGTTCCATGTTGGATAAACTCTAATGCACAGGCCACTGCTGCCAGCTCTGCATACTGTGATGAAGCTACAGTACAGCATTTGGATATCTTGACAGTGTTCCCATAAGGATACACCACCATGATACTCATTCCTGCAATTTGTTCACCTTGATAATATGATGCTGATCCATCAGTGAAAATGCGGCACAAGGAGGTGTTTTCTAATACCTCGGGGGTGGCAGGGAAGAATGGACCTGGATCCGAAAGATCAGGTGACTGCAAAGCGTAGTCGTGGGGCTCCCCCTGAAAGAGGAGACCATGTGCTAGTAGAGATGGAACTTTGGTTTGGTGGACCTGAATATCCCTATCCTGGAGGAGGAGTGACCAATGTGTCAGCCTGGTGTTAGAGACTGACCCATCTTTCACTCTGTCTGAGAGCAAAAAGGTAGTAGGAGTATGATTGGTGTTAAGAATCAGTGGAGAGTACCCAATGATATACAGGAAGTGCTTGACCACCCAATAAGTGGCCAGAAGATTCCTTTCACAAAGGCCGTACTTCTGTTCTACTGGGGTCAAGAGCTGCGATGCATATGCAATAGGTCTCAAAGTGCCATGTACCTTTTGGGCTAACACTGCTGACATAGCAATGTCGGAGGTGGCACACTCTAGATGGAATGGCAATGTTGGATTGGGGTTCACCAGTGCTGGGGCAGAGGCCAAGGCCTGCTTCAGTGACGTCACAGCCTGGGTATGTACAGGGCCCCAATTCCATGGAACGTCCTTTTTGAGTAAATCGTACAGTGGAGTGGCTTTCTGTGCAAAATCACACATGAAATCTCTGGAGTAGTTCACCATACCTAGAAACCTCCTAAGAGTTGCCACACTGGTAGGTAATGGCAAGTCTTGTAACCCTTGAATATTTTTCCAAGCAGGACTCCGACCTTGATCTGTTATCTTCAAACCCAGAAAGAACACTTCTTTCTGACATAGTTGTGCTTTTGCAGGATTAAGCTTCAAGCCTGCTCTTTGAATAAGAGTCAATAGTTCATCCAAGAGATCCAGATGTAGTTCCTGTATGGCAGTGGCCAACAACAGGTCATCTACATACTGTAAGAGACATTGGGGGGTTGAGAAACCTTGTAGGGCATCCATCCTGTGGCAAGCAAGTCCACGTATATTGTCACCCATCAAAAGTGAAGGCAAATTTATATTGACTCTTGAGGGCCAATGGTAATGACCAGAAACCATTGGAGATATCCAGAGCACTGAACCATTTCTGATCTGGTGTTAAAAGTCGAAGCACATCCGGTGCCTACGCCACAGTTGGGGAGCAATTGGGAGTGACCTGATTCAGTTTCCTGTAGTCAATAGTAAGTCTCTAGGCACCTGTGGGTTTCTTCACAGGCCAAACAGGAGAGTTGGCAGTGGAGACACAGGTTCTGATTACTCCTTGCTTAAGGAGTGACTTGATTGTTTCTCAAAGAGAAGGTAAGGCTTCAGAGGGAAATGGATATTGCCTTTGTCTCTCGTGTGCCGGGCCTGGCACCTCAATAACGGTATGCATTCTGCCACAATCATGTTTGTTAACTGCAAACGCTTCCAAATGTCATTGCAGAATGGGTAGAAGTTTTGGGAAAAGTTCATGTTTCTTGACTAAATCTATGACGTCATATTCTTTGTTGTTAATGGATATTGTTGCCACAGCATGTGAGTCAGGAATTAAGACAGTATGGTATTGACCCTGTATCTGTATCAACAGCATGTTTGCTAGATCCACCACACAGCCGTGTGGTGCAAGAAAGTCAATCCCAATGATGCTAGGGTGATCGTGCAACACCATCAGTTGGAAAGCCTGTGAGGCCTTTAAATGGCCTAATTCTACCGGTAAAGGTAGAGAACGGTATGCAGGTAACCTAGCACCATCAACTCCTGACATAGTGGTCTTCCGTCCGGTAGACCATGGAGACGTTTCAGGGTGGTCGTCGTCTAACACAGATACAGCTGCACCTGTATCTAACAGGACAATTAATTGGCAGCCCCCGACCTCGGCCTCGGTGCAGGGCCTTCCGTTTGTATCCAAGACCAGCTTGGTTACAATGCGGACTGGGGCCTGTAATTGTCAATCCGTATTGTTGGAGGCATGCAGAGGTTGTGCTTGGCTTGCATGGATGACTTCACCGTGTTGCACTGCTGCAATGTAAGGCGGGGCTTCCGGGTTCAGACCGGTATGGGTCTGCACACCCATAACTCCGGTGTCTCCATGGCCAGTACTGTCATGGGTCGCCGGTTGTACTGTTGCAAGTGTTTGTGCGGGAACAGCATCCGCTACAGAACGCACTTGCCCCAGGAGCTCCCGAAATTTTCAGTTTTCTTCGGCTATCTCTTTATATGAGGGACCCGATCTTTGTAATGGCTTCCCTTTGCCTTTGTACTTTTTGTTCTTATGCCAATTCCGGTTCCCACCCCACTGCTGTTGTTGTTGTTGGGGGTTTTGTTGGGTGCTAGCTGGAAGGGCCGATGGAGGTTTGGGCTGTTGTTGCTGGGCCTGTCCTTCCACCGTGTAGTGTGTCATGGTCCGGGATGCGGGTTCCACAGCGGCAATTTTTTTGGAACCGGAACCCAAATCACGGATGTACAACTGGTACACTCTCTCGGTTTTCCGAAGGATATCGGCAAACCTATCCGTATTCGGGTATGTGGTTGGCTCTACTTTTTCTCTCACGGCTGGGATCATGTTTCTAAGGAACAGGGTCTTATATTTAATAAGATCTACATCCGCGGCTTCTTGTGCCAGCTATTTCCCTGCTCGATAGGCCATCCAGAGTCTCTGGTGGTAAGTCGCTGGACTTTCTTTAGCATTTTGCTTCACGGGGTATGCTAGCATTACTCCAACCACACCAGGGCTGTGAGCGGAAATGAGCTCAGCTGCGACTTCGTCAAAGGCAGCGTTCCCATCTTGGCGAACTACCTCAGGGAGTTTTGCCCATAAACCAGGATCGATGGTCTGGCATAGTATTTGGACCTGATATTCTGCGGCGAGACTAAGCATCTCGCATTTGGAGCACACCTTTTCCAAATGGCAGCTGAGATTGTCGGACGGGTTCATCCGACCAATGCTGTCAGCAATTTGCTGAACAGAGTTGGCCATTTGCAGGGGATTAGTTGGTGGTCGATCAGGCAAGGGCAGCGCGTCTTGCGCACCACCCAATGCTGCGCGGGCTGCAGCTTCAGCCGCCGTCCAAACAACACCTTCCTTAGTGCCAGTTTCTTGAAAAATTTGTCGAATCTGACTTTTAATGGCTTTCATACTTCTTTCAGGAAGAGGAACACTTTCTAGTGCCCTATCAATCATGGTTTCAATCTCTTGCCTGTCTTCCACACTAATAACGGCTACCAGAGGCGCCATCGGGACCAGGCTTGGGCCTGCTCCCCCTCTATCATGGGCGCCGCCATGATGGCATTTCCCATGATGAGTGTCACGACGTCGTCGACGTGTGACCTGGGGAGTAGTGGGCGGGGACCCGCCATACTGTGGATGGCTGGGTGGGGAATCCGGGCCATAGTAGGGGCGTGACTGGGCATTGTACTGTGAGATATCGTCGTCGGATGGCTCCCCCTCCGACGACGAATGAAAGGCAGGGGCTACGCCACTGATCGCCTTAACATGGCCAGTCAAAACCTCTCGCTGATGGCGCAGTTTATCCATCTTAGCTCGACATTCATCATGACTCACACTTGCAACATCCATATCAACCTGATCCTGTTTCTGTTTCTGCAAAACACGGTACGCGGCGCTCAATTCGCGATTGTCCCTATGAGCTATTTCTAAATCTTTACGTACCTGGTTGATCTCGTCCTGCAGCTCACCCATCTCATCACTTAATTGTGCATTTGTGGCACTCAACAAATCATTTATCTGTACGACCTGACTTTTATCCTGTCTTAAACTTTCACACTCAGTTTTCAGAGTACACATTTCTTGTTCACCAGCCTGTGCAGAATGATGCAATAGTGAATCCTTTTCATTACGCAGAGATTGGAGTTCTGACTCCAAGTTCTGCTGTATGCGGACACATTCTGTTTCTTGCAGACCCATCTCCTGCTTAAGAGATGCGATCCGCAGATCAAGGGTTCGAAACCTCGCTTCGGAGGCTTCCAAGGCAGCATAGAGAGCAGCGACCATCAACCCTTTAGCACAACGCCTATTGGTTGACTGTCGCACCTCTGTGTACTGGGTTGAAATCCCCAGTACAGGGTTCTCAGATTGACCTGCGTCCCACGTGAAGTCAGCCCATCCTCCATGGGAGGTAAGAAAGTTCGAGACATCGCGTCTCAGTTCTGCGCAGATATCTGATACAGTGGCCATTTGTGTGGGAGGGAACGAAAAATTCAAACTGTGAAAAAGACCATGCGTTGCGTATCAATCCACAACACGGGTACTTTAAACACATCCGGGCTACTTTATAAGTTGTAGGCTTGCAATTCAAAGCTGCTATGGAGCGGGTCGAGACGGCATCGACCACACCCGAAAAATCAGCCAGACCTTGCAAGTATCTACAAACTGGTATAAAAGATGGGAGAGGTGATACGGAAATGTACACCTGCAGTCCCCGTGGGACAAGGGAAATTTTTAGCAACAAGTGTAAATTTACAACACCCAATATCGCCTGCACGCGGTCCCCAATTGTAAGAGGTCTGAACCTCACTTTCAGGTTCTTGGCAATATTGGAGATGCAAATAATCACTAACAAGTTGCGTTCAAGTAATAAACAAGTTTATTACTACAAACAGGGATAAATCACAGTTGCCCTAAGCAGTTCTTACCAATACGAACTGGGAGCCAGTGCTAAGTGTTCCCTACACCTCGAGGTTTCTTTGTAGTCTCTTGGGATCTCTCGGGTCTCCGAGGTGTAAAACCTGTGCATAACATTATATACACCTATGATAATTACTATGGTTACTGAAAGATAGAAACATTTCTAGTTACAGAGATGAGCCCTATTGGCTAAATTAGAGGTGGCTCCACAGTACAAGATAACATTATATAATTCTGTAAAGTCATCAGTTTTAGAACAAAGACGTTCTTATACAAAGTCTTACATAACAAGGTGAACTGGTGTCCATCACCAGAAGATGGCAATGTTGCCTTACACATTATAATTACTTCTAGGACAGGTGTCTTGGCATCTGACAAGTAAGAAATAGACAGAAAATACATGGTATAATGTGTGTGCATTAGCAAGCAAAGTGAGTTACAATAATATGTATTCATATCCTGACATCTACTCTTATACAGTAGATGCCCATAGCCCTATGTATTAGTATAGCCTATGCCTAAACATTAGCTGTCTATGGTGTACCCCTGGGGGTATCAATTAGGGTGCAGGGACCTCGTGTAACAACTGCAACAGTAATATATGATACCCTTGGAAAAATTCATGGAGTGTGCACAACACCACTAAATCACCTCATACCTTGACCATGGTGCTAAATACATACTTTAATTCTGATAATCATCAAGAATGCACCACATATGCATCTTCTCTTGGACTACAACCATACCAAGTTTCAGGTAGATTTGACCGAATTATGCCTATAAAAACAAAAGGAGTTTTTGTTGGAAATTATTTTGACCCAACTTTGCCTTTGTGTATCCCAAGGAGATGATACAGAAGAAGTTAACAGTGACAAATTTCCTGTTAAATAGAACAACTTTCCAAAATAATCTTCGGAGGAGAATTTGATGACTTCACCTTAACTTTGTCTGCAAATTAAAACTTTGCAGCATTGCTACTACTGAACACTCTGTCTAAATCCTTGCACTCTATATCCACTTGTGTTCATTATGTGTACTTGTTTCATAATTGTGCCAATATAGTCATGTACTGTGAATGACTTGTTCACTTTATTAGTCTTGAAATATTAAAAAAATACCCTGCTGCGTAAATGGTCCTCTTATGAACCACTTGAAAAATAGGCACTGTGCCAAAATGTGGATTGCCTGGCACATACAATTCTAATAAAAACATAATGCAGACAGGGAGGAAGCAAACTTTTTATGCTGGTACTACATAATCCTGGTGTCCCACAGTAACTTTCTGCTGTAGCCACCAGAAAAAACAATCTGACAACAGTAGGGTGTGAGGAGCAGCACAGCTGTGGTGGGTGTTGAGGAAAAGTGGTCTAGTAAGGGGTGAAGGATAGTGCTGTGATGGTGGACAGTGCTAGTCTGGTATCAGTGTACTGGTTAGTAGAATAGGGCTGTATACTTGACCAGCATCCTGACTTGATACAATACAAGCACCCAATTCATGTTGTAAAATGTACTACAACATCCATTTTGGTCCCATTCAGTAGCTTTGGTACTTTGATTGATACTGTATAATAATAACTGGTGACCATTTTTCCCCATAGGGAAACCAGGTTTTAATTCTATCATTATAACCAGTAGGTTATAATGACAAACACAAGCCTGGGTTCCCTGCTTTGGTGCATACATCTATCATGATCTTCCGCTGTTTCCCAACATCTCACTCCTCAGCGCTGCACCTGCTTTAGTTTCCTGACACAAGCAGTTGGCAGTAAGTTATTTTCTTTTAGGGGGGAACAAAAATATCACTGGGCACAGAATCTACATTGCAGTGTGGAAATTAAAAAACAAAACAAAAAAAAAAACATTGTAAGCTGCAATGGACCACATTTTGAAATCCCAACTGTCCACAGTTCGAAACAAACCCATTTATTTTATATATTTACTACATCGAAAAAAATGATCCCCAGCACTTATACAAAATAAAGGATGGCTAGAGGGTTTCAGACTTAGATTTTACACCCCCTCATGGTGGGATGCCAGAATAAACCCCTCCAGCTTTGCTCTCGGGGTTTAAGTGGCATCCCACCCCTCAGAGGGATTCTAAAATCTTTGTTATAGCCCCCTGCCCATCCATTATTCTCTATTTATTACTTTGTCTGAGAGTTAAACTGTAAAACAGTTTGAGCAAATGAAATAGCTGTGAAGGATAAATTACCACTGTTTTATTTACACTAAACCTAATTGATCCCACATTAGTGTTGAAGCCAACTATGTTATGAGTAACCTGATTTATTTTACAGTAACCCAAACATCATATCGTAACCCTAGTTACGAGACCCCAAAGATCTATCATATCTGTGAGCTTTTTTGTAACAAGTAGTGGCATGCAAAAACAGGGAAGCTCTGGTTTTGGTTTTACTACATCAGCCATGGTTTTGATTCTAGGTTTGGTTCTCATTTTGGTTTTGAATTCATGATCAACGTCTTTCAGTATAAATGTGCTCTGCAACTTCATTTTAAAGTACATTATGAGGAAAACAAGTTAAATTCACCCAGCTCTTGGTAAGTTCACACAGAAAATTTTCTTGAAAGGCATTTAGACAGTGCATGTGCAAAAGCTGAGTAGCATATATCTAGAATTGGATATTATAGATGTTAATGCAGTGATTGAATCCAGAAAGGTAAACTACTGGATCAGATTAACTGGATTCAATGAAAACACAATTGCAAAGAAATGTTTACATGAAAAAAAGGATTGGCATGAATGGGGATTCCATTCTGATTTTTAGCTAAATACCGTTTTCTCCGTTCTAGGGAAGTATAACCTAGTACACTTACAAATTCTGTAGAGAAAGGTATTTATATTAGTGCCAAATATAAAAATATATTACAGGGAAAATTAGTAGCCAATGGAATTTGAAAGACTTAGAAGAAATTAAGCAATCCTTTTATTCAAAATGGTTTGCAGCAAATAATTATGTACATGGTTATAAAAAATATCTGGATATATTGACTATCCCTGGAGTACGTTCCAATGTTATGATCTGTAAGTTTGAACAGTTTCCTAGCAAAATGCTGGATTATAGATATAAAAAATGGGAATACACTCTGAGGAATGCAACTGTGGTAGTGGGGATAAGGAGGATATTTACCGTGTTTTATGGGTCTTCAGATGGTATGAAAGACAACGTATGTTTTGGTTAGGCCCATACTTAAATAACTGTTGATAAAAAAGTCTGTACTGATATATTGATTCATACAGAGGATAGTTGGCCAGTGGAAAGGGTAGCCAATTACTTCTTGAGTATTAAGAAAATTGGAAGCAGAATTAGAATTGTCTAGAAGCATACATATGTTATGTATTCTTGAGATATTAATGGTTGTTATTTGGAGATACTGTATAGGTGACTTTATATAAGAAATAAAGCATAAAAGGTGTGCAATAGGCTATCTGGATTGTATGATTTTTAATTTTTTGACTCTATGCACTGTACAGGATTATTAAACTGCTGCTATTATGATTGCACCATATAGACTGATGTCTAGACATGAACACTCTATATAAACGAATTGTATTATCAATGGGGATGACCTATCCCTTTATATACTGTATATATATATATATATATATATATATATATATATATAAAATTATGCATGTGTGTAAGTGACATTTTAAATTGTGAAGGTTTATAACCATACAATAACATTTTCTTAACTTGACTTGAGTAGCACATATCTTTATTAACTTGTAGTCTAAATACCTAGCAGTAAATGACAGGAGACAAGACACATTGAATGACTGGATATTGTCTGAGGTAATGTAACAGCTGAGTAGCATGTGCTTTATTTTTATGCAATGAATTTAAAAAAATAATACCCTCAAAAAGCATGTTAAAAAATAGAATAACAGGGTAGTGTACATTACAATGCAGTAATTGCATTGAGAGGTTCTGGGGATATAGGGAACCTCAAGAGCGAAGCTGAAGAGGTTCCCATGTCCCCAAAACCTCATGATGGAATTTCTGCTGTATAATGTACACTACCCTATTTTTTTTTTTTTTAATATATGGATCCTTCTTTTTTATGCATCTTGTGTTGGGCGGTCGGCCACTACAGTGAAGGACTCTCTTGGTCCTGGCTGACAGCTGCACTATCTCATGCTGTCTCACTCCACCCACCCCCCTGTAAGCATGGCGTGCTGGAAAAGCTTTAGCTATTTAACTTGTGTTACAATCCTACCTTTACTTTTTGGAGGAGAACACAGGATCAACCAGATAATTCCTCCTTCAAAGTGTTAAAAGAAAAAAAAGAGTGGAAATGTGGAGGATGCAATAGAATCTCGCTAAGCGAGAGACAATCACCATGTTTTTGAAAATGGGTTGCCTGCTCTAGGAGAAAAACAAACCAGTCAGCAATTGTGTTGTGGATGCTGTTGTTTGACAGACAGTGGTAACATAGCCTGGTGAAGGAGACTCCTGTGCTTGCGTGGTTTAATTTTACCGATACTAATATCATTCAGAGCTTGAGACAATAGAATTATGGGCTCTGAATTATACTACTATCAGTGTGCGTAGATGGTATTATCACTGTTGCAGCAGTTATATTACCAGGATTTTTTTGTATGCATTGCCATGGTATTATTTTCAAAATCCATATGTTAAAAATCCCACAATAGCTGACTCAGTCCTGTAATACTATACTTCCAGTCCTCGTACTACTATATTTCTGGCCCAGTAGTATCATTCAGACCTTGCCGCCATGGCTAATATCTAAAGAGTGTTTTTTTTGTCCTTACTGAGAGAAAATTGTCCTGGCCTTCTCAATTCAGGAAGCAGGGTCAAGGTGGACAGTGAGGAGTAAGGAGCAGGGAACCGTCCAGCACTTAATCCACAGGTAAGACTGCATCAACCTCTCACATCCATACACTACAAAAAATATCAGTTAGGTTCCAGTGAATCACTCAGCTGTAATTCATTGGAACCTATCTATTATTCTATTTCTGTTAAGTCAGTTGTGCACTGTAACTAAACTGACTTGGTAACTGAAGAGCAACAGGAAGACACAGCAAAATGACAGGTGATAGAAACAGAGACGCATGTAATTTACTGTATTTGGCAGAATAGGACTGCTTGGCCCATCCTGTCTGTCAAAGTGGTCCCCTGCCTAGTCAGTCTCTGTAGACCCTAACTAGTGTCTGGTGACCTTTCTTCTCCATACCTATTTACTTACAGTGGTAGCCACAGACATTGCCAGCTATTTCCAGATATGTTGCAAAATTTCTGAAGAGTTTCTCACTGCTGTCCCTACTGTTTAAATGCAAAAAGCATCAGATATTTCTGGAAATATCACAGAAATTTCGGGAAATAGCTGGCAGTGTCTGTGGCTACTATTGTATATTCCTCAATGTCTATGCCATGCATGATTAAAACCCCAACTCTTTTCACTTTCACTGCTTCAGCTGCCAGTCTGTTCCAGGCATCCACCTCTCTTTCAGTGAAATAGTACTTCCTCACATGCCTCTTAACCCTTACACCAACTTCATCACAGGCCCTCTGTGTTTTTTTTTTCTCTTTCTCGTTTGAATGAAACTACCCTCCTGCACCCTGTTTACCCTGTGAGGTACTTGCAGGTCTCTCCCTTACAGAAATAATGATATGAAATGTTTTCATGCTGCACACAAAAAGCTACCCAAGTGATATGTGTGCTGTAAGTATGATTTAAATGTTAAAATGGAACCGATTGCATGCATATGGCATGCACGCACAAAGCAAATATGAAAACCATGATTACTATGTTAAATTGGGAAAGCTTACATGCATGTGGCATTTGTGCAAAAAAGCAAGTTAGGATCACACTATACACAAGTGGGAGTTGAGGAGATTCAAACCCAGGTCTTCATGCCTTCAAGTCCTCTGCCTTGTAGTTCAGTGCCTTTAACCACTAAGCCATGCTGTCTGCACACATACAGCTTGCTTGTGCTTCAATACATACTGTATCTGAATACATGTGCATGCATGCGGCATGTTTGTAGTCAGTGTATGCTTTTCAGTTTTCTTCTCTCCCTCTTCTCATTTTCACAGTTGAACAATAGCACACATACCAATGGAAACACATGTTTTTCCCACCCCAAATACACAAACTTACCCACAAAACCACTTAATAACTTCTGTCTGGCCTGTACTCCTACTATTTTTTCTCCATAGATTTGAATGCTTCCATGCAAACAGACGTTAAGGTGCAAACACAAACATAGGCATAACTTCACACACACACACACACACACACACACACACACACACACGGCCATTTCCCCCATGCACACACACACACACACACACACACACACACTGTAGTGGGTACAGCTATGCTGCTACAGACAACCCACCAAGTACAGATATAAGTAAAAAGTCTCTTACTTGAGTTCTAGGGAGGCAGAGGCAGAAGTCTTTAAGAGTTGATGTCCATGGGTCAGAGTGCTGGGGTGTACCTCCTTAAAATGTATGGAGTTATTTTCTATTACTACTTTATACGTTATGATGGTGAGTTAAAGAATAAAGAAGACCACTGTGCTACTAATAAGGGCCCTGTTAGTTGAGTGGTAGCCTTCATTGATCTCCAACTTTCCATCAATAGTGTATAAATAGTAATTTAAAAATACCCCCATTCATTTCAATGGTGGATATCCCTGCAGGCTCCTTTGCACATTGTTATAATGTGCCTGAGCTTGGGGAGGTGGAGGTCAGCGTCACATGGGGAGCATAAGCCTGACTATAGTGGAGCCCCAATAGTCTGTGCAATCCATACCACTTAACTGTTGGTGAATGCAAGGGACAGTTCTAGAATGTCTGTAACATCTCTAAAATGTACAACTCATTTGGTTTGACTGAAACATGATATGCAAATCAGGAAAATTCTAATCTATAGGGTTCATCTGGAGCAAATGCATCAGATTTGGGCTTAAACCAACCTAGTTACTAACCAACTTTTTTTTTCCTGGCTGAAGTTTGCACCCCGCCTCAAAAAAAAAAAAGAACTTTGTCCTGATTTTTCTCCCTGATGCCATTCCATTCAGTACCTATCCCCTATGGGTCATGAAGCCACCCAAAGTTGAAGAATCATGAAAAACACATCAAAATTTCAGTCCTTTCTCCTTCCCCAATCCTGCTGTAAAAAAATATTTACTTTTACTTACCCAGCCTTATAGAAACATAGAAATATAGAATTTGACGGCAGATAAGGATCACTTAGCCTACCCAGTCTGCCCATTTCCCTACCTAATGGATAAGCTTCAGATCCTAGTTAACCAGCAGCCTACTTCTTCCTACCCCCCCCCCACTAAAATTGCCTTATGGCTGTCCCATGCATGCTTGAATTCCATCACTGTTTTTGACTCCACAACCTCCTCTGGAAGGCCGTTCCATGCATCCACAACCTCTCTGTGAAAAAATACTTCCTTAAATTACCTCTGAGCCCTCTATCTTCAAATTGTGCCCTTGTTCTTGCACACCTCTTTTGAAAGATGCTACCCTCTTGGACTTTGTTGATTCCTTGAGGTACTTGAAGTTTCTATCATGTCCCCCTCTCCTCCTTCCCTCGAGGCTATACATATTAAGCTCCTTAAGTCTCTCTTCATATGTCTTCCTTTGCAGACCCTGCACCATTTTAGTTGCCCTCCTCTGGACAGCTTCCATCCTGTCTATGTTCCTTGGGCGGAGATTGGGTCTCCAGAACTGCACGCAGTACTCCAGATGGGGTCTCACCAGCTGTCTGTACAGAGGATAATAACTTCCTGTTTTCTACTGGTGATGCCTCTCCTATGCATCCCAGTATCCCCCAACCCTCCTTGCTGCCATCTCACATTGCTTGCCCACCTTTAGGTCATATGATATGACTACCCCCAGGTCCCTTTCCATTTTTGTTGTTGTTAGTATCTCACCCCCCATTGTGTACTCTTCCCCTGGGTTTTTGTTTCCCAGGTGCATTACCTTGCACTTCTTAGCCTTGACTCTACAGCCAGAACCTACAGCCTGACATAGTCTGCCACCAGCCCAGTTTTTAGTCTGCTCCCCCTCTCTTCTTCACCAGAAGCTGGATGCTAGAACCAACCATCACAGGTCCACAAAGTGGTCTGTGACCAAGCCACCTCACCATACAAATCCACACAACCTGGGTTGCTTCCTTCTTGCTTGGCTGCTGCTGTGGCTGCTGCCACACTATACTGATTAAGGCTATGAAGGCCACCTACACTGCTGTCACCACTGCTGCTAAGCCTAGCTTGCTGACGTGGGGGTCTCTGCTGTATTTATTTTGTAATGTGATTCAAGTAGAGTAATTAGGTAGCCTAGTCTTGAGTTATCTTCAAGCTCACCCTCTGACCCTTCAGCCACCAGGGGAGATGGAAATTCACTAAAAGCAGAACAAAAAAAATATGCTGCCATAACACTGCTATTGAGAGTTCACTGCTCACTGACTCCTCCAGGCTGTAGTGTTCAGCCTGTCTACTCTGTGGTTGGAAAGACAGTGCCACACTTGCAAGGCTCATGCACTCTTTCTTGGCTGGATCTCAACCACATAACATGTGATTGTGCCACCGCTAACAGCTGGAGAGAGTGGACAACACAGTACAGACACAGTCAAGTCTGAAGATCACCTGCAGCATGAGCACACACAGGTCAGGTGGGCACTTATTGTGCAAAAGATTAAATCCAAATGTAAAGCCAATACTGCCACACCATAAGAACAATCTAGGCACAGATATGGGAGGGGGAGCAACTACACCCCTCTGCCCTATCTAAATGGCAAATTCATTCTTGGGTGCTAATACAATGGTTTCCTCTGTGTTCTGAGGTACTGTATCTCCATGTTTCATGATGTGCCCTGATCATCATGTGGGTTAGTGTCCCTTATTGTGCCTCATTTTGACTGTCCATGTCTGTCATTTCAGTGACATAATGTGAGGTATGGTGCATGCACACAAGACCTTACTCTGCACAAAGAGTGCTCACCATGGCCATAGTGTATGTGCTCAGTTCAGAATAACAAAGGGAAAGTAAGTGAGATAAAACAGTCATGGAGAAACACATTTTAGCACTAAATATGCATAAGGGATTTGCATGGTCCAAAACAAAAAGGATAGACTTCACAAGGCTGATGCCCCTCTTCATACATCTGTAATGAGGAATGTTGACTGGCTATATCCTGGGCATTTAATGCAATAAGCAAACAATACTTTACAGATCAATGGTGATTTGATTGAAAAAATCAAAAGCCATTAAACAACTTTTGCAAAAGGATCAGAATTAATGAGTTCACCTATTTTTTATGGAAATTCAAATAAAAATATATTTTAATGAAATTGCTAGCAGTAGTATAAGAAATAGAAACTGAAGTGTTTTTTAGATGAGATTTGTACCAGCTTAGCTGCTGCACACAAGGCAAGCATGCAGCATGTGTACCTGATGTGATATTTAATTTATATTCACACTAACTTAACTGTTGCACACATGTCAAGCATACAACATGAAAACCTGATGTAATTTGCAGAAGATGTTCACACCAGCCCTTACAGAAATATAGGTGTGATGTGTGCATGCAGAATGCACACCACATGCTGAATTGTGCAATGTTTGCATGCAGTTTGCATACACTAAGTGAATATATGCAAACCATGTCTAAAAGGCAAATCAGGTTTGCATGCTGCAATCTTGACATGTGCGCAGCAAGAAAGCTTCCTTATAGAAATAATTATGTGAAATGTTTTCATGCTCCACACATAAAACCACCCAAGTGATATGTTTGCTGCAAGTAAGATTTAAATGTTAAAGTGGAACCAATTGCATGCATATGGAAAGTGTGCAGCAAGCAAGTGTGGAAACCATGATTTTTATGTTAAATTGGGAAAGACTGCATGCATGTGGCATGCTTTCAAAAAAGCAAGTGGTCACTGATAACTGCACACATAAAAGTAAAGTGAATTGCTCAGAATCACACCACACACAAGTGGATGTTGATGAGATTCAAACCCAGGTCTTCATGCTTCTAAGTCTTCTGGCTTGCAGTTCAATACCTTTAACCACAAAGCCATACTGCCTCCACGCATATGGCTCACTTGTATTTCAATACATACGGTATCTCAATACATGTGCATGCATTTGGCATGCTTGCAGCCGATGTTATACTTTTCAGTCATCTTCTCTCCCTCGTCTCATTTTCACAGTTGAACAATAGCACACATACCAATGGAAATACATGTTTTCCCACCCCAAATACATAAACTTACCAACAAAACCACTTAATTACTTCTGTCTGGCCTGTACTCCTATTTTTTCTTTCCATAATTTTTAATTATTCCATGCAAACTGACTTTAATGTGCAAAAACAAAAGTAGAAATAACTTAACACACACCTACATGGCCAGTCCCCCCCTTCCCATGTAAATGCACTGTAGCAGGTATGGCCATGCTGCTACAGACAACCCACCAAGTATAGATATAAGTAAAAAGTCTCTTACTTGAGTACAAGGGAGCCAGAGGCAGGAGTCTTTAACAGATGATGTCCATGGGTCAGAGTGCTGGGGTGTACCCACTTGAAATGAATGCAGTTATTTTCAGTTACTATTTTATATGTTATAATGGTGAGCTGAAGAATAATGAAGGCCCCTCTTCTACTAGCAAGGCCCTTGTTGTTCTAGCAATGGCCTTCATTAATCTCCAACTGTCAATCAATAATGTATAAAATAATAATAATAAATACCCCCATTCATTTCAATGGTGCACATCCCTGCAGTCTCCTTTGCCATTTGTCATAATGTGCTGTGCATGGAGATATGAAGGGCAGCTTCATGGAGGGGGGGTCATAAGTCTGACTGTAGTGAAGCTCCAATAGTCTGTGCATACTGCTCAACTGTCCTTGAATGTAAGCAACAGCGCTAGTATGTCTGTAACATCATTAAAAAGTACAGCTTATTTGGTTTGACTGAAAAGTGATATGCAAATCAGGGAAATTCAAATATATAAGATTCATCTGTATATACCCTGGAGCAGTGTATCATATTTGGGCTTAAACCCACCCAGTTACTAACCAATATTTTTTCTGGTTGAATTTCTGCCCCCCCCAAAAAAAAAAATAACTTTGTCCCATTTTTTCTCCCTGACTCCATTCCATTCAGTACCCATCCCCTATGGGTCAAGAAGCTGCACAAAGGTGAATAAACATGAAAAACACATGAATATTTAATTACTTCCTCCTTCCCCAATCCCCCTGTAAAACAATGATTTACTTTTACTTAACCGTCCACATGGACAGAACCTGCAGCCTGGCATAGTGTGCTACCAGACCAGTTTTCAGTCCACTCCTCCTCTCTCCTTCCTCCAGAAGCTGGATGCTACAGCCAACCATTACAGGTCCCCAGTGTGGACCATGACCAAGTCACCTTGCCATCCAAACCCATCCAACCTGGATTGCTTGCTTCTTGCTTGGTTGCTGCCATGGCTGCTGCCACACTGCACTGATCAAGGCCTATGAAGGCCACCCACACCACTGTCACCAAAGCTGCTAAGCCTAGCTTGCTGTCATGGGAGTCTGTGCTGTTTGGTTTTTCACAAGGCGAGCCTAGTAGAGTAAGTTCATAGCCTAGTCTTGAGTTAGCTTCTAGCTCACCCTCTGCCCATTCAGCCACCAGAGGAGACGAAGACTCACTAAGCATAGAACAACAAAAATATGTTGCCACAATACTGCTATTTCATTTTCATTTCATTGTATTGAAGGGTTAGTCCACTGAGAATGAACTCTTTTAAAATGGTGACCCATGGCATAACAAAAATCAAGATTACAAAACTAAAACATACTAAAAACAACAAATACATTAATTACATATCAAATATAAATACATTTCACAACATGAAGAAATGACAATTCTAAAAGACATCTTATATACTAGAGCATACTTAACTTAGGTACAGCAGGACTTAATTAGAGAATTTATAGTATCCATAAACCATTGTTTAATTATTTTTATGGATGAAGGTTTTATATTTAATACTCACTGACTCCTTCAAGCTGTAGTGTGCAGTCTGTCTACTCTGAGGTGGGAAAAACAGTTTCGTACTTGCAAGGCTTATGTGCTCTTTCTTGGCTGGAGCTCATCCACATTACATGTGATTGTGCTAATTGGTGGAGAGAGTAGGCAACACAATACAGACACAGTTGAGTCTGGAGAGTACCTGCAACATATAAGCACACAGAGGCCAGGTGGGATCTTATTGTGCAAAGATTAAAATCAAACTTAAAGCAGTTTATTGCCACACCATAAGAACTAATGATGCACAAATGGGGGAGCAACTGACTCATTTGCTCTATGTAAATGACACCCCTGGTTAATGGTAGAAATTCATTCTCCGGTATTAAACCAATGAGGTGCAAGAAACTCCTCCAGCCAGATGTTCAGAACCCCACGGTGCAGTACTGCACTACAACAGCATGCTTTCACATACAGAGCCCTGCACTGGAGCAATTTTCTGCAATCTGATATATTAAACACAACCATGCTGGGTTCCTTCAAACATTTTCTACTATGGCACCTAGTCGCTAAGGCTACCTATGACTGCTACCATTAAGACTGCCTACTGTACTATTACCCTTTCAGCACATACTCTCTGCTACCTTTCCTCCTGCTTATACCCATCTAACCCTTTCCTCCCACATCTTTCCCTCTCATCCACCTCCTTCCGCTTCCCTTGTCCACCTGCCCCCTCCACTTTTGACCTGCTATAACTTCCTGCCCATAGTAATCTAGCTATTACCTGACTCAGGGATACTTTGTACACTGCCTTCATTGTTTAAATGAATTGTACTCTCTGTTTGGAATGTATTCATTTAAAACCCCTTGTCTCTGTCTTTTACCTATACTAATGTGTCTAGTCCAGCCTCAGTTTTAATCTGTATTTTTTCAGTGAACCTACAGTATAGCTTTTGCTATATTCTGCTTAGATGTATTCAGGCCTGGTGACACTTGCAATGTACCTGTTATTGTCATTATTATCATGATGATGTTTTTCTTTTGGCATGCAACCTATGTAAAGAGCTGTTGCTCAAAGATATTAATCCAAGATTTCAATAAATAAATAAATGAATAATGCAATGGTTTCCACTGTGTTCTGAGGTACTGTATCTCCATGTTTCATGATGTGTCCCGATCATCATGTTGGCTAATGTCCCTCATTGTCCCTCATTTTAATTTTCCATGTCCCTCATTTCAGTGACAAAATGTGAGGTATGGTGCATGCTTCCAAGACCCTACTCAGCACAAAGAGTACTAAGCATGGCCATAGTGTATATGCTCAATACACCATGACAAAGGAAAAGAAAGTGAGATGAAACAGTCATGGAGAAACACATTTGTAGCACTAAATATGAAAAAGGTATTTGTATGGTCCAAAACAACAAGGATAGGCATCACAACACAGAGGCCCCTCTTAGTAAATCTGGAATGGAGGATGGTGATTGGCTATATCCTAGGCATTTAATGCAGTAAGAAAACAGTACTTTGCAAATTAATGGTGATTTAATGACAAAAATCAAAAGCCATTAAACAACTTGAAAAAGGATCATAATTAATGAGGTTACCTAGCTTTTATGGGAATTCAAATAAAAACGTATTTTAATGACTCTAATAGCTAGCAATAGTATAAGAAATAGAAACTGATGTGTTTTTAGATGAGAGTTGTACCAGCTTAGTTGCTGCGCACATGGCAATCATGCAGCATGTGAAACTGATTAGATATTTAAATGATGTTTGCACCAGCTTAACTGCTGCACTCATGTCAAGTGTGCAACACGCAAACCTGATGTGATTTTTAGAAGATGTTTGCACCAGCTTACCTGCTGTGGATGTCAAACTTGCAGCATGCAAACCTGATTTGCTTTCGAGATTTGGTTTCCTTAGGATCACTTTGTGTATGTGAACTGCATGCAAACATTGCACAATTAAGCATGTGGCATGCATTCTGTATGTACACAGCAGACCTATATTTCTGTAAGGGGTAGAGCAGTGTTCTATGCAGAAAGCCATAATTTTAAAAATCTTTTGTTCCACAGTCACAGGCATTGAATGTAATTGTACCCTTCTGTGGTAGAATAGTATTCTAGAACCTCTAGAGACTGCACAAGACAGTTTCACTATGAAACAGACAAAAAATGCACACATTTCATACAATGCTATACACTATAAAAAAAAAATACAGGATGAGCAACTTTATGCATGATTAGTGGGTTCTGCCACCTCAGGGTTCTGATTCCCATCGACCTCAGAACCCCTGAATGACAGAACACACTGGTTCTGCATAGTTGCCCATGCAGTATACTCCATGATGTGGAATTGAATACTAATGAGTCTGTCACCTTGCACCCCTTCCCCTTGATTTTCAAGGAATCAATGGGCCCCTTCATCAACTTTCCAGGCAGACCCCTTCCCCGTACCTCAGTCCAACCCTGTCTGACTGCTACTGCTCACCACAGGACCTGCAGTTAAATTGGGCAGGTAGGCAGTGGACCTCCATAATTCAGTTCCCAACTTTCGCACCACTACACCTCTTAAATGTTTTATGAAAGAATCAGTTTGGTAATTGTGTAGATTATAGGGTATGCATAGGACCTGTGCTATAAGCTCAAGTTACACCATTTGGTCAAATCGCCTGTTCCTTTAATTTTTATTAGTTTGGGTTTGGTGGCTCTGGCCCCCCACAACCTACTTTAAAAAAAAAACACAAGTGGAGTATAGGGGGCCAAGCCCCACGACTCAAATAAACTGACAAAACCAAAATTAGTTTTCTGTGCGATCCTGGTAAGATCAGCAGGCACAAACTCTTACCCAAGTCACCCATTCTATTACTTTTATTACTTTGAGTGTGTGGGGGATTCGCCCCTCCCACACCATCCTATCAAAAAAAACAAACAAGAGTTTGTGTGTGGGGGGGGGTTCAAATAAAGTGACAGCCCAACTACAAGGATGAAAATAAGTCATGTGACCAAAACCACATTGTATTCAGGAAGCTTTTATGGCAAGCTTCCTACACATACCCAACAATCTACACTATTACCCTCAGTTTCACCACCTCTCTGCAGTCCATGTTCTCCCCCCATTAGACACTAGTTCCTTGGATTTCCGGACCATGTCAGTCACATTATCTGTACGAAACTTTCAGAACAGCTTGACCTCTTTCAGAAACTGATCTCTTTTGGAGGCACTGCTAGTTCCTTTCTCCACTCCCTTAATATCCTCAGGTGTATGTGGTCTGGCCCCATGGCTTTATCCACCTTCAGCTTTGTGAGTTCCTTTAGGACACTATCCACTGTGAATGGACTTGTGTCCACTTCCCCTCCCCATTGCCTCTTCTCCCCAACTGTGGTCCTTGACCATCTCTCTCTCCTTAGTAGACACTGAACAGAAGTATTTGTTCAGTATTTCTGATTTGTCTAAATCCCCCTCCTTACGCTCTCCCTCCTCTCCTTTACACATGTGAAATTTAAGAGTAGCAAAATATTAGTATATTTTGGGATTCAAACCCTGATCCCCCTAATTACCAGTGCAGTGCCCAGATCATTTGGCTAAAGCAACTACTGTGCTAAGCAGCTTAGTTTCAGGATGGAGCTTCAAATTAAAGTACTGCCCTGGAAGTAGCAAACATGTTTACTGCCCCCCCGGCAGTCACACATGTACATTGGTGGGGGGGGGCACAAGCTAACAAACACCTCCCCGTCTGCTGCTCCACTCATGGTATACCAAGGGGTGTGGCCTGCCCATGACACCCATTACCTTGCAGCTGACCTGTGACTGGATGCCACTCACTCTCTCCCTCACCGTTTTGTCAATATGTGGGTTCTCTTGCTTTCCCTCATGTCTCATTACACACTGGGCGGCTGCTGCAAAATAATAACAACCTAAGTAACACTGAATCCTCCTGCATGAATTGCTTTGCTGACCAAGCTCCAGTGTTCCAAGTCATCGCTACTGATTTTTCCACTCTTTTTGCATGCCTGTGTAAGTCCATCTAAACTAAGACAACTAATAAGCGCATGGGTCAGGGGAGGGATCGCTTTCTTCACAGCATTTAGGGGGAGGGTTGGGACATAAGATGCTCTGGAGCCTGGGATAAAGTTTGGGGGGAAAACAAAGAGTACAAAAGTAAGAAAAAAACAAGCATTTGTCAATGCCAAATGTTGCTTGCTTGTATGTGCTGTTTAGGTATTTGGAAGAGATAGTTCCATGCCTTCCTCCCAAGACATCCACTGTGTCTTTCCATTTAGTATTCACAGAAAAGTGGGAGGGGCAAGGGGCACAGCAGCATAGCAGTTGCCAAGGGGGTGAAGAGGTGGACAATAGTCCATGCAAAGGCAAAAGAGTCCTGCAGGAGCTCACTAAATTGAAGGTGGACAAAACGATGGAACCAGATGGCATAGAGAAATTAAGAGAACTGCGAAGGGAGATAGCAGTACCTCTGGCAGCCATGTTCACTGAGTCATTCAACACAAGTGAATTGGAAGAGGGCACATGTAGTCCATCTACATAAGTCCGGCAGCAGGGAGGAGGCAGGGAACAATAGGCCATTCAGCCTCACCTCAGTAGTGGGGAAGATCATGGAGACATTGCTTAAAGAAAGAATAGTGGGGCATCTAGAAGTCATTGGAGCACAGGACCATAGACAACATGGATTCACAGTGGGGACATCATGTCAGACAAATCTGGTTGATTTCTTTGACTGGGTGACAAAGGAAGTGAATCAGAGTGGGGCAGTGGACACTCTTACCTTGATTTCAGCAAACCCTTTGGCACCATCCCATATAGGAGGCTAATAAACTAGCTGGGTAGGCTGGACATGGGGGAAAGGGTGGTAAACTGGGTTAGAAACTGGCTAACAGACAGGAGGCAGAGAGTGGTGGTAAATGGTGTGCAGTCTAGGCAGAGGGGGTCACCAGTGGGGTGCTGCAGGGATCAGTCCTGGGGCCAGTCCTGTTCAGTGTCTTCATTAGTAACATTGCAGAATGTCTGAAGGGAATTTTTTCACCAAATTTTCAACATAGCCATTTTAAGACCTCTGCTCATGAACAGTGTCACTGTGATTTTCTTAATCTGTCCCAAAAAATGACTGCGGACACCGAATGCGCCATTGTGCGCTACATGCACGGAAACACATTTTGGGTGACATGTGAAAAATGACAGCTGTACTGCTCATAAGGAAGTGTGGTAAAATGGCAATGATGAAAATCTGAGTGCAAATATTAAACTTATTTAACTTACGAGCCAGCAAGTGGAGAACTGCACAACGGACGCTTCGTAAAAACAGTCATTTTTAAATTTCACCAAATTTTCAAACTAGTCATTTCAAGACCTCTGCTCATGAACAGTGTCACTGTGATTTTCTTAATGTGTCCCATACAACAATTTCGCACACCGACTGTGCCATTGTGCGCTACATGGGTGGAAACATGTTTTGGGCATGATGTGAAAAATGACAGCTGTACTGCTTATAAGTAGGTGTGGTAAAATGGCAATGTTGAAAATCTGGAGTGAAAATATTGAAAATTCATGATCTTATGAGCGTGCGTAGGAACTGCACAACACACACTCGTAAAACAGTCATTTTTAGGAATTTTTTCACCAAATTTGCAACATAGGCTTTTTAAGAGCCCACCTTAAGAACACTGGGACTGTCATTTCATTAATCAGTCCCAAAAGGTGATTTCACGCAGTGACTGCGAAATCACCCTTCGGGCCAGATTAACACCATGACAGTGACAGAATTCATGAGGAGGGGTCCCAGAAACCCCATGTTGAAAATTTGGTGCCAAAATTCCAAAAAATGCCTGAGATATGCAGCAAAGTTGAAAAAACCCTGTCTATCCCATTATACAGCTTACTGGCATTTCCTAAGTTCATGGTCAGCTTTGAAGAGTGCAGATGTGTTCCCAGTCCACCGAAGATCGTTGTGTTGAGGTCCGGAGGTAAGTATGGGATGAAGGGGTGTGGGGAGGCAGGGTGCGCAGTGGGTGGGTGCGGGTTGTGGGTGGGGGCAGGGAGAAGCGCCGAGGGACAGTTTTTGTATTTACAGGTTTTTTTTTTTTAATAAGACAATGACGAACATTTTCCACGCTGGGGTGGGCTCCCAGTGTGGCAGCTGGAAGGCTGTTTGGGGGGCTGGAGCTGACGGGGGATTGGGCACCCCCGCCAGCTATAACACATTTTGTCACACTGGGGTGGGCTCCCAGCATGGCACCTGGATGCTTTGGGGGGGCGTGGAGCTGACGGGGGATTGGGCACCCCTGTCGGCTGTACAGTGTGTGCATGGAGGTGCATAAGCATGCAGTATGCATGCGTGCATGTGTGTGTGTGGAGGGGGGAGTTCTACTCACTGAAGTGGAGCTCACCCTTTCAACTGTACTACCACTGCATTTTCAACTGCTGTCATAGACAGCTGAGGCAGTGATTGGGGAACTGGGGCCATGTCTGCAAACACACTGACTGAATTGGAAGACGGGTGCCACACCTCCAAAAACTCAGATGATGGCACTATGTTCCTTGCACATGCATGCAAGCAACATAAAAATGATCTGGAAATTATTGGTAAGGCTGAGCCTGCCTTGCAGAATATTGCTGGGGCCTGAGTCCCACAGGCCCATATAAACTGGTACCTATGCCAGTGCAGTCACTGCAGATATTGCTTTTTTTTAACTGCTGAGCAGCTAGATGTCTTTGGTCACATTATTAACTGTCTGATGTGCAATGGGCACACTGAAAAAGACAGGAGGAGACAGAAAAGAACTCTTTCTGTTTTTCAGTCAGGGATCATTCTGATAAAGACCTAGCAGATAAGGGAGGTAATAATATGGTGGGAAAATGCAAAGCCTTGCTCATTTTCTGAGGGGTCTGTGTTTGATATGGAAAAAACAACTGTCTATACCACCAGTCTGGGTATCACTGTCTACCTCTGCAAGGTCCTCTGCAATGCACTTTGTGACTTATTCCTGACCCACTGAAGTGAATGTATTCATTGTATCTTACAACTGATGTGACAAGGTTGCTTGCCTGTCCTCTGCTGAAAGAGGCCTTACAAAAACAGCAAGTTTGTTGCATACTGTTCTTTGGATCAAGGTGAAAACAAATAGAAGAGGATTCCTTTTTTACGGCTGCATGGGCAGAGCTTGGCAGATGCTATATGATCACTGTAGGAGAAAAACGGAGCAGTGACTGGAATGCAACCCTGTGTTCTCCTACAGTGATACAACAATGCCTGTACAGTGCTGACTCCTTTGGCACCATCTTCTGCAGATGGAGCACCCCTTTGCAGCATGATCACCCTCCCCCACGGGTGCACTACTTCACAGTGGCACTTCTGAGATAACTGTGCATGCATGTTAGTTGCACATGCATGGTTTCATCATCACTGCCATCTTCTGAATAGCAAAGCACCATGGTTCTGAAAACTCTGCCTTCCACTCTGAAACTGCCACCGACACTGCAGTAGCCATGCCCGTCTGCAGGTCAAATGGCCATAACAGGTAAAAGCACTGCACAGCCATATTGGTTCTGACCAAAACCTGTTGCATTTGTGCCTGGCATTGCAACTTCTGAATTTAATCCAGCATGTCTATGTTCAATTCTATATTTTCCTCAATGTCCTTAGTGGATGAGTGGTATTTGGCTCACTTTTCACAGAGAAGCTTTCTTTGTACTTTCCTTTTTACTGAACCCTAATGATCCTTTCCTCTAGTGATGACCTTTCCCCAGATAATTTTGGTCTGACTTCCCACAACAGCAGGTTCCTCTGGCTCTGAGTCCATATCATCAGAGTCCGTGCCATGCACTACCTCTGTTTCAGAAATGTACTCACTGTCACTGCTGTCATCATGAACTGACCCTGAAGAGCTCACACAGGAATGAGAAATGGTAGAAATTTAATAAAATGGCACATTCTATGCATGTGTGCTTATTTGATCCTGTTCACTACACATAGTGTCTCTAACGGCCTTTGTTTTTTAAATTATACCTTTGCTAGGTCTACTTTTCTTAACTGCTGGTTCATCATCCACGCTTTATTTGTTGCCTTTTGATTGGCCCGTATTTGTTGACTGGGTATCACCTGGAGAAGCAGACAAACATGATGGGATCTTAGAAGACAATAAGGACTCTGAGGATGAGGAAGCTTTAACAGAGAAAAAGGATTTACCTGCTGCAGTTGAAGAAACCCTTTTTATATTTTTTCCTTCTGAATTGCTGTCTTTGTCATTTTCTTTCTGAAACCAAAAGCTTGCTTCCCAGGCTCACTCCCTTCTATCTTTATTCTTATCTTAATATCATTTCTTTTAAGCTGAAATGTATATAGTAGCCATGATGACCATACAAACATGTACATATACTTCATATTATAAATCATTGCCTACTGGGCTTAATATGTAGTGTTCGACCAGAGTGACAGTTTAATGTCTTCTTCTCACCATGGATCTTTTCAGAAACCAAAATACCACATTTAAAGTTACCAAGGATCCATATTTAGCATGAGGATTCCACCTTAGGTGTCATTAGTATTCAGTTACAAGAGTTAAGAAACAAAGTGGCAGATTCAACAAAACTGAATACATGGCAATCACAGTAACTGTCAACTGTTAGGCAAGTGGAGTGAGAAACATGTTGCAAGCCTATTACCAAGTCCTTAGTGGATGGGTTGGGCCACCTTCAGTGGTCACACTCTCCTTCTGTCCCCCATCAGTCCACCAACTTTCCCCTGTTTTGTCTCCACTCCTTAGCTATTTAGAGGACTTTACCTAGTTCATCCCACTGTGGAATCACCTGAGTATCCTATTTGTACCAGATGATATTGTGTTTCTCTAGGGTTAGGTGCAGAGTGGCTGTAATCCTTTCCATTCTACTCATCTCGTTAAGTGTATCCACCCATGCATTGAAGGTATGGGGTGTTCCTGCAGCCAGGATACAGTTATCCCTTTTAGGGCAGCTGTACACAGGGCCCAGAGTAATCCCTTTTGAGCATGGCCTCCCAGCTGCAGTACTTTAATATCTAGGACCATGTGTTCAAAGATATTAGGGATATTTAACCTCCATAAGTTCTCCAGGTAAGCCTAGATATGGTCCCAGTTCAGCCTCATAGCTGGACAGCTCCATAAGATATGGTGGTGGGACCCACCCCTCCACATTTCATCCAGCATACTTGAGATCTACCTTCTTGAAATGGTGGATAATGCTGAGCATGTAGAAGAACCTCGTAAGTGACTTTTTGTAACAGAAAGGGTGGTGGAAGAGTGGAACACGTTACCACTGGAGGTGGTTTCCAACAGGACAGTGGGCTGTTTCAAAATGGGGTGGGACAGGGTAACAGGAAAGGGAGGGAGGAGCATCTTCTTAATAGGGTGGCTGGCTACAAAATCAATCAGATTTGTTAGACCAATAGGCCTTCATCTGCTGGAAAATTTTGTATATTCTTATGTTCCTGCAGAACATTCTGCAGCCTGGAGTGGTTGTCACTTTCCATTCCCTCTCCATGGTCTTGGTCCAGGTCTCCTCTGGATTAGCTCCCTGGGCCTTATTTTCCATTTGCTTCTAAGGTTGGAAAGCTCTGAGTGGTCATCCTCCAGCAGGGTCTAAGATGCTCTTGATATCATGCTCCCCAGCTTTTCAGCATTGCAATCCAGTGCAGGACGTATTTCAGTGAAAACATATCCCCTTTGACCTGGGTCACTAGGTTCTGAGATTTTAAGTACTGTCAAACCTGCAGATAGCCATTGTAGTCTTGGGATGGGAGTCCAAATGTCTGCTGAAACTTGACAAGGTGGATGCAGGTGACCCCTCACCTTATCATAGGTCAGTATCTCTAAAATCCATGTCCATTCCATCTCTCAAATACAGTGTCTGTATATGAGGGAGTAGACTGAAATCTACAGCTATGGTGGAGAGTTCACTGGATGAGCCAGTCAGAGTCCTGACACTTAAAAGAATGCACAACATATGCATTGCCCAAGGGTTGGTCCCCTAGGATCAAACACAGGGATTCCTAGGGATGTGGAGGAGCGCAAAGAAGGGAACTGGGAGGTGCTGCGGCATCTCAATTTCCAGCTATCCTGAGTTTCTGTGTTGTTTGGACCTGGTCACCATCAACACCAGTTGGGCTACTAGGTAGTAGCAACATAAAGCTGGCAGCACCAGGCCTCCTTTATCTCTAGGAAAGGTTAGAAGTTTCCTATTTCTCAAGTCAAATTTAATGTTCAGCTATAAAGCCATTACAATATTGTAATAAAAAGAATAATAATACAGTACATTTCATACACATGCAGATATTCACTTCACACAAATGTCATTTGATTAAAACATTTAGCAGGTGCAAACATCTGAAATTTACATAAATACTAACATTTTTCACAGTCACATCATATTCATAATCTGAGTAAGTTGGTTTTCCTCCTTAAAACCTATATATTTTAGTTAACACACAATGTCCAATTTACAATTATTCATTACTATAATAGCCTATTTTTCAGTGAATACAATTATTAGCCAATGTAGCTTATAATGTAAAGACAATCAAAGTTAATACCATACTGTTTGCTCTACTTTCATTACGACTGACATACAGCTCCCAATAAGTATTGGATTCAGCCATCCATTCCCATCCCAAGTCAGGTTTGTTGCCAGACTGCAAAGATATTTATGTATGGAAATTAATGACAGTAAGAAGGTCACTAGACCTAAATTGAAACAAACTAAGCTGCAAATAACACCCACACTTTTTGGCAAGTTGCAGAAGCAGCCTGCAACACTCGCTAGCTCTAAACCTATATTTGTCACCAATAAGCAGGAATTACAAACCAGTAGTAATTGAAAAAAAAAAAAAACACACTTCTAGGTTACTGTAAGCCTTGTATGCTTTCCTGTACACACACATTTTTCTTCATTTTTAAAGACCTCATTTAACATCAGGACTCCTTTCGGACTAGGTATCAACTCACAAAGATACTACTGTATGTCATATACATACATTACATACAGTTAGTCACATAACCCAGTGGAAGTCACCATGCTGCCAGTTATATCTAGCCTTCTTAGTGAACACTTAGAAGCTTCCTGCCACCAATATTGCTCTCTGCCGCTTGCTAATGACAAGTATGGTGGGAATTACATACTGGCAAGTAGAGGTGGGCAACCCAGAATTTTTTCACCTATACTCAAGCCAGAGCCAAGCCACATGTCTGGCTTGACTCTACAAGTCAAAACACAAGCCGAGCCCTGGCTACTGCAGGTTGTTTTCTGTATAGAAGCTGAATGTTTTAGACACTACACTAACTGCAAAGTGTGACAAAAATGCTTAGTTTGACCATGACTGGCTTGGCTAGACCTTGGCTGTTTTAATTGCTTATAGAAGTCAAGCCGAGCCGAGCCAGGCACTAAGCTCGAGCCAGGCTCGAGCGTGCTCTGGCTTGCCCAGCTCTACTGGAAAGGAGTAGTATGCCACTCTGGTCACCATGAATGACTCCTGCCCTCCAACAACCATACATTTTACTCCACTATTTGGATCACTTTCACACCATTGGGCCAAATTGTGACTCCCCAACTTGTTTTTATAGAGGCCACTAGTCAATCTACTATTTTATAAGCCACTTTAGTATATCTCCATCATACATATTTATTTTATCACTTAAATTAAGGTGGCCAACTATGATAAAATTCTAAATTAATAAAAATCATGTGGAAATTCAGCATTTGAAACACATCATAACTTGTGATTTACACAGATGAAAGACAAATAACACAGTAATAATAGTGAAAGGCTACACATTTTGAGTTATATGAAGGGGTACTAATTGAATGCTTGAAGTGCTGTATGATAAAATAAAGAAACTTGGACCTGAGAAAAAAAAATTGGTGTAACTGAAAGCCCCTTTATGTTCTGGAGTCTATCAAAGCAAGATACTGGTGTTACAAAATGTCTAGTTGACAATCAACACTTTTTTAAAACCAAATCAATGCCCAGTTATTTTATGGTTCAGTCTAACAAGTCCAGCAAAATGTAATAACACAACAGTATCTTTAGTAGAGTTGCATCTGAAATTAACTCTCCCCCCTTTACCGGCAACATTACCAACAACTTCAGTATACAGGTTAATAAGGGAAAAAAATCACTATAGCCATCCAAGCATCGAATACTGGAAATAATTCATATCATTTGAGCTTGGTAACAGAAGCCCCTTCTCTCCTTTTCAACTTATTACTAAATCTCATCTCTGGGTCAGCAACTGGGGGACCATGGCCGCCACAAGCCTTCTTTGTGTTCACCTCTCCTAACAGGTTGCGCACACCTCTCTTAAATTGTATTCACACATTTCAGCACATTTTGTGCTCCCAAAACTCAGTGCCCTTCTGAACTAGCTTTTAGTCTTGCCTGTAGAACTGCTGGTTGACATTCTCTTGCATCTCCACAAGCTCACAATTCGGCATGCCGGACAGTAAGAACAACAAGCCCATTAAGCATCTGCCAATCGGTGTTACTCAACAATGTAAAGCTGTCCCAAAATTCACTGTTGCAAATCCGGTAGCAAAACAGCACTAGTTTAATTCATAAGCTACTCAAACAAAGCCAAAAAACAACATAAAATCTACAAATGGGAATCACTGCTTGGTGTGGTGTGGAGTGGATCAGCAGCATGGCCATCTTACTCCTATTCCTATTAAGTTGATGCCAAACAAAGGCCCAAACAAATTCAGAATATTATGCTGTAGACATTTCCTGAAGGGTTTTGGGGTTTTCAGTGCAAGGGCTAGGAAGAGGAAGGATGGAAAAAAATAGAAAGGGACATGGGGGTCGTCATATCAGATGACTTAAAGGTGGGCAAGCAATGTGTGAGGGCAGTAAGGAGGGCTGGGGGTACTGGGATGCATAGGGGCAGGCATTACCAGTAGAAAACATGAAGTTGTTATCCCTCTGTACAGACAGCTGGTGAGACCCCATCTGGAGTACTGTGTGCAGTTCTGGAGACCCAATCTCTGCAAGGACATAGACAAGATGTAAGCTGTCCAGAGGAGGGCAACTAAAATGGTGCAGGGTCTGCACCGGAAGACATATGAAGAGAGATTAAAGGAGCTTAATATGGAAAGGAGGGAGAGGGGGGACATGATAGAAACTTTCAAGTACCTCAAGGGAATCAACAAAGTCCAAGAGGGTAGCATCTTTCAAAAAAAGAGGTGTGCAAGAACAAGGGTTCACTATTTGAAGATGGGGGGGAGGTGGCTCAGAGGTAATATAAGGAAGTATTTTTTCACAGAGAGGGTTGTGGATGCATGGAATGGCCTTCTGGAGGAGCTTGTGGAGTCAAAAACAGTGGTTGAATTCAAGCATGCACGGGACAGCCATAAGGCAATTCTAGGGGGTGGGGGTAGAAAGAAGGAGGCTGCTGGTTAACTAGGATCTGCAGCTTATCCATTAGGTAGAGAAATGGACAGACTGGGTGGGCCAAGCAGCCCTTATCTGCCATCAAATTCTATGTTTCTATGTTTCTATAAGTGAAATCTAGGGAGAATGTTCATCTTGATGGTTGCTACTCTGCCATCAACATTCAGGGGAAGCAGGTCACAGAGTGCTATGTCTACTTGAATGTCTCCTAGTCATTTCTCATAGTTGAGGCTGAAAATTGTGGAGGTATTCAAGGTTAGTCAGACTGCCTAGTATCTAACAATGTTCATGGGGCCCATATGAAGGTAAAGAAGGCCCCGAAGGCCTCAAGGCAGATATCTCACAGCTTTTCCACCTCTGATTTATTGTAGCTAATTTTATACCTTGCTATGAAGCCATGTAGCTCCAGTTCCTGGTAGATGGCTGGAATTGACTGCTCTGAGGAGATGGGGAAGAATTGGGAGTTGTCAGCATATAACAAATTCTTGTGACCCCTCCTCCCCGCTCAGAGTCTGCTGGATCTCCAAGTTGCACCACACCACTATCAGAAAATGGCTCAAAACAGAATGCAAACAGGAGTGGCGAGAGGAGGCAGCCTTGCCTTGTGTCTCTGGTTCAGTGAAAAATTCTGATTGGATTCCATTATCCTTGAGTACCACCTATGGAGATGTGTATAGGGCCTTATTGCTAATGTGAACATGTCTATCATCCTCATCTCCTTTAGAAAGTGGTGTAGGAACCCCCAATTCACCCAGTTTAATGCTGTCTCTGCATCCATAAAGCATGCAATTGCCAATTCAGGATCCTGGCACTGCCATGACATAATGTTTAGTAACCTATAGACATTATCATATATGAGCTAGTCAGAAATAAAGCCAGTTTGATCCAAGTAGATTGGGTTCCACACACATGCGTGCAATTGGATTTCCAATATTGCATGAATTGTTTAAGGCTGATGTTCAAGAGGGAGATGGGGCTGTAGGACATGTATACTTTTGCATCTTTATTCAGTGGCCTGTGTTGCTGACAAACCCAAAACGGTGAGACCAAAAGTCTGTGAGGGAATTACAGTGAGGATAAAATGGTGACAAATGTTTTCCACCTCCCCAAGGTTCTATGACCTCAGAGTTGGTTAATTATGTAAGGGGAATGTTGGTGGGGCCAAAAAAAGGTTGACCTTTGTATCCTTGCCAAAATTCCACTGCAGTTCTGGGCTTGCCATTTTGGAATCACCCTTATCACATATAACCCCTTATTCGGTTTTATCAGTACTGAGATATATGCATATTTCTCAGAGTGCGGTGCCCTCTTCCCCCCTTCGCACCACTCTGAAGACTGCACCCAGTGACTGTATTAGCAGCTCCATAAAATGTTAAAGAATTCTGGGGTCCATCTGCCTGGGCCTGGAGACTTCCCCAACTTCAGGCTGCCTATTGCCATTTGGAGTTCCAACTGAGTAATCAAATCATCTATGGTTTCCTGGGCCTTCTCCATGAGATGGCTCACAGTCATCTTACCAATGAAGGTGTCTAATTTTTTTATGAATCCTTTGGGTCTCCTTCAGGTGTGTGACTTTTTGAAGAATTCACCAAAAGCACATACAGTTTTTGTAAGATCTAACTTGGAAGTGTTAGGAGTCCCCTGTGCGTGCAGCCTACAGACAGTGCAGTTCTCAAATTCCCTGCATAGTAGCCACACCAGTAGTTTTCCAGCTGTCTTGCTGGACTCATAATGTTTCAGACAGGAGTATAGCAATGCACCATTCAGCTCTGAATCAAGGAGATGGTTCAGGTTTACTCAGCAATTACTAAGTCGTAGGCTAACCTGAGCATTTATCACACTTCTGTGTTCTGTCTCCAGGTTGACTAATTGCAGTTCAAAGACACCTGTTCCCACAGTTTCTATATTTTCTTGTGCTAAGCAAAGCTGATTGAGTTGCCAGTTATCACCACTTTAAGGTAATCCCACCAGATATCATCTCAGAGTGCATCCCTTACATGCCCAAGCAGGGGCGCATGGGAAGGTGCAGAACACCATGGATTGCAAGATGCGGTGGCAGTACCTGGTAGTGGTGTTAGTACACACATGTCTGTGGTAACTGCCAATACAGACAGCAGTAATGCACCTCCATAGGGGTGTACAGAGCCCCACACCCATCACTATTCCACTGTCTGTGGGAGAAAAAACAAACCAAGAAAGATTCATGTGGTCACCCATCCCCTGTAGTGTGGTACCTATCTTTCTCTGGTGGTTCATAATATACCCCATCCCCAATCCCCTGTATTGTGATATCTGTCTTTCCCTGGTGGCCTAGTGGACACCCTGTCCCGATCTCCAATCCCTTCATAGTGTGACATAGAACCACTTCCATGGTAGTCTAGTGGACCCCCACCCCAACAGGTATTGCCCCATCACCCCAGCCCACTCTTCCTATCCCCAAGCCAATGTCTGACACATCCCTCCACTCTCCACCACATCTGGTCACCAAATGAGTGGTCAGTAATGAGCACATACTGTAACAGCTGATTGTACAGTATGCACTCATTCTTGTCAGCTCAGTTGGCAGCTGTCATGGTAGACATCAGAGGGATGTGCCCGACCCTGGCTCAGGGATAGGAAGGAGAGTGGGATGAGGGCTCCATAGACAACGAGGGAAGCAGTTCTTTATCACATTATGAGGGGAATGTGGATAGGGAGAGGTGTCTGCTAGACCACCAGGAAAAGATAGATATCACACTAAAAGGGGATTGGGGATAGGGAGGGGGGATCCACTAGACCACCGGGACACAGACATACATACATATATATATATATATATATATATATATATATATATATATATATACACACACACACACACACATACAACACTTTGAGGGGATGGAGGACCCCATGATTCTTGTTTTTGTTTCATACTACACATACATGCCACAAGACAGGGCTATGAGGGATGGCACCCCACAGTGAAGAGTGCATGATGAAGGCACTCCCTCTCTCTCACCTCTACCCTCCCCATGTCCAGGGAATGGGTGTGTATGGGGGAATCATCATTGGAGATGTGTAACACAGTTACAGCAGGGTCCCCCCACCATATCTCACACACCCCAGTAAGTGGCACTTCATGTGATTCTGCATGTTTCTAAATCACGCAGCATGCCAGCATGCCCTTGACACTCCTCCCGCATCACCCATGGTGCATTGCTTTCCACACAACCAAGGGATCCTTTGTGTACCTGGCTGGAAAACTTTTAGTGAATGATGCCGGGGATCTATGAGACCTCTGTTTGTGTCTTTCATGCACAGAATCGCCTATATGCCTGTGATACATGGAGCATGGGTATTGTGGATAGGGCCCATTATTCACAAGATTCCTTACTAATGTTAAGAAGCATAAGTAGCCAGACACCAGACATCTTTGTGCTTTCTTTTATAAAAAAAATTTAATTCACAAGTAAGTACTGCAATTTAAAATTACAGACAACTTCCTTGCAACAGTTCAAAAATTCACAAAGTAGCTATGCTACATTTTAGATAAAGGCTCCATGGCTAATATTCATATCCTGAAGTGGGCAAATAACACTGAACTCATATGGTGCAAATGGCTTATTGATTCAAATGCTGTTATAAACTAAGTGCACACAGTGCAAAAATAAACTACCAAAACTGAAACTGGCACAGGTGTTCAGAGTTCAACGTCTTTGCAGTTCAGACCTAACATCCTTCCTCAGGGAGTGTTATACGATGAGGACTCCAGTTAACTATGAAGCAGTTGTTTTCCTCATTTGACATGGTAGCATGGACTTTCTGGGTGTCGTCTTGGCTAGGTGAGGCACACTGCTTCAGATGGTCAGTCCTGGTGGTAGGTGTTTGGACCTAATGAATGTTGCTTCTGGCTTGCTTGTCTAGTTTTTTTTTCTGATTCATGGTAGCTGATGGAAGACTGCCATTGTTGTTGCTGCAGTCAAACCTGTAACTTGTCTGACATGGTTATGTTATCTTTAGAGGCTGAAAGATTCCATACTTCCTCTGCTCAACAATATTCCCCACATAAAATAAATGTGGTAATCTTCTGCAGCTTTCCTTAAGTGCAAGCAAGCTGGAAAATATGTCTTACCCAGAAAACAAGTTTATCTGACTGATAATATTGAGCTAAGCAAGCAGAATGGGTTAAAAACTTTACCTTGCTTTTGCAGAAGAGCTCTGTACTCTGCTCATACTTAACAACATTTAAATAACATTACTTTACTTATAGAACTTGATCCATATTTAATAGATGCAACAGGTTGTCCCAGTAGGGGCTCACTTTTTAATAACTGTTTAAACATTTGAGAAATTATTAAATTGGTTATCTATGCATGAAATAAAAGTATTAGTGATAAAACAAAGTTATAAGGGATTTAACAGTGTTTCAAACCCCATCAGCAAATCATGACAATGTCATTAAATTGCACTCATGTCACACAATTTATATATTGGCATTTGGTGGACACATACAATAGGTAAGTATGCAGTTGCTAAATAATTATTAATGTTCTGTGTCCTTATGATAATATTGCATCTGCAGAGACAGGATTATGAAAAACAAGCAGCATCTTGCACTTTACAGAAATACAATTCTCAACAAAAGTAACAGCAAAAGGTTATGATAGGATGACATTAGAAAGACAGGTAGGAAAATAATTGATGTCAAGTTTATCTTTCTGCTAGAAAGTTGGTAGGCACTGACAATATTGAACCTTATTACCTAAAACTGGGATATTACATTCTATCATCCCTCATTACTCACCTCATTAATATGTCCCTTGCTCAGGGAGCTCTCCTCCAGTCTGGAAGATAGCTCAAGTAGTTTCCCTGTTTAAATCCGGGGACACAGTGACCTAAATAACTACCGACCGATAGCACTGTTTCCCATCCTATCCAAATTATTAGAAACATGGTCAATGGGCAATTTAGGTCCTACCTGTAGACTTACAATCTGCTGAATCCAGTTCCGTCAGGCTTTAGACCTCACCACAGCACTGTGTCTGCATCATGATTGGCAGACTGCCTTGGATACAAAAAATTATGTGTGTGCTTTGTTTCTGGACTTAAGCAAAACTTTTGATACTGTGGAGCTTGATTTACTCCTGTGTGTTCTAAGAAATATTGGAGCAAACCAACTGGCCTTGAACTGGTTTACTAACTACCTTACTGAGCGTCAACAGATAGTTAAGGCTGAGGAGGGCCTCTCTCGTAAAAAAAAAATGTTAAGGGGTGTTCCCCAAGGGTCTATTTTAGACCAACTATTTTCTTTCTATATTATTTGCATTAATACTGGTATCTCCTCAGCAAGCATCCACCTTTTTGTGGATGATGCTGTCTTGTACATTGTCAGACCTACTCTGGATCTTGCCTGCAGTAATCTCCAATGAGACTTTGACCATTTACAGAAAAATTTACTTCAATTAAAGCTCCTCCTAAATGCAAAAAATGCAAAAAAGACCAAGGACATGCTTATTGCTACCTCTACCTTTGCAGCTAAACACAGTCTCCCTGGTTCTGATTTAACAGTCACAGTGACATGTGCAATCTCATCATTTTATGCACACAGCAGCAACAATTATAAATCCAACAATACGTTGTGACATTTATGAGACTCAATATGAATATGACTATACTGCTAATATGAACACAGGCAGAATAAGAGAAATAGATCAGTAGTAAAGAATAGTTTATCACAAAACACCATCTTCTATATAAAATAGGCAATATGACTACACATAAAGGTTCAATTTGTTTATAAATTCTTATATTTATAGCAATAATGAAAAGGTGTTGCATTTAATTATTTAGTTTAGTTTTTGTTGACAACAGAAGAAGGTCTAGGCAATGCTGTCTATTTTCAGCCTTGTGTGTGTATGTGGGGGGGGGGAATAGAAGCCATTTGAAATTGAACAAAGCTAGTGGCATTTTTTGTGAATATGGGAAATTTGGGCTGGAATCATAGCCTAGAGGTTAGACTAACAAGCTATGAATGGGCTTGGTACATCCAGTAGACCTGGTTTTGATTCCCACAGTCACCACTTGTATACTGTATGACTCTAAGCAAGTCATTTAACCTCCCCAGTGCTCCCAGGTAATTCCCGAAAACAGGCACTTGACAGCCTAATCAGCCTAATGAGCCTTACCCAGTTAAACAATGAAAAACATAATGAGGTCTGGACACAAGGGAAATTCCCCCACTCATTGTCTGAGACATGAGTTCATGGACGTGGTTTTGGAGGAAATTATACCCCAAAAGGTCACAAGGGAAGATGGGGAGATAAGAGTGGCTGACATACTGCAGGCAGTCCCAAAAGCATTAGCTTAAGGTTCCTAATGCTACAGAATGGCCAGGGAATATGTGGGTGAAACACATATCCCCCCCAAAGTCATGATACCTAGTATTAATAGTGAAGCAGATGATCCAGAATAGCACCCCTTGTTCAGCACCCACAATGGAACCATGGAGGAAGGTCACACTGGCACAATGTATACTGGTTTAGTCCATTCTTCTGCTGAATCTGAAAAGTGAAGACATGCAATGTGCATTAAAGTATAAATGAAGGATGGAGATTTCTCCTGATCGAATATTTGAGGTCCACACTCTTGAATAATAGTCTAGGTTTTTTACTCACAGAGATACATGTCCTCATTCATACTTTATAGATTTAGTATTTGATGTCAGTTTTAAAACAACAAGCAACCAGGAAAGATGTTGATTGAAACATCACAAAAGTCATACACACCTCATAATGGTTTATCTTTTATGTTATCCCTCTTACAAACCTAGCTTTCAAAACATTCCTAGTACTATTTAAAAACAAGCATTTGTCAATGCTGAATGTTTGCTTGCTTGTATTAGCATTGGAATGCATAAGTTAGACAGATGCAGAACAGGAATGGCAGTGAAGCACTGAAGTGACACCAACCCAATCCCCACCCTGCAGAGATGGACAGGCAGTGGGGTGTGTCTTTGGGGCATCGCCCACAATGCTCTGGCCATTTCACCTCACCCTATCCTGCAGATACAGACAAGTGTTGAGGTGTGCCCTGGGGTGTTTGGCTTTATAGTCACCCCATTCCATAAGGAGATATACTGTCATGGGTGCAGTATAGGAGAATATTGTGAACTCTAGGGTTGAAGAGTCCAAGGCACACCTCAATGCCTGTCATTGGCTTCAGGGTGGGGGTGGGGGAGGAATGGTGTGAGCATTATAGCCAGCAATCAAAAGGCACACCCCTGATGCCTGTCAGTCTGTACAGGGTGGGGTGTTATGGTTAGAGACCCTAACGCCCAGAGGTGTTTGTTGGTATTTACATTATAAATTTCCAACATGGCCTTTTTGTGACCCCACCTCATGAAAGTATTTGGAACCTCTGCTCATGAACAGTGGCACTGTGATTTTGTTAAAGGAAACTTCCGATACAAGGCATTGGACTATGAAGTCCAATACCTTATATCGTCTTGAGCTGACTGGTGGCAGCATTTTAATTTTAAAGTTATTGCTTTATTTGGGAAGGGATCATAATTGGAGCCAAAACCTCAGCCAGCTGATCCCGTCCAGCTTCCTGATGCTGGCACTCAACCCAACTCCACCACCCCACTCTCAGAAATTGTGACATGTGGCCAGAGAGAGTTCAGGGGCAAGCCACATACAAGTATATGGGGGCTATATTTAAAGTAATTCTTTATCCCTTTTAAATGGTCTTAGGGAAAATTAAAGCAGTTGCTTAACTAGAAATCACCTTTCGGGACCAAATAACCACATGACAGTGACTGAATTCAGGAGGTGTGCTCCTATGAACCCCATGTTGAAAATCTGGTGCCAAAATTCACACAAATGGCTGAGATATCCACCTGAGTTGAAAAATCCCATTTATGCCATTATAAAGCTGACTGGCATTTCTTCAATTTGTGGTCAGCTTTGAAGAGTGCAGATATGTTCCCACTCCACCAAAGATCATCGCACCAGCTCCTGAGGTAAGTATGGGGTAAGGGGGTTGTGGGGAGGTGGGGTGTGCTGAGGGTGGGTGCGCGTTTGGGGATGGAGCACCAGAGAAAATAAGGCATGGTTTTCTGTTTTCACAGGAAAAAACAAAAAAGACATTGGGGTGTTTTTTTCTTTTACAGGGGCAATTGAGCTGACAGGAATTGGACACCCCACTGGTACATAAAATGTGCCTGTCTATGGGGGGTGCATGAGCCGAGGGGGGGATTGGGCTCTCCCAGCACACTACTAACAGGGGAGGATATTATGCCAATGGAGATTGGGCTCCCCTGTTGGCAAATAAACTGGGGAGAGGTCATGCTGACTGGGGGTTGGGCACCCCTGATGCCAGCTTTCATGAGGACTGTGAGAGGTGGACAGTGACAACTGCTGCCATGTTTATTGAAATGTTACATCACATAAGGCACTGCCCTGCAATGATGGGTCACTCCCTCATTGCAGCGGCCAAATAATTTCAAGTTGGTGGCATGCTTGCAGAACTAGTGTCAGCAGGAGCATGACATCTCGTTGGGTAAACAAGGCCACACCAACAATTGCAGTGCAGTGGTGGTATTGGCCGCCACAGTGCTGCATCTTCACAACCCGCTTCTCTCCTGAGCTGCCTCATGTTTCTTGTGCATGCATGCAAGCAAACATAGTGTAGTTGTGTGTATTACAGACATCTTCTATTAGCTGAAATTCAGATGCACAGTTCTTAGGTCCCCTGACAAAATCTTGAACTTAGAACACATATGGACAGGAGGAGGATGTATGAAGGTGTGTCTTAAGCAGCCTGACTCCAGACTAAAACACCTCCCCAGTTGCTTCTATCGAGGGAGAGATGAGTTAATTTTCTTTGCAGGACAGTTTAAATATTGCTTTCAGTATGGATCATGGTCATATAACCAGATAAATGCTCATTATTTTCTGGGACTGGACATTTAAGTATGCACTGTCATCTGATCTCCTTTGGGAAATGAAAACACTCCAGTCCTGCTAGCTTGGATGCTCATTGGCAACAGTTTATTTACACAACAAGGTAATATTTACATTTCGTTTATCAATTCAAGTGTTTCACTGTTTCAGTCCAATACATTCTTAACACAGTCCATTCTTGCATCCTCTTGGTCTTCTTTCATGATCCTCCTCCTTTTATTCTGCTTCTTTCCTTCAGGGCCCAGACACCAGATCTGACCTGCCATACCATCACCAGTACCAGGTACAAACTTACCAGGACCTCCTCCCTCCTAGGTCTGGACACTAAGATCCATCCCCTAGCTTATTCCCTTCCCACTCCCCCTTTTAATTCCACACCTGGGTGCCATTTGCCCCCAGCCTGTGTTGCCCTGCTCCCTCTCCCCTTTCTGCCTAGCCCCCTTTTGCCCTCTCTTGCCCTCCCTTCTTCCATCCCTCCCTCCTCTTCCCCATGCTCCCCATCCACAGGCCACTTGCTGCCCATTGGGCTCTGTCAGCCCAACAACTGTTGCCTTTCAGCAGCTGCCCTGCCTACCCCAAGAGTCCACTTGTCACCCTCTGATGTGTCCACCCTCCTGTGGCTCCTGAGCTTCTTGGTCCCTGTCTCTCCCCCCCCCACACACACACACTTTTGATCTTCAGGGAAAGTGGGTGGGATATAATTTCTAGCAAAAAATGGCTACCTGTATGCTGCATCATCTTATAAACCCCCTAAGGACCCCAAGTCAGGACCCAACTTGGCCCCTCCCCCTGAACTATCATCTAGTGCCCCTGACCCTCCCTCAGATGACCTCAGAAAGACTCATCCTGTGACCTCACCAAACTCCACACTCCCTCTTCCTCACTTCCCCCCCCCCCCCGCTTATCCCATGTGTTCTGGTCATTCCCTTTGGAGCCATCAGACAATTCTCGTTCCCTGTTACTGGCAACCCTATTTATCATCTTATCCCCTCTGGGAATGAAAACTCTCCAATCCTGCTAGCCTGGCTGCTCATTGGCAACAGTTTATTTACACACTTGATTAATATTTACATTTCATTTATCAATTTAAGCATTTCACTGTTTTAGTCCAATACATTCTTAACACATTCTGTTCTTCCATCCTCTTGCTCTTCCTTCCTGGTCCTCCTCTTCTGTTGTTTCTTTCCTTCAGGGTCCAGACATGAGATCTGACCCACCATACCATCACCGGTACCAGGTACCAACTTACCAGTACTTCCTCCTTCCTAGGTTCAGACACTAAGATCTGCCCCCTTGTCTATTACCTTCCCCCTTCTAAATCCACACCTGGGTGCCATTTTCCCCCAGCCTGTGTTGCCTTGCCCTCTCCCCCCAATTTGCCCACCACATTTTTTCCTCTCTTGCTTCCCCCCTTCTTCCCCTGACCCATCTCCAGCTAAGCATTGGAAGATGAGGTTTCCTCTTGTGGGATAGTATTTAGGATCCCTCTTCTCCATCTCCCCCACTTGCTCTATTATGGGTCTTAGAAAAAGACACATGCCAAATTCTGATAGGTGGACACTGTCTGACCTATGAAACTCAGCAGCATCAAATGAGATATCCCTGTGCTGTATATGCACCCCACCCAGCATTTCAATCACCACCTTGGCCATATTCCTGTTGAACTGCTTATTCCCCTTTTCCACTCCCCTAATCTCTCTGACCTGCTGTCACACCATATGTCAGGTGATCTCAGACCACTCAATCACCACCTCAGGCCACCGCCCCTTTATCCTTTCCAAATCTGCTGTCATGGCCTGCCAATGCCCCCCCATGGGGTCTCTCCCAGGTCATTATCCCCAAAATATATGATGAGCATGTCTGGCCTGCTCCATCAGACCCTGAGCTGTTCCAGCAGTGGCATCAGTTAGGCCCATCTCATGCCCCTTATTCCTTTCCAGTGTACTTCCATGTGTTCCACCTCCATACACAGTTGTGTCTCACCACTCCTGACCACTGCAAACTTTTCATCCCAATAAATAAAGGAGTGCCCCACCATTTAAATGTTCCTCTTTGCTCATGCCAGGAAAAGGGGTAAACATGACAGCCATTGTCATCAACATCTTACATATTTTTTTATATCAGCTGGACTTCCACTGCCCCACCTTCTTCTGACATGCCTTGGGTCAAGGCCTCTGAGGCTGCCCAATGCAGAATGAGTAGGGGGAGTAAACCCATCTGGATCCTCTTTGACAAATCTTAGGACCTTCTTCAGGACTCTCCCAACCTTGAAACCCGACACAGAGCTCCCGTCCTCATGATGGAACCAAGCACCTCCTTCCCCTGGGTATTTCCATATTCCGCCAACTCCTTAACTCATTGTCTCCTAGCAGATGCCTGTAGTTGTCAGTAAAAAAACACTGGTGTGTCCTGAGGACATCTGCAGAAGTCGACTACTGACTCCCAGTGTGCCCTTGCAACGTCTGGAGAAGTCACTTATATATTTTATTATATAGTGTAACAGAATATAATATATATTTGACTGCATAGCACCATTGGAAAGATAATTTTATGCTGAACAACTTTGTCACTGATATTTTGTGTATATCATGTATACTTTAGGAGTTATTTGCATTTGTCTATGGTATGGTGTGTATAGCTGACATGTTTTCCATCAAGATTCACCTAAGCAGCTTGAATAAAATTCACTTTTTTGGCACTTCAGCAGGTATAAAATAAAAACTGTATTGATTACAACTGGTTGCATAGCACCATTGGAAAGGCATTTTTGTGCTCATCAACTTTCATGCTGATACTTTGTCTGTATCATGTATACTTTTGGAGTTATACGCATTTGTTTATGATATGGTGTGTGTGGTTGAGATTTAGCCCTCAAATCTCATCAAAGCACCTTGACTAAAATGGGGAAAAATTATATTTTACAGTAAAAACATATCTTTTTTTAACAAACATAATATTAAAACACCATCTAATGTCTGTATGCTTAATTTGGTGTTGATATTTTACATATTTTCCAACAAAAAGTGGCTTATGTTGCCCTTTTTTAGTGAAAAAAATATTTAGTTTGCTCTTTTGACCAGCATAGAAAAAAAAACCAAAATTACTTATTATTGCATGCATGCCACCATTGGAAAGGCAATTTTGTGCTGAATAACTCTGCCACTCATACTTTGTGTCTAGCACGTACAGTTATTAAGCTATTAGCATTTGTTTGCGTCATGCTGGCTATGGCTTGATTTTGCTTAGAAAGGCCCAGGATTCACTGTTAAAAGTATACAGGAGATTCAGGAGGCAAGTGGTGTAATCTCAGAGTGAGACTGTGGAGGCAATGAGTTAACAGCACAAACCTCCCTGAGTGCCTGCCATCGGAGCACCATGGACTCCTCTTTGCCTAGTTGGTCAGTTTTTGACCTCACCAGCTGTATGACCACCGTGTCCCATCCTAGCTTGACCACACCTGCCCATGGACTCCCATCCTGATCTGTCTTCCTCAGGGTCACTGCTTCACTTATCTTGAAAATGCCCTTAGCTATGACTGTGAAGACTGCCTGAAACAGGCAAGCCTCTCTGGCCAATGTGCATACGTGCTGCAGAGCTTCAATCACCCTTGAAAAGAGCTGCCCATTACATGATGCTTCTTGTCCCCTCTCATCCCATGGTCCCTCTGCCAGCCTATAAGCATTCACCTCATGGCCCTCTCCATAGTTATGCCTAGCCATCCTCTGTCCTTGCAAACCCAGCCTATTCCTGTCAGCTGTACCCCCATGGTGGTGTGGGCCAACCCTTCCTCCCATCACTTTACCATATACTGCTTTACCTGGTCTTCTGAGACCAGGTCAGCTGTATCCAGCCCTTTCCTGGCCCAAACTCTTGGAAAGCCCACCATGCTCCTTTATACACCTTCAGCATGTTGTGTGACCATGAGCTCCAGTGCAGCTGTCTGTCTTTTTCGTCCAATCTCCCATAGCTGGTCGAGAACCCTGCTCCTGTGTACTACTGCTCATGGAGCCAACTCCTGGAACCTGTTCAACTGTAAGCAGTAAGGACTGTTAGCAATGTTGTTCTGAATGCCCTCAATATGCTTCACTTTAAATGACAAGTTCAGCTGCAGCCCCAATAGAACCAGCTGCCTCATGACTCTTCCAACTGTGTTGGTGATTCCCCCTTGTCTATTTATCACGTCCTCCACCCCTCTATTTTCACACCAGAACAGGATGCACATTCCTCTCATCCTCTAGCCCTATGCCTTCAGGGCCATGAAGATGGAAACAATTTCCAGAAACTTAATATCTTTCAGCAAACCCACTTCCCTACAAGAGCTCGGCCAGCCCTCCAAAATCCACTCCCCTCTAAAGAAGACCCCCATCCCCAAGGCCTATGAGGCATCTATGCACAGCTTGAGATCCATGTTGTAGGCCCATTCTTCTTGCCAGACTGCAACCCCATTGTAACTTTCCAGGAACTCCCCCCACAGTCCCAAATCTTCACATACCCCTTTTGTGATATCCACCCAGTGGTGCGGCATCTTCACCTTCCCTATTGCTCTTGCCAACTTCTGGGCGAAAGTTCTACCTGGGCTTATCACCTTGCAGGCAAAATTAAGGTGAATCAGCAGCTGTTTTACCAATACCAGCTGCTCACTCCTCCTCCCCCTGTCCTACTCCAGTAGCCCCCTAAGCCAGGACACTTTGTCCCTCGGGAGGTGGAAACATTCTTGCACCACATCCGCCTCTATAACCAGGAATTCAAGCTGACATGCTGGACCCTCAGTTTTACCCTCAGCCAGCAGGATCCCTATGGTTCTGCACATTTCCTTACAATTGGCCAACATCCCCTCCATCTCTGCCCTGTCACCCCCAACAATCAGAAAATGTTCCAAGTAGTGGGCCTATGTCCATGTCTCCACCCAAAAAACAGTTGTACCCAGGAGCTAAATGCCTCAAATGTCAAACAAGCCCCCAAACAATCCATTGGCATGGCTTTATCAAAATATAACCCTCCCTCAAACTGAAATGCCAGGAGATCCCCATCTACAGGCATCTCTGGTAAGAGCCAAAAGGCAGATTCTGTGTCCGTCTTCGTCAACCATGCCCCCTTAACTGCCCTGATCATCAACATGGCCTTGTCCAAGGTGTGTACAGGATCACTCACAAGTCTTCAGGGAGCCCTTCATTCATCGAGGCTACCTTCAGGTAGGAGAGGTGTTGAATAAGCCTAAATTCCGCTACCTGCTTCTTTGGTATGACCCCCAGTGGGGATATCCAGAAGTTGGTTCATGGGGGATCAGTGAAAGGGCCCTCCACCTTCCTAGCTTGTACCTCCTTCCAGATTTCTTTTTTTATGACTACATCCTGCTTCCTTTTCACTAATCCCAAATTTTGCACCCTCATTGCTCTCCTTACTCACCCAGAGCCCAACTGAAAACCCCACCTGAATCCCCATCACAGGAAAATGGCCTTCACTGCATCCAGGTATCCCTGTGTCCAGGTCTTGACCACCTCCTGGACTATAGGGCTTCATGCCAGGGAAAAATCCCAGCACCCTTCCCCCTTGTCTCCTTCAATGCCACCCACAGTTTGAATTCTACCTTACTCTGCTGTGACCCCCCTTTCCCTTCCACCATTTCACAAGCACCCTGAAAGGATTTCTCCTGGTTTTGCCCCCCCCTTGATGGGAACCCTGGTCTCCTCCCATTCAGCAGCTCACTGCTGGGTTCAGGTCCAAGCACCATAAGCAAACATGTCAGAATTTACAATTTGCCCAAGTGCAGGAGGCCCTGTTGTAACCCCTGCATTTCTTAGCCACTTGGGTCAATGCATTCTTCTTGCTGATCTCCCCCACAGAACATCTTGCTGGACCTGACTAAGTTCACACCCACAGGTCCGAGTAAGTACAGTCTCACCTGAGCTCCCCTTTCACTGCCTTCTGTCTCCTGAATGCCTCATTGTACTTTGGCCACCTATAACCCAGTTTTGCCTTGTAAGCATCCTTACTGATGGCTGTACTTGTTAGTAGGGGAATGGCTAACTCTGGTTGCTTCTCTAGAACCAATGTACTGTATATCAGAAACCCTGCCTGCCACGTATCTATGTTGTGCCCTTTAAATTTTGCCTTCTCCTCTTTATGCCCCACTATTGCCAACTCCACCACCATCTCAGATTTCTCAACTGACTCCTTCTGTTCATACTTCTTAGCCATATCCTCATTCACCAATCCAAAAATATCCATGAACTCCACCTTTCAGATCTTCTCTTTGATGGAGGAGGGGATGTGGTCTCCTACAGTGAAAACCGGTGGTCCCTTATGTAGCCTCCTTCCCATTGTTGCTCCTCGCTGACCCCGGCACCCTCCTTCCTATCATTCTTTATCACCTGTAGTGCCTTCTCCATCTTCTCCACCCCTTATCTCCCATATCCCCAACAACCCTTACAGGTACTCCTTCAAGTCACCTTCATTCGCTAAATTTGCATTACCCTTACCCCCATTAGAGCTTGGTCCAGCTGGCGCCTTGTGCCGTATTCACCAAAGGGACACGTGAGGGGTTGTGTGCTGCTCCACATGGCCTCATCCCTTCCCTGCCCCTGCCTCCTTGCTCCTCTAACTCCTTTCTTTTCCTCATTGCCTCTTCCTTCTCCTTCTGTTGCTAGGCCTTCTAGATGAGTTCCATCATTTTTTCCATCAGTTTGGATGCTTCCTCTCTCAGCTTGGAGATGGAAACTGGGGTTCTCTTTGGTGCCATCTTCCCTACTAAAGGATATATGCAAGCAAAGCAGCCATGTGTATCCTGTGCCCCATACCCAGGCCCCCCCTCACATCTGACGGCCATCTCGGCACCAGCCACTGGACTCATGTGCCCCCTAGGCACCCACCAGTAGACTCATGCAGGGTGCATCACTCCACTGCCTACCTGTCTTTCACTTAAATTACAAAGGCTCCCTCACTTCAGGCTCCCCTCTCTCAATACTGCTGTCTAGGCACCTTGCCAGATCCTGGTCATGCTTTTCAGATCCTGGGTATCCCCTGCTGTTCATTTAGGCCAGCACACATGTGCAGGAGCCTTTGATCCATTACACCACACCTGCAGCTTGGTACCCCACTGATCAGGCGGGTCCTTGACCCATCCTCTGGCATTTTCCCTGAGGGGAGCTGTCACCCAACCCCTAGGACACTCTGCCTCTCTATGCCTGTCAGGCCACTGGGTAGTCAGAACCCCCTTGGCCCCCCCTCACTGCTGCATGACTTCAGTCCATCCCACCTCAGGGCACGGCCCTGCTACATGCCACTTGCCCCATTACTGGATAAGGTACCCATTCGCAGTACTCTTCAGCCCACCTCTACCTTCTTACAATGCTCTCTGTCTTTCTTTTATTTTTTAGTCTGTTGCACCATTAATTGTTCCATGGCACTTTAATGCCAGCTAACCCTGCCTGTACCATGCTAGCTCCCTGCGACCAGTGGACCAATAACAGGCCCAAACCAGTCCTTGCCCCACATCAAACAGATGACCTAAGCAATGTGAGAAGGTGCCCTGTCCTTGGCAGTCCCCCTCCTCATGCTACCCCATCCAGTAGCAGTAACTATGTCCACTGAAACCCCGCTGCAGCTGCCCCTTCCACTGCATAGGCTTCTTGGCCTACAGCTTGATATTTTGTCACACCAAGCACACTCCTTGTGCACTCCCTGATCAGGCCTACCTCACCCTGGTTCTCCCCTTCTTTGTGCCACCATGCTGACTGTACCTTCTCCTGTCATCCAATTTCTGATGCCAGCCTGAACCCTGTTGCAGTCACATGGCTCTGTGTCCTCCGCTCCTTTGCCCTCTCTGTTCCTGTGTGTCCTTCTGTTCCAGTCCTTATTGTTTTTCATTTTCCTCTCCACAGCCTCCTAGGCCCCTGTGCCTCGCTCATCTGCCCCTTCCCCTCCCCTGCTCTGATCCTGCATCCCCAAGCTTACAGGCCTTCCAGCAATATATAACCATATGGCTTTGCCCCTCCATCACCAAATAACCAAATAAATGCCATTAAAAACTCCTGCAACTGCCCATCCTATGCGGACAAAGCCATGCTTCTCTCAGCTGATTCAGCCGCAACCTACAACTCCCTGTGGCCTACGTTCTTGCCACACCCCCAGACCACCACTGAATGACCGCCATGACTACTGGCTAATGCTACAACCATCTGGAGCACTCAAACAAGACCTGAGAGCAAACCACTGAGCTATTCTTGCAGTTCTAATCGCCGCCTGCAAAGACTCTTCTGCTGCCCCCTGCCAGTCAATGAAAGAGCTATATTTACAGGAAACAAAGCCAGCAAAACCTCAATGCATGCTGAATCCTTGCAAAAAAACACCATCAGCTGGGCTTGTGGCTTATAACTACTGTTGTAGCTCAGTAAATTGAAAACAACAACAACCCACAACTCCCTATACTCCACCAGCTGTACAGAATAAAGCCCCAAGTGGGTTATGCCATGTCTTGATCAGTAAACTGGTTAATGAAGCAAAATATAAAACAAACAGAAAGCAAAAACAAACATTATCAATAATTAGCTAGGCATTGCTGTTGAAGAACTGAGTCTGTAACAATGCATTAAAACTCACAGGCCATGCCTAGCTCCATGTGGCCCATAGGCACAATGGAGTCCTGCTGGCCTCTACCTTACCTATCTTGGTGTTGAGTCACCAGCTGCAAAGAAGTGCTGAGAATGCCACAATAAAATTCCCAGCAAAAGAGGGCTACCTGTGGGCTGCATCGTCTTATAAACCCACTAAGGACCCCATATCAGGACCACACCTGGCCCCTCCCTCTGACCAGTTGCTAATTGCCTCTGTCTTTCCCCTCAGATGAGCTCAGTAAGACTTATCCTGTGACCTCATCAAACCTCTCTCCACCCCTTTCCCCCTTCCATCTTCCATCTGTCCCAACCCCTATGCTCTGCTCAATTCCTTTGGAGCCATCAGACAATTCTGGTTGCCTGTTAATAACAACCCTATTTGTAAAACTCCCAGTCTGCTGTAATCTGAGTAAAGAAAAAGGACATTCTTACAGAAATTGCCCTTGGACTTTGCATACTAAAAATGGCCCAGCGGAGCAAGCTGAGCAAGAATATTATTTAAACACCCCTAGAAACAGAAGAAAACAGCAGCAGACTGTGCCAAGCAAATGGAGGGATCTCTACATCCTAGAGCTTATACTGTGGATCATATGCTTCTGATAGGTCCAGCAGGACATGTGAGGGGTGATAATTTAGCAGCCCCTACAACAAGTAACATCCATGTGACTCCACATCAACAGACTGCTCCTGAACAGGATATTGACTAATCAAAAGAACTTGCAAGACTAATTTCTGATACTGCTCCAGAAATAACACCAACACTGCCCTCATTTCCCAGAACATCTGTCCATTCACATGATGACATGGATGAAAGTGAGCAGCATTTCAGACAGGTGATGCCCCCCCCCCGGCTACTCCTGGGACAGATCAACTACAGATGGTAGCACAATGAAGTGGCAGGAGGCAGACACATTTCTTAGGACAGAAGGGGTTTCCTTGGAGAAAAAGTATGCTGCTCTTTCCATGCATACATCTTGTGGGGACACTGAGGATGGTTTGGATGTTTCATCAGTGGTATCCTCTCAACCTGATCCCTCTGTAGATAATGAATAAGCCTCTACTGACACTCATTCCTCTAGAAGGAAGGAGGCAATCTAGAAAAGAGAGGGCTGTGTAAATGATTATGTCTTTCCCTGTATCATTTCTGTTTTTCACTCTCCAGTTAATGTCTGATTTAACTATGAAACTTGCTACTCTGAATGTTAACAACATTTAAAACCAAAGTAGAACAGCAGCAACTTTTCCCATACTAAGAGACATGTTCTATAACATTGTTATCTTACAGGACACCAGTGTATTTACACATAGAAAAATAGTTCAGACCATAAAGAAATGGTTTGGGAACTCCTCTTTTTGGTCCCTGGGCAAAGACCCATTTTTGGGTCTGGTTTTTTTTTTTTGGTTCAGTAGATGTCTAGGTCATGAGAGTAGTAGACATAGTACCAGGGAGAGTACTCTTTTTGGATGTCAGCATGGGCACTCACAACATTCATCTGATTGATATACTGTACATGCCCCTCAGTCCAAATTTGCAAGACTTGAAATCATAAAATAAATCCAACCATGCCTGTGTACAGGCAAATACACTATATTTGGTGGGGATTTCAGTTGTGGTTTGTCACTACCTGACAATACTGGAAAGACTGAAAAATTATAAATCAGTTCTAATTTGCTGAACAGTATGTACCACCAGTGGGATTTAACAATAGCTTGTCTGGCAAACATATGCAAACTGAGCATACATTTTATAATGGGAATTTATCATCTCAGAAAGGCTTTATCTTTTTATCAGATTGGTTGCCATGTAGTAAAGAAATAACTACATCTATTGAAACTTCAAACTACAGACTGGTAGGACTTCCGATAGATACCCTTGTAAATCCACTAGAAGGGGCTGGGGTTAGGAGATTAAACCATTCTTTGCAGACTGGCAGGAAACTAAATAGGACCTTAAAGAATAAAGTAATGGCTGAAAATAGTTTGTTGATTTTTATGATATTCCTAAAACTTTGTGACTGGATATCAAACAGGACCAGAAGGATTTTTCTTTGTAGAAACATGCCATTTAGGAGGGGCAGTACTTTTTGTCCTGGTAACTTTTGACTTATAGTTGTCCTGAAATTGTGCATCTGGCTGGTAAGATGCCAATATGTTCTACAACAAAAATTCATACCATTACATGTCCTCATGGACAAACTAGAGAAGGAAACCTTTGCCTTTTATGAAAGAGAAATTAAGAATCTCCCATATTCAATATTAAATGATTTATGGAAAAATGCCCCACAGATTTGTCAGTTCTATGTGATTATTGCAAAGCCAGAGTGCCAAAAATGAATTTTGGCACTCTGACTCCCCAGCGTACAGCAAAATGGTACCAGGGACTTATTTTTTAAATGTTTTATGACATGCCAGCCCCCAATGACACCCCAAAACCTCCTATTTTAGGAATTTCTGCTCCAGGGGGGTGCATGCTGATGGGTGCAAAAATGTTGAAAAAAAGAATTCTGGCAGGGTGGAACAAAAACACGCTAGGGCCCATACCCAAAACAAGGACCCTGCCTGCCGATGCTGCCAACTGACTCACCAGGCTATTGGGCTAGCTTGGCAACCCACCATGGCACCATCCCTCACAATCCCTCCTGCCCCTCACTGTGCATGTTTGCCTCCCCCCTGCACTTATGTATATTGACATCCCATCACTATATTTGCCAACCCACCTATCCAGTCACCCTACCCCATTGGTAGCCCCGGTGACATGCACCAGGGATTGAGTGGCCATTATTGCAGGCACTCAATCGCCAACACCCTTGTCACAGGCTACTGATTTGTCTGGGATGAGATGTCTTGGTTTGGGATGTTTCAGGGTCACCCTTTTCCTTTTCTCCCTTTTAAGTTGTTTCTCTATACATTCTAGTAATAAAGTATAAGCCTCAAGTTTGTGGATTCTTCACCCAGTAAGCAGGAGCATGCTTTAGTTTTTACTTTGTGAATTTTTTTGTGTGATATCTGATTTATTGTATCTTTTTCTGTTTGATCAAAATAATAAAAAAAAAATCCCCTACCGTTTTCAAGAAGTGCCATGGGATAGTTAACATCCACCTGAATAACTATGAGAACAGGCAGACAGGACCTCAATTGAATGTCTCATCTGAAAGACTGCAACTCTGAAGTATAGCAGCCCCCTCATGGTTCACTACAGTATCAGTATTGGAATAGTACCTCAGGTTCTGGTGTGGGGCTAGACTCCACAAACTTCCGGTTTTCTAGCCTCAGAGGTGAGTGTGCAACCTGCTAATCCATTGACACTGCTGTATAAAGTTTATGCAGTAGACTTTGTTCTAGGTAAGGCTGTAGCAAGACAGCTATTGTATAATAATCTTGCTGGCAGCACACTCCCATCTGCAATAGCAAAGTTCCAAAAAGTCTTGTTATTCTGGTATCCTGTGATATTGGCACTGGGTGAAGGGCACCTACAGTAACAGCAACCTCTTCACCAGTGCATTGCAGGGGCAGCCATAGGATGGTTGGATGGCTGGATGGCAGTGTGTGTGAGTATAGTGACAGGATGTCACTATACATACACACAAGGGGGGGTTGAGAGTGGGCATGTACAGCTTGGGCAGGGGAATGTGAGGGGTGGTGCCACAGTGAGTTGCCGAGCTGACACTGTAGCGTGGTGGGTGGGTTGCCAGCATCAGTCTGTAGGGTACTGGGTTTGGGTCCTGGTGCTGGTGTGTTTTTGTTGCACCCAGCCCACACCTTTTTTAATGTTTTCACCCTCAACATGCACCTCCCCGGAGTTGAGTATCCTTTAGTAGGGCAGGTGGAAGCTCCACTGGGGGCGGGGCACAGCCTCCACAGAAAACATTAAAAAACTAAGTCCCCGGTGCCATTTTGTTGTGCTTTGGGGTGTCAGAATGCCAAAAAAAATGTTCACCACTTTGACTTCATGATAATGGCTATTGCCTTTAGGCTTTTGTCATTATTACATAGAATTGTTATTTTTTGGCATGCTGGGTAGACTCCACCAATCAAGTGAAGCAGGGCTAGATGCAGATGTGTCAATTGTATCCAGAGTGCACTGTTTTGCTGCAATTACAAAACAGCTATTTTTTTTTTATTTATGTATTTTTTTAATGAAAAGTTGTTGTGTTTCCATTTTGAATGAATGGGTGCGAAGGTAAGTGAGGGAAAGTTGCATATTTGAAGAGTAAGTGACATAGTTAGTGAGCAGAAGTTGGTAATTGAAGGGAAAAAATAGCTGTAAATATTCATTGCAACAAGAGAGAGCAGACAGATCACACAGAAAAAAAAATCATCCCTGCAGCTGCAGCTATATTGTTCCATCAGTATTTTTTGTTTGTTTTGTTTTTTTTCTGACTGGAAATGAGTGCTTTTTATATTGATATTAGTATGTGAATAATGATTGTCATTTCAAAATAAACAACATTATATTACATATCACAAGACTTTATTGATGTCCTGTGTCCTGCTTGGCAGGATTTTTTTTTTTTACAATACATTATTCTCCCATAATGCACTGGTCCTGGCCAATCAGGATGCAGGATTCTCATTTCTCGTTTTTTAATTGTTTATTATTATATTTTGCTTGTTCTGGTATGTACTCTTACCACTGAAACATGATTTGAATAGTAAGAGCATTGTTAGAACACAGATCTGTGAATCTGGAGAATGAGGAATAAATTACACTCAAACTCAGAGTTACTCACTGTGTGATCATGAGCAAGTTAGTTATGATCTGTGTCCTGAACTTCCCATCACCTCTCACTCACATGCTCTCTCTTTTTTTCTTTCCCTCCCTTTATCTCACTTTATCTCCCATTACTTGACTAATGATTGGAGCAACTATTCATGGCCTATAAAGCATTTTGTGATACTGTGTGGATGAAATATAATATTTAAAACTAAAGCCCTTTCTTTTTTCCCTTATATTCAGAGTTCTGACAAGATGCTGAACAAAATTTTAGGCAGACCTGTAATTTTGTAAGTGGTGCAGGTATTCAGGTCCTTGCAAAGCAAGCAAATGCCCAGAGATTTGTAATGAATTGTAACAGATTATTTGTCATCAGTTATCTGATCTATGAAAACTCGTGAAAAGGTGGCAAGAGTTGTTTCTGGTTATTCAGTTCCTGTGGCTTTAGAAACCAGTTCCATTAATCACACATGTTAGACGACCCAGCATGACTCTGACTCTGAATGTCAGAAAGATAAGAACATGCTTGACTTTGAAAATTGGAACATAAGCAAATACAAGTGAACACAAGTCATTATGGGTTTCCAAGTCTGTCCACTACTGACCATCAATCATAACCATCAGTTTCCATAAGGGTCATATACTTATCCAACTGAGTTTCAAATGAATACATCTTAGAACAATAACTACACTAACATTTCAAGAAAACTTAAGTTTACAATTCTGAATATCTTGTTTGGTATTTAGAAGAGACAGTGTATTAACTTTTTTTTTTAATTCTCTTTAAAAAGAGCTCTATGTTTATGTGTGGGTATGATTTTTGAGTGTGATAGTGTGCGGTACAGTATGTGTGTGGGAAGTCAAATGACATACAGAAATTCTGTGTGGAAAATATTTAAAGTGTCCTGTGCAAATGCATGTGACTTCATTCATGGTCACTTGATAGTATCAAAAACTGGGGATCTGTATTTGCAAAGAATCTTAAGTTTTATATGACAGCTCCATGATCTGTGGCAATGTACACCAATAGGTACAAAAGCAACAAACTGTATCTGAAGATCAGACACTACTACACCTCCTATTCCAATGATGTTCTAAATGGGATGGTAAGCAAGCATAACATTAGAGTTCAGTGAAAGTAGTGTACTGTACACAACGAAGAAGCCATACAGCTGTTGATGTGACGATGTTTTGCTAAGTTAATGAACATCTTATCTTGTATTTAACTTTCTTGTTGAAGGCAATCAGTATAAAAGGAAAGGCAGTGGAGAAGCAAAATGATAGATAAATACGTGTGTCATTTAGGGCAGTAGTGCTTTCCTTAGAAACTGAAATCTGGTAAAACCAAATGGTGTTCTCTATTCCAAAAAGCAGTAAATATATAGTGACAAATGTAACAACCATTTTAGCTGCTTGCTGTTCAGCTGTGGTTTCTTGGTTTCGGTCTGAAGTCCTCTTCCCTTTCATCTGCTTTCCATGTCTGCGCAAAAGCAAAAGAATGTAGGTGCTGGCCAGAACCATAAGGACTATAAAGACTGCATCTCGAGCAAAGGAAAAAAATCCAATAAGCTCAAATAAAAATCTGTTAGGATAAATTGAAAGGCAATACCCAAAGTTAAAGGTGTTTTTCAAATCAGTCATGTTGCTGCTAACGACAGGATACAATGCTGAGCTTAAGCTGGACACTATGCTAAGAAGGAAAAGAAGCATGATGATAAGCATAATATATTTTTGCATTTTGGTTTTAACAGTAGCCCATGTGGGGTTGGTAGAGGCCAGTGTTGCACCCTGGAAGCAACTCAGCAAACAGGTTAGGCTGATGGCCATCACTCTTGATGCCCTCACTAAATGCAGATCAAATTTACAGTCAATGTCAGCATAGAAATATTTTACTCTAAACACAAAGAGGGAATGTGGGAGCCCTAAGGTAAAAAGAAGCATCAGGTTTGACCCTGCCAAGGTGGAGAGTATTATCTCGGAAGGCATCATCTTTTTCTCCTGGAAAGCAATGCTAAACAGGGATAGCACAATCAGTATATTACCACACAGGCCAATTGCAGTAGTTGAGCAGAAAATAACTCCTTTTATGATGTACTGTGTTTCCATTTTTCACCCTGCAATTTGAAAGACCATATGTGTATGAGAATCAGAAAAAAATGCTTATTTCATTATTACTGTTTTGCCTTCTTTAAATTAGAGTCCTTTGGGAACAAATTTTTTATGTTGCATCATCAAAAAAAGACGCTACTAGACAGAAACTGCCCTTATGTGAGATTTTTAAGTTTAGTTTATTTTAGTAAGTGAAAAATACTAGAGGTGCTACAGAGTTTACTTCACCAATGAAGTTCCAGCAAAGTTACAAAAAATCGACATTTATAAAACATTTTGTGTCACAAGTTTGTAGCTTAACCTTTTTACAATGATTTTATTGGGCAAAGAGACCTCTTACAGGCAAAGCCAGGTGATGTCATAGGGAGATGTAACTTGCCCAGTGAACTTGTATGACATTCCTTGAAATAAGGGTAATGTTGCCTGCTAAAAACTTTTCAAATTTGACATGGTGCACTTCAGAAATTTGGCAGACTTTGTCAATTAATTCACACGGCAAAGCTTACCAACTTTGCACATCTCTAGTAAAGACCCAAGAACAAAAATGACATTTTCATGGTTGACCTGGGAATGCATACAAAAACATTAAAACAGGATAAACATACAATGTAAGCAAATAAAATAAAAAAAACTGTCTTGTGCTTAGTGTAGCATCACTTCCCTGTGTAATAATGTTGTGTGTAATTTTAAAATTTCATGGAATTTTGAAAAAAAATTCTCAGCTTATTCTCACTGAATTTCATCAGCAGCAAAATTCTGAAATTTTAAAAAGTGGAATGTGTTTTGCAGATAAGTAATCTGCAGTTTACATAAATTGTGGATTCTTTTTCTGCAGTCCACGGAGAGTGATTCTGTGGTTTATCAGATTTGTGGAAAGGTATTTTATGGTTTACATATAAATGCTTGCTGGAATTCTATATAATTCAAAAAGAAATTCCAGAAAGCATGTTAGAAGCAGAATTGCCATGCTGCATATATTCCACCAGTGGAATTCCACATTCTTCACAGCTCTTGTGGGTACCTTCTTACTGGATAGCATTCATGTATTGCCACTTTCCATCCAGGGTAAACTTTGCTTCCATTATTTTACACTAAGATTATCATCTTCTATGTTACTTTCCTGTTGCAGACTCACCATGAACCCAAGCCTTAGAATCATGTGGCTGGTTCCCACTGCTTCTGGGCTGAAGTTAAAAGCTATGGCACACAGACAAGTCCTAAAATGGACACACCATTTGTCTGTAGTTTCTGTTTTCAGCTTTTGCAGATTGTTTCTGAGGCCTTTTGGCATTATAAAGTCCAGTGTAGGAATTATACTTCCAGAGCTATAGGATCCTAAAATTCTGGAACCAGGACAGGAACATGCAGAGGAGCACTGAATAATGTGGGGGGGGGGCAAAAATTCTAACAAAGTTAGGAAAGTCTGAGGGCATTTCCCCCGAAAAGTTTTTTTACAAAATCACTGTAAATGGTGCATTTTCCTGCATTTTAAAGTTAGGCAAGTTACATTACAGCCCACCATGATGAAGCACTATGTTATAAGAATGTTACAGTTTCTTATATCAGTAGAGGAGACTTGTACTCCTCCCCCTGTGTGTTGAGCATGCAGGCAGAACAGTCTGCCAGCTGGTAAGGTCAACAGTGTGTGTCCTAGCCAAAGCCATTTGTCCCTGCCACCCAACTCCCCACTGACCAGTTGCAGGCAGGCAAAAAAGTTTTTTTTATTATTATGATTATTGCAGTATTATTATTACAGCTGAATCTGCTTGTATGTTCAAAAACAATTGCAAATGTATTCTTTGGTGGTAGCATGGTGGGACTATGGAGATGGGGGACCTAAATTCTTTCCTCGACACTGCCAACTGTCATCCTTTGAGCAGTCAGAGCAGTAATTGGTACAGTAAACTACAGCAGCCAGAGGCTGAAGAGGGAGAACAAATTGTCCTCATCTGGACCAGGCCATGCATCCATCTTGAAATCTGTCCCACTCCCTCCATTGCACTTGCAGGCAACAGAAACATGGCAGCCTGCAGCACAGCAGGTCATGATGAGCAAGCTGCAACCACTGACAACACACATGCGCTCTGTTTGCTGGCTGTGAGCTCACTTTTTTATTACTGTCTTACACTCTGGTCTGCTGACAGTGACCTTTCAAATGCTGAACTAGCCCCCGCCCAACCCTGATCCCAATTCATTTCCACCTGATTGCAGTGCTGGTCACTCCACCAGCAGTTCAGTTTGTCTCTCCCACCAACCACTGCTCAGTTGATCTCTAAGAGTCTCTTCATGTTGTCCTAGTTGCCAGCAGCAAGAGGAACCTTACTGAAGAAGGAGGAGTAGACTTGGATGGAGACAGTCTTCTCTCCTTCAGGTAAGACAGAGATTCATCCCATGTGGTAGGTGGGTGGGTACATGGTAGGATGGGACAACAACATGACTGGGATGGGACTGAGCAAGATGCTGCCACCAAGCAGAATATACCTGAAAGTTACAAAATACACGTCAAAGATGGCACAGTCAAGCATTGTTTTAAAAATATTTTCACTGAATACATTCTTTGAAAAATGTAGTCAGTGCTTTATTAAGCAAGTTCCATATTCAGTCAAGGTGCTTTATATGGGACTTGCCTAACAGTCCCACTGATCTAATTTTGCACATAATAAAATAAGTGAAAACATTTTTTCAACAGCTGTTGAGTGTATTATCTTTTGAATCTTTTCTTAGCACTTATAACACCAGAGATCAGTTCCCTCATCTAGTCATCTGAGTTAGTCTTAAACAAAATGTAGTAATTGTGACTCTAATACTTTACTTGGAAGGCTATGACACTTTTCCACCTCTCTTTGTGTGAAGCAATGTTTTGTCCACCTTCTATTTTACTTATTTTTTAAGTTTCTGTCCCCAGGATTTCCCAGCAGAGATGTCAGAGCCCATTAACAGTGGGTAATGACTACCCATTTGCCAGCTGCAGAGGGACTGAAGTATGAGGTAGGTCATGTGACTTGCACACCAACACTGTTGTAACACTGTTTGTAACATCTGCCTTACAGTCATATGTTAATGTTGATCTTATAACTTGAAAGTTGAATGCCTCACTCCAGTTGTACCCCTTCCCCCCAGGTCACACCGGGAGATGAGAGATGTGTTGCTCAGTGTGCCTTCCTGGTGAAGCAATTCAATAAATAAATAAATGAAAGAGTGAGCCAGTAATTCTGGCAGGAGTTGAAACCAGGGAGTCTTCTGGTTTTGGAGGTCTGTGGTTCACCCACTGGCCTAGACTGCTTCCCCTACTGAGTCAAGATTTAAGATTTCAGTAAAGCAGTACTATAAATTCCTGGAGGAATGAATCCATGTCAGTTGATTCACACAGGACCCAGGAGAGAAATACAGCCAAGCCCCCTCACCAGAGAAAGACTGCAACACCTGAATCAGCAAACCATCTAGGTAGTGCAATGTTTCTGGAGAGAGACAGAGGAAGGAATCCCAATACCCGTCCCAGCAATCTGTTACTGTACCTCTTTAAAATACAGCTTGTTGCATTTTTGTTCTTTTTCTGGCAGTTCTTCTGGCCCAAACTCCCTTTACCTTAACTTCTACCAGGGGCCATGTGAGCACTGGGATTTTGTCCACTGTCTCCTCCAGAGGAGGAGGAAACCAGTCCTATCGACAATAGAGCTGCAACCATGGAATATTGGGAAGGTTAAGTGGCCTGGTCAGAATCACACAATATGCAACTGGAGATTGTGAGACTCAAATCCTGGTCTGGATGTACCAAGCTCATTCACAGCATGTTACCCTAACTTCTAGTCTATACTGTCAGGCCAACCATATATCAGTGTTTCCAGGCTGATTATGGATGCCAGATTGCTCTGTTTTCCTGAATAACCAATGCAAGTCTATGGCAGCAATTGTCATGTAAATGGCTTCATTTCCTGTAAAACACAGGAATCCCTGTAGATCTTGGAGCCCTGATACAGTATATGTCCAACTGCTCCTTCCCTCTCTTATCCATGTTATTCATATGGGCCTTGTCTTTCCTGGCTCTCTAATAATTAAATTTAAAAAATTACTTTTTTCCCTCCAGCCAGTGATGAGTCCAATAATGGATCTGTAAAGATGTCAAGGTCAGCTGTAAGTCTCTTCTTGCTGAGTACAGCATAGAATTGGAACGTTAACAATGCAAACCAGTAGTACAAGTTTAAGCCTGTCTCACCTGTGTAACCCCCTTGTTCCCAAGGGTTACTAGAATCCCACTTAGAATCAGTGACAGGCAGGGACAGGCAGCTTGTGAAATGCCAGTTAAATGGATTTCACATTATCATTCTCTGGTTTTGGTCTCAGCTGATCTGGAGGATGATATAATAATAGATCTGTTGCAGCAGCATAAGCCACACTGGAATGCTAGCTGCAGGGAGTTAGCAATAGAATGTTGAGTTACAGTTCAGCAGTCTGTAGAGTGGAAAGTCAGGAGGATGCAGCAGCTAGGCAGATCTTCATTTTTTGGCTCTGACAGAGAGCTACCAATGTGGTTTGGGTAGTGTTTTTCCTCACCCTAGAAGAAGGACATAGAAGGCAGAGAGTGAAGTGGGAGAAACTGTTCCAAGCCAGTTTTCCAGTGCCTTATCCCCAGAGGGATAGGGAAGGGGATTCCAGGATTCAGGGGCAATCTCCTAGTCCAGCCTGGACTGTGTTGAAGTTGCCTGAGATTCATCTGCTCTATGAGTGCCTGAGACTTTTGTGTGGAAAAGCCCTTGGGCAGCTGCATTCCTGTGGTGAGTTTTCTCTGACAAAGGGAGTCTGTCACCAAGACTGTTTTCTGTTTAAAAGTGTCTGTCCACTATGGGGTCCAGAGAAAGACTTGCCAAGTACAGAACTTTTAATTCATGTTTGTTTAAAAGTGTCTGCCTACTATGGGGTCCAAAGAGAGACTTGCCAACACAGAACTTTTAATTCATGTCTGATTTAAAAGTGCCTGCTAAAGTGGGGGACTAGTGAAGAGACATAGCCAATTACAGAACTTTTAAGTTCATTACACCTCAGTGGTGTGAGATGTAGTATGTTAAATGTGAAAGACATTTCAAGATAGCATCTACATTTTTTCTGTGAGGGTGTTATTAACCAGATGAATGGCAGAATATAAATTTGGAAGCAAAAGGTGGGAAACCCCGGATCTTGAGTAACCATGTTTACTTCTCTAGGCTCAGTTTGGGCACCTGTGTTTTCTTTCAGTGCATTTGGCCAGTGCCTGAAGAAAATAGTTTACCCAGACATGGGTTGGATTTTATGTGAGCCTGTATTTGCTCTCTGGTGGTCAAGGGTGCCAGCAGTAATTCCTCATGAAATATGGGAATGTTTCCTAGTACTGTCTGAGGGTGCCTAGTCAAGGGAAGTGTACCAGTTCTGGCCGTGTGTGCCAATCTTCATTCAGAACCAGAGAGTGTTCGCTGTTTCAGAACCTGAGGGTTTACTGTGTGTATGTTTTCTATACCTCAATAGTCTGCATTATCAGTGGGAGTAGCCCTGTGGGGGTCCATCTTCACTTTGTGATTATTCTCTTTGTATGTGAATAAGAGCCACACTCTAGAATCCCAACCTGGTTTGGACAGTACTGTTATTGTTTTCACTGTGTCTGGATTTACATGGTGTTCCTGACCAGAACTACAAACCTAGCATAATTGTGAGCAAACGTTTTCTCCCAGGGACTCTGGTTGATGGCCATGGTAAATGGTCCCCCCAGGTGTAAGCCAGATAGTTGCAACACTTGGTTTTCCTGTCTGAGGATGGCAGGTTCTGAAGCAGATGTATTGGTAAACAGAACTGTAGTGACAACCCCCATCTCTCTTGTTGGTGCCATGTGTGAGAAGAGCCTCCCTGCTAGTTGAACAAGGGGGTCCGGTGGCAGTGGGTTAAACCTGAATTAAATAAAAATCAGTGAAAAAGAGATTTTCAAATGTAGCTTTTTCTTAGGTGTGCGGGGTTAACCAGTAGGAACAGCTACTGCAGCTCAACTCCAGCAACCCGTGTGTAATCACCACAGTAATATAGTCCTTCTTAAAGCTGACCAGCAAAAATTCCTCCATAATTGTTCTCAAATACTACAGCTGATGCTTTGTAATAGGGAGTATGTGAAATTCTGTATTTCTTTATATCATTAATGTTCTCTGTTTTCACATCTCATCATAATTATAAGAACCAGCTTTAATTCTATTTACGTTTGGGATATGAACATGTTAACTGTAGTGTGAAATCTTAGCCCTTAGCATTTAACATGCTTCCTAAATGAGAGTAGGGTTCAGCCCATGATTCTGTAATGTTGTTAAGATTTAACCCACAGGATTATTTTTTTAAGTATTTTACTCTCCTTCTGCTCAAATGGTTATCTTCCCCACCATCACACCCAGCCCTGTCACCCACTCTGCCCAGGACTAACCTGATCCTTAATTCCCCTCAAATTTCCTCCTATGGCAGGTCTGGACACATATCCAGTTGGAGGAGGTCCTGATTGGTGATGCAAAGTTTGTGATGGGTCTGCAGTTCATCCTGCTACCATGATGTTTTCTACCTGTAGTCCCCAGAAATTGCCTGTGTACAATGACATGAACTGAACTTGAGACTGCCTCTTCACAATTTTACAACTTCTCCTGTCTGGTCTATGTTTCCTGACCTATGTCTTGATTACAGTTGGTGTCAGACAAAGTGGGATATATGCTGTGCATAATCTACAACAGGAGTTTTGGTGTGGGTACTAAACCTAGTACCAGAGAAGCGTAGAAGAATGGTATGGATCCTGCAACAGCAGGCCCAGGAGTCATTACCAGGAGAATGGCAGTCAAACTAGAAGCAGAAACATAAGTCCAAACCAAGTCTGTACAGCCAGCAGCAGTGAGGAAAGAAGAACAGGCAGGGACAAAACCAGAAAACATGTCTGCCTTCTTCAACTGGTGGGCTATACAATGAAGAAAGACTGAGAAGGAGAGAAGAGATGCAACAGAGAAAAGAAGAGATGCAGCAACAGGAGCAGTAATGGCTGGATGCCTTGCAAGCTATCAAAGCTGGAGAATCTGGTACAGGTTTAGATCAACAAACACAAGCAACTTAAAATTCATTAAACAACATTAAGCTTACAAAGCTGAGTCCCATGGATGATATCAAAGCATACCTAACAACTTTTGGAAGGGTGGCCAGAGCCCAGCAATGACCAATCAGGTTGGTACCTTATCTGACAGGTAAAGCCCAACTTGCCTACAGCAATATGGACACTGCACAATCAGAAAGGTTGTGAAAAGAGAAATCCTTAAAAGACATGACATCCCAGGAGAGATCTACAGGCAGAGATTCTGGTCCCTGAAGTACCACTCAGTTGACCATCCTTGATGAGACTTCACCTGATTCAGAGAACTCCTCATTAAATTTCTCCACTCCGAGGGCAAAACAGTCCCACAGATCACTGACATATTTGCAATGGAGTAATTCATCAAACTCCTCCCTACAGAAGTTCAGTTTTTGGTAAAAGAACACCTACCAGAAACTGGGGAAATGGTGGTTTCTTTGGCCAAGGACTATCAGATGGCTGGAGAGACACCGCAGCAGGGAAGTAAGAGTCTATGACTGGTAAGACCCTCTTTTTACCACTTTAACTCTGATCATATAAAAACTCTGATGGTGTAACAAATCAGCACCTAAAGACTTTAATTGCTATAACTACAATAAGCCAGAACATGCTACAAGAAACTGCCATAAACATAAGGAGGGCAGCATAGGATCAAATTTGGCCTAAGCAAATTTGGGCAAGAATTTAATAGATGTCAAGGTTGGGGATAAGACTCTACTGGTCTTATACATTCGGCAAGCTGACAGACTCTGGTGCATGCTACAGTTCTGAAATAAGACTGTGCAAAATGACCAATCACTGGGGTCATCTGCATCCTTGCAGACACTTGATACTATCCCACTACCCACATGACTCTGAGCACTAATATGGTGTCACAACAAATGAAAGTGGGGGCAGTCCAGTACCTAAGCTACATATACTTGTAATTATTAGAAATGACTTTCCAGGATTTGTGAAGTAAACTGCTGAGGGAATAAATCCTGCTGTATCATCAGCTGTGATAAGAACAGCACAAGCAATGAAAATCTCAGATGTTAGGGACACTTTTCCTTTTGGTGACTTTGATTTGGACTTATTTGAACTCAGCTTCAACATCCAGAAGTCCGGGAAAGAAAGATGGCCAAAAAAACAGTGGCAACAAAATACTGATGGGCATAAGTGGTCGATAGAAGAAAATGGAGAATCTAAACTGATAACTGATTGTGATTTTATTTCTGATCAAACTGATTTTTTTCCAGGGTTATTTTAAGTAGCTAAAGGTGAAACAAAAACAGGGTGAACCAATGTTTAAAAAGTGTTATGAGTTACTGTACAGAGCTTGGGTTTAACCCTCAGACACGGGAACAGTTAGAACAATTGGTTATGCCAAAGAAGTATAGAACTGAGTTTTTGCAGACAGCACATGATTGTCCTGTGGGTGGTCATTTGGGGAGGGTCCACACACTTGCCAGACTGTTGTACCAATATTATCTAGCAAGGGATTCATGAGGGTGTTGCTACCTGTTACAGTTCTTGTGGTGAACATCAGAAAGTAGCTCCAGTGATTAAAAATGACAGGGTGAGGGTTGCCCCCTCTATCCCTATTTATTTAATTTATTTCTAGAACCACTCATTAGGAGGATTAATCGATCCATGGCAATAACTGGCATTACAATCAATCAGGTTCAATATAAGCTTTCGGTATATGCTAATGATATTATGCTTCATGTTACAAACCCATCTACATCTATTTCAGCTACTCTCAGTATTATTCAAAAATTTGGGGAAATCTCCAACTACAAATTAAATGTTGTTAAAACTGAAGTAATGCCGCTAAATAACTACACCCTAAAAACAGAGATCGACCAACTTGGACTCACCTGGGTAAGGAATAAAATAAAGTACTTGGGCATATACCTGTCTCAATCTAACAACAAAAAGAGGCAACTTAATCTGGATGAATTACTCGTAAATGTCAGGTCAGACTTGAACCACTGGGCACTACTCCCTATTTCCTTGTGGGGACGTATTAATATTGTAAAAATTAATATCCTACCCCGCTTGTTATATCCCCTTCAAATGTTAAATCACTTTCTTCCTAAATCATGGTTTCTCTAAGTGCATAGTATCATATCAAAATTAATTTGGAGAAATAAGCCTCCCCGGAGAGCACTTACTAAATTACAGAGATCTAAGGACCGGGGTGGGCTACAGGCCCCAAATTTCTACTACTACTACCTGGCTATTAATTGTGCTACTATCTCACGATGGCTTATACCCCCAGAAGATCCCCCACTGTGGTTACAAATAGAAAAAATAATATGTAATGCAGCTGGAGTAAATATTCAGAGTCTTCCTTATCTGACTATCAATAAAGTCCCCAAAGAGTGTAAGAACACGCCTATTATGGCCTCCATTCGGATACAAGCACAAATGAACAAAACATTCGGGGCAACATTAACAAGGGATCTATCACAGCCTCTTCATAAAAATCCTAATTTTCAAATAGGAGGCAGAGTTATTACCATGTCTACCTGTCCGGCTGACTGCGGCAGTACTGTAGCAGATTTAGTCGAGAATCATAAGTTACTTGCCTTCTCAGCTATCAGCGAAAAATATAATCTACCTGCCTCCTTCTGTTTTAAGTACCTGCAAATCTCCCATGCTCTAATACAACACTTTGGATGTGGTCCTTGTGACAGGTACATGCTAGGTCCTATATTGAACTCACTTCCCAGGAGACCATCATCCCATTATGTTGCCTTTTATTACAAAGAACTTCAATTAATAGGTAGTGAACTAGAAGGGGCCCCATGCTACATATGAGACAGGTCTCTCCCCTCCACTTCTCTGGTACCCTGCCCATGGGGGCAAATCTGGAAAAGACTATACAAAGACATTAGATGGGACCGGTATAGACTGCTTCAATTCTATGTATTGCATGACCTATATTACACACCTGTTAAGCTTAACAAAATGGGGCATTGTCCAACTGATGTATGTACCAGATGTAGACTCCAGAGAGGTACACTTCTTCATATTCTTTGGGAGTGTGAGAAAGTTACACCATTCTGGACTGCCATTCGATCCAAATTAAGCCCCGTATTGGGGTTGCAAAATGCTTTCCAACCTGAAATTTGTGTCTTGTGAGATTCAAGAGGAACTTTGATAGGAAACCAAAGGAGACATATGTCTTTGATATCCCTCTGTGCCAAGAACATCATATTACGCCATTGGTTGGATCAGCAAATTCCCACGTACACAGAATGGCATAAGGAAATTCTTTTTGCTCTACAAGCAGAATATTTTATAGCAAGGATATCCAAACAAAGCAAGAACTATCAGAAGGTGTGGGCACCCCTACAAACCCTATTATCCATTTAGGAGAGTTTAATACAAGCGTAGATATGGGATGGCCTAGTGTAAGTTAATGATCAAACTTCTTTTATTTTCTTATTTTCCTCCATTTGCCTGACTACTCCTTCTTCTTAGGAAGAAATTACCCCTTAGTTATATAAGGCGGTGGTGATGTGGGAGGAGTGGGTGGGGGGCAGGAAGGGAAATAATAGATCTTATTAATCCTGCTATATTATAATAAGTTTTTTAGTAGTTAGATACTCTTGTTGGATTACTTAATAATACCTTAACTCTGTTAATTAGGGTCATCAAAGTTGAAGGTATCATAATCTGTGATTTTGTATGTTAATGGATATATACATTGCCTTGACATGTACCACAATTGTTTGATTAAGTATTTGTATAGGAGAATTATAGAGTATACCCTAAATGTACAATGAATCTTAACAAATTTTATAATAAAGCATATTAAATGTTAAAAAAAAAATGACAGGGTGAACCTAGTGCTCCCTCCTTTGATAGATGTATGTTTTGAGAGAATTGCAATGGATGTGGTTGGCCCCTTTGACAAAAGCAGAAAGGATATTTTGATTTATTGTCCCTAGATCCCCACCCAAAAATAACTTACTTCTACAACTTTGTCACTTTTGGATGCTCACTGGCAATATTTATTAAAGGCACAATTATATATTTACATCCCAAATTCTGTTCAACAATCAATATGCACATTTAGACATATCAGTCCAATATCATGTTCTCAGACATAACAGTCCATGTCTTCCCTCTTGTGGTTCTTCCTTCTTGTTCTATTCCTCTTTTAAGTTTCTTCTTGGGGTCCGGACACTGGGATCCAGCCCCCCATCACCATAACTGGGTCACCACACTGACTCGGACCTCTCCCCCCACCAGATGCAGACACAGTGATCCATCCCCTGCCTTTATATCCCTCCCCCTCCCCCATTACTCCTACACCTGGGTTTCTTTGTCCCCAGTCCGTGGTGCCTACTCTCTCCCCCTTCTACCTGACAACCCTTTTTTCCCTTGCTCCTTCCTTCCCCCTTCTCTTCTTTTCTCCCTCCTTCTCCTGACCAACAGCGAGGCTCCACCTAGCCTCCCAGCATTCCTGCCACCCATTTGCAGCTCCCTGGCTGAGGTGAGGCCCCACAAGGAGGCACCCTTCCTTCTATGCCTCCTCCATCTTGTGCCTATAGGTTCCTCACCCCTTGCTAGGGTGGGTGGGTGGAAATTTCTACAACAAGAAAGAGGGCTCACCAGGTTACAGGCCCTTAGAAAGCCCCAAAGGACCCCAAATCAGGACCCTATTAAGCTCCTTCCCTTGCCTAATGGCCAGTGAGCCCATCCCTTGTCAAATGACACACCCATAACGTCACTGGCTCTTTCCCTCCACTTATTCCCTTCCCCTTTCCCTACTCCTTCCCCTTTTCTCTTGCTTTCTGGATGAGCCCCTGGGACAACCTGGCTTGTCTTTTAGTGGCGAGCTTTGTTGTCCCTGGATCCCCACCAAGAAATAACTTACTTCTACAACTTTGTCACTTTTGGATGCTCACTGGCAATATTTATTAGAGGCACAATTATATATTTACATCCCAAATTCTGTTCAACAATCAATATTCACATTTAGACATATCAGTCCAATATCATGTTCTCAGACATAACAGTCCATGTCTTCCCTCTTGTGGTTCTTCCTTCTTGTTCTCTTCCTCTTTCAAGTTTCTTCTTGGGGTCCAGATACTAGGATCTGCCCCCCCATCACCATAACCAGGTCACCACACTGATCCAGACCTTCCTCCCACCAGGTGCAGACACCACACACAGTGATCTTCCCCCTGGCTCTATATCCCTCTCCATCCCCCATTACTCCCATGCCTGAGTTCCTTTGTCCCCAGCCCCTGCTGCCTACCCCTATCCCCTCTACCTGCCCCCCTTTTCCCCTTGCTCCCTCCTTCCCCCTTCTCCTCTTTTCTCCCTCCTTCTCCTGACCACTGTTAAGGTTCCACCTAGCTTCCCAGAATTCCTGCTACCCATCTGCAGCTCCCAGGCTGGGATGGGCCCCACCTTGAGGCACCCTTCCTTCTATGCCTCCTCCATCCTGTGCTTATATGTCCCCCCCTTGCTAGGGAGGGTGGGTGTGGAATTTCTACAGCAAGAAAGAGGGCTCTCACCAGGTTATAGGCCCTTATAAAGCCCCAAAAGACCCCAAATCAGGACCCCATTAAGCCCCTCCCCTTGGCCAATGGCCGGCAAGCCCAGCCTTATCAAATGACACACCTGTGATGTCACTGGCTCCTCCCCTCCACCTATTCCCCTCCCCTTTCGCTATCCCCTCCCCTTTTCTCTTGCTTTCTGTCTGGGCCCCTGGGACAACCTGACTTGCCTTTTAGTGGCCAGCTTAATTTTGACAGTACATGACTATGCTACTTAATACCCAGAGGCAGTGCCAATATTTACTATCACAACCACAAACTTAGCAGTAGACCTTGCTAAATTTTCCAGCAGGGTAGGCATACCTAAAGAGATTATAACTGACCAAGGTAGTAATTTAGGTGCTGCATTGCTGAATTAGCTGTACTAGCTGTTAGGTATCACTGCATTAAGAAACTCTTCTTATTAACCTCAGACAGACAGACTTGAAGAGTGTTTTAATCAAACTCTAAAATGCATGTGAAAAAGGTTTGTGAAAGGTGAATGGAAAAGATTGGGACCAATACTAACCTTATCAGGTCTTTGTGTACAGAGAAGTGCCACAAGCATCAACAGATTTTTCATTCTTAGAAATGTTTTCTGGTAGACAACCTAGAGGGCCACTAGATTTAATAAAAAACACATGGGAAGGTTACCTCACTCAGAAAGCCTCTATTACATATTATAAATGTGCACTAGGAAGAAATGGGTAAAATATATTGAAATTGCTCACAGCAATGAGGCAGAAGCCCAAATATAGCAGAAAGTGTATTATAATCATAAGGTAAAAGAAAAGTGTTTGAACCAGGAGAACAGGCCTCGTTAGTTACCCACTGCATAAAACAAACTGTTTATGAAGTGGCAAGGACATTAAAAGTAGTTACATGTACTGGTGCAGTTAACTATGAGACTGACACCTCTGCTAGGAAAAATCCTACCAAGATATACCATGCTAACCTCCTGAGAAAATGTAACTCCACACAAGTGCAACACCAATGGACAGTGCAGGTGCAAAAACACATTTTGGACAGGATTTGAAGAATGACAAATGTGACATGCATGAGGTGGTGTAAGAACAAGACTGTGTTGAACATTTTGGCTCAATATATTTAAAATATCCACAGTTAACACACTGTCCACAAATGGTGACAAAGATGCAAACATTAACGGTAACGCCATTGGAAACACAAACAGTTACAGTAACAGCAATGATGATGATGCCAAAGTGAACAGTAACAGAAACAGAAATGCAAACACAAGCACATATGGAAACACAAATGGTAATGCACACTGTCACAGTACTGCAATTGGAAATGCAAATGCTACCAGTAACAGCAACTATGATGCCAAAGGAAACACAAACGCAAATGGAAGCGTGTAAGCAAATGCAAATGGTAATGCACACGGTGATACAAAATGAAATGCAAACAGAAACAGTAATGGAAATGCAAATGGTAACAGTAACACAAATGCAAGTGAAAATGAAAATGAAAATGAAAACGGGTAACGCACACGGTGGCGTAGACGGGAATGCTAATGCAAACGTTTATGGAAACGCTTGGTGTAACAATAACGAAAGTGCACACCCTTTTTTCCCCCCAAAAGCTGTATAAAGAAACACAGTGAATACAAAGAATGTATGCATAATAATGAGCCTTGGAGCAGAAAATTATCACTTGGAATACTAAATTGCTTATATCTCAGGAACCGTGTGACGTAGAAAACAATTTAAATTTCATATAATTTATGACTTTCCTGGCTAGTTTCATATGTAGCCCTCCAGCGGGGGGTAAGTATTTTTCCAACAAAAAGTCTTTATTTCGAAGCATTTCCGGGATACAGACCCCGAAAGGTGCGTCAGACACCATAGTGTTAGTCTATGGGAAGAACTTCAGAGTACCGTAAATTTGCAACCCTCTAACATTTTGTCACCAAACCACCAAAACCATGTCTGTGGGATGTTGGCTTTCGTCCCTCCAAATTTCAGCCCAAAAGACCAAACCATTCATTTGCAGCAGGGTGGCAAAGAATTCTTGTTATTTTGGGCATAGTGTCACAAAGTAGTGTCGCAAATCACGACATTTCATAAAAAAATCAAAAAAGTGTCACAAGTGCGACACTACTTTGTGACACTACAGTTTACAAAAATTTCAAAAACATATTTCTGGGGTGTTTAACCCCCCCACCCCCCAAAAAAGACATGGCTAGCATCTGCAAGGCTCAACTAGGTGAACACAAAAATAATTGTGTCCCTAGAGGGTCCCAAATTTAAATGCCAAGCATTTCTGTGACCAGTACTATAACTGAAAAAAAAGGCTGACTCACAACACTACAGGGGTCATTTGCAACACTAAAAGCTGCATTTGTGACACTGTGGAATAGTTTGTTAACTTTTCCCATTGACTATAATGGGAAACTAGTTTTTTGAATAACTTTTGAACCGTTTAATATTTTTTCATGAAATCTTAGAAAAGTACATCAGGACCCTGGCCATATGTTCCATGAAGGTTTAGGACCTGTCACACAAACTGTGCGACCTGTAGGTGCGAGCAAAGAATGTGCAAAAAAGCGAAAATGTGACTTTCTATTGTGCTTTATAGCTCCACAACTGTATAGCTTACCATTATGAAACTTGGCATATCCAGAGATCTATGATACCACTCCACACCTGCCAAATTTCAGGCACATCTGTCATACAGTGGCAAAGTTATTAAGCTGCAAAATCTCACACTTTAACTTTAAATGGGGTACTGAACCCTAACTATAGTGGCACTACCGTGCCACTATAATATATATATCCATTGCAAAAAACTCAATTAATGCATCAGTTAGGGTTAATATTACAGTGACAAATGATAGAAATGTGGTGTTAGGGTTCGCAACCCTTACACCCCATCTCATCTCCTCACACAACACTACCAGCAGCAAGACATGTCTTCAATCGGCTACAATCTTAATTACTTGTATAATGTCATGAAAATAAGTCCTCCACATTGGTGCTTTTGAAATAATTCTTTGATGATGTAATTGATACTGATGTATATAGATTTATGCTTTTAGATCAGTTGTATTTTACGTTTGAGAAAGGGTAATTGTACCCAAAACTTTTCAGGCAACATTTTTTTTATGCAATAAATTGTTGGTTTGATATAATGAGTGGTTTCAGCAATCTTTTAATGGTGATGTGTGTCTGTTTTTGGTAATTGATGTATATATATATATATATATATATATATATATATATATATATACTGTGTGTGTGTATATATATATATATATATATATATATATTTATAAATGGGTAAGAAAAATAGTATCAAATGGTTGGTTGAAACGCATCAGATAACCGTGAGTATATCAGAGCGTGACTGCACACCTGCACTTTCACCCCACCCCAAATCGATTTTGCTATTTTATAAGATAGGTAACCCACTCTAGAGTGTGAGGTTGTGCTCTGATATACTCACGTTTTGGGTGGTTGACACACTCGGCCTGTGGCCTCATGCATAATAATGCACACCGAGGCATGCATATATTACAGCATGACCGCACACCCTAGAGTGGGTTATCTATTACATATATGCATTGCAAAAAAGCTTCATTAATGTATTATTTAGGGTTGTTTACACAGCCACAAAAGTGTGGAAATTCAATGTTAAGATTACCAGCCCTAATACCTCCTGCCTAACCCCTCCATCCTCCACACAACAACAAGCATTGGAGTGTTTTTTTGGGGTAATAGGCCTAACTCTCATCCCATTCCAATTGTAAGTAAACTGAGGTGTTGCAGAATAGGAGAATGGGGTGAGGGTTAGGTGCGATGACCCCAATGGACACCCCAATTCCTGTTGTGTGGAGGTTGGGGGGTAGGGCAAGGGGTGTTAGGGTTGGAAACCCTAATATTGAATATCCTTACTTTTGCTGCTGTGGAAACAACCCACACGGATGCATTAAAAATGTTTATTGCAAAGAATTTCCTTACTTTTTGAAAAAGTATAAATAGTAAATGGTATGTGTTGGTAGGAGCAGGGAGCCCAACTGCCCATTTGTGCATAATGATATGGATCTGTTGGAGTGCGGGCCCTCTGTGCCCTGCACTCCCACTTACACATAACTATGGAGCCATACAGCAGCCCTACAGGGCAAGAAACCCTTGTAACAGTAATTTACCAATATTTCAGCAACTGTAGCAGCTATAAAAAAAAATTCCAGTGCTGTTGTAATCATGACAGTGAGACCTCCATGGAAGACAAATTGACTAAATCTGAATCACTCATCATTTAGGAGATAAGGGCACTGAAAAGCACTGTGGGTGTTAACTTTGAGGGTGTAATACTGGCCTACAGACATGAAAATGAGCCATTGGAATAGTAATATCCAAATATCTCAGTAACTGTACAAGGTAGAACAAAAATTAAAAATTCATGGTATTCATGGCTTTCCAACCTACTGCTGTACTTAGTCCCCCTACAGGGGCACTAACAAATTTTGTGCCAAAAAAATATGTATCTTGAACCATTTTTGAGATATAGGCACTGAAATGTGCAACAGGTGCTGCAATGTTGTCCTATGGGAAAATTCTCAACTTCAGAATGCTGTAACTATAGGCCGTTTGAATGTTGTGGGACTAAACCACCAATCACAAAAATTGTCACCGTCAAAGATGTATTATACATCTTTGTACATTCCAAAATACCAGGCAAATCATACTCACAGTTCAGAAGTTATTGGAGCATAATGAGCCAAATTTTCATTCACTGGAGTGAATGGTAATGAAAATGGTAACAAAAATGCAAATGCTAACACAAATGCAAACAGAAATGCAAATGTAATGGTGACACAGAAGGAAACAGTAATGCACCCAACAACAGAAATGCTACCAAAACTGCAAACTCTGAGGCCAACAGAAATGCAAATGCTAATGGTAACAAACATGCAAATGGTAATGGTAACACAACTGAAAATGCAAACAGTTACGGTAACACCAATGATGACATCAAAGAAAACACTAACACAAATGGAAAGGCAAATGCAAGCATGTACACAAATGCAAATGGTAATGCACACAGTCATGGTAATGCAACTGAAAACGCAAACTCTTACAGTAACACCAACAATGATGCCAAATGAAACACAAACACAAATGTAAGCACGTACGCAAACACAAATGGTAATGTGCACGGTGATGCAAAAGAAAATGCAAACAAAAACAGTAAAGAAAATGCAAAGGGTAACAGAATTGCAATGCAAATGCAAATGCATAAGGTAATGCACTCAGTGACGTAAACAGAAATGCTAACACAAATGGTTACCGAAATGCAAGCGAAAATGTTTTCGCTATCAGTATCACAAACCCACACTCTTTTGTTTCTCAAAAAGGTGCATTCAGAAACACAGTGAATACAAAGAATGTATGCATAATAATGGCCCTTGGAGCAGAAAATGAGCACTTGGAATACTAAATTCCTTATATCTCAGTAACCATACGACGTAGAAAAAAATGCAAAATTTCATATTATTTATGACTTTCCAGGCTAGTTTTGTGCTTAGCTCCCTAGCAGGGGACTAAGCATTCTTCTCACAAAAAGTCTGTATCTCAAATCGTTTTCGAGATACGGGCCCCAAATGACACAGTGGACGCCGTAATGTTAGCCTACGGGAAAAAACAAAAACTTTGGAGTTCCATAACTTTGCAGCCTTCTAATATTTTGTCACCAAACCACCAAAAGGCACATCTGTGGGATTTTTGCTTTTTCCCCTCCAAATTTCAGCCCAAAAGACCAAGCCATTCTTTTGCAGCAGGGTGGCAAAGATTTCCTATTGTTTTGGGCATAGTGTTGCAAAGTAGTGTTGCAAATCACAACACTTTCACAAATGAAATCACGAAAGTGTCGCATATGCAAAAGTACTTTGCAACACTACTTTTTACAAAAGATTAAAAAACATATTTCTGGGATGTTTTACCCCCACCCCCCAAAAAAAAAAGACATGGCTAGCATCTTAAGGGCTTGACTAGGTGAACACAACACAAACTGTGTCCCTAGAGTGTCCCATTTTTAAATGCCAAGCATTTCTGTGACCACCAAATGAAAACAAGATGGCTGATTTGTGACACTACAAGGGTCATTTGAGAAAGTAAAAAGTGCATTTGCAACACTTTTGCATATTTTGTTAACTTTTGCCATTGACTATAATTGGAAACTTGTTTTTTGAATAACTTTTGAACCATTTAATATTTTTTTCATGAAATCCTCAAAAGGCACATTGCGGACCCCGACTGCATGTTCTGTGAAGGTTTCGGACTGGTCGTACAAAACGTGTGGGCTGTAGGCACGAGCAAAGAAACACACAGAAAACATAATTTCTACAATTTTTGGCACTCTGTAGCTCTGCAACTGTGCATCTGATTGTAACACAACTTGGCAGGTACACAGACCTATGGTACCAGACCGCGTATTCCAAATGTAAGCCAAATCCGTCATACAGGGGCAAAGTTATTAAGCTGCCAAATTTCAGATTTTACCATAAATGGGGTATTCAACCCTAACTATAGTGGCACTACCATGCTATTATAATATATGTGTGCACACACACACACACACATATATATATATATATATATATATATATATATATATATATATGTATTCATTGCAAAAACTCCATTAATACATCAGTTAGGGTTGTTTTCACAGTGACAAAAGTATGGAAATTACATTTTAGGGTTCCCACCACCATTACACCCCACCCACCCCCACCAACAGGCATTGGGGTGTGCATTGGGAGTCATGGGGTCCTGCTCTCACCCCATCCCATGTGTAAACAAGCTGAGGTGGTGCAGTATAGGAGAATGGGGTGAGAGTTAGGACCAAGCGACCCCAATGCCTGTTGGTGGGGGTGGGTTGGGGGTGGGGTGCAAGGGGTGGGAACCCTAATATAACCCCCTGTTACCCAGGGTTACAAGAATCCCAGTTAGACTTAGTAGCAGGCAGGGAAGGTAACTGGTGAAACTCCAGTTAAATGGATTTCACACTGTCTCACTCTGTTCTCAGTCTCAGCTGAGACTGAGGGATGACATTATTTTAGAACTGTCGCAGCTGCATCAGCCACACTGGAATGTTGCAGCTAGGGAAGTTAGGATAGAATGTTAGGGATTTTTGAAGTCAGTAGTAGTCTGTAGTAGAGTGCTGAAGAGGGAAGAGGTGTGCTGCAGCTGCAGGCCCTGATAGCCCTCAGCTCTGACAAAGATCTATATTCTTGTTAGTGTTGTGTGTTCTCACCTTTATTTTTATTTTTTTTTTTCATTCACTCTTTATTTGATTTTAATTACAGGGATGAGTTCCGTACATATTACATACCAGCAAACAGAAATACAAGTATATGTAAATACAAGTTCTATTGGAAATGACCCTGTAACATACTCCCCCCACCCATCCCACTCCCCTTCCCTCCCAGCACAAGTCAACAGAGATAGGAAACTATTCACCCTGACCATACAACCTATCTTGAAGGGAATAGAGGGCATAAAAGGAACCCCAAATTTTTTCAAACCTGGGGAGCTTGTTCTGGAGGATGGCCGTCATCCTCTCAATCCTCAAACAGGCTAACAATTCCTCCAGCCATTCCGCATAGTTTAGTACGGCAGAATCCTTCCAGTGCCTAAGCACGATTCTTTTAAGCATAGCCGCAATTAATACTATGTGATACCTCTTGTTCTTGATAGGGATGCCCGAGACATCTCCCAACAAGCATACTTCTGGCGTAAAAAGGTCATCAAGTCCCAGTAATGGATTGATCCTCTTTTGGATATCCGCCCATAGTGGGACTATTTTTGGGCACTGCCAAAAGATATGCATTAAGTCACCTTCCCCTTCTTGGCACCTAAAACACTTCAAGTCCTGCACTAGTTTCAGCCTCCCTAATTTCTGTAGAGAGAAATAAATATTGTGGAGAATTTTAAACTGCATAAGCCTCAGCCTGTCTTGGAGTAAGAATTTATGACAATTAGCTTCACAACGTCCTCCAGTTAAGCACCGAGTCCGGAAAATGGAAGCCCAATAAGAACCCTAAATGGGGTTGGAAGAGTATGCCCACTCAAATAGTACCGAATATACTTTCGAAATCGAATGCCTAAGCCCTACCAACGGTATCAGCCTGTCACAAAACTCCATCCTTGGACTTCGAACTGTCCCACTACCCAACTGGGCAATCATGAGATGTCTAAACTGAAATATTTTGAAGATTGCCCTGGTAGGTAACCCAAACCTATTAAGTATCTCAACAGAGGAGAGAACCACTCCCTAAGTCGAGAGAAGATCCCTTACATGACACACTTCAGGCAAGGGCAACCAAGAACGATCCAACATCTTGCCATCTAGAACAAACCATGGGTTGCCCCAAATTGGCTGCTCCTAGTCCTTGAGGTGGTCATACTTCAAAAAACTCGAGAGCTGAGCATGGACTCTCACCGAGACTCCAATTGGGGAGTTATGCAACTGGGGAGGTAGCAGTTTTGGCTTGAGGTAGAACAATACTTCAGGACATAAACCAGCATCCTTAATCCAAGCAAGTTCCACCTGCAGCCAAATCGGTGTGTAGGCACCCCGGTCTAAGGCGTCTCTTCCTTCCACCCACCTTAAATATCTGCTAGTATGAGCTGCCCAATAATATAATGCAAAATGTGGAAGTCTGTGTCCCCCCATCCACTTAGGTGCCACCAGCTTCGAGTAGGCCATGCGTGATTTCTTATGGGCCCATATAAAATTGGCAATCATGTTATGGACCTTCTTGAACCAGCCGAGTGATATCCAGTTATTCAGCATATTTAAAGGATAGAACAGCCTGGGAAAAACATTCATTTTGACAAGATTAATTCTCCCCCATAGGGAGATTGGGAGCTTCACCCATCTCTCTAGATCTAATTCTATAGCCCTCAACAAAGGATCAAAGTTCAATTGAAAAGTCTTAGTACTACCCCTAGCTAGGTTAAGCCCTAAGTATCTTATAAAATCCGATTTCCAGGAAAGACCCAGTTCCGCCACTTCATGTTTAAAAACAAGACTGTTAAGGGGAAACACCACCGATTTGTCCAGATTTAATCTATAATTAGCCAATCTTCCAAACTCCCTAATAACCTCCAGCAGGGCTGAAATGGAGGCCCCTGGGTTGGTTAGATAAACCAACAAGTCGTCCGCATATGCTGTAATTTTAATCATGTAATCTTTGATTCTAATACCATCTATAGCTTGCCTGCTGACAATTGCCCTAATGAGCGGTTCTAAATACAAATTAAAAAGGAGGGGGGACAGGGGACATCCCTGCCTAGTCCTCACATGAAGACTGAAGGGGTCCGAAATCACACCATTACAGCCCACCCTTGCTGTAGGATTGGAGTAAAGGGAACTAATCCACCCCTGAAATGGTTCCGGGAACCCAAATCTTTCCATAGCAACTAATAAAAACCCCCAGTGAACCCTATCAAAAGCCTTCTCGGCATCTAAGGACAGCAGAGCCATGGGAGCGCCGCCGTCCTCAGAGGCCGAGAACGTGTGAGCCAGGGTCCGCATATGATCCACAGATGACCGCCCCCTCATAAAGCCCACCTGTTCTGGGCTGATAAGGTCAGGCAGGACCTGGCTGACTCTTTCAGCCAACAATTTGGCCAATATTTTGATATCATAATTAAGCAGCGATATGGGCCTATAGCTGGAGGGCTGTTCTGGGGGTTTGTCCTGTTTGGGAATCAATACAATCAATGCTTCCGAATAATAAACGGTCTTGTGGCTGATGAGATAAAATATATTTAAATAAATTCAAAAGCAAAGGGGACAAGAGTTTTGCAAACTTCTTGTAAAAGTTTGCCGAAAGTCCATCCGGACCCGGCGTTCTGTCAAGAGGGAGGCTCTCTATAGTTGCTTCGATTTCACTTTGGGTAATGTCGGCTATTAGCTGTTTCTGCTGAGGCTCTGACAGAGAGGGAAGATCCAACTCATTAAAAAAGGCCAGCATTTCCTGTCTGGTAGGGGCATACTCCATTTTGCCATAAAGAGCTTTAAAATAGGCCCTAAACTCTTGCACTATCTCCTCTGGAGTAGTTTTAACCAATCCGTCCCTCTTCGACAAATCCCTGGGATTGTACGGGAAGACTCCAGTTGTTTAACCCTCCTAGCCAAAAGTGACCCCGCTTTCTCCGTGTTCTCACCTTTAGAGGAACACAAGAAGAGCCAAGTGAAGTGGTAGAGACCACTTCCAGTGGTTCAGGGCCCCATCCCTGTGGGGATTGGGGGAAGGATTCAGCCTACTTCCAGGGGCAATCCCCTGGTCCAGCTAGGGGAAGAAGAAGCTGCCTAATTTTAAGTTTGTGCAGAGGCACCAGATGTTTTGGATGAGATTTCTTTGAAAAAGAAAAAGCCTGTGGGGCACCTGCAACCAAGGGGTGAGTCTGCTCTGATAACGGGCCATCTGAGACAAGATGAAGTTAAGTGACTGTTACTGTGGGATCAGGAAAAGACAGCCAAGTACAGTTTTGAAGGTTGTGGAAATTGGACTGCTTAACTCTGTGGGGGTCTAGAGCAATGGACACAGCCACTATTTAAGTATGTTTCGAGTTCAGCACAAGTGGGATGGAAGAACAGTAGATTAAATGTGACATACATTTAAAGAGAATCTAATCAGTAAAGTGTTTTCAGAGGAAGAGGTGTTAAAGTCCAGAGAAATGGTCGGGTAAGAATTATGGGAATGAGAGGTGGGAGACCCTCCCCCATCAGTAGTAACCAAATTCACCTCTACGGGTTTGCCTTGGGACACCTGTAGCTTTCTCTCAGGTACTTGGCCAGTGCCTGAGGAAAGTACCCAGATGTGGGATTGATAAAGAAGATTCCCTGATGTAGTCAGAAGTGCTCAGAGGTGGTTTAGGGAGCCACTGAGAAATGTTCCATGTATATGGAAAGTGTCCAAGGGCTGGCATGAGAGCCGAGCCATGGAAGGACGGTAGTCTAGAGGGCTGGCAAGGGAGCCAAGCAAGGGAAACTGAAAAAGAGTTGAGTTAGGGCCGAATGCCCAGAATGTTTTGAAACCTGAGGGTTTCAGTGTAAAGAGTATGTGTTCTGATCTCCATAAATCTGCATTACCAGGAGTGTAGCCCCGTGGGGGTCCATCTATGCTTTATTATTCTGTTGGATGTGAATAAAAGCCACACTTTAGAATCCCAACTTCTGGTATTGGACATTACAGTTATTGCTTCCTGTGTCCGGAGTTATTTGGGGGCCCCTGTGCAGAGTAGCCAAACCTAGCCAACATGCTGAGTAACACCTTTCTCCCGAAGTTTCAACTTATAAAAATGGAGGCACCATGTCATAGGACCCAAGCCCCTCAACCTGATCACTAGCTACCCAGGCAGGGGTAGTAGCCCTCTCAGTTTAGCGCCAACTGGGGTTACACTAACATCAAATTTCCTCACTTTTGTTGCTGTGAAACAACTCTAACTGATGCATTGAACAGAGTTTTTTGACATGAATTTCCCTTCTTTTTGAGAATGTGCACTATAAATAATGAAGTAAGAGCAATGCAAACACAAGCGCAAACGTTAATGCACATGGTGACACAAATGTAAATGATGACACAAATGGTAATGGAAACGCAAGCACAAACATTAATGAAAACAGAAAAGCAAATGCAAGAACATATGGAAACGTAAACTGTAACATGCACAGTCACAGTAATGCAATTGGAAATGTAGACACTTATGGTAACTGCAACGATGACGCCAAAGAAAACACAAACAGAAACAGAAACACAAATGGAAGCACGTACACAAACGCAAATGAAAATGCACATGGTGACGCAAAAGGAAATGCAAACAAAAACACTAATGGAAACACAAATGTTAACAGTAACGCAAACGCAAGCACAAATGAAAACGCAAAGGGTAACACACACGGTGGCGTATACAGGAACGCTAACGCAAATGGTAATAGAAATGCAAGTGGAAACGCTAAATGTAACAGTAACTAAAATGCAAAACCTTTTTTCCCCCAAAAGCTACATTGAGAAACACAGTGAATATAATGAATGTATGCATAATAATGAACCTCGGAGCAGAAAATGAGCACTTGGAATACTAAACTGCTTATATCTCAGGAACCGTATGATGTAGAAAAAAAAATTACAATTTCATATAATTTATGATTGTCCTGACTACTTTTGTACTCAGCCCCATATTGGGGGTATAAGTATTTTTCAGATGAAAAGTCTGTATTTCGAAGCGTTTCCGAGATACTGGCCCAGAAAGGTGTGGAGGACGCCGTGATGTTAGTCTATGGGAAAAATAGTCAACTTTGGAGTACCGTAACTTTGCAGCCCTCTAAAATTTTGTCACCAAACCACAAAAAGGCACATCTGTGAGATGCTGGCTTTCTTGCCTCCAAAGTTCAGCCAAAAAGACCAAACCACCCTTTGCAGCAGGGTGGCAAAGATTTCCTATTCTTTTGGGTATAGTGTTGCAAAGTAGTCTCGCAAATCACAACATTTTCACAAAAAAAATCACGAAAGTGTCAAAAGTGTGACACTACTTTCTGACACTACAGGTTAAAAAATTTGAAAAACATATTTCTGGGGTGTTTAACCCCAAAAAAGACATGGCTAGCATCCTCAGGGCTCGACTAGGCAAACACAAAAATAATTATGTCCCTGGAAGGTCCCAAATTTAAATGCTAAGCATTTCTGTGACCAGTAACTGAAAAGAATGGCTGACTCATGACACTACAGGGGTCATTTGCGACACTAAAAACTGCATTTGCGACACTGTTGAATAGTTTTACTTTTCCCATTGACAATAATGGGAAGCTTGTTTTTTGAATAACTTTTGAACTGTTTAATTTTTTTTCACAAAATCTTCAAAAGGCACATAGGGGACCCTGGCTGCATGTTCCCTGAAGGTTTCAGACCTGTCGCACAAACCATGCGACCTGTAGGTGCGAGCAAAGAATGCACAAAAAAGCATAAATATGACTTTCTATTGTGCTTTACAGCGCCACAACCATATATCCGACTATTAAGAAACTTAGCGGATCCAGACCACTCTATGCCTACCAAATTTCAGGCAAATTCATCATATGGTGGCAAAGTTATTAAACTGCAAATTTTCACACTTTAACCTTAAATGGGGTACTCATCCCTAATAGTGCCACTATAATATATATGTCTGTGTACAGTACTGGAGAGACTTGCATCATCTCTATAATAATGACCTGTAACTTCTTAAATAACTAATAACATGTTTCCATTCTAATACTCCCTAGTATTGTACTCAATAAGGACATACTGTAAATACCATCAGCCTCTGTTGTGTTGCTGTTTTGCTGTGGACACATCTGGAGTGCCATTTTCCCCCTTAAAAAAGATGCCATTTTGTGACATTGTTCCTTGTCACTCATAGAGTGCCACATTTCAGTCTCAACATTTACAATTTAAAGAAAAAAGTTGTATGCTACTATCTCATAGTTAGCTCTTGTGCTTCTTAAAATTTTCTTATTTCTAAATTTATAATTTATGTAGTTTTATATGCCTTTTTCCCCTTGTAACATACAAACCAGTGGTGTACCCCTACAGTACTTTCAGGACTTGTACAGCCCTGGTTTTCAAATAGCTTTTTTTCTAATAAAACTCCCCAATTGCAGTGCCTCTGACTCTCCTTAACATCATTTCTAATTTTTCTTTCTTCACTTTGTGGTATTCATGATTTTTTTATTTAAATATTTGGATCCTCCTCCCTTGGCCTCCCCCTGTTATGTACAAGACTATGGGTCCAAAAATTCTCCACAACACCAGCGGTCCATTTGCAGAACTAAAAGCACTTGTCTGTATTGTTGCTAAACCTTTGAAGGTCTTAAAAGCCCCACACCTGCCCAAGAAACTACCTTTCTACTTCTCATCCCCGTGAGTGTTTCTCTTGGTGTCTCCATTCCTCTCACTGTTACATACATGACTTGTTGTGGAGTCACTGTTACGTACATAACTTTTTATGAAAAAAACAGCTTTTAAATAAATTACACCAAATAATTAGGACAATAAGTGGTGTCTAACTTTTCAGCCAAGGTTTAAATTGCTGAGTAAGAAAAAAAGAACTGTAAAACAAACAGATACGGTCAGCAGGTAAAATTTGACACCTCTGGAGAAAATGCATTCAAAAGTAAATGTTTAAACATAACTATGGTTGCATTATGTACATTAACAAAAGTGTTTCTTGTTGCCGGACTATATCAGATAGTTACACTTATATTGTTGCTTTTGTTTGGCCTCTGTTAACCACATGACTTTATGTGGTGTCACTGTTACATATATGACTTTTGGTGTCACTGTTATGTACATGACTTCTTATGAAAAAACTGTTTTTGATTAAATGCACTGAATAGTTAGGAAACTCAGTGGTGTCTAACTTATATACAAAGGTTCATATAACTGATTAAGAAAAAGAGAATTGTAAAACAAACAGATACAATCAGCAGGTAAACGTTGACATGCCCAGTGAAAATGCATTCAAAAGTAAATCTTTAAAGATAACTATGGTTGCTTTATGTACATTAACATAAGTATTTCTTATAGTAGGACTTTGTTGGATAGTTACACTTACATTGTTGGTTTTGTTGGGTCCCTGTTAACCACATGACTTTATGTGGTGTCACTGTTACGTACATGACGTGCTGTGGTGTCACTGCTACGTACATGACTTCATATGAAAAAAATGTTTTTAAATAAATTGCACTGAACAGTTAGGAAACTCAGTGGTGTCTAACTTATCCAACAAGGTTTGCATAGCAGATTAAAAAAAGGGGACAGTAAAAACAAATGGATACAATCAGCAGCAAAACTTTGACATGTCCTGTTTTCACAGCAGTGGTGCCCAAAGATAAATTGTGGCGTACTTACAATCAGGTAATGCTTAGAATAAAATAATGAAATGTTGCATACTATTGTACCTAAATAGCTTCAATAACCATACTAATTTGGAAAAAAACTGAAAGAAATTTAAACTGAAAATTCAACAGAAGGGACACTATGTTACGCATGTTACCTGATTCATGTGCTAACTTAAAGACTCATTTTCTTATACCTTCAGATGATGAACTATCTTTATATTTGATATTACATTATCTCCATATGCACCCAATGTAACAATGATATAGTTATGGGATTTAAGTAAAAAAAAATTGGGTCATGAATGTCACACTTTGTCTCACCAGTATCAAATACACACACACACACACACATATATATATATATATATATATATATATATATATATATATATATATATATATATATATATATATATATATATATATATATATATATATATATATATATATATATATATATATATATATATATATATTTAATTTATCTTATTATTTTTCCTATCCCCACCTGCAATTTTTGGGGGGTCAAAAAGGTCCCAAACCTTTTCCTGGTGTCCAGCAGTACCAGCACCTTCCAATGTCCCTGCTGTCATTGGTGGCAGTGAATGTCCCTTTCTTTATTTTTTTGTCTCTGAAAGAGAAAACCATCCTTCATTGTCTTTTGCTTGTTTGTGAGCTGTAAAAAAAAAGCCCATTGTCGATGTTGCCTGTACCCCCCACCTGACCCCCCACTGTGTACCCACCTCCCCAAACCCCGTGAGATCCCCACAGACCACCACTCACCTATGGAGGTCTCAGGTGCAAGACCTGATCCACCAATTGAAGACACATCTTACTGCTCAAATTGGCATCTGCAATATGACCTAAGGTAAATGTGCTTCAATGTGTTTCAATGGTGGGGTAAACATTCTGACATAACTGATTATGACCACATCCCCTACCTGACCACCCACTGTGCACCCACCTCACCACAACCCTTGTGACATCTCCACAGACCACCAGTCACCTATTGAGGTTCCAGGTTCCAGACCTGCTCCACTGATCAAAGACATGATTTGCTGCTGGAACTGTCAACTGCAAAATTAACTAAGGTAAATGCACTTCAGTGTATTTCAATGGGGGAGGGCGTTCAACTTTCATGCAGAACTCAGTCATTTTTTTGTAATTTTCACTCCACATTTTCAACATGCTATTTTGGGGACCCCATCTCATGAACAATATGACTGTCATTAGGCAACTCCCACCACAAAAGTGATTTTGCAATTTGTTGGCAAAATCACCTTTCTGGCGAGATTTGAGTAAGAAAAGTCTTATTGTTTACTAGATGGGCCATAAGAAGGCTATGTTGAAAATTTGGGATCATTATTTAAAAAAAATGTCTGAGTTATGAGTATTCATTGCAATCTCATTATGCACACTAATAACTTTGGAAATTTGCAATATTTTCACCTAAATTTTCAGCATACCCTTGTTATTACCCTGCCTCATATATGTGACAGCTGTCAGGTTTCAAATCCTGGCCGAAATTTGTTTTTGCACTTGTGGCACAGAATGACATTGCAGTTGCACAGAATTTTGTTTGGGTTGGGATTTGAAGCTTTTCTGTAATGGGTACATGTGGTGAGGTTATAAGAAGACTATGTTGAAAATTTGTGGTCAAAATTAATAAAAATTGTACAATTATGACTATTTGTCTCAATTTCACTATGCTGTCTTGCAACTGTGGATATTTTAAATATATTGAGCCAAAATGTTCAACATAGTCTTGTTCTTACACCACCTCATGCATGTCACATTTGTCATTTTTCAAATCCTGTCCAAAATGTGTTTTTGCACCTGCACTGTCCATTGGTGTTGCACTTGTGTGGAGTTACATTTTGGCAAAGACTGAAAAGGTTTCTGCACCAGGAAAATGAGGTGAGGGTATTAACATGGTTATGCTGACAATCTGGTGACTGTTGTACTATAACTGGAAGTGCAGGGACCACAGGTCCCTGTGCTTCCACAGCTAGATACATATACACATCTATAGAGGTATGGGAGTGCAGGGTCAGAAGAATCCTATGCTCCCAGAGTAAAATATGGATACTAGTATACTATCTCAAAAAGTAAGAAAATAAATTTAAAAACCTTTTTTCGTGCACCATAAGAGCTGAGGCATCAAAAGCAGGAAATACAAACTTAGGGTTCCCAAGCCTAAGACTCTACCCCCACCCTCAGCTTCTACCCCAAAGACTCTACCCCCACCTGCATGCAGGAACAGGTGTGAAGGGTGTGCCTTGGGGTTGCAAACTCTAATGCTTATCCCATTCCATGAGTAAGAAAGGTAAGATGGGTACAGCACAGTGGAATGGGGTGTACATTAGTGTTCTCAGCCCCAAGGCACATCCCTCATACCTGTTCATACATTTAGGGTGGGGTGGGGTGGGGTCTTAGGGTTGGTAGCCAAGGGTGGGGGTGGGGGTGGGGTCTTTGGCTTAAGAGCCCTAAATTCATATTTCCTATTTTTGATGCCTCAACCATAAGTATGCAATAAAGAAGTTTGTTTGCAAAATATATATATATATACTGTATATATATATATATATATATATGTATACACACATACAGGGGTATATACATATATATATATATATATATATATATACATGAAATACAAAATCACACATACCCCCATAACACAAAGCATCAGGAACTGTATATGCAAATGTATGATTTCAAAAGGCCTCTCATACAGTGTGCAAAAGGTGCTAACAGAAGACACATACATGTGTTTCATCCTACCAGTACTCATCTGTGTGTCTCCCCAGTGGAATGAACAAGCTAACCTAAGATGGTCTATCTGGGTTATGTTGTGGTGAACCCAATAAAAACAAAAAACAAGCTAAAAGACAAAGAACCGCAGTACACACTACCATGCATACATATACACAGTGGCCCAGATATTCAAAAGGGTTGCGCCATGCGCAACAGGGTTGCACGTGCGCAACTCCAAAAATGCGCCATTCTGCGATATTCAGAAGGGGCCAGTTGCGCCACCAAAAACATGCTGAGCAACAGCGCAATGGAAATGAAGGCATGCGCCAACCCGAAGGGCGGTCCATGCATAAAGTGCACGCAATCGATGTCGAACACTCGCGCAATGCGCAAGGTAGCTCAACCGAAGATTGCGCCAGTACGGTTTGAGCCAAAATAAAAAGCTCAAGGAAGAGGCACAAGAACCCTAGCGGAGCGCAAACTGGGGAGAGAGACAGAGAGAGAGAGAGAGGGACAGGAGCTGGAAGGGCAGAGAGGACAGTGGGTCCAGGAGGACAGAGAGGCCAGTGGGGGTGCCGGTGCAGTGGAAGCAGCAGTGGGGGCAGCGGGGTAACACAGGAACAGCGGCGGGGGGCAGAAGCCAGGGAGATGGACAGTGCCAGCTTCCACATGGAAGCTGTAATGAGGGGTGAGACACCATGCTGCAGGGGCGTGGCGCGGAGGGGCCATCATCGATATGCCCCGACAGGTAGTTATCGTGCCCGCATCAGCTTCGAGCTGTACACAGATGTCGAGATTGTGGGCCGGTACCACCTGAACAGGGCAATACTGAGATGGCTCTGCGAGCTGTGCAGTGATGTGATGCAGGCACCCTCACGACGGAGTCACGCTCTGTCCGTGGAGACCAAGGTGACAGCCTGCATGTGCCTGCTCGCCATGGGCACCTTCCAGAGGCCAACACAGGACACCACATGCATTACACAGTTGGCCACGTCACGCATCCTCACCCAATTCCTCAGCGCACTGCTGCCTCATGCTTCGGAGTACATCCATTTCCCCAGCACCGCGGCAGAGCGTACAACAAACATGCAGGAGTTCCACAGGGTAGCACGTATGCCTGGCGTGCTAGGGGCCATAGACTGCACCCATGTGGCCATTACGCCGCGCACCTGGCCCCGACGGCCAGGCATATCAGAACCGAAGGGGTTTTCCAGTGTCAACTGCCAGGTGGTGTGTGATGCCACTGGGTGCATTATCAATGTCTGTGCCACACACCCTGGCGGAGCACATGATGCCTTCATATGGCACCAGTCTGCACTGTGCCATCGATTCAGAGTGGGGACATCCCCATGGGTCATCTAGTGGGTGAGTACATGTATGGAATGCAAACTCTGGGCAAGGGTGGGAATGACACAGGTGCCATGGTAGTGGCACACAGGATATGGGCAATATGGACCTGACATGACACTGATCTCCACTATCTCACACAGGTGACTGTCGGATACCCACTCCGTCCCCTGGCTGCTCATACCGTACCGGAGCCCCACGACCCCAGCGCAGCTATGCTTCAATGAGGCACATGCCGCAACACGTAACATCATAGACGGGTGTTTAGGGATGCTCAAGGCATGCTTCGATGCCTGGACACCTCTGGCGGAGCCCTACAGTACAACCCCAAAAGGCCTGTGGGATATTCCCTGGCCTGTTGCATCCTGCACAACATGGCCAAAGACCATGGGATAGCCGTACAGGTCCAAGAGGGGACAGCGATGGGGCGCCAGTGGCGCCGGTGATGTTAGTGATGAGCAGCCCCTAGGATGGAGGGACCCCGACTGACCCGGCAGGCCCAGCTGCACCGGACACCATTGCAGAAGAGCACTACACCCAACACAGGTAAGTCAAGGGGACATGTGCAGGCAACACTGTCCATGCCAAACCACAGGCACACAGGGAACACACTGTGCATGAAGGTCAGGAGTTGAAGGTTCCAGGCATACCAACACACCATCAGAGAGGGGTGAGCACTCATATGGCACACACACACACCAGGCAGCGTACATGGGCAGCAGCACAGCACTGCGGAAGCGACATTGCCAACACAGCACCACCAACCACCCCACCACCTGGACTGTCCCGTACGTGTGTCGGGACCTGGACACCTGCACCTTGGTGTACAGTGCAATGCAGGCATCATCATGCACACGCACCTGTGGACAGCAGTTGGGAGAGTGTGCAGGTGGTCTGTGTGTCAGCGTGGTGAGCAGAGCACCCAGCAGTGCACTGCCCACCATGACACACATTGCACACAGGGCAGCACCAGACAGGGCCTGCACTGGGAGACAGCTCAGTCAGGTAGCACTGTCCCACGAACACCATGGATGCGTGGGTGGCCCCACTGTGGCCCAGAAGCACTGGCAGGCTGAGCAGGGGCCACATCGGGTGGCGCTGGTGCACCACCAGGGGTCCCACTGCACGAACGTGACCTTGCCCGCACAGGGGTCTGCATCCTGCCAAACAAACTTGCACCAGGGGTGCTCGGGATGCCCACAGCAGAACCCGGCATTGACAGGCCTGGTGTCGCACGACGCCGGGAACGGGGAGTGGAGAGCGCACTGTGTGGGGTGTGTGGTACAGGGGCACCTGACAGTGTGGTCAATGCGTCCGACGACAGAGACCACTGCCTGAGTCAGCCTGTCAATGGCAGCGGTCACATCCGTCTGCATAAGACCAGCTCAGCTCGGTCCGAGCACCTCCCTGCTATGCCACTCCACGGACACAGACAGTGCCTCCATGGACCTTGCAACCCGCCCCTGCAGCTGTACCGAGTCCTGCAGCAGGCGGGTGTGCGCGTCCAATGGGTACTGTGCCCCAATGGCATCGTGACCCCCAGGGTGTGGACAGTCCTGGTGCACAGCACCCCTTGAGGGTGGGCGCTGTTTGCCAGGACCAGTTATGGGTGGATCACAGGGCGGTGGACATGTGCCACTGCTTGACACTGTACCCCCAGACCTGGTGTGCGAATGCTGCTGCCGCCCCTCCAACTGCTGAGCCCCAGGTCCACCTGTTCCACCTCCGTGCTGACAACAGTGCCAGACACCTGCACAGCCACGGTGCTGCCCCACCGGTGCTGACAGGCACAGCCTGGGACTGTGCCAGCATGCTGGTACACAGTGTGAACCAGGAAGGCCCATGGGCACGTGCTGGCCTGCCATGTGTCCGTCATGGGACACACCTATCACTACCCATTGCAGGCCTGCTATCATCAATGGTGCAGGTGCATGCCACTGCCATAGGCATAGCATGCTGGCCTGCATGCCAGACTGCTGTGACACAGGCTGTGCACCCCTGCACCGTATCACTGACACGGGTTGTTGGCCCAGCATGCATGCTGCTGCAGTGCCTGCAGGCTGGTGGCAGAGGTGGATGGTCCCTCCTCCACGTCCAGCAGGTCTGCATCACTGTCTGGACCACCACCACCACCGTCTCCTGAAGACGGAACAGGATCTGTAACAGAAAGAGAGTACATGTGGTGCATGTGAACAACAGCCCCCCAACAACACCACCATGTCATACCCGTGCAGTGATGGGCTTCCACCTGTCTGGAATCCTCCGCCTGGTAAGCCCGCAATGGCACATGGCTGCATGGCCGCGACCAGTGTCTCCTCTGTAGGGGTCAGCTGCAACACCACTGGTGGGCCCCCACCAGTGCCAGCACATGCCGGCCTGAAGGCTGCCACCTTCTCCTTCAGCCTCCTGCGGTCAGTCCCCATCTTCTTCTTGCATTCCTGCACGGAGCGCTGGTGGCTTCCATGCAGGTTGACGGCCCAAGCTACCCCCTCCCATGCAGCTGCACGTTCCTGAGGGGTGCCCCTCCGTCCACTCACTAGTGGCTCATCCTCCAGGTAGGCCTGGAAGAGGGCCTCCGTCTCTGCCACGGTGAAGTTCGGCCTCCTCCTACACCCGCCGTCCACACCCTCAGCTTGGCTTTGGTCAGTCATGGTGATCTGTATGGGTGGAAGTGGACACCTGTCACTGTGCAGTCGACAGCATTTCCCCATGAGCATAGCTGCCGGCCGGGGGCAGAAGCCCCCCACGTTTCCTCTCCGCATGGCAGATACTGATAGAAAGGGTGCCCTTTGTCCCTTTCTAAGTGCCCTTGTCATGCTCAGCCCCCTCAGCCTTTATCATCCTCCGCCCATGAGCATTGTCCTGAGCATCACACAGCATGTAACTCACCTCTCACCTGCAGTAACCAAATCTGGCCAGCACAACCCACTGTCGCATTTTTATAGCGCAATACATGCAAATGAGGTGTGGCACAACTTTAATGACATGCTAATCACGCCACTGCACCTTTGAATGGCTGATTGCATGATTTGCATATGTCGGCTGAATATCGCGTATTTGCGCTTTGCGCACTACGGAAGGTCTGGCTGAGCCAATGGCACAGGTTTGTGGCTGTGTGCCACACTGCATTGCACATGCCCAGACAGCTTACGCATGCGTCTATCACGCTGCAGACCTGCTAAGCGCGATAGGCGATTCAGACCATGGCCACCATTGTGCCAGTAGCGCTACAGCACTGGGCACTATATGGCGCTGTGGCACTACTGCGCGATAGTCCACTGTGGCACTGGTGCGCAGCTTGGCAGTCGCGCAGGATGCCTATACGTCCGATGGCGTTGTGCATAGCCTTGCATCATTGCTGTGACCTTGTGTATGCCCTCTGACCCCTGGCACTGTTGGCATGCCATGTCGTCCCCAATAGCTGTCTCGTGACAGCGCCATGTAAATGTGGCGCTGTTCGAACAGCGATTGGAAGCCTGTGGTGGTCTAGTCGCAACAACTCCACGTGGGGTTTCGGCGCACGGGCGCCATATTGCCTGCTGTAAAGTTGGTGCCATGGCTAGGAGTAGGGCTGTGTCCTGGAGCCAGATTGAAGTGGCCAACCTGGTGGCCTAGTTGAGCCACACTATGATGGCCTGTGGTGACGCGCCCTCACCAGTGCCAGGACTCAGCTGTGGCAGCAAGTGGCCACTGACCTGGTGGAGATCACTGGGCGGGGCGGTCTGCTGAGCAGTGCCGGCACTGTACAGTGACCTCCGCGGAGGAAATCAGAACTTTGTCGCGGCTGCGGTCACATGCCAGGCGGGGCGAGTGCCCAGCCAGGTGGAGTGTACCATCTATGCACCTATATTCTCTGTAGGGGTGTGTGTGTGCTTGGGTGGCTGTGCATAGGTGCCGGCTCGGACATGGTTGGCTGTGTCAGTGTGTGCAGCTGTGCGATGGATGGTTATGGCTGTGTGGGCAGGCACTCTCACTGGGGCAGGGGGCACTCTGCTTTTGAGTCACACTGATGTTTGTCTCAACATATGTCTCCCACAGGCCTGATTTTGAGGACGCAGGGCGAGGGTGAGGTGGGCCGTGCCAGGGCCCCGGTGCCAGGGGGTGTTGTGCCCCAACCGCAGCAGCAGCAGCAGCAGCAGCGGCAGACCCAGCTGCTGGAGGAGTGTGAGTATCATTACTTCATGGATGCTATTGCATGCTGGGGGGGGCAAGACCACCAGCCATGCACAACACAACCAAAGGGGAGGTCATAATTCCACTATACAAGACACTAGTGAGGCCCCACACTGGAGTACAGTGTACAGTTCTGGAGACCATACCTATGTATGGACATGGACTGGGTAGAGGGGTTCAGAGGAGGGCAACACGGATGGTGCATGGATTGCATCACAAGTCCTATGAAGACAGGTTGAAGGAACTGAACATGTACTCCCTGGAGGGAGGGAGAGGGATATGATGGGGACATACAAGTATCTTACAGAGGGGAACAGAGTGCAGGAAAACACTATTTTTAAGCGTAAAAGATGTTTCAGGACTAGAGGGCATGGGATGAAGTTGGAGGGGGGACGATTCAGAGGAAACATGAGAAAGAATTTCTTCACAGAACGTGTGGTGGACAAGTGGAACACCCTGTCAGAAGAAAGTGGTGGGGGCTGACTTGGTCACGGGATTTAAGAATGCATGGGATAGCCATACAGGAATTCTGGAGGTCAGGGTTAAGGTGCAACAGACTTATAGGAAAACAGAGTGAACTTACAAGGTCAAATGGCCAGACTGGCTGGCCCATAGGCCCTTATCTACCGACACTGTCCACAATCCATGTATGTAGGCACGACACAGGTGACATGCATCACAGTGCAGTATCACAGCACGTCTGTGTATGCGTCACTGGTGGTCCAGGCATGCACTGGGCACATAGCTGTGTAACTGGCATCGCACCACATTGCCACATCACTTGCCAGCCTAGTTTGTACTGTGATTGACGTGGGCAGTGTGTGTGGGCGGTGGTGCGCATAGCTGGTGCCGCCTGTTTGTGATGGCCATGTGCATGTTCACTGTGGGTGGGTGCATGCCATCACAGGTGCGGGACATTGGGCTATATGGCTTGCAGGTTGGGTGGTGTTCAGGGTTGTGGTCAGTCACAGCCATTGACTGTGTTCCCATTTTCCTAGGCCTTGAGGTTCTCCAGCAGATTCGCCCACGATATTCGGGCCTCACATGAGTGTCGATCGGAATCAGGCCATCCTCCAATCAATCAGGCGCCATGGCCTTCGGAGGAGGCGGCTGGGGCGGTGCAGGACCAGACGGAGGATGAGCAGCCAGTGGGCCATACGGCTGCTACCTTCCCACTTCTCCCATCCCTACCACCCTGCCTTCCCTCTCCAAGTTGTTCATCCCTACCCTTGAACACCCCTACCTTGTACCTCCCCCCTTGTAAATAGTTGTTATTGCTTTGTTCTTTACTATTCAATATTTAAATATACATTTATATTTTGATATGAATACTGTGTTGGTCTCTGATTTGCAGCTGGCTATGGGTGCTCAGTTGCAGGGGTGTACATGCTATCTGGGGTGGTATGGTTCTGGGTATATGTGTGTGTGTGTGTGTGTGTGTGTGTGTGTGTGTGTGTGTGTGCATGGGGAGGTATCTCCAGCATGGCAGTGACTTTCGGTTGGTCTTGCCATCTACTGCCACCCAGTGCTGGGTGCACAGGGTGTGTCTGGCTTGTAGGCTTCTGTGTTGCACGGGGCTGACGTGTGCTGGGGGGACTGCATGGTTTCCTGCAGTGCCAGTCACTGAACATGGGTGGTGTCTTGGGGTCACAGTGCAGGGTGTGCTGTGTCAGGGGGCTGATGTGCACTGTGGTTGTCAACCCCCTGTGTGTGGCACTCTCCGCCTGCCAGTGGTTGTGCTGGGGTGTCAGGGCTCTGCTATGCTTTGTTGGCTTGTCCCCATGGGCACGTGGATCATCCATCCCACCTCCAGTGATGCTGTGCTTGGGGTGTGCCGGTGTGGTGTGGGTTCTGCAGTGTGTTCCTGTGCCCATGTGTGGCATGGCTGGCGGTGGGCCCCAGCCTGCCTCCCTGGATGTGCAGTTCCATTGCTCTGGGGGGCTGTGCTTGCGCTATGGCAGCTCTGGAATGCTCAGCTGAGCTTCCCTGGTTGCTCCATAGTGCAACATTTTGGCTCAGCTTCTCCTTCCTGGTTGCGCGATGGCGCAGTATGTGCGATATTCAGACGTTGGTTGCTTGCGCAATTTGCTCTGCTCCATGTTTGAATATCGCACCTGTTGCGCATCTGCGCAACTGGTTTGTGCTTCTCCTGCCGTTGCGCTACTTTGAGCGCAGTTTGAATATCTGGGCCAGTATATATATATATATATATATATATATATATTATGGTAGAGTACCCCATTTAAGGTTAAATGGTGAAATGTTGCACCTTAGTAACTTTGCTACTGTATAACCGATTTGCCTGAAATTTGGCAGACATGGAGCAGTAGCATAGATCTCAGGATCTGCCAAGTTTTGTACCAGTCGGATATACAGTTGCAGAGTTACAAAGTAACATTCCCTAGCACATCTAGGTTTTTTTGCGCATTCTTTGCTTCCACCTACAGGTCACACAGTTTGCGCGACCAGTCCAAAAACTTCAGGGAACATGTGGCAAGGGTCCCTGATGTGCCTTTTGAAGATTTTGTGAAAAAATATTGAACAATTCAAAAGATATTCAATAAACAAGTTTTCCATTATAGTCAAGGGGAAAAGTTAACAAAAAGTTCAACAGTGTCGCAAATGCCATTTTTAGTGTCACAAATGACCCCAGTGTTCTTGCAAATCCACCATTTTGTCTTCAGTTACTGATCACAGAAATGCTTGGCATTTAAAATTGGGACCCTCTAGGGACACAATTCTTTTTGCGTTCACCTAATCGGATCCTGAGGATGCTAAGCATGTCTTTTTTGTGGGGTTAAACAACCCAGAAATATGTTTTTGAAATTTTTGGGAAAAGTAGTGTCGCAAAGTAGTGTTGAACTTGTGACACTTTCGTGATTTTTTTGCGAAACTGTCGTGTTTTGCGACACTACTTTTTGAAACTATGGCCAAAATAACAGGAATTCTTTGCCACCCTGCTGCAAAACACTGGTTTGGTGTTTTGGCCTGAAATTTGGAGAGAAGAAAGCCAACATCCCACAGATGTGCCTTTTGGTAGTTTGGTGGCAAAATATTGGAGGGATGCACAGTTACAGTGCTCCGAAGTTGACACTTTTTCCCCATAGGCTAACATTGTGGTGTCCGCTGTGCCTTCCGGGGCCCATATCTCGGAAACGCTTCAAGATAAGAAATTTGCATCGGAAAACTACTTGACTGCCACTAGGGGGCTAAGTACAAAACTAGCCAGGAAAGTCATAAATTATAGGAAATTTGTATTTTTTTTCTATGTCTTATGGTTCCTGAGATAGAAGCAATTTAGTATTCCAAGTGTTCATTTTCTGCTCTGAGGCCCATTATTATGCATACATTCTTTGTATTCACTGTGTTTCTCAATGCAGCTCTTGGGGAGGAAAAATGGTGTGTGTTTTCGTTACTGTTACACGTAGCATTTCCACTTGCATTTCCGTAACTGTTTGCATTAGCATTCCCATCTACACCACAGTGTGCATTACACTTTGCATTTTTGTTTGCACTTGCGTTTGTGTTACTGTTAGCGTTTGTGTTTCCATTACTGTTTTTGTTTGCATTTCCTTTTGTGTCACTGTGTGCATTTCCATTTGTGTTTGCGTATGCTCTTCCATTTGCATTTCTGTTTCTGTTTCCTTTGGCGTCATCGTTGCTGTTACTGTAATTGTTTGCATTTCCAATTGCATTACCATGACCGTGCGCATTATGATTTTCGTTTCCATTCGTGCTTGCATTTGTGTTTCTGTTTTCATTAACATTTCTGCTTGCATTTCTGTTACCATTTGAGTTATCATTTACATTTGCGTCACCATGTGTGTTACCGTTTGAGCTTGCATTACCATTACTTCACTATTTATAATGCACATTCTCAAAAAAAAGGGAAATTCATGGCAAAAAACTCTGTTTAATGCATCAATTAAGGTTGTTCCACAGTGAAAAAAGCGAGGAAATTCGATGTTATGGTTCCAACCCCCCTTGCACCTCACCCCCACTAACAGGCATCGGGGTGTGCATTGGGGTCATCGGTCCTAACTCTCACCCCATTCTCCTATACTGCACCACCTCAACTTCTTTACACATGGGATAAGGAGAGAGATAGGACCATTGACCCCAACACACACCCCGATCCCTGTTGGTGGGGACCGGGTGGAGGTGGGGTGCATGTCAGGTGGGAAACCTAACATAGAACTTCCTCACTTTTGTTGCTGTGGAACAGCCCTAACTGCTACATTAAATGGAGTTTTTTCCATGAATATATATATATATATATATATGCAACATGTGTGAATAATAAATGCATGCCAAAAATAATGTGTATTGTAGCTACTGTGTAAATAAAACTGTTTATATTTATGTACATAGTTACTCTGTCATCACTCATTTATATACACAGTTGCCATGTCATGAGCCAATTTAGAATGTTCGGCCTCAGTGGTAGTATTAATCATATTCAAATGCAAATAACTTAAAATGAAAAATGATAGAATGGCACTGTGAGCAAAAAAGTTGTCCAGCACAAAAATATCTACAAAATGAGTGGTGTTTAATTTATAGATACCTGTAAGTTTTTGTAGAATTAGCAAAAAACAATAGAAAGTTAAGTTTTTTTTTGCACTTTTTCGACAAGTAATTTCAAATAACTTTAAAATGAAAACTGATTGCATTATACGTTGAGCACAAAAGTTGTTTGGCACAAAATTAGCTACAAAATGAGAGGTGTTACATATATAGATGCCTTTTAGATTTATTTATAATCAGCAAAAAATGGCAGAAAATTCAGTTTTTATTCACTTTTTCTGATGAAAAAATTCACCCCCCAAAATGTAAAAACAAAAGAATTGTACATCAAACTTTTTCATTATGTACTGTCCATAATGTAAAGTTGGAGAATCCATAGCAACGGCTTAGCAACCACTATGCTAAGCCGAGCTACCCTGGGAAATCCACAAAAAGTCCATGTACGTTAACATGAAAAATTAAATAAACAATTTAAAACAAAATTCCTTACATAATCCTAAAGAATTCCTATTTCATTAATGAAATACATAACAGGGACCTTGTGGAATACATGATTTATTTTCACTCAAGCTGTTTGACCATGGGCACAGCACTCATGACTTATGCCACTCGTGAGATTACCTAAGGTCAAATAGCTCTTATGAAAAAAAATCATGTATTGCACAGGTCCCTGTTACATATCCCGTTTCAGGCTTTCCCACAATTGTGGATGTTATTGGCACCCTTCCAAAAGGGATGGAGCATGTCACTACCAGGGACTTTAACATAAACTGGGATGGAAAGGAGGCTGCCCCTTTCAGGGATCTGATAGCCACCTCCAACCTGACACAACTTGTCACCTGCCCCACCAGGCAGAACTATGAGACAGGAAACAGTACCCTCCTTGACTGGGTCCTAGCAAGCTCACCATCCCAGATCTCTGAGATCAAGGTTTTCCCAGACACGCTAAGTGACCTCTCCCCAATCACCTTCCTGTGGTCTAATAAATTTACCAAAAGCCCACCCATCCTCATTGAAAGCAGGGTCTTGAGGAAGGGTAAACTTGGAGCCCTCAAATCAGCCCTTGCCCTGCATGACTGGACTCCTATTGACCTGGTGCCTATCCTTTATCAGGCTCCCAGTTACTTCATTAAGGGCTTTAGCTCCATCTGTGACATCTATGCCCCGCTCACGAAAAGAAACATTTGGGGGCAGGCAAATGGCTGGATTGATGGGGAGCTCCTCTCCCACTTGAAAGAAAGGGACATACTCTGGGAAAAGGCCAGAAACACAGGTAGCAAGCATGACTACCAGTGCTACAGAACAGCCAGGAACTACTGCACCAAGCTAATCCGGCTTGCCAAAGCCAACTATCACAAGGCCCAGCTTTGCACTTCTTGGGGTGATGGGAAAAGATTCTGGGATAACATCAAAAGCATCCTTGGAAAGGAGGACAAGAAACACCCTCAGCTGCTCAGTATCAGTAACACCCCCACTACAGACCATCTAGCTATTGCAGAAGCCTTAAATAAGGCCTTCACCGATCTTACCCCAGTGCTACCACCTGCGTATTTTCAGCCTGGCTTGAACCACTCCAACAATGTCTCTACCCAGTGTTCTCACCTGACCTTCAACTTTAAAAGGGTGACAGTGAAGGAGGCCCTCACTGTGGTCAAGAAAATACTAGGTAGGACCAGACTGGGCAGTGACGGGATAGACATGAAACTTCTATCCCTCACCCTGGATGTTCTTGTAGTGCCCATTACCATGCTGTACAATAAGTCCCTGGCTCTGGCCCAATTCCCTGCAGTTTGGAAGCAGGCCCTAGTTACGCCAGTGCATAAAGGAGGTGACAAGTCTCTGGTAGCCAACTACAGACCCATCTTGATCCTCTCCCCCATACAAGGCACTGGAAAAGATTGTGGCTGGTCAACTCGTCAACCTCAATAAGTATAATCTACTATGCCCCAACCAGCATGGCTTCAGACAAAATCACAGTACCACCACTGCCCTGCTGGACTACACAGACTATGCACATAAAGCCCTGGATGAAGGTAAACTGGTGGAGTCTGTCTTTATTGACCTCACCAAAGCCTTTGATACAATCAACCACCCCCTGTTGCTGACCCAACTGCGAAACATAGGTATGGTGCCCAATGCCCTTTGTTGGTTCCAAGACTACCTGATACAGAGAAATCAATGTGTCAAAATTGGGAAATAGTATCCAGCACAAGAGAGGTATTATTAGGGGTACCCCAGGGATCAATACTGAGGTCCCTACTCTTCAGCCTCTTCTTAAATGACCTTTCCACAGCCTGCAACACCAAACTCATACTGTATGCAGATGACACTGTGCTCCTCAGCAGCAGCATGTCTCAGACTGCCCTGCAATCTGAGCTGCAGAACTCCTTCTCCAAACTTGAGGACTGGTTCTGTAGTCATAAGTTGCTACTAAACTACAAGAACATCAAGGCCTTGCTTATGTCCAGCCCCCACAGCAAACATAAGCACCACCCCCTCATCATCTCCAACTCATGCAGTGAGCCGCTGGAACAAGTTCACTTGTTCAAGTATCTGGGGGTCATAATAGATGATACCCTCACATTTGCACAACATATTGACTCTCTGGTCAAGACAGTCAATACCAAGATTGGTGTCCTGTACAGGCACAGGTAATACCTCTCTCTGGGGGCCCTCCACCTCTCAGTCCACAGCTCAATTATATCTACTGTTGAATATGGACTAGTGGTCTGTGGGGCAGCAATGGATACAGTGCTCAAGAGGGTTCAGACTGCACTCAACAAAGCCTGCAGACTCACCCTGGATGCTGAGCATGGCACTCACACCTGTACTCTGTATGAATGTGCAAACTGACTGTCATTAAGAAACAAGGTCAAATTCCAGATTTGCATCCTAAGGAAGAAGGCACTATTTGGTAAAATACCACCTTGTGTAGGCAGTTTGATCAAGGCAGCCAACTCATTACAAGTCACCAGAGGGAGGACTAGAGGGGTCTTGGTGATCCTCTTCCATCGCATATCACTCGGGCAACATGCATTTGTCTACCAGGCCCCCCTATGGATGAATGAATTTACTGGGAACCTCTTGGCCACCAATTGTCTGGCAAAATTAAAAACTGACCTCAAACAGCACCTAATAACACTCTCTAAGTGCACCTGCCTGATTTCTACCAACCTGTTCTCTCTGCCACCACCAAGCACTAGGCAGGACTCAGGTACCCCTTCCCTCTGTCCCTTCTCATGACTTGCCCAAGCAATCAGTTTGCATCATGCTCCTTTGGCACCTGCCACTCCCCTTCCCCTCCCCCAACTCACAGTCCTATGAGTTTCCCAAACAGTCAATACTAATTCTGGCTGCCTGACCATGCCCTCTCACACCCCACCATTTTACTCTAGCATGTCCTCTCTGCTCAGCATCCCCTCACCCCACCATTTCTCCCTATACCTCTTCCCCTACCCTCTCACCTCCACCACAGTACTTTCCGCTCTCCCTCTCTCTCATACCTTCCTTCTTCACCCCTCTGCCAGCTATCCCCATCCCTTTGAACTACTGGCAAGGCACTTCATGGCTGCTTATCCCCCCCACCCTCATAAAGTGTTTTTTTCTTGTTATTTAACTTGTACCTATGTTTTGAGTTATTCATTAAGTTCTGAATCAAAGCTGTATCATTCATTGTAATGTACCTTTGCTTTCTCCTACTGTACTTTGTTTTGCAATCTATGATGTAGAACCTTTGTAAAAGAGTTTGTGCTCAAAGTTTTTTCCGAGTCACTAAATAAATAAGTAAAATAAATAAAATATATATATATATTTATGGCAAAAAAAACTGCATTTAATGCACCATTTAGGGTTAAAGTGAAAAAATCAGGAAATGAAACATTAGGGTTGAGCCCCTAACCTCCCATGCAAACACTGTACCCCCATCCTTCACAGACTGACAGATGCCAGGGTGTGCCATTGGGGCTGTGAGGCCTAAATCTCACCCCATTTCATGTGTAAGCAGGTTGCCATGCCACAGTAAAGGAAAATGGGGTGACATTTAGACCTCACAACCCCAATGGCACACCCCAGCGTCTGTCAGTCTGTGAAGAATGGGGTTGCAGGGTCTGTGTGGGAGGTTGGGGGTTCAACCCTAATGTTTCATCTCCTTACTTTTCTCACTTTAACCCTAAATGATGCATTAAACAAAGAGTTTTGCCATGGATTTCCTTACTTTTGGAAAAAGTGTAATATAACTAGTAGAAAACATGCATTGGTGAATGAGCTCCAAGTTGCCAATTTTTGCATAACAAGATGCATCTGTGGGAGCATGGGTCCGCACTTATGCAAAGCTACAGAGCCATACAGCAGCCCTATAGGGCACCAAAACCTTGTAACAGTAATTTGTCCATATCTTAAGAACCAAAGAGCTAGAAAAAAAATGCAAGCGATATTGTAATTCTGACACTGGGTACTTCACATCACATAAAACAACTGAACCTGTATTTTACATCATTTCCAAGATATGGGCACCAAAAAGCACTGGACAGGCACTCTTTGAACCATTTGACAGTAATTTCACAGTATCTCATGAACCATGCAAAGTACAAAAAAAATCCGCTGCAGGCTTACTCTAAGATTTCAAATCTTTTTCCAGCAGCATAGATCACCAACAGGTGATCTAAGATGCCAGTAGCAAAAAGTCTGTATCTCACTTTGTTTCCAAAATAAAGGCGTCAAAAGTCATGACACAGACTGCAATGTAATCCCATGGGAAAAATGTCAACTTTGTCATTGAATATCTCTGCAACCAATTAATTCCCCAACACCTAAACAGCATAATTCGCATCTCTTAGACATCCCCTCAACACCCTGCAAATTTCAAGTAAAGAGACCAAACTATTATGGATATATGGTTGTCCCAATTTGGGCCATCTGGTCTTCCCTAGGAACATCCTGTCGTCTCTAGGGACATCTGGTTTTTTCCATGCACATTACAAAAATACATATACATTTTCCCAAAGGATATAATGGGAACTTCAAATTGTGATAACTTTTGAGTGGATTAATATTTTTTTACCAAGAAAGGCTGGCATGTTCTTTGTCCCAAGCTCTTTCTATGTCCCATGTTTCAGACCAACAGACAACATGGTGTCCATGCAGCACCACAGACAAAAAATGCACAAAAGTGGCAAAAAGTGCATTTTTGGTGCTTCACTGCACAAAACCAGTATGTCTGACTGAAACACTACTTGGGAAATTAAGAGATCTATCAAACCAGACTGTGCATTCCAAATTTTGTGCAAATCTGTTGAATGGTTGCAAAGTTATTAATGCACCAAATTTGAGGTTTAACATTAAAGTGCCTACTCAACCCTAATTATAGGGGTGTGACCGCACCTTTATAATATATATCTATATATATATATATATATATATATATATATATATATATATATATATATACAGTGTGTGTATATATATATATATATATGTGTGTGTGTGTTGAATCTGTATGTGAAACTGGGATCCCCTGCGTTGCAAATGAAATGAATGCAACTAGTTACTTGGGTTTGTTAGAAAGGTTAGCAATTTAGAACACCGGGGGTTGACCCTAAGAAACCTTTTGACCTTCACAAGCTTGTTGACAGAGTTGTCAGCTGGAAGCCAGAATCTCTTAACTGGTTGCACCTGTAAAAGAAGTCTAGATGTACTCCTCAGGCTGGTCACAGGAAGATCAATGAAGAAAGAATGTTTGTGTTGTGTGAAAACAGAAGATATAGCTTAATGAGAACAGGATGCCTAATTCAATTACCAGGGAAAAGCATCTTATAAAAAGAAAGAAATGTTTGTTTGGTTAGTTAGAGAGATAAACTGAGATTTGAATTGAAAAGGGACTCTCAGATTAAAAACATTTTTTGTACTGCCTTTTTGAAGCACTAATCTGTTCAATGTTATTTTTTATTTTATTATTCATTATAATAAAAAACCTGCATGCTAATTGAACAACTTGTCCTGTTTTCCCTATGCTTTCTGACCTATGTCTCAGCCACATGTACCAGGGTTGGAATGATGAATATATTAATCCCCAAAGAGCTATGTACCAAGTTTCAGATCTCTGTCTTTTAATGTGATTGTAGTCAGTTTAATTTTAACTGATAAAACCACATAGTTACATAATGACTAATTCCAAGTTAGAATAATTGGGTATCACTTTCCTTCAGGCCATGGGTTACCAGGTAGTTATCTGGTAGTAGCTGTAAAATAGCATAGTAACTTTTGGTGTTGCCATGTAACTATCCTGTAATTCCAATAGTCGCCGTGTTATTGCACAGCTACTACAACAAAACTGCCATATATCCTTTGCCATAAAATATATATTGATACCAAACAAAATGATGGTTCAATCCACCTTTTAAAGATGCTAAAACGGAATAAGACTAAAGACTATACCTAATTACTACACATTAAGAAATATGTGAAGGACCATAGCAGAATGTCTCACAACATATCCAAGACAGATATCTAAAGTTTCATAATAGTTGTGCATCCACCAGTCAGCTTCATGTGACAGTATAGCCTAGTCAGTAGAGTAACAAGCTGTGAATGGCCTTGGCAGACTTAGCAGACCACAGTTTGATTCCCACAACTTCCACTTGTATACTGTGTGACTCTGAGCAAGTAACATAATCTCACAAATGCTCCTGGGTTGCCATTAAAACAGTCATTGTGCTTAGTGGACTTTATCCTGTTACCATATAAAAAATGGTTCTTTAGAGACTAAATTTAGTTTTTGTTTATTAAAGACATTGCTTCTAGCAATTTAATAAATTAATGGATTTAAAGCATATTAATGGAACAGTACAAACTCCTAAAACGTTGTCTTGAGGAAGCCATGCCATAACAATTGCAAGAATTCACTCTCATGGGATTCCATAGAATATAAAGAATAATGTATGGGCAATCATACACAGCAAGGCTGGTTGAGATGGCAGTATATAAACCTCGAGAGTGAAGCTCAAGAGGTCCATGCAGTCATCTCCATCCTGAGATGGAAACACATGCCAAGTTGTGTTTGGTTGACCATATTTTATTTTTAATAGTATATGGCTTTTTTACACTAGTGTGACAGACCCCCAGTGAAGTGAAAACAAAAAACTCTTGCCATTTCTTTGTTCTACTCACATATCAAAATCAAATTTCCAGACGTTTGAAAGGTAAAAGGTATGACTGGGCACTGGGAAGTTAGTAAGTAGTTAAGTGCAGAATAAATGAGAAATTTAAAATTGTATGACCTTTGAACTCTGCATAACAACTGTTCAGAATGTGCATAATACTTTAAAATGTGCATAATGGTTTAGAATGTGCTTAACAAGGTTTTTGAGCAGGCTGAGTTGTATACATAACAAGGGGTAAACATATAGTATAAACACATAGAATACATTCTACATTAAATTAGATATGGACATGTTTGGTTATCTAAAGGGGGAATTGACCATGAGGAACTTTATTCAGTAAGGAATCACATGCATTGCCAGACAGAATGATCTGACCATTTGAAAGTCACAAGACTGACCCTGTATCACCCAGATTTGAGAATAAATCATTCCTGTTTATCCTGAATCTTAAAAACTCTTAATTGTACTAGGCCTTTACTTTTTCCCCTATTGTTTTTTATCCTCCTTTGTAGCCAGGTTTGGCTGAGCTCCCTGTGGTAGGGCTAGTTGTCCTACCTACACATCAGATTGACTTTTTTACTTTTTACATTATTTATTTTCTAAAGCCTGTTGCAACAGCAACTTCATTGTCTCTTATTAACCTTTATTACCCCTTTCTGTTCTGCTTGGATGGCATCCTACAGAACCCCACCCCATTTTTCATTCTACTTTCTATTTCTATTTTCCATTTCAGTCCTTCTATTTTGCCTCATTGCATTATGTTGAATGGCCCAAAAGGAAAAACATGTGCCATAAATATATAAAAGATAGCTATCACAGTGTCACTTATTAATTGACAAAAAGCAAATACCCTTTGTAAAATATGTGCACTGCTTAAGCCATTGTGCTGTACCGATGATATGTAACACTCATATTTAGAAATATGTTTGATTACCTTAATATGGTAAAATGGTATGTTTCAGTGGTATGCAGTTGCTGATCACTGTGAAAGCTCAGACACTGACTGAAGTGAAATGTTTCCCTGAATGAGATGGACTGGAGGGAAATATATAAAGTCATGTTTTTCTTTATAGGCTTCAGAATGAATGAGAAAAAAAAGTGATTCTCTTTCTTCTCTTGTCTAGAAAATATTTAATTTATTTTATTTTTTTTTTCCTTACAATGTGCTCCCCAAGGTGAGCCTATCGGCTTTCCAGACTGAAATATGCTTCCGAAAGCAGAATGAAATCCAACAGCTATTGCAGATGTGTCAAACCACTTTTACTAGTATTCTTGATAGAGCAGAAGGGGTGGAACATCAGATAGTTGTTACCCAAGCACTACCTACAGATCTGAAACCCTACAGACTTTCTAAAAGAGGGTGCAAAGTGAGGTTATTGATGAAACAAGAAAATTGGAACGGGTTAGGCATTATAGAGCCATTAACTAGTGTCTGGGCCTCAGCTATCATTGTGATTGATAAAAAAGGGTGGAATCAGACTGTTTGGATTTCTGAAAGTTAAATGCTGTAACTCTCTTTGATAGCTACTCCATGTCATGAGTAAATGATATCATAGACCAGATAGGAAATGCCAAGCAGATTACCACACTAGACCTACTGTAACAAAAGGATACTGGGAAATCCCTTTGGAAGATAAATCAAAGAACTAAGACCACCTTTATAACACCACTAGGTCTTTTCACATGTGTGACCATGCACTTTGGTCTTCATGGTGCCCCTGCACATTTCAGTGGTTCATGTAGCAGATTTTAATGCCATACACACTGAATATTGATTAGCCTACCTAGACAATGCGGTAGTGTATAGTCCAGATTGGAAAACACACCTCACACATTTAGCTGCTGTAATACAGTCTGTAAAAAGGGCAGGGTTGATCATCAACCCAGCTAAGTGTGCTATAGTTATGACCAAAACCAAGTACCATAGCTATGTTTCATTTTGGAGAATGGACACGTTAGGTCCAAGACAGAAAGAAATTTAAACTGTGGCCAAGTGACCAATACCCCAAACCAAAAAGCAAGTTAGATCATTTGTGGGCTTGGCAGGGTATTATCGAAGGTTTGTCCCTAATTTTTTGAGAATAGCTACCCCATTGATAGATTTGAGAAAAAACAGTGTGCTAACAAAGCCAAATGGAGCCCAGCCTGTGAGAAAGCTTTTAGATTAATTAAGGCTGCTCTTTGTTCTGCTCCTGTTTTAAAATGACCAGATTTTATAGTTCCATTTGAGGTGCAGATTGATGCCTCTGAGACTGGTATCTGTGCTGTAGTCACGCAGACAATACCGGGTGTGGATCATCCAGTAATCTATATATTGTAAGCAGGAAGGTGCATGCAAGAGAGCAGAAGTACTCTACTATAGAGAAAGAATGTTTAGCAGTGAGGTGGGCAATTGAAGCATTGCACTTTTATTTGTGGGGTGCTGAATTCAAACTGGTGACAGAGCACAACTCCTTTTGTTGGTTTCAACAAATGAAGGATAAGAATCCAAGTATTATGACATGGCATTTGACCTTATAGCCTAATCAGTTTACTGTACAGCATAGACCTGGTGCTCAGCACAAAAACCCAGATTTTTTTGTTCATGCATGGAGTAGATGTCAGTCATGTACAGTATAAAAAATTAAAATAGTATCTTGAAATGACAGATACTCTTTAACCCCAGGATATATGAATATGAACATATAGGCTGTTGGAATGGAGTGAGGCATGGTGACCAGCACCTCAACCCTCAGCATTAGCAGGCCAGTTCACAAGGCCTTTATTTACCTTTGAATGAAACAGATACATACTGAAATAATGGTAGAAAGATTCCAAAAATATCTCCAGATCAAAGACTCTCCATGCTTAATGGAAGGTCAGTAATCATTAATGCACTATGGCCCTGATATTCAAAGCTGGTCAATAGCATAGCCTGTATTGAAAATCATGCACAACTGACTCTAAGTTATATTCATACAGCTAGCACACTCCAATAGAGCATGCTGGCTAACTGAACATGGGGCCATGCAGGTGAATCACTAAGTGAAAATTGGCTGCAGAGACATGGCAAAAAGCTACCTATGGCCTAGATGAAATAGCGTACCAAAACAGGACAGCCCAAGGGCTCCTGTGGGCCATATTAAGCCTCAGCATGCACATGAGATGAGATGAGTGACTTGAAACTCACTTCTCAGTGTAAAGAGGTGGTGGCAATGGCTAACAGGATGCTGGGGTGTATTGCAAGGGAATTCAGTAGTAGGCAGAGCAAGGTTATTTTACCATTGTGCAGGCCATTGGTGAGATCACATTTAGAATATAGGGTGAGATACTGACATTCTTACCTTAAGAAGGACATCAGTATGCTGGAGGGGGTCCAAAGGAGAGCAACCTAAATGATCAAGGAGTTACAGGATACGTCCTATGAAGAGAGTCTGTGAGCCTTAGGGGTGTTCTCCCTGGAAGAAAGGAAGCAGTGGGGTGATATGATAGTGGCCTTCAAGCACATGAAGATTTTTAGCAGAGTGAAAAGGGTGAGTCTCATTAAAATGAGTGAGAACAGCACCACTAGAGGTCACAGTCTAAAATTGATGTGGGGGGTATTCAGAAGGGATGTAAGGAAGCATTTCTGTATGGAGAGGGTGGATGTCCACCTGGAATGAGCTACCAGAGGAGGTGGTATCAGCAAGGACAGTGAAAGCATTCAAGAGAACCTTGGACAAGCACAAAGGGAACCCTTGGGATCAAGGAAGGGAGAAGGGGTAGAGGGAGGGACAGTTGGGGGGACAGGGTAATTGGCATAAATTGCAAAGCCAGACCCTGTATCACTCACCAAGCTGATGCAATAGATTTGGTGTTCTTCTTTGGCTGGTTCTTTTTGTATGTTCGTTTGTGTCCATTGGGCATGCACGTCACTAAGTGGCCATTTACATGTCCATTATGGGCTAAGTTGTATGCATGTATGGCCCCACAGTACCCATATCAGGCAATAGATGAAGCTAGTCCCTAATGTCTAGTGGACAACCCTCCACTATAGACTGCATCAGAACAGTGGCCAGCACAGCAATCCATTCACCTCCTCAGCTGGCCATCATCATACAGGACTTGCAACCATGTTCTATAACTGTCAGATGGTGGCAGGCTGAGCAGGTGAGTGGAGGGCTGTAAGTGGCCACTGATTGGATGTGGTCTACAGAGTGAATTTTGACAGGGTGAGGGGTGAGGGGCATGAGATCCTCAGTGGATGGGTGGATGATGGCACTAGGCAGATGGAAAGGGTTCAGTGGCCTACCAGGGAATTTTGTAAACTAAACAGACTGGGGTGATTAGGAGGAGGGGATCCAGCAGACTACTAGTGAATTTAATAACTTGAACAAACAGGGTTGGTTGGGGGTTGGATTCCACTAGAATTTATGTAATTTAGTAACTTAGATAGGCAGAGGTGATCAGTGGGGTGTCACTGAGCTGCAAGGGAGGTTGGTTGCAGTACAACTACCCCGCCTTGGGGGGGGGGTTGGCCATGGCCTTTGTGCCCAGTTAGGGTCTGGTTTAGGTGTCAGTAAACAGTACCACACTGGGGGTTGTTTAGCACCACCAAATGTTTTTGAGTATATTGCTGAGCCATTATGCATAAAGGAATCCTTCATTTGTATAGGTGCAGCAGTACTGTTAGCATGATTACACTGATGAGTTTGGGTGGCTGTCCAGAGGCCTCTAAATATGGTCCCACACAAAATGCTGGCATTAATCAAAGTTAGCAATGCACTAACCCAGTTAGTGCCATGCTAACCTCTTGAATATCAAAGCTTATATTCTGCTTTACTCTATTAACAGAGAACAAAGCCTTTGTGCCTGGGACCAAAATTGAGAAACTGGTCTTTGCTTCAGGTTAGGCTTTCATTTAAAATACAAAGGACACTGCAGTTTTAGAGGCTAGTTGCCTCCTCTGCATATATTTAAATGTAACCTTTTTAAGGAAACGAAAGTGGGCTTGAGCAACTGTCTCCTGTGTTTAGGAGTGGGTGATCACTTTTCTGTATTGAAATATTTATATGCATCTACTTTGTACTATTTTATGTACAAACATTAAGGTTTCCTAGGTCAATACAATATGGCTTCCCATATTAATATTATAAAGGCCAAGAACCTCAGCACAAGAGCTCTGAGGCAAGGGCTACCCAGAAAATGCACTGAAAATAAAGCCAGGTTTTGAAGAAGTACAAAATTACACACACTCTCATAATTTCCCTGCACTGTTACAGATGAGACACAATGATGAGTCTTGAATAGGACAAAACATGTACAGTGTCTGTGTCTTCTGTTTTCAGCCTTTGCAGATGATGTGAAAGGCCCTTTGGCACCATGCTGTCGTATTTAAATCAGAACCAGTATAAATTCTTTCATGGTGATTTGCATATAGATTGCTTGATGCTTTGCATTATGAGGTTACCTGGTGTTTTACATTTCATATTAATATCGTGCTTTGGTTTATATGGGTTTCTTATGTGAAAACTTGCCTTTTAGCAAAACTGTTGTCCCACTGAAACTGAGTCATAGGAGCTGAAAAATGAATATGTTTTGCTAAATCTGTTTTATTCTACTGTATGATTGAGTGTGACAAATACAAAATCAGTTTGTCTAAATAAACTGGAATGATTTTTTAAGAACATTAAGTTTAATAATAAGAATAATAAACTTTATTTATAAAGTACCTTTCGATTTCAAAAACAATAAAATACACAGTAATCAGAATAAGAGAGTTAATAAAATTAGATGGCTAATCTGAATATGCTTTATGCCAGATGTATGACTTCAATGCTTTCTTAAATCCCTCCATGGTTGTTTACTCATGTATCTGATGTGGTAAAGAATTCCACAGGCTGGGGCCGCATACATAAATGCATGGGCCTCGGATGACTTAAGACTCATCCTGGGAATCTCTAGCAACCCCTCATCGGCTGAGTGGAGTGGTCATCCAGGGCAGTAAGGAATCAGGAGCTTTTTCAGATAGTCCAGGCAAAGTCTGTGTAGGACCTTGTAGGTCAGAAGCCCGACCTTGAAGGTGATCCGCCACTGAATAGGCAGCCAGTGCAGTTTGCTCAGCACCAAAGTGATGCGACTCGCACATTGGGGTCCCATCAACAACTGGGCCACAGTGTTCTGCACCAGCTGCAAGCAGTGGATATCAACCCCCGGAAGCCCTAGATAAAGTGAGTTGCAATAGTCAAGGCGCAAAGTCACAAAGGCGTGGGTCAACGTTGGAAGGCTGCCAGATGGAACAAGGTGTTTAACCCTGGTGATGTTCCTCAGATGGTAAAAGGAGGACTTGATGAGTGCCGACATCTGCGAGTGCAGTATCAGCCCATCATCAGGGATCACCCCCAGGTTTTGCACCCATTCAGAGGAAAGGAGCTGGATACTCCCCAGTCAAAATCTGATGGGTTGGCCAACCCCCAACCCCTCTGTCCGGTGACCAGGATCCACAACCATGACCTTTCCAGAATTCAACTTCAACCAGCTGGAGCTCATGGAGTACTGGATTTCAGTGAGGCAGTTGTTAAATACCAACCACACACTATCCTGGTCATGTGCAAAAGACAGGTAGAGCTGGGTATCATCAGCATAGCAGTGAAACCTCAGTCCATATCATCTTACAATGTCTCCAAGGGGCAGCATGTACACCGTGAATAACATGGAGAACAACACTGAGCCCTGAGGAAACCCGCATGGTGGAGAGAATGACTCAGAGGAAAAATTCCCCCAAACCACCCTCTGAGTTCTTCCAGTGAGGTAGGACTTAAACCATCTGAGAACTGTACCAGACGGGCCACAGATGAATCTCAAGCACTCAAGAAGTACCCCATGGTCCACAGTGTCAAAGGCTGAAAAGAGTTCAAGAAGTACCAAGATAGAATGGCGCTTCTGGTCTCTCGCCAGCAGATCATTGAGCACCCATATCAGAGTGGTTTTGGAACTATGTATCTTACGAAAACTGGACTAGAGAGGTTCTTAGATGTCACGATTGGTTAAATGGTTCTCCAGTTGCAGCACAACATTCTCATTTACCTTTCCAACAAAGGGGAGGTTAGAGATCGGTCTGTGGTTTGCATGGCAGTTTGAACAGATCGAACAAATCTTAGCAAAACAGGACAAAATACTGTATATAGTTTTCAATTTCTAGCCAGATAATTCCAGTTCTGAATGTTATACACAAGCAATAAGACACGACAAGGTGTGGGTTATCTCCTGATAAGAGCACACCCAGGTGCATTGTTAGGCATGAGGTACTTGCGCCGAGTGCCTTATGCACCTGGGCGTTCTCTTATTAGGAGATAACCCACACCTCAGAGTGTCTTGTTGCACTTATAAAATGGGACCCCCTTTAAAAAAGTTAATTTAAAAAAAATGTTTATAAAAAGTGCACATAAAGATTTTAAAAAATTATATATCTGATAAAAACAAAAAAGTAGTCCTTGTCATTCACTGCATTTTAATGGAAAATTGAGTATCTTTGATTAAAATTATGTAGGGAGCTATAGTGTGTGACTGTTCCTCATAGCCACTCTACCCCCTCCCCACACTCACACACAATTCTTCAGAAGATGCTTTTGGTTTTTTCTATGGGTGAGTAAACAAGTTTTCTTTACAGGTGCAGGAGCAAAGGTGTCAGTAGAGAGCCCCTATTCAGTGCTCTTTTGATAGCGCTTCCTGACTCTCATTTTCAGCTGCTTGTTCTGACGTTGGATTAAAAGCTGAAATGTGTTAATTAGGAATGCATGAAAAAAGACACACAGACACACAGTTGTCTGCAAGAGTGGGTGGAGGAGTGGCTCTAAATGTAAATGCAGAGTGAGTTTTGTACTTGGAGGACAGGGAGCGAGGGTATGCCTCACTAGCCACCATATTTTGCACTTGTGACATAGCACTTTGAAGGATCGTGCTTTTGGCTGCTTGCATAACCTGGTATATTTATGTGCTTACTATTTTTAGAAGGAGTCTGACAATATTTTTATTTTACAATGAACTGACCAGTTTACTGCATGATCAGAAATCCGCGTTGGCAGCGGCACGTGCTGAACTCTCAGTTGGATCAGGGTAGGTTTCTAAAATGAAGAGGTGACAGTTTTAGACATTTAAAATGAGAGACTGAAAGAGTTTTTGTTTATGGACTAAGCAGGATGATGTTCAGTGTAAAGTGGGTGTACTTGAACAGTGTGTTGGGGGTTGTACAGCTTGGCTTGAAGTTTGAGGGCTCCAGCTCAGTTAGTAGTTTTGGGGCTCCAGCTCAGCTAGCAGTTTTGGGAACTGATATCTGTCATGTGATGAGTCCTGAGTGGTTGAAGTGGTGCCGGTTGGCAAAATATCCACTAATAAGGACATGGCCAAATGTACCTCTCAGCCAATCAGGACCCAGAGAATTCCTGACCCATTTTATAAGCAGTAATAAATTATCCAGATTGTGTATTTTTCTAGTCGTCCAGGGTATGTTTTTTGCATTAGGAACACATTTCTGATTTTGTTCTAAATGATTCACCTGAAGAGCAATAGGTAACAGAGCCATATATCCAAAAGGGCACAAAGGAACAGAAACATTTTAACAGCATAAAGGAAAAGAGACATTTCAACACAGAGCAAAGAAAATGATGGAAGGCGTTAAAACTGAACCTATGAGGAGAGTACTGGGGAACTGCTTCTGTTCAAACTCAGGACATGAAGGATAAGAAGGGACATGATTGTGGCTATTGTCCTTATTATGGTACATAAAACAGGACAGGGATCAACCCAGTCTAAAATGAGAAAACATAAAGGAACAGAGGGGTCAAAATGGCAACTGAATGGAGAACTGTTCAAAAAAAATGTTTAGAGAGTAAAGGCCTGTGGAATAATTTCCCAACAGTCAGTAACACTGTAAATTGTCTTTCAGAATCAAACTAGAAAAGTATCTTGCTAGGAATGGCTTTGTTGATAGTATATACCAAGAAGAACTGGATGTGCCTGATGGACAAGCTATCCACCTTCAATCTTGGACTGTTGCATTCCTTTTCTAGAATGCAATGAATGACTGAAAAACAGAACCTGATATCACTGCTAAGTTTTGAGAATGAGCTTTTCAAATCTTTCTGTTTGTCTCACTCTTAATTGAAATGGTGGTGCTGTGGGGTGAGAATAAAGCTCCTATTCATATAACAAACCACATGAAAAGAAGAAATGAAAGCCCTTATGGTAGTGGGTGCCACCAAACCAAAGGTCTAATGACAGTACATGCATAAACACACTTGCACTAATACTTACACAGCCACTCACACCCTTATATACATTTATATTGCAGCTTGCAGTGACAGTGCTTTGCATCATAGGGGTTTTATCAGTGTTGCAATATGCAAATGTGTCTTTTGCTTCTGGAGGACTTTATTGATATTTCCATAAGCAGCAATGGTTTCCAGCCACAGAGGGCCTTTAGCAGTGGTGCCACTAGCTGCTGCAACTTCCCTGTCTAACAGTTACCCATACTACCTCCCTCCTTATACAAAATATATGACTTAGTCACAGCTGTCAGCACATATTCCATGCTACATTAGTAAAACACAACACCCAGAAAGCTAGACTGGCAGAAGGCATGATGTAAACCGAGTCTGAGAAGCATGTAAGCAGATGAGTCTGAGAAGCATGTAAGCAGGTGAGACTGAGAGGAAAACACTTCCATCAGGGACTTCCAGGTGTGTGATAAACATGTGTGCTTGTCCCAGATGTACAAATGTATTGGAAAAAGTTCCAACCAGTACTACAGACCACTAAGTGCAGAACTACATGACCTGCACAACTGATGCACAGCTGGCTCATGCAAAAGGTAACATTACTTTCAATAAAATTAACATGAAGTACCAAAAATACTGAGAGGTCCCAAAGGAAATATTTAATGTTATATGAATACAGTATTTCTGACTTCCCTTAAAATCTTACTAAATGGAGCACTAGAGCTGTCTTTTGGCTAATCAAGAGTGTCACTTCATGACTTCTTAGGATTTGAGAACAGACACAAAGGTCAATGGTTCTGGAACCCAATGAAGTTATAATGGGATGCTCTTCATTAGCAACGAGACAGTTCCAGAGCCTCATTTACTCTTTATAAAGAATTTCTTTCTTTCCAAGCTAAATTCACAAAAGCAGCAGCAGGGAGGAGGCTAGCAATTACAGACCAGGCAGTCACATCAGTGGTGAGGAAATCAATAGAAACCCTGCTGAAGAAAAGGCTGATGGAGTACCTGGAGGAAAAATGGGCTGTAGGACCACTAGCAGCATGGCTTCACAAGGGGGAGGTTGTGTCAAACAAATCTCACAGATTTATTTGACTGGGTAACTAGGATGTCGGTCATGGGAGGGCAGATGATATGTCCTATCTGGACATCATTACGGCCTTTGACATCGTACTACACAGGAAACGATTAAGAAACTTAGCAATCTGGGGTGGGGAAGAAGATATTGAGCGGGTTATCAAACAGGTTGAAAGATAGGAGGCAGAGGGTGGTGGTAAACAGCAGTCACTCATGGGATGGAAGAGTGACCAATGGAGTATGATAGGAATTGGTACTGGTTCCTGTCCTCTTCAGTGTGTTAATATGTGGCATTGCTGAGGAACTGGAGAGGGAGGTATATCTCTTTCCAGATGACACAAAAATCTGTAATAGATGGTAAAAAAAGGTAGGTAAAAAATGTATTTTTAAATAGGAAGAGAAACATGTTATTTAGGCTATGAAGCCCAGTTTTCAAGACAGTCCTTTACATTAATCTCTAAGTTAGGCATGTAATAAATATTAATAATGGGCAAAACGACATACTTTATACAATACAATGTAAAATAAAAACAACAGTAACACATAGGAAGAGTAAAATTAATATTAAAGTGCTAAGTACAATTGCAGGAATGAGAAAAATAAATCATTGGAAGCCTTTATAAAGGCACTAGATTTAATATCAGCATGTGTTGTTGGTAAGAGTTTGTTCCAATAGGCTGCTGATTAAGACATAAGGGCTCAATCTCCATATTTATTATTAGATCCCCTTTTATAAATTTTGTTTAGAAGTACAGACCTGGTTAGTTCTTTACTCAAGTCCACAATGGGAAAGAGAATTTGTGTAATACTATGCTCATGGTAATACATTTTGAATGTATGAAATAGTTTTGTATAGGTTTTAGAAAACTCAATACTGAGAGTTGGTTATCCCAATTTCTCCAGCAGTAGACAGTGTGCATCCTATAGTTACACTGCAGAACATACCTTGTTGTACCTTAGTACAATTTGCCTAACTTATCCAACAAGCATTTGTTTGCCACCCAATAAATTAATTCCCCAAATACTTCAAAGCATACCTCTCAACCTCTTTACTCATAAATCAGGGACAATGCTTAAACAAATCTGGGACAAAGACCCCAAATCAGGGACACATCTTAAAAATTGGTACTATTCACTCAGAAAGCAGACAGAATAAGGGGATTAGTGTAAGATGCATTTTCTGAAGAAAAAAAAGTCTGTAACTTTAATGTTTGGCATTATTTTGTACTTTCAATCCCCACTGTTCTGTCACAAAAACACAAATTTTATGAGAGACAGAGGAGAATTCTGAGTCAAAATCAGGGACGTCCCTGAAAATCAGGGACAGTTAAGAGGTATGCTTCAAAGTAGGTAGGATAAGTTGCTTTGCTATTTTTCTCTCTTCCTGAATTGTTAGGACTCTGGTTGTTCTCCTTACAGCCCACAGCTTTTTAGTTGTTTTTAAAATAATTGTTTAGATGTGGTCATCAAAGGTCAAAAGTGTGTCAATAAGTACCCCAGATAACAATAAATGGATACCAATTTAATTTGAATTTGATCATTGGTAAAAATCTGTAAATGTGCTGAGTTTTTTAATTTTTTGAGGGCAAATACATCAATTTAATTTTCTTTGTGTTGATGAATAGCTGTGACCGGGTGAACCACTCCTCCACCTAACAATTAACACGTAAGCAATAAGGCACAAAGGGGTGTGTGTAAACTATATTTTACAGCATGGCTGGGGCATAGTAAGGCACGAGGCCTATGACCAAGTGACTTCAGCTGCTGGCCGTGCTGTAAAATATGGCTTGGACACAACCCTGAGTGCCTTATTGTGTTTATAAAATTGGCTCTTTTTTTTTTTGCTTTTGACTATTGGGAAAAGCATGTTTATATGTAGAAAAAATAGATTAACGTGTGTGCATTTGTGATAAAATAGTCCTTCCGCCCATGCCAAGTGATGTCATTGATGTCATTGTGTTATTGCCTGCTTTCTTCTTCCTGTTTTTTTTTCTCTGTTGTTCTTCACATTCAGGATATGGAATGCTTATCATGGAATGTTTACTGTGGAATACATGGATTCAAAATTCTGCTCAGTTCCACTGGCAGAATGTTTCTCTTCCAACACACTGTACACACAGACAACAAAGGCCTTTGTTACAGCCAGAGACTCAGTTATCTCACTGTCAGGGCAAGAAGAAGAGAGTACCCTGATCAGCAGGTAAAGAAGGAAGGGGGTTGCTAACTGTCATCAAAGAAACAGTTGTAGTGAAAACTATAAACAATACTTACTGTTTCTAATTTGTTTATATATGTAAGGAGAGTGTGATAATGAGGGAAACAGCATTTAATTCATTTGTTTTATTTTTTATGTAAGGTAGTTTTATTTTTAGGGCCCAGCTGAATTTTTTACTGTGTAAAGGTAGTAGCCATGTTTGCGGTGGAAGATCAGTTCTGGCTGCAGGGGGCTAACTGAAATGTCTGTGTTCCAAATGCCCATTGATCTGTGTTGCAGACTCTTCACTGCTGAGCAGTCTTTTTTGTACCCATGTGTATACCATGTTTTACATATAAATCAGAGCCAATCAGATTAAATGATTTTACCCTGCCATTTTATAATGTATCATTAGCATGCAGTCTTATGTCTGTATGCTGGACAACAGAGGGCAGGTCATTAATAAAAATCAAAAATAAAAGGGGTCCCAGGATGGACCTTGGGGAATACCTCTTTGCACATCACAAGGTTTTGACAGATGGCATTGAATTTTAACCCTCTAGGTGCAACCAGTCAAAAAGGAGTAAACCAATGAAAAGTGCCCTAGGAAAAGCCTAGGACCTGTAGCTTCTCAAGCAGGAAGGAGTGGTTCACCAGGTCAAAAGTCTTAGATCAATGAAAACAGCTGATGTTTCTCTTCCTAAATTCAAAGAGGTGCAGATTAAATCATTGAATTCCACCAGGGCCATCATTGTGGAATAGCCTTTACGGAATCCAGATTGGTGTGGTGTAAACAGCTTGTTTTGATCCATATAATCACATGACTGTCTGTTTACAAGCTTTTCTCAGCAGAGAGTGGACACCTAGGAAGCATTGGAAGAATACGAAAGGATCTGAGAAAACAAGGAGGTTTCAGGGTGTGGCAGCTAGGTTTCAATGCCAGAAAGTGCAAAGTCATGCACCTAGGGTGGGGAAACCCAGAAACTGTGTATAAGATGGGGGAGGTAATCACAGTCTCCAAACAAGAGAGGGACCCAGGAGTAATCACATCTGATGATTTCAGGGTAACAGGGCAGTGCAACAAGGCAGTACACAAGACTAGTCAGATGCTGGGGTGCATAGCGTGGGGGATTTCTAGAAGAAGAAGGGAGGCAGTGTTGCCACTGCACTTCTCACTAGTGAGACCACACCTGGAGTATTGTGTTCAGTTCTGGAGGCTGCATCTCTGCAAGGACGTTGACAGGATGTAAGTGGTCTAGAATAGGGGTAGTAAAATGGTGCTCTGGTTGTATAAGAAACCATACAAGGAGAGGCTGTGGGAGCTCAGTATGTACTTCTTTTTGGATAGTAGAGCAAGAGGGGCCATGGTTGAGACATATACCTGTAAGTACCTCATGGGGGTAAACAGGGTGCAGGAGATGAGTCACTTATATAGCAGGAGAAGCCTCAGAATATGGGAACATGCCATGAAGCCTTAGGCAGGAAGTTTTAAGAAGGATGTGAGGAAATACTTCTTCATAGAAAAGATGGCAGGTGTCTGAAAGAGTCTGCCAGAGAACATGATGAGGCAAAAACAGTGATGAGATTGAAGCATGCATTGGATAAGCATGTGAGCATAAGAATAAAAATGGTGAGCAAGGAAGGAGGCATACCTGTGACTAAAGAGAGTCTGCAGTATAGTGTTAGGTGGAGAATATATGGCAGACTAGGTGGACCTACTGGTCCTTTTCTGATGACACATTCTGTGTTTCTAAAGTTAGATAAATGATACACCTGAAGAATAATATATTGCTTACTGATCACTTCAGTAAACCTTCACCACCTGTTCAGTGCCTGGGTTTCAATTTCTATCAGTGTTTCAGCCAATTTCATTAAGTACTCAATCTTGTTTTTGAAAATACTTTTCTAAATTTCCCATGATGCTAGCTGAACAACTAACCTCACAGTAAACAGGCTTTAAAATATGGAGGCCACAATATTCAGATATAGATTTTGAACTACACAGAGTAGGGCATGGTCATTAGGGAGGCATAGTCATAAAGCAATAATTATGAATACCTGCCTCTGGTAGCACCACATACAGTGCATATGCACTGTACATCACAGCCCCTCTGCTGGGGACATCCACCAAGAAGCAAAAGGTGATCGCATGTCCCAAATAGACTGATACCTTTACTCCTGGGTGTCATATTCAGAAGCATTCATGCTAATGACCTTATATAGCATACTAGGTGCTGAGGGGCAATCAGCATGCCATTATGTGACCTTTAACATTCCTGCACAGTACTTCCTTTCATATGTATGCATGGAGGCCTAGTACAGAGCTTCAACTGTTAGTACCACCCTCACACTATCCTTGTACACTAATGTATAAACCCCCTTACAGTCAAGTGGTGACCACAACTGTCACTACCAACTGTAAAATTAAAATACCTAAATATTTCAGTCATACCCCAACCCCCTGATGCCCATCATGAATCAAAATTATCATAGTAATCTCTTGATACCCTCCTTTCAACCCAATCCCCAATATTTAAAAAGAAATTTACCTTGGTAGTCCAGTGGTACCTCGTTCTAACCCCAACCTCCACTGTAAAAAGAAAGCACCCTAGTAGTCTAGTGGTGTCCCCTCCTGCTACAATCCACGTTGTAAAATGATGTTCCCCAACCATGGCCCAGCCCAACCACTCAGCCTTCATGACCCTTTGCCACCTGTTAAGCACTAAAAAGCCATAAATGTGGCAAGCAGAATGGGGCATGGAGACTGACATAGACCCTCCCCTCACCACTTCAGACGATTGCTGTATGAATGGAAGGGACCAAGTATGCAGGTTCTGTATTTCTACTGAATAAGTACATGAAAAAGAGAGAAAGGACCTCACTTGAGACTGGAAGTGCTCAGTATAAGAAATACATTTAGAAAGCAAAGGAGTACCGGCACCTGCTCAAAGACAATTATATAGTGCTACTTATTTTCTAAGCCACTTCTCTTATGTTATAATTAACAAAAACTTTGTTTAAAACAAAGTTAGGGTTCTAGACATAAGTGATACATGTCAGGAAATTGGATGTTAGGGTTTACAACTGTTACACCCATCACCCACCAAACCCTACCATTGTAACCGAACCCCTCTACCCTCCACACACAAACAAGCATCAGGGTGTGCTTTAGGGTCATAGGCCCCACCCCTACCAACCCTACCATCACAACACCATCTCCACCCTCCACATGCCAACAAATGTTTGGGTATGTTTTAGGGTTGTGGACCTTAATGCTCACACCATTCTCCTACACTGTACCATCTCAGGTTCCTTACAGATGGAATGGGGTGAGCGTTACAGTCAATGGCCATTCTTCTACAAGATCCTTTATTTGCAAAGAATTCTTGTGGAAAATTACAGAGTGTGTCTTCTTTGTTCCAGCTGTTCAAAGTAAGTATTTGACTCACAAGGAATTCATGTGTTGGAGGGGGTGCGGGTACTCCCCTGCTTCCTATGGTCATATCTTTTAGCAGTGTTCCTTGGTAGCACCTTTTTTTAATACTTTAGAGGGATCACATTCTGACCTTTTTGGCACTACATTTCATATACAGTAACTGCTAATTATTTTCTTTTCTTTCTTTGGGCCTTCCTGGAATTCCCCTCCAACACACACACTCCTGATAATCTGTTTATTGATGGTCAAAAAAGCTACCAAAAAATTGTATCTCTGCTAATATACCTACATTAATTCTTTGGCAAGATTTGGTGAATGGGATATATCAGATAGAAAAGCTGACCACACAGGTGAACCGCAATATAGAATCATCTGAGATCTTTTGAAGAAGGTGGGTCCTTTATATCTCACAGCATAGAAGAGACTTCGTCCCTTAAACTGTCTTCTACGGTTTCTCTTCTAGCTGCAGAGAAGGAAAGAACATTATCCATTCAGCCTCTTTATCCTATAGTTCATGAACTGGTTGGATATTTCTTTTAGTTTCAGTGCAATCTTTTTTAAGGTATACTACACTGTGTTTCACCTTTCATTTAACTTACTTGTTACTATCTCTTATTTCAGGTATTTATTCATATTATACCGTTTGCTTATCTTTCTGTGTTATCATATTTTAAGTCCTCATTCAGATATAGATAATTTTCCTGTTTAGCAGCTTTGGATCTTTTATGTATCATTATAATTATTCACATTGAGTAGTGATCTGTACTTGTATTTTCAATTCAAATTAAGATTAAAGTTAAGAAAAGTAAGGAACATGGCAAAGCATTCCATGTGATTGCTTCACAGAGGAATGAAGAGGATGAGGTTTGATCCTGGAACTCATCATCTTGGGAGATGACTGCTCCAGACATCAATGAGGAGCATGAGGTTCTATCCTGGAACTTGCCATGTAGGGACACTAAGCAAGAAGAGGCTTATAAAATAAGTAGCACTACATAATTGCCTTTGAGCAGGTGCTTTTACTCCTTTGCTTTCTACTGAATAATTAGTTTTGATTTGAAGCACTGGTATTGTCTCTGATATGGTTTCTTATACTTCACTTGCCATAATAAATGCTAATTATTTGCTCTCCAGCTTAATTTGTATTTTTATGCACACCACAGTTTTGTTCTTTTGTGTCCCTGTCTAACAGCTGGACAGAAAGTCAGGGAACATTGCTTTGAGAAGTTCAGCCAACTCTGAGAAGGGCAAAGTGCTTACTTTGTGAAATGTTCACCAGCTGAAGTGCTAGACTTCACCTGGCAAGGACTATGCATACTGACACTTAACAGGGAAGTGCTAGTGGAAAGCCACCATGCATATATGTTTTCCAGGTGAAGCAACACTTCATCCATGAAAGACAATGCAAAGTTCCTTTAATAAAAAAAAGGTTTTAAGTATTAATCTCAGTCACCCATTCACTGTATCATACATAAGCATCACATCCCACCACCCAGAACTTTGTAATTATATCGTTGCTCACCCCCACTATGCTCTTCGGTGAAAAAAACCCTTCTTCCCTTTCCAGCAATATTTACCACCACATATACTATCCCCCCACCAGCAGGACAAAAACAACTCCCTCTGTCTCCCCCTTGCAACCTCAGAGCTAATACATTCTCAATGCCTTCTTGTGACCCCCTCCCAACCTCTATCTTTCTCTTCCATACAAACTCCCCCAAAAATATCTGTTTAGTACAGCACTTGTAACAAAGTAAACTTGCCACCAGTGGGGGATGACTGTACTGTTCGTTGGTAAGTATCACAATAAATAAATGAATACATGTTTGCCTAAAGAAGAACCTGATTTGCAGAACCTCAGGCAATCAGGTTTTACTATAGTCAAAGATGTCTTCCTTCAGTCATAGTGATACAACTGAACAGAACAGACATCTTTATACAATAGGATGGTTTTCTGTATTGCATGTATTTCATGAAATGGATATTTTTGGGGTATCCTCTTGGAAGAGGGAGGTAGAGGCCAGATGGGGATGGGTGGCTGGAACCCAGTTCTTGATCAGGGTTAGGTCCAGTGGGGGGGGAGCTGGTGGAGTTGATGGGTATATGTATATAGTAACTTACATTGACTTTTACTGATCGGTGGTAGTGAACTTCACTTGAAGGGGCAGGAGCAGCTTTACTTTGCAGCAGCAGGTAACAGAATGGGAGAAAGACATTAGAAAGGTCTGGGATATGGGAGGCAGGGGATGCTTGTTTATAGTACAGTGGTTGGGGGGATTGGATTAATGGTTAAAAACGTGTTTGATTAAATTAATTCACTAGGCAAATTGGAAGGCGGTCAGGAACTTTGCAAAGTTTCATAGCATGTGAATCTACCTGATTTTGCACTAATGTTAGCAGTGAAGTTTTAATTTTCTGTATCTTGACCACACCCTGCACTGCTGCTGAAAGTTCCATTTTGTAGATGTTTTTATATGTGCAGCAATTATATATTATAGTGGTGCAGTAAAGCCATTATTGTTTTGGTTGAGCAGATGTTTCTGTGTTAAACTGCAAACTTTGCACTTCAATAGCTTTGCAAACGTTCAATGGATTTGCGCAAAATGTTTCATGTGCAGTCTCGGGGTGGAGGGAGGTAGATCTCGTGACATGCCAAGTTTCATTCTTGTTGGATGTGTAGATTTCGAGATGCAGATAATGAAAAAAGTGAAACAATACGGGGCTTCTGCTGTTTTTTTGTTTTGTTTTGTTTTTTGTCATCACCAAGCGCTAAGATGGTTTGGAATTTTGGTCTGAAATCTTCAGGGTAGAAAGGGCTTGGGCCACAGTGATGCTTTTCACTGGTTTGGAGAAAGAATATGAATCCATTGCATTTTAAAATCTTGTTTCTGAGCATGCTCAGTAAGTTCTTTTGAATACCTGATTGGGATGAAAGAAGAATTTGATCCATACAAAAAATAATTAATTCTTATATCTGTTTAACCCTTTTTCATCAGGAAAAAATGCTTTTTTGTATGGCCACCATCTTGTTTCTGTTTTTTCCAACAAAACAAACTTTCAAAACCCACATAAATAACATTTTGCACACACACCAACACATGTATCTTGCTAATCGACACCCTGTTGGGTGGATTCTGAACTTTGTTCTTGGAAAAATGACCTGAAATGTGATTTTTTAAAAATATTTTTTGTGACTCAATTTTCTTTTCTCGTATAGAATACAAACATTAATTAAGCCATATGAAAAAGAATTCATTCATTCATATGAAAAAACAATTTTAACTTAGTTGTTTTATTCTTTTTTTCATATGAAGGTATCCTTTTTCATAAGAACATACAAAAAAGGATCCCGTCATACAAAAAAAAAAAAGAATTTGAAAATAAAACTGAGTCCAAATTCTTTTTTCGTACGAAGGGATCCTTTTTCATATGTTTTTTTTTATTCATATGAAAAAGGATGTTGGCATATGAAAAAAATGTTTTACTTAGTTTTCCTTCTGATTCTTTTTTTATATATGAAAGAATCCTTTTTCATATTTTTGTTCATATGAAAAAGGATGCCCTCACATGAAAAAAGATTTTGGACATAGTTTTTCCCCCCAGTTCTGTTTTCTTATGAAGGAATCCTCTTTCGTATGGGATTTTTGTTCATACAGCAAAGAATACCTGCATATGAAAAAAAGGTTTTGAACTTCATTTTTTTGCAGATTTTTTTTTTCATATGAAGGCATCCTGTTTCACATTGGTCTTTTGTTTCATACAAAAAAGGATTCCTTCATACAAAAAAAGATTATAGGCAGGATTCACAAAGAAATACTCTTGATGTATCTCAATTGCACTGGCACAAATGAGATGCACTGAATCTAAACTGTGGGATTCACTGAAGATGTGCAGTTAGATGCTCCTGGTGCATCCCCTCTGTGAATACCACAGTTGCACCCAACCCAAGATGTACTGGTATATCTCCTTGTTTGAGTTGGGAAACTGATGGTGCAGTGCATCTTCAGATGCACTGCACCCACATTTGGAATTCACAGCCTGACAGATGCAAATGGGGCCAGTAGACATAGAAGGTGCAATGGGACCATGTGCATGTCATTATGTCCCCATTTGCATGGGCCATGCATGGCTGCATCTGGGGGAATGTGCTGGGCTCCCTGCAAGTGCAGTACTGAAAACAAACACAAACTCATCCCTGGTAGTCTAGTGATCCCCACAACTGTCCCATCCCAAACCCATAGTACATTAAAATCAGTAGCCTGATACACCCTGGTAGTCTATTGGTCCCCTTCCCTGCTCTTAGCCCCAACTGAGTTAATAGAATCCTCCTCCAATCCCTGGTATTTAGTAGTACTGCCCTCCCTGCTCACAGCCCTGTCTGTTCAATTACATAAAATCCTTCACCAATCCCTGGTAGTCTAGTAATACCCCTTCCAATACCCAACCCAAAAACTGCATAACACAAAAGCTCATAGTATCCCTGGTGGTCCAGTGGACCCCCACCAATGTAGGCACCTCCACTCCACTCACCCCAGCAATGGCAAAAGGTCATATGGCAGCTCAACCCATCCGCACACTGCCACAACTGCCTGCCAACTGAGCTGTCAGTGAATGACAGTGTACAGTATGCTTGAAAGCCCATTGGTAGACCCTGTCCAATAAAGGGCTTGCAGTGTGTACTGTAAGATTTCAGTCACAACATTGTGAATGACTTAATTCAAAAAGTTGTGAATGAAGCTTACAGTGGTTCCACTGGACCACCAGAGATATCATGGGCTTTCATGTTACACAGCAATTGGGTCGGGGCTAGGACAGGGGGACAACTAGAGTAACAGGGATTGGTGGAGGATTTTATTTAATTGATCAGGGCTATAGGCAGGGATGGGAGTTCCGCTGGTCTATCAGGGTTTTTTATTGGGGACTGTCATCACGGTCAGGGATGTGGACAGCGAGGGGTGTACCACCGGGCTACCAGGGATATTTGAATCACAGTGTTTATTATTGAAGATACAGGCAGTGTGGGACCACTGGACTGCCAGGGTAGGCAGGCTACCATGCTGCTGTCTGCACTACTGCAGCCTGCCTGTGGGCAGCCACCCACTTAAGTCTACATTTTGTAGGCTTAACTTTGGGAGGCACATCTTTAGACTTGTTCAGATGATGTGCCTCTGAGGTGGGTTGTGAATGTGTATGCACCCTATATGCATAGACACACTCCCTGCACGCCCACACCAGATGAACCAAATACCATTATAGGTGGTGTCTGGTGCTTCAGAGATGGGTTGGCACATCTGAGTTGCACTGGGGCATCACTGCTCTTTGAGAATCCTGCTTGTGCACAACTTCAGGATGCACCCAGCACATCTCAGATGCACTGGGTGCATATCTTTTGTGAATCCCACCTTTAGACTTTTTTTTACCTCATTTCAACTTCAACAAGCAATATCTCCCTCAATATTTGGAATTAAGTGACAATATACAGTGTGTATGAAAACAAATGTCTTGAGTGCTAAAAGAATAACACATAATACCCCCAAAACAATTTAGAGAGTATATAAAAAACACACAAAAATGAAAATGTGAAAATTATCATGGGATAACATTGAAAGTTGAATGACTGATGCAAACAAGCAAATAAACAACTTTCTGACACCAATGCAGTATAGTAGCTGGAAAGCCCTTAACCTCCACACCAACATGTGATGTATGCATCTATGCAGTGATGGAAGTACAGGGCCCTCCAGGCCCTGTGCTTCCATAGGCAAATGGATATTTTCTTGCAGGTCTCAAATGAATGAGGATACAGTGACGCTATTTCAGAAAGTAACTAAATTCATTAGAAAAAATTTTTGTTAATGTACCAGTTAGGGTTTCTGTGAAAAAAGTAAGCAATTGTGGTGTTACACAGTAAGGAGAAAAATATTACAGTTTCACCTCTCTTGAGTTTTTGCAAATTAAGTGTGAGGTGTACTTTGGGGTTCTCAACCCTAACGTTCACCCCATTCTCATATACTTCATGTATCTCAGCCTATTTACTGATGGAATGGGGTGAACATCAGGGTTGAAAACCCCAAGGTACACCCCCGTGCTTGATTTGTGATGACTCCAGAGCAGTGAAACCATAATGTTTTTTCCCTTTCACTGCCTATAGGGTGGGGTTGGGGTGTTATGGTTGGGAGCACTAACACTGCATTTCTTCACTTTTGTTGCTGTAACTTTAAGCAGTGCATTAATCAAGGAGGCAGAAGGAGATGTGGAGGCAATTTGGGTAACCCTACAAATGAGGGCGGTAAAAGATTTAAAATAGGGGTGGTGTACAAACCCCCTCAATGGAAGTGGAACTAGAGGATGATCTGGCTAAGAACATCAGGGGACACTGTGACCTCAGAAAGGGCAGGGTGGTGATCATGGGTGACCTGAACATGTCAGGGGCAGACTGGGGCACTATAACATCCTAGGTGGCCAGGGAGCAGAGGTTGATGGATGTCTTCCAGGATGTCTTCCTAGTCCTGCATGTGGGGGAGCCTACTATGCAGGATCATATCCTGGACATTGTCCTAGCAGATAGTGACCAGATAAGGGGCCTGAAGGTGAGCAGCCTGTTGGCAGGCAGTGACCATGCCACAGTCTGGTTTCTTATGTTCTTAGAGGGGAGAGGAAATTTGCACTAACACAGAAGCAATAGATTTCAGGGGGGTGGACCTTGAGGGCATGGGAAGGATTCTTAAAGGGTGCTTGGATCAGATAAGTCCAGACATGGATGCTGGTAGCTTGTGGGAGACCATTAAGAAGGGGGTACAGGAGGTTTTGAGGGCCTGCACAAAGGTAAGGCACAAGCAATGTATGGCCAGTAAGCCATGTTGGTGGACCCAGGAGGTGCAGGAGGTGGTGAGGGAGAAAAAGGCTTCCTATGCATGCTTAAAGCACTCAAGGGGGGCTAGGGAGAGGGGAGAGTATCATTTCCTAGCTAAGAGGGTCACCATGGTGATAAGGGGGGCCAAGGAGAAGAAAGAGCTTAACCTAACCTGGGATATCTGTGGGGGGGAAGGGTTCCATAGATACATAGGGGAGAAAAGAAAAGTGAGGGCACAGATCAGCAGGATTAGAATTGGGGGGATGGGCACAGAAAGTTGGGGAACAAGCAGAGGTACTAAATGCGTACTTTGCCTCTGTCTTTACTGGGGGGATGGGGGATCTTTCCAACCTGATGGGAGGGTAGAGGAGCCCACTGAACAAGGAGGTCAGTTGGAGACTGAAGGACTGGATGAGACTAGGGCAGGGGATGGGTCATATCTAGAAGCAGAGGAGAGGATGCATGAGGAGGGGGGATGGGAGGGCAGAATCACAGCAGATAGGGCGAGAGAGGCCCTCCAGTCACTAAAGACTGAGAAGGTGCCAGGGCCAGATGGGCTGCATCCAAGGTGTTGAAGGAACTGGCGGATGTGCTGGCAGCTCCACTGGCCTCACTGTTCAACATCTCCCTGATGACAGGGTGGGTGACTCAAGATTGGAAGGTGGCTCTTGTGGTGCCTATCCACAAGGGGTCCAGAGAGGAGATGGGGAATTATAGGCCCATTAGCTAATGTCTGTGGTAGGCAAGGTTATAGAGGGCATTATCAAGGAGAGGCTGGGGGGCAGCTGGAAAGGTTGGGGCACCTGGATGACAGGCAGTATGGTTTTGTTCCAGGGAGGTCATGCCAGACTAACCTGGTGGAGTTTTATGACTGAGTGACGGATGTCCTGGACCGACATAGTCAGGTGGATGTCCTCTATCTGAATTTCAGTAAGGAGTTCGATTTGGTACCCCTCAATGGCCTACTAACAAAGCTGGGGGGGGATGGAGTGGGGGGCAGTTGCTCAGGTGGGTGGAAAACTGGCTTATGGGGTGAATACAGTGAGTGGTGGTTGGAGGGATAGTCTTCTCCCCCAGGAAAGTCATCAGTGGGTTCCCCCCCGAGTTCAGTCCTGGGGCCACTCCTGTTCAATTCCTATGTCTCGGACATAGGGTGAGGTGTTAGAAGTAGGTTGAGTCTCTTTGCAGATGACTCAAAACTGAAAGCACTGGCAGATGGGCAGGAGAGAGAGGCCTGCAGGGGGATCTGGATACCCTGCGGGGGTGGGAAAGGAAGTGGGGATTGAAGTTCAATGCAGGGAAATGTAGGGTGCTGCATCTGTGGGTCAGAAACCTGGGACATGCATACACCCTGGGGGGGACCACACTGCAAGTCACATCAGGAGAGAGAGAGAGAGAGAGTGACTTAGGGATAGTGGTGGACAGCAAAATGAATAACACAGAGAATAGTCAAAGAGCTGCAGCAAAAGCAAACAGGATACTGGGCTGCATAACCAGGAGGATTACCTCTAGGAGTAGGGAGGTGATCCTCTCTCTGTATAATGCCCTGGTTAGGCTGCATCTTGAGTACTGTGTGCAGTTCTGGAGACCCCATCTTAAGAGGGACATAGCACTGCTGGAGAGGGTCCAGAGGAGGGTGATCAGGATGATTCAGGGCATGAATGGCAGGACCTATGAGGAGAGACTAGATGAACTCAATCTGTAGCATTGGAGGAGAGGAGGGACAGAGGGTACATGCTAGAGGCTTTCAAGTATGTAAAGGGGATAAATAAGGGTGGAGCCAGGGAAGTGTTCATGCATAAGAAGGAGGGAACTACCAGGGGGCAGGAGTGGAAGCTGGAAGGGGGGAAGTACAGGGTGAGTGCAGGAGACACGTCTTCACAGAGAGGGTGGTGGAACCATGGAATGCACTGCCCAGGATTCTGGTGGAAGAGATCACAGTGGAAGGATTCAAGTAGGACTAGGACAGGTACAGGGGGAAACGTCACGTGATGGCATTCAGCTAAGCAGCAGCTGGCTTGCTGAGCTCCCCCCTCTGGCCACCTTTATTAGGTGTTTTTCACAATACATTTTGGATTTTTCCAAAAATTTGCTTAAATAGTTGTTTGAACAGTAGTCAGCCATCGTTTAGCGACTTCGTTGGGGGAAAATAAGTGTGGATTGAGTCGCGATGGAGGTGGATGGAAAACAGGCCTTAACCAAGCATAGTCCTCCTGCATCCCCGGAGAAGGCCGCAAAGAAACAAAGAAACCAGGCTCCCACCAAGCCAGACCGAGGAGGAGATAAGATGGTGCAATCAATCCCGCTGACCAAGGATAAATTTCTCCAAGAGCTTAACCCTCTCAAATATATACTTAAGGAACTGACTGGAGAGCTTAAATCTAACGCAGGATCTCTCCTCTGTTTCAGAAAAGTCTCTGATGTAGAAGTTAGAGTTACCTCATCGAGACAATGGAGATCCAGAGCTGAGGTGGAAATAGGGTGAACTAAGACAACAAGTGAAGCTACAGCTTAAGACTGAAGATTTGGAGGCGGAATCGCCCAATAATCTGCTAATTATGGGCCTAACTGAGCTGGAAGAAGGCCCAGACCTCATGGCTTTCCTGCAAAAGTTTCTCTGCAAAGTGGTGGGCCCATCTCCATAAGTGCCTCCTATCACCTCGAGAGGACATCATTCGTTGCACCTAGACCTGCAGCTGGATCTCCCCACGTCCTATTATAATTAAATTTCTGAGTTATGTTGAGAGGCATGCACGTCTATCTGAAGGCCCGTGAGCTGAAGAAAATTTTATGGGAGTATCGAGGATCCGAATTGCCCAGGATCTACCTAAAGAAATCCGTGAGAAGAGGGCAGCATATCATCCTGTGGTGCAGAAACTGATAGCTGCTTCAATACCATTTCGGATGATCTACCCTGCAACCTTAAGGGTGACCATTGGTGGACTGGCTACTAGCTTCAATACCCCTGAGGCCGCCCATAAAGAACTCTCCAGCAAATTGCCTGAACTTTTTAAAATGCCTGGCTGAAAGACTCTATCCTCTGGCTTTGGGTTTGCAGCTCTAAGGCTGACCTGGGATAAATTAATATTCTGCCTCTGCTAGTTTTATTAGATTCCCTGGTTTCTGGGCCTGTCGCTAGTAGATGGTGAATTATTTTCACTAACCTTTCTCTTTGGCTTCTCTGTCGCTCGCTCCTTTGCTTTCCTGGTCGCCTGGGTCTCTTCTTTCTGGCCCTCTCCGTCAGATTTGGGGTTCCGGGATTGATGTGGGGGCTGAGGTTTACTCCTCGCAGGGTCTCCTCCCGTTTTTCGTATAAAATACGCAGTGGAACCTTTGTTCTGTCTGCGTTTCTCGGTGGAACTTCTGTGCGACGGACCATATAGGGTCCCGTGGCTTTTGGTCTCCAAACAGCAACTGGTGGCCGATTGTTCCTGTGCCTATCCCCGTCCCTTCGGCTTTGGTGCCTGGCTGGCTGAATTTTATCCTTCAGGGGCTGCATGGATTCGTAAGTGCCCTTTGATGCTGCCTGTTGGGGAGACATCGGAGTGTGCCGGCTTGATTGGCTACTGAAGCTGGATCTCTTTGAGTTCAGAGTTTCTTGATGTTCCCTCTATATGTTTTGTTTCTCCCTGCTTCATGTCCTTCTCTTCTCTCTTTGCTCTGTAAGCGAAATACTGTTGCGAGGGGCTGTGGTGGTGGGGAGGTGGCGGTGGGGGGGGAGGACTTAGCAGGCTTGATCGCTGGATGTGGAATTGCGAGCCATGTAGTGGGGGGGTGGCTAACCTCTACCCGCACTGGGATGGAAGGGGAAAGGGTGTGTAACAGTTTTGGTCATTTTTTCTTTTGGACCATTCTTGATGTCGGGAATATCTGGGTACTTGTTCCTGGTTCCGAGGGGTCGGAGGTTCGCATGGGGGTTGAGGAGGTTCGAGCTTTTGGATGACAGTTTATACTTTAGTTTATCTCTGCTCGAGCCACCTGATGTATATAGTTATTATGGGTCTGTAAGGGCATTGTATGATTGGGGTTGGGGTTAGATTGCAGTATTCTAAACTACAGGGATTTCTGGCTCTTGGGGGGGTCTCTCTTTCCTTAGAGCTGGGTTTTTCATAAGTTTCAGGATTTTGGTCGGTGGGAGGGATACAGGGTGGGGGGTTCCATGTACTGACATTCTAGATAACTTTACTGATTGCTGGTTCGTTTGGTTAACTTGCTCCTTTTTGGGAAATATGACTGTTGGTGGGTGGGGGATGGGGTAATTCCTTTTATAAGACTAGGTTTTTTTCAATCTTGGGGGTGCACCTTGTTTATACATGCTATTCTGGTTCTGTCTGGATATTTGAATGTCTTGTTATATCTTTAAAATGGCTACAAACACAGTAAAAATAGCGTCCTGGAATGTTAGAGGGCTTAGGGATCGGGTCAAATGGCTACAGGCCTTTAATCACTGCTCATTGCTCCACATTGATATCCTTTTTCTGCAAGAGACACATTTATATCACGACGAAGCTAAGCTGCTTTCCCGAGCTGGCTTTTCTCAATCCTACCTTGCTGGAAACTCCTGTTTTAGTAAAGGGGTTGCGATTCTCCTTAAAAGGCATGTTTTGTTTACGAAGGATATAACTGTCTCAGACCCAGAAGGAGGTATGTCCTAGTGAAAGGTACTCTCAATGGAGAGAATGTGGTCCTCGGTTCTGTATATGGTCCGTGGGGGAACCCCGGTTTTATGCGTTGGCAGATAAATTGGCTGGCTTTTTGCCCATTCAATTCATACTGGGAGGGGACTGGAATGTACCGTGTTCATCTACTTTAGATAGGGAGCCACAGGATAAACGCCCACCCTCCCCAGCTCAGAGAGCTTTCTGGGAACTGACCTTGTCGCTGGGCCTAGGTGATCCCTGGCGTCTCGCCAACCCTTCTTGTTGTGCCTTCTCTTTCCAATCCCAATCACATGGTACTAGGTCAGGATTAGATATGGTATTAGTTAGTCTTCCCTTTCTACTGAATATTCCTCTGTCTGGTATTGAGCCGATCATCATGTCTGACCATGCTATAGTCTGGATACAAATGTCCCTAAATCCTGATTACTCTCGTGATTCTATGTTGCGGTTAAATACTCAGTTGTTAAAGGACCACCAGTGTGTTTCCGAAATTAGCTCCCGAATATCTCTCTTTCTGGCTGATAATTTGAATTCCACCCCTAGGATTGATATGATATGGGGAGCCCTGAAGTGCTGTCTTAGGGGTGATCTTATTAAAATGGCTTCCTTTAGGAAGAAGACTCAGCTGGCCAGATCATTGGCTCTGATAAACAAGATTACGGAATTAGAAAACAGCTACTCGGTAACCTCTTCGGTATTGGATCTCAAAGAGCTCATATTAACCAAGAATGAATACTCGGATCTCTTGAAAGAGAGAACAGAATATTGTCTGGTAAAAACCCAGGCTAAATATCTGGATCTTGGTGAAAAATCCGGTAAACTACTGGCTCTATGCGTTTGCGTGCACCTCGAAGCTCGAGGATTATCCCTTCTTTGTCTTCCCATCTGGTGATGTTCTTCCTCGCCCAGGGATATTGGTACATATTTTAAGGAGTATTATTCGGCCTTTATAGTCATTCCCAACCTCCCCACCCCGCTGCAGCTGTCAAAGAATATGTAAGAAGAATAGGTATTCTTGTATATCAGAGTCTCAGCAAGCGAGTCTATTAAACCCTATTTCAGCTGAAGAAATAAAGAGTACCATCGCTCTTGGCTCCTGATAAAGCACCGGGACCGGATGGATTCCCGGCAAATTTTTATAAAGTTTTTGTTAAAGATTTGACCCCCATTCTCCTTAAATTATATAATTATTTGCCAGTCTCCTCTGAGCTTGATCCTGCTTTATTTGAGGCTACTATAGTTTTAATTCCTAAAGCGGACAAAAACCCCACTGACCCGGCTAATTACCGCCCTATCTCTCTCCAAAATTATGATATCAAAATACTTGCTGAAAGGATCAAGAGGATCTGGTTGGAGCTTTTGAGTCCTGAACAGGTGGACTTTGTTTCCGGGAGGTCGGCGGCAGATCATTTGAGGACTTTGTCGCACATCTCTCAGTATGCCCGAACTGCCTCGGGTCCGGTTGCTCTAATCTCTCTTGATGCTGAGAAAGCGTTTGATCGGGTTGATTGGTCCTTTTTGTGGATTGTAATGGAGGAAATGGGTTTCCCGACTTCTTTTTTGAATATGATACGGGTATTTTACAACTGCCCCTCTGCCAAGATTTATTGTAACGGGGTCTTGTCTTCCTCTTTCCGTCTTTTTGCTGGTACTAGGCAGGGTTGTCCTCTCTCTCCTTTACTATTTAATTTATACCTCGAGCCGTTGCTGATTAAACTCAAGTCGTCTCCTCATGTGAGAGGTATTAGGCTTCATCAACGGGAATTAGTTTTGTCTGCTATATGCAGATGATGTTTTGTTGCATCTGACGGATCCGCAACATCTTTAAAGGCAGCTCTTGAAGTTATTACGCAATTTAGTTCCTTCTCTGGTTACAAACTAAATATCTCTAATTGTGAGATCTTCCCCCTTAATAATTATACGTATAAACAAGATTTTCTCCCCTTTGGAATGAGGTGGACCTCCAGGTCAATTAAGTATCTTGGAATCCACTTTTCTACTGATCCTTCCCTTCTGAAGAGGTTAAACCTGGTCAGAGTCAGAGACTCGATTAGCCAGGACTTGCAACGCTGGTCAGCCCTCCCTATTTCCCTTTGGGGTCGAATAAATATTATTAAAATGAATGTTCTTCCCCGGATTTTCTATCCATTGAATCTGACCAATCTCTGGATCCCTCTTTCCTTTTTTCAACAGCTCCATCGACTGTTTTCTAGCTTTATTTGGAAGGGGTGCGACGTCTTATACTACCTTGTCTTTCCTAAGGACAGAGGTGGCTTAAAAGCTCTAATCTTCTACTGTATCACTGGGCGCCCACCTTTCTAAGTTGGGAGATGGTTCTCCGCAAATACAGAGAACCTCTGCCCAATCTGGCTTCAGTTGGAAAGGGCTCTTCTTTCTGAACTCAGAGTAGATATGTCTGCCTTGTTTTACTTGTCCCCGAAAGTCCTTTCACAGTTGGTTTCGGATAGTACGGTGATAGACTCTCTTAGATCGAGGGCACAGTGTCTTAACTTCTTTCGGATTTCTAATGTTATGGATCTAGGACAGCCAATAGTTCTAAATCCTAATATTAGATTGGGGTATTCTTGGATAAGGTCAAATTGGCTCCCACAGCTTAAGGATGCCAGGGTGGAACACCTGTTCAATCAGGATTCGCTCCTTGCGTCGGATGATATTCTGGCGAGGTTTGATATATCAGCTAAAGGAATTTTTAAGGTATACCAGCTTCGGCACGTAGTGGGTAACAAATTTGGCACCACTGCTAGACAGTCAGTTGTACACCCCTTCCTATCTAACATCATCAGCCTCGCCTCTCAACCTCACTCTATTTCGTCAATCTATTCCTATCTCTTGAAGTTTAATTTACAGGAGGATGTTGAGGGTTCGTTGGTTTGGACACATCTTCTCCCCAAGGTTACACCACTCTGGACTAATATTTGACATGACTTACATAGATATCACACCCAAGATAGGTTTCGGTTAGTACAATATTATATTGTAAATAACTTGTATTATACTCCCGTTAAACTCTTTCAGCGCAAGTTGGCCTCTGTGTCAGATTGTTTTAGGTGCTCACAGGCAGAGGGTAACTTAGTTCACATTTTTTGGGACTGTCCTAAAGTTGCCCCACTGTGGTCCCTGATCCGGGAAAATTTGGATCCCCTTTTGGGTCTGAGCTGGTTTTTCTGCCCGGAAATCTGTGTGCTGGGTGATTTTTCTTATGTAGACAGTGTAGAGTGCCGATATCATATGGCCTTAGTGTCCATGGTGGTCAAAAAGCTGGTTTTAAGACATTGGAAGGACCAATTGGTTTTATCATATGCTGACTGGTTGAAGGAGATAATGGCATATCTTCAATCAGAGAATCTTATAGCCAGCTATAAGGATCGTATGGATCTATTCTATAAAAGATGGGGCAAACTCCAAGCTTTATGCTTGCCTTAGGGTCACGTAACCAATCCCTTCATCCTCATATAGTTTATATAGTGTTCATAGTACCCTTGTATTGTGGTAGATTTTGACCTGTTTCTTTTCCTCCTTGGAGATCGAGGATGATTAAACTGATGTACTGTATTGTAGATATGTTGTGATATCCAGATTTCGGGCTTCTTGGCCTTTGTTGGTGCACCCTGGGAATGGGGGTGAGGGGGGAGTTCTTTGATTCTTTTGAAATCTTGGTTGTATGATATGCATATTGTCTTTCTCCGTCTAAGTAATTACTGATATGCTATGTATCTGTTTCAGGTGGAGGGGGGTGGGTTTAGTTTATTGTATTTTATTTTATTTTACTTTACCTTAATTTATTTTGTCTTGTTTTGTCTTGTTGCTTTGTTTGATTGTATGTTGGAAACTAATAAACTTAAATTTCAAAAAAAAAAAAGGTACAGGGTGAAGCTGAGGCCAGGGAGGACCACCTCTGGGGCTGTGGGGGGTGGAGGATCAAGCTCCCAGTAGGGGGCTAGCTTCCAAGCAGACATGATAGATCATGGGACCTATTCTGTTGGCTTTTACTATGATAATATGACTAATAAAGTGTTTTGCAATGAAGAGAATAATATATGGGGTAGTGTATATAACATATAGAATAAAGTATGGGTCGGTGTGTGTAATGAGAAGTTTACACACCCGAGGGGTTAGATGCTACATAAATCCTAAGAGCAAAGCTAATTTTTTATTTTATATAATTGCTGGATTTCCCTTTTTTCTCCTCAGCAATTATATAAAAAAAAGGGATTTACTGTGTGACCACAGTCCACTTAGGTTACCGCTCAAGGCTGTGGTTGCTTTTCTTTGTTTTTTTGTTTCTTTTTGGGCTGCATAAAAAGTTATTTTAGCAGGCACCCATATTTTGAGAACTTACCAACAACTCCCAGTGGCAGTTCCTATCTGTTTAGATGGTGGTTGAGTGAGAAACAAAAGTGGACCGTTGGGGAGATGAGAAAATTCGACGGGCGCATGCGCACAGTCAGGGAAACCATGCACAGGTTTGCCGTAATGGACACTCTTTCATTACGGCAAATTACACCACGGTTTCCCTATGGAAAAAAAGGGAAAACAGTTATTATAAGAATTTTACACACACTTGAGGTGTTGGATACTGCATAAACACTGAGAACAAAGCTTTAGAGGTTTATAGAAAGCATCCAGCACCAAAGATGTGGTAAAATTCAGGTATTACACATTGCCCTATGTCTTGTTTTCTCATAACTGATGTGGATCATATTTTCAGTACAGCAATTACACAAATACAACTTAAGATCATGATGGTAGCCACAATCAAGACGAAGTGGCTAGACAGTATGTGCATGCACAGAACAAGAGAACCCCAGAGCATGTTTGCCGTTATAATCAGCTGGTTATAACAGCAAATTATAACAGGATTTTCCCATGGGAGAACACACTGCTCAGTTACTATATTGCTTTTATACACAGAGGGCTTAATTTTCAAAGAGCCCTTAGATTGCTGCAATTTGTGGTGATCTATGGTTGTGGCAAACTCTGGGTAAATCAGTGACCCTGTGGCCAGTTTTGTAAAATTAGGTGTACTTACATCGAACACCTAAGAGTTGTCACACACACATGGCAGTGGCAAACATTGGACACACATGCAATGCTTGACAGAAGATCTGTCAACCCTCCCCTGGTGCAAACCTACATGACTCATGGAAGTGGGGGAGAGAACTCTGTCTGGAAGGTGGAGAATGGGGGCTGCTGGGGCAATGAATGTGCCATAGGGCATGAGGGGGCATTGCAGTAATTACAAGAGTGGAGGAGGCACCTGACAGAGATGTTATATGGTGTATTTTACAACTGATTTGACTGGGTGGGAAGGCTGGCATAGAAACATTATTATGACATGGTCTAGCAACTTCTCCACAGGGTTCTGTGGGCCAGGTGCCAGGGCCACTTCTACCTGGGGCTGTGTCATAATACTATTACCATGCCAACCTCCCATGCAGTCCTCTTGGCTGTAAGATATGCCATATAGTACCTCTGCCAGATGCCTCCTCCACTCTCTGTAACTGCTGCCATGCCCCCCTCATGCCCTACGGTATTCTTACTGCTCCAAGTGCCCATGTTCCCCACCTGCCCCATCCCACAGCTCACACAGTGCCCTTTAAAGCAGTTATGCAGGGCCCTTAGACCACCTCTTGGCTGTTCTAATGTGAGCCCCCTGTTGCAGTTACAGTTGAACTTAGAGAATCCCAAATAAGGGGATGGTGCAGTCCCACTGTGGTGAACTTATCTTTGTGACCTGGTGCATGGGCATTTTAGCCGCAAGGATGGCATGAGGGGCTTTGCTGCACAGCAGCCCTATTTTGCCACAGCCAGCATTAGAAAATCAGGAATGCCACAAACTATGACGCAAGGTGCTGCTTGCATCATGCACCTTTAGTGCAGGCACCTTGCATCATAGTTCCTCATTTTAAATCAAGCCCAGGATCTTCACTTTCTACACAGCCACAATACTGGTGGCATTACAGATAAAAGTAAATGCTGCAAAATAGTAAAGTTACATCCAGCCTTTATTAGTGAAGAGAACACAGCCCGAAGCCCCCGCACATTGCCTCATATATGAGAGGTTTTGTCTTCTTTTTACACAACTGATAATTAAACTTCACAAACATTTATAACACCCGAGCTACTTTCATTAACAATACACAATTTTTAAGTGAGTTAAAGTTGCGTGTGTGTGTGTCAGAAAAACGTGAAATTTCAGAGACATCAAATTTGACATAAAACCCTAATAAACTTGATAGACTGGGGTGCTGCCCCATGTGCATGCATCTCTCTGGGCTAAGGGAGGAGGTTGCTAGACTCCAGGCTGAGTTGGTTGGGTTTTGGGGGGGCCTCCTCCCCAACTAAGGGACCACCAAGTCTGACACCGCTATCTCAAAAGTTGCCAAGGAGGAGGAGTAGCTGGACCATGGTGGGCTTTGGAAGGGTGAGGATGGTGGGTCAGAAGTACATGCCCTATATGGTGCCACTACACAATTCCTATGCACTCTAGCAGGGCAGCATTATCCCATGGATGCACCGATAGAAGTGACGAGGGAGGATGTCGGGGTCCTCTGTAGTGGAGACCCCAAGGGGGGGTGAAGACGATCCCAGAGGAGGAGGAAGCAACTCCTTGTGGGGGTCTCCATTGTGACAAGGATAGATTTGGGGACAGGAAGGAAGGGGAAGAGGAAGATTGGTATCTACTGTAGAAATGTGAGATAAAATATGAACACCAACTCTTTCAATTCTGGTTCAACACAGATTGGTTTATGTGATGTCTATTGCATCATAAATATTAGATGCAAAGAAATCAAAACAAACAAAATAAAATATCAAATATTTGAAAATATGGCAAACTTTGAATCAGCTTCCTCTCACAGTGTAGCAATGGACTCCCTTTTGTCCTTCACCTACACCTAGTCAGCAGGGAATAACCCTGTCTACCATTACAGCACCCATGTAAGGCTTTTATCCCTGCCTTAATGAGGTCATATGCTTGAAGCATCATCATTTTAAAAACACTTTATTTAGGCTTTCTTGTTAAGTTATACAATACTATACAGGCTTCTAAGCAAAATTCAGGCAATATGAAGGTATAAACTGTAAACAGGATCCTACAGTATATGGGCTAAATAAATTCATTAGAAGCTGGAAAAGTTTCCATTTCCTTTGACAGCAGACATAAAATAAAACTAGCCTCAAGGGGCCAATGCTGCCCTTTAGAGACCTTCAGTTGGCAGCTACCTGCAGTACAGGACAGAATATGTTATTTATGAACAGCTTTGGTTAAGGTAAGAACACTTGGGAAATGTTCCATGTTCTCCTAAATTCTCTTGCAGGGACATATTACCCTATGCTGTCTGCTGTATAATATAACTTAAAAGGGGTCAGTTACATCTAGGAAAACACAGATACAAACTTTGGGATGTCCTATATTATAGCTACCTTCTTAGTTTTGCTGTTTCTTTAGTCTCTGTATGTGAACCTCTAGTGAAAGCTGTAACAGAAGAAAACTCTCCTTTTATCTTCCAGTTTTACACAGGTCTTTATTTTTGTACTCAGTTTCAGGGATTTGAGAAGGAAACTAATTTTTTAGAGGGCTTGCTGGTTATTATAGTCTGGCAAGTAAAACAGTGGGACCCAACGGCTGAACAAGTCAGCTGACAGCAAACTATTTCATTTTGGCCTACTTGACATAAACCAGGATGGCAGCAGACAGAAACATGTAAGTGCATGGACTTTCCTTGCTTTCTACAAGGCTTACCTAACTTACTTACAGTGCGTATATGGTTAAGGAGAAGCTACAAGGGTATGAAAAGAGCGAGGAGGGAAATGCACAGTACAAGCGCTTCAGCCTCTAATTTTATTTACAGCAGTTGGACGTTTAGGAGCAGACAGTTATGGGGTTTTTAGTCCCTCCACCCCATAATGCCTGCATGAACTCAGGATTGTGAGTTGAATTGTACATAATGCACACTTTCATACTGGAATATAATTGTGCTCTGATTCACCTTTTATTTGTTTAGAGCATATTCCTATACTGCAAATCTAGCAGATTACTAGGCTCCAAACCTTTGCTCCAATGGGATCATCTTGGTAAGGCAAGTTCCCAACAACTACGGTGCTTGATTACCCCATAATAACCTTAGCCCAGGAGTGTTATCCCTAAATATAAAAAAAAAAAAAAAAAAGTGAACCGTCTCTAAACCCTCACCAATGGCCCTTTATAACTCTGCTTGAGGATAATAGAATAGTGGGGCTACCTAGTAAGCAGCTGGCATACATAAGATCTCAGCATTTGCAAAACACCTAATAATATGGAAAAGCAGGGAATAAAGGGGTACAGAACCAAAAACAGGGGGCTGCTCCAGTAACAGAACAGAAACCCATTTCTCTATTCTTTGGCATTTTAGCCACCTATCTACTTTCTTCTCAATAAGGGGCAGCTAAACCATTTTCCCCCTAACACATCGCTATGTTTAAGTTTTAATCACTTTCTGGTACCTGCAGTTATCGTTTTCACTTTTGTAGGACTCAGAGGTCACCAAGTTAACTTCCCTATTGCATGAACCTGTAACACTGTATATAAGAAAATCAACAGGGGGTATAGTGAAGAGAGACAAGGGAGAGGGATTGCTTGAAGGTGGCCAACCTTCCAGACTAGAGATACAGGGATAGAGTAAACAGGAAAGAAGAGAAGTGTTGGAACAGAAGTTCAAAGGAGAGTAAAAAAGGATTCAGTACTGTGGCAGAGGAAGTTCTCCTGCCACATATCCCCTACCTTAAGAGGGGAACAGTTGTCTGAAAAACTGTTTTCCAACTTCCTATCCCTGGAAATGATGGAGCCTTCACCCACTCACTTCAGAAGTTCTGTCTCAGGGTTCCTATTAATAATAATCAATCACTAAAATTTAGCATAGCTGGCTCTTTGGCGCATCAGTTAGATTTCCGCTAGCTACCATGGTGACCTCTGACTGGGATCAGATTTGGGTCGCTGGAGGGCCGGCCGGGGGAGAATGCTTGAGTGTCCTATGACTGTTCACCTTCTCTGGGGGAGAAGGGGGAGGCCAAGGCCCTCAGTTTGCCTGACCCGGAGCAGAGGCTTGGGGTATGGCAAGTGCTGTTACCAAGAGGGGCCGGCCAAGATGTTTGGTGGACATGGGCGCATAGAGTCTTCACATCAAGGACGTGCACCACACGAGGGAGAAAGAGGAGGAAATACTAGTGTCGGTCTCCTAGGTGATGGAGTCCCAGCAGAGACCCTGATTGTCCACACCTGCCTGATGTCCCCAGCAGATCTGACACCAGCAAGATTCTTGGGGTGACGATGCCCTGCAACATACCCACCTGGGGTGTACAGCCACGGCTCAATGGGGAGCCACTGGGGCAGAATCTGGGAGATTGAAGAGTGGAGAGAGACTGCCATCTGTGTCTCCTGAAGGAGTGGGGACTGGCACTGGAGGAAGAAGGTACAAACAGAAATGAAAAAAAAAATGTTTTTGAATAATCAAAATGAATTTACAGCAATACAATTACCCTGAGACAAATTTGTACATTTTGTTTCCATATGTACTGCTTTTACCCAAACATTATAAATCAAACATTGCATTGTCATAATTCAAGAGATTTCAAGATATTTGCTCAACTCCTGCCCCATATTGTGAAAAATAATCAGCATTCAAATGGGCATCCCTGCACTATGAGATACTGTAAAGTGACAAGGCTGTAAGGCTAAATACCACCTCATAATGCAGAGGTTTTCTCTCTCTTCTGGTGGAGCCAACAGAGGGGGTTATGATCAATCAATACTTTAAATTCAGTCCCCTACAAGTAATACTTAAGGGATTCTACTGCCCATTTCAGTGCCAAACATTCTTTTTCAATTATTGCATACAGTATATCCTTTCCCTTTCATGCAATTTCCTACTGATGTAGATGATAGGATGTTTTTTCTCCATCAGCCTTTTGAGTCAAGACAGCCCCAATTCCTGCCTCAGATGCATAATCATACATTGCAAATGGGTGGGTAAAGTCAGGCCTTCAGAGAACAAGGGCTGCACACAATATGGCCTTAATGCTCTGGAAGAGCTCATTACCTTCCAGGGATCATTGTATTTTATTGGGGCACAATTGTTTAGCAAGATCCATTTGGGGTCTGGCCATGGATCTATGTTGTCAGCACCACATATCCCACAGCAACATCCTCAGCAGTGTTGGAGACACATCAACACCCCCATCACCAATGTATCCCTCCAACGACCAGCAACTCTGTGATGCCCAATGCAGGGTGGCTTTTCCCCCTGCTCCATCCCTACTTTAGATATCTAACTTCACATTGCACAGACAGTGGAGTTAGATATATAACCCCCATGGCTGCAAAGTCCATTGAAGTGAAATCCCCATCCAGCTGCCGATATAGGTGCCATCTAATTTTGCTGTTGGGGGTTAGCTGTGTCACCATAGAGATGGCATACTATTGGCAATTGCTGAAAAATTGGGTATGCATCTTCTATAATAGCCAGCTAACCCTAGGAAGGACCTTACATGCTTTTTTGGTAGATAGTTTAAGACTGTTAGCTACTGCAGTTATTGTATCCATGTCTGGCTTCACCTGCCCATTTCACAGAATGAAGCCCTGGTACTTTGTTTCCACATTACCAATTGAGCATTTAGATGGATTAAGAACCACCCCTGCTTCTTCAATGGCCTGTAATACCCTCCCAAGATGCACCATGTGGGTTTCCCAGTCATGGCTAAATACCACCACATCATGCAGATAAGCTGAGCAGTACTCTGAATGTGGCCTAAGCATTTGGTCCATAAACTGTTGGAACATGGCAGGGGTACCATGTAAACCAAAAGGCATATTTACAAAGTAGTACATGCCCAGCAGGGTGATAAAAGCGGTGATCTTACATGACACCTGGGAGAGGGTTACCTGCCAATATCCCTTCGTTAGGTCCAATGTGGAGATATACCTGGCATTCCCCAACCTGTGAATGTTGTCAATTTGCAGCATAGTATAGCCATAGAAAAGTGATGCATTGTTTATTCACTGGAAATCAAGGCAGAGATGGATCCCTACTTTCTTTTTATCCACTATGATGGCATGGTGTCAATACCGCGAATGGCAGAATGTCATGCTAAAGAATCACATTGCGTGATTCAATTATTTTTTTTTCTGTGGGAGGCTCTGCCCCCACAACCCCCGTTACAGGGGTCTGCACCCCTGGACCCACCACTAAGGAGTCTAACTCTAGGGGGATCCAACATGGAGAGTGCACAGGTCCGGGTTTTGTCATAATGCAGTGCACTACTAAGTGTGTGACATTATGACTCAGAATGCACCACCACAATGGGTGATGACCAGGCACTTCTTGACGGAATTATGATTCCTAGTTTTTACAGCTTTTTAAACTCTTGGATGACCTCATCAATTACCTTTACAGGTAATCGGTATGGTCTTGGGTGTATGGGCCTATCCTGTGTTACTGTGATAGTATGGGCAATCCCTTTAACCCTCCCTGGTATGTTGGTGAAGGTGGAGGCATACTTCTGCAACACCTCCTCTAATTCTTTCTGTTGCTGGGGGGGTTAGGTCTTGGTTTATAAGTATATCATCTCAACTCCCAGGTTTCTCTAACCTGCAGTATGCTATCTCCAAATCTGACTCCCTGCCTTTGGGTTGGATGTAGCACACTGAGGTACCCTTCTCATGCCATTTTTTTTAGAAAGTTGACAAAGTTTCCCCTTTGGGTGGTTTCTTTCCTGGCATCCCAATCTCAAAATTCACTGGTCCTGTCTGTCTCATGATAGGGAAGGGGCCTTGCCATTGATATACCATCACTACATCGACAACTTTACAGTGACATGGGCAATATCGACAACATTGCCACATCACTGTAAAGTCCACCTGCAAACCTGGCACCTTCCCCAAGGTCTTGCTCCCCATCCCCAACTCTGCTCTGTCCTGGAGCTGGGAATCTTAAGTAGGGGGTACAGGGGGCACAGTTCCCTGTATGGGGATGCAGGCGGGCCAAGCCCCCATGAAAAAAAGATGTAATGCCACAGAACCATCCCAACCACAACTGTGGTCAAAGTACTGGTGTTGGGGAAACATCATGTCAACATGAAATTGTCTATGTGGCATAATGGACCCCATGCCATCTCATTAGTAGTTTATTCTCCATGCTGGGGAGCAACAACAGTACTTGGTCTCATACCTGGAATGTCTTGGTACCCACCCCTTGGTCATACTGGACTTTTTGTTCAGCCTGTTTGTGTCCTATGATTAGGCTTTTTCTGAGTCTAGTCATGTATTCTAGGATGTTACATTGCCCCTCTGCTTTGCCTTCCTCCCAGTGCTCCTTCACCACATCTAAGGGCCCTCTAGAGTTCTGCCCATACAAAAGGGAGAAGGGGAAGACACCTATAGATGCCTGAGGTATCTCTCAGTAAACAAACAGGAGGTAAGGGAGATATCTGTCTCTCTCTTTACCTTTCTCACTCACTCACTCACACACTTTTTTAAAATGGTCTTCAAAGTCTGGTTAAATCTTTTGTCTAACCCATTCATCTAAGGGTGGTAAGGAGAGATGCAGACTGCAGCTTTTCCCAGGTGACAGTAAAGTTCCTTCAAGATACTAGCATTGAAGTTGCTCCCTTGGTCTGTTAATATCTCCTGAAGGGTACCCATCCAGCGGAACACATTGGCTACTTCTTCTGCTATCCTAGGGGCAGTGACAGTCCTCACAGCTATAGCCTTGGGGTAGTGGGTGGCATAATCGCAGATGACAAGCATAAAGTGATTTCCTTTGAAACTTTTCTCCAGGAGGCTCACTACATCCATCGCTATTTTGTCAAAAGGATGGGACACTATAGGGATAGGTTGAAGGGGACCTTATTCTTTCTCCCTATCCAAGCCACTTTCTGGCACTCAGGACAACACTTTATGTCAGCAACTTGCTCATGGATAGCAAGCTAGTAAAAGTGGGACAATATACAATGTAATGTGCTGTACCTACCAGCATGGCCTGCTAAAGGCACATCTTGAGCCAACTTTATGACTTGTACCCTGAGCTTTTCAGGTAATAACAGTTGGGGTACAACTTCCCCTGTCTTTGGGATGGTACATTCCCTGTTTAACAACCCTTCATTTATTACACATTTTGAGGCCCCTTTGACTGGTTCTTTCCCCTCCTGCAAAGAGAAAGGGGTTAGGGCAGGATCAGTAGTCTATTCCTCATTCATATTGTTATCCTAAAATAAGGGTCCCACATCTGGACTAATCACAGCATGATTATCATGTCAATCCTTCTTGTCCTTTCTTCTTTTGGACTTTGATTTTTGGTCCTTCCCAGGACTCACACATATGTCCTCATCAAAAGGAAACAGGTCTGGTAAATGCCCTTGTTTAGCCTGTGCCCTTATAGTGACACTGACAAGTGGTGCCTGAAGAATAAGACCTTTCACAAGAGGAAAGGTCCAGATGGTCATGTCCAATGAGTATGGGCACAGCCAAATGAAGTAATAACCCCACCTCTATCTCATGGGTATTTCTCTTAACAGTCATTTCCAAAGGGGTGGTAAAGTAGCAATGGATGTCACTGTGGATGCATACCACCTTAGTTCCCTTTCCCTGTTTTCTTGGGGTGCCCACCAAATCAGCCCATGCTAATGTCTACTTATTGCCAGATTATATAAGTCACAGTAGCAGATGAGATCCCACATACACAAAGGCCAGAAAAGGTCCTCAATTTGGTAAGACCAAGATCCCAGTTGTTTCTTTACAATAGGGCAGTTCCTAATCAAACAGCCTTTCTGCTGACACCCATGGTATACTATTTCTGACAGGGGTATCGTCCCTTTCTTCCCAGCTCTCCAGTCAGTTTTGCCAGTCTGATTGGTATTTGAAAAATATGTGTTTCTTACCAGGTTAGAGGAGGTGGATGTGGTACCTTTGGTGCCTTGCAATCTTGAGGGTTTAGCAGCCAGGAAGTCTTCTGCCAAGGCTATTGTTTTCTCTGCTCCATCCAATTTGTGGTCCCACACCCAGATCTGGACATCTTGGGGTAACACCTTTATGAACTGCTGGATGATGATGACCTCCATCAGTTGACACACCATCTTACCATCAGGATGCAATCATTTGTAGCAAAGATCCTGCAATCTAGCAAAGTTTTCCCGTGGTGTATCTATAAACTGCTCCTTTAGGTAACAGAACCTCTGACAGTACATCTCAGTGTTAATATTGTACCATCTCAGGATTTCACTCTTTACCTTGTCATAGTCCTCCACATGTCTCATGTTGCTGTAGATGATCTGGGCCTGGCTAGTAAGTTGTGGGGCCAGTCTCACGATTTATTGTTCATTGGGCAACCCACACATTTTGGCAACCCTCTCAAATGTTGTGAGGTATGCTTCTATATCATCTGTGTCCATTAATTTCAATAATTTAATGTCTCCCAGATCACCCACTCTGTCCATTGTCCCAGTTTACATGGCATGCAGCACACGCATCGTGTCTGCCCACTTGGCATCTTGTCTTCTGCCAAGTCTCTCTCCTTGCCCATCTGCATCTGTTTGATGCAAAGCTACTTCAAAAGTTCTCCCATGTCCTCAGGGGGCACCTCCTCTAGTGCCAGACAGCTGCCTTCCTCTTCCTCCTCTAGCTTGGCATCCTCTTCCTCTGATTTAGTCTTCATCTGGGGTTGGTTATCCAAGCTTGGATGCAGGGCAGCTCCTGTCTTTTCTGTCATTCTCCTTGTGAGGACACCTTTGACTACTTTTCCAGAGTCCTTGTCCTGGAACATGTGTCCTGCTGGGGCATCAGGGTGGTACCTGCCGGAACAATGTCTCCCTTCCTTGGCAAGATGCAGCCAGGAGTTATGCCACTATTGACACCAACTGCAGGAGTGTGGGATAATAATGAACACCTACACTTTCAATTCAGGTTCAACACATGTTGGCTTGTGTGATGTTTATTGCATCATAAACATTAGAAGCACAGAAATCAAAACAAAATAAAACAGCAAATGATAATTATAAATACAGCAAATTTCCTTCAGTTTCCACTCACAGTGTAGCAATGGACTCCCATCAGTCCTCCATTTACACCTAGTCAGCAGGTACTGACCCTATCTACCATTACAACACCCAGGTAGGGCTTTTATCCCTTCTTTAATGGGGTCATGCGCATTAATCTTCATCATCTTAAAAACATTTTATTTAGGCTCTCTTTTGAGGTTATACAATACTAGAGAGCCTTCTAAGTAAAATTCAAGTCAATATGAAGGTATAAACTGTAAAAATGTATCCTATATGGGCTAAATAAATGTACTAGAAGCTGTAAAAATGTCCACTAACTTTGACTGACAGCAGGCATAACATCAGACTAGACTCTAGGGGCCACTGCTGCCCTTTGGAGACCTTCAGTTGGCAGCTTCCTGCAGTACAGCACAGAAGGTACTATTTCTGTACAGTTTTGGTAATGGTAAGAACACTTTGGAAATATTCCATTTTCTCCTAAATTTTCCTGCAGGAACATATTACCCCATGCTGTTGGTTGTATAATATAACTTAAACGGGGGCAGTTACATCTGGGAAAACACAGATATAAACTTTGCAATGTCTTACTATAACTGCCTTCTTAGTTTTGCTGTTCCTTTAGTTTATGTATGTGAACCTCTACTGAAAGCTGTAACAGAAGAAAACTATCCCCTTTTAGTTTCCCATTTTACACAGGTCATTATTTTTGTACTCAATGTCAGGGATTTAACAAAGAAACAGACATTTCTTAGAGGGCTATAGCTGGTTGTTATAGTCTGGCAAGTGAAACAGTGGGACCCAATGGCTGAAAAAGTCAGCCTCCAGAAAACTATTTCATTTTGGCCCACTTGACATTAACCAGAATGGCAGCAGGCAGAAAAGTGGAAGTGCAGGGATTTTTCCCACTTTATACAGGCTTACCTAATGTATAACTACATACAGTGCGTATATGGAAAGGGGCAGCTTCACAGGTATGAAGAGAACGAGGAGGGAAAAGTACAGTACAAGCACTTCAGCTGCTACTATAATTTTATTTACAGGAAGCAGTTGTTCAGGAGCAGACAGTTATGGGGGGATTTGTTCCTCCACCCTGTAAAGCCTGCATCACCTCAGTATCATGAGTTGAATTGTGTGTAATGCCCACTTTCACACCGGAGCGTGATTCTGCTTTGGTTCACCTTTCATTTGTTTTAAGCATCTTCCTATATTGCAAATGCAGTGAATTACTAGACTCCCAAACCTTTGCTCCAATTGGAGCATTTCAGCAAGGAAAGTAGCAGACAACTATGAGGCTTGACTGTCCCATGATATCCCCAGCCCAGTAGCGTTATGCCTAAATAGCAAATAAAACATAAAAGGAACCCACTCTATACCCTCGTCAATGGCCCTTTAAAACTCTGCGTAAGGGTAGTAGAATAGTAGGGGTACCTAGTTAGCAGCGGGCATGCATAAAATCTCGGCATTTGTGAAATACTTAATACTATGGAACGGCAGGAAATAAAAGGGTACAGAACCAGAAACAGGGAGCTGCTCAATTAACTGAAGAGAAATTAATTTCTTTATTCTTTGACATTTTAGCCTCCTGGCTACTTTCTTCTCAACAAGGGGCAGGTAAAGCCATTTCCCCTAATACCATAGCTATGATTACATTTTAATCACTTTCTGGTACCTGCAGTTATAGTTTTCACTTTTGTAGGACTCGGAGGCCACCAAGGTTGTACCTTTATTGTTCCCCTATACCTGTTCCAAGCACGCTTGAATCCATCCACAGTGCTGTCTGGTACCAGTAGTTATAGTGTTTCTACCCAGTGCCATGACTTAGAGGGATGTGAAATGGACCCTGAGAACCACTAGGGCAGCAGAATGGGGCAGAGAGCTGGATGTCATTCTCCACCCAGGGACTAATGACCTGGCTAGGGACAGGGCTTGGATAGTGCAGGAGGAGTTCAGAGAGCTGGGGAGGTATCTCAGACTGGTAGCATGCTCAGTGGCCTTTTCTGTGTTGCTGATTGTCTAGGATGGGGGGAGGATAGGGTACTCCATACCAGGAGCTACAATTCATGGTTGAAGGAGTTGCTCTGAGAGGAGAGGTTCAGCTACATTGAGGACTGGAGTCCCACCCGGAGGGATAAGGGCCTATTCAGGGGTGATGCCATGCATCTCTCCAGAAGGAGAACCACAGTCCTCAGTGAATGGTTTAAATGTTACATTTGCAAGCATTTAATATTGTCGATGGTGGTGGTGGAAGGAAGCCGGGAGACACAAACTGTCCCCCACCATAAGCTAAAGTAGTCAATAATGAGAAAACTAAGGGAGAGAAATCCCCAAGGGAACTTAGCAACAAGAAAAACAACATGGTTGAAATGAAGAGAGTTGGGAATGAGGGCAGAGAGGGTAAGGAGAGAAGGCACAAGGGAAAATTGGTGGTTGACAAGCAGTATGGTAACATAATCTGGAAGGCCATGTGTGCAAATGCTCAAAGTCTGGGAAATAAAATACTGGACCTAAAGGGTCATTATGGCAGAGGATGACCTGGACATTGTCACCATTACTAAGTCATGGTGCAATGAGAACCATGACTGGTATATAGCCATACCAGGCTATACTCAGTTCAAGAAGGATAGGGTGGGAAAGAAAGGGGGTTGAGTGACTCTTTATTTGAGGGATAGGATAAAAGCAACAAAGACACAGGGAAAATCAGAAGGGGCAGAGATACTATAGGTCAACCAAGAAATGAGGAATGGAACCACTGTTTACACTGATGTAATCTGTAGACCTCCAGCACAGGGGAGGGGAGTTAGATAAAGTTCTGGTGGAAGCCATCCAAAAGATGGCAGATAAGGGGGAAGTGCTGCTGGTGGGCAACTTCAGTCTGCTGGATTTAGCTTGCAGCATCCCAGCTACAGCTTCAGCTAGGATCAGTGACATCCTGGACTCCCTGCAAGGGCATTCCTTGGGCAACTAGTAAAAGAACCCACTCATGAGCGTGACATTCTGAATATTGTGCTCACCAATGGGGACAGTGGGTAGCCATCTGGGTACCAGTGATCACGATGTAGCGTAGTTCAATATAAGCACTGTGATAGAATCCAATCACACACAGGTGAGGGCTCTGGACTTCAGGAGGGCTAATTTTAAAAAGATGAGGGGATGCCTCAGGATGCCCTAGTGAGAATTAGGACTTGGGTGGAGTCAAGGAATAGTGGGCAAAACTAAAAGGGGGGATACAGAAGGCAACAAAACTCTGCATCAAGCAAGTAAGCAAAAGCAAGAGGAAAAAGAGGCCACTATGGCTCTCAAAAGACGTGGCCACAAAGGTAAGGGCAAAAATGTTAGCACTTAAAAGGCATAAGGACAGGGAGGAGTACTAGGAGAAACAAATGGAGGCAGAGAAAGCAGTTCAGAGCACAAAGGCAGAAATGGAGGAGAAACTAGCCCAGGTAGTAAAGAAAGGGGATAAAACATTTATCTGATATGTAAGCAAAGAGAAAGACCAGCAGAAACATAGAAACATAGAAACATAGAAGTTGACGGCAGATAAGGACCGCAAGGCCCATCCAGTCTGCCCATTTCTTTTTCTACCTTATAAATGTGCCATCAGCCTTTGCTCTGTCAGTGACCTATCTATTCATAGTCATTTGTATTGCTCCCTTATGCCTATCCCATGCCTGTTTGAAGCCCTGCACTGTATTCATAGCCACCACTTTTGTGGTAAGCCATTCCATGCATCTACCACCCTTTCTGTGAAAAAGAATTTCCTCACATTCCCCTTCATCGGCCTCCTCTAATCTCATGCTGTGTCCTCTTGTCCTGCTATTTTTCTTATATTTAAACATGTTAGACTCTTTCACCTTGTTTATGCCCTTAAGGTGTTTAAATGTCTCGATCATATCACCTCTCTCCTCCTTTGCTCAAGGGTATACATATTGAGTCTGTTAATCTGTCCTCATATGTCTTCTGATGCAGTCCCTGCACCATTTTGGTGCCCTTCTGGACTGCCTCAATTTGGTTAATGTCCTTGTGAAGGTGTGGCTCCAATACTGCACGCAGTACTCAGATGGGGCCTAACCAATGTCTTGTACAGAGGGATTATTACCTCCTCTACGACTTGTGATACCCCTACTAATACACCCTAACACCCCCTAGCCTTACCTACTGCTTTAGAGGTCTGCTTGGATGATTTTAGGTCATCAGTGATGATGATGCCCAAGTCTCTTTCTTCCTTTGTGACTGCTAGCAACCCTCCCAGTCTATAAGTGGCTTCAGGGTTTCTCTTCCTATGTGCATGATTTTGCACTTCTTTGCATTAAATCCCAGTTGCCACTCTTCTGACCATTCTGCTAGTTTATCCAGATCTCTTCTCATTCTGCCCACCCCATCTGATCATCTATTCTGTTGCAGATCTTGGTGTCATCTGCAAACAGACAAGCCTTACCCTCTAGTCCATCTGAGATCACTAATGAAGATGTTGAATAGGACTGGCCCCAGGACTGATCCCTGAGGTACCCGCTTGTGACTTGCATCTCTTCTGACTGTATACCATTTACCACCACTCTCTGTTTTCTGCCAGTCAACCAGTTTGCCACCCAGTTGACCAACTTCTGACCCACCCCGAGCCTACCTAGCTTATTTATCAATCTTCTATGTGGAACAGTGTCAAAAGCTTTGCTGAAGTCAAGGTAGGCGACATCAACTGCTCCCCCTTGGTCCACCACTCTGGTTACCCAGTCAAAGAAATCTATGAGATTAGTTTGACAGGACCTTCCTTTTGTAAACCCATGCTGTCTTGGATCCTGTGCCCCTATGGATTCCAGGTGTTGCACTATCCTTTCCTTAAGGAGTGCCTCCATAATCTTGCCCACTACTGAGGTAAGACTGACCGGTCTGTAGTTCCCCGCCTCCTCCCTGCTACCACTCTTGTGGAGTGGGATGGTTAGGCTTAGGAGGGAAAGGGGTGTGTGGGGGGAACATGGAAAAAACAGGCATTCTGACAAAATACTATTGTTCAGTCTTCACAGAGGAAGCAGAAGACAATGTACCACAGATAAGTACCAGGAGCATTGAAGGAAGAAAGGTGGACACTAGTGCATTTACAGAGGAAAGAGTTCTGAAGGAACTCACAAATCTGAATGTGGCTAAGGCAATGGGGCCAAATGTGGTGCATCCAAGGAGTTTGAGGGAGCTCAGAGAGGTGTTGGCTGCAACTCAGCCCTATTCAACCACTCACTGCAGACAGGAGTAGTCCCTGAAGACTGGAAGAGAGCAAATCCAGTCTCACTTCACAAGAGTGGTAACTGGGAGGAGGCTGCCAAATATAGGACAGTCAGTCTGACTTCAGTGGTGGGAAAATTAATGGAATCATTTCTGAAGGAAATGACTGTGGAATATCTTGAATCCAGTGGTTTACAGGAAGCCGAGGCAGCATGGATTCACTGGTGGGAAGTCATGTCATATATATCTGATAGAGTTCTTTGGATGACCAGGGAATTAGATCAGGATAGATCAGTGGATGTAGCCTACCTAGATTTCAGTAAGGCTGTAGACCTGGATGCCCCATATATCCATATACCCCCACTCATGCTACAACACACATTATTGCAGCATAAGGTTCGCCTTATATTTCTTTTACACTTTTCACACTTGCTGTTATGTGCTTAGGAACTGTTATCTAGCATGATTCTTTGGTAGTGCTTGTGTGCCACCTACCACTTTTTGCTTTGTTGCAATAGTCAGCACCTCTTATGAACTGCTGTATTGCTACCCAAAATGGTAGTTGATTAATGTGCTGACAGAATATAGCCAATGGAATGTTGTCAGGGGCAATAAAGTTGCATGCATCTTGTGCGACTTGGTTTTCTTGCCCCCAGGCACTGTTGTTGATCTCCAGGTCACCCTTCTTATCACCAGGGTGTGACCCAGAGTTTGTTATTTAAATATATGGGATGCTGGGAGCAGAGCCCCCCACAATTGCTGGTTATCTGACTGCCAGACAGCAGAGTGTCGGAGCACTCTGCCAGGCATTGACCAAGTGCTGGCCACATAAATTACACCAGCAACTTTTTTGTCAGTGTGGCATGGCTGAACCACAGAAAAAACTAGCCATAGTCATCTTTACTCTTATCAGTGTGTATGTGCAAAATAAGCAATGATATTAGTGTCTGAGGTGCTAACTGCCCTCTAATAGAATTGCATTATTCGGTCCTTTTGCCTTTTTGGGAGAGTCCATTACCTAGTAACATACTTTGTTATCCATAGTATAAGAATATCTGTAAGACTGCTTTTCTCTGAGTTTGCATGAGGTTTCTGAACTCCCAGCAGGTATACTGTTTTTCTGCACTTTCTGGAACAAAATTTCCTCTGTGACATCTAGATGTCTGTGTCATGTTTTGCCAACAGCTCTTGACTCCTGTTGTCCAACAAACTGGCAACCACATCAGGACCTGTTTGTATGGAACTGAGCCAGTATGCTAAAAGATACAAAGCAGGTGAATGGGTTTGGGATCATGGTAGGTGTTGGAGCCTTTGCCCCTTGCTCAGCTTGCAGATGGTCAACTGACTGAGGCCTCCTCTTCCAGAAGGTGAAGCTGTCCAACTGCAAGATTGAAGGTGAACTGGTAAGCCTAGAATTTTAAAGTTAGTAAAGTGAAAGTAAACCCCCAACAATTGCCATCAATACTGAGCTCAAACTAGACATCTTACACTTACTGTCCTCCCATGGAGGGTGGGTTGATTTCACTAAGGACATGAAATTGTAGATCATTCTGGTACAGTAAGTTGGCAGACTGTAATTGGAGGTGAAGTCTGCTGCCAAGTAACATGATCAGAAATGTGTTATGGTTGCCACTCTGTATGCTTTATTGTGAGCAATGGAATCTGAAGTTTTAGCTCTGAGAAAAGAGCTAGGTTCCAAATGCAGGGAAGTGGGTGAGCACCAGAAGGATTTGGAAATAGAAATTGGAAAACTTGAGAAAAAGAAACAGGAGGAAATTTAATGTGCTAGGCTGGAAAAAGATAAATCCTTAGGTTACAGAAGAGAATGTGAGGCTGCAGCAAGATAAAATATGTGTTACAGTTGAATGATTTGCTTCCAAGTGTGAATGATTCACTGAAGAGTGAGAATGAGGAGTTGGAGCAAGAGTTTGAGAGATGTTAGAATGAACTGTAGAAGCAGCATAGGGAAGATCGCAATATTATAGCAGAATAGAAAGTTTTACAGGATCATGTTAGTAATGGACAAGCCAAAGGCAGTGGGGATCATTTGATGTGTAGACTTCAAATGACAAAATTACATCAGCAGTTGGAAGTACTGCAGGGTCATGTGAGAGCTATGCTGTGTGCCTCACCTATCACGCTGACGTCATCCACTGAAGAGGCCCCACCAACCAGTAGCTGCATTGAATAAATAGGACAAGGAGGAAGTGAGCCTGATCTTGAAAGTGATCTCAAAAACTGGGTTCTCTGATGCACAGGCCAAAGCATTGAAACAAGCAGTCAGAAACATGGTGAAGAAGAAGGCGTAAAAACAGATGCTTCTTCAGGGCATGACTACCGCCGCAGCAGAGGTAGTTGCTAAAACCATTATGGGGCAGGGAATGGGCCATGGCACCCTGCTGTCTGCACAACTCATCCAAAACATTGCAGACAAAATTGACTGTATGGCCCCTTCTGACAGTCTTAGCTGCCATCTGGAAAAAGTGCAGCAACACTGCCAAAATGCTCAGCCTCTTGCCTGAGTACTAAGTCCTGGTTGTGAAGCAAACCGTGGACCCCACATTGTGGGTCAAATTGCCAGAAAGCATGCATAATGATATCACAGCCCCTTTTGACAGAATCATGGCTCACCTTTTGGTGGTGCACAACCCTAACATGGTCAGCATAATCCTAGTGACCACGGTGATGCAGGATGCTAGAGACCCTGGCCCTATGAAAGAGTAGCTGGTGGCTTTAACACAGTACTGGCAAAGATTTGACAGGCGAGCATTCTGATAGGGACTCAATTGAGTACAAAGCTCTGTTTTTGAGAAACCTCCAGCCAACCATCCACAAAAAGGTGGAAGCCACCATATTCGCAGATGGGAGAGCATTTGAGCAATCATGGAGTGGGTGGAGTGTGTATATCAGGTACCTGCAAAGGCTCTTGGCTTGGGCCAAAAGTCCAAAGTGACCACTGTACAGCAAGATGTGGAGTCTTTCACCCAGCACGAGGTGGAGGGGAAATCAAAAGGTGCTCAGCAAAACAAAAACTCATACAAAAAGAAGTAATGGAAGGGAAATAACAGACAGAAACAGCGGTCCAGACATTCACATAAGAATGTGATGGCCAAAGTGGGATGACTTTGGGAGTACAAGGCTAAAGTTGAATCAGGATGGGTTGTAGCTGCCATACCCAGAGCAGATCCTGTCCCCACTAGAGCATAGGATTTGGGTGGTGGGCATCAAAGTCTCCATACATCAAAGCAAGGCTGATGCTCTGTGACATGGATCCAGTGCTCTATGATGCGTTGCAGGCTCAGATGAATCAGACTGATGATGTCAGGTTGCAGTTCAAATGCTCACTTTTTCTTTACCAGTGATTCTGGTTGTCTGTGTGTAGAAGCATTAGTTGGGGCCCTTCAGCATCAGCTACTCCTGGAAGTGGGTGCATCTATTTCATTGTTACATAAGGATGATCCTAAACATTCCCTGCTGGTCCATGGGGGGAGGCAACCTCTGCCCAGATCTTCGAGGGGACTGTGATCATAATCTGCTGGTCCAAATCAATGCCAATCAGTATCAATACCTTAGAAGTGCTGCACTATTTCATCCTCATGAATGTCTTTCACCATCAGAGCATTCTGAGTGTTGATTTTCTCTCCCAATGTGGGTGCGTGGTGGATTTAGCCAATAGATTATTAATACAGGTACTTGGCCCTAACCATCTGCTACTCATTTCTGGCTCACACATTGTAGCAGTAGTGAAGACTAATAACACAGAGTATGACATCATCCTCATGTTCTAGCAACATCCTCTTTTTGATCAACCAAAGCCTATTTTAGAAAAGCACCAAAAAGCCTTTCCCAAAAAACAAGCATTACTGCTGCAGAATGAACATCATCATATGGGTACTAGTGCAGACCCACTATGCCAAAGACAATACCCCTTTCCAGATGAGTTAATCCCTTCTCTGAAGGCCAAAGTTGAATTCCTTCTGAAACAAAGGGTCATTAAGCCATGTGTATCCACAGTCAATTCCCCGGTTTGGCCTGTGAAGAAGACCAATAATAGTTGAAGATTGACCATTGAGTATACAGAAAGCTCAATCAGACAACCCCAAGTTGTGCACTGACCATGGTATCTGCCCCAGATGTACTAAAAGCCCTGAAAACTGAGCACAAATGGTTCAGTGCCCTGGACATTTTCAATGTTTTTTGGTCACTGCCATTGGCCCCTTAGAGCAAATATAAGTGTGCCTTCACCTTTGAGGGACATCAGTACAAGTGGACCTGCCTCGTACGGGGAATTCATAATAACTCCTCCTTCATTCACATTCACATGAAGGATTCTCTACAGGGTTTTTCTTCCCCATACTGCCTTTTACAGTACGTGGATGGTCTTCTTTTGGCCATGGCAGACTTGGAAAAACACTTGCAACTCCTAGAGGAGCTCCTTGCACTTCTGCAATGGACAGGCCTCAAATGCAACCCAGCAAAGGCACAGCTTTGCCACTCTGAAGCTTCTTTCTTAGGTCAGTGTATTACTGTAGAGGGCAGGAGTCCAGCTTTGGACAAGGTCCAGGGTATTCAGAATTTGCCCCACCTTCTAGTATCTCCACTCTTGGGCATTTTCTGGGTATGGTCACCTACTCCCAAGACATTATCTGCAATTTTGAGCAGAAGGACACGCCCCTGTGCAAGTTACTGAAAAAGAATGTTCCTTGGTCATGGGGACTGAAATACACAGCTGCTGTTACTTCCCTAAAACAAGCATTGGCCTCAGTTCCAGCTCTGGTCAGTCCTAATCTAGAGTTGCCATATCATTTTGAAAGTGCTACTTCAGTTACTGTAAAAAACAGAATGAAACAGCACAAACACTACAAGGTGGTGCTCCAGCTGGAGGCAGCTAATCTCAAACGAACTAACAGAAATTAAGCTAAAGGAGCACTCTTAATACCAGAAATAGCCACAAAATGCAAAAAAAACATTTATTCCCACAAGACCAGGCCCCTGCACTTTGGCACGTCTGCCTTCTAATGGGGGTCTTGTAATAAACTTTTTTAATTTTGCAGCTATTTCCAGTGTTAAGAGTGCTCCTTTAGCTTAATTTCTATTACTTCAGCTACTGCAGTGTCTGCAGTGTTGACACAAAATGTGCATGGGGTCCTTAGGCCTATTGCCTATGCTTCCCAGGTGCTAGCCCCATTGGAACAAAAGTAATCTGTCTATGAAAGGCACCTTCTTGCTACAGCTTCAGCTGTTAAACACTTCACTTACATTGTAGGCCTTTCTCCTGTGGTGCTGCATATCAATCACACCCCCATCAATTTTTTATTAGATCTCGTCAAGGATGGGAATGTCTCCAACACCAGACTTACCCACTGGTCACTCCTCCTATAAGTCAGAGACATCTCTTACATCCTACAAAGATGCCATCCATTCTAGCACATGGACTCATTTACCAAGGAAACCCACATGAGTGTGGTCTAGAACCACCCACTTTGCAAGAACTATGCCCTTTTCTGCCTGCCACTATTACTGCATTAGCAGATCCAGCCACATGCCACATCTGTACTGATGGCTCCTCTTCTATCAAGAGGAAAAATAAGTGGTAGGGTTTGGGGTTCTGGTCCTTTGTCCAGATGGTGACATCACTGAGGTATCCAAACAGTGTATAGTTTGATCCTCACAGTACACAGAACTGGCAGCTATTGCCTGTGCCCTAGAAATCATCCTCAGCAAACAACAGGAGGAGGACACCATCATTTTTTTCTGACTCAATGTGAGTGAATTTCTTCCCTATTGGATGAACCATGACTATGCTTCATCAGATGGAATTCCTGTTAAACACAAGAGACCTATTTCAGTATATTGAGAGCTAAGCTAAACAATTCATTTTCAAACTTTACTTTCAGAAGGTAAAAGCTCATGGTGGCCACACAGAAGAATACCAAAGAGGGCCTAGTGGATCTGGCTACAGCACAAATGGCAGATCCTGAAATAAGAGATATGTGAGTATGTCTTCAAAGGAACAGAGAAAGATATGTCTGGGGACAACCCCTTTAAGAGACACTCTGAAAACCTCTTGCTTTCTGCAGACCAAAAGCTGATTTTCTAAAACTCTGGGGACACAAAATTGTGGGTGATCCCCAAGGAGTACTGATCAAAGTCTATCTACCAGGTACATGACAAACCCACAGGAGGACACCAAGGTGTAGACAGAACTCTTCAAAGACTGAAGATTGTGGGTTGATGGCCTGGCATTCACTAGACGTATAAAGTTATGTGGACAACTGTATCACTTGTGCCCAAAATAATACCATTTCTGGCAGGAAAAATGACAGGTTACTTCCACAGAGGCAATCCAGTCCTTGGAATGTCATACAAATTGATTTTATTTGGCCTTTGCCTATTACTAGTAAGAGTAACAAGTATGTACTTGGGATCACAGATCTCTTCTCCAAATGGATGGATGCATTTGGCTGCAGAGCCAATACCACAAAGGCTACAGCTAAGATAATGGTAGAGCAGGATTTTCTGACATGGGTCCTACCTCTCAAGGTAGAGTGTGATAAGGGAGCAAGATTCATTGGACAGCTTATGCAGGAATGCCTGGAATTGCTAGGGTTCAAAGTTAAGTTCTACATAGCCTATTATCCCAGTCAACAGGCAGATTAGGTTGATGCTGTGTAACTTTGCAAATGAAAATGTCAAAAATTAGGACACTGTGTTGCCCTTACTCCTAATGGCATTTAGAGCTGCAGCAACCCAGTGCACACCCTTTGAGGTGATGACAAGTTGGCAGATGAGACTGCTGGAACACTTGTGGTTAGATCTTCACACCCAAACCATGAGCAGAGTTTTGGGTGACACTTATGTTGAACAGCTGAAAAGCAATTTGATCCAAACTTACCACTTTGTTGCTCAGAATCTGGGCAAGGTCCAGAAGAAATCCAAAATGTATTTTGACAAGGATGTCAGAGAAGTCTGTTGGCAAGTAGGTGATCAAGTCATGTCACTACAGTATGGCACACCAGCCAGTCCACTGTCAAACAAGTGGGCTGGTCCCATCTATATTGTGAACAAATTGAGCCCTGCTGTTTACCAAGTAGAGCTGACAGACCATAAGAAACCCAAGTAAAAGTGGTACCATGCAAATCAACTGAAACTATACAAAGGTGTTTAACCCTCCTTCCCCAGATTGGGGGGGGGGGCTCTGTACTTTTACCTATTTTTGCCTTGTCTTTCCTAATGTTGCTGCTCACATCCCACCTTCAACTGTGTGCTTCTGTAAGTGTTATGGAACCAGCCTAAAAGAATCTCCAAATATTCCTTGGTCAACTGGATCCTGTTCATCCTGATACCTACATCACCGCATCTCCCAGTTGGGGTATGGTATTCTGGCTTCCATCTACTCATGTGACTGTGACTGAAGAAAAAGGATGCCTATCTTAGGGCCATGGTGGTTTCTCCAGATAACTCCAGTGTGCAAATTGAATAGAGAACTGGTAACTCTATATAATAGGACCTTCAGGTGGCCCACCTTGCCAAAGTAGCATTTCAAAGTTGCCCCAATGCCTGCATTTTCTCCAATGGAACTTTGTGTAAACACCAAGTTAATCTATGTTATACAGGACCCAGCAACACTGTGGCAGCATTGGGACCAGACTTTTGTGCTAAACCCCACCATGCATCATGACTCTTTAACCCAATCAGTTGCAACTGCTGCTCCGTTCCAAAAAGTGTGATGTCTTTAATGTAACTACACTGGTGTATGGTTATTCAATGAATTCTATGAACTGGTTATATGCTTTTGAAGATGACCTATTTTAAACTACTTCTGCTTCTGTGAAAATCACATCACCTCCTTTAATGTCTACTGGACAACAAGTGCCACGAGAAGCCATCCAACATCTCACCAGCCAGCTGACAAATGGTTCCTTTACAGCTCATGAAATGGGGCCTTGCTCGAGTTCAAGTTACCTACTACAGGGAAGGACAATACTGCATTGTAACCGACTACAAGGATCTCTGCTTTGGACCTCTCACCTGTGGTGTTGACATGACCAGCTTCTGTTTTGTGCCACATGAACACATTATCATTAGCCATACTGTTATCACTCCTGTTCCCACCTCGGAACTTCATTCATTCATTCATTCATTTATTCATTCCTTTTATTGGAAAGAAAATTGAAAGAAAATATATTGTTTACAATTGCATCCATACATTAAATAGAAAGGATACAATCAATAAACACATACTGTACATAAAATACATTGCATACATTAGTTCCAGTATAACTTATTAATCAGGAATACCTTATATTGTAAAATTCAACCAGAACAATCACAGGAGCTTTGGAACATTCCAGCAATAGAGACTTTAAAATGGGTATACGAGATAAGTTAATTTAAATGACATCTTTTACTTATCAAATCCAAGTACAAGGGACAGAGGACGCTAGCTTAATGGAACCAAATTTGGACCGCTGTTTAGGTTTTAAAAAACTTACCATATTAAGTGATTAGACTGATAGTGACCCTGACTATGTAAATGCTATAGAACAGTATTTTCCAGTTTTCAATGTGCATATCAACCCACTCACCCTGAATCTCAAAACCTTATTAGAGAGAAAGGCTTCACATCTTATCCATATTGGTAATAATATTACTAAAGCGTGTAATTCTCTTAATGAACTATTTCATGATGGTGATACAAGTACTGCAATATCTAACACCTGATTAGAACTTACATTCAATGGTTTTATTTATTCTTCAAGCCTTTTTGATTATGTTCCTTATTTTTGCCTTATGCTGCACTGTCCATCAACATTGTGAGCAGTTACACTTTCTTTATGCAACCTAATCCCCCAAGCTTTATCCCACAAGGGCATGTTCCATTCAAAATGAATTAAACAGAGTTTTGCTTCCACAAGAAGCCATGAGAAGCCATCCAACATCTCACCAGCCAGATGACAAATAGTTCCATTACCTGCCCCATACAAGGCTACTACTGATGTGGAAAGTAAGCAAAATAACACCAATATATAAGGCAGGAGATTCAGCTGATACAAATAACTATCATCCTATAGAAGTTTTGTCTATTTCATCAAACTGTTTAGGGAAACTAGCTTCCAGGCAACTCTGCAATTATACGGACAAGTATGGGCTACTTATCCAATATCAATCAGGGTTCCACAGGGGATACTTTGCATCACTGCTCTGATGGAGTATAGTGACTTGATCTGTTCTTCTTTTACTGAAGGTGGGGAAGCAGCAGTGTTTTTTATAGATGTATCCAAGGCTTTTGACCTGGTGGACCAATCCATTTTAAGGGTGAGTTTAGTAGGCATGGGTTTCTCTGAGGATCCTCTGTTTTGGCTTTCGTCATATTTGGTGGGGCATTCACAGAGTATCCAGATACAGCAATACCTATATGAATGCATGCTTAAAAAAGCAGGATCCCATAATGGTCTATCTTGGGACCCCCACTATTTCTGCTATTTAATAACAATTTGTCCTCTTTGGTCTAGCACATATCTATTAGACTATATGCAGAAGAGACAGCTTTAGTGGCTTCGGGAGATGACCTGGATGACCTGCAGAGAAAACCCCAGGCCAGCTTTGCTAGGGTGCAGGAGTGGTTCACCAGGTCATGGCTGATAATGAGTATTAAAAGACCAAAGTTTTGCATTTTGTCTCAGAAAGACACAATAATCCTTCACAGTTGCAGATATATGCAGCTGATCAATTGCTAATAGAACATGCTAATACTTATAGCTATTTGGGAATAGTGTTTGATTCTACACTGACCTTTAGGGACCATGTATATGCAATAATTAGTAAGGTAAACAAGAAACTAGGGGCTCTAAAAAGAATAAGTAGATTCCAAATATTGTCATATAGTAAAAAGATCACTGAGCAAATCATCTTGTCTTCTGTAAAATATGGTGAATTTGTTTATAGGTCTGCAAACAAATTAATGCATACCTCTCAAACTCTTGCCTCCTGAATCAGGGACAAAGATTAAAAAAATCAGGGACAAGGATCCAAAATCAGGGACACATCTAAAAATTGGTATTATTCACTCAGAAAGCTGATAGACTAAAGTGAAGTGTGTTAAGATGCATTTTCTAAAGAAGAAGTCTATAACTTTAATGTTTGACATTAATTTGTGATTTTAATCTCCACTGTTCTGTCACAAAAATGCAAATTTTATGAGGAACAGAGGAAAATTTTGAGGCAAAATCAAGGACATGCCTGAAAATTAGGGACGGTTGAGAGGTATGAATTAATGTTGAACAAACTTGACAAATTACAATACAGAGCAGCCAGAAACGTTCTCTGTTGTAAATTTAGAATACATCACTGTCTACTTCTATCTAGACCTGACAGGTTGCCACTTGAGATGGAATATGCAAGGAGTTGGTTGACATTTATTCGCAAGTACAGGACTAATTATTCGGATCAAAATATCTCAAAAAATGTTATTTCCTAGTGTCTTAGAAAAAAGGAAATATTTGGTTAGGTCGGCTCACCAAAACAAAATCCAACAGAAAAGGTGTATTAATAGATCTAGGAATTGTACTCTGAGATCCTTGGCAGCCCAATTTTGGAATGTGCTACCTTTCCCTGCATGGGCTAAAACTAACCACAGCTCTTTCATAAAAATGTCGAGGGACCATTATACTTTCACTTGTCAGCGTATGAAATAGAATTAGCTTTCTTCTCCCCACTCCTACCATATGTGCACGTTTGGTCTCTCTGTCGATACTTGTGTTACTAGATACAATGATATAATGGTTGTGTGTTTTTTATTGACAATTTCTTTATATTGTACATGTTTATATTTTTATGTGTAACTTAGATAGACTACAAGATTGTCTTGTAAACGGGACCTATAAAGTCCAAAACAGCATATTTGCAATATACAGTAAAAACAAAGTTTTTGCCTACCTACCTACCTACCACAGTGCTCTCTCTTTGGTGTTGCCTCCTTATCAGGAAACAAGGGGGTAATATGTAGACCTGGGCACCCCATATACCCCCATGCATTATATAACACCTATTGTTGCAGCACAAGGTGCAATTTATATTTCTTTTACACTTTTTACTCTTGTTATTATGTGCTTAGTAACTGTTATCCAGCATGATTATTTGGTAGTGCTTATGTGTCACGTACAACTTTTTTCTTTGTTACAATAGTCAACACCTCTTATGATTCACTGTAATGTTACCCCAAACTAGCCATCTTTTATTTATTTTTTTTTTTATTTTAGTCTTTGGTAACCGGTTAAGGCCCACTAGGCACAAGTGCCTGTTTTCAGGGGTGACCTGGGAGCACTGGGAGGTTAAGTGACTTGCTCAGAGTCACACAGTATGTAAGTGAAGGTTGTCAGAATCAAACTCAGGTCTGGGCTGCTAGATGTACCAAGATCATTCACACCTCGTTCCTCTAACCTCTAGGATATACTGCCAGCCCATCATCAGCTTTATTGTTATCAGTGTACATGTGGAAAACAAGTAATGATCTAACTCTCTGAGGTGCTAACTACCCACCAGTAGAATTGCCATATTTGGTTCTTTTGCCTTTTTGGAAGAGCCCATTACCTATTAACATACGTTGTTATCTATAGTATAAGAATGTCTGTAAGACTGTTTTTCACTGAGTTTGCATGAAGATTCCATGGTGTTTGGAGGTTTCTGAACTTTCAATAAGTGTGCTGTTTTTCTGTATTTTCTGGAATAAACTTTCCTCTGCACCATGTGGGCTTCTGTGTTGTGTTTTGCCAACAGGTCTAGACTCCTACCATCCAGCAAAGCCTTTGAAACCATTCCACATAGGTGACTCATTAACAAGCTGGGCAGCTTAGGAGTGTCCAAAGGTGGCAAACTGGGAAAGGAACTGGTTTGGAGATAGAGAGTGGTGGTAAATGGAATTAATTCTGAGGAAGGGAGGGTTAACAGGGGGGTGCCATGGGGATCAATACTGGGGCCAGTCCTCTTTAATGTTTTTAGTAGCAACATTTCAGCAGGGCTAGAAGGGAAAGTAGGCCTTTTTGCAGATGATGCAAAAATCTGAAATAGGGAAGGCATTCTGTGGGGGCTGACTAGAGATCTAAGAAAGCTAGAGAAGAGGTCAAGGGTGTGGCAGCTAAGTTGCAAAGTGAAGAAGTGCAAAATCATGCACTTGGGCACAGAAACCCAGAGGCAGTGTACAAAATGTTCTATGGGTAAGGTGCTAAAAACTACAGTGTCCTGCTGCTCCCAAAGGCTTGAGTGGCAAAACTTCAGTGTTGGGTATGGCAGAATGTGGAGGTTATGGGAACCACTCCACTCCCTGGGTACTTATAGCTGGTACTGTTGCCTAGGCTAAGCTATAAGGAGGTAATACTCAAATTATTCCTTGAAATGTTTTAAAATGAAATATTAGCTTTAAAAACTGTTTGAACTGTGGTATTTGTGAGTGAATACTGGAAGCATCACATAGCTACTTCCGGTTTCACAGGGATAAGGATCCATGTTCTAGTGAGCGGGTGTGAGCGCTAGTGGGAGCAAGCACATCAACAAGCATGGAGATGTGCACAGAGCATGTGTCTGCTGTGTCCACTGGGGACACCAGGGACCAGGACCAGGAGCATTACAAGTGAGCAAACTGTCAATGAAACACATTATAAGGTATTGTAGGACTGTTAAAGTACTTTGCAAATAGGCTATAATTATGTTTTATGGTAAAGGAAGGGAATGGAGAATTCAGAAGCAATGCAAAAGTTGTTTGATGTACAAAGAAGGGGCCAAAAGTAATGACTTCATATGTGACAACTGCTTACTTGTTGAAACACTAAGGGGAAAAATTAGACAATTAAAAAAAGGGTGGAAGTCCAGAAAGAAATAGGGGATTTGGAAAACTTTTTGGATACCATGGTTGAGAATCTATCTGTACAAGGGCAAGATATGATAATCAGTACACCTAGCAATCTGAGGCAAGGCCCCAAGTCTAATAAAGTGGTGGACTGGAAATCAGTAAAGTTAAATAAAACCAAACATACAAAACAAAAAAAAATATCAGAGCAAAATAAGTACTCTGCCAAAAGATGAGCAGCTACTACTCTAAAATAGGTATGACATCTTAAAACATGAACCACAAACAATGCCCCATGATGTAAAACCAGATTCCAACATATCAACAAACATCCCAGAACAGAGTGACACACTAACTCCCCAGGAAGTGTTAGAGGAAATTGAAAAATCTTCTGGAAAAAAAAGAGATTGCTAATAAGCTGCCAGGTTTAGATACAGAGCATTTAGAGAAAAGAGGTAGCCTTCAAGATATAGAACTGGAAGTCAGGGATATCCTCATCATTGGGGATTTTATTACAAGGGGTACAAACACACTCATATGTGGAGGGAGAAAAAAGAACACAGTGGTAAACACCCTCCCAGGGGTCTGGTTGACTGACATAGATACATTATTGGATGGTTTAATGGAGGAACCCTCAAACCCTTAGTCATACTTCATGTAGGAGTCAATGATATCGGAAAAAGTGACAAAGTAACAATTCAAAACAACTGTAAAATGTTAACCAACAGGATAAAAAATAAAGGGGGTGAAATAATCATCGCAGGTATATTACCTACACATGGATTTCACGCTTGCAAAAATGAAACCATGGATGAAATAAATATATGATTACAGCATTTTGGCAAATTAAATAAAATTGGATGGATGGACAACTGTATAACATTCCAGAATAAGGTAGTTTACAAAGGGGATGGATTGCACTTAAATAGAGCTGGGACAAGAATGTTGGGGAAGAGGATAAATGAGGTTATTAAAGTACAGTTAAACTGGTTCGAGGGGAGATGATACACCAGACATAACAATACAGAACAGAACAAAAGCACCATCCACTAGCAAACATGTGAGGGATTGGAATGGGGTTCTTGTAAATGCGAGAAGCTTGGTTAATAAATTTGACAAATGTAAACATCTTCTACATTCCTGGAACATCCATATTGCTTTAGTGATGGAAACTTGGTGGGAGGATACTGATCCCTGCAATAAAAATATTGATGGCTACTCCCTTTATGTTAAATCCAGAATCCATAGGAGAGGTGGAGGAATAGCTATTCATATTAAGAATACAATAAATAGCCAAGAGGTAATTCTGGAACATAACAGCTTAGAAATAATTTGTGTAAAGATATTTTTAAATAAAGAAGCCAACATAAATTTAGGGTTAGTTTATAGGCCTCCCTCAATTTCAAGAGATGATGACAATTTATTAATAGATTACATATGAAAATTAGATACAGCTGAGAAAAACATATTAATGAGAGATTTTAATTTACTGGGAATTCACTGGATAGAGCAAAGAGTTACCACCAGTTTTAAAACCAGTTATCTAGAAGCCATAGATCAAGCAGGGCTAGAACAAAAAATGAGTGTAGGAACGAGAGGTGGTAATACTCTAGACCTCATTATGGCAAAAAGGGAAAATGTGGACAAAATTGAGGTCAGAAGTCCCCATGGAAATAATGATCATCAGATGGTCATTTTTCAAATAAAGGAAGACTCCATTATGGAGGTAAATAACAATAATACATGTAAGCTACATTTTGGTTGGGCTGATTTTCATTCTTTTAAACTAACTATGGATATATTGGACTGGCAAAACAACTTCACTAATAAAACAGTAGAGGAAATGTGGTACTATTACTAGAGAAACTAAGAACAGAAATAGGTAGTCATATACCAAGTAGATTAAAAACATAAAAAGGTCCAAATGCATGCTGCAATACAAACATAAAGAAACTAATATGGAAGGAAAATATAATGTATAGAACAATATGTAAGCAATAATACCCAACAGGGTGGGCGGTATTGTGCTATATCGGCCCATCCAGGGGGCGTAATGAGGCACAAAACCACAGGCGGAGAGCCTTATAGCCTCAGGAAGGTCCAGTATAAAACAATACCGCCCACCCTGGAGGGTATTACTGTGCTTAGAAAATGGGCAACTGTATTATATGTTTGCAAAAAATATTATGTTTATCTGTTGAAACTCTTAGTGTTTGATTTCATTTGCAAGAAAATAGTTCCTCTGCCTCCATTAAAATGCTGTGCTGTTTAGGACTTTGTTCTATTGGAGCTGCCTGTCGTGGTTACCCCTCCCCCCCCAACACTCACACACAAGGCTTAAAGTTGCTGGCTTGGTAAAGTATGGGGGTTATCTGCAAAAGGGCAGAATAGGGAAATGAGTTGAGAGGCAGAGCAATTTCTTAAGAAGCACTACTGTGTACTGCAGAAAAACGAACTATGGCGCGAATGATCGCAAAACATTTCATGCTGTTTAACGTTACAGTGGCAGATCGCTGGTAAGTTTGTTCAGTTTTTGTAGAGGCAGTGGGGTGTAACAAGTCTTTCTTGGCAGTTTTTAATGTGTTTTTGGGAGATAGCAGTTGAACAGCAAGCAGTGCAGGCACGTAGCATTTGTGAGTTCAGCTGCTACTGAGAGGCGCACGAAGCCCTTTTAAAAACGGCCGGTTAGGTAAAGCGAATCGGACTGGCAACTTCTTGTATCTTTTATTTTAAAAATGTGTGGCTGCTATTGTAGTCATGTATTTAAATGAAAATAAGTCTGAATGGGGGGGGGGGATGACAGGCTGCCAACTCGCCCACTAAGCAACAGAAAACAATGGCGGCACGTCAGCTTCAAAAATTCTAAGTGGCCCCATCATTTCAGTAATTAGTCCAGTTGCATTTGGCACTTTTCCTGATCTGGGCTCTGCTGTCAAATAGACCAGGGCTGTGGGTTGGGAACTGGCCAATCAGAAGGAAAGATTTTACATGCCCATTTTCTAATAAAATCTAACAACCTAGGGGGAAAGACAATTTACAGAACCATAGTAAAGGAAGAAAAAATGACTATTAGAATGGCTAAAGCTGACTATGAACTAGTATTTGCCTCCAAAACCAAGCATAATTATAAAATGTCCCATACTTATATTAACAGTAATAAGAAAATTGTGCACAACATTGGCCCATATACAAATTCTGAGAGGAGAGAAGCAAATGACAAGGAAACAACAAACATTAAGAACAACACATGAGATGATGGGCAAAACATTACCTATTACAAGTGAGGAATGGGATTTAGGGATAACAATATCCTCAGACCTCCAGTTGAGCTCACACTGTAGCACTGTCACCAAAAAAGCTAACCCATATCTTAATTGTATTTTACTACACATCAAAAGCAGGGATAAGAAGGTCATCATCAGCGTTCGATTTTAACACTGTCTTACTAGCCCAAACCCTAGTGCAAATTGGCCAGGGCTAGTACAGCTCACCCTCTACTTGTTCATCTTGACTAGTGCAGGTTTTCCATGGCTGTTAGTAAAGCTAAAAATGTCCCTGCATTAGTTGGCTCTAGTCTTCCTACTAATCTCTTAGTGTTGCAGAAGACCTGGTGTGATTAACACCTCATTAAGATCTGCAGTTATCAGACAGTTCAAGAAGGGGATCCCACAAAAGGCTTAATGCGAGTAATTATCACTGCACTGTCAGAACTTTTAGCTAGTGTCCAGGGTGTGCTCAAGGGTAGAAGCTGTTAAGTCACTAGTTTCCAGTTCTAAATGTGTCTCTGACAATTTGTCCCACATTATTAACACCAGTGCCCCTCATTTTCCCACATTGTGAGTGTATGTATCCAATATTTCAGTGAAAAAATGCTAAAAGGCATACAGGGTCTACTCTGCAGGTGGTAGGTTTTATCCCAGCCTCACCATAGCTGCTCCCTCTCCCCTTTAAATCTCTCAGCTAAGTACTTTACCTACCTTCCTACAATTTGAGTGTCTGTATCCAACATTTAAGTGACAAAATGCTAAAAGTTATACAGGGTCTGCTCTGCAGGTCGTGGGTTTCATTTTAGCCTCACCATAGCTTCTCCCTCTCCTATCCAAATCTCTCAGCTCTGTACTTCTCCCATCACCAATGCAGACCATACTCTGAAATGACTATCCAGAGACCCCTAGCTACCATTACTGACACATTTAGGGGTCCTCAGCTCTTCTAAATGGATCATGCTGGCAAACACCATCCATATAGTCCCACTCTTATCCTACTCAGCATGTCCTTTCATCCTAAAAAACAAAGCTTTAGTGCATGTATGGAACAAAACACCTTAATAAAAGAAATAATTTGAAAGGTTACAATAAGCATTCCTAGGGTGCATAGATCATCCTATATAGAAACAGAGGTAGTATAGTACACCTGCGTACTGTTTACCCTGACCTGATAAAAGGAGAATATTTAAAAAAAAGTCTGTTACTGTTAGGACATAGCATTTTAAAATTAATACTTTTAAAAATAAAAATGTCAAAGTTTTCTGTTTCCAAGCCTCTTAGGTCTGCATAGCCCCCTCCCAAATAAATCCTAGATGTGCTCCTGGCTCACTTGACACTGTACAAAAACTTCCAGAAGTGCTGGACCCTAGTTGATCACAGGGTAGGAGCTGAAAGTACCTTTCTTTGCCTGACTCTGTTCATTGCCCTGTGGGTGGTGGGGAGAGTGTGGTAAGGTGCATGATGATGCCAGCTATTGTGTGTGCAGAGCTAGGTCTACTTGACTGAACATTTGCTACTGTGTTATCCTCTGGTTCAGGGGGTGCAGGAAGAGAGGAGGCCATGGCAGAAAACAATGGGAGGGAAACACACTGTGTGAGATAGCATTGCAGTCTTTTTTTATGCTGGGGCCAGAAACAATGTGGGACCAGGATAAATGCACAATAATCAGAGTATTTTCTGGGCTTGCATTTTTTCCTGTATAAGCGATGAAAATTTACCATTACAATTGTGGGCTAGTGCAACTATCTGTGGGCTAGTGCAATTTTGAATCAACTTGTCCTGCTGGCTAGTGCAAAAAAAAGTTAAAGTTGACCCCTGGTCATCATCCCCTTGTACCAGGCACTGGTGCAACTACACCAGGAGTATGGAGCGCAGGTATGGGCTCCGTATAAGAGGGGTAACATCTTAAAGCTGGAGAAAATCCAGAAAAGAGATACAAAAGCAATAGTAGGAAACAAAGATGTGCTGCACTCAGAAAGACTTAGGAGTCTGGACATGTTCACCTTACAATATAGGAGGATAAGGAGGACATGTGTATGATCTACAGAGCATTACATGACAACATATTGTGGACTGACTGTGGCCTTAAATTAAAAAGATTGGGTATATAACACCAGGGGGCACCATCTTCAACCAGCAGTAGGGAAATTGAATCTACTAAAAGGGAAACAATGGTTTTGCCAAAGAGTGGTGAACTAGTGGAATAGTATACCAATTGAAGTGGTAACAAGTAGTTCAATGGAACTTTTCAAAAACAGACAGGACAGTTTCTGTATAAACAAATATGAGATAGCATAAGTTTTGGCACACAATTAGACGTACGTCTATTCTGCTTGTAGTTCCTATGAAACCTATGAAAATGGAGACAGCAGTATTAACAATCACCAAACAGGAAAGAGTCCTGAGGGAGGTAATAATATCTGATGACCTAAAGGTGGCCAGACAGTGTGACAAGACAGTGGGGACAGCTAGTGGGATGCTTGGGTGCACAGGGAGGAAATAGCCAGCAGACAGAGAGAGGTGGTATTATCACAGTATAGATCACTGGTGAGACCTCACCTAGAGTACTGTGTCCTGTTTTGGAAACCACATCTCTGGAAAGACATACAGTAGAAGTGGCCCAGAAAAGGGCAACTAAAATGGTGCAGGGTCTACATAAAAAGCCCTATGGGAAGAAACTAAAGGACCTTAGTATGTGCACCCTGGAGGAAACTAGCGAGAGGGGGGATATGATAGATACTTTCAAATACCTCATGGGTATAAATACGGTTCAAGAGGGAAGCATTTTCAGAAAAAAAAATGCTCAAGAACAAGGGGTTACAGTATGAAGCTGGAGGTGGGGTAGGCTCAGGGGAGATGTTAGGAACTACTTCTTCACAGAAAGAGTGGCACATGCCTGGAACTGTCTCTCAGTGGAAGAGGTGGTGAGGGCAAAAATGTTAACAGGATTCAAGAATGCATAGGATAGGCATAAAGGAATCTTAGTAGTAAAGAAAGGGAGGGGTAAAGCTAGAGATCAAGCAGGGTCTGCAGTGTTACAGTGGGTAGGGAAAATGAGCAGATTAGGTGAGCCAAATGGTCCTTATCTGCTATCAGATTCTATGTTTTTAATACTGGACAGTAATTTGAGTGTGCATATTAATGTTTTATCTTCCCTTGGTTGTTCTGGGGCTTGCAGCTCTTCACCAAGTCCTATAACTATTATCAGTGAACCAAATTACTCAAAGAGTATGTAATCCTCATCTTTAGGGGATTTGTGCAGAATTGGAAAATTTTGAAATTTATAGAATGTCGATTGAATTCTGTAAAGTTCTGCAACATGCCTGTGAATAAGTAAATGCAGCAAACTACAGCACTGCTAAGTCTGTGTAGGCTTTATTCAAAGTGCAAAAATGTAAAATACAATTCCAGCCGCAGCTTAAGTTGGGAACCTCAACCGGTTTCACACTTCCTATTGCATCATCAGAAGGATCCTGTGAACTCTGCTGAATTTCATGGCATTTTTTAAATTTCTTAATTTGATCACAAGTCAGCCCCCTGTTAAGCTAGAGACCTGACATGGGATATGGTTACTTTTAGAATGGTGCCCCAAATATGCACCAAACAACATACAGTATGTGAATCAGATTTTTCAAATATATAGGTGCTCAAGCTCTGGCAATTCATTTTTGGAGAAATTCATGGAAATATTTATCTTCTTATAACTTACCATCTTTGAAGACAGGTACTGTATGTGAAAATTTGAATGCATAACTTTTTTTGCAAGGGTCATAGTAATGATTAAATATGGGGAGACTGAATTTGGAAATGTTTAAATTACAGGTGTTACAAATTTTGCTATGTAACTACTCAAACATTTTCATAAAAAACTTTCTAAAAATGTGAATGTTTGTAACTGCTCTGCTCTTGCAGTTATTGACCCAATATTTGCCATGTATATTCAAAGTCACTGCATCCTGATACCTAACAAAACTGGAAACTAATTGGTTTAGTAATTTTAAATTTACAGTAGAAATACCAAAAATATTTATTGGCTGCATTTTCTCAAATGTTTATGGCAGCATAATAGGTAACGCCTTCAAACCTCCACTCGTGGAATTAAACATTCACAAAGCACATGTACGACTGGGGGCCATTCAGGGAAAATTGAAGTAATGTTCTGGTAGTAGCCAAGAAGAAGGCAGCTAGGAAAGTCTTAGTGGTTGGAGATTCTATGATCAGGAAAAGAAAGGATGGTGGGTGGAGGGATGAGGGTTCAAGGATGGTCAGGTGCCTTCCTGGGGCATCAACCATCTGGGTATAGACATAGAACAGGAAGGATAGTGGAGAAGAGGGGAAGATTTGGGGGTGTTGGCACAGTTGGGTAACAATGACCTGGTTAGTCAGCCTGTGGAGCAAGTGAAGCCGAACTTTCAGAGACTGTGGTACAGAATTCAGGCACACTCGGCCTCCCTGGCCTTTTCTGAGGTCCTCCCTGTGTGGAGTGAGTGGGTAGGGAAAGAAAGAGTATGGAGGGAAGTGACAGAGGAATTAAAGGCATGGTTAAAGAGGTGGTGTCAAGAGAAAAGGTACCACTTTGTGGGGGATTGGAGAAACTTCTGTGACAGAAGGCTTTTCAAAGGTGACAGCCATAATTTGGCAAGTGTGGGGATTAGAGGGCTGTGGAAGACATTTGACTTCTGCTTTAGATAGCTAAACTGATGGGGGACACTGTGGCTCGAAGAAACCATGGTAAAGGGAGTTTGTAAGGGGACCCTAGATAGTGCTGCCTCTGTACTGGGGACTAGTAGCAGAAAGGTGGGTATAAATAAAGTTGAGTTTCATGAAGGATTACTGCAAGAGGCAATGGGGGAAGACTTTCAGGGTCAGCAAGCAATAGAAAAAATAAGTAGGTAAGGAGAATAGAAAGGAATGCAAGTGTAGGATCCCAAAACAGCAAAAAAGGATCTGGTGCTAGTTGAAAGGGGTCTGCCTTAATGCCAGAAATTTGGCAAATACAGCCAGTGAGCTTCAGACATTGGTGACAGATACTAAGGTGGATCTTATTACCATAATAGAAACTTGGGCCACAGATAATAATAAATGGGACATGTCAATGCCAGGCTACACAATATTTAGGCAGGATAGAGGAGAAAGCAAAGGTTGGGGATGTAGCCGTATATGCCATGGCAGGCACAGAGGCTGTGGAGTATGTTCACATCAAGGAAGCAAAGGGGAAACAGCCACCGTGAGTTCACCTTGACAACACAATCAAGAAACAAAATACAGGTGGCATGATCTATGGACCACCAGAACAAGAGGAAGAAAAAGAGAGATAGGGAGCTTAGGGAAGAGTTGATAAGGTGAGTGAAGAAGGGGGAAGTAGTGGTGGTGGGTGATCTGAACCTGCCAGATATCAATTGAGCACTCCAGTGGTTAGGTGAACCAGAACTCAGGCCCTGTGGGATACATTTCCAGAATGCTTACTAGTGCAGCTAGTTAAGGAACCCACTAGATAGGAGGCCATTCTTAATTTGGTGCTCAGCAACTCAGAGGTGAGTGGAGTGAGGATAAGGGAACCACTTGGGTTCAGTGATGATAACTCCATTTGGTTCAGGCTGGTCCTCAGGACCAGAATGCCCCCATCAAAAGATGAAGTCTTAGATTGCAGAAGAGCTTACTTCCACTTGATCAGGGTGCTACTCCAAGACAAACTGACCAGGGAGGACAGCATCAGAGGTGTACAAGAAATATGGGCAATTAAAGTGATCATTATTGAGGCAACAAAGTCATGCATAATAACAGTTTCAAAATGAAACAGATACAAGAGACCAGTAGGGTTCTTGGAAGATTCAGAGAAGCAGTGAGGGCCAAGGAAAAAGGCTTTCAGCAGGTACAAGAAAAAGAGGGGGGGAATGAAGTGAGTACCAAACGAGAGCTAGGAAAGCAAAGAGGATGGGTATGGAGGCAAAGGTTGACACAGAGGTGCACTTTGCTGAGGATAAGGGAACAATTCTTCAAATATATTAAGGAAAAGAGTAATCAAGGAGGGGTATTGTTAGACTACAAGGAACGTACTAGAGGGTAAAAGAGGAATGAACAGCAGCCATCCTTAATGATTACTTCTCTCTGTCTTCACAATGGAAGATGGTGGGCCCTGCCTGAAAGTGGCATCAAGGCAGCTGACAGAATCATTTCTGAAATGATGCAGACAGTATTTACCAGAGAATGGGTCCAGAGCTGGCTTCAAGTTCTAAAGGTTGATAAAGCCCAAGGACTAGATTGGATGCACCCAAGGATGTTCATGGAACTGGCTGTGGAACTGGCTAAGCCCCTAGTAGTGATACTCAGTAACTCAGTAGCTCAGTTCAGACAATGGGATTTCCAAAAATCTGCAGGGTAATAGATGTAGTACCACGAAAGGGGGGGTGCAACTGGAGAATTACAGACCTGTCAGCCTTACCTCTGTAGTTGGTAAACAGATGGACCCACTGATCAGAGAACCTTGGACTACCTAGACATCACTAGTCTACAAGATATTAAACAGCATGGGTTTTTGGCAGGGATGTCTTGTCAGACTAAGCTGACAGTTTTTTTTTTTTGACTGGGTAACAAAGGTAGTAGATAAGGACCACATTATGAATTTACTATGATTTCATCAAGGCTTTCAACTATTGCCACACAAGAAATTGCTGAAGAAGCTGGAGGACCTTAGCATAGCTAGGGACAGTTAGATGGATAGAAAACTGGTTGAGAGAGAGACAGCAAATGGTGGTAGTAAATGGGGTCAGATTGGAAGAGAGGGAGGTAATGAGCGGAGTGCCACAGGGATCTGTCTTGGGCCATGTCCTCTTCAATATGTTCATCAGCAACACTGGAGAGTGTATCTGGAGAAGGCTGTATCTCTTTACTGATGACACAAAGCTCTGTGTTAGGGTAGATAGACATGAAAAGATCAGGGAGATGCACAGGGATCTACACAGGATAGAAAGATGTTCAGAGGTTTGGCAGTTGAAATTCAATACCACAACATATAAGGTTATGCACCTAGGGGAAAAAAACAGGACACAGTACTGGATGGGAGATGTTAAAAATTAGCACTACAGCAGAGGAAAAGGGGCCTGGGAGTCATCATTAGTGACTGTTTCAGACCACACTGGTGTAACAAGTCCTATAGTAAGGCCAATGGGGTGCTAGGGATTTTGACAGAAGAAGAAAACAGGAGGTAGTAATACCCTAGGTAACTGGTGAGGCCACATCTGGCATACTGTGCTAACTTCTGAAGTTCTCAGCTAAGGAAAGATAGTGACAGGCTGGAGAAGGTGCAGTACAGAGTGACTAAGAAAATTCAGGGTCAACAGAGCAGATCTTATGAAGATCATCTGAAGGTACTGAACATGTATTCACTGAAGACCAGTTGAGAGAGGGGTGATATGATGGAGTCCTTCAGGTTCCTGAAAGGAATAAACAAGGTGAACTGTGGGTAACTATTTAGCAGGAGTGCACTGTCAATAACCTGAGGTGATTATTGGACTCTGGAGGGGGGAGATTTAAGAGGGCTGTGAGGAAGTTCTATTTTATGGAAAGGATGGTGTGGCCATGAAATAGTCTGCCAGCCAAGGTGGTGGGCAACAAGTAGAAATGGTTTCAAGCATGACTGAGAGTGAAGAGTTTGGTGATTGCTTAGGTCAGTAGTTGTAGGGAGTGGAGCAGTGAGTGAACCTGGAGGGATAAAACTCCATATGGACATAGGTCTAAGGCAGATACGGACATCCAGGCAGACTAGTAGGGTCTCTGACTCTTTGCTGCTGTCATTGTCAATGTTTATATATATATATATATATATATATATATATATATATATAACTACTTCAGTTTAGTTGAGCTAAGCTTTTTTGAGTCCTCTTGTTCTTTCTTTGGTGACTGTTTTACCCCATCCCTTTTGTCTCTAAGTTTAACCAAATAGACACACTGGATCTATTGGCCCCCTTGATATTCACCTTGTTCTTCATAGTGATGCGCTCCCTTAAAAATACAGTCACCTACAGGATTCCTGATTTCATCACATCAATCGCATTTGAATAGCCAGAACTCCCCCATTTTGTTGCTCCAGATATTTCAGTCCCCCACTTCATCTTTCTGAATGCCTTGAAGTAGACTTGCAAGCACAGTGAGTTCTCAGGATATTTAATTTTACTGGGTGTAACTTGCTTGCATTCAAGCTGAAATTGTTGCTGGTCCATCAGTGCAGTGGCAGTGCTACTGCTTGTGATGCCAGTGACCTTGATTTGGGAACAGGCCTGAGTCATAGGAGTTAACAGGGAGGAGAAGAATTAAGTGTCCCACAGGACATTCTCCTTTTCTGGAGAAGAAGAGTACCATCCTCCACCACACTAGTGCCGCCTGGGTGATCACAGATGGCAATGCAGATTGAGGACTACTGGAAGGGAATGACATTACTAATGTCAGGGTCCTAGCTCCTTGAGGTCCTTGCCTTGACATTCTGCAAGTGGGGAACAAAAATGGAAAAAAGTCTACTGCTTACTAACAAAAGACCCTGGTACACCCTATGGCTGAACCTGACTGACCAGGCCACCTCATGATGAAAGTTGTGCCATTCAGTGGTACATCCCCTCCATCCTGTCCTCACCCAGGGAGCAAGCTGAGACATTATGAAGAATGCCAGCTGGATGCAGGTATGTCTGGTGAGGGTAGTTTTTGGGAGATTTGGGGAGAGTGCAATCAGTAGAGATAGGAAGGGGGCATAAACAGAGAATATAAAAAAAGTTGGAATTGCTTCCTTGCTCCAACAAAATGTCTGCTATTATTGGGCTACCCAGCTAAGATGTCTGCCTTTTGGTGAGCCCAAGTTTCTAGCTCCTGCAAATGGTGACTTCCTGCACTAGCTGCCTTCTCAACCCCTATCCTTTAATTTATATCCCTGGAGTTCAGGGGCCAGATTCATAAAAGTTTGCCTCGGTGGAAACCCAGTTTGCCTTGCGCAAACTGGGTTTTGCACAGAATCAGTATTCACAAAGCCCAGTTTTCCCATGTAAATTGGGTTTGTGCCTGGGCAAAATTGTGAGTAGGGCTGCAATACACATGAGGGGGAAGGGACCTGCATATCCCCACAGTCCAATTAACAAAGGTTGTGCTCCATTCAACTGCTTTTTGCAAAGGACCTTTGCTTGGATAAATTACTGCCAACCAAGACCTGGTGGTAACTGTGAAACACCTGTGGTTGGCAGAGGTACTATGACATCTCACATTCCTCCCCTTTCTCCAATCCCCGTCCCCAAATAAATAAGCTATTCTCTGGTAGTCTAGGACCCTTCCCCCTCCCAGATCACCAACTCATATGAGAAATAATATTTCCATTGTGTAGTGGCCCCTCCCCACTCTCCGATTGCTGTCCCCAAGAAAGAAATCCATTCCCTGGTAGTCTAGGGTTCCTTTCCCCCTCCTCAGTTACCAACACATATGAAAAATAATGTTTTCATGGTGTAGTGGTCCCTTCCTTTTCTCCAACTGCCTCCCCCCAAAAAATAAATCTATTCCCTGGGAGTCTAGGGTCCCTCCCCAATGTCCAACCCCAGATGAAAAATAATTTTTCATAGTGTAGTGGTTCCCCCCTCCCTGGTCACCGATTGCCCTCCCCAAATAAAGTAAACTCATTGACTATGATTGGCACTGGAAAACTGCTATCTGTGTACTGTATCTCCATTACTCAGTGGCCTGCAACAATGTCCTGTCCAGCATGTTCCTGTGCCTTGTCAGGTCTGCTTGCTTCCACCAGTGAAACTCTTCATATTTCTGCCAACCATACCCAGGCTTACAGGTGTGCATGGTCATAACCCTGCTGTAGTAATTCCAAAGACCATTTGGCTTCTCTGGAGCTGCCTGTTGTATTATTCCTGCAAAGATGGTAAATGCTGCTGATCAGTACTCCAGAATGTGTAAGATCTGTACCATTCTCCTTATTTCTCTGGCATCATTCTTTTTCTTTTTCTACTCCTTTTCCTTGGGATCCCTGGGGGGATTCAGGAGTGTGAATATATCTACATATTCTCCACTCAAGATCTGTAAGTGCACCTTGTTGTTGAGGTGTGATCCCACAGGCTGTTCCAGTTTTACAGAGCCAATTGTTGGGGAGGGACCACTGTCTGGGCTTAAGTCATGGTCACCAGTGCTTGTCTCTCCATATTTAGGGAGGAACTGACCCCAATAACTGTTGCAATGGACCTATCCCACCAGGTGCTTTCCCCCTCTGGATATGCCATGAGCTGGTCGAACTTTGGCTCTAGTGCTAATGGCTTCTGCACCGAAACTGGTGCCTCCACAAACCCCCATCTGGAAAATGGATGATTATGCAGGCAACCCCACCAGCAACACCAGTCTACACCTCCTAGGTGGATCTTTTCAAACTGGCATACCAGGTCATAATGTCATACACTTAATGGCGTATGACATTATGGCGAATCCCAGACCTGTGCGCTCTCCGAGTTGGACCCCTGAGTTAGAATCTTTAGTGGAGGAGGTTTGGGTATAGCCTCCATAATGGGGTTGTGGGGTGGAGCCCTCACAGAAAAAAGATATCCAGGAATCATGCACTGTGATTATGCCGCACGGCATTCTGCCGTGTGACATATTGACCCCGTGCCTTCTACTGGTATCTGACTGGGACTGGTTTACTAGACAGCCCTACTAGCTGACTGGGTACTGGCTCCAGGACCAGATGAGGCCTCCTGGCATTGGATACAATGCTTGGACCACCCTGGAGGACAACACCCTCTCCTGGCCCCCTTCCCAATCAGTAAGACTCCAGCTCTCCTCTTGGGTTGCTATCTTCAAAAATGCTTACTAACAACACCCTCATCTGATCAAGGATCATTCTCTAAAATTCAGCTTACCTTGTTCCTTGTTGATGGATGATGGTAGTGTATCTGCTGTGTCTTGTTCTACACTGGTTTCTTGGCACCTGGCTTCTTGACCACTAACTTCTTGGCCGCCTGCTGCTGTTGTACTGGTGCCCTCTTCTTGCTCTGTGCTTTGAATTCCAGTTGCCGGGGTACTGTCCCCTGCCGCATATGTTCTGCCAGAGGGGTGTGCTGCACAGGTGGAGTAGGCTGAGATGGAAACCCTGAAACCCCAAAGGCCCCTCTCTTTTCAGGTTTGCAAACTCCCCCTTGAATTTGAGAAACGGTCCTCCCACAAGGCTTTCTGTCTTGCTTGGACTAGGGCGTCCAGCTATGTCTCAGACTCCTTTGTCCCCCTCTTTTGAACTGCTTTTCTTCTCCCCAGCATCTTGCTCTCCACTCACTAAGCTGAAAGAAATCAATACAAACAACCTGCACCTCTAGGCAACAGCTCACTGTTCTCACATGGCCATACTGTGTAACCAACCATGAATTAACATCTTACTTGTATCCCCCTATACCTTGTTGTCTTGTTGTTGCTTCCTTGTCTTTACATCCTTATTTCCCTTTGGTTTCTCTTTTATTTTTGTATACACATTGGAGCCAGCCAGGGTGCAATACAGTAACATGCAGTAAGTCATGTGTTCGAAAATATCACATGACAAAAGGTCTTACCTGTCAATACACTGTTCCCTGCAGTACACTGCAGCATTTTGTGATATACTGCAGCATTACTATGTTGCATTCTGGCTGGAGCCACTGTATGATCCACCTACTCAACACTCCAAACTCACAATGCTGTCCAGATTCTTATTAACACTCCTCCCAAATATGATAACTCCCCTGTGATGATTAGCTAAATTTACCTGAATGAGAGCTGATGATATTGCCCGTAAATGTCACACCTACCCAAAACAGGCAATTGATCTGAGGTCTCTCACCCACCATTTGCCCTTCCCTACAGCAGCCTAACTCCCTGCCCTTGTTCACCTGGGCAAGGTTCTGTCTTATTTCTGGTTGTGCTCGGTCTCCACTATGACCAAATTGGGGGCCGCCCCGTGTGCAAGCCCCCAAATGGCTGCTCTCCAGCAACTGCTTTGCCCAGCATAATGCCTGTTGCCATGCATGTGTAGCACCTCCTTTCTGGCTGACCCTCATTTTGGGCAAACATGTATCATACCCACCTGTCCTATGCTTTCTTTCCTGCTTGTTTTTGTAAAACAGGGCTCTTATATCCTGCTATTCTCTTTAACTCCCATTGAAGTTGATCTGACCCCCAATGCATGGTTGCTGCCACACACAAGATGGTGGCCAACTGGCATGTATGAACAGGCTGTCTCCTGCATGGCAACCCAGCATGTCCAACCTGGTAGACTTCCTTTTTTTGCACTGCCACTTTGTAGGTATGCATCCCACTGATTTCAATACCCCATGCTACAGCACACCACTGTATTCCTATCCTTACCAGCCCTTAGCTGAATCTGCAGTGTCAGCACATGCTCTACCATGCATATGCAATGCTGGTCTGCACAGCAGCCCATGATCCTTTAGTGCCTGGCCCCATGAAATCCCACCTTTTTCCTTTTTATGCAAAAGAATACTTGTGCTGTACCCAAATCTGCACATGAAGATCAATTTATAAATTGAATATCTCATTCTCACAAACAGTTCCTAACTTCAACCATCACTTCTGTATTAGTGTTGGCCAATGCCTTAGAAGCACTCAACCACTTAAAAGACAAACATAGCATCGCAGATTCATGCAGACAAATCTGGATGGTACATGTTCATCAAAAACCCAATAAAAATATATACTACTGTATGTCCTTGGTACATATATTATAGTGTCACTATACTGGCACTATAGTTAAGGTTGAGCAGGGGCTTCTATGTTGAACCTCAAATGTTGCACTTAAATATCCTCACAACTCTTCAACAGATTTGCACAAAATGTTGCTTGGACAGCCTTCGGGGGGGGGGGGTGTAGATATCTTCATGTGCCAAGTTTTGTTCTGGTCAGATGTGTGAATTCTGAGATGCAACATTAAAAAATCACATTTTTTTGCTGTTTTTTTCTTGTCATCTCCTTGTGCTCAGACGGTTTGGAATTTTGGTCTGAATGTTTCAGTGTAGAAAGGGCCTGACTCACAGTAGTGTCTTTCACTGGTTTGGTAAAAAAAATATTTATCCATTCCAGAGTTATTAATTTTCAAAACTGTAGGTTCTGAGTATGCTCAGCACTTCAGGATAGATGTTTGGATGGAAAAATGAAATAGGCCATATGAAAAGGTTTTTTTTTGCATGAGGCTAATCCTTTTTCATCAGGAAAAAAACTTATTTTTATGGCTATAGGTAGAGCCTACAGCCCTTCTGTCATCTGTAGTATAAAAATAGCTTTTCTTAGAACTTCCATTTTAGACATTTGTATGTATTTCTTCACAGCTGCAAAATAGTGCACCCCCCCCCCAATTTGTGCTATGTGTTGCTCTATGTTAAAGGTGTCTACAGGGGGGATGGGGATGCTACTGTATTGCACCTCAAAACTTCTCAGGATAGTAAAAAAAACTTTTTAAACTGCTGTTTCTATTATCTGTCCAGCTTAGTCTAACACCTAGAGGTCTCATTTCTTCTTGTTTTTTTTTTTTTTTTGTGAAAACTAAAGTCATGTGTTGATTTAGTGTTAGATTATATACTGTAGAATGCAGATTGCTAGCGTCCTGACATTCCTTATCACAGCATAGATTGCAAACAAGAAGTGGACTTTGCATGTGGGTTAAAGAGCTTGTGTACTGTCCAAAACTAATATTAGATTTTAAAAGCAGTCAACCAGTGCCTTTTATATTTGAGGCACTTTATCTTTTCCCTTTGTTTAATTAAAAGATTTTTTACCTGATGTCAATATGTGTGATGAGTGGAATGGCACTCTGTGTGGCAGCTGGCATAGCTAGGTATACTGACCCCACTACATCACCAGCATCATGACCGCACTGACTGTGACATCACTGCTACTTAGGAACAGCAATTCAGTGACTGCCAGGTCATTCACATGTGATTTCACTGTCAGTGAAATCACAAAGCTGATGATGTAGTGGGGGCCAGTAGAGCTAGATATGTCAGCTGCTATACCAAGAGCTGTTCCACACATCCACTATAACATTATGACATAGAAGACTCCCTGATGAGCAAAACATAAAAGAAAGGTACTTCAGAAATAAAATTTTTATAACTGACTACAAATTTATATTATTTTCCTGTCTGTCTGGTTTGGCTCCACTAGCTCTTTAAATCCCAATACTTACACTGTACTGCAGCATGGGGGGTGGTGCTCCTGTCTTTTCTGTCTGCCTGTTCAAGTCGATGTTAGAAATCCTATGGCACTTCTCAAAAAGAGCAAGATAAATTTTTATTCAGAAAACAAAAACAAACATAAAGAGAAATCATCACATACATTACAGTATCATTCAACAACATTTAGTAATCCTGTCACCTAATACCATATAAAACCAGTGATTTACCAGATATAACCTAAAAAAAACTTCAAAAAGGAAACAAAAGTGAAAACATTTTACACATTTTCTGCACCAATTATATATAACCAAGCAAAAACAAAACCAAAAAAAAAGTCATATTATGTTTTGCACATTTAAATTAGAAGGTAAAGAACAATGTATCACAGTGTGTAGACTGGTTTCTACTGTACAGTAAGTCAACCCACCCAATCTATATTCTACCAAAGAGTGGCAGATACTTCCTGTCCTAGAGTGCGTCATTCATAATTATACACTTGGTCCAATTCATCCTGTATTTTAAACAATAATTCATTCAATTGGAAAAATCTGTATTTTGCAGAAATCGAAAGCATTTAACCTGCCAAATGGACCATTTAATACAAGCAAGAATTACATACATAGTACTCCTATGCCACTGCTGCCATATTACTGGTAGCTACCCTAATAGTAGTATTTCATATGTCATAGTCTGGAACTGAACTTCCCCCCATAGAGCTGCTATTGCCTGCCAAAAACCTTGTATATGTATGCAGTCAAAATATAAATGCCTCAAAGTTTCTGGCTGTCCCTTATATCTTGGTTCTGCACAACCCCTCTCTCCTAACTGCTTGTGTTTCTGGTTATTTTTTTATATTTAGTTTCTGGTGCCTTCATAACCAGTTTGTGCCTTGCATTTTTAAAGGAATTTGTGGTTCTGTGATGCTAACTAACAGTTGTACTGTATTAACATTCTTGGCTACTTAGAACATCAGTTCTTCAAAATAACATCTATCTGTAATAATTTTATAGAACTGTCCATTTTCCTGATTTAAAAACCAACTACGTTCAATTTTCCAAGTTCTAATACATCTTAATGTAATTCATATGTAGGAGAGGAGGGTTATATCAGAGATGTACCACTTCTCCATCCCACACCTGTAAAAAAGGATTTCCTCACAGACATACACAGAACTTCAGAATATGTATTTTCCCTTAAATCTGGTTTTAGACAACTATAAAAAAAATTGCCAAAAAGGAACACCAAGGGGTGTAACATATTCAGCACTCCATCTTCCCATGCCCTATACAAGCGTACTCTTTTAACAGGATTCAATCTACTTTCCCACAAGAGATGAAAGAAGAGACCAATCACCTTCATATGCATACCGTATGGCAGATGGAAATGTGAGAGACATACAGAAATACTGGAGCAATATATGCTTTTAGTAAAAAAAAAAAAAAAGACGTTTCCCTTGTCATAGTCCAATTTTTCCAGGAAAGCACTTTCTGTGAAGCAACATCATACACATTGCCCAGTTGAGCCTCTCCACTCCTATGGTACCAAAATAAAGACCTAAAATCTTGACATTACCTTTCGTCATAGAAATAGGAAAGGTATCAACCTCCCAGGCCGCCTCCAAAACCAGTATGTTACTGTTCCTCATATTAATCTGTATGCCAGTAACATGTGTCAATTGCCATATAACTTGTAAAACACTATTCCCAGGGTCCAAATCTGCCACTGCAATGATACAGTCATCTGCATAGGCTGATATTTTACCAAAAATTACCCCTGCCATGTTCCGGTTGGTCTAATTTCCTTGTCAGAGTCTATCAATCTTAAGAGTTGATCAAATCCAAAAACATACACAATCAGACTCATGAGACAACCCCGTTGAATCCCTTTCTGAACAAATATGGGGATCCCTAGATGGCCATTAATCAGAGAGATAACCTGTGCATCAGCATATAAGGTCTTCAGTAAATCTAGCAAGACTTCAGGAATGCCATAGTATCGTAGCACTGCCCACACATACTCTTGCCTAAAGATATCAAAGGCTGTCTCCTGATTGACAGTCAATAGATATTAGTCCAAATTTGACTGCAGCCCTTGATCCACTATCTAGCATATAGTAACTAGATTCTGAGTAATATTTCTTCCTGGGATGGTACATGTCTGGGTTGGTAATATCAATTTTTCTGCCAGTTTTGCCAATCGAACTTTCAGTATTTTTGTAAAAATCTTGTAATCTGAGGTGAGCAGACTAAGCGGACTCCAGTTTTTTATGTCCTGAGGGTCTCCTTTTTATACAAAAAGGTCATCACTCCTTCCTGCACTCTAGGAGCTAATCTATGTTCCTGCCCAATAGCCTCATACACCAATTGCAACCAAGGAGCCAGAATGTCTATAAACGTTTTATAAAAATAATTTGGTATTCCATCTTTACATGGTGTAGTTCGAGCCTATAATTTACTAAAAGCCAACTTAATTTCCTGTTCTGTAATAGGGGCTATTACTTCCAGTTGTTCATTTGGAGACAGAATTGGAATCTCCAGATGTTCAAGATAGGAGTAATTCTGGTCCGAGCTCAATACCTGAAATTTATTCCGTATGTGGTCTTGAACCACCTGCTGTATTTCCCATTTATCCTGTACTACCTCCCCTATGCTAGTCTTTAAACCAGTAATGAAGATTTTTTTTTCTGCCCTGTAATTCCAAATCATAGGGGTTAACCTGCTCTTTTGTACCTCTGGTGTGGAACTGTTGTTGCTTCTCTAGTTTTTACACTTTCTCTTTATGAAAGAAATACATTCTCTCCCAAAGTACACGTAGCTGCTCTGGTACAACATTCCCCTTCTCATATGTTTGTGAGAGAAGTTGAAGGTATTGTGCACACCACCCCAAGTATTGGGTATATTGAGATCTAGCCCTTGCCCCTGACACCAAGATAAACCAATCTCTTAGGTCTCTCTTCGTGTCCTCCCACCATTCAATGGGACTATTGTATAGGAAGCTCACATCCGCCTGTATTTTAAATAGATCAGTAACTGTGCACTGTACATCCATAGTCTGTAATATTTCCACATTCAGTTTCCAAAAACCTCTCCCCATATGTAATCTCTGTTTTTGCCCAATCACTACCTGTACCACCACATGAACAGATGTGGCAAGGGGAAACACCAAAACTCCTTCACTCATCAGTCTATCAGACACAAACCAGAAATCTATCCTTGTGGATAAACACCCTTTTTGAAAAGTATGACATGGGTCTTTCTGTAACAAATCATAAATATCACAAAGCTTATTCTGTTCCAGAATATGCTTTAAAGTATTTGTGTCACTAAAGATTTTTTCAGTTTGTGTACCCCCAATCTCTTTCAGCAATCCCACAATGAAAATCACCCCCATAACAATAATTTTGCAGTATGTAAAATGGCCTAATCTTCTTAAAAAGAGCTGAACGCTCTGCCTTCATTTGAGGACTATAAATATTAATTAAGTGGTACGCAATGCCATATAAGGTCACATCAATTATAAAGGCCCTACCCGGATGAATATCCAGAACTTGTAAAATTTTTGGTTCAAGCCCCTGAAACAAAAAACCTAATCTGGAACATTGTTCCTCCCCAACAGACCACAATGATGGACCCCGCCTCCAGTCTCTCTGTGCTGTCTTAATATCCACTAAAGTATGTTGTCTTGTGTCCTGTAGGAAAACAATCTGCCCTGTGTTGGTGGCTAAACTTGCAAAGGTTACCTTCCTTTTCTCATGTGATTTTATACTATTAACATTAATAGTAGTAAAGGAAAAAAAAAACCTGCCATGTGGAGCAAGAAAAATTAAGCACATATAGAGACCCAATATGCTAACTCTAACACTTCTTTTTTTTTTTCCTCTTCTTAGGCTTTGGCTTTTCCCCTACCGCTCCTACCTGCACCTCTTTAGGCAGTGAAGATGTTATCCAAGAGATGTCAGATTCCATCCCTTCATCTTCTGGCTCCTGCTCCTGAAGGACAGCATATGAATTAGTCAATGGGACTGGGCCTAACTCTACCTGAACATGTAGGGCTTTCCCCACGTTTCCCTGGCTTAGAGCAGGTGATGCATTGGAAGAGGCGGTCTTGTGTTACCTCCTGTGGTGGAATGACATTAGTAACTATCGCTGATCCCTCAGGGCTTTGATGTGTCACTTGCTGCAGGCAATCCTGTATGGGTACCTCCTGTAGGAGAATCTCCTGTGGAAAGGGAAAGGGAGCAGAAGATGGCTCATCCACCTTTTCAGTAACTAGTATCTCACTAGTTTCATCCTGTGTCATGACCTGCCCCTCTTATACTTCTAGGGCCACTACGGGGACAGTCTCACTCTCAATTATGACCTCAGATCCTGGAACAGCTGCTTTCGGCATAGCCTCTCTTTGTGGTCTAGGAGCTAGTGGGGTTGGATTTAGCATTAACTCTCTAATGCGCATCTGTTCCTTTTGAGCAGTAGCCACATAGATATCCTGCTCCACTCTTACAGCTTGATCCAAGCTATTATGAGAGGCCCATGAACATGTGTGAAAGGTATGCCCTTGTTCCTCACCTAAATTACATCTCATCAGTTGGCGACACTGAGCCCCTATGTGGCCCACTTCTCCACACAAACCACATTTTTGTTTTTCACATGCATTACTTAAATGCCCCACCTCTCCACATTTAAAACATGCTCTCTGCTGTCCTCAGTAGAAAATTACTCTTCTGTCATGGCCCCCCCAAAAAAAGTTTGGTAGATGTTTCTTTTGGCCCTGCTCCATTTTCAATGTAACTTAGTATTTCCATCCACCTGTCCATAATTGCTCATCATCTAGGATTGACTCAGGATAACCTTTTATCACACAGTGTTGCTGTAACCAGTAGGTTATATCCACCACATTGACCCCCTCATTGCAAAACATAATGGTTATTTTCTTTGTTAGGGGTTTTGTTAAAGGTGAAGCCAAAAAAAGGCCTCCACAAGGGGGTATGTTTCAACATCTGGTATTGTTTTCAGAACCTGCCCTGCCCCTCTACATGTTTAAAGCTGATATCAAACTAGGAATCTCCTGACACATGTATCTAGGCATAAACCTCATAAGCAAAGTACTCCTTGCTGCCTTTCAATAATTCTCTGCCACAAAGTGCCTGTCAGGAATCTCAGACAAGTCCCCTCTGAATTTTAACCAGACAGAATTCCTCCTGGTTGCCGGCTCCAATGTATGTCAGACCTCATCAGGGAAGACCTGCTCCTTAACTCTCTCATACCACACACTACTCAGTCGATGTGGCACTATTTCTGTTTTTTTCAGTGTCTAAGGGGTCCCACCCTCCCCTGGCTGCTGAACTAAGCTTTGGTCTTCACTTTCAGGATGGGGGGCCCATCTTCAATCAAAGGAGTATCTCCTTCCAGACCTCAGAGGGGAATTTCCATGGTGTTCTGGCCAAATTTCCCCCATTCACTAAAAATACCATCAACAGCTTAATCTGGTTCAAAGTAAGGATTTATGCCACCTTACAATTTCAGTTGGTTACCATCTGTACCCCTCCTCACCCCTGAAAAAAGAACTTCTAGTCTTAGTGGGCCTACACCGTCAACAAAATTCAGTGAATAAATACATTCCCCCATAATGCTTTATGGATTCCATATAAATCCAAATCATTCAAAGGCCACCTTGACATATAATTTTAATACCTAACATTTCTCTACCCTTATATAATCCTTTCCACTAGATGTCTATTCCATCTCTCCCCCTCATCTCTCCTGACTCAGTAGTTACTTGTCCCAGGGTCCCCCCATCCCCCTTACTCTTCTGACCCCCATTACACGCCTCTTCCAGCTGTCATCATCAGGATAGCCTTGGACAAAAATTAAAATATTTGCTGCTCATACCCACACAAATTGGCAAATAATGGCTAGGCAAATCCTACTGGTGCCATCCCTCACTCTGCTTCTGGTGTCCTTGAGCAGTCACGAAACTGCTACTAGATATAGCTGTCACCAACATGGGAATGCTGACCCAAATGATTTTGCCTACTCCGATATGTTAATCCTGCAGGAGAGATGCATTGATGCTACCCCTACACTCATCCCAGGACTCATTATGTACTCCACCATGGCATCTGTTGCCGAGCGGTGTCCTCTATTTTTCTACAATGCCCCCTTCACGTCCTCTAAGTTATGGTACCTAATACTCTTAGCGATCATACCTTCTGATGATATTGAGCCAAACCCAAGTCCAATAACTAATCAAGTAGCTACAAACTGCAATGGTTATGACATGAAGGGTATGCGCATTGTCCCCCTCAATGTCACGACTCTACTCCACAACCATACAGAACTCGAAGCATGGATGACAAACTACCCCCCTAATGTTATCTGTGTATCAGAGACCTGGCTGAAGCACCCAATCTCAGACCCCTGCTGCCTGATACAAAACTACAACATCCTCAGACTTGACAGGCCACCCCCAAAGCACCCAAAGCATGCTGGTGGTGTGGTACTCTACCTCAAAAATAACTTGAATCTATCCTTGGTTACTGACAAATGTAACTCTTCATGTGAGTCTCTCTATGCTATACTCAATCTGCATATCATCTGTGCCTATAATCCCCCCAAATGTGGGCACTCTGGCCTAGTGGAATTGCTGGACCAAATGGTCACTATTGCTGGGAAAATTGAACTCCTAATCCTCGGGGACATGAATGTAAATTGGTTGAGCTAGTCCAATGGTACTATGCAGTCCCTGGTGCAGAGTTATAACCTGCATCAGGTCATTACCAACCCTATGAGAGTGTCAGCAAATGCTAGTTCCAGCACCCTCATTGATTGGATCCTAACAAATTGTATGGACAGAGTTGTGGTGGCATGAACTCTGCCTGATGCTATAAGTGATCATTCCCCTGTATTCTGTATATGGAATCCCTCTACAGTCTCCTTGTCTCCTCCATGCTACATATCCTTCAGGAACTATACCAACTTGAACCAGGCCCATTTTCTCTATGATATCTCTCAGAGAGACTGGTCCCCTGTTTTCAGCTCCCTAAGTATGGAAGATGCCCTACACTCTTTCCTGAGTGAATTCATTTCACTTAAAGAAAAACACACTCCCCTTCTCAGTCACTGTGTACGAGGCAAGCAAACCAGATGGCTGCATAAGGACCTCCTCACATCCCTCAAGGACAGGTATAAATGCTGGAAAAAGCACAAAATAACTGGACTCCAAGCTGACTATCATGCCTATAGGGAACAGCATATAAAGTGTAAGAAACTAGTTAGGCATGCAAAAAGACAGTACTGTAAGGGCCTATTAATAGATGCAGCTGGTGACCCCAGGAAATTTTGGTCGCATATTAAATCTTTCCTCAGCTCTAAGCAATCACACAGTGACAGTGACATGATACTGAAAGGTGTGCACTGTACGGACTCATACACAATTGCTAATGCATTCAATACTCACTTCTCAGTCCTCTCGAATTATACCTCTGCTTTCCCACCTGTGGTCTTAAAGCCTGAATCCCCCACCCCACAGGATATAGCAGAAAGGCCATCATTCTACTTTAAAACTATCTCCAAAAAGGATGTCATAAATCTTCTCAATACCATATCAGATAATACTGCTCTTGAGTCTGACTGCCTAGAACAAAAACTCTTAAAACTGTCTGCCCCCTTCACTGTGGAACCTCTAATCAGAATACTCAATATGTCCCTTGGCAAGGGCACCGTGCCTAATATAAGGAAACTGGCCAGAATTATGCCAGTTTTTAAAAAAGGTAACAAGAAAGACATTGCAAATTATAGGATAATAGCAATACTGTCAGTCTTAAATAAAGTACTCGAGAAGCTCATTGAAGTGCAGGTGACAGAATACCTCACCAGATATGACCTCCTCTCTACAAATCAACATGGCTTCAGAAAAGGCCATAGTACCCAGACTGCTTTACTACAGCTAACCAATGACACACTTCATGCCATGGATCAAGGCCTCCAAACCGGTGCAGTATTCATTGACCTAACGAAGGCTTTTGATCTAGTCATTCATACACTTCTGCTAGCTAACCTCCTTTCCCTGGGTTTTTTATCTAAATCTGTAAGCTAATTTCATGGCTATTTAGCCAATAGGACACAAGTTGTTAAATTCAATTTGGCTACCTCAGACAAAACTGTCATCGACCTTGGTGTACTGCAGGGATCTATCCTTGGACCTCTTCTCTTCTCCGTCTATATCAATAATATAATGCAAACCACCTCTTTTTCATCATTGCTGTATGCTGATGACCTGATTCTGTATACCAGCTCAAATGATGTCCTGACTCTCAACCATAAGCTTTCCGTCGATTTTCTAAATAGCCAATCCTGGATCACCAGCAACAGGCTTGTTCTCAATATTGGGAAAACTCAGGCTATGCATTTTGGATCACCGGCCAAGCTAAAAAATAGTCACAATCTTTTCAGAGACTCCTGTGTTGATGGTACCCCTTTGGACATGGTAAACTCCTTAAAATACCTGGGTGTCCTACCTGATGAATTACTCAGCTCTGAGCCTCATATTACCACTACATGTAAGGCTGTTAATGCTAAACTGGGGGTAGCCTACAAAATGAGCCATATATTCCAACCCCCTCTGCACGGTTGCCCATTGCCAGAGGAATCCTGCTCCCATCACTACTTACAGAGCCATCGTCTACTGTAGTGCATTAAAGTCTTCCCTTCACTGATGGGATACAACTTACAATAATATATGTCGATATGCCTCTGCATTCTCTAGGCTAAAACATCACTGCCTGCTCTACGCAGCCCTCAAATGTCCTCTCCTGTGATCCACTGGCTCCTATCTCTTGGGAATCTTCTGGATCATATCATTAGGTCCAACATGCCTAGCTCCCTTGCCTCTGTGCTTACCCCTCAGTCTGCCTCCTATGGCCTCCGATCTGCTGACTGTTCCTTGCTCCACATCCCTAGATGCAAAGCTACCAAAGGTAAATCAGGATTCTCACATGTGGCCCCCAGTTATTGGAACTCACTGCCCCTTAATGTACGCATGGCCCCTAGGCATGCTACTTTTAAGAAAATACATCATTCTCTCCTCAATGTACATGCCCAGTGCACCTGTTTCAACCCACCATAGGTCTTGGCTACCCTTGCTATGCCACTAACCCCACTATGCCGCTACAAATTTCTACTTGTATAACTGCCACCCTGTATCTATCTGCCTCTCCCACCTATTTCTGCTATGCCTCCTCTCCCCATCCCTTATCTCTCTCTTTATCCATCTCTGTCTCTCTCTCTCTCCTTGCTATATCCTACAGATTCATATTTCCAATTCACTGCCTTCCTGCTCCTCTTTACTTTGTATATTGTATAAAGTTAGCTGGTTGTATGACATACTCAGTCTAAACTTTATCCTGGGCACTTCTGTACTTTAAGTTGTAGTCTACCGTCACTGCAAACATGTACACTTACCATATGCTTGTGTAATATTCTTACTCTGCTGTGGGACTGAAACTGTGAAAACTGTTATCTGCCCCTACTGAATTTCCTATGTTGTATATTTTAGAAACTGTATCCTGCCTTGTACCTGTACCTCCCCATGTTGTAATCTCCTGGGTTGTGCCTGTAAATAGTCACTTCCAACTGTTAAAGTTGTGCACTTACCATATGCATGTACAATATACATAATGTGCCGTGGGACCAAAACTGTGAAAACTGAAATTCCTCCTGAAATTCCTATATTTATATATTTTTGACACTGTATCTTGTGCTGTACCTGTGTACCTGTACCTCCCTTATGTTGTGATCTCTTGGGTCATGCCTGAAAATAGTCACTTCTGTCTATAGCGCACCTACCCAGTTACCAAAAACTAAATAAAATAAATAAATAAAATCAGAGCCCATTTTCTGATTAAAGGCTGCCAGCATATTACATTTAAACAAACAACAAAGTCACGAATAAGGAACTAGTGACTTATGGAAAAATCTACAGGGATTTATACAGGGATTTGATGCTGCCTCTACAGGGAAAATATAAGAAAAATGAGAGCTTGTTACAGGAAAATGGTTATTTGGATCTGAGGGCATTGTGATGATTGTGACTAAATAGCACTATATGGCACCAATAAGAAAATTACTTTGGTCATTTGGTAGCATTTCACAGCCCCATCGGCTCTGGCTAGAGTTTGTTTTAATTTGCTGCCATCTTGTTTTCTTTTTTCCAAAAACAAAAATGACATCCTGCAGATGGACCAACACATCTCTCTGGCTCATCGGGACCATGTTAGGTGGATTCTGCACTTAACTGTTAAAAAAAATACCCCAAATGCATGTTTTTCTTTTTTTATTTTGAATCCTTTTTCGAGACTAGCTTCCAATTTTTTTGTATGGTGTTTTTCGTACATAGGAAAAAGAATCCCTTCATATGGAAAAAAGATTCTGGACTTGGTGTTTTTTTCAGGTTCTTCCATATGGCCTATTTCATTCAAATGAGAAAGGATCTCTTCATATGTAAAAGGATTTTGGACATAGATTTTTCCAGATAATTTTTTCATTTAAGGTGATCCATTTTCACATTATATTTTTGTTTAAAGGAAAAGGATGCCTTCATATGGAAGGGGATGTTGGACTTTGTTTTTTTACTATTCTTTTTTCATTTGAAAGGATCCTTTTTCATTTCCTTTATTTTGTTTCATAGGGAAAACAGTTCCTTCTAACAAAAAAAGGGTTTTGGACTTAGTTTTCTGATCACCATCTGCATATATTTTTACATATCCTTGGTGTCTAGTTGCCAACCCTCAAATTACCATCCATGTATTTTTTAAAGTTTCCCTGGTGTCTAGTGGCAGCCTCCCCATCACCACCTTTATATTTTTTAAAGTGTTCCTGATGCCAAGTGCCACCATCCTAACACAATGGGGGCATGGGCGGGGGGGGGGTGAATGGGCCACTGATCCAACCAATGGCCGGCTCCTTCTGAAGTTTGCCCCACATGACTTCGGGTCTCTCTTTGGTGGATCACAGGTTGTCAGCTTCATACGCCCTCTTTGGGCCTTGGTAAGGTATACAAAACCCCTCTCTGAATCCTGCTGCCAAAGAACAAATGGTATTTATGGCAGCTCAGATTCAATGCAAAGAAGTGCAAGGTAATGTACATGGGAAACAAAAACCCAGCGGAAGCATACACAATGGGGGGTGAGATACTGACAACAGTAAAAATAGAAAGGGACCTGGGTGTAATTATATCAGATGACCTAAAGGTGGGCAAGCAATGTGAGAAGGCAGTAAGGAAGGCTGGGGGGATACTGGGATGCATAGGAAGAGGCATCAATAGTAGAAAAGAGGAAGTTGTTATCCCTCTGTACAGACAGTTGGTGAGACCCCATCTGGAGTACTGTGTGCAGTTCTGGAGACCCCATCTCTGCAAAGACATAGACAGAGTGGAGGCTGTCCAGAGGAGGGCAACCACAAAATGGTGCAGGGTCTGCACCAGAAGACATACGAAGAAAGACTAAAGGAGCTTAAAATATGTATACCCTTGAGGAAAGAAGGGAGAGAGGGGACATGATAGAAACTTTCAAGTACCTCAAGGGAATTAACAAAGTCCAAGGGGGTAGTATCTTCCAGAAAAAGAGATGTGCAAGAACAAGGGGGCACAATTTTAAGATAGAGGGGGGACGGCTCAGAGGTAATGTGAGGAAGTATTTTTTCACTGAGAGGGTTGTAGATGCATGGAACAGCCTCCCTGAGGAGGTCATGGAGTCAAGAACAGTGGGGGACTTCAAGAATGCATGGGACAGGCATAAGGCAGTCCTAGTGGGGGGGTAGGAGGAAGTAAGCTGTTGGTTAACTAGGATCTGCAGCTTATCTGTTAGGCAGGAAAATGGGCAGACTAGGTGGGCTAAGCGGTCCTTATCTGCCATCAAATTCTATGTTTCTATGTTTCTTTGTTTCTATGTAAATGGCCATCCTGTCTCAGTAGGTGGCAAACCACTCTTCAATATTTTCTGCATTGACTGGTGTTGGTAGGTGTTGCCTCTCCCTTCTGAAAGGGACAAAAATTACCGGCCTTACCTGCTTCTGCTTCTGCAGCCATCCCACACTACTGAAATGGGAGTGGCTCCCTACAGGCCATGCACTTATGCTTGTATTTGCAATGCTCAGTTTTGCATGTGCCCTGATTATAGCTGAAACAACACCCTTTTCTGCTTCCCTCTTTTCCCCCCTTTCCCCCCATGATAGCCCTTCTTTGGCAAGGAGGGCACCTCACTGAAGCATCTGTGTTGCACCCCACCCCTAGGTCTATGGTTCACAAAAGTGGGAGGTCCAAGACAGCCCATGACCTGGTCATATCCATCTGCTTTCTCCTCTGGTATTCCTCATCATATTCTAATCACCCCCTTCCGGCTTAGTAGCATGCATAGTCATTATCTGACTAAAATAAACCCACAGCCCTTCAGCCTTACCAGGGCTGCCTTGTGTAAATTGCAAAACCTGCCATGTGTGGCAAACTGTAGCTTTGCACTGTTGCTCCATCCCATTGTCTCCATCCTTGTCCTTCTTATCTTTTTTTGGCTTGGGCTGGTTCAGTAGAGAGAAGACAACTACATATTCCCCATTGAGGATTTGTTGCCTCACCTTGTTTGGCAGGTGTGAACTGTTGAGTTCTGCTAGTGAAAGGAAACTTACCCCTCCTTGCTGCCCTGTAGTTTGGGGTACAGGCAAACTCAAATCCAGGCCTATGCTCCTGGACTCTTCCCCTGGGGTTAAGAGCATTTGAACCACTCCTGGCCATACGCTCTCCCTATCAGCTAGCAAAGCCAACAGCCGATCTAGCTTTTGTTCCACCCCAGACTAGCTTGCACTGACTAGTGGCGGTTGAGGGCCAAGCACCCCCCACTCACAGTGATGTTGCCCTGGTAGGGTTTCCAAGCACTGCTGCAAGCTGGGCCCCCTGTCCCCCTTGTGTGGGCTGTTACAGTGGCCAGTACCCTGTGCCCCAAGATGGAGTAAGCACCTGGGGAGGGACAGACTGGCTGGGCCACTGGCCTTATTCCAGGATTCCCAAGCTTGCCTGTGGCAGTGCTGGCCATCCCTGCCTCGGGCCCTCCAGCTGTCCCAATTTTAGGGGTGCAATTTTCTGCTGTTAACTCTGCTTCTTTTTGAGGGTGCCCCCACTTCTTAGCAATGCCCTTAATTCATCTGCCAACAGATTGTATAATTCATGTATACCTAATCCTTGATCGGTAGCCACAGCTCCCTGATCCTGCCTTTGCTTGCATGTCTTCCTGAGAGGAGGAGGAGGAAGCACTGGCTGTTCAACCAGCAGGGGCATCATCTTCTCTGGCACTTGCCCTGGGTTGCTCAGCCCCAATGTCTGGGGTACAGGTTTGGGTGACTGAGTCAGCGGTGCTGGGGACACCGGCTGCTTCTCAGGAACAGCCTACTCTGGGTCCTTGGGTTCAAGCAAGGGTACCTGCCTGGAGGGATTGGCACCCCCCTTTCACCCTGATCCCTGAACAGCACATCCCATCATGTCTTGCCCTTTCCTCTGACGAGGACCACTATCCACTGCTCTAGGTCTCCACTCATCTTCTCAAAATGATGATTGTTAATCTATAATCAAAAGACTGTCACAGTCACTCTCCCCTTGGTGGTGTTTAAGCTTACGCTACCACACAACAACATGGGTCATTGATTGTGGAAGATTTTAATACTTTTTTTTTCTCTAAGGGCTATGGGTTGCTGGCATAGCCCTGCCTTGACTTGTGGGCTGGCCACCACCTAAGCCACGAGTCTGTCCAGGAGGCTAGGCTGATGCTGAAACCGGTGAACCTTTCCTCTGGACCTGCCCCATTCATGGGGATCAACCTGTAACCCTTTTCATAGGGGGGTTTAGGTAACCTGCTCTGGTCTGGCTTCACTGGTGCCAGTTCTACCAGCTGTAGATGCCAAACTCTTATGATCCAAAACACCCTGCTGTGTTGCTTGAACCTGGTCTGACAGTGGGATGTAAAATGCCCCCACTGAGCGCCAACCAACTGTAGGCCCCCCAAGTTTCCTTATCAACAGAGCCTGTCAGCTGTCATTTAAATTGTAGTAAAAGAGCTGACCCCATACTTGGTCATGGGGGGTGTTTTGAGCCCCAGAACAGGAAACCCCTCCTCTTACTCTGGGTTGCTATAGCAGGATGCAGTATAACACAACCTAAGAATTTGTTTTAGTGCCTTCAAATTTACCTTAACAATGATAGACAAGCTTCCCACACTTCAGTCTGAACTCTTCAAACTGAGTTAAAATCAAACAGAAGAGGGGGTTTTAATTTATTATCCAGCAGTGGCAAGATTAAGTGTGCTGTGTTCTGTTACGTGACTTGTTCAGAGTCACCAAGCATGCAAGTAGAGGCTGTGTAAACCAAATTCCAGGACTGCTGAATGCACCAATCTCCTCCATAGCTCATCACTTTTCCTCTAACTTAATCTGCTACCAGCAGAGCCCATTGTACACTTTTTACATGCAATCAGCAGCAGCCTATGCCAAACTAAAATCCCAAACTGAAAAGTGGTGGCCACCGTAGCAGTGCGCAAGCATGTGTATCCTCCTGCCCCTCACATGTGCGCCGGGCACCTTCCCCTCTTGGCCATTCAAGGCATGCACAGATTAATGACATCACTGTGCATAGCAATGGGAAAGAGAATCTGGGCCTCACATGAGAAACCCCTCTGGAGTCAACCTAGGCCTCTGCAAAGGTCGCCTCTGGCCCAATGCAAATCCAACCCAATCTTCGACTGCCAAGGACCGAGCACTTCACCCCTTGCTGTTCACTCACCATGAGGAGGTTGACCTGAGCCTGACAGCGGCAAGGAGGGTGAATGCAGTGGAGACTCCAGAGTCGATTGTGGAGTCTGCAGCCAGATGCACACTACGCGGGGGAGCCCCCCTCAAGCACTAGGCCATGGGGGCATCAGCCCAGCCCACCAGACCTCATGTCATTAAACAGGTAAGCCCCACCAGGGGCAAGAAGCAGGAGCTCAATTTCACTTTTTTTTTTATTTAACGGCAGGGCTGCCTTTCTTCTACATACTCACTGCACGACTGGTAGGCTGGGTCCCATTACATTAGCTCCAATTCACCAGGGGGATGCACGAAGGGAAAGCCTTATTTACGTTGTGATGCAGAGCAGCAGCAAGTTAAGTGACTTGTTCAGGGTCACACAGCATGTAAGCGGTAGCTGTGGGATTCAACCCTGGGCCCAAGATCTGCAGCCCAGAGCCTTAGCCACTCAAGTTCCTCTCCCAGGTGCCATGCTTCCACCAGGCCATGCCGACAGAGGAACTTCAAACCAAGCAAACACTCTTATGTTGCATCACAGGTTCAGAAAATCACCCAGCCTCTTGGCTAAAGGAGCCCGGAAGGCACCCTCCTATCCACCCAAACAATCCTTAACCTGATATTTGCCCCAGGCTGTGTGACCTACGGGCCCTAACCAGACCTTACCTCATTCGTTCTGGTGTGAATCTGGAGTCTCCTGGTGATGCTGCTTCCTTCTGTGACCTGGTACAAAGAGGAATGAGGAGGGATTCCTCCAGTGCATCCCCTCTTAAGGGCTTAGCTCCTCCCTGTCCCTGGCTGAAAGCTCCCTCCCCATGAAACTCTATCCCTTCCCCCTGCTCCTTCTGGGTTGTCCTACCTGCACCCCATTTGTCCATCTAGGTGGCCTTGGCCATTCCCCCAGATAAAGTCCCACCCTCTGTGATACCTAGCAGGCTCCTACATCTGCTGTCTTGTTCCCCTTAATTGAGTACACCTGTTCATGGCTTTGCTGCCTAACAGCTTTTCCCTGTTTCACTTCTTCACTATAACCTAAGTTACCCAGTCCATGGAACTCAATCCTGCTTCTTGAACTTATACCAAGCAAATATTGTTGCTGTTTTCAGTGCATTGCCTCTCCCTACAGTTTCTATGTTCTATAATCAGATTGGTACCCCTACAAGATATAGTTAATTGCTGCTGGATGCTGCTCAATTACTCTTGCAGCTCTATTGCATTACTCCTCTCTTCTATGTTTGTGTTATTCAGGCTCATTTATTGCTACTCCCACCTTTACCAAACCTTATTCATATCAAACCCTTAACAGTTTACTTCTGATGATAACCTAATCCTGCTTTCATGGCTGGAACATACTGTATTTAACTTATGTCATTAGCTGCTTGGTGTTGTAGTGTCATGTTTGTGGCATCCATGTTTTTCCTATGGCAGGGGACTGAGGAGTCATATTGGGCATCATGGCTCCAGGCAGCGGGAGCAGCTTTTAATTTCTTATATGTTTTATTGGTCACTGGCTCACCCAAGCTTTCTATTGCTGCTCCACATAGCCTTTATGGCATTCTTCCACCAGCTGTTCCAGGCAATTCTCTACCTTAGGGCAGCTTGCTCCATCCAGCTTTCTACTATCCTTTCCCTGCTTTTCTGCATCTGATTTACACAGTCCTCCCAGCCTTTCTGTCCCTTGCAGTCCTCCCAGTCTTCCTTTCCCTTACAATACCAGTATTGCTCATATACCTCACCTCAAAAGGACATTAACCTGCTAGAGAAGTTACAGAGGAAGGCTACAAAGATGATACCCCAGTCAGCAGGTCAGTGCATACAAGGAGAGGTTGAGGGCACTGAACATGTACTCCTGGAAGACAGGACAGAGAGAGAGAGAGAGAGAGAGGAGAGAGAGAGAGAGAGAGAGAGAGAGAGAACATGATTCAGACATTCGAGTACTTGAAAAGGATAAATAAGGTTGATAAGGAGAGTCTCTTTAAGCTGAGTGGCAACCATATCACAAAGGAGGCACAGTCTTAAGCTGGAGGGTGGGAGGTTTAGGAGGGAGGTTAGGAAGCACTTCTTCACAGAGAGGGTGTTGGACACTTAGAATGTGCTGCCAGAAGAGGTCATCTCATTGAAGATGGTGGGCAGCTTTAACAGAGGCTGGGATAGGCATAGGGGGAAGATAAGACTCATGGGTAGGGAGAACAGGAGGAGTGGGGAGGGAGGGCAGGGACATTAGCTCAAGCTGAGGACCCTGCAATACAAGCAGATTTGATAGACCAAATGCCCATCTTCTTCTGGCTTCTTCGTATGTTCGTATACTAGCCGGCATGGCAATAATGCAATTAGCTTTCAAGTCTGTTCATTCCAGGACCTCTCCCCTTTCACTACTGGCATCCTCTTCCAAGTCTGGGTGCACATCATGTTTACTTGCTTCTAACCCCACCTCCTACCATACTGGCTTTGCAGCCTCCTCCTACCTAACTGGGTTCACAGCCTCCTCGTCTCCAACCATTAGCCCTGGGCTTTGCACAGCCCTGCCATTCTCTTACTCATAATATACTACCCAATTCACTCTCAACTTGGCTTTGTAATGGACTTGGTTGTATGCATTTCTGTAGTTTACAACTGCTATGTGCCTTACCTAGACCCACAAAAGGGTCCATATTGCTCAGCCTGATCTACATACAGGTCTCATCCAGTCAATACCCATGAGAAGGTACATAGTGCTCAGTCTGACCTACATACAGGTCACCCCATGTCTCTTATCAGCCATTATGACCCATGTATGGGTCCCATGTTCCTTACCATGTGCAGGTCTCATGCTCATTACAACTCGCTTTTCCATATTCCGGAGACATACCAACCATATCCATTACTCCAGGACTCGGGGCTACCCTTGTGGCTAATGGTCTCTTTCTGCACCTCAAAACCCACATCTTGAGCATGGGAAGCTTGGTGTGGGGCCTTTCTCCCCTGGCCCATAGTTGAAAGGATCCTTGCTCTCAGTAAGCTTTCAGTCATCAGCTGTACCGATGGCACCCCTTGATACAGCATTTAAGACTTCAGTGGAGAAGAGGTGGGGCTGTCACAGGAAGGGCTCCTTTAGCTGCCTGAGAGGGTTTGGTGGCACCCTTTCATGCTATTCTCCATACAACCACCTCTGGTTCAACTGGTTTGTTCATAGAGCGGTAGGCCAGCTAAGCACCTCAGTGATTGTTACTCCCCTCCTACTGCCTTGGTCGACTTTTGTTGCAGAGAGTGTTCGCAGTCCTCCATGGCATTCCCATTAGAGGGATGGAGTGAGAGTGTTCCCTGAAATTGCAATTCTCTTGGATTGGTCTACTTAATTGAAGTAGCAGAGCCATCACTAAACAAAACTGTTCCAAAGCCTAGAAGAAATGTAGGTAGGTTTCCCACTTACATAGGTTTCTGCTGTTGGATGGAGTTGGTTGGATGTTCCGTAATTGTCCCAACTCTCCCTCCCCAGCTGTTCTCTCTCTCTCCTTAGGAAGCCAAGCCTTGTCGCCTTACAGTAAGACCTCAGAGTGGGTCATGATTCACCAGTCATTTCCTTTCTACTTTACTCAAAAAATACTACCAACTGACCTATGCTACCAGCTGAACCCCATTGCCAACTGACCTACGTACAGGTCTTCATTGACCCATGCCACCAACTGAACCCATGCTACCAACTGACCTACATACAGGTCCTTGACCCCGATATGTGTTCACTGCCTTGTAAGCTTTGCCTGACACTCTTTTGGGGCTTCTTCCTAAGGTACCTTTACAAGTACAAAACCAGTTGCACAGGCACACTGAATTGGAAGGCTATAGCCTGTAGTTCAAGGGTGCAGTGCAACTGCCCCCCCCCCTTTTGTCTACTTAAAGGCTGCTCTCTCACTCCACACACAACCATTTTTCCTGGACCCTCCATCCACCCCTCCTACTCCAGCAGCATGAATCTCTCTCCCATGGGCTTCTCCCTAAGGTACCTTTAGCCAAGGGAATCACTCCTGCGACACCTCAAGGGTTGGAACACTCCCCTAGGGTTCCTTGCCTTTGTACCCTGAAAGGTGATATATCCCATGGATAGAGAAGAGAACAGCCAAAATTTATTTATGTTATACAAGCACAAAACCAGCTACACAGGCATATTGGACTAATAAGTTTATATTAAAAGCTCCTTTTTGGAAAAAGCAAAACACTGCTTGTGGACTCCTGTATTGTCAACAGAGAGTGTTCAGGTGTTTTCATTTGGAACTGATGTCTGAGTGGGGGACTTGCTGCCCTATTCATTTGTGATCAGACACCGACCCTGCACAGGGAAGTGCAGCTTTGAGCCTTCAAGACCTGTTTAAATGTCTAAATGTGTCATTGTGACTTGTACTGCTGTTTTAATTGCTTACGTGATACCAACTATGCAGGCAATAGTAACTGCCATTAGATTGTGATTATGATCTGAATATGATAAAATTACTTGTGTGGCTTCTTGTAGTTGCTCTGACAGTACTGTCCATCATCTATCTGCTTTCTCATTTTTTTCTTTGTTTAAATTTCTAGATCTGCTGTTGCTTATAATTATGCCACATAGCTAGCTTTATTGTCACCGTGCTTCTGTCGTGATCTTACTTGGAGGCATTTATGTTTTGCACAAACTTGCTGTATCTTTGGTTGCCCTAATGATAACCTGTTTGCAATGAACATCACTGCCTCTTCCTCATAAAACAAATAAAATATATATACAATAAAATAAGCACTCTGTATCATCTGACATTAATAACTGCCAAAAGCTTCTAAGAAAGCACTCCATTAGTCCAAATGCTTAAGCACTTTTTTCTTTTTGTAATATCCATGTTGGTCCAATAAAAGATGTCAAATCATTTGCTTCTAGATCTGTCCATATCATCTGAGCAGCTTAGTAAAGAAGGATTTCAAAAGTCAGGAACAATGCAGATATTACTCCTAGTAAATGTTAAATGTTTGTGACAGTGAGACAGAATAACAAACAGACAGGATGGTAATAATTTTGTGTACAGAGGATTTGGGCTACAAGGACACACTAGAAGCACTCAAATTTATGTACATGGAACCTTGATGGCAAAGAGAGGCCTTACCCTTTAATGCTTGATATTAACATGGACATAATCACAAGGGACAGTTCGGGACTGATATTTATGAAAGCTTAAGGAACAAAACAAGCAACTGAGCTCTTTAAATTTTAGAACAAAAAGCATAAATCTTTCTACATGCAGAGATTCATGGGAATATGGAATTATCTTCCCCCATATCACCATTGACAGCAAATCCAAGTTGATCTTCAAGAAATAGATTGACAAGCTGATTAACAGAGGCTTTACTGTGAGCTAGTATCACTGTAAAATTGAGGGTAGCTGTGATCTACTCTTGTTCTTCTTTTGCCCTTACCTCTGAACCCTTAGTAAACAGTTAGACAGACCAGTTATTAGATATGCAAACTAATTAAAGAGGCAGACTGACAGAGAACATGAGACAGTGCAGACAGACAGATAAAAAGGAAGGCAGGCTGTCGTACCATAAATGACAGACAGACTACTAGATAGACAGATCACAGCTAGATTTGCAGAGCCACAAACAATAAAAAGGCTGAGGGATGGCACAGACATACAGACAAACATACAGACACAGACAAATATTGTGAGTATTTCACTAGTAGTGTGCCAAAATAAGGAACTCAGAATTAAAACAAGCATTTGTCAACGCCGAATGTTGCTTGCTGGCATTAGAAGTGGAAGTGCAGGAGTTAGACAGATGCGGTATAGGAATGGCAGTGAAGTATTGAACTGATGCCAACTACACCCCCACCCTGCACAGATGGACAGGCATTGTGGTGTGCCTTTGCGTCATTGCCCATAACGGTAATGACATTTCACCTCACCCTACCCTGCAGACACTTACACGTTGTTGAGGTGTGACTTGGGGTGTTTGGGCTTTACACTCACCTCATTCCATAAGGAAATACACTGAAATGGGTGCAGTATAGGAGAATGGGGTGAACTCTGGGTCCAAAGAGTCCAAGGTGCACCTTGATGCCTGTCCCTGGCTACAGGGTGGGTGGTGGGGGTGGAATGCCATGAGCATTACTGTTGACAATCCCAAGTAACACCCCTGACACCTGTCAGTCCCTACAGGGTAGGGTGATATGATCAGCAACCCTAACGCCCTGGTCATTTTTTGGTATTTTTTACTCCTAGTTTTTAACATGGGCTTTTAGTGACCCCACAGCATGAACAGTGACACTGTCAGTTCATTTGCCGAAAGGTGATTTTGCATAGCGACTGCGCCATTTGGTGTCACAGGTGTGAAAACACATTTTGAACAGGATGTGAAAAATGACAGCTGTACTGTTCATGAGGAGGTGTAAAAAAATGGTAATGTTTAAACTCTGGAGTAAAAATATAAAAAAACTGGTGAAGCCATGTGCATGCATAGAAACTGTACAACACACACCTGTAATTATTTTGGGGATTTTTTACACCAGATTTTCAACATAGGCATTTTCAGATCTCAGCTCATGAACTGTGTAACTGTGATTTTCTTAAATCTGTCCCAAACACTGGTTTCCCACAGCAACCATGCCATTCTGCACCGGAAGTGTGAAGACACATTTTGACCAGGATGTGGAAAATGACAGCTGTACTGTTCATAAGAAGGTGTGGAAAAATGCCTACGCTGATAATCTGGAGTGAAAATACTACAAATTCATGAAGTTACAAGGGTGCATGGAAACTGCACAATGCACGCTCATAACACAGTCATTTTATGGACTTTTATCACCAAATTTTCAACATAGGCATTTTAAGACCTCTGCTCATGAACAGTGTCACTGTGATTTTCTTAATCTGTTCCGAACATTGATATTGCACACCGAGTATGCCATTGTGCACTATATGTGTGAAAACACATTTTGGGCAAGATGTGAAAAATGACAGCTGTACTTTTCATAAGAAGGTGTGGTAAAATGGAAATGTTGAAAATCTGGAGTGAAAATATTGAAAATTCTCGAAGTTACGAGCATGCATAGGAACTGCGCAACGCACAATCGTAAAACAGTCATTTTTTGGAATTTTTCACCAAATTTTCAACATAGGGTTTTTGGGAGCCTACCTAATGAACTATGACACTGTCATTTCATTAATTGGTCCCGAAAGGTGATTCCGCACAGTGACCGCGAAATCATCTTTTGGGACCAAGTAACAAAATGATAGTGACTGAGTCCATGAGGTGACATCCCAAGAACCCCATGTTGAAAATTTGGTGAAAAAATTCTTAAAAATGGATGAGATATCTACTTAAGTTTAAAAAACCCTATTTATGCCATTATACAGCTTATCGGCATTTCTTCAGTTCACGGTCGGCTTTGAAAAGTGCAGACATTCTCCCGGTCTACCAAAGATAATCAGGCCAGGCTCCAGAAGTAAGTATGGGGTGAAGGAGGTGTGGTCAGGTGGGGTGCACAGAGGGTGGCTGTGGGTTGGGCGAGGTGGTGCCACAGACAGCGCAAGACCATTTTCTTTATTTTTACAGGAGAAAACATTGCAGGACTATTGGCACGCTGGGGCTCAGCTCCCAGCATGCCACCTGGATGTTTCTTGGGGAAGGGGGATTGGAGCCAATGGGGATTGGGCATGCCATCAGCCATACAGTGTACTGAAGGGGACGCATGAGCCAAGGGGGGATTGGGCACTCCCCTCGACACACAACAAATGGGGAGCATGCATCATTCCAACGGGGATTAGGCTACCCCATCGGCAAATGAACTGCGGAGGGGATCATGCTGAAAGGGGGATTGTGCACCCCTTCAGCTCTTATTTATTTATTGAAATGTTTTGCCAGAAAGGCACAATGAATGGCGGGGGCAGCTTTCTGTCAGCTTCATGGGGACTGTGAGAGGCTGACAGAGAAGCCATCATCATGGGGACACCACACAATGCAGCTGTGTAATTGGCTGCTGCAGTTAGGGATGCCGCACAGCAAAAACAGCTGATTGTGTAGTGATGGGGCGCTCCCTGATTGCAGCGGCCAACATTCTTTGAGCATAGAGACATGCTCATTAACATCCGACATTGACAGCCTGCTTCTGTATTCACTGTATTCACCACAGCAGAGACCAGCACCAGAACAGACTGCTGCCATTAGGTACAACATTGCTGTGCCTCCACAACCCACTTGTAAAGGAAGCTGATGGAATGTGTTTCTTGCCCATGCATGCAAGCAAGATAAATAATGTTATATCATACTGCAAATTTTTTTTATTTTAAAGATGATCATTCAACCAAAAGGGAATCAGTTTAGACCCAGTGATTTGCTGGTAGTGTGCTGTATAGCCTGCTGTGCGATTAAGGTTTGATCCTAGACTTGTTATTTACCACAGCAGGACAACTGTTAGTTAGATGTGTGCATGTGTGTGCAGGGGCAGGGGGTATGCTTTCACCTCTGCCCACCATTAAATGTGGTATCTTGGGACAAACAAATATTCCAAACTCTCCAAAGATTATTCTGAGGATAAAACCAGAAATCTTAACAGTGAAGTTCAGTTATTGTTCTCAGAAAAGTACAAACATCTGATCTAATGTCAGAAGGCTGTTTCTTATCACAGTGTGGTTAACAAAGGTGACCTGCAGAAGGTTACCTGCTTTTACACGCTGTACTGGTAGTCCATGGCTACTAGGTTACTGTTAAACTTGAACCCTACTGTGAGATACGGTACTCTAATAAAACCATGCATTTGATCTCAAAACTGAAGGGACGCAGAATGCCGCAATTGCTTCTGTTGGGGCCAAGTCTGGGTGAAATATATTCAAAAGAAGTAAGGACTGGCAGTTCTAGGAAACAGAAGTGTAATGCACAATGTACTGTTCTCCAGTAAAATGTCTTTCCATATTGCATTGCTTAATATTTTGCTGCATGTTAGCCATAAGAATTTTTAAGTATTAAAGAACTTGTGTCGTCCTTTAAAATACAGATAACTTTTAAAGTATTTTTGTTTCTTTTCCCTTTTAGTAAGTAGAACATGTTTTATTTGACATTACTGAGTGTAATGTGTGATGCAGCACCTTTCCACAATGCAGGAATATCTAGTTCCACTCACCTCCGTTTTTTAACAATTTATACAGGATAGCCTAATGTAACATCTCATTTTCAGTTATACCCATTTCTGCAGCTGGGTAGACTGGAATACTAAGAGGTTAACAGAGTTGTCCATGTGAATATGATAACACTACTTGTGTGGTTTCTAGTATTTGCCCTCACAGTACTGTTCATCATCTATGCTCTTTGTTTTTAGCTTCATTTATGCTATAAGATATCGTGTAGCTTAAAATTCTGAATATATAGCTAGCCTTATTGTCGCTGTGCTTCTGTCATGATCTTAGCTTTGTGACATGTATATTCTGCTTTGAAAGCTCTGTATTTCTTGCTGTATTTTTGGTTGCCCTAACCAGGACCTCCTTGGAAATGAGTATCACTTAGTGAAGCTTCTTACTGGTATACGAAATAAAATATATATAATACAATAGACCTCTGCGTCATCTGAATAACTCAGTAAACAAGGATTTTAAAAGTCAGGAACAATGCACCCAATCAAATATAAATATGTATGATAGTGAGGATGAATTACAGACAGAGAAGATGGCAATGGTTTGGAATATGGAGGATTGTATCTACAAGGACTGACTGGAAACACTCAGATGTATGATCTGGAAGCTTGGTGACAAGAAGGGATTTACCCTTTAATGTTTGATATGAACTGATCTTGATGGATAGTTTGGGGCCTGTATTTGGGAGTACTGAGGTGGGTACTCGGGGCAAAGCAAGAAACAGAACTCTACATTTTAGAACAAATAAACACAAATCATTCTACTTGCAGAGGATCATAGGAAGAATTATCTTCTCCTGCATACTTGTTGACAACAAATCTGAATCGGTTTTCAAGAACCAGATTGACAAGCTGATTAACAAAAGCTTTGATATGAACTACCATCACTGAGAAGTTGAAGGTAATCCTGATCTACTCCTGGTCTTCTTTTGCACAGATACATAGATACATAGAAACAGTCGGCAGATAAGGACTGCTAGGCACATCTAGTCTGCTCATAAGACCTAAACTTGTATGCAGTCACTGACCCTAAGTGATCAATGGCTTTTCATTGTGCCCTTACACCTGAACCTCTAGTAAGTGAGACAGTCCAGTGAAAAGAGTTGCAGATGAACTAAAGATAGCCACTGACAGATAAAGTAAGAAAGACGGTGAAGACAGACAGATAAAAAGAAAGGCAGACTGCCATATACCATAGATGATAGCATCACAGACTAACAGATAGACAAACAAACAACTACATTAACAGACCCAGAAACTATAAACAGAGTGAGGTATAGTGTAGACAGACAGACAGACAGACAGATAGTGTGGATGTTTCATCAGTAGTGTGCCATTTTAAGGGACTGATAATTAAAATGAGTGTCATTTTATCCTGCAAAAACTAATTTTTTAAAGAGAACCATTCAATCTAAACGGGAGGTAATTTAGGCACAGTGGTTTGCTGGCAGTGTGCTGCATTGCCTGATGAGGGACTAAGGTTTGATCCTTGACTCAGGATTTAAAACAGCAGGACAGCAATTAATTAGAAGTGTGCATTTGAGGGTGTGGGGTGGATGAGTAGGGGGGTGGGCAGGGGGTTGCTTTCAACTCTGCCCACCACTAAATGTGGTAGCCTAGGTCAGTTACATACTCCCAAACTTGTCAGAGACTATTATGTTGTTAAAGATAGAAACCATAGTTGTGATGGTTATTTCTTATAATGATGTGGCTAACAAAATGGCGACCTGCAGAAGAAGGTTATTAACTTTTACATACTGTACCCATAGGCCTTGTCCACACTATACCAGAAAAAAAACCCTCTGTAATGTTTCAGAGGGCTTAAATCATTACTGTAATGGTTTGCGTTTTTACTAGTAATGTTACAGAAGGCATTTTTGGAACCATTACAGAAAATTGTTGTGAGGTGGTTTCAACAGTAGCTCCTGTAATGGTGTCAGTCCTGTAACATTAGCAGTGTGTGTCTAAATGCTCCACCATGCAGCGCCAGTCTCCCGCTATACCTGCATGCATTGCAGCACTGTTTTAATGCATGCAGGGAGGTCGGAGGCTACTAGGAGGTACCAACGGCAGTGTGGGGCATGAATGTAGGCTGCAATACTGGGAAGCCTCCATAGCACAGTAACCAGACCAACAGCTTTATGCCCACCCCTGAGTTTACCCCTATGTCCCCACCTAACCTACTTCACTGTCCTCACATGCCTCTCTAAGAGCCACCTCCTGAAAGTATCAGTTTAATGTCCTTGATGAAGCCTCTCACCGTGATGAGAGTCGGGAGTACCCTGCCTGCCCATCAGAGCTGTGACATCAATACTACCTGCAGAGTGGTGTCAGTAGTGCAAACATGCACCTCATCAGCATCGTGCCTTTACTGACTATGACATCACTTACTCTGCCAGATTGGTCAGATAGGATAAATTCAGAAGCTTCCATTACCTTTATCATTTTCCACAGGATAGATTAATCAGAACGTGCTTTTTTTTATCTGATGAGGTTCTGATAAATTATGGAGACTGATTTCAGAACTTAATATTCTCCTCTGCAGGTCATTATCTGGAAAGAAGGTTGATAGCAGAGAAAGGATCCAGTGAGTCAGAGATGTGCTGTCATCCTATTCACAAGTGAAAATAATGCTTAGGTTAAAAACAATGGTTAAAACAGTTTTCAACCAAGAGTCTCTGATAAGAACTCACAGAACAATCAATGTCTTAACTTGCCATGTAATGTAATATGTTTGATCTACACTGCAAGGCCGAGCCTCTGAACTCACCAATAAAGCAGAGTTAAAAAAAAAAGTTCTTGTACTTTAAACTAACAGAAGTTCTGATAAGGTTCAGATAACTATTAGAAATGTTCACGGCTTATCAGAACATTTCAAAACCCCAGAACCTTTTGTCCATCTCTCATACCTATCCTTCATGTCACCGTATGTGAGGTAACAATTCTGAGAAGGTATGAATTCATTCATTCATTCATTTGTTAACCGGCTAAACAAAGCTCTGAGCCACATGGTCCTTTTACAGGCTTGACCCAGGGGGAATGAAAACAGCACTGCATACTGCAGGTCTGCTTCCAGACAGAGTCCTATCATAATCTCAACCCATCACATCCCATAGTAAGAGGTAGAAACAAAGCTTTCTACTTCAAAAATAATAATAAAAAACATGTCATGAATAAAGAACAACCACAAGCCAGTTTTCTAAGCCAAATCACATTTTCCTTTTTGCCATTTTTGACAGTGCTATTCATTTTAGTTAAGGTAATGATTTCTATATGAATTATTGTTATAGTTTGCATGATAGATTCCAATTTACATACAAACCACACGTTTTGTTGATTCATCTCTTTGATGTTAAATTCCAACTGTGATACAGCTTCATGTTTTCAGTAAAGCTCTGCTTTTACATATTTCTTACAACTGAGAGGACAGAAGCATATGGATATCAACAGACCTGCTTAGGGTAACACAGGGGGCCACTAACTATGGTAGGAGATAAACCAGGAACTTCTATTTCCACACTTTAGTGCTGTCCCCACTAAACTCATTTTCCACTAGACCACTGAGGGTTGAAAAACATGAGTTTGACAGTACTGCTTTCACTTGACAGCACTGATTTTTGAAATAAAATTATGAATCCCAAGAACAATAATATAGTGACATAGTAATTTAAGGTCTGAAGGGACTTTAGACCACTAATGCCCATTGTGTCCCTTGCTTTATAAGCAGGTAGGAATAAGAGTGCTGTGTAAACATGTACCAGCTAGAAGTGATTTCCTTGCTACTCTGTTACCCAATGATTCCCTTGGTAAGCAGAAATGTGTCCAGGCTTACTTTAGACACCTGTACTATCTTCTTGCCACTCTCTCCAAAGGAAGGCTAGTCCATATGTTTACAACCCTCTGGGAGATGAAGTGCTTCCTAACAGTGCCCCTGAATTTACCATTTCTAAGCTTCAGGTTGTATCCTTTTCTCCTGTTTGAGGACACCAGACCAAATATATTTGCCTCTTCATTCATGTTAATACCATTCAGCATGCAGAAAACTGTGATCACATCCAGTTTTCATCTTATTTTCTCTAAAGTGAACATGTTAAGGGCCAGTGGCCATTGCTCATAGCTTTTTTTCTCCATACCATTGACCATTTTGGTGGCTCTATATTGCACCCTGTTGACTGTCATTTTGTAATTGTGAGTCCAGAACTGCATGCAGTCCTCCAGGCGGGGCCTGGCCAGGGAATAGTAAAAAGGCAAGATAACATCCCCTGCCCTCTTGGTCACAATAGCTGCACACAGTTTGTCATGCTTCATGCCTTTTTCAAAGTTGACCCTCAGGTCATTCCTCCTCCAGCAAGAGGAGCTCCACACACTGCATCTGTTTTTCTCTCCCCAAGTGCAACACCTTCGTTGGGATACACTCAACGTTAGATTCCAGGAGTCTGAACAATCGCCCAGCTTGTTCAAGTTTACCTGATATTTGTCCCCAGCTTCAAGGCAGCCAGCACCCTGGGCAGCATAGTGTCATCAATGAACTTAAGCAGCCTGCTGGTGACCCCACAGTGATCTCTGAGGGATACCACTGAGCAGTCATCTCCACTCAGAAGTAGAGCCCAACCATCACAATTCTCTGCTTCTTGCCCTCAAGCCAGATTGCAATCCATTTCTTGTGTGGTGAAAAGTGTTTCATTCTGGCCACTTAGAGTTCTTTCTTATTAGTGGGGTTGGAGTTAATCTTAGACAAATAAAAAAAAAAAAAAAGGATTCCTACCTTATGGGTTTACTGGAGTACAATGCTGTTTTGTTATATAATACAAAACCATTCTTTCCCTGTCACAGATATAGCCAAACTTGATAGTGAACACTGGCTTGTGAAATTCTGAAGGCATACTGAAAAAAGTGCATTAAGAATAACTATATATATAGATATTAATTAGTGCCTTCCCGCAGTAAATCCATTTAAATGAAGGAAAACAAATTAAGATCCATCTCTTAAGGCCCTTGAGCTCAGGAGACTCAAGTGTATTGAGATTGTTGTGTCAGGGATAAGAATATGTTGACAAGTCTGGGATTTATTGTAACTGTATGAGGTCAGTGTGCTAATATGTTTGCATGTGTGCGAGCGAGTGTACTGCATGTGTATGGGTACACATGCATGCATATGTGTGTGTGTGTGTTTGCAGTTTTGTGAATGGAGATGGAGGGAGGCAGTTTGGACAAGTCATTGGAGAACAGGCTAGTGTACCTGGAGACCCAGGTTTGAATCCCACTGCCACTAAGTGCTCTATGTGTAACCATAAGTAAATCATTACCCCTATCTGTCCCAGGTCAGTATGGAAGCAAGACAGGACACAAAGGGAACAAGCTGGGGTGGCTAGGGCACATGGAGTGGGGGGGAATTGGAAAAAGACCAAGAAAAACAGGAATTTAAAAAAAGGTAGCAGTGACAATCAGAGTTACTTAGTGTGTTCATTGTATTGGTTGCCATTCTATCATGGCTCAGGGATCAGGTTTTCCTCAGAGTGGGTAACTGAGAAATATTGTTCTTTTTTTCTGGATAGAATCTTGCTTTCCTGAAAATGTTATAATCCTATATGATATTACACAGTAGCTAAAAATAAACTACAGTATACAGTACTACAAGATACTGTAGAACACCATCCTGTCTCCAGCACCAAGTAACAAAACTGATGGTTGAGGCAGGTTCCAAGCAATAACCTGCAGCTAATCATGGTAGAGCTTAACAGTTCAGCCAGGACCACCACACTATACAACATGCATTTTTAATCACATTTTGTTCTATTTATTTCAATAACTTTTGAAAACTTGCAGCTTGTAGTTTGTTGTTTGAACTTGTAACATAGGCTTTATATACTGATTGGCTAACAGGGATCACCATGGAATACATTAATCCTGCATATATGCATACTTAAGGTAAGTAGGCTCAGAGAGAAATAATTACTCATCATAAGTAAAAGTTGTGACTGAAGTTGGAACTTGTTTTTTCTTCCTATCCCTGTCAGTAATGTCAGTTTGAGAAAACTGACAGAGAACAGTAGCAGTCGAGATGGGCACATTGTTTTATTTAGTGTAATAAATGTATTTGAGAGATAAAGTTTACATTGTATGCTTGAAAAAAATATAAATCACAGTTGTAAGCAGTTGTCATGGTCTGTGTATAGTGATCTGCTGTCAGCTTGAAGAACTGTGTCCTGACATATAGCGCAATGTGGCATTGAGGCAGAAAGACAGACAGACAGCGCAGCTGGTAATAGAAGGATCAGTGCATCTAACGAATTAAAAATAAGTGTGTTTCTGTCTGTCTTCCTACAGTAGTTAATGCTGCATGTGACAGGGAGAGGGAGAATTTGAAATTCCCACCCACACATCCCAGCAAATTAATTTGCACTCGCCATAATTAGTCGCTGTCAGTGTATCACTGTTCAGAGATAGAAAGAAAGCATAAAGATGGCATATGCTTTTAAAATTTGTGTGCTCACACATAGTTGGAAGTGAGCCCATGACTCCTGTTAAATGTCTATATCTGCTCATAGTGAGGTGGAATTGAGCAGTTCTGAGCTGTTTAGACCATTCCAAACTTTATAAAGCGCAATGAAACAACAAGAAATGTGTTCCTCCATTTTGTGAAAAAATTGGTATATAATCCTGTTTTTGGCCACGAACAGTGCAGATTTCTTTTACTTTACTACTTTAAAAAGCTGAAAATGTTATAACCATATACCTAAATTAATCTTGGGAACTGCATTAATGAATGCCATGATGACTCATTTCTGTCGTTATGAATCATTTACTGTGTATAATGTGTGACATTCCATCAGGTATGTCTAAATTCTATTAAAACAAGTATTCTGACCAGATAATATCTAAAAGTGACATTAGTAATATGTGAAAGTAACATTATTTAATAATAATAATGTTTAAATATAGAAACAAACACAGAAATTATTTTGTTTGCACAGGCACTACTTTATTAAGGGGAATGATATGTTAAAAAAGAAACAGATTTTCACCATTTCAAAATAAAACCATTAATATTTTTAGCAGTCTACTAAGCCCATGTTTTAATGGCAATGTCCCACTCCAGGGTGTATGGTTAGGGTGAGTGGTTACTGGGGATTAATCAATACCCTAGGTGCTGTGAGGACACTCAGTTTTGCCTTGTGCCTCTCAGCACACCCAGGGTGTTGATTAATCTCCAGTAACCACATCCTGTCATGGGTTATTACCTACTGAATACACTGGTATACAGCTACTGGCTGTGTATTATGAACATTTTTTTCAATTGCAGCTTTCCTGTGCTTAGCAGGCTGAGGGCAAATGCAGCCTACAAATATGTGCTATAGTGGGCTGTTTGTCTCCAATCACATATTTGAATATTTTGGATTTGGGAGTTATGAAAAGACAGAACTGAATGAGCCCTTATTTCCGAGTCAAAACTCGTTAATCTCTATCAAATCTGACCTATAAAGGAGAAGTAGATCCAACCTCCAAATATTTACCCTGGGGGAAATGGGCCCACCTGTACCACAGAGGAGTTTTAAATGGGCTTGGTCTGAAAGTGGCATACACAAATACTCAGAGGACACTATGTCAGACACTATAGGTAGAGACACCATGAATACATCGTGTGTGTTTGGGAGTGGTGGACTAGGAAACAGAAAAATTAGTCCGTAGAAGATGTGTAAAGATTTTTCCAGAGCTCCACCACTCCCAAGGCCTAAAACTGTTGTGTCAAATGTTTTGCTGTATTAGTTTTCTGTTACAGTCATGTGGAGGAGCTATCTAAAACTACAGCCAGAACCAAATCTTTGTTCCCCCCTCATATGATGCAACCTTGAGTCTGACCTTCTGCCAAAATCAAGTCCTAAAAGAAGTTTGTATCATCATAGTTTTGGCCATAGTTATTTAGCAATGTTAGAGGAGTATTTTGCAATATTCCCTGTACCATAACCCACTGGCTTCATCCATCTGTCTTCACATCCAGCACTTGAAATGGCACCCATTTATGTACTAGGATTGCCACCCCTCTAACATGGGATGTGCAGGAGGAGTAGAACACCTACCCAGTGCATTCTCTTTTTAACTTTTATGCTCTGCATCTTTTGGTGAGTTTTTGGATGAAGGCGACATTTGTCTGTTTCTTTCTTAAGGCAATGCAATTTGTTTTTGTGGTTAATTGCATGATTTACCCTTCTACATTTCTTGTTATGAAATGTATAACTTTAGTCTTAGTCATGTTTTCCAATCCCTAATGAATCATTCTCAGTTCTTGTTTGTATCCATCTGCTCCTCCCCCACACCATGAACCTTTTTCAAATTCATAATTACATACTATATAGTAGCACTGTATGCTCCATGGGTAGAAAATCAGAAAACCTTCAGAACTATAACCAGTAAACAGTTAAAATGTCATATGTTGAGCAGTAGTATGGCCCTCTGCTTGAAACAAAATGATCTTGGACCAGCTGCTTCAGGAAAAAAATAGCCAATCTAAGAATGCAAGACTAAGTGATGTATTCCTTGTTGGCTCCTCTGAGACAAGAACCAAAATGAAATGCTAAGTGTCCCCATCTCCACTTTGTAAATTACTGGATAGCTCCTAGATTTTACTTATTAGCAATCTTCCCCCACTGCTGGCATTAGCACTACAATATATAAGAAAAAACATTGGACATGTGGGCTGTGCTGGACCCCACCAGGTCCATTATCCCCCATGCACTAGTTGCCCAAAAAGCTGGGCTATTTGTCCCCAATCACACATTTGTATATTTGGGATTTAGAGTTAAGAAAAGACAGAACTGAATGAGCCCTTATTTCTGAGCCAAAACTCATAATCTCCGTGAAATCTGTCCTATAAAGGAGAAGTGGATCCCACCTCCAAACCTTTATCCTGGGGGAAACAGGCCCACCTGTACCACAAAGGAGTTTTAAATGGGCATGATCTGAAAGTAGCATACACAAATACTCACAGGACACTATGTCAGACACTATAGGTAGAGACACCACGAATACATCATGTGTGTTTGGGAGTGGTGGACTGGGAAACAGAAGAAATAGTCTCTAGAAGATGTGTGAAGATTTCTCCAGAGCCCCACCACTACCAGGGCCTGAAACTGTTGTGTCAAAAGTTTTGCAGCATTACTTTTCTGGTACAGTCATGTGAAAGAGCTATCTAAAACTACAATCAGGAACAAATTTTAGTTCCCCCCTTATATGATGCAACCTTGAGTCTGACGTTGTGCCAAAATCAAGTCCTAAAAGAACTTTGTATCATCATAGTTTCGGACATAGATATTTAGCAGTTTAGAGGAGTATCTTGCAATATTCCCTGTATTATAACCCACTGGCCTCCTCCATCTGTCTTTATATCCAGCACTTGAAATGGCACCCATTTATGTACTAGGATTGCCACCACTCTGGCATGGGAGATGCAGGAGGAGTAGAACACCTACTCTTTTTCATTTTTATGCTCTGTATCTTTAGTTGAGTTTTTTGATGAAGAAGACATTTGGTTGTTTCTTTCTTAAGGCAATGTAATTTGTTTTTGTGGTTAATTGCGTGGTTCAACCTTCTACATTCCATGTTATGAAATTCATAACTTTAGTCATAGTCATGTTTTCCAATCTCTACTGAATCATTCTTAGTTTTTGTTAGTATCCATCCGCTCCTCCCCCGCATCATAAACCTTTTCCAAATTCATAATTACTTACTGTATAGTAGCATTGTATGCCCCATGTGTATGAAATCAGAAAACCTTCAGAACTACAAAGAGTAAACAGCTGACATTTTTTTTTAGTCTTTGGTAACTGGGTAAGCCCACTAGGCACAAGTGCCTGTTTTCAGGGGTGACCTGGGAGCACTGAGCGGTTAAGTGAATTGCTCAGAGTCACACAATATGCAAGTGAAGGTTGGGAGAATCAAACCAATGTCATATGTCAAGCAGAAGTATGGACCTCTGCTTGAAACAAAATGACACAAGAGCAAAAAAAGTTAAACCTGAAACTAGCCGTGGTCTTGCACCAACTCCTTCAGGAATAAAACATAGTCAATCTAAGAATGCAAGACTAAGTGATATATTCCATGTTGGTCGTTTGAGCCATGAACCAAAATTAAGTGTTAAGTGTCCCCATCTCCACTTTGTAAATTACCGGGTAGCTCCTAGATTTTACTTATTCACAATCTTCCGCCACTCCTGGCATTGGTACTACAGTATATAGGAAAAAACATTGGACACATGGGCTGTGCTGGACCCCAGCAGGTTCATTATCCTCCATGCACTAGTTGCCCAAAAATTCCAAATCATTGATCCCCATAACCAAGTGATTCATCCTGTCCTCAGTACTAGTGTCCCAAGCTGTCACATGGTGTTCAGTGAAACATAAATAACTGTGATAGAGGGATTATCAAATTTGACAGAGAGCAGACTCTGAACCACAGCCCTTCAACCATGAGCCACCCCCTTCTCTTGAATACCTCTAAACTTCATTTCAAATGTGTATCAAGTGGTAGAATGTAGTTAGTTAAGCAGACATAAAATCATGTCCCAAATCAATACAAAAAGAAAGCAATCCTAGTCCAAACTGCCACTGCAGTTTTATGGGCTGTAAGTGACCAGTGTAGTCACACTGCCAGTTCCTGTTTTTTCCTGCAGCAGTGAGTCTCTGGCCCATGTAACGGTCCCACAGTTGATGGCTGTACTCTCCACAAAGCACTGAGCTGTGCAGTTACACAGCATGGCATGCATGGGCCTTGTGATGCTACCAGTAGCACTGTGTAACATGGCAATATTGTTCCCACCAATATGTGTGCCTGTTCTAATCTGGGGTTAAAGGGGCAAGATATAGTCAAGGTCCGGGGTTTGTAAAATCAATTGGGCACACATCCCAAGTAAGGACAAGCCCCACAGTCCCACTTTTGAGATCCGAGGTGCATGGGGTAAGGGTGCACATTCAACAAAGAGCAAATCAGTCACTGAAGTATAATCCTCTACGCAACAGGATACCCCCCTCTAAAGAATGAATTAAGAAAATTCATAGATGGCATCCCTCTTACACAGTTAACAGAGGACCAACAAGAAGCCCTAATAAATCTGATTACATCTTGAAAGCTGATTGCAAGTATAAAAGCTTTAAAGAAAGGGAAAAGCTGGGGCCCAAATGGCTATGGCATTGAATTAAGGCTATGTTGGAGCCCACTGATAACAATGTCCAATGGTAAACATCTGCAAAATCACAGTAGGAGGAGTGGAGGTGCACAGAATAAAAGAGGAGTGCTCCCCTGTCATGAACTGCAACTACCCATGACACTCTGTGCACTCCTGTAGAAAATAAAGCTTTAACCTTGCTCCTTAAAAAGGGTTGCTCTGATCCACTGTATAGTGCTGTATAATGCTGAGCTCCAGATAACCGTGCCAGTAAAATGTCAACAAGCCTGAGTTAATTATCAAAAAACTTTTATTTCAAGATAGAAAATAACAAAAACACAAAGAAGCAAGTTAGGAAGGTAGCCAATCACTGACCACACTTGCCCAAACGCGTTGGGTCCAAACAACCCTTTTTCAGGGGGCATGGCCACAGAGGAGTGAAGTCACCTTAAGTACCAGCCTGTCATACATATTCATTAAATATAGAATAATGTATGGGTGGGTGGGTGTAACTAAAACTTTACACATACTTGAGGTGTGTTATGCTACATAAACCCCGGGGGTGAAGCCAGGAGGTTTATACAAGCAACCCACACTGACGGTGTGTGTGAAATTCTGGTTCGCACATACCCACCCATATATTATTTTATTTAATTAATGACCATCATTTTTAATGCAGTGGTTTAGTGCCATTTTCTGGCTGAGTGTTTGTCAGGAAGTCCGTTCAGGTGCTTCAGAGTGGATTGCTTAGCTTGTGCTAAGGTGAGCACAAGAGAGATTGACAAGTGCAGATTACAACCTCCAGGTTATAATCTAAAATATCAACTGGAAGATTGTAACCAGGAATAAGACTATCATTATCTCTGCATAAAAAATACTGGCCTTTAATTGAAATTCAATGTTAAGACCCAATCAACTGTGTTAAAATACAAAAGTAATTATTACAGCAAACAAAGATGACATTTAAAATGAAGAGCAGCATATCAAATGCAACACATAATTAATCCATAAGGGCTGCTAAAAATGTGCAGTACAGAACAGACTCTATTATCTCTGCTTTTCTTATAAATCCTCTCCACTTCAGCTCACCACCTTCTTTTCTTCTCTCCCTCAACCCTCACACTCTAGCTTGCCCCACTCTTGCTCCTCTCTATAATCCTCCCCTTTTTTATTAGCTTGCCACACTATTGCCCCCAATCCTCCCCACAAACACCTTCTTCTTTTCATAACCTCCTTCCTCTTCCATCTCGTACACCATGTTCCTGCCTGTGTTCACCCTAACATCCATCCATCCCACTTCCCTTCCTGCCCTACCAAACTCAATCACCTGCCCTTGCTCCTTCACCCCACTCTCCTATTTTCATGTCTCCCCTCCCCCTTCTCCACTCTCCCTGCCGCCAGGGTGCATTCATACATACTACAATCATCCAGAGTTCACTTAGCATCACTTGCTCTTCTAAAACTCACAACAGCCCCACCTCCAATCTGTCCTCCTCCTCAAACCCTCTTATACCCTTCCCTACTCAGAGAAGGATACCCATTCCCTCCAAACTACTCATCATATTACTATTACTTACAGTTGGGGATATTGAATCTAACCCTGAGCCTTACCTCCTCCCCCTTCCAATCTCCCTAAAAGACTAAAACTAGTACATCTTAATATCAGAAGCCTTCTCCCAATGATTGACCTTCTCCAACCCCTTGTGTCTAGCCTGACACCCGCTGCTCTAATCATTACTGAGTCATGACTCTCCTCTAAAATCCCTGACACTGCAATCTCCATCCTTGGTTACTCCCTTTTCTGGCAAGACCAATCAACCAGGGGAGGTGGGGTTGCCATATACATCTCCTCTTCCATCCAATATTCCATCTATCTCTCCTTCACTTCCCTCTCTACCTACGAATTATTATTACTAAACCTATAATTTCCTTGCTCCCTTCCCATATTTGTGGGTGGGGTCTACTGTTGCCCCAGCCTTCAGTCTCCATCCTATATCACCAACCTCTTCTTTTTCCTCATCACCCTTTCCTCAGCTGGTGAACTTTACATCCTTGGGGACTTCAACATCAACTGGCTGTCCAGCACACACTCCAAAATCTGTAACTACATCTCCTCCTTAAATCTAAAATAACTAATCTCTGAACCTACCCATTTAAACCTCAATTCAGGTAAACATACCCTGCTAGATTGGGTACTGCCATCACACCCACACTGGGTTGTCACTTCAGGAATCCTTCCAGATGCACTCAGTGATCACTACATGGTTTACTGTGTGTGCAAAATCCACCAGTCCAAAGCCCCACCTAATATATTGTACTCCATCACTGCTCCTTTAGATTTTTAGACTTGTCCTACCTTCATGAGGAACTTACTGGAACTGACTGGTCTCCCATTGCCAATGCCTCCTCCATAGACTCAGCCATGAGCCACTTTACCACTCAGTTTCTGAATGCCTGAGACTGGCACATTCCTATTAGGAAGACAAGGGTCTGTGGCTGTCACCTCCCCTGGGTATTGGCTAAGCTGTTGGCCTGCCAGCAAGCTCATGATTAGGCATGGCTGGCTCATAAATAATCTGTCATTCTAAAGGATTTCCTTATGCATCATTCCCTCTGTAATGCCTGTACCAGGGCAATGCACCTTGCCAAAGCTGAATACTTCAGCTCTAGCTTTCATGAAAACCTTAACAGCCAAGGTTAGGAAACCTCACCATCTCTGACCCCCCCATAACTGCTGACTTCAACAGCTTCCTCATCACCTGTGCTTCCTCCATCTTTGCCTCCCTACCCCCTCTGTTCCTCCTCCTCCTTCTCCAGCATCTTCCACACCTGTCTCCTCCTCCTCCTCCTACTCAAGCCTTTTCTTCCAACCAGTCTCCCCCATTGACTCCCTGCAAGCTCTATTAGCCCTTAACCCTCACAAGGGAAAAAGACCAGATGGATTGAACCCCAAGCTCCTGCACCTATAGGCCCACGCTATAGTCCACACCTCTAGTCACTCTCCTGAACCTAGCCTTCTCACTTGCCACTGTCCCTGATGCCTGGAAGCTTGCTACTGTTGTCACGTTTTATAAGGGTAGTGACTCATCTTGTCCTGGCAACTTCTGCCCAATATCTCTGCTCCCTATCCTTGCTAAACTGCAGAAGCACTTAATTCTCGCTCAGCTCTTTCCTTCACTTTCCTTGATTCCTCCTCCTCCTTCTTCACCACTTTTCAGTCTGGTTTCCATAAGGTCCACTCCTCCACCACCACGTCCCTTTTCTGGCCCACTAACACTATTCTCTCTGGCATGGATCAAGGATGCATCACCTCTGCCATCTTTGTTGACCCAGCTGTTGCCCACCCCCTGCTCCTCAGCAAGCTTGCTGCAGTGGGTCACTCAGAGTCCAGCACTAGCTGGTTCCATTCCTATCTCATGGGTCAGACCCAGTCGGTTAGCACTGGAAACTCCGTCTCTGTTCCTCTCCCCATAAACACCAGCATCCCCTAATGATCAGTACTTAGTTCAATACATTTTTTTAAATTTTCCTTAATGACCTTCCTGATGCCTGCTTAACTGCTTGCATCCATATGTATGCATATGATATTGTTTTGTCTGCCTCTGGTACTTCTCCCTCGGATGTGGCTACCAGACTCCAACTGGAGTTCAACAATGTCCTGCATTGCTTTCGGACCAATTAACTCTCACTAAATACCAAAAAGATGATCTCTATGACCTCTGACACCAGGCAAAAGCTCACCAGGCTTGCTGCCAACCATTGCTTCTATACCCTTGATGATTTATTACTGGGAGATGTCTCCTCTTTCAAATACCTAGGGCTATGGTTCAACAGGAACCTTGACTTTGCTGGGCATGTGAACGCAATCCACATGAAGCTTCTTCCCAAACTCAATGCTCTGTATAGAAAACACATCTGCTTTCTCCCACTGACCTGCAGGGAGATCATACAGAAAATGATACTCCCTATCTTTGACTTTGGAGATGTAGTCTGTAGTTCTGCCCCCAAATCCACCCTCTCCAGGCTGGACACTCTATTCAGTTCCTTCTGCTGTTTTGCTCTTGACTTTCTGCCTCTTACCCACCACTGTGACCTTTACATCTCTCTCTCCTTCCCCTCTCTTAGTGTCAGATGCCTTGCACATAGCACTTCTTTAATTGGAAAGTTCTGGCTTGGCTCTTTGCCACCTTACCTCCACTCCATCCTCTATGTGCTTCCTACCCCCTCCTACCCTCTCTGCAACTTCACCATTAGGATGGGAAGAGCTGCCTTCTCTTATCACTTTCCTGCCATTTGGATCTCCCTCCCTCTCTTTAGACATCTGCTCTGCCACATCTTCTCATTCACTATCCCATCTGCTCCATCAATATATATCCCCTGCCTGCAATTGCACCAGACCCTCCTCAACTTCTTCTGTTACCTTTCATGCTTTCCCCTCTTATTTTTTTCCCTTTTCACTGTCAGCTCTTCTCTACCCCTCTCTCAGCATTCCCTTAGCTCCATCCATTCTCTGTCAGATGTTCCCACATCACTAGGGACCTTGTGTGCCAGTATATTTTGTCAGGCAATTCCTACCCCAACTTATCTCCTGCCTGTCCCCTTGGGTTTAGACATCCTGAGGGGGTGCAGGCCCATCTGGCTTTCCAAGTTGTTCCCCGTTCCCTGTGCTTAATGCTCTCAATTTCCTCAACAAGTGTATAAACCATCAAATGTTCTCAATTTCCTCACCAAGAGCATAAAGCAATGTAAAACTGTTTGACATGGCTCCAACCAACAGTAAGAATGTTTATGTATAGCAGATTATATAATTGCACGTGTATATGTAAATTGGCTATGTTCATAAAATGTAAATATACGTTTATATGAACGTATTATGTAATCTGGATATTTCTCTCTAGTCCACATACAATGGTATGTACTGTCTTTCTATTGCACTAAAATGTTATACATTCTACCTAAATGTATTTACGGCCACTCATCCTATGTTATCCCTATCTATTCTGTATTTTCAGTTGCTGTATCCCATTTCCCTTTTTCACCAGAGTTCATCTGGAAACAAATTACTGTAGCTCAGTATGCCTTTCCTGGTGAAACTTTTCAAATAAAATAATAAAAATAGCATCAAACATTGAAAATTAACTAAAGCAAATGCCTAAAGTGCATTTAAATCTTGCTAACTCATTTAAACCTAAAGGGAGATAGTAAGGAGTGAAAAAGGCAGAATAAAGATGCAAGATAAAAATATCCATTCATCTATGTAATTAGAGTGTATACCAGCCATTCAACAAGGAAAAATCAGTATGAAAAGCAAAGAACAAGAAAAAAAAAAGGGAAGACAAGGGTGAGAAAAAAAAGAGATAGAGGGACGGGGGAAAAGGAAAAGAAAGGAGGGAGGGGATGAAAGGGAATCTTTCTTGTTCTTTCAGTTTTATACAGATTTTTCATTGTTGTATAGTGCTGCATAGCTGTTGAATGGCTGGCATACACTCTAACTACATAGATGAATTGTTTTTATCTTGCCTCTTTATTCTACCTTACAAACGAACATGCAAATTTGCCAGCAGAAATAGGCCACCTAGTCTATCAAGTCTGCCCGAGTGTACAGATAGCACCCTCACTTTGCAGCTGGCCCACCCCCTTCCCAATGGCCCTCTGTCTCACCCTGTCCCATCCCCTTTTGAAGCTACCCACTGTCTTGTAGGCTACCACCTCCTCAGGTAGAGCATTCTATTCTGCCATGACCCGCTCCATAAAAAGTGTCTCCTCATTTCCATCCTAAATCTTCCTCCCTTAAGTCTAAGGCTGTGTCCTCTCGTGTCCCTCCCCCTCCTCAGCCTGAATATCCCTTCAGTGCCTGCCTTGCTTATGCCCTTTATGTACTTAAAGGTCTCAGTCATATCCCCCCGGTCCCTTCTGTCCTCCAATGAGTACATGCACAGTTCTCTCATCCTCTTCTCTTATGGTCTGCCCTCCAATCCCTGGATCATCCTTGTTGCCCTTTGTTGTACCCTTTCAGTAATTTCACATCCTTCTTTCAGATATGGGCACCAGAATTGCACACAGTACTCCAAGTGCGGCCTGACAAGTGCCCTATAGAGAGGAAAGATCACCTCCCTGCTCCTGGAGGAGATCCCCTCTCAAGATACAACCCAGCATCCTGTTGGCATTTGCTGCTGTCCTCCTACACTGCTCTGTATTGTTCATCTTCCTTGTTACAACCACCCCTAGATCTTTCTCTGCGGTGGAACCTAACTGCACCCCTCCCAGCCAGTAACTCCTCTTTGGGTTCTTTGCTCCAAAGTGTAGGATTTTGCACTTTTTTGCATTGAATCCCAACTGCCAGGCTTCCGACCTCTCCACCAGTTTGGTCAGGTCATCCTGCAGCCCCTGCCAACCTGTTATATTGAAGCAAATGTTTGTAAGGCTGCTCAAGCAAAAAGCTCACCCACAAATTCAGTCTTCATTTTTTTTGTTTTCTTTTATCAAAGTTTGAGCTATTAGGGATATCGCACAGACTTTAGAAAAAGAAAATTAAAGAAATATTTACGACTGAATTTGTGTGATGAGCTTTTTGCTCGAGCAGCCTTACAAACTTTTGCTTTGACATTTCTACACTGAAAGAAGGCATGCTCCATGACTAAATTTATTTGAAAACCTTATTCGGTGATTTCCCTTGGGAAACCCCCTCCAGAAAACCTGCTATATCGTCCACCACCACCCCCAATTTGGTATCATCATTGAACAGACTGACCATATTCCTAACGCCATACAAGATGTCTGCTATAATTATTCCTAACAGCACTGACCCCAATACCAATCCCTGTAGTACCCCACTCATCACAGCCATTGGAGATGAGAGTTCCTCCACCACCACTACCCTCTGCTGTCTCACCTGCAGCCAATTTTCAATCCATTTAACCTTCTTAGTCCCCACCCCAAGTATATCAGCGTCCCTCCCAACCTCCATGTGGCACCGAATCAAAGGCCTTACTGAAATCCAAGCATATGACATCCACCGCATGACCCTTGTCCAATTCCCTTGTGACCCAGTTATAATACACGAATAGGTTTGTCTGGCAGGATTTTCCAGAGACAAACTCATGCTGGTGACTGTCCCGGAGCCCATTGTCTTTCATAAAGGTCACCAGCCTTTCCTTAAGTATTGTCTCCATCAGCTTCCCCAAAATGGAAGTTAAGCTTACCAGCCTGTAATTACCTGGCTCATCCATTGATCCATTTTTATGGATGGGTACCACATGGGCCATCCTACAGTCATGAGGTATGCACCCTGTGTCCGGGGAGGTATTGAATAGTTCCAAGAGCAGTCCAGCAAGGATCTTAGCCATTTCCTGCAACACCCTGGAGTGTATGCTGTCCAGTCCTAGTGCCTTATCCACCTTCAGAGCCCTTAACCCCTCTAGTACCCTACTCTCGGTGATCACCCCATCTGTTACCCCTTCCCCCTGCCCACCCCCTGCAGTAGCTGCTCTCCTTTCTCCCTCATGAATATAGAACAGAAGTACTCATTCAGTGCTTCTGCTTGATCCACCTCTTTCTCAGTCCACACCCATATTTTATGATCTTCACTGTCTGGTCCTTGCAGCTCCTTCTCTCCCATATGTACCTGAAGGTCCTTTTCCCCATCCCTGATGCCATGTTCCAGCCTCAATTCTCTGGAGGCCTTAGCTGCTCTGATCCCCCGGTAGCTTTCTTGGACCTCTTCATATACTCCTCCCTATCCTTCCCCTTTCCAGATTTCTTGTATTTCTTGAAGGCTGCTTTTTTAGTCCTCACCATTTCTAAGACCAGTCTACTTAACTAGCTTGGTTTTTTTTTACCCCTTCTCTTTTTGCACTGCAATCTGGTACATGTCTCAGTAGCCTCCAATATCCCCAATTGAATTTTTTCCCATTTCTGATTTGCATCCCAGTGTGGTTGTATTACTTCCAGATCCCCCTTTAAGATTTCACCCATCCTACCAAAGCCAGCCTGTCTGAAGTCCATCACCCTGGTTCCTGTACTGGTGCCATTTTCCTCTCCTTAGTGTTTCAGTTCAGATTTAAATGAATTAGCAGTATTTAAATGCACTAAATGCATTTTAGGAATTTGCCTTACTTAATTTTCCATGTTTGGCACTATTTTTAGCAGTCTTTATGGATTCATTATGTGTTGTAGTTGATCTGCTGCTCTTCATTTTAAATGTCATCTTTGTGTGTTTGCACTAGTCACTACTTTTGTATTGCAACACAGTTTATTGAGGCTAGAAACTGAGTTTTAATGATCGTATATGACTGGCAGATACTTAAGATGACTTCACTCCTTCAAAGCACCAGGTTGAGTGTGGTCAGTGACTCTGGCCAGCATCCTAACTTGCTTCTTTGTGGTTCTGTTGTTTTCTATATTGAAATAAATGTGTTTTGATACACATTAACTTGGGCTTGCTGACATTTTACTGGAGAAGTTATCTGGAGCTAAGCAATATACAGCAGTATACAATGGAAAAGAGCAGCTCTTTTTAAGAAGCAAAGTTAAAGCTTTATTTTCCACAGGAGTGCACAGAGGGTTGTGGGTAGTTGCAGCCCACTCATAACACCCTGCTTAAAATGTTTCAGGAGCACTTTAGTCTTGCACATTACCTGGACACATGGAGATATGCCATCATCTCCACAATACATAAACCCAGTAAGGACCCAGTTTACTTGAAATCATATCACCAGGGGTTGACCTTAACTTTTTTTTGCACTAGCCAGCAGGACAAGTCAGTCTAAAATTGCACTAGCCCGCAGTGATTTGCACTAGTCTGCAGTCAGACTCATCATGTGCTTTATACTCACAACACAATGAATAAATGTTGTAATCAGTGCAGTTTAAAAATTGATTTACGTTTATACAAAGATGAAGTAACACACCAAATGACCAAATGACTCATTGTTTCAAAATATAAGCATTCTGTGACTCATAAATATCAAGACAATTCCCACCCCCAAATGTTCTTTTCAAGGATTGACATGACATGACTCGAGGTTCAGATTTGTGCATCTTCTTCTTGGGAGTCAGAGATACTCAGTCACTACTAATGTCACTCACATCACTGTCACAGTCAGTGTTACAGTCACTTTCTGAGTCTGCTGAATAGTCATCCTGCTGTCGTGCCAACACTGTTCCAGTCTGTGGCCGCCTCCTCCTTTGTCCCCCACTGTTCCAAAGGCAGATTGCTTCTTGGGGATTGAACTTGTCAATGTCTGGGGAATTCATTTGTACCACCATGAGGTCTGTCACTGAGTCCGACTGTAGCTTGGAACACGGTTGGACTTTGTCAGTTTCAACTGGCTGAAACCTCGCTCTGCCTCAGCTGAACTTGCAGGCAGTGTCAACAGAAGATCCATAAGAGCTAGGATGTTGGGATACTTCTGTTGAGTGCAGCATTCACCCTCTCCCAAGTCAGACTGTGAATCTGCTCAAATCTGAAAAATAAAAGAAAGGCAATTGAGAAGCATTCAACACACTGACAACTACACACATATTAACTTTCTTTCTCCATAAATAAGGCAATAAGTTCTTTAAACATGCATTCAACTCAGAATTGACAAAGAAACCTTCACATACCTTAGCATTACAGTTCGGTTTCAACATAGTCACTCTGTTTCGATCATGTCTGTTTTACAGTAGCACCTTCTAGGACTGGTTCGTAGTGTTCTACAATCAAGGCCACTTCCTGGTTTCCAAAATCTGAAACACCCCAAAATAAAAATGTTAGATTTTTTTCCCTGCCATCCATGCCATTCCCAGCACAGTTATCTAATTGCCCACAATAAATTCTGTTCTACCTTGCTGACTTGTCCTTGTCTGGCCATAGGGTGAAGCTGGCAACTGTCGCAGCAGTAAAAGCTGTGGGCTTGCATCAAGAAACGATCCTGCAGACTTTCCTCCAAACTTTTGAGTACCTTTTTACGGACAGCAGTGATATCAGAATTCCCTACCAGTGTTTGTCCATGCAGCTCTGTGACACCCTCCACTTGTCGTTCCTTTGGTCCCGGCCTAAAGGAGAAAAAAAAGGAAATACATTGAAAAATTAAATAATACTAGGCTAGCTGCTAGCAGATCATTGCATCCTCTTTAGCTCTAATATACAGTACTCACCTTGTATTATATGTTTTTAAAGTGTCCAGGGTTGACTGCATAGTTGCAAACACATCAGCTACAGTTGCATCCCTCTTCTGGGCCACACGGGATAGAACTGAGAGAACACCGACGACATCAAACATAAAGTGTGCGAATTTCATGACATCTGCCTGCCAAAGGATCTTCAGTATGCCTGCAGCTTTGTTCATCTGCTCCAGATTCACACCCTGCCTTTGCTGCATCTGTAACACAAAACAAACATTAAAAATGCACAACAAAATGCACACAAATTAAAACCACAAACATGTCATATGTTTACAGAGAATCATGTAAAATAAATGTACCTGAGTCATGTGTAGAACTACAGCAGGACACCCCTTCAGCAGAATCTGCAGAGCCATCTGGAGGTGAGGAAGCCATCATGTGCCACCAACTCTAGTCGGAAGTAAAGGACGCATCTGTAGTGCTTCATATGCTTCTTTTAGTTTGCTCCTATTCAGCGGTGAGTTGTGGTAGAAGCAGAACACATGCAGCAACAGATTGCTTAATCTGTTATAAATGGGAATGGTTTTCAAAGCTGCCTTGTAGGCCAACTCAAGGCGATGGGCAAAGCAGTGTATGGATTGCACGCAAGGCTGCATTTCTTTCAGGAGGGTAGCTACCCCATTGGTCCTCCCGACCATCACAGCTGCTCCATCACTGCCAAAACCAACCAGTTTTCTTGTCCACCCCTCAGCTGGTATATTGAGCTTTGTTTCCACAACTTTTTGTATAGCCCCTTTTATTGACTGGGCATCAGCTTTTGCCACGGTCTGCAGGCCCACCAGCTGATTACACACTTTGCCTGCGGTGGCAAACCGCACATAGACGATTTCAGCCTCTGTAACAGAAGAGTCAGTGGTGCCATCGCTGATGAGGGAAAGGAACTTTGTGCTGTTTATCTTCTCTCTCAGGGAGATCTGTTCCACCTCTGCAATATAGTGAATGAAACGGTGTGCATATTTGTCATTTCGGTATGTGGAGCCGAGGTCCAATCCCTTCATATCATCCAGACTGCACATCCATGCAAAGTCTCTAAAGGGACGCCCTTTCTTTGCAATGGCGTGACAAGTCCGAATAATTTTCCAGCCGAGCTAGAGTTGCCTGGTTCATAGTCTTCAGCATGCACTCTGCAGTGCTCGTACCTGGGATGGGGAGATGGCATACTCTTTTTTGGCCCTAATGTGACATTCACTTATGCCATGTGAAGTAACAGATTCCAGTCTGAAGTTGTCAGTTCCATGGCGAAAATTATTTTATTTCCCCTTGCCTGACTGCAGATCATCATGCTTCTGACACAAATTACAAAACATCACATCTTTACTGGCATTGTATCTGAGCCATTCATATTTTCTAGCCAGGTTGTCTGAAAGCAACGGGTTCTCTTACTTCGATCATATTCCCGATCCCTATTTTTTTTTTCTTCTTCTGTTCGCTTTCTTTTATTATCAGCTGGATTGCTCACTTCCTTGAAGTATTTCCACATTGTACTAACTTGTTGTTGTGTTATGGATGGCGCAGGTCTGTGTATTAAGTGTCTGTGTCTTTTTTGACTGACTTCCCAACCATAGACCCCTGCCCACTCCACACTGACTTTGGTGAAGATTCTATGATGTACAAAAAACAAAATAAAAAAGTTCAACTATCACTGCTAGCTCTTGACTATAATGCTAATGATAATGATAATGATAGAACCTCACTAGAAAAACACCGCCCCAAGCTCCGCAAAACAGATACCAGGATACGGTTACCACAATTTGTATTTGTAGCCAGAATGATTCAACTAAGCAGTACATTTTAGGTCTGAAATGAATTGCTCTGGCAGTGGCACCCCCCCCCAAAGCATTAGCTCTACAACAGAAACTGCGGGAAGAAGCTGTAAGCACAACACAATGTAACTAGCCAATGTGACATACTGGTTTGCAAAATGTAAAATATATTTTTAATATCAAATGAGAACAATGGCAAATCCAGACCAGAACACACTTTCAGAGAGTTCCCACTGCCTCTACGAACCTCAGAAACAGCTGTGATTTAAAGAAACACACTTACCTGAGCTTGGCGCATAATTAGTTTGGAAGCTGCAAAGAAAGACTGGCGCACTGAAAGGTTGCCCTCAGCCCCACCACCCACACAGAACTTCAGAACACCACACCACCCCACTCCCCCACAACCACACACTCAAACATGAATGAACTAAGCTAAGCAGCACATTTTGTGTAGAAATAAATTGTTCTCCTTCTGGCGGCCCCACAGTAAGCCACAGACATCTACTCAAGCCACATGCCAAGCTGCCCAACGATAAGCATGCTACAGATGGAATTCAGCCATAAATGGTCAAATTAAACACAGCACCCCGTTTGCAGGCAATGAACATTAGACATTTTTTTTTATACACCCAGCACCCACAGCTGCAGGCTTCATTTTAATGGCAAGAAGTTATCAATCGGAGGGTGTAAAAAAAAAAAAATCGCACAGTGAGCACTGAAACTCTCCTGAAACCTGCCCACCACAACATTGTTACTTGGCGTTCTGCAGTAGCAGTCGAGTGATCAAGCAAGCTCCAATCTGCTCCGCCCCCATTTGCAGGCAATGAACAAGTAAGTTAGACATTTTTACACACCCAGCACCCCACAGCTGCAGGCTTCATTTAAATGGCAAGAAGTTATCAATCGAGGGAGTAAAAAAAATCACACAGTGAGCACTGAAACTCTCCTGAAACCTGCCCACCACAACATTGTTACTTGGCGTTCTGCAGTAGCAGTTGAGTGATCAAGCAAGCTCCCAATCTGTCTCTCCCCGTTTGCAGGCAATGAACAAGTAAAGTTAGACATTTTTACACACAGCACCCCACAGCTGCAGGCTTCATTTTATCAATCGGAGGGATAGGCAGTAAAAAAAAATGAGCACACTAGCACTGACAGCTATTCCTCTCCTGAAACCTGTCACCACAACATTGTTGCCACCCAAAACCTCTGAAAATAATGATCAGTGACTGTACCTGACGTTCTTTAGCTCCGTCCCAATCTGCCCCTCTAATTTTGAGATCCACACCCACGGAAAAGATCTAAAAAGGAATACAGCTCTGCAGTCCCAAAACTGTCACCATACGCTGCCACAACCGCCGCGCCGTAGCCATGAATCCCTGAGCCGAGATCCTTCCAGTCCAGTCCAATGATGATGCAAGGCAGAGTACGGGATGCTATTGCGACGCTGACCGACCGTCCTCAAGTTTGCCACCAGCCTTCTCCTTCAGATCTTCTTCTTCCGGTTTGGAGTTTCAGCGTCCCAAACGCCACCCTTTATTCTCCATTCCAGCACCTAAGCCCCTCCCCAGCCATGCTTGCTGCCAATGACAGCACTGTGCTGTGCATATTGCCCAATCAATTCACTCAGCCTGCCCATCACGTCACCACGCTCTTCTTTCTCCTGCCACGACTCCCCGCGACAAATCTAATAGCCAGCCTCTGCTCTGACGTCGGCTACTTTTGCCGACTACTGGGATTAATTGCTTCATCCTCCCTGCCGGCTTCTCGCGTAGTACAGCAATTCGGAAGTCGGGGAAGCTGACGTCAGACGCCGAAAACACACTAGCCCACGCGGACAGGTCGGGAGGCATCTGCACTAGTCCGAGGCAATCTGCACTATGCCCCGGACTAGTAATTCAATGTTAAGGTCGAACCCTGTATCACCCTATCTCATTCCTAAACTTGAACTCCAAATAATTCACCAATATTATGGCCCACAGATTAGATAATAAACACCCTACTATCATATATCCTGACCAAGCAGGCTTTATCAGAAACTGACAGATACCAGATAATAGCAAATGCACACTGCTACTACTGGACAAAGCAGTCATAAGATCTTCTCTTGTACTGATTTTGAGCCATGATGTGCCATGCATTTGGCAGAGTTCCCTGATTATTTTTTTCATCAAACACTTAATTATTTTTATTTCCCATCTCCTTTCTTTTAGCTTCTCCAATGCCTATATACCTCCTCCAGACAACAGTTAAGAACAATGGGTCTTACTCTGACAGCTTTTTGTCTTTGAGATGGATCAGGTAGGGATATTTCTTGTCCCCCTGCCTGTCTGCCCTTTAGAAAGAGCCTATAGCCCATTTTCTGCATCAGAGGACATGCAGGTAATTGTGGTACATGGATATACACACAAAGTAGCATATTATGCCGATAATTTCCTTCACTACATAACAAGCCCAGAACAATCCCCTCCAGCATTAATTCTTCTCAATATAATAGAAAATTTTTTTCTGGATACAGAATTAATGAAGATAAAACAGAGGTTCTTTGAATGAATTATCAGCCAGCTCCCTGATACTAGATGTTCATACCCCTTTAAATGGGTTAAGCAGCACATAAATATGTAGGGATATGGACTAGGACCTCCCTACAAAATTTCTACCAGTTAGACTACTCCCACCTCAAACAAGAGACCGGGGGATCTACAGAGATGGACCTTGATGCTCTTCATGTTATTTAACAGAATACATGCAATTCACATGAATATTCTTTCCAGGTATCTTTATCTTCTTCAGACTATCCCTCTTTTCCCAGACTGACTGGACTTCTGGAAATAGAATAAATAACTACAGATTTATATGGGGTGGAAACAGTCCCTGCATAGCCTTCAAAAAAACTCCAGCTCCCAGAAAATAAGGTAGGACTTGGCTTTCCCAGATCTATCCCTATATGCCCAAGCTGTGCTAATGAAGCATAGTCTGTCATGACAAGCTCCACCTCTGATGTCCAGGTGGCCTGAATTGGAAACAGTGGACATGTCCCTCACAGTTGGTACACTCCTCTTTGGATCTAGGGATCAGATGGAATCCTTAAGGGAGCCTTCTATTCTTATTATACCAGTTCTTAAACAATGGTGGCATATACAGAATTCATTCAGAAGAAATGCGTTGAAAGACGTGATCAGTTGCTTATCATCCCGTTCTATAACTTTGAGTTCACACTGGCCCATTTGGACCATAAACACACACTTTTCCATTCTATGAAAAATGTCAGCTGAAACCCCTCTCCTCAGCTGGCTAGAACTTTGGCTTGGAGAATAAATACCACTGTAGCTGCTTACAGATCTGACATTATCTCAATATGAGATTGGGTCTTGATATGGATGAATCTGAATTACTGCCCCACAGATCTTATTCTGTCAGTTCTCTGGGGTACATGGCCAAATCATTTAATCTCAGTATGCTATCAAGCATTACTTGGTAGCCAGCAAGCAGCTGTTACCTTTACATAGCTTACCTGGGAAACCAAAATGTTAGTAACTTTAGAACTAACTGGCTGGCAGATGATTTGGTTTAGACAACACAAAATTACCAGATCATACCAATGGCAGGGATGCAGCTGGAGGACAGCAATTGCATACTTCTACACCCCCATAAATTATGACCTAATGTTTAACTACACATAACTCCTCTTGTTGGAGGGGGAGCCATTGTAAAGTTGCCACACATATGCATCTGTTGTCATCATGTCCAACCTTACACACCTTTTGCTTACTAATCAACAAAGAGATGACTGATGTGATCACTGGCCAATCCTTTTCTAACCATACAAGAAATGGGGACAGAGGAGGAGCTTCCTGTGCATGTCAGAATGCTCAGCTGAATATGCAGGCTGTGCACAGGGAGAACGCTGACTCTTCACCTTTGTCCATGGACTAAAAGACATTGAGAAGCTGTAAACCTGAAGCAGGAACTAGGACTGGGCTGGAGCTAACCCTCCCTTCATTTGTGGTGTAGCTAGCGGTCTGGCACTCGCTCATCTCATTTTTTTAGGAAAACTCATCATCCACCTCTAGATTTCCTGTCTTCCCTTTCTCCCTCATGAAAGTGGCATGGCATGTCCAAGTTGTACTGGCACATGTGTGAAATCACCTGGTTGTCCTTTGAGGAGTTGCCACTGAAGTCAGCAATCAGGATGGGGAACAGGCAGAACATATTACACACTGAAGAAAACGCAGCAGGTGCAAACATTACAAAGGCAGCATCAGAACTGAAGGCTCCCTCTTGTAGAGATCTACAGATGAATTTCACAGAGGTAGAAGCAATCTCTCTTCACCTCATTGAAACAACCGAGGGTACTCCTGAAGGTAACCCCTTCATCTGGGAAACACAGGTGAAGGGGGTTTTTGTGTTCAGTGCCAGAAGTAGTAATTCTTCAGGTGGGGAAAGCCCCTGTACAAAGGGTAGCATACCAAAGCACTCAGAGACCCCCCCCAAAAAAAAACAGTGTTATTGCTTAGCAAGAATCTATTTTGGAGATAACTAACAAAACTAAAAGAAAATCATTTAAAACCCCTATTGTACTAATGGACAGTAATAAAACTTCCAAAGGAGATAACTGTTTTAAAAAAAAAGAAAAATAACAGGTGTTGCAACAGGGGAAAATGGTGTCCACAGTGAAAACTAGAGGGAACAAAAGTCTGGAAAGGTAGAAGATGGGGGAGTGCTGATAGAGAGAAGAAGAGGAAGAAGTATGAAGGTGTGGATACATACAAACATATTAACATATGATATTGCCAGCAGAAAAAGGCCCACAGGTCTATCAAATCTGCCCAACTGTGCAGCTCTTAATTTCATATCACTACAGCTGCCCAACCTCCACCCAACTCACTCTCTTCATCCTCTTTTCCAATCCTTCCCCCTTTTGTGTTTTTGTCTGTACTAACCCTACTCTTGACTCTATCCCAACCCGCTTAAAACTAGCCACTGTCCTATGAGTGATTAACTCCTCTGTTAGTGCATTCCAACCTGACACCACTCTGTCTGTGAAGTAGTGTCTCCTCATCTCCATCCTAAACCTTCCCCTATCCAACTTCAGACTGTGCCCCTAGGGACCCTTCCCCCCTTTAAGTGGAACAATCCTCCCTCCCTGACTTTGTCTATGCCTTTCAAGTACTTAAATGTCTCTATCATGTCCCCTCTTACCCATCTGTCTTCCAGCAAGTACATGAGAGTTGGAGTGAAACTCAGCAGAAGGAAGCAGGCAGTTGAAGCTAGAAGATAAGTACTTTCTCTGTGCTGTTTGTTTTCTTTTAGGATTGAGGTGGCATTTCATGAGAAGGCAATATGTATGGTGTGATTTAAACACTGTAACTTCCAAACAAAATATTTTGTCTTGGCTGTGAGGAGGGGGCATTTAACTGAGGGAGAAAGTTTGGGAAATTGACAGGAGGGGGAGAGGCGGCCACGTGACTCAAACTAGCCAATAGTGGGGATGGTATCCAATTATATTTCAAAGGGGACCAGGCAACCCTGAAGCTTGATGTGACCCAAAGTGTGAGTACCATGAAGCAGGAGTGTAGCATCTTGAGTAGAGTCTGCAGGGTGTCAGCAGGGAGGACAGCAGGCATCAGGCCATGCTGGTAGATAGGGAAGAGCCTAACTGGGAGGGCCACATATTTCCTGTACAGACATGGGGAGTTCAAGGTGGGGAAGGGTTCCATGGAGTGGGGTAGGACCAAGTTAAGGGAGGCCAGAATGTGCAGGGGCAGTCAAGAAGGGCAGGAGATGGGAAGGGTTGTATGTTGCCAAGGATGTGGAGCAGCCATATTCCTAGAAGTGGCTTGGAGGGCTGGGAGCTGTAGGATGTGTTGGCAGATGAGCCATCACAGGTAGGAAATAGATTGGTTGAAGAGGGAAATGGAGGCATGGAGGAGACAGAATGGGAGGAACACAGCCAGGAGTGGAAACTAATGAGGTATCCAAAAGAGCTCAATGCAGGCACAAATAATAGTGAACTAGGTGGGACAGCAGGAAGGCTGCACAAGCTGGTGCATCCAAGGGAAGGAAGTGATGCCTGGAGGAGGGTCAGGCACAGGAGCATGACTAAGACTGGGTCAGAGCAAGGATATCAGCCTGTGGGAAGGGGGACTGAACTCATTAATGGAAAAGAGTTTAGCACTGCAAACAGATTCTCAGGCTTGGCTAATACAAAAGACCAGGTAGCAGAGAGGTGGGAAGTTTTAGAGAAAGAGCAGGGAGAGGATGCTACAGGGGAAAAGTTACACAGTGGGGAGGCAGTAGGCAGTACACCAAGAAGACACAGTGGAAGGGGGTGGCTCAGCGAGGTGATGTAGTCTCTTTGGAGTGAAGTAAGGAGTAAGGAGACAAGACAAAGAGGGAAGTGGCAGGCAGCCCAGGGAAGGCTAAGGATAGGGACAGGAAGGGAGTCAGATTGGGAGAGGGCCACATATCAGGGAAGACACGGCGAAGTAATAGCAAAGGAGGTGGTAGCATGGAGGATGGAGCAACAAATGAGTGCAAAGGGGATGCTCCACAGACAGAAAATAGTTTGGAGGTGGAGGTCAGTAGCCTGGTCATATTTGCAAGGGAGGAGAGAACAAAGCAAAGGTTAGAGGAGGCAAACAGGAAGCGGGATGGGGTGATGAGAGAGTCTCATAAGTTGGGGGGAAGGGAGTGAAGGGCAACAACAGGGACAGCAGGATAAGCATCAGAGAGTCCTAATTCTAGTGGATTCTATACTTAAGGTTATAAGGTGGGAGGGAAGGTGTGCCAGAAAAAGTAACATCTGGGTAGAATGCATGCCAGGCATGACAGCGAGTAGAGTGGGGCAGAATATGCGCAGATATGTGGGGAAGGTGTAGGGGAAGCCACACACTGTGGTGCACCTGGGAACAAATGATCTGGAAAGGAGAAGGATAGAGGAGGTACAAGACAGCTTCAGGGAAGTGGGGAAACTATGCAGCAAAGAGGGAAGAACAGTAGCCTTCTCATAAGTTCTGCCAATGCCAAGGGCTAGTACAGACAGGAAGATAAGAATCAGTGACTTCATCAAGTGGCTGAGGGAATGATGTAGGACCAAGGGGCATGGATTGGTGGGGGACTGGGGTAGTTCATGGAATAACACAGATCTTTATGCAGGGGATAGGCTACACCTCAACAGGGCAGGTTCACTGGTGCTGAAGCAGTAGTTTGGGGTTTTCATCAATGAGAGATATCATTTAAACTAGGTGGGGAAGCAATGGAGCTGGGAATCACCAGGAGAGAGGGTCCCATGGATTTCCCCTCACAACTAGGATAGATATGACCTTAGGTGAAATAGGGGTTGAAGTGAAGGGTAAAGAAGTAGGAAGGACAGGATCAGCATGGAGAATGGTTTCACCAAATGCTAGAAGCCTGGGGAACACATTTCCAGAGTTGCAGGTATTGATGGCAGAGGAGGAGGTGGACATAGCTGCCATTGCTGAGATGTGGAGAACCAGTCACCATGACTGGGACCTAACCATCCCAAGGTACAAACTATTCCTGTGGGATACAGATAAAGTGAAGGCTGGGGGGTTGCCATTTACATAAGAGAAGGGATCAGATGTAATAGGGAGGAAGGGGAGAAGGGCAGGTCTGAAGTAATCTGGCTCCAACTACACAGTCAGAAAGGGACCAAGAGCCTTCTGGGGGTGATTTATAGACCTCCAGCCCAGAAGGAGGACATTGACAGGGATCTGGGGGAGCAGATAAGAAGGCATAGTGGGAAAGGGAGCACAGTGGTGGTGTGGGATTTTAATCGACTGGGGGTGCATAGGAGCATTCCAGTAACCACTTGCACAAGGCAGCAGACCCTCCTGGAAGCATTCCAGTATGGAATCCTTACCCAGAGGGTAATGGAGCCAATGAGGGAGGAGAATATATTAGACCTGGTACTGGAAGATGGTGAACAGGTCAGGGATGTAAGGGTGGAGGCACTTCTAGCAAGTAGTGACCACTGCATAGTGTGGTTCTCAATTAATCTGGTAGGGATGTAGCAACTACAAAAGCTTGGGTTCTGGACTTCAAGAAGGTGGACTTTGGCAGGAAGGGACACATAATGGAAAGTCATATGGCAAGCATCTGCCCAGAAATAGACATGGAACAAAAATGGGCAGTCATCAAGGAAAGACTGGCTGAAGCCACTAAAACTTGTGTCAAGAGCCAGAGCGAGAAAGCCAGGATCAAGAAACCAAGTTGGATGAGTAGAGAGGTTGTGGAGAAGGTGAGGGAGAAGAGAAATGCATCTAGGCTCTACAAGAGATCCAACAGGGCAAAAGGCAGAGAAGAATATGTGAAGAAATCTAGAAAAGTGAGCAGAGTGGTAAGGGCAGCAAAGGCTGCTAGGAAATGGAGGTTAACGCAGGGGACCAGAGAAGGAGAAAAGGATTTCTTTACATTTATCCAAGAGAAGAGGATGATCAAGGATCAAATTCTTAGGATCAGGAGGGGAAGTGGTTGGGTAGAAAAGGGGGTGGAGCAAGCAGAAGTACTTAATGAATACTTCTGTTCAGTCTTCACCAAGGAGAGGGATGGCCCATATCTGAGAAGGGCGAGGTGGGAGAGGGTGGGGAGAAGCAAACATGGATAGAGAAATCATGGTGGAAAGGGTGAGGGAGGGCCTAAAGTCCTTAAAGGTTGACAAGACACCTGACACAGATGGAGTCCACCCCAAGGTGATGAGAAAGTTGGCAGAGGTCCTGGCAGGCCATTGGTGGCCCTGTTCAATACCTCTCTGGACTCAGGTTGCATGCCCAGGGACTGGAGGGAAGCACATGTGGTACCTTTCGATAAGAGTGGGCCCAAGCATGAATCAGGGAATTTCAGACTGGTAAGCCATGCTGCAATTGTGGGAAAACTGATGGAGACAATACTCAAGAAAAGACTGGTGCAATTTCTTGAGGATAACAACCTCCAGGACAGCAGGCAGCATGGGATTTTCTCAGGCCGATCCTGCCAGACTAACTTGGTTTATTTTTATCACTGGGTTATGAGGGCACTGGAGAGGGGACATGCTGTGGATGTCCTCTACCTGGATTTTAGCAAGGCCTTTGACTTGGTGCCACACGGTAGGCTGACCTGCAAGTTAAAGAGTCTGGGAGCAGGGAAGAAACTGGTCAGATGGGTTGAAACCTGGCTACAGGGTAGACAGAAGAAGGTAGTAGTGTGGGGAGAGGCATCTGAACCCAGGACAGTAACAAGTGGTGTATGACAGAGCTCGGTGCTGGGACTGGTTCTGTATAATATTTTCATAGCTGACATTGCAGTGGGGATTAAGAGCAAGATCAGTCTCTTTGCAGATGACACAAAGATTTGTACCACGGTAGATGGGGGGGGGAGGGAGCAAAAGTATTTTATGAGGATTTTGTAAAACTGGAGAAATGGTCTCACACTTGCCAGCTTGGTTTCAATGCCAAGAAGTGCAAAGTGATGCATTTAGGAGGCAAGAACCCAGGACACAATTACTGGCTGGAGGGTTTCCTGTTAAAATACAAGAAGGAGAAGGATCTGGGAGTGCTGGTAACTGGGGAGATGAATCACTGTGCTCAGTGTAGGAAGGCAGCAGCAAAGGCAAACAGGATGCTAAGGTGCATAGCAAGAGAGATTACTTTTAGAAGTGGGGAGGTCATCTTGCCCTTGTACAGGTCCCTGGTGAGACTGCACCTAGAGTACTGCATGCAATTCTGATGCCCCTACTTGAAAAGGAACATCAAACTACTGAAGGGGGGTACAATGCAGGGTAACAAAAATGATCCCGGTGGGTTAGGGACAGACCATATGAGGAGAGACTGAGAGAGCTCAATATGTATACCCTGGAGGAAAGAAGAGAGAGAGAGAATATGATTGAGAACTTTAAGTACCTGAAGGGTTTGAACAATGTAGACACCAGGTGTATGTTCAATCTAAAAGGTAGAAGGAAAACTAGGGGACACTCTATGAAAATGGAAAGGACAGGTTCAAGAGGGAACTGAGGATGCACTATCTCACAGAAAGGGTGGTGGCAGGGTGGAATGCTCTGCCATAGGAAGTTGTATCATTGCAGAGTGTTGGGGCCTTCAAGATGGGATGGGACAGACTGAAGAGCAGGGTATAAATCTGAAGGAGTTGGAGATGGGCATATAAGGTAGAGGGGCAGCTGCAGTTTAATGGACTGAAGTGCTGCGTACTTGAGCAGACTAGTTAGACCAAATGGCCTGTATCTGCTGGCAATTTTGTATATTCATATGTTTGTATGTTGAGTTCTTTCAGCCTTTTATTGTATGGCAACTACCTTGGTACCATGATTATTTTTATAGCCCTACGCTGCACCCCCTCCAGTAATCTCACATCCTTTTTGAGGTATGAGCACCAGTACTGTACACAGTATTCCAAGTGTGGCCTCACCAGTGATCTATACAATGTCAGGATGACCTCCCCTTTTGAGAGGTGATCCCTCTGGCAAGGCACCCCAGCATCCTATTTATCCTTGCTGTAGCTCTCCTACACTGTGTAGATACCTTCATGTCCCCTGTGATTATTACTTCCAGGTTCCTTTCCTCCTCTGAAGCCATTACCTGCACTCCCCCAAGCCAGTAGCTGTGCTTGGAATTTCTGGCTCCAAGGTGCATGACCTTGCACTTCTTAGTGTTAAACCCCAACTGCAACTCCCTAGACCAGTGTTCAAGTTTTGCTAGATCCTCTCTGAGTGCCTGCTTCTCTTTCTCGTTGTCCACTTTTGCACAAATCTTAGTGTCATCCATGAAGAGGCAGATCTTACTCTTGAACTGCTCTGCAATGTATTCAATGAGTGTATTATTGGGAGCCTGTAGTATTGATGAGAAAACACAAGACAGCAAGGATAATGTCAAAGAATCCCAAAAGGCCATGTTAAATTATATGAGATGGATTTCAGACTTTAAATCTTGCAATCACTTCTTTAACACAGAAGCTTTCGGAAGTCGTAGAAAAATTTGAATCATTGTCCCTTAGAGCTACAGAGTGTGAAAGTCATGGAAGCAAGATTAAAGATGCCCTGCAAAAAATGTCTGACACTTTGGCAAAGAGCAATAAAGAGCTTGAAGCCCTGAAGTTAAAAGTGGAGAATTTGGAATCAAGTTCAGGAAAAGCAAACCTAAAAATAGGGAACCTCCCAGATGGGATAGAATGAGGGGACCCTCAAGGTTACTGTGAAGAACTGCTCTCTAAAATATTGGGCCTCCTAGTCCCAGACCAAATAATTGAGCTGAATAGGGCCCATTGAGCCTTTGATCCCAAAGATAATCTTGGCACATCATGTTTCATTGTTTGTGAAACTATTCACTGTGAGGGAATATTGTTAGGAATTGTGCTTGGTGCCACTTGTTTATATATTGATTTGTTTTGGCCTTACTCGTTCCCATCTTGAGTATGAGCTGATAGCTGGAAGGCCCAAAAGAAAAGTATCCACCTCCTCCAACTCACGGAGAGTATACCTGGCAGCACTCAGGAGAGGAAAAAAACCCTTTAACAGAGGAAACTTCTGATGAACCATAGCTACCAAGATGCCTTCTTTCTAGGCATACTACGAGGAGATGGAAAGAAAAGCTGAACGCATTTCCGCTTTGGGATTAGGAATGTATGTCTCAAAACAAGATGATGTCCATCTTCCCAGATGTTTAATGATGTAGTCTGGAACTTTCTTTTGTGAGGCAGAGATAGCAGCACTGATTCTAAATGAATGGCCAGAATAAGTGAAAGGATCAAGTCCCAGGTGTTGCAATGGTGATTGAATTGAATCCACAAATTCTTTGGTGGTTAGAGGTGCATTATTAAGAGAGTTTAGTAGAGGAGATTCAGGACTTGATTGACTTTGAAGACTGCATAGCTGATTCAAGAAGTAGATGGGGCACCAAGCAGTATTTGTAGGAAAATATTAAATGTCTACGCCGTCTCGTATCTTGTCCATTTTTGATGCAGGAAGATGGAGAACATAGTAGTCAGCTCGCTTGGTAAGATGTTTGACTTTGAGAAAGGACAATGCAGAAATTGATGAAACTGTGAATTCTCCGGGGCGTAGAAATCAGTAAAATGCCAGACAGATAGCTGCAAGTAGAATGGTGGAGTGTGAAGTAGGAGGTTCAGACTTCAGTAGATTAATTAGCTGTTTGAAGATGATATCATTGATGGGCAGATGAGTAGGCATCTTTTTGAATGAGACTTTTTGGATTACTGTAAGAAGAAGCTTAACTGCAGGATAGGATGTCAAGGAGACAGAAGCTGGATTTTGTAAGCAAAAATGAAATTGAATGCCAGCTAAGTATTGGCAAATGGTAGATTAAGACAATTTACTGGTTGTATGACAATAGGTCGTGAAAGCTAATATGGTAGGTAGAGAAATCAGAAATGCAGAGGAGGTTGTCATGGAGTAGAATGAATTGTATTTTCTCCAGGCTGTGTGGTAAGCTAATTGTGTGCTGCTAGATAAGGCTGACTACATGAGGTTTTGTGCTGAAGTAAGGTAATTGATCATGGCATGACTAGATCTTTGAAATGAGGGGCTGGAGTTGGTAGAAGATCAGCAGTTGGAAGGAGAACATGGAATTTCTGAAATTAAAAATGGGAAAGATAGTCAGCGGCTGTGTTGAGATGACCAAGAATATGAAAACACTAGATACAAAAATTATGACTAAGAGAAAGCCATGTTAATCTCTGCAAGAATAGCATGATTGTAGGAGAAGATGATCTGCCTTTGTTAATAATATCTACTGTTGTTTGATTATCGGTATGTATTAACACTGTAGACAAAGACCAGCGATGACCCCAAGTGAAAGCTGCTGCAACTACAAGATATATCTCAAATAAAGGGGAAGAGGTCATGGTTGCAGGTAAGCGAAGAAGTTTGGAAGGCCATGTTGAAGAGATCCAGGATTGATGGAAAATAGCAGCAAATCCATGAGTAGACGAAACATCCATGAATACTCGAGGAGAAAGCTCTTGATAAATGTCTTTGTAGAACATAGAGTGACCATTCCATTGGTTTAGGAAGAGGAGCCACATGGCAAGGTCGGATTTTGCAGTAGCTGTAATAGAAATGTGATGGTGGAGGGTTGAATCTGAAGGAAGCAGATTGAGCAGATACGCTATGAAGGTACGTCCTTGAGGAATTATACCTGTAGTGAAGGAGAGATAACCTAGCAAAGACAAGCGTTCGTGTTTTGTGCAGGATGAGTGATTGGAGAATGATAGAACCAGAGTCTTGATTCTGCATAGCTTGTCCATAGGGAGTCTGGCTTCCATGTGAAAGGAATCGAGAATGATGCCCAAAAATTCCAGGGAAGTGGCAGGACCAGAAGTCTTTTCTTCCGAGATAGGCACAGCTAATTGATGAAATAAATGGCGTAAGGCAGAAAGGGCTGCTGCTGGAGGCACAGAAGGAGGTTATAGGAGAAGAAAATCATTGAGCAAATGGATCACTGAGGTAACCTGACAATAATTCAACAACAACCAGCAAAGTGTAGAAGAAAAGATATCGAACAGTTTCGGACTGCTCTTGCAACTGAATACCACTCGCACAGCAAAGTAGTAGGAATCTTCCCATTTGATGCCAGAGTGATGCCAAAGGGACGGATGAATAGGAAGGAGTTTAAATGCATCAGCAAGGTCAGCTTTGGAGAGCCATGCGCCTCTGCCCAGTTGTTTGATAGTCAAGATGGCACTGTCAATCTTGGCATAGGCTAGAGAAAAATCCTGAGAAGGGATAAGAGAGTTGATACTGGGAATGCAAGTGGCATGTGGAGTGGATAAATCGAAAATAAGGCGCTGTTTCCCTGAGAATTTGCAAGCAACAATGCCAATAGGGCTGACACGAATGAGAGGAAACAGTGGATGTAGAAACAGTCCGATGATATATCCTTTGTCCAGTTCCTTCTGCAAGAGGGAGGAGACCAAGTCCGGTTCAGTGAGAGCTGTTTGTAAATTAGGAGATTCGTAGGAGTCTTGAGGAAGAGAGCAGATGCCAGTGTGGAATCCAAAAGTAAATTCGGAGAGGAGAAATTGCACCAACAATGAGCGAGATGGATGAGTGGCAAGCAGATGGGGCAGGACGCTGACATTAATAGGAGTAGAGGGATGATGTAATAGTCAGGTTCTGCTTCGTAAATTAGAGCAGATAGATTTTGCATGAGCTTCGCCACAATGACTGCAAACGTGCAGCATGTGGCAGGGATGAAGGGAGCAACCCATATCGTTGAAATTATTACAGACAGATCTACCAGCCATGAAAGTAATTGGAAGACCATGTTTATCATAGGACAAGTGAGGCACAGCAATATGATTGCGTATAGTCCTGGTAATAGTGGAGCCTGAAATGGAAGTACGGGAGGTAGATGAATCAGGCATGGATAAGGGGCAGAAAGAAGTGTCATGGGAAAAGGAGCCGCAGATCTGGCAAGTAAGAGCCTGCTGACCAGCAAAATGGCAGCAAAATAACTCATTGTTGAGTGAGCCCCAGTGAAGTCGGACTTTCAGGTGAGATAAAGCAGCAGCAGCTTTAGCAGAAAAGGATTTATGGTAATCGAAAAAATGAGTACCACCATAGCAGACACCAAGGTCGACTACTATATATAGGTAGGTATCCAGTTCCTCCCTGCGGGATGGAAAAGCAGAACACAAAATGTCTCTGAAGAGACTAAAGGCCAAAACGAATTCAGGAATAGTCAGTTTTTTGGAAAGCTTAGGGTCCTTAGAATGAAGAACAATGGAGAAATCACCACAGGAGATTACTCTGTTTTCAATGGTATTGTGGGAAGAAATAAGCAAGGAGATAAGGTTGACATCTTTCCCTTCACTGATATCCTTACGGAGATGAGCGGGAACTAGATGAACTGGTGAGACAGCAGGCACAGAGGAATTTGAAGCCAGAATACCTGAGTTGGCAGCAATGTCAGGCACTGAAGGAGAGGGTTGAGGCATTGGGGCTGGAGCAGGTGGAGGGGCAGCTAGAGTCTGCAGAACTGGAGAAGAGGTCTGGCAACGTTCCAAAACATCCAGGTGATTTGAAATATTAGTTACAGAAGAAGTCAGATGAGAAACTAGATCCTTCAATTCAGCAAGAGCATCGGGAGCAGGGATAGCAGGATGGGCTGGCAGAGGACTAGGATTGCTATCTTGATTTTTGAGCCATAAATCATACAGTTCCTGTTTCTTAGCACCAGCTGGAACAGGGACCCCCAGAATCTTCAATTCAGCTAGGAGACGAGGAATAGTCCAGTCCTTCAAGGAATGTTAAGATATTGCAAACTTCTTCCGATGAACGGGGGGGGGTGTCTGACAGGTGGAGCAGGAGGATCCATGGAGGCTGGCAACAAGCCAAAGAACAGGCAGTAGGCTAAAGAGCTGGAAACAGGAACAGCAACAACACAACCCAAAGCCTGAATAAATATGCAGGAAACAAGCAGGGATCCACGGATCAGCAACCAAGCGAAAGCCCAGGACAACTGCAGGCAAGGAAAAGAAGAAGAACGAATCCAGAAGGAGCGAAGAAGACAACCAAGGAACCGACAGGAAAGCGGCATGACAAACGAAGGAGCTAATAGCAGGCGGAACGAAAAATGGCCGAACTGAAGCAGGAAGCAAGCCGGAAGAAATTCAGGGAGGGCCGGGTGCATAGAGGAGAATAGGAGAAGGAAAGCGAGAGCCGGACTATGCAATACCCAAATCCTCGGAGGCAGTAAAACAAAGAAAAACGGGGGGTGGGGGAGCAAGGAGGAGAAATGGCAGGAGAAGCACCGAACAGAATGCCGCAAGTGGTGAAGAAAGCTGGAAAACACGAACAAGGCAGCAGGTAAGCCCAGCTAAGGAAAGAACCACACTCCTGGCCCAGCACTCAACAACTGTGAACGCTAAGCGATGGGGGCTGAGCTTGTAGGTATTTTATAGAGGGAATCCCTGCCCACTGAATTACGGGCGGGCCCTTCAATTGAGATACAAGGATAAAGAAGAAATCCTGACAAAACCTTGAACTGAGAAATTACTTTTTTCAATGGGATGAGATTACAGATTTTTCTGGATATCCCACCAACTACAGTATACAGGCAAAATGGAAGAGTTTTGATTTCGTTAGTGATAAATTGTGAAAAAACGGAATTCCTTTTGCTATGCTTTATCCAGCAAAACTAAGGGTCATTTTGGATGGAAATACATTATTCTTCCACAACCCCTCTGAAGTGGAGGAAGCTCTGAAAAATTGGTCTAACCACTCATCTGATAATCCTGACCCTGGAGAATCTACCATTCTTAAAGCAGCAGTGCTTGTTAATAAATATGCACATTTTTCTGTATTAAGGTTTGTCTGGCAAAAATATCAAGATACACATTTTTCTTTCATTTTCTTTAATTCCTGAACCATGGTAAGGGGACTTGAAGTTTTTAAATGTTGCCACACCCATGCCACACCCGTGCCACACCCACCTTTATTTTTGTTATATCTTGTGGTGTTTACTATCAGAAACATGCAAAAGAATCATCCTACTGCAACTACATCATGAATCTAGCATGCGCATTCAACAAGTACCACCAGGGGAAGAGATTTTTTAAAAATGGAAAATGGTGGCCATCTTTAATGATGTGATTCGTTATTTACAAGAGCAACTATTAAAAGAGTTGTAACACACCTGACAAAACAAAAAAATATACTGAGCATGAATCTTATGTTGTCAGAAATACATTTATGCTAAAAAAAACGATATGATTAATATTTTCACCGACTAATAAATACTGCTGCTTTAGCATTTAGAGAACTCTGTAACTCTGTTGTGTATACCTGTTAGCACTTATTCTCTCTAGCCCTGCTGGCTGTTGCCTGGGGGTGGAAGGGGGGACTGTATGGGGGAACCCTATTTACTGTAGGCTCCCAATAATAGGCTAAGTTAAGGTATAGTCTAATTATTTCTTGTCTTTTTATTTTTTTCTGTTTCTTGTGTGTGTGTGTTTTATGTATATATATTAGGGGGAAATGATTTTGAGAAATGGTTTGGGCATGAAGGATGACAAGTGTTCTCTCCCAGCACTACATCTTTGAGTACAGCAGGGGTTCAGCAACCTCATGGGGTGGTGGGAGGGGTGTCCCTTTGTTGTTAAGACATCTGGGTTGTAGGGACTTATTTCATAGCAATTTTAATCCTTCAGAAAAGTATTTTAAGGTGAATTCATTGAGAAGGACAAATCATATGGCGGAGGGGGGGACATTAAGAGAACATGTTGATCTTTTCAAGGTCCAGAAGTAGAAAGAGAATCATAGATGTTGTGCCATTCAGTTTCTGATGTTTTTTGTTTCTTTATTGCTCAAATCTCAAAAAGACCCAGTACTACCCACCACCACAGCAAAAGACAAATGACGCAAATTATGTCCAAATTGTGTCCAAATAATTGCAGTTTAATAATATAGCTTTAAACACAAAGGGCTGGATATTCAAACTGTGCCATTCTGTGGTGCAAGCCCTTGCGCTGCACAAAATAGTTGTGCTGGGGTGTGGCCGGGGCGATTTTCAATGGAGTTGCCCTATTGAGCAACTCCTTTGAATATCACCCCCAGGCCACAGCCACTGTGCATGGCGCAGTGGAACTTGCACCACCGCAAGTGGTCAGAGTGGAGCATTCAAGATGCGGTGGTGCAAGTTCCAATGCGCCATTCGCAAATTTCCAATATTCAAAAGGTGACATGCAAATGGAGCCATAATTCATGCAAGGTGCAGGGGGAGGCATTTGCATCTATTTATGGCCCCATTTGCATGCCATTAGCATGCAGGTGCGCCGATCCCCGAGGACTTGTGCCTGGCGCCCTGCCAGGCAGCAGCCATTGGGGACCGACGCCCCCTGCAGCCCGATCGCGGACATAAGTGAAGTAAAACTCCCCACCCCCCGACTGGCCAAATCGCGGGCATATCGAAAACCCCCTCCCCCGACTGGCCCGATCCACGGGCATAACTGAAACCCCCCTCCCCCAACTGGCTCGTCGCGGGCAAACCCACAGTAATCCCCCCACCCCCACCAGCCCAATCATGGGCAGAACAAGTTCAGCCCCCAGAACATATCCTGGTGGTCAGTGGACCTCGAGCCCAATCATGGGCATTAGAAGTCCCCAAAGGTCCCAGTAGCTGGTGATCTAGTGGCCCCACCCACCCACCGCAGACCCCACCACCCCATTTCCCCGTCGGCGGCGGCAGCATCCACCTGTCTGCCGCCCAGCCACCCACGACTGACTGACTGGCAGGGCTGCCGCCCATTGAGTCAGAGCAAGAGCCAATCGCTTGCAGCCCATACCGTCAAAACCGGTCAGATATATGAAAGAATTCATTCATTCACATATCTGACTGCCTGTACGGTAGTTAGGCTGCACGCCCATTGGCCTTCTGCTCTGAACCAATGGGCGCAGCCTCACCGAGCAGTCAGTCGGCGGGTGGTGGGCAGCAGGTGGGTGGATGCTGCCGCCACGGCTGACGGAGGGAGTGGTGGTGGGGCTCCGTGGCGGGTGGGGTGGGGCCACTAAATCACCAGGTTACTGGGACCTTGGGGGACTCTAATGCCTGCGATCAGGCGTGGGTCCACTGGACCACCAGGGATATGTTCTTGGGGGTTGAACTCCTGTTCTGCCCGCGATCGGGCTAGTGGGGGTGGGGGATTACTATGGGTTTGCCAGCGATCGGGCTAGTCAGGGGAGGGGTTACTTCTATTATGCCCGTGATCGGGCCAGTCGGAGGAGGAGGTTACTCTATTATGCCGCGATCGGGCCAGTTGGGGAGGGGTTGCTTCATTATGCCTGCGATCGGGCCAGTCGGGGAGGGGTTACTTCATTATGCCCGCGATCAGACCAGTCGGGGGGAGGAGGGTTACTATATGCCCACGATTGGGCTGCAGGGGGGGCACAGGGAGTACGTTGAGGGCCACCCACAGGTGGCAGCTGCTGTGTTGCGCCCTGCAGTGCGGCAGCTCATCTGTGGGTCACCCTCAACTTACTGTACTCCTTTTTTTTTCCCTCAAAGTTGTGCAGGCGCAGGTTGGGGGTTGTGCCTGCACAACTCTGCACAGCCCGCTGAATATCGGGCTGTGCAGTTTATGCATGGTTCCTCCCCCTCCGGTTGAGCATGCCTTCATTAGCATTGCGCTGTTGCTCAGCTTGACTTGGGGGGCAAACTGCCTCCTGCTGAATATGGCAGTATGGCGCAATTTCGGACTTGCGCATGGCGCAACCCTTTGAATATCCAGCCCAAAGAGTGCACAATACACAAACCTCACACATGCTGATAGCACAGGCTGGGAAAGCAGGGCAGGGCCCAACTGACTTCTACCAGTTTCACAGTAGTCTGATCAGAAAGTGTCCCAAAGCTCTTGGTAATGATCAATTTATATCATTATTTTAAAGGGATATCATCCATTTACCACAGTACAATATCGTTTTAGTGCTCTTCCATAATACGCTCATTTAAATTTACAAACATTGTAGACAAACATAATATAAATAAACCTAAATAAATAATAATAACTAAATTTACTTAGTGGAACCCCAAAAAGAATTAGAATGAAATATAAAATATATTTTCAATAGCATTCTATACATTTTATAACACACTTAGATCACCCCAGCAATCTTTCTCTACCTGGGTTTTGAAGCTGGCTAATGCATTTGAAGCTGGCTAATGCATTTGTTTCTCCTACCATGTCTGATACCGTTCCATTTCGTGATAATCCTCTGAGTATCCCAGTACCACCGTGTGATTCTGAAATTTTTATCTTTCATCTGGTTAAGCCAACAGAGAGGGTTGTGGTCTGTTACAAGAACAAAATCAGTTCCTAGTAAATAAAATTTGAGGGACTCCATGAACCACTTTATTGCTAAATACTCCTTTTCGATACTGGAGTACCTTTTCTGTTTGTCATGCAACTTCCTACTTATGTACGGAATAGGATGTTCTGTCCCATCTACATTTTGGCTTAGGACAGCACCTAGGCCTACCTCAGATGCATCTGTTTGTAACAGAAATTGTTTTTCAAGGTCTGGGCTTCTTAAAACAGGGGCTGAATATAATGCAGCCCTTACGGCTTGAAAAGCTTCATCACACTCTGAAGACCATTTCACATCATTTGGATACCATTTTTTTCATGAGTTCAATGAGGGGAGTAGCTAACTTAACAAAGTTGGGAACAAATCTCTGATAATAACCATCCAGTCCTAAAAATGACGTGCTGTGTTTCTTTGTTTTAGGTACAGGGCTGTTAGCTACAGCTTCTATTTAGAAACCTCTGGCTTGACTTCTCTGTTTCCCAACACATAGCCCAAATATTTGGTTTCCTGCATCCCAAATGTACATTTTTTAGGATTAATAGTCAGACCTGCATTTTTGATAACTTGGATAACTGCTTGTAGGTGTTCCAGGTGGCTTTTCCAGTCTGGACTGTACACCATGACATCATCCAGGTACGCAGCACAATAAACAGTGAGAGGCTATAAAATTACATCCAGGTACCACTGGAATGTAGCTGGTGCACCCTGTAAACCGAAGGGCATGGTGGTGAACTGATAGAATCTTATGGGGGTGGCGAATGCAATTTTATCTCTGGATTCTTTAGCTAAAGGTATTTGCCAGTAACCCATGGTGAGATTGAAGGTACTGATATACATTGCACTCCCCAGTCTGTCCACCAAATCATCTGTTCTGGGCACAGGATAATGGGAGGGCTTTAAGACCAAGGTTCAATGGGCAGAGCAACTACGTCAGTCCCCCATCAGACTTACTGTATAAGGTCACTCATCCTGTGGCTGTTCAGGATTTGTTTCTTGTTGCAGCTGGAGGTGCCGCCCTCCCTTGCTCATTTAGTTTCTGGTCAGTTTGTTCTCTGGTCACCTCTAGCTGCCTGCCTGTTCCTGTTTCTTTCCCCCACTCCAGCTGAGTGGCTCTGGTCCATTTGCTGCTCCCAGGCGCTGTTTTCTTTTCACAGTCCTATCTCTAGTTCTTCCCATAATCTACCTCTAGAACCCATTCTGGTGCAGCGATTCCTCTCTGGTGCTTCCGGCTATGATGTCATCGGCCATGCTCCTTTTTCAGTGGCTGTGTCTCCCCAAGCGTCTCTGTTTCTCAGCTCCTTGGATCCTCTACCCTCTGCTCTGGTGTGCCTATCATCGAACCTGTGGGGAATTTCCCGTAGTCCTGTTTCCCGTCTTTGCACAGCTCTGCATCTCTTCTCCAGTCTTTTCTGAGCTGTTGCTATGGCCAGGTATACATGTCCTGTGCCAGGACCAGGGCTTCTTATCCTCATCCAGTGCTCAGTCGCAGGACGTCAGCTGGGAAGGTAAGGTGCCAGCGCCTGCTTACTGTGGCTTGAGTGCTTTTGTGAAGGACTCTGTGACTACATAGTACCATTGTATATTTTTCTGGCAGTGTAGGCTGCAGCCTCTATTACTTGCCTGCTGGTTCTTATTAGGTGGGTTGGTAGAATATTTCCGCATCCCTGTCTTTCTCTACCTGGGTTTTGAAGCTGGCTAATGCATTTGAAGCTGGCTAATGCATTTGTTTCTCCTACTGCTTCTGATACCGTTCCATTTCGTGATAGTCTTCTGAGTATCCCAGTATTTTCTGTAATTGTTCTGAATGGGTCACTCTTGAGCTTGTGCCTGTGTGCTCTGCTATCTGACGTGTTCTCTTTGGATTTCAGCTGGTGTATATATTTGCTAGTCCTGGATCCTTGCTAACTTTGCATACTACACTAGTTTCACCTCCATGTCTTGTCCTTTCCATTGTATACATGTTTAGATGCCTCATCCTTTCTTCATAATTTTTCCTTTGTCCCCCACAAGTTGCAAGTGTTTCTATACTCTGAAGGCTGCACCCAGTGCATTTCTTTTGGAGTTTTTCCCCTATCCAGTCTTTCCTTCCCCACATGCCTCAGGTTCATGACTCCAGTCATCCTTCCCCAGTCCTTATCTCCCGGCATGCCTTATCTCGTAGCAGCCATCAAGAATTCATTCCACTCATGGCTTCACTCCATCTTTGTCCCATCATCAATCAAGTAGTCTTCTCCTGGTGGGCTGCATCCATCTGGCCTGCAATTGATACTTCTGTTGGACATACCTGTCATGAATCAGATGCCACCTCATTGAACCACAGCCCTCCTGCCGCATTCATCAAGTTCCTGACTTTGGTAGTCATTTGGGCATACCTATCATGAATCATATGCCACCTCATCAAACCACGGCCCTTCTGCCACATTCATCAAGTTCCTGACTCCCTGCTACATCACTTCTACTCTATCTCCACTCCAGGACTTGCTTCCCTGTCCGTCGCCCTTTACTAAGGGCTGGCTGCTCTCCACCATCATTCAAGTTAATTTTCAAGTTCATTTCCTGCTCTCCACCATCATTCAAGTTCAATTTGAGTTTATTTTCATGTCTCCTCATCCTCAGTCTTCTCGTATTGGACTGCTGCACTCCTGCGGCAATCATCATCGTCGGCCTGCATTCTCCTCAGTCTACTTGTGCTTGCCTCTGGATATTCCTTGCTCCTCTGGCTTATGCACAAATCTCCTCTTTCCCATTGCCTACTCGAGCATTCCCCTCTTGGGTCCCTGCTGCCTCATGTTTCACTTTGATCTGTGCTTTCTTTTGGGGGGTTTCCCTATCCCGTCATCATCCTCCTTATGCATCTCATTCTCTTTAATGAATCCCTCTCTTTATCGGCATACGTCCTTAAATCAAACACCGTCAGCCTGGAGGGAAGGTGTCCTAGGCCTTGGATACCCAGAGGTTTCCTTCTCAAAGGGGTTTTTTCCTCTTCTCCATGCCAATGGTCATAATATTAGTTAGTTAATACTTTCTTAGATTAATTAGTTAGGTTCCGCTGTTGGATGGATGCAGATGGTTTTCCCCTCTCTCCTTGGGAAGTCCGCCCTTATCATCTTCTCAGAAATCATTCATTCATCATCCTCGCCTCTTCAATGCTCAACACCTGATTGGGTATTCTTTTTGGGCTTCTTCCTAAGCTACCTTTAGCTGATGCAATTATTCCCACAGCACCTGTGGGGGGGTGAACCCTCCTCTAGGGTTCCTTACATCGTACCCCTACAGGGTGGTATATCCCATGGATAGAGATGCGGAAAGCCACAAAGTAAATCAAGTTACATAAGCATCATCTCATCTTGTTGTGCAAGCACATTGAATGGGAGGGCTTTAAGCCAGAGGTTCAATGGGCAGAGCAACTATGTCACTCCCCCATCAGGATTATAAGGTCACACATCCTGGGGCTCTTCAGGATTTGTTTCTTGTTGCCCACCATCCAGCTCTCCTCCTCCTCCTGCGGATCATCTCTCTTATCTGTGGGCTTCTTCCTAAGCTTCCTTTAGCAGACGCAATCATTCCCATGATACCTGTGGGGGGAAACCCTCCTCTAGGGTTCTTTGCATCGTACCCCTACAGAGTAGTATATCCCATGGACAGGGAGGTGGAAAACCACAAAGTAAATTGAGTTACACAAGCATCATCTTATCTCATTGCGTAAGCACACTGAACTGTCAAATTCTGACACTTGATTAAGTTTCCCAAAATCAAGGCAGATTCTAACACAATCTTTTTTTTGTTTACAGTTACCATTGGAGATGACCAAGCACTTCTCAACTCCTCTATGATACCCAGTTTTTTTCATTTTTTGTATTTCTTTAACCATGTCAGCTCTCAAGTGCTTTGGAAACCTGTATGTCTTTTGCCTAATAGGATGAACATTCCTTGTCAATATTACATGCTTGACCCCCTTTGCTCGGCCTGGTACCATGGTAAAAGTACTGTTAAATGTCTTTAGCACATTATGAATGTCTGCAGTTTGTTTTGAGGTTAAGGAAACATTCACCTTTACAGCATCAGCAGTTACAGTTTGTTCCAGTCTATCATAAGCTACATCAATATCTTCCTTATCAGTTTCTAGTAAAACTAACAAAGCAGCTTTTGGTATTTTTTCAACCCATTTCCTGAGGAGGTTAGCATGGTATATCTTAGTAGGATTTTTCCTATCAGGGGTCTCAATCTCATAGTTAACAGTGCCAGTACGTCTAAACACTTTATAAGGCCCTTGCCACTTCATTAACAGCTTATTTTCAGTTGTGGGTAACAGTAACAAAATCTTTTTCACCTGGCTTGAAAACTTTCTTTTACCCCATGGTCATAATATACATTCTGCTGGTTTTGGGCCTTTTCCTGATTTCTATGGGAAATTTCAACATATTTTGCCAGCTTCTTTCTTAGGGCGCACATATAACAAGATATAGATTGTTTCTGAGGGGGGTTATCTTCCCATGTTTCTTTTATCACATCCAGTGGCCCTCGTGGCTGCCTACCATACAGCATTTCAGATGGTGAAAACCCTGTTGATGCCCATGGCACGTCTCCGCAGGCAAAAAGTAGGTAAAGCAAGAATTGGTCCCAATCTTTCCCTTCCCCTTTTACAAACCTTTTTAACATGCATTTTAGGGTTTAGTTAAAACGCTTAGCAAGACTGTCTGTCTGAGGGTGATGGGGAAGGTCCTTATGGCAGTGATACCCAATAGTCTGTACAGCTCCTTAAGCAATGCAACACCAAAATTACTACCCTGTTCAGTAATAATTTCTTTTGGTATGCCCACTCTGCTGAAAATTTTGGCAAGCTCAGCTCCAATTTTTGGAGCTGTAACACTATGCATTGGAACTGCTTCTGGGTATCGAGTAGCATAGTTGCATACTACCAGCATAAATCTATTACCCTTTTTACTTTTGTCTAAAGGACCAACCATATCCATTGCAATTCTCTCAAAAGGTACATCTATCAAGGGTAGGGGCACCACGAGCACCTTGTCTTTTCTAGTGACTGGGGCTACTTTCTGAAACTCAGCACAGGAATTTCAATAGGTAGCAACATCTTCATGACTTCCAGGCCAGTAAAATCTATACAGCAATCTGGCAAAGGTACGATCCATCCCTGAGTGACCAGCCATAGGACTATCATGTGCTATCTGTAATAACTCTGTTCTATACCTTTGTGGTATAACCAATTGTTCTGTCTGTTCCTGTGTCTGAGGTTTAACACAAACTCTGTACAGTAACTCATTACATATTTTAAACACTGGTCTGTCCTGTTTTGGTTTCACTCCCAGCTGCTTAAAATAACCCTGGAGAGAAACATTGTAAGCTTGTTCTGAAAGAAAATCACAATCGGTTATCAATTTAGTTTCTGCATTTTCATATTTTAACTCTTCATGTCCATCAGTCATTTGTTGCCGCAGTTTCTTCAGGCTTTGTCTTTCTTTCCTGGATTTCTGGATCTTGAAGCTGTGCTCAAACAAGTCAGAATAAAAAATCACTGAAAGGGAAAGTGTCCCTACCATCTGAAATTTTCTTTGCCTGAGATCTTGTCACCAATGCTGCTGAAACATCAGGATTTACTCCCTCTTTGATCAACTCAAATCCTGGAAAGTCATTTCCAATAATCATAGGTACAGGTAACTTAGATGCTACCCTCACTTTCATTTGGTGTGACACACCCTTAATGGTCAGAGTCACTTGGGTGGTGGGATAGTATCTAGTGTCCCCATGGATGCAGATGACACCAGTACCTGGTCCCTTTTCACAGTGTTTTCCCAGCCCTTTAACATGCAATAGGGTGTGTTTCCTTCCTGAATCAATGAGTCCCTTCACAGTCTTATCCCTCACCTTCACATCTACTAAGTACTTGCCCCTGGTTGTTAAGAACAAATCTGCTCCAGTGCCACTTGCAATACTATGGCAGTTTCTTGCAAAATGGCCTGGCTTATTACAGTTATAGCAGATAACATCTTTGGGCACAGATTTCTTACCCCCACCAGAGTTCTTATCAGGCTTGGAGTTTAATTGGAAAAAAGAGTGTCTTACCACTGCTTGACTGTTAACTCACTGCTGTGGCATCTGTCTGGCCATTTGGTAGTCCTCAGCCAAAGAAACAGCCTTTTCCCCACTCTCTGGTCAGTGTTCCTTTACCCACAGTTGCACATCTGTAGGCAAGATGTTGATGAATTGTTCCATGATCTGTGGGACTGTTTTGCTCTCTGGTTGGATCCATTTTATCAGGAGTTCTCTGAGTCGGGTGAAGGCTTCTCGAGGATTGTCGACTGAGTTGTACTTCAGAGATCAAAATCTCTGTCTGTATGTCTCCAGAGATGTCATACCTTTTCAGCATTTCACTTTTCTCCAGTTGATAGTTTTCTGACTGTGCAGTGTCCATACTGCTGTAGGCAAGTTGAGCTTTCCCTGTCAGGTAGGGTACCAGTCTGATTGTCCATTGCTGCTTTGGCCATTGGCAGGCTATGGCAACTCTTTCAAAAGTTGTCATGTATGGCTCAATATCATCTGAGGTACACAACTTTGTAAGTTTAATGGCTTTTAAGTTGCTTGTATTTTGTTGCTCATCTGGATCTGTGCTGGATCCTCTGCCTTTGATAGCTTGCAAGGCATCCAGCCATTGCTGCTCCTGTCACTGCACCTCTTCTCTCATCTGCTGCTCCTGTTGCTGCATCTCTTTTTCTCTCTGCTTCTCCATCTGTTTGTGTTGTATAGCCCACCATTTGAAAAAGTTCATCATGCTTTTAGGTTCTGTCACTACCTGTTCTTTTTCCATGACTTGTGCTGGCTGTACAATCTCAGAATGGACTTCTCTGTCTGCTAGTTTGGCTGCCATTCTCCTGGTAACCACTGGACTTGCTGCTGCAGAATCCATACCTTCCTCTCTGCTTCCCTGGTACTAGGTCCAGTACCCATGAAAAAAACTCCTGTCTTGGGGTATGCACGGCTTAAATCCCACTTCAGCTGACACCATTTGTCGTTGAGGTACAGGTCAAGAAGCATAAGGAAAACCAGGAGCAGTTGTAAAATTCACCAAAAATATTTTACAGTTGCAGTAACATAAAAAAAAAACTTGTTCAGTATAACTATGTACACAGGAGAAATAAAATAGATTTTTTCTTTCAGTCTCTGTGTCCCTTTTTCTTCAAATCTCATCTTTTTGCAACTTAGCTGCCTTATAAGTCCTTTCAACCCCCACTCTCAGCAAGCATCCTGTTTTTGTCAATATCAGGCAGGATCTGCTAGAACACAGTGTGCTTGAGGCCTCTTTTGCAAAAAGGCCTAAAAATTGCACTATGGTAACCTCTTTAGTTTTCTATAGCTCTGTGCAGTTTTCTCAAAATATAATTATATACATTTCAACAGTAATACTATATATTTTCTAAACAAAAGGGATCCCAGTATCAGTTACATTTCCCTACAATGATTTGCACTTATTTTTATATTAGCAGACATAGATATGCAAGGGAGAAAAAACAGATAGCAAGAGAAAACTGAGAGACAGTGAGAGGCAAAGAATTGTGAGACTGTTTGGGGTGATGAAGTCCAAAGTCTCACAGGAAAATTTGGTTGTGCAACCAGACAAAGAAGAGGCAGAAAGGGAAAGATCCTTGCATTTAAACACTTTCTCCATAACAAATAGGACAGGGTCCTATTCCACTCTATCACAGAGGGGGGACGGGAGGAAATAGAAAATGCAGGAGCATGGCAGGTTCCATGATGGACCCGCATCTCCGAGGGCTGTTCCCGGTGTATGAACTGGGTCTCTGGAGGGTGAGACAGCCGGCGTTCTCACCTCTGGCCCTGTCACAGGGGAAATTTGCAGGGGAATTTTTGGGGACAGAATGAGTGGAGATGCAAGAGGCCAGAGAGATGATCTCCTCCACGTGGAGGACCACAGCCCCTGATGGCGTTTTGTTAGGGTTTTTTGCTGAAAATTGAAAATGGTGATGGGGAAGTAACCCTTCAGTACAAGTAAATATGGCCTTCTTAAGCTTTTCTGTGATAGTGGGAGCCTAAATTGTATATGGCCTGTGAAATGCATTTTGCACCTTTTGCCAGCACTAGTTCTCATGTTCAAAAGTCAGATGGTACTAACTTGGAGAATCTTAAAAGGAAACTCATAACATTCCAAATCCACACTTTCTCACCTACCGAGTCAGTATCTTGTATGCTTAATAGCATACATTAAAACCGCACAACAGAAACAGTGCGGTAGGGTAGATCAAGAGGGTACAAAACTGTGAAAGGGTGTATATGTGGTAATTCACCCTCTCACTCTTCCTGGGTAGGGGATGAGACCTGTTCTGGGATGTGGGGCTGGTGACCAGCTGCCATGTCTTGATTGGATGAACCAGAGGCAGTAAGGGATGGAGGCAGTGCGTTTGGGACCGAGTATCAATTCTCAGTCTCAGACGCAAGGACTTTTTTAATTTTTTGCACTTTTTTGAGACGTTAACTGTTAACCCCCACCCCTGGAGTTGATTATTTTAGTAGGTAGGGTCAGGGAGTGCAGCCCCCGTAATGGGGTGTGTGGGGGTGCAGCTGCCCTCAAAAAGAAAGACATATGCCACTTGCAATATATCGCACTGTTTTGGAAGTGTGGTATATTGATGTGGCATAATGTTTTGTGACATTATGACCCCATGCCACTTTCTCATAATCTCCATATTGGCGGGACAAAAGGATTCTGAGGGGCCTGAGAATCCAGAAACCACTTGCATATAGGTTAGATGATGATATCTTAATGAAAGAGTGGGAGCAAATTTTAAATAAAGCCTCAGACAATTTGATTCTGGCATTAATTAAAAACCCAAGAAGAGATATAGCTGGTGCTGAGGCAGAGATTAGTAAAATGGAAGCTGAAATAAAAGCAAATGTGGCACAGACAGATGCAAAACAAATGCTGGTGAAAATCTCTGGTACTATTGCCAAGTTTCAAGAACTATAACAGTATAAACTAGGGTTGTCATGGCATACCATGTGTTATGGTATACCACAGTTTGAAACCGCACAGTATAGACACCGTGACAGTTTTTCCAAATCAAGGCAACCATTGCTTACGGTAAACTGCGGTATGTGCCAATCAACCTCATTTCTTAGAGTGTGAAGGGGTGCAGTACACGGGCAGCATGTCCTTTGAAAAGCTTTTCTTCTTTGTTTTTTCATGATTCAGTTGATGGAGATAGAGGGAACTCAGCCAGTCCCCTTCCACCATTTGAAATTGGGTGTTCTTCAGTCTTCAGTGCGATCTGCATGCCGGTTTCATGTGCAGAGGGAGAGAGAGAGATCCAAAAGGAGCAGCGAGGACAGGAGGAGCAAGTTTGCAACCAGGAGAGTGAAGTGCAAGTACTAAATTTATGCCCCCTGAATGCATGGAGACAACTTTTGTAGTCCGATCAGACCCCCAAGTTCCCAACCAAGTAGTCGATCCCCCAAATTCCTGATCATCTCCCCTGAATCCCGAGTCCCTCCCTGAGTCCCCAGGCCACATGATAGAGATGGAGAGACAGAGTGAGAGACCTAGGCCAGCCAGTGGTGAGTCAAGAAAAGGAGAGGACTGTAGGAGCCTGAGGTTAGCTTGCTCCTACCAAGGCCAGTTCTTGTTCTTTATTTATACAAAAGTGAAGTGGTGGAGTAGATAAAACAGCCACAGGTGGCACATGGGTGGCATTGGGACTGACTGGGGAGTTGGGGGGAATTGGGATGGGGAGGGGGATGAAACTTTGGGGAATGGAGGGAATAGTGAAATTATAACTTCTTTCCATTTCTGTCCTGTGCTATATCATTATGTACATCCTTCTGAAATCCCTACTGTCTTTGCTGGGAAGGGAAACCTGGCCTGAAGTTGAGCAAAGTTGGCTTGTTGTGTAACTTTTTGTAAACTTGCAATGTATACCATGCCATCATTTTAAAATAAATGTGAGAGCCAGAAGAGGACTTAAGTTCACTGGCCTAAGATTGGGTGGGATGGGGATAATACTTGAAGGAGGAAGATGATGATGGTGGAATCAGTCATGGTGGATCCTTGGTGGGAACTGGTAGGGAAGGGAAAACCTGGCCTGAATTAAATATGAGGGGTTATATTGGGGCTGGGCCACAGGTTACTACTATTGTGCTGATCTGGATGGGAATAGGAAATTAGCAGTTTATTATTGCCTTGCCCAATTGAATTTTGAAAACAGGAGTATCTTTGGCATAGCAGCAAGCAGTGCAGCAAGCATAAGTCACTAAGCCAGTGTAGTAAGTCACTGACTGACACCGTTCATGACTGCAGGGACAGGGAGGGAGTTGGAGTTGGATGGATTGGAGTGGATGGGGAGGTGATTGTATGGCTGAAACTGAATGGATCCAGTCCATTTGGTGGAAATGGGAAACCTGGCCTGATGTTGTACTGAAAAAAATATATATATATGTTTTTCATTGTTTTTAGAGTTTCCCCAAAGGTGCCATGCCCACTGCATCTCTGACAGTGCCAGTGCCCATATGAGGAGGAGCTAGAGAGAGAGAGAGAGAGAGAGAGAGAGAGACAGAGACTGAGTTGCCTAGCCTCTCGAGACTCAGAGAGTAGCTAGCACCCTCCATAGCCTTTGTCAGATTCCCAGTCCCTAGTAGTCTTCTACACCCTCTAATAGACCAAACCAGCAGGCAGCAGCCATGTTGTTTTCCACTCTTTACTGTGGCACTGTGCAGCAGTTTTGATTCTGGCATTGTGTGACTGCATGCCATGGCTGCTGCATTCACTCACATGGAACTGGCAAAACTGGGAGTTGTTGTTGGCAGATGGCAGATCAATGCATTATGCATCATATCATGGAGGTTTATGGTAAGCAAGCAGCTTGAGGCAAAGGCCAACCAGTCTGAGCCCAGGAAGATCTTTTGGTGTATTTTTGAGGGATGTGGTATGGTCTGTGGTAGCCTGGGTCATGAGTGGGTGCTGGTGGGGAGGGATGACCAAGCTTTGTTGAGCAGAGTTGTGCACTGCAGTGGGCACTGAAAGTGGGCACACCTTGACACCTGCCTGCCTGCATTTGTTTTTACTTTCCTTCAGTAAACTCAGTTGTCTGTGTTGGACTTGTTAGTGTGTATATTATTGTATATGTAATGTAAAATAATAAAGAGATTGAAACAGAAGAATTAGACATACAGTACAACAGGCATTATTCAGCCTCATGATATTTATTATGCAACTAGAAATGATGGCATGCAATGAAGCAAGCAAGCAATGGCATTTAATTAATTCATAAAAATATTAATGATCATTTTATTTGAGAGAGAATATCTGACTGAGATTAGGATAGTAAACGATGCATGGCATTGGCAATTGGAAGGCATTGGCTGGCAACGTGGTGGGTGGTGGGTGGTGGTCTGGTAGTTGGTGGGTGGCAGTGATATGGCACTGGCACCACTGGCATGTGGCATTTTATCTAGAAGTAGTTCATTTTTTAAAATGTCACATGGACAGTCACACAGGTGGGCAGCAAAAAGCAAATCAGAGGTGGAGGAGAGCATTACAGGTTAAATAAACTTACAGCTAACTGAGCTGACTGAGTAATGCATGCTCCTGCAAGATGTATCATACTGCAGCAGTACAGCTGCGCATCACATTCACAGTTCAGGTCGACTCAAGTGACAGGTCACGAGTCACACAAGTATTGCCCGGCTCAGCTGCCCACCCACCAGTGTGCCACTACCAGTGCCAATGCCATCATGACTGCTTTGCTTGCATTGCTGCAGTTCAGACTAGTGACTTGTTGTGGCTGGCAGTCTTACTGAGTCTTGGTGGCACTGGCAGACTGACATTGCAGTGAAACTACTGTTTGTTTTGTTATATTTCTGCTTCTGTGATTTCATTGCCAATTAAGCCAGCCCATCTCTCTCAGATGCCATCTTCCTCCTCCCAGCATGCCAAGAACCAAGCCAATTGGAGCCCAGGCTAGTGTGGTGGTGAGTGTGCATGTCCCTGCCTGGTTAGGTCAAGTCATCAAGTCACCCAGGGTTGGTGAGTGGCAATGACCACATGGTTACTGTGTCTTTGGTTTTGTGTGTGGTCACGACGAGGGTAGGTGGTCATGGTCATATCTAGTTGGTCGGTGCCAGTGCCAGTGGTGGTACCCATTTGATTTGTCAGCAGCAGTGAGTCGGTCAGTTTTTTAGGTAGCATCATCTGTCATCTCATCATCTCATCTATTTTGTTTCAATTTCATGAGCTGCTGAAAATGTTAATCTTTCTTATTGTTATGTTACGTTGGTAAGGTAGGTAACCAGACATGGTATTGTAATTGAAGGACTGGGAGTCAAAAAAATCGATCTATTCTGGAAACATGGCAGATGTAGAGTTGGTACTGTTATTGGAAGAGATGCAGCAGCAGGAGGAAAGCCAGAATCAGAGTAGTAGTCAGAGCCAGAGCCGTGACCATGACCAGACTCAGCAGCAAAGTCAGATCCCCCCATCTCCTTCTCCTGTCTCTGAGACCCAAAAACAGTCTGATGGGAAAGTGGATAAAAACCTGTGACCTTTTCCTGCCCAGAAAAAGAATAAAATCCACAGTGTGGACCTACTTGGTTACAAAAAAAAATAGTGATGGTGTTGTGATGAGAAGCCTATCTGCCATACGTGCAAAACAAGAATTGCAGCTCGAGGAGGGAACATTTCCAATTTGTTTACCCACCTGCAAGATTATCACTCACTTCAATACAGAGAAGCTCAGGTATATCAGCCCAGTTGGTGTCTTGACTCAGTTTGAATTTGATTTTGAATTGAACTCATGTCAATAGTTATCACTGTCAGAGACAGAAAACAGAATAGAATAATTAAAAGAAACAAGATGCCAAAGTCACTGTTATTTTTTCTTATGTGTAAATGTGAGTAAGTGTAGACTGGAGTAGAGGTGACTCAGGAAAACTGAGCAAGTGTCTCTCTCTTGCTCTCTTCTCTTGTCTTCATCTAGTGTCTTGATTGAAGTCTTCTTTTACCATTAAAAGTTGTGGTGGACACTGGACAGGGACTGCTGGTGATCCGGATATGACAGTCTGTCCTCTTAGTCTGTCGGCACCTGGGCATCGCAGACTTTTTAGATGGGGCCAAGCCACTGAGGCCACTGACTGCTCAACTGCCCATTGCCCCACCCCACATGTCTGCCCAGGCCCACCTACTGCCCAGAGAGCAGGAGAGCCGGGTGGGGAGGGGTTGTAACTACTAGGTATGTACTGAATAAGGATTAGGGAGGGTTATTGTGGATCACTGGATGTACACACCTGCATGGTGTGCTTGGGTGGTGTGGGGTGCTTTACTGCCAGCTCTGGGTATATTTATTATTGGGAATTGGGATTTGGATCTCATCGGTTGCTGGAATTGATAATAAGATACCAAATAGATCATGGTTGGACCTTGGATGGGAGCGGGACTTGCATCACAATAGGAGGGGAATAAGGTCAGGTCTGTTCTGGGTGGGTGGGAGGCTGGGAGCAAAAAAGGAACAACAGAACAGGACAGGGGAGGACACAGAGACAGGAGAAGTCAGTGCAAATGAATGACAGCAGCAGCACAGTCATTTTTTCTACAGCGGAGTCAGGGGGAACTCTGAGGGACTACCACAGGTGTATTGGTAGCAGCGGCTACCCATGCCCACTGGGTGAGGAAATAGGGGAGGACCCCTGTATCCCCCACCAGTGTCGCCTACTACTATACTTCCACTCACAATAGTTCAGTGCCAGTGCAGTCCATGCCATGATAACAGACAGTGCATGAGTGCAGGCAGTACTATTGTGATTGGTAGTAGAAAACACTGGTGGCAGTGATGGGGATGTGTATCCTTCTATTTCCTATTGTGGCAGCAACCCGCAGGCACTGGTAGCTGTGTCGTCCACTGGTACACCTGTGGTTCACTGTAGAAAGAATGACTGTTCTGTCCTTTGCCCTGGCCTGACTCCTCCTGTGTGTGTTGTGTCCTGAGTCCTCCACTGGCCAGTGAAGTCATTGACTTGTACCATGATGTCCCTCCTCTTGTTCCAGAGTCTCGACTCCCAGCTACCCACTAGTCCCCAGAGCCCAGACCATCCATGATTCATCATTCCATGATGATTCAAGATTCCAAAATGAATCCAATGATGATTTGCTAATTTAGCTAATGCTTGGTTTTTGCCCACTGATGCACTTTATACCCATTGCCCATGCCCTAGCTGCCAGACCCAACTTAAAGTAATACTGTTTTGTGAAAGGGAAGTAAAGAGACATAGAGAACTGTGATGAGCACTCAGTAACAGTTTAGTTAGTTATCAAATTAGTTTCTTGTTTTTTAATTTTAGAGTGGTGGTGGAGGGTAGCCTGTGATGTGTATGACTATGCATCGGTGACTGGTCATAAGGGGACCGCACAATGTCGCTGAAATATGAGTAACCAGAATTTCCCTCTTTCCCTGAGTTGTGCCCCAGTAGGAATCCTAAGTAAAGGGAGTGGAGAGCTAAGCCCCCATGAAGGGGGGTTCTGGGGTGAAGCCCCCTGCATTAAATAACAAACTGTTTTTCAGTTGCCCTGGTGGTTTTTGCGCCCTTCCGCAGGTCGCTGTCCTGCAGTCACCCTTGTCACATAGCACCGTGGTGGAGTGAGTTCTAGTCCTAGATTAGGATGGCCAAGTGGTGGTGGTGGCAGTGGTGGGGGTCATGGGCAAGATGGTGCAAAACTAGATGCTAACCAGCCAAGTCTGGTTGCGGTTCTTTTTTTTTATTTATCCTTTATTTCTTCACTCTGCAGGCCGGGCATCCTTCCAGAGTACCCACTCGGCTTAAGTCTCTACTCCCAGCCTGAACCCCCACTTGCCAGTTTCCTCCCCCGATTAACCAGGCAGCTCCAGCCTCCTCAGATCACCCCCCCGAGGCAGGTCCACCCTCCCTCGGTGGCCTTTCTGAAGTAAGAGGGGACTACCTGGCGTCGGGTCGGGGCACTGGTGCGGTGGGTCAGCAGTGGGATGTGGACTTAGCCCCTGGAGTCTCCTTCATCTCTCGGCTCTGCAGGGGGCTTTTCTCTTTTTCTTTCCCCTGAGGGCTCAGACATGCAATGGTGGCTGGGCATGACGTGCCACCACCCACCAAGCTACTCTCCCCTTACAGTGTGTGCCTTGAACTGTGCTGCACTCGACCACCACCAGGTGCTGCTACAGAGTGGCGCATCCCCCAAACCCTCCCCAGAGAAGGGAGAGCTGTCCATTGGATCCAACCCCTGGCAGCCCCGGCTCATTCCCAAATCCAGGTAACTGGCGTGGCATGAGGTGTGGCGTCCCATGCCTCAACCCTCAGTGCCACCGGGCCAGCTGGTTGCAGTTCTTGAAAGAGGGAAAAAATCTGATGCCAGTTCTAAGCAGGCCCAGGAACCTAATGCAGTAGTGGTTTACTTCTTGGTTAAAGACATGCTGCCATTCCACATAGTAGAAAAGCCTGGCTTCTGTATATTGCCCCAGAAATTGAACCTAAATATCACCTGCCATCCAGAGCTTATTTCACTGGTAAAGAGGTGCCAAAGTTATTTCATGAAGTAAAATGCAAGTTGAAAAATCACTGCTGGGTGCAACATGGTATGCTGCCACTACTGATATGTGGACTAGTCAAGACAGAGCTAGTTAGCCATACATGAGCTTAACAGTGCATTGCATTACTTCTGGTTGGAAAATCAAGGCTCACTGTCTGGAGACCACATTCATACCACAGGATCACATGTCTGAAAATATAATTGAAATCTTCCAAGGCATGCTTGATGAGTGGAAAATCAGCAAAAACAGACTAGCCACTGTAATTACAGATAATGGAACTAACATGAAGAAGGCATTCGGGGAGCTGCTTACTGAGGTTACTTGGCTGCTTTGGCCATAACTTAAATGTGAGTATTGGAAAGGTTCTAAAGATCAGTAAAGTTATTGCTGCCATCAGAGCTTGCAGACATCTTGTGCAAAGTTTCAGCAGAAGTTGGAAGAAAAGATGAACTCTTTAAGCAGGCTGACTTAGGTCTTCCTCAACACTCTCTGATTCATGATGTCATCACATGGTGGGGCTCCACATATGACAAGGTATCAATATTTCTGCAGCAACAAGCAGTTTGTGCTGTTCTTGTATCTAACAGAAACATCTGGCATTTAATGCCTCAAGATGCAGAAGTCAGTATTCTTGAAGATGTAAGTCAGGTGGTTTGACCACTGAATGATTTCACAGATTTTCTTGGTGCTGATAAGCATGTCACAATGTCAGCTCTGAAACCAGCACTGCATCATCTTATGAATGACTTGTTGATGCCCTTACCTGAAGACAGTGCTCTGAAAAAGCAAATGAAACTCACAATCAGGACTAATTTGATTACCTGTTATTCATGTGAATATATACAAAAAATAATTGACATCTCCTGTTTCCTGGATCCAAGATTTAAAGCTTTATTCAGTGATGACAAAGACTATATAGTGGGCGTGTTGCATCAAGAGGTCATGTTTTGCTACACTGATGACCATCTCTTGGACTGTGCCTCTGATGATGGCCCCAGGCCCGGCCCAGCCAATCTACTTATCATAGTGCCTGTGCCAGTCCTGTGACCCCAAAATGTACCTGCTGGTCCTGTTGCTACTGCTAATGCCATTGCTGACAGTGGCACTGGCATCATCAGCGTCTGTGGCAACAGTGTCACTGAGAAGCAGTCATCATTTTGTTCTGTGACTGTGAGTGAAGCTAATGAGGAGCAGCAGCAGCAGTTTACTGAAGAAGATCCTGGTTTGCCTCATCACTCTTGCGATTCAGAGTCAGAAATGAGAACACCACCTACTCCACAATGAGCATGACTGCCAGAACCACCACCACCACCAACACAAACAGTACAGGGAAAGGGAAGAAAGAGGTCGATAAGTTCAGGTTCATCATCATTATCATCTACTAGCTCTTCTGCATATGCCACAGGAGGCACAGTATCCAAATCTATATCCAGTCAGCAGCAAAACCCAAGTCTTAGTCTATCTTCTTCTACAGCAACAGCTGCCCAACAAGTGATGGTAAAACCAAAACGATTAACAGATCTACTAAGGCAGATTACAGACAAACAGTTGTCAATGGAAGGGTATAATGATGAAGACATCTCACTGGACATTAAAGTCAAAAATGAAATCTCTCACTATTTAGCATTACCACGTCTGCACGCAGGTGACGAACCATTGCAGTGGTGGAGTGAACATGCCGCAGAACTGCCATTGCTGTTGAACTTAACAAGAAAATACCTATGCAGTCCTGCAGCAAGTATACTATCTGAGAGACTTTTCAGCTCCAGTGGTCAAATTCTCACACCATTTCATTCAAGATTATCCCCAGATAAAGTTAACATGTTTGTCTTCCCCCACAGGAATTTACCCTGATTACTCTGAGTCTCTGACTGATGAGCAGTCCAGAGTCCACTCCAGACTACCATATGACCATACTGAATATGTCATCATCTGGAATTTAGAAAGAGTGAATGAATCTTATATCTGATATGATTTGATAGGGCAGGCCAGAACAGAGAAGCCACTGCCATTGCAGTTGCACCACAGCACTACCTAGTAGTACCTTTCTTTTTTTAATTAAGTTGAGGGTGGGGATGGGGGAATCGAACCACACTACTGGTCTGGAATCATGGTGGATGATGTCTGAGTCTGATTCAATTTAAGGTTGCAATTTGGTCCGGTCGTATTCGGCAGTCTGGTCACTGAGTCGCTCGATTCTCTCGACTCTCACTTTAAGTCCTATGTGTCATGTCTGTCATGTCATGTGTGGGACTCAGTGTGACTGTTAGTCATGGAGTGCAGATCAAGCAGCACTGCTGGGAAGGCAGGGTATAGTCATTAGGCCTGAGTGCCACACTTGACCTGACCCATCCATATCATCTATCAAATCAAGGTTCAATTATTCAGTTTGCACTCACATATTTTCACCCTTTGCATGAGGGTACAAAATTTACAAAATGAAAATAATGCATCATGTTCCTTGATAAGGTTTATATTCAATATTAATATCTATATTGTTTCAGCCTGGGCACGGCAGCAGAGCAGTGGCAGTGGTTGCCAATGGCCAGGCTGGCCAGCAATGGATGGGTATTTTGTACTGTTCTACTTACTTACTTCTGGACAGTGGGGGGCAGGGGTACTGGGTCTGGGGTGGGCATGGCTGACAGTATGCTTAGGGGGCAGTGGACAAAGTGGGCTGGGTAGGACAGGTATACTGGAAGAGCATTGCACTTACACTTTGCATTTTCACAACTTAAGTGTTCACAAATCTGCAAGAGCTACAGATTCAGGCACACAGACAGCACAGTCTAATGTTTTTGCTACTACTGTAATAGTGTACTGCGCTACTGCTGATGAGGTTCATGCTTGGTAGTACTCAAGTTGCACAGCAAGCAGACTAGCAGAGACACAGTGAAGTAATCATTATGGTTATGAAAGAGCAGCAATGCAATGCAAATATGGGGTGGGGTGGGTCATCATGTCATTCATGGTCACCAACACTGGCATCTCATTCCCATTTCCTCCAGTCCTACACCTGGCCTCAGACAATTGGGCCAAAGTGCTGGCAGCTAGGCTATCCCATTCCAAAATTCCATATGTGCCTCACTGTCTGACTCAGATCATTTAAGACATGACGATGGTTTATCATCAACACATCATTTGCTTATTTGCCTTATGTAGTTACTTGTTGGTTGTTGCTTGTTGTTTGTTTTTGTCTGAACCATTTGTCTCTCTCAGGCTTAGCCAGCTTAGTACAACAGCAGCAGCAGCAGCAGCCAGGATTATTAGCAGCATGAAGGTGGCAAGCAGGCAAAGCTACTGCATCAGTAGTGAGCATAGCTGACAGCGCAGGCAGTCTTTGTTGTTCGTTCAGGTTTTGTGGATATAATATGACAGTGACACCTCTGCTCCCTAGTGCACTGTACTGCTATTCAGATTTTTATAGCAAGGTAAGGTTTAGGTATCCTAACCTGTTCATTCCCTGAGTGGACTGATGATGTTGGTTGAGAGAGCTTGACTTCAACTAAACATAAGTCAGTCTTTTGACTTCTTCCTTCATTTTTTGAATTTTTAATGTTCAGTTTCAGTAATTATTTTTAGTCCTCATCATCATGTAATTTGTGCATGTCACACACACACGCGCACACACACACACACACACACACACACAGTGCCACACAAGGCACACAGAGGCCACGTAAGTGTTAGTCTACCAGGGACACATTTAACTGCTTCCTTAATTTTAAATGGTGACTTCAAGGACAGGCCATGTGCAACTGCACACAAAACTGTAAGTGAGCTAGTATGAGTGTGACATCACTCAGTGACTGCAGTAGTGCACATTGCGCAATTACTGACTGTGCTTGCCTTGAGCAGTGTGCAGCTGCACACTGAGTGCTCAGTGCAGTGCAGCACACTGAATGCAGTTTTGTACAAAAAGCCACACTTTTAATTGCACATCATTGTTGTCCTCTCCTCTACTCATCTTTTGGAACAGAAACAGAAAACGATGCAATACTGCTTTCAGAGCAAGTTCAGTGACATGATAACATCCCTATTCCCTTCAGAGGTAAGTTGAACAGCAACTAAACATAAGTTTGTTGCTGATTATGCCTAAGCAATGGACATGGAATGAGGGAGAGGGAGGGATCTGCAGCAGCACCCAGGTCCAGCACCAAAAATGTATGTTATTATGGTAACACTAATAGTAACACTGTGTAATAACAAGATGTCTCTCTGTCATGTCGACATGTAGTGATCATCATCATGTATGTTACGTTTTCTTGTCTATAGGGTATTGGGTAGGGGTAACAAAGTGTCTGTGGTTGGGGCTGGCCATCACTGACTGTCATCTTCATCACCGACATGTGTGCAGACTCCGATTGCAGACTCGGCATCACTGTCAGTCACCTCACTGGTGGCAATGTTAGTGAGTGACAGATGAGAGATGACAGTGATCATTCATTTCATTCACAATACTGTTATTTGTTGTGCTGCTGTTGCTCTGTTTCAAATGGTCATGCAAGTTCATGTTCATTCAGAATCATTGTAAAAAGAGAGAGTAAATAGACAGTCCTGTCAGTCTATCAGAAGCACACAACTGTAAAGGTTAATCAGACAGAGAATGGGATATACACACCAAGAACTTTTTCAGGTAAATTTTTTATTGTTTAATAATACCACAAAAATTTGAATTGCCATGATACCAAATGCTAATGCCATTTACAAATTGCAATTTTGCAGTTTGCGGTATGCTGTCTTATTACTCTCAGTGTTTTCTGGTTTTAGTGACTGATAAGAACTGGCAGGCACTAGTCTGTGTGTTTCTTCAATTTGCATTGCCAGTTGTTCCCCAAGCCCCTCTGTCTAGCTGATTCTGTAACACAAATTTACTGCTGCACAGCACACCTGGGGTGTGTAGTGATTAGAATAAGTAATTTTAATTTGACGGCTAGCCACCAACACATGCCATATCTGGACAAAGTGCACTGTCCAATCAGTAATCCAAATTCCTCTTGACTCTGACTTTGATACTGTCGCTTTCTGAATTCTGACTCCAAGTCTGTCCTCTCTCTCTGTCCTCCTGATGTGATTTGTGATGACTACTTCGTACTTAGCATTGGCAATTCAGTTGAGCTTGCACACTTTGTGAAGTTGCTGTCTCTCTTGTCTCGTCAGTCTGCTAAGCTTGTCTGCTTGATGCACCCCCCGAATCCCACCAGTAGTCCAGTTCCACTGGGGATCACTTCCTGTCTCTGCTCGCCTGACGCCTACACTAAAGTGGTCCGTGGGATGGAGTGAGTCTGACTCCTGACTCCTGATGAGTCCTCCTCTCTGACTGACTCATGTCATCTGTGTTTGTCACAAAACTTTGGTACGCTCAGGCTGGCACAACTGAGCTCTTGGCTAACTGTGGCTGGGAGCTTCCTAAAACAAAATCAATAAGAGAAATTACTTTATTGCATTTTGCATTTATAATTAGCCTTACTGGCATAGCTGCTAGCTTAACAATTACAGTCACACCTCACTTGATTGACTCAGTCAGCACCAGTCACAGTCACCAAACATGACATTGAGGATATATAAGCTAATTCCTTTAATGCCACCTGATGCTCCAGGACTCCAGTCCTTCTGACTCACTTTCATCATGTTGCATCACAACTTTAGTCTTGATTTATTTAACAAATGTCACGACTCCCAAGTCCAAGGCAGTGACAAGATGACTCAAGTCCTCAAGTCACTAGGGGGCTACCTAAAACAAAACCCATTGGAAATACTAATCTAAATGTATAAATTCCAGTAATTACTTTTACTTATTATAACTAAGCTAGTAAAGTATAGTATTACTTTAAAACACAGACAAAACAAAACAAACAAAAAAAAAAAAACAATCAGTGAGTGTCTGCCACTGCCATGGGCCTGGCATTGAGGATATATAAGCTGATTCCTTAAATGTCAGATTGGACTCATGTCACTCACATCACAGTCGCACAACTCGACTCAAGTCACAATATGGCATGACTCATTCAAGCCAAACAAGTCAAGCAAGCAACTTTATTAACTCACATTCACATTGGCTTACTCACTGCCTCTGTACCTCATCTGGAGGCTACTGTACCTATTTAGCTAAATACCTTATTACCTACCTTAAAAAAAAAGAAAGAAAAAAGTAGCCAGCCACCATGGCATTTGGGATGTATAGGCTAATTCCTTTAAATGCCACCACAACAATGGTGCCAGGACACTGGGACAGCTCTGACAGTTGGCCCAACTCAACTGATTGTCTCTGGCTGTTGGCTTGGCTTGGATGACGGGGATGCTGAGCAGTCTCTCGGACACAGTGAGTGGTGAGTCACTGCATTACAGGCAAGAGTTGTGTCAGACAGTGTGGTTGTGGTGGTAGGTAGGGTAGGGTTAGGGTACTTTTGGTACTACATTGAAATTGAAAAAGTAAATATGAACACTAATCTCTCTCCAAATTTATTTGCACTAGTAGTAATACTTGCTGTATTACTTTTACTACTAATTTACTAACTTCACCTGAGGAGACTGGATTTGGGAGGGAGCCTGAGGCTGTTAGGGGAGGAGGACAGAGGATGCCGGAGGGACACTCAGACTAGCCATAGCCAGACAGATGGTGAGCCTTGATTTTCTGACAGTGAGACTTGATTTTCCAATCAGAAATGTTCTAATTCTATTAGTACTAGTAGTGTTGTTGCTGTGCCTGCCTGCTTCTAAGGCTAGTAGTAGCAGTACAGCAGTGATAGCACAGCATACTACTTCATTGAAGTGCAACTCTGACTGCATCTGCAAGCATCAGTGCATCTGCTCTTCAACTGAGTCTAGTCTACTGTGCACCACCACTACCAGGAATGGATAGAGTGAATGTGTGGACAAATGGACATGGACACATTCCTTTCATCATCTCTCATCTATCTAGACTATAAGTTATGACAATTTAACAGTACATTAACAAAAATGTAAATCAAATGACCAACTTACTACTCATACTCAGACAGTATCTTTGTGCTATTTTTGTATGGTATGGTTCTGGTAGGGTACTTTTGGTATTGGTAGGTTCTATATTGTGGTATTGCACACTAAACAAACACTTTACTATAATGATATGTTGTCTATGTCATGCCACTGACATGTCAAACTGCAATGAAATGAAAAAAAGGAAATAAATACTCATAGTGCTTGAAGCTCCATGCTCATCATCAGGTCAGGAGGAATCTGACCTCCAGTCAATAAAAAAATACATTTCTCTTGCACATACTTGATTCATTATCTTTCTTTTCTCTCGCTAAATCCATAATGTATAATTTACTAGTATTTTAACTGATTTTACATGTAAGATTTCATTAAAATTGCACTATTTTTGAATACTTCAGGTTTTCCCACTGGAATACATTATACCGTGGTATTATGATAACCACGGTACAACACGCCACGGTTATGATACCGTCAAAATTTCATACCGTGACAACCCTACAAACTAAGCAAACATGAGAGGGATGCTAGAGATTATGAACATGGGCAAGTACATAACTGGCATATCACCACCAAGTAGGAACCATATTTTTATACAGGCAATATAAATAGATTGGAAGATGATAACTTTGCATTATCACCCAAGAGTGATAATGGTATGGGAAGGATGCAGGCCCAAGAGCAAGTTTTTATAGGGCACTGGGGCTCTCTTGTGAGCCCAGCACAGCACCAAACACCAAACAGAGATGAATGAAGGACAGCAGGGGAAATAGGAAGAGGTCAAGGAAGAGGCAAAGGGTGTTGGCAGCAGTTGGGACTGCCCAGACGATCAGCCCAACAGAACAAATGACATTCATAAATGTAACTACTGCTTAATTAACTGCAGACCAACAAGCTGCCCTTCAAAAAGGATTCTCCTTTGTCCCTTGAAATAATGTGAATCCATTCCCGTTACTGTACAGGTGGGTCTGCTCAAGTTTTACAGACAGCTCCATCTTAAGAGTTTTTTTTGCCAGACCACAGGAGGCATACTTGCAGAGAACTGTCACAAACTAATTACATAATACTGTGAATAAATGTAAAAAAGTAATGATTCTCACTTTACTCAGTTTAATAATGCCCTCGTTCACTAAAAATACCCCCCAACAGCTTAATCTGGTTTAAGGTAAATTGCCATTCATCTGTATCCCACTCCCCTGGGTCATGCCTGAAAATAGGCAGAATTTGTCTAGTGCACTTCCCCTGTCAACAAAAACTAAATAAATAAATATGGACATAAGAAGGTGTATGCCCATGAAGAATGTATCCTACTCCCTGGTGGGTAGATTAGTCCACATCTGTAGTCCATTTCAAATATTTGTCCAGCCTTGATTTAAACACATTGAAGATGTTTGCTTCAACTACATATTGAGGGAGTTTGTTCCAGACCTTATTTTATTTATTTATTTGAAAAGTTTTACCAGGTAAGGTACACTGAACAACAAGTTGTTCATCTCCCAGTATGACCTAGGGGAGAGGGGAGAGGGAGTTACATCATAGGATATTGTACAAGCAATTCACGCATAACGTATAAAGCATAGTTTACAAAGTAGGTAGTTTCAACATATACGGTGACCTTATGGATGACCTATAGTGTGTAACAGTACAAATGCAGCTAAAGCATACATGGAAGCACTGTACAGATAGGACATTTGTCACTTGAGCAGTAACAGTTTTTTAAGAATTTTAGGGACAAATGCAAGTTAAGGAATTAACACAGCACTTTAGCATAAGAGTAGCAGAGGTGTGTCATGAGAATAGAGAACACAAAGGCCTACATGCAAAGACTAATAGTAAAAATGCCATGTAGGGAGAATAGCAATGGAACAGAGTCTGCTAGTAGACCCTGGCAAAACAAACAGGCTCCAAGGATGATACAGACAACAGAAAACAGTTTGCATCAACATAAAACGGGGAGCAAAACTATATATATATATATATATATATATATATATATATAGGCTATGAGTAGGTCATGCTTAGACATGCGGGCAGCAGACAAGGTGTTAGACCAGGAGGGTGGGGGAGTTAGGCAGGTGCAATTAAAAAAAAAAGGAAATTATGTAATGCTTTATTTAGTGAGCCAGGTGAGGAGGAAAATAGGATTTGTGTAGGAAGTGAGTTCTACAATTTTGGGAGATGGTAGGAAAAAGAGGACTGGCCAATTGAGGTGGATCTCCAAGAAACTGACAGGGTTCTGTGGTTATAGGATCTGAGGAGGCAAGAGGGTGTGGGTGGAGGGGAAAGGGAGGAGGTAAGATAAGGAGGGAGTGTACCAAGTCAGTAGTTAGAGATTAACTTTGCACAGTGATGCAGCTGCCTATTAGCTAGAGATGGGAAAGCTAAAGCGCGGTAAAGGTAACAGTGATGGGTTAGGGGAGATGCATCAAGGGCAAAGCGGCAGAAGGAGTTGGAAAGGGTACCCACGTTAGCTAAAGAGGTGGCGGGAGCAGAACAATAGACAACATCACAGTAATCAATGATCAGGAGAATCATCTTTAGGACCAGTTTGCACCTTGCCTGGAGTGGGAGGCAGGAGCAGTTTCTATATAAGGTGCAGAGTTTAGGGCATAGCTTTTTCATTATGGCATCTATATGGTCTGAGAAAGTGAGATGTTGATCCAGCCAAATGCCCAGATACCTGAAGGATGCCGTGGCCTCAACAGTTGTCCCATCAAGGGTAGTGAAGGAGGAGAAGGATGGGAGCCTTGATAGTCTCTGTCTAGTGCCAAATGTCATGGCCACTGTCTTCTTAGCATTTAGGAAGAATTGATGAGATTGAAACCAACCCTGGACATTAGTGAAATCCCATTGAAGCCTGGAGGCAACATCCAAGGGTGATGGCCCCGTGGAGAAAAGAACCATATCATCAGCATACATATGTAAAGAAGATGATGTATAGATGAATGGAAGATCATTCAGAAAAATGGAGAAAAGGATCGGACCCAGTATGGACCCCTGGAGAACACCAGTGCATATAGGTAGAGGAGGGGAGATGGAGTCAGAGATTTCTACCAATTGTGTGTGGCCATTTAAGTATGCACTGAACCATTTTATGGTGTGTTCAGACAGACCTGCGGATGACAGGGAGCAGAGTAGGAGGGAGTGGGAAACATTGTCAAATGCTTTAGCAAGATCAATAAAGATGGCAGTAGTGATATGTCCGCAATCCATATCAGACAGGATCGAGTCCATGATCTGAAGCAGTGAAGTAGTAGTAGAATGGTGTTTCCAGAACCCAGATTGATATTGGGTGAAAAAGTTAATGTTGGAGAGGTACGAAGACAGTTGGGCTAGGACTAGGTGTTCTTGCAGTTTGGCTAATGTTGAGAGGAGTGAGATGGGGTGGTAGTTCCCAGGGGAGGAGGTATCATCACACTTTGGAAGTGGGAGGACGATTGCATGTGTCCAACCTTGGGGTATTTTGGCCAGTTGAAAACAGAGGTTGAGAAGGGCAGTTTGTGGAGGAGCAATGGCTGTGGCAGACAGGTTTAGTAGCTTTGGATCCAGCCCGTCAGGGAGCTACCTTTGCTCAGGTTAAGGGCTTCTAAGGCAACCAGCATATCTAGTGTCCAGATTTTGGAGAAGGAGAAATTGTATGGTGGAGCAGGTGGGCTGCTTGTAGAGGCAGTAGATGACTGACTAATGGTTAGAAGGGAGCCTATTAGTGCAGAAGCTCATGAGGTGAAGTGCGAGTTGAATGCTGCAGCTACACTAGAGATGACGGTATTGTGTATTTTGAGGAGGGGAGAGGGAGGAGGAGCCTGTGGGGAGAAAAGCGAATGAATTACTTTCCAGAATTTGTATGGGTTATTTAATAACCCTAACTGTGAAATAACTGTCTCTTTTGCATGTGTTTGCTTTAGGGACTGTCAGTTGTCTATTATGACTTCTTAAGTTTGTTTTGCATGTACAAAACTGAAAACTGCATTGTGATTTTAATCCTGCACACCGAAGAATTTTATATAATTGCAGTAAGTCGCCCCTTTTTCTTCTGTCCCCCGGGCTCACCAAACCAGTATTGTGTAGTCTTTCTCAATATTTTAACTGTTTTAGTTTTGGTATAATTTTGGTAGTTCTATGCTGTACCTTTACCACTACTTAGATATCTTGTTTTAAATATGGGCTCCAAAAGGGGGACCCAGAGTCTAGGTAATGACAGATTAAGGCTCTATACAGAGGCATAATACATGGCTCACTTCTATTTACAAAGGTGCATTTAATGCAGTTCAGTATTCTGTTGGCTGTATGGGTAATCTTTTTGCAATGATCTGAAGCCATTAACCTATTATTAATGACTGTGTCCAGATCACATTCCTTTTTTAATGACTTCAGAATGTTGTTATTTAATATGTACTTATGAGATGGGTTCTTTTTGCCAGAATGTAACACCACACATTTATCATGACAGAAGTTCATCTTCTTTGTGTTTGTCCATAATTCTATGAGTTTTAGGTCCTGTACCATTTTCAGATATTTAAAAGAGATGTTGACTTCAACCCCTAGTTTGATGTTGTCAGGAAATTTTGAGAGTGAGTTGGTGATGTTACAGTATATATCTGATATAAAGAGATTAAATAAAGTTGGCCTGAAGAACAGTTCCTGCAGAGCCCCACTACTAAACAATACAAAATTAGAGAGATCTCCATTGACATGCAACCTCTGAGTTCTGTCCATCCATCAATCAGTTTTTAATCCACCTGATCAGGTAAGGGTGGAGTCCCATGTTTGTGAGCTTTGCTGCAAGTTCATAGTGGGGGACAGCATTGAATTCCTTGCCAAAGTCTAGCAATACAATGTCCACTGGAATGTTGTTATCTGGACTGGAACTTACATTGTTGTGAAAGTAACTAAATTTGTTGTACACAAACATCCATTAATGAATCCATGTTAGCTGATGTCTTTTAACCCCTTGGACTGAATCTCAGATTCAGGTCTGTCCTTAATTAGCCTTTCCATTATTTTACTGCAGTGGGACATTGGACCAATAAGTCTGTAATTGTTTACCAGCCCCTTATTTCCTTTCTTATACAGTACATCAGAACAACAATAGCTGTTCTCCACTCAGATGGCACCGCCTCGGTTTCAATGGACCTACTGAAAAGGATCGATATTGGGTGTGATAGAGCAGAGGACATTTCTATTAGAAACTGCAAGTTGATATTGTCAGGTCCAGGGGAGGTATTTACTCTTAGTTTATTGACAGACAATTCAATTTCATCTCTAATGAAGTAAATCTGATAGTAATTTAAGGTACTAAGACCTGTGCCTTTTCATTGAATACTGAACAAAAGAAATCATTAAAGATGTTAGCTGTTGTTTTAATGTCCTCTATTATTGAGCAGTTTAAGGTAATAGGGCCTACCTCTTTAGAATCATTTTTGTGGCTAATGAAGTAAGAGAAGAAAGCTTTATTATTGCCCTTAGTATGAGTAATTTTTAATTCAAATTTACTCTTCTCATTTTTTATATATTTTTTTAAGTTTCCTCAGCTCAGTTTTATAATGACTGCTTGAAGTTAAGGTATTGTAGTTTTTGAGTTTCTTGTGTGCCTTTTACCTCACTTTGAAATCAGTCATCAAAGAAAGAAAAGCAATTCCCCCCTTCCCACACTTACCAAAATCATGCAGTAAACAACTTTGCAGCCTGTTTTTTTTTTTGTAGACTTTCTTTTCACTCTTATGCTGGTCCCATAGGTTTCTCGCCAGCACTGCCTCTGACACTAACCCAGTGTCCTGCTCCATCTGAGACCCCCGATGTCCTTACCTCTAACCCAGGCTGTTCTTTAATTCCTCCCTAAGCTGGCCGACTACCCAGCTCTGAGCCCCCCCCCCGCCGGGTAAGAGCCACTAACTTCTCCGGTGCTCTATCCAAATGTCAAGTGACCACCAGGGGGAATGACAGACCCAGGGTTCAGATGGGTGGGACCGACAGTGAGCATGGTTGGGTGGGATGGGGTAGGCCTTTCCCTATCAGGGTTCCAGGGATTTTCCTTGTTACCTTGGTTCCTGGGGGCCCAGATGTGCAATGATGTCCAGCATGTGATGGGCACACTCCCGCACCCTCTCACAGGACATCTGCTGCAGCCTCCATACCCCACTGTTTTGGTCTCCACAGTATGTAACCCCCATCCACCATCAGAGGTCACCCAAGCTGCAGAAGACTGTACCCCCCACCCCCAGGAGAGGAGAGCAGTCCTATTGATGCTCAATCCTCTCCTGCCCTTGCCAACCCCCAACGGTCTGAGGTCATTCCCAAATCCAGGTCGCTGGCATGGAGTGAAGTGTGGTGTGCAGAGCCTCAACCCTCAGTGCCACTGGGCTGGCTCTTCTTTGCAGCCTAGTTTACAGAAAAATTTGTGCTCTATTAAAATACAGAAAGAATTATGGAAGCAATCTATTCAATAGAGAGGGCAGAATTGGAATCACTACAGAAAAGATACAAGCTACAGTATAGTAATTAAACCAGCAGATGAGTGGGTGCTCTTATGATTTGGGGTAAGAGAAGTATGAGCAAGAAATGGAAAAACAGCTGGTGAATAAGGTCTGTTGTGAACAGATACCCAAAGACCCCATGCAGAATTTTTAAAACTGAAGCTACAAACTTCATTGCATGTAGAAAAACAAGTGGGTATGTAAGTAAAATTGAAAGTGACTGCCTCAGGGTGGATAATCCTATTAGACCACGTATCTACATGTTGTCTAACCTACATAAAGATCCCAATTATCACCCCTTCCCCGATGCCCCATTGTTGTCAGTATTGGCTCCATTATGGAGCCATTTTCCCAGATGGTGGATTGGTTTTTGAGACCCCTTGTGTGTGGTCTACCCTCATATTTGGCAGACAGTAGTGATGCCATCAAAACAATAAAAAATGTGACAGTGAATAAGGATATCATTTTAGTCACATTAGACACTGAAAGCTTGAGTCTCAGAGGGCCTTTAGATTGATGCAAGCTGCAGCAAAAGGCAGATAGTGTCAAAGCCTGGGGCAGCAGAAGCCCTGCTCCTGATTATCTATTGGGAAGGGTCCTGGCAACAAAGTCCAGCAGCTTGCAGCAACCATGGTCATGTGCCTAACAGATGAGACATCTGCATCATGTGCCATGTGCATCATGTGCCACAAGCAGCTGGGTGGCCATGCATCCCCAGCCATGATCCCTCATTATGAATAACTTCCCTGATGGTGTAGAAGCCACCCTAAGCCCAGATCCCTCATTGTGAAATATAATACCTTCCTGGCAGTTCAGTGGACCACTCCCCAAAGCCCTGAACCCCATTATGAATAATTTTGCTGGTGGTTTAGCGGATATCCCCCAGCCCCAATCCCCCATTAGGAAATATAATATCTTCACTGGTGGCCTAGCAGACCATCCCCCCAAGCCCCTATTCCCTGTTCTAAATATAATAGTCCCCCTGGTGGTTTAGCAGACCCCAAGTCCCGATCACCCATTCTGCAATATAACAACATCCTTGGTGGTCTAGCAGACCCTCACTCCACTCCCCTTCCCCCATTGCAAACACCAGCTGGCAACTAGCACAGCCCACCACTCACCACCATGGCCAGCTACTGACTGAGCATGTGCTGTATACAGTACACACTCAGTGATTGGCAACCTACTGAGCTGTCAGTCACTGTGTGCATATTGTACACAGTACATGCTTACTGAGAGCTCAGTCAGTGGCTGGCAGTGGTGGTGAGTGGTGGGCTGTGGCAGTCACCAGCTGGTATTCAGGATGGGGGAGCAGGGTGGAGGTGGGTGTTGGCTAGACCACCAGGGAGGCTGCTATATTTCAAAAGGGGGGATTGGGGCTTGGAGGTGTTTTGCTAGCCCACCAGGGAAGGTAGTATATCTCAAAACTGACTGGTTGACAGTTCAAAATGGGGATACTGGTGCAACTTCTTTTATGTTTGTGATATATTTTTATAATCAAGTGGGCAATATTGCTTCATTACTCCATAAACACTGGCACATACTTCAGGGAGATCCTGTGTTTGTAAAGGAATAATGTGCACACCCTAGAATCACTTATCAGAGGGGGAAAGAATTTAAAAAACAAGCTAGAACATAGTTACCATGCCTTTAATGCCCCCAGCAAGGTTACTCTCTGTGCCAAAAAGGAACCATATGTGCACACAGTACAATAATACTAACAATTCAAAGACATTTAGACACCCAATGACAAGGAGAACTTTTGAAATAAATAATTGTATCAACTGTTCAACAGCAGGTGTTGTCAATATGCTGACATACCCTTGTGACATGAATTATGTGGGACAAACTAAGAGTCCACTGAAAGAACACATAAGTGGACATACAATAAGTCTGCCATTCAGAATATGGTGTCAACAAATGCTATGACTCACCATTCATTTTCAGAATGCAGATCATGGCTCTCTTGCAAATTTAAAATTTATGGGTATTGAAAAAATTACTGTGGGACCCAGAGGTAGTAACTTGCCAAAGAAATCAAATCATATTCAATGTTTCTGGATCTATAAACTTGAGCCACTTAGCCCTGAGGTACTTAATGAAGATTTACCTCTACAGTGCTATTTGTAGTTTCATGTGTTGTTATATGTTTATATTTATTCCATATTTGTGTCTGTGTCTTAGCTATTTCATTTGCTATGTACAATACTTTTTACAGGCAGCAGTATTTGAGTTGTAATTGTAAGATATTTTGTTTGTTCATTGTATATGTTCCACCCTGTGCTTGTGCCTAATTTTCATGCTTCATATTTGTCCCTCTTTGTATATTTACAACCATGTGTTTGTCACACATTGCATTCATCAGCCTCTGTTACATCTGGACAACTGGATGCTTGTGTAAATGGGCAGTTTTGCCCACATGCCTTTCCAGTATAAAATAAAAATGAAATGAAATGATTGGCCATGCATCTTCCTGCACACTGGCTATCTGTTTGGCTGTCAGTCATACCCTACTGCTTCAGTCAAGCACCATGTTGGTGCTGGTGTGCCGTTTATTTTAAAACACAAATGCATGTCTGTCACCATTTCACTCTTTTTTTCACTATGTGTTCAAATATTTGAGCACCTTTTGGAATATACTTTACTTTGGTCTTTGTCACTGCATGCAGCAGATCGTGTGTCACATTGAATGAAGTGAGTCCCTCAGTTTTGTTGCCTTTAGTGCAGCTAATAAGCCAGCAAGTAAACCTAATGTATTTTAATTTCTGTGATGGAAAGCTGAATTGTTCAATGTGGAGGGGCATTTCTCCCATAAGATGCTGGGGGAGAAGTCAACTCATGGCAGATTGTGGCTGGGATTCCCTGAAGAAAGCAATTGAGCAGCAAGAGAATGAAAGAGGTTTATGGAAGTCAGCAAGGTTTCACAGTCACCAGCAGGGAGATTTGCTGAGATCTTCCATTAATGGGGAGAGCCAGAATTCCAGTCTCCAGTGGAAAGAAGATAATTTGGCACTCTCAGAAAAGCCCTCAGTCATTATTGGGCTGGGACTGAATGTCTCAAAGCCTATAGAGTGTTATGAGTGACTGAAGCCAGCACTGGGAGAATCACACTGAGTTTCTGCTGTCTGGGGGGCCCGAAAGGTGCAAAGTCCTACAAGCAGAAATTATGGAAATCCTGCTGAAGGACTGTCCACTCTATCAGTGTGTGGGGAGGAGGGTACATCAGGTATGCTCTAGAGGAGCCTGTGTTTTCTGATCACAGCAAGTGAAAGACTGTGTAGACTAGGAAGAAACTCTAAGCCAACCAGGACAGTCGGGGAATTAGCCAGATATTTTCAATGCTAAGCAGTACCCATCACTTGTCCCTGGGAATTAGATGCCTGGATGTGTGGGATAGGAATGTGGCCTTGGTCTCCATTACTGACTGAATCCAGAAGGACTGGTCCTGGAAAAGGTACTACTTAATTTATCTGTGACAAAGGGAGAGAATCCAGCACAAAATGTGCCTTTTTGCATACAAGACTAAGATCTGAGGCAGAATACGTACTGAGGAGAGAATAAGGGACATGAAAAGAGACCTGGAAAGTTTAGAGAGGAACTCCAGGATATGGAACTTCAAACTTAATGTGAAAAAGTGCAATGTTATGCACATTAGCAATAAAAAAAACATAAAATTAAGTATTGAATTGAAGGGGAAAGAGTGGATAAGACCTCTGAGGAAAGAGAACTCAGAGCCATAATTAGTGACTGCACAGATCTACTGTACAATGCAGCAAAGCAACTGGAAAAGCTAACAATAAGCTAGGATGCATAGGAAGAGAGTTTTTCAGTAGAAGAAGGGAGATGTTACTGTTGCTGTACCGAACCCTGGTGAAGCCAAACCTGGAATAATGTGTGCAATTCTGGAATCTGTGAATGAAGGACAGACATTGCCAGAAAACTGTCTTGAGGATGGCACAAAAATTATCCAGGGGCTGGCAAGCACCTGTATGTACACAATGGCAACCTGAAGAGCATGATAGTCTTATAAGTACTTGCAGGGAATCATAATGATAGACTGCTGTGAACTGTTTATTAGAAATGAGGGCACTCTGACAAGAGGACACATGGAAAGTAACTGGGGGAAGGGTCATGAAGGATGTAGGGAAGTTCTTCTTTATGGAAATAATGGTGGAGTAGTGGACTATATTGCACAATGAAGTGGTTCATACAAAGTCTGTGACTGAGTTCAAACATGGGTGGGACAGACACAATGCACCATTGTGAACTATGGGAAAAAGGGATGGGGTATTCAAGGGAAGGGAGCACTGAGAATCCATTAGAGCTGTTGTCTAATAACTCCAGGCTGGTATGGGCTGAACATGGCTTCTGGTATGCATATAAGCAGACTATTGTAGATAGGCCATTGGGTCTTTGCCATCAAACTCCATGAACAGTATATATGCATAATATGCATCCAATTACTGTACATTCAGTTGCAAGTTACAAGTAAGATCTACAAGTGAAAAATGCTTAATTAGGCAGAAATGAGCAGACAATTAATTTAATAAACACAGTACATCATAAATGCAGATTATGTTGGCTGGCCCGCTACTGCAACAGTAGCACTACCACTTGCGATGCAGAGGACTCAGGTTCAGAAGCAAATTCGGGCTATCTAAGGGTCGGCTGGTGGGGGGATGATCAAGCATCTATAGGACTGTTCTCCTCTTCTGGAGGGGAGGGAAGAGGATGCAGAGCTTGAACCATGCCTGGCCCATGGAGGAAGCTGGGGGAAAGGCAGTCCAGGCCAAGAATGGTGGGAGATGTGGCAGACGTTGATGCACATCATGTGGGAGTGTGTGGCAAGCACCATGAGTTGTTCCATGCCATATCTCCCAGGGGTGTAAACCAAAAAAAAAAGCTGGTGGTAGGATGACAATGGGCACCCCCAGGTCCCACACCCAACCAGCTGGATATGCCAACCTGAATCAGAGCTGTTTGGCGGCAGGACTTGGGGAATCCAGCTGACTCTGCTGGGAAGGGGGCAAGCCTTGGGCAAAGGTGGCCAGCATGTATGTCCTGGCAGAGATTGGGGTGTCAGGGCTGAAGTGCTCTTTGGGAGGAGTGCCTACTGGAGGAAAGAGAAAAACAATAGAAAAACAAAACAAAAACAAATGCAGATCAAGTTAAATAAACACCATATAATGTCAGGCATATCACTGCTTAGTAGAAACAAATGCATTATATGGGTTTTGGGAAAATCCAGTTTTGAAGGGGGGAAGGTGAACAGCCCATATACTTAAGAGTTACTGTTAGGTTGTTCTTGTTTATATTTTAGTAAATGTTGAACATGATTGTACAGTATGGTTATTGTATTATGATACTTGCTCCTACTTTTCAGTTTTGGAGCAGAACTTTGGTTCTTGTATTGCTAGGTGTATTTGGCTACGTGATCCTTGTTGTGATAATATTCTTGTGATTTTCTTGGAGTTTTCAATAAAATATTTATATACAAAAAAAAACATTATTTGATGATGTGGTTGAACACAGTACTTTTCAGCTGGTTATTTTTTTATTTTTTTTTATTTAAAATTTGGGGACAGGGAAAGGCACACTGAACCAAAGCTCGTTTCCTGGTGTGACCTGGGTACAAGGTGTACTCAGAAGTATACAAAAGTACATACATTTTTTGGTTTCAGACAGTAATAGCAACAACTACACACAGTGACCCAGATATTCAAAAGGGTTGCGCATGGCGCAACAGTGTTGCACCATGTGCAACCCACTGATGCACCCCGGCGTGATATTCAAACAGGGATTGTGCCTGACACAAATCCCGATGTGCTGGAGCGCATCAGTAAAGTATGCGGTGCAGGTGGTGGGGGCATGCCCATGCATACTTCACACATTCCAATATTCAGCCCGATATGTGCTGAGTCCATGCATGTGTAACCCCTACTTGCGCCGCACAAAGGTGAGCCAAAAAAAAAGGAACAACAGCTGGCCACCCACAGGTGAGCTGCCATATTGCAGGGTGCAACATAGCAGCTGCCACCTGTGGGTGGCCACCCGAGCTCCGGCTGCACCTCCGTGGTGGCACCCCCCCATGCCCGATCGCTGGCATCTGTTTAAAATAATAACATCCTATCTCCCTGGTGGTCCAGTGGACCACTGTCAGCCTGATCATGGGTATTTGTAATAATAAAATAATGTCCTATCTCCCTGGTGATACAGTGGACTGCTGTCAGCCCAATCGTAGGCATTTGTAATAATAAAATAACGTCCTATCTCCCTGGTGGTACAGTGGACCGCTGTCAGCTCAATCATGGGCATTTGTAATATTAAAATAATGTTCTATCTCCCTGATGGTCCACTGAACTGCTGTCATTCCGATCGCGGGCATTTGTAATAATGAAATAATATCCTATCTCCCTGGTGGTCCAGTGGACCGCTGTCAGCCCGATCACGGGCATTTGTAATAATAAAATAAAGTCCTATCTCCATGGTGGTCCAGTGGACCACTCTCACAGCCTGATTGTGGGCATTTGTATTAAAAACAATGAAGTCCAATATCCCTGGTGGTCCAGTGGTACCCCTCCCTACCCGCCCACTGAGCCCCACTGCCCTGCTCCCCCCCGGTCAGCGGCGGACTTAAAGCACCCCACCCGCCTGTCACCCTGCTGCCCACTGACTGACACCGTAGGTAGGGCTATACGCCCATTGGTCCACAGCGTGAGCCAATGGGCGTGCAGCCCATACCATACTACACAGTCCAGGTATGTGAATGGACTCATCGAGGTTCTCATGGTGGGGTAGGGAGGTTGATAGGAGTGGGCTGGATTGGGGGGATTTACCTGTTTTAATTTTTAAGGTAAAGCACTAGCAGACAAAATAATGGTCAGGGACTGTTACAAAATACTTTTCAGATTTTTCTTTTAAATTCCACTGAATTCCAAAAAGCATTCTGCAGAATTTAATATAAATTGCAGAATAGTTTTCTGGGGTTTATACTGTATGATACATGGAATAGCAATAGTTTATATGATGCCTGGTATTATTTTCCTTGGTCAGAGTCAAAATAAACTGCAGATTTGTTTTGATCACAGTTTATACTGACTCATATATATATATTTTTAATTATTATGCATTATTACTTCATCTGCCAGCCACCATTGGTCCGATCTACACATGCTCAGCCCCACCACACACCCTGGGACTTACCTCACTCCCAGACCCCCTAGCCTGACCCCCCCAATCCTCCTGATGCAGACTGAACTGTAGAACAGGCGCGAGAGCCCCGTCACTGGCACAGGGTCTGCAACGGGGGGGGGGGGGTGGATGTCATCATGCAGCAGTGGAACCTCCATTTTCCCATTTTATCCCCAGGAGGCATATTGTACAATGAAGTTAGGCTGGCACACTGAATGTCTGACACATCTCCCAAATGTAGTCTGTCCTTGCTGTCATACCCCAGGTTACCATGAGGAGTTACCAGAATACCAGTGACTTCCCCATCATTCCAGCAGTCCATAGGATGCTCTGTCCTACTTCCCCTGGCCAGCCCTACAACTTCCCAGGCTCATTCCCAATCCCAAGTCATCAGTGTCGTGAGTGGTACTGCTGTACCAGGAGGCCAGCTAAATACTGACTCTTCAGTATAAACTGTGGAGTAGTATTCTGCATTTTATGTAAACAACAGAATACAATTCCACAGTTCATGTAAACTGCAGGCTAATATTCCTCAGTTCATACAAACCGTTGTTTTCCACAGTTCATGTAAACCACAGAATAATATTCCACAGTTCATGTAAACCATGGAATAATATTGCACAGTTCACATAAACTGCAAAATAATGTTCTGCAGTTCATGAAAACTGCAAAATAATATTCCATGGATTTTCCACTGTTTACATTAAATTCTGCAGAAATCTCTGTGGCCTCAGAATCATGGAAAAATTGGGGCCTTGATTATAAAATCATTTAATAAAGCCCCCTTCATTGGTGTTCTGCTGCCCCCTGATCCGCAATGTCACCCATTAATTTATCATTTAGGAAGCCCCCTTCATTGGTGGTCTAGTGGCCACCCAGCAGGTAAGGCCCACCACCCTGCTTCTCCCATCCCGAAACAGAGACGGCGACCAGCACAGCCCTCCTCACACCTTGGTGGCCAACCACCAACTGAACTGTCACTGAGCGCATACTGTGAAGTGTATACATTCATTGATTAATCAGTGAGCCTGTACACTTTACAGTACATTCTCAGTAACAGTTCAAATGGCAGTGGACCAGAAAGGTGTAAGGAGGGCTGTGCTGGTTGCAGGCTCTGTTTTGAAATTGGGGAGGGGTGGGCACTACATGCTGGGGTGGGGTTTTGCGGCCTGTAGACCACCAATGAAGGGTGTTCTTTAAATAATATAACAGGCGACACCAGGGAGGGGGCCACTGGACCACCAATAAAGTGGGCTTTATTAAATGACAATATGATGGGTGATGCTGCAGAGAGGGAGAAAGGTCTACCACACCACCAGGATCAGGTATGTAATATGTTATATCTAGGTATGGAATTGGGGCTGAGAAGGGTGGACTGCAGCACATGGCCGCTTGCAGGTCTACTCTCCCAGAGGAGAATTTTCTAAGTACCCTTAGATCAGCTCTGGCTAGTCTAAGGATACTTAGAATTCCACCCTTTTGAAGAGTTCTGAAAATCCCATTTTCAGGGATGTGGCAGCTTGCATCTGCCGCATGCCCTCAGTACCATATCACAGCCCTTTTCTGGACACATGGACAGAGCAAGCCCTGCTTGGAGCAGGCAGCCTGCAGTTGTGGCAGGCTACCATTAAGATATCACCCCTGGTGCATTGCTTGGTGCAAGGGTGCTTTGTGCTGTTCTTTGTGGTGCAAGCCCTTGTGCTATGCTGGTGGCTTTGAGAATCCAGCCACTGTCTCTAACAACTATAGATAAATACCTTTAAAAAACAACAGACCTCTTAATTTTGGGATGATAAATATTGTTAAATGTGGCTAGACTATGCAGTCTTTGTAGTCATTCCTTGTGTTTAAGATCCAGATTAACAAATAGTCTGTTTAGTTACTATGCCGTCCTTACTTTATTAAAGGTGACCAGCAACAAAGAACAGAGACAGGTTTTTACTATTTATTCCACAATGGCCCCTTTATTAAATCCTTTATGTTGTGTTCTGCATTTTAAATATTATGGGCTGGGTTTTCAAAACCCTTGAAATGGGAATTATGCCACGTTTCACACTGTGCCTGCATCAAAAATAATGCATCACAATGTTTGAATACAACTTTCAAACAGTTTGTCCCATTTGCAAGTTATTCTACTTTGTAGGAAAAACATAATGCATTCATAATTTATTAAATGTGTGCATTATTTTTATTTGCAAGTTGCAGCATGTGCAACACAACATCTGATGATGATGTCATAGATGGGTTAACTTTCTGTAACAAGTAGTGCAGCTGTGCTAAAATCACAATGCAAGTTGCTGCTTGCATTATAGTACCCTACAAAAATCCTACTGATCCTATTTTCTCACAAATAAAGACTATGGCTATAAAAAGGAAACCAAACTTTACTCAGTCACTAACACTACCACAGTACATTCTGCTCTCTTTTTGTGGATATAGTGATGTCATCAGCTGCCCTCTATTGGCTACAAATTGGAATGAATAATGACGCCATGAGCTGCCTGTACTGGTTACAGATTGCAATGCTGTTTCATGGCTTTTTCACTTGTGTTATCATTAGTAATCATTGAAACAAAATCTGTCAGAAGAGGACTGCTTGACCCATACTATCTGCCCAGACTGTCCCTGCCTGGTCTATCTCTGCAGAACCTAGAAGGTCTTTACCAACCCTCCCTCCTCCTTTCCTATTTACTAATATGCCCCTATGTCTGCCCCTCAAATACTTGAAGTCCCCTACTGTTTTTGCCATTACCACTTCTGCTGGCAATCTGTTCCAGGCACCTAGAACTCTTTCAATGAGGTATAGTAGTACTTCCTCACATCCATTTTAAACTACCCCTCCCATCCTCCTTTGCTTCTTTGCATGCCCTCTGGTCCTGGTGCTCTGTTTCATTTGAAAGAGACTCTCTTCCTTCAGAAATAAACATCCAATACCAATATAAAGTTTAGAAATTAATAAAAAAGAATACAAAATAAATACAGCGATGATTCTGGAATTAATGCTAAAAAGTATTATTTTTTAATTTTATTATCGGTCATACTGTATTTTGACACAGTTATTATTGCTAAGACTTAGTGAAATTCACACAAAATTGCCATTTTGTAATCCCTACATTTGGCAGAAAATAATGGAATAGTTTGTATTTTTTTATTTGGGAGTCACAGATTTTTGGGGAAAAAGGCATAAATCCATAGTACTTTTTTTGGCAATTTTATAATTTTGCTCTTTTCATTCTGCTGTATTTAACAAATGTCTGCCCAGTCTAAATTAATTCAGTAGTAAAATGTTCTTCAGCTTTGTTCAATAAGCTCTTTCTGAACTCTTTACTCTCCATCTGAGCTACTGGTTGGCAGCCAGAACAATAGAAAATGCTGTGAGGAAACAAAGAATACAAAGTGTCTATTCCTGTTACCATGGTATCACCTTCATTGGGAACAGAGATTTGGTAAAAGCAAAGCAAGTTGTCTATACCAAAGAACAGCACAATACAGAATAACAAAAGCTACAGCTGTTCTTGCTGCCTGCCACTCTGCTGTGGTTTCTTTGTTTCAGCCAGAGTTTCTCTTTCCTTTCATCTGTTTTCCATGCCTGCACATAATCAATAAAATCTGGGTGCTGGCCAGAGCCTTGAGAATCACAAAGATGAAGTTTTGAGAAGAGGTGAAGCCAGCAGCCTGAAAGACAATCATATTGGGGTAAACAACAGTGCAGTATCCTAAGTTGAAAATGTGTTCTGGAGTACTGGTGTTACTGACTCTGGGTAGAAAAAGTAACCCCTGGATGTTTCGCACCTTACTTAAAAGGATAAAAAAAACTACTATAAGCATCAGGTGTTTTTGCAGCGTCCAGGAGGAAGATGAGGCAAGAGTCACACACTGGGTAAAGCTGAGCAAACAGGTTAGGCTGATGCTCATGGTTCAGGCAATCATTGCCTATCAAATGATCAACTATGCATTCTACATCAGCATGAAGATAACAGACTCCAAAATATGAAAAAGGCTCTAGGTTCCTCTTGTCTCTGGAGGAATATGAGATTTGGACCTGACAATGTGGGAAGAATTCTTTCTACTGGTATATCATCTTGTTTTCCTGCAGAGCAGCAGTACCATGATCATGCACATTACCAGACATCCCTGTCAAAACTAACAGACAGAGACAAACTCCTTTTGCTGGGATCTGCAGATACATTGTTTCCTAGTTCAATGTTCAGAACAATAAATCAGTCAGTACAGCGGACACAATATATATTGAACAATATTCATTACTGAATATTAAGCAAACAGTAAGACACAAGATGTGTTTTTAGCTGAGATATCTGCCCACCGAAGGATGTAGTCAGGCCTGATGTGACAGGCAGAGTGCCTTACGGTTTCTGGAAGGGCATTTATTTAGCTTGACTCACACCCGAAAGTGTTTTATTGTACTAAGCAGTAAAGAAGGGTGCAATTTGCTTGGAGAAGGTGAGGTTTCTTTAATAAAAATGAAGCTTTACACAGTGGCTCTATGCAGATGATGTGCCACTATGAGATGCCTTCATCTGTGGATGTGGCCATGCTTCTTGGAGATGTTCCACACTTACAGACAAACTATCACTTTACCAGGCCAAGTGGCCACTTCACCAAGTCAAGAACTTCATGAAACATTGTTTCATACTTCACAAAATTGAGGAATTTAATGAAGTAGCATGCAAAGTGCAGCTCTGTGACTTCACATATGACTACTCCTTATTCCTTTAGATTCCATACCCATCCTCTCACCTGTGTGGCTGTTTTCACCCTGACCTATACCAATTCATTTACTATGTGGTGATGAGTGTTAGACTCTCCATGTGTGTATTGGTGTTGTATAACCTATAATAGATGGGTACATGACAATTCACTCCCACGAATTCGCCCCAGGACAACCCACTCCTGACAGTACGCTTCCTGCCATTCTTGCTGCTTACAAATTCAGCCCCTGTCAACTCGCTCCTTAACTTACATTACTGATGCAACATTTCAATCTGTGCTCTCTCACAATAAAGATCTGTTCTTCTTAAATGTGAATCGCTCACTCCCAAACAGCACAACTTTATTTTTAGAACCAAATAACAGCTTACATCACAGCTTACATTACTGAAGCAACGTTTCTATCTGTGCTCTCTCTTGTAATAACTATATTTTCTTTTTAAATTTGCATTGCTTGCTCTCAAACAACACAACTTTATTTTAAGATCCAAATAGCATCTTACATCATAGCTTACATTACGGAAGCAAAGTTTCAATCTGCGGTCTCACATAATAACGATCTGTTCTGCATGTGCTTAAATATTTATCACTCACTATCAAAACAAAGATCTGTTTTACTAGTTCAGTTCTGTGTTGTCAATCTGCCAGCACTAATGTCTTATAGTAAACAATCTTCTCTTATTTTTAAAAAAGATGCTTACCTTGTTGAAGAAATTTTGCAGTCTGTTCCAAAAGTAAAAACCTCTGTTCCTAAAGTTAAAACAATGTCTTCTTTATTTCAAACAGTTAAAAGCATGTACTTTTGTTTCCAAAAGTTAAAAGCATGTATTCCATGTGGTCAGTATTTAAAAGTGTGTGCTACACCTGTCAGACATTCTTCTGTAGTAAGCTCTTCATATTTGGCAACTATACACTGCAGATGAATTGTGTTGTCAAGATATACATGTCGGGAAATTGTGGGTGCATGTCCAGCAGGTAGATGTTCGATCTCCGCATTGCATTTCTGCTGAATACCATGCATTCCATCTATGAAAGGTAATAACATTGGTTGAGCCATTGACAAAATGCTCTGCATTCCGTGGTGAAATGCTTCCACTGCATTGTTAATTTTAGTACTGTTTTTAGCAACAGTTTCCCAGTGACTCCACAGTTTTATATCAAATTGTGGTTACCTTCTGCTGGTGCCACATCTGTTCCTCCTCCCGATCCAGGTATCTTCAAAACAGTCAATAACTGGTTCAGTCTCTGGAGAAAACACATTTTGGCTCTAATCAGTTATTTCCTCAAACTGCATTATTACCTGGTAAGGAAGATAGAATGCTAAGACAGGCAGGTATCTGCATTTTATGCTGAACTCACTGTCAAGCACATACCTGCCATCTAATCCCTCAGACTGTATTTTACGATACACACTAGCAAAAATAAAAAATAAAATCAGCTTGATGTGCATTGGGGAAAACTGGCTTAAAGGACTGGGCTGTGGCCTTTTCTTAGTCATCACGACTGCAGTGTCCAGCTGTGGATTAATCTCTTTTAGTGACCATAGGAGACGTTCATGAGTTTCCCTGCACTTACCGGGAAGCAGGCAATATATGGCTGGCTGAATGTTCCCAAATCTCTCACCATCACCACATACAACTGATGGAATAATTGGAGTATAACACTGAATGTTCCACCTGCATACCAGTGTTTGACATTTTTGAGAAATTTAAGGTTGGACTCAATACCAAACACCAGTATCCAGTTATCCCCTGGCCCACTGTCATACAGTAAGAAGTTAACTTTTTCACTACTGGTGCTGGGCGTATATATTCAGTAGCTTTCAGAAATTATTAGGTCACTCAGGTCTCTGGGACTGGGGGGAACACAAATCACTCTGACTCTTTGAATTGTCCACTTAATATTGTGGTCCAGTATTGTTCCTTGTGCTGCCAAGGAAACAGTCTGTCTGCAGTGAATGATAACCTGTGGTGTGCTGTCTTGGGAGCTTGCTGCCCTCTCCTTAGCATGGTTGACAGCCTCTCCACATTCAACAGAAGCAGGATGAGGGGCATGGGTGTGAATGCCAAACCTGTGTATGAACAGTGGCTCCTCATAACTGGCTATGTGTACATGGGCATTGCAGCATGTCTCTTTCTTAACAGCAAGCTTGCACTGCCAGACTGACTTTCCATGCACACTGCACTTGTGATGCATGTATATGTAGTTCCCAGAATCTGCAAGATTTTTCTCCATACATTTAGACATAATAAAATGAGCTGCCATTTTGGATTACAGATCAGGACTTGAGGAATTGAGGGGCATACTGTTATTAGTTAAATTTAATTAATTGGTTACAGTCTGGAAGCAATCCACAGAGCTTTGTTTGACAGGTTCAGTGAGATCAAACACTGATTAGGCAAGCAAGATAGATTTAGACAGCTATGCTTGTGGGAGTGAGATGACAAGGTATGTAAACATCTACATATTTTAAAATAATTAACAATCTGTGATAGGAGCTTTCCCTAACTGAAACATTGATTCTGTAATGTAAGCTGCTATTTGTGCTGTGTGGAGGGAGTGATAGATTTACACAGTTTAAAAGAAGAAATGATCTATAATGGGAGCTGCTCGGAGTTGCAGGAGCATTTTGTGCTGTTTGGAACAAGCAATAGCATCACTGATCTATATTATGAAATTGTGCAGAAAAAGAAAAAATAAAGGAGTGAGTTGATAGGACATGAATCTGCAAGAAGCGAGAATGGCAAAGAGCGTATTGTAGGGATCGGGTTGTCAAGGGAAGAATTTGCAGGAGTGAATTGTTGTACTTCCATAATAGCCCTTCCTACTTTAAATTTTACTTATTCCCATGTCAAATGTCTGCCCTAATGTACTGGTGCTAGACATGTTCAGGTGCTGAGCATTTCTGGCAAACAAACTTCTATAGTATATCTTGCCTGTCCTTACCCTCTGTTTTTAAGCAGAACAGTGGCTGTACAAAGCATACTGACACAACAACCTGTGTGCTTGAAAGTTTATTACACAGCAAATGCTGAAGACCACAAGTGAGACAGTAAAATCTTTCAAGCAAACCACCACAATGCAGGAGAACAAAGGGTGGATGGTCTGGCCCGATCTCCTGCACTAAACACTTTGTTAATAAGTTCTTTCTTTCTCTCTTCTACGCATAGGCTTTTATTGTATAATAAACATTCCAACATGCAATTTTTTTTGTGATAGTCTGCTTGTCAGGTCACTGTTTTGGTTTAAATTTGATGCCTAGAGAATAATCTCTTGATGTTGTGGGCAACTTCCATCATGGTGAAGTGGATGCTTTTTCTCTGTCTGTCCTTACTCTGCATGGCACCAGTAGGACCTCAGAGAAGGTTACTGTTGCTGCAGTTACCCATGGCTTTCTACACCCCACCAGATCATGGGTTCTTAGATACATCTCCATGTCTGGCATCCCCTCCCCTACTTTGATGAGCTTCTCTGGCTTGGGCAGGACTCTGTTCAATGTTGCTACTGGCATACAACATATCTGTTTGCAGATTTTGTGTAGAGAAATGAAGCTCGCTTCCTCTAAAGTGTTAAACATTTTAGAGGAAGGAAGCTTCATTTCTTTACACACAATCTGCAAACAGATTTGCAGTTTCCTGTTTAAATATACACTACATGCTTTGCCAGTAAATCCTTTTTACTAGTAGCTGGTAAAAGAAAAATTAAATAATTAAAATTCAAGTAAAGAAATAAGCAAATGTGTACAACTTTTTCTAAGACGTCGAGGCCTTAAATTTTCATTCTGTAATATATATCTGTACTATGCACATTCTTGTTAAGAATGGAATGGTAGAAGACCTTCCAGAGAGCTGTGTGTGTATAAATGCCAGAAGTCCAGGGAATACAATCAGTGGCCACAATGCACTGTTGTTTAAAGCTCAGTTTGACCTAGTAGCCATGATGGAAACCTGGGCAATGTGGCACCATAATTGGAACTTACAATTCCTGGTTATACCTCCACAGGAAGGACATGGCAGAAGAAAGCTGAAGTTGGAGTAACACTTTGCATTAGAAAGGTCTTCAGAGCCACAGAAGATAGGGATGTGAAGGGATTACCATCACTGAAACTCTGGATGAAACTGTCCCCAGGTAGGGGAAGGGCCATCAGGGTTGAGGTAGCCAATGGGCCACCTAATCAGAAGGCTGCAGAGAATGTGATACTGGTGGAAGAGATCAGGACGATCACAGCACAGAGTGATGTGGTACTTGTGAGGACTTTAACATGCCAAATATAATCTTGCATCTCAGACACAACATGTGCCAGGAATGAAGGGCTGATGGTTGTATTTCAGGATGGATTCCTGTCACAGTGTATTCAAAGACTGACAAGGAAGGGAAAGAACCTGTATCTGGTCCTTACAAACAGGGAAACTGCCAGGAAGGTTGTAGTTCAGAAAAATTCAGGGAGCTCATATTTTCAGCATATTGTGAGTTTTACACTCATTCAACTAAAGAGCATTACAATGACTGTGTCGACTGTGGCAGTGAGACCGACACACAGGATTGCACCATGCAGCAGCATGCAGTATACTTAAGTTTTTTTTTTGTTGTTTTTTTGGTAGTTGAGAAAAATTTATGCAGCACACAATTTATGTATAGTATACTTTTTACCCTGTGGTGCATTGCTAGAAATGTAGAGGTGGAACAGACATACAGTGTAGCACAATATAGCAGCATGAATCAGATTGACATATTAATTCTTTCTTTTTTATAATTCAAAGTTTATTCACCACATTTTCCACATTACAGGAGGCAGTAATGAGTACTTTGACATAGGATTCATAAAACAAATCATACTGCCCCCAACTCTTCCCTTCCCTCCTCCCCGGCACAGCAGTTCATTCTAGGACTGTTATCACCCGCTAACTACCTATACAAAAATTAATTAAGATGGTAACCTTGGCTACACACTACTTCATAGCCACCATAATTAAAGTATGAAGGGGATCCCAGATATCCTTATACCTATGAAGTCTGTTTTGAAGGCTAGCAATAGCCGTCTCTGTACGTATATTTGCTAAAGATCTCATGGAGCCACTCCTGATATGTTGGGCTAGTCCTTTCCTTCCAACACCTGAGAATTACTTTTGTAACTGAGAGCACCACCATAGATATGTGAAATCTCCAGATTTTAAACTTTATGGAGGAGATATCCCCCAACAGGCAAACATCCAGTGTAAAATAGTCTTGTAGCCCCAGTAAAGGATCCAGATTGGTTTTATATGCTCCCATAATGATGCTATCCAGGGGCATGACCAGAAAAAATGGAAAAGTGATCCTGTATCCTGGGAACACTTATTACACCTATCGGTATCAAGAAGGCCCCATTTCACCAGTTTAGTTGAGGTACAGTATAAGTTATGCGAGATGTGGAACTGCATGAGACATAATCTATCTTAGGATACATATTTATGACAGTACATCCAGAGGACGGACCATTTAAAAGTATAATGGGGAAAAAATGAAACCCAGAAGTTGGTGGGGCCACCACTGCATCCAAACCTCCATCAGAACAAGACTTGATAAATCTTAGAAATCACACCAGAAGAGACTAGAAAAGGGGAACATTCAGATACCAGTGCAAAGGTCAGTGGACAGGGTGGGGTGGCCCTAAAGACCATGGTTAACAAGTGTCTCAGTTGAGACACTTTAAAAGTCTGAGACCCCGGTATTTTGAACTTGTGTATGAACTGAGAAAATGAGAGTTACTCACCAACTTCATCCAGAAATGAAGATACTATACCCTCTCCTAAGTGAGGAAACCATGAACAGGAAATTTTCTGTTTGTTTATAGTGAAAGCCAGGGAATTCAAATAGATTGAGTGAGATCTTTACTTTGATTGTAACGCAGGAAAGAGCACAATTTCGAATGTACTCTTAGTGAGGTCATGATAGTGGGACATTTATTAATATCTTGCATCTGAGAATTTTTAGATAGAGTATAGTCAGTGGGTCCATGTTCATAGATTGGAAAAATCTAATTCAATCTTAACCAAACCGGGTTCATGTTATCTGGACCGGTCTTACCATCTCAGGTATTAGCCAAATGACTAGCCCAGTAGTAGATGGGCAAGTAAGGAATCCGCAACCCCCCTTCATTCTTAGGTGCAGCTAATTTGTGGTATGCCAGCCTGAAGGTCTTATTCGACCCAATAAACTTGATAAAGAGTTTATGTGTTTTCTCAAACCAACTTAGGGGGACGAATGAATTAAGATGCAACAAAGGATAAAATAAACGGGGAAACACATTCATCTTAATAATATTAATACGACCCCATAAAGATAACGGGAGTTTATCCCATCTCTCTAAATCTTGAGTGATCCCCTGCAGAAGGGGGTCCAGGTTTTCCTTAAACCATAAGGAGGGATTTCACGTTAATTTTATGCCCAAATGCTTAATAGACCGGGGTGACCAGCATAGTCCCAGAGAAATAATGTTGGTATTAAAGACTTTATGGTTAAGAGGGAAAAAGGATGTCTTATTGGGCTTTAATTTATAATTCAAGAGATTACTAAATCTATCAATCTCCCTTAACATATTCAGGATAGATATTAATGGATTAGCCAAATGTAGGAGAAGGTCATCAGCATACACTGTTACTTTCACTACCTCATTCCTAATGGGAATACCTTGTATCCCTTCATTGAGAATATGTTGAATAAGGTGTTCCAGGTAAAGACTGAAAAATAATGGAGAGAGAGGGCATCCCTGCATCATTCCTGACAGCAGTGTAAAAGACTTGCAGAAGGTCCCATTCCCTGAAATCCTTGCTGTAGGAGACCGGTAAATTGCCCTGATCCGATCAATGAACATGGATGGGAATCCAAATGCCTTGAGAGCTTGAATTAGAAAAGTCCAGTTAACTTGATCAAATGCCTTCTCGGTTTCCAGGGAGACCAACCCCATAGGATATTCACTCTCTTCTTGAACGCCATCCCTAAAGCTTGTAAAGCTTGTAATGGGAAACTTCTGCTCTATGCAGATGACGCAGTAGTCTACTGGAAAGACAACTCCCTAAACTCCCTCCAATACAAGCTGCAAACCTACTTCCATGAACTAGAAGACTGGTTCTCAAAGCACAGGCTTATATTAAACCACACCAGAACAAAATCCATGATCTTTGCGCACCGACAAAGCCTCCATGTAAGAGCCCACCTAAACATCTCCAACAACCAGGGCATCTTAATTGAACAAGTCGCGGATTTCAAATACTTAGTCATCACTTTAGACTCATCTCTCAGCTATCACACACACATCAACTAACGGTCCTCCTCACTAAACACTAGACTAGACTAGGGATCCTCTACGGGCATAGACAATGCTTTCCACTGCATGTCCTTCACCTGGTAGTGACCAGCTCGGTCATATCCTTGATAGATTATGGAATAATAATATACTTGATGGCTGACCCCACTGCCTTGAAGCGCATCGACCTTGCCCTCAACAAAGCCAGCCGACTGGTCACTGGAAGTGACTGCCTAACCGACACCTGTGACCTCTACAAATTAGAGGACTGGCTGACCTTTAAAGGAAGGCTAAAATACCATATCTGCCTCCAGGCTAAGAAAATCCTTCTGAAATCTGCACCCTTTGGCCTCCACTCCTTAATACAAACTAACACCCACAGGAGCACCCCAAGACACCTAACAAATGTGCCCATCCATGTCCCCCTATCGAAGGACTGCCAGGTCAAAGGTCTTTCAATACCGTGCACCCACCTGGCTCAACAAACTCCCACCTACTATAACCCAGGCACCAACCTTAGGCCTATTTAAAACCAAAACCATGAGACACCTCATAGACTCAGAGAAATGTAGCTGCAATTGAGCATCTAACCACTCCTCGATGCAGGGTTCCTATTTAACCCCCAGTATCTACCCAGAACCTCAAATGTAGTCTCAGACTGAGGATAAGACAATCCATACACCATTTGTTGGATGATAATCTTGCCTAGGGCTGTAAGTAACTAAGTATTGTAACTTACTTTGTAAATGTTTGTTGTTAACGTGTAAAGCAACACTTTGTAACACTAAGCATTGATGCTTGTGCACATGATTCTGTATACTGTGGTCTCACAAAACTGTTTGTTTGTCCAGACGTGGAGCCTTTGCAAAGGAGTCTTTGACTCAAAGGTTGTAATTCCAAAAATTAATAAATAAATAAATATATGGCATCCCTGGACTCCAAGAAGACATGGGAGAGAGTATGCAGGTGATCTGAAGATGCATGTCCTCTCATAAATCCCACCTGAGAAATACTCACAAGATCCGGAAGAACCAGGGTTAGTCTATCTGCCATTATCTTCAAGAGAATATTAATATCTTGATTCAGCAAAGATATTGGCCTATAGCTCTGAACCATTTCTGTGTCTTTGTCCGGTTTAGGTAACAAAACTATTAATGCCTCAAACAGATGTGCATCTGCCATCTCTCCAGACAAACTATGCAAATAGAGTCGCTGCAATACGGGAAGTATTTGCTTCTTGAAAACTTTATAAAATAAGGCTGAAAACTCATCTGGACCTGGGACTTTACCCATGGGCAAGTCCTTTATAACAGTTGATATCTCTTCCTGTGAAAAAGGGGAAGGTATAAATTTCTTTTGAGAGTCAGATAGTAACGGAAGATGAGCTTCCTTGAGATACTTATCCAGTTTTTGAATGGGGGGAGGACTATCCATGTCCCTATATAATTGTTCGTAAAAGGTAGCAAATTCCTGGACTATATCTGAGGGGGATATCTTCAGGGTCCCATCAGACTGAGACCTTATTGGGGGTATAAATCTTGCTGATTCTTGTTGTTTTAAACATAAAGCCAACAGGCACCCGGTTTTTTCTCCTTGATCTGTAAAACTGGCCTTTGTATGGATTATTGCCAACTCAGCCTTTTCTCTTAACATTCCCAGATATTTATCTTTATATATTAATAACTTCTGTGACTCCTCTTGAGAAATTTTATCTGGGTATTTACTTTCTAATACCCGTATCTGAGACAATAAGAAGAGTAACTCCATTTCCTGTGCCCTTTTCCTCCTTGTAGCTAGACTAATGAGAATGCCCCTTATATAAGCCTTAAAGGCTCCCCATAAAATATCCAGTCTTGCACTATCTATAGGGTTGGTGAAAAAGAAAAACTCTATCTGCTCTTTCACCACTCTTTGATACTTTTCATCTTTTAGTAATTGTTCATTTAATTTCCATCTGGTCTCTCTTTTGGGGATATTAAGAAAAGCCAAATTACCCAAGACTAAAGATTGATCCGATATTGGACCCGGTTGGATCGAGGTGGATAGAACCCCTGGCAAGAGCTCATGAGAAACTAATAGATAATCGATGCGAGATTGCATGCCATGAACTGGTGAGCAATAGGTACATTCCCTAATATTAGGATGTGTGACCCTCCAGACATCACATAATCTGCACTGATCTATCATTTCCTTAAAGGCCCTGTGTCCAGGTGTTGGTCCCCTCGACCCAGTGCTTGATCTATCCAGATTTGGTTCTGAAACTAAATTAAAATTTCCCCCTAATATAATTGGAATAGGGAGTATAGGAAGAATCGTGGAAATCAGTTTCATAAAAAAAAGGGATCATCTGTGTTTGAACCGTATATGCTACCTAAAACCAATGGCATGGTCCAAATAGTGTCCTGAACTAAGACATATCTGCCTTCCGTATCTTTAAATACCTGAGAAGGGACAAATGAGATATTTCTGTTAATCAGTATCATGACCCCACAACTATTGGTTTCCCCTGAAGCATAAAAAACCTGACCTATCTGTTGTCTTTGAAGTTGTAATACTTCGGAATCCACTAAATGAGATTCTTGTATGAATGATATCTGGGCACGTAACAAACTCAGGTGTTAAAGTACCTGATATTGTTTTAGTTTTTTTCCTGATCCCCTTCACATTCCACATAGCAATATTAACATTCTGAGCCATCTATTATATCAGGTATAATCCAGATAAAATATCTAACATATCCTGCAGTCATGTAACAGGTGATTCTATTCCTCTGAATCTGCTGTGCTGGTCTCCAACCCCCCCATTAAACTCCTGTCCCTCCCAACCCCCGATTACCCCTCGAACAATCCACATCATCCGTAACTCCAAAGCATAGTCCAAAACACCATCCACCCAAACCCCCCTATCGCTAACAACGTTCAGCAATACTCCATTTACTAGTCCTCCCCAGCCCCCTGAAAAATTATCCCCCAAACCCTGTATTCTTTATAATACATTCCCCTTTTTTGAGATGCTAGTAAGACATGAAAGAGAGAGAATGCAACATCCCTACAATACAAGCCCTTGTATCTACCACCTGTCCCCTAATGAGGGCCATAGGGAGTAAGCCAATATCGATAAAACATTGCCCCGCAGTAACATCAAGGCTTACAAGGGCATATGGCTTGTTGAGTGTGATAAGGCACCTCATGTTGCAAGATCGGGAAGTAGACTCAGCCAAACATAACATGCATTGAGCGGGCCTTCATCACAGCAGGCTCTACAGCCCTATAGGGACAAGCCCCCGATCCTCTCCTCCTAGTTGCTGTGCCTTTGCCCCAGTGAATCCCAGCTTATCTCTTACTTTAGGAGCCCTTGGCACTTAACATGCATGTAGCACAAGCTCCCTCCTGTGTTGTGAGTGTGTAACAGCACCCTGATGCCTTACAAAGGAAAGGACATCACAGCCCTTGTAATTGGATTTTCCAAAAATGCTAAAGCCTTCCACCAAACCCTTCCTTACCAAACTCCCACGGGGGGGGGACCAGATGTTGCTAAATAGGCATTGATTTCTGCCAATATGAAAACTAGCGAGAAATCGCTTGATTACTTGAAACCCCAGACCCAGACAAAACAAGCAAGAATATGCTTCCGTGATTAGAACACTTAGAAAACCCAAGGGCCCAAAACCCCAGACCCAGACAAGACAAGTAAGAGCATGCGTCCACAGCTAGGTCACTGTAAAAAGGAAAAAGAAAGTCCTTTCTGTCCCTTATTTGGGCTGAAGTGAGAGTCCAAGAATGTGTAACCATTGCTTTCCAGAAGATCCCTTTGCATGAGTGCCCAGCCTTCTCAAAACGGTTCTCATCTTGTCGAGAGAGACCTAAGGCCTTTCATGTGTCCCTGAAGAGATCTGGCAGTGCTAATTTTAAACCAGAAAATGGTGCCTCCAGATCTTTGTAGGTAGTCCAGGAACCAGCCACCTGTACCTGCAGCCTGGCTGGGTATCCCATACGAAACTTAAGTCCAGCCGCAATCATTTTTGAAACAACAGGATGAAAAGCCGCACACTTCAAATGGACTGAACCTGGAATATCTTGTGCTATTCAAAGCTTAGCTTGCTCCCAGGGAACTGCTTGGAGTTCTCTCACTTTGTACAGGAAATGTTGTCGCTCTAAAAAATTTAAGAAACAACAAATTATAGGTCAGGCATTGCTCTGGAAGGGGGCTTCGGTCTTAATGACCTATGGGCTCTCTCAATAATATATTTAGCCCCAAATAGGGAAGGGCCTGCAATCTTCTCGACCAACTTATGGGTAAAAGCTATAGTATTCTGGCCCTCTTCTCCCTCTGGTAACCCAAGGATTACAACATTATTTCTCTGGCTACGACCTTCAAGGTCTTCAATCTTGACCTCAGATCTAGACAGTTTCTGATGCATTGCTGCCATCTCAGGCTTAAATCTCTCGACTTGCTTCTCTAAAGAGAAGATCCTAGTTGTGTTGTCTGAGGTAGCGAGGGTAATCTCTTCTATTTTTCTCGTGAGCGATTTCATTTCTGATGCCATCTCCTTAATCTCATCTCTGAATGGTTTAAATTCCTCCAGAAATCTAGACAATGTGAGCGGCTCCCGATCTGCCCCTAGATTCAAAACGTCTCCCTTTTCTGCTATACTCGAGGCCCAGGATTTTTTTGAGGCCTTCTCTGGTGTACTGGAGGGGTGTGTTTCTGCTGTTGTTTTTTCATGTAAATGTCCATTCTCTCTCAAAATCGCCCTGCAAGGGCACAAAGTTGTAGGGAACCAGAATAACTCAAAATTAGAGGTTTAGAGATCAAGAAAGTATACCAGAAAATGAAAATAAAGAGATGGGAGGCTGGAACTATACAGAGGAGTGACTATCCAGTAGCTTGCATCATGTAGTCCTCTCTGACATATTAATTCTGGTAATTCAGAACAATTCTGGAAGCTCAAAATTTACATGTATTGTGCTTTTTGCACTTTTTGAGAAAATTTCATGCAGCACACAATTTATGTATATTGTGTTTTTTGCAATTTTTACCCAACAGTGCTTTGCAAGAAATGTGAAGGTGGGACATTAACACAGTATAGCACCATGCAGCAGCATGAATGAGCCAGACATATTTATACTGGTAGTTCAGAAAAATTCTGAGAGCTCAAAAGTTATGTTTATTGTGCTTTTTGCACTTTTTATCCTGAAGTGTGTGACAAGAAATATGGTGGGGGTGCGACACACAGCACAGTACCATGTAGCAGCAGCAGAAATGCATTACCGCTATTTATTTATTTATTTATTTTTTGGTCTAGAACAAACTTCAAGAAGTGAGAAATGTATATAGTGTGCTTGAACATTTGTGTCAAATCACCTGATGTGCATCACAAATTCTGTCCGAGAGGATGACTTGAACAGTGCAGCAGCAGCTAACACCATTTAATCATTGCTTGTTTGGAAAATAAGAGCAGGGAAACAAGTGACTTTCTTGAGGGAAGGAATAAGTCCAAAAGTGCAACTATGCAAGTGATATAATGCAATATAAGCTGTTGGCACCACTCTCATGAAGCCTTACTTGCCCACAAGAGAACTCCACGGCACACATGAAATGAAAGAGACACAAAGAAAGTTTAATCAAATAAGGAAAAACAGAGATGTACAGTACAGTATTACAAGTTTAACAATATAGGCAAAAAATCAATAAATTAAACTAATTTACTACTAAGAACAAGGAGATTTGAAAGGGAATGAAAAAAAAGAATTAAAAAAAAGCTTTTACAGTTGGGAAAATTCAGTTCTTTTTTCCCTGATTTAGATCACCTAGAAAGTAATCAAGCTCATGTCTCCTCCATTGACTAACAACCTAAACCAGAAAGTGAAACTGTCTTACTATATAGAGATGTACCATGTGTCCTACAGAAACTCTTCCAAGTGACCTTAACACACTTGTTTATCAGTAGCTTCATTCTGACCAAACTTTACCTCGGTGTACCCCAAGAGTGCAGTTATAGACAAAGTTGTCAGGAGAAGTTGCAGAAGGTGAATTTCCTATTAAACAGAGAAAATCTGCAAATTTACCTGCAAAGACAAATTCAGTGAATGTGCCTTAACTTTGTAGGTGGACTAAAACTTCACAACATCCCTAACTACAGGACACTTTCACCACATGCAGAGATAAACACATGCATGACAATACATAAATACATGTAGTTAATATACAGAGCACTAATGTACACACACACATCACATGCACAGAAACATAAAACTAGATGACAGATAAGGACAATTTGGCCCACACAGCCTGCACATTTTTTCCTACCTACATTATCACTTTAGACCTGCTTGATCTACAGTTCTTTCTCCATTCCCCCTTCCTTTCCACTGTGATTCCCTTGTGCTTATCCCATGCATTCTTGAACTCCACCACTATTTTTGCCCCCACTAATTCTACTGGAAGGCTGTTCTGTTTATGAAAATGTACTTCCTCCATCTGTTCTACATCTACCCTCCCCAGCTTCATAGCATGTCCCCTTGTTCTTGGGCATGTTTTTTTCTTCAACAAAATCCTTCCCTCTTTTACCTTATTTACCACTGTGTGGTATTTAAAAGCCTCTATTATATTTCTCTTCCCTCCTATCTTCCAGGGTATACATACTGAGTTCTTGTTGTCTCTCCTTATAGGATTTTTGATGCAGATCCAGCATTATTTCTGTTGCCATCTGCTAGACTGCCTCCACTCTGTCTAGGTCCTTCTGGAGATGTGGTCAGTGAAATTGAACTCAATACTCTAGGTGGGGTCTTACCAGTGATCAATACAGTGACAACATCACCTCTGTTTTCTGCTGGTGACACCCTCCCTATGCATACCAACTTTCGACTACCAATGAACAACTCAGCACAATGTAGGAAGGCAGCTGCAAAGGTCAACAAAATGCTGGGTTGTATTGCAAGGGGTATATCCTCGAGGAGGGAGGAGGTGATTCTGCCACTGTATAGGTCATTAGTTAGATCACACCTGGAGTACTGCATGCAGTACTGGCACCCGTATCTGAAGAGGAACATTAAGTTACTGGAGGAGGTGCAGCGCAGGGTGACAAAGATGATCAAGCGGCTGGGGGACATCATACGAGAGGAGGTTGAAGGAGTTGAACATGTACTCACTGGAGGAGAGGAAGGACGGGGTGACATGATTGAAACCATTAAATACATGAAAGGAATAAACAAGACGGGTACAGATGGGCTGTTCAAAGTAAGGGAGGGAAGGGGAGGGCCACCCGGGGCCATGATTTGAGACTGGAGAGAGGAAGGTTCAGGAGGGAGATGAGGAGACACTTTTTTACAGAGAGGGTGGTGGCTGGGTGGAATGCATTACCTGCAGAAGTGGTATCCAGTAGAACAGTGGACTGCTTCAAAAGGGGATGGGACAGGACAAGTGGGAGGGTTAATGAAGGGGAAGGGTGGAAGGGAGGGGCAGCTGCAGAATAAGGGGTGCTAGCTGCACATTCGAGCAGACTTGATAGACCTCTAGGCCTTTATCTGCTGGCAAATTTTGTATGTTCGTATGTTCGACTAGTCCTTTTGGCTGCCTTGTTATACTGCCTCACAACTTTTAGGCCATCCAATATGATTACACATCTGGTCTCTTTCCCGATTAGTATTCATCAATATGACTTCACTCATTTTACTCTCCACCCCTAAGTTTCTGTACCTAAGTGCATCATTTTGCAGTTTTTTGCTTTGAAATCCAACTGTCATACCCCTGGCCATTGTTCTAGTTTTCTCATGTCTCTCCTCATCCTTTCCAGGACCATATTCTGTTTTGCAGCATGGCACAGATGGCATTACATGGGGATGTCTAGTGGGACACCAGGCAACCAGGCATACGGTTTAAGAACATAACAGTCAGATGGGGGTGGGAGCTTGAGGCCATGGGCCAGCAGAGCTTATGTTGGAGCTACAGCAGGACACAGTGTAACTGGACAAACTATAGGTTCACACATGCCTGCTCAAAATGTGTGGGTCAGCATCCAATGATCAGGTGCAGAGAGGGAGCAATAGGTTTGGAGGGCAGTCATTGGAGGGCAACCCTTTCAGAAAGGATTCAGGGACACCATGGGGGGTTGGAGTCAGCAAGGGTGGGACAAGGATTTTTGTTTTGGGGTGCGGGTATGGGATCTGGGGGGAGGGAACCACAGGAGGGGCAGACAGGAGTAATGGAATTTGAGACGGCAAGGACATTGATCAAAATGGAGTGTTAAAGGACTGGTTGCAGAGGTATCCAGAAGCAGGTGTAGTACAGTTATTGCATACATGTGATGTCTCCTGTTTTGGCAGGGAGAGTCCCATTTTTTTAACTGAACTCCTACCCCCCGGCACGGGAAAGCAAACCTCCCGCTTTACACAGTCAAAAAAAAGTCTGCATTTACGCATGTGCTAACTGTTGTACTCCGAGGAGCAGGCTGGAATGCTACTGCGCATGCATGGATCCTGCACTACTATCGGGATAGAGCTGGCTCCCAAATGGTGTCCAGAATGCCTAGCAGCCATGTCCATGAAAGGGATCATTCTGGGGGGGTTCCAGACTGAGCACTGACACTTGCAAGCGACACTACAGGTACAACAAAATGCTGAAAAACTGTAGGTAAATCAGTAAATCTGTCCCTTAAAGTAACGGAACAACTCTGGTCCTACAGTGCGGTATGCAGCACAAACCACAGCAAGAGAAACAATCAGTAGACCTCGGATGTCAACAATAATAAGTCCAGACAGTCTAACACCCCTAGCAGAGATGGTGCAGTGAGGAGGGGGTCAGTTACCTCTTTGCGCCTCACCGCTTGATCCCTGGCTGAGATTTGGTGCTGCTTCAGGCAGCTGTAGTGAATACTGGGGAGAGGGGTTACCAGGAGGCCTCTTGGTGACTCTCTGCTTGATCTCCTGGCTGAGATTCGGTGCTGCTTTAATTCCTTTTATTATTTGAATCAAAAGCAACTGAAATTTAACAATACCTATTGTTTTTAGTCAAGCTTCTGAAGATAAGAAAGTTTCTTTTTGTTTAGTTTATCAGCTTTTAAAAGAAGACAGCAATACACATACTTTAACTGCTGTTTAACTTAGTTAATGGGTATGTTCATGAAAATGTTGTACCAAACTGACATGAAGGGTCATTTTTCAAATGCAGGGCAGACCATTTTTTTTTAGCATTTCAACACACTGTCACCCCACTGTGAACTATACACTGTGTTGTGAGATAACTCACTTTCAAATGACCAAGAAAAACATGTGTCAGTGTTCTGAATGTACCAGCGGACACCAAGCCTGCGTTCTAGATATGTGGCGGACACCAAGCATGCGTTCTGAGATGTACCAGTGGACACCAAACAGGGACAAAGAAAACAAACAACAGTGTAAGTTCATAAATGTTTGCTAATTGTGTTCAGTATTGTGGACAGGGAATTACATATTCATGCGTTAAGAGAAACAGCAAGAAAAAGTCAAAAGAAAAAGAAATAAACCTTGAAAAGTATGCATCAACAAGTGATATTGTCCAACAGTTTACAATGTCTCAATCCCAGTGCTTCCGGAGCTTTTCGTATTTGGTTGCAATCTTTTGCAGTTCGTCTGGTGCAATTTGAAACATTCCATCTCCCGACAGATGTACAGGTCCATGAAAAAGTCTAATCTGTCTGACCATGTCAGTGTCCTGGTATCGTGGCCATGTGAAGCACCCATTTGCACGCTGATGAAGGAATTACACAGTGAAGGTACATTGCAGCTCATTGAATGAAATAACTCGTCCAAGAAAAAATTGTTTTGAGTAGTATACTGCGTAGAATTTGTCCAGCTGTACATTGGCAGGATTTAATTTCTTTTATACCGGTGCACAGCCAGTGTGCACAATGGGGGCAGAAGTGGTAGAGGCCATTACTGAAGTGCAGGGAGCAGAAGGCGGCTGCACAGTGTCTGGAGCAGAAACAGGGTTCTCTGCTGAAGTGCAGGGAGCAGAAGAAGGCTGCACAGTGTCTGGAGCAGAAATGGGGTCCATTCCTGAAGTGCAGGGAGCAGAAGAAGGCTGCACAGTGTCTGGAGCACAAACAGGGTCCATTGCTGAAGTAAAGGGAGCAGAAGAAGGCTGCACAGTGTCTGGAGCACAAATGGGGTCCATTGCTGAAGTGTAGGGAGCAGAAGAAGGCTGCACAGTGTCTGGAGCAGAAACAGGGTCTGCTGCTGAAGTGCAGGGAGTAGAAGAGGGGTCTATCACTATAGTACCTGGGACAGATGAGGGATCAGTAGTGCTGCAAACAGTGGGGGTGTCCATCTCTGCAGTGTAGTGATCAGCAGAGTGGTCAGTCTTTTTTGTGCATGGAGCATCAGAGGGTTCAGTCACTGGTGTTGTGTGAACAATGTTCACGTGGGCAGGTATCTGCTCAGTCTGATCAGTGCAGCGGTATGAGAATTTGAACCCCCGTGTTGTCCACGGGCCCACATGCTCAAAGTTCTCACATGGGCCATCATTATTTTGGCAATGTTCACAGAAACATGATAAGTCTCTGCTGGCAACAACACCTTCAGCCACAGATCTCACACTCTGGATCCGTCTTGTTCCAGGAACCGCTCGGACATCTGGTCCTTTTGGCCTTCATATGCTTCTTGCAGATACCCAGAAGAAAGTACTTTTTTTGTGTAGGAACATGTCACTTGTATTTTCCATTGTAAGATTATCATGGCAGAATATAAAACGCTCAAATGCTGTCGAAATTACTGCAAGTCGTGCTTGCACTGCTCTGGCTGCCTTTGATTTGACAACGGCACTCTTACCATCAGAGGGGCCTTTCCCGTGATGTGAGCCAAAGTAGGCACGCTCAATGTTGAAGCCAAACTCTGAGGGAGCCATTGAAATGCCATAAAATGACCTTTTGGATTTATATTGGCTAGCACAGTCATCTGAAAAATGTACCTCCTTTGTAATGTTTAGGTGCCGAGTGTTCATGAGGTGTGCATTGACCATCTTCACGAAGTGACGAACAGCATGGTGATCATGTGTACGGTCCTTGGAGATGAATACAATTGTTTCTTTGATGCTGTTGGTGCAATGAGAACAGTTGTAATAGGTTACTATTGGGTGCACTGTAGCCTGCTTATGGTGCCAGTGGCAGGACTGGATTTCGTCTTGGTACTTGCAGGCATAGTTTTCCGCAAAGTCTAGCACCATTATGACCCAGCCTTGTGGTATGTCTGACTTAATTAACCTGAATTGTTGTTGTTGCCATGCTGGCACATGTAGGTGATGACCCAGAAACTGTATGTATTCCTTGAGGCTCTCAACTAGCTCTCGTAAGCTTGTCTTTTTGCTATTCAGCACTTTCCTGGTCATTTTGGTTTCAATGCCATCAGTTGTTTTTTTCAGAGTGATACTTTCCCACTGGTATCATCTCACTAGGTCTGCACCATGTAGCCTCAACAGTTCCTCTACCTTCTTTTCTATTCCATGTACTGAGCAGTTGTCACACATCTTTGCCCCACAGTCTCTCCTGAAGAACATTTGACCGCCTTCTCCTTCCTTCGGACACATTGTCAGCTCCACAGCATCATATATATTTGGTATTTTGCACTCAGTAATTCTGTAATGATCAGCCATGCGGCTTATTGTACGTATCTTTAATGTGACATTTTCGCAGTACTCACAAAGGCACTGGACAAGGTTTTGTTCGCAGGCCAGTTTAATATGGGGTGGTCTCAGAGTGTTAAATTTAGTTATCCCAATGTTACAGTCTGGATTTTCTTTACGAAATTGAGCATGCAATGCATTGAGTGGTTTTCCTAGGTAGGCTTTGGCACACTGTATTCATTTCAAAAATGCCTTCTTGTGAAGCATAGGGGTTGCAGAGTCTTCATAAAAGTTTTTTACTTTGGTGACTGTTTCCAAAGGCAGTGCTGCTTTGTGTGTAGGTTTCATACTTTTCTTCTCCATGCATGCTAAATTCATGAGTGTTGTCCAGCTGATCCCAAAAGCTGTGCTGGCCTTGCGTAGCATTCTATATTTTTTTCAACACAAGAACTGCTCCAACCCATTCACATTTTTTCTTTGGACCACTCTTGGCCTTTTCCTTAAGGACTTCCACCAGCTTCTGTTCCAAATTTCCACAGCATGTTAAGTTTTCTCGTCTTTTTGCCAGTGCATCCTGCTTTGCTGGTGAGCATGAGGATATCAGGGTATCGACAGTACATGCAAAATGGGTGGGTGACCTTGGTAGGGCTTATTGTGCCCTCTGAAGTGCCTTCTGGGCAGCACTCTCTGAGTGTGGGTCCAGAACAGTGGCTGTATCAGTAGTAACACTTAATTTTGCTTGCACTTCTGAAGTGGCTCTTATTGTGGTTGTCTGTAATTTTTCTTGTTGCTTCTGGTATTTTTGTCATCTGCTTTCATTAATCCTCCATTTCTTCTGTGCTGACAGTGATTGACATTGCTGTCTTTTTTGTTCCCACCACTTCTCTCTTTTCTGCTGCTTTTTTTGTTCATCTCCTCTGGTGGTTGGTTTATTGGGTGCTGTATGCTTATTGTTTTGCTCCTCCAATTTCTTCAGTTTTTGACTTTCCCTGTACAGCTGCATTCTCACCCTGGAGTTTGCATTGTAGTCTTGGCGCTTCTCCTCATTCAGGTTATCCCGGTAGGCCTGTGATCGAGCTCTGTAGGTTTCCAGATATGCTGCATAACGTTCAGGATCTTTTTTAATCCTATCTCAGAATTGTTGGCTTCTCTCCATTCCAGAAATGGGATTGGGCAAGCTTCTCTGTCCAGCATTGATCAAAGATTCCGTAGACCCACATGGTCTTCGTCTGGTGCGATATTCCATTATTCAAACCTTAATAAATAAAATTAGAATGTTTTAGGCATTGGTCAGACAATGATGTCCTCTTATTAGCCGATATGGGATGTATTACAGTGGGCACCATTTCCTCAATCCAGAAGAGAGAAAAAGGAAAGCATGCATCAGTTGCTTCATAACACTTGAAACAACTGAACGAAGGAACTACATCCACGGTAGAAGGTGAAGTGATGGAACGAGAGAACACATCAGTTTATAAGATGACAAGATGAAACCAGAAAACACATCAGGAGTGTACAAGATGAAGTGATGGAATGAGAGAACACATCAGGAGTGTACAAGACAAACAATGACCAATACTGAGATAATTTTATTATGTCAAGCACCATTATAAAATGGGTCAAAAAATGCCTTAAATTGATTGGATGAAAGGACCTAAAGTCTTGTCCTTATCAGCCGATATGCCAGTCAGCAAACAATTTGGCCACCACTGACTACACACTGCATGGTCACAAAATGGCTGAAGGTGAGCCAGCAGACAAAGGCCTGCTCAGCATACAGCCATGTTGAGACCATGCGGTCGGTGATTTAAAAATTGTACTGATGTTAGCATCCACCTAAAAGCATAGAAATATACACAGCAAGCCACGGATTTAGCAAACAAAACATTTTTGTAGGAAGCAGGACGAGTAATACTTCTCCACACAACCACCCCAACACACCCCACATGGTTTTAACATAGCCGAAGGTGAAGCAGCAAACAAGGCCTGCTCAGCATCCAGCCATGTTAACCCCATGCGGTGGGTGGTTTTAGCAAACAACATTTCTGTAGCAGGCAGACCGAGCTATAATTCCGCCCCCAACCACACACTGCATGGTCACAAAATGGCTGAAGGTGAGCCAGCAGACAAAGGCCTGCTCAGCATCCAGCCATGTTGAGACCATGTGGTCGATGATTTAAAAATTGTACTGATATCAGCACCCACCTAAAAGCATAGAAATATACACAGCAAGCCATGGATTTAGCAAACAAAACATTTTTGTAGGAAGCAGGCCGAGTAATACTTCTCCACACAACCCCCCCAACACACCCCACATGGTTTTATCATAGCCGAAGGTGAAGCAGCAAAAAAGGCCTGCTCAGCATCCAGCCATGTTGAGACCATGTCTGACGTCAGCACCAAAACCATAGAAATTAACAATGAAGCAAGCCACGTTTAAAATTTAAAACATTTCTTGCACCTAAAATCAGATATACAGAGCAAACAATACATTTTTGTAGCAGGCAATACGTCTTTATCCCCCCCAACCACACACTGCATGGTCACAAAATGGCGGAAAGTGAGCCCTGCTCAGCACCCAGCCATGTTGAGACCATGCGGTCAGTGATGTAAAAATTGTACTGATGTCAGCATCCAGCCATGCAGTGGTACAAAAATGCACTGAAAGCAAACCAGCTCATAAAAATGTCTTTGTCTAACTACGATTGCCGGCACATAAACCACACAAACCACAAAAACTCCAAACAATACAAAATGTAGCTAACAAAATGGATGCCAACACACACACAAACACACACACACACACACACACACACACACACACACCACACCCACACCATGGGCCCCACAAAAATAAGGGACACATATTTTCCCCCAAATCCCACACCTGCAAACACCCACAGAAAGCTTACCTTGTGCAGTCAGTTCCCCTTTCATTGCCCAGGTCTCCATTTAACCAACAACCAAAGTCAGAAGCATTTCCAAAAAAAAAAGTAAGCTGCCAAAACAGAAATGCAGAAAAACAAACGTTTTGCCCAGTACTCTGATCAGTCAGGGCTTCTAAATAAGCACAGTACTGTACCTCACTATGGAAAGCAGGAGCCTCATTAAATCAAAAGTGCAACACAGGCTTAATGTAGGGGGCATAATTTAAAACTGCACCTCAGGCTGCAAAGAGTAGGAGCCCAATTAATTGAGAACTGCACCTCAGATTGGAAATAAGGGCTCCATTAAACCGCACTTTGGGGAACAATGTTAGAACAACTCTGCTGTTAGGAGCATACCTGGATGCCAGATTCTAACCTCCACGCTGTTCTAAATGTACTCGGATGCCACAAACAGAGTTAGAAATGTACCACGGGCACCACACATGCCCGACTCTGAACGTACCAAAACGGGGCGTGCGGTGGTGTCCGCGGAGCACTAAATCGCATTTTAAGCTGCCAGGAATAGAAGTGGGCATCATTTTCTCTGTGTCCACGCTGCTCCAACATATACTAACACTGCAAGCCGATCTCCTGGCCAGAAAACACACGGAGAAGAATATCCCTTACCTTACAAGTGTTTTGAGCGCACTTTGCTTTGTTTTGTTCTGAGCGCACCGAGGCTGCGGAAGCATGGACACAAACGCTGTCTTTAGAAAAAAAAATTACTGACAAGAGCCAGAAGCCTTGAAGGAGCAGATTTTATACCCCTCACAAGCTACGTTTCCACTGGGAAAAACGAGAGCACCAGGGGGATCAGGTGACCAATGGGGTGGTAGGGGGCTGTTCTGAATGTACTCAGCTAGAGGATGGACATGATCTGGTTGGGGCTTGGGACAGATGACATCACAGAAAAGGGCAAACAGCAGGCAAGATGTTGTACCTGGCATTAAAGCAATGGCAGCAATGGTAACACACAGGGACAAAAAGAACCAGGATACAACATACATAATATATGATTATTGGGCCATGTTCTGAATGTACCACCTGAGGACACCAGGTGGTACATTCAGAACACATTTTGGAGGTACTTCAAACCATAAAATAATGGGGAAAACAACAAAGGGAGATAAAAAAAAGACAGGACAGCATCTAGACTGTATAAAGCAAACTTTAGTTAAAGTGATCCATGGCAGAAATGTCAGAAAACCCACAACCCAAACCTATAGGGCTTCCATGTCACAATTCAGTACAGGAAAAATAGCAAGAAAATGGGGTTAGACAATAAAAAATACACTTTTTGAGCAGCTGCAGACCACGCATTTAATATATGTATCTCTACATACAGCAAGACATAAAACAGCATTGTATACATTATTTCTTCTTTTTTTCCTCACTTTATATCATACTATCAACATTTCAGTGGCACTGGTACAAGGTTTTCATGAACACACCCTAATGTTAGTTTACTTAATGTTTTATATGTTATATACATTTTCCATTACTTAATGGCCAACTTGGTGTATTTACGCATTTTCCCTCTTAATAGGCCAATCTCCCTCCTAACTTCAAAAAATCTCCCTCTTGTACAGTTTTATATTATCACATGTATGTTATTGAGGGACAGTTTCAGGAAGGGTTTCAGCCTGCAATGCATAGGACAGAGGGTAAGAGTGAGGGCAAAGAACCTTAGGTTGGTAAAGTGGAAGGAGGACTTATTGGCTAGGAAGATGCAGAAATAAATAAACACAGGAAGGGTGGAAGGCCTTTTGAAATCCCTGATTTCCCTAATTTTAGTGTATCCCCATTAGGTTTAGTGCCTATGAAGCAACCAGGGGAATACCAGATAGTACACCATCTGTCCTATACTGAAGGGCACTCTGTCAATGATTTAATCAGTGAAGAATAGAGTGCGGTGTCATACGCCACCCTGAAGCAGGTGGGCCAGGTAATCAGGGTGGTAGAAGGAGAATGGTTGGCCAAGATGGACATTAAGGCAGTCTTTTGGCTCCTTCCAGTCTTTCCTGAGGACTGGAAACTGCTGGGTTTTAACATGAATGGGAGATTTTACTTTGACAAAGCGATGCCAGTGAATTGTTTGGTGGCATGTGCCATATTCAAGGCCTTTAGTATATGGTTGCAATGGGCCTTTGGAGAGTGGTATAGGTACAGGACACTAGTGCACTACTTGGATGATATTCTTTTCATAGGTCAGGGTAGGGAGGGGACAATCAAGATGCTGCGCTGCTTACAGGAGATGTGCAGTGAGTTGGGAGTCCCATGGGCACAGGGTAAGATGGAGGGATTGAGTCGCAGCCTGGAATTCTTGGGCATAGTTGTGAACACAGGGTTGGAGGTTTTCCAGCTGTTGCTGGAGAGGAAGGTCCAGAAGCTGCAGGAACAGTTAATAGAATAAGGGGGAAATGCAGGGTACCCCTGCAGGTGGTGCAGCAACTATTAAGTCACCTGAAGTTTATATGAAAGGCAGTGTAGCCAGGGTGAGCATTTACAAGGAGATTATTTGTTTGTTTAATTAATTTTTTTTTGTTGACCAGGTAAGTGCATAAGACACATTCTGCCTATTTTCATGCAGGACCCGGTGGGGGGGGGAGGTACAGATTAATGCCAACTGACCTTGAACCAGATTAAGCTGTTGGTGGTATTTTTTGTGAATGGGGGGAAATTTTGCAGGGCACTAGGGAAATCCCCCTACTCTGCCTTCAGGGGTGCTGTCATTTCCTGCAGGCAGGATGGAGGATCCCAGTTTGATGGCAGACCAAGGTGTAGCAGAGGAGGAGATGGATGTTATGAAAACTTGGGAACAGGCCTCCACCCCAGTTCCAGCTACTTTGGAGGCACAAATGGAGAGCGAGATGAATTTTTCACCATGCATTAGTATAAGAGGAAAAGCAGAAATGACAATAAACCAGGAAACAAACCTGATATGAGATCAGGATCATATTGTCAACAGAACCAATATCCCACCACAGGATGTCTCAGAAGAATCAGGAGAAGAAGAAGATATGGAGCTGAGGGAGGACTCGAAATATCTAATAGTAAAGGAGAAGGATCCTGCTATGAGAACCAAACAGCTCAGACAGAGCTTGGAGACAAAACAGCAGTCTCTGCTGCAGCAGATAGTGGACAAAGAAGAAAAATTTTGTATTGCCTCAGAAATACTGCAATCAGCAGAAGACCCAGTCCAGGGAACAGAGCAGAATGCTAGTATGTGACAGGAGATTGTACGGGGGAGCTAAGAAGATCACTAACCTCCTGTGAAGTCAGCTAAAGATCTGAAACAGAGAAATGTAAACTAGAGTGGTAAAAAAACTCTGGGAGCTTCAGCACAGGGTGCTGTAAGAAATAAGGATCTTGGTTATCTGATGGAAAATGCTAGGGAGGTAAAATAAAAGGCAGATACGTGTTCACCTGCAAAAGCCTTACAAAATGCACATTGGGTGGAAGAACTTCAAGGAGGATGGTCCCCTGATCCCTCAGACCCAGTTGTGGTGCACTACTCTGCAATGGACATTTCAACAACAGGTAAAGTGATTTTTTTAACCTAAAGAAAAGCGGGAAGATGTTAAGCAAAGCGCAGTGAAATGTGTTAGCGAGAATGTGATACAAAGTGGCAATAATGAAAACCAAGATGGGGGAGAGATACTTCATGAGAAGAGAAGGTAAACTCAAAAGAATCAGACAAAGAAATTGATAAAGGGGAAAAAATTGCAAAACCAATGATAATTGTGCATGAGGAAAATAGCAATGAAGGCAAATCAGTGGTGATGGGAGCACGTATTAAGACCTCAGGAAGTTGTGCACCAGAAACATTTGTAACCAGTGGGCCTAGTAATCAGAGATTAAATATTGAAAAAGGGGACGAGGCCCAAGTGAGCCATAATAAAACCCAGATAGCAGAAGAAAAATTACCAGTAGGAATGGGAGTTCATAGATTATAAGATACAGTTCAAAAACAATTTTTCAAACCAATGTTAAGAATGGCTGACTTGTTTAAAAATAAGGGCGACACAGCATCAAATGTAATACCATTCGACTACTCAATAAAGGAGGCCTAACTGACCCATCAGATAGAGTCTATGTGTGGAGAAAATTATTGAAGGATTCCATGAAGTTTTATGTATCTGAAGTGTTTGCACTTATACATATGGACAAATACAATTATAATATCAGCTTCAAAATTGTGGAATGTTTGGATCATTTTTTTGGACAAAATATAATGCTGTAAAATACACACCTTGTGGTCACCATTTTATGCCATTCTGATTACAAAACCTGCAGTTAGAACAGTTACCATTATATTCAAAAATGAGGGGGTAAATATCTCAGATATACTATATTGGTTGAAGAAGCGATGTGAGGTACTAGAACATCCTACACCCATAATAGACTCAGAACAGATCTGGAAAGGAGGATGGAGGATAAAATGCATTTTTTTTCTGGGGAACAATGGGATTGTACATCTGCATAGCTGTTTTTATTTAGGAAGAGATAGGGGGTCATTATTTTACCCCAGGCAACTGAAGTGTGGTTCACGGTTGCACCTAAATAATGCATGTGATACTCCAAGATGTACACACTGTCTAGAAATTGGACATATGGCTTCCAGGTGCACAAATATGTTTAGATGCAACTTGTTTGAAGAGAACAGACGCTCCTATGTGAGATGTCCCTGGGTGTCACATAACTCAGAGGAAGGAGTGTCCCATGAGGCCTTAATTACACAGGCACAGAAAAAAGGGTACATTTAGGCTTCAGAGAAAAGAATGCAAGCCATATGGCAGGAATAAGAACTGACAAAACAAAAAAAGGGGGAAGAGAAAGAGAGGGAAAGAAGTACTGCACCACAAGACCAGAGGACAACAGGCCAGAGTAAAGAGGAATCAACTATGGGGCTAGCAACTGAAGAGGGAGAGAGAGAGAGAGAGAGAGAGAGAAACAGGAAGATAAAATAAATGAGCCCAGACCAGAGGATGAGAAGCAAGATATCCCATAAGCGTGCACCTCACATTCCGCAGTAACCCCTCTCCCTCCCCTAGGACATGCCATCACAGAATGCAGCTGAGAAGACAGTAAATGCACAGAGGGAGCTGGAACAGAAGGAGGTCAAATCTCAAGAAGAGGTCAAATCTCAAGCAATGGAGGGAAAATATGGTACAAAACATGGATGTATCCACAATGCCCCCTCCCCCCAAAGAAACAGGCGAGACCCTTTACAATGGTGGAATACAAGAAAAAAAGACCCTGAACTAGACTGAGTACCAAGACAGAACCCAAAGGGAAGGAAAGGAAATTATAAAAGAGAAAAAGAAAGCAGCACCGATCAACCCATACAACATTTTGGCAAAGGCAAAAGAGTGGGGAGATACAGATGAGGAAAAGGAATCAGATTCTTCCTCCATATCATCCTCCACAATGGATTGTTCCTCAGAAAAAGAGGAAGGAGGGATGAAAGTGAAGGAGAAAAAAAGTGGAACACTAGCCCAAAGTAAGGGTCAGTGTGGGTTCATAATCCCATAAAAACATATGTCATCCTTAAAGCTGTTGTCTATTAATATCAATAGCATCAAGAATGGGAAGATACGGCTGACCATACTTAAGAAATTACAGTCCTCCAAAGCAGACATCATTTTTGTACAAGATACAAGAATTAAGACTTTCTACAAAATTGCGCAGGCCACAAGACTTTGGGACAAAGGAGCAACATTTTGGTCCCAAGAGACAGAAACTTGCGATGGGGTGGGCATACTGTTTGATAATCCCCATTTGAGAGTTACTAGGTTACTTGATAGAGAACCAGGAAGGGCCTTGATTCTAGACATAAAGTTTGGGGGAACCAGGCTCAGGGTAATAAATGTTTATGCCCCACAAAGATGAATTGGATTGCATTGTTTAGGACAATCCAACCCTATTTGCACACATCAAGGGTGGTGGTATGGGGGGGATTTTAATTGTGCAATGCAAACAACCGATAGAGGTCTGAAAACTAATAAATTATATTGTGATTCTAATGCGTTAAATGATGTAATTAAGAATACTCACTTGAAGGATGCATAAAGGATAAAATACAAGACAGGGGGTAATACATATTTTAGGGGCACCTCTCAGCATTCATAGATTATTTCTTTGTGTCTACTTGTGTAATAATAGAAGACATACAAACACTGTGTTTTGATTTTTCAGACCATAAAGGCATAATGATGCACCTTAATTGGGGAAATAGTACTAAATGTGGGAAAGGTCCATGGAGGATAAATGGCTCCCAATTGGATTCAAAGGAGATACAAAGAGAAGGGGATAAATTATGGAAGGCAAGGAAGTCAGTACAGTGTTTGTATGATTCACAAATAGAATGGTGGGAAGAAACAAAAACACTGATAAAGGAATGTTTCCAGAATAAGGCAAGAAAACAGTCAGTAAAAACATACTTGTATTACTTAGGCCTGAGGAAACAACTTAAGGTCCTGATCTCTAAAACAGGAACATTAAAATTGGGTTATAATGCACAAATAACCACATTAAAAAAAGAAATGTTTATGGAGCAATATGATAGAGCAAAGACATTGCAGCAAAAAATGGGGTTTGGGACAGAATGTAAAAAGCAGACTTTTAATGCTTTTAAAGACTGTCAAAAAAGAACAGAGGAAAAAAATAACACAAGTAATAGATGACAGGGGACAGTTTGTTTCAATGAAGGGCGAAATATTGCAGGTGGTACAACAACAGGTTAAGAAGTGGTTTGGAGAATCCCCAGCAGTACAGGTGTCCACAGATGGTATAGGAAAGTTAGAGGTGCTAGCACTATTGTCTCCTCAGGGGAGAGAGCTGATGAAAGTGATTGAGGGAGAAGAGGTAAGAAGGGCAATAAAAGGCTTAAAGAGCGGTACTTCTCCTGGGGTGGATGGGATCACAGGGGAATTTTATAAAAAATATGCTGATTGTGTAGTTCAGGATCTAACAGTTGTATATAATGAGATGTTGGAATCAGGAAGGATAGCAAAGTCTATGACAGAGGCAGACTTAATCCTTCTATATAAGAAAGGAAGGAAAGAAGACCTAAACAACTGGAGGCCTATAAGTTTACCGAATGTTGATTTTAAAATACTGGCAAAGATATTAGCGAACAGGCTTGCTAAGGTTACAGATAGTGTTATTTGTGAAGCACAAACTTGTGCAATCCAGAAGAGGGGGATTCAGGATAATTTAATAACTCTACGTGAAATATTTCAAAGAGGCAAGATGGGGATAGGAGAAGGGTATATTCTGAGCCTAGACTAGTACAAGGCTTTAGATTTAGTGGCACACCCCTTCATATTTTCAGTTCTGAGACAGTATGGGATACCAGACAAGTCTGTGAGGTGGATCTCTTGCCTGTATAAAGAAGCCACTCTCACCCCAAGAATAAATGGATGGGCTGGTAACACAGTAAAACTACAGAGAGGGGTTAGACAGGTATATCCCTTCTCCCCATAGTATATGTGTTAGTATAGATCATTTTTTAAGAGCCATTCAGACAACAGACTCCATTACTGGAATACCCAAGATACAAAGGGGGCCTCCTATAAAGTATCTAGCATATGCAGATGATGTCATATTGGTGGTAGACAAAGGAGTGGATGAGAAGGAGATTAAAAGGGTAATTTCAATATATTCAAAGAATTCATGTTCAAATATTAATTTTGAAAGAAGTGTAGGGATGTAGATTGGTGAGAGTGGGGATAGGACCCAACTTAAGCATGCAAATATTAATCTGACAGAAGGCCCAATAACTATTTTTAGGATTACATTTGGGAAAGGAGAATTAGTACATTTAAATTGGGAAAATAAGATAAAGAAAGCAGAAGTGATTCCCAGAGCTGGAAGGGTATACAGATTTCAAAGTGGAAAAGGGTATTACTAATAAAAAACCTATTAGTGACAATATTCCTGTATATAAGTTATATTCCCCCCGCCTAGTCAATATAAAACTAAGTTGTACAGTGTGTTTTTCCAAAGCCTTTGGGGGAGTCGGCTGAACTTGATACAGAGAGGGACAATGTATAGAACAATAAAGGAGGGGGGTTAGGACATGGTAGACCATGGGATGTTTTTCTATAGTTTCTTTATATGCCACAATATGTTCCCCACTATAGGGAGAGAAAAGAAATTATGGGAAGAGGTGGTGTCTGAATGGGTGGAAATTGCCAAAACTGCTTGGGGGCAAGGGAACAGTAGGTTATTGTCTAGAACAAAAGTCATCACAAGCTATGTGAAAGCAATGATTCAAGAGTTCATGAAACTAAAGGTTTCTGGACCAAATCAAAGAACTAAGACAAGGAAGGAGTTATATGATACAGTGATGTCCCAAACAAAACAAGAAATGGTAATACTGGATTGTTCATCAACAAAAATACAGACAACATTATTACAACTAAATAATACAAGGATCCCTGCCTTTGTAGGAGATATGTTATGGGTGAGCATTCACAGAAGATTAAACGTGAAGAATAATCTTAAATACAAACAACTGACAGAGCGGTATTGTTCAAGAAACACATGTAGGCAAATTTTGGAAACTCAAGAACATTTATTTTTGGAATGTGCCATTGTGAAACAATTTTTGGGATACTGTAAATAGAACCTGGAAGACAACTTTATTTCAGAACTTATCCTACACAGAAATTGTACATGCAGAGTATATAAAGAAATGGGAAGATTACCATAAAGGGACAGTGCAAATTATATTTGCATTACTCAAGTATTATATATGGCAATCAAGGTGTAAATGGGTGATTCAGCAACAAGAGATGCTACCTGAAGTTATGACAAAGAATGTGAAGATTTCTCTGCAACAAATATATGAAAAAGACACAAAAACAGTGTCAAGGGAGACAGTCCTGAATTTATGGAAGAACTGTAGTAATTTCATGATGTAAATAATGGACCCACCCAACAACTAATGCACCAAAAAATGGCCAATGGAAAATCATGTACTCAAATGCCCACAGTCTGGGAAACAAGATCCCAGACCTGCAAATAACAATGACAGAGGCTAAACTGAACATAGTAGCCATTAGCGAGCTATGGTTTACCAGTAACCACATTTGGGAGACTTCAATACGGGGCTATGTACTGTACAGAAGAAATCGAGATGCAAAAAGGGGAGGGGGGAGTAGCAATCCAGACCTGGGAAGGACATAGACACATTACTGTTAGAAGATCTACAAAACATGACAGCTAAAGGGGAGGATCAGATAATGGGAGACTTCAACTTGCCAGATACAAACTGGCAAGATCATTAGTCCCTATGTGTACCAGGACATCAATGTTTTCTCCGGCTTCCTGCACAATTTCAGCAATGTGATCAGTGTCTCTCCATGCTGATGTACCTGGGAGACATCTGACCATTACCGCTGGCTGGAGGTAGGTATCAACTCCTTGAATCATGGAGTCTCCTATGATCAGAAATGTTTGGGATTTCCTTTTTGCTGTTTTTGTTTTGGTCCCTGTTTTAGGTGAGTTTTGTTGTGCTAGCTCTGGTGCTGCAGTGTCCTGCTTGGCAGTGTCCTCTGCCCCTTTGTTTGATTTCAGAGATAGAGACAGATACCTGTTTGTAGTTTTTATATGGTTTGTGGATGTAATACATTGGAGAGCACTGAGTGATGGCACACCCGATTTGCCCCCCTAACCACCAGCCAACCTCGTGGACCAACTACCTTCTGCAATCTAGGTGGTTCAGTTGGATGCTGGGAAAATGGCGGGTGGTTCTTATAATTTATTTCCTCCTGAATATGCAATTTGTGGTGTGCAATCTCTGCCCATGTTGCCTGGAGCTGAGCCCTTACATCTCCAATGGCCCAGCATGTAGGACAGCATCCTAAATCCTGTATAACTGCTCTTTTGAAAAGTGTCCCTCAGTACCTGCAGTTAATATCCATTCTAGCAGGTTTTATAACCTGGTCCAAGTAATTAGAAGGAGGAAAATAAAAGCAAAAGTTAGATTTTTTTGTCTTGTTTGTTTCTTTGTTTTTGTATAACTTGTTATAACAAGCTAAATTACTTGTGCCCCTGTAAGTGAGGTCGTTGTGTGGATACCCCTCTGATCCTCCCCTTCCTGCTTTGCTATAGAAAATGTCATGCCTGTTCTATCCATAAAAGGAATGTAGCATGGGGTGGTTGGGGATGGGGGTGGGTGACTGAGCCTTTCCCCTGCCGAAAAAGAAGAACCACAGATGAAAGAAATGAGAAGGTAAGAACAGAAGCAATCAACCAACAACAAATGCAGTAGCCCTGACAGCTTAGTTTAATGATAGATAAATGTGTAAAACCTGTAAAGCACCACCTGTAATAATTTCACAGAAGATATACCCTGCAAAAAACACTTTGCTACAGAGAAAAATAAAGCAGTAACAGAAGATATACCTTGCAAAAAACAATTTGAATCAGAGGAGATTACAGCAGTAATCTGTAAGCACAAAACAGTAACAAACCTATAGGCACACCGTGTAATAATGCAGCAGAAAGTATACCCTGCAACAGCAGTTTGAAGCAGAGAAGAAATAAAGCAGTAAAATGTTAGCAAAAGACAGTAACAAACCCTGTGAGTACAAAAGAAAACAATATTATACAGTAAATCTGCCTAGCCAAAAGAAGCCTTAATCTTCTTCCTTACTCTGATAATGTTTCTTGCTCTGTCATCTGAAAGACAACACCTCAGGAGTGCAGCACTCCCTTATGCTGCACTACAGTGTCGGTATTGGGATTTAACCCAGGTACTTGATGTGGGGATAGAACCCACAGTCTTCTGATCTTTTGGCCTCAGAGGTGAGTGTGCTACCTGCTGAGCCACTGACACTAATTAGTGAGGGCCATTAAAAGGGCCATGAGACACACCATTGAGTTGACAGAACATTGGAAATTATGGAAGATCTGGCAGTGTGGGAAGATTTCTTATAACAGTACAATGAGGTTACCATGTGGCAGGAGGACTGGCTATTTAATATTGACCTAGAGTTGTACGCAGATGCAGTAGGGGGCCATGGGATGGGAGCATAATTTTGAGGATGGTGGATATCAGAGTCATGGTCTGATGAGTGGAGGAAAGAAGGTTTAATCCAGGATATCATCTTGCTGGAAATTTTCTTTATATGGGTCACGACAGTGGTATGTGGAAGTGCCTGAGGAACCACAAAGTGGAATTCTTGTGTAACAACAGGGCAGTGGTAGAGGTTGGTGCTACAGGGGTTCAGGCTGAATTTTTCTTTTCAAGTGAAACACATAGAGGGGTCCAGGAACACCACTGCTGATAACCTCTCTTGTCTTCAGTTGGACAAGTTCAGGGTTAAACCACCTGGGGTGGAATACCAGAAAATGATGGTCCCTTGACAAGTGTGACAGACTGGTTGGAAGAAGCCAAACTGTTATTCTGGAGCTCTTGTTCAGAGGGCACACTGAGGACTTATGAGGGCTCCTGCTGGGTCTTTCAGGCCTTCAGGGAGCAGGTGCCAGACTGGAGGTAAGTGGGCCAGTGACAGAAGGACAGGTCATGCATTTTATGCTGGGGAAGTGGGAAAAAGGGCTGGTCCATGCAACCATAGGAATCTGCCTGGCAAAGATAGGCCTGGTATGCAACCTGAGGGGGTGGGGTGAGCTCTGCAAAGTGCTGGTAATAAGGAGGATGTTGCAGGGCTGGCAGTGGCAGAAGGAAAGGAACCCCAATGGGAAACAACCGATTTTGGAGGGTCTCCTGGGAAGGTTGGTAGGGGTGTTAAGGAAGGTATGTTTCTCACAATATGAAGTGTGACTGTTTTTGGCAGTTTTTCTGGTCATGTTCTATGTAGTATTCTGGGTAAGCAAGGTGGTAGGGCAGAGTAGTAAAGTGTGATGGGGACTGTTGTGGAAGGAGGTGACTTGGTTCAACAACAGAGTGGAGAGATGGTTGAGGAAGTTTAAAATGGATCAGATGGGAATGGGGTCAAGATAGTATCAAGCGGGCAGGCAAATAGGCAAATCTGCCCAGTTTGGGCCATGTAGATATTCAGGGATGTCAAGCCCCCAGGGGAAGAGCCATTGTTTGTTCATGGGAATAATGAGCTGGTAACTAATTACCAGCTCATTGGGGTACTAAAAAAGGGTTTGGAACTTCTCATAGAGGACACTGTGGGACTCTCACTCCATTCATTCTGAATAGCACTGATGACATGGGGGAGTGGTGGGACAGTGGGATGAGATAAGGGAAGCTTTGCACCTAGTAGCAAACCATTGTGCCAGGCCCTGTAGCAAGAGCAAAATAAAAAGGAAACCACTGTGGTTATTGAGGGATGTAGTAGAGATAGTACAGTAGTAGGAAAAAAGATGGCATTTCTGAGGTACAAGGCAACACAAAGCAAGGAGGACAGGCAAGGATATTTGGAAAAAACAAAGGGAAAAGAACAAGGCAGTAAGGGCAGCTAATTCAATGAAGGAAAAAGGGAAGGCATTCTTTAGGTACAGTGGCGTGAAAAAGTATTTGCCCCCTTCCTGATTTTCCCTATTATTGCATATTTGTCACACTGGATGTTTTCAGGTCTTTAGACAAAATGTAATATTAGATAAAGGGAACCTGAGTGAACAAATAACACTTGTTTTTTTTTACTTATTTCATTTATTTAATGAAAAAAGTTAACCAACACCAACTGGCACTGTGTGAAAAGTAATTGCCCCCTAAATAAATCAACCAAATTAAAGGGATAATTAGAGTCAGCTGATTAACACAGCCAAGCTTGATTACAGCCAGCCCTGCTCAATATAAACCTCACTTATTTTGACCCTTACCATCAGAGTCACGTTGCCAGCACAAAGATTCAAGCACATTGTGCCACGATCAAAGGAAGTTCCTGAAAAGATCAGAAAAAAGTTGTTGCATCTATCAGTCTGGAAGGGTTACAAAGCTATTTCTAAGGCTCTGGGACTCCATCGAACCACAGTGAGAGAAATAATCCCCAAATAGAGAACATTTGGAACAGTAGTGAATCTTCCCAGGAGTAGGCCTGGTACTCAAAGGGTGCAGCGTAAAATCATCCAGGAAGTCTCAAAGGATCCTAAAACAACATCCAAAGAACTGCAGGCTTCTCTTGCCTCAGCTAAGGTCAGTGTTCATGACTCCACAATCAAAAGAGACTTGGCAAAAATGAAGCTTCATGGAAAGTAGCAAGGTGAAACCACTGCTAACCAAGAAGAACATAAATGCTCATCTCTCATTTGCCAAGAAGCACCTGGATGATCCACAAGCCTTTTGGGAAAATGTTCTATGGACAGATGAGTCAAAGTGGAACTTTTGGACGACATGGATCCCATAATGTCTGGCATAAAGCATACACAGCATTCCACAGTAAGAACATCATACCAACAGTCAAACATGGTGGTGGTAGTGTGATGGTGTGGGATCTTCTTTATCTCAGGACCTGGACGACTTGCCATAATTGTAGGAACCATGAATTCTGCTCTGTACCAGAAAATTCTTAAGGAGAATGTCCGGTCATCCGTCCGTCAGCTGAAGCTGAAGCATAGTTGGGTCATGCAGCAAGACAATGATCCAAAACACAAAAAGCAAGTCCACATCAGAATGGCTGAAAAGAAGTAAAATTAAAGTTTTGGAGTGGCCTAGTCAAAGTCCAGACCTAAACCCAATAGAGATGCTGTGGCAGGACCTGAAACAAGCAGTTCATGCTCAAAACTTACCAATGTTACTGAATTAAAGCAGTTCTGCGAGGAAGAAGTGGACTACAATTCCTCCACAGTGATGTGAAAGACTGATATTGAATTATAGGAAGCGTTTGGTTGCAGTCATTGCAGCTAAAGGTGGCGTAACCAGTTATTAAGTGTAAGGGGCAGTACTTTTCACACAGTGCCAGTTGATGTTGGTTAACTTTTTTCATTAAATAAATGAAATAATTAAAAAAAAACAAGTGTTATTTGTTCACTCAGGTTCCCTTTATCTAATATAACATTTTGTCTAAAGACCTGAAAACATCCAGTATGCCAAATATGCAATAACAGAGAAAATCAGGAAGGGGGCAAATACTTTTTCACGCCACTGTATATTAGCAGAGGAGGTGGAAGTTGGGGGGATTCTGAGACTTACGGAACAGAGCGGCAGGGTAGTGGAGAAAGACATTGACATGCTGACCATTCTTAATGAGTACTTCTGCTGTTTTCATGGTAGAAGTCAATGGGGACAGTCCCCCATTAGTGGAGAAGGCAAACAGGGAGAAGGGGTGAACATTAGACCTTTTTCAGAAGGCGGAGTAAAAAGAGCACTAGAACAGCTTAGGGTGGATAAAGCTATGGGGCCAGATGGGATACACCTGCAGAGCCAAAGGAGCTCTGTGAGGAACTGGCTAAACCTCTGGCTAAGCTGTTTAGTGGATCATTGGAAACAGGTGTAGTTCTGGAGGAGAGTGGAGATGGGCTCAAACGGTACCCCTGCACAAATGTGGTAGCAAGGAGGAAGTAGGAAACTACCACCCTGTCAGTTTAACCTTGATAGTAGGTAAAATGATGGAAACCCCGCCTTAAGGAAAAGCTGATGGACTACCTAAAGAAAAGAGGGCTGCTGGAACCAAGGCAACATGGATTCACATCAGTCAGGTCATGCCAGACCAACTTGATTGATTTCTTTGAGTGGGTGGTGAAGGAAATAGACCATGACAGAGTGGTAGATGTGGCCTAATGAAACTTCAGAAAGGCCTTCAACACAGTCCCACAAGGAAACTAATCTACAAGCTGGCAAATCTGGGGGAGGGGAAAGCGGTACTAATGTGGATTAGAAATTAGTTGAGTAACAGAACACAACGAATGGTGGTCAATGGGGTTAGCTCACAGGAGGGATGAATAACAAAAGCCATACCTCAAGGATCAGTGCTGAGACCAGTGCAGAGATGGGCGAAGTGGCCCCAATTTGCTCCACGAAGTGGAACGCGGAGTGAAAGTGAATTCGCAAAGTGCTCCGCAACGTGAATCGGAGTACTTTGCGTTATAATGGGAAATACAAAGTTCAATTAAAAACAATGACTTTGCGTTACTCCGCCTTCTAAAACCATTACTCCAACAATTCTTAAACCAAAGTACATTTAATGCAATGTACTTTGCCTCACTTCACCTTGTTTTTAAGCTCCCAAGGCAAATTTTGCAGTGATTCATGGGATTTCAGGTCACATTGGCTCTAGATTGTTCTGCACAGCCTCAGTTTGGGGTAGTGTGTGTAGGAAGCTGTAGCAGTCTGCTCTGAGAGCTCTCTGTGATTCAAACCTTCTAAATATAAGGCTATTAAAAAAGTATTTTTGAGCAATTTGTTTTCCTGAAACTTTAGTTCATCGATTGTAGGAAACCCATCTGTGCTGCTCATATCATTGAGCGTTTATTGTTTGTGTATAGACTTTGAATGTTAATGTACAACATTCAGTCTGTGTACTGACAGTGGAAGTGTGCTTTGGGGAAGGGGTGTATCTGTGATGTAGGTAGATTAACTTGGAGAAAAAGACAGTTCTTTCTGTTTTGGTGCTATTTTTCTTGTATAACTGTGCTAATGTGCACACAATAATATTTTCAATAATTCTTGCCATTTTTTTGCTAATTGTTGTGGTGCAGCAGTGCTTAATTTTAGTTTGTTTAAAATACGTGGTTATATTACTGAAGTTTTCAACTTGCTACGCATTACTTAGTATGTGTGTGAGTATGTGTGTGACATGTGGCATCAAATCAGACACCTTTTATTGTGCCACATAGTAATTTCAGCAATGTGAACATGCTATCCACTGCAGCTGTGTGATTTTTTTACTTCTTTGTGGTATCTTTACTGGTACTAGTAATAGTGACTGTTACTGCCGCAGTGCAGTACACTGCCCACCCGTGGCCCGCCCCAACCGGCGAAGGTATTCTTTCCCAGATTTGAATTTCTGATGGTGAGCACTGGTTAGGTGTTGTACCTTTGCGTCTGCATCTCTTCAGTGCGCAGTGCAATATTAATCAATCTGAGCATTTGCATCTCTTTAGGGCCCAATCTCAATCTGTAACTTTCTGTAAGTCACAGTTGTTTCTTTGGCTTGCCTTCAGAGTACTGGACTGGTGTGATGCATAATTCTGCATGAATATTGTATCATTAATATGCCTTTTAAGTCAGGACCATCATCACGAGTCACTCACGGTACAAATCATGATCTTCACCATCACGGTCACAAATGCACAATCACGTCATGAACCACTACATAAATTTGTTTACTAGTTACTTGGATGTATTGTAAGCCTGTTTTGTAGTATCTCTCCAGGCTTCACCACCCACTATTGTACTCATTAATGAGCGTTTTTAAGTCTGGGAGTTTTGTGCCACAGCTCATCAGGGAAGTACAGCCATAGGAATTTGCGTTCCTTCCTGCACAGCATGTGAATTACAGTACTGTAAGTAGTGGTGGGCGGAGAGGCTCCAATTTGCTCCACAAAGTGATTCACCGAGTAACGTGGAATCCATGGAGAACTCCACAATGTGAAGTGGATTACTTCATTTTATAATGAAGAATGTGAAGTCCATTCAAACCAATGACTTTGCATTGTCCCGGATCCCCCCCTTTTCCCTCACAAAAGACAGAGACCACTGTTTATTGTTGTGCTCAGATTGGCAATTAATTTATTTATATTCATAAATCCATATTCCATTTCTCATTTCTTTATTACCATATATTCCATAAATTTCATTTATTTCCATCCATATCTCACTCTCTGATTATCCATCCCCCAGGCGAAAACCTGGGTGCCTTCTTCTTCTCCTTTTCTGTTAGGTAACGGTGAAAAATGAGACCGCTTTCTCCTTCATCTTCTTCCTCCTCTTGTGTTATTCCTTTTTCTTTTCCCCTCCCATACTCCCCCCCCTTTTCCCCACTAGCCAGTCTCCAGCTTGCGTTGGATGACTGGCTTCCCTCAAACTTAGGGTATCACTCTCCCTTACCTCAGGGATGATACTTCCTTCTTTTCTTGTTTATTTATATATTTTTTTGTTATATACCAGTATTTGTCTGTTTCCTCCATTCCTCTATGAAACCCATTGTTTCTGCATTGAACATGTCTATTGCTAGATCTGACAAGTGTACCCCATCTGACCTGTAGAAGTCCTGTACCGATTCTTCTACCCCCCGCGGTATCACCTGTCCCCATCTGCCTCATCAATGTCCCCACCCTTCTATTCATTTTTCTCCTGGCCCTCTCCACCACCCTGTGGCTGTGTTCCTGTCTCCATACCCTTCTGTGGTATCATGTCTGACCAAGCCAGGCATGCCTGGGGCCACCACTGTCTTAGCTACCACTGGGTCCCTCTTTATCGTGGTATGCCCATGGTCTACCTGCCAGGTCGTTGGCCCTAGTGAGTATAATGATTAGGTCTGGACTGGCCGATGTCCCTGAGTTCCTTCAAAGCGGGCAGGAGCTGTGCCCATCTCATCCCCGTGAGCTGTGCCATACCAACCTACACTGTCTTGCATCCTGGTACAGTTGTTTTCCCCAGCTTTTTTCTCAGCTCTCTTACCAGCCCAATAAATATAGGAATGGCCTCAGATCCAGACTTCTGTGCTCCTCCCTCTACCTATGGGGTGCAAAGAAAATTAATTAATTCACACATACTCTTAGTGCCCTCACTGTATTATCCCCCCGCCTTCTTCTTTCCTTTTCTTGTGCTCCCCCATAGAAGCTCCATAATTCCATCTTCTTTTTCCCCTTTTTTTTTTGAAAAACCACACTTCTCCTTCCCCCTCTCCTTTTTTTTTCATTTCAGTGCTCTGATGTATCTTTTATAACTGACTGACCGTCAGCGCCCTTTTTCCAAAATGTCCTTCATGGGTTCACCAATTCCTGCCCACTGTGAGGCAGCCCCAATCCGTAGGGAATGGGATGAGTAATTAGCTGGGTCCTCCCCCAGAAAATGCATGCCCTTTTTCAGAACTGCTGTGATTTGATAGCCAGTGACCCTTTTCCCATCACCATGTATGAATAGCTTCCCCGTCTTGGTCACCTGCTCTGCGGCGAACACCCACAGAGCCTGCACTGGGCATATCGCAATCTCCGACCGCCCTTTCAGTGTTACCATGCAAACTTGCCCTTTTTGGTCCACCTTTGACCTCCTTAGTTTGATCCGTATCTCTCTTATCCCCCAACTCACATCCTCCCATTCCACACCTACTTCCTTGTCATTTTTTCCATGGTCTACTACTTCCCTCACTCTCATAGCTCCCACAAACATTATCATATAAATTGTGTGAAATAGCTGGGCCTCCCCCTTTGATCTGCATATTGCCGGGAGCACCTCTTTTAGCTTTATGAGCCACTGCTCACCTATTGGCCTCCTATTATCCCCTGGCCCTCGTTTTAACCTGCTCCATCCCTGCATCATTCTCCTTTTGAGCAGTGATTTTGTTGGGTCATTCCACCCTTTTAGGCTGCAGATCACACTGATCCCTGCAAGATAAACCCCTATTGTGGAGTGAGCAGTCCCTTTCTGCCATTGTTCCACAGTGAACATTCCCAACTGTTCCTCAGAGAGCGGCCCACTTACCTCCACCTGGTGTTCCACCCTGAATGTTTGAAAAACTCTCCAGGCCCCATCATAGGCCCTCAGAGCCCATGGCACCCATGAGCTGCGAAACAGCAGTTGTGCTCCTTCTTGCCAATGTCCCAGATGTTCATTGGTATGGGCATTTTTTGTTCCTCTGCTGCTGGTGCCAGCCTCCGGAAACGGTCCAGCTGCAGACGGGGCTGTCAGCCAGGGTATTGTACACCCCTACTATGTGTTTTGCTCTGAAAGACATGTTCAGCTGCAAAGCCCTTAACACTAACTATCGTACTACCTGTATGACTGTATCTGACCTGGCTCCCTTGTTGTTTAGTGCCTCAACCACCGCTCTATTGTCACACCAAAATGTCACCTTCTGATCCCGTAATTCCTCCCCCCAAACCAAGGTACATGCCCATATAAGCATGATCTCCAGTAGTGCTATATCTCTCACTTTCCCATCCCCTACCCAACTGGCCGGCCATGGTTCTGCAAGCCACCTGCCCCTTAGGTATCCCCCCATGCCTAGCCCTCCAGCTGCATCTATGTAGAGGTCAAGGTCTGTGTTGTACAGCCACTCCTTCTGCCAGAACAAACACCCATTATACTCCTTCAGGAACTCTTACCATATACTAAAATCCTCCCTGACACCTTGTGTCAGCTCAACCCAGTGGTGTGGTCTGGTGACCCCTGCTGTAGCTCTGGCTAACCTCCTTGTGAATGCCCTTCCTGGTCCTATGGCCCTACATGTGAAGTTCAGGTGTCCCAGTACCTGCTGGACCAATTTTAGTTGTACCCGTCTCCTGCTGGTATGTACCCGGATTAGTTCCTTCAACCTCCTTACTTTTTTGTCTGGTAGCCTAAACACTTTGCTCGTGGCATCTATCTCGATCCCATGGAATTCTATAACCTTGCTGGGCCCCTCTGTTTTGTCTGGTGCCAATAGGACTCCCAGCTCCCGACACAATTTCTGACACTTATCCAGCATTCTCTGTGTCTCCCTTTTGCCCTTCCCAATGAGGAGAAAATCATCCAGGTAATGGATGACTGACCTATAACCCATCTTTTCTTGGAATATCCATTGCAAACATGTGCTTAACACCTCAAATGTGGCACATGCTGTAGAACACCCCACTGGCATTGCTTTGTCGAAATAATACTGTCCCTCACTTTTAAAACCCAACAGATCCCAGTCTTCCCTCCTGACTGGAAGCAGTCTGAAGGCGGACTCAGTGTCCGTTTTTGCCATCCATGCATCTCCTGTGGCCCGGATTATCCGGACTGTGTCCTCTAGTGTCACGTATGTCACCCTACTATGTTCCTCACTGATAAACTCATTCACCGACTCCCCTTCCAGATATGACAGGTGGTGGATCACCCTGTATTCCCCTTCTTGCTTCTTGGGTACCAAGCCCAAAGGTGATATCCACATGTTTTCCAATGAGGGGTGTTAAATGGGCCCTCCACCCTGCCTGCTGCTTTTTCTTTCTCAATCTTCTGTCTTAGCATTTTCTCTTTCCCTTTTACAGACCCCAGGTTGCTTGCCCCCTTGCTCCTGGGTCCCCTAGACCGCATATGAAAACCCTGTGTTAAAACCACTAATATCATCCCTCTGTAGATGCTGGATACTCTGTCCAGGCAAACTGACCATGCTGCTAGGTTGATGGGGTTCTGGCCATAACAAAATGTTCCTTGTTGTGCCACCTGTCCCCTCCCTGACCCTCCCTTTCTTCCTGTCTACCTTCCTTTCAGTGGTTCTGGCCCCCTCTGTTCCCATTCCTCCTGCCCCTCCATCCCTTGTTCCATGTTTGCCCTTTAAACCCCTGGCCATCTCGAAAAAACTGTTGGCCTAATCCTTGCCCCCCATGCCCTTGTGCTCCCTGTGTCCATCTTGTCCTGCACTTGCTTGCCGGGTACACCCCTCCGCATTTTGAACAGGCATGTCAAAAATGACACTGAGGCCATGAGCAGAAGGCCCTGTTATATGTCCAGCAGCATCTCTGTGGCGTAGACCCCTTTTTGCCCCACCCACCCTCGGGTGTGGACTGATCTGTTACGTAATCTGTCCATAAATCTATTTGCTTGGTGTCCCATCTTACATCCCCGAATGTTGCCATTCTCTGCCGAAAACATTCATCATAGTATATCCATCCTACCCCGCCTTTTGCTTTTGCTCTCCATATTATCAATGAATTGGTAATGAGCGGGATGCCTAGTTCTGGCCTCTTTTCCAGAATGATGGCCGAAAAAATGGCAAAACCTAGAAACCACCCATCCCAAGTCTTCCCTTTTGTGAACTTGTCATCCTCTTTCTTTCCTAAGAGCACTATGGCAGCTGCAATCTCACTCTTACCTATGCTCTCCATTTCTTCATATTTGGCCACCACCTCACAGCTCACCAAAGCAAATATATCCACATATTCCCCTTTCCATATTTTTTCCTTTGTGGCCAATGGCACAAGTTCACCTATTCTCATCCCCGGCGCACCTACCTCCCTTGTACTTTTTCCCTCTCTTTCCTCTCCATTTACAGTATCTCCTGGCACCTCTTTTCCTGTCCTAATCTCCGCCAGAGCAGATTCCATCTGCCCCAGCCCTTCTGTCCCCAGTGCTACCACAATTTGCCCTATATATTCTTTTATACTATCACCCACTGTGTTGGATGCGTTACCTGTAACCTTGTCCTGGCCGAGCTGCCTGGAGGCCTCCAAAGGTCCCTTTGCTTCTTCCTGTGATTGAGGTGGAGGTGGAGGGTGAGCTACTGGGGTCTGCGGGCAGGACCCCCTGTTCTGGGTTTCATGTCCAGGTTCCGCCCGGGAGGTTCCCCTTTTCTCTGGGGTGGGTACTGGGGTCACTGGGTCCACTGGCCATGTGGGTACTGGATCAACTGCCTTGGCAGGCCCTGCTGTCACCGGTGCTACCCTAGTGGGACTGTGTAGCCCTTCAGCTGGCTTCTTCCCTTGCCACCTTTTCCTGTACCCACTTTTCTCTTCTCCCCAGGCCTCCCCGGTTCCTCCCCCTCCACCAGTTCCCACAATTTGTTTGCTTTTTCTGCCAGTTCAATTATAGCCTTGTCAGCATCTTTCTTCAATGGCCTGCTCTTCTTGGGTGCCATGTCCATCTTATCTTGTGTTCTGTGAAGACAACTATAGGAAACGAAAAAACAGGGTTATTCGTATATCAGTGCCTCCCTGTACGTCTTCCTCCTGTCTGTCGCGCCACCCCCATGCCAACATAGACCGGGGCCACCCATAAAGTACCCCCATCTGCCTGACAGGTTGCCCTCTCCTAGCATGGGCCCGCACTCACTGCAATCCCTTCACCACGTGAGGTGTCTTCCTTGAATTCCCGGGTCAGAATCCCTCCCCTTCTGCCCTGGGGCTCTCCCAGTCACTCCTTTTTTACCCCTAGCATGCCTCCCCAGGAGGGAAGGCTTCCCCCAACCCCCTTCCATGTGGAAATCACCTAACTCACACACGCTTCCATCCCATATCCCCTAGCGGAGTGTGACGCCACGCCGCAAGGTCCCTTATCTACTCACCCTCCTATATTCCAGGGCCCCTTCCCCCCCAGCCTACTTTCTATTTTTTTTTGTGCCCCCTTTCCTTTCTTATCCCATTTTTTTTCTTTGAAGCTTCATAAGGAGCAATCTTTCAGATTCTGAAATCCTGGACCTTGTGGACCAAAGATAGGTCCCAAAACCACAAACCTATTCTTAACCTCTCTCTCTATGCCTCTCTGCCTCCCCCTGCTCTCCCCTGTCTTCTAATGGGGGCCGATACCATCTGCTGCCCCCCCACCAAACTACCTCCCTCATGTGCAATGCCAGGTTATATTTACACATCTTCCTGAGGGGGTATGTTCTCCCAGGAAGCCAACCACTGGAGGCAGCACCAGGGTTCCCTTGGGGTGGGGGAGTGTCTGCTTCTCCCCCATGCCCCAGCTGACATACGTGCACATTGCACCCCCCTTTTCCCATTGATGCTAGGCTCTGTGCAGGCCCATGCAGTATACCACCTACCAGAGGGAACAGGCCTCTATCGCGACAATCCACGTGGTGTGTGATGTCACGCCACATGGTCACCGTTCCGTAGTTTCCCTCCCAGCCCTTCAGGGCCTCTTCCAGCCTGCCAAAATGGGCCACCACTCTGCGAGCAGCACCAAGAAAAAGGAACAAGCTTCCAGCAATGCACCATGTGGCGTGCTACATCACGCCACGTGTTCCAAAGATCACGCTCTCATTCCCTTTTTGTTGGGGCCTCTACAGGCCTACTATTTACCACAGCAATAGGAAACAGGCCTCCAAAATGCTGCATGCAACCAAAACAAACAGGGCAAAGGCTTCATCATGACTCTAGCAGCATGTGACGTCACGCCACGGGTCTCAGCTCACTCCCTCTCTCACTAACCTCAAGGCCTAATCCAGGCCTACCAATTCTATTAGAAAACCAGCCCAACTGGCCTTAAAGGCAGCAAGCAGCCCAAAACAAAAAAGGCAACCTACATTGCAAGCACCACGCGGTGTGTGACGTCACACCGTGTGGCCTCAGTAACGCACCACGTGGCAAGCTACGTCACGCCACGTGTTCCAAAGATCATGCTCTCACTCCCTTTTCATCGGAGCCTCTACAGGCCTAATATTTACCACAGCAATAGAATAAACAGGCTCCCAAAATGTCACATGCAGCCAAGAACAAACAGGGAAAACGCTTCATTGTGACCCTAGCCGCGTGTGACGTCACGCCACGGGTCTCAGTTCGCTCCTTCACTCACTAACCTCAAGGCCTAATCCAGGCCTTCCAATTTATTAGAAAAAACATCCAAATCAGCCGTAAAGGCAGCAAGCAGCCTAAAACAAAGGGGCAACTTTCTTCACAAGCACCACGCGGCATGTGACGACACACCACGTGGCTTCGGGTCGTGCTCTCACACGCTTTCTTCAGGGCCTCTTACAGGCCTGCTAAATTTAACCAGTAACCACAAAAATTTCACCCCTTGTCCCAGCTTCCAACAAACTGGCTCTTCTTTAAAACAACTGTAGAAACCTGGTCTCCCACTCTGTGCTGCCCAAAGCACTTCTCCCTTAACCCTCTCTGCCATGTAAGGAGCGTCTATCAAAAAAAAACTCCTGCTTCATCCTGTCTTCTACATATCACCATATTCTCAACTAAATGCTGCAACAATTTTCCTTTTTTTATAAAAAAACACTTTGCATATCTACCCAACTAAACTGTTGTATCCTTACCTTCTTCTGCTTGTGAACAAACCTCAAAAGTAATGCCAATCCGACGTGCTGCAGTTGACGTAAAATGAAAACTCCAGCAAAAAGTGGCTGAGGCCCTCTTGTGCTGACCCTTATGTACCTCCCTTCTCCCCTCCCCTTACTGCTACCGGCCCATTGTTCTGTCCCTTAGTCCCTCTTCTTCCTTCTCCCTCCCCTTCTGAGCACAACCATTCCCTAATGGAGGGAAGGGGTGCACCAGGACAACATGGTCTGCCCCTTAAAGGGCAAACTCCATTATTCCTCCTTCCCCAAACCACTTCTCCACCAATTTTAAGGCAAAGTACATTGAAATCAATGTAATTTACCTCACTTCACCCTGTAATTGAGCTCCAAATGAAACTGTGCAGTTATTCATGGGATTGCAGGTCACATGGGCTCTAGATTGTTTTGCACAGCCTCAGTTCTGGCCTGGGTAGTGTGTGCAGTGGTAGCTGGAGACATTTTGCTCTCAGAGCTCTGCAATTCAAAACCTCTAAATTAACTGGGAGAAAAAGGCAGTCTTTCTGTTTAGGTTATATTTTTCTTGTATAACCGTGTTAATGTACACACAGTAATATTTTCAGTAATTCTTGACATTATTTTGCTGATTGTTGTGGTGCAGCAGTGTACAATTTGTCTGTTTAAAACATTTGGTTATATTACTAAAGGTTTTCAATTTGTTACGCATTACTTGAGTGTGTGTGTAAGTGTGTGTGATGCGTGCCATTAAATCAGACAACTTTTATTGTGCCACAGAGTAATTGCAGCAGTGTGAACCTGCTATCCACCACACCTGCATTAATTTTTTATACTGCTTTGTGGTATCTTTACTGGTAGTGGATTGTTACTGCTGTGCACTAATCCCCCAATTGGCAAAAGGTATTCCTTTCCAGATTTGGATTTGTGACTTGTGAGCACTGGTGAGGTGGTGTTGTGCCTTTTCGTATACATCCCTTGAGTATGTAATGCAATCTTAATCTGTCTGTTCATTTGCATGGCACCATTAATCCTGGGAGACTGCATTTCTTGTTATGCTCTCATTTCACTTCGTCAGCACTGGGGAATTTTCTGGACACAAGACAGTAGCATTTTGGGGATGCACATTAATTCTAGTGACTCTATGTGTGACCTGACCACTGTGCGCATGACTGACTGCACCATTAATTCTGGGAAATTTTGCATTTCTTGTTAAGCTCTCATTTCACTTCATCAGCACTGGGGAGTTTACTGGACACAAGACAGGAGCACTTTGGAGATGCATATTCATTCTGGCCACTGTGTGTGTGGGTTGCTGCCAATATTGTTGTCACTCTGCTTTACTTCATGTTTAAGGCTGAATGACAATGCGAAGTAATAATAACAAGGCAAAGTGAGCATTTGCTATGGGGCACTCCGTGTAGCGAAGTGCCAACATGAAGTGGCCACTTTGCATTCACATCGCCGGCGGATTTTAAATTCACCGCATCTATAGACCAGTGTTCTTCAATGTCTTCATAAACGATACTGCAGATGGTCTAGAAGGAAGGGTTACACTGCTCATGGTAGATACAGAGCTACTGTAAGTAACAGGGTAGATATACAGAAAGGTATAGAAACAAATATGAGATCTGAAGAGGCTAGAAAACTGGTCCAAGGAACGGCAGTTGGTTTTCAAAGTAACAAAGTGCAAGATTATGTACTTGGGGAGAGGGAATCCTAAGGTCGAGAATGAACTAGATGGGATAAGACTGGAGGCCACCAAAGAGGAAAGGAATCTGGGGTAGTCATTGAAGACAACCTCAAAGTGGATAAACAATGTGACAAAGGAGCTGGAAAGGCTAAAAGAATACTATGGTGCATAGAAAGGAGTATAACAAGTAGAAGGAGGGAAGTAGTGGTGCCATTGCACAACTCCCTAGTAAGGCCTCAGCTGGAGTAGTGCATTCAGTTCTTGGGCAGACTGGATGGGCCTTGCGGTCCTTAACTTCTATGTTTCTATGTTTCTTGAGGCCCCATCTCCAAAACAGCATAGACAGGATGAAGACAGTACAGAGGAGGGTGACAAAAATGGTGTCCAGGATGAAGCAGAAGTTGTATGAGGAGAAACTCAGATCTCTCAAAGTGTACTCCCTGGAGAAAAGCAGAAAGAAGGGGGGAATGATAGAGACCTTCAAGTATCTGAAGGGGATAAACGGGTACCAGAGGGGAGCATCTTTTACATGAAAAGAAATAACAGAACAAGGGGGCACCGCATGAGACTAAAGGGGGAAAACTTAGGGATAACTTGAGGAAATACTATTTCACTGAAAGGGTAATGCTGAGATGGAACAGTCTTGCACAGGAAGTGGTGGGGCAATCACAGTTCAAGAATTTGAGAATGCATGGGATAGGCACATGGGAATTATGAAGCTAGGGTGAAATGGGGGGGTTGTCATAGCATCTAGAGTACCTGAAGCATTATAGGGATAGGGCAGACTGGATGGGCAACAAGGCCCTTGTCTGCCAATAACATCTATGTATCCATGTAGCTATGTATCTACGAATGGCATCAGAAGTGGCAGCCAAGGATGGCTCAGCAGACATGGTTAAATGGGTGGGCAGATGGATGTCAGGCCACTATAAGACATATGTCAGGAAATTGTACCTAACTTTGTTTGTGTTCTTCCAGAGCTGGTTGGGAGAAGAAACCTGTGGATTGTGGGACACATTCATTCTCTGGGTAGAGAGGAAAGTGTCAGTAAGGCTCGGGGGAGACAAGTATGACTGCATCCAGGAGTGGTAAACGTTCACTGGAGGATAGTGCATGGCATGCACTGGGCCTAGTTGCTGCCATTGTTGGAAGATATGAAGTTAAAGCTGCCCAAGTCCGACTTTCTGATTATTCATTGGGGGGGGGCAATGGCCTGGGGGAATCAGACCGTGGGTGGACATCACATGGAAAATAAAAAGGGATTTGGAAAATATTAAACAACAGTGACCTTATGTGGTTATAGTATGGTCTGAAATTGTGCCTAGAAGGGTCTGGAGGTAGGTGAGACCTTTATTTATTTATTCTTTGTTAACTGAGTAAGGCCCACTAGGCACAAGTGCTTGTTTTCAGGGGTGACTCAGGGCCAGGAAGAGGCTAAACAGGAAGGTGGTGTCCATGGCCCAGGAGATTTGGGGACTAGGAATAAGGCATATTGAGATCACACAGGAATGTGTGGGGCTTTACGGGCCAGAAGGTGTACATCTAATTGATGTAGGTCTGGATCTATTTAACTTACAGTTGGACAGGTCTCTGAAAGAATGGGATAAGGGTGTTTGCCAAATGGGGAGGGCTCAACTTACTGTGCAATCCCTGAAAATGGGCTAGTGGGGAGGAGGAAAAAAGGGGGGAAAGGGAGGAGGGAAAAAGAGCAGAACAAAGAAGGAAGGGGCCCAGGGGGGACTAAACTGGTGTAAAAGAAGGAACATGGAAAGGGTGTTCACCCAGGTGTGTTTGGCACTTTAAGTATTTACAGCCAGAGGGCTGAACTGTAGATCAGGTGTACATCTGACTACTGGGGATGACTGATGGAAAGTGGAACAAACTCTAGCCAGAGCCGATATGGCTGTGATGGCTTGAAAAAGCTCCAAGTAATGAGCACCATGAGCGCTGCTGAATGCCATCCCGCATACACCATGCAAAGAAAACTTTCATCATTGACAAATGCTTGGTTATTTTATTTTTGCATGGCTTCCAGCAGTTTGAGATGAAGACATAATCACCAATTGTACACTGCAGTCACTAAACATTTTAATATAATTCATCTTGCTCTGTGCTGTATATTAGAATGCAATCCAGACCACACTTACCCCTTGTATAAACCTGTCATAATAGAAAAATAACTTAATCACTGTTTTAACTAATAGCATCTTCAGCAATAACAGTAGTAAGTCCAAATCTCAGATATGAAGTAAGAAAATGTTGTGATACGAACATACGGACATACAAAATTGCCAGCAGATACAGGCCAATTGGTCTATTGCATCTGCTCAGTCATGCAGCACACAGGTTAGACTCCTGCTGCTGCCTGCCACCCCTTGCTTCCTTCTACCCCCAACTTCCCACTGGCTAGTATCTTGCCCTTGACCCTGTCCCACACCTTTTTGAAGCTCTCCACTGTTTTAGAAGATACCACTTCCTCAGGAAGTGTGTTAGCCCCCCTTCTACCCTCTCCATGAAGTGATGTCTCCTCACCTCTCTCATGAACCTACCCCCACCAACTTTAGACTGTTCCCCCTAGTAATTCCTTCTCCCTTTATTTTTATTTACTTTTTTTATTCTATCTATTTTTGTGCCTTCTGCAGCGCACTAGCGGGGGCATCCAGCCACTGGTCCCCACTACCCAGAGGATAGCAGGCTTACTCCATACATGAGGGGTCTGGTACAGCCATTCCAGCCTGATGAAGGATCTCCCTCACCTCTCCATCCTGGGCTGGCCCAGAGGCCCCCCAACGTAATTCCATTACAGGCCTCCAGGTCGGCCGGAGCATAGCCATCAAGCTCCATGGTCACGCCCAGCCTTATTCCACCATATTACCCATGGGGGCATGGACATGCAATGACATCTAGGCACAATGTGCTGACATCCACTGCACTGCCTCCCCTGCATGCACCAGCACTGGTAGTGCCACCAGGCATCCCAAGAGGCTGCTACAGTGTGGTGGATTTCCCCATCCCTCCCTAGGACTAGGAAAGCAGTCTGCAGCTGCTCAATCCTAGTCCTTCTCTGCCAACCCCCGATGACCCATGCTCGTTCCTGAACCCAAGTCGCTGGCATGGCATGAGGTGTGGCATCCAGCACCTCAACCCTCAGAGCCACCGGGCTGGTACCCCTCTCCATTTAATTGAAACATGTCCTCTGTACTAAAAAAGGCAAGCAGTAGCTAAAGACCTAGGTTAGCTTCTTATGGGCATAGTGGAAGGGGGATATATTGGGACATAAGTGCACCCCATCATTTGAGGGAGGTCCGTTATGCTACCAGGATGGCTATGTATGGTCGGGTCCGTTGAGCTACCAGGATGGATGTGCGTGGTCAGGTCCTGTAACAAAGACATGTGCTCCTGTCGAGCAGGTGTCCCTTGAGCTTTGTCCGGAAGCTGGTGACGGACACTGCCTCCTGTACCTCCAAGAGGAGGTTGTTCCAGATGGAAGGGGCGGTGTACGCAAAGGACCTGGACCCGGTTTAGTCCTAGTCTTGGGAACCATGAGGAGAGTTTGGCCTGACAAGCGTAGGCTCCGTGGGTTAGGTTTCACCCTAACAAGACCATTCAGGCTAGGGGAGGGGGACCCAGTGTAACTTGAATGTAAGGCAGAGGGTTGGGTAGAAGAGGCGAGCTTCCAGAGATGGCCACCTGAGCCTAGATTGGGCCTCGCAGTGGTGATTCCTTGGGTGTGACAGAGTGGCAAAGTGGACTATCTTGTTGTACAAGGTCTGCAGCCTCCCTAACTCCATCACGGCCACGCCCTGGAGAACCGGGGCCGCATAGGTTAGCTTTGGGAGGAGTACGCTAGCAGCAATGGCTACCCTAACTTCAGGGATAATCTGGTTCTTTAGTCTATAGAGGATTCCAAGTTTCCCATGGATGGCTTTGGTGATTTGGTCTACGTGATTTTTTAGTGTGAAGCCTTGGTCCAGGGTAAGGCCAAGGTATTTGGTGGAGGTGACCACCTCAAGTTTTACACCCCCCCTGGACTGGAGTTGTAGGAGAAGTGACCTCTCGGATCCCAGGGATCTAGGACCAAACAGCATCACCTTCGTTTTGTTGGTGTTTAAAACCATTTTGTGCAGAGTGAGCCAGTCCTCCATCTGAAGGATGTCTTCTTGGAGGGCTGTCTCCAGCTCTGGTAAATTAGGGGAAGCTCTGTAAATGACCGCATCATCCGCATACTGGATAATTCTGCTGCTCCCGCAGTGTGTATGCAGATCATTTATGAACAGCGTAAAGAGAAGGGGCCCGAGTATTGACCCTTGAGGTACCCCTTTTTTGAGTGGAGCTAGCTTGGAGACTTTATCCTCCCACTTGACCCTCTGGGTGCGTCCAGAGAGATAACTCTTGAACCATCCCAGTGTATGGGTGTCAAGGCCAAGTGAGCACATTTTTTTGTAGTAGGAGGTTGTGGTTTACCAAGTCGAATGCTTTAGATAGGTCAATAAAGACCGCCCCTGTGCTGACCCCTGCGTCATTATTGCTCAGTACTTCTGTCGAGAATTTAGTTAGCGCAGTATCTGTCCCATGCTTGGCTCTGAAGCTGTGCTGTGACGGTGAGATTGCCCAGTGGATTTCCAGGTATTCTCGAAGTTGGGAGTAGACTAGCTTATCCTGTACTTTTGCTATGGCACACAGCAAGGAGATAGGCCTGTAGTTCTTTATAGGCTCTGTTGACTCTCCCTTGTGTATGGGAATCACTAGAGCCTGTTTCCAAAGCTCAGGTACAGACCCCTCCATAATAGACCGGTTTATCAGCCTGGTTAGGGGCTTAGCTAAAGCTGGATCCCCCTCCTTGAGGATTCTGGTTTGGATCCTGTCAGGGCCCCCAGATCCTCTTGAGTGTAGGGATTTAAGGATGAACAAAACCTCCTTTTCCCTGACCAGCCTCAGGTGAAACAAAGGGCGGTCAAGGTCTGGGGGCAGTTGTGCGCTCGGCTCACTCCTGCTGTCAGGGGGTCCCGTCTGGTATGCATCAAGGTTTGTGAAGTAACTGTTAAGGGTCTCAGCGAAGAGATATCCCTCATCAATTAATTGCCCATTAGCCATGATTGGGCTAGGTGTAGTTTTTTTGTTCCCTTTGAGGAGTTCATTAACGTGCGACCAGAAGAGCCTGGGATTGCCTAGGTTAGTTTTTTGAAGGTGGGTGATATAAACTTTTTTAGCTAACTTTGTGGCCTTTTTGCATTGGTTTCTAAGGGCCCTGTAGCTGGCTAAGTCCCCCGGTAGCATTGATTTTCTGTACTTTTTCCAGGGCTTGTCATGGGTGGACATCAGAGCTTTTAGAGAATTTAGTAGGGGAATTTGCAAGGTGTCATGGTCAAACTCTCCACTCACTAATCCACCAGAAGATTGATCTGGTACAATGGCAGTGAATTTGGATCTGGGCACAGAAGAGCTGTTGTATAGTGTGTTGGTGTGAAATGGTTGCTGTGTTCCACAACAGAGGTGGTTGCACTTCAGTAATTACTCAGTTAAGTTTGAGATTTTTTGTGATACTTCCATGATAGGTACTATACACACAAAGTGTTTACCATTATAATAGGACCACTGATGTTTTACTAGGGATAGGTAGGGACATTAAGGAATATAGTGTACAAGATCATCTACTGATTTCAGATCACAAAGGCAGAATCTTTGTTCTTTAGCAACATTGCTATATTTGCTTAAAAACACCACGGGAGGCATTATTTGCATCTTCACAGCAGTTAGTCCATTGCATTTTATATTCATAATTTAATGTAAGCATATAAATGCACTTTACAATCAACATACAGTACAACGCAATATCATTAGTGCATTATGAAGCTTCTCATTTTCTTAGTCTACTGTACTTGATAATGAATCAGTAATGTATCCTCCTCTAATCATTCATAGTGTACCATGGTGAAATGCGGAAACATTGATAAGTAAGCATTAGCACATGACAGGGTGTGCTGATAATGTGGATTAACGCTCACCTTGGTGGTGCTGTGAGACATGAGAATGAAGCCCAATTGCCCTCACAGCCCCCAAGGTGTGCATTAATACACATTATCAGCACACCCTGCAGTGCGTTACTGCACTTTTATAACATGGATAGACTGAGGAAGTTTCCTGGTTGGTACAGGACTGTCACCTGACTGTACCATAATGCACATTATCTGCACAGTTAGTGTGACGTGGTCTCCCATATCTGAGATGCTTGGGCAGATCTGCTCTTGTTGTATAGAGGAAATTAATTTTGCAATGGCAGTCTTTTGCAATCTTTGATAAGCAAGTCCCAGTAGTAGTGCATACAACTGTGGTGCCTTTGCAAAATTAGTATGTCCTACAGAAGAACTGCAGATGTACTGTAATTGCATAGACCAGGATCTGTCTTGTCCTGCCTGTGTATCAGTCCTCCTGTATTTCTGTTGGTCTCCCCACCCACCCACCCACCACTCCTTGGACCACTGGGTACCACACACTGACTGGGGAGAGGGAGGGCTCCTGTGAGAGAGAGAGAGAGAGAGACAGACAGACAGACAGACAGAGGCAGAGACGCAAGAGTGGGTAGCGTTATTGCAATAATCAGCAGTGTCCTATCGGTGTGTGCATTTTTGTGTGTGTGTGTGCCCCTCTTTCTCTCTCTCTCTCTCTCTCTCTCTCTCTCCCTCTCTCTATGTCACTCTCGCTCTCCAGTTGCAATGACAGTGCACACTTTTTGTCTGTGCTCCCTTACAGGTACAGTAGTACAGCATAGTTCAGCCCCCCCATCACATATGTGCTTGCAGTCTGAATTGTTTAGTGGTGGCAGGAACAGAAGATTCAGAAGACCATCAAGATTTGTGGTTCAGTCACCCACCTGTTCGCTCACTTGGTCAGTGGCTCAGCACCCAGTCACTCCCTTAGCAGCAACAGGAGAAGAGTCACAGTCAACAACAAAGATTGTAGGATATGTCATTTAGACCATGACGGCTGTCTAGGATGCTCAGTGCTGCAGTACCATGAAACAAATTGCAACAAGCTTGAACCAAAGCCTTTTTCTGAAGAAAGCGATGCAACCTGGGCAGAATTCAACAGTACTCAGCAATAATGTGTCACTCACTATCTTGCACTCAGTAGCCCCGCACTGTCACGATACTGGTATGCCATTTGATGGAAATGGTGCTTCTTGTCTAATGGCAAGAGAGAGAGAGGGTGACAGACAGAGGGAGAGGAAATGCTGTAGTCATCAGTGGCTACTGAACCTTGCTGCCACTGTATTAGGAGAGAGAGAGAGAGAGAGAGAGAGAGAGAGAGAGAGAGTGAAAACACACAACTGAATGCTGGCACAATTCCTTTTGTGTGTGTGTCCAGGGACGCCAACAGGGGGGACAGCTGGGGTAACTGTCCCAGGCCCGGTGGCTCAAGGGGGGCCCCTGCGATCCTCCAACTGATTTTCAATTTTTTCCCAGCAGGCACCCCTCCTGACACTTTGGTGTTGGTAGGGATGCTGAGCGACTGAGCACCTCCCCCCCCCCATGAATGACCCACACCCGTCACAACACTGGCTGCCCCGGCTCTCTGCTGCCCCTCTCTGCTGTGACTGCAGCCTTCTCACCCTGCTGTCTCTGTACCTTACCGGGCAGCTTCCTTCTCTCCTCCCTCCAGTCTGCACTCTGGTTTTGCCAGCAGCAGACAGTGCCAGCTATAGACAGCAGTCAGCAGCAGTCTCCTCCTGGCTGCATCTCTGACCTCTTCTGCTCTACTTCCTGATCAGGCAATGTCAGGGGTCAGGTCAGGAGCAGAAGTAACTCAGGTCAGGAGTTGGAAGTCAGTTCATCGAGCCATGCATGGCCAGTCAGCCACCACACCACATCATGTCATGGTGGGTGGTGCACGCTGCTGCTCAGTCAGTCATCCCTCATGTTGCATTTTGAAAAGGAGCCAGGATGAAGATTGGAGACATCTGAGACAGTCTGTCGACATTGTTGGCCTATCGGGACAGTTTCAGATAGTGGGACTCCCCCTGTCCTTGCCTCTGGACTCACACTCTCGCTCTGAAAAGACAGCTTGGGCTGGGCATTACTTAATCAGCTTTTCTACTTTTGAGACATCACAGTGAGTCACTCACAGACAGACAGAGGAAACTGCTTTAATTTTAACTAGTTCTATTTCTAACATACTCCATACTGTCTAAATAATTGAATTGATCGAGCTCTGAGTTGACCAACTGGTGGAGTGGACAATTCCTCATTCCTGCAGCTGCAGGAAGTAGCAGGGCTTGGGTGGGCTAGGCAAACCGAGCCTGTGGATGGTGAGTACTCTGTCTCATTTAAATTGAGAAGCTACTCAAGAAAGCAACTATAGTTTTTTATTAACTTCAGAACTTAGTGTACCAAGAAGAGTTGCACCTGCAATCACTGCAGCTGCAGGCTGCAGCAGGGCCAGGACCTGAGTGGGCTGGATAAGCTGTTGATGGTGGATACTCTGTCTATTTTAAATTGAGAACCTCAAGAAACTATCTTTTTTATTTTTGTACCATTGTTGAACTTAAGAACTTAGTGGCCATAAGAGCTGCAATTACTTCTGCAGGGCCTGGGCAGTCTGAGCAACCTGTGGACAGTCACTGGGTAGTAGGGAGCTCTCTGTCTCATTTAAATTGAGAAGCTCAAGGCTAATAGCCAAGCAACTCTCTTACAATAACTGGTTCACATTTTTTCCCATAGAGAAACCAGGTTATAATTCTAGCATTATAACCAGCTGGCTATAACGAGGAACACGCACCCAGTTTCCCTACTTAGGTGCATGCTCCAACTGCGATTTTCCTGTTCCCAGCACTGTATCACTGTCATTCCCACTCCTCAGTGCTGAAACATTTGCTGAGTTGGTGGTAAGTTATTTTTTGAAAACAAAACTATCAATGGACGCAAACCTGGGGCACACACATTTCTGGTGGAAAATAAATTAAAAAAAAACACTAAACACTGCTTCTGTTTAGGTGAGAGCCACTACAGACCACGTTGAAACTCAAGCAGTCCATGGCTCCTCTCACTTGAGTAATCCATCCATGTGCAGTATTTTGTATAATTGCTGTGGTGAAAAAAACAATCCTGAGCAACTATACAAAATAAAGGATGGATAGCGTGTTAAAAAATTCGAATTTTACATACATCCTCATGGTGGGATGACTACATAAACTCCTTGAGCATCTCTCTCAGGGCTTATGTGGCATCCTACTCATCAGGAAGGGGTGTAAAATCCTCATTATAACCAGCTGCCCATCCATTATTCTCTATTTTTTATTTCTTGTACCATTGTTGAGCTTGAGAACTTAGCGAACCATAAGATCTGCAATCAGCCTGATTGACAATCTTGCAGAGACACTTTTTGTTTAGTTTTTGAACTTACATCACCTTTTAAAAATCACCTGCCCTATTCTCCAATTCTTTTTTTTTTTTTGTACCCTCCGGCCAGATTTCGCCTGGTCACGGATCCCCCTGCTGCGGCATTCCTCCTTCATGAGCCGTGCTCCCAGTACTCTGGCTTGCCCCCAGGGACGGTACCGGCCCTTAGGGGTGCCAATAACGCCGAATAGGCTGGGAGCCGTGCTCTTTTATTTTTGAGGAGCTCATTGCAGCCCGAGGGACGGGCATCATAGAGGCGTCGGAGGTAGGCGGTGTTTTCCCCTTTATGGGGCGGAGCGCAACACGCCAGCGCCCATCCCGCCCCATCTGACGCCAGGTCCCGAGTGCTTGGGTTCTCCGGTCTCACCAGAGTCCCCTGCACCGTGACTCACCACACCTCCCCCGGATCAGGAGAGCAGTCAGCAGACGCCGATCCTTCCCCGCCGTCTCTTCCGCAACCCGAGTCCATTCTCGAACTCGGTCACCGGGCGCCGCAGAGGAAATCAACCGCTGCGCTGGCGGGCGGCTCCTATTCTCCAATTTCTGAGTTACAAATAATGTGTCTTGACCAGGCTGGCTGACATTGAGTGCAGTGTGCATAATGAGGAGGGGGGCCCAGTCCTAAAGGCATGTCCTTGACCAGGCTAGCTGACCTTGAGTGCAGTGTGCAGAATTTTGGGGGGTAGTCCTAATGGTGTGTCCCAGGCCCAGAAATTTCTATTGGCACCTCTGTATGTGTATGTTTCTCTCTCTCTTGTAAAGTACTGGGGTAATCCCAGACTGTGTGATCAGGTGACCAGCACAACTCGCACTGAAACTCACTGTTCCCCCTGCAGCAATCACTAGGAGCAGGGCACAATGTAGAGAAAGAAAGGGAGACACCTGGAGTGGCAGATGTAATTGGCACCCTGCCACACCTTGTATGTGTGAGGTTTTTTTTCTCTCTGTCTCTGTACACACAGCAACGTTAGTGGCCCAGTTCCTGGACTGCATCCCTCAGCTGTTGGTGAAGCATGTGGGATGGGGGAGAGAGAGAGAGAGAGAGAGAGAGAGAGAGAGAGAGACTGGCTGTTGCAAGAAGCAGGAGTATCTAAGGAACTGAGTTGAGTGCATCAATGCTTACTTAGCAGCAAACTGTCTGTCAGTAAAAAGTTTGCATGTGGGGTGGGTGTACTACATGTTAGTGATGTGTGAGTGTCCTGGCAGGATTGAGCCCTTTGCCTCTGTTTCTACCTCTCTCTTTCTAGTGAATGGAATATGTGTAGTAAAGTCACAGGCATGTTACAGACAGTGTTATGTACAGCAAATGTCACAAATCCTGTCAGTACTGTATTTGTAACATTTGTACTTATATAGTAGACTTCAAAGATGTGCAGGCTGCATTATTTGTTAGGGACTGTTTTGCAAGGTGGCAGGACAGAGTACCTTTTTTGCTGTTTCAAGAGAACCCATGTTATAAGTGCATTAACACACTCCAGGGTGTGCTGATAATGTGGATTAACACACACCTTGAGGGCTGTGAGGGCCCTCGGGCTTCACCCTTGTGAATCACAATGCCCCCAAGTTGGGCATTAATGCAGATTATCAGCACACCCTGTTGTGTGCTAATGCTTACATATACCCTGGTTCTCCTGAAGGGGCTATCTATCTATAATACTGTTTACATTTTGATAAATCATGTAGGTTTAAATTTGTTAATCAAATAACACTGTTACAGATTATGAAAATCATGTCATTTTCATCTTCAACCAGGTCAATCCAGGGAGTCTATCATCTGGAAAATTAAAGTATTTTTGTTCTGTAGTTTAGTGTTTTTATTTTTGCTTTCTGCAAAATTGATTCATCCTTAATTCCATTCTTGTTGAGTTACTGTAGTAAAACATGGGGTCCCAGAATTCTTCTCATAAAAATATTTAGAGTGCCTTTCCTAGTCACCCATTTGAAAATACATAATCTCACTGGGAGCAATACGATTTGCCAACATATGATTGCCCATCAACAAATATCCTATCACCAAATGCCCATCACATATGTTGGCCCGACATGTGATATCCCGCTTTACTATTCCCCGACACTACATACGTTCATAGCACTGCACAAGTAAAGCTACAAACAAGATGGACAAACATTGGGACTGAAATCATTGCAAATAAATATATATTTCAATGCAGAAACATACCGAATGGCAGCAATAAGTAAAGCTACGAACATCATCATGTTTAATATAAAGATTTACTTTATAATTCACCTTTCCATTTGTGATGGTGCTTCTTTTCTCATGTTGGCCTCCACCATGTCAAAGTTAAACAGCAGCTGACACATACCTAAATCTATGTTTTTTGTCTCATATCCATCCACAGACTGCCCAACTAGGTTATTCCTGCAAAAGCCACATTAAAAAATTATTCCTTGTATTTTTATTTAATTTTAAAAAGCCGCTACATTTGTGCTATTTTACCGAGATTACGTTGAATGCATGTGTCAGACATTGATTTGCCCGTCTAGTTCCATAGTTCTAGTTTTAACATATAGCATAGCAAAAAATCACATGAAACCTAGTATTTAACCAGCATCAAAAGCAAAACAGCAAAAAAGGATTGAATGGGTTAGCGGATTTAGTTTCACACAAAATGTGTCAGTTACAAATCGCAGGGCTCCCTTCAGAGGCCAAAATAATTGAAATGACTGTCTAATTAAAATACATTTCTCCTCAGCAACCAGCAACAAATCGAATGATATGCCTTACTTTTATGCTGCCTGTAGATGGCTTGTGATCATACTGTGCAAGATGAGAATGTTGTACTATGTACGGAATATTTCAACGTACCTATGTATTGAGTAGGCAGGTTCAAGGTGCCAAGCCCCCTCATGCTTCTCCTCAATTCTTATTTTACTTTGCACTGGAAGGGGGCATGGTGACAACTGGACTACAGTTAAAAATAATATTTGACTACTTGTGGATGGCTTCAAACTCTGTGGACTGGCAACAGGCAACAACTGTGCTAGTGCTAACTATTGCCGGGATTTTGGTTTTTGGTAAAAAACAACCTGACGGCAACATTAAAGCCGGGATTTCAGAGTCAGGAAAATATGCATTGACCAGCTAAGTGACAGGAAAACTTACTAGACCCACTTCACTTTATACAATGTAGGCAAGATTCAACTTACCAAAAATTATTAATTATATCCACTGATGAATTCTTAATGAAGATAAATGATTTATTATAATGTTGGGTATCATCTGTAGGGGCAACATCATCTGTATAGGTTGTACATCTTTCATTGTGGGCCATGAGATCATCGGAAAGTAGCCATGGCTCAATGGTTTGTGCAACCTCCTGTTTTAATAAACTAAACTTTACTAGCATTTATTTCCACTTTGGACAGGTCAAAAAGGAGCCCTTAACCAATAGGACAGCTGCTTGCACAATGCCTGGTAACATCACAGAAGCATGTGCTTCACTCAAAACAGAGCAGGTGAAATGAAGCAGAAACTCTAATATACTATAAAAAGGAACTGATGCTGAACAATATAACATAGGTTGTGTAAATGTGATAAACAAAGACCTAACTCAGAATATGCCACTTTTCATTACTTGTGGCTTGCCACTTGTGAATCATTTGTCCGGTCCCAACTCCCACTCATGAAGACATTTGCTATATTCTGAGTCAGGTACTGCGGTTGTGTTTACTATATCTTTTTCTGTTTTGGTGTACCCCCAAGGTTCTGCAGCATACGATGGCAATCTTTCCAATTTTTTTAAAAGACTTGTCATGTCCCCGGGACTAAGTCCTCATGTGCAACTCTCCTGTGAGAAGAAGATACCTGCATTGACATAATTTTCATTTTCAGCAGTTTTTGTGCTTTTTTTGCATAGATGCTACAGATAACAACAACTGGTGTATTATCTGTGCAAAAACATGTGTGCCATAACTTGCAAAAATGTAATCTTTTTGAAAATTGTTCATATGTGGCATACGTTTGCACATTTTTTACTAGACAAGTGAAAATGTTTCCATTTGTGAAACTCCAGTCCCTGTAGTACTCTAAGAATAATATTGCCACCATAACTGAAATACTATAAAATGTCTAAATCCCTTTCATTACAAAATCTGTTTTAGCTTTGGGTTCTAAGATATGGTGTCTTCAAAGGAGATTCTAGGAAAAGCAAACTTTAAGTAAAAAACAATTTTCCTTTTGTTGTTCTGTATCATCTTGTCTATATCTAACTCTTTAGTCTGTAAAGCATTTTATTTGTCTGTCTGTCTGTCTCTCTCTCTCTCTCTCTAGTATTTAGAAAATGGGTTTAAGAATAAAAGAAATCTCATTGGCTGGCAGGGGGTACATTAACTTACAGAGAGAGCCCTGTAAGTTAAACGTACCAGCCATGCCAACCTTGCCAGCCTCATATCTGGTATCCTACTGCCCAACCTCTTTCATCGTTGGCTAAAACACTGGACCAAAACTTTTCAAATGCTGCCATTTTTTTACCCTCACTAAGTTAGTGACACATCTTCAATTCGATGTAATGCGCTGCCTCCCCTCCACCTGCCGTGCTACTGTACAGCTTCAAAATTAATTTAAAACAGTTCTTACTTGAACCGTCTCTCCCTCGTTTTCCCCTGCACTTATTTTTCCTTGCTTTAACTCCTGCCGCTTTCACCCTCACTCACTCCTTTTCCAAGTCTCATCTTGTGTCTCTGCATGCGCTCACGCTGCAGGAGATGAGCGAGTCATATCAGTCACATTTTAACACCCAGGACATCGAAAAAAAATCGCATCAGTAGAGTGTAGAAAGAAGGGGTGAAAAAAAAACTGACAACACAGACAGAAAGCTGCATTTTGTAAAACAAATATATATATTCTAGCAGATGTGGTGGAGCAGTGGGGAGTGGGAGAATATCAGAATAGCTCTGTGGGGGGGGGTAGCAACAGCACATAGAACAGCACATAAAAGTAGGGACTACTTTACACCAGGACAACTTTAACTTCATCTAGCTAAACTTTTGCATTTTTCTTTTAATTTTTTTTAAATCCACATATAAATGGCACAAGTATGCCATTTCTAATCATAATAATACCCTCAGGTGGGCAGTAGGCAATACCGGACCTCCCAGAAGCTATACCACGCCTGTATGCTGAAGCTCATTACGACCCTGGGCGGTCCGATATTGCCCAAAACTGCCCATCCTGTCGTGTATTATTACTTGCTTATTTACCAGGTAAGTGCACTAAACAAAGCAAATGCCTTGTTTTAGGTACCACTAGGGAGGTTGTAGTGGATAAGGCTGCACAGTAATATCAAAGTATACATTTAGCCATCCAACAAATAATAGTTGTAGGGAATAATTGATAACCCCAAGTACATACAGCAAGTATGATGTACATCAAGGTAATCATATAGATGGAAACCATAACAAGACATTTACCACTGAGTAAGTAGTGAATACGCAAATAGTATGCAACAAGATACATATAAAAGAAAGAGTTATGAAACCTTGTTAGGGACTGGAACAAAAGCTAAAGGCAAGCATAGCTCCCTACAAATTTGGGTTTACCTAATGTCTTCCTGGGCTCCTTAATACGCTCTGTCAGGCTGGGTGTCCTGTATTAAGTACTTCTGTTAATAATAATAATAATTATATCTTTATTTTTTTTGGTGCCTTTCAAATATCAAGGCGCCTAACAAAATTTAAGTTAAAATCACTTATCAAACATCCCAGCAACATCAATTATATAAAATCGCGCAGATACCATTACCAAGTCTTTAGCCAAATGCTTGGTGCCATAAGTGCATTTTTAAAGCTTGCTTAAATCCCTCCATGGTAGTGCCCTCCCATAACTGACGGGGTAGAGAAATCGAAAGGGTTGGGGCTGCATGCATAAATGCTTGGGAACCAGAAGACTTCATACACACCCTTGGAATCTCTAGCAACCCCTCGTCGGCTGAGCAGAGCCTTCACCCAGGGCAGTAGGGGACCAGAAGCTCTTTCAGGAAGTCCGGGCCCAGTCTGTGTAGGGCTTTAAAAGTCAGAAGACCGACTTTGAAGATGATCTGCCACTGTACCTGCAGCCAGTGCAGTCCGCGTAGCACTGGCAAAATATGACAGAACCGAGGAATTCCCATCAAAAGCCGGGCCGCCGCATTCTGCGCTAGCTGCAGGTGATGGATTTCCACCCCCGGTAGCCCTAGGTAAGGGGAGTTGCAGTAATCTAAGTGCAAGGACACAAAGGCATGGACCAGCATAGGAAGATCACCAGACGGAACAAGGTGCATAATCCTGGCGATATTCCTCAGATGGTATAGAGAGGATTTGATGATGGCTGACACCTGTGAATGCAGGGTCAACCCTTCATCAACATTTGTGTGAGAGTGGCCTTTTTGAGTCACTGCACGTATCCCTTTAAGAGACTAGCTCATCTTTGTTAAGTGAATGGTCTGAGCCTGGTCCAAGTGTTTTAGGGCTTGCGAATGGCTAGACAGCACTCTGATTTACTCCAGTCAGCAGTCATTATTTGCACAGAAGCAGCCTGTGTAGGAACTGTGCTTTTTTATTGTCTGTAGCTTGTTATATTAGCGATAGAGAAGTTTGTTTAGCCTGCTTTCTTTGCAGATCATTCATTTGGATGGGAGCCACCATATTAGGTCTGGGACTTCCAGTAATTGGATCAATTAGACTCTAGGGGCCTAAAAGGGATCCTGCCCCCGGAGTCTTGTGGGAAGAAAAACTATAGCTTTTGTAGTTTTAATGCTGGCATCAATTTGGCCTGGAGGGGGAGCCCTTACTGTGGCTGACAGCTCAATTAGACAACAGAATCCATGGATTGTCAAGGGAAATGCCCAGTGCACCAAGAAACAGTGGATCAGTTAGAGTTGGAGGTTGAAATGTGAATAGCTCAAGCTTTCGAGCAGCTGCTCCCAGAAGGAGCGTTGGGGAATTGGCAGGAAGAGGTCCAACTTGCCTCCCTGCCACCTTTCTGCTACTTGAGACTGCCCATAGCAGAAGTTGGACTTGTACAATTCCAGCCTGGACTCTGCCAGATAAAAAGAAGAGAAGTTCATTAGTGCTACTTGTGATTTGGACTGAACACTTGCTCCTGAAGTGATTGGCTCAGCTTGAGTATGAGACATACTCAGATTGAAAGGTTTGCTCAGTAAAGCTGCTGAAGTTGCAACTGGATTGTATCTGAACTGTACCCGGAGATAATTGTTTACTTTAAATGTGCTGAATGTGTTACGTGGGCTGAGATCTGCCTGCCCTCTGCCAGACCAAGCACTCACTCACTATTTATTTATTTATTATTTTTTTTTAACCAGGTAGGCCTTCTGGGCCCCAAAGGTCCCTTTTCCAGGGGTGACCCTGGTTTAGTTATATATAGTAAGGGTACAAACAATTGGAATGGTACATTTCAGGACAGATAATACAGGATAACAGGTTGAGACAGAGTACAGTATTAAATAGTATAGTGAAGTTATATACAGCAGGTTATAGAGTAAGCCATATAATTGCAACCACAGACATGAGACTAAGGGGATGGTTTGATTAAAAGACAGTGCAGGTCCCATTTAGCTGATTGACGGGGAGATAACCTGGAGATGGAGCAGAGGGAGACAAGGAGAAGAAAGTGCAAGGAGCAGTTATTCTTTGGGATAGGAGCAGAGGCTACTGGTCAGAAAGTGCATGTATAGACCCTTACAGAAATTCTCTAGGGAGGCTGCTTCCTGTAAGTGGTTAGGGAGCTTATTCAACAGGGCAGGGGTAGCATGTGTGTAGGATTTACTTCCTGCTGCAGAGCTGACCCTTGGTACTTCCAGGACTTTTTTACCTGTGGAGTGGAGCAATCTGCTGGACCTCTTCAGGGCAATCAGTCCCACTAACCCAGCCGGAGGGTGGTCACCAAGGAGCTTTTGTGTGTGATATAGTAGGGGGAGTGGAAGTCGGTGGCTGAAGGAAGGCCACCTGAGGGAGAGGATGACATCACAATGGTGCATTCTCATGGGGGAATCAGTGGTAAAGTGGGCTATTTTATGGTAAAGGGTTTGGCATCTACAATGATCCAGTTTAGCCATTCCATGTAGGATGGAGCAGCGTAGGTTAGGGCCAGGAGGAGTATACTTTTTGTGACCGCCAGTCTGGTTTCGGGTATCATATCAGAGCTTAGGCAGTATAGCAGGCCGAGTTTTTGGTGGATACTTTTGGTTATTAGTTCAACATGGGGTTTATGGGTGAGCCCTTGATCCAGCACCAAGTCAAGACTGGATCGCCAAATGCTGTGACAAGCAGGAACATGTGAGTATGGTCAGGGCCCAGCGATCTTGGTCCAAACATGAGTGCTTTAGTTTTTTTGGAGTTTAGTACCAGGTGATTTTCTAGTAGTCAGGTTTTGATCTTGGCTTATGCCCAAGTGGAAGATTTCTGCCCACAAGCTGGTCATGCACTGCATGATGGGGTGGAGTGAGGCCACAGTGGTCAACCCTCACCATGCATTATTACTACTAGATATTCCCATGGGCACTACTAATGACACTATAGAGGAAACCATGGAGAAAGGTAAGTGCCTGGGGAAAGTTGAAGTATGGGAGCAGGACTCAGACTTGTTTGCCTAAGCTCTGGTGGCCCTCATTTCCTGTAGTCTCCCCACTGGCCCTGAGACCGTAGCCCTACTATCATGGCAGAGGGGTCCCAAAAGGAGTGGAAGGTCATTCATTTACACAGTGACCCATCTTCCCCTGGATGAGGTTCCCAATGGTAGAAAGATTTAATGACAAATTATTAAGACTTCTAGCTGCTGAAGGACAGACAGTTAAGGATTTGTGGAAGGCCTTGGAGGACTCTGAGGAGGTTACCCTCATTCAGTCTCCTTTGACCATCTCAGCTTCCCCTATGGCACCCACCATTGTAGCATCCCCCACTGTGATACCCTCAGTGCACCTGGACTCTTATCACAGGCTCAGTCTGTTCTCAGGTGCTGTTTCTGTGCCTGTGGGGGAAGATGATTTGGAAACGTGGATGGACTATGCCACCCCCCGGTCCAAGAGTAGTAGTTCTCAGAACGGAAGAAATAAAAAAGACTTATGGAAAGTCTGAGGGGCCTTGCACGGGAAGCCATCTGGCTCCTTCAGTCCACTAACCCAGAGGCCTCTGCAGCTGAGTACGTATCCAGTATGTATCCACTTCAGAATGGGTATTTGGCAGTACTATATATGGAGAGAATCTGATGTGGAAGTTTAAGTCTGCTAAACAGTGGAAGACTGAGAAACTGTCTGCTTTTGTGACCCAGATGGAACTGGGTCCAGATGGGCTCATCGTAAAGGGGGCATCTCAGCTAATGAACTGAACTGTGTCAGGCTGGAACATATCCTTAAGTCTGCCTGTTATTCAAGTGTGCTCAGGTTGAAGTTAAAATTCCAAGGTAGAAAAGCTAACCCTCCTGAATACTGTTGGTTAATGAAGAAAATTTGGGAGGCAGAAAATGATGAAGAGCGCTGGGAACAGTATGCTGGGGTTGCAAGAACTGCTCTGACCCCCAACAGGCCTACTGAGAAAGAGGACCATTCTGAGTCACAACAATTCAGTGAACTGTTGAAAGAATTGAAAGAGCTAAAAGCCAGCCGGCAAACTGTGGACAAGCCCGTTAAAAATCCTGGACCTTGCCCCACTGAGCCCTGTTGTGAGACCCCAACCATGGGTGCAGGGGCCCAGTGCCCTTGCTGTTGAACCTTGAGCTGATCACACCATGGTAGAAGAGATGAGGAAATTGCAAGCTATGGTGAGGGATCTCATTTAAGTCACCCAATCACCTTCCCCTTGGAGGGGCTATAGGAGAGCTGAGCCCAAATTTAAACCAAAAGAAGATAGTAGGACTCCAGCCCCTGATCACAACAAACCTTGTGAAGAACTGACCCACCATGCTGACCCCAGAGGTAAGGTATTTTGTTACCAGTGCGGAGAAGATGGGCACACCCAACGAGTTTACAATGCTCCTGAGGCTCTACAGCGAGTCAATAATAAATGATTCAATCTGGTCCTGCAAAGCAATATAAAACCACAACCAGGCTCACCACAAAATTCCTTCTCCTCCAAAACTGCTGTGGACCAGTCCATCAAACATGTTTCTCCAGATTGGTCCGAGGTGGTGGGTCCCTCCATGGAAACCACAGTAACTATTAATGGCATTTCAACCTGAGCTGTGCTGGACAGTGGCTCGCAAGTCACTATTGTGTTCAAAGACTGGTACAACCAACACTTGCCAGACCTCCCGCTCCTATCCCTTGAAGGGCTTTACATGTGGGGGTTGAGTGACAAATCCTCCCCTTACCAAGGTAAAGTACAGCTGTGGCTATCTTTCCCTATTACTATTGCTGGCATAGACGAACCATTGGAGACCCTGGCCCTGGTATGCTCACCGATTGGAATTGTTGATCAGCACTAATGCTCATATGTTCAGCCAGCTAGCCCAGCTTTGTCAAGAGGACCAAGAAAAATGGACTGGGCAGGCTCTACAGATCCTTGCCATAGTGCACAGAGCATGTGATTTACAGATGCAAGCCAAGGAGGTTGGGAGTAGTGTGGAAGAAAGATCCAGAATCACTTGTACTGCCATCTAATGCTCAGTGTACCATCAGTGGCGAGGTACAAATTTAAAAAGATGTAAAAAATATTTATAATGCTGGATGCCCCAGAGGAGGGGAAACAGCCTGAGGGACTGCTGGTTAAGCCTAGCATTCTGTCAGTCCAAGCTCATGCCTATGCTTGGTGGGTAGTGGTGCAAGTCCAAAACATGTCTGATTGGGATCTCAGAGAAAAAAACGAGGCTGCACCCTGGCTACTGCGTGCTGTGCAGATACTGCTGTGTTGCCGAGTAAGAAATGCATCAGGGAGGATGACGAGGTAACTCCTGAGCTGTTCAACTTTGGAGAGTCCCCCATTCCTGAAGAGTGGAGCACTAAAATCGGCCAAAAACTGGCCTAGAGAAGCAAGGTGTTTTGTTTGTAAGAATGGAATGTGGAATAGAATTTGATTGCAGATAAGGACCACTTGGCCACCTACGCATCACTGGGGCTGAACATTACATTAGACTCCACAACAAAATGCCTTTCTGTGAGAGATCTTGCCACCTGGCACCGGCAGACACTGATGACATTTGACGCCACCTCCAGGAGATGCTAGTGGCTGGAATTATACAGGAGTCTTGCAGTCCCTACACCTCTCCTATCATGGTAGTCTGGAAGAAAAATGGCTCTGTAAGATTCGGTGTGTGGACTACCAGACTCTGAATCGAAGAACTATACCTGACCAACACACTATGCCATGCATCCAGGATGCCCTTGGATGCCTCAGTGAGAGCTAGTGGTTTTCAGTGCAAGACCTCTGGAGTGGGCATTACCAGATTCTGATGGCCCCCTGAAGCTAGAGAAAAAACAACATTCATCTTCCCTTTGGGTTTTTATGAATTTCTGTGCATGCCTCAGGGCATTTCAGGAGCACCACCACTTTCTAGAAGTTGATGGATCAAGCTGTGGGGGACATGAATCTACTAGAATGCCTTGTCTACCTAGATGATGTTATTGTGTTTTGCCGGACCCTTGCAGAACATGAGACTCACCTGTCTGAGGTTCAAGACTGGTTGGAGGATTTTGGTTTAGAATTTTCTATCAACAAGTGTCTGTTTTTCCAGTAGTCTATAAAATATATCAGCCACATCATGTCATTTTGGAGGAATTCAAATAGATCCAAGCAAAGTAGAAGCCTTGACCACCTGGCCACAGCCTAACAATCTTAAGGAACTGCAAAGATTCTTGGGGTTCTGTGGCTTCTATTGCCAATTTGGAAATGATTATATTAAAGTCATCCACCCTTTGCTTAACTTAACTCAAGATTATCCACCAACAAACCGAAAATACAAAAGGAATGCTGTTAAAGAGGAAGAGAAAGTCTATTTTTGAACAAATGAACCTTTTGGAACAAGGTGGACTCAAAAGTGTGAGGTGGCCTTTTATGACATCATTCACTAACATACCCATGCCCTGTCCTTGCTTATGCCGATCCCACCAAGCAGTATGTCTTACATACCGATGCCAGTTTAAAGGGACTTGGTGTTGTACTGTATCAGGAGTATGAGGAAGGATTAAACCCAGTGGCATTTGCCAGTAGAAGCCTGACACCATCTGAAAAGAACTACCCTGCAAACAAACTTGAGTTCTTTGCATTAAAGTGGGCCATCATAGATCAATTTCATGAATATCTTCATGGTGCAAAAATCCTAGTAAAAAACTGTCAACCGCTCCCTCACATATGTTCAAACCTCAGCAAAGTTAGATGCCACTGGGCATCATCGGCTATCAGTCCTCTCCACCCATGACTATTCAGTAGAGTATCGACCAGGCCTGAATCACATTGATGCTGACACCCTTTTGAGGTGACCTGACACCAACTCTGAGTGTGTGAGAATGTCTGAATAATCTGTTAAAGCTCTTTGTCAAAAGTTTGATAAAGATGAACATCCATTTCCTGAAACCATTGACTGCCTGATGGACTGTCTGGGCCCTGCTGACACTTGGGTTCCTGCTGCCAGCTGCCTAAGGAAGCTCTCTGTTACCAGTGTCTGTGAGCTTCTGCCCTGCCGGCGCTGTGCACTGGCACCTCACCACCCCCACCACTGCTCTTGGTGAGCTCCTCCTTATATAGGGTTTGTCACATGACTCTTCAAAACCTATCATCTCACTTCTCCATTTCCAGCTTATCAGCTGCTGCCACCAGAGGGCTCTGAACCCAAATCCTCGCCCACCCAACTATATCTCTAGCATGGATGCTGCTGTTGCCTACACTATTCATTTTCCTCCAACTGGCAAGCAAATCCTCCCTGCCAACAACTATCCTGTCATGCAAAGAGCATCCGACGTTTATGCCTCCAAACCTAACCCCACAGCCTTGCTACACTGCCTATGCACACATGGCTGCTCAAGCCAAAACAAATGAACACTACAGTCTCATTAGTGCTACCATTCTACCTCCTTCATTTCACATGGGCCACTCGTCCTACATACTTCAACCTACCGACTCCCCCCAACTACCTCTACCTCTCGAACCACTACAACTTGCCCTAAACTTCCCTGGGTTAAACTTAAACATCTCATGAACCTTCTCCTACTCCTGTCCGGGGACATAGAGGCAAACCCCGGTCCAAACACCCCAGCCTCAAACACCCACTCCCCTTTCTCTTTCCCCAAAGACCTCCGTATCATCCACTTAAACACCTGCAGCCTTCTATCTAAATTCTCTCTGCTGCAACCTCTTGCCTTAACCCTGCACCCTGATATCCTAGTCATCACTGAAACCTGGTTAAAACAGCATCACACAGATATGGAAGTATCCCTACCACGGTATGCTATAATCAGGCGTGACCGCCAAGGTAAAAAGTGAGGCGGTGGCAGAGCTATGTACATCGCAAATAGTCATCAGTTCACTGTAGTGGACATCCCCATATCCCCTGGAAACATAGACTCAATACTCATCAAAATCTCTCTTCCTAGTTCCATCCCCATCTATGTGGCTGGCTCATACTGCCCCCTGCACTCCCCCCGAGGACATCCTTTCCCACTTGGGCAACTTACAGTATCTAGTGGTTGGGGGAGAGCTCCATGTCTCCGGCGATTTCAATATAAACTGGCTCGGACCAGATAAAGCCCACCTAAAGACCAAAATTAAGGCCCAGATCTCTCTCAACTCATTACTGACCCCACCAGGCTAAATCCCAAAACTCAAAACCATACCTTACTGGACTGGGCTCTCACCTCCCACCCACATAGAATACTAAGCGCAGACCTCCTACTTGATTCCATAAGCAATCATCATATGATTTTTATGGTCAGGAAGGTATACTCCCCCCCTGCCCCACCACCAAAGACATTAATCACCAGGTCCTATAACTCCCTCAACTTAGTCTCCATCCTGTCGGACCTAGGATGAATAAACTGGTCTTTCACCCAGAGGCACCCTCCATTGACATAGCTTTTGAGGCATTCAAAACAAACTTCCTTAACATCTGGGACAAACTTGCACCATTACGAATGAAAAGAGTCAAAGGAGCACATCTCCTCTCGATCTTGGCCGACATTATCAGAAAATGCCATGCCAGGGACCATGCCTGGAAAGCTTATAAGAAGATGGGCTCACAGGATTCCCTCACTTCATAGAGATCCCTTCGTAACGCGTGTACAAACAGCATTCGCCAAGCAAAAAAAACATACTTCCTATCGGCATTCAGCAAACATTTAAATCACCCAACTGACTTCTGGAAATCGCTCAAAACCCTGCTCCCCCCCCCCAAACCTGCACCCCCGACACTACAAGCACAGGACACCCTCCTCTCTGACCCAATATATTTAGCTGAAGCTTTTAATACCCACTTCTCCAGCTTCACTGAAAAGCTCCTTTCCTCCCTCCTCCATTCTCACCCCCTGGTTCCCCCACTGCACAGGTGCCCCTCAGCATGCCCCCACAACCACAACCATACCATTCTCCTTACGCCCAGTATCCCAAGCAGATGTCTTTTGCTCCCTTTGGGCATTAAACCCAAACAAAGTTAAATGCCCTAGGTCCATGGACACAAAGATGCTTAACCTCTCCACCCCAGCAATAGCCGCACGTCTAGCCGACCTTTTCAATCAATCCTTTTCTGAGGGAAAGCTACCTACAGCCTGGAAACTGGCTGCCATTATACCTCTGCCAAAAGAAGGTGACCTCTCCTCCCCAGGAGATTACCGACCCATCTCCCTACTTCCTATCCAGGCCAAAATACAGTAACGCCTGGTCCTATCCCAACTCACTCCGTACCTAGATGCCTCCTCCTTTTTTTCACCTTTCCAATCGGGCTTCCATAAATCCCACTCGACCATCACCTCCCTGCTTCGAGTCACAGGTGACATCCTCACGAGTATGGACAAAGGATATATCACCTCTGCCATCTTCATTGCCCTAGCCAAGACCTTTGACACTGTCTCCCACTCCCTACTACTCACCAAACTCACCAACGCAGGACTCTCTACACCGGCCATTGAATGGTTCCATGACTACCAAGTAGGCAATAAACAAGTAGTCAAAATAGCCTCTCACACCTCCCACCCATTGCCTGTCCCTGCAGGTGTCCCCCAAGGCTCAGACCTGGGTCCCCTTCTCCTCTCTATCTTTCTAAATGACCTCCCAGCAGCATGCTCCTGCTGTTCCATTCAGATGTATGCAGATGACACTGTCCTATACGCCTCAGGTCCCACTACACACAGCGTAGCAACCCTCCTCCAGGAAGATTTTAACACCATCCAAAACTGGTTCAGGTCAAACCAGTTATTTCTTAACTCTAAAAAAAAAGTATCACTAACGTTTGGCTCCCCACAAAGACTCTCCCACCAAGCCCCCAGACCCCCTTTCACAACCTTGGATGGAACTCTCCTGGAAAACTGTATGATCTTCACATATCTGGGCATTTGGCTAGATCAATATCTAGATTTCTCAGCTCACATCACCTCTATACACAAGCGGCTGCTCCCCAAACTTGGCGCACTACACCATAACAAAAGCTGCCTCCCCCCACAGACAAGGCATGCCATTGTTCAAAAAATGATCCTTCCCATACTCGACTATGGTGATATAGTTTACTCCATCGCCCCTGGGTCCGCCATGCCCAACCTAGACACCCTGTTCCACTCCTTCTGCTGCTTCATCCTCGACTGCCCCAATCAACACACCATTGCAACCTCTACAGCTCGTTAACCCTGCCATCCCTCCATGATTGCAGACAAACAAACTGCACTAGGCTCACAGCCAAATATTGGTCACACTCCCTTCCCCCCCACCTGACCACTTCCCTCTCCCAACAAGCTTCACTTGCGTACTCCCTTAGGAGTACCGACCTAAGACTACTCCATGTCCCATTTATACGCACAACCAAAGGCCAGGCTGCTTTTAATTACTGCATACCTCATACCTGGAATGTCCTACCTGCCCCCATCTGACATGCAACAAACCCCTCTCTACATAACAAATGACTCAGAGCACACTTCACCTCCAGCTGCTCCTGTTTCAACTAAAGAAACATTTTCATATGGCACGCTGAAAAAACTAATAAATATTGTACAATATTCTACCCTCTGTGCAGTTACACTGAATGTATGTATCCTACCCTTGGCTGCTATTTTTCTCCCAAATTTTTTCTTCTAAATTGACAATGTACAAGCTTTGCTTATTTCTGTACTGTCTAAGCATTTCCAATTTATGTATGTGGGTCTTGGCCCCCAGGTCACATCTGGAATCGAGCATGTTGCTCAGTATGCTTTCCTGGTAAAACTTGTAAATAAATAAATAAATAAATAAACTTTCAGCATTGGATCTCAGCACACTGCCTCAACTTACTCCTGACAATATGCAGTGGTCTCCATCCCAAGATCATATGATTAAGCCTGTGTTGGACACCATTCATGCTTGGAAAAATATGTCCAAACTTCATTCTCAAGATCCCACAACTGCTCTGCTATTCAGAGAGGTGCCCAGGTAAAAGTTGCACAACAAACTGCTCTACAGAGAGACTACTAATAGACAAAGTCAAGTTGCCAAACAACAGCTAGTATTACCTTCCACTTTTAAACGTGTGGTTCTACGTGCCCTCTGAGACCAGATGGGACATTTAGGTTGTGACCAAACTGCTGACCTGGCGTGTGCTCATTTCTACTGGCCAAAAATGGGAGTTGACATAGAGACTCATATCAGCACTTGTAGTTGTAGCTTGCAGAGGAAAGCTCAGTGCCAGAGGGCAGTCCTCTTGGTTAACATTTCTACCAGTGCACCCATGGAGCTTGTGTGTATTGACTTTTTGTGTTTAGAACCAGATCAAAAGAATATTGGTAATGTGCCGGTACTGACTGATCACTTTACTCGCTACGCCCAGGCCTATCCAAACAAAGACCAAAAGGCAGCCACCATGGCAAAAGTTTTAATAGAACCATTCCTTGTCCATTACAATGCCCCAGAGAGGATTCACTTTGGTCAGGGGAGAGACTTTGAAAGCCACCTGATTAAAGACATGCATTGACACTGGGGACTGCGAAAGTCCTGAACTACCCCTTATCACCCTCAAGGGGATTGGCAGCCTGAATGATTCAATCAGACATTACTAGACATTCTGGACACACTTCATCCCAGAGACAAGCTGAGATGGAGTCAGCAGATAAGCACATTAGTTCATGCCTCTTACTGCACCAAAAGTGAAGCAACTGGGTTCTCCCCCCATTACTTAATGTTTGGACAAGAAGCAAGGTTACCAGTAGACATCTGTTCTGGAGTGTCCCTTGATGGAGTCAAAGCAGAGAATTACCTCCAGTATGTCCAGAAACTAAAAGCTCAGCTAAACCATGACTACCAGTTAGCCCACACCATAGCAGCCAAAAGAAATTTAGTCAACAAAAAAAGGCACAACAGGCATGGTAAGGCACAAGAACTGCAACCTGGGGATTGAGTCTTACTCAGAAATTTTGGACTACATGGAAAACTCAAGATAGCTGACAGGTGGCATCACACCCTGTACATTGCTGTTAGCTAGCTTGAGGAACTACCAGTTTACAAAGTACATCCAGACAGTGATCCATGAGCTGTAAAGGCAACACACAGAAACCATTTGTTAAAAATTGTGCAAATCATCATTGATTCTGCACCCCAATATACTGGCCTTCCCAGGCCTGTAACCCATACTGCAGCTAAAAAAACAGCTAATCTCTCTTCTGGTTGTTAGAGACTCAAGGCAATCCATCAGCTATGCTCTCAATGAAATTGACTGTGAGTCTGAATCTGGTGATAGTGAGTGTGAAGCCACTTATTATCCATCTTATGAAATGAATCAGTTGTTTTAAGGGAACCCTCTGTGTAATATGGTTAATGGGACTAGACCCTCAGAACTGCCTAATGCTCCAGCTATCTCCACTACTCCTGTGCCCCCTGAGAGTGAGGTGCAATGTGTGAATTCAGATGTAGCTGACTCCTTGCATCTTGTGGAATTAACTGAGCCTCAAGAGGTGGATTCTGACCATGATAGCACAACTGGTGACATACCAGAAAGTTCTGAGCTGTTTGCAACTAATGATTCCAATTGTGTTATAGACAATAATGTTACTGAAACTGATGACGTCGACAGTATTAGCAATGTGTTATGTGATTTAGATTCCATGGCATTTCCTCTTGATGACAAACCTGGAAATTCAGAGCAAAGTAATGAAAGTATTTCTGTTGAACCAATCTAACAGTGCAAGAAAATTAAAGTGTTCCTTTTTCAGAACAGACAGCCAGTGCAGAGGTACCCTTTTCATCAGAAGCTGTTTTATTATGCTGGCAGTATAGCCTAGAGTTTAAAGTAATGAGCTGTGAATGAGCTTAGTGCATCCAGCAGACCAGACCTTGGTTTGATTCACACAACCTCCACTTACATACTGTGTGACTCTGAGCAAGTCACTTAACCACCCAGGGCTCCCAGGTCACCCCTGAAAACAGATACTTGTGCCTAGTGGGCCTTACCCATTTACCAAAGACTAAAATAAAAAAAAAAATAAATGTTGATAAATAATGAGGTAGGACTGATCATCTCAAATGTAGATGTTGAAAGGAGTCTTTATTCAGCTGTGGGCTGTGTGAGAAATAATATATTGCACTTGATATCTGCAACAACGTGCACTTTTGCTCAATTCTGTGGGAGGTGAAACTAACTACCCTTGGTAATTGCTTTTTATTTACATATTTGTTTAGTGTTTAACCAAGAAGGGGCTTGCGAACTCTGTTTATCTTGTGAGTAACTTCAGAAGGATTTAAATACTGCATTTGGGTAGACCCTTGGAGGTAGCTAGATTGTCTACTAGGATTTTCTGACAGTTAAACTATTTTTAAATAATTTACAGGTGGCTGAGGAGTTGAAAAAGGAGCTTGCAAACTCTGCTTATCTTGGAAGTAACTTCACAAGAGTTTGAATACTGCATTTTGGTTGTCCCTTGGGGGTAGCTGGATTGGCTACTAGGATTTTGGGACAGAAACTATTTTTGAATAATTTACTGGTGCATTGGAGTTTGTGATAGTTAAACTATTTTTAAATAAGTTACTGTGGTTAAGGAGTTGTCACAGCAAAACCTGCAGTGTGAATTGAAACGCAGATAGCCTCAGGTGCAGGCAATTGTTCCCCTCATTGTTTTCAGACCACAAAGTGTTGTATTGGAACAGGAAAGGTTGCATCGTAACCATTGTCAACAAATTGCCCTGGGTGGAGATATCCAGACTAGATCAGAACACTATAAGTTACTGGTGGCTGCAATATTTAGAGTCACAAAGCACATCTTCTTGACCTGGAAGGACACTACTTCTTTATTCAGCTGTGAGCTGTGTGAGAAATTCTATATTGCACTTGATATCTGCAACAACGTTCACTTTTGCTCAATTCTGTGGGAGGTGAAACTAACTACCCTTGGTAATTGCTTTTTATATACATATTTATTTAGTGTTTAACCAAGAAGGGGCTTGCAAACTCTGTTTATCTTGTGAGTAACTTCAGATGGATTTAAATACTGCATTTGGGTAGACCCTTGGAGGTAGCTAGATTGTCTACTAGGATTTTCTGACAGTTAAACTATCTTTTAATAATTTACAGGTGGCTGAGGAGTTGAAAAAGGAGCTTGCAAACTCTGCTTATCTTGGAAGTAACTTCACAAGGGTTTGAATACTTCATTTTGGTTGTCCCTTGGGGGTAGCTGGATTGACTAATAGGATTTTGGGACAGAAACTATTTTTAAATAATTTACTGGTGCGTAGGAGTTTGTGATAGTAAAACTATTTTTAAATAAGTTACAAAGGTTAGTTGAATTACTATAAAGAGCAGTACTCACCCGGGTGGTGGAGCAGTGGTGTGTTTGATTGTTTCCAACAGTCACCTGTGGTTGTGGACTACCCACTCCCCTTCCCCACATCCCACCCCCCCCAGCCGTGGCATTTCCTTTATAGCTAAAGTTCTGACATCACTCTCAACAGGTCTTGGGGCAGAACTGTCATATTCTTAATAACACATCACAGTGCATGAAGGGTAAGTACACACCACCAAAATATATATATATATATATATATATATATATATATATATATATATATATATATTTTATATTATAAGGGAGAGGGACATGTGGGAGTGGTGCAATGCACTGGCTGTGGGGCAGCAGTTTTCTGGGAGACATTCTGGAAACTGTGCAGTTGTCCTATTTGCAGACAACTGTCAGTTCTGAGGGAGGAGATTGCCCACCTCCAGGCTGAGCTGGCAAGGACTAAGGAGGCCTCCCCCACCCAAAGAGCACCACTGCCACAACCACTGCCTCAGAGGTGGCCAAGTATGAAGAGCAGTTGGACCACAGTGGGTTCTGGGAGGGTGCGGGTGGTGGAAAAGAGGCAAAGACCCCTAGTTGTACCGCTACACAAATCTTACACCAGTCTGGCAGAGCAAGGTTCCTCTATGATGGCACCCTCAGTGGAGACCAAGAAGAATGCAGAGGACATCCACAAGGGAGACCCACAAAAGGGTGGCAAGGGACACCACAGGGGAAGGAAACAGCTCCTGAAAGGACACTCAATTGTTAGGGGGTAGAACTGGGGAAGGGAGAGGAGAGAGAAGTAAGGTGCCTGCCTGGTGCCATGGCTTGGAGGGACAAGAAGAAAATCCTCACAATTGCAGAATCAGCATCACAGGAGAGGGAACTAGATATCATTGTCCACCTTGGGACACATGATCTAGCTAGGCATGGAATCAGCGCAGTGCAGGATGAATTTGTGGAGTTGGGAAGGGGCCTCAGACAGGTAGCAAGCATGGTTACCTTCTCAGAGGTGCTGCCAGTCCATGGCAGGGGTGAGGCTAGGGTACTGCACACCATGCAGTTTAATGAATGGTTGCAAAACTGGTGCAGAGCACGGGGTTTTGGCTTCATTGGGGACAGGGGGTACATCTGGAGAGATGAAGGTCTATACTGGCATGATGGTCTGCATCTGTCCATGAAGGGAACCAAGCTCCTAAGTGACAGGTTTAAATGCTTCCTTGGCAGGCTTTTAAACTAGCCAAGGGGGAGGTGCTGATAAGAGGCAGGAAATTTCAAGCCTCCCCCCACAAAACATGGCAGGTAATAAGGTAAACACTGAGCTACAGAGCTCAAAAGAGGGCAGAACAGGGGTAAATGGAAAAATAGACAAGGGCAATAAGAGCAGGAATGAGGGAAAAAAGGATAAATCCAACATTAAATGAAGGGCAATGAGTACCAATGCGCATAGTCTGGGAAACAAGCTTCCTGAGCTAGTAGCCATGATGGAAGATGAAAAATTGGATATTGTCACAGTCACAGAAACATGGTACACAGAGAACTATGACTGGGATGTCAACATACCGGGGTACACAGTCTACAGAAGGGACAGGGAGGGTAAAAGAGGAGGTGGAGTAGCTCTATACGTAAGGGAAGGGATCAAAGCTACAGAACTAAAAAGTAAAGGGGCAGGACAAGAGGCACTCTGCGTCACCTTGGAGACAGGGAATGGCATCACAATCCGCACAGGGGTTGTATACAGGCCTCTGTCTCAAGGGAAGGAAACAGACAAGAAAATGATGGAGGACATTCTCAAAATGGCTCAAAAGGGGGAGATACTGTTGATGGGGGACCTGAATATGCCGGATGTTAACTGGATGACATGTAATGCAGCCACATCCAACAGCAGTGTCATTCTCGATGCCCTGCAGGGGGCAGGCCTTAGACAGCTAGTGTTGGAACCCACTTGGGAGGGAGCAATACTAGACCTGGCACTCTCAAATGGAGAGAAGATCACAAATTTAGAAGTTAGTAGACATCTGGGAACAAGTGACAACTGCACAGTGTGCTTCACAATAAGCACAACCATAGAGACAAGCTATACAAAAACAAGGATACTGGACTTTAGAAGGGCTGACTTTGGCAAGATGGGTGAATACCTGAGGAATGCACTAGCAAAGGGCCAAAAAGGAGGGGTGGAAGAACAATGGAGAAAAATCAAAACTGCTATCATAGAGGCAACAAGCCTTTGTGTGAAACAAATAAAGAAAACAAAGTGGAGTAAAAAACCACTATGGTTCTCAAATGAGGTGGCAGGGAAGGTTAAGGAGAAAAAGGCTGCATTCAAAAAGTATAAGGAATCACAGAATGAGCATGACAGGGAACTGTATCAATTAAAGCAGAAATAAGTGGGGAAGGCAGTCAGAATAGCAAAGGCCCAAACCGAGGAAAAAATAGCCAACTTAGTTAAGAAGGGGGATAAAACCTTCTATAGGTACATTAGGAAACATAGAAAGGTTAAGGGAGGAATAGTGAAGATTAATAAAGGAGAGGGGAGGTGGGCAGAGGGAGACAGCGAAAAGGCAGAGATACTGAATGAATACTTCTGCTCAGTATTCACAAAAGAAGATGAGGAGTTACCTAAACCAGACAATAGAAGCACTCTGGGTAGGGGGGTTGACACCAGTCCATTTACAGAAGAAAGAGTCCTGAAAGAACTCCTAAAACTTAAGGTGGACAAAGCAATGGGGCTTGATGGGATTCACCCCAGAATCCTAAAAGAACTAAGGGAGGACCTAGTGACACCACTGACCACAATTTTTAGCAAATCATGGGAGGATGAGGTGGTACCTGAGGACTGGAGGAGGGCAGATGTGATTCCCCTTCACAAAAGTGGGAGCAAGGCAGAAGCAGGAAACTACAGACCTGTAAGTTTGACCTCAGTGGTAGGGAAAATGATGGAATCACTTCTGAAAGAAAGAACTGTTGAGTACCTAGAGGCCAGTGGGGCACAGGACCCAAAGCAGCATGGATTTACAGCAGGAAGGTCATGTCAGATGAATTTAATTGATTTCTTTGACTGGGTGACCAAAGTAATAGACCAGAGAGGGGCTGTGGCTATGGCCTGCCTACCTAGACTTTAGCAAGGCAATTGACACAGTCCCGCCCAAAAGACTAATAATCAAGTTAGCCAGCCTTGGAGTGGGTTCCAGGGTGGTAGCCTGGGTAGCAAACTGGCTGCACAACAGGACACAGAAGGTAATAGTGAATGGAACACATTCCGAAGAAAGTGGGGTTACTAGTGGAATTCCTCAGGGCTCAGTACTGGGTCCACTCCTCTTTAACATCTTTATAGGTGACATTGCAGAGGGTCTGGAGGTAAAGGTATTCCTCTTTGCAGATGACACAAAGATCTGTAACAGAGTTGATACACAAGGGGGGGGTAGAAAGGATGAGAAGGGACTTGTCAAGGTTGGAGGAATGGTCAGACATATGACAACTTAGATTCAATGCAAAGAAGTGCAAAGTAATGCACCTGGGAAAGAAAAACCCGGGAGAAGAGTACACAATAGCAGGGGAGGTACTAACAACAGCAAAAATGGAAAGGGACTTGGGAGTAGTCATATCAGATGACCTAAAGGTGGGTAAGCAATGTGAGAAGTCAGTAAGGAGAGCCAGGGGGATACTGGGATGCTTAGGACGGGGCATTACAAGTAGAAAAAGGGAAGTGGTTATCCCTTTGTACAGACAGATGGTGAGACCCCATCTGGAATACTGTGTGCAGTTTTGGCAACCCCATCTACGCAAGGACATAGACAGGATGGAAGCAGTCCAGAGGAGGGCAACTAAAATGGTGCAGGGTCTGCATCATAAATCATATGAAGAGAGACTGAGAGAGCTTAATATGTATACCCTTGATGAAAGAACGGACAGGGGGGACATGATAGAAGCTTTCAAGTACCTCAAGGGAATCAACAACGTCCAGGAGGGTAGCATCTTTCAGAAAAAGAGATGTGTAGGAACAAGGGGGTGCAATTTAAAGATAGAGGGGGGACAGCTCAGGGGCAATGTGAGGAAATTTTTTTTCACAAAGAGAGTGATGGATGCATGGAACCGCCTTCCTGGGGAGGTTGTTGGGTCTAAAACAGTGGGGGAATTCAAACATGCATGGGACAGGCATAAGGCAATTGTAGTGGGGGTTTCAGGAAGTAGGCTGTTGGTTAACTAGAATCTGCAGCTTATCCAATAGGAAGGGAAATGGGCAGACTGGGTGGGCGAAGTGGTCCTTATCTGCCGTCAAAGTCTATGTTTCTATGTTTCTATGACTCCCCAGGAAGACCTGTAGTCCTCTCCATGAATGTAGTTCACAAAGGGGTGTACATTTCTGAGAACTCTCTTCCAAAACTAGGCTACTCCACCACCTCAAAGTTAATAGTGAAATCCTCCAGTCAGTATACTAATGCTCTTGCCCCATGTAGCCCAAGTGTAGCTGATAGGGATAGGCCCCAAGCCATGTGGGTTAGTGTGCAGACTGTAGCACAAACAAGGGTTGTAAGAGTGCTGTGTCTAGCTACTTGAACCTTTTAACTTGGTTATGAAAAATGTTTATGAAAATGTGTTCTTATGAAAACTTCATTTGTGAAATGAAAAGTATAGTGATGCTGTTGTTATAGCTAGTTACTTTTACTGATGCGTCAGAATTTATTTTATGGTATACCAATGAAACACGCATGTATTTACGTATAATGTTTCCTATGTAGCAATTATGTAGTGTGTGTAGACTCGATAAGGATGCCAGGTTTTTCCAGGCAGAGATGAGTATAACCCCCCACCACCAATTTGGGGTTTACCTAACGTTTTCTTGGGCTCCTTAATGCCCACTGTCAGGCTGGATGACCTGTCTTAAGTGGTTCTGTTCCATTTGTGTGAGAGTGCCCTATTGAGCCACCATGCCTTTCCCTTTAAGAGAATATCTAAACTGTGTTAAGTGAATGGTCTGAGTTGGGTCTGAGTGTATTAGGACTTGCTAACGGCCAAACATTACTCTGATTTGCTCCAATCAGCAGTCACTATTTTGCACAGAGGAAACTATGTAGGAACTGTGCCTGTTTACTGTCTGTACCTTGTTATATTAGACATAGAGAAGTTTGTCTAACCTGCTTTATTTGCAGATTGTTCATTTGGATGGGAACCATCATGTTAGGTCTGGTACTTTCAGTAATTGGACCAATTAGACTCTAGGGGCCTAAAATGGATCCTACCCCAGGTGTCTTGTGCAAAGGAAAACTGTTTTTTAATGTTGGTGCCAATTTGGCCTGGAGGGGGAGCCCTTACTGTGACTGACAGCTCCTTTAGCCAACCAAATCCATGGATTTACAAGGAAAATGTCCAGTGTACCAAGAGACAGTGGATCAGTTAGAGGTGGAGGCTGAAGTGTGAACAGATTGAGCATACGAGCAGCTGCTCCTAGAAGGAGAGAAGGGGAATCTGTAGGAAGAGGCCCAACTTGTCTCCCTGCCACCTTTCTCCTGCTTGAGACTGCCTATAGCGTAAGTTGGACTTGTCCGATTCCAGTCTGGAACTGCGGCAGATAAAAAGAAGTTTATTAGTGCTACTTGCAATTTGGACCGAAGACTCACTCCTGTAGCAATCAGCCCAGCTTAAGTGTGAGACATACTCGGATTTAAAAGTTTGCTAAGTAAATCTGCTGAAGTTGCAACCAGACTGTATCCAAACTGTACCCAGGGATAATTGTTTACTTTAAATGTGCTGAATGTGTTACGTGGGCTGAGACCTGCCTGCCCAGTGACAGACCTGTTATGCCAGCTGAAGGCTACAGCAGCAGAAGATCACGAAGTTTGCCAGACTGATCATCCTGCCTGGGCCTTACCAAATCAGTCTAGGCTGCAACTCCTGCACCTGAGACTGTTTCAGTGAGAGACCAGCTCAGGGATCCAGTCCCTGCATAGCAACAACATGCAGGTTGTGGCCACCTGGAGGAAAGACCATGAAGAGGAGGGGTGTTGTGTCAGCCCTGTTTCTCCATGCTTGTCTTTCATCACCACAAGGTCTCCATATTGCCTGCCTTGTAGCAGATTCCTGGTTCCGTGAGTACAATCAGGGTAGCTCCCTGCAACTAGTGTTTAAATCATCTGTGGTACCATCTAATTGTTCATTTCTTGGGTTACACAGGACTGAGCCAACCAGTTAAAATTACAAATAATTTGGTTGTTTTGCATCTTAACTGCCTTTCTTTCTACCAAGTGCCCCAACATCAGTTGCAACACAGGCCACCCCTGGCAACACTTCTGGCTAGCCAGACTTACCATCCTGGGTACCTAGTGTTGTGTGACTGTCATGTTGGGACTAAAAGTGCATGCCAAATCTGAATCACATCAGATTGCTAATCATTTGACTAAATGTTTGCCCCTATCTTGTTCACTGCACCTAAAAAAATCTGATTGTCTTTTTTCACGTTTAACCTGGCTAGTGTGCACATTATTAGTTGGGTTACAGAGTTAACAGTGTGCAATTGTATTACTAATCTTACTTTACAGGGGGTATCCATGGAAACTGCAGCAGATCTAACCCTGGTGGTTTAGTGTGAAAGGTGTGTGCATATTATTACTGTTCCATACTGCCTGTGAATTTATTACTGACCAGGTACTGGGCCACTAGGAAGATAGGTGGGGAGTTATATCTTCCCAGAGGGCTATGCTAGAGGAGACAAGCATTCCCAATACCACTACTCTAGGTGGAGGTACCTTATTAGTGAACTCAGGCCCGTCAATCTGTGTATAGCTATACAGGCAGGGTTAGTAGCCCTTAGAATAGTGTTGCCTAGGGGTAACACCAGCATATGGTAAGATAAGTAATGTCAATAAATAACTACATGTAAATTCTTGGATCAAGTAGTTACAACAATTTGCACTAAATCTCTGAAAGATCTGGCCATCCCAACACAGATCTTCTATCAGTATTAAGATTGGTTTAGAGCAGTTTGCAGTATCCCAGGGTTCATTCCCTATGCAAACAGGTTTATTGTTATTTTTCTTTAAAAAAAACTCATGTGTAGTATCCTTTTGAATGTTTAAATGTTATAGCGCAATCCAGTTTATCCAAATTAGATTTTAACCTTTTTTGTTATTCTAGCTGTCAAGATGTGCAGCACCATTACTTGATGTCCTGGACAGAAGTGGTGTACTGGGTGGGAAGTCAATAGCTTTTAATCACTGCAGATGAAAGCTGTTGCCGTCAGATCTGACAAGATTTGTATTGCTTTGGAAGTATTGAATTTACAGAATGTTTGCTGCTGATTAACCTGATTCAAATCATAATTTAATAAAGGTGTCTTTTTGACTATGCAAAACATGGGCATTATTTTTTTTTCCCTTTTTCATCCATGAAAAATGTGACCTCATACAATCAGTGCTTGTAGCAAGTAAACCTCTAGTAACCTGAGATAGTTTGTCACAGTAGTAGTTTCAGGGAATCTTTATTCTCAACAGGATCGAAATAATAATTTCTTTCACCATATGTTGTATTTTGTTTTGCTCCTCTTCTGAAACTCAAACTTGCTAACCACTGCGTTGATGAGAATGGATGTAAATGTTAGGTTAGTGTGCTGCTTCAGATCACTTGTTCAAATTTATTTTCTCCTTTATTTTTTCTTTCTCCTACAATGATGACACCTGAGAAACAGTTTGATAATCACAAGCATCAGTACATATAACATAGAGGATAATGCCTGATATACAGGTGATAACCACGGTGCTAGGGCATCAATAAACCTCAAGAGTGCAGCTCAAGAGGTTTACCATTGCCCGAGCAACCACGACAGGTGATTACACTGTGGTTATCACTTGTACATAAGGCATTGTCATTTATAGTGTATGGGACTCAACATGAGAAGTTACCCCCCCCCCCCCGAGACAAGTAATTTAGCCTTACCTTATTAATGAATCTGTACTACGGCCTCATGATCGTGTAGGAAAACAATTTATTAAGTTACATGGACTGAACAACAGTGGGCTGAAATAGCACCAGAGTTAAAATCTCTATCAGTCATGCAATCGTTAGACTCAGTAACAGTAAACTGTGACAACTGGAATGTTATTTCAATACTGTACTGAGGCTAACAATCTCATTCTGGGTCTGTAGAGTACTGGATAACACTGGCATTCTGTTTCATAAACCCACTGCCATGATATAGATGAGAGGGGTTATAAGGTTATGACATCATGATAGTGGGATTACAAGGTTGTAAACAGTTTAGTTTCAGTGGATAATAAGGGCTACCAATACATTATAAGGATGTGTTCATGGAGACGGGTTATGAATTGGGGGAGTAAAACATCTGGTTCAACAGCAGATCAGTTCTAAGAAATAATGCACAAAGTGGTGTATATAAACCATGAGGCCAAAGGCAAAGTGAGTTCGGTTGCTGGCCATGCTGTAAAATATGGTTTACACACACCCCTGAGTGCCTTATTGCACTTATAAAATTGGATCCTTCTTCTTTTACTTTTGACTATTGAGAAAAGCATGTTTATATGTAGAAAAAATAGATTAACTTGTGTGCATTTGTGATAAAAATTTCCTTCCGCCCACTGCAAGTGATGACATTGATGGTGTCATTGCATTTATCGCCTATTTTCTTCTTCCTGTTTCTTTTCTTTGTTGTTCTCCACATTCAAGATCTGGAATGTTTATCATCGAATGTTTACTATGGAATACATGGATTCAAAATTTCTGCTCAGTACCACTGGCAGAATGTTTTGCTACTAGCACGCTGTACACATGGACAACATAGAGAATACTGGATGGGCAACTATGCACAACCAGTGTGTTCTACCACAGATGGGTTCTGATTCCCTCTGACCTCAAGAGTGAAGCTTGAGAGGTTCATGGGAATCAGAACCCCGAGGTGACAGACCACACAGGTTGTGCATAAAGTTGCTCATCCTGTATTTTTTATAGTGTATAGTAGTACTATGTGAAATGTGTACTTGGTGTTTTTTTTCCCCTATTTTTCATAATGAAACTGACTTGAAAAGTCTCTAGAGGTTCTAGAATACTGTCATCACAGAATTAAATAGAGGAAAGCAACAATGTGCCAGGATTCCAAGTGGTTCTGCTGCGGTAGTGACATCACTACTGTAGCAGAACAAGCATATTCCAGGCATGGAATTTCATGCATTCCACTATACACTATAAAGGCCTTTATTACAACCAGAGACTCAGTTATCTCACTGTCATCGCAAGAAGAAGAGCGTTCCCTGATAAGCAGGTAAAGATAGAAGGGGGATTTTTTACTGTCAGCAAAGAAATAGTTGCAGTGAAAACTATAAACAATTCTTATTGCTTCTAGTTTGTTTATGTATGTAAGGAGAGTGTGATAATCAGGGAAACAACAGTTAGTAAATGTGTTTTAATTTTTATTTAAAGTAGTTTTATTTTTAGGGCCCAGATTACATTTTTTTTACAGTGTAAAGATAGCAGCCATGTTTGTGGTGGAAGATCAATTCTGGCAGTCTGTGTTCCAAATGCTCATTGATCTCTGTTGCAGACTCTTCACTGCTGAGCAGTCCTTTTTTTTAACTATGCGTAAACCATATTTTACACATAAATAAGAGCCAATCAGATTATATAATTTTACCCTGTCATTTTATAATCTTTGTTATGCATCGCATCTGAACAAAATGAACACCTTACTGTTTTCATAACTCTAAGAAACTGTCTTTTTTATTGATATCCAACATTATGTATTTATTAAGAAACTGCATGTGGTCACAATCATTTACTTGCTTTGTCTGTAGTAAAAAGAGGAACCACATGATCATAACTGAAACATGAAAAATAAATCTGCCATCCCAGATAAGCCTGGTAATAACGTTATTCATTACAGGATGCCACCCTGTGCATGTCGGACAACTTAGTGTTTATCTTACTGGTGCACTACCCTGTTCTGCAGCACTACAAATGGCACCGTGGTGTAAAAACATACCTCCTATATAAGCACACTGCTGCATGCATTAGCAGCGGTAGTGATCGGTGAACACCATAAATATTAATAAAGATGCATCAGTTTCCAAGAGTAACAACTTGCACTTCACTTGGAAAATTGATCTCCCTTCTCATTTGTCTAGATTTTTTCCTAAATTGAGCCACTGCTTCTCTGTGACTCTACCTTTATATCATTTTAATCATTTTGTGACTTATGTTACTGGGACAGAGTGGAAAGAGTGGGCTCTCCTCAGGCCCCCGTTTTGATCTGCTGACTTACACCTCACACCTGCCTCCCCGCTGTCTCTCCATTTCTCTATTTCTCAGTACTGTGCCATACTTACCACCTTTAATGAATATGAACCGGTGATTTGTATTTGTCAATAAAGGAAGCATATTACAGTTTTGTACTGTATTTTCAAAAGTTTCTGGTGTCTGAACAGCAGAATCACATACCCCCACACTTTCTCTCTGTATCAGATGGCTTTAGTGATTGCATCTCTCCGCTTTCATCTGATCACGCCTCGTCTTCCATTGCTCCATAACTGTATTAATTTTAATTAATTGTGTTCCAATGCTACTATGCCATGAGCTAATCTCGGTGGATTGATAGCAATTAGGAATTGATGACTATGCTCCATTCATTCACTAAAATTGGACATTTACATGAAGTTTTTCATTAGAACAGCTGTAGGCAAACATAGTATAATGGATCAGGAACTGTTTATCAAAACAAAAATAACAAACATTTGTCTAATGCATTTTAATTCATTGAACCAACAAGTTTATCTTCCCACACATTGCTTTCAAAAATCACTTACAAATAGAAAAGGCAAATCTGAAGTGAGACAAATGAGCCAAGAGTAATTTAAAATGACTGTGCTCTCTCCTCAGTGTGTCACTTCCCATTGTCATGAGGGCCCTCAGCCATGGTCCACTGGACTAAGCCAAGTCCTTCATCTATGGCTACAGAAGAAATTTTATGCAACAATAAAGTTTGTGTGAACAAACACTGAACTTTAACTGAGAGCAAAAAACAGAACATGAGAGTGTTCTGGTTAACTGGACAATGAAAAACCAAGAGGATCGACTGTCTGTTTAAGTCAGTAGTAATATTTGTTAAGGGCAGTTTGCAGTGCCTCAAGGATCAGTCCCTATACAACACTTACATCAGTGCTAAAGTTGGTTAAGAGTGGTTTGCAGTGACTCGAGGTTCAATCTTAACATGACACTTCCATTAGTACTAAGATTGGTTAAGGTTAGTTTGCGGTGTTCTGAGGTCAGCTTCTACATAGTTCTAAGATTGGTTAAGGTCAATGTGTAATGTACTGAGGTCCAATATCTGCAAAACATATCAGTACTAAGACTGGTTATGGGTGGTTTGCAGTGTCTCAAGGTTCAGTTTCTACAGGGTACATAAATCAATAATAAGACTGGATTAAGGCAGTTTCCAGTTTCACGTGATTCAGTCTCTATACAACACTTGCATCAGTACTAAAACTGGTTTAGGTCAGTTTGCAGTGTCCCAAGGTTCAGTTGCTACATTTATTTAAAGTCTTGGATTACAATACTTTTGAGCTAGAAGCTCTTTTACAAAGGTTCCACATCAGAGAAACACAATAGACATACAATACAAAAAAACTTAACAGGCCAGAGTGGTATAATGCATTTAACTTGCATTCAGGAATCATCCAGCATTAGACTTGACAATTAGATCATTCAAATAACATAACAACAAGTAGGTGTGTACATTATAACATTGTAGCAGACAATAGTGAATCAGCCAAAATGTTGACCTGGTCAAGTTGTATGGTGGGTGAGAGAAGTTGAGGGTAAGAAGGCAAGGAGTAAGAGGGTAAGGGGGGTAAGGAGGGGGGTACATGTGAGAACAAGGCGGGGGTAGCATGATGGTGTGGGGGGAGGGGAGAGTTGTTTCTTGAGGAGGCAGTCCTGGTGCTAAGTGCATGGTGGGGCAGGTAGAGTTTAACACTTACATCAGTACTAAGATTGGTTTGCAGCAGTTTTCAGTATTCTGAGGTTTGGTCACAACACAGCACAACACTTCTGGCAGTATTAAGACTGGTCAAGTGTGGTTTTCAGTGTCCCACTGTTCCATCTCTACATGACACAAAGATATAGTTAGTATGAAAGCCATTATATAAAAAGCAAATTTTATTCTAGTCAAGCCTATTGAAGTTACATTTTTTTTTTCATATAGGTGTTTTTCCATCCAGCCAGACCTTGTTTCACTGAAAACCTTCCAGTCCCAGTGGCCCCTTAGTGGTTGCTAAGAGTCCTTCATTACTTTTAACAACAAGAATGTGCAGCAACTTTTAACAACAGGAATGTGCTATAACTTCTAACAACAGCAATGTGTTGAATGATGACACACTATTTCCATCAAGTCCACATCTCTGTGATGTCCTGAACTCACAGGTATATTCAAAAGATGTCCACATTACGGTAAAAAAATGATGCACAGGTCATTGTCTTGATGAAGGCATCATTTTTGCTGAGCATCTTGCAGAAATTGCCTTTCAAAACTCAGACCACTTTTTTGGTGGTCCAATAGCCATTGCACAAGCAGTAGAAATGTATTGCAGCTGTGATGCAAGTCTTTGAAAATTCAGCTCGGTAATATTAGTTTCTGATGAAGAGAGAGAGTTCACCTTGGAACATCATTCCAATAATATTTGGCAAAGTCCTTTATTATCACATAGAAAACAATGTAAATATTTAGCAATTTATAAACAGGTGCTCCTTGGTTCTGAGCCCCCTGGGAAGATGTAATCTACTGGCCAACTCCAAGGTGGCACTGGATTGGTGGAACATGGCACCCTCCCCATGCTGGAATGCATTGCCATTGCCAGTGCTTTCCTATACCATCTGTCTGGCTGTTTTTGTGCTACCGAACCAAGTCTGCTTCTGAACCTGAGTCACCAATATGGTAGGGCAGTGTGCTGTGATTGTGCTACTGGGTGTCCTGAGGTAAGCAATGTTTTAAATCTGATAAGCAATAAAACTAAGTGAAATTACTTGATTATGTGTACAGTACATGATTTTATTTGTTCACAAAGATATTCCTGAATTAAATGTCAGTAAACATGTTAATGGGAATGCAGGTTTGAATTGTGAGTCATAATATTAAAACCCATTTAAAGTTCTTTACATAGAGGTACTGGGACTGCAGTGTTGATATACTGGTCAAAATCTGTTCTATCTTATGTCAAGACAGCTGCCATTTCAGGGAACCTTCAGACAAAAAGTGTCTCAAATGGGCAAGCTGTGCTCATCAACATACTCTATACAGATTGCCCAGTAGTGACATCACTTAATTCTCAAAGTTCCAAAAAATGGCTGCTGCCTAATTTGCGATATGACAGATTTATGCTGGATTATCTCTGGATTGTTGACATCTACAGGTAAGCCCAATGCCAATGTTTAAAATGGCTGTTATGGCCTTTCACACTCTGTGGGATCCTGCACTCCTACATTCCCCATTTAAGTTGATTTGTAAATTGATGCTCTAAATGTACAGTAGTCCATTAATGCAATTCTCTACACCAGTTGATGACAGGCATAGTTCTCAAAAGCACAGATATTTCATACCAGAATGCCCTTGTAGTCCTATTTACTGCTCATTTCGACAGCATGGTAATCTGTCTCTGAGCGTCTGGTTAAAAAAAGAGAACAACCACTGGAAAGAAGGAGGGAAAGGCAAAGGAAAGGAAATGTTGTATATCATTAAAGATCATGAGGACATTTGTCGAGACTGAGATCTGGTAAAACTAAGTTGCATTTTCTATCCCAAACAGTACTTCATAGATAAATACTAAAGTTACAACAGCTTTAGAGGCCTGATGCTCAGCTGAGATATCTTGGTTTTGGTTAGAGCTCCTCATTCCTTTCATCTGCTTCCAATGTCTATGCAGAATCACCAGAATGCAGATGCTGATAAAAGCCATGAGGATCACAAAGATTAGATCTCGAGTAAAAGATGTAAAACCTATCATTTGAAATACACTACCATTTGGGTAAATTACAATGCAATATCCTAAACTGAATGCACACAGCAGAGTACTGGCATTAGTGTTAACCACTGAATATGGTGCCCCAGATACACTTGAAGACATACTTATTAGAACAAGGAATATAATAATAAATGTGAGATATTTTTTCACTTTAACTTTTAACTAGAACATCTCAGATGAGGAAGTAGTAAGAATCAGATACTTGAAACTGCTGAGCAGACAGGTTAAGTTGATGATCATGGCTGGGGAAATCCTTGCTATGTAGAAATTAACCTTACAGTCAGTATCTGTGTAGAAATATTTGATTCTGAATTTGAACAGTGCATGAGGAATGCCCCCCGTCAAAAGGAAGGTGAGGTTTGATACTGCCAGGTTAGACAGTATCACCTCTGTAGGCATCATCTTGTCTTGGCAGGCAGTCCAGACCAGGCTTGCCAGAACAACTACATTTCAAGATATCCCAACATCAGTTGTTAGACAAGAGGTAAAACCCTTGATCAAGCTCTGCCTCCATTCCTGGTGAGTGTGTGCATGTGTGTGTGTGTGTGTGTGTGTGTGTGTGTTGAAGAAATAAGTTGGTTGGCAGTGCAGCAAAGGAAAGACAGCTTAAAAATTCAAAAAATATAAAAACAGTTGGAAAATATATCTCTTGGGGATAAATAATATGCACTTATTCTTTCTATTATATTAGCCAATATAGAGCAAGAAATGTTAAGACAATAAATGTGGATTTTAAAGGTATTATGGCTTTCACATGACAGCAGAACTTACCATCAGAATTTACCTGCTATTCTGTTAAATTTCTCTCCATTTCATGTCCTAAGCTGCACTATATTATAGGGTAGAGTTTTTCATTGAAGCTGGTATATAAAATGTCAGACATGGATTCCATCACTTGTTTCACCACCTTGCAAGTTTCTTGAGTTGCAGACATGTCAGTTTCCTTTCGAAAATCCACACCAGCACCTAATATATATGAGCACAGCATGTAGAAAGTCACTGCTATGGTTTGATTATACTTGCTGTAAAAATCTTCTTTTGTAACAACATAATTAATAAAAAACATTTTCTGCATCCCCACTATTTTTGTTTTTTATACAGTAGTTTGACACAATTTCAAAACTGATTGAATGCAAAGGACTAAAAGCAGTAGACTATAAAACTGGTTGATTCATGTACCCCAAAGGTAGGCTTCCCATATTGTCTGCCTGCCTGGTTCAACCCCACAACACAGGGGGCTCACAATCACATGGATCAGGAAAAGAAATGGCCACAAATCCAAAATGGTAAATCCCAAATTATAAAATGAGTCAGACATGGAGCTGTACAGAATGTTGAAATTCCAACAGAATGGAATTCCATCAGTAACAGAATTTCAATGTTTTATGTATGTATTTATTTTTGAAATCTGATGTTCAGGGAAGTCACACTAAACTGAGGATCACTTCCAGGTGTGACCAGGTGAAAGGGGAATGCAGGGAACAAATTGACTCATGTTGTACAATATTAAAGAAATCCAAATCTTTTGTATTTTATATTATAGTGGTGTGGTAGCACCAGAATAGTTAGGGTTTAGTGTGCTGATAAATATTAACCCTCTAATTTTGCACCTTTTAGTGTAACCACTGTTGAATGGAACTGCAAAAAATATTTACAGCACAGTGTAGGAGGTAATGTCTTTTAATTTGGCATGTTATTCTTGTCAGATATATGGATTATGAGATCCAAATAGTGCAATTTTAGGAAACATCTATCTTTTTTGCTGTTTTCTTGTTGTCACCTACAGTTCAGATGGCTTGGAATTTTGTTCTGAAATTTTGAGATAGGAAAGACTTGCCCTAGAAAGGTGACTTATGTGTGTTTGGTGAAATAACATTAATCCATTCCAGAGTTATACAGATTTGAAATCTCAGTTCTGAGCATGTTCAGTAGGGTCTTTCAGATATATGTTTCATATGAAAGAAGAATTTCTGTTACAAAAGAAGAATCTTCTGTCTTTAGCCAAAATTCTTCTTTCATGATGAAAACAATCTTCTTTCACTGGCCTGGTGGCACTGAGGGTTGAGGCACTGGATGCCACACCTCTCTCCATGCTGGCAACCTGAGTTTGGGAATGGACTCAAGTTGTTCAGTGGTCAGCAGGACATGGAAAGATTGAACATCTGTAAACAGCTCTGCTTCATTGGGGAAGGGAGACTGTGTGGTGCACTGTAGACTGACACCGAGTGGTAGCTGGGTGTCAGCACAGGCTTGCCACCAAATATGGGGTGGGCCCATGTCCAGGGCATTAGGCTGGCTCCATGGGGTGGAGCCAACTGCTCTGCTCATTGCATGGTTGTGTCCCCAAGGGCAAAACAGAAACAAATTGTGAGCTGAAAGGGTCTATGATGACCTGGCTATTGGATTGGAGGATGAGTCAATTCCAAGGGTGGGATCAAAGCTCCCTGTCGGCATCCCACAAAAAAAAACTTATTTCTTCTGGCAGTCATCTTGTTTCTGTTTTTCTTTAAAAAAACAAAAAACTATTAAAATGATGGCTTGGAGAAGAACAAACACATGCATCTTGTTGAACAGAACCCATTTAGCTTCATTCTGAAGTTTTTTTTTTTTTAAAATGGCCCAAAATATGGTTTGGGCCATCCCCAAAATCCTTAAGTTAGTTTTGCGAGTCCACATTTTGTTTTGTGAGTGTCATCAAAGAAGATTTCCATCTCATTAAAGAAGAATCTCAGCTCACAAAAGAAGATGGTGGACTTTGTTTTTTTATTTTTCATTGTAATTTTGTGAGACAATCTTCATCTTTTGTAATTATGAAAGAACTCACGAAAGAAGAACCTCAGCTCATGAAACAACTAAGAAACAAAACAATAAGCCCACCATCTTCTTTTATGAGCCAAGATTCTTCTTTCATGACTCATGAAAGAAGAAGGTCAAATTATGAAAGAAGAGAGGAGACTTTTTTTTCACATTTCCTTTGTGAGCTTAAATGAAAGAACCACTGTTCTTTTGTGTGATCTCATGAAAAAACTGTTCATGAACCTTCTGTCTGTCTGACTATTTATCTATCTATCTATCTATCTATCTATCTATCTAATATTTTTATACTGTTATGTAAACTGGGGTGCACACCCCGGTATCACTTCTTTATCACCCCTCCCCTTCAGGTTGCCCACCACCATGTTTTCTTTTTAAACAACAGTTGGACTGGTGTGCCCACACCCAGTACCACTTCTCTTGCCCCTCCCCCTCCCCTCTATATATACCACCCCTTCTGAATGCATGTGATGGCAGCAGGGTGCCCTCTGCCAGTGCCACCAAACATCATCCCAACACTAAATGGTCCCTCACCTATATGACCCTTAGCACACACCCCACCCATTAAATATAGGTGGCAGCACCAAGGTGCCCACCAACAGTGCCACTGAGCATAATTCCAGCACTAGAGTGCCCAATCCCCAGTGTCAGATTATGCTCCTTATAATAAAGAAAACCATCCCTAGTTGATCTTTTTATTCCCCCAAAAAAAATCCATTGGTGATCTGCCCCAACCCATAAAAAAGAAAATGGCACCTCACCAATATAACTCTCCTCACACAAACAGACCACCTGCTAAATACTGGTAGCAACACCAGAGTTCCTACCTCCAATGTTGCCGAAGATCATGCTGACACTGGGGTGCCCAATACCCAGTATTGGCTTCTGTCACACTACAATAAAGAAAACTGCCCCTCATTTAACTTTTCAGATTTTTGCCTAAAAAAGTCCACTGGCAATCTGCTCCACCCACTGCACCACCACCTGTCTGGCTGTTTCTCTATCTGTCTATCAGTCTTTCTACCTGTCTATCTATCTATCTATCTATCTATCTATCTATCTATCTATCTATCTATCTATCTGTCTGTCTATTTATCGATCCACGCATGAATGAAGCTGGCCAGGGTGCCCACCCCTGGTGATATTTCTCTTGCCCTCCAAGGTTGCCCATACCAGTCTTATCTGTGATAGCACCCAGTGCCACCAGAGATCCTTCTGACACTGGGGTGCCCAATCCCCCCTGTTAGCCTCGGTCTCCCTACAACATCATGTCCCTTCTTGATCTTTTGATGTTTTCCCCCAAAAGAAAAGTTCAATCAGAGATCTGCCCCCCTCACCACCAACTGTCTGTCTATCTGACCGATCTATCTATCTATCTATCTATCTATCTATCTATCTATCTATCTATCTATCTATCATCCATCTATCTATCTATCTATCTATCTATCTATCTATCTATCTATCTCTCTCTAATCTATTTGTCTCAGTGTGTGTCTGTCTACCAATCAATCAGTCGATCAGTCAGTCAGTCTGCCTGCCTGTCTGTCTGTCTGTCTGTTTATCTATCTATCTATCTATCTATCTATCTATCTATCTATCTATCTATCTATCTATCTGTCTATCTATCTATGAAGCAGACCAGGCTACCCACCCCAGTACCACTTTTCTTGCCCCCTCCCCTCCAAGTCACCCATCCCCTAGTTATTTGTATCAACAACAGGGTGCCCACCCCCAGTGCTGCTGGAGATTCTCCCAATGCTGGGGTGCCCAATCCCCAGTGTTGGCTTTGTCCTCTACAGTAATGAAAACTATCCCTCATCAATCATTTTTTTGAACCTGCAAAAAAATAAAACAGTCCATTAGTGATCTGACATCTCCAATCACCCCCACCTGCCCCACTCCAACCACCACTCAGCACCCACCATCCACACCCCCACACACCCTCACTCACCTGGACAGGTCCCATGATGCAGAGTATCTCTTTGATCGAAGACATGTTTTGCTGCTGGAACCAGTAACTGCTATATGAGAACATAAGGTAAGTGTGGTTTAATGTATTCAATGAGGTTTAAACATTTACTCATAACTTTGTCAAACCTGAACAATTTGTCAGCAGATTTTCATCATGTCCATTTTGTGACCCACCATTCCTATGGGCAACGGTGGTGCATACCAGGTCAGTGATTTTGTGGTTGCTGTGCAAAATCACCTTTGAGGTGGGTTTTGAAAGTTTTCTCCACCTTTGTTCATGAAGTGGGGTCCTAATAAAGTTATTTTGAAAATGTGGGGTAATAATATTGAAAAACAACAAAGTTATGAGCGTGCATTGAAATTTTTACATGCACACTCATAGCTTTGGTAATTTTCAAAATTTTGACCTCAGATTTTCAACATAGCCATTTTTTCACACCACTCCATGTACATGACAGCTGCCATTTTTGAAATCTTGCTCAAAAGATGTTTTCAAACACTTCTAGCATGAAATGTCTTTTCAGTGGCTATTTCAGAATTTTCACCTACTGACTTCATGAGGTTAGGTCATAATATGGCTATGTTGAACATTTGCATTCAAAATATTGAATTATACAGTGGGGTCTAAAAACTGACTTTTTTGATTGGTCAGCTGCTGCTTTATACCATTGGGTAATTTTTGCAGAACAACTACATGAAGTACCAGTCAACCACACATTAAATAAAAGCAAAAATCACTACACACTCAACCCTTAGAATTCCAGTACAGGGTCTGTACTTCTGTAGGCAGATTGACTCTTCTCTTGGTGCAAGAGCCAAAGGGCCCTGTGCATCTCCATCTCTTCATACAGGCTCCTGAAGTGACCTGTGTGAATGAAGGTATAATTCCAATATCTCTGAAAGAAAGAACATTCTTTGAAAAAAATCTTTGTTAATGCATCAGTTAGGGTTTCTGTTCATGCCATAAACAAAGGGAAATATGGTGTTGGGGTATCCCACCCAAATTCACCATGCCCAGGAAGCAAAAGGAAAAAAACATTAGCATACTGGGACTTCAGAATCTTAATGAATCAGTGATGGGGTCTTTCTTGGGGTTCTCAAGCCTAATGCCCACCCCATTCCATGAGCAATGTCACACATGAGCTCTTTTTTTCATGCAGGGCCCACATTGTGGGTCCTGCATGAAGAAAAGTACAACAAATTGTATCATCAACATGTGGCAAGACATACATCTCTACCTGTGAATAGTGTATCGCCTCAAGGCACTGGCTTGGAGCAGTATCTTGTGCTTCAGACTGGATACCATAGGCTTAGGGGAAGGGTTAGCATTAGGGCTGAGAACCCCAAAGAAGACCCAACCACTGATTTGCCAAGAGTCTGGAGACACAAAATCCTAATGATTTTTCCTTTTGCTTCTTGGAGATTGGGAGTGGGGAGATAAGGTTTGAAACCCTATCACATTTCCCTACTTTGTGGCAGTAAGTTCCTAACTGGTGCATTAACAAAGTTGTTTTTAAAGATATAATATATATATATATATATATATATATATATATATATATATATATATATCTCCTATGCAAAAAACTTTGTTAATGCATCATTGGGGGTTACAACACCAAAAGTAAGGAAATTAAATGTTTAGGTTTGCCCCTCTTCCCCGTGGACCTGCCTATCATTCCCAGATTGACAGCTGATGGGGTGTGTTATTGGGGTTGTGAGGCCCAAATCTCACCCCATTCCATGTGTAATCATATTCACAAGCCACAGTAAAGAAGAATGGGGTGAGATTTAGGCTTCACAACCCCAATGACACACCCCTTCAACTGTCAATCTGAGGATGATGGGCAGGTCCACAGGGGGTGGGGAGGAGGGGGCATCCCTAAACATGTCATTTGCAAAGCACATCTTCTTGACCTGGAAGGACACTACTTTTTTATTCAGCTGTGAGCTGTGTGGGAAATTCTATATTGCAATTGATATCTGCAACAACGTGCACTTTTGCTCAATTCTGTGGAAGGTGAAACTAACTACCCTTGGTAATTGCTTTTTATTTACATATTTATTTAGTGTTTAACCAAGAAGGAGCTTGCAAACTCTGTTTATCTTGTGAGTAACTTCAGAAGGATTTATATACTGCATTTGGGTAGACCCTTGGAGGTAGCTAGATTGTCTACTAGGATTTTCTGACAGTTAAACTATTTTTAAATAAATTACAGGTGGCTGAGGAGTGAATAAGGTGCTTGCAAACTCTGCTTATCTTGGAAGTAACTTCACAAGGGTTTGAATACTGCATTTTGGTTGTCCCTTGGGGGTAGCTGGATTGGCTACTAGGATTTTGGGACAGAAACTATTTTTAAATAATTTACTGGTGTGTAGGATTTTGTGATAGTTAAACTATTTTTAAATAAGTTACTGTGGTTAAGGAGTTGTCATAGCAAAACTTGCAGTGTGAATTGAAACACAGACAGCCTCAGGTGCAGGAAATTGTTTCTCTCATTGTTTTCAGACCACAAAGTGCTGTATTGGATCAGAAAAGGTTGCACCATAACCATTGTCAACCAGTTGCCCTGGGTGGAGACTTCCAGACTTGATCAGATTACTATACACTACTGGTGGCTACAATATTTAGAGACACAAAACACATCTTCTTGACCTGGAAGGACACTACTTCTTTATTCAGTTGTGAGCTGTGTGAGAAATTCTATATTCCACTTGACATCTGCAACAACGTGCACTTTTGCTCAATTCTGTGGAGGTGAAACTAACTACCCTTGGCAATTGCTTTTTATTTACATATTTATTTAGTGTTTAACCAAGAAGGGGCTTGCAAACTCTGTTTATCTTGTGAATAACTTCAGAAGGATTTAAATAATGCATTTGGGTAGACCCTTGGAGGTAGCTAGATTGTCTACTAGGATTTTCTGACAGTTTAAACTATTTTTAAATAAATTACAGGTGGCTGAGGAGTGAATAAGGAGCTTGCAAACTCTGCTTATCTTGGAAGTAACTTCACAAGGGATTGAATACTGCATTTTGGTTGTCCCTTGGGGTAGCTGGATTGACTACTAGGATTTTGGAACAGAAACTATTTTTAAATAATTTATTGGTGCGTAGGATTTTGTGATAGTTAAACTATTTTTAAATAAGTTACTGGAGGTTAGTTGAATTACTATAAAGGGCAGTACTCACCAGGGTGGTGGAACAGTGGTGTATTTAATTGTTTCTGACAGTCACCTGTGGTTGTGGACTACCCTCACCCCTTCCCCACCCCCAACCCCCCAGGCATGGCATTTCCTTTATAGCCAAAGTTCTGACATCACTTCCTCAACAGGTCTTGCGGCAAAAATGTCATATTCTTAATAACCCACCACAGTGCATAAAGGGTAAGTACACACCACTGAAAAAAAATTATATACAGTATATATATTACATACTGTATATTATAAGGGAGAGGGACATGTGGGGAGTGGTGCAGTGCACTTGCTGTGGGACAGCAGTTTTCCAGGAGACATTCTGGAAACTGCATTGTTGTCCTATTTGCAGGCAACAGTCAGCTCTGAGGGAGGAGATTGCCCACCTCCAGGCTGAACTGGCAAGGACTAAGGAGGTCTACCCCACCCAAAGAGCATCACTGCCACAACCACTGCCTCAGAGGTTGCCAAGTATGAAGAGCAGTTGGACCACAGTGGGTTCTGGGAGGGTGCAGGTGGTGGAACAGAGGCAAAGACCCCTAGTTGTACCTCTACACAAATCATATGCCAGTCCAGCAAAGCAAGGTTCCTCTATGATGGCACCCTCAGTGGAGACCAAGAAGAATGCTGAGGACATCCACAAGGGAGACCCATAAAAGGGTGGCACGGGACACCACAGTGGAAGGAAACAGCTTCTGATAGGGGACTCAATTGTTAGTGGGACAGAACTGGGGAAGGGAGAGGAGAGGGAAGTAAGGTACCTGCCTGGTGCCATGGCTTGGAAGGACAAGAAGTGAATCCTCATGATTACAGAAGTAGCATCACAGGAGAGGAACCAGATATCATTGTCCACCTTGGGACAAATGACCTAGCTAGGCATGGAATCAGTGCAGTGCAGGATGAATTTGTGGAGTTGGGGAGGGGCCTCAGATAGGTAGCAAGCACGGTTACCTTCTCAGAGGTGCTGCCAGTCCATGGCAGGGGTGAGACTAGGGTACTGCACACCATGCAGTTTAATGAATGGTTGCAAAACTGGTGCAGAGAACAGGGTTTTGGCTTCATTGGGGTCTGGGGATACACCTGGAGAGATGAAGGTCTGTACTGGCATGATGGTCTGCATCTGTCCACGAAGGGAACCAAGCTCCTAAGTGACAGGTTAAAATACTTCCTTGGCAAGCTTTTATACTAGCCAAGGGGGGAGGTGCTGCTAAGAGGCAGGAAATTTCAAGCCTCCCCCCACCACAAAATATGGCAGGTAGTAAGGTAAACACTGAGGTACAGAACTCAACAGAGGGCAGTACAGGGGTAAATGGATAAATAGACAAGGACAATCAGAGCAGAGATGGGGGAATAAAGGATAACGCCAACATTAAATGGAGGGCAATGAGTACCAGTGCCCGTAGTCTGGGAAACAAGCTTCCTGAGCTAGTAGCCCTAATGGAAGATGAAAAATTGGATATTGTGGCAGTCACAAAAACATGGTACACAGAAAACCATGACTGGGATGTCAACATACTGAGATACACAGTCTACAGAAGGGACAGGGAGGGTAAAAGAGGAAGTGGAGTAGATCTATACATAAGGGAAGGGATCAAAGCTGCAGAACTAAAAAGCAAAGGGAGAGGACAAGAGGCACTCCAGGTCACCTTGGAGACAGGGAATGGCATCACAATCTGCACAGGGGTTGTATACAGACCCCCATCTCAAGGGGAGGAAACGGACAAGAAAATGATAGAGGACACTCTCAAAATGGCTTAAAAAGGGGAGATACTGCTGATGGGGGACCTGAATATGCCAGATGTTAACTGGATGACATGTGCAGTGGCCACATCCAAGAGCAGGGTCATTCTTGATGTGCTGCAGGGAGCAGGTCTTAGACAGCTAGTTTTGGAACCCACTTGGGAGGGAGCAATACTAGACCTGGTCCTCTCAAATGGAGAAAGGATCACAAATTTAGAAGTCAGAAGACATCTGGGAAAAAGTGACCACTGCACAGTGTGCTTCACAATAAGCACAACCATGGAGACTAGCCATACAAAAACAAGGATACTGGACTTTAGAAGGGCTGACTTTGGCAAAATGGGTGAATACCTGAGGAATGCACTAGCAAATGGCCAAAAAGGAGGGGGTGGAAGAACAATGGAGAAAAATCAGAACTGCTATCGTAGAGGCAACAAGCCTTTGTGTGAAACAAAGAAAACAAAGTGGAGTAAAAAAAACACTATGGTTCTCAAAAGTGGTGGCAGGGGAGGTTAAGGAGAAAAAGGCTGCATTCAAAAAGTACAGGAATCACAGAAGGAGCATGACAGGGAACTGTATCAATTAAAGCAGAAAGAAGTGGGGAAGGCAGTCAGAATAGCAAAGGCCCAAATCGAGGAAAAAATAGCCAGCTCAGTTAAGAAGGGGGATAAAACATTTTATAGGTACATTAGGGATCATAGAAAGGTTAAGGGAGGAATAATAAAGATTAGTTAAGGAGAGGGGAGGTGAGCAGAGGGAGACAGTGAAAAGGCAGAGATACTGAATGAATAATTTTGCTTAGTATTCACAAAAGAAGTTGAGGAGGAGTTACCTAAACCAGACAATAGAAGCACTCTGGGTAGGGGGGTTGACACCAGTCCATTTACAGAAGAAAGAGTCCTGAAAGAACTCCTAAAACTCAAGGTGGACAAAGCAATGGGACCTGACAGGATTCATCCCAGAATCCTAAAAGAGCTAAGGGAGGACCTAGTGACACCACTGACCACACTTTTTAACAAATCATGGGAGGATGGGGTGGTACCTGAGGACTGGAGGAGGGCAGATGTGATTCTCCTTCACAAAAGTGGGAGCAAGGTAGAAGCAGGAAACTACAGACCTGTAAGTTTGACCTCAGTGGTAGGGAAAATGATGGAATCACTTCTGAAAGAAAGAATTGTTGAGTACCTAGAGGCCAGTGGGGCACAGGACCCAAAGCAGCATGGATTTACAGAAGGAAGGTCATGTCAGACAAATCTAATTTATTTCTTTGACTGGATGACCAAAGTAATAGACCAGGGAGGAGCTGTGGATATGGCCTACCTAGACTTTAGCAAGACATTTGACACAGTCCCACACAAAAGACTATTAATCAAGTTAGCCAGCCTGGGAGTGGGTTCCAGGGTGGTAGCTTGGGTAGCAACCTGGCTGCACAACAGGACACAGAAGGTAATAGTGAATGGAACACATTCTGAAGAAAGGGGGGTTACTAGTGGAGTACCTCAGGGCTCAGTACTTGGTCCAGTCCTCTTTAAAGTTTTTCTAGGTGACATTGCAGAGGGTCTGGAGGGAAAGGTATGCCTCTTTGCAGGTGACACAAAGATCTGTAACAGAGTTGGTACACAAGGTGGGGTAGAAAGGATGAGAAGGGACTTGTCAAGGTTGGAGGAATGGTCAGACATATGGCAACTTAGATTCAATGCAAAGAAGTGCAAAGTAATGCACCTGGGAAACAAAAACCCAGGAGAAGAGTACACAATAGCAGGGGAGGTACTAACAAGAACAAAAATGGAAAGGGACTTGGGGGTAGTCATATCAAATGACTTAAAGGTGGATAAGCAATGTGAGAAGTCAGTAAGGAGAGCCACGGGATAATGGGATGCATAGGAAGGGGTATCACAAGTAGAAAAAGGGAAGTGGTTATCCCACTGTACAGACAGTTGGTGAGACCCCATCTGGAATACTGAGTGCAGTTTTGGAGACCCCATCTATGCAAGGATATAGACAGGAAGAAAGCAGTCTAGAGGAGGGCAACTAAAATGGTGCAGGGTCTGCATCAGAAACCATATGAAGAGAGACTGAGAGAGCTTAATATGTATACCCTTGATGAAAGGAGGGACATGGGGGACATGATAGAAACTTTCAAGTTCCTCAAGGGAATCAGCAAAGTCCAGAAGGGTAGCATCTTTCAGAAAAAGAGATGTGTAAGAACAAGGGGGCACAATTTAAAGATAGAGGTGGGACGGCTCAGGGGTAATGTGAGGAAATTTTTTTTTCATGGAGAGAGTGGTTGATGCATGGAACTGCCTTCCTGGGGAGGTTGTTGGGTCTAAAACAGTGGGGGAATTCAAACATGCATGGGACAGACATAAGGCAATTGTAGTGGGGAGATGCAGGAAGTAGGCTCTTGGTTAACTAGAATCTGCAGCTTATCCAATAGGAAGGGAAATGGGCAGACTGGGTGAGACAAGTGGTCCTTATCTGCTGTCAAAGTCTATGTTTCTATGTTTCAATGTTTCATTTCCTTACTTTTTGTGTTGTAACCCTAAATGATCCATTAACAATGTTTTTTGCATAGAATTCCCTTACTTTTTGAGAAAGAATATAAAAGTAAAAAGTCACGCAAGTTGGTGGAGGCGTGGGTACTTGGACCTGCTCTCCCACCAACACTACTCTGTTGACTTCTTCACCTGCCTACATTTTAGGCTCCTAACAACTGAAAAGTTCATCCATGGCAGTAAGGATAGCTACCATATAAATTTGAAGCCAGTATCACAATGGAAAATGCTGTGTGCAAAAGTAAACTGCGCCACTCAATATCTCTGCAAAAAATATCCTGTCCAACACATAAACATGATAATTGACATGTACAGGACATCCCATCAACACCCTCCAAATTTCAAGTAAAAAGACCAAACTGTTTCCAAGATATTTCACTTTAAAAATTGTTAAAATTGGGCTAGCTGGTCCCTCCAAATCTAGCCATCTAGTCCCTCCCTTGCGATCAAAGCTCACGATCAAAGAATCTCATGATCAAAGAATTTGCAGGTTCGCGATCAAAGAATTTGCAGACTTGTGATCAAACAATAAAAAATGGTAAAAATCAATTGTTTGACAGAAGTAAATGAAACCATAGCCATGCCTCAATAGAACAAAGCCCCCTTAGCAAAACCCACCCTCATTTGTTTTAATAACCAACCCCTTATCTGAGAAAATTGATATTTTCAAGTTGCCATCTAGTCACACCCTCATGATCAAAGATAGCGGTCAAAGAATTTCGTGATCAAAGAAATTGCAGGCTCGTGATCAAAGATCGTTAGTGAGCTACGATCAAAGAATTAAAAAGTTTAAAACTCTATTTTTTGACCATTTTGAAGCAAACCACAGCCATGGCTCGATAGACCGAAGTCCACTGAATAAAACCCATCCAAGTTTTACTTCAGAAGTGACCCCATAGCCAAGATATTTGAATTGTTCCGACTGCAAAATGAAAACAAAATGGTGGCCATCATGATCAAAGAATTCCTCACTATCAAATATTCTTTGATCTTGAGCCTGCAAATTGTTTGATCATGAGGAGGGACTAGATGGCCAAAACCCCCTTCTTCTTTCACAAAATAACCATATAAATGTTCTCATTGACTTATAATGGGAACTTTAAAGTTTAATAACTTTTGAATGGATTAATATTTTTTCATCAAATGAAAATTGGCATGTTACTTGACCCAAGCTTTTTCAGGTGAGCAAAGTTGCAGAGTGGCACACCACACAATGGCCGCACAGTGCCATGGACAAAATCAAAAAAACTGCCCTCATAACTGGCAAAAGTGCATTTTACAGCATTGTGATGCACAAAAACTGTAGGTCTGATTGAAACAAAATTTGGCAGATCAAGAAATCTACCATGCCTCACCATGCATACCTAATTTCATGTAAATCTGTTGAATGGATCCAAAGTTATTAACATGCAAATTGTTGAATTAAACATAGACATGCCTGCTGAACCCTAAATATAGGGACGTGACTGCACCCCTATAATATATATACATATATATATAATGTACATATTTTAGTCTTTATTGATCTGGAAATTAGGGCTCAAAAGTACTGCCCATTTTCAGCCTCACCTGGGGGGGGGCAGAAGTAAGCCAACTGAAACTAAACTAGACTAAGCTGTTGGTGGTATTTTAGTGACTGGGGAACATTTACCAGGACACCCAGGAAATTCTCCTACTCTTTCTTCGGGAGGCACTATCACTTCCTGTTGAGGGCCATGGAGGATACTAGCCTGATGGGCAATGGAGGAGGAGAATGCAGCATTACTAACACTTGGAATGCAGCCACAAACTCAACAGAGAATATACCCATAGAGCAAAGCATGGCTCCTGTGGAACCTTCAGATGAAAAGCTATTGCTAATGGCAAGAAAGCTACAGGAAGATTTGAATAACAGTGAAAAACTATTATGTGCACAAATGAGTGAAGTAGAAATTAAATACTTTCAAGAAAAAAAAAAAACTTGAGGAAGAGAGAAAACAAAAGAGGGCTTCCAATAGCCCACCAGGATTACTGGAAAAAACTTCAAAATGGAACTTCTGTTTTTTTAGGTTTTGTGCTGGAACCACTACCCCAGATTTACCTGCTGTGGAGACAGTCTCTTCCCATGGCTACCGAAAACATATGGACACCAGATGTAGCTCTAGAAAATGTAGGTTGGGTCCGTAGTAACAATGATCAGTGGATCCCTAACCCAGATATTCCATTGCCTGGCACAGACATTCACTCTCTAAGGGCAATATTAACAGCCCCAGAGGGCCGGGTGGGGGGTACTGGGATGTATAGGGGGAGACATCCCCAGTAGAAAAAAAGAAGTTATTATCCCTCTATACAGACAGTTGGTGAGACCACATCTGGAGTACTCTGTGCAGTTGTGGAGACCCCATCTCTGCAAAGACATAGACAGGATGGAGGCTGTCCAGAGGAGGGCAACCAAAATGGTGCAGTGTCTGCTCCAGAAGATCAGAAGACATATGAGGAGAGAGAGACTAAAGGAGCTTAATATGTATATCCTTGAGGAAAGGAGGGAGAGGGGAGACATGATAGAAACTTTCAAGTACCTCAAGGGAATCAACAAAGACCAAGAGGGTGACACCTTTCAGAAAAAGAGATGTGCAAGAACAAGGGAGCACAATTTGAAGATAGGAGGGATGGCTCAGAGGAAATGTGAGGAAGCATTTTTTTTTTCAAGGAGAGGGTTGAGGATGCATGGAACAGCCTTCCTAAGGAAGTTGTGGAGTCAAAAATAGTGGGGAAATTCAAGAATGCATTGACGAGACATAGGGCAATTCAAGAGGGGGGCAGAAGGAAGTAGGCTGTTGGTTAACTAGGATCTGCAGCTTATCCATTAGGTAGAGAAATGGGCAGACTAGGTGGGCCAAGCGATCGTTATCTGCCATCAATTTGTTTCCATGTTTCCGTTGAGCTGTCACAGCAATAAAGAAAGCTGCTGCCAGCTGCAACTGCTGTGCACAGTTCTCAGAACATTACTGTGGAAATAATGCACAAAGGTACGGCACCTTCAACATCTGCAAAGCATGGTACTGCTTTAGCTACATTACCCATTGAACAAACTGCCAAGAATATTGATGTTCCCCTTTGGTGTCAGCCTGGAATCAATGCAGAGACTGTACCAAATACAACTGATTCACCACACTGAGACCCATTAAACACTCCTACGGACTCTGCAATCACTCCCCAGGCTTTTATTTCAGCCTCTACTACTGAATCATCTGATTAAAGACCTACCGCCATCCAATGGAACTTGCCACAAGAAAACATGCTGTTCAACTGTGATATTTAGGAAGCATGGAAAATTGTGCTGGTGTTTTTAATATAGAGATGGGTGAAATCTGCAAATTTTGTTCTGCAAAATATTTCACAAATTTTGGGTATTTTGTGAAATATGTTGATGGGCTCAAAATGCGAAATTCCTCCCATGAAATGTGGACTTTCACATTTTGAGAAATGCATGAAATTCGCAATCTATTTTGTGAGATAAAAATAAATTTAGTCAGTACTGATAAGGCTTGTGTTTCCCCCACTCTAACATTGCTCCTCATCAAAACTCTCCTCCACCTCCCACATGCAATCATGCATAAGTAATATATTCTACTTGTAAGTAAAACTAATGATTTAAAGTTGAAATGTAAGTAATTTGGAGCTAAACTCCGCCGGTGTTTAGTGTCTATTTTTGTAATGTGCTGTACTGTGTGTGTTCATTTCATTGTATGCCAGTTGTTACATAGCCGATTTTTTTTTTTACCCTATTCGAGCAGGTTGGAGCCCATTTGAAAATAGCCACCTCAGTGGATAGTCCAGTCATCAGCTCTTCGCTACAATACTGAGCTGCCAGAGAACTTCTAGGTCACAACCTCCTAGTCCAGCCAAGCTGTCCAAAGTGCTCAACTATTACATGGGAGAGTGTCTGAGATTGGCTGAGAGTGTCTTCAAACACCGGACTTAAACTAATGTAAATCCTGAAGCTAATATTTGTGCAGCATACCCTTTCTTTGTCAGATTTGTTGTTTCCTAATGCTGCTCTGCTTGCACTGGACATGAGTAGGGTTACCACCTGTCCTGATTTTCGCAGGACTGTCCTGATTTGGGCAGCTGTGTCCTGCAAAAAAATATGAAAAATACTAAATGTCCTGACATTATAGTGGAAAAAATATTTTCTGACTTTCTTCTAAATGTTGCAAAAAACTATAATACCTTACCTAAAAGACCTTAACATGCTAAGAAACACTAAAAACAACCAAAAAACTACAACATATAGTCTTAATTCTGATTATTTAGAGAAAACAAGTCTGATGCATTGGTCGAGGTTACATATTGTCCTATGAAAAATCATGTTTCAGTAAGAGATGTCCCACTTTGGGCTTCCTAAAAGGTGGTAACTCTAGACGTGAGGGACTGCAGTCAGCAGTAAACATCACTCTTCTGTAAGCTGCTGTTTCTGGCAACTGTGCACTGAATGAATATTATTTCCCAAATACCACCAACAATGCACAATGCGCTATTCGTATACTGAATAATTAATACTGCACTATTCGTCTGCTATTTGGGAGACATGTCAAAAAATAAAAAATTAAATAAACTGTCCCTATTCTCCCTAACACCCTCCAGATCATGTTAACAAGTAGCCCCCCATTCCCCCACTCTCAGGTAGCACCCACATACAACCTCCCCCAGCAGCACACACAAAATCTGTAAAAAGAATGAAGTAATAATGTAGTCAAAATGGACAGCTCCACTAAGCAGTCCTCTTCTTGACTGTATCCCCCCTTTGTCATTATATCACCACACCCACCCTTCTCTCCCCACTCCTCTGGTTGACTACAATGTATTTTTCCCCTTCTTTCCATACCTTCCTTGCCCCCCTCCTCTCACTCCTTCCTACCTTGTTACTTACAACCTCCTTTCCCCTTGGACCTACCCCCTTTTCCTTGCCGCCAACTCTGCGCTACCCCTCCACAGTTCACCCACCTTTCCCAGTAATGCACCCCTCCCCACTATCTAATTTGACAAGGTCTTCTACTAGACTGCTAACTTTTCTCCTTCCCCCTCTTCCTCCCACTTGCTAGAGGTGCACCCCCTGAACTCAGTACATTACATTAATGCCTCTGCAAAATGCTGTCTTACACTGTTGACTACACTGATTGTTAATGCTGTAATCTGTGTCTGTTGTTTATTTACATAATTTTTTATTATTTGTGTTAACTGTGACTGTGTCTGATGTGGAATTTTTGTAAAAGCACTCCTGCTCAAAGGTTGTTTCCAAATAATTAATAATTATTATTTTTTTAACATTGATTACTTTATTGTTTTCATTTTCCAGGATATCGTTTACAAGTCATCACAGGAACAGCTTATTTTACCAAAAGCGGAGGATCAAGAGCCATACAGTAAATATCAATTTCAACCATGGTTATAGAGAAAGAACAGGATGAACTATTACCAAAATTAATATGGGTACATATGCCACATACCAGTAGAGGGATATACCCTAACCAAAGTTAGACTTATTTCAATCTGCACTTCAAGGGGACTAGCACGTTATCAAAAGTGGGGAAGGGGGGTTAAGTAAATGAGAAGAATCCCCCCATCCATTGATAACCAAGGAAAGTGTAAGGGGAAAACAGCGCTTGCTCATGTTTGGGCCCTCATTCAAATACAAGGTGGTCATGAGTGAAGAGGCTGGAGGAATAATGTCTCATGTCATCCTATTCCAACAACGGGAGGGTTGACTGGTGGCATTGGAGGTTCATTGCATAGGTAGGAGTGTAGGTAATTATCCCACTTTCTGTGTTATTGAGATAGCTGCCCCCTGGCTGGAATAGGAGAGTCTTTCCAGGCAGGCTAGAATGGGTAGGGCAGAGAGCCATGTCGCAATAGAGGGTGGGTGCGGTTGCCACCATTTCATCAGTATTGCCTGTTTTGCTTCTAACACAGTGACCAAAACTTAACCTTTTAGAGGTGATGAGAGAGGGTTCAAAGAGGCTGGGTCCCCCAGCAGTAACTTTAGATTAGTGTGGCAGAGGGGGTATCCCACCACTCTAGCACAGTCCTCCATAACAGAAGATCAGAAGGAGGTCAACACGGGGCACTGCCAGAGTACATGTGCTATATGGACAGGACTTTGACCCATCCCCAGCAATCTGAGTGACTGACAGCCCCCTTTGGAATATAGGCAAGCTGGGGTTCTATACCACCAGAGGATGATCTTAAGTTGGATAATCTGACTTTTGGCACCCTTATAAGAGGTGTGAGCTGCCATGATACAGAGATTCCAGGTGTCGTGTGAGATTGTAGTTTGAAGGTCTGTCTCCCATTTTTGTCTGCAGAGCCTTATAGGGTCTGGTTGGGCATCCCAAAGGGCCCTGTATATCTTCCCAGCTAGGCCAGTCTGTGTCACTTGTTTATATAGATCACCCAGCCAATGCCACTTGGAGTCCAGGACTGCTTGGGTCAGATAAGATCTGACAGCACTGCAGATTTGGTGGTATCTCCAGAAGTCCTGGGCTGGAAGGTTGTACTGGGCCTTAATCTGATCAAAGGACATAAATTCTTCAGAGCTGGGCATGTATGGGTCCTGCAAGATCTTAATACCCTTATCAGCCCAGCTGGGCCAGAGAATCATTTTATTCTCAGTAGTGATACTTCTGTTGTTCCAGAGGGGGATGTACCTCAGCAGAGGATGCCAAGCAAGCTGTGGCATGTGGAAAGCAACCATAGCTGAATGGCAGGCCCTACCCATCTCCGACATAACTGGCATAGCCTGAGAAGGTGAAAATGGAGAAGGAAGAAGAAGTGAGCAAAGGGAAGTCTCCTGAGCCAAGTGGGCTTCCAATGCAACCCACAAAGGAGAGCAGGCAGAGGGGAGAACAAACCAGTTTGTTGCTTGGGCAGCCAGGTACACCAGCTGATATCCTTGGAAGCAGGGGAGACCCAGGCCTCCTATGGACCAGTGGGTCTGAATCTTGGACTTGCTTCACTGAGGAGACTTGCCGTCCCATAAGAGAAGGCCAACTAGTCTATCCAGAGTCCAAAATAGCTTAGGAGAGAGGCAGATGTGGAGGTTGTTAAAAAGGTAAGATGCCCTAGGGAACATGAACCTCCGTATGGCCTCAACCTTGCTCTGCAGAGAGAGAGAGAGAGAGATAGAGAGCTTGTACTATCGATCAACCTCCACTACTAGAGAGCAGAAGAGAGTGAAGGGGAGAATTTTGCAGTCTCCAGCTCCTTCCATTTTGTGGTCATGGTCACTCCAAGGTAAGAAAAACTCTGAGGGGACCCAGAGATGTCTGTGCCCTGCAGGCAGTCCTTGGAGCAGGCCACATTCAGAGGAGCTGGTACAGTTTTCTTTCAGTTTATCTGAAGCCCTGAAAGGATAGAGAAATCTTGCAGAGTTGACCAGGTAAGAGGTGCCTCCCACCTGGGTAGCTGCAATGGCTTTGGTGCTTATAAGCTTTCTGGCTAAGGGGTACTGGGCCAAAAGAAACAGCAGGGGAGAAAGTGGGCATCCTTGACAGGTCCCTCTTTGCAGGTGAACTGGGGAGGAAATGTCCTTATTGGTGAGTATTCTAGACATTGGTGAATTGTATAGGGTGGAGATCCAACCCCGAAAGTAAGAGCCAAATCCATAGAGCCTTAAAACTTCATGCAGGTACTTCCTCTCCATGGAGTCAAAAGCTTTGGAGAAGTCCACTGCCAGAGCAGCCATAAGTTCTGGAGAGTCCAAAGCCAGCCATTGAAGATTGAGCACCAGTCTGATGTTGTCAGAGCCAGATTTCCCTTTGGAAAACCCGGCTTGGGAGGAAGGGATGATAGAAGGCAAGATGCCAAATAATCTGTTAGCAATGATCTTAGGAACTATCCTTGTGTCTATGGGGAGGAATGAGATGGGATGAAAGTTGGTGCAGTCTAGGGAGTCTGAGGATTTTTAAGGGAGAAGAGTGATGAGTGCATCCTTCATCATGAGAGGTAAGGAGCCTCTGGCATGGGCCTTCTGCAAGGCCATATGAGGGGTGGAATCTCCTTAAGCAGCTGACTTAGTTCTACTGTCATGCCATCTGACCCAGGAGCCTTCCATTTTGCTAACTGAAATAAGATGGAGTGTAATTCTCCAGGGGTGATTGGCTGCTCCAACACCACCTGGGAGGCAGAAGAGGGTTGGGGAACCTCAACAGACCTACAGAACACTTCTAGTCTTTTTGCAAGATGTTCTGCATTCAGTGAGGCCTTGGATTGATACAAATCTTGATAGAACAATGTCCTTACCCTGTTTACAGACTTGGTGTCAGAGACTGTCTTCCTCTGTACATCTCTCAAAGCATGAATCCGAGATGCTGCCTGATGCTTTCTGAGCTGGAAGGCCAGCAGTTTGCCCCTTTAGCACCTCCTTCCCAGAATTTATGTTTAAATCTGGAATGCTGCCACTCAGCTTTATGAGAGAGGATGGTATTAATGCGATATTTAAGCCCAGTGATCGAAGAGACCAGGGATCGGTCCTTATGTGCAAGAGGGGATGCCCTGAATCTAGATTCCAGGTTCGATAGCTCCACCTGCAGCATAACAAGATCCTTCCTGTGGGCTTTGTTTTTAGCCACCGAGTAGGAAATAATCCACCCCCTTAGGACTGCTTTGAAAGCTTCCCAAACTGTGCCAGCATTCACTTCCCCACCAGCATTGACTGAGAAGTAGCATTTATCCTCTTACTTGATAATCTTTTGGAACTCCTTGTCCTCAAGGAGCAAGGGATTACATCTCCATCTGGTACTTGAGGGACTTTGACCAAGAGGGAAGAAGTTACAGGAGACTGGGCATGATCAGATATGAGTATGTTGGTTACAGCAGTATCACTGATGCCCAGGGCCGCAACTTGGTTGGCCAAGCAGTAGTCGATGCAGCTATAGGTATTATAAACAGAGAAGGAAAAGGTGAAGTCCCTATCAGTAGGACTGTCACACCTCCAGAGGTCGATTAAGCCCCATTCCTCCACAAGTACTTGCAGGACTGCTCTTGCCCTAGGATGTGTTTGGGGAGTAGGATGAGACCTATCCAGAAATATGTCAGGGACCAAGTTAAAGTCCCCACCAACTAAAATTGCTAGGTGCGAATAACCTTTGATAAGTGAAGTGAGGGCCTGACTCACTTCGACTAGAAAGTCAGTAGCATCAGTGTTGTGACCATATATGTTTGCAACTATTGCCTTGCCCTCAGGGAATGAGAATTGGTCTGCTATCCATCGGCCATGGGCATCTTGTCTTCACAGCCTCTTCGGTCCAGTTACTGGCTCTATATATTAAGATGGCTTCCCCCTGTATTTGGTAGAGGCTGAGCTAGCTAGCACCTTCCCTATCCACATCTTCCTAAGCCACTGCACTATCCTACTGGTGAGGTGTGTCTCCTGAATAAGGGTTATTTCTGCCCAGAGAGAACTGAGGTGCTGCAGTACTTTGGTGCATTTTATTGGATGGTTAAGGCCTTTTATATTCCAGGAGACACACCTCATCCCAAAATTAATGCACTGGAATCCAGCCATCCCATCCTAGGAGTAGGGGAGAAGAAAAAACACTCACCTCCTGGAGCACCAAAAAGGAAAGCATGAAGCTGACCTGGACCCCAAGGAACCACTCTGTGCAACCTTGAAACCAGGGATGAAGTGCAGTGAGACAAGTCCTGTGATGTATGAAATTCAGCAAATCTTGTAACCTTATTAGAGAGAGAACAGGGAACAAGAAAAGGCAAATAAGTCACAGTATAACAACACTGTAAAATGTTTTAAGGCAAAAAGAGTGTCCTAAGAGAAATTTCCTATTGTGAAGCCACTAAAGATGAGGAAATAAGCACGCAAGGGGAGTCCGATAAAAAGAAAATGCAAGTCCCGGGCCATGCTAGCTCACTTAACCATCTGGGGTTTAGGAAGGATCAGTCATGGAAAGACCCATCCTTGACCGGACTGTACACCACTAGTAGGTAATCCAGGATGGGGGGGTCCGGGGCATATGGAGCTAGGGAAGGGAGCACACAGAAGTGGGGGAGGTAAGGAATGAACCAGTCCCCCCACCCTACTGCCAGGGTTAATAGAAATAATAGATCCTGAGCTATAGTCTGAACAACTAATAAGAGTAGCAAGAAAACCTCCCTAGCTTCAGTAGCAGGAGCTGATCTGAAATAACATAATTCATAAAAGTCCTGCCATTAACTTCAAATTTGTCCTGCTTGCACGATCTATCAACATCAGGGTCTCCAGCCATTCCTAGCTAGAATGTCTGGAATTTGCATCAGCCAGGGAAAATAGGAGAAGAAAAAGAAAGGGGAAGGGGGAGCTGCTGACCTCAATATGGCGGAGAACAGGTCTTGCCTTATACAGAGTCTGACCTTGTAACCCCTCTCAGCAGTAGTAAAGAAGAGGGGGAATAGTGTAGGCAGTCAATGTTCCTGCCCCCAGTTGTCCCAGAGAAGAGGAGCTTGTTAACAGAAGTGAGGGATAATCAAGGCCAAGTTAGCCTATCAGGGGCGTCTAGCTGGGGGCTGTCATAATCCAGCTACCTATCATAACAAATAAACAGGTGCAAACAACACTATAATAGGAGTCCAAGAAAAAGAGTCCAAAAGCTTTGCTACACATAGTCCTTCTGGATGTCACCCCTCCGGTCTTGTGAGTGAAGATGCAGCAACCTTTTCTGAGTCCCAGCAGTATGGTAGGCCCTCTGCCACTGCCGCCACAAAGGTTTTAATACCAGGTCTAATCGGGAGGTTGGACACATCAGGTACTTCAGTACACTTAGCCGATTGCTGGGCCAATCCAGAGGTGCAGAGATATCCAAGTCTTGAGCAGATGATCCATGCATGTCTTCTTCTGAGGCCAAGTCTTCCTGTGGGAGTTTGGCTGGAGGAGAAACTGAGTGCTGGTAGGGTTCAGGGCACTGGCAGCTTCTGGATCTTGTTCTAGAATGCCCTAAAGATTGTGTTTTGTTAAAGTCCAAGCCCTGTTCTGATGGTTTGGGCTGTTGTCCTGTGGGGGGAGGGCCCTAGGTTAGTTGAGGCAGAGAAGTCTAAGTGCCCTTTTGAGCTGGGCTTGGCGACTCTTTAGCCATGGGACTGGTCTGGCCCTGAAATGAGTCCCTGGGAATTTGTTGCTCCTTTGCTGTGTTCCTCCTGAGGTTCTCCTGTCCCCCTGGAACCCATAGGTATCTGGGAGCTGTAGTGTGCTTCAGAATATTGGGCCAGTACCTAAAAAGCCAGTCTTCAAGCTCTCATGGGTTCTGGGCCAGAATATCCCAGCCATCTTTAACCACATATAACGAGGTGAGTCCCTTAAAATGATATTTAAAGCCATGTGCCAGAAGAACTTTTTTCAGGGAGCCATAGGATTTGCACCTGACTGACACCTCATGGTAGTAGTCCCTGTAGAATGATATATGGGATCCCCTCCAAGATCTCCGGCAGCCCTGAGGATTTTTTCCTTCACTGAGTACCTGAGCAGACAGGCGATGATGAGCCTGGTGGTTGTGCTGCTAGAGCCTGATCTGCTATGCAGTCTATGTGCCCACTCAACATCTACTGGGCCCCTCCATCTGTCTCCCAGCAACTGAGGTATAAGCTCATTAAGAAAGCATTCCATGTTTTGCCCCTCTGCCCCCTCAGGGATGCCCAATATTCTTATGTTGTTCAGGCATCCCCAATTTTCCTGGTCCTTGGCTCGCTCCCACAACTTGACTAATCTCACTTCATGTTCTTGGAGCCTCTGCCACGCTAGGCCTTGGTGCCTCTCTAGCTCTTCTGTGTGCTCCTCCATCACATTTATTTTATCCATTAATTGGCGGACATCTACAACATTACCGTTTACAGCAGCACTGATCCCATCCACCTGGGCCAGCAGGGCTTCCAGCATTTTGGTTATGTAGAAGAGGGAGTCCCCAGCTTGCAGTTGCTAATGTGAGGGTCTTGGCAGTATGCTGGGAGTAGCGATGGGCTGGGAGGAATTCAAAGTCATCAAGTCCTCCACGATGAAGGGTACTGAGGCAGGTACTGGTCAAACCTGCAAGGTGGAGGTGTTTGTCAGACAGAGTAGCTGGCCTGCCAGATTCGAAATGCTGCAGTCCCCACAGTAAAGGCCGTGTGAGTAGTGGTGGCTGGTGCTATATGGCCTACTGCATCTGAAGCAATGTGCTGGAGCCCCCACTCGATTCAGCTGGTGTGGTTAAGCAGGAGCTAAAATAATCATCTCGAGGCAGTTGGTGGAGGTCGGTTATGAAAACCCCATAAGCGGAGTAGCAGATGAGCCCTGGATCATATCAGGAAAGTACAGATTTCACATAGGGAAGGATGGAGAAAATGGATCATGCAGTCATCTCACCAGCACTCAAGCCATACACCCCAAATAATTAATAAATAAAATAACCCACCTGCCACCCATGGCCGGCTGCCAACTTGCTTTCAATGTGTTCTTCAGAACAGGAATCAAATTTAACTTAGCAACCCCCCCTCCACACCACCAGCCAGGCAGCCAGCCACCCAGAAGAGTAGGAATAGAAGAAGGCTACCAATACAGCAACCCACCTTCCTCGTTCCATGGTCTGCTGCCTTCTGAATGAAGACAATACTGCCTTTGACATTGGTTGCATAGTAAAACCCAATGATCACATGATCATCGGATTTTGCTATGCAACCAAGCATGGTACTATCTTCATTCAAAAGGAGTCCGACTTTGGAACAAGAAGGGTTGGCTGCTTTGTCAGTCACCTTCGTCTATTCCTATTCTTCTTTGTGGCTGGTTGGTGGTGATGATGGTGGTGGGGGGGATGTGCTATGTTGAATTTGATTCTTGTAGGTGAATGGGAGGGTGTCTAAAAAGCAATCTGGAAATCAGTGTGAAAAACAGTTCCACTGAGTCTATTTGGAATAGCTCAGAGCAAAGGGAGGGGGTGCAGTCACACAGAAATAAACTTATGGACTACAAAGAATCAGTTCAGCAAAGCCGAAGAGATTCAGGAGGGATAAATTCTTTGTGAAGTTAAATTCTACAAGTGGAAATTTCTGAAGTGGAATGTTTTTGTCTAAAACTGCAGATATGTAACTTGTGGGGTTTATATAAACTTTAGGTGAAGAACACACTGAAAGACAAGTCATCAGCCAGCCAAGGTGGCAGGTGAGTTATGCCCACTGCCTGTTCTGATTACATTACTACTTCAAATCTTTTTACAGATTTTGTGTGTACTGCTGGGGAGTGTATCTGGGTTCTACCTGAGGGTGAGGAGCTATGGGACTACTTTATAGACATGAACTAAGGGGATAGGATCGTTTCATGATGTCAACTGGTGGTAGTGTTCTAAATGCAGTTTGCTTGTTTTGTCAGTGATAAGTCAGCTGCAAGTAAAATTGTACCCCTTTATGTTTCAGAGCTGCTTATCTGTGTTTAATTATTTTTCCCTTTGTTACTCCCACCATAAAAATCAGGGTCTCACAGCAGTGTGTGTGGATGCAGTCTTGATTGAACATGGTTATTCGGTTAATTTTTGTAATATAAATGAACTATTTTCTGCAGTCAAACTGTTTCTGGTATTTATGCAGTATCAACGATGTGTGCCCGTGTTCAGCACTTGATGACAGAAATATGACGTCACAGAGGGAAGGTAATGCTAAACAAAAGTTACATTTTTGAATGGGTGTGTCTGCTGACTTTTGCACTGGGAGTGACAAAGGAAAAAGTAATTAAACACAGATAAGCAGCTCTGACACATAAAGTTGTACACATTTACTTGCAGCCATCTCATCACTGACAAAACAAGTAAATTGCATGTTCCAAATTTTGTCATTTTTATTAAGAGCAAATGTTTGCATAATTTGATAATTTTTTCACTGTTCTTTTTCCCCAGAGTCCTCTGGTCTCCCTCTGATGTCCTCCCCTGCATGGGCACCAAGTAAAAGACCCCCTTCCCTTAACCCCCATCACTTACCATTTGTGGCAGTACATGGGGAGACCTCACGACCCACCAGACCAGATACAGTCTTCAGAGAGGTGCCTTTCCAGACTATTGCAGAGGGAACCATTGTCATCCCTGCAGAGGACTCCATTTTCTTGTTTCTTGAACCCCTCGAGGGATGCAGCATGCAATGATGCCAGCGGCAGCAGTGCACATGTTCCCATGCGCACCCCTCCAGGTGTCTGCCACAATCCCCCGCCCACAGTCTCCAGTGCTGGTATGCCACCTCCCAGCCTCTGCTAGGGGGCAAGCAAATGCCAAGTGCTGCCATCAACACTTCCCTGGAGAAGGAAAGCAGTCTTTCGGATGCTCAATCCTGCTTCTCCCCTGCCAACCCCTGGTGGCCCATGCTCATTCCCGAACATGGGTCTCTGGCAAGGTGTGAGGTAAGGCGTCCAGCACTTCAGCCCTCAGTGCCACTGGGCCTGCCTAATTTGGTAATTTTTTTTAGTAATAGCATAGGTTCTATTAACCATTTCAGCTGTGCCGAGGGAATGCTGGGAACAGACTGACTGACTGCTGTATGCTACACAACTGAGGAGGAGCTGTGGGAGCAGGACTGATACAAGGCTTTTCCTCTGCCTATAACAGGTATGCCATTGTTGCCACTTTTATTCCTGAGGCAAGTGTATCTGTCTTTCCAGAATGACTTGTGCAGTTGTAGACTGGAGATCTTCTTGGTTCCAACCTCCCATGAGGGGGTTAGTTTGGGTCCCCCGGTGGCAAGGGCTAAGCCCCACCAGGAGAGGGACAAAAGCTCTGCAGAGAGCCATTAACCATGAAGACTCCAAGGAGAATCTTTTGAGTAGTGGCTTCCTTGAATATAACCTGCAGCATTCTCTGAAACTAAGAAACTGAGAAATTGACTGCAAAAGGACTCTTGAAAGCTTTTTGTTTTCAATCTGTTCCCAAAGTGAAACATATGTTAGTTCCTGTCTTTGTTCTCTGTGTATCTTGTGTTTACATATTCTGGAGGGATTTATTACTGAAAGGTGTTCCTAGGGCAGATGAGTACAGATTTACCCTTTGTGGTTTTGTAAATCTTACATCTGTACATTATAGTAGTGATATAGAGCTACGGTGTGCTCGTTACCCAGAAAAATATCCTATTATTGTGTTTATATTACTATTGTGCTTTTATATCAGTTTATGCTAGTTTATTTATTTGTGTTTAATTGCACCCTGTGCTTCTGTACCTTTGTGTCTTCAGGGGCTTCCGGGGTTGAAGTAGAACTGTGTGTGTCACATAACATACCATGTGTTTCAAGCCTGGGGACTGACTTGAAACACTCTCTGACATCTTTACTGATATCCTTATTGACACACTAAGTTCATAGTAATTGTTGGGTTTAAGCTGAAGGTTGAGGTTCCAAAGATATACAGTAATGTGATATGCGTAAATACTGGCATACACAAGAAAAAGGTGCTCCTGAAGCTTAAAACTTCAGCAGATTGTTAAATCCTGATTCTGATTCGATTTTCTAGTCAGTTCATTAAACTATTTTTATTTTCAATATTAAATTGATTTTAGATAAGTATTTTAGAGGCAGTTTATCACTTACTGACTCACTAAACCTGTAAGATTGGCATTTTCGAATAACTGGTAATCAGGGGAGTGTGAGATTGATGAGTCATAGCTGATTAGCTTGGTTCCATAAACTTAGAAATGAGATAGTAATTGATCTTAATTGATTGATAAGTTTTAATGGCCGAGATAACCACAGAGTGTGTGTGGCTTCTAGTGCTACCAATATATTTAGCACTATAGCATTACAAGTACTGAGTATAGCCATGGAATAGTCTTCTCTTAGAGTTCTTCTGTGAGTTAAACTGAGAAGCTTTCTCAGTTTAAAAAATCTTAAAGAAAGAAACTGCTTCAGAAAACGTATGAGGACAGATTAACTGAACTCAATATGTATTCCCTAGAGCAAAGGAGGGGGAAAGGTGATATGACTGAAACATTTGAACACCTTAAGGGCAGTAACAAGGTGAAAGAGTCTAACATGTTTCAATATCAGAAAAATAGCAGGACAAGAGGACACAGCATAAGAGTAGAGGGAGGCCAATTAAGGGGTAATGTGAGGAAGTTCTTTTTCACAGTAAGGGTGGTGAATGCATGGAATGGCCTACCTCAGGAAGTGGTGAATATGAATACATTGCAGGGCTTCAAACAGGCATGGGACAGGCAAAAGGGAGCAATACAGATGAGTATGAATAGATAGGCCATTGACAGAGCAAAGGCCAATGGAACATTCATAAGGTAGAAAAAGAAATGGGCAGACTGGATAGGCCTTGCTGTCCTTATCTGCCATCAACTTGTATGTTCCTATGTTTCTATAAAGTTGTACTGGAGCAAAACGTTTGCCAAAGCACCAAGAAACTGCTTTTCCATGGCTAAAGAAACACAGCATAGAGTGCTGCACATTTGAAAACTATATTATTATCTTTTGACTGAGTACTCTGGGTACCAAGCGTACATTGCCTGTGGGAAAATATCTACTGCATATCTCTGGCATTTGAGGAGGAATTTTCTCTTGTCTACAGTCCATTTTGGAAACCGTTTAAAATCTTCTAAGGCTTTAAAGACTGTAGAGTCTGCAAGGAGAATGCAGGAGGAGGCACATTTTTCCGGAGTAGGAAATTGCAAGAGTAAGTGATCTATATCTTTGGATCCTCTAATTATTTTGTTAGAATGATTCTATGACTTTATGATTTCAATACATTTTATTAAAAGAGAATAAGAGAACTGATAGAGAGAACTATCATTATAATAATATTTTAAATTAATTATTGGACTACAGTTTTATAAATGGCTAAAGAGTTATAAAGCTTATTTTAATTTTTGTTTATAGCTCTTAAGCTTAATAGATTTATTGTTTTGCATCATATTTTTGTAATTGCTCTTTTAAATACTGTACTATTTCTTTCCTGGCTTGGTCTTGATTCAGACGATTACTTGAATATAAGTTATTGGCGTGTGTGTGTGTGCTTGTTTGTTTTATTTTTAGTGACCAAGCATGCAATTAGAAAGAGGGGATCCTTCTGGCTTCAGTTGATACATCAAATGGCATATTTTGGACTTGGACATTTGAGATCTTATTTGAAGCCAAAACTGAACTGGGCACCATATAATTTTTGGACTACCTGATTTTCCTGACTTTGTGAAGACCTGGTTTGGCTTTTGCATTTTCATCTAAATCCACCTTTCACTTATTAACAGCAAAGAATACTTAAGATCTAGGAATTAGGAACATTTAAAAGCAACTATTCTTGTCTGATGGTACTTAGTACTATTATCAAAGCCTCAAACTGATGGGATTTTAAAGTAGTACAGTAGTCTTTGAAGACTAGAATATAGTTTTTGCATGATTGCTCTTATCCAGAATTTGGTGGGAATGAGATATTTGGGAATACAGAAATATACTGTATTTTATACTATTGTTTAAATTGTGCAGCTGTGATTATACTTCTTATTTTGTACTTATATGCATTTTTTTTACTTGCTTAGTAGTGTTTAGATTTAAATCCCTGCAGATACCGTAAACATAGATAGCATAATGGTACATACCAGAAGAGAAAAAGGGAATTCGTATCCAGGAACACCACTGATGAAAGAGGTAGATCAGATAATAATTATACCAGAAACTCAAGAAACACAAAATGATAAGGTAACGTTAAACCAGAAAAAGTATGAGAGAAAGAAAAGCACAAAGCAAGCAAAAGTGCTTTTACTTTATAAGAATATTTCTCCTTTGCCTCATAATATAGAGGCTATACAGGAGAACAGACATGAAAATAGACAGCTTAAAATAACGGATGTTTGGGCCAATCTGGGAAAGATGCAAAATATATTTCAACGCTGAATCAACAAGTAACAAATAACCTAATTTTGAATCAAAGGAAAATAGCAGTGCCAATTTAAAGGTCCTTGCTGTTAACCAATAATGTACTCTGATTACTCAGATGATTCACAAGCAATGTTGGGTGGTATTTCCTGTGACTCCTGTGACTGGGAAACATTTACTCCTATGGAGAAAGATGAGAATAGTCTAGAGTACTCCGAGGCTGTTTTTTGTCTTTTTTCACCAGAATCTTATTTTGATAATACATATCAAGGGATGCTTACTACTCCAGGACAAAACATTGAATCAACCCTTCATTCTCTAATATTAGTAAGGACAAGGAAGGGAACAGGGATCATAGGGAAATAATACAGGAATAAGTATGACAATTGAAGGCCTAAAGAAAGTGGATACAACACAAAGGGAAGGCCTAAATGAAAATTCCATTTTACATAGTAGTAATGAAATTTCATGTTCCAATAATCATCAAAGTAGGTATTGTCATAGCAATAGCAAGGGGAAAAGTTCTACGGGAAGGACTAAAGAACACAACAGGGAGTATTTCATGAATAAAGGTGATTTCACAGGTTGCTCTTCAATTTCAAAGCAAATGCTAGAAATTATTAAAAATAGATACTATGCAGTTATAGTTATTTTGGAAAATATAGCAGCTTTGAAAGATGAACCCAGTAATTTAAGAACTGATACTAATTATAACCAAGTACTACTGGAAAAACTCTGTTTAGATAAACAAAACTCCTCTGAAACACAACAAGTTGATACATGAGAAAGTGAACAGAGGGGTTCAGGTGAAGCTTCCTGAATTATTGGATAAAGATAAAATCTGCATGTTATTTACAGAATTTAGATTCAGCAGAGGTGGGCAAACAAACTGAGAAGAAGATAGACGAAATAAGGATAAGACAGTGAAACAGACTAAAAAATAAATGGACGTATAAAAGAAAGGCATAAGTAGTGTTAGCCAAATTAAGCTAGTAAATGACATAGACAACAATGGCATTAGGCCACAGAAAGGCAGTAAGGAAGTTCAAGAAGATATAAAACAGGGTCATAAAGAAACAAATGTATCAAATAACACGGAAAAGGAGAATATAAGAATTTTGATTAAAGAAGTAAGGGAAACTGAGACTGCATCAATCCTCCCCCCATTTTAGCCAAGAACATTGTAAGTAACAGGGATGAAAAGTTAGTTGCTATGGGTATGTCATAGAAGTAAAGGCCATTCCAAGGCAGAAGAATGAAACCCTGAAGACACTAACAGAATGGATGGTCTATTTGTTCCAAATTAGACCAGAGGAGCAAGAAATACTCTCTATGAGACCCCACAATTTGGATTATCCTGATGCTGTTCTACTCTGTTGTTCAGAGATCACTGCTAAAAAAGGTAATAACAAAGGGATTGCTTTTTTAATCTAGAGGGATAGACATTTTTCCACCCATAATGGTTCCAAAAGATACTAGCATGAAGGAATGTAAGGGAAATAGTAAAATGAAGGAGAGGGGTCCATCTTGTATACTGGATGAAGCAAAACAACCCAAGGAACTTGAGAAACAGAAAGAGGAAATATTAAATGTTGTGAAGGTTATTCCTTCCTATGAAAATAAACAGCATAAAAGGTGGTCATGTAGTACTATTTCTAACTTTGGCTGTGAAACTTTGAAACAATATCTGTATAGCAAAATTAGGGATGAACTCCTCTCCTTTTTCTCAAGAAGTCTGGGAATTAATATTAAGTGACATTCAATGGATTATATTAGAGTGCATAGGGATTCTCTGTATTCATCACACATTGATCTTACTTTCAAAAATCCAACAATGGCAAATGCTATTCTCTTACAAGCAGGAAAATTTGACAACTTGTGAATATATATTGTGCATCCACCAGATCTGGAACAAAACAACATTGTCTCTAATACCTGTGGCCTGTCTGGTACAGTTCTCAGATGGTTTAAATCCTTCTTCACTGGCAGATCTCAGAGGGTGGTGTTGGGAATTTTTTTTCTCTTACCCATTCTCTCTGCCATGTAGGGTCCCTTAGGGATCAGTGTTGTCCCCCATGTTGTTTATGGTGTATATGTTGCCCCTCAGAGACATTGTAAGATGGTATGGGCTGAGGTTTCACTTCTATGCTGATGATATTCAGCTCTACCTGTCTTTTGCACCCGACCAGGATAGTGCATGTTTGGTCTTTAACAACTGCCTGGCAGAAATCCAGGACTGGATGAGATCCAGCTGGTTGAAGATGAACTCTGGAAAGACTGAGGTGTTGATAGTGGATCCAGATCTTCGGACAGAGGGGTTGGGGGCTGGACAACCCTCTGGACTTTGTCTTGGGGTGCTCAGCTTCCTTCCTTCCTTCCTCTGAAGGGTTGCAAAACCTGGTGGTGATTTTTGAAGACTGGCTGACACTAAATTCACAGGTGTCAGCAGTCATCAAGTCCCCATTTTACCATCTGAGAAACATCACCAGGATTAAGCACCTTGTTCCATCTGGCAACCTTCTAACCTTGATCCACACCTTTGTGACCTCTTGCCTTGACTACTGCAACTCCCCATACTTAAGACTCCTGGGGGTTGATATCTACCACTTGCAGCTGGTGCAGAATGCTGCAGCACAGTTGTTGATGGGGGCTCCACGTTTGAGTCACATCATGCTGGTGTTGCACAAACTGCACTGGCTGCCGATTCAATGGTGGATCACCTTCATGGTTGGGCTTCTGACCTTTAAGGCCCTGCATGGACAGGGCCTGGACAATTTTCAAGAGCTCTTCTGTCCCTACTGCCCTGGTCAACCACTCTGCTCAGCTGATGAGGGGTTGTTAGAGATTTCAAGGGCACACCTTAAAACATCTGGGGCCTGTGCCTTTATGTATGCAGCCCCATCCCTGTGGAATTCTCTACCTCATCATATACATGAGTGTATGATTGTGGAGAGTTTTAAGATGGCCTTGAAGACCCATCTGTGGCATAGCACCTATCTAGAATGAATATTTTAGATGTTTATGTGTTTGGTTATTCAGTTGCATGGATTTTATATTCTATCTTATTGTACAGTGCCTTGGTTTTGGAAAGGTGCTTCAAAAATAAAGTTGTTTATTATTGTTATTATTGTTATGCCACTGATGAGGGATACTCTGGTATTAGATTAGAGGAGAAGGTTTTCCTAATTGACCTGGACTCATTGTGTGAAACAAATGTTCAAATATTTATACCTCTCTGGTACATTTGGATACAGAATGATATAAGGGGTTTCAGTCCCATGTTCTTACTGCTAGGATAACACCAAAAAGTTAAAGACTTGCTTCTTAGAATACAGAGGGCTTACTTCTTAAATTAGTTGATCTGGAAGTATTAAAATGTTTAGAACAACTTGATACTATTGCTTTCCCAGAGACTTGGTGTCAAGATCTGAGCGCATCTAGATTTTCAGGTTATACTGGTTATGTTGTGCCCACCACCAGAGATAAAAAATTTGGATGATCTAAAGGGGGAGTAGCAATATATATTAAAATTGATTTAAACTTACAAATACAGGAATGCTGCATTAAGAAAACAAAATACTCTGATTCTGATAATAACTGATGGAATGCAAAAGATAGCTGTGTGTAATATTTATTTTCCATCAAAAATTAAAAATCTGGGTATTAGTGATCACTGTCATGACCAATTAAAGCTGGTTTTGGATAGAATATTAAAGAAAGAATGAAACGTTCCAGTACTTATTGCAGGAGACTTTAATGCTAAGATAACTTCAAAAATGATCAAATTGGAGTTTTCTAATCTCATTTCTTACACTGCAGTGATTAATGAAGCTCTGTCATCTTATAGGGATTCAATAGATCCATGGTCCAATACTAGAGGAAAACAAGTGCTTGGGTGTCTAGCTAAGAGAAATGATTTAGTACTAAATGTTAGAAATAATGGTGACAGACCAGGGAAAATTACCTTGTTGGGGCCTACTGGCTCTTTTACATTTGATTTCATCTGGGCTAATTTGGAAGCTGCAAAAATGGTCATAAACCTACGGGTCTGTGTATGCCCAGAATCAACACATTTACCATTAATCTTGAATTTGGTAAATCATTTTCTGCACTCCTCCTCTGAAATACAAATTGATAACAGGATAGAAATTATTAATGAGAGAAGAATAAACTGGAACTCAGAATGTTATATTTAATTTAGGGAGCTTCTAAACTTAGGAGAAATACATGAGATACATAATCACATTCTAGATAACAATGAAATACAGGTTTCATGTACAAGTTGGAACACATTAAATAGCCTTTTGAGGAATTTCTTTAGAAATATTAAAATAGTAAATAGTTCATCATTTACACATAAAAAATCATGGTTCCATCGGAAGTGTAGATGTGCAAAGAAACAGTTTGGAAAGATTTTAAAGAAACATACAAGGAAATGGAATAATACCAAAAAGGATCACATAATACTAAGGAAAGAAAGGAAAAGTATAAAAAAGCTTTGGAGGAAGAGCTTACAAAATATTCTAATATAATTTAGGAAAAAAATTAGACAAACCATTTTAAAAAAGATGGTAAATTATTTTGGAAATTTGTTGCACGAGGGTTTAATAAATATCAGAAAAAAGTGGAAACCGCCATCACTCCACAGCGATGGAGAACATATTTTTCAGAACTTTATTACTCATTGGGCCTGACTCCAGAAGGTGGGTGCAGGGCTTGCGCCAAGCCCTAGGTCCACTGCAAAGTATGACTCAACTGCGGCAAAGCCCTTTGATGCAATTCTGCACCATTCCAGAAAGTTTGACACAGTTGCAACATTTTCCTCACTTTACAGCAGCTTGCACCAAATGATTGGTGCAAGCCCCGTAGTAAGGATACCCGCCATGGATACAAAGTTAGACCACCGGGGAGATGGTCTAACTTTGCGGTGTCTGGGATTTGTGGCATCAGCTTCTAGAATACCAAGTTTGATGCAAGTCAGCACTTGCATCAAATAGCCTGCCTCAAGTCTCCTGCAGTGATTGCAGCTGCTTTTAGAACTGGGCCCATTGGAAGAGGAAGAAATTAATTATCCAATCAAACCTAGGAACAGGACTTTATATCCAAGACTTAGTAAAGTAACAGAGCATGAAATATATTCTGCAGTTCTTTCTATAAAATCTAATAAGGCACCTGGCCCAGATAAGATACTCGGGGACTTACACAAATAATTTCCAGATTGGTAGACTCCTTTATTATAGATACTGTTTAATGATTTTGCCCAGAACTTAGAGTTTCCCTCAAGCTGGTCTGGCAGTATTGTTTTGCCAATATATAAAAAGGAAAATCCAAATGACCCAAAAATGTACAGACCTATCAGCTTGATTGATGTTTCACAAAAAAATATTTTCTAAAATAATATTAGCCAGGCTACAGGAATGGCTTGAGAAAAATTCAGTTCTCGATGAAACACAAAATGGGTTTAGATGGGGTAGATCCACTGTACAGCATTGTTATGTACATCACCATATCATATGGAAATATACTAAAATATGTAGGGCTAGACTTTATTGTTGTTTCATTGATTTCTCAGCTGTTTTTGACAACATAAGCATGAACATTCTCTGAACAACTTCAGAGGGCCTCGATTTAGATAACACTTTACTAGACATTTTGATTAGGCTACATGAAAATACCTGGGCTAAAGTACAAAATGGGTTGCCATTAAGGGCAGCCCCCATTGTTACAGGCCAGCTGACCCTGGGAAGAGACTGGGATAGCAACAGGGGCAGGACGGGGAAGGGAGAAGGAGAATGAGGTCACAAAAGGGGAGGTCTCTCTCATGACGTCACCAGTGCATCCGAAAGGGAGGGGGATAAGGACCATTGGAAAACAAAGGCAGGCAAGGAGGGGAGGAGCAATAGGGGTTTAAGATGGGCAACACAGAGGGGCTCAGCCACTTTCTGCTAGGTTTTTCGGGTAAGTAAAATTCAAGAAAAAGAACCTAGTACATCAGTCAGTGAGCTGCTCAAGAAAAGGTAAGAAAAAAAAAGATGTTCTTTAAGTTTGTGCAGACAGAGATCACTAAGTTTAATAGGCAGTAGGATGGCTGAATGAAAGTAGCAGGTGTTTTTTTTTAAAAAGGAGAGACAGTTTCAGTAAGAACACTACAGCAAGGCCAGGAGACCACAGTTTTCAAGTTAGGCCAGGTAATTGATAGAAGAACCTAGGGGCGAGTCAGCTGAATGGAGCAGAAAATGCTGGTCAATGTTTAGGTTGGAACATGTGGTGTTCATGCCTAGAAAGGCTATAGCAAGATGTAGCAGGCTTGCCAGGTAAAAGGTAGCGTGATATTCAGTAAAAGGCATAGCAGGCTCTTCTCCTAGAAAGGAAATCCCCGATGCTGCCACAACCTAGGGCTTCTCCCTCACCAATGGGATAATTATCCTGGTATGGGTCGGAGGTTGTTTTTGAGCATCAGACTCAGAACACAGGGAAAATTAAAATGGTGGCGAGAAGGGAGAGAAGAGCTGCAAGGAAAAAACAAGGCCAACAGGAGGGCCGATAGCACTATCCGGTGCAAAAAACAGGGGATTAGCAGGAGCTGGCAGTTGTGAGGGATGGAATAAGGAATGAATGGTGAAAAAAGCAGTGCAGGCAGCAGGCCAAGAAGGGGTAATCCAGGGGAAAGAGAGACAGGCCCAGGGCATTCATTGGAAAGCCACGTGGGGGACTAATGGAGGAGTGCAGAGATGAGGTCTGAACAGATCTGAACTGTTCTTGTACTACACCGCTTGTAAGCGGCAGCACATTTGAGTGTGGCTTTTGTTGAGCCCCACTCGTTAGTGGCTGGAATTTTAACAGCTAGCAGAGAAGCTGATTGTCTCCCTACCTGCTGACCTCCCCCTCCCCAATTCGTCTAACCAGTGAAATCACAGCTTGAGAGGCTGTGCTAATTTACCTGGTTTTTGATGATATTGGAGGAGTGGAGGGGACTGCTCTTTTTGTGAGGTTGGGGACGCAGTGTCCACATATATAGCTCACTGCCGCAGTTGAGTGTTGGTGCTTGATCAAGTGCCGCCGCTAACATACTAACATACTAAAATGCCAGCAGAATAGGCCTAACGGTCTTTCAAGTCTGCTCAATTGGTCAGCCCCCACCCTGGGTGCTGACCTTGCTACCCTCGCCGTCTCTGGCTTCTCCCTTCCCAGTTCCAGATATTCTTGCTGCATTGGATTTTGCTTCCAGAACCCTTCCCTGTACCTGTCCCGCCCTCTTGAACCCCTCCACCATCTCTGCCTCCACCAGCCCCTAGGTAGTGCATTCCATGGCTCCACCACCTTCTCAGTGAGTAGCACCTCCTCCTTTCTCCTGAATCTTCCCCTCCAGCTTCCACCCATGCCCTCTAGTGGCCCCTCCTCCTTCCTTCAAAGCACCCTGACTGTTCCTCCCTATTTACCCTCTTCTTGTACTTAAAGACCTCTATCATGTCCCCCCGGTCCCTTCTCTCTTCCAAAGTGTACATATTTAGCTCTTTGAGCCTCTCCTCATAGGTCCTGTCCCCAAGCCCCAAATCATTTTGATTGCCCTCCTCTGGACCATCTCCAGGAGTTTAATGTCCCTCTTTAAGTGTGGCCTCCAAAACTGCACGCAGTACTCAAGGTGTGGCCTCACCAAGCAGTTATACAGAGGGAGCATCACTTCCCTCCTTCTGGAGGTGATCCCCCTAGCGATGCATCCCAGCATCCTGTTGGCCTTGGCTGCTGCCCTCCTACAAGTCTCTGAGTTGTTCATTTTGACATCCACCACCACCCCCCCCAGGTCCCTCTCAGTCATCAAGACTTGTAGCATTTCCCCCCCAGGGTGTACACTTGGCCCAGGTTTCTGGCACCCAGGTGGAGTACCTTGCATTTCCCTGCATTGAACCTCAGCTTCCACTTTCTAGACCATCTTTCCAGAGCCTCCAGGTCCCCCTGTAGGGCCACCCTCCCCTCCTCCCCAGCTAGCTGCTGGAATATTGGCAACTTGCAGATCTGAACTGTTCTTGCACTACACCGCTTGTAAGTGGCAGCACATTTGAGTGTGGCTTTTGTTGAGTGCTGCTCGTTAGCGGCTGGAATTTTAACAGCTAGCAGAGAAGCTGATTGTCTCCCTACCTGCTGACCTCCCCTTCCCCGATTCGTCTAACCCGGTGAAATCACAACATGAGAGGCTGTGCTAATTTACCTGGTTTCTGATAATATTGGAGGAGTGGAGAGAACTGGTTTCGCTGTGAGGGTTGGGGACGAGTGTCCGCATATAAGGAAGCACCGCTCGCAAGCGGCAGTTGAGTGTTGGAGTTTGATTGAAGTGCCGCTCGCTAGCGGCTGGAATATTGGCAACTTGCAGATCTGAACTGTTCTTGTACTACACCGCTTGTAAGCGGCAGCACATTTGAGTGTGGCTTTTATTGAGCGCTGCTCGTTAGCGGCTGGAATTTTAACAGCTAGCAGAGAAGCTGATTGTCTCCCTACCTGCTGACCTCCCCATCCCCGATTCGTCTAACCCGGTGAAATCACAGCGTGAGAGGCTGTGCTAATTTACCTGGTTTTTGATGATATTGGAGGAGTGGAGGGAACTGGTTTCACTGTGAGGGTTGGGGACGAGTGTCCGCATATAAGAAAGCGCTGCTCGCAAGCGCGAGCATTGTGAGTGGCGCGAGTGCCACTTGGTGCCAGAAGTTTACTCTGTCTGTAATGTAGAGTTGGGAAGTAGGTTTGTCTATTAAGGGTTTTAGACTGTAGTAGGTTTCTTAATTAGAAATGTTTTAAATTTGTTGAATTAGTCTAAATTACAGCTTATTTGTCTTTTTTTATTTTTAATTTAGGAATGTGTAGGGGGTCTGAAGAGCAACCTGTGGGAGTTAGGATTATTTATGGGAAGGCACAGCTGCATGCTTTGCATCCCTTTGTTCCTCTCCCTGTATCCGATGCTACGAGCAGGCATTGCAGGGAGGTGGGGATTATAAGGGACTGTTTGGCCTGCGAGCTGCGGGTTGACTAAGCGGGGTGAAGGTAAAATGGGGTGGTTGGATGGGGAGGCGCCCTGGTTTATTAAGGGCACCTAGGCAACGCCAGACGTGGTTGGTGCCCATTTCAAGGGAAACCACCAGACCGAGTGGTTAGGTAACTCGAGGGGTGATACCACCTGCCATTCCTCTGTCGGCAGTGCTGTGCAATGCCAGGTCGATTAGAAACAAGACGGCAATGATTGCCACCTTGGTTTCCTCAGTTGACCTGGCTTGCATAATGGAGACCTGGGTGAGAGATGATGCTGGCCCTGTTTTTGAGGCTGCAGTCCCCCCAGGTTATATTGTTGTGCACCGCCCCAGAGGAAATTGCAGGGGTGGTGGTGTAGCCATTTGTTTTAAATCTAGCCTGACCTTCACCGTGTACCCGGTGGGAACCCCAGACTCATTTGAGTGTGTGGCCGTCCGTGGAGGACTCAGCATGGGCTGCAGGATCCTCCTCATCTATCGCCCTCCTGACCTGGTGGGGGGGTTCCTGCAGGAATTTGCTGAGTTCGTTGTCAGCGAGACATTGGATTCCCCTAGATGTGTTATTCTGGGGGATTTCAATGTCTGGGCTGAGGATAAAACTCAAAGATGTATTGACGAATTTCTGCAGAATATGTCCTTATTAGGGCTTTTCCAGTTTGTTGATGCACCTACTCATCGAGATGGCCATATACTGGATCTGGTTTTCTCACTGGGGATTGAGATCTTGGATCTCATGGTTGATCAAGTACTTTGGTCTGATCATAGCACAGTGAGGTTCATGCTTCGGGCTCCCGCCATAAGTTTCTCCCCTGCTGAGATGATCCGCTGCCGCCCTTTAGGAAATCTTACCCCTGTGGGTTTTATGGCGGCTGCTGATCTATCTAGTTTAGGTGATGTATGCGTCGCAGCTGTTGGTGTCGGTGTGGATACCTATAATAAGGTTCTTTCCGATGCCATCAACTCCCTTGCACCTGTCTGTGTACGACCCAGAACTTCGTACTTGAGGTCTCCATGGTTTGATGGAGATCTCAAGGAAATGAAGAAGATGGGTCGGAGATTGAAGCGCTGCTGGAGGAAATCCTGCCTGGAGATGGACAAACTGGTCCTGCGTGCACATTATTGTGCATATCAGGAGGAAATCGACCGAAAGAAGACATTGTTTTTGTCTCGGGAGATTGCTGCTGGGAGAAACCGACCAGCCTCGCTCTTCGGACTGTTGACAGACTTCTTCATCCTATCTCTCAGCCGGTAGAGTCTCCTCTAATGAGGATTGTGAGGAATTTGCTCGGTTTTTCTCAGACAGGGTGTCTTTGATCCGGAGGGAGGTTTCTTCAGCCAGCAATATCATTGCTGTCAGTGGTCGCCAGTTATGTACTAAGTGCACTCCGCCTGACTGGGGTGAGTTTAGGCCAGTAGAGGATCGTGAGGTAATTGAAGTGGCGGCCAATCTGAAGCATACCTTTTGTGAACTAGACCTAGTGCCAACGTGTTTCTTAATGAGATGCATTGAATCTGTTGGCCCGGTGTTTGCCCTGATTGTCCAGTGCTCCTTAAGTCAGGGTGTCTTCCCAGATGCCTTGAAGGAGGCTCTGGTTAGACCTCTTTTAAAGAAATCTTCTTTGGACCTGGAGGTCAGGGCAGACTACCGTCCTATCTCGAATCTCCAATTTTTGGGGAAGATTGTCGAGAAGGTGGTATCGCTTCAGTTGGAGGAACATCTCATGACTCACAAGTTATACGATCCCTTTCAGTCAGCTTTTTGGGCCAGGTATAGCACTGAAACTGCGTTAGTTCGGGTGCAAAATGACCTCCTCAGGGCTAGAGACCGAGGAGACAAGACAATTCTTGTTCTCCTCGATCTCTCTTCAGCATTTGATACTGTGGACCATTGTGTGTTGCTTCTCTGCCTGAGGGAGTTATGTGGACTCTTCGGTATTGTCATCAAATGGTTTGAGTCCTTTCTCACAAATAGGAGACAGCAAGTTGTGATGGGAAATTTAACATCAACACCCAGTCTCCTTTTGTGTGGAGTCCCTCAGGGTTCAGTGTTGGCCCCAATGTTGTTCGCAGTGTATATGCTGCCCCGGGGGGGATCATTAGAAGGTATGGACTGAGTTTTCATTGCTATGCTGATGATACTCAGCTATACTTATCTTTTGCTCCAGGAACACCCAACACAGTAGATGTGCTGAACATCTGTCTGGCTGAGATTAGCAACTGGATGGCCTCCAGCTGGCTTAGATTGAACCCTGATAAGACTGAGGTATTGGTAGTGGAGTCGAACAGAGTTTGTGATGGGATGGCCTCTGATTCGGCAACTGGCCTTGTGCTAGGGGCCGCATCATTGATGGCCTCCCCTTGGGTGCGAAATCTTGGCATGATGTTTGACAGAAATTTGTCCATGGAGGTTCAGATTTCTTCCGTGGTCCATTCCTGTTTTTTCCATCTTCGTAACATTGCCAGGATTAAGCCCCTTGTTCCACCTCTGGACCTCCCTACCTTGATACATGCCTTAGTCACCTCTAGGCTTGACTACTGTAATGCCCTCTATCTCGGGATCTCTGGGGGCTCTCTCCACAGACTGCAGCTCATGCAGAATGATGCTGCCCAGCTTTTAACTGGGCAGAGTAAATTTTGTCACATTACACCTGTGCTATGCGAACTGCACTGGCTGCCTGTCAGGTGGAGAGTGCTCTTCAAGGTGGGGTTTCTTACCTATAAGGCCCTACACAGACAGGGCCCTGGTTACCTGTCAGATCTCCTGATTCCATCCTCCTCTTCCCATAATCTCCGCTCTTCTGGTGCCGACCTCCTAATTGTTCCAAGAGTGAGGTTAAAATCTGCGGGTGACCCAGCATTTAGTGTCGCCGCTCCCGCTTTTTGGAAATTATTGCCAGCTGCAGCTAGGGAGGCCCCGAACCTTACTACCTTTAAGGTTTGCCTAAAGACCTACCTATTCTCACATGCTTTTGGGGCTTGACTATGATTATGTATATGTGTTTTATTCTTTTATGTATTTATATGGCATGAAATGCTGTAATAATTTCTCTACTTCTCCTTTTACTGTGCGGTGCCCTGAGCCTTTGGGATTGAGCATCTTTTTAAATAAAAATGACTTGACATGAGAGGACTGTGGCATTCTCAGGGAGCCATGTGGTTTGTTTGATTGGTCAAGGAGCAGTTTTCAAAAAGGAGCTGTGATTGGGGAAGAAGGCTGGGGGGTGGACAGTAGAGTGGATGGAGCAGCTCGGAGACAAGAGGACCGTGGTGGGCTTGGGCAGCCACGTGGTTTGGGTGTTTGGTCACAGAGCATTTTTTCAAACAGGAGCTGTGAACAGGGAAGGAGGCTGGGGGGATGGACAGTAGCATGGATGGGGGCCAAGAATGGACAAAAAGTCAACATGAGGCAGAGGCGAAGAGTCAGCAGGGCCCCAACATGCAGGGGGGCCTATCCAGATAGGAGGCTACCAACACGGCCTTAGGTCAAGGAGGTGGCTCAGTAAGTTGTGGGAGGAGCTGACCACATGGAGAATGCCAGGGAGTTGCAGGGTTGAGGAGAAAGGGCCTTCAAAAAAAAAGATGAAGTGGAGAAGCAAGCGCAGGACAAAGATGAAGCGAGGGAGCATGACGGAGCAATGGGCCATGTGGTGGAGCGCGGTGCATTCACAGCATTTTTTGTTATGGCCAAAAAGGTCTCAAAAAGGGAACAGCTATCAGAAAGAACACTCGGTGAGGAGCTATGACTAGGAAGGTGGCGAATAGGCAGTTTTTTCGACAGGATTTAGCAGATCGGGGGAGAGAGAGTCAAAGGGGTCCACAAAGAAGAGGGAAAGCAGGACAATATGGGGTAGGCCTCCATGTTGACTGGGATAGCACTGCTCATCGAGGGTAGTGCAGGCAGTCTTTGCCAGGGACAGAAATATCAGGAAGGGCTACTGGAGGCCCAAGGGCAATTAGATTGTGTTGAAAAGTGGGATCTGGGGCCTCACAAAGCACATTATATTATTAAGGAGCCCTTGGTCAACTTTCTGTTTGGGGGCATTAAAGGACCTTTTGCAAGTTTGTTTACTCTGTCGGGGCATGGTCACTGAAGGAGGACTGTGAAAAGAAGAGGGGCCAATTTTTAAAAAAAGGATATATAAAATATGTACAGGAATTTTCCTAATCATGAGGAGCAAACTAGACTCCAAGGGTTAAGGTCAGTTACCTCATAGCAGGAGTTACAAGGACTAGCTAAGAGGTCAAAAAGTTGGCTGTTAGCTGCAGTTTTTATAAAGGCACATGTTGAAATTCTTGCTATATCAGCACTGTAAGGCATAAAACTGGCAAGCAAAACTTCACCACTTTTGCAAGTTTGATACTGTTACCACATGCGTTGCCACTATGGTTTCTTTTGGTAGTGGGTTGCATCACCCTGCGCATTGCCATTTTTGTAACAAAAAAAAGAGGGTGAGGCAGTAGCGTTTTGTTAAAAAAAATAATACAGGAGAAGCAAATCGCAGGGAAAGACACAGAGAATGAACTAGCAAAATATATTCTGTGTTGTAAGCAGGAAAAAGACAGAATGAACACCCGTGGAAGCAGTTCAATGAAAGCGGACGCTATGGAAATGATCATGGATCTCATGGACAGGGCCCACAAGGTCCTGGATACAGTGGAAGACACGGAAAAGAGGATGTACCAGCACAGAAGGACAGGGTCAGAAAGAAGGGGCAGAGTGGGCAGGAGGAAAAGGGAAGAGAGCAGGGGCACTGATGCCAAAACACCTGACAGCAGCTTTGCCTGGGTGGCAACCAACAACCCATGCAATACCCGACCCAACTCCTGCACCCAGTCCGGAGGAGCCGATGCCTGATCTGTAACCCAGCCCAATGGAGGGCATTAGACCTCACCCAGAACTAGGACCCAACATTCCTGCACCCGAAGCTAGCCAGCCAGAGGCGGACATGGACTGGCAGGCACCAAATAACGGACCATGAGGGAGGTGGAACCAGGACTCAAGGCAATGAGTGAACCATCAAAATAATCCCAGGGAGAAACAGGTACAGTGTTGATGCTGGAAAGTTCCATGAAGGAGTATGTGGAGCAGATATTATTAGTTATGGGGGGGACAGTGTTAAGAAGTTGCAGAAGGTGCTGGGCAAATTAGAAGAGAAGGAAAAGGAGAAAAAGCAAGGGGATGGGGAAAAGGAAATGATAGAGCAGAAAAAGGGGGGAGAGGTAAGAACAGGGGACCATGTACCACTAGCAACAAAGGAAAAAATCTGGAAGGGAGAATTCACTGATATCTTTGCGTTGGTAGATAAGAAAACAGCAGAGCTCTATGAAGAAAAGGAGAGTTTCAGTAAGAAAGAATTGGTGGCCGCAGTAGTACTGGTCAAAAAAGGGGAAGAACAGAGTGGGCCCACATTTAAAGGGAAATCATGGGAGGCCTGGACCCTGGGTTTTACTTATTATAGTGCAACAGCTCAGGAGAAAAAGCCAAAATTGGGCATTTCCTAATTATCTTACTCTTTGATCATAAGAAATGCATATAAGATGATGGGAGGTACTAACTGGTTACAGTATGATGAGAAATTCAGGACCCAAATGGCCAACTATGAAGAGGACTACAGACAGGACTCTAGACATAATGACTTATAGTAGGAAACCATGACAGTAGCCGGGGGAGCAGAAAGTGAGTGGCAGAGGGGCAGGCCACGGTATCAGAAGTGCTGTTGGGGATACAACAGAGCACACTGTTCCTTTCCAGGTTTCAAGTTTTAGCACGCTTGTTCAAAATGTGAGGGATCTCACCCAGCTACAAGATGCAGATCTTATGGTGAAGCTAACTCCGGGGGAGGACAAGGAAGCGGCTCCTTTTGAGAGGGCTACATGGGTGCTCAGAAAGATAGCACATGGAGAGGGAGGGGACATACGGGTGGGGGAGGGTTCCACCCGGGCGAAGATAGGAAAGGTAATTTTCAGCTAGCAAAAACCCAGATCAGGGCAGAATTAATGGAGCAATGGAAGAAAGAATACCCAAATAAGGGGTTGGGGTGGGAGTTAGAAGAAGGATTCCAAAAAGGTTTCAGTTTACATTACTAGGGAAAGAGGCTTGGGACATGTGCAAAAAATTTAAACTCAATTAAAGGCAAGGAGGCACTTTTAAAGGCAAAGATCGATACCGAAAAAGGGGCAGGGAGAATAAAGGGACCATTCAAAGACCCACCATTCCAGCACCTGTGAGTCTCACTACTGGGCCTCGTCCCAAAGAAGCAGGCAGGGGAATATAGGGTAATTCACCATCTATCCTATCCAGAGAAAGAATCATTCAATGATCACATTTCAGAGGAGGATAGTAGGGTGTCATATGGGACATTGGAGGATGCAGTGGAAAACATCAGGGCAAGGCGCACCCCATGGCTTGGAAAGACTGACATCAAGTCCACATTCTGGCTATTGCCGGTTAGCAGGAAATATTGAGAATTGTTGGGTTTTCAGATCGAAGGGGAATATTATTTTGATAAGGTCATGCTGATGGGTTGTTCAGTGACATGCTCCACATTTGAAAAATTCAGCACATGGCTGCAATGGGTATTCAAAGCCAGGTATGGTCATGACATGGTAGTGCATTACCTGGGTGATTTTTTGTTCATAGGGGAAGGTCAGAAAGGGGTACAGAGGATTATGGAGGATTTTCAAGAGATGTGCAGGGAACTTGGAGTACCATTATCTAGGGAAAAAGCAGAAGGCCCTAGCAGGTGCTTGGAATTCCTGGGCATAGTGGTGGATGTGGAACATGGTCTATTCCGTTTGCCAACTCAGAAGATAAACAAAGTAAGAACATTGTTGGTAGAGGTAGGAAAGAGAAAAAGGGTACCCCTGATTAACAGCCAGCAATTAATGGGGCACTTTAATTTTGCATGTAGAGCGATTGGGCCAGGACGCATGTTTACACAATGTCTGGCAAGGGCCATGGTAGGGGGTTCAAAGCCATATCACTGGGTCAGTATAGGAAGGGAGACCAAGGAAGACTTAAAAGTATGGGAGAAATTCATAAAAAACCACAATGGGATAGCCATTTGGCAGGAAGAGTGGCTATACAACACGGATTTGGAACTGTACACAGATGCTTCAGGTGGGCAGGGAGTAGGCGCCTACTTCCAAGAAAAGTGGATAGCAGAACCCTGGTCAAAGAGGTGGGTTGAAAAGGGTCTGACAAAGGACATCACTTTCCTGGAGATTTTTCCTATATGGGCAGTGACAAAAATATGGGGACCATGGCTGCAGAACCAGTGGGTCACATTTTGGTGTGACAACAGGGCAGTCGTTGATATGCTAAATAACAGAGGGTCAAGGTCGGTCTTGGTACTTCGCATCCTATGGCAGTTAGTGCTACAAGGATTGAGGCTCAACATGAGTTTCAGGGCTAGGCACATTGTAGGAATAAGCAATTTCATTGCTGACAGTCTCTGACGATTACAGATGGGAAGATTTTGGGCACTGGCTCCCAACGCAGATCCGATGGGAGAGAGGATCCCAGAGGAGCTATGGGAGATTGGCTGGAGGGATAAGTGTATCTCTTTCTAAGCACATCGGCAGACAATACCCTAAAAGCTTACGAAAGCTCATGGAGGGCTTTCCAAGCTTTCAGATCTCATCACAACATGGAGGTAAGTGAGGCGGTCACAGAAGAGCAAGTGGGGAGATTCGTGGTGGAGAACTGGGAGGATGGAACAGCCTGTGCCACAGTAAGGGTACATCTAACGGCCATAGGATGGGTCTGCCGGATGAAAGGGTGGGGGGAGCCATACAATAGTATTCTGGTAAGAAGGATGATGATGAGGTGGGAAAGGATAAAAGGGAAAGATAGGGATAAGAGAAAACCAATCACGGAACACTTACTAGTGCAGATACTAAGAAAATTATCGGAGGTTTTCTACAACCTGTATGAAGTAATCCTATTCAGGGCACTGTTTATGGTGTTATACAAGGGAGCATTCAGACTGCCCAAAAAAGTCAGACCCACTATACCCACCCCGGGAGAAGGCCTGCAGTGGGATGATATAGAATGGAGAGGGATAGGGCTCACCCTCATAATTGCAAGGTCAAAGACAGATCAGACAGGCAAGGGGTACGGGGTGAATATCGAGCCAAGAGAGAACTCGGATATGTGCCCATGCCAGCTGATGCTTGACTTCCACAGAGTTAGGCTGAAACAAGGAGGCATCTATTTTGTACATGAAAATGGGAAGGAGGTAAAAGGGAGTAAAGTAGCTGGGGTGTTAAAGCGGAGCATGAAAGAGCTGGGGAAAAACCCAGACAGGTTCTCATCTCATTCCTTCTGGATTGGGACAGCCTCAGAGGCTGCCTCCCAGGGAAAAAGGGGGAGGACATAAAAGCCATGGGACGATGGGCATCAGATGGCTACAAGAAATATATTAGAGGTACAACACACTAACTTTATCGTTTTTTTGTCTCCCTACAGGAAAGAATGGAAAATATAAGGTACAGGAAGAGGGAACAAAAGGGGGGGGAAGGAAAAAAAATGTTTTGCTAATGGTTGTTGCCTGCCTTACTGTTTCTTTTATGTGTCACAGATACATGAAAAGGAAGGACATATGGATGGTGGGACACTCACACATTTATTGGGTGGAAAGGGAGGCAGCACTGAAAAAAGGCGGAAGGCAACTTGATTATGACCACAAAGGAATAAGGATCCTATGGAAAGGAATTCGGGGAATGCGATGGGTGCAGATCCTTCACTTACTGGTAGAGATGAGAAAGAACAACAAGGACCCAGACCTCCTGATAATACACCTGGGCAGAAATGGCTTAGGATATGGCCCCTGGCTAGAAATCTTTTACAGCATACAAAGGGATGTCAAGGTTATGAGGACATGTTGGCCAGAGATAATAATCATGTGGTCCGAAATGATTCCACATAGAGTGTGGAGACAAGCCAGGCAGCACAAGGCCATAGAAAAAGTGAGGAGGAGAATGAATATCAGAGTGGCGAGGTTTATGAGGGAGAATGGAGGAGCTGATTTAGACATGAGGAGATAGAGGAGAGCATACATGGATTTTACAGGATGGATGGGGTACACCTATCCCAGATGGGAAACCACATATTCCTCATGGAACTAGGTAGGGGCAGAGATCAGTGGTTGAAGCGGTTTCTATAAAAAGGGGAAGCTTACCATCCAACACAAGCTGGAGGCAAGCTAATGGAAGTAAGGAAGTAAGGATCTGAGAAGGTAAAAGTGGGGAAGGGTATGTTGGGTTAGGGAAAACAAAATGGAAGAATTAAGATCTGGAAGAAGGCAAAGGGTATGGACACCCTGATAATTGGACAAGAAAAAGTGGGGCAGGAATTGGACCTGCTCAGAGAGAAAATGTAAGACCAGCTCGGGTTTATACCCGAAGGAATGGAACGGGACCCCCTTGGGTTTCGATGCCCGGAGGAGAAAAACAAAAGAAAACAAAAGTAAATAAAGAGGGGTGGAATAAAATGTGACAGAGAAAATAAGAGGAACTCAATATTGTAAAAATGTATATTATTTATGTTTGTGTGGACAATAAAAGGTTTTGCTGACTGAGCAGCCAAATCTTCAATATTGAGTGTGATGTTTCTTTTTTGGGGGAAGGGGATCTGGAACAAAATGGGTTGCTATTAAGGGCAGCCCCCATTGTTCCAGACCAGCTGACCCTAGGAAGAGACTGTGATGGCAACAGGGGCAGAGGGAAGGGGAAGGGAGAATGAGTTCATAAAAGGGGATGACTCTCTCATGACATCACCAGAGTGTCAGAGGAGGTGGGGGATAAAGATAAATGGAAAACAAAGGCAGGCAAGGAGGGGCAGAGCAATAGGGGTTTAAGATGGGCAACACAGAGGGGCTCGGCCACTTTCTGTTAGGTTTCTTTGGGTAAGTAAAATTCAAGACCCACCTACCTCCCTTTTATAAAATGGAAAAGTAAGTAGTAATAGGAAACTAGGAAGTAAGGATCTGAGAAGGTAAAAGGGGGGAAGGGTATGGGGGGTTAGGGAAAACAAAATGGAGGAATTAAGATCTGGAAGAAGGTAAAGGGTATGGACACCCAGATAAGTTGACAAGAAAAAGGCTGGCAGGAATTGGACCTGCTCAGAGAGAAAGTATAAGACCAGCTCGGGTTTACTCTCAGGTAAGGAATGGAATGGGCCCCTCTCGGGTTTTGATGCACGGGGGAGAAAAACAAAAGAAAACAAAAGTAAAATAAAGAGGAGTGAAATAAAATGTGACAGAGAAAATAATAGGAACTCAATATTATAAAAATGTATATTATTTATGTTTGTGTGGACAATAAAAGGTTTTGCCGACTGAGCAGCCAAATCTATAATATTGAGTGAGATGACTCTTTTTTGAGGGAAGGGGATCTGGAACATTATAGCCAATATGGGCATACCACTGATTCTTTTGCTACAAATGTTGGGGTAAGACAGGGCTCTATTTTGGCCCCTACACTTTTCAATATCTATAATAATAGTATTTTACAGCAAATATCAGACCCAAAGCTTGAATCCCATGTGCCTAAGATCTTTGAGAATAGAATAGATAGTCTTGTTTACGTGGACAATTTAGTTCTACTTTCAACCTCTGCTCTGGCCTTAAAAGAAAATTAAGTCCTTTCAAAATACTATGTAAGCAAAGAAAGTTGAACTAAATCACAATAAAACAAATATAGTAAGTGTTGGCAATAAGACAAAGAAAATACCAAAAATTAAAACTGATGGGAAAACTATTAATGTACTGAATCATTATGGCTATTTAGGATTGAGATTCAATTATAATCTGAATTGGAGGGACTTCCGGTTGCGATGGCTGCCGGCTAAGCAGCGAGTTTTCCAGATCCGCGAACCTCCCTGCTCGAATTTATTATTGAGAGCTCAAATTCATGTGTTAACACCTTAAAAGCTTGCAGATCAAAGAAAAAAGAGTAATACCTGTTCCAATTGTGAATCCCACTGCTCTGAAGTAACGCTTGAAGCCTAACTTGCGCATTGAATCTGGGACTGGTGGCTGCATATGAAGAGAGCTGCAGTTGGAGGTTTGATTATGAATTTCCCCATCTGAAAGTATTACCAAAAGCGGAATTGGGGTATTATTAGAGGTGAAAGACTGCCACATACAGAAGGAGCTATGCTATCTCCACGGGTGCAATCACTGGGTATATGGAAGTGGATATGAAGACCCAACACTCCAAACACACACTGCCCATGTCCCCAGATAAAGCAAAGCCAGCCAAGTGAAATAAAATGGGGGAAGGGCTTGAAACAGATCCGCTGGCTTCCCAGGCCTTGTTAATGGAGGCCACCTTTTTTGAGGGCCTGGCCCCACTAAAGAAAGTGCTGCAAGCGGTTGTGGGGGACCTGCAAGAAGTGAAAAATTCCCTAAGCTGATTAAGCATCAGGACAGGGGATAATGAAACCAGGATTTTGTCCTTGGATGATTGGAGGGCACAAACTGAACCTGAGATGGCTACCATAAGACAGAGGCTGAAGAAGGCAGAGGAAAAGTTAGAAGATTTGGAGGGCCGATCAAGCAGAAGTAACCTAGTAACCCCAGGGCTACCGGAGGGAGAAGAAGGGACGAATTCAGTGGTATTTGTACAGAAGCTGTGCAGCAAAATAGCTGGATCATCACCGAACAGCCCTGTTTATATAATAGAGCATACCCATCAATCTATTTGACCCACACCACCGCAGGGGTCTCCTCCACGTCCGCTAATTTTTCATTTCCTGAATTATCTTGACAAGCAGTATATCCTAGACAAGGTTAGAGAAATGAAGGACATCCAGTGGGAAAACAAAAAGATTCGTATCACACAAGATTTGCTGAGGTTGGTGAGGCTGAGGTGCCCGGAATTACACCCAGTGGTCACGAAGTTAATTGCAGCCGATATCAGATTCCGTATGCGGTATCCTGCTATACTTCAAGTGCAGTATGAGGGCAAATGGATACCATATGAATCTTTGTCAGAAGCTATGACAGACCTAAAGAAAAGATTCCCAGACCTGTTTAAGTGATGTGGCCTGCAGAAGTACGCTGTCTCTACTAGGGACTGCGAGTCTCAACAAATTTAATGTGGGACGTTAATGTTGCAAGGGGGAACACTTTACTAATAATAGTGGGGATCACTTAAACTGTGTTTAATCTGTAAGAGTATTTTCCTCCAATTATGATACAATGCAAGTTAGGTCGACTAACTTGGCCCCTTATAGTTGTATGTTGCAAGGTAGTTTAGGAGATTTATGAGGATCTCTTAATTAATATTGTTAAAGTTGGGGATGGCTAGATGGACAGGAAAGTGAATTTTGTTCCTAGGATATTCTAATAGCACTCTGTAAGGGGGATAATAGATAGCATAGTTTTCCCTCTCTTTGAATTGATGTCACGGTGGGGGGGAAGAGGAGTGAGAGAAGGAAGCAGGATATTTGGTAGCAAAGCTGGATCGTAACTGATATTTGGGAAGGAGGACAGTCTGTAGGACTGGGGCATGGCAGATTATTAGTTTGGGGATAATGGGGGGAAGGGGGATATATGGGGTGTTAGATTTTTGGGTTTTTGTAGAGAGGGTGGGAGGGGAGGAAATGTCCACCATTCTAGGGGTCGAATGAAGGAAAAAAAGATTATAAGTTTAGGAAAAGTGCTGCATTATAATGAAGTTCGGATTAAAGGATTCAGCAGGGAGATAAGATGTAATCATGCTATCCTGAGCAGATTCCCGGCTGATTTCCTCTGGTTTATAGTTAGGGCAGAATCATGATGTTTATATCCTGGAATGTGAGAGGAGCCAGGAATAGGGTTAAAGGTTATCAAATTCTGAGGCATCTGGCATCGCTAGGGGGTAAGGTAATCTTTCTCCAAGAGATGCACTTATTAGAGAAAGAAAAACTCCTGTTTAGAAGATGTCAAATTGGGCAAATCCATGCTGCAGGTAATACTACAGCCCAGAGAGGGGTAGCTATAGCTTTTACTCGAGATACAGCCTTTCAGTTACAGTGAGCCATATAGATCCACAAGGTAGGGTTATATTGTTACTGGGAATACTGAATCACATAGAGATGTTATTGGGCTCAATTTATGGGCCTAATAAGGGCTCCCCCAAATTTTTCACTGCCCTCTCACAAACTCTGGGATCCTTCCTGAAGGTTCCAATAGTGCTGGCAGGAGACTGGAACACGGTGCAGTCTCCAGAAGTAGATAGGTCAAGCAGTCAGAATAAAAGATTTCTAACTCCTGCATAGCTAGCATTTAAAGAATTTGTGGCAGACCACGAACTTATTGACCCATGGCACTTATTAAATCCCAGTCTCAAGCAGTTTATATGTTATTCTGCTGTACATAGATCCCTGTCGCGCATAGACTTTTTCCTTGTTAATAATCCAATATTGAATGAGATGGCTGGTAGAGGGATTATCCCTAGAACTATTTCAGACCATGTGCCTATCTGGTTAGAGGGAACCTTGCCTAAGTCCACAGCGAAGGATAGTAGTTGGAGATTGAACGTACAGATGCTTCAAGAGCCAAAAGTAGTGGACATCCTTGAAAAGAGTATAGAACGCTACATAGTAGAGAATTCTTGTTCCATACAACGTATAGATATGCTTTGGAGCACGTTTAAATGTGTTATTTGGGGAGAATGCATACGGTTGGCCACAATTCAGAAAAAGAAAAGAGAGGCCCTTTCTTCTTCCTTGTTAGGCCAAATACAAAACCTAGAAAATAGGGTAAATCAAGATCCAGATGAAGAGACCCTGACCCAATTAGCTTTGCTAAGGAACCAATACTCAGAAATGTTAAGGGAAAAGGCGCAATTTGCACTGTATAAGTCTCACACAAAATGCGTAGATCAGGGTAACAGAGTGGGCCGTCTTCTGGCACTGCGACTTAAAAAGCAGGAGGAGTCTAGAATGGTGGTGGCAGTGAACTCCAGTAAGGATGGTACACTGCTTACGAAACCTAAGGAGATTGTTCAAGAGTTTGAGGAATATTATAAAGCGTTATATTCCCCCTTAACCTGTCCTCCAACATTGGTTGAAATTAAGAGTTACCTACAGCGTACCCATCTCCACTCACTCTCCCCATCGGATAGAGAGTTCCTGGTTAGGATGATAGGAAAACAAGAACTGTCAAAAACCATACACACCCTTTCTGATCATAAGGCCCCCGGACCAGATGGCTTCCCACCTGGTTTTTATAAAATATTTGAGGAGCAGCTCTCTCCTTTGCTTTTGCAGATGTTTAATTTTTTTTGTGAGTCAGGGATAACTGACCCAACCCTGCTGGAAGCACTTATTATGGTGATACCAAAGCCGGATAGAGAACAAACCAAGGTAAACAATTACCAGCCTATATCCTTAATGAACTGTGATATTAAGCTGTTTTCTAAGATTCTGGCAACAAGATTAGCACAGGTCTGGAAACCCCTGCTTAGCTCGGAACAGGTGGGATTTGTGGCAGGGAAGTCATCTGTAGACCACCTAAGGAAGCTTTTTCATATCTTCTCTGCATCCAGGTTAAACTCATCTCTGATGGTGCTGGTATCCCTGGATGCAGAGAAGGCCATTGACTGGGTCAGTTGGCCCTTTTTGTTCTCAGTTTTAGAGAAATTCAGTATCCCAGAGGAATTTATTCAATGGATTAAAACCCTGTACACAAACTCTATGGCAAAAATCCTTTGTAATGGGGTTTGTTCCAACTCGTTTCCACTCCGTGAGGGCACCCGTCAGGGATGCCCATTGTCACCAATGTTATTTAATTTATATATTGAGCCTTTACTGTATTTCCTGCAGCACTCTCCCTCAGTGCATGGTATTCAGATAGGTCATCTGCATCTCTGTTTGTCAGCCTATGCAGATGACATTCTGTTAAACCTGGTGAACCCAGAGACTTCAATCCCAGCAGCCTTGCATATTATAGAAGCTTTTGGGAAGTTAGCAAACTATAAATTAAACATTGAGAAATCCACAGTGATGCCGCTGAATAGTTATATCCATCGTGCACATATAAATAATACAAACCTGAGCTGGGCTTTCCAAATTAAATATCTAGGACTTATTATCCCAAGGGATATGGGGCAGATTAAGAAACATAACCTAGACTCTTTATTAGGAACTATTAAGCTGGACCTGGATAGATGGGCCCCTTTACATCTTTAGATACAGGGGAGAGTTAGTGCGATAAAGATGAATATTCTCCCAAGTTTATTTTACCCTTTAAATATGCTTAATTTTTACCTTCCATACTCGTGGTTTCAGAAACTACACAGTGATATTTCACGTTTTTTGTGGAAAGGAAAACCGCCAAGAAGGTTGTATATGAGGTTAGGGGCAGTGAAGCTATGTGGAGGCCTTAAACTCCCCAACTTTTATCATTTTTATTTAGCAAGCCACATGGCTAAACATTTACAGTGGACCCATCCTGCCTTCCAGATCCAGGGAAACACCCAGGACCCAGTGTGGTTACAATTAGAGTGGCACTGGATAAAGCAGAGTGGTATAGATCCCTCAGCCTTATTATATACCATGATTAAGGAATGCTGACATTTCCTTAGGGATGAATTAATTTTAATGTTCATTAAGGTCCACAAGCAGCTATGCAAGGCTATTAAATATAATAACCTTAAAGATATTTCGCAGCATCTATACTCAAATCCCAATTTTAAAATTAGTGGGCAGTGCCTAAAGCCGTATACATCATCTCAAAATTCTAAGGTAGCAATCTCAGCCCTCTTGGAAGAAGGCAAACTCATAGCTACTAAGAATCTTATGTATATGCTAAACATTCCTGAGAGGCAGGCTTTTTATGCATACCAGGTCAAGCACATATTAATTACCAAATTGGGAAATGATAAATGGGATGAGGATCAATCAGCGCTCTTAGAAGCACTACGAACCTTGGCCTAGCAACCGCATGCAGTCTCCCAAATTAATTCGACCCTGTATCCCCTTATCTGTCCTGGGGTGACTGGCAGGTCAACATACTGGACAGAGCAATTTCCCACTAAGGATCTAAACTTGGAAAAGATATGGCAGGCAGTGTTCTCTTATACTTCCAATGATAATCTTCAGATAATGCAATTCTATATATTGCATAATATGTATCTAACTCCTTCCAAGCTAGCAGTCATGGGTAAACTAAGCGACAATATAGGTACTAGATGTGGTAAGGCAGAGGGTACTCGGCTCCACATACTATGGGATTGTCTGGGGGTGAAAGCCTTATGGAAAGAGATACAAGAGAAAATAGATCCCTTACTAGGTCTGGAAGAGGGTTTTATATCCAAGATTTGTATAGTGGTGGACTATGCCACCGTCCCTATTAAAGAGAGACGGTTCGACTTAGCCCTTATATCCCATACTGTTAAAAAAACTGGTGCTTAAGCACTGGAAGGATTCCTCAGTAATTACTTACAATGAATGGCTGAACAAACTACTTTACAACCTTAGAGTTGAAAAAACAATTGTGTCTTTAAGACATAATCTTAGAGGTTTTGATAAGAAATGGGGGAGGCTTTATGCGCTGTACTTATCCAATAAGAGTACAGCTATCTAAGTGTATTGATGACTTTCAAGTAGTCAGTATTATAATAATACCGTTGATACGTTAACTCCTGGCCCCGAACCAGGTTTTTTTTTGTTTGTTTTTTTTAACAAGGTACCAGACCTTGCATTCCGGTCTAGTAGCCCTTTCCTTGGCCCTATTTGGTTGCAGCTTGTAGGTTAGGTTAGTCTTGAATGGTGGACATATGGGGGGTAAAGGGGGGGGGTTGGGGCCTAGTTGTGCCGAGGCAACTTATACATATTTGTATATTGGTATATTTTGTATACATAATTGGATGAGTGTATTTCCTACTGTATGGGGTTACTGAAATCTGTGTGGTTTGATGTGTTTAATTGTTTGTTGATTCTTTTTGTTATTCAAAAGTTTAATAAAGCATATTAAATTAAAAAAAAAATCTAAATTGGACAAGCCACCAGGAACTGACACAAAATAAAATATCCTCTGTTGTAAATGCATTCAAAATCTTTAATGCTAAGATGGAAACATCCTCAATTAAGGGGATTATAAAAGTTATTAATGCTAAAATAAGAGCAAGCATAAATTATGTTGCTGAAGTATGGGGCTTCTCTAATATAAATACCTTAGAAACTATTTTTAACAAATTATATAAATATAGTCTAATGCTGCCTCAGGGGACACAAAACTGTATATTAAAACTGGAATTAGGACAGCAGTCCCTTTCCTCCCTTGTTAAAGAAAGACAGCTTGCATTTTTGCTAAAAACTTTCCTACTTCCAGAAAATCATTATCCTACAATGTGCTTGGAAGAAGCAGTTAAGATGGCCACTTTTGGTTATGGGCATCCATTTATTCCACTTGTGAGAACAACCTTAATGCCTTCAGGTTTAGGACACTTACTTTATACCATATATATATCAGGCCTTGGGAGGAAATTAAAAAATGAAATTAAGATTAGGCTTGGAGACTTGGATGATAATTTATTATTCTCACAACTATCGATACTAAAACTACATGACTGGTATAAAAAGTTTAAAACAAATTGGGGACTCAAATCTTATTTAATAGACTTAAGTTGCCCCAAATTGAGAACAATGTATACAAGGTTTGGGACGGAGATGTATAATGCTCAACGTATCTCCTCTCAGCAAAATAGGCAAAATATTACTTCTCCCTATTGTAAATGTGGGCTTAAAACTAATGATCATTTGAAATATGTTGTACTTCTTTGTCCCCTATATGAGGGGCAATGAAGAAAGTGGCTGGAAGGGTTGCTAGGAAGTCTCAGTCTCCCTCCTGAAGAAATTATCAAATTTCTTTTTACTGTACAGGATAAAAAAATACAGATACTAGTAGCCAATTTCTTGTTGACTACACATTTATAGAATAATTTTGGACTAAAATAAGCTTAAAAGCTGTAATAAATTTGCTGGATCTTGATGTTGCAGAGTATGTAGAAGGCATTTTAGGCACTTTGTATACCTGCATTACAATGATGGAAGATGAAATTGTATAGGCCAAATGTTTTATGTGTATACATATTTATTATCTTATTGTATTTATTCTAGTAGTATATTATAATAGCTATGCTGATCAATAAACTTGCTTACTTATAATTTTTTTTAGCAAAAAATACTGCTTTCCAATGAAAAATAAATCACTGATTTTTAAGTGAAGACAGGAATTTTGTGCAGCAGCTGGGATTTTACTTGAAAATAGCAATCTAAAAAAATCGTCTTTTTATTGCACAAAAAAACTTATGAAAATGGACAAGTTAATGTTTCCCAGCCCTTATCAAAAAGGAGTGGACAATTTACGGCATTGCACTCCCACAAAATATTCTGTTAAATGCATTAAATATTTTGAGGGATGTAATTCCTGACTTTGCCAGAACTTCGCTGTTGAAATTAAATTTTGCTGCATCTCTATTTTTATGTAGGGAAAGCATTAATCAAGCAATCATTCAGTGTTTTGCCTGCTGATGTCTATGCCCTAATCCATGTTCCAGGAGATAATTAATTTGACATTAGCTTTTGTACAGCCTCCCCTTCTTGAACATTTCTGCCACAATATCATCCCATTAAAGACACTGCCTTGTGCAGCAATACCTCTAGGGCTCCTTGAGCAGCAATACCTCTGACACAACTGACATTCAAGATGGTTATGATCCTTTTTTCTAATGAAGGGGTAAATGTCACAGGCATTATTTATTGGCTGGTAAAAAGTGTGAACTCCAGGGGACACCAGACCCCACTATTGACACTAAAGGCTTTTTGACTGGAGGATGAAAATTTTGAGTTAAATTATACAACACTGAAGCAGGAATACATCACCTATCAGGTTGTCTTTACCTGGGGAGAGATAGAGGGATTTTATTTTATCCAGATCAAACTCCTGCAACAAATGTGGATCTTTGCAACACATTAGCAGTGGATGTGAACTGATTAAATGTCATTTATGTGCCATTTTAGGTCATTCCAGCTTCCATTGTACCTTAACATCCAGGTGCAACATTTGTAATAAAAATAAAAAGGTCACACATTCCAATCTTGTCCATGGGTAGCCAACAAAACTACCAATGCAGATTACATGGAACAGGACTTTTATATCAACAAAGTGACAAGATCTAAGACTTCTTTCTCATGCCCCCACCATTCCTCAGAAATACGTCACCCAGCCTCTTTGTCTACACAGGATTCTATACTTCACAAGTCCATGCCTTCTACTCCAGCAATGGAAACCAGTGACTCTGGCCTGATTATTTCTTCCACCCCTTTGGAAAAGGAAGGTTCAACCCCATATGTCCCCTAAGACATATTCCCCCATCTCTAATACTTAACAGTTCCACACAGTAAGAAGAGGAAAAATCAACAGGAAGAATAAACATATCATCCAGCAAGATACCATTCATTTAGAAAATAAGTATTCTTCTTTATGGTGGTGTGATATAGACATGGAGGATTCAGATGCCTCATCAGTTCATTCTTACCATACTCAATTTCTGATATTGACTATGTGGTTCTCTCCCATACACAATCCAGGAGAAAAATATGGGGGACTAGATCTGTGGCTAAACTTATCACCTAAATAATTTCATTTCAATAACTATGGCTACCTTTCCTAAATTAGCGTTCGCATAGCTAAATGTTAATGGCATAAAATCAGAAAGGAACAGAGTAGCTACTTAAACAATGTTTGAAACTGTGCCTTTGATGCTGTTTTTTTTTTATAGGACACCAGGCTTAATTCTACCACTGTCATACAAGTGGCCTCCATAGCCTGGATTTGGTGTATGTCCCACTGGTCCATAGGGGAAGATACTTATAGAGAGGTAGGACTTTGCATAAATAATCCAGCTGCTAATATTACTCAGCAATTTTTTTTTGTTGGACTGGTGAGGAACGTTATTATGGATTCATTGACACCTGATTTTTTTTGTTTTGCACAAGATCATAGTACTGTAGTATGAAAAGATGACTTATACTGATATTTGCCTGTTTAATTTCTATTTGTTTTATTTAATCCTTTCTTCTTTAGCCGGTGTTGATTCCCTTTGTGTATAATCTGTATTTGCTTTTGTGATCATGTTTCAGTCTACTTTAGCTTGTTTAATGAAATATTTCCCTACCCTTTTCAAAATGTGCCATAGGATTTTTAACATCAGTCTAATTAACCACCAAAAAGGGTAGATTGGGTTCACCCATGTCATGGCAACAAGGAAAACGGTGACCATCATTAGGTCACCAGCATAATGACAAACATTGCACCAGTCCATTGTGCTTCCCAAACCCCATTGTGTTGAATGCCATGGGGCATATCTGGGCTGTTTACAGGGGGGCTGTGCCCCCTGTACCCTCATACTTTATTATAATCACCTCCACATCAGAGATGCATGGAGCAGGGGGCAGAACACCCCAATGGCACCGTCCCTACCAAGCATCTCAAAATCCAGTTCACCGGCATGACAGGCAAACTGGTTGTGGCACCCTAATGACTGCACCCTAATGAACTCACCCATCTAATGGTGTACTGTAGATTAGACCTAAGTTTGATGATTCATCTAAAGGATGGCACTATCTGATAGTACAGCATCTACTTAGTACTACACTCAGGTGCCAGCAAGTTATGATATGAGCCATATCCCAGTGTGGGACTAGAACCCACAACTTGCTGGCCCAGAGCCAGATGTGCTACCAACTGAGCCAGACTGTCAACTGAGATAACAGTAGACATCTGTAAAAACACCATATGTGATTAAACTGTACCAGATGAGATATAAATAAATGCAAGAAAAGAATGCTTTAATACCCAGGGGTAAAAATTATTGCAGTACTCTGGAGATAAATAGAGGCTGGGGAGTACTCAGACAAAAGCTGTAAGAAAAAGATTGGGCCTGGGTAAAATCCTAACTGTATATGAATACTGGGGCAATGGGGGAAATAGAACAGTGTGGGTAGATGCAAGCACACCAAACCCCATTGTTGTGCTGCTGGACCATCGAAGGGTCATAGAGGACAGCTGAGCTCTGGTGGCCCTCCTCTATTATGCTTCCACTAGAACTCTGAACCCACTCCCAAGGTACACTCTGTAACAGCTGCTGTCATCTCTGGCATGCCTGCTTCTTCTCTCTGGTGTACAGCATCATATTTCTTGTGGATCATGTGGTATCCGTCTTTCAGTGGGCCAATCAATACTGATTGTTTTTGGCTGTAAATACTACTACTGTTCCTAAACAGTGTAGCCCTTTGATTATAATACTTTAAGGGCTGATTTTATTAATTTTTGTGCTTTTTGCTGGATTATGCTTGTGGGTGTCTAAGTTTAGATATTATTTACATAAGCAATTCTCACAGTTTAATCACTATTTCAAGCCTTACAGTTTTTATCACCATTAAGTTCTTACAGTTTTAAATGCACTAAAGAGTGTGTCACTTGTTAGTTTAACCTTGCCTTTTACTGAATGTAGTAATCACTAGCCAGATTAGAGACACTAGAGCCGTATGTTCTTACAGCCAACTTTTTATTTGGGTGACCCATGCAGTTCTGTCTGGAGTCATCTTACATAGTCTGGAATCCTGCTCTTGCCCTGGGCTGCCTCCATTCACTCCCCCATCCCCTCACAGCTCATTTACAAATCACTAGTCTATCTCTGTCCCTTGCCTAATCCCTACTTGCCTTTTATTTCTCCTTCCAGCACACTGAACCCCCATTGCTGCACTGCTGGACCATCAGCAGTTGTTAAGGGCAGCTGAGCTTCAAGTGTCTTCTGCACCTACACCCCCACCAGGAATCTGAACCCGCTCCCAAAGTACATATTGTAACAGCCTGCTGTCATCTCTGGCATGCCTGATTCTCCTTTCTGGCATGTGTCACCACACTGCACACAGCACCACATAGCATTTACCATCCACACTCCCCAACCACCCACCCACCCAAAGGCGGTGCTCATTACATGTGGAGAATTAACCAACTAGATCACTTTTACACCCCTCCTTCCCAGTACTTTGGTTCACCCCCAGTCCCCTCCCCCCCCAACCTGGACTTGGTTCATGCCAACCCTTTCCCCTCACTGACCTCGGATTGTGGCTATATGTGAATACTGAAACAATGCAATTCTACCTATTTCTTCTTTCTGCATGATGCATCTACTTGTCCCACTAAACCTTCACCCACTTTGCATGTGACTGTATTTGGGACCCTTGACAATGCTATCACTATCTTATCTAATTTCTCCTCACATGCTTTTTGCACCTACCACATAATCACTGTTGTCCTTACCCACTAATCACTGTGACTGCCTGTCACTTGGAAATTCCACTTGTTCCTCTTACAAACTCACATGCCTGTCCACTCTAACTCCACATAGCCTGTCACTGTTGATGTATTCAGCCATGATCATAATCATCATTCACCTCCTAACCCTCCTCATCACAAAAACCTTACTGCCCACCTTTGCATTTTCAGTGCCTTCCCTTAGGTACACACCCACCATCCTCAAGGAATCCCTCAGCCCTCCTGAATTATTCAACTCTACTTCCACTTACTTCCTTTACCTCTCTCCTCACACACTTTCTACTCCTGGATACCTTGTGCCTCCTTTCTCCCATTCACAAGCCTTTATGCATGCATACTTAGTCTGAAACTCCTACCCACCCCTTCACACCTATACCAGATACCCACTCAACATTTCTCGCCATGCAACCACCCAGCAGCCCTCACCAAGCTGCTCATCATTCTCCTGCTACTAACAGTGGTGATATTGAGCTGAACCCAGGCCCTTCCACCTCCAATCTCAATGAAGCAACCCCCTCCACCCCAGCCTCACCCCTCTGCCTTGAGGCTTACTGTTTGCCCACCTAAGCAGTAGAAGCTTCCTCCCCAAAATCACCCTACTCCAACCTCATGTATGTTCCCTCAAGCCTAATGCTCCAATCCTGACTGAATCTTGGCTCAGTCCTAAGATCTCTGATGAATGTATTGCTATCCCTGGCTACTCAACTATCCACCAAGACAGGCCCAGTGGGCTGAAGGTGTTGCAATGTACATTGCCTCCTCAATCCAGTACATCACTATTGTAGCCTCCTCCTACCCAATGGCTTATGAGCTCCTACTGATAAAGCTCTCCCTTCCCTGCTCCCTTCCCATTTTCATTGCAGGTATTTATTGCTTCCCTGGTTTATCTTCCACAATGATTACTGATTTATTGGCCTCCTTTATACTGCCCACCTCAGCTGGTGAACTGTACATGCTAGGGGATTTTAACCTAAACTGGCTTTCTCTTTCACACACCAAAACACACATTGCAATCCACGCTTAATCTCTCCCAATTAATTAATGAGCCCACTGACATAAACCCTTCTTCCCAGAACCATATACTTATTGACTGGGCTCTAACCTCCCTTATCACAGCTAATATGTTACCAGATTCACTAAGTGATCATCACATGATATACTGAGTGAGTAAGATCCATCGTCTCAAAGCCCCCCCCAATAAAAACTCGGCGAGTCCATCCTTACAAGTCCCTGAACCTCACCCCCCCCCTTACTGACAGACCAACTATCACACTGGTCCCAAATTCCTACAGCTTCCACTGCCAATTTGGTCCTAGACTTTTTCAAATGCAAATTTCTTGATATTTGTAACCAACATGCCTTACTTAGAAGAGGCAGAGTACAAGGCTCCTATCTCCCCTGGATCACCAGAGAGCTGATGGCATGTTAGCATGTATGGGATAATGCCTGGATGATCCACAAATCCATGGGCTTACCAGCTGATTACCAAACCTATCACTCCCTTCATAATGCTTGCACACAAGCAATACGTCTGGCCAAAGCTGACTACTTTTAGACCACCTTCCGATGCAACATAAATCATCTATCAAATTTTTGAAAATTGGCCCAGGCTCTCTTCTCCCCACTGACCCAGCCCACAATTCATGTACTCAGAGTTGGTCCCTCTATGCTTACTGTCCCTCTCAAGGTAGCAACTAAGTTGATTTCCTACTTTACCACCTGCACCTCCTCCCTCAATGGGGGGTAGTAACAACAATAAAAATGGAAAGGGACCGGGGGGTAATCATGTCAGATGACCTTAAGGTTAGCAAGCAATGTGATAAGGCAGTAGGGAGGGCTGGGGGATACTGGGATGTATAGGGAGAGGCATCACCAGCAGAAAACAGGAAGTTGTTATCCCTCTGTACAGACAGTTGGTGAGACCACATCTGGAGTGCTGCATTCAGTTCTGGAGACCCCATCTCTGCAAGGACATAGACAGGATGGAGGCAGTTCAGAAAAGGGCAACTAAAATGGTGCAGGGTCTGCAAGAGAAGCCATATGAAGAGAGACTAAAGGAGCTTAAAATGTGTACCCTTGAGGAAAGGAGGGAGAAGGGGGACATGATAGAAGCTTTGAAGTACCTCAGTGGACTCAACAATGTCCAAGAGAGTAGCATCTTTCAGAAAAAGAGATTTGAAAGAACAAGGGGACACAATTTGAAGATAGAGGGGGGACGTCTCAGGGGCAATGTGAGGAAGTATTTTTTCACAGAGAGGGTGGTGGATGCATGGAACAGCCTTCCTGAGGAGGTTGTGGGGTCTACAACTGTGGGAGAATTCAAGAATGCATGGGACAGCCATAAGGCATTTCTTGTGGGGTGTAAGAAGAACTAGGCTGTTGGTTAATTAGGATCTGCAGCTTATCCTGTAGGTAGGGAAATGGGCAGACTAGGTGGGCCAAGCGGTCCTCATCTGCTGTCAAAGTCTATGTTTCTTTTCCCTCCCAGCCCACCTCCTAGCTATCCCCCATAATGCATAATGTCTGATAAAAGCACTGCCCCCCAATTCTCATTCTCGCCTGTGACAGCTTAGATACTGTAACACCTCTGCTTGTTCTAAATCCTAATAAAGGAACATGCCTTGGAGGTCATGACTTCAAACTTCTCTGCCCCTGCATAAAACATAAAAAATATAAATCCCCAGTGCCGCTTTGCTGTGTGTTGGGGAGTTAGAGTGCTGAGATTGATTTTCAGTATTCTGACTTTGCCATAATGGCAGTTGTCTTTCGAAGGTTACCGTTAAGAAATGGAACCCCTCTGTTCCATGCCTAATCCCTGCTTGCCTTTTATTTCTTCTCCCAGCACACTGAAGCCCCATTGCTGTACTGCTAGACCATCAGAGGGTTGTTGAGGTCAACTGTGCTCCAGGTGCCTTCCCCACCTACACCCCCGCCAGGAATCTGAACCCACTCCCAAGATATATACTGCAACAGCTTGCTGTCTTCTCTGGCATGCCTGCTTCTCCTGGCTGGCATGTGGCACTGCACTGCACATGGCACCACTTAGCACTTGCCACCCACCATCCCCAACTACCCTCCCACCCAAAGGCGGTGCTCATTATATACAGAGAATTAACCAAGCTCACTTTTACACCCCTCCTTCCCAGTACTTTGGTTCACCCAGCTCCCTTCCCCCCCAAACCTGGACTTGGTTCATCCCAACCCTTTCCCCTTCACTGACCTCAGACAGTGGCTGTATATGAATGCTGAAACAATGCGGTTCTACCTATTTCTTCTTTCTGCTCGATGCACCTACTTGTTTGGATCCTCGATGGGTCATCTACAAAATATTTGTCTAATGACCCATCAGTGAAGCCAGCAGTTCGACTGCCACTGCCTCAAAGGATGCCAAAAATGAGGAGCACTTGGATGACAGTGGGCACAGGGAGGGTTAGAGCAGTCAGGCAGAGGCACATCACAGATCCTATTCCACTCAAGAACTCATATACCACACTGGCAAATGGGGACAACCAAATAGAGGTACCCAGAGAAGTGGAAGGAAAGGATGTGGAGGTTAGCCAATTAGATTAGCCAAGGAGGTAATCTCAGCAGGGAGAGCAGTGGACCCCAGAGGAGGAGGAGGTGAATCCTGGTGGGGGACTCCATCACAAGAGGGATCCAGTTAGGAACACAGGAAGGGGAGGACAGGGAGGTGAGGTGCCTACCAGGTGCCATGGCATGGAGGAATGGATTTAAGATCCTGGGGATCACTGGGAAGACTAGATGGGAGTGTGAGCTGGATGCCATTATCCACCTAGGTACTAATGACCTTGTAAAAGGGGAGCCAACAGAAGTTCAGGAAGAGTTTAGGAAATTAGGGGGTTCTCAAGCAAGTAGCTACTTCTGTCACCTTCTCAGAAGTACTACCTGCAAGAGGCATGGGAGAGCCTAGGGGTGCATGTACCAGGAACTTTAACTCATGGTTGAAGGACTGATGCTGTGAGGAAGGGTTTGGATTCATTGGTGACCGGGGACCCACCTGGAGGGATGGAGGTTTATTCAAGCCTGATGGCCTGCATCCATCCTGGATGGGAATCCAAGCACTCAATGATAAGTTTAAATGCTACATTTATTTTATTTATTTATTGAATTTTGTTGACCCGTAAGCCCACTGGGCCCCGAAGATACCTTTTTCAGGGGCGACCCATTGACAAGCATTTAAACCAGCCAAGGGGGGTGGCAGGTCAGCAAGGAGGGTACATACTTGCTCACCCCCACAGCTAGCAGTGGAACCAGTGAACTGGAGAAGTGGATATCTCTACAAAGCAGTGTGCAAAAGATGGAGATTAGTATCCAAGAGGTGGATAGGCAGAAAAGGGACAAAGTTCATCAGAAGGGAAGACAGCAAGGAGAACCAGGGATAAAGGAAAACCAGGGAAGGGGCTGGCGTAGAACAGCTAAACAGTCTAGGGAGGTCAAATCATGGAAAGTCATGTGTGCCAATGCCAGGATCCTTAGCAACAAGTTGAAAGATCTGGAGGCTGTCATGGTGAAGTCAGACCTGGACATTGTGGCCATCACAGAAATCTGGTGTAATGATAACTACGACTGGGAGATGGCCATACCTGGCTACACCATATTCAGAAGAGACAGGGCAGGTAGGAAGGGAGGATGAGCGGCACTGTATGTCAAAAATGACATAAGGGCCACAGATATCCAGGAGGAACAAATTGGGGAGAGATACTGTGGGTTAAGCTGGAAAGGAAAATGGGGCCAGCCATCCACACAGGTGTAGTCTATAGACCACCAGCCAGGAGGAAGAAACAGATAGGGAGCTGATGCTAGCCATCCAAAGGATGGCAGACAAGAGTGAGATAGTACTGGTTGGAGACTTCAATATTCCAGACGTGGACTGGAGCATCCCAGCAGCAGCATCAACTAGGAGCAGATTTATCCTGGACTCCCTTCAGGGTGTCTTCCTTAAGCAACTGGTCATGGAACCAACTTGGCAGAAGGCAATGCTGGACCTTGTGCTCACAAACAGGGACAGTGTGATGGGGGAATTAGTGGGGGAGCACCTGGGGAACAGTGACCACCAGTCATTGTGGTTTGAAATCACAGAAGGAGCAGAACCAAACCACACAAAAACACGTATCCTGGATTTTAGAGGGGCAGACTTTGGGAAAATGGGGAGATACTTGAAAGAGGCATTAAGGGGAATGGAGCAGGAATCGGGGTTTGAGGAACAGTGGACAGTATTTAAAATGGGGATTGCAAGAGCAACAGCATTATGCATTAAGCAGGTTAGCAAGAGGAAAAGGAAGAGGAGACTAATAAACTGACCCCTGTTTCACATTGTAATAAAATTGCTAACCAAATAAACGCACTTTTTTGAAGGATCAACTGTACTTTTGTTTCTAAAACCGAGCAGTGTATCATCACATATTAGACCATTTCTTGACTATGGTTCCCCGTTTTGGAGTCCATACCTCTGCAGGGACATAGATAGGGTTGAGAGGATTCAGAGAAGAGTCACTAAAATTATTCCCCATTTGGCACACGTGGATTATGAATCTAGACTACATAAGACAGGGTTACACTCACTTAAAATGAGAAGAACAAGAGGGGACTTACTCCAACTTTTTAAGATGACTAAAAACCCTATTTTGATGAGGCAATGTGGTATTTCATTTGCAACCAGAAAAATCGGACCCAGGCTAAATAACAAACAACTGGATATAGCCAAATGTAATAAAAACAAAAGACAAAACTTCTTCTCCATCAGAACCCCAAGACTATGGAATACACTCCCCCAAGATATTGTAGGCGCATCCTCCATTATGACTTTTAAACTCAAACTTGATGAATGGTTAACTAGATAGGCTTCATAGTTAATGATCCACATATGTGGAGGGCAATCCTTATGGGCTTTGGCCTTCTTTTGTCCCTCTAACCAAGTAACCAAGTAACCAAGACCATTATGGTTTTCCAAAAAGGTAGCAAAGACAGTAAAAGCCAAAAAGATTACATTCAGGCAATACAAAAAGACAGACAGAAGCAGATAGGGAGAAGTACCAGGAGAAGCAAAGGGAGGCAGGTAGGTCAGTAAGGGTAGCCAAAGCTCAGACAGAAGAGCACATTGCAAAATCAGTGGGTAGAGGGGACAAAACCTTTTACAGCTACATAAGTCAAAAAAGAAAGGCAAAGGGAGGGATAGTGAGACTGAAGGGGGAGGATGGGGACCACGTGGAGGATGACAACAGTAAAGCTGACATACTGAACAGTTATTTCTGCTCAGTTTTTTACTGAGGAAGAGGAGGGTAATGGATCTGAAGGGAGTACAAGGGGTGAGAATGGTGCAGAAATGGACACAAGTCCCTTTAAACGAGAAAGGGTCCTGAAGGAACTGGAACTATAAGAGTTGATAAAGCAATGGGGCCAGATGGGGTGCACCCCAGGGTCCTTAAAGAACTAAGAGAGGTGGTGGCTGAACCTCTGTCTATCCTGTTTAGCTGATCACTGGAAACGGGGGAGGTACCCAAAGACTAGAGGACAGTAGATGTAGTCCCCTTATACAAAAGTGGGAACAAAGAGGAAGCAGGGAAATACAGACCTGTCAGCCTCACCTCAGTAGTGGGGAAGATCATAGAAGCAATACTGAAGTAGAGATTGGTGAAACATCTGGTTGTCAATGGACTACAGGACCCAAGGCAGCATGGTTCCACCAGGGAGAAGTCATGTCAGACCAACCTCATTGAATTTTTTGACTGGGTGACTAGGGAGGTGGATATGGGGAGGGCAGTGGACATGGCCTATCTGGACTTCAGCAAGGCCTTTGACACTGTGCCATATAGAAGACTATTACACCAACTGGGGGATATGGGTGTGGGCAGCACAGTAGTGTGGTGGGTAGGTAACTGGCTGGGTGGCAGGACACAGAGGGTGGTGGTAAATGGCTGTCACTCCACAGAGGGAAGAGTGACCAGTGGGGTACAACAGGGATCAGTGCTGGGACCGGTCCTATTCAATATCTTCATCAGTGACATTGCGTAGGACCTAGAAGGCAGAATTTCACTGTTTACTGATGACACAAAGCTCTGTAACAGAGTAGACACACCAGAGGGTGTAGACAGAATGAGAAGGGACCTGCAGAAACTTCCAGAATGGTCAGGGGTTTGGCAGTTGAAATTCAATGCAAGAAGTGCAAGATAATGCATATGGGGCACAAAACCCCAGGCACAATATATCAGTTGGGGGTGAGGATATTGCATGCACTAAGCAGGAAAGGGATCTTGGGGTTATCATCTCTGATGACCTCAAGGTAGGGAAACAGTGTGACAGAGCAGCAGGTAAAGCAAATAGGATGCTGGGGTGCATAGGCAGGGGCATCACTAGCAGGAAAAGGGAGGTCATAATTCCACCATACCAGACACTAGTGAGGCCCCACCTGGAGTACAGTGTACAGTTCTGGAGACCTTACCTATGTAAGGACATAGACAGGGTAGAGAAGGTTCAGAGGAGGGCAACAAAGATGGTACATGGATTGCATCACAAGTCCTATGAGGACAGGTTGAAGGAATTGAATATGTACTCCCTGGAGGAGAGGAGGGAGGGAGAGAGGTGACATGATAGAGACATACAAGTACCTTACAGGGAGGAACAGGGTGCAGGAATACAGTATTTTTAAGTGAAAAAGATGGTCCAGCACTAGAGGGCATGGGATGAAGTTGGAGGGAGGATGATTCAGAGGAAACATGAGGAAGAATTTCTTCACAGAACTGGTGGCGGACAGGTGGAACACCCTGCCAGAGAAAGTGGTGGGGGCTGAAACAATCACAGGATTTAAGAATGCATGGGATAGATATGAAGGAATTATGGAGGTCAGGAGTAAGGGGCAACAGACTTCTAGGAAAACATAAACAGAAGTTACAAGCTTAAATGGGCAGACTGGGTGGGCAATAGACCCTTATCTGCCTACACTGTCTATGTATCTATGTATCTATTTTGAAGTCAGCTGCCAGTTTGCAGAAGCAGCAAGTGTTTTCTTTAGAGGGCTTTGCCCCTGAACCCCTCACGTGGTTGGCTGTGCCCCAGCACCCCCTCCCCACTTAGGATTCTCAACTCCAAGTCAAAGCTGATTCGGGGGGGTGCAGGACCCCCTACAGACAGTGCCAGGTGCCAGTGGGTTCCTTACAATGACATGGCATTGGTTTCACTGTAGGGGACTCCGCTATCAACATGTCAACACTGGGGATGTGTACCTCCTTGTCCCACTAAATCTTCACTCACTTTGCATGTGGCTGTATTTGGGATCCTTGATAATGCTATCCATTATCTTACCTAATTTCTCCTCACATGCTTAATGCACCTACCACATAATCACTGTTGCCATCACTTGCTCATCACTGTGATTGCCTGTCACTTGGAAATTCCACTGCACCTCTTACAAACTTACACACCTGCCACTCTAACTCCCCCATAGCCTGTCACTATTGTTATTCTCAGCCATGATTGTAATTACCATTTGCCTCATAACCTTCCTCATCACACAAAACTTACTCCCCACCTCTGCATTTTTAGTGCCTTTCCTTAGCTACTCAGTCATCATTCTCAAGGAATCTCTCAGACCCCCACCAATATTCAACTCTACTTCCACTTACTCCCTTTATCTCTCCCCCACAAACTTTCTACTCCTGGATACCTTGTGACTCTCTTCTCCCATTCATGTACCTTTATGCATGCATCCTTAGGCTGAAACTCCTGTCCACCCCTTCACCCCTATACCAGATACCCACTCAGCACTTCTCACCATGCAACCACCCACCAGCCCTCACCAAGCTGCTCATTATATTCCTGTTACTAACAGTGATGATATTGAGCTGAACCCAGGCCCTTCCACCCCCCCAATCTCAAGGAAGCAACCCCCTCCACCCCTAACATCACCCCTCCACCTCAAAACTTACTGTTTGCCCACTTAAGCATAAGTAGCCTCCTCCCCAAATCACCCTACTCCAGCCTCATGTGTGTTCCCTCAAGCCTAATGCTCTAATGCTGACTGAATCTTGGCTCAGCTCAAAGATCTCTGATAAATGTATTGCTATCCCTGGCTACTCAATTGTCCACCAAGACAGGCCCAGTGGGGTGGGGTTGTTACAATGTACATTGCCTCCTCAAGCCAGTACATCATTATTGTAGCCTCCTCCTGCTCATTGGCTTATGAGCTCCTATTGATAAAGTTCTCCCTTTCCTGCTCCCTTCCCATTTTCAGTGCAGGTATTTATTGCTGCCCTGGTCTATCTCCCACAATGATTACTGATTTATTGGCCTCCTTCCTACCGCACAACTCAGCTGGTGAACTGTACATGCTAGGGGAATTTAACATAAACTGGCTTTCTCTTTCACACACCAAAACACACATTACAATCCACTCTTAATCTCTCCCAATTAATTAATGAGCCCACTCACATAAACCCCTTCTCCCAGAACCATATCCTTATTGATTGGGCTCTAACCTCCCTTATCACAGCTAGTATCTTATTGAATTCACTAGGTGATTATCACATGAAAAGCTGTGTGCATACGATCCATCGCCTCAATGCCTCCCCAATAAAAACTCTGAAAACCCACTCTTACAAGTCACTGAACCTCACCCCCCCTCCACTGACTGACCTAGCTAACATAGACTGGTCCCCATTCCTACAGCTTCCACTGCCAACTTGGCCCTAGACTTTTTAAAATGCAAATTTCTTGAAGTTTGTAACCAACATGCCCCACTTAGATGAGGCAGAGTACGACACTGCCATCTCCCCTGGATCACCACTGAGCTGAAGGCATGTTTGCATGTATGGGATAATACCTGGAAGAACCATAAATCCATGGGCTTACCAGCTGACTACTAAACCTATCGCTTCCTTCATAATACTTGCACCCAAGCAATTTGCCTAGCCAAAGCTGACTACTTCTAGACCACCTTCCAATGCAACATAAATCATCTATCAAACTTATGAAAAGTTTTCCAGGCTCTTTTCTCCCCACTGAGCCAGACCACAATTCCTGTGCTCAAAGTTGGTCCCTCTACCATTACTGACCCCTTCAAGTTAGCAATTAAGTTAATTTCCTACTTTACCACCTGTACCTCCTCCCTCCTTTTTTCCCTCCCAGCCCACCACAAGCCACCCCCATAATGCATAATGTCTGATAAAAGCACTGCCCCCATAGTTCTTGTTCTTGCATGTGACAGATTGGATGCTCTAACACCTCTGCTTGCTCTAAATCCTAATAAAGGCACATGCCTTGGAGGTCTTGACTCCAAACTTCTCTCCCTATCTACTTCTACTGTTGCTTCCCCCCTAGCCTCTTGCCCCTACTTCTGCTTTGATATTCTACCAGTCCTTGATTATTGGAAGCATGTTATGTTTATTCCTCTACCCATGGGGTGGTGACCCTTCATCCCCCGGCAACTTTTGGCTGATCTCCCTTCTTCCCATTCATGTTAAACTGCAAGAGCATATAGTGCTCTCCCATCTTACTACCTTCCTAGACTCCTCCTTTTTTCACCCACTCTTAATCTGGCTTTCAGAAGTTCCACTCTACCATGACCTCCCTATTAAGGCTCACAGACTCCATCCACACTGCTATGGATAAGGGCAGCATGATATCCCTCCTTCCCATATCCACTGGCGTTCCACAAGGCTATGTCCTTGGTCCACTCTTATTTTCTATTTTTCTAAATGACTTCCCAACAGTTTGCACCTCCTCCTTTATCCATATGTATGCAGATGATACACTCTTGTATACCTCTGCCCCCTTCCACAATGTGCTGACCAGCCTGCAGCTAGATTTCAACAATGTCCAGCTCTGGCTCAGTAAAAATAAGTTTTTCCTGAATGTTAAAAGGACAATCTCCATTATCTATGGCATGAGGCAGAGACTTGCTAGCCCCTCCCCCAAATTATACACTCTCAATGGGACTACACTTGAGGATGTCACCTTGTTTAGGTGTCTTGGGGTTTGGCTAGACCAACACCTCAACCTTTCTGGGCATGAGGATAGTCATCATGAGAAAAAACAGTGCATATAGTAAATGCAGGTATATGGCAAGACAATTATAGTAGTAAAAGCAGTAAAACGAGTTTTACTACATTGCTGTATAAAGAGACAGAATACAAAGAGCATGAAGGTATGGCAATTCCTGATGCTACTGCATCACCCAACTGGGTGAATAACCCTTACGTTTCGCTGCATCTGGGCAGAGCTTCTTCAGAGGTTAGAAAGCTGACATTTCATTTTTTATTTTATAGCACAACCAATTAATTGACAATAATGGTCTAAAGTGCTTACTTCTCATGCTAATTTAACTATACATCTACTACATACTCTAACTTAACATGAAGGAATAACAATGGGCATGTTTTGTCTGATCTTTTTCCCCAAGAGTACAGATCATAATACTTTGCTTCATGCTACAAGTTTCCATCCTAAACATGTGATTAAAGCTGTGCCTAAAGGACAGTTTATTTGTGTAAACAAAACTATACTGATATGGAAGTTTAGAGAAAGAAGGAGGGGGAACAAATTGACAGGCTTAAACAGAGGGGTTATTCTAAGGATGTATTCACTGTAGTCATTCTTTACTGATTCCTAAACTTAAAGACAAGCAAAGGGTGGGATTAGACAGTCCTAGATTTATTACCACCTATACTATGGGGGTTTATAGGTTGAGAGAAACTATACTAAAACATTGGTCTATTTCATCTACTGATTATAGATTGTTACATGTTTCTAAGGAGAATCCAAACTATGTCTATAGAAGAGCCAACACTATCAGCAATAAAGTAGTTTCAGCATTGTTTAAATCAGAACCACAACAAAAAACACAATTTATAGTCCCTAATATTAAATAAAAAATGTGGACGCTGCATGTATTATAACTTTTTAATGCAAGGCAGTTCTGTAGCACATCTGAGGGGGAGAGGAACATTTACTGTAATTCATTTATTAACTGTAATACAGAAAGAGTTGTTTATATGATGATGTGTCAGTGTAAGTCATTTTACATAGGCCAAATAATTTGTAATTTTAAAACACATATAGGTGAAAATGTTAGAGCCTGGAGAGAGGAGAATTTGAAATATGCTATAGATAGACATGTACAGGGTAAAAATAGAAATATGCACAAAATCAGTTTTTTTGGTATATAGATAGTGGAAAAAAATCCCCAAGGTGGAGACTGGGAGGCATTGCTTAGCCAGATGGTAACAAAATGGATATTTAAAATGTGGGATTGCCATCTGTCAGGGCTTAATGACTCTATTAAACGTGTGCATTATTTATTATGTGATTATGAGGTGTTATTTATATATATAGTATATGGGCACCTTCTGTTGTGCTTGGATTTCAGCAACTGCTGAAATCTTGTTGTAGGGCAGTTCAAAGGTCAAAAAAGCTATTGTACTATTGTTCTGATGTCACATCGATAGTACAACAACTTTTTAACTTTGACCTGCCACCAGATTGGCTCAGACTAGGCTCACTGAACAAAATAAAGATAAACATGGCGGCATGATTCAGTGAGCGCTTGGCAGTGCAATCACTGACTTTTAAGTTCGAGACATGGACTAGAGCCATACATGGCTCCCTCTCGGAAAAAAAAGTTTTTTTATTTAATTATAAAAATAAGCAGTGTGGAGAACCTCAAGTAAGAAGCAGGACCGAGCATGAGTGTCAGCATCAAGAACGGGAGCGAGCAGGAGCACCAGCTAGAATGGAGCAGCACCCACAAGTAATTTTCAAAATAAAATAATGTGAAACTAAACAGAAGGCACCCGTATACTATATAAAACAGTGGATGGGTGACCATCCACAACTAAGTCTGTGTTTCCCTCTCAGGAGGTTGATGATATCAGCAAGACCTTTCGAGCTTCGCTGTCGAGGTCTCTGATGTCATCAACTCCTCAAGGAAACACAGCCTTGTTGTGGATTCTCGCCCATCCACTACTCTATATATGTAAAATAAAACTAGCAGTAGTTTGTGCTATCTTGGTATGCTGATAAAATTTACGAACTGAACGCATGCCTTAAATTTGCATATATACATACATATATATATATATATATATATATATGTGTGTGTATACATTTGATGGGGGTTATTGAGAAGTTGTGCATCTGTGCAATGTACAAATGATTCAGGATCTTCCCTTTTTGAAGTTTTTCAGCATTTGCTCTATTGATATGCTGCAGAAAGAAACGAAAGAGAAAAAAGAGAGGAAAAACCAAAAAAGAAAAATTCAAAAGAACAAAAATGCTTATGAACTGGTGTGCAGTACAACATATTTGGGACTGTAAGAGTCTGTTGCATAGATATATAAATAAAGAAATGTTATAGTGATGTGCTTTAGATATTTGTGATAGGATTATTTATTGGTGTAATATTGTTGATTAAAATATGAGCAAATAAGTAATATACTGTATAACCAAATGTATTTGTGCATTTATATAGTAGTTAGGTTTCTCTGTGTAGACAGAATTTAGATTGTTGTGTTAGGATTTATTATGAATAGATATAAGCCGTCTAAATGATTATTGACAGTGTGCTTTATTCTTTGTGTGCTGTGACTTACGATTTTGATAAATTAGTTACCACCCATGAAATGCTTTTTGTAAGTTGAGAGGGAAGGTTTGATTGGTGTGGGTTGTTAAAATTCCTTCATGTTAAGTTAGAGTATTTAGTAGATGTATAGTTAAATTAGTATGAGAAGTAAGCACTTTAGACCATTATTGTTAATTAAGTGGTTGTGCTATGAAGTAAGGAATGAAATGTCAGCTTTCTAACCTCTGAAGAAGCTTTGCCCAGACATTGTGAAACTAAGGTTTATTCAACCAGTTGGGTGATGCTGTAGCATCAGGAATTTCCATCCCTTCATGCTGTTTTTATTCTGTCTCTTTATACAGCTATACAGCGATGTAGTAAAAATCTTTTTACTGCTTTTACTGCTATAATTGTCTTGCCATATACCTGCACTTACGATATGCACTGTTTTGTATCATGATGAATATTGTCTTTTTTTTTGTACTGAATTGTACTTAAATAAAACATTTATTTACAAACATGGTGCATGATTGGTATAATATACAGTGCTGCTTTAGCTATTCTGAGTGGGTGCTCTATATTTCTGTTTTTTGTCTTAGTAGGTATTTTATGAGCACCACTCAATTTGGATGGCTCCCTGGAGAGCCTATTTCTGATGGTCTGTTCATTTTAAGTAGATAAATAGATCTTTCGGAATATTCTCTAGTAGAGTGCAAGGGTGACTATTTATGAAATATAACAAAGAGTTACACAGAAAAAGAGCATACCCCACTGATGATCAAGTAATAGTACTATAATACCCCCTTCTCCCCACTTACTTAGCACTCTTGGCCCTTCCACTGCCTCATGGAAAGATTAACATGATATATAATGGCACCCTCAACAGCCAACATGCTTAGCAACCCCCTTCCCTTTCCAAATCAAAAGTAAAACCCCTCTTCCCAATCTTCCCCCATCCATTCAGTACCCTCCACATTCCACCCCTTGTCTGGCATCCACCTGATTAAACTTGTCATCTTTAAAGGAAAGAGGAGAGCACAGAGATGGCACAACCCTCCTCTCACCACTTCAGCCAGCAACCATATGAATGAATTTGGTCTGAGCATGGGCTTATAGAAAAATCAGATCTTTTTACTTTGAGTGCACAGTCAGTCCTATTCATTCAGACAGAGGCTGGTTAAGGGGCAGAAGGGGAGAGTCTGTGACAATTGATAGGCCCCTGCCCACTGCTGATAAGAAGTTCTTCATATGTGTGTGTGTGTGCAAGACAGGGGATGGAGGGTAATGGGTGCTGAATTAATGGGAGAAGGGGGTTGTCCTTTTTGTGAGGTTGGAGGGAGGGTGCATGCTGGTTGAAGAGTTGATGGGCTGAAGAGGGGGGGGTCATGTTAATCTTTCCATGGAGGAGGAAGGAGGGTGCATGGTTTCTGAGTTGGTGGTGGAAAAAGACTACTATACTACTATAACTTGTTCACCAGGTGGGTCTAGGTAGGGGATACAAGGTCAGTATTTGTTATGCTGGTTTTTATTCTTTGGTGCCATGCAGCAAATGAGTTTAGCCCTGTCCCTACCTCCCCATCCATCTACTGTCTTTTCTGTCCTGCTGAGCCCCATTTCTCACAGATTTCACCCTGTGGCAGGGTTGGGAAGGGGAGTGTCATCCTTCCCCAATCAGGTCATCCTGCATCCAGATTGAGGGTCTAGAGGACCAGCAACAAGTGTGACAAGGGCAGGTAGGCAGGGCTTCATGCAACCTGTGACCCCCTTTATCCTCAGCTTTTTCCTCCCCATGCAATGGTGACCATAAGCACATGCAAATGGAGTGACACACGCATGATGTAACTGCAGCCTTAGAACTGTGCTGCTTAGATGTGGCACTGCCAATTGGCCTCCACCAGATGGCAGCCATGGAGGGAGACAGCGAATCTCCCTAGCCCGAGAGAGGAGAGCTTGATCCTTTCCCCCTTGCCAACTCCTGGCAACCTATGCTTGTTTCTGGACACAGGTCGCTGGTGTGGTGAGAGATAAAGCACAAAGTGTCTCCGTCCTCTATGCCACTGGGCCAGCCAGGAGGGGCCTTGTTTTTAAAGTGCTCCCAAACTCCACAAAATGTCAGTTCAAGAGTGAAGTATATTTTCTCTGACTCTTCAGCAGGTAAAGTACTGCTTCTTCATGAAGTTTTTGCCTGGCAAATTTTGCATTCTACTATACATACACTGCAAAAGGGCTATGCAAAGTTGCAGCACATCCTCAAGTGCTGTGTGTAGCTTAAAGGCTTCACCTGCAGCAACTTCAAACCCATACTGCCAGACATCCTGAAGTCTGTTTGCCTCTAGGACAGCTTTAGCCTCTCCTTTATTACTGACTCTAGCACCTTTTCCTCTATGGACATTAAATTGGCTGGTCTGGATTTTCCTGCTTCTTCTTTTGTGCATGGGAACTAAATACATTTGCCATCCTCCAGTCCTGTGGTACCACCCCTATCACCAGTGGCCTTTTAAAGAGCTATATCACAGGTGCAGCTAGGACCTACCACAGTTCTTTCAATACCCAGGGATACAATCTTTCAAGTTTTATAGATTTGTCCTACTTCAGTGCATTAGTCCCTCCAACACCCTTTCCTTGGGGAATGCATCCTTGCTGACAACCCCTCCGCTTCATCCTTTGGCATGATTACTCAGTCTGGTAATGGCCCTTTTTCCTGTTCTGAAAATACTGAATTGAAAAACTATTTCATTATGACTCCCTTTCATTCATCTCCTCCTCTTACCCATCCCCTTCTACAGCCCAACAATTCTAACTTTTGTTTTGCTTTTCTCATGTATATAGATAAAATGTTATCCCTTTTCTTCATCCCCTCCACAATTCTCAGTTCTGTGTCAGACTTTGTACCCCTACACAACCTTGCTGGCCTCTTCCATCTAATTCAGATTTTCCTCTCTATCTCCCACTTTCTGGCTGTTTTTATATTTTCTGAAGACCTTTCTTATTTCACCCCACAGCCTCTCCCACCCCATCTGAACCAAACTTGTTTCCTGTCCCGCTTGTTTTTCAGTACTCCCATGACACATTGGCTTGTGACCACCAATGTCACATCCTTTATTAAATCCCATTTATTTTCTACCTCTCTGTTGTCTCCATCCATTCCACAATAGCTTCTTGTGCAATAATTCCCTATCTAAAGTTCACCCTCCTGAAGTCGAAGTCTTATGTGTATAAGGAGGGGATCATATAAGCAAATAATGTATAACTATTTATTTATGTTTATAAAATGTAAGTTTTACTTCCTAGGTCCTTTTTGAAGATTTTTAATTAGAAAACGGTGTCAGACATGTTTGAAATAACAATCAGAGATGAGTGAAGTGAATCATGAATTCCATATGTGATTTGCCAAAATTTCAAATCCAAGTGCTTGAAATTGTAATTACCTGTGAATTTCCGGGATATTAGCATATGATTCACAGAATGCATTTATCCAATCAGGATGCAGGAAATGTTAAACCATTTTTATGATCAAGTATACAATGTGTCAGGATTTTCAGTTAAAGTATTGATTCTTTTAAGGGAAATTTACAACTGGAACTAAGTTGGTTACAATTTTTTTGTATTAAATATAATTTGTTTTCTTGACACATAGGTGCCATGTACAAAACACTCCACACTAAGATTGATTCACTTCATAGGAACAAAAGCTGTATCCCTATATCCCGTCGCCAGGACATCATCACTGAAATGGTCCTCCCCATTTTTGATTATGGCAAATTAGTCTATGGTGCTGCACCTAAATCCGTCCTGGCCAGATTGGATCCCCTCTTCCTCTCCTTTTGCCTTGGTCTGTCCTCCCTGGACTCACCAATGTTCTATGTACATTGATCTCTCCTTCCCTTCCTTGAATGACCACTGTCTCATCCACTGTGCCTCCTTTATTTTTAAATTCTGGTTGGCATTGCTCTTTCCTTGCCTCAGCTCCCTCCTCTCCCCTACGCTGTACTCCACATGCTCTTTCCATAACTCAGGTTATCATTCTCCTTTGCTCCCTTCTCTTAAGTCCCTAGCTGGCCAGTCTGGTTTCTTCTTCTGCCTTTCTAATCTTTGGAACACTTTTTCACTAAGAATTTACTCTACCACCTCCAAATGCTCTTCTTCCTCTGTTCTCCAAAACCGCACTGCCCTTCCTGTAAATGTCCTTAGCCCCATTGCCCTACACTTCTCCTTATCTACTCCAATCTCCATACTTCTCGGCACCCACCTTCAGCTGCACAATAAGTGGTGCTAGCTGCACATTCAAGCAGACTTGATAGACCTCTGTGCCTTTATCTGCTGGCAAATCTTGTATGTTCATATCCCTCCTACCTCTCCCCTTTCTCCTCCACCACTTCCCCCTCTCCCTTACTTTTTCTCACTTGCTTCAGCCCCCATTAATCATCCTTTTCTACTTCTTCCTAATCCTCAGCACTCTATTTCCCACCCTACCCACCTTAATCTTTTCTCTTCTCCTCCTCTCTTTTTTACTCCCACTACTACTTTACCTTTTCACCTCCAGCCTCTCTTTCTCACCCTCCTCTACTTTCTCTCCTTCCCTTTCCTAGATATGTGATGTTGCTTTCTTGTGTGTGAAAGGTACATCATACCTCTGATGTTTAACCTGCATTATTATTTGCTCTGGTAATGTATATTATTGTACATACTGGCCCAGATATTCAAAAGGGTTGTGCATGGTGCAACAGTGTTGCGGCACGCGCAACCCACTTATGCGCCCTGGCATGATACTCAAATGGGGATTGTGCCTGGCACAAATCCCGATGCGCCAAGAGCTCATCAATGTACTTATGCAGGCGCGGGTAGGTGGGGCATGCCTATCAAACTCCACATCGATATTCAGCCTGGGATGTGCTGAGTCCATGCATGTGCAACCCCGACTTGTGCCGCACATAGGTGAACCCCCCAAAAAAGGAACAATGGCTGGCCACCCACAGGTGAGCAACTGTATTGCAGAGCACAACATGGCAGCTGCCACTTGTGGGTGGCCATCAGAGCTCCGGCTGCACCTCTGTTGTGGCACCCCCTCATGCGTGATCATGAGCATCTGTTTAAAATAAAACGTCCTATCTCCCTGGTGATCCAGTGGACTGCTGTCAGCCTGATTGCGGGCTTAGGTATAAACAAATAAAGTCCTATCTACCTGGTGGTCAAGTGGACAGCTGTCAGCATGAATGCGGGCATTCATAATAAGAAAATAAAGTCCAATATCCTTGGCAGTCCAGTGGACCGCTGTCAGCCCGATCGCAGGCATTTGTAACAAGAAAATAATGTCCAATATCCCTGGTGGTCCAGTGGACTGCTCACAGCCTGATCACGGGCATTTGTATTAAAAAAATGAAGTCCAATATCCCTGGTGGTCCAGCGGTTCCCCTTCCCCACCTGCCCACTGAGCCCCACCACCCCGCTCCACCCTGGTAAGTGGTGGGCAGCAGCACCCCCACCTGGCACCATCCATGGACTGACACCATAGGTAGGGCTGTACACCCATTGGTCCTGGCGTGAGCCAATGGGCATGCACTTCCGATGCCGTACTACACCAAGATATGTAGATGGTTCATATCTGGAATGTGTATTCTATACAATCTCATTCTCATTGGCTCACGCTGTGGACCAATGGGCATGCTAGCTACTGATGACCAGTCAGTGGGTGGCGGGGTGCCAGTTGGGTGAGGTGCTGCCGCCAGCCGCTGACTGGGGAGGGGCGTTGGCCTCAGTGGGCGGGTGATGAGGGGGTACCGCTTGACCACTAGGGATATTGGACTTTATTTTTTATTACAAATACCTGTGATAGGGCTGACAGCAGTCCACTGGACCACCAGGGAAATAGGATGTGATTTATTTTTACTTAAGCCTGCGATCAGGCTGTGTGGCACATTGCTGCACTGTGCAGGGGGCGTCGGTCCCCGACGGCTTCTGCCTGGCAAGGTGCCAGGTGCAAGTCGCCGGGGATTGGCATACCCGCATGCAAATGGGGCCATAATGACATGCAAATTGCCCCATTTGCACCTTGCATACATTATGGCCTCATTTGCATGAGCGCTTTTGAATATCACGGTTGTTGCGCATAGTGCAACAGAACTTGTGCTAGCACAACCCCCTGCTCCACTCTGCTCACTTGCACTAGTGCAGTGCCACTGCACCATGTGCACTGCAGGTGACCAGTGTGCAATATTCAATGATGCTGTGCCATAGCACAGCTCTGTTGAATATCACCCAGTCAACGCCCCTGCACAGCCAAGTTGCACTGTGTCCAGGCTTGCACCACAGCCTGGTGCAGTCTGACTATCTGGGCCAATGTGTATTGTTGTATTGTTATTGCTGTGCTTCTACTTGTTTGTTCTTATCCCTTACTCCCTCCACCAGGACGCATCTGGAAACAAGCTTCATGACTCAGTATGTTTTTCTTGGTAAATCTCTTACAAATAAATAAATCAGTTATGATGATTACTGTAAACCATTCCTGCTTATGCTGGTATTGCCTGTTCTTAATGAAGAAAACATGTATGTATCTATGTATCCTATGGAAGAAGGTGCTAATAGTATCCAATTGTTTAAAATCAACCAACAGCTCCAACAATATCTTCTGTTCAAAGTCTTCCAGAAACAGATTCTAATGTCTCTAATGCAATCAAACATTGCTAATAACATTTCAACTCAAAAAGATGTGTGATGCGCGTAAGATTTGTTTTGTTATGGCTAACACTTAATTGAATTTAATGTCACACTTGTTCCTGACCTCTGCCTGTACTGTGAGACATTCGAAGATCTGCTTGTTTAAGAGCTTTAATGATAAATAATTGAATTTAAAAGCAAACAAACACTAAGTTCTGATGAAAGCAGATATCATTGTTAGGTACAGTACTGGACCAGGAATAATAATAAAAAAACAAAAGGTATGATCTGAAGCAAGAACACCTAATGCATTGAAGAACCTGTCAGTGTTGTACACTTTTATGGATTGCTGTTCACACTGTGTATTTCTTCTATTATGATATGGTGTAGACATTTCTGGTGTCTTAGAATAAAAAACAATGCTTGCTGCAGTCCAGTTTTTTTTCTTTCTACCACCAAATGTTAATTATTTAAAACTGAGAATGTCATCTCAATCTACATCCCTGATAAATTATTATCTAAATAAATAAATAAGGTAATCAACACCAAACATGAATTCTGACAGGCTGGGACAATTAGGTCACATTATAGATGGCTTGCTCCTTCCTTTTTTAGCAGTGTCAGAAGAGAACATTTTTGCCGTATATTAAGTATAGGGCATATTTAAACATTCTGCATTACTCTCCCAATTGTCCATCTATCATTGTTGGGATTATTGTATTATAATGACTGGCTACCCTTTCTACACATGGACAACCATGGTGTGATTTTTTATTGAACAGAACTCTGTCGAATAGTGACCTAACAATTAAAGTTGAATTTCTCTGAAATTACCATTTTTGCTTCCCCTTCCAAAATCAGTATTCCCCTAGTTATCTAAAACACCCAAACCACTTTATAGCATGTTTCATAAAAGCATTATTTGGTTGATACCGCTGATTATTTCTTCTTTATGAATTTAAACTAAAACAACAATGCCACTCCATATATTGTACATGATGCACAACAAGTGGCTTTATTGATTTCACTCTAACTGGAATATCAGCATGCTGTGGCTTCACTTTTTAGTTTAAGTTAGTAAATGAACAAGACTCATAAGAATACACTAGATACATTTTTAATTAAACAAAATATGATTTAGGAGCCTTAAATGAGAGGAGGAAGCTATTTATATTGGGAGGGGAGAAAAAAAAAATACAGATATTTCAAAAAAGTTGCAAGAAGAAGCACTAATATCTTACAGTACAGCAATGCATGAGGAATTATAAATTGTAGCCCATTTGGTGTTGGTACAAAACTCAATTATTTTACACACTCTCAGTGTGTGATGCTTGGATACCCTCCTTGAGCTTTGCTGTTGGGATTATTGCAGCATCTCACACTGAGGATGTGTAAACATATAGAATAATATATGTGTAACAATGTGCAAAGAGTTTTCTTTACACACTCAAGGTGTGTGATACAACAAGACTGAAGGTTGAGTGGTTTACAGTATTTAGGTATCACACACCAAGGGTGTCCAAAAAAGGAGCTTGACTCTTTCCCATACATTATTTTATATAATTATTGGTTATGTATTTTCTCATGTTGTGAAGTATGAAAGGCAAATCATGTACCTCAAAACAGCAGAGGCAGAGTGCAAGGTAGTGTCCATTGAATATTTACAGGTATAATTGAGTGGAGTGTAAAGATTTACACAAGCTGGTTTAGGCTGTAATCATATCTAACCGGTAATTATAATCTTGTTAGGCACCACCCCTGCATTATTATCTATACTCCCCTTTTTGCCCACCTTAATTCCCCTAGCTGACACTCAAAATCAGTATTAACATGGCTGTCCAATTCGTCAGAGAAGTTACCTTTACAGCTAACACCAAAGCCATTCCTTGCCTAGCCAGTAAGGAGTGAGAACTGTCCAATGGACCATGCCTAGCTTCTCTTCCTCCCTCTTTGAAAACTGAATGTATGGGACTACAGGACTTGCCACACATCATTCTTTTAAAAATGTTACTTCCTATATAGCATTAAAAAGGACTACAAACATTTAAATGCATGTTAATAATCTCCTGCCTTAAGGGCAAACTAATTTAAAATCACAAATTGTCCTCCAACTCCTGACTTTGTTTCATTATAAAACATGTCATGATGTCTCTAACTTTCTGATTAAAGGCAATCAGTATCAACGGGAAGGCTGATGGGAAGCAAAATGTCAAGAAATGACGAACATCATTAATGGCAGAAGGGCCTTCATTTGAAATGGAAATTTGGTAAAACCAAAGTGAGTTGTCTATTCCAAAGAACAAGACATACAGAACAACAAAAGTTACAACCATTTTAGCTGCCTGCCGTTCTGCTGTGTTTGCTTGGCTACAGTCAGAGCTCCTCTTTCCTCTCATCTGCTTCCCATGTCTGTGCAGAATCAACAGTATGTAACTGCTGGCCAAAGCCATTAGGATCACAAATACTACATCTCGAGTGAACATGATAAAACCAATAAGCTGAAATAGAAATCTGTTAGGATAAACTACATAGAAGTACCCCAGTCTGAACATGGGTTTCTGATCAGTAAGATTAGTGCTAACAACTGGATAAAGGGCTGAGTTGATGCTGGATACCATACTTATCAGACATATAACCATAATGATAGATATGAGATGTTTTTGAATCCAGGCTTTTAAAAGGCCCCATGTGGGGTGAGAAGAGGAGAGAGTCACACACTGGAAACAGCTCAGCAAGCAGGTTAGGCCAATTGCCATCACTCTAGACACTCTTTGAAAATAGGAATCCATTTTGCAGTCAAGGTCTGTGTAGAAATATTTCACCCAAACACAAATAGAGAGTGGGGAAGCTCTAAGGTTAACAAAAGCACAAGGTTTGACACAGCCAGGTTGAACAGTATTATCTCTGCTGGCATAATCTTTCTTTCTTGGTAGGCAATGCTGGAGAGTGACATCATAATCATTGTATTACCACAGATGCCAATGAAGGTTGTCAGACAGAAAACAACCCCCTTAATGAAATGCTGAATTTCCATGTTTCTAAAATGTAAAATTAAAAACAAATTAACAGAGTACAATATACTGTAATAAGGAAAATATTTAACACATCTTGCAAAAGGTACATAATTAAGTTAGAGTGTATGGTGAAGACACATTTGTTCTGAGGAAGATCTAGCAACAAAACACCTAGTATTGGTTACTCAGTAGTAATGAAATGTTTTCTTGATCATCTTATAATACATTACAGTTCTTTTTGGATAATTGCACATTTATACATACAATTACCCCAAACTTGGATTGCTATTTAAACATTCTAAAAGGCATGAAACATAGATATCTGTTCCATTTAGAAAGTGCAGAAACAAATAAACAAGCAAAAAAATAACACTGCCCACCTATAGCACAGATCTCAAAAATAGAAGAGGAGAACAAAAAAGAGATCCTGGGTTTTGAGTGCAGATCTCTTTTTGTTCTACCATTTACAAAGAGCAACAGTATTAATTTAGTAAGTACTGAATAATGTAATTAAAAAACAACTAGAACTCTTTTACAAGTACTTTTAAAATTTACAAGCAAAAAGTGACATATAGTTTCATTTACAATATTTAACATAATGTTTAATTTTTTTTCTTTACTGCCAAAAATGCTGAAACAAGGCAATTTTAATAATGTTTCATAATTCATGGTTGAGATTAAGACCATTCAGACTCCCATCCAATGGTATATTAGTAATTGCCAATAATATTCCTAGCCATTTATCTCAGAAATCACTGTACCAAGGGCACTCAAAAAATATCGTATTATTATGGCACAGAAGAACCAATAGAGTTAGGGTTTAGTGAAAGATTCAATGTTAACCCCTTAACTTTACAATTTAATTGCTTTGGCAGATTTTGATGAAATTAGCTGAAAGTTTCCATGCATTGTCTAGTGGGCAAGGTTTAAATATGTGGGAAGTTTGTGATGGTAGATTTTGTGGTTTCTAAGATCTGCATATGTCATTTTTCTGTAGATGTCCAATTTTGTATTCCTATGTTTTAATATGGGTTTTTGGTTTTACTCTTATATACAGCATACATGGATGGGAATTTGTATTCAAAATGTTCAGGGTAGAATTGTGCTGTGCCAAGGTAGTGCCTTTGAAAGGTTTTATGAAAAAAAAACATTACATGGTTCTAGAGTTATATGGATTTAAGTTTTTTTTTTTGTTCTGAGCATACTCAGTATGTTTTTTTTGGAGAATGTTATGATGAGACATGAAAAATTCCATGTCAGAGACCGTTTTTGTTTTCTCACCATTTGCTTCTCACCGCACCAAATAAATGCCATGCTTGGATGGCTACCATATTGTTGCCTCTGAAATAAAAGACATGGAAATACATAAAAAGTGTATTAAAACAAAAAACTCCTGAAGCTATCTAAACGGGGCCCTCTAGCTACATTCTGGTGTTTGCTTTTTTAAAAAAATGGTCAGAAATACCTTTTCTGGGTACCCCAAAATCCAAGGATGCCCAGCTTTGTGAGAGGAGCTTTTCACCTGTGTTCTCTGTATGAGAACAGTGGGACATAGTTGAAAGCTAAAGTCATAGCTGGAAGTCATGCTGCCAGCTTTAGATGAAGCAAAGAGCTGGAAATCCCCTGTTCTGTATCTCTGTCATTCTATCTATCTATCTATCTATCTAGGCATTGCTTCTGCCTCCTCCCTTCCCTCCAGGTCACCTGCCTTTCCCAGTATTTATGTATTTTTTTATTTAACAGGAGAGGGTGCCCACCTTGGTACCGATTTTCTTGAACCCCTCCCATCCAGATTTTTCACACCACCTCATGAATGTGATAGCTGTCTTTGTCACATCCTAGCCAAAATGTGTTTTTTCCCTGTGATGACAATTTATATTTCAGCAGGGATTTGACATTTTTCACAAACCTGGTTCATGAGGTGAGCTAATAAGAATGCTATGCAAAAAAATTGGTCTAGAGATATGGTAAAATGTCTAGGTTATGAGTAAACATTGCAATATTTCAGCATTCGCACAAAACATTGCTAATTTTCAATATTTTATCTCCAAACCTTCAATGTAGCCATTTTCCAAATCGCTTCATAAACGTGGCAGGTGCCATTTTTTAAATCCTACTTGAAATGTGTTTCCACATGTGTGGTGCAAAATAACATTTTGAACAATATAGTATAAAAGACACATGTCATATTCATAAGAGGAGTCTTATAATGACAATCTTGAAACTCTGGGGTCAGATAAAAAAAGTTCTAATTATTAAGAAACCAGTTGTGTGCTGTGAGTCTTCACCCAAGTGGCTATGCTCTGTGATCCTGTGCCAGTCACCTGAGTTTGTGGGTGAGCTCAGAGACCCAGATACATTGGGTGAGGGTGGTGTGATGGCATTATTATGCAATACCTCCACCAGCCAGGCAATGAAAGCTGCAGGGTTGCTCACACAAGCCCAGGAAAAATACAGTAAAGACAGCACTTCTCTTGGAATATGACCGTGCAACTCTGCACTCATAGGTAGCAGAGATCACTGTACATTGGCTGACAGATGGACCCTTTGTCCTGTGTATCTTTATCTCCAGCCACTTGAAAGTGCAGGGTCCAGAGTTCCCTGCACTTCACTTCCCACCCCCCACAATAAGCAGCAATAGGAAGGAACATTAGAGGTTTGGATTTCCGAAGTCTTGGTGAATCAGTGATGGGGTGTTCCTTGGAGTTCTCAAGCCATGAGTGCCCACCCTGTTCCCTAGGCAAACAACATCAAATGTCATCTCCTTTCTTCATACACAGCCTGCAGGGCCCTGTGTGAATAAAGTTACCACAAATTGTGTTGGCAATGTGTGACAAGACATATTGTTCTCTACCTTTGAGGCGTGTATCACTATGACGCACTGGCTTGGAACTGCGCCTTCTGCTTCAGACAGGAAGCTATTGGCTGAAGCGGAGGGGGATGGGCATTAAGGTTGAAAACTCCAAGGAAAATCCCACCACTAAGATGCCAAGAGTCTGGAGACTCAAAACCCTAGTGTTCTTTTTCTTTTGTTGCTTGAGGGGTGTGGGAGAGGAGTTAGGATTAGAAACACCTAACACCATATTTCCCTACTTTTGTGGTATTAACTTGAACCCTAACTGGTGCATTAATGACATTTTTTTTTTGCAAAGAATATGTTTAATGCATTCAGGTTTCCCACTGAACATTTGTGCTGTCTTGCATGTTCATATACCTTACTTCTAGAACTCTGTTGATACACAAAACACAAAATACAAAATGATGTTTCAATCTTTCTTAATAATTTGAAAGTATATCTAGACATGCCTCAATTGCATGAAATTGATTTGTTTTGAATAGCCAAGGACAAACATGATTTTGTTTCTGGTCTTCCAGTTCTTGTCGATACATAGATACATAGACAATAATGGTAGAAAAAGGCTTGTCAGCCCTTCCAATCAGTCCGCCCTATGTAACTAATCTGCACTGGTCCTATTAGCCATCCTGCTGCTATGTTTCTGGCACCCTTTTCTAGCTAATTCCATTTGTCATGCCTGCCCCAGTCTTGTTTGAAGCTGTTCACTGATTTAGCCTCCACCACTTCCTCTGGCAGCTTGTTCCACTTGTCCTACACTCTTTCTGTGAAAAAGTGATTATGTTGCATAGCAATATCCAGTGTTCTCTTATTGTTAAAGCTTTATGAATTGGGAAATTTCTACTTCCTCAAGAAATAATTCCCATAAATTTATAAATCTAATTTCACCATCTAGATTTTTCAGAAATATTAACCATGGCATTTTACATCCTTTGCTATCAAGCATACGTTGTCAATTTAGGCACCTACTGTATGAGGAAGTCTGTGTTGTCCCATACTATTTACTGTAATCAGATATCCAAGTACCCTTGTTTTAGCTAAGGTTTCAATGCTAGTTTGTTCCAATTCTTTCCTAACCTCATGCACAGGTATACCGTTCAGTAAACCTAGTATTGATTTGTAGAAACTAGACATGACAGAGTGCCATCAGGGCATTTATTTTTATTATTCGTATTTTAGTTTCTACAGGCTTGAAAGTTACATTTACTATTGTAAGCCCTTATGGGTGTACTCACATTATCACCCCCATATTACACCCAAAACACCAGCAGTGTCCTACATGTAGACTCAATTTCTGTTTCCACCTCATTTAAAGTCATCCTCTTTTCTCTCAATTTTTCCATGTTCTATGCTGATTAACCAACTCTCAACATTGCTTCTTACCCTCCTTCATCTCTATTGTTGGTAAACCCATGTGTGATTTACTGATGTAATGTCATGATGCTTAGTCCTACTTTGTTTCACTGTTGAAATTTTAATCTCCAATGATGTTTTGTAACTTGTAATGTTTTGTTGTTGTAGTGTACTGTATCCTCCCAGGTCATGCCTGAAGATAGTCATGGTTATGGCTAGTGCACCTACCCGGGAAACAAAAACTAAATAAATTAAAAAATAAATAAATATTCTCTGGTAAATCTCTGGAGGACATATAATGTGTGCCTTGGCTTTAGTGAAATATTATTTATACAGTATGTTTCGTCCATTTCCCTTTGTAATAAAAGGCCTTACCAAAATAAGTATAAACTCCCACTAGCTTCAGGTGTCTTTTATTTAAATACAATACCATTGTTTTCTTTATCCTGTATTTGCAGGGCCTCATTACCATTATTTCTTTTCTATGTTTTTGTGAGTCCTAACACCTTGCGCATATCATTTAACATATATTCTGGAAACTTTGCTGGATAGTGATAGAACTGACATTTCATTACCATAAACTAAAAGTACCACACTTCTCACAAAAAATATATGGTGCATCAATATCACTCTTTCTGTAGTTTATTTCAGGCCATTGATAAGTGTATAAATTAAACAGTATTAGTGCTAAGATCCAACTCTGTTTGAACTCTTTGTTAGTAAAAAAAAAGAGAAAATTATTGAGATTTCTCTGTAAATCAAAGTGACCTCTAGACCTCATATCATAATAAAGTAGTTTTCTCAACTCCAAAAAATCATCAATAGCAGTGGTGTTGATTGTAAAGTGAGTTAAAGAAAGCCATTAGATCAATAAAGGCAACATATAGACATTGCTTCCTCATTTCTATACAGTGCTATCTGCCAAGATCAAGCACATGATGCTGAAAACTGTGCAGGAAACAATATAATTCAATTGCAGTTTTCCCTTTTGTGATTCAGGGATCTATAATATTCTTACCAATCATCTTGATCCTAGGAATACCACTGCATATTTCTGATGGAGGTGATTTGAAACAAAACAATAATCAATGGTGAAAAAACCAAGATGGCAGTTAGTTTAGCACTCTGTGAGGATCTCTCCTTCCCTTACTATGTGTTAGAGTGAGAACTGTAAGTTGAATGCAGAATTCCAGCAGAAAATTCCAGTGGAATGGCACTTAAGTTTCTAAAATGCTTTCTGGAATTTTCCAAAAAATTCTTCAGAATTTCAAGTCATTTAATTGAAACCGTAGATTATTTTTTTACATATTATATTATATAAACCACATATTTGTTTTCTGTATTTTGCAGAAGCCTATTCTGTGGATTATGAAAACCACCAAATAATAATCTGCAGTTTTAAAATTTGCTGATACAGTTTTGGAAATCAGCTTCTGACTGAATTCCACTGAATAAATCAAATTTTTCTAAAACTCAATGTATTTCTGTTGCATCAGATCAGAATCTGATAATACCAGACACAACTATCTTACATTCTAATCTGTTCAGTACAACTAGTGCAAAAACCTTTGTAATTGTAGCTATGAGGCAAATTGTCCTATCCATGTTAGGGTCATCAAGTTACCCATTTTATTCAAAGACATAATAGTACTGCCCTTCCAGTCTTCAGGTAGCGTATACATTTCTATTTGCAACAATGGTTAAAAATTTTTACTAAAATCATGCCCACCAATCTTTGTCAATCATATAAACATTGATAGGAAAACAACCATTTCTAGTGGCTTCATTACTCTTAAAAGAATATATCCATAAAAGAGATTGCACATTCTAAGGGCAACCATAATTGTCAGGGGTTTCCTGATGTGAAATGCAGGGGTGCAGAGAGAGAGAGAGAGGCTGCAGAAGATAAAGCAAGTCAGGGGGAGCCCATGACAAGGCAATCACTCTCTGGATAAAGGGAAGGGAATGTGGGTAGAGGGTGACAGTGAAAAAGCAGGGATACTGTATGAATATTTCTGCTCAGTATTCACAAAGGAAGAGGAGGGGGAGTTACCTAAACCAAACAAGAGAAACAATCTAAAGACGGGGGTCAATACCAGTCCATTTACAGAAGAAAGGGTTCTGAAAGAACTAATAAAATTGAAGGTGGACAAGCAATGGGGCCTGATGGATTCACCCAAGAATTCTAAAGAACTAAGGGTAGAACTAGTGACACTACTGACTACTCTCTTTAACAAATCATGGGAGGATGGGTGTGGTACAGAGACTGGAGGAGGGCAGATGTGATTCCTCTTCACAAAAGTGGGAGCAGGACAGAGGCAGGAAACTACAGACCAGTTAGTTTGACCTCAGTGGTAGGGAAAATGATGGAATCACTTCTAAAGGAAAGAATTGTTGAGTACCTAGAGGCCAGTGGGGAAGGGACCCAAGGCAGCATGGATTCACGATGGGAAGGTTGTGTCAGATGAATCTAATAGATTTCTTTGACTGGGTGACCAAAGTAGTAGACCAGGAGGGGCTGTGGACGTAGCCTACCTAGATTTTAGCAAAGCATTTGATACAGTCCACACAAATGATTAACACACAAGATAGCCAGCCTTGAGTGGGTCCCAAGGTGGTAGCCTGGATAAAAAATTGGCTAGACAACAGGACGCAAAGGGTAGTAGTAAATGGAGTACACAGTGAAGAAAGGAGGGTTACTAGCGGTGTACCACAGGGTTCAGTACTGGGACCAGTCCTTTTTAATGTCTTTATAAGTGACATTGCAGAGGAATTGGAAGGAAAAGTATGTCTCTTTGCAAATGACACAAAGATCTGCAACATGGTTGATACACAAGATGGAGTGGAAAGGATGAGAAGGGACTTGGCAAGGTTGGAGGAATGGTCAAATGTATGGCAGCTCAGATTCAATGCAAAGAAGTGCAAGGTAATGCACATGGGAAACAAAACCCAGGGAAGTGTACACAATGGGGGTGAGATACTGACAACACTAAAATAGAGAAAGGACCTGGGGTAATTATATCAGATGACCTAAAGGTGGGCAAGCAATGTGAGAGGGCAGTAAGGTAGGCTGGGGGATACTGGGATGCATAGGAAGAGGCATCAATAGTAGAAAACAGGAAGTTGTTATCCCTCTGTACAGACAGTTGGTGAGACCCCATCTGGAGTACTGTGTGCAGTTCTGGAGACCCCATCTCTGCAAAGACATAGACAGAGTGGAGGCTGTTCAGGGAAGGCAACCAAAATGGTGCAGGGTCTGCACCAGAAGACATCTGAAGAAAGACTAAAGGAGCTTAATATGTATACCCTTGAGGAAATAAGGAGAGAGGGACATGATGAAACTTTCAAGTACCTCAAAGGAATTAACAAAGTCAAGAGGTAGCATCTTCCAGAAAAAGAGATGTGCAAGAACAAGGGGGCACAATTTGAAGATAGAGGGGGACGGCTCAGAGGTAATGTGAGGAAGTATTTTTTCACTGAGAGGGTTGTGGATGCATGGAACAGCCTCCCTGAGGAGGTCGTGGAGTCAAGAACAGTGGGGGACTTCAAGAATGCATGGGACAGGCATGAGGCAGTCCTAGTGGGGTGTAGGAGGAAGTAAGCTGTTGGTTAACTAGGATCTGCAGCTTATCTGTTAGGTAGGAAAATGGGCAGACTGGGTGGGCCAAGCGGTCCTTATCTGCTGTCAAATTCTATGTTTCTATGTTTCTATGGACAGGGACATGAACTGATTGATCAGATGGCAAGGTATGGGAGGGACTAAGGGGGATACATAAGGTGAAGCAGCTGCCATCTCCCCTCACTTTTGCTGAAGCTTTCAGAATTGATTGAATTTTCAGCACATCAATAGGCTGGGTATTTGGTTTGTCAGAGATTAGAGAATGTAAGGTAGTTATATGGTCATGAAAGACAGAGGTAAAGCATTTGGAAGTAAAAGGTAAAGTTTAAAGTAAAGGTATATGGTATAAATCTAGGGCAAGATAGAGAGAGAGAACTGATATTTGTTGATAGAAAGGTAGATCAGACTCTGTCAGTTTGATGTGAATTACAAGGTAGGCTTGCATAGCTAGGGCAACCTGAGGGTATTGTACAGAGTTTTGATGGAGCTTAGTATGGCAAGCAAGGTCAGTGGAGGTGTGTTTGAAGGTAACTCTACCTTTGTGTATGAAGGGAGGTTGAGAGGCTCACTAGTCGGTCAGGAAGGCATGTGCTTTTCAAAGGGGAGTGCAGACCACAGTCAGAAGTAAAGAGTGAGCACAGGAGCCAGTGGAGTGGAAAAGGCAAAAATCATATAGGCAGTAGGGAGGGAACTGGACCTGGTAAGAAAGGGCCTAACAGGTGTGGTAGTGTCTTCAGGAGAGAAATGGGTCAGTTCACTGTTTAAAAAAATGGAAAAATAAAGAAGGAACCTCAGCAATGGAGGGCTCAGGAAGGTACATGCTGAGTACAGGGACAGAGGACCACAGGATGAGCAGAATCCAGAGGCAAGCTTGGCCAAGTGATGGCAGGTGCCTACCTGTGGTTTAAACCATGTGGTTTGGGTGTCTGACTTCATGGTCCTCTGCCATCCTATGGCCTATGGTAACAGAGGCCAGACTATGGGACTAAAAGGTTGGGAGGCCAAGGAGAAGGGTGGGTCAACAGATACACTCGGGGAAGCATAAAAAATAAATAAATACGAAGCTAGAAGCAAGACAGAAGCAGGGACAGCAGGAGTGGTGAAGTTGGGCTTCCACATAGCACTCAACTGCAGGAAGGAATGTGCTACCCCCTCTCTCCCTCCACAGTTCTTAAGAGCAGGCAGGGTTGAGATGAGCACGGGAGGATGACAAAAAAGTACAATCTATAATAATAAACAACAGGCTGTGACGTAACTGTACTACCGGAGAGAAATGGACACATTTTCACTAATACAGGCAGCAAGGCACAAACGGAGGGCACTGGCCACAAGAGACAATGGGAAAGCAGGGAGGAAGGCCCAAACAATGGTGGTGGTGGGGGCGCAGGTATGGTGGGGGTTATTAAAAAAGGGTTATTAAAAAAAGGGGTGACATGATAGAACACCAGTCACAGGCAGAAGATTTCGAAAGAGCCTGCAGAGGAATATGCATAGAGATTACATATTACTTCATGGGACTGTTCTAAGTAAAAAGGCTTAGCTTAAACTTTCATTAAATTAAAAACTTTTGTCTTTGGGCTGTGACATTAAATTGAGGTCCTGTTTGCCTCTTCTGGTGAGGGGACAACTAGAGGAGGAAAGGTTGGAGCAGTCATTTTGTAAGAGGACATGTGTCTAGGGGAAGAACACAAAATGGCTGCCACTAAGGGGCCCAATACAAGGAGTTCCATGAGGGAACAATCATCTTTAGTTGAATGCGCAGCCAAAGTGGGTGGCAAATATAAGGAGATCTAACACAGATACAGCAGGGAAGGGAGGTAGACACACACACACACACATACACACACACATATATATATATATATATTATGGTAGCATGGTAGTGCTACCATAGTTAGACTTGAGTACCCCATTTAAGGTTAAATGGTGAAACCTTGCACCTTAATAACTTTGCCACTGTTCAATGGATTTGCTTGAAATTTGGCAGGCACGGGGCATAACCATAGATCTTGGGCTCTGCCAGCTTTTGTACTGGTCGGATATACAGCTATGGAGTTATTAAGCCACATCTTAGGGCACAGTTACTTTTTTTGCGCATTCTTTGCTCACGCCTACAGGTCACATGGTTTGCACGACTGGTCCAAAAACTTCAGGGAACATGCGGCCAGGGTCCCCAATGTGCCTTTTGAATATTTTGTGAAAAAACATTGAACTGTTCAAAGGTTAAAGTAGTGCCGCAAAATAGTTTCGCACCTGTGACACTTTCGTGATTTTTATTTGCAAAAGTGTTGCAAATCATGACAATACTTTGAACACTATGGCCAAAATGACAGGAATTGTTGCTGTTACAGTTACCATTTGTGTTTACAATTGTGGTAGCGTGATCATGCTCATTATGGCTTGCATTTCCATATGCTCTAGTGTTTGCATTTCTGTTTCATTTGGCATTATTGTTGCTGTTACCATTGCTTTTGCATTTACAATTGTGGTACCATGACCGTGTGCATAACAGTTTGCATTTCTGTATGCACTTGTGTTTGCATTTCTGTTTCTGTTTCCTTTGGCATTCTTTTTGCTGTTACCATTACGATTTGTGTTTCCAATTGCTGTATCTTGCTGTGCACATTACGAGTTTGCGTTTCCATATGCGCTTGAGTTTGCATTTGTGATTCTCTTTCATTTGACATTATTGTTGCTGTTACTGTTACCATTTGCGCGGTACCGTGACCGTTTGTGTTACCAGTTGCATTTCCATACTCACTTGCATCTCCATTTGTGTCACTGTTCGCTTTGGTGTCACTTTGCGCTTCCATTTCTATTATCGTTTGCTTTACCATTTACATTTACATTGCCATGTGCATTACCGTGTGTGCTTCCATTTCTGTTGTGGTTACCATTACTATTTCACTAAAAATCACATGGTGGGCCGCTCCTACCATCACATTTCATTCACTATTTATAGTCCTCATTCTCAAAAAGAAGGGAAGTTCATGGCAAAAAAACTCTGTTTAATGCATCAGTTAGGGTTGTTCCACAGTGACGAAAGTGAGGAAATTCAATGTTAGGGTTGAAAACCCCCATTTGGACCCACCCCCACCAACCCCCCCCCAGGTGGCATTGGGGTGTGCGTTGGGGTCATCAGTCCTAACTCTCACCCCATTCTGATATAGTTCACCACCTTCTTTACTCATGTGATGGGGTGAGAGTTAGAGCCAATGACATTGCACCATGGTTATCACCTGAACATCAGGCATTGTCATTTATAGTGTATGGGACTTGACATGAGAAGATACTCCCTCCCACCCCTGAACAGAAGTAATTTAGCCTTATCTTATTAATGAATCTGCACTACAGCCACATGATTGTGTATTGAAACAATTTATTAGGATACACGGACTGAATGACAGCAGGCCAAAATAGCACCAGAGTTAAAAAACTCTATCAGACATAGAGATTGCTAGACTCAGCAACAGTAAACTGAGACAACTGGAATGTTATATGAATACGGTGCTGAGATTAGCAATCACATTCAGGGTGTGTAGAGTACTGGATAACACTGGCATTCCATTTTGTAAACCCACTGCTATGACGTAGATGAGATGGGGTTACAAGGTTCTGACATCACAACAGTGGGATTACAAGGCTGTAATCTGTTTGATTTCAGTGGGTAATAAGGGCTACCCATACATTATATAGCTATAACAAGAAAGGATAAAGAGGCAGTGGAGGACAAGGGCTATAAAGGAAAATCATTCAAGGTATGGAAGGTAGAATTAATATATTTCAGCACCATCCTGCTTCAGAAGCAGCCAGAATTGGCCATTTCATTGCTGACATATTCAGCAACCATCAAGGATGGATATAAAGAAAGGAGGGGATATGGTTGGTTGTTGTATAGTGAAAGGTTCTGGTAGCAGATGGAAGCACATGGTGATGTTCGGTGGGATGCCACGCATGCTGATCTTTGAGTATGGACACTGACCAGTCATGGTAGTGGTTTCTTTGAAGGGACAAACAGGAGGATTGAACATGTACTGAGGCTACAAGACCGTGTGCAGCTCTGCAAATTGCAAGTTCAAGAACATTTGTTCCAAATTTGCAAGGCAAAACCCTGTCTCCAGAACCAGGAGCATGGAGGACAGGACACATAAAAATGTGAATGTTGGGGGATAGAGCTGGACACAGAGGCAGGATTATTCTGCCTAGCCCCAGATAATATCAGGAAGCTGAAAGAGCTCATAGCCTGGGTAGGGGGTAACAGGAGGGCATGGCTGTCACTGGTACAGCAGCTGCTAAGTCACCTTCATTTTGCATGCAGGGCAGTGTCCTTAGAGAGGGTTTTTACACAGAGGCTGGCTAGGGCCACAGAGAAGGCCAGACTGCCTCTCCATTGGGTGGACATCACAAAAGGGGTGAGGCAGGACTTAGAGGTGTGGGAGCAGTTTATAGAAGAATATAATGGGGCCACATTTTAGCAAGTTCAAAACAGAGTTGGACCTGTACACAGATGCAGCATGGTCTCTGGGAATGGGAGGATATTTTAGGGGAGAATGGATATCGTACAAATGGCTGACAATGGATAAGGGTCTACTAAGGAATATCACATTCTTTGAGATCTTCCCCATTTGAGTGGTGATTACAGTCTGGGGAGACAGAGTAGAAAACCAAAAATAAAATTTTTGTGCAAAAACAAGGCAGTGTTGGAGATTTTGAATAGGCAAAGGGGCTCCACAGACATGGTCACAAGACCAGTGAGCAGCTGGTGTTAGCGGGGCTGCAGCTGATTCTGTCATTCATAGCCAGGCATGTAGAGGACATTCACAATTAGATGACTGACAACCTTTTCCATCTTCAGTTACACAGGTTTAGGGCAATGGTGCCATGGGCAGCAGCCAGGAGAATGGAAGTCCTACCTCACTTGTGGGAAATTGGATCGAAAGAGCCCGGTTGTTGTATCAGAGCTCTTGATCTGATATTATGCTTAACGCATATGAGGGGGTGTGGAGGATGTTCCAAGAGTTCTGATAGCAATCTGGCATGGAGTTAAGTGGGATGGTCACAGAATGTCAGATCATTAGATTCTTAGTGCACTATTGGGACAAATGGATAGTGCATTTGAGGATTTATTTAGCAGGCACATGGGTGGTGTGTAAAGCGTGGGGGTGGGGCAAACCTAAAAGGATGTCAGTGGTCAGGAGAATGATGCAGGGATGGCAGAAGACTAAAGGAAAACCAGTAGATCGTAGAAGGCCAATAGAGGGGGAATTGTTGGAGAAGCTGTTACATAGTTTAAGGAGCATATGCAGCTAGGCCTATGAGGCATGCTTGTTTAGAGCAGTATTTATAATGCTGCAACAATGAGCATTCAGAGCTAGTGAGGTGGTAGCCCGCAACCAGAAGGACAAAGTTGGGGGATTGAGATGGGAGGATATATGATGGGGGGGGGGCTACAGAGATAGCAACTGAACTAAAGCAGTCCAAGATGAACCAAACTGGATTAGGGATCAAAGTAAGCCTGACACAAGCCCCAAGCAGGGGCAATTGCACAGTCCAAGCAATGGAGGAGTACAAGAAGCTGCAGCTGGCAGTGGCCAGCTCCTTCTTTTGGAATGGGAATGGATTGGTAGTTTCAGCATACCAGGTCACAGCAGTGGTGAGGAAAGAGATGTCATCCATAGTGAGAACACCACCAGATTTTCCTCTCACTTGTTTCAGATAGGAGCAGTGACAGAGGCAGCTGCGTGAGGGGGGTCAGAGGAGAAGATTAAAGAGCTGGGAAGGGGGAGATCAACTTGTTATAAGATATATATTTGCAAATAGAGGGTTAAACTGGTTTGTCTTTTTCCAGATGCTGGTTGCAGGAGGACGGTTTGTATTGTGAGGCACTCATTCACAAATTGGGTGGAAAGGTGAGCAGCAAGGATTACTGGTGGGAGACAGCTACAGAAATTGACTGAGTTTGTCAGACTAAACAGGAAAGGGATAAGGAGGATATGATGGGGACAACATTTGCCGCTACTGGGAAAAAAAAATTCAGATTACCAAAGCTGGACTTAATCATATTGCATCTGAGGGATAACAACTTGGGGGAGCAGCCATGGGTGGAATTACTGTTAGAACTCAAAAAGGATATTGGGATAATCTGGACATGGTGGCCCAAGGTGACAGTGTGATGGTCTGAGGTTATCCCAAGAAGGATTTGGAGACTAGATCTCAATATTAAGGCTACTGAAAAAGCTTGGAAGCAGCTTAACAGGAGAATGGCTGCATTCATGAGGGAGACAGAGGGATATACTCTACATAGCCCATAGCATTGCATATGACAGGCTGGGGTAGTAAGGAAGGATGGGGTACAGCTTTTAGAAGTACAGTAGGCATGGCATTATTCACAAATAAATTGGGTGAGGCAATAGAGGAATAGGAGGGAAGGGGGAAATTGTAGGAAGAAGCACATCTTCTATCACAGGGCAGGAATGTGTTAGTGGAAATAAGTGCTGAAAAGGGAGTTGGGGGGCATAAGGGGCTGGGGGAGAAAATGCCAGGCATGGGCTGGTTCAACATCTGGCCAGGCTGGGCACATACATCATGAGGGTATCACCTCAAGGGCGAAGGTAGGCATCAGGTTGGATACCTGAGCCCAAGAAAAAGAGCAGAAAGACTGGAGAACAGACATAGATGGGCATCAGGTTACACACCTGGGACCAGGAAAAGGACAAAGCCATGAGACAAGATTTTAAATTAATAATGTACAGACACATCTGTGATCTAGACTGCACTGCACACACTGTCTGACTGCAGAACATGGGCTCCAGTCTCTTGTCTGAAGCAACAGATCAGTTATTCTCCAACTCCATTAGCAATTAATTAGTTTTATTTTAGTATTTGCTGCACTGGTGGTGGTTGTGCTGCTATACTAGTTGCCTTGCAATGACATTTGCATATTGCGTTATGTGCAGCAGTAAACTTAACTGTTTACTCCATTGCTGGCTGACTGCTGTTCCTGCCCTCATGATGCGTTAACTAGTGTTTTTCTTGCACTTTCACCTTGACTCCTCTGTCTCTCTCACTCTGCCTCTGTCTCTGCACAGAGAATTTGCTTTTGCTTTGTTGCCTTAATCTTGTCATTGCCAAGACTTGCTATGTTCTGCTGACTGTGCTGCACTGCTGCTGCTTGCTGCTGTCATGTCACCTGTCTCATCAGTGATCACAGAGGAAGGCCATCCACGTTGAGGTCAGCAGGATTGCCCTGACAGAGGATCCTTTTGGAAAGGCAAACTAGCGTGGAACCGTGTTCAGTGGCTGTGTGGGTCCCTACAGGTCATTGCAAACAAGATGACTCTAACACAGAGATTCAATGTAGATTCAACAGATTTAACAAAGATTGTGAATTGCAACCTTAAGTGAAACAAGTAGAATACCAAGGGGATATGAAGGTTTGCTAGGAAACTCAGCTGACAGTTCAAAGACTGGGTAGAAAAATGCAGAAAACAAAGAGTCAAGTGTGACAAAAATTGAATACCTATTTTCAGTAATACCTGTCTGCCCCAATGTAATTATACATTTTCACCCACACATATTTACACATATTGTACACTCTACTCTCTTTTTTCACAAACTGCAAAATTTCTGCCTTGATTGTTTCAACTGTTTGAGCTATGTTAGCTGTCCAAGATTTTTAATCATCATGCACGTTTGGAAGGCAGCATAGCGCAGTGGTTTAAGGCTCTGAGCTGCAAATCTGGTGACATTCAACAGACCAGACCTGGGTTTGAACCCCATAGCTTCCACTTGCATACTGTGTCACCCTGAGCAAGTCACTTAACTTCCCTGTGCTCCCAGGTCGCACCTGTAAAAAATCTTTCAGCTTAGTGTGCTAGTCCTGGTTAAATAACTAACAAAAAAGGTACAACTGTGACATATGACGCATTCATTTATTTGGTTATTTTTTTTTTATAGCCTTTTTGGGTAAAGTTAAGTTTCTTTTTTTATTAAGATTTTTTTAAGATTTACAGATTAGATAATAAAATATTCATGCACATAACCCTGTGCCTAGAGTACATAAAAAGCACATGCACAAACTTTACCATTTGCAGTCATGCAGTCACCGTTGCTGAGCCTCCTGGTTCAATTAGTATGCTATTTTTTTCTTTTGATACTTTTACTGCATTGGCATTTTGAACTGTTCTTTGTTCAGCGCTAAGTCTGCCAAGTACTTTAGGTTACATTCTCTGGGTATTTATCGAGGTGAGCCTTGTCGGTTGGTTGGCCAAGCCACTAATCCCACTGATATCGTTTTGGAACCATCAGTAGTGATTTGCCATAGATGGGGTCAGAACAAGTGTTAGTACTGGAGCTGCATTTTATCCACACCTTTAACTCCATATCCTCTATAAGCCCAAGATATTATATCCTGACCAGACATTTATTATATCCTAACCAGACATTTGAAGAGTAAGTGCATTAAGTTTACTCCCAGTCGAGGCAAAACAATTTTATACACAGGTACTTTAGCTTTGGGGAGTGTTAGATCTCACTACTATAAATCCTTAAAATCTTAAAGTTTATAAAAAAACTTTGACCCATTTGTATTTGAGGGCATTCCTATTTATCAACCTGTGAGAATATTAATAAGGGTAAATAATTTAATGTCACTTAAGCCTACTTAAACCCATTTCTTTCTTCTTCGTCTGACAGTGCATTTCAAAAGTTTGAAACTGACATTGGGTACACAGAGGAGAAGGAAGTAGCTGAAAAACGGTGGAAGTGGCCAAAGTTACCATGGGTGTGCACCAGGCTATATAAGAGGAATGAGGACAGTGTGACAGTACAGTTAACAAAGAATATACTGTAACTAAGACCATTCAGCTGATGGCTCACTTAACATAGAGGTTTTTGGAACTTGGAGGCTACAGACAGCCAGCTGGCTGGTTATTTGTGTTCATCTTTAAAAGACTTGAAAAGACCTGAAGCAAAGCTATGTACCTTCTGAAAACTTAAAAAAATGAACTTAACTGTTATTGATTTAAACACACTAAAAGTGTTTTTGGTATTGACAGTGGCAATAGAAGCTTTAGTAACAATAATAGCAAAATGTTTCTTTGGTCCACTTTGGGAGTGATTAAATCTGTCCTATATATACTGGTTAGTGCATTCTTCCTCCACAGGGAAAGTTTCATGATTGGTTCCACATCTCGGAGAGAATATACAAATATATCAAATGGGACAGGTACCATTTCATGCAGTTTCAGACACTGCACAACATGTTCTACACCCCAATTAAATTTCACAGAATGTGTAGATTGGCCTCAGATGTATGCATTAGATGTCAGAAGGAATGGGGGCACTGTTTTACATTCTCTGGACTCGTGGAAGGGTCAGACCTTTTTGTGATGATATTAGCTGTTGGTTAAATTCTCTATTGGGGCTCAACCAGTCTTTCACTCCCAAAATCTGTATTCTGGGAGATTTTGTTAAGGCTTTATTTGGTAATCAGAAACTGCATATGGCTTTAATAGCAGTCTGCACCAAGAAGATTATTCTTTGACACTGGTGCGACCAGGCCACCCATACTTATATAGAATGGTACTGAGAAATTCTTTTTGCACTGCTGGCTTAACATATTATTGCAAATATGTCACACTCCCAAACAAAATATAATAATATCTGGGAACACCATTTTACCTTGCTGATTCTGGATCCTGGGTGATGGTCGGCTACTCTCTATTTGCTACTTATTATTCATTATTTATGTTTATTATTAATGGCTCTCATGCCCTACACTCCTGTGAAGGGTTAGACCTCATTATGATTTGAACCTGCATCTCTGTGCAGTGTTCCAGTTGTTATCAATTAGTCTCTGTCTATAACACCTCAGCTTCTGGAGACTGGGGGCAGGGGTGCGGTTGTCGCTAGGGAGGTATGGGAGAGATGGGAGGTTATACTGTTATGATTGTAGCTTGGTTGAGAAGTTTACATGTTTTTAGATAACTTCTTTATGCAACCATTGCATACCCAGATGTAACTAACACAATGCTGTTTTGCTGGTTATTGATATGCTATGTGTATGTGAGTTCATGTATCCTCCATATTCTTTTGGTTTTACTTTCAACAAGTTCAATAAAGCTTCTTGAATATGAAAACAAACTACTGGTTAGTGCAGAAGATGATGTTTATTTTTCAGCTGCCTACTTCTAAACTGTTGTTTAATTTGGTGGTTTATTAGCAGATCTATTATATGTATATAAAAAAAAAAAAGAAATGTGGTAGCCGTGTTAGTCCAGTCAACAATGTAGAGAAAAAAACAACCAATATGTTGCAGGTGATACCTTTTATTGGACTAAAAAAATTATTTCTAGGACTGGCTTTCGAGAGACAAAACCCTCTTCTTCAGATCAAAGTGGAAACAGTTGAGTAGCATGCCAGATATAGAGGCTGGATGTGGATTCAAAACATAGACTAGCAGTTTACACATCAAAGCCTTACAGTCAATTCACACTCCTTACAAACAGGAAGACTTTAATTGCCATTGGAGTATATCTGTTGAAGAGCTCAACTTGTAAGATCAAAGGGCAGTTTAATTTTACTCTGGCTGTGGACTATCAATTAACATTTGTAAAAAATCAAAAACAAATACATACCATTGTCTTTAGAAGGTACCTTTTAGAACAGCCGGGGGGGGGGGGGTGATGTGAGAATTTAAAAAGAGACTTTTTAACTGCTAGTCTATGTCAAACAAACCTACTGGTCTTGAATTATATGCTTGATTATAAGTTATAATTTGGTTTTAATTTTCATGGGTTTTATTTAGCCAGCACTCTGCACCATTCAAGGTATGTTTGTGTATCCAAGTCTATAAATACAGTAGGAACATTCTAGCCAGTATGCATAGATTTAAGATGAATCTGAGGGGAAAAAAATTTAAAATTCTACTAAAAATAAAGAGAACAATAAATCAAATACCAAACATGGGTCTCAAGGTAAAATAAAAGATAATACTGTAACAATAAATACAAATTATTTTATTACCCCAGTACACAGCTAGATATAGTAGGCTCTAAGGACATAGTTAGAATAAAAGGATCCATCATACTGAAAAACACGTCATCACCAAATAAGAATAGTATTTCACTTCCCTTATCCATAGAGCATCCTAAATTATTTAAAATTAGGGAATTAGAAGAGACAATCATTTCAGATTGGACTGTTTTCTCAACACATAATAATCATCATCATCAAAAGTGAACACTAGCATCTGAGGAACATTGCTGGAATCTGGGCCCTGATTCCATCTGAGGACATGCCCACACTGGTAAATGCCTTCATCACATTAAGGTTGGACTACTGCAATGCTCTATACTTTGTGTTATCTAGAGGCAACCTTCGTTGGCTGCAGCTGGTGCAGAATGTGGCAGCAAGAATATTGTCAGGTGAACAAGGGAATGAACTTATTACTTCTGACCTCCATGAGCTGCACTGACTGCCAGTTGGGTGGAGGATTGTCTTTAAGGTAGGCTCCTTACCTACAAGGCCCTAAATGATTGGGAACCAGCTAATCTGAAAGCTCTTCTGCATCACCACTGGCAGGCCCAGGCTCTCTGTTCTGCTGAGGGTAGCCTATTAGGAGTTCCCAGGGTTAGTCTGTGTCATTCTGGGGACCATGCATTCTTGATTGCCATGCCTACCCTGTGAAACTCATGACCCAGATATTTATGGGAGGTACTCTCAGTAGAAGCCTTTAAAAAGCAACTGACATCTGCAGGAGAATTTTAACAAAACATAATATTTAGACACAGTTTAGCTTGTTCTTCACATTAGGTCTGTATTTCTCTTCCCCATTTTTTATTACTGAGGTCACTTTCAGGAAAATAGGATCTTTGATCCTAAAGATTTTATCTATTCCTGTTGCCTTCTCCCTACCTGAGGTCATAATGCACAGCTTGTGACATCACAGTTACTCCCAAGACAACTGACTGTGATGTCACAACAGAGGATTATGACTTGAAGTAGGGAGTTAGCTATAGAGGCAGATGGACTCTAAAGGAATTCTATGGGATAAAGATCACACATTCATGCAAATGTCCACAGAAATAAATAATGTGGAGGAAAAATAAAGGAATATAAATGGAATACAAGTAGAATTGTACCTAATATCATGTTTTTTAAAGTTTTCACGGTGGCGTCAGTACAGTAGCTCTTTAAAATAAGCCTTAAAATGCTTTTTCAGCAGGCATTTGATTTATAACTGGAAAATGGATATAGTGTCCTAATTTAGTATAAAGTAGATGCTTTTTAAAGAATTGTCTTTTGTTGCTGTCTTGTTATTTTAAATATCATATTGTACTTAATTCTTGTTTTTTCATGTACAGCACTCTGAATGCCTGGAAAGGGGTGCTCTACAAATAAAGCATCTATCTATCTATCTATCTATCTATCTATCTATCTATCTATCTATCTATCTATCTATCAAGGGAAATGAAGAGTAACAATATCCCTAGTTTGAAAAAGTCTAAGGAGGATTCAGAAAAAAAGTGAAGCAAGACAATGTCATGAATTAATGGCACGTGTGGGCTTAATGGGCAAAGTAGGCTAACTGAACTATGAAATAAGGAGAAATCATCTTTCATAATCAGGTTGATGTAAATTTAGAGCAGGATATAATTAAACCAATTTCTAAGAAAAAGACATTCTTACAGGACTTTGAAAATTTCATTTTGCCCTATGTTGAACAAAAGAGCTTAAGTGCAGGATCACTGCAACCACATGATATCCCTCACCTATGGGACAAGAAAGCAATATCACAGAAAGACATTTCAAAGGAAAAAGTACCTAGCATCTTGGCATAGAAATTAAATTGATACACATGTAACCCTTTGAGTAAAAATAAATAGCTACTAATGATGGTAAGCTGTTTGACCATCCGATATCTACTTTAATGACAGCTCTTGATAAAATAGTTCATGCTAGTATTGAGCAGTCCATGGGAGGGGGAGGTGGAACAGAATCCATATTGGAAAAGGAGAATCAAGTCCATCGCACAAAGAACAGGACATCAGGAAAAAGACTTAACTAAAAAAACTAGTGGAGAATATCAAAAATAAGGACAAGAAAAATCAAAAATCAAACAAGCATTTGTTAATGCCAAATGTTATCACACTGGTATTGGCATTGGCGAAGCTGGAAACGCATAGTGCTGTGATTTTGTTAATGTGTCCCAAAAGGTGATTTTGCACAGAGAGCATACCATTGTGTGTCACAGCTGTGGAAACGTGTTTTGGGCAGGCTGTGAAAAATGGCAGCTGGACTGTTGTTAAGGAGGTGTGCACAAATGCCAGTGGTGAAAATGTGGCATGAAAATGTTGCAGATTAATGAAGTTACAAGAGTGCATGGAAACTGCACAACGCACACTTGCAACACAGTCATTGTCCCGGATTCCCCCCTTTTCCCCTCACAAAAAGACAGAGACCATTGTTTGTTGTTGTGTTCAGATTGGCAATTAATGTAATTATATATCATAATTCCGTGTTCCATTTCATCATCTTTTATTATTGTATCTCTCACAATTTCATTTATTTTCCTCCATATATCAATCTCTGATTATCCCTCTTTCTTCCTCTTTTTGCTCCCCCAGGAGAAACCTGGGTGCCTTCTTCTCCTTTTCTGTTAGGTAATGGTGAAAACTGAGACCACTTTTCTCCTTCAGCTTCTTCCTCTTTTCATCTTATTCCTTTTTCTTTCGCCGTCCCCTCCTTGCCCCCCCTTCCCCCATTTCTGCCATGCACCTTTGGCAGTCCAATAACCATATTATTTTCTGCCTTCCACTTTTGGCAATCCAATAATCATCCTACAGGACACATCTGTCATCCACCTTTGAGAGACCTAACATATAGTGCCTTTTTGACTGTCTTTCCCACTTGCTGTATATTGTAGGGTGGTGGGAGGGATCAAAACTCCAGCAAAAGTGGCTGAACCACTCCTGTGCTGCCCATTATGTACCTCCACTTGCCCCTCCCCTTCCTGTTGCTTGGCCATTGTTCTATCCCCTGTCCTTCCCCTTCCTTCCCCCTCCCCTTCTGAGCACACCATCTTGACGAAAAGGGAAGGGGTGCACCTGGACAACCTGGTCTGCCCCTAAAAGGACAAACACCATTGTATGGACTTTTGGCACCAAACTTTCAGCATAGGCATTTTAGGACCTCTGCTCAAGAATAGTGTCACTGTCATTTCCTCAAACTGTCCCGAAAACTGATTTCGCACAGTGACCTTTCAAATCTGCACCAGACATGTGAAAACACATTTCAGCCAGCTGTACTGTTCATAAGGAGGCATGGAAAAATGCCAATGATAAACAGCTAGAGTGAAACTATTACAAATTCACAAAGTCACAAGCGTGCGTGCAAACTGCGCAACGCATGCTCATAAAACACTCATTTTATTGACTTTTGTCCCCAAATTTTCAACTTAGGCATTTTAGGACATCTGCTAATGAACAGTGTCACTGACATTTTCTTAACGTGTCTCAAGCATGGGCTTTCCACAGCGACCACGCTATTGTGTGCCGGAACTGCGAAAATAGATTTTGGTCAGGATGTGAAAAATGGCAGCAGTACTGATCATTGGGAGGTGTAGAACAATGGCACTGTTGAAAATCTGGAGTGAAAATATTATAAGTTTGCAAACTTATGAGCGTGTGTACTAACTGTGCAATGCATGCTTGTAACACAGTCATTTTATGGAGTATTGTCACCAAATTTTCAACACAGGCATTTTAGGACCTCTGCTCATGAACAGTGTCACTATCATTTTTGTAATGTGTCCCAAACAGTGATTTCGCACAGCGACTGCACTATTCTGTGCCAGAAGTGCGAAAACACATTTCAGCCAGGATGTAAAAAATGACAGCTCTACAGTTCTCAAGAAGGTGTGGTAAAATGCCAATGTTGAGAATCTGGCATGAAAATATTGCGAATTCACTAACTTACAAGGGTGTGTAGCAACTGCACAATGCACACTGTAAAACAGTCATTTTTTGGATTTTCCCACCAAATTTGCAACATATGCTTTTTGGGAGCCCCCCTCATGGACAGTGGCATTGTCTTTTCATTACTCGGCCCCAAAAGGTGATTCTGCGCAGTGACTGCAAAATCACCTTTTGGGACCAAATAATGCCATGACAGTGCAAGAATTCATGAGGAGGGGTCTCAAAAACCCAATGTTGAAAATTTGAGGTCAAAAGTCCCAAAAATGCCTGAGATATGCAGCAAAGTTGAAAAAACCCTTTGTATTCCATTATGCAGCTTACCGGCATTTCCTCAGTTCACTGTCGGCTTTGAAGAATGCAGACATGTTCCAGGTCCACCGAAGATTTTCATGCCAGATTCTGGAGGTAAGTATGAGGTGAAGGGATGGGAGGCAAGGTGCACAGAGGGTGGGTGTGGGTGGGTGGAGGAGAGTACATGGACATTTTATTTTACAGGTGAAAACATAATGGGACAGTTTTTTGTTTCAGGATTGGCACACTGGGGTGGGCTCCCAGCATGCCACCTACATGTTTGGGGGTCTGTAGCCGATGGGGGATTGGGCACCCTCTTCACCACACAACAAGGGGGGTGAGGATGTTATGCAGACAGGGATTGGGCACCACCATCAGCACACAAAGAAAGCGTGGGGGCCGAGCCAAGGGGGATTGGGCATCCCCTTGGCATTTTACAAAAAGGAGGTTCTTTATGCCAACGGGAGTGGGATCCCCCATCAGCACACAAAGAACATGTGGGGTGAGCCTTGGGGGATTGGGCACCCCCCTTGGCATTTAACAATGCGGGGGTGCTTTATGCCGACAGGGAGTAGGCTTCCCCACTGGCACATACATAGGGGCAGGATAAACTGACAGGGGGATTGGGCACTCCTGAAGTCAGCAGTTTGGTGGCCAATGTGCCACCATGTTCATAATGTGGTGAGCACGACCAGGGATGGTCCACTGCATCTGACGAGCTTTGCTCAGATTGCAGTGGACCTTTTCTTAGATGTGCTCACCACATTATGTATGGCTTGTGTAGTACTGGCATGCAGGCTGATTGGGGAATGAGGGACGCACCTACTGGTGCAAGCCCTGCATTCGCCCAACAGCGACTACACCTCCTCCAGATCCCCACTGCCACAAGATGTTGGCTGCGCAAGAGCGCCAACATAAAAAGGATAAAAAATATATGGAACACAGTATTAGATACCCTGAATCACAACACAATCTAAATCCAGACCATACAATCCACATGGCACTGGATGAAGGTCAAAAGTTGAGAAATGAAATAGAAGCAAGAATATTTACAAGAAATGATGTGTCAATCATATGACAAGGTTAGAAGACAATAACAGAATTGAGAGAGTGGAAGTTAAAGGAAAACTGCATGTTAAAAACAGGAAAATATATGTGTTACTACCAGTTTTGACTTCTTACTTCATCCCAGTGTTTGGTTTCTGCCTAGGCTGTGAGAGGAGTTTTTTCTAACTCTCCCTGCTTTCCCTGGGTGTTTTAGTGACCTTTGGAGACTGCCATATAGGTTTGTTTTATTGCATCTTGTCCAGAGTGCCTTCCCAGAGTGCCCTTTAGTTTCATGTCAAATAGCCCCTACAGCAGGCCAGAGTCTTGTTACAGTACCTTATAGCCACAGCAGAGAAAGAACACTGCAGCTAGGATTCACATTGCTGGACTCTGGGTAAGTATGACAAGTTTCCTAAATATTGGTACCTTATTCAGCTGTGTTCTGCTGGGGGTATGTGTTTAAACATGTAACTTTCTGTAGTATATTGTATAGCAGTGTGAATCCAGACTGCAGTGTTCTTTCTCTGCTGTGGCTAAGCAAGACACTGTAACAAAACACTGGCCTGCTGTAGGGGCTATTAGACATTAAACCAAAGGGCACTCTTGGAAGACTAACTTGGAGAAGATGCAATAAAACAAACCTGAATGGCAGCCTCCAGATGTCACAAAACACCCAGGGAAAATTAGAAAAAATTCCCCTCACACATAGGTAGAAACAAAACACTGGGATGAAGTGAGAACTCAAAACTGGTAGTAATATATATATATATTCCAGATTTTTACATGCAGTTTTCCTTTAATGGACATAACAAGAACAAAAAGCAAATTCCAAACAAACAAGCACACTGTGCAGCAGCAATAAGGTTGGAGAGGGAAGAGTCCCCGATTACTGCCAGAAAAGAGGAAGAAGTAGAGGCAGGGTTAAGACTTCCAACTGTTTTTTTGGATGATGTTTCAAAAGGGAAAAATGGAAATCCCACTACACTCAGAATGCTTGTCTATAATATTTGCAAAGAGTTTCACGGAAAGGAGTTTAAATGGAAAGACATAGGTTCCACATACAGATAAAAGTCTGAACCTGAAAAAGGAATTAATTGAATTGTTCTCAGCACAAAAAGGGTTAGGAACAAACTCTTAGGGAAAAAAAGAATGATTTTACATAATTTGGTACCACCCTGGATATGTCATCAACTGATATGGTCCAGCAGAAAAAAAGAAAATGCACACCTAAAGAAGGTGGGATGTGGGTTATAAGGAGGATAATAAAGGAACAACTAGAGAAGAAAATATGAACCTACATGGTAAAAACAGATTTCAAATGAGAATCACTGAATTTGTCAAACCCATAGAGCAAACTCACATCCCAGAAGGTGAAGCTAATTCTCCTAGAAAAACTATAAGAGGGCATATGAGGAGGGTATGTGGATAAATAATGAGATTGTACTTGAAGTTTCCTCAGACTCTTTAAATTACCAAAGCAATTTGGAGGACAGTGAGGACTTGTCTAGCTACATTAAAGATGTGAACACGATAAGCATTAGTTCACAATGAAATAAAGAAGAAGAAGAAATGACTCTAATGAGGTGGAATATTCAGGGCTTGACCACAAAAATGGTCAACTATGGTTGCTAACAAGAATTTAAAAAATACAATGACATTTTAATGCAGAAGACTTGGCTAAAGGGTGCAAAATACAAGCTGGCTGGTTATAGCAGCTGGTAAGTAGACATCATTAAGATGTCTAATTTTGGAAGAGCACAAGGTGTCATGGTTACATTAATTTCCACCAGTAGTTTTTACAAGACTGAAAAAATGGATTGTGGTTCACCTTATTTTCTATGCATTAAAACCAAGTCAATAAATGGGTTAGAGCTTATGGTGATTAACACTTATACCCCTCCCCCCCCACAATTAGTTTAAGTTGTATTAAGGCTGCTATGGATAAATTGGGTGCCATGCTGTCATTCATACAAATCAATCATCCAAGTACCACAATTATTATAATGGGTGATTTAAATGTACATTTTAGCAATAACACAGAAGTTTGTAGCCCACATTGGAACCTGGCTGAAATAGTCAACATCCTGATCAGAAACTCGAAGGATATGACTACACATATGAAGGGAAAATGTGTCCTCAAATGGGTTGCATCTAATAACTTAATGACAAGTAAGTGGCTGTGTACCTGGTGATCGAGCTGGTGAATGGACCTTCCCAACTAGAAAGGGAGGCAGTCTTCTTGACCTATGCCTGATTGATATTTTTTCCTTTCAGTTTGTAAAAAGTTTCTTTGTGAAATTTATCTGGGCTAGCGACCACTTTCCTACTGTATTGAGTATAAGAGGCAAAATATATAAGAGACCTACTAGCAGAATAGGTATACAACTGGATGACCCACATATGTTAATTCATAATAATAAATTGATAAAGTGGACTGGTATTCCAGGGAACTTGATTACACAGAAACTTGAGTACTAGACTAGTAGTCAAGATGCAACAAACAGTCTTAATCCTATTCAGAAATATGATCTCTGTCTTAAGAGCATAATGAAAATGTTTGAAAATATGCATTTGGCAGTTCAAAAAGAAAAGCTTATTGGGAAGAATAGATAGTATGATAAAGAATGTGCAGATATGAAAAGAGTAGTGAACAAGATTGGTAGACTAGCATATAAATCCTTGGATTTAGCCCCTAAAATAGCTTATAAATCAATCAAAAGGGAGTACAATATTTTATTAGGTACCAAAAAAAGGGTTAGGTATGGAATCCGGACATTTGTAACCCCATCAAACGGGTATCTGATACCACAATCCCGACTCTTAAAATGCTGACATGGACTTAATACCGATGTTACAAAATTCAGACAACCTGTTACTTTGTGGAAAGGAGCTGGTAAGGCACAGGTCAGCAACATAACCCATTTGTGAAAATAAATACCTGCTGTTTTTTAGTTAACATTAATTTAGGAGGCTTTTTTTTTTATTAAAGTCTAGGAATTACAACACCTTGAGTCAGGGAGTCATTTACAAAGGATCCACGTCAGACAGAGAATGAAGAAAGTTACAGAGTATAACAAATACAGCAACTAAGTAGAGAGGCAATAATGCACAACACATACATAGAGCAACACCAAAGGTGTGTATGGCTAAATTATATATTAGAATCAGATGCTGGACTGTAACTTTGGATAATCTAAATTTCTGTGTTTTGAACATCATTTGATTATGTCATACCAGTTTACCAGGGAAAAGCCTCAGATTAGACAGGGAAAAATGTAAGGTCAGTGTGCACTTTGACATCGAGTGTTTGGGAAGTTTTAATTCACTGTGACACAGTAAAATGCATTAAGAGATCAGCTTTTTACAGTGCCTTTTTTACTCACGGTGACAAGTGGTGAGTGCCATTCACTTTTTACTCTCTGGATTTTTGTAATGGTCAGGCAGACACAGTCCATGTGTTCTCCTTCTTTTGCTTAGTAATTGCTACAGTACTTCAGGTGGAGCATGGGTTTTAATTTAAAAACATGTCCAACTGAAGTCACAACTTCAGTGCATTAAGAGAACAGCTTGTAGGCCAGCCCGGTGGTGCTGATGGTTGAGGCACTGGTCACCACACCTCGCACCGCCCTGGTGACCGGTGTTCAGGAATGAGAAAGTGCCACCCTGGGTTGGCAGTGGAAGAGATGGATTGAGCATCCACAGACTGCTCTCCATCTCTGGGGAGGGGGGAAATGAGCTGCATGTGCATGTCTGACCACTAGCAGAGGCTGGGGCTTGGCAACACGGAGTCACAACAATGTGGGGTGGGAGCGCGGCAGGTGCTTGACATGGGCACACATGAGAGCATGTATGACCCTGTCACAGGTGTCATTGTACACTGCATGCCCACAAGGGGGCACAGAAAAATAGAAAAAGCTTCTGGTGGATGATGGGAGGAGCTCACAGGCCCTGCACCTAGATAGCCACAGTGCAACACTGGATCTTGTTTTGGTAGGGGAGGGCCCCCTCCTTTGACCGCACCAGGCGGGTGAGCCATGGGGGTATAAGCGCCGGATGGTGGATGCCAGGGTGACGGTGCTGAGTCTTCCCCAGAATGTGAGGGCCAATAGGAGCAGGAAAATTAAAAAAAAAGCTTGTAATAGTGCCTTTGTTACTCATGGGGACAAGTGGTGAATGACATTTGCTTTTTGCTTTCTGGACCCTAGTCTGACAGTGCATGAGTAATGAGGAAGAAACCAGAGCAGACTTAAAGTATCTACCTGTCCTCAAATCACAGGCTTGCATTCAGTCTTTGTCTAACTAATTTGATGGTCATTCATCTGATGGGATTTCAACCATGATGGGACTGTGGAGTCAGACTTTTTATTGTTAGGATTTTAACCATGATGGGATTGTATTGTCAGGCATTTCAATGTTGGGACTGCGGTTGTTGGGATTTTGTACAGATCCCTCCCCCAAATAAGGGAACACAGATTTAAGCTATGGCAACAACTGCAAGAGCTCATTTACCGAGAAGATAGTAGAGGCTTTTGAGATTTAGTGGGCTATGGTACATCAAATACACAATATAACACATTATCAGTAATATCCACACACAGATGGTTTACTTTTTTTAAAATAAATATAAAGTTTCAATAAGTGAGAATTACAACCTAGGTGGGCAACATAATGTGTCACAGATTATCATGATCTCTAATCCTTTGCCACTTACTGAGACCTTAGCTCAAGTCAAAGAACCTTTCACAAATATGGAAGAGGTAATATGGGCTATTAAAGTTCAGTGCAAGAATAAGACATGACAGTATGGTGGGATCCAAGCAGAAGTTTTTTATTGCAAGCCAGAGACATGGGTCATGATTCTATGTGCTTTATATAACTTTATTTTTGAACACAGAGTGTACTGAGTGAAATAAATAATAGTATAAATGTTCGTTTACACAAAAAGGGATCTTATGATAAACCCGATAAATATAGGCCCATACGTTTGCTGTGTATAGGGCTAAAAATATTCACATTGATACTGTTTTGGAAATTGGAATCCTGATCCATAGATAACAACATAATATCTGAAGCACAGGCAGAATTCCAAAGAGGGTATAGTACTATTGACCACATGTTCACTATAACATTTCTCTCTGATAAAAACATGAGGAACAGCAAAGAGGCCTTTTATATGGCCTTTTTAGACATTAAATCTGCTTCTGATAATGTTAAATGGGTTCTGCTATGAGAAATACTTGATCATGTTGGACTAGACCCAATCTTTTGGACATTTTAAAAACCCTCCACAAACATAACAATGCTTTTGTTAGGGTATTCAGGGAGGGTAATACCACTGAGGGAATCCCAGTCAACAAAGGTGTTAAACAGGAGTGTCATCTGGACCCCCTGCTCTTTAACATTTATATTGAATGGGTGACCAAAGTAGTAGACCAGGGAGGGGCTGTGGATATGGCCTACCTAGGCTTTAGCAAGGCATTTGACATAGTACCACATAAACGATTAATAAACAAATTAGCCAGCCTGGGAGTGGGTACCAGGGAGGCAGCCTGGGTAAAATACTGGCTGCACAAGAGGACACAGAAGATAATAGTAAACTGAGTCCATTCTGAAGAAAGGGGGACTACTAGAGGGGTAATGCAGGTTCAGTACCGGGTCCAGTCCTTTTTAATGTCATTATAAGTGACATTGAAGAGGCAGTGGAAGGAAAAGCATGCCTCTTTGCAGAAAACACAAAGATCTGCAACAGGGTTGATACACAAGGGGGGTGGAACGGATGAGAAGAGACTTGGCAAGGTTGGAGGAATGGTCAGAAGTATGGCAGCTTGGATACAATGCAAAGAAGTGCAAAGTAATGCACCTGGGAAACAAAACCCAGGGGAAGAGTATGCAATGAGGGGGGTAGTAACAACAACAACAACAGCAACAACGGAAAGGGACCTGGGGGTAATCATACCAGATGACCTAAAGGTTAGCAAGCAATGTGAGAAGGCAGTAGGGATGGCTAGGGGGAAACTGGACTGTATAGGGAGAGGCATCACCAGTATAAAGCAGAAAGTTGTTATCCCTCTGTACAGACAGTTGCTGGGACCCCATCTGGAGTACTGTGTCCAGTTCTGGAAACCCCATCTCTGCAAGGGCATAGACAGGATGGATTCATTCCAGAGGACAGCAACTAAAATGGTGTAGGGTCTGCAACAGAAGCCATACAAGGAGACACTAAAGGAGCTAAATATGTATAACCTTGAGGAAAGGAGGGAGAGAGAGGACTTGATAGAAACTTTTAAATACCTCAAGTGAATCAACAAAGTCCAAGAGGGTAGCATCTTTCAGAAAAAGAGATGTGCAAGAACAAGGGGACACAATCTGAAGATAGAGGGGGGACAGCTCAGGGGAAATGTGAGGAAGTATTTTTTCACAACGAGGGTGGTGAACACATGAAATGGCCTTCTTGAGGAGGTTGTGGGGGTCAAAAACAGTGGGGGAGTTCAAGAATGCTTGGGAAAGACATAAGGCAATTCTTGTGGGTGGTAGGAAGAAATAGGCTGTTGGTTAACTAGGATCTGCTGCTTATCCAGTAGGTAGGGAAATGGGTAGACTAGGTGGGCCAATTGGTCCTTATCTGCCATCAAAGTCTATGTTTCTATGTATCTATGTTTCTATATTGAACAGATGACTCATGAGGTAAGAGAAACAGACACCTTCACCCCCAAAATTATTAATCACAAAATAGGCATCCTTTGTTACGCCAACTATATTATTTTGTGTTCACAGACTCCATAAGGGCTAAAAAGGGCAATTAAGATGACACTCAAACAGTTAGCATCAATGGACTTGCATATAAATTCTCAAAAATTGGATATAATAGTTTGTAGCAATATCAAGAGAATTGAACATACCAGGTCATAATGTCATATGCTTAATAGCGTACGACATTATGGCAAAACCTGGACCTGTGTGCTCCCTGAGTTGGACCCCCCAGAGTTGAGAATCTTTAGTGGGGGGGTCCGGGTGCACAACCCCCTATGATGGGGGGTGTTGGGGCAGAGCCCCCCACAGAATAAAGACATGATGCCTTATGGCATTAATCACATAGCGCAATAGTGCCATGTGGCATTATGTCTTATGACATAATGACCCCATACCAAATTGAAAAGGCAGCTTCCAGACTGCTGACTTGGAACTTAAATTTACCAAAATGAATAAATATTTGGGTCTTACCCTTCAGAAAAAGGGAACTGGAATGCCCATATGTTGAACTCCAAAACACATGCCTACCAAGCATCAAAAGCAATTATTAGAATTGCAAAAAACTGGTTTGCTAGTAATTCATTCTATGCTCTCAAGCAGGCTTTTGATGCTAAAGTAGGTAGTATTTTGTTATATGGGGCAGAATTATGGGTTCTGGACAAAAAAGGCCACAGATTTGGAAACTTTCCGGAACACTTTCTATAGACAAACAATGGGCCTAAATAATAATGTTGCCACAGTCTTTATTAGAAGTGAATTTGATATCAAATTACTTGTATTATTAGCCAAGATAAGGTCTACTAATTTATGGAAAAAAATGTGCTTTTACTTAAATATAGGATCCTGCACTTATGATGGAGAGAAGTGCTGGAGGGAGGTAGAGCTGGATGTTGGTTTTCAAGACTTACTACATTGTTAAAGAGTATGGACTTAATGGAAATCTGGGAAGAATATGCCATCAGAAACATTAATCTCTGTGTCCAATTGGCAAATGAAAGATTCTTCCCAATGGAGTTCAGTATACTGAAAGAATTGCCCTATTAAAGGTGTATTGCACACTGAAACTGCCATGAAAGAAAGAAAAATCAATTGAATTTTTAGAACTGGAATTAGACAGAACACCTTCTGTAAATTTAGAGCATGCATAGTGCCAAATATTTACCCTAGGCATGCAAAAATCACACATGGAAGACATGACATAACTTGTAAATGTAATTCTGTGACCCAGCTTTTGGTCATGCGTATGATTTTTGAATATACTTTACTGTGTAATATTAGAGTACAATGGTTATGCCCATTATGGGAAGAGAACCTCTTACAAGGCAGTAGATAATACCATATACTGTATGCTCTTTTGTGATAATTGTATTCACATGTTTGCTATTGCCAACTTTGCAAAGATAACCTTGGGTAGACTTGGTGTTTAGAATCTTGATGCAGAGTGCTGGCTGTTCTTTGACTTTTTTTTTTTTTAGCTTATTCCTTCTCCATTTGGCTCTGGTCAGCTGGGACATTCCGACTGACCTCCCGGCCCACAAACCCAACATCAGACCACCTTCTCAACTCCCCCATGGCAGGGATGTGAGCAGCCCTCCCCCCCATAGCTCAGCTCACTGAGATGGATCCAGATGCGGAGGTGTCATTCAGGGTTGTGCCACATAGGTTGGAAGCTCACACTGACTGACTGGAGCCATTTTTCCACTTTTTTATCCCCCTGGAGGTGAGGCATGCAATGAAGCCAACAGAGGGTGTGCGCACATGTCCACACACACTCTCCTTCCAGGCATCTGCCCCATATCCTCCCCTCTTTCTGAAGCATTGGCGCGTTGCCCCCCAGCCTCCACTAGGGACCAGTCATGGACTGACCACTAACGTCCCCCTTCCCTGGAGAAGGAGAGCAGTCCCTCAGATGCTCGATCCTTCTCCTCCCCTGCCATCCCCCAGTGGCCCATGCTTATTCCCAAACAAGGGTCACTGATGTGGTGTGAAGAAAGGCAGCCAGCGCCTCAGCCCTCAGTGCCACCGGGCTGGCCTGTTCTTTGACTTTTGATTTATGGTAGGTAACTTATGTTTTGTGATTATTGTAATATTTATTTTTATATTTCCATTTTTTCTTCTTATATTTACTGATAGTGAACTATAATAATTTAGAATTGTTAAAAAACGAACTTGATATCTGCACCCTTTTAATATTGTGTGTTTTTAATAGAGTGTATGTACATGGGTTTTATACATACTTTCAATAATGCTGATTCTGATTCTTTTGATTCTGAATTAATAATGTATAGGCGCGGGACTATTTGTAAATTTTGGTTGATATAAATAATTTCGAAATGAAGAGTTTTACAATGATTGTTTGCAATGATAAATGTAAGTAATGGGATATGTTAAAGTCAAATTATAAATAAATGCAAGCCAATTGAGCACCAAAAGCACAACATGAGAGTCATCATTACACTAGGGAAATCCCAACGGCAAAAGAGGTTGCACATTTTAAGGGAAAACATAATTGTCAGTGGTTTCCTGACATGGAGTGCAGAAGTGTGGGGGAGGGTAGGGAGAGAGTAAAGCTGCAGAAGATAGAGCAAGGGAGGCAGCAGATGACAAGGCAATGACTCACAGGATAGGGGGGTGAATTGATTGGCCAGATGGCAAGGTATGGGAGGCCTAAGGGAAGGTACATATGGGGATGCAGCTGAGCGCCCTCTTTTCTAGAGATTTCAGAATCCACCCACCCTCCCATTACAATGAAGGTAGGGATGAAACTAGGATACAGCTATACAAGGAGGAATAGATGGAGTCTTGGATTGGTGGAAGGGGGTTGACAATGTAAAGGAAAAGTCAGCCAAGTTGCCATAAAAGGGCAATGTGGAGATACAGATGATTCCAGGATTGCCATCAGAGGGCAGTGGTGTCATGGAGATGGGCTGGCATGTCCAGGTTGTTACCAGAGAACAACAGGGCCAATATTATGCACTAGCATGGGTTATCATACATGAGAGAAAATGTTGAGCAGGAGGGGAAATAAGCGGTGGGAGGGGAGTTTCAGGGGAACAAGGGGAATGGGTAGAAAATGCTAGGCATGGGATGGGTCAACATCTGGCCAGGTCAGGCAAATACATCATCAGGTTATCATTTCAGGGGCAAGAGGTAGGCATCAGGTTTGACACCAAAGCCAAGGAAGAGGATCAGAAAGACTGGAGAAGAGACCTAGAAGGGCACTGGCTTACACCTGAGTCTGGGAATAAGATAAAGTCATGAGACAAGATTTGAATTTAATAAGTACAGACACAAAACTATTTGTGACATTTGGTTGATGTAAATGAATTGGAAATGAAGGGTTTTATAATGTTTGTTTAGAATGATTAATGTTAATAATGGGACATGTTAAAATCATATTATAAATAAATATGAGCCAACTGAGCACTGAAAGCACAGCATGTGAGTCGTCATTCCACTAGGGAAATCCTAATGACAATGTCCATCTTCTTCAGAAATATATATATATATCAATAAGCAGTTATCAGATTGGTCAGTACAGGCTAATGGTTCAACAGGCTAATGGTTCAATGGAATCAAATATACTTGTGAGTACCAAGACATTCACACATCAGGTTCAATGTGTGAGTGTGTATTCTGTAGATAATTGCTGGTTCCTGCTGCTACCACCGGCCAAAACTAACCTGTTGTAAGTTTTGAATAAGCTGCTTCCCCTTTTCCAACAGATAATATTGATAACAATAGTTTTTTGTCAAACAGACCATTCTTATAAAGCTTTGTTTGACTATTTAGATATACAAAAATTGCTCTTATGGATATTTCTTTATTTCTCTTACTGATGATGAGAATACAGATTCTCAGAAGTGGAAAAACTGTGCATGTCCAGACAAAAAGTAGCACAAATTAGGATTTTCCTTGTGCAAACGCAATGATTTCTGAATGTGCTCAATTTTCAAACAGGTTGCTGTTTGCAGCCTTTTCTACAATTTACAGCAGCTTGTACATATTTTCTGCACAGCTGTGGAAAATGCTATACCTAATATTACAAGGCATAACATTTTTCTGAAACTGTGGGAGAAAACAAAAATGCTACCCATGTACAGAAAATATTTAAAAAAAGCACGTTCACAAGTACTGGAATTTTTCCCCACATGAAGGAGTTGTGCACAACTTAGTCCCTGATTATGTCAGGTCCTATGAAAATTGAGCCCCAGATGTTTGCCTTCTCTGATTAACAGTCACTGTTCAACTAGGTTGCACTAGTATTCCTACAACTACTTTTGTGTAGTATTGAAGTCATTTGCTCAAAACATTTTTTGCGAAATATAATACTGCCAACAAGTCCCATAATCTGTTAAAGCATATTTCAGTTTAATAAAATGTAGTAATTTATTTATCATACTACCAACATGGAAATCCCTCCTTACTCCTTTTATATTTAATTATGTGTAAGATACCATTATAACAGTACTTTGGCCCTTTTTCATTTTGTGCCATACCATTTTTCTTCTAAACACCAAGAGGTTATGATCACTTTTAAAACATTGTTGTATAATAATGAGAGAAACGTAATTTTATACATACCACTGTACAAACTGCATAGTCTATGACTGCTGAGCAATAAGTGGTAACACCTTCTCTATGTAAGCATTAAGACATGATGGGGTGTGTGCTAGACACTTCTAGTGCACAGCCAGGGGCATAGTAAAGGTATGGGACCACAGGCTGGGTGCCTTCAGTCCGAAAGCAAAAGGGCCCGTGGTGCTCAAAACAGGGTTTCAATGCTGCACCAATTCAAATGATGTAGAGTGAAGCAAAAGGTGCACAAAGACAACCCAGATGGTCAGCAACTTAAATGCAGGTGACAATTTATTATGCTCAAGTGAATAAAACTTGTGAAAGATGACAAGTGGTAAAAAACTTTCAAACCCCAGTGCTTCAATCCCTTGCAGATTCTTCATCGGGGCCGAAGAATCCGCAAGGGTTCGAAGTGCTGGGGTTTGAAAGTTTTTTACTGCTTGTCATCTTTCACAAGTTTTGTGCACTTGAGTATAATAAATTGTCACCTGCATTTAAGTTGCTGACCATCTGAGTGCCTTCAGCCCCTTGCTGTGCACTAGATGTATAAATTGCACACCCTTGGAGTATCTTGTTGCACTTATAAAATAGGAACCTGTATTGTAGCGGGTTTAAAAAAATAACTTTGTAGGTTAAAACAGTAAAACAATTAAATCTTTGCTATTATTTAATGTTCACTAAAATAGTTTCTCCACCTGCATTAGATATCCCAATTTTTTTGTTTGAGTTGAGGAATTTTGACCTTCCATGGCAACCGTAGCTTGTTGTTGCTATGCTATGCCCCCATCAAAACAACACACCACTGCACATACTCTGGCCATAAGTTTATGTGCAGTGGACTGCTGTCACTTTATCTTAGTTTTATTTTATATTTAAAGTACATCTGATGTTGCTGCACACATAGTAATAGGCATGACTGAGGGATGGCAACTACTAGCAAGTGTGTTTTGATGTCCATGTGATGCTGCCACTGGCAGGATTACTGATGTCCCGATGTGCTCTCAGAGGTTGTCTGAAGTGTTATCAGTGGCTGTCTGGGATTACTGATATTAGCAGAATTTAAAATAAATAAGTATGAAGGAAAAAGAGGTTCAACATTTGCAATTGACTGAGTGGTTGTGAGCTACTGAATGGCAGGTGAGTGGGTGAGCTAGCAGTAATGCAGATCAACCCTATTTAAAAAAAAGTTATTGTGTGCCAATAAGTTTCACAGTGTGTCAATTTTTACACAGTGTTTGTGTGAAAGAAGCAGTTTAGATATCTCCATTGAAAAGAGTTAGGATGTGGATCCTGACACAGAGGGGGAAAATGGTGGCTATTGCATTTTTTTTAAATTCCAGGGCAGAATGATTTCTATCATATCATGCATCCAGGTTGCCAGCCTTTGATTTTAGCCATGCACTGGACACTTCTAGCAAATGACTAATGACCAATCAGGAGGTAGGAGTTTTTCTTTCCATTTTATAAAACTCAACAGTTGTCCATTTATACCAATAAAGCAGTATCTTTGACTAGTGATCTAAATTTGTGTCATGTTCAATTAACTCTTTTATCAGTTTTCTGCAGTACATATTTACATTTGTTAGTAAGCATTCTATTTCTAGTTCTTCTAAGTGATTAAATTCCTTAGTTGTCTACAAGTAAGATTTCTGTTTCTGGGTATAATTCTTTTGCCATTGTTATCTGATTTGCGATTACATTTTAATCAATGTTATAATGCTTTTTTCATCAATGTGGTATTCACATATTATACAATATTTTACTTTTCTGTCTGTATTATAATTATTAGCATAGTTTCCTCTCTAAAATACACATTTGACATGTATACCTCCATTTACTCTAATAGCAGTAAACAGGCCATCAACTGCTCTCACTGAGCAGCTATATTTCCTGACAGGAGCAATGAATAGCTGATAGACAATGGTTTGCCATGATGAATGGACAGGAACAATTCTAAAAATGGTATGCTTCCACTGCAACCAGGCTAGTTTAAGAACTTAGAACCAAAAAGAACCACACCATATTAAATGTTTGAGGGGTTCCTAACAGAGACATTAGTAGAAATTTGAGTAGTTGGGAAACTGCATTGTACAATTCGTCCTGAATGTTTCCAGGCTGCTTTACCAACTGCTGCACTTTGTCAACTTCTTTGCCTTGTAAAATTACCTTTTGCCTGATGGCTATTATGTTTCATGTCACTTTGTGGAAAAAAAACTATGAATAGTGGCAATATGCTGGCAATGTGCTTTTTTTTGTAGTTCTCGTTTTGAAAAGAAAACAGTTTTAAAGTAAAAACCCATGTATAGTATAGTTCCCATGAAACTTATTGTGCAACCAGTTGATGACTGATTAACATCTGCGCCATTAAGACTGCATAAGAAATCTTTAATCATTGCTGTCTGGTTGCATTTGGTTTGTGCTGAGCTCTGAACAATTTACATGAATACTTTCAGGTAAAAGCTACATTCTACAGCGGAAGGGAGAAAGCTAACAAGCTAGTTGAAAACTAATTGCAATCACATAGACAGAATTACAGTGCTTGCAAACTGGCTGCACAATCAGCTGAATGAGAACTGTACTGCAGCAATGTTGTCACCCTTTTCTCCCACAACCATCAAATCAAATTCACCCCCCTCCCCCTAACAAAACTGATCCATGTAACCCACTTCTAGAATGTACCTGGAAATAAGCTAATACAGGTTAGTGTGTCTTTTCTTATCTACAAATAGACTAACTCATTAATTTCAGTGAGGTCTTGCTTTTGCAGTTTTTTATTTAAAGTGTGTTAAAAGGCTTGGAAAGACTCAATAAACCAGTGCTCAGTCCAACTTTTAAACTGGGAGGAGCTAACGAGAGAACAGACAACCAATATAAATGCACATACAGGAAACTAGAACCAGATATAAATTATTCAAAAACTACAAAAGTAATGTTTTCCCAGTGTTAACTCAGGATAGCCTTAAGAGACAATATTTTATTTTCTGTTAAAGTCTGGCTTTTACCCATTTTACATTGTAGTAACTTAGGATAGACCAAATGACTGCAATACATCTTGGGCCCCATATTCAGAGCCAACCACAAGTGCAACACAGCCTGTTATGCTACACTTATGATAGCAAACAGTTCTGAGTGACATTCAGCTAGTTAGCATTAATCGGTGGAGTGCACTGACTACATTTTGGGCATACTGGTGCATGTTGAGAGGATCTGCACTGTACAGACACAGACCAAGGCTGCATATGTCCCACAGGAGATAGGCTTGCCCAAAACAGGATAGCGACATGGCTCCAGTGGGTGTTATTAAGCCTAAGCATACAAATGACCTCACTGCCATTCAAGGCACTAAGGGGCCATCTGAATACACATTATGGGCTCATTTGCATGGATGCAGAGGACGCAAAGCTCCACTGCAGGACAGCAGTGGTAACACTACCATAGTGGCCTAGTTGTCCCCCAACCCCTCCAATCACCTACCTTGCCATGTAGTGTCAGATACCTGCTAATCAAGTGGTACCCTTATGGGATACCAAAGCTGAGGGTCCTGACATGTAGGAGCCCATCATCAGTATCCCATAATGATTGATGCCTGACATTTCAGCCCAACAGTGAAATGTCATTTCAATGGGCAAAATAGTATTTCACCTGGTGAAATACTAGGCTACACCCACAAAACATAGTTTAGCCTGGCATAGCCATTTGGACACAGCAGGGAGAGGTACTGGCTGAGCTGCCCCATAGTGTAGAGTGCTAATGCTCTTACAGCTCAGCCAGCAAGGTATCAAGGATGGGGTTCTGTTCCCACAGTGGGAACTTTATTTGAGAAAAACATTTTTTCCCACCCCAAGAATAACACCCAACTCCGAGGTCCTCTCCCCCTTGGAGTTGGATATTTTAGTTAGGGGGGTGCAAGGGGTGAAGCCCCCCATAAAGCAAATCCCCATCAAGATTTTGAAACGTGGTATCTCGACCTTGGCATAATGTAGGTCAGGAGACCGCATTTCAGGATTACATAGGTAATCTAGTCAAGTGGTGCCCCCTCCAGCTCTGATCAACCATACAGTGTGTGTCATAGATAATAACGTTGCTCTAGTGGTCCTTCAATGCACAATCACCCAACCAGTGTGTGTGACATAGATATAGCTGGCAGTTTAGTAGTACACCACCCCCAGTCAGCCATCTGGTGTCAGACATAGATATCCCTAGTAGTCTAGTGATCCGCCACCACTGATAACCAGTCCTTCTGTTTAGTGTCAGATCCCAGGTAATTTACCAGCCCTCCTCAACCTAACTGAGTGCCAACCCACACTGGCCCACCGATGAGGGCCTCCACCTCACAACCTCCTCACCCCAGTCATCACTCACCATTACAAAAACTGTTAGATTGTGGTCAGCCTAGGATATCAGCAGAGGGCTGTGTCAGCAACCCCTCTTCTCCTGTGATAATGGTGAGTGGTGATTGGGTGAAGGGGTATGGGGTAGGAGTTCTCAGTGGGTAGGCAGATGGGGGTTGTTACTTACTTGGATGGTGTTGGGTTGCTACACTAGCAGGGATCTAACACTTAATGGAAGGATGGGTGATTGGGTGTTGCAGGGACCCCTACACTACCAATGATATCTATGTAACACACTAGATGGGTGACTGTGTTTGGGGGGACTACAAAACTAGTAAGTATGTTACATTACATGTCAGGATGGGTGATTGGCTGGGTGTGGGGAATGTGTAAAACAGGGGTAGGTGGCTTCAGTTCAGTTGCCCTGCCTTTGAGGGTTGAGGTCACAGCTTTTGCACCATGATAAGATGTGTTTTTTGGTGGCTGTAAACAGCAATGCTCTGGGGGTTGTTTAGTGTTTCAAGAAGACATCCAGTAAAGCCAACCTCAAAATTAAAAAAAATCAATAAGGGAGTATCCAATTCCAGTCAAGGTGACACCTGACTCAAAAGAGAAGATTGAGGGGGAAAAAGCTCACTCACTAAAACTTTTAAACTATTTATTCATGCATTTAAGTGTCCAGGAAAAGAAAAAATACAGTGGATGAGCTAACCATAACCTCAGCTAAGTATCACCAACATTTTGAAACAAATCTTCTTCAGGGTTGCACTGGCTGAAATTTTAAAAAATCTAACTTAATCCAAATAATAACTTATTCTGATTTTAACAAAAAGATAAATCTACACATAAATATATCTATATATATATAGATAGATAGATATAGTTATATATACATATAATGGTAGCATGGTAATGCTACCATAGTTAGGGTTGAGTAGCACTTTTAAGCATAAAGGGTCAACATTTGCACCTTAATAACTTTGCCATCGTGCAACAGATTTGCCTGAAATTTGGTATACATGATTGTGCATGGTAGATCTTGGGATGTGCCAAGCTTTGTACCAGTCAGATATACGGCTGTGGAGTTATTAAGTGACAACCTATTATGCAATTACATGTTTTTGCAATTTCTTTGCTCTCACCTATAGGTTGCATTGTTTTCGCGACCGGCCCAAAAACTTCAGGGAATGTGCGGCCAGTGTCCCCGATGTGCCATTTGAAGATTTTATGAAAAAATATTAAACGATTCAAAAGTTATTCAAAAAACAAGTTACCATTATAAGTCAAGGGAAAAGTTAACAAAAAGTGTGACATTTTCGCAAATGCACTTTTTAGTGTCACAAATGGCCCTAGTAGTGTCGTAAATCCACCATTTTGTTTTCAGTTGGTTATCATAAAAATGCTTGGTATTTAAATTTGGGACCCTCTAGCAACACAATTCTTTTTTTGTTTACCTAGTCGGACGATGAGGATGCTAGGCATGTCTTTATTTTGAGGTTAAACACCCTAGAAATATGTTTTTCAAACTTCTGGAAAAAGTACTTTCACAAAGTAGTGTCACACTCATGAAAGTGTCATAAATTTTTTCGAAAGTTTTCACAAATTGCGACACTACTTTTCCAGGCTATGGTAAAATGACAGCAATTCTTTGCTACCCTGCTGCAAAAGAACGGCTTGGTCTTTTGGGCTGAAATTTGGAGGGAAGAAAGACAGCATCCCAATGATGTGCCTTTTGGTGGTTTGGTAAACAAATATTACAGGGTGGCACAGGGACGGCACTCCGAAGTTAACACTTTTTCCCTTTGGATAACATTACGGCACCCATTGTGCCTTTCGGGGCCCGTATCTCAGAAACAGTGTGAGATACAGACTTTTCATCACAAAAATGCTTAGTCCCTCAATGGGGGCTAAGTACAAAACTAGCCTGGAAAGTCATAAATCATATGAAATTTACATTTTTTTCCTACGTCGTACGGTTCCTGAGATATAAGCAATTTAATATTCCAAGTCCTCATTTTCTGCTCTGAGGCTCATTGTTATGTATACATTCTTTGTTTACACTGTGTTTTCCAATGCAATTTTGGGGAAAAAGAAGGGTGTGCCCTTTCATTACTGTGCCAGTTAGCGTTTCCAGTTGCATTTCCGTTGCCGTTTGTGGCACCATTACTGTCTATGTCACTATGTGCGTGACAGTTTGCGTTTTCGCTTCCATTTGTGTTTCTGTGTTGTTTGGCATTATTGTTGCTGTTACCATTACCAGTTTCATTTGCAATTGCGGTACCATCCACATGCGTTACGGTTTGCATTTTCATACGTGCTTGCATTTCTGTTTCATTTCTGTTTCCTTTGGCATTATTTTTGCTGTTACTGTTACCATTTGCACTTACAATTACGGTACCATGACCATGCGCATACCAGTTTATGTTTCTGTACTCGCTTGCATTTGCATTTCTCTTTCCTTTGGCATTATTGTTGCTGTTACCGTTACCATTTGTGTTAACAATTGCGGTTCCGTGACCATGCATGTTATGGTTTGCATTTCCATATGCGCCTCCATTCCCATTTCCATTTCCATTTCCTTTGGCATTATTTTTCATGTTAACTTCACCATTTGCATTTCCTATTGCGGTACCGTGGCTGAGCATGTTATGGTTTGCGTTTACGTGTGCGCTCACGTTTGCGTTTCCATTTCTGATCCCTTTCGCTTTCTTTTTTCTGTGACACTTAACATTTCCATTTAAAATACCACTGCCATCACTGTTCGTGTTACCAGTTGTGTTTTTGTATGCACTTCAGTGTCCGTTTGCATCACTGTTCACTTTGGCGTCACTTTGCACTTGAGTTTCTATTAACGTTTCCTTTACCATTTACATTTCTGTTACCATGTGTGCCACTGTTGGCACTTCTGTTTGTGTTGCTGTTCCTGTTACTATGTCACAAGACATCCCGCCACTGCATTACTTCCACTATTTGTCGTCATCATTCTCAAAAAGAAGGGAAATTAGAGGCAAAAAACTCTGTTTAATGAATCAGTTAGGGTTGTTCCACAGCAACAAAAGTGAGGAAATACAGTGTTAGGGTTGAAAACCCCCCAGCCCCCCCTCCAACTGGAATTGGAGTGCGTGTTGGGGTCGTCGGTCCTAACTCTCACCCCATTCTCCTATACCTCTGCTTCTTTACACTTGTGATGGGGTGAGAGTTAGGGCCAATGACCCTAATTCACACCCTGATGTCAGTTGGGGGGTAGACTGGGAGATCCAAAGGGGGTTTTCAACCGTAACACAGAATTTCCTCACTTTTGTCGCTGTGGAGCAACCCTAACTGATGCATTAAACTGAGTTTTTTGGCCTCTAATAAATACATATATATATATATATAGTGCCAGCTGGTACTTATACTTACCCATAAGCCTGTACAAACAACTGTAAATTCTATTCCTTTTCACTTGACACCTACTGAGTAACAATTAAGAGGTATACTTATTTCCACAATTCTGTTAAGTAACAACAGACATAATCCCTCTGAAATTCATTTATATTTAGCAAGGGAGTTATGTTGGACTACTTTACATTTTTTCTTGGTGTAGTCTTTCTGCCTCTTTCTGTTTCAAAAAGGAAATTCTAGAACAATTAAATAAAGATTTACGTTTTCTGTCAAAATCATCAATATTTGCCCGCATATTATTTTTGTATGCCAATGAGATTATATTTAAAAGCATAAAGGGTTATTGAGGACTACCTTAAATTTTTCTGAAATCAATTTCTCTTGTTTCTATTTACAAAAAAAAAATTGTATTCTGAGTAAAGTTACTACACATACCTTTGAAATTTCACCATGTATTCTCACAGACTCCCAAGTAGAATGCTAAATAAAAACTTATACAAACACGTAAACACCAAAAGCTATTTTAATAACCTTGGATAACATAGGAGCTTATTTAGAAAAAGAACCAGAAAACCATGAATTGTAGTAATCATTTTCCATATCCTATACTTTTGAATATGTATTTTCCAAATCACTTGTCACACACCAGCAAATTAGCAATGTATAGTAAATTCACTAAACAACTATTAAATGACCTTACTTACAATTCCTAAGGAGAAAAAGGGGTGGAAAAACAAAAGGAAGGGTGGTGGAAGGGGTGCATAATAATAAGGGACATGTATTTATGAAGGCAATAGTAATGTGAGCCCTAACCCCAAATCCCATTATCCCCTTTAGTAACTCAATATCAAGTAACTTTGAAAATTATAATCATATATTTCAGACATTTTATAAATTGTTCTGTAAATATATAGTATCATTAGGGAAAGATAGGGGCAAGACGGGAAGGGGGAGAGTAATAATAATCAATCCATGTTGCCTCAAATTTTCCTTAAATCCATAAACTAAATTATAGACATTTTATGAATTGTTCTGTAAATATATAGCATTATTGGGGGAAATGGTGAGTGAAAAATAAAGAGGAAAGAGAAATAATAATCAATCCATGTTGCCCCAGATTTTCCATAAATCACCCTACAATATTCAGAAAAACACTATTGGCCTGCTATTCAAAACTCAGCCTAGTTGCAAATCTTAGTTTTCATGTGCAATCTGGGCTTTGAATGCATTTCCCATATTCAAAAGCCTGGTTATCACAGGTGAACAGGGTTTGCACCAGAATAACTTATGGAGGGGGTGGAATGCAAATTGAGGAGTGGGGGTGTGAATATTGGTAGAGTCTAATATTTGGAGTATTTGCACCATGCAAGGTCATTTTGAGTGGTCCCCTTGTGTGGCGCAAATATCACCAACCTATACCATGACTTACTCCCACACAACCCTAGCGGTTGGCAGAGGAAGTGCACTGGCCCCATGACCCCAAACACAGTAGTCTCTGGTGTCTAGTGGTGCCCAACTCCCTCTGATCCTACTCCAATATGGAAAATATCATGTCCCTCTTTTATAGTGGTGCCCCCTCCCTACAATCCCAACCCTTTATAGAAAATATGTCCCTGGTGTCAGTGAGTGCCTTCCTTCCTCCAATCTACCACTCGTAAAGTGCAAACAATTCCCTAGTGCTAGTGGTCCCTCACCCTACCTGCACCCATGCCCAATGTTTTAAATATTAGTCCTTGGTGTCCAGAGGTCCCTTCATCCAGCCACCCCCATGCCTGATGTTTTAAGTCTTAGTCTGCAGTGTTCAGTGGTCTCTCCACCCAGCTGAACTCATGCCCAATGTTCTAAATCTTAATCCCTGATGTCCAGTAATTCCCTCCCCCCTACACCCATGCCCGACATTGCAAGTGTTATTCCCTGGTGTCTAGCAGTCCCTCACCCACCTGATCCCCATCGCTATGTGGATGTAAACCTCTCCATTTTGTCAAGTCCCCCCCCACAGTGACAGCTGTCCCACCACAGCCATGAGGGAAGCCATGGCTATGGTGGAACAGCCATGAGGAAAGCCATTTGCATCGAAGTCCCCCACAACAAAGCCCTAAAACCATTAGCGGTAGTTAGTAAGGTAGTTAGGTACTAACTTAGTGGCCAATTTAGGCAGAAAAAATATCATATTTGTAAGACTTGCCATGTGCGTTGGGGTGTGTGTACTGAATTCTCTGTTTTTATTGATCTATGCCATAAGTAGTTCCACCCCTCCAAAAAAAACATTTACAATTTATGAATGAGCAAGGCTTGGGTACCCAGTTTTGTGTTTTTCTTACTCTACTACTCTGAAGAAGCTAAACAAGTTTTCCCTGGTCCATTGTACATAATTCCATTAAAATGTCAAAACTTAAAAACTGAAATACTCTCTCTTCTTAGCCTTTGTTATAATGGAAAACATAAATAGTCTCTCAAACTCTTTCCCACTGTTTAAAGAACTCTGTCAACCCCACCATACCCCAACAAATGTTGGCCTGTTTTCTTTTAATTAGACTTTTCCTTCTGACCCTGCTGTCATCAATTCAGGGATATACCACATTGAGAGGGAATTATCCTGCTCTGGCTGAAGTCATCACATAGACGGCAGCCAAAAATTGTCCCTACAGATTCCATCTCACACTGAAATCCGCCCCATGGGCTCGCTCACAGGGGATGTTGTGGTACCAGAATCTACTACCAACTATCCCCAGCCAAGTTGTTCTGTTTTCCAGCAACTGGCTGCTGCCTGGCCTGCCTCCTGACAGCAATCCAAGTCCATTCCCAAATCCAGGTCACCAGCATGACAGCAAGATGGACTGTCAATGGGGCAATCAAGTGGTTCATTTTTGTCCATCTTAAACTAATGTGGGACAATGACAGCACCTTATACATAGACCTTCCATCAGTGTTGAAGACTTCTTATCAACCTCTAACACTTTAAAACAATTATTAGCCTACTAGTAGAGCTGTGCATAATTTTCAGATTTTGCTTCCTACAGAAATCCATAGAATTTCAGAAATTCAACCTAATTCTTCAGAATTCAATCAGAAGTGGAATTCTAAAATTTTAAAAGTGGTAGTAAAACTATGGAGTAGTAATTTGCAGTTTACATAAACTGCACATTAATGCTCCTTGATTACCTGTAAGTAACTTGTTTTTTTCTCTTTTAGATATTTCCTGAAGAAGACCTAAGGTCGAAACGTAGATTTTTAACTCTATCTTCTATTTTCAGCGTGCATTTAATATAACCATTTTGTTTTGCCTGCAGAGTAGGTTTCCACAAACAATAGAAAGCTAATGTGTAGTTTACATAAACAATTGAAAAATAATCCCTGGATTACGTTTAAAGACGTCTTGAATTTTGTAGAGTTTAGCAATAAATTCTAAAAAGCAATTCAGAATTGGAATTGTCTTTACCTGAATTCTGCCAGTGGATCTCCACATTCTAAATAGTTTTATATAACAGCAAGTTAGTGTATTGCCAACATTGTTTACATGCTGGGAATGGGCATTGTGCAAGGGAATGAGGTGCCTGTGTTTTGGTGTTACTTCACTAATAAGATGCCTTGTGTTATTGTTTCATTTTGTAATTTTGCAGAAATTAATCTCATTCAGAATACTGTGCACTCCTTCATGTTATTTTTTTGTTGTTGAAATTTTTTTTTTATTCTCCCACCATCCTTCCACCCCGACCCATCGGGAGAGCTTAGCAGACATCCCTGTGCCTCTCGCCCTACCTGAATGGCCTCCAGAACCCCATAGAGCTATGGCTTACCCCTAAGCAGGGATGAGGTGGGGTCCAGAGCACCTCGATACTTACATTTCATCAGTCCAGAGCCATCAGGTGGGTGAGGGCACATTGAGGGCACATCTCCAGCTCTCTGTCTCCCCAGCGATGGCAGGCTATTTTCATGATTTTCTTGTGAGTGTCACTGTAGTCTTGACATCAAGGCATGACCGCCGATGTCTGCGATGTTGTCCTCTAGTTGCCTACTAGTGTCAGTGAGTCCAAGACCTCCACCTGAGAACCAATCAGGTACCAAGGTGCCCTACATGTTGCTACACCCCTGGCCTCCACCAGGGGTCAGCAAACACCAAGCTGCTTCCCAATCCTCCCCCACAGCAGGCAAGCTGTCAAGGGATGCTTCAGTCTGCTCCCACCAGCTGGCCCTCCGGTGCTTCATGTTAGTTTAATTGGACAACATAATGTTAATTTAACCTCTATAATCTCTTAAACATTTAACTAGCTTTTTTACTGCACTGTCCCAATTGCTGAAATATGATTTGTAGACTGTGGTTACCAGACTTGTGAACAGTACCTCAGTGTTGCCTCACCACTGCACTATAAATGGGCAAAATCACATTGGTTCCATCCATTCAGTGCACTTGTGTTGGTGCACCCAGTCATCAGGGCACCAAGTCAGGATTTCAATGACCCCTGTTTTTGTAGGGGGCTTCTGCCCCCCACTCCCCCCCCCCTTCATTATTATTCTAATTCCGAGGCAGGGGACCTTGGGGATGGAGCACAAATCCCAAAGTCGGTACCCTGGTGTGCTGGTGCACTAATGCCAGCACTCTAATGGCCAGAAAGGATATCTCTTACCTGTTAGTGTCACTTTATAGTGAAAGCTGTTAATAGATGTTCAGTGCTGTCTTTAGTTATTCAATGAGGCTTCTGAGTTTGGCAAAGTATTTATTAATATGCTTATAGGAATTCCCAGTAGTTATCCTCCTGGTAATTCAATGAAAATAAGTGCAACTCAGGAAGTTCAAGAGGTGCTGGAAGGAGGCTGCTAACCCTCTAATTCAAGAAGAAACAAAAGAATTTAAGCGCTCCAGATCACAAATAAAAGTCCGTGTGCTGTGACTGTATCCAGATGCAAATGTTTATTTTTTTTTTTTAAATTTAAATTTTATTGATTTAAGAATACAAAAGAAAAACAGTATCCCAAATATGTCGGGAAAAACATTATTGCAATAAAACAAACAATATAAACAAACAACAACAAAAACATCATCCCCACCACCCATCCCACAGAAGCATGTCCCCAAAAGATATTCAAACACATCCCCTCCAAAGACCTCAACAAGACCAACAACAACATGAACCACAAAGACCTAATAAAAAACACCCCAAGCCCCTCCCTCAACCCCAAATCCGTCCCCTTAGGTACACCCCACCATACAACTCTACAGTTATAAAATAAACATCGGCTATCAATAGATCAGAAATCATAATAGGTAACAGTCATAAGTATAGCCATTTCAGGTAGAAAAGACTTATTGTGCTTAAACTGACAGAGGAAAAGTACAAAAGTAAATGTGGACATAAGGGATCGGGTCATAGTAAGGAAAACCAATTTAAGTCAGACACAAGGCCTGGAGCTTACCCCATCTCCTCTGAAACAGATCTAAATGCCCTCTGAGACTAGCAGCAAGTTTTTCCGATTGGAGATACGATAAAATTTCAGTTAGCCAATCGGCAAAGGACAGAACCAGCTGATCCTTCCAGTGTCTTAGCACCATTTTTTTAACAACCATAGCCACCATAGCCATGTGATATCTTCGTTCAACACTGTCAACCCGAGAAAGGTCCCCAAGAACACACACCTCAGGACTGAAAAAGCCAGACAGGCCTAGTAAAGGATCAAGATAGTTCTTAACCTGAGACCACAACGGAGCCACTTTAGGGCAGTCCCAAAATATATGAACAATATTGCCATCCCCATGCAAACATCTGAAACAGGTAGGGTGAGATACCCTCTTAAACTAAAATAGCTTAGCTGGGGTATAATATAAATTATTAACAATGTAATACTGCGTTAGCCGAAACCTATCCTGAGTATGGTACCTGTGAAGGTCACTCCAAACCCCAGGCCAGTCAAAAGAATACCCGGGCAAAAGATGAGTCCAAACATCCGAACCAACAACACCCTCAGGTAAATTATAGTCCAGAAGGAAGGAATATATCAAAGAAATAGAATGAGACTGGGAAGCAAGTCTAATCACATCAGAGAGAAAAGGAGAGACTACCGAGTCCCTAGGAGCAGAACCAAATCTCTGGTTAATTAAGTGTCTCAACTGGTAAACCTTGAAAATAGACCTACTAGGAATGCGAAACCTCTCAAGGATATCACTAGAAGAAAGAAGGGAGTTAATATTAAAGAAGTTTCCCAAACTAGCCTCCCCAATTTGTGGTAGCCAGTCTGGACTAATCCATGAGTTGCCCAGTTTAATATTAGGATTAGCAACAACTGGCTGCCCCAAATCCGAAGTGGGAGAAATATGAAAATACTTTAGGCATTGCCAAAAGACCGCAATAGCAGTCCTTATAACATTATCCGGGATCCATTTAGCAAGTAATCTCGGGGGTAGATAAAAGAGAGCATATTTATCGAATTTAATTACAGAGAGGGAAAGACGTTCCAGTTGAAGCCAGATAGGACAAGATACATCCGGTTCGGCAGAGAACCATCTTCCCAATTTAGAGAGGTGTGCAGCCCAGTAGTACAACAGGAGGTTGGGTAGTCTGAGACCTCCTCTATCTTTGGAAAGAGATAGTTTACCATAAGAACGCCTAACTGCCCTCTTAGACCAAATAAATTGAGAAAAAAGCATGTGAAACTGCTGAATTTAAGAAATGGAAAGCCTGAGATTAACCAGATTCAGTGGATAGAACACTCTGGGAAGGACATTCATTTTGAGAACATTAATCCGACCCCAGAGTGAAATGGGGACGGCTGACCAACGTTGCAGGTCCCGCAAAACCGAATCAGATGCAAATGTTTATACTTACAGCTTCATAAAGCACATTAAGTTGAAGGCAGAACATTCCCCAGTGCTTCAGCCAAATATTTAGGCCTTTTTCACTTTGGCCTTGTGACCTGGAGTGCTGAAATCCTTTTGTTTCTGGTCATCCTTATGATGCCTGCTGTAGAAAGAGATGTGCAACTCACATACTGCTTTTCAGTAAATGGCAAGCTGCTATGCACTTTTGAAAACAATCAGGTTAAATATGCTTGCTTTACCCCAGAAATCTTGGATAGGATCAGAAGGTAGCCTGCATAATTAAATCACATTAATTAAGACAAACACAGCACATCCTTCGAATAACACATCTGTGTTACTCACGATTGTTGCATTACACAAGGGCAAGAAAGATGATATGGACTGATCATATGAAGAAAAGCTTAAAACAGTCATTAAAAAGGAGTCTCATTGGCCAGCCCACCAGTGCAGTGGTTGGATTTCTGCTTGCAATGCCAATGACCCAGGTTTGGGAACAGACCTGGGTGTCAGAGGGCTGGCCAGGGAGAAGATGGATAGAAAGTTCTGCGATGGCTCACCATCTCCTGGGCAGAGGGAGGGAGGGTCCATGGGCAGGTGTCTACCAACCTGTGGTGGAAGCCAGGGGTATGGCAGCATGTTGGATCCCACTACATAGGGAGTGCGATAGACATTGGCCTTTGCCTTGACATCCTGGATGTTGCGCTCCTGGGGGAAAAAACAGGGAATGGCTCCCTGGTCAGTTGGTTGATGGTTGCTGGCCCCCTGCTGCCAAAAAGCCCTGAACTGGTATGGTCCACCCCTGCAGCACCCAGACCAACAAATTGCACTGGTCAGACTCTCACAGTGCCTTCCCCTTGAAAGGGGTCCCATCTGATGAAGGATTACTTCAGGTTACCTGGGAGGATGACATGTGGGGTGGTGGCAGGCAGTAGAGATAGAGTGCCGGTGGAGGTCCTAGGTGACCCAAAGGAGTGGTCAGTTGGGGAGCGAGGAAGGAGCAAAACACAAAAAGGAGTGCCATAGTACATATACAATGAAAATAAGCAATAAAGTTAGAATTGTGTTTCTGTCTATATGACGTCTGTTGGAATAACCTGGAAAGGAAAGAAAGGAAGCATAGTTTTCTTAAAGTGCACTTTTATGTTTTTAAATCACTCATGATCAAGTTTAGAACATCACAAAATGTAATAGCGACTATTGTATGCAATAAACAGAAAGTATTCATGTGCAAACACAATATGCAGTACAAGTAAGCAATCCACTGGAACAAATAAATTAAAAGAATTATCAAAAATGTGTCAATATTAGAGCTCCACTATTTGCATACAGGAGCAGGTAGAACTGGTTCTTAGAACTAGAAACCCATAGATGTTCAATATTTGTACACCCATCATTGTTTGTTTACTCCAGTTATAGTGCTTAATAGATGCTCTGTAACATTCTACTTCTGTGACTTGTTAAAGCACTGCTGCCATGTGTTGCAGTGTTTTCCAATTTGTACTTAAATTGCTGTACTGATGGCTTTAACTCCATCCTTCTGCACCTTATTTAACCACTGCTGCACTGTGTTGCAAAGTGTGCCTTCTTTTACTTGCATTGCTAAACTAATAGGTGTAACCCCATTCTTCCACGTCTTGGTTTTTGCACTGCTACACTTTGTTTCACGCTTTGCTTTCTTGTATTTGCATTGCTAAAATGATGGTTGTGACCCTGTCCTTCTGCACCTTATTTAAGCAAAGCTTCACTGTGTTTCACTGTTTGCTTTCTTTGCTTGCATTGAGGAACTTATTGATGTAACCCCATCCTTCTGTGCATTGTTCAGGCACTGCTACGTAGTGTTTCACTGTTTGCCTTCATTACTTGCATTACTGACCATATAATGACTAAAAACAATAAAAACAATGTTATCAGCAGTTGTTTTCCAGAAGCAGGTGTCAGGGACATGTTGACTATTGTATCATACTTGACACAAAAAATATCTGAAGGCTCAATCATACTCAAACACATAGGTGCAAACAATGTCAGGGGTTACACAGCACAGGACATATTTAATGCCATACAAGTCACGTATAAGATAGTATCCAGGGCAAAATTGAGTTAATTCCAAGAATGAACTGGGTCATAGATAAAAAAATGCTTAAACTAAACTATTGTATCCACCAATGGAGCCTGACACATGTTATAAGCAGCATCAAGTCATGGGAGCTTTTTGATGGAAACTGTGCTTTATATAGTTACAACAAATTACACCTAAGCAGGAAGGGTAGTGACAGGCTAGCTCTACTTTTCAGGGATCTTATCACACAGACCTCAAATTAAGTAAATGGGGGAACAGGGTATACCTAAAGAGAACTCAAATACCAATTAGAAACAATGGAAAACAGAATGAGAAAAGACCTCAAAAGACAAGAAATAAAATACTTAAGCTACAAGTGGTAAAAATCCTATTGACAAATGCCAGATGCCTGAGGAATAAAAAGGATGAACTGGAGCACTGTATGAGAAATGTTAAAATAACAATATGTGCTGTGATAGAAACATGGTTTGTGAAAAGGGACTGGGATACAGAGATGAAGGGGTATAACAGTTTTAGAAAAGATCAAAAGGAAAATGTGAGGAACAGTAATATACATCAAAGATGATCTACAGACCAATGAATTTAATCCTGTAGGGAACATGATACATAAAAATGAGCTCTATGGGTTGAAGTTCAGTTACCCAGCCAACAATTTATATTATGTTTATGCTACCAAGTACCTAACTCAAGCATGATAGATAATGCACACTTTATTCATGTTCTTGAACAGGCAGATATTGAAGGCAACTACATATTGCTGGGCAACTTAATTTCCCAAATATCAATTGGAACATGTTAGATGGTACTACAGGGCTAGAAAATAAATTTATTGAGATGACCATACAAAAGAATCTGGACCAATTAATTAATGAAGGTACTAGAAGAGTGAACACCTTGGATTTAGCACTGTGTAATTTCAAAGAAAAAATTAAAACTATAACTGTGCAAGGGCCCCTTGGAGACAGTGACCACAATAAATCATGCTCTAAATTAATCTGGAAATCCCGAAAGTAAATGGTAAAACTACTATAAGTTGCTACAACAAAGCAATTTAATAACAAATCAGAAACTATTTAAAGGAATAGAAATGGGAAGAGGAAATAAAAACTTTAAAAATGAACACTACATGGAAAAAAAGCAACAAATTGATCATTGTGTCAATATTTGGATGCCAGAATCACCAAAATATAACCAAAAAGGGAGACTTCCAGCATGGTACGGTAAATCAGTAAAGGCATCTATTAGGAAAAAAGAGAAACTATATAATAAGTAGAAACCTGCTCCCACAGATAGTAACTGGGATAAATATAAAAAAGTTGCAAATAAAAGTAATAGTATAATTAGAAAATACAAAAGCACAGGCAGAAATGAAAATGGCAACAACTGTTAAGGACAAAAAAATAACTTAATTAGTTATGTGGGGTCTCTAAGAGGCAAGCAAAAAGAAATTTGGCCTTTGGAAGTGAATGATACTTTAATTTGCAAAGAACAGGGTATGGCAAATTAATTGAAAAGGTACTTTCTAATGATATTCCAACCTAAGGAATTGTCTAAAACTACACAGCTGGATGAAAGCAGATCAGATACAATATCATTTTCACAAAATAACTTTCTAAATCAACTTAAAAAAATGAAACCTGAAAAATCAATATGATCTGATGATCTGAGTCTGAGTCTTCTAAACGAATTGGCAGATTAACTCGCTGGACCAATTGCAGAACTTTATAATGCATCAATTAAAGAGGGTAACACACTAGATGAATTGAGAGAAATAAATGTGACACCAATATATAAGAAAGATGATAGGAGACAGACCTGTATTTATAAACCTATAGGCTTAACTTTGGTGATGGGCAAAGTATTGGAAAGACTGGTACATGATCTGATTATGGAACATATCAAAATAGAGGGACAAACTGATGTAACACAGCATGGATTTGTGGGGAAGGTCATATCTCACCAATCTATTACACTTCTTTGAATCAGTTAGTGCCGCCCTGGATGCGGGACTACCTGTGGACATAATATTCCTAGACTATACAAAGGCTTTTGATATTGTCTCTCATAAAATGCTAATAAAACAGCTGGTAGAAACACAGTTACACCCAAGCATAATAAAATGGGTTAGCAGCTGGCTGCAAAACAGAAGGCAGAGAGTGGTGCTTAGAGGCTTCTATTCTGAGTGGGGGAGGCAACCAGCAGAGTCCCCCAAGGGTAGCTATTGGGCCTCACACTATTTAATACTCTTGTCTCTAAAATGCAAACATCAGATATAGCATGGATATGCAAATATGCTGATGACAGCAAAATCAGGGCTATAGTGAACAATGAGGATGCAGCTGAGATGTTACAGGTGGAACTGACTAGACTAGAACACTGGGTGAATCAAAATAAGCTATCTTTTAAATGAGAAAAATGTAGAATAATGCATCTGGGGAGCAGAAATAAACACTTTATCTATAAACTGAATTATACTATATTACAGGTAATGGATGCTGAGAGGGACTTGGGAGTAATAGTAACCAACACTTTATCCTTTGATATGCACATTAAGGAGACACTTAAAAAATGTAATAAACTTATGGCATACATTTTCAGAAGTATTAAGAGTATGGACTCCTCAGTAATTGTTCCCCCATACTCAACATTGGTTAGGCCACAACTGGAGTACTGCTCACCCTTTAGTGCCTTGTAGAGTGTGGGTTGCACCGCACTAGTGGAGAAGGTGCAGAGGAGGACAACAAAAAGGATAAAAGACATGAAGGGCAAGAATTACTGTGAGAGACTGAGGTATTTAGCATTATGCTCACTACAGTACAGGAGAATATGTGGGGATCTCTGGTATTCAGTGCAACACAAAAAGAGGAACTATGAGAGACCTTAGCACTGCTTAAACACGAAAACAACAAAAAATACTAGATCACATAGATTTGGATTGACTGGTGCAGTCAATAGAACAGATAAAAGACAAAAAATGGTTTAGTCATAGATTTATTAGTTTCTGGAAGTCATTGGCTGAAGCTGTGGTTATTAGTGAAAGCAAGCATATGTTTAATATGGTGCTTGATGCGCATATGGGCTTAGAGAGGTGTAGACTGTTCCACTGAAAAGTGGTGAGCTATACATGCAGTCGGTCTCTGACCTCTAATGCTCGTACGATACCTATGAACCTATTAACCTACTGAACTGATGGCTGCAAACATGTCCACTCCTTGTGCACCGTGTTTAAGCAAAGCTGTACTATGCAGCACTGCTTGCCTTCTTGTACTCACATTGCTAACTTGATAGTTGTAACCCTATCCTTCTGCACCTAGCTGAATCACTATTACTGTGTGTTACACTGCTTCCTTCTTTACTTGCATCACTGAACTAATGATTATCTCCACATCCTTCTATGCCATGGTTAAGCACTACAATTATGTGCTGCTCTGTTTGTCTTCTGGTATTTTCATTATATCCCTAAACTGATAGTTGTAACCCCATTCTTCTGCACCTTGTTTAAGCACTAGTACACTACCACACTGTGATTCACTGTTTGCTTCTTGCTCATGCATTGCTTAATTGACAGTTGTAGACCCCATTCCTTTATGTTTTGTTTAAGCCCTGCTACACCGTATTGTACTGCTTGCCTTCTTTGCTTACATTGCTAAACTGATACAAGTAACCATGTCCTTCGGCACCTTGTTTATGCATTGCTACAGCGTTGCAGTTTGCCATTACTGAACTGATACCTAACCGCTTTTCTAATCCTTCTGCACCTTGTTTATGCATTGCTACAGTGTTTCACTGTTTGCCATTACTGAACTGATACCTAGCTTCTTTACCTATCCTTCTGTACCTTGTTATGCATTGCTACAGTGTTGCATTGTTTGCCATTACTGAACTGATACCTAACCTCTTTACCTATCCTTCTGTACCTTGTTATGCATTGCTACAGTGTTGCATTGTTTGCCATTACTGAACTGATACCTAACCTCTTTACCTATCCTTCTGCACCTTGTTGAAGCACAACTGCGCTCTGCTGCACTGTCTGCCAATGTGTACTAGCTATGCTGAAGTGATGGCCCCATCTAACCATGTCCTTCTGCATCTTGTTTTTAGCACCACTACTCTGTGTTTTACTGATTGCCTTCATGTACTTGTTTATTTCAATTAATATTGTTCCCCAGTCCTTCCACACTTTTTACAAGCACTTCTACACTGTATTGCACTGTTTGCTTCTACCGTAAATTGATAGTTGTATCCCAGTCCTTCTGCATCCTGTTTAAGTAATGCTATACTGTATTTACTGTTTGCCTACCTTACTTGTATTGCTGAACTGATGGCTTTAACTTCATCCTTCTATGTATTGACTATGCACAGTTACACTCTTTTGAACTTTTTACCTTCTTGCACTTGCATTTCTAAATGAATATTTGTAACCCTACCCTTCTGTACCTTGTTTAAGCATTGATACATTGTGTTGATACATCCTAGAATATTAAGGTGACTATGTGAGGTGCTGGCAACTCCACTGACAGCTCTGTTCAACAAATCACTCAATGTGGGAGTGGTTCCAGAGGACTGGAGGAGGGCAGATGTAGCTCTCTTCACAACATTGGGAGTAGGGAGGAAGCAGGAAACTATGGACCAGTCAGCCTCACCTCAATAGTGGGGAACATTATGGAATGGCTACTTAAAGAAAGGATTGTGGAACACCTTGAATTCATTGGAGCACAGGACAAGAGATAGCATGGATTCACAGTGGAAAGGTCATGTCAAACACACTTAATTGATTTCTTTAACTGAGTGACTAGGGAAGTGAATCGGGGGAAACAGTGGATGTAGACTACCTGAATTTCATTAAGGCCTTTGATACCATTCCACATAGAAGACTTGTGAACAATCTGGGCAGTCACTTGGTTAGGAACTGGTTGACTGATAGAAGACAGAGGGTGGCGGTAAATGGAGCTTAATCTGAAGAAAGGAGTGTGACCAGCAGGGTGCCACAGGAATCAGCTCTGGGGCCAGTCCTGTTTAATGTCTTCATAAGTGACATTATGGAGGGGCTGGAAAGGAAGGTGTGCCTCTTTGCAGATGACACTAAGATCTGCAACATGGTGGAGACTCTGGAAGGGGGGGTGAGGAGAAACTAAGGTAAGCTGGATGAACAGTCTAGAGTGTAGCAGTTGAGATTCAGTGCAAAAAAAAAAAATCATGCATTTGTGGCTCAAAAAAACCCTGGGGAGGATTACATGATGGGGGGGGGGATACTGATGGTCACCAACCAGGAAACAGATTTGGGGTAATCATATCTGATGACCTTAAAGTGACCAAACAATGTGCCAGAGCTGTGAAAAGATCCAGTGGGATGCTGGGATGCTGGCTGCATAGGAAGAGGTATCACCATCAGAAGAAAAGAGGTGGTGATGCTACTGTACAGATCATTGGTGAGGCCTCATTTGGAGTATTGTGTCTAGTTCTGGAGGCAGCATCTCCATTAGTTCATAGACAGGGTGGAGGCATTTCAAAGAAGGGCAACAAAGATGGTACAGGGCCTGCACCAAAAGTAATATGAGGAGAGACCAGCAGACCTCAATATAGGTACCAAGTGATAACATAGCTGGCACGATAATGCCAGGCAAAATGTCACAGGCAGCACAACGTGGTCGATAAAGCTGCTAGTATATTACATCATGGGCAACAATGCTGTAGAACACATCACAGTGGGGATTGATGATCACAGGACATGACAATGCAGGCAGGGAGCAGGAGAACTGGCTGGCCGCACATGAGGTAGGTGTCCTCCGCGAGGCAGGGGCACCATGGTTATGGGTAGCAGTGTCCATGGCCAGAGTAGACAGGCTGTCTGTTGGGCAGGTTCGGGGGTGTGGGTGGGTCTGCAGTCCAGGGGCTCACAGGGCTGTGTAGAGTGGTGCCCTGGAGGCACATCCCACCTTGGGGTTGGGTCACTGGGATCTGTGGCTACAGTGTGCCCTGTGAAGTCCTGTCAGTGCCCACCCCCTGTTTGGCTCCCCAGTATTGGCCTTCTGTTACTGTCACTGTGGCAGCAGGGTGGCATTGGGGCTGTTCCCCACTGGTCAGTGTGGTACCGTACTCCCTCCTCAGATGTCCCGGTGCCATGCCGACTGGGTGCCACACCATGTCCGCTGACATCTCCCTACCTCCATCTCTGATCAGGCTCCTTGGAGTTCGGCAGTACACTGTGGGCTGGTACCATGTGGTATTGCTGACTACAATGTAATGTACCACTGGCGTTATCGACCGCAATGTGCTGCCTGTGTTGTTTTGCCTGGCGTTATTGTGCCAGCAATGTTATCACCCGGTACCCTCAATATGTATACCTTGGAGGAGAGGAGAGACAAGGGAGATATGATAGCAACCTACAAATATATAAAGGGCATAAATAGGGTGCCAGAGGGTAGCATCTTTCAGAAAAGGAGATGTTCAGAAATGAGGGGGCATAACATGAGGTTGGTAGGGGATAGACTCAGGGATACCATGAAGAAGTATTTCTTCATGGAAAGGATGGTTGGTGCATGGAATCGACTCCCAGCAGCGGTGATGGGGCAAACACAGTGGGGGAATTCAAAAATGTATAGACATGCATAGGAGAACCCTAGCAATAGGAACAGGAAGGTAAAGCCAGAGATCAAGTAGGGTCTGCAGCTTTTGCAGTAGGTAGGGAAAATGGGCAAACTGGATGGGTCTAGCAGTCCTAATTTGTTATCAGTTTCTATGTTTCTATGTATTGCATTATTTGCCTAATTGTACATTCACTGCACAACTGATGGTTGTAAGCCCTTCCTTCTACACCTTTGTTTAAGTCTTCTAGAATGTGTTACATTGTTTTCCTTCTTGATGGTATTGCATTTCTAAATCGGTGGTCATATTACAATCCTTCAACAACTTGTTTATGCACTGCTGCACTATGCTTCACTGCTTGCCTTCTTGTACATACATTGATGAATAGTTGCAGTTCTGTCCTTCTGTACTTTGTGTAATCACTGCTGTTCTCTTTTGCCCATTTGACTTTCTTACTTACACGGCTGTAGTGATTTCAAAAGTTTCACCAGGAATATATACCCATCCTTCTGCACTTTAGTTAATGTTTTGCAGTTAGTTTTTGTACTTCTTGTGCTGTGTTCAATTTTGCTGTTATTGTTCTGTTTTTTTAATTTTGCTCCCATGTACCCATCCCCTTTGGACACCCGTATAATTTCTCTTTCTGAGCTTAGAAGGTCTTTCCTGTTAATACCTTTGAGTATATAAATTGACCCTGGTTGATTCTAAAATTAAGATCCAAAAACAACACTGCCACAGAAAATCATCCCTGCTGCTCAAAATGCAATGAGTAATTTACATAGAATTATTATCTGTTTAAAAAGGAAACTACAGGAAGTCTACATAAAATCAGTGTGCTGAATGATATGTTCCCTATGTACCAAATCACCTGGAGAAGGACATTCTGCACAAAACCTACTGTTGAAGAAATAGTAGATATAGCAACCACTTTGGTGAATCTCCACTTGCCATCCTGATTCTGAACCCTTCACTTACCCCCCCCCCAACACTGCAGCTTATATCAGCGATGGAGTACACTAAGGCAATCTTAAATGACATGACAGTGATCAGCAATACTGCAGCTACTAATATTGCCAGCAATGCTTGTACCATGCTCCCTGTGCTGAGTGCTCTCCATGTTCTGTACAAGGAGAAATCAATAAATTTTCTTGGGTTGCCACCAGAACAGGTCTAAATAAAATCTGGACTGATTTCTCTATTCTAGTCTTCATTTTTTTCATGTTCTCCTACTTATGGTAGCTTACAGGATAAGCTATCATATGTTGCTGAAGCACAGAGAAACTGTAGACCTGCCCTATACAAGTACCAGTTTTCTGTGACTGATTACCAGAAGCCCTTGGGGTTTCCTGTACCATAAAAATACAATCAGGAGTCATGAAACAGCAAATATATCTATGATTTTCCCTTTGATATGGATCTGCTATGTTGTTTTAGAGAAAGACTAATGGGTTGAGTGTGCAAATACTGACATTGTGAACTGCAGCTCTGATAGGAAATTTGGCTGAATCTAGTGGCAGTGGACCGTTTTATTCAGTGACAGTAGAGGTCAGGAAGTCTGCAGCCTATGGAAGCTCTAAGACTGGCCTGCCAGCTATTGACTGGCAGAAGTCTACTAAACCTGCAACAGACAGTTAAACTGCAGAAGTCGAATAGCAGGGTCTTGGAGAAAGACCCAGAGACTGAGGAGAAAAGCTTAAAGTTGGGAGAACAAGAGGGAGAGAACCTAGCTGCATAATTTTTTTGTCTGTGCTTAAGAGAAGCAGCCTATGTTCTTTGTTTTCCAAATTAAAAAGGCATTTTGTTTTCAATACTGACCTTATCATGTCTCAACTTTCTGTAGTCCCTAAAAAATCAGCCTGGTTGTAATACACTGTCACATTTGCCTGTCAATGATAAATTATTCTGTTACTATTATATTTTCAGTGCTGACATCAGAACTAAACAATTAAAATCATGTAGGTTATAGAGAATAATGCCTGTGCAGATATGTTTTATGAAGATTTTTCACACCACTTAAGTGTGTGATAATCCATAAACCTTTAGAGTGAAGCCTGAGATATTTATGAGATTATCACACACCTCGGGTGTGTGAAAAATCCTCATAACACAAATCTGCCACATTTTATGTAATAACAGGGGCAAGGTTTCAATAGGGAAAAAGTAATGCGTTGTAATAAAACAGAGTTTATTTTAACCGGAATTGAACATTTTAACTGCAGATTGATTAACACATTTCAAGGCCAGCAACTGAAGAAGCTGTTTAACAAATATAATACTTTTACAGCATTTGCTTAACTCTGTTAAAACATTTTGTTACAGGATTCAGTTAAGACTCAGTCAAAGGACATCATTTTGACTCAAACATTGGAACTAGAAGTGCAAGGTCAGAGCTCTTTCTGAGTGTGATGGTACTGAAAAACTGCTCTCAGTTTTTTTCCTTGTTGAGGTATCTGCTGCTTTTTTCAAGAGAGACATGGCGATAGTATAAATGCTGTGTTTGAGTAGTGCTTTGTTGTGTCAACAGTGAGTAGAAAGCCAATCTTGAGCCACTGTATTTTTGCATTTCAGAATAGTGACAGCCCAAGAAAGAAATGCTCAAATAACCCAATATTGAGTTATTATGGCATCTGAAAAGTAGACTGAAGCCAATTGATTTGGAGCTCACCAGTAATTATATTTATATAACAGGGGACTGTGTATTACAAGGCTATAATACCAACAACAGGTTCTGGTGACGTGCACAATCGACAGAAAGGCTCTAGAGGTTACAGCATGTCTCCAGAACCTTGAAATGGTATTTTTAGCTTAGTGATACAGAGTCCTCTTCTTTTTATTTTATTTTTTTATAATATATGGATCCGTGGAGTTTAAAAAATGCTGATATCCAACCCCCACATGTACACTCTTTGCAGACAAGAGCTGGTAGATTTTCACTCATTTAGCAAACAGGCTTTGCTTCACCTCAGAACAGTGTTACTGTGCAGTAACATTTCTTTTTTCATTGCTGAGGATGGCTTGGTGTGTAAAGTTATCAAGCAAGTTGGCACATCACAGTGACTGCTGACTATGGAATCTATAAGCCAAAATAAGTTACCTTGTAGTACTCACAATTGGTGGTCTCATTATATATACTGTTGAAACCAAAAGCCACCTCTTCCTGACACTTGCAATCGGTGGTCACATATACTTGACTTTTGTTGGCTAAGCATGAGACTTGCTCTCAGCTGAAGGAGTTAAGATCTCTCAATGACAGCATTATGAGATCTAGTAATACTATCACTAGATGTTTATCAATAGTGTTATGAGACCTTATAATACAGTTAAAGGATTTCTACAATAGTATTATGAGGGTCTTTTGTATGACTTTTGATTGCATTATTTAATATATCCGTATATTACATATATTTATATACATATGTGACAACACACCTCTCCCTTTGGGCTGAAACAGCTTTTAGAGAGGTGTCTGTCCTTGGGTATTCTCTGCCACAAGCCGGATGTTCCTTCCGGCACCTCTTTCAAGTTTACAAACTTGAAATAATTAAACGTGCAATTGCACAAGTTAAAGTCTGGTAGTGTGTCTCTCTCGGGTGGTGGATGCTACACAGAGTTTACTTCAGCCAGTGGCAATACCTTAGAAAAATAACATCACAGTCACAACTGTTGAGCAAATAAATAGCTTTTTACTTAACAAAAAGTGCAATAAGCAGTTAAAGGATATGTATTTACAACACAAGAGAATAACACTCATACAGGAAAAGTAAACAAATGTTTTTAAATAACAGATGGCAAAAGAAGAAGGCTATTACTGAAATATGTTATCACTAAACTTACCCTTTCCTGTCCTTACAAGAGACACTGAACCCTGTTCTAACTGCCAGCTCCCACGGACATAGCTACAAGGTAGGCTCCAAGCTTATGTTTCCCCTCCCAGCTTCCAAAGCACAAGCAGCCTTTTCTGTCTTTTAGAAGGTTATATACTCTGTGGAGAATAGGTCATTCATATTCTCCCTTTAAATGCACCAACCACCTAACATGTATGTATTTAATTGTCTCAATCAGAGTGAACACCTATCAAGGACCAATTATATTCCCTTTTCACCTTAAGTTTATATTTGAATGATCCAGTCCATTCAAATTGCCCTGTGTCCATGTCTGCAGGTCTGTGTGTGTCTGGAGATGTCCACTTGAGATTTATGGCCCAGCTCTTACCTAGCAGCTAGGAATTTCACAAGCTGGATGCTGCTGGACAGGGGATTTCAGCCTGACTGTATTTTTTTACAAACTGCTAAAAAAAATAATGCACCTACAGAATCCAATCCATTAACTCCTTCCTGCCCATTTATGTCACATCTCCCCCCCCAGATAATGAAGGCATGTCCCTTGGGCCCCCCAAGTGACACAGTCATTCATGCAATTACTGAGAAGTGCCCAAAAGTATTCAGCCATGCCATTAGCCCTGCCTAGATAGCCCATCCACATTTGCATTTTGTTTGCCACTGCGATGCTGGATGGTCATGTTGTATGCCTGCAGTACCAAACTCCAACGTAGTAGTTTACCATTTTGCCCACTGGACCTATAAAGCCAAATCAGGGGATTATGATCTGTGACCACAGTTAATTCTCTCCTATATAGGTAAGGCTGCAGCTTCTGAAGGGTGCACACTATTCCCAAGCATTCCTTCTCAATTGTGGCATAAGCCTCCTCTCTGGGCAAAAGCCTTCGGCTGAGGTACACAACAGGGTGTTCCTCCCCCTGCTGGGTAACTTGGCTCAGCACAGCCCCCAGCCCATGATCTGAGGCATCTACATGGACCATAAACTTTAAACTATAATTAGGGCTAGCCAATACAGCTGGGCCACTTAAGGCCTTTTTTAGCTCCTGAAAAGCGACCTCACAGCCTTCTGACCACTTCACTGTATCTGGCTTTACTTTCTTAGTTAAGTCTGTCAGGGGCTTAGCCAGATCGCTATAGTGGGGAACAATCCTTCGGTAGTACCCTGCTGTCCCTAGAAATGCCCTGACCTGTTTCTTTGTGGTAGGAGTAGGCCAGGCCAGGATGACATCAACCTTGGCAGGCTCCGGACGGATGTGTCCACTACCCACCCAGTGTCTAAGTTAGGATACTTCTGCCATACCTGTCTGGCAATTCTCTGCCTTGACTGTCAGACCTGCCTTCTTTAACCTGTGGAACACATTCCGCACATTCTTGATGTGCTCATCCCAGGTCTGGCTGTATATGGCTATATCATCCATATAAGCCAATGCAAACTCACCTACCCCAGACAGAATGCGATCTACAAGCCATTGAAAGGTTGCAGGTGCATTCTTCATTCCAAATGGCATTACTTTAAATTCATATAAACCAAATGGAGTAACAAAAGTTGATCTTTCCCTGGCCACAGGGGTCAGAGGTACCTGCCAATAGCCCTTTGTTAGGTCTACTGTGGTCAAATACTTGGCTCTGGGACTGGTGGCCTTGTGAATGCCTGGACCTTGGAGTATTTCCCAGGCACCATCTGCTCTGCTTGAATGAGATTCTGCCTTACTAGGGAGATGTTAGCCCCTGTGTCCCACAGTCCCTGTGTTACTATTCCATTAACTGTAATAGGACACAGATTCTCATCAAAGGAGAGTAGTTCTTCAGACTGGACACACCTTACAAACACACCAGTGCCCTTTTGATCACCCCCTCCCCCATATCTCTGCCCCTTAACCAGTTTCTGAGGGCAAGTTATATCTCAAGTGTCCCACTTAATTGCAAATATGACATTTCTTGGGACCTATTTCTTGAGTCCCCTTAGAACCAGAGGGCTCTACTTTGGGCTCAGATGCAGGCTGGTTTCCTTTGGGCTGCCCTCCATGGGATCCCTTATAACCATGTGCTGCCCCCCACCATAATACTTACATTGTGTGTATGGCTGGCAAGACAGATACTCGTCAGTGCTTCCTGCCACCTCTGTGGAAGAGGCGCATGACCTGTCTATGAGCCATACACACATGTCCTCAGGTACAATTTTTAGGAATTGTTCTCTCACCAGTACATCTTTAATCAGTTCCACAGTAGTTGCTTTAGTCCCTTCCATCCACCTATCAAGGTAAGTATACAGTTTAACCTGCAGTTCTGCATAACTGTCATCTGGACTTTTCTTTAACTCCCCTAAATTTCCTTCTATAAGCCTCAGGAGTTAATTCAAAATGTTTCAACAACACTGTTTTTACTTTATCCTAATCAGCATAGTCATCATTACTCATTTTAGCAAATGCATGCAACACTCGCCCCGTCAGCAAGGGTGTGAGATACGTTGAACAGGAAGCCTTAGTCAATTTTAATTGATCGCATACTCTCTCAAATGACCTTAAAAATAAATCAAGGTCATCTCCCTCTTTAAACTGAGGAAACAATTTAGAAATCATTTTGGCTTCATGAGGTAAACTCACTCCACCAATACTCATGGTTTGCTGGCTGCGGAGGGTAATCATCTCCATCTCGTGCTGTTGTTTTTTTTTTTCTCTTTCTTCGCATTCTTTCTCCTTTTCCTGACGTTCTTTCTCTCTGTCTTTGCATTCCTTCTGTTTGTCTCTGTGTTCTTTATCTCTGTCTGCCAGTCTCTTTTCTTCAAGTTCTTTCTCTGCTTCCTGTCTTCTTGTCTCTGCTTCCAACCTTCTTACTTCTGCTTCAGCATCCGGTCTTTTCACCTCCAACACCCTTTCTTGCAGCACCAACTACAGTCACAGTGCCTCAAGCTGGTGTGGGGGGTCTGCTGCCTCAGTTCCTGACTCACCCACCCGACTGTCTGCTTCAGATCATGTGCCAAGAGAGTAGCTATGAGGTCTACCCTTTTCTTCTGCTTTAGACCTTCAGGTGGAATCCCCTTTTCCTGGCACCTTTCAAAAAGCTGTGGTACAGTAAGTGAGTCATACTCCATGGAGCTCATTCTCTACTGCTACACTTTACTGTGCTGTCTAGAAACAAATAAAACTGTTGTACAAATGTATCCTCTTGTATATCCTGTTTTGCAATGCTAAGGTAACTGTTCCACTGACAAACTCTGTATGTCAGTGTGCTACGAAGTCTGCAATCATCATCTCACCACTGCCACCAATATGTGACAACCCACCTCTCCCTTTGGGCTGAAACAACTTTTAGAGAGATGTCTGTCCTTGGATATTCACTACCACCAGCCAGACTTTCCTTCCAGCACCTCTTTCAAGAGTACAAACTTGAAATAATTAAACATGCAATTGTACAAGTTAAAGTTTGGTAGTGTGTCTCTCTTGGGTGGTGGATGCTACACAGAGTTTACCTCAGCCAGTGGTATTACCTTAGAAAAATGACATCACATTCACAACTGTTTAGCAAATAAATAGCTTTTTACTTAACAGAAAGTGCAATGAGCAGTTACAGGACATGTATTTACAACACAAGAGAATAACACTCATACAGAAAAAGTAAACAAATGTTTTTAAATAACAGATGGCAAAAGAAGAAGGCTATTACCGAAATATGCTATGACTAAACTTACCCTTCCCTGTCCTTACAAGAGACACTGGACCCTGTTCTAACTGCCAGCTCCCATGGACATAGCTACAAGGTAGGCTCCAAGCTTATGTTTCCCCTCCTAGCTTCCAAAGCACAAGCATCCTTTTCTGTCTTTTAGAAGGTTATATACTCTGTGGAGAATAGGTCATTCATATTCTCCCTTTAAATGCACCAAACACGTATGTATGTATTTAATTGTCCCAATCAGAGTGAACACCTATCAGTGACCAATTATATTCCCTTTTCACCTTAAGTTTATATTTGAATGATTCAATCCATTCAAACTGCCCTGTGTCCATGTCTGCAGGTCTGTGTGTGTCTGGAGATGTCCACTCGAGATTTATGACCCAGCTCTTATCTAGCAGCTAGGAATTCCATAAGCTGGACGCTGCTGGACAGGGGATTTCAGCCTGACTGTATTTTTTTAAAAACTGCTAAAAAAAAAATAAGACACCTACAGAATCCAAACCATTAACTCTTTCCTGCCCATTTCTGTCAAAACATACATACATACATACATATATATATATATATACAGTATATATCTACAATATAAATAGATAAAAAGACAGACAACATATAGACAGACAGATAGACAGACAGACAGACAGACAGATAGATAGATAGATAGATTGATCAATTTAGATGCAAAAATAAAAATTATCTTCATGGTCTGTCTCTTGTACAGTAACTCACCTGTGACCCTTTCACCTCAGCCTGTGGAATCTTATCACAGCCTATGCATACATGTTCAAATGTGATATGAGTCTTTATATAAACAGAAATATTAATCATTCCCTTTCAACTAAGCTAACTAATGGAAAAGTAAAAATAAATGAGCTTCACAAAAATACATACTGGAGACATTAGCACAGGTTATAAAGGGGAGGGTAGTGAAACTGGATTCCCTCTTGACCATTTTGTAACAGTCCTCTAACATGGCATATCCAACACTAATTAGAACTGAAACCTCTTGAGGCCTACAGTAGATTGAGCAAGCTCTAGTGGGAGGAGATTTTGGATCACCAAAATAGTATAATATACTAATAAGTCTATAGACTTACCATCAAATACAAATGAAGGAAAAACTATACTTCACATTCACAGAGATGCCACAGATTCAAAGTTGAAAACAGCTTATCAGTTCTGAAAAACAAACGTTAGGCACACAAGCAATCTGTTAATAAATACTATATATATATATATAGTTTTAGCCAAGTCAATGCATTTTTATTTTATATAGCACCCTATTCCTCTTCTTAGCGCACCTAACAAAATCCACAATATAAGGCAATACAACTATGCAAAACAATAAAAACCGTACTTCCAGTAAAAGCATGAAATGCTCGAGATTAAATATTTGATGTTTTTTTTTAATATAGGTGAATATATGAGCATAAACACAGGGGGCTGGATATTCAAACTGCGCTATTTTGTGGAGCAAGCCCTTGTGCTGCACAAAATAGTTGCGCAGTGGTGTGGCCGGGGTGATATTCAAAGGAATTTGCGCTATTGAGCAACTCCTTTGAATATCACCCCCCAGCCACAGCCACTGTGCATGGTTCAGTGGAACTTGCACCACCGTAAGTGGTCAGAGTGGAGCATTCAAGTTGCGGTGGCGCAAGTACCATTCCACCATGCGCAAATTTCCCATATTCAAAAGTTGACATGCAAATGGGGCCATATTTCATGCAAGGTGCAGGGGGGCCATTTGCATCTATTTATGGCCCCATTTGCATGCCATTAGCATGCAGGTGCACCGATCCCAGAGGACTTGCGCCTGGCACCCTGCCAGGCAGCAGCCATTGGGAACCGATGCCTCCTGCAGCCCGATCGTGGGCAAAAGTGTGAAAATCCCCCTTCCCCCCCGACTGGCCCGATCATGGGCATTAGGTTAAATAAACCCCCAGCAGCCCGATCGTGGGCATAATTGTTAAATGTCCCCCACCAGCCCGATCACGGGCAGCACAGATCCACCCCCAGAACATATCCCTGGTGGTCCAGTGGACCGCTAAGCCCAGTGCGGGCAGCAAAGTGGTGAGCTCCCCAAGACCATATCCCTGGTGATCTAGTGTCCCCCCACCCACCCACCCGCAAGCCTCACCCCGCTCCCCGGCGGCGGCGGGTGGCAGCATCCACCACCTGCCACTCCGCCGCCCGCCCGACTGACTGCCCGGTAGGGCTGGAATGCCATTGATGCAGAGCAGAGCCAATGGTGTGCAGCCCATATCATACAAGGCAGTCCAGATATATTCATTCACATATCTGGACTGCACTTGCTGTATGGGCTGCCGCCCGTGGCTCTTCGCAATGAGCATGCAGCCTACTGGGCAGCGGTCAGTAGGTGGGCGGGCGTGGCAGGCGGTGGATGCTGATGCCCGCCAGCTGCCGGGGGGCGGGTGGTGGGGCTTTGGGTGGGTGGGTGGGGTGGGGGACACTAGATCACCAGGGATATGGTCTTGGGGGAGCTGCTCATCACTTTGCTGCCCGCGATCGGACTTAGCGGTCCACTGGACCACCAGGGATTTGGTCTGGGGAGCTTATCACTTTGCTGCCCGCGATCAAGCTTAGCAGTCCACTGGACCACCAGGGATTTGGTCTAGGGGACTTTCATCACTTTGCTGCCAGCGATCTGACTTCATGGTCCAGTGGACCACCAGGATATATCCTTGGGGGTTACTCTTGCTGCTCATGATCGGGCTGGTGGGGGTGAGTGTTATTTATCACTTTGACCGCGATCGGGCCAGTCGGGGAGGGGTGTTTTGAACATATGCCCCAATCGGCCAGTCAGGGGTGGGGTATTTTTTACACTTTGCCCACTATCGGGCTGCAGGGGGCAATAGGTTGAGGGCCAGCCACAGGTGGCAGCTGCTGTGATATGCCCTGCAATGTGGCAGCTCACCTGTGGGTGGCCCTCGACTTACTCCTTTTTTTTTGGCTCAAAGTTGTGCAGGCGCAGGTTGGGGGTTGCGCCTGCAGAACTCTGCACAGCCTGCTGAATATCGGGCTGTGCAGTTTATGCATGGTTCCTCCCCTTCCAGTTCAGCATGCATTCATTTGCATTGCGCTATTGCTCAGCTTGCCTTGGGGGGCGCAACTGCCTCCTGCTGAATATGGCAGAATGGCGCAATTTCAGACTTCCGCAGGTGCAACCCTATTGCGCATGGTGCAATTCTTTTGAATATCCAGCCCAGAGGCTGTAGCAAATGTTCAAATCCCTTTGGAGTATTCCTATCCTGCACACCCTCCTGAAATACTGATCAATTAGGGACATTGGACCCAATGCAATAAAGGGCAGAAAGTACACACCAGAGGTATGTACTCTGCCTGTGTAGCTCTGCACCTATCGACAGATGCACACAAACTGGTATTCACTATCACTGGCCACCTGTCCATGGCTCCACTCTCCCTGCCACACAGGATTGAGGATGGCAGATGGGGTGGAGTAGTAGACCCAGGCAGGCAGCCAATCAGATACCCATCCTGGGTCCTAGAGTGGATCCCCTTCTCTGCTGGAGCAGTGGAGTGAGGGAAGGCATGGGTCCAGGTGCATGAACAGCACACACAGGCACCCAGGGCATGTATCCTTGTTACCTGGTGTCCAGTGGTCCCTCCTTCTGTCTTATCCCTGTCCCTGAGGCACCACACCTTGCCTGTCACACAGATGTCCCCCCCAGATAGATCTCTCATCCTGGTTTTGTTAGTCAGTCCCCCCCACATTGGATCCCATCCCCAATCAGCTGCAGTAGTTCTCAATGTTCCCCAACATCAGATACCCAGTCCCAATTACCTATGGCAGTTCTCACCCCCACATCAGAGCCCTAGCCCTTGTCTCATTAGTCAGTTATATCCTCCTCACATCGAATACCTGGCCTCAGTCCCATAAGTTAATTAAGTCAACCCCCGCTACCTGAGCCCTGGTCCAGTGGCCCCTGTCCATTGTGTCACAGATGTCCCTTCGGCTCACGATCCCAGCTCCCTCACCCCTCTCATTGGTGGTTAGTGGCCCCCCTGTGGCATCAACAACACCACCAGCATGCCCCATACCTGCATGTCAGTGACACAGAGATGGACAGCAAGTGGCGCATTCCTCCACACTCAACCTTCACCACCCCATCTGACTGATGCTGAGATCATGTTGCCTATTTATAGGGCGATTCGATCTATAGATAGGCAGTGTGCTCCCAGCATCAGTTGGATGGTGGGTGTCTGAGGTAGAGTGTGGAGGGATGTGCTGCTTACTGTCCATCACTGTCTCATCGACATGCAGCTATGGAGGACAGGGGTGGTGGTGTCAATGGCACAAGGGCCACTAACCACCATTGAGGGGTCTGGGGTCTGAGATCAGAAGCAGGAAGGACATCTGTGACATAATGTACAGGGGCTGCTAGGCTGGGGTTCTGGTTGCAGGAGGGGAACTTCACTCACTTATGGGACTGGGGCCTGGGATCTGATGTGACTCATTGGCAATACACACTTTTATGCATAGAGCTAATTACCTTTTTTACTACCAATACCTTTCAAGTATTTGATCCTATCAAGATGCAGTGATGGGAGGAGAAGGGGGTTTAGCTAAACAAGAAATATGGTTTGCACAATATGTAGGCTGCAAATGCGAAAGCCCCCATCAGAAGCATGACAATTCGCTCCCAGCAATTCACTCTAGACATTTTGTTCCCGTCAATTCACTCCTGAGTCAAGTCGCTCCTCCTCATTTCTGCTCCCATCAGTTCTCTCCCGGTACATTTTGTAGTGAAGCTGATATGCTGGTACAGAGCTATTAGACTTCTGCCCTTTTGAATATTGTGCCCAGCTACCTTTTTTTTGTCTCCCAGGGTTGTCCTTCTATTTATTGCATTCACTGCCCTAGTTTATATTTTTTATTTAGTTATGTGCCCTCCTTGAACTTTGTTTTCTCTTTGTTTTTTTTGTTTTTTTATTTTTCTTTAATTTCTCTTTTATTTGCTCCATGTAGGCTCCTGCAGACTGTATTTGTTTTTATTTATTTGTTTACTGAGTTTGCTGTTTTACTTGCTCCCCCTCTCGATGCCTTTATTTTGATGGCCATTGTGTAGCATGGCTGAGAATGATTGGATTATTCCATTTATCACAGAAGTGGCAGTTCAGGAGGATCATAGTCAAGGGCCATTGCAGCTCCAAGGAAGGGCTGAGTAATTGCTGAGTTGAGCTGCAGTTTATGTGGAGTGGCTTTGAGAGAGAGCAGTGTAAGGTGGTGCAAGCACTGGGTGTAATTGCGTTTATTTTTTTTTCTTTCGTAGCAGTCCTTGTGGAGTGGCTGGGTGAGCCACGTAGTGTAGAGCAGGGTTGCTGGGAAGAGATGTCCCTTTGTACACTGGGACAACCAGTCAGCCAGTGGCTGCTTGTCTGAGAAGACTTTGTAAAGCATATGAGTGGAGAGATGTTGTTGCAGCAGTTCTGAAGCCACTGTCAGGAGGGACTACTGATTAGCAGCTTGGAATTTCAATCTGCCTAGCCTGCCTGGGCACACTGGATTGATGGTGCCACTGAGCACTGCAGTTAGTGCAACTTCCAAGGAACAGATGCCTCTCACCACCCCCCCAACCATGCAGAGCTGGCCTTATTCTTTTATGATAACAAATCTGCACAGCAATATTAAGATCCTTGGTACTACTGATACATAAAACAATTAACCACATTTTCGAATGCTCTAACTTTCCTCCGGCATGAGTCATTGGAGTGGGTCGGTTGCTGTGAGAGAGCAAGCTGTTGCGGCGGGTTGAGATGGGAGCATGCTGACTCGGGAGTGGGTTGTCAGGAAAAGGTTGATGGGGAGTGAAAAGATGGGAGAGAATTGTCATGCTCCTGAAGAATACACTGAAGTTTTTCTAGCTGGTAATCACAAAATCAGACTTTGTTTTTTTCGCGCCAGTCTTTACTGACCTAAGGTTATACAAAATTCACTGCTACAAATTTTCCTTAACCAGTTTTAGCAGCCTAGTCAAGGAAGGCAGTGATACAGGCACCACTGCAAAATGAAGCAGACAACCCAGACACAGGAATGAGCCCATATTTTTTATGTGTCAAGTCATCAAGGAACAGATGCAATGTGTCCTCCCCTCTAGAGTAATGAATACTGGTGTGCTCCTCACATAAGAACCTCTGTGGCAGGGAAAGAATGAGCTCTGATGAGTGCATCATAATCCTCAGGATGCAGATGAAATGTGGAGGCATATGTACTGCTGGACAGGGATGGAGGCTCATCAAATGGAACAGTGAATGACCATGCATTTCTGCTGGCTCACAGGCTACAGGGAGAGAATGGAAGGCAGATATAATGACAGTCACCCCACTTACTACCTGGATCATCTACCATAAGCTGGTTCTGGATTACCTTTAATACTACACACCTCCATGTTGCAGCCATGGCGGAAGCTCCTGACTCGGCATGTGCCTGGTTATCTCTCCCTCCCCATCCTCCCAAGGCCATATCCTACACCCCCCACTGATCCCCTCCCCTGCCCCCTCTTTAATCCCTCCATTCCCCTCCACCTGTATGTTACCATATTCAGCCCATAAGACTAGTTCAAAAACATTGTTGCCCTCTTAATGGCAGCCCATACCCATTATCTTTTCCTTCCACCTTCCACTGCCCTCATTTGGCAGCCCCATATCACCCTGGGTCTACTTCATTTTTGCCCTCTGCTGGCAACCTAACTTCCCAGCTTTCCTTGATTGCTGCCCTCGCCCAGCTGCCCTTTCCATGCCTGTTCAGCTTCCCCAGCCTCGTTACTTCTCATATTCCCTTTTACCCACTCCCTATTTTCTGCCAAATGTTTTAGGTGTGTAATTGGGGTTCAAATTCAAATCCTAGCAGAATGGGGATCCTCTTTCTTACTTCCACTTTTACAGCCAATCGGGACCCCTAAGGATCCCTAGGCTTGCTCTGCCCCCACCAATCACCGTGCTCCTTTTGCCTGTATCATTTACCCAGTTTGTGACCTCATCTGGCCCTTCTCCTCCCTCTACTTAGCCTACCATCCCTTCCCTTTTACCGATCAACAACTCTGACATTTCTTATGTTAAACCCCCCGACAATTCCAGTTGACAGAAATGACACCCGATTTTTCGGAGGGATTTTCCCTCAGAAATGATTACTCACAGACAATCTATTTGGGTCCTTCCTTCCTTCCTTCCTTCCTTCCTTCCTTCCTTCCTTCCTTCCTTCCTTCCTTCATTGAATTTTGTTGACCCGGCAGGGTCACTGAGGCTTGAAGTCCCTTTTTAGGGGTGACCAGGGAGAAGGGGGTACAGATGGTAACAAACTGAAATTGAACCAGATTAAGCCTGCTCTGGTTTGTGGACTGGTGTAGCCCATCAATGTGCAAGCACTTCAACTGCACACTGCCCACTGCTTCCCAACAGAGCCCAACATCTCAGGAGCCTGTGGAGTATAAGAACACAGGCTCTCTTGCACACTACCCACTGATCCCCTATGGTGCCCAGCATCACAGAAGCCAGCAGAGTGCAAGAACACAGACTCTCCTGCACACTACCCACTGCTCCCCTATGGAGCCTAACATTACAGGAGCCTGTGGAGTGCAAGAACATAGGTTCTCCTGCATATTACCCACTACTCCCCTATAGAGCTCAACACTACAGGAGCCTGTGGAGCGAAAGAACACAGGCTCTCCTGCACACTACCCAAACTCTCATATGGGGCCCAACATCACAGGAGCCTATGGAGTGCAAGAACACAGGCTCTCCTGCACACTACCCACTGCTCCCCAGTGGAGCCCAACATTGCAGGAGTCTGCAGAGTGCAAGCACAAAGGTTCTCCTGCATGCTACCCACTGCTCCCCTACAGAGCCCAACATCATAGGAGCATGTGGAGTGCAAGAATACAGGTATGGAGGAGCACAGTGAAATGGACCTGCTGTGTTTGTGGACTGGTGTAAAAGGAACTTTAATTTGTTATTTTAATCAACAGATCTAGGAGGATAGTTTTTCTGTAAATGCAGACTGTGTGGACTGTAACTGCAGACTGCTTGGAATTTTGTAGCCGGATCATTTCTCTGTTATCAGACAGTGTGACTAATGTAGCTGTTCAAGAGCTTCACATACACCGAAGTCATGGTATTTTATTTGTTGCTCCTAAGAATGCTGTTTTGCCAAATACACAGCATAGTCGGCTAGAATTCTTATTACTGCAGCTAGTTTTTTATTAAAGTTTTAGCAACATGTACAAAGCCATTTTTTTTGTGGGTAGCAAACACTGGATTCAGATTTACCTGAGCTCTTCTTCCTCAGTCTGCTGGGCTGCACATGTGCAGTATCTGTTTCCCCTCCTCCATTCCTCTTCTGATCTTTCCCGCCTCAACTGTCCTATTTCTTTGCTCACAAGTGTACTCCCCTAACTAACTAGGTATATTTATCCTTCCTTTCCAAGCTTTCCTGCACACTGCCCCTACACCCCTATGGAGCCCAACATTGCAAGAACCTGTGGAGTGTAAGAACACAGGTATGGAGGAGTTCAGTGAAATTTACCTGCAGTGGTTTGTGAACTGGTGTAAAAGGAACTTTAATTTGTTATTTTAGTTGGCAGACCTATGGAGATAATTTTTCTGTAATTGCAGACTGTGTGTACTTTCATTGCAGACTGCATGGAATATCATAGCTGGATCATTTCTCTGTTATAAGACAGTGTGGCTAATGTAACTGTTTGAGAGCTTCACATGCACCGGAGCCTGTTTTGTTCATTGCTCCTAATGTTACTGTTTTGCCAAATACACAGCATAGTGGGCTAGGATTCTTATTACTGTAGCTAGGTTTTAGGGCTGCAGGTAGGCAGATCCTATAGCCCTATTACATTAGCTCTAAAAATTGCCTACCATGGAACTTCCTTTTTGGATTTTTAGAAGTAACCATCCACAACTTCAAAACAGTGTGCTTCCCCTCTGATTTTGCTATTGGCTGCTCTGCCTTAAAAGCAGGGGGGATGCTAATGTGCCTCCCAACTTCTTAGGATATAAACAAATAAACTTTTGAAGCTGCTATCATGTATCCCTTGCAGGGCTGCAAAATGAGCATCTATCCAGTTCAACCAAATAGATTAATTCTAGTTCTTTCAGTAGCTGAGGGATTAACTCATTATCTCCTTACTTTGACTGAATACTGATCCAGTAACACATGGCTAATTAGGCACATGTGTTATGTGGGAGACAGAGCAATGTAAGAAGTAGACCCAGATTCCCTGCCCCCCCCCCAGAAACCTTACATATGCTGTTCAGCCTTGAAGCTGGGAGTCACTATGTATGTAAAAATTTCTACTGTCTACTGCTGTCAGCACTCCCATGTCTAAGTTATGTAGTTCAAAAATTAATTAGAACTACAAAATCAGTTATACAGAGGGTATAATGACTTGAAAAGTTTGCTTTTTTTATTTGTTTCTTTTTGTTTGTTTTCTATTACTGGTCCAAAATAAGTATCTGTTTATAAGTGTATGAGTCCTATTTGATAAATGAATGCTCTGCTATGCCATGCAGCTCCAAATATCAGTACTAGAACAATGTTATCAAGTCAGTCTCTTTTGTAACTAGTTATTCTTTTGCTAACAAGAAAAGTCCCACTAGGCAAATAACCTGTTTTCAGGGGCAACCCAAGGACACTAGGAAGGTTAAGTTACTCTCTTAGGGTCACACAGTATGCAAGAGGAGGTTGTGGGTATCACACCCTATTCTGCTGGATGTATCAAGCTCATTCACAGCTCATTACTCTAATGTCTAGGCTGTTCTTCCAGCCCTGTGCTGTGATTTAATAGCCCCACACAGTCCCACTACACAATGTATTAACACAATGGCCAAACAATAGTAAATAGCACACTGGAGAAAAATACAAACAAGGGATATGGAATATGGTTTATTATGGAAGGCAGAAACAAAGCTCTGAGGAAGGAAAGGGAAGGATTAAAACAAGAAACAAATAATTGGCAATCTCTGCAATTCCCTTTCCACCCCCCCATCCCTGTCAGTTGCTCACAGTCCCAGCTAACAGGCACAGCGATTGTACTATCACCACAGTCCAAAAGAAACCCCTGTATTCTTTTGGGTAACACTGTTGTTGAATCACCCAGAGACAAAATGTTTGATGTAGATGTGGCTATTTAATCTGCACAGTTATTACGTTTAAAATTAAAGGGATTACTATTTGTAATCCAAAACAAGGCCAAATGGCCAAAATGCAGGTCTTCTACCTGGGCACTCCCAAAAGAGACAGTCCAGTCCTGCCTTAACTATCTAACTAAAAGGATTTGGACAAAGGTCTGATTCAGTACTCATGGTATGAAGATCAAATCAGATCCTGAAAGGTTTCAGATGTATAATTCAATTCAATTCAATTCAATTCAATTTTTATTTATAAAGCACCTTTCAAGGCCAAGGCACTGTACAAAATTTTTAAAATAATAAAATCACAACATTTAAAAGTCAGCCACAACTAGCAGAGATACGCTAATCCAAAGAGATATGTTTTTAAAGCAACTTTAAAATTTTCGACGGTTGGACATTCTCTCAACCAATGAGGTAGAGAATTCCACAGGGTCAGTGCTGAAAAAGCAAAGGCACGAAATCCTGATGACTTCAATCAAACCCTGGGAATCTCCAGCAATCCCTCGTTGGCGGAACGGAGAGGGCGGAGGGGGCAATAGGGAATCAGAAGATCTTTCAGGTAACTGGGTCCCTGGTCATGTAGGGCTTTAAAGGTTAGTAAACCAACCTTAAAGGTGATCCGCCACCAAACTGGCAGCCAGTGCAGTTCGCGGAGCACAGGTGTAATATGACTGGTTCTAGAAGTCCCAGTCAATAGCCTGGCTGCTGCATTCTGCACCAGCTGGAGGCGGCGGATATCAACCGCTGGTAGACCTAGGTAGAGGGAGTTGCAGTAGTCAAGACGGGTAGTGACAAAGGCATGGACCAATGTTGGAAGGTCCTCCGGGGGAATCAGATGTTTCACCCGGGTGATATTCCTCAGATGGTAAAAAGAGGACTTGACGACAGCTGACACCTGAAATTTCAGGGTCAAACCATCATCAAAAATAACGCCCAGGTTTTGCACCTGTTTAGAGGTAGAGAGTGGTACACCACCAAATAATAAACTTGATGGTTGCCCAACTCCCACATCCATCCCTGGATGACCTGGATCCACAACCAGCACCTCAGTCTTATCCGGATTGAGTCTCAACCAGCTTGAACTCATCCACAGTCTGATCTCATCAAGGCAACTATTAAGTACAGAGAGTGCATCACCTTGACTGGGGAGAAAGGACAGATATAGCTGAGTATCATCTGCATAGCAGTGAAAACCCAGACTGTATCACCTGATGATTTCTCCTAATGGCAGCATATACACTGCGAACAACATGGGAGCTAAAATGGAGCCTCTGTACCCCTACAAGGCAGGGAGTGAGCGTCAGAGGAATAAATTCCAGTGACAACTCTCTAAAACCTGCCTGTGAGGTAAGAATGAAACCATTTGAGGACTGTACCAGACAGCCCACAAAAGACCCGCAGGCACTCCAATAGCACTCCATGGTCTACAGTGTCAAATGCAGCAGACAGATCGAGAAGGACCAGAATGGTACATGCCTTTCGATCTCTGGCCATTAGGAGGTCGCTCAATACCCGGACAAGGGCAGTCTCTGTACTGTGCCTTTTCCTGAAATCAGACTGGAGAGTATCGTAGACATTGTGAGATATAAGGTAATCATCCAATTGTAACGCAACTGCCTTTTCAATAACCTTACCAACAAATGGCAGGTTAGAGATAGCCGGTAGATTAGCAAGACAATCTGGGTCCAAGGAGGATTTTTTAGGGGTGGATGAACTACCACCTCCTTAAGGGGTCAGGAAGACCCCTCTCCAAAGACATCCAGACAATGTCTGCAAGGATTGGGTAGATAACTTCTACACAACTTACTAAAAGTGGTGTAGACCCGGATCCAAACTACAACTAGTTGGTCGCATTGTTTGGATGATCTTCACAATGTCCCCAAATTAAGGCCGGTAAAAATCTAACCAGACAGACTGAGGGCAGGCCACTTCCAATCGACCACTGCAGTCCCCCATAGGAGGGATCGGACCAGTGCCGGACCTAATGCCAGCAACCTTATCCACAAAAAACCGAGCAAACTCCTTACATGTTAACTGAGAAAAGGCTTCTCTAGACTGAAGACAGACTGGATTGCACAGTCTGTCCACAGTCCGGAAAAGCTGAGCCGGTCGATTATGTGCGGCAGAAATCTCTCTGGACAGGAATTCTGCCTTCTTACGATTGATTTCTGATTGATAGCTATCATAATGAGCCATCAATCTAAGCCTGTCGGCATCAAGGCCTGACTTCCGCCAGACTCTCTCCAGCCTTCGACCTACTCACTTTAACTCCTTCAAGGAGCCGTCAAACCACAGACTTCTTGGACGGAGAGTGAGAGGCCGAACACGAACAGGAGCAATTTTGTCCAGAGCATCCTCCCACAGCCTTATTATAGGCCAATACAAGATCATCTGGACTCATGCATTCACCCGACAAACTCGATAGATCCAGCACCACCATCAGGTCATTGGGGTTAACACCACTTAAAGGGTGGTACTGAACCATTTCCGTAGGGACAGACCTATTGGAGGGGGCCCTGAAGCTGAACCTTATGGTGTAATGGTCATACCAACTGACTGGTTCCACCCCCAAATCAGTGATCTCCATACCCAAGAGAAACACCAGATCCAATGAATGACCACCTATATGGGTAGAGGCAGTAACAACCTGTGTCAGGCCCAGCGTATTCATCAGCTGGAGGAGATTTTGCCCAAACTGAGAGAATTCATCATCGATCCAGGCATTGAAGTCACCCAGAAGTATCAGTCTGGGAAACCTCAGCACCAGGTCGATGATGAAGTCTGCAGTCTCCTGCAGGAATTCTCCACCGTCACCTGGTGGACGGTAGACGAGGAGAATCCCACAACCTGCACCCTCACCCAAGATATATTCAAAGGAGCTGGTGCTTCCCAATGGCACATCCACAAGGCCCAGCTCAGATTTAAACATAGCCGTACACCCCCGCCCCTACGATCCAGCCTTGGACGGTGTATCACTGAGAACCCGGCTGGAGTTACTGAGGCCAATATAGGGCCCGGATTTTCATCAAGCCAGGTCTCGGTGATGCAAGTCAGATCAGATAAACTAGCAAGATCAGCAATAATAGCTGTCTTGTTCTTAATTGATCTGACATTGCATAACACCGCCAAGGCAGGATGAGTTGTCGGGGAAGACCTCAGCACCTGTCCGATTTCTACGGAGCCCTAGGGTATGGGGACAAGACAAGAGCAACCTCTACCCTGACCCCATTTCACCCCAGGGCATCTTCTGGACCCTAGAACCCCAATCCGCCCTCCCCCCTCCTGTCCCCCACCAGGCCCAGCTCTCCACCTTCGTCCACGTCTCCTCAGGATGCCCAATGCACGGCACCTAAAATAGGTGTCAGACGGCAATGGTGGGCACTCAAAGGGACGTAATTCCCTGAGCCTAGTGGGGGAATAATGTCCAACCGTCATTAAATAAATCAAATATCAAAAACAAACCTAAAAATAAAAACACTCTCCACTCTCTCTCACAGAGGGAGAACAAATAAAACAAACAATCTAATTAAATAACAATATAAAAATAAAATCCCTCCCAATCACAGATTAATCCCAACCCAAAAATATCCCAAATAATAAAATGTATTAATAAAGTAACATCAATAAACCAAAACACACTGTCGATGCTAACACATGCCACTGGGTACTCAAAGTTGTACTTTAAAGTTCAATGAAGCACCTCTCACGTGCTGCAATCCAGCATAACGTCAAAGTATTAAAGTATTGTGTTATATTATGTTCAACGAAGCACCTCTCACGTGCTACAGTCCAACGATAATAAAAATGTTAAAATGTTATATACTCCCCCAATACCTCCTCTCACATGGATTGGGATCGTTCATATCAAACAAACTATAAGTAAATATGCACTCTCACCACCCCTAAATCCAAGAACAGGACAGGGACAGAGAAGCCAGTTCTTCAGCACCTCCACATAAAGATAAAAACAGGGTCGAATCCAGCAGGGGAAAGACAGGATAAATTCTCCAACAAACAGTCACACAGTAGAGATCCGAGTATATCCAGACAGGAAAGCAAAACAGTTCCCAATCAGTCCGCTGGTAGCTGATCCTCGCACCACATTTAAATCAAACTCCAGGTAGATGAACATTTTAGGGAACAATCACAGATAGAATGCGAGGACACCCCCAGCCAGTCGACGACCCGCGGCTACAGACGCCTCAACAGTCAGCCCAAGGGCTGAACCCCAAGGCGGCTTAGGAGAAGCTCCGGTCTCTCCCAGCTCCCTAGGGATCACACGGCAACTCCTGCCTGGTCAAAGACTGAAATGGGGGCCGTCACCGTCGCCATCACCTCACAGGACCAAACAAATCTCCACTCGGTCAATGTCTGCTGAAACAGCTGCAATCAAGCCCGCTAGTCAGCGAGCATTATCCTGTCACAAACCCCAACAAATCCACAGATCCAGCAGTGACTCCTTCCCTGCATAAAAGTTCTTGAAAATCTTCAGACGAAGCAATAGGCTCCACAGATCCGCATATCCGTATCCAGATGGTGTATCGATACAAAACGGCAGTACGACAGTGCGACAACGCAATCAACAAAAACAAACAAATAAACTAAATAATTTAAACTGTAAGTTAATTAAAACAAAACTTAAACGAATCACTCTTGATGACGCTTAGTGATTCTTAGTAGCTATCCGTGACTCTCTGTGGCTGACCCAGTGTGGCCGCCATCTTTTGGGTATTTCGGGTAATCAGGAAGGACCTGTCGATAAGCCCCCATCAAGTTGCTGGTCTTGCTAGTGTGCAGTAGCTGCAGGTTGCATGTTGTGGCTCTATATTGTATCAGAGCAGACATAGCCGTGTGAGAGACTTGTAGGCCTGTGATGATTCAACAACTGTGGCACCCATCAGAATATCAGGCAGCTCTTAGGGAGAAGGGGGAGGAAGAAAAAAAAGGATAGTGGTCATGATTTACCCTTCCTGCTGGGAAGGAATGGCCTGCTGCAACTCCTCCCCCTGCTGACAGCGCTGTCTGTTAGGGGCCCTACCATTGTATTTTGCATGGGGCACCAGCAGGGTAAAAGCTTCCACTGGCTGAGGGAGCGAGTGAGAGAGAGAGAAAGAGAGAGAGAGACAGAGAGAGACACACACAGACAGTCAGAGACAGAGACTTGGCTGTTGTGTGCTTTGAAGAAATGAAGTGTGAGTGTGTGTGTGTGTGTGTGTGTGTATCTCTCATCTCTTCTTCACTATTTGTAATCCAAAACAAGGCCAAATGGCCAAAATGCAGATGTTCTACCCGGGCACTCCCAAAAGAGACGGTCCAGCACTGCCTTAACTATCTAACCAAAACAACTGTGTAAAAGGTCTGATTCAGAACTTATGTCAGGCAGATCAAATCAGACCCTAAAAGTTTCAGATGAGTAATGCTAGACTCTCTGGTATACAGTAGCTGCAGGTTGCATGCTGTGGCTCTTTACTATATCATAGTGGACATAGTCACATGAGAGGCTTGTAGGCCTGTGATGATTCAACAACTGTGGCACCCAGCAGAATATCAGGGAGCTCTTAGGGACAAGGGAGAGGAAGAAAAAAAGGATAGTGGTGGTGATTTACCCTTCCTGCTAGAAAGGACTGGCCTGCTGCAACCCCTCCCCCTGCTGGCAACACTGTCTGTTGGGGCCCTGCCATTGAGCTTTGCATGAGGCCCCAGCAGGCCAAAATCTTCCACTGGCTGAGGGAGCAAGTGACAGAGAGAGGGAGAGACACACAGACAGACAGCGACAAAGACTCAGCTGTTGCATACTTTGAAGAAATGAAGAGTGTGTGTGTGTGTGTGTGTGTGTGTGTGTGTGTGTGTCTTTTTCCTTTACAGCAGCACCGTTTGGAAAAATCAATGTAAATGAAATATTGCGAGTGCTGTCTGCATGGCTGTGGCTCTGTCATCTACCTCAAGGTATGTGGGCCACATAGATGCAAAGGGAGCTCTTTTGATGCACACACACACACACACACACACACACACACACACACAGACACACGCACTTGGCACCACAAAGGCATGTATGCAAAGTACATGTTGTATATAATACTGCAAATTCAAGAGCCTTGCTACTAAATTCAAACTTCCTTCAGGTAATTGAGAAATGTGGTCTTCTACTCGCTGCCACTGGACAAGGTTGAAAACTTAATCAGTTACAGGCCATGATAGAAAAATAATGTTAGTAGTATTTAGTCAATCAAATAATTAGCTGCAGCCAGTCAACACATTTAACTGATGGTACACAAGTATGGTCATACTGTATTATAAACAGTCTTATCACTAAGGGTTACAGGAATGGGCCACTGGCAACATACATTTTGCTTTAAAACCATGCATTTGTTTTGGCTTCCAGAATTCAGCAAAACTATGTCATCTACAAGTAGATTAATTATCATGGTGCAAGCTAACCATAAATAGGGGATAAGAAAGTCTTAAGGTCAGCAATAAATATGAATTATTATCGCTTGCCAGTTGCAGGTGTTGTTGGCATGCATCTGCTGTAGATTGTTTTTTGTGATGTTGTGACAGAGCCTGAAAATCCCAAGACAGCCACAGCCCAATGTGACCTACCACAATAGTTACCATTCATCGCTGACCTCAAGACATACTGTATACTCCCATATAGTCTCTGTTTTTACATGCATGCCACTTTCTACAATATATTTTTTCTCTAACTACATTGATTTTCAAATTACATAAGCATAACCCCCACCAAAAAAAATAAAATATGCATCAAAAATCCTAAAATGAAAAGATATTAAATGTACAGCATTACATTGCATGTGAGAGGCCTTCATTAACTGCTACCAGCTCTGCGTGCTCTGTGTTCTCAGTGGCAACCAGATCATATGGAGCTCGTTGGTGATGACAACCTAAAAGGAGTTAGCATTGTCATCAGACGAGGAAGTTGCCTCACTACTGCTGAGGTGGTATGCCAGACTATGGGACCAGTGTCCAGTGGGAAAAGTCCAGAAAAACTCAACATGAGGCGATATAGGAGTGGGACTAATAGTAGACGTTTAAGCAATAAGATATCACTGAGTGTTAGTCAGTGGGAAAGTTACCTGTGCCTCCTGTTGTGGTGTGGCATGAGATGCAGCCATGTGCCTTAAACCACATAGGAAGTGGGTAAGTACTACAAAAACCCTTGCCATGGAGTGCATTATTGTGATAATAAAATGAACCCAGTTGTGGAAAACACTAAAACACAGAATTAATAAATGCTTTTATTAATCAATACATGATGATGTGATGCATTCACCATTCAATAAAATAGTCCTTAATTCAACTGTTTTACGCAGCTGAAAGTAGACTGTGTCGCAGAAGTTGATTTCTCCTTTTCTACTTGAGTCCAATGCATGTGTTTTTATGAACTACTTCAGTTATTTTTAAAGCACTTAGACTCTGCCTTCCTTTCCCACCCTGTTTCTTTTTTTCTCTTTCTTTCACCCACCTCAGCAGGTTTGCACCTTTGGCAGTGCCTGGTAATGACAGGCAGGGGAAGAGGTTTGGCAACTGGGCAGTCACACACCAAGAGGCATGGATTCCACACTGGGATGCCTGAGTCTGTTGCCGGCCAGCATTAGGTTCTGGTGGTATGGGACTCAGTTTTTAGATTCACAGACTGGAAGATGTTCAGGCATTATCCAGAGAACTGCTTGCCTTGTTGCCTGCCAGGTGCTAGGGCTGTGGATCTCACTTCAAATTGTTGGTGGTGACAGAGGGAAAAACTGGTAGCTGTTGTTCATATTGTGAGACCTGCAACACCCATTTACAGGTCAACAGTAGGTGAAAAGATCAATACGAACTTTTCTTCCGAGAAAGCAAATACAAATTTGTTGCAAGCAGGAAGTCACCTTAATTATGGCATCAAAGGTAGCTGCAACCCACTCCTGTGGTCTTAATATAACAGGGTTGTGCTCCTACACACTTCTTTCCGTGGTAGTTCATAGGGAGTAAAGAAACATACCAGTATGTTTATAATTATTGAGCTTGACTCTGTATAGTCATTTGTTTTAAAAAGTTTCCAATGTTTCTTTATAATAATACTTTTTAGATTATTTTCTAATTAATAATTCAGTATCACATATGAATATTCCTTCCTAGTTCCACAATTAACTAAATGACTACTTTTTAGTTTTTGATGCATTCTAGTAACAATATGCTTATGACCATTGGTGAGCTCCCTTATGTACTGTAGTCAGCATGCACTATACTACTTTAATGCAGTACTTCTACATTTACTTCCACACATGTGCGATAGACTCTGGTGCAATGACAGCACAGCAAGAGCTCTGAGTATTCTTTTACTTACTCTTACCACGCTCTCCTCATGCTAAGCAGCTGTATCATCTCTGACCAGACTTTGTATATTTTTGTAAACATCCCTCTGCTGCCACATTTTCATTTCACTACCTTCGTCTTGCACTTTAGCACACCCATTCCAAAAATGTGTCATAATCATGGACTGATTTACAAGATTCAATTCAAATCGTAAGACTTATTTGGGGGGGTACAGTCCCACCATACTCCCCCCGTCATAGCTGACTAACCTTTGGAGGGGGCCTGGGCTGAGGGTGATTAATCTTGTATACCAAGGGGCCTCCAGCAAGAAAATGAATGATAATGGTATACATGGTAGCAGGGTACAACCCTCTGAGAGGCTGTCGCTATCCAATTTCCTCCCCAAGTAGTCCTCCCCAGCAATACAACACTAGCAGATAAACAAACATTGGTAATACATGGTTAACAGGAACAAATACATCACCTTTTGGGCAGAAGTTGACTATCTACTCTGCCCTTCCTCATGAAACAGGCTCATAACAAGGCTATGTTGAAAATTTGGTGTATGAGTATTACAAAACAACAAATGAATGAACCTACATTACTTTTGCTAATGCAGGCTCATACCTTTGGTAATTCTAAATATTTTACACCATGATTCTCACCTACGGCCCTATCAGCTCTGTATTTAAGTTTTAGCAAACTGTACAAAGCCCTGTTTTTTTGTATAGCAAAGAATGAATTTGGATTTACCTGAGCTTTTCTTCCTCAGTCTCATGGGCTGTGCATCTACAGTATATGTCTCCCTTCCTCTATTCCTCTTTTGATCTTTCCCACCTTGACTGTCCTATTCCTTTGTTCCCAAGTATACTCAACTAACTAACTAGATATATTTATTCTTCTTTTCCAGGCACTCCTGCACACTACCCACTTGCTCCCCTATGGAGCCCAACAGCAAGGGAGTCTGCAAAGTGCAAGAACACAGGTACAGAAGAGCACAATAAAAGGGACCTGCTCTCATTTGTGGATGGGTATAGCCCATCGATGCGCAAGTGCATAGACTGCCCCACCAACCCCTCCACCCTCCCACCCTGGTTCAACCCAATATTTATAGGTCTTACCAGTCATGTGACCTAAGTCTCCATTTTTCCACTTAACGGTTACATCTGGTGACCACTAGGAGTCACTAGTGAGCCCTTCCTATCACATCTATCCCTGTTGTACTCAACCCCACACCTCCCTTTCGATCTATAAATCTTCCTATTCTGCCTGCAGTCTCCTAAGGGTCCCATATTATTTTTAACTTCTGCCCCTACCTGGTATTGAATCTTTGATCCCCTTCTCCAAAGGCAAGCACCCTACCTCTATGCTACCTGGCCAGCCAAAAGTAAGGTGGGCAGTTATCCATCTTACCCACAACTTTTGCCTGCCTTTAGTCCTGTCCCCCATTCCTACTCAGTCCTGCCCCCTTCTTCCTTAAGTACAGAGTCCTTATTAGCATTTCTCACTTGTTAGCCATGGACATCTCCATATCCTAGCCCCCTTCCCCACAGTTTCAACTTGAATGCTAAATTTTACTAACTACCTTGGTCAGGCTCCTGGTAAATGATGGGGCCCACTACATACCCTCTTACGTTTGTCTCCCTGTTGGTACTAACTATCCCCAGCTGGCCAGTACAACATGCACCACATCTACTCTCCCCAGTCCTACTCTATTAGAGATAACACTCCTTCATGCACCAGGAGTGTTAGTGCAACTCACCTTCCCATGTCCTGTGTGCATCAATATGGCAAAATGAGCCCTGGTACTCCCACCACTCTCTTTGTAGTATCACACCTTGCCTCAATCATCCCAAGCGTCCTGTAAGCTAAATCAGCTCCAAAACATCATATAATCCCCAAGCCTAATTTGGTAAAGCTCATGCTTATCAAACATGCCATCCTACTTCTACTCCTACTACTAATACTCTCGGTGAATGTGCACCCCAACCCCAGCCCCTTGCAGCCATCAAACAAACTTACTCTAGCAGTCTTAAGGTAGCTAGCAGTCTTAAGGTATCTTTCCTTAACACCCCCAGTCAACTTCCAAGGCTACATCAGTTGCAAGCTTGGGTTGAGCAGCATAAGCCTGACATTCTAGCCACCACTGAAACCTGAGTCTCATCCAAAACACCTGAATCTTCTGCTGCCCCTGCAGGCTATACTTTTTTTAGACCAGATTGGGTTGGTAAGAGAGATGGGGGCTGTGCCATTTACCTCTTAGATACCCTCCAGGGTCATGCCCTCTCACTGTTGTCCACTGGTAATGGTGACCAGGCTGTTGAAGTCAAAATAACCCTGGGGAATAAAGGGAAATCTCTTACTATCCTGTCTGTCTGTATTCCATCTAAGGACATAGCTACTGGCTTTGACACTGTCATTGAATACATTTCCAAACTACCTAATAGCTCCAAGATTATCGCACTTGAAGATTTTAACATCAACTGGCAAGCACCTGAGGCTGGCCCCTTTAAGGATGCCTCTGCGGCTGTAGGCATTACTCAACTTGTCCAATCCCCCACTGGACTAAACTATAGAACTGACACCCATACCCTTTTAGACTTCATTCTTGCAAACCACCTGGAAAGAATTAAGGACACTGAGGTCCTGCCCAACTCCCTCAGTGACCACTCTCCTCTCAGCTGCCAGTGGTCATGCCATTATCCTAGACATCCTAAGAAACTGTCTTACCCGCATGTATTAAAGTGAAAGCAACTTGAACAATTTCAAGAATACTTGTAAAAGTGTGATTGGTCACTAATGGACACTGCACCAAGTGCTGACTTGGCACTAGGGCACTTCATCTCCATTTTCAACAGAGCATGTGCTAAATGTGCTCCCTTCAAAAAAATGAAGTGTAAGTCAACCAGCAACCCCTGGATTACTATGCCTCTCTTAAGCCTGATGACATCCTGGGACAACCTCTGGCATGTAGCACATGCTTCAAAAAACCAAGTGACTGAGAGTGCTACAAGGAGGCAAGGAATGCCTGCACCCATGTAGTACGCCTTGCCAAAATCACCCACTTCCAAGACCAATTCTCTAACTCCTGGGGTAATAACAAACAATTCTGGGAGAGCATAAAAAACCTCATAGGCAAACCCAATAAATGCCTTCCCACAGTACTCAATTTTATTGGTGTTATCACTCAGGATCCTAAACAAATAGTAATATTTTCAATACTGCTTTAACTGACCTGAGTGGTGTACTACCTCCCAACTTCTTTGTTTATTCTCCTTGTCAGCCCAAGGACACTAAAGTGAATACGCCCCCTAATGCACCTCCTTTCTACTTCAAGGCAATAACTGTAACAATAACAATAATGCAAAGACATGCAAGATCATGCACATAGGGAAAAGAAACCCTGAAGCCACCTATAGGCTGGGAGGGGAGTTGCTGGCAGTCACAAAGGAAGAAAAAGACTTGGGCATCATTATCACTGCTGACCTGAAATCATCCAAGCAGACCTCTAAAGCAGTAGGTAAGGCTAGAGAGATGTTAGGGTGTATTAGTAGGGGTATCACAAGTCGTAAGAGGGAGGTAATAATCCCTCTTTACAAGACACTGGTTAGGCCCCAATTGGAGTACTGCGTGCAGTACAGGAGGCCACACCTTCACAAGGACATTAACCAAATTGAGGCAGTCCAGAGAAGGGCAACCAAAATGGTGCAGGGACTGCATCAGGAGATATATGAGGACAGATTAATGGAGCTCAATATGTATACCCCTGAGCAAAGGACAGTGAGAGGTGATACAGTATGATCTGGACATTCAAACACCTTAAGGGCATTAACAAGGTGAGAGTCTAACAAGTTTAAATATAAGAAAAATAGCAGGACAAGAGGACACAGCATGAGATTAGAGGGAGGCCAATTAAGGGGGAATGTGAGGAAATTCTTTTTCACAGAAAGGGTGGTGGATGCGTGGAATGGCCTACCTCAGGAAGTGGTGGCTATGAATACAGTGCAGGGCTTCAAACTGGCATAGGATAGGCATAAGGGAGCAATACAGATGAGTATGAATAGATAGGCCACTGACAGAGCAAAGGCCAATGGCACATTTATAAGGTAGAAAAAGAAATGGGCAGACTGGATGGGACTGGATGGGCCTTGTGGTCCTTATCTGCCATCAACTTCTATGTTTCTATGTTTCTATGTAACTGCCATGACAGCTAAACAATACTTACTGTGTGCCTACAGCAAATCTAGATTTAGTGGTGACACCCTAGATCTTAAAATGCTCCACCTCACCCTTGACACTGTTCTGTCACCCCTCACCAAAACACTCAACCAATCCCTCTTTTTTGGACAATTCCCATAGGTGTGGAAAGTGGCTATTGTGACACTTGTGCACAAGAGTGGGACAGGGCCACACTCCATCTATCGTCTGATTTCCATTCTGCCTCCTCTCTAAAGCATTACAGTGAACAGTTGCTGATCAGCTGACTGACTACCTTGCCACCTACAATATACAATGTGCCCAACAACAAGGCTTCAGAAAAGGCCACAGCACCACCACTGCCCTATTAGAATACACAGATTTCATTCATAAGTCTCTAGATCATGGATACCTTGTGGGGTAAATCAATACTGACCTCACCAAGGCATTAGATGCTGTTAGCCACACCTTACTACTCAGGTCCTTACCGAACCTTGGGGTTGTCTCATGATGTCAATGAATGATTTAATAGTTACCTGGAGGGCATAACCCAAAGAGTGAAAATACTGGACACTCTTTCAGGCAGCCACCTGGTACACTCAGGTGTTCCACAAGGCTCAATGCTGAGTTGTCTTCTATTCAGCATCTTCCTTAATACCCTCAACCTAATCCACTCTACACATCTACTCCTTTACATGGATGACACTCTGCTCCTCACCAGCCAGCCTGATCTTCTGCCTCTTGTCAGCAGTCTGCAAGAAAGTTTCATTGCAGCTGAGTCTTTGTTCTCCCTTCAGAAACTAATTTTAAACTATAAAAAAAGGAAAATGATGTTCTTTGCCAGCCCTCACAGCAAGCATGAAAATGCCCAAGTATGTATTACTAACAACCTTAACGCACCCCTTGAACAAGTCTGCAACTTCAAATATCTTGGCATAACAGTAGAAAGTTACCTTTCCTACAATGATCATGTAAATATACTCTCCAGAGAAGTAAGCATCAGGCAAGGGCTTCTGTACAGACACAGGTGGAGCATGTCCAAAGAAGCACTTTTCCTTGCCATTTCTAGCTCCATCCAGTTAATTATTGACTTTGGGTTAATAGTATATGACTCTGCCACCAATACTACCCTCAAGAGGTTAACTGTTGCCATTAACAAAGCCTGCTACTTAGTCACTGGCTCTCCCCTTAACACCCACACCTGTGACCTCTATACCACAGCGATCTGGTTGAATCTCCAGGGCAGAATTTCCTACCATACTTGCCTCTTTACCTAGCCCCACCAAAGATGTTGTAGCCTCTCAACAGGTCAGATACCCACCATCATACCAGAAGCATAGCCAACCCCTCCTTTAAGGTCCCCTTCATACTACACAGGGACAGCACTTCTTCATGAATAGGGCACCTTCCTGGCTTAATAATCTTCCACCTGACCTCCAATCTGACACCAAAATCAGGCCCTTCAAAGTCAAGCATTGGCAACATCTAATGAATTGCAGTAGCTATGAGTGCCCATCCTAACTCCAACTGTATCTTTCCCTCCCTTCCCTACTGCTCTTACTTTTTACGTATTTGCTGCAATACCCCACTACCCCTACCTCTCCTCTACCCCCGATAATCCCCCCTATCCTTACAATAATTACTTTCTCCCTCCCCTATGTCTGGAACTCTCCATTATTCTACCCTGCTCTCTATCTCAGTGTCTCCCCTACCGTTGATATTTACTGACAAGGTCTTCCTCCCCGACCTCAAAATACCTTGAGTAAAACACTTTAACCCTGTAACATATGCAACCTAGGAGCACTTATTATGCACTTACTGAGTACTGTATGGAATCTGTTTGTATCACATATTTTTTTCTAGTAACATGTACACTTGTTTCGCCCTGTACCATGTTCAACTATTGTACTCTCTGTCTTTCACGTGTAGCCTTTGTAAATGAGCATCTGGCTCAAAGGTTGTAATTCCAAGATTTCAATAAGTAAATTAATTAATTATTAAATAAATAAGCTCTCTGTGGTATTTTTAGTGAATGGGGGAAATTCGACCAGGACACCAGGGAAATTCTCTTACTGCTCCGTAGGAGGTGCTGCTTTCATCGAATAGTAGACCCTGTAATCAGACTTGAGGAAGACATGGATGGAGAAGGAAGGAAGACCTCTCCTCCTGTTTTAGGGTCTGAGAAGATTGAACATGGATTACAAAATGCCGACCAGTTTACTTGCCTGAGTATTTCCAATGGATTACAAATAGTGGTTCAGAGGATGGAGAAAGATGTCCATGACAAATTTTTCCTGGATTTAGAATGTAAATCATGTAGAACTTAACACTCAGCAAGAGCACCTTTTGAATGATGGGGGACCTACTGGGTCAGACATGAAGGAGCAGGATGGAAGTAATTTGCAAATGAAACATGATGCTGAGATGTTCTCTGAACTCGATATACAGCCTGTACCAGAGCTGTAGAACTTGCTGGAAGTTACACCAGACATGAATTCTTTTCTGGGGAAAATGAAGGATGACATTGAAGCTTTTGTTATGTATACAACACTGCTGATGCAGCAGGACAACAGAGGAGTTCTTTATTGGCAGGGAATACTTCAGCATTACCAGATATGTCTGATAGGCCACAAGGGATGGTGGGAACATTGCTACACACTGGGAGGGGGGATTTTCTGGACATACCAAACTTTTGGTTCATCTTCCTAAGGCAGGGGGGTCTCCAGTTACTTTATCTCCTGTAGATATGGAGAGCCTGAAATCCATGACTGATGGGGAGAACTGTAGTACTCACTCCAGATATTGTCTGGGAGCTCATTTGGGTTTCAAAAGTGAACAGATTCTGCTTCTGAGAGGGAGGTGTTTGTTCAAGGGTCAACTGAAAATATTACAATGTTACAGTCCTCTTGTGTCTGCTTCAGATCTCACAATTGCTGAAGTGCTAGAAAGTGCAGGCTAGATGAAAGATGCTGGGCAGCAATCCTGGTAGTCTCCAGGGTTTGTTCCAGCAGGCCAGTTGCTCTCTCTGGAATATGGGTGTGGGAATGGAAGTCCACTCCATTACTCTCCCTCCTGGCTTTGACTCAGAATCCCACTTTAGTATTGCCTGCTCCACATTCCTCGGAAGAAGCTGATGAAGACCAGGCACAGGGTTATGGATGTAATACTGCAAAGGCTGCAGGTTCCCATCAAGCCCAAGACATTGTTGTCCCCTACTGTTCTGGGAGAAAAAGCCCCACTTCCACCCCACCAGAGACATCAGGTGCAATGACTAGCTCACAGCCCCCCCAACATTCCAGGACTTAAGCTGGGCTTTTTCATGCCACTCCAGAACCTGCTAAATGCCAGAATGCTGTCAGGATCAAGTATCGAGGGGGACTGGTGGTGTTTCCTGATAGGATCTATTTCGGGAAATGATTGATCAAAGAAAGTGTACAGTTTCAGGCCTCTGAAGTCTATGCTTTGATTCATACATCTGGGAATTCTATCTTTGATTCAAACTTCAAAACACCTTCTAGGCTGGAACAATTCTGGATGAGATACCAACAGGTTAAAAATATGCCTTTGTGGTCCACCTTTACTGTCTTTCCCTTGACAAAACCTGCTTTTAAGATTATCACGGTTTTGTTTAAAAATGAAGGGGTCTGTGTAAATTATATTCTTCACTGGTTAAAGATGAAATGTACAGTGTTGGGGTTTTCATATCCCATTATGGACTCAGAACAGTTCTGGACAGGGGTATGGAGGATTTGAGTAGTCTCACACAGCTGAATGGTACTATTAAAATTTTGCCCAGTTGCTTTTACTTTGGCAGGGACTGGGGCTTCATTTTCTATACAGGGCAGCCCAAATTATGTTTTCACTGTGGGGCTTATATGGATGTGCATGTGATAGACAAAAATGTTCTTCGAGTGGTGGAATTGGCCATGTGAGTGGAGGATGTACAATTACCCCTCAGCTGCAATATGCATGGTGAGGTTGAACATTCTTTTCAAACTTTTAAATGGGCAGCACATAATAGGCCTGAGGCAGAAAGAGAGGAACAAGGTGATGTGGTTTCCAGAGCCCAGGAAAGGCATATGACTCAACCATACTTGCTCACTGCCAGGTCTGAAAGGGGGGCATCTGCTCTATCACCTTCCCTTACTGGGGCTAGTCGAGTGGCCAACTCTGAGGCCCTTAATTATCCATCATTTTTGGAAGATCATAGTGGGACCGGCATACATATGAGGAGAGTACAAGTGTGCCATCAGTGGCAAATGGCTCTGTAGAGGATGTGGGAGGCAGAGGACAATGTCAAGTCCTGCCGGTTTCCACCAGAGAAGAGATGCCCCCTCCACCCCTATTGGGATGCAAAATGCCCCCTTCCCAGGAGGAGCTCTAGGAACTAAACTGCTAAAAAAAATCACTTTCCAATGTGGTCTGTATGGAAGGAATTTCTGTTGATAATCAATTTTCAGTCTTGGCCAAAAGGAAGACATGGGGAGATTTGGGTGCAGACTCTGATTCATTCTCTATTGCTTCTTCCCTTCTGAAGGTTACTGCTGATACTGATTTGACTTCAACAGATTCAAAAAATCTCATTAAAAGAAAGTGAAGCTAAAGAAAACTATCAAGGTAACTACTTGACCCTGGAACCCTAGAGTCTTCTTGGATATATAAATGTTGGATTGCTTTTCTTTTTCTTCCCTTAATATAAATAGTATTAAAAATAGGAAAAAGAGATTCACTACCTTTGGTATTTTGAGAAGTCTTGGTTTTCATGTTTAATTTTTACAAGATACAAGGTTACATACTATGCCTGGTACCATTTTGGCTTCCGCTGAATGGTTTGGAGGACCCTCTTTTTGGTCAATAGGGGAAGATCCAGTGTTGGGGCGGGTATCTTTTTTGGTACTCCTGGCATATTGGTTAATCAGTTAATCGACCTGATTCCAAGTAGGGTCCTTCTTTTGGACATACAGTATACTGTTTGTATCAGGAATACCATTTGATTACTTTATATGCCCCTCAGACCATGGCTTTACAGATTTGATTTTGAATGTGATCCAGCCATATTTGTTCACTTCAAAGACAGTGTTTTTTTTAAGTTTTTAGCCATCATTTTTTACCTCCTCCTTGGCAATCTGTTCTGCTCCCATGTCCTCACATCCTAATGGGGATCCTGCAGCTGTCTGCCTGTACTGCAACTTCTCACCAACACCCTATAACTCCTTCAGCTTACCCCCCTGTAGTGGGGTGGCAGAGAACCCTCAACTCCCCACCCATCATGGATCCAGTTTTTGGATGCAGCGTTTGCTCAGCGAAAGCACAGACAGCATCATGACGCTGGAAAGGTGCCATCTTTTTCACTTTTTCTTGTCCCTTGGAGTATGGGGTGTGCAATAATACTTGCAGAGGGAAGTGCATGCATGTCCGCATGTGCTCCCTCCGGGCATCTTCCCAAACTCCTCCCCAGGCTGCTACCCAGTGCCATGCCCCCAACCTCTGCTAGGGGGCAACTGGGTACTGACTAGTGAAGACCCACCCTCCTGGAGAAGGAGAGCAGTCCATTGGACACTCAATCCTTCTCAACCCCTGCCAACCCCCGGAGGCCCATGCTCATTCCTGAACATGGGTCACCAGCATAGCATGAGATAAAACGTCCAGTGCCTCAGCCCTCAGCACCACTGGGCCAGCCCAAAGACAGTGGCTTTTGGGAAGGACTTTAACTGTATACTCTCTTTACAGGAAAAGACAGGGAAATCTTCCAAAATGTATAATGATTCCATTTTTTTGAGTAAATTACTACATACTGCTCAACTTAAGGATGGGGCAGGGGTGGGAAGAGGCCCTCCATGCCATACCTTTTATGCCCACCCCGGTGCCATTTCTCTTGCCCTCCCAGGCTGCCCATACCCTGGGCCCCTGGTGTTCTGCGGTAGAGTTTTCTGATTTCTGCAGCAGGGCTGTTTGACTTCAGCGGCAGCATTTTCTGATTTCTGCAGCATGATTTATTTATTTCTCTGGCAGAATGCAGTTCTGTCATTGGCTAAATATGATGTGATGTCATCGATGACATCATATACTGAGCATAGAGAGGGGCTTCAGGATAAACGAGGTGGGAAAGAAAGCCTGATACTATGGAAAAACAGTATATTTATATGAAAATTCACCAAAAAGAATGAATTCTGCGGCACTATATATATTCTGTGGCATGATGCAAATTCTGTGGCAAATTCTGCAACCACAAAATTGCAGAATTCCAGTGGCCTTGCGCCATACCAGTCTTATCTGTGATAGCACCTGGTGACACCAGAGATCCTTCTGACACTGGGGTGCGCAATCCCCCATGTTAGCATCTGTCTACCTACAACAGCATGTCCCTTCTTGATCTTTTGATGTTTGTCCCCCAAAGAACAGTTCAATCAGTGATCTGTCCCCTCACCACCACCTGTCTGTCTGTCTATCTATCTATCTATCTATCTATCTATCTATCTATCTATCTATCTAAACAGACCATGCTGCCCACCCCACTACCACTTTTCTTGTCCCCTCCCCTCCAAGTCACCCATCCCCTAGTTATCTGTGTCAACAACAGGGTGCTCACCCCCAGCGCTGCTGGAGATTCTCCCAACGCTGGGGTGCCCAATCCCCAGTGTTGGCTTTTGTCCCCTACAGTAATGAAAACTGTCCCTCATCAATAATTTTTTTTGAACCTGCAAAAAAATAAAACAGTCCATTAGTGATCTGACACCTCCAAGCACCCCCACCTGCCCCACTCTAACCATCACTCAGCACCCACCTCCCCACACCCCCACACACCCCCTCACTCACCTGAACAGGTCCCATGATGCAGAGTATCTCTTTGACCGAAGAAATGTCTTGCTGCTGGACCAGTAACTACTATATGAGAATGTAAGTTAAGTGTGGTTTAATGTATTCAATGGGGTTTAAACATTTATTCATAACTTTGTCAAATCTGAACAATTTGTCAGCAGATTTTCAGCATGTCCATTTTGTGACCCACCATTCCATGGACAATGGTGGTGCATACCAGGGCAGTGATTTTGTGGTTGCTGTGTAAAATCACCTTTGAGGTGGGTTTTGAAAGTTTCCTTCACCTTTGTTCATGAAGTGGGTCCTAATAAAGCTATGTTGAAAATTTGGGGTAAAAATATTGAAAAACAACAAAGTATTGAATTTTTTACATGCACACTCATAGCTTTGGTAATTTTCAACATTTTGACCCCAGATTTTCAACATAGCCATTTTTTTCACACCACTCCATGAACATGACAGCTGCCATTTTTTAAATCCTGCTCAAAAGATGTTTTCAAATTTCTAGCATGAAATGTCTTTTCAGGGGGTATTTCAGAATTTTCACCTACTGACTTCATGAGGTTAGGTCATAATGTGGCTATGTTGAAAACTTGCATTCAAAATATTGAATTATACAGTGGGGTCTAAAAATTAACTTTTTAGATTGGCCAGCTGCTGCTTTATACCATTGGGTAATTTTTGCAAAACAACCACATGAAGTACCACCCAACTACACATTAAAAAAAAAGCAAAAATCACTACACACACACAACCCTTAGAATTCCAGTACAGCGTCTACACTTCTTTAGGCAGATTGAGTCTTCCCTTGGTGCAGGAGCCAAAGGGTCCCGTGCATCTCCATCTCTTCGTACAGCTCCTGAAGTGACCTGTGTGAATGAAGGTATGATTCCAAAATCTCTGAAAGAAAGAACATTCTTTGAAAAAAAACTTTGTTAATGAATCAGTGAGGGTTCCAGTTCATGCCATAAATGAAGGGAAATGTGGTGTTGGGGTATCCCACCCAAATTCACCATGCCCAGGAAGCAAAAGAAAAAAAAATAGCATTCTGGGTTTCCAAAATCTTAGTGAATCAGTGATGGGGTAGTTCTTGGGGTTCTCAACCCTAATGCCCACTCCATTCCATGAGCAATGTCACACGAGGTCTTGTTTTTTCACACAGGCCCACATTAGTGCTGGACTTTAGGATGGCCAACTTTGGGAGGATGGGGGAAGTGGTAAAAGGGTACCTGGCCAGAATTCAATCTAGTATGGACACTAACCAGAGGTGGGAGCTCATAAAGCTGGGGATAGAGGAGGCAACCAAAACCTGCTGCAAAGCCCAGAGCAAGAAGGCTAGGGCTAAGAAACCAATCTGGTTGAGCAAGGAGGTCATGGAAAAGGTAACGAGGAAAAGAGCTGCCTTTAGGAAGTACAAGAAAACAGGGAGGGGAGGACAGGGAGGAGTACTTGACAGAATCGAAGGAGGTGACAAGGGCATTAAGGGGAGCCAAAGCATCTACGGAACTCAGGCTGGCACAAGGCATTAAGAAGGGGCAGAAGGACTTCTTTAAGTACATCAGGGAGAAAAGGAGCTGTAAGGACCACATAGTAAGGATTAGGAAGGAGGGGGGTTGGGTGGAAGCAGGGTGTGATAAGGCAGAAGCACTAAATGAGTACTTCTGCTCAGTAATAACTAAAGAGAAGAGGGGGGTGACACCCAAGGTGGGAGAAATGGCAGAAGCAGGGGGGGAAGTGGTGACAGATGGGGAAATCATGGAGAGCAGAGTTTGAGAGGGTTTGAAGGCACTGAGGGTGAACAAGGCACCAGGCCCAGATGGCATCCACCCCAGGGTACTGAAGGAGCTGGCAGAGGTCCTTGCAGGACCTTTGACAGACCTTTGTAATGCCTCACTACCTCAGGACTGGAGGATGGCTCATGAGTGGCCCCAAGGATAAACCGGGAAACTACAGACCAGTGAGCCTCACATTCATCGTGGGTAAGCTAATGGAGACTATCCTGAAGGAGAGGCTGGTGGCCCTCCTAGAGGTCAAAGGACTACAGGACAGCAGACAGCATGGCTTCATACATGGCAGATCCTGCCAAACCAACCTGGTCAAGTTCAATGACTGGGTAACTAGGCAACTGGTCAGGGGCCATGCAGTGGATGTCCTGTATCTGGACTTCAGTAAGGCATTCGACTCAGTGCCACATGGAAGGCTGGGAAGGAAGTTAGTAGGCACAGGGGCGGGTGCAAAGCTGGTGAGATGGGTAGGAAACTGGCTGCAGGGAAGGCAACAGAGTGTGGTGGTGGGTGGGGCTCACACCCAAGGGCAGTGATGAGTGGTGTTCTACAGGGCTCGGTGTTGGGACCAGTGTTGTTTGGGATATTCATTGCAGACATATCATGGGACATCAAGAGCAAGATCAGTCTGTTTGCTGATGATACCAAGGTAGGTGCGGTGGTGGATGACCTAGGGGGATGGCAGGGGTTGCAGGATGATCTGGCAAAGCTTGAAACCTGGTCAGACACCTGGCAACTGGGCTTTAATGCCAAAAAGTGCAAGGTGCTGCATTTTGGGATGAAGAACCCAAGGAGGAGTTACCAGCTAGGGGAGTGCAGCTAGCCCAGACAGAGGAGGAGGAGAAGGATCTGGGTGTGCTCATTACAGGGTCAATGAACAACTCGGCACAATGTAGGGAGGCAGCTGCAAAGGCCAACAAAATGCTGGGTTGTATTGCAAGGGTTATATCCTTGAGGAGGGAGGAGGTGATTCTGCCACTGTATAGGTCATTAGTTAGACCACACCTGGAGTACTGCATACAGTACTGGCATCCGTATCTGAAGAGGGACATTAAGTTACTGAAGGGGGTGCAGCGCAGAGCGACAAAGATGATCAGGGGCTGGGGGACTTATCATATGAGAGGAGGTTGAAGGAGTTGAACATGTACTCACTGGAGGAGAGGAGAGACAGGGTGACATGATTGAAACCTTTAAATACATGAAAGGAATAAACAAGATGGGTACAGAGGGGCTGTTCAAAGTAAGGAAGGGGAGGGCCACCAGGGGCCATCATATGAGACAGGAGTGAGGAAGGTTCAGGAGGGAGATGAGGAGACACTTTTTTACAGAAAGGGTGGCGGCTGGGTGGAATGCGTTACCTGCTGAAGTGGTATGCAGTAGAACAGTGGACTGCTTCAAATGAGGATGGGACAGGACAAGGGGGAGGGTTAATGAAGGGGAAGGGTGGAAGGGAGGGGCAGGTGCAGAATAAGAGGTGCTAGCTGCACATTCGAGCAGACTTGATAGACCTCTAGACCTTTATCTGCTGGCAAATTTTGTATGTTCATATGTTCGTACATTGTGGGTCCTGTATGAAGAAAGGTACAACAAATTGCATCATCAACATGTGGCAAGACATACATCTCTACCTGTGAATAGTGTATCACCACAAAGCACTGGCTTGGAGCTGTATCTTGTGCTTCAGACCGGATACCATAGGCTTGGGGGAAGGGTTAGCATTAGGGCTGAGAACCCCAAAGAATACCCAACCACTGATTTGCCAAGAGTCCGGAGATCCAAAATCCTAATGATTTTTCCTTTTGCTGCTTGGAGGGTGGGACTGGGGACTTAAGGTTTGAAACCCTATCACATTCCCTTACTTTCATGGCAATAAGTTACCCTAACTGGTGCATTAACAAAGTTTTTTTTTCCAAAGAATATATATATATATATATATATATATATATATATTCTATGCAAAAAAACTTTGTTAATGTATCATTTAGGGTTACAACACAAAAAGTAAGGAAATTACATGTTTAGGGTTGCCCCCTCTTCCCCCATGGACCTGCCCATCATCCCCAGATTGACAGCTGACAGGGTGTGCCATTGGGGTTGTGAGGCCTAAATCTCACTCCATTCCATGTGTAGTCATATTCACAAGTCATAGTAAAGAAAAATGGGGTGAGATTTAGGCTTCACAACCCCAATGACACACTTCTTCAGCGGTCAATCTGAGGATGATAGGCAGGTCCACGGGGAGTGGGGAGGAGGTGGCAACCCTAAACATGTAATTTTCTTACTTTTTGTTTTGTAACCCTAAATGATGCATTAACAATGTTTTTTGCATAGAATTTTCTTACTTTTTGAGAAAGAATCTAAAAGTAAAAAGTCACGCAAGTTGGTGTGACTGTGGGTCCTTCGGGCCCCATGCTCCCACCAACTTGCACATTTCTGCAGAATTCTGCACCTGCCTACATTTTAGGCACCTAACAACTGAAAAGTACATCCATGGCAGTAAGCATAGCTACCATATAAATTTGAAGCCAGTACTGCAATGGTAAATGCTGTCCACAAAAGTAAACAGTGCCACACAATATCTCTGCAAAAATATGCTGTCTAACACATAAACATGATATTTGAAATCTACAGGACATCCTATCAGCACCCTCCAAATTTCAAGTAAAAAGACCAAACAGTTTCCAAGATATTTAATTTTAAAAATGGTTAAAATTGGGCTAGCTGGTCCCTCCAAATCTAACCATCTAGACCCTCCCTTGCAATCAAAGCTCATGATCAAAGAATCTCGTGATCAAAGAATTTGTAGGTTCACGATCAAAGAATTTGCAGACTTGTGATCAAATAATTAAAAATGGTAAAAATCCATTTTTAGACAAAGGTAAATGAAACCACAGCCATGCCTCGATAGAACAAAGCACCCTTAGCAAAACCCACCCTCATTTGTGTTAATAACCCACCCCTTAGCTGAGAAAATTGATATTTTCAAGTTGTCATCTAATCACACCATCGTGATCAAAGATCGCGGTCAAAGAATCTCGCGATCAAAGAATTTGCAGGCTCATGATCAAAGATCGTTAGTGAGCCGTGATGAAAGAATAAAAAAGTTTAAAACTCTATTTTTTGACAATTTTGAAGCAAACCACTGCCGTGGCTCAATAGAGTGAAACTCCCTGAGTAAAACCCATCCAAGGTTTACTTCAGGAGTGACCCCAGAGCCGAGATATTTGAACTGTTCTGATGCAAAATGAAAACAAGATGGCTGCCATCACGATCAAATAATTCCTCACTATCAAATATTCTTTGATCGTGAGCCTGCAAATTGTTTGATCGTGAGGAGGGACTAGATGGCCAAAACCCCCTTCTTCTTTCATGAAATAACCATATAAATTTTCCCATTGACTTATAATGGGAACTTTAAAGTTTAATAACTTGTGAATGAATTGATATTTTTTCATCAAATGAAAATCGGTATGTTACTTGACCAAAGTTCTTTCAGATGAGCAAAGTTTCAGAGTGGCACACCACACAACAGCCGCACAGTGCCACAGACAAAATCCAAAAAACTGCCCACATAACTGGCGAAAAGTGAATTTTTCAGTGTTTTGGTGCACAAAAACCGTACATCCGACTAAAACAAAATTTTGCAGATCAAGAAATCTACCATGCCCCACTGTGCATGCCAAATTTCATGTAAATCTGTTGAATGGGTCTAAAGTTATTAACATGCAAATTGTCGAATTTAACATAGACGTGTTTACTCAACCCTAAATATAGCGTACTATCGATGCCTTATATATATAAATATATATATATATATATATATATATAAATAGATAGATAGATAGATAGATAATGTACATATTTTGGTCTTTATTGATCTGGAAATCGGGCTCAAAAGTACTGCCCATTTTCAGCTTCACCTGTGGGGGGCAGAAGTAAGCCAGCTGAAACTAAACTAGACTAAGCTGTTGGTGGTATTTTAGTGACTGGGGGACATTTTCCAGGACACCCAGGGAATTCTCATGCTCTTTCTGTGGGAGGCACTATCACTTCCTGTTGAGGGCCATGGAGGATACTAGCCTGATGGGCGATGGAGAAGGAGAATGCAGCATTACTAACACTTGGAATGCAGCCACAAACGCAACGGAGAATATACCCATGGAGCAAAGCATGGCTCCTGCAGAACCTTCAGATGAAAAGCTCTTGCTAATGGCAAGAAAGCTACAGGAAGATTAGAATAACAGTGAAAAACTATTATGTGCACAAATGACTGAAGCAGAAATTAAATATTTCTAAGAAAAAAAACTGACTTGAGAAAGAAACAAAACAAAAGAGGGCTTCCAATAGCCCACCAGGATTAATGGAAAAAAATTAAAAATGAAAACTTCTGTTTTTTTAGATTTTGTGCTGGAACCACTACCCCAGATTTACTTGCTATGGAGACAGTCTCTTCCCATAGCTACTGAAAACACATGTATCTCTAGAAAATGCCTGTTGGGTCCATAGTAACAATGATCAGTGGATCTCTAACCCAGATATTCCATTGTCTGGCACATACAACTCACTCTCTAAGGGGAATATTAACAGCTCCAGAGGGCTGGGGGGGGGGTACTGGGATGCATAGGGGTAGGCATTAGCAGTAGAAAACAAGAAGTTGTTATCCCTGTGTACAGACAGCTAGTGAGACCACATCAAGAGTACTTTGTGCAGTTGTGGAGACCCCATCTCTGCAAAGACATAGACAGGATGGAGGCTGTCCAGAAGAGGGCAACCAAAATGGTGCAGGGTCTGCACCCGAAGACCAGAAGACATATGAAGAGAGACTAAAGGAGCTTAATATGTATATCCTTGAGGAAAGAAGGGAGGGAGGGACATGATAGAAATTTTCAAGTACCTCAAGTGAATCAATAAACTCCAAGAGGGTAGCATCTTTCAGAAAAAGAGATGTGCAAGAACAAGGGAGCACAATTTGAAGATAGGAGGGATGGCTTAGAGGAAATGTGAGGAAGTATTTTTTTTCTCAAGAAGAGGATTGTGGATGCATGGAACAGCCTTCCTGAGGAGGTTGTGGAGTCAAAAACAGTGGGGGAATTCAACAATGCATTGGACAGACATAAGGCAATTCTGGTGGGGAGCAGGAGGAAGTAGGCTGTTGGTTAACTAGGATCTGCAGCTTATCCATCAGGTAGAGAAATGGTCAGACTAGGTGGGCCAAACGATCCTTATCTGCCATCAATTTCTGTGTTTCCATGTTTCCGTTGAGCTGTCACAGCATCAAAGAGAGCTGCTGCCAGCTGCAACTGCTGTGCATACTTCTCAGAACATTACCGTGGAAACAACACACACAGGTACGGCACCTTCAACATCTCCTGCAAAGAAAGGTACTGCTTTTGCTACATTACCCATTGAACAAACTGTCGAGAATATTGATGTTCCCCTTTGGTGTCAGCCTGGAATCAATGCAGAGACTGTACCAAATACAACTGATTCACCACACTGAGACCCACTAAACACTCCTACAGACTCTGTACTCACTCCCCAGGCTTCTAGTTCAGCCTCTACTACTGAATCATCTGATTAAAGACCTACCGCCATGCAGTGGAACTTGCCACAAGAAAACATGCTGTTCAACTGTGATATTTAGGAAGCATGGAAAACCGTGCTGTTTTTTATGTAGAGATGGGTGAAATCTGCAGATTTTGTTCTGCAAAATATTTCACAAATTTTGGGTATTTTGTGAAATATTTTGATGGGTACAAAATGCGAAATTCCTCCCATGAAATGTGGAATTTCACATTTTGAGAAATGCATGAAATTCGCAATCTATTTTGTGAGATAAAAATTAATTTAGTCAGTACTGATAAGTCTTGTGTTTCCCCCACTCTAACATTGCTCCTCATCAAAACTCTCCTCCACCTCCCACATGCAGGCATGCATAAGTAATATATTCTACTTGTAAGTAAAACTAATGATTTAAAGTTGAAATGTAAGTAATTTGGAGCTAAACTCCACCAGTGTTTAGTGTCTATTTTTGTAATGTGCTGTACTGTGTGTGTTCATTTCATTGTATGCCAGTTGTTACATAGCCAATTTTTTTTACCTATTCGAGCAGGTTGGAGCCCATTTGAAAATAACCACCTCAGTGGATGGTCCAGTCGTCAGCTCTTCGCTACAATACTGAGCTGACAGAGAACTTCTAGGTCACAACCTCCCAGTCCAGCCAAGCTGTCCAAAGTGCTCAACTATTACATCGGAGACAACTGTGGCAGCAAGAAATGTGGTTGAGTATCTTCAAACACAGGACTTAAACTAATGTAAATCCTGAAGCTAATGTTTGTGTAGCATACCCTTTCTTTGTCAGATTTGTTGTTTCCTAACTCAGCTCTGTTTGCACTGGATGTGAGGGACTGCAGTCGGCAGTAAACATCACTCTCCTGTAAGCTGCTGTTTCTGGCGACTGTGCACTGAATGAATATTATTTCCCAAATACCACTAACAATGCACATGCACTATTCGTATACTGAATAATTAATACTGCACTATTCATCTGCTATTTGGGAGACATGTCCAAAAAATAAAAAATAAAATAAACTGCCCCTATTCTCCCTAACACCCTCCAGATCATGTCAACAAGAAGCCCCCCCACCCCCACCCTCAGGTAGCAACCACATACAACCTCCCCCCAGCAGCACACACAAAATCTGTAAAAAGAATGAAGTAATAATGTAGTCAAAATGGACAGCTCCACTAAGCAGTCCTGTTCTTGACTGTATCCCCCCTTTGTCATTATCTCACCACACCCCCTCTCTCCCCACTCCCCTGGCTGACTGCAATGTCTTTTTCCCCTTCTTTCCATACCTTCCTTGCCACCCTCCTCTCACGCCTTCCTACCTTGCTACATACAACCTCCTTCTGCCTTGGCCCTACCCCTTTTTCCCTGCCCCCCCACTCTACTCTACCCCTTCCATAGTTCACCCACCTTTCCCAGTAATGCACCCTGCCCCACTGTCTAATTTGACAAGGTCTTCTGCTAGACTGCTAACTTTTCTCCCTCCCCCTCCTCCTCCCACCTGCTAGAGGTGCACCCCCTGAACTCAGTACATTACATTAATGCCTCTGTCAAATGTTGTCTTACACTGTTGACTACACTGATTGTTAATGCTGTAATCTGTGTCTGTTGTTTATTTACATATTTTTTATTATTTGTGTCAACTGTGACTGTGTCTGATGTGGAATTTTTGTAAAAGTGCTCCTGCTCAAAGGTTGTTTCCAGATAATTAATAATTATTATTTTTTTAACATTGATTACTTTATTGTTTTCATTTTCCAAGATATTGTTTACAAGTCATCACAGGAACATCTTATTGTACCATAACTGGAGGATCAAGAGCCATACAGTAAATATCAATTTCAACCATGGTTATAGAGAAAGAACAGGATGAACTATTACCAAAATTAATATGGGTACATATGCCACATACCAATAGAGGGATATACCCTAACCAAATTTAGACTTATTTCAATCTGCACTTCGAGGGGACTAGCGGGTTATCAAAAGTGGGGGAGAGGGGTTAAGTAAATGAGGAGAATCCCCCCATCCATTGATAACCAAGGAAAGTGTATGGGGAAAACAGTGTTTGCTCACGTCTGGGTCCTCATTCAAATACAAGGTGGTCATGAGTGGAGAAGCTGGAGGAATAATGTAGCATGTCATCCTATTCCACCAATGGGAGGGTTGCCAGGTGGCATTGGTGGGAGTGTAGATTATTATCCCACTTTCTGTGTTATTAAGATAGCTGCCCCCTGGCTGGAATAGGAGAGTCTTTCAAGGCAGGCCAGAGTGGCTAGGGCAGAGTACCATGTCGCAATGGAGGGTGGGTGGGGTTGCCACCATTTCATCAGTATTGACTTTTGCTTCTAACACAGCGACCAAAACCCAACCTTTTAGAGGTGATGAGAGATGGTTCAAAGAGGCTGGGTCCCCCAGCAGTAACATTAGATTGGTGTGGTAGAGTGGGTAGCCCACCACTCTAGCACAGTCCTCCATAACAGAAAACCAAAAGGAGGTCAACATGGGGCACTGCCAGAGTACATGTGCTTTATGGACAGGACTTTGCCACATCCCCAGCAATCTGAGTGACTTACAGCCCCTTAGAAATATAGGAGAGTTGGGGTTCTATACCACCAGAGGATGATCTTAAGTTGGATAATCTGACTTTTGGCATCCTTATAAGAGGTGTGAGCTACCCTGCTAGAGAGATTCCAGGTGTCGAGTGAGACTGTAGTTTGAAGGTCTGTCACCCATTTTTGTCTGCAGGATCTTGTAGGGTCTGGTTGGGCATCCCTAAGGGCCCTGTATATCTTCCAAGATAGGCCAGTCTGTGTCACTTGTTTATATAGATCACCCAGCTAATGCCATTTGGAGTTCAGGACTGCTTGGGTCAGATAAGATCTGATGGCACTGCAGATTAGGAAGTATCTCCAGAAGTCCTGGGCTGGAAGGTTGTACTGGGCCTTAAGCTGATCAAAGGACATCAATTCCTCAGAGTTGGGCATGTATAGGTCCTGCAGGATCTTAATACTCTTATCAGCCCAGCTGGGCCAGAGAATTATTTTATTCTCAGTAGTGATACTTCTGTTGTTCCAGAGGGGGGTGTACCTCAGCAGAGGATGCTAAGCAAGCCGTGGCATGTGAGAAGCAATCATAGCTGCACGGCAGGCCCTACCCATCTCCGACATAACTGACATAGCCCAAGAAGGTGAAGATGGAGAAGGAAGAAGAAGTGAGCAAAGGGAAGTCTCCTGAGCCAAGTGGGCTTTCAATACAACCCACAAAGGGCAGCAGGCAGAGGGGGTAACAAACCAGTTTTTTGCTTGGGCAGCCAGGTACACCAGCTGATATCCTTGGAAGCAGGGGAGACCCAGGCCTCCTATGGACCAGTGGGCCTGAAGCTTGGACTTGCCCCACTGGGGATACTTGCCCTCCCATAAGAGAAGGCCAACTAGTCTATCCAAAGCCCAAAATAACTTAGGAGAGAGGCAGATAGGGAGGTTGTTAAAAAGGTAGGATACCCTAGGGAACAGGAACATCCGTATGGTCTCAACATTGCTCAGCAAAGAGAGAGATTAAGCTTGCACTGTCAATCAACCTCCACTGCTAGAGAGCAGAGGAGAGTAAAGGGGAGCATTTTGCAGTCTCCAGCTCCTTCCGTTTTGTGGTTATGGTCACCCCAAGGTAAGAAAAGCTCTGAGGGGACCCAGAGATGTCCGTGCCCTGCAGGCAGTCCTGGGAACAGGCCACATTCAGGGGAGCCAGTACGGTTTTCTTTCAGTTTTCCTGAAGCCCTGAAAGGATAGAGAAATCTTGCAGAGTTGACCAGGTAAGAGGTGCCTCCCACCTGGGTACCTGCAATGGCTTTGGTGCCTTTAAGCTTTCTGGCTAAGGGTTCTGGGGCCAAAAGAAACAGCAGGGGAGAAAGTGGGCATCCTTGACAGGTCCCTCTTTGCAGGTGAACTGGGGAGGAAATGTCCTTACTGGTGAGTATTCTAGCCATTGGTGAATTGTATAGGGTGGAGATCCAACCCCGAAAGTAAGAGCCAAATCCATAGAGCCTTAAAACATCATGCAGGGACTTCCACTCCATGGAGTCTAAAGCTTTGGAGAAGTCCACTGCCGGAGCAGCCATAGGTTCTGGAGAGTGCAAAGCCATCTATTTATGATTGAGCACCAGTCTGATGTTGTCAGAGCCAGAGTTCCCTTTAGAAAACCTGGCTTGAGAGGCAGGGATGATAGAATGCAAGACGCCAACTAATCTGTTAGCAAGGATCTTAGCAACTATCTTTGTGTCTATGGAGAGGAATGAGATGGGATGAAAGTTGGAGCAGTCTAGGGAGCCTGAGGATTTTTAAGGGAGAAGAGTGAAGAGTGCATCCTTCATCATGGGAGGTAAGGAGCCTCTTGCATGGGCCTCCTGCAAGGCCATAAGGAGGGGTGGAATCTCCTCCTTAAGCAGCTGACTTAGTTCTACTGTCATGCCATCTGACCCAGGATCCTTCCATTTTGCTAACTGAAATAAGACAGAGCGTAGTTCTCCAGGGCTGATTGGCTGCTCCAACACCACCTGGGATGCTGAAGAGGTTCAGGGATCCTCAAAAGACCTACAGAACTCTTCTAGTCTTTTTGCAAGACTTCCTGCATTTAGTGAGGCCTTGGATTGATACAAATCTTGATAGAACAACGTCATTACACTGTTTACAAACTTGGTGTCAGAGACTGTCTTCCCCGATACATCTCTCAAAGCATGAATCCGAGATGCTGCCTGCTGCTTTCTGAGCTGGTAGGGCAGCAGTTTGCCCCTTTGGCCCCTCCTTCCCAGAATTTATGTTTAAATCTGAAATGCTGCCACTCAGCTTTATGAGAGAGGATGGTATTAATGTGATATTTAAGCCCAGTGATAGAAGATACCAGGGATCAGTCCTTATGTACAAGAGGGGAGGCCCTGAATCTAGATTCCAGGTTCAATATCTCCACATGCAGCATAACAAGATCCTTCCTGTGGGCTTTGTTTTTAGCCGCCAAGTATGAAATAATCCACCCCCTTAGGACTGCTTTGAAAGCTTCCCAAACTGTGCCAGCATTCACTTACCCACCAGCATTGACTTAGAAGTAGCATTTAGCCTCTTCCTTGGTAATCTTTTGGGTACCGAAACAAGTAATCAAAGATCCACAGGGCCGTTTCCTTTTTATCCATGGTTTTTGGTGGGCTACGGAGCTCTTGCTGGGGATGGTCGAAGGGCCCAATTTCGACTCCCCCGATTTTTTCATGAAGTTAATTGATACCCTGCAGCCATTTTACTCTTTGCCAATGGTAGTGGGTGGGGATATGAATGTGGTATTGGATTCCTTAATGGACCACTCTATCTCTAGGAGCTGATCATGCTCTCCAGCTCAAAGAGCGCTATCTGAATTTTTAGAACTGTATGCTCTCTGTGATATCTGGTGAGTGCTCCACCCTAAACATAAAGAATTTACCTTCACATCCCCGGTCCACAACACTTCATCCCGCATTGACTATATTTTTCTCTCACAGCCTTCTCCCCAGAGTGGCCAAAGCCTCTTTATAGCCAGGCCCCCCATCTGACCATGCTTTAGTAGTTTGCCATCTAGTGTCCCTAGATATGCCCAAGAGATCTTTCAGATGGAAAATAAATAATTACATGCTAAAAGAGGAGAAAATAGCCTGAGTAATTGATGAACACATTCAGCAGTTTATAGAACTTAATTCCGGCTCTGTGGAGAGACCGGACATATTGTGGGGAGCCTTTAAGACATTTATAAGGGGTGCCTTGATCAGCCTAGCCACTTTTCGGAAAAAAGAAAAAGAGGGACAGTTGAAAGGGCTATTACGGGAAATACAGGATAACGAAGGCAGTGGTAGTTCACCTCTAACTGATCTTGAAAAACAGGAATTAATCAAACTTAAGGAGGAGTATCAAGAGTTACTGAGGGATAGAGCTGAATATGCAATCCTCAGGGCTAAGGCAGCATATTCTGACACTGGGAAAAAAGCTGGAAAGCTGCTGGCACTGAGGATCAGGCAAATGGAAGTGGACCGGCACATTCTGGCGATTATCTCCCCGACCACCAACACTCTCCTAACATCAACTGAGGAGATAGTCTTGGAATTTCAAAGATATTACACTGAGTTGTATAGCCTCAAAGAGTTGGCCCCAGACACCAATATTAATTATTATTTGGGGACTATCGGGTTACCTTCTCTGAAAAATTACCAACAGGACCATCTAATTGCCCCTATAACTAGGGAGGAGGTTTTTGAAGTCATAAAGGCCCTACCCATAGATAAATCCCAAGGGCCTGATGAGTTTTCAGCGAATTTTTACAAAAAATTCATAAATCTCTTACTTCCCATGTTACTGTCCCTTTTCCACCATATCCTATCAGGGGCTCAAACTGACCCAACTTTGTGGGAGGCCTTAATTGTGCTGATTCTAAAGCCCGGGAAAAATCCAGAGTCACCTGCTAGTTATCGCCCGATATCTCTAATGAATCAAGACATTAAAATCCTAGCCAAGATCTTAGCAAATCGCCTTTTGTCAGTTATCCCTGATATGATTGGGCCAGAGCAAGTCGGATTCATACGAGGGCGGTCGTCAACAGATCACCTAAGGACCCTGTCACATGTCCTCTCCGAGTCCAGAGATGCCCCTTACCCAGCAGTTCTAGTTTCCCTGGATGCGGAGAAGGCATTCGACAGGGTAGACTGGAATTTTCTTATAAGGACCTTGAACGCATGCAATTTTCCCAAACTTTTCCAAAAGTGGATCAGAATTTTTTATAGTGTCCCGTCAGCTAGGGCGGTGGTAAACGGAGTGATCTCCGATAAGTTCTCATTATACTCTGGTACCAGACAGGGTTGTCCCCTTTCACCATTGCTCTTTATCTTATATCTGGAGCCCCTGATTAGAAGGGTCAAGCAGTGTCCCCTAATAAGGGGGTGGCCATGCAAGGGGTAGAGATTAAAATATCGATGTACGCGGATGACTTATTACTACAACTAACAGACCAAGTAACTCAATACCGGAGCTGTTGGGAGTGATTCAAGAGTTCGCCAAGCTTTACAATTACAAATTGAACATAGACAAATCTCAGATATTCCCGCTTAATTATAGAGTGAACAAAACCCTAGTTAGCCAGAGTGGAATGTCCTGGTCGTCGAACTCTTTGAAATATCTGGGGATTCAGGTGGTGAGGGATCCAACCCAACTTTTCAGACTTAATCTGGACGATTTAGTTAAAACACTGGATGGAGACTTGAAAAGATGGTCCAAGTTACCCATTACACTCTGGGAATGTGTAAATCTTATCAAGATGAATTTCTTCCCTAGGATTTTTTATCCGTTACACTTGCTCAACACATGGATTCCATATGCATGGTTCCGCAAATTTAATGCAATAATAACCAATTTTATCTGAGCCGGAAAACAACCCAGAATAGCATACCACAAGCTAGCTGCCCTAAAGGACAGAGGGGGTCTCCGCCTCCCGTCCCTAGTGTTTTATTTCTGGGCAAGCCATATGGTTAAATACTTAAGATGGTTGGAAGGTGAAGAGGGGCTTGCTGCTGCAGGAAAGCTTACCGTTGTGGTTGGGAATAGAGTTGTCCTATATCAAACAGGAGGGTTTGATGCCATTATCCTTATTGCATATTAAGCTAAAGGACCTCCCCCCAAACTTGAGACTCACCCCACTAGCAATTTCAGTTAAGGTGCACACACAGATATGTGCGAGCATGGAATATAGGCAGTAGAGGGACCTGGCCCAACCGATTTGCGGCAACCCTAATATAAAGCTTGATGGCAAACCGATTAATAGGACCTGGCTCCCACAGCTTGACAATGTCACTCTTGCTCAGTTAGTGGCTCAGGACGGCTTGTGGCTCCAGGTCTCCACTATTTTGAGTAGGCTTGCCATACCTGTCAAATCCATTTTTAAGGTCTACCAGCTAATGCATCTATTAGTAAATGATATTGGCCCAATTTATCCTTCTTCCCAAAAGAATAGGTTCCAAGATGTCCTAGGAACACTTGTGGGTCACAGATATTCGGTGTCCAAGATCTCTAAATGTCTATACGATTGCAAATATCCTGAAGAGTTCATACCCAAAAAGTATTGGGCCGTTTACTTCCCAGGGCCAGAAATAGATGGAGCAGCTCTTTGGAAGAATGTCCACAAATACATTAAACAGGATAGACTGAAATTGGTGCAGTTCCGTACACTGCACAATATATATTACACTCCTCAGAAACTTCAGAAGCTTGGTCTCAGGGACACAGCCCTTTGTTCCAGATGTGGACAAGAGGAGGGTACGCTGTACCATATATTCTGGTCATGTTTGAAGGTTGCTACTCTCTGGAATGAGGTTCGGTGCAGATTGGATCCTTTACTGGGCCTTTCTGATCTTTTCTGTCCTGAGGTGTGCTTGCTAGGTGACTATGCTTCCATCTCAGTTGCATCTAGGAGGTACTACATGACCTTAATCTCATTATCAATTAAAAAGGTCAATCTTAGACATTGGAAGGGTAGTGCGGATATATCTTATTCTGAGTGCCTCAAGGAGATCTTGCTTAACCTCAGGATGGAAAAGATGATGGCGAGTCTAAATAACAAGTTGACTATATACAATAGCATTTGGGAACCTTTACGAACGCTGCTGAGTATTTAAGATATATTTTGGTTGGCCATTCAGGACACTATCTAGATGGTGAGCTGTGCTGGGGAAGGGGATGGAGGTGGGAAGGGGGAGCAGTCTCTTTCATAATTCTATGTATGGCTTAAAGGAGAAATGTCATTATGCACTGTAAAGAGCTGCTCCGCTTTGTTTTTGTGAAAATGAATAAACTTTGAATTAAAAAAAAATAATAATAATCTTTTGGAACTCCTTGTCCTCAAGGAGCAAGGGATTACATCTCCATCTTGTACTTGAGGGACTTTGATCAAGAAAGAAGAAGTTACAGGAGATTGGGCATGATCAGATATGAGTATGTTGGTCACAGCAGTATTGCTGATGCCCAGGGCTGCATCTTGGTTGGCCAACAAGTAGTCAATGCAGCTATGGGTATTATAAACAGAGGAGAAAAAGGTGTAGTCCCTACCAGTAGAACTGTCACACCTCCAGAGGTCGATTAAGCCCCATTCCTCCACAAGTACTTACTGGGCTGCTCTTGCCCTAGGATGTGTTTGGGGAGTAGGATGAGACCTATCCAGAAATATGTCAAGGACCAAGTTAAAGTCCCCGCTAACTAAAATCGGTAGGTGCAAATTACCTTTGATAAGTGAAGTGCGAACCTGACTGACTTCAACTAGAAAGTCAAGAGCATCAGTGTTGTGACCATATATGTTTGCAACTATTGCCTTGCCCCCAGGGAATGAGAATTGGTCTGCTATCCATCGGCCATGGGTATCTTGTCTTCACAGCCTCGTCAGTCCAGTTACTGGCTCTGTATATTAAGATGGCTTCCCCCTGGATTTGGTAGAGGCTGAGCTAGCTAGCACCTTCCCTACCCACATCTTCCTAAGCCACTGCACTGTCCTACTGGTGATGTGCGTCTCCTGAACAATGGCTATTTCTGTCCAGAGAGAACAGAGGTGCCACAGTACTTTGGTGCATTTTACCAGATGGTTAAGGCCTTGTATATTCCAGGAGATATGCCTCACCCAAAAATTAATGCACTGGGATCCAGCCATCCCATTCTAGAAGTAGGGGAGAAGAAAAAACACTCATCTCCTGAGCACCAAAAAAGAAAGCTTGAAGCTGACCTGGACTTCAAGGAACCACTTTGTGCAACCTTGAAACCAGGGAGGAAGTGCAGTGAGACAAGTCCTGTGATGTATGAAATTGAGCAAATCTTGTAACCTTATTAAAGAGAGAACAGGGATCAAGAAAAGGCAAATAAGTCACAGTATAACAACACTGTAAAATGTTTTAAGGCAAAAAGAGTGTCCTAAGAGAAATTTCCTATTGTGAAACCACTAAACATGAGGAGGTAAACACGCAAGGGAAGTCCAATAAAAAGAAAATGCAGGTCCCCGGCCACGCTAGCTCACTCAACCATCTGGGGTTTAGGAAGGATCAGTCATGGAAAGACTCACCCTTGACTGGACTGTACACCTCTAGTAGGTGATCCAGGATGGGGGGGTCCGGGGCATATGGAGCTAGGGAAGGGAGCACAGAGAAGGGGGAGGAAGATAATGAATGAACCAGCCCCCCCGACTGCCAGGGTTAATAGAAATAATAAACGCCTGAGCTATAGTCTGAACAACTAATAGGAGTAGCAAGAAAACCTCTCTAGCTTCAGTAGCAGGAGCTGATCATAAATAGCATAATTCACAAAAGTCCTGCCATTAACTTCCAATTTGTCCTGCTTGTGCGATCTATCAACATCAGGGCCTAAAGCCACACCTAGCTAGAATGTCTGGAATTTACATCAGCCAGGGAAAATAGGAGAAGACAAAGAAAGGGTAAGGGAGATCTGCTGACCTCAATATGGCAGTGAACAGGTCTTGCCTTCTACAGAGTCTGACCTTGTGACCCCTCTTAGCAGTAGTAAAGAAGAGGGGGTATAGTGTAGGTAGTCAATGTTCCCGCCCCCAATTGTCCCAGAGAAGAGGAGCTTGTTAGCAGAAGTGAGGGGTAATCAAGGGTAAGTTAGCCAATCAGGGGCACCTAGCTGGGGGCTGTCATAATCCAGCTACTTAGCATAACAAATAAACAGGAACCAACAACACTATAATAGGAGTCCAAGAAAAATAGTCCAAAAGCTTAGCTACACATAGTCCTTCTGGATGTCACCCCTCCGGTCTTGTGAATGAAGATGCAGCAACCTTCTCTGAGTCCCAGCGGTGTGGTAAGCCCTCTGCCACTGCCGCCATGAAGGTTTTAATACCAGGTCTAATCGGGAGGTTGGACACATCAGGTTCTTCAGTTCACTTAGCTGATTCCTCGGCCCAATCCAGAGGTGCAGAGGTATCCACATCTTAAGCAGATGATCCAGGCATGTCTTCTTCTGAGGCTGAGTCTTCCCGTGAGTGTTTGGCTTGAGGACAAACTGAGTACTGATAGGGCTCAGAGCACTGGCAGCTTCTGGATCTTGGTGTAGGATGCCCTAAAGATTGTGTTTTGTTAAAGTTCAAGCCCTGTTCTGATGGTTTGGGCTGTTGTTCTGTGAGGGAGGGCCCTAGGTTAGTTGAGGCAGAGAAGTCTAAGAGCCCTTTTGAGCTGGGCTTGGAGACCCTTTAGCCGTGGGACTGGTCTGGCCCTGAAACGAGTCATTGGGAATTTGTTGCTCCTTTGCTGTGTTCCTCCTGAGGTTATTCTGTCCTCCTGGGACCCAAAGGTATCTGGGAGATGTAGTGTGCTTCAGAATAGTGGGCCAGTACCTAGAAAGCCAGTCTTCAACCTCTCATGGGTTCTGGGCCAGAATATCCCTGCCATCTTTAACCACATATAATGAGGTGAGTCCCTTAAAATGATATTTAAAGCCATGTGCCAGAAAAACTTATTTCAGGGAGCCATAGGATTTGCACTTGACTGACACCTCATGGGAGCAGTCCTTGTAGAATGATATACCAGATCCCCTCCAAGTAATGTCCCCAAGATCTTTGGCAGCTCTGAGGATTTTTTCCTTCACTGAGTACCTGGGCAGATAGGCAATGATGGGCCTGGTGGTAGTGCAGTCTTTGTAGCCACCCAACATCTACTGGGCCCCTCCATCTGTCTCCCAGCAGCTGAGGTATAAGCTCATTAAGAAAGCATCCTATATTTTGCCCCTCTGCCCCCTCAGGGATGGCCAATATTCTTATGTTGTTCAGGCATCCCCAATTTTCCTGGTCCTCGGCTTGTTCCCACAACTTGGCTAATATCACTTCATGTTCTTGGAGCCTCTGCCACGCTAGGCCTTGGTGCCTCTCTAGCTCTTCTGTGTGCTGCTCCATCACATTTATTTTATCCACTAATTGGCAGACATCTGCAACATTACCAGTTACAGCAGCACTGATCCCATCCACCCAGACCAGCAGGGCTTCCAACATTTTGGTTATGTAGAAGAGGGAGTCCCCAGCTTGCAGTTGCTAATGTGATGGGGTCTTGGCAGTATTCTGGGAGTAGCGATGGGCTGGGATGGATTCAAAGTCATCATGTCCTTCACGATGAAGGGTACTGAGGCAGGTTCTGGTCAAATCTGCAAGGTGGAGGTGTTTATCAGGCAGAGTAGCTGGCCCGCCATAATCAAAATGCTGTGGTCCCCACAGTAAAGGCCGTGCAAGTAGTGGTAGCTGCTGCTATATGGCCTGCTGCATCTGAAGCGATGCACTGGAGCCCCCACTCAATTCAGCTGGTGTGATTAAGCAGGAGCTAAAATATTCACCTCGAGGCAGTGGGTGGAGGTCGGTTATGAAAACCCCATAAGTGGAGTATCAGATGAGCCATGGATCATATCAGGAAAGCGCAGATTTCACCTAGGGAAGGATGGAGAAAATGGATCATGCAGCCATCTCGCCAGCACTCAAGCCACATACCCCAAATAATTAATAAATAAAATAACCCACCTGCCACTCATGGCCGGCTACCAACTTGCTTTCAATGTGTTCTTCAGAATAGGAATCAAATTTAACATAGCAGCCCCCCCCCACACCATCAGTCAGGCAGCCAGCCACACAGAAGAATAGGAATAGAAGAAGGCTACCAACACAGCAACCCACCTTCCTCATTCCATGGTCTGCTGCCTTCTGAATGAAGACAGTACTGCTCTGGACATTGGTTACATAGTAAAACCCAATGATCACATAATCATCGGATTTTGCTATGCAACCAAGCATGGTACTATCTTCATTCAAAAGGAGACTGACCATGGAACAAGAAGGGTTGGCTGCTTAGTCAGTCACCTTCGGCTATTCCTATTCTTCTTTGTGGCTGGCTGGTGGTGATGATGGTGGTGGGGGGAGGTGCTATGTTGAATTTGATACTTGCAGGTGAATGGGAGGGGGTCTAAAAAGCAATCTGGAAATCAGTGTGAAAAAAAGTTCCACTGAATCTATTTGGTATAGCTCAGAGCAAATGGGGGGGTGCAGTCACTCAGAAATTAACTAAAGAGGTCACGTGATGCAGAGCACCTAGAGGCAGCACTGAGCTAAAGCTCCCGTCTATCAGCCTCATTAAAAGGTTTATTTTTCTTCATTTAAGGTGCAAAGATAATTGCAGACCTTAGATATACGCTGTACTAGAGATCGGAACATTAGCGATTGCCAAATGGAGCATTTTCTAGACGAGAAATTCAGTATTAAACAATGGGATGGAAGCCGAGATGAATCAGGCCTCCATCAAGCATTCTCCTCCAGCTACCCCAGAGAAAACTGCTAAAAAATCAAAACATCAGGGTTCCAGGGGTATCTCTAAGACAAGTGCTTCCAGCTTCTCGATGAACCCTCTAACGGAGGAATGTTTTTTGCAAGAATTGCTCCCTTTCAGAGAGACTCTCAAGGATATATTGGCAGAGATAAAATCGCTCCACAGTGATCTAAGCTCCCTGTCACAAAGAATGGGAGATGCTGAAGTGAGAACTACCTCGCTGGAGAGGTGGAAGGAGAGAATGGACCCTGACATTGTTCAGCTCCGACTACAGCTTAAGAAGCTGCAGCTGAAAACCGAGGATTTGGAGGGGAGAAGTCGAAGGAACAACGTCCTGATACTAGGCCTACCTGAAACAGAAGACGGCCCTGATACTATTGGTTTCCTTCAGAAATTTCTGGTCAAGATCGTGAGCCCATCTCCATTAAGCCCACAGTACCATATAGAACGGGTCCATCACTCTCTCAAGCTGAAACCCCCATCTGGATCACCACCGAGTCCAATAATAGTGAAATTCCTTAGCTATCTAGAAAGGCAGCATGTCATTTCCAAATCTAAGGAGCTCCAATCTATTCTATGGGTAATGTGAAGCTGAGGATTACACAAGATCTCCCTTTCGAAATTCACCAAAAGCGATCAGCTTTCCATCCCCCGGTCAGCAAGTTAATAGCAGCAGGAATCCGTTTCAGGATGGTTTACCCGCCTAAACTGCCAGTGGCTATTGAAGGAGTCTGGCATTCTTATGAATCACTGGAGCAGGCAACTGCGGATCTCACAATCAAGCTACCTAACCTATTTAAGACTGGTTGAACTGTCACTTCGTATATCTCAGGCTTTTAAGCCTTTGTCTCATGGGAGTGGCTTGCATACATGTTTGGGGTCCCTTCTGTCTCTCTCATTCCTCTCTCTTTCCTCTCTCTTCTCTTTTCCTCAGGCTGGTTTTGAGGGGCTGCTGGGGAGTCCTGAGGCCTAGCAGGCCTGGTGTAGTGGTGTGATTACTGGGGTTTCCCAGTAGGGGGGTAGGAACCTTTTGGTCGGCACGCGTTTCCCAGCGCCACTGAAGGGGACGGTTCTGGCGTTAGTCCCATCAGTTTCAGGTCCCTCGAATACTTCCCCACTCCTGAGAGTGTTCTCATTCCCATTAACTTTATTAAGTTAAGCTACAAGGGGGTTTTGTTCTCTGTTTGTTTTTTTGGGGGGATGTGTAACCCTGGAGGTTTGCTCCACGAGTTTTCTGGATATATTTAATCTCATTTGGGGCAATTTTCTTGATCTTGTGTAGGATGATTAGCCTACATCCAGATGGTCTCATTTTTACTTTCCCTGAATTATTTCTGCACTTTTTCCAGTCACTGTCCTGATCTAGATTAATCTACATTGTTTTTTTTTCCTTTTGGAGGGGTGGTGGGAGGGTGGCTTTGGGGCAGAGCAATCTTTGGGAGAACTGCATATTGCACCAGACAAGGGGGGAGGACGATCTCCCTGGGAGGTTTAAAGGGCAAGCCAGCTGTTGGTCACTTCTGATATATTTTACTGAGGTAGTCTTTGGCACCAGTGCTCAGACGTGGTATTTATATGGCGCTATAGCTTCCCAGGGCAAGGTCGCCTATTGGGCTGGTTCCTCTATACTGGAGATTTACATACTGAGAATTATTTTCAAAGAAGGACCTTTTGTGCATAGTTTGAGTGGGTTGTGGGGAGAGGGCGAATTCTCAAGGCTGATTACTTTTCTGGATGCAGTAATGTTGGGAATCTAAAGGGCACAATAATATTATCTCATTTCTTCAGCTTTGCTAACATACACTGACGAATATTGGGAAAGGTTCTCTGGTTTGGGTTCCATCTTCGTTTGAGGTGTGGGAGGGTAGGGGAGGGGTCTGGAGTGTGCCTCTTGGGGTTATGTTCTCACTTACTGACTCAAGATTATTATTTCTTTCAAAGAGTTGGTGATGACTGCAGTAACAATTAAAATTGCCACATGGAATGTTAGAGAAGTAAGAGACATGACTAAAAGATATCAAGTTCTCAAGAATTGCATTCTCCTAAACACAGACATCCTCTTGATACAGGAAACCCACCTTCTTGCTGCCAAAACAAATGGGCTACATAGACAGGGGTTCTCCCAAGTCTTTACTGCCTGTGGTTCATCTGCAAGCCGGAGGTTGGTAGCAATTCTGGTCAAGAAGCATGTTTCGTTTGTAGCAGAGGAAACTCTCTTGGATCCAGAAGGCAGATTTATTCTAGTTAAGGGCATGCTGTATAACAATACAGTCATTCTAGGTGCAGTCTATGGCCCAGTGGGAGGTAGCCCAGAGTTCCTAATGTGTCTGGCAGATAAGTTGAGTAGATTTTTGCCTTCCAAGTTAATCATTGGGGGAGATTGGAATATACCCCCGATGCAAGACTTAGTTAGAACATATAGGCCACTAAAACCCCTATCCCCTCCACAGCAAGCCCTAAGGGATTTTATGGGACTACTGGGTCTGTGCGATCCATGGCGCCTGTTCAATCCCTCTAGTCAGGTCTTCTCATTTCATTCCCAGGTTCATCAGTCGTGGTCTACACTTGATTATTTCCTAACTAGCTCTTTACTTTTAACTAGCCTTCACCAGACTGGTATGGAACCGATTGTCATATCAGATCACTTGATGGCATGGATAGTGATTTCTCCTGATCCATGTAGTCAACGGGATACTACCTGGAAACTGAACACACAACTTCTAAAAGAGGAACACACAACCTCTCACATAAAGGATGTGATTTCACTTTTTATGGAAACTAATAAAGGTTCTATTAGAAGGGCTGATCAACTATGGTGTTCCTTTAAATGTTATATTTGGGGGGAATTCACTAAGTTAGCTTCCAAGTGGAAAAAGCAAAGGGAGGCAAGAATTATTTTTCTGTCAAACCAAATCAAGGAGGCCAACAATATCTTATCTACCTCTTCCCCTCCAGTTCTCTTGGAAACCCTGTTGAAACTTAGGAACGGACATGCAGATTTATTTAAAGAAAAGGCGGAATATGCCATTCTGAAAACTAAAGCTTGCGACTTTGATCAAGGCGAGAAGCCAGGAAGAATGCTGGCCCTTCGGTTAAGGGTATTAGAGAGCTCACGGCTCATCCCCTCTATTCTGGCCTCCGATGGCTCTATTAAGACTTCTGCATGTGATATCTCTCAGGTTTTTGAAAGAGTTTATAAAAATTTGTATAGTATAATTCCTGCACAGGCCACACCACCAAGAATAGAGCAATATCTGGATAGCCTGGACCTCCCATCCCTACAGGCACAACATTGCTCGACTCTGTCTTCCCCAGTCTCTTTGGGGGAGATAGAGGAGGCGATTAGGGAGCTCACATTGGATAAATCGCCAGGACCAGATGGCTTTCCCTCCTATTTCTATAAAACTTTTTCCACTGAATTAGCCCCCCTCCTCTTAAATTTATTTGAATATATGTTCACTTTAGATACTCTGGACCCTTCCTTGCTGGAAGTCACAAAAGTTCTCATCCTGAAGCCCGATAAACCGCACAATGATCCTGCCAGTTATCATCCAATCTTGCTTTTAAACTATGATATCAAAATCCTAACAAAAATCTTGTCTCTTAGAATTAAGAGGGTGTGGTCTCATCTGTTGAGCCCTGAGCAGGTGGGATTTGTTCAGTGTAGATCTTCAGCTGATCACCTGCAGACCCTTTCGCATATTTTCCAGGTTGCCCAGGACTCCAAGATTCCCATGGCTTTAATCTCGTTAGATGCAGAAAAAGCCTTTGACAGAGTAAACTGGGAATTTCTCTGGGCTGATCTCAAAAAAATGGACTTTCCAACAGTTTTCATTCAATGGATACAGACAGTTTATCAAGCTCCCCTCTGCTAAAATTTATTGTAATGGTGTATTTTCACCAAGGTTCTCTTTATTTACAGGCACCAGGCAAGGTTGCCCCTTATCTCCCTTTCTTTTCAATTTATATTTGGAACCCCTTCTACATAGCCTCAAGTGCACTTCCCAGGTCAAGGGCTGTACAATATACCAACAGTCTTTAACCCTCTCAGTATATGCAGATGACATCCTACTCCATTTGGCCTATCCTGATATATCGTTATCACATGCATTACAAATTATTAGACAGTTCAGACTTGTATCCAATTATAAGTTAAACTTGTCAAAAACTGTAATTTTTCCTCTAAATGTTCTTACCGACCAGGCTAACTTTGCCCATCTAGGCATGAAGTGGTCCCCTCACTCGATTAAATATTTGGGCATTCATCTCATCAAGGACCCAGAGACTTTTAGGAAGCTTAATTTAGATGACTTAATAATGGGTATTGTTATTGTTTTGGTTTTATTGGATCCAGAGGCAGTTTGATGTATGCTTCTATGTATCTATCCCGGCCAATATTGTGTACAGTTTATCCTGTAGCTTCTTTTCTGGATATGTGGAATGTAAATTCAATAAAATATTGAATTTCAAGAAAAAAAAAGAAATAAACTAACGGACTACAAAGAATTAGCTCAGCAAAGCCGAAGAGATTCAGGAGGGATAAATTCTTTGTGAAGTTAAATTCTACAAGTGAAAATTTCTGAAGTGGAATGTTTTTGTCTAAAACTGCAGATATGTAATTTGTGAGGTTTACATAAACTTTAGGTGAAGAACACACTGAAAGACAAGTCAGCAGCCAGCCAAGGTGGCAGGCAGGTTATGCCCACTGCCTGTTTTGATTACATTACTACTTCAGTTCTTTTTAAAGATTTTTTGTGTACTGCTGGGGAGCGTATCTGGGTTCTACCTGAGGGTGAGGAGCTAGGGGACAACTTTATTGACATGGACTATGGGGATAGGATTGTTTCATGATGTCAACTGGTGGTAGTGTTCTAAATGCAATTTGTTTGTTTTGTCAGTGATGAGTCAGCTGCAAGTAAAATTGTACCCCTTTATGTTTCAGAGCTGCTTATCTGTGTTTAATTATTTTTCCCTTTGTTACTCCCACCATAAGAATCAGGGTCTCACAGCAGTGTGTGTGGATGCAGTCTTGATTGAACATGGTTATGCAGTTAATTTTCTGTAGTATAAATGAACTATTTTCTGCAGTCAAACTGTTTCTTGTATTTATGCAGTATCAACGATGTGTGCTCCTGTTCAGCACTTGATGATAGAAATATGACATTGCAGAGGGAAGATAATGCCAAACAAAAGTTACAGACATTTTTGAATGGATGTGTCTGCTGACTTTTACAGTGGGAGTAACAAAGCAAAAAGTAATTAAACATAGATAAGTAGCTCTGACACATAAAGGGGTACCAATTTACTTGCAGCCATCTCATCACTGACAAAACAAGTAAACTGCATGTTTTGAATTTTGCCATTTTTGTCAAGAGCAAATGTTTGCATAATTTGATTATTTTTTTCCTGTTCTTTTTCCCCAGAGTCCTCTGGTCTCCCTCTGATGTCCCCTCGCATGGGCACTGAGTAAAAGACCCCCTCCCCTTAACCCCCATCACTTACCATTTGTGGCAGTAGGTGGGGAGACCTCATGACCCACTAGACCAGATCCAGTCTTCAGGGAGGCACCTTCCCAGGCTATTGCAGGGGGTGACCATTGTCACCCCTGCAAAGGACTCCATTTTCCTGTTTTCTTCCACCCCTCAAGGGATGCAGCATGCAATGATGCCATCGGCAGCAGTGCACATGTTCCCATGTGCACTGCTCCAGGTGTCTGCAACAGTCCCCCACCCACAGTCTCCAGTGCTGGCATGCCACCTTCCAGCAGCCTCTGCTAGGGGCAAGCAAATGCCAAGTGCTGCCATCCCCCCTCCCTAGAGAAGAAAAGGAGTCCTTGGGATGCTCAAACTTCTTCTCCCCTGCCAACCCCTGGTGGCCCATGCTCATTCCTGAACATGGGTCTCTGGCAAGCTGTGAGGTAAGGCGTCCAGACCTTCAGCCCTCAGTGCCACTGGGCTGGCCTAATTTGGTAATTTTTTTTAATATTAGCATAGGTTGTATTAACCATTTCAGCTGTGCCGAGGGAAGGCTGGGAACAGACTGACTGACTGCTGTATGCTACACAACTGAGGAGGAGCTGTGGGAGCAGGACTGAGACAAGGCTTTTACTCTGCCTATAACAGGTATGCCATTGTTGCCACTTTAATTCCTGAGGCAAGTGTATCTGTCTTTCCAGAATGACTTGTGTAGTTGTAGACTGGAGATCTTCTTGGTTGCCAACCTCCTATGAGGGGGTTGGTTTGGGTCCCCCAATGGCAAGGGCTAGGCCCCCCCAGGAGAGGGAGAAAAGCTCTGCAGAGAGCCATTAACCGTGAAGACTCCAAGGAGAATCTTTTGAGTAGTGGCTTCCTTGAATATAACCTGAATATAACCTGCAGCATTCTCTGATACTAAGAAACTGAGAAATTGACTGCAAAAGGAACGTGATGTACTCTTGAAAGCTTTTGCTTTTCAGTCTGTTCCCAAAGTGAAACATATGTTAGTTCCTATCTTTGTTCTCTGCGTATCTTGTGTTTACATATTCTGGAGGGATTTATTACTGTAAGGTGTTCCTAGGGCAGATGAGTACACCTTGATTGACACTTTGTGGTTTTGTTTATCTTGCATCTCTACATTATAGTAGTGATACAGTGCTACGGTGTGCTCATTACCCAGAAAAATATCCTTTTATTGTGTTTATAGTACTACTGTGCTTTTATATCAGTTTATGTTAGTTTATTTATTTGTGTTTAATTGCATCTTGTGCTTCTGTACCTTTGTGTCTTCAGGGGCTTCCGGGGTTGAAGTAGAACTGTGTGTGTCACATAACATAACATGTGTTTCAAGCCTGGAGACTGACTTGAAACACTCTCTGACATCCTTACTGATATCCTTATTGACACACTAAGTTCATAGTAATTGTTGAGTTTAAGCTGAAGGTTGAGGTTCCAAAGATATAATGTGATACAGGTAAATACAGGCATACATAAGAAAAAGGTACTCTTGAGGCTTAAAACTTCAGCAGATTGTTAAATCCTGATTCTGATTCAATTTTCTTGTCAGTTCATTAAACTATTTTTTATTATTTTCATTATTAAATTGATTTTAGATGAGTATTCTAGAGGCAGTTTATTGCTTACTGACTGACTAAACCTGTAAGATTGGCATTTTCGAATAACTGGTAATCAGGGGAGTGTGAGATTGATGAGTCATAGCTGATTAGCTTGGTTCCATAAACTTAGAAATGAGATAGTAATTGGTTTTAATTGATTGATAAGTTTTAATGGCCGAGATAACCACAGAGTGTGTGTGGCTTCTAGTGCTACCAATATATTTAGCACTATTACAAGTATTGAGTATAGCCATGGAATAGTCTACTCATGGAGTTCTTCTGTGAGTTAAACTAAGAAGCTTTCTCAGTTTAAAAAATCTTAAAGAAAGAAAACTGCTTCAGAAAACATATGGCGACAGATTAACTGAACTCAATATGTATACCCTAGAGCAGAGGAGGGAGAGAGGTGATACGATTGAAACATTTGAACACCTTAAGGGCATTAACAAGGTAAAAGAGTCTAACATGTTTCAATATAAGAAAAATAGCACGAAGAGAGGACACAGCATGAGACTAGAGGGAGGCCAATTAAGGGTTAATGTGAGGAAGTTTTTTTTCACAGAAAGGGTGGTGGATGCATGGAATGGCCTACCTCAGGAAGTGGCAGATATGAATACATTGCAGGGCTTCAAACAGTCATGGGACAGGCATAAGGGAGAAATACAGATGAGTATGAATAGATAGGCCATTGACAGAGCAAAGGCCAATGGCACATTCATAAGGCAGAAAAATAAATGGGCAGACTGGATGGGCCTTGCTGTCCTTACCTGCCATCAACTTTTATGCTTCTATGTTTCTATAAAGTGGTACTAGAGCAAAACTTTTGCCAAAGCACCAATAAACTGCTTTTCCATGGCTAAAGAAGCACAGTATAGAGTGCTGCACATTTGAAAATTATATTATTATCTTTCAACTGAGTACTCTGGGTACCAAGGGTACATTGCCTCTGGGAAAATATCTTCTGCATATCTCCTGCATTTGAGGATGAATTTTCTCTTGCCTACAGTCAATTTTGGAAGCCATTTAAAATCTTCTAAGGCTTTAAAGACTGTAGAGTCTGCAAGGAGAATGCAGGAGGAGGCACATTTTTCCGGAGTAGGAAATTGCAAGAGTAAGTGCCCTATATCTTTGGATCCACTAATTATTTTGATAGTATGATTCAATGACTTTATGATTTCAATTCATTTTATTAAAAAAGAATAAGAGAACTAATAGAGAGAACTATAATTGATTATAATAATATTTTAAATTAATTATTGGACTAGAGTTTTATAAATTGCTAAAGAGTTATAAAGCTTATTTCAATTTTTGTTTACAGCTCTTAAGCTTAATAGATTTATTGTTTTGCATCATATTTTTGTAACTGCTGTTTTAAATTCTGTACTATTTCTTTGCTGGCTTGGTCTTGAGTCAGATGATTACTTGAATATAAGTTATTGGTATGTGAGTTTGTTTCTTTTATTTTTAGTGACCAAGCATGAATTAGAAAGAGGGGATCCTTCTGGTTTCAGTTGATACACAAGACGGCATGTTTTGGACTTGGACATTTGAGATCTTATTTTAAGCCAAAACTGAACTAGGCACCATATCATTTTTGGACTACCTGATTTTCCTGACTTTGTGAAGACCTGGTTTGGCTTTTGCATTTTCATCTAAATCCACCTTTCACTTATTAACAGCAAAGAATACTTAAGATCTAGGAACTGGGAACATTTAAAAGCAGCTATTTTTGTCTGATGGTACTTAGTACTATTATCAAAGCCTCAAACTGATGGGAATTTAAAGTAGTACAGTAGTCTTTGAAGACTAGAATATAGTTTTTGCACGATTGCTCATATCCAGAATTTGGTGGGAAAGAGACATTTGGGAATACAGAAATATACTGTCTTTTATACTATTGTTTAAATTGTGCAGTTGTGATTACACTGCTTATTTTGTACTTATATGCATTTTTTTTTTACTTGCTTAGTACTGTTTAGATTTAAATCCCTGCAGATACCGTAAGCATAGATAGCATAATGGTACATACCAGAAGAGTAAAAGGGAATTCATACCCAAGAACACCACTGATGAAAGAGGTAGATCAGATAATAATTATACCCGAAACTCAAGAAACACAAAATGATAAGGTAACTTTAAACCAGAAAAAGTATGGGAGGAAGAAAAGCACAAAGCAAGCAAAAGTGCTTTTACTTTATAAGAATATTTCTCCTTTGCCTCATAATATAGAGGCTATACAGGAGAATAGACATAAAAATAGACAGCTTAAAATAACAGATATTTGGGCCAATCTGAGGAAAGACGCAAAATATATTTCTACACTTAATCAACAAGTAACACATAACCTAATTTTGAATCACAGGGAAAATAGCAGGACCAATTTAGAGGTCCTTGCTGCTAACCTATAATGCACTCTGATTACTCAGATGATTCACAGGCAATTTTGGATGGTATCTCCTGTGAATCCTATGACTGGGAAACATTTACTCCTATGGAGAAAGATGAGGATAGTCTAGAGTACTCCGAGGCTGTTTTTTGTCTTTTTTCACCAGAATCTTATTTTGATAATACATATCAAGAGATGCCTACTACTTTAGGACAAAAGATTGAATCAACCCTTCATTCTTCTATATTAGAAAGGACAAGGAAGGGAATAGCGATCGTAGGGAAATAATACAGGAATACGTATGACAATTGAAGGCCTAAAGAAAGTGGATACAACACAAAGGGAAGGCCTAAATGAAAATTCTGTTTTACATGGTAGTAATGAAATTTCATGTTCTAATAATCGTCAAAGTAGGCATTGTCATAACAATAGCAAGGGGGAAAGTTCTAAGGTAAAGACTACAGAACACAACAGTGAGTATTTCATGAATAAAGGTGATTTCACAGGTTGTTCTTCAATTTCAAAGAAAATGCTTAAAATTATTAAAAATAGATACTATGCAGATATAGTTATTTTGGAAAATATAGCAGCTTTGAAAGAGGAACCCAGTAATTTGAGAACTGATACTAATTATAATCGAGTACTACTGGAAAGACTCTGTTTAGATAAACAAAACTCCTCTGAAACACAACAGGCCAAGTTAATACATGAGAAAGTGAACAGAGGGGTTCAGGTGAAGCTTCCTGAATTATTTGATAAAGATAAAATCTGCATGTTATTTGCAGAATTTAAATTCAGCAGAGATGGGCAAGTAAACTGAGAAGAAGAAAGACAAAATAAGGAAAAGACAGTGAAACAGACTAAAAAATAGATGGACGTAGAAAGAAAGGCATAAGTAGTGTTAGCCAAATTAAGCTAGTAAATGACATAGACAGCAATGGCATTAGGCCACAGAAAGGCAGTAAGAAAATTCAAGAAGATATAAAACAGGGTCATAAAGAAACAAATGCATCCAATAACAAGGAAAAGGAGAATGTAAGAATTTTTATTAAAGAAGTAAGGGAAACTGAGACTGCATCAATCCTCCCCCCATTTTAGCCAAGAACATTGTAAGTAACAGGGATGAACAATTAGTTGCTATGAGTAACAAAGAAGTAGAGTATGTCATAGAAATAAAGGGCATTCCAATGCAGAAGAATGAAACCCAAAAGACACTAACAGAATGGATGGTCTATTTGTTCCAAATTAGACCAGAGGAGCAAGAAATACTCTCTATGAGATGCCCCAATTTGGATTATCCTGATGCTGTTCTACCGTATTGTTCAGAGATCACTGCTAAAAAAGGTAATAACAAAGGGATCACTTTTCTGATCTAGAGGGATAGACATTTTTCCTCCCATAATGGTTCCAAAAGATACTAGCATGAAGGAATGTAAGGGAACCAGTGAAATGAAGGAGAGAGTTCCATCTTGTATACTGGGTGAAGCAAAACAACCCAAGGAACCTGAGAAACAGAAAGAGGAAATATTAAATGTTGTGAAGGTTATTTCTTTCTATGAAAATAAACAGTGTAAAAGGTGGTCATGTAGAACTATTTCTAACTTTGGCTGTGAAACTTTGAAACAATATCTGTATAGAAAAATTAGGGATGCACTCCTCTCCTTTTTCTCAAGAAGTCTGGGAATATAATATTAAACGACATTTAATGGATTATATTAGAGTGCATAGGGATGCTCTGCATTCATCACACATTGATCTTACTTTCAAAAATCCAACAATGGCAAATGCTATTCTCTTACAAGCAGAAGAGTTTGACAACTTGTGAATATATATTGTGCATCCACAAGATTTGGAACAAAACAATATTATCTCTAATGCCTGTGGCCTGTCTGGTACAGTTCTCAGATGGTTTAAATCCTTCTTCATTGGCAGATCTCAAAGGGTGGTTTTGGGGATTTTTTCCTCTTACCCATTCTCTCTGCTATGTAGGGTCCCTTAGGGAATGGTGTTGCCCCCCCATGTTGTTTACAGTGCATATGCTGCTCCTCAGAGACATTTTAAAATGGTATGGGCTGAGGTTTCACTTCTATGCTGGTGATATTCAGCTCTACCTGTCTTTTGCACCCGACCAGGATAGTGCATGTTTGGTCTTTAACAACTGCCTCCCAGAAATCCAGGACTGGATGAGATCCAGCTGGTTGAAGATGAACTCTGGAAAGACTGAGGTGTTGATAGTGGATCTGGGTCTTCAGACAGAGGGGTTGGGGGCTGGACAACCCTCCGGACTTTGTCTCAGAGGCACTCAGCTTCCTCCCTTCCTCTGAACGGATGCGAAACCTGGGTGTCATTTTTGAAGATTGGCTGACACTGCATTCACAGGTGTCAGCAGTCATCAAGTCCCCATTTTACCATCTGAGAAACATTGCTAGGATAAAGCACCTTGTTCCATCTGGCAACCTTCTAACCTTGATTCACACCTTTGTGACCTCTCGCCTTGACTACTGCAACTCCTTGTACTTAAGATTCCTGGGTGTTGATATTCACCACTTGCAGCTGGTGCAGAATGCTGCAGCACAGTTGTTGATGGGGGCGCCACATTTGAGTCACATCATGCTGGTGTTGTATGAACTGCACTGGCTGCTGATTTAGTGGTGAATCACCTTCAGGGTTGTGCTTCTGACCTTTAAGACCCTGCATGAACAGGGCCTGGACTATCTGCAAGAGCTCCTCTGCCCCTACTGCCCTGGTTGACCACTCTGCTCAGCTGATGAGGGGTTGTTAGAGATTTCCAGGGTACACCTTAAAACATCTGGGGCCCATGCCTTTATGTATGCAGCCCTGTCCCTGTGGAATTTTCTACTTCATCATATACATGAGTGTATGATTGTGGAGAGTTTTAAGAAGGCCTTGAAGACTCATTTTTGGAATAGCACCTATCCAGAATGAATATTTTAGATATTTATGTGTTTGGTTATTCAGTTGCATGGATTTTATATTCTATCTTATTGTAAAGTGCCTTGGTTTTGGAAAGGTGCTTTAAAAGTTGTTTATTATTGTTGTTATTATTATTATTATTATTATCATTATTATTATGCCACTGATGAGGGATACTCTGGTATTAGATTAGAGGAGGAGGTTCCCCTAATTGACCTGGACTCATTGCTTGAAACAAATGTTCAAATGTTTATACCCCTCTGGTACATTTGGATACAGAATAATATAAGGGGGTTCAGTCCCATGCTCTTACTGCGAGGGTAAAACCAAAAAGTTAAAGACTTGTTTCTTGGAATATAGAGGGCTTACTTCTTAAATTAGTTTATCTGGAAGTGGTAAAATGTTTAGAACAACTTGATATAAATGATCTCCAAGAGACTTGGTGTCAAAATCTGAGAGCACCTAGATTTTCAGGTTATACTGGTTGTTCCCATCACCAGAGATAAACAATTGAAAGATCTAAAGGGGGAGTAGCTATATATATTAAAATTGATTTAAACTTACAAATACAGGAATGCTCCATTAAAAAAGAAAATACTCTGATTCTGATAATAACTGATGGAATGCAAAAGACAGCTGTGTGTAATGTTTATTTTACATCAAAAATTAAAAATCTGGGTATTAGTGATCACTGTCATGACCAATTAAAGCAGGTTTTGGATAGAATACTAAAGAAAGAAGGAAACATTCCAGTACTTATTGCAGGAGACTTTAATGCTAAGATAACTTCAAAAATGACCAAATTAGAGTTTTCTAATCTCATTTTTTATATTGCAGTGATTAATGAGGCTCTGTCATTTTATAGGGATTCAATGGATCTGAGGTCCAATACTAGAGGGAGACAAGTGCTTGGGTGTATAGCTAAGAGAAATGTTTTAGTACTAAATAGTAGAACTAATGGTGACAGACCAGGGAAAATTACCTTGTTAGGGTCTACTGGCTCTTCTACACTTGATCTCATCTGGGCTAATTTGGAACCTGCAAAAATGGTTATAAACCTATGGGTCTGTGTATGCCCAGAATCAACACATTTACCATTAATCTTGAATTTGGTAAATAATTTTCTGCACTCCTCCTCTGAAATAGAAATTGATAATGAGATTGAAATTATTAATGAGAGAAGAATAAACTGAAACTCAGAATGTTATATTTAATTTAGGAAGCTTCTAAACTTAGGAGAAATACATGAGATACATAATCACATTCTAGATAACAATGAAATACAGGTTTCATGTACAAGTTGGAACACATTAAATAGCCTTTTGAGGAACTCTTTAGAAATATTAAAATAGTAAATAATTCATCATTTACACATAAAAAATCATGGTTCAATCAGAAGTGTAGTCATGCAAAGAAACAGTTCAGAAAGATTTTAAGGCAACATAGAAGGAAATGAAATAATACCAAAAAGGATCACATGATACTAAGGAAAGAAAGGAAAAGTATAAAAAAGTTTTGGAGGAAGAGTATACAAAGTATTCTAATATACTTTGGGAAAAAAATGAGACAAACCATTTTAAAAAAGATGGTAAATTATTTTGGAAATTTGCTGCACAAGGGTTTAATAAATATCAGAAAAAAGTGGAAACTGCCATCACTCCACAGAGATGGAGATCATATTTTTCAGGACTTTATTACTCATTGGGCCCGATTCCAGAAGGTGGGCGCAGGGTTTGTGCCAAGCCCTGGGTCCACTGCAAAGTATGACTCAACTGCGTCCAAGCCCTGTGATGCAACTCTGCACCATTCCAGAAGGTCTGACACAGTTGTGACACTTTCCTCACTTTACGGCAGCTTGCACCAAATGGTTGATGCAATCCCTGTATTAAGGGTACCCCCTCCCCCATGGATGCAAAGTTAGACCACCAGGGAGATAGTCTAACTTTGCGGTGTCCGGGACTTGTAGCATCGGCTTCTAGAATACCAAGTTTGATGCAAGTCAGCACTTGCATCAGACAGCCTGCCGCAAGTCTCCTGCTTTTAGAATTGGGCCCATTGAAAGAGGAAGAAATTAATTACCCAATCAAACCTAGGAACAGAACTTTATTTAACTTTATATCCAAGACTTAGTAAAGTAACAGAGCATGAAATATATTCTGCAATTCTTTCTATAAAATCTAACAAGGCACCTGGCCCAGATAAGATACTCGGGGACTTGCATAAATAATTTCCTGATTGGTAGACTCCTTTTTTATAGAAACTGTTTATTGATTTTGTCCAGAACTTGGAGTTTCCCTCAAGCTGGTCTGGCAGTATTGTTTTGCCAATATATAAAAAGGAAAATCCAAATGACCCAAAAATGTACAGACATATCAGCTTGATTGATGATTCACTAACAAATATTTTCTAAAATAATATTAGCCAGACTATAGTAATGGCTTGAGAAAAACTCAGTTCTCGATGAAGCACAGAATGGGGTTAGAAGGGGTAGATCCACTGTACAGCATTGTTATGTACGTCAGCATATCATATGGAAATATACTAAAATACGTAGGGGTAGACTTCATTGTTGTTTCGTTGATTTCTCAGCTGTTTTTGACAGCATAAGCAGGAAAATTATCTGGACAACTTTAGAGGACCTAAATTTAGATAACACTTTACTAGACATTTTGATTAGGCTACATGAAAATACCTGGGCTAAAGTACAATATAACCAATAAGGGCATATTACTGATTCTTTTGCTACAAACGTTGGGGTAAGAAAGGGCTCTATTATGGCCCCTACACTTTTCAATATCTATAATAATAGTATTTTACATCAAATATCAGACCTAAAGCTTGAATCCCATGTGCCTAAGATCTTTGAGAATAGAATAGATAGTCTTGCTTACATGGACAATTTAGTTCTAATTTCAACCTCTGCTCTGGCCTTAAAAGAACATTAAGTCTTTTTGAAATATTATGCAAGCAAAGAAAGTTGAAAATAAATCACAATAAAACAAATATAGTAAGCTTTGGTAATAAGACAAAGAAAATATCAAAAATTAAAACTGATGGGAAAACTATGAATGTAGTGAATCATTATGACTATTTAGGACTGAGATTCAATTATAATCTGAATTGGACAAGCCGCCAGGAATTGATACAAAATAAAATGTCCTACATTGTAAATGCATTCAAAATCGTTAATGCTAAGATGGATACATCCTCAATTAAGGGGATTATAAAAGTTATTCATGCTAAAATAAGAGCAAGCATAATTTATGCTGCTGAAGTATGGGGCTTCTCTAACATAAATTCCTTAGAAACTATTTTTAACAAATTATATAAATATATTCTAATACTACTTCAGGGGATACCAAACTGTATATAAAAATTGGAATTGGGACAACTGTCCCTTTACTCCCTGGTTAAAGAAAAACAGATTGCATATTTGCTAAAAACTTTCCTATTTCCTGAAAATCGTTATCCTAGAATGTGCTTGGAAGAAGCAGTTAAGATGGCCACTCTTGGATATGGGCATCCATTTATTCCACTAGTGAGAACAACCTTAATGCCTTTAGGTTTAGGACACTTACTTTATACCATATATATTATGCCTTGGGAGGAAATTAAGAATGAAATTAAGATTAGACTTAGAGACTTGGATGATAATTTATTATTCTCACAACTATCGATACTAAAACTACATGACTGGTATAAAAAGTTTAAAACAAATTGGGGACTCAAATTGTATTTAATAGACTTAACTTGCCCAGAATTGAGAACAATGTATACAAGGTTTGGGACAGAGATGTATAATGCTCAACTTATCTCCTCTCAGCAAAATAGGCAAAATATTACTTCCCCCTTTTTGCAAATGTGGGCTTAAAACTAATGATGATTTGAAACATGTTGTACTTCTTTGTCCCCTATATGAGGGGCAATGAAGAAAGTTTCTGGGAGGGTTGCTAGGAAGTCTCAGTCTCCCTCCTGAAGACATTATCAAATTTCCCTTTACTGTACAGGATAAAAAAATACAGATACTAGTAGCCAATTTCTTGTTGACTACACATTTATAGAATATGTTTGGACTAAAATAAGCTTAAAAGCTGTAATAACTGTGTCTGATCTTGATATTACGGAGTATGTAGAAGGCATTATAAGGACTTTGTATATCTGCATTACAATGGTGGAAGATGAAATTGTATAGGTCAAATGTTTTATTTGCATACGTATTTATTATCTCATTGTATTTATTCTAGTAGTATATTGTAATAGCTATGCTGATCAATAAGCTTGATTACTTACAATTTTTTTTAGCAAAATATACTTCTTTCCAATGAAAAATAAGTCACTGATTTTTAAGTGAAGTCAGAAATTTTGTACAGTAGCTGGGATTTTACTTGAAAATCCCAATCTAAAAAATAGTCTTTTTATCACACAAAAAACTTAAGAAAATGAACAAGTTATTGTTTCCCAGCCCTTATCAAAAAGGAGTGGACAATTTGCGGCATTGTGCTCCCACAAAATATTCTGTGAAATTCATGAAATATTTTGTGGGACATAATTCCTGATTTTTCCAGAACTTCGCTGTTGAAATTAAATTTTGCTGCATCTCTATTTTTATGTAGGGAAAGCATTAATCAAGCAATCACTCAGATTTTTGCCTGCTGATCTCTATGCCATAATCCATGCTCCAGGAGATAATTAATTTGACATAAGCTTTTGTACAGCCTCCCGTTCTTGAACATTTCTGGCACAATATCATCCCATTAAAGTCATTGTCTTGTGCAGCAATACCTCTGGGGCTCCTTGTGCAGCAATACCTCTAACAAAACTGACATTCAAGATAGTTATGATCCTTTTTTGTAATGAAGGGGTAAATATCACAGGCATTATTTATTGGCTGGTAAAAAGAGTGAACTCCAGGGGACACCTGACCCCACTATTGACAGTGAAGGCTTTTTGACTGGAGGATGAAAATTTAGGTTAAATTATACAACACTGAAGCAGGAATACATCACCTATCAGGTTGCCTTTACCTGGGGAGAGATAGAGAGATTTTATTTTATCCAGATCAAACTCCTGTTACAAATGTGGATCTTTGCAGCACATTAGCAGTGGATGTGAACTGATTAAATTTCATTTATGTGCCATTTTAGGTCACTCCAGCTTCCATTGTACCTTTACACCCAGATGTAACATTTGTGATAAAAAAGGTCACACATTCCAATCTTGTCCATGGGTAGCCAGCAATACTACAAATGCAGATTACATGGAACAGGACTTTTATATCAACAAAGTGACAAGATCTAAGACTTCTTTCTCATGCCCCCCCCACCACCACCATTCCTCAGAAATACCTCACCCAGCCTCTTTGTCTACATAGGATTGTATACTTCACAAGTCCATGACTTCTACTCCAGCAATGGAAACCAGTGACTCTGGCCTGATTATTTCTCCCACCCCTTTGGAAAAGGAAGGTTCAACCCCATATGTCCCCTAAGACATATCCCCCCATCTCTAATACTTAACAATTCCACACAGTAAGAAGAGGAAAAATCAACAGGAAGAATAAACATATCATCCAGCAAGATACCATTCATTTAGAAAATAAGTATTATTCTTTATGGTGGTGTGATATAGACATAAAGGAGGATTCAGATGCCTAATCAGTTCATTCTTACCATACTCAATTTCTGATACTGACTATGTGGATCTCTCCCATGCACAACCCAGGAGAAAAAGATGGGGGACTAGATATGTGGTTAAACTTGTAACCTAAATAATTTTAATAACTATGGCTACCTTTCCTAAATTAGCATTTGCATACTTACATGTTAATGGCATAACATCAGAAAGGAACAGAGTGGCTACTTACGCAATGTTTTTTTTTTATAGGACACCAGGCTTAATTCTGCCACTGTCATACAGGTGGCCTCCACAGCCTGGATTTAGTGTATATCCCACTAGTCCATAGGGGAAGATACTTGTAGAGAGGTAAGACTTTTGCATGAATAATCCAGCTGCTAATATTACTCAGCAATTTTTTTTTTTGTTGGACTGGTGGGGAACATTTTTATGGATTCATTGACACCTGATTTTTGGTTTTTGTTTTGCACAAGATCAGAGTACTGTAGTATGAAAAGATGACTTATACTGATATTTGCCTGTTTAATTTCTGTTTGTTTTATTTAATCCTTTCTTATTTAGCCATTGTTGATTCCCTTTGTGTATAATCTGTATTTGTTTTTGTGATCATGTTTCAGTCTACTGTAGCTTTTTTAATGAAATATTACCCTGCCCTTTTCAAAATGTGTCATGGGATTTTTAACATCAGTCTGATTAATCACCAAAAAGGGAAGACTGGGTTCACCCATGTCATGGCAACAAGGAAAAGGGTGACCATCATTAGATCACCAGCATAATGACAAACATTGCACCTGTCCTTTGTGCTTCCCAAACCCCATTGTGCCGAATGCCATGGGGCATGTCTGGGCTGATTACAGGGGGGCTATGCCCCCTGTACCCGCATACTTTATTATACTCACCTCCACATCAGAGATGCATGGAGCAGGAGGCACAACACCCCAATGGCACCGTCCCTGCCAAGCATCTCAAAATCCAGTTCACTGGCATGACAGGCAAACTGTTTGTGGCACCCTAATGACTGCACCTTAGTGAACTCACCCATCTAATGGTGTACTGTAGATTAGACCTCAGTTGTATGATTCATCTAAAGGATGGCACTATCTGATAGAACAACATCTACTTAGTATTACACTCAGGTGCCAGCATGTAATGATATGAGCCATATCCCATTGTGGGACTAGAATCCACAACTTGCTGGCCCAAAGCCAGATGTGCTACCAACTGAGCCACACTGTCAACTGAGATAACAGTAGACATCTGTAAAAACACCATATATGATTAAACTGTACCAGATGCATATATAAATGAATGCAAGGGAAAATTGCTTTAATACCTAGGGGTAAAAATTATTGCAGTACTCTGGAGATAAATAGAGGCTGGGGAGTACTCAGACAAAAGCTGGAAGAAATAGATTGAGCCTGGGGAAAATCCTAACTGTATATGAAGACTGGGGCAATGGGGGAATAGAACAGTGTGGGTAGATGCAAGCACACCAAACCCCATTGTTGTGCTGCTGAACCATCGAAGGGTCATAGAGGACAGCTGAGCTCTGGTGGCCCTCCTCTCCTACGCTTCCACTAGAACTCTGAACCCACTCCCAAGGTACACACTGTAACAGTCTGCTCTCATCTCTGGCATGCCTGCTTCTCCTCTCTGGCGTACAGCATCATGTTTCTTGTGGACCACATGGTATCTGTCTTTCAGTGGGCCAATCAGAACTGATTGTTTTGGGCTGTAAATATTACTACTGTTCCTAAACTGTGTAGCCCTTTGATTATAATACTTTAAGGGCTGATTTTATTAATTTTTGTGCTTTTTACTGGATTATGCTTGTGGGTGTCTAAGTTTAGATATTATTTACATAAGCAATTCTCACAGTTTAATCACTATTTCAAGCCTTAGAATTTTTATCACTGTTAAGTTCTTACAGTATTAAATGCACTAAATAGTGTGTTGCTTGTTAGTTTAACCTTGCTTTTTACTGAATGTAGCAATCACTAGCCAGATTAGAGACATTAGAACCATATGTTCTTACAGCCAACTTTTTACTTGGGTGACCCATGCAGTTCTGTCTGGAGTGATCTTACATAGTCTGGAATCCTGCTCTTGCCCTGGGCTGCCTCCATTCACTCCCCCATCTCCTCACAGCTCATTTACAAATCCCAAGTCTATCTCTGTCCCTTGCTTAATCCCTACTTGCCTTTTATTTCTCCTTCCAGCACACTGAACCTCCATTGCTGCACTGCTGGACTGTCAGTGGGTTGTTGAAGGCAGATGAGATTGGAGTGTCTTCCCCACCTACACCCCACCAGGAATCTGAACCCACTCCCAAAGTACATATTGCAACAGCCTGCTGTCATCTCTGGCATGCCTGATTCTCCTCTCTGGCATGTGGCACTACACTGCACACAGCACCACATAGCATTTGCCACCCACACTCCCCAATCACCCGCCCACCCAAAGGTGGCGCTCATTACATGTGGAGAATTAACCAACTAGATCACTTTTACACCCCTCCTTCCCAGTACTTTGGTTCACCCCAGTCCCCTCCCCCAACCTGACTTGGTTCATGCCAACCCTCTCCCTATCACTGACCTCGGATTGTGGCTCTTTGTGAATACTGAAACAATGCAATTCTACCTATTTCTTCTTTCTGCATGATGCAACTACTTGTCCCACTAAACCTTCACCCACTTTGCATGTGACTTTATTTGGGACCCTTGACAATGCTATCACTATCTTACCTAATTTCTCCTCATATGCTTTTTGCACCTACCACATAATCACTGTTGTCCTTACCCACTAATCACTGTGACTGTCTGTTACTTGGAAATTCCACTTGTTCCTCTTACAAACTTACATGCCTGCCCACTCTAAGTCCCCATAGCTTGTCGCTGTCGATGTATTCAGCCATGATCATAATTATAATTCACCTCCTAACCTTCTTCATCACAAAAACCTTACTGCACACCTTTGCATTTACAATGCCTTCCCTTAGCTACACACCCACCATCCACAAGCAGTCCCTCAGCCCTCCTGAATTGTTCGACTCTAGTTCCACTTACTTCCTTTACCTCTCCCCTTCACACACACACTTTCTACTCCTGGATAACCTTGTGCCTCCCTTCTCCCATTCACATGTCTTTATGCATGCATACTTAGTCTGAAACTGCTACCCACCCCTTCACACCTATACCAGGTCCCCACTCAACATTTCTCACCATGCAACCACCAAGCAGCCCTCACCAAGCTGCTCATCATACTCCTGCTACTAACAGTGGTGATACTGAGCTCAAACCTGGCCTTTCCACTCCTAATATCAATGAAGCAACTCCCTCCACCCCTACCCTCACCCCTCCAACTCGAGGCTTACAGTTTGCCCACTTAAGCATTAGAAGCTTCCTCCCCAAAATCACCCTACTCCAACCTCTTGTATGTTCCCTCAAGCCTAACGCTCTAATCCTGACTGAATCTTGGCTCAGTCCTAAGATCTCTGATGAATGTATTGCTATCCCTGGCTACTCAATTATCCACCAAGACAGGCCCAGTGAGCTGGAGTTGTTGCAATGTACATTGCCTCCTCAATCCAGTACATCACTATTGTAGCTTCCTCCTATCCAATGGCTTATGAGCTCCTATTGATAAAGTTCTCCCATCCCTGCTCCCTTCCCATTTTCATTGCAGGTATTTATTGCTGCTCTGGTCTATCTTCCACAATGATTACTGATTTATTGGCCTCCTTTCTACTGCCCACCTCAGCTGGTGAACTGTACATGCTAGGGGATTTTAACCTGGACTGGTTTTCTCTTTCACACACAAAAACACACATTGCAATCCACTCTTAATCTCTCCCAATTAATTAATGATCCCACTCACATAAACCCTTTCTCCCAGAGCCATATCCTTATTGACTGGGCTCTAACCTCCCTTATCACAGCTAATATGTTACCAGATTCCCTAAGTGATCATCACATGATACACTGTGTGAGTAAGATCCATTGTCTCAAAGCCCCCCCAATAAAAACTCTGCAAGTCCATCCTTACATGTCCCTGAACCTCACCCCCCTTACTGACTGACCTAACACACTGGTCCCAAATTCCTACAGCTTCCACTGCCAATTTGGCCCTAGAATTTTTCAAATGCAAGTTTCTTGATATTTGTAACCAACATGCCTCACTTAGGTGAGGTAGAGTATGAGAATCCCATCTCCCATGGATAACCAGTGAGATGATGGCATGTTATCATGCATGGGATAATGCCTGGATGATCCATAAATCCATGGGCTTATCAACTGATTACCAAACCTATCACTTCCTTTGTAATGCCTGAACTCAAGCAATACGTCTGGCCAAAGCTGACTACTTCTAGACCACCTTCCAATGCAAACATAAATCATCTATCAGACTTATGAAAAGTGGTCCAGGCTTTCTTGTCCCCACTGAGCCAGCCCACAATTCATGTGCTCAAAGTTGGTCCCTCTACCCTTAATGACCCTCTCAAGGTAGCAACTGAGTTAATTTCCTACTTTACCACTTGCACCTCCTCCCTCAATGGGGGGGTTGTAACAGCAACAAAAATTGAAAGGGACCTGGGGGTAATCATATCAGATGACATTAATGTAAGCAAGCAATGTGAGAAGGCAGTAGGGAGGGCTGGGGGGATACTGGGATGTATAGGGAGTGGCATCACCAGCAGAAAACAGGAAGTTGTTATCCCTCTGTACAGACAGTTGGTGAGACCACATCTGGAGTACTACATCCAGTTCTGGAGACCCCATCTCCACAAGGGCATAGACAGGATGGAGGCAGTCCAGAAAAGGGCAACTAAAATGGCACAGGGTCTGCAAGAGAACCCATACAAGGAGAGACTAAAGGATCTTAAAGTGTGTACCCTTGAGGAAAGGGGGGACATGATAGAAACTTTGAAGTACCTCAGTGGAATCAACAAAGTCCAAGAGGGTAGCATCTTTCAGAAAAAGAGATGTGAAAGAACAAGGGGACACAATTTGAAGATAGAAGAAGGACAGCTCAGGGCAATGCGAGGAAGTATTTTTTCACAGAGAGGGTGGTAGATGCATGGAACAGCCTTCCTGAGGAGGTTGTGGGGTCTACAACTGTGGGAGAATTCAAGAATGCTTGGGACAGCAATAAGGCAATTCTTGTGGGGGGTAGGAAGAAATAGGCTGTTGGTTAATTACGATCTGCAGCTTATCCTGTAGGTAGGGGAAATGGGCAGACTAGGTGGGCCAAGCGGTCCTTATCTGCTGTCAAAGTCTATGTTTCTTTTCCCTCCCAGACCACCCCCTAGCCATCCCCCTTAATGCATAATGTCTGATAAAAGCACTGCCCTTCCAATTCTCATTCTCACCTGTGACAGCTTGGATGCTGTAACAGCTCTACTTGCTCTAAATCTTAATAAAGGCACATGCCTTGGAGGTCTTGACTTCAAACTTCTCTTCCCCCTGCATAAAACATTAAAAATATAAATCCCCAGTGCTGCTTTGCTGTGTGCCGGGGAGTTAGAGTGCTGAGATTTATTTTCAGTGTTCTGACTTCGCCATAATGGCGGTTGTCTTTCGTCGGTTACCGTTATGAAATGGAACCCCTCTGTCCCTTGCCTAATCCCTGCTTTCATTTTATTTCTCCTCCCAGCACACTGAAGCCCCATTGCTTCACTGCTAGACCATCAGAAGGTTATTGAGGGCAACTGTGCTCCAGGCGCCTTCCCCACCTACACCCTCACCAGGAATCTGAACCCACTCACAAAATACATAGTACAACAGCTTGCTGTCATCTCTGGCATGCCTGCTTCTCCTTTCTGGCATGTTGCACCATGCTGCACATGGCACCACTTAGCAATTGCCACCCACCATCCCCTACCACCCTCCCACCCAAAGGCGGTGCTCATTATATACAGAGAATTAACCAACGAGCTCACTTTTACATCCCTCCTACCCAGTACTTTGGTTCACCCCAATCCCTTCCCCCCCAAACCTGGGCTTGGTTCATCCCAACCCTTTCCCCTTCACTGACCTCAGACTGTGGCTGTATATGAATGCTGAAACAATGCAGTTCTACCTATTTCTTCTTTCTTCTTTCTGCTCGATGCATCTACTTGTTTGGATCCATGATGGGTCATTGACAAAATATATGTTGAATGACCCAACAGTGAAACCAGCAGGTTGACTGCTGCTGCCTCGAAGGATGCCGAGAAAGAGGAGCACTTGGATGACAGTGGGCTCAGGAAGGGTTACAGCAGTCAGGCAGAGGCACATCCCAGATCCTGTTCCACTCAAGAACACATATGCCACTCTGGCAAATGGGGACAATCAAATACAGGTACCCAGAGAAGTGGAAGGAAAGGATGTGGAGGTTAGCCAAAGAGGTGACCTCAGCGGGGACAGAAGTGGACCCCAGAGGAGGAGGAAGTGAATCCTGGTGGGGGACTCCATCACAAGAGGGATCCAGGTAGGAACACAGGAAGGGGAGGACAGGGAGGTGAGGTGCCTACCAGGAGCCATGGAAATGAGGAATGGAAGGAAGATCCTTGCGATCTCTGGGAAGGCAGGATCTGAGTGTAAGCTGGATGTCATTATCCACCTAGGTACTATTGGCCTGGCAAATGGGGAGTCAAAAGAAGTTCAGGAGTTTAGGAAATGGGGGGGTCTCAATCAAGTAGCTACTTCTGTCACCTTCTCAGAAGTACTGTCTGCGAGAGGCATGGGAGAGCATAGGGGTGCATGCACCAGGAACTTTAACTCATGGTTGAAGGACTGTGCTGTGAGGAAGGGTTTGGATTCATTGGTGACTGGGGACCCACCTGGAGGGATGGAGGTTTGTTCAAGCCTGATGGCTTGCATCCATCCTGGAGGGGAATCGAAGCACTCAATGATAAGTTTAAATGCTACATTGACAAGCATTTAAACTAGCCAAAGGGGGTGGCAGGCCAGCAAGGAGAGTACCTACTTGCTCACCCCACACAGCTAGCAGTGGAATCAGTGAACTGGAGGAGTGGAAATCTCTGCAAAGCAGTGTGCAAAAGATGAAGATTAGCGTCCAAGAGGTGGATAGGTGGAAAAGGGGCAAAATTCAGCAGAAGGGAAGACAGCAAGGAGAACCAGGGATAAAGGACAACCAGGGAAGGGGCTGGAGTAGAACAGCCAAACAGTTTAGGAAGGTCAAATCATGCAAAGTCATGTGTGCCAATGCCAGGAGCCTTAGCAACAAGATGGAAGATCTGGAGGCTGTCATGGTACAGTCAGACCTCGACATTGTGGCCATCACAGAAACCTGGTGTAATGATAAATATGACTGGGAGATGGCCATACCTAGCTACAACATATTCAGAAGAGACAGGGCAGGTAGGAAGGGAGGAGGAGTGGCACTGAATGTGAAAAATGAAATAAGGGCCACAGAGATCCAGGAGGAACAAAATGGGGGAGAGATACTGTGGGTTAAGCTGCAAAGGAAAATGGGGCCAGCCATCCATACAGGTGTGGTCTATAGACCACCAGCCAATGAGGTAGTAACAGATAGGGTGCTGATGCTAGCCATCCAAAGGATGGCAGACAAGGGTGAGGTAGTACTGGTTGGAGGCCTCAATATTCCAGACATGGACTGGAGCATCCCAGCAGCAGCATCAACTAGGAGCAGATTTATCCTGGACTCCCTTCAGGGTGTCTTCCTCAAGCAACTAGTCATGGAACCAACTCGGCAGAAGGCAATACTGGACCTTGTGCTCACAAACAGGGACAGTGTGGTGGGGGTAACAGTAGGGGAGCACCTGGGGAACAGTGACCACCAGTCACTGTGGTTTGAAATCACAGAAGGAACAGAACCAAACCACACAAAAACATGTATCTTGGATTTTAGGGGGGGAGACTTTGGGAAAATGGGGAGATACTTGAAAGAGGTATTAAGGGGAATGGGGCAGGAATCAGGGTTTGAGGAACAGTGGGCAGTATTGAAAACAGGGCTTGCAAGAGCAACAGCATTATGCATTAAGCAGGTTAGCAAAAGGAAAAGGAAGAGGAGACCATTATGGTTTTCCACAGAGGTAGCAAAGAAAGTGAACGCCAAAAAAGATTGCATTCAGGCAATACAAAAAGACAGACAAAAGCGGATAGGGAGAAGTACCAGGAGAAGCAAAGGGAGGGAGGTAGGTCAGTAAGGGAAGCCAAAGCTCAGACAGAAGAGTACATTGCAAAATCAGTGGGTAAAGGGGACAAAACCTTTTACAGATACATAAGACAAAAAAAAAAGGCAAAGGGAGGGATAGTGAGACTGAAGGGGGAGGATTGCGGCCACATGGAGGATGACAACAGTAAAGATGACTTGTTGAACAGTTATTTCTGCTCAGTAGTCACTGAGGAAGAGGAGGGTAATGGGTCTGAAGGGATTACAAGGGGAGAGAATGGTGCAGAAATGGACACACTTCCCTTTACATGAGAAACGGTCCTGAAGGAACTGGAACTAATAAGAGCTGATAAAGCAATGGGGCCAGATGGGGTGCACCCCAGGGTCCTTAAAGAACTATGAGGTGGTGGCTGAACTTCTGGCTATCCTGTTTAGCTGATAACTGGAAACAGGGGAGGTACCCAAAGACTAGAGGACAGTAGATGTAGTCCCCTTATACAAAAGTGGGAACAAACAGGAGGCAGGGAACTTCAGACCAGTCAGCCTCACCTCAGTAGTGGGAAAGATCATAGAAGCACTACTGAAGGAGAGATTGGTGGAACATCTGGTTGTCAATGGACTACAGGACCCAATGCAGCATGGTTTCATCAGGGGGAGGTCATGTCAGACAAACATCATTACATTTTTTGACTGGGTGACTAGGGAGGTGGATCAGGGAAGGGCAGTGGACATGGCCTATCTGGACTTCAGCAAGGCCTTTGACACTGTGCCACATAGAAGACTATTACACAAACTGGGGAATATGGGTGTGGGCAGTGCAGTAGTGTGGTGGGTAGGTAACTGGCTGGGTGGCAGGACACAGAGGGTGGTGGTAAATGGCTGTCACTCCACAGAGGGAAGAGTGACCAGTGGGATACCACAGGGATCAGTGCTGGGACTGGTCCTATTCTATATCTTCATCGGTGACATTGCACAGAACTTAGAAGGCAGAATTTCACTGTTCGCTGATGACACAAAGCACTGTAACAGAGTAGACACACCAGAGGGTGTAGACAGAATGAGACGGGACCTGCAGAAACTTGAAGAATGGTCAGGGGTTTGGCAGTTGAAATTCAATGCAAAGAAGTGCAAAATAATGCATATGGGGCCCAAAAATCCTGGCACAATATATCAGTTGGGGGGTGAGAATATAGCATGCACCATGTATTAAAGGGATCTTGGGGTTATCATCTTTGATGACCTCAAGGTAGGGGAAACAGTGTGACAAGGCAGCAGGTAAAGCAAATAGGATGCTGGGATGTAAAGGCAGGGGCATCACTAACAGGAAAAGGGAGGTCAAAATTCCACTATAAAGGACACTAATGAGGCCCCACCTGGAGTACAGTGTACAGTTCGGGAGACCTTACCTATGTAAGGACATAGACAGGGTAGAGAAGGTTCGGAGGAGGGCAACAAAGATGGTACATGATTTGCATCACAAGTCCAATGAGGACAAGTTGAAGGAATTGAATATGTACTCCCAAGTATCTTACAGGGAGGAACAGGGTGCAGGAATACACTACATTTAAGTGAAAAAGATGTTTCAGGACTAGAGGGCATGGGATGAAGTTGGAGGGAGGATGATTCAGAGGAAATATGAGGAAGAATTTCTTCACAAAACGGGTGGTGGACAAGTGGAACACCCTGCCAGAGGAAGTGGTGGAGGCTGAAACAATCACAGAATTTAAGAATGCATGGGACAGACATAAAGAAATTCTGGAGGTCAGGAGTAAGGGGCAACAGACTTCTAGGAAAACATAAACTGAACTTAGAAGCTCAAATGGGCAGACTGGGTGGATCGTAGGCCCTTATCTGCCGACACTGTCTATGTAGCTATGTATGTATTTTGCAGTCGGCTTCCAGTTTGCAGAAGCAGCAAGTGTTTTCTTAAGGGGGCTTTTGCCCCCTGAACCCCTCACGTGGGTGGCTGGGCCCCCTCAACCCCCCACTTAGGATTCTCATCTCCAAATCAGAGCTGAGTAGGGGGGTGCAGGACACCCTACAAACAGTGCCAGGTGTCAGAGGGTTCCTTACAGTGACATGGCACTGGTGTCGCTGTAGGGGACACCTCTGTCAACATGTCAGCATTGGGGATGTATACCTACTTGTCCCACTAAATCTTCACCCACTTTGCATGTGGCTGTATTTGGGATCCTTGATAATGCTATCCATTATCTTACCTAATTTCTCCTCATATACTTGATGCACCTACCACATAATCACTGTTGCCATCACTTGCTCATCACTGTGACTGCCTGTCACTTGGAAATTCCACTTGCACCTCTTACAAACTTACACACCTGCCCACTCTAACTCCCCCATAGCCTGTCACTATTGATATTCCCAGCCACGATCATAATTACCATTTGCCTCATAACCTTCCTCATCACACAAACATTACTCCCCACCTCTGCATTTTAGTGCCTTCCCTTAGCTACACAGTCACCATTCTCAAGGAATCTCTGGGCCCCCCACCAATATTCAACTCTACTTCCACTTACTCCCTTTATCTCTCCCCCACAAACTTTCAACTCTTGGATACCTAGTGCCTCTCTTCTCCCATTCATGTGCCTTTATGCATGCATACTTAGGCTGAAATTCCTGCCCACCCCTTCACACCTATACCAGATACCCACTCAGCACTTCTCACCATGCAACCACCCACCAACCCTCACCAAGCTGCTCATTATACTCCTGTTACTAACAGTGGTGATATTGAGCTGAACCCAGGACCTTCCACCTCCAATCTCAAGGAAGCAACCCCCTCCACCCCTAACCCCACCCCTCCACCTCGATGCTTACTGTTTGCCCACTTAAGCATAAACAGCCTCCTCCCCAAAATCACCCTACTCCAACCTCATGTGTGTTTTCCCTCAAGCCTAATGCTCTAATGCTGACTGAATCTTGGCTCAGCTCAAAGATCTCTGATAAATGTATTGCTATCCCTGGCTACTCAATTGTCCACCAAGACAGGCCCAGTGGGGTGGGGTTGTTACAATGTACATTGCCTCCTCAAGCCAGTACATCATTATTGTAGCCTCCTCCTGCTCATTGGCTTATGAGCTCCTATTGATAAAGTTCTCCCTTCCCTGCTCCCTTCCCATTTTCAGTGCAGGTATTTATTGCTGCCCTGGTCTATCTCCCACAATTATTACTGATTTAATGGCCTCCTACCTACTGCACAACTCAGATGGTGAACTGTACATGCTAGGGGAATTTAACATAAACTAGTGTTCTCTTTCACATACCAAAACACACATTACAATCCACTCTTAATCTCTCCCAATTAATTAATGATCCCACTCACATAAACCCCTCCTCCCAGAACCATATCCTTATTGATTGGGCTCTAGCCTCCCTTATCACGGCTAGTATCTTACCAAATTCACTAAGTGATTATCACATGAAAAACTGTGTGCATAAGATCCATCGCCTCAATGCCTCCCCAATAAAAACTCTGAAAATCCACTCTTACAAGTCGCTGAACCTCTCCCCCCTACTGACTGACCTAGCTAACACAGACTGGTCCCCATTCCTACAGCTTACACTGCCAACTTGGCCCTAGGCTGTTTAAAATGCAAATTTCTTGATGTTTGTAACCAACATGCCCCACTTAGATGAGGCAGAGTACGACACTCCAATTTCCCCTCGATCACTACTGAGCTGATGACATGTTTGCATGTATGGGATAATGTCTGGAAGATCCATAAATCCACAGGCTTACCAGCTGACTACTAAACCTATCACTTCCTTCATAATGCTTGCACTCGAGCAATATGCCTAGCCAAAGGTGACTACTTCTAGCCCACCTTCCAATGCAACATAAATCATCTATCAAACTTATGAAAAGTTTTCCAGGCTCTCTTCTCCCCACTGAGCCAGCCCACAATTCCTATGCTCAAAGTTGGTCTCTCTACCATTACTGACCCCCTCAAGGTAGCAATTAAGTTAATTTCCTACTTTACCACCTGTACCTCCTTTTTCCTTTTTTCCCTCCCAGCCCACCGCTAGCCACCCCCATAATGCATAATGTCTGATAAAAGCACTGCCCCCATATTCTTGTTCTTGCATGTGACAGATTGGATGCTCTAACAGCTCTGCTTGCTCTAAATCTTAATAAAGGCACATGCCTTGGAGGTCTTGACTGCAAACTTCTCTTCCTATCTGCTTCTGCTGTTGCTTCCCCCCAGCCTCTGTCCCCTACCTCTGCTTTGATATTCAGTCAGTCCCTGATTATTGGAAGCATGTTATGTTTATCCCTCTAATCAAGGGGCGGTGACCCTTCATCCCCCGGCAACTTTTGACTGATCTCCCTTCTTCCCAATCTTGTTAAACTTCAAGAGCATGTAGTGCTCTCCCATCTTACTACCTTTCTAGACTCTTCCTTTTTTCACCCACTCTTAGTCTGGCTTTCAGAAGTTCCACTCTACCATGACCTCCCTATTAAGGCTCACAGACTCCATCCACACTGCTATGGATAAGGGCAGCATAATCTCAGCAATCTTTATTGATCTCACCAAGGCGTTTGACACCATCTCACATGAGTTACTCCTGGCTAAACTCTCATCAGCTGGGCTGGCTACAAGTACCACCAATTGGTTCCATTCCTACCTGGTAGGCAGGACCCAATCAGTCAAGGTTAGAGACACGATATCCCTCCTCCTCATATCCACTGGTGTTCCACAAGGCTATGTCCTTGGTCCACTCTTATTTTCTATTTTTCTAAATGACCTCCTAACAGTTTGCACCTCCTCCTTTATCCATATGTATGCAGATGATACACTCTTGTATACCTCTGCCCCTTCCCCAGCCTGCAGCTAGATTTTAACAATGTCCAGCTCTGGCTCAGTAAAAATAAATTTTTCCTGAATGTTAAGAGGACAATCTCCATTACCTATGGCATGAGGCAGAGACTTGCTAGCCCTTCCCCCAAATTATACACTCTCAATGGGACTACACTTGAGGATGTCACCTTGTTTAGGTGTCTTGGGGTTTGGCTAGACTAACACCTCAACCTTTCTGGGCATGAGGATATTCATCATGAGAAAAAACAGTGCATATCACAAGTGCAGGTATATGGCAAGACAATTATAGCAGTAAAAGCAGTAAAAAGAGTTTTACTGCATCGCTGTATAGCTGTATAAAGAGACAGAATACAAAGAGCATGAAGGTATGGCAATTCCTGATGCTACAGCATCACCCAACTGGGTGAATAAATCTTACGTTTCACTACGTCTGGGCAGAGCTTCTTCAAAGGTTAGAAAGCTGACATTTAATTCCTTATTTTGTAGCTCAACCAATTAATTAACAATAACGTCTAAAGTGCTTACTTCTCCTGCTAATTTAACTATACATCTACTAAATACTCTAACTTAACATGAAGGAATAACAATGGGCATGTTTTGTCTGATCTTTTTCCCAAGAGTACAGATCGTAATACTTTGCTTCATGCTACAAGTTTCCATCCTAAACATGTGATTAAAGCTGTGCCTAAGGGGCAGCTTATTTGTGTGAAACAAAACTATACTGATATGGAAGTTTAGAGAAAGCAGGAGAGGGAATGAATTGACAGGTTTAAACAGAGGGGTTATTCTAAAGATGTATTGACTGTAGCTACAGAAGTAGTCAAAAACCTGGATCATTCTTTACTGATTCCTAAAGTTAAAGACAAGCAACGGGTGGGATTAGACAGTCCTAGATTTATTACCACCTATACTGTGGGGGTTTATAGGTTGAGAGAAATTATACTAAAACATTGGTCTATTTTGTCTACTGATTATAGATTATTGCATGTTTCTAAGGAGAAGCCAAACTATGTCTATAGAAGAGCCAACACTATCATCAATAAAGTAGTTTCAGCATTGTTTAAATCAGAACCACAACAAAAAAACACAATTTGTAGTCCCTAATATAAATAAAAAATGTGGACGGTGCATGTACTGTAACTTTTTATTGCAAGGCAGTTCTGTAGCACATCTGAGGGGAAGGGGAACATTTACTGTAATTCATTTATTAACTGTAATGCAGAAGGAGTTGTTTATATGATGATGTGTCAGTGTAAGTCATTTTACATAGGCCAAATAATTTGTAATTTTAAAACACATATAGGTGAACATGTTAGAGCCTGGAGAGAGGAGAATTTGAAATACACTATAGGTAGACATGTACAGGGTAAAAATAGAAATGTGCACAAAATCAGTTTTTTTGGTATACAGAATGCCCCAAAAAATCCCCAAGGTGGAGACTGGGAGGCATTGCTTAGCCAGATGGAAATAAAATGGACATTTAAAATGTGGGATTGCCATCCATCGGGGCTTAATGACTCTATTAAACTTGTGCATTATTTATGATGTGATTATGAGGTGTTATGTATATATATGTAAAATAAAACTAGCAGTAGTTTGTGCTATCTTGGTATTATGCGGATAACATTTATGAACTGAACGCATGCCTTAAATTTCCATATATATATATATGTATACATTTAATGGGGATTATTAAGAAGTTGTGTATCTGTGCAATGCACAAATGATTCAGGATCTTCTCTTTTTGATGTGCTTCAGCATTTGCTCTATTGATATGCTGCAGAAAGAAATGAAAGAGAAAAAAGAAAGGAAAAAAGGAAAAAAAAATTAAAAAGAACAAAAATGCTTAAAAACTGGTGTGCAATACAACATATTTGGGACTGTAAGAGTCTGTTTTATAAATACATAAATAAAGAAATGTTATAGTGATGTGCTTTAGATATTTGTGATAGGATTATTTATTGGTGTAATATTGTTCATTAAAATATGAGCAAATAAGTAATATACTATATAACCAAATGTATTTGTGCATTTATATAGTAGTTAGATTTCTCTGTGTAGACATAATTTAGATAGATTGTTAGGACTTATTCTGAATAGATATAAGCCATCTAAATGAGTATTGGCAGTGTGCATAATTCTTTGTGTGTTGTGACTTACTATTTTGATAAATTAGTTACCACCCATGAAATGCTTTTTGTAAGTTGAGAGGGAAGGTTTGATTGGTCTGGGTTGTTAAAATTCCTTCATGTTAAGTTAAAGTATTTATTAGATGTATAGTTAAATTTGCATGAGAAGTAAGCACTTTAGACCATTATTGTTAATTAAGTGGTTGTGCTATAAAGTAAGGAACGAAATGTCAGCTTTCTAACCTCTGAAGAAGCTCCGCTCAAACGAAGTGAAACATAAGGTTTATTCACCCAGTTGGGTGATGCTGTACCACCAGGAATTTCCATCCCTTCATGCTCTTTGTATTCTGTCTCTTTATACAGCTATACAGCGATGTAGTAAAATCTTTTTACTGCTTTTACACTGCTATAATTGTCTTGCCATATACCTACACTTACGATATGCACTGTTTTTTTATCATGATGAATATTATATCTTTTTTTTTTTATTGAATTGTGCTTAAATAAAAAGTTTATTTACAAACATGATGCATGAATGGTATAATGTACAGTGCTGCTTTAGCTATTCAGAGTGGGTGCTCTATATTTCTGTTTTTTGTCTTAGTAGATATTTTATGAGCACCACTCAATTTGGATGGCTCCCTGGAGAGCCTATTTCTGTTGGTCTGTCCATTTTAAGTAGATAAATAGACCTTTCAGAATATTCTCTAGTAGAGTCCAAGGGTGACTATTTATGAAATATAGCAAAGAGTTGCACAGAAAAAGAGTATACCCCACTGATGATCAAGTAATAGTACTATAATACCCCTTCTCCCCATTTACTTAGCACTCTTTGCCCTTCCACTGCCTCATGGAAAGATTAACATGATATATAATGACTCCCCCAACAGCCTACATGCTTAGCAACCCCCTCCCCTTTCCAAACCAAATGTAAAACCCCTCTCCTCAATCTTCCCCCATCCGTTCAGTACCCTCCACATTCCACCTCTTGTCTGGCATCCACCCGATTAAACTTGTAATCTTCAAAGGAAAGAGGAGAGCACAGAGATGACATAACCCTTCTCTCACCACTTCAGTTAGCAACCATATGAATGAATTTGGTCTGAGCATGGGCTTATAGAAAAATCTAATCTTTTTACTTTGAGTGCACACTCAGTCCTATTCATACAGACAGAGGCTGGTTAAAGGGCAGAAGGGGAGGGTCTGTGACAATTGATAGACCCCCTGCCCACTACTGATAAGAAGTTCTTCATATGTGTGTGCAAGACAGGGGATGGAGGGTAATGGGTACTGAGTGAATTGGAGAAAGGGGTTGTCCTTTTTGTGAGGTTGGAGGGAGGGTGCATGCTGGTTGATGAGTTGAAGGGCTGGAGAGGGGGGTCATGTTAATCTTTCCATGGGGGAGGAAGGAGAGTGCATGGTTTCTGAGCTGGGGGTGGAAAGAGACTACTATACTACTATAACTTGTTCACCAGGTGGGTCTAGGTGGGGGATACAAGGTCGGTATTTGTTATACAGGTTTTTATTCTTTGATGCCATGCAGCAACTGAGTTTAGCCCTGTCCCTACCTCCCCATCCATCTACTGTCTTTCCTGTCCTGCTGAGCCCCATTTCTCACAGATTTCACCCTGTGGCAGGGCTGGGAAAGGGAGGGCCATCCTTCCCTGATCAGGTCATCTTGCATCCAGATTGGGGGTCTAGAAGACCAGCAACAAAATGTGACTAGGGCAGGTAGGCAGGGCTTCATGCAGCCTGTGACCCCCTTTATCCTCAGCTTCCCCCCCCATGCCATGATGGCCATAAGCACATACCAGTGGAGCGACACACGCATGATGTAACTGCAGCCTTAAAACTGTGCTGCTCAGATGTGGTAGTGCCAACTGGCCTCCACCTGATAGCAGTCATGGAGGGAGACAGTGAATCCCCCCAGCCCGAGAGAGGAGAGCTTGATCATTTACCACTTGCCAACTCCTGGCAACCTATGCTTGTTCCTGGACACAGGTCACTGGTGTGGTGAGAGATAAAGCACAAAGAGTTTCAGTCCTCCATGCCACTGGGACAGCCAGGAGGGGCCTTGTTTTTAAAGTGCACCCAAACTCCACAAAATGTCAGTTCAAGAGTGAAGTATATTTTCTCCGACTCTTCAGCATGTAAAGTACTGCTCAAAGTGCTTCTTCATGAAGTTTTTGCCTGGCAAATTTTGCATTCCACTATACATACACTGCAAAAGGGCTATGCAAAGTCACAGCACATCCTCAAGTGCTGTGTGTAGCTTAAAGGCTACACCTGCAGCAACTTCGAACCCATACTGCCAGACATCCTGAAGTCTGTTTGCCTCTAGGACAGCTTTAGCCTCTCCTTTATTACTGATTCTAGCACCTTTGCCTCATGGGCATTAAATTGACTGGTCTGGATTTTCCTGCTTCTTCTTTTGTGCATGGGTACTAAATACATTTGCCATCCTCCAGTCCTTTGGTACCACCACTATCACCAGTGGCTTTTTAAAGACCTATATCAGAGGTGCAGCTAGGACCTACAACAATTCTTTCAATACCCAGGGATACAGTCTTTCAAGTCTCATGGACTTGTCCTACTTCAGTGCATTAGTCCCTCCAACACCCTTTCCTCGGGGAATGCATCCTTGCTGACAACACCTCCCCTTCATCCTGTGACATGATTACTCAGGCTGGTAATGGCCCTTTCTTCTGTTCTGAAAATACTGAATTGAAAAACTATTTCATTATGACTCCCTTTCATTTATCTCCTCCTCTTATCCATCCTCTTCTACAGCCTGACAATTCTCACTTTTGTTTTGCTTTTCTCATGTATATAGATAACATGTTATCCCTTTTCATCATCCCCTCCACAATTCTCAGTTCTGTGTCAGACTTTGTACCTCTTCACAGCCTTGCTGGCATCTTCCATCTAATTCAGATTCTCCTCTCTATCTCCCACTTCCTGGCTGTTCTTATATTTTCTGAAGAGCTTTCTGATTTCACCCCGCAGCCTCTCCCACCTCATCTGGAACAAAGTTGTTTCCTGTCCTGCTTGTTTTTCAGTACTCTCATGACACATTGGCTTGTGACCACCAATGTCACATCCTTTATTAAATCCCATTTATTTTCTACCTCTCTGTTGTCTCCATCCATTCTACAATAGCTTCTTGTGCAATAATTCTCTTATCCAAAGTTCACTCTCCTGAAGTTGAAGTCTTATGTGTGTAAGAAGGGGATCATATAAGCAAATAATGTATAACTATTTATTTATGTTCATAAAATGTAAGTTTTACTTGCTAGGTCCTTTTAGAAGATTTTTAATTAGAAAACGGTGTCAGACATGTCTGAAATAACAATCAGAGATGAGTGAAGTGAATCATGAATTCCATATGTGATTTGCCAAAATTTCAAATCCAAGTACTTGAAATTGTAATTACCTGTGAATTTCTGGGATATTAGCCTATGGTTCTCAGAAAGCATTTATACAATCAGAATGCAGGAAATTTAAAACCATTTTATGATCAAGTACATAATGTGTCAATATTTTCAGTTAAAGTATTGGTTCTTCTTAGGGAAATTTACAATTGGAACTAAGTTGGTTACAATTTTTTTTGTATTAAATATAATTTTTTTTCTTGACACATAGGCTCCATGTACAAAACGCTCCACACTAAGATTGACTCACTTCATAGGAGCAAAAGCTGTATCCCTATATCTGCCACCAGGACATCATCACTGAAATGGTCCTCCCCATTTTTGATTATGGCAAATTAGTCTATGGTGCTGCACCTAAATCCATCCTGGCCAGATTGGATCCCCTCTTCCTCTCCTTTTGCCTTGGTCTGTCCTCCCTGGACTCACTAATGTTCTGTGTACATTGATCTCTCCTTCCCTTCCTTGAATGGCCACTGTCTCATCCACTGTGCCTCCTTTATTTTTAAATTCTGGTTGGCTTTGCTCTCTCCTTGCCTCAGCTCTCTCCTCTCCCCTATGCTCTACTCCACATGCTCTCTCCATAACTCAGGTTATCATTCTCCTTTGCTCCCTTCTCTTAAATCCCTAGCTGGCCAGTCTGGTTTCTTCTTCTACCTTTCTGATCTTTGGAACACTCTTTCACTAAGAATTTACTCTACCACCTCCAAATGCTCTTCTTCCTCTCTTCTTCAAAACCACACTGCCCTTCCAGTAAATGTCCTTAGTCCCATTGCCCTACACTTCTCCTTATCTACTCCAATCTCTGTACTTCTCTCCACCCACCTTCAGCTGCACAATAAGATGTGCTAGCTTCACATTCAAGCAGACTTGATAGACCTCTGGGCCTTTATCTGCTGGCAAATTTTGCATGTTCATATCCCTCCTACCTCTCCCCTATCCCCTCCACCTCTTTCCCCTCTCTCTTACTTTTTTCTCACTTGCTCCCACCCCCATTAATCATCCTTTTCCACCTCTTCCTAATCCTCAGCACTTTATTTCCCACCCTACCCACCTTAATCTGTTCTCTTCTCCTCTCTTTTTTACTCCCACCACTACTTTACCTTTTCACTCCCAGCCTTTCTTTCTCACCCTCCTCTACTTTCTCTCCTTCCCTTTCCTAGATATGTGACGTTGCTTTCTTGTGTGTGACAGGTACGTCATACTTCTGATGTTTAGCCTGCATTATTATTTGCTCTGGTAATGTATATTATTGTACATACTGGCCCTGATATTCAAAAGAGTTGTGCATGGCGCAACAGTGTTGCACCATGCACAACCCACTTATATGCCCTGGCGCGATATTCAAATGGGGATTATGCCTGGCACTGGAATGCATCAGTAATGTATGCGGCACAGGTGGGGGGGGTGCCCATGCAAACTCTGCACATCCCAATATTCAGCCCAGGATTTGCTGAGTCCATGCATGTGCAACCCCTACTTGCGCCGCACACAAGTGAACCCCTTAAAAAAGGAACAACGGCTGGCCACCCACAGGTGAGCAGCCATATCGCAGAGCAGAACATGGCAGCTGCCACCTGTGGGTGGCCACCCAAGCTCTGGCTGCACCTCTGTGGTGGCACCCCCTCATGCCTGATCATGAGCATCTGTTTAAAATAATAACATCCTATCTCTCTGGTGGTCCAGTGGACTGCTGTTAGCCCAATTGCTGGCTAAGGTATCAACAAATAAAGTCCTATCTACCTGGTGGTCCAGTGGACCACTCATAGACCAGTCACAGGCTCTGGTCTAAACAAATAATGTCCTAGATCCCTGGTGGTCCAGTGGACCGCTGTCAGCCCGATCACAGGCATTTGTAACAAGAAAATAATGTCCAATATCCCTGGTGGTCCAGTGAACTGCTCGCAGCCCAATTGCGGGCATTTGTATTAAAAAAATGAAGTCCAATATCCCTGGTGGTGCAGCGGTTCCCCCACCCACCTGCCCTGAGGCCCCACCACCGCTCCACCCGGTCCAGGCGGTGGCAGCATACCCGCCTCGCCCCTTCCAGCCGACTGACACCATAGGTAGTACACCCATTGGTCCACAGTATGAGCCAATGGCGCAGAAGCAGACGATTGATACACAGTCCAGATATGTGAATGGATGGCATATCTGGAATGTGTAGTAAAGTACAAAGCTGCATGTCCATTGGCTCATGCTGTGGACCAATGGGCATACAGCCACTATGGTGTCAGTCGGCAGGTGGTGGGTGGCAGGCAGGTGGTGCTGCTGCCTGCCGCTGACAGGGGAGAGAGGGGTGGGGCTCAGTGGAGGGTGGTGAGGGGTGCCACTGACCACCGCGATATTGGTCTTCATTTTTTTGTTACAAATACCCGTGATAGGGCTGACAGCAGTCCACTGGACCACCAGGGATATAGGATGTGATTTATTTTTACTTAAGCCTGCGATCGGGCTGTGGGGCACATTGCTGCACTGTGCAGGGGGCGTCGATCCCAGACGGCTGCTGCCTGGCAGGGTGAGGGATCGGCACACCTGCATGCAAATGGGGTCATAATGACATGCAAATGGGTGGGGAGGTAGTAACAACAACAAAACAGGAAAGGGACCTGGGGGTAATCATATCAGATTACCTTAAGGTTAGCAAGCAATGTGAGAAGGCAGTAGGGAGGGCCGGGGGTATACTGGGATGTATAGGGAGAGGCATCAGCAGCAGAAAACAGGAAGTTGTTATCCCTCTGTACAGACAGTTGGTGAGACCCCATCTGGAATACTGTGTCCAGTTCTGGAGACCCCATCTCTGCAAGGACATAGACAGGATAGAGGCAGTCCAGAGGAGGGCAACTAAAATGGTGCAGGGTCTGCAAGAGAAGCCGTATGAGGAGAGACTAGAGGAGCTTAATATGTATACCCTTGAGGAAAGAAGGGAGAGGGGGGACATGATAGAAACTTTCAAGTACCTCAAGGGAATAAACAAAGTCCAAGAGGGTAGCATCTTTCAGAAAAGAGACTTGCAAGAACAAGGGACACAATTTAAAGATAGAAGGAGGGCAGTTCAGGGGCAATGTGAGGAAGTATTATTTCACAGAGAGGTAGTGGATGCATGGAACAGCCTTCCTGAGGAAGTTGTGGGGTCTAAAACTGTGGGAGAATTCAAGAATGCATGGGACAGAGATAAGGCAATTCTTGTGGGGGGCAGGAAGATATAGGCTGTTGGTTAACTAGGATCTGCGGCCTATCCTGTAGGTAGGGAAATGGGCAGACTAGATGGGCCGAGTGGTCCTTATCTGCCATCAAAGTCTATGTTTCTATGTTTCAAATTGCCCCATTTGCACCATCCATACATTATGGCTCCATTTGCATGTGCACTTTTGAATATCGTGATTGTTGTGCATAGTGCAACAGAACTTGCGCTAGCGCATCCTCCTGCTTCACTCTGGCCACTTGCACTGGTGCAGTGCCACTGCACCATGTGCACTGCAAGTGGCCAGGGTGCAATATTCAATGATGCTGTGCCATGGCACAGCTCCATTGAATATCGCCCAGTCTACGCCCCTACGCAGCTAAGTTGCACTGCGCCCAGGCATGTGCCACAGCCAGGTGCAGTCTGACTATCTGGGCCAATGTGTACTGTTGTATTGATATTGCATGCTTCTACTTGTTTGTTCTTATCCCTTACTCCCTCCACCAGGACACATCTGGAAACAAGCTTCATGACTCAGTATGTCTTTCCTGGTAAATCTCTTATAAATAAATAAATCAATTATGATGATTGCTGTAAACCATTCCTGCTTATGCTGGTATTGCCTGTTCTTAATGAAGAAAACATGTATGTATCTATGTATCCTATGGAAGAAGGTGCTAATAGTAGCCAATTGATTAAATAATAATAAAAAACCAAAAAGTATGATCTGAAGCAAGAACACCTACTGCATTGAAGAACCTGTCAGTGTTGAACACTTTTATGGATTGCTGTTCATACTGTGTACAGTATTTCTTCTATTATGATATGGTGTAGATATTTCAGGTATCTTGGAATTAAAAACAATGCTTGCTGCAGTCCAGTTTTTTCTTTCCACCACCAAATGTTAATTATTTAAAACTAAGAATGTCATCTCAATCTACATTCCTGATAAATTATTATCTAAATAAATAAATAAGGTAATCAACACCAAACATGAATTCTGACAGGCTGGGACAATTAGGTCACATTACAGAGAGATGTCAGTTACTGAACTAAAACATGGCTTGCTCCTTCCTTTTTTAACAGTGTCATTAGACAACATGTTTGGTGTATAGTATAGGGCATATTTAAACATTCTGCATTACTCTCCCAATTGTCCATCTATCATTGTTGGGATTATTTTATTATAATGACTGGCTACCATTTCTACACATGGACAACCGTGATGTGATTTCTTATTGAACAGGACTAGTGACCTGTCAAAGTTGAATTTCTCTAAAATGACAATTTTTTGCTTCCCCTTCCAAAATCAATATTCCCCTAGTTATCCAAAACACCCAAACCACTTTATAGCATGTTTCATAAAAGTATTATTTGGTTGATACCGCTGATTATTTCTTCTTTAAGAATTTAAACTAAAACAACAATGCCACTCCATATAAATGATGCACAACAAGTGGCTTTACTGGTTTCATTCTAACTGGAATATCAGTGTGCTGTACCTTCGCTTTTTAGTTTAAGTGAGTAAATGAACAAGACTTATCAGAATAAACTAGATACATTTTAATTAAACAAAATGTGATTTAGGAGCCTTACATGGGAGGAGGGAGCTATTTATATGGGGAGGGGAGAAAAAAAATACAGATATTTCAATAAAGTTGTAAGAAGAAGCACTAATATCTTTCAGTACAGCAATGCATGAGGAATTATAAAATGTAGCCCATTTGGGGTTGGTACAAAACTCAATAATTTTACACACCCTCAGTGTGTGATGCTTGGATACCACCCCTTGAGCTTTGCTGTTGGGATTATTGCAGCATCTCACACTGAGGATATGTAAAAACATAGAATAATATATGTGTAACAATGTGCACAGAGTTTTCTTTACACACTCAAGGTGTGTGATACAAGACTGAAGGTTGAGTGGTTTACAGTATTTAGGTATCACACACCAAGGGTGTACAAAAAAAGGAGCTTGACTCTTTCCCATACATTATTTTATATAATTATTGGTTATGTATTTTCTCATGTTGTGAAGTATGAAAGGCAAATCATGTACCTCAAAACAGCAGAGGCAGAGTGCAAGGTAATGTCCATTACATACAGTATGTACAGGTGTAATTGAGTGGAGTGTAAAGGAGATTTACACATGCTGGTTTGGGTTGTAATCATACCTAACCAGTAATTATAATCTTGTTAGGCACCACCCCTGCATTATTCTCTATACTTCTCATTTTGCCACCTTAATTCCCCTAGCTGACACTCAAAATCCGTATTAACATGACTGTCCCATTCTTTAGAGAAGCTTTACAGCTAACACCAAAGCCATTCTTTGCCTAGCCTGTAAGGAGTGACAACTGTCCACTGGACTATGCCTAGCCTCTCTTCCTCCCTCCTTGAAAACTGATTGTAGAGGATTACAGAATTTGCCACACATCATTCTTTTAAAAATGTTACGTCCTATATAGCATTAAAAAGGACTACAAACATTTAAATGTATGTTAATAATCTCCTGCCTTAAGGGCAAATTAATTTAAAATCACAAATTGTCCTCCAACTCCTGACTTTATTTCACTATAAAACGTGTCATGATGTCTCTAACTTTCTGATTAAAGGCAATCAGTATCAAAGGGAAGGCTGATGGGAAGCAAAATGTCAAGAAATGACGAACATCATTAATGGCAGACGGGCCTTCATTTGAAATGGAAATTTGGTAAAACCAAAGTGAGTTGTCTATTCCAAAGAACAAAACATACAGAACAACAAAAGTTACAACCATTTTAGCTGCCTGCCGTTCTGCTGTGTTTGCTTGGCTACGGTCAGAGCTCCTCTTTCCTTTCATCTGCTTCCCATGTCTGTGCAGAATGAACAGTATGTAACTGCTGGCCAAAGCCATTAGGATCACAAATACCACATCTCGAGTGAACATGATAAAACCAATAAGTTGAAATAGAAATCTGTTAGGATAAACTACATAGAAGTACCCCAGTCTGAACATGGGTTTCTGATCAGTAAGATTAGTGCTAACAACTGGATAGAGGGCTGAGTTGATGCTGGATACCATACTTATCAGACATAGAACCATAATGATGGATATGAGATGTTTTTGAATCCAGGCTTTTAGAAGGCCCCATGTGGGGTGAGAAGAGGCGAGAGTCACACACTAGAAACAGCTCAGCAAGCAGGTTAGGCCAATTGCCATCACTCTAGACACTCTTTGAAAATAGGCATCCATTTTGCAGTCAAGGTCTGTGTAGAAATATTTCACTCCAAACACAAATAGAGAGTGGGGAAGCCCTAAGGTTAACAATAGCACAAGGTTTGACACAGCCAGGTTGAAAAGTATTATCTCTGCTGGCATAATCTTTCTTTCTTGGTAGGCAATGCTGGAGAGTGACATCATAATCATTGTATTACCGCAGATGCCAATGAAAGTTGTCAGACAGAAAACAACCCCCTTAATGAAATGCTGAATTTCCATGTTTCTAAAATGTAAAAATAGAAACAAATTAACTGAGTACAATATACTCTAATAAAGAAAATACAGTATTTCACACATCTTTCAAAAGGTGCATAATTAGGTTACAGTGTATGGTGAAGACACGTTTGCTCTGAGGAAGATCTAGCAACAAAACACCTAATATTGGTTACTCAGTAGTACTAAATGCTTCTTGATCATCTTATAATACATTACAGTTCTTTTTATATAAATGCACATTTATACATACAATTATCTCAAACTTGGATTGCTATCTAAACATTCTAAAAGGCATGAAACATAGATATCTGTTCCATTTACAGAGTGCAGAAACAAACAAACAAATGCAAAAAAACACTGCCCACCTATAGCGCAGATCTCAAAAATAGAAGAGCAGAACAAAAGAGATCCTGGGTTTTGAGTGCAGATCCCTTTTTGTTCTGCCATTTACAAAGAGCAACAGTATTAATTTAATTATTACTGACTAAAGTAATTAAAAAATAACTAGAACTTTTTTACAAATACTTTTAAAATTTACAAGCAAAAAGTAACATATAGTTTCATTTACTATATTTAACACAATGTTTGCTTTTTTCTTTACTGCCAAAAAATGCTGAAACAAGAAATTTTAATAATGTTTCACAATTCATGGTTTTGATTAAGACCATCAGACTCCCATCCAGTGGTATATTAGTAATTGCCAATAAGATTCCTAGCCATTTATCTCAGAAATCACAGTACCAATTGCACTCAAATAATATTGCATTATTATGGCACAGTAGAACCAATACAGTTAGGGTTGAATGAAAGGTTCAATGTTAATCCCCTAAATTTACAGTTTAATAGCTTTGGCAGATTTTGATTAAATTAGCTGAAAGCTTCCATACATTGTCTAGTGGACAAGGTTTAAATATGTGGGAAGTTTTGTGATGGTAGATTTTGTGGTTTCTACGATCTGCATATGTCATTTTCCTGTAGATGTCCAATTTTGTATTCCTATGTTTTAATACAGGTTGTTGGTTTTACTCTCATATACAGCCTAAATGGATGGGAATTTTTATCCAAAACTTTCAGGGTAGAATTGTGCTGTGCCAAGGTAGTGCTTTTGGAAGGCTTTGTAAAAAAAACATTAAATGGTTCTAGAGTTATAAGGATTTAATGTTTTTTTGTTCTGAGCATACTCAGTAGGGTTTTTTTTTTGAGAATGTTATGATGAGACATGAAAAATTCCATGTCAGAGACTGTTTTTGTTTTCTCACCATTTGCTTCTCACCGCACCAAATAAATGCCATGCTTTGATGGCTACTATGTTGTTGCCCCTGAAATAAAAAACATGGAAATACAAAAAAAGTGTATTAAAAAAAACACCTGAAGTTAGCTAAACAGGACCCTCTAGCTACATTCTGGTGTTTGCTTTTTAAAAAAAGTGGTCAGAAATACCTTTTCTGGGTACCCCAAAATCCAAGGTTTATGAGAGGAGTTTTTTGCCAGTGTTCTCTGTATGACAGCAGTGGGACATTGTTGAAAGCTGAAGTCATAGCTGGAAGGCATGCTGCCAGCTTTAGATGAAGCAGTGAGCTGGCAATCCCCTGTTCTGTATCTCTGTCATTCTATCTTGCTTTATCTATCTATCTATCTATCTAGGCATTGATTCTGCCTCCCCCTTTCCCTCCAGGTCACCTGCCCTTCCCAGTATTTATATATTTTTTTATTTAAGAGGAGGGGGTGCCCATCCTGGTACTGATTTTCTTGAACCCTCCCATCCAGATTTTTCACACCACCTCATGAACGTGATAGCTGTCTTTGTCACATCCTAGCCAAAATGTGTCTTGCCCTTGTGATGTCAAATGATGTTTCTGCAGGGATTTGAAATTTTTCACAAACCTGGTTCATGAGGTGAGCTAATAAGAGTGCTATGCAGAGAATTTGGTGTAGAGATATTCTAAAATGCCTAGGTTATGAGTAAACATTGCAATATTTCAGCATTCGCACAAAACATTGCTAATTTTCAATATTTTATCTCCAAACCTTTAATGTAGCCATTTTCCAAATCGCTTCATAATCGTGGCAGGTGCCATTTTTTAAATCCTACATGAGATGTGTTTCCACATGTGTGGTGCAAAATAACACTTTGAACAATATACTATAAAAGCCACATGCCATGTTCATAAGAGGAGTCATATAATGACTGTCTTGAATTTCTGGGGTCAGATTAAAAAAGTTCTAATTATTAAGAAGCCAGTTGTGTGCTGTGAGTCTTCACCCCAGCGGCTATGCTCTGTCATCCTGTGCCAGTCACCTGAGTTTGTAGGTGAGCTCAGAGACCCAGCTACATTGGGTGAGGGTGGTGGGATGGCATTATTATGCAATACCTCCACCAGCCAGGCAATGAAAGCTGCAAGGCTGCTCACACAAGCCTAGGAAAAATACAGTAAAGACAGCTTCTCTTGGAATATGGCCCTGCAACTCTGCACTCATAGGTAGCAGAGGGCCCTGTACATTGGCTGACAGATGGACCCTTTGTCCTATGTATCTGTATCTCCAGCCACATGAAAGTGCGGGGTCCAGAGTTCCCTGCACTCCACTTCCCACCCCCACCACAAGCAGCAAAAGGAAGGAACATTAGAGTTTTGGATTTCCAAAGTCTTGGTGAATCAGTGGTGGGCTCTTCCTTAGAGTTCTCAACCATGATTCCCACCTTGTTCCCTAAGTAAACAACATCAAATGTCATCTCCTTTCTTCACACACAGCCTGCAGGGCCCTATGTGAATAAACCTACAACAAATTGTGTTGGCAACGTGTGACAAGACATATTGTTCTCTACTTTTGAGGCGTGTATCACTATGATGCACTGGCTTGGAACTGCACCTTCTGCTTCAGACAGGAGACGATGGACTGAAGGGGAGAGGGATGGGCATTAGGGTTGAAAACTCCAAGGAAGATCCCACCACTAAGATGTCAAGAGTCTGGAGACTCAAAACCCTTGTGTTCTTTTTCTTTTGTTGCTTGAGAGGTGTGGGAGGGGAGTTAGAATTAGAAACCCCTAACGTCATATTTCCCTACTTTTGTGGTGTTAACTTGAACCCTAACTGGTGCATTAATGATGTTTTTTTTGCAAAGAATATGTTTAATGCATTCAGGTTTCCCGTTGAACATTTGCGCTGTCTTGCATGTTCATATACCTTACTTCTAGAACTCTGTTGATGAAAGTATTAACACAAAATTATGTTTCAGTCTTTCTTAATAATTTGAAAGTGTATCTAGACAGGCCTCAATTGCATTAAATTGATTTGTTTTGGATAGCCAAGGACAAACATGCTTTTGTTTCTGGTCTTTCAGTTGTTGTTGATACATAGATATGGTGGCCCAGATATTCAAAAGAGTTGTTCCATGCGCAATAGGGTTGCACCAGCGCAAGTCCGAAATGCGCCATTCTGTGACATTCAGCAGGAGGCAGATGCACCCCCCAAATCACACTGCGCAAGAGCGCAATGATAATGAATGCATGTGCAACTGAAGGAGGAGGAACCATGCATAAATGGTGCAGGGCGATATTCAACAACATGCGCCATGCACAATAGGGGAGCAAGCAGAAGTTGCGTGATAGCGGAAATGTGCCAAAATAAAAAGGAACAAGAGAGAGGCACAAAAGCTCTACAGGGAAGGCACATGTTGCTGAACCATAGCCAGCCACACAGGTAACACAAACACACAGGGCGGGACAGAGACAGAGACAGAGCACCTGGAACCCCCAGGAACAGGGAAGGTGTGGGGAGTCACAGCCACATTGCAGAAGGGGGAAGTACCACACAGCACTGAAGCCACCACAGGAAGGTGTTCCTGGTGCAGGAGAAGTAGCAGCCAGGACAGTGGGGGGAACACAGAAACAGCTGCTGGAGGGGAACACAAGCCAGGGACATGGCCAGTGCCACCATCCATATCGAGGCAGTTATGAGGGGGGGTGAGAAGGCAGGCAGCAGGGGGACATGGCCGTGGAAGGGACTGTCGGTGGTATGCCCTCAGCAGGCAGTACCGAGCCCACACCAGCTTCAAGCTGTACACCGATACCGAGATCGTAGGCTGGTATCACCTGAACTGGGCAATTCTGAGGTGGCTCTGCGAGCTGTGCAGCGATATGATGCAGGCACCCACACGATGGAGCCATGCTCTGTCAGTGGAGACAAAAGTGACAGTCTGCATGTGCCTGCTCACCACAGGTACCTTCCAGAGACCAGCAGGGGACATGACAGGCATAACCCAGTTGGCTGCATCACACCACCTCACCCAATTCCTCAGTGCACTGCTGCCACATGCTGCGGAGTACATCCATTTCTCCAGCACACTGGTGGAGCACACAACAAACATACAGGAGTTCCACAGAGTAGTATGTATGCCTGGCATGCTAGGGGCAATAGACTGCACCCATGTGGCCATCCACACACCACCTGGCCCTGAAGGGGCCGCATACATGAATTGGAAGGGGTATGCAAGCATCAACTGCCAGATGTTGTGCGATGACAGGGGGTGCATAATCAATGTCTGTGCCACACACCCTTGGGGAACATATGATGCCTTTATCTGGCACCAGTCAGCACTGTGCTACAGATTCAAGAGTGGGCACATCTCCATTGGCCACTTAGTGGGTAAGTATGCAAACCACATCGAAAGACATGGAGCTTGGGAGGGGCATAGTCAGAGGTGACATGGGTATTGGCCTAGATAACCCAAGGCAAGGCAATGCTGATCACCAAACTAACTTCCACCCTTTACACACAGGTGACAGTGGATACCAACTCTGTCCCTGGCTGTTCACACCATACCGGCGGCCTGCGACCCCATCGCAGCAACGCTACAATGAGGCACATGCCACCACACGCAATGTCATCGAGTGGGTGTTCAGGATGCTGAAGGCATGTTTCTGTTGCCTGGACATGTCTGGTGGTGCCCTATAGTACAGCCCCTCAAAGGCCTGTGGGCTATTCCTGGCCTGTTGCATCCTGCACAACATGGCCAACGACTGTGGGATAGCTGTACAGGTTGAAGAGGGGGACAGCGATGGGAACGATGAGGATGCTGGTGAAGATGATGATGGGCAGCCCCCCCTTGGGCGAAGAGACCCCCGACAGATCCGGCTGGCACAGCTGCACTGGGACACCATCACAGAGGAGCACTTCAGCCAACCCAGGTAAGTCATGGGGCCATGTGCAACCACCAGTGGCAAAGGCACAACCCACAAACACACATGGATAAACAGCAGGGGTGCATGTCATCAAGGGAAGTGGCCGAGCATGGAACCGCACACGCCACCAGGGATGGGCAAGGTCTAACATGGCACGCAGTCACACACACACACACACACACACACCTCACAAGACGTGCGCAGAGTGTAGGAGGCACACTGACCCCGACTGCCACCCCTAGCCACACACATGTCCACAGACCACCATGCACAGTGCCTGTCATTGTGCATGTGTCAGACGCTAGGCACAATTGCACAGTGGTAGACAGCACAATGCAGGCATCATCATGAACATGCCACAGTGGACAGCAGCCAGGAGGGTATGCAGATGGAACGTGTGGGTGTGTGCAGGGCCGGGTACCCAACCCGTGCATTGCATGCTGAACAACACAATACACACAGGGCAGCATGAGACAGTAGCCATGCTGGGAGACAGGTCGGTCACACGCCACAGTGTCACGGCCACCACAGATGTGTGGGCGGCCCTGCCGAAACCCACAAGCAGTGACTGGCTGACCAATGGCCTCATGGGGTGGCACCAATGGTCCCCAAGGGGTTCCACTGTGTGAATGTGACCATGCTCGTGCAGGGGTCTGCAGCACACCAAACATGCCTGCACCAGGCGTGCTCGGGATGCCCACAGCTGAACCCAGTGTTGACAAGGAGGGTGCCGCACGACACTGGGAATGGGGGGTGAACATTGCACTGCGCGGTATCTGAGATGCATGGGCAAATAACTGTGTGCCCACTGTGGCCATGACAGCTGTGATTGCCTGTGTCTGCCTGTCAAAGGCAGTGGTCACATCCTTCCGCAACTGGTCCATCCCTGCCAGGAGCAGAGTGGTGTCTCTGCTGCGTCACTCCTCTGCCTGGCGCAGAGCCGCACTGAGTGCATCCACCACCATCACAAGCTGCACCTGCTGATTGACTGATGCTTGGAGTATGCAGGTGTGCTCATCTAAGAGGTCATCTGCCTGATCGGCATGCTGTCCCTCATGGTGTTTGCGGCCCTGATGGTCAACACCCCTTGAGGGTGGGCACTGCACACCAGGGCTAGGCCTGGGCATGTCCACAGGTGGTGCACTGATGCCGCCCCCGACACTGTACCCCCATGACCATTGGCAGACTGATACTGCCCTGCCTGCTGCTGCTCTCCAGGGCTCAATGGTGCCACCACAGTGGCCACAACAGGCCCACTGTCCTGGACACACACCAGTGCTGCCACACTGGTGCAGACAGGCACAGGCTGGGACTGTTATGTCATGCAGGCCTTTACAGTGGCACCACCCATGGCCATGCCCATGATGTCACCTGCAGCGTGGCCATCCTGTGGCCCACACATATCACTGCCCATGAAGTTAGCTCCATCATCATCAGTGATGAATCCGGCACCAGCCTGAGTCTCAGCATGTTGGCATCCATGGACACTGGCATGCTGGGACACGGGCAGGGCCTCCTCCGCAACTGCTCCACCAACAACAGTCTGGACATCCAGGTGGGCCCACTGTCACCCTGACCCTCATATGCCTATGGAGGTGGCCGGCCCTCCTCTATCTCCATGCTACCACTCTCAGTGGAGAAGTCCATCACCGCTGACCCATGTAGATGCTCAGGAGCTGTAAGGGAAAAACAGTGGCATTAATGAATGTGACCTACCCTGCCCCACCCCCTCATTGACAGACCAGGACCTATCGTGCAGTGATGGGCTACCACCCATCTGGAATCCACCACCCGGAACACCCTCAATGGCGCAATGCTGCATGATGCCAGCAACCTGCTCTTTTTGTAGGATCAGGCGTTGCACCTCTGGCTGTCCCTACCTGTCGTAGACCATGCTGCCCTGATGGCAGCCACCTTCTCCTTAATCCTTCACCTGTCCGTGCCCATCTTCTTTTTGCACTCCTGCACGGACTGCTGGTGGCTGCCATGCAGGTTGACAGCACGTGTCACCTCTTCCAATGCAGCAGCATGGGCCTTTGGTGTTCACTGAGCAGTGACTCCTGGTCGAGGTAGTCCTCAAGCAGGGTATCTGTTTCTGCCTTGGTGAAGTTAGGCCTCCTCTTCCTCCCATGTCTCTGTTCCTCTTCCTCTTCCTCCACCTCACGATCAGTCATTATTCCTCCTGCGAGAATGACAGGGGTGTTACCTGTGACTGTGCAGTCCCAGGCATGTCCCAAACACCACAGTCCACACTCCCAAACAGTATGCAACTCACCACAATAGACTGCAGTAGCCGACTATGGGCAGTGCAGCCCAATGTCACAGTTTTATAGTGCAACACATACAAATGAGGCGAGGCCCATTTTTAAGTGGATGCAAATGCAGTGTCTGCGCCATTGAATGGCTGATTAGCTGATTTGCATATGCCAGCTGAATATCGCGCTGTTGCGCTTTGTGCAATTGTGTTGAACGTGCTCAGCCAAGGGCGCAGTTCTGCGACATTCACAGTACACACCTAACTATGCATGCCCTGAGTGATGACGCAGGTGCCTGCCACACTGCTGATGTGCTGTGCATGGGAGGCAGTGCAGGGCATGGCCACCATTGTGCCAGTGGTGCTACTGCACTGTTCACATATATGGTGCTGTGGCACTGGGGTGCTGTAGGTGCACTGGGGCCACAGTGCTGTAGGCCACTACAGGAGGTGGCACACAGGCACCCAATCATGCTACATGCATTGGGTTCCAATCGTGCTGTGGCTGTCCGTGCTTGAGAGACCCTTGACCCTGTGCCCAACCTTTGCCCCTTAGGTGCCATCCATCAGGCATGGTTGCACCACTATCGCACTGTTAGGTGACAGCGCGATAGGGAATGATAGCGCTGTACCACACAGCATCTGTGTGTGGTGGGACTGTGCTGCCAAGCACCATTTTGAATCCAACTATCTGCTGAGATGGCATGGAGAAGGGCAGTTATGTGGAGCCAGGTGGAGCTAGCAAATCTGGTGGCCATTGTAGAGCCCCATGCTGGGGATCTATATGGTGATGCACCCCTGGACAGGGCCAGAAGTGCAGTTTGGCAGGAGGTGGCTGATGCACTGGAGGAGGCCACTGGTATCAGGCGCATGGCAGAGCAGTGTTACCACCAGTACAGGGACCTCAGGTGCAGGGACCCGGATCTGCTTGCCCACCTGCGGGCATGTGCCAGGAGGGGCACGGTGCCATGGCCAGGTAGGTGCCCCATCCATACACTGTTATCGTCCATACGGGTATCATGGTTGCATGTGTCCAGCTCATGAGGGGGCCATCCAGTGTTGGCCATGGTGGTGGTATCAGGGTGGGGGGTGGATGGGTATGGCCATGTGGGATTGCACACACACATAGGGGTGGGGGACTTTGCTACCGGATTGTACTGATGTTCCTTTCTCCATGTTTGCACCTTAGGCCCAGAAGAGCGCAGGCTGGTGAGGGAGAGGAGGTGCCACCTGGAGGAAAAGCAGGCTGGGAGGGGTGAAGGTCTGCAGAGGCACAGGGACCGGCCTGATGATGGTGAGTGCCTTACATCCATGATTACTATTGCATGCTGTATAACTGGGAGAGCAGCAGGGCATGGTCACCATCCACTGACACCACTGCCATGCACACAACTTTTTACAGTCAGCACTGTCCAGTGGCACTGCATGTCTGGGAGTGCATCAATGGTGGTCCATGTGTGCACTGGGCAAATGGCTGTGCCACTACCTTCATACTGCATACCCAAGTCACTGTAAGGCCACGGTGGTGCTGTGCAGGACATGGGCGGTGGGTGCACAGTGGTCCACATGGCTGAGGCTGCCTGGGTAGGAAGGTCTTGTGGACATGGTCACTGTGGGTGGTTGCACACCATCACAGGGGCGTGGCACTTGGCTGTATGCCATGCACAATGGGTGGGCTGCAGGGGGCTGGACAGTCACTCTTATTGACTCTGCTCCCTTGTCCTAGGTGGACGGTGACTCCAGGCACTGGAAAGGGGACTGCAGGAGCTGCTACAGGTGGTGAGGGTGACCCTGGAGTTCCTCCAATGCATGGACCGCCACAGGGTGAGGAGGCGGAGGAGACATTGTCGCCACGTGGAGGAAGACCAGGGCAGACACTAACCAATCCATGCCCCTAATTACACCTTCCCCTCTGGACCCACCCTCACACCCCCTTCTTCCCTCTTCCATATGTTCACCCCAGCCCCTTACCCACCCCACTTGGTACGTGGCCCTTCCTCCCATTGTACATACTTCTATATAGTTTTTTTATTACCTGTTTTAAATACATTTGTTTTGTTATGACAACTGTGGTGGTCTCTGATTTGCAGCAGGCTACAGGTGCTCAGCTGCAGTGGTGTGCATGGCATCAGGAGTGGTGAATGCATGGGCGTGTGTGTGTGTCCACAAGGGAACTGCCTATTGTGTGGGCTGGGGGATCAGTCACAGTCTGTGGTTTGTGTGTTGTTCTCTGTGCACTGGATGCCTGTGTGCAGTGGTCCATGGTGCCTGCACTGTGTGCATGGCACCCCTGTCAGATCATCCATGGCCTGTGCAGCTGACACCCTTGCATGTCTGTGATATGCACGGTTTGCTGGCATCAGTGGTGGCTGTCCATGCTGAATAACAACTGTACCTGGCACAATGCCAGGTTGCCTGCCATCACCAGTATGGTGCACGTCTGCCTCTGGTGGCACTGTGGCCTCCGCTGTTGTTGTCCCCCTCCATGCTGTCACTTGTGTCTGTTGCAGGGGATGTGCTCCAGTGTCTGTCATTTGTGCTCCGGCAGCATGCTGGTGGCATACAGCTTCATGGTGCCTGTGCAGGGTGGCTGGCATACCTGTGCCATGTAGGGGTGCTGGCTGAGTGTACATGGCAGCCGTGGCCACACGCCAGTGGCTTGGTTGACCCACTACTGTGTCCCTGTGTTGGTGTGCCCTTGCATATGGGTGGGTGTTTGTCCATGCACTGTGTTGCATCCTGTGTGGCGCTTGCTTCCTTGCAACACTGTGTGTGTCTGTGCTGGCTGCTGTGGCCAGTGCTGGGATGGGATGTGTCCTTGGGAGGGTGTGCAAGGTGCTGTACCACTGGTGGTGGGGTCTGGCGCATGCCCTGTTGCATGTGGTGTTCCTCATGTGGTGATGCATGGTCGGTCTCTCAGCTGTAGCTCGGGGGGGATGTGCAGGGTGGCACTGTGTATGCTGTTGTTGCATTGCTGTCTGCTGCCACCCGCAGCAGGGTGCACATGGTGGGGCTGCCTTGCATGGCTCTGTGGTGCACAGGGTTGCATTGTCACAGTGGGGATTGTGGCCTGCATGGGGAGTCCTGCACTGTTGGGCGCTACTCCTGGGAAGGGTGTATGGTGATCGTGGTGCAGGGTGTGCTCTGCATTGGTGGGATGGTGTGGCATGGGGTGGTCATCCCTCCTTGTGTGCCACTAACAGCTTGCCAGGGGGTGTGCTGGTGCACCATGGCCCGGCTGTGGGTTGGTTGCTGGTATCCATGGGCCGGTGGTTATTCCAGCTCTCCCCCAGTTGTGCAGTGCATGAGGTGTGGGGGATGGTGTCTGTTCTGCTGTGTTCTCCTCTGCCCACCTGTGGCATGGGTGGTGGGCCCCTGCATCCCTGGTTGCACTGTTGCATTGCTGCCCTGCTCCATGGGGCATCCGTGGTTGCGCTATGGTGCATCCAGACTGCTCCTCTGAGCATCCCTTGTTGTGTTATGGTGCATCAGATATGCACAACTGCACATCCCTGGTTGCGCTATGGCACAGGTGGTGCGATATTCAGTTGTGTGCCATAGGCACATCTTGGCCTGCCCAGTTTTTGAATATCGCGCTTCTTGCACATGGGCACAGTGGACTTGCACTTGCTCCTGCTGTTGCACACTTTTTGGGCACAGTTTGAATATCTGGGCCATAGACAATAATGGCAGAAAAAGGCCTGTCAGCCCTTCCAATCAGTCCACCCTATGTAATTAATCTGCACTGGTCCTATTGGCCATCCTGCCCTTATGTTTCTGGCCCCCTTTTCTAGCTAATCCCATTTGTTATGCCTGCTCCAGTCCTGTTTGAAGCTGTTCACTGATTTGGCCTCCATCACTTCCTCTGGCAGCTTGTTCCACTTGTCCTACACTGTTTCTGTGAAAAAGTGATTATGTTGCTCAGCAATATCCAGTGTTCTCTTATTATTAAAGCTTTATGAAGTGGGGAAATTGCTACTTTCTCAAGAAATAATTCCCATAAATTCATAAATCCAATTTCAGCATCTAGATTTTTCAGAAATATTAACCATGGCATTTTACATCCTTTGCTATCAAGCATAGTTTGTCAATTTAGGCACCTACTGTATGAGGAAGCCTGTGTTGTCCCATACTATTTACTGTAATCAAATATCCAAGTACCCTTGTTTTAGCTAAGGTTTCAAAGCTAGTTTGTTCCAATTCTGTCCTAACCTCATGCACAGGTACACCTTTCAGTAAACTTGGTATTGATTTGTAGAAACTAGACATCACAGAGTGCCATCAGGGCACTTATTTTTATTATCCATATTTTAGTTTCTACAGGCTTGAAAGTTACATTTACTATTGTAAGCACTAATGGGTGTACTCACATTATCACCCCCATATTACACCCAAAACACCAGCAGTGTCCCGTACTTAGACTCAATTTCTGTTTCCACCTCATTTAAACTCATTCTCTTTTCTCTCAAATTTTCCATGTTCTATGCTGATCAACCACCTCTCAGCATTGCTTCTTACCCTCCTTCATCTCTATTGTTAGTAAACCCATGTGTGATTTACTGATGTAATGTCATGATGCTTATTCCTACTTTGTTTCACTGTTAAAATTGTAATCTCCAATGATGTTTTGTAAATTGTAATGTTTTGTTGTTGTAGTGCACTGTATCCTCCTGGGTCATGCCTGACAATAGTCATGGTTATGGCTAGTGCACCTACACGGTAAACAAAAACTAAATAAATAAAAAACTAAATAAATATTCTTTGGTAAATCTCTGGAGGACATATAATGTGTGTCTTGGCTTTAGTGAAATATTATTTATACAGTATGTTTTCTCCATTTCCTTTTGTAATAAAAGGCCTATCCAAAATAAGTATAAACTTCCACTAGCTTCAGGTCTCTTTTATTTAAATGCAATACCATTGTTTTCTTTATCCTATATTTGCAGGGCCTCATTACCATTATTTCTTTTCTACATTTTTGTGAGTCCTAACTCATTGTGCATATCATTTAACATAGATTCTGGAAACTTTGGTGGATAGCGATAGAACTGACATTTCATTAGCATAAACTAAAAGTACCACACTTCTCTCAAAAAAATATCTGATGCATCAATATCACTCTTTCTGTAGTTTATTTCAGGCCATTGATATATGCATAAATTAAACAGTATTAGTGCTAAGATCCAACTCTGTTTGAACTCTTTGTTAGTAAAATAAAGAGAAAATTATTGAGATTTCTCTGCAAATCAAAGTGACCTCTAGACCACATATCATAATAAAGTAGTTTTCTCACCTCCAAAAAATCATCAATAGCAGTGGTGTTGATCATAAAGCGAGTTAAAGAAAGCCATTAGATCAATAAAGGCAACATATAGACGTTGCTTCCTCATTTCTATACAGTGCTATCTGCCAAGATCAAGCACATGATGCTGAGAACTGTGCAGGAAGCAATATAATTCAATTGCAGTTTTCCCTTTTGTGATTCAGGAATCTATAATATTCTTACCAATCATCTTGATCCTAGGAATACCATTGCATATTTCTGATGGAGGCGATTTGAAACAAAACAATAATCAATGGTGAAAAATCCAAGATGGCAGACAGTTTAGCACTCTGTGAGGATCTCTCCTTCCCTTGCTATGTGTTAGAGCCAGTACTGTAAGTGGAATGCAGAATTCCAGCAGAAGATTCCAGTGGAATGGCACTTAAGCTTCTAAAATGCTTTCTGGAATTTTTCAAAAAATTCTTCAGCATTTCAAGTCATTTAATTGAAACTGTAGATTAGTTTTTCACATACTATATTATATAAGCCACATATTTGTTTTCTGTATTTTGCAGAAGCCTATTCTGTGAATTATGAAAACCACCAAATAATAATCGACAGTTTTAAAATTTACTGATACAGTTTTGGAAATCAGCTTCTGACTGAATTCCACAGAATAAATCAAAATTTTCTAAAACTCAATGTATTTCTGTTCCACCAGAATCTGGTAATACCAGACACAACTATTTAACATTCTAATATGTTCAGTACAACTGGTGTAAAAATCTTTGTAATTGTAGCTATGAGGCAAACTGTCCTGTACATGTTAGGGACATCAAGTTATCCATTTTATTCAAAGACATAATAATACTGCCCTTCCAGTCTTCAGGTACAGTATACATTTCATTTTGTAACAATGGTTAAATATCTTTACCAAAATCATGCCCACCAATCTTTGTCAATCATATAAACATTGATAGGAAAACAACAATTTCTAGTGGCTTCATTACTCTTAAAAGAATATATCCATAAAAGGGATTGCACATTCTAAGGGCAACCATAATTGTCAGGGGTTTCCTGATGTGGAATGCAGGGTTGAGGGGAGAGAGAGAGAGAGAGAGGCTGCAGAAAATAAAGCAAGGCAGAGGGAAAGGAGGGGGGAGCCCATGACAAGGCAAATACTCTCTGGACAGGGGGGTGAACTGATTGATAAGATGGCAAGGCATGGGAGGGATTAAGGGGGCTACATAAGGTGAAGCAGCTGGAATCCCACCTCACTTTTGCTGAAGCTGTAAGAATTAATTGAATTTTCAGCACATAAATTGGCTGGGTATTTGGTTTTTCAGAGATTAGAGAATGTAAGGTAGTTATATGGTCATGAAAGACAGAGCTAAAGTATTTGGAAGTAAAAGGTAAAGTTTAAAGTAAAAGTACATGGTGTAAATCTAGGGCAAGATAGAGAGAGAACTAATACTTGTTGATAGAAAGGTAGATCAGACACTGTCAGTTTGATGTGGATTGCAAGGTAGGCTTTCATAGCTAGGGCAACCTGAAGGTATTGTACAGAGCTTTGATGGAGTTTAGTATGGCAAACAAGGTCAGTGGAGGTGTGTTTGAAGGTAACTCTACCTTTGTGCATGAAGGGAGGTTGAGAGGCTCACTAGTCGGTCAGGGAGGCATGTGCTTTTCATAGGGGAGTACAGACCACAGTCAGAAATAAAGAGTGATCACAGGAGCCAGTGGAGTGTAAAAGACAAAAATCACATGGGCAGCAGGGACGTAACTGGACCTGGTAAGAAAGGCCATCACAGGGGTGATGGTGTCTTCAGAAGAGAAATGGGTCAGTTTGCTTTTTTAAAAAAATGGAAAAATAAAGAAGGAACCCCAGCCATGGAGGGCTCAGGAAGGTACATGCTGAGTACAGGGACAGAGGACAACAGGATGAGCAGAATCCAGAGGCAAGCTTGGCCAAGTGATAGCAGGTTCCTACCTGTGGTTTAAACCATGTGGTTTGGGTGTCTGACTTCATGGTCCTCCGCCATCCTATGGCCTATGGTAACAGAGGCCAGACTATGAGACTAAAAGGTTGGGAGGCAAAGGGGAAGGGTGGGTCAACAGATACACTCAGGGAGGTATAAAAAATAAATAGATAAATAAATACAAAGCTAGAAGCAAGACAGAAGCAGGAACAGCAGGAGTGGTGAAGTTGGGCTTCCACATGGCACTCCACCACAGGATGGAATGCGCTACCCACTGTCTTCCCCCACAGTTCTTAAGAGCAGACAGGGTTGAGAGGAGCATGGAAGGAGGACAAAAAAGTACAATCTATAATAATAAACAACAGGCTGAGACATAAGTGTACTACCAGAGAGAAATGGACACACTTTCACTGATATAGGCAGCAAGGCACAAATGGAGGGTACCGGCCACAAGGGACAATAGGAAATCAGGGAGGAAGGCCAAAACAATGGTGGTGGTGGTGGTGGGGGCGCAGGTATGGTGGGGCATTATTAAAAAAAGGGGGGACATGATAGAACACCAGACACAGGCAGAAGATGGCAAAAGAGCCTGCAGAGGAATATGCATAGAGATTACATATTACATCATGGGACTATTCTAAGTAAAAAGGCTTGGCATAAACTTTCATTAAATTAGAAACTTTTGTCTTTTGGCTGTGACATTAAATTGAGGTCCTGTTTGCCTCTCCTGGTGAGGGGGCAACTAGAAAAGGAAAGGCTGGAGCAGTCATTTTGTAAGAGGACGTGTGTCTATGGGAAGAACACAAAACGGCTGCCACTAAGGGGACCAATACAAGGAGTTCCATGAGGGAACAATGATCTTTAGTTGCATTAACAGGCATAATAGGGGAATCCAATCCTCAGCAAAAAGAAACAAAAAAAAAATGAATGTGCAGCCAAAGTGGTTGGTAAGTATAAGGGGATCGAACACAGATACAGCAGGGAAGGGAGGTAGACACACACACACACACACACATATATATATATTATGGTAGCACGGTAGTGCTATCATAGTTAGGGTTGAGTACCCCATTTAAGGTTAAATGGTGAAAACTCACACCTTGATAACATTGCCACCGTTCAATGGATTTGCCTGAAATTTGGCAGGCACAGAGCATAACCATAGATCTTGGGATCTGCCAACTTTTTTACTGGTCAGATATACAGCTATGGAGTTATTACATGACATCTCGGGGTGCAGTTGAGTTTTTTTGCACATTCTTTGCTCACGCCTACTGGTCACACGGTTTGTGCGACTAGTCCAAAAACCTCAGGGAATGTGCAGCTAGGGTCCCCAATGTGCCTTTTGAAGATTTCATGAAAAGACATTGAAAGGTTCAAAAGTTAAAGTAGTGTTGCATCTGCAACACTTTAGTGATTTTTTTTGCAAAAGTGTCGTGAATCACGACACTACTTTGCAACACTATGGCCAAAATGACAGAAATTGTTGCTGTTACAGTTACCATTTGCATTTGCAATTGAGGTACCATGATCGTGCGAGTTACAGTTTGTGTTTCCATATGCACTTGCGTTTGCATTTCTGTTTCCTTTGGCATTATTGTTGCTGTTACCATTACCATTTGCATTTACAATTGCAGTACCGTGATCGTGCACATAACGGTTTGCATTTCTGTATGCACTTGTGTTTGCGTTTCCGTTTCTGTTTCCTTTGGCATTATTTTTGCTGTTACCATTACCATTTGTGTTTCCAATTGTTGTACATTGACTGTGTGCATTACAGGTTTGTGTTTCCATATGTGCTTGTGTTTGCATTTGCGTTTCTCTTTCCTTTGGCATTATTGTTGTTGTTACCATTACCATTTGCATTTCCAATTGTGGTACCATGACCGTGCGCATTATGGTTTGCGTTTCCATATACGCTTGCGTTTCTGTTTCCTTTGACATTATTGTTGCTGTTACCGTTACCATTTGTGGTACCGCTTACCGTGTGTGTTACCAGTTGCATTTCCGTACTCGCTTGCATCTCTGTTTGTGTCACTGTTCACTTTGGTGTCACTTTGCGCTTTTGTTTCTGTTACCTTTTGCTTTACCATTTACATTTACATCGCCATGTGCGTTACCATTTGTGCTTCCATTTCTGTTGCGGTTACCATTACTATTTCACTAAAAATCACGTGGTGGGACCACGGGGCCCGAAAGGCCCGCGCTCCTACCATCACATTTCATTCACTATTTATAGTCCTCATTCTCAGAAAGAAGGGAAATTCATGGCAAAAAATTCTGTTTAATGCATCAGTTAGGGTTGTTCCACAGTGACAAAAGTGAGGAAATTCAATGTTAGGGTTGAAAACCCCATTTGGACTAATTCACCAACCCCCAGGTGGCATTGGGTGCTAACATCAGTCCTAACTCTCACTCCATTCTCTTATAGTTCACCACCTCAGCTTCTTTACTCATGTGATGGGGTGAGAGTTAGGGCCAATGACATTACATCATGGTTATCAGCTGAACATCAGGCATTGTCATTTATAGTGTATGGGACTTGACATGAGATGTTACCCGATCCCCTCCGAACAGAAGTAATTTAGCTTTACCTTATTAATGAATCTGCACTACAGCCACATGATTGTGTAGGGAAACAATTTATTAGGATACATGGACTGAATGACAGCGGGCCAAAATAGCACCAGAGTTAAAAACTCTATCAGACATAGAGATTGCTAGACTCAGTAACAGTAAACTGAGACAACTGGATTGTTATTTAAATACTGTGCTGAGACTAACAATCACATTCAGGGTGTGTAGAATACTGGATAACACTAGCATTCTATTTTGTATACCCACTGCTATGACATAGATGAGATAGGTTTACAAGGTTCTGACATCACAACAGTGGGATTACAAGGTTGTAATTTGCTTGATTTCAGTGGGTAATAAGGGCTACCCATACAATATATAGCTATAACAAGCAACGATAAAGAGACAGTGGAGGACACGGCTATAAACGAAAATCACTCAAGGTATGGACAGTAGAATTAATACATTTCAGTACCATCCTGCTTCAGAAGCAGCCAGAATTGGCCATTCCATTGCTGATATATTCAGCAACCATAAAGGATGGATATAAAAAAAGGGGGGATTTGGTTGGTTGTTGTATAGTGAAAGGTTCTGGTAACAGATGGAAGCACATGGTGATGTTCAATGGGATGCTACGCATGTTGATCTTTGGGTACGGACACTGACCAGTCATGGTAGTGGTTTCTTTGAAGGGACAAATGGGAGTATTGAACATGTACTGAGGCCACAAGACCATGTGCAGCTCTGCAAATTGCAAGTTCAAGCACATTTGTTTCACATTTGCAAAGCAATACCCTGTCTCCAGAACAAGAAGCATGGATGACAGGACACATAAAAATTAGAATGCTAGGGGATAGAGCTGGACACAGAGGCAAGATTATTCTGCCTGGCACCAGATAAGATCAGGAAGCTAAAAGAGCTCATATCCTAGGTAGGGGGTAACAGGAGGGCATGGCTGTCACTGGTACAACAGCTGCTAAGTTGCCTACATTTTGCATACAGTGCAGTGTCCTTAGTGAGGGTTTTTACACAGAGGCTGGCTAGGGCCACAAAGAAGGCCAGACTGCCTCTCCACTGGGTGGACATCATGAAAGGAGTGAGGCAGGACTTAGAGGTGTGGGAGCAGTTTTTAGAAGTATATAATGGGTCCACATTTTGGCAAGTTCAAAACAGAGTTGGACCTGTACACAGATGCAGCATGGTCTCTAGGAATGGGAGGATATTTTAGGGGAGAATAGATGTCATACAAATGGCTGATGATGGATAAGGGTCTACTAAAGGATATCACATTCTTTAAGATCTTCCCCATTTGAGTCTGGGGAGACAGAGTAGGAGACCAAAAATAACATTTTTGTGCAAAAACAAGGCAATGATGGAAATTTTGAATAGGAAAAGGAGCTCCACAGACTCAGTCACAAGAGCAGTGAGGCAGCTGGTGTTAGCAGGTCTGCAGCTGAATCTGTCATTCAAAGCCAGGCATATAGAGGACATTCACAATTAGATGACTGACAGCCTTTTCCATCTTCAGTTACACAGGTTTAGGGCAATGGTGCCATGGGCAGCAGCCAGGAGAATGGAAGTCCTACCTCACTTGTGGGAAATTGGATGGAGAGAGCCCAGTTGTTGTATCAGAGCTCTTGCTCTGATATCATGCTCAACGCATATGAGAGGATGTGGAGGATGTTCCAAGAGTTCTGATAGCAATCTGGCATGGAGGTAAGTGGGATGGTCATAGAATGTCAGCTCATTAGATTCTTAGTGCAGTAGTGGGACAAAGGGATAGTGCATTTGTTGATTTATTTAGCAGGCACATGGGTGGTGTGTAAAGCGTGGGGGTGAGGTGAACCCAAAAGGGTGCCAGTGGTGAGGAGAATGATGCAGGGATGGCAGAAGACAAAAGGAAAACCAGTAGATCATAGAAGGCCAACAGAGGGGGAATTGTTGGAGAAGTTGTTACATAGTTTAAAGAGCAAATGCAGCTAGGCCTATGAGGCATGCTTGTTTACAGCACTATTTATAATGCTGCAACAATGAGCATTCAGAGTTAATGAGGTGGTAGCCCACAACCAGAAGGACAAATTTGGGAGATTAAGATGGGAGGATATACAATGGGGGGGCTACAGAGATATTAACCGAACTAAAGCAGTCCAAGATGAACCAGGCCAGATCATGGATCAAAGTCAGCCTGACACAAGCCCCAAGCAGGGGCAATTGCACAGTCCAAGCAATGGAGGAGAACAAGAAGATGCAGCTGGCAGTGGCCAGCTCCTTCTTTAGGAATGGGAATGGATCGGTAGTTTCAGCATACCAGGTCACAGCAGTGGTGAGGAAAGAGATGCCATCCATAGTGAGGACACCACCAGATTTGCATCTCACTTGTTTCAGATAGGAGGATTGACAGAGGCAGCTGCATGAGGGGGGTCAGAGGAGGAGATTAAAGAGCTGGGAAGGGGGAGACCAACTTGTTATAAGACATATATTTGCAAATAGAGAATTAACCTGGTTTGTCTTTTTCCAGATGCTGGGTGCAGGAGGATGGTTTGTATTGTGGGGCACTCATTCACAAATTGGGCAGAAAGGTGAGCATCAAGGATTACTGGTGGGAGACAGCTATGGATGTTGGCTGAGTTTGTCAGACTGAACAGGAAAGGGATAGAGAGGATGTGATGGGGACAACTTTTGTCGCTACTGGAAGAACAAAAATTCAGATTACCAAAGCTGGACTTAATCATATTGCATCTGAGGGATAACAATTTGGTGGAGCATCCATGGGTGGAGTTACTGTTAGAACTCAAAAAGGATATTGGGATAATCTGGACATGGTGGCCCAAGGTGACAGTGTGATGGTCTGATGTTATCCCAAGAAGGATTTGGAGACTAGATCTCAATATTAAGGCTACTGAAAAAGCTTGGAAGCAGCTTAACAGGAGAATGGCTGCATTCATGAGGGAGACAGAGAGATATACTCTACATAGCCCATAGCATTGCATATGACAGTCTGGGGTAGTAAGGAAGGATGGGGTACAGCTTTCAGAAGTACAGTAGGCATGGCATTATTCACAAATAAATTGGATGAGGCAATAGAGGAATGGGAGGGAAGGGGGAAATTGTGGGAGGAAGCACATCTTCTATGACAGGGCAGGAAATGTGCTAGTGGAAATAAGTGCTGGGAAGGGAGTTGTGGGTCATAAGGGGGATGGGGAGAAAATGACAGGCATGGGCTGGTTCAACATCTGGCCAGGTTGGGCACATACATCATGAGGGCATCACCTCAGGGGTGAAGGTGGGCATCAGGTTGGACACCCAAGCCCAAGAAAAAGATCAGAAAGACTGGAGAAGAGACATAGATGGGCATCAGGTTACACACCTGAGACCAGGAAAAGGACAAAGTCATGAGGCAAGATTTTAAATTAATAATGTGCAGACACATCTGTGATCCAGACTGCAATGCACACACTGTCTGACTGCAGAACACGGGTTCCAGTCTCTTGTCCAAGGCAACAGCTCAGTTGTTCTCCAACTCCATTAGCAATTAATTAGTTTTATTTTAGTATTTGCTGCACTTGTAGTGGTTGCACTGCTATACTAGTTGCTTTGCAACAACATTTGCATATTGCGTTATGTGCAGCACTAAACTTAACTGTTTACTCAGTTGCTGCCTGGCTGCTGTTCCAGCCCTCATGATGTTTTAACTAGTGTTTTTCTTGCACTTTCACCTTGACGCCCCTGTCTCTCTCAGTCTGCCTCTGTCTCTGCACAGAGAATTTGCTTTTGCTTTGTTGCCTTAATCTTGTCATTTCCAAGACTTGCTATGTTCACTGACTGTGCTGCACTGCTGCTGCTTGCTGCTGTCATGTCACCTGTCTCATCAGTGATCAGAGAAGAAGGCCATCCACGCTGAGGTCAGCAGGATTGGTTGACCGAGGAGCCTTTTGGAAAGGCAAACTAGCGTGGAACCATATTCAGTGCCTGTGTGGGTCCCTACAGGTCACTGTGAACAAGATGACTCTAACACAGAGATTCAATGCAGATTCAGCAGATTTAACAAATATTGTGATGTGAAATCTTAAGTGAAACAAGCAGAATACCAAGGGGTTATGAAGGGTTGCGAGGAAACTCAGCTGACAGTTCGAAGATCGGGTAGAAAAATACAGAAAACAAAGAGTCATGTGTGACAAAAACTGAGTGTCTATTTTCAGTATTACCTGTCTACCCCAATCTAATTATACATTTTCACCCACACATATTTACTCATATTGTGCTCTCTACTCTCTTTTTTCATGTAATGCAAAATTTCTGCCTTGATTGTTTTAGCCGTTCGAGCTATGTTAGCTGTCCAAGATTTTTTAATCATCATGCAGGTTTGGGAGGCAGTATAACACAGTGGTTTAAGGCTCTGAACTTTCAAATCTGGTGACATCCAGCCGACAAGACCTGCATTTGAACCCCACAGCTTCCACTTGCATACTATGTGACCCTGAGCAAGTCATTTAACTCCTCTATGCTCCCAGGTTGTATCTGTAAAAAAACTTTCAGCTTAGTGTGCTAGTCCTGGTAAAATAACTAACAAAAAAGGTGCAATTGTGACATACCACACATTCATTTATTTGGTTATTTTTTATAGCCTTTTTGGGTAAAGAAAAGTTTCTTTTTTTATTAAGATTTTTTAAGATTTACAAATTAAATATTAAAATTCATGCACCCAGAGCCACATGACCCTGTGCTTAGAGTACATAAAAAGCACATTCACAAACTTTACAATTTGTATCCATGCAGTCTCCATTTCTGAGCCTCCTGGTTCAACTAGTATGCTATTTTTTTATAGTTTTACTGCACTGGCATTTTGAACTGTTCTTTCTTCAGTGCTAAGTCTGCCCAGTACTTTAGGTTGCATTCTCTGGGTATGTATTGAGGTGAGCCCTGTCGATTGGTTGGCCAGGCCACTAATCCCACTGGTATCATTTTGGAACCATCAGTAGTGATTTGCCATAGATGGGGCCAGAACAAGTGTTAGTACTGGAGCTGCACTTTATCCGCACCTTTAACTCCATAACCTCTATAAGCCCAAGATATTATATCCCGATCAGACATTTATTATATGCTGACCAGACATGTGAACAGTAAGTGCATTAAGTTTACGCCTAGTCGAGGCAAAACAATTTTATACACAGGTACTTTAGCTTTGGAGAGTGTTACACCTCACCACTCTAAATCCTTAAAATCTTAAAGTTTATAAGCAAATGTGTCCCTTTTGAATTTGAGGGCATTCCTATTTATCAACCTGTGAGATATTAATAAGGGTAAATCATTTAATGTCACTTAGGCCTACTTAAACACATTTCTTTCTTCTTCCTCTGCCAGTGCATTTCAAAAGTTTGAAACTGACATTGGGCACACAGAGGAGAAGAAAGTAGCTGAAAACAGGTGGAAGTGGCCAAAGTGACCAAGGGTCTGCACCAGGCTATATAAGAGGAATGAGGACAGTGTGATAGTACAGTTAACAAAGCATATACTGTAACTAAGACCATTCAGCTGATGGCTCACTTAACATAGAGGTTTTTGGAACTTGGAAGCTACAGACAGCCAGCTGGCTGGTTATTTGTGTTCATCTTGAAAAGACTTGAAAAGACCTGAAGGAAAGCTAAGTACCTTCTAAAAACATAAAAAAATGAACTTAACTGTTATTGATTTAAACACACTAAAAGTGTTTTTGGTATTGACAGTGGCAATAGAAGCTTTAGTAACAGTAATAGCAAAATGTTTCTTTGGCTCACTTTGGAAGTTATTAAATCTGTCCTATATATACTGGTTAGTGCATTCTTCCTCCACAGGGAAACTTTCATGATTGGTTCCACATCTCGGAGAGGATATACAAATGTATCAAAAGGGACAGGTACCATTTCATGCAGTTTCTGACACTGCACAACATGTTCTACACCCCAATTAAATTTCACAGAATGTGTAAATTGGCCTCAGATGTATGCATTAGATGTCAGAAGGAATGGGGGGAACTGTTTTACATTCTCTGGACTTGTGAAAGGGTCAGATCCATTGGGGCTCAACCAGTCTTTCACTCCCAAAATCTGTATTCTGGGAGATTTTGTTAAGTCTTTATTTGGTAATCAGAAACCGCATATGGCTTTAATAGCGGCCTGTGCCAAAAAGATAATTCTTTGACACTGGTGAAACCAGGCCACCCATACTTATGTAGAATGGTACTGAGAAATTCTTTTTGCACTGCAGGCTTAACATATTATTGCAAATATGCCACACTCCCAAATGAAATATAATAATATCTGAGAACATCATTTTTCCTTGCTGATTCTGGATCCTGTGTGATGGTCAGCTACTCTCTATTACTTATTATTCACTATTTATGTTTATTATTAATGGCTCTCATACCCTACACTCCTGTGAAGGGTTAGACCTCATTATGATTTGAACCTGCATCTCTGTGCAGTGTTCCAGTTGTTTTCAATTGGTCTCTATCTACAACACCTCAGCTTCTGGAGACTGGGGGCAGGGGGCAGTTGTTACTAGGAGGGTATGGGAGGGAGGGGAGGGAAGGTTATATTGTTATGATTGTAGCTTGGTTGAGAAGTCTACATGTTTTTGGATAGCTTCTTTATATAAATGTTGCATACCCAGATGTACAGTAACTAACACAATGCTGTTTTGCTGGTTATTGATATGCTATGTGTATGTGAGTTCATGTATCCTCCATATTCTTTTGGTTTTACTTTCAACCAAGTTCAAACAAGTTCAATAAAGCTTCTTGAATTTGAAAACAAACTACAGGTTAGTTCAGAAGATGATGTTTATTTTTCAGCTGCCTACTTCTAAACTGTTGTTTAACTTGGTGATTTATTAGCAGATCGATTATATGTATATAAAAGAAAGAAATGTGGTAGCCGTGTTAGTCCAGTCAACAATGTAGAGAAAAAATACAACAAATATGTTGCAGGTGATACCTTTTATTGGACTAACAAAATCATTTCTAGGACTAGCTTTCGACAGACAAAATCCTCTTCTTCAGGTCAAAGTGGAAACAGCTGAGCAGCATGACAGATATAGATGTTGGATGTGGATTCAAAACATGGACTAGCAGTTTGCACATCAAAGCCTTATAGCCAATTCACACTCCTTACAAACAGGAAGACTTTAATTGTCATTGGAAAATGTATGTTGAAGAGCTCAACTTGTAAGATCAAAGGGCAGCTTAATTTTACTCTGGCTGTGGACTATCAATTAACATTTGTAAAAAATCAAAAACAAATACATAGCATTGTCTTTAGAAGGTACCTTTTAGAAGAGCCGGGGGTGATTTGAGAATTTAAAATGAGACTTTCTAACTGCTAGTCTATGTCAAACAAACCTACTGGTCCTGATTTGTATGCTTGATTATAAGTTATAATTTGGTTTTCATTTTCATGGGTTTTATTCAGCCAGCACTCTGCACCATTCAAGGTATGTTTGTGTATCCAAGTATATAAATACAATAGAAACATTCCAGCCAGTATGCATAGATTCCAGCCAGTATGCATACATTTAAGATGAATCTGAGGGGAAAAAATTACAAGTTCTACTAAAAATAAAGACAACAATAAATCAAATACCATACATAGGTCTCAAAGTAAAATAAAAGATAATACTGTAACAAAAAATTACAAATTATTTTATCACCACAGGTACCCAGCTAGATATAGTAGGCTGTAAGGACATAGTTAGAATAAAAGGATCCATCATACTGAAAAACACATCATCACCAAATAAGAATAGTATTTCACTTCCCTTATCCATAGAGCATCCTAAATTATTTAAAATTAGGGAATTAGAAGAGACAATCATTTCAGATTCGACTGTTTTGTCAACACATAATAATCATCATCATCAAAAGTGGATATTAGGATCTGAGGAACATTGCTGGGAGCTGGGCCCTGATTCCATCTGAGGACATGCCCACACTGGTAAATGCCTTCATCACATCCAGGTTGGACTACTGCAATGTTCTATACATTGTGCTTTCTGGAGGCACCATTTGCTGGCTGCAGCTGGTGCAGAATGTGGCAGCAAGAATATTGTCAGGTGAATAAAGGAATGAACTTACTACTTCTGACCTCCATGAGCTGCACTGGCTGCCAGTTGGATGGAGAATTGTCTTCAAGGTAGGCTCCTTACCTACAAGGCCTTAAATGATTAGGAACCAGCTAATCTGAAAGCTCTCCTGGATCCCCACTGGCAGGCCCAGGCTCTCTGTTCTGCTGAGGGTAGCCTACTAGGAGTACCCAGGGTTAGTCTGTGGCATTCTGGGGACTGTGCATTCTCAGTTGCCATGCCTACCCTGTGAAACTCATGACCCAGATATTTATGGGAGGCACCATCAGTAGAAGCTTTTAAAGAGTAACTGACACCTGCAGGAGAATTTTAACAAAACATAATTTGCATATGCAGCCCATGATGCTCTGCATTGTGTGGGCATGTGTGATTTTTTATTTTCTTGAAACTTGGCTTCCCAGCCAAATGCCCTTTGGGGTAACCCTTGCCTCAGTGTTTGCGCACAGAGGTTCTTTGTCTTTTAAATAGTTTTTTATTTTAATCGGTTCACCACAACATAACCCAGACAGACCGTCTTAGGGTAGCTGGTTCATTCCACTTGGGTGTCAAACAGACGAGGCATACTGATGAGTCCTGGTAGGATGAAACACGTGTCTATGTCATCTGTTAGCACCCTTTGCAAATTGTGTGAGAGGCCTTTCGGCACCATGCAATTCTGCTTAAAGTTGAACCAGCATACCATTCTGTGGTGATTTGCATATGCGGCCCATGATGCTTTGCATTGTGTGGGCATGTGTGATTTTGTATTTTCTTGAAACTTGGCTTCCCAGCCAAATGCCCTTTGGGGTAACCCTTGCCTCAGTGTTTGTGCACAGAGGTTCTTTGCCTTTATAATATTTAGACACAGTTTAGCTTGTTTTTCACATTAGGTCTGTATCTCTCTTCCACATTTTTTGTTACTGAGGTCACTTTTAGGAAAATGCACTGCTTGTGACATCACAGTTACTCCCAAGGCAACTGACTGATGTCACAACAGAGGATTATGACTTGAAGTAGGAAGTTAGCTATAGAGGCAGATGGACTCTAAAGGAAATCTATGGGATAAAGATCACATATTTATGCAAATGTCCACAGAAATAAATAATGTGGAGGAAAAATCAAAGGAATATAATTGGAATACAAGTACAGTTGTACCTAATATTATGTTTTTTAAAGTTTTCACAGTGGTGTTAGTACAGCTCTTTAAGACAAGTCTTAAAATGCTTTTTCAGCAAGCATTTGATTTATAATTGGAAAATGGATATAGTGTCCTAATTTAGTATAAAGTAGATGCATTTTAAAGAATTTTCTTTTCTTGGTGGCTTGTTATTTTAAATATCATATTGTATTTAATTCTTGTTTTTTAATGCACACCACTCTGAATGCCTGAAAAGGGGTGCTCTACAAATAAAGCATCTATCTATCTATCTATCTATCTATCTATCTATCTATCTATCTATCTATCGAAATGAATAGTAGCAATAGCCCAGGTTTGAAAAAGTCTAAGGAGGATTCAGAAAAAAAGGTGAAGCAAGACAATGTCATGAATTAATGGTACTTGTGGGCTTAATGGGCAAAGTAGGCTAACTGAACTAAGAAATAGGGAGAAATCATTTTTCATAATCAGGTCGATCTAAATTTGGAGCAGGATATAATTAAACCAATTTCTAAGAAAAAGACATTCTTACAGGACTTTGAAAATTTCATTTTACCCTATGTAGAACAAAAGAGCTTAAGTGCAGGATCACTGCAACAACCTGATATCCCTCACCTATGGGACAAGAAAGCAATATCACAGAAAGACATTTCAAAGGAAAAAGTACCCAGCACTTTGGCATAGAAATTAAATTGATACACATGAAACCTTCTGAGTAAAAATAAATAGCTACTAATGATAAGTTCCTTGACCATCTGATATCTACTTTAAAGACAGCTATTGATAAAATACTTCATGCTAGTATTGAGCAGTCCATGGGGTGGGGGTGGAACAGAATCCATATTTGAAAAAAAACTAGAGGAGAATCAAGTCCATCGCACAAAGAATAGGACACCAGTTGAAAGACTTAACTAAAAAACTAGAGGAGAATTTCAAAAATGAAGACAAGAAAAATCAAAAATCAAACAAGCATTTATCAATGCCAAATGTTTTCATGCTGGCATTGGCAGTGACAGAGCTGGAGACCAATAGCGCTGTGATTTTGTTAATGTGTCCCAAAAGGTGATTTTGCAGAGCGAGCATGCCATTGTGTGCCACTGCTGTGGAAACACATTTTGGGCAGGCTGTGAAAAATGTCAGTTGGACTGTTGTTAAGGAGGTGTGCACAAATGCCAGTGGTGAAAATGTGACATGAAAATATTGCAGATTGATGAAGTTACAAGGGTGCATGGAAACTGCACAATGCATGCTTGCAACACAGTCATTGTCCCAGATTCCCCCCTTTTCCTTCACAAAAAGACAGAGACCATTGTTGGTTGTTGTGCTCAGGTTGGCAATTAATTTATTTATATATCATAATTCCATGTTCCATTTCATCATCTTTTATTACTATATCTCTCACAATTTCATTTATTTTCCTCCATATATCAATCTCTGATTATCCCTCTTTCTTCCTCTTTTTGCTCCTCCCCGGTGAAAAGCCTTCTTCTTCTCCGTTTCTGTTAGGTAACGGTGAAAACCGAGACCGCTTTTCTCCTTCAGCTTCTTCCTCTTTTTGTCTTATTCCTTTTTCTTTCCCCTTCCCCTCCTTTCCCCGCTCCCCCCCTTTCTGCCATCCACCTTTGGCAGTCCAATAACCATATTATTTTCTGCCATCCACCTTTGGCAGTCCAATAATCATCCTACCAGACACATCTGTCATCCACCTTTGACAGACCTACCATACAGTCCCTTTTTTGATTGTCTTCCACTCTTGATCTATATTGTAGGGTGAGTGGGAGGGATCAAAACTCCAGCAAAAGTGGCTGAACCACTCCTGTGCTGCCCATTAAGTACCTCCACTTGGCCTTCCCCTTCCTGTTGCTTGGCCATTATTCTATTCCCTGTCCCTCCCCATCCTTCCCCCTCCTCTTCTGAGCACACCATCTTGATGAAAAGGAAAGGGGTGCACCAGGACAACCTGGTCTGCCCCTTAAAAGGCAAACTCTATTGTATGGACTTTTGGCACCAAATTTTCAACATAGGCATTTTAGGACTTCTGCTCATGAAGTGTCACCGTCATTTCCTCAGACTGTCCCAAAAACTGATTTCGCATAGTGACCATGCAAATCTTCACTAGACATGTGAAAACACTTTTCAGCCAGCTGTACAGTTCACAAGGAGGCATGGAAAAATGCCAATGATGAACAGCTGGAGTGAAACTATTACAAATTCACAAGGTCACGAGCATGCGTGCAAAATGCTCAATGCATGCTCATAAAACACTCATTTTATTGACTTTCATCCCCAAATTTTCAACTTAGGCATTTTAGGACATCTGCTAATGAACAGTGTCACTGCCATTTTCATAATGTGTTTCAAACACGGGCTTTCCGGAACTGCGAAAACAGATTTTGGTCAGGATGTGAAAAATGACAGCTATACTGTTCATTAGGAGGTGTAGAACAATGGCACTGTTGAAAATCTGGAGTGAAAATATTATAAGTTTGCAAACTTACTAGTGTGCGTGCGAACTGCGCAACGCACGCTTGTAACACAGTCATTTTATAGAGTATTGTCACCAAATTTTCAACACAGGCATTTTAGGACCTCTGCTCATGAACAGTGTCACTGCCATTTTTGTAATGTGTCCCAAACAGTGATTTTGCACAGCGACCATGCTATTCTGTGGCAGAAGTGCGAAAACACATTTCGGCCAGGATGTGAAAAATGACAGCTGTACAGTTCACAAGAAGGTGAGGTAAAATGCCAATTTTTTTCTCTGCTGTGGCTAAGCAAGACACTGTAACAAGACACTGGCCTGCTGTAGGGGCTATTAGACATCAAACCAAAGGGCACTCTGGAAAGACTAACTTGGAGAAGATGCAATAAAACAAACCTGAATGGCAGCCCCCAGATGTCATAAAAAATCTTCTCACAATCTAGGTAGAAACAAAACACTGGGATGAAATGAGAACTCAAAACTGGTAGTGATATATATATATATATATATATATATATATATATATTTCCAGATTTTAACATGCAGTTTTCCTTTAATGGACATAACAAGAACAAAAAGCAAATTCCAAACAAACAAGCACACTGTGCAGCAGCAGTAAGGGTGGAGAGGCCAGAGGCCCCGATAACTGCCAAAAAAAGAGGAAGAAGTACAGGCAGGGTTAAGACTTCCAACTGTTTTTTTTTTTTGAATGATGTTTCAAAAGGGAAAATGGAAATCCCACAACACTCAGAATACTTGTCTATAATATTTGCAAAGAGTTTCAAGGAGAGGAGTTTAAATGGAAAGACATAGGTTCCACATATAGATAAAAGTCTGGACCTGAAAAAGGAATTAATTGAACTGTTTTCAGCACAAGAAGGATTAGGAACAAACTCTTAGGGAAAAAAATTATGATTTTACATAATTTGGTACCACCCTGGATATGTCCTCAACTGATATGGTCCAGCAGAAAAAAGAAAATGCACACCTAAAGAAGGTGGGATGTGGGTTATAAGGAGGGTAATAAATGAACAACTAGAGAAGAAAATATGAACCCACATGGCAAAAACAGATTTCAAATGAGAATCACTGAATTTGTCAAACCCATACAGCAAACTCACATCCCAGAAGGTGAAGCTAATTCTCCTAGAAAAACTATAAGAGGGCATACGAGGAGGGGTATGTGGATAAATAATGAGATTGTACTTGAAGTTTCCCCAGACTCTTTAAATTACCAAAGCAATTTGGAGAACAGTGAGGACCTGTCTAGCTACATTAAAGATGTGAACACGATAAGCATTAGTTCACAATGAAATAAAGAAGAAGAAGAAATTACTCTAATGAGCTGGAATATTCAGGGCTTGACCACAAAAATGGTTGACTATGGTTGGTAACAAGAATTTAAAAAATCCAATGTAATTTTAATGCAAAGACTTGGCTAAAGGGTACAAAATACAAGCTGGCTGGTTATAGAAGCTGGTAAATAGACACCATTAAGATGTCTAATTTTGGAAGAGCACAAGGTGGTATGGTTACATTAATTTCTGCCAGTAGTTTTTACAAGAGTGAAAAAATGGATTGTTGTTCACCTTATTTTCTGTGCATTAAAACCAAGTCAATACATGGGTTAGAGCTTATGGTGATTAACACTTATATCCCCCAATAAGTTTAAGTTGTATTAAGGCTGCTATGGATACATTGGGTGCTATGCTGCCATTCATACAAATTAATCATCCAAGTACCACAATTATTATAACGGGTGATTTAAATGCACGTTTTAGCAATAAAACAGAAGTTTGTACCCCACATTAGAACCTAGTTGATATAGTCAAAATCCTGATCAGAAACTCGAAGGATATGACTATATATATATATATGAAGGGAAAATGTGTCCTCAAATGGGTTGCATCTAATAACTTAATGATAGTAAGTGGCTGTGTACCTGGTGATCGATCTGGTGAATGGACCTTCCCAACTAGAAAGGGTGGCAGCCTTCTTGACCTATGCCTGACTGATATTTTTTCCTTTTAGTTTGTAAAAAGTTTCTTTGTGAAATTTATCTGGGCTAGCGACCACTTTCCTACTGTATTGAGTATAAGAGGCAAAATATATGAGACCTAATGGCAGAATAGGTATACAACTGGCTGACCCACATATGTTAATTCATAATAATAAATTTATAAAGTGGACTGGTATTCCAGGGTACTTGATTACACAGAAACTTGAGTACTAGACTAGTAGTCAAGATGCAACAAACAGTCTTAATCCTATTCAGAAATATGATCTCTGTTTTAAGAGCATAATGAAAACATTTGAAAATAAGCATTTGGCAGTTCAAAAAAAAAACTAATTGGGAAGAATAGATAGTATGATAAAGAATGTGCAGATATGAAAAGAATAGTGAACAAGATTGGTATACTAGCACAGAAGTCCATGGATTTGGCCCCTAAAATAGATTATAAATCAATCAAAAGGGAGTACAGTATTTTATTAGGTACCAAAAAAAGGGTTAAGTATGGAATCCGGACATTCGTAATCCCATCAAATGGGTATCTGATACCACAATCCCAACTCTTAAAATGCTGACACGGACTTAGTACCGATGTTACAAAATCCCGACAGCCTGTTACTTTGTGGAAAAGAGCGGGTAAGGCACAGGTCAGCAACACAACCAATTTGTGAAACTAAATACCTGCTGTTTTTTAGTTAACACTAATTTAGGAGGATTTTTTTTATTTATTAAAGTCTAGGAATTACAACACTTAGAGTCAGGGACTCATTTACAAAGGCTCCACGTCAGACAGATAATGAAGAAAGGTACAGAGTATAACAAATACAGCAACTAAGTAGAGAGGCAATAATGCACAACACATACATAGAGCAACACCAAAGGTGTGAATGGTTAAATCGTATATTAGAATCAGATGCTGGACTGTATCTTTGGATAATCTAAATTTCTGTGTTTTGAACATCATTTGATTATGTCATACCAGTTTATCAGGGAAAAGCCTCAGATTAGAGGGGCCAAAATGTAAGGTCAGTGTGCACTTTGACATCCAGTGTTTGGGGAGTCTTAATTCACTGTGACACAGTAAAATGCATTAAGAGATCAGCTTTTTATGGTGCTTTTTTACTCGTGGGGACAAGTGGTGAGTGCCATTCACTTTTTACTCTCTGGATTTTTGTAATGTTCAGGCAGACACAGTCCATGTGTTCTCCTTCTTTTGCTTAGTAATCGCTACTTCAGGAGGAGCATGAGATTTAATTTAAAAACATGTCCAACTGAAGTCATAACTTCAGTGCATTAAGAGAACAGCTTGTAGGCCAGCCCAGTGGTGCTGATGGTTGAGGCACTGGTCACCACACCTCGCACAGCTCTGGTGACCGGTGTTCAGGAATGAGCATGTGCCACCCTTGGTTGGCAGTGGAAGAGATGGATTGAGCATCCACAAACTGCTTTCCATCTCTGGGGGGGGGAGATGAGCTGCATGTGTAGGCCTGACCACTAGCAGAGGCTGGGGCTCGGCAACATGGAGTCACAACAATGTGGGGTGGGAGCGTGGCAGGTGCTTGACATGGGCACACATGACAGCATGTGTGACTCTGTCACAGGTGTCATTGTACACTGCATGCCCACAGGGGGGCACAGAAAAATGGAAAAAGCTTCTGGCGGATGATGGGAGGAGCTCACAGGCCCTGCACCCAGACAGCCACAGTGCAACACTGGATCCTGTTTTGGTAGCGGAGGGCCCCCTCCATTGACCCCACCAGGCGGGTAAGCCATGGGGGTATAATCGCCGGATGGTGGATGCCAGGGTGAAGGTGCTGAGCCTTCGCCAGAATGTGAGGGCCAATAGGAGCAGGAATATATATAAAAAAAGCTTGTAATAGTGTTACTCATGGGGACAAGTGGTGAATGCCATTTGCTTTTTGCTCTCTGGACCCTAGTCTGACAGTGCATGAGCAATGAGGAAGAAACCAGAGCAGACATAGAGTATCTACCTGTCCTCAAATCACAGGCTTGCATTCAGTCTTTGTCTAACTAATTTGATGGTCATTCATCTGGTGGGATTTCAACCATGATGGGATTGTGGAGTCAGGCTTTTTATTGTTAGGATTTTAACCATGATGGGATTGTGTTGTCAGACATTTCAATGTTGGGATTGCAGTTGTTGGGATTTTGTACAGATCCCTCCCCCAAATAAGGGAACACAAATTTAAGCTATGATAACAACTGCAAGAGCTCACTCACAGGGAAGATAGTAGAGGCTTTTGGGATTTAGTGGGCTATGGTACATCAAATATACAATATAACACAGTATCAGTAATATCCACACATAGATGGTTTACTTTTTTTAAAATAAATATAAAGTTTCAATAAGTGAGAATTACAACCTAGGTGGGCAACATAATGTGTCACAGATTATCATGACCTCTAATCCTTAGCCACTTACTGAGACCTTAGCTCAAGTCAAAGAACCTTTCACAAATATGGAAGAGGTAATATGGGCTATTAAAGTTCAATGCAAGAATAAGGCATGAGAGTATGGTGGGATCCAAGCAGAAGTTTTTTATTGCAAGCCAGAGAAATGGGCCATGATTCTATGTGCTTTATATAACTTTATTTTTGAACACAGAGTGGACTGAGTGAAATAAATAATAGTAAAAGTGTTCCTTTACACAAAAAGGGATCTTATGATAAACCCGATAATTATAGGCCCTTAAGTTTGCTATGTATAGGACTAAAAATATTCACAAAGATACTGTTTTGGAAATTGGAATCCTGATCCATAGATAACAACATAATATCTGAAGCACAGGCAGGATTCCAAAGAGGGTATAGTACTATTGACCACATGTTCACTATAACATTTCTGTCTGATAAAAACATAAGGAACAGCAAAAAGGCCTTTTATATGACCTTTTCAGACCTTAAATCTGCTTTTGATAATGTTAAATGGGTTCTGCTATGAGAAATACTTGATCACTTTGGACTAGACTCCAGTCTTTTGGACATTTTAAAAACCCTCCATAAACATAACAATGCTTTTGTTAGGGTATCCAAGGAGGGTAATATCACTGAGGAAATCCCAGTCAACAAAGGTGTTAAACAGCGGTATCATCTGGACCCCCTGCCTTTTAACATTTATATTGACTGGGTGACCAAAGTAGTAGACCAGGGAGGGGCTGTGGATATGGCCTACCTAGACTTTAGCAAGGCATTTAACATAGTACCACACAAATGATTAATAAACAAATTAGCCAGCCTGGGAGTGGGTACCAGGGAGGCAGCCTGGGTAAAATACTGGCTGCACAAGAGGACACAGAAGGCCATACTAAATGGAGTCCATTCTGAAGAAAGGGGGACTACTAGAGGGGTAATGCAGGGTTCAGTACTGGGTCCGGTCCTTTTTAATGTCATTATAAGTGACATTGCAGAGGGAATGGAAGGAAAAGTATGCCTCTTTGCAGAAAACACAAAGATCTGCAACAGGGTTGATACACAAGGGAGGGTGGAATGGATGAGAAGGGACTTGGCAAGGTTGGAGGAATGGTCAGAAGTATGGCAGCCTGGATTCAATGCAAAGAAGTGGAAAGTAATGCACCTGGGAAACAAAACCCAGGGGAAGAGTACACAGTGAGGGGGCTAGTAACAACAACAACAACAATGGAAAGGGACCTGGGGGTAATTATACCAGATGCCCTAAAGGTTAGCAAGCAATGTGAGAAGGCAGTAGGGATGACTGGGGGGATACTGGAATGTATAGGGAGAGACATCACTAGTATAAAACAGAAAGTTGTTATCCCTCTGTACAGACAGTTGGTGGGACCCCATCTGGAATTCTGTGTCCAGTTCTGGAAACCCCATCTCTGCAAGGACATAGACAGGATGGAGGCATTCCAGAGGACAGCAGCTAAAATGGTGCAGGGTCTGCAACAAAAGCCGTACAAGGAGAGACTAAAGGAGCTAAATATATATAACCTTGAGGAAAGGAGGGAGAGGGGGGACTTGATAGAAATGTTTCAATACCTCAAGTGAATCAACAAAGTCCAAGGGGGTAGCATCTTTTAGAAAAAGAGATGTGCAAGAACAAGGGGACACAATTTGAAGATGGGGAGGACAGCTCAGGGGAAATGTGAGGAAGTATTTTTTCACAACAAGGGTGGTGAACACATGAAATGGCCTTCCTGAGGAGGTTGTGGGGTCAAAACCAGTGGGGGGATTCAAGAATGCTTGGGACAGACATAAGGTAATTCTTGTGGGTGGTAGGAAGAAATAGGCTGTTGATTAATTAGGATCTGCAGCTTATCCAGTAGGTAGGGAAATGTGTAGACTAGGTGGGCCAAGTGGTCCTAATCTGCCTTCAAAGTCTATATTTCTATGTATCTATGCTTCTGTATTGAACAGATGATTCATAAGGTAGGAGAAACAGACACCTTCACCCCCAAAATTATTAATCACAAAATAGGCATCCTTTGTTACGCCGACAATATTAGTTTGTGTTCACAAACACCATAAGGGCTAAAACGGACAATTAAGATGACACTCAAACAGTTAGCATCAATGGACTTGCATATAAATTCTCAAAAATTGGATATAATGGTTTGTAGCAATATCAAGAGATTGAACGTACCAGGTCATAATGTTGCATGCCTAATAGCGTACGACATTATGGCGAAACCTGGACCTGTACGCTCCTCAAGTTGGACCCCACCAGAGTTGAGAATCTTTAGTAGGGGGGGTCCAGAGGCACAACGCCCCATGATGGGGGTGTTGGGGCAGAGCCCCCCACAGAACAAAGACATGATGCCTTATGGCATTAATCACATAGTGCGATAGTGCCATGTGGCATTAGGTCTTACTACATAATGACCCCATACCAAATTGAAAAGACAAGGCAAGGCAAATTTATTTAAAAGATGCCCAATCTCGGAGGCTCTGGGCACCGTACAGATTTTTAAACATAATTTCAATATAACAGACATATAAAAATTTGTACATAATAAATAAATAAAGTCTAAAATCACCACAAATACCATAAATACTGACCTAACTACCAAACGCTTTAGAAAAAAGAAAGTTCTTCAAAAGGGACTTAAAGATATCTACTGTGGGGGCCTCCCTGACCATAGTTGGCAAGGAATTCCACAGAACAGGGGCCTTCCAGACTGCTGACTTGGAACTAAAATTTACCAAAATGAATAAATATTTGGGTCTGACCCTTGAGAAAAGAGGGAACTGGAATGCCCATATGTTGAACTCCAATACACAGGCCTACCAAGCATCAAAAGCAATTATTAGATTTGCAAAAACTGGTTTGCTAGTCATTCATTCTATGCTCTCAAGCAGGCTTTTGATGCTAAAGTAGGTAGTATTTTGTTATATGGTGCAGAATTATGGGTTCTGGACAAAAAAGGCCACATATTTGGAAACTTTCTGGAACACTTTCTATAGACAAACAATGGGTCTAAATAATAATGTTGCCACAGTCTTTATTAGAAGTGAATTTTATATCAAATTAGTTGTATTATTAGCTCAGATAAGGTCTATTAATTTATGTAAAAAGATGTGCTTTTACTTAAATATAGGATCCTGCACTTATGATGGAGAAAAGCGCTGGAGGGAGGTAGAGCTGGATGTTGGTTTTCAAGACTTACTACATTGTTAAAGAGTATGGACTTAATGGAAATATGGGAAGAATATGCCATCAGAAACATTAATCGCTGTGTCCAATTGGCAATTGAAAGATTCTTCCCAATGGAGTTCAGTATATTGAAAGAATTGCCCCATTAAATGGTGTGTTGCACACTGAAACTGCCATGAAAGAAAGAAAAATAAATTGAATTTTTAGAACTGGAATTAGACAGAACACCTTCTGTAAATTTAGAGCATGCATAGTGCCACATATTTACCCTAGGCATGCAAAAATCACACATGGAAGACATGACATAACTTGTAAATGTAATTCTGTGACCCAGCTTTTGGTCATACGTATGATTTTTGAATATACTTTTCAGTGTGATATTAGAGCACAATGGTTATGCTCATTATGGGAAGGGAACCTCTTACAAGGCAGTAGATATGATACCATATACTGTATGCTCTTTTGTGATAATTGTATTCACATGTTTGCTGTTGCCAACTTTGCAAAGATAACCCTGGGTAGACTCGGTGTTTTGAATCTTGGTGCAGAGTGCTGGCTGTTCTTTGACTTTTTTTTTTTAGCTTATTTTTTCTCCCTTTGGCTCTGGTCAGCTGGGACATTCTGATAGACCTACCAGCCCACAAACCCGATATCAGACCACCTTCTCAACTCCCCCATGGCTTACCCCCCATGGCAGGGAGGTGAGCAGCCCTCCCCAAATAGCTCAACCCACTGAGATGGATCCAGATGAGGAGGTGCCATTCAGGGTTGTGCTGCAGAGGTTGGAAGCTCACACTGCCTGACTGGAGCCATTTTTCCACTTTTTGATCCCCCTGGAGGTGAGGCATGCAATGAAGCCAACATACGGTGTGTGCACATGTCCACACACTCTCCTTGCAGGCATCTGCCCCATATTCTCCCCTCTTTCTGAAGCATCAGTGCGCTGCCCTCCAGCCTCCACTAGGGACCAGTCATGGACTGACCACTGATGTCCCCCTTCCCTGGAGAAGGAGAGCAGTCCCTCAGATGCTCGATCCGTCTCCTTCCCTGCCATCCCCCCATGGCCCATGCTCATTCCCAAACAAGAGTCACTGATGTGGTGTGAAGTAAGGCAACCAGTGACTCAGCCCTCAGTGCCACCGGGCTGGCCTATTCTTTGACTTTTGATTTATGGTAGGTAACTTATGTTTTGTGATTATTGTAAAAAAAAATTTTATATTTCCATTTTTCTTCTTATATTTATTGATAGTGAACTATAATATGTGATTAAAAAGTAGGGATCATTTAGAATTGTTAAAAAAATGAGCTTGATATCTGCACCCTTTTAATATTGTGTGTTTTTAATAGAGTGTATGTACATCAGTTTTATACATACTTTCAATAATGCTGATTCTGATTCTTCTGATTCTGAATTAATAATGTATAGGCACAGGACTATTTGTAAATTTTTGTTGATGTAAATCATTTCGAAATGAAGAGTTTTACAATGATTGTTTGCAATGATAAATGTAGTTAATGGGATATGTTAAAGTCAAATTATAAATAAATGCAAGCCAACTGAGCCCCAAAAGCACAACATGAGAGTCATCATTCCACTAGGGAAATCCCAATGGCAAAAGGGGTTGCACATTTTAAGGGAAAACATAATTGTTAGGGGATTCCTGACATGAAGTGCAGAAGTGTGGGGATGGGTAGGGAGAGAATAAAGCTGCAGAAGATAGATCAAGTGAGGCAGCAGATGACAAGGCAATGACTCACAGGACAGGAGGGTGAATTGATTGGCCAGATGGCAAGGTATGGGAGGGCATAAGGGAAGGGTACATATGGGGATGCAGTTGGGAGTGCCCCTCACTTTTTCTAGAGATTTCAGAATCTCACCCACCCTCCCATTACAAGGAAGGTAGGGAATGAAACTAGGATACAGCTATAACAAGGGTGAATAGATGGAGTCTTGGATTGGTGGAAGGGAGTTGACAATGTAAGGCAAAAATTAGCCAAGTTGCTTCAAGAGGGCAATGTGGAGATACAGATGATTCCAGGATTGCCATCAGAGGGCAGTGGTGTCATGGAGATGGGCTGGCATGACCAGGTTGTTACCAGAGAACAACAGGGCCAATATTATGCACTAGCAAGGGTTATCATACATGAGAGAAAATGTTGAGCAGGAGGGGAAATAAGCAGTGTGAGGGGAGTTTCAGGGGCACAAGTGTAATGGGGAGAAAATGCTAGGCATGGGCTGGATCCACATCTGGCCAGGTCAGGCAAATACATCATGAGGTTGTCACTTCAGGTGCCAGAGGTAGGCATCAGGTTTGACACCAAAGCCAAGGAAGAGGATCAGAAAGACTGGAGAAGAAACCTAGAAGGGCACTGGCTCACACCTGAGTCTGGGAATAAGATAAAGTCATGAGACAAGATTTGAATTTAATAAGTACAGACACAAAACTATTTGTGAAATTTGGTTGATGTAAATGAATTGGAAATGAAGGGTTTTACAATGTTTGTTTAGAATGATTAATGTTAATAATGGGACATGTTAAAGTCAACTTATAAATAAATATGAGCCAACTGAGCACTGAAAGCACAGCATGTGAGTCATCATTCCACTAGGGAAATCCTGATGACAATGTCCATTTTCTTCAGAAATATGTATGCATATCGATAATCAGTTATCAGATTGGTCAGTACAGGCTACTGGTTCAACAGGCTAATGGTTCAATGGAATCAAATATACTTGTGAGTAGCAAGACATTCATGCATCAGGTTCAATGTGTGAGTGTGCATTCTGTAGATAATTGCTGGTTCCTGCTGCTACCACCAGCCAAATCTAACCTATTGTAAGTTTTGCATAAGCTGCTTCCCCTTTTCTAACAGATAATATTGATATCAACAGATTTTTTATCAAGCAGACCATTCTTATAGAGCTTTGTTTGACTGCTTAGATATGTAAAAATCGCTCTTTGAGATATATTTCTTTATTTCTCTTACTGATGATGAGAAGACAGATTCTCAGAAGTGGTAAAACTGTGCATGTCCAGATAAAAAGTAACACAAATGAGGATTTCCTTGTGCAAACGCAATGATTTCTGCATGTGCTCAATTTTCAGAAAGGTTGCTGTTTGCAGCCTTTTCTACATATTACAGCAGCTTGCAAATATTTTCTGCACAGCTGTGGAAAATGCGATACCTAGTATTACAAGACATAACATTTTTCTGAAACTGTGGGAGAAAACGAAAATGCTACCCATGTACAGAAAATATTTAAAAAAAAAGCATGTTCACAAGTACTGGAATTTTTCCCCACATGAAGGCGTTGTGCACAACTTAGTCCCTGATTATGTCAGGACCTATGAAAATTGAGCCCCAGATGTTTGCCTTCTCTGATTAACAGTCACTGTTCAACTAGATTGCATTAGTATTCCTACAACTACTTTTGAGTAGTATTGAGGTAATTTGTTCAAAACATTTTTTGCAAAATATAATACTGCCAACAAGTCCCATAATCTGTTAAAGCATATTTCAGTTTAATAAAGTGTAGTCATTTATTTATCCTACTACAAACATGGAAATCCCCCCTTACTCCTTTTATATTTAATTATGTGTAAGTTACCATTATAACAATATTTTGGCCCTTTCTCATTTTGTGCCATACCATTTTTCTTCTAAGCACCAAGAGGTTATGGTCACTTTTAAAACATTGCTGTATAATAATGAGAGAAAAGTAATTTTCTATACATTCCACTGTACAAACTGCATAGTCTATGACTGCTGAGCAATAAGTGGTAACACCTTCTCTATGTAAGCATTAAGACATAATGGGGTGTGCGCTAGACACTTCTAGTGCACAGCCAGGGGCATGGTAAAGGCATGTGACAACAGGCTGAGTGCCTTCAGTAGGAAAGCAAAAGGGCCCATGGTGTTCAAAACAGGGTTTCAATGCTGCACCAATTCAAACAATGTAGAGCGAAGCAAAAGGTGTGCAAAGACAACCCAGATGGTCAGCAGCTTAAATGCAGGTGACAATTTATTATGCTCAAGTGCACAGAACTTATGAAAGATGACAAGTGGTAAAAAACTTTCAAACCCCAGCGCTTTGATCCATTGCAGATTCTTCATCGGGGTTTGATGTCCATGTGTTGCTGCCACTGGCAGGATTACCGATGTCCCGATGTGCTCTCAGAGGTTGTCTGAAGTGTTATCAGTGGCTGTCTGGGATGACAAATACTAGCACAATTTAAAATAAATAAGTATAAAGGAAAAAGAGGTTCAAATTGTGCAATAGACTGAGCGGTTGTGAGCTAGTGAATGGCAAGTGAGCGGGAGAGCTAGCAGGAATGCAGATCAATCCTATTTAAAAAAAAAGTTATTGTTTGCCAATAAGTTTCACACAGTGTGTCAATTTTCACACAGTGTTTGTGTGAAAGAAGCAGTTTAGATATCTCCAATGAAAAGAGTTAGGATGTGGACCCTGACATAGAGGGGGAAAATGGTAGCTAGTGCATTTTTTTTAATTCCTGGGCAGAATGATTTCTATCATATCATGCATCCAGGTTGCCAGCCTTTGATTTTAGCCATGCACTAGACACTTCTAGTGAATGACTAATGACCAATCAGGAGGTAGGAGTTTTCCTTCCCATTTTATAAAACTCATCAGTTGTCCATTTATACCAATAAAGCAGTATCTTTGACTAGTGATCTACATTTGTTCCATATTCAATTAACTCTTTTATTAGTTTTCTGCAGTACATATTTACATTTATTAGTAAGCATTCTATTTCTAGTTCTTCCAAGTGATTAAATTCCTTAATCCTGGAGTCAAAGTTGTCTACAAATAAGATTTATGTTTCTGGGTATAATTCTTTTGCAACTGTTATCTGATTTGCTATTACATTTTAATCAATGTTATAATGCTTTTTTCATCAATGTGGTATACACATATTAGACAATACTTTACACTTCTCTGTCTATATTATAATTATTAGCATAGCTTCCTTTGACATCTATACCTTCATTTACTGTAATAGCAGTAAACCGGCCATCAACTGCTCTCCCTGAGCAATTATATTTCCTGGCAGGAGCAATGAATAGCTGATAGACAATGGTTTGCCATGATGGATGGACAGGAACAGTTCTAAAAACTGTATGCTTCCACTGCAACCAGGTTAGTTTAAGAACTTACAACCAAAAAGAACCACACTATATTAAATGTTTGAGGGGTTCCTAAAAGAGACATTAGTAGAACTTTGAATAGTTGGGAAACTGTATTGTACAATTTGTCCTGAATGTTTCCAGGCTGCTTTGCCAACTGCTGCACTTTGTCATCTTCTTTGCCTTGTAAAATTAACTTTTGCCTGATGACTACTATGTTTCATGACACATTGTGGAAAAAACTATGAATAGTGGCAATATGCTGGCAGTGTGCTTTTTTGGTAGTTCTTGTTTTGAAAAGAAAACAGTTTTAAAATAAAAAGCCATGTATAGTACAGTTCCCATGAAACTTACTGTGCAACCAGTTGATGACTGATTAACATTTGAGCCATTAAGACTGCATAAGAAATCTTTAATCTTTGATATCTGGTTGCATTTGGTTTGTGCTGAGCTTGGAACAATTTACATGAATACTTTCAGGTAAAAGCTACATTCTACAACTGAAGGGAGAAAGCTAACCAGCTAGTTGAAAACTAATTGCAATCACATAAACAAAATTACAGTGCTTGCAAACTGAATGTGAACTGTGCCACAGCAATGTTGCCACCCTTTTCTCCCATAACCATCAAATCAAATTCACCCCCTCCCCTTAACAAAACTGGTCCATGCAATCCACTTCTAGAATGTACCTGGAATTCAGCTAATACAGGTTAGTGTGTCTTTTCTTATCTACAAATAGACTAACTCATTGATTTCAGTGAGGTCTTGCTTTTGCAGTTTTTATTTAAATTGTGTTGACTGGCTAGGGAAGACTCACTAAACCAGTGCTCAGTCCCACTTTTAAACTGGGAGGAGCTAACAAGAGAGAACAGACAACCAATATAAATGCACATACAGGGAACTAGAACCAAATATAAATTATTCAAAAACTACAAAAGTAATGTTTTCCCAGTGTTAACTCAGGATAGGCTTGAGATACATTATTGTATTTTCTGTTAAAGTCTGGCTTTTACCCATTTTACTTTGTAGTAACTTAGGATAGACCAAATGAGTTCAATGCATCTTGGGCCCCATATTCAGAGCTAACCACAAGTGCAACACAGCCTGTTATGCTACACTTATGATAGTAAGCAGTTCTGAGTGACATTCAGCTAGTTAGCATTAATTGGTGGAGTGCACCGACTACATTTTGGGAATATTGGTGCATGCTGAGTGGATCTGCACTGTGCAGACACAGACCAAGGCTGCATATATCCCACAGGAGATATACCTGCCCAAAACAGGATAACGACATGGCTCCTATGGGCGTTATTAAGCCTAAGCATGCAAATGACCTCACTGCCATAGAAGGTACTAAGGAGCCATCTGAATATACATTATGGGCTCATTTGCATGGATACAGAGGACCCAAACCTCCACTGCAGGACAGCAGTGGTAACACTACCATAGAAGACTTGTTGTCCCCCAACCCCTCCAATCACCTACCTTGCCATGTAGTGTCAGATACCTGCTAATCAAGTGATACCCTTATGGGATACCAAATCTGAGGGTCCTGACATGTAGGAGCCAATCATCAGTATCCTATAATTATGGGATGCCTGACATTTCAGCCCAACAGTGAAATGTCATTTCACTCAGCAAAACAGTATTTCACCTGGCGAAATACTAGACTATACCCACAAAACATAGTACAGGTACTGGCTGAGCTGCCCCATAGTGTAGACTGCTAATGCTCCTATAGCTCGGCCAGCAAGGTATCAAGGATGGGGTTCTGTTCCCACAGTGTGAACTTTTTTAAGAAAAAATGTTTTCCCGCCCCAAGAATAACACCCAACTCCAAGGTCCGCTCCCCCTCAGAATTGGATATTTTAGTTAGGGGGGTGCAAGGGGTGAAGCCCCCCGCATAAAGTAAATTACCATCAGGATTTTGAAATGTGGTCTCTCGACCTTGGCATAATCTAGGTCAGGAGACCACATTTCAGGATTACATAGGTAATCCAGTCAAGTGGTGCCCCCCAGCTCTGATCAACCATACAGTGTGTGACATAGATAACCCTGTTACTCAAGTGGTCCTCCAACCCACAATCACCCAACCAGTGTGTGTGACATAGATATACCTGGCAGTTTAGTAGTACACCACCCCCAGTTACCCATCTAGTGTCAGACATGGATATCCCTAGTAGTCTAGTGATCCCCCACTATTGATAACCAGTCCTTCTGTTTAGTGTCAGATCCCTGGTAATTTACCAGCCCTCCTCGCCCTAACTGAGAGCTAACCCCGACTGGCCCACCGATGAGGGCCTCCACCTCACAACCTCCTCACCCCAGTCATCACTCTCCATTACAAAAACTGTTAGATTGTGGTCAGCCTAGGAGATCAGCAGAGGGCTGTGTCAGCAACCCCTCTTTTCATGTCATAATGGTGAGTGGTGATTGGGTGAGGGGGTATAGGGTAGGGGTTCTCAGTGGGTAGGCAGGTGGGGGTTGTCACTTAGTTGGATGGTGCTGGGTTGCTACACTAGTAGGGATCTAACACTTAATGGAAGTATGGGTGATTGGGTGGTGCAGGGACCCCTACACTACCAATGATATCTATGTAACACACTAGATGGGTGACTGTGTTTGGGGGACTACGAAACTACCAAGTATGTTACATTACATGTCAGGATGAGTGATTGGTTGGGTGTGGGGAATGTGTAAAACAGGGGTAGGTGGCTTCAGTACAGTTGCCCTGCCTTTGAAGGTTGAGGTCACAACTTTTGCACCATGATAAGATGTGTTTTCTGGCGGCAGTAAACAACAATGCTCTGGGGGTTGTTTAGTGTTTCAAGAAGACATCCAGTAAAGCCAACCTCAAAAATAAAAAAATCAATAAGGGAGTAGCCAATTCCAGTCAAGGTGACACTTGACTCAAAAGAGAATATTGAGGGGGAAAAAGCGCACTAACTAAAACTTTTAAACTATTTATTCATGCATTTAAGTGTCCAGGAAAAAAAAATACAGTGAATGAGCTAACCATAACCTTAGCTAAGTATCACCAACATTTTGAAACAAATCTTCTTCAGGGTTGCACTGGTTGAAATTCTAAGAAATCTAACTTAATCCAAATAATAACTTATTCTGATTATAACAAAATGGTAAAGATAGATAGATAGATAGATAGATAGATAGATAGATAGATAGATAGATAGATAGATAGATAGATAGTGCCTTCAGAAAGTATTCACCCACCCCCTTGGATCTTGTCACATTTTGTTGTATTACTACCAGAATTTTTAATGCATTGAAATGATATTTTTCCCCCTTGATTCACACAGCATACTCAATAATTTAAAGGGGCAAACATATTTTTATTGTGAAACAAAAATTTATGAAACATTAAAAACTGAAATATCTTGTTTACTTAAGTATTCACCCCCCCCCCCGAGTCAATACTTTGTAGAAGCACCTTTGGCAGCAATTACAGCTTTGAGTCTCCTTGGGTATGTCTGTATCAGCTTTGCACATCTTGATTTGGGGATTTTCACCCATTCTTCCTTGCAGATTTGCTCAAGCTCTGTCAAGTTGGATGGGGAGTGTCGGTGAACCACAATCTTTAAGTCTTTCCACAGATTCTCAAGGGGATTCAAGTCTGGGCTTTGGCTGGGCCACTCAAGGACATTCACCTTCTTGTTCTGAAGCCACTCCAGTGTTGCTTTGGCTGTATGCTTGGGGTCGTTGTCCTGTTGGAACGTAAATCTTCACCCCAGTCCAAGGTCAATTGCAGACTGATGCAGGTTCTCCTCAAGGATGTGCCTGTATTTGGCTCCATTCATTGTTCCCTCTATCCTGACAAGTGCCCCAGTCCCTGTCGCTGAAAAGCATCCCCATATGATGATGCTGCCACCACCATGCTTCATGGTAGGGATGGTGTTACATGGGTGATGAGCTGTGTTCGATTTGCGCCAGGCATAGCACTTTGCATTCAGGCCAAAGAGTTCAATTTTTATTTCATCAGACCAGAGAATCTTCTGCCACATCATCTCAGAGTCTGCCATGTGACTTCTTGTAAACTCCAGACATGCTATTATGTGGCCTTTTCTCAGGAGTGGCGTCCGTCTTGCCACTCTCCCATAGAGGCTACATCTGTGAAGTGCTGCAGAGATTGTTGTCCTCTGGACAGGTTCTCCCATCTCAGCCATGGAACTCTGTAGTTCTGTCAGGGTGGTCATTGGGTTCTTGGTCACTTCCTTGACCAAGGTCCTTCTTGCCCGGTTGCTCAGTTTGGGAGGATGGCTTGCTCTAGGAAGAATCTGGGTGGTTCTGTAATCTTTCCATTTCCTAATGATGGACTTGACTGTGCTTCTGGGAACTTTCAACACCCAAGAAATGTTTTTATACTGCTCCCCAGATCTATGCCTCCTCACAATTCTATCACAGCTCCTTGGTCTTCATGGTAGAGTTCCTGCTCTGACATGCACTGTCAACAGTGGGACCTTATATAGATAGGTGTATTTCCTCTGAAATCATGTCAACCATTTGGACTGACCACAGGTGGACTCCATTCAAGTTTTAGAGTGATCTCACAAGGAAATTGGATGCACCTGAGCTCAATTTGGAGTGTCATAGCAAAGGGGGTGAATACTTATCAAACCAAGACATTTCAGGTTTTTATTTTAAATTACATGTACAAATAAAAATTCCAGAAGTTTCATTCCACTTTGACATTATAGAGTAATTTGTGTAGATACATGACAAAAAAATTCCATATAAATGTATTTTAATTTGAGTTTGCAATATTACAAAATGTGACAAAATCCAAGGGGGGTGAATACTTTCTGAAGGCACTGTATATTATGGTAACACATTAGTGCCACCATAGTTAGGGTTGAGTAGCACTTTTAAGGGTAAAGGGTCAACTTTTGCACCTTAACAACTTTGCCATCATTCAACAGATTTGCCTGAAATTTAGTATGCATGATTGGGCATGATAGATCTTGGGATCTGCCAAGTTTCATACATTATGGCACCCATCGTGCCTTTCGGGGCCCTTATCTCGGAAAACGGTGTGAGATACGGACTTTTCATCACAAAAATGCTTAGACCCCCAGTGGGGGCTAAGTACAAAACTAGCCAGGAAAGTCATAAATCATATGAAATTTACATTTTTTTCTACGTTGTACGATTCCTGAGATATAAGCAATTTAATATTCCAAGATCTCATTTTCTGATCTAAGGCCCATTGTTATGTATACATTCTTTGTTGTCACTGTGTTTTCCAATGCATTTTTTGGGGAAAAGAAGCATGTGCCCTTTCGTTACTGTGCCAGTTAGCATTTCCAGTTGCATTTCTGTTACCGTTTGAGGCACCATTACTGTCTATGCCACTGTGTGTTTTACGGTTTGTGTTTTCACTTGCATTTGCATTTCTGAGTCATTTGGTGTTATTGTTGCTGTTACCATTACCAGTTTCATTTACAATTGCTGTACCATCCATGTGCATTACGGTTTGCATTTTCATATTCGCTTGCATTTTTGTTTCGTTTCTGTTTCCTTTGACGTTATTTTTGCTGTTACTGTTACCATTTACATTTACAACTGTGGTACCATGACCGTGCGGTTTGCGTTTCTGTACTCGCTTGCATTTGCATTTCTCTTTCCTTTGGCGTTATTGTTGCTGTTACCGTTAACATTTGCGTTAACAATTGCGGTTCTGTGACCATGCACATTACGGATTGCATTTCCATATGAGCCTCCATTCTCATTTCCATTTCTGTTTCCTTTGGCATTATTCTTCATGTTAACTTCACCATTTGCATTTCCTACTGCGGTACCGTGGCTGTGCATGTTACAGTTTGCGTTCACGTATGCGCTTGTGTTTGCAGTTCCATTTTTGATCCCTTTCACTTTCTTTTTTCTGTGACCCTTAATATTTCCATTTAAAATACCACTGCCATCACTGTTCACTTTACCAGATGATTTTTCGTAAGCGCTTCAATGTCCGTTTGCATCACTGTTCTCTTTGGCGTCACTTTGAGCTTGCATTTCTATTAACGTTTCCTTTACCATTTACATTTCCATTACCATGTGTGCAACTATTGGCACTTCTGTTTGTGTTGCTGTTCCCTGTTACTATGTCACAAGACATCCCGCTGCTGCATTACTTCCACTATTTGTCGTCTTCATTCTCAAAACGAAGGGAAATTAGAGGCAAAAAAACTCAGTTTAATGCATCAGTTAGGGTTGTTCCACAGTGACAAAAGTGAGGAAATTTGGTGTTAGGGTTGAAAACCCCCCTTGGACCCCCAGACCACCCCCCCAACTGGCATGTGCGTGTTGGGATCATCGGTCCTAACTATCACCCCATTCTTCTATACCTCTGCTTCTTTACACATGTGATGGGGTGAGAGTTAGGGCCGATGACCCCAATGCGTACCCCAGAAAAATCATCAAAATTTGCCCACATATTATTTTTGTATGCCAATGAGATTACATTTAAAAGCATAAAGGGTTATTGAGGACTACCTTAAATTTTTATGAAATCAATTTCTCTTGTTTCTATTTACAACAACAAAAAAAAACAGTATTCTATGTGAAGTTACTACACATACTTTTGAAATTTCACCATGTATTCTCACAGACTCTCAAGTAGAATGCTAAATAAAAAACTTATACAAACACGTAAACACCAAAAGCTATTTTAATAACTGTGTATAACATAGGAGCTTATTTGGAAAAAGAACCAGAAAACCATGAATTGTATTAATCATTATCCGTACCCTATACTTCTCAATATGTATTTTCCAAATCACTTGTCACACACCAGCAAATTATCTATGTATAGTAAATTCACTAAACAACTATTAAATTACCTTACTTACAATTCCTAGAGAGAAAAGGGGTGGAAAAACAACAGGAAGGGTGGTAGAAGGGGTGCATAATAATAAGGGACATGTATTTATGAAGGCAATAGTAATGTGAGCCCTAACCCCAAATCCCATTATCCCCTTTAATAACTCAATATCAAGTAACTTTGAAAATTATAATCATATATTTCAGACATTTTATAAATTGTTCTGTAAATACATAGCATCATTAGGGAAAGAGAGGGGCAAGACGGGGGGGGGGGAGAGTAATAATAATCAGTCCATGTTGCCTCAAATTTTCCTTAAATCCATAAACTAAATTATAGATATTTTATGGATTGTTCTGTAAATATATAGCATTATTAGGGGGAAATGGTGAGTGAGAAATACAGAGGAAAGAGAAATAATAATCAATCTATGTTGCCTCAGATTTTCCATTAATCACCCTACAATATTCAGAAAAACACTATTGGCCTGATATTCAAAAGTCAGCCTAGTCGCAAATCTTAGTTTTCATGTGCAATCTGGGCACTGAATACATTTCCCATATTCAAAATCCTGATTATCACAGGCAAACAGGGTTTGCACCTGAATAACTTTTGGAGGGGATGGAATGCAAATTGAGGAGTGGGGGTCTGAATATTGGTACAGTCTAATATTCAAAGTATTTGCACCATGCAAGGTAATTTTGAGTGGTCCCCTTGTGTGGCGCAAATACCACCAACCTACACCATGACTCACTCCCACACAACCCTAGTGGTTGGCAGAGGAAGTGCATCGGCCCCCTGACCCCAAACACAGAAGTGTCTGGTGTCTAGTGGTGCCCAACTCCCTCTGATCCTACTCCAATATAGAAAATATCATGTCCCTCTATATAGTGGTGCCCCTCCGTACAATCCCAACCCTTTATAGAAAATATGTCCCTGGTGTCAATGAGTGCCTTCCTTCCTCTGATCCACCACTCGTAAAGTGCAAACAGTTCCCTGGTGCTAGTGGTCCCTTGCCCTACCTGCATCCATGCCCTATGTTTTAAGTCTTAGTCAAGGCCCGTGGAATTCTGCTGTTCTGCGTTTGCGGAATTTGCCGCAGAATTTGCATCATGCCGCAGAATATATATAGTGCCACAGAATTCATTGTTTTTGGTGAATTTTCATATAAATATACTGTTTTTCCATAGTGTCAGGCTTTCGTTCCTACCTCATTTATCCTGAAGCCCCTCCTCTATGCTCAGCATATGATGTCATCGATGACATCACATCATATTTAGCCAATGACTGGACAGCATTCTGCCAGAGAAATGAATAAATCATGCCGCAGAAATCAGAAAATGCTGCCGCAGAAGTCAAGGAGCCCTGCCGCAGAAATCAGAAAATTCTGCCGCAGAACACCAGGGGCCCTGGTCTTAGTCCTTGGAGTCCAGTGGTCTCTTCATCCAGCCACCCCCATGCCTGATGTTTTAAGTCTTAGTCTACGGTGTTCAGTGGTCTCTCCATCCAGCTGCACTCATGCCCGATGTTCTAAATCTTAATCCCTGATGTCCAGTAATTCCTTCCCCCCACACCCATGCCCGACATTGCAAGTGTTATTCCCTAGTGTCTAGCAGTTCCTCACCCACCTGATCCCTGTCGCTATGTGGATGTAAACCCCCCCATTTTGTCAAGTCCCCCCATAGTGACAGCTGTCCCACCACAGCCATGAGGGAAGCCATGGCTATGGTGGGAGAGCCATGAGGGAATCCATTTGCATCGAAGTACCCCAAAACAAAGCCCTAGAACCATTACCGGTAGTTAGTAAGGTACTTAGGTACTAAGATAGTGGCCAATTTAGGCAGGAAAAATATCATATTTGTAAGACTTGTCATGTGCATTGGGTGGTGTGTGTGTACTGAATTCTCTGTTTTTATTGACCTATGCCATAAGTAGTTCCACTCCTCAAAAAAACATTTAAAGTTTATGAATAAGCAAGGCTTGGGTACCCAGTTTTGTGTTTTTTCTTACTCTACTACTCTGAAGAAGCTAAGAAAGTTTTCCCTGGTCCATTGTATCTAATGCCTTTAAAATGTCAAAATGTTAGAAACTGAAATACTCTCTCTTCTTAGCCTTTGTTATAATGGAAAACATAAATAGTCTCTCAAAATCTTTCCCACTGTTTAAAGTACTCTGTCAACCACCACCATGCCCCTACAAATTTTGGCCTGTTTTCTTTTAATTAGACTTTTCCTTCTGACCCTGCTGGCATCAATTCAGGGATATACCATGTGGACAGGGAATTATCCTGCTCTGACTGAAGTCATCACATAGATGGCACCCAAAAATTGTCGCTACAGTTTCCATCTCACTCTTAAACCCTCCCCATGGGCTTGCCCAGAGGGGATGTTGTGGCACCAGAACCTACCACCAACTATTCCCAACCAAGTTGATCTGTTTTCCAGCAACTGTCTGCTGCCTGGTCTGCCTCCTGACAGCAATCCAAGTCCATTTCCAAATCCAGGTCACCAGCATGACAGCAAGATGTACTGTCTATGGAGCAATCAAGTGGTTCATTTTTGTCCATCTTAAACTAATGTGGGACAATGCCAGCACCTTATACATAGACCTTGCATCAGTGTTGAAGACTTCTTATTAACCTGTAATACTTTAAAACAATCATTTGCCTACTAGTAGAGCTGTGCATAATATTCGGTTTTTGCTTCCTACAGAAATCCTTAGAATTTCAGAAATTCAACCTAATTCTGCAGAATTCAATCAGAAGTGGAATTCCAAAATTTTAAAAGTGGTAGTAAAACAATGGAGTAGTAATTTGCAGTTTACATAAACTGCATATTAGTGCTTCTTGATTACCTGTAAGTAAACTGCAGAGTAGATTTCCACAAACAATGAAAAACGAATGTATAGTTTACATAAAGAATTGAAAAATAATCCCTGGATTACATTTAAAGACATCTTGAATTTTGTGGAGTTTAGCAATAAATTCTGAAAAGCAATTCAGAATTAGAAATGCCTTTACCTGAATTCTGCCAGTGGATCTCCACATTCTAAATAGTTTTATATAACAGCAAATCAGTGTATTGCCAACATTGTTTACATGCTGGGAATGGGCACTGTGCAAGGGAATGAGGTGCCAGTGTTTTGATGATACTTCACTAATAAGACACCTTGGGCTAGATATTCAAAGCATAGCGCGGCGCGGCGCGCAAACCAATAACATGGCAATAGCGCTGGAATAGCGTGGAGCCTCCATATTCAAAGGACCAGTAAGCGCACGCTAACAGCATTAGCGTGGGGCAAACCACTAATGTATGCAAGGGGCAAAAGGAAGGGGGGCCAAGAGAGATGTGCAAGGGGATATTCAAAGGCCCAGTGCTGCGCTAGGATACACAGAGCGGCATGTAGCGCGGCGCTAGTTACTGCTTATAAAAGGCTGGTCTTAACCCCAGGGCAAAACACAGAGGAGGAGGGACCACCACAGGAAGTGGGAATGTGTGCAGTGCCAGTAGCAGTGATACTGCCATTGATGGCAGCTGTAGTGGAGGAGGAGGAGGAGGAAGAGGAGAGGGAGCAGGCACAACATGGGCCACAACGCAGGCCAAGGAGACGGTATGGTGCAAACAGGTTGTACCAGCCCAGAGTCTCCTTTGAGACCCTGCCTGATGACCACATCATTGGCCGGTACAGGATGAACAGGGGAATGTTGAGGCAGCTCTGTGAACTCCTGCATGAGCAGCTGCACTCAAATACCAGACGCAGCCATGCCATGACAGTGGAGGAGAAGGTGACAGCAGCGATGTGCTTCCTTGCCACAGAGATGTTCCAACGACCAACGGGGGACACCATTGGGGTAACGCAGTCTGCCACCTCATGCCTCCTGACCCAGTTCCTATAGGCTTTCCTGCCACATGCTGGGGAATTCATAGTATTCCCCAGCATGGCAGCAGAGCTCAGAGAAATAATGCAGCAGTTCCATTGAGTTGCGCACCTACCATCCATACTGGGTGCCATTGACTGCACCCATGTCCCCATCCGTACACCACCTGGTGATGGCAGTGATGTGTATGTCAACAGGAAGGGGTACCACTCCATCAACTGCCAGGTGGTGTGCGATGCGGCTGGGTGCATTAGCAATGTCTATGCTCAGTACCTCAGCAGTGCCCACGATGCCTTCATCTGGCACCAGTCCCAGCTGTGCCAGGCCTTTGAGGAGGGCAGGATACCCAGTGGGCAACTAGTCAGTGAGTAGTAGCATACAAGGCATACACACAACAGCATGGATGGGGGCAGGCATTGCAGGCCAGGGAAGGGGTGTGCGAGGGCCACATAGAGGTGCAGAACAGCAGCTGATAGACTTCAGTATGGCACTAACAGGTATACATCTCTTGACAGAGGACAGTCCCTATCCCCTGTGACCCTGGCTGCTGACACCATTACCCCAACCAGCCACAGTGGCTGAGGAGATGTACAACGAGGCACATGCCAGAACAAGGAACATCATAGAGAGGGTGTTTGGCATCCTGAAGATGCGATTCAGATGCCTAGACACATCAGGTGGTGCCCTATAGTATACACCTCAGAAGGTATGCTGTATCTTCCTAGCCTGTTGTATGCTATCACAACATGGCAATGAACTGTGAGATACAGGCACCTGAACCTGAGGGACAGTCTGACAGTGAGCCACAGCCAGCGGTCAGGGGGGATAGTGGAGCAACTCGAGAGAAGGGAACCTCACATGGCACGCAGGGCCATCCAGCACAGGGACAACATCATCAGGACACTGCTACAGACAAGAGGGTAAGTACAGACTGTGCAACAACTTGAAAGAGTGCAAGTAATTATCCATTTAATGTGCACAAAGAAACAGAACAGTGACACCAACAATCACACCAGTAAACCAACACAGTGGATCAGACAAAATGTGTGCATGTGGTGTGAGGTCGGGATTGTGCAGGACACACGTGGGGGGGACAGACACAAATGGTGAAGTGTTGGTGGGGAAGTGTGATGTGTGCTGTGAGGGGTAAGGGGGCAACTGTGGCAGTGGAAGTGTGTGTGTGTGCATGTCTGCATGTGCATGTGGGTGATGATTGCACAGTACCGCAGACCAATTGTGGGCATCACCGACGCCTACCTCCACACATGCGCTGTGCACCTGTACCATGGGACACAGACCATGGGGTGCTCTGGGCAGAGGACAACACTGAAGAGAAAGGTGAGGCAGGCAGAGTCAGCCTCCTGTGCCCTCTGGTGATGGTGGAGCCTGACAGGGTGGGTGGATGGCCACAGCGGCGCGCTGAGTTGCAGATGGAGAGTGTGATGCTGTTGAGCTTGAACTACTGACAGCCCTGCAGCCACAGTGTGCCCACCTGTGTGCCCCTGTGCTGTCTGCACCACGACCAACCATCCCATGCTGGCGACCACCAGGCACACCACGCAGGACATTCCCGATGTCGACCACTGCAGCCATCTGGCCAGAAAAGCCATGGTCGATGGCACCCACCAGGCAGCCCAACCTGTCCTCCGCCTGCTGTTCAGCATGGGCAAAGCCCACTGAGATGATCTCTCTTATCTGTCCCAGCTCATGTCACAGCTCCCTCCGCATTCCATGCAGGTCCATATGGGCCTCCTGCTGGGAGGTGACAGCAGCCTGCAGGAGTGAGTGGTGGGCACCATGGCCATCCTGCCCCAGGGGCACAGAACCCTCAGCTGCAGCTGGCAGAGGTGCCTGTGGCACTGGAGCAACTGGATGCTGTTGTCCACCAGGAACGTCCTGCTGCTGGCGACTACTGTTGGTGGTCTGTGGCACCATATGGACATGGACCCCAACACGTGTTTGAAACTACACATCCTGTGGTTCTGCAATGTCCCCCACACTGCCCACCACCGTGTGCTCAGGTACAGCCACACTGGTGATGCTTAATAAACCACTGGCACCCATCCCATGGCCTGCAAGCAGCCCCACCCCTGCATCCCCTTGCACAGGAATGGCCAGGTGTTGTGAATACTCGGACACATCAGTGTCATCTTCACTGGTGACAGTGACCAGTAGGACCTCCCCTACACCAACATCCTCTGTCTGTGCAGAATCCAGGTGGCCAGTGTATCCCAAGCCCCCTAGTGAGGTGTGACCCCCCCTCCCTGGCAGTTACACCTCCTGTCCATGTGAATGCCAGACATGCATGGTGTCTGTGAGGCCATGAGCTTCACAGAGCCTGGATGTTGATGGGCATTCCTCATCCACCTCCTCCACGACATCAGGAACCTGGCTGTACATCCTTGGCACCTCCTGTTGTGGTGCAGGCCTGGCAAACATTGCTGTGGAGACAATAGGGACAGGGTCAGTCACCCTTCCATGGACACTGTGGCCAAACACCACCACCACTACCACCACTGCACCATGCAGACCTCAGGACACATACCCCCTACACACCAGCCCATGACCACATGCACCCATCCAACCCACAGTGACTATGGCCATGCCAGGCATCTGTTTGGCAGCATACAGTGCACCATGTGCAGGACACCAACAGCATGACCATGTACCCATGCCAGCACAACATACAGGAATTACATATGTGAATACAGACCTGGCCTTGGCAGTGTGATGGTCGTCTCACATCCACCACCTGGCACACCTGTTACTGCCACCATCCTCAGTGTTGATGCCACCACAGCCATGTGTGGCTCCTCCACCTGCTGCTGGTGTTCAGGTGGTCCAAAACCAGTCCTCATCCTGTCCCTCAGTCACTGTGTCTCCTTCTCCTTCGCACGTCACAGAAGGTCATTCCATCTTTAGCGCACAGCCTCTGTTGTTCTGCCATGGCCTCCCACATCATTTACAGCTGCAGTAACCTCCTCACAAGCTTTCCGCCCCACTGCATCAGTTGCCCTGTGTGTGTGTAGCACCTGCTCCCTCTCCTTAACAGCATGTACCAGGGTGTTTAACTCCTCCTGTGAGAATTTGTGGGCAGGGATGCGCTCCTGGCATGCTACCACACCTATGGGATAGTTGAAAGGGGACATGTGTCATTGGCTGTGTCAGTGCTGCATTGCATTGCACATTAGACATCACGATGCCACCCCCTACAGTGCCACTGGCCACATGGATATATCATATTGATGCATGTGCATGTACGGTGCACACAGCCACATAGTCACTGTCCATCCCGTGTATGGACAGTGAGCCCTGTACACACATGTGCACTGCTGTCACCTGAGGCTGCCATGTGCTCCCATGACTGGGTGCACCCCTACATTAACCACCTTGCACTGTAATGTGCCCCTATTGAGCACTACAGTGGTTGCGTAGACAAGTGCACTAGCAATGTCAGGACACCATGCTGCATGGGATGGCACATCGCCGGGACACTGTACGTCCAGCAGGGGGGCCATAGCCCATCACGCCACACATCCAGGGAGTCATGTCAGTGGGCCAATGTCGCAGGACACAGCACGGTAGTGCACTAGTGCCCCTGGCTGGCAGACACATTGTGCAGGCAGTGCCACACAGAACAGTTCCCTGCAAGGGAACGTGCACAGTGCAGTGGACGGTAGGAGTCCCATGCAGCTGTCAGCACAGTGCATTCAAGTATGTCCCATGGTGGTCATACATACCTGCCTCTCACTGCTCATCCCCCTGTTGCATCTCTCTAGCAGTGTGTTGTTGATGCTCACTTTCTTTAGTACACTGCATTACCACAACACAACACTGGTGGTGCACTGCTTGCCCTTTTATAGCCCACCCAGGCAATCAAGCCTGTTAGTCATGTAAATAAGTGCATAATGATATGCTAATCACACGGTCTTCCCCATGCATACACAAGTACCCCCATTTGCATACACCTGTTGAATATGGCCCTGTTTAGCCCCGTGCTAGCACAGCAGCACTGTGCAAAGGCCAGCGCAGGGCTAATGGAGGGGCAGCGCCACGCTATCCAACTAGCACAGCACTATGTGCATTAGCGTGGCCTACACACATGCTTGTGAGGCCCCCATGTCCGTGCTATCACCCTGTCTTAGAGCGATGTAGCACAGCACTACCCAATATAGCACAACACTATACGCATGCATGGTACATGACCTCAGGATCATGGTAGGGGTCACGCATGCACATTGCAAACACTTCCTGTTAGCACAGTGCTATGGCATACGTCCGTGCGGCGCTAGACTGCAGTGCTTGGGAGTATCAGGGTGTGTGGCCAGTCATTCATACACCAGTGGAGCAGTTTCTTTCCCCCCTCTCATATTAGCCATGTCTGGGAGACGTAGGCAAAGGGCAGTGGTGGGCCGTGACAGGCGTTGGGATGAGGTGGAGACGGCCAACCTAGTTAAATTAACTGAAAGCGCCATTGGCACCTATTTGGACTGGTTTGGGAGGGTGACCGTCCCCAAAGCCAGATCTGGGCTTCAATTGCCCGTCGCCTCACAGCAATCATGGGTATACCCCGTGATGGTGAGAAGTGCTGCCACCGATACATGGATATCAAATGCAGGCAGCACCAACTGCTGGAATGATGCAGGGCAATGGTTTGGGAGGGGACTGTGCCAGTGCCAGGTAAGTGATGACTCTCACGGCGCTGCTGTAATGGGTGGTGGGGATATGTGTTCGGTGGTGTGCTTGTGTGCATGTGTGTTGCTGTGCTGGTGGGGTCCAGCTAGAATATACCATGCATATACTGATGTGCACCTTGTGTACTGATATGTGACTCGGGTCACTGTTGGACATGGGTTCAAATCCCACTGCCGTTTCACCATTTGCTACCTGTTCAAAGGTACACTTTAAATACAACTCAGACATGTTGCTCTTCTGCCATGGGGTCCTCCTATCCATTGTGTGTGTACTGTGTGGGCCAGGGGGAGAAGGTATGCACTGTCCCGTGTCATGCTTGGCATGGCTTTGGTGGTGCACTGCACCTGTGTGCCAGTGATGCGTGTGTTGTGCTATGCCACCAGGGTCCAGGGTGGTCTTTAGCGTACCGTGGTGGCTGATATTATAGTAATGATGCTGTACCATCTTCCCACTGCAGAGCACAGAGAACACACCAGAGACAGGAGGGGCAAGCCGCAGTCCAAACAGAGGCCATCCACAGACAGGTGCAGGGTGCCTCCTATGGCGCAGCGCTCAGCGGAGAGCAGTGACAGTGACAGGAGTGTGTTACGTGAGTACTGTGTGCCATTGTGCTTTTCTACTATTTGTCTTAGTTGCCACTGCAGGCACTGGAGCAAGGGTGTAGGCAGGCATACTCACTGTACACATTTGTGTACAGTTTTGTTGAGTGCATGTTACAAACTATATGCCTTTCTGTTAACATTTTCAAACTAATCCATAGTATTTGGGTTACTGTAGGCCACTGGGGAGTGTCTCTGTTTAAACTTATGTTGTTTAGGAGACAGATACATGTCTAACCTTTTTAGAGATTAGGGGAATCATCTGACAACCATCTTACTTTTTTGGAAGGGGGAGTACCATTTGGAGTTGATGAGTACATTCTTTTTAAGGGGGGTGTAACTGTTGGGGATTGTGTGTACAACATGAAAATGTCTGTCTACACCCCTGCACTGGAGTGCTGTGTCTGGTGTCATGGCACAGTTGGCTAGGTAATCCAGGCCTGATGTGATTTGGCTGCGTGCATTTGTGTTGTCTTCCATGCCTCCAGTGCCTTGCCTTCTGCTGCGAAGCCTGAGACATGGCTGGCTGTATGTCTGATCTATTGTTGCCATTACTGCCATGTGCACTGATATCTGCCTTGTACTGTCATATGCGACATGTTGCTGTTATGTCCACCATTGTGGCAGGATGCTGCAGGTCTGTGCATGGCCGTAGGCCAGTCGTCATGCCTAGAGGTGGGGAATTACTGGGGTCAGCCTGTTGTGCTGGCTGTTACTTCTGCTGCTGCTGCTGTCCTGTCTGCCATGGCAACACTGTTCTCCACTTCTCATGGCATGTCTCATTCATAGTACCATGTATAATGTGTCAGTATCTGTGCAGAACATGTTGTAAGTGCCTGCCAGGGCTATTCACACTATGGCGAACAGGGGGCCACAGTGTCATGTGGTGCCTGTATCTCCCTACCAGTGTAATGCCATGGTGGTAAGGACATGGGTATGCTATTGTGTGCCCTTGTCTGATCTCTGTGGCGTACATGCACAGGGCTGTTGGGGGGGAGCCTCTGGGACTATGGTGCCACATGGGCCTGTGTGGCTGTGCATTTCATGTGTGCCTGTTGTGGCATGGGTGTAGGCAGGCATCCTCCAAGCACTCCATGGTGTGCTATATTATTTCTGGGGGGGGGCAAATTGGCTCTGCACTGCTTTCTTTATCCACGAAGCCTAACAGAGACAATGTTGTACCTTTCCGTGATGTCATTCATTGGGGTATACACTAGGGGAACTGGTCACTATGACTGTCTTTGTCTACCATGGAACATACACCTGTACAGGTTGGGGGCTGGTCTGTGAGTGTCTTGGGGTGCTATTCATGTACCCATGCAGGGCATCGCCTATTGTCATGTGTTTCATGAGTGGTATTTCTTATGCCACTGGTGACAACCTACACAGTCCTGATGTATGTTTGTATAGTATCTGGCTACACTCCAGGGTGGCGTAGCTCACCCTAACAATGGGGAGGGGGATAGCAGTGTGTCCACATGGTGTGCAGCTGTGACCACCCTGGCTACACCCCTGCCTGTGGGCTCCAGCTCTGTTGTGAGAGCCATTGTCCCCTACAGGGTGCTGTCCTTCAGTCCCTGCAGTGCATGGTATTTGTGTATAGGTTATGCAGGTGTGCTGCAGGGGTTGTTCTGTGGTGGCATGGTGTGCTGGGTGTCAGATCCTATGGCAGACGCTGCTCCCACAAGTGTTAGTGTGTGCCTCGCCATGCCTTGGCCACCAGGGTGACACTGTCCTGTGCATATCCTTGGCCTACCACTGCCCTGCCACTGATGGACCATGGCCTGTGTCCCTGTTTCACTTGTGTGTGTCTTCTTGAATGTGCACCTTCACGGTGCTACCACCTTGGGTGGTGGCACAGCCCAGTGCCATGCTCTTTCCCAGTGTGAGCTCATCATCCTTCTGTTGTGGCCATGGGTGTAGGTTGGCATTGGCACTTTCTCTGTCTGTGTACTGCTTGGCTACCTGTCCTGCAGTCACAACTGTACTATTGCCAGTGTCGTTATCCTCTGTGGTCATTTGCTGTCTGTGGTCCATGTCGAGTCTCTATCTGTGTAACTTGCCACTGTTCCGCACTTATGTCAGTCACACACCTGTTCAGAGCTTCCTGCCATCATTTGTACGGCTGCTGTGTTATAGCATTGTGGGTGGCAGTTTGGCTGGGTCTCTACAGTTGTTGGGGGGCACCAGTGAGGGTTGGCCACTGTTGGGGGGGTATGGGACAGACTTGTGGTGTGGCAGTTGCACCTTCTCCAGGGGGTGTGATCTGCATTGTGTATCATAGCTGTGTGCCTGTGGGCAGCATGTCCCACCATGTGTCATCCCATGTGCATGTCATTCAGTGTCCACTTGTCATTTTCATCTCAGGGGATGACTGTCTGTTTGCACTGTTACAGTCTGCACACCGCCGTGTCTGGGTTCCACTGTGTGATGCTTCTCAGCATCCATCTATGCATATCCATGTACATTGGGGTGTTGCATGCTGCCTGTTACATACTGCCTTGTCCTGCAGGTGCATGTTTGTGTGCATTGTGGTTGGTTCTGTACTGGCACATGGGCATGGTTGTTGGGGCATGCTGTCCACCGTGTGGTGGTACATGGTGCCTTTGTGTCATTGTCATGTCCTGATATGGTCCATCTGTCTCCTGTAGGTCCACATCAGCCCTCACTGTTGGCCACCCATCCAGAGGAGGATGAGAGCCAGGATGAGCTGCTGAGGTGGGTGGTATGACAACATATGCTAATTGAGCAGCAGGCTGTTTTAATTGCTGAAGTCAGATGGGTGGCAGCCATCCTTGAAGACTATCTGCCAGCACTTGTCTGCCCCTAAATCATACCTCCTATTGTTCTCCTGCTTCCTGTCCCAGGCCCACTGTCCCTAGCCCTTTGTCTGCCATCCTGTTTCCCTCCATTGCTTCCTATGTCCACATCCCTGTCCCTCCCACATTCTTTCCCCATTGCAATGTACACAGTTGTCACGATAACCGTTTTTATAGAGTTACAGTTTTCCCCATTATTTGCAGTCCTTTTGTTAGCCTTGCCCTTTTTCCTTTCATTGTATTTTTCTTGTACCCCATTTTTGCATGCTGTATTCTGTTGTGTTTTGCTTTGTTTTTCTGTTTATTTTTTCTTGTTGCCTTTGTGCCTTACCTGTTCCCTTTTTGAATTATAGTATGTTATGCTTGACATTCCTGTGTCCTGTGTCTTTTTTGGGGGGAGTCGGGATTTGACAGTGTCCTGTGGTATTCTGGTTTCACTTGTGGGTCCAGGTTATTCCATGCCTTTCACTAGTACTGCAGTTATGTCTGGCAGTGCTGATTTGCTTGCCTGTGTTCTTGATCAGCTGCTTACACCTCTGACACTTTGTTTATGTGGGTGTTTGCACTGCCTCTGTCTGATTGATATTTTCAGTGCTGTCTTATCTGCTATGTTCAGTTCTGTCTTGCTCCAAGGCAAATTTTGCCCTGCACTCCTCGGCCTCTTTGCCTGACTTCCTTGGCTTGCTATATTTAGCTGGTTTTGCACTGGGCTATTTCCTTTTGAATATAGCTCTGGTTTTGCTCCGGGCACTTTTTGCCCGCCGGGCAGTGCTAATTTTGCCCCGGGTCACAGTTTTGAATATCTGGCCCCTTGTGTTATTGTTTCATTTTGTAATTTTGAAGAAATGAATCTCATTCTGAATACTGTGCACTCCTTCATGTTAGTTTTTTTTTTTGAAATTTCTGTGTATCCTCCCCCCAGCCTTCCATCCCCAACCCATCTGGAGAGCCTAGCAGACATCCCTCTGCCTCTTGCCCTACCTGAATGGCCTCCAGAACCCCATGGAGCCATGGCATACCCCTGAGCGGGGATGAGGTGGGGCTCAGAGCACCCTGATACTTACATTTCATTGGTCCAGAGCCATCAGGTAGGTGAGGGCACATTGAGGGCAATTCTCCAGCTCTCTGTCTCCCCAGTGATGGCAGGCTATTTTCATGATTTTCTTGTGGGCGTCGCTGTAGTTCTGACATCAAGGCATGACTGCCGATGTCTGCGACATCCTCCCCTAGTTGCCTACTAGTGTCAGTGAGCCCCAGACCTCCACCCGAGGACCAATCAAGCATTGAGGTGCCTGACATGTTGCTACACCCCTGGTCTCCACCAGGGGTCAGCAAACACCAAGCTGCTTCCCAACCCTCCCCAAAGCAGGCAGGCTGTCAAGGGATGCTTCAGCCTGCTCCCACCTGCTGGCCCTCCAGTGCTTCATGTTAGTTTAATTGGACAACATAATGTCAATTTAACCTCTCTAATCTCTTAATCATGTAATTAGCTCTTTACTGCACTGTCCCAATTACTGAAATATGTTTGTAGACTGTGGTTACCAGACATGTGAACAGTACCTTAGTGTGGCCTCGCCACTGCACTGTAAATGGTCAAAATCACATTGGTTCCACCCATTCAGAGCACTGGCATTGGTGCACCCAGTCATCAGGGCACCAAGTCAGGATTTCAATGACCTCCATGCCCACCTTCATTATTATTCTAACTCTGAGGTGGGGGACCTTGGGGATGGAGCACAAATCCCAAAGTCGGCACCCTGATGTGCTGGTGCACTAATGCCAGCACTCTAATGGCCGGAAAGGATATTTCTTACCTGTTAGTATTGCTTTATAGTGAATGCTGTTAATAGATGTTCAGTGCTGTCTTTTGTTATTCAATAAAGCCTCTGATTTTGGCAAAGTATTTATTAATATGCTTATAGGAATTCCCAGTAGTTATCCTCCTGGTAATTCAATGAAAATAGGTGCAACTCAGGAAGTTCAAGAGGTGCTGGAAGGGGGCTGCTAACCCTCTAATTCAAAAGAAACAAAAGGACTTAAGCACTCCAGGTCACAAATAAGAGTCCATATGCTGTGGCTGTATCCGGACGCAAACATTTATACTTACAACTTCATAAAGGACATAAAGCTGAAGGCAGAAAATTCCCCAGTGTTTCAGCCAAATACTTAGCCTTCTTCACTTTGGCCTTGTGACCTGGAGTGCTGAAATCCTTTTGTTTCTGGTCATCCTCATGATACCTGCTGTAGAAAGAGATGTGTGACTCACATACTGCTTTTCAGTAAATGGCAAGCAGATATGCACTTTGGTAAACAATCAGGTTAAATATGCTTGCTTTACCCCAGAAATCTTGGATAGGATCAGAAGGTAGCCTGCATAATTAAATCACATTAATTAAGACAAACACAGCACATCCTTCCAATAATTCGTCTGTGTTACTCACAATTGTTGCATTACACAAGGGCAAGAAAGATGATATGGACTGATCATATGAAGAAAAGCTTAAAACACTCATTAAAAAGGAGTCTCATTGGCCATCTCACCAGTGCAGAGGCTGGATTTCTGCTTGCAATGCCAATGACCCAGGTTTGGGAACAGACCTAGGTGTCAGAGGGCTGGCCAGGGAGGAGATGGATTGAGAGTCCCCGCAGGCCGCACCGTGAGACGAGCATCTTTTTGCTCTGTGTGCCTTTCCTGGTGAAACATTTTCAATAAATAAATAAATAAATAAATATAAACTCAACTGTTGTATGCATATCAGCCTTCTCTGTAACCCCTCCCCCTAGGTAGCACCGTGAGATAAGCATCTTATTGCTCAGTGTGCCTTTCCTGGTGAAACATTTTCAGTAAATAAATAAATAAATCCTGCAATGGCTCACCATCTCCTGGGGGAAGGAAGGGTCCATGGCCAGGTGTCTACCAACCTATGGTGGAAGCCAGGGGTATGGAAGCATGTTGGATCCCACTACATAGGGAGTGCGATAGACATTGGCCTTTGCCTTGACATCCTGGATGTTGAGCTTCTGGGGGAAAAAACAGGAAATGGCTCCCTGGTCAGCTGACTGATGGTTGCCAGCCCCCTGCTGCCAAAAAGCCCTGAACTAGTATGGTTCACCCCAGCAGCACCCAGGCCTAACAAATTGCACTGATCAGACTCTCACAGTGCCTTCCCCCTTGAAGGGGGTCTCATCTGATGAAGGGTTACTCAAGGTTACCTGGGGGGGATGACATGTGGGGTGGTGGCTGGCAGTGGAGGTAGAGTGCCGGTGGGGGTCCTAGGCGACCCGAAGAAGTGGTCAGTTGGGGAGCGAGGAAGGAGCAAAACACAAAAAGGAGTGCCATAGTACATATACAATGAAAATAAGCAATAAAGTTATAATTGTATTTCTGTCTATATGACGTCTGTTGGAATAACCTGGAAAGGAAAGAAAGGAAGCATAGTTTTCTTAAAGGGCACTTTCATGTTTTTAAATCACTCATGATCAAGTTTAGAAAATCACAAAATGTAGTAGTGACTACTGTATGCAATAAACAGAAAGTATTCATATGCAAACACAATATGCAGTACAAGTAAGCAATCCACCGGAACAAATAAATTAACAGAATTATCAAAAATGTGTCAATATTAGAGCTCCACTATTTGCATACAGGAGCATGTAGAACTGGTTCTTAGAACTAGAAATCCATAGATGTTCAATATTTGTACATCCATCGTTGTTTGTTTACTCCAGTTATAGTGCTTAATAGATGCTCTGTAACATTCTGCTTCTGTGACTTGTTAAAGCACTGCTGCTAAGTGTTGCAGTGTTTTCCAATTTGTACTTAAATTGCTGTATTGATGGCTTTAACTCCATCCTTCTGCACCTTATTTAACCACTGCTGCACTGTGTTGCAAAGTGTGCTTTCTTGTACTTGCATTGCTAAACTAATAGGTGTAACCCCATTCTTCCACACCTTGGTTTTTGCACTGCTACTCTTTGTTTCACACTTTGCTTTCTTGTATTTGCATTGCTAAAATGATGGTTGTGACCCTGTCCTTCTGCACCTTATTTAAGAAAGCTTCACTGAGTTTCACTGTTTGCATTCTTTGCTTGCACTGAGGAACTGATAGATGTAACCCCATCCTTCTGTGCATTGTTCAGGCACTGCTACATAGTGTCTCACTGTTTGCCTTCATTACTTGCATTACTGACCACATAACGACTAAAAACAATAAAAACAATGTTATCAGCAGTTGTTTTCCAGGAGCAGGTGTCAGGGACATGTTGACTATTGTATCATACTTAGCACAAAAAAAATCTGAAGGCTCAATCATACTCAAACATATAGGTGAAAATGATGTCAAGGGTTACACAGCAGAGGACATATTTAATGCCATACAAGTCATGTATAAGATAGTATCCAGGGCAAAACTGAGTTAATTCCAAGAATGAACTGGGTCATAAATAAAACAAAATTCTTAAACTAAACAGTTGTATCCTCCAATGGAGCCTGACACATGTTATAAGCAGAATCAAGTCATGGGAGCTTTTTGATGGAAACTGTGCTTTATATAGTTACAACAAATTACACCTAAGGAGGAAGGGTAGTGACAGGCTAGCTTTACTTTTCAGGGATCTTATCACACAGACCTCAAAGTAAGTAAATGGGGGAACAGGGTATACCTAAAGAGAACTCAAATGCCAATTAAAAACAATGGAAAACAGAATGAGAAAAGACCTCAAAAGACAAGAAATAAAATACTTAAGCTACACATGGTAAAAATCCTATTGACAACTGCCAGAAGCCTAAGGAATAAAGAGGATGAACTGGAGCACTGCATGAGAAATGTTAAAATAACAGTATGTGCTGTGATAGAAACATGGTTTGTGAAAAGGGACTGGGATACACAGATGAAGGGGTATAACAGTTATAGAAAAGATCGAAAGAAAAATTTGAGGAACAGTAATATACATCAAAGATGAACTACAGGCCAATGAATTTAGTCCTGTAGGGAACATGATACATAAAATGAGCTATACGGGTTAAAGTTCAGTTACCCAGCCAACAACTTATGTTACATTAAAGCTACCAAGTTCCTAACTCAAGCATGATAGATAATGCAGACTTTATTTATGTTCTTGAACAGGCAGATATTGAAGGCAACTACATATTGCTGGGCAATTTTAATTTCTCAAATATGAACTGGAACAAGTTAGATGGTACTACTGGGCTAGAAAATAAATTTATTGAGATGACCATTCAAAAGAATCTGGACCAATTAATTAGTGAAGGTACTAGGGGAGTGAACACCTTGGATTTAGTAATGTGTAATTTCAAAGAAAAAATAAAAACTATAACTGTGCAACGGCCCCTTGGAGACAGTGACCACAATAAATCATGCTCAAAGTTAATCTGGAAATCCCGAAAGTAAATGGTAAAACTACCATAAGATGCTACAACAAAGCAATTCATGAACAAATCAGAAACTATTTAAAGGAATGGAAATGGGAAGAGGAACTAAAAAAATTAGGAATGAACACAATATGGGAAAAAAGCAGCAAATAAATCATTGTGTCAATATTTGGATGCCATAATTACCAAAATATAACCAAAAAGGGAGAATAACAGCATGGTAGGGTAAATCAGTAAAGGCATCTATTAGGAAAAAAAGAGAAACTATATAGTAAATAGAAACATGTTCCCACAGATAGTAACTGGGATAAATATATATAAAAAGCTGCAAATAGAAGTAAGAGTTTAATTAGAAAATCCAAAGCACAGGCAGAAATGAAAATGGCAACAACTGTTAAGGACAAAAAAAAAACTTCTTTAGTTATGTGGGGTCTCTAAGAGGCAAGCAAAAAGAAATTTGGCCTTTGGAATTGGACGATTATTTCATTTGCAAAGAACAGGATATGGCAAATTAATTAAATAGGTACTTTCTAATGATATTCCAACCTAAGGAATTGTCTAAAACTACACAGCTGGAAGAAAGCAGATCAGATGCAATATCATTTTCACAAAATAACATTCTAAATCAACTTAAAAAAATAAAACCTGAAAAATCGCTGTGATCTGATCATCCGAGTCTGAGACTTTTAAACGAATTGGCAGATTAACTTGCTGGACCAATTGCAGAACTTTATAATGCATCAATTAAAGAGGGTAACACACTAGATGAATGGAGAGAAATAAATGTGACAGTAATATATAAGAAAAGAGATAGGAGACAGACCTGTACTTATAGATCTATGGGCTTAACTTTGGTGCCGAGCAAGGTATTGGAAAGACTGATACAAGATCTGATTATGGAACATATCAAAATAGAGGGACAAACTGATGAAACACAGCATGTATTTGTGGGGAAGGTCATGTCTCGCCAATCTATTACACTTCTTTGAACCAGTTAGTGCCACCCTGGATGTGGGACTACCTGTGGAGATAATATTCCTAGACTATACAAAGGCTTTTGACTCTGTCTCTCATAAAATGCTAATAAAACAGCTGGTAGAAACACAATGACACTCAAGCATAGCAAAATGGGATAGCAGCTGGTTGCAAAACAGAAGGCAGAGAGTTGTGCTTACAGGCTTCTATTCTGAATGGGGGAAAGTGACCAGCGGGTTCCCCCAAGGGTCGCTGTTGGGCCTGACACTCTTTAATTCTCTTGTCTCTAAAATGCAAACATCAGATATAGCATGGATATGCAAATATGCTGATGACAGCAAAACTGGGGCTATAGTGAACAATGAGGACACAGCTGAGATGTTACAGGTGGAACTGACTAGACTAGAACACTGAGTGAATCAAAATAAGCTGTATTTTAACTGAGAAAAATGTAGAGTAATGCATCTGGGGAACAGAAATAAACACTTTATCTATAAACTGAATTATACTATATTACAGGTAATAGATGCTGAGAGCGACTTGGGAGTAATAGTGACCAACACTTTATCTTTTGATACGCACATTAGGGAGACTAATAAAAAATGTAATAAACTTATGACATACATTTTCAGAAGTATTAAGAGTATGGACTCCTCAGTAATTGTCCCCCTGTACTCAACATTGGTTAGGCCAAAACTGGAGTACTGCTCACCCTTTAGTGCCTTGCATATTGTGGGTAGCACCACACTAGTGCAGAAGGAGCAGAGGAGGACAACAAAAAGGATAAAAAACATGAAGAACAAGAATTACAGTGAGAGACTGATTTTTTAGCATTATGCTCAATACAGTATAGGAGAATACGTGGGGATCTCTGGTATTCAGTGCAACAAAAAGTGAGGAACTATGAGAGACCTTAGCACTGGTTAAACACCAAAACAACAAAAAATACTAGAGCACACATAGATTTGGATTGACTGGTGCAGTCAATAGAACTAATATAAGACAAAAATGGTTTAGTCATAGAGTTATTAGTCTCTGGAAGTCATTGCTTGAAGCTGTGGTTAATAGTGAAAGCATGCATATGTTTAAGATGGAGCTTGATGTGCATATGAGCTTAGAGAGGTGTATACTGTTTCACTGAAAAGTGATGAGCTATACATACAGTCAGTCTCTGAAATCTAATGCTCGTGTGATGCCTATGAACTTATGAACCTACTGAACTGATGGCTGCAAACATGTCCACTCCTTATGCACCATGTTTAAGCAAAGCTGTTCTGTGCAGCACTGCTTGCTTTCTTGTACTCACATTGCTAACTTGATAGTTGTAACCCCATCTTTCTGTACCTAGCTGAAGCACTACTACTGTGTGTTACACTGCTTCCTTCTTTACTTGCATCACTGAACTAATGATTATCTCCACATCCTTCTATACCATGGTTAAGCTCTACAATTCTGTGCAGCTCTGTTTGTGTTCTTGTACTTTCATTACATCCCTAAACTGCTAGTTGTAACCCCATTTTTCTGCACCTTGTTTAAGCACTAGTACACTGCCACACTGTGATTCACTGTTTGCTTCTTGTACATGCATTGCTTAATTGACAGTTGTAGACCACATTCGTTTATGTTTTGTTTAAGCCCTGCTACACTGTGTTGCACTGCTTGAGTTCTTTACTTACATTGCTAAACTGATACAAGTAACCATGTCCTTCGGCACCTTGTTTATGCATTGCTACAGCATTGCAGTTTGCCATTACTGAACTGATACCTGACCTCTTTACCAATCCTTCTGTACCTTGTTTATGCATTGCCACAGCGCTGCACTGTTTGTCATTACTGAACTGATACCTAACCTGTTTACCTATCCTTCTGCACCTTGTTTATGAATTGTTACAGCATTGCACTGAGTGTCATTACTGAACTGATAACTAACCTATTTACCTATCATTCTGTACCTTGTTTATGCATTGTTACAGTGTTGCACTGTTTGCCATTACTGAACTGATGCTTAGCGTCTTTACCTATCCTTCTGCACCTTGTTATGCATTGCTACAGCATTGCACTGTTTGCCATTACTGAACTGATACCTAACCTGTTTACCTATCCTTCTGTACCTTGTTATGCATTGCTACAGTGTTGCACTGTTTGCCATTACTGAACTGATACCTAACCTGTTTACCTATCCTTCTGTACCTTGTTATGCATTGCTACAGCGTTGCACTGTTTGCCATTACTGAACTGATACCTAACCTGTTTACCTATCCTTCTGCACCTTGTTATGCATTGCTACAGCGTTGCACTGTTTGCCATTACTGAACCAATACCTAACCTGTTTACCTATCCTTCTGCACCTTGTTATGCATAGCTACAGCATTGCACTGTTTGCCATTACTGAACTGATACATAACCTTTTTACCTTTCCTTTTGCACCTTGTTATGCATTGCTATGGTGTTGCACTGTTTGCCATTACTGAACTGATACCTTACCTCTTTACCTATCCTTCTGCACCTTGTTGAAGCACAACTGCACTCTGCTGCACTATCTGCAATTGTGTACTAGCTATGCTGAACTGATGGCCCCATCTTACCTCACCCTTCTGCATCTTGTTTTTAGCACCACTACTCTGTGTTTTACTGTTTGCCTTCAAGTACAGGTTTATTTAAATTAATATTGTTCCCAAGCCTTTCACACCTTTTATAAACACTTCTACACTGTATTGCACTGTTTGCTTCTACTGTAAATTGATAGTTGTATCTCAGCCCTTCTGCACCTTGTTTAAGTAGTGCTATACTGTGTTTACTGTTTGCTACCTTACTTGTATTGCTGAAGTGATGGCTTTAACTTCATCCTTCCATGTATTGACTATGAACAGTTACACTCTTTCACACTGTTTACCTTCTTGCACTTGCATTTCTAAATGAACAGTTGTAACCCCATCCTTCTGTACCTTGTTTAAGCATTGATACATTGTGTTGCTACATCCTAGAATATTAAGGTGACTATGTGAGGTGCTGGCAACTCCACTGGCAGCCATGTTCAACAAATCACTCAAAGTGGGAGTAGTTCCAAAGGACTGGAGGAGGGCACATGTAGCCCTCTTCACAACTTTGGGAGTAGGGAGGAGGCAGGAAACTATGGACCAGTCAGCCTCACCTCAAAAGTGGGGAACATTATGGAATGACTACTTAAAGAAAGGATAGTGGAACATCTTGAATCCATTGGAGCACAGGACAAGAGATTGCATAGATTCACAGTGGGAAGGTCATTTCAAACAGATCTAATTGATTTCTTTAACTGAGTGACTAGGGAAGTGAATTGGGGGAAACAGTGGACGTGGACTACCTGGATTTCATTAAGGTCTTTGATACCATTCCACATAGAAGACTTGTGAACAATCTGGGCAGTCACCTAGTTAGGAACTGGTTTAGTGATAGAAGACAGAGGGTGGTGGTAAATGGAGTGCAATCTGAGGAAAGGAGTGTGACCAGTAGGGTGCCACAGGAATCAGCTCTGGGGCCAGTCCTGTTTAATGTCTTCATAAGTGACATTATGGAGGGGCTGGAAAGGAAGGTGTGCATCTTTGCAGATAACAATAAGATCTGCAACAGGGTGGAAATTCTGGAAGGGGGGGTAATGAGGAGAAACTTAAGTAAACTGGATGAATGGTCTAGAGTGTAGCAGTTGAGATTCCGTGCAAAAAAAAAGAAAGCAAAATCATGTATTTGTGGCTCAAGAACCCTGGGGAGGATTTCATGATGGGGGGGGGGAGGATACTGATGGTCACCAAACAGGAAAGGGATTTGGGGTAGTCATATCTGATTACCTTAAAGTGACCAAACAATGTGCCAGAGCTGTGGAGAGATCCAGTGGGATGCTGGGATGCTGGCTCCACAGGAAGAGGTATCACCATCAGAAGAAAAGAGGTGGTGATGCCACGGTACAGATCATTGGTGAGGCCTCATTTGGAGTATTATGTCTAGTTCTGGAGGCCGCATCCCCATAAGTTCATAGACAAGGTGGAGGCAGTTCTAGGACGGGCAACAAAGATGGTACAGGGCCTGCACCAAAAGTAATATGTGGAGAGACTGGGAGACCTCAATATGAGTAATGGGTGATAACATAGCCGGCACAATAATGCTGGGCAAAATATCGCAGGCAACACAACATGGTCAATAATTCTGCTGGTACATTACATTGTGGTCAGCAATACTGTGGAGCACATCACAGTGGGGATGGATGATCACAGGACATGACAATGCAGGCAGGGAGCAGGAGAATTGGCTGGCCGCACATGAGGTAGGAGTCCTCTGTGAGGCAGGGTCACCATGGGCATGGGTAGCAGTGTCCATGACCAGAGTAGGCGGGCTGTCTGTTGGGCAGGTTCAGGGGTGTGGGTAGGTCTGCAGTCCAGGGGCTCACAGGGCTGTGCAGAGTGGTGCCCTGGAGGCACATCCCACCATGGGATTGGGTTACTGGGATCTGTGGCAAAAGTGTGTCCTGTGAAGTCCTGTAAGTGCCCACCCCCTGTTTGGTTCCCTGGTGGTGGCCTTCCGTGGCTGTCAGTGTGGTAGCAGGGTGGCATTGGGGCTGTTTCCCACAGGTCAGTGTGGTATCATACTCCCACCCCAGATGTCCTGTTGCCATGCCAACAGGGTGCCAGGCCATGTCCACTGCCATTGCCCTACCTCCATCTCTGATCGGGCTCCATGGGGGTCAGCAGCACACAGCAGGCTGGTACCATGTGGTATTGCTGCCTACAATGTAATGTACCAGTGGCATTATCAACCATGATGTTCTGCCTGTGTTTTGCCTGGCGTTATTGTGCCGGAAATGTTATTATCCGGTACCCTCAATATGTATACCTTGGAGAAGAGGAGAGACAAGGAGGACATGATTGCAACCCACAAATATCTAAAGGGCATAAATAAGGTACCAGAGGGTAGCATCTTTCAGAAAAGGAGACGTTCAGAAATGAGGGGGCATAATATGAGGTTGGTAGGAGATAGACTCAGAGGTACCGTGAAGAAGTATTTCTTCATGGAAAGGATGGTGGGTCCATGGAATAGACTCCCAGCAGAGGTGATGGGGCAAACACAATAGGGGAATTCAAAAATGTATAGACATACATAGGAGAACCCTAGCAATAGGAACAGGAAGGTAAAGTCAGAGATCAAGTAGAGTCTGTGGCCCGAGATATTCAAAAGGGTTGCACATGGTGCAACCCACTGATGCGCTCCGGCATGAAATTCAAAGGGGAAAAGTGCGTGGCACAAATCCTGATGCGCCGGAACGCATCAGTAATGTATGCAGGAGTAGGTGGGGGGCGTGCACCTGCATACCCTGCACAGCCCGATATTCAGCCCAGGATGTGCAGAGCCATACATGCACAACCCCTACCTGTGCCAGCACAAAGTTGATCCAAACAAAAAAGGAACAACTGCTGGCCACCCACAGGTGACCTGCCACATTGCAGGGCACAACACGGCAGCTGCCACCTGTGGGTGGCCACCTGAGTTCCGGCTGCATCTGGTGGCGGCCCCCATGCCCGATCGCAGGCATTTGTAATAAAACAATGAATTCCTCAATATCCCTGGTGGTCCAGTGGACCTCTATCTGCCCGATCGCGGACATCTGTGTCAAAAGGTAAATATTTCCTATATCCGTGGTAGTCCAGTGGACTGCTATCTGCCCGATCGCGGGCATCTGTGTCAAAGATAAATATTTCCTATATCCTCTGGTGGTGTAGGGTACTCCCTCCCCACCCACCCACCCACTGAGCCCCACTGCCCCGTTCCCCTCCTGGTCAGCGGGGCAGGTGGCAACACCCACCTGCCTGCCGCCTACCGACTGACACCATCAGTAGGGCAGCACACCCATTGGTTCACAGCGTGCAGCCCTTACCATACGACACATTCCAGATATAGACATGCATAGGAGAACCCTAGCAATAGGAGCAGGAAGGTAAAGCCAAAGATCTAGTAGGGTCTGCGGCTTTTGCAGTAGGTAGGGGAAATGGGCAAACTGGATGGGCCTAGTGGTCCTTATCTGTTATCAATTTCTATGTTTCTATGTATTGCACTATTTACCTAATTGTACTTTCACTGTAGAACTGATGGTTGTAGGAACTTCCTTCTACACCTTGTTTAAGTCTTCTAAAATGTGTTACATTGTTTTCCTTCTTGCATGGTACTGTATTTCTAAATCAGTGGTCGTATTACAGTCCTTCAACAACTTGTTTATGCACTGCTGCACTATGCTTCACTGTCTGCCTTCTTGAACATACATTGATGAATAGTTGCAATTCCACCCTTCTGTACTTTGTGTAATCACTGCTGTTCTCTTTTCCCTGTTTGACTTTCTTACTTACACGGCTGTAGTGATTTCAAAAGTTCCACCAGAAATATATACCCATCCTTCTGCACTTTAGTTAATGTTTGCAGTTATAGTTTTTGTACTTCTTGTGCTGTGTTCAGTTTTGCTGTTATTGTTCTGTTTTTTTTTTATTTTGCTCCCATGTACCCATCCACTTTGTACACCTGTGTAATTTCTCTTTCTGAGCTTAGAAGGTCTTTCCTGTTAAAACCTTTGAGTATATACAGTAAATTGACCCTGGTTGATTATAAAATTAAGATCCAAAAACAACACTGCCACAGAAAATCATCCCTGCTGCTCAAAATGCAATGAGTAATTTACACGGAATTAATATATGTTTAAAAAGGAAACTACAGTAAGTCTACATAAAATCAGCATGCTGAATGATATGTTCCCTATGTACCAAATCACCTGGAGAAGGACACTATGCACAAAACCTACTTTTGAAGAAATAGTAGATATAGCAACCACTTTGGTGAATCCCCACTTGCCATCCTGATTCTGAACTCTTCACCTACCCCCCCCAACCCTGCAGCTTATATCAGCGATGGAGTATACCAAGGCAATCTTAAATGACATGCAACTGTGATCAGTGATATTGCAGCTACTAATATTAGCAGCAATGCGTGTACCATGATCCCTATGCCGAGTGCTCTCCATGTTCTGTACAAGGAGAGATCGATGAATTTTATTGGGTAGTCACCAGAACAGGTCTAAATAAAATCTGGACTGATTTCTTTATTCTAATCTTCATTTTTTTCATGTTCTCCTATTTATGGTAGCTTACAGGACAAGCTATCACATGTTGCTGAAGCACAGAGAAACTGTAGACCTGCCCTATACAAGTGCCAGTTTTCTGTGACTGATTACCAGAAGCCCCTGGGGTTTCCTGTACCATAAAAATACAATCAGGAGTCATGAAACAGCAAATATAGCTATGATTTGCCCCTTGATATGGATCTGCTATGTTGTTTTAGAGAAAGACTAATGGGTTGAGTGTGCAAATACTGACATTGTGAACTGCAGCTCTGATAGGAAATTTGGCTGAATCTAGTGGCAGTGGACCGTTTTAGTCAGTGACAGTAGAGGTCAGGAAGTCTGCAGCCTATGGAAGCTCTAAGACTGGCCTGCCAGATAGAGACTGGCAAAAGTCTGCTAAACCTGCAACAGAGACAGTTAAACTGCAGAAGTCGAATAACAGGGTCTTGGAGAAAGACCCAGGGACTGAGGAAAAAAGCTTTACGTTGGGAGAACTAGAGGGAGAGAACATGGCTGCATAATTTTTTTGTCTGTGCTTAAGAAAAGCTGCCTATGTTCTTTGTTTTCCAAATGAAAGGCATTTTGTTTTCAATTCTGACCTTATCATGCCTCATCTTTGTGTAGTCCCTTAAAAATCAACCTGCTTGTAATACACTGTCACATGTGCCTGTCAATGATAAATTATTCTCTTACTATTATATTTTCAGTGCTTACATCAGAACTTAACAGTTAAAATCATGTAGGTTATAGAGAATAATGCCTGTGCAGGTATGTGTTCTGAAGATTTTTCACACCACGTAAGTGTGTGATGATCCATAAACCTTTAGAGTGAAGCCAGAGTTATTTATGAGATTATCACACACGTCGGGTGTGTGAAAAATCTTCATACCACAAATCTGGCACATTTTATGTAATAACAGGGACAAGGTTTCAATAGGGAAAAAATAATGTGTTGTAATAAAACAGAGTTTATTTTAAAGGAAATTGAACATTTTAACTGCAGATTGATTAACACATTTCAAGGGCAGCAACTAAAGGAGCTGTTTAACAAAATTAATAATTTTACAGCATTTGCTGAACTCTGTTAAAAACATTTTGCTACTGGATTCAGTTAAGACCCAGTCCAAGGACATCATTTTGACTCAAACATTGGAACTAGAAGTGCAAGGTCAGAGCTCTTTCTGAGTATGATGGTACTGAAAAACTGCTCTCAGTTTTTTTCCTTGTTTAGGTATCTGCTGCTTTTTTCATAAGAGACATGGTGATAGTATAAAGGCTGTGTTTGAGTAGTTCTTTGTTGTGTCAACAGTGAGTAGAAAGCCAATCCTGAGCCACTGTATTTTTGCATTTCAGAGTAGTGACAGCCCAAGAAAGAAATGCTCAAATAACCCAATATTGAGTTATTATGGCATCTGAAAAGTAGACTGAAGCCAATTGATTTGGAGATCACCAGTAATTATATTTATATAACGGTGACTGTGTATTGCAAGGCTATAATACCAACAACAGGTTCTGGTGATGTGCACAATCAACAGAAAGGCTCTAGAGGTTACAGCATGTCTCCAGAACCTTGAAATGGTATTTTTAGCTTAGTGATACAGAGTCCTCTTCATTTTATTTTATTTTTTTATAATATATGGATCCATGGAAATTAAAAAATGCTGATATCCAACCCCCACATGTAAATTCTTTGCAGACAAGAGTTGGTAGATTTTCACTCATTTAGCAAACAGGCTTTGCTTCACCTCAGAACAGTGTTACTGTGCAGTAACTTATTTCTTTTTTCATTGCTGAGGATGGCTTGGTGTAAAGTCATCGAGCAAGATGGCACATCACAGTGACTGCTGACTATGGAATCTATAAGCCAAAATAAGATACCTTGTAGTACTCACAATTGGTGGTCGCATTATATATACTGTTGAAACCAAAAGTCACCTCTTCCTGACACTTGCAATCAGTGGTCACATATATTTGACTTTTGTTGGCTAAGCATGAGACTTGCTCTCAGCTGAAGGAGTTAAGATCTCTCAATGACAGCATTATGAGATCTAGTAATACTATCACTAGATGTTTATCAATAGTGTTACAAGACCTCATACTACAGTTAATGGATTTCTACAATAGTATTATGAGGGTTTTTTGTATGACTTTTGATTGCATTATTGAACATATCCATATATTATATATATTTATATACAGTACATACATACTTACATATACAGTATATATACATATACACACAATATAAATAGATAAAAAGACAGACAACATATAGACAGACAGACAGACAGACAGATAGATAGATAGATAGATAGATAGATAGATAGATAGATGGACATACGGACTGACGGACGGACAGAAAGACAAACAGATAGATTAATAGATCTAAATGCAAAAATAAAAATTATCTTCATGCTCTATCTCTTGTACAGTAACTCACCTGTGACCCTTCCACCCCAGCCTGTGGAATCTTATCACAGCCTATGCATACATGTTCAAATGTGATATGAGTCTTTATATAAACAGAAATTCTTAACATTCCCTTTCAACTAAGCTAACTAATGGAAAAGTAAAAATAAATGAGCTTCAAAAAATACACACTGGAGGCATTAGCACAGGTTATAAAGGGGAAAGTAGTGAAACTGGATTCCCTCTTGACCATTTTGTAACAGTCCTCTACCGTGGCATATCTAACATTAATTAGAACTGGAACCTCTTGAGTCCTATAGTAGATTGAGCAAGCTCTAGTGGGAGGAGATTTTGGATCACCAAAATGATATAATATACTTAGTAAGCCTATAGACTTACCATCAAACACAAATGAAAGAAAAACTATGCTCCACATTCATAGAGATGCCACAGATTCAAAGTTGAAAACAGCTTACAGGTTCCAAAAAACAAGCGTTCAGCACACAAGCAATCTGTCAATAAATACTATATATAGTTTTAGCCAAGTGAATGCATTTTTATTCATATAGCACCCTATTCCTCTTCTTAGGGAACCTAACAAAATCCACAATACAAGGTGATACACCTATGCAAAACAATAAAAACCGTACTTCCAGTAAAAGCTAGAAATGCTTGAGATTAAACATATGAAGTTCTTTTTTTTTAAATGTAGATGAATATATGTGCAAACAAACAGAGGCTGTAGCAAATGTTCAAATGCATTTCACTTCACAACTAATCATTCCCTTTGGAGTATTCCTATCCTGCACACCCTCCTGAAATTCTGATCAATTAGGGACATTGGGCCCAATGCAATAAAGGGCAGAAAGTATGCACCAGAGGTATGTACTCTGCCTGTGTAGCTCTTCGCCTATCGACAGGTGCATACAAACTGGTATTCAGTATCACTGGCCACCTGTCCATGGCTCCACACTCCATGGCACACAGGATTGAGGATGGCGGATGGGGTGGAGTAGTAGACCTAGGCAGGCAGCCAATCAGATACCCATCCTGGGTCCCAGAGTGGATCCCCTCCTCTGCTGAAGTAGTGGAGTGAAGGAAGGCATGGGTCCAGGTGCATGAATAGCACACACAGGCACCCAGGGCATATATTCTTATTTCCTGGTGTCCAGTGGTCCCTCCTCCTCTCTTATTCCTGTCCCTGAAGCACCACACCTTGCCTGGCACATAGATGTCCCCCCCAGATAGAGCCCTCATCCTGGTTTCGTTAGTCAGTCCCCCCCACATTGGATCCCATCCCCGATTAACTGCAGTAGTTCTCAATGTTCCCCAACATCAGATACCCAGTCTCAATTACCTATGGCTGTTCTCACCCCATATCAGAGCCCTAGCCCCTGTCTTCTTAGTCAGTTATGTCCTCCTCACATTGAATACCTGGCCCCAGTCCCATAAGTTAATGAAGTCAACCCCCGCAACCAGAGCCCTGGTCCAGTGGCCCCTGTCCATGGTGTCACAGATGTCCCCTTGGCCCACGATCCCAGCTCCCTCACCCCTCTAATTGGTGGTTAGTGGCCCACCTGTGGCACCAACAACACCACCATCATTCCCCATACCTGCATGTCAGTGACACAGAGATGGACAGCAAGTGGCGCATTCCTCCACACTCAACCTTCACCACCACTTCTGACTGATGCTGGAATCATGTTGCCTATTTATAGGGTGATTTGCCCTATAAATAGGCAGTGTGCTCCCAGCATCAGTTGGATGGTGGGTGTCTGAGGTAGCGTGTGGAGGGATGTGCTGCTTACTGTCCATCGCTGTCACATTGATGTGCAGCTATGGAGGACAGGGGTGGTGGTGTCAATGGCACAGGGGCCGCTAACCACCATTGAGGGGTCTGAGGTCTGGGATCAGATGCAGGGAGGACATCTATGACCTAATGGACAGTGGCTGCTAGGCTGGGGTTCTGTTTGCAGGAGGTGAACTTCACTCACTTAGGGACTGGGGCCTAGGATCTGAAGTGACTCATAGGCAATCCACACTTTGATGCATAGAGCTAATTACCTTTTTTATTACCAATACCTTTCAAGTATCTGATCCTATTAAGGTGCAGTGGTGGGAGGAGAAGGGGGTTTAGCTAAACAAGAAATATGGTTTTCACAATCTATAGGCTGCAAATGTGAAAGCCCGCATCAGAAGCATGACAATTTGCTCCCATCAATTCACTCTCGACATTTTGCCCTTATCAATTCACTCCTGAGTTAAGTCACTCCTCCTCATTTCTGCTCCCATCAGTTCTCTCCCAGTACATTTTGTAGTGAAGCTGATATGCTGGTACAGAACTATTAGACTTCTGCTCTTTTGATTATTGTGCCCAGCTACCTTTTTTTTGTCTCCCAGGGTTGTCCTTCTATTTATTGCATTCACTGCCCTAGTTTATATTTTTTATTTAGTTATGTGCCCTCTTTGAACTTTGTTTTCTCTTTGTTTTGGTTTTTTTATTTTTCTTTATTTTCTCTTTTATTTGCTGCATGTAGGCTCCTGCAGACTGTATTTGTTTTTATTTATTTGGTTTACTGAGTTTGCTGTTTTACTTGCTCCCCCCCTCTCGATGCCTTTATTTTGATTGCCATTTTGTAGCGTGGCTGAGAATGATTGGATCATTCCATTTTTCACAAAAGTCCAGTCCAGGAGGATCAGAGCCAAGGGCCATTGCAGCTCTAAGGAAGGGCAGAGTAATTGCTGCATTGAGCTGCGATTTATGTGGAGTGGCTTTGAGAGAGAGCAGTGTAATGTGATGCAAGCACCAGGTGTAATTGCATTTATTTATTTTTTTCTTTCGTAGCAGTCCTTGTGGAGTGACTGGGTGAGCTACGTAGTGTAGGGCAGGGTTGCTGGGAAGAGATGTCCTTTTGTACACTGGGACAACCAGTCAACCAGTGGCTGCTTGTCTGAGAAGACTTTGTAAAGCGTATGAGCGGAAAGATGCTGTTGCAGCAGGACTGAAGCCACTGTCAGGAGGGACTACTGATTAGCAGCTTGGAATTTCAATCTGCCTAGCCTGCCTGGGTACACTGGATTGATGTTGCCACTAAGCACTGCAGTTAGTGCAACTTCCAAGGAACCGATGCCTCTCACCAACTCCCCCCCCCCCCAACCATGCAGAGCCAGCCTTATTCTTTTATGATAACAAGTCTGCGGAGCAATATTAAGATCCTTGGTACTACTGACACATAAAACAATTAACAACATTTCAAATGCTCTAACTTTCCTCCGGCACGAGTCATTGGAGTGGGTCGGTTGCTGGGAGAGAGCAAGCTGTTGTGGCGGGTTGACATGGGAGCATGCTGACTCGGGAGTGGGTTGTCAGGAGAAGGTTGATGGGGAGTGAAAAGATGGGAGAGAATTGTCATGCTCCTGAAGAATACACTGAAGTTTTTCTAGCTGGTAATCACAAAATCAGACTTTGTTATTTTGTGCCAGTCTTTACTGACCTAAGGTTATACAAAATTCACTGCTACAAATTTTCCTTAACCAGGTTTAGCAGCCTAGTCAAGGAAGGCAGTGATCAGGCAACACTGCAATATGAAGCAGATAACCCAGACACAGGAATGAGCCCATATTTTTTATGTGTCAAGTCATCAAGGAACAGATGCAATGTGTCCTCCCCTCTAGAGTAACGGATACTGGTGTGCTCCTCACATAAGAACCTCTGTGGCAGGGAAAGAATGAGCTCTGATGAGTGCATCATAATCATCAGGATGCAGATGAAAGGTGGAGGCATATACACTGGTTGACAGGGATGGAGGCTCATCAAATGGAATAGTGAATAACCATGAATTTCTGACAGCTCAAAGGCTACAGGGAGAGAATGGAAGGCAGTTATAATGACAGTCACCCCACTTACTACCTGGATCATCTACCATAAGCTGGATCTGAATTACCTTTAATACTACACCCCCCCCTCCATGTTGCAGCCATGGCTGGAAGCTCCTGACTCAGCATGTGCCTGGTTATCTCTCCCTCCCCATCCTCACAAGGCCATATCCTACACCCCCCCACTGATCCCCTCCCCTGTTCCCTCTTTTATCCCTCCATTTTCCTCCACCTGTATGTTGCCATATTCAGCCCATAAGACTAGTTCAAAAACATTGTTGCCCTCTTAATGGCAGCCCATACTCATTATCTTTTCCTTCCACCTTCCACTGCCCTCATTTGGCAGCCCCATATCACCCTGGGTCTACATCATTTTTGCCCTCTGTTGGCAACCTAACTTTCCAGCTTTCCTTGATTGCTGCCCTCACCCAGCTGCCCTTTCCATGCCTGCTCAGCTGCCCTAGCCTTGTTACTTCTCGTCTTCCCTTTTACCCGCTCCCTGTTTTCTGCCAAATGTTTTAGGTGTGTAATTGGGATTCAAATTCAAATCCTAGCAGAAGAAGGGGAATCCTCTTTCTTGCTTCCACTTTTACAACCAATCGGGACCCCTAAGGATCCCTATGCTTGTCCTACCCCCCCTCCAATCACCTTGCTCCTTTTTGCCTGTATCATTTTACCCAGTTTGTGACCTCATCTGGCCCTTCTCCACTCCCTCTACTTAGCCTACCATCCCCTTCCCTTTTACCGATCAACAACCCTGACATTTCTTATAGTAAACCCCCTGACAATTCTGGGTAACTGAAATGGCAACCCTATTTGTCAGAAGGATTTTCCCTCAGAAATGAATACTCACAGACAACCTATTTGGGTGCTCAATTGACAGTTTCTTTCTTTCTTTCTTTCTTTCTTTCTTGATTCCTTTATTTATTTATTTATTGAATTTTGTTGACCTGGCAGGCCCACTGAGACTAGAAGTCCCCTTTTAGGGGCGACCAGGGGGAAGGGGGATACAGATGGTAGCAAACTGAAATTGAACCAGATTAAGCCTGCTCTGGTTTGTGGACTGGCGTAGCCCATCAACGTGCAAGCACTTCAACTGCACACTACCCACTGCTCCCCAACAGAGCCCAACAACTCAGGATCCTGTGGAGTATAAGAACACAGGCTCTCCTGCACACTACCCACTGCTCCCCTATGGAGCCCAACATTGCAGAAGCCTGTGGAGTGCAAGAACATAGGCTCTCCTGCACACTACCCACTGCTCCCCTATCGAGCCCAACATTGCAGGAGTCTGCAGAGTGCAAGAACAAAGGTTCTCCTGCATACTACCCACTGCTCCCCTACAGATCCCAACATCATAGAAGCCTGTGGAGTGGAAGAACACAGGTATGGAGGAGCACAGTGAAATGGACCTGCTGTGTTTGTGGACTGGTGTAAAAGGAACTTTAATTTGTTATTTTAGTCGGCAGATCTAGGAGGATAGTTTTTCTGTAATTGCAGACTTTGTGGACTGTAACTGCAGACTGCATGAAATATTGTAGCTGGATCATTTTTCTGTTATCAGACAGTGTGACTAATGTAACTGTTCATGAGCGTCACATGCACCAAAGTGATGGCATTTTTGTTTGTTGCTCCTAGGAATGCTGTTTTGCCAGATACACAGCATAGTTGGCTAGGATTCTTATTACTGCAGCTAGTTTTTTATTAAAGTTTTAGCAACATGTACAAAGCCAGTTTTTTTTTTTTGTGGGTAGCAAACACTGAATTCAGATTTACCTGAGCTCTTCTTCCTCCGTCTGCTGGGCTGCACATGCGCAGTATCTGTTTCCCCTCCTCCATTCCTCTTCTGATCTTTCCCGCCTCAACTGTCCTATTTCTTTGCTCACAAGTGTACTCCCCTAACTAACTAGGTATATTTATCCTTCCTTTCCAAGCTTTCCTGCACACTGCCCCTACACCCCTATGGAGCCCAACATTGCAGGAACCTGTGGAGTGTAAGAGCACAGGTATGTAGGAGTACAGTGAAATTTACCTGCAGTGGTTTGTGGACTGGTGTAAAAGGAACTTTAATTTGTTATTTTAGTTGGCAGACCTATGGAGATAATTTTTCTGTAATTGCAGACTGTGTGTACTTTCATTGCAGACTGCATGGAATATCATAGCTGGATCATTTCTCTGTTATAAGACAGTGTGGCTAATGTAACTGTTTGAGAGCTTCACATGCACCAGAGCCTGTTTTGTTCATTGCTCCTAATGTTACTGTTTTGCCAAATACACAGCATAGTGGGCTAGGATTCTTATTACTGCAGCTAGTTTTTAGGGCTGCAGGTAGGCGGATCCTACAGCCCTATTGCATTAGCTCTAAAAATTGCCTATCATGGAGCTTCCTTTTTGGATTTTTAGAAGTAACCATCCACAACTGCAAAACAGTGTGCTTCCCCTCTGATTTTTGCAATTGGCTGTTCTGCCTTAAAAGCAAGGGGGATGCTAATGTGCCTCCCAACTTCTTAGGATATAAACAAATTAAAAACCTTTGAAGGTGCTATCATGTATCCCTTGCAGGGCTACAAAATGAGCATCTATCCAGTTCAACCAAATAGATTCATTCTAGTTCTTTCAGTAGGGATTAAGTCATTATCCCCTTACTTTGACTGAATAATGATCCATAACACATGACTAATTAGGCACATGTGTTATGTGGGAGACAAAGCAATGTAAGAAGTAGACCCAGATCCCCTCCCCCCAGAAATCTTGCATAAGCTGTTCAGCCTTGAAGTTGGGAGTCATTATGTATGTAGAAATGTTTACTGTCTACTGCTGTGAACACTCCCACATCTAAGATATGTAGTTCAAAAATAAATTAGAACTACAAAATCGGTCATACAGAGGGTATCATGACTTGAATAATTTGTTTTTTGTTTCTTTTTGTTTGTTTTCTATTACTAGTATGAAATAAGTATCCGTTTATAAGTGTATGAGCCCTATTTGATAAATGAATGCTCTGCTATGCCATGCAGCTCCAAATCTCAGTACTAGAACATTGTTATCAAGTCAATCACTTCTGTAACTAGTTATTCTTTTGCTAACAAGATAAGTCCCACTATGCAAATGGCCTGTTTTCAGGGGCAACCCAAGGACACTAGGAAGGTTAAATGACTTACTTGGGGTCACACAGTATGCAAGAGGAGGTTGTGGGTGTCAAACCCTATTGTGCTGAATGTATCAAGTTCATTTACCGCTCATTACTCTAATGTCTAGGCTGTTCTGCCAGCCCTGTGCTGTGATTTAACAGCCCCACACAGTCCCACTGCACAATGTAATAACACAATGACCAAACAAGTAAGCAATAACACATGACGAGGTGTGGGTTACGTGCTGATAAGAGCACGCCTAGGGGTGTGCTAAGGCACGAGGCGCTTACGCCGAGTGCCTTATGCCCCGAGGCGTTCTCTTATCAGCACGTAACCCACACTTCTGAGTGTGTTATTGCGCTTATAACATGGGCAACAGTAAAGTGAATAAACATTTTTAGTTTTTAAAGTTTTTTTATTGATATTTTAAAAAATAATAGGAGAACATATTGTAGGGAAGAAAATAGTGCCTTTTTGTTATTGTGTTATTGCCATTAGGATAGTTATATTGCCATTAGTATAGTAAGATTGAAGGTTTTAAGATGGATTTTAAATATTTTAACACTTTTATTTGGGTTTAATTAAGGGAATTAAGGGAACAAAGAGGAATGATTTGGGTTTTAATTTAGGAAGCGGGAAACCTTCTCGCCTGAGATCGGGAACTGAAATGGCGCTACGAAACGACTGATCTCGTAACTGTATTGATGTTTAAAACGCAAGCTAGTAAACTGTCCAGAGCACGCTGAAAAAAGTAAAGCACAGAGCAATAAACCCAAGTCATCTATCTAAGAAGAAAACTTCCTACAACAAAACGATGTACCTTGTTCCCTGTCCAACATTGCTGCGATCACCGGCTATTTAATTGTGTGGAATCTGCTAGTTGAGGTGCTGGTGCTTCATGTTACGTCGTGCTGCGTTTTAGTTCAGGAGGGTGATGAACTCTACGTTGTGCATCGCGGAGTTTCGGAGGTTGGACGTTTTTGGACTTGTATTGTAATGCTGTATTACGCTTGTTGGTGGGAAGGTTTCTTGTGGGGTTGGATTCTCGTCGGAGCGGAAGTTGTTAGGTTTCCGTAATGGGAGCAATGTTGGAGCTGGAGCAAGGTACATCGCTTTTTAGGAAGTTTCTTTTCTGTAGATGACTTGGGTTTATTGCTGTGTGTTTTTTTTTTCAGGGTGCTGTGGACTATTTATTCGTTCCATTTTAAAGAGTAATGGAGTTGCGATCAGTGGTTTTTTGTGCCGTTTCAGTTCGCGGTCTGAGGCGAGAAGGTGTCAGGCTGTGGCATCAGTGAGCTCTGCCAGTCAGCATTCTTGTTTTCAGTTGGCAGAGCTCACTGATTTTTTCTGTCATGAGGCATGTAGCTAGGTGGTAGTGCCAGTTGGCTACTATATCATCTGATAAGGACACGGCTCAGATGATGGTGTAGCCAATCAGTGCTTTGGGATTTCGAAGCCCGTTTTATAATAGTAAATAGCACACAGGAGAAAAACACAAACAAGGGATATGGAATATGGTTTATTAGGGAAGGCAGAAACAAAGCTCTGAGGAAGGAAAGGGAAGGATTAAAAAAGAATCAAATAACTGGCAATCTCTGCAATCCCCTCTCCACCTGCCCCCCCATCTCTGTCAGTTGCTCACAGTCCAGCTAACAGGCACTGCAATTATACTATCCCCACAGCCCAAAAAAAAACCCCCATGTATTGTATTGGGTAACACTGTTGTTGAATCACCAGAGGCAAAATGTTTTATGTAGATGTGGCTATTTAACCTGCACAGTTATTAAGTTTAAAATGAAAGGGATTACTATTTGTAATCAAAAACAAGGCCAAATGCATACATGTGATTATATAAATCTGTGGAGGAGGGAGTTTTTGTGAAGTTGGACAGGAGATTGGCTTTTTAGGCGGGAGAAAGTGTAAATGCACCGACAAGCTGAAAAAGGAAGGCAGGAAACAGCCAGGATGAAAAATAATGGGCTTTACATATGTCTTTGCAGCTATTTTGGGTGTACTACTCCTTTAAATAGTTTTGGGTGAGTGAAGCACAACCTGTTTTCTCACAGAACAAAGCCACTCGCTCTTACAAGGTTACATTCTCTCCTTTCCAACACCACTTCTCCTTACCTCTCAGGGCACTACAAGTTGCACCAGCGGTGCTAATTGATGTGGCCAGGGAGGCGATCGGTTGCATACAGCTACTTTTAATGCAGTACAAGCACAGTGGCTGCTGGCACACCATTGGCATTTGTGGTCCATTCAGTGAATGATGTGCCAGCAGCTTGTAGTGCCCTGAGAGGTAAGGGGTTTTATGATCATATTTTGCTGTGCAGAGAAGTCAGTGTTGGAAAGGAGAGAACGTAACCATTTAATGCTGATTTTTTTTTTTTTTGCGATTGATGGTCTAAATCGGGAGATTGCTCTCCCGTGTGGGGGGGCGGGAGTTTAGTTAAAAAAACGGGAATCTCCCAGCCAAACAGGAGACATCACATGTATGCAAATGGCCAAAAATGCAGGTCTTCTACCTGGGCACTCCCAAAAGAGCCAGTCCAGTCCTGCCATAACTATCTAACTAAAAGGATTTGGACAAAGATCTGATCTGACTCATGGTATGAAGATCAAATCAGATCCTGAAAGGTTTCAGATGTATAATGCTGGTCTTGCTAGTGTGCAGTAGCTGCAGGTTGCATGTTGTGGCTCTTTATTGTATCAGAGCAGACATAGCCACATGAGAGACTTGCAGGCCTGCGATGATTCAACAACTGTGGCACCCATCAGAATATCAGGGAGCTCTTAGGGACAAGGGAGAGGGAAAAAAAAGGACAGTGGTAGTGATTTACCCTTCCTGCTAGGAAGGACTGGCCTGCTGCAACTCCTCCCCCTGCTGGCAACACTGTCTGTTGGGGGCCCTACTATTGTATTTTGCACGGGGCCACAGTAGGGTAAAAGATTCCACTGGCTGAGGGAGTGAGTGAGAGAGAGAGAGAGACACACACACAGAGACAGTCAAAGACAGAGACTTGGCTGTTGTGAGCTTTGAAGAAGTGAAGTGTGTGCGTGTGTGTCTATCTCTCATCTCTTATTCACTATTTGTAATCCAAAACAAGGCCAATTGGTCAAAATGCAGGTGTTCTACTGGGCACTCCCAAAAGAGACAGTCCAGCCCTGCCTAAACTATCTAACTAAACTGATTGTGAAAAAGGTCTGATTCAGTACTAATGGTAGGCAGATAAAATCAGACCCTGAAAGGTTTCAGATGAGTAATGCTAGTCTCTCTGGTATACAGTAGCTGCAGGTTGCATGCTGTGGCTCTTTACTGTATCATAGTGGACATAGTCACATGAGAGGCTTGTAGGCCTGTGATGATTCAACAACTGTGGCACCCAGCAGAATATCAGGGAGCTCTTAGGGACAAGGGAGAGGAAGAAAAAAAGGATAGTGGTGGTGATTTACCCTTCCTGCTAGAAAGGACTGGCCTGCTGCAACCCCTTCCCCCCTGCTGGCAACACTGTCTGTTGGGGGCCCTGCCATTGAGCTTTGCATGAGGCCCCAGCAGGGCAAAAGCTTCCACTGGAGCAAGTGACAGAGAGAGGGAGAGACACACAGACAGACAGAGACAAAGACTCAGTAGTTGCATGCTTTGAAGAAATGAAGAGTGTGTGTGTGTGTGTGTGTGTGTGTGTGTGTGTCATTTCCCCTATAGCAGCACCGTTTGGAAAAGTCAATGTAAATAAAATGTTGTGAGTGCTGTCTGCGTGGCTGTGGCTCTGTCATCTACCTCAAGGTATGTGGGCCATATAGATGCAAAGGGAGCTCTTTTGATGCACACACACACACACACACACACACACACACACACACAGACATATGCACTTGGCACCACAAAGGCAAGTATGCAAAGTACGTGTTGTATATAATACTGCAAATTCAAGAGCCTCGCTACAAAATTCCCGCTTCCTTCAGGTAATTGAGAAATATGGTCTTCTACTCTACTCACTGCCACTGGACAAAGTTTAAAACTTAATCATCAGCTACAGGCCGAGATAGAAAAATAATGTTAATAGTATTTAGTCAATCAAATAAAGCGCATTTAACTGATGGTACACAAGTATGGTCATACTTTATTATAAACAGTCTTATCACTAAGGGTTACAGAAATAGGCCATTGGCAACTTACATTTTGCTTTAAACCCATACATTTGTTTTGGCTTCCAGAATTCAGCAAAACTATTTAATCTACAAGTAGAGTAATTGTCATGGTACAAGATAACCATAAATAGTGGATAAGAAAGTCTTAAGGTCAGCAATAAATATGAATTATTATCGCTTACCAGTTGCAGGTGCTGTTGGCATGCATCTGCTGTAGATTGCCTTTTGTGATGTTGTGACAGAGCCTGAAAATCCCAAGACAGCCACAGCCCAATGTGAGCTACCGCAATAGTTACAATTCATCGCTGACCTCAAGACATACTGTATACTCCCATATAGTCTCTGTTTTTACATGCATGCCACTTTCTACAATATGTTTTTTCTCTGACTGCATTGATTTTCAAATAACATAAGCATACGCCCCCCCAAAAATAATATATGCATCAAAAATCCTAAAAATGAAAAGATATTAAATGTACAGCATTACATTGCATGTGAGAGGCCTTCATTAACTGCTACCAGCTCTGCGTGCTCTGTGTTCTCATTGGCACACCAGATCATATGGAGCTCGTTGGTGATGACAACCTAAAAGGAGTTAGCATTGTCATCAGACGAGCAAGTTGCCTCACTACTGCTGAGGTGGTATGCCAGACTATGGGACCAGTGTCCAGTGGGAAAAGTCCAGAAAACTCAACATGAGGCGATATAGGAGTGGGACTAATAGTAGACGTTAGCAATAAGATATCACTGAGTGTTAGTCAGTGGGAAAGTTACCTGTACCTCCTGTTGTGGTGTGGCATGAGATGCAGCCATGTGCCTTAAACCACATAGGAAGTGGGTAAGTACTACAAAAACCCTTGCCATGGAGTGCATTATTGTGATAATAAAATGAGCCCAGTTGTGAAAAACACTAAAACACAAAATTAATAAATGCTTTTATTAATCAATACATGATGATGTGATACATTCACCATTCAATGAAATAGTCCTTAATTCAACTGTTTTATGCAGCTGAAAGTAGACTGTGTCGCAGAAGTTGATTTCTCCTTTTCTACTTGAGTCCAATGTATGTGTTTTTATGAACTACTTCAGCTATTTTTAAAGCACTTAGACTCTGCCTTCCTTTCCCACCCTGTTTCTTTTTTTCTCTTTCTTCCACCCACCCCAGCAGGTTTGCACCTTTGGCAGTGCCTGGTAATGACAGGCAGGGGAAGAGGTTTGGCAACTGGGCAGTCACACACCAAGAGACATGGATTCCACACTGGGATGCCTGAGTCTGTTGCCGGCTAGCATTAGGTTCTGGTGGTATGGGACTCAGTTTTTAGATTCACAGACTGGAAGATGTTCAGGCATTATCCAGAGAACTGCTTGCCTTGTTGCCTGCCAGGTGCTAGGGCTGTGGATCTCACTTCAAATTGTTGGTGGTGATAGAGGGAAAAACTGGTAGCTGTTGTTCATATTGTGAGACCTGCAACACCCATTTACATGCCAACAGTAGATGAAAAGATCAATACAAACTTTTCTTCCGAGAAAGCAAATACAAATTTGTTGCAGGCAGGAACCCACCTTAATTATGGCATCAAAGGGAGCTATAGCCCACTTTCGTGGTCTTAATATAACAGGGTTGTGCTCCTACACACTTCTTTCTGTGGTAGTTCATAGGGAGTAAAAAAAACATACCAGTATGTTTATAATTATTGAGCTTGACTCTGTATAGTCATTTGTTTTAAAAAGTTTCTAATGTTTCTTTCTAATAATACTTTTAGATTATTTTCTTATTAATAATTCAGTATCATGTGTGAATATTCCTTCCTAGTTCCACAATTAACTAAATGACTACTTTTTTGTTTTTGATGCATTCTAATAACAATATGCTTGTGACCATTGGCGAGCTCCCTTATATACTGTAGTCAGCATGCACTATACTATTTTAATGCAGTACTTCTACATTTACTTCCACACATGTACAATAGTCTCTGGTGCAATGAGAGCACAGAAAGAGCTCTGAGTATTCTTTTACTCACTCTTACCACACTCTTCTCAAGCTAAGCAGCCGTATCGTCTCTGACCAGACTTTGTATATTTTTGTAAACATCCCTCTGCTGCCACATTTTAATTTCTCTACCTTTATCTTGCACTTTAGCACACCCATTCCAAAAATGTGTCATAATCATGGACTGATTTACAAGATTCAATTCAAATTGAGATGTAAGACTTATTTGGGGGGGTACAGTCCCACCATACTCCCCCCATCATAGCTGACTAACCTTTGGTGGGGGCCTGGGCTGAGGGTGATTAATCTTGTATACCAAGGGGCCTCCAGCAAGAAAATGAATGGTTATGGGTTACATGGTAGCAGGGTACAACCCTCTGAGAGGCTGTCGCTATCCATTTTCCTCCCCAAGTAGTCCTCCCCAGCAATACCACACCAGCAGATAAACAAACATTGGCAATACATGGTTAGCAGGAACAAACACATAACGTTTTGGGCAGAAGTTGACTATATACTCTGCCCTTCTTCATGAGACAGGCTCATAACAAGGCTATGTTGAAAATCTGGTGTATGATTATTACAAAACAACAAATGAATGAGCCTACATTACATTTTGCTAATGCAGGCTTGTACCTTTGGTAATTCTTAATATTTCACACCATAATTCTCACCTGCGGCCCTATCGGCTTTGTATTTAAGTTTTAGCAACCTGTACAAAGCCCTATTTTTTTTTGTATAGCAAAGAATGAATTTGGATTTACTTGAGCTTTTCTTCCTCAGTCTCATGGGCTGTGCATCTGCAGTATCTGTCTTCCCTTCCTCTATTCCTTTTTTGATCTTTCCCACCTTGACTGTCCTATTCCTTTGTTCCCAAGTATACTCACCTAACTAACTAGGTATATTTATTCTTCTTTTTCAGGCACTCCTGCACACTACCCACTTGCTGCCCTATGGAGTCCAACATCAAGGGAGTCTATGGAGTGCAAGAACACAGGTACAGAAGAGCACAATAAAATTGACCTGCTCTCATTTGTATACTGGTATAGCCCATCAATGCGCAAGTGCATAGACTGCTCCACCAACCCCTCCACCCTCCCACCCTGGTTCAACCCAATATTTGTAGGTCTCACCAGTCATGAGACCTAAGTCTACATTTTTCCACTTAACGGTTACATCTGGTGACCACTAGGAGTCACTAGTGAGCCCTCCATATCACATCTATCTCTCTTGCACTCAACCCCACATCTCCCCTTCAATCCACAAATCTTCCTAGTCTGCCTCCAGTCTCCTAAGGGTCCCATATTATTTCTAACTTCTGCCCCTACCTGGTATTGAATCTTTGATCCTCTCCACCAAAGGCAAGCACCCTACCTCTGTGCTACCTGGCCAGCCAAAAGTAAGGTGGGCAGTTATCCATCTTACCCACAACTTTTGCCTGCCTTTAGTCCTGTCCCCATTCCTACTCAATCCTGCCCCCTTCTTCCTTAAGTACAGAGTCCTTATTAGCATTTCCCACTTGTTATCCATGGACATCTCCATATCCTAGCCCCCTTCCCCACAGTTTCAACTTGAATGCTAAATTTTGCTAACTACCTTGGTCAGGCTCCTGGTAAATGATGGGGCCCACTACATACCCTCTTATGTTTGTTTCTCTGTTGGTAGTAACTATCCCCAGCTGGCCAGTACAACATGCACCACATCTACTTTCCCCACTCCTACTCTATTAGACATAACACTGCCTTCATGCACCAGGAGTGTTAGTGCAACCCACCTTCCCATGCCCTGTGTGCCTCAATATGGCAGTTTGAGCCCTGGTACTCCCACCACACTCTTTCTAGTACTGCACCTTGCCTCAATCATCCCAAGGGCCCTGTAAGCTAAATCAGCTCCAAAACATCATATAATCCCCAAACCTAATCTGGTAAAGCTCATGCTTATCAGACATGCCCTCCTTCTCCTTCTATTTTCAGTGAATTTGCACCCCAACCCCAGCCCCCTGCAGCCATCACACATTAAACAAACTTAGTCTAGCAGTCTTAAGGCAGCTTTCTTTAACATCCCCAGTCTACTTCCAAGGCTAGATCAGTTGCAAGGTTGGGTTGAACAGCACAAGCCTGACATTCTAGCCACCACTGAAGCCTGAGTCTCACCCAAAGCACCGGAATCTGCTGCTGCCCCTGCAGGCTACTCTTTTCAGAACAGATTGGGTTGGTAAGAGAGATGAGGGCTGTGCCATTTACCTCTCAGATACCCTCCAGGGCCATGCCCTCTCAATGTTGTCCACTGGTAATGGTGCCCAGGCTGTTGCAGTCAAAATAACCCTGGGGAATAAAGGGACATTTCTTACTGTCCTGTCAGTCTGTATTCCATTCACGGACATAGCTACTGGCTTTGACACCGTCATTGAATACATTTTCAAACTACCTAATAGCTCCAAGATTATCGCACTTGAAGATTTTAACATCAACTGGCAAGCACCTGAGGCTGGCCTCTTCAAGGATGCCACTGCAGCTGTTGGCATTACTCAACTTGTCCACTCCCCACTAGACTAAACTGTAGAACTGACACCCATACCCTTTTATACCTCATTCTTACAAACCATCTGGAAAGAATTAAGGACACTGAGGTCCTACCCAACTCCCTCAGTGACCACTCTCCTCTCAACTGCCAGTGGTCATGCCATTATCCTAGACACCCTAAGAAACTGTCTTACCAGCATGTATTAAAGGGAAAGCAGCTTGATCAATTTCAAGAATACCTGTAAAAGTGTGACTGGTCACTAATGGACACTGCACCAAGTGCTGACCTGGCACTAGGGCACTTCATCTCCATTTTCAACAGAGCATGTGATAAATTTGCTCCCTTCAAAAAAATGAAATGTAAGTCAACCAGCAACCCCAGGATTACTATGCCTTTCTTAAGCCTCATGACATCCTGGGACAACCTCTGGCATGTAGCACATGCCTCAAAAATACAAGTGATTGACAGTGCTACAAGGAGGCAAGGAATGCCTGCACCCATGTGGTACGCCTTGCCAAAATCACCCACTTCCAAGACCAATTCTCCAACTCCAGGGGTAATAACAAACAATTCTGGGAGAGCATAAAAAACCTCACAGGCAAACCCAATAAATGCCTTCCCACAGTACTCAATTTTACTGGTGTTATCACTCAGGATCCTAAACAAATAGTAATATTTTCAATACTGCTTTAACTGACCTGAATGGTGTACTCGCTCCCAACTTCTTTGATGATTCTCTTTGTCAGCCCAAGGACACTAAAGTGAATATGCCCCCTAATGCAACTCCTTTCTACTTTAAGGCAATAACTACCATGACAGCTAAAAAATACTTACTGTGTGCCTACAGCAAATCTAGATTTAGTGGTGACACCCTAGATCTTAAAATGCTCCACCTCACCCTTGACACTGTTCTGTCACCCCTCACCAAAACACTCAACCAATCCCTCTTTCTTGGACAATTCCCACTGGTGTGGAAAGTGGCTATTGTGACACCTGTGCACAAGAGCGGGACAGGGCCACACTCCATCTATCATCTGATTTCCATTCTGCCTCCTCTCTCTAAAGCATTACAGTGAATAGTTGCTGATCAGCTGACTGACTACCTTGCCACCTACAGTATACAATGTGCCCAACAACACGGCTTCAGAAAAGGCCACAGCACCACCACTGCCCTACTAGAATATACAGATTTCATTCATAAGTCACTAGATCATGGATACCTTGTGGGGTCAATCTACACTGACCTCACCAAGACATTCGATGCTGTTAGCCACACCTTATTACTCAGGTCCTTACCGAACCTTGGAGTTCTCTTACGATGTCAATGAATGATTTAAAAGTTACCTGGAGGGCATAACCCAAAGAGTGAAAATACTGGACACTCTCTCAGGCAGCCACCCGGTACACTCAGGTGTTCCACAAGGCTCAACGCTGACTTGTCTTCTATTCAGCATCTACCTTAATACCCTCAACCTAATCCACTCTACCAACATGGATGACACTGTGCTCCTCACCAGTCAGCCTGATTATCTGCATCTCGTCAGCAGTCTGCAAGATAGTTTCACTGCAGTTGAGTCCTTGTTCTCCCTTCAGAAACTACTTTTGAACTATAAAAAATGAAAGTGATGTTCTTTGCCAGCCCTCACAACAAGCATAAAAATGCCCACGTATGTATTACTAACAACCTTAATGCACCCCTTGAACAAGTCTGCAACTTCAAATATCTTGGCATAACAGTAGAAAGTTACCTTTCCTACAATGATCATGTAAATACACTCTCCAATGTAGTAAGCATCAGGCAAGGGCTTCTGTACAGACACAGGTGAAGCATGTCCAAAGAAGCACTTTTTCTTGCCATTTCTAGCTCCATCCAGTCAATTATTGATCTTGGGTTAATAGTATATGGCTCTGCCACCAATACTACCCTCAAGAGGTTAACTGTTGCCATTAACAAGGCCTGCTGCTTAGTCACTGGCTCTCCCTTAACACCCACACCTGTGACCTCTATACCACAGTGATCTGGTTGAATCTCCAGGGCAGAATTTCCTACCATACCTGCCTCTTTACCTAGCCCCACCAAAGATGTTGCAGCTCCTCAACAGGTCAGATACCCACCATCATACCAGAAGCATAGCCAACCCTTCCTTTAAGGTCCCCTTCATACTACACAGGGACAGCACTCCTTCATGTATAGGGCACCTACCTGGCTTAATAATCTTCCACCTGACCTCCAATCTGACACCAAAATCAGGCCCTTCAAAGCCAAACATCGGCAACATCTAATGAACTGCAGTAGCTGTGAGTGCCCATCCTAACTCCAACTGTATCTTTCCCTCCCTCCCCTACTGCTCTTACTTTTTACGTATTTGCTGTAGTACCCCACTACCCTTACCTCTCCTCTACCCCCCTGATAATCCTCCCTATCCTTATAGTACTTACCTTCTCCCTCCCCTGTGTCTGGAACTCCCCATTATTCTACCCTGCTATCTATCTCAGGGTCTCCCATACCGTTAATATTTACTGACAAGGTCTTCCTCTCTGACCGCAAAATACCATGGGTAAAATACTTTAACCCTGTAACATATGCAGTCTAGGAGCACTTATTATGTACTTACTGGGTACTGTATGAAATCTGTTTGTATCATGTATTTTTTTTCTAGTAACCTGTACACTTGTTTTGCCCTGTACCACGTTCAACTATTGTACTCTGTGTCCTTGATGTGTAGCCTTTGTAAATGAGCATCTGGCTCAAAGGTTGTAATTCCAAGACTTCAATAAGTAAATAAATAAATTAATTAATTAATTAATAAATAAGCTGCTGGTGGTATTTTTAGTGAATGTGGGAAATTCGACCAGGACACCGGGGAAATTACCTTACTGCTCTGTAGGGGATGTTGCTGTCATCGAATAGTGGACCCTGTAGTCAGACGTGAGGAAGACATGGATGGAGAAGGAGGGAAGACCTCTCCTCCTGTTTTAGGGTCTGGGAAGGTTGAACATGGATTACAAAATGCTGACCAGCTTACCTGCCTGGGTGTTTCCAGTGATTACAAATAGTGGTTCAGAGGATGGAGAAAGATGTCCATGACAAATTTTTCCTGGATTTAGAGTGTAAATGGTGGCATCATGTAGAACTTAGCACTCAGCAAGAGCACCTTTGGAATGATGGGGGACCTACTGGGTCAGACACGAAGGAGCAGGATGGAAGTAATTCACAAATGAAATATGATGCCGAGATGTTCTCTGAACTGGATATACAGCCGGTACCAGAGCTGCAGAACTTGCTGGAAGTTACACCAGACATGAATGCTTTTCTGGAGAAAATGGAGGATGACATTGAAGCTGCTGTTATGTATACAAGACTGCCGATGCAGCAGGACAACCAGAGGAGTTCTTTATAGGCAAGGAATACTTCAGCATTACCAGATATGTCTGGTAGGCCACAAGGTGTGGTGGTAACATCACTAGACACTTGGTGGGGGGTATTTTCTGTACATACAGAACTTTTGGTTCATCTTCCTAAGGCAGGGGGGTCTCCAGTTACTTTATCTCCTATAGATATGGAGAGCCTGAATTCCATGGCTGATGGGGGAGAACTGTAAGACTCAGTCCAGATATTGTCTGGGGGCATATCTGAGTTTCAAAAATGGACAGATTCTGCTTCTGAGAGGGAGGTGTTTGTTCAAGGGTCAACTGAAAATATTACAATGTTACAGTCCTCTTTTGATGATAATGTGTCTGCTTCAGATCTCACAATTGCTGAAGTGTTAGAAAGTGCAGGCTAGATGAAAGGTGCTGGGCAGCAATCCTGGCAGTCTCCAGGGTTTGTTCCAGCAGGCCAGTTGTTCTCTCTGGAATATGGGTGTGGGAATGGAAGTCCACTCCATAACTGTCCCTCCTGGCTTTGATTCAGAATCCCACTTTAGTATTGCCTGCTCCACATTCCTCGGAAGAAGCTGATGAAGACCAGACACAGGGTGGTGGATGTAATACTGCAAAGGCCGCAGGTTCTCATCTAGCCCAAGACATTGTTGTCCTTACTGTTCTGGGAGAAAAAGTCCCACTTCCACCCCACCAGAGACATCAGGTGCAATGCCTAGCTCACAGCCTCTCCCCCTGACAAGGCAAAGCCCCAACCTTCCAGGACTTATGCTGGGCTTTTTCATGCCACTCCAGAACCTGCTAAATGCCAGAATGCTGTCAGGATCAAATATCGAGGGGGACTGGAGGTGTTTCCTGATAGGATCTATGTGGGGAAACAATTGATCAAAGGAAGTTTACAGTTTCAGGCCTCTGAAGTCTATGCTTTGATTCATACGTCTGGGAACTCTATCTTTGATTGAAACTTCAAACCACCTTCTGGGCTGGAACAATTCTGGATGAGATACCAACAGGTTAAAAATATGCCTTTGTGGTCCACCTTTACTGTCTTTCCCTTGACAACACCTGCTTTTAAGATTATCACGGTTCTGTTTAAAAATGAAGGGGTCTGTGTAAATTATATTATTCACTGGTTAAAGATGAAATGTACAGTGTTTGGGTTTCCATATCCTATTATGGACTCAGAACAGTTCTGGACAGGGGTATGGAGAATTTGGGTAGTCTCCCCCAGCTGAATGGTACTATTCAACTTTGCCCAGTTGCTTTTACTTGGGGTGGGACTGGGACTTCATTTTCTATGCAGGGCAGCCCAAATCATACTTTCCTTGTGGGGCTTATATGGATTTAAGTAGTGCATGTGATAGACAAAAATGTTTTTCGAATGGTGGAATTGGCCATGTGAGTGGAGGATGTACAAATACCCCTCAGCTGCAATATGTGTGGTGAGGTTGGGCATTCTTTTCAAAATTGTCCATGGGCAGCACATAATAGGCCTGAGGCAGAAAGAGAGGAACAAGGTGATGTGGTTTCCAGAGTCCAGGAAATGCATATGACTCAACCATACTTGCTCACTGCCAGGTCTGAAAGGGGGGCATCTGCTCCATCACCTTCCCTTACTGGGGCGAGTCGAGTGGCCAACTCTGAGGCCTTTCATTATCCATAATTTTTGGAAGATCATAGTGGGACCGGCATACACATGAGGAGATTACAAGTGTGCCATCAGTGGGAAATGGCCCTATAGAGGGTTTGGGAGGCAGAGGACAATGTCAAGTCCTACCGGTTTCCACCAGAGAAAAGATGCCCCCTCCACCCCTTTTGGGATGCAATACGCCCCTTCCCAGGAGGAGCTCTAGGAATAAAACTGCTAAAAAAAAAATCACTTTCCAATGTGGCCTGAACAGAAGGAATTTCTGTTGATAATCAATTTTCAGTCTTGGCCAAAAGGAAGACATGAGAAGATTTGGGTGCAGACTCTGATTCATTCTCTATTGCTTCTTCCCTTCTGAAGGTTACTACTGATACTGATTTGACTTCAACAGATTCAAAAAATCTCATCAAAAGAAAGTGAAGCTAAAAAAAGCTGTCAAGGGAACTACTTGACATTGGAACCCTAGAGTTTTCTTGGATATATAAATGTTGGATTGCTTTTCTTTTTCTTCCCTTAATACACATAGGCCCAGATATTTAAAAGGGTTGCTCCATGTGCAACAGGGTTGCGCATGCGCAATTCCTACATTGCGCCATTCTGCGATATTCAGCAGGAGGCAGTTGCTCCACTGACAACAGGTTGCGGAAAAGAGCAATGCAAATGAATGCATGCTCAACAGGAGGGGGAGGAACCATGCATAACCTGCGCAACCCGATATTCAGTCGGGTTGTGCAGGAGTTGTGCATCGCAACCCCAACCTGCGCCTGCACAACCTTGAGCCAAAAAAAGGATCAAGTTGAGGCCACCCACAGGTGAGCTGCCGTATTGCAGGGTGCAACACAGCAGCTGCCACTCTGGCTGGCCTTAACTCGGTCCCTGTGCCCCCACCAGCCCGGATCCTGGCATTACAGCGTGACTTGAACCCCTTCCACACATCTCCCTACAGCCCGATCAGCTGGAGAACGTATGAAGTCCCCCCAGTGCCCATGACGCGGCAGAATGTAACCTTCCAACCTGAATATCTCCTGGTGGTCCAGTGAGTCCGTAAGCCTATCTGGGAAGAATTCACGTTACAAACCTTCAAACATCTCCCTGGTAGTTCAGTGTCCCTCTCACCCACGAAGCCCTCCACCCCGCCCCCCGCAGCCGACAGGGCAGCATCCCAGCCGTCTCGCCCATTCGCCGATTCGATATGTTCTAGACTGCACGCCCATTGCGCAGAGCCACAGCCACTGGGTGCAGCCCTACTGGACAGTCAGTCGGTAGGGCGGGCGGCAGGCGGTTGAATGCTGCCGTCACCGCCGCCGCGGGGGAGCGGGTGGAGGGCTTGGGTGGGTGGGGGGACACTAGACACCAGGGAGATGTTTGGGGGTTGTAACGTGACATTCTGCCCGTGATCGGGCTTTACGGTCCACTGGACCACCAGGAGATATTCGCTGAGGGGTTACATTCTCTGCCCGCGATCGGGCACTGGGGGGTTCATATATCGCCTGCCCGCGATCGGGCTGTGGGAGATGTGTGTGGGGGTTCATGCGACTGTAATGCCCGCGGATCGGGCTGTGGGAGATGTGGGCGGGGGGTTCATGTAATTTTAATGCCCGCGATCGGGCTGTGGGAGATGTGGGCGGGGGTTCATGTAACTGTAATGCCTGCGCATCGGGCTTCGGAGATGTGTGTGTGGGGAATGTAGACTTACAGAGATACTGCCCACAATCGGCTGCAGGTGCCGGTCCCCGTCGGCTGCTGCCTGGCAGGGCGGCCAGGCGCAAGTCCTCGGGGATCAGCGCACCTACATGCTAATGGCATGCAAATGGGGCCATAAATAGATGCAAATGGTCCCCCCTGTGCCTTGCATAAATTATGGCCCCATTTGCATGTCACCTTTTGAATATCGGAAATTTGAGCATGGCGCAATGGTACTTGCATACCCGCAAGTTTAATGCTCAATTCTGGCAACTTCTTGGGGGTGGCTTAAGTTCCACTGCACCATCTTGCGACAGTGCTGTGGCTGGTGGGTGATATTCAAAGGAGTTGTCAATAGCGCAACCCCTTTGAATATCACTCCGGCCACACCCCTTCGCAACTATTTTGAGCAGCGCAGGGGCTTGCGCCTCAGAATGGCGCAGTTTGAATATCTGGGCCATAGTATTAAAAATAGGAAAAAGAGATTTGCTACCTTTGGTATTTTGAGAAGTCTTGGTTTTCATATTAAATTTTTATAAGATACAAGGTTACATACTATGCATGGTACCATTTTCACTTCCACTGAATGGTTTGGAGGACCCTCTTTTTGGTCGAGAGGGAAAGATCCAGTGTTGGGGTGGGTATCTTTTTTAGTACTCCTGGTATCATGGTTAATCAGTTGATCAACCTGATTCCAAGTAGGGTCCTTCTTCTGGACATATACTGTTTGTATCAGGAATACCATTTGATTACTTTTTATGCCCCTCAGACCATGCTTTACAGATTGAATTTTGAAGGTGATCCAGCCATATTTGTTCACTTCAAAGATAGTGTTTTTTTTAAGTGTTTAATGATCATTTTTTACCTCTTCCTTGGCAATCTGTTCTGCTCCCATGTCCTTACATCCTAATAGGGATCCAACTGCTGTCTGCCTCTCCAGCAACCTCTCACCAACACCCTATAACCCCTGAAGCTTACCCCCCCTGTAGTGGGGTGGCAGGGAACCCCCAAATCCCCACCCAACACTGATCCAGTTTTTGGATGCAGCGTTTGCTCAGCAAAAGCACAGACAACCATCAAGCCGCTGGAAAGGTGCCATCTTTTTCACTTTTTCTTGTCCCCTTGAGTATGGGGCATGCAATAACACTGGCAGAGGGAAGCGCACGCATGTCTGCATGTGCTCCCTCTAGGCATCTTCCCAAACTCCTCCCCAGGCTGCTACCCAGTGCCATGTCCCCCAACCTCTGCCAGGGGGCAACTGGGCACTGACTAGTGAAGCCCCCCCTTCCTGGAGAAGGAGAGCAGTCCATCAGACACTCAATCCTTCTCAACCCCTGCCAACCCCCGGTGGCCCATGCTCTTTCCTGAACATGGGTCACTAGCATAGCACGAGGTAAGGTGTCCAATGCCTCAGCCCTCAGCACCACTGGGCCAGCCCAAAGACAGTGGTTTTTGGGAAGGACTTTAACTGTATACTCTCTTTACAGGATAAGACATGGAAATCTTCCAAAATGTATAATGATTCCATTTTTTTTGAATAAATTACTACATACGGCTCAACTTAAGGATGGGGCAGGGGTGGGAAGAGGCCCTCCGTGCCATACCTTTTATAAAGGTTTACTATCCTCCATGATAGATTTCTTTTTTTTTTTTTTTTTCATTGGGTGCCGTGTTCTCGGTAACAGATTTTTCCTATTGGAACTACTGACAGCGGTTTCATAGCAAAAAAAGAAAGGGGCTGCGGTTAATAAACTAGTAACGCATCATATGTGGAGATTGAATGCATCACTTTTGGAGGATGCACATATGAGTTTTGTATTACATGACTTGAAGGATGCGCGACAATCAGTTTTTGAACTTTATTATAGCTCTCTTTCTTTGTGGGTTGATACAAAATTTGATTTAAAACAATTTTGTAGATGGTGGGCTACTCACCAACACAAGGCCAGATATATGCATTATTTGGAACTTCAGAAGCATTTGCAAGTCTTGATTTCTAGTGCATACAAAATGGGTATGACTATAAATTCTAAATTGCATCTGTTAAGTAAATGAGTATCATACAGTATGAACGGGTGGCCACTTTAATGACAAAACAAAAATATGGGACTCAGGGGAAGTGGACTCAGGTTAACACTTACAACTGTTGTCATGACAAAATTGAATCCATTTACTGTATATGAGTAACCTATGTTGTTCAGATGGTTCTATTGTGACCCATAATTTGGAAATAGCTCAATTGGTGCATGAGCATACCACACACATGTTTTCTCAACAGGACATTACTGAGAATGCTGTTAGTGTGATATCAGGATTTCTCCAGTCTCTCCTTATTCGGCAGTTAGCTCAGGAGATGCAGGAGGGCTTGGTGGCTTCTATTACTGAGGGGGAAGTTTGTTTGGTCATGACATCTATGAAAGGGGGACCAGCCCCAGGACTGGATGGGTTGTCCTTAGAGCTTTATAAAAAAACATATTAACATTTTGGCTCCCTGTTTAGTGGTTTTGTTTAATTATATCTTGCAAGAACAGATAGCAGTTCCACCAGAATTATCTGAACGTTTTTTGATTTACTTATACAAAAAAGAGGACAAAAGTGACTTATATAATTGGAGGCTGATTAGCCTGATTAATGTGTACTGAGAGATTTTGACAAACTGGTAAATAACAGACTATCTGATGCAGCCCACATTTTGATTGCTCTAACCAAATCCTGAGCTATCCCTAACAGGACGACACAGAATAACCTATTTCATCTTAGAGAAATTTGTGCAATGCCGAATACTAAGGGTTATGCTATGAACCTGGACCAGGCTAAAGTTTTTGATACTGTTCATCATGAATTTTTATTTTCTGTTTTACCTTTTTATGGGATCCCTCTGCTGTTGGTAGCATGGCTTAGATGTCTTTACAAGAATGTCACTGCATGGCTGGTTGTTAATGGTCTTCCAGGTGAAAGGGTTCAGTTGGGTAAAGGGGTACATCAAGACTGCCCACTTAGCCTTTTACTGTATGTCTTCGGTATAGACCCTCTTCTTCATAAAATAGAACATCAGACGCCACACCTCGCACCACGCCGGTGACCCGGGTTCAGGAATGGACTCGGGTCGCTGGGGGTCAGCAGGGGGGAGGAGGATAGAGCGTCCCAATGGATGCTCTCCTCCTTCGGGGAGGGACACCAGGGGTGTTTAACACACCCGACGCCTGGGAGAGTCGGTGGAAGCACCGACTCTCGGGGCAACGGCAGCTCCCTTGGTGGGGAGCTGGGAGGGGAGGGATGCCATCGACCCTGGCAGGCGGCAAGCAAGTTCCGCCCGAGCCGGCGTCCTCAGCAGGTGGGAGGGGAGGGCAGAAAACCGGAAAACAACCCTCAGCACTCCGGATGATGGCCGCTCCAGCCACCCAGTCTGTAACACGGGCAGACCCCGCTGTGCAAGGTGCTCCGTGGGAGTAAGGAGGCAGGTAGGAGACACCTGAGAGGCACTCTAGGGGCAGACTCAGTGGGGGGACTGGTGGGCATTGAGCTAGCCCGAAGGAGAGGAGTGATGAGGGCGACCAGGAGGGGATAAAAGGAAATTTCAAAAAAAAATAGGACATAGAGGTCATGTGATGCAAGCAAGCTAGAAGCAGCACTGTTATCGAGCTCCCACTCCTTTACCGCCTTAAAAGTTATTTTGCTTTAGTTTTAAATAATCTACTGCAGAGCTTACTATCGGGCATCGAGTACCTGCACTCAGAGTTGTTTTGGTGTGCCTGGATGCATTGGTCTCGGGGCAGTCGCCCCACAATGGAGATCACTATGAAGCAGGCCCAGCTGCGACATACTCCACCCACCTCACCTGAAAAGCTGCAGACAAAAAATCTAGAGCGCAGGGAGAAAAGGGTGACCCTCCTCTGAATCAACCGATCCCGCTCACGGAAGACAGGTTCCTGCAAGAGTTGGAACCTTTCAGAGAAACCCTGAAGGATATAGCAGCTGATCTCAAATCCTTGCAGGGTGATATGTCGGAGCTGTTGAGGTGGGTGGGAGATGCCGAGGCCTGTTTACACTCGGTGGAAGCGTGGAAGGATAAGCAGGACCCCGAGCTGATCTCAGTGCGGAAACAAGTTCAGAAGTTACAGTTGAAGATGGAAGATTTGGAAGGGCGCAGTAGAAGAAATAATATTCTAATCCTTGGCCTACCAGAAAAAGAAGAAGGCAACAGTACAATTGCTTTTATTCAGAGGTTCTTAGAAAAGCTGGTAGGCCCATCGCCTCTGAATGCACCGTATCAAATTGAGAGACCCCATCATTCCCTTCACCTGAGACCCCAGCCAGGAGACCCGGCTAGACCCATCATATTGAAATTCCTTAGTTTCATTGAGCAGCAACATGTTTTGTCCAAGATTAAGGAACTGAAAGCAGTAATGTGGGAAGGGTCTAAATTGCGAATCACACAAGACCTGCCATCTGAAGTCCAACAGAAATGAGCAGCCTTTCATCCAGTAGTAGCCACGTTGGTGGCGGCAAGTATTCCATTCAGGATGTCATACCCAGCTAGGCTGCAAGTATCTCTGTCAGGCAACTGGATTGCTTATGAGTCACCACTTCAGGCCAACACAGATCTTGCGAGCAAGCTACCAGAACTGTTTAAACCTGGATGAGCGTCAATACAAACAGAGTTGGACTTATTCAGTTGGACATGTATTAGTTCTGCTTTTTTTTTTTCTTTCTTTTTTAGATGGGTGGTGTTTCAGAGAATGCAGTTTGTTTCTAAAGCTGCTACCTAAACTCACATGTAATCTCAAGTTTCTTACCGTATGGATGTGGATCCTATGGGGTATAGGAGATGTGGGTTTCACTCCAGGCTTTAACGTGGTTTTATGTCACCCTTTTCTACATGCTTGTTACATGGGGAAGTAATGGGCCAATACTTAATCCAATGATAATCAGGAGGAACAATAGTATTCTGTTGTTTTTGCTGGGGGTTATAATTAAGGTAGGGAGTGCAGAGTGCACCTGGCTTTTAGTCTCCCCTTATGTTCGTTTCATGTTAGGCTCTATTTTTTCAGTTGTGGAAATCCTGTTACATCGAGGTTTACTAGGAGCTTCTTTTAAGGAGATCCTCTTGGTTTACAAAATAGTTATTATTGGATAGGTAAGTTTAATTTGTTGATAATGTTCCTCTTCCTTTTTCCGAATGGCCTCAGATCTAGAGGGCCATAGTGCGTCTATTATAATAGTTAATCTCGCCACTTTGGCTGCCCCTTGGGCAATGTTTTTAGGGTAGTCTTGTAATTTGTCAGGGAATTTCTGGCTCTTTCTATTTAATTTATCATCATTGACATAATGTACAAATTGGGGAGTAATATTTCTTTTTGCGGGTAAAATACTGTAAAGCTGATTATTTTTTCTTAATTCAGAGGGGGGAGTGGGTTGCTTGGCTCAGTGTAGGCTCAGGTCGAGCTGCACAGAGGGCTAGTTTTTTGGGGGGGTCGGCCCCGTAATGCTCCCAATCTCTTTTGTTTTTACCTATTTGACCACAGCTTTTTACTTTGAGCATTTTAGAATTCAGTTATTCTTTATCCTTGAGGGCTGGCTCACGAGTATACAGGGGATATGTGTAGGGGTCATAATGGGTTGGTCTCATGGATTGGCTGTGTTTATATTTGGATTATGTTTATTGATATCTGTTGAGACTGTTGTATATAGTTGTATTGTTCATAGGGTAGAAGGGGATATCCTGAGACTTTATCAGGCCAAAGTTATACCATGGTGGGATATTATGATGGGGGGGGGGTGGGATTTTCCTTACGTTTTCTCATTTTAATATTATTTCTTAAATACCATTACTTTGGTACATTTCCAAAGTATCCGAATTGCATTCATTTCTGGTCATGCTACTCTAAGTACGGTTGTGGGGGGGGTCAGCAAGGTCATCATTCTCAAGTCAAGTTGGTGTATGGTCATTGCTCTCAAGTAGTGTAAGTGGTTAGTAGATTAATAAAGTTGATGTCATGGAATGTCAGGGGAGCCAGCGAAAATACCAAGAGGTATCAAATATTTAACCATTTAGCATTATTACACTCCGATATCTCTTTCATTCAAGAGACTCATCTTTTACCTAGTGAAGCCACCACATTAAGGAGGCAAAAGGTTGGGCAAATCTTTGCCTCAGGAAACTCGACTGCTAGTGGGGGAGTAGCCATTTTAATCAATCGGGTCATACCTTTTCAAGCAGACCAGGTTACAGCAGATCCACAGGGGAGATACATATTGGTGGTTGGCTTATTGAGGCAAACCAGGGTGCTCCTGGGGAGTGTCTATGGTCTGGTGGGAGGGAACTCCGCCTTCTTTACAATCCTCACTAGTTTGATAACCCCCCCAATGCCGATACCAATAATATTGGGTGGCGACTGGAATCTGCCACAGACTCAGGATTTAGATCTCTCCAATGCTCCCAAGTGACCAATATCTGTAGTACAAAGGGCCCTGCATGAATTTTTTGATTTTCTAAGTTTGTGTGATCCTTGGCAGTTACTACATCCAGATTCGTGTACTTACACCTTTTACTCTGCAGTCCACCAAACTTCATCGAGACTGGATTACATAATAATTAGTCATTTACTTTTACCTGGTCTATTTAATGCGGGTATAGAACCTATTGTTCTATCTGATCATGCACCGGTTTGGATCGCCGTGGTCTTAAAACCTAACTACGAAAAAGATCCCTCTTGGAGATTAAATACCCAGCTTCTTAAAGATGATCATATAGTTTCCCGAATTTCCTCTCTTATTCAGTCCTTTTTAGAACAAAACGTAAACTCCATTCCATGGATTGACCATGTTTGGTGTGCTCTGAAATGCTTTTTAAGAGGTGAATTCATCAGATTGGCATCTACCCGCAAACGTAAAAGAGAAGCACAAGCACTCTCCCTGTTGGCCCAGATTCGGACCTTGGAACAATCCTTATCCACTTCATCTCCCCCTTCCCAAGTAAAACTCCTTCTAAGGTTAAGGGATCAGTATGCCTCTATGGCACAGGGAAAAAGCTGAATTAGCCATTATGGGACTCAGGTGAAATATATTGAGCATGGTGAAAAAACAAGCCATTTATTAATATGCAGCCAGGAACTTAGAGGCCTCAGAAATATTCCTACGATCCAAGATGTTAAAGGGTGAGTTAAAACCCATCCAAGGGATATTGTCACTGTTTTTGAGCAATTTTATTCTGCTCTGTACACGAAGAGACACACTTGTCCATCTATGGGAGACCTAATAACTTACATCACATCTATAGATATGCCTTCCCTTACAAAAGACCATCAGAATCTATTGTCAGCAGATTTATCCCCACAAGAAGTAGAACTGGCGATTGCCTGTTTGTCCTTAGACAAAGCCCCAGGACCAGATGGTCTTCCTTCTAATTTCTATAAAATATTTCACAAGGAATTAGTCCCAATTCTTCTCCATTTTTATAATTATCTCTCACTGCTAGAAGCAACTATCATTCTTTTGCTCAAGCCGGATAAACCTCCCGCTAATCCTGCTAGTTACAGGCCCATATCTTTGTTGAATTGTGATATCAAGATACTAGCAAAAATCTTAGCTAGTAGAATTTACAAAGTGTGGGCCTGTCTCCTCAGTCCTGAGCAAGTTGGATTTGTATCAGGCAGATCAGCTTCAGATCATATCTGGAAATTGGCTCATCTTTTTCGGGTAGCAGACTCCCAACTCTCCCCAATGGTGCTGATATCACTGGATGCAGAAAAAACATTCGATCGGGTAGATTGCGTGTTCCTCTGGGAAACATTGCAAAAAATGGGGTTCTCCACTCAGTTCATTCAGTGGATTAAAGCACTGTATGGCTCCCCGTCAGCAAGAATTAGGTGCAATGGGCTACTGTCCTCTTCTTTTCCACTTCACACAGGCACACGACAGGGCTGCCCGCTTTCTCCCTTCCTATTTAATTTATATTTAGAACCACTACTTAGGAACCTAAAAGCATCTCAACTAATAGAAGGTATCCAGATTAGTGGATTGAACCCCAAATTATCAGTTTATGTGGATGACAGCCTGCTTCACCTAACCAATCCAGCCCCCTCCTTTAAGGCAGCCCTGGATATAATTCACACTTTCAGACAATTCTCTAACTACAAACTAAATCTTAATAAAACAGAAATATACCCATTAAATTGTGTTACACTTAGACATACTTTTAGCTCTTTTGGAGTGAAGTGGGCTCCCCGCTATATCAAATACCTGGGAATCTACCTCACTACAGACCCAGTTCTCCTGAAGAAACTCAATCTCATGGATCTCTGGACTACTATACAACAAGATCTTTCATGCTGGAGATCTCTCCCAGTATCCCTTTGGGGTGGAATTAATATTATCAAAATGAATGTCCTTCCCAGAGTGTTTTACCCCCTTAATATGTTAAATATCTGACTCCCCTTAACCTTTTTAAACAGATACATGCAGATATTCCTTCTTTTATCTGGTTGGATAAAACTGCCAGGAGAGCATATCACAGATTGTGTTTCCCTAGGGAACTGGGAGGGCTTCGTCTCCCGAATTTACTATTATATTACTGGGCCAGTCACCTCTATAAATGTGGTAAGTGGCTCTCCTTACCAAGGGGACAATCATTGTCTGAATACATACCTATCTGGGTGCAAGTGGAAGCTACTCTTCTTACTAATAATGGATTGGACCCTATGAATATAGTATATGCCCCAGCGAAGGCTCTCCCATCGACCCTACTTAGGTCCCCAATTGGAGTATCGCTCAGAGTGCTTTCTCAACTAGCCAACCACCATAAATTAAACCCAAGTAAAAATTTCTCTCTGTCCATATTCCTTAATCCAAATATCAAGATGGGGGGCACTCATTCCAAAGACCTGGTTGAAGATACCGGAAAGCTCTCAAATCTCAAATTTTTACTCCACCACTTCTATACTTACTTCTCAAGAAATAATTCATAAATTTAATCTCTCCTCATGGTTATATTTTAAGGTATATCAGTTACGCCACGTATTAACCAATTTATTTGGACAAAAGTTACAGCCCTCCAGGCTTGGGGAACTCTTGCAGCACATTTCAGGCCTAGCCCACCAACCTCATGGAATTTCTATAATATATAAATTATTGCTCATCTTTCCAGATCCTCCCTCCCCAAAAGGTTCCATAGTGTGGGACAATCTGGTGCCAGACATATACCTGGATGGGCCTCTTCTATGGAAGGATCTTTACGCTTATATTTCTCAGGACAGGTACAGGCTAGTTCAATATAAAATCCTAAACAATATGTATTACACACCAGTGAAGCTAATGAAGATGGGCCATATCAGTACTTCACTATGTACCAGATGTAACCTGGAAGTGGGCTCGTTGTTACATATTTTCTGGACATATGTGAAGGTAGCCCCCTTGTGGACACAAATTGAGGACAATCTGGATCCACTTTTAGGTGTGCAGGGGATATTTACTCAGGAAGTCTGTGTCATTGGGGATTTCAGGAAAATCCAAGATAAGGAAAGAAGATATCATATGGCTCTAATATCACTAGTGGTTAAGAAATTAGTGTTAAGGCATTGGAAGGATCAGGCTGTCATTACCTACTCATAATGGCTGCACGAATTATCCTTTTCACTTAGAGCAGAACAGCTAATTGCTAGTGTTAAACATCAAGTTCTGGCTTATCGCAAAAAGTGGGGGAAATTGCAAGCTTTAACTATAGGTTAGTTGAATTCTTGGTTTGTTTCTGCGTGCCCCCTGACAAATTCTTAGAGCTGTCTAATTTTAATTTGCAATTGGGACCAACTTACCATTTAAATAGATTGCACATGTAGTAATCAATGTATAAATGTACCTCGCTGGGGGTTGTGGTGGGGGTTGGTTTTTAGGTAGGAGGTTTGGAGGAAATGTTTTGTTGGGGGTAGTAGGGGATAGTAACATTTTGTTTTATCCTGTTAGCATATTATTGTAAACAGTTATAGTCCTGTTTTTTCTATGGCTGAATTTTTTTTCTTTTTCGCTATGTGTGTGTATCTTTATAAAATGAATAAAGTACACTTGATTTAAAAAAAAATAAAATAGAACATCATCCTTGTGTTAATCATGTGAGTGAGGTACAGCGGCCGGTAAACCCATGTATGATGGCATATGCGGATGATGTCTGTCTGATGGTGTCAGATGAGCACTCTGGGAATTTAGCATTATCTGTTATTCAGGATTTCTCCTTGGTTTCAGGAGCAGCACTTAATGAAGATAAAAGTTTGTGTTTTGCTTCTCATGGTACACAAGAAAGACAGGAGGGACAGTTTGCAGTGATACGAATGGTTCTTGGTCCTGTTAAAGTGTTGGGTATTTTGTTTGGCAGGCCACATCCTGCCATGGAAAATTTAACTGTTGCATTGCAAATTGCAGAATCAGCAGTGGAAAAATGGAAGGCATGGCCTATGATGAAGAAAAAGAGAATTTTTTTATTGAAAACTTTTATTTTACCTCTCTTATTATGTTAGTTATGTGTTTGCTCTGCTCCTTAATTAGAGGCTAAAATTTATAGTATATTTGTTAGACTTTTGCGGGTAGCAGATTAAACCTGGTAAAGCATGCTATTAGGTACAGACCTTTTAAACAGGGAGGGCTTAATATTGTAAACCCTGTGGTATTTTTCTTTTGTATCTATGTATATGTGAATTTTGTACCAGTTCTTAAAGCCCAACAAAAGGTCTGGTCCCTTATCTTTGTGCATAGGTGTCAAGTTTTTCTACAAAATGGGTCTCAGGAACTTGAGGAGTCTTCCGTAATTTATCAGATGAGGTTGAAAATCATTTTGGTATCCCTTTCTAAGAAATTAAAAGAATGAAAAATATCAATGAATACTGTCCTGATGAGCTCTAGGAAAGAATTGTATACTCAGGTAGTACGAACACATTGTTACATTAAGTCAAGATTTACTTGCCATTCCGTGGTTCCAGATAGCTATTTGATAAACCAGCTTATAGATCAATGATTGCCTCCAAAGCTATGGGATACCATATGGCTTTGCTGTCATGGCAAGCTCAATGTAAGGAGGAATCATCACCATAAGGTACTGGAGGAAAGATACTGTGGGAGGGAAGCATGTATCCAACAGGTAGAATCTATGGAACACTTATTTTGTGATTGTTCCTATATAAAGAAATTATGACCGCTTATTGCTAGATGATGGGGAATCCCTTTATTTTGTAATATGATGTACACAGTTTTGGTTTATAGGGTCTTTGGGCTTGGGTGGCAGGAGTTTCATCTAGGAACCCCACGGATTATTTTGGCCTGTATAAAATGGAGTATTTGGCAAGTGAGATGTCAACATGTTTTACAACAAAAGGAAGGAGATCACTGCAGATGGCCTGCTAGAAGTTATTCAAACTGAAATAAAAACTGTGTTCCAGAGGGATCAAGTGGGTTTACCCCCCCCAAAGTATTAGTGACATGATGGAGACACTTTCTGTGGTTGACTCCATAATGTCATGGCTGTAGTTGTCATGCATGATTTCAGGGTTGCGATCAGTAGTTGTAGGAAATAACATTTTCCTATAGGATATAGGAAGGCTGCATGGTGGTGGTGGGCTAGGTGTGTTTGGGTATACTTGCAGTGGATTTTGTGAGGTTTGGATTTATGTTATGTTGTGTTTGATGATTCTTATATTCTTCCTGAGGTCATATTATTATTCTGCTTTTCTGTTTTAGAGTTTTTACCTTTTTTAACAGATTCCCCTCACCTTTTTAGAAGGGAGAGGGGGGTATATTTGGTAGCTCAAAATTTATTTTCGTGTTTCTACCTAACAGTTTTAATTTTTATATACATATATTTAACATTTGATAGTAAGGGTAGTATGCATTAATTCTTATTTGCTTTTAGATTTTTGTTTTAAAGGATTTGATTACTTTATGATTTCACTTTAACAACACGAATGTATGAAGAAATACTTATTTTCCATTTTTATGATCCTGATTTGCATATTTATTTTCATATGCCTAATAACATGTATTGTACTATTATTTTCAGTTGTAATAAAAATTCCTGTACTCTTTTTGAGAAGTGCCATGGGATCCACCTGAACAACTACCAGAACAGGCAGACAGGATCTCGGTTTAATGTCTCATCCTGATGGCTGGCTCACAGCCAGTAGGATCTTTCATACATTGTCATCAAACTTAATTAAATCACCTCATATATTCATATTTACACTTTTTACAACATACCAGTCCACTTTATTTCTTGCCATTTTCTTCCTTCTCAGTCTTTATTCCTTCCCTTTCTTCTCGGGCCCAGATGGGTGACCCAACATCCTCTTCCATGTCATAATTCTGATTTCCTTTCCTCCCTGGGGTCGGATGCCAAGAACCTGACCTCCAGTTTATTTTTGGATCAGCCTTCCATACCATGTTGCAGCCATGGCTGGATGCCTCCAACCATGGCCTTTATTGGGTTATGTCCCCCTCCCCTAGGCCAAATACTACCTCACACTGTGCTCATCCCCTGACCCCTCTCTTATCCTTGCCTTCCACTAGGTTATCTTCAGCCAAGCAATGGATGATGGGCTTCCCACACCCTTTGCACTCTTTTTCCACTTTTCTAGAGCCCTGATTATAGGTAGGATAAAAAAGGAATTTTCTACCTCTTACAAGTGTACCCCGTTCCCTCCGTAATAACCCAGAATGGAATAGTTAATGTCCCTGTGCAGTACATACATGCACTCCAGCTCAGCTATACCGAGGCTACACACCTATTGAGGCACTTCCTGGCCTTCTCCACCACTCTGATGTCCTTAGTGTGCCTCCATACCCTTCTGGAGATGACCTCAGACCTTCCCATAGTGGTTCGAGGCCACCAGCACTTAATGATCCCCAAATCATTTTTTATATCCTGAAAAATCACTCCTCATGGCCTGTCCCCTAGATCATTCCCCACCTGAATGAATCATTATCATTATCATATCTGGCTTAGGCCATGTCAACTTGTGTTCCTCTAGAACTGGTAAGAGTTGTGCACATTTTGTGCCCGGACCCCTTTCCAGTGAAGCCTTGTGTCATCAGCTGCCCTCCATAGTTGTTTATCACCCAGCATGGTCGAAGCATGCTTCTCAGCCCAGTACACAAATGAATGGCCTATAATCCATACTTGTTTTTGCCAACTCTTGCCTGTTGGTACAAATCAACACAGTTGCTACTTCAGTTTCCTAACATAGTCTTTGTAGCAATTCAATTTCAATCTACCCACGTGTTTTACTTCATCCTCAGATCTCTCTCTTGTGCCACCAGCTCTGAGGCAGTACCTATTCTTTCTAAATGAATGTGGTGAAAATTGTTTGGGATTCTCAGGCTCAGGGGCAATGTGAGGAAGTATTTTTTCACAGAGAGGGTGGTGGATGCATGGAACAGCCTTCCTGAGGAGGTTTCAGTGTCTAAAACTGTGGAAGAATTCAAGAATGCATGGGACAGACAAAAGGCAATTCTTGTGGTGAGTAGAAAGAAATAGGCTGTTGGTTAACTAGGATCTGCAGCTTATCCTGTAGGTAGGGAAATGGGCAGACTAGGTGGGTCAAGCGGTCCTTATCTGCCATCAAAGTCTGTGTTTCTATATTTCTATGTTTCTCTCCCACAATGACTGTCCCCTTTTAAAGACTCTTCATCACCTGATAACACATCACCGGAGATCCATCCCTGTGTATGAATAACATTTTTCCCCTTTGGCTGGATGGCCCTGTATTCTAACAGGGCTGCTACCACACACCAACCTTTGTCTGACTGTTTGTCTAATACAAACTCAGTCTGTACTCCTGCTTGGTCTGTTTTGGACTGCTGAAGCCACAGTATTACCCTCCCTGTTCCCTAATGGACCTCCTCCCATAATATCCCCTATTGCCCCTTTTTGTTCTTTGCCACTATAGTACCTCTCCTACCCTGAATGATCTCCCAGCCATGACCAGAAAAATATCCCTGAATAAACACACTTCTTACCATGATGTGCATATTTTCCCTGGTGCCCCTAGGAGATTTACTAGCAACTGTCCTGCGACAGGTTTCCTGTCATCCCCTGGCCTGCCTTGGGTTCTCTGCCATACTATGAGCATTCCCCACACAACTTTAAATTTGTTTGGCTCTACCCAACTCCTAATCTTGGATGCCCACCCATACCCTGCTAACTGAACTCTCATGGTCATGTGTGCCATTCCTGCCTCCCATTTCCTAACCACATACTGCATTATTTGTTCCTCAGTTATGGGCTTACTTACCTCCAATCCTTCCTGCTGATGGAACACCTGGGAATCATTCCACAGCCCTTCATATGCGTTTAAAGTGTTAACAGATTAGGAACTCCTATACAGCAATCGGACTTCCTCCAGTCAATTACCCATGACTGAGGTTGCACCCGAGTTTTCTGGATGGCTGCTTGTGCCAGCAGAGACCTGAACCTGTCCAATGAAGAGTGAAAAGGGCTACATACCTGGAGTTCAGGAGAACAGGCAAGGAAGAAGATAGGGAGGCTTATGGGAGTTGGTCCAGAGTGGTGACCAAGTGGGTGAGAATAGCCAAGGCCTCCAGGGAGCTAAGGCTAGTGCAAACCATTAAGGGAGGGGAAAAGGACTTTTTTAGATATGTCAAGGAAAAGAGGAAGTGCAAAGACCATATAGTGAGGATAACATGAGGAGGGGAATGGGTAGAAACAGAAGGGGAACAAGCGGAAGTACTGATTGAGTACTTCTGCTCTGTTCTCACTAAGGAGAAGGATGGACCACTTCCTCCATGGACTAGGAGAGTGGGGGAAGGGGAGAGGAGATGACAGACAAAATGATCATGGGGAGTAGAGTGCTAGAGGGGTTGAGGGCATTAAGGGTGGGCAAGGCACCAGGTCCTGATGGCATCCACCCCAGGGTGTTGAAAGAGATGGCAGAGATGTTGGCTGAGCCACTGTGAGATCTCTTCTGCACCTCTCTGGACACTTGTTGTGTGCTTCAGGACTGGAAGGTGGCCCATGTGTGCCCATATACAAGAGTGGGCCTAGGGATGAGCCAGGAAATTATTGACCTGTCAGTCTCACTTCCATAGTGGGGAAACTTATGAAGACAATAATGAAGAAGAAGCAGGTGTTGTTCCTCTAGAGTAATGGCCTCCAAGATGGGTGGCAGCATGGGTTCATCTCGGGGAGGTCTTGTCAGACAAATCTACTAGAATATTATAACTAGCCAAGATGAGAACTGGATGTGGGTCATGTGGTAGATGTTCTGTACTTGGACTTCAGCAAGGCTTTTGATACAGTGTCTCATGGGAGACTGGGAGGGGAAGCTGACTGTTGTGGGGGTGAGGAAAAAGCTGACAAACTGACTAGAGAACCGGCTACAGGGGAGGCTGCAACAGGTGGTTGTGAGGGGATCTCGACACCCTGAACTGTGACAAGCAGTGTGCCACAGGGTTCAATTCTGGGCCCAGTGCTATTTGAGCTGTTTACCTCAGATATTGCACATGGAGTTGGGAACATGGTTAGTCTGTTTGCAGATGATACCAAAATGGGGGTGGTGGTGGATGAAAAGAATGAATGGAAACAATTTCAAGAGGACCTAACCAAGCAGGAGGTGTGGTCAGAAAAGTGGCAGCTGGGATTCAATGCTGGAAAGTTCAAGGTTATGCACTTCATGTAAAAAAAAACAAGAAGGGACTACTGGCTGGGTGGGGTGAAATTTGAGATCACTGAGGAGGAGAAGGACCTAGGGGTGTTGGTATCAGGGAGCATGACCAACTCTGCCCAATTCAGGAAAGTGGCAGTTAAGGTGAACAGGATGCTGGGATGTATAGCAAGGGGTTTCTCATCCAGGCATAAGGAGGTGATCCTTCCTCTCTACAGATCTTTGGCCAGGCTGCACTTGGAGTACTGTGTGCAATACTGGCAGACATTGCTGAAGAGGGATATAAATTTACTGGAGGGGGGTGCAATGGAGGGAAACACAAATGTCACAGAGGATGGAAAGAAAAGACCTATGAAGACAGGCTGCAAGAACTGAATATGTACTCACTGGAGGAGAGAAGGGATGGGGGGATATGATTGAGACATTCAAATACATGAGGTGGGTAAACAAATCCAGCACTGAAGGGGCATTTAAACTGAAGAATGGCAGGGACACAAGGGGACACAGGCTAAGACTGAAGAGTGGAAGATACAGGAGGGAGATGAGGAGGCACTGCATAACTGAGAGGGTGGTGTCTAAATGGAATGCTCTACCAGAGGGAGTGGCAGCATGTAAGACCGTAGGAAGTTTTATGAGGAATTGGCACAAAGCAAGTGGGAGGGTCTGGGTGGTGGGGTTTGAGGCAGTTATGGAAGGGACAGATAGGGAGAGGATTGGGGCAGCTGCAATCTAGGGTGCCAGCTGCACACTCAGGCAGACATTGATAGACTGGTTGGTCTGCTTCTGCTGGCAGTTTTGTATGTTCATATGTTGGTGACTGAAGATGGGAAAGGCTGTCAGACACTTCACTCTGAATTCCTTCAGTATGCCTTGTTTTGAAAGACAGGTTGAATTTCAAACCTAACTAGTGGTGTGTGGAATGTGGAATTCCACTGGTGGAATTAGTGTGAAATGACCATTCTGTGGGTGAAATTTCGGCCAGAAGTTTGCTTGTTCGAAAGCAGATTTCTGCCTACTGTGATCCACGGAATAGTATTTTTTCAGCAGGAAACTATTCTGCAACAATTTCCATGGAAAATATTGAAATCCATGGAATAATATTCGGCAGGACAGTGATTTTTCCACAGAAAATCATTTTGCAACTATTTTTACTTCAGAATTCCGCCATTCTCTTTTTGGTGGAATTTAGTGGAATTTCCGTGGAATTTTGAATATTCCATGGAATTTCATTCTGCCAGATTTTGAAAATTCCACACAGCACTACTAATAACACCAGATGATGTAATACCCTAGGCACTGACTCAGTGGGCCCTCATTGTCTGTTGATGACCTCTACCACTGCCTTGTTTTCACACCAAAAGATAATCTTCTGGTTCAACCTCTGTCCCCCACATTACCATGGCTACTCATATTGGAACTATCTCCAAAAATGTGATGTCCTTCGCCAAACTCCCCATCCCACTCCTCAGGCCATACCTTGGACATCCATTCACCTTGAATGTACAGTATGCCCCCATGCCCAGAGCTCCAGAGGCATAGGTGTACATCTCAAGGTCTGTGTTGAACAGCCAATCATGCTGCCAAAATGTGACCCAATTGTAACTGCACAAAAACAAACTCTTGTCAGAGCCACTATGGCTGTGAAAAGCTTTTTGGGATGCTTTTACCCATTATTTCTAATGAATTGCACAGTGCAGATCTGTGAGGAGGCATTTTCAATGTGGTTCTTCTTTTACACATTTTTACAATGTGTTTTCCTGGAATATGTCTGCTGATTGCTATGTATTTAGCCTGGACAGTTCACAGAAGAAATGGCATCTTATTTTCAGTGGGGCTCCACATCTACACAATATTATGCTACATTGTGTCAAATCAGAGCACACTGAAAACAATATTTTACATCTGGGGGATATATTAAGTGCCGGACTGATGCATGAGCAGAAAAATGTGTTGCACAAAGTGGGTGAGATGGTCAGCACTGATACAATGTTCAAAGAGAATGCACCACTGGTACAGGGTGTGATTACAGTGAAGCTGTCGGAACAAAGGCTTATAATATCACTTTTTATAATAATGCAATTGGATTCACCTCAGGCCTTATCCAACAATTATTTCATAAATTACCAAAAATAGTAAATATTCACATTTGATATTATCCTATGTTCTCCAGATTCAAAAATGACGGAGAAAAACACTGTTGCCACACTTTGGATTATATAAGAAATAAATATATTTTATTCACATATGTACAAGTCATAAATATTCATAACTAGCATAAATATCAAGCATAATAAAAGTTATGTAAATATAAACTGTAATGTAAACAAAACAGGTTTTAGAAAATTGAGTAAATCAAGTAGAACAAATAAATTTTAGCAAATAAGCAATGTAAATGAGTAAGCACTATTCAGCATAATAAATGACAGTTTGTACTATGTCTTTAGTATGCTTATAAATAGCATGACCTTTTCTTTATTTACTATGAGAACTTGCAACTCATTACACTAGTGTTTCAGATTATCTTGGTATGATGCTTGTTTAAACTTCATAGTATGAAAAAGGTATTTTCTTTAGATTTAAATTCAAGCTTAACCATAAACCCAAGGTTTGGAGCTAAAATGCACTAAGTTATCACCCCAGAGAGCCAAATAAGTATTACAAGTAGGATAAAGGAATACTTATGTTTTAGTTATCTGTAGATGTGGTTTTCTACTTTTTTTAGCTTTCGAAGTCTTGGTGAGAACTTTTGGTTTTGGATGACAAATGTCCTTGGTGGAGAGTTTGGCTTAGTCTGCTGTCTTTTTCCCTTGAACCTTTAACTGTAGAGTCGTTTGACATCAATGAAGCAATGCAGGCTGGCTCCTTCTTACTTGACATCACAAATCATCAAAAGTCAATTCAGGATTTAGTGGGAAAAATCAGACAACAAGATTTTAGAAGTTCAGCACAGTCTGTAGAAAGATTTCTCCCTGTGGACAGCAATGTAGTTTTTGGGTAACTGGACTCTGTGACCCTTTTCTGTTTCAGTTCATTTCTGCTTTTGAACCTGCAACTCCGGACTCACTGCGATTCAACAGCACTGCAGGCTTGCTGGCTGGTAAATTCCAAAGTCAGTCTCTTGTTCAGGCTTTTAACAGAAATTCCAAAACATTACTTTTAGTCCAAATTCTCAGTATGCACAACATAGGCCTTGCTTAATCCAATATTGGAAGAAAGTCCTTTCTGTAACAGTCAGTTGCAGCAGTTGGTTTAGAACCCCCTTGCAGTGGCAATGTCAAAGCCAAATAAAGTTCCAAGCAGGTGTGGCTTCAGGCTTTTGGCCTAGTACAAGTCCAAGCTCATCCAAAATTGTCAGGACATCCAACACAGGTCTTCACACACCAAAGAATTAAGCAGTTCTGGGCCAGTTTGCCAGCATCCCATTTATGTCCCACTTGCTGGGTGACATTACCATCAAGTTATGATTGGTCTGATTACTCTTTGAGGGTGTTACTGTTAGCCCTTCCTAATCCATTTTTTATCAAGATGAACTCATCCTGAAAAACGATTTTTGATATAAAACAACTTTTATTTCTTGCATCTATCTACACCTTTGTACATATATAAAATTCACATTTTTAGATGCAACTAAAGGAGGGGATTTATTTGAGACCAAACATGATGGTGTCAATTCTAATATAAAATCAATAATTTATAAAAGCATTATAAAACATTTTCCTTTATAGATCTCTATAAAGCATTTACAGATTTCAGAAGTACATTTTTTCCAGTTTACAGTTATGTTAGTTTGGCATACCTGCTATCGTTAGAACTGTGTAAATTGAATAAAACATCTTTAAGACAGGAATCTCCTTTGTTTAAAGTAAATGAACCATGACCTCATGTTGCTATCCAGAGGCTTATAATCCACTCGACTAGTTGTTTCTATTAGATAAACACTTCAACTCTCATTCCATTGAAAAAGTGGCAAGGTCAGCTTACTATAGACACCAAACTTGTCAATATATTTTAAACAGTTTTGGGGCTACAGATTTTTGTAAATAGCTCTCAATACAATTTGTTGATGGGTTTAAAACTTACTCACTGGGCAGGTACATGCATTTCCAATAACCTGTATAATTTTGAAATGTATCGGAGTTTTTGTATATTTTCTATAAATAAAAGTCTTAATTTCTTAAAACTAGTCTACATCTATGTTAACCTCTGAGATGTGATCTGGCTGGTACTGAAAAACAAGGTTGTAAATTATGTCAAGTTTCAAGTTCTTCTGCTACTAATTGGAAGATGCCATTTAATTTAAACAGACTACCCTGGAAACATTTTTTTTTCTGAGGTTGACCATATATGCTGTATTTCTTTTTCATGGCATCATTCCTCCATTTCAGTATTCAAGCCTTAAGCAGTTTTGCCCTTGTTTTAAAGATTCATTTAGACATTAATTTGACCACAAACATTTACAGGGCTTAATAATTACACCAATATAAGGATATAGAATAACAATTAAGAATATAATAATATTATAATAAAATATTTAACTCAAATAGTTCTGTTCATACAAAGCCCACCAGGATGAAGCACAGCCCTGAAGAATTCTGCAGTAGAGGGTACTGCAGCAAATAATGCAGTTTCAAAGGGAGTTAATCCCTTTTGTCATGCAGTAAACCTTTGACACTGTGCTTCATCCTGGCGGGCTTCATCATTCCTGTTGAAAATATGACCCTGGATGGGAGTCACAGTGCAGGTGGCAGTCAAGTCAGGTGCATCCAGGGTGACCCCGACTGAATGCCTTCCACGGGAATGCATGGCACATACCAGTATGCATCACAGTCCCCATGGGCGATATTCAGCCCAGGAATTCAAATTAACTAATTGAGCATGCAGGGTGCGAAGGTGCCTTATGCATGCTCATTACCAGTCCATTTGCATGTTGGCATAGGGATGAATGAGCTGGAGCAGCTCTTGGCCCCAAGCCCCTATTGCTCCCAAGTGGGACAGGCACTAAAGTCTCTGGTGGTATAGTGGCACCCCCACCCATCCATTCCACCAGCCCCAATCATACTGGAGTCCGGGCTTTATTGGTTCCATATTGTAGGAACCCCAGTGCCATCCATAATGCACCTGAATACACCTACAGTCCATGTCAATAGTGTAGTGGTCCCTGCTCCCCTCAGTGGTGCACAGACACCCCCTCACGGCCCCCTTCCCATCCCATTGTGATGTCTAGCTCTGTAATGGGACCATACCACTCTATTGGCAGGAGGTGGAGCACTCACAGTAGGATGCTGGAATGTGTTATACATAGGGACAAGCAGTGCATGAGTGATAACACCCAGTGGCCATACACTTCAGGCACTGACATGCAGATCCATCATCCTGATACCATTGAACTGCTCAGTGTGGGTGATGGCTGATGCTGTACCCACTCACACAGGTCCCAAAACAGGCATGTCACAGCTGATCTCCCATTCATTTGTACAATTGGTGAACTGTGGATGAACTATCTATAGCCTGAAGCATTCACTGCAAATGGCATTACAGGATACCACACCCCATGGCACCTGGGATACTTCAGCAGTCCAGAGGGTGGCATGTTACACAGGGAAACAGGGGAGAGTGTGGACTTGCAGCAGTGTATGACAGCAGGAAGATACAGTACCAGCAAGGCATACATTGGAGGTAAGTAAATTCCCTCTTCAGTTTGCCAGGGATGTACACACAGCTGCATACACTAGTGGATCCACAGCTGGCATGGTGCCTCAATGCATGGTTCAGCCAGTTGGGTCATTCCAGAGTGCAGGTCCTCAGCCCATTTTCAGTGCAGTCAATGGCTGGCTATGGCAGGGTGTGGAGGGCAGTGCCAGTCTTTGCAACAGTTTGGGTATGGGGGAGTAAGGTTGTCTGTGTACAGGGGTGGTGGATGGGAGTCCTTCTAGACTATGGATATGGACCATGGTTTCCTCTAGTGCAAACAGTTCAGGGGCCCTACACTATGGAGCTCTTCAGGGATGGAGTTGGCTTGATTGGGGATGGAAAGGGGATACCTCTAGTCCATCAAGGCTGCCAGGCTGCTGTACACCTGGGTGCACACCTGCAGCCTGCCTGTGGGTGGCTAGCTGGGTTAGACCAGCTATTTGTGGTCTAATTGTTGGTCACAGAGCTCTGGACTGTGAGAGGCACATTCCCACTGAAGATGCTGTAGCATGGCATATGAATGGGATTGCCACTTGTCTTGAATGGCATACCATTTGTGTGTGCCCTGGTCCCATTCCCTTGTTGTCAGTGCATCCTGTATGTTTAAATATCATGCTGCTGAACATTGTTGGAGTTGTGTGGCACATCTCCCTTTTCCAGTGGGATGCATTGCATATCTCATTTGAATATGGGGGCCCTGGACTAGGTAGCCTGAATAAATACATTATAAAATTGTTAAAATCATGACCCCACTGAAAACAAGATATTGCATTTAATCAGGGATAGCCTGGGTAAATACAGTGCAAAAATATGTAAATGAACATCCCTATGAAAATAAGATGTGGCATCTCCCCTGCACTATCCAGGATAGAAAATACAGGATAAGAAACATTCACTGCCCCCAGATCTAAATAACCATTACTCTGTAAGAGACCTTCATTTTCCCCTGTGTTTTTATTTATTTATTTATTTACTTTTGGTAACCGGGTAAGTGCACTAGGCATAGCAATGTCTATTTTCAGGCATGACCTGGGAGGACACAGGATAGCAAAGATAACAAAACAGCTCAAATCCCTATATAAATCCCTGTAGATTTTTCCATAAGCCACTGGTTCCTTTTTTGTGACTTTGCTCTTTATTTATTATATCAGCAGCCTTTATTAGGAAAAGAGCTCTGATTTGCTGCTTAGTATTAATATTATATGTCACGATGGCCTTGGAATGATCTGGATTTATTTGCTATGCAAAAGGCGTAATGGGACTTCATGAAAAAACAAATATCAAGCTCATTATTTCATTGACTATGCTCAAAATTAGTAATCACAAGTCAGACAATCTTTCAAAAGATACTAGTAATGCCTGTAAACACATTTATTGCAAATAGAGACATATATATGTATGTACTGGACATCTTTATATATATATATATATATATATATATATATATATATATATATACCTGTATATATATATATATATATATATATATATATGCATGTGTGTGTATACATATATATATGCAGAAAAAAACTTTGTTAATGCATCATTTAGAAAAAAGTAAGGAAATGAGACCTTTAGGTTGTCCCTCCCCTCATGTACCCCCATCCTCCAGAGATTGACAGACAATGGGGTGTGTCATTGGGGTTGTGAGAGCCTAAATGTCACCCCATTCCATGTGTAATTATATTCCCAAGCTGCAGTAAAGAAAAGAATGGGTGACATTTAGGCCTCACAACCCCAGTGACACTCCGTTGTCTGTCAACCTTGGGAGGATGGGGGTACACGAAGGGGAGGGGGACCCTAAAGGTCTAATTTTCTTACTTTTTGTGTTTTAACCCTAAATGATGCATTAATCAAGTTTTTTTGCATAGAATTTCCTTACTTTTTGAGAAAAAATAGAAAAGTAGAAAGTCATGCAAGTTGGTGGGAGAGCTGGGCCCTTTGGGCCACGTGCTTCCACCAACTTGAACATTTCTGCCTAACATAACAGTACAAGTACTGAATATCATATGTATTGGTGGGAGTGCATATGGTTGGGAGTGTGGGGCCCCACCACCTTGAAATAAAATAAAGTTTAATTAATCAGAGTGGCATAATTCCACACCTATTTATATGTCAGACACCTAACCACTGAAAATTAGCTCCATGCAGTAAGGCTAGGTACCCTATAAATGTGAAGCCACTTTCACAATGTAAAACACGATATGCAAAACATAAAGTGCACCATGCAATATCTCTGCAGCAAATTAATTTTCTAACACCTAAGTATGATAATTCACATGTACAGGACATCTCCTCAGCACCCTCCAAATTTCAATTTAAAAGACCAACCATGTCCAAGATATAACATTTTAAAGTTTGAGATTTTCATTCATCTGAGTGGCAGAATTCCACACCTGTTTACATTTTACACACCTAACAACTGAAAAGTATGTCCATGGCAGTAAGACTAGCTACCCTGTAAATTTCAAGCCATTACCACAATGCAAAATGCTCACCACAAAATGTAAACTGTGCCACACAATAGCTCTGCAACAGATGTATTTTCTGACACCTAAAGACCATAATTCACTTCTACAGGACTTCCTGTCAACACCCTCCAAATTACAAGTTAAAAGACCAAGATTTCCGAGATACTTAATTTTACAAGTTGTTAAAATTGGGCTATCTTGTCCCTCCAAATCTTCCCATCTAGTCCCTCCCTCATGAAACAAAGATCGTGATCAAAAAATCTTGTAATCAAAGAATTTACAGGCTCATGACCAAAGAATTTGCAGGCTCACGATCAAAGAATAAAAAATGGTAAAACTCAATTTTTACACAGAAATACATGAAACCACAGCCATGGCTCGATAGAACATAGACCCTGAGCATAACCCATCTTAGTTTCACTTTATAAATCACTGCTGGGGCTGAGAAATTAGATTTTTTAATCTGGCCATCTAATTGCGCCCTCACAATCAAAGATCGTGGTCAAAGAATCTCACGATCAAAGAATTTACGGGATCATGATCAAAGATAATTAGCGAGCCGCGATCAAAGATTTTAAAACTTTAAAACTATATTTTTGGACTCATTTACAAGAAACCACAGGCATGGCTCAATAGAGGGAAGACCCCTGAGTAAAATCCATCAGAGTTTTACTTCAGAAGCCACGCCTGAGCCGAGATATTTGTTTTTCTCTGACACAAATTTAAAACAAGATGGCGGTCATGATGATCAAAGACTTCCTCATGATCAAAGATTCTTTGATCATGAGCCTGCAGATTCTTTGATCATGAGGAGGGACCAGACGACCCAAACCCCATTCTTCTTTCGCAAAATAACCATATAAATTTTCCCGTAGACTTATAATGGGAAATTAAAACTTTAATAACTTTTGAATGGATTAATATTTTTTCACCAAACAAAAAGTGACATGTTCCTTGACCCAGGCTCTTTCAACTTGCCAAGTTACAGAGTGGAACACCACACAATGGCCATGCAGTGCCACAGACAAATTCAAAAAAACTGCCCACATAACTGGCGAAAAGGGCATTTTTCAGCGTTTGGTGCGCAAAAACCATAAGTCTGACCAAAACTAAATTTGGAAAATCAAGAGCTCTATCATGTCCCACCATGCATACCAAATGTCATGCAAATCTGTTAAAGGGGTCTAAAGTTATTAACATGCAAAATTACAAGTTTAACATAGAAGTGGCTTCATAGCCCTATATATAGGGGCGCGATCGCGCCACTATAATATATATATAGATACATATATATATATATCTATATATATATTAGAGGCAAAAAAACTCCATTTAATACATTAGTTAGGGTTGTTTCACACTGACAAAAGCGAGGAAATTCAGTGTTAGGGTTGAAAGCCCCCCTTGCCCCCCTGCCCACGTCCCCAACTGGCACTGGGTGCGTATTACGGTTGTCAGCCATAACTCTCACCCCATCACATGTGTAAAGAAGCAGAGGTGTAGAAGAATGGGGTGAGAGTTGGGACTGACAACCCTAATGCACACCGATGCCGGTGGGGGTGTGGGCTGGGGAAAACCAGGGGGCTTTCCCACACACTAATTCCTCACTTTTGTCAGTGTGAAACAACCATACTCACTCAAGTTTTTGCCTCTAATTTCCTTCTTTTGAGAATGATAATGAGAAATAGTGAATGTAATGTGGCGGGGCCTCCCTCCACATGATGTCTTGTCACATAGTAACATTGTGCCTGCAAATGCAAATAGTAATGCGCATGGTGATGCAAAGTGAAACAGAAAGAGAAACAGTAGTGTAGACAGAAATGTTAAGAATAATCCAAAAGCAAGTGCAAATGAAAATGCAAAGGGTAACACACATGGTGGCATAGACGTGAACGGTAAGTGAAACGGGAACGGAACTACAAGCGAAAATGGTAATGGTAACACTAATGTAAGCACACAGACTGGTTTTCCTCAAATGCTGCATAAAGAAAGACAGTGAGTACAAAGAATGTATGCATAATAATGGTTCTCGGAGCAGAAAATGAGGAGTTGGAATACTAAATTGCTTATATCTCAGAAACTGTATGACATAGAAAAAAAAATGTAAAAGTCATATGATTTATGACTTTCCTGGCTAGTTTTGTACTTAGCCTCTGTTAGGGGGCTAAGCATTTTTCCGGCAAAAAGTCCGTATCTCGCACCGTTTCCGAGATAAGGGCCCTGAAAGGCGCGGCAAACGCAGTAATGTTATCCTATGGGAAAAAAGAGAAGTTTGGAGTGCCATAACTTTGGCTCCCTGTAATATTTTTTCACCAAACCACAAAAAGGCACATCTGTGGGATGTTGACTGTGTTCCTTCCAAATTGCAGCCTAAATGACTGAACCGTTATTTTGCAGCAGGGCGCCAAAGGATTCCTGTAATGCGTCAGACGCCATAATGTTATCCTATGGGAAAAAGTATCAACTTTGGAGTGCCATAACTTTGCTGCCATGTAATATTTTTTCAACAAAACACTGAAAGGCACATCTGTAAGATGTCGGCTGCGTTCCCTCCAAATTTCAGGCCAAAACACCAAACCGTTCTTTTGCAGCAGGGTGCCAAAGAATTACTGTAATTTTCCCACAGCCTAGAAAAGTACTGTCGAAGTTTGCAAAAGCTTTCACAAATTCATTCGACAGTGTCACAAGTGCGACAGTACTTTGTGAAAGTACTTTTTCCAGAAATTTGAAAAACATATTTCTGGGGTGTTTTACCCCAAAATAAAGACATGGCTAGCATCCTCAGGGTCCGACTAGGTGAATACAAAAAGAATTAGGTTGCTAGATGGTCCCAATTTTAAATGCCAAGCATTTTTCTGATCCCTAACTGAAAACAAAATGGTGGATTTGCTACAGTAGAAGCTGCATTTGCGATACTGTCAAACTTTTTATTAACTTTTCCCATTGACTTATAATGGGAACTTGTTTTTTGAATAACTTTTGAACCGTTTAATATTTTTTCACAAAATCTTCAAAAGGCACATCGGGGACCCTGGCTGCACATTCCCTGCAGATTTCAGACTGGTCGCATAAACTGTGCGACCTGTACGTGTGACAGTAAAATTCCAGAAAAGCGTAAACGTGCGTGCAGGTCACGCTTAATAACTCTGCAGCCGTATATGTGACCAGTACAAAGCCTGGCAGATCCCAAGGTGTATGGGTCTTGATTATGTATTCCAAATTTCAGGAAAATCTGTTGAACGGTTGCAAAGTTATTAAGGTGCAAAATTTGGGGTTTAACATGTACAGTAAATGGGTCCTCAACCCCAACTATAGTGGCACTACCGTGCCACTATTATATATATATATATATATATATATATATATATATATATATATACACATACACACACACACACACACAAATGCTAGTTTTGCATCTTATAGTTGTTAGTTTTCAGACAAATTCTTTTAGTCTGTTTTCTGTCCACCTGATGGATTCTTGAATGAGTTACGTAAAGTTATTATTTTTACTAAGACCCTGATCCAACAACACAGTAAATACACACTTACTATATCATATTATAAATATCATATCATATTATAAAATGACAAAAAAATGTCTTTTGTTTGCATTTGTTTGATCAGCAATTTTATAAATGGTATAAGTTATTTTTGTTACATCTACATTGGGTCAATAAAAGGTATCAAATCATTTGCTTCTGTATCATTCATGGTTTGTCAGCAGTTAATTCATTAGATGAGGTCTCCCTTGTCAGAGTTTGACTGTTTCTCCACCCTTCCCCCAAACACACACACACACACACACACACACACACACACACACACAAACACACACACACACATATTCTTACTATAAGAGATCTCAGTAGCTCTTATCTGTTATGTTTGGAAAGGCAGGCAGCAGCCCTTTTTGTCAAAAATAAATTTATGCATTTAGTCTAGGTAGTTCACTGAAGATCTGGCATTTTATCAGATAGATCTTGTGAGGTTAAAAACAGTGTAAATCTTTGCAAAATTTGCTGGGAAATCGCAACATTTATGAGGTATGACTTTCTTGAAAGAGATTCATTCTCAACTGAAGTTAGTAGCAAAACATGTTTATATCTTAATAATTTAAATGTGCAAGCTGTTGCATTTTGAAAGGGGTAAACACATTTCCAGTTTAATGGGCAACCAATATTTAACAAGCTGTTTCAGTTTCCTAATGTCCATCAGATAAGCAGCTTGGAGTTATGTCTCCAACATGCTAAACAGAAAGAAGGGACTCTTTTATTTTAGTTGTCATAGTGATTTGTATATGTGGAAGGATACATTGAAAAGTCCACCCACAGCCATAATTACTCCCATACCTCCAAATCCCAGCATACCTATTTGGCAATATCCACTCAATTATGCACTAGTTTAGCCCTTCCTGTAGCCCTAGCTAACCTCCTGGTGAAAGCTCTCCCCAGTGCTATTGCATTGCAAACAAAGTTTAAATACCCCAGAAGTTGCTGTATGATTGCTAACAGTGCCCTCCATCTGCCCTTCAATGGCAGTACCTTGTCCTGTAGCAAACAGAACATTTCATGTTCCACGTACACTTCAGTGCCCAAAAACTTCAGTTTCCAGGCAGGACCCTCAGTCTTCCCTTCTGCTAAAGGTACCCAAATCACCCCACACATGCCCTGGAAGTCCCTCAGCATTGTTGTTGCCCCTTGTTATCCTTGTCCCGCTAGGAGGAAGTCATCCAGGTAGTGAACTACAGCCTTATGGCCATACCGTTCCCCAAACACCCATTGCAACCATGTACTAAATGATTCAAAAGCAACGCAGGCCACTGAAGAACCCATAGGGATGGCTTTATCAAAGTAGTACCCCCATTGAAATTTATAACTCAGCAGGTCCCAATCCTCCAGTCTAACTGGTAGTAGTCAAAAAGTTGCCTCTATGTTGTTTTTCTCCAGCCATGTCCCACCTATTGCTCTGATCAGTTCTACTGCCTGGTCTAGTGTTGCATATGATACTGCACTCCGTTCTTCTGTAATGCTATCATTCACTAAGACTCTGAATAAGACAGGTGGTGGCTGAAGCAAAACTCACCCTCTTGCTTCTTTGGTACCACCCCCAGTGGTGATATCCTGAAAACCGCAAAGGGCAGATCACTGGATTGCCCCTCCACAATACCTACCACTAGCTCTTTCTTAATCTTTTTGCTCACTAGTGACTTTTTTCCCCTGACTGAGCCCAATTATTTAATGGACATCCTCTCCCGCCTCCCTTAAAAATCCAAACAGAAGCCCTGTGTGAAATCTTCCCTCAGCATTTTTTCCCATTTTTTTGTTTGGGTACCCCCTGGTCCAGTCTTGTATAATCCCAGCTTTTATGGGGTCTGGGTCAGGGGCAATCACCTTCTGTCGGTCCCTACCCTTCGCACCTAGTTCCCACTGTAACCTGCCCCATAAGCCCCTTTTCCATTTTAACATTTTCCTCTCTCTCTCCCTCCTGGATAGGCTCCATCACCCCCCCATGTCCCAGCATAGCCCCTTCAAAAGGACTGGTTACTAATGTTCTAAAAACTAGATTTCTCCACCATCATCCAGCAATGCTGCCCAGTGCACTTAGAGAAGATGTACCAGCATTTGCAATTTGCCCATGTGCACTAAGCTTTGTGTTAACCCAACAAGTTTTTGCTATCTGGTTGTTTCCTCCCTTTCTGTTGCCCCCCCCGTTACTCACCTGCCCAGATAATATTCACACCCAGAGATCTGTATGGGTACAGTCCCACCTCAAATTCCTATACAAAGCCATCTTTTGCCTAAAAGCCTTGTCATACTTTAGCCACCCATATCCCAGTTTCATTGTTTAGGCGTCTTTGATAATGGCTAAGTAGACCAGCAGTGGGATTGCCAAATCTGGTTGTTTTTCTAGTAAAATGGCATTGAATACTGTAAAGCCAGCCTGCCATGTGTCAATATTTTTTCCTTTATATGTGGTCTCTTCTGATGTTTTTCCCACTAATGCCAGTGCCGCTGCCATCTCAGACTTCCTGCAGTGTCCCTCTGTTCATATTTCTTTGCTGTCTTTTTTCCATTAATGCAAAGATATCAACAGACTGTACTTCCCTTTTCATATCTTTTTTTATAATAGTTTGTGGAATGCGATCACCAAGGGTCACCACTGGCACCCAATCATTACCCTTCTTTCACCCTTTTGTGCCTCCCCCAGGCTCTGTCTCATTTCCTTTTGTCCCTTTTAGTTCTTTAAGTATCTTTTCCATTTCCTCCCACCTGTTGTCACCTACTGTATAATCCCTTCTATGTAATCCTTCAAACTACCTGCCACATGGTATGCCTCCTCTAGGCCACCATGTAACTGTGGCCCATTCAATTCCTTTTTTTTTGGTGACCTGCATATGTACCCATTCCATGCCAAGCTCAGGCTTTTGATTCTGTTGCTAGGCCCCACCTTCACCCCCTAGAACCCAACACTAGGTCAGCTCTTTGTTATTCTCCCCATGCTTTGCTTGATGCTTTGTCCCATTATGTTGCCGTCCTATTTGTTTTACTGTCCCCAATTTCTAGATATCTGGCATACTTCCCAGTGTCCTGGAAGATGGCATTGCCTTTGCTTGCCCTTTATGAGTTTCCCTCATGACTCTCTCCCTGAACCCTTGGCTCCATGCGATTTGAACCATGTTGCCCAGCCACCATTTTACATGCTGTTTTTCTGACCACCATCTTGGGGCCCCTGGCCTATGAATTCCTGTAGATCTACTAGCCCCTATCCCATCAGCCACTGCGCACCTTGCACCGGCAGCCATGTGGCCTGGCTGCCATTTTGTTCCCAATTTCTGGATGCCATTTTAGGCCTTGTGGTTGACTGCCATCCTCTCTTGGCCTTTCCCTGGTGGCTACATTTACATGTCTTCAGGTTCCTTCTACCCCTCCTCTGTAGGCCCCTAAGTCTACCTGGGCCCTTGCCCCTTGGACATCATCCATTCCCAACCCATCTTCTCCCCACAGGGGCCAGCCCTTCCTTACTCTGTTAATTATTTATATATTTTTCCCCATCAAGCAACTAAACTGCTGTTGGTCCTGTGCTGCTTGCAGTCCAACTCAGTGCTGGTTGGCCCACCCTAGGCCTTCCCCCATCTTCCTGGATTCATCTTATGGTGGTTGGTCATTTTCCATGCATTGCTGTACTGAATCTCCCTTATTTTACCCTATGGCCCACACCACCCCAGAAAGCTCCAGACCTGTTCACCCCTTAGTAATTGTGCCTCATGCGGAAGCCACTCTCTCCTCTGCGTATTGCCATTTATTGGTATTTTATTGATATATTTTTTTAACCCTGATGCCATCTGTGTTCCTTTTGCTCATTTCCCCATGGGCCAGGCTCCCCATCCCATGCACAGTCCAGTGTTTAGCTGAGCAAGCGGTCAGTCCTTTCTAGTTTGTAGGCCAATGTCTGGCCAACCACATGGTAGGCCCCCCTCTAGGCCACCAGGTAACCGTGGCCCATTCAAATCCTTTTTTTTTTTTTTTACAAATTGCTCATACAGACTCCTTTGTGTATGCAAGTGGACCTGGTGCTCGATTCCCCATGTCCCGCTGCCCCTGTACCCCAAACCAGAGTCCTTGCTCCATGTGGTCAGGCCTGTAATGGGTCACCAACACAGTGAATCTCTTCCCCACTCTTCCTTCAATAACCAGCTAGCAGGCCCAGACCTTGGCAGGCAAACAAAGACCAGGCCATTTCCATCTGTGAAGCTCAGTGGAGGGCCCCAGTTACAGGCTCACATCTCTGACCACCAGCAACCTTAAGCCCCACCTGCTCAGCTATCCAGTCACCCTGGTTCAAACATGAACACATTTAAATTTAGCCACCATTGTAATTTCTCGGGATTCTTACTGCTGCTACAAATTACACCACCACAGGAAGATCTCTCACTGTCACAGCCACCACTAGCTCCAACAGTGCAATCAGTGCAAACTCCCTTCTTCATCACAGTATACCTTGCCTTACTCCTTTAAGCTTCATAATACAAAACGTTCTTCTTTCTTTCTTTCTTTCTTTCTTTCTTTCTTTCTTTCTTTCTTTCTTTCTTTCTTTCTTTCTTTCTCTCTTTCTCTCTTTCTCTTTCTTTCTTTTAGAAATTTCTGTTGAGTAGTTCTTTGTGTAATGTGTGAACAGTATGGGTTAACTTGTGTTACCTCCTTGACCAGATTCATATACTGCAAGATAATAAACTGCACAAACAAACATAAATTTTACAAACCAAAAGCAGCATTCAGTAAATAACTTGAACTGCACCTTTCTCCACAATTCTCTTCATTCAAAAATGAGGGATGCCTGTAGGGGTCTCAGGTCCTGCTCTGGCTCTAACTCATTTTGAACAGGCAATCTCCACACATAGATCCTACTACTCATACACCTTGCTATATCAAAATTATACAGTAGATGTGTTTGCCAATCGATGTGCTAAAATTCAAGGTCAAATTCAAATCCTAGCAGAAGATAGGAATCCTTTCTCCTGCTTCCACTTTTATAGCCCATCAGTACCCCTAAGGACCCATGACCTTGCCTGCCCCCCCAGCCAATCACCTCACCCCTTTTTGCCTACATGATTTTACCCAGTTTGTGCCCTCATCTGGTCCCTTCCTCTCCCTCTACCTAGCCTACCATCCCCTTCCCCCTCCCCTTTACCAACCATCACTTCTGCCATTTCATTCGGGAAACCCCCTGACAGTTCTGGTTACCATAAAATCAATACCAAATGTTCAATTGCTTGTATTTGCTATGTAGTTTTTGTGCATAGTTTGTGCAGCACTAAAAATTAATGAATTAATGGCATGAGTTATAATAGTGAAATTGTCATTATGGGGAATTAAAATGGTTCAAACATAACATTGTTGTTTTCTTAGACTGTAACTCTGAATTGTCAAGATAATATTTTTATTACCCCTGCATAGTAACATGGCAAGTGTCATTTATCAAATACCACCAGAAATGTGGTTTAGTTTCAAGTTTTAGATGAGATTTGGAAATGTTAGCTTATGAGATAGGGTAATAAAATGGCTACACTGAAAATGTGTGTTTAAAAAGTAAAACAAGCACACCTGAGCAAAGACTAAGAGTAACGGGGAGAGAGAGAGAGAGACTAAGAGGGATAAACAGAGAGAGAAAGATTGAAAGGAGGGTAGAAGAAGATAGTGACTTGGAAAAGTGAGAGAGACATAGAATTGTCATTAGAGACAGAGAGAGAGACAGAGAGACAGAGAGAGAGATAAACAAGCATTTGTCAATGCCAAATGTTTGCTTGTTGGCATTGGCATTGGTAGTGCAGGAGTTAGAGAGATGCATAATAGAAATGGCAGTGAAGTATTGAACTAATGCCAACCCCCACCCTGCAGAGAGTGAAAGGCATTGGGGGGGGTGCCTTTGGGTCATCAGCTGTAACACTAATACCAGTCCACCTTACTCCTCCCTGAAGACACCGACAGGTGCTGTGCTGTGCTTTGGAGCCTTTGGCCCTTACACTTCCCCCATTCCATAAGGAAATAAGCTGAGATGGATGCAGTATATGAGAATGGGGTGAATGTTAGGGCTGAAGACCCAAAGGCACACCTCGATGATTGTCAGTGGCTGCAGGGTGGGGGTTGAATGCCGTGAGCGTTACGGCCGATGAATCCAAGTCACACTTCCGACACTTGTCAGTCTTTACAGGGTGGGTGTTACAGTTCGAAACCCTGATGATCAGGGTGGTTGTTGATATTTTCACTCCAAATTTTTAATATGAGCTTTTAGGGGAGCTCGCTTCATTAACAGTGTCACTATCATGTTGTTACTCAATACTGAAATGTAATTTCACACAGTGACTGTGCCATTCCATGTCACAGGTGTGGAAACACACTTCAGGCAGAATGTGAAAAATTAAAGTTGTACTGTTCATGAAGAGGTGTGAAAAAATGGCAATGTATATGGAAAACTGGCAAAGTTAGGAATGTGCATAGAAACTGCACAACGCATACCTGTAACCCAATCATTTTGGGGAATTTTTCCACCAGACTTTCAACATGGGCATTTTGGGACCTCCCCTAATGAACAGTTGCAGCTGTCCTGAGAGTTGATTTCCCACAGCAACCATACTATTCTGTGCCACAGGGTGAAAACATGTTTTGGGCAGGATGTGAAAAATGACGGCTGTACTGTTCATAAGGAGGTGTAAAAAAATGGCAATGTTGAAAATCTGAAGTGAAAATATTAAAAACTGGCAAAGTTATGAACATGCATAGAAACTGCACAACACACATTCATACTGTAATGCAGTCATTGTTTTAAATTGTTTCACCAAGTTTGCTACATGGGCTTTTTGGAACCTCCCCTCATGAACAGTGGGACTGTCATTTTGTTAATCAGTCCTGAAATGTGACTCTGCGCAGTGACCACAGAATCACCTTTTAGGACTGAGAAATGAAATGACAGTGCCAGTGTTCATGAGGTATGATCTCAAGAACCCCATGCTGAAAATTTGGTGGCAAAATTCTTAAAAATACATGTGATATCAACCTAAGTTGAAACCCTCCATTGACTCCCAACATTTATCAGTGTCAGTGGCTCAGTAGGTAGCACACTCGCCTGTGAGGCCGGGAGATCAGAGGGCTGTGGGTTCAGTTCCCACATCTGGCACTTGGATTAATATCCCAGTACTGACACTGTAGTGCAGCATGAGAGGGGTGCTGCACTTCTGAGGTGCCGTATTTCGGATGAGACGTTAAACCGAGGTACCATCTGCCTGGATTGGTGGTAGTTCAGGTGGATGTTAAAGATCCCATGGCACTTATCGAAAAGAGTAGGGGAATTTCCTCCGGTGTCCTGGCCAAACCTCCCTCATCCACCAAAAATACCACTAACAGCTTAATCTGGTTCAAGGTCAGTTGGCATTCATCTGTATCCCCCCCTCCCCCGGGTCGTGCCTGAAAATAGGCAGGATTTGTCTAGTGCACTTACCCGGTCAACAAAAAATAAAATAAAAATTTATTTATTGAAGATATTGGATAACATACCTTTGAGTCAAAGACTTCTTTCACAAAGGTTCCACATCATTATATACAGAGACATCAGATACAATGGCAACAGATAAGACACAATAGTTACAAAGAAGCTTGTACATTAGCAAAAGTGGTAACAGAAGGTTGAAAAAACAGTTACAGAGTAAAGATGGTAATCAGTTAACAGGGTACATACACTGCAGGATGGTGGCATCAGCCATGCTCTGGTCATTATTTAGTAATCTAGGCTGAACTGGAGGTGTCCATTGTCCAGGTATAAGCACATCCTGGGGTGGCAGGACCAGGGTGAGGTCCAAATATGAGGGGGGACATGGGAAGAGCAAAAAATAAAGGACAGTTGCAGGCTGAGCCTTGAGAGATTAGGTCATGTAGTTGGGACTTGAACTGTCCAAGTCTGGGTTCTAACAGGAGGGAGTTAAGGAGGGAGTTAAGCCAGCTAGGGGCCTGGTGCATAAATGTCTTTGACCCGAAGAGGTCTTGCAGAGGGGTACCCGGAAGTGGGCTGCTATAGATTGCTGGGTATGGTGGGAGGACAAGGGTGCCTTGAGTGGGGGGGGTAAGGGCAGGTGGGAGTAAATCTGCAGTTATTTTTTTAGCAAAGAGTCATGTCTGATATTTGGGCCTCCCGTTGAAGTTAAGCCAGTTGGTGGAGGCATACAGGGAGCAGATGTGTGTGTGTCTGGTGCAACCAACTGTCAGTTTACAGGCCTTATTAATAGCCAGCCTGATTTTATTTAGGTGTGTGTTGTCAGCTGCCCATAGATTATGATACCATAATCTATGAGTGACAGTATTGAAGCTGAGACAGTTAGGTGGAGGGCTTCAGGTGGGAGGCAGTGCTTGTACTGGTGCAGTAAACCAATACACACATTAACGGTGGTGCTCAGTTTTCAGATGTGGTCATGGTAAGTGACCCCTGAGTCTTAGGTGATACCCAGGCACTTGAAAGAGGTAACCTGCTCAAGGGGATCATTGAGGGAGTTCAGTATGCACAGGGTAGCCCACTGTTCCTGCTTTGGGAGTGGGAAAACACCATAGACTTCATTTTTTTGTAGTTTAGAACTAGCCTATGCTGAACGAACCAGGATTCTGCTTCTGTAAAGGATTTTTGAAGTGCATTACAGAGAGCAGTGGGATCAGTATGAGAGCTGTAGATGATGGTATGATCTGCATACAGGAGTAATTTCCCAGAGCAATCCTTGGGTAGGTAGTTGAGGAACAAGGAGAAAAGTAGAGGGCCAAGGATAGAGCCCCGAGGGACTCCTGACCAGACTTGGAGGGGGGACGGCTGGATTTGGGTAAGTCTGACTATCTGAGTTCTCTCAGATAGCTGGCAAACCAGCCAGTGGTCTCAGAGGACAGGCCAATTTGTGTGAGGGAATCCAGTACTAGTGTGTGGTGCATATTTAACACCTTGGAAAGATCTATAAAACACCTTGGAAAGATCTATAAAAACAGCACCAGCAATGTGGCCTGTGTCCAGAGATATGTAGAGGGCATTAGTGAACTCCAGGAGAGTTGTGGTAGTACTGTGGTTGTGCTGGAAGCCATGCTGCTCAGGACACAGAAGGCTGTATTTGGAGAGGTAGTCTGTAAGCTGGGTGGCCACAATTTTCTCCAAAGCTTTTGGGGGGGGGGCAGGATTGAGATGGGGCGGTAGTTCCCTGGCTGGGTGCAGCCACCACTCTTAAAGATGGCTGTAATGAGAGTTGATTTCCATTTAGAGGGGAACAGGCCCAGTGATAGAGAGTGGGTCAGGAGCATGGTGAGTGGGAGAAGAACTTCATTAAAGGTGAGCCTAGGCAGCAAAAGATATAGTGTGTCACTGCTGAATCATGACTTGCTGAGGGCCTTGAGGAGAAGGGGAGCAGCTTCATGCTGCAATATTGTTTTAAAGCAGAACGGGGGGGCGGTGGGAGAGATGGAGGTGCTGAGGGGTGGGGAAGAAGAAATTGGGGGGAGAACACTGATAAGGTCAGAGAAAGAGGTTTTAAATGTATTTGCAATCAGGACAGGGTCTGTATTGAAAGATCCATTTGCCCAGAGTTGGGAGGGAGGTGTAGAGGAGGCTTTACCACTGAGCTCTTTGAGAGAGTCCCAGAACTTGCACCTCGAGCCCCATGTGGCAGGGAATGAAGCTCGGTAGTACTCAGCTTTGGCCTTCCAAATATTCCAAGTACATTTATTACACACCTCTTAGTAGCACTGTCTATCAGAGGGTTTACCAGTTTCCAGGGCAATATGCCATAGATTGTCGTAATCATGCATTTGGTCTAATACAGCTTGTGACATCCAAGGCATGTCAACCCCTTTGATTATTAAGGCTTACCTTAAAATCCTGAATTTGCCGGTCAGCTTTGATGAGTGCAGACACGTCCCAATTCAGAAAAGATCACTGCTCCTTGCCTCCAGAGGTAAGTATGGGGTGGGGGGGTACAGAGAAGTGGGTGCACAGAGGGAGAGTGGGGATGGGGAGGGGGACGGGGAGACAACAATGGACTGTTTCCTTTTTTACAGGCAAAAAAACCCAGCAAAGGACGGTTTTCTTCATTCACAGGGAAAATCAAATAAATATTAATGTGGGCACACTAGGGTGAGTTCCCAGTGTGTCACAATACTGGGGAGGGCATGCTAACACTGGGATTGGGCATGCCGATGTAACCAAATCATTTAAGAAGGGTTTGGGGGGAAGGGGCACATCCAAAGCCGGGAGTGGGCATCCCATTGTCAGAAATAAAAAAAAAAGTTTTGGGGCACACTGGGATGTACTCCCAGGCCCAGATATTCAAAAGGGTTGCACATGGCACAACAGTGTTCCACCATGCGCAACCCACTGATGCACCCCAGCGTGATATTCAAAAGGGAAAAGTGCTCGGCACAAATCCCAATGCGCCAGAGTGCATCAGTAGCAATGGGCGCAGTGCAGGTGGGTGTGCCCATGCATACCTCCACAGCCCCATATTCAGCCCGGATGTGCAGAGCCATGCATGCACAGCTCCCTACCCTGTGCCAGCACAAAGCTGATCCAAAAAAAAGGAACAATGGATGGCCACTCACAGGTGAGCTGCTGCATTGCAGGGCACAACACAGCAGCTGCCACCTGTGGTGGCTGCCCAAGCTCCTGCTGCACCTGACAGCACCCCCCATGCCCGATCGCGGTGACCAGGGGAGCGGGCAGTGGGGCCCAGTGGGCGGGTGGGGAGGGAGGTATCACTAGACCACCAGGGATATTGGAATTATTTATCTTTTTATACAGATGCCCAAGATTGGGCAAACAGCGGTCCACTGGACCACCAGAGATATTGGATGGAATTCTTATTTCTTTATACAGATGCCTGATTGGGCAAACAGTGGTCTGCTGGACCACCAGGGATATTGGACGGAATTATTATTTTTTTATACAAATGCCCACGATCGGGCAGGCAGCGGTCCACTGGACCACCAGGCATATTGGACAGAGGTCTCTTTTTTTACTACAAATGCCCGCGATCGGGCTGTGGAGCACATTACCGGCTGCAGGGGGCATTGGTCCCCAATGGCTGCTGCCTGGCAGGGCGCCAGGTGAAAGTCATCGAGGATCAGTGCACCTGCATGCAAATGGGGCCATAATGACTTGCAAATGACCCCATTTGCACCTTGCATACATTATGGCTCCATTTGCATGTCAAGTTTTGAATATCGTGGTTGCTGTGCATAGCATAATGGAACTTGTGCTAGGACATCCCCATGCTCCACTCTGGCCACTTGCGTTGGCGCAGTGCCACTGCACCATGCACACTGTGGGTGGCCAGGGTGCGATATTAAATGCTGCTGAGCCATGGTGCAGCCCCGTTGAATATAGCCCAGTCCACACCCCTGCGCAACCAAGCTGAGCTGTGCCCAAGCTTGCACCACAGCCTGTCGCAGTTTGAACATCTGGGCCCCAGTGTGCACAATAGTGGGGGGGATGCTGACATAGGGATTCTGCACCCTGATGTCAGCAAATACTTTAGAGAGGTTTGGGGGAGGAGGCAAATCTAACACCGGGAGTGGGCATCCTGATGTCAGAAATAAAGTAAAAACAGTTGTTTGGCACACTGGGGTGGGCTCCCAGTGTGCCACATTAGTAGGGGGGATACATGCTGATGCACGGAAGGCACCCCAATGTCAGCTTTGTTCGAGTGTGTAGTGGGCAGCAGGAGCTGTCATTGTGGAAAGCCATGCCATGGCTACTTTATTTTTTGAAATGTTTCACCAGGAAAGGCACACTGGGAAAACATATTGCTTGTATCTCTGGCCACGTGCATTACAGTGCATTGCCTACTGTGCACTGTAATGTGCATGTCCAGTATCAGAACTCAAATAAAAGGTGTTTTGGCACTCTCGTGTGGGCTCCCAGTGTGCCACAATAGTGGTGGGGTGACATGCCGACACAGAGATTGGGCACCCAGATGTCAGTAAATACTTTGGGGGGCATATGACACCAGAAATTAAATAAAACATTTGTGCGGCACACTGGGGTGGGCTCCCAAAGTGCCACATTAATAGGGGTCATACATACTGACATAAGGATTGGGCACCCCGATGTTGGCTTTACAGGAGTGTGTGGTGGGCAGCAGGAGTTGAGATTGTGAAAAACCCTGCTGTGGCTACTGTACTTATTGAAATGTTTCACAAGGAAAGGCACACTGAGCAAATGTGTTGCCTGTAACTTCGACCATGTGCATTACAGTGCATGGCCTACTGTGCACTGTAATGCACAAGGCTGGAGTCTTGTCATATGATGCTGCAATGACGAAACTGTACCTGATTGCAGTGACAGATTTCTTTTAACTCTTTGGCTTTCTTTGAAGCTGCTGTCATTGGCAGCATGTTCATTAATTGGTGGCTGAGGGACACACCCAATAGTGTCTGCTGCACTGGCCACAACACTAACACACCTCTAAAATGTACTACTGCCACAAGATGTTTGTTACACATGTACTGCATGCATGTGAGCAAGGAAACATAAAAAGAAATAATGAGTGAAAGAAAAGAAAGAATAAAAGAAAGAAAGAAAGACAAAGACAGAGACAGAAAGAAGTACCTGCTTGTGGCAACTGGGAATGAGCAGGGCACTGGCTTGAGAGTGTAGTATGTTTGTAGGCTGCACAGTGGGCTGCAACTCACAGCATATAAACAAGCATTTGTCAATGTCAAATGTTGTCTCGCTGCTATTGGCATTGGTGGTGTCGGAGTTAGAGACGCATAATAGGAATGGCAGTGAAGTATTAAAATGATGCCAACCCCACCCCCACCCACATCCTGTAGAGGCTGACAGGCATTGGGGTATGCCTTTGGGTCATCAGCTATAACGGTTATGCCATTTCACCTTACCCTACCCTGTAGACACTGACAAGTGTTGTAGTGTTCTTTGGGCGTTATACTTACCCCATTCCATAAGGAAATACTCTGAGGTGGGTGCATTATAGGAGAATGAGGTGAACTTTGTGGCTGAACAGTGCAAGACACACCACAATGCCTGTCACTGGCTGCAGGGTGGGGGTGGAATGGCGTGAGCATTACAGCTGATGTTCCCAAGTCACACCCCTGATGCCTGTCAGTCTCTACAAGGTGGGGTGCTACAGTTGGAAACCCTAACACCATAAGCGTATGTTGGTATTTTCACTCCAAATTTTCAACATGGGCTTTTTGTGAGCCCACCTCATGAAAAGTGGCACTATCAGTTTGTTAGCTGAAAGGTGGTTTTGCACAGCGGCTATGCCATTTGGCGACACAGGGATTAAAACACATTTTGGGCAGGATGTGTAAAATGACAACTGTATTGTTCATGAGGAGATGTAAAAAAATGGCACAGTTGAAACTCTGGAGTGAAAATATGAAAAATTGGTGAAGGTATGAGCATGCTTAGAAACTGTGCAACACACATCAGTAACCCAATTATTTTTGGGATTTTTTTAACCACGTCTTTAACATAGGCATTTTGGGACCTCCCCTCGTGAACAGTGGCAGTGTGGTTCTGTTAATGTGTCTGACACATTGATTTTGCACAGTGACCACACCGTTGTGCGCCACAGGTGTGAAAACACATTTAGGGCAGGATGTGAAAAATGACAACTGTACTGTTCATAAGGAGGTGTAAAGAAATACCAGTGTTGAAAATCTGGCATGAAAATAGTACAAATTTGTGAAGTTACAAGGGTGAGTGGAAACTGCACAATACACGCTTGTAACACAGTCATTTTATGGAAGTTTGTCACCAAATTTTCAACATAGGCATTTTAGGACTTTTGCTCATGAACAGCGTCACTGTTATTTCCTGAAACTGTCCTGAAAACTGATTTTGCGCAGCAACCACGCTATTCTGCACCAGATGTACAAAAAAACATTTCAGCCAGGTTATGTAAAATGACAGCTGTACTGTTCATAAGGAGGTGTGGAAAAATGACAATTTTGAAAATCTGGAGTGAAAATATTACAAATTCACAAAGTTACAAGCGTGTATGGAAACTGCACAACGCATGATCGTAAAACAATAATTTTGGGGATTTTTTTTTCCACCAAATTTGCAACATAGGCTTTTTGAGAGCCCACCTCATGAACACTGTCACTGTCATTTTGTTAATTGGTCCCGAAATGTGATTCCATGCAATGACCGCAAAATCACCTTTTGAGGCAGATTAATTCCATGATAGTGCCAAAATTCATGAGGAGGGGTCCCAAAAACCCCAAGTTGAAAATGTTGGTGCCAAAATTCCAAAAAAGGTTGAGATATGCATCAAAGTTGAAAAAACCCTATTTATTCCATTATTCTGTTCATGGTCAGCTTTGAAGAGTGCAGACATGTACCCAGTCCACCAAAGATCATTGCGCCGGACTCTGGAGGTAAGTATGGGGGTGAGAGAGGGTGTGGGGAGGCAGGGTGCAGAGTGGGTGGGCGCAGGTTGTGGGACAGGGCAGAGAGATGACAAGGGACCATTTTCTTTTTTGACAGGGTAAAAAAAAATAAACACCACGGGACCTTTTTTTTTTTAACAGGGGCATGTGGCATGCTGGGGTGGGCACCCAGCGTGCCAATGGACTATTTTTTTGTGTGGAATCTGTAGCCAATGGGGGATTTGGCACCCCTATCTGCACACAACAAAAGGGGGGGTTACATTACAAAATTCAACAAACAAACAAACATTATGCCAACAGGGATTGGGCACCCCCATTGGCACACAACAAAAGTGGGGGGGTGTTACATAATGCCATTGGGGACTGGGCTCCCCCATCGGCAACATCACTCGGGCACTGAAGCCGACAGGGATTGGGGGCCCTGTCGGCAAAGAAAAACTGTTGGGGGGCACTCATGATGCTGAGGGGGATTGGGCACCCCTCATCATACATTGTAAATGGAAGGGGGGTTATTATGCCAACTGGGAGTGGGCTCCCTCATTGACATTCTGACAGGAGGCGGCGGCAGTGTTGTGTGCACTTCGGGAGGTGTGTTGTGGTCACACTGCATGACAGCTCCACTCTCATTGCAGCGGACCTTTCGTTACATTTGGTGGCCACATTCCAAATTGCTGATGTGGTGCCTGCATGCTGTCTGATTGGGGAATGAGGGATGCACCTACTGATGCATGCCCCTGCATTCACCCAACAGTGACCACACCTCCAAATCTGCTACTACTGCAATATGTTGGCTGTGTATGCGTGAATCAACATAAAAACACAGTAGTCTAAAGCACTGGTGGTCTGGTGGTGGCACTGGTGGCTACAAAACATATGTGTACTATTCTGGTTTGGCAGGAGGGGCCTGTGAGATAGAAAGTGAGAGAAAGAGAAACACTGCAAGACTGAACTAGAACACACATTGAATGTGTTGACCGAAAATGATTGGTTGACCTATAGTATCTAGTCTACCCTATTTTCCCTGCCTAACCAACTGTCTATAGTAAAGCAACAAAGAATACCACATCTATTGTTCCAGAGTCTTGGAGCACGCAAGGGCAGCAAGCCCAGAAAATAACACAAATGAGAACACAAAGCACTGGAACGGCTGCCTGTGACAGCTGGGCACTGGGCAGCAAATAAAAAAAGGAAAAGATGCTCTGTAAAGCAATGGCACTTGGAAACAAATGTTTTTTTCTCTGAAAACAAAACCAGTAACAACTGAGCAACACAAAGAAAACAATGTAAAAGCACTAATACTAAAATATGAATTGGTGTCGCTAGGAGTGGGGAAGTGTTGGTGCCGGAGTGTGTGTGCAGTCTTTCTGCACAGATGCGATTCGGGGTGGGAGGTTGGGGGATTTTTCAGTTCACATAAAAAATGGGAAGACATCTTTTAAAAAACAACAACTGGCCAACACCAAATATTCAATTGTTTGTATTTGCTATGTCGTTTTGGCTATAGATAGTGCAGCAGTAAAAAATAATAAATTACTAACATGAGTTATAATAATGAAATGGTCATTACTGAGGAATGAAATAGTTCACACAAAACCTTGTTGTTTTCTTAGATTGTAACCCTGAATGGTCGAGATATTTGTCTTACCCCTGCATATTAACATGACAAGTGTCATTTATCAAATACCACCAGAAATGTGATTTAGTGGAATGACCATGAAAACAAGTTTTGTAGGAGATTTCCAAATGTCACCTGCTGTGATCCTGAGATGAGGTAAAAAAAATGGCTATATTGAAAAAGTGGGTTCAAAAGTGAAACAAGGAGAGACATTTACTGTGGCAGCATGAGTAACATCAACTGTTCTTAACAGGCCACTTGCACTGACCTGTCTTTTCCCTGGCAAAATATAATGTAGTGTCCTAATCACTGTGATGATTTGTGGAAGAGTTTATATACAATGTCACTGGAATATAAAATGGATTTGGTGCTGTATTTATTTTGCATAACTAGATTAAAACACTTTTCGTCAGTTTCTTTATACCAGAGTCTGGTCCTCGTGATACACTGAGCTCTTGAAATCAGGGGGCATAACAGTTGCAGTCACATTGTGAACATGAAGCAGCACTAACAGTCTAAGACAACAGCGTATTTTTTTAATTTATCATAATATTTTATTATAGTGCATGGTGGAATGTTAATCTGTCTCAAAATTCCACTATACTGAAATGCTGTTCAGCCACACTGAAAGCAATGAATAGAATGATGTGCTGACTGTACATGCAGAACAGCATTCCATTCATTTAGAATGAAAGGAGCTAGCTGTGCTTCAAAATCTCAAACTAAAAACCACCATGTGGTAATGTTGTTTTAAACACCACAGACAATGGTAGCAGTACTTTTTTTTAACAAGGGCACAGTTCTTTACCTTCAACTGAATATGCAGGATCAACCAGATATTAGTGGAACTGAAGTACTTACAAAGCAGTTTATGCCTCCAGTTCATTAGTTTTCTTGCTAAGCGAGAGGTCCAATCACAATGTTTTTTTTTGGTAAACCCTCTCACACAAGACCAACAACCAATGGGAGTGTGCACTGCTAGCAAAGGGCCACTCAGTCCCTAGCAACCACACGACCCACCATAGAAACAAGCCATAGCTTCTGAAATACAGTAGTAATTGGGAGACAACAATTTATTTTACCTGAAAAAATATATATTTAGATAGCTGCAAATAGTATTAAAATGATTAGGGGACACCACACACTATATAATATACAGGGTGGGCAACCCCATGCAGAACCAGTATGTTCTGCTACCTTAGGGTATGATTACCAAGGACCTCTCAAGCTTCGCTGCTGAGGTCACAGAGAATCATACCCCTCTGTGGCAGAAAACACTGGTTCTGCATGGTTGCCCATCCAGTATTCTCTATTTAACTCCTCCAGAAGGCAGCACAGTGGTTAAGACATTAAATGTTGCCAAAACAGTCAGAGTGAGCAGTCTATTAAGAACTGTTGATTTCACTTGTGCTGCCACACTGAATGGCATTCCTTCTTTGACATAAATGGCGGCCTTAAATGGGACATGATAGGCTGACAAAAAAAACATAAAGATCAGTACAGAATGAGTCAATGGAGGCATATATCCCTAGGTAATGAGTAAAAGGATGACAGTACCCTTATAAATGTGAAAACAAACACTTCAATCAAGATGAACATGTAATTAATGAAAACTACAGTCAATTAAAAAGTATTGCCATTAATCTAGTGTCTTTTTTTACAGAATAACAGTGTATAGCTTGGAATGCTTTTGGTTATACTGTATATATTTCTTATACTTAGATGTAATGAAGATCATGACAATTGTTTGGGATAGTACATTTAGGTATAATGCAGCATGTTGAGATGGAGAAGCGTGTGGGAGACTAGAGACAACCAGCAAACAAGAGACAGCAGATAATGTGAATGATGACGAGTGTGGCAGGGCTTTGGAAGAGCAAAGGTCTGGAAAGGGGAGAGGAAGCATGAGGTGCAGACCTTCAAATATATATAGAGAGAATGCTATATAAAGACTCACTCCTGTAGGTTGCTGTCTTAAAGCACAGTCTGTGGGTAGATTCGCAAAAGTCGGTGCAAGCTGCATAGAAGGCACCTTGCATTGATCACTGGTGCACCAGAGACCCTGTGTCCAATTTACTATCAAGTAGTGTCCCAGAGGCAAAGTTTTGTACCTTGCAGCAACCCTAGCACTGTGCCAAACAGACCGTGCATCAGGAAGGTCTGCTGCAAATCGTGGGGCAGCCATGCAGCAATAGCACCATGGACTGCAGTCAATGGTGGCCATTGCACCCCACCAGCCTTGATCCCAGTTAATAAATAAAAATCCCTGGTAGTCTAGCTACCTGCAATCAGCTCCGATTCCATTTATTAAATTAAAAAAATACAAATCTCTGGTGGTCCAGTGGACCCCAGCCCCAATCCCAGTTAATAAATAAAAATCCCTAGTGGTCTAATGGACCCACGATCAGCCCTAATACCATTTATTGAATAAAAAAGTATCACCACTGTGGTTCAGAAGATGCCCCCACCCCCATTCCCTGACTCCTATACACTTCCAACCTGGTGGTCCACCCCCCACCCCAACACATCCATGCTGCTCAGGGCTGGAGGTGGTCTGCTGGACCACCAGGGATGGTATTTAATTTTTCTTTTTGTTATACCATGTTTATTAATTTTGACAACAAGAGAATAGACTTCCACACATTCACACCAGGGAGTAGTCCTGGTTCCATAGCCCAAAACTGGCTGTGGTTACTATGTACAGCGACAACTATGTACATACACAGCTGCAATGGACATTGTCGTAGATATAAAGTTGCTATCCAATGATCAGCATATGATGTAGGGCAGGCAAATATTAATCTGAAATTGACAAATTAAGGCAGGTACTTGCCTCCCCCAAAGTGAACCTATTTAAAGTAGCTGCTTTACTACCAGTAAGTAGAGGAAAGGAATGCACAGCTGTGTCCTCTGGCAAAGAGAGAGAGAGAGTCCCCCCACCCCTTGGTGTTCAGCGGATCTCTATGTTCCAATGGTGTCAACCTATCATAGAAACAATTGAGAGTATATATACCTTCTCAAACAAAGAGATTAAATATAGAGTTAATCCGGTAGTCAAAGCATTAATCATCAGCTAGTCTCAACCTGACAGACAGAGCAATGCTCCAGGCACTTTCAATTTGTATTGAATATACTGCTTCCAAAGACATCCACCTTTTATTACATAGCCCTTTCTTACCCTTTACAGTCATTTGTCTCTTTATTCTTCCCAGCACCCACATAAGATCTCCCACCCTCTGGCCATATGTATGTGGAAGCTCATCTTTCCAATGCTTCAGAACAAAGGATTTGACCAGGGCTGATATTAAAGAAAGATGATATTTAGCAGTAACCCCTGTAACTTGGGTCAGGTCACCCAATACACAGGCCATGGGTAGTATAAATTCTGAATAGTCTAGAATGGGGTCCATGACCTGTTTAATTGTAACCCATAGGGGCTGTATTTTGGAAGAGTCCCACATCACATGTAGGATGCCCCAGGCTTCTTATCACACCTAAAGCATAGGTCTATCTGTCTGAGGTGTCTATCACAAAGCTAAGCCGGAGTATAGCACATATTAGAAGAGATAAAGAACTGCATGTTCTTATGTTTAGGAATAGGTATGTATTTACAGCTCTTCCATATATCTTTCTAGTTAGGCCTTAGGGGAGCCATGATCGTGTCCCAGTGTGGAGTCTGTACCGGGGAGGATGGACTCAAAATATTCAGTAACACCCTATAGACCTGTGAGACAGGATAAAGTACTGTATAAAGTCTGTCTCCATTAATTTTTCCCAGGTGAACAAGTTTCTTGGGAGGTTCTCCATCCCTCTCATCACCTTGTCCAGTAGATTAGTAAGCTGAATCCTTTTAAAAAAGTGTATGTCATCACACCTGGATGGGAGAACTACCCTATCTTCTTTTATAAAATCTGAAAGTTTAAGGTCCACCAAATGGTTGCCCATTGTTTGGTAATTATTTGCCCCCCCTAAATGAAGGTTAGGGTTACCTTACACAGGTTGATCTTGGGCTTTCATTTGTTCCTTCCTCTGTGCTGGGGTTAAGAATGACCACCAGGCCTTTACTGTTTTACCTATTGGAGTCATCTTATATTTTTAAGGGAGCCCTTCTGGGTTAGAGAAAAGTAACACCTCTGGGGAAACACCAATTTCTTTTAAGATCTGTTTCTTTATTTGGAGCCAAGTAGGCACATATTCCTCTCCCTCTGAATGTCCACCCCACTGTCCCATTAAATCCAACTGCCCCGCCATATAATATAGCTGAAGATCTGGAAGTTTAAAACCCCCCATGTCATGTGGGTGTCGTATAGTGTATTTTTTCCTAGGAGGCTTAGAGTTCCATAGAAATTCAGATAGGAGTTTCTTGATTTTAATAAAGCATGAATTGTGAATAATATATGGAGCTAGGTGAGTTGGGTACAATAGTCTGGGCAGTAGATTCATGTAACCAATCCTAACCTAGCTGTAAAATTCAATGGGAGTTTATTCCATCTAAGTATATATGTCTCCTCTGATTGTTGAAAGCAGCTTTTCTATATTTGCTTCCGCTTCTTCCTCTATATTTGCAGTAATCCATATGCCCAAGTGTTTGATTAGTTTTGGAGCCCAGTAAGTCTGCAGTGGGTTTGAAATCTGCTTTACACATATGTGGGGTAAGGGGGAGAACTCATGTTTTGTTCAGATTCAGTTTGTAGTTCGAAGCTATAGAATATTGCCGAATGATTTCTAATGCCCGCCTAAAGCTCTCAGCTGGATCTTGTAAATGTAAAAGTATGTCATCCACAAAAACAGAAAATTTAAGTTCCCTCCCCCCAAGATTGATCCCCTGGATCATTGGCTGTATGCTAATCGCCTTTAGGAGGGGTTCCAGGTAAATGTCAAACAAAATAGGTGATAGGGGGCATCCCTCTCTAGTCCCGTTTTCTAATTTGATTTCTTGCGATAAGTATCCATTATATAAAACCTTAGCTGTAGGGACTGCGTATACATTTTTTATTCCCTTAAAAAGGCCCTCCGGGAAACTCATCCTCTTCATGGTGGCAAACAAAAAATCATGGGAGATCCTATCAAAGGTCTTCTCGGCATCCAAAGAGATCAACACCATGGGTAACTGAGAGTCAGTTGCTCGGCTGAGGATATGATGGAGCTTCCTAAGTGTGTCATGTGCCCCCCTGCCCGGCATAAACCCTACCTGTCCTTGACTAATTAAAGCTGGATTGACTTTCAAGATTCTATTAGCCAAGATCCTCGTCAGTATCTTGATATCTTGGTTCATCAATGAGATGGATCTGTAACTTTCTGGTAGTTCTTTTGGTTTGTCTGGTTTTGGGATAAGGGTAATTTACAGTATGCTTGGTAAAGTTGGGTATGGGACACTCCTTCCTGCATTATGTTAGGGAATATATCTTTGAGCAGGGGGAGTATAGTTGGAATATGTCTTTTGTAAAACTTGGCTGTGAGACAATCTGGTCTGGGTGTTTTACCACTTGGTAATGATTTAACCACTTCTAAAATGTCCCCATCTCTTATTGGGCTTGTCAGCTTCCTTGCCTACTCCAAGTCTAGCACAGGGAGAGGTATGTTATTGAGAAATGCCTGTATTTCATCCTCATTACTAGTCACTCCCCCTTGATAAATCCCTTTATAATAGGATGTAAAAGCATCAGCCATTTCTTGGGGGTCAATTACAGTTTCCCCTTTCACCCTTATTAGAGTAATAGTTTGTGCTGCCTCCCATTCTTTCACTCTAGCTGCTAGAAGGTGGCTGGGTACATCCTCTTGTATTAAATATTTAGCTTGGATCTTTTCCAGCCAGTAATCCACCTTGCCATAAACAATGTCAGCCATCTCCTTTCTAAGATCTTTGAGCTCGGCATTTAAATCTATAGATGACCCTTCTAGGGGGAGCAAGAGAGTCTATACCCCTTGGATAAACTCCTCCCAAGCTCGTCTCAGCCTATTTCTCCTCACTGTGTATCTTTGGGCTGCTCCTGCATATAAAACTTTACAGGCTGGCCAAGCTAACTTTTTGTCCTGTAATGTTTGATAGTTGGCTCTGGATGATCTCTTTAAGAGCATCTTCTAACTTACCCTGGATTTTAGTGTCTGTCAGGAGAGATTCATCCAATCTCCATCTATATGGCCTAGGTGGATAAGATTCAATCTTCCATGTCAGCTGGATTGGGGAGTGGTCAGATAAAATTCTACTGTGGGTAGTCATTTCTTTAACTCCCACTAGTGCTTCCTTATTGACCAGGAAAAAGTCAATCCTAGAGTGGGTTTTGTGAGCCCCTGAGAAAAAGGTCATATTGTTGGTCCCCAAGTTATGGGTCCGGTAAGGGTCCACCAGCACCGTGGCCTCTAAAACTCTACTCATGGCCATCTGGGCCCTAGTTAGTGGCTTTTTAGATGGTGGTTTCCTATCCTCCCAATTGTTTAAACACAAGTTCCAGTCCCCTGCTGGAATAAGGGAGTGTGTTGATAGCATAGCTATGTCCACTTCTAGGGAGGCAAAGAAGTCAGGGTTAGATGGTGTGGGGCCATAAATGGAGGCAATTGAAAGATCTTTGCCCAATATAGTGCCTGAGATAAAAATCCCTCTACCATCTTCCCTTGCTACCACTTGTGTTACTGTATATAGACATGCTTTCCCAATAAGAATTGCGACACCCCCCAAGACTGTTGCACTTCCCACTCCTAACACTTGGCCTACCCACAATTTTTTAAGAAGGTCCAGCTCTTCTGTCAATAAGTGGGTCTCCTGAAATGCTGTGAGTTGGGCCCCGATCTGTTGTATATGTCTCAGAATTGCCAATCTTTTCCTTCTATCCCTAAGGCCTTTGACATTCCAAGAAATGATTTTAACATTTAACATTATGTATGGTCATACCACTACCCTTCACTCTCACAGGATCTTTATCCATCCCTTTTTGAAACATTGGACTCTCTCTCTCTCTTCTCAGTTCCCTCTATCCTCCCTTCCCCACACAGGTTCCTGATCCATAGATCGCCCTCCTAGAAAATGTCAATCCATGAATGAGCATTTCCCTGAGTACCCACCAGCCCCTCAATCCCAATATAAAGCTCATGGAGCCCATTGTTGGGGGGTGCGCCACACATTTATCTGTTCAATACTCATTAGCTTAGTCTCTTGAGTGCATCAGGAGGCCACTCCTTCCCTCTACTTGGTCCCCAATAACCCCTTAAGTACCCTGTTCTTGCTATGGGGTATTCCTCTAGTGTGCTACCTCATCAATCGGGTTGGTGACAGAGCCAGGAAACATCAGGTCGAGGTACAGTCCTGTACCTTCGTTCACTCTCTTTAAGTTCTCATTGTCGGGAGAGAGAACTAAGAAGGGGGACATATGGTGCAACCAGGTCCTCTCCCCCATCAGTCATACATTGGAAACATTTTCCTCTCCCCACTCTCTCACTCCAAGTGCTGTTTACAGAAATTTTATTTGGTCTGTTGGGAGAAAGCAGTCATCTACTATGAAGAGGGTGCATACCATCCACCCTGTCTGGATGGGTATAGGTTGCCACTTTTTCTTCTCTCCCTCTAGAAGCTGGAAGGCAAAAGTTAGTAATCTTCTCGATAGAACATAAGTCTGTGCACCAACTTCTCAAGCAATTGCTGGAGAGCTAAAAACATATGACTAGGGGGTAGCCATGACCCAATTGTAAGCACTCTCCCTTGTGACTGGAGGCAAAGACAAACCAATCCCCTAGACTCTTCCTCCTTCTCTAGACTACCCCCAAGCTTATGTGGTCCACACCATCTCCCACCCCCCCAATAAAGCCACCAGAAATCCCGCAAATATCCACTTATATCCCTGGGGAAATTGGGTGTTTTAAACAGCATACAGGGGCATCTTGCCCTAGTGCCTTATCCTACCAAGCCCCCTGTCTCGACCTAAGGCTACTCCAAAGAGCAGGGTCTTCTCCCCCCGAACCCTAACCAGTCCCAAACAGGTTTTTCTTTTTCAGCCTATAACCTCGCCCTTCTCCACTCAATCCCCCAGTTAGCTAAAACTACACAACTAGAGAACACATCACAAACACATTTGAACCTTTCAATAAATTGTAAATAGCAGAAAACACTTAAGTCCCAGCAGAATATTCCAAGCTCTCACTTCACCAGTTCCAAATTTCACTTAGGACTCATGTTCTCAGCACATAATCAGGTTGGAGATTTAAATAGTGATGGAAGCTCGAATCACAATCCGTCCATGGCATCTCACGCTGTCAGATATTTTTTCTCTCCAGACTGAAGCTTCACCATGAGAGTCACCGGATACTGCATTCTAAACTTAATCTCAACTTGGTACAGTTTCTTCTTAATTTCTAGGTATTCTCTCTGGTGATACCAAACTGATGGAGTCTGGTCTTGAAACAGCCAAATAGACGCCCCATTCCACTGCAAATTTTTTATCTGCTTGGCTTTGCTGAGGACATGGGCCTTTTCTTTATAGTTCAAAATCACAATTAATATGGCAAGAGCCATGGCCCTGGGGTGGGTCTCTCTAAGGGTGCGATGTGCCCGTTCCACATTGTATGCATCCCCGACTGGTGTTGGGCCCAGCAGCTTGAAGAGAATCTCCTGTATGAAGGATACATAGTCTGTCCCCTCAGTTCTCTCTGGGAGCCCAGCCATTATTAGGTTGTTTCTCCTGTTGCGTGATTTCTGATCCTCAATTCGATCTTCTAATTTTCTAATTTGTTTGTGCAGGGTGATCATCTCCTGGTGGAGTGTCGAAGTTTTTCTTTCTTGGGAAGAGACCCTGGCTTCCACATCTCCCATCCTCTGTGCCAGGGCATTTAGAGTTGGTTTTACCGTGGAAAAATCTGCCACTAGCCCTTGTAACATTTGCTTAATTTTTGAAATGTCATCTGAGGATGATTTGTTTCCCCCATCAAGTTCCGCTTCATTCTCCCGGTCCTCCAGTACTGGTGATTGGGTTTTCAGATGCTTCACCACCGGGACATGAGCAAACAAGGGCTCCGCATTTCCACACTCCATCTCGGCCAGCGATAAATAGCTGCAATTTATACCAATCAGCTGGACAGAAGTTTGCAGAGACACCTTAGTAACCTAATAGATTTGTTTACTGTCCAAAGAAAGCCCTTAGTAGCTTTTGTAGTTTAAGTAAATCAGCAGGGGCCTAGCAGCAGTACTCAGGATGTCCTCTCTCCTCTTAGCTCATCATGTCAGTATTTTTTTATTTAATAAATGGAATTGGTGCTGATTGGTGGTCCATTGGACCACCAGGGATTTTTATTTATTAACTATGATAAGGGCTGGGGAGGGTCCACTGGATCATCAGGGATGTTTTTCAATTAATAAATGGCATCAGAGCTGATCATGGGTCCACTATACCACCAGGGATTTTCATAACTTTGAAATAGGGATCGGGGCTGGGGTGGGGGAACCATAGCTCATTGCCACAAATGTCAAAACCCTCCCAGAGGACATGTCTAAGTACTCTTATAAATACAATGCGGTTACTCAAGTGCAAACTGCTCTTTTGCACATAAATGATTTATTTAACTCATCCTTTAGGCCAGTCCATCAGTGCAGCAATAGTGGCACCACTCACAATGTCAGCAACTTGAGGTTGGAAACAAACTCAGGTTGTCAGAGGCCGCCTAGAAGACGAGTATAGTGAATCCTAGGAGAAGCCTTTTTCCTCCGGGGAGGGAGAGCAGTCTGCTCTGCTGCTCTACTTACAATAGTTGAAGATATAGGGCCATAAGTTGGAGTGGTGCTGGAGGAGGTTGGGACTGATGGAGGACAAACTGGCTTTGAAATCACATTATGGTGATTATCAAAGGACCATCTCCTGAAAAAAAGTCTGATTTTCTGTCCAGGGATATTGCTGTGGCAAGGAACAGACCAGCTCAGCTTTTTCGTATGGTGGACTGGTTGTTGCACCTGGCCTGTCTCCATACTGGGGAAGCAAGTTCAAGTACAAGATGCTATGAGTTTGCTCTGTTATTTGCTGACAAAGTGTCCTCTATCAGGACTGAGATCACCTCCAGTGCTGCTCAAACAGTTTTTGGGATTGGACCAGTGATGTGCCAGGGCACCCCTCTTGTGTGGGGTGAGTTTGATTAGTTGGAGTGGATGAGGTGGTTGAGATAATCATGTGGCTGCGGCCAACCCATTATGATTTAGACCCAAGTTCAACCCAATTTCTGGTTGGCTGCATAGACCTGATTAGACCTGATGTTGCTGAGATCATCTGGTGTTCCTTGGGGAGTGGGGTCTTTCCAGTGACCTTGAAACAGGCCCTGGTGAGATCACTTCTGAAGAAACCTTCATTGGACACAGAGTGTCTCAACAACTATAGACTGGTCTCAAATCTCCCATTTTTAGGGAAGGTTTTGAAAAAAGGGGTGGCTCTTCAACTTGAGACTCGTTTTGCTTCCTCTGCCACATTTGTGCAATTCCAACCTGGATTTAGATCTGGGAATAGCATGGAGACTGCCCTGGTGAAGGTGCTGAATGGTTTCTTTATAGCAAGAGATAAGGCAGATCATACCATTCTATTCTTCTGGATCTGTCTGTGACATTTAACACCATGGACCATGAAGTGTTACTGGATCAACTGTGGAACTTGTGTGGACTAACTGGCAATACCATCAGCTGGTTTAGGTCCTACCCCATGGGTAGAGTGCAGAAGGTGACAACGGGGTTATCTACCTCTAGTCTGATGCCTCTGTGCTGTGGAGTTCTATAATGTTTGGTCCTGTTACCTCTGTTGTTCACTGTGTGTGTGTTTTCTTCCCCAGGAGATGTTATCAGGTGTTATGGGCCAGGTTTTCATTGCCATGCTGATGATTCCTAGCTATACTTGTCCTGTGTGTCTGGAAGCCAGATGACAGCCTCCATGTTTAACACCTGCCTGGCTGAGATCCAAAGTTGAATGACTCAAAACTGGCTACAACTCAACCCAGGCAAGACAGAGGTATCGGTGGTTGATCTTTGTCATCGGCAGGATGGAGAAGGATTGGAGAATGATCCTGGTTTGAGACTGGGAGATGTTCCCTTGACCTCCTCTATTCAGGTTAGGGATCTTGGCATGGTCCTTAGTAATGGTCTGACTCTAGATGCTCAGGTGCTGGCTGTCATCCGAAGTGGCTTTCACCATCTTATGAACATTGCCCAGATCTGGGCCTTGATACCAGCTGATGACATTGCCACCCTAATACATGCCTTCATCATGTCCAGTTTGGATTACTGCAATGCTCTGTACCCAGGGTTATCTGGAGGCAATCTCCACCATCTGCAGCTGGTGCAGAATGTGGAGGCCAGGCTGTTAACAGGTGCATCAAGATTTGATCATATTATGCCTGTTCTCCATGGACTGCACTGGCTGCAGATAAGGTGGAGGATTGCCTTCAAGGTCAGATCACTGAACTACAAAGCCCTGCATGGCCAGGGACCAGACTACCTGCAAGACCGTTTGGTTCCTCACTGCCCAACTTGATCTCTCTGTTTCTCCAAGGGATGCCTCCTGGTGGTTCACATGGCTATGTTGCAGCAGTTGGGTGATCGTGTTTTCTCCATTGAAGCACCAGCCCTGTGGAATTCATTAGCAGGCTATTTGAGGGAGGCACCCTCAGTGGAAATCTTTAAGAAAGGGCTAAAGACATCCTTATTTAATCAGGCATACAATCAATATAATTATTGAAAATGTTATACTCTATTGGCTGTCTTGTTTTTATGCAGTAAATAGGTGTATTATGATTTGTTTTATTTACTCTGTAATGTGTTTGTTGGAAGTTCTTTTTGATGATGTTGCGTTAAAGAAATTGTACAGTACTCCGAACCTCCTGGAATGGGTGCTTAAGAAATAAAGTATTTACATCTATCTATCTATCTATCTATCTATCTATCTATCTATCTATCTATCTATCTATCTATCTATCTATCTATCTGTCTATCTGTCTTTCTGTGTATCTATCTATCAATCTAACTCTCTGTATGCCTGTCTGTCCATCCATCCACCTGTCCGTCCATCCATGCATCCATCCATCCATCCATCTATGTATGTACAGGTATGTATATATGTATGCATCTATCTATTTGTCTGTCTGTCTATCTATCTATCTATCTATCTATCTATCTATCTATCTATCTATCTATCTATCTATCCTGTCAACTGGGTGACCACCACTGGTAGTGCAGTTGGAAGCAGCTCATGGAGTGGGAAGGACATTTATTGTTGTTGTGCTGCACACATTAGCTTGAGTGTGCACTTGTGTGCCCTAGTTACTGACATCCTAGGGGAAGGGTATAAAGTGGAAATATCCTGGCCTTTAGGGTAAGCCTGGCTGACCTCAGGTTCTGCACCTGGCTTCTAAGGTGCCAGATCCACACATTCTGGATCCATTCTGTAGCTGACAGTGAGGGAAGCTTTTATCACCCCCACCAGAGAGGGATAAGCTCTGGGGGAGCTTTGTACATGCAGGTATACCCTTGGAGATGCCAGTGAGATGGGGCCAGGGCACCTGAGCAGATGGAGCCAAACAGTACTGCAGTGGGCATAAATAGCAGTATTGTAGCTGCAAAAAAAAATCCCCATTGCACATCCAACATAAAGATATAACTATAGCTATAATATAGATATAGCTATAATATAGATATAGATATAGATATAGAAATAGATACAGGCATTTACATAGATATAGATATACAGAAAATAGAGAGGTTCACAGGTTCTTTTTACTGTATAATAATATAATATTTGTTTATTAGCTGATGTATGTTTGCCAACCAAAGCGTTTGGTTTGTTTCGATTAAAGTTATGTTCAGGTTTTTAGTGTTTTTTTAAAACAGCAGATAATTTTTTTTTCGTTGATTGATATTTAACAGGTTTGAGCTAGCATAAAAAGGTAAACTGTGTAAACAGGGATTTTCTTTTATCTGGCATTTGTGATGCTAATGTACTTTCTTTTTATTTTTTTCCGATATAAATGTGATATGTGTTAGCCTTGATACAGTTTTAGTGTTCTTTATGATTTAAATTAGATTGTATTACTTCCATATGGATTTTGTGTTTTTGTAGTTACAGAACAGACTTTTATTACAGTGGATAGGCAATTTATTTGCAGTCAAAAAAAAACTGAATGTTGTGGTATGGATAGGTGACTAATATAAAGATGTTTCCTTAAGGATTGCATTTAGCTAGTGGGCTAGATATTTAAAAGAGTGCTTGGCAATAACACAAGTGGTTGTTCCATGCAACTGAGTTGCTCTGGAGCAACAAATGGATATATCCAACAAAGATGTGCCATAGCGCATCTCATCTGAATATATCAAAAAAAGTCTGTGGCGCAAATACAGTGTGCTGACACATCCCCCAGACAGGTTTGAATACCAGAAATGGGAAATGCACCAATGCATCACAGAAGTGCACAGATTCTGGATATTCAGACACAAATATGCAAATGTGCCATAATGCATGCAAGGCTCAGATGGGGTCATTTGCATATCATTATGGCTCCATTTGCATGAGTTGTATAGGGTCGGCCAGCAAAATGTGCCTGGCTCCCTGCACAGCACGCAGTGTTGTCAGTAGAAGTCCAATGGTACTCTCCTCCCTGTCTGTAACCCCAATCACCCAAAATAAAGATTTCTTTACTGCCCTGGTGGTCCAGTGGTACTCCCCTTTTCCAGCCCATAATCCAGATCATCGTACAAAAGAATGATTTAATTCCCTGGTAGTCCAGTGGCACCCCCCACCCACACAGGACCACCAGCCTACCCTGCTCCCCCTCCGGTCATTGGCAGGCACAAACCCTCCCACATAGCTCCGCGGCTGCCTGCCAAATGACAGCTTACAGTATCTGCTGCAAGTAAATCGGTCCACACTTTGAACCAATGGATTTGCAGTGTGTATTGTAATAGGCATGCACAACTTTGTGAATGAATGAATGGCTTCATTCACAAAGTTGTAATTGACAATTACAATATGCACTGCAAGCCTATTGGTCCACAATGTGGACCAATGTGCTTGCAGCAGGTACTACAAGCTGTCATTTGGTGGTCATCCATGGAGGTATGTAGATGTGTTTTCTGACCGCTGATGACCGGGGGGCAGCTGGGTGGACTGGTGGCCCTGTGTGGGTGGGGAGTGCCATTGTACTAACAAGGAATTAAATCAATCTTTCGTACAGCGATCAGGGTTATGGGCTAGGAGGGGGGTGCCATTGGACCACCAGAGTAGTAAAGAAATCTTTATTTTGGGTAATCTGGGTTACTGGCAGGAAGGGGGGATCTACTAGACTATCAGGGCACATGGTGAGAGATTGTGCACAGTGACTGGGGGTGGTTGCCACCCACTGATGGCAGCTACTGTGTTGCACCCTGCACTACAATGGCCCATCTGTGGATGGTTACTAGCTGAGCCTTTTTTATGGGGCTCAACTTTGTGTGCATGTATGCAGCACATCTTTGGGATGTGCCAGCAGATGTGCCACACATTTGGGGTTGAATAACGGGATGTGCTGCATATGCATGGGCACACCCCTGGAGAAGCACCACATACATTATCTTTTTGCCGCAGTGCATTGGGAATTGCGTAGCACATTTTCACCTTTTGAATATTGCCCCAGGGAACATTTCTGGGCCTTGAGCGCTGCAACTCTGTTGCACCAGGCGCAACCCCTTTCAATATCTAGGCCAATAAGTGCGCTAAAGTTTGCATTGCACTCAAACTCTGGTATTCCGTTCATACCATTAATGGTAGTACTCATGTGCATGATTAAGGGGATGTTGTAGTGGTGGTGTGTGTGTTCTCTTTTGGATGATATGCCCAATTAAGGTTCTGTTTGTTCTTACGGTGGTTGCTGGGGTAGATGGAAAAAAAATCAAAGTTATTTCTCAAAAACAGCATGGGAATTTCTTCAGTGTTCTTCTCAAATGTCTCAATTTATTAAAACAGCACAAGCAGCTTAATTTGACTTAATTTTAATTGGTTTGCATTTGTATTTCCCCACCCCCTTCCCTGCCAGAACACCGCTGAAAATAGGCAGTACTAGCAATCTATTGCTTAATTGGGTGATTTTTGAATTTTGCAATATATCAAATCTGGGAAATGTTTTATTAGTATAAATTTATGTATGTTCTTATTTTTTTTTCAGAAATAGGTTGTTTTAATTATAGATCATACATTTTGTAAATAACTAACATGTTTGCATTGATTTTAAAGAGCAACTTTCTACTACAATAAAATGCTTAACCCCACTAGATGTACGCCTACTATGTTTTAACTTTATTGTTTTCTATTTTTTTTTTTTCCATTTCCCTGTTGCAGGTCTATTAAACAGTGTAGCTAATGCAGTACTTATTTTACCAAGCCTTTCAAAATATATCTGACTCTTCCTTACGTACTTCACAGTTCCTGTTTATGACATCACAGTCTGTTGTCATGGTGAGGACTATAATATTATAAGCAAAATCACTGTGAGTTTAATTGGGAAAGGTAAATGCTCTTTATACAGATTTGTGGGATAGACTATCAAGATATGCTGTAAACCTTGCATAAAAACATTGCAAATGAATACAAGTATTCTCTAGTAAAACTGTCATAGCTGAAACATCATCTATAAAAGTACATACTGAAGCTGGCCTGGTGGCACTGAGGGCTGAGATGCTGGATGCCTTACCTCATGCTATGCCAGTGACTCGGGTTTGGGAAAGAATAGGACCACTGGGGAGCTAGCTTTGAGGGGGGTTGGAGCAGGATTGAGTTGCTGTACAGTTCTCCCCTCCTGGGGTGGCAGCCCACTCCTCCATAGTTCCGTTTCCACCAGGTGGCGGTCCGGTGGGAGGGCAGGTGAGAGGGAGCGGCGACGTAAGTCTGGGTGGGGTGGAAGGGGCTGTTGGATCCTGGTATACATGTGTGCCTCCACACACATGCATGCATGTGTACATCATGATCCCGTGGGGTTAAAAAATATAGAAATCAATAAAGAAAATATGGGGGGGAAGGAAGTACATACTGAAGTTTAGATTTGCATTTTATTATTATGTAAGAATTGTGCATATGATTTAATAATATCATTAAGAAGTGCATTTTTATATCTAGTGTACTTCTCTGTGCTTTTATTCACTGTGCTTTTCACATATTTTTAAAATCAATTAAATGTACGTAGATTATTTTGTATTATGCTTAGTGGCCCAGATATTCAAAAGGGTTGCGCATGGCGCAACAGTGTTGTGCCATGCACAACCCACTGATGTGCCCCAGTGTGATATTCCAAAGGGAAAAGTGCACCACACAAATCCTGATGCACCGGAGTGCATCAGTAATGTATGCAGGCACAAGTGGGGGGGGCACACCCATGCATAACCTACACAGCCCGATATTCAGCCTGGGATGTGCAGAGTCATGCATGCGAAACCCCTACCTGCGCCTGCACAAAGTTAAGCCAAAAAAAAAAAGGAACAAGTGATGGCCACCCACTGGTGAGCTGCTGCATTGCAGGGTGCAACATGGCAGCTGCCACCTGTGGTTGGCCACCCGAGTTCCTGCCGCACCTGGCGGCGCCCCCCCATACCTCATCACGGGCATCAGTAATAGAACCTCCCCACATCCAATATCCCTGGTGGTCCAGTGGACCGATTGCTGCCCGATCATGGGCATCTGTAACTCATAAAATACCCTACTAACCTGGTGGTCTAGTATACCCCTCCCACCCGCCCACTGAGCCCACCGCCCTGCTCCCTCCCGCCAGCCGGGCGGGTGGCAGCACCTCACCCTGCCGCCGCCCCACCACCCGCTGACTGACAGCTCGGTAGGGCTGTATGCCCATTGGTTCACAGTATGAGCCAGATGGGCATGCAGCTTTATAGCATTAGCTAGTCCAGATATGTGAATGAATTCATTCTCATATCTGGGCTGAGTAGTACGGTATGGCTGCACGCCCATTGGCTCATGCTGTAAACCACTGGGCATACAGCCCTACTGAGCTGTCAGTCGGCGGCAGTGGGGGGCAGGCGGTGGTGCTGCTGCCCACCGGCTGACGGGAGGGGAGGCAGTGGGGCTCAATGGGTGGGTGGGGAGGGGGTACACCAGACCACCAGGTAGTAGGGTATTTTATGAGTTACAGATGCCCACAATCGGGCAGCAATCGGTCCACTGGACCACCAGGAATAGTGGACATGGGGGGGTTCTATTACTGATGCCCACGATCGGGCTGAGTGCGGTCCACTGGACCACCAGGGATATATGATGGGGGCTTAATCTTCATGACAAATGCCCGCTATCGGGCCCATAGATGTCCACTGGACCACCAGGGATATATGACGGGGGGATTATTCTTCAAGACAAATCCTCACGACTGGGCACATAGCAGTCCACTGGACCACCAGGGATATTGGACAGGGGGGGTTCTTTAACATGAATGCCCATGATTGGGCTGCAGGGGTCATTGGTCCCCAACGCCTGCTGCCTGGCAGGGTGCCAGGCGCAAGTCGTCGGGGATCAGCGCACCTGCATGCTAATGGCATGCAAATGGCACCATAATGAGATGCAAATGGCCCCCCCGATGTGCCTTGCACAAATTATGGCACCATTTGCATGTATCCTTTTGAATATCATAGGTGCTGTGCATGGCGCAATGGCACTTGCGCTAGCGCATCTCCATGCTCCACTCTGGCCACTTGCGCTGGTGCAGTGCCACTGTGCCATGCACAGTGGGGGTGGCCAGGGTGTGATATTCAAAGCTGCTGCACCATAGTGTAGCTCCGTTGAATATCGCCCAGGTCACATCCTGCGCAACAAAGTTGAGCTGCGCCCAGGCTTGCGCCACAGCCTGGCGCAGTTTGAATATCCGTCCAGTGTGTTTCACATCAATTTTAGAAAATGTATTTTTAAAAACTATGTTAAGATAAAGTTAGCATAACAGACCAATCATAAAATGTAAGGAAATGCTGAGTCAAAAAAAGTCCCTAGCTCTACAAGTTCTTTTTTTTTTTTTTGTACTTTCTCTTTTTCTCCTCCTGGTCGCCCTCGCCACTCTACTCCTTCGGGCTAGCTCAGTGCCCTCCAGTCCCTACTGAGTCTGCCCCTAGAGTGCCTTCTGGTGACTCCCTAGTTGCCTCCTTCACCTTCCACAGAGGGGTCTGCCCATAATTGCGGACTGGGTGGCTGGAGCTGCCGTCATCCAGAGTGCCGCGGGTTGTTTTCCGTTTTTTCTGTCTCTCCCCTTCCTCCCACTGAGGATGCCGGCTCGGGCGGAACGTGCTTACGCACGTCTGCCAAGTGCCGGATGATGTCCTCCCCCTCCCCGACTCTCTATAGGAGTCGCCGCTGCCCCAAGGGTCGGTGCTCCCACTGGCTCTTGCGGGCGAAGGGTGCACCAAACACCCCCCGGTATCCCTCCCCGAAGGAGGAGAGCATCTGTGGGGACGCTCGATCCTCCTTCCCCCTGCCAACCCCCGACGACCCAGGCTCGTTCCCGAACCCGCGTCACCGGCGTAGCACGAGGTGTGGCATCCAGCGACTCAACCCTCAGCACCACCGGGCCGACCCAAGTTCTTTTGTAAACAAGATGGTAGGATGTCATTTCTTTTGTATCTGGATCAAAGACACCACAATTATATGTAGAACTGAACCAACAACATTATTAAACTCTATTACCTTATTTACACAGACTAGGGCCCAGATATTCAAACTGCGCTCAAAAGTAGCGCAACAGCAGGAGCAAGCACAAACCAGTTGCGCAAATGCGCAACAGGTGCAATATTCCAACATGGAGCAGAGCAAATTGCGCAAGCAACCAACGTCTGAATATCACACATACTGCGCCATCGCGCAACCAGGAAGGAGAAGCTGAGCCAAAATGTTGCGCATGGAGCAACCAGGGAAGCTCAGCTGAGCATTCCAGAGCTGCCATAGCGCAAGCACAGCCCCCCCCAGAGCAATGGAACTGCACATCCAGGGAGGCAGGCTGGGGCCCACCACCAGCCATGCCACACATGGGCACAGGAACACACTGCAGAACCCACACCACACCGGCACACGCCAAGCACAGCATCACTGGAGGTGGGACGGATGATCCACGTGCCCATGGGGACAAGCCAACAAAGCACAGCAGAGCCCTGACACCCCAGCACAACCACTGGCAGGCGGAGAGTGCCACACAGGGGTTGACAACCACAGTGCACATCAGCCCCCCGTATGCACAGCACACCCTGCACTGTGACCCCAAGACACCACCCATGTTCAGTGACTGGCACTGCAGGAAACCATGCAGTCCCCCCAGCACACGTCAGCCCCGAGCAACACAGAAGCCTACAAGCCAGACACACCCTGTGCACCCAGCACTGGGTGGCAGCAGATGGCAAGACCAACCGAAAGTCACTGCCATGCTGGAGATACCTCCCCATGCACACACACACACACACACACACACACACACACACACACACACACACACACATACCCAGGACCATACCACCCCAGATGGCATGTACACCCCTGCAACTGAGCACCCATAGCCAGCTGCAAATCAGAGACCAACACAGTATTCATATCAAAATAGAAATGTATATTTAAATATCAAAAGTAAAGAAACAAAGCAATAACAACTATTTACAAGGGGGGGAGACAAGGTAGGGGTGTTCAAGGGTAGGGATGAACAACTTGGAGAGGGAAGGCAGGGTGGTAGGGATGGGAGAAGTGGGAAGGGAGCAGCCGCTATGGCCCAGCTGGCTGCTCATCCTCCGCCTGGTCCTGCACCATCCTGTGCCGCCTCCCCCGAAGGCCATGGCATCTGATTGATTGGAGGATGGCCTGATTTTCGATCGACACCCGTGTGAGGCCCCGAATATCGTGGCGATTCTGCTGGAGAACCTCAAGGCCTAGGAAAATGGGAACACAGTCAATGGCTGTGACTGACCACAACCCTGAACACCACCCAACCTGCAAGCCATATAGCCAAATGTCCCGCACCTGTGATGGCATGCACCCACCCACAGTGAACATGCACATGGCCATCACAAACAGGCGGCACCAGCTATGCGCACCACCGCTCACACACACTGCCCACGTCAATCACAGTACAAACTAGGCTTGGCAAGTGATGTGGCAACATGGTGCGATGCCAGTTACACAGCTATGTGCCCAGATGCCTGCTGACCACCAGTGACGCGATACACAGACGTACTGTGATACTGCACTGTGATGCATGTCACCTGTGTCGTGCCTACATACATGGATACATAGACAGTGTCGGTAGATAAGGCCTATGGGCCACCCAGTCTGGCCATTTGACCTTGTAAGTTCACTCTGTTTTCCTATAACTCTGTTGCACCTTACCCTGACCTCCAGAATTCCTGTATGGCTATCCCATGCATTCTAAATCCTGTGACAAGTCAGCCCCCACCACTTCTCTGGCAGGGTGTTCCACTTGTCCACCACTCGCTCTGTGAAGAAATTCTTTCTCATGTTTCCTCTGAATCGTACTCCTCCAACTTCATCCCATGCCTCTAGTTCTGGAACATCTTTTATGCTTAAAATAGTGTTTTCCTGCACTCTGTCCCCTGTAAGATACTTGTATGTCCCCATCATATCCCCTCCTCTCCCTCCTCCAGGGAGTACATGTTCAGTTCCTTCAACCTGTCTTCATAGGACTTGTGATGCAATCCATGCACCATCCGTGTTGCCCTCCTCTGAACCCTCTCTACCCAGTCCATGTCCATACATAGGTATGGTCTCCAGAACTGTACACTGTACTCCAGTGTGGGCCTCACTAGTGTCTTGTGTAGTGGAATTATGACCTCCCTTTGTTGTGTTGTGCATGGCTGGTGGTCTTGCCCCCAGCATGCAATAGCATCCATGAAGTAATGATACTCACACTCCTCCAGCAGCTGGGTCTGCCGCTGCTGCTGATGCTGCTGCTGCTGCGGTTGGGGCACAACACCCCTGGCACCGGGCCTGGCACGGCCCACCTCACCCTCGCCCCAGCGCCCTCAAAATCCGGCCTGTGGGAGACATATGTTGAGACAAACATCAGTGTGACTCAAAGCAGAGTGCCCCTGCCCCAGTGAGAGTGCCTGCCCACACAGCCATAACCATCCATCGCACAGCTGACACACTGACACAGCCAACCGTGTCCGAGCCGGCACCTATGCACAGCCACCCAAGCACACACACACCCCTACAGAGAATATAGGTGCATAAATGGTACACTCACCTGGCTTAGGCACTACGCCCCGCCTGGCATGTGACCGCAGCCGTGACAAAAGTTCTGGCTCCCTCCGGCGGAGGTCACTGTACCGGTGCCGGCACTGCTCAGCAGACCGGCCCCATCCAGTGATCTCCACCAGATCAGTGGCCACTTGCTGCCACAGCTGAGTCCTGGCACTGGTGAGGGGTGCCTCACCATACAGACCATCATAGTGTGGCTCAACTAGGGCCACCAGGTTGGCCACTTCAATCTGGCTCCAGGACACCACCCTCCTCCTAGCCATGGCACCAACTTTACAGCAGGCAATATGGCGCCCTGCTGTGCCGTAACCCCATGTGGAGTTGTTGCGCAATAGACCACCACAGGCTCCAATCACGCTGTTCGAACAGCGCCGTCACTTCACATGGCGCTGTCACCAGACAGCGCAATAGGGACATACACATGGCATGCCAACAGCGCCAGGGGTCAGAGGGCATACACAAGGTCATGGCAATGATGCAAGGCTACGCACAGTGCCATCGGATGTATAGGCATCCTGTGCAACTGCCAAGCTGCGCACCAGTGCCACAGTGGACTATCGCGCAGTAGTGCCACAGCGCCATATAGTGCCCAGTGCTGTAGCACCACTGGCACAATGGTGGCCATGGTCTGAATCACCTATCGCGCTCAGCAGGTTTGCAGCACGATAGACGCTTTCGAAAGCTGTCTGGGCATGCGCAATGCAGTGTGGCACACAGCCACAAACCTGCGCCATTGGCTCAGCCGGACCTTCCGTATTGCGCAAAGCGCAAATACGCGATATTCAGCCGACATATGCAAATCATGCGATCAGCCATTCAAAGGTGCAGTGGCGCGATTAGCATGTCATTAAAGTTGCGCCACACCTCATTTGCATGTGTTGCGCTATAAAAATGTGACAGTGGGTTGTGCTGGCCAGATTTGGTTACTGCAGGTGAGCGGTGAGTTACATGCTGTGTGATGCTCAGGACAATGCTCATGGGCGGAGGATGATAAAGGCTGAGGGGGCTGAGCATGAAAAGGGCACTTAGAAAGGGACAAAGGGCACCCTTTCTATCAGTATCTGCCTTGCGGAGAGGAAACGTGGGGGGCTTCCGCCCGGGCCGGCAGCTATGCTCATGGGGAAATGCTGTCGACTACACAGTGACAGGTGTCCACTTCCACCCATACAGATCACCATGACTGACCAGAGCCAAGCTGAGGGTGTGGACGGCGGGCGTAGGAGGAGGCCGAACTTCACCGCAGCAGAGACAGAGGCCCTCTTCCAGGCCTACTTGGAGGATGAGCCACTAGTGAGTGGACGGAGGGGCACCCCTCAGGAACGTGCAGCTGCATGGGAGGGGGTAGCTCGGGCCATCAACCTGCACGGAAGCCACCAGCGCTCCATGCAGGAATGCAAGAAGAAGATGGGGACTGACCGCAGGAGGCTGAAGGAGAAGGTGGCAGCCTTCAGGGCGGCACGTGCTGGCACTGGTGGGGGCCCACCAGTGGTGTTGCAGCTGACCCCTACAGAGGAGACACTGGTCACGGCCATGCAGCCGAGTACCATTGCAGGCATACCAGGTGGAGGATTCCAGACAGGTGGAAGCCCATCACTGCACGGTATGACATGGTGGTGTTGTTGGGGGGGGCTGTTGTTCACATGCACTCACAAGTACTCTCTTTCTGTTACAGATCCTGTTTGTCTTCAGGAGACGGTGGTGGTGGTGGGTCCAGACAGTGATGCAGACCTGCTGGACGTGGAGGAGGGACCATCCACCTCCGCCACCAGCCTGCAGGCACTGCAGCAGCAGCATGCATGCTGGGCCAACAACTCTGGTGTCAGTGATACGGGTGCAGGGGGTGCACAGCCTGTGTCACAGCAGTCTGGCATGCAGGTATGCCAGCATGCTGTGCCTATGGCAGTGGCACGCACCTGCACCATTGATGATAGCAGGCCTGCAATGGCAGTGATAGTGTGTGTCCCATGACGGACACATGGCAGGCCAGCACATGCCCCTGGGCCTTCCTGGTTCACACCTGTGTACCAGCATGCTGGCACAGTCCCAGGCTGTGCCTGTCAGCACCGGTGGGGCAGCACTGATGGCTGTGCAGGTGTCTGGCACTGTTGTCAGCACGGAGGTGGAACAGGTGGACCTGGGGGCTCAGCAGTTGGAGAGGCGGCAGCAGCAGTCGCACACCAGGTCTGGGGGTACAGTGTCAAGCAGTGGCACATGTCCACCACCCTTTGATCCACCCATACCTGGTCCTGGCGAACAGCGCCTACCCTCAAGGGGTGCTGTGCACCAGTACCATCCACACCCTGGGGGTCAGGATGCCATTGGGGCACAGTACCCATTGGACGTGCACACCCGCCTGCTGCAGGACTCAGTACAGCTGCAGGGGTGGGTTGCAAGGTCCGTGGAGGCACTGTCTGTGTCCGTGGAGTGGCATAGCAGGGAGTGTGCTCGGGACCGAGCCGAGCTGGTCCTTATGCAGATGGATGTGACCGCTGCCATTGACAGGCTGACCCAGGCAGTGGTCTCTGTTGCGGACACATTGGCCACACTGTCAGGTCCCCTGTACCACACACCCCACACAGTGCGCTCTCCACTCCCCATTCCCGGTGTCATGTGACACCAGGCCTGTCGATGCCGGGTTCTGCTGTGGGCATCCCGAGCACCCCTGGTGCAAGTTTGTTTGGCAGGATGCAGACCCCTGTGTGGGCAAGGTCACGTTCGCGCAGTGGGACCCCTGGTGGTGCACCAGCGCCACCCGATGTGGCCCTGCTCAGCCTGCCAGTGCTGCTGGACCACGGTGGGGCCACCCACGCATCCGTGGTGGCCGGGACAGTGCTACCTGACTGGAGCTGGCTCTCCAGTGCAGGCCCTGTCTGGTGCTGCCCTGTGTGCAATGTGTGTCATGGTGGGCAGTGCACTGCTGGGTGCTCTGCTCACCACGCTGACACACAGACCTCCTGCACACTCTCCAACTGCTGTCCACAGGTGCGTCGCATGATGATGCCTGCATTGCACTGTCCACCAAGGTGCAGGGTGCCCAGGTCCTGACACACGTACGGGACAGTCCAGGTGGTGGGGTGGTTGGTGGTGCTGTGTGTTGGCAATGTCGTTTCTGCAGTGCAGTGCTGCTGCCCATGTACGCTGCCTGGTGTGTGTGTGTCCATATGAGTGCTCACCTCTGATGGTGTGTTGGTATGCCTGAACCTTCAACTCCTGACCTTCATGCACGGTGTGTTCCCTGTGTGCCTGTGGTTTGCGATGGACAGTGTTGCCTGCACATGTCCCCTTGACTTTACCTGTGTTGGGCGTAGTACTCTTCTGCAATGGTGTCCCGGTGCAGCTGGCCTGCCGGTCAGTCGGGGTCCCTCCGTCCTGGAGGGGCTGCTCATCACTAACATCACTGGGCGCCACTGGCGCCCCATCGCTGTCCTCTCTTGGACCTGTACGGCTATCCATGGTCTTTGGCCATGTTGTGCAGGGATGCAACAGGCCAGGAATATCCCACAGGCCTTTTGGGGGCTGTACTGTAGGCTCCGCCGGAGGTGTCCAGGCATTGGAAGCGTGCCTTGAGCATCCCAAACACCCGCCTATGATGTTACGTGAGTTGCGGCATGTGTCTCATTGAAGCATAGCTGCGCTGGGGTGGGTCGCTGGTACGGTGTGAGCAGCCAGGGATGGAGTGGTATCCGAGTCACCTGTGTGGAGATAGTGGAGATCAGTGTCGTGTCAGGTCCATATTGCCCATATCCTTGTGTGCCACTACACATGGCACCTGTGCTGGCCCCACCCTTGACCAGAGTTTGCATTCCATACATGTGTACTCACCCACTAGATGACCCGTGGGATGTCCCCACTCGAATCGATGGCACAGTGCAGACTGGTGCCATATGAAGGCATCATGTGCTCTGCCAGGTGTGTGGGCAAGACATTGATAATGCACCCAGTGGCATCACACACCACCTGGCAGTTGACACTGGAAAACCCTTTCGGTTCCGATATGCCTGGCTGTCGGGGCCAAGTGGCATGCGAATGGCCACATGGGTGCAGTCTATGGCCCTTGCGCCAGGCATCGCTGCTACCCTGTGGAACTCCTGCATGTTTGTTATGACGCCTGCCGCGGTGTTGGGGAAATGGATGTACTCCGCAGCATGAGGCAGCAGTGACTGAGGAATTGGTGAGTGATGCGTGGACGGGCTGTGTAATGCCTGTGGTGTCCCCTGTTGGCCTCTGGAAGGTGCCCGTGGTGAGCAGGCACATGCAGGCTGTCACCTTGGTCTCCACGGACAGAGCGTGACTCCGCCGTGAGGGTGCCTGCATCACATCACTGCACAGCTCGCAGAGCCGTCTCAGTATTGCCCTGTTCAGGTGGTACCGGCCCACAATCTCGATGTCTGTGTACAGCTCAAGCTGATGCGGGCACGATACCACCTGTTGGGGCATATCACTGACGGCCCCTCCGCGGCCACGTCCTCTGCAGCATGGTGTCTCACCTCTCATTACAGCTTCCATGTGGAAGCTGGCACTGTCCATCTCCTGGCTTCTGCCCCGGCTGCTGTTCCTGTGTTACCCCGCTGCTCCCACTGCTGCTTCCACTGCACCAGGCACCCCCACCGCCTCTCTGTCCTCCTGGACCCACTGTCCCTCTCGCCCTTCCAGCTCCTGTCTCTCTCTCTCTCTCTGTCTCTCCCCAGTTTGCGGCCTGCTAGGTTCTTGCGCTGTTTCCCGAGCTTTTTATTTTGGCTCAACCGTACTGCGCACTTCCGTTGAGCCACTCTTGCGCATTGCGCAAGTGTTCGGATATCGCATTGCGCACTTTATGCATGGACCCGCCCCCTTCGGTTGCGCATGCCTTCATTTCCATTGCGCTGTTGCTCAGCATGTTTTCGGTGACGCAACTGGCCCCTTCTGAATATCGCAGAATGGCGCATTTTTGGAGTTGCGCACGCGCAACCCTGTTGCGCATGGCGCAACCCTTTTGAATATCTGGGCCCAAGTGTACATTTGTGTAAAACTGGTTAAAGGTGCTATACAAACCATATTAATTCAGCTATATTCTTCTCGCTGTTTTTTTATACTGTAATTTTGTTTTTCTGATGTTGCAAAAGTGAACATTTAATAAAGATATCTTATTTTTATCAAGAACACAAGAACAACACGTTTGACCTTTAAGCATTAAGACACAACCGGCAGTTATTTGTCTCAAGGGACATAATGTTGTACAACATACAGCCAAATGCCACACACCCCTAGAGAATGATTAACTCACCATTCACATAATCTCTTGGAGTGCTGTATTGATATGTTAATGAATGTTTTAATAGTTTTCTACCTTGTTCTGCATATAATTTGATTGTGCATGTATTTGTATCAAAAAGTAACATGAAATGGCACCCAGTGTCTGGTTCCATTTAGTCTAGTCATATCAAGGATAGTTACTGATGAACCAGCAAGAACAGACAGAGACATCATTTATTCACTATTTAATTGCCTTGATATACATATTGTTTCAGACATTACAACTAGTCATCAATGAGGGTACCGTGGCAGTAGTGTCACAAGATCTTGCAATATTTGGGAACTTGATACTAGGCACCACTGTAAAGCTGACATAATGCTTACATACATTCAGAAAGCTGTTCTTCATAGACTTGTTTTATATTTTTTGAAATTGTGTTACAACATGCAACATCTTTAACAAGAAATACAAATAGAAGATTCTGAATAAGGTATGTGATGGCTTTATCATCTTCATGCTATATACTCTAGTGATACCAGTAGAGCTGTGACAATTTATACTTCCACAGGTGGAATTTTGGCAAAAGAAAAAATTAAACTTTCACAAAATTTTGGAATGCACTTTGTCAACTTCCATGGAAATTCAGACTTAGAATGGCAGAATACATTTGTGAATGGTGGATTATTATATTGAACTGAGGAAAACAAATTCCAGAGAACTGATTACTGTCAGTGGTCAGTTCTGCAGAACTCTTTCTGCAGTTTAATATATTAAATAACTCGTGTACATAGCTTTGCTGTCTGGAGTTGTAAAATTGGATTAGTTTTAGTGTTATTGTGATTATTTAAGTAGACTTGCCTGATTTCAACCCATTTCAGCTGCACTTTTGGTTTGTCTCACTGGATGTCTGTACAATATGGCACATGTCAGGTGGAGAGATGAAAAGGAATGAGATGGAGGAGGTGACCAGGTGCTGTCTGAAGGCAGCAGCTGACAAGAACTGTCATTACCCTATAAATACCACCGTAAGTAATGACTCTGGTAAATTATGGTTTGAGCTATTAGTAACATAAATCAGTGTTATGCAAAAAGTGTTTAGCAACATATTTTTTACTTAATACTTTCCTCTTTTTCTCTCTTTGTTTTGTACAGCTTGAATGATGTGAAGGAGACTGTCACACAGCCACCTGTCAGAAACTACAAGCCATTGACATGTATGTCTGACTATCATAAGGGATAGAGAAAAATGTGAGTATTAGAAGCTGTTCAGCACTTTTTTATTTCCTTAGTTCGTGTTCAGTATGATGTTGATTTTTTTCACATAAATACCATAGCAACACATGCCACGCCAACCCCACTGCTGAAAAGATTTTTGAAAAAGTAAATGGCTAGTTAGTTTAGTTTATTGATCAGTTTAAAAAAAACTGCCATTAAACATACACAATACAACAATACAGGACTAGCTTTACATTGGCAGCACAGATTTAAGTTAAAGAAATACAAAATCACACATACCCCCATAATGCAAAGCATTATGGGATATATATGCAAATCACCACAAAATGTTATGCTGGTTCAATTTTAAGCAGAAATTCATGGTGCTGAAAGGCCTCTCACACAGTCTGCAAAGGGTACCAACAGAAGACACAGACATTTGTTTCATCCTATGGCTATATGTGTTTCCCCTGATGTGATGTAATTTCCTGTGCCTGTGATTTAGAAAATGGATGCCTGTAACTATAATAGGAGGGACAACTGAATGGGTTATAATTCTGGCCCTAAAAGTGTTATGGGCTTGGTCAATAGGGTATGCAAATCAGATTTCCATTGGTAACAATACTGATTAATTTAATCCTAGATTAACTTTTCCTTTTAACCATCTAGGCTGTGTGCATATGATGTAATTTTTTCCTTCAAGCTGTCTGCTAGTAAAGTTTCCTTTTCTTTGGACTAACTTTGTACAGTATGTGACTAAACATTCTTGAGCTAAGTGACCAAAGTTAATCTGTCCAATCTGTGTTCTAACCAACATGTTAAATGTGCTGAAAGAAAGTCTTAATAATTGTTTATATGTTTGATTGAGAATTATATCTATTTTATCCAGCTTTTCAGTCCCTCAAACTTCTACCGCATAAGCTGCACGTGAGATAATGTTTGCATTAAAGGCTTTGATCATGGTAGCCACAGTTTTGCCACCATATAAGATATTAAACCTTTTTAAATAATTTTACTAATTTCTGAAGCTTTTGAAAGGCCCACATAATGTTTTTATTCCATTGCTTGTGAATAGTACACCTAGATAGGAAAACTCTAACAAATTCCAATTTATTTCCTGCCAGAGTGAGAGATCCGTACTTCTTTTTACCTCCGAACACAATCATTTTTGTTTTATTTGGATTTGGCTTAAGCTTATAAATTTTGCTTAGTGTATCCAGTTTATTTAATGATCTCTGAAGACCCGATCTGCTAGTGTAAATTATTGAGAGATCATCTGTGTAAGCAAGAACCGGGACAGATTTATTGTTTATTTTGGGCAAGTGAAATGAAGGATTATCTACAGTGATACATATATCATTAAAGTAAATATTAAACAAGGTCGGAGCAAGCATGCATCCTTGACTGGCTCTGCTATAGTATTAATTTTATCTGTTAATAACCCTGATTAAGTGTATTTAATTTGAGCCCACATATGTATATACAGTCTTTTGATGAGCATTATAAGATCTTGATCAGTACCTAGATTGCAAATTTGTTCCTACAATAGTGAACACAAAATGGTATTGAAAGCTGACGTGAAATCAACAAACATGGCAAAAATAGACTGCTTCTTTATGTTAGTGTATTTTTCGATTAGATGATTTAGTAAGAATATTTGGGCCTCAGTACCAGAATCTTATTTATTTTTTATTTATTTATTTAGTAATCAGAATTACAACCTTTGAGCTAAAAGCTAATTTACAAAGGATCATTGTCACAAGGGTAGGGGAGGGTACATAAGTTTGGAGTCAATAGCAGCTTACTAGACATTGTCAAGAACATCTAATAGTAGGAAAAATGTGAACAGGAGAAATCAGTAAACATTGGCAATAGCATAACTATGTAGGATAACATAGGCAAATAATAAAACATAACCAAAACAAGGGTACATAGTCAATGGGGTTGGGTTCACAACTCATGCCGTACAATTAAGTGCTTAAGTCAGAGTTAGGTGCTAGTTTGAGAAAAAATCAGAGGTGGAAGCTAGGCAGGATCTTGTATTGGGAGGAAGGAGGAGATGGAGTTGCTCATCAAAACTGATACCCAACAGTTACTAGGCTATAGCCAGAGGAGCCAGCTTAGGCATAGTAGTCAGAAAGGGTAGAGGGAACTAATCAGGATTAGGTAGGAGTAGAGAAATCATAGGAGGGGGATGACAGTAGGCTCAAAGGTGGGTGGTGTAAGGAGATCAGCGGGTGAAGGTTTGTCAGGGAGAGTGTGAGAGGAGAAAAGTGAGCAGGCAGGTGGGCAGACATGGGCAGGTGGTGAGCAGGGAGTTTTGTGTCAAATTGTAGAAGTGAAAGAAGAACCTTGGCAAGCCTAGGGTTCTGGTACCTGCTAGGCTAAGAGTGGCTGTGGCAGCATATAGGAGGGGAGATAGCCTTTAGGAGCATGACTTTGGTGAATCTTGAAGAATCTTTTCTGAACCCAACCTGTAGTTCAGATAATATTTTTTTTATGTTCTAACCAATCTGTTAACCTATTCAGCAAAACATTCACAAAACTTTAAGAGATTGTATCCAATAAGCTAATAGGTCTGTAATATGATGGATCTTTATGTGAACTTTTTCATGTAAACACGACTACCGGATTTACATGATAGCAGTGAAAGCCTAAATGCGATCACTGTTATTGCAAAGCCAGAGTGCTGAAAATCAATTTCAGCACTCTGACTCCCTGGCGAACCGCAAAATGACACAGAGGACTTGTTTTTTAAATGTTTTATGCATTACAGATTTGTTAAAGAAAGACACCAATACTGTCACCCACCAGTCAATGTTAACGAGTATCAAATTGATAGATATTTTATCAGGGCCTGGAGTTTTATTGCTCTTAAAACCTTCTTTAGTTATTTTAACTTTGATGTGCATAAATCATGTAAAAGAGTCACTAATCTCCAGAATATCTGTGTGTTCAATAACAGAATCATTATAAAATACATATGAATAGTGCTTAATACATATATCTGGTGCTATATAAATATAGTGCTGAATTTTGTACTTATTTGTACCTACAGCTACTAATCACCAGTATTTTTTATCATTTTTTCCCAACAGCATCTAACATTAAATTCCAAAGTTCCACTGATGTAACTTCTGTTGATTGTTAACATGTTCATTATATAGTTTGCTACACCTATTAAGATTCTTTAGATTTAGTTTAGTAGGATTTTGTTTTTCTGGTAGAGGTCATGTCATGGCTTCCTGAGATAGTTCTGCTCAGTGTCTGCTCCTGCCTTTTCCATCAAAATTCATTGGCCCAGATATTCAAACTGTGCTCAAAAAGTGCTCAGCAGCAAGTGCTCAACAGCAGGAGCAAGTGCAAGTGCACTGCGCCCATGTATAAGAAGTGCGATATTCAAAAACTGCACAGGCCAAGATGCGCCTATGGCCGACGATTGAATATCTCACCACCTGCACCATAGCGCAACTAGGGAGGTGAAGCTGAGCATGACTGATGTGCCATAGCACAACCAGGGACGTGTCCCAGCAGCAGGGCAGCAATGCAACAGCACAACGAGGGATGCAGGGGCCCACCACCCATGCCACAGATGGGCACAGGAACACACAGCAGAACAGACATTGTCCCCCCATACCCCATGCACTGCACAACTGGGGGAGGGCTGGAATAACCACTGGCCCATGGATACCAACAACCAACCCACAGCTGGGCCATGGTACCCCGTCACACCCCATGGCAAGCAGTGCCCGGCACACAAGGATGGCCGACCACCCCGTACCACACCATCCCATAAATGCAGCGCACACCCTGCACCATGATCCCCATATACCCTGCCCAGGAGTAGCACCCAACAGTGCAGGACACTCCATGCATGCCACCACCCCCACTGTGACAATGCAACCCTGTGAACCATGGAGCCATGCAAGGCAGCCCCACCATGGACACCCTGCAGTGGGTGGCAGCAGACAGTGATGGAACAGATGCATACACAGTGCCACCCTGCACATCCCCCCTGAGGTACAGCTGAGAGACTGACCATGCGTCAGCACGCGAGGTACCCCACATGCGACAGGGCATGCCCCGGACCCCATCTCCAGTGGTACCCTCCCAAGGACACATCCCATCCCAGCACTGGCCACAACAGCCACCACTGACACACCAGCAGACCCTGCATATCACAGACATGCAAGGGTGTCAGCTGCACAGGCCATGGACAGTCTGACAGGGGTGCCATGCACACAGTGTAGGCCCCATGGACCACTGCACACAGGCATCCAGTGCACAGAGTACAACACACAAACCACAGACAGTGACTGATCCCCCTGCCCACACCATAGGTGGTTCACCTCTGCTCACACACACACACACACACACACACACACACACACACACACACACCGCCCATGGTGAACCACCCCAATGCCATGCACACCACTGCATCTGAGCACCTGTAGCCCACTGCAAATCAGAGACCACCACCGTTGTCATAGCAAAACAAATGTATTTAAAACCGGAAATACAAAAACTATATACAACTATATAAAATGGGGGGGGGAGGGCCACATACCAGGTGGGGGTGGGTAAGGGCAGGGGTGAACATATGGGAGAGGGAAGAAGGGGTGTGAGGGTAGGTCCGGGGGGAAGGTGTAATTAGGGGCATGGAGTGATCATCGTCTGCCCTGGTCCTCCTCCACGTGGTGCCGATGTCATCTCCTCCTCCTCACCCCATGGCGGTCCATTCTCTGCAGGATCTCCAGGGTTGCCCTCACCACCTGGAGCAGCTCCTGCAGTCCTCGCTCCAGCGCCTGGAGTCACTGTCCACTTAGGATGAGGGAGCAGAGTCAATAATTGTGACTGTCCTGCCCCCTGCAGCCCACCCATTGTGCATGGCATACAGCCATGTGCCATGCCCCTGTGATGGTGTGTGACCACCCACAGTGACCATGTCCACAAGACCTGCCTACCCAGGCAGCCACAGCCATGTGGACCACTGCACACACCCACTGCCCATGTCCTGCACAGCACCACCGTGGCTGTACAGTGACTTGGCAATGTGGTGTGAAGTCAGTGGCACAGCCATGTGCCCGGTGCACGCATGGACCACCATTGATGCACTCCCAGACATGCAGTGCCACTGGACAGTACTGACTGTAACAAGTTGCGTGCATGGCAGTGGTGTCAATGGATGGTGGCCATGCCCCGCTGCCTGCCCAATTATACAGCATGCAATAGTAATCATGGATGTAGCACACTCACCATCATCAGGGTGGTCCATGCGCCGCTGACCACCATCACCCCTCCTGGCTTGCTGCTCCTTCAGGCGGCTCCTCCGGTCTGTGGCCTGCTGGTGTTCTGCGGGCACTAAGGTGCAAAACATGGAGAGAGGAACATCAGTACAATCCTGTAGCAATTTACCTCCACCCCAATGTGTGTGCAATCCCACACAGCCAGATCCACCCACCCCACACCCTGATAACACCACCACGACCAACACCGGACGGCCCCCCCATGTGCCGGACACATGCAACCATGATAACCGTATGGACGATAAAAGTGTATGGATGTTGCACCTACCTGGCCGTGGCACCCTACCCCTCCTGGCATCTGCCCACAGGTGGGCAAGCAGGTCAGGGTCCCTCCACCTCAGTTTCCCATATCGGTTGTGGTACTGCTCTGCCATCTGCCCCATACCAGTGGCCTCCTCCAGGACGTCGGCCACCTCCTGCCACACCTGACTCCTGGCCCTGTCCAGGGGTGCCTCCCCAAATAAAGGCCCAACATGTGGTGCCACAATGGCAACAAGGTTTGCCAGCTCCACCTGGCTCCACTGCACAGCACGCCTCCGCGCCATCTCTGCTGCTCAAATCAGTCAAAATGGCACTCTGCAGCGTGGTCCTGCCACATGCAGATGCTGCTCGGTACAGCGCTGCCATTCCCTATCGCACTGTCACCGAACAGCATGATAGTGGTGCACCCATGCCTGATGCATGGCACCTAGGGGGCAAAGGTCGGGCACAGGGTCAAGGGTCTCTGGTGCAACGGACAGCCACAGCGTGATTGGAACCCAATGCGTGTAGCGCGATTGGGTGCCTGTGTGCCACCTCCTGTAGCGGCCTACCGTGCTGTTGCACCAGTGCACCTACTACACCCCAGTGCCACAGCGCCATATAGGTGAACAGCGCTGTAGCACCACTGGCACTATGGTGGCCATGCCCTGCATTGCCTCCTGCGCACAGCAGGTTAGCAGTGCGGCAGGCGCCTGTGTCATCAACCCGGGGCATGCGCAGTTAGGTGCATACTGCGCATGTCACAGAACTGCACCCTTGGCTCAGCATGTTCAACACAATTACGCAAAGCGCAACAGCGTGATATTCAGCCAGCATATGCAAATCAGTGAATCAGCCATTCAATGGCTCAGTCACTGCATTTGCATCCACTTAAAGATGCGCCTCGCCTCATTTGCATGGGTTGCGCTATAAAAGTGCTACATTGTGCTGCACTGGCCATAGTTGGTTACTGCAGTCTATTGCGGTGAGTTGTATGCTGTTTGGGAGTATGGACTGTGGATTTTGAGACATGCATGGGACTGCACAGTCACAGGTAACACCTGTCATTCTCACAGGCAGAATCATAACCGAGCGTGTTGTGGAGGAAGAGGAACAGAGTCGTGGGAGGAAGAGGAGGCCAAATTTCACTAACGCTGAGGCAGATGCCCTGTTCAAAGCCTACCTAGACCAGGAGCTGCTTCTCAACGGATGCCAGGGAACACCACAGCCCCATGCTGCTGCATGGGAGGAGGTAGCGCGTGCTGTAAACCTGCATGGCAGCCACCAGTGCTCCATGCAGGAGTGCAAGAAGAAGATGGGCACAGACAGGAGGAGGATTAAGGAGAAGGTGGCTGCCATCAGGGCAGCACAATCTGTGACAGGTGGGGGACAGCCGGAGGTGCTACGCCTGACCCCACAGGAGGAGCGGGTTGCTGGCAGCATGCAGCATTGCGCCATTGAGGGTGTTCCAGGTGGTGGATTCCAGATGGGTGGTAGCCCATCACTGCATGGTAGGTCATGGTCTGTCTAGTGGGGGGGCAGGGTAGGTCACATGCAGCAAGGTGACTTTGTTTTCCCTTACAGCTCCTGAGCGTCTGCATGGGTCAGCGGTGGTGGGCTTCTCCACTGAGGCCGGTCACATGGAGGAGGGCCCATCCACCTCCACAGGAATACATGGCTCAGGGTGACAGTGGTCCCACCTGGATGTCCAGACTGATGTTGGTGGAGCAGGTGCGGAGGAGGCCCTGCCCGTGTCCCAGTGTGCCAGCGTCAATGGATGCCAGCATGCTGAGACTCGGGCTCGTGCCGGATCCGTCACCGATGATGATATCGCTAACGTCATGTTCAGTGACACATGTGTGCCACAGGATGGCCACACAGCAGGTTACATTGCAGCCATGACTGTGGGTGGTGCCGCCGTGGAGGACTGCGTGTCATCACAGTCCCAGCCTGTGCCTGTCAGCACCGGTGGGGCAGCACTGGTGTGTGTACATGACAGTGGGACTGTTGCAGCCACTGCAGCGGCACCATTGAGCCCTGGGAGTGGCAGTCGGAGGGGCAGCATCAGCAGTCAGCCAATGGGCATGGGGGTACAGTGTCAGGGGGTGGCATCAGTGCACCGCTTGTGGACATGCCCTGACCTGGTCCTGGTGTGCAGCGCCCACCCTCAAGGGGTGATGAGCATCAGGGCCGCGAACACCCTGAGGGACAGCATGCTGACCAGGCAGATGACCTCTTGGATGAGCACACTCGCATACTGCAAGCATCAGTCAATCAGCAGATGTGGCTTGTGATGGCGGTGGATGCACTGAGAGCAGCTCTGGAGCGGGCAGAGGAGCGTCGCAGCAGAGAAACCATTCTGCTCCTGGCAGGGATGGACCGGTTGCGGGAGGATGTGACCACTGCCATTGACAGGCAGACACAGGCATTCACTGCTGTCATGGCCACATTGGGCACACAGTTATGTGCCCATGCGTCGCAGACACCACGCAGTGCACTGTCCACCCCCATTCCCGGCATCGTGCGACACCATCTTTGTCAACACCAGGTTCAGTTATGGGCATCCCGAACATGCCTGGCGAAGGCATGTTCGGTGTACTGCAGACCCCTGCGTGAGCACGGTCGCGTTCACGCAGTGGAACCCCTGGGGGACCGTTGGTGCCACCCCATGAGGCCAGTGGTCAGCCTGTCACTGCTGGCGGGTCCCGGCGGGGCCACCCATGCATCTGTGGTGGCCGTGACACTGTGGCGCATGACTGACCTGTCTCCCAGCGCAGCTACTATCTGATGCTGCCCTGTGTGCATTGTGTCATTCAGCTGGCAATGCACGGGTGGGTACCCGGCCCTGCATGCACACACAGTCCATCTGCACACCTTCCCGGCGGCTGTCCACAGTTGCGTGTGCATGATGACACCTGCATTGCACTGTACGCCACTGTGCAATGGTGCCCAGTGTCTGACACATGCACAATGACAGGCAGTGGGTGTGGTGGTCTGTGGACATGTGTGTGGCTATGGGTGGCATTCTGGGTCGGCGTGTTCTCCTACCCTTTGTGCATGTCTGGTGAGTTATGTGTGTGTGTGTGTGTGTGTGTGTGTGTGTGTGTCTGACCACGTGTCATGTTAGACCTCGCCCATCCCTGGTGGTGTGTGTGTGGTTCCATGCCTGGCCACTTCCCTTGATGGCATGCACCCCTGGTGTATGTCCATGCACGTTTGTGGGTTGTGCCTTTGCCACTGGTGGATGCACATGGCCCCATGACTTACCTGGGTTGGCTGAAGTGCTCCTCTGTTATGGTGTCCTGGTGCAGCTGTGCCAGCTGGAGCAGTCGGGGGTCCTGTTGCCCAAGCGGGGGCTGCCCATCACCATTGTCACTGGCATCCTCATTGTCCCCATCGCTGTCCCCCTCTTCGACCTGTACAGCTATCCCACATTGTTGCCCATGTTGTGCAGGATGCAACAGGCCAGGAATAGCCCACAGGCCTTTGAGGGGCTGTACTGTAGGGCACCGCCGGAGGTGTCCAGGCAATGGAAACGTGCCTTCAGCATACCGAACACCCGCTCGATGGCATTAAGTGTGGTGGCATGTGCCTCATTGTAGCATTGTTGTGATGGGGTCACGGGCCGCCGCTATGGTGTGAGCAGCCAGGGACAGAGTGGGTATCCACTGTCACCTGTGTGTAGAGGGTGGAGGTTAGTTTGGTGATCAGCATCGCCCTGCCCTGGGCCATGTAGGCCACTACCCATGTCACCTCTGACTACGCCCCTCCCAAGCCCTAAGTTTGTCCATGTGGTTTGTATACTCACCCACTAAGTGGCCAGTGGGGATGTCCCCACTCTCGAATCTGTGGCACAGTGCCGACTGGTGCCAGATGAAGGTATTGTGTGCTCCCCCAGGGTACATGGCACAGACATTGATTATGCACCCCCTGGCATCGCACACCACCTGGCAGTTGATGCTAGCATAGCCCTTCCAAATAATATATGCGGCCCCCTCAGGGCCAGGTGGTGTGTGGATAGCCACATGGGTGCAGTGTATTGCCCCTAGCATGCCAGGCATACATGCTACCCTGTGGAACTCCTGTAGGTTTTCTGTGCGCTCCGCTGGTGTGCTGGGGAAATGGATGTACTCCACAGCATGTGGCAGCAGTGTGCTGAGGAACTGGGTGAGGTGGCATGATGAGGCCAACTGGGTTATGCCTGTGGTGTCCCCTGTTGGTCTCTGGAAGGTACCCATGGTGAGTAAGCACATGCAAGCTGTCACTTTAGTCTCCACTGACAGAGCATGGCTCCATCGTGTGGGTGCCTGCATCACATCACAGATCTGCCTCAGAATTGCCCAATTCAGGCGGTACCAGCCCACAATCTCAGTATCGCCGTAGAGCTCGAAGCTGGTGCGGGCTTGGTACTGCCTGTTGGGGGCATACCGCTGACGGGCCCTTCCACGGCCGCGCGCCCCTGCTGCCTGCCTTCTCACCCCCCTCATTACTGCCTCCATCTGGATGGTGGCACTGGCCATATCCCTGGCTTGTGTTAACCCCCTGGCAGCTGTTTCTGTGTTCCCCTCACTGTCCTGGTCCACTTCCCGGCAATCGAACACCTAAATGTGGTGGCCTCTGTGCTGTGTGGCACTTCCCCCTTCTGCACTGGCTGTGTCTCCCCACACTTTCCCTGTGCCTCTCTGTTCAGGGTGCCCTTTCTCTGGCCTGCCCTGTGTGTCCCTCCTGCCCTCTTTGTGCAGCTATGGTTCAGCCTCATGTGCCTTCCCCTGTAGTGTTCTTGCGCCTCTCCCTTTTTCCTTTTTATTTTGACTCATTTCCACTATTGCGCAACTTCCGCTTGCTCCCCTATTGCGCATGGCGCATTTTGTTGAATATCACACTGCTCCATTTATGCATGGTTCCTCCCCCTTCAGTTGCGCATACATTCATTATCATTGCGCTATTGTTTAGCGTGATTTGGGGGGGCACAACTGCCTCCCGCTGAATATCAGAGAATGCCGCATTTTCAAACTTGCGCTGGCACAACCTTATTGCGCATGGTGCAACCCTTTTGAATATCTGGGCCATTGCATTTAATCACTTACCACAATTATATTTTTTTGTATTTGTGAGTTCTGGGCTTCTGTGTGTCCTTGCTGCTACCAGTGCTGTTTAGGTTTAATGATGGAGGTGGAGAAGAAAATGGAGCCTTTCCAACACACACTGTCACCAACCCTGAAATGGGACAAGAACCCTAAGTGGCCTAAGATGAAACCTACTGAAGCCTTCAACAAATCTGCTTCCCAGGCCATGCTCACCGAGGTGAAATTTATAGAGGAACTGTTGCCAGTTAAGGATTCTCTTTAATTACTGATGGTGGACCTACAATCCTTGTGAGCTTCTGTGGACACCCTTGTATGTTGAACCAATGATAATGTAGCATAGATCTCCTCCCTTTATGACTGGCATGCCAGGTTAGACCCTGAAGTCATCACTTTGTGTCAGAACCTCAAAAAGATGGAGAATCGATTGGAAGACCTTGAATGACACTTCAGGAGGAATAGCCTTGTGCTGCTGGGTCTCCCAGAGGGTGAGGAAGGCTCTGCAGTGATCCCTTTCACTCAGAAATTATGTAAGTGAATTGCTGGCCCCTTCCTGAATGGGCATAGCTATATCATAGTAAGGTCACATAGATATCTTCGCCCAGTACCTCTAGAAGTACCTCCATCAAGACCTCTGATTTTTCAGCTCCTGAACTTCATATACTGGGGAAGATCAGAGCCAAACAGGAGCTCCAGTGGGAGAGTAGGAAATCTGTATAGTCAAGGACCTCCCATACTCAGTCTGCCAAAAGATAACTGCGTTCCACCCCGTGGTATCTAAATTAATCATGGCAGGAGTACGGCATAGGGTCTGTTACCCATCTACCCTGGAAGTTCACCACAATTAGCAATGGATCAGTTATGATACACCAAAACAGGCAAGTGTTGAACTAAAGAACCTCTTCCTGAACTTGTTTAAATGATCGTGAAGTTGCTCCTAGGTTTTTTCTGTTGAGCTGCTTTTACTTGAGGACTACTAGAAGGGAATTTTCCAGCTAGCTTGCTCCAAGGCTGGAACATTTGACTCAAGTGGCCCTAAGATTAATTTGGGATGACCAGCTTTTCTTTCCTTTTGACTGCTGCACCCTTTTTCCCTATTTGCATACCCTAAGTTATTTCCAGTGCTCTGCCATCCTTGTGCTGAAGGTAGAGCAGGCTAGTGAGAGTGTGCCTTGACTACCTCATAGAAAACACCTAGAGGGGTCTTTCAGTTCATTTTCTGCGGTTTTCCCATGACACTGGTGACATGAAGTGGAGCATAATCAATCATCCCTTCTCAGCTCTTTGCACCACATGCCACCTTGGACAGCATCAAGGATACATGGGTAGGACCCCATTTTCACTACTGTTGCTCCTCTCGTATGATTTCTCTATCTCACAGATGGAGACGCTGTAGTATGGACTGGTAGACTTGCCTCCTGTTTCTTGGATGGTTTGGCTTGCCGCTGTCTCCCTCTGAGTCTGTCATAGTAACAAGTACACAAGTGTCTAAGTACACTGACTGTAGAGACTTATTTTGTGAATCTGCATCTTAATATTATCCTCTGAGAAGGGGTATGAAACTTGAAACACATAGTAATCTGCAGAACTTTTCCTTAAGAAGATGCAAGTTAGGAGCCTGGGACTTTCCTCATGATGTTTTATTGTTACATTTATAATATTTGTATTGTTATAGTGGTTTTACCTCTTTGGTTTCATTTGGTTTTGGTAGAGGGGAGGGGGTGGGAGCGCATGTTTTGGGTGGTAATGGGTTACATCACAGCCCATCAGGGCTTGGGAGTGCAGTCATTAGGACTGGGGATTTGGATGTTTTTACTGAGGGGATGTGTAGTACTGGTTTGGTTTAGTATGTTTTTTTTCTTCGTGGGGGAGGGTTTCAATTTCTCTACTGTTGTTTCAGAGTTATTTCCACTAGGATTCTAAAGGGATTTATAGTGTTGGGAGGGAGGCCTTGAGTTATTTATTTTTTCCTAGTTTCTGGGACACAGACTTAATTGTTTTGGTTCAGTTTTACTCAACTGTTACAGTATTGTGCTCCGGTGGCATACATTTTTGGTTTTCACTTTTTTTGGGGGGGGTTGGGGGTTACTATTTGGATTTTATAAGGGTATGTTTTGAATGAAGAAATTCTTTTTTTACTCTGTTTAGTCTACCTTATCTGATGAGCGCACAGCTGTGGTGCATTAGGTGTGCTCAACTAATTAACATGAAATATGTCATGTGGAATGTTAAGGGTGCTCGCTCTATAGTGAAGCATTATCAAATGTTAAATCATCTTAAATTGTTACATTATCAAATACCATTCCTTCAGGATACTCACCAGCTCACTTCAGAGGGACTTATCTTCTGAAGACAGGTAATAGGCCAGGTATATGCAGCTGGGAATTCCAAAACCCAGAAAGAAATGGCTATCTTAATTACCAGAGAGGTCCAGTTCCAAATGACGCAGTGTGTTATGGATCTGCAACAGCTTTACCTCCTGGTGCAAGGGGTTTTGGATCATTCAGAGGTCCTATTGGGATGTATTTACAGTCCTAACAAGGACACTCCAAAATTTTTCTCTAATCTGATTACCTTATTATCTGCATTTCTTCATATTCCTATCATTCTGGTGAAGGATAGGACCCTGACAATTACCTCTGATTGGGACAGGTCTAGTCAGAGAGGCCTAGGACTGTCCCATTCAGTGATCCTGCTACAATCTGATGGATAAGGTTGGCTTCTGTGACCCATGACATATTTCACACCCCTCTGCATGAGAATATACCTTTTACTTGCCAGTCCATAAGACTTGCTCCCATCTGAACTATTTCCTAATCACCTGGAATGTAGTATCTGGAGTTGCGAGCAGAAGGTTAGCTCCATGAGTGCTTTCTGATCACTCCCCTATCTGGTTGGCATGTACCTTGTTATCCAATATTCACAAGCATACCATGTGGAAATTAAACACTGAATTGCATAAAGATGAGGGGATTATTGCTAAAGTCAGAGAATTAATAGCCCAGTTTGTGGCACATAATCCTGGCTCCATCCCAGAGGTGGATAAGATATGGTGCACCTTGAAATGTGTTTTGAGGGGCAAATTTATCAGAATGGTTTCCACAAAGAAACACAAACAGGATACCACTATGCATCTCCTTCTAAATCGTATCAAAAACTTAGTGGAAAACCTCTCTCCTGATGCTTCCAAAAATGATCATTCAGCTTTAATGGTCCTGCATCATAGATACACAGAGAGCATGAGGGAGTGGACTGAATACACCCTTTTAAAAACTCAATCGCGATATGTCAATCAAGGTGAGAAGGTGAGCCATCTTCTAGTTTTGTGCCTGCAGAAGCAAGAAACAGCCCATATCATATTAGCTATCACTTCATCAACAGACCAATCCCTCAAAACATCTCCTAAAGAAATTGTCCAGGAATTTGAGAATTTCTGTCATCAGTTATATAGCCCCCAGTTAATGCACCTTCCACTGAGGAAAATTCAGATTATCTCTTGATATCCCTCTTCATCAATTATCCTTGGAACAACAATGCTTCCTTAAAAGACCCATCTCACAATTTGAAATTATAGAAGCCATTAATTCCTTCCCGATAGACAAGGCCCCAGGACCTGACAGTTTTATGTTGAATTTCAACAAAACTTTTGTCTAGGAACTGGCACTACTCCTCCAGCAGCTTTTCTCCTATTTTTGTGAATTTGTATTTTCAGACTCTTCCTTATTAGAAGCTGTGATTATAGTTCTACCTAAGCTGGGCTAATCACCAAAGAAAATATATATCACCCTCTCTCCCTTATGAACTATGATGTTAAAATTTTTGCAAAGATTCTGGCTACCAAAATCGAACAAGTGTGAGAGGGTCTGATTAGCCCAGAGCAGGCAGGTTTCACAAAGAATCGTTCATTGGTGGCTCACCTGATTAAGATGTCTCACATTTTCTCCATATCCAGGGAGGGTAACCACCCCAAGGCTTTGGTCTCCCTGGATGAGGAGAAAGCCTTTAACAGAGTGAATTATGCCTTTATGTTCCCTGTTTTAACTAAATGTGGCTTTCACCCTGCTTTCATTAAGTGGATTTATGTCTTGTATTCGAAGCCTAGTGCAAAACTATACTGTAACGGGGTACTATCCTCTTCATTCCTGTTAAGTTCTGGAACCTGACAGGGCTGCCCGTTGTTCCCATTACTATTTAATTTATATGTGGAACCCCTGTTGCTCAATCTTAATATGTCCCCCATGATAAAGGGCATCCCAATAGACCTTTTGACTGCAGGATCTCCACATATGCCAATGACATCTTGCTCCATGTCTCTGACCTACCACCTCCATTCCCGCCGTGTTGACCATTATAAAAGATTTTAGTAAATTCTCAATATATAACCTTAATGTGGATAAGACAGTGGTGATACCTTTAAATTACAGGGTATTTAAGTCAGATATTGTTGACTTGCACCTCGCCTGTGCTAGTCTGCTCAAATATTTAGCTATAATCCTTGCCCAATCTACCACATTAATGAGAAAATTGAACCTTGATGAGCTGCTTGTTACAATTCAACAGGACCTAGACAGATGGTCCTTCCTTTTCTTATCTCTTCAGGGTAGGATAAGTATCATTAAAATGAACATTCTTTCCCGGTTGTTTCATCCCCTGAATTTACTGAACCTTTTGCTTCCTCTTAGGTGGTTTAGGAAGGTCCAAAGACTTATCTCTACTTTTATTTGGGGAGGGAAACCCACATGGTGTGCTTGTGCTCGTCTAGGGGTGCCAAAGCAGGTGGGAGAGCTTTAGTTGCCTAATTTTTTCCTATATTACTTAGCCAGTCACATTGCTAAGTTTGTCAGATGGGCAATCCCTCCTTTTCTATAGGGAGAGCCCAATTACATACCACTGTGGCTCCAAATTGAGAGGTCCCTTGTTAGAGAAGCTGCCCTTTCATCAGATAGTTTCCTTTTCATTCCCCTCTTTAAACTTCTTCCACCTCAGATTTGTGGTTTGGTTATTTTTACATCTTTGAAAGTTCATGCTCAATTATGTAGAGCCCTGCATTACAATAACCTAATGGATGTCTCCCAACCACTCTGTAACAACTCTAATTTTGGGCTAGGGGGGCACATGCTTACTGCTGAAAGATTTCCTCAATTAGTTGGGGAAAAAGTAAGCAATCTCCTCTCTGATGGCCATCTCAGCACTAGCCATGATTTGCTAACATTGCTTAATTTTTCAGCTAAATTTATTTTCAAGGTCTACCAAATTAGACAACTTCTGATTGTCTGCTTTGGCACAGCCCCCGGTCTAATAATCAGGGAGACTTTCTTCACATGTTGCAGACCCTGGCTTGACAACCTCATTCAGTAGCCCAAATTACTTCTACCCTGTTCCTCAAACTTTACCTAGACAGTATGGGGTGCTCCCAATACTGGTCTGCTTCATTCCCTGACATTCCCTTTAACCGGTAACATATTTGGACAGACCTCTACTTTGACAAGAAGAATGACAAACTCTGTCTTACCCACTGTTATATCTTACACAACATTTATTTTACTCTGGTCAGACTGGCTAAGATGTGGAAATTGATTTCTCACCTGTGCGGGGAAGTGGGTCTTTACTTCACATATTGTGGGACTGCCCTAGGATAGCATCTCCCGGGTAAGATTAAACAGAAGGCATACTCCCTTTTGGGTTTGTATGATTATTTTACCCCTGAAATCTGTGTTGTTGGGGACTACTTGGATGTAGAAGTTAAGGAGCAGAAATATTATTTATCCACTGGAAAGATCAGTTGGCTATTTCTTATACAGATTGGCTTAATGAGCTATTGAGTAATCTCCACCATGAGAAGATGGTAGCCAGCCTCCATAACAGGATGGTGGGCTACAATAAGAAATGGGGTAAACTGGAAGCTTTGTTTTCTCTTGCATCTTCAGCTTGAGCGGGTTGTTGGAGCATTGCCTTTAGCCTGATCTCCTTCTTTTATGTAATGGTGCAGCACATATTTATTTACAGTATTATGTTTTCCAGTTATGGTTAATTACTTTGTCCATCTTCATTTTTTGGAAAGTGAGTTTGGTTCTACTGGTTAGGCTTACATCCTTGAGTTGGGTAGTTCTTCATTTTAGGGGGAAGGGGTGGAGGGAGGTTTTTTTTTGGGTGGGGATTTATGTTTGTTATTTTTTCTTGGTGTATTTTTGTATTTTTAAACTTCAATAAAGTTTAATAAATAAATGATTTTTTTACTAGTTGGGTTAGTCTAGCTAACTTTCTCTTTTCATTTCTGCAGTTTTTGTGAAACCAGTTATCATATACTTTTGTGTTAACTTTCCCTTTATTAGAAGTTTTTCTTCTTTTATTATATTGTTTCTTACAAAAAAATATACTGAGTAATCAGAGAATTGTAAATCGAGGCTGGATCCAATTACACTATCTGTAGCACAATGTATAACATTCTCACTTATTATGTGTGCCTCTGTATTATTTAGTTAAGCCCATTTAGTTCTGCCATTTATAATTTCCATTTGCTCATCTGCAAGGAAAACACAATCATGACTGAATTTCCTAAATGTGTCCAATGGGTGGTGATCACTCTCAGTTCTTTCTATCACTTTAAGATTTATGTATTTATAGAATGCGACCAACATATTCAAAGGAGATTTGCTGGCACAACTGAGTTGCACCAGCACATCTCCAGACATGCACCCCATGGCTATAATTAGACCCTGGAGATGTGCCCCACAACTCCAGATGCACTGAAGTGGAACATTTCCAGGGAGCGTACCCATGCATATGTGGCACATCTTGATATTCAGCCGAGATGAGCAGTGCATCTGCTGGCATATCACAGAGATGTGCTGCACACATAGGCACAAAGTTACATCTGTGAAAAACAGGCCTAACTGGTAGCAACCCACAGGTGGGCTACTGTATTGCACAATACAGCAGTCACCAGCCCCTGGATGGCTACCCCACTTGCCATGATTTCTCGAATTGGTCTGACACATAGCGTCCTTACCCTGGTGGTCTAGTGGTCCCCTTCTCTCCCTGTGTCATGATCCCAATAAATGAAAAGGAAACAAATTCCATAATAGTGCAGTGGTCCCCTTCCCATCTCTGTGTCACATTCCAAATAACTGTACAATTAACAAATTCCATGGCAGTCCATTGGTCCCCCTTCACATCTCTGTGTTATGATCCCCATAAATGTAAAAGAAACAAATTCCTTGGTAGTCCAGTGGTCCCCCCTCCCATCCCTGTGTCACAATCCCCGTAAATGTAAAAGAAACAAACTCCCTGGTGGTCAATGGTCCCCTTCTCATCCTATGCCATAGTCGTGAAATTAAATCTAAAATAAACCCTGATAGTCCAGTGGTATCCCACCCCATCCCAAGTCCAGTCCCCATAATGGACAATAGAGAGTGGTCTAGTGGCACCCCCCAGTGACACAGGCCTCTCATCCCACCCTGCTGCCCTATCCCAGAAGTTGCCATACATCAGCGGGCAGCAAAACCCACTTGCATGCCTACATGGCTGCCCACCGACTGACAGCTTACAGTATTACCTGAAAGTTCATTGGTCAACAGTGTAGACCAATGGGCTCACAGTGTATACTGCACACTTGCATTCACAAAATATGAATGGAAGTGTACAGTACACACTGCGAGCTATTGGTCGACACTGTCGACCAATGAACTTGCAGGAGATACTGTAAGCTGCTCAGCTCGCCAGCAGTCCTGGAGGTGTGCAGTTGGTTTTGCTGCCTGTCGATGAACCGCCGCTACTGATGGGGAAGCGGGTGATGAGGGTCCTGTGTGGGTGGGAGGGGGTACCACTAGACTACCACAGGTTGTTCTCTGCTGTCCATTACAGGATCAGACTTGGGGAAGGTGGTGGAGGGTACCACTGAGCTAGCAGGATTTATTTTGCATTTGCATTTATGGGGATCATGACACAGGGAAGGGAGGGGGACCACTGGACTACCAGGGAGTTTGTGTAATATTCATTTATGGGGACTAGGTCTTGGGGGTGGGAGGGGGGCCATGTGACTGCCAGGAATTCATACAGCATGCATATGAAGGGCGTCCAGCACATTTCACTGGGTCAGCCCTGCACAACTCATGCAAATAGGGCCATAATGACATGTGAATGAACCCATTTGCACCTTGCATACATAATGGCCTCATTTGCATGTTTGAGATTGAATATCTGGAAATTGCATCTTGCGCATCTCCAGATGCACCGGAGCATTCTTGTTCTAGATATTCTGCCCTGTCTGGGGGGATGAGCTGGCACATCGTAGTTGTGCCTCATATATTTTATGGTATATTCAGCCAAGAAGCGCCATTGTACATCTCATTTGAATATATCACTTTTGTGTTCTGGCACATCTCAGTTGCGTGGAGCAACCACTTGTGCCATTGCCGGGTGCTAGTTTGAATACTGAGACCTGCATGTATAGAAGTAAGTAAATAATCAGTAATAGTTGAGCCACTTATGTTAATGTAAGTCAACTTCCCCATTGAGTCAGAGGGAAGTCTCTCATTTAAAACAATAAGATGTAGAGATTCAAGCAAGGTTTCAAATTGTTTATGTTTGTCAGAATTTTTTTTTTATCTATGGCCACCCTCCATGGAACATGTAAAGCCAGTAGGATTTGTTCATTTGTATCTTTCTTGCATGTTTTACCATATCTAACATTAAAATGCCCATTATTAACAAGTCATTATATGTAATACCCTTATTTATAGTCTTAATTTCCACAGTAAATGTTAAATCAATGTTTTACAGTACTGTTTGGAATTCATTGGGGGATTATAGACATTACCCAAGATAATAGTATCTTCATAGATGGTTTGCACATTTAGTACAAAATGTTGCTTGACTATAGTTTTTATTATTCTTATCTTGTCTAAAACTCTGATATAGGTTATTAGTCCACCTACTAGTCTACTATTTCTATTGTTTTTTATAGCAGGAGTCTGGATTAACATTAAGCAGAATATGTTCAGTCTGCTCCTCACCATGCCATGTTTCCTGGACTCAGGGCTGTAGCCAGGAATTTTAAACTTGTACTCAAAAGTTATGCACTGTTGCCCCCCGGTATGTAAACATAAACCAAAATATGCACTGCCATGCCACACCAACAATAGCCCCCCCCCCCGTCTGCTATGTATGAGTTCAGCTAATTGGTTTCTTCCTTGTAATCCTCCTTCCTTTGTATTTCTGCCTGCCTGGTAAGTTCTGGTTTGTGTATTTGGCTGGTGGCATCAGTGCCACAACAAAGACAGAAGGGCTCAGTGTGACACAGAGAGTGACTCACATTGCCCTTGCTTTCCTCTGTTTGTTGCCCCAGCTTGATATTTTTATTGTACTCTGCTGAGTACAGTGCATATGCCTGCCAACAACCCTGCCTGGAATGAAAGGTTATCCACTCTCTTAACAAAGGTTATAAACTCTGCATCCACAATTTTAGCTTTAAGGCCAGTAATATCTCATGAAAGAAAATAATAGTTTCCTCTATGTCATTCAAATAAAATATTAGTGCTAGTATTTAATCTACTACAATTTTATTTATCAATTGATATTGTTTGTTCCATACTTTTATCAGTAATAGTCAGTTTCCTTCTTCAGAGAGGACCTGCTACCTGTTAGAGGTTTCAAGATCATATATTATTTCAATCTGTGCCACTTGATTAGGAACAGTTTTTTTCTGTCTCAGTAAGCCCCTATCCAGGTCAACATTTAAATCAGTAATAAGAATACCTAATGTGTCAAGTTTGGGGTTCACATCAAGGATATTATCTATCAATTGTTTACTAGTAAAAACCTAATCAATCTGTTCTCCATTCATCAAGTTTCTGAAAGATATCTGTACAGAAACTATGTCATCTTCATAAAATTCTTGATCAAGAAAGTTGATGATGAGGTGAACAATAATGGTTTTAAGACAAACGGGTGACTTTTTGTTTAAATGTGGCACACCAAAGATGGAAAGTATAATCTCAGGCTCAAAATTCAGCCCCTACTCTAAATCAATTATATCATGTAAAGAGTGGGCATGCCCCAAAGAAGAAATAACATTTATTTTTGTTAGTAAACCAGGATAAAGTAATATTGAGGTAGATACAGGACGGTCAATAAATAGAAAATAATTGTGTGGATGACTAGAGTTCCCCCAGACATACTGGGCTACTCTCTCATTTTTAAAGATCCAGACAATCACCTAATCAGAACTAATGTCTGTTACCCTGAAAGCACTAACAATGTCATCAGGAAGTAATTCTAATCCCAAATTCTCAGTACAAATAAGCTGACCCAATTTCATTAGGACAAGGAGTATGCTCCATGTAAATCGCAGTCAACTCTTCTTAAAAGGATTAAAGCTTGTTTATATACTAGTTTATCTAGGTCAATGTATTTTTCTTGTCTTCATTTTTATGTTGCTTGCACGCATGTACAAGAAACATAGTTCTATCATCTGAGTTTTCAGAGGTGTGGCACCCATCTTCCAATTCAGTCAGTGTGTTTGCAGGCACAGCCCCAGTTCCTCAATCACTGCTGCAGTTGTCTATGACAGCAGTTGAAAATGCAGTGGTCGTACAGTTGAAAGGGAGAGCTCTACTTCAGTGAGCAGAGCTCTCCTCCTCCTCCTGCTCATGCAGCTTCCCCCTTCCCCCCACACACACACTGTACATCCAATGGGGGTGCCCAATCCTCCGTCAGCTCCATGCCCCCCCAAAGCTTCCAGGTGCCACACGGGGAGCCCACCCCCAGCATGGCAAAATTTGATATGGCTGATGGGGGTGCCCAATCCCCTGTCAGCTCCAGCCCCTCCCAAACAGCCTTCCAGCTGCCTCACTAGGAGCCCACCCCAGCATGATAAACAACCCTCAACATCTTATTTTAAAAAAAATAAACCTGTAGATACAAAAACTGTCCCTCAGGGCTTCTCCCTGCCCCCTTCCCACAACCCGCACCCACCCACTGTGCACACTGCCTCCCTACACCCCTCCTCACCCCATATTTACCTCCAGATCTTGGCGCAACGATCTTCGGTGGACCGGGAACACGTTTGCACTCTTCAAAGCCGACCGCGAACTGAAGAAATGCTGGTAAGCTGTATAATGGGATAGATAGGGTTTTTTCAACTTTGCTGCATATCTCAGGCATTTTTTGGAATTTTGGCACCAAATTTTCAACATGAGGTTTTTGGGACCCCTCCTCGTGAATTCTGTCATTGTCACTGTCATGGCATTAATTGGGATGGAAGGGTGATTTCACTGTCACTGGACAAAATCAACTTTTGGGACTAATTAACAAAATGACAGTACCAGTGTTCATGAGGTGGGGTCCCAAAAAGCCGATGTTGCAAATTTATTGAAAAAATTCCTAAAAATCACTGTGTTACAAGTGTGCATTGTGCAGTTCCTGCTCACACTCACAAGTTCGTGAATGTTTAATATTTGCACTCCGGATTTTCAACATTGCCTTTTTACCACACCTCCTTATGAATAGTACAGCTGTCATTTTTCACATCTTGCCCAAAATGTGTTTCCGCGCATGTAGCGCACAATGGCGCAGTTGGTGTGCAAAATCAATGTATGGGACACATTAAGAAAATCCCAGTGACACTGTTCATGAGCAGAGATCCAAAAATGGCTATGTTGAAAATTTGGTGAAAAAATTCCCAGAAATGACTGTTTTAGGAGCGCACGTTGCGCAGTCCCTTCGCACGCTCGCAAGTTTGTGAATTTTCTATATTTTCAATCCAGATTTTCAACATTGCCATTTTACCACACCTCCTTATAAGTAGTACAGCTGTCATTTTTCACATCTCACCCAAAATGTGTTTCCACCCATGTAGCTCACAATGGCACAGTCGGTGTGCGAAATCAATATTTGGAACAGATTAAGAAAATCACAGCCACACTGTTTGTGAGCACAAGTGTTAAAATGGCCATGTTAAAAATTTGGTGAAAAAATTCTTAAAAGTGACTGTTTTATGAGCATTTGTTGCACTGATCCTATGCACGTTTGTAAGTTCATGAATTTTCAATATTTTCACTCCAGATTTTTAACATTGCCATTTTACCACACCTCCTTCTGAGCAGTACAGCTGTCATTTTTCACATCTCGCCCAAAACATGTTTCCGCCCATGTAGCGCACAATGGCGCAGTCGGTGTGCAAAATCAATGTATGGGACACATTAAGAAAATCACAGTGACACTGTTCATAAGCAGAGGTTTTAAAATGGCTATTTTGAAAATTTGGTGAAAGAATTCCTAACAAGCATTTGTCAATGCCGAACGTTCACGTGCAGGTATTTGCAGTGGTATTTGGCACTTGGACATAGCTTAAAAAAATCAGTGACAAAGAAGTACAAGCATTTGTCAATGCCAAATGTTGCTTGCTTCTATGTGCTGTTTAGGTATTTGGAAGTCATTGGAGTGCAAATATTGAAAATTCATGAACTTATGAGCTGCATGTAGAAACTGCGCAAGTAATGCATCGCTTTGTAAACAGTCATTTTAGAATTTTTCACCAAATTTTCAACACACAGCCATCTTAAGTTATCTCTGCTCATGAACAGTGTCACTGTGATTTTCTTAATGTGTCCCAACATTGAGTTTGCACACCGACTGTGCCATTGTGCACTACATGGGCGGAAACACGTTTTGGGCAGGATGTGAAAAATGACAGCTGTACTGCTCATGAGTGCGCAATCAATGTTTGGGACAAATTAAGAAAATCACAGTGACACTGTTCATGAGCAGAGGTCTTAAAATGGCTATGTTGAAAATTTGGTGAAAAAATTCCCTCCAGATGTTCTGCAATGTTATTAATGAAGACATTGAACAGGACTGGCCCCAGGACTGATCCCTGCAGCACCCTACTGGTCACCCCCTCTCCCTAGACTGCACACCATTTACCACCATTTACCACCACTCTCTGCCTCCTGTCTGTTAGCCAGTTTCTAACCCAGTTTACCACCCTTTCCCCCATGCCCAGCCTACCCAGCTAGTTTATCAGCCTCCTATATGGGATGATGTTAAAGGCTTTGCTGAAATCAAGGTAAGCGTTGTCCACTGCCCCACACTGATTCACTTCCTTTGTCACCCAGTCATAGAAATCAACCAGATTTATCTGACATGATGTCCCCACTGTGAATCCATGTTGTCTATGGTCCTGGGCTCTGATGGCTTCTAGATGCTCCACTATCCTTTCTTTAAGCAATGTCTCCATGATCTTCCCCACTACTGAGAGGCTGAATGGCATATTGTTCCCTGCCTCCCCCCTGCTGCCGGACTTGTGTAGAGGGACCACATGTGCCCTCCTCCAATTCACTCATGTTGAATGACTCAGTGAACATGGCTGCCAGAGGTACTGCTATCTCCCTTTGCAGTTCTCTTAATATCCTTTGGCGATGTGCCATCTGGTTCCATCGCTTTGTCCACCTTCAATTTAGTGAGCTCCTGCAGGACTTTTTGCCTTTGAATGGACTGTTGTCCACCTCTTCACCCCCTTGGCAACTGCTGTACTGCTGTGGCCCTTGCCCCTCCCACTCTTCTGTGAATACTGAATGGAAAGACACAGTGGATGTCTTGGGAGGAAGGCATGGAACTATCACTTCCAAATTCCTAACAGCACATACAAGCAAGCAACATTCGGCATTGACAAATGCTTGTTGTTTTATGTCACTATCTTTGTTAAGTATCTGAGTATAAGGAATCTGCTTTGGTGGATCAGCAAACATACTGTTAACTGGCTCAGCTGATATAGTAGCTGGAGCCTTAGGGACAAAAGAAATCTCAGAACTTTAACTCTTCACTTTTTTTTTATTTTGTGATTTTTTTTTTATAGCACATATCAGTAGTACCATTTTTGTTGATTTTATTTGCTTGTTTGTTAAATTTCCTGGGGGTTTTTTGTTTTATTTTTGTTGTTCTTTGTTTTCCTAAGAGTAGAAAGTACTGTTGCTGCTGACAGAGGTGTTGTGCAGTTATTCAGAGGCTCATCTAGTACAAAGGACAATTTCCCCAGAAGTCCTAGCAGTTTCTAACTCAATCAAATTGTGAGCTATAGAGAGAGACAAGTTGCTTTGTCTATTTCCCTGTCTTTTTTGAAGAATCAAAATGTCCTCAAGTCTAACTGCATTAATTGCTACTTCTTTTCTAAGTGACTCAGGCTAATTTTTTAACATAATTAGTTGCTCCATTATTATTATTATGCTAGCTAGGTTGGGATTTTGCAAGTCACTAACTGGTTCCTGGGCCATGAAATGTGTCTGCAAAATGTATTGCCCAGCTGATTTTCCTAGACATTTTCCCTTGCCAGCAAATTGCTTTCAATCCTATTATTGTTTTATCCAAAACAGTTCTTATCTCCTTGATTTCAGATCCTAAAGGTTCCTCCATCACAATATTGGACTCATCAAAACAAGATAGACCCACATAGTGTGGCTTGGGTGGGGGAGTTTTACTTCCTATGGTGCAGTTTCTAAATTACTGATATTTCTTGGCTAAAGTATAGACTGGAACTATAAAACATAGAAACATAGAATTTGATGCCAGATAAGGACCACTCGGCCCACCTAGTCTGCCCGTTGCCCTACCTGGGATCCTAGTTAACCAACAGCCTACTTCTTCCTACCCTCCACAAGAATTGCCTTATGTCTGTCCCATGCATTCTTGAGTTCCCCCCTGTTTTTTACCCCATGACCTCCTCAGGAAGGTCATTCCATGTGTTCGCCACCCTCTCTGTGAAAACATTCTTCCTCACATTGCCACTGAGCCATCCCCACTCTAAATTCAAATTGTGTCCCCTTGCTTCTATCATGTTCCCCCTCTCCCTCCTTTCCTCAAGGGTATACATATTAAGCTCTGATAGCCTCTCTCCATATGGCTTTGGTTGCAGACCCTGTATCATTTTAGTTGCCGTCCTCTGGACTGCCTCCATCCTGTCTATGTCCTTGCGGAGATGGGGTCTCCAGAACTACATGCAGTACTCCAGATGAGGTCTCACCAACTGTCTATACAGAGGGATAACAACTTCCTGTGTTCTACTGATGATGCCTTTCCCTATACATCCCAGTAGCCCCCCAGCTGTCCCTACTGCCTTTATCAAATTGTGTGCTAACCTTTAGGTCATCTGATATGACTACCCTCAGGTCCCTATACATGTTTTTGTTGTTACTATATCCCTCCCACCCCCACATTGTGTACTCTTTCCCTGGGTTTTTGTTTCCCAGGTGCATTACTTTGCACTTCTTTGCATTGAACCAGTGCTGCCATACTTCTGACCATTCCTCCAACCTTGCCAAGTCCCTTCTCATCCTTTCCACCCCCCTTGTGTTTCAACCCTGTTGCAGATCTTTATGTTGTCAGCAAAGAGGCATACTTTTCCTTCCAATTCTTCTGCAATGTCACTTATAAAGACATTAAAAAGGACTGGACCCAGTACTGAACCCTGCGGTACCCCACTAGTAACCACCCTTTCTTCAGAGTAGACTCAGTTTATTATTACCTTCTGTGTCTTGTTGTCCAGCCAGTGTTTTAGCTAGGCTACCACCCTGGGACCCACTCCCAGGCTGGCTAATTTGTTTATTAATCTTTTGTGTGGGACTGTGTCAAATGCCTTGCTAAAGTCTAGGCAGGCCATGTACACAGCCCCTCTCTGGTCTACTACTTTGGTCACCCAGTCAAAGAAATTGATTAGATTTATCTGACATGACCTTTCCACTGTCAATCCATGCTGCCTTGGGTCCTGTGCCCCACTGGCCTCTAGGTACTCAACATTCTTTCCTTCAGAAGTGATTCCATCATTTTACCTACCACTGAGGTCAAACTGACAGGTCTATAGTTTCCTGCCACTGTCTTGCTCCCACATTTGTGAAGGGGACTCACATCTGCCCTCCTCCATTCCTCAGGTACCACACCATCCTCCCATGATTTGTTAAAAAGGGTTGTCAGTGGTGTCACTAGTTCTCCCCTTGGTATTTTAGAATTCTGGAGTGAATCCTGTCAGGTCTATTGCTTTGTCTACCTTCAGTTTTAGGAGTTCTTTCAGAACCCTTTCTTCTGTGAAAAGATTGGTATTGGCCAGTTCAATGTTCAGTTGTATGTTCAATTAGGAAAGAGGTTAGAGTAGCTTCAGCAATAATGTCACCATCAGATAACTGTTCGGCATCCATTACTATGGAATTGAAAGGTTTTTCATGAGACTTGCCTCCCCTTTTTACTCTCTGCATTAATAAATATAACAAATTTATCATTTACATGGGTACTAATTGGAGCAGAGAGTTTTGAAGTTTAAGTGAGCTCCACCAGATTATCAATTATGTTCACTTAGTGATTAATGTTTGACTGTGAACTTTGACTAATGGATCATCCTTTGTCCCCACATTTTTATGTTTGCCTTTGGCTGATGGTGGGGCAAGTTAATTATTGATTCTACTTCCCTCTGTTTTAACCTTTGCCTTTCTTCGTCCACCCTTGCTTTTGTGGGCAGTTTGCAATAGTTGATGAGGGGAGGTATTATTGCTTCTAGTTCTCATTTTGTTGTTACAAACCACACCAAAATTATACACCAATCTAAAGATTCAAAAAGAAGAGGAAAAAAATGACACTTATTAGACAAGTGCACAATGTACACTATAAACAATGAACAATAAGTTAGCAAATAAAATGTATATATTGAGTATCTAAAAAATTGCAGTTCCACCAAATGCAACATGGTTACTCAGTTCTAAATTCTAAGTAGCCATCAATTGGCCACTGTATAACCTTAATGGAACTGTAAGTCCTAGAACCCCAGTACAGTCCAAGTTAAGTATAAAATGCAGTTCCTTGGCAATTGGGTTTGGTAAATGGATTTGTAAAGGGCAATTCAGTTGGGGCCACTCTAGGATCTCTTGCAAAAAGTCTGCATGTGGACTCCAGCAACTAGACCAAGGCTCAGAGGTTAGTCCCAGATCACTCCTCCAAAAGTGAAAATAAAAGGCCAAGGAGACTGGACAGCTGTTAAACTAATCAATTCCTGCAAAAAAAGCCACATACTTATAAGTGAACCCTATATATCCATCTCTCACCAGAAAGGAATGGAGGTATCCCCAACAAGACCTGAAATTATGGAGGGCATGATGAGCACACGCTATGGACTGTTCAACATTTAAAGCATGAAATAGTTCCTTAACCCATTCTGTAAGGGATAAATGTGAGGGGTCCAACTAGTGGCAAATAATGAGAAGTTCTGCAACAGCAGATGTCAAAGCAACACAAGCTTTTTCCCTTTGGGATAATTATGTATTGTAATCCCCCACAGTACAAGTTTACATATTGAGTGGAATCCAAGGAGTTAAAGATGGGGCTGCATGGTGTTGAACAGAGTTCCAAAAGGATCGCATCATGGGACATGTCCATAACTTACATTATGCAAAAAGGTATTCTAAGCCTGGTCACAATGTGAGCAAATGGATGAAGATACTTTACCCATCTGACGAAGATTTTTGGTAGTAAAATACAAGTTGTGGAGTATATTAAACTGTATCAAGCGTAAGTGATCTTACTTGATGTATCAGTATAGATCAATCCATATATGAGTATAATGACTATTAGGTTAAGTAATATTCAACTCATTGGCCTAGTAAAAAGTTATATGGGAAATACCTTCCCATACAGACTGGCAAAGTGCTTTTTAGAGGTGACAGATAAAGCGAGGCAGATGGGAAAGATTAGACAGAGTTTCAAAAAAGTAGTCCAACAAAGTTAAATGAAGGGGGGGGGTGGTGCCCACTAAATGCTGCACTCAGTGCTTACACTTACCATATTGCAAAATGGAGTTGAGCAATAGTACAAATTTAGTTTGACAAGTGGCAAATGAGATGAACTGATTGTCACTAATGAGATCTTCCAGTCTTCCAGGCTGTTGAGGGATGGCCCTTTCTAACTCATAGGTGGAATTATATTGTTACCTATTTGAAGATTAGGATTATGAAACGCTGGCTGTAGAATATCCTTCTGATTTGAGAGAAGTAAAGATTTGCAGAGTTGAGAATGAGTCAGCATTTACCAGGCAAATGGGGGTGTGATGAATTGTGTTGGGTAAACAGGATAGGCGTGCATACAATAAAGAAAATAATAAAATGTGATAGGCATCGCATAATGCTTTATCGAGCCTCAACCAAGCCAGTTTATATGCTAGGCCCACTGTGGTGGTTGGAGGAAAGGACCATTGAAAGTATTTAGAACCATGGAGGGGAAGATAATACCCAGGCAAATAAGGGAGTTGTAAACCCCTGAGCTCATGAGGATGACATAACTTGACAAAAGTGCTTCAAGGGGATTTGTCCAGCCAAAAAAAGCTTGTGAATAAGGTCTGCACATGTTGAAACCACCTGTTTGGTATCATAATATTAAACATTCTCAGGGGATACAGCAAGCTAGGCAAAATGTTAATTTTAAGAATATTGGTCCTGCCCCAAAGAGATAATGGCAAGTGCCTCCAATGTCACAGGTACTGCTCACTTTTCTTAATTAGGGGGTCTAAATTAAGAGATAGCAATTGCAATATGGCAATGTCTATAGAAATATATATGCCCATATATTTTATCACCTGGGGTTCCCATTGTAGCCCTAATTCTTGAACATCCATATTAGAGACATTAGGAGATAGTGAATAGACTATTATTTTGTTAAGGTTGACCTTATATCCTGAAAAAGAGCCAGAAGTATTTAAAAGATGTAGGGTCTGAGGTAATGACTTTAGGGAGTTTGACAGGTGTGATAACACATTGTCAGCAAAGGTGGAAATTTTGAATGTTAGGCCTCCTACACATAAACCTTCAATTTAATGTTTGTTTTTGCACTTTGCATTTTCTTCCCTACAATACATCCTCCCCACAATGACCTCCAAGACTACCATGTTCTCCCTTCCCCCACTCACTTCCCTCAACGGCCTCCCTTCCCCATCCACCCAATCCCCATATGATCCCACATGCACTCCACTACCCTCATCCCACCACTCCATGGTCTTTTCTCAGCCATGTCATTCCTCCCCTCTGTGACATCCCGATTCCTGTCTCTGACCCTCATCCCTCGTGGACTCGCCTCAGGGACAAACATCTCTCCAAAACGCTCAAACTAGCAACCATTCATGCTATCCTTCTCCTCATCTTAATCTTGGGAAATATCCACCCTAATCCAAGCCCCACTCCCAACCTCACTCCCAAACTGTCCATCACAGATGAACTTTGCATTGCTTCCATCAACATCTGCAGCCTGTTAAAAAAACTTGACAGCCTGCAAGGCTGGGTTGCCCAGCAGCAACCAGTTGCAATCTCTGTTGTTGAAACCTGACTTAACAATAGAAGCCCTGACTGAGCCATCTCCCTGACAAGGTATACGATATACCACTCTGATGGACTAGGTAAAAGGGGGGGGGGCTGTTCCATCTACTTCTAGGAATCCATGCAGGAATACGTCCTCCTTCCCCCCAACCTGGATCATGAGGCCCAAGCTCTCACAATGAAAGTAACCACCTCCCCTATATGGGCACCTTTATTCATCATCTCTGTATATATTCCACCCCGGAACCAAAGAGCAGCCTTCCAGTCTGTACTCGCCCACCTCTCCCGCCTACATGACAAAGCTGAAATCATAGCTCTGGGCGATTTCATTGTAAACTGGTGTTCACCTGCAGCTGCCCCTCTCAAAGATGCTGTAGCTGCCATATATCTAATGCAGATAGTTCCCACAGTCACCCACTGCAACCTGAGGACTGGCTTCTCCACCTTACTCGATCTTGTACTTACCAACTGTCCCAACAGATTCTTGAAAGTCAACGTATTACCTAATGCCCTGAGTGATCACTCACCTGTGCTGTGTCACTGGACTTACAAGGTGAAAAAAACATCTCCCAAAATTGTCTACCAGCATCGCCTCAAACCTGGTAAATTGAGGCACCTCAGACAACACCTACACAACTGTGACTGGTCCCTGATAGCTACTGCCTCTGATATCGACAGCCCTGGAGATCTTCATATGCTCCTTCAATGCAGCCTGTGATCTCTTTGCACCATTCACTAAATGTGTCATCAAAGGCCCTGATACCCCCTGGATCTTTCAATCACTCCTGGACCAAATGCATCATGGAGAGATTCTCTGGCTTACAGATCTGGAGACTGGCAAGCCAGTTGACAGACAGCATTATCAAGCAGCCAGGAACCAATGCACCTGGAGCATCCACAAGGCTAAGGCTGAATATTATTGGTCTGCCCTCACCTCCTCCTGGAGCTCTGAGTGCAGGTTCTGGGATAACCTGAAAGACCTTAATGGAAATACTGTAACAGCCCCCCCTCCCCACAATTGTGCATTAATGAAAGTATCGCTACCGACCAAAAGCTCATTGCTAACACAATTAACTCCTCCTACTCAGACCTCAGTTGTGTGCTTCCCCCCAACTTCTTTGCCCCCACACCCCTCAACCTGCCTACACCTAGGCACCCCTTTTTCACTTTAGAACTATCCCCAACAAGAAGCCGTATCTTTCCTGCAAAAAGCCCTATGCAAGTCACGTTTCAGCAATGACTCCCTGGATCTTAAGTTACTGCGATTAACTCTCAACAAAGTTCTCCACCCCTTACAACCCTCTTGAACTGATCCATCTGTCTAGGTCAGTTTCCCACTAAATAGAAAACTGCTGTCATCACACCCATCCACAAAACTGGGGACCGCACAATTCTGGGGAACTATTGCCCCATCATTATTCTTTCCCCACTCTTCAAAGCCCTAGAAAAAAATCATTGCCACCCAACTCTCTGAACACCTAACCAAATACAACCTACTCTGCTAGGAGCAGCATGGTTTTCACAAAAACCACAGCACCATTATGGTCCTACTGGAGTTTACTAATGCAATTCACTCAGCCCTTGATGCTGGGCACCTCACTGGGGCAGTATTTTTAGACCTGTCAAAAGGTTTTGACATGGTCCACCACTCCCTACTACTGTCCACCCTCACTTAACTGGGTCTCTTGAAGAGGCCGTAGGCTGGTTCATCGATTACCTATCTGACAGATCACAGCAAGTGAAAATAGCCCAGACCCTATCTTCCTCTCTTCCAGTCTCCTCAGGGGTTATTCAGGGTTTGATACTGGGCCCCCTGCTGTTCAGTATATTCCTCAACTCACTCCCTAAGGCCTGCTTTGGGAAACTACTGCTCTATGCGGATGATGCTGTACTATACAGCATCCATCAAGACACCCTTACTCTCCAACAGACCCTTCAACAATCTTTATTAGAGGCTGAGTGCTGGTTTGCCAACCATAAGCTAGTACTGAACTACAATAAAAACAAAACTATGGTGTTTGCCAACACCCAGAACAAACATAGCTCCCACAGTGTTCACCATCGCCTGCTGACTAAACAGCTCCAACTTATCGGGCTCTCCCCTGATGCTGTAGAGTGGTTCAATAGCTACCTACAAAATCAGTCACAAAGAGTAAAAATTGCGGGTGTCCTCTCAGACCCCAGACCGGTCTGCTTCGGAGTCCCCCAGGGGTCCATCCTGGGCCCACTACTTTTCAACCTTTTCCTCAACACCCTCCCTAAATCCTGCCCTGAAAAACTCATCCTCTATGCAGACGATGCTGTTATTTTCTCCTCCCACAGGGACCCAATGACACTACAACTAAATCTTCAGCAAGGCTTTGCTTCTGTGGAAACTGGTTCAGCAATCATAAGCTGGTCCTTAACCATAAAAAAAAACTAAGGCAATGCTCTTCCACAGCCCTCAAAACAGACATAAACTAAACCACCCCACTATTTCAACATGTCTCAGAAGTGCACTTGAGCAGGTGCAGTCTTTCAAATACCCAGGGATATCTCTGGACTCAAATCTGTCATATGTGGACCACATCGATAGTGTAGCCAAAGCTACCAACACTCAGCTAGTTCTACTATACTGGCACAGACAACATCTCATGGCAGACGCTCTTAGGATTGGCGTCCAGAGTTTGGTGGTCTCCATTATTGACTACGGGCTAATCAGCTATGGCTCTGCTTCCACCACTGCGCTCAGGCGAATAGAGACATCCCTAAACAAGGCCTGTAGGCTCACCACTGGTGCCCCTCGTCTCACACATACCTGTGAACTTTATGCCCATTCTGGATGGCTTCAACTTTCCAACCGCATAAAGTATCTAAATTGCATCATGGCAAAGAAAGTCACTATGAGCCTCACCCTGCTTGGAGTCCAGTCCTTACTGAAACAAAGACTTAATCCACGCACCACCAGGGGCTCTGAATCCCAGCTCCTCCAGGTCCCCCGCTGCCGCACATCCCAGGGTCAAAGATCCTTTGCTCACAGAGCCCCCAGTTGGCTAAATGAGCTTGGCCCTGACAGCTCCTCCACCTCCACACTTGGCTCATTCAAATCTAAGCTTCTCCTCCATCTCGCCTACTCTAACTCTGTTACATATAATCACCTCGGCCTACTCCCTATCTCTACCCCTCCAAGCACTTATTATCCCCCCTCTGCCCTTTCCCTGTCTCTCGCCCCCCTTTTTTACTTCCCCCCTCTCGCAACTCATCTGGCTTACTCTGATGCCTTATGCCCAGAACAATAGACAAGGCCACCGGCTGCTTTCACCTCCACTTTTGTGACCCTACCCACCTTGTGACACCTTAGATCCAGCCCCCCCCATGCTTATCTAGTTCATAACACCAAGCTTTTCTTATGTTATCTCATGCTGTTACTGTTTTCTCCTGTAGATATTAATTATGCTAACTTCCATATGTACTGTCTTGTGCTTAACGTATTGTAACTGTTTTCTGACATGGAACCTTTGTAAAAGAGCCCAGGCTCAAAGGTATGTTGTAATCCTAGACTTTAATAAATTAAATTAAAATTAAAGTATATAACTCATGGCATGACCGCCTTGAACAAGTTGGTTCATTCAAATATCTCAAGGTCACCCTGGACTCTGCCTTTATCTATCATGAACATGTCTGCCTCCTTAGCTCAGCTGTCAACACATGCATTGGCCTTCTGCACCGCTACAAGCACTGTCTTCCCCCTGAAGCCCTGTGACTGGCAATTTCCTCTTCAATCCTGTCCCTGATTGACTATGGTATCCTGATCTGTGGAACAGCTGACAACAGAGTCCTACACTGAATCAAGATATCCCTAAATAAAGCCTGTCACCTGGCCCTTGGTTGTGAATGGCTCACACACCTGCTCTCTCTACATCCATACCGACTGGCTAAATCTCGACAGGCGGCTGAAATTCCAGACCTCCTTGCCAACAATATCTAAGCTGGTTTTATTGCCTCTGGCCTTGCATCCCTACTTCTACCAGCCAAGGTGACTAGGCACACTCAGAGCACAGAAAAATCCCAATACCTAGTCCCCCTCTGCAAGATGTCACTGGGCCAACAAGCGTTCTGCTACAGGGTCCCCCACTGCATGAATTCTCTTCCTAAGGCACTACTCTCTGAAACTAAACTTGGCCATTTCAAATCACTTCTTAAGGATCACATCTGACAGGAGGGAGCTTGTGATTGCCTCTGACTGCCCCTCCCCCATCTCAGTTTGGGCCCCCTTCCATCCACTATGACAAAAGTCTAGCTTCACTTGCTAGTCTCACATTGTTCAAATTTTGTATATACTGTTTTCCTGACTCGAATGTCCGGGCCATGTTGTCCTCTCCTCATGCTGGCCTAACTTTTCTTTTTTTCTCTCTCTGTTTTATGATCATTGGTGTCATTATAATATACGAATCTGTCTATTTTATTGTTATGCCCTGTTACTTGCTTAGCTTATTGCAATGTGCCCTGTTTGATTAGTCTGTTATTTGTGCCTATGTCTGTGTATTGTTCTTCTGATGTGGAGCCTTTGTAAAGGAGTCCCTGACTCAAAGGGTAGTAATTCCAATATGTTCAAATAAATAAATATATAAATAAATAAATAAAGTAACTGTAGTACTGGGCAAAATTTTATATGACAGCAGTTCTATATACAGTAAAGAATAAAAAGCAAAAGCGATAAAGGACAATCCTGCTTTGTGCCCCAAGAAAAAATAAGAAGGTCAGAAGAAATATTGTAACAGTGAACTCTGGCAGACGGCCTCTGATATAAGACTTGGATCTACTGCACATAATCCTTAGGGATGCCATTATGTGGTTAATGAGAAAAAAGTTATTACCAGGAAATGCAATTGAAAGTTTTTTTTGCATCCAGGGATACCAATACCGCATCAATGTTGGCATCATGAGATGTGGAAATTAAATGAAAGAGCATTTGAAAATGATTGCTAGTGTTCCTGCCAGTTATGAAACCTACTTGTTCTGATTCAATAAGTTTTTCCCAAACTTTACTTAACCTTATGGCAAGTATTTTGGCCAAAAGTTTAACATCAACATTAAAAAGGGAGATTGGGTGATAATTTTCTGGACATATATCATCCTTACCAGGCTTGGCAATTAACACAATTTGAGATTCAAACAGAGAGATTTCCAAAATTGCTTGGTAATGGAGGAAGTTAAAAACTTGGGTTATCAAAGGCCAAACTTATCTCTGAACATTTTACAAAAAAAAACAGGGGGGAAAAGAATCTGGATCAGGGGCTTTATCAGAAGATAGAGCCACAAAGGCTTCCATAATTTAATTAACCTAAATTGAACCAGAAAGGGACTCTTGCTGTGAGTGTCTAAGCTGAGGTAAAGTGATTCCTTGTAAGAAGGTGTCCATTTGGGAAAAAATATCAGTCATTGTGACATCTTTGGCATACAAAGTGAAATAGTAGTCCTTGGAGATGGAAGCCATCTACCTGGCTTCATAAGTCAAACCTTTAGAACAAGCACATGAAAGACTTTAATCCAGCAGGAAGCCGCTTGCTGTTTCAGTCTGAAAGATAGGAGCATACCCACATTTTCCCGTTGTCCCACTGTATGTGGCCTGGTTTTCACCAGAGCTCTTTCCACCTGCTCCAATAAATGAGTGTAATATAAGCCATGAAGTTGAGTTAGCTGCAGCCTGAGGTCAATCTGAGAAGTTGAGGACATTTTGTTTCTCCAGTTCGCAGATGTCATGCAACCAGCCAATAACCTGAACTTGACTTTTCTTTTTATAGATTGTAGCCAGGCGGATGAGTTCCCCTCTCTAAAGAGATTTAAATGCTCCCCATAAGGTGTCTAGAGCAAAAATGAACACTAGATTACCCTTAATCAACTGAGTAATGAAAGATCTCATATGGGCCACCACAGAGATCTTTCAACAGCTGAGTGTTTAAAGATGATGTACAAGTGTGGTCACTGTTATGAGGAGCATCTATCAACAGCGACTCAGGGGAGTGATCAGATAATACTCTGGCTTCTGTGCTGCAGGAACACAAAAATGGGAGAAAGTTGTGGCTTAGGAAAAAATAATCTATTCTAGAAATAAGAGTTGTGGGGTATAGAGTGAAAAGCAAAATCCCTTCCCTGGGGATGAAGCGCCCTACAAGGGTCCACCAGTAGCAAGAGATCTACAAATTCCTATAAAGCTCTCTGTGCTGGGGATAATCCAGCCTTCAGGTGATGAGAGCAATCTAAATCATTAGCAAAAACTAGATTCCAATCCCCGCTAGGATCAGAGGTAGGTGGGGAAAAAGGGGCCAGGGTGGTAGCTAACTGAGGGAAAAATAATGGTGTGTCCTGGTTCGGGCCATATATACTATTTATTATTTCCCAAACTGATTCCCAGATTCCAACAAATATTTTTCTTCCCCATGTAGAACAACTGCACCTCCTTATTGACAGCATTTAGTACTAACTTTGGGAACTGTTGTAATTCTTTGAGGGCCTTTCTTTATTATATAAATAGGTTCTGTGGTGTTTGACATGACCCAGATTCTTCTAGAAGTATTCCACCATTTACTAGCTTTGCACTCGGGACACCACTTAAAATGAAACTACAGGGTGTGCTCAATGGGGTCTTTTCTAGACCAGGTGAAGTTAAGAACATACGAATATGATGGCAGAAGAGGACCGTGAGCTCCATCTAGTCTGCCATTTTGACTATCCCCTACCTTTTAATTTTCCTAGATTACTGCAGTACTTGTCCCATGCTAATTTGAATGCTGTGATGGTCTTAGATTCCACTACTGCTGTGGGAAGACTATTCCAAGGTCCCACAGCTCATTTTGTGAAGAATGACCATCTATGGTTTGATTTGAATCTACATCTTATTAGATGCATGTTGTGACCTCTTGTTAGTGGTGATTTGTTTTCCTGGAATAGGTGTTCCCATTTTACCTGATTTATCCCTTTCATATATTTAAAGTTGTCTACCATATCCCCCCATTTATCCTCTGCTCAAGGGAGTACATTTACAGGTGCCTTGGTTCAGCTTCGTATTGTTCCGGGTGTGAGCCATGCACCATTTTCAAGGCCCTCCACTGCACTGCCTCCAGGTGATCAATGTCCTTTCTGAGGTGTGGCCTCCAGAACTGTACACAGTACTCGAGATGTGGCTTTACCAATGTTGTGTAGATTGTCATTACCACCTCTTGTTGTGTTGCTTGCACGCATGTGCAAAAAACACATTGCATCACATTTTCTTCACAAGCAGATTGTTTAGGTGCAGCAGTGTTGTGCAAAAGGCAGCAGCCCATTCAGGGGCTGATCTCTGCCTCAGCCAGTAGAACAGCCTGCTGTCGATCACTGGCAGTTAATGAGCAGGCCACTAGATCAACATAACAGAGCCGCTGCAATCAGGGAGTGCCCCATCACTATGCAATCAGCTGTTTGTATGCAGGGCCCCCTGACTGCAGCAGCCAATTACACAGCTCCATTGTGCTGTGTTGTCAAGGCGACGGCTTCTCTGTTGGCCTGTCACAGTCCCCACAAAGCTGATGGAAAGCTGCTGCTCAGCCTTCAGCATGCCTTCCTGGTAAAACATTTCAATAAAGTATAAAAAAAAAGCCAACCTGAGGTGCCCACTTCCCCTCAGCTCTTGCTACCCCCCCGAACTTACATGTGCCTATAGGGGTGCCCAATCCCCCTGTTGGCATTCCACCTGCCTGGTAATTTTGCCAACAGGGGATCCCACTCCCCGTCGGCATAATGCTCCCTCCCACCCTTTGTAGCCGAGGCTGCCCAATGCCCTCGGCTCTTGTTCCACCCCTGCACTCTGTATGTGCCGACCGGTGCCCAATCTCCTGCTACAGCCCCCAGCAACGATTATGGCATGCTGAGAGCCCACCCAGCATGCCAAAATTAAATCTCCTGAAAAAGAAAACCCGTCCCATGACATTTTAAAAAAAAAAAAAAAAACCTGTAAAACAAGCAGTCCCTTATTGAGTCCTGTGGCCCTCCCCCAACCCACACCTACCCTCTGTGCACCCTGCCTCCCCACACCTTCCCCACCCCATACTTACCTCCGGAGCCTGAAGCGATGATCTTCGTTGGACCGGGAACATATCTGTACTCTTCAAAGCTGACTGCTAACTGAAGAAATGCTGGTAAGCTGTATAACGGCATAAATGTTTTTTTTTTTTCAACTTTGGTGCATATCTTGGCCATTTTTGGGAATTGTTTTACCAAATTTTCAACATGGGGTTCTTGGCACCCCATCTCATGAACTAAGTCACTGTCATTTTGTTATTCAACCCCAAAAGGTGATGTTGCAGTCACTGCAAGGAACCACCTTCTGGGGCTGATTAATGAAACAACAGTGTCACAGTTCATGAGGTAGGCCCCCAAGAACCCTATGTTGAAAATTTGGTGAAAAAATTCCCAAAAATGACTGTTTCACGAGCGTGCATTGCACAATTCCTATGCACGATCATAAGTTCAAGCATTTTTATTATGTTCACTCCAGATTTTCAACATTGCCATTTTACCACACCTTTTTATGAACAGTACAGCTGTCATTTTCACATCTCACCTGAAATGCGTTTTTCCACATGTAGCACACAATGGCATGGTAGGTGTGCAAAATCAATGTTCAGGACAGAATAGCACAGTGACACTGTTCATGAGGTAGGTTCCTAAAACCCTATGTTGAAAATTTGGTGATAAAATTCACCAAAATGACTGTTTACGAGCATGCATTGCGCAGTTCCTACACACGCTCATAACATCAAGCATTTTTAATATTTTCACTCCAGGTTTTCAGCATTGCCATTTTACCACATTTACTAATTATGAACAGTCATTTTTCACATATCACCCAAAATGTGTTTTCAGACATGTAGCGCACTTTGGCGTGGTCGGTGTATGAAATCAATGTTCGGGACAGATTAAGAAAATCACAGTGACACTGTTCATGAGCAGAGGTCTTAAACTGGCTATGTTGAAAATCTGGTGGCAAAAGTGCATTGTGCAGTTTCCATGCACCCTTGTAAGTTCACAAATTTGTAATCTTTTCAGTCCAGATTTTCAACATTGGCATTTTTCCACTTCTTATGAACAGCACAGCTGTCATTTTTCACACCCTGGCTGAAATGTGTTTTTGCATTTCTGGTGCAGAATAACACAGTCGATGTTGGAAATCAGTGTTCAGGATAGATTAAGAAAATCACAGTGACACTGTTCATGAGCGGAGGTCCCAAACAGCCTGTGTTGAAAATCTGCTGTAAAAAATCTCCAAACTAATTACATTACAGGTGTGCATTGCACAGTTTCTATGCACACTCGTGACTTCACCAGTGTTCTTATATTTTCATTCCAGATTTTCAACATTGCCATTTTTTACACCTCCTTATGAACAGACAGCTATCATTTTTCACATCCTGTTCGAAATGTGTTTTCGCACCTGTGGCACCAAATGGCACAGTCACTGTGCAAAATCACCTTTTGGCTTATGAACTGATAGTGTCTCTGTTCTTGCACTGGGATCACAAAAAGCCCATGCTGAAAACTTGGAGTAAAAATACCAAGAAAAGCCCAGGGTGTTAGGGTTTTCGACCATAACGCCCTACCCTGTAGGGATTGAAAGGCGTCAGGGATGTAACTTGGGACTGTTGACATTAATGCTCATGCCATTCCACCCCCACCCTGCAGCCAGTGACAGGCATCAGGTGCGCCTTGGACTGTTTGGCCCCAGAGTTCATCCCATTCTTCTATACTGCACCTATTTCAGCATATTTCCTCATGGAATGAGATGAGATGAGTAAAGCCCGAACACCCAAGGCACACCCGGACACTTGTCAGTGTCTGCAGGGTAGGGTGAGGTGAAATGTCATGACCGTTATGGGCGACGACCCAAAGGCACACCCCAATGCCTGTCCATCACAACAGGGTGCAGGTGGGGTTGACTTCAGTTCAGTACTTCACTGCCATTCCTTTACTGCATGGGCCCGATTCTCATACAGCAGCTTGCACCAATGCCTGGTGTGCCAGGGACCCTGCACCTGATTCAGGAACAGCAGGGTCCCAGCGGCTAAGTCCCCATGCTTGCGCTGACTGAAACCCTGTGGCAAAACCCTGGCACACCGCACCACACAGGTCCACCGCAGGCCACCAGAGATTAACACAGGATCTTAGCCCCACTAGGTAATGGGCATGTGGACCCAACCTGGTGGGCTGGTGTCCCCCCCACCATGTTTGGTGCAATTGGTGCCTGGCCACGGAGGTGAGTGGTGGGATGTGCAGGGCACTGGGGAGCAGTTGGAACTTGTGTATGGAGGGGTTTGGCCACCACCTGCTGGAGCATGAGTGGGCACTGTACCACCATAAGTTGCTGCTGTGGTAGCACCAATGGGGCAGGTAACAGGGAGCCAAAGAAAGTATGGGCAGCATCAGGAGGGGGTACTAACATGGTACATAGGTGGCATTGGAGACCTGTGAGGGGTATCATTGGATCACTAGGATGGGGGCCACACATGCAGGGCCACACTTGCAGGTGTATGGTGGGTGGACTGTCACTCATGGTGTGCCACACACAGGCATGTCACCCAGGGGACAATGTCTAAATCCCCTTACGTCTACACCAGCTGGTCTAAGGGCACTTAGAATTTCTCCCACCAGGTGATGTCTGTGAATCATAGGATGCAACTTGAATTGGCCGCAGTCCCCCTATCTCCATGCCACAGTGCATTGTAGGTGCAAGCCCTGTTTGGGGCAGGTGGACTGTGATTGATACAGGCCACCTTTGTGAATTGTATGGAGGGCAGTCATGGATGCAAGGTGCACCTTGCACCATATCTGTTCAGCACAGGCACCTTTTGTCCGATGCAGGGCTTTGAGAATTGGGCCCCAGCTGTCTAACTCCTGCACTTCCACTGCTAATGCCAGCAAGCAGCCATTCGGCATTGGCAGATGCTTGTGTAGTAAGATCTGGCCCATAAGAGGCTCACAGGTGACCAGTGGGAAGCTCATTAATTAGGGACAGGCTGCATCTCCTTTTTAATGTCTTTATAAGTGATATTGCAGAGGGACTGGAAGGAAAAGTATGCCTCTTTGCAGATGGACACAAAGATCTGCATCAGGGTTGATACACAAGGAGGTGTGGAGAGGATGAGAAGGGACTTGGCAAGGTTGGATGAGTGGTCAGAAGTATGGCAGCTTAGATTCAATGCAAAGAAGTGCAAGATAATGCACCTTGGAAACAAAAATCCAGGGGAAGATTACACAGTGGTGGGAGGGGGGGAGATAGTAACAACGACAAAAATGGAAAGGGACCTGGGGGTAATCATATCAGATGACCTTAAGGTTAGCAAGCAATATGAGAAGGCAGTAGGGAGGGCTGGGGGATACTGGGATGTATAGGGAGAGGCATCACCAGCAAAAGACAGGAAGTTGTTATCCCTCTGTACAGACAGTTGGGGAGATCCCATCTGGAGTACTGCGTCCAGTTCAGGAGACCCCATCTCTGCAAGGACATAGACAGGATGGAGGCAGTTCAGAGGAGGGCAACTAAAAATGGTGCAGGGTCTGCAAGAGAAGCCATTCGAAGAGTAAAGGAGCTTAATATGTATACCTTTGAGAAAAGAAGGGAGAGGGGGGACATGATAGAAACTTTTAAGCACCTCAGTGGAATCATCAAAGTCCAAGAGGGTAGCATCTTTCAGAAAAAGAAATGTGCAAGAACAAGGGGACACAAGTTGAAGATAGAGGTGGGACAGCTCTGGGGCAATGTGAGGAAGTATTTTTTCATAGAGAGGGTTGTGGATGCATGGAACAGCCTTCCTGAGGAGGTTGTGGGGTCTAAAACTGTGGGAGAATTCAAGAATGCATGGGACAGACATAAGGCAATTCTTGTGGGGGGTAGGAAGAAATAGGCTGTTGGTTAACTAGGATCTGCAGCTTATCCAGTAGGTAGGAAAATGGGCAGGCTAGGTGGTCCAAGTGGTTCTTAACAGCTGTCAAAGTCTATGTTTCTATCTCTCCTGTCTGCAAGCTCAGTCCAGACTAATGTACAAAGACTGTATCACATTTCTTATGAGTCTTTCTTAAACGTGTTTTATCTGTTTACAGGAGTGCAACTGATTTGAGGCCAAATCAAAAGCAAATAGCTATAGTAGCAGAGCCCCCCCCACACACACACATACACACTCCCCAAAAAGCTGCTTAAAAGTCTGCAATTCATTCAAATCAATTCCATTTTCTTACTTAGTTGGGGTTCAATGCCAACAAGTGTAAAATCATGTGCCTAAGGCATAGGAACCCCAGTGCTGAGTATAGGATGGGGGAAGGTACTGATACTCACTAGACATGAAAGGGTCCTTGAGGTTATTATATCAGAGGACCTCAAGGTGGCAGCACAGTGTAACAAGGCTATGAGCAGGGCAAATTGGATTCTGGGGTGCATAAGGAGTGGCATCCCCAGTAGGAGGAGGAGGGATGTTGTGCTGCCATTCTATCACTCCCTGGTATACCCCCAGCTGGAGTACTGAGTCCAGTTTTAGAGTCCACACTTCAGAAAGAACATAAGGTGGAGGTTTTCCCAAGGAAGGCAGCTAAAATGGTTCAGGATCTTCACAGGAATCCCTACAAGGAAAGGCTGAAGAATCTCAACATGTACACTCTGTAAGAGAGGAGGGTGAGAGGTGACATGATCAAGACCAACAAAGTATCTCACAGGGGTAAACAAGGTACAGCTGGGGAGTTTTCTTCAAATGAGGATAAGCACCCAAACCAAGGGGCATACAATGAAGTGGGGGGGGGATTCAGGATAGATGTCAAGAAATATTTCTTTACTGAAAGGGTGGTAGACTTCTTGAACAGACTGCCAGAAGTGGTGGAGGCTAAAATGGGAGGCGTCATGAAGCATGCATGGGATAAACATTGGGGTATATTAGAAAAAGGGTAAGGAGGGGGTCAATGGAGATCAATAGGGCTATGAAGGTGGAGTAGGTTCAAGTTCATTGCAGGAAAAATCCATTGAGCAATCTCATTCACAAGGAGGTCCTGATGGACGCAGGCAGAATAAAGACATACAGTAACATATACAGGCAGGAGTTACAAGTAGGTAGAGAACATTTGGGCAGACTGGGTTGGCTGAGCGGTCCTTTTCTGCTGACAAATTCTATGTTTCTATGGCATCATGTGTTCTTTCAGGAGCAGTGTTTATTTAAAGTTGGGCCTACCATACTTCCAGATGTAAGGTACAGTAAATTACCGAATTAGATGCAGCCCACTTACAGTACAAAAACCAGAACCCCAGTGCGTCAAGAAGCCTTTTCTCTTCATAATGCTGCTTAAAGAGCTGGGGTTCTATTTGCAGTGTCCACACCGGTATGCTGATCATAAAATCGACACCGCATCTGAATAAGTACTTGATTCTTGTTCACTCCCCACTTTGAAAGCTGCTTGTCCTGAGTTAGTTTTGGGTTGGCAGCGCCTTGCTTGTGTTGGAAGATGACCAATAAGTGGCACTGAAAGACATCAGACATCACAGACTATGAAAGCAGCTGCTCACCCACCATCTTGGCAAGAAGAAGGCTGCAGCTGTGACCACCAATGACTGTTGGGGTGTGGAGATGGAGGTAACAAAGGGGACAGATATAAGGAAATAAAATCATAATAAAAATTGTGAGACCTTCACCAGCTTTCCAAAACACTTACCAGTAAAAGAACACTCTATGAAGTTTTTCATATGGCAACACAATCTCATGAGCCCTCTGTGTGCCATCTGACACCAGGCATCAACCAGCGTAAAATTGCCTAAAGAAGGCAGTGTGGTCATGTGGATACTGAAATACTGGAGATTGCAGATTTATAAGAATGAAAGAATATCACACAGAAGCTGGCACATGTGCCTATAGCAGCTGTCTCCTGCTTCTCAGTAGTTATACTTATACCCTTGAGGTACTTGAATGTTTCTATCATATTCCCTCTTTGCCTCCTCTCGTCCAGTGAGTACATATTGAGGTCCCTTAATTTCTCCTCATAAGTCTTGTGTTGCAAGCTCTGTACCATCTCATTCGCTCTTCTCTGGACCATCTCCAGCCTGTTAATATCCTTACTAAGGTGTGACCTCCAGAACTGCACACAGTACTCCATGAGAAGCCTGACCATGGTTTTATATATTGGCATCACTGCCTCCCTCCTTATGCTGGTGATCCCCCTGCTTATGCACCCCAGCATGTCACTGGCCTTCCCAGCTGCCTTACCACTTTGACATTTTCATGTCATCTGAAATAAGAACCCCCAGGTCCCTTTCCTTCTTTGTGATTGTCAGCAACTCCCCTCCCCCCCCATCCTGTTGCCTTCCCCAGGGTTTCTGTGTCCCAGGTGCATATTTTACACTTTTTTAAATTAAACTTCAATTGCCAGTCCTCAGAACATTTTTCAAGGTTCCCCAGGACCCTAATCATTTTCTCCACCCACTCTGGGGTATCCACTGTGTTACAGATCTTGGTGTCATCTGCAAACAGGCAGACCTTTCCCTTCATCCTTCCACAATGTCACTAATGAAGACGTTGAAAAGGACTGGCCCCAGGAACAATCCCTGCGGCATCCCACTGGTCACTCCCTCTCACCAGATTGTACCCGATTGACCACCACTCTCTGTCTCCTGTCTGTTAGCCAGTTTCTAACCCAGTTTACCACCCTTTCCCCATGCCCAGCCTACCCAGCTAATTTATCAGCCTCCAGTGTGGGACGGTGTCAAAGGCTTTGCTGAAATCAAGGTAAGCGTTGTCTACTGCCCCACCCTGATTTACTTCCTTTGTCACCCAGTCAAAGAGATCAACCAGACTTGTCTGACATAACCTCCCCCACTGTGAATCCATGTTGCCTATGGTCCTGGGCTCCGATGGCTTCTAGATGCCCCACTATCCTTTCTTTAAGCAATGTCTCCATGATCTTCCCCACTACTGAGGTGAGGCTGACTGGCCTATAGTTCCCCAGCTCCTCACTACTGCTGGATTTGTATAAAGGGACCACATGTGCCCTCTTCCAATTCTCTGGTACCACCCCTGTGTTGAATGACTCAGTGAACATGGCTGCCAGAGGTACTGCTATCTTCCTTCACAGTTCTCTTAATATCCTTGGGTGTATGCCATCTGGTCCTATCGCTTTGTCCACCTTCAATTTAGTAACCTCCTGCAGGATTCTTCTGCCTGTGAATGGACTATTGTCCACCTCTTCATGCCTTTGCAACTTCTGCACTGCTGTGGCCCTTGCCCCTTCCCCTCTTCTGTGAATACTGAACAGAAAGACACAATGGATGTCTTGAGGGGGGCACATGACAGTTCTTAGGCATGGTACTATCATTTCCAAAAACCTAAACAGCACATATGAGCAAGCAACATTCGGCATTGACAAATGCTTGTTTTCTACTTGAAATGCCCCTGCCTATATACCAGAGGATGCCACTGATGTTTTGTGATACCTGTTCACATTACCTTTCTACTTTAAGTTATCAGAAATCATTATTCCGAGGTCCCATTTGAGTTTTGTTACTATCAGTTGTTCCCCATTCAGTGTGTATTGTCTGTTCGGGTTTCTCTTCCCTATGTGCATGACTTTGCACTTTTTGGCATTGAATTTCTACTGCCAATTCCTAGACCATGTGTCCAAGCATCTTAGATCCTCTTCCATTGCTGCTGCCCCTTCTAATGTGTACACCCTGTTGCATATCTTTGTGTTATTTGAGAAAAGGCAAACCTTCCCCTGTAGATTTTCAGCTATGTCATTGAGGAACACATTGAAGAGTACCGGTCCTAGGACCGATCCCGCTGGTACCCCACTGGTTACCTTTCCTTCCCTAGACATAGTTCCATTGACTGTGACTCTCTGGGTCCTTTCTTGAAGCCAGTTTTGAACCCACCTGACCATTTTTTGCCCTATACCTGTGTGTTCCAGTTTGTTAGTCTAGTCTATTGGGGACTGAATCAAAAACTTTTCTGAAATCCAGATATACTACCTCCATTGCCCCTCCCTGGACTTCTATTCTTATGACCTAGTCAAAGAATTCCATCATATTCATCTGACATGATTGTCCTGCTGTGAATCCATGTTGTTTTGTGTCTAGCTGCCCAGTTTCTGTTAAGTATTTCACTAGACATTCTTTAAGTAGCATTTCCATACGTTTGCCCACTACTGAGGTCAGGCTGATAGGGCACTAATTTCTGGTGTCCTCGCTGTTCCCACTTTTCTGCAAAGGCACCACTGTGGCCATTCTCTAATCATTTGACACTTGTCTTCTCTCTGTGAACAATTCTGCTAGTGAGTCTGTGAACTCCTCTGCAAGTTCTTTCAGAATCCTGGGGTGGATTCTGTCTGGTCCCATTGCTTTATTTTAATTTTATTTTTGTAGATGTTTCAGTACACTGTTTCTTGTGAAGGGTTCAGTGGCAGCTTCCTTGTGCCCTTCCACTTTGTGAAACCTGGGGCCATTACCTTGGCCTTCTTTTGTGAATACTGAGCAGAAAAAATTGTTGAGAATCTCAGCTTTGCCTTTGTAACTTTCCTCATTTTGTCTGTCTTCCATTGTGAGTCTAATGATACCCCCTTTTATTTTCCTTGTTTTTCTAATGTGTCAATAAAATGTTTTGTCACCTTTTTAACTTCTCTTGCTATTTTTCCTTTTTTTGGGCTTTGTCCATCTTGACTGCTTTTCCAACTTCCTTGAGTTTTTTTTTGTAGTCCTCCATCTCAGCATCTGCTTTTGTCTCCTTGAATCTTTTGTATGCTTTTTTCTTGTCTTTTATTTTTGATGCTACTTCTTTAGTATACAGAGAGGTTTTTATGTTTCTTGGATTGTGTAACTTGTTAGGTGCACTGGGCCATCACTGTGAGTATCGACCCGTTCAATGTCTCCCACATTTGTTCTACTGTATCCCCTACTTTGTTGTTGAGGACAGTTTTGATGCTTTCCTTAATTTGTTCAAAACTGTCCTTTTTGAAATCCAGGATTTAAAGCTTGCTGTGGGTGCTCTTCACTTTTCTGATGACCTTGAATGAGATGGTTCTATGGTCACTGGAACTTAGGTTGCTACCTACTTCTAAGTCTGAGATCCTGTTGCTATATGTGAGCACAAGATCCAGAATAGATTCTTCTCTGTTTAGTGAGGTCACCATCTGTACTAAACCTGCTCCTTGCAGTGTAAGGAGAAAGTCTCTTCTCCTTTCTGTGGAAGCTGAGTATGAGAGCCAATCTACATCTGGTACATTGAAGTCTCCCATTAGCAACAATTCTCCCTTATCTACCTCTGTAAGATGGATTCCGGAGCTTCTTGTCATGCTCTTTATCCTGCGATGGAGGTCTGTATACCACTGCAACCCAGCTAGGGATCTTACTCCCTGCACCGAGGGTGACCCAGAGGACTTCTGTGTTGGTATTTAATCCTTGGGTTTCAATGGCATTAATGCTGTCTTTACGTATAGAGCTACCACTCCACTTTTCTTACCCCTTCGATCCTTTCTGAAAAGGGTGTAGCGTGGGATGACTACATCCCAGGCATGGTTCTCAATGAACCATGTTTCTGTGGCTGCAACCTAGTCTATGTTTGCTTCCATGAGTAAGGTGGTTAAATTGCTGATTTTATTTGCCAGGCTGCTAGCAGTTACACATAGAGCCTGCCATTTTAACTCTGATGTATTTACATTTTCATTGGAGTTTTTGCCCTTCTGTTTCTTTTTCTTTGAGTATTTTGTCTTACGATTTAGTATCATAGTTTGATCTGATGAGTGGGGAGTGCCAACCCTATCCCTTTGTGGCCCAAAAGGTGTTGTTGGACAGTCCACATTTCCACGTTTAAATGTGTGACAAAGACACCAAACTTCTGGCTGAGGGCCCAGGTGCCCTCCTTTATAAGGTGAAGGCCATCATATCTAAAGAACAGTCATTCTCAGAATGTGTTCCAGTTTCCAATTAATTTGAAGCCCTTCTCTATGCACCAACCCCTTGTTCAGGTATTTAGCTCAGAAATGTCTTTCGCTCTGATCCTCTTCTTATTGTCTCCCAATTGCCAAACTGGAAGAATCTCAGAGAAAGTCACAGAGGGCAAAAAGGGAGTTAATTTCCCCCCTAATGAGATCATGTGCCTTTTTGCCTCCTCCACTGATCTGCTGGCCAGGTCATTGGTATCTAGTGGACTAAGATGTGTGATTTTGTTCCAGTTCACTGCATAATCCCTAGAATATGGTTTGTGTCCCTGAATGCTGATGATCCTGATAGGCACCGGATTGCAATGTTTGTCTGTTTTTTTTTGTTGGATGTGTTGCTTTACTCCACGGATCTTGGAGTCTCCAGTGATTAGTGCCTGCTGTTTAGGTTTACCTGTTGCTTTAGTTTTAATTGCTGTTTGTGCACCTGGTTTCTGAGAAAGATCCTGCCTCACTACTACATCTGCCCTGATGTTTGGCATGGATGACAGTGGCACATCTGTCTACTGTGATGAGACCTGACCCTTTGTTTCCTGCTGATTAGGTTTACCTGTTGCTTTAGTTTTGTTTGCCGTTTGTGCATCTGGTTTCTGAGAGAGGTCCTGCCTCACTACTACCCCCTGATCTGATGCTTGGCATGGGTGACAGTAGCACATCTGTCTCCTGCAATGAGGCCAGACCCTTTGTCTCGAGGTTTGACATGGAAAACAGTGGTGCATTTATTTTGTTTCCTTCTTGTGCCCTTGAGTCTAGTGATAGGTCCTGATTCACAGTTCCCACTGCCTGTATGATTGGCTTGGTTGCAATTGGTGTGAATCTATTTGTTGTAGTTATAGGTGTATTGATATGTCACTGTTTGTGTTTGTTACACCATTTTATGACCACCTGTCAATCCCCATGTTCCACTGACCTTTGTGTTAGAGGTGTTCCTGGATGATTTGGCTATGGTGGTGTGTCCTATGGATTGGTCTCAAGGAGCTTGGTGTTGAGATTAGCAATCTCTGTCCATGCATAATGGAGCTGATGTTGTAGGTTTCCTATAGCATAACATGTGGGGCAATATCCTATATTATGGAGGATGTGTTCAATGAACATTGCCCCACAGTGTCTGCAGTTAATAAAGTTCATCTTTCTTTATTTTAATCGGACAGAAGAAACTGGTAAGAGGTACCTATTATGAATAGAAACTTAAAACAGTTTTTTTGGGGGGGTTATAGATATCTGGGAAGTAGGGTGTGGCTAGTGGTTATAAAAGGAAGCATTAGCCAGGGGTGGGTGAGTCAATGGGATGGAGGGTGGGTGGGATTAAACACCTGTGGGGAGGCAGACAGACTCTAGCAGGCAAGCCTGTGTGTCTGCTGCTTCCCTGCTGCTGGACAAAGCTTAAGAAATGCTGCCTGCAGGCCACTGCTGGGAGTTCAGAACTGGGTGCTGGAAATCCAGTTCCTTGTGCACTGGAGTGCCCCAGCAGTCCCTCTGTGCTCCTTGTTTCCTCAGCTAAGCCTTGCTCTGTTTTGGTCCCCTTTATGTAGCCCTCCTTCCCTTTGTTCTTTTTGAAAGAGCTAGCCTGGGTGAATCACGCTATCCTATAGGTCAGGATCATGTGATGTCACTCTATGGGAGTCATTAACGCCTGGGGTTTCGAGGTAGGAACTACCCTATAAAACAAATATGTTAAGGAACAATATAAAACACACAAGTTGAGAAGGTAGGAATTACCCCGTAAAAAGAGTCTGTTAGGGATCTGCAAATGCACACAATGATGAATAGAAAATGGGAAAAAGAAAATAAATTGGATGCAAATAACAGGACAGCAGCACTACAAATCACAGACTAGCTCTGTCACAAACTTAGGACAGCTGCACTACAAAATCACTATGAACCTGCACAAGATATCACAAGAGAGTAAATCAATGCAAATCCCAGAAATAGCACTGCCAAGAACTTAGTAGAACAGCAACTCTAAAAAAGCACAGAGTTAGCAGCACTATAAATCAATGAACTAAACCAGTAATGTCCTGCAGAAATGTCTCCATACATGTTTTTGCTCTTGTAACTCTTAATAACAATTTACATGAAACAACCTACCGAAAACCAAGGTCCCTGGCTTTCACTTCCATCACCTTGTGACTCACACTAATGCCACTGGTTACAGGAGGGTTTTCAGTGTATGTCAGCAATTTGTCATGGTAGAACACAGAAGTTCCGCAGTGTTAGCCAACCCCTGTGACGTGGGAATGCTAGTGCCGATGAATGCAGTTGTCCACCTGTGCTGTAGTCAGTAGTTCAGTGGTAAAGGCCTATGGGGAAGGCAGTGAGACTCTAGCAGGCAAGTCTGTGTGTCTGCTGCCTTCCCTGCTGCTGGAATAGCTTAAGAAATGCTGCCCGCAGGCCGCTACTGGAGATTTAGAGCTGGGTGTTGGATTTCTAGTTCCTTAGGCACTGAAGTGCCCCAGCAGTCCCTCTGCACTACTTGTCTCCTCTGGTAAGTTGATGTAAGTTTCATTAATAAGTAAGTTTTTTATTTTTATATAGTTTCTTCTGTTGTAAAAAAAATGCAGTGATAACTTGTTAGCAGTGGTATTGCTGCAGTCAAATACAATGCAATATTTTGGCATAGCTAACTAACACAAAGAAATGTGGAATATTTTCAAAGAAAAATTAAAATTGTGAAATCAATACAAATCCTGTTTAACTGAATACAGACAAGTAACTTAGCACACATAAACAAATGGCAAAGGAGTTAGTCTGATAAATAACCAGTTATCTTTGAACACTTCAAAGATAAGTTCATCACCACCTGTGACAGACATACTACAATCAGAAAGGCTCGGGTGCAGGAGCACATCTACCATTGGATCTCCACTGACATATTGGCTCACCTCAGAACTGGGGACCGGGCATGGAAATCCTTTAAAAATCTCAGGCTCCCCCACAGACAACCTAAAGTATTGCTCCCTCCTGAATGCATGCATGAAACTAATACGCCAGGCCAAAGCAAGCTATTTCAAAATCTTCTTCCACACTAATATTAACCACCCAGCTAAATTCTGGAAAGTGGTGAGGTCTCTTTTCTCCCCCCTTCCCAACCTCCTGCTCCTACCATCAGATCTGGTGGCAACACTGTAGCCACAGACTTCAACCCATACTTTATCAAATGCACCTCAGGTCTCCTCCCCATCCTTCTTTCTCCCCCGTCAACCGCTACCCCCTTCCCATGTCCAAATCCCCACTGCAAATGCGACTTTCTGTTTCAGACAGGTTACACCGGCAGAAGTACTCAAAGCACTCCTCGCCCTAAATCCCTCAAATGGAAAATGCCCCATTGCGCCTTGATGCCAAAATGCTCTACCTCTCGACTGCTGCCATTGCCATCCTCCTAGCCTCTCTTCTAAACCTCTCTTTCATGTTGGCTTCTGTCCCATCAAACTGGAAGCACACCACTGCCATCCCTCTTCCCAAAGGTGGTGACCCCTCTTCCCCTGGCAACTATCACCCAATCTCCCTCATCCCCATTCTTGCTAAAATCCAGGAGCACCTTGTTCGATCTCAGGTATCCTCCTTCCTTGACTTCTATTTGTTTTTCTCACCTTACCAGTCTGGTTTTAGGAAGTCACACTCCACCACAACTTCCATGCTAAGGCTTATAAATTCAATCCTCACTGGCATAGACTTGGGTCTCATCACCTCTGCCATTTTTATAGATCTGGATAAGGCATTCAATACCATCTCACACCCACTCCTCCTGTCCAAGATCGCTCAGGATGGGCTATCCAGTGAGGCCAACAGCTGGTTCCACTCATTATTTACAGGCAGTTCCCAATCCATCAAAATTGGAAATACTACCTCCGCCCCCTCCAAGTCCTGACTGGTGTACCCCAAGGCTCAGTTCTTGGACCGCTCTTGTTCTCCATCTTCCTTAATGACCTACCATCTGCCTGCCCACACACATCCATCCATTCACATGTATGTGGACGACACAGTCCTGTATACATCTGGCCCTACCACAACAGAAATGGAGACCAGACTCCAGCAGGACTTCACAAAGGTTCAGCTCTGGTTTCACTCAAACAAACTGTTTCTCAGTGCCAAGAAGACAGTCCCCTTGACCTTTGGCACCAGACAGAGACTCTCTAGGCTCCACCTCACCCACTTTCCACACCCTGGACGGAAACCCTATGGAGGTCTGCACCTCCTTTAGATATCTTGGGGTCTGGCTTGACCAATACTTCGACTTTTCTGCACATATTGATGCCATTCACAAAAAAACTACACCCCAGACTGGATTATCTCTATCATAACCGTGGCTGTATCACTCTGCCAGCATGCCTAGCAATTGTGAAGGAAATGATTCTCCCTAACTTTGACTACAGTGATATAGTCTACAATGCCACTCCCAAGTCCACCCTAGCCAGACTGGACCCTCTGTTCCACTCTTTCTTCAGTTTCACCCTAAATTGTCCACCTACAACTCATCACTGCAACCTTTACTAGACACTTGGTCTTCCATCCCTCAAAGATCGGAGACACTCAGACTGTGCCAAGTTGGCCTCCAAGTTGTGGGACCAGTTCCTGCCCCCATACATAGCAGCTGAGCTGACTGCTCCTACCCCCTCAGCCTACACACTCAGGTATCATGACTCCCACCAACTGACTGTTCCTCACATGTCCTCTACTGTAGGCCAAGCAACCTTTAAATATTGGATACCAAAACTGTGGAACTCACTCCCAGAGCCAATTCGGCATACCTCCTCCTCTCAGCACCTAAACACACTACTTAAAGCCCATTTTTCTGCTAACTGCACCTGTAACTAAGTATGTTCCCGCTGTAGGTGGTGCCCATTTTCCACCACTGACTGTTAGTTGCTAAGTGTTACTGGGACCAAACTATATGATTTCGCTATGATTCTTGGCTAAATATTCTGTCTGTACTACACTGAGTGATCTTATTGTATGTTTAAACCTGTATGTACTTTGCACTTGTACTATTATTATGCTTGTACCCCCTTTACCCTTCCCCAGGACGTATCTGGAATTAAGCAGTACTCTGCTCAGCATGCCCTCCTGTTAAAACTTTTAAATAAATAAATGCATAGAAAGGAAAAAAAGAATCATCAGAACCTGGCAGTTTTCTGATAGTTATGCAAATTAAAACAATTAGCATTTTTTATGATCTATTGTGCCAATTTATTTTATGTGAGTAGCAAAACTGCTACAATCTGATAGACAAATGTTTCACACTTCATCAGACATGAAGGAAGTTAATTCTGATTTGCAGCATGAGTCTGACAGTGGCTCAGCTGTAGGTAATGGTGAGTGATTGACAGCATTCCCCCTACTATGTCATTAACATGCAACGTACTACTGTACGACAGGGACACTAACTGAAACATAGGGTAAGAGTAACAGAAAATGAGTACTCACACTTTAATATCTGGCAAAAAAGAAACAATATTAAATACTAGGCACCATAATACTGCAGAAGAACACAAAAGTTACCAGACACATATGTTTTGTTATTACACTACCTCTTTAAAGAGTATTTTCAGTTATTTGATAAACCTATACATATACTCTACCTCACAGCATTTAGGTATGATTATTTGGATCATGCAGACAGATCGTAAACACAGACTATTTGCTTTGTGGTTCAACATTCAGTACCCTTAAAAAATAATCAAAATGACAGTAATATTAGAAGAAGCCATACAAGACTATTACATGAAAAAGCAGCACAATAACAGATTCATTCATTTTTTTAAAAAACTTTTCCAGAGTGGGGGTGGGGGCATATGCAGCTACAGTATTCATGTGAAAAAAATCAACATCATACTAGACCTGAACTAAACGAATAAACACAGTGCTGAACAGCTTCTAACACTCACACATTTCTCGAACTCTTATAATAGTCAGACGCAAATGTCAATGGTTTGCAGTTTGTGACAGTAGACTGTGTGACAGTCTCCACAGTTTGTCATGCTACAGTAGCTGTACAATTAAAGAGAGAAAAAAAGAGGAAAGTATTTAGTAAAAGATATGCTCCTAAACACGTTTTTGCATAACACTGATTTATATTACTGAAAACTCAAGCCATAATTTACCAGAGTCAGGACTTACTGTGGTATTCCTAGTGTAAATTATTACTTCAGTTTTCAGTAATATCAATCAATATTATGTAAAAACGTGTTCATAGGGTGCATTTAGTGGGTATTAGGGGACTGCGATTGATACTGACTGTGAATTTGAACTTTCTTACCTTTCCTCACTGTTTTTCTAGGCTTTTTTGTTGCATGTTTCCAGTTCTTTTGTTCTCCTTAATTGGCGCCTTTCTGTCTGTGCTTGCGCAGTCTGGTGCACCTTCTCCTTGTCTCTTGATCAACCGTCTGTCTTTGTCTGCCATCTCCAATAACCCCTCTCCTCCTAACCATAGTCTCTCTCATCCAGCAGGCTTACCCTTTCAGAAATACTCCCCACAAGCATCGGCACTAGAGACCTCCTACACACATCGGAACCCACAGATACTGAGTGTGCTTTCCTGTCAGCGCTGTGCACCGACTGCCCCACCCATCCTCCCACCCACCTACCTAAGGCTGTTATTTTCTTTATCTGCTCCTCCCTGTCATGTGACTAATCACACGATGCTCAGACTAGTCTTATACGTGATGCTCAGGCTGGTGTTCTTCACCAAATTTCTCTATTTGCTTCTTATACTTTTCAACCACTGGGAGTCACTATCAGCTCCCTCTTTTTCCTCTCTACCTGCTATCCTTTGTCCCCCTCGACTATGATCAAACAGACCTAAAACTCACCCCTGCCCTCCTCTGATTACCTGCAGTACTCCACTCCCTGCAGAGGTGTATTTCTCAGCATCACCTGGCATTCGAACACTGCACCCTGTGCGCCAAAAATATACCCAACCATTACTCTATCTGGTCACCCTTCTAACTTAACTCTTTTCCCACACTCTTGCTCTTTTTCATTCAATTTTCAGTTTACGTCTGCCTACTTTCTCTTTTTTTCTCTTTCCTAAATATCTCCCTTGTCTGTCCACTCTATTGACAGCAACACACGTGGCTTTACTTTTCTCACTTCTTCTAATGTTACACTACCCCCTCTTGCCCTCACCCTTTGGTCCCCACCCTCAAAGTTCACTTGAACTATCCTCCACACTGCCCTATCTCACTCTCCCAGGCCATTAAACCATTACACTCAAGCCAAAACCCTTAAACCCCCACCCTCTTTTCCACATCCCCAGAAGGACCCTTAGTACCCTCTCTTGTTCCCCCAACCCCTCTACTACCCTTTGTGCCTCATCTTTCATGCACCCTTCTCTACCATTAAGTGCTCCAGACCTAGAAAACATAAATCGTTAACGCTTAACTTGTTGTCTTCAAAGACCCTTCTACTCCTCTCAGGGACCATTCATCCTAACCCTGGACCTGGTCACCCCAGCACACCTATCCATACTATCCCCAGTCCCTGTAACCCTGGCTCACCCACCACTATGCCCCTACTTAATAAGGAAAGTAACATCAGCACAGTCCATCTCAACATACAGAGTCTCCCTGCCAAACTGGACATATTTCAAGCCTGGGTTGCTTCATTTAACTTTGATGTCATTGCTGTCTCCAAGACATGGCTTTCCCACAAAATCTCCCATGGAGAAATTGATCTCCGCAGATACACCTCTGTCAGAAATGACAGATGGAGGAAAAAAAAGGGGGGGTGCATGTTCTTTATCTCTAACAAATTTTATTTCACCAAACACAATCATATCACCAAATTTGCCCTACTTGAAACCCTCTCTATCCACCTCCTTTTAGGCCCCAACAAAAAACTCATGCTCACCACTGCCTATCTCCCCCCAGACACCCCACACTCTGACCTGGAAGCTCTTCTTGCCCTCAAACACCCCCTCTCCCTGAATAGAAAGTGGATACTCATCATTGATTTTAACATTAACTGGGACACTTGCCTTGCTGACACTGCTACAACCAATATTGCAAACCTAGTCTTCTGCCAGCTTATCTCCTCACCCACCAGAACCTTAATAAAGCTGGCACCCATTCTCTTATTGACTGGAATGTCACAACCTGCCCCTCCCACATCACTGACTCTGGTGTCCTGCCTGACTGTATCAGTGACCATTGTGCCATTTTCAGTCTCTGGTCAGCCCATCTACCCAAATACCTCCCCAATTCATCCACACCAGGACACTATACAACTGGAACATAGAGTCAATAACCCAAAATATCATTCTTATCAACTGGTCCTTCACTGAGTGTCCAGGTTACTGTGACTCTATCCACAAAAATATCTCTAGTATTCTTGTCAGTGTCTTTGATAAGCACGCTCCTTTAAAAAGAATTAGAATCAGAGGTCAAATCAATGAATGGATCTCTCCCAATTTAATCAAACTTATGAGAACCAGGGACAAAGACTTTGTGTGTTACCAAAAGCACAAAGACCCTACCAGTTCTCCTTTTACAGATCGCTATGAAAGAAGTGCAAATTGGCCATTAGGAAAGCTAAAATAGACTTGCTACAAAATAAACAACTTGATGAATCCTCAAATCCTCATCAGCTTTGGGGAACTCTTAGCCCTCTGCTTGGCAAGAATATTACCTCAGATCCCATGTCACTGTTCCATGGCGACAAACTGACCAATGACCCATCTGAAGTAGTTAACATTTTCAACACCTTTTCAGCAACCTTGAAAAACACAAGCCTCCCTGTCCACTTCCCTGCCCACCTCCCCCCCACCACCAGACCTGCACAAACCCCATGAGTAGGCCTATCCACAATTTCTACTTCATGGCACTAACACCCATTGACATCATCAAACTCATCTATATGAACAACCTCCAAATCCAGAAAAAGAGCCAACTGCATTGACTATAAAATTCTCAAACTCTCCATCAATGCCTTGGCGGTCCCCTTCACCAACCTATTAAACTGCTCCCTTTGCTTTGACCATTTCTCTTCCATCTGGAATACTGCTATCATCAGGCCTTTATTCAAGTCTGAGTCCAGAAATAAAGGCAGGAATTACTGCTTTATTTCCCTTCTTGCCGCCTCTTAAAAATTATTGAGTAAGTAGTGCTTACTCAACTTACCGCCTTTCTTGAATCTAACAACCTGCTATCTAGTGCTCAGTATGGGTTCACATCTGGGCACAGCACTGAAACAGCCCTTGTCAAGTTCTCCAGTGATGTCCTCGAAGGTAACTAGAAAGGCCAATACACCGGCTCTGTTTTTGCTGATCTGATCAAGGCGTTAGACCTTGTGGATCACACCTTTCTCCTAAACACCCTTAAAGGCATATATATATATATATATATCAAACAATGCCATCAAATAGGTCAACAGCTACCTCTCTAGGAGATCCCACAAAGCCTCTATTGAAGGCCACTTCTTCTCTGAACATTTGATTCAATATGTGGTCCTCAGGGTTCAATTCTTGGCCCTCTTCTTTTCTCGCTTTTTATTAACAATCACCCCTCTATCTGCCACTCTACCTAACTTGTCCTGTATGCTGATGATGCTGGTCTCTACTGCAGTGACAGAAAACCCACTGCTATGTTCCATAATCTGCAGGCTGACTTTACGAAACTGCATTCCTGGTTCTCTGGGAATGGTCTGGTCCTCAATTCCAAGAAGACAAAGTTCATGGTCTTCTCAGGCCCAAGGAAAGCCCCTGTCCCTGACCTCAAACTTTTTGACAACTCCAGAATACTCATTGAACAAGTCTCAGAATTCAAATACCTGGGTCTCCACCTTGATTCTCATCTGTCCTTCAATCTGAACATTAGTAACCTCATCAAAAAGGTCCATGTCAGGCTTGGTCTTCTTTATAGAATTACAAAGTTCCTTATCCCCACCTCCAGACTCCACCTGGCTATCTCTACTCCTGCCTCTCATCAACTATGGATCCATTATCTTCTCTCCTCCCACCTCATCAGTCCTCTACTCCAAACTCTTGACTACATACAACAGCATTGCTTGCTTCATCATTGGTGTCCCCTGGAGAACACACCACTGCACCCTTTACTCCTCCCTTGGCTGGTCATCTCTAGAAGGGAGGTTACATGTAAAAATGCTCTCCTTTCTCCACAAGATTTACCTCAGTATCCTCCCCCCTAGTATTTCCTCCCTTATCCCACATGCAACACATGGTCAAATGACCAGAGGTTCCTCCAGTCTGGTTTTTGACAACCCTTTTTACAGGACTAAGCTGGCCCAGAACTCTATCTCCTACAGGGACACTAAGCTTTACAACAAACTGCCCCCAGAAATCCAGGGCTGTGGTTCCTACTACTCTTTCAACACCTCCCTCAAAGAGAACCTCTTCATTTTGTCCACTTGCTGCTGCCCTGATAGGCCCCCTCTGCCCTCTCAATAAATCTTGCTGTTTATTATGCTGCCATACATGCACTTTACCCCACCCTTTGGCATCCTAACCTTAGGCTTCATACTAGGTTCACCCCAGGTCCGATACTATTAGCCTCCCCAGTCTCCTCAGGGAATCATCTCAGACATGAATTTTACTACCCTTCACCTGTTTGCCATCTTTCTGCCTCAGTGGGCCAGCCCCATACCAATTCCAACCTCCACCTCCTCACCGATTTAGACTTCTGATCTCATTTTTCCCTTGTGTTTCCTCTTTTACATTATTACCCCATGAACATTTTGTACAACTGAATGTACTCGTTTGATGTGTGCTTTTACCTCTGCACCACTGTAAACACAGTTGTATATATTATGTATAACAGAATGTACCTATTGAATTTGTGCTTTTACCACTGTAATCTCAATTGTATATATTATGCATTGTTTTAGCATATTTATTGTTTCTAACCCAGGATGCATATTCAATGTATTTTTGGACTTTGTAACCTTACACTTGTTTTTTCCAGCACTGGACATTTGTGAAAATGGGCATTTTTGCTCACATACCTTCCAGTAAATAAATAAAAAAATTGATTGATTGCTTGATTGATTGATTGATTAATGACAGTTCCTGTCAGCTGCGGCCTTCAGACACCATCAAATATCCCCCCTAACTAACTCATTCCTTCTCATCTCTCCTCCAAATGTGTGATGTACAGTACAGACATTCATTAAGAAAAAAAGACAAAAGCACAGCTGAAATAGAATTTCAATTACAAATAAAATCAAGCCAAGTTTACTTAAATAATCACAATAACACTAAAACTAAACTAATTTTACAGCTCCAGGCAGCACTGTGTGGCTAATTTAACTATACACACTAGCTCTTTTATCTCTAATTCATGCATTCTGTGGTTCAGTGAGTCACTGAACTGTGTGATGTATGAATTGTGAATTAATGAATTATACTGCAAATTCTACATAACTGATCACACTGAAATGTGGAATAATTGCATGCACTGCAGAATGATCCATTAAACTGTGGAATAAAATTCCTCAGAACTGTCATTCTGCAGTTTATGTGTATTATTATGCAGTTCAGTCCAATATTCTACAGAACAGGGCAAAAATCCACCATACACATTCAGAAGATTCTGATCTCACCGATGATGGAAGTTTAGAAAATTCTGTGAAATTCATGAAATTCCACAAAAGTTCAGAGAAAGCAGAATTTGCAACTTTTGTCCAGCTCTAGTTACCAGTGCTTTATGATTTAAGTTGTTAGAGCCAAATTAGAGCATAGTATTATGAATCTGGGACCCAGATTCAAATCCAGTCAGGATCTACTTATTCATTGTCTTACCATTAACAAGTAATTTCAGCATTCTGTTACTAACTCTTCAAAACCCATCTGCTAGCAGCCGCCCCCCCCCCCCCGAGTCACTGCAACTGCTGTCGGTAGCTGACCTTGTCTTCCCCCTTGTGACTCTTCTTACTTCTACACCACCCTGCTAGCAACTACTGTACCTTCCCCCATTTCTCTGAGACCTCCTATTCTGTTGCTCCCTTTCTGTACCCTCCTCCTCCCCCCTTTCTGTAGTTCTTCCCCATTTCACCCTCCCACCCTCCTCCCTACCTGTATCAAACTGCAGTTTTGCACATTATTTCTAAGTCTTATTATGAACATTCATATATATATATATATATATATATATATATATATATATATATATATATATATGTGTGTACTTATCATAATGTATTTATTTCACTGTTATCTTACTATGCATCCTGACTTTAGATCCTTTGAAACTAGGCACTACCTAAAGGGTCTTGTGTGTAATAAATAAATAAACAAACATAAATAAATAAACTATTTCACCACCAATGAATCTCCCTCCATCTCTCACTGTTGCTCCTTTTTACGGCTGCATAGAAATTCTGTGCAGTCCTCCTGTGATTACAAAGAGAGAGAGAGTGAGACAGAGAAAGCAGCAAGGGAAGACATGACAGGATACCTAGATGGTCTGCTTCCACAGTTACAACCAAAACACAAGCACATTTATTTATTTATATATTTGAATTTTGGTAACCGGGTAAGTCCACTGAGACAATTACAGTCCCTTTTTCAGGGGTGACCTGGGAGAGAAGAGTAATAAAACGAACAATACAGAGACACCTTATGAGATACAGAAGACAATCACATGCACTTGGGAATTGACAGCAACTAGGAGTCTACTTAGAGCATGGCAATTCACCAGAGTAGACAGTAATTGCCAATGCTTGAAGAGCCATTCTGTATGATCAATATTGTAAAACAGATGAGCACAAAGGGCTGAAACACATGTAGAATACAGTGCAAAATGTAAAAAAGATTTCAAAAAATATATAGAATACGAGATGAGTAAAAACAATAGAGTACATTGATTATATAGATAATTATACAGAGAGTACTATGCCTTCAGGTAGGAAGCAATGTTTGTATACATAGACATCAAATAAAATAAGTAAAATGGGTAAATACAATCAGGTTAATTCCTAAGGTACCATGGTATCAGGGTCAAAACCCAGAAAATGATACAGGGAGAAGGAGTGGGGAACACCAGTGTGGACTGATATCTGTAGAGACAGAGAGAATGTAGGGAGTGGACATGAGGGAGGAGAGAGAGAGAGGGAGCAGTAGAACCAGGAAAGACAATGGACAGAGAAGAGATGGGGGAACAGGCCAAGGAAGGGCGAAAGACAGGAGGGTATGGGGGAAGAGAAGTAGGGGATAGAGTAAAGATGAGGGAAATGAGGAGCGAGAAAATCACTGGAAACAGGTGCACTTAGCAGAGAAGGAAAGGAAGGTAAGTAAAGTGGTTTGGAACTTGGACAGGGATGTGCAGGAAAGGATGGGAGAAGGCAGGGAGTTCCAATCAGTTATTGATGTAAAGGAGAAAGATTTGTGGGTGACTGCAAGTCTCAGATTAGGCCATTCAAGGAGAGGTAGAGCAGAGGAATGGAGGGCACGTGCCAGTATCCTAAGGTGAGCAATCTCTCTAAGGCAGGGAGGTGTAAATCTGTGAATATGCTTATACACAAAGCTCAAGGTTGAGTACTATAGTTTTGATTCATAAGGAGCCAGCCAAGGAGAGAGAGGATGTCACAGTGGTGGTGGCGGCTATTGACCCCAAGTGAAAACCTACCCACCCTATGGTAAGCCAGGACAAGCAGTGAAATGTTAGACATGCTGGATGACAGTAATAATGGTGCACTGTAAGTAAGGAAAGGAAGAAGAAATGCAGAGGCAATCTTGATGTGAGAGGCAGAGCTGAGGAAGGGACAGATATGGTAAAGGAGTCCCAACTTCTGATTCAGTGTTTTGACCAGGGTAGAAACATGGGCAGAGAGGATAAAGAGGTGTTAAGGGTGACACCCAAATACTTAAATGTGGGGACAGACTCAAGAATGTCACCATTGTGGGAGAAGATACTTAGAGGAGAGGGGGGCAGAGAGGTAGGAGGACAGTGAGGAAAGAGCATACATTTAGTTTTTTTAGTATTGAGGACAAGTTATTTAAACCAGAACCAGTCTTCAAGATCCTTGAAGTCAAAGGCAAGTTCCTTGTTAATCAAGAAGACATCAGGAGAGAAACTATAAATAATGGCATTATCCGCATAGAGATGCACAGAGGCCCCTCCACAGTGCCTAGGAAGATCATTTACAAATAGAGAGAATAACAGTGGGCCCAAAATAGAGCCTTGTGGGACACCATGTGTAATATGTTTGAAATCAGATACAGCACCAGCCCATCAGACACCTTGGGAATGGCAGGAGAGGTAGCTGTGGATACATAGTAGGGCAGTGGGATCCAAACCAATTGACCATAGCTGTAGTAACAGTAGACCATGATTCACAAGATCGAAGGCTTTTGTCAGGTCAACAAAGATGGCACCAGTAGCAAACCCTTGATCCATGGCTTGACAGATATCCGAAGTTACTTTCAACAGGGCTGTGAGGGTGCTGTGTCTTTTCTTAAATCCATGCTGATATGGAGACAGCAGGTTATAATACTCTAGGTACTCCTGTAGGTGATGGTAGATGATGTGCTCCTGGATCTTGGCAAGAGGACAGAGAATCAAGATCAGTCAGAAGTTCTCAACAACAGTATTAGGCCCACCTTTGTGCACTGGTACAACTACCGCAACTTTCCACTTGTCTGGCACAGTGCTGGATAGGAAAGAATGATTGAATAAGTCACGCATGGGACGAGCAAGTGCAGGAGCACCAATTTTTAGGAATTTGGGTTCCAGCGAGTCATGACCAGGAGAACCCTCAGCCTTGAGGTTAGTGAGGAGCCTCTGGACCTCTTTGTAAGTGGCCAATTTCAGATGGAAGGCAGGGTGAGATCCCACAAATACTTCAGGACATGGTGCTGAGGAAGGGTCGGGAGACTGTGGGAACAGAGAGGTATATTTGAAAAAATCAGAAAAAAATTAATTAAATCCGGTGGCAATAGAGAGGTGCTCAGTGATGGGGGGAGCCCTGGGCAAAGATACAGTTAGGTAGTTCTGCAGCCTTCCCTTTAACTAGGGAATTAACCTGGTGACAAAACTCTTTAGGGTTACAAAGGTGCTAAGTTTGCAAAGATTTAAAGTGATGGCATTTGGCTTTGTGAAGGGAATTCTTACACTGATTTCTAAGCTGCTTATAGCGAATCCAATCTGAGGGTTGGCCACTTTTCTTAAAGGACTACCAAGTCCTGTCATGAGAGGACATGAGCATACTTAACTCCTTGTTGAACCAAGGAGCTTTAATACCCCTGGATCTGCATTTTTTTAGGGGAGCATGGTTGTCAACCATATGGGTAAAGGTAGCATTAAAGAAGCCCAGGACTTGTTTGATATCAGGGAGAGTCAAGATGGGGCTCCAGTTAGTGGTATGGATGGAGGCAATAAAGCTGTTCAGTTCAAACTTAGACATATCCCAGATGGGAGTAATTTTAGGAGGGGGGTTGGGGTGGTTATTCCTCCAGACACACATAGTGGGAGAGTGATCACTTATACCGTCTGAGAGTACGCCAGCATATCTGACCTTTAGCGGACAGTTGGTAATGACCCAGTCCAATAGGGTGTCCTTGACAGACTTATTGGAGCATATCGGGTCTTGAATGAGTTGTACTAAGTTCAAGTCAGCTAGGGTACCACAAATTTTATGAGCAGCAGTAGGGTTAAGCCAATCATAGTTAAAATCACCACTCAGTATAAGGTTGTGCTAGGGGAGGTTGACAAGGGTGGAGATAAAAGGAGGAAGGCTAGAGGAGGAAGTACTGGGGGGCAGATAGGCACAACCAATAATTAGCTTCTTGACATTGCCAAGAGTTAGGTAGAGGAACAGGGCTTCCACCAAAGGGGATTCTATTGCAGGTACAGGCAGTTCAGCTACAACCAGGTCAGCTCTGGTGTATATCATAACACCACCAGCCCTTTTTCCCAGCCGGTCCTTCCTGAAGCAAGTATACCTAGGTAGTGCTACCTCAAGTATCTTGATAGCAGGTTTGAGCCATGACTCAGAAATGCAGATGATGTCAGGAGATTTCACAGTAACCCAAGCCTCAAGTTCAGCCATCTTGGGTCTGATACTCCTAACATTCATGTGAGCAATTCGTAGGCCCTTCAATGAGGGTAGAGCAGGTGCACCATGGTGAGAAGCTGAGGAGGGACAGGAGGGCCCAGGGTTGAGTTCAGTGTCCCCCGCGAGTAATAGGAGAAGAGTAGAAACATGAAGAGATGCAGAGGCACACGAAAGCAGTGTGACTGGGACTACTGGGCAGAGGGAAACATGCAAACGTCTGCTAAGCCAGGACCCCAGAAGCACTGTGTCAGATCAGGGAAGACATGGTAAAAGTAGGCAGATAAGTCGATTCCCAGGCTGAACTGGGGACGGGGGTGGAGCGGTAGAGCCCGAGGGGTGGTGACCTAAGACTATTGCAGTAAACTGGTTAGCAAGGCATAGGATGGAGAGGCAGATAAGAGTTAATACCCATCCAGAGCAACCCATGCTGATGGGATGAGGCACAGGGGCCAAAAAAGAATAAAGTCAGAGAAGTACAGAGGAGTGACCTGGAAAGAGATAAAAAAAAGTGGATCACAATACAAAAAGAAACAAAGTACTACAGGCAGCAAACTGCAAGATAAGAAAGTAGGACAGAAGCCACAAAAGCAAGCTGTATAGGGACCTTGCAACAAAATAGCAAGATGAGTAAGCGAAGACCTTCCAGCCAATACCGAAATAAGGATATAGCACCTATCAGCCAGTAGCTAGATGAGGGTAAGACACCAAATAACAGCCAACTCTGAGATGGCAGGTGTGGTAAGGGTGGAGCCATAGAGCATTTAATTAAGGCAGGAGGAGGGTGGATGGCCAAAACTCTGCTCCCCATCCAAAGGGAGATGCCTGCCTGGAAGTTGCGACAGCCCACCAACACGCCTCGGTAGAGCCGGGCACCTGAACTCGCTCAGCTAGGCTGAAACTCCCTGGATCCAAAGCCACAGAGCTGATTGGAGAGGCACCAGATACAACACCAATCAGGATCCTGTTGCAGCAGCACTAAGAGACCAGCGTATCAGCCGTGAGGCCACACCATTTAAAAAAGGTGCCAAGATGAGGACTGCGGATCATACCTGCAGCTGTAGCAGCCGAAGAGACTTGCAGGCAGAGGTTGACGGCAGCAGTAGAAATGCTGCACCACCACGGAGGAAGGCGCACCCAATCGGGGGTATGGGGGAATATGCAGGGAGGGAGACAAAAAAGGTACAGTCAAATAGTTGGAACAGGGTGGGAACAAAACTAACAGAAAGACAGAGAAGGGTGGCAGTAGGGGGAAGGGTTTTGCGCCAGGCTAAATCAGAGTGAAAGAACAAGACAAGGGACAGTAGTTAAGGGAATTGAGACTTAAAGAGCAGCAATTAGCCAAGAGTACAAAATCAGGAATTAGCATGGGGGGGTGAAGGGGAGAAGCTTTCAAAGAGGGCGGCAATAGGACGAAAGGTCATTTCCATTTAACACAGTGGTGCTGTCCCCCTCACCTCTACCCTGAGCTATATTATTGGTAATAATTAATTCACTGATTAAAAAAATCCTTCTACCTTCTGCATTACATGTGTTCTGGTGTGAAAATTACTGAGGAGACCAAGCATCTGGTGTTAATCTTACTTGCCATGAATAAAAGAAACTTAATTGATTTAATTTTACCAGGGAGAAGGCATGGAGTAGGGGGATTCAACCAAACCTAATTATTTATGTAAACAAATGTAGACAGAAACTTGTTAAACTAATTGTTTAGTTCAATGCTAATGTAAAAATCAATACTTTTGCTTTATTGCAATATGTGTTAGCTAGTATTCATGTTATGTACTTGATTTTATTCTATGTATTTTTCTTTTCTTTTGTTTAAAAAAAATCAATACAAAATTTAATCGAGGGAAAAAAGCCTTTGTACCCTTGGTTTCCCACTCTCTGACATGTGTCACAAGTGTGACAGGACCCAGCCATATCCATATAGACACCAGGTCAATAAAAGTTTTGTATCAACCTTTCCTTGGTCTGTTTCACTCCCCCTCCACCCCATATCACACAAGTGGAATGCTGTGTTCAATGCTGAGTAGCTGTTGTTAAAACTCTTAATGTTCTACCAGCTGTTTGCAAACCTGCCAAACTTTGACTCCTTGAGCTGCAACATGAGTTAGGACCTGGAGAAAATGAAGTCCAGAGGAAACCATACTTATGTTATTAAAGCATAAGTGTTATGGAAGCAGTATAATTACATTTTTGAAAATGGATTCTGTCCACATATGCATTCACATGGCAAACAGGTAGGGGTAGCTTACATAATTTTAGTAATGAGCTGGGCCACTGGGAAATTGCAGCTGCAAAATTATTGTGGGAAGCATGATTGTCCAATCCCCCCAACAAAAAATCGCACTCCATACAAAATCCCCGATTGCTAGAAGTTCCTCCGTTCCTCTGTTCATTGCCTACTGGTTCTTCCTCATCCTCTAAGCTCTCCCATTGTCCTCAGCACCACCTGATGTGCTGAGTCCAGTCTGCATCCCCAGTATGTCATTGGTCTGATCTGTGCCCCCAGCAAACCACTGCATGTGGTCTTAATTAGTGTGTGATGTGCTGCTGACATCACTACAGCACATCACACAGTAGCACATCACACTAGCCAAGTCCTCAGGATTTTTTGAAAAATGGGTGTGGTTTCTAAGTGCTCTGCCCCCCAATGTCCACAAAGGCAGAATATATGTAAGTGGACAGGTGAGGGGGAAGACAGAGCATATTGCAGAGCCAACAGTGGATGAGAGAGCGAGCGAGAGAGAGAGAGAGAGAGAGAGAGAACAGAACAGGGAAGAAAGCACATCTGGTGTGTACAGTGAGGAGAGAGGACACTGAATAGAGCACTGCCAGAGAACAGAACTGTAAGAGACAGTGCAGGCATCCTCCAGAAGACAGTGCAAGCATTCTTGAGGCAACCCATTACTGCTGCCTGATAAACAGAAATAATAGAAGAACTGAATCACTGCCAGTAGTGGGCACCAACCAGCCTTGCAATCTGTGTTTTCTTCAGCTTCTCCCAGTTAGCTAGTGTGCTGACAGCCTGCTATTCCTACAGACTGCTGCTGCTGCTGTTAAAAGAACAACAGGTATGTTGTTGCTACTTATTTATGTATTAAAGGGAATGTGATATTTTAATGCTGCCAAAAAGGGTTACTACGCTGGTGGATGGTGTGGGTGGGAGCCCTTGAGGGCTCTGATGAGGGTCAAGTAGTTAAATGTTTTATGTTCCTCTCAGAGGAAGGATGGGAGCCTGGTGGGGCCCTTGAGTGATGGGCAAGTAGTTAAACAATGTATGAGGGAGAGTGAAAGACTGGGTAGTCCTGGTAAGGGGATCGACTACTTTAAAAAAATGTGTTGGTCTCAGAGGGTTGTTGGGAGCTTGGGAGAGCCCTGACGAGGGGAGCAACTGCTTAGAAAAAAATTATTTTTCTCACAGAGGGAAGGTGGGAGCCCAGGAGGTCCTGGGCAAGGGGGCAAGTAGTTAAAACAATTTATGTTGTTGAGAAGGCGTGATTAAGCCTGCTTGCTGTGGAGAAAATCTCTGTTAGTTTTATTATTGTTTTTTAAACTACAGGAGAGAAGGGTTAGGTAATTCTACTAGCTGTTGAGAGAATTAATGTGTAGAGGATTTTTGTAAATGTTGATATTGTTTTACTTTTTTTTAAAATTTAGCTTAAAGTAGAATTTAGCTTAAAGGTTTCTATGGCTGGAGTGACTGCACAGGGCATGCCCAGACTAGCCCGCCGACATAGCCCTTAAATTCTGAGTGAGTCATCAAACTGCAGGAGAGAAGGTGTGGTTAAGCCCGCTTGCTGTGGAGAAGATCTTTATAAGTTTTGCTATTATTTTTTAAGCTACAGGAGAGAAGAGTTAGTTAATTCTACTTGCTGTTGAGAGAATTAATGTGTAGAAGATTTTTGTAAGTTTTGATATTGTTTTACTTGTTTAAATTTAGCTTAAAGTGGAATTTAGCTTACAGGTTTCTGTGGCTGGAATAACTGTAAAGGGCAGGCCCTCCCTCCTACCCGTTCTACCAGCCTTTCTTAAATACTGAAATACCACTGGGGGCTGTGTTTTAAGGCTGTGAGGGAGGAGCTTGGGGAGCTGCAAACTGACTTTAGCTCTCGGAGCAGGTCAGGAAGGAGGAAACAAGGAACAACCGTATGAGCTAATTCTTAAAGATATATATATATATAAAACTTATGAGTAGGTCTATAGTCCTTATGAGTAGGATTGTGGTTTCCAGTTAGTATTGTAGTTGGATGTCTTATGCTCTGTGCAACGGCATTTGAGATTAAAATTTCTGTTATACTCCAAGCTAGGATTAGTTAATTCTATTTGCTGTAGGGAGAGTTAGTGTAGAGAGGCTGTATAGGTAGTGTGGACCATGGGTAGGATTGTAGGGTGCAATGGTTGTGGGGCAGCAATGCAGATGAACATACTGTGGAGGCTGGGAAGGTGCCAAATATGACACAGGCTAAGGAGGCTTGAGGTTCAGTGGCTAGGCAGGGAGCTGGAGAGGTAGCGGGATGAGGGAAGGATTGCATTGGTAGGAGGGCTGACATCTGAGAGTATTGTGGAGGCACCACAGAGAAGGAACAGTGGGTCAAGGGAGGGATCTGGGGAAGGGGGCTAACTAGACAGGAAGCCAGCTGATGAAGGGGGGGCAGTAGAAGAATCTAGCAAAAGAGGAACAGCAGTAGGCAGGAGGAGGGAGAAACACACAGTAAGGCAAAGGGGTTAGGGAACATGTTTGCTTTACTAGCAACACATGGGAAAGAGGATGCAGGAGGAGATTGCATAATAAGGGATAGCACTCACAAAGAGGAGGGAGTGAGGGGCATTACTAGTGGAGAGACTGAGCATGGTGTAGCAGGCGAGGGATAATACTCAGAGAGGCGAGGAGGGGAGAGAGAGGTTGGCAGTCAAACAGGAGGAGGAGAGGGGTTTCAATTGAGAGGGGCAGGGGGAAGACACTGGGGCACAAAGTAAAAGTGGGAAGATTGTGCGAGGAGACTGAGGAGTCTGTGGCTTTCTCTGAGATGCTCTCAGTACCCTGCACAAGCACAGTGAGAAAAGAGAGGATTAGGGAGTTGAACACATGGTTGGTAGAATGGTGTTAGACTAAGAGATATGGGATTGTGGGTGGCTGGGTTAGTACCTGGGATAAAAAACAATCTGTTTGCAAGGGATAGGCTGCACCTGAGTGGGGAGGGGAAGGAGGTATTTAAGCAAAGACTGGAGAAGCATATTGCAACAAAGGTGGATTTAAACTAGATGTGGGTGGCAAGTGGACAGCAGGTAGGCAGGGATCCAATAGAGCGTAGTCACAGCCTACACCCAAGGCTAGCAGGGAAGGACTTGGGGTGGCCAAAAAAGGAGGGAGTAGAAGGGAGGAGATGGACACCAGTGAAGGGAAGGGGGCAGGATGGAGGGTGGCCTCATTGAATGCAAGAAGCTTAGGAAACAAATCAGCTGAGCTACAGGCACTCTTAGCAGTGTTGAGGGTGGATATTGCAGCTGTCACAGAATCATGGGCAACTGAGCACCAGGACTGGGATCTGGCAATCCCAGGATACAAATGATACAGAAAGGATGGTTGGGGGGGTGGGGTGGCAGTCTATGTGAGGGATGGGATGAAATATATAAGGGACGAGGGGGAAGAAAGGAGAACAGAGGCAATCTGGCTGCAGCTCCTAGATTCAAGGGGCAGAAAATGGAGGTTTGGGGGTGGTATACAGGCCACCGTCTCAGTCTGAGGAGCTTGACAGGGAATTAGTGATAAAAATCAGAAAGGTATGTAGAAAAGGGAAGGTGGACATCTTGGGGGATTTCAACTTTCTGGGGGTTGACTGGAGCATTCCGGTCACGTCTAGTGCTATGGAGCAAGTGCTCCTGGACATGATCTGGGAGGGTCTCCTGACACAATTAGTTAGTGTACCTACTAGGCTAAAGAACACTTTAGATCTGGTATTGTTGAGTGGGGAGGCAGTAATGGAAATTAAGGTGGAGGACCCACTAGCCGACAGTGATGTCCAAACGGTGTGATTTAATGTCACGATGTGTGGGGAGCCAGAGAAATCAGTTACTCGGGTGGTAAACTTCAGGGGGTGGACTTTAGGAGGATGCAGGAAGTACTGAAAGGGAAACTGGAGGGCATATGGCAGGAGAAGGACACAGAGCAGAAATGGGATATTACTAAATGGGGGATTTCAAAGGCAACAGAAGTCTGTACCAAGATACAGAGTAAGAGAAGCAGGACAAGAAAACCATACTGGTTGAACAGCGAGGTTGTGAAGGTGGTGAGGGCAAAACGAGTGGCACACCAGAGGTATAGGAGGATGGAAAAGGAAGTAGATAGGGAGGAATATGCAAGATGGTCAAGGGAGGTGACCAGAAAAGTGAGAGAAGCTAAGGCCCAGAGGGAGCTGAGATTAGCACAGGGAATTAATGGGGGGGGGAGAGAAATACTTTTTCAGATACATCAGGGAGAAAAGGAAGTGCAAGGAGACAGTAGTGAGGGTAAAAAGGGTGGGGAGTGGACAGAAAAGGGACAGGAACAGGCAGAAGCACTGAATGAATACGTTTGCTCAGTGTTCATGGAAGACAAGGGGGGACCACTACCAACATGGCTGGCAGGGTGGGGATAGGAGGAGAGGAAGCGACACATGGAAGAATTGAAACAAACAGAGTCCTAGAGTGACTGAGGGCACTGAAGGTAGACAAGACACCAGGACTGGATGGTATCTACCCCAGAGTGCTGAGGGAGATGGTAGAGGTTTTGGCGGAGATGCTGGCAGATCTGTACAGCACCTCACTGGAGTCGGGATGTGTGCCACTAAACTGGAGGATGGCACATGTAGTACCATTACACAAGAGCATGCCAAGGGATGAACCAGGTAATTATTGTCCGGTAAGACTCACCTCCATAGTGTGCAAACTCATGGAAATGATACTAAAGGAAAGATTGGTGTCCTACCTGGAGGATAATGGACTCCAGGATGTGAGGCATCATGAGTTCATTTCAGGGAAGTTCTGTCAAACCAACTTGATACAGTATTATGACTGGGTGACAGGTGAGCTGGATAAGGGTCATGCGGTGGATGTTCTTTACTTGCATTCAGCAAGGCCTTCAATTCGGTGCCTCATGGGAGGCTTGGGGGGAAGCTAACTGGTGTAGGGGTAGGGGCAAAAATGATGAACTGGATTACTAGCTGGCTTAGTGGGAGGCTGCAATGGGTGGTGGTGAGAGGGGAGCTGTCAGCTCCAAGGCTGGTGATGAGTGGAGTGCCACAGGGCTCTGTGCTGGGTCCAGTATTATTGGGGCTCTTCATATCAGACATTGCACATGGGGTGGTGAGCAAGGTAAATCTGTTTGCTGATGACACCAAAATTGGAGCAGTGGTGGATGGAGGGGAGGGATGGAAGCAGCTGCGGGGGGACCTAAGCAAGCTAGAGGAGTGGTCAGAGAGGTGGCAGCTGGGCAGCAATGCAAAAGAAGTGTAAGGTTATGCACTTTCTGGTGAAGAACCCAAGGAGAGAATACTGGCTGGGGGGTGTTAAGCTGGGGATCACTGAGGAGGAGAAGGACCTAGGGGTAATGATAATAGGGACCATGAACAACACTGCCCAGTGCAGAAGAGTGGCTGCAAAAGCGAACAAAATGCTGGGGTGCATAGCAAGGGTTTTTTCATCAAAGTGAAGAGAGGTGATCTTGCCCCTCTACAGGTTGCTGATAAGGCCATACTTAGAGTTTTGCATGCAGTTTTGGAGGACATACCTAAAGCATGATATCAGGCTACTGGAGGGGCTTCAGAGGAGGGTAACAAAGATTATATGTGGAATGGAGGGGAGAGACTATGAGAGCAGACTGGGAGACCTGAATATGTACACTCTGGAGGATAGAAGGGATGGGGAAAATGCTAGAGACATTCAAGTATCTGAGGGGAATCAATAAAAATGGGGCAGATGGGGTCTTTAAGCTAAGGAGAGGGAGGGACACCAGGGGGCATGGGCTAAGAACAGAGGGGGAAAAGATTTAGGAGTGAAATGAGGAGACACTATTTCACAGAGAGGGTGGTAGCAAAATGGAATGCACTATCAGAATGGGTGGTATCATTTAAATCTGTGAACAGCTTCAAACGGGCATGGGACAGGGAACAGGGGAGAGTGAGGGTGGGGAAGGTGGGGGTGGCAGTGGGATGACAAAGGGGAGGGGGTGGGGCAGCTGCAACTAGAGGTCCGGATGGAAGAAATGATACTGTGATGTTTGTGAAAATTAGTGGTGAATCTGGGAAGGAGGGAGGGTAAAGACCTGAAATATATTATTCAGTGACAATTTTTTTTTTTTAAATATGAATGTTAAACTGACCTGCCCTGGCTTCTCGGTGATGGAGGGAGACTGGCACACATGTCAAAAAAAATTTTTCTGGCCTCTGGTAAGGGAGCAGTGTTGGGAAGGAGACCAGAAGAGCACAGAACAATTTCTTCAGACATGTATGGCAGTTGACTAGGTCCATCCCTCACTCACGTGGTATGTTGTGCCTAGCTGCTGTGGTTCATCAGAGGTGGAGAATGGAGTGGTAGGCCTAGCAGACAGGCACACATGTTGACAAAAAATTCTCTGGCCTTTGGTGAGGGAGCAGGGTAGGGCAGGAGACCAGAATGACACAGAACAATGTTTTCCAACATGTATGGCAGTTGCCTAGGTCTGTCCCTCAATCCCATGGTATGTCCATTCCTCACTGCTGTGGTTCCTTGTATGTAGAGAGTGAAGGGGTGGACCTGGCAGACTGGCACACATAAAAAAAAAATGTTTCTGGCCTCTGGTGAGGGAGCAGGGTGGGGAAGGAGATCAGAATGACACAGAACAATTTTTTCCCTCGCTCCTGAGGTGAGAGGTAAAAAACAATTGCTGGAGTCTTTGGTTCCATAGATTCTAGTTGAGTCCATGGGCAAGCCCAGTGCCATGACAAAGCAACTCCAGGAGCAAGACACCATTCTTTCAGCACCTAACTGTTTTGTCTTGTATTTATTTAGATTGGTATTTTTATTCTTTTGGTTTAGTTATTCTTTTGGTTAGTTAATACACTATGCAACACTTTATTTATTTTTTGAGTTAGTTAATACACTATCTATGACATGTCTGCATCACCATCACCTAAGTGTGTCCATCTTTCACGGGAAGAGACGAAGGATCATCACATCTCCTATTTTGTATGTGCCCGTAATTGGATTTCCTTGTATCCCAATGATCTTTACAAGGATGTAGGACTACTATTTTGTCCTGCCTGCACTCATACTATTGATTTTGTGTGTAAGCTTACAGTGGACATGCATATGAAGCCAAAGAAGCAACAGGAGCATAAAGAAGTGTTTAGGAAAAAACAGCAAAGTAAGTATTACTTCACACTGTTATTTGCAGTTCCTTTAATTTATTTTTTTTGCCAGGCCTGATCCCCAGGGAACTCCACCCCTGCCCTGTGCACCATCTCTATTTTTTTTTTGTAGATGCATTGATCCCCCGGAGGCAGAATGTGCAGTGATGTCAGCTGGGCAAGTCGCTGTCTGTCCTGCCTCCCATGTGGCTAGACGATGGTTGATGTGGATCTCCTGGCCTGGACCAGGGGTTACAAGTATGATAGATACATAACCCACATGCCAGGAGAAGGAGAGCCACCCTTCAAACTCTCAAACCTTCTCCACCCAGCAGGTCCTCCAACTCCCAGGTCTGATTTTGACCTTGGGATGTCAGCACCTTTCCACTATGCAAGGGGGACAGCCTACAGTTTATTTTTCCTGTAAAATATATATAACTTATATTGATTGTTTGCTTTTTAGTGCTCCAGGTACAGCTCTACAGCAGCAGTCACTAACTTCTTGCTTCATCAGAGCAACAACATCATCCGTGGAGTGAAAGGAGTTTGTGCTGGACACTGTTAGGTGTTTGATACATGCAGGCATCCCTGGAAAAGGCTTCTGGATTTCAAGACTTCTTGATGTAGTACAGCAAGCAAGGCAGTAGTCTTCCAAGACCAGCACAGCTACGGAGCACCTGCCTGCAAGAACTATGGGCAGAGCATGTAAGGTCCTTGAAAGAAGCAGTTGTGGATCAAGACCTTTTCATTTTTCTGGACAAGACCACTGATGCCTGTGGACATAGTGTGTTTGCTATTTTGGCCCAACCTGTGCTGAATGTTGGGGAGCAGCCTCTCCTAATTGGTGTCAAGTTTTTGGATCATGTCAGCAACATGACTGTTTCCCAAGCTCTATTGAAAGTACTAAACAACAATACAATCTGAACAAAGAGTTTGCCATTGCCACGGACAGTGCAAGTTATATGCACAAAGCTTTTGAAACAGTTCTATCATGTGTGTTACCAAATGTGGTGCATGTAACATGTATTGCAAACCTCTTCAATTTGGCCTTGGAGGTCTGGGCTGACACACTGGAGGATTTGAACACTGTGGTTGCCCTGGTGAAAACATAGTTTGCCAGAGTCCCATATGCTGCCATTAGTACCTGGCATTTTTGGAATCTAAGCTGGGAATTGTACCCAAGATGCCAGTGTACTCCATACAAATTCAGTGCTGCTCCTGGGTTAATGCAGTTAAATATTTGGCTGACTATTTTCCTATTGTTATGGAATTTGTTGGAATAGTGCCATCAGATGCAGCAACCTTCAAGCAACTGAAGTCCATGTTACTCAGCAAAGGGGCAGAGCTGGCAGCACAAAGTACCTTTCTGTCTCACCATTCAACAGAACTTGCGGACCATATTGAGGAATTACAATCTAACAGCAAGCCACAGGGACACAGTATATTTGCAAATGTGCAAAATGTCCATATGTTTTTGGATTTCTGTGCCACCACAGGGGAAACTGAGTACAGACCACAGGCTGTCAAAATTTTGTCCAGATGTCTGTGTCAGGAAAATGTGAACTGCATCAATCTGTTTCAGAAGATGATGTTGAACAGCAGAGAGAAGTTGGACCACATTTTTTTAAAAGATCATCCCTCATTGAACACTGCCAAAGCTGTCCACATCTTTGACCCCAAGTAGCTGCCAATATTGAACAAAGAGAAGTCCAAATATACTTAGGAGTCCCCAGCTCTTACCAGTGTGTCAAACTTTGAGTGATATGGCTACAGAACTCTGACCCAATCTATAGTATACCCAATGATTTTAATATTGTTCAGTGGTGGGAAGCACAGGCTGATGCACTCCAGATCATTCTGCTGTTGGCAAAAGATACATCTGGCTCCCTATGAGTACAACAGATGCTGAGCAGACTTCTTCAGTGTATTCTGATCTATTAAAAGACTATCATCGAAGTACGATGGAAGACAATGTGAGTATTTCTTATGTTAAAATATAATAAGAAATTCAATGGCTATGTAAGATAATGGTTGCCAGTTGCTCCTCTGTTCGTGTTTTAGAGAAATCTTTTTTTTACATGATGGTGGTTCATGGGGGATGGTACTTTTCATATTGTTGAATAATGTTCATTGTAAGACTGATTTATTAGTCTGTTTTAATAATATTTCTTGATTTACACAATGATTCTTCTATCATAATGTAGATTTTCTGTCGGCCCTTGTGTTTGTGTTTTTTCCTTATAGTGCTGCTATTTTACTTTTTTTATACTGCTGATTTTTACTCCATACTTATATTGTTTGTTTGTTTGCTTTTTTATATAATGATGCTGATGTTGTACTGTACACTATGGGCTGGATATTCAAACTGTGCCCAAAAAGTGCGCAATAGCAGGAGCAAGCACAAGTCCATTGCACCCATGCGCAACAGACGCGATATTCAAAAAAGGAGCAAGCCAAATTAAGCCAACAGCTAACGTTTGAATATCACACAACCTGCGCCATAGCACAACTAGGGAGGGGAAGCTGAGCAGATATGATGCGCTATGGCGCAACAAGAGATATCCAGCTGAGCAGTCCAGAGGCGCCATAGCACAAGCAGGGAGGCCCCCAGCTGCAGAGCAATGTAACTCTACAACCATGGAGGTAGGGGCCCACCACCCATGCCACAGATGGACACAGGAGCACACAGCAGAACTGACATCGTGCCTCAACAACCCAAGCACAGCACAACTGGGGGAGGGCTGGAATAACCACTGGCCCATGGGAACAAGCAAACAACCCACAGCTGGGCCATGGTGCCCCATCACACCCACCGGCAAGCTGAGACTGCCACACAAGGAGGGCGGACCACCCCGTGCCACACCATCCCCCCCAGTGCACAGCACACCCTGCACCGTGACCCTCAGACACCCCCCCATGAGCAGTGAACACCACTGCAGGAAACCCCATGCATACCACCATCCCCACTGTGACACTGCAACCTTGTGTACCACAGAACCATACTAGCCAGCCCCACCATGAGCACCCAGCAGTGGGTGGCAGCACACGGCAATGCAACAACGGCAGACACAGTGCCAACATGCACAATCCCCCTGAAGCACAGCTGAGAGAACGACCATGTGTCAGCACAAGAGGTACCCCACACGGGAAAGGGCGTGCCCCTGACACCACCACCACTGATACAGCACCCTGCACAGTAGTCCAGTGACACACCCTGACCCACCACTGGCCACAACAGCCAACACAGACACCCACAGTGGTACATGGAAGCATGCATCAAACCAGATGCAACACAGTGCAGGGACAAACACACACCCATACCCAAGGGGACAATAACACAGGGACGCAGTAGCGTGGCAACCGAGCCCCCAGTGTGGGCCTATGGAAACTGTGCACACACAGCCAGTGGTCCTCCATGGCACAGGAGTGCCAGCCACCCTGCACAGGCACTGTGGACCCATACGCCACCATCATATGCCTGGAGCACAAGTCACAGACAGTGGTGCACATCCCCTGCAACACACACAAGCCACAGCATGGAGGTTGGACAACAACTGCCGAGGCCACAGTGTCACCTGAGGCAAACATGCACCACACCAGTGACAGGAGGCAACTCAGCATTGTAACAATTACAGTGGCTGACCTGCATGGACAGCCACCAGTGACATGGCAGCAGACGTTGCAGGTCACATATGTGCAAGGTTGTCAGCTGCACAGGCCAAGGACTGGTTGACAGGGGCACCATGGACACAGAGCATGCACCATGGACCACTGCACACAGTAATTCAATGCACAGGGAACAGCACACACACCACAGACCCCGACTGATAACTACTCCCACACCATAGTCACTTCCCCACGGACATACACACATACCCATGACTGCACCACCCCAGACGCCATGCACACCACTGCAGCTGAGCACCTATAGCCAGCTGCAAATCAGAGACCACCACAGTATTCATATCAAAATAGATGTATTGTAATAATCAAAAATAACTATATACAGAAATATATACAAATGGGGGGTGAGGGACAAAAACAAGGTGAGGGTGGGTAAGGGGCAGGGGTGAACATATGGGAGAGGGAAGAAGGGGTGTGAGGGTGGGTCAAAGGAGGGAAGGTGGTAGTTGGGGCATGGGGACATCAATGTCCACCCCGGTCCTCCTCCTCCTCCTGGCGCTGTTGTCTGGCCCCCCTTCTCCTCCTGACCCCATGCCGGTTCATGTCCTGTAGGAGCTGCAGAGTCTCCCTGGCCACCTGTAGCAGCTCATTGATGGACCGTTGTATTTGCAGGAGCCTCCGGTCACCTAGGACAAGGGAGCAGAGTCAATAGGTGTGACTGTCCATCCCCCTGCAGCCCACCCATTGTGCATGGCATACAGCCATGTGCCACACCCTTGTGATGGTGTGCGCCCACCCACAGTGACCGTGTCCACAAGACCTGCCCATCCAGGCAGCAACAGCCATGTGGACCACTGCACACATCCACTGCCCATGTCCTGCACAGCACCACCAAGGCCGTGCAGTAACGTGGCTATGCAGTGTGAAGGCAGTGCCACAGCCATGTGCTTGGTGCACGCATGGACCACCACTGATGCACTCCCAGACATGCAGTGCCACTGGACAGTACTGACTGTCGCAAGTCGCGTGCATGGCAGTGGTGTCCATGGATGGTTGCCATGCCCTGCTGCCCACCCTGTTACACAGCATGCAATAGTAATCATGGAGTCATGGCACTCACCCTCATCTGGCCAGTCAGGTCAGCGGTGATGGTCCCCGTCCCTCCTGGGTGCTCTGTCCTCCTCCCTCTGCCGCTCCTCCCTCAGCCATCGCCGCTCGTCCACACCTGTGGGGGAAACAAGGAGAGAAGAACATCAGTACAATCCTGAAGCAAAGTCCCCATACCCTAATGTGTGCCCACCCACCCAGCCAGACCCACCCACCCCACACCCTGTAAACATCGCCACAGACAACCCTAGACTAGCCTCCCCTATGTGCTGGACTCATGAAACACTGTTACCCATATGGACAATACAAGTGCGTAGATGTATCACCCACCTGGACGAGGCACCATGCCCCTCCTGGCACGCGACCGCAGATGGGCAAGTAGCTCTGACTCCCTCCTCCTGAGGTCCCCATAGCAGTGCCTGCACTGTTCCATGGTCCTCCTCTGTCCGGTGGCCTCCCCAATGTCAGTGACTACCTCCTGCCAGACCTGGGTCCTGGCCCTGTCCAGTGGCTCCTCCCCAAACAGAGGCCCATGGTGTGGCTCCACAATGGCCACAAGGTTTGCCAACTCAATGGCAGTCCACTGTGGGGCTCTCCTGTGTGCCATCTCAACCACTATAGTAGGCAATATGGCCCTCTGCAGTGCGGTACCCCACGTGCAAATGCTGCGCAGTATAGCGCCGCCATTCCCTATCACGCTGTTACCAAACAGCATGATAGAGGTGCAGCCATGCTGGATGCATGGCGCCAAGGGGGCAAAGGTCGGGCACAGGGTCAAGGGTCTCTGGTGCAAGGCCACACACAGCGCCATCTGATGACTATGTGTATAGCGCAATTGGTTGCCTGTTTGCCAGCGCCACTGCGGACTATCGGGCAGTTTCGCCATTGCGCCTATAGAGGCCCATTGTCACAGCGCCATGTAGTGACCCTCGCTATAGCGCCACTGGCACAATGGTGACCATGTCCTGCATTGACCATCATGCACAGCACGTCATCAGCGCAGCAGACGCCAGTGTCAGCAGCCTGGGCATGTGCAGTGAGGTGTACTATGCATGCCATGGAACTGCACCACTGGCTCAACCCGTTCAACACAATTGCGCAAAGCGCAAAAGCGCGATATTCAGCCGTCATATGCTAATCATCCAATCAGCCATTCAATAGCGCAGCACCTCGATTTGCATCTAATTAAAGTTGGTCCTCACCTAATTTGCATGGATTGTGCTATAAAAGTGCGACAAAGTTCTGCAGTGGCCATATTCGGTTACTGCAGTTTATTGGTGAGTTGTGTGCTGTGTGGGAGTGTGGACTGTGGATTCAGGGACATGCTTTGGACTGCACAGTCACAGGTAATCACTGCCATCCTTACAGGCTGAATAATGACCGAGCAAGGTCTGGGTGAGGAGGACAACGATGGTGGGTGGAAGAGGAGGCCCAATTTCATGAAGGCCAAGACCGAGGCACTTTTCAAGGCCTACCTGGATCAGGAGCCACTGCTCAGTGCACGGCGGGACACCCCTCCGGCCCGTGCTGCTGCATGGGAGGAGGTGGCATGTGCCGTCAACCTGCATGGCAGCCACCAGCGCTCTGTGCAGGAGTGTAAGAAGAAGATGGGTACTGACAGGAGGAGGGTGAAGGAGAAGGTGGCTGCCATCAGGGCGGCACATACTGCAACAGGTGGTCGACAGCCGGAGGTGGTGCAGCTCACACCAGCAGAGGACAGACTTGCTGCAAGCATGCACTGCAGTGCCATAGAGGGAGTTCCGGGCAGTGGTTTCCAGATGGGTGGTGGCCCATCTCTGCATGGTAAGCCATGGTGTGCCTTGGGGGGGGCGGTTAGGTTACACGCAGTAACGTGACTTTGCTTTCCCTTACAGATCCTGAGCATCTGCATGGGTCAACATTGGTGGGCCTGTCCACTGAGGACAGTTGGACAGAGTTGGAGTTTGGACCATCCACCTCCACAGGTTTCTATGGATCGGCACGACAGTGGTGCCGCCTGGCTGTCCACACTGATCTCGTTGAGACAGGTGTGGGGGAAGCCCTTCCTGTGTCTCAGTGCTCTGGCGTCCAAGGATGCCAGCATGCCGTGGCTGTGGCTGGGGCAGAGACCTGCACCAGTGATGAAGACATGACCGTCATGGGCATTGACACGTGTGTGCCACAGAATGGACACACAGCAGGTCAGCTCATGTCCATGGCTCTGGCAGGTGCCGCCATGTGGGCCAGTGTGTCAGAACAGTCCCAGGCTGTGCCTGTCAGCACCAGTGGGGCAGCACCGGTGGCTGGTCAGGACAGTGGGACTTTTGCGGCCACAGCAGTGGCACTACTGAGCCCTTGGGTGCAGGGGCCAGAGGGGTGGCAGCAGCAGTCATCCACCAGGAAAGGGGGTTCAGGGTTCGGCAGTGATGTCTGTGCAACACCTGTGGACTTGCCTATGCCTGGTCCTGGTGCGCAGCACCCACCCTCAAGGGGTGCTGAACATCAGGCCCATGCACACCCTGAGGGACAGGATGCCAAGGAGGCAGATGACCTCTTTGACGAGCACACCTGCCTACTGCAGGCATCGGTCCAGCAGCAGATGCAACTTGCAACATTCCTGGAGGCACTGTGTGTGGCTCTGGAGCTGGCAGAGAAGCATCACAGCAGGGACACCGATAGGATCCTGCCATGGATGGACCATTTGCGGGAGGATGTGACTGCTGCCATTGACAGGCATGCACAGGTGTTCATTGCTGTCATGGCCACAATGGGCACACAGTCAGGTGCCCATGCATCACTCACACCATGCAGTGCGCTATCCACTCCCCATTCCCGGCATCATGCGACACCAGCCCTGTCGACGCCGGGTTCAGCTGTGGGCATCCCGAGCACTCCTAGTGCAGGCATGTTCGGTGTGCTGCAGACCCCTGCGCGGGCATGGTTGCGTTCGTGCAGTGAAAGCCCTGGGGGACCATTGGTGCCACTCCATGAGGCCTGTGGTCAGCCTGCCAGTGCTGGCGGGTCTTGGCGGGGCCACCCATGCATCCGAGGTAGCCGTGGCACTGTGCCATGAGAATGACCTGTCTCCCAGCATGGGCACTGTCTGGTGCTGCCCTGTGTGCATTGTGTGTTTCAGTGGGTAGTGCACGGGTGGGTGCCAGGCCATGCATGCGGAAGCATAGTCCACCTGCACACCCTCCCGGCTGCTGTCTGCAGGTACGTGTGCATGATGATGCCTGCATTGTGCTGTACATCAAAATGCAATGGTGCCCAGTATCTGACACACGCACATGGACAGACAGTGGACATGGTGGCCTGTGGACATGTGTGATGCTAGTGTTGGCGTTCTGGCTCAGTTTTCCACCTGCCCTCTGTGCACGTTTGGTGCATTGTGTGTGTGCCTGTGTGTGTGTCCATACATGTGGCGTGTTGCTGTTCTCTCATCCCTGGTTGTGTGTGTGTGCTTCTGTGCCCTGCCACATTCCTTGCCAGCATGTACCCCTGGTGTGTTTCCATGCATGTTTGTGGGTTGTGCCTTAGCCACTGGTGGTTGCGCATGGCACCATGACTTACCTGGGTTGGTTGAAGTGCTCCTCTGTGATGGTGTCCAGGTGCAGCTATGCCAGCCGGACCAGTCGGGGGTCCCGTCGGCCAAGGGGGGACTGCCCATCACCATTATCACTGGCGTCCACATCGTCTCCATTGCTGTCCCCCTCTTCGACCTGTATGGCTATCCCACATTCTTTGGCTATGTTGTGCAGGATGCAACAGGCCAGGAATATCCCACAGACCTTTGAGGGGCTGTACTGTAGGGCACCACCAGAGGTGTCCAGGCAATGGAAATGTGTCTTCAGCATCCTGAACATCCGCTCAATGACATTGCATGTGGTGGCATGTGCCTCATTGTAGCGTTGATGCGATGGGGTCATGGTCCGCCGGTAGGGTGTGAGCAGCCAGGGAAGGAGTGGGCATCCACTGTCACCCATGTGCAGAGAGTCGAGGTTAGTTTTGTGTTCAGCTTCAGACTGTCCCAAGTCCTGTGGGCCACACCCATGGCACCTCTGGCCATGGCCCCCCAGGTCCGCGATATGTCCATTTGATTTGCATACTCACCCACTAGATGTCCTGTGAGGATGTCCCCACTCTCAAATCGGTGGCACAGTGCTGACTGGTGCCAGATGTATAAATCATGTGCTCTCCCAGGGTGCGTGCACAGACGTTGATGATGCGCCCACTGGCATTGCACACCACCTGGCAGTTGACACTGAAATAGCCCTTGTGGTTCATGTATGCAGCCCCCTCCTCGCCAGGTGGTGTGCATATGGCCACATGGGTGCAGTCTATTGACCCTAGCATGCCAGGCATATGTGCTACCCTGTATGATTCCTGTGTGTTTGCTGTGCACTCCACCGCAGTGCTGGGTAAATGGATGTACTCTGCAGCATGTGGCAGCAGTGCGCAGAGGAATTGGGTGAGGATGCATGATGTGCCTGACTGTGTTATGCCTGTGGTGTCCCCGGTTGGTCTCTGGAAGATACCCGTGGTGAGCAAGCACATGCAGGCTGTTACCTTTGTCTCCACTGACAGGGCATGACTCCGTCGTGTGGGTGCCTGCATCACATAACTGCACAGCTCACAGAGCTGCCTCAGTATTGCCCTGTTCAGGCTGTACTGGCCCACAATCTTGATATCTGTATACAGCTCAAAGCTGGTGTGGGCTCGGTACTGCTTGTTGGGGGCATTCCGCCGACGGGCCCTTCCATGGCCACGTCCCCCTGCCGCATGCCTTCTCACTCCCCTCATTACGGCGTCCATGTGGAAGGTGGCACTGGCCATGTCCCTGGCTTGCGTTCCCCCCCCATCAGCTGTTGCTTTGTTCCCCCCGCTGTCCTGACTGCTACCTCCCCTGCAATGGGTACACCTGTCTGTGCTGGCCTCTGGTATGTGTGTCACCACACACCTTCCCTGTGCCTCTCTTCTGCAGTGTGGTTTCCCTGGCCTGCCCTCTTTCTCACAGTTTCCCTGTGCCTGTCTCTCCCCCCCCCCACCTCATGTGTCTTCCCTCTAGTGTTCTTGCACTTCTTCCTTGCTCCTTTTTATTTTGACTCATTTCCGCTATGGCGCAACTTCTGCTTGCTCCAATGTTGCGCATTGCGCAAGTCTTTGAACATTGCACTGCACCCTTTATGGATGGTTTCTCCCCCTTCAGTTGCGCATGCCTTCATTATCATTGCTCTGTTGCTCAGCATGTTTTTGGTGGTGCAACTGCCTCCTGCTGAATATCGCAGAATGGCACATTTTCAGACTTGCACTGGCGCAACCCTGTTGTGCATGGCGCAACCCTTTTGAATATCCAGCCCTATTATTATAATACTGTTTACTTTTGATTGTTCAATGTGGTGGCTGTTTTTTTTAAATAAAAAAATCATTATAGCCTTGTTTCGTGTCTTTAATAGGCAAGATTCATGTGACTTCCACAAAGTAACTTAAATCCCATGTTTTTGCCACACAGAGAGGAAAAATGCATGCCAAACAGCCTGCAAAATCCACACAAAAAACACAGAAAATCCCAGCAAAATTTGCCAAAAAGTTGCAGGGTTCAGGCCCAGATCTACTGTGTGTCCCATGCTCATTCAAAGCTCATTGCTGTTGCCTCAGGGCTATACTAGAATCCACAAAATTACAACCAGTTTGTCTGTGCATTAAATGTACTGTGTAAAATATGCATTTAACAAAAATTGTATATAAGAGCCTGACAACCCTCTTGCATCTATGGGGTATTGGATCACAGCTCATCCAGAAAAGTGCCTGCCTTATACCCTGATGACCAGTACTGCACCAGCACCAGTGACCTTTGCATCATGGATCGGGGCAATGGGGATTAATGGCAACATGGCACCAAATTCTGGGCTACCATAACAAGGGATCACACACACAAACTACAGCAGTTTGTCCATACTGGAGCTGGGACTAAGCATAGTGGTATTTTGTTATTTGGCTGCAAGAGGATACACAGTTCTCCAGGGATTTCTCTACACATTACTGTTTTCCAGGTGTTTTGCTCCTCTTTTTCACCCCATTTCCATAATTTTGCAGCCTTATTAGCTCTGACAAAAGTTTGCTTATTCTCTTTACATCTCTCTCTCTACAGTATATCACATAGCCTCCCATATTCACCTAGTGGCTATCACAACTGATTAAGATGGGTTAAAATCATCAAATTCCACTTTCACAAACTTTTCGCAAATGTTTCTAATATCTGTAGCTAGTAATAACTTAGTCATCCAGCACATTTTTTTGTTGGGGCAGTTAATGACATGTTTAGTAGGGGGTGTGGAGGAGCAAGATGACTGCAGTGCTGCTCCACTCCACACCACTCTGCTCCTCATAGATCCTTTTTAGGTTACCTGCAGCATCTTTGAATTCTTTATTGGCAACTTTTGGGTCGCTTGTTATTAGGGAGAGATACTGTACAGAAGATTATTTTCACTGTTTATTTTTGCTATATTTGCTATTGCTGAAAATCAGTGAAAATAAACAGACAGTGAAAAATAATGGGCAGCTGATTGTCAGTAGTACTATATTGAAGAGTAAGCTGCCTGCACTAATTCTGTGTGATGCGGATATGTGTGGAAGGTTGACTCCCGCCAAATATAACCGATGCTAATCCAACCTGTTACTGTATATACTGCAGAATAAAGCAAGCCAGATCAGACTCTGAAACAAATGTTAAATTCACTAATGCTTGGGCAATAAGGATGTTGAACATTCAAGTTCCAAGCACAGGTGGTTCTGTTCCCTTTTCATGGGGACTGGTAGCACTTCAGTGCCTTAAAATGAAATTGATAATAAAACAAGGTATGCCACCATTGTCATAGGATAGAGGGTCTATATGCCAAAAGAGTGAAATAGTGCTATGCTCAGAGGAGTGTTCTTTTGTGTGTGTGTTTTTTTTTTCTACAGCTCAACATATTTAAATGGAAGGTTGAGAGCCTGAAATGGTGGAGACTACTCAGGAGGGCGCCATATCTGAGTCATTTGACACAGGCAGCTCCCTAATGCACATGACTTTTTAGAATGCCAGTGGATTAAATAAAAAGTTCTGCTGATACTGTGGATTCTTAGAATAGGAGAAAGGAGCTAAGTCTGGCAGTTCTACTGCAGCTGTTATCTTATTAACTTCACAAAGATGCTGTTTTGGTGACTTGCGAAAGCTGGTTGTAGGGTAAAATCACCCTTAAAAGGTACTTTCAATGTCCCCCCTTTATGGTGATGGTTTAATTCTCAGCCTATTAAATGAAGCAAAGTATTAGCCATAGAAACTTTTAAAGTATTGCTTCAATTCTGCTCAGTATAAGAGGAAAAATTACGACTTTGCCGAATCCTGTGCAGAAAAAACTGTTACATTTGAAATATTTTTAATCACCTGCAATGGAGCTCTACCAACATGACTCCAAGCTCCTTAAATTTGCTCAAAAAATGAACTTGATTGTTATACAGTGCAGTAAGGATGTAACTCAACCTGTTTGTGAATCATAAAATGAACTAATTTGCAATGTGGTACTCTCCAGCTTCTGGGCTGGGATGCACTCTCTGTTTTTTGCTAGCCTGAATGCTAGTGTGGCTAGAGTTCCGGTGAGAGAATCCTGAAAGTATATGTTTAATCTGGCAAGATATTTGGAGATTGGAACTATCAGACTCTAACTGCCAATGCTAAAGGAGCAGTATGTTTTTACCTGTGAACTTTTATGGTGTCTAATTACTATATGTTTAATATTTAAAGTTAAAATCTTTTAGAATCTTCCCAGAACCTTCTCAGAACTGGGAAATTAATATGAACTGAGGAAACACATACAATTTGATAAGGTGAAACTTTTATAGCACTCCCTACCATAATATAATATAATGAACCAGGGATTGGGGAAATTAAGCACAATAGCTAGATTGGAGTACTAATGTTTTGCTGCTTGAAATATACAAAGGAGTAATCACTATGGGGGTAACCTGTATAGTGCCCATGGTTTGAAGAAAATGAGGAAATACAACCTGATACCTTTATGATGGCAGACTGACTGGAAATATCCAGGCCCTGAGCTTATGTTCACCATACGAGGTGGTCTATACTGGTCATTGGGAGCAGGTAACCAGGAAGATCTGTAACATGTTGTTGGATACAAATTGCTCATTAGAGGAAACACTGGCATGACAAGGAGCACTATGAAGTGTAGGGTGTAAGCCAATTTAGCAGTAAGAGCAGTAGTGTGTGTCTGTCCACTCATGGTAGGACCTAGCTACTTTAGAAAGTATTTGAGTACTGCTAATGGCGTATCATGAAAGAATGCAGGGTATAGAACTGGTATTAAGTTTTCCCTTTAATGTAAAATCAGAGTGCCTCAAAGTACTATTGAAGTACTGATGTTTTGTCGGTTGAAATATACAAAGGGGAAATTACTATGAAAGGAGAATGTAACCTGGATAGTGCCCATGGGCTTGAAGGAAATGAGGTAATACAACCTGCTAAAATTATGATGGCAGACTGACTGGGAATATGCATGGCCCACAAGTATGTGCACCATACTGTACGTGGTGCTGTATACTGGTCATTGATTGTGGGTAACCGAGTGGTTCTGTAACATGTTGTTGGACACAAATTGCTCATATGGGGAAAAACCAGCATGACACAGAGCACTAAGAAGTGCAGGGTGTAAGCCAGTTTAGCAGCAAGAACAGTAATGTTTGTCCACTTGTGGTAAGCCCTATCTACTTTGGAAAGTATTTGAGTACTGCTAATGGTGTATTATGAAAGTATGCAGGGCATTGAACTGGTATTGTTTTCCCTTTAACATAAAATCAGGGAGCCTCAAAGTAAAAAACATCTCTGGGCACTTAATAGGTTTTAACGTCTCCTTGAATGTCATAAAATGTGGTACTGATATCTGATTATTGGTATATGGGCCGAGTTCCCATCAAATTTCATGACATGCACATATTGTAGTTTTTAACTTACAGGATCTTAAAAATCTGGAAGTTTTCTTCAGTGTGAAGTTTCACAAAATGTAAATTTTGTACTATGGTTATCCTGTAATGCAGCTGTCTTTTAAACAGGAGACCTGACAGTTGGCATGCCCACATGCGGAGCAAGGCTCCAAGAACTTGACAAATGCTGAAACATTAAATTATATAGTGTTGAACTAACAGGAGTTTGGCTCCGGCTTTGTATTTTCTTGTGAAGATTTGTGAAATGTTAACCAATGTATTTTGCTATTTACTGTATAACTCAGCAATCCTACAGTATAAGTTAAATACCTTAAAAATTTCTTCCTGAAAGCCAAGATAAAATTGATAATTGTGGTTCTTTATATCAGTGCATATCCTCACCATTTGTCTATCAATACCTACAAGGGCACAGTGTATGTATTCTGCAACAAGGTTTTCCGTTAAATCAAATATGGGGATACATATAAGCACACTAGGTAGAACTGTGTGGACTAGACAATTCCACCAATAGAATGCCTGTGGAATTACTATTCCAATTCCATGGAATTTTGCAGAATTTTTCTGAAAAAGTCTGCAGAATTTTACCAAATGTTAAATTTCAGTTATTTTTGTCTAATATTTAAAGTACTTATCCCAATGATACAGTACCATATTTTGCAAGTATACAGGTGCTGATGGCTCACAGCATTGTACTACACTTCATATTCATAGATCAAAATGTGTCTGAGTTATGGATGGCCAAAGATTTAATCAAAAATGTTATTTTCATTTTTTCCACCTAATTTTAAAATCTAGCATCAAAATTTCTCCAAGGTTTCAGGATCAAAAGAAGCATGCAACAGGGTTGTGTGCATCACATTTTAATGACCTGGTATACTGCCTAAAACTAATATTAGGTTTTTAGCTACCAACCATTGCCTTTTACATCTGAGGTACTTTTTTCTTTTCCCTTTGTTTAATTAGAAGACTGTTTACCTGACGTTAGTAGGTGTGATGTGTGAAACAGCACTTAGCCTGTCACCTGACGTATCTTGCTCTTCTGCCCCACACTACATCATCAGCATTATGACCTCACTGACTGTGACATCACTACTACTTAGGAACAGCAAGTGAGTGACTGCCAGGTCATTCACCTGTGATGTCACTGCCAGTGAGATCACAATGCTGATGACGTAGGGTGGGGCAGTAGAGTTAGATATGTCAGCTGCCAGGCTAAGAGCTGTTCAACACATGCAGTACACTATTATCACATAGAAGATTTTCTGACGAGCAAAACGAAAATGAAAAATACTTCAGAAATAAATAGTCATAACTGACTACTACTTAAAATGTGTGTTATTTTTCTTTCTGCCTGTTATTGCTCCATTAGCTCTTTAAGTCCAAAGCTTCAAAAGGGACTATGTTATAGGTAGCCAAACATTTTGCCAAAATGTAGATTTTTTAGTTTAGTATAATTTTGAAACCTCTCATCAAACTGTTACAACATTTTGTGGGCATATGTGATATTATCACATGTATATGCATACCAAGTTTCACATTGCTAGCATCAAATGTTCTTACATTATATGCAGATAAAAATGTTCATGGAATTTCCCACAAAAAATAAAATGACAGACTTTGAGCACATATCATTTTAAGATAGTGCTTCCTAATGTAATCTTATTTGGCACACCATTACAACTCTTTTTGGCAAATAAGCATGCAGAATTTTAGATCTTTAGTTCAATAGAAGTCTTAGTTATAACCAAATTAATAAAGTTAATAAATTCCACAGAATCTCCCCATATTTTACATTTCAGTTATTGTGGACTAGTTTTCAAAGTACATATCCAAATGATACCAAATACTGTATTTGAATATCCCTTATTCTATTGAAGATCTTCTCATCCTCAGGACTTATGTACCTTATTTAATTGTCAGTAAAGATAATGATAGTTTCACCATCTCTATAGCTGCTTTGAATGGCTCTCAATAGCAATCATTCAACCTGTGGTGAAGACAGACAAATCAACTCACTTGAACTACTGACATGGTTGTGCAATGCCTTTCCACCTCTCCCACTGCCCTAACTATGGTGTCTCCAAAGACAGCTGCTTGCTACTCCAGCCAACCTGTTCCTTCTTCCTATATGGCAGGTCAAGTGTATGGCTGGGATAAAAGTTATGGTGCATGTTCAGCAGAACTATAATGAAACATATTGATGTGAGCAAAAGCTTGTTTGATTCTACCTTAAATACTTCTGATAATCTACAATTTGTTGCTTCTTATAGCATGGCTTTACTTTAAGCAATAGATTTAAAGATGGCACACATACATTAATTATGTGCTTTCATAAAATAAATGTGGTGACATTAGGTTATATTCATGTAGCTGGCCACCAGTAACTGACCCACAGGGTACACTTACCACCACATGTCTCTGACCATCCAGTATAGAAAACTGATGGCTGAGCTTACACTGGAATAAACCACTGAGGCATGCAGGTGCATGATACATGATGTGCAGCCAGAACTGAGGATAGGATGTGAGTGCATTCCTAATTAACACGTCACCCCTTCCCCACAGCAGACCCAAACACAAAATTCCAGATACAGAACAGTAGGGAGTACTACAACAGAATATGGTGGTAAAGGCAGCAAAAGAAAAACAGCTGTATGCACAGAATAGGCCAGAAGACACTGATACAGGATGGAGTTTAAGCCATAGTAGCAGTACTGATGAGGGAGTATCAGGCCCACAGTGACTAGGTTGTCATAGCATAACCATGTCTATACAAGTGCAAGTGAACCTTGTCAATTCTCATTGATGAACATCTCTAAAGGATGTGCTGGCTGGACAGTACACCCATCCATCTATCCATCATCTGGTGGAAGTACTGGAGGCAGAGCTACAGATGCTGACCCACAGAGGTTGTCTCTACCCCCTTGAGGACAACATTCTGGTTATTTGGTGTTCTTTACATCTGACACATTCCAGAATGACAAACAATATATTGTATTCATCATGATGCAGCCCACCATGTCACATGCAATACTGCAGGTTACCACTGCCATGGTGTACCATGCCAGCTCATAAATTTCATTCCCATTTATGGCTTAGGAGCTGGACAGTCTGAAGTAGGTGTTCTATGCAGTTGTAGGCAAGCCAGGAGTAATATGTGCCATCACTACATGCACATACTTATCTATTCACCAGAATATAATGAGTATAGGAACTGCAACCATAAGGACTTCTATTGATAAGCATATTATGACAATTAGATTTTTAGCCACTGCATAGTAATTTACCTGAAATTTGCAGTGAGAAAGAAATAATGTGCCCTACTGAAGCCCATGCCATCATGAATGTTATCATTAAACATGAAGAATCCAACCATGTCCTGTGCAGGAGGCACAACAGTGATTGTCACATATGAATTTTATTGTATAAAACATGCAAATTCAAAATAGAACCACCTGAAAATGGGATCATGATCCTAATGGTGAGATTTTGTAACATCTTTACTCCTCCTGTATAAAATAAAGATTTTTACTACTGTTACTACTACTACTACTACTACGTCCCATCATATGGCGTAAATGTGGCCAAGATACCTTACTACTTTGAGAAGCAGCACCAGACGGTATATTACTAGGTATTGCTAACATCCATGTAGCAAAGGCTGCATAGACATACACAGATATCATTTATACTAACTATGTGCTGTACGTGATGCTGGCTACCTAATCTGAGCATAGTTGATGGAACTCATAGTCAGAGCCACTATTCTGGTGGAAAGCAGGTACAATGCTATAGACTTTGCCACATGTGCTACCGCATAAAATACCTTTGGCATACAGAAAATGTGAATCCACTGTCTGAAAAAGTTGCTTGGGGCCCTCCACTATGCACTGTAGTAAGAGTGCAAGATAACGACAGCCTGTGACTTCCAACAAAATTCTATGCAATGAAGGCTGCTCCTGGCAATGGAGAATCCAGACTGGATCAGTGATGGAATGGATGATGAAAGAGAGGGAAGGGACCTTGCAAAGCCCAACTGGGATGGGAATAAAGGGGAAAGAGCAGTACTTCAAAGAATAGTTATTGCACAAGTGCTCCCCACATACTATACCACACCACAAGTATACCTGTTGCCCACCCACCATGAGACCGTAACATGGTTTCCTCATGTTTCCCCTAATGATTTTCTGATGTGCCCCTAATGTGGCCCTCATGGGTCCTCACCCCATGTATCTCCATCCAGATGTGTATAGTCATCCCACATGCCAATTATAGTAATAAACACACAAATACGCCTAATGCTAGGTTAGTGTTAGTGGCTCAGTATGTAGCATGGTCACCTCTCGGGCTGAATGAGCAGAAGATTGTAATTTCTAGTACCCCATCAGGCACTTTGGGTAGTAATCAAGGGTGTGCTGCATTGTTGAGGAGCCATCCTTTGGATGAGACACTAAACTGTGATCCCTTCTGCCCTTTCTGATCACTGTTCAGTTCAAAACAAAAGATCCCATGGCACATAATGATGAAAAGTAGGAGTGTATCCCCAGTCTCATGGTCAGCATTCCCTATCAATAAAAACAGGTCCATGTAACCCACCCCACCTCACCGGATGCACCTGGAATGAAGCTGTCACAAATTATGGTGCCTTTTCTGGTCATAAATTACAAGTAAATAAACATGTTGTAGTATGTATTTATCCATACATACAAGAGGCATGGTAGTCTGCAGCCATGTACGTGTATGGAACAGCTGACATGGATATTGTCATACTATGCATGTGTCCCACAGTTGGAAGAACATTGTCCAGGGTGTGTGTTCTGCTCTACATCATGATCTACATCTACATCTACATCATGATGACAGTGTCAGTGGCACAGTAGGTAGCACACTCGTCTCTGAGGCCGGGAGATCAGAGGGCTGTGGGTTCAGTGCCCACATCTGGCACTTGGGTTAATATCCCAGTACTGACACTGTAGCGCAGCATGAGAGGGGTGCTGCACTTCTGAGGTGCCATCTTTCGGATGAGACGTTAAACCGAGGTCCCATCTGCCTGGATTGGTGGTAGTTCAGGTGGATGTTAAAGATCCCATGACACTTATTGAAAGGTGTAGGGGAATTTCCCCAGTGTCCTGGCCAAATTTCCCTCATTCACTAAAAATACCACCAACAGCTTAGTCTGGTTCAAGGTCAGTTGGCATTCATCTGTATCCCCTTCCCCCGGGTCATGCCTGAAAATAGGCAGGATTTGTCTAGTGCACTTACCTGGTCAACAAAAACTAAATAAATAAATAAATAAATCTGTCTGTATTACATTCTGTACTGCCCCTTTCCAGTGCAGGTGAGCTGCACACTGAACACCTTTCTACCCTGGTATCACTTCTGTGGTGCAGGAGGCACACCAGGGCTTGTATCCTCAACAGATTTCCTGGTAGCAGGATCAGTGTACTCAGTCTGGTCACCTGCATACATGTTGCCAATGAACCAACTGAAAGATATCAGATCTGTCCACTGGGCCTTCAGAGTGCCCCATATCTGCAGCAAGACACTATATATGACTGCAGTGGACTCTGATATGGCATACAGATGACTCTTCAGATGTTTGTGTAGTTTTTTCCTGTGTTCCTGGTTGTCTGGGACATGCTTCATGCTGTGATTATGTGCTGTCTCAGGAGTCAGTGCCTCCTGGTCCCCTGTGTTAGGTGTGCCCTCTACATCCTCAGGAAGGGCGGTTGGCTAAATGGTGGATCATCCTCAGGGAGTGAGTGCACACTAGGTGGAACAGTTTTGTTGGATCAGCAGGGCTCTACATGAGACAGGAGACATGTGGTTGTTAAGGGGCTTGTCAGGCAAGAGTGTATGGAACACACATGGAAACTGTTTCATTTCAGTAGTGTTACATTGGGTGAAAACCTGCAGTCCCATGATGTGGTCTGCCACAGTAGTGTCCTCAGCTGTAACAGGTAAAGGAAGCATGGTTAGTCTGTGTGCATATGTGCATTGCTGCTGCCAGGGGCATGTGCCATACCAGTTGGGGGCATTCCAGTGTCCATGTCATTTACGCTGTGGATGATGATAGAGTCCATGCATTCCAGGATCTTTTCCTCCCTTCTCATAAGGGTTGACCTGCTGTCCTTTTCACCCCCTTTCTGAGTGACTGGAATAGTGCAGGCTCACAGCCTTCTTATGCACACCAGACTTTGGTAGATCCACTACGTCTGTGCATCCAAGTGGTCAGAGGCATACTGCAAGGGTGGTAACCCTGAGGCTGATGCCCTTCCAGATGTCCTGTCTTGAATTAACAGACAGGGCATGGAGTCCATACATGACAGAATGGTGGTGAGTCACCTCATCTACCTGTAACTTGGCCTCAGCCATAATAAAATGTGGCATCCTTTTTTACCAGCAGCAGAAGTTTGTTCCACACAGGCAGGTGTGGCCATTACAATCACCAAGCACTTGGAACTCAGAGCACTTTGCATCACTGTCTTTAAGCTGGAGTTTCTATGACTGTGTTGTCATCAAAATTACAGGTGTTATCATGGTAATATCTGTTGCACATTAATGCTGCTGGTCTGTCTGCAGCACTCTCCTGGGGCTCTCAGTTTGAGAAATCTTGTTCTGCCCACCTGAAACATTTTGTGCTGTCTTAATCAGGTACTGCAGTGGCAGTGGTAACAGATCATCAATAGCACAAGCACTGCTGGTCATTGCTAAAGCTAGCCAATGTGTTCTTAAAATCTCTCTATTAACTTAATTGCAGAAGTTTGTTAAACATTTCAAAAAGTGCTACAGCTTATAAATCAACCACCCCTAAAGATAATGACCTGATTATTTACAGGCACACCCACTGTGGTTGAGACAAAAACCCTTCCAAAAAATTTTATATTCTGTTTAACTGTATTAAAGATACAGGGACTTGCACAGATGCAGTTTACTCATTAAATATTATTTATTTTTTAACATCTCAGATTAAAACCTTTGAGCTAAAAGCTCTGTTACAGAGGTTCCACATCATGTAAGGAAAATGTACATACAGTAAACGTAAAGAGACATTACAACTGATAACATACAGTACATTCAGTTTAGTAAAAAAGACATTACAATTGATTACATAAAGAATTAACTACCAATTCTAGGTGTATACAGGAGAGGTTGCCATAGGAGTCCATTATATTAACCTCAGTAATAGAGAGGAGAGTAGGGGAGTAGGGAATGAGTAGAGGAAAGAAATAACTAGAAGTTACATAGGACAGGCAAGGGATAGTGGGATAGTCGCAGGTGATTAGGTAGTGTAAAGATTCATATGTGGAGTTAAAGGGGTGAGGCAGAGATGGGGAGGAGCAGCCCAGGAGGACATTTTCAGCACATGGAGTAGAGGAAGAGTAGTCAAAGGGGGGATCAAGGAAAGAGTAGTATGTGGTTAGTGTTAAGAAATAAGTGCAGTGCAGGGTGTTTGACAGAAGAAAAAGGGTGATGGTGGCCAGGACTTGGGGGGAGGATGGCTGAAATGATAAGAAAGGAGGGTAGAAATTAAGTGCTCCTGTTATAGGGTTGGCCCTAACAAAAGTAGAGTAGGTGCTAGGTTTTACAGTCACGTGTACTGGTAGTAGAAAGGTGAGCTTGAAGTTTTGCTTTGAACTAGCCAATTTTGGGTTCAGTTTGAAGGTCAGCTTTAAGAGAGTTGGATCAATTAGGGGCTCTATATGCAAAAGACCATTGCTCTAGTGATGTATGATGGAAGGAGACTTGATGCGTTTTACCACAATTTCCCCTAGTTTCCCTAGCGTGGGTGGGACAGCACATAAGGTTTTGAATCCCTGGTGGTGTGAGGCTGAGGGTGGCCTTTTTTCCAAGCAGGCATATCTGGTTCTGAATCCTACCTTGTTGATTAAGCCATCCTAAATGGCTGTAGTGCTTGCAGGTATAGGTTAATCAATACACAACTAATATAAGCTGCAGGCATTGTTTAGGGCCATACTGATTCTCTTTAGGGCTGTATTTGTACCAGCCCCATAGATTACTATCCCATAGTCAAGAACAGACAGGACAGAGCTAGTGAATCTGAGTCTGAGGGCTTCATTAGTAAGGCAGTGCCTGTGCCTGTACAGCTGGCAAATCCATGAGTTGGCAGTGTTGGTTACATGGTTGATGTGTTGTGTAAATTAGAGTGTGCTATTGAGTGTGACCCCAAGGTATTTACAGCTATTTACCATTTCTAATGCCACATTATGGTTGTTAAGGATTTCAAGACAATGATACCTTTGTTTGTTCTGTGTAGAGGTGAACAGCCTAGTCTATTCTATAACATATTGGGAAAATGTATGAAATATTTGGTGACTTAAATCTGGGCTGCCATTGGAGCTTGAATGAGAATCTTGGTATACATACAGTACCTCATAGTGTAGTTCCTGCAAGCTACCAACACTGGTGAATTCCTCCCAGCTGGAGCTCTGCTAAGATGCAATACAGACATTCAAATACATTGACTAAGTTACTTGCTCAGAAATTATGACAAGGGTGATGGTATTCATCATTTGTTATCTGCTACAGTATTTGAACCATGTAAACCCATGAACATGTCAATTGAGTTATCTTAGTTTCATGTTGTTCTCATTGCTTTGAAACTAGCTCCATAAATCGCACATTAGGCAAGTCAGGGAAACTCAAACTGTCCAGCTACTGAGAAGTGGAAAGCAGGCTTGATGGACTACAGGACTACTCCTGCCTCAACAACCACAGTAATCCCAGTCTGACATTGACTCTGGTTGAAAGGAAAGAGAACATACTGGAGTATTGAAGTACTAAGTTAACCATACCAACATTCTACGAAAACCTCTCTTAAGCTTAAAAGCCTGACTACATGTAGTTTAGTTGGCACTTACTGTATATGAAGCAGGGTTTCTGCATATATGAAAAATATTGGAAAGGTTGTGTATTTATATGTGGGAATTTTTTTGAATGTGATAGCATGCAGGTATGGACAGTTATGTAGTAAGCAAACATTCTGAGCAGGATCTCTAAAGGGCTGGATGCAGTTGCAAATGCCTGAGTCTGCAACTTCCCACTGTGCCAACACTGGGGACTGGTATTTCATTCCCTGGTGGGTTTCAAATGTTTCTGCATACTGTTACAAACTGGTGCCCCATGTAAAGGAACTCTATGTACACCCTTCTCTGTTTTCACCCATTTCCCAGTACAAGATGGTTGCAGATTTTCAGATTAAGCATGCAACTTCAAATCTTCGCACTCTGTACTTTGCACAATGTAAGATGGAAGGTGTTGCAAAAGCTAATTTTCAATCTCTGAATACCAACTGGTGTTGACTAAATCTTCCATTATAAAGTACATTATTATTCTTTAGTTTTGTTTGTTTTATTTTGAAGCAGAAAGAGAACTAGGGCAAGTCCTTTTTCAGTCACATCTGACAAAAAGATAAAGTATGATAAACACAACACTATAACAATAAAATTACATTACATAAGACATACAGCTCATGAGTCAGTATATACATAAATATTGTGGTACATTCCAGCATTTACATGTATGAGAACTTGCATAAATTGGGCAAAGTACATCATGAAATCCAGATGGGGAACTGTTAAAGTGTCATTACACCAAAAATGTACAAAAAATGCTCTTCAGAGTGTAACACAAATTCACATAATGACCATCCAGTAAATTTGTCTGAGAGCTGCACACTCAGGCAGACTCGCTAACCAAGAATGAACTGTTTCTGCTGATATTTTCATATGTTCATATCAAACACAAATTTTCAAGTGTTCATCAGATTTGTCCCACAAACATACATGTCAAAAGAGTTCATGAAAACTATAGCATACAATGAAGGAGAATGGCATCAGTTGGCATGATGCTATTTTGCTAACCTAGATGACATGTGATCTTGTATTTAACTTTTTGGTTGAAGGCAACCAGTACAAAAGGAAAGGCGGTGGAAAAGTAGAAAGATAGATAAAAACGTGTATCATTTAGGGCACTGTTCTTTTCTTTAGAAAGGGAGATTTGGTAAAACCAAATGGTGTTCTCTATCCCAAAAAGCAGTACATATATGGTAACAAAGGTAACAACCATCTTAGCTGCTTGCCACTCTGCTGTAGTTTCTTGGTTTCGTTCAGAACTTCTCTTCCCTTTCATGTGCTTTCCATGTCTGTGTAGAATTAAGAGAATGTATGTGCTGGCCACAGCCATTAGGATCTCAAAAGTTGCATCTCGAGCAAAAGAGAAAAAGCCAATAAGCTCAAATAGAAATCTGTTAGGATAAACTGAAAGGCAGTACCCCATGTTGAAAGTGTTTTTCAGATCAGTATTGTTACTACTAACAATGGGATATAATGCTGAGCTGATGCTGGACACCACACTAAGAAGCCAAAGGAACATAATGACAAGTATGATATATTTTTGCATCTTGATTTTTAAACTAGCCCACATGGGGCTAGTAGATGCCAGGGTCACACCCTGGAAGCAACTGAGGAGACAGGTTTGGCTGATGACCATCACTCTGGATGACCTCATAAAAATCTGACCAAATTTGCATCCCAGGTCAGTGTAGAAATATGTCACTCCAAATGCAAAGAGGGAATGTGGAAGCCCTAAGGTTAAAAGAAGCATCAGATTTGATGCTGCCAAAAAGGACAGTATTATCTCAGCAGGCATCATCTTTTTCTCTTGGTAGGCAATGCTGGACAGAGCTAGTATAATCAATATATTACCACACAGGCCAGTGGAAGTGGTCAGGAGGAAAATTATTCCTTTTATGATGTTCCGTGTTTCCATTTTTCCCCCTGAAATTGTAAAGATTATATGTGTATGAGTAGCAGAAAAAATAAAATTGCATATTAAGTTATTTCTGTTCATTCTTCTTTATATCAAAGTCCTTGTATTCCATACTACTCATTTTGCATCATCAAAAAGATTTCTACCAGTGAGATTGTCCTTAGATTAGATCATCATGTGATTGAAGGGGAATTTAGGTGTGTAGAGTCACTCATAATCAGCAACCCCATGCCACACACTTTCAGGAAAGTTATTGGACTAATCTGAAGGTGTGAACAGACCAGCGATAACATTAAAACATCTAGGTGAAGTGTGTCAGTGCGTGGGCTGAAAACAAAACAAAAAATATAATAATAAATTCAGGTTGAAAATAGTAAATGGAGAGTTAGAATCAACGTTTCAACCATAGGTGTTCTTCAAGAATTATCTATAAAGAGAAAATAGCAAAGTTAGTGGAGAGTTAGAGGAACTAAAGGATATATATGTGAGTAAGGAAAGTGAGTGGGTGGATTTAGGAGATTAAGTGATAGTTGGCAAGGTAAAAACAGAAGATGTAAAACAGAAAGGTGATGAGTGGGAAGGAGAGTATTAGTAGGAGTGAATGAGCTTAGTAGTCCTCGAGTAGGGTCTAATTAAATGGACATAGTGAGAAGGCTGAAAGGTGAAAAATGTGCAGGAAGAAGACAAGGCCACCTGGAGAAAATGAATGAATAGGAACACATACTCTAGCTGGATACTCATGTGTGTATGCTCATATGCACTGAATAGAAATGTGTGAATGCATACCCACACACACAAACGTACCATGCATAAAAAAAATAAAGATATGGGCACGGGTTAAATGCTCTTAAGATGGGACAGTAACTAAGCCCCTACAGGTCACTGAAGCTCTAAATAGTAAATTCACCAACCTATCAAGAGTACCTTGCTAAACTTCCAGTTATGGACCCTTCATCTGTCCACAGTGATAGGAGTGTGCAAGATCCTGTTATCCCTACCTTCAAATTTAGGACCACTTCTCCCAGTGAACTCCATTGGCTCCTTATAGACTTCCCCAACTACAGTGATGCCAGTAGTGGCAGCCTCTGCCCTTGGTTCCTAAAGCTTACAGCTGATATCATCACAAAGCCCCTAGCCACCCTATATAATCTGTCACTAACCTCCTTGCCTATCCCTTCAATTTGGAAAAAGGCTAGAGTTGGCCCTATATTTAAATCAGAAACTAGCCCCTAGCCACCCAATATAATCTGTCACTAATCTCCTTGACTATCCCTTCAATTTGAAAACAGGCAAGAGTTGGCCCTATATTTAAATCAGGAACTCCTTGACAATTATTGGCCAATGTCCATTCTCTCCAACTTAAGTAAAGCTCTGGAGAAAACAATCTTCTAGCAAATCTCAGACTACATATCATCTTACAATCCACTATCCCCTCACCAGTATGGCTTTAGAAAGAGCCGCAGTACCACTGCATTGGTGTGTTTCACCAAGCATGTATTCAGGAGCTTGGTTGAAGAGAAACTCATAGGTGCCATCTTCACTGACCTATCAGAGACATTTGACTTTGTGAATCATAACATTCTCTTAGAGAAATTACACTGCTACAGTTTCTTTTCACCTACCATGGGCTGGTCTGGTAACTACATCACCAGCCGATCACAAGTTGTATGTATTGGGGGGGCACTTCTAACACAATGGTGGTGAATAGTAGAGTGCCCCAAGGGTCTATACTTGGGCCCATCCTGTTCTCCATGTTTGTGAAGCCCCTCCACAAGGATAGCAAGGGTTGCTATATGCTAATGTATGTGGATGATCTGATTCTTTACTGGAGCAACAAGAACCTAGGTGATCTGTCCCTTTCCCACACCAGGGAGCTCAGTGCTACACACAAGTAGTTCACTGTCAAAAGGCTACTTGTTAATGCCAAAAGGTCAAGGCAATGCTTTCTGGGTCCAGCTCAAGACTTGACAAATGTTCTGTGGGATCAAATAGCTCATCTCCCTTGAATATTTCAGCACCTTATGGATCCTACCTTGAACAGGTAACTTAGTTCAAACACCTAGGGGGTCACCATCAGTCACTCACTATGTTTTACAGATCACATTAGCCAAGTTGTAACGTGTGTGAACCAGAAACTGTGAGTCTGTTTTAGGCTAAAGAATCTCATGACCACAGAAGTGTGGCTGGTCATTTCTCGAGGAACACTTCTACCCCTCCTGGACTACTGCTCCTGTACTCACTCCCAAACTTCCAGTCATAACTTTGCTAGACTCAATACTACCTATAACAATATATGTAGGTTTGTCTTGCTGGGCTCTTTCAACACCAACCATTGCTCTGTATTGTTCATGCTTGCCTGGCTATGCCCTCAGGCCCACTTAGAGTTCTTTATTGGCATCCTAATTGATAAGGCTCTCTGGGGACAGGAAGAACTCCCTCTGTTAATCCTCCTTAACCTTTGGTCTGGCACATGGGCTTTCAGATCCTCCTATCAGTGTCTCCTTGAGCATCCCCTGACTGCAACTGAGATGGGTCATAAAGCCTTCTCTCTTGCCACCCGTAGGTTTCAGAATGGATAACCTGCCTCACTTCACTCACTAAACACCCCCTTCCTTTCAAATCACATTTTAAAAAATGCCTGTTTGAACACCACTGTATGCAAGTGTCCTACTTGACCTGGGGAGGGTGAGATTTTTCTTTACCTTGCCTTAGTCTGCTGGTCATGTCACAGAAGCATTTGTCTGTTCAGTTGATTCACTGTCTGTTATTGTTATACGTTGATATACAGTATATTATCTAGAGTAGTATATTATTTGTAGTCAATTTCCTAACTAGCCAGACTGCTGTTGCTCCATATTGTGACCCTTATTCTATGCATGGCTTGGGCTTTAAAATGGTAGGCATAGCTGTTAAGTTGTTGCTTTTTCACCATTGGCTCTAGTCCATTACTAGGGGCCTAATCTGCTGTTTGTCACTTATTGCTTTCTCTGTATGGTTGCATGGCTTCTACCTGTACAAACTGTGAGGCATAATCCTCTGCCTGTGCTTTATGTACCTATTGATCTGTATGCTGCTTTGACTGTACTATTATGTACTATCTTGATTATCTGGATTACACCTAAAAAAAACAGTCCCTCAGACCAGGATAGATAGATGGATAGATAGATAGATAGATAGATAGATAGATAGATAGATAGATAGATAGATAGATAGATAGACAGACAGACAGACAGATAGATAGATAGATAGATAGACAGACAGACAAACATGCAGACATACATACATAAAAAGGACAGTCTTTTCTGAATCCTTTTCCCCCTCCAGTTCATGCTTAGGCATTGTGATGCACCCCTCCCCCAGTTTCCTCATCACCTGGCTTCTTAGGGGCTTAGCTCAATGCCAGCAACTTCCTTTATGGTTGACACCTCCTGACTGGGTTTGGTGAGACCTCTCTACTGCCAATAATTGGATCTGGTTTTGCTTGGGACAGAGCCCTGTCACTGGTGCAGATTGAGCAAGGATTGGACCCCTCATGTGTGCACTGCTAGATATTTTCATTTTTTCTTACCACATTGAGATGCTGACTCTGTGATATGCATCATCATCAAGTGTCCCTCCCCTAGGTTATGCCTTCCATTGTGCACTGCCACCTGTGGTCACTTAGGTGGCAGTATAGTCCTGGGATCAACTGTCCCCTCTCCCTGAAGTAGGAGAGCATCCTCTGGGATAATTAATTCCCCCCCTGGCCAGCCCCTGGGTAAGCCAAGCCTGTTTACCTGGGTCCCTGGCAATGCATGCAGTAGTGCTACTGCTGCACTGATGGTCTGGAAGAAAAATAAACATTAGCGATAAACATTAGGGTGGCTAAAAGACATTAATTAAAAATAAATATGTTGTTTAAACTGGAGGGCTGCAGAGAGTCTAAGCAGACAATACACTTGGTTTCAGTGTTTTCTCCTTGTTCAGCATCCCAGAAAACCTGCTGAAGAACACAAACAGAAAGATCATTGACATTGTGGTCTCTGGTGTTAACATGGGACACAACGGGTTTATCAGTGTCTCCATTTCTGACTGTTCTGCAATGTTCCCTGAAACAGTAAAACAGACATATGTCAGTCTATTCAAAGAAGAATTAGTTTAATGTGTTCAGTTGTCTACATCAGAGAGACTGGAAGATTCTGTCTTAATTTAATTTTATCAATCTTTTTCATACCACTGCTTGTTTTTGTATTCCTTATGCTTTTTTCATTCTTTTTCTGTCAATTACTTTTAATTAAAAGAACCCAATGGAATTTGTATTGTATTGCAATATCAGGAAATTCAGACTGGCAAGGCATGCACAACTGCAAATCTGGTGGTAGCTTTTTATAGAGAAATAAAGCATTCTACAGTATAAGATGCCAGATGTGATCGAAATACATGATTTTCATGGGCTTCTGTTTTACATATATTTTTATACAGCTTTTTGTCTCTGCTATGTTCATTACAGATATACTGTCTTCCCAGTGGTATATCCTTTTCAGGTCTGTTGACCCCTGTCCTCCCTGGATCCTTGTTCATGCTAAAAGCCCTATGTTCTTCCCTCTATGGCAAGCACTCAGATGGAGGACCATCCAACCCCCAAGGGAGTTCACTGTTTGTTTTTTATTTATTGAAATGTTTCACCAGGAAGGCACATGGAGCAACAGATAGCTCATCTCCTGGTGTGACCTGGGGGGAAGGGAAACATGAGGACTTGATACAGAGATTTGGTGCTATAACATAAGATTTTCATTTGGATACAATCAAATAAAAGTAAGTAGACTGTACAGTGAGCAATGAAATAGCGGAATTCTAACAGTTTGAACTAGGGAGCTGGATGATAATCAACTGAGAGGTATAATGGCACAAAAGTAACATTTAAATGCAAGCAATAAGTGACTCATAACTATGTAGCTAGAAGTTGATTGAATGGAATTCTAGTATTATGACCTAGGATGAGCAGTGAGGAGTAACACAGCCAATACAAGTTAGCTAAGGTGTATCAGAAGTGCAAATAGTCTACAAGTGCAATAGAGATTAGGGATAGCCATAAGTAGGGCTGAGTAGTTGGGGGGGAGGGGGAGGTAAAAAGAGGAGGGGAGGTGGGGAGGGAAAGGGAAGAGAAAGGCATAAAAATTTTTGAGCCCTTCAGGATACTAAGAACCCTGCCAGGGGTTGATTCAGAGCAGGATAAGGGAGGTGATGAGTATAAAGCTGGGAGATCAGGAGGACAGAGGCAAAGAAAGGGGTGGCTTGAAGGAGGATTTGGGAGGTGAATGGCTTGACCAGTTATGGCCCCTTCAGGATGCTGAGAACCCTGGGAGGGGATGGAGCAAGGCAAAGATAAAAGTGGCTTTACAGCCAAGTAGTGGAGGGAAGTAGGAGAGAGGTGGATAGGGTAGGAGAGAAGAGGGGGATAGAGGTAGGGCTTTCCAAGAGGTAAAGTCCTTAGGGGGCTGAAAACCTCATCTGGGGTCAGGACAGACAGTGGAGGATGAGGGGAAGGTAGAGGGAGGATGAGAGAGGTCTGATGGGGTCTGTCTCTTCCAGGATGCTGAGAACCCTGCCTGCACAAGGTAGAGGTAAAGCATATCAGGAGGGAACTGAGGGGGCAGTGAAGGGGAGTACTCGTCAGGATTCTGAGAACCCTGCAAAGGGTTGAGGAAGGCCAGAAGAGATAATAAAGGTGAGCAAGAGAGAGATATAGAGAGAGAGAGAAGAAAGAGGCCAAGTCTCAGAAGGACCATTCTGGATGCAGACAACCCAACAAGGGGACTGAGATGGCATGAGAGTTGGAGGGGAGAGCTGGGCTGTGGGAGTAGGGAGAGTGTAGGGACAAGCCTTTGGTACAACTTTGGATGCTGAGAATCACAGTAAGAGAGGAAGGGAAGGGCAGTAGGGGAGGGAAAAGAGGGAAGAGAAGGAGTGCTGGTACTTAGGGGAGAGGGAGAGGGAGATGGAGGTGCATCAGGGTGGGGCAGTGTGTAGGTACTGAAAGGGGGAAGGATCTGTCAGGGGCTTAGAGGAAGGAATTAGGGAGGGTCATAGCAGGAGCAGATAGGTGCTAGGTAGTTACTGAGGGCAGTGCTGATGGAGTAGTAGGAGGATGAGTGACAAATTTGAGGGGGGAGGGAATTCCAAATTGTGGGCAGGTAGTGAGAGTAGCCAGATTGGCTGATGAGGGTGGATCTGCAGGGGACAGCCACAGTATGGGAGTCGGTAGAGCAAAGAGAGTGAGGGGGGTGTTATAAATGGGAAGGAGAGGTAGAAAGGAAGTTCACCCAGCCAGTGCCTGGAGGTGAATTTAGGGCAGAGAGAGAGTTACCTATTTGTAAGCAAGGGGAAGGATAGGGCACGATAAAGATCGTAGTGGTGAGTTCAAGAGGGAGCATCAAGGTCAAAGTAGCAGAAGGAGTTGAAGAGGGTATCCAATCTGGTCAGGGAGGACATGGGAACAGCTCTGCAGACTAAGTCACAGTAGTCAAAATTGGGGAGGATCATATTCTGAGCAAGTTCATGCCTAGCTATAGGAGGGATGCAACTATGGTTCTTGAACAGGGTACCAAGCTCGGGGAGCAGTTTTTTCTGGATGGCGTCAATATGTCCTGAGAAGTTTAGGTGTTGGTTCAGTCAAATCCCTAGGTACCTGAAGGAGGATGTGTCTTCAAGTAAATTCCCATTGAGGGTATGGAACATGGGCAGGGAGGGAAGCCTAGAAAGTCTTTGCCTTGTGACAAAGGCCATGGAGACAGTCTTCTTGGCATTGAGGAAAAGTTGATGGCTAGCAAACTAGAGCTGAACTTTGTTGAAGTCTTGATGCAAGCTGGATGTAACCTCAGCTGGATATGAGCAGGGACGCTAGAAAATCACGGGTGCGAATTCTACGCATTTTCCGCGGTTTTATGCTCCCTCCGTGACTCTACTGCGATATTGCCTGCTCTGGTGGTGGTCTGTGGCTCTCTGGCTCTCTTTGTTTAGCCACTTTGTGTTGCCTTGTGCTGCCATCCCCCCAGTGCTTTGTCCAACTCCATCCCCCTCCAGCAAGACTGTTATGCCCCCCTGTGATGTCATTATGGGGGCGGAAACGCCAACACATCCAGTCAGGGGCTCCCTGACTTAAAAAGAGTTTTGTGCACTTTTCCTGCTTTGTGTCCCCCCTCAGGTCCGCCTAAGCCTTTAAATACAGTGGACTGTGGGGGGACAGGTAATATTTACCTAGCGATTCATCACAGGAGCTCTGCCCCTGAGTCACGTCTGGCCAGGCGCGAGAGACAGAGAGCGAGCGAGCGAGAGGGAGACAGTGAGCGAGCAAGTGAGTGAACAGAGAGGGAATGAGCAGCGAGTGAACAGAAAGGGAGAGAGCAAGCGTAGCCCTGCACCACAGAGACCCAGCCAAGACCAGAGATCACTAGATCAGGGACCAGCGCTACATAGAAAATACAAGCTGCAGCTAAATTAGGGATCAACCTGAAGCAAAGAGCACTTCCGGTCCACTAGCAGCTTGGGAGCATAATAAAAATTGCAATCTGTCCTGCCGCCTGCTTTACCTGCTGTCTGCATTCTGCCATCTGAGGGGGACAACAGAAAATTCTGCCCAGAAGGCTTTCCCTGGTTCCCTGGTTCCCAGTCTGCATCTGGTAAGTAAGTTACTTTGCTGGCTAGTTTGGGATGGGTGGGGTGGGAGGGCACATGTTTGGTTTGTTGACACATTTTGAAGTGTTCTGTGTAAGCAGGCAGGCATGTGCACCAGTCTGCCAGGTCTGTGCCATGCTTCTTTGGTCTGGCATCTAGGGATGGACTGGTAGACTGGCCCACATACAGAAGAAAAATTGTTCTGACCTCGGTGGATGCTGGCACAGAACTAATTTTTCTGCATGTGTTACAGTCTGCCAAAAGCAGCCATACTCGTGTGGTCTGGTCGGTGGAGGGTTGGGCCTGGCCGACTTGGTACACTTGCAGGAAAAAATTGTTCTGGCCTTGGGTGAAGGTGGACATGGGGCGGACATGCAGGCTGGCCCAGAACAATTTTTTTCTGCATGTATACCAGTCCACCAGGCCTGTGCCAAGCTCCTGTCACTTGTTGTTGATGGTCGGTGGAGGGTCGGGCCTGGCGGACTTGGTACACTTGCAGGAAAAAATTGTTCTGGCCTCGGGTGAAGGTGGGCATGGGGCGGACGTGCAGGCTGGCCCAGAACAATTTTTCTGCATGTGTACCAGTCCGCCAGGCCCATGCCAAGCTCCTGTCACTTGTTGTTGATGGTCGGTGGAGGGTCGGGCCTAGCGGACTTGGTACACTTGCAGGAAAAAATTGTTCTGGCCTCGGGTGAAGGTGGGCATGGGGCGGACGTGCAGGCTGGCCCAGAACATTTTTTTTCTGCATGTATACCAGTCCGCCAGGCCCATACCAAGCTTCTGTCACTTGTTGTTGATGGTTGATGGGAGGGTCGGGCCTGGCGGACTGGCCCACATGCTGAAAAATAATTGCGGCAAGTGTGACTGTGTTGGCAGGGTTGCCATGTGCCAGCCCATGACATTACTGCATGTCGTGCTGGGGGGAAAGGAACTGGGGAAGAACCCCTCTCGGAGGATAATGGAGATGATGGGCACTCCTGCGGCATGGCTCACATCACATCCCACTGCCGGCCCAGCTCGCCGTGATCTCCTTGGGTGCCAACACATAGGCTGCACGGATCTCAGTCATGCCAGAGGTCTGGGGTCTGGCTTACAGCACTGCAGGTGGGGAGATCCAGTCAGGGGGTTCAGGCAAGGAGTGAGAGGCCTTCGCCCAGTGAGTACCCTGGAAGGATGCCCTGTCCTCCAGGGTGCATAAAGAGTCTTAAAAAAAAAAAAAGTCATCCATTTTATTTAATAGCAACAGTGCTTGCAGGAATCAAGAATCGATCATCAATTTTATTTAATGTAACAGTGCTTAAAGAAATCAAGAATCGATCGTCAGTTTTATTTAATTGTAACAGTGCTTGCATGAATCAAGAATCAATCATCAATTTTATTTAATGTAACAGTGCTTGCAGGAATCAAGAATCAATCATCAATTTTGTTTAATGTAACAGTGCTTGCAGGAATGAAGAATTAATCATCAGTTTTATTTAATGTAACAATGCTTTAAGAAATCAAGAATCAATCAATTTTATTTAATGTAACAATGCTTTAAGAAATCAAGAATCAATCATCAATTCTATTTAATTGTAACAGTGCTTGCAAGAATCAATCAACATCAATATGTCTCAGCCAAATGCCAAGCGTCCGCGTCTGTCTTGCGAGGAGGCCAAACAGCTCCATCTTTCCTACGCTGTGTGCGTCATTGATCGGGTCGCTCTGTATCCTGGCGATCTGTATGAGGATGGGGGCCAGCTGTTCTGCAAGTTCTGCTGTCAAGCCGTGGATTATCTTCGCAAGTGTACAATCGACCTTCACATAAGAACACAAAAACATGTGGATCGGAAAGCGGCAGCAATGAAGAGAAAACAAGATGGTATGTATACAGTATTTATACACAAGTGTCACATTTATCTCTCTGTATGTGGGTGAGTGTGTGGGTGGGTGTGTGGATGGGTGAGTGTAAGTGGGTGAGTGTGCAGGTGAGTGGGTGAGTGTGTGGGTGAGTGGGTGAGTGTGCAGGTGAGTGTGAGTGTGTGAGTGAGTGTGAGTGTGCGGGTGAGTGTGAGTGTGCGGGTGAGAGTGCGGGTGAGTGTGAGTGTGCGGGTGAGTGTGAGTGTGCAGGTGAGTGTGTGGGTGAGTGTGAGTGTGTGTGTGGGTGAGTGTGGGTGTGTGTGGGTGTGTGGGGTGTGTGTGTGTCGGGTCTATCACTTTTTTACATTACCTTTTTTTTTTCCCACTTTACAGGCAGTACCATACAACGACAGCAGTCACTGGTGTCTTGTTTATTGAGAGCAACATCAGCAGCTGAGGATCGTAAAGAATTTGTCCTGGACTTCGTAAGATGCCTGACACATGCAGACATTCCTCTGGAAAAAGCTCCAGCCTTCAAACAGTTCCTCTGCAATTACACAAAACATGGTGGAAGTCTTCCTGGTCCCAGCTCCACGCTCTACATACCTTCAGGAGCTTAGCCCAAAGCATGAGGACTATGTAAGAAAGCGGTTGAAGACACTGACCTCTACTTAATATTGGATGAAACTACAGATGCCTGTGGACGTGGCGTTTTTGGAGTTCTGGCACAGCCTCTGACAAGGGTCAATGAACAGCCGGTGTTGATAGGACTTGAGTTTTTGGATCGTGTGAATCACACCACTGTCTCCCAAGCTGTGCTTCATATTTTAAATGAGAATGGCATAAATTTTGACAAGGTGTTTTCAATTACCACAGACAGTGCCAGCTATATGCAGAAAGCATTTAAAACTATTCTTTCCGGCATATTCCCGAACGCTGTGCATGCAACTTGTATTGCACATTTGCTAAATTTGGTTCTGGAACTCTGGTCCACAGTATTGGAAGATCTTAATACTGTGGCCAGCTTGATCAAAAAGGTTTTCTGTCAGATCCCCATGTGGCGCCATCAATATTTAGAATTTCTAGAGGCAAAGGATGGCATTGTTCCAAAGATGCCTGTATATGCTGTGCTGACCCGTTGGTGCTCCTGGGTAAAGGCAGTCAATTATCTGGCTCACTATCTGCCTCTTGTGGCAGACTTCATAAACAGTACTTCATCAGATGCAGCTTCATTTAAAAAACTCAAAATGCTGTTGTCAAGTAGACTTGATGTGCTTGTAGCGCAAGCCACATTTGTCGTCGAACACTCCAGTGAGCTTGTGCAACTCATCGAAGAGCTGCAGGCAACAACGGTACCCCAAGGGCACAGTATTTTTTCACGACTGAATCACCTACACTTATTTTTGGATTTCTGTGCCACAGCTGGCATAGATGAATACAGGCCTAAGATGTGGAAAAACTCTCAGTGTGCCAAGAGGGCGAGAGAGCTGCCTGTGTCTATCTGTTCCAACAAGTGATGTTGGAGAGCAGTCAAAAACTGGGCAATGTCATCAAAGGACACCCCTCAATGCATGTTTTCCAGGCAGCCCGTGTCTTTGATCCGCTACAACTTCCTGTGCTGGACAAACAAAAAGACAGCTATATCACTGGCATACTGGGGCTTGCAGACATTTCACCCTTTGAGTGGCATGCTTACACGAATGCTGCCAAGTTAGTACCACCAGACTTTGAAATTGCAGCCTGGTGGGAGTCTCAGTCACCATCGCTGGGCAAACTGGCAGCCTTGGCAAAACGTTACATTTGGATGCCTGTCAGCACTGCCGACATAGAAAGAACATTTTCTGCTTACACAGACCTTCTGAAGGACAATAGAAGAACTCTAAAGAAAATAATGTAAAATTGCTGTTAATGCTAAAATACAACAAACATTTTAAATATTGCTGAATATTATGCTTGCATTATTTCAGTTGGTTGGCAAACCAAACAGAAGACCGGTTTCAGAAGGAGGTTAAAGGGAGCAGCCAGGTTCACACTATACTAGTGGAGATTGTGGGAATCCAATCCATGTCTGCCAGATATACTACACTCAGGGCTATACAGACAGCCCAATATGTACTTTTTAGTAACTGTTTTCTTCGGGTTAAGATGGGGGACCTCGGTGACAGCGAAAATTGGGGAACAAATTATGTAACTTTTTGTGCATGTGTAAACATGTTCATTTTTTAGGTGTTTGGCTGGGGTTATGCATTTGGGATGGAGTGTCTAATTGTTTGTTTTTATATATATTTTTTTTTTGTAATAGTTTTATGGTGGGTGGATTGTGTAAAATGTGGTGTTCGCAAAGAATAAAGTGTGTGTACTTTTAAAATAATGTGTGGCTTTTTGTACATCAAAATCTGAACTATTTGACTAACATAAGTGGCACTGTGCATGCTCCGCAACTTTCTGCAATTTTGACCCCAAAAGTCCTGCAAGTTTGTCCACATTTCTCCGCAATTTTCCAGTGCCCCTGGACATGAGCCAGATGCATACAGGACCATATTATCGGCATACATTAAAAGTCACATTAAACTGTTCCTCCAATGAGCTGTTTTGGCATTTCACACTTAGTTACATAAATGTTGCTGGATCCAGTAAAAAGCCCTGCACAAACTGTTTCTTAAGAGTTAAAACTCAGTTTTGCATTGCACTGAGACCAGACTGCTGATGCTTTCCAAATGAGTTGCAACAACATTTTACAAACATTGCTGTTGAGCTGGTTAAGCATTGGAAAACAGTGCAATATGAGTTGCCAATGCATTGTCAGCTGTAAAAAACAAGGCTAAACCAACTCATTGTTCGAATAGTTTAATGTGACTTGCACTGTTCATGTCTATGGTGGAGGTGGTGAAGCAGACAGAGGGAAGGTTATTTAGTACGATGGAGAATAATAGAGGCCCTAGTGCAGAGCCCTGTGGGACACCAGTGCTAATTGGGAGGGAAGGGGGAAATAACATCCGAGGTCTTAACTGATTAGGTTCTGCCAGTAAGGTTGGCCTTGAATCAGCTAGTGGCAGAGAGAGACAGACGCACTGCCAGAAAGGAGTCAAGGAGAAAGGAGTAGGAGATAGTGTTGAAGGCCTTGGCAAGGTCAACAAAGATGGCTGAGGTGATTTGACCAATGTCCATCCCAGTAAGGATTGAGTCAGTAAGCCATAGTAGAGAGGTGGTGGTGATGGTGGAGTGTTTTTTCCTGAATCCATACTGGCAAGGGGTGAAGAAGGAGGTGTCAGATAGAAATGAGGTAAGCTGGGAGAGGACGATGTGTTCTTGGAGTTTAGCTAGTGTAGGGAAGAGAGAGATGCGCCGATAGTTACCTGGGGATGAGGGGTCACCCCTTTAGGTAGAGGGAGGACCATGGCATGTTTCCAAGAGAAGGGGACTGAGGCAGTAAAGAATGAGAGATTTAGGATTAAAGAGAGGGGATAGGAAATGGCTGGGGCTGAAACAGAGAGGACTTTAGGGTCGAGGCCATATAGGGAGGCACCTTTTGAGGGGTTGATGGTGAGGAGGACTCTTAGAGCATCATTCGGGTTTACTGTAGTGAAGAAGAATGGGGGGTGGGAGGATGGTGAGAGGGTAACTCCTTTAGAAGGTGGAGAGGAGGGGGGTAGGAAGGAAGGGACTTCAGTAGCTCAGTGGCACATGAGGTATAATAGGAGTTAAAATCCACAACTATGGCAGGTGGGTCAGCCACTAGGGAGACATTTATTTTAAGCACCATGGAGGGTGGGTGGGATGGAGGTGGTAAAGAGGGCATGGCTAGCCTTGCTGCTTTGGTGCAAGCATTTCACAGCTTGCGCTAAATCTGATATTGCTAGGAAGCTGGGTTGCCTTATAGTGCTTCCAGGCTTGATGCCTAACTCTGAAGCAGGCCAAAAGTTCAGGGGTAAGTCATGGTAGGTGGTTGCCCCTGACTCTGGTTTGTCTTAGTGGGGCAAAGGTATTCCAATTCACAAGGAATATTTCTTTAAAGTAAGCAAGGGCCTTATCAACCGATGAGAAGAAAGTTAGGGGAGATCAGTCAGAGAGGGCAAAGTTGCTCAGGAGAGGTTTGAGATCAAGGGATTTGAAAGAGTGTAGCTGCAAGGTTTTGTGCAGTGAATTAGGTCTGTGGACTTTCCTGAGTATGAATATTGGGTTGTGGTCACTGAGAGCATCAGGGAGGATGCCAGAGGTGATGACTCGGTGGGGGTGGGAGGTAAGAACCCAATCAAGTAGGCAGTGTTGTTGTGTTTTATAGTTTGGACGGGTGGGTTCTGAAGATCAATTGGGAGAGATTTAAGGCTCCAATGTTGTTTCTTGTTTTGGTAGATTAAGGTGACAACTGGTTAAAATTAACGTCACCAAGGATGAACAGTTCCCCAGAGCAAGAAAGAGTGGTGATGGAGATTAGGAGGTCTCGCGTGACTGAAGGTTGGATATTTGGGTGGCAGTAAATACTGGTTATAAAGATAGGGAGAGTGAAGGTCAAGGTCATGTGGATAGCTAGAGCATCATTGGTCACTGGATTTGAGGATGAGTAGATGCTGGAATACTGGATGTAGGTGAGAACGTATATAGTTACACCACCATCTCTGCCCGACGCAGTCTTGTCTTAGGAGGGAGTAGCCAGGAATGGAGACAAATGGTCAGGGATCATGCTTTTTAGCCATGTTTGTGTGATGATTAGAATGTCTGGATTTAGAGTGCTTGCCATTGTTTGAAGGTGGTCTGTTTTTTGTAGCAATCTACTGATGTTTAGATGTAGGATCTTGAAGCCCTTTGTAGGACTAAGGGAGGTGAGGAGAGGGTGGCAGTAGAGCAAATACCATAACAGCAGTGGGCAGTTGGACCAGGGTTAGGGTGGATGTCCCCAGTGGAGAGCAAGAGTAGAGTGAGGATGAAGAAGTGGAGCTCAGGCGATTTGGGAGAAGCTGACAAGGAAGACAGGAGTTTGGAGGAGAAGGGAATGGAACAGTGAAGGAGCAGAAGATGGAGAACCACAAAGAAAGTGGACACTGCTAACAAAGCCGCATGAAGAATGGTAGTGCAGTGAGACCATAGTTCAAAGGTGGGGAGAGTAACAGCAAGAATGTAAGTAGGGGTTTGGAGATAGTAGTTGGAGGAGGTGGGAAAGGTATTTGGAATTGGTGAGTAGTGAGCAAGTGGAAGTGGTAGGGAGAGGAATATAAGCAGAACCAGGGGGAGAGAGGTGAGTAGGAGTTGCATTGTTTAGGAAAGCAGGAAATTTAGACTATAGAATTAGGAGAATGAAGGATTAGCAAGCAGGGAGTATGGAATAGGGGACCGGGCAGTTCTATGTGATAACGGAGATTGTGTAATAGCGATTGCCATTTGGGAGAACAGCAACATGGCACTGATCACCAGCAAAGCCCACACACCTCCATGGGAGGGCTTTGCTCCAGTACCCCACTACAAAGGATTCTAAACTCTGGAGGGGGGGGTGCATGTTGGGAAAGGGCTGTAAAACTTTAAAAAAATTACAAAACTTGACTGACGCAAAAAACAGTACTGTGCACAGAGCCGAACCCGGTACCTTCCCAACCCCAGCCTGCCTCCTACCCATCAAGCCACATGGCCAGCTCGGCAGCCCACCACCACACTGCATCCCACAAACCCTCCCTCCTCTTCAGCCCATCACACAGCGTGGTCCACCCTTGCCTCGCATGTATATATAGCAACATCCCATCACTATATTCGCCTGCCCACCCTAACCGGTCACCCCCCCCACCAGGTAGCCCTGTGCACAGGAGCCGTGATTGAGTCACCGTTTTTGAAAGCACTCAGTAGTGGTTGCCTTGCATACGAGATACCCATTGGGCAGATGGAGGAGCTGAGCTGTGTTTAGATAGTGATCAGATTATTGTAATTGATGTAAAGCCCTCAAGAGGCAGAACAATATAGCCTGCTAAGAGGATAGTAGGTACTTGGCTTCTCTAGTTGTGAGCTTGAAGTATTTGAATTGGAAAGAGTAGTACATGGTTAAAGGTTACATTTCCTTGCATTAGTTGCTTATGAAAGGAGTATTGATTTTGAAAATATACAGCTTCAAGTAGATAAGTGGAACAGTAGGAAAATCAAGTTTAAAAGTGCTGGGAATATAGGCTTTAAGAGTGGTGGATGGAGTAGGAAAGTGTTGTGACTTTAAGACTGCTGTAAGGCTGTCCAATAGGGGATGTCTTAAATTAGAGAAGGAGGGGTCTAAGAGTATTTAAAGTATGCCGGGGGTGGGTGAGGGCTGGCGGGCCAAAATTCTCAGAGGAGCAGTAGCTGGCTGGAATACGATTCATACCTGGGGCTTGTCTCGAGGGGATGGGTGCAGGCTCCTTTCCTTACCTGCACAGGAGGAAGGCAGGCTGGCTTCCCTGGACAGTGGCCGCCTGTGCAGCAGTGGCTCAGTCAGGCATGCAGGAATGCCCTGGGAAGAATAATATGGACAGAATTAATATAGGAGTAAAAATCGGAGGGGGGGGGGATTAGTAGTGGAGAGTGGACTTGAACAAAAGTAAGCTGAGCTGAAAACATGGGGGGTGGGTCTTAGACCAAGGCAGACACCAGCAGTATCTGGGGAGGTCAAGTAAAAACAAAACTGGGTCTGAAAGGCAGTGGGTGGGAAGTGAAACAGCAGCTTTCACAAAATAGCAGCAAGTGCAAACTCAAATTGCAAACAATTACGGTCTGAGGGGCTGGCACTGAATTAAATTACAACTTATTTTTTCAGCTACAGAAATTACTAAGCAGTATTAAATCAGGCAGAAAAAAAGAAAATAGGCTGAAATAAAATATGCATTAAACCTTTGGTGAATGTACATTACAATTAATTAATTGGCCACCAGCTCTAAATCTGTTATAAAAGAAGGCTTGAAATAAATTCTGGACTAAACCCTTCTGCGACTGTAAATTACAATTAATTGGCCACCAACTCTAAATCAGATACAAAAAAGGCTTGAAATAAATCTTGACACTAGACCCTTTGATGGCTGTAAATTAAAAAACTAAACCCTATGATGACAGGAATTACAAGGAAATGATCACCAGCTCAAATCAGATAAAACAAGCATTTGTCAATGCTGAATGTTTGCTTGCTGGCATTGGCATTGGTAGTGTAGGAGTTACAGAGCTGCATAATAGGAATGGCAGTGAAGTATTGAACTGAAGTCAACCCCATCACCACCCTGCAGATACTGGCAGGCATTGGGGTGTGCCTTTGGGTGATCAGGCATAACAGCCACGCCATTTCACCACACCCTACCGTGCAGACACCGACAAGTGTCACGGTGTGCCTTAGGTCTCTTTGGCCTTATCGCCTTATTCCATCAGGAAATATTGTGAGATGGAGTGCGGTATAGGAGAATGGGTGAACTTTGGGCGGAAGAGTCAAGGCACACCTCGATGCCTCTCAGTGGCTGCAGGGTGTGGGGGAATGGTATGAGCATTGCAGGTGACAATCTCAAGTCACAGCCCTGATGCCTGTCATTCTCTACAGGGTGGGGTGTTATGGTCAGAAACCCTAAAGCCTCATGCATTCATTGGTATTTTCACTCCAAATTTTCAACATGGTTTTTTTGTGACCCCCACCTCATGAACAGTGGCAATATCAGTTTGTTAGCTGAAAGCTGCTTTTGCACAGTGACTATGGCATTTGTCACCACAGGTGCAAAAACACATTCTGAACAGGATGTGAAAAATGACAGCTGTACTGTTCATGGGGAGGTGTAAAAAATGGCAATGTTGAAAATCTGCAGTGAAAATATTAAACAAACTGGTGAAGTTATGAGCGTGCGTAGAAACTGTGCAACATGCAGCCGTAATGTAATTAGTTTGGGAATTGTTTACAGCAGATTGTCAACACAGGCATTTTGGGACGTCCGGTCATGAACAGTGTCACTGTGATTTTCTTGATCTGTCCTGAACAATGATTTCCCACAGCGACCATGCATTTCTGTGCTGAAAGTGTGAAAACACATTTCAGCCATGTTGTGAAAAGTGACAGCTGTACTGTTCATAAGGAAGTGTGGAAAAATGCCACTGGTGAAAATGTGGACTGAAAATATTACAAATTCATGAACTTATGAGGGTGCGTGGAAACTGCGCAATGCTCACTCGTAACACAGTCATTTTTAGGAATTTTTTCACCAAATTTTCAAAATAGCCATTTTAAGACCTCTGCTCATGAACAGCGTCACAGTGATTTTCTTAATGTGTCCCATACATTGATTTCGCACACTGACTGCGCCATTGTGCGCTGCATGAGCGGAAACATGTTTTGGGTGAGATGTGAAAAATGACAGCTGTACTGCTCAAAAGGAGGTGGGGTAAAATGGCAATGTTGAAAATCTGGAGTGAAAATATTGAAAATTTGCGAACTTATGAGCATGCGTAGGATCAGCGCAATAAACGCTCGTAAAACAGTCATTTTGGGGAATTTTTTCACCAAATTTTTAACATAGCCATTTCAACACTTCTGCTCATGAACAGTATGACTGTGATTTTCTTAATGTGTCCCATACATTGAGTTCGCATACCGACTGCGCCATTGTGTGCTACATCTGTGAAAACACATTTTGGGTGAGAAGTGAGAAATGACAGCTATACTGCTCATAAGGTGGTGTGGTAAAATGGCAATGTTGAAAATCTGGAGTGAAAATATTAAAAATTCGCGATCTTAAGAGCGTGCATAGGAACAGCGCAATGCATGCTCGTAAAATAGTGATTTTTGCGAATTTTTTCACCAAATTTTTAACATAGCCATTTTAACACCTCTGCTCATGAACAGTGTCACTGTGATTTTCTTAATGTGTCCTAAACATTGAGTTCACACACCGACTGCCATTGTGCGCTACATGCATGGAAACACATTTTGGGTGAGATGTGAAAAATGACAGCTATACTACTCATAAGGAAGTGTGGTCAAATGGCAATGTTGAAAATCCAGAGTGAAAATATTGAAAATTCGCAAACCTATGAGTGTGCGTAGGAACAGTGGAACGCACACTTGTAAAACAGTCATTTTAGAATTTTTCACCAAATTTTCAACATAGGCTTTTGAGAGCCCACTTTATGAACACTGGCAGTGTCATTTTGTTAGTGGTCCCGAAAGGTGATTTCATGCAGTGACTGCGAAATCACCCTTCAGGCCTGATTAACGCCATGACAGTGACAGAATTCAAGAGGAGGGGTCCCAAAAACCCCATGTTGAAAATTTGGTGCCAAAATTCCAAAAAATGCCTGAGATACGCAGCAAAGTTGAAAAAACCCTATTCATTACATTATACAGCTTACTGGCATTTCCTCAGTTCGTGGTCGGCTTTGAAGAGTGCAGACATGTTCCCGGTCCACGAAGATCGTCGCGCGAGTCCGGAGGTAAGTATGGGGTGGGGGTGTGGGAGGCAGGGTGTGCAGTGGGTGGGCGCGGGTGGGGGCAGAGGCTGCGAGGACCGTTTTCTGTTGCAGGTTTTTTAACAAAGAAGGAGGCGATGAGGACATTTGCCATGCTGGGGTGGGCTCCCAGCATGGCACAAAATTAACTTGTGGGAAGGCGTGGAGCCAGCGGGGATTAGGCACCCCGTGGTGACAGCATCTGTTACTGCGCTGGGGTGGGCTTCCAGCGTGGCACCCTGCTCTGTGGGGACAGTGGATCCAACGGGATTGTCCACCCCGCCGGGCTATAAGAGGTAGCCACGCTTGGGTGGGCACCCAGCGTGGCATGTACAACTCTGTTTGGGGCGCAGCACAGCAGAGCGGGGATCGGGCACCCCGTCAGCTATACAGTGTGGGGGTGAGCACGCGGTATGCGTGCATGTGTGCGTGTATGGGGGCAAACGCAGAGCAGGCGACATCTTGCGCTGCTCACTGAAGCGAGCTCCCCTTTCAACTGTACGCCACTGCATTTCGGACTGCTGTCATAGACAGCTCCAGCAGGCATTGGAGAACTGCGGCCGTGCCTGCAAACACACTGACTGAATTGGAAGAGGGCTGCCACACCTCCGAAAACACGGATGATGGCACTATGTTTCTTGCACATGCATGCAAGCAAACATAAAAAGGCTGTAGTAAAAAAACTGCACCAAGCCCTCGGTGACAGAGACTGTAAATTAAGAAGTCACCAGTAATACAGAGGTTCAAGGGTAAGAGTCCAGAGTTAACCAAGCAGAGTACCAAAGTTCCAGCAGGGCCAATGAGGTCTCAGTCGGGGAAAGGTGGCGGACTTGAAAATTCTCAGAGAAGCAGTAGCTAGCTAGACTTCAATTCGTACCTGGTGCTTGTCTCAAGGGGGTGAGTGCAGGCTCCTTTCCTTGCCTGCATAGGAGGGAGGCAGACTGGCTTCCCTGGACAGGGGCTGCTTGTACAACAGTGGCCCAGTCGGGCATGCAGGAATGCCTGGCACTTGTCTCGAGGCGGCAGATGTAGGCTCCTTTCCTTGTCCACATGGGAAGGAAGTGGGCTGGCTTTCCTGGACAGGGGCAGCTTGTACAGCAGTGGCCCAGTCGGGCATGCAGGAATGCCTGGCACTTGTCTCAAGGGGACAGTTGCAGGCTCCTTTCATTGCCTTCATGGGATGGAGGTAGGCTGGCTTCCCTGGACAGGGTCCACTTGTGCGGTAGTGGCTCAGGTGGGCATGTAGAAATGCCTGGCACTTGTCTCAAGGGGGTGGGCACAGGCTCATTTCCTTGCCCGCCTGGGAGAGAGGTGGCCGGCTTCCATGGACAGGGGCTGCTTGTGCAGCAGTAGCTCAGCTGGGCATGCAGGAATGCCTGAGTAAAATAGGGTCTAATGTTGTAGAGCAGGATCCAGTATTGGCTGGGACTATGACCCAGGAAAGCCCTTGTACCTCAGGTCTTCATACTGATGACTGATGGGTTTTTATTCTTGGTTTTCTCCCATGTTCCTTCCACCTTCTCTAACATGGACAGATCCTTCTTGGTGGCCTTCAGATCCTTCTTGGTGGCCATGTTTTCATGTAGTGACATCCTGTGGATGAAGAAAGCTCCCTCGGCTCACTGCAAAAGTTTCTGCAGTAGCAGAGACTGATGCTGATCCTTTTTGTTTCCAGTGCACTATCAACTGGCAACTGGTGCAATCCAGACTACCTCCCAAAGTGGTGCCCCAATCTCACTTCTGAACTCAGGTCACCTGCTCAACAGCATGCCATGCTGCTGTTGGGCCACTTGGGTGGCAATGAGGTTCTGTTGTAGTTTAGCAGGGGATACATAAGTGCAGCAGTTTTAAGGTAGTGTTCCACTACAGACTAGATAGACTGAATAAATACTATGGGCTTAATTCAGAAAGCTCCAAGGTTGGCACAAGGTGCCTGCATCGAACAGAACTGGTGCAAGGGGAACCTTGCACCACAACTAGTGGGGTTTCTAATTCAGGAAGTCCCCCTGCACCAAATTGGGGACCCTGTGCCCCAGACTGACCCAGCTCAAGGTCTGTGTTAAGTGTATGGTTGCTCCAGGGTACTAGGAGACATGCAGCAGACTCATGCCGCCATATCTCCAAAAGGGGGATTTAGGAAACCCTCAGAGAGACCACACAGTATGTGACAGACCAGCCAGGAGCTGCACTAACACTACATGTTCCACCCCTGGAGCCCTCAATGGGGAGAAAGGAACATGTTCCACCACCTGCCAGTAGTCTCTGGACCCAAATTTGTCTAGTGCACCAACTCTGTAACCAAAAACTATATAAGGTCATTAATAGGGAGCCCTTTTTGGTGTGATGCCAGTAGCAACACCCCCCCATGGTGCCCAGCATATGGATGCCCCCCAACATACTGGCAACACAGCAGCCCCTCAGATGCCATATTGAGGTGCTAATGCCACCCCTCCTGTCACCTATCTGTTTGGTACCAGCCCTCCTCATGTACTTCCCCATCCACATGACAACAGCAGCCTCTCAGTGGGTCTCTGTTCCTGGGCGCAGATGCTGCCCAACCATCCCGCAGCTTGCAGCAAACCTTTCAGGTGCACTGTCTTTTCACCACATGGCCACCTTATTTGCAAGCTGTGGAACGTTGGTGCTGGGACCCTTACCTGATAGTGCATCGGGTGCAGGGTCCCCAATGCATTGGCAATCAGTGCAAGCTGCCATTTTCCGCAGCTCACTGTGCTCTTTCTGAATCAAGCACCTTATCTTTATCTACCCTTACCATTCCAGGTTTTTATATCTCCTTCTTAGCTGGACTTTACTTGGGAAGATGAAAATAGAAAGTAATCAGGCAGTAAGTATATGGGACTTTGTTATAAGGTATCTTAGCAAGGAGGATGGAGTTCTTGAACCATAGAAATTCTATTGGAACATGAGTGCTAACCCTAGAAATCAGACTTTCCCAACAATTTGCCTTACCCATCAACCATAGAAATCATATTGGAACTTGAGTGCTAACTCTAGAACTCAGACTGTCCCAACATGTCCCTTACAGTTCAACAAAGCTAAAAATACAGTTATACAAAAGCTCTTAAGACAAAATACTTACTGAATGACCTTTCACATCTGACTTGACAATTCGTTGCTGCAGTATGCAAAGCAGAAACAATGGGTCAACTTTTAATAGCAGAACCACAACAGAAGAATTGGCATATTGGTTGAAACATCCAAAAGCATAAATGAAAAAGATTTTCAAATACAAAGTATTACACTTTATAGACAGTGGAACTGGCAACCCTCCCCCCCCCACCACCACCAACACAACAGAATTCAAGACAAGAAGCGCAAGCAAATACACCAGTAGGAAAGATTGCAATGCTATCCAGACATAAAGAAGTACAAGTCTTTAAACATCATTAACAGGAAGATCAGAGAGAAAGGTAACTGTAAATGTATTTATTTAGTTAGTTTTTGTTAATTGGGTAAAGCGCACTAAACAGACATTTGCCTGTTTTCAGGCACGACCCTGGAGAGTATAATTCTTTAACATTTAATGGTTCATTCCAGGACAAGAATAGCAACGTTAGTGTACATGAACATAATATCAACACTGATATACACAGCTGTTTGGAAAGCAATAGTCACAAGTCCATACTGAGCAAAAATCTAGTAGGAGGCACATAAACAAACAGTTCACTAGATAGAGCAAATAAGAGAGCAAGGCAGCTCTTGCCAGAGAGGGATGATCAATTGCAAATGCTGATTCTACAGCCTAGGCAACTATTAAGTGTCAAGTGCTATGCAGATACAGATGGAAGAATTATCGATTGTGTATAGGGACCACAGTTTTGAAGATTAGTGACAGGAACAGGTATACAGTTGATGTAGGTAGGATTGGAGCTAGTTTTGGAAGACACCAGCAGTTACATAAAATCTAATGCTATTTGGGATAGCATTCCCCAGTTTTGAGGTTGATACAGCAAAGCCTACCTTTCTTTGTCCTAAGAATACAGAGCAAGTCAAGATCTGTGGACTTAAGTGTGTAGGCCATTCTATATGGCACCAAGTAAGAGGCTAAAGATGAGGGGGAGAAGTAATTTAGAACACTATAAATGACACTCCCAAGAGAACGGTCATGTTGACCAGTGGGGCAGTCATCCAAGTCTAGAATATAGGGTATAATGGTGGACTAGTCAATTGCTGGCTAGAGCAAAGCGACAGATATTATTATATCCCACATCCCATTTATGCAGAATATGACTGGAGACCTTGAAAAGACAGACAGCCCACAGGTAAGCTTTGGAAGTAAAATGCTCCTGGCTATTGACATTCGAGCAGACTAACACGTTATGCTAAACCCATCCTGGCATTAGCTTCTCTGCAGAAAGTGAACATATGAAGGGAGAAATCCAGGGAAGGGTCCAATGTGATCCCCAGGTATTTGAGTGAGGAGACGGTGTCAACTGTGGTACCATTTTTACAAGTCACCATCAGCAGCACGGAGATATTCTTCAGAAGATTTGAGTGCCAAATACCATTATCTAAGATTTGGCTGAGTTCATAACTAGTTTGTTCTAAAAGAGCCAGGATAGAACACACACTGTAGGTGAGCAGTTAGTTTTCTGTTGAGGTCAATAGTATCCTTGGCTCTTACACGGCAGACAAGGTTGTAAGCGTACAAGAGGGGTGTGCTGTATTTGAAGCAATTATGTACTGAGTTAACATGAGGTCCAAGTATGGAGCCCCGCTAAAGAAAAGAACTGCAATGAAATGCAAACACATTCAGAAACACAGCACTAAGCAATTTTAACTGTATCCTGAGAGGGCAAAATAACAAGCCGCACTATAGAAAACAAATGCTGGAGCAGATGGGCAGATCAAGCAGTCGTTTATTTGGAACCATGAAACATGAAACTATTGCAAAAACCACCACAGCACTTTGAGCTTTTTGGTTCTTCCTGAGAGGGTAGATTTCCTCGAAGATGCACCTGCTGAACACAGTTAAATGTAATCTTACCAACCTATTGTCATGCCTTGTGGCCCATGTTGTGTATGACTCTGAAAAAGGGTCTCTGCCTCACACAGTTACATGGTAAAAAATGCATAAATAATATAAAATCAAAGATTTTATTGTGAAAGACATAAAAAAGCATGACATTTAAAAAAAATAAAAAAAAACATTTACTTTTCTGACTTTAGATTCTACAACAACCTATTTACCATTTTCTGATGTAGAGGTGGCATACTGTTGTAAAAGGGTGATCCCTGTTAGAATTATATACAGAGTTTGGAATGTGATCCCTCCCCCCCAAAAAAAATACTTCTTTTTACTCTGACCTTCTTGTTTTTTTCATTCTTTCACCTTTTCTTCCTTCACTGTCAGGGTGGCCAACCTGACAGTAGTTCCTAGAGCTTTACTGTCCTTTTTTTCCTGTTGCCCTATGGCTGTATCAGTTGCCACATGGTTCCATTTCCAGACATTCCTTGTCATACACTACCGGCACGAGTTGCGCCTTTATTGAAACCCCCGAGTTGGAGGTAAAATTTGTAAGCATGAGTAGTGCTTTTACTTTAACAAAAATATGTATTTTGTACCATAGTGGTCCAAAATGAGGAAGCATTAGAGTTATACTGTGCCCCTGAAAAAGAAAAAGATAAAGAATTCTCCCTGTAAGGCACACCACTGTTGCAGTGCCAAACTGGCCTGCAGTAAGCCATAGGATGCGGTTCATGATTAAAATCTGATTCAGAGTAGGATGTGCTCCATAAGCTGAAGCCCGAATGTTGGGAGCAGAATGGTGCTCTGAAGCATTGCGTCTGCCACAAGATGTAGCAAGAACTCCTAAATGAAGCAGACTCTATGGGCAGAGACAGATAAAAGCCCTGTAGTGTCTATATAATATGTGGCCCCTGAAACAGCCTTGTAAAAATTGTTGTTTCAGCCACCAACAAAGAACAGAAGGAAATACTAGAGAATAAGGGCCCAAATGAAACTGTACCCAGTGGCTGGCAATTTCAGCCATTGGATTGAAGAATGAAAGTTGTCTTTGGTCAGGGCCCCCTGTTTACTGCGACAAAGTGGACCTACATTTTGCTGCAGGACCTTATACTTTCTGCGGCCGAACAACCACTGATTCTGTAGCCATTCTGCAACAGATAAATTGTGGTTAAACAGCATACCTTCAAGGGGATTAAGTCTTAGTTAACCCTTTGACTGCCTTTGTGCAGTCACTTCGCTATACTGAAAGTGGAACAGCAGGCCATTTAACACTATGTAGTCTTCTTTTCACAAATATTAAACTGCAATAACCCACGTCTGGCACAGCCATGGGCATCAGTGTTCTCTTTCAATGACTTTTCCCTACAACCCCAAATTTGAAGGCTCATCTCTTCTTCTTCTTGAAATTGTGGCCTTTGCTGTTCTCCTAGGTTATAATCAGAGGAGGATATGCACAATCAGCTAAAACTAAACTGAAGGTGAAACCTGCTTGGATTTCTTCTGGTTTATATTTACAGTTTGCATTTACAAAAAGAGACTCCAACACGAAAGCCATTTAAATTTGTTTTTTCTAAGTCTGATCAACATTCTTTTAGATTATTTTTTTTAAACTAGGAACACTCCAAGTGCCTTGCAACAAACATGTTGCATGCAATGTGCATATCTGTGTGTTGGAAGGGGTGATTGTCTTCCTATAATAGTGAAGAAGGGTGTAACTTGCAGTGTCTGTAAGATTTGTTGTCTCTTGATTTTTTTCTTTTGGACACACTGAAAAATGCAAGCAAGTCATTCTTATTAAGCTGGAGTAACCTTGGTTAGCATGTTCTCTTCTCCCAGCATCTCAGGAGGTGGTGGTGTTCTTCAGTGAGTGACACTAATTTCACTTATATATAGCAGCAATCAATACAGCTCTTCATTCTGATTTTTTTCCTTACCTGCTTGCTCCAGTTCTAGTATACCCTGGTCCCCAACTCTGCTGCAGCTGGGCAACTTGACCCTCCTTAAGAATTGTGCTTGATGCCACCAGATAGGCTGTAGGTTCAAATCTGCCAAGAAATTATTGCCACACTTACGGGTACAGATCTGCGGCCCACAAATTAAAACTGTGATTTATGTCCACCAGTGGGGACAGAGTGCTCTGCTCAGTCTGCTGCCAGCCACATGTTTCTGCAATCAGCTCCTCCTCTTCCAATCCCTACCACCACAACAAGATTGATGCCATCTCCAAAGGCACTACTGAATCTTCTCGCCTCTTGACTACAGCTTGCCTTCCAGTTCTTCCTTCCAGATTCATCCTCCTGGGATTCAGCGTGCACCGTGAGCTGCCTCACAATGAAAAATTAACATTGCTGAGCTAGCTACACCTACACCTACACAGCAGCAAATCATAACTGCTGTGGATCTAAACAAGCTCTGCTACTCTTGTGTCAGTCTCCCTCTCTTCAATACTGGCTGGACAGAGTTATGTAACAAGAGCTAGAGTGAGTCAAGATGCCATGCGGCCAGTAGCTTTTCAGCTTTGTAGAGGACTGCATCATTTTGTTGCCCCTTCTAATGAGTATGTATGCCATGGTATACTTAACATATCAGCAGCTATGCCCTTGCCTTGTGTGATCGCATAGCATAGCACACATTTGTGAAGCTGTGCAGATGGTTTTCCCAATTTCTGCGGCCAACACTGATTTCTGCAGTCAGCCACGATTTCTGTGGCCACTGTTGCAACCGCAGAATCGTAGTAAACTTGGGGCCCTGTCTTTGGTATGTGCAATGTGCCTATAGCAGGGCTATTATTAATATATATTATACACATACGATTCTGGGGTAGAGATGCAGCGAATTTAATTTTCGCCGGCGAAGTGGCTGATTTCACTGCATTGAGTAATCCATTAAATTTCATGCATTTGACTGTACTTCACCAAGGCAAAATTTCACTACCACATGCAATTTCACCTTCTGTGGCAACATTTTGCCTTCCATGGGCAAAATTTCACCGCAGAAGATGGAATTTTGCCACGGAAGGTGAAATTTTGACATTTTGAGGGCAAAATTCCAGCTTTACGCAGGCAACATTTTGCCGTTCCACAGGCAAAATTTCACATTTCACTCTGCAAAATGAGCGAAATTCATGGATTACTCCACGTAGCAAAGTTTTGTCACTTCACTCACCACTATTCAGGGGTGGGCAGCAAGATCGTTGCAATGCTGCTCTGCTCCCCACAACTTTGAGTGTGTTTGTGCGGCTGTCAATATGTCTTGAAAATCTCAGCTTTTATGTTTCATTTTAATGTTTGATAAATGAAAGCAGTGCTGTTCTGGCATCAAATTTGTAAAGACAAATGTTTTTAGCTTACTGACAGGATTACAAGCTTTCAGTGGTTCCAGCCTTGCTTGAGTGGTCAGCAAATCCATTTTTTATGCAGCATTTTTAAGGTGATAAATGAAAGTGGTGCTGTTTTGGTGTTGTATGCTTCCCCTTGGATTTGGAAGCTATTGAAACTATTAAGCGTTTCCCCTATAGTGGTTGGTTTGGCTGCCCTTGGTACTCTGCCATTTCATTGAACACCTGCTGAATTTTATCAAAGAGAGAGAGAAAAGCTGCTGTTGGCACAGGATGCATGTTACGATTCTAGCCCAAGTCCCTAACCTCGTGGTGGTAGCCCCTAAACAGTTTGTTTATGTTGACTCGGAGTGCATCAGTGAGGACTGTAGGCTCATTTACATTGCACCTTGCCTCACCAGCTCATTTTTATTAATTTAAAACATTTTTAAAAAAACATTAGAGAGCTGCGTTCATACAGCATCAGTGTTGTTGCTGCCCTTTTTCTTTCCAATGATTTGGCTGTTGTTCCAGTCACTGTTGGTTTAATAGGGAATTGTTAGTGGTGCAGGTGGTTTGGCTGTTCAGACAGCACAGGAAACCATCTACACCACTCCACAAACACAGGGAAATGGGGAACATGGATGCAACACCACGCAACAGAAAAGTGCCCAAACGGTAGTGTTCACACGTGGGCAGGAGCACTGATATGGCCGTAATAAGCCATTGACAGCGGCTCACAGTCAGCCATTTGAAAGAGTCTTATGAGATCCTGGAGTACTGACTTTGGGACAAGGATGGAAGCAAGCATTCTTTGTCCTATAACTGAAGGTGGAGAGCAGGAGCTTTTTACGATGAGCTGTTATTCTGAAGAAATGGAGAATATTGGAGGAGAGCTGCGGAAGAACAGTATTCTAACTGTAGCACCTGGGGAGCAACAAGGCATTTTTCCTTTTAATACAAGTATGTTAATTGTTGCTTGGGGCAAGGGACCTGGGTCAGTCATACTTCTATTCCAAAGTAACTGCACTGAAGAGAAACATGTTTACTATATTTTAATAGGTATAACTGAAGTGGAGCATCTAAGGAGATGGCCTGAAGTTTTATTGCTAGAAACAAGACTGAAGATGTTGCAGTGAGCCCACAATGCCAGAACGGGTGACTGAGAAGTCAGAGAACTGAATAATGGTGTAGAACTGCTTGCTATGGTTGAAGGTCTCTTGTAGAAGTATATAAATAGTTCTACATAATGAGAGATATAAGTCAGGCGCTGCTTCTGGCAAAACCTCCTGGAAAGCTAATCTGCTAAAATCTTTATTCCATGACAGGTAACGATTAATGGCCAGTAAGCTATGGCTCGCCAGATGTTCTGACAGATACTATGGACTCCTACAATTGGAGAAAGGTTTGACAGTTCTTTTCATCTGGTGTTCACAAAGTTATTTTCCAAGGCAGGATACTTTTTAATACTTACAGGGGAAATGTGTGGTCTGTTTGCCGCACGGAGCAAACTTAAAATACATTGAACATTAGTATTAGGCTGGCTGCTATTTTATAATCTGATGTTTTTATTGTTTTAACTCATTATACCCTGGATGGCCATTTTGTATCAGGAGAATCAATGGATGGTTCAGACTTCATACGGAGCTATTGGGTACAATGGGACTTCCTGTGCCGGAGCTTATCGGAACCTACTGCCACACTCCTTAAAACTGCTAAAGCCAATTAAGCATTTAAACAAATAGTGCTTTCTGATGTTAAAATTATTAAGCTCTGGGTAAGACTTAAATTGCTTGCTGAAACCTTGATTTGACATACAGCAGGCATTATTTTCTTGAAAAGATGATGATCCAGTGAGGTGAGTTCTGAAAATGTGTAGCTTCCCCTAACAGGGTGTACTATTTATGGAAATTGTGAGGACTTCCACAACAAGATATGGGAAATATGTTTATATGCTTATTAAGGTGGGGATTTTTCATCATTAATGCTGCCGCAATTAGTCGAAGGACATGAGACTTTTAAGGATGTACTGTTGACCCAGTAGAAACTCTTTTATAAGCTTCTGGGTCTAGATGTTTCTGAATCTTTTTAATGCATTTGCTTAATCAGTCTGAAGTAATTTAAGGCAGAGCAAAGGCATAAACGAATGTGTTCGGATTCATTATTGTGAACTATTGGGATTCACTTGTCTTATGATGCTGCCCTGTTAAGGGGCTGAGAAGAATATATGAGTGAATTTTTTCTAATCAGATGCTTAGCTTTGAGCAACTGTGCTTTGTCCTCGTGGAATTGACTTCTCAGAATATTAGGTGCTATGCAATTTTATTTCTATGAAAATGAGTGTTTTCTTAATGCTGAAAAATGTTACACTTTTTTACATATATGATGATAATGCTTTAGTTTTATAACAGTTGTAAAGAATAATACAGAAAGCATGACAAAGGGTATTTGATAAAACATTGAGAGCCCTGGGTGCTCAAACACTAGTGTCTAAATGCTGTCTGTTGTAATATGCTTTGGGGCCTGAGTTAAATGAAATGGAGGAGCTGGGAGCCCGAACACTGTTTGTAAATTTGTGCTATTATCAATTTAATGGGCACAGACATGAGAGCCAGCCTATAAACCGGATGTCTGCTGATTGGTTGCAACACATCACATGACCATGCGTATATCAGAGCGTGACCGCACATCTGCACTTTAATCCCCTTCCAAAGCAATTTTGCCATTTTATAAGATAGATAACCCACTCTAGGGTGTGCGGTCATTCTCTGTTATACGCACGCTTTAGGAGGTTGATGCACTCTGCCTGAGGTTTCATGCATAACAACACATACCAAGGAGTGCATATATCAGAGTGCAATTGCACACCTTAGAGTGAATTATCTATTAATTATTCCTTTTAGTATATTGTGATGGCTTATCAGCTGAACAATAAAAACCTTTGACTTTACATTGTATAGTATACTGTATGCAAAGTGTTAAGTGCTCTAAAGAAAAGGTGCTTGTGAAAATCAGTTTTGAATGTATATTTTATTTATTTAGTTTTTTGTTGACCAGGTAAGTGCACTAGACAAATTCTGCCTATTTTCAGGCACGACCAGGGAGAGGGGGATACAGATGAAAGTCAACTGACCTGGAACCAGATTAAGCTGTTGGTGGTATTTTAGTAAATTATATTGTGAATCACAATGCTTGTATTTATTCTTAAATAAAAAGTGCCCTGCACAAGCAAAGCTTCCTGGGTTGGCAGGAGAAGGGAGAAGAGGAGTGCAACTTCATTCTCCCATTCCCCTTGCCAACCCAGAAAACAGAACAGACTTCTTAATTCTACAATAAAAAGGAATTTCATTACCTGGAGTGTTGTAAGGTGACTGCTATAGAGTTGTCAGCCCACAGATTGACTGATTTTATGTGAAACTGTGCCTGGTGACATCAGCAGAATAGAAAGGGCTTAATTCCATAATCAACACCCCTAAGGTATATTCCTAATTATATAGTTATTTAAATACTGTCAATGGACACATGATACAGGAACCACTAGAACAGAACAGTATGACTGGATACTGCATCAGTGGATGTAGCTATTACCCATGTGACAGGCATTGTAACCTAAAGTAACAAAAGTACCTGATCACATGTCTGTGCTGTCATGACCTCCAGTGTATAAATCTCACCACCAGGAGTGAAATTGAGATAGGTGGGTCAGTCTGCTGCTAGTCTCAAAGGTAGAAGGTGTGCAGGTTTTCACATTGGTCCAATAATGGTATCCAAGGAAGTGTCTGCAGGAGTGGCTAAGGAAGTCATTTCCCAGCTGTATTGGTGTGCTGAACTAACAGCTTTTTTTGATTTCTGTAAATATTTAATTTATTTCTTTTGGATAATAAAAATTAAAGATGCACTTGTGCATTTTTTTATGCAAGTTCCTCCTGCCTGAGTGTCTGTTTTGTTTCCATACCACAGCAGCTGTTCATGCTGCATACCTGTAAAATAGTTGGGAAATATTTCTGACACACTGTATTATTCCTCAGGTGGTTGAAAAGGGTTAAAGCAAAATCTCAAAAGTAGGGCTAAGTGAAAGAGTTTCTGATATCTGCAGTCCATTTCAGAAGGACAGACTACAAAGGACCTCTGGAGTGAGCAGATAGCTGTCTTGAAGGGTGAACAGTAATGAGTGTTGAGTACCCTCTCCCTGCATTTGAATGAAGGGGAAACAGGACTGGGATCATTAGCTAATAGCTCTGCCTTATCATGTGAATGGAATGTCTGCAGAAAACCATGCTGCTGTTGTGCCACTTGTGGCGTTGGTGCCTTGACCAAAACACATAGGCAGCTGGGTTGTTTGAGGTAGGCTTGAATACAGAACCTTCATGTGGGTTATGTTTTCCAGCTCAGTATCGGTTTGGCCTATTTGCTGAGCAATGGGACAAAGGGAGTTGACCTTAGTGACTGTCATGATGATGTGTACACATGGGCTGGCTCAGAGAGGGATATCCTAGGAATCCCAAAGATCCAGAATACAGATTTCACTTGGCACAATAAGATAGCAAATTCCCACTGGGCAAGGGAACCCTCAGCCAAAATCTTAGAGTGTGTGTGTGTGTGTGTGTGTGTGTGTGTGTGTGTGTAACTTAAAGTATTGTGAAAGAGGTGGGGTAGAGAAAGGTAAGGTAGGACTTTGTGTAAGATTACAGAATTAGTTTTTCTTTCTGCAAACTAAACTGTTTTTGTTTTGGATTCCTTATTATGTTTTAACCCTTTGTATGCACTGTACTTTCTGTATTTTCATAGTGTAAATATTTATATATTTAATATTCTCTGTGACTATGCAATGTTTCACAGTACAGGTAAAATCCATTTTTTTCACAGATCTGGTTATCTATTACTGAAGAGCTCAATACCAAGTGTAAACGTAAACTGCCTGACAGAGAGCACGTGAAACATTTCTGAGAGTGACCAGTAGCGGCTCTAGCCACAAATGGTTACCAGGGCACAGCTGGGGCACAACAGATGGCAGCCAGGGCACTGATATATTGTTACAATGCGGGAGGTTTTGCACCATATGGGGCACCAACTGGGGCACAGCATTTTTTTATCAGGGCACGTGCCCTAGTGGGCCCTGGTGTAGAGCCGCCACTGAGAGTGACTAATAGGGTGCATCTGTGCCTAAAGTAAAGGCCTTGCACTAAGTGAGCATTGGCTGGTGTTATGGTATGAACCAGGTAGACTTGCCTTAATACTCAGCCAGATTGTGGCAGTGAAGAACAAGTAGCTGTACTACTGCTTGGAGGGTCTTGTGTGAGTTTGTAACATTTATCAAGTGGGTAAGAAAGGTTAAGTCACTTGATTGGCTAACAGTCCCTCAAAAGTGTGCAATTAGGATTGGAAATAGATAGTAGCTATATTACAAGTGAGCCAATTAATCTTGCTAAAGATACCTAGAACTGGCTTGCAATCATACCCATGGCTGCCAAAACTCCCTTAAATACAAAGCAAAGCAAAACATTTAAATGTTATTTCCCTGATCATCATACTCTCCTTATACACATATGCAAACTAAAGACACTTAAGTACTGCTTACTACTCAATGTTTTCATTGTCAGTGTTTATTTGATAACCATGAGAATCTCCCTTCTATTTTTTCCAGCTTACCAGGAAAATCTCTGTTGCTTATCCTGACACAGATAGATATACTGCAATTGAGGATCTTGCTCCACATGAGACATTTGCTTTGTGAGTGAGTGTGTGAGTGTGTGTGTGTGTAGTGGGAGATGAATATTATACTAGTGGAATTTTAAAGAATTTTGAATTTCCATATTAAATGATAAATAGCTGTTTTATGTGGGGAAAGACTGAATGGAATAAAATAAACAGAGTGGAGAAGGGAGGTAATAATGCAAGCATAGAAGGAAACAGTGGGAAACTCAGTTAAAAAGGCACCAGCAGCTTCAAACTGCATGAAGAAAGAGTCCTGAAATTGATAACAGCATGTGCATTTGAATCAAGGATAGGTGAACTTGTTCTGAAGAAATGTACAGCCCATTCCCAGACATATAGGGCTCGATTTTTAAAGCCTGGTTTTTGACACATGGTGCCTGCATCAAGCAGTCTAATATGGCAGGGTACAGTGGCGGGGATGGAGCTTCCCCACTGCTATAACCATGGTAGCTGTTCTGTTGTCATTCCTTCACCACGACACGTGTATGGCACGTAACTACAAGGGTTACCAACAACCTGCTGTTGCTACTGAGGCACCTGTGTGTGCAGTAGGCCAGTACATGGCAGGCTGTGCAGCAGGGGAATATTGAGTTGCCTGTGGGTATGTGTCTGACACAAAGCTGTGCTGCATACAGTGCAGCCAGGGACAGTCCCTGCTTGTTGGAGAGTCTTACATCTATAGGATAGCCAGCAGGGCTGATAATACCAGGGGGTCCATGACTGGGTCAATGCCTGCATGCTAAGAAGTACCTCATCTGCTGGTCTGTGGGACTGTTGAGGGCATACTTGCCCAGTGCCATTGCATGCCATGTCACCATGTCACACACCTCCCAATAACATTGTCCCACAGGACCCTTGTTACTGTTCCAGATGGTTTACAGGGTTCCTTCCCCTATCATCATGGTTCAAGTGCTGGCTGTGCACCTGGTGGGGGGGGAATGATGGCACCCTTCATCAAACCCCTCTGGTATACCTCCTGTTTAGTGCAAATTTCTGCTTGCAGCAAATCTGGGAACTTTGGTGCAGGGTCCCGTGTTGTACGAAAATCTGGCATAGAGTCCCTGCTGCACCCAGAGTTTGCCACAGACGGGGATTGGCACAACATGTACTGATCTAGAGGCCCTTTGAAAATTGAGCCCATAATGTACAGCATGTCAGGATCACAAGTTTTGAGCACTTTTCCCTTGCAAATAGCATTAGTTAACTAATGTATTGTTTATGAGTAATTGTGCAAAACAGGGTTTCATCATCTTGTACTGTTCTTAGCAAATCCCCCATAAGTGGAGTATGGATTATTATTTGTCTTTAATGTTGTTTAAATGGAAGCATATTTCAAGGAAAGGTTTTTGTTTTTATCTTTTTTTTTAAACCTTCATGTGTTTACTATTGTTAAGATAGACATATTTAAAGGTGATTTTACAGTCACAGTAAGAAACTCTAGAGTGTGCAATAAGAGTGAGATAATCACAATTCTCAGGAGCATTTGATGGCACTTGGCTGTGCCTCGTGCTTTACAAGGCACCCTATGCATGCAACTGCATCACCATAATGCACATCTTGTCATGTCTTACTCCTTACATGTTATATTACATTTTTATGTACATACTGTACATCAACATCTAATGCCCCTAACAGCATAACACAGATTTCACTACTTGCAGATATTCTTTACATCACTACCCCCAATCTTCCTGTGCTAATAATTTAACCTTCTCTAGTTCTGTTGGATAGTGGTTTTATAGTTATTAGGAACTGACATTGCTCTAAAAAGATCCTTGTTTTCACACCTGGTAAATTTCCAGTAAGTCCCTAATAATTACCTGATAATTTCATTCGGATACCTATTTTGCATTTTGAATCAACACAACTGGTTTTGATACGAGAAGTTAGTTTTGGTACTTAGTGTTGGGACTGTCCGTGTTGAAAGAGGCCCTCCCTTTTCACAACTGGTTCTGCTCATCAGTGGTGGAAGTCATGTACTAAATGTCCCACCTAAATCTGCAATTTGGTTTTATAATTAATATTGAGAGTAAACTTTCAACAATTAAAAAATAAAAAGCAGAAAATCTCATCTGAGTGGTGAACTGCAAAGTGTGAGCTGTGGAATATTTCATCTGCAGTCAGGAGAATAATCCACATTGAGTTATGGCATTGCCATATATTGGGGACCTTCAGTCATCGTTTTGGTGGTCTACATCTATGTTTTAGCTCTATAGACTCCATATTCAAAAGTGGAGCAAAGTCTCTTCTTTAAGTCTTAGTTTTACAAGGCACAAAGAATGATATATATGAGCAAGTGCAGAGCACACTATTAGTATGCAAAACAAGTTCAAATATAGCCACTGAGTGCAGCACAAAGTAATGCCCCAACAAGTACTCTGTTTGAAGGCACAACTCCCTGCTGGCCACATAAAGGGATCTAGAAAATGTAAAACATAGGCTTACAATCAGCAAAGTATCAGGTTGTTCAAAGTATGTTTGCACTGTTGCAAGAAGTTGCTAAATTTGAACATCTCCAAGTAAATAACCTCATGTGGGGCCCTAAGAAGTCATTCACATCTAACTATAGGTACATCTGAATGTCAGTGCAAGCCTTTTTACCTGACCATGTGGAATCTGTGTATTCTGCTGCCTCCTGTCTGCCCCCATCTCCTGGCATGTAACATCTTGCATCTAGTGGTACCTCCTAGTGGCAACCCCTCTGACACCTGATGCCCAGTAACAGTGTTCCTTGTGCCAAGTGCCCGCCTCACCTAGTCTCTGGTAACAGTATCCCTGATGTCCTGTGGCACCCCTTTCCACAACCTATTCCCATGTACTGTACAAATCATTGCTGGGGTCTGGTGGCCCATGTTCCACTCACAATGCCCTATTGAAATTCGTTGATGTCTAGTGACATCCTCAAATTCCTCAGCCTCACTTCCGTATTCCCAAGATAGCAGTCAGCACATTCCACCCAATAACCCCCAAAGCAGAATACTCTGCTGCATGCAAGCACTGTATCATTTACAAGCAGATATGTTGATACTGAATTTAGGTGATGCTGTTAAAAAAAATCATTGAGATTCCTTAATGAATCATACAAACATATGAAAGATGCCAGCAGAAAAAGTCTTAGAGGTCTATCTAGTCTGCTCATGTTGCAGAGTCCCTAGTAGCAACTAAGGACTCCCCCCTACCCCAACTGCTACTCATCATTTTCTGCCCACCTACCTTGACCTTTCCATTTACCCTGACCCACCTTCTTTTGAATCTTTCCTCCATCTCCAGGAAGACCACCTCATGTGGAAGCTCATTCCAGCCTGCAACCACAGCCTCCATGAAGAAATGCTTCCTGCACTTTCTTCTTAATCTTTCCCCTTCAACCTTAACACAATGCCCCCTCAAGGCTTTGCTTCCACTGAGATTGAAGAGGCCTCAGTCATGTCCTACCTTCCCATATCTCCTCCAGGAAGTGCATGTTTTGGCACTTGTGCCTCTTTGTATATGACCTGCCCTGCTGATCTGTGATTATTTTCATTGCCTTCCTCTGGACTTTCACTAGTAGGTTAATGTCTTTTTTCAGGAAGGGATGCCAGTACTGTACACTATATTCCAGGTACAGCTGCACCAGTGATGTCTAGAATAACAGGACTTTCTCCTGCTTGCTAGTGATTCCTTTGGAAATGCAGCCACTGCATCCCAGCATTTTATTGACTTTCACTGCTGCCTTCCTGCAGTGCGATGAGTGTTTCAAATCATCTTTCTCTGATTTGGTTATTAGGACCTCTCTCAGGCTGTACTCTGTCCTTGGGGTCCTAGCTCCTAGGTGCATTACCTTGCACTTCTTTGCATTGAAATCGAGTTGCTGTGACAGGAAGCTCCTGCCACTCTTGAGGACCGACCTCTCCTTAAATCTGTTACAACAGTTCTTCTAATTTCTAATCCTAATCTATCCTTTACAATTTCTAGTCCATAAGGTTGGCCACCTATGGACACCCCCTTCCCGTTCTTGACTATGCTATAGTGTCCTCTTTAATTTTCCTCTTCCCTCTCAGGTCTTCATACAGGGAGGATATTGTGGTAACCTCCAAACATATGTAAAACAGGTTGTGTTTATCATTGTAGGATTTAGTATGTAATAGCACTATGGCATAAAATACCTTGATTTATATACCTTATGTTTATGAAACCTGTAAATGTTGACAATACCATGGCACTAGGTGTTTTTGATAATGGTAAAAAGTAATAGGTGACTATTACAGAAATTCAGTTAGTTGTGTTTTTTAAAATGCATGTAAATTGCTGTAAACTGAAGAAGTCTAAAATTTCATGGTGATTTGTATACATCCTATGATGCTTTGCATTATGGAAGTATGTATGATGTTCTATTTCTTTGAAACTTGATTTGTTGCCAGTGCCCTTTGGGGTAAGCCATTTTAAGTGTTTCTGCACTGAGGTTCTTTGTTTTTAGCTTGTTTTTTTTTCCTGTTTGAGCTCCCACTACCCAAGGAAATGGGGCCCACGTAGGGATGAAGGGTTTCACTGAAAAGTGATTAGATCAGAGTTCAGTGTCAGTAGGTGCTGGCTAAGTGCAGAGAAAGGACATTCATAGTCTGTTGCTGAAAACTGATGTACTGAAGAAGGAATATACTATTGCTGAAGCTTATTTCCTGTATTCTTTTTTTTTATCACTGCTGCTATTTATCTCCTTTCTACAGTGTGACTGGTTTGGGGCATCCAGCCACCTGCCCTGCCCACCCAGAGAGCTGGGTGGCTCATACTGCACCCAGGAGTGTCCAGGATGGCCGTCATGCTATTCTGCCAGAGGGCCACCTATGCCACTCCCAGCCAGGACAGCCCTGGGTCCTCCCCGACGGGACTCCTCGCAGCTCCTCTGGGCAGCGCAGGATGCAGCCATTAAGCTGCATGGTCATGCCCAGCCCTTTTTCCTCCGATTTTCTCTCCCACAGGAATATGGACATGCAATGACGTCATGCACAACATGCCAATATCCACCGCACTCTCCCCCCAGCTGTCACTACACCGGTAGTACCTCCAGACATCCCCAGAGGTCACTGCTGCATGATGGTTGTTCCCCAACCCACCCCAGGACTAGGAAAGCAGTCAATGGATGCTCAGTTCTAGTTCTCATGTGCCAGCCCCCAATGACCCTGGCTCGTTCCCGAACCAGGGTCACCAGTGTAGCATGAGGTGTGGTGTCCAGCACCTCAACCCTCAGTGCCACCAAGCCAGCTTATTATTTCCTGTATTCTGAATAAACATCACACACAGATTGTGTGTTGAACCTGAACTTTGGTGTCTGGTCCATCTGTTATCCCACAACCCCTCCACAGACTTGGTGTCAGCAGAGGGATAACCTGCTGGAAGCATGTGGACTAGCCGAAGAGGGGACGTTTTCTGGTGAATATTGCCCACATATCCCAGGTGGACCAATGCAGCAGGAGTTGCCAGAGGAGAACCCAGAGAAGAAAGTCCATGGAGTTCTGACCAGAACCATGGCTGACAGAAGGAGAGAAGCTACTGCCTAGACTGGACCTGGGAGCTCAGAGGAAGGCCAAGCCTGAAGACAATGAAGAGATGCAGGTCAAGGCAGACTGGAGGAGTGAGAGACAACACCCCAGAGGTGGAGACCCTGATGAGGATGATCCACTGGAAGAGTGAACAATGGCTGGAGGCAGACTGACTATGAAGAGAGGCAGAACACTGGTGCCAGGTGCTTGAGAGGCTCCTGATGGAGAGTTTGGATAAAGAGTCAGAGGAGGATTTTTTGTGGGATCAGTTTGAGGATGACCCCCTGACTGAGCAGGATATTCCTTTGTTGCCTTTGATCCTAGGATGTTACCTGTTGGAGGTCAGAGATGCAATTATGGAACTTGAATGTGAGACCCCAGGTAAGACTGTACCTAGTGATTTTGTGCTGGGGTTGAAGACTCCAAACAAGCAAGAAGAAGCCTATGAGGCTGAAGGGACTTTTTCTTGTATTGATGTAGCTAAAATCTATTAACAGTATTGACTGGGGTATACTGCAGGCTAAAGATGCTGTTACACGAGGTCCCTGCACCCTAATTGGTACCCTCAGAGGTACACCATAGACAGCCAGCACTTAGGTATATGTTATACTAACATATAGGGCTAAGGGCATCTACTGTACAAGAGTAGATGTCAGGATATGAATGCATATTGTTGTAATACACTTTGTTTGCTAATGCATATATTCTGCTATGTACAGTATTTTCTGTGTATTTCTTACTTGTAAGATGCCAGGACATCTGTGTCCTTGGAGTAATTATAATATGTAAAACAGCATTGCCACCTTTTGGTGATTTGTACCACTACACTGAGTTATGGAAGACTCTGTATAAGAGCCCTTTTGCTCTCAAACTGATGACTTTACAGAATTGTATAATGTTATCTTGGACTGTGGAGCCACCTCTAATTTAGCCAATAGGGCTCATCTCTGTAATTAGAAATGTTTCTATCTTTTGGTAACCATAGTAATTATCATAGGTATATAATGTAATGCACAAGCCTTATACCTCAGAGATCTGAGAGACCCCAAGAGACACAGAGAAACCTCGAGGTATAGGGAATGCTTAGCACTGGCTCCCGGTTCGTATTGGTAAGAACTGCTTAGAGCAACTGTGATTTATCCTTTGGTAGTAATAAACTTGTTTATTACTCTAACGCAACGTGTATGTGATTACTTGCATTCCCAATATCATCAAGAATCTTAAAGTGAGGTTTAGACCTCCCAACAATGCTTATATTGCCAAAATGTTATAATATGTTAAGATCAAGGAGGTGGTACATGTGTTTTATTTTTTTGTGGGAAACCCTACCAAGGCGGAGGAGGTAGGTGAAAAATGGATTGGAACCTGTGTTGGGATGACACCAAAAGAGTGTTTACCCTCAGGTGTCTATCTGTAGCAAGTGAAATGAATCAAGAGACATAGTGAGTTTATGTAGAGGGGTTAAAGCTAGGACTGGGCCTCTGCTTAAAACTGACATGTCTCGTGGGGTTGGAGCAGGTAATTACTCACCCCAGAGAAATTGTTTCTATGGTACTGGACTTCACAGCCATCTAGATTTTTTGGTTAAGAAATATGACATACTTTTCCTGCAAGGAGGTAGTTCAGGAAAGGTACTCTTAGTCTCTATTGACAAATGTGTTAATGCCTCAGGACAAAGAAGAATGATGATATCCACCATGTTTATGATAGAATGTTAATAATTAATAGGGACCCTGAGACAGAGCTTCTGAAGATGGATGGGTGGAAGCTCCATCCCTTCCTGGGACAGGAAGGTGGTAAGCAGCCTGCAATAACTACCTCCCTCTTAAGGTGGGGGATATGAGACAGGAAGCTCCTGCCACTCTTGAGGACCAACCTTTCCTTAAATCTGTTGCAGTAGTTTCTTAGCCTAATCTATCCTTTATAATTTCTAGTCCATAAAGTTGACCACCTATGGATACCCCCTTCCCTTTCTTGACTATGATAGTGTCCTCTTTAATTTTCTTTTTCCCTCTCAGGTCCTCATACAGGGAGGTTTTTGTGGTGGCCTCCAAACATATGTAAAACAGGTTGTGTTTATCATTGTTGGATTTAGTATGTAATAGCACTATGTCATAAAATACCTTGATCTATATACCTCATGTTTATGAAACCTGTAAATTTTGAAAATATCATGGCACTAGGTGTTTTTGATAATGGTAAAATGTACTAGGTGACTATTATAGAAATTAAGTTAGTAGTGCTATCTGAAATGCATGTAAATTGCAGTAAACTGAACAGGTCTGAAATGTCATGGTGATTTACATATATCCCATGATGCTTTGCACTATGGAAATATGTATGATGTTGTATTTCTTTGAAACTTGATTTGTTGCCAATGCTGTTTGGCATAACCATTTTTTCAGTGTTTCTGCACTGAGGTTCTTTGTTTTTAGCTTTTGTTTTCCTTTTTGAGCCCCCACTACCCAAGCAAATGGGGCCCACATAGGCATGCAGGGTTTTTACTGAAAAGTGATTAGATCAGAGATCATTGTCAGTAGGTGCTGGCTAAGTGCAGAGAGGACATTCATAGTCTGTTGCTGCAATCTGATGTACTGAAGAAGGAATATGCTATTTCTGAAGCTTATTTCCTGTATTCTGGATAAACATAACACAGAGATTGTGTGTTGAATCTGCAGTTTGGTGTCTGATCCATCTGTTATCCCACAACTCCTCCACAGTTGCCATAATCCTGACCACCTTTCAATCTTGGCCAGATCTTCCTTTAGGTACTCTATCCCTCTGCTCTACCTACCCTCAAACAAAGCTTGGTATTATCTACAACAGGCAAATCTTACTTTTTATGCCTCCTTCAAAGTCATTAATGAATATTTTGAACAACTCCAGACATATCACCGAGCTCTGTGGTATCCTCTGGTGATTTTCTAGATTCTGAGAGCCCTACTACACCTGCTGGGTCCTGTCCTTAAGCTTGTTTTCCACCCATAGAGTGAGTTTCTCACCTACTACCAGGACCTACAGTTTCCTGATTAACCTCCTATGGGGTACCAAATCAAAGACTATGCTGAAGTCTAAAATAATAGATATCATCTGCTTTGCCCTTGTCCTCTGTTTCTGTTACTCAGTTAAAGAAATGTATCAGGTTTGCTTGGCAAGATCTCCCAGCCATGAAACCATGCTGTCTCTTTCCCAGATAACCATTTTTCCAGAGAGAAAGAGACAGAGGTCATGTAGGGTCTATGATGTTAGTGTAGGTAAGGAAAAATAAGCAGACTGCGTGGGCAAAGCATTCCTTATCTACTGACAAATTCTATGTTTCTGTGTTTCTACGTTTCCTCTGAGATATCCACCAGCCTTTCCTTATAGATTGCCTGCATGAGCTTACTCACAACTGAGGTTAGGCTGAGTGGTCTGCAGTTGCCTGGATCATCTATGGGTCCAAGCTAATGGAGTGGCCAAAGAGACAGTGAGACATCCCAGGCTGCCCCAGCACCTTCTTAAGCTCATTCCATACATACTTAACATAGACCTGAGTAGGGTGCCAACTAATCTTTCGTAATGAGTCCCACAAGGAAAAATCTGGGAACTGTCTGCCCCTAAGTTCTGTTCCAGGTCTACTTAATGTGCAACACTATGAATGTTATCTGCATGGAGCCATATCTAAATTTGCCAACGTCTCATAGCCAGATAATATCCCTTAAATCAAGGTGTCTGGAAGCCACCCTTATCCCAAGGAACTATCATTCTCAGGACAGAGAGTCTGGCCTTATCTCTCTCCCACAGGAAATCATGTACAATAGGAGATAACTGCTTTCAAATGATGTCTGCCAATGTCAGTGGCAGATATCATATAAAATGGAAAACCTTGGGAAAGACCATCATCTGCAGCAGTCTGCACTTCCCACAGAAGGAAAGGTGGAGGTGCTTAGAAGGGGTGACATCCTCCTTCAAACTCTGAACTAGATGGTCAAAGTTTAAAGTAGGCCAATCATGATAGTTAGCAGAGATCCACAAACCCAGATACTTTATGGGCTGCAATGCCCAGTGCAGGCCAATGCCTGCTAGGGCCTTGGTGGCAAATCTGGTGTTCCAGGGTATCCCTTCAATTTTGTCCCAGTTATTTCTCAGGCCAAAGTGTGCTACAAAATGCACAATTTCAAAGGACAACAAGGCCAGAAGGGAGGTGAGAAAGTCCCTCACCATCAATTATATATCATCTGCAAATAACATTGGCTTAAAGGATTCCCCCTCACCTCCACCCCCAGCACAGACTACAATTCCTTAAGTTTCTGTGTCAGTGGCTCAATAGCCTGAACAAACAGCGTAAGAGACAAGGTCACCCTGTCATGTTCTCTGGCCCAGCTGAAATGTGGGGGATAGCCGTCCATTCATCAATGCTGCCATCCATGGCTGGGTATAGATATCTTTCACCCACCTAATAAATGTCTCCCCAGTGGCAAACACCAGTAAGGTTTCAAAGAGATAAAGCCATTTAACTGGGTTGAATGCCTTTTTATTATCCAGTGCTATAGCTGCAACTGAGTCTGACGTGGATGCTGCTAGTCACATCAGGTTGACTATCCTCCTGGCATGATCTGCCCCACCCCTGCCTACCAGAAAGCCAACTTGGTTCAAGTGGACTAAAAGAGGCAACACCTTTGTAAGCTGAACTGCCAAAAAACGTGGTCAAAATTTTGTAGTCCACATTCAAAAGAAAGGTGGGTCAGTAGCTAGAGCACTGAAAAGGATTCTTATCATTTTTTACCTAGACCAATATAGTTCATTGTTTCTAGTAGGGCCCCTTCCTCCCAAGCTTCCTGTAAGTGGTAGCCAATATGGGGTTGACCAAATCCCTCACCACCTTATAAACATCAACAGAAAAGCATCAGGCCCCAGAGCCTTCCCACCAGGCATATTGTCAATGGCATCCAGGACCTCATGAGGGCTGCTAGGACCCTCCAACCCCTGCCACTATTAGTCATTCAGTTTGTGCAGGGTGACCAAAGATAAGAATGCTTGAATTTCTCTCACTTGTTCATCCATGGCCTGAAACCGAGAAGAGTGCATGCTGTGACCCCCGGAAGCACTGCAGCTGTCAGTACTATTTGCTGTGCAGCCTTGACCTTTCCCTGGCTGACTTTGAACTGGCGGGATGTAGTGTCAGTTCTGAGGGGAAAACTCCCAAGATCCAGGCCAGCCCTAGTCAGGGCAGACAGTGAGGGGAGCGATTGTGTCCTGTTGTGGTTTAATAATTAAAACCAACCACTGGTCGGATTACTAGTCTCACGGCACAGTCTTCAGAGCTGAGCATCATCGCTGGGAAGCAGGAGTGCAGTGACTGTCAACCGCACATCTCTCCCAATGGATCTATCTCTCTCTCTGCTGGTGACAGGAGGGATGGGGTCAGGGTGTGACAAATTTATCTTCCATGGGCTGAGTAGTGATGCTGATTGCTCTGGCTAGGTTGACACTTCACGGGGGGTCTTCTTTCAGGTTTTTTAAAAAAGTGCTAAGGCCGTTCTTTTCTAACTTTTGCCAGGCAGGTTTGCTAAAAGGAGTAGGGAAGGGGTCATCTGCCACTAAAGGTTTGCTAAAAGGGGCTGTGCTGTGTGTTATTAATAAATTCAACAACAAATGCAATATACTAGCCACATTAGACTGTGTCCAACTGACAGTGGGGGAAGGGCAAGAACATAATAAAGAAATTACACACACAATTGCCCTGTTCCTTATCTGTTCTTCATGGGGGTGGTGCTGTCTACACAGAGAATATGTTGTAAATTTGTTCAGATTTTAAAGCTAAAATTCATACTACCGTAAGATGTTAAATAAAAAAAAACTCATTGTCAAACTGGCTCACTGCAACACAGGAACCGTATCTATTTTTACCTGTGTAATATTGGGTCTGCCACATGGGCGGATGTACAGAATTCATCCAACTCTGAAATACACAGGCCACGTGCTCATGTAGTGGTGATAACAGAGGCCAGTCAGGCTCATTCTAAGAATGGGCATTGCACCCATCCCACTACCCCCTCTGCCATGTAATAAAGCCACCTACCTGAAGAGCAAACAATACAGAAATTCCTCTCAGGCATCTCCCTCACAGAAAAGATATATAGCCAGCCAGACATCTTAGCAGTCTCCCCTCCCAGAGCTGGTGCCCCCCCCAGTTCTGGCCAGAATCAGGAGGTGAGTGCTTCCTCACTTAAACAGTACACAAGGCAAACAAATGGGCAGAATGTTACCAAATTATTTAAGGGAAAAGCTCGCAGAGGGCAGGTTGAGATCCCCACCCACCAGAAAACTAAACTGACTCCCTTAAAAGTCATCAGGGCACAAGAACGGACACCTCCCACCACACAAGCTGCCCTCATGCACTCCCCATCAAGGGGGCACTTCTGTCTGTGAAGATGAAAACCAAAGGCACTCACAGGTCCCCAAGCAGCTATACCAATGTAAGGGCACTAATCATAGAGCATAAGTGCATCAAAAAGTTGAGGCATCGCAGCCCTCTTCCCCCACAGCCAGCCATGCAACCTCAGGAACAGAGCCATTAGTGGCATGGCTACTTATGGAAGGGGGTAGACTTCTCATCCCACTCCCTCCTAACGGAAGTGCTGAGCAGATCCATGAGAACACACAGCACAACCAAGGAAGTGGGCGGTCCCTGAGCCCATGCCACAGATTTCAAGTCTGACCATTAATAAAAAGAGTACACAGTATCAGAAGAGCCACTGAAGTGAGCAAAAGTGAAGAACAAGACATGGTCTGAAGCCATGTGCCAATATACAAGGGCACTCCTGCAGTACCCCACAGACAACAACCTCCCAAATCAACCTTCTCCCATGGAAATACAAACCTTTTCCCTCCCACCAAGCATACTCCCTGGGCCATGCCACCCCTCTGAGTACCCCCTGTCCCAGATGGCCAACTGTATAATCCCCCAAGAGTCCTGAGAGGTTACAAGAAAATACAATGCCAAAAAAAACAGCAATGCAGCCCCAGCAAAGTCTGATAAAGTCAAAGACCTGAGAGACACACAGAAAGTGAAAAGATAACCCTGATCTGTCACCAAGGCAGGACAAATAGCTTGGCAGTAACAATTCAGCCCTAATACAGCCCTTATATTGGCTCTCTCCTCCCCCTCCATGTACTTGTCAACTTGTCAACACCTCCCCCGTTCCTTTGTTCCCTTTCTCACCACTGCTTCCACTCTCCTGTCTATCTTTAGGCTCTTATTTCTCACCACCTCTGGACTCCTGCCCTCAGACTGCTCTGTCTGGAGGGAAAAACTCACCCCAATCTCATCTACAAGACTTAGTACTGCCTATCCATGTGTAGTGAGAGTTTCTTAGACCATTTGCAGCCCTTGTATATCCATTGTTCTACATTGTTACCATTTCAGTTTGGCACTTGTATTTGCCATTATTGCACTTCTGCTGATTGTAATTGCCTTTATGTCTACTCCCTTAACCCTTCCCCCAATTTGCAACTGGAAATGTGCCTTGGCTTAGTGTGCCTTTTCTGGTTATCAAGCTTTCAAATAAATTCATTGTACAAGGAGACAGGCAGCCTGTTCCATGGGGTCACAGAAGAAAAGTCTTAATCCACCATCTCCCTGCCTAAATCCATCACCTTCTCATCACTGGATGCATCACAATTCAGCTGAGCCTGGTCCTCTGATGATTATGTAGAGTGTCTTGCTCATGGTGGCCCTGAGCTGCGCTTTGGCTTCAGTTCCAGACGAGGCTGCACAACAGGAAGGCTGCTGTGGACAGGCAAACTCATGGCATCTATGATGAACTGGTGAGTTTCTTTTGGGCAGGTAAAGGACTCTGTCATTGTCCCAATTGAAGACTAGCAGGTGGTCCCAAAGAGCACTTGAGGTTCTGTTCCCTGGATAGCTCATGGATACAGTCAAAAGAGTTACACTTTTTGAGAACGAGCTCTGAGAAGTCAGGTTGCAGAGAAAATATCAAGCCATGCCAAAAAGGTCCTTGCAAACTTGGGCCTTAGACAGAATCTGTCCCAGGTCCTGATACCGCAGCAAGCGAAAGATGACAGGCCACGGATGGACATTATCATTCACAGGTGGTGGTCCAAAGGTGATCTGCTGCACCAGGTCGATCTCAATTGGTGCATCCCGAGAATGATTAAGGAACTGAGGCAGCACACATTTCATATACCTGTAGTGGATTAGGTTCGATCACATGGCCCGCTCTGGTAAGCTGAATGAACGAACAGTATTGTGATGGCTGTGAGAGGTCACGTGATGCAGAGTGACTGAAGGCAGCTTTCTGTTGAGCTCCCACCCTTCACCTGTTAAATCTCTTAATTTTGCTGGAATATCGTCACTCTTTCAATTACATCGCAATCCTAAACTATTTCTGATCGCTTCCAGCCTCTCTGTGCTGAGTTGTGTGGCGCTCTGAATAATCTACAGCGATCTACAGTGATGGACTTGGAAATGAAGGCAGCTGGTGTGAAACACACCCCTCCAACAACACCAGAGAAAACATCAAAGAAGGCCAGAAGTTCTAACTTGGGGCAATCAACAAAGCAAACGGCTTCTGCCACATCAAGTAATCTGTTAATGGAGGATCATTTCCTCCAAGAATTGATACCCTTTAGAAAAACGCTTCAAGAAATCTCGAGCGAGATCAAATCCATTAGAGGCGACTTCACAGACCTATCGAGGAAGGTGGGGGATATGGAAGCAATGACAATCTCGCTGGAACACTGGAGAAGTAAAACAGATCCAGAGATTATAAAACTAAAGCAACAAATACAGAAGCTACAGGCCAAGACTGAAGACCTGGAGGGAAGGAGCAGAAGGAATAATGTCCTCATTTTGGGACTGCCCGAATCAGAAGAAGGTAGTGACACCATTAGATCTGTCCAACAATTTCTCAATAAAGCAGTTGACCCCTCACCTATAAATCAGCAATACCATATCGAGAGGGCACACAGATCACTGAGGCCTAAACCTCCGTTGGGCTCTCCCCCCAGACCAATTATTATCAAGTTCCTAAGCTATGTTGAAAGGCAACACGTTTTAACAAAAGTTAAGGAGCTAGAATCTGTTCAGTGGAACCACACCAAGCTGAGGATCACCCAGGATCTCCGTATGAGGTCAGGCAAAAGAGCAGCATACCATCAGATTGTCAAGAAACTAATGCGGCAGATAAGAGATTTAAAATGAACTATCCTGCAAAACTCCTGGTCTCCTTGAATGGTACCTGGATGCTTCATTTAAGACCCCGAACAAGCTTTTAACTGACCTCTCCAAAAGCTCCGGATCTCTCTTCAAAGGGGACTGATTTACTAAATGACTACTTAGCAGCTCTATGAGCTAAACTGCAATGATCTAAGCTTGATCATGTTTGAGACTCATTTTATTTTTATTTGGAATAGCGTCAGGTTGATCCTAGTAGTGGGCTTACCTGGGCCTTGAAGGATGTGGAACGGGTCTGGGCGGTTGGTGCGAGGAGGCTGGGGTAGGCCGCGAGGCCTGCAAGGCCTAGTGTTTGTAAGCACCATGTGTGCTCGTCTCCTCCATGGGTCAGGTACTCGAGTGATAGTATGGGTTTCCGATGGGACCATTTAGCGGTCGGACCGCATTGGTCTGTCACCGCTGTTTCCAACTTGCGCTTCCTCTATAGTGAATTTCCGGTGGAAAGCACCTATACACTTCCTAATACCTTATTCTGGGCAGCCAGTGTTCTCACTTAGGACCTTTTTCAGGTATTTACTCCATTTCTGTTTTTATTATCGTTAGTTATGGACAAGAAGTTGACTCTGGCGGGGTAAATACTGCTAGATCGATGAGTAGATAATGTGTTGTTCGGGCTTATAATGTAGGCCTTCATTTAACCGGGGTTGGAGGTTGGGGGCCATGGGTGGGAGTATAACTTTGGGATCCTGCTTCGCGACTTGATTGGGGTAATGAGGTACCCTGGTCAATCCAAGATAAGAGGTGTACTCACTCTTGTAATAGGCCCAGTAACATTCGCAATGGGATCTTTAAATCGGACCAGGATTACAATTTTAGGTCGTTATGGGACAGACCATGGTACCCGGGAGGGGGGAAATCAGAAAATATGGTTTAAATGGTTGGTCCTTTGGCTAAGTCTGTTGGGGGGGTTGCTTGTATATAGTTTTTCGGGCAAGGAGGGATGGGGGAGTATGGGATGGGAAGGGAAGTGGGGACTCCACTCTCTTTATTATGGTTGCATTTTGGATGAGGACCCCTTGTGTGCTGTTTAATTTCAACAATACACAGCTTATTTGTTTTAAAGATTTCCAGTTTACTTCAGAGATGGGCTATAATGGGGGCTAAGGGTGCTTTTTGGGGGGGGGGCGGAAGATGTCACCTCTAATCAATCTAGTAAATCGTGCCAGGGGGTACCACCAGAACAAGACTATTTCTCCTATTGCTACAAAAGGCATTAAAGCATATTAAAATCGCTACTTGGAACGTCAGGGGTATGAGGGAGGCATCCAAAAGAGGTCAAATTCTATTAAACTGTTCCTTAGTTGGTGTGGATATCCTTCTCCTGCAAGAAACTCATGTTGTGGTTACAGAAACTAAGTTGTTACGGTCTAAAGGCTTCTCACAAGTTTTTGTGTTGGGTAGGGCTACAGGTAGTAAAGGGGTAGCTATCATGATCAAGCGTAATGTGCCTTTCATATTGGAGAAATGTATTCAAGACTCAGATGGCAGATTTATTTTTGTGAAAGGGATGCTCTGTAATACTGATGTGGTTCTAGGAGCTATATATGGTCCTGTTGGGGGTGACTCTGACTTTCTGATGCGGTTAGCAGACAGACTAAGTGTTTTCCTGCCAACAACTTTTATTTTAGGAGGTGACTGGAACATTGCACTTCGCAGTCACTAGACAGAACCTATAGACCTCTGAAACCCCCCTCACCTGCTCAATTGGCACTAAAAGATCTATGTAGCTTGTTAGGATTAGAGGACCCCTGGAGATTATTGAATCCTTCTACTCGGAGTTACACCTTCTACTCCTCAATCCATAATTCCTGGTCAAGGCTAGATTACATATTAGTGAGTGCCAATCTTCTAGCTAACATTTCCACTACTGGTATTGAGCCCATTGTCATCTCTGATCACGCTATGGCATGGATCAAACTTTCACCTGGTCCTCGGGCAAGAGATACCTCATGAAGCTCAATACCCAGATTCTGAAAGATGAACAGATCACCTCACTCTTTAAGTCACTGATTTTGTCCTTCCTGGAAATTAACCAAGGCTCAGTATCCAGATATGATCTAGTGTGGTGCTCACTGAAATGCTTTCTCAGAGGAGAATTTATAAAAGAGACTTCCAGAAGGAAAAGGTTGAGGGTGGAGAAAATTAGCTCCTTGGCTAATCAAATTAAGATGGCTGAGGAAAATCTCTCCTCTATCAACTCTCAAAATGCTTTAGAGAATTTGTATAAACTCAAGGATGAATATGAGGATTTGATCAGAGAAAAAACAGAATATGCCATTATAAAGTCTAAATCAAAATACCTTGATCAGGGGGAAAAGCCTGGGAGATTACTGGCTCTTAGGCTTAAGGAAGTAGAAGTTCTATATTAATCCCCGCCCTAAAAGTGAGGGATGGATCTATCAAACGGCTCCAGAGACATAGTCGAGTCTTTGAGACCTTCTACCGAGACCTATATGGAATAAGACTCGCTTGACCTCAATTTCAGGAATAACAGATTTCCTGGAGAATACCCCTCTTCCCAAACTTCAACCCAGTCAATGAGGGTACTCTCAGCCCCCATAACCTTAAAGGAAGTGGAAGAGGCTATTCAAAACCTCACCCTGGATAAAGCCCTGGCCCAGATGGCCTGCCCCTAATTTCTACAAATCTTTCTGTAAAGAATTAGCCCCCTCTCTACTTAACCTGTTTAACTACATTCTTACTTCTGGGCCACTGAATCCTTCTCTGTTAGAAGCTACTATAATCCTAATACCTAAATTAGATAAGCCCACTCTGGATCCAGCCAGCTACAGGCCAATCTCGCTGCTTAATTATGATATTAAAATTTTGACTAAGATCCTTTCATTACGGATTAAACAGGTCTGGCAGCCACTTTTGAGTGCAGAACAGGTAGGCTTTGTCCAGGAGATCAGCATCAGACCATACGAGGACTCTTTCACATATTTTCGCATTAGCCCAAGACTCTCAGGTCCCCATGGCACTAGTTGCCTTGGATTTGAAAAGAGCCTTGACCGTGTCAATTGGGAATTTCTGTGGGCTACTCTAAATAAGATGGGTTTCCTGGACCAATTTATTCAATGGGTCAGGCGATATCTGGATCACCTTCAGCCAGGGTCTATTACAGCGGGGTGTTCTCATCCGATTCCCTTACATTCGGGTACCGTCATGGTTGTCCATTATCACCGTACTTATTCAATCTTTACCTAGAACCCCTGCTGATGCGTATCAAATCCTCACCTGACATCACAGGTTGTGTCATTGCTCAACAAATGCTGACCATATCGGTATTTGCAGATGACATCCTTCTCCACCTTACCAACCCGAGTAGGTCTCTGCAAGAGGTTTTGAAGATTTTAAACCAGTTTGGTGAAGTCTCCAACTATAGATTGAACTTAGCCAAATCAGAAATATTTCCGCTCAACACACTCCTGTTCCACTCTAATGTAGCTCAGTTTGGCATGAAATGGGCCCAAATCATCTCAAATACCTGGGCATTCACCTAGCCGAGATGAGGACACGATAAGGAAACTTAATTTAGATGACTTGGTGGACAAAATACAAGGTGACTTTAATAGATGGGATAACCTCCCTTAACCATAGGAGGGAGGATCAATATAATTAAAATGAATATACTCGCGTATTTTTATCCCTGAGCCTTTTAAACATATGGCTCCCCAAGTCCTTTTCCAAAGGTCCACTCATTGCTAACCAAATTTATTTGGAGAGGCAAACAACCTAGGAGATCTTTTTAAAGTTGTGTGTGTCTAAGGAAAATGGGCCTCCGTTTACCAATTTGAATTCTACTACTGGGCCAGTCATTTAGTTAAAATGGGCAAGTGGCTCTGCCCTCAAATGAATATTGTATGCCTAAATGGTTGAAACTAGAGCTTGAGCTTCTGAAGGGGTATAGTATTGATCCTCAGCACATTTTTTATTATAATTTCTCGGCCTTACCGGAACACATAAGAAACTCAGTGATAGGGATATCTGTGAGAGTTTTTAACCAATACTGTGCCTCTGTCAGGATTCAATATTCAAAGGATCCAGCTCAGCCGCTGATTCTTAACCCTAATGTTAGGATTGAGTCTCAATGGCTGACACCGTCATGGCTACCACAGATTCGAGATTGCACAGTGGATGATCTCTGTGTACAGGGTTCCCTTGGTTCCTCTGGTGACCTGATGACAAAATTAAATATCCCACCTCAGAGTATCTTTAAACTATACCAATCGAGACACCTCATAGGCAAGGAATTTGGATTGATGAGGAACACTTCTAATATTAGGCCCTTTCTGGAGCAGCTTGGGAACTGTGTAACTAAGCCCCTGACATCAGCCAGGCTATATGCACAGCTTATACTTACCAAGGCTCGGAGGCTCTAACCGGTTCCAAGTGTGGACGCCTATAATCCCTGCCTTCCATGTCTTGGAGCCAGGTTTGGAGAGATATGCATGTATTCCTTACCTTGGATAGGAATAGACTTATACAATTCTATATAGTTAACAATATGTATTACGCCGTTGAAATTGGCCAAATTTGGGAAGTCTAGTTCTGCTAACTGCATTAGATGTGGCGAGGCGGGTAGCATATTGCATGTGCTTTGGTCTGTAAAGGTTGCCCCATTGTGGAAAGCTGTCTGTGACAGCCTGGACCCAATTTTGGGGCTAGAGGAACTATTTACACTCGAAATTTGTATACTAGGTATATACTCCAACATTAAGATTAAAGAGAAAAATACCATATGGCCTAATTTCAATTGCAGTCAAAGATTAGTTCTCCGACATTGGTTAGACCAATCGGAGATCTCTATCAAGAGTGGGTGGTGGAAATGTCCCAATGTTTTAAAGTAGAAAATTAATAGCCAGTTCTAGGCATGCTATATTGACTTTCCAAAAAATGGGTCAAACTTTATGCCTTGTACCTTCACTGAGCCTCCTTTTTGGATGCCCCTGAGGTTCCTTCTCCTCTCCCCTTAATTTGCCTTCCTTCCAGGATAACTCCCTGTTTTGGACAGTGTACAAGTGACAAATTCCGGTTGTATCCCAGGGTACAGGTTGATGATAACTCAGGCATATTCTGTTTTGGTGGTGACATCTTCTGGGGGGGACTGGGGGGTTGGATTTTATGGGGTTTATGTACAGGTGTTATTTTGTTTATTATGTTTCTTGCTACCGATTGTGTTTTGATCTCTGTATTCTTTCTCTTGAGTTGGAAACATGAATAAACGGAGAATTTCAAAAAAAAGTATTGTGATGGCTGTGACCCTGCTGATCACTAAGTTTGTCCCACAAGTGCCACACCTCCTGCTCAACCAGGGCCTAATGTCTCTCGACAGGGTGGGCCCAGTTCTCAAGCTGGAAGATCCAAAACTCAGTTTCCGTGACCCGAGTACCTGGAGGATTCACCAAAGTTTTTAAGGCTTCTAGGGCTTCTGTTACTGCAGAGAGCTCATCTTTAATGCTGCTCATAAAGGTTTTGATTTCAAATAACTTTCAGGTAATCAGACCTGACTCTGATTCTAACATAAAGCAGGGTCGGACAGTTTGCTTGCTGCATCCTTCAAGCTGCTCAATGAAGCTGACAGTTTGTGCTTCTTGAGAGTAAGTAACTCCACAATTTCTATGTCATCCATGGGGTAAAGGTGCCTACATAAATACACATAAAAATTACTGGCAAGAAGGGATACAGGGTGAGGATTGCCACAGATGAAGCTTCCCTAGTCAGAGCTAGAAATTAGGCTGCATTCAGCATGGCCGCATCACATGACCCCCCCACCCCCAATAATAATAATTTATTTTTATTCATGAGAAACAGATACACCATTGAATCAGAGACTCATTTACAATGGTTTCAAATGGATTGTTTTCAGGTGTGTCTTGGAAGCGCAAGGTGGTTGTGTGACTACCTCAGGATTACACACTGCAAGTGGAGGTTGCGTGAATCAAACCCAGGGTCTGGAAGCACTAAGCAGATTCACAACTCATTACTCTGACATGGAGAAAGAGCAAGAGAGAGAGAGAGAGAGAGAGAGAGGAGGTGGGGGAGAGAGAGAGAGAGAGAGAGATACAGAAGATCAGACTTTCAAATTGTCTATGCTTGTCTGAATCCAATTTAAAAAAAAAAGCTGCATCAGGTCTTTTTTTTCCCTGGATGCAGATGGGATAGGAGTGCTGGAAGCATTCAGTAATTTAGTCAGCAGTGGACACCTTTGGATATTTCTGAAGTCATCTATATATTGTCTAATACACTATAGTAAAATAAACTAGCTGGTACATTTTATGTTGGATGCATGCTGCTAGAAATTGTAGCTGATTGTCATAAATTGGTTTTGGCTGCATAAATAGCATCCATGCATCTAAGCAGGAAAAGATGCAACATAGAAACATAGATGCTGTTGGCAGAGAAGGACCTCTTGGCCCACCTAGTCTACCCTATTTTCCCTACTACTGTTCCACCATGGACCCTACTCAACCTCTGTTCATCCCCACCTTGACTTATTTCCAATGTCCCCTTGTGTATATCCCATGGATGCTTGAAGAATGTTACCATTTTAGCAACCACCGTCTCTGCTTTGAGGCTGTTTCTGGTGTCCACCACCCTTCCCATGAAGAAGCATTTCTTCACATCTCCTCTGAGTCTCTCCCCCTCCAGCTTCATAGGGTAACCCCTTGTCCTCAAGCATCTTTTTCTATGTAAAATGCTACCTTCATGTACCTTATTATATCTGTGAGGTATTAGAGCATTTCTATCATTTCCCCCCTTTCTCTCCAATACTCAAGAGAGTACATACTTTATTTAATTCCTTGCGTCTTTCCTTGTAGGGCTTTTGATGCAGGCCCTGCACCATTTTGCTTGCACTCTTCTGTACTGCTTCCACCCTGTCTATGTCTTTCCAGAGATGGGGCTTCCAGAATTGGATGTAGTATTCCAGGTGGGGCCTCACCATCAATCTATACAGGTGGTAACACCTCCCTCTTTCTGCTGGTGATACCCCTCCCTATGCAACTAAGCATTCTGCTAGCCTTCCCCACTGCCTTATCACACTGCTTTGTTACCTTCAGTTCATCAAAAAAGATCACCCCATGGTCACTTAGGTGTATTGGGGTTGCCAATACCTCCCCACCCAATTGGTAAATTGCTCCTGTGTTTCTGTGCCCCAAGTGCATGATTTTGCACTTTTTTGCACTGAAACCCAGTGTCCAAACCCTTGACCAGTCCTCCAGCTTTTTCAGATCATCACAAATTTTTTCCATCCCTAACCCCCACCCCCACCCTGGGCGTGTCCACCCTGTTGTAGGTATATATGTCATTCACAAACAGGCATATTTTACAAAAAGGCCCTCCTGCAATGTTGCTAATATAGAGCATAAAGTATGGGCAACAGTTAACAACAGCACTGTGTATGCTTTGAGACGTTGCCATGGCAACCTGATGGACCTCGAGAGCATAGCTTGAGAGGTCTTCGGTTGCTGTGGCAACATCTAGAAGTTTTCACAGCTGTTGTTAACTGTCTGCCCATACTTTATTTTGTATAGTGTATTCTATGAGTCAGGCAACGTTTGTCACAGAAATGATTTACAAGGCTTTGTTCTGAACCAGACACCCCCCTCCCCAACACATGCTCACACACACTCATGCAGACATACACACACACACACACACACACACACACACACACACACACACACACACACACACAGAGTGCCTTACCTGGGCACGAAAAAACCTCTAGGATGTGGGATGTGGCTTGCTTTTATTTACAATACCATCAAACATAGGAGAGCAATAAAAACTATACAAATAAATTAAATATGTAAGTCCGAGGCATAGGACGATCACAGCGTGTGATGTTACTCGGCGTCAAAGGTCAAAGTTTGAGTGTTTCAATTTCTTACACAGCTTTCAGGAATTCAGTGCCTGGAGTCAGTGCTGGATGATGTGAGTTGAAAGGTAACTTTTAAATTGATGTCTGATGAGATCGAGCATTAGCTGCTGCCTTCTGATTACTGGCTGCACACAATGGCATTCTATTCAGTTGTACCATCATGGTGACGTCCTCAGGCTGGTACAACACCATCATGATGTCTCCACAATGGTACAACAGCTGTGTGTTTGTACTGAATTTTGCCCACAATAACGTTTTACCATAAACTATAAAGACTTTAAAGAGAACTGGGCCTAGTACTGACCCCTGCAGAACCTTGCCTTTTGCAGAGTGAACACCATTTACCACCACTCTCTTACTCTTGTTACTTAACCAACATCTTACTTATTTTAATATTTTTGGACCTACTCCTAGGCTGCACAGCTTGCTCACCAGTCTTCTGAGTGGAATAGTGTCAAAGGCCTTACTGAAATCCAGGTAGGCCGTATCTACTGCTCAGTCTGATTCATTTCCCTGGTAACCTAGTCAAAGAACTCAATCAGGTTTGTCTAGCAGGATCTCCTCACTGTAAATCCATGCTGCCTCAGATCCTGTAATCCACTGATCACAAGGTATTCCCAATCACTTTCTTCAGTTGAGATTCTGTTACTTTACCCACCACCGAAGTCAGGCTGAAAGGTCTGTCATTTTCTGCCTCCTCCCTAGTACCACTTATGTGATGTTGGACCACATCTGCCCATCTCCAGTCCCCAGAACTTCCCCTGTATCTAGTGATAGGCTGAGCAGGCCTGTTAGAGATGCAGCCAGCACCTCCTTGATCTCCCTCAGTAATGTAGGGTGTACCTTGTCAGGCCTCATTGCTTTGTCCACTTTTTTTTGTGGTAATTATTTCTCTCCTCCACCAGCTGCCTCCATCATCCCAACCAGCCACCCCAGCCCCATCATCCTGGAATTACCAGGGCTTACCTTAAGCCTGGCCTAGAAGCGGAGCCTGCGGGGGGTCAGGCATCATCCTGCTGCCAGTGCACTTTTTCTGCTTTCCTCTTTGTGGCCATTTCCCCTTATTAACCCAGGGCCCCAGGAGTAGAGATGCATGTTCAAGGAGGTGTGCATGCATACTACAGTCCCATCTGCCCACCATATGGCCTAGTGCCTGGAGCTCCCGCTGGTCTGCGCTACCCCCATGGCCTCCACCCAGGGGCAGTCAAGAGCTGAGGGATACCACCAACCCTTCCTGAAGAGGAAAGCTGCCTTTTGGCAGCTTCATCCAGCTCTGCACCCTCCCTTCCCCCCGCCAGCCTCTGATGGTCCATGCTTGTACCTGAACACGGGTCATTGGTGCTGTATGAGGTAAGGAATCCAGCACCTCAGCCCTCAGCACCTTTGGGATGGCATTTTATCCACTTTTAGTTGTGCTAGTTCCTTGAGAACTCTCTCCTCTGTAAAAGGACTAGTGTCTACCTCTCTTCCTTTAGTGTCCTTGTCCCATATTTATGGCCTGTCACCTACCCCTTCATCTGGAAACACTGAACAAAAGTACTGTATTTGTTCAGTGTGTCCGCTCTTTTTTTACTGATCTTCCAGACAAATCCATCCTCTCCCTTTTAGCCTTACCATACCACCTTCGGTCTTTTTCTTTTCACTTATACACCTAAAAAAGGTTTTATTACAATTTTTTACTGACTTGGCAATATTCTCCTCCATTTGCGCTTTTGTACTCTTAGCTGCTACGTCTTTAGAAAACCATAGTGGTTTGTTTTTTCTCATGCCCTTGTTATCCTGCCTGACACATAGGTTTGTTGCCTTCTCAATGCCCTCCCTTAGCTTTGCCCACTGTTCCTTAACTCCACCCAGTTTCCTTATCCCTACTAGGGCATCCCTGAGGCATTCTCCCTTTTCTTAAAATTGTCCCTCCTAAAGTCCAGCACTCATTTTAGTGTAGTTCAATACTGGCCCAATTCCTATATTGAACCACACTACATGATGATCACTGGTCCCTTGGTGGCTATCCGCCATGATGTCAGCAACACTGTCCCCATTTGTCAGTACCAGGTACAGTTTTTCCCCCTATGAGTGGGTCCCTTATCTAGTTGTCTGAGGAACACCCCCTGCAGGGTGTCCAGGATGTCCCACTTTCTAACAGTTGCCACAGCTGGTAGACTCCAATAAACACTCCTTAGGTTGAAGTGCTCCACCAGCAATATCTCCCCCTTCATTGTCATCCTTTGGATTGCTTCCAGCATATCCTTATCCACCTGTCTCCCCTGTGCTGGGGGCCTGTAGGATACTCCTGTGTGAATAGCTGCCCTTACGTGTTTCCAGGGTGACCCTCAGTATGTCTGCTCCTCCCTGCTCCCTTCTGTATTTCTGTAGCTTTTATGTTTTCCTTCACATAAAGAACCACTCCTTCCTCTCTTTTTTACCTACCCTGTTCCTTCTGAATAGAGTATAGCCTGGTATGGCTATATCCCAGTCCTGGTTTTCATTGCACCCGGACTTGGTAATTACATAGAAACATAGACTTTGACGGCAGATAAGGACCACTTGACCCACCCAGTCTGCTCATTTCCCTACCTAGTGGTTAAGCTGCAGATTCTAGTTAACCAACAGCCTACTTCCTGCAACCCCCAACTATAATTGCCTTGTGTCTGTCCCATGCATGTTTGAATTCCCCCACTGTTTTAGACCCAAAGACCTCCTCAGGAAGGCTGTTCCATGTATCCACCACTCCCTTGAGGTACTTGAATGTTTCTATCATGTCACCCTGTCTCTCCTTTCATCAAGAGTATACATATTAAGCTCTCTCAGTCTCTCTTCATATGGCTTCTGCTGCAGACCCTGCACCATTTTAGTTGCCCTCCTCTGGACTGCTTCCATCCTGTCTATGTCCTTGCGTGATGAGGTCTCAAAACTGCATGCAGTACTCCATATGGGGTCTACCAACTGTCTGTACAGAGGATAACAACTTCCCTTTTTCTACTTGTGATGCCCCTTCCTGTGCATCTCAGTATCCCCCTGGCTCTCCTTACCAACTTTTCACATTGCTTACCCGCCTTTAGGTCATCTGATATGACTACCCCCAGGACCCGTTCCATTTTTGTTGTTGTTAGTACCTCCCTTGCTATTGTGTACACTTCTCCTGGGTTTTCGTTTCCCAGGTGCATTACTTTGCACTTCTTTGTATTGAATCTAAGTTGCCACATGTCTGACCATTCCTCCAACCTTGCCAAGTCCCTTCTCATCTTTTCTACCCCCCCCATGTATCAACTCAGTTACAGAATATTGTGTCATCTGCAAAGAGGCATACCTTTCCTTCCAGACCCTCTGCAATGTCACCTATAAAGATGTTAAAGAGGACTGGACCCAGTACTGAGCCCTGAGGTACTCCACTAGTAACCCCCCTTTCTTTGGAATGTGTTCCATTCACTACTACCTTCTGTGTCCTGTTGTGCAGCCAGTTTGCTCCCCAGGCTACCACCCTGGGACCCACTCCCAGGTTGGCTAACTTGATTATTAATCTTTTGTGTGGGACTGTATCAAATGCCTTGCTAAAGTTTAGGTAGGCCATATCCACAGCCCCTCCCTGGTCTATTACTTTGGTCGCAGTCGAAGAAAATCAATTAGATTCATCTGACATGATCTTCCTGCTGTAAATCCATGCTGCTTTGGGTCTGTGCCCACTAATTCTAGGTACTCAACAATTCTTTCTTTCAAGTGATTCCATCATTTTCCTTACCACTGAGGTCAAACTTACAGGTCTGTGGTTTCCGCTTCTGCCTTGCTCCCACTTTTGTGAGAGGAATCACATCTGCCCCTCCTCCAGTCCTCAGGTACCACCCCATCCTGCCATGATCTGTTAAAAGTGTGGTCAGTGGTGTCACTAGGTCCTCCTTAGTTCTTTTTTAGATTCTGGGGTGAATCCGTCAGGCCCCATTGCTTTGTCCACCTTGAGTTTTAGGAGTTCTTTCAGGACTCTTTCTTCTGTGAATAGACTGGTGTCAACCCCCTACCCAGAGTGCTTCTATTGTCTGGTTTAGGTAACTCCTCCTCATCTTCTTTTGTGAATACTGAGCAAAAGTATTCATTCAGAATTTCTGCCTTTTCACTGTCCCCCTCTGCCCACCTCCCCTCTCCATTATTAATCTTCACTATCCCTCCCTTAACCTTTCTATGTTCCCTAATGTACCTATAAAAGGTTTTATCCTCCTTCTTAACTAAGTTGGCTATTTTTTCTTTGGTTTGGGCCTTTGCTAGTCTGACTGCCTTCTCCACTTCTTTCTGCTTTAATTGATACAATTCCCTGTCATGCTCCTTCTGTGATTCCTTCTACTTTATGAATGCAGCCTTTTTCTCCTTAACCTTCCCTGCCACCTCGTTTGAAAACCATAGTGTTTTTTTACTCCGCTTTGTTTTCTTTATTTGCTTCACACAAAGGCTTGTTGCCTCTATGATGGCAGTTTTGATTTTTCTCCATTGTTCTTCCACCCCTATTTTTTTTGGTCATTTGCTAGTGCATTTTTCAGGTATTCACCCATTTTGCCAAAGTCAGCTCTTCTAAAGTCCAGTGTCCTTGTTTTTGTATGGCTTATCTCATTGGTTGTGCTCATTGTGAAGCACACTGTGCAGTGGTTGCTTGTTCCCAGATGTCTATTGACTTCTAAATTTGTGATCCTCTCTCCATTTGAGAGTACCAGTTCTAATATTGCTCCCTCCCGAGGTAGGTTCCAACAAAAAGCTGTCTAAGGCCTGCCCCTGGGGTCATCGAGAATGACCCTGCTCTTGGACGTGGCTGCAGTACCTGTTATCCAGTTAACATCTGGCATATTCAGGTCCCCCATCAACAGTATCTCCCCTTTTTCAGCCATTTTGAGAATGTCCTCTATCATTTTGTTGTCCATTTCCTCCCCTTGAGACGGGGGTCTGTATACAACCCCTGTGCAGATTGTGATGCCATTCCCTGTCTCCAAGGTGACCCAGAGTGCCTCTTGTCCTCCCCCTTTACTTTTTAGTTCTGTAGCTTTGATCCTTTCCCTTATGTATGAGCTACTCCACCTCCTCTTTACCTTCCTGTCCCTTCTGTAGATTGTGTACCCTGGTATGTTGACATCCCAGTCATGGTTCTCGGTGTACCATGTTTCCGTGACTGCCACAATATCCAACTATTCATCTTCCATCAGGGCTACTAGCTCAGGAAGCTTGTTTCCCAGACTACGGGCATTGGTACTCATTGCCCTCCATTTAATGTTGCCTTTATCCTTTTCCCCCCATCCCTGCTCTTACTGTCCTTGTCTATTTTTCTATTTACCACTATCCTGCCCTGTCTTGAGTTTTGTACCTCAGTGTTTACCTTATGACCTGACATGTTTTGTGGGGGGAGGCTTGAAATTTCCTGCCTTTTATCAGTGCCTCCCCCCTTGGCAAGTTTAAAAGCTTGCCAAGGAAGCATTTAAACCTATCACCTAGGAGCTTGGTTCCCTTCATGGACAGATGCAGACCATCATGCCAGAATAGACCTTTATCTCTCCAGGTGGCCCCCCAGTCCCCAGTGAAGCCAAAGCCCTGTGCTCTGCACCAGTTTTGCAACCATTCATTAAACTGCATGGTGTGCAGTACCCTAGCCTCACTCCTGCCATGGACTGGTAGCACCTCTGAGAAGGTTACCGTGCTTGCTACCCATCTGAGGCCCCTCCCCAACTCCACAAATTCATTATGCACTGCATTGATCCCATGCCTAGCTAGGTCATTTGTACCAAGGTGGATATGATATCTAGTTCCCTCTCCTGCAATGCTGCTTCTGCAATCCTGAGGATTCTCTTCCTGTCCCTCCAAGCCATGGCACCAGGCAGGCACCCTACTTCCTTCTCCTCTCCCTTTCCCAGGTTTACCCCCTAGCAATAGAGTCCCCTATCAGAAGCTATTTCCTTCCTCTGTGGTGTCCCTTGCCACCCTTTTGTGGGTCTACCTTGTGGATGTCCTCAGCTTTCTTCTGGGTCTCAACTGAGGGTGCCATCATAGAGGAACCTTGCTCTGCCAGAATGGCATATGATTTGTGTAGAAGTACAACTAGGGGCTTCACCTCTGGTCCACTACCGCACCCTCCCAGAACCCACTGTGGTCCAACTGCTCTTCATACTTGGCAACCTCTGAGGCAGTGGTTGTGGCAGTGGTGCTCTTTGGAAGGGGGAGGCCTCCTTAGTCCTTGCTAGTTCAGCCTGGAGGTGGGCAACATCCTCCCTCAGAGCTGACAGTTGCCTGCAAATAGGACAGCAATGTAGTTTCCAGAATGTCTCCCAGAAAATTGCTGCCCCACAGCCAGTGCATTGCACCACTCCCCACATGTCCCTATCCCTTATATAATCTTTTTTATTATTATTTGTGGTGTGTACCTACCCTTTTTGCACTGGGCTGGGTTATTAAGGATATGACAGTTCTGCCCCAAGACCTGTTGAGAAAGTGATGTCAGAACTGTGGCTATAAACGAAATGCCATGCCTGGGGGTGGGGGTGGGGTAGGGTGGGGTAGTCCACAGCCACTGGTGACTGATAGAAACAATCAAATAAACAACTGCTCCACCACCGTGGTGAGTACTTCCCTTTATAGTACTTCAACTAACACCACAATTTACTAGACCACGTCTCCTGCAAAAATCACTCTACTGAGTCCAGGGATAAAAATTAACTCACTCCTCAGCCAGCAGGACACTTTTAAAATGTTGCAAAAATATCCTTCCAAATTCTAGGTCTCAACCACAACAATCAAGCAAATTCAGTTGTATCTCACTCCCTCTGGTTATAAAATTACTACACTTTTAATGGAATCCTGCAATTCTCTGCTTAATGCCAATAAGGAAAAAAATGAAACTTTTGTAGAAAGCGAGTTCCTTTCTGTACAAGTATTATGGCTCACCAGGTTTCCAGGTCCTAAATTGAGTTATAGTTGTTCTTGCAGTGTAACAAGGTTTTCAGCTTCCACAGACAACTCCAAAGTCAGACTGACTGACTTCTAACTGTGAAGGATGCCTAAGACAGCAGTGATGAAACCCCACCCAGAGCCAATTGATTGACTAGTGACACTTGTGATGTAAGCAGGCCTTTCAATGTAGGCAGTCTGCTATGTCTGATTTCAATACACAAAATCTTTCAGTGAAACCAGGAATGAAAACTTAACTTCTCAGCCAGCAGAACACTTTTAAAATGTTGCAAAAATATCCTTCCAAATCCTAGGTCTCAACCTCAACAATCAAGCAAATTCAGTTGTATCTCACTCCCTCTGGTTATAAAATTACTACGCTTTTAATGGAATCCTGCAATTCTCTGCTTAATGCCAATAAGGAAAAAAAATGAAACTTTTTGTAGAAAGCGTAGCTCCCTTTCTGTACAAGTATTATGCGTCACCAGGTTTCCAGGTCCTAAATGGAGTTATAGTTTGTTCTTTGCAGTGTAGCAAGGTTTTCAACTTCCACAGACAACTCAAAGTCAGACTGATTGACTTCTAACTGTGAAGGATGCCTAAGACAGCACAGTGCTGAAACCCCACCCAGAGCCAATTGATTGACTAGTGACACCTGTGATGTAAGCAGGCCTTTCAATGTAGGCAGTCTGCTATGTCTGATTTCAATACACAGAATCTTTCAGTGAAACCAGGGATGAAAACTTAACTTCTCAGCCAGCAGGACACTTTTAAAATGTTGCAAAACTATCCTTCCAAATCCTAGGTCTCAACCCCAACAATCAAGCAAATTCACTTGTATCTCACTCCCTCTGGTTATAAAATTACTACACTTTTAATGGAATCCTGCAGTTCTCTGCTTAATGCCAATAAGGAAAAAAAATGAAACTTTTTATAGAAAGCGTAGCTCCCTTTCTGTACAAGTATTATGCGTCACCAGGTTTCCAGGTCCTAAATGGAGTTATAGTTTGTTCTTTGCAGTGTAGCAAGGTTTTCAACTTCCACAGACAACTCAAAGTCAGACTGATTGACTTCTAACTGTGAAGGATGCCTAAGACAGCACAGTGCTGAAACCCCACCCAGAGCCAATTGATTGACTAGTGACACCTGTGATGTAAGCAGGCCTTTCAATGTAGGCAGTCTGCTATGTCTGATTTCAATACACAGAATCTTTCAGTGAAACCAGGGATGAAAACTTAACTTCTCAGCCAGCAGGACACTTTTAAAATGTTGCAAAACTATCCTTCCAAATCCTAGGTCTCAACCCCAACAATCAAGCAAATTCACTTGTATCTCACTCACTCTGGTTATAAAATTACTACACTTTTAATGGAATCCTGCAGTTCTCTGCTTAATGCCAATAAGGAAAAAAAATGAAACTTTTTATAGAAAGCGTAGCTCCCTTTCTGTACAAGTATTATGCCTCACCAGGTTTCCAGGTCCTAAATGGAGTTATAGTTTGTTCTTTGCAGTGTAGCAATTTTTTCAGCTTCCACAGACAACTCAAAGTCAGACTGACTGACTTCTAACTGTGAAGGATGCCTAAGACAGCAGTGATGAAACTCCACCCAGAGCCAATTGATTGACTAGTGACACCTGTGATGTAAGCAGGCCTTTCAATGTAGGCAGTCTGCTATGTCTGATTTCAATACACAAAATCTTTCAGTGAAACCAGGGATAAAAACTTAACTTCTCAGCCAGGAGGACAACTTTTAAAATGTTGCAAAAATATCCTGCCAAATCCTAGGTCTCAACCTCAACAATCAAGCAAATCCAGTTGTATCTCACTCCCTCTGGTTATAAAATTACTACACTTTTAATGGAATCCTGCAATTCTCTGCTTAATGCCAATAAGGAAAAAGAAAATGAAACTTTTTGTAGAAAGCGTAGCTCCCTTTCTGTACAAGTATTATGCCTCACCAGGTTTCCAGGTCCTAAATGGAGTTATAATTTGTTCTCTGCAGTGTAGCAAGGTTTTCAGCTTCCACAGACAACTCAAAGTCAGACTGACTGTGGTCAGCAGATAGCACACTCGCCTCTGGGGTCAAGAGACCAGAAGGCTGCGGGTTCTATCCTCATACCAAGCACTTGGGTTAATATCCCAATACTTACACTGTAGTGCAGCATGAGGGGGGTGCTGCCCTCCTGAGGTGCCATCTTTCAGATGAGATGTTAAACCGAGGTCTCGTCTGCCTGTTCTGGTGGTTGTTGAGGTGGACGTTGAAGATCCCATGGCACTTCTCGAAAAGAGTAGGAGAAATTTTTATTTTGAGAACAAAAACAATCATAACAAAATACATCAATTACATCATAATATCATATAGACATATACAGGACTCCCTTTACCAATATCCCATAATTTAAATTACTCACCCTACCATTAATAAACTCTCTCCAAAATCATAAAGCGTGACCATACATCTTCCCCACCACCAAACATACCTGAATATTTAAACCAAAATAACATTCTAAATCCCATCCCACTGCATCCAAAAAAAATACTGAAACTCACTACAGTAGTTGGGCAGGATTATAGCCTGTCAGCCCACCCACCCAATGTTCTGCCATAATGTAGTACATACTTCTTGTCCTAGAGTGCGTTATTCATAGCCATAAACTTTATCCAATGCATCCTGTATTTTAAACAGACCCTTGTGCAACTGTATATCTGTATTCTGTAGGAATCTGAAACATCTGACCTGCCATATACACCACTTTATGTAGGAAAGGATTACATAAACAGTACTCTTCTGCCAGGTAAACATTATCTGTCCTAATATTAACAGATTATATTTCATATTTCAAAATAGATCTTCACCCCACAATGCTGCTAGTACCTGCCAAAGACCCTGTTCATGTACACAGACAAAATATAGGTGCGGTATTTTTTCTCATGGCAAGCTGTTAGGGACATAAATTATAATATCTGGCTGTATAGTAAAACACATACACCACATAGTGAAAGACATATATCATATAGTGAAATATATACATCATATAGTGAAATGCATACACAATGTAGTGTCCCACATACCCTATCTACTGATATATATATACACCATATAGTGAAATACATATACTGTATACTGAAATGCATATATCATACAGTGAAACACATACACTATATAGTGAAATGCTTACATTATGTAGAGAAATACATACACTATCTATTGAAATCCACACACTGAGTACTGAAAATCAACATACACTATATACTGAAACAAATGTACTATGTACAGAAACATATACACTACCCATTGAGATACATACACTGCAGACTGAAAAATCCACATAAACTATCTACTGAAGCAAATACTGTATACATTGTAACACATACACCATATATTGAAAACATCTGCATACACTATATTCTGAAACAAACACTATATATTGAAATACATACACAATCTATTGAAATACATACACTACACACCGAAAAAAGCACATACAATATCTACTGAAACAAATACACTATATATTGAAACATCTACACTTTATATTGAAATACATACACTATATATTGAAATAAATACACAATGCACTGCAAAATCAGCATACACTATATACTGAAACAAATACACTACATATTAAAAACACTTACCTCTCTATTGAAAAATTTTGCATACTCTATATGCTGAGATAAATATAGTACATACTGAAATACATACACAGTATATTTAAAAAAATCACATACACTATATATGGAAACAAATACACTACATAGTGAAACACATACACTATGTTTTTTTTTACATACACTATGTATTGAAATACATATACTATAGACCGAAAACTTCACATACACTATATACTGAAAAAAATAAACTACATACTGAAATGGACTACATTCTGAAACTACCCATCCCCCCAGCCACTCCCCCTTGAATGGCCTGCTACTGCACTCCTTGCCTGGTGCATTCTGTTAGCTGCTGGCTTGATGAGAGGATGTCTAAAACTGCAGAGCAGGAGGTAAACAAAACAGAACTATCTCTTATTCTACTTCTTTATTGGGTTTTCCATCTTGTTTTGCTTGCACACCTTAAATCAAATTTCAGAACATTGTGATGTGACAAGAAACTTTTAGAACTAATTTAATGTAACCCTCCCTATAAATGGTGGTTCCCAAAAGTCATCCTTGGGTGTGCTTAAATGCCCACTGCCAGGCGGGTGTTCTGTGTCTTTACAGGTGTAAAAGTGCTTGCATGTGAGTGCCCTGTTACCCTCCGTGCCTGTCTCTTTAAGATACATTATTTTTGTAGTGTATAATTAATCTAGGTAGGGGCCAATTTGTTTCCAGGCTCGAGTCCCGCCTGAGCTGAAGTAATATTGCTCTGTTCTGCCATCGCTAATGGTGCAGAGGGAACTCTGTTAGAACTGATAATTGTTTGCTGATTAGCTGCTCTAATAACAATGGTATTATAGTTTTATCTAACCTGCCTTTCTTTTTTTTTTTTTTTTATTGTTCAACCAGGAGTGGCACACTAAGCTGAAAGCTTTGTTACAGGTGTGACTTAGGAGCACAGGGAAGTTAAGTGACTTGCTCAGGGTCACACAGTATGAAAGCTGGGGCTGTGGGATTCAAACCTAGGTCTCCAGATTTGCAGCTCAGAGCCTTGAACCACTGCGCTATACTGCTCTCTTTCTTTGCATCATGGACATTTTTGTATTGCACCAATCAGTACCTTTTGGGGACCTTAAAATGGAACCTCTCCCCAGGAGTCTTGTTGGGGTGAATTTGTGTAGGAACTGCAGTTTTTTTCACTTTGGCGGCTAAATGGACCTGGGGGCTTTGCTTTGACACACAAATGAATCAACCAACCAAACCCTTTTTGGATCAGAAGGAAGTGCGGTGGCTGCTTGCAGCAGAGTCAGTCTGAGTTTGGGGTTGAGAGAGTGAACAGCTTGAGCGATTCAAGCAGCTGCTCCTGCATAGTCGCATGGGATACAGGCGGAAAGGCTGAGTTTGGCCTGTCTGCCTGCTGTACATCGAAAGGGATCCTTAAAGAGTGATTAAATAACTGGACGTTATCTGAACCAATTGTGATAAAAGCCACCGAACTGTGACTGTATCTTTGCCTGAAGAAGATTGAAGATTTTCTGTATGCGATCAGCCTGTCAGGACGTCTGAATCACCACAGAGATCACGGTTTTGCTCAAGAAAGCTGAAATTGCACCCGGACTGTCATCCAAACTGTGGTATTGTTTTCTTTTAATATAAGTGTGCTGAATGCTGTTAGAGGGTCGCAATTTGGTTGCCCACTGCCTAATTGTGTCAAGCTTGCTGGAAGCTGCATCCAGCGTTTACCGTACTGAATCCGATCTGTTCGCCTAGCCTGGACCCTGCCAACTTGGCAAAGCCAGCTACTCATGATGCAGAGAGAAAACCATCAACGAGAGACCTGCCCCGGGATTAGGCCCCTGCTCAACACTTCGAACAGTAATGACACCTCGGTGATTTGTGTGGGCCCTGCTTCTCCTGGCAAACCAGCAAGTCATCCTAAAGTCTCCATCTCATCCATCCTGTGTCCTGTACTGGGCAGCGTGAGTAAACACGAGGGTAGCTCCCTGCAACAACAGCTCAATCAAAGTGTGTCATCTGATTTAGTTGTTTTGTCTAATTATCACAAACTAAGCCTTCTGGCTCCAGATTACAAATTGTGTGTGGTTGTGCATGCTTCTTCTTTCCATCACAGGGTCCCGACCAGCTGCAATGCCAGCCTACCCCAGGCAATGATTTAGGCTAGCCCCCCTTTGTTCCAAATGGGTACCCAGAGTGTGTGACTGTGAAGGGACTCTAAGGTGCATGCATGGTTGCCTGATTGAATCAGTTACAGAACTAATCAGCCAAATTATGCCCCTCCCTTGTTCAATCCCCCTGAATAAATCAGATCTAATTCTTTTGGAATTTAACCTGACTGTGGTTCCATTTTGTACCAGAAGAACTGTTCTGTTGTTGCCTGCTGTTTCTAACCTTATTTTATATGGGGTCTCCAGGGTCGGACTGGTGGAACCAGCCCTGGTGGTAAGTGAAACAGAGTGGGGAGTTGTATGCTGATTAGGTGTTATTATACCTGTGTATTCTGTTCATTGTTTTAGGCCACTGGAGGGGAAAGAGGGGGGTCACAGTGTTCTGGAGGGCTGTACCCATGTCAGCTATGCTACAATTAACCCTGTCCTCTGGGTGGAGGCACTCATTTTCAGTACCCAGGTCCCTTAACCTGCAATTAGTCACGCAGGCAGGGGTAGTAAGTAGCCCTTGGGATAGCACCACCTAGAGGTTACAATAAAATGCTGTTGTTTATTCTTTTAAATAAGTGCTGCCTTCATTTACTGTTAGACAACACATTTGTATAGGAAACTAATACTGGATATTCCTAACATACCTGTATACATAGGGGGCTGCATGCGTTTTTCCCAAGCATTTTTGATCAGAGTTATGTGTAATTAATTACTGTGTTGGTCCAGCAACTTATCTGAGCTGAATGCTTGGGAAGCACTTCAGGATCTGTGAAAGTGTAAGCCAAAAGCTTTGCTAGTTTGTACTCTATGGACTATGTTTTGATTTAGTTTTTGTTTTTATTTTAATGGTTTGTTTAATACAAGTTTCTTGGTTAAGAAAGAAAAATACATATTTTTGCTGCAACCCCTCAGTATATAATTCTCATGAGGAGTTTAGCTGGCATATTCATATAATTTGCAGTTTCTATACTAAATAACTTTACTGTGATGCCTCACTGGAGGCATTCACAGTCTGTTTTGGGGTTTGAGCTTCTCAGACTATGTTTTATTTCTTTTTTTATTCTGTAGAGATTTTTATCTCCTTAGTCACCCTGAAAAACCCTTTGCCCGCTGAGATCTCCAGCCTAATCATCCACCATCCCCAGTACATACTTGCTCTGAGATGCCACCCCCCCACCCACACACACATATTCCCCATGTTGGGGCCAGAAGGGGGAAGGCCATTGACAAGAGACACATATTCAGACAGGAGCAGAGACTGGTTAATACTGCAGAATCTGTGGCAGGTTGTTGGATCATTCTGCCATGGGGGGGGGTTCTACCTTTGATTTCATCCCCTGGGCAGCCAAGCATGCAATGATGCATTTGCATATAAAGGCACATGCTTGCTTTGTGCCTGCCTGAGCCCTCCCACTTATGCAACTCCATTGCCCTATTTGCCCTCCTCAGCTAGGTGGATGTTGAAGAGTGGGGTGGTCAAACGTCCTCTCACTGAGAGGATAGCATTCCCCGAGATGCTCAATCATATCTCCCCCAGCTAACCCCTGTGCAAATCAGTTCCACACCCAAAACTGGGCCACTGGCACGGGAGACAATGCAATCACCACCAAGCTGCTAGACCAGCCCACCAGACTGTGTTTTTATAAGTAAATAAAGACAGCATTTAGATAAAAGAAGAAAAAAAAACTGTATTTTAACTAGTTTGTTATAAACATTTTAAGTCATATCACAATGTTTTGAAATTGGATAAAGGCTTTGCAAGCAAAATATGATAAAACAATACATAAAGAGATAGATAAGATAACCCTTTTATGTTTACCTTCTGCATCTTAACAGGCATCGGACAGGATTTTTAGTCAATTAGGGCCCCATTTTCAGAAGGTTAGCATGCAGAGCTAAACATTACACTATGTGGGAACAACATGATTGGATCGGTGTCATATTCAGCATCACCTGATGCTACTCTGATCATGTGCATGTGCATATTTAATACTACGGCCATGCAAATGAGTAATCCTCTCCTGCATACAGAGCACAGAGCTATATAAAGGGTTTCCTTAGTGACCATTAGTACCTCCCCCTACATTTTATACTCAGCCTCTAGGTTTCTATTCCCTAGATGCTTGTTTTGCACTTTTTGGCTTTGAACCCAAGCTGCCATGTCCCATACCACTCTTTAAGTTTTCTAAGGTCCCTACTCATTCTCTCCAGCTGCACCTATCAATGCTATTACAGATTGTGGTGTCATCTGCAAAAAGGCACATCTTCCCTTCCAGTTCTTCTGTGATGCCACTTATAAAGACATTGAAGAGGACATGCCCATTACTGAGCCCTCTGGCACCCTGCGGGTCACTCTCTCGTCACTGGAGTGAGTGCCATTTACCACTACCTTCTGTGGCTGTGCACTGTCTCAGGTGTAGCACTTAGGAGTGCACAACACTAATCTGAAAATGGGGCCCCACATGCCACTGTAACAGAATTAGCACTCCATTGTGATAAGCATGGCTGGTACTATTTTAAAAAGCATTCATCTGTGCAGTGCTAACTTGTTAAGGTGGCACTATTCTTCTTTTTGCACAGGATTATTAATTGCAACCAGGTGCCCATAGGGTTGTTCTAATGCATATAAGGTATACAGGTATATTAAATGCTTACTGGAACTCCTAACATACTGTGTGGTTAGTGCTAGTTAACAAGTCTGGGAATCGTGTTTTAACTGCACACATGCAGCCTGCCAGCAACACCCTCCCCACCCCTCACCCCCCCCACACACACACACTGTCAGTCCTGGACACAATAAAAAAATAATACTTCTTTGGTAATCTGGCGGTCCCCAACTCCCCTAATCCAGGTAGAGCTAGAACATTTATTCCTCATTCCTGCTGCTGTTATACTACACGTATTTCTCAGCCTATCTGGTGCTGGGGAAAACAAGCTTCAGTGTTAGCGACTGCCTGGAAAATAACTAAAAATACTACATTTTGTGTTGAGCCATTAGAGGAAAGAGACTGCCAAAGAGTAGAACTTCAGTGAAGACTCTTGGGGAAAAATACCGGGGACAATCTGGGTGCATTTTTTAGCAACCAGTTAGGTGTCGTGGGAACCTCATACATGTTAATTTTGGTTGACAGTTGCTCCTGCCAATGGGGAGCTGCCAGAAAGCTCCCAAGGGGAAAGAACTTTGGTTTCTAAGTTCAGTTTGGTGGGAGCCCCTCCACAGGGAGGGGGTCTCCAGCCCCTAGGAGAAGGTGGGGTTGTAGGGCTATGAGGGCGGCTGCCTGGGGGCTGCCAGCCATCTTGCCCCCAGAGCTGGTTGTGCCTTTCTCCATCTAGAGAGAAAAAAATAGGATTTTGCAGGCAGCTCTGCAGAGAGGGAGATCTGCATTATTCTGTTGCTGCCAGAGAAATTGCACCACAGTGGTGAAATTGTTCAGAGTAAAGGTTAAATGGATTGAGAAAAAGGGTTAAGAAAATGGAGTTGTGTCAAGAGGATGGGGAGAAAGCCTTTCCAGTTTTATCTGTGCCACATCGGTGAGACATGGAAGATTAAAGATTTTTAATGAGAGAAGTAAGAATAGTGTAAAAGGTTCTGTCTGACCCTAGCAATGACAAGACATCAACAGGAAAAGGGAAAGACAAGGTTAAATAACTGTTTTTTTGCAGAGAAAACTGGATTGTAGAAAATGGACATGAAAACTGGATATGGACCCAGGTTTTAAGAAGCTGACATGAGAGCCTCTTCTATCTGAAGTCGACTAGCACCTGCACAGTGAGAAAAGGGACTTTCTTGATGTATTGCTGAAAAAGAGTTGCTGAACTTGTGTGTGAGCCAGAGCACAAGAGTGGCCACTGTGTTGGAGTTGAAAGACTGTGGGGGCAGGGGGTTGAGTGGGTGCCGTCTGGGTGGATGCTTGCTGTCTGCTCCTGAGATGCAGTAAGACAGGAGACTGTTGTGTTAAATCCATGGATTTTCAGACTCTGCACTGTCCCCATAGAGCATGATATTCGAGAAGGTAGCTGATATTGCTTGACTACACAGAGTTGCAGGTAATTGAGGAAAGAATGGAAATGACCTGAAGAATCCATCCTAAATGAGCCAGGTGGGGAGATTGCTGACCCCCATCAAGTGGGGCTGTTGGCAGCAAAGGATTATGGGTTTGTACCCAGGTGCTGGGGTGCTCTGATCTGTGGGGGAGCAGGATCATTGGGATGCTTCCATGTCTGGGTCCCTAGTGGCTAGTGGGTCATGTGTAATGCCCTGCAGTGGGCCTCTAGGAGCTGGGGAGGGACGGGCTGCGAGACCTTGGGTCGTACTGAAGATCCAAGATGCAGCTTCTACACCTTCAAGTGTTAAGCATCAGGCCTGATTCTACTTCTGCTGATCCTGCTTCCCCAGGACTTCAGTAATGTGTGCCATCCTAGGACCAATACAGCAGAGCTGTAAGTGAGGGCAGGAATTGCCCTGCACCTGGGGATAGTTATCTGTGTTCAAGTCCAATGGCGCTGAAAGCCAGTTCAAGATTTAAAGCAATCAAGGGGAACATGTGGGGGGTAGTTTGGTTCAGGTGGATTTGCCAGCACTGGCCAACCAGCTGTACCTCAGGCCTGCAGCTTGGCATTTAGGTACCCAGGGACAAAATTCAGGGCATCTTTCTGAACTGATACCAGTGAGTTTGGGTTTGGTAATACCTGCAGCAGTTAGATAGTCAGGTAGTTTGATGGCTGCATTATCAAAAGGTGATTTGAGTTAAAATCGAAAGGGGGAATGCTGCTTGGGAATTTTTGTTTTCTTTTTTTACCGACTCTTTTTCCTCTTATCACCAGAGATTTGGCCTCTCTCTCTCAGACGTCATTCCCAGTTTTCTCCCACCCAACCTGCCCCCCTCACTCTGGGTCCCCTCCTGAGGCTCCACTAATGCCTACCTCAGCCTGGCGAGAGACCTCCCTGGCTTACCCATGGGGCAGGGCCACCACTCCTTCTGGCACCCAAGACATCCAGTATCATCCAGGCAGAGGAGGCATGCAGAGGATTGGAAACAAGATGGGTGGGGTCCGGAAGTGGGCATGGGGCTAAGGTGCACCATCGCCAACCACAACAACGGGGTGTTTCCTTGTTCATTTAACAGAGTTACAATGGTTTTTAAAAGCCCTAAGGCAAAATATTCAAGTTTTTTTGCAAGTGTTAGGTTATCAACTTGCTAATTCCAATTTACACCTCTAAAACAGGATAGTACTGCACAGGGTCATATGATTGTTTGGTAACAAAGTCACTAGCCCATTTGTAAGTGGCTGTAATCCATCCTTGTGCACCTATGTAAAGCAGCTGACAGCACCTTGCACATAGGCACATTGGCATGCTGGGAAGTTTGGGGAGGTGTAGCCATCCAATAGTGCAACACTAGTTACTAGTTCCCCACACCAGGTGTTATGGACTATGCATTCCTATACTCCCAATGCCTGGCCATGTCAGACTACCACTAACCCTGGTCCCTCCACTGGTACATGGCATAACTGTTTAGGTGTCAAGTGCCCCACCCCCCAATAACAAAAAATTGTGTAATAAAAAAATGTGTAATAAAAAAAATGGCCCATGTGTCCAGCAGATAGCAGACCCCCACCACTGATCAACTGGGCCCCAAGCAGACACTTGATAAGATCAGTAATTCCTCGTTACCATTTGCCTGATATCCAGACCAGGGTTCCCCACGTGTCCCAATTAGTAGTCTGGCAAGAGCTGTAATTCTTCCATACCACATCCTTGGTGTTGAGTGATTCCCCTGTCCCATAAGTATAATATCTACCCCCCAACCAGCCCACCCAGTACCACTACAACTTCCCTCACTTGCCCCCAACCTATGGTGTATGGCTACCAGCACAGACCCTCCACTCACATCCATAGCAGCCACCAACTGAATGACAGTTCATAATCAGATGCCTACTGTAGTAAAAAGCTGTTTCTATAATAGGTGTGCGATAATAAACATAGAAACACTGAATTTATCATCAGAAAATGACCGCTTGGCCTACCTAGTCTGCCTTAAGGTTTCCTGCCTCATCTTCCTCCTCACATGCTGTCTAAGCTCCATCGACTCTCCCACCTCCTGACCCCTTCTCTAATGTACCGCTATTTCTAAGCCACTCATGCTTGAAGCCCCCTACTGTTTTACCCTCCACCACTTCAGCTGGCAATCTGTTCCGGGCATCTACCAATATTTTCTCACATCTCTCTTGACCCCCCTAGTTTCACTGCATTCGCCCTGGTCCTGGTGCTCTTTCATATTTGAAAGAAACTCCCCCAGACCTTGTTCACTCCTCTAAGATACTTGTAGGCCTGTATCAAGTCATTTTTCTCTTTTCTGTCTTCTTGGGTGTACATGCTGAGATCCGTCTGTCTCTCCTGTTAAGGCTCCTCATGTAAATCCTGCACCATTTTAGTTGCCGTTCTGTGGACTTCCTCCACCCTGTCTATAGACTTCTGAGGTTTGTTCTCCAAAATTACATCACACTCCAGGTGGGGTCTGGCAACACCACCTCCATCCTCCTGAAGGAGATACCCTCCCTACACACCCCAGCATCCCGCTAGCCCTACTCACTGCTTTGTCACAGTGCCGCCTTGAGATCCTCAGACATAATAACCCCAAGATTACTTTCCTGTTTACTGACTGTCAATAACCCCCCCATCCTATACTCAGCGCTTGTATTCCTATGCCCTAGGTGCATGATTTTGCACTTTTTGGCATTGGATCCAACTGCCATGCTTTTTACCAATCCTCAAAATTCACAAGATCCTTGATCATTCTCTCCACCACTCCTGGGTGTCCACCAAATTGCAAATGTTGATATCATCTGCAAAAAGGCATACCTTCCCTTCAGTTTTCTGCAGTGTCCCTCATGCCAGAAGGATTGGTCCCAAAGAGTTCCTGTGATACCCCACTCAACACTCTGTCATCATTAGAGTGAGTGCCGTTAACCACCACCCTCTGTCTCTTATCCATTAATTAGCTACTGTACTAATTGGAAAGCTACAGTCTGTAGTTCAAGGGGACAATGCAACTGGATACACTCCCATTCAGCCCATTTAAGGGCTGCTCTCCTCACTCCACACACAAGCACTTTTTCCTTACCCCTCCATCCACCCCTCCTCCTCCTCCTCCTCCTCCTCCTCCAGCAGCAGCATGCCTTTCTTTCCTGTGGGCTTCTTCCTAAGGTACAATTATCCAAGGGAATCACTCCCATGGCACCTCAAGGGGTGGAGCCCCCTCTAAAGGTTCCTTCCCTGCATGCCATACAGGGTGGTATATTCCATGGATAGCCAAAGACGATCTTTGTTACACAAGCACAAAACCAGTTGCACAGGCATATTGAACCAAATTAACCTATTAACCATTTTGGATCCAACCCCTAGGCCATTCAATTTCTCTATCAGCCTTCTGTGTGGCACAGTACTGAAGGCATAGCTAAACCCTAGATCAATTATGTCCACTGCTCTCGCCTTATCTATTTCCCTGGTCATCCAGTCAAAGAAATCCACCAGATTCATTTGGCATGAACTTTCCTCTGTGAATCTGTGTTGCCTGTGGTCTTGCAGCCCACTGGATTCAAGATACTCTAACAGTCTTTTTTTTAGTATGGATTCCATTAATTTCCCCATGACTCAAGTAAGAGAGACCAGACTAGATTTGCTAGTCTGCTCCCTGCTGACGCTTTTATAAAATGGAATTATGTCTGCTCTCCTCTAGTCCTCTGGAACCACTCCTGTTTCCAGTGAGTTGTTGAATAAGGCCATGAGTAGTGCAGCAAGCACCTCCCTGCATAGTTCCCTTAATACCCTTGGGTGTATCCATCCAGTTCTATGGCCTTGTCCACCCTAAAATTTGAAGTCTCTTCAATAATACTCTTTCCTTTGAAAATGGACTTTTGTCCACCCCTCCAGTGTTCATGCTGCTCCTTGGTGAACCGTCCCTGTCTCTCTCCACTGTGAAAACAGTAGAAGTACCTGTTCAGGATGTACACTTTTTTCTGATCCCCTCTGTGTAGTCTCCCTTTGTCATCCTCATCCTCAGAAGCCCTCCCTTTGCCTTTCTCTCGTAGCTTATGTACCTGAAGAAAGTCTGGTCTTCTTTTGATATCCTTTGGTTATGCTTTCTTCTGTCTGAGCCATTGATCCCTTCATTATCTTACCTGCTTCCCTCTGTTTTATCTGATACACCTCTCTATCCTCATTCTTCCTTGTTTCTTCATACCTCCTGAATGCCACCCTTTTACAAGCATCTAAAGAAGGCTATTTAGATGTATCTCCCCATGTTAGTGAAGTCTGCCTTCTTGAAATCCAAAATGTTTGCCCTCGTGTTACTGGACTGGGTCCCAGGTCCCATACTAAACCACACTATGTGGTGGTCGCTGAATCCCAGTTGCCCCTCCACACAGACATCTGTGTTCTGTCCCCATTGGTCAGTATCAGGTAAAGAATGGCCTTTTCTCTGGATCAAGCACAAGCTGCCTTAGATCTGCCCCCTGTAGGGAATCCAGGATGCTTCTGCTTCTGGCTGAAGAAGCTACCTGGGTGGACCAATCCATGTCTGGCATACTGAAATCCCCCAGCATCAGGACTTCACCTTTTGTTGCCATATTGTGTATTCCATCTACAAGCTACCTGTCCATTTCTTCCCCCTGTTCTGAAGGTCTGCAGATCACCCCGTGCATATTGCTGAGTCTTTGCCATATTCAAGGGTAACCCGCAGTGCCTCAGCCTGCCCTCTCACTGCACCTCTGTCATCTTTATACCCCTCCCAGTGTACAGAGCCACCTCCTAAATTTTTTCCCCTATCCATCCTGAACAGAGCATAACCCAGTATATCAATGTCCCATGATTAACAGTGTACCATGTCTCAGTTATTGCTACTATGTCCAGGTTTACCTCTACTATCAATGCCTCCAGGTCTGGAATTTTATTTCCCAGGCTGCAGGCCTTTGTTACCATGCCTTCCATGTTTTGTATCCTGTCCTTCTCCTTCTCTTGCTGCTGCTCTCCTGCTTCCTTCCCCCTCCCCGCCTCTGCTTCGTCTTCCCTCCCCAGTTGTCTTTCTTGTATGGCCTAGAATTCACTGCTTCCCACTCTCCTTTTGCTCTCAGTGTCCCAGACTTCAACTCATTTTCCTGCATGTGCCCAGGGGGGTGATATTAAGTCACCTGACCTTCCTGACTTCGCCTCTCCCCCAGCCATTTTAAATGCTTGTCACTGAAGCATTCACACTTCTTACTCGGGTCATCTTCCATGACGGATGCAGGCCATTATTTTTATACAGGCTTGCATCCATCCAGGTGGTGCCCCAATCCCCCAGGAAGCCATAAACCTCCCTTTCACACCATTCCTTCAACCAGGAGTTGAATTACTGGATATGGAGTGCCCTAGCCTTTCCCTGCCATGTACAGGTGGCACCTCCAAGAAGGAGATGGAGTGTTTATTTTTTTTTTTTACCAGGAGAGACACACCAAGCTGAAGCTTGTTTACATGTGTGACCTGGGAGCACAAAGAAGTTAAGTGAATTGCTCAGGGTCACACATTATGCAAGTGGGGGCTGTGAATTTAAACCAACGTCTCCAGATTTGCAGCTCAGAGCCTTAAATCACTGCACTACACTGCCTCCTTGAAGTGTTCTACTTGCTTCAGGCTCCCCCCAACTTCCTGAAATCCTTCTGGTTTCTAGCTACTTCCACTTTATCTCCTGCCAGGTCATTCATCCACAGGTGGACGATAACATCCAGTTCATCCCTCCTTGCCATTACCCTTGTGATCCTATTGATCCGCTTCTTATCCCACCATGCAGTGCCTTCTGAAATGCACTTTACTTCCATGTCCTTCCTGCTAGGTTCCCTTAACTTCACTCCTCGGACAACTGAGTCCCCCACCAGGAGAAGCTTCCTCCTCCTCTGGGATTTTCTTTCCCCATTTCCTGGTATTGCATTCCTGAGGATCTGTCCATCCACCTTGGTCTCGGCTGTGGGTGCCATTGTAGGGTTATCCCACTCCTCCAAAACAGCGTAGGAATTGCTTAACCAGACTGGTTGGGGGAGGTGCTTCAGACACCTTCATGGCAACTTCCCTACAGTTCCGTAATGGTCCTTTTTATGTTGTCTTGTGCACACAGTGCAGACAACATATTCTTGTGGCAGGTTTTGGAAATGCGGTTATGTTGTGGCCAATGGCACCACTGCTTTTTCAGGCTGGACTCTGTGGCACGAATGAAATAGCATGCTGTCTATGACAGCACTGAAAAAGCGTGCCACCAACTTGAAACAATTTCGCTGCTGCAATGAGGGTGCTCCCCATCATTGCAGGGCATGCCTTGCCTGGTGTAACATTTCAATTACATGGTTGCAGCTGTCACCGTCTGCCTCTCACAATCCCTTGCAAGCTGACATCGGGGGTGCCCAATCCCTCTGTTGGCATAGTTAACCCCCCCTGAAGATTGTGTGGCACACTGGGAGCCTACCCAGTGTGCCTCTGTGTTCAAAAGCAGATCACGTCAGCATTTTCCTGCCCCTGCCCACTGCAGTCTGGTTAACATCACACCACAAACTCATGGGACACACTGGGAACCCATCCCAGTGTGCTCAACATTTTCCTTACACCTGTAAAAAAAAAGAAAATGGTCCGTGGTGTTCTTTCTTTTATTTTTATTATAACCTGAAACAAAGAAAAAAATCCTTTGCCGTTGGGTCCCCTCCCCCAACCTGCACCCACCCTCTGTACATCTCACCTCCCCACACATCCCCTCACTCCATAATTACCTCCAGAGTCCAGCGCTGTGATCTTCGGTGGAGCGGGAACACGTCTGCACTCTTTAAAGCCGACCGCAAGCTGAAGAAATGCTGGTAAGCTGTATAATGGCATCAGTGGGGGGGGGTCAACTTAGGTGGATATCTCATCCATTTTTGTGACTTATGGCTCCAGATTTTTAACATGGGGTTCTTTGGACCCCGTCTCATGAACTCAGTCACTGACAGTTCATTATTCAGTCCTGAAAGGTGATTTCAAGGTCACTGAGCAGAATCATCTTTTGGGCCGATTAATGAAACAATGGTGTCACTGTTCATAAGATGGGCTCTAAAAATGCCTAAGTTGAAAATTTGGTGAACAAACTCCACAAAATGGCTGTGTTACGAATGTGCATTGTGCAGTTTCCATGCACTTTCATAACTTCGAGAGTTTTTCATATTTTCACTCCAGATTTCCAACATTGCCATTTCTTCACACGTCCTTATGAACAGTAGAGTTGTCATTTTTCACATCCTACCCAAAATGTGTTTCCACACATCTGGAGCAGAAAGCCACAGTTGCTGTGGGAAAATCAACGTTCAGGACATATTAACAAAATCACAGTGCCACTGTTCATGAGTGGAGGTCCCAAATGCTTTCATGAGGTGGGGTCACAAAAAGCCGATTTTGAAAATTTGGAGTGAAAATACCAACAAATTCCTGGGGCGTTAAGGTTTCTAACCATAATATCCCACCCTGTAGAGGCTGACTGGTATCAGGAGGGTGACTTTGGATTGTCGGCTGTAGTGGTCATGCCATTACACTCCATCCACACCCTGCAGCCTGTGACATGCATCAAAGTGTGCCTTGGACTCTTCGGCCCCAAAGTTCACCCCATTCACCTATACTGTACCCATCTCAAAGTATTTCCTTATGGAATGGGGTGAGCGTAAGGCCTGATGACCCCGAGGCACAACACAACACTTGTCGGAGTCTGCAGGGTAGGGTGAGGTAAAAAGGTATGAGTGTTATGGCTGATGATCCAAAGGCACACCTCAATACCTGTCAGTCTCTGCAGGGTGGTGTGGGGTTGGCGTCACTTCCATACTTTACTGCCATTCCTATTATATGTCTCTCTAACTCCTACACTACCAATGCCAGTACCACCAAGACAACATTCAGCATTGACAAATGCTTGTTTCCTCCTGCTTTTGCTCACTTCCTTCATGCAGATGCTGGTTGCCTTCCCTATGCCTTTACTTAATTTTCTCCACTGTTCCTTTACCCCTCTCTGACAATCATTCCCTGCTAGGCTGCTTCTGAAGAAGTCTCCCATTTCTTAAAAATCCAACCTACTAAAGTCCAGGACCATCGTCTTTTTGTGGCTAGCCTCTGCACCCATCGTAATATTGAACCACACTGTACAGTGATCACTGGTTCCAATTGGATAGCCCACTGTGATGTGACGAGGCACTATCACAGCTTCCAGTAGGACAGGGATTCAGAGGAACAAAGGGAGAAAGCATGTCCCAAATAGGATAGCACCTTTACCCCATGAGTCACTTTCAACTCTCAGCATGCTAAGTCCATAAGGCAGAAAAGGTTCTAGTGGGACATTTGCCAGCCCATATGGGCTAACATCTCCACACAATGCCTCTGTGCATGGCAGCATGGAGGAATTATCAGAGCAGTGCCAGCCCCCAACTCCTCTTCACAATTCAGATGCCCCTAATATTATAATAAAATGATCCCTGGCATCTAGTAGTTCCCCCAGTCACATTCAAACAATCCCAATTAGTAAAATGATCCCTGGCATCTAGAATTTCCTCACTCTCAGTCACCATTCAGATGCTTCTGATTAGTATATTAAGAGGATCCCTGGCATCTAGATCCGCTGATTGCAAGTGTGAGCCCCCTGCCAATTCCACCCATTAAGATCCTTCCACCCCTCTCCCCATGGTGGCTCATAAATTACCCCAGCTGCCAGTCCCTCCCACTGTGACAGTGACAGATCCAGCCCCTCTGTTTGCCACCTTAGCTGGCGACTTTCTGAGTGACAGGGAGTGAGAACACACCTATTATAGAAACAGATGTTCTACAGTAGGTGCGCACTCACTCCCTTTCACTCAGACAGTGATCAGCCAAGGTAATGAGCTAAAACACTGTACCAATCACAGTCACAGGAAAGTGGCTGCAATCTTGGATAAATGTGGGGCCAATGGGGAAGGGGTGGAGGGACCTGGCTGGATGGCTTTGGGGGGGCTCAGATTTGCAACTGGTGGGTGGGGCTACTAGATGTCAGGGATCATGGAAACATAGAAACACAGAAACCTAGACAATGATGGCAGAAAAAAAATTGGTACATCCTGTCTGCCCCTATTTTCCCTATTAAACCTCAGAACCTACTCTCCATACAGGGCACTAGCCTTCACTATCCACTCCCCTGTTTCCCTCCCTACTACTATCAGCCTGAGTAAACATTATACCCTTCACTTTGTCACAGCCATGCTTGAAACCATTTATGGTTTGGTGCCTGCCATCTCAGTTGGCAGACTATTCCACATTTCCACCACCATTTCTGGAAAATAAAACTTTCCAATATCCCTCTTGAACCTCCCTCCCATCAGTTTCTACTTGTGTCCCCATGACCTTGAACAGTTGCTCTTGTTAAGTAGTTCTTCTCCATTCACCTTGTTTATTCCTTACAGGAACTTGAAGGTCTCTATTATATCATTGTTCTCTTGTCTGGTCTCCAGTGAAGACATGTTCAGTGTCTTGAGCAGATCCTCATATGATCTGTCCTGTCAGCTCTGAATCATCCTGATCACCCTTTGTCCTTTTCTTTCCTGAGATGAGGTCTTCAGAAGTTCAGAACTCTGAACAATATGCCAGGTGCAGCCTCACCAACGATCAATAAAGAGGCAGTAAACCTCTTTTCTTCTACTTTCAAAACCCCTTCTGGCACACTCTGGTATCCTATTTACCTTACTAGATGCCTCACTATACTAGTTTGATTGTTTAAGGGAGTCACTAATGATAAATACTAGGTCCCTTTCCTCTGCTGTAGTGCTCAGCTCTACCCCTCACACAGTATAAAAGGAGCCGGTTAGTAGCCTTTGAGGCACTGGAAAGTAGGGACTAAATCGAAGGGTCCCACCTTGATGTTGGTGATTTAGCTTACTCAAATTGGAATTCCAGTCTGAAACTAAGAAGACCCTCTCCTTACATGGAGCTTGAAGTAAATATAGCCAACTTTGGCAGAGGAAAGTTTAAATATGTTATGCTATGCTATGTGGGGTGGTGGTGTGCGCTAGTATCTTTGGATTGTATGTTGTTTGCCACAATCTAGCAGCACCCCTTAGAAGAAATGTGAATTCCAGTGTGGAGTAACATGAATGGTTTGAGCATGCTATTTTGGATTTGTTTGAGTTTGGGGAGTTTGTGGTGCTCCTTCTTAGCATGCTCCCTTTAAAACACCTGTGTAATATCCTTGTTGGGAGCACAGTATAAAGTGAGTCAATTAGTAGCCACTGAGGCACTGGAAAGTTAAACACCTGTGTAAAATCCTTGCTGGGTGCACAGTATAAAAGGAGTTGGTTAGTAGCCATTGAGGCACTGGAAAGTTAGGGACTAAATCGAAGGGTGCCACCTTGATGTTGGTGATTTAGCTTACTCAAATTGGAATTCCAGTCTGAAACTAAGAGGACCCTCTCCTTACATAGAGCTTGAAGTAAATATAGCCAACTTTGCCAGAGGAAAGTTTAAATATGTTATGCTATGCTATGTGAGTGGGGGGTGCGCTATTATTTTTGGATTGTCTATTCAGTAGTCTGTCCTAGAGTTCTTGTCCCCTAAGTGAATCACCCTGCACTTTTTGGCATTGAATTTCAAATGCCAAACCTAAAGCCACCTCTCTAATCTTTACATGTCACTCTGCAGTTTCCTTCTTTCCCCATCACTATCTCCCCTCCCATGAGCTTGGTATCATCTTCAAAGAGACACAAATCCAGATTCATTCTCAAACATTGTTAATGAGCATATTGAAGAGAGCAAGAGTCAGAATGGATCCCTGTGCCATTCCACTCCTGACTTCCCTCTCTTCTGATTTGACACCATAATCTCAACCCTCTGCTGCCACCAAAACATTGCTTATATTTTCCTTCAAATCCCTGGACCTCACCCCCTTGCACCATGACCTAAGCCACTCTGATTGGTCCCCTATCTCATTGGTCCGCTCCACTGTCTCCATGTTTAATGTATTTCAAAACAAAATTCCTCGAAATAGGGGACTGTCATGCCCTCCCCCCAGAGCAGGACATGAGAAAAGATACCCCACCTCCCCTATATAATGGCCGAGCTCATAGCTATGCTTTCAAGTACATGATTTGGCCTAGTCAGAAAATAAATGTAACCCATCCCCATGGCTTCCAGAGGTATCATCACCTCAACAACACTTGTACCAGGGCAATAAGGCTTGCCAAAGGTGAGTATTTTACATCTACCAACATTGGTTACCTGTCTAAATTTTGGAACACTGACACAATCTTTTCTCCCCTCCCACTCAATCTACTTTGCCTGTCCTCAAAGTGGGTGACACCCATATCCCTAACCCCTCCTTCATCACCACAGAGGTATAATTCCTTTTTATCACCTGCATCTCCTCTCTCCTCCCTCTCCCCTTCCTCACCTCCCTCTCACCCCTGCCAGCCTGCATAACTGTCATCTCCTTCCTTCCCCCTATTGTTTTTTTCTCTCCAGTAACTCCATCCTCCATCACCGACACCCTTCGCACCCTTAATCCTTCCAGGGGTAGGAGCCCAGATGGCCTGGATAGCAAACTCCTCCATCTGTCTGCTTCTGCAATCTCCTCCCCAATTGGCTGACCTCCCTAACCTCTTTTTCTGCTGTTCCTCCATCCCTGCTGACTGTAAGACTGCCACTGTTACTCCTTCTCCAAAAGGTGGTGACCCATCTGGTACTGTCAGCTACTGACCCATTTCTCTCCTCCCTCCAAAATACAGGCACAAATTATCTTGTCACAACTCTTTCCCTTTCTGGACTCCTCTTCCTTCTTCACCCAATACAAGTCTGGCTTCCACAAAAATCACTCCACCACCATCTCCCTGCTCAGGCTCACCAGATACATCCACAATGATATGGATCACAGACTGTTTACCTTTGCTATCTTTGTCAATCTAGCCAAAGCATTCAACCCTGTATACAACCCCAATTATTAGCCAAACTCCATACTACAGACCTCTCCAACTCAGCCATTGGCTGTTCCACTCCTACCACATGGGTAGGTCCCAAGCAGTCAAATTTGGTGACCCCCTCTCTCCTCCCTGCCTGTATCCACTTAGGTCCCACAAGGATCTGTGTTAAGCCCTCTACTTTTCTCCATTTTCCTTAATGATCTCATCTCTGTATGCTTGTCTGCATCCATTCGTATATACATGGATGACACAGATCTCTTCACAGCAGGCCCACAGACTCCAGCTGGACTTTGATTAAGTGCAGCCCTGACCACACACAAGTCAGCTTTTCCTCAATGCCAAGAAGACTGTCTCCATGTTCTTTGGCACAAGGCACAGTCTCTCTAGGTTCCATCCCCTTCCTACTATCCAAACCCTGGATGGCTCCACTGTGGAAGATGTTGACACATTTAGTTATCTTGGTATCTGGCTAGAGCAGCACCTAAACTTTTCTGAACAAGTGGATGCTATAGTCAAAAAGCTGCACCCCAATTTGGTGCACTTTACAAGAACTGTGATTGTATGCCACCTCCAGCACACCATGCTATTATTGAAAGAATGATCCTCCCAATCTCTGCCTATGGTGATACGGTCTACAGCATAGTCACAGTCACACCCTTGCAAGACTGGACACACTCTTCAACTATTTCTGCCATTACACCCTCGACTATCCTTCTTGGACTCATCACTGTTCTATATACAAATCTCTCTCCTTTTCTTCTCATGTGGATAGACACCATGCCCACTGTGCCAGCTTTGTGGGCAAATCTGGTTTGTTTCCCTACCCTCCTATCTCTCCATCCCTCCCACAGCCATAAAATCAGAAGCTGAAATATTCAAACCCTAGCAGTCCCTTCAGTTTCCACAACCATCTGCAAAGCCATGTTCAGCCACCGCTTCCCTAAAATCTGGAAATCCCTCACCCCAGCCATTCGCCAATCTCCCTCCCGTGGATTCTTTCAAACCACTTCAGAGGTCTTACCTCTCCCTCCTGCATTTGTTCTAATTTTCCCTCTTGCTCTCCTATGACTTGTTTCCAGTTTAGGTACAGCTATAACTTGGCACTTATGCTTCCACTCTAGGCATTATGCAAAAATATTAACAGCTAGTGCTGATTTAAACTGCTCTGTATTTGATTGTCAGCATATGGTTGTGGCTCCTGACTGCACAGTATATGCATTGTCAATTGTTTGCTTGTCACTCAAGTTCTTACATCTTGCATGTATTATTCCCAATGCAATTTGTGGTTGTGTACCACTCTGCTCCATGTATGTTATGTATTTTGAACTTTTGTGCTACCTAAGCACCACTTGTAAAAAGTTCCCCTTTCCCTAGGTTGCATCTTTAAATGAGCTCCCAGCTTAGTATGCCTGGGTGGGGGGGGGCATTAGACACCAAGGATCATTTTACTATAATAACTGGAGCCATTTGAACTGCGATCAGAGGTGTAGAATCTTTATATGCCAAGGATCATTTTGGTATACTACTTGGGAGCATCAAAATGGTGACATGGGGTAGGGTGACAATATGCACCACTGTGTGCGCAAATGAGGGCAGGATTTTTAGAAGCAGTAAACAGTATTGCAATTTCAGTTGTTAAGCACTTTCACAACCTTTTATATATCACTGTGCTATGTATGCAGGAGGGGATGCCTCATTTGCAAGGCTTTAGTAGTACATATGCACATGCATATGATCAGGTCAGCATTGGGGGCTGCTAAATATATGGCACCTGTTCAACCATGCTGTTCTCTCACATGGCACAGTGCTTAGATGTTTAGCACTCTGCTAACTTGCTGAAAATGGGGCTGTAATTGACTAAAAATCCCATGCCAATGCCTCTTAAGATGCAGAAAGTAAACAAAGAAGGATTGTCTTATTCTGTATCTTTATGTATTTTTTTTTATGTTATTTTCCTTTGGAAAACTTTTATCCAATTTCAAAACATAGTGATGTGTCTTAAATATTTATAACTATAGCTAAAATAAAATTCTTCTTTCACCTGAGTGCTGTTTTTATTTACTTATAAAAATACAGTCTGGTGGGCTGGTTGAGTGGTTTGGTGGTAGCTGTACTGCCTCCCATGCTAGTGGCCCAGTTTTGGGGGAGGACCTCAGTCGAACAAGGGTTAGTTGGTGGGAGAGATGATTGAGCATTTTGGGGATTGCTCTCCTCTCAGGGAAGTAGAGTCTGGCCACCCTGCTCTGTAACAGCCACATAGGTGAGGAATGCTGGCAGGGCATCAGAATGGCATAATGGGTAGGGCTCAGGCAGGCACAAAGCAGTACCTGCCTTTAATTGGATTGGCATCATTGCATGCTTGACTGCCCATGGGATAAACCAAAGGCAGAAAACCTCCAATGGCATAATAATCTACCAACCTGCCACAGGCTTTGCACTACTAACCAGGCTCTGCTCCTGTCTGAATATGTATCTCCTTGTGAATGGCCCTCTCCCTCCTGGCCCCACCACGGGGGCATGGGAGATCTCAGACCAGGAAAGTCCAGGTGGTTTTGGGTGATGTGAATGGACAGACCAGTGCACAAGAGGGTCAGCAGGTGACCTAGAAGATAAACATCTCAATGGAAAAATAAATAAAACACAGTTTGGGAATCTCAAATTCAATAACGCAGTCATATCATATAAACAGCGTAACTATGCACTATGAGACTAGACCAGGGCAGGTTTATTAGTGGACACCAAGTGCCTGGTAACCCTCTGTCCACCTTGCAATGCTCCTCAGGTATGTAATGGGGAGATTAGGAGCTGAGAGAGCCACCAGTGAGGCATTACAGTGAAGTTATTCAGAAGAGAAGGTGCAAATTATGTATATGCCAACTGAGCTCCTGACGAGAATTGGGCCCTGAATGATTGCTGCAAAATGTTTTTTTTTTAAACAAGAACCTTTATTAAACAAAACATTCAAATAAAAAGAAAATCACTTTCACAGCTCCTGCAGTACATTTCCCAAGCATTCAGCTCAGATAAGTTGCTGGATTGACACAGTAATTAATTACACATAGATCTGATCAAAACGTTAACTTAGAAAAATGCATGCAGTCCCCTATGTTTATATGGTGTGAGAGTGGTATGTTAGTAATATCATATATATTAGTTCCCATGCAAAAGTGTTTTAACAGTAAATGAGGGCAGCACTTATTTAAAAGAATAAACTACAGCATTTTAAATTAGTCCTAAAAGTTTCTTGTCACATCACAATTTTCTGAAATTTGATTAAAGGTGTGCAAGCAAAACAAGATGGAAAACCCCATAAAGAAGTAAAATAAGAGATAGCCTTTTTTGTTTATCTCTTGCTCTGCAGTTTTAGACTTCCTCTTATCAAGCCAGCAGCTAACTGAATGCAACAGGCAAGGAGTGCAGTGGCAGGCCATTCAAGGGAGAGGGGCTGGGGGGATGGATAGTTTCAGAATGTAGTCCATTTCAGTATATAGTTTATGTGTTTCAGTATATAGTGTATGTGAATTTTTCAGTCTACAGTGAATGTATTTCAGTACATAGTGTATGTGTTTCACCATGTAGTGTATTTGTTTCAGTATGTAGTGTGTTTTTTTTAAATGTACTGTGTATGTATTTCAGTATGCAATATATTTCTCTCAGTATAAAGTATGCAATATTTTTCAATACAGAGGGTAAGTGTTTTTAATATATAGTGTATTTGTTTCAGTATATAGTGAATGCAGATTTTTCAATGCATAGTATATTTATTACAATAGATAGTGTATGTATTTCAATATAAAGTGTAGATGTTTCAATATATAGTGTATTTGTTTCAGTATACACTCTATGTGGATTTTTCAGTGTATAGTGTATGTATTTCAATATGTAGTGTATTTGTTTCAGTATATTGTGTATGCAGATGTTTTTTCAATATATAGTGTATGTGTTACAATGTTTAGAGTATTTGTTTCAGTAGATAGTTAATGTGGATGTTTCAGTCTGCAGAGTATGTATCTCGATAGGTAGTGTATATGTTTCAGTACATAGTATATTTGTTTCAGTATATAGTGTATGTGGATTTTCAGTACTCAGTATGTGGATTTCAGTAGCTAGTGTATGCATTTTGCTATATAATTTAAGCATTTCACTACATACTGTATGTGTTTCACTATATGATATATGTATTTGAGTATACAGTATATGTATTTCATTTTATAATGTATATATTTCAGCAGATGTGGTTCACTACATTGTGTATACATTTCACTACATGATGTATATATTTCACTGTATGATATCTGTATTTCACTATGTAGTGTATATGTTTTACTATACAGCCAGAGATTATGAAGTATGTCACTAACAGCTTGCCTTAGTGTCTAGCTGTCCCTGGCATCTCTGTTCTCCATAGCCTCTTTCTCCTAACTGCTCGTGTGTTTGGTTACCTTTAACATTTAATTTTTGGTGTCTGCATAACCAGTTAACATATTGCATCTTCAAAGGGATCCTAGGCTCTTTTATACTAGCTAACAGTTGTCCTATATTAACATTTGAAGCCATATTAAACAAAAGTTCTTCAAGGAAATATCTTTCCACAATATTTTTATATAACAGTTTTTTCTCCTGATTTAAAAACCAACTGAGCTCAATTTTCCATGTTGTAATATACTTCAAAGTAGTTTGTAAGTAGGTTGGGAGACTTGTCAGAAACATGCCTTTTCCCCCTACCCCAAGCTTGTACAAAAGGGGACCCCACAATGTCATACAAAGAACTCCTACATTTGTTTTTTCCACTAAAAAAGGTCTTATGGAACTATAAAAAAATTACCAGAGAGATACACCAAAGGGTGTATTATATTCAGCCCACCATTCTTCCAGGCCCTATACGTATATACTCTCTTTACCGGATTTAATCTGCTTCCACAGAGCAGAAGAAAAAAATGACATAACTTTGGTATGCATACTGTAAGGGAAAGGAAAAATGTGTGAGACACAAAAAAGACAGGGGCTACATATGTTCAAAGTAAAAACATCGTTTTCTTTCTTGTCATTTTCCATATTTTCCAGCAAGTCACTTTCTGAAAAGCTACATCATACACATTATCCCAACTGAGTCCATCCACCCCATTGTACCAAAATAGATACCTAAACTTTTAATATTCCCTTTTGTCATAATAATGGGAAAAGTGCCAACCTCCTGAGCTGCACCTAAGACTAATATATTACTTTTCTCTATATTAATCTGTATGCCAGTCACCTTCATTAACTGTCCTGTCACCTGAAGAACTCTGCTCCCAGATTCCAGATCTGCCACTGTGAAAATGCAATAAGCTGTTACTTTACCAAAAACTACCTCTTCCTGATTCTGAATAGGTCTGATAACCTCATCTAACTCTATCATCAAGATCGGATCCAATACAAACACATATAGGATCAGACTCATGGGACAGCCCTGTCAAACCTCATTCCTAACAAAAATGGGGATAGCAAGATGTCCATTGATCAAGGGCATGATCTGTGCATCTGCACGTAAGGTTTATAATAAATTTACCAATAGTCCAGGTATTCCATAATACTGCAGTACTGCCCAAACATACTCCTGTTGGATAGCAACAAATGCAATCTCTTGGTCAATGGACAGCATATACCTGTCTAGTTTCAAATGCAACCCCCGATCTAAAATCTCCCGTATGTTAATTATGTTTTAGGTGATGTTTCTACCTGGGATTGCACAAGTTTGAACAGGGAGTATCAGTGTTTATGCAAACCTAGCCAATCTGACATACAATTTTTGTTAAAATCTTATAATCAGATGTAAGTAAACTGAGAGTTCTCCAATTTTTTTATGTCATGTGGGTCTTCTTTTTTATGCAAAAAGGTCATAACCACTTCCTTCATACTAAGTACTAATCTGTCCTCCTGCCAAATGGCTCCATACATTGACTGCAACCAAGGAGCCAGTATATCTATAAACATTTTATAAAAATCATTTGGAATTCTGTCCTTACCAGGTGTGGTTAGAGCAGATAATTTACCCACTTCCACATTGATTTTCTCTTCCGTAATAGGAGCTATCACAGCTAATTTGTCCTCAGGTAACAAAGGAGGTATCTCCAGATGTTGAAGAGTGACTATGTTCTGATCCCAGTGCCTGAAACTTAGCTTGTACATGTGCCTGGATCACCTGCTGTATCCCCTATCTATCCGGTACTAAAACTCCTTTGTCATTTTCCAAAGCAGTGAATTATTTTTTCTGTATGCCCTGTAATCTCATGTCATATGGATTGACCTGATCCTTAGTTCCTCTAGTCTGGAATTGCTGCTGTTTGACTCTCTTATATTCTTTATCCTTATGGTAGGCATACATTTTCTCCTTAATCAGTTGGAGTTGCTCCAGGATATCACTCCCCATCTCATATGTCTGCAAGAGGAGCCATACATATTGTGCCCTCCAGCCCAAATATTGTGTATATTGATATCTGGTCCTGACCCCTGACATCTGAATAAACTAATGTTTCAGATCTCTCTTGGTATCCTCCCACCATTCAATGGGGCTATCATATAGGAAGCTAATGTTGGCTCATACCTTCAGGAGATAACCAATGGCATTCTGCATATCTGCCTCTTGTATAATTTCCACATTCAGTTTCCAGTACCCCTTCCCCATATGGTGTCTTTGTTGTTGCCCAATTACAACCTGTAGTGCCACATGGTCAGATGTTTCCAAGGGGAACACCGTAACCCCTACACTAGTCATTCTGTTTGACACAAACCATAAAATCAATCCTGAAGGATAAACAGCCTTTATGAAAAGTATTTTATTTATTTATTTATTTAGCTTTTGTTGACCGGGTAAGTGCACTAGACAAATCCTGCCTATTTTCAGGCACGACCCGGGGGAGGGGGATACAAATGAATGCCAACTGACTTTGAACCAGATTAAGCTGTTGGTGGTATTTTTAGTGAATGAGGGAAATTTGCCAGGACACTGGAAATTCCCTCTCTTTTTCGATAAGTGCCATGGGATCTTTAACATCCATCTGAACTACCACCAATCCAGGCAGATGGGACCTCGGTTTAATGTCTCATCTGAAAGACGGCACCTCAGAAGTGCAGCACCCCTCTCATGCTGTACTGCAGTGTCAGTACTGTGATATTAACACAAGTGCCAGATGTGGGAACTGAACCCACAGCCCTCTGATCTCCCGGCCTCAAAGGCGAGTGTGCTACCTACTGAGCCACTGACACTGACCAACCTGTCTGACAAGGCCCTACCTGTAATAGATCATACATATCACACAACCTATTATGCTCTAGAATACTTCTTAAGGAATTAGTGTCACTAAAAATGTTCTGTGTCTTTCTTCCCCAATCTCTACTTGCAAGCCCACAATTAAAATCCACCCCCCACCATAACACCAATTTCGAGATGTACAGGTACAGCTCAATCACTCTAAAAAGAGTTGAACATTCTGCTTTTGTCTGAGGACTATATGTATTAATCAAATGATATGCAATACCATGTAAAACCACATCTAATATAATGGCCCTACCAGGATGGATATCAAGAACTTGTAAGATTTTTATTTCAATCCCTTTAAACAGGAAACCTAATCCAGGACACTGTTCTTCCCCAAAAGACCACAAAGAGGAGCCCCACCTCCAGTCCCTCTGTTCTGTCTTAATGTCTGCCAAAGTATGCAGCCTGGTATCCTACATACGAACATACAAATGTGCCAGCAGAAACAGACCACCCGGTCTATCTAAGTCTGCTCGAATGTGCAGCTAGCACCCCTAGTTTGCAGCTGCCCACCCCCTCCCCTTTGTCATCCCACTGCCACCCCCACCATCTCCTGTTCCGTGTCCCATGACCTTTTGAAGCTGTTCACAGATTTACATGACACCACCCATTCTTGTAGGGTGTTCCATTTTGCTACCATCCTCTCTGTGAAACAGTGTCTCCTCATTTCCTTCCTAAATCTTCCCCCCTCTATTCTTAGCCCATGCCCCCGGTGACCCTCCACCTCCTTAACTTAAATACCCCATCTGCCCCTTCCTTATTGATTCCCCTCAGATACTTGAATGTCTGTAGCATGTCCCCCCTGTCCCTTCTATCCTCCAGGGTGTACATATTCAGGTCGCCAAGCCTGCTATCATAGTCACTCCCCTTCATTCCACATATCATCTTTGTTGACCTGTTCTGCACCCCCTACAGTAGCCTGATATCACACTTCAGGTATGGCCCCCAAAACTGCACACAATGCTTTTAGTGCAGCCTTACCAGTGACCTGTAGAGGAGCAAGATCACCTCTCTTTACCTGGATGAAAACCCCCTCTCTATGCACCCCAGCATTTTGTTTGCTTTTGCAGCCAGTCTCCTGCACTGAGCAGTGTTGTTCATGGTCCCTATTATCATTACCTCTAGGTCCTTCTCCTCCTCAGTGATCCCCAGTTTAACCACACACCCCCGCCAGTAATCTCTCCTTGGGTTCTTCACCCCAAGGTGCATAACCTTACACTTCTTTGCATTGAACCCCAGCGACCACCTCTCTGACCACTCCTCTAGCTTGCTTAGGTCCCCCTGCAGCTGCTTCCATCCCTCCCTTCCATCCACCAATGCTCTGATTTTGGTATCGTCAGTGAACAGACTTACCTTGCTCACCACCCCCATGTGAAATGTCTGATATGGAGAGCCCAAACAATACTGGCCCCAACACAGAGCTCTGTGGCACCCCACTTGTCACTGGCCTTGGAGTTAAGAGCTCCTCTCTCACCACCACCCGTTGCAGCCTTCCACTCAGCCAGCTTGTAATTCAGTTCATCATTTGCACCCCTACTCCTACACCAGTTAGCTTCCCCACAAGCCACCCATGAGGCACAGATTCAAAGGCCTTGCTGAAGTCCAAGTACAGAACATCCACCCTATGACCCTTATCCAGCTCACCTGTCACCCAATCATAATATTTTATCAGGTTGGTTTGACAAGACTTCCCTGAAATAAACTCATGCTGCCTACATCCTGGAGGCCATTGTCCTCCAGGTACACCAGTATTTCCTTTAGCATTATTTCCATGAGTTTCCACAATATGGAGGTGAGACTTATCTGGTGATAATTACCTGGTTCATCCCTTGATCTGCTCTTGTGTAATTGTACTACATGTGCCATCCTCCAGTCTAGTGGCACACATCCCTGCTCCAGTGAGGTGATTTACAGATCCGCCAGCATCTCCGCCAACACCTCCACCATCTCCATCAGCACCCTGGGGTGGATACCACCTAGCCCTGCTGCCTTTTCCACCTTCAGTACCCTCAGTCCCTCTGGGACTCTACTTGCCTCAATTCTTCCATCTGTTGCCTCCTGTCATCCTGTCCCCCTCCCAGCCCATGGTGGTAGTGGTCCCCCTTTCTTCTGTGAACACTGAGCAAAAGTATTCATTCAGTGTTTCTGCCTGCTGCTCCTCCCCCCTTTTCCATCCACTCCCCACCCTTTTTATCCTCACTGTTGTCTCCTTGCACTTCCTTTCTCCCTGATGTATCTGAAAAAGTATTTATCCCCCTGTTAATTCCCTGTGCTAATCTCAGCTCCCTCTGGACCTTGGCCTCTCTCACTTTTCTGCTCACCTCCCTGGACCATCTTGCACACTCTTCCCTGTCCACTTCCTTCCCCATCCTCATATACCTCTGGTGCATCTCTCATTTTGCTCTAACCATCTCCACTACCTCACTGTTCAACCAGCATGACTTTCTTGCTCTGCTCCTCTTACTCTGTGTCTTGGTGCAGGTTTCTGTTGCCTCTGTAATCCCCTGTTTAATAATATCCCATTTCTGCTCTGCATCCATATCCTGCCTTATGCCCTCTAGTTTTCCTTTTAGTAATTCCTGCATCCTCCCAAAGCCTGCCCCACTGAAGTTTACCACCTGAGTAACTGATTTCTCTGGCTTTCCGCACATTGTGATATTAAACCACACTGTTTGGTGATCACTGTCAACTAGTGGGTCCTTCACCTTTATTTCCCTTACTGCCTCCCCATTCAAAAACACCAGATCTAAAGTATTCTTTAGCCTAGTAGGTACACTAACCAGCTGTGTCAGGAGACCTTCCTGAATCGTGTCCAGGAGCACTTGCTCCCTAGCACTGGAAGTGACCTGAATGCTCCAGTCAACCCCCGGCAAGTTGAAATTCCCCACGATGACCACCTTCCCTTTTCTACATACTTTTCTGATTTGTCTTGCTAATTCCCTGTCAAGCCCCTCAGACTGGGACATCAGCCTGTGTACCACCCCAAACCTCAATTTCCTACCCCTTGAGTCTAAGAGCTGCAGCCAAGATTGCCTTTGTTCTCCTTTCTTCCCCCTCGTCCCTTGTGCATTTGATCCTGTCCCTCACATAGACTACCACCCCCCATTCCCTTCCCTATGGTCCTTCCCATATAATTTGTATCCTGGGATTGCCAGATCCCAGTCACAGTGCTTAGTTGCCCACATTTCTGTGACAGCTGTAATATCCACCTTCACACTGTTAAGAGTGTATGTAGCTCAGCTGATTTGTTGCCTAAGCTTCTTGCATACAACAAGACCACCCTCCATCCTGCCCCCTTCCCTTCATTGGTCACCATTCCTTCCTGTATAAAAACAATCTGTCCTGTGCTTGCAGCTAAGCTTGCAAAGATTACTTTCCTTTTCTCGTGTGACTTTATGCTGTTAACATTAATAGTAATGAATGAAATATCCCCTGACATACAAAGAGAAGATAAGCAAGCTCTTAAATTGAAAAATCATACAAAACCAATAATTTCCTTTTTTTTCTCTTCTTTGGTTTAGGCATGTCTCCAACACCCACTTCCTGTACCCCTTCTGGTTGTGACAAGGTAACTAATTAAATGTCTGAATCCATGCCCTCATCTTCAACCTCCTGTTCTAATAGAATAGCATTGGAATTTACCAATGGGACTGGGTCAGATTCTGAATGGACTTGTGGAACTTTCCCCTATATGCTTACCTGGGTTGTATATGCCATCACAACAAAAAAGATTGTGACCGGCATTATAGAGATGGGCTCCATGTTGATCGCAAGTTGCAGTCAGCATGGAGCTGCACTATTCAAAGTATTTTTTTACATCAGGCTTTGACCCCACATGGGAGGCTTGACCTCTGCCCCCAAACTAAGAGTTCTAACTCCAGTTCGGAGCTAGTTCGGGTAAGGGGTGAAAGTCAGGGGGAATGGTTGCCCCTTCCAGCAGCACTTCTATGGCAGCATAGTGCTGTAGTCGATATCGATGCATGTCACCGTAGAAATGTTGCTGTTAGGGTGGCATACTGGCTTCTCTGGCCTAGATCGGGTAACGCATTGGAAGGGAGGGTCTTGCTTCACCTCTGGTCATGGCATGATACTACTAGTTTTCCCAGACCCCTCAGGGCTCTGCTCTGTCACCCTCTGAGGATGTTCCTTTACTAGTATCACCAATGGGGGGGGGGAGGGGGATGGCCTATCCACATCCTCAATTATGGTTGTCTCCATTCCCACTCTCTGTTCACTGGCATCTAAATCCTGTACTTCAGATTCAACCACTGGGACAAACTGACACCTAACTACGTCATCCAGTATAGGGGCATCTTTCTTAGCTTTGGCTACTCTTTGGGGTTTGGGGTTCTACCGGGGTCAGATTCAACACTAGCTCTTTCATCCACATCTGTCCTTTTTGCACAATAGCTACATAAACATCCTGCTCCACCTTTATGGCTTCATCTAAACTGTTGTGTGAAGCCCAAGAACATGTATTGAATGTATGCCCATACTCCTCACACAAGTTCCATCTTGTGGTCAGGTGACACTGTGAGCCTATGTGGCCCACTTCCCCACACAAACAACATTTTTGTTTCTCACATGCGTTACTTAAATGCCCCACATCACCACACTTAAAACATGCTCTTGGCTGTCCTGGATAAAAGATCACCCCTCTGTCCCTTCCCAAAAAGAAAGAGTTTGGCAAATGCTTTGTTTGACCTTGCTCCATTTTCAACTTCCGGCGGTAACGCAAGCTCTGTTTCCTCTTGCTGCTGCTGTATTTCCTGTGCAAGATATTCTCACAATGAACAGAGCTTGTGTTTTTCTTCCTCGACCATTTGGCAAATCTCCTCCTGTAATGCTGACTGATTTTCCCGCAGTAGGCCTGACAGGAACTGCCTCCATTATTCCGATGGGTCGGATGTCATTTCCCACCGTATCCTCTGGATGTTCTCTAGCCATCACAAAGGCCTCTTCCAGTACTGGATCCATATTGGTGCTGGTCTCTAGCGAAGGGAGGGCCAAGGAGGAGACCAGCTCCTCAGCCGCCCATGCGTCCTGCTCCTGTGCCGTCTCAAATGCTCACAGAGTAAATAATAAACAATATACGAAAACAAAGAAAGGAATGTTCAAACAATTGTTCAACCAGTTGGGGAGAAATATGATTACTTACTAATACATAACTGCACTCTATCTCTCAATCATCTTATAAAAACAAAAAAAAAAGAAATGAAAAATAAGTTTATATTCCCAATCCTATTTGAATTTAATAAAGGAATTAAACCCTTTCCACCATCTAGTAACCATTTGAGATGAATAAATCTGAGAGTCATGCAAGTAAATGTTTTTCATTTCTTTAACAATTATATTACTAAAACTATCATAAGACATCCTATTTTGATGAATAACCTATTGACACCTTGTTTGCCATAGGTAAAACCTAAAACAACAAAACAAAAGGGGTAAAGTGTCTGCATGAAAATGGAAGAGCCCCTTAGGATATTTCCCCACCACTAAAATCTCATAGTTTAAATTCCTCAACCACTGCAGTAACTATTTCCCTGCCCGAAATTCCCACAGGGACTTGGAAGAGGAACACTGAAACAAAAAATGTTCCATAGTTTCTTCTTGAACAATGAACAATGGGCAATTCCTTTCTTCCTTAACTTTATATTTCATGTTCCCTCTAACATTAATTCTACCATACATGATTAACCAAACGGTTTCCCACAAATGATGTGGAAGTCTGGAACTATTAAGCTGGGCTAAAATCAACTGATTATCCACATTTGGACAGTTCTTAAATGCTGATCCTATAGGATGAATATGTCTAAGAAGTATTCTATATAATTGTTTCTCACAGAATTGTTGTATCATGTTTTTGGAGACTTTCCACTTATAAAGTTTCTGTGCTGCAGGTAAAAAATAGGATGACAAACTAATAGATTTATTTAATTTTGGGGCCAAATCATGTCAAGCATCCAAATATGATTTTAAAGTAAGTCTTATCCATATATTACCCTCACCACCCCTCGACAACAACACATACTTAACTGTATGAGTTTCCAGAGTTTCCATTGTAACATTTTAGCTTAAATATTTTTAAGAGCCACTTCCCAATTACCCAATTGTAAATTCTGAGTTCCAGATAGAATACCTAAAATTGAAAGGGGTCTAGTAGAAAAGTCAATCCCTGCCTGATGTGTTACCTCCAGTATATTTATCCCTTTCAATAATCCCCTAGTTTTAGCCACATTTAATTTTGCATTGGAAACCTTGGCATATGATTTAAAAGTTGCCCGAAACACAGAAACCTGACTAGGATGTGAAAAAAACCACATACCTCATCTGCATATGCTTGTACCATCAATTATGTTGAATCCCAGGTCCAGCTATCCCGGTCCACATGGGGTGATCAACAATTAATTTAAAAAAAAGATCTAAAGAAAAGACATATAACAAGGGGCTTAAGGGACAGCCCTGTCATACTCCATTATGAAGCTAAAACCCATTCCCCTACTGTCCATGTATGAAAGGGTAGATCTGAAAGGAGGAATATAAAAGTTTGACCATTTCTTTAGGAACATGATAAGTTTCCAAAACTTGAAACAAGAAGGAGTGATATACCCTATCAAAGACGTTTTCTAAATCTGCAGCTACTGTACATCCTGAATTACCTGAAAGTGTCAAGTGCTCTATAATATCTCTAATGACTATTAGAGCTGTTTGAAATTTACTATATTGTAAAATACAAAATTGCTGTGGAGAAATTATTAATGCAGCATACTGTTTAAGTCGAGTATTAATAAGTGTGTCAAAATGTTTGTAGTCTGAATTAAGCAGGGTAATATGTCTCCAATTTTTTATGTCATTTTTATCACCTGATTTAAATAAATGTATCATCAGACCAGCTGAGAAGGAGGGGTACATTGTGTGCATTGTAATAAAATGCCGAAAAACTAGTTTTAAGCAAAGTACTAGTTCATTTGTAAAAGCCTTGTAAAAGGCATTTGGCAAACCATCCAAACCTAGAGAAGTATTATTATTTAAATGTTTAATAGCAGATTCTATCTCTATGTCTACAAAAGGAACCTGTAAATCACCTACAGCATCTGGTATAAGGGGAATCTTTACATGCTGCAAAAAATCTTTGATCTCATCCTGTAAGATAGGCTTATTAAGAGTCAATGAAGAAAAGTGTTGCCACATAATTTGTTCTATCCCCTCAGTTGTTCCTATTTTAACACCATACTGGTCTCATAATGAAATTAAACTAGTAGAATCATGTAAAGATCTACATGCTTCAAAACGGTCCCCAACCGGGTATTTTTTGTACTATTGCTCAACATCGCCTGTATTGTATATGCTCTGTCATACTGAAATAATTTCATATGGGCCGTAATATTCTCTATTTGTTCTGAATAATCATATCGTGTTACATAAGTCAAGGAATAGAGTCGCTGTTATTGTTTCCTAAGTGTTAAATATGTTGAAAATATCCTATTGCCAATATGCTTCCCAAATTTAATAAACCAAGTCTTAATACCCATCTTAGTGTCTAACCACCATTCTCCTAAATAAGGGTATAAAAAGGCTACTGATAATCTAACAATAATCAATGAGGAAACACTAGATTTGACAAAACTGTCTGTTAAAATAGAAGTATTCAGTCTCCATGTTGTACATTGTTTTGAATAATAAGTCCAGGCCCAATATAATAAATAAAAAAATCTGAAAATTCTACTGGTTGTACCTTATATCTCCCCTCTGGGACATTAGCTGAGACAAACAAGTGATCTATAGTAGTTTTAAATTTACTGCACTATGTGAACTGTGCTCCACCATTCTGAAATGTTGCACAATTAACCAGGCCTGCTATTTTAATCAACTGTGTAAGGGCATTAGTATTACAAGATACTTTCTTTTTATTTGCTTGTTCAGAGGCTGACATATTGTGGTAAATATTAGAATTAAAATCTCCCCCAAACAAGACATGGTGTGAGGTAACCAGACAGGCCTGTATAGAATTTGATATAGCCACTCTTTCAGCTTTACCCTGGGGATTATAAATGGTAATAAGTCTGCAAGCCATAGTATCCCATTTACAATCTAAGATCAGCACATGGCCTGGACATAAATCAATTAGTTTAAATAGGGTAAATTTATAAGAATTAAAAAGAATACCAATACCGTCCACCCTTTCAGGGCCAAATGGCCAATAAGATGGTCCCCAAGGCCAATCTCTTTGAAATGAAGAAATGTGTTCTATTGAGAACATCCACGTTTCCTGTAGGAAACAAATATCAATTTTTTTCATGAATAAATTGAAAAACTGCTTGTTGTTTCACATTATTCAGGATGCTATGAGTGTTAAAGGATCCTCATGTATAACCTGTCATTAATATGGTTTATTTTTTTATTTTTCTTCCCTATATAATCCTCTGTAGTCAGGTATAAGGGATCCACATTTGATTTTTGTGAATCTGAATCTCCCTGATCCATTTCTGAGTCTCCCCAAAACAAGGCAGCATAGGAATTATCAGATTCAAAGGTAGGTGGGCTGTTTAAGCGGGGGGGGGACTTCGGTTTATTAGATCTTGTGGACCTTCTACAAGGCAATATAGGGACCTCCTGGAAGGTAGATTCCTCCTGTTTTTTTCCCTTCAGGTTACTGATAGCACACTGGAAGAAAAGTTCCAGGATTGCTGATGGCTACTAGATCAAGGTTTTCAGAGGGGGAGGTTTGGGAGGTACAGGAAAGGCAAGGGAAGGAACAATTTGTAGAGGTTTGCTAATCTCTGTAGTCATCAGGGAAGTAGCACAACCTACTTCAGTTTCAGCTTCTTTTGGAGATGTGTTCTGTGGAGGTCGAGGAGGGGGTTGGGGGATAGGGAGGAGGGGGGGCAGAAAGAGGAACTTCAGCACAATCCTGTGTTTTCTGTATGAGTAATTCTGGACTCATACAAGAGGCCTTGTTCTTGGCAGCCCTGGGACATTCCCCAAAACATGGCCATATTCTTCACAGAGATCACAAGGAGTGTGATTACAGCACTGCATAGCTATATGACCAGTTTCCCCACAGTTATCACAACTGGATTTATCACATGAACTTGATAAATGTACCCTTGAGCCACATTTATAGCACACTCTAGGCTGTCCCCCATAAAAACACACACCCCTGTCCTTTCCCAAAATAAAGGAATTGGGAATATGTTCCACTCCTGTATCAGTTTGCCTCAGTTTTATTTTATATTTCCAGCTGCCAGTCCAGAACATTTCCGTGTCCAAGATTGTCTCAGGCTCACTAAGCACCTCACATTTCTAAGAGAGTCAGTAAGTAATGTCCTCTACATGTACTCCTTCATTATGAAACATGATAGTAACATGCTTTATTAAATGTTTAGAAAGTGGAATTACTAAAAAAGTGGTCCATGTGGGGGAAAACTTAACCTGTCCATAACACTCCCAAAATAAATCCAGAGCATGTGCAGTCCGAAAACTAACACCAAAGTTATCTTCTCCAGAAATATTTATAAAGGCAAAAACTTCTTTAGGTGTAAAATGCAAAGAATCCTTCAATAAGCATTTTCCCACATAGTATCTAGCAAGCCTATCAACTAGTCCCCCTTTATATCTAATAAGGACGGCATTCCTTCTGGGGGATGCTTCTTTTTTGATTTTAGTAAAAATATCTGATAATAATGGCTTTTGGTTTGATTTATCATTCTCTGCAGGATGATTTTTATCAAGTCCTTGTTTATGCCCTTCAGGAAATGAGATCTGAGGCCTAGCAGTGTCAATAGGTAGTCCTGTGTCATAATCTGAAGTTGCATCCTGCTTTCCTGGCCTTGCCTTCTATGAATCTTCTGAAAAAGGAGTGGCCATAGGAGACTGCAATGTTTGTGGTTTATCCCCATGTATTGGTCACCAAATGGGAAGTGCTTGTGAAAAATTAAATGTTGAGTCCCAAGCGGGGTCCGGGAGCTGGGTACCTCCTGCCTGCTGTTTCCAACCAGCTGCCAACAATGATTCTTTAGTGGACCAAGATTCTCTCAATTCCTGTTCTTGAGATAAACCCACCTCAGATTGTCCACACTGTTTAACATTATTTACATTATCCAATAATATCACAGAGTCATTCTTTGATGTAATGCCCTCTATATTAATTATTGGCATTTCACTTCCTCCTCGTTTAGGAAAGGAAAAAGAGCTGACGTCCTGTTGATCATCATTTTTTGTCTGAAATTTAGTAACATTTCCCCCATCATCTGTGCTAGAGACCAGAGACCCAGGATGCTTAAAAACAAAACCTGCCAATTTCGTCAGTCGGGATCCAGCAAGTGAAACATCCCAATCTGACATATCGGCTATATTTAGTGTTAGTTGCTTAGTGGGTAAACCAAAGGAATCCTCTGATCGTTCCACAGTAAAATCTGGTGCAAGAGATAAAGCCTCAGGCTGCCGGCATGCATTCTGTTTAAAACTGCCAGCCTGCATTATATTTGTGTCATTTAGCACAACAGAAAACAATCCATCAGTTGATGGTGACGCACCCAACTTCAGCAGGGCCTTTGATGTTGCTACAGCTTGTCGGCTGCTGACAGGCCACTCCAATTTTCTGTCAGAAGGAAAAATCTGCAAGACTTCATTACCATTTGTCTGTTGCAGCTGAGCAGTATGCTCACACAGCTCCGTCCTTCCTTCTCGAGCCGGCCATAATCTTGCAAGATTGCTGTGGGACATTTTTAGAGCCCAGTTCATTAGATTCCTTTGTCACAGACATCTCCCCTTTCTCCAAAACTTTTGCCATACTTAAATCTTCAGCAAAATGAAAAATCTCAGACTTTTCTACATTTAATGTTGCTTGCATTGCTAGATAATCTTCAGCATTAACAGCCTCTGTCAAAATACAGGTGGGAGACGAGGTCTGCTCTCCCACCAGTCCTGCATCCACACTTGTCGAGTGCTCCCTCCAAGTGGCCATCTGCAAGTTCAGATGGCAACTCCCCCTACTGTCAGCAAGAGAGTAGGGGAAGTTTTATTGAAAGGAAAAGGACTGCAATACAGACTATACAATAATCAATTAATAGTCAAGACAAAAGAGATACAAGGACAGAAACAAATAAAACATTATACATCATCCACCCAATGCAGACAATTAACCCACAATTGATTCCCTTTCATCATACCAAAATGCTTATAATCCCCATGTCTAATATTCTGCAATGTATTCCTCCCATTACCAAGAATTTTATCAAAGAGAATCTTTCTTTGCTGTGTAACCCACAGACATCTGAACTGCCAAATATAATAATGTAACACAGAAAAAACAAGGAACAAAGTACCAACATGGTAATTTCCCATTCACCCTTATGCACACCATACAGCAATGTGCAATAGGATAAAGATGCAAACAAGGTCTCTTTCCATCTTGATGCTAAAGAAATCCAGAAATTACATACATCAGGACATTCCAAAAAAAGATGAGCTTGAGCTTCAAAGATAGCTATACAATGATCTCTAGTGCAATATCTGTCACTGAGCTGTTTGTGTTTGGTATTATTATTACTGACAGGTAATCTACCATAACTACTCAACCAGACACTGTCCTAAACAAAGTCTGGCAACCTTTTATCAGAAAGGAACTTAACAACTATACTGACATGAACCACAGGACAATCTGGAAAAACTATTTCCTCTTTAGATTCAGAAAATACAATAAGATTATACAATCTTTTCCTGTCCAAAGTTTCCAAATGGGAAATAGTCAAACCCCATTTCAGCAAGTTCTTAAATGTTTCCAATCCATACTGTGGAAATAATGGAAATTTAGACAGACGTCCAGATTTACCATTCCTCAAAAAGGGTAATCCAATAGAAAACCAAGGCTGAACAAAGGGATACCACAACTTATTCCCTGGCCATAAAAGAGTACTTAAATTGTAAGACACAAACATGCTAACATAAAAGGATATTGGATCAATCATAGCAATGCCACCCTCCCTAACGCTTCTATAGGTAAACCCCCATTTTATCAGGTTTAATCGACTTCCCCAAAAAGCTTGAAAAAAAAATACTAAACAAAGACGTATATAAAGTAAAAGGTTGTGGAAATACATAACTAATATACAAAAAAATAGGAACCAACAAAGTTTTGATCAACAAAACCCTCTTCCGCTTTCCAATCTGTCTCCCCTTCCACCGTGCCACTAAATCAGTAGCCCTAACAAGTCCATTATTCCAATTAACATAAGACATGTCTCCAGGACCAAAATTGTCCCCCAAATAGATATAGGTTCTCTATTTATACCAATAACTGCAATACAACCCTGCTCTGGCATTGGAGTATCCCCCAATGGGATACCCTTGCTTTTATTAAAATTAATCTTAGAGCCCGAGCATGAAGAGAATAAGGACAAAACATCCATGACATACTTCCCTTCTGAAACATGAGACAAGCAAATAACCAAATCATCTGCATAGGCCAAAATCTTAACTGGTGGAGCATTATATCCAATATTAAGGCCTGTAAATTGGAAATGGGTAACAATCAATCTAATCAGGCTATCTATGGACAAAACATACAAGAGAGGGCTGAGTGGATAACCTTGCCTCACCCCTCTTTCTACTAAAATGGAAGTACCAACCCATCCATTAATATTAGGAATAATTGTAGCTTTCACATACATAGTGCGTATCCATCCCACAAAAGCATCAGGAATACCATAAGCTGACAACACAGAAAATAAAAAATCATGCGAAACCTGGTCAAAAGCTTTCTCCTGATCAAGGCCCAGAATAAACCCTTCCAAATTCCCAGTTTGTGTGACATGAAAGATTTCCCTCAAAACCAACAAATTATCATATTGAGATCGGCCAGGAATAGAACAAGTTTGTTCTGGACTAATCACCCTATCCGCTACTTGAGATAATCTGTTAAGCAATATTTTACTTAACATTTTTAAATCAGTATTCGACAAGCTAAGCGTCCTCCAATTTTTTAAGTCTTCTTTAGGGCCTTTTTTATGAAGCAAGATAACCAATGCTTGATTCATTGACTTAGCCAAAGAAGATGTATTGAGCATATCATTAATAACATAGACAAAAACAGGAGTTTTATCTTCCTTAAAAGTCTGATAAAAAGATGCTCCCAACCCATCCGTCCCAGGTGCAGAGTCAGGATTCAAAGAGGAGCTAGCAAGTCTAACCTCATCAACCGAAACATCTCCTAATAAAAGAGTCATATCCAAATCATTAACCTTAGGTAAATGCAGTTTATCAAAATCAACCGCAGAAGTGTTAAGCCCTAAGACTTTCTGAAAAAGGGATTTCAAATACTGGTCTACAACATGTACCAAATCCTGAGGGGAAGAAACCAAAGGCCCCATTACCGTCTTTAGTTGGGTAATCAGTCTACAACCTATCCTATCACTGCAATACTGAAAAGGATCCAGAGCATCCTTATGCAACTTCAATCCAAAATGTTGTTCTTGTTCCAAATATTTAGCCCTATCATACTGTAAATCCAACATTCTTTTTTTAGCATACTTGAGCTGTTCACTGTAATCCATTTTATCTGTTTCAGTTAAGGAAATTAACTTCTGTAACAGGCATCTCAGACTCAAATATTCAAGGTACCAGTCATTAGCAATAGTCCGAGAACGTTTCTGAAAAAATTCCCTCCATGCAATTTTAGTGTCCTCCCACCAAGAGGCGAAATCATCATAAAATTCAAAAACGGAAAGTCGAGTGACCCACTCCTAGTGCCAATCCCTTCTGACATTCGCATTCTCCAACAGTATGTTATTAAGACGCCATTGATTTTTCTTACTGCAAGGCACATTACCCCAGGCAATTCTAACAATCTATGATCAGAAAGTTGCCAAGCTTGCAAAGATACTGAAGTAACCAGTAAAATAGCAGAAAGAAACACAAAATCTATTCTGGTTGATAGGGAGGATTTCAAAAAAGTATTAGCACCAGTAGAATATGTGAGTCTGTAGGCATCAACTAGCTTTGCAGTATTGATAATATTAACCAATGCATTTGAATCACAAAATAATTTAGACATCTTCATACCTCTATCAGAAGTACTCAGAGAACAGTTAAAATCCCCCACACAAATGACCATCTGAGAAGTATGAAGAAAGGGTTGTACAGCCTTCATCAATGCAACTCTTTGAGCTTTGGTTTGTGGTGCATATAATGTAATCAATCAAAACCGATCCCCAAAATAATTAACATCCAATAACAAAGCCCTACCAGGAGAAATGTCAACCAACAGGAAGACTTTTAAAGCAGGATTAGCAAATAAAATGCCAACACCAGAACAAGGATCTTCCCCATTCAACCAAAAGGTAACAAGCTTAACATCAGAAAGTATTTTAAGCCTGGTATCCTGAATGCAAAAAATATCACATTGCTGCTGGGACAAAAGAGACAAATTAGTAACCATCTTGTTATGACTCTTAATGCTATTTACATTAAGGGTAGTAACAGTCAAAGAGGTCGTAAAAATATAATAGGAAGAAAAAAGGATCTACCAACCCCAGAATCAAGGGGGTTTAGATACCCTCCTATGCCTAGAACATCGCAGAGGAAATTCCTCACCCTTCACATCACCATCCTCTCAGTCAGAAGCCATGTCAGTAGTATTAGAAGCTCAGGAAGAGGCATCAGATTCTTCCCCTTCTGATTCATCCCTGGGAGTCAGGACCTCAAATTTATTACCCTGTGTCCAACTGTCAGGGTGATCCCTATCACCTCTAGACAAAGGGGAGGCTTTAGTTGAAACAGTCTTCCCAGACCTATTACGTTTCTTAGCAACTACTTTTTTAAATGGCTGCTGAGAAGACGGAGGGGGAGGAAGAGGCATATCATTTAAAAAGGAGTCACCAAGAATAGGAATAGCAGAGGTAGAGGCCTCAGGAGAGCCAGAAGAAACAGTCAGAACCTTAGGGTCCTCAGCCTGTGTCAGACTATCATGGTCCTGAGACCCCAGCTCCTGAATTTACATTTTCTCAACCACCTCCCAGCCTACAGATGTCTCAGGAAGGGGAGGAACAAAAGTCCCAGTCGGAACATCCTTCACCTGGACCATCACCTGTGTGGTATGTTTGGCTTGTAACTGCTGAGCTCTATTAATCAACCCCTCATGGGAAGGACAATCCTTCCTATTATGGGATGCCCAAGGACACTTCCCATACCCATGCCCTGTCTTTTTGCACAAATTACACTTAAAGAGATTAAGGCAATCAATGGCAAGGTGACCAAATTCAAAACAATGATTGCAGCGAGGAGTATCACATGCTATGTTAAGGTGAGTCCTTGACCCACACTTAAAACAGGCCTTAGGCTGACCATAATAAAACAAACTCCCACTATCCTTCCCCCAAACGAAACTATTAGAAAGATGCACAGGACCATTATTAGTGGAAAATAGCTTCACGTGTATTTTCCACCCCCAATTCCATATATGCTCACTGTCAAGAATTGGCATAGGCCTATCCAAGACCTCACACCATTGATGCAACCAAAACAAAATGTCCTGAACATTAACTCCTTCATTGTGAAACAAAACTGTAATCAATTTAACTGCAGGTTTTGTTAAAGGAACCGGCAAAAAAGGAACCCATAAAGGGGTACTTTTAACTTTCTGATATTGTGATCAAAATCTGTCCAAACTTGAGACAGTTTTAAAACTAACATCAAACTTTGAATTGCCAATATGGATAAGAGTAAATATCTCTGAGGAAAAAAATTTCAGGGAACCTTTCAACAAGTATCTAGCTATATACAATCTATCTGGTCAAGGATACAGAAGTTGATACCAGCCCATTTACAGAAGAAAGGGTTCTGAAAGAACTCTTAAAACTGAAGGTGGACAAAGCAATGGGGCCTGATGGGATTCATCCCAGAATTCTAAAAGAACTAAGGGTAGAACTAGTGACACCACTGACTACCCTCTTTAACAAATCATGGGAGAATGGGGTGGTACCCGAGGACTGGAGGAGGGCAGATGTGATTCCCTTCACAAAAGTGGAGCAAGGCAGAAGCAGGAAACTATAGACCTGTTAGTTTAACCTCAGTGATAGGGAAAATGATGGAATCACTTCTAAAGGAAAGAATTGTCAGGTATCTAGAGGCCAGAGGGCACAGGACCCTAGGCAGCATGGATTCACAGCAGGAAGGTCATGCCAGATGAATCTGATAGATTTTTGACTGGGTGACCAAAGTAGTAGATCAGGGAGGGCTGTGGACATGGACTACCTAGACTTTAGCAAGGCATTTGACACAGTCCCACAAAAGATTAATATACAAGTTAGCCAGCCTGGTAGTGGGTCCCAAGATGACAGCCTGGGTAAAGAATTGGCTGGAGAATAGGACACAGAGGTAATAGTAAATGGAGTCCACTCAGAAGAAAGGAGGGTTACTAGCGGGGTACAGCAGGGTTCAGTATTAGGACCAGTCCTCTTCAATGTTTTTATAAGTGACATTGCAGAAGGACTGGAAGGAAAAGTATGTCTCTTTGCAGATGACACTAAGATCTTCAACAGAGTTGATTCACAGGGTGGGGTGGAAAGGATGAGAAGGGACTTGGCAAGGTTAGAGGAATGGTCAAATGTATGGCAGCTTAGATTCAATGCTAAGTGCAAGGTAATGTATCTGGGAACAAAAACCAGTGGAAAAGTACACAGTGGGGGCGAGATACTAACAACAACAAAATGAAAGGGACCTGGGAGTAGTCATATCAGATGACCTAAAGGTGGGCAAGCAATGTGGAAGGCAGCAGGAGGGCTGGGGGGATGCTGGGATGCATGGGAGGAGGCATCACCAGTAGAAAACAGGAAGTTATTATCCCTCTGTACAGACAGTTGGTGAGACCCCATCTGGAGTACTGTGTGCAGTTCTGGAGACCAATCTCTGCAAAGACATAGACAGGATGAAGCTGTCCAGAGGAGGGCAACTAAAATGGTGCAGGGTCTGCACCGGAGGACATATGAAGAGAGACTAAGGAGCTTAATATGTATAGCCTCGAGGAAAGGAGGGAGAGGGGACATGATAGAAACTTTCAAGTACCTCAAGAGAATCAACAAAGTCCAAGAGGTAGCATCTTTCAAAAAAGAGGTGTGCAAGAACAAGAGGCACAATTTGAAGATAGATGGGGCGGCTCCGGTAATTTAGAAGTATTTTTCACAGAGAGGAATGTGGATGCATAGAATGGCCTTCCGGAGGTTGTGGAGTCAAAATCAGTGGTGGAATTCAAGCATGCATGGGATAGTCATAAGGCAATTCTGGGGGGGTGGGGTAGGAAGAAGTAGGCTACTGGTTAACTAGGATCTGCAGCTTATCCAGTAGGTAGGGAAATGGGCAGACTGGGTGGGCCAAGCGGTCCTTATCTGCCGTCAAATTCTATGTTTCTATGTTTCTATGTTTCTAAGACCACCTTTGTAAATTAATCGCACAGCATTCTTTCTAGGGGCTGGTTCCCCCTTGTTCTGGAATAAATCTGACAATCAGAACATCAGATTCAACCATGCTACTTGTTTTGGGTCCTGTAACACCCGGTCCGAAGGCCCCATTTGAACCCCGTCCAGCGAGGGAGGATGATTATCCCCAAGGACAGACAACCCACATATTCTGTGGTCTTCCACTACAGTGTCATGTCCCAACACATCTCAAGTCTGATCCTTGACCAAGAAAGATACATGCACAGCAGAGGGCACAGTACTTGTACACACTGGAGCAGATAGGGTAGTATAGCTCGCCACAGAGTCATCTGTAGGATCAGGAAGCCAGGTCCCATCTGACTGCTGAAGCCACCCAGCCTCTGTGATAGCTCTCGCAGGAGACCAATTAGCTCCATGTTGCAAGGTAGCCAGAGTACTCGTACCAGGAGAAGCAGCATCCTGCAATGAGGGTAAAAAACCAAGAGGTACAGAACCCAAGGTAATGTCGGCCCGCTCCTTCCCCCCCTCACCATGAAGCACTTCTGACACATCTGAAACGAGATCATCTGGAAGCATCTTACAAGGCCCAAGCATACCCAAATGCTGTTTAGAAGGCATGGAGTCCAACTTACTATCAGGTTCGCCACCTAAGTCCGGCTTCCGGCACACATCTCCCCGATGTTTACAGCTGCTAGACAGTACAGAGAACCACTTCTCAGTCTCCACACTCGTCTCTCCTCTCATCTCACTAACACTGGGCACATCATTCTCAGGAGACTGGACTGACCGTGAGACATTAGGGGAAACTGACTATGAAGCAGTTCTCAGAGCAGCAATAGCAGCAACCAGTTCATCCTTCTGGCATTTACATTTCAATTCATCAGCCAACACAAGTGTCAATAAATGTTCCTTTTCTAATAAATCCAAACGGTTACCTTCCGTGGGTGCAAGCTGCAAATCCCCCACAACAGCAGTGGCCTTTGGTGCATCATCCATGTTGGCATCAAAAAATTCATGTGGTAAGTCAGTTAGGATCAAATCTTCCTGCAACATAGCAGCCTCTCATTTTCCAGCAATAGAGGAGGAGGCCTGCTCCTCTGTCTCTCCTACATCCTTCTCTCCCGAGGTTTGTGGAAAAATGGCCATCTCAGTAAGACGGCCAAAGGTTCCCCCTGCTGCAGAGCAGGGGAATTTTTTATTATAATAACATCAAAAACAAATAATTACAAACAGTGTTGAATCACACAAAACAATATACTAATCATAAAATAAAAAAATCCAAATAAATACAAAACAGTGTTAAGTCACACAAAATTATACATAGAAACCAAAATTAAATCATAATATTCAAAAAAAAAAGGATCATCCCCCTCCCCTCGAAAGTAGGGGAAGTTTTTTTATGATAACAACATCAAAAACAAGTAATACCAACAGTGTGACAGCACACACAGCAAAAAAACAAGCCAAACAAATGCAAAAGAAATATGAAACAGTGTTTAAAGTACACCAAAATTAATAAATTGAACAGAAAACTAAATAAGTTTTTTTTTTTTAACTAACCTCCTAATGAATTTTTTGGAAAATAGGCTACCTAACAACGTGAAAGCCTTAAAATAAATTCAACAAATATGTAACACCATTCTAACCTATTACACTTAACAAATAATATGGAAGTTCCTCCTTGACCATAAAGAAATCCACATATACCTCCCAAATTTATTTATATTTAATAAAATAAGTCAGTCCTTGCCACCAAGTCCTAACCTGTTTGGTAGATGCAAACCCCATATCTGTAAGATATACTCTTTCCATGCCCCCTTTAACTAACAGATTCACAGTCTCATAAGGCATTTGTTTCTGATATAAAACCCATTGACATCGGGCCTGCCATAAATAATAGATTAATGCACAACATAATATCTGTAAAGTGTCAACACAATATCTTGTTTTCAACTGAGCAAATTTCCCCAAAACCAAAATATCATAATCAAGGTTACTTAACCACTGCATTTTCCATTTTGTCACTAAGAACTTCCAAAGAGAAATGGCAAAAATACAATCATAGAAAACATGTTCCATTGTTTCTTCTTTATCAATACAACATAAATAAGGACAATTCCTTTCAGTTTTAGCTTTATATTTAGCATTACCTCTTACCCCCAATCTACCATAACCCGTTAGCCATATAACTTCCCACATGTAGATTGGTAATCTTGGATTGTTTAGTCGTTGCAAGACTAATTTTGTATCTCCTGCCGGACAGTTTTTAAAAGCTGGTTCGGTTGGATATAGTTCCAACATTACTTTAGTATATAAACTTCTCCCTGTACCTTCCCTTGATGTTTGTGCCAATAATTTCCACCGAAATAGTCTTTTGACAATAGGTAAAAATAAACTAGGGATAAATAAAGTGGGGATGGGTTTTGGAGGATAAATTAACCAAACCAAAAAGTACCCAGATAACACATTCTGTAACAAAAATCTTTCATTTGTAGATGCTACTGCCCATCCTTCTTTAAAATTAGATGAAATAAATAAGGTCGAAAAAAAATGACTGGGTCAATCATCCCTAAACCTCCTTGTTCTTTCGATAAATATGTGTAATGTCACTTAATAGGATTAAGTCTATTTCCCCACACCATCTGGAAAAACAAACTATACAATCTGGTTTCCAGAGTTATGGGAATTGGAAAAACATATGCAATAAACAATAAAATTGGTATAATACATTTTTTCAGCACTGTAACTCTCTTTTTTTAGTTAACTTCCAATGTTTCCAGACGTTAATTTTATTTTCCACCGTTTTTAACCCTTTCTCCCAATTTAGACCAGATAAATTTTGGGATCCATACCATAAACCCAAAATCTTAATAGGGGCCGAAGAAATTTTCAAACCTTGTATAGTTAATGACTCTGGGACATTAACCCCAATAAACAAACCCTGACTTTTAACGGTATTTAATTGTGCACTAGAAATTCTTGCGAACTTCTCCATGCAATCCAAAAATACTGACAGCTCATGATTGTGGGTAAAAAATAAACATAAATCATCCGCATATGCCTGTACCCTAACTTCCTGTAATAAGGGAGGGGCCGTAAACCCTACCCAGAATGGTATTTGTGTTAAATACTGAATCAACACGTCAATCGTATAAACATATAATAATGGACTAAGCGGGCATCCTTGGCATACCCCCATTGGAATATGAAATCCTTCTCCTACTGTTGACTGAATAACAGGATAGGTCATATTACTATCATACACTGCTTTAATCCATTTTATAAACCTTTCCGGTACCCCATAATGTTGCAACACTAAAAATAAAAAAGGATGATATACTCTATCAAATGCTTTCTGTTGGTCGACCGACACAATACAACCCGATAATTTTTGTTTATTAATATATTCTATCCAATCTCGAATAATCCAATGTGCTTGAAATATATTTTTCCCTTGTATTGCACAAAATTGGTTGGGAGAGATAACCAGCCTTGCCATTTCTTTTAACCTATTATTTAAAATTCCTACCAATAATTTGTAATCGAATTTAATAATGTAATAGGTCTCCAATTTCCTAATGAAAGTCTATCTCCATTTTTAAACAAAAAAATCAATATCCCGTCAGTGAACCATTGAGGAAAGGCTTCCGAGTCTAAAAGGAAATTAAAAACTAATTCTAAACCTACTGCAAATTCGTCTGGAAACATTTTATATAATTCAACCGTTAAGCCATCTGCCCTCGGTGAAGTGCCAGATTTCATTTTTTTTATAGATTCAACAATTTCCAATTTTGAGATGGGTGCAATCAAGGACACACCCCTCTCACATTGATGAGGAATTTTGAATTGTGTCAAAAAGTTCTGTATCTCATGAATATTTGGAGGAATCTCTGGTTCATGAGAAATGACAAACTGTTTGATTAATGTTTGTAAATTAGTTATATCTGTAACAATTTTCCCATCCGCCCCTTTTAATGCTGCAATCGTAGTTTTCTTTTTATAAGTCTTAAAGGCTTCATAATGGTCCCTGGCTGGACACTTTTTTCCCCCATACAAAAACAAAGCCTGGAGGGTACTTGCCCTATCATATTGCCATGCCTTAATTTATTGTTTAGCTTGCTCTACATGAAGTGAATTATCTCTTGTAGAGGTATTTGCTGATGAAATTAAGTTATACAGGTGTTGTCGTAATGTTAAATATTTGAGGAATTTCTCATTCCCCTTTGTATGTCCAATATTTTTGAAAAATTTACCAAAGTCTTGTTTTGAATCTACCCACCAGTCCCCCACATTGTCATATAGAAAGGCCACCGACAATCTCACTTTTAGTAAAACTTTAAATTTAGCTACCCCTTCAGGACAGTTCAATAATAATGAATTTAATTTCCACCTGGATCCCTTTTTAGATGGTAGTTGATCTGTTCCTATTATACATTGTAGCATCAGATGATCAGAAAATGAAACAGGAAATGAAGAAAATGTAAATGACAACATTTCTGATAGGAACATATAATCTATAGTGGAGGTATATTGATTTTTTTTATAAGTAAATTTTATCCCTCCTTGCTGCTGATTATTTGCATTAACAAGGCTAGATGAGTTAATTAACTCTTCCAACGCATTTGAATCACAATAAACTTTTTTACTCCCTCCAGTAACCTCCTTACTAAGTCTATTTTTAATTTCTCAATTAAAATCTCCACATAAAAAAATTGTATGTGTAGTGCATAAATAAGGTTTGATTGATTTGAAAAGTGCTACCCTCTCTGCTTTAATTTGGGAACAATAAACATTTTAAATCTACATGGTACTGTATCCCAGACCCCGTCCAAAATCATAAATCTACCTAGAATTATGTCCATCAATTTAATCAAGGAAAAATTAAAGGAATTGAACAAAAAACCAATCCCATCAGCCGTTTGCTGACCAAAGACCAATAGGATGGTCCCAACACCCATTCTCTTTGGAAAAGTCTTGCTTGATCAACTAAGTACATCCATGTTTCCTGTACTAAGCAGATGTCAAAGGCTTGAAAATGAATATAATCATATATTATCCTCGTCTCTTAAAGTTCAAAGACTGTGACATTTATAGAACCAATTTTATTACCATTTATTTAGGCCCAAACCCAATCATCCATCTTTTTTTCTTCTTTTTTTTTTCTTCCCTTTATATCCCTCTTGTGTGCGTAATGGGGAAGGAGGGCTATCTTGAACTGACTGGGAATCTAACTCTTGTCCGTTCATTTCTGACTCCCCCCAAGATGTAGCCAATATTGCAAAAGGGTTATTGGATTCTATCGCCATCTGACTTGTTCCAGAACTAGCTTTAGTAGTCCTAGAAGAACACCTTGCTGGAATCAAAATCACAGGTTTTACAACATCCACTCCCCCTGTATCTGTCTGGGTAGTTAAATCCTCTAAACTGTCCTCTGGAATTTTCTGAAGTAATTCCTCTGGTACCATGTCTTGTCTTATGCTAGTAGTACCTTGGGTGTCTAAGATTCCTTGTCCCACTATGGTGATACACTCAGATACCTCCAAATTGACAACTTTATCCTGGGCTGCTTGAATCAGTAATTCTGGACTACCAGTTGAGGCTTTATTCTTTGCTGCCCACTCACAGTCAGAAAAAACATGCCCAATTCCTTCACATAAGTCCCACTTTGTGAGATTTGCACATTGAAACACCCCATGGCCAACCTCCCCACAATTATCACATCGGGGTTTATCGAATGAGCTCGACAAATGTGTCTGCACCCCACACCTATAGCAAGCTCTAGGCTGACCTGCATAAAAACATACCCCTCTATCGCTCCCTAAAAGGAAGGAATTAGGGATGTGTTCAATCCCCTGATCTGTTTGTCATAGTTTAACCTTAAATTTCCATCCCCCGGTCCAAAACTGCTCTGAATCCAGAATGGCCTCTGGTGGACTCAAAACATCACATTTTTGTGCTAGCCAGTAGGAAATATCATCCACATGGACACCTTCATTCCGAAACATAACCGTTATGAACTTAATTAAGGGTTTCATCAAGGGGATAACAAAAAAAGGTGTCCAAATGGGTGAAAATTTAACCTGACTATATCTTTCCCAAAACAAATCAAGTGCATATGCAGAACGAAAACTGACATCAAAATTATACTCTCCTGATATGTTAATGAATGCAAACACTTCTCGGGGTGAGAAGTGTAATGAATCTTTCAATAAACGTTTCCCTACATACACTCTATCAGGTCTAACTTCCATTCCACCTTTAGATCTTATTCGAACAGCATTCCTACAAGGGGCTGCCTCCTTTTTTGATGTGCTAAATAAATCAGACATAAGAGGTCGTTCTTTAGCATGAATTTGCTCTGTGCTTACCCCAGGCTGTTCTACCCCTACCATAGGATTAGGCCCAGAACTACTCCCAGGAGTCCCGTGTTCTTGCTGAACAATCACCTTCTCTAGTACCTCCTTCCCCACATTTCCTGCAGACATATCCTTAACCACAGGTAAAATTGGTTTCCACCCAGGTACATTCTGTGAGAAATTTAATTTAGGATCCCAGTCTTGTGTGGGATGCCATGACCCTTTATTAAGTGTCCAACCAGCCTCCTGCAGGGCTTTTTATGGAGACCAATTCTCAAGTTCAGGGGACTGTACAAAGTTAGTTTGTTCAAGAGTCTTTTCAACCTGCTTACCCTGTACTATCACATGCTCTTTATTAGTAACAGGTATTTCTAGATTTCGTTTGGCAAACACCATGACCACCCTTTTCTCTTTCCCTTCTTCCACAGTTTTCTCCTTACCAGACGCCAGCCGTTTGGTGAAAATAAATTCCGACACTCCCTCCTGTCAATGTGGGTCCGTTTGATAAATGCAAGGGATAGAGCCCGAAAGCTGTGGTTCCAACCCCTGAAAAACAAATCCTCCATCTTTCAATAGCGCTGTAGATATCTTTCCAGTCTCACTGTCTTTACGTTCCGTACAAAGTACATCCGGGTCACTCTCCGTCACCGCAGCAACCAAGCCAGCATTTCCAGTCGCTCCATCGCTCTCAAACTGCATCATGCATTGTTCTTTCCCCATACAAGGAACTGCTACTGGTATAATGCTTTTTTCTATCACAAACTCCGTCTCTCCCTGTTCCTTACAGGTTCCCGACCCAACCTGTCCTCCGCTCTCCTCCACCATAGAAATTTCACTCTCCGGCATCTCCACAACACACATCTCACTGTCTTGAGAAGCAGATGCTGTAATTGATTCCAATGCCGAAATATCTTCTCGGACTCTCACCTGTTCCTGCCGTAAGGCTGCCAGTTTCTCTGTTGCCGTCCAAATCAGGTGAGGACTCACAGTATCTTTATTCTGCTGCAACAGCCCTTGGTCACATATTGCGGTATCCAAACTCAAAACCTTTCCATCCATTTCCATTGGGACTGGTGCAGTCGGCACCCATTCTTCCTTCTCTCTCTGTTCCTCCATTAAAGCAGTATTCCTTCCATCCTCCGCTCCAACGTCCATCCTCTCCCAATGCAGACCTCAACTGACCCAGCAAGCCATGTTGCTAGCCCTCTACTGGCCACAGAGCACCAGCAGAGTAGGGGTGTTTTTATTGACATAAATAATATAGATAACAACACTTTTTAAGGAGAGGAAAAAACAATAGAACACAATATTTCCATAACAAATACTGCCTCAAAAACAAGAGGATAGTTAAGCATTACAATTTAAGCACCACAAATACATAAAGATCATAAGAAATAAAATTTTTAAACAAAGATTAGATTGAATTTGGCTCTTTTAACAATGGCTATATAAGCCCATCTGTAACTCTCAAATAATTTCCACATTTTACTTAAACTTAATAAAATGGAAAACCTTTCCACCATTTACGCAGGGTTCGAACTACTCTTAATGCATCTTGTGTATAGATTTGTACCAGCTCTTTAATAATCATCCCACTTACACAAGAGTAAGGCATTTTCTTTTGATAGAGGACCCATTGAACCCTAGCTTGCCATAAATAATATCTAAGACACCCCAAAATAAGGACAATGTTTCTTTATGAAACTCCGACAAGCTCACCGGATAACATCCTAGAATCAATAATTCATACGTCATGTTGTATACCATTTAAATCCCCATAGGTTTGCTAAATATGCCATAAACCTATACGTATCGTACACCTGAGAAAAAATGCTCCATTGACTCTTCTGCATTAATACATTCTAAATATGGACACAATCTCTTGTAAGGCCTTGTACTTCACATTACCTCTAACATTCAATTTTCCATAAAAATTAGCCACTGAGGTTTCCCATTGTTTTTGTGGCATCCTGTTACTATTTAGTTGTGCCAACACAATAGAATTTAATGCTGAAGGACAATTTTTAAATCCTGGTTCTGACGGTAGTACCAGCAACATTAAGTGGCGATAAAGCCCCTTCATATTGTTATTCAGAATTGTCTGTTTTTGCAGTTTCCATTTAAACAATTTCTGAGCCGATGATCTAAAATAGAAAGGTATATATAAGTGTTGATTTAGCTTAGGGGCAAAATTATTCCAATTTTTAAAATATTTACCCATTGATTTCAAATTCCATGACTCCTCTGCCCCTAATTCAGCTTTTAATCCTTCTTTAATTGAATTTGAAATAAATAGTGCATGCATAAAAATCACTGGGTCTACCATTCCCAAACCACCCTTATTTTTCTTTAAATATGTATAACCCTTTTGACTAGATTTAGCGGTTACCCATAGCATTTGAAAAAAACACACTGTATATTTTTGTCTCAAAACCACTGGAAGTGGAAAAATCATAATACATACTGCATCATTGGGAGAAGAAATTGCAATTACCTGCACCCTTTTTAATTTGGATAGTTTCCACTTTTCCACCTATTTACCTTGCTCTCTAGTTTGTAATAACACCTTCCCAATTTTCCGTGGCATATTTTTGGAACCAAACTTGATCCTAATATTTTAAGAGGGCTCTGGGAAATGTAAATACCATCCTGCCATACTTCCTCAGTATCTGTTCGCCAATGAATAAGCCTTTTGTTTATTTAAATTTATTTTTGCATTTGACACCTTTGAGAAGCCTCAAAGGCAGTAACAAAATCGGTTACTGAGGCAAGGTCTTCAAACTAAACTACTAAATCATCTGCATAAGCTTGTATCATTAATTGCAAGCCCTTTGCTCATTACCAGAATACCCTTCCAAATCTGTTTCGAAGTTATAATTTGCAAGAAGGGGTCTAGAGAAAAAGTATAAAGAAGGGGGCTAAGGGGGCACCCCTGACGTACTCCTGTGGTTAACTCAAAACCTTCTGCCTTCTGACCTTTTAAATATGGAAAGACCATATAACTATCATATAATTTCTTGATTAATTTCACTAATTGGTCTGGTACTCCATAATGCTTAAGGGTGAGGAAAAGGAATGACAAATATACCCTATCGAAGGCTTTGTCTAAGTCTGCTGCTATTAAACATCTAGTCAATCCTATATCAGTGAGATGCTCAATAACATCTCGAATTAACATTAAGGCAGACTGAACCCTTCTGTCTGGTAACCCACAATATTGAAAGGGTGAAATAACTCGTTTTGCATAATTTTTTAGCCTATTATTTAAAATGCAAGCAAATATTTTATAATCTGTATTTAAAAGAGTTATTGGTCTCAGTTAGCAATATTTTGTTTATCCCCTAATTTAAATATGTAGGTTAATAATCCTTCTGAAAAGGAAGGAAGATAACAGCTTTATCTAAAAAATCTAAATAAAATACACAGACACTGACTTAGTTCTTCCGAAAAGATTTTATAAAATTATTTGAAATCCCATCTATTCCGGAGAAATATTCAGTTTCAATAACCAATAGTGTTTAAAATATCTGTTTGAGTAATAGGGCCCACACCTCCGGTCTCCTTACTAGGTTAACTGGGATAACAATATCTTTAAATAAGCAACCATAGCTGGATTAGGAATCATCTCTCGGGGGTCTAAAGAGTGAAAATGTTCTACTATCACTTCCCTTAATTGAGCTACAGTGGATACCAAACTTCCATTTGAGTTTTTAAGTACCTCCATTCTCATAGAATCTCTTATTTGCTTGCACATTTCAAATGGATCTCCGATGGGTGATTTTTTAATTCCAATAGTTAAAATAGCCTGCATGGTTTTACCCCTATCATATTGGAACTCTCTCATTTTTTCTTTTAGTTTAGCAATTTGTTCAGAATAATCAAACCTAGAAGTATAAGCTATAGTCATAATCCTTTGTAATTGGCCTTAAACTTAAATAGTGTAAAATTTGTAATTCTTAGCTTTTACTCCTTGAGTTTTGAACCATTTCCTTAAGTCTGCTTTTGTCTCTAGCCACCAGTCCCTAGGTCAGAATATAAAAGGCTACTGATAACCTAAGCTCTTACAAGGTGTTTCACCCCTGATTGTATAAAGGATGTTCTAGTGAGGAATTATTAAGTTTCCATCTAGATTGCTTTTCTCTTGCCTCTCGAAAGACCAAAGAACTTAATAAAAGAGTGATCTGAGAATTCACTGGGAAATATTTTAAAGACTCTATTTGCATATTAGGTGACACTAACATATAATCGATTAGGTGGAGCTCTTCCCCTTTTAAAAGAAAATCCACCTCCAGCCTGTAAAATATTATTACAAATCAAAAGGTCAGCATCTTTTATAATTTTACCTAAAGCATTAGAATCACAATATGTTTTTTTATTTAATTTACAGGCATGATCCAAAATAGGACAATTAAAGTCACCTCCCCATAATACTCTAACTGTTGTAAATAAAAAGGGCTGTACTGCTTTTAGACAATTAACTCTACCGGCTTTTGTTTGTGGGTTATATATATTAATAAACCTGTAACTTAACCCTTGCCACTTCCATCAATAATCAATACCCTTCCTGGAATTAGGTCTATCAAATTATGTAACTGGAAAGTATATGAATTAAACACAATTCCTATACCATCAACGGAATCCTCCCCAAATGACCAAAAGGAAGGGCCCCAAAACCAATCTCTTTTAAATGCCACCAACTTCTCCATGGAATACATCCATGTCTCTTGCAAGAAACAAACAGAGAGGGATATTCATGTATATAATAAAAAAGGGCTTGTCTCTTAACCGCATTCAATAAACTATGTGCATTCAAAGAACCCCAAACCAACCTCATTTTCCTTTTTCGTATTCAAACCATTATTTTTTCCTCTTTTTCTTTTTTTTATCTTTATAGTTATCCATAACTTGTGACCTGGTTGAGAGTGAGGATTTTTGTGAATCCGAATCTTCAACCTCCATCTCAGTATTACCCCAAGGAGAAAATAGTGCCGCATATGAGTTACTGGTTTCAATTTGTGCCACTGGGGGGGGAGGGAATTTTAAATGTAAATTCCTTGAAGATCTTCTTTGAGGTGGCACAGTCACTGGTTCACTTACAGTGACAACAGCCCCTGCTTCCTCTGTAGCCTCTTCCGAGTAACAAACTGGGAGAAAGTCTAAGAGGTTAAAAGGACCCATATTAGCCTTAGTTAACCTAGCAGTGTCTGGGGATGTCCTTTGCTGATTGTCACTACTTGACGGCATTGGCTTTTTCTTATCCAGGTCCTTACCTTTTATCCCCCCTTCTAGTTTAGTTAACTTCTTAACTAAGGGAGGTTTCGTCTGATTATTTGTGGGGGATAAAGGGCACACACTATGAGGAGAAACATTAACCATAGTTTCTTGAGCTTTTTGAATGAATACCTCAGAATTAGAACATGGGGATTTATTTTGAGCAGCCCAAGGACATATTTTGAACACATGACCTTTAGTTTCACACAGATCACAGCTTGATTGATTATTGCAAAACATAGTCAAATGCCCTACCTCCCCACAATTATCTAGCAGAGGTTGATCCACAAGCGTGAAAGATCGTTCTGGCCCCACATTTGTAACATGCAGGGCTGCCACTGTAATAACATACTCCTCTATCTTTCCCCAATAGAAAGGAATTAGGTATGTGCTCAATCCCTGCCTCTGATTGCCTTAGTTTTATTTTATACTTCCATCCACCAGTCCAAAACCCTTCTGTGTCTAAAATAGGTTCTGGCTCACTTAACACTTCGCATTTTTTTTTTAACCAAAAGGTGATGTCTTCAACCCAAACCCCTTCATTGCAAAACATTACTGTAACAAACTTAATCAGAGGTTTTGACAAGGGAATAACAATAAAAGGTGTCCATATTGGAGAAAACTTGACTTGGTTTTACCTAACACAGAATAGCTCCAAAGCTTGTTGTGAACGAAAGCTTATGTCATAATTATCCTCCCCTGAAATATTAATGAAGGCATAAACATCCTGTGGGGTAAAATGTAATGAGTCCTTTAGTAAAGTCTTCCCCACATAATACCTATCCGGCCTGACTTCTAACCCTCCTTTATACCTTAACCTCACAGCATTACGTCTTGGGGCGGCCTCCCATTGGGAATGTGAAAAAAGTTCTGACACTAAAGGCTTCTGAGCAGGGGTAGGAGGGGGGGTACAGCATTCTCAATTGAACCTTTCTGAATGGGCTCCTGCAAAAGGGGTTCCTGAAATATTGATGTGGAGGACTGATTAATCAACCTAGGAGTTCCTAAAGGAAGATGTAAAGCTTCTTTCTCCATCTGATTACTCTTCCATTAACAATCCTTTCTGCTGTTCACCAACAGGGGTCCACTCTGGAGAATGCTGAGATAAAGTTAAATCCGAGTCCCAAGCAGGATCAGGCTTCCATACACCTGAATTTGTCTGTTTTCACCCAGCCTCACATAAAGCTTTATGGGGTGACCAGGGTCTTGCATTCCTTCTTTCAATAAGTGAGGGATTCACTCGTCTGCAAATCAGAATTTAGTTTTTTGTTTTGTTTTATCAGTAAAAAAACTCTGTTGCCCTTTGTGAACCTTCTGACAATTGGTATTTAACTGCAGGGTCAGATAATGATTTCTCCAGATTCAGGTGCTTAAATACAAAACCTGCCACTTTATTCAACTGTGCCTTTTCGTTTTACAGAAGGCAGGAGGCAAAGATTTCTGGTCAGTTAGTTTTCTTTCATTACTTTGTTTTATTTCGTCAGGAGCCAAAACCGACTGTATGCATTCACTTTTCTCCGCGAAATTAGTGCAAGTCTGGATAGGATTCATTGTGCTCAGTTGCCTCCGGGAAATTCAGCTCGAGCTCTGTTGATCTAAGCTTTCTCCCACAGAGCTGCTGGCAATCCCAAAATCAGCCTTAACGCTGCCGATGCACTCTGCATTACTGCCATTCAGGCGTCTGCTCCCATTAGTAAGCTCAACGCACCACTGCGGAGCTTCTGCAATCAATGACAAGGCATTTTTTTTTTAAATCGGAGGCATTTTCTATTTCTGTCAACTCCATTCTGCCAAAGACAATATTTAAGCTTGACACAGTACCTTCAGGTTTTAAGGGCTCCTCAGATCGCGCCGACATCCTGTAGGCTGTTTGCTGAACTTTAAGCTCTTGTCTTTTTCTTACCGCCTGTAAGTTAAATTCCATCTCACCTCCCTCGGAGATTCCTGATGAAATAAAATCCTTTCTGTCACCAGGTAAAGCTATCGCAGCCCCACCTTGATTCTGACCTTCATTCTGGAGATTAATATGCACCTTTTCTGTGAGGATCACAGGTTCAAATACCGCCGGTTCCATTTTTACTCCCGTTGATGTGGTTACCGTCTGTTCATTTCCTTTTTTTTCTTTGTCCAATACTGAATGCTCCCAGTCAACCAAAATGTCTTGAAAGTCTAAGTCTGAATTTATTTCAGCCAAATCCACGGCTGAAGCCTCAGCAATGCCTGGAGCAAGAGTCGAGGCTAGCTCTCCTGCTCCACTAACTTCCTCCTCCTTCCCTGGTCCACTCGGAGTGGCCATCTTGGAAATGGCCTGTCCACCTACTGGCAACAACTCAGTGTCTGATTAGGGGAATTTCCCTGGTGTCCAGGCCAAATTTTCTCCATTCACTAGAAATACCAACAACAGCTTAATCTGGTTCAGTTTCAGTTGATTACTATCTGTATCCCCACTCCTGGGTCACCCCTGAAAAAAGGACTTCTAGTCTCAGTGGGCTTACCTGGTCAACAAAATTCAATAAATAAATAAATAAATTGAACCAGCCTCTCTTCTTTGAGAAACCTGTTAAAAAATGTGTCATTCTTAGTAACTGAGAATGACAATTTGACACTTTACACTACAAAAACTAAATTTCTGCAAAGGAGGACAAACCAAGCAAAAAGGAAAAATTAGATAAATTCTGGTGTTTATTATATTGCCTTGTGTGAGTGATGGCTTCAGTCACAGAGTTAATATCTTTTACAGCAGGACAGCTGATACTCAAATGTGTGTGTGGAGGGATGAAGACCTGCTTTGTCTCTGTCCATCATTAAATGTGGTAGTCCAGGCAGAACTGATAAATTCCAAACATTCTATACTGATTTGATGTTAACATCAGATTAGAGCAGGGAAAAATTAACTATTCTGCTTTAATGAACTGCTCACAAAATTCCAAGAATTTTATACATATAGAAAGGAATTCTGCGAAATGTTTCAATTTCTTTATGCGATAATACTTCAATTATTCTTGCTTCTAAGCACGCATACATTGCCACCCTTACATTTTGTAATGAGTGTAAAGGGATGTCAAGTTTCATGGCATTTGGAAGATTAATTTTGAAATCATAGGGGATCAAAATCTGACAATTAAATTTTTCACAAATTATTCTGAAAATATTTCTCTTGTGTATAACTTGGCCACTTTTTCAGCTCTTTGTTTCAGAAAACATATACATAACCTTCTTGGGAGGGTCTTCAAAATGTCTGTGGAGGGATTTGGTTCAGAAAATTGTAAATTACCATGGGTCATAATTTCACAGTTTAATCATTTGAAACTTCAAGAACATTTTCCAAAAATATGGACATGTGTAACTCCACTGCTATTGCAGGCAAACATCCCAACTATGGCATGCATAACCAATGTCAGGAGGTCTTAGAATCCAACAGATTATAGACATTTAGTTTAATAGTTTGAAATTTACAGTGGACATACCATAAATTACTAATAGGCACACTTTTTTCAGCTGTGGAAGTATAACAGGTAGTGCCACAAGAGTTCCACTTTTGGAATGCAACTTTCAAACTCATCACCACAGAATCTATTTAACTGTGCTGCACTGTTTGCAGACCTGCAGTTCCTTTTGGGTGCCTTTTTTGTCTTCCTACTTTGCTTTTTATGGCTGCAGTAGGTGGAGCCTGCAGTCGTTTTGTGTGTACAAAAGGAGTGATGTCATGTTTTCTGTCCGTGGAACTGACTGAAGGTGTAAATAGTCTCCTCCACATTACCCTCCTCCAAGAAGTGTTTTCTGCCCTCAAATAAATATGCATTCATGTTAGTCAATGATTGCAGGGTACTATTTTCTTTCTTAAATGGGTGGCACAAGAACTGGAACCTGAGTAGTGGGCGGCAGCTATCATTTTTTGGGGTAAGTAAGATACACCCCCATCCCCACCCGAGAAGCTCCAAAAGATCCACCCCCACCTTTTTTTGATTCATGAGGGAGGGGCATAAGGTTGATATCATGTTGGAACAAGACACACTAGTCTGGGACCTGGAGCAAGCAACAGAACAAGTCTGTGGAGTGATTGAATTGAGGAGCCCCTGCATTTTATTAAGGACTAGGAGAACAGAAGATACTCAATGCCTTCAAAGTGATTTAAAAACCCTTGGAACAAATGATTATCAGAGCCACCTGGGGACTCAGAAGGAAAGAGTAATTAAGGACTGCCTGGAATGATAGTTCCCAAGGAAAACAATAGACACAGCATTCTGATTCGGGTTGAAAGAGCCACAGGTTTTTCTTAAACATTTATATACTAAAAACATAAAGCTCAGCCTTTGGAATTAACTACATTTGTTTACTATTATATATATACGGTATATATACACACACATATATATATATATATATATATATATATATATATATATATATACTGTATATACAGTATATATATATATATATATATATAGTTTGTCTTTTTAGTTGTTTCAAAACTTTGAAAGCATTGGTGTTAGTATTGCATTTAGAAATAGAGTTTTTAATTGTCTTTACATTTAAACATGCTGTTTCATGTGAGGGCACATTTTTTTGAGGAGGGGGTTCAAATTATTTTAATCATGGGCATAGTACTTGGTAAACACAGCCTTTGATGATAAAGTGTATTTTTTCTTTTAAGTTTAAGAAGTATGCATTATATATAACTGTAGCAGTATTGTAATTGAGTTTATATGTGGCAAGTAGGTAGGGGATAGTGATTTGAATGTGGCAGTACGACAGATTTGCTAGGATAAATATATGCTGTCTTGCAAATAAGAAAAAAATTGAAAGGGATACATTTTGCAAAACAGTGATCCTAGTGTTTTTTTCTGCCTAGGCTGTGAGAGTATTTTTTTCTAACTTTGCCTGCTTTCCCTGGGTGTTTTATGACCTATGGGGCTGCTGTGTAGGTTTGTTTTATTGCATCTTGTCCGGGATAGTCTTCCCAGAGTGCCCTTTGGTTTGATGTCTAATAGCCCCTACAGCAGGCCAGTGTCCTGTTGGAAATGTAATGTGTACTGAGCCTGTGTTGTTACTGAGTTTTGCTTCTCTATTTTTAGAATAAGTTGGAGTGTGCCTTTTTACTTGATAAATGTTTGTAAAAGTGTAAATCATATTTTCTAGTGCAATTGTGATTTACTTAACTGTGTTTTGTAGATCTGACTCCTGACTTCTTTTCATGACAGGCAGTTAATATTCCTGGAACAGATTTTGCCTTTGAAGCTCCTACAAAGTGATGTTTTTATGTCACTGTGTAGTTCCTCACTTTATAGGTGCATCAATGGTAAAGCCTTTTCATGCAGGAATGTTTACTGCCTGTCATAAACAGAAATCAGAAATAAAATCTACCAAACACAGTTAAGTTAGCTTCAAAGCCAAACCTGTTTGTGCATGGAAAGATGTTACAGAAAGGAAGACATGCAATTATTTCAAGTCTACAAGTTAAGCAACTATTTTTTTTTAAACAGCCTTGGCTCAGCTTACATTCCTATCCTGATCACTCATTTTCACAAATAAATTCTGAGAGATGTAAAGTCCCTCCTGCTGGGTATATGAAGTATTCGCACCTGTCCTCCAACCTTGCCCCCCCCCCCACCTTGCTTTGTATTTTACATCAGCTGTAGCATTTCAGTAAAGCAAGAGGTGACAATGTGTATTTTTTTCTGGACTTGCAATGTTAATTGAGCTATCCCCAATCTGTATCCTTTCAAGAACTACTTTATGTGGTGTGCATATCAGCGTGGTTGTTTCACTCTTATTTACAGCTTTACACCTTTATCAGTTTTTATTTGTAATTTATTTTGCCCTTTGAATAACAAGCTTCAATACCTATAACTTATCAGTTTCTTTATTATGATCTCAGTAATTTCTGAAGACCCCCTTGTAAAAGAGGTGCTAAACACAACTTGGTTTTCTTTGTCTTTTTTTGTGTGTAGTGTTATGAAGCTTGTAACCATAGAGGCAATGGGGCAAAACACATACAGTATCTTACAAGTAATGACATATAAAAAACACATCATGAACACACTAACACCAACGAAAACACTCTGTATACTGAGTCCTCCCAGTTCCTGGAAAACAAATCATTTCTTCAATGTGGACTGTCAGGTATTCAGGTTGTTCTCAGATTAAATGTTACTTTTATAATTATAGATTTAACAAGGGTATGTTGTAAAGTACTGGTTTGTTTAAATGTTAATTGTAGTCATGCTGATATCACATTATTCAGGTTCGATATCTAGAAATTCCCATTTTTTTTGTTTTTATGGTCCAAGTTATTTTATGATACATGCATTTTCTGAAAATCCTAGGGCCTGTCTTACTGCTGTGCACAGCTACTAAGTGCTCCAACTGTAATTAAAAAATGAAAAATGTAAAAATAAATAAATTAAAATTCATGTAGTCTACTAAGTACAATTGATTGGTACAGGACCTGCAAAACAACTTGTAATGTACTGAAAGTAAACTCAAAAATAGTTTTAAGTTCTTTTCACATCCCGTCATATAGTGGTATGAGAGAAACACAATGACGTGAAACCCAGGAACCCCACCATCTGAATCAATAGGGAATGCACATTTCATAAAGTATAGTAAAAAATAAAAAGATGCAATGCATAAATCATAGAAACATAGACTTTGACGGCAGATAAGGACTGCTTGGCCCACCTAGTCTGCCCATATCCCTACCTAATGTATAAGCTGCAGATCCTAGTTAACCAACAGCCTATTTCTTCCTACCCCCCCCACAAGAATTGCCTTATGTCTTTCCCATACATTCTTGAATTCCCCCACTATTTTTGACTCCACAACCTCCTCATTAAGGTCATTCCATGTGTCCACCACCCTCTCTGTGAAAAAATACTTCCTCACATTACCCCTGAGCCATTCACACTATATCTTCAAATTGTGTCCCCTTATTCTTGCACATCTCTTTTTCTGAAATATGCCACCCTCTTGGACTTTGTTGATTCCCTTGAAGTACTTAGAAGTTTTTATCATGTCTCCCCTCTCCCTCCTTTCCTCAAGGGTATACATGTTAAGCTCCTTAAGTCTCTCCTCCTATGGCTTCTGTTGCAGACCCTGCACCATTTTAGTTGCCCTCCTCTGGACTGTCTCCATTCTGTCTATGTCCTTGCAGAGATGGGGTCTCCAGGACTGGATGCAGCACTCCAGATGTGGTCTCACAAACTATCTGTACAGAGGGATAGCAACTTCCTGTTTTCTACTGGTGTTGCCTCTCCCTATACATCCCAGTATCCACAAGTCATCCCTACCGCCTTCTCACATTGCTTGCTAACCTTTATGTCATCTGATATGATTGCCCCCAGTTCTCTTTCCATTTTTGTTGTTGTTACTACTCTCCCCCCCTTGTGTACTCTTCCCCTGGGTTTTTGTTTCCTAGGTGAATTACTTTGCACTTCTTTGCATTGAATCTAAGCTGTCATACTTCTGACTATTCCTCCAACCTTGCCAAGTCCCTTCTCATCCTTTCCACTTTCCCCTGTGTATCAACCATGTTGCAGATCTTTGTGTCTGCAAAAAGGAATACTTTTCCTTCCAGTTCCTTGGCATCCATCATGACGACTAGTTGAGGTATCTTTGCATGGTATGGTCAACCCCCACTTCACCGGTGCAGTCTCTGTTCTCTCAAATAAGATGGAACATCTTGGTGTAATGAGTATGGAATGTTAATTTTGTGATTGATATCATGAGTGTCACTGTTTGCGCTATGCAAAATCCCCCTCCCCCCCAAAAAAGGATAATATAGAAATATCCCCAAGGTGACAAATGCATTGTCATATATTAAATAGCAGTCCCCTAATATCTGAAATTGGACTGATCCAAACTCTATAATTCCTAGGTATAAGTCTGTGTATAACAGAAACTGGAATAAGTGTTGCTATGTAAAATAGAAGCACCCATGTGTTATCTGGGAAAATGTATGTATTATCCTAAATTTTTTTTTGTTCTAATTGTGCATAGAGGAAAGTGATACAGTACTGATGTCAATCACAAAAGTAACAATCTGTAGTCAATAGATACAATGTTGCATCTTATTATAGAGAACAGGGACTGCATCTGCAGAACAGGGGCTAGCCATGCCATGCAAGTATAGGCCAACTGAGTCATGATATTTGGTTTGATTGGCCTCAAAATGAATAATGAAATGTGCATTCCTAATTGATTCTGCTGGTGGGGTTCCAGGGTTCTGAATCAGTCTGTTTCTATCGCTATGAATATATGATCATTACACAAAACCTTTATTGCTTACCATTCCTTCCATTAAAATCAACACCTCCTTATATTTTCCTAATAATGTGTCTGCCTTCCTTAAAATAGAAAATAAAATAAATCTTACTTATTAAAATGCACTGTGTTGTTTCTCCATGTATCCTTCACAATTCAACACAATCTTACTAACTTCATTATGCAGCCATGGTGGATCTGACCAGAATTTGTTTTCTCAGATGTCTAGATTGACTCAGTGAAACTGCTTGTCACACTGATTTCCTCTTTGTTTATCAGACATGCTCCCTTTAAAAAGAGCAGCACCTATACCTTTTCATGTTGGACCTTTCTCTTTGGAACAGCCAGAGATTCCTCTAGCTGGTACTGCAGTAATTTTTTTTCTCCCACTAGATCTCTTTGCTTCTCTACCCTTAGTTAGCACATGCATCTGACTTTTGCCACTGATGACGCCTGCTCTAGCTGGCTTCCCTATCCAAAAGTTTAAATCCCTGTGACTTCTCTTTTAATAGACATCACGACATTCCCTCCCTTTTGGAAAAACTTTAGTCCATCTTTGCTTGCATATGGATTGCATGTGTTTGACTTGCACACAAGGCAGGCAAATCAACTTGCCTGCACTAGCATCATGGTCATGCTATGCCCCTCCAAACTTCCTGTTACAGTGATGCCCAGGATCATGTCCCATCCTGACTAATGGTATCTAAATACTTCTGCCTCAATGACCTCAGTTGCAACTAGTGGTAATGCTACGGGTTACTATTTTCTAATACTAAACTATACATTGTTATTTGCAGGGTTGTTAAAGAGTCAACAGGTGGCATGTACAAAAACAATGCCTCACATGTGGTGCCACCTAAGCTGTTTATTATGTGAGCTCTAGTGGCTAGCTAAAAGGACATAAGCAAGTGCAAAGTGATCACCTTTTTTCTATTCTTGGTGGTTCCTGTAACTACATACTGATTGATTTATGGGTATCTGACACTGGGCACTCTCTACTTTTACTTTTACTATTGCACACCTCTGAATTCTACCATCTTATCCCGCTTTCCAGCTTTTTTCTTCCTCATCTATGGCAGATCGAGTGTATGGTTTGGCAAAACAAATGGATATATGGATTATTTTCAAGTTAGTTATGTTTAGCACATGGTGCTAAGTGGACAAAAGTGAGAAAAATTAATTTAGCTCAAAGCTCTTACGTCTTCATTCACTTCTATTGAAAACATACAATTTCAGCCACTTACAGTAGCACCATTTTATTTTCATGGAATCATCACACTGAGCAAAAATGGGTATCACTTCACTTTATTGAGTCAATTACAGTGACTATATATGAGTGACTGTAGTTGAGTGCAGTCACTTTGAGCAATAGCACAAACACAGTGGTCCGGATATTCAAACTGCGCCCAAAATGTGCGCAACAGCAGGAGCAAGCACAAACCAATTGCGCATATGCGCAACAAGTGCGATATTCAAACATGGAGCAGAACAAATTGCACAAGCAGCCAATGTCTGAATATAGCACTAACTGTGCCATAGCGCAACCAGGAAGGAGAAGCTGAGCAGAAATGTTGCTCTATAGTGCAACCAGGGCAGCCCAGCTGAGCAGTCCAGAGGTGCAATAGTGCAAGCAGAGCCCCCCCTCACAGCAATGGAACTGCACATCCAGGGAGGCAGGCTGGGGCCCACCTCCAGCCATGCCACACATGGGCACAGGAACACACTGCAGAACCAACAAGACACCAGCACACCCCAAGCACAGCATCGCTGGGGGTGTGACGGATGATCTACTGGCCCATGGGGACAAGCCAACAAAGCACAGCAGAGCCATGACACCCCAGCACAACCACTGGCAGGCTGAGGTGCCACACACGGGGGTTGACAACCACAGTGCACATCAGCCCCGTACGCTGGCACACCTGCACCTTGACCCCGGGACACCACCCATGTGCAGTGACTGGCACTGCAGGAAACCATGCATCCCCCCCAGCACACGTCAACCCCGTGCAGCACAGAAGCATACAAGCCAGACACACCCTGTGCACCCGGCAGTGGGTGGCAGCAGACGGCAAGACCAACAGAAAGTCACTGCCATGCCGGTGATACCTCCCCATGCACACACGCAGCACACACACACACACACACACACACACACACACACCCAGGACCATACCACCCCAGATGGCATGTACACCACTGCAACTGAGCACCCATAGCCAGCTGCAAATCAGAGACCAACACAGTATTCATATCAAAATATAAATGTATTTTTAAAATTTCAAATAGTAAATAACAAAACAATAAACAACAACTATTTACAAGGGGGGGACGGGTACAAGGTAGGGGTGTTCAAGGGGTAAGGATGAACAACTTGGAGAGCGAAGGCAGGGTGGTAGGGATGGGAGAAGTGGGAAGGGTATTGTGTCCTAAGGCCCAGCTGGCTGGTTATCCTGCACCTGGTTCCTCTCTCCCCTGTGACTCCTCCTCCACAGGCCATGTTGCCTAATGGACGCCAGGATGGCCTGGTTTTCAAGGCACACCTGTGTCAGGCCCCGAATGTCTCGATCTATCCTCTGGAGAACTTCGAGGCCTAGGAAAATGGGAACACAGTCAATGGCTGTCACTGACCACAACCCTGAACACCACCCAACCTGCAAGCCATATAGCCCAATGTCCCGCACCTGTGATGGCATGCACCCACCCACAGTGAACATGCACATGGCCATCACAAACAGGTGGCACCAGCTATTTGCACCACTGCACACACACACACTGCCCATGTCCATCACAGCACAAACAAGGCTGTCAAGTGATGTGGCAACGTGGTGCGATGCCAGTTACTCAGCTATGTGCCCAGTGCATGCATGGACCACCAGTGACGCATACACAGACGTGCTGTGATACTGGACAGTGATGCATGTCATCTGTGTCGTGCATACATACATAGATACATAGACAATGTAGGCAGATAAGGGCCTATGGCCCACCCAGTCTGGCCATTGGAGCTTGTAAGTTCACTTTGTTTTACTATAAGTCTGTTGCACCTTACTCCTGACCTCCAGAATTCCTTTATGTCTATCCCGTGCATTCTGAAATGCCGTGATTGTTTCAGCCCCCACCACTTCCTCTGGCAGGGTGTTCCACTTGTCCACCACCCGTTCTGTGAAGAAATTCTTTCTCATGTTTCCTCTGAATCGTCCTCCCTCCAACTTCATCCCATGCCCTCTAGTCCTGGAACATCTTTTTCACTTAAAAATAGTGTTTTCCTGCACCCTGTTCCTCCTGTAAGATACTTGTATGTCTCTATCATATCCCCACCTCCTCTCCTCCAGGAGTACATGTTCAATTCCTTCAACCTGTCTTCATCGGACTTGTGATGCAATCCATGCACCATCTTTGTTGCCCTCCTCTGAACCTTCTCTCACGCAGTCTATGTCCTTCGTAGGTATGGTCTCCAGAATTGTACACTGTACTCAGGTGGGGCATCACTAGTGTCTTGTATAGTGGAATTATGACCTCCCCTTTCCTGCATGGTTGTGTTGTGCATGGCTGGTGGTCTTGCCCCCCCCTTCATGCAATAGCATCCATGAAGTAATGATACTCACACTCCTCAAGCAGCTGGGTCTGGCGCTGATGCTGCTGCTGCTGCTGGGGTGCAACACCCACCGGCACCGGGGCCCTGGCATGGCCCTCCTCACCCCATGCCTGCATCCTCACATCCCAGCCTGTGGGAGACATATGTTGAGACAAACATCAGTGTGACTCCAAAGCAGACTGCCCCCTGCCCCAGTGAGAGTGCCTGCCCACACAGCCAGACCCATGCATCTCACATCTGCACACACTGACACAGCCAACCATGGCAGAGCCATCACCTATGCACAGCCACCAAAATGCACTCACACCACTACAGAGAATACAGGTGCATAGATGGTACACCCACCTGGCCTAGGCACCACTCCCCGCCTGGCACGTGACAGCAGCTGATCAAGAAGCTCCAGATCCCTCCGGCGGAGGTCAGCTTACCGGTACCGGCACTGCTCAGCTGACTGGCACCGTCCAGTGACCCCCACCAGGTCAGTGGCCACTTGCTGCCACACCTGCGTCCTGGCAATGGTGAGGGGTGCCTCACCATAAAGTGCCCCATAGTGGGGCTCCACTAGGGCCTCCAAGTTGGCCAGTTTGACTGGGCTCCACAGAACTGCTCTTCTGTGAGCCATGGTACCAACTTTACAGCAGGCAATATGGCGCCCCGCTGCACCGTAACCCCTCGTGGAGATGTTGTGCAATAGACCACCACAGGTTCCAATTGCGCTGTTCGAACAGCGCCGTCACTTCACATAGCGCTGTCACCAGACAGTGAAATAGGGCCGTACACATGGCAGCCGAACAGGGCCAGGGGCCAAAGGTTGGACACAAGGTCATGGGCAATGACGCAAGGCCACGCACAGTGCCATCTGACGTATACACATCCTGCGTGACTGACCAGCTGCGTACCAGTGCCACAGTGGACTATTGCGCAGTAGTGCCACAGCGCCAAATAGTGCCTAGTGCTGTAGAGCCACTGGCACAATGGTGGCCATGGTCTGAATTGCCGATCGCACACAGCACGTCAGCAGCATTGCAGACGCCTGCATAAGCTATCTGGGCATGCGCAGTGCAGTGTACCACACAGTCACAGATCTGCGCCATTGGTTCAGCCGACTCAACCGTATTGCGCAAAGCGCAAATTCGCGATATTCAGCCAACACATGCAAATCATCTGATCCACCATTCAAAGGTGTAGTGGCGCGATTTGCATGTCATTATAGTTGATCCACTCCTAATTTGCATGCATTGCACTATAAATGTGCGACATTGGGCTGCGCTGGCCAGATTCGGTTACTGCAGGTGAGAGGTGAGTTGCATGCTGTGTGATGTTCTGGACAATGGTCAGCAGGAAAATGCTGTAGACTGCACAGTGACAGGTGTCCACTTGCCCCCATAGAGATCGCCATGACCGAGCAGAGCCAAGGTGAGGGTGAGGACGGTGGGCGTAGGAGGAGGCCCAACTTTACCCCAGCAGAGACAGAGGCCCTCTTCCAGGCCTACCTGGATGAGGAGCCAGTACTGAGTGGATGGAGGGGCACCCCTCAGTCCCATGCGGCTGCATGGAAGGGGGTAGCTTGGGCCGTGAACCTGCATGGAAGCCACCAGCGCTCCGTGCAGGAATGCAAGAAGAAGATGGGGACAGACTGCAGGAGGTTGAAGGAGAAGGTAGCAGCCTTCAGGGCGGCACGTGCTGGCACTGGCGGGGGCCCGCCAGTGGTGTTGGAGCAGACCCGGCTGAGGAGACACTGGTTGCATCAATGCAGCAGGCGCTATTGAGGCGTACCAGGAGGTGGATTCAGACAGGTGGAAGCCCATCACTGCACGGTATGACATGGTGGTGTTGTTGGGGGGGGTTGGGGGGAAGGTTGTTCACATGCACTCACATGTACTCTCTTTCTGTTACAGATCCTGTTCGTCTTCAGGAGATGGTGGTGGTGGGTCCAGGCAGTGATGATGACCTGCTGGTCATGGAGGAGGGTCCATCCACCTCTATCACCAGCCAGCAGGCACTGCAGCAGCATGCACGCTGGGCCGCCAACTCTGGTGTCGGTGATTCGGGTGCAGGGGTGCACAGCCTGTGTCTCAGCAGTCTGGCATGCAAGCATGCCAGCACGCTGTGACTATGGCTGTAGCACGTACCGGCACCATTAATGGTGCAAGGACTGCAATGGGCAGTGATAGGTGTGTGTCCCATGACGGACACACAGCAGGCCAGCACGTGCCCCTGGGCCTTTCTGGTTCCAACTTATGTACCAGCATGCTGGCACAGTCCCAGGCTGTGCCTGTCAGCACCGGTGGGGCAGCACCGGTGGCTGTGCAGGTGTCTGGCACTGTTGCTAGCACAGCGGTGGAATGAGTGGACCCTGGGGCACAGCAGTTGGTGGGGCAGCAGCAGCAGTCACCCACCAGGTCTGGGAGCACAATGTCAAGTGGTGGCACATGTCCGCCACCCTTTTATCCACCCATTCCTGGTCCTGGCAAACAGCGCCCACCCTCAAGGGGTGTTGTGCATCAGGACCTTCTACACCCTGGGGGACAGGATGCCGTTGGGGCACAGTACCCATTGGATGAGCACACCTGCCTGCTGTGGGAATCAGTACAGCTGCAGAGGCGGGTTGCAATGTCCGTGGAGGCACTGTCTGTGGCTGTGGAGTGGAACAGCAGGGAGTGTGCTCTGGACCGTGCAGAGCTGGTGCGTATGCGGACGGATGTGACCGCCGCCATTGACAGTCTGACCCAGGCAGTGGTCTCTGTCGTGGACGCATTGGGCACACAGTCAGTAGCCCCTGTACCGCACACCCCACGCAGTTCACTCTCCACTCCCATTCCCCGGCGTGCGACACTCAGGCCTGTCGACACCGGGTTCTGCTGTGGCCATCTCGAGCACCCCTGGTGCAGGTTTGTTCGGCATACTGCAGACCCCTGTGTGCGAGGCACGCTCGCTCGCACAGTGGGACCCTGGTGGTGCAACAGTGCCTCCCCATGTGGCCCCTGCTCAGCCTGCCAGTGCTGTTGGGTCACAGTGGGGCCACCCACACATCCGCGGTGGCCGTGGGACAGTGCTACATGACTGAGCTGTCTCCCAGTGCGGGCCCTGTCTGGTGCTGCCATGTGTGCAATGTGTGTCATGGTGGGCAGTGCACTGCTGGGTGCTCTGCTCACCACGCCGACACACGGACCACCTGCACACCCTCCCAACTGCTGTCCACAGGTGCGTGTGCATGATGATGCCTTCATTGTACTGTACACCAAGGTGCAAGGGTGCCCAGCATCTGACACACATACTTGGACAGTACAGGTGGTGGGGGTGGTCGGTGGTGCTGTGTGTTAGCAATGTCGGTTCTGCTGTGCTGTGCATGTGCCCATGTACGCTCTGTGCCTGGTGTGTGTGTGTCCATATGAGTGCTCACCCCTCCCTGATGGTGTGTTTGTAATCCTGGACCCTTCCACTCCCCTGGCCGTCATGCACCCCTGGTGTGTTACCCTGTGTGCCTGTGGTTTGCGCATGGACAGTGTTGGTTGCACATGTCCCCTTGACTTACCTGTGTTCTGCATAGTGCTCCTCTGTGATGGTGTCCCGGTGCAGCTGGGCCTGCCGGATCAGTCAGGGGTCCCACCGTCCTAGGGAGGGCTGCTCATCACCATCAACACCGGCGCCACTGGCATCCCCATCGCTGTCCCCCTCTTCAACCTGTAAGGCTATCCCATAGACTTTGGCCATGTTGTGCAGGATGCAACAGGCCAGGAATATCCCACAGGCCTTTTGGGGGCTGTACTGTAGGGCACCGCCGGAGGTGTCTAGGCATTGGAAGCATGCCTTGAGCATCCCAAACACCCACTCTATGATGTTGCATGTGGAAACATGTGCCTCATTATAGTGTTGCTGCGATGGGGTCATGGGGCGCCGGTACAGAGTGAGCAGCCAGGGACAGAGTGGGTATCCGCTGTCACCTGTGTGGAGATAGTGGAGATCAGTCTCATGTTCAGGTCCATATTGCCCATATCCCTGTGTGCCACTACCATGGCACCTGTGGCATTCCCACCCTTGCCCCGAGTTTGCATTCCATACATGTGTACTCACCCACTAGATGTCCTGTGAGGATGTCCCCACTCTCGAATCGATGGCACAGTGCGGACTGATACCATATGAAGGCATCATGTGCTCCACCAGGGTGTGTGGCACAGACATTGATTATGCGCCCAGTGGCATCACACACCACCTGGCAGTTGACACTGGAGAATCCCTTTCTGTTCCTATATGCGAGCCCATCGGGGCCAGGTGGCGTGCGAATGGCCACATGGGTGCAGTCTATGGCCCCTAGCACGTCAGGCATACGTGCTACCCTGTGGAACTCCTGCATGTTTGCTGTACGCTCTGCCATGGTGCTGTGGAAATGGATGTACTCCGCAGCATGTGGCAGCAGTGTGCTGAGGAATTGGGTGAGGATGCACGACGTGGCCAACTGTGTGATGTCTGTGGTGTCCCCTGTCGGCCTCTGGAAGGTGCCCATGGTGAGCAGACACATGCAGGCTGTCACCTTGGTCTCCACCGACAGAGCATGACTCCATCGTGAGGGTGTCTGCATCACATCATTGCACAGCTCATAGAGCCGTCTCAGTATTGCCCTGTTCAGGTGGTACCGGCCCACGATCTCTACATCTGTGTACAGCTCAAAGCTGATGAGGGCACGGTACTGCCTGTTGGGGACATACTGCCCACGGGCCCTTCCAAGGCCACGTCCCCTGCAGCATGCATTCTCACCCTCATTACAGCTTCCATGTGGAAGCTGGCACTGTCCATCTCCTGGCTTCTGACCCCCTGCTGCTGTTGCTGTGTTACCCCCGCTGTCCTCACTGCCTTCCACTGCACGGGCTCACCCTGGCCTCTACAGCCTATGGCCCACACTTTCCTTGCCTGCCCTAGCCTGTCTGTTGTCTGTCTGTCTGTCTGTGTCTCTCTCTCTCTCTCTCCCCCCCCACTTGGTAGCCTTGTAGCGTTCTTGCGCCGCTTCCTTGAGCCTTTTATTTTGCTCATTTCCACTAGTGCGCAATTTCCGGCTGTGCCGCTATTGCGCATCGCGCAAGTCTTTGAATATTGCATTGCGCTCTTTATGCATGGATCCACCCCCTTCAGTTGTGCATGCCTTCATTTTCATTGCGCTGTTGCTCAGCATGTTTTCGGTGGCGCAACTGCCTCCTTCTGAATAGCGCAAAATGGTGCAATTTTGGACTTGCGCATGCGCAGCCCTGTTGTGCATGGTGCAACCCTTTTGAATATCTGGGCCAGTGTGTACAATAATGAGCGAATTTCACATTTAACAGAGGAGGTGATAACAATGACTTACCATTCTGGTGACTAGTATTGTAGCTTACCTCCACCATCCAAGAGCAGTGTGGAATTTGAATCTAAAAGAGTGGGGGTTGGGACGCAGCTCCCTGTGGGGGGATGTAGGGGGCATAGCCCCCCCGAGTGACATGGGAGCACAGGAGGTATAAAGGTTGGTTGTATCCTTAGGTAAGTCTTTATGCTGGTATGGTGGTCAAATTCATAGACAGCCAGAGGGATATGCCTGAATGGGGCTATTGTAGCTAACATGTACCGTTAGCTCATAATGCATTCACTGGCTGTGTAGTCACTGGGTGGTGCAGTCACGTTAATTGTAGGCATTAAAATATTTTTGCTTAAATTGTACTCGCTTGATAATCCTCGCTATATTGAGATGGAATCCAAAAATGGTGACAATTGTAAATTGCAGAGAAGATACCTAGTTCTTCAGTAACTTCCACAAAATCTTTAAAAAATTCCAGAAGTGTCACAAAAGTTAATGAACTTTGACTTTAATTACTAGTGTTAATTTGCAATTTTGGCTGGCAGTAACTTCACCATCATTAAAGCAAGAGATTAGAAAGTTAAAACAGACTTATTTTTAAGGTCTAGTACCCTACCAAAATGTGTGACATTGTGTTTTCTAGTAGTTACAGGGTCTAATAATTGTTCAGTTTATGTATTTGCAAAATGTCATTTAAAAAGTCTTGTATGTGTGGCTACTTTAACTCAACCCAGTTTAAAGCTAGAGATCATAAACTTGGCACACATATTGATGTGATCTATGAGGTAGTGGACATTAAATACAGTAAATGTGCTGCAAATTAGACAAGCAGTTTTAAATTAGATGGCAATAACTGCAATTTAAATGTTGGCTACATTTTGTGAGCTTTTCAAGAACATTTTGTGAAATTTCATGAAAGATAAATCATAATGTTGTCCAGATTCTGGCAGCTGAAGTTAAATGTTGCCTAGCCTATCATCAGATACCATAGAGTAAAAGTGATTTTAGGTTGTTTTCACAAAGTTGCAAGCTTTTAATTTAAGCAGCAGAAGAGCTTTTTCTCAAGACAATATCAGAAATGCTAAGGCTTTCATTGAATAAAGGTTACCTACTTTGACATACCATATGAGGTTCTGGCAGTCAGGTGGTAATGAATTAATCTGAGAGCTAATCAGTCTGATAAAAACATGCATGTCATCTCAAAATTAAGGAATGAAGAGACAGTAAATTACTTCTCCCATTGGATGTGAATGGGGAACACTCACTTAAAAAAGTGATTGCTGCCAGTTATGGGTAAAAGACATGCAATGTATGATTTTTTGTTACTTACTTAAACTGTATTTTTCTCGTCACTCAAAGGTTGATTTAACAATTATGCAAATTTCTAGCAGATGTACAGTACAGTAGATAACAGTGATACAGTCTGCTCCAGTTGAGATGGACTTGCCTATAAAGGGCAACCAGGTATTAGGAACAGCAACTATTTCCCAAACTAACAATAGTAAAACCAATACATTTACTTCTAGGTGTTATGGACAGCAGTTTCATTTATTGCCAACACTATGAAGCTTTTATTAGCATTTCTAGTAATTTTGGTAAAAAGGGCTAGTGCAGTGCTGGTGCAAGAGTTGGCAATGTAGAACTGAAATGGATGAGCTACATAGATTTATTTTCTTTCAAAGTATTTGTATAAAGACTTTAAAAAATATTTTTTTTAGTAAATTAAGTAAACTAAGAGGACATTTTTTTTACATGAAACAGATACTGTAACAACTGCTTTGGTTCTAAATGCCCTAGATCTCAACAGCTAGTCAGTAGATTTAATATTGTATTACTTCCTTTAGCAATAAACTTCCATATAAAAATTAATGTTTCCAGATAGTAAAATTATTATAAATAAACACATTCATAACAGTAACATAATTACTGAGTAGGAGTTTAAGTAATATCTAACATTTTACAATTAATTCTCATTCACTCTGAGTCTTTGCTTACACACATACAGTATATACACACAGATACACCTAACACATAGGCTCCATTTCCCCCAGTATAGATAATGGATGTAATGGACAAATGCTGGGTATACAAATGCGCCTGTTATAACATGCTTGCACTGTAACAGAGGCATGTTTAAGAACCCATTAGATACAGTATACCTCTTAATAGAGGCACTTTAGGCACAATAACCAGTGAGTATTATAGCATGATTAGGGAATGCAGCCTTCTTCTACCCTCAGTCTTTAATATGAATCCTTATTATTGCATTACATAATATTTTTTTTCACATAATTCTAACATTAGGAATGTTTAGATATTGAAGAGCCAGTGCACCCTGTGAACGCACCAGTCATTTTTTTAAAGACTTTCTTTCTGTTCTTTTTGGTACTTAGAACATGTCTAGCCAGACATCACTAGGTTGTTCTACCCTGCCTGGACACTGACAAATCTGGTTCCATTTGGTTTCATACCTCATCATCATTGTACCTGGAACCTCACTGTCATCTTGGTCTTTTGTCATTAGGGATGGGTGATTATTTTAGATAAGTAAAGAACCTGCCCCATTTTCAGTAAAATAACCTTGTCAGAACTATTGCTGTGCAGAATCAACATTCTGCAAGTGGATTTACAGCAAATGTCAAAATTTGACTTGCATGAAAGTTTTGATTGCACTTTGAAGAAATTCCAACGTAGGACTCCATGTATTATGGATTGATGTATTAAATTGCATATTAGGATTCCAGCAGAACTGACTACTCAGTTATCTACAGAACTGTGGAATGATTGTATGTATTGTGGATCAATATATTTAACTGCAGAGCAGAATTCTGCAGAACTGTCATTTTATGGGTAATCTGTAGCATTCGATGATTCATCCAGAAAATGTCATGGACTGGGGAAAAACTTGTGACACCCATTCCAAGGATTCATATTTTGTCAAAGTTGGGATTTTGGGAAATTTCATGTATTTTTTTTTAATTCAAATTTGCAGTTTCCTTTCTGCACTAATTAGAACATATTTTTTTCTGGTTACCATAGTGTTCTGGTTATTTTTAAAACATTTATAATTAACCTTAACATACTTCTCCAGCTGGGTTTATTTTGAAAGAAAGCCACTGGTGGTGCTAGAAAGAGCCAGAAAAAAGTCTTGCAGTGAAGACAAGACCTGGTTATCCAGGTGTGACTTAAGTCACTATGCTCACAGTGGTGCTACATAAGAGCTATTAACTATCTACAGTAAAGGACACTAAATATACCTACAGTAGTAACACTCCAAGTGGTTTTATGATTCCTTTTTCCTTCACTGTCTATGCTATAGTTAATGGTTTAAAAATGATGGTTCAAATACTTCATACACTAACCTAAAAAGTTCAGAATGCTCTGATAACCTTTAGATACATATCAGAACCTTAACAATACTTTCCAGAGCTGGATCTGATTTCCAGGTGCAAGAGGGTGATGGATGAGTAGAAAGAGGAATTGAAATAACTCAACAGGTGTGTCAAAGCCACAGACATACTAGATAAGTGCCATATATTAATCAGTACCAAGCAGCAAGAGCTAACAGTTTCAGGATGCTAGTGAATGTATGCCCACACAAAATGAGCAACACAGAATTAGAAAGGTTGTGAAGTTTTAATATTCTGGTGAAGTTCAGGTGAATTTGTCAGATTTGCCTTCACAGATATATTTTCAGAATATTTTTTTTCTATTCAATATGAAATTCACCTTGGGCAACTTTGTCTGTAACTTTGCCCTTGGGGTACACCAATACAAAGTTTGATAAAATTGAGGCTACTGGTAAACACATGTCTTAAGGTCAGCATCCCACCATCCCCCAAATAAGCCCCTGTAACACCCCTGTGGTACCACCATCACAGGCTGCATTCACTTATCAATCTCAGTCAGGAGCAATTCTAACATTTTCTGACACCTGCATGATTCAGTTGCACTCTTCATTGCATGCTGACAGATACCTGGAGTGCTGCTACCTCTGCAGTTAAACTTGGTAAACTTTTCAGCCAGTCAGAGTCAAATTCTAGCCCAGGTACCTGTTCCCAATTGCTGTAATGCACAGATCAGAGCTACCAGCAGTTTGGCAACTGGCCCACATATCAGTAGTGAGTCATATATAAACGGATAATGAATGCAACAGGGCATGGGTTACGATGTGTGACACGGTCACATAAAGTTCACTAATGGCATGGGTGGGGAAGTACATTCATAAGGGAATCTGCCATTTAGGGCAGGCACATGCCATTAACCTTCTATATCCCAAGTGTTTCACAAAAAAGAAGTCAGTAGATCAATTACCACAATTTTTGCACTTGTTACATTCAGTTCCCAGGCAATGGTATGATTTGATGGGTATTTGGAATGACCCTCAAACATGCTATGCAGTGTTGGCTGAAGGTTTCTGGGACTTGGGCTTCCAAACAACTGCACTCAGCTTGGCAGCATGGCTGAGGGGATAGGATTTTACTCTAGAGGATTCCTGGATGCTGCTTGAATGAAAGCAGTGTTTTGTGGTGTTTTCTGAATAGGGGTTTGATGTATTTTAGTGCATCTGAGTGCTAGTACTCAATTTACCACTGCTACTGTGACAACTACTAGGCAATTCCATAGACTCCTCCTCATCCCTTTAGTAAGTCTCATCAGTCAATCCTGCCTCCACTGGGACTGTTTCCCTGCCACTTGAGATGCCTTTGACAATTATTCTTATTTTTTATTTAATATATTTTATTGATTTATTTTTTTAATTTAATATACTTTATTGATTTTTTAAGAGTATACAGTAAACACAAACCTCAGTAATGAACAAAAAACAAATATAAACAAACATCATAACACATACACTTACAAGACACTTATCAAAAATCCTTAACCCTTCCCCCTCTCCCATCCCCACACAGAGGCATATCATATACACATAAAAAAACAGACAATTCGGAATAAGTATCTGACACCTCTCCCTCTACTTGGATCTCTTTCCAGTCATTTTGTATATTTAGATTTTTACTATTACAAGAAAAAAAATGAATAAATCCTGCTACAAACCTAAATACCAGCAGCAGACAACACTCACCAGAGGGATTAGCAGTGTGAACTGAATCAGAACAGAACCGTTTAATGAGTTAACAGTAGCTATAATAATACTACCAAAAAAATATATCTGGGAGGTATTTTTAACTGTTTTATCATAATGCGCCTTAACAAGACACACACATCAGGGGTGATTCAAAACAAGTTACTGTAAGTAACACCATCACTGCAAGAACTAAATGAAATAATTATGAATAATATTTAAACGCACTGACAAATGATTCACTTAACCACACAAAGCTGTACTACAGAAACAAAATGATAAATCACAGACCACAGTCAAAAATTATTGAGAAGTAAGACTGAGTAAAACAAATCAGAGTAGTGCTCACTGGACTGCCTTGTTTGCTAACTGAAACATCTTCCCATCCCCACACAGAATTGTTTCACTAGACAAAACCGAACCACTGCTTTCAACTAAAGAAATATGCCAAACTACAAACAACAGAAATCTAGCTGCAGAAGACACTCAAGATTTTTTATGAGCAATATGTTTCAAAATAATCCACTTTTAAAGTAGTTTTAAAAGTTTCTTTCTTTTTTTTTTTGCTCAAACAAGAAGGGACAGATTCTCTCCAACTCTATCTCTTCATCAGAATTCACTGAACACAGATTCTGCATGGCATACAGTTCATTTCAGTACAATGTGACCTCCAATCCCATGATACCTTACAAACTTCACCTGTGGGCTCACTTCACCAGTGAAGTTACCCAATTTGCCATTTGCAAAGTTAGCCTTATACTGTGAGTTTGAACTTTTTAGGGTAGATGAACTCCCTGAATTGTGATGTATTGGTAAATAAATTCAGAAAGCAAAGTTAGTCAACTCTGCACATCACTCAGAGTCTGACTGACTTACCTGGATACCTGGAAATGTCCATATGGGCCTCCCTCTGTTGGGTACAATGCTACCTTCAAAACTCAGAAAATCTTTATATTTATCATCTATTTCTAATTAAATGGAGTATTTTGGGCACTGCATATCACTGTAAGATGCAATCATATAGCTAGTGTATCAAATGTAAGTGGAATACTGATATAAGAGTGTCACACTTTGCCCTCCCCTATTGATTTTTCCAGGTGGGCCTTGCATCAAGTTTCCAGGTGGGACCCCTGTACCCCAGTTCAACCCTAACACCACCACAATACAGGACAGATACATTTACAATTTGTAAAAGGCAAAGGATTGTGAACACAATGGACTAGAAAAAAAAATTGTATCAGGAAATAACATCCATGATATAAAATGTATGTGAATGAGAGAAAGAGTAGTGGAAAAGGGTTAAAGCCCAGGAATAGGAGAGACAAAGTGAGCACTGTGGAACAGTTTGAGTGGGCTGTAAAATGATGAGAGGCAATGGTGAATTGTAGGGGCTCTGGCTCCAGCCAGGATGAAACACAATACCTTGACATATTATTGCAAAGTGCCAAAGTATGCAGCAGGGAACAATGTAATTTAATGGCAATTAAACCCTTTTATAATGCAATAGTTTTTGACATGTTATTTACTGCAAAGCATTGTGTGGCATCCTGGCTAGCTGTGCTGTAGTTCCAGAGGGAGAACAAGCACACAGAAAAGACAGTTTGACTAGCAGAGGTGTTGCAACAGGGACTGCAGAATCAATGGGAATCAGAGGGCTAGAGTGCCAAAAAGGAGGGGGAAAGAGGTAAGAGACAGTCAATGCAGTAGAAGTGATGGGGAGAAACTGTACTATGAGAGAATGGCAGCTCAATGAGATTGACACTGACAGTCAAGAGTGAGGAAGAAGAGATTGTCACTCTGGTGGGAAGGGTGGCAGACAGGGCTTGCTTCAGTACAGGGTACTGAGCTCAGAGCAGGATTCTGATGGCAGAGTAGACCACTTGACCTGATCTCCTGTGGTCTGTGATGTCATGAGAATCTATCAATGAAAATATTGACTTATTGTGCATGGATTTGTATCTAAGATTTTAAATATTGTTTGCACTGTAGGAACCAATTTAATAGCCACACAACTTTTTAAAATTGATTTCTTACCAAGAAAGTCGAAACTGATACCAATATATTTTCAGTGGAGCACTGCTTTAATCTCATTCTTTGAGAGACAAGTATTGAAGCACATGGACGTCAGCAGACATGCTTAGTGTCACACAGGGGACCATTGGCTGTGGTAGAATTCAAACCAGAGACCTCTATTTTCACTCTTTAGTTCTCTTCCCACTATACACCACTGCCACCCTAAGTTACATTCCTGCTCACAGAAGTTGGAAGACAATGTGGTGAGTTGGCACCCACTGCTTTCAGATGATAGTGTTTTTCAAATAATATTTTTCTTCCAGAAACAGTAAATGATGATAAACTATGGCTACTAAAACTCAAATAATATTTTTCTTCCAGAAACAGTAAATGTTGATAAACTATGGCTACTAAAACTCCTTTCTGATTTGTGCTGTGATGGTTAATCACAGCCAGATCCAAAAGGATTCTTTCTTCCTGGGTTTGCTGGATTACCAACCATGTTTACTATGAAATATAGAAATATTACCTGCTTCCTTTGTCACTGGTACAGCAATTAAAGTTGGTGAATTCTTGCATGTGAAAATATTGAGGCTAACTTCGAGCAAGAACATTATGAACAGCTATATACTGATATTTATATGGAAACATTAACTACCCTCCCCTTCCATAAATCTAATTAAAAATATAAAAATAAACAAGAACCAATCACTAAATACCCTGGAGTCCTAGACAGTCATTCTATTGAGATGTGTGTGTGGTAGTGTGGGGGGTCTGATGTCAAGTGTAGGATTTATTGTAAGTGTAGTTGTTTACTTACTACTGATATGAGCTGAGGTAAGCAATCCTTAGAGCTTACTTTGCCCCACTGGACATGAAACAATGAATCTATGTTTTTTTATTTAGTACTTCCTACCGTACGTAATAGTAAGAAGTGTGTGTGTGTCTGTGTGTGTGTGTGTATGAGTGTGTCAGTGTGTGTGTGCAGTTTTGAAAAAAGGTAAGGAAGGGAGGTAATTTGGCTATGTCATTAGAGTATATACTTGAGGACCAAGAAACCAAGTGTGGTATTTTCAAACATGTGAACAAACAACGCAGTTGCATCAACATACAAAAATGTTTCTATTTTCATACCTACATCAAAACCAACACTTACACATGTGTTATAATTGTGGCATATTCATGGACTGCATCATAATTGCACCAGTTTTGCATCAATAATCTGGACACAAGTGTGGGAGGCAACAGATTTTGGTACAACCATCTTGTGAAAGTAATGCAGCCTTCTGATGCAGACACAGCTGTGATTTGTGATGCAAAAGTAACACAACTTGCTGCTTCATCTGTTGCACTCTTTTGAAAAAAAAGGCCCAAGTGTTGAATCCCACAACCACCATTATTTCACTGGATGACATTATTAAAGGCAGTTGCTCTTCCCATATTCTACTCTCTTACTACACTTTCTTTCTTATGGACGCACCAAGTTAAGTTGGCAGCGACAATGCCAATTTCCCCCACAGTGACAGCACAATACTGATGCAGATATTGTGCCGCCTGTTCTGTGGGTGTTTTCTTTGGGGGGCTGTGCCCCACACACTCCCCATATGGGGGGCACTGCCCTCCGCATCCCCCAGACTTTAAGATTCCAACTCCAGGTCAGAGTTGGTCTGGGAGGGGCAGAACACTGGGGAAGGTAAAACAGGGAAAAGAACCATTACCCCAAAAAGTCTGTAGTGGTCTCTTTTTCCCGTTTCACCATCGCGTCGCCAAAGGGTGCACTGCTCTCTTACATATCTCTGTACTCTTTGAACTGACTTGTGTACAGTATAGTTTTGTGTGATACAGTATGTCTACAGTTACCCATATAGAAGATTTATTTGAGTTTTATGATAACACAGCACAACCCTACCTTGTTTTATTATTAGATTTGTGGTCACAATGCAGTGCTTAATATTCAGTTTCAGTGGGCAGCATGTATGTATTCTTTTTATTTTGACTGATCTTTCATAAAATGATGATCGACACACATGAATTCAGTACTGTGGATTATTGGACTATGCCCAGTGTCTATCACCCTCCCAGTCCACATCCCTGCACATCTCTTGTTTGCAAAGAACAGTTACCTTCATGTCACTCTTTCCATCTCATTAAAAGTATTTCCTGGTGCCTGTCTCTAACCACCTTGTTGTTCCCCTTCCCTTGTTAAGTACTACAGAGAACACAATGGCATCCCTCTTCCTTACCCCATCCAGTGTAAATACGGATTGGTGTTCACCGGCTACCAAATATATCTCTTCATATTGCAAAGCACACACAGATGGCAAGGCTTTAACTGGGTGCCCTCTTCCTTTAACAGTTCCTGTATTGTGAGCTGCTACATCAATAAGCTCATCAGATCACAATCCTAAAATTGTCAGCCTTGCTACTCCAGCTCTCAATAGTGTATGATCTGCAGTCCAGTGACTATCTCCTACTAAAGAACGCAATTGTTTTTCCACATTGAGTCAGATGGCAGTCTTCTTATTTGTCCCTAGTGTCTGGAAAGAGTTACCTGCTCAGGGTTGGTGCTCAGGTTCCCATCTACACCTTATGTCAGCCTAATCTTAACTGATTGCAACAGCTTCTAATTTGTGTTGCTAATGAGTATACACTGTATTTACTATATATGTTTAGAAGTTGTCATAATCTTTTGATGCATAAACTGTAAGGTTTATTCTGTTCAATGTAATGTATTGTGCATTTGTAAAATCTGGGTTGTGCCCAAAAAAGGCATTTTCCCTGTTGTACTTAACTAGAATTACTGACAGAGAAGAGAGTGTGCAGCCAGCTTAAACCTAGAGGGGTATATTTATATTCTCTCTCCTTATTTAAAGTAGCAGTGTAACTGGGTAGGTGAAGGAAAGTGATTTTTAGTCAGTGTTGATGCACTTTTAGATTTTTCTTTAAATTTACAACAGGTGATGTGGGGAACCTAGCTCAGAAAATTAATCTTGGGGGTGAGTAGTTTAAGGCAGCCCTGTAAATCAGGTGTGTGACTGGTGAAGGAGCTGTCTGAGGCTGAGTGGGGACAGGAAATTGAGGGACACCAGGAAGTAGGAAGGTGAGATAAAAGGTGTAACACCCAACATGTCCCAGCATACTTGTGTCACATTATATAAGTGGGACAGAGCAGGAGTGGATCTTCTGCCTTGAAGGCATCTCCAGGGCATCCAAAAATAGTTAGCAGTCCACAGGGCACTCTTCATGGGGTACATCAGACCACAGTAAGGAGATAACACATTACTGGATACAGTGTACAACACCTAGGCTGAAGGTACAGTAACTACAGGTTGTAGCCATGCATGCATTCATTAGTGATATCAGCAAGGGCATGCATGGCAACATCACCCTGTTTGCTGATGTCATGAAACTCAGAGGAAGAATGAATACTATGGAGGGAGTCAGACAACTTCAGGGGGACCTTAAGAAGTTGGAAAGGTGGCCGCAAATATGGCAATTAGATTTCAATGCTAAGAAGTGTAAGGTGTTGCACCTGGGTAGGGCCAACCCCAAGGAAGAATACTGGCTAAACGGAGTCCAGCTAAGCTTCTCTGCTGAGGTACACGATTTTGGAGTCATCATTAGGGATGACCTCAAGCAACAAAGCCAGCACAATAAGGCTTACAGCAGGGTTGGTAGGAAGTTAGGTTGCATTGGCAGGGGCATAGATAGCAGGGACAGTGAGGTGATACTACCACTTTACCAGTCATTAGTCAAGTCTCATCTGGAGTACTGTGTAAAATTCTTGAGGCCTCACTTAAGAAAGATCATTGATAGATTGGAAGTGTTCCAGAGAAGGGCGACAAAAATGATACATGACCTTTAGGAAATCAGCTATGAAGAGAGGCTTGGGACTCTGAAATTGTACTTGCTAGAAATTAGGAAGGAGAAAGGGGGATAAGATTGAGACCTTCAAGTTCATTAAAGGCATCATGAAGATGCCAGAAGCACAGCCTTTTACCAGGAATGTCCATTCTACTACGAGAGGGCAGAAGTGGAAATTGAAAGGTGGAGTGTGTCACAAATGCACTCCACAGGTCAGGCCCTCTGCTCTCACAATGCCAGCCTAGAAGTGCAATAGTGTGAACAGGAGACAAACAGTAAGTAAAGTAAAATTTATTTATATAAGGCTCCCTTCCTGAGCTCAGGGCACCTTTACAATACAATACAATAACAGATTAAAATCAATAAAATTAATAGCAATTCAACAACAATCACTCAATAAAACCCTAAAAATGCTTGGCTAAATAAATATGTTTTTAAGGATTTTTTTAAATCCTTCTACGATCAGGCTTGCTCGTATATGGCGAAGTAGAGAATTCCACAGGGTAGGTGCTATAAAGGCAAAAGATCTTCCTCCAGATGTTTTCAGGGATACCCTGGGAATCTTTAGCAATCCCTTGCCAGAGAATTGGAGTGAGCAGGAGGGACAGTAGTAAGACAAGAGTTCTTTCAGGTAGTGAGGTGTCAACGCGTGCAGGGACTTGTAGGTCAGCAATGCAACCTTGAAGATGATCTGCCACTGTATAGGCAGGCAGTGCAGTTCATGCAGCACAGGTGTTATATGAGTGGACCTAGAGGTTCCAGTCAACAACCTGGCCATCACATTCTGCACTAGCTGCAAGTGGCAGATATCCACCCCCAGTAGCCCTAGACAAAGGGCATTGCAGTAATCAAAATGACTGGTGACAAAAGCATGGACCAAGGTAGGAAGATCTTCAGGTGGGACCAAGTATTTCACCCAGGCTATATACCATGCCCAGGTTATGCACCTGGCCTGAGGCCATTAGCGGGGTCCCCCCAAGGTATAAACCTGAGGGTTTCCCCACCCATGCCCCTGTCATCCTAAAACCAGGGTCGACCACCAATACCTCTGTTTTACTCTAATTCAACCAAAGCCAGCTGGTACTCATCCAGTTCTGTATCTCCAGCAGGCAGTTGTTCAACACCCTGACTAAATCAGGCTCCTGTTCAGGCACAAAAGACATGTAGAGTTGAGAGTCAACAGCATAGCAATGAAAACTCAGCCCATACCATCTTATAATGTCCCCTAAAGGAAGCATATACACTGCGAATAATATGGGGGACAACACCGAGCCCTGTGGAACTCCACAGGGCAGTTAGTGAGGGGCCGAGAAATAAATCCCTGACACCACTCTCTGTGATCTGCCTCAAGGAAAGATCTGTTGTGGGTCCTGTCTATTGCGGATCCGAATCACCTACCAACCTCGAGTCCTGGGGGTCAAAATATGAACCTTATGCTAGCATACCTAGTTAACAGGCTCAGATATATATTCTCTTCAGGGAAATGCAATATAATCCTTTCCCCGGGGGCACCCAGCCAGGTTTCCAAAATGTACCCTTATGACTCAATATGAGACCTAGTATATCCTCACCTTTAGCAAGATTAGTAACACATTCAAGCCCTTAACAGTTGTCAGAATTAAACACTGGTTCAGCATTCGCATGCAAAAGAAAACTGAGAAACACAGGCAGAATTTCAAGGCAAATATTGTTTACTAAAAATTGTAAAACAGGTAAAATATCAAATACAGAACAAATACATTACTAATTTACAGCCAATAAAAAAATTAGGAAATTACAGTATAAACAAAATGCCTGCAAAATACTTAAAGGTTCCCAGTTCACAGACTAAGTGTGTCTTTGATGTTCAGAGAGTCCTTCTGCACCAACTTCTCAGATGCAAGCAATATTCAAAAGTCAATTTTCTCCACCTCCTGGTAATGTCACCCATGAGGTCCCTGTTAGATCTGTGATAAATCTGTAATCTGAGTATGGATATCCACAAGGATGTATGTTATTACAGTGAAAATCAGCAACTAGCAATTTCCCAAAATATGAGTCTCTTTGATCAAAACATTCCCTTTGATGTTTCATAACCCCATAATCTGTCACTAGTTCTCTGCTAGATGAGAAAACCATAAAGGATCAGCCAAATGACTTCCCTTTCTGCTAGGGTCATAAAATTCATATTTAGTTTCTAGCTTCAAAAGCAGGAACAGGTTATAAGGGGTAATAAACTGGCCCTTTGGAAGGAAGTCTTTAGTGGTTTCACTGGCCAGTGTCATGACAGTCTGCTGCTTCACTCACACTGACACTTTTGAGGTCAACGGTCAAGCCTTTTACACACTGGATGGTGTGTCTTAGGCAGACAATCACAGACCATTTATTTATAATACAAATATCATACAATATAACAATAAACATTTGGCAGAGCGTCACAGACCTCCTCCCCTAGACTGAATTTGGAGGCTCTATCCCCTGCAATGGGATGGGATTCCCAAGTCAGTTCATTGCTCAAACTAATGTGACAGTCCATCTGCATTTTCATTGGCTGCCCCTGCCCTGTGTGAGACCATCCTGTCATACTCTTGCAAGGCAAAACTCCACCTTAATATTCTATCATTCATTTTACCCATTTGTGCCAGCCAAAATAGGGGGTTATGGTTAGTCTGTACCTCAAAATGTTGTACGTATAGGTATGGCTCTAACTTCTTTAGTGCCCACACCATGGCAAAATACTATTTTTCCTGAAATGAGTAAGCCTGCTCCCTGGCAAGTAACTTTTTACTGAGGTACACTATGGAGTGATCTTTCCCTTGGCTGAATGTCTGACTGCCCCAATATCCACATCTGAGGCATCAGTCTGGACTACAAAGGGTCTGCTATAGTCTGGACTTGTCAATACAGGAGCGCTGCACAGTGTCATCTAAAGGCTTGTTCACAGGCTGGTTCCCAGGTAACTTTCTTGGGCATTCTTTTCTTTAACAGGCCAGATAAGGGAGCAGCCAGGAAACTGTAGTTTGGTACAAATTTCCTATAGTACCCTGCTGTCCCTAGAAAACTCCTGACCTGCTTCTGTGTTTCTGGTTTGGGTCATGCCTTGATTGCCTCTATTTTTGCTTGGTTACGATGGAGCTGTCCCCGGCCTACAAAGTGCCCGAGGTAGGCCAACTCAGCCATGACCACCTGGCATTTCTCAGCTTTGACAGTGAGCCAGGCCCTCTATATCCTGCCAAGTACTTCACTAAGGTTGGATGGGTGTTCCTCCCAGCTGGCACTAAAGATGGCAATGTCATCCAGGCACACCACGGCGTACTCCTCAGCACCATTTAACACCTGGTTCACCAACCTTTGGAAAGTGGCTGGGGCGTTCTTCATTCCTAAAGGCATTACTTTAAATTCAAATAACCCTATCAGAGTGATGAAGGATGATCTCTCCCTAGCTCCGGCAGTTAACTCTACCTGCCAATATCCCTTTGTCAGGTAAATAGTTGTAAGGCATGTTGCCCCTGCTAACTTGTCCAGGAGGTCATTCGTCCTTGGCATTGGGTGGACGTCTGACTTCATGACTGCGTTTAGTCCATGATAGTCCACACAAAAATGAGTAGAGCCATCTGGCTTGGGAACAAGGACTATGGGTGATGCTCAGGGGTTGTGGGATTTCTGGATTACCCCTAAATCCAGCATTTCCTCCACCTCCCTCCTAATGTCCTTTTGGACAGCCTCTGACACCTGATATGCTGTCCGCCATATGGGTGCCTCCGTCCCTGTCTCCACATCATGCATCGCTAAGGAGGTTAGTCCAGGCTTGGTGCTAAACAGTGGGCAAAGTCTGTTAAAATCTCCCTTACTTCCTGGATCTGGTCCGGGTTCAACTGGGGTGACATTTTAATTGCCTCCACAAGGACTCCCACTTGCTTTCTTCCAGCAAGTTTAGAAGGGGATCTCCTTCATCGGTCCCCTCCCCAGGACTACACACTGCAAACACCATGTCAGCCCTATTAGCATATGGCTTCATCATGTTGACATGGTACATTCTTTGTGTATGTCTTCTGTCAAGTAGCTCTATGATGTAGTTTACATCATTTGCCTGTCTGACTACTTTGTACGGTCCTGCCCACTCGACCAGCAGCTTGTCTTTCCAGACCGGGATTAGGTATACCTGGTTAAACAACCAAATTAAAAAAAAAATTAAAAAAATTAAAAGGACCTTGACTTCATGACCCACAGTGTATGAGCGAGCTTTGGCTCTGTGGTTGTACCACACCTTTTGTTTTGGTTGGGCAGCTGCCAGGTTGCTCTGAGCTGTCCCCATAAGCTCCTTCAGCCTTTCCATAAACCTAAGGATGTAATCCACTAAGGGAGTTCCCTGGGTGGTGTGCTTGACTTCCCAGTCCTCCCAGATCAAGTCTAGGGGCCCATGTACCCTATGTCCATATAAGAGCTTGAAGGGGAAACATCTTGTCAACCCTTGGGGCACCTCCCTGTATGCAAACAACAAGCGGGAAAGGTATTTCTGCCAGTCCCTCCCATGCTGTTCAGCAAATGCTTGGAGCATTGACTTAAGGGTATCTGTAAATCTTTCCACAAGCCCACTGGTTTGTGGGTGATAAGGTGTTGTGAGTCTCTGCACCACCCCACACTTCTCTCATAAACATTTAATCAGGTCTGACATGAAGGAATCCCTTCGATCGGTGATAATCTCCTGCAGAAACACAACATGGGAGAAAATCCCTAGTAAGGCATCTGCCACTTTGTCTGTCCTCAGTGAGGATAGGGTAACTGCCTCTGGGTACTGGGTGACATAATCCACCACAGTCAGGATAAACCTCTTCCCTGAGAAGCTAGGTGTATTTAGAGGCCCCACAATATCCATTCCTACCCTCTGGAATGGCTCCTTCACAACAGGAAAAGAAATTAGGGTGGCTTGGGTTTTCTTACCCACCTTTCCTATTTACTGGCACTGGGGACAAGATCTACAATACTCCTTCACCTGCTGGGTGAAGTTTGGCCAATAGAAATTCTGGGCCAATCTCTATGTAGTGCACACGATTCCCAGATGACCAGACATGGGAATATCATGTGCAGTTTTGAGCAACTGCTCACGGTACCCCTGGAAAATGACAAGCTGCTTGCCCATCACCCCTCCCTCTGTATTAGCATCCTGTGAATACAGCAGTCCTTTGTCCCAATAAATATTATGTTTGCCATCACCTCCCTGTGCTCTGTCAGAGTCTGTCCAAGCCCTCAGCTTTTCTAAACTAGGCTCACTTTTCTGAGCAGAAGCAAACTCCTTACACATTCCCAATGCATGGGACAGGTCCCCTTCAGTGTCTACACTAGGGTTCCTAGCTCTAGAGTCAGGGCATTCAGGATCACTGTCATCCCTAACCCTCTGACTATGGGTCACCCCTCCTTCCTCAGAGTAACCCTTCATAGCTGTTCTGTTAACTGCTACCTGGGGAATTTCTACCCCCCTTTCATTATTCTCCATATCAGGAGACACAGACTGGGGAACCAGCCTTCCAGGGGATTCTATGTGGTCCAGGGAACTACAATTTTCCTTTGCTGCATGGCTGTGGGTAACTGCACACACCATCACCTGTTTGAGATTGGTGCCAATAATTACATTTACAGCCAAAGTCTTGGCTATTGCAACCTTTTGCATAGCCCCCCCATCTCACTCCAGTCTAGGAGGACACTAGAGAGTGCCAGTGTTTTCTTCTCCTGAGTGAATCCCCATACAGTCACAAATTGATTGGGTATAAGATGACCAGGCTCTACCAAATCCCCATTTTCCAAAGTTAGGGACCCCCCATGTCCCTCAACCCATGTGTCTGTACCCCATTCACAGTGACTGGGTGTATGTGTTCTCTCATGTTTACTGGCATGCTTTCAGGGACACACAGACAACCCACATCTTTTCTAGCACCACTCTACGCACTGCTTGTCCTTTTGGGACACTGTCTGGCCAGATGTTCTTTGCAAACCCAACATTCATTTCTTTTTTCAGGTAAATATTTTTTTGTAACCTGGGGCTACCTGGTTTTGGTGAAGGCAGGGAGGGTTTTAGCTGCCCTGAAGGCACGTTTTTCCATTTCTGCACTGCCACTCCAACCCCATTTGCTCTCAGAGCAGGTCTGCTCCTGGCATAGCAGTCCAAAAGTTTAGCAGCCTCTTGCAATGTTTTTGGATCTCAGTCCTCCAGCTAGGTTTTTGGCTCTTCTGCGCATGCCCCAAAAAACTGCTCTAACAGTAAAACATTTTCAGTTTTCTCTACATAGTCTGCTTTGATTTCTTCTCTCCAATGTTTTAAAAACTGACGTAGTTTAGCAGCTAGCTCCTCGTAGCTCATGCCAGGGTTTCTCCAGAGCTTACCGAATTTAACTCTGTATGCTTCTGCTGTTAGATCATATTCCTTTAAAAGTGCAGCTTTCCATTTATTATAATCATTACTGCCCTCATTGCCCATTTGACTCAATGCATCCTGATCTTTCCCGGTAAGTAGCGGGGATAGCTGAAAGCCCCAAGTCTCTTTAAGAATATTTGCCTGAATGCATACTTTTTCAAAGGAATTTAAAAAGACAACCATATCGTTCCCCTCTTTAAATTCAGCTATCAATTTAGAATTTAATTTTGAACCCAGTCCTGTAGTTCCAGTTAAACCTAGACCACTTACCTGCTCTGATGCTGGTCTTGGAAGTTGTAGTTTCTCCAGTTCAAATTTCCTCTGGCACTCTCTCTCCTCTCACTCTGCTTCTTGCTGAAGTTGTCACTCTTCCCACTCAGCCTCTCTCTGCTCTTACTCCTCCTCTCACTGTTCTCGCTCAGCCTTTTGCCGTTCTCGCTCAGCCTCTCACCGCTCTCGCTCAGTCTCTTGCTGAAGTTGTTGCTCTCTTTCCTCTGTGGCTCACTGCTCTTGGCTCTCTTCTTTCTGGAACTACAGCTCCCTTCTCTGCAACTCCATCTACAGCCTGATTCCTTCTGGCTCCAGAATGTTGGGCACCTTCCCCTGCTGCTGTGGCCCTTGACTTGCATTGGTCCTGCTGTCCTCCTCACTGGATCTGGACACTGCACTGGACCCTGGCCCCTCCACATCCAAGGTTTGGTCCTTTTCAGTCACAGACTGTGACTCAAGGTGTTATGCATCAGCTGCTACAAGAGCCTCAACAAGATGCCTTTAGGTTTGGCTGTTGTGTTGGACTCCTCTCTCTTGGCACAACTGCCTCAGGTGATCTGCAGTGTGCTCGCTGTAGTTGGTAGCCATCTTCTTCCCTAACTATGGCTACACTAACTTGCACTTGAAAAAAATTGAAACAGGTAAGGAACTTAGACTGTAAGCACAATGATAGAGTTTTGTTTACTTTTTTAAAAAAAATCACTGCCTTATTTTGCATGTGAGCTGTAAAGTATTAATCTGACACACAGGACTGTTAATGTTCATGTTACCAAATACTTTCAAATTGCACTGCTGCCAACCAAATCTGTCAAAAATACTCTCCGCAGGTCAGGCCCTATGCTCCCACAGTGCCAACTTCAAAGTGCAATAGTGTGAACAGGAGACAAACAGGGTAACCCTCCCGGCTGTTGTGGGTCAGAATCACCTACCAGCCTCAAGTCCTTGGGGTCAAAATATGAACCTTATGCTAGCATACCCAGTTGACAGACTCAGATATATATTTTCTTCAGGGAAATGCAATATACTCCTTTGCCCAAGGGCTCCCAGTCAGGTTTCTAAAGTGTACCCTTACAACTCAATATGAGACCTAGGTATATTCATACCTTTAGCAAGATAAGTAACACATTCAAGCCCACAACATATGTCAGCATTAAATACTGGTTCAGCATTCACATGCAAAAGATGACAGAGAAACACAGGCAGAATTTCAAGGAAAATATTGTTTACTAAAAATTGTAAAATAGGTAAAATACCAAACACAAAACAAATACATTACTAACTTACAGTCAATAAAATAATTAGGAAATTACAGAACAAACAAAACACCTACAAAATACTTAAAAGTTCCAGCTGAACTGTATTTTTCTAAAGTGTCTATTTACCAGGCCACAGACTAAGTGTGTCTTTGATTTTCTGAGAGTCCTTCTGCACAAGCTTCTCAGATGCAAGCAATATTCAAAGGTCAGTTTTCTCCAGCTCCTGGTGATGTCACCCATGAGGCCCCTGTTAGATCTGTGATAAATCTGTTATCTGAGTATGAATATCCACAAGGATGAAGGTTATTGCAGTGAAAATCAGCAACTAGCAAATTCCCAAAATATGAGACTCTTTGATCAAAACATTCCCTTTGAAGTTTCATAATCCCACAACCTTTCACTAGTTGTCTGCTAGATGAGAAAACCATAAAGGATCAACCAAATGACTTCCCTTCCTGCTAGGGTCATAAAATTCATATTTAGTTTCTAGCTTCAAAAGCAGGAACAGGTTATAAGGGGTAATAAACTGTCCCTTTGGAAGGAAGTCTTTAATTAGTGGTTTCACTGGCCAGTGTCATGACAGCCTGCTGCTTCACTCACACTGACACTTTTGAGGTCAAAGGTCAAGCCTCTTACACACTGGCTGGTGTGTCTTAGGCAGACAATCACAGACCATTTATTTACAATACAAATATTATACAAAATAGCAATAAGCAGGTGGCAGAGCATCACAGAGTGTTCAAGAGGGACATCAGAAAGTATTACTTCTCAGATAGTGTGGTGGGATCTTGGAATAGATTACCTCCTGAGGTGGTGGCTGTAATGTCAGTATCAAGCTTTAAGCTTGGGTGGGACAAGACTTGTGAACAAACACATGGCACTGGCAAGGGCTAAGCTATGTGTCTAGGAGGAAAGAACACTGGTGCTTAATAGGTCCCGGTATACCTTGCATGGGCAGTCTCGATGGACCACAGGTCCCCTTCTACCATCCTCTTCTATGTTTATATGTTCTACAAGTGGGAATGGAATAGTACACACCTTGGATAAGGTAGGTTCAGGTAGAAGGGTTAAGAAAAGGGAACATGAGGGACACCCTATCTAAAGTAGGGTAACAAATTACTTTCATTGAAGACAAGGGACTGGTAGGTGCTCGATGAGAATATGGAAGGAAGTAGATAAGTACAGAGAGGTTTGAGTAGACACTAAACAATATAAGGCAATATCATGGGAGTGGTGCAGTCCAGTGGGGATGGGGTCACAGGTTTGCAGGCCACATTCTGATGACTGAGTTGCTGCTCCTTTCATACTCACCTCTCTGGGTTGTGAGTAGACATTGCTGGGCTCATGGCCAAACTGTCAAGGGTACAGAGGACCTTCTGCCTTACCCAAGGGCAACAAAGTCATCCAATTCTCATCCATAGGATGCCTAGGTTGAGACAGAGTGGATGAACCTTGTTGAGCTCTAGGAGGGTGTGTAGGCAGTATGGGTCAATGCTTCTCAACTTGTACCACTGCATACTGTAAACCCTTTGCCATACCAATAGGATGGGGCAGCCAAGAAGAGGCACCCATCATGGTGGGAAGGAAGAAAGTGTTGGTTCTCAAAAGTGGAGGTCCATAGGAGAGAGGAAGAGGACCTCAGCTGAGAAGCTGCTAGTAGGGGACTCTATTGTAAGGAAGACATTATTGTCCTCCTGGGGACAAATGACCTGGCAAGGGACAGGGTAGTGGTAGTACATGGTAACTTCAGGGATTTGTGGAAGAGCCTTAGGCAACTAGCATACATGATTGCTTTTCTTAGATTCTACCTGTGTATTAATGGTGAACTGCAAGGGTACTCCACACCAAGGCATGTAACATCTAGATGAGACATGATGCATGGAAAAGGGCTTCAGATACATAAGGGCAGAGGGCCGGCCTGGGAGAATATTGGGCTTTATAAGGGACATGGCCTGCATCTCTCTGGGAAGGGGAACAGATTTCTGGGTAGGAGGTTCAAATGCTACTTGGATGAGAATTTAAAGTTGCAAGAGAATGAAGGAATAACAGGGAGGGAAGGTGGGGAAAAACTTTCCTAAAGCAGACACACAAAAGTGAGTTAAACTCAAGTAAGAGGGGGTAGAGGATTAAAAGAGACAAAAAATAAGAACATTAAAAAATTAGGAGGAAAGTCAGGGGGTGCTTCATGGAAAAAAATGATGTGAATAAGAGGTGGAAGTGGAGCAGCAGCCAGGGGTGGAAGGCAGGTGTGGAGAGCCATGTGCCCCAATACAATAGTCTTGGAAACAAAATTCCAGTCCTAGAAGCCATCATGACAGAGGCAGTGGAATATAGTTGTCATTACAGAGTCATGACACGATTAGCACCATGACTGGTGCACAGTCATACTAGCATACTCTATGTTCAGGAGAGACAGGGAATGGGGAGTGAGGAGGGGTTGCTTTATATGTGATGGGGGAATCAAGGCCATGGTAATTGAACCCACTAGAGATGGGGCAGTGCTGGACCTGGTACCTGCAAACAAGGACAGTATTGACGATTTCACAGTGAAAAGTCTCCTGGCACCAGTGATAACTGTACAATGTGGTTTAAGATTTAGACAGAAACAGAGATTAACCACAAGAAGATGAGGTTCCTGGATTGTAGGAGGTTGGATATTAAAGAAATGGAACTTGCCTCAGAAACTGCCCAAAGGGAGATTGAAGGGAGAGGTGGAGGCACAGTGGGAAAAATTAGAAAGAGTATTACTAGAGCAACTAATTTCTGTATGAAGGAAGTGAATTAAAGCAGAAAGAAAAAGAGACCACTATGGTTCACTAAGGAAGTAACAAAGGTGGTGAAAAAAGAAGAAAGGATGGCATTCAAGAGGTATAAGAAAACACACCAGGAGGAGAATAGGGAGTTATAACTAGTAAATCATAAGAAGCCAGGCAAGTCAATGAGGGGAACAAAGGCACATATCAAAGACAGAATCACCAGTGTGGTCACTAAGGGGGATTAGACTTTCTTCAGATACATAAGTCAGAAAAGAAAAGCAAGGAGAAGGATAGAAAGGATTAGAAGGGCAGGGGGATGATTGTACAGACGAGGACCAAGAAAAAACAAACATTCTAAACAGGTACTGTATGTCTGCACAGTCTTTATAGTGGAGAGAAGGGAGATGGACCACCATGGAGTAACAGGAATGGGTGGGGGTGGCAGAAGTCCATTTTCAGAAGAAAGTGTATGGAAAGAACTTGCATCTATGAATGTGGGCAAAGTTATGTGATTGGATGGGATACATCCAAAGGTTCTAAAGGAACTCAGGAAGGTGTTAGCTGCCCAACTGACAGCCTTGCTCAACAGCTCACTGGAAATAGGTATAGTTCTGGAGGACCGGAAAATAGCTAACATGGTCCCTTTACGTAAGAGTGGCAGCATGGAGGAGGCTAGCAACTATAGTACAGGCTAATTAGTTTTACATCAGTGATGGGGAAATTAATAGAAGCCCTGCTAAAGGAAAGATTGGATGAGTATCTTGAATCCAATGGACCGCAAGACCCAGGCAGCATGGAATTATTGGGGGGGGGGGTCATGTCAAATGAACCTGATGGATTTATTTGACTGGTGATTCAGGAAATACATCAGAGGAAGGTCATGGATGTGACCTATCACAGAAACATAGAATCTGTCAGCACATAAGGATCATACAGCCCCCCTAGTCTGCCCATATCAACTATATGCTGCACAGAAGGTTGATAAAGAAAATAAGCAGCTTGGTGGTGGTATCCAAAGTGGTAAACTGGGTTACGAAGTAGTTAACGGAAAGAAAACAGAGAGTGGTGGTAAACAGCTTTCACATGAATGATGGAGGAATGACCAGCAGGGTGGCACAGGATCAGTACTGGGACTGGTCCTCTTCGATGTTTTCATAAATAATATTGCTGAGAAACTGAAAGGGAAGGCATACTTTTTTGCAGATGATACCAAAATCTGCAATAAGGTAGACAGGAAGGGATGAAGAGAATGAGCAGTGATCTGGGGAATTTTGAAGAGTGATCTAAAGCATGATAGTGGAGTTCAATGGCAAAACAGTTCAAGCTCATGCACCTACAGTAAGAACCCTTGTGCTACAATACATATATGATGAGGGGAGGTATTGACAATTATTAACCAGGAAAGGAACCTTGGGGTTGTCACATATAATGATCTCAAGGTGCATAGTATTGTGACAAAGCAATGGGTAAGGCTAATGGGATGATGGAGTGCATAGGAAGGGGTAAGTCCAGCAGGAGAAGGGACATGGGGTTGTCACAGTAACACAGACTGGCAAGACTCCACCTGGAGTACTATAGCCAGATTATGGATGCTGCTCCCCAGAAAGGAGATAGACAGGGAGGAGGCAATCCTTAGGAGAGCTACTTAAAAGGTTCTAGGGCTGCATAAGAAGCCTTATGAGGAGGGACTGAGGGATATCATCACTTATATCCTGGAAAATGAAAGTGCAAGAGGTAGTATGATAAAGGCCTATAGGTACCTCACATGGATGAACAGTGTGTAGGAGGGAAGTGTCTTTCAAATGAGAATAAGCACCAGGACCTTGGGGCATGTAGTGAAGCTGGGGTGGGGTGACCATAAGAGAGATGTGACAAAATAAATCTTGACTGAAGGGGTGGCAGACACCTGGAACAGACTACCACCAGAAATGGTGGAGACAAAAACAGTGTGTGAGCTGGCGCACTAGTGCAGCAGTTGAATTTCCGTTTGTGACACTGATGACCTGGGTTTAGGAATGGACCTGGGAGTCAGAGGACTGGTCAGGTGAGAAGGATTGAGCATCCTAGGTACCACCAACAAGTTATTGTTGCACACCCCAATTAGAAAACAGAGTCACCTTTTAAATATGCAAAAAAGTTTTAATAAACATGATAACTGTAATTACATCCAGTGCAGAAAAGTATCAGCAAACAGAGAAAGCAACCAGTACCCCTGCACTTCAAACATATGGTCTTCCTTATGAGTTTTCTAATTGGGGTGTGCAACAATAACTTGCTGGTGGTATGCAGGTGGCTGGCAGCCCTGTATGCACCCCTCCCTGCAGCTTTCACTGAGTGCCGGTATTTTGGATTTTTCTCATTTGAGCATCCTAGGGACTGTTTTCCTTCTCCTTGGGGAGGGAGGGAGGAGGAGAGGAAGAGTATCTGGTACATCATGGACCCCTAGCAGAGGCTGGAGGTACCACTGCAACCTGCGCCATTATGTTTAGAGGGTGGATCAGACACAGGACATCACCTCACACTCCCGCCCCCAGGGATCAAGAATTGAAAAAAAGCTGGTGCCCACGCATGATGCTCCCCTCTGCTCCACCATCCTCTGCCTCCAATGTTGGTCAGAGTGTCTCACTCCCATGCCCACAACCTGGGGGTAAGCCAGGGCTTTGCCCACAGTGTCCATTGGGGAAGCCCCCTGGTTACCCCACCCAGGTGGGCAACCTTGGCATGGGGGTGGTGGGCAGGAAGGGTCCAAGCTCAAAAGGGGGGGACTGGAATAAAAAAATGAAAAAAAAAAACAGTGAGTGTCTTCCAGCATGTGTGGGATAGACATAGGTGTGCATTAGAAAATAGGGAAGGAGGAGGGAGGTCCACTGGATACCAGTAAGGGTCTTTGGAAACTGATTATGCTGGGAATGTCTGAGCAGACTGGGTGGGCTGCTGACAAATGTTATGTTTCTATGTACCTACAATATCACCAAAAATCAATCAGTCAATCAATACATACATACATACTGTACATACATACATATATACATACATGCATACCTGAAGGGCCAAACGGTCCTTTTCTACAGACAAATTATATCTTTATATGCACCCTACCACTAAAAATATTTACATGCTGTACATGCAGGCATACATACATACATACATCAATAGTAAAAGTTTCATTCCTTAGTATGTTCTGCACACCTCTTCAATTTGTGTCAAAAGACCCCTCCACCACCACACCAAACCATTTCATGTTCAGCATTCCCTGGATTTATACCTCTACCGTATCATCAGATGACATCTATCACTTCCATCCTCTTACCACTTTAGCCAGTTGCAACCTTATGTTATTTCTGTAAACAGTGTATAAAAAATGCCTAGTAAGAAAAATATCCTTTAATATGAATCTTAATTTATGTCAGAAATAGTTTGTTGCCTTATTGGTCCTTGTACAACAAGACGCAACAGGCTTGCTGTATCTAAAATAAATCTCACCACTGAAAAAACAAAAAGTTTGTTATTTTCCTTAAATTAGTTAACATATGAAAACACTACAAGAGAAATTTAAAGACAACTGGCACTATATACATTCTTAATATATATATATATACAATATATTGTTTTCATTATTAATTTCATACTTAGAAAATGTTTCATACTTTATACATTAAAATACTTTATGCATTAAAATATTATGTTTAGCACAAATGGTTATTTTTACATTTTGGTAATTCTGTTTCTCCTTTTATTCCAATAAAATAGCTGGTAATGTATGTGAAAGGATAAATTATTTTAAACATTTTGGAGTACAGCAACATACAATGGGCTCTGCACTTTCATACTTAAGAGCATTTTCAAACTGGTAACTTTGCATCAATTTTAGTTTTTGTGTGAATAAGTCATATGCAATTTATTTACATTTTAAAAGAGCACTTTGTTATTAAGTTATCTCAATATTCTTTGCAGACTTGCACATTCTATTTTCCTAATTTTGATCTCAGCATTATTTTCTTGATATGATCCTTAATTTAAATTATGAACTGGATAGAAAAAATCCAGTTCTCTGATTTTCCAAGAGCTCCTCTCAGTCATGACAAAAAATTTGGTGGATTTTTCCCACTTCTTATGGTGTACAAAGCCTAGCTTTGCACTCCAAAAAACTCTGTGAAATAGAAGTTTCCCCTGGTGTCTAGTGGATCCCCCTCCCACCAATCACCTATACTATTGTAATTTCATTGTACTCATGTTATGTACCTGTCTTTGATTGTTGTACAGTCCTGGGCAATGCCTGAAAATAGTCATTTCATGGCTAGTGCACCTACCAAGTTAACAAAAACTAAATAAATAATTCACCATCCCAATATAAAAAAATAAATACCCCCATCTAGCAATCCCCTGATGTCCCCCCTAAGGGTGTTTGTCCCCCAATGATGGCCTCACTTGTTATAAAATAAAAAATCATCATTCCCCCTCAATCCTGGAAAGCTTGTTTGAAATATTTTCCTTGGTATCCAGTGGACCCCAACCCCTGCATCTACTGCCAACCACCCTGTTCCCCCCAACACTGAGCAGGTGACTGGCACAGTCCTCTCCACTCTCCTCCGTGGCTGGCCACCTGACTGAGCTCAATGAATGAGCTCATTCGGGCAGCCAGCCATGGAGGAGAGTGGAGAGGGCTGTGCCAGTCACCCGCTTGGGTTGGGGTGGGAGAAGTAGATGCAGGGGTGGGAGAGTCCACTGGATACCAGGGGAATTATTTCAGACAAGTGCTTCATGATGGAGGGAGTTGGACCATTATTTTTATTATTTTACAAGAAGCAGATTATCAATGGGGGGTGGGGGGCACACAGCACTATAGGTGGGACACCAGGGATTGTCTGGCAATTGGAGGGAGGATTTATTTTTTTTTATTTTGGCAATCAGCAGGGGTAGAAGCTATAGATACCAAGGATGCAGTGCTCCTTGCTTTGTTGTTTTTTTTAGTACATTTTTCTCTTTAAAAAAAAAAAGCAATGCCAAGCTACCTTGTGCCATTTTGGTGCATTTTCCTCTACAGGTGGCAACTTTGTGAATGGCATAGGGAGGTGGAGTTGGTGAATTCACAGGGAATTTGCCTGCAAAGTAAAACTTTAATGCATCTCTAATGGATAAAAAATTGTCAATGAAGTAGTAAGGAAAAACCTAAGGCATTTTTCAGACCTGAAACTAACAGATTACTGTTTTCATACTAATGTAATATATCATATATTATGGTCAGACAAAATGCTAATGATAATCAAATGTTAACCAAGGCATGGAATCTTGCTTGATTATTAATGTTTCAGGGTACCTCTGTGAAATTCTTGTTTGCCTGTGCAAACAGTGCCAGGGAAATAACAAAGTGAAAACTTGTAACTTAGATGTTCCAAGCAAATCACCAAATCAAAGTGCTAACCCAAAAAATGGTAGTGAAACTCCAAGCAGCACAGCCTCTCTTAGAAATACTGTATATCTAAATGGAATAATGGTATTCTTAGGAATATCCCTCAAAACAGTCAATATACACTTAACACAGTAGTCAATGATTTGGGTTCAACAGCATGCTTAATGGGCATAGGTAATTGCTTATAAATTATTCAATAGGGGAGACTCTGAGGTAGAAAATGAGCATTAACAATGTAAACAGCATTATATAAGTGTGACATGCAAAATTTAGCCTCACTTGAAATTGTAGGGCAGTCATTTTCTGCCCACGATAAGTTGTCATTACCACCTTTAAATGATAGGCAAAATTAACCTACTGTAGAACCAGTAGTTGTAACATCTACACAGTCTCAGGATCTCATTAGTTTTATTATAAACCCACACAATGCTGTTATAGTATATGGTTTGAACTTAGTGGGCCCTATGCACAAATGCTTACATGCTGTGTAGAGGCAGCATGTAGGCATTCCAATGCCCAAATGCTATGCAGCAGTGATCTGCGTACCCCCAGCAACATTCGCCACCAGCATAGCAGCTTCCGGCATGCTGGATCCCCTAGCCGGCAGTGAGGCGCCATAACAATGTTGGGCCAGCTGATGATAGGAGGTGCCCCCACTGTGTGAATACACAACGGCACTTGCATGCAGGGTCAGTGCAGGAAAAGTATGGGAAAGTGAACCCTGGCATATCTATAAAAGCGCCCCACCACATGTCACCAGTGGGGCATGGCACATACAGGATCTCCCAGTATGAGGCTGGCATGGATTACAGGGCTCTCTGGCAGGACTGGGAGTAGCCATTTGGGTGAATGCTAGTTGTTTAATCATCAAACAGTGTGTGCCATCCCAGAACCCCCCCGCATGAGTGCAGCAGAGATCCACTCCAGAATCCAGGAGAGGCAAACGATTTCATGCTGGTTCTATGTCATAATTGTGAAAGCCTAAATGTGATCGCCATTATGCAGAAGTCAAGAGGGCCAAAAATGTATTTTGGCACTCTGACACCCCAGCACACAGCAAAAGGGTGCCAGGGACTTAGTTTTTTAATCTTTTCTGTGGGGGGTCTGCACCCCCATGCAAACCCAAATGGGGGGCTTTGCCCCCCGCAACCTCTACTAAAGGATTCTCAACTCCAGGGGGTGCATGTCGGGGGGTGAAAACATTAAAAAAAAGGTTCGGGCCAGGTGCAACAAAAGTGCACCAGTACCCAGACCAGAACCTGGTACCCTGCTGACAGACACCAGCAACCCACCGACCACAACACGGGGTTGGCTCACCAACTCACCATGGCACCACCCCTCACATTCCTTGCTGTGCATGCCCACTCCCACTCCCTGTGCACATACATATAGCTACATCCTGTCGCTATAGTTGCCCACACCCCCCCTTCCGGCCACCCTACCCTTCTGTAGCTATCCCTGAAATGTGCTGGGGAGCAGATCACCGTTATTGTAGGTGCCCATTCTCCAGCGCTCTTATCACAGGATACCTTTGATGCCCACCTGCATCCTGAGTTCTGCTACTTCACTGCCACAAGCCTCTGCTACAGGGCTGCACACTGAATGGGTGGCGCTGCAATTGGGTAGCTGGCATTTGTACATGCCAGCTTGTGCACACCAGTGCATGGGTGGTGAGTAGCACAGAAGACTTGTGCACATTTCGTATGTAGTTAGTGAATGGCCCCATTATGTATAAAAATTAGTAGCAGCTGAAAAGTTGTTGAGGATGTTTTAAAAGTTGCATACATTCTAAAAGTTATTGTGCATTTTCTATAATGAATATTCATCAGCGCTCCACTATTTTCCACCTCACTGGAGTAAACAGAGCTCTTCACCCAAGAGTGCAAACACGGTGGCACTGCTTACTGAGCAGTTCACCAAGATGGTTTGGACACAGGCTGCCACAGTCGGCTCCATGTTTCCAAACCTTACAGAGTTTACTTTTGTTTTAATCATCTGCTGATGTGAACATCACCAGGGTCAAGAGTGGAATGGAATCTACTGACTGACTTTGCAGCACACTGAGCTGCCAACAAAAACTGAAATCATGAACACAAGGTATGAAGCTTTGTGAAAGTTTAAACTTTCTCAAATTTTATTTCCTTCACAAATTTAAATTATTCTTCATCTGCGGATCCATTTACTATAACAAATAATATAGGGGCAACCACACATGAACAAGGCTGTGTTTTCTTTTCAGGGTTGAGATGACATTATAATGACCTTGAAAGGAGAGTCACGTGATGGCCCTGTAGTGGAGACAGCACTGCTGATCATCTGCCTCCCTGAACGCCAACTTTTTATTAAAAACCAGAGGTACTTCTCCAAAAATAAGTTAAAATCAGAGTCCACAGTCGTTCTACAGCCTTACTTTTATTCCGGTGGGGGAATCTCTTAAAATCGGTCGCACTTAAACTGATACCCGGCCTATTGTCGACATGGAGGGTGGAATGAGACATGCGCCCCCAACCCATGCCCCACCGCTAATGCTGGAAAAAGGGCTGAAAAGACCGAAAGCCCAATCCGATGCTTCAGTCAAGTCCTCTGCGTCTACAACTACAGCTCAATTAAACGCTCCGCTTTCTGAAAAAAGATTTATGGAAGAGCTTTTACCATTCAAATCCGCTTTACAAGAGCTGACCTCTGAATTAAAATCTCTTAGAGGAGACCTGGCTGAAACTAATAGAGATATCTCTGACACCTCTGCAAGAGTTACTTCTTTGGAAAACTGGAAGCAATCTACAGATGCTGAGATGACAGCCCTAAGACACAGACAGCATAAGACGGAGTCCAAATTAGAGGATTTAGAAGGTCGAAGTAGACGAAATAACATACTTATATTTGGTCTCCCTGAAGATGCTGAAGGCTCAATGCCAATTACTTTCCTGCAAAAGTTACTTGCTCAAATAGCGGGACCATCACCTAATAATACTACATACATCATTGAAAGAGTGCACCGCTCTCTATGCCCGAAGCCTGGAGCTGGGAAGTTACCTCACCCTCTTATTGTGAAATTCCTGAATTATCAGAACAAAATCCATGTGCTGGGTCAAGTAAGAGATGCACGCCAGGTTTTATGGGAGGGCCAGCAGCTTCGATTTACTCAAGACCTGCCTGCCTCTATTAGATGGTGGCGTGCTGAATACCATCCTATGGTGACGAAGTTAATAGCTGCAGGGATAAGATACAGAGTTCAGTACCCTTTGCACCTTGTGGTCCTTATCACCAGATCGTGGCATAATTTTGAGTCAGCTCAGCAAGCGCTCCCAGCCCTTCAGTTTTTACTTCCAGACCTGTTTGCAGCTCGTTGAGGGCTCACCATGGTTAAGAAGGCCTTTCTGATTTTTTTTTTGGAAAGTACAGCACAAATGTGCGCTAGATGACTTATGGTGCTCAGACAATACCCTGAGGGTTCACAAGAGGGTGACAAAGCCCAATGGAAAGCTGTTTTCTTTAGTTGGACAATTATAGTTGCAGGGATGCTATCAGTCTCTTATATACAGAGAACTGCCAGTTTCTTAGTACAATAGTTTTCAATATTATGTTTGGTTAACTACGTTTCAAGTAAAAGGAGCGCTATTCATGTGGTTTTAAGAGATATCTGGCTGACCAAGCAGGAAACTACACTGCTCTCTTTTGAGGAATCGTTTTCCTTTTTTCCTCTTCTGGGTTTGGCAATTCTATAACATATAATTTTTGAATATGAAACAGTTGGTTGTTCGGGGGGGAACTTAGCAGTGAGAATAACTAACAGGGTATTATGTGCCATAGAGATGGATGGAGGGTAACCACAGCTGCACACAGCCATTATTTGCTTATAGCCTTGATAACAATGCTTGTGGTTATATGTTGGTGTTATGTATTTACTACACTCAAGAGGTTTAGAATTACAAGGGCTGTGGTAGGTGGGGATAGGTACTTACTTAGAGAAAAATGTATGTATAATTACATCATAAGGGATACTAAGTTTTTTCTAGGGTTAATTTATACAGGGTTGGGTTATTATGGTTATTGGGAGATTGCAGGTAATGGGGAGGAGGGAAGGGGGATCGGGGTATAGGATTGTCTGCCACCAAGAAAATAAGGATTAAACTGTATTTGGGTATCTGTTCATGGTTGCACATCTACAGTGGTTATATCGTTCTATTACATTTCATTGGTGTCCATCATGGGGCTTAAATATTGCTCCTGGAACATAAAAGGGGTGCAAACCCCTGCTAAACGGACCAAAATTTTAATTCATCTCAAAACTCTGCAAACTGATGTAGCCTTTTTACAGGAGACACACCTTAAGTCTACATGCACTCATTATCTCCATAGAAATTGGGTTGGTCAGGTATATGGGGACGGTAAGGACTATAAGAGAAGAGGAGTAGCTATTTTAATTGCTCTCAAAGTTCCCTTCCAGCTTTCACAAATAATTGCAGATTCAGAAGGTAGATTTATTATTATAAGAGGTCTGTTGGTTCATACGGAGGTCATTCTGGGGTAAATTTACGGACCTACCTCAGATGACCCTGAATTCTTCGCCTCTCTAATGTCAACACTTGCTCCCTGGTCTAAGTTGCCAATATTGCTTGGTGGAGACTGGAATTTTGTGCTTTCAAATGTACTGGATAGATCTGGCCAAGCCAGATTAAGGTCCTCCCCTGTCCAAAATGCCATATATGAGCTAATGTCTTCCTTGGGTCTTGTGGATCCTTGGAGGCTTACACATCCCGAAGACAGGGAATATTCATTTCATTCTCTTCCGCATAATACTTTTTCCTGCATAGATTTTTTTCTTTTGTCAGTAGACCATATTCCAGGGATCTCCATAGTTCATTATTCATCTAAGGCCATCTTGGATCATCGGATGGTCAATCTCCAATTAAATCTTTCACCAAATGTGCACAAAGACAGAATTTGGAAGCTTAATAATCAGCTTCTAAATTCAGAGGAATATGTTCATTTAATGCAAGATTTCATTAAGATATACATGGAGCACAATGCCTCATCGATGCCCAAAAAAGACCTCCTATGGGGATCCCTGAAATGTGCACTAAGGGGAGAACTAATTGGTTTGGCGACCTTACATAAGAAACAAAAAAACACAGATATCACCTTAAAATTAAATCAAATAGCAGATATAGAGAAATCCCTCTCCCCTTCCTCCTCAGTGGAGGACTGGACTAAATTGGAATCTCTCCGGGCTCAGTATAATAAATTACTAGCTGAAAAATCAGAATTTATGTTACTCCGTTCCAAAATTTCCTATTTTGACCAAGGCGAGAGGGCTATAAAGTTATTAGCCTTGCAACTGTGTATTCAATTAGCTGAGACAATAATTCCGTCTGTTTATTCTTCCTCAGGGGAACTTCTTACCTCCCCCCCAGATATTGCGAATGCCTTTCGTGAGTATTATCAACAATTATACTCTGCCCCAGCAAATCAACAGCTTCTCCAACAATTGGAACTGTTTCTCCAAAACATGAAGCTCCCAGTACTGGCTGATCACCAGATTGGCAAACTAAAAAGCCCCATTACTTTATCAGAGATTTCCGTAGCTATTGACTCTCTCTCTCTCTCTGCGGATAAGTCCACCGGGCCCGATGGTTTCACAGCTAATTTTTACAAAGTGCTAAAGGAAACCATAGCTCCCATACTACTGGAAACATTTCATTACCTATTTGAGAATGGTCTATCGGATATTTCCCTGTCTCTTGCCATCTTGCCACCATTGTGGTACTCCCAAAGCCTAATAAGGACCCTCTACGAATAAGCAACTATAAGCCCATCTCCCTCATTAATGTAGATCTTAAAATCCTTGCCAAAGTTCTTTCCTCCAGACTTAGTCAGGTATGGGAGCATCTTATTAGTACAGAACAAGTTGGATTTATCAAAAACAGATTTTCTTTGGATCATCTCAGGAAACTAGCCTATCTTTTTTCTGCATCCAGGGACTCAGATATACCTGCTGCTCTTGTGTCCCTGAATGCAGAAAAAGCCTTTGATAGGGTGTTGTGGAAATATGTTTTTTTATTACTTTCTAAATATCACATACCCAAGGAATTTATACAATGGGTCAAAATATTATATACAGCACCGTCTGCCCAAATTCAATGCAATAGCGTTTTATCTACTCCTTTTACCCTGTCACAAGGTACACGTCAGGGATGTCCTCTTTCCCACTACCTTTTTAATCTTTATCTAGAACCCCTTATTAGGAAAATTAATCTCTCCCCACTCATAAAAGGCATACAAATAGGACACCGGGAATATAAGATATCTGCGTATGCAGATGATTTACTGCTACATATTGTTAATCCTGCTCAATCCCTTCCAATGGTATTCCAAATTATAACACAATTTGAGTCTTTTTCAAATTATGAGTTAAACCTGACGAAAACAGAAATTCTTCCCCTTAATAAATATACTATGAAAGTCGAAATTGCTCATATGGGCATACAATGGAATTCTGAGAAACTGAAGTATCTTGGGATTTATCTCCACCCTTCCTTGAGAGTCATGAGACAACTCAATCTAGAAGATCTCATCTACACCTTAATAGAAGATTTTAAGCATTGGTCAAAACTACCTCTAACTTTATGGGGGCGTATGAGTATCATCAAAATGAACGTGCTGCCATGCTTGCTATACCCACTACAAATGCTCAACCAGGCTCTTCCGGACTCATGGTTTTCTCGAGTACATGGCATTTTCAGTAAATTTATATAGCAAAGCAAAAAAGTCAGAAAAAGTTATTTAAAATTAACCAGATGGAAGTTAGATGGTGGTCTTCAAGCCCCAAACTTTTGTATATATTATTTAGCAATCCACCTGACCAGAATTCGTTATTGGTTACAGCCTAAACAAGGTGCTGGTTATTTGCCTCCTTGGGTTAGGATTGAGCAGGATCTCTGTGATGAATTTGGCCTAGACCCGAAGGCTTTACCTTTTATCTCACTAAAAAAGCTTCCAAAACCCCTACACATCACTCCTTTAAATTCTTTAATTCAGGCTCAACAGCAGTTCTCAAGAAAGACCGGTTCAGGGACATAGCACAACCTCTGTTTTGTAATCCTAATTTGTTAATTGCTGGCAAGCCAATAAAATCTTAGCTCTTCTGGCCTCAAATAGGTGTAGAGAGGGTGGAGCAATTAGTGAGGGATCAAAAAATGATTTCTTTTAAGGAAGGTTATTCCCTTTTTAAATGGGAAAAAACTTCAATTTTCAAATATTTTCAGCTATCTCACATGCTGATGCAGCATTTTGGGACAGGAACTTGGCTTAGTCCTCTTTTCAGTGTGCTACTCCTATACCTGGAGGCTATACCGTCTTCCCATTTAATATCTTACATAGAAACATAGAAACATAGAAACATAGAAACATAGAAGTTGACGGCAGATAAGGACCGCAAGGCCCATCCAGTCTGCCCATTTCTTTTTCTACCTTATAAATGTGCCATCAGCCTTTGCTCTGTCAGTGACCTATCTATTCATAGTCATTTGTATTGCTCCCTTATGCCTATCCCATGCCTGTTTGAAGCCCTGCACTGTATTCATAGCCACCACTTCTTGTGGTAGCTATTCCATGCATCTACCACCTTTCTGTAAAAAGAATTTCATATTCCCCTTAATCGGCCTCCTCTAATCTCATGCTGTGTCCTCTTGTCCTGCTATTTTTCTTATATTTAAACATGTTGACTCTTTCACCTTGTTTATGCCCCTAAGGTGTTTAAATGTCTCGATCATATCACCTCTCTCCTCCTTTGCTCAAGGGTATACATATTGAGCTCCGTTAATCTGTCCTCATATGTCTTCTGATGCAGTCCCTGCACCATTTTGGTTGCCTTCTCTGGACTGCCTCAATTTGGTTAATGTCCTTGTGAGGTGTGGCCTCCAATACTGCGCAGTACTCCAGATGGGGCCTAACCAATGTCTTGTACAGAGGGATTACCTCCCTCTTACGACTTGTGATACCCTACTAATACACCCTAACACCCCCTAGCCTTACCTACTGCTTTAGAGGTCTGCTTTGATGATTTTAGGTCATCAGTGATGATGATGCCCAAGTCTCTTTCTTCCTTTGGACTGCTAGCAACTCCTCCCAGCCTATAAGTGGCTTCAGGGTTTCTCTTCCCTATGTGCATGATTTTGCACTTTGGCATTAAATCCCAGTTGCCACTCTTCTGACCATTTTGCTAGTTTATCCAGATTCTTCTCATTCTGCCCACCCCATCTGGATCATCTACTCTGTTGCAGATCTTGGTGTCATCTGCAAACAGACAACTTACCCTCTAGTCCATCTCGAGGTCACTAATGAAGATGTTGAATAGGACTGGCCCCAGGACTGATCCTGAGGTACCCCACTTGTGACTTGCATCTCTTCTGACTGTATACCATTTACCACCACTCTCTGTTTTCTGCCAGTCAACCAGTTTGCCACCCAGTTGACCAACTTCTGACCCACCCGAGCCTACCTAGCTTATTTATCAATCTTCTATGTGGAACAGTGTCAAAAGCTTTGCTGAAGTCAAGGTAGGTGACATCAACTGCTCCCCTTGGTCCACCACTCTGGTTACCCAGTCAAAGAAATCTATGAGATTAGTTTGACAGGACCTTCCTTTGTAAACCCATGCTGTCTTGGATCCTGTGCCCCTATGGATTCCAGGTGTTGCACTATCCTTTCCTAAGGAGTCCTCCATAATCTGCCCACTACTGAGGTAAGACTGACTGGTCTGTAGTTCCCCGCCTCCTCCCTGCTACCACTCTTGTGGGCGGGATCACATGAGCCCTTCTCCAGTCTTCTGGGACCTCCTGTGCTCAGAGACTCACTAAACAATTCTGCTAATGGCTCTGCTAGTTCCTCCTTTAGCTCCTAAGTACCCTGGGATGTATGCCATCAGGTCCCATTGCCTTATCCACCCTGAGCTTAGCAAGCTCTTGTAGGACCCTTTCTTTTGTGAAGGGAGTAGTGCTCACCTCCCTCCCCTGTGTCCATGATGCTGAGCTGTGGGCCCTGCCCTACCTTCTCTTCAGTAAATACTGAGCAAAGTATCTATTTAGGATAGATGCTTTTACAGGGTCCTCCTCTCACATGCTCCCTTTTCTCCATTAAACAGCAATACCTCTGGACTTTCTCCTTTCACTAATGTATCTATAGAAAGTCTTGTCACCTTCTTTACTATTCGTGCTAGTGTTTCCTCAGTTTGGGACTTTGCCTGCCTTACTGCCTTACCTGCTTCCCTTAGGGCAGTTTGGTATGCCTCCTATCTTCATCCCGCTGTGTTCCCTTATATTTCCTGAAGGCCAGCCTTTGGCTCTGACCTTTCTGCTACTGTATTTGAGAACCAAAGTGGTTTCCTCTTCTTTGCACTTCCTTTCTGTGTAACACAATGGGATGTTGCTTCAAGTATTGTATCCTTAATGCTTGCCCACTTTGCCTGTACCTCCCCACCTGTGTTTCTTTTTGCCAGGGCTAGCTTAACTCTGTTGGCCATCTTATCAAAGTCAGCTCCTCTGAAGTCCCATATTTTTGCCTTGAATGGGATGATTTAGATGTAGTAGCCAAACTGAACCATACCATGTGATGGTCACTGGCCCCAGGTGACCTTCTACCTGAGATCTGTGATCCTTCTTTGTTAGTCAGTACTAGATCTAGGATAGCCCTGTCTCTTGTGGGTTGCTGTACCAGTTGTTTGAGGCCCTCCCCTGCAGGGAATCCACTATGAGTCTAGTTCTGGCAGATGTTCCTGCTGGTATTGACCAATCTATATCTGGCATGTTGAAGTCTCCCATTATCAGAACCTCCCTTTAGCTGTCATGTTTTGTATATCTTCTAACAGTAATGTGTCTATGTCCTCCCTCTGGTCTGGGGCCTGTAGACAACCCCAGTTCTTATGGCTGTCCCATTTCCTGTTTCCAGGGTGACCCACAGTTCTTCTGGCTCCTTATGTGTATTCTGAATTTCTGTAGCTTTGATATTTTCATTGACATACAGGGCCACCTCCCCTTTTGCACCTCGGTCTCTTCTGAACAATACATAGCCAGGTACTGAAGTCTCCCAAGTGTGGTTACTGGTAAACCACGTCTCACTAATTGCTACTATGTCCGTTTAGCCTCTGACATTATTGCCTGCAGGTCTGGGATCTTATTTCCCAGGCTGTGAGCATTTGTGTACATGATTTTCCATTGGCCAGATTTGGTGAGTTAGTTGTTGGGTGAAGTTTGGCATTACCCTGTGCATCGTATGGGGAGACAAACCTTTTTCTTACCTGGTGATGCAATTGAATGGCAAACACGCTGAATTCCTGTTTGACCATTCAGCTGAGGGGAGGGGTGTTCTTCCCATTCACGATGGGGTGCTGCACCCCTCTCCCATTTGCTAGTTTAAATATTCTGCAAAGACGCCAAACTTCTGCCCCAAAGCACTGACTCTCTTTAGTCAGATGCAGTCCATCAAATTTAAAGAACTTTCGCTCCCAGAACTGTTGCCAGTTCCCTACAAATCTGTGTCCTTTTTCCTGGCACCAGTCCTTGAGCCACGTGTTTAGCTCCCCTATCTCCCCTTCTCTGACCTTCCGTCCATCTGCTCCCTTCTCCCAGACTGGCAGGATCTCAGAGAAGGAGATGCCGGACGAAATAGATGATAGTTTGTCACCCAGCTTAGTCAGGTGTTCCTTGGTCTCCACAACTGACTGGCTGGCGAGATCATTAGTCCCTATGTGTACTAGGACATCAATGTTTTCTCCTGCTTTGTGAACAATTTTAGCAATGCGATCAGTGTCTCTCCATGCTGATGTACCTGGGAGACATCTGACCATCACCCTGGCTGGAGATGGGTATCAACTCCCGAATCATGGAGTCTCCTATGATCAAGTTTTTGGATTTCCTTTGTGCTTGTTTAGTTTTGGTTCCTGATTTGGGTGAGTATTGTTGTGCTAGCTCCTGTGCAGATGTCCTGCTCTGCAGTGTCTTCTGCCTCTTGATTTGATTTCAGAGATAGAGGCAGATACCTGTTAGTAGCGTTTATATGGTTTTGGAGGTAATGTGTTGGAGAGCAGAGAGTGATGGGGCACCTGATTTGTTTCCTCCTAACCACCTGCCAACCTCCTGCACCAACTACCCTCTGCGGTCGAGGTTTTTCTGTTGGATGCTGGGGAAATGGCGGTGGTTCTTATAATGTATTTCCTCTTCAATATGAAATTTGAGGCATGCAATCTCTGCCCATGCTGCCGGAGCTGAGACCGAAGATCTCCAAAGGCCCAGCATGTGGACAGTGTCCTAAATCCTGTAAGACTGTCCTTCTGAAAATTGTTCCACAGTACCTGCAGTTAATGAAATCCATTCCAAATAAGTTGCTGGGTTTGTAACCTAGTCAGAGTAATTAGAAGGAAAAAAAAAGGAAAAAATGCAAGTAATGGTTTAATTGTGCTTTGTTTAACTTGTTATAACAAGTTAAATTACTAGTGCCCCTAAATAGAGATCACCTTGTGGAGGCCCCACTGATCCGCCCTTCCTGCTCTGCCACAGGAAATGTCACAACTGTGGTACCCTATAAAAGGAGTGTAGCGTGGGGTGGTTGGGGATGGGGTGGGTGGCTGGGCCTCCCCTGCCTAAAAAGAAGAAACCACGGACGAAAGAACAAGGAGGTAAGAGCAGAAACAATCAGTCAACAACAAATGCAGTAACCCTGAAAGCTTATCCTAATGTTAGATAAAACTGTAAAACCTGTAAAGCACCACCTGTAATAATTTCAGAGAAGATATACCCTGTAAGAAACACTTTGCTCCAGAGAAAAATAAAGCAGTAACAGAAGATATACCTTGCAAAAGACAATTTGAATCAGAAGATTACAGCAGTAATCTGTTAGCACACACCTGTAGGCACACCTTTGTAATAATGCAGAAGAAGGTATACCAGCAACAACAATTTGAATCAGAGAAAAAATAAAGCAATGAAATGTTAGCCACAAACAGTAGCAATCCCTGTGAGTAAAAAATCAAAACACCACCACACAGTAAATCTGCTTAGCCAAACTAAGTCTTAATCCTTCTCCCTTGCTCTGGTAAGTTTCTCTACTCTGCCTTTCAAGCAGTCTTAGAAGGAAAGAGCTCAGGTGAAGCTAGGTGCCTTGGCCAGCAAACCAAGTCTTCTATCTTATTCTTATAATTTTATTCTTACGACAGTGACTGTTTCAGATAATCAAAGATTCTATCAATGGGATAGGGTCACTCAGGTACTCTCTAATTCTAGAGATTGGTCCTTAATTTGGGCAAATCTATATAAATAAATTAAAGGGGACAAATATAGGTACATGCAGTTTTGCATAATACACAATCCATATTATACTCCATCCAAGTTACATCGATTAGGTTTCCTATCCACCAGTCAATGTTCTAAATGTCATCAAGCTGCTGCAGATCTAACTCATATGTTATGGTCCTATGAAAAGATTGCTCTCATCTGGCTTAATATTGACATAGGCTAAATCCATTATTAGCTTTGTCAGGTAGCTTTAATATAGAAACCTGTCTTATAGGTGACTACACTTCAATATCAGGGGGCATTCAGAGAGCCCACATGGCACTAATTTCAGCATGTGCAAAAAAAGTCATACTAAGACATTGGTTGGACTTAACTGCTCCAAACTATCTGGAATGGTTTAATGAAATGCTGTTAGCTTTGCAGGCTGAATTCACAATAGCAAAGCTGTCAAATGGTATGAAGAAATACAGTAAAAGATGGGAACCTCTTTATACCCTTCTCACAACCAATTAATCTTGTTTTTTTTATTTAATTTATTTCTTCTATCCTTTACTTCTTATGAGGCATTTTCTGGGTTATTGACCCTATAGGAAAATCAAATTTATTTGCTATCACTGTTTTACTCTGTAACATCTCCATTTGTGTTTCCATTAGGTAGTGATTGTATGTAAGCAACCATAGCTTGGGTTAAATGTGATAGGTGGCAGACATGGGTGGGTGGGGCTGGGGCTGATGGGTGGGGAGAGGGATTAAGTAAGCAACAAACAGTTGCAGTTTTTCTCCTTGTAGTAAATGTGTTTTACATTTTTTGCTTTGATGTCTTGGTTGTTACTGCCTGCTTACTAAAAAATTAATAAAGAATATTAAATAAAAAAAAATAATGACCTTGAAAGCAAAGCTCTCGATGGAAACACAGCCTTGTTGTGTATGGTTGCTCATACACTATTTCTTACATTCTGATCCTAGAGAATCTCTTGGTAATTAGTAAAGCAATTTGGGGCTTCTCTACCCATGCATTATGACTTATCAATCTATAATTAAGATGTTTCTGGTTGATTTAGTACTAAACAAATATAAAGAGACAAAAATGGTTTGATAGTTCTTGTTAAGACAGTGGATAAAGTAACTACAACCAATAAGATTATTAAAAGAGTGTTCAAATATGTTCACTACCATATTTTGATGAAACTCAATTGCAGATGAAATATTGATATTAGATGACATCTCTCCTCCATGCTATAATGTAAAGAATGAGGTAATACTGAATAAGGGAAACTGAGAAAATTAAAGACAAACAGAGTTGGAAATGCAAGAAAAGGACATTAGCTGATATTGAAACTGTCAAAGGAAAAATAGAAATTACTAATGAAGTACAATATCAGAATATTGAGCATAACAGACATCAACCAGAAAATGATAGTTCTCAATTCAAATAACATAATAACAAGTTCAAAAATAATTAAAGATTAAGAGGGACTGATGGTTCAGATGATGATAATAATAATAATAGATCTAATGAAGCACTTAGAAGGGACATCGCACAAAATAAAACTGCTACATCCATAACAATATTTGGCATATCTTGGCAGATTTAGAAACTCCAGAAAGAGTAAATCAGAGATGTACATTTTTAATTGCATCTTGAATCTATAGACATATGAATATCAATGAATGGGATTATTTTTTTCATAATATAATAGAGCCATGGAAATCTGAAAGAGAATACACCTTCTTAAAACCATTGACATATATCTGAAACACCTGCAAGAGATTTTAAATTTCTTGTATAATGAGATAGGCAATGGACTGTTCAAATGGACTAGTGAACCAAGGAGTACTCAATGAAAGCTATGGACACCCCATGCTTGTTAGCAAAATTGTTGCTACTATGGTGAGAGAGAGAAAATTCAGGGTCTCTGCTAGGAAAATAAAATATATGTTACACTTAAATTTTGATGAGAATGAAAACAAACATTTGCATATAGACACTATAAGGAACTTGAATCAGATATTATATCTCTACGTATATACAATATAGAACTAGTGCAAAAATCTGGGACAACAGAAGTACACTTAGCATCAATTGGAGTATTTCCTGAGCAACCAAGACTGATCTCAGATTTAAAAAAATTGAGAACACACAGTAGCTATAAGATGGCCAGGCTCAGATCAATATAAAAAGCATAGTATGTTGGCAGTCATTGATAAATGCCCAAAGTTCCAGAGCTCTCAAATGAGAACTCGAGAAGAAAGAAAAAGGGCTAATGGAGTTTGCCCTTTAAGGGGCAGACCAAGCTGTCCTGGTGGACCCCTCCACCCGCCTTTGGTGCAGATGGTTTTGCTCAGATGGAAGTGGGGGAGAGGGATAGGGAGGGTCAGGGAGCCAGGACACAGGGCTGGCAGACAGGAAGGGGGTGCTTAAGAGGAAAGAGACAGGGATGGGGGAAAGTAAAAAATAGAAGTGGCTAGTGCAGAGTACATAATCCCATGCACAGCAGTTTTTCAGCCTCATTTGCTGGAGTTTTTGTTCTAAGAACTACAACACATCAGATTGGCATTTCATGAAAAATTGTCAGATTACTCTTAGGACCAGACTGGTAAGGTTTGTGTTACCAGGGGACATTACTGAAGGTAAGGAAAAAAAATACAAGAGGAGTGTGTATCGCTATTTGGTTTGAGTAGGACAAGCCTTTATTAGATAGCACTGAACTTAATTGAATTGTTAAGCCTAAACAAATTATTGCTAGGAGAGAGGGTTTTCATGCATTTAGGGGTGGTAGGGTCGCTAGACCTCTTATTGATTTAAATCCAAGTGCTTGCATCTTGTACGCATGCTAGTTTAAGCGAGCAAGATCACTGCAAGATGTAGGCGGTGAGGAATCTCCCATCAAACACTTTGTTTAGCTAGGATGAGCTACCTTTTTATTGGTTTGACAATTAGGAGGTGAGGCCCTGTGACCAGAGGAGATATAGGCAGTGTGGCCATTTTTGGCGGAGCATGCCGGATGCTGCATGGTGCTTGTGGCCTACCCTTCTTTTCTTACAAGGCCACTTGAGCAGCTTTTATGGCTCAGAGGGAGCGCTTCACCCCCCTTGTGTGTTTTGTAGTATGCGAGGCCCAGCAGTGAGAGGATGTTTAGTGCGGGGTGGCCATTTTTTGGCAGAACACGCCAGAGGCAGCCTGGTACCTGTGGCCTACCTGCTTCTATCTTACAAGGCCACATGAACAGCGTCCATGGCTCAGGCAGGAAGAGCAGTAAAGTGGTGATGGCCTAGGGTTTGATTCCCCATCCTGGGACACCTAATGCATGAGGGAGGTTTGGAGAGCAGAAGCAGCCCTGGAATGGTGGCTTGTATCATCTGGCAGTTTTAGTGGTTATATTCAGGCATAGCTGGATCAGGGCAAAAGAGAGGAGGACAAGATGAGGACTGCACTGGCCTCTCACAGCATTTAGGTGCTCCTTCTTTACTTTTAGGGGCAGTTAGTTCTCCAGCGACGGCAAGGAGCGCATTTATGTTTTGAGAGATGGGGCCTAGACAGGGAGGCAATGTGGAGAAAATGGCATCTGATGTCACACCGTGTGGCCTTACAGGAATGAAGGCCACAAGACCACAGGGGTGAGAAGTAGGTTAAAGCAGAAAAAAGGGGTAGCAACTTAGCTACCCACAAGGTGATTGAGTGCAAGGGGCCTAGACAGAGAGGCCACATGGTGGGGAATGGCATCTGATGTCACACTGAGTGGCCCTGTTGGAACGAAGGACACAAGGCCCTGGGGAGTGAGGGGGGTCTTTATGTGAAAGCAGAAAGGGGGTGTAGCAACTCAGCTACCGAGAAAGGGAGATGGAGTAGGGGGCCTCGTCGAAGAGGCCACTCAGTGGGGAATGATGTCTGTCGACACACTGTGTGGCCCACTTGATTGATGGTCACAAGGCCTTGAGGGTGAAGGGGAGTATGGTGAAACAAATAGGGGGGTAGCAGCTCAGCTGTTGGCAAAGGGAGAGAGTGAATAAAATAACAAGTGCATCTAATTTGGTGGGAAAAAATGATGAGAGAAAGAGAAAAGGACCTAATGGGTGAAACTAATGAAGGCATTTTGTCAGTTTTATCCACAGGTACAAGAAAACTGTGTGACAGAATGGCACCAAGGAAGAGCAAGCCAACAAAGGAAGAGGCATACAAGGCCATTATTGAGTTGGCGGAGAAGGCCAACATGATGTGGCAAATGGTGGAGGGAGAGGAACCAGGAAAGTCAGGGGAGAAGTGGAAATCAGAAAAAGGAAAAGAGGGTGGCAGAAAAAGACTAACTGAAAGGCTGAGCAGCCGAAATGGGCCGCCACCTCGAACGGTTAGTCTAGCACCACCGCAGCTCCTATTGCCTGAACCATTAGTACCTGCCTTGGAGATGGCAGTGGTACCCACTCCAGAACCCAGACAGGACCCTCCTGCGGTACTGAGCCCTCCACCCATGATGCTGCAGCCAGTAGCCCCTCCACTAAAAATGGACCAGTTCAGCCCAGAGATAGCAGGACACACAGAGGGGACAGGCTCACAGGTAGTGTATCAGGTTCAGTGGGAGACAGCATAAAATAATACATTGGGCAAATTATAGTGGCCTTAGAGATAGGCGGTCTGGGAGCAAATGGAAACTGCAATAGTGGAGATTAGGGCAGACAAAGAACCAGCAGGGTGAACAGACAAAGTGGTGGAAGGGACAGGAAAAGGAATGAGGGATATAGGAGCCCTGGGCATGAGGATAGGGGAACACATGCCATTGGCCACAAAGGAGAAGATATGGAAAGGGAAGTACGTATACATATTTGCATTGGTCAGTAGGGAGGAGGTAGCGAAGTTTGAAGAAACAGAGTATAGGAAAAAGTGAGATGGCAGCAGCTGTGGTCTTGTTGGGGAAGAAAGAAGAGGATACGTTTACAAAAGAGAAGACCTGGAATGGGTGGTTCATGGGTTTTGCTACATATTTAGCCATTGTGTTGGAAAAGAAACCTGAATTGAGCATACAACTTATCATATATTCCCTGATCTTAAGTAGAGCAAAAGCAAAGGGGGGAGTGGGTTGGATATATTATGATGAGTTTTTCCGCCAAAGGATGGCCACCTATGGGAATGTAAGATGGGACACAAAACAGTTAGATTTGTGGACTGACTATGTCACTGCCTAATCCATGCTTGAGGGGGAGATGGGAAGAAAGGGGAGAATACTGTAGAAGTGCTGTTGGGGGATATAATTGGGCATTTTATTCATGGCCCCAATGTCACTTTCAACATTCCTGTTTGAAATGTGGGGAATCTCACCCGGCAGCAAGGTGCAGGACAGCATGGGTACCAGGTACCCAGGTGGGGGTAAACCAGGTGAAGGAACACCAGCCCTTTCAAGAGGGTCTGGGATTTAGGGGGCAGGCATGGAGTAGAGGGTCGAGAGGTAGGGGTTATGGGGGTAGGAGGGCCAAGTCTTATTGAAGGGAGGGGTGAGAAACAGCAGCTGGGGAGTAAAGGGAGACATTGGGGGCTTTGGGGGTTAGAAACTGATTCCAGTTGGCAAAGACCCCCATCAAAATAGAGACATGGGAAAAATGGCTCAAGGAGCACCCAGATAGAGAGGTGATGGAAATCATACAGAAGGGTTTTAGATTAGGTTTCTCGCTACAGTACAAAGGCCCAAGACAAGCAAGGGAGACCAATAACTTGGCATCAATCAGAGGAAAGGAGGACATTTTGAGACAGAAAATAGAGAAAGAAAAAGTTACAGGGCAGGTGGAAGGACCGTATTCACTTCCCTCTTTAGATAATATGAGAATTTCCCCATTAGGTCTAGTTCCCAAAAAACAAGAAGGGGAGTATAGGGTGATCCACCATCTTTAATTCCCAGAAGGACACTTGGTTAATGACTTTATTGGGGAGGAGCACAGCCGGGTCACTTATGCCACGTTGGAAGAAGCAGTACAGCTTATCTGGGAGACTCCGGATGCCTGGATGGCCAAGACCAATATAGAAGCAGTCTTTAGGCTGCTGCCAGTGAGGAAGGAAGACTGGGATCTATAGGGTTTCAAAGTAGGGGGCCAGTATTATTTTAATAAAGCTATGCTGATGGGTTACTCCATCGCATGTGCCACGTTTGAAACATTTAGCACCTGCCTGCAATGGATATTTCAGCAAAAAACAGGGTACAAGTTGGTGATACACTACCTAGATGATTTCTTGTTGATAGGCAGTGGAATGGTGCAGACGGAGAAGATGCTGACAAGTTTTCAAGAACTGTTCGAGGAGCTGGGGTGCCAGAAGAAGGAACCCAGGTTTTCACCTGGGGAGGCGAAAAGAAGACAAACAAGAAGGAAGGGAGACCAGAGATTGATATGTTAAGGCAATATAAACAAAGGATTGTGAAAAATAAATAATGGAAAATGGTAATGGTATATACAAATATAAATGTGAATTATTAATAAATGAATTGCCAATCTGAGCACAACAACAACATCATTGTCTGTCTTTTGTGTGGGAAATGGGGGAATCCAGGCCAATACTGTTTGATTGGCAACCATAGTATTATAAGCCAATTAGGAGAATGAAAAGAAATTGTTCAATGTTTTAGCTAGGATCCTGGACTTTGATCTAGGGAGGGATGATATCAGCTGGATCTAGATACATTACAGTTATGCAAATATTGCACAAATTGATATAACACCATTGCATAGTGAACAGGTTATTGGACTGTGTACATACATTAAACTGCATAGGTGTTTTATTGTGTGATATGGATGAAGAATTAAAAAGAATGCTGGCTGCTCTTGGGTACCAAGTTAAAGCAGTACATTATGAGAAAGATATAACATTGGCATCTTATCTTGCTTGGCATGCAGAGTTGGTTCCAGTTTTACAGTACAGTATATACATGAGACTGAGCAAACAAATTACAATATGGGCGTACAAGAACATAATTAATCCAGCAAATGTTTTTTGGGAGGGTATATGAAATCATTTGAAACTTAAATCTTAGAACATTGAAGGAGTAGACAGAATATGTTGTCAGACAGGGAATGTTTTGAATTTATTTTGCAATATGATTACATATTACTGCTACAGTCCTGGATCTGTGGTTTTGAGATTTTTTCAATTGCAGCTAAGAAGCCATCAAAATATTATCATCCACATTTTGGTTCGATCACTGCAATATAATTGTTCAAGCAAGTACAGTAAAAGTTGTCAAGTTAGATCTTAAACAGTATTTCCCTCTAGCATTTCAACTGGAAGGAGTGAATATAAAATTGATCATAATAAATATTAATATTCCATGGAACGTAAAACATATGTATGATCCAGTCAGACAGTCACAATTTTAAGAAATTCTGGAAAATCTGTCATAAACATATGTAAACTATCTTATATTAGCAGGGGGTGTTCGTGCTCATGCCTTCACTGTCATTGAGACAGAAGTAGATGACAAAGGAGTCAAATTGGAAATCCAAAAGTTTGCACTGATCAATCCTGATCTGAATCTACTTGGAGGTGTAAAAACTTGAAAGTGAATAATGATGGGAACAAATTAAATGGTACGATGAACGAGCAAGATTTTATACCACTGAATAAAAGAACAAGCAGGGATAAAGATGGAAAGCACACTTTTAATGGAAATACTGGCTCTTCAATAACTAAACTAATTTATATAAATTTAGATATAATACCCAAAGTATTGGATACAGTATGTATGTCATTAATAGAGATGTAGCAATGTTTTCGTTCACCTGTGAATTTTCATCAGTCACTAAATCTGCCTCTGCATATCATTTCATGAAGTTTTCCTGTCTAATAGGAAACTGCTATTTGTACCTACTACTTGCTGTTGGTTTTTGTAAGTGCAAATTGCACTTAATTAAGAAGAAAAAGCAAAGCAAAGTTACAAAAGACAAACCAATTGCCGCACAATGTTGATTATTCTCTGGTGTCTAGTGATTCCTCCCTGCCAATTACCAGCTCTATCTTTCCCTACTGTCTCACTATCCACCCTGTCAGTTGCCAGCCTGATGTTAAGGACGACACTTTCACTGGTGTCTACTGATCCCCCCTTACTGGTTGCCAGCCTGATACTAATTATGCCACTTGCACTGGTATCTAGTGGTCCCTCCCACACCTAAACTTATGCCTGCACTTGACATAATAACTCCCTGGTGTCCAGTGGCCCCTCCCACCACCCAATCACCTGGCCCACATAATGTTACACTTTCTGTGATGTTCAGTGGTCCCACCCATCGCAATCCATTGTATTAGTAAATTCCTTGGTGTCTAGTGGACCCTGCTACTTGTCCCTGATCCCCTGTAATAAAAAAAGTTAGTTCATTTCCTGGTGTCTAGCAGACCCTCAACCCTGGCAGGTAGTGTCCCACCACCCACCTCCCTGCACCTGAACCCCAAGTCAGTGGCTGGCACAGCCCTTCTCTCTCTCCACCAAGTCTGACCACTAACTGGGCTGTCAATGAATGTGTGATTACTTGTACAAGTACGTGCTTATTCACTGACATGCCAGCCAGCTAAAGTGGAGAGCATAGGGCTGTGCTGATCTCCAGCTTGGGGTTGGGATAGGAGGGTGGAATGGATGGCGGACATCTGAAGGGGGTCCACTACACCATTCCTCCCATCCTGACCCCAAGTCGACACCTGGCACAGCACTCAATGCTACACCTTGGCCAGCTGCTGACTGAACTATCAATGAATGAGTGCATACTTGTACAGGCAGAGCACTCCGCTCTCCACCATGGCTGTCTACCATGTCAGTGAATGACTGCATACTTCTACAAGTACACATTTACTGACAGCTCAGTCAATGGCTGGTTGTCGAGGAGAGTGGAGGGCTGTGCCAGTCTCAGGGTTAGGGTTTGGGGGAGTGGGATGTTGGTGCACCACCTACTGGATAAAGGGGGTCACTAGACATCAGGGAATGTACAAACAGTTTTTTGTTTTACTACGGGTCAGGGAAAGGAAAGGAGGGTTGCTAGACAACAGGGAATTAACTACTACAGTGGATTGAGATGGGGGAACTTCTGGACATAAGAGAAATTGAACCATTATGTGGGACAGGTGATTGGGTGGTGAGAGGGACCACTGAACACCAGGGAATTATTATGTTAATATTGGGCATGGGTGCAAGTCAGTGTGGAGGACCATTAGTCACTAGGGAAAGTGTCATAATTAAAATCAAGCCAGCAATCTATGATGGGGACCACTAGATACCAGGAAAAGTGTATTTTTTCATTGGGCTGGTGATTGGTGGGGGGAGGGACCACTAGACACCAATGATAGTGTCATTCTTAACATCAGGCTGGTGATTGGTTGGGGTACCACTAGACACCAGGGACAGTTTTACTTTGAATAACTTATTCTGTGCAAAACTCAACTTCACACTACAAAATTGAATTTTGCACTGCAGATTAACACTGAGAAAATAAGGAAATCTATAAATTAATCTCAGGAGCAGAGTTTCCCAACTTCACACATCTCTAGTCAGCACATTTCCAGTTTCTCTCTCTCTCTCTCTCTCTCTCTCTCTGCTGCTGAATTATAATTAAATATCTCAGGAAAATGAGGGAACTCCCCTAAGAAATATGGAAATTTGTAATCAAAAAAGAATACAATGGATATGGCAGGGTGCAGTGGAAGTTGGTTTGGTTTTAAACTCAGACAATACTCTTAAAAATCTTTTGTTAGAAGAAACAAATCCTCTTATGATTACGAAAAAATATGAACCAATCAACAATACAGTCTCTCCTTTATGTGATGTATTGGAAACAGATACATAACTCCTCATGGTTTAATAACTCTTATAGGGTAGAAAGAAAAAGAAATTAAATCAGTACATTTGGGAAGTTAAAGGAAGCAGGACAAGGGACAATATAAATCTACTAAATCAGAAAAGTAAATATTACCAAAACAGTTTAAAGGGTGAGAAACTTAAATTCCTCACAGGACATTGGGAAAAACTAAGACAGGCTGTGATAAATAAAGATACAAAAGCATTTGGGTGGTGCTGTGGGGTATACCACCCCGACAATGACACCAATACAGCGACCTACCTCACTGCTGAAACAATTGACAGTTCATCGACAGGTCGCTGTATAGGTGCAGTTGAGACAGGAGCACATTACCTCCTGGTCCTGCACCCCCTTCCCGAATCAACCCCAACTCAGAGTTCATTATAAATAAAATGAGAGGTGCGGGGGCAGAGCCCCCTTTAGAAAAATGGACAGGGAATGAATCAGGATTTATGTCGACCACAACTTGTGGTGGACATAAATCCCATCACCGTGATGCTGGTCATTGAAATTGTTGTCGAACCAGCATCATAAAGCCATGCTGTGGGATGTGCTTCATATTGTATGTCACTAGTATAGAGGCTAATGTACAACCATTGTATTAGGAACTGTATTACAGGGAGCTATAATACAGCCTGAAGGAGTATGATAGAGGAGCTATGTCACAGAGGGTAAACACATGGATGACATCAGCCTGTAAGCCTCTGTTCTCCATTTTACTCATGATGAGATTTAGAAGGCTGTCATGAGGAAGAAAGGGAACAAAGCACATTACCCTGATCAAAATGAAGCAGACAAATATATGTTTAATTTTCTTTAGTGGCTTCAAATTCTATGATTTATTTTGTGACATACAAGATTTTCTTCACCATAGTTGATGTGGACATGCTCACAGCCCTGTCCCAGCCTCCTGGTGCCCAGCACCCACTACACCAGACCACCATGCCCAAGATCCCACATGGATATCCCCTCATGGTGGGGCAAATAAGGAAAGGGATGTCCACCCCCCACTCGGTGATACACATCCAGATTGGGAAAAATTAGTCGGTAACCAGCCGAAGGTGCATGATGAAGGTAGGTGGGCAACACTTCATTTAGTTCACACCAGCCCTTTTCCTCTGTTCTCTGTTGTTACTCCCTAGCTGCAGCAACATATAAGTGTATAGATGGAGGTACACTACACCTATGGAACTGTGGCTCTTCCCTTTGCTGGTGCTACTCCCAGGTCTCCACCTAAGAGTAACCAGAGATTAAGACAACGAACCACCCCACCCAGGAAGGGGAGAGGAGAGTTATTTTTGGTTTTATTTATATTTTTATGCGTAAGCCCCCTTGAGTCTCTGGCCAGCCCTCCAACCCAACACAGCTGACCCTCCCCCACAGAGCCATGGCTTACCTTCTGGGCAGGGGCACGGAACAGCTGGCTGCATGCCCCCAACACATCCAGGCATTGGGCAGGCCTTAGGTGGCAGCATGGAGACTGGTCAGAGCTATGCTCAAATTTTCCAGTTTTTCTGGGATTGGGAGGTGTGGAATGCAATGACACAATGGTGGAACCCCACCTAGCCTCTGCACTCCTTCTAGCCTCAACCTCAGCCCCCTGGTAAGTCACCCCCATGGTCACCCAGGGGTGCAACACCAGGAGGCACAGCCCCTCCTTCCCCCGGAGATGGAGAGTGTGCAATTGCTGCTCAATCCATCTCCCCACTGGCTGACCCTCCAGCCTCCCAGCCTCATTCCCGAACCTGGGTCATTGTCACTGCAAGCAGTGGCTCCACCACTGCACTGATGGTCTGGCTGGAGAGAGGATAGTTGTCTTCAGGATGCTCAATCCTCTCCCTCCCCAGCTGACCCCCAGCAACCCAAGCTTGTTCCTGAACTTGGTTTGCCATCATGGGAAAATATTAGGTGTGGAGTGCCTCAGCCCTCTTCACTAGTGGGCTGGCTGTATTTCATATTTAATGAAATATAACAAAACAGTTCACTCCAACCTGTTTGAGTTGGAAAAAAATCACATATCCCATATACAAAAAAAAGGGTGTGCTAGATAATGCAATCAGGTATAGAACACTGTCTCAAATGCCTTGCAAAGACTGGTTCATGGACAACTGTATGGATGTCTAAAAGCAAATACTTTCATCATGCCATCCCAACATGGTGTCAGGTTAAGCTACTCCACATAAAGTGCCCTATTGGCATTAAAGGATTTAGTAGCAATAGTTTACTGTTCATTGGAACAGTATTCATGGACTTAATGAAAGCTTTTGATCTGGTGGATCACTTAGTTTTTCTTAATCATTTGGAGAGCAGTGGCATGCATCCTGATGCCATGGGCTGGTTCAGGTCCTATATATTGGGAATGAAGCATAGAGTCCTAGACCAGAACTGTTTATCAGGTCACAGGGGCCTAAATTGGAGAGTTTCTCAATGCTCCATCCTGTCACTTTTGCTATTCTTGATGTATACCAACGATACCACAAAGATCATGTCTGATTCATCGGTCAGGATGTAGGTTGACAAGACAGTCGTGATGCCATCTGGTGGAACTAGAGTGGAGTTGCAGTTAAAGTCAGAAGCTGATTTTTGTGCAACCCAGGAGTGGTTAACCAGTCAAAGCTGGGAATAAGCATCAAAAACACCCAAAGCATGGGTTCTTGGGCACTGAAAAAGGAGTCAAGTAAACTAAAAAGAAAGGACACCGTGCATGATCAACTGACTCAGGTCACTCACTTTAAAAACCTTGGTGTGAAATTTGATCATAGAAACATAGAAACATAGAATTTGATGGCAGATAAGGACTGCTTGGACAACCTACTCTGCCCATTTCCCTACCTAACAGATAAGCTGCAGATCCTAGTTAACCAACAGCCTACTTCCTCCTACCCCCCATTAGAATTACCTTATATCTGGCCCATGCATTCTTGAATTCCCCCACTGTTTTTGACACCACAATCTCCACAGGAAGGCTTTTCCATGCATCTACAACCCTCTCTGTGAAGAAATACTTCTTCATGTTACCTCTGAGCCATCCCCCTTCTATCTTCAAATTGTGCCCCCTTGTTCTTGCACATCTCTTTTTCTGAAACCTGCTACCCTATTGGACTTTGTTGATTCCCTTGAGGTACATGAAAGTTTCTATCATGTCCCCCCTCTCCCTCCTTTCCTCAAGGTTATACATATTAAGCTCATTTAGTCTTTCTTCATATGCCTTCTGGTGCAGACACTGCACCATTTTAGTTGCCCTCCTCTGGACAGCCTTCACCCTGGCTATGTGTTTGCAGAGATGGGGTCTCCAGAATTGCACGTAGTACTCCAGATGTGATCTTACCAACTGTCTGTACAGTGGGACAACAACTTCCTGTTTTCTACTGGTGATGCCTCTCCCTATTCATCCCAGTAACCCCCAGCCCTCTTTACTGCCTTCTCATATGGCTTGCCCACCTTTAGGTCATCTGATATAACCACCCCCAGGTACCATTCCATTTTTGTTGTTGTCAGTATCTCACTTCACATTGTGTACTCTTCCCCTGGGTTTTTGTTTCCCAGGTGCATTAATATGCACTTTTTTGCACTGAATCTAAGCTACCATACATTTGACCATTCCTCCAACCTTGCCAAGTCCCTTTTCATCCTTTCCACCCCACATTGTGTATCAACCCTATTTCAGATCTTTGTGTCATCTGCAAAGAGACATACTTTTCCTTCCAGTCTCTCTGCAATGCCACTTATAAAGACATTAAAAAGGACAGGCCCCAGTATTGAACACTGTGGTACCCCACTAGTAACCTCCCTTTCTTCACTGTGGACTCCATATACTATTATCCTCTGTGTCCTGTTGTCCAGCCAATATTTTATCCAGGCTACCACCCTAGAACCCACTCCCAGGCAGACTAATTTGTTTATTAATCTTTTGTGTGGTACTGTGTCAAATGCCTTGCTAAAGTCTAGGTATGCCATGTCCACAGCCCCTCCCTGGTCTACTACTTTGGTCACCTAGTCAAAGAAATCTATTAGACTCATCTGACATGACCTTCCTGATGTGAATCCATGCTGCCTTGGGTCCTGTGACCCACTGGTCTCTAGGTACTCAACAATTCTTTCCTTTAGAAGTGACTCCATCATTTTCCCTACCACTGAGGTCAAACTGACAGGTCTATAGTTTCCTGCCTCTGTCTTCTTGCTCCCACTTTTGTGAAGGGGAATCACATCCACTCTCCTCCAGTCCTCAGGTACCACACCATCCTCCCATGATTTATTAAAAAGGGTAGTCAGTGGTGCTGCTAATTCTCCCCTTAGTTCTTTTAGAATTCTGGGGTGAATCCCATCAGGACCCATTGCTTTATCCACCTTGAGTTTCTTTCAGAATCCTTTCTTCTGTGAAAGGACTGATATCAACCCCCCCATCCAGAGTGCTTCTATTGACTGAATTAGGTACCCCCCCTTCTCTTCCTTTGTGAATACTGAGCAGAAGTGTTCATTCAGTATCCCTGCTTTTTCAATGTCCCTCTCTGACCAACCACCCTCCTCTTTATTCACCCTCAGTATCACTGCCTTACTCTTTTTTTGCACCCTAATGTACCTATAACAGGTTTTATCCCCTTTCTTAAGCTAGTTGAAATATTTCCCTTGGTTTGAGCCGTTGCTGTTCTGACTGCCTTTCCCACTTCCTTCTGCTTTAACTGGTACAGTTCTCTGTCCTGCACCTTCTGTGTTTACTCATACTTCCTGAATGCTTCTTTTTCTCCCTTATCATCCCTACCACTTCTTTTGAGAACCATAGAGTTTTTTCTTTTGTTTTGATTTGTTTATTTGCTTCACACAAAGGCTAGTTGCCTCTGTGATGGCAGTTTTGATGGTTCCCCATTGTTGCTTCACTGCACCTTCTTGCCTGTATGCTAGTACTTTTCTGAGGCACTCTCTCATTTTGACAAAATAAGCCCTCTTGAAGTCCAGTACCTTCACTTTTGTATGGCTTGACTCTATAACTAAGTTTATCTTGAACAATGCTGTTTGGTGGCCACTTGTTTCCAGATCACTACCCACTTCTAGATCTGAGATCCTCTCTCCATCCCCATCTGAGAGTACCCGGTCTATGATTGCTCCCTCCCGAGTGAGTTGTAAACCTAGCTGTCTGAGGCATGCCCTCGTAGGGCATTGAGAATGGCCCTGCTCTTGTATGTGACTACAGCAATGGTGCTCCGGTTAACAGAGTTCCAAATAGCAAAATTACTACGATCACACACACGGAGGAGTTCGCCACCAAGGTAAATCACTTAATTCTCATAAAGTCTCTCCCAACAGTAGCGCCCTTCCAAAGAACAGATGCAAATGCAGCCAGCATTTATCAACCAATGTTGAATTTATTGTCACCTCTTGTGGGAACCCGTAGTGCCTCGGCAGAGTGCCTTCAAGGGGACGTGATACAAAAACCATAACAGCATTCCTTAAATACAATTCAGGTGTGACATCACACTAATCTTTAACCAAACAAAATCAATCATAGTGAATACATTAATAGCAAAAAAGGAAATAAAATAATTTAAATAAGAAGGGGTGGAAGGGGGAAGAAGAAACCATGATGGAATAGGAAAGTTTGGGTGGGGAAGGGGGAAGAGATGTTGTAGTTATAAAAAAGAAAAGAGCAAAATGGAATATTCCTTAATCCCTATTGCAGTCAATATTACAAGAAATATATACAGTTGTAGATATATGTTGCAATTAACCATAATATACCAATAGAAATCTTAACTTTATATTTTTTCAAGGGGTTCTTCTAGAACATTAGGGATACACCAAATTTATAAATAAAGATCATATTTTCAACTGGGATTAATGACTGTGCTTAAAAATCTCTTTCTAAATTTATCTCATATTTCTAAATGTTAAAGAACTTGTGTTTCACTTTAGAATGCATTATTGAGATGAGATTTTTTACTTTATCCAACACAGTATATGAAATCACTTATACATTTAGATTGTTCTTTCACAAGAATATCTTAAAGTTGTAGAGGGAGAGATAGGTACAGAGGAACTGTGGTGGACCCATCAATGCCGGAAAGATTGCAGGAGAGCCAACTGTACCAATTTTTTCACATATAGTGCAACCTGTAGAAATTGTAAAAAATACAGTAATGGTCATAATGAAATATGCATTTGCATTGTATAGACTTTAACACTAAATCTTTAATATATTAAGGATACAATAAGTTCTTTGTATACAAAAAACATCGGCTGCACACACTCAACTTTGAATCTACTTCCTAAATAATCTATGTTTTTAAAAAAAGGTTTGAGGTCCCATCTTTTATTCAATCCAAAGGGAACAACTGTATCAGCTTTAAAAATCCAAGCACTTTCTTTTTGCAATAGTTTATTTGGCCTATGCCCCCCCTCTAGGATTTCCTTTCACATGTTCCAATCCCATAAATTTGAAATGTGACACATTATTATGTGTAGTAGTGAAATGTCTTCCTATGGGCGTGCCCATCTTCTGATTAATAATGGACCTTACATGTTCCTGAATACGTTCCTTCAGGGGTCTAATAGTCTTACCTATATAATATATGTCACAAGTACACCATAACATGTACACTACAAAAGATGATTTACAAGTGATGAATTCTCTGACCTCAATTTCAACATTATTAGGTAAAACCAAGCCATTGCCCATATGCATGTACTTACATGTGTTGCAATTGCCACATCTATGGTTTCCCATTGTTTTTTTGTGGTAACCATGTCATTTTTGAAAGTTAGTCTGATAAAACTGGCTATTAACCAACTTATCATGAAGATTTGCTGTCCTTCTGAATGTTATTTTTGGTTTGTCAGGGAGAGTGCTACTTAGTTCAGGATCACTTTTTAGCATATTCCAACTGTTCCATACAATATTTCCTACTGCTCCTGTAATTGCATTAAATTCAAGTGAGCACATTACTGGACTTATCTAATTTTGATTTTCTTTTTTTCTTTTTATTAAAAAATCATTCTGTTTCTTGCCCCTTATTTTGATTAGGGCTTTGTTTAGCACTACCTCTTTGTGACCTTTTTCCCTAAACCTTTGTAGGAGTTCTTCAGCTTGTAGCTCAAAATCACTATCAGACATACAGTTCCTCCTAATCCTGAATAATTGCCCTTATGGTATGGAATTCTTTAATTTTGCTGGATGTGAACTATCATTTCTCAACAGTGAATTTGTACAACTCTCTTTCCTATACCTTTTTGAATAGATGCATCCAGTATTTTTGTCCACCTCTAGTGTAATGTCTAGAAAGTTTACAACACTCTCATTTATAGTTGTTATAAATTTCAAGTTTAGATCATTCTGATTAAGCTATTAAATTAATTATTTTGCACTTTCTGTATCACCATTCTATATACAAAGGCAATCATCAATGCATCTCTTCCATTGTATGATATTTCCTGTATAGGGATTGATGTTAGGGGTCATAGAGTGTCTCTAATTCCTATAACCCTAGGAAGAGAGATTGGCATACGATGGGGCCATTGATGCCCCCATCGCAGTGCCACATATCTGTAAATAAAATTAATTATTCATTTCAAAGTAGCTATGATACAGAATGAATTCTAGTGTATCTACCAGAAATTGTACTGGTGCACCAGTGTGCTTCTGATCTTTCAACAGAAAATAGTGCTGCTCTAATGCCATCATTATGCCTTATTGAAGTATATAAGGCCTCTACATCTATACTTATCCACAGATATTTTTAATTCCATACACTATTACACATCTTATTTATGGTATCCTCAGTATCTCTTAAATAAGATGGCAAATCTAACATACTTGTTGTATGTATAGGTCCACAAATTGACTTAAATGTTCTATAATAGAACCAATACTGGAAACAATAGGTCTCCCTGGTGGATTAGCCATACTTTTGTGAATCTTGGGAAGGCAATATAGCATTGGAACAATGGGGAATTCTCAAAATAAATATTTAAATTCTTGATCATTGATATCCCCCCTTGAGCTGCTTCATCCAATAATTCACATAGCTGTTTCCTAAACAATAGTGTTGGATTAGAAGAAAGTTTTTTGTAGTCATTGACATCAAATAACAAAGTTTTTACCATTTCTTTATATCTTTATCTGTCCATTATCACAGTATTTCCACCCTTGTCCACTTTTTTTTATTACTAATGCTGAATTAGTAGTCAATTCCTAAAGGTCCTGTCTTTCTATGCTGGTTAAATTCAAAACAGATTTTTTTTGTTATTTTTAGACAACAGTTCTCTCACCTTAAACAATACTGTGTTTTCAAAAGCAGCCACATTGTTGTTCATGACAAATGGACAGAAATCTGAGTTATTTTTAAACATAAGATTCCGCATTCTCTTGAAATCTTCTGGAATAAATTGTCCTTCCATTTGTGATTTATCAGCACTTTCTAAAATGTCCATCACACTAGTTAAGCATGATTCTGCAGTTTCACTGGTTGATTCATGAGACAGTTAGGCCTCAATTACCCTAAAGTCCCCATTTGCATCCATTTCAGCCAATAAATAATCCAATGTCTCATCCAATATGCCTTCATTTATTTATCTAGTCTCCAAGAAGCCCATATTTTCACCAATATTTAAATTCTCTTCTCTTGAAAAAAGTATTTTCAGCTTGATTTTTCTGAACAGCTTGAATAGGTCAATGAAAATGGTAAAATTATCTATCGGTGGAGTAAGGACAAAATTTAAACCCTTCTTAAGTAAAGCAAAGTGATTATTATTTAAGGTAAAGGAGCTGAGGTTTATTATCTGCTTTTTTGAATCCTCTGATTCCTCAGTGCATGCTTTCTGCTTGTTACAGGTTCTACGCTTGCCACCTCTGATACCTCTCCTAGTTCTTCTCTTCCTGGGTCATCTTGTCCTCTCTTCTCTAAAAAAGTAGTGGACACTGGATTAATAGTTACAGATCTCTGTCCTTTGTTTTCAGTATTCCCAGTTAGCTCTTTTTGATTTTGACTTTTACTATTGCTTCTTCCCTGTCTCAATATCTTCTATTCCTTGAATGACCTCTACTCAGTGATCTCTCCTTGGTGCTTTTTTTTAGGAATATAAGCATAGCCTGATTGATAATCATTATCATCTCTATTATGTTTATATCTTTTTCTTTCTATGATCTCTTTCTCATGCTTTACAATCTTATTCTGTAGTGTTTTATCTAAACTCATAAACAAGCTATGTCCTTTAAAGCATCCAACTTCTTATTTTGCTGCTTGTATTTCTTCAACTAAACATTGGTGGTTTTCATTATCCTCCTCAATTATGAATTCAATATAAGCTAGAGATGCTGTCTCTGAAATTTTCAACCATTGTTCTTTTCATTTAAATTAGTCTAAACCACAAGAAGGAATTTTCTTTACTTGTAAACCTTGCAGTGCTTGTCTCTTTTCCTTATAAGTTTCTAATGAAGATATAACTAAGATTTATTTATTTAATGAGTAATTGCTCTAATTTGAGGAATGAAGCTTTGATGTTACCTTTTGCAATATCGGGTAATTCACGATCCTCTGCTATGTTCTTTCTCGCTCCAAAACAGCTCGTAATTCCTGTCTCCATGACTGCAGGAAAATAATGTTAGCCAGACAAAAAATTTCAATTTCAATGTCAGGCTCCACTTCCTGGTTACTACATCCTGGTACTTTTGACATCACTGTGAATTCCATATGGAGCAAACAAACCCACTCCTTCCAGTGATTCAAAGTTTGTGACAGCAGTCAAAAGAAGAAACCAAAAAAGGTAATGGCTATCAAGATTGGTAATATAGCCTTTCGGTACAGCTCACAGCTGCCACAATAAATCACAGGTATACTTTGTCCATCTTCTAGGGATATCCTCCACAGACCAGAAGTCTGGCTGTTTGCAGATAATAGATGCAACAATCAGCAGAGTTCCAAATAGCAAAATTACAGTGCTCACACACACGGAGGAGTTCGCCACCAAGGTAAATCACCTAATACTCTTAAAGTCTCTCCAAACAGTAGCCCCCTTCCAAAGAACAGATGGAAATGCAGCCAGCATTTATCAACCAATGTTGAATTTATTGTCACCTCTTCTGGGAGCCCCTAGTGCCTTGGCAGATTGCCTTCAAGGGGACGTGATACAAAAACCATAACAGCATTTCTTAAATACAATTCAGGGTGACATCACACTAGTCTTTAACCAATCAAAATCAATCATAGGGAATACATTGATAGCCAAAAGGAAATAAAGTAATTTAAATAAGAAGGGGAGGAAGAAAACCAAGATGGAATAGGAAACTTTAGTAGGGGGAGGGGGAAGAGGTTTTGTAGTTGTAAAAAAGAAAAAGAAAAGGGGCGAAATGGAATATTCCTTAATTCCAATTGCAGTCAATATTACAAGAAACATATACAGTTGTAGATATATGTTGCACTTAATCATAATATATCAATAGAAATCTTATATTTATATTTTTTCAAGGGGTTCTCCTAGAACACTAGGGATACACCAAATTTATAAATAAAGATCATATTTTCAATTGGGATTAATGACTGTGCTTGAAAATCTCTTTCTAAATTTATCTCATATTTCTAAATATTTAAGAACTTGTGTTTCACTTTAGAATGCATTATTGAGATGAGATTGTTTACTTTATACAACACAGTATATGAAATCACTTATACATTTAGATTGTTCTTTCACAAGCATATCTTACAGTTTAGAGGGAGAGACAGATACAGAGGAACTGAGGTGGACCCATCTATGCTGCAAAGATTGCAGGAGAGCCAACTGTACCAGAAGGAAGATTTTTTCACATGTAGTGCAACCTGTAGAAATTGTAAAAAATACATTAATGGTCATTATGAAATATGCATTTGCATTGTATAGACTTTAAAACTAAACCTGTAATATATTAAGGATTCAATAAGTTCCTTGTATACAAAAAGCATTGGCTCCACACACACAAATTTGAATCTACTATCTAAATAATCTATGTTTTTAAAAAAGGTTTGAGGTCCCATATTTCATTCAATCCAAAGGGAACAACTGTATTAGCTTTAAACATCCAGGCACTTTCTTTTTGCAATAGTTTATTTGGCCTATGCCCCCCCCCCCCCAGGATTTCTTTTCACATGTTCCAATCCCATAAATTTGAAATATGACACATTATTATTATGTGTAGTAGTGAAATGTCTTCCTTTGAGCACGTCCATTTTCTGATTAATAATGGACCTTACATGTTCCTGAATATGTTCCTTCAGGGGTCCAATAGTCTTACCTATGTAATTTAGGTCACAAGTACACCATAACATGTATACTACAAAAGATGTTTTACAAGTGATGCATTCTCTGACCTCAATTTCAACATTATTAGGTAAAACCAAGCCATTGCCCATATGCATGTACTTATATGTGTTGCAATTACCACATCTATGGTTTCCCATTGTTTTTTTGTGGTAACCATGCCATTTTTTGAAAGTTAGTCTGATAAAATTGGCTATTAACCAACTTGTCATGAAGATTTGCTGTGCATCTGAATGTTATTCTTGGTTTGTCAGGGAGAGTGCTACTTAGTTCAGGATCACTTTTTAGTAAGCTAACATCTGGCATATTCAGGTCCCCTATCAGCAATATCTCCCCTTTCTCTGCCATCCTAAGGATGCCTTCTATCATTTCCTTGTCCACCCCCCCTCCAAGAAGGGGGTCATATACAATCCCTGTGCAGACTGTGGTGCCATTTCCAGTCTCCAGGGTGACCCACAGTGCCTCCTCGCCTCCCTGTTTATCCATTAGTTCCATTGCTTTGATCCCTTCCCTTACATAGAGAGCTATTCCTCCTCCTCTTCTACCCTCCCTGTCCCTCCTGTAGATTGTATACCCTGGTATGTTGACATCCCAGTCATAGTTCTCTGTATACTATGTTTCTGTGATTGCCACAATATCCAGACATCCATCTTCCATCAAGGCCACCGGTTAAGGAAGTTTGCTACCTAGACCATGGGCATTGGTACTCATTACCCTCCATTTTTGATGGTCTTATTCCTTTTTGCCCCATCACTGTCCTTACTGCCTTTGTCTTTTTCTCCATTTACCCCTGCCCTTCTCCCTATCAACTGCTCTATCTTGGTTCTTACCTCAATAACTACCCTGATTTTGGGGGTGGGCTAGGATTTACCCTTCTCCTTTTCAGTGCCTTCCCCTTGGCTAGTTTAAATGCTTGCCAATGAAGCATTTAAACCTATCAGCTAAGATTCTGGTTCCCCTCCTAGATAGATGCAGACCATCACGCCAGTATAGGCCTGTATCCCTCCAGGTGGATCCCCCGTCCCCAATTAAGCCAAATCCTTGATCTCTGCACCAGTTTTTCAACCAGTCATTGAATCTCATGGTGTGGAATACCCTAGCCTCATCCATGCCATAGCTCGTCCAAGAAAATTATCATTTGTGCTACTCATCTAAGGCCCCTCCCAACTCCACAAACTCCTGTTGCACTGCTCTGATCCCATTCCCAGCAGGATCATGTGTCCCTAGATGAATAATTACATCCAGCACACTTCCCCCATTCAGCTGCTTCCACAATCCTGAGGATTTGTTTCTTGTCCTTCCAAGCCATGGTGCCAGGCAGGCACCTTACCTCCCTTTTTCCTCCCTCCCCCAGTTCTACCCCCCTAACAACTGAGTTTCCCACCAGGAATTGTTTCCTTCACCTGTGGGGTCCCATGCCACCCTTCTGTGGGTCTCCATTGTGGAAGTTCCCAGCATCCTCCTTGGTGTCCATTATGGGTGTCTCCATAGAGGAACCATGCTCCACCAGAATGGTGAATGAATTGTTGAGAGGCAAGACTCGGGAGATGCACCTCTGTTCCACCACCCCCACCCTCCATGAGCCCACTGTGGTCCAACTGCTCCTCTTTCTTGGCAACCTCTGACACATTGGTGGTGGCCTGGGTGGTCCCCTTAGTGGTGGAGCAGGTTTCCTGAATCCTTGCCATGTCAACATGGAGATGAGTAACCTCCTCCATCAGACCAGAGAGGTGCCTGAAAATAGGGCAGCAATGCAGTCCTCAGAATGTCTCCAGGAAGACTGCTGCTCCACAGCCAGTGCATTGCACCACTCCCCACATGTCTGTCTCCCTTCCTGTTTAAGATGTTTTCCTTTTTTTTGTTTTAGTGTGTGCAAGCTTGACATGGCATGACATAATCAAACCATATACAGACTGTAAGACCAAAGGTAAACAAAAGACTGGAGGTTATAAGATACTCATCAAGATTATTAGCAAAGGGAAAAACACTAAAATTTGCAAGTGCAATAATATTATTGACCATGGAATATGGTAGATGTGCATACTGATCTGCCAGTGAAATAAGATTTGTGATGTCTTGATAAGGTATTCAACAAACTGGCTCACATAACCTTGAATGCAGGTCTCAGGGCACACCATAGTGACCTATGTAGCCATTGAAATCAGAATGTACCAGACGTTAGGTGTGATTTGAAACTGAAAAAATATGAATTTCTCATTTTCCCCATTCTAATCTAAACAAGTAGAAGTCCTGCTACTTCATCTGGATGTAAATAAAGGTGCTGGAGCTGACAGGGTAGGACCTTATTTCCTTAAATCTGGGTTCCAGTACCTAACTGCACCTATGCTGCACCTGTTCAATATGTCCATCAGGTCACATATTATACCAGAAATCTGGAAAATTGCACATGTGATACTTTTAATCAAATCAGGGGACCCTACAGACCCGAACAACTACCACCCAGTTTCCTTCCTACCCCTAATCTCCGATCTCATTGAGAAGCTAATTAATACCCAAGTAAGAGATAAACTCAATAGGACAAACTTAGTAAGACCAACCCATTCTGGCTTCAGACCTGCGCACTGTACTATCGCTGCCCTTGCATCAGTTACAAATGATTGGATCCTTGCCATGGACAAGAAATAGATCACATGGGCTGTATTCCTGGATCTTAGTAAAGCTTTTGACACAGTCGATCATGCTTTATGTCTTGACTCAGTAAATTGTCATGGCATTACCGGAACCGTGCTGAGCTGGTTCACCAGCTATCTCTCTTGAAGACAGCAGCAGATCAAGACTGAAGGGTAACCCGTGAAGTGGATGCATGAGGAAGGGCGCCATCCATTATGGTGACACCTTCCTCGCACAATCCATTCATGGTGACTGACAGGTAGGGCGACCGGATGAGGGGGTGGGCAAACTAGGTGACAGGATGTCACTATACGTATGCTCGTGGGGGGGCGGGAGTGAGCACGGTGAGCATGGGCTGGGAGAGGATGGAGAGACTGTAGAGGGCGGTGCTATGATTGCTGGTTGAGCTGCGTCATGGCATCGGGGATTGAGCAATGGCTGGGGTGGCTGAGGTACTGGGTTCAGGTTCAGGGCTGGTGCAATTTTTACTACGCCCAGCCCGAACCTTTTTATTTTTACTATTTTCACCCTCAACATGCACCCCCCCTGGAGCTGAGAATCCTTAAGTAGGGGGTGCAGGGGATGAAGCCCCACCACAGAAAGTAGAAAAAATATGTCCTGGCACCATTGTGCTGGTGCACCAGGGTTGTCAGAGTGCCAAAAATGTGTTTGGCACTGTGACTGAGTGATAACGGTGATCACCTTTAAGCATTCACCGTTATCACATAGACCCAGACTGAAGGTATTCTCTCCCCACTCCTGCCTCTTACAATGAAAATACTGCAAGGCTCAATCCTTGGACCTCTTCTGTTCATGATTTACATAAACTCCATTGGGGCCAATATCAGCAAAGCTAAGTTACATATATTCGCAGATGACACAGTCCTCTGTAACTCCAAACCCTCAGTAAGCGAAGTATGCATGGAGATTCAGGCTGAATTTTACCTCCTCCAACAAAATCTTTTATGGTTTAAACTTCTACTAGATGCTATGAAAGCTAAGGTCATGTATTTCCACTCCAACCATCTGACTGCAGTTCCAGAAGCTATCTCCTCTTTGCTGCCCATCAAAACCCTTCTTGGTGACAACCTTGAAGCTGTCAATAAATTTAAATAACCTGGATATGAATTAGACCACCATATAACATTCTCAGCCCATATCACTTCACTTGCAAAAAGACTAAGGCAAAGATTAAATTTCTTTTTTAAGATATAAATCCCTTTTTTCAACAGAAGCTAGGCTGAGATTTGTACAGATCACGTTCATTCTGCTCCTTTATTATGTCGACATAATATATGGACATTGCTCTGACTCCCTGTTTCAACATCTCGATGTGCTGTAACATAGAAACATAGAAACATAGAATCTGATGGTAGATAAGGACCACAAGGCACATCCAGTCTGCCCATTTGTTCTACCTCAGGAATGTGCCATAGGTCTGAACTCTGTCACTGACCTATATATTCATACTCATCTGTATTGCTCCCTTATGCCTATCCCATGCCTGTTTGAATCCCAGCACTGTATTCATATCCACCACTTCCTGGGCTAGGCCATTCCATGCATCCACCACCCTTTCTGTAAAAAAGAATGTTCTCACTTTACCTTTTAATTGGTCTCCCTCTAATTTCATGCTGTGTCTTCTTGTCCTGCTATTTTTCTTACATTGAAACATGTTTGATTCTTTCTTCTTGTTAATGCCCTTCAGATGTTTGAATGTTGCAATCATATCACCTCTTGCCCTCTTTTGCTCTCAGGTATACATATTGTGCTCCATTAATCTGTCCTCATCTGTTTTCTGATGCAGTCCCTGTGCCATTTTGGTTGCCCTTCTCTGCACTGCCTCCATTTTGTTAATGTTCTTGTGAAGGTGCAGCTTTCCAGTACTGCACGCAGTACTCCAGATGGGGCCTAACCAGTGTCTTGTAAAGAGGGATTATTACCTCCCTCTTACAACTTGTTCTATCCCTACTAATACACCCCAACATCCCCCTAGCCTTACTTACTGCTTTAGTGGTCTGCTTGGATGATTTCAGGTCATCTGTGTTGATGATGCCCAAGCCCAATATATATAGATAGATAGATAGATAGATAGATAGATAGATAGATAGATAGATATAGATATATATACAGTATATAAATATATATATATATATATAGAAGCAAAACACTCCATTTAATGCATCAGTTAGGGTTGTTCCACAGTGACAAAAGTGAAATTGATTGTTGGGGTTAAACCCTTGACTGCCCACCCCTAACTAGCATTAAGGTGCATTGTAGTCATCGGCCCTAACTCTCATCCTATCACATGTGTAAAGAAGCAGAGGTATAGGAGAATGAGGTGAGAGTTAGGACTGAACACCGCAATGCCGGTTGGGGGGTGGGCTGGGGGCTCCAAGGGAGGTTTTCAACCCTAACACCGAATTTCCTCACTTTTGTCACTGTGGAACAACCCTAACCGATGCATTAAATGGAGTTTTTTTCCTCTAATTTCCCTTCTTTTTGAGAATGATAACGAGAAATAGTGAATGTAATGCAGTGGCAGGAGGGCCCCACGCTCCCGCCACGTGATGTCTTGTGACATAGTAACAGGAACAGCAATGCAAACAGAAGCACTAACAGTGGTGCACATGGTAAAGCAAACATGAATGAGAACAGAAAGGGTAACATACATGGTGGCGTAGACGGGAATGGTCTGCCACGCGATGTCTTGTCACATAGTAACATGGTGCCCTCAAACGCAAATGGCAGTGGGCATGGTGAAGCAAAGTGAAATAGAAAGAGAAACAGTACTGTAGACACAAATGTCAAAAAATAATGGAAACGCAAGCGCAAATAAAAACGCAAAGGATAACACACATGGTGCCGTAGACATGAACAGTAAGTGAAACGGGTATGGAATCGCAAGCGGAAAGAGCAACAGCAACAGTAATGTAAGCGCACAGGCTGGATTTCCTCAAAAGATGCATAGAAAAAGACAGTGAGTACAAAGAATGTATGCATAATAATGGGTCTCGGAGCAGAAAATGAGGAGTGGAATACTAAATTGCGTACATCTCAGGAACCGTACGACATAGAAAAAAAATTTAAAAGTTATATGATTTATGACTTTCCTGGCTAGTTTTATACTTAGCCCCATTCAGGGGGCTAAGTATTTTTCTGATGAAAGATCCGTATCTCACACCGTTCGAGATCGTTCTGACAAGCCTTGACGAGCAGCTGTAATGTTATCCTAGTGAAAAAAGAAGTTGGTGCCATAACTTTGGCTCCCTGTAATATTTTTCCACCAAACCACTAAAAGGCACATCTGTGGGATGTTGGCTGTCTTTTCTCCAAATTTAAGCCCAAAAGACCAAGCCGTTATTTTGCAACAGGGCATTAAAGGATTGCTGCAATGCCTCGGATGCTGTAATGTTATCCTATGGGAAAAAGTGTCAACTTTGGAGTGCCGTAACTTTGCCGCCGTGTAATATTTTTTCAACACAACACTGAAAGGCACATCTGTGTGATGTCAGCTGTGTTCCCTCTAAATTTCAGGCCAAAGCATCAAACTGTTCTTTTGCAGCAGGGTACCAAAGAATTGCTGTAATTTTCCCACAGCCCAGAAAAGTACTGTCACAATTTGAGACAGCTTTCGCAAATGCGTTCGACAGTGTCACAAGTGTGACAGTACTTTTCGAAAGTACTTTTTCCAGAAATTTGAAAAACATATTTCTGGGGTGTTTTACCCCAAAATAAAGACATGGCTAGCATCCTCAGGGCCCGACTAGGTGAATACAAAAAGAATTAGGTTGCTAGAGGGTCCCTATTTTAAATGCCAAGTATTTTTCTGATCACTAACTGAAAACAAAATGGTGGATTTGCGACAGTAAAAGGGCCATTTGCGACAGTAAAAAGTGCAATTGTGACACTGTCAAACTTTTTAACTTTTCCCATTGACTTATAATGCAAAATTGTTTTCTGAATAACTTTTGAACCGTTTAATATTTTTTCACAAAATCTTCAAAAGGCACATTGTGGACCCCTGCCGCATGATCCCTAAAGATTTTGGACCGGTTGTGCAAACCGTTCTACCTGTAGATGCGACTGTAGAATTAAAAAAAAGCGTAAACGCAAGTGCAGATCACACTTAATAACTCCGCAGCCGTATATCTGACCAATACAAAACTTGGCAAATCCTAAGGTGTATGGGTCTTGATCATGTATTCCAACTTTCAGGCAAATCTGTCAAACGGTTGCAAAGTTATTAAGGTGCAAAATTTGGGTTTAACTTGTAAATGGCTCCTCTACCATAATATATATATATATATATATATATATATATATATACATTTTTGTTGTTCTTCCAGGTGTTGGGATTATTAGCCTTCTTTTTCCTAAGTATTCTGTTATAGTATTCTAAGGTGTGTTGGGATACTTTTTTGGATGCATAGAGGAACAGAATGTGCTGCTCTAAGTTAACAGAGTTAAGGATTTCTTGCTAGACTTGCCTTGCTTTCTGTTGCTTTCTTTTATTGCAGGTACACAATGTAGTTGTAGAGTCAGATATTAGTTAAAAACAGCAGCATTTGTGTCGGACTTCAGGGTGGGTCTATGTCACAACAGCGATCACGGAATAGCGATTGCTATTAAGGTGGACTCGTGGTGAATTGGAAGAGGGTGCCCGAGATACAAGTATTTTTTTTAATGCTTCACCCCCCAACCCCCATTAAAGGTTTCTCAGCTCCAGGGCTGCATGTCAGAGGTAAAATCCTGTAAAAATAAAAAAGCTGGCTAATGGCAAAAAAAAAAACACCATGCTGGGCCCGAACCCTGTACTCTATACCTCCCAAGCGACCACCCACCCCACCACACTAGTGGTCCAGTTTGGCAGATGCCCACCACATCCTCTCCTACATACTTTCCTTCCCCTTCCTCCCCCCTCCAGGCACATGTATACATGCATACTTCCCTTCACCCACCCAGCTATCCGCTTGCTACCCTGCCAGGTAGCCCTGTACACAGGCATCATGATTTCATGATTAAGCCACCCTTTTTGTAAGCACTCAGTCATGGTCACCTTGCACATGGTATACCCTTCAGGGCACTTCAGGAGATTTTTGGGGGGTTGTTGAGCAAACTTGCTACCCTCCCCCCAGAAGCAGTTAGCAACTAGTGCCCAGCTGAAGGGGAGGGATTTGTCCTAGGCTGGCAAAGTTAGGATATTAGTTACAAACAACAGCATTTGTGTCTGACTTCAGGGCAACTCAGGGGACATTTTAGAGGTTTATAAGCACACTTGTTCCCCTCTCCCCAGAAGCAGTTAGCACCTGAAGCTCAGCTGAAAGGGAAGGATTTGTTCTAAGCTAGTAGAGTCAGAATATTAGTTGATAACAGCAGCAGAGACTTGGGTTAGAGGGAAGGGAGGAAGACAGGGGCAGCCGTGGACTTTACTTTGGCCAAAAACAAAAGGAAAGTATCTTATTACTGCTATTCAGATATATATATATATATATATATATATATATATATATTTATATATTATATATATAGAGAGAGAGAGAGAGAAAGAAGAGAGAGAGACATATTTTTGTTCTTCCAGGTGTTGGAGTTATAATCTTTTTTTCCCTTAGGTATTCTGTTGTAGTATTTTAAGATGTGTTAGGATACCTTTTTGGATGCATAGAGGAATAAAACATGCTGCTCTAAGTGAACAGAGTTTAAGATTGCTTACTAGACTTACCTTTCTTTCTTTATTGCTTTTTTTCATTGCAGGTACACAGAATAGTTGTAGAGTCAGATATTAGTTAAAACAGCAGCATTTATGTCTGACTTCAGGGCAGCTCAGGGGATTTTTGGGAGGTTGTTGAGCAAACTTGCTCCCTTCCTCCCCAGAAGCAGTTAGAAACTGAGGCAAAACTGAGGTACAAATATCTAGATGCTACTGCTTTTTCAGGGAACCATACGGCACTATACCCCTCCGACCACTGTTGACCTGATTGATTCTTGAGGAGGCCAGAAGATCATTAACTTTCTCTGAGGTGATTCTAGTACTAAGAGCAAGAATGGAAAGAAAACTTAGGATAGAGGGATTTAACAAGTGGCTAAGAGAATTATGTCAGTCCAAAAGGTATGGGCTGGTGGGGGGGAGAGAACAAAGAAGGGCAGTGATCTCTATGCTAAAGACAGGCCAGACTTAAGTGAGGAGGTAAGGATGATATTGATAGAGAAATTGGGAGAATACTTAGCAAACAATGAGAATTTAAACCAGAAGAGGGGGTGGCAAGTGGGCAGGAGTCAGGAGGGATCTACAGGTAGGGAAGCCTTATGAGCTTACTCCCCCATGCCAGCAGCAAGGGACTTAGGGGAAGGTCAGGAGGGGATTCTAGAAAAGGAGAGCAAGCAGGGAAAGGGGGATAAGAAGTGGGGTGGAGGGTGATAACCTTGAATGCTAGCAGTCTAGGGGACCAAATAACAGAGGTACCGGCTCTCATGGCAGATGGAGAGGTGGACTTGGCAGCCATCACTGAGACATAGGCAACCATTACCATGGCTAGGACTTGGCAGCACCAGGGTACAAGATATTTCAGAGGGACAGGGTAACAGTAAAATGGGGGGGGGGTGCTGTACGTGAGGGAAAGACTGAAGTTTGTCAGGGATGAAAGAGAGGAGGGCAGCATTATGGGTGCAGCTCCAGGACTCCAAATATAGGATTCTCAGAATGTGAGTGGTTTACAGGCCACCATCCCAGACCGAGGAGTCAGAAAGATAACTAGTGGCACAGATCAGAAAGATCTGTAGGAGGGTCAGCATGGTGATTGTAGGGAACTTCAAGCTGCCTGGAGTGGATTGGGGTGCAACAGCAGGCACGAAAAGGAAGAGGCAAGTACTTCTGGACACCTTTCAGGACAGCTTCCTATGGCAGATGGTCAATGAACCAACCAGGTTAGGAAACATCCTAGAAATCATGTTGGTGAATGGTGAGTTTGTGAAAGAGCTGGGGGTGGAGGAACCACTGTCAGGAAATGTCCACCACTCAGTGTGGTTCATGATTAACATGTGGAAAGGGAGAATAGAAATGGGTACAAGGGTGTTAGACTTCAGGAGGGATCACTTCAGAAGGATGAGGGAAATAGTACTGGATTATCTGGGCAGGATCCATCCAAACATGGACACTAACCAGAAGTGGGAGATCTTTAAACAGGAATTTAATAAGCCACCCGTAACATGAACAAGGGTCCAGAGTATGATGACTAGGGCCAAGAAGCCTAGCTGGGTGAGCAGGGGAGTCATGGAAAAAGTAAGGAAGAAAAGAGCCACATATAGAAGGTACAAAAAGACAGGGAGAAAGGAGGACAAAGAGGAACACCTGAAGGAGTCGAGGGAGATGACAAGGGCAGTCAGGTCAGCCAAGTCATTAAGGTAATCCAGGCTAGCACAGGGCATCAAACTGGAGGAGAAAGACTTCTTCAGGTACATCAGGAAGAAAAGGAGCTGTAAGGACCAGATAGTAAGGTAAAGAGGAATGGTGTGGGTGGAAACAGCGGCAGCACAGGCAGAAGCATTAAACAAGTACTTCTGGTCAGTATTTACTAAAGAGAAAGGGAGAGCTGTACCCAAGGTGGTGGGACAGTCGGTATGGGGGGGAGTAGGTGACAAATGGGGAAATCTCAGTGGACAGAGTACTGGAGAGCTTGAGGGCACTAAAGGTGGACCAGCACCAGGATCAGATGGCATACACCCCAGGGTGCTGAAGGAGCTGGCAGATGTCCTGGCAGAACCCTTGGCAGACTTGTTCAATACCTACCTGGACTCGTGGAGTGTACCTCAGGAATGGAGGATGGCGCATGCGATACCCCTCCACAAGAGTGGCCCCAGGATGAGCCAGGGAACTACAGACAAATAAGCATCACATCAATCGTGGGAAAGCTGATGGAGAAAATCCTGAAGGAGAGGCTTTTTTCCCTCCTAGAGTATAATGAGCTGCAGGACAGCAGACAACATGGGTTATTTTCAGGTAGGTCCTGTCAGACCAGCTTGGTGGAGCACTATGAATGGGTAACCAGGCAATTAGACAGGGGCCATGCAGTGTTTGTCCTATACCTGGACTTCAGTAAGTAATTCAATTTGATGCTGCATGGGAGGCTAGGAAGTAAGCTGGGTGACAGGGGTGGCAAGATTATCTGGCAAAATTGGAGGCCTGGTCGAACATGTGGCAGCTGGAGTTCAATGCCAAGAAATGCAAGGTGCTATATTTCAGTGCAAAAAACCAAAGGAGGAGCTACCAACTTGGGGGGATTCAACTAGCCAAGACAGAAGAGGAGAAGGATCTGGGGATGATCATAATTGGAGCATTGAATAACTCATCACAGTGTAGAGAGGCAGAAGCAAAGGCCAACAGGATGCTGGGTTGTATTGTCAGACGCATATCCTCCTGAGGGGGGAGGTGATCCTGCCACTATACAGGTCACTGATTAGACCACACCTGGAATACTGCATGCAATTCTGGTAACCATACCTGAAGAAGTACATTAGATTTTTGGAGGTGGTGCAGCTCAGGGCAACAAAAATGATCCAAGGGCTTGGGGGCTTACGCTATGAGAGCAGGCTGAGGGAACTGAAAATTTACTCACTGGAGGAGATGAGGGATAGTGGGGACATGACTGAAACCTTAAGTACACAAAGGAAATAAATAAGACAGGCATGAAGGTTTGGTTTTTTTTGTATTCAAAAAGCTTTAATAGTTTTTCCCAAACACGGCCACAAGGTGGCCCATTTTACACACATAATAACATGATATAAATAACAACACAGGCAGTGACATACAAACATCGACCATCCCTCTCCTTCCCCCCACCCTCACCAGGGTATCAGCTTACTCCTTTAAGGATCGTGCACCAGACTAAGACAGATGCACTCAGCTTTATAGAATATAATGTCTGTAATTTATTCCAGATCTTTTCAACCTTGATAAATGGTTATAAGTACTGGCAGTAAGCCTTTTTTATAGAGAGATTAGTAAGACATTCCTGCAGCCATTCTGAATAAAAGATGATTTCATTATCTAACCAATGTCGGAGCACTAATTTCTTAACTGACATGGCAATCGGGGCCAAATGGTACAGTATCTCCACTCAGTAACATATACTTGAGAGTAATCCCCAACCAGACAGGCAGTGGGTCTGATGTGATCAGCTACCCCTAGCAGGAGGTCAACCTTTTGCTTGATAAGGGCCCAGAGTGGGGCTACTTTGGGCAATCTCAAAAAATATGATATAAAGAGCCATCCTTTTCCATACATTGTCTGCAGATCAAGGAAGGGAATTTGCCTATTTACAGCCATTTTGAACTGAGTAAAATAATCTTTAATAATACCCAGCTTAGGGTGGGAGTAATGAGAAGTACTGGACAGCCTAGGGGTGTAATGAGGCCCAACGCTGCAGGCGGAGGGCCTTATAGCCCTGAAGGTCCAGTATTTCTCAATAATGCCCACCCTGGAGGATATTATTGCTCTTAGAAAATGGGCATCTTAGTAAAGTACAATAAAATAAGAGAAGAAATCAGTTTAAAAAAATCAATAGAAGTAGTAGAATTGTTTTTTTCTTGAAAAAGTAGCCATTTGTTTAAAGGCTGTTCGAGCTCCTGTTGGTTCTCCCTGCAGAGCTATTCTAATCTATTAGAAATCTTCCCCCCATACACACACACACAGACACACACCTGAACAAGAAATGTAGAAAACGTTCACCCCAGCAGTGTCTGGATATCGTCTGTCTCCTTTTGTGAAAGACTGTTTTTTTTGTTTGTTTTTTATTTAGTAGCCGTTGGAGGATAACTGTCTAGCGCACGACTGACCTTGCGTGGCCCTACTGGATAGCTGCATCTGCAGTAATGAGGGACAGCTACGATGTAAATTATTTATCTATTTCAGTTTGAGGCAGCAACTTAGCTAAGTGTGGGGACTCTGTATTTGCGTTGTATTTTTATACACGCTTCCTAGCATGAAGCCAAATGGACTCACAGCTTCGTTTTCATTCAGCGCGGTACTGGAACAGCGCGGTCGGGAGAGTGGTGCAGTTGTATAAGAACACGGCAGTTAGAAATTGCTGTTTTACCACTCTTCCTGACAACAAAGTATTCGGAGTGTGGGCTTTGTTTAGTTTCTTGCACTGAAGCAAGGAGAGTGTGTGTTTGTTTGTGCGTGGGGGGAAGGGGGGATTGGCTCTCGCTAAGTGAAAGAAAAAAATGGCGGGGATTTGAAATTTTGATGGGTGCTTTCAGCCAATGAGAAAGCAGGCTGGGCACCAATACACAAGGGTACCTGATGAAGTGGCACTTGGACAGGCTCTTATTTTTAGCTGGGCATCTATTGAAAAATAAATGCCCAACCTGGAGCCTGTCTCATCCAATCAGGTTTCAGAATTACTTCTTGCCATTTTCTAAATATTATTAATAATCTGGAATTGCATAAGACTCAGTCTGTCTTGAGATATAAATCTATGGACATATTTCCATATCTTGGCCCAGTTAAAGGCCCTCAGTGGATATTGGGCATTCCAGTAGGCCGAGGAGCCATCCAATCATGGGTATGCCCTCTCAAGAAGCTTCCTATAAATATTAGAGACGCATGGGGTTTGGTGGCCATTAGTGTGAGTTGTTGTAGAAACCTGCCCTCTTCTTCTCCTTTCTGTACTACCTGGGAGTTAACCAGCATATGCCTGAGTTGAAATACTTTGTACCCCGAATGGTCCCCTAAATTGTAACATCTGATAATGTCTCCTGAGGGCAAAAATTGTCCATCATGTAGCAGTTCAGACACTGAGACCCCTGCCATCTGTGGAATCCAAGATGATTTAATTTATTGACCCCAATTCTAAAATTAGGATTACCCACTATAGGCTGATTGGGATCCTGGGTATGTCTGTAAGACAAGAATGTGCACAGCTGGGTATGGAGTCTTACTTGAAGTTCCTATCAGCGTGCTATGCAGCCCCTCTGGGAGCAGTTTAAAGGGAATGTGCAAGAGAGACCCAGGGGACAAGCCATGAGCAGCCATCATTGCCTTTTACATGGTGAGCCACAAGGGTTTATATTGTCCCATATATCCAGGTTCCCTATCTTCCAGCCATGTCAGATATTTTGCAGTGTCTTGCCCAGTAATATATATATATATATATATATATATGGATTTTGTGAGCAGCCAGTTTGTAATAGGCTCTGCAGGCAGGTTTACCCCTCCAGATAAAATTAGATTTTAACGTGTGCACTTCGGAGAACCATTTCTGTCGCAACCATAGATTTAATGTGTTGAGGAGGTAGAAAATTGGAGGCAGGATATTCATTTTGATCAGACTTATCCTACTCCAAAGTGACATAGGCAACACCCTCCATCTGTTCAAGTCCTGCTGTACTACCTGGATAAGAGCCTCCAGATTGCATTCCCTCAAGAGTTTGGCCTCTCTAGTTAGGAAAACGTCCATATATTTTAGCTTTTTCAATTCCCATTTTAGCCCTAGATCCTCTACTTCTTGCTTATGGGTAAACAAGTTAAGAGGGAAAATTATCGATTTCTCCAGATTTAATCTGTAATTCGGAAATTGACCATATTCCCTGTTCAAGCCCAGGACTTTGCTAATGGAGGCCCTAGTCATGAAGAGATGGAGAAGTATGTCATCAGCATATGCCGATAGCTTGAGCTCCTGCACCCTAATTATTATCCCCTGCACCCTAGGCTCTGTCATAATCTGCACCAGGAGAGTTTCCAAGTGCAAATTAAATAAGAGAGGGGACAATGGACAGCCCTGTCTGGTGCCAGAGGAAAGGGGGAAGGATGAGGCGAGAACTCTGTTACAATATATATACGGGCACTGGGCCTAGTATACAATGCTTTAACCTATTACACAAAGAGAGGAGGGAACCCAAACCTGTGCAGTGTCCTGAACAAAAAGCACCACTCCACACTGTCAAATGCTTTTTCTGCATCCAGAGACACCAACACCTCTGAGGATATGATGTCCTGGGTTGCAGAAAAGATGTGATCTAGGTTACTTAGATGGTCTATAGATGACCTACCAGCTACAAAACCCACCTGTTCCACACAAATCAGAGAAGGCATAACCCGGTTCAGTCTGTCTGCCATGAGCTTAGCTAGAATTTTATAATGTTGTAGTTTAAAAGTGATATCGGCCTGTAGTTTGACACCTGTTCTGGGTCCCTCCCCTCCTTGTGCTAAACAACTATTAGGGCTTCAAACAGGCAGGGGGCTTGACAATCCCCAATAGAAATGGCTTGGAACAGTTGGTGCAACCATGGAACCAGTTCCACCACCAGTCCATTGTAGAAGTTTGGAAAAAAGCCATCCGGCCCAGGAGCTTTATCCATTGGTAGGGCTTTTATTCAGTCCTTACTTCCTCTTCCATAAAGGGGGAGTTCAGCAAGGATTGTTGTTCGGTAGGACGAGCTGGCAGAGGTACCCTTGCCAGGTATGCATCTATCCATTCTTCTGAGGGGGAGTCAGGCCTAGCACTGTAAAGCTCCTTGTAAAAACCTTCAAATTCTAATAATGTTCCGGGTGCCAGTCTTGAGAGAGCCATCCTTAGGCAAGTGGACCGCATTGATAAACCTAGATGCCTCTTGTTGCTTGACCCATAGTGCTAGCAGCCTCTCTGCTTTTTTTTACCTTGCTCTACATAAGATGATTTTGATTTAAGAATCACATTGTCTGCTTTCTCCCCAATCAAATCATTATATTTTGCCCTTAATTTTATAAGTTCCTGATATTGTGTCTCCAACGAAAAAGGTGAGATAGTTTTTTCTAAATCCCTGATTTGACCCCGTAGCTCCATTGCCTGACTCTCGCTTTTACATTTCCTCCTGGAAGCAATCCTTATGAGTTCTCCCCTTAGGAAACATTTTAGGGCTCCCCATTCAATGTCTACTTGCCAAGTAGTGTTTAGATTATCCCTAGTGTATTGGGCAATGCACTGGCTAAGCTTGTCTAGTACCCATTTATCTTTTAATAGTCTGTTATTAATTTCCCAAATCAATGTCTGTCTGATGGGTGGGTGATAGGGACAGTGTACAATTCACTGAAGAATGGTCTGAAATGACCTCAGGAGAAATCTCACATTCCATGAAGCCATCCAGCAGCTGTTTGATCACCAGAAAATAGTCGATACGGAAAGAAGTTCCATGGATAAGTGAGTGAAGTGTGTATTCCTGCAAATCTGGATGTAGCGCCCTCCAGGGGTCACATAACCCCAACTTATCCATGAGGTCCCTGATGGCCCTTTGGGCTGGGAACAGGCCCACCCTCTTCCTTCCAGTCCTGTCTGCATCTGGTGAGAAAGGCAACTTCCAATCTCCCCCCAAGAGAATCAGAGCAGAGAGGAAAGGCGACAGGGTTCTAATCAGTTCCATGAAAAAAGAGGGCATGTCTGTATTAGGCCTGTATGTAGACCCAAGGACTATATCAGCCCTGTCCAGAGTTCCAATGATAAGGACATACCTGCCCATTGGGTCTTGAATGCATTAACTGTATTTAAACCCCAAGGTTCTAGCTATTAGAATTGCAACCCCCCTACTCTGAGTGCTAGTACTCACTGCATAAACCTGTCCTATGTTAAGCCTTTGCAGTAGGGTAGCCTCAGATTCCAGCAGGTGCATTTCCTGCAGGAAAGAAATTTGCCCTTTCACCATTTGCAAGTGCTTAATTATTTTATATATTTTGCATTTATTTCGTGCACCTTTAACATTCCAGGAACTCACATGTATAACATTAGCCATATGTCTTTCAAGTAGATAGCACTGAGGGACCTGAAATGCAGTAACAGAAAAAGTGATCTGCCGCTGATACCATGGAACCCTCCCACTCCCCCCCCTATCAATCCCATTACACAACACACTACAATCCCCTTCCCTCACTCCTCCTCCTGCCAACCCCCATGATCTAACATTGTATAATATAAGATATAACAGCCCCCATGCTAAACCACCAAATACTGACTGAATGGTCTGTAGGATCCTGGTTACCTGGGAGGTAGTAAGGCCCCCCCCCTTTGATTTAGTGCATGATGCTGCCAGACAGAGCAGATAAGGGCCTTGCCCTCCCTACTCACTTTAACTACAAACTTTAGTAACTCTTTAATAAACACTATTAAAACTCACTGGTTAATTTACAAGGAGCTTCTGTTTCCATACTAACATATCTGGAAACCCCCACTACAATCCTAAGAAAAGAACAAGATAACAAGATAAGGGGACCTCCTTCTAGGTCCCTGTAATTACTGTATATCATTATTCAATAAAACCACATTCATACAGTGATGGCTGGCCCATTTTATCTCTGGCCTTTATTTCTTACTGGCAGTGACCCCCCTCCCAATACATAGTGATGAGCATTTAATAAACCCCACAACACAACAGCTCTTTTCCTATGAATTGCACAGGATATCTTACTATGCTTTGCTAGAGAGAGAGAGAACAAGGAATGAGAAAGTGAAAAAACAAAAGCTCTCAGAGATAGGTTCCTCTGCTAATAAGGTCTCTGCAATGCTGCGCACATCCACGCAGTAGGACTGTGCATATCTCCACTTGGTACAGCAGCTCATCACGAAAGTGCACATGGTCGTGAATCTGCTCAGGAGGTGCAGTTCAGAAGATACTGACTAAAATCATATAGCCACAGCAAGACTTTAAACTCTGCAGGCCTTTCATGTGTACAAGCCGGGGTCCATCCCAGTTCCTCTACATCGAGAAGACCCACCAGTCCTCAGGATCCAGTCCCTACTGCAGGAGAAATAATAGTTTTAAACAGGCTTGCTAGGATCCAATTAAATTAATACAATGCTGCAAGAAAAACTTCAAAAGGGAAACAGGCAAACTTCAGTTGGAGGATTTAAGTGTCTTTTGGGGCTGCTTGATCACTCAGCAGTGCGGTTGCAGATGCCCACATATTTACACTCTTCCCCTTACTAGGAAGCAGGTTCACTTCTTAAGCAAGTCAGGAAGGTGGCACTGCAGCTGTTGTGTTGCTTGATCACTGGAGTAAAAAAAGTGCCATTTCTCCTGTATCCTGACTTGCAGTTGAGCAGGGTATAGCATTCAGAAGCTGATACCGGCAGGGATTAAGCGAGTCACTGTAGAGTGGAATGACCCCATTTTCTGCCTCACATATGCTGGCAGATCTTGGGAAATATGAATCTTATGGCCTTCCCACATTACTTCCTGAATGTCTCTTAGTTTCGCTAGTACATGCTGTTTGTCAAAAAAGTTTATCAGCTTTAATAGGAATGGCTGAAGGGGAGAGCCTGGTGCTGGATTGGGCCGCAATGCCCGGTGAGCTCACTCCACGATATAGGAATGCCCGTTTGGAGAGGGCCCAGCCACTTTCTCTACCAACTTTTGGGTGACCCTTATAGGTGTGGAACCCTCTTCTTCCTCCTGGAGCCCCAGTATCACTATGTTATTACGGCGGCTGCAACCCTCGAGATCCTGCAGCTTCAACTCCGTTTTGTGTTGCTGCCATTTCAGCAAGGTGATTTTGGGTTCAGTGGCAGCCCTTCATTTCTCCAACGATATAGTGCATGCTTCTGTGTCCCTCATTTGGCGAGAGACTTCCCCCAGATCATTTTTGATTGATGAGACCTCAGTTGTGAGCAATGTAAGGGTCTCTTGGAGTGGCTTCATCTCGGCCAAGAAATGCTCCTCAGTGAGCGACGTGGTAGTAGTTTTGTTGGTGGCAGATGAGGCAGACTTGGCAGTCTGCTGCCTGGATTTCTTCACGTCCTTGTCTGGAGAAGGTGGTGATGTATTGCATGGGATCTCTGGTTTCATCGTAACCTCCATGGCGAGTAGGTATGTTGCTTTCTAGCAGTTGTAGTGCAGCTGATGTTTATTTTATAGTTAAAGCTGTTTATGGCATATAATTTAAGCAGATTGCAGAGCAGAAGAGTGGGAAAAAGACAAGTGAGCTGCTTCTCCTAGCCAGACATCATGTGACTCACGGGCATTAAGAGGTTTTTTAAATTAAGGAGGGGGACGGACACTCAAGGGCACAATCTGAGATTGGATGGTGGAAGGTTCAGGAGGGAAATAAGGAAACACTTTTTATGGAGAGGGTGGTGTCTGGGTGGAATGCATTTCCAGAGGAAGTGGCATCCTGTAGAACAGTGGGCTGCTTCAAAAGGGGATGGACATGATAAGGGGGAAGGTCACTGGAGGTGGAAGTGGATGAAGGGGCAGCTGTAGTATAAGGGCTGCTAACTGCACAATCGAGCAGACTTGATAGACCATAAGGCCCTTATCTGCCTCAATTTCATATGTTTGTATGTTCATATGTAAATGACTGAAAATTAATGTCTACTCGTGAATCCCAAAAGGCTCCACATCAATTCCATTAAGAAAAATACTACAGGGTAAAAACAGCGTGGTGAAAACTGCTGAAGTTCAAACCATGCATGAAGAATCCTGCAAGAATTTGTGTGTAAGTGTAATTTACTATTCCAACATCATACTGCCATGGACCACCACTCCAATGAAGTATTGTCACTTACCTGTTTGTATTTGTCTGTCTGTATTCTTCATGTGCAGTTTGGGCTCTAGTGGTTTTCACCGCACTGTTTCCGACTGCGCAGTATTTCCCTTTGCAGGGTTGACGTGCTACCATCCCAAAATGGATTTAAACCTGGACAATTTTTGTTTGTTTGATTTTAAGGCAACAGTGGGCAGAGACCTACACAACTTTTGCGATGAGAAAAGGACTCAGTGCATTCTTTGGGACCAGACAATATGTTGGACTTGCTCCACAGTCGTCTCCACATCTGTGAAGCACTCCACTCATGTTGTCTCTATTGCAAGTAGTACTGCACTATTTTTACAGTGCTGGCAGTCATAGTGGAACATGAAACTCTCTACCATGTCCAAGATCACCACCACACTCTGTTGCACAAGCATTAGTAGCTGCGCATGCACAGTAGCATGTGATCATCTTGGTCACAGAGGAGTGTGCCCTGTTCTGCCACAACCACTTATTTTATTTAATTGTATTTTTTTTTATCGTTTATTATATAGATTTTGCCTACCCAACCTACACTGTCAGCACCCACATCCAACCCTCCCAGAATATAGCACTGACGCTGGGGATGCCTAATCCCCCAGTGTCATGATCATGCCCCGATGCTGGTCCTATTTTTAAGAATAGTTTTTCCTCCCTCCACCTGACCCTGGCACTTAGCACCACTCCCCTCAAGAAACATAAATGTGACAGTGAGGGTACTTAATCCCCCAGTGCTGTGATAGGGTATCCTCAGTCTTGAACTTTTTTTTCACCTGTAAAAAGAAAACTGTTCATTGATGTTTTTTTCGGATGTTTCTTATCCCCACTCAACCCTCCCACTCAGTACCCACCACCCCACAGCCCCCTCTCCAAGCCCTTACTTACCCATCAGGGGTTCAAAGCCATAATCCTCTGTGGACTACAGATACCTTCACTCTTTAAAGTTGGACTGTGAACTGAAGAAACAGGTATGCCATTCAATATAATTCGATGAGGGTTGAACTCAGTGCAATAATGTAGGCATTTTTTTCATATTTTTGGCTTAAAATTTCAACATGCCTTTTATGGGACCCCACCTCATGATCAATGACACTATCATTAGGCAGATTTGTCATACAAAGGTTATTTTACAGTCCCTGTGTGACATCACTTTTAAGGGTAGGAGTTGAAATTGTTCTCTGCCCTTGTTCACAAGGTGAGGTCAAAAGAAGGCTATGTTGAAAATTTTGTGTAAATATATTGCGAAATAACAAAGTTATAAGGCTGCATTAAATTTTGTGAGTGCTGGCTAGCACCTTTAGTACTTTTCAATATTATTTTATGGCAGATATACAACATAGCCCTATCTTTACAGCACCTCATAAATGGGACATCTGTATTTATTTTTTTAATCCTGGTCAAAGTGTTTTGGTTTTTACACCCAAAAGATCATTTTGTGGTCTCTGCAGTCCCTGCACAAAATCACCTCTCGGGCAGGAGTTGAAACTTCCTCTGCCCTTGTTCAGGAGGTGGGGTCATAAGAAGGCTATGTTGAAAATTTGGTGCAAAATTAAAAAAAAAAACTAAGTTATGATCCTACTTTGAATTTTATGAATGCAGGTTTACAACGCTGGCACTTTTTGATGTATTTACCCCAAATTTACAACGTAGCCATATCTTTACAGCACCTTATGAATGTAACAGCAGCCATTTTTTGAATCCTGGACAAAATATGTTTTGAATCCATAAAGGTAATTTCAAGGTCCCTGCACAAAATCACCATTCAGCCAGCAGTTGAAAATTTTCTCAGCCCTTATTCATGAGGTGGTGTAATAAGAAGGCTATACTGGAGATTTGGTGAAAAAATACAACAACAACAAAAAGTTATCAACCTACACTGAATTTTGCAAACACCGGCTCTTAAGTTTGGTGATATTCAATATCTCTACCCCAGATTTTCCGCATAGCCATTTTTTACAGCACCTCATGAATGTGAAAGCTGTCATTTTTCAACTCCTGCTCAAAATTTGGGTTTTATGTATAAATATCGCTACACAAAATAACAGGGGAAATAACAATGCTGTCACAAGATGACAGAACAAAATAAAGGGAGGAAATAATATTGCAGGGCATATCTGTACAGACATTGAACAGGCTGCAGGATGATCAGACTAGCTGCACATGAGGTAGGCATCCACCTTGGGCCAGGGGCACCATGGACATAGATAGAACTGTCTGTGGCTAGGGTAGGCAGACTGTCTGTTGGGCCGGTTTGGGGAAAGTGGGTGGGCCTGCATTCCTGGGGTGCATGAGGCTGTGAGGGGGGTGCTCTGGAGGCATGTTTATCCGTGAGGTGTAGGCACCACTATCCATGGCTATGGTATCCTTGTGAAGTCCATACAGTGCCCAGACCCTGCATGGCTTCTGGGTACCTGGCCACTGTCAGCTGTCAGTGGCTACTGGTGCAGCAGTGCAGTGGTGTGATGCTTCTCCACTGGTCAGTGTGGCATTGCAGTCCCTCTCCCTATGTCCTGGTGCCATGCTGATTGACTGTCACACCATGTCTGCTGCTGTTGCTGTCCTGGGTCCCATGGGGTTTGACAACATAGTGTGCACACAGCGGGCTAGTGGCATGCAGTATTTTTGCCAGCATTGTTGTTTTCTTGTGGTGTTCTCGACCACGATGTGCTGTCAACGATGTTATGCCCCCCTTTATTGTGCAGGCAATATATACACTTGGAACCCAAAATTTGTTATTGAGACCTAGAAGTTGATTTTGCAGTCCCTGTGCAAAATCACCTTTGATACAGGAGTTGAACATTTTCTCTGCCTGTCTTCATGAAGCAGGGTTATAGCAAAGCTATGTTGAACATTTGGTGTAAAATATTACAAAACAGCAAATTTACATACCTGCATAGCATTTTGCAAATGCTGGCTTGTAACTTTGGTAATTTATAATATGTTTATCCCAAATTCCTGAACTGCAGCCCTATCAGCTCTGGTCAAACCTTGTTTCTAGTTGTAAGAGCTGCCTTTGATGGCAGTGATACATTGTTATGGACACATTTGTTGTCTCTTAATATATACCCCATATTTTAAATGTCATAATCAGACTGTATAGTGACATGCTGTACATCTATGATACAGTTAGGATGGTGCACTAATGAACATAATAACAACCAACAGAGGTGTCTGTTGAGGTTGCGTTTTATCTACAACACTATTTAATATATACATGAATGTGATATTAGTTCAACTAGATGGTATCTTTCATTTACCAAGCTTTAAAGAAAGCCAAATCAACCTGCTAGTGTTTGAGTATGATGTGGTTTTAGTGTCCACAGCATTACATGGATTGCAAAGGCATCTAAATATTTTTTTTTTCTTTATGTAGTCAATATGCATTGCAAATAATAAAAAAAGAAAAACACAGCTAGTAATTTTTGGTACTATTTAAATAAAACTATTTTCTGACACGGAACCTTTGCAAATTAGCTTTTAGCTCAAAGGTTGTAATCCAAGAATTGAATAAATAAATAAGAATAAATAAAACAAAACTTCATTTAAACAAAGAACCAACTATGACAGCAAAACAATATGACTATCTGTGCATATATTATAAATCAACAACAAAATGGACTAGCCCTCTGGAATTTATAGGGCTGAAAATGCAAAAAGTACAGAGTGATATACAAAGATTCAGTGACGAATATGGATAATTCTCAGTTGATAAACCTTGATAGATGTTTGACAGTAAATAAAACGCTTGAACCATCTGAATCTCTGCTTTATGAATGATTAAATGTACCACTAGTGCACTGCAAGAAACTGCTGTTAATCAGAACTCAAACAGTGAGTGTAATAAACTGTTCAATCCACATCCTTAGTATATATTGCAAACTGTTAGTTTTTTTTTTTTTTTTTTTTGCTGCTGTTTTATTTGTTAGAATTTTAGTTTCCAGATTGCATTATTCGGATTATTTTTTAATTAGTTGTGTGTGTGTGTGTGTGTGTGTGTGTGTGCATTTGCAAATCTGTATTTGTATGCATGTCATTTATTGATCACTCTTCTGTATAAAGCATTTTAAGGAGCTACTGATGCCTCAAACACAACTTTAAAAATTATAATAATTAGGTACAATTATGCCTGCATTATACTTACATGTTACTTATTTTTTCCTCTCCATAATTTATTACTAAGGACAATTGCATGAATATATTATCTTTATCCTTCAGAGTTCCTTAAGAGCCCATCTGCCTCTATAGCTTATGCCCTATTTCAGGTCATAATCCTCTGTTGTGACATCACAATCTGTTGCCATGTGAGTAACTGTGATACCACAAGCATTGCTCTGTGACTTCAGGTAGGGAGAAAACAGTAGGAATAGACAAACTCTTCAGGAGCAAAGATCTTATTTTCATACAAATGACCTCAGTAATAAATATTGCAGAAGAGGAATATAGCACTAATGGGAAATATAAGCTGGGCTGTGTCTAAATATTAGGTTGTGTTAAAGTTCCCCTGAATGTGTCACTAGCTCTTTAATCATAAAAGCTTTTAAGTTGTGGGAATAAAAATAAACTTTGAATTATTAGCAGCAGCCATCTAGATATAGTACTTCATTTGATAAAATGGGCTAAAAAAATCCATTATCCTGATTGGCTACTACATCATCTCAGCCGTGTCCTTATCAGATGATATAGTAGCCAACTGGCACTACCCTCCAGTCCCGAGCCCCAGAACACAACAGAATCAGTGGGCTATGCCAGCCAAAAACAGAAACACAGGCTGGCATAGCTCACAGCGTGACATTCCTATGACCTAGCTCCAGTCTGTCCACCTCTGCCTCTTTCACAGCACACAACAAAACCTCTAATGAAACAACAGCAAAACGTTTTTAAAATTGTTTTCCACATTTAGCATGGAAATTCTAGCCTCTCCTCCACAAAGCAGTTTGCGAGCTCATCACCACATCAGCGTACCAGCATGACGTGCTTTCAAACAAATGCCCAATATAAAAACATTCATTGCCCACAAAAACACTCCATTTCATCTACACGATACCACTATAATACAAAAAAGTAACCTGCAGTTTGGGCTAGAAACAGGAGCACTACCTCGAAAACCTGACTCTAATTTTACTTTTTACAAACGCAAACCACTGGAAATGCTGTTTACGGAGGCTTCTGAGGGTCACACTCACTTCCAGTCTCCCTCGATTGATCCATTTGTGTTTGGCCCTCCCTACAAGTGCTCCACAATCCTGTGTATTACAGGTGATTGCTTTCTTCCCCATGGCACACTCAAAATACCGTCTAATTCCACACGCACAAACAGGTAACAGGCACTGTCTATGACACCGGCAGCTAGTAACCGACAGCCTTTCTCAAAATACTGGTGGCGGGTCACATACTGTATATCACTGTCTTGGTGATTCAATGCATGTAACTGAAGCAGCCTGCGCAAAGTAAGCGATATTTAAAAAGAAACAGGTTTGAATATGTGTCTGTGTATTAAGTAAAAACATGGTTTGAATATTTTTCTGTGTGTGACTGATACTTCGGGACTTTAGACACAAACACTACTCAAGCACCTACATCACACATCTCCAGTAAAACACAATGGCAGGGACTACTTTTTCTTATTTTTTTACCAATCATATTATTATACTTTTTTTATTTCCACTTCCAACTTTCTGTTTTTCCAATTAACTTCTTTACTAGAATGCCCATTTTATAAGCGCAATAACACACTCTGAGGTGTGGTTTATTGCCTGATAAGAGCACGCCCAGTGGCATAAGGCACTCGGCGCAAGCGCCTCGTGCCTTAGTACACCCCTGGGCATGCTCTTATCAGGCGATAAACCACACCTCATCATGTGTTATTGCTTGCATATACTGCTGATATTTTCTGTTGGCACAGAGGGCCTTCTTGGTGGCCATTCAGTAAATCTTAGGTCACCAGATATCCTGTGTAAGGACTTAAATAAAACTAACTTTGAAATATTAGGCAGTGCCTGGGATTCAGTGGAATACTGTGGATGAAAATTGCCGTGCCCCCCACTAAGGGCTATATATAGTACAAATGCACCAAGTGTCCCTTGCAGGCTCATTTCTTTGTCTGCAGCTACACTGCCATTACCCACACCCATCTTCAACTACTTCTGCCACACAGCTGCATCTTGGGGTGTCACTGATTCTGCAATGTGTGTATGTGTGTGTGTGTGTATATATATATATATATATATATATATATATATACAGTATATATAGACACTGTATATGATATACGATGGTGAACTGTCAGATATATGATTTATCTACACAAGTGCTGTTTGACCTTGGGTAACCTCATGAGTGGCATAAGCCAAGAGTGTGGTGTCCAAGGTTAAACAGCACAAGTGTAGATAAATCATTTATCTGACAGCTCACCATTGTATATTTAATTTATGCAATAGGGAAGCTTTCTATCAATGCAGGAACATTTGGTTTTGACTGTTTATCTTTATTTTAAATGATAACTTCTGGGAGTTTTGGTTAACTTTCCTAGAGTATGTCCTGCCTAGCATAGTGGTTGCTATTAAATGAAACACCACTCATTTTATAGAAAACTTCTTGCTGAACAAATGTCGTGCTCACAGTACTATGCTACCTTTTTCATTTTAAAGTTATTCACATTTGTTTGTCAAAAAAGGGAAAAGAAAATTGACTTTTATGCTGTTTTTTTGCTAATTATAAAAAACTAAAAGGTATCTATAAATGAAACACCACTCATTTTGTAGATATTTTTGTGCTGAACATTTTTGATGCTCACAGTACCATGCTATCATTTTTGTTTCAAAGTTATTCACATTTGTTTGTCAAAAAAGTGAACAACAAATACATTTTTCTTCTGCTTTTTTGCTAATTGTAAAAAATCTATAAGGTATCTATACATGAAACACCACTCATTTTGTAGATAATTTTGTGCTGAACAATTTTCGTGCTCACAGTACCATGCTATCTTTTTTTGTTTTAAAGTTATTCCCATTTGAATATGGTTAGTACTGCTTCTGAGGCCGAACATTCTAAATGAATTCTAAAGAGATTTGTGACATAGTAACTGTGTGTATAAATGCTCATTGTATGTATAAAATATAGGATAAAGTATGGGGAAAAGTGTGTTACGAGAATTTACACACACCGAGTTGTTGGATGGCACATAAGCCGGGGTGAAGCCGAGGGGTTTATGAATGCCATCCAACTGCAGGTGTGTTAAATTAAAGTTTTCACACTTCTCCCATATTTTATTTATATAATTGAAGGGATCCGTTTTCTCCAAAAAAAAGATGTTTATGCTTACCTTGCAGATAAGCTTTTATTTGTGTGAGGAGAACAGAACTGTGGTTAAACATTAAACATAAACATTAACATAACATTAAACAATAAAATAAACTGGCCACAAATGTTAGAAGTCTGGTAGGGAGATTCTTCGTATCATTTCCTGGTTGAATGGTATTTTCGTTTGACCTGCAGAGGAAAGGTTAGGGTTGAAAGGGAGAGAGTTAAGGATCATCGTTTAAGTGTTAACTGCATAAGTTAGGTCGATAGAAAAAAAAAGTTAAATGTTTGCATTTTTCGAGGCTGCTGGAGGCTATCTGGGATGGAGGTGACACCTGAGAAGTAAGCGTTTTTCTTTTTGCCAGTGGCAGTTGAAGTGAGAGGGACAATTTAAATGCGCTATGTTTACTTAGCTCGAGCACTTTGTTGTTGAAAGGGAGCGCGTGAATGCCGTAACACCTACTCAGGTGTTACAGCATTTAACACACGGTTTTCACAATGGAAGAAAACGGAGACCAGTAATTATTAAGGGATAGACAATGGTTAGCTGTCCGATAAATGATTTATCTACACAAGTGCTGTTTGACCTCGGGTAACCTCATGAGTGGCGTAAGCCACGAGTGAGATGTCTGAGGACAAACTGCACAAGTGTAGATAAATCATGTATCTGGCAGCTCACCATTGTATATTTCATTTATGCAATAGGGATGCTTTCTGTCAGAGCAGAGACATTTGCTTTTTATTGTTTACCTTTTTTTGCTTATGTTTGTCAAAAAAGTGAAAACAAAATAGCATTATCTGCTCTTTTTTGCTAGTTATAAAAAATATATAAGGTATCTATAAATGAAATACCACTCATTTTGTAGATAATGTTGTGCTGAACGATTTTCATGCTCACAGCATTATGTTATCTTTTTTTGTTTTAAAGTTATTTGCATTTAAATATAGTTAGTACTGGTACTGAGGCTGAACATTCTAAATAACTTCTGGAGTGATTGTGACATATCTACTGTGGCGCAGATATTCAAAAGGGTTGCGCATGCACAACCCACTGATGCACCCCGTATGATATTCAAAAGGGAAAAGTGCACCGCACAAATCCCGATGCACCAGAGCACATCATTAATGTATGCAGGCACAGGTGGGGGGGGTTGTGCCTATCCATAACCTGCACAGCCCGATATTCAGCCCAGGATGTGCAGAGTCATGCATGCGCAACCCCTACCTGCACCTGCACAAAGTTAAGCCAAAAAAAAAAGGAACAAGTGATGGCCAACCACAGGTGAGCTGCCACATTGCAGGGTGCAACACGGCAGCTGTCACCTGTGGGTGGCCACCCGAGTTCCTGCCGCACCTTGTGGTGCCCACCTGTGCCCCATCACCGGCATCCCTGGAGCGAAATCCCCCCGTCCAATATTCCTGGTGGTCCAGTGGACCTCTATGTGGGGAGGGGAGTACACTAGAGCACCAGGGTAGTAGGGGCCTGTTATGTGTTACTAATGGCTGTGATCAGGCAGCTATCGGTCCACTGGACCACCATGGATATTGGATGGGGGGGACTATACTGATGCCCTCGATCAGGCACATAGAGGTCCACTGGACCACCAGGGATATTGAATGGTTTTTTTTTTATTTTACACAAATGCCCATGATCGGGCTGCAGGGGGCATTGGTCCCCAACGGCTGCTGCCTGGCAGGGCGCCAGGTGCAAGTCGTCGGTGATAGGTGCACCTGCATGCTAATGGCATGTAAATGGGGCTGTAATGAGATGTAAATGGCCCCCTGTGTGCCTTGCATAAATTATGGCCCCATTTGCATGTCCCCTTTTGAATATAGCAGGTGCTGTACATGGTGCAGTGGCACTTGCACTAACGCATCTCCATGCTCCACTCTGGCCACTTGCGCTAGCGCAGTGCCACTGCGCCATGCACAGTGGGGGTGGCCAGGGTGTGATATTCAAAGCTGCTGTGCCATAGCGCAGCTTCGTAGAATACCGCCCAGGCCACACCCCTGTGCAACAAAGCTGAGCTGCGCCCAGGCTTGCACCACAGCCTGGCGCAGTTTGAATATCCGGGCCTATGTGTATAAATCAGTGATGATGTGTCTATGTGTATAAATGTAACATTTTGAATTTATCACATAGTAGCTCAGATTTATCACATAGGATCTATGTCTAGACCTATTGCATAAATGTATTTAAACATACAGTGACTCAGATAAATGCATTTATCACACTGAATATATGTCCACCCTTATTGCATATATATATATATATATATATATATATATATATATATATATATATATAAATATATATATATGTGTGATTTTTTTCACTTCTTGTCTTCTAGCTTATGGCACTGCTTCCCTAGTTGCATCTCAAATGGTCAGGCCCACAAATCACATAGTCTGGGCTTCCTACCCAGTCACATTGCTCCCCACCTCTGATGGTCATTTATTGGCTTCTACCTTTGGTGACTTGTCATGCCTGGGCTTCCTTCTTCTCGTTGCTCCCTACCCATGATAGTCATTAATTGGCTTCTACCTTTGACAACTTGTCATGCTTGGGCTTTCTTCCTTTTTGCACTTCTCTGTTGACCCTCTGGTGTTGCTTTCACAGATGCTTTCTCTGGTACTGTACTCAGTCCTTGATTGTATTGTCATCTGGTTTTCTTATCTGTCTACTTGGTTCCCCCCCTTTGTTTTGGGAGTCTGCAGGGGGTCTGTTTCCACCACCCTGCTGGCCTGCTTGTGGCTAGGTACTGCCTGACCTCTCTGCCTCCAGGACTGTGGGTTTTTCTTCCAGCTTCTGGTTGACAATCTAATTGTTCTTTTTACTTGCTGTGTTGTACCTTCAGTTCACTGTTTAATTCCCACCAGTCTGTTCAGTGAGTTTCTCCATACTTTTAGTTGGGCATCACCTAAATCCTATTACTTTCTTTACCATACCATACCCACCATTCATATCTTACCTACTACTATGCCTTCTTATTTCGACACACAGTTCAACAACATATGGGCAAAAACCCCAACAACCATTGGGCATATGCCTCAACAACAATTGGGCACATGCTGCAATGGCAGTCACTCAAGGGCTTAGTACACTTTGCCCTCTATGGCTTCATACTGCAATAAACTGAGCCTTTCAAGGGCTTATTTTCTTTTTTATATCCTTGAGCTTGTTGAAATGGCATAGAGGGGCTTCCAGGCCAGCAGCAACAGTTCAGTTCTCTAATTTTCCTTTTTTTTTTTTCATAATTCTGACATTCCTTTTGAGCTAGGGTTCAACTCATGTGCATCTCAGATGGCAAGCTTGTGGCATCTCCATGCAGTGAAAATCTCAAAAGACAAAAGGAGAAGCACAATTATTCCTTTGTATACAGCGGTCAGATTCAGCTTTAATTCCCGGGGTTTAAAACAGTGCTAAATGCAGCCTGGATGTATAGAAAACTAAAGCTTGGATCCCCAGAAGTTTCATTGCCTCTGTCTTGATGATCATAAAAGTAGGTAATCATTTATTAATATTTAGTTTTATCTATTAGATGAGTTAAGATCAGGGCTTGGCAAAATTTATTTTCTGCCTGGAAAATTCTGGCAAACTGCTGATTCTTGGCTTCTGTGAAATTTCACAAAATTTCCATGATACTTTTGTGAAATTTCAAGAACATTGTGATTTCAGTTATTTCAACCTACTTTCAAAATTTTAGTCCAAATTGCACCTCATTTAGAATGCTGAATTTACTAAGGCCAATACAGATGTTTACTGAGTTGCAGATATCTGTCATTAAAGGTGACTGATTTATATACCTCCAAACTTGCACACATTTTAATTACATTTTGAAATTATGTAGCCTGCAGAATTTCAGATGTAATAGTCCAAGCAGCACCACATTTAGTATGCTGACTTTAATGAGCTCCATACAGACATGTACCAAGTTTTAGATATTGTCTTTGAAGATGACTGAGTTATAAGCCTCCAAACATTTGGACATTTTAAAATTACATTTCCAAATCATGCAAACTGCAGAATTTTATGTCCCTATAACTTTAAAACGTGAGAATCAAATATCACAACTTTTCATAGGATCATTGCCCCTAAATATTAGGCTTTGAGGTCACCCTATGGCCCTGTAGCAAAGTGATACACTGCCATGCTAATGACTCAGGTTCTGCAGCAAGCCTGAAAAGTCACATTGGGAGGCAGGTCATAGCTGAAGCAGCTGCCACTTGGCAGATCATCTCAGTCAGGGACAGTTGGCAGTGGATTCACTAACACAGCAACCCCTGTGGCTGGGCCAGGAGCTTTCTCTTGTGACAGGGAATGCTGTAGCTGTGCAAGGCTGAAAGAGGCACCATTCCCACCAGGGGAGATGAGAGAGAGAACAAAATGTTGGGGAAAACCTGGTAGCTAACTGAAATATGACTTTGTTCAGCCTGATCAGGGTATATACCTCTAAATAGGGTATATTCCTGAGAGATTAAATGCTGGCTAGGAGAGAAAGGAAATATGAGAAAAGAGTATGTATGTGTCAGCTCTCACATCTCTTACTTAAACACTGGTCAAGTTCTAAGTAATAACATCAGTAATTCAAGTTGAAATTCATGCCATTTTGCAAAATTGTAGAATGTTTTGATACTTTTGTTGAAGCCATGTTCATACATTTTGCCCTGTCATGCACATGGGTTGCCACTGTAGAGGAATGTAGTGGCTGGGCAAAGTGGTAATAAGGTAGTAGCATTCATAGAAGGCTTCATAGCAAAAATGTTGTGGTGCCAGGTGTAAAGTCACTATCTTGAGTGATGGACCACGAAGAACAGTCATGGACATCACTGTGTATTACTCTGAATTACTGCAATATAATTACTGGGGTTTGTTTTTTTTTTCTATACAAAACCCATAGCAATATTTTCCATAATAAAGGAGTGTTTATTAAGGCAAACACACACCTGGTTTTGCTTCTGCAGTGCATGCCCCATGCTAGTGCCCAGTGCCGCTCTTCCACATTCCTCTAGTCAACCTAACCTGAGTGACCAGAAACTGTCACTTCAGCTTGATGGTAAATACATTAAAAAAAAAATGGCTGCACAAAAAAAAAAAAATTAACTGCCTCCTACCAAGAGCAGGATAATTTAATAAAAAACACTTCAAGCAACCGTGTCCCGACTGCTGACACTGCCAAAACTTGGTCGGACCACGGCTGCACCAGACGTCTTCTCATTATTTTATATAATTGCTGTGGAGAGAAAAAACAAAAACCAGAAATTATATAAAATAAAATATGAGACAGTGTGTGTAAAGTCAAAGTTTACACACACCTGAAGAGTCAGATGCTATGCAGCATCTAACCCCTCGTGTGTGTGTTACTTCTCATTACACATCCCGACCCATACTTTATTCTATACATGCCAGATAACCACTAGAGCTCACTGACTTAATAACTTGTGGAAGCATGTGCATGAGCTGCATTGTTTATATACAATGCCACTTGCTGAGGCTTTAAAAACCCTGTAGATAACAATGTATATTTTTACTATTTGAAAATAGCAGCACCAAGTAATGCCAAGCATTACAACTAGTTGCAATGCTGGCCACTGTGATGCAAGTATCTGAATATCTTCAGCCATGGTGGAGCAGGATGTTGGGCATCACTGTTGCAGGAGTGTTGAAGAGGTATTGCAGGGCCAGCATGCTAGTGCAGGGATGATGATTCAGTAAGTGCTTTGTGAAAGTAAAATTCCACAAGTGCAATTCTAGTGGCATTGCCTATTATGCATCCATGAATTTCTCAGCAAATTTTTAAAATTAATAATTTCTAAAGTATCAACAATATTTTAACCTACTACACCACATTTATACAGCTTATGTGTCAGCTATGAGCTAGCCAGAGCATTAGCATGTGTAAATCTTCTTTGAACTTTCTTAAACTGGTCTGTTTTAATTTTTTTAGCTTTTCATTTTGTGTGTGTTTTATTTTATTGTTTTGTAAAGTTAGGGCTGAAGGAGTGAGTAGTTAGCACAGATACTCTGCGTGACTTTGGGTCTAGTACGTTTGTATAAAGGCAATCCTTTCTCCGAGTATCGGCCAGTGTTTTCATCACATTTTGGTACATTGTGGCAGACAGCACCACAAATTGCGATGTTATGACACCTTAAGCTCCTGGTCGTCTTGCAGTTTTGGATCTGGCCTTTTTTGACTATTTTTAAGGGTTTTTTTTTTGCATATTCTGTGTAACCGGCACAGCTGTTTGACTTTTTATGTGAAGCCTGTGCTGCTTGGATTATTTTGGAAGGATCGTCTGGAAGGTCTCACTGATGGGAAGACAGAGGAAGAATTACTCCCCTTGGCCTACTGGGTTGGGATTATTGCCGATGATTAATGCTGGGTGAATCTTGTCAGAGAGGTCGTGAGTACTCTGTGGCAAAGCTTCTTTTTGGCTTTTGATTGAAGGATGGGAGAGGAGGCCTTTCACGTACCTGGAGCTCCTCTGGATCCTACTACTAGCCCCCTGTTGAGGGACTGGGGTCTGGTGGCAAGGGGCGTAGACTGCTGGGTGGTCAGTGGATGGCAGGGTGTTCTTTGTTATTTTAGAGGGCTCTCTTTGGGCTGTGTTGGCTCCTCCCCCTTTGCTCAGGGGGTCATGCCTAGAAGTTACTGTGCATAGCGGAATCTCTGGGCTGTGTTAGCAGGTCTTTGAGTGTCCTATTGGAAATCATTCTTATCTGTGGTATTAAAAGTATGCTTGTTTGGGGAGTTCAAGCTATGGCCTGGTTTTTCTGATTGAGGGTTTTCCTCCCCCTTTTTGTACTTCTGCCTTCCTTTTCATCTAACCAAGAACTGGAGAAGATCTCTTGGAACTCTGTGCCCATGGTTTCATACTGATTTTCTTTGTATCTGGAAAAAGGTTGAGAGAGGACCTTCTTAAAATCTGTGCTTATTTTTTTCACAATCTGTCGTTGACTTTGTTTTGACTGTTGATTATTGGACATACATTCATTTGCTGATTGGGAGTGAGAGGGCCAGAACGCTACTGCATTTTTTAGTTTGATTTATTCTGTATCTATTTGTTTCATTTTGTTTCCTGGTTAATTTATTTTATTTTATTCAATTAATTTTTAGCATTTTAAGGGGGTGGGGTGTTATTGTGGGTTTTTTGTTAGAGTGTGGGGCTTATCTAGTGAGTAATTTTTTATAGTGGGGTTTGTGGTTTCTAGTACTAGCCGGTTGGCTCATTTGGGAGCCGTTGTGATTATTCAGGATGTGTTTGATGGAGGATCTCCTTTGTCAGATGCTACTTCCCTTCTGAACTCTGGGACCTCCGCCTTTTTAACTGCCCCCCAATCTGTGGCAGCTTATGGCCACTGTAGGGCTTTTGGAATAGTTAGTTAGCTAGTTAGTTTTTGTTTTCTGGGTAAGTGCACTAGACAAATACTGCCTATTTTCAGGCATGACCCGGGGGAGGGGGATACAGATGAAATCCAACTGACCTTGAACCAGATTAAGCTGTTGGTGGTATTTTTAGTGAATGAGAGAAATTTGGTCAGGACACCGGGGAAATTCCCTTACTCTTTTCGATAAGTGCCATGGGATCTTTAACATCCACCTGAACTACCACCAATCCAGGCAGATGGGACCTCGATTTAACATCTCATCCAAAGACAGCACCTCAGAAGTGCAGCACCCCTCTCATGATGCACTACAGTGTCAGTACTGGGATATTAACCCAAGTGCCAGATGTGGGAACTGAACCCACAGCCCTCTGATCTCCCAGCCTCAGAGGCAAGTGTGCTACGTACTGAGCCACTGACACTGTAGGGAGGAGGAGGAGAAGGAAGGGGGGACTGGGGGGTGAGCTGGGTGGCCTGATTGGGGTAGTGGGAACCAGAAGATGCCCTGGGTCAAAATGGAGCACTGAACAAGGTTCTCCTTGTTTGGTGCCCATATCCAAGGGCTCCACAATTAGTGGGTCAGTATCTCAAACTACTCTGTGTTTTCACCCAACCCACACGGTGTTGTGCAATGCCAGATCTATCAAAAACAAGTCACCTATTGTAGCTGATCTAATTGGGTCATCTGATCTGGCTTAAATCACCAAGACCTGGCTGGATGAAAATGCTGGTCCCATTTTGGAGTCAGAGATTCCAGATGGTTTCTCAGTGACACACAGTGTCAGGTCAGGTTGCAGGGGCAGGGGTGTAGCAATTTGTTTTAAATCTGAATTGGGCCTTGTTGATGTGCCAGTTGAAGACACCAGATCCTTTGAGTGTACTGTGGCTGAAGGTGTGGGGTACAAAACTCTTCTCATCTACCGTCCACCCAGAGTCAAGAATCAGTTTTTACAGGAAGTAGCAGACTTCATCATCGATAAGCTGTTGAAATCCCCCAGGTTGATGGTGTTGGGGGATTTCAACACCTGGATAGATGATAAACTCTCACAGTTTGGACAAGACTTCCTCTGAGTTATGAGTTCTTTGGACTTCACACAGGTAGTTTACCTCTGTGACACATAATCATGGTCACTCCTTGGACCTGGTCTTCCTCCTGGGGTTGGAGACCTCCAACTTGGTGGTGTAACCAGTTACAGTACATGGTCTGACCACCACGTCATAAGGTTCAATTATTTGGCTCTCCCTTATAGGCCTGCCCCTGTGGAGATGGCCCGATACCGCTCATTGCAGGGTGTGATCCACGAAGGCCATTTAGTGGTGTTGGACCTATTGGGAATGTCAGAGGTAAGCAAGGGTCCAGAGGACCTACTTCAGGCTTTTAATCAAGCAGTGGTGGTGGCTCTGGATACCCTTGCTCCTTTCCTTGTTTGCCCACTCCTTCCCCACCCTCAGTCCCCATGACTTGGTGAGATTTTGAGGGAGCCGAAGCAAGTGAGTTGAAGGTTAGAGTGTGTCTTGTGTAGGTCCAGCTTGGATGCCAACAAGCTTAGATTGATGGAGCATTATAGAGACTCTCAGTCAACAATCTCCCATAAGAAGGCAGAGTTCCTGTCAAGGGAGATTGCTGCAGCACAGAACCAACCAGCTCAGTTGTGCTGAATAGTAGACAGACTGTGCAATCTGGCCTGCCTTTTCGCAAATTGAGTGCGGTGAGTTTGCTCACTTCTTTGCTGATAAGGTTGCTGACATCAGGTCGAAGATTCACCTGTCACACTCTATGGGGGTTGTCAGTGGTTGTTGAAGAGTGACAACTCCTCTGTTTTGTTGGAGCTAATTTGACCCACCAGAGATCGTAGATATCATGTGGCTTCTCTGGGGTATGAGGCCAACTAGCTGTAGTTTAGACCCGGGCCCTACTGACCTTTTAATAGGGTGTGTTGATGTGATCGGCCCAGTTATAGCAGATTTAATCTGGTGCTCATTGGAGTTGGATGAGTTCTCCAGCTCCCTGAAGGAGGCTGTGGTAACCCCCCTTCTCAAGAAATCATCTTTTGACCCAGATGTTCCTGTAAACTGCAGACTGAACTCTAACCATCCCTTTATAGGGAAGGTTATTGAGAAAGTTGCTGCACAACAGTTGGAGAACCATCTTATCATACATGCTATCTATGATCCTCTCCAGTCTGGATTTCATAAGAGACACAGTACTGAGATTGCTCTGGTTTGAGTACTCAATGATCTCCTGATGGCTAGAGACCAGAGGTGCCATTCCCTCTTGGTCCTTCTTGATCTCTTGTCAGTTTTTAACACCACGGACCATGGGGTGCTTCTTGACCACCTGTGGGTCATCTGTGGCCTGTCTGGTACAATCCTCAGATGGTTCCATTCTTTTCTCACTGGCAGGTTACACAGCATAGTATTGGGAATTTTTTCCTCTGCCTCATTCTCTCTGCCATGTGGGGTGCTGCAGGGTTCAGTGGTGTCCTCCATGTTGCTCACAGTGTGCATGCTTCAATTAGAAGACACTGTGAGATGGTATGGGCTGAGTTTTCACTGCTATGCAGATGATACTCAACTGTAACTGTCTATTGTGCTCAACCAGAATAGTGTGCTCTCAGTCTTTTCCAACTGTCTAGTTGAAATCCAAGACTGGATGAATTCCAGTTGGTTAAAGCTAAACTCTGACAAGATGGAGGTGTTAGTGGTGGAACTGGGTCACCAGATAGAGGGGTCAACTGCTGGGTAGCCTGCCATGCTTTGACTTGGGGGTTCTCAGCTGTTGACCTCTCAATGGGTGAGAATTCTAGGGGTATTACTTGATGATGGGATGACACTTCATTCATAGATGTCAGCTTTGGTCAAGTCCTCATTTTACTATCTGAGAAACATCGCCCGGATTCAGCACCTTGTTCTGTTGGCGATCTTCCAACTGTGCTCCACGCTTTTGTGACCTTGTGCCTTGACTACAGTAACTCCCTGTACATGGGGCTTCCTGGGGTAGATATCCACTGTTTGCAGCTGGTACAGAATGCTGTGGCCAGGTTACCTTCTGGGTCAACTCGATCCAGTCATATTTCTCCTGTGCTGTGCACTCTGCACTCTGCACTTGCTGCGAGTTCAGTGGTAGATCACCTTCAAATTTGGTTTACTGACTTCCAGAGACCTACATGGTTTGGGTCTGAGTTACTTGCAAGAACTTCTGAGTCCATACTGCCCCCTTCGGCTGCTCCACTCAGCTAATGAGGGATTGCTAGAGATTCCCAGGGTGCATTTGAAGACCTTGGGAGCTTGGGCTTTTGTTTATGCCATTCTCTCCTTGCGGAATTCTCTACCTCATCGGATGCGAGAGTGACAGACCATGGCAAGCTTTAAAATACCTCTTAAAACATCTGTAGTTGTGTGCTTTTCCTGATTATTGATTGGAAAATTGATTCCATATAGTATATTAATGCTTTTAGAAAATTGTATATCTTTTCTAATAATTTAAAATTTGTTGTGTTGTACAGTGCTTTGATACATGTGAATAGCACTTTATAAATACAATTATTATTATTAATTAGAGTCAAGGATATATTTACTTTGGTATGCATGCAAAATCCCAAGTGTATACCTACATTAGCAGTGGAGATACAAACATCAATATTTTGAAAATGTTCACACAATTTAACAAATAAAATGTGAACTTTTGAATGCCTGTAACTTACAATTTACTTAAACAATTATCTCTCTATTTAGCAGTTTCTGTGAGTCTTCAAAAAAGTATGCATAAACATTTTCTGTTATCTAGCTCCAAAGGTGTCTAAGGTGTAAGCATAACAAATAATTTCTGAAATGTTCACATGAATAATAAATTGACCACTTTTGAGCTGTAACTTCCTCTCCCTTAATGCAAAAATCACAAAGCATGGTATCACTGTAGGGCCTCACCCAAACAATGTGCATGCCAAGTTGCAGATCTGTAGCCATGATATGAAAAGAGTAATGGCCAATTAGCAATGTCTGGCAAATTCTGAAAAATGTTACAAAAATTTGCACAATTCTATTAAAATTCCATGAAACTGGAATTTACTAATTTCACTCTGCCTTGGTTAGGATTCAGATTGTGGTTCCTTTCTTTGTACTATGTTCAGCCTTCCCTCCTTCCTTATGGGTATATTATGTCCTAATGGTTTACTGTGACATTAGTACTGACTTTTGGGTGTCTTTCTTAGAGTAACTTTAGCCTAGGTACCTTGCTTCCACAGCTGGTGGTGGTCGAAGTCCACAAAATTAGCTATGCAGGGAATTTTGCATATTGTGCTCAATATGCATAGTGCAATTTGTGAAGTTCAGTGTTTTGCATAGCCTGGATCAAAGGCAACATGTGGAATTTTTCATGTGAAATTCCACACTTTGTACCTACCCACACCACACCACATCAGCCCTTCCCAAATAGAAATCCCTGGTGGTTTAGTGGTCCCGCAATCCCACTGTAAAAACAAATTACATATATATATATATATATATGTATATATATATACACACACACATTCCCTGGTGTCTAGTGCCCCCCACTGCTGATCACTGGCCCCAAACATGTCTAGCGCCCCCTCGCTAGCTCCATCCAGTTCAGAACTCAAGTCCCACTCCTGACTTTAAATAAATGTCCCAAAATCATCCCTGATGTCTAGTGGAACCCACCTTCCCCCCAACACTTCAGTTGCCCTCCACCAAAATAAACCAGTCCACCACTTTCCCCCCAGTCCTCACTCTGCCCAGCCCGCCCTGACCCCCAAGGGACCACCATTGCAGCCCTCCACTCACTTCCATGGCCAGCAGCCCCAGTAACTTGATGTGCCTCTCTGCCTGAATGAATGAGTGTGTGTTTGTTCAGACAAAAATTAAGTTGGTAAGGCTTTAAATGAGTGGTTAGAGAAATTATATGCAAATCTTGAAATTGCTGTCAAAGATTTCCATGCAATATCTTTCACCTGAATACAGTGCTGATTCCAAGATCACTTTTTATCAAACAGACTACCATGATACCTAATTCACTTACAACCTCAAATAGCTGACCATTCACCATCCATTGTAAGTGTTTAATTTTCTTCTCACCAAATACCATAATCTTGATCTTACATACATTTAATTCCACACTTTTTAATTTGTCCATAGAAAGCCATCTCTCAAGGCCTACAGGAGTTTCAGACAATATGGCATCATTTGCATGCAACATTATTTTTATGCTAACACTATTAATAACTGGGGAAATCTGTCAATGTCTTGCTGGCACTCAACTAGACATTATATAAAGATTAAAAATTATTGGGGCTAATACACATCCCTGTTTCACTCCTTTTGTTATATTAAGTGGTTCTGTAAGAGTCCTATCACTTGAATATTTAATTCTGGCAGTCATATCTCTGTGTAACATTTTAACAGCATTAATAAATGGATATCTATATCCTTATTATTTTATCTTTCCCATATAAACTCTCTATTGATGGATTCAAGAGAAGCCTGTCTATCAATAAAACAACCATAATCTTTTCTATTTTGTTACTACATATGTCTCCAATATAAAATTAAAAGTAAAAATCTACTACACTATAACGTCTCTTAAGCCCACATGGAAACTGAGAGATTATGTTATTTGTATTTACCCAGTCTTCCAGTCTATAAAAAAAATGTTCTTTAATATATTTTTGGATGACTGGCAATAAAGTTATTGGCCTATAACAGGAAGGACCATTCCTTCCATCCTTTTTAAATAAAGGTACAATTCTGTCACAGTTCCATTCAGGTGGTGTCCAGACTAATTCATTAAATACAGAAACCGATATTCTTGACCGAATGTCTGGTCAAAGAGGAGCAAAAATGCTCATTCTATATGCACAGCACACAAAAGTCTCTACAAAGCAAACATATGTGATGTTTTCAGGTGAATATTTCAAATATAAATTTATAACATTTAGTAGTCATTTAGAAGGATGCTAATCAGGCTTTGTGGACATTCTGTAACCAAACATTATGTTTATGATGTAAGATGTAATCTGATTAGTGAAATAAATTTGCAGTGATTAGTGAAAGGAAACTGCAGTCAAAATAGGGTTCAAAAATATTATCCTTTGTATAATCAATATACTAGTAGGAGACAACAGAACATGACTGCAAAATTACTTGGAGTTTTGTTTTTTTTTCTTCTTGGTACACAGAAATGTATACATGTGCTAAATCACAAGGATTCTGGAGGCGCTACATGCAGTAGAAGCAGCCATCTTTCTGTCTTTTCCATTGCTTATTTATTTATTTATTTAATCTCAGATTATAAGTACCTATGAGTTAAACATAGCTCATTTACAAAGGTTCCATGTCAGGTGGATGGGAGTAATAAAACAGATGAAGGGAAGCTAAATAAGTTATATATGAGCAACCATTGGCAATATCAACTATAGTAAACAGCAACACAGAAAGGAGCTAAATAGTGGGATTCTAACAAACACTGGCAATACAGCATACAACAGAGTAAAAAGTGGTATAATGAAAGGAGGAGCTAACAATCGAATATATTGTAAACATTGGGTCTACTTTAAACAGCAGGTCAGTATCAAATAGTTGTGAGAGAGAGAAAGAGAGAGATAGAGAGAGAGAGAGAGAGAGAGAGAGATATCATTCTATTAGACACAACGCTGTCTATTAATCAAAGAATTAAAAGCTAATGAGCTACATTTATGTTAATATTATATAAGCAGCAATACTTGTTGGGAAATGAGTAGATATGCAGGTAGGTGAAAATTAATTCAATATAAACAGCCTTGCATGGCTAATCTGATGTTTATTTTATTTTTATTTATTTAAAATGTGGTGACGAGCATAGACACACTGAACCAGGGTTTGTTTCCAGGTGCGATAATGCAGAAGGGATACAACAGGGACTGAAACAGCAATTACAATGTGACAATTGGTGCATGAAAATATACATACAAAATCACAGTTCAAGTAATACATTTCAGAGAAAGATAAAAACAATATAAAAGAGTTCATATACGTTGGCTATGAGGTAATCAGGTAAAGATCTAAAGGACCATGCTGCCAATGTGGGGCACAATATTTACATAGAACATTCGAGGTCTAAAATTCAGATTACAGAGTAGATTGAGTGGTAAGCTATACAAATGATTGGGCAACAAAATGGGTAACAAATGTAATAGGAGGGCTGTGTATAGGTCATGGGTTGTTGTAATATGAAGAGATGAGGAAGAAGTCTATCCGCAGGTGCATTCTTTTGTGAAGTGTGTCAGTAACAGTGGCTTGATGGAGCAGAGGGAGGAAGCGAGATGGATGTGGACAGGCAGGCTGTTCCAATGTGTAGGAAGTTGGATATTGAAAGCAATATGGATTGACACAAATTTACTGTGGGGGATATGAAAGGAACGAGCAGTGAATGAATGGAGGGAGAAAGAGTTGGGTATGGCAGAGTTAAAAAAGAGGAGAGGTAAGTGGGAATTGCAGAAAGCCAGAATTTGGCCATGAAGGAGGAACGGTATGATGGACACCAAGTTTCAGGAAAGAGAAACAGAGATTAGCATGTAGAGAGCAGTGATGGGCAAGAGATGGAGCACTAAGGGCAAACCAGCAGAAGAAATGGAAAGGGGGGGGTCAAACTTGACAAATGCAGACTTTGGGGAAGCACTGTAAACTACATCTGTGTAGTCAAGCACAGACAAGATAATCTTAAAAAGAAGTTTTAAGATTTAGGTAATGGCTTTTTAAATACATTAGCATGGTAGTCCATGACCATAGCGACCAAGATTGAGTGCCTAGAAGAACAGTAAGTCAATTTCAGCAACTGTGATCACAGCTACCTAGGGAAGAGGGTGACTGGATACTGTGGTCATCGAAAACTGTGACAGAAACGTGCACGTATACACATATATCCGCCCGCGGGGGGGTAGATGCAGAAGAGGGATTGCATATGGGAGGGGTTGCAGCAAGCAGCTGCCAAGCTGGATCAGTGGTGTCCTGGGGAGGGTGGTCAGCTTGGAGGCATGGGGTACCGGGTTCTGGTCCGGCATGGTGCAGGTTTTTTTTTGCTGCCTAGTGGCATATATTTAGTCACATTCCCCCTGACATGCACCCCCCTAGAGTTGAGAATCCATAAGTAGGGGATTGCGGGAGGCAATTCAGTTCCCAGCAATAAAAACAAGACCTGCAGGTGTTGGGCACCATTTTTCTGTTTGCTGCCAGTGTGCATCACTGAAATTACTTTTCGGTGATGTATACTAGCCATAATAGCGATCACTGTTGCTAGATCACTATTATGACATGGAACCCATTAGCTCATTACCTTATCCTGGTGATAGTCATTAAAGCCCACAAAATATTTTGTTCATTAGGTCCAACACAAGAGGAAAGGAATTGAAAACTGTGTCAAACAGATGGCCAGATGATCCCTTCCACTTTCCAGTCTGCTGGCCCTTCCCCCATTCTCAGGATTTGTAACATCTAACCAAGGAAAGATTGGGGATTTGCCACTTACAATGGGGGAAATATTTAGGACTGTTTTATGTTTATTAAAGTAACCTTTGATATAAATGAAATCCATCACTCAATTAACAGGTCCCTATTAGTTGAGTGATGACTTTCATTTATATCAAAAGTTGCCTTTATAAATATAAAACAGTTTTGAAAATTTTCTCCATTGAAGTGTGTGGCATATCATCACACTCTCCCTGGTTAGATGTCACAAAATGTCTGAGTGCAAGGACAGGACCAGCAGACTTGGAAATAGAAGGGACTGGCTGGCCATTTGTACAGCATAATTTTTAATCCTTTCCCTTCTGTAGTACACCTAATGAGAACATTCCTTTGTGGGCTTAAATGACTATTGCTACCATAAGGTAATGGACTACTGTATTTAAAAAGCCATTAGCTTACTCTTAGAACTCTTTAATGATGATCTTACAACAGACCAGGAAAGCAAAGCATGATTTGTTTCTGTACAGCACACCATGTTTAGGGTGACATTTCTTGTGCATGGCATCAACATGAGTGGGAAAGCTGACATTCCTATCCAGCAACACCCCTAAGTACTTGAAATGGGGTACCGGTTCTAACAGGGTTGCCATCTAGTATTGAGAAGACAAGTTTATCTTGGAGTCTTGCTAGTCTCTGTCTAGTGCTGAATACGAGATAGGCATTTTGTTGGAATTTATTGAGAGCTGGTTGGTATGGAAACAACACTGGACATTGTCATAGTCATGCTGGATTGAGGACTCTAGCTCAGGGACTGAGACAAATGAAGCAAAAAGAAAGGTGTCTTCTGTATATGTGTGTATGTGGGAAGAGACATAGGCAGAGGGGAGGTCATTTATGAAGACAGAGAAGAGGACTGGTCAAATGATGGAGGCCTGGGAGATACCAGACTTGATGGGCAGAAGAGAGGAAAGGGCATCCCCAACATGGACTGACTGGAGCTGATCTTAAAGGTAGGAGAGGAGCCACCTGACAGTTTGAATAGACCCACAACACCAAACTTATCTAACAGAAGGGGGTGGGGCACTGTATCAAAGAATTTGCATGGTCTATGAAAATGTCAGTAGTAAACAGGCTTTGGTTCATGTCTTTCAGTACAAAGTCAGTAAACTGGAAGGGGGGGGCGATGGTGGATTGGTTCTTGCAAAAGCCAGACTCAAAAGGGGAGAGGAAAGAAAAGAAATCCAGGCAGGTACATGGCTAGCTGGGAGAAAACATGTTTTTCTGCACCTTAACCAATGCAGGGAGGAGCAAGATGAGTCAGTATTTACCTGGAGATGAAGGTTCACATCCTTTGAGGAGATGGAGTAATTTAGCCTACTTCCAGCAGAGATAATGAACGAATATTTCTGCTCAGTATTCACAAAGGAAGAGGAGGGGAGGTACCTAAACCAAACAAGAGAAACACTCTGAAGATGAAGGTCGATACCAGTCCATTTACAGAAGAAAGGGTTCTGAAAGAACTAATAAAATTGAAGGTGGACAAAGCAATGGGGCCTGATGGGATTCACCCAAGAATTCTAAAAGAACTACGGGTAGAACTAATGACACCGCTGACTACTCTCTTTAATAAATCATGGGAGGATGGGGTGGTACCTGAGGACTGGAGGAGTGCAGATGCGATTTCTCTTCACAAAAGTGGGAGCAGGACAGAGGCATGAAACTAGAAACCAGTTAGTTTGACCTCAGTGGTAGGTAAAATGATGGAATGACTTCTGAAGGAAAGAATTGTTGAGTACCTAGAGGCCAGCAGGACACAAGACCCAACGCAGCATGGATTCATGATGGGAAGGTCGTGTCAGACAAATCTAATAGATTTCTTTGACTGGGTGACCAAAGTAGTAGACCAGGGAGGGGCTGTGGACATGGCTTACCTAAATTTTAGCAAAGCATTTGATACAGTCCCACACAAAAGATTAATACACAATTTAGCCAGCATTGGAGTGGGTCCCAGAGTGGTAGCCTGGATAAAAAATTGGCTAGACAACAGGACGCAAAGGGTAGTAGTAAAACTAGTCCACAATGAAGAAAGGAGGGTTACTAGCGGGGTACTGCAGGGTTCAGTACTAGGACTGGTCCTTTTTAATGTCTTTATAAGTGACATTGCAGAGGAACTGGAAGGAAAACTATGTCTCTTAGCAGATGACACAAAGATCTGCAACAGGGTTGATACACCAGATGGAGTGGAAAGGATGAGAAGGGACTTGGCAAGGTTGGAGGAATGGTCAAATGTATGGCAGCTCACATTCAATGCAAAGAAGTGCAAGGTAATGCACCTGGGAAACAAAAACCCAGGGCAAGAGTACACAATGGGGGGCGAGATACTGACAACAGTAAAAATGGAAAGGGAACTGGGGGTAATTATATCAGATGACCTAAAGGTGGGCAAGCAATGTGAGAGCAGTAAGGAAGGTTGGGGATACTGGGATGCATAGGGAGAGGCATCAATAGTAGAAAACAGGAAGTTGTTATCCTCTGTACAGACAGTTGGTGAGACCCCATCTGAGTACTGTGTGCAGTTCTGGAGACCCCATCTCCGTAAAGACATAGACAGAGTGGAGGCAGTCCAGAGGAGGACAACCAAAATGGTGCAGGGTCTGCATCAGAAGACATATAAAGAAAGACTAAAGGAGCTTAATATGAATACCCTTGAGGAAAGGAGGGAGAGAGGGGACATGATAGAAACTTTCAAGTACCTCAAGGGAATCAACAAAGTCCAAGAGGGTGGCATCTTTTAGAAAAAGAGATGTGCAAGAACAAGGGGCACAATTTGAAGATAGAGGGGACGGCTCAGAGGTAATGTGAGGAAGTATTTTTTCACAGAGAGGGTTGTGGATGCATGGAACAGCCTCCCTGAGGAGGTCGTGGAGTCAAGAACAGTGGGGGAATTCAAGAATGCATGGGACAGACATAAGGCAGTCCTAGTGGGGGATAGGAGGAAGTAAGCTGTTGGTTAATTCGGATCTGCAGCTTATTTGTTAGGTAGGAAAATGGGGAGACTAGGTGGGCCAAGTGGTTCTTATCTGCCGTCAAATTCTACGTTTCTATGTTTCTATGTTTCCAGGACTGGGGCAAAGATCCAGGTTGGGAATAAAACTGAAAATGGTGACGAGAGGGACAGCAGTTACTGGTGCAGACAGATGAAGATGGTATCCAGACCATCTGGGGGGGTGACACTTAGTGGAATTAAAAGAGAATAAGGCAGTAAGGGTGATCTCTGTGGAGACTGGGAATATGAAAAAATGTTGGGGTTTAGGGTAAGGAGATGCAGGGCATTTGCAGAGTGACATGACAGGCAGGAGGTGATGAAAGGAGGGGAAATGGGAAAATGAATGATGAATATATCTCTGTATTATTAGATAGTGCCTCTTTCTTCTAGAATTTAGCTGTGGCTCAGAAACTGGAACACATACCCATTCCTTCCAGTAGCATACATACAGTATGAATGGTAAATAATGCTTGCATGAGTGACAGTGCCTAAAATCTTTAGGGTTAGTCAAACTGTCAGGAAATATTTAAAATGAGTCAGATCACAAACACACACCCTACCACCTTTCATGTTTCTGCATTTGACTCTTTATACTTAATGTTTTAAAAAATCTCAGCATATATTCTGATATGGAATACTCCTGCATGCATCTAGACCCCCCCAAGAATCATACATAGCAGTGACATAAGGTCTGTGGGTATGTTGGTGTGTCTGAAGAGTGCAGTTACTTGTTTCTGCACACTGTGTTGTTAAAGTACTGTATAGCATATGCAACAACCAACCAGCTGCACAACAGGCAAACTGGCTGTGAAGAAATAGCTTGTGTATCCTGTCCCTGTACTCTTTCAACGTATGTTCTCCATTTTTACTGCCTGATTAAAACTTCTTAATTCTAAGAGCCATTGGGGTTGCTTTTTTGCCATAATGGCTTTTTTATCAGTTGAGAGAGAGTGCTAGAACCAGTGTTGGAATTACAGGGGGGCTTGCCAGGGCTCAGCCTCCTATCTCTGAAGAGAGCCCCAGTAGCTTACAAATCACTGCCATTAGCTTATAATGTGAAGGGGGGGCTCAATTTAAAGATATGACATTTATGAGCGCCCCAGCTCCCAAAGCTTGTAAAGTTTAATTCCAACGTTGGCTGGAACAGTCATATGGGTAGTCTGATCAAATGGCAGGTGACAGGTAGAGCTGAAAAAAACAATGAGAGACAATAGGAAAATGATACACAATAGAAATTCAAGCCAGAGGGAAAGACGCTGACAAGAGAAAAACAGACGGAAATATAAACCAAAAAAAAAAGGTAAGGGAAAAACAACATTAAAATATGAGCGACAGGAAAAGCAAGACCAAGATGAGAAAAAAATAGCAGAAATTTTGCAAAGATGATTTTGAAACTTGTAAAATGGCAGACAGAACTGATTATGTGATTTTAGTACTACTCCTGTTCAGTTGAGTATGTTTGTCTGGGAGGGAAAGCAATGGACAGATACTGAATAGCCATATTTAATCACAGCCAGTTATTGATCTCATATAGCAACACACAAATTAAAGGGACGACAATGATTGCTGGCAGATTAAACTGAGATTTTACAAATCTCAGCCTCCCACTGCCTGCTCTGTTACAACCGCCCTAACATGCCACCTTCACTTCAATCTCACACAGCTCATTCAGTTTCTCAACTCCTGGTGCATCCTTCAGCTTCACAGACAGATCAGCCAAGAGGAGATGTATCAATTAGTATATAAAAATATCAGTAATAATGTCTTGACCCCTGCAGCTCACAGCAAGTGCAATAGGATTATCCTATCAATCCCCTATTCAACCTTTTCCGGTGCACGCTGGGTAAATCTCAACATCCTGGAAGTAGCAATTGTCACCCTTCTGCTGAACTCACCATTGAATTCAATGACTACCACTGCAGGCCATAATCAAGGCCACTGTTTTTTGGTTTTTACCGGAAAATCCGGTAAAATTCCGGAATTAGGGCTGCCTGAAAACCGTTAAAAATGAAGATTTCATGGAATCTGGCATTTTCTCTCCGATCAGTAAATCTATAAAAAAGCATGTTTTCCTTTTAATTCCTTCCTGTACTATTTTCAGTTTACTTTATTTAATGCTCTGTATATTAAGCCTTCTTTAATTCTGATTATTTATGCACATACTAAAAAAATGATAACAGAATCCCGGTAAAATCTGGAAATTGGAGTAAGAATCACCAGTGAAATTTCGGAATCTTAAGTCTTGAAAACGGAATTTAATTGTTTTAATCACCATAAATCAGTGGCCTTGGCCATAATCACTAACTTCTCAGGCTATGTCAGTTTTGGCTCTCACAAAATGCACTGGCCTGGTTCAAAGACTACAGGAACAATAGTTGGCAGTCAATTAAAAATGGCGAAATCTCACTTCCATGTGCTCTGAAACTAGATGTTTCCCAATGATCCATTTTAGGATTTTTTCTCTTAAGTATATTTGGAAATATCTACCCCCCACCTGTAATAGCCTCAACATCACAACCAACCTTTATGAAGACTATATTGTGATTTACGTAAAATCCAAGTGCCCAGCAGACCTCACCAATGTACCACAGCCTGCTTTCAATAACACACAAAAGTAGATAGAGGCACATAAACTAATTCTTAACAGCACAAAATCCAGGGTAGAAAGGCCACTGCTCCCTACTCCTAACAGTTAAAGCCATGTTCTGGGATCCCCCTTAGAGACAATCCAAGCATTCAAGTACCTTGGCCTTTGGCTGAACTCTTAGCTAAACTTTACAGAGCACATCATTATAACCATAAGGGCTTTACACCAGAAGCTTAGTGCTCTGTGCTGGATATGAAACTGCCTCACCCTATATACTAGGCACTTAATTCAATGACAATCCCTCCTGCCCACTATGGAATATGGCAGTGAATTTTCTTTTTATGAGGGTTTTTATGTTCTTGTCATGCCTGGCCCCTTCACCCACCATCTCAGGGACATGCCTTTGGATCTTCAGTTCTCTGTAGATTCCCCCCATTGTGGGGCCAGGTGAAGAAGTCCAGTCTACCCACCTGGAACACTCATTCATATGTTGGTGTCCTGTCAGTAGTGTAGGTCTGTGGTGGCCAGTGTTGCCTCCCTTTCTACTTCTTCTTTACACCCAGTTTTTCTCCCTTCGGCCCATACCATGATATGATGGCACACGTATATACTTCACATACTGCTGCTGGCCAGCACTTCATGCCACAAACATGCAGTACTTCCACCAAGCCTCAACTCAGTGACAGCCTAAAGCCAGCATAACCAGCTCCCTCCCTTAAAGAGAAGAGCAGTCTGTTAGATTCACAACTGACCTGAATCTGCTCTTGAAACAAAGTATCTGGCATGGCCAACAGTAGCTCTACTTTGGAGCTGGCATCACTAAGGATTCCTGATCTGTGCCAGCCACTTCACTGTACAAACTACCAGTGGTGTGCAACAATATGAGCAGGTTTGCAGAATAGCAGGTATACGTCTTTGCAGAATATTTAAACTAGCCAATGGAGAGAGAGGTGCAGCACCTGATACATCGAATGGGAACAGTGCTGCTCCCCCTCAGCTAGTGATCAAACAAGAGTTCAGCATGTTTGTAGTTCATTTGTATCATGAGGTAAGAAAAAAAGGTCTGGCTCCCCATATGACACTCAGGGGAAATTCCTCGCCCTACAACTAACGCACTGAAATGTGGTCAATGGATAATCATGTACACAAATGCCCACACTCTGGGAAACAAGATCCCAGACCTGCAGGCAACAATGACAGAGGCTAAATTGGACATAGTAGCCATTAACGAGACATGGCTCACCAGTAACCACACTTGGGAGACTTCAGTACCCAGCTATGTACTGTTCAGAAGAGACCGAGGTGCAAAAAGGTGAGGGGGAGCAGCCCATTATGTCACTGAAAATATCAAACCAACAGAAATTCAGAATACTTATAAGGAGTCAGAAGAACTGTAGGTCACCCTGGAAAGAGTAAATGGGACAGCAATATGAAGTGGGGTTGCCTACAGGCCTCCTGACCAGGGAGAGGACATAGACACATTATTGTTAGAAGATATACAAAATATGACAGCTAAAAATGAGGTTCTCATAATGGGAGACTTCAACATGCCAGATACAGATTGGTTGATACCAGCAGGAACATCTGCCTGAACTAGAGACACATAGTGGATTCCCTGCTGGGGGAGGGCCTCAAACAACTGGTACAACAACCCACAAGAGACAGGGCTATCCTAGCTCTAGTACTGACTAATGGGGAAAGGATCACAGAACTCAAGGTAGAAGGTCACCTGGGGGCCAGTGACCATCACATAGTATACTTCAATTTGGCCACTAGAACTAAATCATCCCATTCCAATGCAAAAATATGGGACTTCAGAGGAGCTGACTTTGATAAGATGGCCAGCAGAGTTAAGCTAGGCCTGCCAAAAAGAAATACAGGTGAGGTGGTACAGGCAAAGTGAGCAAGCATTAAGGATGCAATACTTGAAGCAACATTCCATTATGTTAGAGAGAAAAGCAAGAGCAAAAAGAAGGAGGAAACCACTTTGGTTCTCGAAAACAATAGCAGAAAAGGTCAGAGCCAAAAGACAGGCCTTCAGGAAATATAAGGGAACGCAGTGGGATGAAGATAGAGAGGCATACCAAATTTCCCTAAGGGAAGCAGGAAAGGCAGAAAGGCAGGCAAAGGCCCAAATTGAGGAAACACTAGCACGAACAGTAAAAGAAGGGAGCAAGACTTTCTATAGATACATTAATGAAAGAAGAAAGTACAGAGGGAATATTGCTAACATCAAAGAGGATAAGTGGTAGTGTGTGAAGGAAGACCAAGGAAAAGCATCTATCCTGAATAGACACTTCTGCTCAGTATTTACTGAGGAGAAGGTAGTGCAGGGCCCACAGCTCAGCACCATGTTCACAGGGGGAGAGAGGTGTGCACAAGTCCTTTCACAAAAGCAAGGGTCCTACAACAGCTTGCTAAGCTCAGGGTGGACAAGGCAATGGGACCGGATGGCATACATCCCAGGGCACTAAAAGAGCTAAGGGTGGAACTAGCAGAGGCATTATCAGAACTGTTTAGTGAGTCTCTGAGAACAGCTAGGTCCTAGAAGACTAGAGAAGGGCTCATGTGATCCAACTCCACAATGGGTGGTAGCAGGGAAGAGGCAGGGAACTACAGACCAGTCAGTCTTACCTCAATAGTGGCAAAATTATGGAGGCACTCCTTAAGGAAGGGATAGTGCAATACCTGGAATCCATATGAGCAGAGGATCCAAGACAGCATTGGTTTGCAACAGGAAGGTCCTCTCAAACTCATCTCATAGAGTTCCTTGACTTGGTAACCAGAGTGGTGGACCAAGAGGTGCAGTTGATGTCACCTACCTTGACTTCAGCAAAGCTTTTGATACTGTTCCACATTAAAGATTGATTAATAAGATGGGTAGGCTTGGGGTGGGTCAGAAGGTGGTCAACAGGATGGCAAACTGGTTGGTGGGTAGAACACAGAGAGTGGTGCTAAATGATATACAGTCAGAAGAGCTGCAAGTCACAAGTGGAGTACCTCAGGGATCAGTTCTGGAGCCAGTCCTCTTTAATATCTTCAACATTGACATTGCAGATGGACTGGAGGATAAGTTTTATTTGTTTGCAGATGACACCAAGATCTTCAGCAGAGTTGATAATCCAGATGGGGTGGACAGAATGAGAAGAGATCTGGATAAACTGGCAAAATGGTTGGAAGAGTGGCAACTGGGGTTTAACGCAAAGAAGTGCAAGATCATGCACAGAGTTAAGATAAACCCTGAAGCCACCTACAGGTTGGGAGGGGAGTTGCTGGCAATCACAAGGGAAGAAAGAGACTTGGGCATCATCTTCATAGATGACCTGAAATCATCCATGCAGACCATTAAAGCAGTAGGTAAGGCTAGGGGGATGTTGGGGTGTATTAGTAGGGGTATCACAAGTCATAAGAGGGAGGTAATAATCCCTCTTGACAAGACACTGGTTAGGCCCCATCTGGAGTACTACGTGCAGTACTGGAGGCCTCACCTTCACAAGGACATTAACAAAATGGAGGCAGTCCAGAGAAGAGCAGCCAAAATGGTGCAGGGACTGTATCAGAAAACATATGAAGACAGATTAACCAAGCTCAACATGTATACCCTAGAGCAAAGGAGGGAGAGAGGTGATATGATCAAAACATTCAAACTCCTTAAGGGCATTAACAAGGTGAAAGAGTCTAACATGGTTCAATATAACAAAAATAGCAGAACAAGAGGACACAGCATAAGATTAGAGGGAGGTCAAATAAGGGGTGATATGAGGAAGTTCTTTTTCACAGAAAGGGTGGTGGTCTACCTCAGGAAGTGGTGAACATGAATACAGTGCAGGGCTTCAAACAGGCATGGGATAGACATAAGGGAGCAATACAGATGAGTATGAATAGATAGGCCATTAACAAAAGTAAAGGCCTATGGCACATTCATAAGGTAGAAAAAAAATGGGCAGACTGGATGGGCCTTGTCCTTATCTGACATCAGCTTCAATGTTTCTATGTTTGCCCTGGGGTGTGAAGAAAGAACCCACCACTGCCAGATGTACAGTGTTTTTGGACTTTTAACTCCTGGCAAGAGAAGAGTATTTAAATGGACTACACTAATACACAAATATATGCTCAGGCAGTATACATATACAGGTAGCAAACCAAGTCCACTCAGACGTGCACACTCTCTTCTCAAGCTAAGGATGTCCTTCACACACTCTGTGCTCACAAGTCAGTTGGCATGAAGGCCTTTTCCTTTGCTGTTTCAACTGCTTGGAGCTATCTCAAGTAACGTGAAGACTAGTGCCACTGCCAAGTGCTTCAATTAAGCCTTGAATGTCCATCTTCAATTCTGGCACCACTGCCACAACCCTCAAGCTTACCAGGCCCCAGTATGCTTGCAGAGATGTGTGAAGCTGGAAAATTGCTCCTCAAATTAATTCATGAATTTGCCTCATTTCACAAAGTTAGTCTGCCTTGCAAAGTGCAACTTGGCAGTAACCTGATATCTTTGTGAAATGCGAAGTAGGTAACTTTGCCAGCAAAGTTTGGTGCAGAGGCAATGTTTGTGAAGTACTATGGGATTGGAGGTCACATGATGCTCAAATAAGCTTCATGCCATGAGGAGGCTGTCTTCAGTGCAATGTTGTGAAGACAGAGTAGGAGAGAAGTCTATGTGTGCTTATCTGAGAAAAAAAACAGTTAAAATACACCTCAAAAACAAGCATTTTGAATCCAAATACTGTAACTCACAAATTGTTCTAGATGGCCCCGTGCTGCTAGATTTGTGTTTTTTGTTTATTTTATTTGCTGATTATTTACTTTAAAGCAGTGGTTTCTGTTTTGTCAATCTGGGAAGCAGTGGTGTGGGGGAGGGTAGGTGTACTGTAAAGCAAGGCAGCCCAGAAAGGTCTGGAGCATTTTTACTGCTGTGTGGGCAGAAATCCATAGTTGTTTTGCCATCACTGCAGGAGAGAAAAGGGACTATGAGCAGAATGCATCCAAGTGTTCTCCTACAGTAATGTGGTAACTTCTGCACAGTGCTGACTCCATTGCTGTGCTGTGCTGACACTTTTTCCTATTATCTCCATGGATGGAGCTCCCCACCATGACAGATCACCCCCTACCACAAGTGCACTATTTTAATCTGGCACTTCCATATTTTAAACAGAACTGCACATGTGCAGCAGTCGTGCAAACGCAGGTTTGCCATCACTGCCATCTTGTGAATGGCATACTATTCCATTCATCTGAACTGTAATTTTTGTCTGTAACACAGAAGGATGAGTGGACACAAGAAGCCTGATCCTCCTGCTCAGATACCCAGCAGTAGCTGCTACAGTTGGCTTTCAATGCTTACTGTGGTGGGATCCAGTTATAAATCACTGACAATGTATTTTAAAGGAGAAGGTGGTACAATAACTCTCTCAAATGGCTATAAAGAAACACTGACACCTGTTGCCTCTCTCTCGCTGTATTCTGTCTATAGTCAGTAGCACCAAGATACTCCATTTGCGGAATGGCAGTTGAATGCAAATACTACTCTTTTTAACAACCCACCCAGCAAACCAAAACAATCAACTGCATCCTGTGACACAAAGGCTGCTAGATGTTGGAGTGTCATCTCAATGGAACGCTCCTCTTAGCAGTTCAAAATGTGCCACCAGTAAGCAAGCTCCTTAAACTATGTAAGCAATAATACCTGACAGGGTGAGTGGTATTGTGCTATACTGGACAACCCGGGGTGTAATGAGGCCTGATGCCCTGGAAGGTCTGGTATAGCACAATCCTGCCCTTCCTGGAGAAAATTATTGCACTTGGAAAATGGGTTTCATTTGAGTTAAATAAAATGCTTTAAAAAAATGTTTTAAAAACTTAAAAAAAGTCTTGCTTGCCTAAAGAAGTCCTTGCACTGCACATTGCTGGCACTGGCAGTATGGGGCTGTAACTAGCCATTCTGTTGAATGCAGGAGTTCCCCCCCACATGCACACACAGTCATATGTGTTGAGCATGTTTGCAGCCCGTTTATTTTCTTTGTTTTATCATCTTGGTTGCTTTGTTTATTTTTTTCTTTATTAGTAAAAGGTGGGGTTTAAACTTGTGAAGGGGGAGGGATGGGAGAGTAGGTTGTCGAGGGGGGGTCCGATAAAGGAGGAACTCTGTCTACACGCCCTGGGGAGCTGAAGGAATGCGGGAAAAAGCCAGCAGGTAAGGTGCTGACCAGGGGAAGACAGAATTCCAATGGGAACGTGAACAGGTGAAATGGAAGTATACGGAAAGGATGGAAGGTAGTCCTGCTAAATTCCAGGAGCCTGAACAATAAAATGCCTGAGCACCAGGCGATGCTAACTGCGGGAGAGGTGGATGTGGCAGCGGTCACTGAGACCTGGGCCACCGCAGGGCATGACTGGGACCTGAACCTGGAGGGTTACACCATGTTCAGGAAGGACAGGGGGGAGGAAAGAGGAGGAGGGGTAGCAATAATAGTCAAAAACCACATTGGCGTTGGAGGAGTGGAGGAGGTGGAGGGAACTGTGGAGGCGATTTGGGTCATCTTGATAACAAATGGGGGGAAGACAGTAAAAATAGGAGTGGTGTATAGACCCCCTGCGCTGGCGGAGGGGCTGGAGGAGAGTCTGGTGGCAGATGTTGGGAGACACTGCAAATTGGGCAGGGGAAGGGTGGTAGTGTTGGGGGACTTAAACATGCCAGGAATTGACTGGGAGACTATGACATCCTTGGTGGCCAGGGAACAGATGTTGCTGGATGTCTTTCAGGATGCATTCCTAACTCAGCAAATGGGGGAACCGACTAGGGAGGCGCAGATACTGGATGTGGTCCTGGCAGACAGTGACCAGATTGTGGGCCAGGAGGTAAGGGACCCATTGGCGGGGAGTAACCATGCCACAGTCTGGTTCTGCCTGGATCTAGGAAGGGTATGAGGCTGCACAAAGACAGAGGTAACCGACATCGGGGGGGTGGATTTCAAGGAAATGGGAAGGATCCTTAAGAAGCAATTGGATAGGATTGGACCAGACATGGACGCTGACAGTAGGTGGGAAATCATCAGGAGGGAGGTGCAGGATGCTACCAGCACCTGTGCAAGAGTAAGATGAAAATGTGGTAGGGCCCGTAAACCCTGCTCATGGACCAGGGATGTTCAGGAGGTGGTGAGGAGAAAGAAGGCAGCTTATAGGCATTTCAAGTGGTCTAGGAGTGAAAGGGATAGAGGGGAGTGCAAGCTGATGTCCAGAAGGGCCACTAGGGTGGTGAGGGCAGCTAAGGCAAGGAAGAAGCAAACCTGGTCAGAGAAATTAGGAGAGGGAATAAGGAGTTCTATAGATACATTGGTGAAAAACGAAGGGTGAAGGGGCATATTAGCAGGATTAAAACAGGGGAGGGATGGGCACAAGATCTGGGATAGCAGGCTGAGGTACTAAATGAGTACTTCACCTCAGTTTTCACCAAGGAAAATGGGGGGTCTGCATCATACATGGGAGAAGATGGTGAAACTGAGGTGGGGACCCTTGCCGATCGATGGGTCTGGGGAGAGGATGGGCCATCACTGGCAGGAGGGGGCAAGGCAAGGCAGGAGGACGAGGTAGCAGAGGTGTAAATCATGGCAGAGAGAGTGAGGGAAGCCCTCAGGTCCCTTAAGATGGAGAAAGCACCGGGGTCAGATAAATTACATCCCAGAGTGCTGAAGGAACTGGCGGATGTGCTGGCGAAATCCCTGGTGAGGCTTTTTAGCATCTCTCTGAGAACAGGGTGGGTTCCCCAGGACTGGAAGGTGGCACATATAGTACCTACCCACAAGGGGGGGATTAAGGGGGGTGGCAGGGAACTACAGGCCCATCAGCCTGACATCAGTGGTGGGCAAGATGATAGAAGGCATTGTCAAGGAGAGGCTGGGGGGGACCTGGAAAAGTCAGGGTGCCTGGACAATAGACAGCATGGATTCATCCCAGGGAAATCGTGTCAGGCAAACCTTGTGGAGTTCTATGACTGGGTGACGAGAGTCTTGGACCTGGACTGGTGGTCGTCCTCTATCTTGACTTTAGCAAGGCATTTGACTCTGTTCCTCATGGGGGCCTGTTGAATAAGCTGAGAGAAATGGGGGTGGGGAACCAGATGATCAGATGGATAGGCAACTAGGTCCAGGACCGGATGGTTGGTGGGATAGTCTCATCCCCAAGGAGGGTCATTAGTGTGGTCCCTCAGGGATCAGTCCTTGGGCCCATCCTGTTCAATGCCTATGTCTCTGACATAAGGAAGGGCATCTTGAGTGAGATGAGTCTCTTTGTGGATGACTCAAAACTGGGGGCGGTGGTGGATGGGGAGAAGGGGAGGGTGGCCTTACAGGAGACCTGGAGGGTCTGGAAAGGTGGTCTAGAATGTGGAAGCTGAGGTTTAATGCAGGGAAATGCAAGGTACTGCATCTGGGAGCCATAAACCTGGGCCAAGAGTACACCCTGGGGTTGGGGAGGAAATGCTACAAGTCTCAATGGCTGAGAGGGACCTGGGGGTGGTGGAGGTGGATGTTAAGATGAACAACTCTGAGACTTGTAGGAAGGCAGTGGCCAAGGCCAACAGGATGCTGGGATGCATCGCTAGGAGGATCACCTCCAGAAGGAGGGAAGTGATACTCCCTCTGTATAACTGCTTGGTGAGGCCACACCTTGAGTACTGTGTGCAGTTTTGGAGGCCACACTTAAAGACAGACATTGAACTCCTGAAGAGGGTCCAGAGGAGGGCAACCAAAATGATCTGAGGCTTGGGGAACAGGACCTATGGGGAGAGGCTCGAAGAGCTAAATATGTACACATTGGAAGAGAGAAGGGACCGGGGGGACATGGTAGAGGTCTTCAAGTACATGAAGGGGTTAAATAGGGGATAAGCAGTCAAGGTGCTCCGAAGGAAGGAGGGGGGGGGCAACAAGAGGGCATGGGTGGAAGCTGGAGGGAGGAGATTCAGGAGAGAAAGGAGGAGGTGCTTCTTCACTGAGAGGATGGTGGAGCCATGGAATGTGCTGCCCAGGGGGCAAGTGGAGTCAGAGATGGTGGAGGGGTTCAAGAGGGGGTGGGACAAGTACAGGGGAAGGGTTCTGAATGCAAAGTCCTATGCAGTGGGAATATCCAGGACTGGGAAGGGGGAAGCCAGAGAGGATGAGGGGGGCAGCAAGGTCAGCTCCCAGGGTGGCAGCTGACCAAATAAGCAGACATGAAAGACCATTAAGCCTATTCTGCTGGCATTTTAGTATGTTAGTATTGATCTACCATCCTAGGGGAGATCCAGCCATTACCTCGTGAGTGCCCGATGATGTAACTCTCTGAACTACTGAATGGAGAGGCAGGGAGAGGTGACAGAATGCTAACTATTTTTTTTATTTTATAATAAAACTGATGCCTGCCATTCAGTTGGTCTTGTATCACTTCACCATGTATGTGAGCAGATGCTGACTGCATGAGCCCAGAAGTATGTGGGTGGTAAGCAGTGACAAGGAATAGCGTATTATTACATACTGACAGTATCACTCCCCTCCTACAAGCTGCACATAAGTTCTTTTTTCCCCTCATTTTCAGGGTAGAGTGATTGTGAACTGGTGAACCATAATGTGGTCAGTAGATGGATCATGAGCAGGACCCAGGATCCAGAGAAATAATGTAGATGACTGTTGCAATAAATTTGGTGATCTGGGAGCTGGCTGTGTTTAAGGTCAGAGGTAAGCACACTCTGAGCTACCGACTAATACTCATTTTCTTCTGGCATGGTCCAAAAGTAAGAAAGAAAGGGGATGTGACACACAGGTTGTAGCAGTATTGGGGGGTGCTGTATCTCTTGTTAAGCAAGAGAAAAAAAATGGTGGCTATTTAAAATCAAAAATTTCATGGTCACATTGATATTTCAGAAATCAGGTCATTTGAGACTGGCACTTTGTTACCTAGGCTCTTTTGTCTGACAGATGCCCACCTTGCCAGGGGTATCAACCAATCAAAGCCTGGGAATTTCTTAAGCCATTTTCTAAGCTGGTGGAATGTACAGCTCCTTACAGTGATTCACAATCTGCCAACAGAATGCAAAGCTCTTCTGAGCTATTCAAAATCTGTTGCAGGAAAATACGCTCCTTAAACTATGCTTCTGGAATGCACAGCTCCCCTCAGGTATTAATACTACTGCTTTTAGTAGCAGGAAAACTATCAAATGCTTATAAACTCAATATATACCTAATAGCAAGATGTTACTATTTTTTTGGGGGGGAGGAGAGATTGAAGAGTAACTAAAAGCAGCAAGAAACCTACTGTACAACAATTAGTTCTTACAAGACATGTCTGCGAATGAAACTGGACAGGTTTCAATTTCTTCTGTGTGCTGGCTAGTCAGCTGTGGGCCAGAATGATAGGCAAAACATTGAAGGAGAAGATTACATTGGAGGAGCAGAACCAGAAACAACTTTCACAACAGCATCAGAGAACCATCTACAGCATCAGGGGATGCATTGATGGTGGGGATTCATGCACAGGATGTAATTTTACAGACAGCTGAAACAATGGAAAATCTACATCTGGAAGATGGTACCTACAAAGAAGCTGCTGAGGGTGACTCGTCAGGGTGCAGTCACCGCTATAGCCAGCAACTACCAGCCCCCATCCTGCACCGCATTCGTTAGTGACCAATGACACATCCTCACTTTCTCTGACCTGTTCAATATAGACCTTTGCATTTAGTGTCCCCCCACCTGACCCAATCCATGTATTCCCTTAGTTATAGTGGTACCCCTTCCTGTATCTGTCCCGATTAGTTTAGTCCCATGAAATTAGTGAGTACCCTTCTCTCCCACTCCATGGACTACACAGCAGTCCCTGGTGTGTACTGGTGACCCAATCCCCACCCACCTTCAAAAACCAACACTGTCAGAAATTAAAAGTACAGCAGAATCACTAATACATTTAGTAAAAAATAAATAAAAACACAGATAAAAGTTCTTTATTGTTATTTCCTTGCCAGCACCCCAGAGGCTAACGGTATCCACTGATTACAGTGCACCCCCTTCCCCAATTGTTCCTGGACTACAAGATTCCCAGTGCAGTTTCACATAAAGTACACTTCCTAACATTACTGTCTGTCACCTTGCCTCAGAGAATGAGTCCATTGCAATCTGAGACACTAAAATGTTGTGAGGTAAAAAATCCTGTCTGTCAAGTGACAGAACTGTCAACTAAAAGTGAGTGCCTCAAGGACGCACAAGACACATTTCACAACAACATCCCTGCCAAAGCTCAGACATGTTTTGGTGCATCCACAGCACCTTGGTCCCACCTCCAGACCCACGTCTAGAGCCTGTTAGGCATATGACAGGATAACAGCCTTCTCTTTTTCCAATGGCCCTTGCCAGTTGTAATTCTGCCTACAATTTGACATCAGTCATCAAGAAAAAAAACTGGCTAACTGTGATGCCATCATTTACAGGAGTAAGGCTTACATTTTTAAACATCATATTGAAAAAAGTGAGAAAATAAAAGTTTTGTACAATATCACAGTCCTGTTTGGTTAAAGATTATGGTGTTATATAAAGTTCCACACCAGAATGTTTGAAGCTCAGTTTATACATACATACATACATACATGAATGCATACATACATACATGAAGAAATAAATAAATTGGTGTCCAGTTCTTCCAGGGCAACTCACACTTGCCCTATTTTCAGTGGTAAAATATGACAAAAATTAACATCTCTTACAGTCACATCTTCTGCTATTATGCATCTGTTATTGGGATGTCAGTGACTCTGGTGGGACTTGCACAAATAGTACACTATAAATACATTCTGCTGTAAAAATTATCCAGCCATCTCGCCCACCATTAGATATCATACAAAGCACACTGAAATGCATACAATTGTTACAGCAACTTACAAACACTCATAAACACATACGAATGCTATTCAAGGAACATCAGCACCTGGAATTGAGCAACTTGTTGCTCAGTGTGCCTTTCCTGGTGAAACTTTTCAATAAATAATTTAAAAAAAAAATTGTGTCAGTGTGGTCTCCAAAATGGAATGCTTCATACAAATAGCTGTCAGTCACTTATATACAGTAATACTCAGAATGGATGTAATTGTCAGAAAGACTTACTGTATATTACTGCTGATAATATCATGTATTTGTCCTGCAGTCATAGAAAAAAAGAGATTGATGGTATGCACTGTTTAATTGATTAGTCTACTCTGAGTGTTTTTATTTCTGTTTCTTACCCTGACTGAAGCATGCATGTCCCATGTTTACCACGATAGGTAACACTTTCTAACTATTGCGTATGTAAATTCAATGCTGTGGTATGACATACAGGTGAGTGGCTAACCCATTTGAACAGGTTGTTTCATCTGGCCAATCACTCTTTCACATTTTTTTGGGGGGGAAGATGTGCACATGCTCCGGCTAAGAGGTTACCCGCCTCACCCCCACTCTGGTGTCTACTTGTAATGGCAACAGGAGGGAGCACCAAAGCAGTGTTTTACAGTCTCTCCGGTATTTAAAATGTTTTTTCTTTGCAAGGGCCTGTAAGTTGTTGCTGACCCTCACAACGAATGTTCTTGTTCGTTAGGCAGAAGCCCAATGTACCACAAGAAGCCTGTGAGGACTTTTTTCTAGCTTAAAGCTTGTTTCCATTCTGTGTTGCAGACATTTTCTTTTATGTTCTTGAAAAGAAGGAGACCAGGACATCTGTGATGTTACTGGGGGAGCTGCTTTGTACTCAGTAAGCAACAGAATAGCAAGAAAAGAAGAAAGAAAGAAGGAAAGAAAGAAAGAAAGAAAGAAAGAAAGAAAGAAAGAAAGAAAGAAAGAAAGAAAGAAAGAAAGAAGGAAGGAATGTTGCTAAAATTACTGAGCTTGCTGAATTGTCGAATTGTTGAATTGCTGCTTTAAGGCTTTAACAAACTTCACACAGTTACCATTCGTGGACAGAAAAATGACCTTGACAGGCCAAAATACCCCAATGTTAAACTGAAACCCTGAGGTTTGCCTCCCAGGTTCTCTATAAGGAAGACAAACATTCAGATGATGAAGCTTGGTGAGTAACAATATGCTACATAACTGTGAGAAGTACAAAGTTACAAGTCCTGAATTAAAAGTAGTGCGAATGTTATCGAGGAAATAGGAAATATTTTTGTTTCTTTGCCAAATCATTGCTTAAGACTGATTTATGATGCTATGTCAGGCCTCTATTGATCTTGAAATTGCCTGTTTGGTTGGAATGGAGAGTGGACCAGTATGTGCATGAAGTTTTCCCCTGCATTCACACAAATAGGGAACTGGAGGGCTTACTCTATTTGGGGCGGAGTATTTGCTTTCTGTCAGGGGCTGGATGTTGGAATTTCTTGCAGCTGATCTTTGCCGCTCCTGAAGGTTGCTTGTCTCAAAAATTGGGGGGAAAGGCTAGCCTGCATGGGGAGTTTATTTTGTATTCATAAAGTAACATCTAATGGCTTGTTCTGTATCTTTGTAGAACTTTGAGTCCTGCTGCTAACTGTCAGATAGCATTTTCCCTGCAAGAAGCACAATAAGAACTTTGCTCAACCAGTTTTCTTCTTTTCTCCTTTTGGGCTTGAAGTTTTGGCAGTGGGGGGGTCAATATATCTGCCTCTCGAAAGTACTTTCAGTTGCATAAACTTCAATTTAGTGTTGGAGAGCTGCATAAAAGCTGCTTTGATAAATGCAAGAGGAAGACAATAAACAAAAAATGCTGAGTGAAATTTTTCAAGCAACAGGGAATAAACAAGGCAAAACGGATGATGCTTTAACACCAGATTCAGGTCAAAAATCTTCACAAAATAAAAATAAATTATAAAAACAACTTCAACTTCAATTACCTTTCAAAAATTGTTGCAATATTTTAGGTCCCCCCTGTACAAAAATGCCACCCAAAAAAGATCATGAAAGAAAGAAGGACAAGTCTGGGAGACCAGCATGGTCATTTCCATCGACCAACAAACTCCAGTAAAACACATGTTCACCCTCAGCAACCGAAAGAGCAGAAGAATGAGACAATATCGTGGAAGAAGAAGTGAATAATCCAAATATAAAAGAATCTCAAGCAGGTCACAAAGGGGCAAAGGAAAGCTGTGTTCATGAACCTGAAGGCCATGAAGAACCCCCCCCCCCCCAGTGGGTAAGACAACTCACTAGGAACATTCAAAGTATTCAAAGCTTGGTGGAAAAGCTGCAACCTGTAGTAGAAGCTATTGATATATTGAAAGATTCTTTAAATAAAATGTAACAAAAAATTGAACAGTAGGTGCAGAGGATAAATGAATTAGGTCAGAAGCAGTCCAAAATGGAAGATATATTGCATCCTCTAATTCAAGACCTTGCGGGATGTCAGAAGAAGCTACAAGAAACTCAGGCCGAATTGGATGACCTTGAAAATAGAGTCCACCACAAGAATATGAGAATTTATGGTATTCAGCAGAAGTGGGAAAAGGGTATACCTTTAAAGGAAATTGTTCTTCAAATCTTGACTGGTTTATTTGGCGATTTTTCTGATGTTCCAACTATTGATAGAATACACTGACTGAATACATCATGGGGACATTCCGGTTCTAGACCTGCAATTATAAAATTTCTGTCTTCTGATGGTAAAGACTCAGTCATGCAGTTATAATATAAGAAAGGGAACTTTCTTTTCAAAGACCAACAGATATTTTTCAATAATAATTTCTCTAGAACTTTATGGGACAAAAGAAGATCTTTTAATAATTTACAGCAACATCGTTGGAAGAAAGGAATAAAAGCATATATTGTTTTTCCAGCTAAACTAAAAGTGCTTCTGAATCATCAAGTTTTGTTATATGACAATCTTCTGGATGCTCTTCCAGATCTCAAATTAAGACTTCCAGAACATTTTACGGGCTATGATTGGGCAGTATGATTTCAGAAAGAAGAATAGTGCTGGGGTTCTCATATTAATATCAAAAATTTTAAAGGAATTATAGAGGATTTAACATCGGATTCACAGGGATGCATAATAGCTGTCAAAATCAAATCTGAGACTGAGGTTCTTACCCTGTGCTCAGTTTATGCTCCATTTTCTGGCTATGATGATTTTTTGGCATTGGTTAATAAAATTCTGTATGATATGGATAGCCCTAATGTCATACTGAGTGGGGAATTAAACTGCCTTAATATAGACTCGTTAGATAAATCAATTCCTTTCTCCTCCTGGGATAGATAAAAAGCTAAAAGACTTAAAACTTTTTGAATGCTGCTAACTTAATAGACATATGGAGAGAAATAAATCCAAATGTCAGGGACTACACTTTTTATCCAGCATGACACAAAATGTATTCTCGACTTGATTATTTTGTGGTCTCTAGGGACCTAGTGATCTCCTGCACTGTAATTGAAGCAAATATACATCCCATGCTTATATCAGATCATAATATGGTATCTTTAGACCTGACCCTAGAAGCCAGAAGACCCAGATCAAATATCCGGAGAGTAAATAATTATTTAGTTTCCGATCAGGATATCTATAGGCAAATTCAGAAAGCAATGAAGGTTTTTTTTTTTGTTGAAAATGGGACAGACTTTTCAAACATCATACAAAGTTGGAATGCTTAGAAAGCAGCAATTCGGGAAATTTTGATATCTGTCATTTCATGGAGAAATAAAACAAGACTTCAAAAACAAAAAGAAGTATGGGGAAGCTTAAAAACCTAGAATTAGAGATCAAAAATAGGAACACAGACAAGAATGGTGAGCTGACTGATTTAAGGAAATTTATTGATTTAACTGAAATATATCAGACTAAATTTCTGTGGGCAAAGAAAAACAAAAACTGGAAAATATACAGTGAACAAACTGGTAAAATGTTAGCGAGAAGATTTGAAGAAAGTCTAGAAAAATCAGAAATAGTATTAATAACAAAATCAGACAGCAAATAATTGCCAGAACCAGGAGGAGATTCAAGAGGAATTTTTGGAATACTACAAAGCTCTATATAGTTCCAAATGTGATCCTACTAGAGAAGAAATATCCTATTATGCCCAATTTTGTTAAATAAGAATTCATGAGGACAGATGGGAATTCCTGATGGCCTCAATTAATGAAAAATAATTTCATGTTGCTTTTACTTCAACAATAACTCCCTGGTTAAAGATACCTTTTAATTAAATACAGTTACAGAACATTCTTCCAGACTCATTTAATCAGGCATTTATCTCATTAGTACTGAAACAAGGGAAAGAATCATCTAAAAAAGAGAATTACAGGCCACTAGCAATACTCAACATAGATTATAAAATCTACACAAAAATTCTCAATACAAGAATATTATCTAATTTGAATTCCATAATTCATATTAATCAGTCTGGTTTCATACCAGGCACATACATACAATCAGGCCTTATTAAATTACAATATACTATTCAATATCTTCAGGATTCAAGAGTTCAGGCATTGTTTTTTGCCCTGATGCTACTAAAGCTTTTGATATGCTAGAATGGATTTATTTGTTTCAGGCAATGCGAATTTTCAGTTTTCTTGTACAGTTTTTAGAACATATTCAAACAATTTATAAAAACCCTAGGGCCCAGATGAAGATCAATGGTTAGCCGACAGAGTTATTTTGTTTGCATCACGGGGGGGGGGTTCAGAGGTAATGTTAGAAAGTATTTTTTCACAGAGAGAGTTGTGGATGCATTGAACAGCCTTCCTGAGGAGGTTGTGGAGTCAGGAACAGTGGGAGAATTCAAGAATGTGTGGGACAGGCATAAGGCAATTCTAGTGGGGGGCAGGAGGAAGTAAGCTGTTGATTAACTAGAATCTGCAGCTTATCCATCAGGTAGGGAAATGAGAAGACTGGGTGGGCCAAGCAGTCCTTATCTGCCATCAAATTCTATGTTTCTGTGTTTCTAGTGCAAGACAAGGCTGTCCATTATCCCAGTCATTATTTATCATCTGTTCAGAATTATTAATAAAAGAAATACAGGTTAATCAATGGATTATTGGAATTAGAATAGCTTAATCAGAATTTAAATATAATGCATATAGCTGGCCCATCTGCACAGTGGTTGGATTTCCACCTGCGATGCCGGTGACACGGGTTCAGGAATGGACTTTGGTCCTGGAAGGCCAGCCAGAGGAGAAGGAAAGGAGCATTCCAGGATGGCTCACCTTTTCCAGGGGGGAGAGTGGGTATGCATCTCGGTGCCAGCTGGCCCCTGGTGGAAGCTTGGAGCACAGCATGAACACCTGAGATGAATTTGATGGGGGAGTGGCGAACATCAGCGAATCCCATGACATCAGTGACACATCACTCCCTGGGGGGAAAAAAAACAGGAAACTACCCTGGTTGACCAGATGATGGTTGTCCCAGTCCTCCACTGCCACCAGGCCTCGACAACTGGCACTACCTCAGTGGCACCCCTGGGCCAAAATAAGATGTGCTGACTGCCCACACTGACACCTTCCCCCTCGGAAGAGAGGGACCCATCTGGCAAAGGGATATGCCGGGTTACCTGGGGGGGTCATGATGTGAGGTGAGTGGCCAGTGAAGAGGGAGAGTTAGCAGATGGGAGACATTGGAGGACCCAAAGGAGTGGCTGACCAGGGGTAGGAGGAGGCTGGATTAAAAAAAATATATTTATAATGCATATGCGGACAATTTGTTGATTATGGTTCAGGAGCCTGAACAGAGCTTAACTGAGCTAATGAAACTGATAAAAAGATTCTCTAAAATATTAGGCTATACAATAAATTAATCTAAGTCTGAGATGATGACCTTTAACATTCCCCAGACAGTAGATTTTAAAAATATAATACAGGCTATGATACAACCTGAAGGACTGTCTTATTTAGGCATTACTGTTGCCAAAAAATCTCAGGATTAGTATGATAAAAATGTTGTTCCCATATATAGTCGAATTAAGGACTAAATGACTATGTGGAGTAAATGTCATCTCTCTATTTGGGGGAAAACACAATTAATAAAAATGACTATAATACTGACTTTATTGTATAAATTTCAGTCCGTAATTCACCTAATACCACCATGTGGGTTCAAAAAGATCAATAATGTGTTTAAAATTGTTATTTGTAATAACAAAACATCTCATATTTCATGGTCCAAATTATGCATGTCAAAAAAAAAGGCAGTCTGGCTTGCCCTGATGTCATGGCTTGCTATTATTCTGTTATCATTAAGTCTATATTAAACTGGGCATTTAAAGATATCAATTTATTTTGAGAAAATCAGATTCTATGAGCATATTACAAAGAACAGATATCTATCAAAAATATATTATTTTTTGTATCAAAAGGGACAAAATCCAAGTACCTTTTGATTTAAAATATTAGTGTGATTACGCAAACATTTTTGCTTAAAACAAAATGGTCGGTCACTAACTCACCTTTAAATATTATATGGAAAAATCCTAAATATATTTTGTATGGTAAAACTTTACACAACTCAAACTGGATTTAAAACGGTATTATTAGATGGAGAGATTTATATTTGCAGGGTTCTAAATTCTGTGAAAATTATTCAAGGCCAAATTTCATTTTGCCTGATTCAGACTTTCTGTTCTTTAATCAAATCAGCTCCATTGTTAAAAAAGATTACCAGAGGTGGAAACGTGTCCCTAATAATTGTTCCATAGAGCAAGAATTAAATATTGCTCTATTTCCCAAAGGGAAAGGTATCAAACTATTTTCTTGGATAAGCTCCAAGTTCATCCCTAACCCCTTTAAGATATTAAGGAGTACTAAATTACAATGGGAAAGAGAGCACAAACAACCAATATCAGATCAATACTGGTTAAAAGTTCTGTTACAAACTCATTCGTACAAACTAACATGGGACAAATCAATCTAATATAAAACTATGATGAGGGCATATTATATACCTTCCAAGTTATGTAGGATGAAAATAAAAACTTCCAGTAACTGCTGGATATGTGATCACCCAGATGCTGACTTATTTCACATGTTTATATATTGTAAATGAAGCAAAGCATGGTGGGATCAGTCTTTCTCTTTTTTGAGAGGGGCTGGTTTCTAAACGGACAACTGGGATTTACATTTAAGTTGCTTTTTTGGAATAGATCTTCTCAGTAATATGAATTTAAATCTTCCAAATTCCATTATAAAGGCCAGTATAATCTCTATCAAAAAACTAATTTTGAAATACTGGAACTTGACAGATTCAAATCCCAGTTTTCCAGTTTCTGAGTGGAAGCAGTTGTTCCCAAGCTCATGCTATGAAAATGAGTTTGCATTAGACTATGCTCCATTATGGGCATTATATAAAAAGAACTGCCAAGATTGGTCTAAACAAGATTTTGATAAATTAAATCTTACAGTGTAGTTAGGTTTGGTTTTTTGGGGCAATTCAAGTAAGATTTAGAACTAATGTAACTTTGTGTCTTTCTTACCTCATGGACTTATAACATTCTTAATGATTTTAGATATTACTGAACCCGCTGCCTGTAAATGTTGCAAATGAAGAAAAGATAAATGACGCTAAGATGTAATGTTCTGTTGTAACCTTAAAGTGTCTAAATAAAAACAAAAATTTTTTTTGCAAAAAGATTCTTTTGACACATGTTCTTTTTCTTATGGTTTTGGGAGCACTATTGATCACTAGATACATAGAGGCTTGATGACTGTTGCAGTATTTTGGCAGTTCAGGCACAGAGTGTAGCACTGTGCACTGTATGAAGACTAGCTAGTGCTCAGATGGGGAATCAGATTACGTTTTGCCTCTTGTTTTAATGCAAATAATTGAAGTAGGCATATATGAGGAGGTAACTACAACAGTGGTGGGTAAACGGTTGGCTCAAACACTTTTACAGTTTTGGAAGCACTAGCAATGACTAGATACATGGAGTGCTTGATGCTTGTTCATTTAGTTTTTGCTTAGAGAGTGTCAAAAATGTATGGCTCTAACACTGTGAAAAAGTCTTGTTTTAAAAATGGCAAACCATCATCAGCGTGCTTTACAGATTTAATGATTAAGCATCGTCCTAATCAGACACATATGAAGGCAAGACCACTTTTATAGTAAAATGCCTTTGCTTACAGTAATACATACTGTTATGTGATACTGTGAGACAGCGTGATCTTCCACACAGTATTGCAGATAAGTAACACATGAATCAGTGTTCGTCCCTCCCTCACTTTACTGTACATAACTTTTAAGATTCTCCTTTACAATAAAATTACTTATCTAATTTGCTCCACTTTATATTTTGTATGTTTTCTACCTCATAACGTCAACAGGTTACAGACAGTGCTGCACACCATGCAAGGGCACAGTTCTGATGAAAGAAAATGCCGTCATTTTTTAATTTCACTTATATGCTGTCACAGACTCACATTGCTGCTGCTGAGTAAGATTTAGAACTAATGTAACTTTGTGTCTTTCTTACCTCATGGACTTATAACATTCTTAATGATTTTAGATATTACTGAACCCGCTGCCTGTAAATGTTGCAAATGAAGAAAAGATAAATGACGCTAAGATGTAATGTTCTGTTGTAACCTTAAAGTGTCTAAATAAAAACAAAAATTTTTTTTGCAAAAAAGATTCTTTTGATACATGTTCTTTTTTTCTTATGGTTTTGGGAGCACTATTGATCACTAGATACATAGAGGGCTTGATGACTGTTGCAGTATTTTGGCAGTTCAGGCACAGAGTGTAGCACTGTGCACTGTATGAGACTGGCTAGTGCTCAGATGGGGAATCAGATTACGTTTTGCCTCTTGTTTTAATGCAAATAATTGAAGTAGGCATATATGAGGAGGTAACTACAACAGTGGTGGGTAAACGGTTGGCTCAAACACTTTTACAGTTTTGGAAGCACTAGCAATGACTAGATACATGGAGTGCTTGATGCTTGTTCATTTAGTTTTTGTTTAGAGAGTGTCAAAAATGTATGGCTCTAACACTGTGAAAAAGTCTTGTTTTAAAAATGGCAAACCATCATCAGTGTGCTTTACAGATTTAATGATTAAGCATCTTCCTAATCAGACACATATGAAGGCAAGACCACTTTTATAGTAAAATGCCTTTGCTTACAGTAATACATACTGTTGTGTGATACTGTGAGACAGCGTGATCTTCCACACAGTATTGCAGATAAGTAACACATGAATCAGTGTTCTTCCCTCCCTCACTTTACTGTACATAACTTTTAAGATTCTCCTTTACAATAAAATTACTTATCTAATTTGCTCCACTTTATATTTTGTATGTTTTCTACCTCATAACGTCAACAGGTTACAGACAGTGCTGCACACCATGCAAGGGCACAGATCTGATGAAAGAAAATGCCGTCATTTTTTAATTTCACTTATATGCTGTCACAGACTCACATTGCTGCTGACTTTGCACTGAGAATGTAAATGATGGGGATTTTCTCTTTGTTGCTGCCATACATATTTACCATTACAAATCAAAAAAAAAAAACTCTAGACATTTGTGCTGCCACTCAAGGGCAGTAACGGACACCACTCTCACACAACGTGCTACCATGATGGACAAAAAGAGTTTCTGACAGTAAATGGCCACTGCCACTGCTTTTCAGAAACTTAATACATACTACAGCAGTGACATTTCTACAAGACACCCACTTCTCTTTGATAGTCAACATGTGACATGCTATGGACACTGGGAGGAGGTCAGCACAATCTATAGCACATGTCTCCAAATAAGCACTGGAACAGCCCCCCCCCAGACTGGTCTGAGGATCCATGACTGGTACTTCTCATCTTTGGAGGCTTCCCCTCATGACAAAACAACGCAAAGCATAAAAAAAATAATTCATATCACATAACACCATTGTAAAATATTGTTAATACTACTAAACAAATGAAACAAAAACAAGGCAAAAGGACACTAATACAAACAACCCACTAGCTCTTTAACTATAACTAAATAAATAAATACTAGTAATGCATGTGCTTAGAGTTAGTCATGTTTCAAAAGTCCATGAAAAGAAAACTCTTTTGTGACTCTCTCGAATGCGCTGAGCTCTTTCCCACGTATATCCATAATTATAGCATAATTATAGCAGAAGACTGGAATGTAGTCTATTTTCCGGAATTAGATAAATTGATTTGTAGAAACTCTAACCTCTCACTAGCACAGAGAGCAGCTAGGGAATTTATGGCATTGTATAATCTCATTGACCCATGGAGATTACTAAATCTGGATGGGAGAGGATATACATTCTGTTCCTTAGTACATAATACCCTATCCCATATTGACCATTTTCTAGTAAACAGTAAAATTTTAGAAGGTGTTATAAGGTGTGGTATAATCCAGAGGACCATATCTGGCCATTCACCTAACTGGATGGAAGGCACCATTTCTACTCAAAGCCTAGAAAGATCCACTTGGAAACTGAACATACAATTACTTCGGGAGGACCAAATTGTGCTTTCCCTTAAAAAAACAATTGATAAGTTCCTGCTATATAACCAGGGTACCATATCAGATACTGATACATTTTGAAGTGCTCTAAAATGTGTGGTTAGAGGTGAGTGTTTTCGGTTGTCATCCATTAGAGAAAAAAAAGAGAGTGTCATATTCTGCCTTGCTTCTAGCTCAAATACAAATTCTAGAAAACCAGTGGTTAAATATGCATTCAGAGGACCGCCTAGGAAAAATAACAAAAGTAAAAAAACAGTGTTTGGAATTACTAAAGGATCAGTTGCAATATGAACTATTTAAAACCCATGCGAAATATGTTGAGCAGGGTGATAGAGCTAGTCACTTGTTAGCTCTTTGATTAAGAAAACAAGAATAGTCTAGGATTGTAGTGGCGCTAAATTCCCTGAAAGACAATTCTATGTTAACTACCCCAAGGTCAATAGATAGAGAGTTTGAAGACTACTATAGATCCCTATAATCCCTTCAAGATTTTAGTCCTCACGTATCAGATATCCAAGAGTGTCTTAAAAATATTCCACTTCCGACTCTCCCACAATTGCAAGTGGACATCCTCAAAAAGACAATAACTCTTCAGGAAGTGATGGAGGCCATCAATTCATTGCCAGATGATAAAGCCCCAGACCCAGATGGCATTCCACCCAGGTTTTATAAAACATTTAAAGAACAACTTTCACACCTCCTACTTGATATGTTTCACTTTATATGTGATTCTGGACTTTTGGATCCTTCTTTACTAGAAGCTCTCACAGTAGTACTCCCAAAACCAAACAAATCTCCCCTTTCCATTACTAATTATCGTCCAATTTCTTTAATGATTTATAACATAAAAATATTTCCCAAAATATTGGCTAACAGACTTGCCAAGGTTTGGACCCTATTACTCAGCCAGGAACAAGTGGGATTTGTGGCAGGTCATACTTCTGCAGACCATATCAGAAAGTTATTCCATATTTTCTCTGCATCTAGAACAGCACCTTACCCAATGGCCTTGATATCATTAGATGCAGAGAAAGCATTTGATAGGATAAATTGGGCCTTTTTGTTTGAAGTCCTAAAAAAATATTTGGCCTTACATCTTTGTTTATTCAATGGATACAAACTCTTTATTCATATCCAACAGCAAAAGTTTACTGTAATGGCCTTTTTTCTGATGCATTTCCCTTAACTTACGGTACACGTCAAGGGTGCCCCCTATTGCCATTACGTTTTAACCTATATCTCGAACCCCTATTATATCCTCTACAAAACTCTCCGTTAGTAAAAGGAATACAAATAGATAAATGGGACTTTCATCTTTCAGTATATGCAGATGATATTCTGCTAGATGTTACAAATCTAGAAATTTCACTCTCTGCGATAGTGGCAATAGTGGATTCCTTCAGAAAATTATCCAATTATAAACTGAATATAGATAAATCCACAGTTATGCCATTGAATTCCCATACCTGTTGAACACATTTAGCAGGTCTCCAATTAAACTGGTCAACTAAAATTAGATATTTAGGACTCACAATAAGTCCTGATATGTCTCAGATTAAGAAATTAAATTTGGATACTCTAGTAAGTGTTATAAAACAAGATTTAGAGAGATGGGCCCCTATTCACCTTTCTTTGCAAGGTAGAGTCAATGTAATTAAAATGAATGTACTTCCGAGAGTTTTCGATCCACTAAATATGCTTAACTTTTTTCTTCCACAATCCTGGTTTCAGAAACTGCAACAAACTATTTCTGCATTTCTTTGGAAAGAAAAAACATCAAGGAGGTCCTATAATAAGCTGTGTGCAACTAAACTAAAAGGAGTCCTTAAACTCACCCACTTTTTTCATTATTATCTGGCGAGTCATACTGTTAAATATTTCAGATGGTATCTTCCTAGTAATTCACTAGGTGAATCAAAGTATGTACCAGTATGGTTACAAATTGAATGGCAGTTAATCCAACGAAGCAAAATTTCCCCAATAAGTTTATTATATATTACTCCCAAAATTGGCCGGTCAATTTTATCCAATGAATTAATACATGTATCTTTAAAAGTTCATGCCCAATTGTGTAATGTCCTTAAATATAATAATATTTAAGATATAACTCAACCTTTATACCTAAATCCAAATTTTACAATACAGGGTAAATACTTAAAACCCAAAAAAGAACCATTAGAAACTGAAGTAAAAATCTCAGATCTACTAACCAATGGTAAACTCAAATCCTTGCCAGATTTGCTTGTTTCCCCTTCATCTTCCGATGAATCAAACTTTCTGATGCTTCCAAATTAAACACCTTTAATTACCAAGCTTGGAACAAACATTTGGAATATAGACAAGTCAGATTTTATTAATAAGTTATGTATCCTAGCATGGACCCCCCATGCTGTCTCCAAAATAACAGCAGAACTGTATCCAGCCATATTCCCAGAGATTCAAGGAAAATCTCTATACTGGGCAAGCCAATTTCCAGATAAGCTGATTAACTGGGATGAATTATGGCAAGCAGTATAATCTTATGCTTTGAATGATAAATTAAGGCTTATTCAATTCTATATACTTCAAAACATATATTTCACCCCAGAAAAATTTGCCACATTATGCATAAAACAGGAATCCATATGCAACAGATGTGGTACTGGTGTTGGCTCTGTACTTCATATTTTCTGGTAATGTCCCTTAGTAAAACCCCTATGACAAAGAATTAAGAATGATCTGGACTTCCTTTTGAGCCTAGAGTATTGTTTTGAACCTCATATTTGTGTATTGGGGGATTACTCTCAAGTGTTGGTATCAGATAGAAGGTACGCTATCTCTTTAATTTCAAACTCAGTAAAGAAGCTGGTATTAAAACACTGGAAAGATTCCCAACTAATCTTATACTCGGAATGGCTTAATGAGTTATTATTTAACCTGAGAATAGAAAAAATTATTGCAAGTTTCAGACATTGTACTAATAGTTCTAATAAAAAAATGGGGCACGTTTTAGTCAATAATACAAGTTGCTACATAAGTTGTATAAAGGAATTAGAGAATAGATGTATAATGACTTCTACACTATACTATGCTAAAATGTGTAGCTATAGTACTTAGTTTGAGGTAGAAGAGGGAGGGATGGTACTAGTAGTTTATTAGGTAGTTGTTTAGTATTTAGATAGTATAGTAGTTTTTTTTTTTTTAATTTCTTTTTTTTTTATTGGGCCGATGTAACCATAAGGCCATATATCACATATCAATGTATAAGTCAATTTGCAAGACCTTAATTGTAACAGAATACTTTTTATTATAAAATAAAGCATATTGAATTTCAAAAAAAAAATTAAATAGGATGTGAATGACATGAGAGACAGGCTAAAGCAAGTGGCAATATTCACCCAGTAGTATTATTCTTCTTCAGCATCACTGCCAATCGGGTCACCATCAGTATTGTCTGATCAGTGTTTTGGAAGTACCCCTGCATATTCAGCAAATACATCATAGTTCACTTTAATAAAATTTAGAATTTTGAGGGGTGCAGCTTGTACACCAAGGAAGAAGGTTGCCTAATCTGTTTGTTCTGTATTACCTCAACTGTAATCCTGCATCATCTGCTTCTGAAGGCTTTTAGTTCGACCCGACATGACAGACAGTCCTGTGAAGTACAGCTCAACCTGAGTCAAGTAACCCTTTTTGTTATATTCCAAAATATACCTTGGACCCTTGTATTAACTTGACATGCAAGTCCCAGGTCCAATTGAAGTGCTTCCTGGCATCATGGCAATGATTCCAGCTCAGCTCCCCTGTTGGCAAGGACATCACTAGAACTGAGTCCATGCTTTCTAAAATCTGAGCCTCCAGCTCTAACTCCTCTGCTCAGATTAGTGGTCTGAATGAGAGAGCTTTGTCAGTAGAGGCTACAGCCCAAACCAGTGCCACTGGCATCAAGGAACTTCAGCTTCAATTGAGAGAGCAGGATTGGCTACTCAAGACCCTCTGGGGCTGGATCAAGGATCTTTAGAACTGAAACCTGTGCAAAAACCTTCAGATTGTTGGCTTCTCCAAGGGGTTGGAGTGTAAAGTCCTGCTCAGAATGTGTGGTTGCCTCCTCCTGCAATCCAGGGGAGCCACTCTGACCATGGCAGCTGTTCTGTGCTGACTTGCATGCCTCATAGCCTACAACCAGGCATCCTTCCCAGAATGGATGACTGCCTCCTCCTGCAAGCTGCAGGAGCAGCTCTGACCCCGGTTGCTATTCTGCTCTAACCCACCCACCTCACAGCCTACAACTGGGTATCCTGCCGAGAATGGACAACTGCCTCCTCCTGCAAGCCATGACAACTGCTCCAACCCTGGTGGCTGTTCTGCACTGACCTGCCCACCTCACAGCCTACAGCCAGGTATCCTTCCCAGAACAGGTAACTGCCTCCTTCTGCAAGCCGTGGGAGCTACTCTGACCCCAGTAGCTGTACTGCACTGACCCACCTGCCTCACAGCCTACAACCAAGTACAGATTTTGAAGAGCAGCCCAGAACCACCAATGGGATTGAACTTGGTGCTTTTTGCCTTTCCGGCCCTATTGACTGCACTACTACTGCTCCTGAGCTCTGATTGGGCACAATGCTAGTTCCCCTTCTCTTATTGGTTCTTGCCTCTACTCTTTCCAAGCTGTCTTTTTTTAATACAAAAACTGCTAATGCTGAGTTTTCCAGAACCGACTGTTAAGTAGAACAGGATTGCTTAAGTTATAGCTTGTTGATTTTTACCTCATAGAATTGCTAAAACTGCAGCTTGAAGATTTTACCTGTATAGAGTATTAGACTGTCTGCATTCTTCTTCCTCTAACCAACTCTAAAAACCTGCATTCTTTTTCCCCTTTCCTAATCTAAAAACTTGTCTGAGTCTAAAGTGTGCAGAAAAGCACCCCAAGAACTCCCCTGCTCCAATAGCCCTGATCTTTACTGCTGTAGTCCCTGTTCCTAATACTATTTTTCTTCCCTCTGAACTCTCAGACCACTATTCTTGTGTTCTTCCTCTCTTGCCTCCATCCCGTTTTTTCCTAACTTTGCAGCTCACTCCAATAAGCCCCCCTCAAAGTGTAACAGCTAGTTTGTGAAGGTGTTGTTCAGCTGCATTGCTAATCTGTCTGCCTTGCCCTGAAAACCTCCCGCTGCTATTGCCTCCTTGTGTGCTTGGTGCCTAGGTATCAAGCACCCATTGTCCCTGTTAGCCTTAAATTAACAGACCCTTCTCCTCTTCACAGTCATCCTTCCTAGAACAGGCAACTGCCTCCTCCTGCAAGCAAGCAAACTTTATTTATATAGCACCTTTCAAAATCAAGGTGCTTTACATAATATAAAATAAAAATAAAAACAAATAATATTACAAGTTATTTAAAACAATCAATTAATTAATCAGCTAGCAAGCCATAGGAGCCACTCTGACCTCGGTGACTGTACTGTGCTGATCCGCCCACCTCACATCCTACAACCAGGTATGGATTTTGAAGAACAGCCCAGAACCACCAGTGAGATTGAACTTGGTGCTTTTTGCCTTACTAGCCTGATTGGATGCTGTATTACTGCCCCTGTGCTCTGATTGGGTGCAACGCTAGTCCCCCTTATCTTATTGTCTCTTGCCTCTACCCTTTCTAAGCTGTCTTTTTTTAATACAAAAACTGCTAATGCTGAATGTTTCAGTGCCAACTGTTAAGTAGAACAGCACTGTAAAAGTTTTAGAGTGCTGATTTTTTTTTTATGTGTCTACTTTCCCATTTGTAAATTATACTGCAAAGCCACTAGAGGGCAACAACTCAAGGAGGTTGCAATCCTCTTCCCACTGCTCTCCCCTAGCACTTCTAGTCCTGGGTCCTTCACACCTCTCCAGATGTACTAGTGATTACAGAAACATGGCTGAAAGCCTGTACCACTGATCTTGCCATCAACCTATACTGTTTTATCTCCAATACTGCTCTCATTGCCATCCTTTGCTGGCTAGTAACCCTGGTCTGCTTTTTCTTCTCTGCTGTGCATACCAATTTATTACACACTCCTTAAGATTCAATCCTCATATTAGTACCCCTTCCCCTCTGTGTCTCATCTGGTCTGACTCCCCCTACATACTCTTATGCACCCCTTGCCTTCCTAAACCTGCCACTGCCTTCCTTGTGCTCTGGCTCCACAAATATTTGTGTGTACCTACCTTACAATTTTCCCCTGTAATGAAGCCTTCTTGTGCCTTGCTATGGGTAAGTATTTCTGTTCTCCTCCTTCTGGTCTGAGCAAGTGATATTGAGCTCAATCTTGGACCCCCTTGTCCTGCCTCTACACAAATCCCTGTCATTAATACTTAACCCCATCTCAAAGGCCTGAAAATAGCATATATAAATATTCACAGTCTTCACCCTAAGATGGCCGAATTAAAAGCCTGGATTTCCTAGAAGAACCCTGATATTCTATGCATCTCAGAATCTTGGCTAAAGCGAGTTATCAAACAGCATGAGGTGTCATTACATGGCTATAATTGCTTTAGAAAGGATAGGATAGACAAAAGTGCTTGGGGTGTACTTATGTACACTTGGGCTGACTTGGATGTCATCAAACTCGCTGAGCTTGACTCTGGATCCCCAGTTGTGGAATCATATTCCTCACCTTGGTGCTTGGAAAGGTCAAGAAATTAATTGTTGGGTGTGCCTACTTGCCACCCAGCAAGGTTTCTATTGGCCTCCTTCCCTTCCTTAACTCCCTTGCCAGTCTCCCTTGCCATGATCTTGTACTTTTTGGTGATCTCAGTATCGATTGGCTTAACCCTGCTGCTGACAAAGTGCATTCAGCACTTGCAGATTCTAATGTAGTACAATTTATTCAGGATCCTATGCTCCTCTATAACAAATCTGGTAAAACATACTTTACTTGACTAGGTGATTACTAATTGCTCCCAGGTCAAAGCTGCTGTAGTTCTTTCAGATTGTATAAGTGAACATTCTCCAACTTTCTGTTTATGGAGGAATAACTGCCCTAACCCAACTCCCACAATTACCCTTGACAGGGACATGACCAAGTCTGACATCAGTAGCTTCTGTACCTCAAACATTAACACTGACTGGAGCCCAATTAAGACTCTCCCAGATATCAGTCAAGCTCTGGATCTCTTTATCTCCACCCTCACTCAAATCATTGATAACCATGCCCCCTTGAAAAAATGCAGGTCCAAGGGTGTCAAGGCTCCGTGGCATAGCCAGAACATTAGGATGCTTATGTCCTCCAGGCCGGGCATGGTGGACTTACAAAAAAAAGTGAGCTGCCCTCCAATTGGCAGGTCTATAGGCAACTCAGAAATAAATGTAAACACACCCTCCATAAAACCAAATGCCACCATTACAAATCCTTACAAACTGAACACCTTTGCCACCCCAAAGAGTTTTGGAGACAGGTTAATTCCCTGGTCAAAGGGAAAACTGCTTAACTCCCGAGCTCCCTCACTGCCCAGGGTACCACCATACCTGCCCCCACTTCTATTGCCAATGGATATAATGAATTATTTACAGATCTCCAAAAGCACACCTCTCTCATCTAGAACTCATCTGTTCCCCCCTCAGCCCCATCATATTCGGCCTATTGTGGGACTCGGCTAGTGTTCCACTTGAAGCTGGCCTCTGTTAAAGAGGTCCAGAGCCTTCTTGGAAACTTGAAAGCTGAGAGCTCACCTGGTCATGACACCCTGGAGCCCAAGTTTCTTAAGCTGGGTGCTCCTGCACTGCTCGCCCCCTGTTAGTGACTTATTTAGCAGGTCCTTCCTATCAAGTACAGTTCACAACAAGTGGAAGGCAGCTATTGTCATGCCTGTACATAAGGGGGCCTAACTCAGTGGCTGAAAATTTCAGACCCATATCCATCCTTTTCCTATTGGCTAAAATTCAGGAATGCTTTGTATACAATCACCTTTCAATTTATCTTGAACACCACAACTTATCCCCCTTCCAACATGGGTTCAGAAAGAACCATAGCACTCCCACTGCCTCTTTAAAAGTAACCTCTGACATATTCCAGGCCATGGATCATGGTTCTGCCACTGGTGTCATATTTGTTGACCTTACAAAGTGTTTGACCTGGTGAACCACATCTCCTGCTCCAGCAACTTCATGTACTTGGCCTTGACACTGGTGTCCTAAGCTGGATCCAAAGCTACCTATCCTGCCAGTCTCAGAGGGTCAAGTGAGCTGTTTCTCTCTCTAGCCTCAGACCCATAAGTCATGGTGTACCCCAGGGCTCCATTTTAGGCCCTATGTTATTCTCCTTATTTGTTAATGATTTACCCAGTAACTGTGGTGGGGCCTCTGTGCATCATGCTATCATCTATCGCTCCTCGCCAGATGTTGACTAAATAAACAGAGAACTAGCATCAGATTTTGCTGCTCTTGAAGGCTGGTTCATGCAGAATGAACTTATCCTTAATACAAAAAAAACAAAAAGCATATTATTTTCCCCACTCATCCTCCTCATCACGTACCATCTCTACTCTCTCTATCATCTCTCTTAATGGTGATTCCCTTGAGCCCATCACTACCTTCAAATATCTGGGCATCAATTTAGATACCTTTCTCTCCCTCAACTCCCATGTCTTAATCATAACTACTGTAACTCACTAAACCAAAAGCTAGGTCTCTTTTATAGCATCCACCCCTTCCTCACCTCTGCCACTTGCCATAAGATTGCTTCATTATCCCTTTTTCCACTGCTAACCTATGGTGTTCCCTTACTGCTCTCCACTAATGCTGCTGCTCTGTCTCTCGTAACCCAGGCCTACCACAGGGTGTGAAGGTTCGCCTTGGGGACCGATGCCCGTCACCACCATTGTGATGTCCTTGCATCATTGAACTGGTTGCCCTATGAATCTAAACTGAGGTATACCACCCTGTGTTTCATTCATAAGCTGGTGCATACATTTACCCCTCCTTGCCTAACTGAGATCATCAATCTAAGACAAGCACCTCATGCACTAAGGTCTGACTCCCTCCCCCTTCTCATTAGACCCAATGTGCGACTAGCCGCTGCCCATAAGTCATTCTCATTTGCAGCAGTGTCTGACTGGAACTCCCTTTCCCCCTTAATCTTATCATGCTCCACTCTTTCTAAGTTCCAAACAAATCTACTTTCCTGTCTCTCTGCCTCTGCAGTATTCATCTGCCTTCACTGATGACTGATTTTCTCCTATACTGCTCTATATCTTTCTCCCTATCTGACCTGACCCCTTGTCCAGGCCCTTCTCTTTATCTCCCATCCTTCTCTCCTGGTATTCTTGAAATCCCCTTGCCCCCTCCTGTACCAATAATACTTATCTGCCTTCAGATTTTTCTGCTTCTGGTCATCCTGAAACTGACTTGCAATAAGTAATTATCAAAGTGTAAATATCTGTTTTGTTAGCTGTTATATTCAGTTTTAGCTACTCGTGTTCATTTTGAAACTGATCTGCAATATGTTATTACCAAAGTGTATATATCTATTTTGCTAGCTGTTATAAACTTTTACTTTTATATTTCTGTTTGTTTTATGATTCTTTATCCCCTACCTGCTGTATGTTAATTTTGTTATTACTGTAACAGAATTCCCTTGTTGTTTTTGCACTGTACTGTATTGTTTGTTGCTGCATTCCCGGGTCGACCCTGAATAAGGGAATGCAGTTGTCTCAGTGGACTTATCCAGTTACCAAATCTCAATAAATAAAATAAATAAATAAAGACTGCATCGGATTCCTCCAGTGGGTCCTTCCAGCAATACTTTGCATACAAGGCCCAACGGCACTTGAGACTGACAGATCTCTGACATCATAGCCTAAAGACGATGAGTGCTCACGCTCCGTAATAACTCATTTGCTCTGCTACATTGATAAAGAGAGCATCATGACCTTGGCTTGCGAATGGGGGACCCAAATGTGGCAAGGGCACCAGATGCAGATATTCCAGGAAATGTAGGGAATACTCAGAAGTAAAGAGAATGGCATCGTATGGCATGAGATACCCCGCTACTCTTTTAGTTACAGTGACAGGGTTGGTCAAGACTTCCAATCCCTAGAGGCCATAGAGAACTTTATAAGGCAACAATGACCCTCACACCCTGTGCCTATTCTCTTCTCAGCACAGCCCTCTGGCCCCCTAGACCACCAAACACCTATGGATTGCTTGGGATCCCTGTCCAGCCCACAACTGTCCCTGGCCAGTGCCCAGGACCCCAAGGCCTGAGATGAAGATGGTTGGTATACAGCTACAAGGGGCCATAATCATAAGAAGAAAAGAGAAGAGCATAAATCTCAACTGGATTGCAAGAGGAGTCACAGCAGGAGTTGTGACTCACCCAGATTTCCTAAGGAACCTCTAAAGCTCACAGGTATTAAATGACTTGCTGCATTTCATCGTCCCTGATGCAGCAGACTGACAGACTTCCCAGTGCTATCCACAGTGTGCCTTCATCCAACCCCAGGCCCAACCAGAAGTCTCCTGGGTGGCCATGGCCTCTGCAGCCCCTATGTCGGGCTCCTCATCCTCTTGACCAAATGACTTCTTGGACCCAGCAACAAACCAGCCAATCACAGTGGACTGTGACCATCACCTTGCTGGCTGATGGACTGAAAGGTACTTGTTTCCTGATGTGTTTTGTGTTCTAATTGATTTGTCAGCTGGCCACGGACTCTTAGGGGCTGCACGCTTATGGCAGCTGCATGATAAACATAATTGTGGCTATCAGTCTTAGTAAAGTATTAAAGTTCTCAATCTTTTCTTGTCGGTGATGAATGGTTTACAGGGTGGGCAGGAGGGTCAATGAAGGGGGCCTTTAGGCTCCACCAAGGGTTGTCTCTCATTTTTTGATCTCATAACTCTAGAGTGTTCTAGTGTATGACCTCTGTGCCTATCTTCCCCCCTTGCATGCATCATTTGAAGACAACCTTCCACCTTCCCTCTCACTGTGTCTTAGAGCTGGACCCAAAGAGGGACTAACCCATGGGAGCTACTGCAGTCACAGGTGCAAAATATCTAAACTGTTAAATGAAGGTGTGGGATGGGGTGGGGAGATATGTTGTCCCTGCCAGTCCAGTGGTGACCTCCTGAGGTTTGGTGGTTGGCTGTGTAAGCCTATTATATGTTGAAGTCCCTCCTATCCCACTCTCTCAGCCACTTCTTACTGCTATATCCATTCTGACTGCACAGTTGCTCCCCCTTAGTTTGCACGCTCAAGCAGCACTACAACCACATGAGAGAGATGCTGCCACCAAATTCCTTTCTGTTCTCCCTCCCGTCTCCTCCACTTACTGTTACTTTCCTCCCCTTTCCCCATAGTGAGCTGTAACTGGGTCAGTTCTATCAGGCCAGAGCAGTCTGCTGTATAATATTGTTATTCTTCCCTCAGTTGCTACACTTAGTATGACAGTTCTCATGATTGAGGACAGCAAAAGCTTCATGATGAAATAGGCAGAGGATTTTTGTGCTCATGATTCACCTAGGCTCAACAGGAAAATGATGTGCTCTCATGGTCAGAACCCTACAATGCTAACCACCTCCCTGCCTTTATGTCACTTATACATGCTTGCTCAGTTATCGGGGGGGGGGGGGTGGGACCTTTTGCAGTTCAGCTCCAGGAATGGATTGCCACTTTAGATAATGAGGGGAAGCTGACAACCAATTATCAGTCTCCTCCAGCTCTCCTCCAACTGGAAGAAGGGGGATAGCAGCACCGGAGGAATTCATCTGACCTACCCCCCTGCCCTATGGCTTCCTGCCAAATAGGCAGTGTCCCTGTTGTTGTCAAATAGGACACCACCCCTCGTAATACTCCTATTTTTCCAGTTGCACTGATAATGTAACAGGTGGTGGTAGGGAGGTCTGTATCCTCACCTCCAACACTAACTCCACAAAGCTTGGCTTTAGGCCTCAGGGAAATAATTTGTTCACTTTCTCATCAATTCCAACACCCTGTCAGCTCCTAGGGCAAGGGAAAGATACTGCTAGTGCTCTGTACATCTCTCTAACTATGGTCTTTTTTTTCCCTTTCCCTTTTGCACCATGCTTGTCTTGGCTATGCCCCTGCTCTACCTTCTTTACGTCTGAGATGTTATTTTCTGTGATGGGCTTTCTCTGAGTTTTCTCATCCTCTTCTGCCTGGATGTGTCATCGTGACTGCTGGGACATGAAATGAGGACCCCCCTCTACAGAGCAGAGGTTGGTGAGTTCTTTCCAACTTCTTTTTACTCCTTTGGGGCAAAACTAGGGGGGACAGGAATCAGAGTTCCATGGGGGTGGAATAACTATTTATGAGGGGCAGAGAGGTTTCATAAGAAGGGTAAGACCCACATTGGGTCCCAATGCAGGTTTGAGCAGTTCTCATAGGGTCTTTCTTACTTAGTTTAGCTGTCTTTTTTTCTTTTCTCTATTTCATATTGCCTCAGAGAACATGCTGTTAATAAATTGAGGTTGGGCAGTATCCTATTCAGCTTCAGGAAATCATCCTATAGCCACTTGCAGCTGTATCACAGGCGTCGTGGTACAGTACATGGATGTGGGGGGGGGGGCAAAGTAATCTATACTTATCACTGACCTATGTAAAACTGGAAATATGTGGATTGAGAATGTATATAGTTCTGTCAGAGTTTTTTGTTCTGTGATTTTCTCAGTGCAAAGATCTTTTGGTGTTATATGGTGTCTTGTTACTGCTTAAGTCAGGCATGTGGAAACAAGGAGGGAAGCCCCCTAATCCAGTACAGACCAATAAGACTATTCACACCCTGTCACACAATATATAATATGGCTCATACTGGTTGTAACTTCATCTCTTAGAATGTTAAGAAGCTTCATCAACCAACCAGGAGGAAGACCGTCCTCACCAAGTTTTGAAAGAAAGAAGTCACTTGAGCTATCCTACAAGAGACCCACCTTACCAAAGAAGAGGCTCTTACACTGAAAAGGGAGTGGCTGGGTATGGAGCTGCACTCTGCCTATTCTAGACAAAAGAGGGGAGTTTCCACCCTATTCCACAAATGTCTGCCATGGAATATTTTGTTCCACAGGGCAAACCCTCAAAGGTAGATGGGTGTTGGCTAGGGTAAAAATACTGGATTTAACTTTCCTGCTAGGTTGGATACAGGGACCCAACAAGTCAGACCCAGTTTTCTTCCACCACCTAGCCCAACAACTGGCGGACTTCAAGTAGGTCAAACTGCAAGTTCTCCTGAGAGCAGATTTAAATCTTCCACTGGATTTGGTGCTTGACAAAAGTCCTTAAATAGTCACCTCCACTAGTGCATAAGGGTGGGCATTCCATTGTCTGAGGAAAGAACAAACACCAGTGGATGGATTATATCTCCTCAACCCAACAGCCAGAGACCATTCTTTTCTTCCCAGTACACACGTCATACAGTCATATCAACTATTGGCTGTTATCCCCCACCAAGCCATAACATAATGGATGCCTCCATTGGAAACATTGTTCTTTTGGACCATGCCATGGTGTCAGTGACACTTGAACCTGGCCCCCCCCAGCAGCAATCTCATAGTTGGAAACTTGACCTACTGCTCCTCTTGGACCCCCTTTTTCACCAACATGTGGCTAAGGAATCTAAGAATTCTATGCTGCTAATACTACCCCTGAGGTGTTCCAAGTATCTGTATGGAAGGCATACAAAGCCTACCTGAGAGGGTAGATCATTAGTTTCATGACCCATCATAGGAGACCGCAGCAATTAGAGGAGAGAGACCTCCAAGACAAATTGCAGCATAAGGAGTAGAGCTGGGAAAAATTAACAAATTCTGAATTTGTCGATATTTTTCATGAATTTTCTTTGTAATTTTCTGAAATTCTCTAATTGGCTATAACTCAGTCCATGTTGCAGCTAGGGGTCTGGAATTAGGCAAGTAAATTGTCCGGTATGGGTCCTAAAAGTGTGCCAAGCTCCATAACACTTGAATGCAGGATAAAGAGGTTATAGGGACTCAAATTCTGGCAATTTAATATACATGTGAAAATGTCTGAAAATATTTCTAAGCTTACAACTTAGCCACCTTTGGAGCTAGATAATGGAAAACTTAGGTGCATACTTTCTTAGAAGAGTCATAGAAACTGCTAAATAGAAAAGTACTAATTGTGTAAATTGTAAGTTTTAGCCATGACCTGCCTCTCGACATGGCTTCCCAGACTTGCTTCCAAACCCAGGTTCATCAGCATGTCAGCATGACACTCTGACGCTGGGACACAGAGGTTGCCATGAGGCATAATATTTATGATCAATACCTAAATACATTGGTGATATTCCATTCTCTGGCTGTAAACGTATAGGGGCTTAAAATTCAATGGATTATGTAATTGCAAAATGCAATCTCAAAATTTCCGAACATTTGGCGATTTAAAACTCAGTCACCTTGAAAGCTAGAGATCTGAAACTTGACTCACATATGTACAGGTATTGATAAAGTCGTCAAACAACATTTGGTGCCATCTGAGCAAAGACTTTTAAATTATATAGTTGTTAATTATAATTCTTTTTTAACCAGTTACTCCGCCCCCACCAGGGGTTCTGGTCCCCCGCTCCACTTGCTGCTCCCCATCCCCAGCCTTATCCCCCTGGGTGGGGCCACTGGGTAGGTGCTCCCTCCCAGAAAACATGATACTGTAACCGTGGCTTGTCTCCAAGGGTAGGGTCACAGGAGTAGGACCTCCCCTGAGGGCCATTGTCTGAGCAGGAGTGGCACAGAAGTGGGGGCCATCATTAGCGGCCGGCATTTTATTTTGCTGCAATTATTTCTCTGGGACCAGGGGTATGCTATGACACCAGCATCCACCCCAACCCCCTGATGTTTGGTGCCAGCCATGGCAGTACCCACAGCCTCAGCCAGAGGTCCACATTGTACCAGACACTCATCCCCCCTCCTCCCAGAGAAGGAGAGCAGTCTCTGGGATGCTCAATCCTTCTCCCCCCAGCCAGCCCTCCAACTCCCGTGTCCATACCCAGGATGTCGGTGCTGCAGACGGATGCCTTGCGATTGTTCCGGTGGGCCGACGCTAACTGTAATTTTTACATTTCTGAAAGTCTGGAGGCTTACAACTCAGTCATCTGTAAAGATAAAGACACAAAACTTGGTACACTTCTGCATGGTCTTTGGCACAGTCAACATACCAAATCTGGTGCAATGTGGACAAACACTTTTAGTTTATGTAGTTAACTGGAATTTTAAAATTTCTGAACATTTGGAGGCTTATAACTCACACATCCTTAATGATAAAGAAATAAAACTTGGTGCACATCTGTATTGGCATTTGCACAGTTACCGTACTAAATTTAGTGCAATTAGGATAAAGACTTTTTAAACTAGATGGAAATAACCAAACCACAATTTTGGCAAAATTTCATGACATTTTTGTGGAAGTTTCATTAAATTTCGTAGAAGTGAAATCTGCATTCTGCCAGAATTCTGCTGGCAGAAGATACATTTCACCCAGCACTAGCAAGGAGTCCTTTTACAAGAATAGATCTGATACCTCCACTACTAACCTGCTGGCCATTACCCGACTAAAGAACAAACTCAGTATTCTGTTATCCCCACAGGCAGAGTTGGACCTAGTACATTTCAAACACTAATATTGGAAAACAGTGAAAGGGCAGGGAAACTGCTCAGTCATTGCCTCCAGCTTCAACAAGACTCTAGGCATGTCACTGCTCTCAAGGACAGATGAAACCAACTACAACATACCCCCAAAGGAATCAATGAGACCAGGAAAGACTTCTACAAAGATCATTACAGCACCTTGATGCCCTTTGACAATCACCTGTCCTTCACCTTCCTTTCAGACATTCAGCTTCCTCACTTAGAGGCAGCCAACAAGCTTCACATGACCAGTCCTTCACTGTCACTGAGTTCTGATGGCCATGTACTGTACCATAGAGCACTCTGTTTGATTATATGTTTGCATGTTAGAACATACGAACATACAAAAATTGCCAGCAGCAAAAGGCCATCATGGTCTATCTAGGCTGCTCATGAATGCAGCTAGCTCCTATTCAGCAGCTGCCCTACCCCCATCGCATTACCATCCTTTACCCTCCCCTTTGCCCTGTCCCACCCCTTCTTGAAGCATTCCATTGTGGTGCATGCTACCACTTCAGCGGGTAGTGCGTTTCACTTTGCAACCATCCTCTCTGTACAGAAATGCCTCCTCACCTCCCTCTTGACTCTACCCCCCTCCAATCTCATGTCATGGCCCCCTAGTGTCTCTCCCCACCATCCTTCTGAATAGACCTTCTATGTCTGTTTTGATTATTCCTTTCATGTATTTGAAGGTCTCAATCATATCCCTCCTGTCCCTCCTCTCCTCCAGTGTGTACATGTTTAACTCTTTTAGTTTGACCTCATATGACAATTCCCCCCAGGCCCTGAATCATCTTCATTGCCCTACACTGCACCCCCTCCAGCAGCCTAATGTCCCTTTTGTAGGTACGGGTGCCAGTACTGCATGCAGTATTCCAGAAGGGGTCTAACCAACGATCTGTACAACAGTAGAATAAACTCCCTTCTTCCCAAGGTAATTCCCCCTTGCAATGCACCCCAGCATTTTGTTGGCTATTGCTGCTGCCTTTCTGCATTGTGCAGAACTGATACTTGATCATTGATCCTTCTCCTCTTCGGTTACCTCCAGCTGCTCTCCCTCCAGATGGTAGCTTCTCCTTGGACTTTTTGTTCTGAGGTGCAGCACCTTGCATTTTTTGCATTGAATCCCAACTGTCATCTGTCAGACCATGCCTCCAGCCTTGCCAGATCCTCCTGTAGCCCCTGCCACCCCCCTCCCGTTCATCCACCACCACTCCCATCTTGATGTCATCTACAAATAGGCTGATATTACTGCTGATGCCCTCTGAAATGTCTACAATAAATATGCCAAACAGCACTGGGCCCAAAACCGAACCCTGTGGAACATCACTTGTCACAGGCTTAGGGGATGAATATTCCCCACCTACCATCACTCTCTGCTGACCATCTTTTAGCCAGTTCTCCACCTACCCCACCAGTTTTGCTCCTGTCCCTTTGCCCTGTAGCTTGATTCCAAGCCTCCCATGTGGTACTGATTCAAAGGCCTTACTGAAGTCTAGGTACAGGACATCCACCACATGGCCCCTGTCAATTTGCCTAGTCACCCAGTCATAGTATTCCACCAGGTTGGTTTGGCATGACCTGCCCTTGATGAAGCCATGCTGCCTCCTGTCCCACACTCCATTCACCTCCAATAGTGCCACTAGCCTATTCTTTAGGATGGTCTCCATTAGCTTCCCACTATGGACGTTAGACTTACTGGCCTACAGTTCCCTGGTTCATCCTTGGGTCTACACTTGTGGAGGAGAACCACGTGAGACAGTCTCCAGTCCTGCAGTATGCATTCTGTGTCTAGCATTGAATTAAATACATGTGCCAAGGGTGCTGTCAGGACCTCTGCCAACTCTTTCAGCACTCTCAAATGTACTCCATTGGGTCCCAGAGCCTTGTCTACCCTCAATGCCCTTAACCACCCCAGCACCCTCCCCGCTGTGATTTCTCCATCCATCACCCTCGCCCATCTGTTTCTATCCTCCCTCCCACTATGGGTAGCGCCCTTCCTTTTCTTTCATAAAGACTGAACAGAAGTAGTCAATGAGCACTTCTGCCTTTTCACCCCTTTCATCCACCCATTCTTACAATTTGGTCCTTACAGCTTCTTTTATCCCTGGTATACCTAAAGAAGTCTTTCTCCCCTTTTTTTATGCCCAGCTCTAGCCTGAGTTCCCTTGCCACCTTGGCCGCCCTTAATCCCCAGTCACTTCCTTCGCTTCTTTCAGGTATTCCATCCTATCGTCCTCCCTCCCCGCTTTTCTGTAGCTGCTGTAAGCTGCTTTTTACTTCCTCACCCTGTCTAGCACCCCTTTACTTTTCCAGCTGGGTTTCTTTCCCCTAGTCTTCTTAGTCTGGGTCCTGCTGCAAGTTACTGTTGACTCCACTATCCCCTGTCTTATCAGTTCCCGCCTTTGTTGTGTCCCCATACCCAGTTGAATTTTGCACAGGTACCCCATACCACTTCCTTTATCATCTTAAAGTTGGCATTCATGAAATCCAGCACCCTTTTGCCAGATGCCATTCTTTCTTTAGCCATCTGAAACTAGATCCATACTGTCCAGTGGTCACTCCCCCACGTGGTTCCTCTACCCTCACATCCCTCACCCGCTCCCCATTTGTCAGTATAAGGTCAAGGGTGTTCCTTTCCCTAGTTGGTTCCTTGATCAACTGTACTAGAAAGCTTTCCTGGAAGGTGTACAGCATTACCTGCTCCCTTCTGCTCCTTGTGGTAGGTGTGTCCCACTCCATCCCAGCAGTTTCAAGTCCCCTACTATCACCACCCCCTCTTCCCACAGTTCCTCTTGATCTGTTCTGCCAGTACCCTGTCCATCCCTTCAGTTTGAGAGGGTGTCCTGTACACCACTCCCAGTCTTAGTGATCTATTTTTGGGATCCTGTAGTTGCACTGACAGTGGTTCTGTATCTCTTTCTTGTCTCCCTCCTTCTTTATACATTTTAATCCCTCCTTTATGTACACTGCCACCCCCTTCCCATTTTCCCTATCCTTCCGGTGTAATCTGTACCCCGGTACCATCATGTCCCAGTTGTGGATTTGGGTGGCCCATGTCTCGGTTATAGCTGCCAAGTCCATGCCGTCCTCTCCTAGAGAGTGTGTAGTACCTGCCCTTCATTCCCCAGACTCATAGCATTTAGTGTTACCACCCTCCATCCCTTGTCTCTACCCCCCCTGCCTCTCTCTCCCCTTATGTCCACTCCCTTAGTAGTTGTCTTCTTCCTTGCCTTGCTATCACGGGGGTAAGCTCATTTGGTGTCACATCATTAGGCCTCTGAACACCATTATCCCTCCTGCTACCTTTCTCTCCTAGTTTAAATGCTCCTCAATGTGACCACATCACTGTGACCTCTACATAGTTGCATGCTTGACCTCGCTTACCATTAGAAGGCTAAGAAACCTACATATGTGCTCCTTAAATGCAATGCAGAACCTGCTGCAATGTTCTTTATCAGATCTACTTCAAAAATCTACAGGATCTTATAATTAAAGAAAGTTCAATATTATCTTGATAAATGTCCCAAGACATCATTCACAATTCGGTAAGCTGGCTTTCAGTTGGATGGCCTCTACTTTTTTGAATCCCCAACAAGACCAGCTCAAAATATGCTCACTTGCTAGCCCTCTTATTTTAAGGTCCTTCTTCGTCAATTCTGTGTTGATAAATGTGTATGCCATTGAAAGAAAATATTATAAATTATTAATCTTTTTTGGATATTGCAATGTTTATGTTTTGTAGCAGTACTATATACTGCATAATTTTGTCATTCATTTTTGTTTCTTCTATAATTTCTGGTATTCTTACCTTTGTATTAGTTTATACCTTTTAAGGATTTTCTTCCTAAGACTCTGTACTCAATGAATTTGTACTGTAACTCAATTGAGCTTTTTTTCTGGTAAAATAAATAAATACAAATACAAGCCAGCTCTGTGGCGTCAAGCGAAGGGGTTCACTTGGCATGCTGGTGACCTAGGTTCGTGCCCAAGCCTGGGTACCAGGAATGGAGACTGGCAGGGAGGGGATTCAGAGCATCCATTGGATGCTGCTCTACCGGGGTGGTGGGTATGGCCACGGCACCCTTGGCAGACTGGGTAATGTGCTTGGGAGATGTGGTGCCTTGACATGCCTCTCGTATGTCCCCACCCAGGGTCACCATGCTCACACATGACAGAGAACTGAGGTGGGCGAGGGTCAAAAAACAGAAAGTAGGAGCTCCCCACCCAGCCGGATGATGAGTGCCAGCCACGAAGCCCCGGAGATAGCCCAGACCAGCTCTGCAACACCCTGGATATGCAGAGTGGCCGGTAAGGTACTTCCCCGTTCGAAAGAGAGGGACCTTGTGGAAGGGTTACATTGGGTTACCTGGAGGGGGTTGCAATGGGAGCTGGTGGCAGGTGGCAGGGGTTGGATAGGGGTCAGGACCTAGGTGCTCTGAAGGAGTGGCTGGATGGGGGAAGCTCTGACTGGGAGGAGCATATAAAATGCAAATACATTAAAGCCCTAGCTTCCTCCAATGTCCTGGGTGATGGTGACACACTGGCAGATCTGTACTAGCTCAGTTCTGACATGGTAGCTCCAGAAATCAGGTTCACACTACAGGGGAACTTCCTCCCACTGTAAGAGGGGCTGCCATCACAGTTCTCCCAAAAAAGAAGAAAGATCCCAAACTCTCTGGCAGCTATTGCCTCATCTCTCTTATCAACACAAACTGCACGGTATTGGAAAAGATTATGATATCTCTCCTGGAGCCTTTAATCTCACAGCTGATCCACCCTGTTCAGGTGGGATTTGTAAAAGGGAGGCTTGGGTCAGATCACCTGAGATTACTCCACAGCCTTATATCCCATGACCAGCAATGGGATATCCCTGCAATTGGCATGTTGATTGACTCTGAAAAAGATTTTGACTTGGTGCTCTGGCCTTATCTCCTCCAGATCTTGTCTTGCATAGTCTATGGTGACAATATCCTTTTCTGGATTCGGGAGCTGTATGCCAACCCTGTCACCAGAGTGACCACAGACAGTTTCCTTTCACGTCCCTTCCCTCTGCAAAAAAGCATGTGTCAGGGATGTCCCCTCTCCCTGTTGCTTTTCTTACTGGCCATCAAACCTCCTGGCTGTAGCAATCAGACCACACAGTGCTATATTAGGGGTCAGGGCGGGAAGCCAAGAGTTCTCCATGCCACTCTATGTGGATGACTTCTTTGTTCTTCCATCTTCCCCTGAGACATTTATCTCTGCCCTTGTGCAGGTTCTGCAGTCTTTCTCAGAGGTCTCTGGATTGCATATTAATACATCCAAAAGGCAGATCCTCCCCTGCATCAAATCATGTCCTTCTCCTCTCTTCACATTGCAGAGACTGGCCTGGTCTCCAACAGGGTTAAAATATCTAGGTATTCACATCACTCAGGATTTCTCATATATCCCAGAAGCCAACCTGAGTCCAGTGCTACAAATCTTGACTGTGGAATTTGATCGATGGTGAGCTCTGAATCTACCTCTAGTTGGAAAGACTGAGGCTATGCGTATAATAATGGCTACAAAACTTATCTCTGTCCTAAGTCACCTCATTCTGACAGTACCAAAGCACTAGTTTTTGAAAATTGACAAGTTCATGGGGTCCTTTCTGTGGCAGGGATGCCCCCTGCAGAATAGCAGCCGTAAGCTTTGAGCACACTGGTTGCATGGAGAGTGGGGTCTCCCCTAGCTTAAGGGTTACCATTTGGCCTTCTTAGGGGCACAGGCTTAACGCCAGTTTGAGGAGGTGTCTGAGTGCTCCCCTTAGGATCTGTATGGAGAAACTGTTACTTTCTGGTGGCTCTCTGGGTGACCTGCTCTCTGGGCCTACTCTGAGAGCAGTCAAAAGATACTCTATGATCATAGTGACTTGTACCACTTGGAAAACTATAAAGAAATGCCTTGAAACTGAGATTAGCCCTCTGGAGCTCAAGCCTCTCTGGAACAACCCTACTCTCTGTATTGATAATGAACTAGCCCAATGGGTCTCATGGAAGGAGCCTGATATCTCACTTGTCAGTGACCTTCTGCTACACCACACATGACAACTACACTCCTTCTGTTTTCTCAGCCAACAGAAGAATATACCCTTACAGGATTTCTGGAAATATCTCCAGATCCACAACATACTCATACCTCTGCTTAAATCCCCCCTAGGTACCCAACCCACCAGGGAACCTCCCCCACTATGGCTTAGCTTTGCTCCCCCAGAGAGATAGCAGGTGCCATATATAAGGCACTGAGGGTTGCTTTGCCTGACCAAACCCAGGAGACCAGGTCTTACTGTGAATGTGACCTCACCACCCAGATTTCTCCAGAGGAATGGTCCAGTTGTTGGGCCCAGCACATCAGGCCCACTGAGACATGGGGAGCCATCTGATCCAAAACAAAATATTCCTCTATTGTTACCACACCCAAGCAACACTTCACAAACTGGGAGTTCACCAATCTTACCATTGCTGGAGATGTGAGACAGCAGAGGGAACCCTTCTTCACATTTTGTGGGCTTGTACCAAACTCTGTGAATTTTGGAACGGTGTATACGACCTATGTCAGAGCACACTGAACACACACATAGAGCTCTCCCCTAGGCTATTCATTCTTACTATGCCTTCTGCAGCTCCACATTTAGCTATCAGGAAACTGTGGTGGCTCACAGTAGTGGCTACAGAGGCCAAAACACTTCTATTGCAGTGGTGGTGCTCAGCTGATGTACCCTTCCTTCATAACTGGAATATATCCCTGGCAACACTGGCTAAGAACAAGTGTCTCAGTTACAGTACTTGTCCTTATCCAGGTCCCTTGTTTATAGGCTTACATAGGATTCCTTCTTTTACTATATGAAAGGTCAGGTTACTTAGGCCTCTTGACTTACTATTACATGTTGGATAATTGACAACCCAGCATTTCTCAGGATGACTAGGTACTTGACTTCCCAGTTAGATTTTGCTGTCTGCCCAGTATCCCATTAGACATACCATATAACAGATGTAACAGCCACACTGTGACTATTCACTACCTGCTTTTTCAGCCTTTTTCAGCCTCTTCTCTTCTCTTCTCTTCTCTTCTCTTCTCTTCTCTTCTCTTCTCTTCTCTTCTCTTCTCTTCTCTTCTCTCCTCTCCTCTCCTCTCCTCTTCTCTCCTCTTCTCTTCTCTTCTCTTCTCTTCACTGGAAGGTACATGGATAAGAATAATCCACACAGGTATGTCTTCACTGTATGGTCTGTTCTTTGCAACATGTATTTGTTTATTTAGGTATTTCTTTATTTGCTTATTTATTTATTTAAAATCTTGGTAAATGGGATAGGCTTGCTGAGTCGAGGCTCATTTTCAGGTGCAACCAAGGGGAAAACACAATAAGGAATTTTTAGTGGAGCAATATAAGAAAGCAATACAATATAAACTTACAGTACAAAAGCATACAAGGTGTTTGGATGTTAGACATGGATCTTGAATCTTGCATTACAAAGAGCATACAAGGAGACTGGATCTTAGACATGGATTTTGAATCTTACAGTACATTAGATAGACAGACAGATAGACAGACATACAGATAGATAGATACTTTATTTTTATAGTGCCCCATTCTGGGGACTCGGAGCACTTCATAATTCACAAATTAAAAAGAAAAGATGATACTAAAAGCATTCCACCATCAATTCAAGTAACAATTTCATTGGCACATTCAGCAATGTAGATACAACTATCTATCCATATGATGACTGTAATCCACAGTATTAACCATTAAAAGCCTGGTTAAATAAAAAAGTTTGTAATCCTTTCTTAAAGGTTTTCACCGAGAGTGCCTCCTGCAGTTGTTTAGGCAACGAGTTCCACAGGGTAAGTGTGGCCACTGAAAATGCTCTGTCACCAAAATACCACAACCTAACCCTGGGAACACTCAGGAGGCAACCCTTGGTGGAACGGTGAACCCAGGACAGGTGATGAGGAACAAGAAGATCTTGCAAATAGACTGGTACTCCATTGTGTATGGCTTTATAAATCAATAATCTGACCTTGAAGACAATCCTCCACCTAACTGGTAACCAGTGTAGTTAAGGAGGACAAGCGTAATATGACCGCACCTTCATGCACCCGTCAGTAATTTTGCCACCTCATTCTACACCATCTGCAGCCAGTCAAGGTTGTTTTCCTCTAGCTTCTGTGAGATCTTTTTTGAAAGGGAGCATGACTCCTTCCATAATCAGCAGCTGCTGCACATTTTGATTGGGACTTTTTATAATGGTTGAAGTCTGTGGTACCAGATAGGAGAAGACCTGGCAAACTGGTATTGAAACATGGATCCAACATTGCTGCTATAATGTAATGTTTAAATTCAAACACCATGGCAATCCTGTGGTCTGTTTTTAAAGACAAAGACAGCATTGGAGCAAGAGTGACACCTGTGCTTGCACCTTGCTCTTCAAATGTTTTCTCAGAATCTTTTCAGTTTTTGCATGAGAAGATATATGAATGGAATGACTGAACTTATGGTTGCACTGTCAGCACTCACTTTATGTGTTGCTTCCTCAAATGACTGTAACAACTGGTATAAGTATGCTATAAGATTCCACTGCCCAGAGGTAAGTGTGTCTTTCTTTTGCACTACTGTGTGGTCCACAGCATACTATTGCACTGCTTTGTATTGTTCTTAGAGCTTCACCAACATGTAAATGGTGGATTTCCACCTGCTGGCAACTTTGTGTTTTAGCTGGTAAATTGATCAATCATTCTGTTGTTGTAGATTCCACAAAATTTTTCAAGGTTGGCCAGCCCGGTGACACTGAGGATTGATGAGCTGGACACTATACCTCATGCCATGCTGGTGACTCAGGCTACAGACTGAGCTTGGTTTGCCAAGAGTTGGCAGGGGAGCAAGAGGATTGAGTGTCGGATGATGGCTCTTGTCTCCCAGGGATGGAGGTGATGTTGCCCTGCTCCTTGGCTGCCTCCTGAGGCCGAGTGGAAACATCAGAACTAGGGACACAAGAGTGATTAATTTAACTGCTGAACAGCTATCTTTGGTCTTATTTAGTTCTCCATTCAGAAGCCTGATGCATTATTAACTGTCTCTGAGCTGCAACTGGCACACTGAAAAAGGCAGGTGGAGACAGAGAAGAATTCTTTCCTTTTCTAGTCAGGGAGCATTCTGATTCTGATAAAGACCTAGCACATAAAGGAGATGATGATAAGGTGGGAAAATGCAAAGCCCTGCTCATTTTTTGAGGGGTTATGTGCTTGGTATGAAAGAAATATCTATACCACCTGTCTGTGTACCACTGCAACCTTCTCTGCAAAGCACTTTGTGACTTATTCCAGACTCACTGAAGTGGATGTATTCGCTGTGTCTTATGACCGATGTGACAAGGTTGCTTGCCTGTCCTCCTCTGCTGAAAGATGCCTTCCATAAACAGCATGTTTGTTGCATACTATCCTTTGGATCAAGGTGAAAGAAAACAAATAGAAAAAGATTCCTTTTTTATGGCTGCATGGGCAGAGTTCCGCAAATGCGACCCTGTGTTCTCTCACTGTGATGTGGCAATTGTACAGTCTGTACAGTGCTGACTCGTTTGGCTCTGTCCTCCGCAGATGGAGCTCCCCTCTGCAGCACGATCACCTCTCCCCCACGGGCCCACTACTTCACAGTGGCACTTTTGAGATAACTGTGCATGTGTGGTTTCATCATCTCTGCCATCTTTTGAATGGCAAATATGCTTTTTATACCATGATCTCCAGCTTGCCAGCATTGCTATTCAGTACAGGAAGTTTTCCAGTGAAGACATATCCCTTTTGACCTGGGCCAATAGGTTCTGGGATGTTAAGTAGTGGCACACCTGTAGATAGCTATAGTAGTCTTGGGATGGAAGTCCTAATTTCTGCTGCAATGTGACAAAAGGATTCAGGGGCCCCCTTCACCCCTTATCAGAAGGTCAGTATCTCTTAAATCCATGTCTGTTCCATCTCTAAAAGACAGTGTCTGTATATGAGGAAGTAAACTGGGATCTTCTACTATGGTGGAGAGTTCACTGGGTGAGCCATTCAGAGTTCTGACCCTTAAAAGGATGCAAAAAGTATGCTTTGTTCAAGGATTGGGTCCCTAGGGCCAAATGCAGGGATTCAGAGGGATGGGGAGGAGAGCAAAGAGGGGGACTGGGAGGTGCTGCGGCATCTCAATTTCCAGCTATCCAGAGTCTGTGTTGTTTGGACCTGGTCACCACCAACACCAGTTGGGCTACCAGGTAGTAGCAGCAGAGATCCAGCAGCACTAGGCCTCGTTTAGCTCCAGGAAGGGTTAGTAGTTTCCTTTTGAGTCAGTGCCAAACAGAGGCCCAAACAAACTTCAGAATGTTTCACTGAAGACATTTCCTGAAGGGTTCTAGGGGTTTTCAATGCAAGGGATGGGAAGAGAAAGTGAAATCTAGGGAGAATGTTCATCTTGATGGTTGCTACTCTGCCATCCACACTCAAGGGAAGCAGATTTCATAGTGCTATGTCCACTTGAACTTCTCCTAGTAATTTCTCATAGTTGAGGATGAAAATCTCAAAGGTATTTGAGGTTAGCCAGACTGTCTGGTATCTAACAATTTTCACAGGGGCCCACTTGAAGGGAAAGGAGGCTCTGAAGGCCTCAGGGCAGATATCTCCCAGCTTCACCACCACTGATTTATTGTAGCTAATTGTAATACCTGCTATGGAGCCATATAGCTCCAGTTCCTGGCAGATGGCTGGAACTCACTGCTCCGGGGAGATGAGGAAGAATCGGGAGTTGTCTGAATGCAACAAAATCTTGTGATCCCTCCTCCCTGCTTGGAGTCTGCTGGATCTCCAAGTTGTGCTACACCACTATCAGCCAATCACTTGATACAGAACACAAACAGATGTGGTGAGAGGGGGCAACCCTGCCTTGTGTTTCTAGTTAAGTGGAAACATTCTGATAGGATTCCCTTAACCTTGAATTCCACCTATGGAGATGTGCACAGGGTCTTATTGCTAATGTGGAACATGTCTACCACCCTCATCTCCTCCAGAAAGTGGTGTAGGAACCCCCAGTTCGCCCGGTTTAAGGCCTTCTCTGCATCCATAAAGACTGAAATTGCCAATTCTGGATGCTGTCATTGCCATGACATAATGTTTAATAATCTATAGACATTATCTTGTATGAGCTGATCAGAAATAAAGCCTGTCTGATCAAAGTGGACTGGGCTCCTCACACATGCCTGCAATTGGATTGTCAATATAGCTGTGAATAGTTTAAGGTCCATGTTGAGGAGGGAGATGGGGCTGTAAGACATGCATATTTTTGCATCTTTACTTGGTGGCCTGTGATGTCGGGGAACGCAAAATGTCGAGACAAAATGTTGGTGAGGGAATTACAGTGAGGATGAAATGGTGACAAATGTTTTCCCCCTCCCTGAGGTGCTATGATCTCAGAGTTGGTTAATTATGTTAGGGGGGGCAAAAAAAAAGGTGCCATTTGTGTCCTTGCCAAAATTCTGCCGCAATTCTGGGCTTGCCATTTCAGAGTCACCCTTATCACATAAAACCCTTTATTTGGTTTCACCAGTACTGAGATATTTGCATAATGCTATGAGGGTGGTTCCCTCTCCCCACCTTGCACCACTCTGAAGACCACCACCAGTGACTGCATTAGCAGCTCCCTAAAATGTTAAAGAATTCTGGGGCCCATCTGCCTGGGCCTGGAGGCTTCCCCAACTTCAGGTTGCCTATTGCCATTTGGATTTCCAACTGAGTTATTGGATCATCTAGGATTTCCTGGACCTTCTCTGTGAGGCAGTTCACAGTCATCTTACCAATGAAGGTGTCTAGTTTTTCCATCAAGCCTTTGGGTCTGTCTCAAGTGTGTAGCTTTTTGTAGAATTCATCAAAAGCACATGCAGATTTTGCAGGATCTTACTCAAAGGTGTTAGGAGTCCCTTGTGCGTGCAGCCTATAGACAGTGCAGCTCTCAGCTTCCCTGCATAGTTACCACACCAGTAGTTTCCCAGCTGTGTTGCTGGATTCATAGTGTCTCAGGCAGGAGTAGAGCAATGCACCTTCCAGCTTTGAATCAAGGAGATGGTTCAGGTTTACTCAGCAATTATGGAGTCATAGGTTAACCTGAACATTTAACACACTTGTGTGTTCTGCTCCAGGTTGACTAATCACTGTTCCAAAGACACCTGTTCCCACAGTTTCTCTCTTTTCTTGTGCAAAGCAAAGCTTATTGTGTTGCCAGTTATCACCACTTTAAGGTCATCCCACCATATAGGATCTCAGAGTGGATCCCTCATGCACCCAAGCAGGGGTGCATGGGAAGGTCCAGAACACCATGGACTGCAAGATGAACTGGCAGTACCTGGTAGTGGTGTTGGTACACATATGTCAGTGGTAACTGACAATACAGACAGCAGTAATGCTCCTCCATAAGGGTGTATGGAGCCCCCCACCCATCACTATTCCGCTGGCTGTGGGAGACAAAATAAACAAAGCAAGTGTCATGTGGTCCCCCATCCCCTGTAGTCTGATATCTATCCTTCTCTGGTGGTTCCACATACCCACCATCCCTGATCCCCTGTAGTGTGATATCTATCTTTCCCAGGTGGCCTAGCAGACCCCCTGTTCCTATCCCCAATCCCTTCATAATGTGACACAGAACCACTTCCATGGTGGTCTAGTGGACCCCCACCCCAACAGGTATTGCCTCATCACCCTGCTCCACCCTTTCTATCCCCAAACCAATGACTAGCACAGCCCTCCACTCTCCACTACAGCTGGCCACTGATGAGCTGTCAGTAATGAGCACATACTGTAACAGCTGCTTGTACAGTATGCACTCATTCTTGACAGCTCAGTTGGCAGCCAGCATGGTAGAGAGCAGAGGGCTGTGCCAGTCACTGGCTCGGGGATAAGAAGGGGAGCAGGGTGGTGGGGTGATACCTCCCGGAGTGGAGGATCCATAGACCACCAGGGAAGTGGTTCTATATCACACTATGAGGAGAATGGGAATGGGGAGGGGTGTCTGCTAGACCACCAGGGAAAGATAGATATCACACTAAAAGGGGATCAGGGATTGGGAGGGGGGTCCACTAGAGCACAAGGGACAGATAGATATAAAACTATGAGGGGATGGGATGGGGGACCACATGACTCTTGTTTTTGTTTCATACTACACATATCTGCCACAAGACAGGGCTATGATGGGTGGCATTCCCCCCCCCCCGGTGAAAAGTGCTCGGTGACAGCACTCACTCTTTCAACTTTACCCTCCCTATGCTCAGGGAGTGGATGTGCATGGGGGAATCATCAGTGGGGTTGTATAACACAGTTACGGCAGGGTCCCCCCTGCCATATCTCACACACTCCAGTGAGTGGCACTCTGTGTGATTCTGCATGTTTCTGAATCATGCAGCATATCAGCATGCCCCTGACAGTCCTCCCATATCACCCATGGTGCATTGCTTTCTACACAACCAGGGGATCCATTGCACACCTGGCTGGCACACATTTAGTGAATGATGCCAGGGATCTGCGAGACCCCCACTATGTGGCTATCATGCATAGGGCTACCTACACGCCTGTGACATGTGGCACGTGGGAACTGTGAATAGGGCCCATTATGCGCAAGCTTCCTTAACAATGTTAAGTAGTATAAGCAGCCAGATACCAGACATCTTTGTACTTTCTTCCATGAAAATCCTTTAATTCATAAATAAGTACTGTAATTTAAAAATACAGACAACTTCCCTGCAACAGTTAAAAAATTCACAAAGTAGCCATGCTACATTTAAGATAAAAGGCTCTGTGGCTAACATTCATATCTTGAACTGGGCAAATAACGCTGAACTCATATGGTGCAAATGGCTTAACTATTCAAATGCTGTTACAAACTAAGTGCACACAATGCAAAGATAAACTACCAAAACTGAAATTGGCACAAGTGTTCAGAGTTCAGCGCCCTTGCACTTCAGACCTAACATCTTTCCTCAGGGGGCATTATATGATGAGGACTTCAGTTATCTATGAAACAGTTATTTACATGGTTTGGCATGGTGGCATGGACTTCATGGGTGTTGTCCTGGTTAGGCGAGGCACAGTGCTCCAGATGGTCAGTCCTGGTGGTAGGTGTTTGGAGCTAGTAAATGTTGTTTCTGGCTTGTTTGTCTAGTTTCTTTTACTGATTCATGGTAGCTGATGGAAGACTGCTATTTTTGTTGCTGCAGTCAAACCTGTAACTTGACTGACATGGCACTGTTATCTTTAGATGTGGAAATATACCATACTTCCACTGCTCTACAATCCTCCCTATATATAATAAATTTAGTAAAGTAATCTTTTGCATCTTCCCTTCTGTGCAAGCGGGCTAGAATATATGTCTTACCCAGAAAACACGTTTATCAGACTGATAGCACTGAGCTGAGCAGGCAGAATGGGCCAAAAACTTTCCCTTGTTTTGGCAGAAGAGATCTGTACTCTGCTCATACTTAACATTCAAATAACAGTAATTTGCTTATAGAACCTTATCAGTATCTAGTATAAGCAAAAGGTTGTCCCAATGGGGGCTCACTTTTTAATAACTGTTTAAACATTTGAGAAATTACTAAATTGGTTATCAATGCATGAATTGAAAGTATTAGTGATTAAACAGTGTTTTAAAGGATTTAACAGTGTTTCAACCCCCATCAGGGATCCATGACAATGTCACTAAATTGCTCTCATGTCACACAATTTATATATTGGCATTTTGTAGACACATACAATAGGTAAGTATGCAGTTGTTAAATAATTATTAATGTTTTGTGTCCTCATGATAATATTGCATCTGCAAAGACATGATTATAAGAAACAAACAGCATCTTTTACTTTACAGAAATACAATTCTCAACAAAGGTAATAGCAAAAGGTTATGATAAGATGACGTTAAAAAGACAGGTAGGAAAATAATTGAGGTCAAGTTTATCTTATGAAGTTCAGGTCTGCATTATAAGGCTCTGTTTGACATTTGACCATAGTTTCTGACCCTAGGAGGTCCCACAAGTGCTACAGAATAAATAACATCTGCCTACCTATATAACCATAATGTCTCAACTTAATATTAAGACCACAGACAAGTTATTACATGCACCCAAGCCCTTGCTTGCTGTTTACAGAGATTTAACAGTCATAGTGATGTGTGCAATCTCATCTTTTAATGCACACAGCAGCAATAATTATAAAATTCATCTATAAGTTGTGATATTTATGAGGCTTAATATGAATATGACTATACTGGTAATATGGATACAGACTGACTAAGAGAGTAAAGAACAGTTTATCACAAAACACCATCTTCTATATAAAATGAGCAATATGAATACACATGAAGATTCAATTTATTTATAAAATCTTTTATTTATGACAATAGTGAAAAGGAGCTGCATTTATTTATTTAGTTTTTGTTTACAACAAAAGAAAGTCTAGGTACTTATGCCTATTTCAGCCTTGTGGGGAGGGGGGATACAGTAGAAGCCATTTGAAGTTGAACAAAGGTAAACTGTGAGTTGCATTTTATGTGAATGTGGTAACTTTGGGCTGGAATCATAGCCTAGAGGTTAGACTAACAAGCTGTGAATAGTCTTGGTACATCCAGTAGACCTGGGTTTGATTCCCTCAATCACCACTTGCGTACTGTATGACTCTAAGCAAGTAACTTTACCTCCACAGTGCTCCCAAGTAGCTCCTGAAAACAGGCATGAGTGCGTAATGAACCTTTCCCAGTTAAACAAACAAAAAGAATTGTAAGGTCTGGATGCCAGGGAAATTACCCCCACTCATTAGCTGAGATGTGAGTCCATGGACATGGTTTTGAAGGAAACTATAGCCCAACAGGTCACAAGGGAATAAGGGGAGATGGGGGTGTGACTGATATTCAGCGGGCAGTCCCAACGGCATCAGCTTAAGGTGCCCAATGCTACAGAATGGCCAGGGAATGTGTGGGTGAAACACATGTCCCCCTAAAATCATGAGACCTAGTATTGATGGTGAAGGTAAAGCAGATGATCCAGCATAGGGCCCCATGTTCAGCACCCACAGTGGAACCATGAGGAAGGTCACACTGGCAGAATGTACACCGGTTAATTCCATTCTCCTGCTGAATCTGACAAATGAAGACATGCAATTTGCATTAACATATAAATGAAGGATGGAGGATCCTATATATCAAATATTTGAGGTCCACACTGTCTTGAACAATAGTCTTGTTTTTTTCATCACTGAAATATACGTCCTCATTCATACTTTATAGATTCAGTATTTGATGTTAAAACAACAGGCAATCAGGAAAAATATCGGCTGAAATACCACAAAAGTCATATATACCCCATTATGGTTTGTCTTTTATGTTATCCCTCTTACAAAACTAGCTTTCAAAACAATCCTAGTACTATTTGAAAATGAAGTTATGTGTATTATGGATATCCTCTACTGGCTGAAATCCGAATGTACAGTTCTGGGGTCCCCTGACAAAATCTTGGACTTGAAACACATATGGACAGGAGGATAGTGTATGAAGGCATGTCTCAAGCAGTCTGACTGCGGATGAAAACACTTCCCCTGTTGCTTCTATCAAGGGAGAGATAGGGGGTTAATTTTCATAGCAGAAGAGCTTAAATCTTGCTTTCAATATGGATCATGGTCATGCAACCAGGTAAAATGCTCATTATTTTCTGGGACTTGCCATTTAAGTATGCATTGTAAAAATCCCAGTCTGCTGTAGTCTGTGTGAAGATAAAAGACATTCTTACAGAAATTGCCCATGGGTTTTGCATACTAAAAATGACCCAATGGAGGAAGCTGAGCAGGAATATTATGTAAACGCCTCCAGAAACAGAAGCAAACAGCAACAGACTCTGCTAAGCAAATGGAGGGATCTCTACATCCTAGAGCTTTTACTGCAGATCATATGCCTCTGATAGTTCCAGCAGGACATATGGGGGGTGGTCATTCGGCAACTGCTACAACAAGTGACATCCCTATGACTCCATATCAACAGACTGCTCCTGAGCAGGATATTGACTTTTGTAAAGAACTTGCAGGACTAATTCCTGATACTGCTCCGGAAATAACACTGACATTGCTCTCAGTTCCCAGAACATCTGCACATTGACATGATAACATGAATGAAAGTGAGCAGCTTTTGAAAGAGGTGATGCCCCCTTCCCCCATCTACTCCTGTGACAGAACAGCTGCAGATGATAACACATTGAAGTGGCAGGAGGCAGACACATTTCTTAGGACAGAAGGGATTCCCTTGAAGAACAAGTATGCTGTACTTTCCATGCATTCATACTGGGGGGACACAGAGGATGGTTTGGATGTTTCATCAGCAGTAATGTATCTACTCAACCTGATCCCTCTATGGATAATGAATAAGCCTCTACTGATACTCATTCCTTGAGAAGAAAGTACGCAACCTAGAAAAGGGAAGCCTGGGAAAAACAATGGTGATGATGTCTATCCCTGTATAATTTATGTTTTTCACTCTCCAGTTAATGTCTGATTTAACTGTGAAACTTGCTACTCTAAATGTTAAAGGCATTTAAAATCAACATAGGACAGCATCAACTTTTCCCATACTAAGAGACATGTTCTATAACATTGTTATCTTACAGGACACCTGTTTATGTACAAATAGGAAAATAGTTCAGGCCATAAAGAAATGGTTTGGGGGCCCCTTTTTTTGGTCTCTGGGCAGAGACCCATGTTCGGGTGTGGGTTTTCTGTTTTGGTTCAGTAGATATCCAGGTCTTGAGATTAGAAGACATAGTGCCAGGGACAGTACTCTTTTTGGATGTCAACATGGGCACTCACAACATTCATCTGATTGATATACTGTACATGCCTCTCAGTCCAGATTTGCAAGAGTTGAAATCTTAAAATAAATCCAACCATGCCTGTGTACAGGCAAAGACATTATTTTTGGTGGGGATTTCAATTGTAGTTTGTCACTATCTGACAACATTGGAAAGACTGAAAAATTATAAAGCAATTCTAATTTTCTGAACAGCATGTACCAACATATGCAAACTGAGCATACCTTTTATAAAGGGAATTTATCATCTCAGAAATACTTTATCTTGTTATCAGATTGGTTGCCATGTAATAAAGAAATAACTACACCTATTGAAACTTCTAACCACAGACTGGTAGGACTTCAGATAGATACCCTTGTAAATCCACCAGAAGTAGCTGGGGTTTGGAGATTAAATCCTTCTTTGCTGATTGGCAGGAAACTAAGTTGGACCTTAAAGAATCATGTAATGGTTTGAAAATTTTTTTTGATTTTTATGATAATCCTAAAACTTTGTGACTGGATACCAAATTAGATCAGAAGGATGTTTGTTTGCAGAAACATGCCAATTAGGAGGGTGGAGTACATTTCGTCCTGGAAACTTATGAGTTATAGTTGTCCTAAAATGGTGCATCTGGCAGGTAAGATGCCAATATATTCTACAACAAAAATCCATACCATTACATGTCCGCATAGACAAACTAGAGAAGGAAATGTTGGCCTTTTATGAAAGAGAAATTAAGAATCTCCCTTGCTTGATATTAGACGACTTATGGAAAACACCCCCCAGATTTATCTGGGATGAGATGTCTTGGTCTGGGATGTTTCAGGGTCACCCTTTTTCTTCTCTCCCTTTTAAGTTCTTTCTCTGTGCATTCTAGTGATAAATTATAAGCCTCAAGTTTGTGAATTCTTCATCCAATAAGCAGGAACATGCTTTAATTTTTGTTTTGTGGATTTCTTTGTGTGATATTTGATTTATTGTATCTTCTTCTGTTTGATTATATCAATAAAAAAAATTATCCTACTCTTTTCAAGAAGTGCCATAGGATCTTTATCATCCATTGTTGTCTCATCTGAAAGACTGCAACTCTGAAGTGCAGCAGCCCCCTCATGCTTCACTAAAGTATCAGTATTGGGATATTACCTCAGGTTTCTGGTGTGGGGCTAGAATCCACAAACTTCCAATTTTCCAACCTCAGAGGTGAGTGTGCAAGCTTCTAATCCACTGACACTGCTGTATGAAGTTTATGCAGTAGATTGTGTTCTAGGTAGGCTGTAGCAGGACAGCTATTGTGTAATGGTCTTGCTGGCAACACACTACCATCTGAAGTAGCAAAATTCCAAAAAGTCTTGTTATTTTTGTCATGCTGGGCAGACTCTACTGGTCGAGTGTAGCAGGGCTAGATGCAGGTGTGCTAATTGTATCCAGAGTGCATTCTGTTGCTGCAATTGCAAAAAAGTTTTTATTTTAATAAAAAGTATTTTTGTTTCCATTTCGAATGGAGGGGTGTAAAGGTAATTGGGGGGACGTTACGTATTTGAAGAGTAGGTGACATAGTGAGTGGGCAGAAGTTGGCAATGGAAAGGAAAAAATAGCTGTAAACATTCATTGCAACAAGAGACAGCAGACAGATCATGAAGAAAAAAAATATCATCCCTACAGATGCAGGTATATTATTCTTCTGTTTTTTTGTTTTGTTTCTTCAACTGGAAATGAATGCTTTTTATATTGATATTTGTATGTGTGTATTGACTGCCATTTCAATACCACAACATTATACTATGTATCACAATAATTTATTGTATGTCTTGTGTCCTGCTTGGCAGAACTTGTTTTTTATGGTGCATTATTCTCCTATAATGTACTGGTCCTGGCCAATCAGGATGCAGGATTCTTCTTACTCATTTTGTAAGTGTTTATTATTATATTTTGTTGCTGTGGCACATAATCTTACCACTGAAACAGGATTTGAGTAGCTAGAACATAGTTAGAACACAGATCTGTGAATCTGGAGAACGAGGAATGAATTACACTCCAACCAGTTACTCACTGTGTGATCTTAAGCATGTTAGTCAGGCTCTGTGTCCTGAACTTCCCATCACATCTCACTCTCACATGCTCTCTCTTTTTTTTCTTTCCCTTCCTTTATCTCACTTTTCCTCCCATTGCTTGGCTAATGGTTGGAGCAACTATTCATGGTCTGTAAAGCATTTTGTGATACAGTGTGTATGAAAGATGAGACGTTAAACCAAGGTCCCATCTGCGTGGATTGGTGGTAGTTCAGGTGGATGTTAAGGATCCCATGGCACTTATCAAAAAGAGTAGGGGGATTTCCCCTGTGTCCTGGCCGAATTTCCCTCATTCACTAAAAATATCACCAACAGCTTAATCTGGTTCAAGGTCAGTTGGCATTCATCTATATCCCCTTCCCCCAGATCATGCCTGAAAATAGGCAGGATTTGTCTAGTGCACTAACCCGGTCAACAAAAACTAAATAAATAAAATAAATAAATATTTAAAACTAAAGCCCTTTCTTTCTTTCCTTATATTCAGAGTTGTGACAAGATGCTCAACAGAATTTTAGGCAGACCTATAATTTTGTAAGTGGTGCAGATATTCAGGTCCTTGCTAAGCAAGCAACATGTCCAGAGATTTCTATTGAGTTGTGACAGATCATTTGTTATCAATTATCTGAACTATGAAAACTCATGAAAAGGTGACAGGAGTTGTTTCTGGTTAATAAGTTCCAGTAGCTTTAGAAACCAGTTCCATTAATCACACATGTTAGACAACTCAGCATGACATTGACTCAGTGTCAGAAAGACAAGAACATGCTTGACTTTGAAAATAGGAACATAAGCAAGTACAAGTGAACATAAGTCATTATGGCTTTTCAAGTCTGTCCATTACTGGCCATCAATCATAACCATCAATTTCCATATAAAGTACTTATCCAACTGAGTTTCCAATGAATACACGTTAGAACAATAACTACATAAACATTTCAAGAAAACTTTCTTAACTTTACAATTCTGAATATCTTGGTTGGTATTTATAAGACACAGGTTATTAACTTATTTAAGATTTTATTTTAAAAAAAACTTTATGTTTATGTGTGGGGATGATTTTTGAGTGTGATAGTATGTTGTACATTATATGTGTGGGCAGTCACATGACAGGCAGAAACTTTGGGTGGGATATATTTAAAGGATCCAATGCAGATGCAAATGACTTCATCCATGTTCACTTGATAGTACCAAAAACTGGGGATATGTATATGCAAAGAATCCCAAGTTTTATATGACAGCTCCATGATCTATGGCAATGTGCATCAATAGGTACAAAAGCAGCAAGCTATATCTGAAGATCAGACACTACTATACCTCCTGTTCCAGTGATGTTGTAGAAGGGGTGGCAAGCATGCATGACGTTAGAATTCAGTAAAGCTAGTGTACTGTACACAATGAAGGCACCATACAGCTGTTGATGTGATGATGTCATGCTAAGCAAATGAACATCTGATCTTGTATTTAACTTTCTTGTTGAAGGCAATCAGTATAAAAGGAAAGACAGTGGAGAAGCAAAATGCTAGATACAAGCGTGTGTCATTTAGGGCAGTGCTGCTTTCCTTAGAAACTGAGATCTGGTAAAACCAAATGGTGTTCTCTATTCCAAAAAGCAGTACATATATAGTAACAAATGTAACAACCATTTTAGCTGCTTGCTGTTCAGCTGTAGTTTCTTGGTTTCGGTCAGAACTCCTCTTCCCTTTCATCTGCTTTCCATGTCTGTGCAAAAGCAAAAGAATGTAGGTGCTAGCCAGAGCCATAAGAATTACAAAGATTGCATCTCGAGCGAAGGAGAAAAATCCAATAAGCTCAAATAAAAATCTGTTAGGATAAATTGAAAGGCAATACCCCAAGTTAAAAGTGTTTTTCAAATCAGTCATGTTGCTGCTAACAACAGGATACAATGCTGAGCTTAAGCTGGACACTATGCTAAGAAGGAAAAGAAACATGATGATAAGCATGAGATATTTTTGCATTTTGGTTTTAGCAATAGCCCATGTGGGGTTAGTAGAGGCCAGTGTTGCACCCTGGAAGCAACTCAGCAAACAGGTTAGGCTGATGGCCATCACTCTTGATGCCCTCATTAAATGCAGATTAAATTTACAGTCAAGGTCAGCATAGAAATATTTCACTCCAAACACAAAGAGGGAATGTGGGAGCCCTAAGGTAAAAAGAAGCATCAGATTTGACCCTGCCAAGGTGGAGAGTATTATCTCTGAAGGCATCATCTTTTTCTCCTTGTAAGCAATGCTAGACAGGGATAGCATTATCAGAATATTACCACACAGGCCAATGGCAGTAGTTAAGCAGAAAATAACTCCTTTTATGATGTGTTGTGTTTCCATTTTTCACCCTGCAATTTGAAATATTATATGCTTATGAGAATAAGAAAAAAAATGCTTATTTCATCATTACTGTTCTATCATCTTTAAATCAGAGTCCTTTGGAAACAAATTATTTCTGTTGCATCATCCAAAAAGTTGCTACTAAAGAGAAATTGTTCTTATGTGAGATTTTTATGTTTAGTTTATTTTATTTTAGTAAGCGGAAAAGACTAGAGATGTTGCAGAGTTTCCTTCACCAATGAAGTTCCAGCAAAGTTAAAAAATTCACCTTCATAAAACATTTTGCATCACTGATTTGCATCTTAACCATTTTGCAATGATTTTATCTGGCAAAGAAACACTCTTACAGGTAAAGTCAGGTGATGGCACAGGGAGTTGCAACTTGCCCGGTGAAATTGTATGACTTTCCTGGAAAAAAGGCCCACTTTGCTGATGAAAACATCTCAGATTTGGCATGGTGCACTTCACAAATTTGGCAGACTTTGCCACTTAATTCACAAGGTGAAGTTTAACAATTTGCACAGCTCTAGTAAAGACCCAAGAGCAAACATTTCCATTTTCATGGTTGACCTAGGAATACATACACAAACATTAAAACAGGATAAACATACAGTGTAAGCATTTTAAAAAAAAACAGTCTCATGTGATTAATCTAGAATCTGTTCCCTATGCAACAGTGCTGTGTGGAATTTTAAAACTCCACAGAATTTTGGAAAAATCCCACCTTATTCTCACTTATTTCTATCAGCAGCAAAATTCTGAAATTTTTAATAGTGGAACGGTTTTTGCATAAGCAATAAGGCATGATGGGGTTTGCATGGACACATTTTACCACATGGACAAGGGCATAATAGGGCATGAGGCCAAAGGCTGAGTGACTTTAACCACTGGTCATGTGGTAAAATGTGTCCCATGCACATCCTAGAGTGCCTTATTACGCTCATAAAATTGGCTCCTTTTTTTAAAACTTTTTATGGTTGGGAAAAGCAGGCTTATATGTAGAAACAATAGATTTATGTGTGTGCATTTATGATAAAATAGTCCTTCCACCCACTACAGATGATGTCATTGATGATGATGTCATTGTATTAATGCTTACTTTCTTCTTGCTGTTTTTTTCCCCACATTCAAGATATGGAATGTTTATCATAGAATGTTTAGCATGGAATACATGGATTCAAAATTCTGCACGGTTCCATTGGCAGAATGTTTCTCTCCTAACACTCTGTACACACAGATAACAAAGGCCTTTGTTACAGCCAGAGACTCAATTATCTCACTGTCAGGGCAAGAAGAAGACAGTTGCCTGATGAGCAGGTAAAGATAGAAGGGCGATTTTCCACTGTCAGCAAAGAAACAGTTGTAGTGAAAACTATAAACAATACTTATTGTTTCTAATTTCTTTATGTACGTAAAGAGAATGTGATAATCAAGAAAACTACAGTTAATTTGTTTTATTTTTTATTTAAGGTAGTTTTATTTTTAGGGCCCAGATGGAGGGTTTTTTTGTTGTGTAAAGGTAGCAGCCATGTTTGTGGTGGAAGATCAGTTCTGGTTGTAGGGGGCTAACGGAAATGCCTGTGTTCCAAATGCCCATTGATCTGGGTTCCAGACTCTTTGCAGTCCTCTTTTTCAGCCATGTGTAAACCATATTTTACACATAAATAACAGCCAATCAGATTCCATGATTTTACACTGCCATTTTATAAAGATAAGTAATCTGCAGTTTATATAAACTGTGGAAATTTTTTCTGCAGTCCATGGAAAATGATTCTGTGGTTTATCAGATTCGTGGAAAGGTATTCCATGGTTTACATACAAATGCTTGCTGGAATTTTGCATAATTCAAAAAGAAATTCCAGAAAGCATTTTAGAAGCAGAATTTGCCATGCTGCATAAATTCTGCCAGTGGAATTCCACATTCTGCACAGCTCTGCTGAGCACCTTCATACTGGATAGCACTCATGTATTGCCACTTTCCATCCAGGGTAGGCTTTGCTTCCATCATTTTGCACTGAGAGTCTTACCTTCTAAGTTACTTTCCTGTTTTCAGACTCACAATGACCCCAACTATCAGAATCATGTGGCTGGTTCCCACTCCTTCTGGGCTGAAATTATAGCTATGGCACACAAATTCCTAACATGGACACATCATGTGTCTGTAGTTTCTGTTTTTAGCTTTTGTAGATTGTTTCTGAGGTATTATACAGTCCAGTGTTTAAATGCTGCAGGGTCCTAAAAATTTGAAGTAGGGACAGAGGCATTCACAGGAACAGTGATCGGGGGGGGGGGGCAAAAATTCTGACAAAGTTAGGCAGGTCTGGGGGCATGTTCCCCCAGAAATGTTTTTTTAAAAAAATCACTGTTAATGGTGCATTGTCCTGCATTTTAAAGTTAGGGAAGATATATTATAGCCCACCATGATGAAGCACTATGTTATAAGGATGTTACAGTTTCTTAGATCAGGAGAGGAGACTTGTACCCCAATAGTCAAGTATGCAGGCAGAACAGCCTGACAGCTGGTAAGGTCAACAGTGTCCCCAGCCAATGCCATCTGTCCCTGTTACCCGACCCCCCCACCCAGTAGTAGGCAGGCAAAAAGCTATTTTTATTATTATTATGATTATTTTTATTACAACTGCATCTGCTTGTACATTCAAAAACAATAACAAATGTATTCTGTGGTGGTAGCATGGTGGTACTCTGGAGAGGAGAGACTTGTATTTTTTCATCGACACTGCCAACAGTCATCTTATGAGCAGTCAGAGCAGTAACTTGTATGGTAAACTACAGCAGCCAGAGGCTGGAGTAGGAGCACAAACTGTCCTCATCTGGACCGGACCATACGTCCATCTCTGAATCCACCCCCCCATTGCACTTGCAGACAACAGAGACATGACATGCTGCAGCACAGCAGTTCATGATGAGCAAGCTCTGGCCACCAACCACACACATGCACTCTGTTTGCTGTCTGTGAATTCACTTTTTATTACTGTCTTCCACTCTGGTCTGCCGATGGTGACCTCCTGAACACTGAACTGGTCCCCCCCACCCTGGTCCCAATTCTATCCCACCTGATCATAGTGCCAGCCACTCCACCAGCAGTTCAGTTTGTCCTCCTCCCACCCACCACCAGTCAGTCAATCTCTGAGAGTGGCTCCGTGTTGTCCTAGTTGTCAGCAACAAGAGGAACCTTACTGAAGAAGGAGGAGTAGACTTGGATGGAGACAGTCTTTTCTCCTTCAGGTAAGACAGAGATTCATCCCATGTGGTGGTGGGTGGATGGAAGGATGGGGCAACGTCATGACAGGGATGGGACTGAGAAAGATGGTGCCACCAAGCAGAATATATCTGAAAGATACAAAATATATACAAAAGATGGCACACTCAGGCATTGTTTTAAAAATATTTTCACTGAATACATTCTTTGAAAAATGTAGTCAGTGCTTTATTAAGCAAGTTCCATATACAGTCAAGGTGCTTTATATGGGACTTGTCTAACAATCCCACTGATCTAATTTTGCACATAATAAAATAAGTGAAAACATTTTTTCAACAGCTGTTGAGTGCACCATCTTTTGTATCTGTTCTCAACACTTATAACACCAGAGATCATCTCTCTCATCTATTCATCAAAGTTAGTCTTAAACAAAATGTAGTAATCATGACTCTATTACCTCACATAGATGACTAGATGAGAGAGACAGTACAGCACAGTGGGTTAAGGTTCTGAGCTGTAGATCTAGAGACCTAGGACTGAATCCCACAGCCGCCTAGGTGCATACTGTGTGATCATGAGCAAGTCACTTAACTTCCTTGTGTTCCCAAGTTGAATCTGGAAACAAGCTTTGGCTTAGTGTGCTACTTCTGGTTAAACAATGTTCCCTTTCCCTTTCACTTGGAAGGCTATTACACTTTCCTACTCTTTGTGTGAAGCGATGCTTTGTCCATCTTTCTATTTTATTTATTTAAGTTTATGTATCCAGGATTTCCCAGCAGAGATGTCAGATCCCATTAACAGTGGGTAAGTACTACCTATTTGTCAGGAGAGGAGGGACTGGAGCATGAGGTACAGTAGGTCATGTGACCTGCACAGTGAGCCAGTGATTCTGGCAGGATTTGAAACAGGGAATCATCTGGTTTTGCAGGTCTGTGGTCCACCCACTGACCTACACTGCTTCCACTACTGAGTCAAGATTTAAAATTTCAGTAAAGCAGTAAGTTCCTGGAGGAATGAATCCAAGTCAATAAATTCATATACAACTCAGGGGAGACAGATAGCCAAGTTCACTTGCTGGAGGAAGATTGCAACACCTGAATCAGCAAATCATCTAGCCAGTGCAATGTTTCTGAGGAGGGACAGAGAAAGGAATCCTGGTACCCATCCCAGCAATCTGTTACCTCTTAAAAATATAGCTTGTTGCATTTTTGTTCTCTTTTTGGCAGTTCTTCTGGCCCAAGCTCCCTTTACTTTAACTTCTGCCAGGGGCCAGACAAGCACTGTGCTTTTGCCCACCCTGTCCCCAGATGAGGAAAGCAGTCCTATGGACAATACAGTGGCAACTGAGGAAAATTGGGAAGATTAAGTGACCTGGTCAGAATCACACAATCTGCAAGTGGAGATTGTGGGAATCAAATCCTGGTCTTCTGGATGTACCAAGCTCATTCACAGCATGTTACCCTAACCTCTAGTCTATACTGCCAGCCCAACCATATATCAGTGCTCCCAGACTGATTTTGCATTTTCCCTAAGGATGCCAAATTGCTCTGTTTTCCCATATAGTCAATGCAAGTCTATGGGAGCAATTGTCCTGTAAATGGCTTCATTTCCCTGCAAAATACAAGAATCCCTGTAGGTCTGGGATCCCTGAGACAGTATATGCCCAACTGCTCCTCCCCTCTCTTATCCATGCCATTCATACGGGTCTTGTCTTTCCTGACTCTATAATAATTAAATAATTTTTTTTCCCTCCAGCCAGTGTTGAGTCCTGTAATGGATCTGTAAGGATATCAAGGTCAGCTGTAAATCTCTCCTTGTTGAGCACAGCATAGGACTAGAATGTTAGCAATGCAAACCAGGAGTACAAGTTTAACTCCTTCTCACCTGAATTAAATAAAAATCAATGCAAAATGTTTTTCAGATGTGGCTCTATCTTAGGTGTGCAGAGTTAACCTGAAGGAACAGCTACTGGGGTTATGGCCCTGGCCCTACTACATAGATTTATTTTTTGGCACTGCCAGTACTCCTTAAATAGTTACTGCAGTTCAACCCCAGTAAACCCAAATGTAATTCCAACAGTGATATAGTCTTTCTTAAAGCTGAGTCAGCAAAAATTCCTGTACCTTGGTTCTCAAATACTTCACCTGATACTTTGTACTAGTGAGTATGTTAAATTCTGTATTTCTTTATATCACTAATGTTCTATAAGTCCCTTTGGGACCTGTGCTTATGTAGTCACAGATACAAATCCACAAAGGTAGCACATCAGTGCTACTGCATTTGTGTTACCTGGAAACAGTTGGATGTTGTTTGTCTTACCTGATGATGGCTGGCTGTGGTTGCTTGTGTGGTCTCCTTCTTTTGCTGCTTAGGTGATGGTGGTGGGGAGCTGGAGTTTTAAACCCTAATGCCACATTTTTCTACCTTTGTGGCACTAAGTTGAACCCTAACTAGTGCATTAACACAGGTGCTGCAAAGAATATATATATTATAGTGGTGTGGTATATTTGGGTTGAGTAGGCACTTTAATGTTAAACCTTGAATTTTGCACTTTAATCACTTTGCAACCATTCAACGAAGTTGGATGAACTTTTGCATGTGCAGATCTCTTGATGTGACAAGTTGCATGTTGGTCAGATTAGTGAATTTTGCGCTGCTCATAGTGAAAAAATATAAAAGTTTGCCTTTTTTGCAGTTTTTTTGTCAACACGCTGTGTCCAAATGGTTTGGAATTTTGATCTGAAATTCTCATGGTAGAAAATACTTGCTCCTACAGAGAATGCCTGCATTGTTTGGTGAAAAATATTAATCTGTTCCAAAGTTATTTAATTTTAAAATTTCAGATTCTGAGCACGCTCAGTCCTTTCTTTTGGATAGAGGAATGGAATGATAAATGATTTTTCTGTGACAAAAAAGGATCATTCTCTTAAGGGCCAATCCTTGTTCACCAGAAAAAAATCATTTTCTGTGAACCACCATCTTGTTTTTTGTTTTTCCCACCAAGAAACAATCATAACTGTGCCCATAGATGCATATTACACACATTAAAGTATGTATTTTTCTGATCAGGAGTTAATGAGCTATGCTTTGTGGTTTTCGACATCTGTAAACCCCCAGAAACATTTTTTAAAAAGGGTTTAAATCTTTTTTTGTCACTCACCAATTTTTTTTTTTACCATTCCTTGTTCATGATGTGAAAAAGGAAATGGGCTGGCGAAAAAGGATTTCCAATTTTGATGATCAGCTGTCCCTTTTCATGACCATATATCCCAGCCTGGCCATCTGGTCATAAAGAGGGACATCTAGTCATCAAAATGGGAAACCCTTTTTTGCCAGCCAATTTCGTTGTTTGCATCACGAACAAGAAATGGTGTAAAAGGAAATAGCCTGGTGAACAAGGATTTTGCCAGGGCCATCTGGTTGTCAAAACAATGGCCATCTGGTCAGAAGAAAAAGGATCCTTTTTTGTCAGATGGAATCCTTTTCTGCAACCACATAAATGGATTGGCAGAAACTGATTCTGCCTGGCAAAAAAGGATCTTTATTTGTGTGGCTTTTGGCTTTTTTCTCTTTTTTTATATGGGCCCCTCCCAAGAAAAATCCCTGGTTTCTGGTGGCATCCAACACCCTCTGTTTTATATATATCATATATTGTCAGTGTCAGTGGCTCAGCAGGTAGCACACTTCCCTCTGAGGCCGGGAGATCAGAAGGCTGTGGGTCCTATCCCCACACCAGATACTTGGGTTAATATCCCAATACTGACACTGTAGTGCAGCATGAGGGAGTTCTGCACTCCTGAGGTGCCATCTTTTGGATGAGATGTTAAACCGAGGTCCGGTCTACCTGTTCTGGTGGTTGTTCAGGTGGACATTAAAGATTCCATGGCACTTTTTGAAAACAGGAAGGGAAATTTCCCCAGTGTCCTGGCCAAATTTATTCCATTCACTAGAAATACCACCAACAGCTTAATTTGGTTCAGTTTCAGTTGGTTACCATCTGTATCCCCACCCCCAGGTCACCCCTGAAAAAGGGACTTCTAGTCTCAGTGGGCTTATCTGGTCAACAAACTTCAATAATAAAATATATAAATAAATATATATTTATTTCTTTATTTAATTCTGTATTTTATAATTTTTCCTATCCCCACCCACATTTTTGGGGGGATCATAAAGGTCCAAAACCTTTTCCCTGGTGTTCATTGGTACCCCTCCACCCTCCAATGTCCCCACCATCATTGGTGGCAGCGGAGGTCCCTTTATTTATTTTTCGTCTCTGAAAAGGAAAACCATCCTTCATTGTTTTTTGCTTGTTTGTGAGCTGTAAAAAAAGAGCCCATTGTCGATGTCACCTGTACCTCCTGACCTCCCACTGTGTACGCACCTCCCCACACCCCTGTGACATCCCCACAGACTGCCACTCACCTATGGAGGTCCCAGGTTCAAGACCTGTTCCACCAATAAAAGACACATCTTGCTGCTCGAACCGGCAACCGCAATATGAACTAAGGTAAATGTGCTTGAATGTATTTCAATGGGCGTTCAACTTTTTTAAATAACTGATCATGCCTGCACCCCCTACCCAACCACCCACTGTGTACCCACCTTGCCACACCCCCATGTCATCTCCACAGTCCACCACTCACCTATGGAGGTTCCAGGTTCTGGACCTGCTCCATTGATCAAAGACACATCTTGCTGCTCAAACTGTCGACTGCAAAATTAACTAAGGTAAATACACTTCAACGTATTTCAATGGGGGGTTCGACTTTCAGGTACAACTTGGTCATTTTTCATCATTTTGACCCCAAATGTCCATATACTGTTTTGGGGAACCCTTCTCATGAACAATATGACTGTCACTAGGCAACTCCCATCAGAAAAGTGATTTTGCAGTTAGTTGGCGAAATCACCTTTCCAGTGGGATTTGAGTAAGGACAGTCATACTGTTTATGATGTGGGCCATAAGAAGGCTATGCTGAACATCTGGGATCAGGATTTAAAAAAAATGGCTGCATTATGAGTATTCATTTCAGTCTTGCTATGCACGCTAGTAACTCTGGAAATCTGCAATATTTTCACCCATATTTTCAATATAGCCTTGTTATTTCCCGACCTCATATATGTGACAGCTGTCAGTATTCAAATCCTGGCCAAAATTTGTTTTTGCACTTCTGGCACTGAATGGCATTGTAGTTGCACAGAATTATGTTTGGGCAGGGATTTGAAACTTTTCTCTACTGGAACATGTGGGTGAGGTTATAAGAAGACTATGTTGAATATTTGAGGTCAAAGTTAATAAAAATTGTACCGGTATAGTTATTTGACTCAGTTTCACTATGCTGGCTCATAACATTGGATATTTTTAATATTTTGAGCCCACATTTTCAACATAGCCTTGTTATTACACCAGCTCATGTATGTCACAGCTGTCATTTTTCAAATCCTGTCCAAAATGTGGTTTTGCACCTGCGCTGTGCATTGGTGTTGTACTTGCACAGAGTTACACTTTGGCAAGGACTGAAAAGGTTTCTGCACCAGGAACATGAGGTGGGGTAATAACATGGCTATAGTGACAATTTGGTGACTGCTGTGCTACAACTGGAAGTGCAGGGGCTGGAGGGCCTGTGCTTCCACAGCTAGATACATATTAGCATTTATGGAGGTATGGGAGTGCAGGGTCAGAAGAACCCTGTGCTCACAGAGTAAAATAAGGATACTATTATACTAGCTCAAAAAGTAAGAAAATAAATTGCAAAAAACTTTGTTCATCCACCATTAGGGTTGAGGCATCAAATGTAGGGAAGAAGAAACTTAGGGTTCCCAAGCCTAAGACCCTACCACCACCCTGGACTTCCAACCCTAAGACACCACACCCACCCTGCATGCAGGAACTGGTGTGAGGGGTGTGCCTTCAGGTTGCAAACCCTAATGCTCACCCCATTCCATGAGTAAGAAAGGTAAGATGGGTACAGCATAGGAGAATGGGGTAAGCATTAGAGTTCACAACCTCAAGGCACATCACTCACACCTGTTCCTACATGAAGGTTCAGGGTGAGGTCTTATGGTTGGAAGCCTAGGGTGGGAGTGGGGTCTTTGGCTTAAGAACCCTAAGTTTGTATTTCCCTACTTTTGATGCCTAATCCATAATGGTGCATTAAAGAAGTGTTTTTGCAATATATATATATATATATATATATATATATATATATATATATGTATAGTCATGGTAGTGCCCCTATAGTTAGGGGTGAGTAGCATGTTTAACATTAAACCTCACATTTTGCACTTTAATAACTTTAGAGCTGATCAATGAATTTGCACACTACCTCGCATGCCCTATCCCATGGGGGAGATCTCTTAATGTTGCAAGTTTGTTCTGGTTGAACGTGCAGATTCTGAAATCCAGACAGTTGGAAAAAGTCATAAAGTCGTCTCTTTTTGCAGTTTTTTCCTCATCGTCTTGCAACCAGATGGTATAGATTTTTGGTGTGATTTTTCAATGGTAGAAATACCTTGGTTAACAGAACTGCCGTGCTTAGTTTGGTGAAAAAATATTACTCTGTTGCAAAGTTATTCAATTTTCATTTCCCATTTTGTTTTAAACGGGAAATCACTCCAGGACAGAGGGAGAAAATTCGACAAAGAATTTGATTTCACTATAAAAGGATTTTGTCTTCCCACACCCGTTCCATTTTCATGAGAATAAAATCCTTTTTTGTGAGAGAAAATACCTTTTATGTGAGCCACCATCCTGTTTTCCATTTAAAAGAAAATTAAAAAGCCACAAAAATGACATCCTGAAGAGAAACCACCACACCTAGCTGGTTGATCAGGACCCCCTTAGGTGCAATCAGCACCTCAATGTTAGAGATATGGCTCAGAAATGTTTTATTTCCTATTTGTAATCCTTTGTGATCACTTGATACAAAAAAGTAATCCTTTTTCATACCTCAAGTCATGAAAAAGGATCCTTTTTCATCACTCAGTAATCCTTACTAACACCCTTTTCATAGTGTAGTGTCCCACCCCCACCCTGATCCCCAATCACTATGCTGTAATAAAAAAAAATGTCCATACTCTAGTAGCACCCTCACCCTCCAATCCCCAGATTTAATTGATCTTGTTGGTGGTTAGTAGCTGCCCTCTTGTATATTAAAAATTATCTGAAACAAAGAAAACTGTCTCTCAGTGCCTTTTTTTTTAATCCTGAAAAAAAGAAAACAGCTCCTTGTTGTCTCCTCCATCCCCCTGCACCATGCAGGTAGCAATAAGCTCCAGAAATGTTTTCTTTCTCATTTCATTTGCATTTTGGAGTTCGTTTTCTTTTTTTTTTTTTTTTATAACCATCTTTATTGCATTTTAGAAAAACATACAGACAGACATACAGCATCCCCTCGGGATCCCCGGGTACCCACCCAAAATTGGTAGGACAACTATGTACAATGACTATGTACAATCACAGCTGCAGAATTTACCCTTCCCCATATCCAGACATTTGCTCTATCCTAGCGACACTCAATTTAAGATCTGCCCATTCTGAAACAAAACAAGTACCACTAATCATAAGGGATGAACTTAACCCAAGGGCCTATAGTTCCCAAAACCCTACAAACAATATGGGGTTGGTCCTGCAGCTGTGTCCCGAGAAGAGAGAGCCCTGAAGAGACTTTGTTTGGCAGTCCAGTACCTATCTACTCTGAGATACACATAAGATCGAACCTAGTACAGAATCTTCCAAAATAAAATAAAAGGAAATCCCAAGTAGGCCAAATACGGATATTAGAAATTTATTAATTTATATACCCATCACCTCAATTAACTACACTTAGACAGACAGACCGGTGATTGGGAAGGTTAGACTGAAGTGCATAAATTACCTCTAAGGTTCTCCACCTCTTAATATATGTTCCTTTTCTGCCGTCCCGGGACATTTGCCGCTTGATCCTGCCTAATGTCCTCATAAGGTCCGCTAACCATTGGTCATATGTGTAGATACAATCACTCTTCCAATGCCTAAAGACATAAGCTTTAATTAAAGCAGACATCAACGCTATATGGTACCTAATCTGCAACCCTGAGATTTGGGCCTATATCCCCAAAATACAAATCTTAGGCGAAATAAACTCAGATAGTTTAAGAAGGGTCCATATTCTGCTTAACCTGAACCCAAAGTGGATATATCCTGGGACAGTCCCAAAATATATGCAACGTATCTCCCGAACTCAATCCACACCTGAAACATTGATCTGTCTGTCTAAGCCGCCTAGCACATAGTTTGGCGGGGGTATAGTACAAATTGGAAAATATAAAAAATTGCATGGTCCTATACTTGGGAATAAGAATGCAGACCACGCTTTTCCAAATTGCTTCCCAGTCCGGTCTCAGAAGGGTATCCTTTTTTTCCCAGTATGCTACCCTCGCAGAGACCTCCCTACCTAAGAAGTCCAAGAGCACACTGTACGCCATTGACAGGGGTTTATGTGCACCATTAAGTTCCTTAAGGTTGTCCCAGGTAAATGGAGTCCCTGGAGGACGTGTTTTCCCTCTGCAGTTTCTGTAACATTTTGGTAATCTGAATCTTCTTAAAAAAATTAATACCTCTACACTGAGGCGGAAACACCACTTTGCCATCTATAATAAAATCTGCCCAGACAAGATTAGAAAGCTGCCGAGCCCAGTAGCTCCTAATTATCCGGCCGCCAACAGTCATATTAGGATTACCCAAAATAAGTTGATCTCTACAGCCCTTCTGAAGCTTTTTACGAACCGGGGATAAGAGAGCCCATCAGGCCAGGACTGTCTTAAATATTGGGAAATCTTTACCTACTTCTGGCAAATTTGCCGGATTGGTAAATAGCAATGAATCAGGGGAAATACCCTTATCTCTCAGAATTTGCCTTTCAATACGCAACCACATTGGAGTGTAGCCCTCTCCTTCACAGGAGCTATTCCACCGACTCATTATAGATAATTGCCCGGCTACATAATATAAGTAAAGGTCTGGAATTTTAAGACCCCAGACTAAAAAGGAAGTCAAGAAACCGTATGCTTCCTCCTTGAAGTTTAAAACTCATAGAAAGTCAGAAACTAATTTTGTATTCTAATGAACCAAATCTTAGGAATATCGTGAGGGGACAAATATATGGGATACAAAAACCTAGGCAGTAGGTTCATTTTGATTAAACCCATTCTAGCCGTCAGATTTAGGGGGAGCTTACTCCACCTACCCAAGTCTGCCCTAGCTGCTACCAGTACATTATTCAAATTTGCCTCTACTCCCTGCTGCAGATTAGGAGTGACCCAAATACCAAGATACTTAATACCACATGGAGCCCAATTCAGCTGCAGCAACTCGAAGTCTGCCTTATACACATGCGGGGTAAGGGGGAGAACCTGCGTCTTGTTCAGGTTTAATTTGTAATTCGAGACCACTGAAAATCTGTTTATAACCTCCAAAACCCTTCCAAAGCTCTTCACTGGGTCTCGAAGATGCAAAAGAATGTCATCTGCGAAAACTGAGAGCTTCAACTCCCTCCCCTTAACCACAATCCCCCGTATTTCCGGATCAGACTGAATCGCCCACAGCAAGGGCTCCAAATAGATATTAAATAAAATTGGGGAGAGGGGACAACCCTGTCTGGTCCCATTATCGAGGCAAAATTCTTTTGACAAAAAACCATTGCAAAGGACTCTAGCCATAGGTGCGGCATAGAGATTCCTAATGCCCCTGAAAAGGCCCTCCTGGAAACCCATCCTCTCCATAGTAGCAAATAAAAAGGAGTGGGAGACCCTATCAAAGGCCTTCTCAGCATCCAAAGAAAAAAGTGCCATATCTGAGCAGGAGCCAGAGGCCTCCAGAAGCACATGATGAAGCTTCTGCAAGGCATCGTGAGGCCCCCTACCTGGCATAAAGCCAACCTGGTCCTGGCTGATAATTAGAGGAGCTATCTTTAAAATTCTATTAACTAGTATCTTAGATAGTAATTTAATGTCCTGATTCAGGAGGGCAATAGGCCTATAGCTCCCTGGTAATTCTCCGGGTTTATCTGGCTTGGGGATAAGTGTAGTATAAGCCTGGTATAATGGTAAATGAGGAACCCCGTCTGACATGATGTTAGAAAAAAGCTCCAGGAGAAGAGGGACGAGAGTTTGCGAATGAGCTTTATAAAACTGAGCAGAGAGACCATCTGGTCCTGGAGTTTTACCCTTGGGCAACGCATTAATCGCATCCCTTATTTCAGCCTCTGTTATAGGAATCGCTAATGCCTGGGCTTGTGCATGATCCAATCTTGGCAGACTTATATCCTCCAGAAACCTCCACACTCCCTCCTCAGTAGTACCTGATGCCCCTTGATATAACTCTACGAAATAGTCCGCAAAAACATCCGCCATAGCCCTCAGATCTGTAATCACTTCCCCTTGGTATTCTAAAAAAGAAATTGTACGAGCGGCCTCCCATTCTTTTACTCTGGCAGCAAGGAGCTTACTTGGCAAATCCCCTTGTAAAAGATATTCAGCTTGGATCTTTTCGGTCCAGGCCTCCAATTTATTATACAAAATGTCTGTCATCCGGTCTCTCAACTCCTGAAGTTCCCTATCCACCTCCTCGTTGGATCCCTCCAGAGGAGTAAGTGAATTAATAGCACCCCAGATAAATTTCTCCCTTGCTTTTCTCATCCTGTTCCTCCTAATGGTAAAACTCTGGGCTACACTGGTATATAGTACTTTACAAGTAGGCCAAGCTAAGATCTTATTATCAAGTGTAGGGATCTAGGTTAGAACAATATCCCTAAGAGCTTCCTCCAGACGAGATAACATATTGTCTTCCGAAAGAAGAGATTCATCCAGCCTCCATCTGAAAGGTTTCGTCTGGACAGACTCCATTACCCAAGACAGGTGGACTGGAGAATGGTCAGATAAAATTCTACTGTAAATAAACAGTTTCTTAACCCCCTGCAGGGCCTCCTGATTAACCAAGAAAAAATCGATACGTGTTTGAGTTTTGTGCGCCCCTGAATAAAAAGTCATATTACAGTCCCCTTGCTTAAACCGCCAAAAGGGGTCTGTCAACGCTGCGACCTCTAGGAATCTGGCCAGAGATATCTGCGCTCTAGAGGGTGGCTTTCTAGAAGGGGGTGTCCTATCCAAAAGGTTGTTAAGGCAAAGATTCCAATCCCCTGCTATAATTAAGGGGTGGGATGAAAAACTAGCTAAATCCAATTCCAACGAGGGGAAAAAATCAGGGTCAGGAGGAGTTGGCCCATATACAGAAGCAATTGTTATTAACCTCCCCACAATAGTACCCGTAACAAACACTCCCGACGTCCTCCCGCGCCTTATATCACAGGGGACAACGGAAGCTTTCGTGAATCAGAATCGCTACACCCCTGAAGCTTTATGCTTCTCTCCTAAAACTTGACCCACCCAGAGCCTTTTCAACAGCGTTAACTCTTCCTTTAACAAATGGGTTTCTGCAGTAGAGCTATTTGAGCCCCCATCTGAGAGATATGCTTTAAGATCACTAGCCTCTTCTTCCTCCGTCTGAGACCCTTAACATTCCAAGATACCATGTTAATCATTAACATAAAAGCATACTATACCCTTCCTGGCCTCCCAGCCGGACTGCCAATAAGGCAGAATCTGCTGGACTCTCTCTCTTCCCATCCCCCAAACCTCCCCACTTTATCGGAATCCCGATCCTCTGATCGCCTCCTATCCAACGTCGAAAATGAGATGAGCCAGCCACTGAGAGCGCACCCTAAGCCACTCAAACCTCTAATGAACTTAAACCAAGTTTCTTTTCCCCTTTACAAAAAATGCAAATACTTGGAGTATTTTATTCCCTTTTTTCCCCTTCCCCCTTCTCCATCCCCTTTTGCAGCTCCAGCACCTTCCCCCTCCCTCATAAAAACTTTAAATCAAAAAATCACAAGGTCCTCAGGAGGGTTACACAGCAGCTCTTCATGGTGGCCTTATTGCTGAATATTATTTAAAACAAACAGTTCTCAGCCGTATCCAGCAACGTCTTCTACAACAAAAATTCAGGTTGTAGCCCTAAACAAGTCCAGAAATTCAGCTTTCAGTCCCTCTGCGGCATCCCTCGCTGTCAAAAATCTCCAGTATCCCGACTGAAGCTTGACCACCAAGGTAGCTGGATGTTGCATTCGAAACTTCACACCCGCAAGATAAAGCCTTTTCTTGATATCTACATATTTTTTCTGCTTCTCACGAATAGCAGGTGTCTGATCCTGAAAAAGCCAAATTGCAGCTCCATTCCAATGCAGGTTTTTGACGGCTCTCGCTCTCATGAGAACATGGGTCTTTTCTCTATAATTCAGGAACCGCATTATGATGACTCTGGGGCGAGCCCCTGGAGGGGGAATCTCTCTTAAAGACCGGTGTGCCCTCTCAATGTTATACTCCACCCCATATGGTGTTGGGCCCAAGACCTTTAATAACAGCCCCTGGATAAAGGTAATACAGTCTGAGCCTTCTGACCGCTCTGGCAAGCCTGCCAAAATTAGATTATTCCTTCTGCTGCGAGATTCTTGGTCATCTACCCTCTCTTCAAGTTTTTTCAGCTGTCTCCTCAAGGTCAGCAGCTCCTGCTCATGAGCTGACATTTTCCTCTCTTGTGAAGTGGCTCTGACCTCTAAATCCCCTATTCTCATTGCCAGGGCATTCAGAGTTGGTTTGATCGTAGCAAAGTCGGCTACTAGCCCCCAAAGGAGTGATTTGATCTCAGCTATATCATCCGGAGGAGTCTGGCCTTTCTCCTCCCCACCCAGGTATGCCTCCTGCTCCTCTGGCACTGGCCTCGGGGTTTGGGATCTTGGAGCCCTAGCTCATGCGTCGGAAAGTTGAACTTCACACTCCATAATAAGCGGCGCACTGCGAAAGGTTCACTCACATCGCAAGAACGAGTATCCGCACCAACAAGCTCACCGGAAAGCGGAGCACTCAAATGCCGACCTAAATCACACTTATCGGCCCCCTCACGGCAGTCGGGGATATTTAAAAGAGCTTAGTTAGGTAGAGCAGGCCTGGGAGCAGCACTCAGCACGTCTACACTCCACTAGCTCATCACATGATCCCTTGGAGTTTGTTTTCTTATTGATAAGTGGGTCCCACAGTCTGTTGAATGAGATCCCATACATTGTGGAATGCTTTACGCTGGAGCAGCCCTTAAACTTGGTGAAACCCTGGCCATCGTGCATGCTTTTACTTGTGCAGCCCAGTGCACAGTTTGTCTTACAGCCTTTAGAAGATATAGATAGACAGATATCTGCCTTGAGAAAAAAAAAACATTTCGTAGCGCTAACCAAACTTTTATTTAAAGTGAGGAAGCAGCTGGAGTAGCAAGACTCACCCAAATGTTCTTGGTCATCATGCCCACCCCAACCTGAATAGTAATGACCAGGTTAAGAGCTTTGTGTCTCTGTCAGCTAGCTACTTTGAAACTATTATTTGTTGGATTGCTAAACATGTTTATTTTAAAGTATGTGCATTGTGCAACTCTATTATAAAGGACAATGAGCTCCACTAACTACTATGGCTATAACTTTAACTGTGATTAGACTAGACCCTATCTCTGGACATGGTTGTCTCTGCCCTCCTACTCTTCCAAGATAAACACTTAGGCCCAGATATTCAAAAGAGTTGCACCATGCGCAATAGGGTTGCGCCAGTGCAAGTCTGAAAATGCACCATTCTGCGATATTCAGTGGGAGGCAGTTGCGCCCCCCAAAACATGCTGAGCAACAGCACAATGATAATGAATGTATGCACAACTGAAGGGGGAGTAACCATGCATAAAAGGTGCAGTGCGATATTCAACAACATGCGCCATGCGCAATAGGGGAGCCAGTGGAAGTTGCACCATAGCGGAAATGAGCCAAAATAAAAAGGAGCAAGGGAGAGGCACAAGAACCCTACAGGGAAGCCTCAAGTTGCTGAACTATAGCCAGCCACACAGGCAACACACACACACACACAGGGCAGGACAGTGAAAGGGCACCTGGAACCCACAGGCTCAAGGAAGGTGTGGGGAGCCACAGTGCAGAATGGGAAAGTACTTACCACACGGCAGTGAGGCCAGAACAGTCAGGTGTTCCCAGTGCAGGGGAAATAGCAGCCAGGACAGCGGGGGAACACAGAAACAGCTGCTGGGGGGGTGAACACAAGCCAGGGACATGGCAAGTGCCACCATCCAGATGGAGGCAGTAATGAGGGGTGAGAAGGTGGGCAGCAGGGGCACGGCCGTGGAAGGGCCCATCAGTGCATGTCCTCAAAAGTCGGCACCGAGCCCACACCATCTTTTGAGCTGTACAGTGATACTGGAGATCATGGGCCGTACCGCCTGAATTGGGCAATTCTGAGGTGGCTCTGTGAGCTGTGCAGTGATGTGATGCAGGCACCCACACGACAGAGCCATGCTCTGTCAGTGGAGACTAAAGTGACAGCTTGTATGTGCTTGCTCACCACGGGTACCTTCCAGAGACCAACTGGGGATACCACAGGCATAACCTAGTCAGCCGCGTCATGCCACCTCACCCAATTCCTCAGTGCACTGCTGCCACATGCTGCGGAGTACATCCATTTCCCCAGCACACTGGCGGAGTGCACAGCAAACATACAGGAGTTCCACAGGGTAGCACGTACGCCTGGCATGCCAGGGGCAATAGACTGCACCCATGTAGCCATCTGCACACCACCTGGCCCTGAGGGGGCCGCATACATGAATCGCAAGGGCTATGCTAGCTTCAACTGCCAGGTGGTGTGAGATGCCAGGGGGCACATAATCAATGTCAGTGCCATGCACTGTGGGGGAGCACATGATGCCTTCATCTGGCACCAGTTGTCACTGTGCCACAGATTCGAGAGTGGGGACATCTCCACTGGCCACCTAGTGGGTGAGTATGCAAACCACATGAACAAACATAAGGCCTGGGAGGGGCATGGTCAGAGGTGACATGGGTAGTGGCCTACATGGCCCGGGGCAGGGTGATGCTGATCACCAAACTAACCTCCACCCTCTACACACAGGTGACAGTGGATACCCACTGCATCCCTGGCTGCTCACACCATACCGGCGGCCCACGACCCCATCGCTGCAACGCTACAATGAGGCACACGCCACCACACATAGTCATTGAGCGGGTGTTCGGGATGCTGAAGGCACATTTCTGTTGCCTGGACACCTCCGGCGGTGCCCTACAGTACAGCCCCTCAAAGGCCTATGGGCTATTCCTGGCCTGTTGCATCCTGCACAACATGGCCAACGAATGTGGGATAGCCATACAGGTCGAAGAGGGGGACAGCAATAGGGATGATGAGGACACTGGTGACAATGGTGATGGGCAGCCCTCCCCTTGGGTGATGGGACCCCCAACTGCTCCGGCTGGCAGAGCTGCACAGGGACACCATCATGGAGGAACACTTCAGCCAACCCAGGTGGTTTCATGGGGCCATGTGCAGCCATCAGTGGCCAAGGCACAACCCACAAACATGCACGGACACACCAGGGTGCATAATCAATACATGGGAAGTGGCCGGGCATGGAATCACACACACACCACCACGGATGGGTGAGGGTCTAACATAGCACACAGACAAACAACACATGCACACACACAACGCACAGACATGCACAAAGGTAGGAGGCACACCCCACCCAGAACACCACCCCTAGCCACACACAAGTCCACAGACCACCACGCCCACTGCCTGTCATTGTGCATGTGTCAGATGCTGGGCACCATTGCACATTGGTGTACAGTGCAATGCAGGAATCATCATGCACATGCAACTGTGGACAGCAGCCGGGAGGGTGTGCAGATGGACTGTGTGTCTGCGTGCAGGGCCAGGTACCCACCCGTGCATTGCCTGCTGAATTACACAATGCACACAGGGCAGCATCAGACAGTATCCAAGTTGGGAGACAGGTCAGTCATGCGCCACAGTGCCCTGGCCACTACGGATGCATGGGTGGCCCTGCCGAGACCCGTCAGCACTGACAGGCTGACCACTGGCCTCATGGGGTGGCATCGATGGTCCCCCAGGAGTTACCACTGCGTGAATGTGACCGTGCTTGTGCAGGGGTCTGCAGCACACTGAACATGCCTGCGCCAGGCATGCTTAGGATGCCCACAGCTGAATCCGCTGTCAATAAGGAGGGTGTCGCACGATGCCAGGAATGGAGGGTGGACATTGCACTGCATGGTGTCTGCGCCGCATGGGCAAATAACTGTGTGCCCCCTGTGGCCATGGCAGCGTGATTGTATGTGTCAGCCTGTCAATGGCAGCAGTCACATCCTCCCGCATCCAGTCCATCCCTGCCAGAAGCAGAGCAGTTTCTCTGCTGCGACACTCCTCTTCCCACCCCTGAGCCACACTCAGTGCATCCACCGCCGTCGCAAGCCACATCTGCTGATTGACTGATGCTTGCAGTATGTGGGTGTGCTCATCCAAGAGGTCATTTGCCCGATTGGCATTCTGACCCTCAGGGTGTGCATGGCCCTGATGCTCAGCACCCTTTGATGGTGGGTGCTGCACACCAGGACCAGGCCTGGACATGTCAACAGGTGGTGCACTGATGCCGCCCCCCGACACTGTACCCCCAAGCCATTGGCTGACTGCTGATGCTGCCCCTCCGGCTGCCACTCCCCAGGGCTCACTGGTGCCTCCGCAGTGGCCACAACAGTCCCACTCTCCTGTACACACACCAGTGCTGCCCCACCGGTGCTGACAGCACAGGCTGGGACTGTGATGACACGCAGGCCTCCATGGCAGCACCACCCACAGCCATGGCCGCAATGTTACCTGCTGTGTGGCCATCCTGTGGCACACACGTGTCACTGCCCATGATGTTGGCGACATCATCATCGGTGACGGACCTGGCACCAGCCCGAGTCACAGCATGCTGGCATCCGTGGACACTGGCATGCTGGGACATGGGCAGGGCCTCCTCCACACCTGTTTCAACAACATCAGTCTGGACATCCTGGTGGGCCCACTGTCGCAAAGAGCCACGTATTCCTATGGAGGTGGATGGGCCCTCTCCATCTCCATCTGACTGGCCTCAGTAGAGAGGCTCACCACTGCTGACCCATGCGGATGCTCAGGAGCTGTAAGGAAAACAAAGTTGCATTACTGCATGTGACCTACCCTGCCCCCCCAATAGACAGACCATGACCTACCATGTAGTGATGAGCTACCACCTGTCTGGAATCCACCACCCGGGACACCCTCAATGGCACAACACTGCATGCTGCCAGCAACCCACTCCTCCTGTGGGGTCAGGTGCAGCACCTCCGGCTGTCCCCCGCCTGTTGCAGATCGTGCTGCCCTGATGGCAGCCACCTTCTCCTTAATCCTCCTCCTGTCTGTGCCCATCTTCTTCTTGCACTCCTGCACAGAGTGCTGGTGGCTACCATGAAGTTCACAGCATGCACCTCTTCCTCCCACAACAGCATGAATGATATTCCTAGCGTCCGCGGTGACCTGGATCAGGTAGACCTCCATCACCAGCTTCTGAAATCGACCTCTCCTCCTCCCAGAACTCTATTCCTCTTCTCCCAACTTCAACTCAGTCTGATTCAGCCTGTAGAATGACAGTTATTACCTATGACTATAGGTCCATACATATCACAAAATCCACAGTCCACACTCCCAAACAGCATGCAACTCACCAATAGACTGCAGTAACTGACTAAGGCCAGTGCAGCCCATGTTGAACTTTATAGTGCAACCCACACAACGGCGGCGCAACACAGTGGATGCAAATTGCAGTGTACACCATTGAATAACTGATTAGCTGATTTGCATGACCGCTGAATATCGTGTTTTGTACTTTGCACTGGTAGTAATTTAATGGGCCAACAGGCGCAGTTCGTGATATGCGTAGACACTAACTCCACATGCCGGGTTGATGACACGAGGCGTCTGCTGCGCTGCTGACATGCTGTGGAGGAAGCAATACAGGCACGGCCACATGCACCAGTGGCACACAGGTACCTATATGATGTGGAACTCGGGCATATAAGCGCACTGAGGCAACAGTGTAGGCAGCCACTGCAGGTGGCACACACCCAACGCCTACATGCATTGGATTCCAATTGTACGTAATCCCATGCACAGAACCCTTGACCTGTGATGACCTTTGCCCTTAGGTGCCATCGGCAGGTGCACCACCTCAAACTGTGGGTGACAGCGCAATAGAATAGCAGCACTGTACTGCGCACCATTGCGATGGCAGAACCACACTGCAAAGTGTCTGTTAAGCAAGAGAGAGAAGGCGCAGAAAGCTATACAGAGGAGCAAGATAGAAACCAAGGCAAACTTCAGTTGCCAATTGTGGAGCCAATTGTTGGCCCACTGTTTGGTGAGGCACCCCTGGATAGGTCCAGGAGTCAGGTGTGGCAGGAGGTGGCCGATTCCCTGGAGGAGGCCACAGGAATGGGGCAGATGGCAGAGCAGTGCCACCACAGATATTGGGACCGGAGGCAGAGGGACCCAGACCTGCTTGCCCGCCTGCGGACACGTGCCAGGAGGGGGCACCGTGCCACGGCCAGGTAGGTGTAATATCCATACACTTTTATCTTCCATATGGGTATCACGGTTGCATGTGTCCGAAACATGGGGGGGACTGTCCGGTGTTGGCTGTGGTGGTGTTATCAGGGTGTGGGGTGGGTGGGTCTGGCTGTGTGGGACTACATACACATGGGAGCAGGGGGACTTTGCTACAGGATTGTACTGATGTTCCTGTCTCCATGTTTGCACCTTAGGCCCAGAAGAGCGATGGCTGGTGAGGGAGAGGAGGCGCCAGCTGTAAGACCATCACTCCAGGAGGGACGAAGGTCCACAGAGGGACCAGCCTGATGATGGTGAGTGCCTTACATCCATGATTACTATTGCATGCTGTGTAACAGGGTGGGCAGAGAGGCATGGCCACCATCCATTGACACCACTGCCATGCATGCAACTTGTTACAGTCAGCACTGTCCAGTGGCAAATGCATGTCTGAGAGCACGTCAATGGTGGTCCATGCGTGCACCGAGTACATGGCTCTGCCACTGCCTTTGCACCACGTAGCCATGTCACTAAACAGCCATGGTGGTGCTGTGCAGGACTTGGCCAGTGGGTGTGCGCAGCGGTCCGCATGGCTGTGTGCACCTGGGTGGGCAGGTCTTGTGGACACGATCACTGTGGGTGGTCACACACCATCACAGAGGCATGTCCCATGGCCGTATGCCATGCACAGTGGGTGGGCTGTATGGGGCTGTGCATTCACACCTATTGACTCTGCTCCCTTGTCCTAGGTGTACGGCAGCTGCAGACGATCAGGGAGGCACTGCAGGAGATACTGACTGTTGCCAGGGTGTTGCTGGAAATCCTGCAAAGGATCGAGAGGCTGGGGGTCAAGCGGCGTTGTGGCAGGAGGAGCAGCCGGAGCAGGGAGCGGGGCTCCCGCTGAACTTCACAATGCCCCTGATTTCCCCTACCCCCCTGGACACACCCTCATAGCCCTCTTTCCTTCTACCATTTGTTCACCCCTGCCCCTTACCCACCCCCACCTTGTTTGTGGTCCTCCCCCCTGAACATTTGTAAATATTTGTACATAATTTTGTTTGATGTTTTTGAATACATTTCTTTTGATATGACTACTGTGGTGGTTTCTGATTTGCAGCGGGCTATAGGTGCTCAGCTGCATGGTGTGCATGGCGTCAGGGGTGGTGCAGTCATGGGCATGTGTGTGTGGCCGTGGGGAAGTGACTATGGTGTAGGAGTAGCTATCAGTCACTGTCTGTAGTGTGTGTGTGTTGTTCCCTGTGCACTGGATGACTGTGTGCAGTAGTCCATGGTGCATGCTTTGTGTCCATGGTGCACCTGTCAGCCCATCCATGGCCTGTGCAGCTGACACCCTTGCATGTCTGTGACCTGCACGGTCCGCTGGCACATCAGTGCCCATGCAGGACAGCCACTGTACCCATCACAATGCTGGGTTGCCTCCTGTCACTGGTGTGGTGCATGTCTTCCTTGGGTGACACTGTGGCCCCCGCTGTTGTTGTCCCACCTTCATGCTGTGGCTTGTGTGTGTTGCAGAGGATGTGCATCACTGTCTGTGACTTATGCTCCGGGCAAATTCTGGTGGTGTACAGCTCCATAGTGCCTGCGCAGGGTGGCTGGTACTCCTGTGCCATGGAGGAGTGCTGGCCGTGTGTACATGGCCCCACACTGGGGTCTTGGTTGCCCCGCTACTGTGTCCCTGTGTTGGTGTGCCCTTGGGTATGGGTGGGTGTTTGTCCATGCACTGTGTTGCATCCGGTGTGGTGCATGCTTCCATGCACCACTGTGGGTGTCTGAGCTGGCTGTTGTGGCCAGTGCTGGGTCTGGGTGTGTCCTTGGGAGGATGTGCAGGGTGCTGTACCACTGCTGGTGGGGTCCGGGGCATGTCCTGTCATGTGTGGGGTACCTCATGTGCTGACACATGGTCAGTCTCTCAGCTATACCTCGGGGGGATTGTGCGTGGTGGCAATGTGTATGCAGTCATTGCATCACTGTGTTCTGCCACCCACTGATGGGTGCTCATGGTGGGGCTGCCTTGCATGCTTCTGTGGTGCACAGGGTTGCATTGTCACAGTGGGGGTGGTGGCATGCATGGGGTATCCTGCACTGGTGGATGCTGCTCCTGGGCAGGATGTCTGGGGGTCACGGTGCAAGGTGTGCTCTGCATTGGTGGGATGGTGTGGCATGGGGTGGTCAGCCCTCCTTGTATGCCGGTCACAGCTTGCCAGGGGGTGTGGTGGAGCACCACAGCCCAGCTGTGGGTTGGTTGCTGGTCTCTATGGGCCAGTGGTTATTCCAGCCTTCCCCCAGTTGTGCAGTGCATGGGGTGTGGGGGGACGATGTCTGTTCTGCTGTGTGTTCCTCTGCCCATCTGTGGCATGGGTGGTGGGCCCCTGCATCCCTGGTTGTGCTGTTGCATTGCTGTCCTGCTGCTGGGGGGCATCCCTTGTTGCACTATGGCACATCTGGACTGCTCAGCTGAACATCCCTTGTTGCGCTATGGTGCATCAGATATGATCAGCTTCCCTTCCCTAGTTGCGCTATGGCGCAGGTTGTACGATATTCAGTCATCAGCTATAGGCGCATCTTGGCAAGCGCAGTTCTTGCACATGGGCGCAATGGACTTGCACTTGCTCCTGCTGTTGCGCATTTTTTGGGACCAGTTTGAATATCTGGGCCATAATGCCCTCTATCACAGAGTGCACAGAGGTGACACTCACTGACTCTCATCTGACTTCCTCAAGCTGATGAAGGAGTGAGAGGCCAAGTGGGCAGCCTATAAAGCCAGTCCATTTCCTCCCCATTGGAATGACTACCACCACCTGGGGAACATTTGCAAGCATCTCATCCATGCAGGGAAGTCCACCTACTTCCAATCCCTCCAGTCCTAGCACCTAGAAAACCCCAGGTGTTTCTGGTCCTCCATTCATGCCTTGCTCCCCCCCTTTAACAAGCAGTCCCCTTCACCCTTAACACCCAACACAGCTCCCAGACAGACCATTTTGTTGTAGCAAATGCACTCAACACCCATTTCTCCAACCTTAGCAACTACCTGGCTAAACTTCCCCCCTCCACCCCCTTGCCCTCATCCCCCAACACCTCCTGCAGCCCTCCTTTTTACTTCAAGACCATTTCCTCCCCTGGAACACTTAAAGTCCTCCTCAGTTTTTCATCAAGAGGGAGTGCTGGTAGTGCTGGCTTATCTGCCTGCTTTTAAAATTAGTGGCACACAACATTGCCTAGCCACTTACCTTTTTATTTAATCTCTCCATTTCCATGGCCTCTGTCTCCCCTGCCTAGAAGCATGCCAAGATTGTCCTCATTCACAAATCAGGTGACCCCAGCATTATGGACAAATACTACCCATCTCCATATTGCCCCATCTTGAAAAGCTCCTTGAGAAGGCTGCAAACCAACAAATAATCAACCATGTCACCGAATACTACCTCCTTTGCCATCAGCAACAAGGTTTCAGGAAGGGGCACAGCACAACCACTGTCCTGGCCCTCTTTACTGACCATGTGCTCAGGAATATGGATGAAGGGAAGCTGACTGGTGTGGTGTTTGTGAATTTATCCAAGGCTTTCAATCTAGTTAACCGTAATATTCTAATTGCAAAACTTGGTGCCCTTGGCTTCATCTCTGCCTCCACAGCCTGACTCTCAAACTACCTCTCTGGTTGAAACCAAATGGTCTGTCTTGGTGGTACCACATCCCCCCCTTGCCTGTATCAATGGGTTTCCCCCAGGGCTCCATGCTAAGCCCCCTCCTCTTCTCCCTCTTCATTAACTCCCTCCCATTGGGGGGCCTCTCATGCCACTCTCTCCTCTATACTTACAACCTGATACTTTTCCAAAGTGACCCCTCCCTCTTTTCGCTGTCCTACGTGCTCACTGCTGATTTTGGTAAGGCCCACTGTTGATTCTCGTCTAACAAACTACTGGTCAATGCTTCTAAACCAAAGGCCATGCTATTTGGCCCTAACCCCAAACTCTCTGACATTGGCCACTCTGACTGCCATCTCAAAGTCCACTCTCTGGATGGATCTCCTCTCGACAATGTTCCCTCATTCATGTATCTGGAGGTAATCCTAGACCCAGCCCTTACCTACTCTAAACACATACTGTAGCTTCCCTGATTTGTCACATTAATCAGAAGATAGGGCTCTGCTACTTCCTAATCAACCATCTCATGCCAGAAGATTGCCTTGCTGTTGTCTGCGGCAACCTCCTCCTCCTCCCCTTCTTGACTATGGGTGTCCAGTATACTCCTTTACATCTGCTGCTTCACCAGCCACACAAAACCTACAATTGGATCTACAACTTTGCCCTTTGCACCCCCCTATGCACCACTGCTCCCTCTACCAGTCCCCAAACTGGTTCCACCCTCAAGCACAATGTTCCTATCTGCTGGCCCAGACCATAGCAGATGCAATTCATAGTTCCTCTTACTCCCCTCTATCCCTCTATCCCTCCTAGGACCTTCACCCACAGTCTCTGGCAGTCATTCTTCCTCCAACTCATCCACCCAAACATAACCACCAGGATGGTCCAACGAGCCTTCTCTATTGTTGGACCCTTTCTGTGGAATGACCCCACACACACACACACACACACACACACACTGCATTCCCCTCTACCTGCAACTGTCCTCAGGCTTCTTGCAATGCTTTGCCTCCATCAAAGCACTCCCTTGCCCACCCCCCAGTTGCCTCTTTCTTCCACCTTGAATTTGCTCACTGGTCGACATCCTATCCTGATACCTGCTGTGTTTATACCTGCTAACTTAATTGTGTATCCTGTGTGTTATTCAATGCTGCTGGCTCTGTCAATGTATTACAGATCAATTATTAGAGGATGCTGCTACCTAAGTGTGACAAGTTGATCTAAGGTAGATGGAGAGGCAACATGCTGGGTTTAAAGTTCACAGAAGAAAATGTACTTTTATTGCTTCAGATGTAAGTTGTTGCTCCAGAAAAGCATAACAAGTCAGTTCAACTTCTCCAGCCTGATCAAGTAACATAAAGGTTAACACAAAACAGTTCTTTCAGGCTGACTTGACAAATGAATCTTTGAACCACCTATGTGGGCCAGCAGTTTGTTCAATATATAGTCTCAAACAAAACAAATGGTTTGTGGGCCAGCAGTTTTGAATGCAAAGTCTCAAATAAAACATAAACAGTTTCCCTTTTTGCCTTATTTGTAGGATGTTATCAGCAGTACATTCCACACACTGTTTTTGGACCAGCTGGCTAGACTGATCCTTTACCTCAGGACTCTCTGCTCTAGAACTGGTCTGTTTCTCAGCAGCAGGTTTCAAGTTTTCCCAAAGGCACTCTCCAATACTTAATTATTCTCCTTGGCTTTGTGCTCTGGTTCCTGTCTCACATTCCACCCACCATCTTGCAGGGTTCTCTGCATAGGAGACTCTGCTCCCTGCAGCAGTTTCCAGCTTCTCACTAACTCCTTGCTGGATTCATACTTCCTTTTAGCAATCCCTCTAATTAGCCACACCTGGGGAGGCACCCCCACTTGCCTGTTCATGTTGCATTCCTTGCATTTCCTCAGCCTCAAACAAGAGGTTAACCTCTTGTTTCCCAGTGTAGTGTTTACACTGTCACACTAAGCAACTGCATAAATGTATTTAAAAACTGTTTCTTTATGTACTGAACATCCTTGACTATTATATGACTCGGCTACCTGTATATGACTACCTCTATTATTTAAGATGTGTACCTAAGCACTGTATATATGTATTTACACATATTTATTTGAACACTTTGATTATTATATCCAGCACTAGTCACCTATACTATGATTGCTCCACCACTGTATGAAAACCTGATTTGCTCCTGATTCCAATTTTCTGCTTATGTATGCTCACTGCTATATTTCTCCCTTTGTATGAGACAGTTTTCTGGACCAGGCCATGCCTGAAAAAGGTCCTTGGACCAATGCACCAATCCAGTTAAGAAATGAATAAATAAATAAGATGTGCCTTTCACAGAAACACAGTAAAAATAATTGTTTGGGTATTAATCATTGGTGACCCTGAATCATTCTGCATGCCACTGAAGATTAACAGATTTAAGGGACCAGTGGCAGATGATCAGCCAGCCTAACCTTTGATCTCTCAGAAAGTAAATTCTTTTGCACTTCAGTTTGTAAATGCTTATTTGGATGACATCTTGGGTGCTTTTTTTCTTTTGTGTGGAGAGAAGTACTTTTAGTGCTATTTATGACATTCTTTCCATAAAACAATCCACATTATTACTATGATGGGCTTTGCAATATAACTTACAAAATACAGTAAATCCCACCCTTAAGCCATGGCTCACTCTTCTGATGCCCCAAAACTGTATTTCTTGATGTACTTGAGGATTTTGCGCAACATGCTTAACTACTGCGTAGCTCATATTGCCATGCTGAACTGCTCTTATGTGTTTGCTCACCCATTCATTGAAATAATGGGTGGTGTGACCCACATAAAAATTATCACAACTACAGCTAAGCAGATATACTACCCTCACAGTGAAACATGTAATTAAATCTCTGATCATAATCTCCTGACCAGTAGTGGGATTAGTAATTGTAAAAAATTCTTCTGTTTTATTTTATGCACAATACATACATTTACCACATTTGAATTTAGCCATAGTGGGGGGGGGCAACCAAGTAGAAGCTGACTTACAGTACTGTCATGAGAGGAAGCACTTAGGGATACAAAATCTTTGATGGTCCTGGAGCATCTGAAAACAAATGGTGGTCCTGATTTTACTAATGGGAATCATTTTGGTTCCACAGCTACCATCTGCCAATTACCATGTACAGTGAAGCCCACCAGGATGAAGTGCAGCACTGCAGAATTCTGTAGTAGAGTTACTGCAGCAAAAAATGCAATTTCAATGGGAGTTGATCCCTTTTGTCATGCAGTAAACCTGTGACACTGTGCTTCATCCTGGCGGGAATCAGTTACATATTTGGATCTGACAGAATAGTTGCAAAAGGGCAGACAACAGGTGCATTATGATTGTCCCTTTTGGGAACAAGGGTGTTTACCCTCACAATGTTAGCCACTTCCCTCACAGCTTTCATAAGGCAGGAATCACTGTACCCTTTGTTTAAATCATAAAATCTGCTCTTTCTTTTTGTTTTCAAACTCTTTCATGCAGTACAATTACACAATGTTCTTATAAGTTGCCCTTTTGGTATTTTTCAGGCAACATGAGGTGGGTGGCAGCTGTTAACCACTAGTAGGCTGTTTCTGTCAGTTTCTTTTTGAAACACAGTTGTACATACCTCCCCTGTATCATTTTTATATATTTTCAACTTCAGAAAGAGTATTGCAGCCCACTGAATGTTATATTTAATCTTGAGACAGCTGCTCATACTTTCCAACCAATAAATTAAATCTTTGAACTGTTCCACTGTTCTCTTCCAAACAATGAGGATGTCATCATTGTAGCACTGCCACATGTACAAACATTGAATGTGATGATTAGTGGCAGTGCTATACAGAAGACACTCCTTCCATTTAGCCACAAACAAATTGGCATAACTTGTAGCAACTGTTGCTCCCATAGCGATCCCACATATCTGTCTGTAGTATGTAATTTGGAAAAGAAACGTATTTCTGATGGAAACCATATTGAGCAGATCCAACAGCTAGAAGATGGGGGTTTGTACATGTTCCCTTTCACATCTCTGTTCCAGGAACCCTTGTACCGCTGTTTACTCTTCCTGATGTAGAATCACTGTAGACAGTGATTCCACATCTAGGGTGGCAAAAAAACAATCAAGGTGCATCTCCAGATTTTTTGGCCAAGTTAATCACCGCCATAGAATCACGTAGACATGACTGCTGCATTTTGAAAAACTGTTGTAAAATGTTGTCTAAACACATGAAGATTGGTTTAGTGACCCACCTTGTCCATAAATAATAGGCTTACCAGGAGGTCTTAGGGGGTCTTTGTGATTTTTGGGGAGTATATAAATGATGGGCACTACAGGGTGTGCTACCATTAGGGCTCTATATATTTCTTCAGTAATATTCCCTTTGAAAAAGCCATCACTCAAAAGCACATAATTTTTTACTTTATGCTCCACAGATTTGTTATATGACAGTCTCTCATAAAAATTAGTGTCTGATAGTTGTCTCTCTATTTCATGCACATATGAAGCAGTGATCATGACAACAACGGCCCTACCCTTGTCTGCTGTATTTTTTTACTATTTCTTTATTGCTAGCTAAATCATGCAATACTTGTTTTTCATCTTTGGCACAATTAAAATTGCATCCAAATTCAGTAACATTTCTAAGTTCTTCTAAATCTAGTTCACATTTTTTGAGAAACATGGCAATAACAGCGTAACTGGTGGGACAATATAAAGAGCGAGTCTTTAAAGTATTTGAAGTGTTCCAATTCATTTTCACATATTGATTTTCCACTATATAAATTGATCTAAATGCTAAGTTGCTCACAAAGTTTGGTAGATCTTCTGTGGTGCCAAAGAAATCAATATCAATGGATGGCAAAAATGAAGGACTTTTTCTAAACATTTGTACTTGTACAGTACTTCTGTTAAATCCTGATTAAAATGTTAATGACTGGGCAGGGGGGTTAGTTAAGAACAGCTATATCTGTGTGCAACAACTCATTTACTAATAATCAGTCCTTCTCCCTCTGCCATGCCAACTGTCCACCCCCCTTGTCTTCTTCCTCCACATTGTTGGGGCTGTTATGGCTCCCTGAACTGGGTGTGGTACTGACTGCACCTCAGGTTCAAAGCTTGTTCTTGCTGTTCCTCTAAAAAGAATTTTGTTCAGAGCTATCACTGTCTGATGGCCCACTTGTATAGTCTACAACTTTGCTTTTTTCTGCAGTATCAGACACCACAGGGTGTGCAGTTATTGGGGATTAATTAGCACCCTGGGTGCATTGTGAGGCACGAGGCCACAGGCTGAGTGTTCTCACAGCACCCAGGGTTGATTAATCCCCAATAACCACACACCTTGGAGTGGGTTATTGTGCTTATAACATGGGCTATGTTTAAACAACAAAATAAAATCCAGAAAGGTGTTTGTTTGCTGTTTAAATAGCACAAAATGTACTGTATCCTGCCACCTTGTAAAATAGTCTATCACAAAACATCTGAACTGCATTGCTGTTATGCTCATAGACATGTCAGAAATATACCAATGTGATTATTTCTGACATTTCTGCTGCAAAACATGCTTTCTTACACTTCTTATGCCCTGTACTGAGCTCACTTCCCCCCCAAAAAACACAGACATACCCTTACAGAAATAATTATATGAAATGTTTTCATACTGCACACATAAAACTACCCAAGTGATATGCGTGCTGCAAGGATGATTTAAATGTTAAATCAGAACTGATTGCATGCATATGGCATGCGTGCAGGAAGCAAGAGTGGAAACTATGATTTTTATGTTAAATTGGGAAAGACTGCATGCATGTGGCATGCGTGCAAAAAGCAAGTAGTCACTGATAACATAAAAGTTAAATCACTTGCTCAAGTTCACACCATACACAAGTGGGGGTTGATGAGATTCAAATCCAGGTCTTCAGGCCTCTAAATCTATTGGCTTGCAGTTCAATGCCTTCAACCACTAAGCCATCCTGTGTGCACACTTCAATACATACTGTATCTGACTACATCTACATGCATGTGGCACACTTGTAAGTTTTCTTTTTCTTCTCTTAATCATCTCAGTTTCACAGTTGAACTGTAGCACACATGCCAATGGACACACATCATGCACACTTGACACCCACCCACATGGCCACCCCCCATGTACACACACTGTAGTGGGTATGGCCATGTTGCTACAGACAACTGACCAAGTGTAGATATAAGTAAAAAGGTCTCTCTTACTTGAGTACTAGGGAGACAGAGGCAGGAGTCTTTAGAGATGATGTCCTTAGGTCAGAGTACTGGGGCATACCCCCTTAAAAAAACTGAGCTATTGTTTGTCACTATTTTATATGTTATGGTGATGAGTTAGAGAATAATGAAGGACACTGTTCTACTAACAAGATCCTTGTTAGTCGAGTGGTGGCCTTCATTAATCTTTAACTCTCCATCAATATTGTATAAAATAGTAATACAAAAATACCCCCTTCATTTCAATGGTGCACACCCCTGCAGTCTCCTTTGCCCTTCATCATAATGTGCCTGAGTGTGTGGATATGGAGGTCAGCTTCACTGGGGGGGGGGGGTATAAGCCTGACTATAGTGGGGCTCCAATAGTCTGTGAATACTATGCTGCTCAACTGTCTGTTAATATAATGGACAGTTCTAGAATGTCTGTAGCATCTCTCAAAGGTAAAACTTATTTGTTTTGACTGAAAAGTGATATGCAAATCAGGAAAAATTAAAATGTATAAGATTCATCTGTATATACCCCAGAGTAGTGCATCAAGTTTGGGCTTAAACCCACCCAGTTACTAACCAATTTTTTTTCCTGGCTGATGTTCTGCCCACCCCCCAAAAAATAATTTTGTCCCGATATTTCTCCCTGACTCCATTCCATTCAATACCCATCACCTATGGATCATAAAGCTGCCTAAAGGTGAAAAAACATGAAAAACACATCAATATTTCAGTCCTTCCTCCTTCCCCAATCCCCCTGTAAAATAAATATATATATATTTGCTTTTACTTACCCAGCCATGTGGCCAGAACCTGCAGCCTGGCACAGTGTGCCACAAGCCCAGTTTTCAGTCTGCTCCTCTTCTCCTTCTGCCAGAAGCTGGATGCTAGAACCAACCATCACAGGTCCCCAACATGGTCCCCGATCAACTCACCTCATCAACCCAACCCATCCAATCTGGGTTGCTTGCTTTTTGCTTGGTTGTTGCTGTGGCTGCTGCTGTACTGCACTGATCAAGGCCTTTGAAGGCCACCCACACCACTGTCACCACCACTGCTGCTAAGTCAAGCTTGCTGTCATGGGGGTCTGTGCTGTTTTTTGCATGGTGAGCCTAGTAGAGTAAGTGGGTAGCCTAGTCTTGAATTAGCTTGCTGCTCACCCTCTGCCCCTTCAGTCACCAGGGGAGATGGAGACTCACTAAGAGTAGACCAACAAAGATATGCTACCACAGCACTCCTCCAAGCTGTAGTCTATCCACTATGTGGCAGAAAAGACAGTGTCACACTTGCAGGACTCGTGCTCTTTCCTGGCTGGAGCTCATTCACATCACATGTGATTGTGCCACTGCTAATAGGTGGGGAGAGTAGACAACACAATACAGACACAGTTGAGTCTGGAGAGTACCTGCAGCGTGAGCACACACAGGCCAGGTGGGCACTTATTGTGCAAAAGATTATGTCCAAATTTAATGCCATTGTTGCCACACCATAAGAACAATCTTGGCACAGATATGGGGGGGGGGACAACTGCCTCTGCTCTAACTAAATGGCACCACTGCTTAATGGGGGAAATTCATTCTCAAGTGCTAATGCAGGGTTTCCACTGTGTTCTGAGGTACTGTATCTCCATGTTTCATGATGTGTCCTCATCATTATGTGGGTTAGTGTCATTGTTCCTCATTTTGAGTGCCCATGTCTTTCATTTCAGTGACAAAATGTGAGGTGGGGTGCATGCTTCCAAGACCCTACTCAGCACAAAGAGTGCTGAGTGAGGCCATAGTGTATATGTTCAATACAGAATGTAAAATGGAGAGTAAGTGAGAAGAAACAGTCATGGGGAAACACATTTGTAGCACTAAATATGCATAAGGGATTTGCATGGTCCAAAATAAAGAGGATAGGCTTCACAACACAGAGGCCCCTCTTTGTACATCTGGAATGGGGGATGTTGACTGGCTATATCCTAGGCATTTAATGCAGTAAGCAAGCAATAATTTTCAAATTATTGGCAATTTAATGACAAAAATCAGAAGCCTTTAAACAACTTGAAAAAGGATCAGAATTAAGGAGTTTACCTAATTTTATGAAAATCCAAATAAAAATGTATTTTAATGACTCTGTTTGCTAGCAGTAGTATAAGAAATTGAAACGGATGTGTTTTTTAGATGAGATTTGTACCAGCATAGCTGCTGCACACATGGCAAGCGTGCAGCATGTGAACCTGATGTGATGTTTAAATGATGTTCACACTAGCTTAACTGCTGCACTCATGTCAAGTGTGCAACATAAAAACTTAATGTAATTTTTAGAAGATGTTCACAGCAGCTTACCTGCTGTACACATGTCAAGCTTGCAGCATGCAAACCTGATTTGGTTTTTAGACCTGGTTTGCTTAGCATCACTTTGTGTATGCGAGCTGCATGCAAACATTACATGATTAAGCATGTGTCATGCATTCTGCATGTAAATAGCACACCTATATTTCTGTAAAGGCATGCAGTCCTGTTGTATGTGTGTCTCTCTCACTCCCTCAGTTTGCACAGCATGGTATTTACTGCACTGTGTCACCCTTCTAGGACACAGTGCCCCCCCAGCTTCCCAGTACCAGCATGTGCATTTCAGCCCATTCCAAAACTGTTTCAGCTATTGCTCTCACATGCTGCTCTGTCTGGATGGCTCGGTGTCTTGAAATTCTAGCCCCCCCAGCAGACTACATAAAGCAAAGGCACTGTCTCTTGATCTCCCCTTGAAGTGCTCTATACCTGCACTTAATTGACAGGCACTAAGAGAGAGAGAAAGTGAAAAACACCCCCACACACACGTAATGCTCAGCAGTCACTGCTCTGGTGCAGAGCATGGCTCTGTGTGCCCCGAGACAGTGAACGGAATTGGAACTCAAAAATAGACAGAGAGAAACACACAGACAATATTTCAGCACTGCTTTCCATCTGTCTTTCTCCATGGACTCTCCTTCTTTACAAGATCAGGTGCAGTACAGGAATTTACCAACTATGCAGACCGATTACGGCAGAAGTCAGGGCTGCTCCTGATCATCACCTCTCTTCCTTTCACACTGCCTGTCACAAAACTAAAAGTGTCTCTCAATGGCTGTGGGGAAATCAGTGTAGCCAGAGACAGCAACGGAACTCAAAGCGACCAATGGAAAGAACGTGTTGAAGTACTGCTCTCCCTCTGTTTTTCTCCAAGGACACTCTCGCTCTCTCTCTCTCTCTCTCTCTCTCTCTTTCTCTCTCTCTCTCTCTCTCTCTCTCTCTCCAGGAACAGGTGTAGCAGAGCAATTTACCTGCTATTCAGAATGCAGACAGCAGAAGTCTGGGCTGCTCCTGATCCTTGTGTCTCTCCCTCTTGCACTGGCTGTCAGAAAACAGAGGACTGTTAGAAGAACCATGGGGTGTGTTGGTGGGTCAGCATGTATAGGGAAACTGGGTGTTCTCTTTCTGTCTTAGTGATGACTGCTACAACTCACACAGCAAGTGGTTAAAGGGTTCCAGCTACCATATCAAGAAGCAGCCACATCTTATTCTGGGGAAAACACAGTTACGTGCAAGAGGTCACTTTTGCTGGGTTCTCTGAGGTTCATGGGATGGGTGGATTGGCAGACAGAGAGCATTGTGTGTACCTCAGGGCACCTTTGTTGCTTACCAAGAAGATTAATGGCTGCCTTGGAAATTGTGTTTTCCCCACAATAATAAGAACTGGCCATTTCTTGATCTGGTAGCTGAGACCCTTTCACCACATGCTGTGCATATATCATGCATTAATCAACGATCAACTGATGGCTCTGTATGAATCAGGCAACTCTCTTTGTCTACCCCATGTTATAAGTATTCGTAATCCTTGAAGCACTTGGCATACTTCTAAGATATGCCTCCAAAAATTAAGCTTTGCCAGTACATCCTTCTCCCCTTAAGAACCTCCTTTTCCAGTTGTCTGAAAACAGTCTGTGGCTCCACTGCACCCAGAGCCTCTGGTACAGGGTTACTAGAAGCCAAAATGGGGTTCACTCCATCCCTGAATGAAAAAACAGTTTCAGTGAAGCTGCCAACTCTAACCACATTCTAACTTGGACCCTCCACAACTGTGTTTTCTGCCATGATGTATTTGGTTTTAAATAGCGGAAGAGGAGACTACAGACAGCCTGAGGTGGAATAATTTTTTAATCACCTAAATGTTGCTGCAGGTTGTAGCACTATAATAGCCTGTGTTTTACAAAGGCAAGACAAAATGTGTGCACTGGTTTATGGATCAATTTTACTACCTTCCTAGGGAAACCCATCCCAACAAATGTGATACATGAAACAATCTGAATGAGCACCGGAAACTGATTAGTGGTTCTAAAGTAAATCAGGATACATAAAGAAAAAAAGCACAGCACCCACTAATAGGTCACCAAACCCAAATGATGTGAAAAAGTTTTAATACATCAAAAGTGCAATACAAACCAAGTGCAGCATGAAATAAAAGTCATTACAGCACACCATCACTTATTGAATGATGTTTTGTCTAGACACGCTAGGCTTCATCAGATTCTAACATTCACAATTCTAAATACCCTTAAATACTGTTCATTCAATTAAAAACACCTGTTTTAATTACTTCTGTTACCTAATTGTCAATTAAAAAATACATGAACAGCCATACACAGATTCATTCCATTTGATCTTTAACAGAAAATTAGCTGACGTGAGAGTCTGAGGATTTACAGTATTTGCTCAGAGCAAGAAGTGATCAAAGGCTCGACAGTGTAGATTCGACAGCCTTTCTTATAAAATTAAAGAAGTAAGGCACATATGCACAATACAGAAATGGATTAAAATAATGGTTGTTGAACCTTGATTCATTATGCTATTTTAGCAATATGTGGGGAATATGTACTAAGTTAAATGTGATATAACTAGTTGTAAATTGTGGTTTCCCTCTGTCTAATGAATGTTTTAGAAATAAGTTTACATTTAAGTTTGTGCCTGACAGCTCTTGGCTATAATTAATCAAATGTAATGAATCTGTCTAAGGCTGTTCATGTTTTTTTTAATTGACACTTAGGTAACAGAACCACTAGGAACTGAACCTAGGACCTCTGGTATTCTGTGCTATTAACTCTACCAGCTTAGCGATGGCTGACACAGCTGCAGTGGCTGTACAGGTCTTCCTTTAAAGTCATACTCCCTTCTCCTGGTGTTGCATACTCCATGCCATGAGTAATTGATATCATAGATCAGATAGGAAGTGCAAAGTACATTACCACATTAGACCTAACAAAAGGGGATTTATTTGATAATGGCGAAAGCCTAAAGGCGATCGCCGTTATCACGAAGTCAGAGACTGAAAATTAATTTTGGCAATCTGACTCCTGGCACACAACAAAATATGCCAGGGATTTTTAATAGTTTATGTGGGGTTGCACCACCCCCTACTTAAGGATTCTCAGCTCCAGGGGGTGCATGTCGGAGAGGTGCAAAATCATAAAAAGAATTTGGGACGAGGAACAACAAAAATGCGCCCAGCGCCAGACCCGAACCCAGCACCCTGCCCACCAATGCCACCTACCCACCCACCACACCATGGGGCCAGCTCACCAACCCACCATGGCACCACCCCTCACAATCCCTCCCATCCCTCACTGTACATGCTCGCCCCCCCAAATGTGTATGTAATAGTGACCAACCCCCCCCATCCAGCCACCCTACCCTACCCTAGCTCCGATGACATGCCCCGGAGATTGGGTCACCATTATTGTAAGTGCTCAATTGCCAATGCCCATGCCAAGGGCTACCACTAAAGGATACTGACAAATCCCTTTGGAACAGAAATCTAGAGATAAGACAGCCTTTATAACACCACTAGGTCTTTTCACATTTGTGACCATGCCCTTTGGTCTACATAGTGCCCCTGCACTTTCAGTGGTTCATGCATCAGATTTTAATGCCACACACTGAATATTGCTTAGCCTGCCTAGACAATGTGGTAGTGTATAACCCAGACTGAAACATACACCTCACACATTTAGCTGCTGTAATACAAAAGGGCAGGGTTGATCATCAACCCAGCTAAGTGTGCTATAGCTATGACTGAAACCAAGTATCTAAGTTTCACGTTGGGGAATGGACAAGTTAGGCCTGAGACAGAAAAAATGAAACTGTGGCCAAGTGACAACTACCACAAACCAAGAAGCATGTTAGATCATTCCTGGGCTTGGCAGGGTATTATCAACGGTTCATCCATACTTTTTCAACAATAGCTACCCCATTAACAGATTTGACAAAAAACAGTGTGCTAACAAAGTCAAAAGGAGTCCAACCTGTATAGAAGCTTTTAGATCAGTTAAGGCTGCCCTTTGTTCTTTTCCTGTTTTAAAATGCCCAGATTTTATAGTTCCATTTGAGGTGCAGATTGATGCCTCTGAGACTGGTATCTGTGCTGTAGTCACCAAGAAAATACCGGGAGTGGATCATCCAGTAATCTATATACTGTAAGCAGGAAGGTGCATGCAATGGAGCAGAAGTACTCTACTATAGAGAAAGAATGTTTAGCAGTGAGGTGGGCAATGGAAGCATTACACTTTTATTGGTGCGGTGCTGAATTCAAACTGGTGACAGATCACAACTCCCTTTGTTAGCTTCAACCAATGAAGAACAAGAATCCAAGTATTATGAGATGGTATCTGACTTTACAGCCTTATCAGTTTACTGTACAGCATAGACTAGGTACGCAACAGAAACCCAGATTTTTTTTGTCCAGGCATGGAGCAGATGTCAGTCATGTGCAATACAAGAAAATGAAAATAGTATGTTAAGATGATAGATACTCTATAACTCCAGGGTATATGAATATGAATGTATGTATAGAATGTTGATGAAATATTGTTCTATTGTTTGTTTATTAAGGGAGCTGGGGGGGTGGAGCTTCTGTAAAGGCTGGGTGGAAGCTCCCATTGCTTCATTATGCCAGAATGTATGAAAACCAGTTAATTAGAAGGTCAATGCATTCATCATGAACAGGGGTATGTGTGATAGGGCTAGGCATCCTACCTAGACAACAGAGGGACTCTTTTTCTTTTTACTTCATTCTTTTTTTTTTAACTCTATTTATTACCCTTGCTCACTGGACTCTCTCCAGCTAAGCTACTGGGCTAACCCCAGTTGTTGCTGTCCACCTGAAGCTCTTTCTGTCCTCTCCTGGGACCCCATGGGATCCCTGCAAACCGTTACCTGAGCCCCTCCAGATCTGAATCTCCCAGAGGCAAGGACAACTACTCCCAGGCAATCTATCTATAGTGTTCGGCCCATGATGCTCATGGAGGATCCCCCAGGGAGGCAACGCTGGCCCGGTATTGGATGTGGTGCTAAGGTGATGCACAGCCCGCCTTCACCTACTAGTGAGAAGGTTTTTTTTTCTTCATAGGTTGTCTACCCACCCCCTCCCTCCCACAGAGCATCAGATGTGCAATGGTGACCAGCGCCCGCCAAGCTCTGCCCCCTGCCATATGGCTGAGATGCCAGGTCCGCAGCTCCCCCTGACTGCCAGAGGGTGCTGGAGAGTACACAAGGCCCTATACCCACCCCGGGATGGCAGAGCTGTCCTTTGGATGCTCAATCCCTTCCAGGCCCTGCCATCCCTTGGTGACCCAAGCTCGTTCTGGAACCCAGGTCACCGGCGTGGACCAAGGTAAGGCTTCTAATGCCTTAGCCCTCAGCACCACTGGGCCAACTTTTTTACTTCATTCTTTTTCTAAAACTGATTGCAACAGCATTTTATTTGTCTTTTACTGACCTTTACTACCCCCTTTCTGTTCTGCTAGGAAGACCACCTACAGCCCCCCCATCCTTTTTCTTTCTACTTTATATTTCCATTTTCCATTTCAGTCCCTTTACTTTGCCTCATTGCTTTAAGCTGAATGGGTTAAAAGGATACAATGTTCCATAAATATATAAAAGCTAGTTAGCACAGTGTCATTTACTAATTACCAAAAAGCTGATGCCCACTGTAAAATATGTATGCTGCTTAAAGGGAAAGTAAACATTGTAGGGGTCACTCAAATTGTGAAAACCCATGAAAAGATATTTCAAACAAGATGTTAGGCTTACCTGTAGGTGTTAGGAGATCTGAGGTGTGAATATATAAATTGTCTTCAAATCCAAACAATGCAGCAGCCATTTCATGTGATCAACGGATGTGACTGAAAGGCAAGCTGTAATTAACAACATAGAGATTGTCCCTCAGTGACATCACTCTCTGTTTCAAGATTACATGAAATGGCTGCTGCCTTGTTTTGATTTGCAGACAATTTAAAAATTCATATCTCTGTTTTGCGCATTTCTGACACCTACAAGGAAGTCCAATACCTCATTTGAAACATCTTTTCATGGGCGTTCACAATTTAAGTGATTCCTGCAATGTTTACTTCCCCTTTAAGCTGTCATGTTGTATTGCTGATCTGCAGCACTTACAGTATATTTAGGAATGTGTTTGATTGCCTTAATACATTAAAACAGTATGTTTTCATGGTATGCAGTTGCTGCTCTCCGTGAAAGATCTGACACCGATTGAAGTGAAATGTTTCCCCGAATGAGAAGGGCTGGAGGGAAATGTAAAAAGTCTTGTTTTCTTTATGGGCTTCTGAATGAATGAGAAAAAAGTGACTCTCTTACTCCTCCTGTGGAGAAAATATTTAATTTATTTTAATTTTATTTTTTTTCCGTATGATGTGCTGCACAAGGTAAGCTTGTCGGCTTTCCAGACTGAAATATGCTTGTGAAAGTGAAGTGTCATGCCGAGCAAATGAATTAAATGGCAGGCAGCTGTTCTGTTTTGGAGCTTGTAAAGAAAAGTTCATTTTGAACTGTATGCTCTTGTTTTGGGTTTAAAAGCCCTAGAACAAAGCTGCCAAATAAACAAACATGTTTTAATTGCACACTGTAGTGCTGCAGAGACAGAGGGAAGTGAGTGAGAGATCCACAGAACAGCACCAAGAAAGCGTTCTTTCATTCTCTGTCTCTCGCTCCCTCCCTATGTGTGCTGTGTCGCAGCACTAAACTGTGGACAGAAAAGCAGGCTTGGGGAAAATAAGCTCCCCTGTAGAAACCCTGCCTGTCCATGGAAATGATTTTGTTTGCTCTGCTTAAGTGATAAAAAAAAAAATTTTTAAAGTATAAAAGTTAAAAGAAGTATACAACAAATAGTTTTTTTCCTCTTCTATTTATGTTACTAGCAAACCCAAATAGTTTTTTTCCTCTTCTGTTTATGTTACTAGCAAAGCCTCTATTATAAATATTTAAAAGGGAGATAGCCACTGTGGGGCCCTTAAAAAGAAATTAAGCCTATGTTATTACAGTTTTATCTAACCAAATGTAATAAAATCTTACCCGAAGATCTGACTTCATTGACTATTTTAGGAATCAACGGACATTTTTCCTGGCTATTTATAAGGATGCCCAAAGATACTACCCCAGAAAAAGGGAACGAGCCAAACTCATTAAAACCCAATTACATAAACATTGTCTTTATTGGTATAGGGATTCCTATAAAACTGTATATATTTGAATGGATGGAGTCTTAACAAAAGGCTGATCCAAACCTATGAATTTATTTTTACATAAATATTGCATAAATACAGAAAGTGAAGGTTATAAAAATGTAGGCGGATCACATGACCCCCTGAAAACAGTGGTCAGAAGTCTTGATTTTCATTCTACCCAGAGCCTGGGTGAGGGAAAGACATGCAACTTTCATGTCCCCATAGTGATTCAGAGTACACATGAGAAAAGGATCCCAAGAGGTGCCATGTGGTCCAGACTGGTGCATCCTGATGGAATTCATGATTTTTGAATACTGGTTTATTTATTTATTTTTTCTTTTGTTTTTTAAAACTTTGTGAAAAAATAAAACTACACAGCAAGTGTGTTTTTATCTAAATGATTGAATCAGTGTCTGTCTTTATACCTTCAATGTGGAACACTCCCTTCAACCATCCCCCACATTTCCCTACATCCCAGGAATTACTAGACAGCCAGATTCCCCCCACAGACCCCCCCCCCCCATGGCAGGGTCAGGAGGGGGAGAGTCATCCTCCACCCACAAAGCACACATTCAGCTCGATCCCCTGGCATCCTGCAGGTGGGTGAGGGATCTGCAGGCAGGGCATCATGTAAGCCAATCCCACATTCATTTTCAGCAGTTTTGTGCCCTTTCCCATACTGTGTCATGCTTATCAACATGCACGTGTGGAGGCTTGCGCAAACTGTGGAGACTCACGGCACTACCCACTTTTAGCCACTTCTCGACATTCACTGCAATCAGGCCATTGCCTGGTGGTAGTCATTTGGCTGAGTTGGTAGTCCTCTGTGCCCAGGAGAGGAGAGCAGTCCCTTAGAAGCTCAGTCCTCTCCCCTGTGGCTGACCTCTGACAACCCATGCTTGTTCCCAAACACAGGTTGTTGGAATGAAGTGAGGCATGGTGTTCAGCACCTCAACCCTCAGCATTACCAGGCCAGTTCACTAGGCCTTTACTTATCTTAGAATGAAACAGATGCATACTGAGATAATAGTGGAAAAGTTCCAAAAGTTCCTCCAGACCAAAGACTCTCCATGTTTAATGGGAAGTCAGTAATCATTAATGCACTACAGACCTGATATTCAAAGCTGGTCAATAGCATAGTGCAACCTGTACTAAAAATAGTGCACAACTGACTGTATGCTATATTCAGACAGTTAGCACACTCCAATGTTACATGCTAGCTGACTGAATATGGGGCCATGCAGGTGAATTGCTAAGTGACAATTGTTTGCAGAGACATGGCAAAAAGCTACATATGGCCCAGAGGACATAGTGTGCCAAAACAGGAACAGCCCCAGGGCTCCTATGGGCCATATTCAGCCTCAGAATGCAGATGAGGTGAGATGATTGACCTCAAACACACCTCTCAGTATAAAAAGGTGGTGGTGAAGACTAACAGAATGCTGGGGTGTATTGCTTTGGGATTCAGTAGTAGGTGGAGCAAGGTCATTTTACCATTTTGCAGGTCATTGGTGAGACCACATTTAGAATACAAGGTGAGGAACTGACAACCTTACCTTAAGAAGAACATCTGCATGCTGGAGGGGGTCCAAAGGAGAACAACTTAGATTACCGAGGGGTTACAGGATAAGTCCTATGAGGAGAGTCCGGGAGCCCTGGGGATGTACTCCCTGGAAGAGAGGAGGCAGAGGGGTGATATGATAGAGACCTTCAAGCACATGAAGGGAATTAACAGAGTGAAATGGGAGGGTCTCTTTAAAATGAGTGACACCAGCACCACTAGGGGCACAGGCTAAAATTGATGGGAGGGAGATTCAGAAGGGGTGTAAGGAAGCATTTCTGTATGGAGAGGGTGGTGTCCACCTGGAATGAGCTGCCAGAGGAGGTGGTATTAGCAAAGACAGTGAGAGCATTCAAGAGAACCTGGGAGAAGCACAAAGGGAACCCTTGGGATCAAGAAATGGGAGAAGGGGAGAGAGGGAGGGACAGTTGGGGGGGGCAGGGTCATTGGCGGAAATTGCAAGGCCAGATCCTGTCTCACTTACCAAGCAGATGTGATAGATCAGGTGTTCTTCTGCTGGCTCTTTTTGAATGTCCATATGAGTCCATTGGGCATGCACGGCACAAAGGGGCCATTTACATGTCCATTATGGGCTAATTTGCATGTGCAGTTGGCCCCACAGAACCCATGTCAGGCAGTAGATGAAGAGAGTCCATGATGTATAGTGGATAACCCTTCACTATAGGCTGCATCAGATCAGTGCCCAGCACAGTCCTCCATTCACCTCCTCAACTGGCCATCATCATACAGGACTTGCAACCATGCTCTATGACTGTCAGTGGCTGGCAGGCTGAGGAGGTGAGTGGAGGGCTGTAAGTGGCCACTGATCTAATGCGGTCTATAGAATGAATTTTGACAAGGTGAGGGGCATGAGATCCACAGTGGATGGGTGGATGATAGCACTTGGCAGAAGAAAAGGGTCAGCTAGCCTACCAGGGAATTTTGTAAATTAAACAGACTGGGGTGATTGGGAGGAGGGGAGTCCACTAGATTACCAGGGAATTTAGTAACTTGAACAGAGAGGGGTGATCAGGGAGAAGGTTCCACTAGAATCCAGAGAATTTAGTAACTTAAATAGGCTGGGGTGATCAGCAGGGTGGCACTGGATTGCAAGAGAGGTTGGTTGCAGTATAACTACCCTGCCTTTGGGGGGGTGTGGGCATGGCCTTTGTGCTCAGTTAAGGTCTGCTTATGGTGTCACTAAACAGTGCCACACTGGGGGCTGTTTAGCATCACCAAAACTTTTTTAGTATACCGTTGTGCCGTTATGCATAAAGAAATCCTTCATTTGCATAAGTGTGGCAATACTGTTAGCATAATCACACTGCTGGGTTTGGGTGACTGTCCAGGGGCCTCTGAATATATTCCCACACAAAGTGCTGCCACTAATCAAGGTTAGCATTGCACTAACCCAGATAGTGTCATTTTAACCTTTTGAATATCAAAGCTTATATTCTGCTTTACTCTGTTAACAGAGAAATAAAGCCTCTGTGCCTGGGACCAAATTGAGAAACTAGTCTTTGGCTCAGATTAGGTTTTCATTTAAATGGAAAGGATACCACAGTTTTAGAGGCTAGTTGCCTGCTCTGCATACATTTAAATGCAGCCACTTTAAGGGAAAGAAAGTGGGCGTGAATGACTGTCTTCTGTGTTTAGGAGCTGGCGATTGCTTTTCTGTATTGGTATATTTATATACATCTATTTTACATTATTTTATATACAAACATTCCCTTTTCTCTATTGACTTCTTGTGGTTTCCTAGGTCAACACAATATGGCTACCCATATTAATATCATAAAGGCAAAGAACCTCAGCACATGACCTCTGAGGCAAGGGCTACCCAGAAAAGACATTGGCAATAAAGCCAGATTTTGAAAAAGTACAAAATTACACATACTCCCACAACTTCCCTGGGCTGTTACAGATGAGACACATTGACGAGTCCTGAGAAGGACAAAACATGTATCTGTGTCTTCTGTTTTCAGCCTTTGCAGACTATGTAAAAGGCCCTTTGGCACCATGCTGTCTCGCTTAAATCAGAACCAATCTAAAATCTCCCATGGTGATTTGCATATACGTTGTTTGATGCTTTGCATTATGGGATTATCTGCTGTTTTACATTTCATATTACTATCATGCTTTAGTTTATATGGGTTTCTTATGTGGAAACTTGCCCTTTAGCCAAACTGTTGTCCCATGGAAATTGCGTCATTGGAGCTGAAAAATGGATATGTTTTGCTAAATCTATTTTATTCTATGGTATGTTTGAGTGTGACAAATGCAAAAGCAGTTTGCGTAAATAAACTGGAATTTTTTTTTTAAAGAACATTGTATTTAAATAGAGATAGAAAAAATCTTAGCAAAAAAATGAGACAAATACTGTATATAGTTTTCAATTTCTAGCCAAATAATTCTAGTTCTGAATGTTATATTCAATAATAAATTATCCATATTACGTATTCTTCTAGTCATCCAGAGTATGTTTTTTGCATAAGGAACATGTTTCCAATATTGTTCAAAATGATTCACCTGAAGAGCAGTAGATTACAGAGCCATATAGACAAAAGGGAACAAAGGAACAGAAACATTTCAATACAGAGCAAAGAAAAGGATGGAAAGCTTCAAAACTGAACCAATGAGAAGAGTACTGGAGAACTGCTTCTGTTCAAACTCAGGACAAGAAGGATAAGAAGGTACATGATTGTGGCCATTGACCTTATAATGGTACATAAAACAGGGCATGGATCAACTCAGTCTAAAGTGAAAAAGCATAAAGGAACAGCAGGGTCAAATTTGCAACTGAATGGAGAACTGTTTAAAAAAAAGATGTAAGAATATATTATTTTATTCAGAGAATAAAAGCTTGAGGAATAATTTTCAGCTAGTCAATAACAATGTAAATTGTCATTCAGAATCAGACTTGATATGTATCTTGCTAATAATGGCATTGCTGATAGTATATGCTAAGATGAACTGGATGAGTATGATGGACAAGTTATCCACCCACCATTTTGGACTCCTGCATTCCTTTTTACGGCTGCGTGTCATTTTGCCATTGGTGGCTCAAAAAATTACTGATAGTGGCACCTTACATTTTGGAGTGCTGGAAGTTTAGCCTTTTAACACTCCAGAACAATGGAAACAGTCTGTGATGCCAATTGCAATATATTTGGCAGGACCGCACTATTTGTTGTGCAGTCCACCACGTCCGCATTGCAAAGGAACTGTGCATGCGCGAACATCACGAATGTGCAGTTCTGCCAGCACAGCCATCTTCAGAATTGCATTTTGTCATTCAGAAAACTGCAAGCATGAGTGCCATGCATGCACAGTTCTGTTGCCACCACCATCTTACTGAAGGCATTCCAGGGCACTCCTTCCCCAAGGCCCAAATTAGCGCGCTGCAGCTGAATTGGTTCAGGCTAGAACTTGTCTAGAATGCAGTGTATGACTGAAAAACAGAACCCAATATTGCTGCTAAGTTGTGAAGATGAGCTGATCAAATATTTTTGTTTGTCTTGCTTTTAATTGGAATGGTGGTGCTGTGCGGTGAGAATAAAGGGATGATTTACATCTGGTTGTCGACAAAAATCTTGAGGAATGACCAGGCAGCAAAACCATCATGTCGACTGCATTTGCAGCAGACGTACAGTTTCACCTACAAGGACATGATTTCTTCAGGGGGTTTCACCCATGAACCCCTCCACATGGGGGGCAAGGCCCCTGCATCCCCCCCCCACTATAAATTACCAGCTCTGAGTCAAAGCTGATTTGGGGGGGGGGTGCAGGACCCCTGAAGGACAGTGCTGGGTTCCAGCATCAGCACCACAATGACTTGGTGCTGTGGTCACTGTAGTGTTGGTCGCTGTTGACATTTCACAATCGGGGGTGTATACCCGAATAAAGCTCCTATTCATAGAGCAAACCCAATAACAAGAAGAAATCAAAGCCCCTATGTTAATAGGTGCCACCAAAGTTCTAATGACAGTACATACATAAATGCACACACATGCACTAATACTTACATACACTCACACTCACACCCTTACAAACATTCACACTGCAGTTTACAGTTGCACTGCTTTGCATCATAGGGGGCTTTATCAGTGTTGCAATATGCAAAGGTGTCTTCACCAGACTATGGAAGATGGCCGCTACGCTGTGCATGCTGAAGTAGCTCTGCTCTCTTTGGAGCTCTGGACACTGTTGTTTTGCCCTTTAAATTTTTATTCTTGCTTTTAGCTTCTCCATTTTGCCCTGGATTTGTTTAAGCTACTTTTTGATAGCTGTGCTGTTAAGTCTTAAATTTTATCTCCCTGCCTGGAGCGTTGCCGGAACCGCTCAATGGTCACGAAGTGTGCACTGGGCTGTGTGACTGGGCCAGCTGCCACCCTGAAGACAGAAGAAAGAATAGTCTGTGGTGGATCATGGTAAAGTACTAAGAAGTGTGCAGCAGAAGGAATGTTCAGTTGACAGCATGAATACGTCTATGAAGAAGTCGGGAGCTTGTGTGAGGTGCCTTCCAGAATTGCACTCTGGGACTAATTCGGCCTGATTAGGAGTTCGTAATAGATTAAGGAAACTGTATTGTACCATGTAACTAAGGGTGCCCTGGGCATGAATTGCTGAGTGAGACCCTGGATTTGACTACTGGTCCAATTTGGATTTATTGAAGAATTGTTTAGGAGTGTGGTTCTTTAGACTGATGTGGAGTCATTTTTGAGGAGACTATGGTGTTTCTGGACTGGAAATAAATTGTGGTTCGTTTGAATTATAGGGTTCATTTCAGCCATTTGGCTGAGTTTGGATTTTCCTGTTTGGACTGTGGACCCTGTATTTTGTGGGCGTCTGGCCACTGAATTCTACCCTGCTAGGGCAGACTGGGCTGAGCAGGCCGGGAAGTCAGCCAGACGGTGTGCGGTCTGCCTAGGCTTTCTCCTAGGCAAGCCAGTGGGCTTGCTCAGAGTAGACTGCTGTAGCAGTGGGGTGGTTATTTTCTGACAGTCGGCCCTTGAACGTAGGGGTCCCTAAGCAGTGATCTGCACTTTATTGAATTGGGCCTTGTGACAAAATTCCTCATTTTTGCTCCAGAATCATGGTCAGACTGTGAACTTCTACTTCTTGGACAGTGAGAGTGTCTCCATTTTGGTATTTCCCGGTGGTGAGAGGGCCTGGGGTTCCACATTTTACTTACTGTTGCTTGCATGTTTAATGTAAGATGACTATTACATTCCTACTGTTCTCATACAATTAATGTGAACAGACTATTGGATTGTCAATTTTGAGCAGTGAGAGTGCTCTAATTTCCACCACTCCCAGGCTGTCAGAGGGCCTGGGGGCTTAAACATTATTCTCTGCATACTCAGTGAGACGGGGTGGCAAGAGATTTGTAGTTTTTGGTTTTATTTTATTTCTTCTGTTTTTCCAAGAGCTAAGTGTTGGATTGAAACATCTATACAGTGCTAGGAGGGATTTATTTTTAATTGTGGTTTTATTATTTATTTTGGGAGGGTATATTTATTTTATTTTATTTTGTGTAGTCTTGGGTTGGGTATTTTTATTATCGTTTATTTGGGGGTCGCTTTTTGGGTTTGATGCTTTTGTATCTTGTATTTTGATTTCGTCAAGCCTGTGGAATGTGTAGGTCTTTTCCCACGGTTGTGTGCTATTTGTCTGCTACCTTCCATGCCCTCCACCCATCCCCCCCCACCTCTGATGTTGTCAACTTACCAGTGCTGTTGAGTGCTGCGTTTTGTCTGTAGAAGGAGCAGTGGTGGTGGGGAGCATGGACATCAGAGGACAAATGAACGGGTCTCTCACATTGGGGTAGTTCAGCCTAGAAGACACCCTGGGGCAAAATGGAGCCTGGAACATGGTTTGCCATGTCTAGTCCCCATACCCAAGGACATCACCATATTTGCTGGGCAAGTAGCTGGGGCGGCCCCGGCAACCCGTCCAACTCGAGTGGTGTTATGCAATGTCAGATCAGTTAAGAACAAGACTACAATTATTGCAGATCTTGTTGAAATGGTTGATCTGGTGTGCATCACCAAGACCTGGCTGGATGAAAATGCTGGCCCCACATTGGAGGCTGCAATTCCGTCCTGGTACTTAATGATACACCACTCGAGATTGTACCACGGGGGGAGAGGGTGGCAGTCTGTTTCAAGACTGAGTTGGGCCTCATAAGTGTACCAGTTGAGGAGACCGAACCTTTTGAGTGTACTGTGGTAGCAGGTGTAGGTTGTAGGATAGCGTTCATCTACCATCCACCTGAGAACGAGAAGCAATTCCTACAGGAAGCAGCAGATTTCATGGTCGACATGGCATCTGAGTCACCCAGACTAATGGTTCAGGGTGACTTCAGTGCCTGGGTTGATGATGAACTCTCACAATTCAGACAGCACTTCCTCCAGTTGATGACATCGCTGGGCCTGACACAAATTGTTACCTCTGCTACCCATAAATACAGTCACTCTCTTGATTTGGTTTTCCTCCCTGGGATTGAAGCCTCTGATTTGGGGGTGGAACCTTTTGGTTGGTCTGATCACCACACTGTGAGGTTCAACTTTTACATCCCCCTCCATAGGCCTACCCCTGTGGAGATGGTCAGTTGCCACCCTTTACAGGATATGAGCCCTGAAGGCCTAGCGGCGGTGACTGACTTCTCTGAGTTTCCTGTGGCAAGCTAGGATCCAGACACTTTGGTGCTGGCCTATAACAAGGCCATCTCCTGGGCCCTGCATTTGATTGCTCCAGTCCATGTTTACCCTCTCTCCCTTTACCCTTGGGCCCTTTGGTTTGATGGAACTCTGAGAAAGTTGTGGCTACTAGGATGAAGGCTAGAGTGGCACTGGTGGAAATCTGCCCTGGAGGACGACCACCTTAGATTAGTAGAGCACTATCAAGTCTACCAATCAGCGATCTCCTGTAAGAAGGCAGAATTCCTGTCCAGGGAGATTGCTGCTGCTCAGAATTGAATGGCTCAGCTCTTCCGAACTGTGGACAGGCTGTGCAACCCAGCCTGTCTGCAGCTCCGAAGAGCCTTTTCACAAGTAGAGTGCTATGAACTTGCTCAGTTCTTTGTGAATAAGGAGGCTGACATAAGGGCGGAGATCCTCTTGACTCGCTTTATGGGGGATGCTGTTGATCAGTGCCCGGTCACATCACCTTGTGTTTCCTGGAGTACCTTTGACCATCCGGAGCTCGTGGATGTCATGCGGATTGTCCAGAGTATGCGCCCTACATGCTGTAGTTTGGATCCAGGACCATCTTCCTTGATTATGGGTTGCTCTGATATTTTCGTCCCAGTTCTGGTACAGATAGTCTGGTGCTCCCTTGATTCTGGTAAGTTTCCAAGCTCCCTGAAGGAGGCGGTGGTGACACCCCTCCTGAGGAAGGCTTCTTTGGATTCGGACTCTCTGGCCAACTACAGACTAATCTCAAATCTCCCCTTTATAGGGAAGGTTATTGAGAAAGTAGTGGCTGTACAGTTGGAGAACCTCTTGACCATCCATGACATTCACAAACCTCTCCAATCCAGTTTTGGAAAGAGGCACAGTATCGAGACTTCACTGGTTCAGGTGCTCAATGATCTCCTAAAGGTAAGAGATCAGAGAAGCTGCTCCATCTTGGTGCTCCTTGATCTCTCTTCACCTTTTGACACTGTGGACCATGGAGTGCTGCTTGGGCACCTGAACTCCATCTGTGGCCTGACTAGTACAGTCCTCAGGTGGTTTACATCTTTTCTTACTGGCAGAACTCAGAGAGTGGTTTCTGGGATTTATTCCTCTGACCCACTCTCTCTGTCATGTGGGGTTCCTCAGGACTCAGTGCTGTCCCCCACATTGTTTGCAGTGTACATGCAGCCCCTCAGAGACATTATAAGACAATACGGGCTGAAGTTTCACTGCCATGCTGATGATACCCAGCTCTACCTGTCTTTTGTACCTGACCAGGATAGTAATCTCTCAATATTTAACAACTGTCTTGCTGAAGTCCAGGACTGGATGAATTCGAGCTGGCTAAAGTCGAACGCAGAAAAGACAGAGGTGATGGTTGTGGATCTGGGTCACCGGATAGAGGGGTTGAGGGCTGGTCAGCCCTCTGGACTTTCTCTGGGGGATCCCAGATCTTTGCCTCTGAATGGGTGCGAGACCTGGGGATAGTGCTTGACGACGTGCTGACACTAGTATCTCAGGTGTTGGCAGTCATCAAGTCTTCCTTTTACCACCTGAGGAACATCACCAGGATCAAGCATCTTGCTCCTTCTGGTGACTTGCCTACATTGGTCCATGCCTTTGTGACCTCGCACCTGGATTATTGCAACTCTCTGTACTTAGGGCTACCTGGGGTTGATATCTGCCACTTGCAGCTAGTGCAGAACACTGCAGTGCATTTACTGACAGAGACTTCTCGATCTTCTCATAGTACCCCTGTGCTGCACAATCTGCACTGGCTGCAGATTCAGTGGTGGATCACCTTTAAAGTTGGATTATTGACTTATAAAGCCCTACACGGACCTGGCCCTGACTATTTTTTTTTTTAAATTCAACTTTATTAGCTTTTTAACTATAAAAGACATATCAAATAAACCATTCACAGGACAATAAAAGGTGCAACACTATAATGTAAGACAAGACAAACTAAGAAACAATCACAAATGACCCATCCAGCATCACCCTTAACAATGACCTTGAAGTTAGTCTTTTTTCAAGTTTTATCATATGGCCTGTTTCATTCATATGAAAAAGGATCTCCGCATATGGAAAATGGTTTTGGACATAGATTTCTCCAGATTGTTTTCATTTAATGGGATCCTTTTTCCTACACTACTTTTGTTTAAAGGAAAAAGGATGCCTTCATATGAAAAAAGATGTTGCACTTAGTTTTTTTTTTGCTATTCTTTTTTCATTTGAAGGGATCCTTTTCAAATTAATGTTTTCATTTCATAGGGAAAAGGATTCCTGCAAACAAAAAAAGGGTTTTGGACTTAGTTTTCTGATGGCCATCCACATATTTTTTTTTTAGGTATCCCTGGTGTCTAGTTGCCCACCCTCCAATCACCATTCCTGTATTTTTTTAACTTTCCCTGTGGTCTAGTGGCAGTCCCCCTCTGATCACCATCTCTGTATTTTTTTTAAGTTTTCCTGATGCCAAGTGTCACCCTCCATCAACTGTTATCCCTGTTTGTTTGTTTTTTATTATGTCCTTGGTGTATAGTGGCAAAGCCCTCTGATCGCCAATCCGTATTGTTTTTAAGTTTCCCTGGTGTCTAGTGACACCCCCCTCCAATTGTCATCCCCATATTGTTTTAAGTTTTCCTGGAGTCTAATGGCACCCCAACCCCCACCCCCAAATGGCATCTCTTTATTGTTTTAAGTTTCCCTGGTGTTTAGTGGCCCCCATCCAGTCATCATCCTCTTATTGTTTTAAGTTTCCCTGGTATCTAGTAGCAACCCCTCCACTGATTGCCATCCTCTTATTGTTTTAAGTTTCCCAGGTATCTAATGGCACCTTTCTTTCCAATAGCTGTTCCTATATTGTGTTAAGTTTCCCTGCTGTCCAGTGGCACCTGCCCTCCAATTGCCATCTGCGTATTGTTTTACATTTCCCTGGTGTCTAGTGACACTCCCCCTCCAATCTCCATTCCCATATTTTTTAAGTTCCCCCAATATCTAGTAGCACCCACCCTCTGATCACCATGCCCATATTGTTTTAGTTTTCTCTGGTGTCTAGTGGCACCCACCTCCAATCACCATCTCTGTATTGTTTAAGTTTCCTTGGTGTCTAGTTGCATCCACCCCAGTCACCATCCCCATATTGTTTTAAGTTTCCCTGGTGTCATACCAGTTGCGGGTTAGTGGCGGGCACCCTTAAGCACATTTCTACAGGACCGTGTGAAAGTAATTCCCTTTTGGGCTGTTATTAAGGGTTTTTTAGACCCTCTCCTTGGTCTAGATGACCTTTTTACTCTGACATGTGTTTAATTTGTTTTTATCCTTCGCATGTCTTTGGTCTGAAGCAGGGCCTTATGGCTATGATTGCTCTCATGGCTATACTGGTAATACTACACCATTAGCTTTGATGATGCAATACCCACTAGGAAGGAATGGCATCAGGAAGTTTTACGGGCACTGAATGTGGAAAGGCAAATTGCTTGTATGCATAATCGTCTACAGGTGTTTCGGAAAAGATGGGAGTCACTTCATGTGCTATTGGAGTTAGCAGCTTCCTGATGCAGAATATCTGTGGCCCCTTCTCTTTCTTTCTTTTTTTTGTCCTTATTGTTTAACCATTATTTTATTATAACAGGTGTTCCGGTTGCCTCGTGTTCTGATATGCCAATGCTCCAGGAGGGGAGGGTGCTTGTAGTTAGGAAGGGATAGGGAGGGTTCGGTGGATTGTATTTTATTATATCTAAATTACTGTTAATCTATTCAGTGTCTCAGTTCTCTAGCATTTATTTGTTTGTTTGTTGTATTTGTTCTTGTATTGAATAATTCAATAAAGTATAGTGAATAAAACAATCATTTGTCAATGTCGAAAGTTCACTGTTTATATTGCTGTTGTACATGCCTCCATATTTTTCTGTGTATATTCCTCTGCCTTGCATTTTAAGGCATTACTCTTAACACAAATTTTTTATGTTCTTCCAGCACTGGTTCACTTCATTAGAAAAACAAGTATTTGTCAATGCCAAATGTTTGCTTGCTGGTACTGGCATTGTAGTAAGTAAACAATTTTATTGATCAGCAATAAGCCGTATACAATATGAAATTTTATACACATCACATAAAATACAAATCGTAAAAAGCTGAGACTAATGTTATAGGTCTAATCATACACCCAACATATAGCACCAGAACAGAAAATGCCATATTAAAACTATAAATAAGCTATCTATTGTTTTGGTCAAGATAAATAGATTTCATAATAATATGAACCATTCTTTACAAATGTGTAGTTAATAGAAATGTTGCCAGTAATTCAATGATTTTTTATCTTTAGTTTTGAAGAGATAATCCAACATATTTAAAGGAGGGAGACTGAGACCTCCAAGAAATTCACCCAACCATTTCTTTCTTGATGCTTCATAGAGGGGGCATAATAGTACAACATGTTTCAAATCATCTATTATTTCCAAGCCACATTTACAAAATGGGGAAGATAGGGCTTTTCCCTTGTATCTATGTTGCACATAACTTGCTGTATAACACTCTGTTCTAAATGGTATTGGCATTGGTAGTGCAGAAGTTAGAGAGCTGCATAATTGGAATGGCAGTGAAGTATTGAAGAAATACCAACCCCCATCCCCACCTTGCAGAGATTGACAGGTGTTGGGGGTGTGCTTTTGGGTTTTCGGCCATAACACTCACGCCATTCCACCTCACCCCACCCTGCAGACACCAACAGGTGTTTCAGTGTGCCTTGAGGTCTTTGGCCCTTACACTCAACCCCATTTCATAAGGAAATAAGCTGAGATGGGTGCAGCATAGGAGAATGGGATGAACGTTAGGGCCGAAGACTTTAAGGCACACCTCAAAGCCTATCAGTGGTTACAGGGTGGGAGTGGGGGTGGAATGGGGTGAGCATTTTGACTGATGACCCTAAGTCACCCCCCGACACCTGTCAGTCTGTACAGGGTGGGCATTATGGTTAGAAATCCTGATGCCCTGGGTGTTTGTTCTTATTTTTGCTCCACATTTTCAGAGCAGGCATTTTGGGTTCCCACCTCATGAACAGTGGCAGTATCATTTCATTACTCAATCCCAAAAGGTAATTTTACACAGCAAGTGTGCCATTTGGTGCCACAGGTGTGAAAACACATTTCAGACAGAATGCAAAAAATGACAGCTGTACTGCTCATGAGAAGATGTGAAGAAATGGAAATGTTAAAAATCTGGAGTGAAAATATGAAAAAGTGGTGAAGTTAAGAGTGTGCTTAGAAACTGTGCAATGCACGCTCGTAATGCAGTCATTTTATTGGAATGTTTTGACCAAATTTTCATTATGGCCTTTTTGGAACCTCCCCTGATGAACAGTGGCACTGGGATTTCATTAGTCTGTCCTGAAAGTTGATTTTGCACAGCAACCGTGCTATTGAGCATCACAGGTGCAAAAACACATTTCGGGAAGGATGCAAAAAATTACAACTGTACTGTTCATAAGGGGGTGTAAAAATGCCAATGTTGGAAATCTGGAGTAACAATATTAAAATTGATAAAGTTACAAGCCTGCATAGAAACTGCTCAACAGATGTTCTTAACACAGTCATTTTTTAGAGTTTTTTCACCAAATTTGCAACAAGAGTTTTTTGGGACCCCACCTCATGAATAGTGGAACTGTTGTTTCATTAATTAGTCCCAAAAGGTGATTCTGTGCAGCAACTGCAAAATCACCTTTTGGGACTGAGAAACAAAATGACAGTGACAGTATTCATAAGGATGGGTCCCAAGAACCCCATATTGATAATTTGGGACCAAAACTCTAAATATTGGCCAAGATATCAACCTAAGTTACCCCCCACTGACTGCCATTATAGGGCTTATGGTCATTTCTTCAGTTCCCAGTTGGTCTTTGAAGAGTGCAGACATATTCCAGATCCACAGAACATCACTGCTCCTGACCTCCAGAGGTAAGTATGGATGAAGTGGGTTGTGGGGAGGTAGGGTGCTCAGAAGGAGGGTGTGGGTTGGGGAAGGGGGCCAGCAGGAATGATGAGGGACCATTTTCTTTTTTTTTAGGTTTTAAAAAAAATACCTTGTGGGACTGTTTTCTTTTTTACAGGTGAAATATTAATAAAAGTGATTTCAGCACACTGGGGTGGGCTCACAGTGTGCCAGAGTACTGGGGGGGATTAATGCTGATCTGGCGATTGGGCACCCAAGGTCGGCTGAGAACATAGGGGCATGGGGGGTGGCACATCTGACACTGGTAGTGAGCATTCCGGTGCCAGAAACATCAAAGAGGTTTTTTTTTTGGCACACTAGGGTGGGCTCCCAGTATGCCACATTAATGGGGGAAGGGAGATACATGCTGACACAGGGATTATGCACCCCTATGTTGGCAGGGGGGATCCACTGCCATGATCACACTTAAGTGAAAGTGTCTTTGGGCACTGTAAACTCCCAGCCCATACAGAGCTAAGGCTGTGGCCTACTCCACGTGGCTGGGAGAAGAGGAGCAAAAGGAGTTAGCAGGAAGTGGAGGAGGCAGGAGAGGAAAGTGCCTCCTCCAACCTTCCAGAATCACTGCTCTGGTGTCACTATTGCAACTTTATTTATGCCCTTCAGGGCTTAAGGTTTCAGCCAGGGTGCAAGGGTCTGGAGAGGGAAGGGACCAGTGGGGTGGCGGGGGGAAGCAAAGACATCAGCCAGGCTGATTGGGACACAAACAGCTCTTTGCTGGGCGGTGACCTGAAAATGAAAGGGAAAAGCCGCCACATGATTTGTGTGGCTTTTTCTTTTCAAGTGCAGACCACTTGAGGCAAAACAGCATCATGATCGGCCTGGCTGATGATTGATGTGATACGGTTGAGCCCCTTGCAGAGCACTCTGCATTGGACAGACAGTGTCACACCCCTCAAAAGTCACTCATCACAAGAAGTTCGATGCATATGCACAAACATAAAAATAAAAAAAAGTTTCCCTGGTGTTTAGTGGACCCCCACCTTCCAATTGCCAACCCCATATTGTTTTAATGTTCTCTAGTACCTAGTCGCATCCCTTCCCTCCCTCCGATCACCACCCTTGTATTATTTCAAGTTTCCCTGTTGTCTAGTGGTCCCCCCATCACCATCCCTGTATTGTTTTAAGTTTCCCTGCCATATAGTGGCACTCCCCGATCACCTCTATCCTGTAATAAAGAAAACTGTCCCTCAATGTCTTTTTTAAACTTGAAAAAAAGTCTCTCACTGATCTGAACCCCACCCCAACTCACCAAGCACTGTTATTAACCTGAATGGTTGCAAGACAAAGATCCTTTCTCAGATCAAAGATACATCTTGCTGCTTGAACCGCCAACTGTAATATGAGAAACTAAGGTAAGTGCAGTTCAGTGTACAGTATTTCAGTGGGGTTTTCAACTTTTATGAATAATGTTGCCATTTTTTTCATATTTTTACACCAAATTTTCAACATGGCCTTTTTGGGACCCCACATTTTTTTTTTTTTAATTTATTTAGTTGTTTAACCAGGTATAGCACACTAAGCTGGAAGCTTTTTTACAGGAGAGACCTGGAAGCACAAGGAGGTTAAGTGACTTGCTCAGGGTCACACAGTATGCAAGTGGAAACTGTGGGATTCAAACCCAGGTCTGGTTTGCTGGATGTCACCAGATTTGTAGTTCAGAGCCTTAGCCCACTGCGCTATACTGGCTCATGAACAATGGTGGTGGAATTACAGAAATCCAGCCTTAAAGATGATTTTGTAGTCATTGACAAAATCACCTTTCGGGTGGGATTTGAAAATTTTCACCAGCCTCGTTCATGAGGTGGGGTCATAAGAAGGCTATGTTGAAAATGGGTCAAATAAGCAGAAATGGCAAAGTTATGAACATTCACTAAAATTTTGTACGCTCACTCTAATCTTTGGGAATTTTAAATATTTTTACCCCAAATTTTTCACATACTTTTTGTTTTACACCACCTCATGAATGTGACAGCTGTCATTATTCAAATCCTGACCAAACTGTGTTTTTGCACCTGTGGTGCAGAATGAAGTTGCAGTAGATTGGAATAATGTTTCGGTGGGGATTTGAACATTTTCAGTCTGCCGCGATCATGAGGCGAGGTGATAAAAATGCTATGCTGACAATTTAGTTGCTGTTTTGCTACACATGCAAGTGCAAGGATTGTGTGGCCCTGCACTTCCACAACAACATACATGTATTCATCTAGGGAGGTATGGGAGCGAAGGGCCCAGAAGGCACACAGGCAAATGAGGATATGATTATACTATTTCAAAAAGTATGGAAAATCTTTGCAAATACTGTGTTAATGCACCATTTAGGGTTAAGACTAAAGTGACAAAAGTAAGGAAATATGGTGAGGGTTTCCTACCCCAACATACACCTGTAGCAAATCAGGACTGGAGTCTTCCTTTGGGTTGTCAACCCTAAAGCTCACCCAAGAAAGCTCAGATGTGATGGACACAGGTGTGTATGTTTCAGGAGTGTGTACACTGGAGTGAGCTTTATGGCTGACAACCCAAAGTAAGACTCCTCCCCTGTTTTGCTTCAGGTGTAGTAGTAGTAGTAAACATTTATTTATACAGAAATTTTTGCCATTAGGGTTCAAAGAATCCCTATTTACAAGGCAAACCTGTGTAGTACAAAATTGAAATTATTACAAAAACAACAAAATACATTACATTTAAATACACATACCATTCATACAGTTTTGCTACCAAGCACATCATTATAATCAAACATCTTATACAAAGTTGTTTAAGTATTACCTATTACATAGACTTCTAAAACGCAGTTCATGTTTTACTGCAGTCCTATATTCTAAAAAAAACAGATTTGGGTCTCTGAGGAGAAGGGGAAGACTATTCCAACTCTTTGAAACTTTATATTGAAAGGTCATAGTACTGTAGCTATTTTTTATTTTGGGAACAAAAAATCTCTAGCTCCTGATTTCTGCAAATTTAGTCCATGATCTGTTTTTTTAAGACTTCTTATCAGATGATTTTGTGAATCATTTTTGTATAATCCTTTTATCTGATTTAACCAATTTCCCTCTGCGCGCTGATGTAATGTATTCCATCCTAATTCAGTATACATCACACAATGATTGGTACCAATATCACATTTTAACACAAATCTAGTTATTTTATTATAGGGAACACCTAAATTATGTAACTGTTTCTTTGAGGCATGCAATTGGGCGTGGTGGATCTTGGGATCTGCCAAGTTTCGTACCAGTCAGATATACGGCTGCAGAGTTATTAAGCAACAACAAATTGTGCAATTATGCTTTTTAGCGATTTCTTTGCTCTCACCTACAGGTCACACGGTTTGCGCGACTGGTCTGAAAACTTCAGGGAACATGTGGCTGGGGTCCCTGATGTGCCTTTTGAGGATTTCATGAAAAAATATTAAACGGTTCAAAAGTTATTCAAAAAATAAGTTCCCATTATAAGTCAATGGGAAAGTTAACAAAAAGTGCAACAGTTTCACAAATGCAGTTTTTAATGTCAAAATGGCCCTAGTAATGTCAGAAATCTGCCATTTTGTTTTCAGTTGCTGATCAGAAAAATGCTTGGCATTTAAATTTGGGACCCTCTAGGAACTCAATTATTTTTGTGTTCGCCTAGTTGGACCCTGAGGATGCTAGCCATGTTTTTGGGGTAAAACACCCCAGAAATATGTTTTTCAAATTTCTGGAACCTGTAGTGTCACAAAGTAGTGTCACAAGCATGACACTTTCACAAAATTTTGTGAAAATTGCCGTAAATTGTGACACTACTTTTTCAGACTTGTCCAAAATGACAGCAATTCTTTGCCATCCTGCTGCAAAAGAAAGGTTTGGTCTTTTGAGCTGAAATTTGGAGGGAAGGCTGCCAACATCACACAGATGTGCTTTTTGATGGTTTGGTGAAAAAATGTTGCATGGTTGCCAAGTTATGGTACTCCAATGTTGGCATTTTTTCCCATAGACTAACATGGTGGTGTACGCCGTGCCTTCCGGGGCTCGTATCTCGAAAATGATGTGAGATACGGATTTTTTGTTGTGAGTTTAAATACAAAAACCTAGCCAGGAAAATCATGATTTTTGTGACATTTACATTTTTTTTCTATGTCGTGCAGTTGCTGAGATATTAGCAATTCAGTACTTCCAATGCTTGTTTTAATCTTCGATGCCCATTACAATGCATACATTCTTTGTGTTTCTCTAAGCACCTGTTTGGCAAAAACAGGGTATGTGCTTCTATTATTGTTACAGTTACTGTTGCCACTTGCATTTATAATAAATTTGCGTACCGTTCGAGTCGCCACCATGTGCATTACCCTTTGCGTTCTCATTGCTTGCATTTTTGTTACTGTTAACATTTGCGTTTCCACTACTGTTTCTGTTTACACCACCGTGCGCATTGCTATTTGCATTTCTGACAGCTTTTTCCTCTGCGTTTCTGTTTCTCTTTCGTTTTGCATCTTCCTTGCTGTTACTGTTACCATTTGCATTTGCAATGGCGTTACTGTGCCCACACGCATTATGGTTTGTGTTTCTATATCCACTTGCATTTCCTTTTGTGTTTCTGTTTCCTTTGCTGTTAATGTTATTGTTGCTTTTACCATTACCATTTGCATTTACAATTGCGGTACTGTGCCCGTGCGCATTTTGGTTTGCGTTTCCATACACTCCTCTGCTCCCATTTCCATTTCTGTTTCCTTTGGCATTATTCTTCATGTTAACTTTACCATATGCATTTACAATTGCTGTACCGTGCCTGTGCGTGTCACAGTTTGCCTTTACGTGTGCGCTTTCATTCGCATTTCTGTTTCTGTTCCCTTTCGCATTCTTTTTCCTGTGACACTTAACATTTCCATGAAAAATACTGCTGTCATCACTGTTTGTGTTACCATTTGCATTTTTGTCGTGTTTCAATGTCCGTTTGCATCACTGTTCGCATCGGCGTCACTTTGCACTTGAGTTTATATTAATGTTTCCTTTACCATGTGCCCCACTGTTGCCACATATGTTTGCATTGCTGTTCCTCTTACTATGTCACAAGTCATCACGTGGCAGGAGCGTGGGGCCCGCTCCCACTGCTGCATTATTTTCACTATTTCTCATCATCATTCTCAAAAAGAAGGGAAATTAGAGGCAAAAAAATCCATTTAATGCATCAGTTAGGGTTGTTCCACAGTAACAAAAGCAAGGAAATTCACTGTTAGGGTTGAAACCCCCTTGGACCCCTCAACCCACCCCCCCACCCGGCATCAGGTGTGCGTTGGGTCGTTGGTCCTAACTCTCACCCCATTCCCTATTCGTCAGCTTCTTTGCACATGTGATGGAGTGAGAGTTAGGGCCCAATGACCAATGCACTCTCCGATGCCAGTTAGGAGTTAGGCTGGAAGGTCAGGGGATTCAACCAACAACTCTTCTGTCACTGTGGAACAACTAACTGCTATTAAATTTGCCTCTAATCTATATACGATATATATATATATAAGACAAAGAACCCCTGTGGAAAACACTGAGGCAAGGGTTACCCAAAGGGCATTTGGCTGGGAAGCCAAGTTTCAAGAAAATACAAATCACACATGCCCCCACAATGCAAAGCATCATGGGCTGCATATGCAAATCACCACAGAATGTTATGCTGGTCCAACTTTAAGCAAAATTGCATGGTGCCGAAAGGCCTCTCACACAGTTTGCAAAGGGTGCTGACAGAAGACATAGACACGTGTTTCGTCCTACCAGGACTCATCAGTATGCCTCGTCTGTTTGACACCCCAGTGGAATGGACCAGCTACCCCTAAGGCAGTGTGCCTGGGATATATTGTGGTGAACCCATTAAAATAAAAAACTATTTAAAGACAAAGACCCTCTGTGGAAACACTGAGGCAAGGTTACCCAAAGGGCATTTGGCTGGGAAGCCAAGTTTCAAGAAAATACAAATCACATGCCCCCACAATGCAAAGCATCATGGGCTGCATATGCAAATCACCACAGAATGTTATGCTGGTCCAACTTTAAGCAAAATTGCATGGTGCCGAAAGGCCTCTTACACAGTTTGCAAGGGTGCTGACAGAAGACATAGACACGTGTTTCATCCTACCAGGACTCATCAGTATGCCTCGTCTGTTTGACACCCAGTGGAATGGACCAGCTACCCTATATATATATATATATATATATATATATATATATATATATATATATATATGTATATATCTGTACCTGCTTTTAGTCCCCCCATCTAATTTGTGCCCTTCTCCATAATCTGCTTCTATCAATTCTCCCCCTCTCTTCATCTCACACTTTACCTCTCTTTTCTTCTCTTTTCACTCTTTCAACAAGCAACTCTTTGCTCAAAATACACTAAGTCTTTCCCGCATGACATACTCCCATCTAATGCCCAACCTTGTATGTTGTTACCTGAATGCATTATGACTGAATTGTAGCTATGATTATTGTACAGTTCTCTCAGCCCTTGTCTGTGTTTTTTTATACTCTATCTACCAGACGTAAGCACTTAGAAACCCTTGTTTGAAATTGTTGTTGCCTAGTTGAACTCTCTGTAACTTTTCTATTGAATCTGTATTTACTGGAAATGTATTTTTTTAGTTGAACTCTCTGTAACTTCTCTATTGAACTGCATTTACTGGAAATGTATTTTCCTAGGGTTGCCCCTGAAAAGGGGACATGTTTGTCTCAGTGGGCCTACCTGGTCATCAAAATTCAAATACATAAAATAAAATATATCTATATATCTAGCTATATATGTAAGCATTAATGCCCAATGAAGGAGGTTTCTACTGGGGAATTAATGCATGGTGGGGGGGATTGTGGCACGAGGCCAAAGGTCGAGTGCCTACAACCACCCAAACATGCATTAATTCCCCAGTAGTAGCCTTCTTCGGAGGGCGTTACTGTGCTTGTAACATGACAGTTATCATTTGTGGTGATCTGTAGTACTGTTAAATATTGCAACACTGACAATTGGAATTATGATTTTATAACTGTTTACTTCATTAATAACATTTTGCACTACTACAGAACACAGCTTTGCAGCATGCAACAACACACTTGCTTACATGCCTGTGTGCTCACACATTTAAAAAGACTTCATGCACATATGTCAAAGATGAGGAGCTATTACTGTTGTTACTGTTGGTTTGACTACATTCTGTTCGGTTGAAATCTTGCAAATCTGCTCGCAGCCCATGGATGTTGCTGTATTGGCATGAAGAATGCTATCTCCTCTGCTGCATTGTGGGAGTATTCAATATTACCTTTTAATTCTTATTAATTTTAGACTGCTTCTTATCACCCATGGCATTTCTTCTATGACTTGCATTGTGCGATTCTTACCGTGCTGCTAGAAACTGACTGCACTTGCACTGATGCCTAACAGCTGTGAATATGTATATTACTGTGGTGTTTGTTTTTTTTATTTGCTTTGATCGCTTACTGTTTATTGGTTTTAACATAGGTTTCTATGTTGATTTTATATGGGTTTGTGGTGTGATTCTCTGACTCATCCATGTCTGATTTCAAAATTCTTTAACTTAACAGTGACCTGAAGTCTACACCTGCTATAATTACATGGGTTGCTATATCTGCTCTGGCATATACTTTGCAGTGGGTAACATATTTATTACTGGTCACTTGCCATTGGGTGGGTGGGTGCAATACTGAAAATGCATTCCCTTGTGTTTTTTTCATCTCTGTTTCAAGCTATTTACATCCAGCGCTGTGTGCTTTTTGCCAAGTTGTGCATTGCACATTTTTTGGTGGTGATATTGAGTACTGCTACCTGGAGTGGGGATTATTGAGTTGGAGTAGGCATTACCAGTGATTAATCCCCACCCCAACTTTGGTCATGTGTTGCATTTGGTCCAATTAATGTACTTTATTTGCCATTTCTGTTGTTTGCCATGTTACAAATATATATATACAATAGGGGCACGGTAGCGCCCATATAGTTAGGGTTGAACAGGCACTTTAATGTTAAACCCCATATTTTTCACATTAATAACTTTGCAACTATTCAACAGATTTGCACACAATTTAGAACAGACAGTGTTCGGTTGTAGCTCTCTTGATCTGCCAAGTTTTGTTTTGATCGGATTTGCAGATTTTGCACATCGAATTGTCAAACAGTGCAATTTTTCCCTAATTTTTCCCAATTTTTCCCTGTTTCTTCCTCATCATGCTACACCCACATCATTTGGAAGTTTGGCCTGAAACTTTCATGGTAGAAAGAGGTTATCCTAAGGAACAATCCAGCATTGGTTCAGTGAAAAAATATTAATCCGTTCCAAAGTTAATAAATCCTGAAATTTGGGGTTCTGAGCATGCTCAGTTCAGTTTTTGGGATAGATGCACAATTTTGATCAAGAATTCCTGATCATGAACAGCTGGCAAAGAGGGATTGTGAAGAGGGATATGGAAGTCTTGAAAAACCCCTCTCCATTAGAAAAATCCATCTTCATCAGTCACCATTTTGTTTTCTCGGTTAGCAAGGGGAGAAAACAAAATGTTGTGATGCCTCCAATTTTGTTTTGTATAGCTGAAAATCAGAAAACAGTCCCCAAATATATTTTTCTTGATGCAGAATCCCCATGTCGGCTTGTATCCCAGACCCACTACTGTGGCACGCTGGAAGCCCACCCCAGTGTACCTAAATATTTTTTTTATATTTTATTTCTGTTTCCAACACTGGGTTGCCCACTCCCAGTGTTAGATGCCCCCACACCCGTATACATCCATTGTGGACATTGGGGTTCCCAGTCTCCATTTCGGCATGCATACCCCCACCCACTAATGTGGCACTCTGGGAGCCCACCCCAGTGCACCTAAATGTGCTTTAAAAAAAAACTTGTTAAATAAAGAAAACTGTCCCTGATGTTTTACCTGACAAAATAAAGTCCTCGTCATCCCCACTGCCATCCTCCCCTACCCCAACCCTCTCTGTCTGCAGCCCACACCCTTGCCCTATACTTACCTCTGAGAGGTCAGGTGCTATTATCTTTTGAAGACTAGGGACACGTCTGCACTCTTCAAAGCCGAACCGCAAACTGAAGAATCAAGGTAGCTGGCGTATAATGGCAGTCAACAGGGGTTTCAATGTATGTTGATATCTCAGTCATTTGTAGGAAATGTGGCCCCAAATTTTCAACATGGGGTCCTTAGGAACCCACCCCATGAACACTGGCACTATTATTTAGTTACTCTGTCCTGAAAGGTGATTTTTGCAGTCACTGCATGGAATCATTTTTTGGGAATGATTAATGAAATGACAGTGCCACTGTTCATGAGGTGACATCCCAAAAAGCCCATGTTGCAAATTTGGTGAAAAAATTCAAAAATATGACTGCATTATGTGCGTACGTTGTACAGTTTCTAAGCACGCTTGTAACTTTGCTAATTGATAATATTTTCACTTCAGATTTTCAACATTGCCATTTTTCACATCTCCATATCAACAATGCAGCTGTCATTTTTTACATCCTGCCCAGAACAAGTTTTCGCACCTGTGGTGCCGAATGGCAAGGTCGCTGTGCAAAATCAACTTTCGGCATTGATTAACACAATCACAGTGCCACTGTTCATGAGGTGAAGTCTAAAAAAGCCCATGATGAAAATTTGATGAAAAAAATTCGAAAAAATGATGGCGTTACAAGCACACATTGTGCAGTTTCTGCAACTTCGCCAATGTTTCATATTTTTACTGTAGATTTTCAACATTACCAAAACAGCATTACAGTTGTGCAGAATCATATTTTGGCAGGGATTTGAAAGTTTTCTGTGCTGGGTACATGCAGTGAGGTGATAAGAAGATTATGTTGAACATTTAGGGTGAAAATTATTTAAGATGACACAGTCATGCCTATTTGTTGCAATTTTGCTATGCCTGCTCATAACTTAATGTGTGGAAGTGCAGGGGCCAGAGACTCCTGTGTTTCTACATTTAGATACATATGTGCATCTGTGGAGGGATGGGAGCGCAGGGTCCAAATAACCCTGTGCTCCCACAGTAAAATAAAGATACTATTATATTATCTCAGAAAGTGAGGAAATTAATTGCAAAAAACTTTGTGAATGCATCAGTTAGGGTTGAAGCGACAAAAGTAGGGAAATGAGACATTAGGGTTGAGCCCCTAACACCCCACATCCAACCCCACCAGTACACCCCACACCCACCCTCCACAGACCAAGAGGCATCAGGGTGTGCTTTGGGTTCATTGAGCCTAACTCTAGCCCCATTCTTCTATACTGTACAATGTCAAATTTCTTACAATTGGAATGGGATGAGAGTTAGGCCCAATGACCCCAAGGCACACCTGAACACCTGTTGGTTTGTGAAGATGTATGCTGAGTGGGATTGGGGATGGAGGTGAGGGCTCAGCTCATTTCTCAACTTTTGGTGCTTCAACCCTAACTGATGCATTAACAAAGTTGTTTGCAGTATATACAGTATATATATATATATTCAATTTAATTCATCTCTATTTTTAGAAGGCACTTTTCTTAAAATCAAAGCGCCTGTACAAATTCACAAAACAATAAATACAATAAAATTAAAAACTAATATGAATCCTTAAAAGCTATGCTAAAAAGGTGGGTTTTCAAAGCTTCCTAAAACTAAGGACGGTCGGGCAATCTCACACCTGACGAGGTAGAGAATTCCACAGGGTTGGTGCCATAAAACTAAAGATCTAGCACCTGATGTTTTCAAACGAACCCTGGGAATCTCTAGCAATCCCTCGTCAGTGGATAGGAGGGAGTGGGAGGGATTGTAGGAGCAAAGGAGCTCTTTCAGGTAGGTAGGTCCCAGATCATGTAGAGCTTTATAGGTCAGTAAACCGACCTTGAAGGTGATTCACCAAAACACTGGCAGCCAGTGCAGTCCGCGAAGCACAGGCATTATATGGCTGGATCTAGAAGATCCAGTCAACAACCTGGCTGCCGCATTCTGCACTAGCTGCAGATGGCGAAGTTCAACCCCCGATAGCCCTAGGTATAAGGAATTACAGTAGTCAAGACGGGAGGTAACAAAGGCGTGGATCAATGTTGGAAGGTACTCTGGAGGAACCAGGTGCTTCACCCTGGCAATATTCCTCAGATGAAAAAAGGAAGTTTTGACGACTGCTGACACCTGAAATTTAAGTGTCAGGTGGTCGTCAATTATTACACCAAGATTCTGCACCTTATCTGAGGTCGTCAGTTGACACCTCCAAGCCATAAGCCTGAGGGTGATCCCTCCGGCAGACCCACCTCACAGCGACCTTTGTCCACAACCAACACCTCAGTTTTCTCCGGGTTTAATCTCAGCCAACTCCCATTCATCCAGTCTTGGATTTCTTCAAGGCAGTTATTAAATATCGACAAGGCAGCGTCCTGGCCGGGCACAAAAGACATATACAGCTGGGTATCATCTGCATAGCAGTGAAAACCCAAACCGTATCGTCTAATAATCACCCCTAACGGTATCATACACACCGAAAACAACATAGGTGGTAAAATAGAACCCTGCGGTACCCCGCAGGGTAGGGAGAGTGATGCTGAGGAAAAAATTCCCGACACCACTCTCTGAGTCCTAAACCTCGAGGTAAGATTGAAACCATCTGAGGACCGTACCAGACAGTCCACAGACTGACCGCAGATGCTCAACAGCACACCATGGTCAATGGTGTCAAAGCTACGCAGAGAGATCAAGTAGTACCAAGATGGATCGGGTCCTACAATCTCTCGCTATTAGAGGTCATTTAGTACCCGATAGAGCACTGTCTCGGTACTATGCCTTTTCCTAAATCCAGACTGTAGAGAATCATAGATATTGTTGTTGGTCAGATGATCCTCCAACTGCACTGCGACCACTTTCTCAATAACTTTACCCACAAAGGGTAAGTTAGAGACTGGCCTGTAATTTGCTAGACAATCTGGATCTAAGGAGGATTTCTTTAATAGAGGCTTAACTATAGCCTCTTTAAGGGGATCTGGAAAAATCCCCCTCTCCAAAGACTTCCAGACGATCAAAGCTAGGACTAGGCCGATCTTATCCACACAACCCACTAAAAGGCATGTAGGGCCAGGGTCCAGATCACAGCTAGTCGGTCGCAGTGCTCGAATGATCATCACAACATCATCGATTGTGGGAAGGCTGAAGTCAGACCATCTAAACTGGGTGTTCGACATCTCCTGCCAACCACTGTCGCTCCCATTGGGGAGGGAAGAGCGAATATCCGATCTGATTTTGACAACCTTATCTGCAAAGAAGAGAGCAAGCTCCTCACACCATTCTTGAGATAAAGCTCTTCTGGGCTGAAGACAGACTGGATTGCACAGTCTGTCAACAGTCCGAAAGAGCTGAGCTGGTCTATTCTGTGCAGCTGCTATCTCTCTGGACAGGAACTCTGCCTTTTTATGAGAGATTGCGGATTGATAGGCCAAATAATGGTCCATCAAACTAAGCCTGTCATCATCAAGACCGGACCTTCGCCAATGACTCTCCACCCTTTGTCCAACCCTCCTCAACTCCCTCATGGTCTCATCAAACCAGGGAGACCTGGGGCGAGGAGTAAGAGAACGAACACGAACTGGTGCAATAGAATCCAGGGCCCCTGTTACTGCCTCATTATAAGCATGTACCAGGTCACCAGTCTATATATATATATCTATATATATAGATATATATACACAAACAGCTTATTCTGGTTCAGTTTCAGTTGCTTACCACCTGTATACCCCTTCCCCCCGGTCGACCCTGAAAAAGGGACTTCAAAGCCCAGTGGGCTCACCAGGTCAACAAAATTCAATAAATAAATAAATATATATACAGTATATGTATATTTAAGTCACATGTAATGTGAAGTTAGTTGCCATCTGTGTGGAGGTCCTGTAACCCTCTTTTGTTTAAACATTTGTAATATACATGCCCTACATTATACGTTCTGTTTTTCATTTTGCATTATCTTCTTACTATAGTATTCACTGCACATTGTTTGTATGTAATCAAGAAAACAGTACAGCAAGTACCCTGCCCGTCATGCCTTGAATCTCTGCCCCAGCTGGAAGCATTCATGGATCATTTCTCAGCAGCATCAACAAGGGATCACTGGCTAGGCATCACAGAGGAATCAGTACACGCCTAGAGGATCCATGATCCATGGATTCACCCCCCCCAACTTAAGTGAGCATCTAATTACTGTGCCGGTCAAGCTGTATTCAACCATCTGTATTTTTATTTAACCTGTGTTGCCTTTGCCAACCTTACATGGCCATTCAGGGGCTGCCCCACCATACAGCTACTCCCTGTTGTGGCAAGAGTGGAGCTGCCTTTTAACCAGAACCTCCCTTTCAACCATCATACTGTGGCAGCAGTTCCCTGGTGCTTCCTGGAAGATAACCTGCCTCAACAGACCCCACTCTGTGCACCAGCACCCCACTATCTCAAGGATTATTCTGGCCACCTACTCTGCCACAAGGTGGCATTCCCTCTGTTTTTATTTATCTTCTGCCAGTCCCTGATCTTTTCAGCTACCACCTATGCCCCCATATCCCTACCATTGCCAACAACTATCCACTAATCATTTAAATGGAGGTTTAAGGGCAGTAACAAGGTGAAAGAGTCTAACATGTTTCAATATAAAAAAAATAGCAGAACAAGAGGACACAGCATGAGATTAGAGGGAGGCCAATTAAGTGGTAATGTGAGGAAGTTCTTTTTCACAGAAAGGGTGGTGGATGCATGGAATGGCCAACCTCAGGAAGTGGTGGTTATGAATACAGTGCAGGGCTTCAAACAGGCATGGGATAGGCATAAGGGAGCAATACAGATGAGTATGAATAGATAGGCCATTGACAGAGCAAAGGCCAATGTCACATTCATAAGGCAGAAAAAGAAATGGGCAGACTGGGTGGGACTTGCGATCCTTATCTGCCATCAACTTCTATGTTTCAATGTTTCTATGTTTACTGATTCAGCCTACACCTGCTGTCTTTCTGATGAGCAAGTTCAACCACAAGGAAGAAACAAAGAGGCTGGGCCCAAGTGTCCTAGCCTTTTTATAGCATTTTCACTCCTCTTCATCATACCGAAATGTCCCTGCCCCTGGGCAGCCCTATTCTCCTAACCTAAACCCTTACTTTTTCCCATCCCCCTACCTACCAACCCCCTCTTACCCACCTTGTACCAAGCATCAGGTGAAAGGCACATGGACAAATCCCTGCTGACTTCAAGGGCCCCCTTTTAAGGCTGTCTATTCTATGACATCAGTAACACCATTTCAGGCCACTCAGATCAATGGCAAAATGGTGTAATATGAAATGTGATAGAAATATGACAAGAATAAAACAGTAGCTGCTAAGGAGAGTGGAACTCTATATAGATCTCAGTGACCCCAACACAGTATTATTTATTTATTAAAAACTGGTTGAAGCATATCAGAATGCATAATTGGCATACTAATATGGAAATGGGAGGGCAGCTAAACATATCAAAACAATTTCCTATTACCTAGAAGAGTAAAATTAGAGTTTTTTTTAAATAATAAATATTGCAAAATAATATTATCTAAATCCTGTAATTAGTACAATATTATGTGACATTAGATTAAATATATGCACTTTATTTCAAAGTGAACCTATTCTAAGTTACTGAATTCCCTATAAAATGTTTAGAACATGTGGCAGCCAGTTCTAGCATTTCATAATCTCCACACTTCACTAAATGATTTGAATGTAATAATAAACATATCTTAATGATAAAAATTAATACTTGTTTATTGCATTGTAGCACACATGCCATTAGATATGACTCTGACATGCCTGCTATTGTCTGTACCACAGCTGTCTCACTGCCCACCTGTTATTTAAAGTGGAACTGTCCACTCCCCATGAGGAAAGAAGTAAGACCGTTATGTCCTGATTAGCAAAAACACACAGGGCCAGATGTTCAAAGCTTGGTCACAAACTGTGACAATGGCAGCTTACGCTGAGAGCTGTAGCATCATGGACCCTGCACTCGATTCTCTAACAGACAGGATCTTGATGCCAATGTCCTGCGGCTTGCAGCAACAGTGGCAGTGCATCAAACAGACAGTGCAACCATGAGGGACGCCGCAACAATCGCAGGGTGCTGAGTCACACCTGCACCCTTGGAAAGGAGCACAATAGTGGCTAGTGCCCCCACCACCGCCACCAAACTGTTGGTAACCTATTTACAAAACCTATTACCCTGGTGATCTAGCGGCTTCCTCCCTCCAATCCCCGATATGCCTCTAATGTAAATTATTATAGAAAACAAGTAATTCCCTGGTGATCTAGTCCTCCACCCCGGTATGCTGGTAATGCAAAATATTATAGCATAAAAGTCATTTACGTATGTACAGTTCGCACTCTGACAGTTCATTTGGCAGCCGGCCATGGTGGTGTGAGCAGGGCTGTGCTGGTCACCTCATTGGGATTCAGGATGGGGGGAGTGGGGTGGTGAGCATTACCTGCTGGGGTGGGGGACCCTAGACCACCAGGATGGGTTGTTATCAGCATTTCCATATTTGGGCATATGGGGCTGGGAGTGGGGTCCCTAGATCACAAGTAAATGACTGTTATGCTATAATATTTTTCATCACTGGCATATTGGGGTGGGGGAACTAGATCACCAGGGAATTACTTTTTTTATCATAATTTTCATTATGGGCATATCAGGGTGGGGGAACACTAGATCACCAGGGAATTACGTTTTGTACAGTTACAGGTTACCGGCAGATTAGGGGCTTGGTGGGGGTGGGGGGGGGACACAGTGGCATGTGGCTCACAGCCCTCCCAGAGGATGTCTAAGTACCATAACTGAACTTAGACCTTTGTCCTCAGGGACAGTTTTGTGAATGCAACATTAGGGGAAATGGCAGCCTTCATCTGCCACAAGACCCCTAGCGCCATATCACAGCCCATTTTGTGGTACAAGGCAGGCACAAACCCCCTTTGGTACATGTAGCCTGCATTTGATGCAGGTTGCCTTGCAAAATAGCTCCAGGCACATCCTTTGACACAAGGTACCAGCTGCATCAGACATGTTTGATGCAAGTATCTTGCATCCTACTCGGGCCTTTGAAAATCCAGCTCACAATTTTTACATTTTTCAATAACTTTTAGAGCTGGAATCTTTTTTTTAATCTGTTGATTCTGCAATGTCCATCCCCACTGGCAATTATTCTCTTACAGTCCCCCATGGCCAGCCTTCTGATGATGTGACCAATGGGCTAAGCTGTTGGGGAATCCTATCTACCAGCATATTTCACACATTATTTATTCCATTAGTCATGTCAATCACTAAGAGATTGAATAATTGGAAGGTTGTATTGTTGCGTGGTGGGGAACAGTTTCCTTGTACAATTGAATAACTTGACATGAAGGGATTTTGAATATTTTGATTGTATTTGTTAATTGCACTGTGTATTTAAGTATCTGTGGCAAATTGAACACTTCAGCTCTGATGAAGCTTGTTGTGGATCCAAGTGAAACATAAGCGTTTCTTTGTTGTTGTTCACCACATTATGTGGTTTTAGCCTTCTGTGCACCACAGCACTTGTTTCAATAAATTTTTGCAATATATGTGTCCTTGGTTTGGGTGCTTTTTCAACTTGGTTTTGACCAGCATGTTTCATGAGAAAGATTAACACATATACAGCGCATGTTTGCACTTCTAATGCTGGTACCAATCGGCCAAGGAAAGTGCTTTAGCATGGGCTTTAGCAGTAAGGCCTGGTGTTTGCACTTTGTACGGTATCTTTGTATCTCTATCACTGTTCAAGTCCACTTGGTGTGCTGGAACTTATGCAACTGCTAAGTTTATATTAAAAGCTCATTTTTGGAACAAGCAAAACACTGTGCGTGGACTCCAGTACTGTCAACACAGAGTGTTCAGGTGTTTTAATTTGGAACTGATGTCTGAGTTTTAGACTGGCTGCCCTATTCATCTGTGAGCACTGGTTCCATGTCATAATAGTGAGCGCAAAACAGCGATCACTATTATGGTGAGTATATACTGCAGAAAAGCAAATTGGCGATATACACATACCGGTGACCAAACATCCAGCAACTAGACTAAATATTTATGCTTTATGCTTTGACCCCTGTACCCCTCTGAGTAAGGATTACTAACTCCAGGGGGGTCCATGTCAGGTAGGGAAGGGGGTGACACTCTGGATTGCACACAAAAAAGGCAGCCACCAGCAAAATGTTTCCTTCTGGTCCCCAGTCCTAAACCCAGTACTTGCTGTGCTGGAGCTAGCCTCTCTCACCACCAAAGCACATGGCTAGCTTGGTTGCAGCAGGCACACTACCCCCTGAGAAACCCTCTTCCCTATCCTTCCCCTTCCTCTCATGATTCTCCCCTTCCAGTCACCCTCCCCCATGGTCACCTTTGCATAGGATCGCTACCCTTGCAGGATAGCCCATGAGGATAGCACTGTTTATGAGTCACCGTATTCAGTTGTTATCCTCACTGGACACCGTGAGCATGGACCCTGCACTGAGAAGTGCAGCTCTGAGCCTTCAAGACGTGTTTAAATGTCTAAATGTGTCACTGTGATATGTACTGCTGCTTTAATTGCTTACTCGATACCAACTATGCAGGCAATAGTAACTGCCTTTAGATTGTGATTATGATCTAAACATGATAAAATTACTTGTGCAGCTTCATGTAGTTGCTCTGACAGTACTGTCCATCATATATCTGCTTTCTCATTTTTTCTTTGTTTAAATTTCTAGATCTACTGTTGCTTAAAATTATGTCACATAGCTAGCTTTATTGTCACTGTGCTTCTGTCATGATCTTACTTGGAAGCATTTATGTTTCACATATACAGTACTTGGTGTACAGTGTCTTTGATGCCCTAACCAGGACCTCTTTGCAAATGAACATTGTTCAATAGAGCCTCTTCATCATAAAACAAATAAAATACATATACAATAAGCACTCTGTATCATATGAGCAGCTTAGTAAAGAAGGATTTCAGAAGTCAGGAACAATGCAGGTATTACTTTTAGTAAACGTTAAATATTTGTGACAGTGAGACAGAATAACAGACAGACAGGATGTCAATAATTTTGTGTATGGAGGATTTGGGCTACAAGGACAGACTGGAAACATTCAAATTTATGTACATGGAAACTTGATGGCAAAGAGAGGCTTTACCTTTTAATGCTTGCTATTAACTGGGACATAACCACAATGGACAGTTTTGGACTGATATTTATGAAAACTGAAGTGGTTACTCGGGGAACAAAACAAACAACATAACTCTAAATTTTAGAACAAAAAGTGTAAATCTTTCTATATGCAGAGAATCATGGGAATACAGAACTATATCTTCCCCTACATCACATTTAACAGCAAATTCAAATCAATCTTCAAGAAATAGATTGACAAGCTGATTAACAGAGTCTTTACTATGAGATACTACCACTGAAAAGTTGAGGGTAGCCTTGCTCTACTCTTGTTCTTCTTTTGCCCTTACCTCTGAACCTTTAGTAAACAGATAGACCAGTTAATAGATATGCAGACTAACTAACGAGATGAACTGACAGAGAAAGTGAGAGTGCAGACAGACAGATATAAAGAAAGGTAATCTGTCATACTATAAATTACAGCTAGACAGACTAGAAGATAGACAGATCACCATTTAGATTTGCAGAGACACAAACAATAAAAAGACTGAGGGATAGTGTAGATAGACTGATAGACAAACAGACAGACACAAACAGATATTATGGGTGTTTCATCAGTAGTGTGCCAAACTAAGGAACTCAGAATTAAAATTAATGTTATTTCATACTGCAGAAACAATTTTTTAAATAGGATCATTCAGCCTAAAGGGAGCTAATTTAGACCCAGTGGTCTGCTGATAGTGTGCTGCATAGCCTGCTGAGCGACTAAGGTTTGATCCTAGATTAAAGATTTACCACAGCAGGACAGCTGTTAGTTAGATGTGTGCATGTGTGTGCAGGGGCAGGGGGCATGCTTTTACTTCTGCCCACCATTAAATTTGGTAGCTTGAAAGCCAGCCCATTGGCGCAGCAGTGGGATTTCCGCTTGCGACACTGGCAACCTGGGTTCAGGAATGGACCCAGATCATCAGAGGGCCGGCCGGGGGGAGAAGGATGGAATGTCCCAAGGACTGCTCTCCTTCTCAGGGGAGGGTGGGGAAATTATCAGCGCACTGAGGACTCCTGGCGGAGGCAGGGGATCTCAGGCGACCAACGCTTACAGCTCTGGGAGGCGGGGCGGACGCTGGTGTCATTGTATGTCCCCACCTCCATAAGGAAAATGGCAGAAAATCGAGGCGGGCAAGGACCACTGTACACATGAAGCCCTCCCAGAAGACCTTGATTCACCACCATCGCTGCAGGTCCCCCGACCAGACATTGGTTCCATGGTCACCGAAGAAGGTGGCCATGGCCCCGCCCTCTGGGGGGTAAGCCGGGGGTGACTGGGGGACCTCAGCAGCCATAGATGGTGGTGGAGGTTTCAAGGGGCCATGACCAGGGCCAATTAAAGACTGGGTCCTGCCAGGGAAAAAGATAAAATTGAAAAAAATATATAAATAAATTTGATAGCTTGGAACAATTAAATATTCCCAAACTCTCTAAAGATTACTATGAGGATAATATCGGAAATCCTAACAGTCATGTTCAGTTATTGTTCTCAGAAAGGTACAAACATCTGATCTAATGGCAGAAGGCTGTTTCTTATAATGATGTGGTCAACAAAGGTGACCTGCAGAAGGTTACCTGCTTTTACATGCTATAATGGTAGTCCCTGGCTACTAGGTTACTGTTAAACTTCAACTCTAGCTGTGAGTTACAGTAGTCTGATAACAGCATGCATATGATTTTAGGGGAAGGTGAGGATCCAGAGAGTCTAGTTCAAGCCTACAGTAAGACTGTTACTGAGGATCTGGATTCCATTACCCCAGTCCATGTTCACCCTCTCTATCAGCCCTTGGTCCCCTTGGTTTGATGGGACCTTGAGGGATTTGAAACATGTAGGACGAAGTCTAGAGCATCACTGGCAGAAATTGACTCTTGATGCCAACCACCTTATATTGATAGATTATTATCAACGCTATCAATCAGCAATCACACATAAGAAGGCAGAGTTCCTGTTTGGTGAGATTGCTGCTGCTCAGAACTGACTGGCTCAGCTCTTTTGAACTGTGGACAGGTTGTGTACCCCACCTGTCTACAGGTTCAAGGTGCATTTTCACAAGTTAAATGTGATGAGTTTGCTCCATTCTTTGTGGATAAGGTGGGTGACATCAGGGCCGAAATCTGCCCAGCGCCCTCTGGGGGGGGGGTTGGTGGTGGTCAGTGCACAATCACTGCCCAGGTTTTCATAGATATCTTTTGTCTGTCTGGAAAGCGTGGACATTGTGCAGCTTGTCTAGAACTTGAGGCCAACGTGCTGTAGTTTTGATCCAGGCCCTACACGCCTATTATTGGGGTGTATGGAATCCATTGGCTCCTTCCTTGCAAAGATTGTCTGGTGCTCCTTAGACTTGGGTGAGTTTCCTAGCTCCCTGAAGGAGGCAGTGGTGACACTGCTTCTTAAGAAAGCTGCTTTGGACCAAAACAGCTGAACTAACGACAGACCCATCTCTAACCTTCCCTTTGTTGGGAAGGTGATTGAGAAAGTGGTTGTGCTGCAACTGGAGAACCATCTTACCATCCACAATATCTACAATCATCTCCAGTCTGGTTTCTGGAAAATACATAGGACCGAGACTACTCTGGTTAGGGTGCTGAATGATCTCCTGATGGAAAGGGATCAGATGCGCCATCTTATGGTGCAATCTGTGCATGTCCAGCTCTTGAAAACATCCAAATGAAAGGTGAATTATGGGGACCAGTCCTTTATCTCTTTATCAGGACTTTACCAGTCCATGTAACTCCATCTTGGTGGTCCTTGATCTCTCCTCAGTGTTTGACACTGTGGACCATGGGATGCTGCTCAAGTGCTTGAGGGTTATCTGTGGCCTGGCTGGTCCAGTTCTCAGATGGTTTCAATCTTTCCTAGCTGGCAAATCTCAGAGGGTGGTGTCAGGTTATTTTTCCTCTGATTCATTCTCTCTGCCATGTGGGATTCCTCAGGGCTCACTGCTGTCCCCTATGTTGTTCGCAGTGTACATGCTGTCCCTCAGAGACATTGTAAGACAATATGGGCTGAGGTTTCACTGCTATACTGATGATACACAGCTCTATCTGTCTTTCACACCCAACCAGGATAGTGTGGTCTTGATGTTTAACAGCTGTCTGGCAGAGATCCATGACTGGATGAAGTCCAGCTGGTTGAAATTGAATTCCAGGAAGACTGAGGTGCTGGTGGTGGATCTGGGCCACCAGATAGAGAGGTTGGTAGTGGGTTTACCCTCTGGGCTTTAGATTGAGGGTGTACAACTTTCTACCTCTGAATGGGTGCATGATCTGGGGTGGTTCTTGATGATGGACTAACACTGCATGTACAGGTGATGGCAGTCATCAAGTCTTCCTTTTACCATCTTAGAAACATTGCCAGAATCAAGCACCTTGTTCCGTCCGGTGATTTGCCTCTGTTGATCCATGCCTTTGGGACTTCTCACCTGGACTACTGCAACTCCCTCTACTTGGGGCTTCTGAGGGTTGATATCCATCTCTTGCAGCAAGTGCAGAATGCTGCGGCACGATTGTTGACTGGGACTTCATGTTCTATTCACATTACTCCCATGCTAAGCGATCTGCACTGGCTGCCTATACAGTGACGGATCACCTTCAAGGTCAGTCTTCTGACCTATAAAGCCCTGCAGAGACTGGGACTGAGCTACCTGTAAGAGCTCCTGACTCCCTACAGCCCTGATCATCCTCTCTGCTCAGCTGATGAGTGGTTGTTAGAGGTTCCCAAGGTGCAGTTGAAAATATCGGGGGGTATGGACTTCCGGTTATGCAGCGCACCTGAAGACAGCTTCTCCATTCCTCTCCAGACACCTGCTCCAGAATTCATCATGTATCACATCAATGAATGAAGCAACCACCTTCACAGCTACCTGAAGGACTTCTGAAAACCTTCAGATAATTTTGAAAATCAAAAAGAGCATAAAAATGGTCAGGGACGGACACAAAAATGAAAAAAACACCACCACGGCATACGCAGCCAGTCACGCCTGAAAAGGCCCCCAAAAAGCCTCGAGCTGTCACTGCCGCGTTTCCCAGATTCAAGGTCAAGCGAAAACGGAATAAGAGCCACTCATCTTGACCAGTTTTCTGGCTGAATTCAGGCCTTTTCAAGAAGAATTGAGAGGCATGGCTACTGAAATTAAAAACCTTTCACAAATGCTGGAGGACATCACGATCGGCAAGTCAGATAATGAGGCACATATTATCTCATTGGAAAAAACAGCAGATAAGACAGATCCAGAAATCATTGCTATAAAACAATGGCTATCAAAAATGGAAATCAAAATCGAGGATTTGGAAGGTTGTACCCACTGCAATAATGTGGTTACCATTGGACTCCCTGAATGAAAGGAAGGGCAGGACACTATTCTAGTTGTGCAAAAATTTGTTGATAAAATAGCGGAGCCTTCTCCATTTGGCTCTGATTATGTCATAGAAAGAGCGCTCAGGGCTCTCTGGCCAATCCCTCCCACAGGGGCACCTCCTCGCCCCCTAATATTTCACTTCCTCAATTATTTAGAGTGGCAGCATTTTCTACAGAAGATAAAAGAAGCACAAGAGATACAATGGGAGGGGAAGAAAGTCTGCATCACCCAGGATCTTCCATTATCAGTGAGACAGAAGAGATCTGCTTTTCATCCTCTGGTAACCAAAATTATAGCAGCTGGTTTAAAATTTAAAATGCAGTATCCAGTGAAATTACAGGTATTAATCTCGAGTACCTGGTATTCTTATGAGGATCCACCATCTGCTCATCTTGGTCTCAAATCTGCCCTGCCTGACTTGTTCAAAGACACTTGAATCAAAAGGCAGCTAACACACTTGGCGGTCAAGCAGTGAAGAGTCGGTGTATTAACATACCCTTGAATAACAATCAGAACAAGGATTCTGATCATTTAATTATCAGAGGCCCCTTCATGACATTGTCTACAAGTCAGGACATTAGGAAGATCATATATCAGCAGGTAAACTCACCCGGAAAATCCTGGATCTCAGGATCTACTACTGGGAGGGGAAAGCACACTCAGAATGGAAGGGTTTCAAAATAGGAGATAAAGGACTGGTCCCCATAATTCACCTTCATTTGGATGTTTTCAAGAGCAGGACATGCACAGATTGCACAAAACTTTTAAGAGGATCCTAAGGAAGCCCCCTTTTTCATCAGTCCTTCCTTAAGTTAGATTTGCCTGGCATGGAAAGACCTAGTTTGGGGAACTTGAAACCTAATTCAATATGAAGATTATTAAGTTTGAGGCTGATAATTGAGTCTTATGCCATAACAATATCTTTTCAAAGCATTCAGGTTTAGATAAGTAAATGGATTGATAGGAAAGTTTAATCCCTCACTTAATTTTTATTTTTTACAGAGCGTCTTAACTGCATTCATCCACAGAGTGGCAGTATAATGCAATTTTTGCTGGTAAACCTGCAGTTAAAGGTTTGTTGCATTCACGGCATTGGAATCTGCCTCGATATATCAGATATTACAGGGTGACTTGTAACTTCTAGTAAAAGGTGGAGATTACAAAGTTATATTGTCAGAGATTCCCCTACGATGTTGCCTGCAACTTAGGACATTTGAAGGATTAGACATCAAAGTTTAAGCTCACCCAAAGAACTTTTGATTTCAACATTCACCAGGTAACGGGTGAAGTATATGCAGAATAGAATAGTTATACGACTGAGTTATAGGGTTGGTTTTTCTAATTACTTCTTATTTAGGCCTTTTATTTAACAGGACACATATAGATTGCATAGGGCTATCATGGTAGTCCCATCAAGGCCCTCCCATTTTGCCCCGGATTTGCTTTATGTGAGCATCACCTGTTGTGGGAAGATTTCTCCTGGGGAATTAGTAGCTTGTTTCTGAAATTCTTAACACAATTTGAAGTTTAAGGTAGTTAACTGGATTCTAATGCTAGCGAAGCAATTTTCGAAGTGTTCAGTTTTAGGTAAATAGAGAGTTTGATGGGGAAAATGTATTACTTTAGTTAATGGTAATGCTAGAGATTGTCTTGACTGTGATTAGCTATGGAGAGGCAGTATAACATACTTTTTGCTGAGAAACCTAAGGAAATGGTTTAGTACATTTATACGGTTGGAATCTGCCACAATACATAGGTTAAAATAGGATGTTGTATAAATTTTAGCAGATGGTTGATGTTACTTAAGTTAATACCGTAACTAAGGGTGCCTGGAGGGGAGGTGCAGGAGTAGGAACTCTGCAAAACAAAGCACGTGAATAGTGGGGGAAAGCTGGGGAGATGGTGTAGAAAGGGTGGTGAGGGTATGGTACAAAACAGGAGTATAAGGGGTAGGTGGGGGCAGGAAAGGGGAGTGTAGTACACAGTCCTAAGAAATCTAAGGATGTCAAGAAGGTTAGTTATTTCCTTTTTCACATTACTTCACAATTTGTATATTAGATTATGGTTAATGATTTAACATTCTCTTCATGGAATGTGAAAGGGGTAAGGAGAAAGATAAAACAATACAAAGTTTTAAAACACCTTGATATTTTGCAATCACAGATAACAGTTATTCAAGAATCCCATGTTAGATTCAGATGCGTTGTCAATGAGACGTCAACAAGTGGGGCAGGTATTTGCAGCTCAAGGAACAACTAATAGTTTTGGGGTTATGATTTTAATTTACAAGAAGATACCATTTAAGGCATCACAAATTATTAAAGATTCACAGGGCATGTATATCATAGTTAAAGGTACTATACATAATATGGAACTTCTGCTGGGTAGTATATATGGTCCGAATGTGGATAATCCTGGCTATTTCATGCAGCTCATTAGAAACATTTTACCTTATTTGCCAACTCCAATGATTCTGGGGGAGATCTAAATTTGGTCTTTGATGTATCCATGGATTGATCTGGTATGGTAAAAAAGGGTCTCTCACTTGCTCAACGGGTATTCAGAGATTTACTAGACCAATTGGGTTTGTGTGAAGTGTGGAGGGTTTTGAACCCCAAGGAAAGACAGTATAAGTTCACCTCCCCGGTCCATGGGACATCATCTCATAATGACTATATTTTACATTCCCTAGCACTCATTTCTGGAGTAATTGATTCCTCAACCCATCCAGGACCTCCATCCGAGCATTCATTAGTAATATGTAGGATTTCCCTAGCTTTCCTACCCAAACGAAATTCGTGTTGGAAAATGAACAATCAAATTCTCAAAGATTATAGAATTGTAGAGGATATTAATAAACATATCAACCTGTTTCCCACTACCAATATTAAACCTAATAGTAAGCCCAATATTATCTGGTGTGCACTGAAAGCGTATCTCAGAGGTATATTAATAGGACTTGCCTCTAAAAGGAAAAAAGCCCAAGCTTACGAGTTAAAGAATTTATCCCAAATTCGCACCATAGAGAAAGACCTGAGACCACACTACTCTGATGATACCACACCAAAATTAACTATTTTGAAAAACTCTTATTTGGATATGCTTAGAGAGAAGGCTGAATATGCAATTCTTTGCACCAAATCCTCCTATACAGATCAGGGAGAAAAAGCTGGAAAATTGTTAGCTCTACATATAAAACAACAGGAATCATCCCAATTTATTCCTCCTATTAAATCTCAGAATGACGGCTCCCTGAAACCCACTCCAATAGAAATCGTACAAGAGTTCACCGCTTGCTATAAACAACTGTATGGACCAATGAAGGAGCCCCAGCATCTTTTACAGTACTATCATATTTAAAGGGTTCCCATTTACCCACTCTCTCGGAGGCTCATAAACTAGCATTGACCAAACCCATATCCAAACTAGAGATTGCTGAAGTAATTCAGAATCTTCCAACTGACAAAACCCCTGGACCAGATGACTTTTCAGCAGCCTTTTATAAGAAATTTAAGGAAAAGATCATACCGCTTCTTCTCCTACTGTACCAATATACGTTATCCGGAATGTAGGTAGACCAAACCCTATTTGAGGCTCTCATTGTCCTTTTACCCAAACCGAATAAGGATCTTGACAGAGTAAACAATTATAGACCAATTTCACTCCTCAACCAGGACATCAAAATCCTAACCAAATTATTAGCGGATACAATCAGTGTAGCACTCCCAGATTTGTTAGGTCCTTAACAATTGGGTTTTATAAAGGGAAGATGCTCAGCTGATCATCTCCATATGCTCACACACATCTTTTTGGTGTCCAAGGATCTTCCGGTACCAGCAGTACTGGTGTCCCTAGTCGCTGAGAAGGCGTTTGACAGAGTAAATTGGCAGTTCTTATTCTGAACTTCAGAAGTACTAGGTTTTCCTTCAGAATTTCAGTACTGGATACAAGCCCTTTATGACTTCCTAGTGGCCAGCATACTTTGTAATGGAGTGATTTCTGAACCATTCCTACTATACTCTGGTACCAGACAGGGATGCCCACTTTCTCCTTTATTATTTAATTTATATCTGGAACCTCCTGTTCGTAGACTGATGGAATGTCAGGAAATACAGGGTATCAAAATATAAGATACTAAGATAAAGGTTTCCGCTTATGCGGATGACCTTTTGTTACAAGTATCTCACCCAGTGATGTCAATTACAGCCATGTTAAGAATTATAGAAGATTATAATAAATTATCAAATTACAAATTAAACATAGACAAATCAATACTCTTCCCCCTCAGTTATAGGGTATTCAAGAGTTCAGTTAGCTCCTTCGGGCTTTCCTGGTCACAGGAATCAAATATCTAGAAATAGAACTTACCAGAAGTTCTGTCATTAACACGAAGAAAAACCTAGATTCCCTGTTACAAACAGTTAGTTGTGATCTAGATCGATGGGCGACACTCCCAATTTCAATGTGGGAAAGGATAAACCGAATTAAAATGAATATATTTCCACGTTTATTTTATCCCTTGGGTATGCTCAACACATTTATACCAGGAAAATGGTTCATTAGGACACACAAACTTTTCACCAAGTTTATTTGGGCAGGAAAGCACCCAAGACTGGCTTATCACAAGTTAGCTGCTCCAAAATTAAAGGGCAGTTTACGTCTACCCCATCTACAACTTTATTACTGGGCCAGTCATCCCTCTAAATATTTTGGATGGTTGTCAACACTCTCCTCAGACCCCTCTCCATCCTGGTTAAATATAGAGTTAGCCACGATGTGTTCGTGTAACCTGGATCTAGCCACATTATTAAGGCTAAAATCAGCTTTGCTGCCAAAATGCCTAAAATCAACACCGATTGCAGCTTCATTGCAGGTCCACTCCCAGTTATGCTCATTTTTAAAACACAAACACTATACAGATCCCTCCCAATCTATATGGAACAACCCAGCCTTCCTCATTAACAACAGGAGGCTAGCATAGAACTGGCTGCCCCAGCTGGATGAGGGCAGGATATCCCAATTGGTGGCAGAGAATTGTACCTGGGTATCCACTGAGGAAATTGTCGCCAAATTTGACATCTCAAAAAGCTGCTACTTTAAGGTTTTCCAGCTGCGACACCTCATAATCAAAGTGTTGGGAAAAGTTCCCCAACCGGAACCCAAACATAACTTGCAGGAAATGTTGATGCCATTAGCAAACTCGAACAAGGTGATATCTAAGTTATATTTAGCTTTATTTGACTGGCACTTTGAAAGCCGTTTTGGTCCCTCAGAATATTGGTCTCAGCTGTTCCCCCAATATATAATATCATGGCCTACTCTTTGGATGTGCTGTCACAGGTATGTGACACAAGACAGGCTACGCCTTATGCAATTTCACATTTTGCACAATTTGTATTATTCCCCTCAAAAACTTGCCAAGTGGGGCTTACTTTCTTCTAATCAGTGTCCCCAATGTTCCTTAGATGAAGGTAACCTCCTTCACATTTTTTGGGATTGTGCCAAAATAGCCCCTTTATGGACCACTATTCAAACCAAAGCAGACCCAATGTTGGGGATTTTAGATTATTTCAAGCCTGAAATATGTGTACTGGGGGATTACTCACAAATTGATGTACAAAACTGTAAACATTATATGTCAATGATTTCATTGTTCTCAAGAAACTTGTTTTAATGCATTGGAAAGATAATGTAGTGATTACATACATGCAATGGCTAAATGAGTTGTTGTCAAATCTCAGAACAGAAAAAATGATTGCAAGTTTGTATAATAGAATGTCTAGGTACAGGAAAATCTGGAGCCCCCTTTACACCTTGTATTCTCTTTAAGCTGGCTTCTTGATGTCAATATCAAATATTATACACATGAATAGCTGAAACATGGAGGGGGAGGGAAGGGAGTGGAGGGGACAGCGCCATTGTACCAACTTATCTTAATCGATGTAAAGACTTATTCTGTATGGTTCTGTCTCAATTATGTATAAAAATTTGTAATAAACTTTAAATTACAAAAAAAGGAAAAAATCTGGGGCTCAGGATTTTATGTTTGTTGTCCCATCCCTGTGGAACTCTCTACCTCATCAGACTAGAGAGTACCAGACTGTGGAGAGCTTTAAAACAGGCTTGAAAACACATCTGTTTCAGCAGGCATTTAGCACTTAGTATTTTATATGGATTCTGGGATATTTGAATTGAAGAATTTAAATTATTTTGTAAAGTTTTAATTGTATTGTTTGTTTTATGATGTTTTAAGTATGTACAATGCTTTGATTTTTAGAATTGCTCTAAACAAACAAAGTATTATTATAATTATTATTATTATCTCAGAACTGAAGGAGTGCAGCAATGGTGAAATTGCTTCAGTTGGGGCTGAGTCTAGGAGAAACACACTCAAAAGAAGTAAGGAATGGCAGTTCTAGGAAACAGAAGAGTAATGTACGATGCCCTATTCTTCAGTAAAATGTCTGCCCGTATTGCATTTCTTAAATGTTGCTGCATGATAGCCTTAAGAATTTTTAAGCATTAAAGAACTTGTGAGGTCCTTTAAAATGCAAATCATTTTAAAGCATTTTTGTTTCTTTTCCCTATTAGTAAGTAGAACATATCTAGTCTGACATCACTAAGTGTGATGTGTGACACAGTACCTTTCCACAATGCAGGAATATCTGGTTCCAATCACCTTCTTTTTTAACAACTTGTACAGGATAGCCCAAAGGAACATCTCATTTACAGTTATACCCATATCTGCAGCTGGGTGGACTGGAATACTAAGAGGTTAACTGACTTGCCCACATGGCTATGATAACATTACTTGTGTGGTTTCATGTATTTACCCTCAAAGTACTGTCCATCATCTATTTGCTTTGTGTTTAACTTCATTTATGCTTCTAGATCTCTTGTTGATTAAAATTTGCCATATAGCTAACTTTATTATCACTGTGCTTCTGTCATGATCTTATCTACGAGACATTTATGTTCTTCTTCTAAAGCTCTGTATTTCTTGCTATATCTTCGGTTGCCCAAAACAGGACCCCCTTGGAAAAGAGTATCACTTAATGGATCCTCTTACTGGTATAAGAAATGAAATACATATAATACAATAGACCTTTGTGTCCTCTTAGTAAATTAGTAAATAAAAATTTCAAAACTCAGGGACAATAAACCCAATCAAAGTTAAATATTTATGATAGTGAGACAGAATTACTGATGGTTTGGAATATGGAGGATTTGAACTACAAGGACTGACTGGAAGCAGTCAGATTTATGCACCTGGAAACTTGGTGACAAGAGGGAATTTACCCCTTAATGTTTGATATTAGTTGGGACAGGACCTCAATGGACAGTTTGGGACTTGTATTTTGGAGCATTGAGGTGGGTACTCAGGGGCAAAGCAAGCAACAGAACTCTACATTTTAGAACAAATAAACACAAATTATTCTACTTGCAGAGAATTATAGGAAGAATTATCTTCCCCCACATAGATGTTGACAACAAATCCAAATCAATCTTCAAGAACCAGATTGACAAGCTGATTCATAAAGGCTTTGATATAAACTACCATCACTGAGAAGTCAATGGTAGTCTTGATCTACTCCTGGTTTTCTTTTGCTCTTACACCTGAACGTATAGTAAGTGAGACAGAATAGTGATTAGATTTCGGACTAACTAAAGAGGAACACTGACAGGAAACATAAGAAAGGCACTGCAGACAGAGAGAAAAAAAGGAAGACAGACTGTCATATACTGTACCATAAATGATGGCTTCACAGATTAACAGATAGACAGACAAACAAATAGATTAACATACCCACAAACTATAAACAGAGTGAGGGATAGTGTAGACAGATGGACATATAGTGTGGATTTTTCATCAGTAGTGTGCCATTTTAAGAGATTGATCATTCAAATTAATATCATGTTATACTGCAAAAATGAAATTATTTTTAAAGAGGACCATTCAACCTAAAAGGAAGCTAGTTTAGGCCCAGTGATTTGCTGGCAGTGTGCTGCATTGCCTGATGAGGGACTAAGGTTTGATCCTTGACTCAGGATTTACCACAGCAGGACAGCAGTTAATTAGAAGTGTGCATATGATGGTGTGGGGTGGATATGTGGGGGGGGGGGCAGGGGCATGCTTTCACCTCTGCCCACCACTAAATATGGTAGCCTGGGTCAACTACATACTCCCAAACTCTTCAGAGATTATTCTTTTTTTAAAAACTGAAAGCATAGTTGTGATGGCTATTTCTTATAATGATGTGGCTAACAAAATGGCGACCTGCTGATGAAGGTCACCAACTTTCACATACTGTACTGGTAGTCCTGGCTACTAGGTTAATGTTAAACTTCAGTCCTACCTGAGACTTACAATACTCTGAAAAAAGGATGTATATGACCTCAAAATTGAAGACATGCAGCAATGGTAACATTTCTTCTGCTGGGGCTGAGTCTGAGTGAAACACATTCAAAAAAAGCAAGAGTGAACAGTTCTAGCAAACAGACATGTAATGCATGATGCACTGTTCTTCAATGACATTTTTTGACCCTATTGAATTGCTCAACAAGTTCCTGTATGTTACCATTAAGAATTGTTTTAAGTATCAAAGCAGCAGTCAGTGCAATGAAAATGCCCCAATCTTTTTTTTTTTTTTTGCTATAAAATGTTCCAGACATTTTACAGTTTTATTTGGTGGTGGCATTTTATAAATGTTTTATTTTTTTTTCTTGAGAAAAGAAAATGTCCACCATATTTTCTATAGAATTAGCATTTCAGACCTGGCAAGAGTTAGGATCAAAAACATAAAAAAAAGACTCATGGTGTGTAGCATAGGAGGTTCCTAAACAAGTACATTTATCAGATAGGGTAATAGGTTTCTTAACTGCAGCTGTTAACTAGCTTTTTTGGTGAAACATTTTTCATTGCACTGCTGTTTTAAAGAACCTTTGATGCCATTTAAAATACAAATAATTTTTAACAGTATTGTTTTTCCTTGTAGTCATTTGAACATGTCTCGTTGGACACCACTAAGTATGACGTGACACAGTACCCTGCCTCAATGCACTCACTCACTTTTGTTTTAGTTTACAGTTTATTTATCCAGACTAGCCCAATGTTATATCTTATTTTCAGTGAGATATTACTTGTACCCATTTCTGCAGCTGGATGGACTGGAGTAATGAGAGGTTAAGTGATTTACCCGAGATGACACACTGAGCATTTGGCTCTGGCAGGGATTGAACTTGTGGACTCCCAACTACTAAGCTAGTGTTTTAACCACTAGACCACACTGCCTTTCATACAGCACCTCATCAGCATCATGCCTTTACTGACTATGATATCGCTAACTCTGCCAGATTGGTCACATAGGATAAGTTCAGAACCTTCCATTATCTTTATCATTTTCCATAAAATGGCTTAATCAGAACTCTTTTTTAGAATCTGATGAGGTTCTGATAAATTATGAAGACTGATTTCAGAACTTAATATACTCTCCTGCAGGTCACTATCTAGAAAGAAGGTTGGTAGTCGAGAAAGGATCCAGTGAGCCAGAGCAATGCTATGTAATCTTATTCACTGTAGGGTTACAGATGGGGTACTAACTACTGTATCTGTATGACACCAATTATATTTACTGTAGTAACACTCCAAGTTGCTTTTATCCCTTACAGGGCTGTGGACTGATATATCAGTCCAGAACTCTTAGAGTAATTTTCCTTCACTGACAACAACAGAGAAAATAATTTGAGGGTTAAAAACTATGGTTAAAACAGTTTTCAACCAAGAGTCTCTGATAAGAACTCGCAGAATAATCAATGTCTTAGCTTGCATTGTAATGTAATATGTTTGATCTACACTGTAAGGCCAAGCCTCTGAACTCATCAGTAAAACAGAGTTTAAAAAAGTTCTTGTACTTTAAACTAAAACGTTCTAAAAGTTCTGATAAGCTTCGGATAACTATTAGAAATGTTCTCGGCTTATCAGAATATTTCAAAACCTCAGAACCTTTTGTACATCTCTCATCCTTATCCTTCATGCCACCGTACATGAGGTTACAATTCTGAGAAGGTATGAATTCATTCATTCATTCATTCGTTAACCAGGTAAACAGAGCTCTGAGCCACATGGCCCTTTTACAGGCTTGACCTGGGGGAGTAAAGAGAAAACATTGCTGCATACTCTAGGTCAGCTTCTAGACAGAGTCCTGTTATAATTCCATCCCATCACATTCCATAATAAGAGGCAGAAATAAAGCTTTCTACTTCAAAAATAATAATAGAAAAACATGTCATGAATAAAAAACAACTACAAGGCAGTTTTCTAAACCAAGTCACATTTTCCTTCTTGCCTTATTTGGCAGTACCAGTACTGTTCATTTTAGTTAAGGTAGTGATTTCTATACAAATTATTTTTGTAGTTTGCATGATAGAGTCCAATTTACATACAAACCATGAATGTTCTTGTTGACTCATTTTTTATTTGATGTTAAATTCCAACTGTGATACAGCTTCACATTTTCAGTAAAGCTCTACTTCTACCCATTTCTTACAACTGAGAGGACAGAAGCACATGGGGATCAACAGACCTGTTCAGGATCACACAGAGGACCACTAGCTATGGTAGGATTCAAACCAGGAAACTCTATTTCCACACTTTGGTGCTACCACCACTAAACTCATTTTCCACCAGCCCACTGATGGTGGAAAAATATGAGTTTGACAGTATTGGTTTCAGTTGACAGCACTGATTTTTAAAATAAAATTATTTATCCCAAGAACAATAATATAGTAACATAGTAATTTAAGGTCTGAAGGGATTTTAGACCACTAATGTGCATTGCTCCCCTCGTTTTATAAGCAAGCATGAATAAGTGTGCTGTTTAAACATGTACTAACAAGAAATAATTTCCTTGCTACTCTGTTACCCAATGATTCCCTTGGTATGCAGAAATTTGGCCAGGCTTACCTTAAACACCTGTCCTGTCTTCTTGCCACTCTCTCCAAAGGAAGGCTAATCCATATGTTCACCACCCTTTGGGAGATGAAGTGCTTCTTAACAGTACCCCACGAATTTACCATATCTAAGCTTCAGGTTGTGTCCTTTTCTCTTGTCTGAGGACACCAGACCGAATATCTCCATTCATGTTAATACCATTCAGCATGCAGAAAACTGTGATCATGTCCCTTCCTCATCTTTTCTCCAAGGTGAACATGTTAAGGGCAAGTGGTCATTGCTCATAGCTTTTTTCCTTCATACCTCTGATCATTTTGGTGGCATTGCATTGTACCCTTTTGACTGCCCTTTTTGTAATTGTGAGTCCAGAACTGCATGCAGTCCTCCAAGTGGGGCCTGGCCAGGGAATAGTAAAAAGGCAAGATAATATCCCCTGCCATCTTAGTCACAATAGCTGCACACAGTTTGTCATGCTTCATGCCTTTTTTCAATGTTGTCCCCCAGGTCATTCCTCCTCTAGCAAGATAAGCTCCTCACACTCCATCTGTTTTTCCCTCCCCAAGTGTAACATCTTGCATTGGGATACACTCAATGTTAGATTCCAGGAGTCTGAACAACCACCCAGCTTGTTCAAGTTCACCTGATATTTGTCCCCGTCTTCAAGGCAGCCAGCACACTGGACAGCATAGTGTCATCAATGAACTTAAGCAGCCTGCTGGTGACCCTGCAGTGATCTATGAGGGATACCACTGAGGAGCCCTCTCCACTCAGAAGTAGAGCCCGAATCTCACAATCCTCTGCTTCCTGCCCTAAAGCCAGATAGCAATCCATTTCCTGTGTGGTGAAAGGTGTTCTAGTCTGGCTACTTAAAGTTCTTTCTTATTAGTGGGGATGGGATTAATCTTAGTCAAATAAAAAAAAGGGTTCCTACCTTATGGATTCACTGGAGTACAATGCTGTTTTGTTATATAATATAAAACCATTACTTACTTTCCCTGTCAATGATGTAGCCAAGCTTGCTAGTGAACACTGGCTTGTGAAATTCTGAAGGCATACTGAAAACAGTGCATTATGAGTAACTATATATATAGATACTAATTAGTGCCTTCCACACAGTAAATCCATTTAAATGAAGGAAAACAAATTAAGATCCGTCTCTTCAAGGCCCTTGAGCTCAGGAGACTCAAGTGTATTGAGGTTGTTGTGTCAGGGATAAGAATATGTTGTCAAGTCTGGGATTTATGGTAACTGTATGAGGTAAGTGTGCGTATATGTTTGCATGTGTGCGAGTGAGTGTACTGTATGTGTGTGGGTGCACATGTGTGCATATGTGTGTGTGTGTGTTTGCAGTTTTGTGAATGGAGATGGAGGGAAGCAGTTTGGACAAGTCATTAGAGAACAGGCAAGTGTACCTGGAGACCCAGGTTTGAATCCCACTGCCACTAAGGGCTCTATGTGTGACCATAAGTAAATCACTTGCCCTGTCTGTCCCAGGTCAGTATGGCAGCAAGGTAGGACACAAAGGGGACAAGCTGGGGTGGCTAGGGCACATGAGGGGGATTGGAAAAAAGATAAAGAAAAACAGTAATTTAAAAAAGAGTAGCAGTGACAATAAGAGCTGCTTGGCTAGTGTATTCGTTGTATTGGTTGCCATTCTGTCACTGCTCAGGGATCAGGTTTTCCTCAGAATGGATTACTGAGAAAAATAGGTATTTTTTTCTGGACAGAATCTTGCTTTCCTGAAAATGTCATAATCCTATATGGTATCATACAGTAGCTAAAATGAAACTACAGTATACAGTACTACAAGATATTGCATCACATTGCCCTGTCCCCAGGATCAAGTTACAAAATTGGTGGTTGAGTCAGGTTCCAAACAATAACCTGCAGCTAACCATGGTAGAGCAAAATAGTTCTGCCAGGCAGGACCACCACACCATCTAACAGGGATTTGTAATCACATTTTGTTCTATTTATTTCAATAACTTTTGAAAACTTACAACTTGTATTTTGTGGTTTGAACATATAACATGGGCTTTATATATTGATTGGCCAACAGGGATCACCAGGGGATACATTACTCCTGCACATGCTCACTTAAGTTGAGTAGGCTCAGACAGAAATAATCACTCACCGTAAATGGGGTTGCCAATAACTGGCAACCTGAATTGTCAGATGGCTCCCAAGGGAAATGAACAAGACAAGGGGAGGGGGAGGGAAGGGGGGCCAAGGTGAGAAGGGGTAGGATTTTGTGACATCACCAGGTGAGTCACAGGAGTGTCATTTGACACAGGTACAGGGGCTCGTTCCCATAGACCAGGGGGGAGGGGCCAGCAGGGGTCCTACTGTGGGGTTCTAGTTGGGTATATAGAAGGTTATCCAGTCCTCCAGCTGCTTTCTTTCCTAGGAATTTTTCTTAGCACTTTCATGGCAACAGGCGAAGAACACTATCAGATAAGGCAAAGGGCTAGAAGCTTATTGGGGCCTAAGGCCATGTGGAATCTGGCAGGGGCCCTTTTCCAAAGGCTACTTCATAGGAGAAGCATCATTGTTTTGTATTTTAAATCAGGCTTTTAAATTGTAAGGTAGGGCTTTCAGCAGTTCTACTGTGTGATTAGCATTCAGCTAGTTACTGACTGGTGGGGTTCTTTGCAGTGCTATTAAATTTCATAGGCTAGAGCATTTGAGTCAGTGGTGGAGGTCTCAATCACACTGGGAAAGGGTCATCTTAAACAGTGGTTTAATGAGGCATGAATGTATAGAGCAAGAGGTGAGAATCTGGTTTTATCCTTGCATTTGATTTCACTTGGGCTACAGCTGATGGTGACTCTGGGTTTTAAAAGTATTTTCTGTGGGGCCTAGTGAGTGGTTTTTGCCATAGACATGGAGGGCAGTCCATGTGGATTCTGTTTCTTTCTTTTGGCCACCAGTAGGCAGGATTTCAGAGTAGGTTGGTGTTTGGATTTGGGAATGGTGGAATGGTGACTGAGCATTTGTTGGCCCATGGTCCCATAGGACAGGGGGAGAGGTCAGGAGTGGTCCTAGTGTGGAGACTTAGAGGGGTATATAAGGTTATCCTGCCCTCCAGCTGCCCTCTTTGCTAAGAAGTTTTCCCACCCACCCTAGTGAAAAAGCAGACAGTGAGGGGGGTGGAGGTAGGGTGGAGGCATGGTAAGTGGAAAACAAGTGTAGGTAATTGGTTCCTGGGAAGCCTGATGGCAGGCAGGGCAGCTGCAGAAGGGCAGCAGTGAACAAGTGTTGCCAGAGTCTGGTGGGCAACAAGTGACACTGGTGGAAGGAAGGCAGGAATGGGGGGAAGAAAAGGGGGGAGCAAGAGAGGAAGGGGGATAGGCAGGAAAGGGGGAGGAGGAAGGGCAGCATGGGCTGGGGGCAAATGGCACCCAGGCATGGAAGTAAAGGAGGAGGGGTGTAAGGGGATAGACTAGGGGTCAGATCTCAGTGTCCAGACCTAGGAGGGAAGAGTTCCTGCTAAGTTGGTACCTGGTACTGGTGATGATGTGGGGGGGTCAGCACTGGTGTCCAGATCTTGAGGGAGGAAAATGCAGGAAGAAGAGGACCAGGAAATAAGAAAGCTCTTAAGAAATAATGGACAGCTTATAGTACTGTTTAGACCTTAACAATTAATTGTGAAATGAGAAATGGAATGTAATATTAACTTAATGTCTGAATAAACTGTTGCCGATGAGCATCCAAACTAGCAGGAGTGGAGAGTGCCGATATTCATTCCCCAGAGGGGATCAGAAGACAAGTGAAAGTTGTGACTGAAGTTGGAACTTGTTTTTTTCTTCTGTCCTTGTTGGTAATGTCAGTTTGTGAAAATTGACAGAGAAGAGTAGCAGCGTGAGGCAGGCACATAATTTTATTTAGTGTAATGAATGTATTCGTCGGATAAGATTTACATTGCATGCTTGAAAAAATCATAAATCACAGTTGTAAGCGGATGTCACAGAATGTGTATAGTGATCTGCTCTCAGCTCAAAGAACTGCATCCTGACATATAGTGCAATGTGGCACTGAGGTAGAGAGACAGACAGACAGCAGTAGTTGGTAATAGAAGGATCAGTGCGTCTAATGAATTAAAATTAAGTATATGACTGTCTCCCTACACTGATTAATGCTGCATGTGACAGGGAGAGGAAGAATTTGAAATTCCAACCCATCTTCCCCAGCAAATTTATTTGCACTCGCCACAATTAGTGGCTGTCAGTGTATCACTGTACAGAGATAGAAAGAAGGCATATAGATAGCATATGCATTTAAAATTTGTGTGCTCACACTTACTTGGAAGTGAGCCCATGACTCCTATAAAATGTCCATGTCTGCTCATAGTGAGGTGGAATTGAGCAGTTCTGAGCTGTTTCCACCATTCAAACATTTGTAAAGCACAGTGGAGCACCAAGAAATGTATTCCTCCATTTTGAGAGAAAATCGGTATATAATCCTGTTTCTTGGCAATGAACAGTACAGATTTCTCTTGCTTTGCTACTTTAAAAAGATTAAAATGTTATAACCATATGTTTAAATGAATGCTGGGAACTGCATTAATGAATGCCATGATGACTCATTTCTGTCCTTATGACTCGTTTGCTGTATTGGACTGTGTATGATGTGACATTCCATCAGGTATGTCTAAATTCTATTAAAACAAGTATTCTGACCAGCTAATATGTGACTGTGACATTAATAATATGTGAAAGTGACATTATTTAATAACAATAATGTTTAAATATAAAAACAAACACAGAAATGTTTTTTTTACCCACAGGTACTACATTATTAAAGGGAAGGATACATTAAAAAAGAAACAGATTTTCACCATTTTAAAATAAAACCATTAATATTTTTAACAGTCTACTATGCCCATGTTATAAGCACAATAACTCATTCCAGGGTGTGTGGTTACTGGGGATTAATCAACATCCAGGGTGCTGTGAGGACACTCAGCTTTGACTCATGCCTCACAACACACCTAGGATGTTGATTAATTCCCAGTAACCACACACCCTGGCATGAGCTATTGCTTACTGAATACACTGGTGTACAGCTACAGGCTGTGTATTATGAACATTTTTGTTTTCAATTGCAACTTTCCTGTGCTTAGCAGGCTGAGGGCAAAAGCAGCCTAAAAATATGTGCTATAGTGGGCTATTTGTCCCCAATCACACATTTGGATATTTGGGATTTAGAGTTAAGAAAAGACAGAACTGAATGAGCCCTTATTTATGAGACAAAACTCATTAATCTCTATGAAATCTGTCCTATAAAGGAGAAGTGGATCCAACCTCCAAACCTTTATCCTGGGGGGAAACGGGCCTACCTGTACCACAAAGGAGTTTTAAATGGGCTTGGTCTGAAAGTGGCATACACAAGTACTCAGTGGACACTATGTCAGACACTATAGGTAGAGACACCATGAATACATCATGTGTGTTTGGGAGTGGTGGACTGTGAAACAGAAGAAATAGTCCCTAGAAGATGTGTGAAGATTTCTCCAGAGCCCCACCACTCCCAGGGCCTGAAACTGTTGTGTCAAAAGTTTTGTAGCATTTAAATGTAAATATTACAGATCCTCAGTGGAGCAGTTGTCGGAAAAATTGTCATGACACCTTTAAAGACATGCGTAGTAGGTTGATTCAGTCTAAAATTTTACATTTATGGTATAAAACACCATCTCATTTATATAATATAGGTTTAGCTCCTAATAATAAGTGCTGGCGATGTGACTCGCCAAATGGAGATCTTTTACATATATTGTGGGCTTGTAAACCCATATCTAATCTATGGCATACTGTTCATGATTTAGCTATCCAAATTATTAGACATGATATCAGCTTTGAACCTAAATTTTGCCTTTTAGGAATCATAAATAATAATATAAATCAAACAAAATACCAACATAGATGGCTGCAGATCTTATTTATGCAAATTAAGAGACTGATTTTAATCCAATGGAAAACTCAACTCATACCTACTCTCAAAGATATTTTTAATAATTTGACCTACATCGCATCTCTGGAAAGAATTTCATATTTGATAACAGACCGACTTAATGAGTTTTATTTGTGTTGGCAGGACTATTTAAATTTTCTTCAAACTCATACGATATAAACATTATATAACGTTTATGTTAGATATACCTCTAGCATGGATGTAGAGGTATAATCAACTTTCTATGCAGCTCTTAGGTTTAGTGTAGATAATAAATTTCATCAAGAGAAATTTCTCTTGTTTTCTTTTTCTTTTTTTTTTTTATTACTAGAAATTACATTATAGTACATACAGCGAAAAAAAATACTGGAATATGTACTCATACAAACCCCCTATTAGGGTATCAAGTATGTGAATCAGTATACTGGTAACTTGATAACTCATTATGCTTTACATATTATCATTTTTATTACCTAGTATACAATGTGAAACATTATCCATATCCGATTTTGTAAAATATACTATATGTAATGGATAAAACTTAATAATAAATAAATTAACTGCAAAAAAAAAAGTTTTGTAGCATTAATTTTCTGATACAGTCATGTGAAAGAGCTATCTAAAACTACAACCAGGAACAAATTTTAGTTCCCCCCTTATATGATGCAACCTTGAGTCTGACATTGTGCCAAAATCAAGTCCTAAAAGAACTTTGTATGATCATAGTTTTGGCCATAGATATTTAGCAGTGTTAGAGGAGTATTTTGCAATATTCCCTGTACCATAACCCACTGGCATCCTCCATTTGTCTTCATATCCAGCACTTGAAATGGCACCCATTTATGTATAAGGATTGCCACCACTCTGGCATGGGAGGTGCAAGAGGAGTAGAACACCTACTCTTTTTAATTTTTATGCTCTGTATCTTTAGTTGAGTTTTTGGATGAGGAATACATTTGGTTGTTTCTTTCTTAAGGCAATGTAATTTGTTTTTGTGGTTAATTGCGTGGTTCAACCTTCTACATTCCATGTTATGAAATTCATAACTTTAGTCATATTCATGTTTTCCAATCTCTACTGAATCATTCTTAGTTTTGTTAGTATCTATCCGCTCCTCCCCCGCACCATAAACCTTTTCCAAATTCATAATTACGTACTATATAGTAGCATTGTATGCCCCATGTGTATGAAATCAGAAAACCTTCAGAACTATAAAGAGTATACAGTTGACATTTTTTTTTTAGTCTTTGGTAACCGGGTAAGCCCACTAGGCACAAGTGCCTGTTTTCAGGGGTGACCTGGGAGCACTGAGCGGTTAAGTGAATTGCTCAGAGTCACACAGTATGCAAGTGAAGATTGGCAGAATCAAACCTATGTCATATGTCAAGCAGAAGTATGGACCTCTGCTTGAAACAAAATGACACAAGAGAAAAAAAGTGAAACCTGAAACCAGCTGTGGTCTTGGACCAACTCCTTCAGGAATAAAACAGTCAATCTAAGAATGCAAGACTAAGTGATATATTCCATGTTGGTCCCTTTGAGCCATGAACCAAAATGTCCCTATCTCCACTTTGTAAATTACTGGGTAGCTCCTAGATTTTACTTATTCACAATCTTCTGCCACCCCTGGCATTGGTACTACAGTATATAAGAAAAAACATTGGACACATGGGCTGTGCTGGACCCCACCAGGTTTATTATCCCCCATGCACTAATTGCCAAAAAAGCCAAATCACTGATCCCGATAACCAAGTGATTCATCCTGTCCTCAGTACTAGTGTCTCTAGCTGTCACATCACATGGTGTTCACTGAAACATAAATAAATGTGATAGTGGGATTATCAAATTTGACAGAGAACAGACTCTGAATCACAGCCCTTCAACCATGAGCTCCCCCTTTCTCTTGAATCCGTCTATGCTTCATCTCAAATGTGTATCAAGTGGTAGAATGTAGTTAGTTAAGCAGGCATAAAATTATGTCCCAAAATCAATATAAAAAGAAAGCAATCCTAGTCCAAACTGCCACTGCAGTCTTATGGGGTGTAAGTGACCAGTGTGGTCACAATGCCAATTCCAGTTTTTTCCTACAGCAGTGAGTGCTCCGGCCCATGTAATGGTCCCACAGTTGATGGTTGTACTATCCACAAAGCACTGAGCTGTGCAGTTACACAGCATGGCATGCATGGGCCTTGTGATGCTATCAGTAGCACTATGTAACATGGCAATATTGGTCCCACCAATATGTGTGCCTGTTCTAATCAGAGGGTATAGGGGACAGGTGTAGTCAAGGTCTGGGGCTTATAAAATCAATCAGGCACACATCACAAGTAAGGACAAGCCCCACAGTCCCACTTTTAAGATCCGAGGTGCATGGGGTAAGGCTGCACATTCAACAAAGAGCAAATCAGTCACTGAAGTGTAATCCTCTACACCACAAGATACCCCCTCTAAAGAATGAATTAAGAAAATTCATAGATGGCATCCCACTTACACAGTTAACAGAGGACCAACAAGAACTGTGGGAGAATTCAAGAATCTATGGGACAGACATAAGGCAGTTCTTGTGGGGGTAGGAAGAAATAGGCTGTTGGTTAACTAGGATCTGCTGCCTAACCTGTAAGTAGGGAAATGGGCAGATTAGGTGGGCCAAGCGGTCCTTATTTGCCGTCAAAGTCTATGTTTCTATGTTTCTAAGAAGCCCTAATAAATCTGATTACGTCTCAGAAGCTGGTTGCATGTTTAAAAGCTTTAAAGAAAGGGAAAAGCTGGGGGCAAAATGACTATGGTATTGAATTAAGGCTATGTTGGAGCCCATTCATAACAATGTCCAATGGTAAACATCTGCAAAATCACAATGGGAGGTAGTGCTGCCCAGAATAAAGGGGGGGCCACCCTTCTCATGAACTGCAACTACCCATGACACTCTGTGCACTCCTGTAGAAAATAAAGCTTTAACCTTGCTCCTTAAAAAGGGTTGTTCTGCTCCACTGTATAGCGCTGTATAACGCTGAGCACCAAATAACTGCTCCAGTAAAATGTCAACAAGCCTGACTTAATGTGTATGAAAAAAGTTTTATTTCAACATAGAAATAAGAAAACCATAAAGAAGCAAGTTAAGAAGGTAGCCAGAGTCACCGACCACTCTTGCCCCAATGCTTTGGGTCCAATCAACCCTTCTTCAGGGGACATGGCCACCAGGGATGCAGCGAATTTAAATTTTGCCAGTGAAGTGCCAACGAAGTGGGCTCTTCGCATTGTCATTCCATTACATGGAGTGGCCAATATGAAAGGCTCACTTTGCCTTGTAATTATTACTTCGCATTGTCGTTCTGTCTTAACACGAAGTAAGGTGAAGTGGCAACAATATTGGCAGACCCCCACACACAGTCACCAGAATTAATGTGCATCCCCAAACTGCTACTGTCTAGTGTCCAAAAAATTCCCCAGGGCTGACAAAGTGAAATGAGAGCACAACAAGAAATGCAAGTCTCCCAGAATTAATGGTGTTCTCAGTCATGCATGCATTGGTCACACACAGTCACCAGAATTAAAATGCATCCACAAAATGCTACTGTCTTGTGTCCAGAAAATTCCCCAGTGCTAATGAAGTGAAATGAGAGTGTAACAAGAAATGCAAAGCCTCCCAGAATTAATGAAGCAATTAGCCATGCAAGCAGTGGTCACACACAGTCACCAGAAATAATGTGCATCACCAAAATGCTACTGTCTTTAGTCCAGAAAATTCCTGATGCCAGACGAAGAAAAATGAGAGAATAAAATGGAAAGACAAGTCTCCATTTAATTCATGCCACACTCAGTCATGCATGCACACACTCCAATAAGAACTATGTCCCCTGCTGCTGCTGTTGGAATTTCATGTAATGCTTCTTGACCTGACCAGGCTGATGCACAGTGTCTTGCCAAATGATGTGCTAGAAGGATGACCCGACCATTGAGTTAACTGTCCATGATGATGTGATAATGCTGTTGGTTGCCCAATGTCTGCTGCACTGACCCCAACAGGAAGGATGCCCTCTGTGTGTACACTAATACTACCCTTGGTAAATTAATGTACCTGGCATCATCATGGTTTTCCACAGAACCTGAGTTGACCTTAAATGTTTATATCTATTTTATATATATATATATATATATATATATATATATATATATATATATATATAAACCCCTTGTTACCCTGGGTTACTAGAATCCCAGTAAGACCTAGTGGTAGGCAGGGAAGGCAGATTGTGAAACTCCAGTTAAATGGATTTCACACCGTCTCACTCTGTTCTCAGTCTCAGCTGAGACTGAGGGATGACATTACCATAGAATTATCGCAGCTGCATGAGCCACAATGGAATCTGCAGCAAGGGAGTTGGTACAGAATGTTGGGAGGTTTGAACAGTAGTCTGTGATCAGTTGGAGTTGGGAGCTTGCTGTGAAAGCAGCACAGCAGCTCAGTGTAGGCTCTTGGAGCCTCAGCCCTGACAGAGGGCTACTTTTAGGTAAAAAGGTTGTGTGTCTTCACCAAAAGAGAGACACAGAATATAATTGAAGTGGTGGAGACCACTGTTTCGGGTCTCAGTGCCCACTCCCTCCGGAGATGAGGGCAGGAAAGGGTTCCCTGCATATTCCTGGGGCAACCCCCCTGGTTCTGCTACTAATGGAGAAGCTGCCTATTTGTTCCAGAGTTTTTGGGAGAACAAGAAGACTTGTGAATCGCCTGTGGGGCACCTGCAACCGGAGGGTGAGTGTCTGCTCTTCCTGAAAGGGCCTATGTTTTTCACCCTGGGACTTGTGTGACATGTGGGGATTGGACTACTGAAATAGTGGGAGGCCTAGAGTAATAGGCTTAGCCAAAAAGTAAAAGTATGTTCAAGTCCAGCACTTATAGGAATTCAAGCTATGTAGAGGAGATGTGACATACGTCTACCCGTAATCTACATTGCAAGCTTTCAGTAAAGAAATTGTTTAGTTTCCAGAGAAATGGCTGGGTATGGACTGTGGGAGCTGGAGGTGGGAGACCACCCATCTTCAGTGACCAGGCCCACCTCTACGGATTTGCTCTGTGGATTTCTACTTTGCCTTATGCACTTGGCCAGTGATGATGAGGGAAGTAACCAGGTGTGGGATTGGAAGGAAAATTCCCTCTAGGAGTCGAAGGCTCTAGTGTGGTTTGGAGAGCCACGACAGGATAATTGGTTCATTTCCCAAAATGGACTGTGTATCAAGTGGCCGGCGTGGGAGCCAGGCCAGTGGGGAAAACTCAAGTAGTGTACAAGTCGGGCTGTGTACCCAATGCTGCGTGCAAGTCTGGGCTGTGTGCCTGGTGGGTTCAGAGCCTGAGGGCTGGAAATAGTGAAAAAGTGTTCTGTTGTCTCTAATCTGCATTACCAGGAATGTAGCCCCATGGGGGTCCGTCTATGCTTTGTTTGTTCAGCTTGGATGTGAATAAAAGCCACACTGAAGAATCCCATTCCTGGTTCTGGACATTACAGTTATTGCTTTCTGTGTTCGGATTTACTTGGTGCCCTGTGCAGAGTAGCCAAACCTAGGCCTCCTGTGCGAGTAACCTCATCCTCCCCGAACCCAGTCCCCACCAGGTACTGCTGTCAGCTTCAACAGCATGCCACCTGTCATTTTTGCTAAAAGGCAGGGGCACGGGGCTTACAAAAATGGAGGCACCACTTTGGATTTTATTCTGGGAGGAAGGTGCTCAGGCAAGGGGGCTAGCATTTTGGCTATCTGGCAGTGGGTAGCCCAAAAGCTGAAGCAAGTTAACTAGTGTGTGTTGCTGTGTGCTGTGGATCTTATGCTGCTGTTTAAAATGCCAGCTGTTTACCAAGGAGCAGTAAAGCCAAAGAGTGTGCCCTTGTCCTGCATCAAATTGTTTACAGCGTTTTGCCTGCTTTTAAAATTAACTGTGGTAAAGAAAAGTGTGGAAGAAGAGGGGTAGCAACAGGAAAATTGTGCCCTGGATGTTGGAAATGCTTTCTGAATGAACTGAGAGACTTGCAGGTGTAAATGGCTATGCTAAATGGCTGAAATGGGCTCCCGTCGTGGAGTCAGTTTAAAAAAAAAAGGTTGCATTCTGCAGTTTAAATTTGCCTGCTCGATGATCGCCGTAAGGAGAAGAGCACTCGTGAGGAAGAAGAGGCTCATTTGCATGGCTTTGTGTGATTGGTCAGGCTGCAATCAGTCCCGCCCCTCAGCCAGCTCTACAGTGACTGCCCCAGCATTCGAGATGGAGTGTGAGTGGAATGCGTGTACTGGCTTGTGTAGGAGCACCGCAGAGTGTTAAAATCACTGTAAACCTTGTAAAAATAGACTATCTTGTTTAAAATCGGGCTCAACCCACTAATCGATCGTCGGAATTGCAAGTGTGGTGGTTAAGAAGACGATCGGCAGGACTGCCTGCCCGTTTCTGTTCTGAGGCCTTCAAGAACTGGCTGCAGGCCATTTTTCCCCATCGCAGCAAACTGCTACTGATAACAGTAAGTAACAACATGGAAACTGCTCAAAAAATGATTTTCTGCCCTATGCCATATAAATGTGTGTGCAGCAGTGTAGTCGCTTTGCAATTAACGACTGTGTCAAGTCCTGCCAGCAAGTGCAAGTCTGTTAAGCCACTGACTGTGTGCATAGTAATGAGTTCAACATCAGTTTAAAGTCAGAGAGAGACTGTGAGTTGTAGCCAAATGTGCAGCACTAGTTTTACAGGCAATCCTGTGCTTAAAAAACCTGAAGCTTTAAGGGACTGGTAGTAAAATAAATGTTTCCAGCAAGTAAAAAGTCCGTGGAAAATCATGTAAATGTGTTTAGAACAAGAACAGAACAAGTTGTGCAGTTTGAGCAAAAGTTATCAGTAGTTTGTGTAAATCGGGTGCGCAGTGGCTTGACCCAATTTCTGAATGTTGATGCACAGGAGTGCTGCCGCCACCATTACAGGGTGGGGTAGTAAAGTAAACACAGCAGCATAGGATCATTTAAACCTAAAGAAGGTGCTCAATAAAGCGGGACTTTCAGTTACAGTGAACTTTTGTTTGTTTTTCTACAGTTATGGCCTCAGGACCAGCTCGCTATCCGGATCATGCCCAGGTTGCAGTAACAGCAGCAGTGAATAGACTGAGGGATATTGAAAAGTGGTGCTATGGAGGACAACTGCCTCCTCATGTGGCGGTTCCTGGTTTTCCAGCACATGTATGTCAAATATGCTTGAGAGCTGGAAGGGATGTCTTCATGATTCCTCACTGTGCTAGATGCCTAGAAAAAGATGGCTTGTATAAAGGGCCTCAAATTTGTTTGGCTCCCACATGGACAAAGGTTCAGGAATCTGTAGCTGGCAGCACACAGCACCAGGCAGAGCCTGTGGAGGAGGGCCCCTCGGGGGAGTGTGGCACAAAGCTAGAGGGTGCAGATTTAGAGATGGAACCAGAAGTTGAAGTTATGGATGCTGGATCCCAGAAGGAAAGTTCGGATAAAGCATCAGTAGACCCCTGGAGGGGGGCCTAGCCCAAGTCTCATAGGACAAGATGAGATGTGGGAGGCCTTTGAGTGGGAGGTGTCGACCTCCGCACCTAGTGATGAGTGGATAGTCTCAGGAGTGAGAACGACTGCTCACTCCTGGGCTCAGATCCTCAGTAAAGAGGAAGATGAGGGGGAACCTATGTGGCCTTGTGAAAAAGGAACGGGTACACCGCTTCAAGATCTTGCCTCGGAGGAATGCATGGAAGAGAGTGGTGATGCCACTGCCCTGGCTTTACAAGAGGAAGAAGTCAGGGATCCGTTTCTAATTTCTTTAAGGATGCGTAGCTAGCAGAACCAGGACTGGCCACCCCAAGCCAGGCCAGCGGTCTCAGGTTGACCAAGCTAGTAAGGAGGAGAGACTGGTTCGTAGGAAGGCAAATGAGATCTATGATGTAACCTTTCCTACCTTTTCTCAGAGAGTCTGAGAGGAGATTGAGAACAGCAGGAAATCCTGGATCTGGGCCGAAGCAATGAAAGGTGTGCATCCTGGAGCCAACAAGCATGTAAAGAAGACACTGTTTCATGAGAAATATACCCAGTGAAAGAGAGGCAGGACACTGTTTATGGACAGAGTGCGAATAGTGGACGGAGAGGGACGTGAAATCTCCCACTGTGTGAATTATGTGCGCCCAGATGGGGTAATAATTCAAGCTCCTGACCCCCGGTACTATTGGCCTCAGTGCAAGGACCTCCCAGCAAATGTGCCCGTGCCTACTAAATGGAAAGCTGAGCAGTGGTAGTCAATACTGCCACACCAGACTGTGAAGTGCCTTTATTGATCCACCAGTATGGACATCCAGGACTCAGGTGCCCCACATTCATCAGTTCTACAGTGTACTGGCCTTTCCAGAATCCATCGACTGGCGCACCAGATGACTTCAAATCCAGAGAGGACACCAGCTCAGCTGTATCCTGAGCCATCGCCTGGTAATTGGATGACGTCAGACCAGCTGTTTTCTTTTTTGTTCCTGTTCTAAGGTTCCATCTCCAGAGATGACATCAATCCAGCAGTGCCCAGATGTGCCCTCCCATAGTTCCCGGAAGATGTCCACCCAGCTGTATCAGAAGAAATGCTGCCAGGGAGAGTCTTCATCAGAGGTGCAGGTCAGTGCAGAATTTTCCATTCTGCAAGGGGCTGGTAAGTCCGAACTTTTCTATCTTTATGACATTACAGTACACACCCTACACTAGCAGACTGCAAAATGTGTGAACTGTCCTCAAAGACTCTCCCCTTTGGGACTTTGGCCTGTTAGAACTGTGCTTCACTGGGCTCCGGCCCAGGAGAGACTCTTTATTGGACTAGCCTTCAGGCATTGTGGTCACTAGTTGGGACTTTTAGGGCACTCCATCCCCCCAAATGTGTATTGTAAATAATGTTGTTGTTTTCTAATGTAAATACTGTTTTTCTACCTTTTTCTAAAATCTTTTTGGGATTCTTCAGTGTTTTGATGGCAGGGGTTTAGGTAGACTGTGTATGCAGATTAGAAGTGTGTGTTGTCTTTCTTTTTCTTGCAGGTGGTCCTGGAGAAGATAGAAGAGAAGACAAGAAGAGGAGAAGGGGCTCATTGGAGTTCCTCACTAATACTTTAGTGTATGGTGATTTAAAGTACTGTGGTGTTGTTATTGTTGTTGTTACTGTATTAACCCTTTCCTTCCACAGGTGTGGTTGTGGGGGTAGGGAGGAGGCAGTAAAATGTTGTAATAAAGTGGTATTTTATTGGTGTGTGGTTGCAGGTTGCCCAAGGTCAGGGAGGTCCCTGGGTTGTTTTGGTTTTTGGGGTATTAAGTTAAAGGCAGATAGGTTTTCCCTAGAGGGTTGGGAGGATAGACAGGCTGTGGTCCTGAATGGCCATTGGGACCGCAGTACTGATCTATCAGGGCTATGCTCTGGATAGTTCTACCAGAGCCTCTAGGCATCCATAGTAACTGAAATAGAGTAGAGGCTGATATGTCAGCTAAAGGCCTCTAGGCCCTTAGTGTTGCCTGCCTGTGCTTGCACATGGTAGGAGGGGGGCCTGATCACCCCCCTCCGCAGGTAGCACATAGGGTGGGATGGCCTAAGGCCGGGTAAATAATGACTGCGGACAGTCATTTTCCTGGTCAAGGGCTAGTGTAACCCCCTTGTTACCCGGGGTTACTAGAATCCCAGTAAGACTTAGTGGTAGGCAGGGAAGGCAGCTTGTGAAACTCCAGTTAAATGGATTTCACACTGTCTCACTCTGTTCTCAGTTTCAACTGAGACTGAGGGATGACCTCACCATAGAACTATCGCAGCTGCATGAGCCACAATGGAATCTTCAGCAAGGGAGTTATAATACTGTAGAATGTTGGGAGGTTTGAACAGTAGTCTGTGGTCAATTGGAGTTGGGAGCTTGCTGTGAAACAGCACAACAGCTCAGTGTAGGCTCTTGGAGCCTCAGGCCTGACAGAGGGCTACTTTTAGGTAAAAAGGGTGTGTGTCTTCACCAAAAGAGAGACACAGAATATAATTGAAGTGGTGGAGACCACTGTTTTGGGTCTCATTGCCCACTCCCTCCAGGGATGGGGGCAGGAAAGGGTTCCCTGCATATTCCTGGGGCAACCCCCCTGGTTCTGCTACTAATGGAGAAGCTGCCTATTTGTTCCAGAGTTTTTTGGGAGAACAAGACTTGTGAATCACCTGTGGGGCACCTGCAACCGGAGGGTGAGTGTCTGCTCTTCCTAAAAGGGCCTATGTTTTTCACCCTGGGACTTGTGTGACATGTGGGGATTGGACTACTGAAATAGTGGGAGGCCTAGAGTAATAGGCTTAGACAAAAAGTAAAAGTATATTCAAGTCCAGCACTTATGGGAATTCAAGATATGTAGAGGAGATGTGACATACGTCTACCCATAATCTACATTGCAAGCTTACAGTAAAGGAATTGTTTAGTTTCCAGAGAAATGGCGGGTATGGACTGTGGGAGCTGGAGGGGAGACCCCATCTTTAGTGACCAGGTCCACCTCTGGTTGCTCTGTGGATTTCTACTTGCCTTATGCACTTGGCCAGTGATGAGGGAAGTACCCAGACATGGGATTGGAAGGAAAATTCCCTCTAGGAGTCGAAGGCTCTAGTGTGGTTTGGGGAGCCACAACAGGATAATTGGTTCATTTCCCAAAATGGACTGTGTATCAAGTGGCCGGCGTGGGAGCCAGGCCAGTGGGGAAAACCCAAGTAGTGTACAAGTCGGGCTGTGTACCCAAAGCTGAGTGCAAGTCGAGGCTGTGTGCCTGGTGGGTTCAGAGCCTGAGGGCTGGAAATAGTGAAAAAGTGTTCTGTTATCTCTAATCTGCATTACCAGGAATGTAGCCCCGTGGGGGTCCGTCTATGCTTTGTTTGTTCAGCTTGGATGTGAATAAAAGCCACCCTGAAGAATCCCATTCCTGGTTTTGGACATTACAGTTATTGCTTCCTGTGTTCGGATTTACTTGGGTGCCCCTGTGCAGAGTAGCCAAACCTAGGCCCCCTGTGATGAGTAACCTCATCCTCCCCGAACCCAGTCCCCACCAGATACTGCTGTCAGCTTCAACAGCATGCCACCTGTCATTTTTGCTAAAAGGCAGGGGTTCAGGGTGACATATAAATATATATATATATATATATATATATATATATATATATATATATATATTATAGTGGCACTTGCACCACTATAGTTAGGGTTCACATGTCACTTCTATGTTAAACTCAAAATTTTGCACGTTAATAACTTTGGACCCATTCAATGGATTTGCCTGAAATTTGGAATGCAAAGTGGGGCATGGTATATCTCTTGAACTGCTAAATTTCATTTTGGTCGGACTTACAGTCTTTATGCAGCAAAACAGTGAAAAATGCAATATTATCCATTTTTGGAGGCTGCTTTTGGGACTTTGAACATGGCCCTGAGTGGCCATCATGTGGTGTGCTGCTCTGTGAGATGACTTGTTAGAAAGAGCTTTGGTGACCGAACATGCCGCTGTTTGTTTGGTGAAAAAATATTAAGGCATTCAAAAGTTATGCCAGTTTTAAGTTCCCATTATAAGTCAATGGGAACATTTATATGTATGTTTTGCAAACAAAGAATGGGGTTCTGGCCATCTGGTCCTGCCTGGAGATCAAAGAATTTGCAGCCTCGTGGGTCAAGAATCTTTGTCCCTGAGAGTTTTTAAAATTCTTTATTGTGAGGTCCACCATCTTGTTTTTAGTTTTCCAGTCAGAAAAACACAAATATCGCGGCTCAGGAGTCACTCCTGAATTAAAACTTGGACGGATTTTACTCAGGGGGCTCCGCTCTATCAAGCCATGACTTTGGTTTCATCCAAATCAGTCAAAAAATAGAGTTATAAGCTTTTAAAATATTTGATTGCAGTTCACTAACGGTCTTTGATTACGAGCCTTCAAATTCTTTGATCGCGAGATTCTTTGATCGCGATCCTGCATTGCAAACTAAATTCACAAATATCTAGGCTCAGGGATGGGCTAGAGACACAAATGAGGATGGGTTTGGATCAGGGGCCTTCGTTCTATCAAGGCATGCCATTGGTTTGGATCAAATCGGTCAAAACATTATGTTTCACCATTTTTTATTCTTTGGTCGCGAGCGTGCAATTTCTTTGATCACGAGCCTGCAAATTCTTTGATCACTAGATTCTTTGATCGCAATCGTGCATTGTGAGCAAGGGACGAGATGGCGAGATTACAAATTGTCATTTCTTAGCCCAGGGGTGTCCTAGGAAGATAAATGAGGGTGGGTGTTGCTCAGTGGGCTTCATTCTGATGAACCATGGAAGTGGTTTACCGCAATTCTTTGTATTTTTTTAATAACAGGACTTTTTATTCTTTGATTGTGAGGCTGCAAATTCCCTGATTGTGAGTTTGCAAATTCTTTCATCTCAAGATTCTTTGATCGTGAATTGCGAGCAAGGGGCGAGATGGCCAGATTAAAAAATCAATTTTCTCAGCCCAGGGGTGCCCTAGGAAGTCAAATGAGGATGAGGTTTGTTCAGGGGGCTTCGTTCTGTCGAACCATGGTGGTGGTTTACTGCAATTCCTTGTGTTTTTCAAATTACAGCTTTTTTATTCTTTGATCTTGAGACTGCAAATTCTTTGATCGCGAGATTGTTTGATCACGATCATGCATCGCGAGCGAGGGACGAGATGGCCAGATTAAAAAATCAATTTTCTCAGTCCAGGGGTGTTCTACGAAGTCAAATGAGGGTGGGTTTTGCTCAGGGGGCTTCATTCTGCGAAGCTTGCTGGTCGTTTACCCCAATTCCTTCAATTTTGTGATTTATATCATTTTTAATTCTTCGTTTGTCAGCCTTCAAATTCTTTGATCACGAGCCTGCAAATTCTTTGATTGTCACATTCTTTGATCGTAAAATAGGGACAAGATGGGCAGATATTTTATAATGGAATAGATAGGGACATTTCACTATTCTTTGACATTGAATATCTCAGAAACGGTTTGGTCTTTTTACTTGAAATTTGGAGGGTGTTTACAGCATGTCCTGTGGATGTAAATTACAGTGTTTACTTGTCAGAAAATATTTCTTTGGCGAGATATGGCATGGCACAGTTTACATTCTTTGGACAGTGTTTTGCTTGTGGTGGCTTGAAATTGCTAGGATACCTAGCTTTAGTGCCATGGATGTAGTTTTCAGTCATTGTGTGTGTTAAATGTCAACAGGTGCAGAACTGTACCACTCTGATGAATGAAAATTTCAAACTTTAACATGTTATATCTTGGACACAGTCTGGTCTTTTCACTTGAAATTTGGAGGGTGTTGATAGCATGTCCTGTGGATGTTGACTGTGGTGTTTACATATCGGATAATATATTTTTTGCAGAGATATTGTGTGGCACAGTTTACATTTTGTGGACAGACTTTTCTATTGTTCTACTGGATTAACATTTGTTTGGTGGCTGGTCTTGCTGTTGTCAATGTACTTTTTAGTCATTAGGTGTGTAATGTGGCCCGACACTTACAAGTTGGTCTGGGCCCCAAGCTTCCACCAACTTGCACAACTTTTGACTTTTCTATTCTTTCTTAAAAAGTAAGGAAATTCTATGCAAAAAACATCATTAATGCATCAGTTAGGGTTCTTCTACAATGACAAAAGTGAGGGAATTTGATTTTAGGGTTCCCATCCCTTGTACCCAACCCCCACCAACAGGCATTGGGGTGTGCAATGGGGTCATTGTCCCTCTTTCTCTCTCTCTCTCTCTCTCCCCTTCTATCCCCCCACTCTAGCTCACCCTACTCTTGCTCCTCTCCCTAATCCTCACCCTTTTTTCTTTAGCTCGCCACACTATTCCCCCAATCCTCCCCACAAACATCTTCTCCTTTGTCATCACCTCCTTCTTTCTCCATCTCTCACACCATGCCCCTCCCTCCTCAATTCACACCAAGCACCTCCCTGTCATCGTCACCTTCTCCCTTCTGTTCACCTCAACATCCATCCCTCCCACCTCCCTTCCTGCCCTACCAAACTCAATCAACTGCCCTCGCTCCTTCGCCTCACACTCCCATCTTCATGTCTCCTATCCCCCTTCTCCACTCTCTCTGATGCCCGGATGCATCCATACTACAATCACCTGGAGTTAACTTAGCATCGCTTCACTCCTCTAAAACTCACTAAATCTGTCCTCCATCTCAAACCCTCGTATGGCATCCTCTACTCGGAGAAGGATATCCATCCCCTCCAAACTACTCATCGTATTGCTACTACTTACAACTTAGAAGGCTATCCATCCCCTCAAAACTACTCATCATATTACTACTACTTACAGTTGGGGACATTGAATCTAACCCTGGGCATTACTCCCTCCCCCTTCTGACTTCCCTAAAAGACTAAACATATTTCATCTTAATATCAGGAGTCTTCTCCCAATGATTGACCTTCTCTAACCCCTTATGTATTGCTTGAAACCTACTGTTCTAATCATTACCAAATCATGACTTTCCTCTAAAATACCTGACACAGCACTCTCCATCCATGGTTACTCCCTTATCTGGCAAGACTGATCAACTGGGGGGGGCATGTACATCTCCTCTTCCATCCAGTATTCCATCTGTCTCTCCTTCGCTTCCCCCCTGCCTATGAACTATTATTACTAAAACTATCCCTTCCTTGTTCCCTTATCATCTCTGTGGGTGGAGTCTACTGTTGTCCCGGCCTTCGGCCTCATCTCCCTCCTCTATCACTGACCTCTTCTTTTCCCTCATCATCCTTTCCTCAGCTGGTGAACTCTACATCCTTGGGGATTTCAACATCAATTGGCTGTCCAGCACCCACTCTAAAATCTGTAACTACATTTCTTCCTTAAATCTGAAATAACACATCTCTGAACCAATCCATTTAAACCTCAAACCAGGTAAACATACCCGGCTAGATTGGATACTGGCATCACACCCACACTGGGTTGTCACTTCAGGAATCCACATGGTCTACTGTGTGTGCAAAATCAACCAGCCCAAAGCCCAATCTAATATACTGTACTCCATCACCACTCCTTTAGATCTTTAGACTTGTCCTACCTTCATGAGGAACTTACAGGAACTGACTGGTCTTCCATTGCCAATGCCTCCTCCATAGACTCAGCCCTGAGCCACTTTGCCACTCAGTTTCTGAATGCCTGGGACTGGCACACTCCTATTAGTAAGACAAGAGTCCATGGCTCTCACTTCCCCTGGGTATCAGCAGAGCTGTTTGCCTGCCAGCAATCTCGCAATCAGACATGGCTGGCTCATAAAGGGGGGAAGATTCAGGGGAGAAAGGAGGAGGTGCTACTTCACTGAGAGGGTGGTAGAGCCATGGAATGCACTACCTAGGGGGCTGGTGGAGGCAGAGACAGTGGAGGGGTTCAAGAGGGGGTGGGACAGGTACAGGGGAAGGGTTCAGAAAGCAAAATCCAATGCAGCAAGAATATCCGGAACTGGGAAGGGAGAAGCCAGAGAAGGTGAGGGGGAGAGCAAGGTCAGCCCCCAGGGTGGGGGCTGACCAAATGAGCAGACATGAAAGACCATTAGGCCTATTTTGCTGGCATTTTAGTATGTTAGTATAAAGAATCTGGTGCACTAAAGGATTTGTTTACATATTATCCCTCTGTAACACCTGCACCAGGGCTATCCACCTTGCCAAAGGAAAATACTTCAACTCCAGCTTTCATGAAAACCTTAATAGCCCCTCCAAATTCTTGAAGGTTGTCCATGCCCTAGTCTCCCCCCCTGCCCAACCCCCTCCCCCTGTCCTAAAGGTAGGAGACCTCACCATCTCTGACCCCTCATAACTGCTGAATTCAACAGCGTCTTCACCACCTGTGCATCCTCTTTCCTTGCCTCCCTACCCTCCTCTGTTTCTCCTTCTCCAAAATCTTCCAACCCTATCTCCTCCTCCTCCTCAAACCTTTCCTTCCAACCAGTCTCACCCACTGACACCCTGAAAGCTCTATTAGCCTTGACCCCCACAAGGGAAAAGTCCAGATGGACTGAACCCTAAGCTACTGCACCTCTCAGTCCACTCTATAGTCTACACCTCTAGTCACTCTCCTGAACCTATCTTTTTTGCTTGCCACTGTCCTTGATGCCCAGAAGCTTGCCACTGTTGTCCTGCTTTATAAGGGTGGTGACTCATCTAATCCTGGAAAATTCTGCCCAATATCTCTACTCCCTATCCTTGCTAAACTACAGAAACACTTAATTCATGCTCAGCTCTTCCTTTTCTTCAATTCCTCCTCCTTCTTCCTGTACTTTCAGTCTTGTATCTGTAAGTCCCACTCCACCATCACCTTCTTCTCCGGCTCACTGACTCTGTTCTCTCTGGCATGGATCAATGATGCGTCACCTCTGCCATCTTTGTTGACTTGGCTGTTACCCACACCCTGCTCCTCAGCAAGCTTGCTGCAATGGGTCTTTCAGAGTCTGCCACTCACTGGTTCCATTCCTAGCTTACAGGTCAGATCCAGTCAGTCTGGATTGGAAACTCCCTCTTCCCGCCTCTTCCCATAAACACCAGTGTCCCCAAAAGGCTCAGTACTTAGTACAATACATTTTTTCAAGTTTCATTAACAACCTTCCTGATGCCTGATTAACTGCTAGTATCCATATGTACATGGATGACACTGTTTTGTATGTGACTGGTACTTCCCCCTTGGATGTGACCACCAGACTCCAACTGGATTTCAACAGTGTCCAGCATTGGTTTTGCACCAATCAACTCTCACTAAATGCCAAAAAGACAGTTTCTATGATCTTTAGCATCAGGCAAAAGCTCACCAGATTTACTGCCAACCATTTCTTACATACCCTTGATGTTTCCTTACTGGGAGATGTCTCCTCTTTCACATACCTAGGGCTATGGTTCATCAGGAACCTTGACTTTCCTGGGCATGTAGATGCAATCCACAAGATGCTTCTTCCCAATCTTAGTGCTCTGTATATACACCACATCTGCCTTCCCCAACCGGCCCACAGGGAGATCGTACAGAAGATGATCATCCCTATCTTTGACTTTGGAGATACAGTCTATAGTTCTGCCCCTAAATCCACCCTCTCCAGACTGGACACTCTAATTAACTCCTTCTGCTGTTTTGCTCTTGACTGTCCACCTCTTATCCACCACTGTGAACTTTACACCTCTGTCTCCTGCCCCGCTCTTAGTGCCAGACACCTTGTACATAATGCTTCTTTAATTGGAAAGTTCTGGCTTGGCTCTTTGCCACCCTACCTCCACTTCCTCTTCTCTGTCCCTCCTACCACCCCTACCCTCGCTACAACTTCACCATTGTGATGGGAAGAGCTGCCTTCTCTTATCACTTTCCTACCATTTGGAACTCACTCCCTTTAGACATCTGCTCTGCCACATCTCCTCATTCATGCTCCCATCTGCTCCGTCAATACATAACCCCTGCCTGCTATTGCACCAGACCCTCTCCAATTTCTTCTGTTACCGTCCACGCTTCCACCCTCCTATTTTTTCCCTTTTCACTGTCAGCTCTCCTCTACCCCTATCTCATCATGCCCATAGCTCCATTCACTCTCTATCAGATGCTCCCGCATCACTAGGGCCCTTGTGTGCCAGCATTTTTTGTCAGGCAATTCCCACACCAACTTATCTCCTGCCTATCCCCTTGCGGGGTTCATACATCCTGAAGGGTTGCAGGCCCATCTGGCTACCCAGCATCTCCCCCTGTTCCCTGAACCTAATGCTTTTAATTTCCTCACCAATTGTATAAACCACCAAATGTTCTCAATTTCCTAATGAAGTGCATAAACCAATGTAAAACTGTTTGACATGGCTCCAACCAGCTGTGAGAATGTTTATGTATAGTAGATTACATCATTGCACGTGTATATGTAAATTGGCTGTGTTTATAAAATGTAAATATAAGTTTAAATGAATGCATTATGTAATCTGGATATTTCTATGTAGTCCACATACAATGGCACGTACTGTCCACCTAGCGCTCTAAAATGTTATACATTCTACCTAAGTGTATTTATGTCCATTCATCCTATGTTATCTCTACCCACTCTGTGTTTTCATTTGCTGTATCCCATTTCCCCTTTTCACCAGGGCTCATCTGGAAATGAGCTACTGTAGCTCAGTATGCCTTTCTTGGTGAAACTTTTCAAATAAAATAAAATAATAAAAATAACACCAAACATTGAAAATTAACTAAAGCAAATGCCTAAAGTGCATTTTAATCTTGCTAACTCACTTAAACCTAAAGGGAGACACTAAGGAGAGAAAAAGGCAGAATAAAGATGCAAGATAAAAATAGCCATTCGTCTATGTAATTAGAGTGTATACCAGCCTTCAACAAGGAAAAATCAGTATGAAAAGCAAAGAACAAGAAAATAAAAAGGGAGACAAGGACAAGAAAAGAAGGAGATGGAGGGATGGGGAAGGGAAAAGAAAGGGGGAAGGGGATGAAAGGGATTCTGTCTTGTTCTTTCATTTTCATACTGATTTTTCATTGTTGTATAGTACTGTATAGCTGTTGAATGGCTGGCATACATTCTAATTACATAGATGATTTGCTGTTTTTATCTTGCATCTTTATTCTGCCTTACATATGAACATACAAATTTGCTAGCAGAAATAGGCTGCCTGGTCTATCAAGTCTGTTTGAGTGTGCAGCTAGCACCCTCATGTTGCAGCTGGCCCACCCCTTCCCATTGCCCTCTGTCTCACCCTGTCCCATCCCTTTTGAAGCTACCCACTGTCTTGTAGCTATGACCTCCTCCGGTAGAGCATTCCATTATGCCACAACCCTTTCCATAAAAAGTGTCTCCTCATTTCCATCCTAAATCTTCCCCCCTCCAATCTAAGGCCATGCCCTCTCATGTCCCTTCCCTCCTCAGCTTGAGTATCCCTTCAGTGCCTGCCTTGTTTATCCCCTTTATGTACTTAAAGGTCTCAATCATATCCCCCTGGTCCCTTCTCTCCTACAAGGAGTACATGTTCAACTCCTTCAGCTTCTCCTTGTGTGGTCTGTCCTCCAATCCCTGGATCATCCTTGTTGCCCTGCATTGTACCCCTTCCAGTAATTTCACATCCTGCTTCAGATATGGGTGCCAGAATTGCTCACAGTGCTCCAGGCACAGCCTGAGCAGTGCTCTGTAGAGAGGCAGGATCACCTCCCTGCTCCTGGAGGAGATCCCACTCATGATACAACCCAGCATTCTGTTGACTTTTGCTGCTGTCATCCTACACTGCTCTGTATTGTTCATCTTCCCCATTACAACCACATAAAATCCTTCTCCTTCTCAATGGAATCTAGCTGCACCCCTCATGGCTAGTAACCCCTCCCTGGGTTCTTTGCTCCAAAGTGCAGGACTTTACATTTTTGTGCACTGAACCCCAACTGCCACGCGTCTGACTACTCCACCAGTTTGATCAGGTCATCCTGCAGCCCCTACCAACCTGCTATATCATACACCACAACCCCCAGTTTGGTATTGTCAGTGAATAGACTGATCTTTTTCCTGATGCCATGCAAGATGTCCACTATGAATATTTCAAACAGCACTTGCCCCAATGCCAATCCCTGTGGCACCCTGCTCATCACAGCTCTTGCAGATGAGAGTTCCCCCCACCACTACCCTCTGCTGTCTCCCCTGTAGCCAGTTCTCAATCCATTTAACCATCTCAGTTCCCACCCCCACATATGTCAACTTCCTTCACAACCTCCCATGTGGCAGTGAATCAAAGGCCTTACTGAAGTCCAAGTATATGACATTCACCACTTGACCCATGTCCAATTCTCTCATGACCCAGTCATAATACTCAACTAGGTTTGTCTGGCAGGATTTTCTGGAAACAAACCTATGCTGGTGACTATCCTGGAGCCCATTGTCTTCCATAAAGGTCACCAGCCTTTCCTTAAGTATTGTCTCCACGATGGAAGTTAAGCTTACCGGTCTGTAATTTCCCGGCTCATCCTTTGGTCCACTTCTATGGATGGATACCATGTGGGCCATCCTCCAGTCATGTGGTATACACCCTGTGTCCAGGGAGGTATTGAATAGTTCCACCAGTGGTCAAGCCAGGTTCTCAGCCATTTCCTGCAATACCCTGGGGTATATGCTGTCCAGTCCAGGAGCCCATCAACCCTCAGAGCCCTTAACCCTCCAATACCCTACCCTCAGTGATCACCCCATCCTTAACCCCTCTCCTCCACTGCCCACCCCATGTGGTAGCTGCTCTCCATTTTCCCTCATGAATACAGAACAGAAGTACTTATTCAGTGCTTCTGCCTGATCCACCCCTTTCTCTGCCCACCCCTATTCTTCCTGATCTTCACTATATGGTCCTTGCAGCTACTTCTCTTCCATGGGTATCTGAGGAAGTTCTTTACCCCATCCCTGATGCCCTGCACCAGCCTCAATTCCCTGGAGGCCTTAGCTTCCTGGTAACTTCCATGGCCCTCTTGACATACTCCTCCCTATCCTCCCCCTTTCTAGATTTCTTGTATTTCTTGAATGCTGCTTTTTTAGCCCTCATCATTTCTAAGACCCCTCTACTTAACCAGCTTGTTTTTTACCTCTTCTCTTTTTGCTCTGCAATCTGGCACATCTCTCAGTAGCCTCCAATATCTCCAATTTGATTTTTTCCCATTTCTGATTCACAGCCCAGTGTGGCTGCATTCCTTTCAGATCCCTCTTAAGATTTCATTCATCCTACAAAAGCCATCCTACAAAAGCCAGCCTGTCTGAAGACCACTACCTTGATCCCTGTACATGTGCCTTTTTCTCTCCTTAGTGTTTCAGTTCAGATTTGAATGAATTAGCAATATTTAAATACTCTAAATGCATTTTAGGAATTTGTCTTACTTAATTTTCCATGTTTGACACTATTTTATCAGTCTTTATAGATTCATTATGTGTTGTAGGTAATTTGCTACTCTTCATTTTAAATGTCACCTTTGCATGTTTGCACTAATCACTACTTTTGTATTGCAACACAGTTGATTGGGGCTTGAAATTGAGTTTTAATGATCGTGTATAAGAGGCTGATACTTAAGGTGACTTCACTCCTCTGTGGCCACACCTCCTGAGGAAGGGGTTGTTTGGACCCAAAGTGCTAGGTTGAGTGTGGTCAGTGACTCTGGCCAGCTTTCTAACTTGCTTCTTTGTGGTTTTGTTATTTTCTATGTTGAAATAAATGTTTTTTAATACACATTAACTTGGACTTGCTGACATTTTACTGTAGAAGTTATCTGGAACTAAGCAATATACAGCAGTATACATGGAACAGAGCAGCTGTTTTTAAGAAGCAAAGTTAAAGCTTTATTTTCCACAGGAGTGCACAGAGTGTTGTGGGAAGCTGCAGCTCATTCATAACACCCTGCTTAAAATGTTTCAGGAGAGCTTTAGTCTTGTGCATTACTGGGACACATGGAGATGTGCCACTATCTCCACAATACATAAACCCAGTAAGGACCCAGTTTGCTTGGAATCATGTCACCCAATCTCATTTCTAAACTTGGACTATGAACTATTCACCAGAATTATGGTCCACAGATTAGATAATAAACTTACTTTGGTTCTCAAACACAGTAGCAGAAAAGGTCAGAGCCAAAAGGCTGGCCTTCAGGAAATATAAGGGAACGCAATGAGATGAAGATAGGCATACCAAACTTCCCTAAGGGAAGCAGGGAAGGCAGTAAGGCAGGCAAAGGCCCAAACTGAGGAAACACTAGCACAAACAGTAAAAGAAGGTGACAAAACTTTCTACAGACACATTAGTAAAAGGAGAAAGTCCAGAGGGGGTATTGCTAAGATCAAAGGAGATAAGGGGGCATGTGAAGAGGAGGATCATGTAAAAGCATCTATCCTAAATAGATACCTCTGCTCAGTATTTACTGAAGAGAAGGTAGGACAGGGCCCACAGCTCAGCACTATGGACACAGGGGGGAGGGAGGTATGCACAAGTCCCTTCACAAAAGAAAGGGTCCCACAAGAACTTGCTAAGCTCAGGTGGACCAGGCAATGGGACCTGATGGCATACATTCCAGGGTACTAAAGGAGCTAAGGGTGGAACTAACAGTGCCATTATCAGAACTGTTTAGTGAGTCTCTGAGCACAGGAGAGGTCCCAGAAGACTGGAGAAGGGCTCATGTGATCCCGCTCCACAAGAGTGGTAGCAGGGAGGAAGCAGGGAACTACAGACCAGTCAGTCTTACCTCAGTAGTGGGCAAGATTATGGAGGCACTCCTTAAGGAAAGGATCATGCAACACCTGGAATCCATAGGAGTACAGGATCCAAGATAGCATGAGTTTACAAAAGGAAGGTCCTGTTAAACTAATCTCATAGATTTCTTTGACTGGGTAACCAGAGTGGTGGACCAAGGGGGAGCAGTTGATGTCACCTACCTTGACTTCAGCAAAGCTTTCGATACTGTTCCACATAGAAGATTGATTAATAAGCTGGGTAGGCTAAGAGTGGGTAAGAAATTGGTCAACTGGGTGGCAAACTGGTTGATGGGCAGAAAACAGAGAGTGGTGATAAATGGTATACAGTCAGAAGAGCTGCAAGTCACAAGTGTGGTACCTCAGGGGATCAGTCCTAGGACCAGTCCTCTTTAATATCTTCATCAGTGACATTGCAGATGGACTGGGAGGGTAAGGTTTGTCTGTTTGCAGATGACACCAAGATCTGCAACAGAGTAGATGATCCAGATTGGGTGGGCAGAATGAGAAGAGATCTGGATAAACTAGCAAAATGGTCAGAAGAGTGGCAACTGGGGGTTTAATGCAAAGAAGTGCAAGATTATGCACATAGGGAAGAGAAACCCTGAAGCCATCTATAGGCTGGGAGGGGAGTTGCTGGCAGTCACAAGGGAAGAATGAGACTGGGGCATCATCATCACAGATGACCTGAAATCATCCAAGCAGACCACTAAAGCAGTAGGAAAGGCTAGGGGGGATGTTGGGATATATTAGTAGGGGGTATCACAAGTCAGAAGAGGCAGGTAATAATCCCACTTTACAAGACACTGGTTAGGCCCCATCTGGAGTACTGCATGCAGTACTGGAGGCCACACCTTCAAAAGGACATTAACCAAATTGAGGCAGTTCAGAGAAGGGCAACCAAAATGGTGCAGGGACTGCATCAGAAAACATATGAGGACAGATTAATGGAGCTCAATATGTATACCCTAGAGCAAAGGAGGAAGAGAGGTGATATGATTGAAACATTCAAACACCTTAAGGGCATTAACAAGGTGAAATAGTCTAATATGTTTCAGTATAAGAAAAATAGCAGGACAAGAGGGCACAGTATGAGATTAGAGGGAGGACGATTAAGGGGTAAAGTGAGGAAGTTCTTTTTCACAGAAAGGGTGGTGGATGCACGGAACGGCCTACCTCAGGAAGTGGTGGATATGATTACAGTGAAGGGCTTCAAACAGGCATGGGGATAGGCAAAGGAAGCAATACAGATGAGTATGAATAGATAGGCCATTGACAGAGCAAAGGCAGATGGCACATTTATAAGGTAGAAAAAGAAATGGGCAGACTGGATGGGCCTTTCGGGTCCTTATCTGCCATCAATTTTTATGTTTCTATGTTTCATAGACTCTGACCAAGCAGGCTTAATTAGAAACAGACATCAGATAATCTCAAATGCACACAGCTACTGCTGGACGAAGCAGTCATAAGATCTTCTCCTGCACTGATTTTGAGCCATGATGTGCAATAATCATTTGATAGAGTTCCCTGATTATTTCTTCTTCAAATACTTAATTATTTTTATTTCCCATCTCCCTTCTTTCAGCTTCTCTAATGCCTATATACCTCCTCCAGACAACAGTCAAGGCCAATGGGTCCTACTCTGAGAGTTTTTTTTTGTTATTGAGAGGCATCAGGTGAGGATATCTCTTGTTCCCCTGCCTGCCTACCCTTTATGTAGATCCTATAGCCCACTTTCTGCACCAAACAGAAGACATATAGGGAATTGTGGTACATGGACCTACACACAAAGTAGCATACTATGCTGATGATTTCCTTCTCTATATAACAAACCCAGAACAATCCCTTCCAGCATTAACTTCTTGTCTCAGTGTAATGGAACATTTTTTCTGGATACAAAATTAATGAAGAAAAAACAGAGGTTCTTCAAATTATGTATCAGCCAACCCCCTGATAGTAGATGTGCATACCCCTCTAAATGGGATAAGCATCACATAAAAATGTAGGGGTATGGACTAGGACCTCCCTACAAAATCTCTACCAGTAAGACTACTCCCACCTCAAACAAAAGACCGGGGCACCTACAGAGATGGACCTTGATGCTTTTCATGTTATTTAACAGAATACATGTAATTCACATGAATATTCTTCCCAGGTATCTTTATCTTCTTTAGACTATCCCTCTCTTCCCAGACCAACTGGACTTCTTGAAATGGAATAAATAACTTTACAGATTCATATGGGGTGGAAGCAATCCCTGGATGGTCTTCAAAAAACTCCAGCTCCCAAAAAATAAGGCAGGACTTGGCTATCCCAAATCTGTCCCTATATGCCCAAGCTGTGCTAATGAAGCATATTCTTTCATGGCAAGCTCCACCTGGGATGCCCAGGTGGCCTGAATTAGAAACAGTGGACATGCCCCTCACAGCTGGTGCATTCCTCTTTGGATATAGGGATCAGGTGGATTCTTTAAGGGAGCCTTCTATTCTTACTGTATCATTTCTTAAACAATGGCAGCATGTACAGCATTCACTTCGAAATGCTTTCAAAGATGTGATCAGTGGCTTAGCATCCCAGCCTCTAACTTTCAGCTCACATCGGCCCATTTCGACCATAAATTTTTGGCTTGGACATGGAGAGGGCTGATGCACACTTTTCAATTCTGTGAAAAAGTTCAGCTGAAACCCTCTCCTCAGCTGGCTAGGAACTTTGGCTTGGAGAATAAATACCAGTATAGATACTTACAGATCTGACATTATCTCAGTATGAGACTGGGTCTTGAAGTTGATGAATCTGAATTACTCCCCCCCACAGATCTCATTCAGTCAATTCTCTGGGGCACATGGCCAAATCATCTAACCTCAGTATGCTATCCAGCATTACTTGGTAGCTAACAAGCAGATGTTTCCTCTACACAGGTTACCTGAGAGGCCAAAATGTCAGTAACTCTAGAACCAACTGGCAAGCAGATGATCTGGTTTAGGCAACATAAAATTACCAGATCACACCAATGGCAGGAATATAGTCGGAAAACAGCAATCACACACTTCTACACCACCGTAAATTATGACCAAATTTTTAACTACACATAACACCTCTTCTTGAAGGGGGTGCCACTGTAAAGTGGTCGCACATACGCATCTATTGTCATCATGTTCAACCTTACGCACATTTTGCTTGCTAATCGACACAGAGATAACTGATATGATCATCAGCCAGTCCTTTTCTAACCATACAAGAAAAGGGTTGGAAGAGGAACTTTCTGCACATGCCAGAATGCTCAGCTGAACGAGTGGGCTGTGTGCAGGGAGAAAGCTGAATCTCTGCCTTTCTCCATGGCCTAAAAGGGCATTGAGAAGCCCTAAATTTAAATTTGAAGCAGGAGCTGGGAATGGGCTGGAGTTGACCCCCACCCGATCATGGTGTAGCTAGCAGTCCAGCACTCCTTCATCTCTTTTTTTTTTTAATAAAACTCACCATCCACCTCTAAATTTCCTAGCTCCCCTTTCTCCTTCATGAAAGCAGCATGGCATGTCCAAGTTGTACGGGCATGTATGTGAAATCACCTGGTTGTCCTTTGAGGAGTCACCATTGAAGTCAGCAATCAGGATGGGGAATGAGCAGAACATGTCAAGCAATGAGGGAGATGTGGCAGGTGCAAGCATTACAGAAGCAGTGTCAGAATTGCCAGCTCCCTCCAGCAGCAGTGTACAGCTGAATTTCACAGAGGCAGAAGCAATCTCTCCTCACCTCATTGAAACAACTGAGGGTACTGCTACAGGTAACCTCTTCATCTGGGAATGCCAGGTGAAGGTCTTTTTTGTGTTCGGTGCCAGAAGTAGTGATTCTTCAGGTGGAGAAAGCTCCTTTACAAAGGGTAGCATAGCAAAGTACTTAGGGTCCCCCGTCCCAATAGTGTTAATGCTCAGCAAGAATCTATTTTGGACATAACTAACAAAAATAAAAGAAAATAATTTAATACTCCTATTGTACAAATGAACAATTATAAAACTTCCAAAGGAGATAACTGTTTAAAAAGAAAAATAACATTAAGTCCAAACTTACAAATTCATCTACACTTGATTTACTCCTGGGCTCACCTATCTGTGTGTATGATATATTCTCTAAGAAGATAAAAGAAAAAGGGGAACAGGTGTTACAACAGGGGAAAAAGGCATCCATAGTGAAAACTAGAGGGAACAAAAGTCAGGAAAGGTAGAAGATGGGGGGAGGGTGTTAAGAGAGAGAAGAGGAAGGAGGATGAATGAATGGATGAGAAAACAGAAGATAGCAAGGATAATATCAAAGAATCCCAAAAAGCCATTTTGAATGAGATAAGACAGTGATTTGGGACTTTAAATCTTGCAGACACTTCTTTAACACAGAAGCTTTCAGAAGTGGTAGAAAAATTGGAATCATTGTCCCTAGGAGCTACAGAGTATGAAAGTCATGTAAGCAAAATTGAAGATGCTGTACCAAAAATTTCTAACACTTTGGCAAAGAGCAATACAGAACTGAAAGCCCTGAAGTTAAAAGTGGAGAGTTTGGAATCAAGATCCAGGGAGGCAAACCTAAAAATAGGGAACCTCCCAGAGGGTATAGATGGAGGGGACCCTCAAGGTTACTGTGAAGAAATGCTCTCTAAAATATTGGGCCTCCCATTCCCAGACCAAAACATGCAGCTGCATAGGGCACATTGAGCCTTTGGTACCAAAGATAATCGTGGCAGACCATGTTTCATGTTTGTGAAACCATTGAGATACCAGGATAAGGAAAAATTCCTGACAAAAGCTTGAATTGAGAAAGGACTTTTTTTTCAATAGGATGAGATTACAGATTTTTACAGATATCCCACCAACTATACTGGCAAAACAGAAGAGTTTTGATTTAATTAGTGATAAATTGTGAAAAGACGGAATCCCTTTTGCTATGCTTTATCCAGAAAAACAAAAGGTCAATTTGAATGGAAAAAACATTATTCTTCCACACCCCCTCTGAAGTGGAGGAAGCACTGAAAAATCGGTCTAACCACTCCTCTGATAATCCTGACCCTGGAGGATCTACAGTACCAGTCCTAACATTTAGAAAATTCTATAACACTGTTGTGTATACCTATTAGTGCTTATTCTTGCTCTCACTGCTGGCTTTTGCCTAGGGCTGTTTGAGGGGGGTCCTATTTACTATAGGCTCCCAATAATATGCTAAGTTAAGATATGGTATGATTATTTCTTGTTTTTTTTTCTCTTTCTTTTTTTGTTATCTTGGGGGAAATGATTTTGAGAAATGGGTTGGGCATGGAGTGTCACAAGTGTTATCTCCCAGCATTATGTCTTTGCATACAGCAAGGGTTCAGCAATCTCATGGGTTGGGGGAGAGGGATGTCCCTTTGTTGTTAGGACACCTGGGTTATAGGGACTTATTTCATAGCAATTTTAGTCCTTCAGAAAAATATTTTAAGGTGAATTCATTGAGAAGAGTAAATCATACGGGGGGGGGGCATTAAGAAGACACGATGATCTTTTCAAGGTCCAGAAGTGGAAAGAGACTAATAGTTGTTCTGCCATTCAGTTTCTGATGCTTTCTGTTTCTTTATCTCTCAAATCTCAAAAAGACTCAGCACTACCCACTACTACAGCAAAAGACAAATGAACAAATTATGTACAAATTGTGTCCAAATAATTGCAGTTTAATAATATAGCTTTAAACACGAACAGTGCAAAATACACAAACCTCACACATGCTGATAGCACAGGCTGGGAAAGCAGGGCAGGGCCCAACTGACTTCTACCAGTTTCACAGTAGTCTGTTCCGGAAGTGACTCAAAGTGCTTGGTAATGATCAATTTATATCATCATTTTAAAGGGGTATCATCCATTTACCACAGTACAATATCGTTTTAGTGCTCTTCCATAATATACCTCATTTAAATTTACAAACACTGTAGACAAGCATAATATAAATAAACCTAAATAAATAATAATAACTAAATTTACTTATTGGAAGTCCAAAAAGAATTAGAATGAAGTATAAAATATATTTTCAATATCATTCTATACATTTTATAACACACTTAGATCACCCCAGGAATGTTGAATCTAAAATCAACAAAATAATAACCATACAAAAAATGGATAATAAATAATAAATGGGACTTATAGCTCCCGCTCTCTTCAGACATTGGGAAAATATTTTTATCATAAGAAAATAAATATGATAACTTATAACAGGACACTCACATTTATATATACTGGCCATTTTATCATAAATATAAGCTTTTAAGTGTCCTGCTAGATATTTCCATGCAAATCATAAATGGGAGATTCATCCAAAACTTAACAGACAATATTTTAAATTATCTTTCTATACATGCCTTTCTTATTCATCCTAACAAAATGAATGAGAACCGCAGAGATAAACCTGAAATAATGGGCATATTTATTCATACACTAACAGTTGTATATGTAATAGATATACCACTCTGAGGTGTGTGGTTGCGCTCTGATATATGCACACCTTGGTGTGCGTCAACTGCCCAAGGCGTGCGTATATCGGAGCACGACCGCACACCTCAGAGTGGTATATTCTATCTTATAAATGTCAAATTGTTTTGAGGGGGTAAAGTGCAGGTGTGCGGTCGCTACTTCTGATATAATGCATTATCATGTGATGGTGTTTGTCCAGTGCTGTTGGTGCTGCTGACCATGATTGTCTCAAGCATTTTATAATATATATATATATATATATATATATATATATATATATCATATATCTATATATAGATATAGATATATATATATATGTATCTCTTCATGTGCATATATTATGAAATACATGCTTACGTGCACATAAGTACTGTATGCCACAGAACAAAAACACTCAGATCAGAAAAAATCCTGTCTTGCAATCCACTTTTAAGGGAATTAATTCATTATTGTACAACATTTGTACTGTGACATCCCCACCTGTGCAACAAAAATACATGTCAACCATATATGTCACAGTTCTCACTGAATCCTAGAAATCAAAAATATATGAAAATTAAACAAATAAACTGGTAAACACACAGGTTTCTTACTTATGGAAATGTACTGTCAAATCAATATCATCATTTAAACCTGGCGGTTTAAGTGCACCTAATGTGTAAATCCAGAACGATTCCTTTTCAGCTAGAATCATTTTTACATTACCTCCTCATGGTCCCATGAATGCATCATCAATTCCAATAAAGGGAAAACATGACCACATTTATTCTCCACTTCTTGTAAGTGCAGACTTAAAGCACTCTTACAATCTTTTAATCTAACTGAACTCAAATGTTCACATATTCTGCTTTGAAGTGGGTGAGTGGTCATCCCCACATAGAAGGCCCCACATAAACAGGTAGCCAGGTAAACAACATGATTGGTACTGCAGTTAATAAAATGTCTTATGTCATAAATCTGAGGATTGTTTATTGTGGAAAAAACCTTTGTTTTTGTCACAACCCTGCATTGTGCACACCTGCCACAGTTGTAACAACCCTTAGGTGCTGAAGGAATCCAGCCCATGGATGGGGGATTGCTATATGGTAAAAAACTATAGACTAACAAGTCCCTTAAGATTTTTCCTTTCTTGTAAACCAACTGTAGTTTAGCCTCCACCACATCTTTCAGTGCTGGTTCCGTGGCCAAGATGTGCCAATATTTTACTAACATACTAACATACTAAAATGCCAGCAGAATAGGCCTAACGGTCTTTCATGTCTGCTCGTTTGGTCAGCCCCCACCCTGGGTGCTGACCTTGCTGTCCCCCTCGCCTTCTCTGGCTTCTCCCTTCCCAGTTCCGGATATTCTTGCTGCATTGGATTTTGCTTCCAGAACCCTTCCCCTGTACCTGTCCCACCCCCTCTTGAACCCCTCCAATGTCTCTGCCTCCACCAGCACCCTAGGTAGTGCATTCCATGGCTCCACCACCCTCTCAGTGAAGTAGCACCTCCTCCTTTCTCCCCTGAATCTTCCCCCCTCCAGCTTCCACCCATGCCTCTAGTGGCCCTTCCTCCTTCCTTCAAGCACCCTGACTGTTCCTCCCTATTTACCCTCTTCATGTACCTGAAGACCTCTATCATGTCCCCCCGGTCTCTTCTCTCTTCCAATGTGTACATATTTAGCTCTTCGAGCCTCTCCTCATAGGTCCTGTCCCCCAAGCCCCAAATCATTTTGGTTGCCCTCCTCTGGACCCTCTCCAGGAGTTTAATGTCCCTCTTTAAGTGTGGCCTCCAAAACTGCACGCAGTACTCCATTTTAGCAGGATCTTTCTGACATCCTCACTATTCACCCCAAAGTTGGCAATGAATAAAACTTTATCCTGTATGGTATCCTGTCTCTCTTTATATTGTAGTAACTCCAATCTGGGGACCAGTTCTGTCTATTGTTTAACCTTATCCAAATGTTCTATATTGTATCCTCTGTCAACAAATCTCTGTCTCACTTCCCTATATCTCACTTCACATATCTTAGCATCAGAACAATTCCACTTTACTCTATAGAATTGGGGCTTAGGAATGTTGTTGATGATGTGACGGGGATGGCAGCTGCTAGATAATAAAAGATTATTGTGATCTGTTTCCTTAAGGTAAAGATCTGTCACAAACCCACCATCTGGGCCCTTGTGAATATCCAAATCCAAAAAATGTATCCTATCCACAGAATGATTCACTGCAAACTTCAGATTTGGATTAGACTGTCCCAAGAATTGTACAAAGCCCTGCAGTTGCTCAACACTTCCCTGCCACACCATCAACACATCATTAATAAAGCAGTGGCAGAGAGCTATCAAATCATAGAATGGATTTCTTGTCCTATCATAAATAGTCTGCTGTTCCCAGAGGTCCAAATATAAATTTGCATAGATGGGACCAAAGAGTCCCCCTCTGCAGTTCCCTTAACTTGTAGGAAGTATTGTCCTGGTACAGAAAACTACTTTTAGTAAGAACAAATCTGGACAGGTCAACCAGAAAATCACAGAACAGTTCATTATATGTAGTGCTTGTTTTTAAACATTGGCTAACTGAGCTAAAGCCTCCATCATGGGGAATATTGGAATACAAAGATTCCACCTCCAAGGTAACAAGTAGCCAGCATGGTTCACGTTCCAGATCCCCCAGGATGCCTCAGATCTGGTTAGTGTCCCTACTATAAGATCTTAAAGTAGGTACAATTTGCCTAATATGTCCATCTAGAAACTTAGACAGAGGTTCTATTAGGGACCCTATACCAGAAACAATTGTGCATCCTGGAGGGATCGATCAGGGACTTATGAACCTTTGGCAAAACATAGTCTGCGAATCGGGAAGTCAACCTTCAGATATTCCATTGCCTGTTTGGTAATAATACCCCTATTAAAGACTTGTTGTATATATGCATCTATCTTGATCTTAAAGGCAGCAGTGGGATGGCACTTGAGCCCTGCATAAAAGGAGGTATTAGATAATTGTCTAAAGATCTCATTTCTAAACTTGTTCTCATCCATTAAGACAACAAAACCCCCTTTATCTGCAGGTTTAATAACTAAGTGTGGATTTTGTTGCAGCTCATATAGTGCAGCTCTTTCAGCATTAGAAAAAATATTGAACACACTTCGCTCCTCTGTGGATAAACGTTCAATCTCCCCAAGTACTGCCCTTTCAAAAATCAGAACTGCTGGAAAATAAGATGGCATGAAGGTCAAAGGCCCTTTAAATTCTGTTTTACAGAAACTAGTGTTCCCACATAAAAATTCTGCATCCCCAACTTCCAAATCTCTTTCCCCACATGTCCCCTATTTGATCCCTGCTTCATTTTTGAAAAAAAGACCTTAAGGTTAAGTTTCCTTGTGAACTTTTTAATATCAATATATTTATCAAAAGCTCTAGAGTTACATGCGGAGATGACATTGAGGGCTTTAGAAAGTACCTGTTGCTGAATGTCCGTTAAATGTACTGATGAAAGATTAATAATGTTTAATTTTTCTTCATTGTTTGAGTTCTGTATGTCCAGCGATTGTTCTGCTGAGACTGAGGCTGCACCGGCTGCCTCTTGTAACTCATTCTTGAACCTTGCTGCAATCTTACATGCCGGATGTCAGTGTCTAGGATTCAGTGGGAACTGTGACATATATGGTTGGCATGCATTTTTGATGTGCAGGTGGGGATGTCACAGTACAAATGATGTACAATAATGAATGAATTATCTTAAAAGTGGATTGTAAGACAGGATTTTTTTCTGATCTGAGTGTTTTTGTTGTGTGGCATATTTATGTGCACATAAGCATGTATTTCATAACATAGTCACATGAAGCTATATTTACATATTCACATGAAGATATATTAACATATTATATATATATATATATATATATATATATATATATATATATACACACATATATACAACTGTTAGTGTATGAATATATATGTCCATTATTTCAGGTTTAGCTCTGTGGTTCTCTTTCTTTTTTTAGGATGAATAGGGAAGGCATGTATAGAAAAATAATTTAATATATTATCTGTTAAGTTTTGGATGAATCTCCCATTTATGATTCACATGGAAATATCTAGCAGGACACTTATATATGTGTCCTGCTATATGTTATCATATTTATTTCCTTATGATAAAAATATTTGCCCAATGTCTGACGAGTGAGGGGGCTGTAAGTCCCTTTTATTATTTATTATCCAGTTTGTGTATGGTTTTTATTTTTTGATGTTAGATTCAACATTGCTGGGGTGATCTAAGTGTGTGAAAAAATGTATAGAATGATATTGAAAATATATTTTATACTTCATTCTAATTCTTTTTGGGGTTCTACTAAGTAAATGTAGTTATTATTATTTATTTAGGTTTATTCATATTATGTTTGTCTACATTGTTTGTAAATCTAAATGATTGTATTATGGAAGAGTACTAAAATGATATTATACTGTGGTAAATGGATGATACCCCTTTAAAATAATTATATAAATCGATCATTACCAAGCACTTTAGGACACTTCCTGAACAGGCTTCTGTGAAACCGGTTGAAGTCAGCTGGGTCCTGTCCTGTTCTCCTAGCCTGTGCTATCAGCATGTGTGAGGTTTGTGTATTTTGCACTCTTTGTGCTTAAAGCTATATTGTTAAACTGCAATTATTTTTGGACATAATTTGGACATAGTTTGTGTCATTTGCCTTTTGTTGTGGTGGTGGGTAGTGCTGGGTCTTTGTGAGATTTGAGTGTTATTTTTCCATAATCACTCCCAATTGTGGGGTGGCTGTTTACAGAGTACTGGATTGTTCTGTTTCTTTATGCCAGCTGGGCCTGTTTCAAGTTGGGGCGGGGAGTAGTAGTAATAGGGAAAAAAAGGAAAATGGGATCACTATAGTAAGGCTCAAAGAAAGCATGGGTGCCCACACAAAACTAAGGATATCTTTAAACTATGGAATAGATTAGGTTTTAGGAAGACAAAGAAACTTCTGATAAGGGAAGGTTGGATAGGAGGTGCAGCAGTTTCTCTGTCTTATCATGCTTGGATTAGAACCTCTGGCAGGTCCATGAATAGAGATATTAGGAGTTGGATATTAAATATAAATGGATACATTAAAAATAATTTCCTGGAACCTTAATGGTAGTAAGGAAAGGGTAGAAATAAGAAAATTTGTTAAAATAGCAAAGAAAAGGAATATAGATTGTCTCTTGTTGCAGGAAACTCATTTTAATAATAGAGGCACCTCTTATTTTGGGAACTTGTTTGGGGTGAAAGAGTATTCTACTAACTTCTCAGACATGGCAAGAGGAAATGCCATTTATGTTAAAAAACAGTTAGAACATAGGCTGAATAAATTAATGATAGATCAATTCAGGTGGTTTGTTATAATAGGGATCATTATGCAGGATAAACCTATTACCCATGCCTCGGTGTATGGCCCTAATCATGAAGATCCTGCCTATTTTACAGAATTCTTCTTGGAACTCTCACATTTTGGTTCAACCATGGTAAATAGGGGAGACTTTAATCTAATTTTTGGGTTAATTGATAGGGAGCCCCCAATGTTTGAAAGAAAGAGAAACTCCCTAGAGGTGGTTCATACTAAGAGCATGAAAGAGCAAGAAGGCCAAGTAGCCCATAAGTGCACTTATTAGTTTGAATAGTATGCTAAATTATGACCAGATAACAGAAGTTTGCCAAGACAATGTTTAAATTCTGCTTTTGTTCTACTGATAATTATGTTCAGGGGTAATTTGTTCCACAGATTGGTAACTGAGCGTAAAAAATAATTTTCTGCAAAGGTAATTAAACCTTTTTATACCCAATTGAAGCAGATGCCCTCTAGTGTTGTGTGTACTATCTTTGAATAACAGTCCACGTTCTACCATCAGATGTGGGTCCTGAATGATATCGAAGAGAAACAGACGATCCCCTCTTAGCCTTCTTGTTTTAAGTGTTATAAGATTAAGGAAATGTAATCTATAATCATATGATTCATTTTCCAACTGACTTATGTGTTTTGTGAATCTAAGTTATTTGTTTTCAAGAGTTTTACAGTCAGTTTTCTTATAAGGACACCACAGTTGTGAGGCATGCTCAAGGCATGGTCTTACATATGATCGAAATAGAAGCACTGTATTTTGATTTAATGTTGTGTTTGACTGATCATATAACATTATTTGATCTTTTTACTGATTCTTGAATTTGTTTAGAGTGGTTTAAGTCATTTGAAACAATGACCCCAAAATCTTTCTCATCTGTAGTTGAGATTAGGATGGAATTTTCCAGTTTGTAGTTTACTTTTGGGTTTGATGTCCCCAAGTGCATAACTTTACACTTTGATGAATTTAGGTTCATACCCCAGGTATTAACCCATGTGACAATTTTGTCCAGGTCATCTTGTATTGTAGCCAAATGACTTTGGCTTACACATGGCCCTCCAAGTTTGATATCATCTGCATATTTAGTGGTATTGGTAAGACATTTTTTGGCCACATCAAAGAAATAAATTTGAAATAGGCATGGGCCCAGCACTGATCCCTGGAAACACCACTAGTAACCCTCCCTGAATCAGAAAGTTAGTCATCTATTAAAACCTTTTGTGAGCTATCTGTCAACCAGTTTGCAATCCAATTTATGATATAAGGATTAATGTTTAAACTGTGAAGTTCAACTATGACACCACTGTGGAGCAAGACATCAAAAGCCTTGCTAAAATCCAAAAAAAATGACATCACGGGGGGTTTTATTATCGAAATGGTAGCTAATGGTCTCATAGAAACACATAAGATTTGACAAACATCTCCTTCCTTTTTTAAATCCATTTTGTTCAGGGTCTAGAGCATCCATGATGGGAGAAACAACTAGCATAAGATTTAAATTTATAAGACCCATTTATGTGTCTATTCCCAACCCTGAAGAAATATTCTCATTATTCCAAAACATACAAAACCTTTTCAAGGATTGACTCTTTTCTGATATCTCAGGAGCTGTGCAGGGAATTACAACATATTTTTTTGTGAACCAATAAGGGCATACGATCATGATCCAGTGGTTTTGGAAATATGTTTTAAGGGACTGGGAGATAGAAATAATAAACATATTTTGTGGAAGTTTGACAATTCTGTTTGTTTTTTTCATGGCTTTAAAGAGAAGCTTCAAGAAGAAATCTCTTGGTTCTGGATACACAATACAAAACAGGACCTAAATATTCAAACTATCTGTGATGCAATGAAAGCATACTTGCATGGCTGGATAATGTCCCAAGTAGGGATTAGGAAAAAGAAATATAATTTGGAGTTAAAAAGTTTAAAAAAAAAAACTTGCCTTAGCTGAAGCAGAAAATATAAGTTTGGGGACTGAGCAGTCAGAGTTGAAGTTTATGTTACCAAGGGATAGGGTTGAAAAGATAATTCAGGGAAAGGCAGATAAGGAAATACATAGGGCCAGATCCAAATATTATTTCTATAGAGATCTACCAGGCAAGATGTTGTCTTATCAGCTTAAATGTGAAAAAATAGTAATACAATATAGGCCAGAATTATGAAAGATGGAACATGACCTGCTGTTGAGGAGGATATAAATTCAACTTTTCAAACATTTTATGAAACACTGTATACCTCTGAGAAGGATGTGGGCATAGATCCAATCACAGAATATATTTCAAACTTGAATTTACCCAAAGTTTCAAAGCAAGAACTAGAGTATTTGAATAGGTAAATTACCACTGAGGAGGTAATGTTAGTTATCAGAGCCTTACCTAATGATAAAAGTCTGGTCCCAGACAGTCTGCCTTTTGAGATTTATAAAAATCTCTCTAATGTCCTGGCCCCACTGTTTGTTGATCTCTTTAGAACCATTTTGGAGGAGGGAGAAAGACCTCAATCTTTCAATGAGGCAGACATCACCTCATTACTCAAAAAAGATAATCTCCATAACATTGTGGATCATGCAGACCCATATTCCTTTTAAACAGTGACTATAAAAGTTTTGCAAAGATCTTTGCTGAAAGGCTGGCTAAAATAATTCCTGATCTGATATATCAGGACAAAGTAGGATTTATTGAGGGCAGAAGACTCCAACATATCACCAGAAAGGCCTTTAATATCATCCAGACCTATTCAGGAATGGACATGGCCCACCTGTCATTGGACGCAGAAAAGGCCTTTGACAGGGTGCAGTGACCATTCCTTCTAGCGGTCCTGAAAGTATATGGTATTGAGGGCAGTTTTGCAAACTGGTTGCAGTTGATATATACCAGTTCCCAAGCCAGAGTAAGAACCAACTCGAGGCTGTCTCCTTTTTTTTATTTATCAAGGGGGACAAGACTGGGTTGTTCCCTGTCCCCTTGTTATTCACACTTTTTTTGAGTCTTTGGCTATTAAAATTAGATTGCAAGATCACCAGTTATATGCAGATGGCATCTTGATTTCCTTAAGAAACTCTAACATATCCTATTCTATCCTATAGTAAGTAATATCCTGGAAGACTGCAGTTCTTTTTCGGGACATAAGGTTAATTTGTGGAAAAGCGAACTATTGTACTTAAGGGATCATTTGAACTTATCTGATCCAATATTAATAGGCATAACAAGATAAAATGAAGTATTTAGGGGTTACTTTGCTTAGGACCTAAACAGGGTTATTCAATTTAATTGCAAACCCCTAATTCACAAGGTTAAATTAGATTTAGAAAAGTGTCAGCACCTACCCATAGTATTGTTAGGGAGAATTAATGTATTAAAAATGAATGTTCTGCCTAGATTTTTGTTTTTGTTTGAGTCAATTCTCATAATTCATAAAAAGTAATGTTTTGTTGATCTGGATAAAATGATAAGGGAATTTCTGTAGCATAGGGGACAGCCCCAAATTACTCTGAATAAGCTTTGCCAAAGCAAGGAGAAGGGGGGGGGGAATCCTCCGATTTTTGGCTATACTACCTTGCAGCTCAACTTGAGATAGCATACTATCGGTTCCACTATCCTGAGAATAAATCAATGACTGGCATCTGCATAGAGGAGGATAACGTTAAGGGTATTACTCTTTCTAATTCCCTTGCATTGCAGACTACTAAAAATATGAGACCAGATCCTGATATTTTGAACACCACTAATACAACTATTTATGTATGTGCTCAGGCTTTGAGACTGTTCAATCTTCCAGTTGGACTATCCAAACTAACTCCAATCTATAATAATAAAAGCTTCCCACCTTCTATGGTGCATACTACATTTAAAAAAAATGGCATTTCTGTAATTATATACAGGCTATCAGGTAGTTTTATGATGGAGCCAATTGTATGCAGTTTGAGCAGTTTCAGGATAAGTATGGTATTCCAGCCACACAAAGATGACAGTTTATGAAGATTAATAATGTTATCTATAAAAAGAATCATAATTCCTTCAGTCTCTTAATTTTTCCATTGGAGAATTTTTTTTTTCTAATCTGGAATGAAATAAACACTTAATTTCAAAGTTGTATAAATGCTTGTTGGAGGAACTTTCTTCTTCCCTTGCTATGGTTAGATCTGCCTGAGGGAGGGACCTTAAAGTCCAAATCCCAGAAGATACTTGGTCTAATATCATTAATCTGAAGAATACTATGGTTAGGAATGATAGACTGTTACAGATACATTTCAATATTATGCACAAAACCTATCTGACCCCTGCCAAGCTCCATAAATTTGATGACTCCATTCCTGAGCACTGTCAGAGATGCAGTTAAGAAAAGGGGACGTTCTCCCATATGTTAGTGGGATGTATAAAGATTAAGAATTACTGGGCATCCATTTGGTACACTGTACGTAAGATTTTGGGATATGATTTCCCGTTTGATCCAGGGATTGCGATTTTTGTGTTTTCTGTAGATATTCAGGATTGGCTGAAACATCAAAATACCATTTGGCATATAGGTATCTTAGTTGCAAGTAAAATAATCTTGCAGAACTGGAAGGATATAAAATCCCCAGTCTATTCTGAGTGGATTGAGAAAATGCTGGATCATGGTAAAACCAATAAAACCATTTACCTTCTAGAAGAGGATCATGGTACATATGATGCAATTTGGCTTCCACTATTGTCTAATTTGCCTAATTAGGCTTCCCCACAATTTGTCTTTATGGTGAATTAGCAATGATGAGCAAAGCCTTCATGAGTAGAGATGAGTGAAGCACCCACACTCTCAGCTATTTCATAAAAAAAAAAAAAAGAAGATGTGATTACCAGCCAGGGAACATTGTCCCCACAGACAGCTCTTCTTGGACATTTCCACCCACCTCTTTAAAACAAAGTATGTATCATCTTACTAGGTATTTTCCTCATGCCTGTCAAGAAAGTATTCATTAGGCAGTTGGAGGACACTGATTGGGAGATACATATAAAATGGAAAAATGCCTATCTCTACAACACAGAAGACAAGAATCAAAACAGATGGAACTCATGGTTTCTTCATATCATATAGCATAGACCTGACATAATTCCTTAAGTCACCTCAACCTGAGGGGTTAACTGGAAGAAAATCAGGGTGAAGGAGTCCAGGGTGCTCATGAAGAATAAGGACAAGAAGACCATAGATTAAAACTACAAGGGGAAGAATTCCAATTCATAAATGGAGTAGCAATGACTGTGCTTCTTTTGACTCTTCCTGTGTACCACCAGTATTTGTTATCTATATTTTATGAGTTCTACATCACTATATATAAAATTAATAAACAAAGTTTAAAAGAAATTTAGTATAATCTCCATCATTTATCTATCACTGCTAATAATTCATCTGATTTCCTAAGATCAATAAAGAATTCAGTCTTATGATTTATCAATCTGCATAGTTCTGCTGGCATGAGGAGAGCAAAAGGCAGTATTTTCTGTTTTAGGTTTTCCTTCGCAGGCTGGAATTCCCTTTGTTTTGCAATTTGGCAGTAATGTATGGGACTGTTGCTGATTGTGCTGTATATCTCAAACTGAATGACCCCTCCCCCTTTACAGCTTTCCTTATTACTGTCTCCTTGTCCTGGCAATTATGAAATGTTACCAGCAGGAATTGAGGTTTGTCCTCTGGCACAGGTCTAGGCCACAAGATGCAATGTGCTTGCTCAATCTACATAACATCCTTTTATCCCTCGGTTTCCAGAAAAGCCTTAAACGGCTTACAAAGTACAATAATTCCTCTTGCCTGCCTCCTTCAAGACCTTTGGACAGGCTGATGATTTCACACCTGCTGTGTTTTTTAAGTCTGTCAACTTTATTTTGTAGTGCACGGATCATTTTTTCATGGACAGTGGCAAGAACCTCCAGCAGGACCAGGCTATCTTCATTGGCTTTCTCTCTCTCTCTCTCTCTCTCTCTCTCTCTTTTTAATGTAGTATACTTTATTCATTAAAGATATGATAGGTACAATAAATTGAATATCCAAGAAATGAACAATGGTAACAGTGTAATCATATCAATACCCTCTGCCCTGTGGGCAATACCCCAACTCACCCATCCTCTTCCAGTATTCTAAATATAGGTAACATGTAATAAAGCATATTCAATGTCATGATACAGAAAATGTGTACATAAAAATGGATGATTTAAAACATCAAGTAGAAAGAATGGTTAGCCAAGTTTCCAACATCAACCATCAATTTAAGTGTTTTAAATATCTACCCTGGGTAGAAGTGAGCATACACATAATACATAGAGTTTGGGAAATTTCTTTATACCATTCATTTAAAGCTGGAATATGTTGATCCATTCAGTGTCTTAATATATATATATTTTTTAATTGGTGTAATTTGTGCAAAGTAATAGTCACAGTTATTATATAAAGCTTGGATGTCCAATCGTAGAATACAATTTATAGGTATAAAAGCTGTAGATAAACCTAATGTAGGATTTAATTTCTGTCTGATAGTATTCCAAATAGATTCCGTTTTTGGGCACTCCCATAAATATGAAATAAGAAATCCTTTACAGAGTTACAGCTTGTACATATAGGGAGTATTCAAGATCCACACTTGTGTATATTTTCAGGAGTATTATAGATTGTGTGCAAAATGTTCAACTGTGTGTATTTGTGCCCATCAAATGGGATATACAAATGGGTATTCTGCCGTATTTGTTTCCACTGACCATCAGAAATTGTAAGAATAAAAGCTTTAGACCAATATTTTGATACTAATGTCTGTGACTGTACCCATTTTTGTTGAATCTGGTAATACATTTTTTTTTTTGGGGTATTATTTTCTCTCCTCCAGTGCTCCGGCTATGACCCCCGCCCTCCGTTGTTCCCCCAGCATCATCCCCGGACATCATACCCCCTCCCTTGTGCACCCCATGACTTACCCTTCATGGCAGGGTGGTGGGGAGTGACTCAACCCACCCCAATGGATCCATGCCAGGGAGGCGCCCTTCCAGGAATGGCACCATGGGGGAACAACTTCATGCTGCCGGGCTCGCTTTTTCACTGTTTTCCTCCCGGCGGCTCATGGTGTGCAATGACGCCAGTGACTGGGTGCACGCACGCTCCCGTGCATACCCCAATCAAGCGTCTTCCACGACCCTCCCCCCCAAGCTTGCAGCTATGTGCTGTCAACCCCCCAGCCTCCACTAGGGGTCAGGCGAGCCCCGGCCACCCAAATCCCCCCTCCCCGGAGATGGAGAACAGTCCCTTGGATGCTCAATCCATCTCCTCCCCGCTGACCCATGGCAACCCATGCCCATTCCTGAACATGGGTCGCCGGCGTTGCACGAGGTGTGGCGACCTGCACCTCAACCCTCAGCGCTACCGGGCCAGCTGATAATACATTTTTGATAATGCCTTACGTTCAGTGCACACTACTTGTAAACTATTTGTAAAGTTATACTGGGCAAGATTTGTAAGTGGGGCCCCCTAATTTTGACCTAATTATCTGTATAATATAATGATGATGCAAACATTAAAAGCTGTGTAAATTATATGTTTGACGAAGAGTTTGAAAAGGAATTCACTTGTTATTTTGAATAAGTTAGAACAGTGTCTCAATACCTTTGTTTAACATTACACAGTTAAAAAGTACTGTTCCCTGAGCCTTAAAATTAGGGTTACACCAGACTGATTGTTCCCATGGGTTAAGTGAAACATTGTCTATACTGTATAATTCTGAAGCTGTTTATATATCAATAAAGAGGTTCCTACTCTAGTATATTTAAAAGAGTTTGTAAGTGTTTTAAAATTAAGACACAAAAGAGCTTTTATTGAAATGTTATGTATATTACAGAGATCAAACTCAATGTCAAGCCAAGATGGAACGTAAGACCCAGACTGGTTTATTGATTTATATAAAAGCCATTTAAAACATTTAGCTGCATCTGCAGCATGATTATAGACCAAAAAGTCCAGAGCTCCTAGGCCACCTTCTGATTTCAGATCCATCAAGTGAGAGTAACATAATCAAACCCTATGTCCTCTCCAAATGAAATTTGAAAAATTTTTATGTAAATTTTAAAACCATTTAATAGCAAGTGGAACTGACATTATCTGCAGTGGGTATAATATCCTTGGTAACAGAGTCATCTTTATTAAATGTATTCTTTCCCAGAGAGAAAGAGGTAAAGTAAGCCATCTATCTAGATCCATTTTTATAGTTCTTATTAAATCTGAGATATTACTTTGTATCAGTTTCTGATCCAAAATATGTATCTCAGTTCCAAGGTAATTCAGTTCTTTGGCTATACCTGTAAATCCCAATCTTAAGAGAGCAGATCTTTTAACTAAATGGTTTCAAGGTAAAATTTGTGTTTTGTCTATATTAAGTTTGTAATATAAAATTTGCCCAACATCCCTAATAATCGAAAATGCTGTTTGTAAGGAAAAGAAGGATCGGATATATGAAGAAGTATGTTTTCAGCATATGCCGATATTTTAAATTGCCGAAGACCTAATAATATACCATTAACCTGAGGATGGGCTCTAATGTTTCTTATTAAAGGTTTTAAATAAAGATTAAATAAAAATGGAGAAAGTGCACATCCTTGACATATTCCTTTATGAAGAGGGAAAGGGGATGAAAGTACTTTATTACATTTAACCCAAGCTGTGGGATGTGAATATAGTAAACATATTCAATTAATAAAATCTTGTGGGAACTCAAACTTTTCTAATACTTTAAAATGGAAGACTAACATTTGCTGACAGAAAGCACTTAGATTTAACTAAGCTTTTTCTCTTCTAGATTTGCTTGAAAGGACAGATCAAGGTGAAACATTAAGGCTCCTTTTGGCTATAAGCAGAGTTACTGTTTTCTTCTTACAGGTTTTGCAGTTCGATCTCTCTTTCTCACATTAAAAGAGCTGATTGTTTTTCTTCCACAGCTCTTCCAGAGGATTAGACCCAACCCACCCTCCCCAGTCTAGTCCACCTTTATAGGAGTACACCTGGGATACTGATTTCAACTTCCTGCTTCAGGACAGGGCAGTAGAGCATCAAGCTACACATAAAACCACAAGTTAGACTGCTTTAGAACTGCACTCTTGCATTAAGGCAGAGTAAAAAGGGGAGAGAAAAAATGGTGAAAGTCAATGATAGTCATGTTGGAAGTGGTTCAATGCAGCGGCTGTGGGTCAGCAGTCCTTTGGGAAACATTCTGGAGGCTACAGTGCTGTGTTGGGGGCTGAGGTTGCTCATATCCAGGCAATGTTGGCTAGGATTCATGAGACCTCCTTCCCTTCCAGGGACCACCAATGCCACCTCCACTGCCTCAAAGGATTCCAGTAAAGAGGGACGGTAGGACAACACTGGGCTCAGGAAGGTAAGGGAGGTTGGGCAGAGGTGCATACCATCTATGGTTCCCCTCCACAACTCCTACACCATTCTGGCTGAGCAAGGCTATCTCATGAAAGCACCCACAGTGATGAACAAGGTGGATGCAGACAACCTCTGTAGTGGAGATTCTGGGGGGAAAGCAAGGGACCAAAGAGGAGAAGGAAGCAGCTCCTAGTTGAGGACTCTATTATTAAAAGGGTAGAACTGGAAGTGGGTAATGGAAGTGAGAGATAGGTAAGGTGCCTGCCTAGTGCCTCAGCCTGGAGGGATTGGAGGTGAATCCTGAGGATTGTGGGAGCAACTGCACAAGAGGGGGAGCTAGACATCATTGTCCACCAGGAGACAAATGGCCTGGCTGACAGTGAGTTTGGGGCAGTGAAGAGTGAGTTCATGGAATTGGGGAGGGATATTAGATAGGTGGCATGCTTGGTAACCTTCTCAGAAGTGCTACCTGTCTATGCCATGGGAGATGCCAGGATGCTGTGCACCAAGGGATTCAACAAATGGCTGAGGAACTGGTGCAGAGTTGAGAGTTTTGGCTTCACTGGAGACTGGGGGCCCACCTGGAGAGATGCTGGTTTGTATACGAGGGTTGGTCTGCATCTGTTCGAGTGAGGGACCAGGATCCTGAGTGAAATGTTTGAATGTTTCATTGGAAAACATTTAAACTGGCCAAGAGGGGTATAATTATGCAGGAAAAACTCAACTGCCCCCCCGGTCAAGGTACACAGACAAGAGAATACTAAGGATGAGAACACACAATGTACTGAAACAGGAGCTAATGTCAGGGGAGACACCAGAGGAAGGGATGGGATCAGAACAAATAGGAATGAAGCCATCAAAACATGGAGGGCCATGTGAACAAATGCCCACAGCCTAGGTAATAAGATCCCTGACCTAGTGGTATTGATGGCAGAGGGACACCTAGATATTGTGGCAGTCACTGAAACATGGTATACAGAAAGCCATGACTGGGACATTAATAAACCTGGGTACACAGTCTACAGGAAAGACAGGGAGGGCAAAAGGGAGGAGGGTTAGCAATCTACATCAAGAAAGAGATTGAGGTGATTGAGATAAAGGGAAAGCAGGGTTGAGAGGAGGCACTGTGGGTCACACTGGAGTCAGGAAATGGCCCCATTATCCACACAGGGGTTATCTACAGATCCCACACACAAGGGGAGGAAACAGATAGGATAATGCTAGATAACATCCTTAAAATGGCAGAGAAAGGAGAAGTGTTGTTGGTAGAGGACATAAATATGCCTGATGTTAACTGGAGCACCTATGCTACAGCCATATCCAGGATCAAAATCATTCTGGATGCCCTGAGAGGGGTATGTCTCATGAAACTTGTGGGGAAACCCACCCATGAGGGGCTGATATTGGACCTGGCACTCACAAATGGAGAGAGAATAATGAATGTATCAGTGGGCTATCATCTGGGGTCCAGTGAACACCATAGAGTATGGTTCAGGGTAAAGATAGTAGAAGAATCAAGCCACACTAAAGCCAGAGTCCTTGACTTCAAAAGGGCCAGCTTTACTAAAATGGGTGAATTCCTCAAGAAAACACTGGCATAGGGTGAGGAAGGGAGAGTAGAGGTACAGTAGAGAACCTCAAGAGAGCCATAACATAGGCAACAAGCCTTTGTGTGGCGCTAGTGAACAAAGCCAGAAGAAAAAGAAAACCAGTATGATTTTCAAAATAAGTGGCAGGGAAGGTTAGAGAGAAAAAAATCTGACATTCAGGAAATACAACGAAATGCAAAGGGAGGAACACAAGGAACTGTTTCAGGCAAATCAGAGTGAGATGGGTAAACCAGTCAGAAGTGCAAAGGCAAAAACAGAGGAAAAGATAACCTAGACAGTGAAGGCCAAGGACAAAACCTTCTTCGGGTACATAAGAGAAAGAAGAAAGTCCAATTGAGGGATAGTGAGGCTTAGTAAAGGAGGGGGAAGTGGGTAAAGGGGGACCTGGAGAAGACTGAGATACTGAATTAATACTTTTGTTCAGTATTCACAAAAGAAAGGGAGGGGGATGGACCAATATTAGTAAGTAGACACACACAGGAAAGAGGGGTGGACACCAGCCCACTCACAGAGGAGAGAGTCCTTAAGAAACTCTTGAAACTGAAGGTGGGTAAGGCAATGGGACTGGAAGGGACACATCCCAGAATTCTAAAAGAGCTCAGAGAGGTGATAGTATCACCACTGACAGCTGTATTCAACAGATCATTGGAGGAGGGAGTAGTACCTGATGACTGAAGGAGAGCAAACGTGATACCCCTTTACAAGAGTGGGAGCAAGGTAGAAACAGGTAACTATATACCAGTCAGTTTGGCCTCAGTGGTGGGAAATATGATGGAATTGCTGTTAAAGGAAAAGATTGTAGAATATCTGGAAGCTAGCAGGGCACAGGACCCAAGGCAATATCGATTTACAACAGTAAGGTCATGTCAAGTGAATCTGATAGATTTCTTTGACTGAATGAAAAGGGTAGTAAATAAGGAAGGGTGGTGGACATGGCCTATCTAGATTTTAGCAAGGTATTTGACACAGTACAGCACAAGAGGTTAGTAAGCAAGTTGGGTAGTCTGGGAGTAGTTCCCAAGGTGGTAAACTGGGTCAGAAATTGGCTTAGCAACAGGACTCAGGGGGTGGTGGTGAATGGAGTTCAGTCTGAAGAAAGGGGGCTGACCAGCAGGGTTCCAGAAGATTCAGTGCTGGGGCCAGTCCTCGTTAATGTCTTTATTAGTGACATTGTGGATACACTTGAAGGAACAGTATGTCTCTTTGTAGATGACACTAAGATCTGCAATAGGGTTGACACTCCAGGAAGGTGAAGCAAATGAGGAAAGATTTAGGCAAGTTGGAGGAGTGGTCAAGAGTGTGGTAGCTCAGATTCAACACCAAGAAGTACAAACTCATGCACTTGGAGAACAAAACCAAGGGGAGGGATACACAATGGTGGGGGAGGTACTAACAACAACCAGACTGTAAAGGAACCTGGGGGTAGTCATAGTAGATTATCTAAAAGTAGCCAAACAATGTGAGAAGGCAGTGAGGAAAACTGGTGGAATGCTGGGGTGCACAGGGAGAGGTAGCACCAGTAAAAAAACAGGAGGCAGTGATACTACTGTACAGGCAGTTCATGAGGCCTCATCTAGAGTACTGTGTGCAGTTCCAGAGACCTAATCTCTGAAAGGACATTGACATGGTGGAGGCAGTCCAGAGAAGGACAAAGAAAATGGTGCAAGAGCTAAAACAGAAACCATATGAGGAGAGACTGAGAGAACTCAATATGTATAGTCTGGAGGACAGGAGGGAGAGGGGGATATATAGAGATATTCAAAGACCTCAAGGGGATCAACAGAGTTCAAGAGAGCAGTGTTTTTCAGAAAAGGAGATGTGCAAGAACAAGGGATCACAATATGAGGCTGCAGGGGGGAAGACACAGGAGCAACATGAGGAAGTATTTTTTCACATAAAGGGTGGTGGGTGCTGTGTTTGGAGCTCCCACAGAGTCACCCTGCTGCCAGCCTTCCTCTGCTGCCACTTTCAGTGGAAGCCTGCAAGTCAGTTTGTAGACCTAGAGGAAAGGAGGAAGGGAGAATGTGTTTTATTTTTTTTCTGATATGCTGAAGGTTAAAAAAAGAAGAAATTGAATGTGAGGTGAACAGCAACCGAGAAGAACAGCCACGCGATGACTGTTACAGTTAGCTGTTCACCCACTTGTTTGTGTCACTTTCAGTTTTAATTTTTCCATTATTTGCCTTGTTTGGAGCTCCAGCAGTCACCCTGCTGCCAACATTCCTCTGCTGCCACTTTTAATTGGAAGCCTACAAGTTAGTTTGTGGACGTAGAGGAAGGGAGGTATGGGGAATGTGTTTTTTTTTTTCAGATATGCCAAAGGTTAAAAAAGGAAAAAATTGAGTGTGAGGTGAACAGCGACCGAGGAGAACAGCCACATGATGACTGTTACAGTTAACTGTTCACCCACTCGTTTTGTGTCACTTTCAGTTTTACTTTTTCCATTTAGGGAGTTGCACAGTCAGCTCAAGTATTCTTCAGAGGGCATTTTGTTTGTGGTTCTCTCAGTACAGTTTTGTGTTTTGTATGGGAAGATAAAAGTAATACACACACTCACAGTTTGTTAACAGTGGGCAGGGAGCACTGACTGCAAGCGGAGGCTGAAAGTGCAGAGTGCGAGCAGAGCGGGGACTGGTGAAGCTGGTCACAGGCATGGGACAGCTGTACAGTGATCTTTTTTAAACATTGATGTGGTCTAAGTATGCTGGAACTAGAGCCAGGCTGTTATGCTGGGATAACATCCCAGGTCCAGTCCCATTCTGACCAATCATTCCTCAGTGTCAGTGGTTCAGCAGGTAGCACACTCGCCTCTGAGGCTGGGAGATCAGAAGGCTGTGGGTTCTATCTCCACACCAGGCACTTGGATTAATATCCCAATACTGACACTGTAATGCAGCATGAGGGGGGTGCTGCACTCCTGAGGTGCCATCTTTCGGATGAGATGTTAAACCGAGGTCCCATCTGTCTGTTCTCTTGGTAGTTCAGGTGGATGTTAAAGATCCCATGGCACTTCTCGAAAAGAGTAGGGGAAGTTTTTATTAAGAAGAAACACATTTCCAGTACATTCAACATAAAGCATTTACCAACAAACAGGAAGTTTACAACATGTGGAATATTAAACAAAAAGGAAGCAGCAATAAACTTTTTTCTATTTACAAATTGTTCTTCATACTAGAATCTGGCATAATTCATCATGTGAAGGGTTAATAACAAACTATACAAGGGGGGTCACATCTTTATATACCTGTTCCCCCCCCCCCCTTTTTTAAGTTACAGGAAAATCATTGTCTGTAATCCAGGGGAGCCCTTTCCAGAGCGCCAGATGTTTGCTGTTTTCAAATCTTTTCTGTTCATTTTCAAATAACTGCTTCATGTTTAGGGTAACTTTATTGAGTAACTCGGTTAAGTTCCATTCTTTCTGTTGCAGAGTGAAATTACATCTAAGAGACCAAATGTTCCTTTTAAAAAACACCATTAGTACCTGCAAGGTGCTTACATTCCATTCCCTCCAAGAGTTATCGAATGCTCCATACATGATATTTTCATACGTTATGGTTTTAAAAATATTTGTGCCCCACCTGTGTGCCACCAAATCCCAAAACCCAGAAATAAAGGAACAATGGAATAATAGGTGTGCAATGGTCTTTTCTATTTTTATACATTTCAGTTGTGCACAAATCCTCTCCTGTTGAGGTTTATGTTTTTGATTTGCTTTCAGATTTTTTTTTTTATGGCACACCAGCTAATGAAAATCTCAGCGGTGTTCTGACATTCTTTTATTATTTAGGAAGAGCACTAGGGTGTCTCTGTGTTGTAATGGGCATTTTTCAAATACTGTTTCTACAGTGCAAGGTACTTCTAATAAGTAAAAATATAGTTGCTTTCTGGATAGGTTTAGTATTTGTATTCTTGTGACAACCCACTGTTTTAGTGGCAAAAAATTACTTCTAATATATTCTGGGATGGAAATTGTTTTCTTAAGGGTTCTAAGTGGAGGTGCTTCCCATGCTGTTAACCAGTGTGCACATTTAGATCTAAGAATCCATTCCCAGTCATCGTGCCCTGCTGTGACTAGGGGTCTTATATTATTCTGAATAAAAAAACTGTTGAAAAATAGAATCGGGTTGGTCATGTTCAAGCCCTGTCTTTTGATTGTGAGGTGCAATATGTTTCTCTTTAAAGGGTTTAATCTTCTTCCCCAGCAAAGTTGAAAAAATATGCTTAAAGAGCAGGTACCTACTGTTAGGCACCCAGCTCAAACATATATAAAAGTAGATCTGCTCTACTGTTGAGGGGCATTAAAAATTCTATGCACTTCTCTCTGGTTAAAAAGTTATAGCACCTCAAAGTTGCACCCCCCCCTAAAAACAAAGCCTTGTCTGACACACCTCCCTTTGTGATGTCAGAAGATGAATACTGAGGGTGCATGTCATTACCCTATATGTACACGATATGTCTATGACATTTAGTACTATTTAGAGGTGCCGTGTAGAAATATCAAAGCAGCCCTCGATTAACAGTCCCCGTTTACTGGAGCAGTCACTTTCATTATTCCAAGTGGCAACTCCAAATAGTACTAAACATCATTGACAAATGGCAGCAATGTAGATCTATGGAGCACACACAAGCAGCCTTCATTTTCTGACATCACAAAAGGAGGCATGTCAGACAAGCCTTTGTTGTTAGGAGGGTGCAACTTTGAGGTGCTAAAACTTTTTACCCAGAGGGAAGCGCATAGCATTTTTAATGCCCCTCAACAGTAGAGCAGATCTACTATTATCTATGTTTGACGGGAGCTGGGTGTCTGACAGTAGGTACCTGCTCTTTAAGAGTGTCATTTCCAGCAATTTGGATGGGGGAAAGATGTAACTGATATACAAAAATACCAGGATTAGACAGGTCTTAATTAAGTAGATTCTTTTCTTTTTACTAAATTTCCATCTGTTCCAGTTCGATACCTTATTCTTCCCTATAGAGATTTTTTTTCTCCCAGTTGAATGTGTCCAACTCAAAATTTCATAGAAAGATGCCTAAGATTTTTATGGGTGCATTTTAATCTCAATGCCTCCTATCCGTACTTTGAAATTTAGGGTGTAATTTAGTCTGTGCCTAATACATTTGTCTAGATTGAGAGCAGCTTCTGGTATATGTCCAGATAGTTTACATATTTCTAAAAGTTTTAGGATAGATTCCGCATTCTGTCTCAGCACATTCATACAGTCAGCATATGCTAAAATTTGTAAGGAAGTACCTGAGGGCCTAATGAAATTGACTGTATCTCAGTCGAGGCATTGATTTTCCTCAGTAGGGGGTCAATAAAAAAGTCATATAGGACCGGGCTCAACGGACAGCCTTGTGTTACCCCTCTTTTTATATGAATTAGTGGACCTTTCCATCCATGTGTAAGGGGTCTTACAGTGGCTGTGATATAAATACTTCGAAACCATTCAATCATATCACGGAAAATTTTATAATGAGCTAATATTTTCCATACATAATCATGACTGACCCTGTCAAAGGCTTTAGCCTGATCTAATGATATAAGATACCCATACAATGTACCTAGTTTACCCTGTTCCACCATCTCCCTTAATAGCAGCAGGTGGCTTTGAATTTGTCTTCCAGGCAGAGCATAAATCTGGGCTGGAGATATCAGTTTACTGGCTATTTTGGATAATCTTTTTGCAAGTATTTTGGTCAAAATTTTAAAGTCTGAATTCAGAAGAGTTATCGGCCTCCTGTTTTTTAAGCCTTTTTTATCTCTTTTCTCATATGGATAAATTAACAACAAAAACTAAATAAAATAAATAAATATAGATAAATTAATATGCCTGTATTCATTCTTATGGGGATTGTTTTAGAGTTTAAGATAGTGTTAAACACTATAACCAATTCTTCCAGGCAGCTTTGCCCAATGATCTTGATTATTTCGTTCGGGAGTCCATCTGGCCCAGAGGATTTATTGCTTGCTAAGGAAGAGACTGCCAGTTGAATTTCTGTTACTGTTATGGGTGAGATGAGCTCCTGCATTTCTATGTCCTGTAACTCTGGCATATTAACATGTGCTAAGAAATTATCTAATCCACTGTCATCCAATGCTAGACTGTCATACATGTTTTTTTATACATTCTGCTATAAGTTTTTGTGTGTCTTTTTGAGCAGTGTATTCCTTACCCACTTCATCTCTCAAGGAAGTCATGTTTTTCATTTGTGTATGTGATTGCCAAAATTCGTAGAGGCAGACAGCATCCATCTTGCTAGAGGTGCTAAACTGCTGCTGATAATTTAGAGCGTCAGCTTTTTTATTGTGAAATGCCATCATGTCCTGTTTTAATTTAGTTATTTGTGGATCCAGATTTTGCCCTGTTTCATATGATGTAGTTATTAATTGTTGTAAAATTTTCCTTTGCTGTAAATATGTCAGATACTGCTTTCTTGCTTAATATCTACTAAAATTTTTAAAGAGTGTTTGTAAGTCCGATTTTGTATCTTCCCACTACATGATGGGGTCTTCAAAACAAATAAAAACAGATATTTTTGCCAAGAGAACATTTTGAATGCTTCTGTAAATGTCTGTGTCAGAGAGGAGGGAAGTGTTCAGTTCCAGAAGCCTGGGCCCTTTATTTCTGAAGTGTCTGATTTTATTAGAATAGAGACAATAGAGTGGTCCAAGAATTCAGTCACTGTTGTATTAGCAAAATGTATGTTCAGGTGTTCAGATATGAAGGTATAATCTATCCATGTACCTAAGGTACCTTTATGAAATGTTGGTGTTTCTGATTTTGTAAGATGGTATATTGCATCTATAAGCTTGGAGTTGCAAACTATTTGTGATAAGAGGTTAGAGTCACAGTATTGTTTCCCTTTCTTAGTTTTGATTGGACAATTGAAGTCCCCAGAAAATATGTTTGTGAATGTTGACTGTAAATATGGCTGAATGATTTTAAGCATATCACATCTTTGAGCTTTGGTCTGGATAGATTTATCAGTCGATATGGAATGTTCTGCACTAAAACATCTACTATCAGGACTCTTTCAGAAACTAAGTCAAAAAGTTTTAACAGTTTCACTTCTGGATGTTTAAACAAAATGCCCAGACCTGAGCACATTTCTGATCCTAAGGACCAGAAGGAGGGACCCAGGTGCCTTGCTTTAGAAGCTTGTTGGATTTCAGTCAGCATGTATAGCCTGGTATCCTGCAGGAAAAATATTCCAAAATGTAGATGGGACAAATAAGAAAAGACTGCCTGTGTTTTGCTAACCATTTTTATGCTGTTCACATTTATCGTGTGACAGGAAAAAGGTCCTGTCATGGCTATTATTTATGGCTGCCCTTCCTACTTTGTTTCTCAATATTTTTAAGTTTGACTTTGGCTTTCCTTTTCTGCTGTCACCTAGGAGTATCTTTCCCCTCGGTGTCTGTTGTACCTTCTGGCAAAGATGACTCAATTGAGGAGGTATCTGATTCATCATCTGATTGCTCAGACTGCAGTACCTCAAACTTTGGTTTTCAGAGAAATGGATTCTTGTGTTCATACCTCCTGGCCTGGGGATTCTCTCATCTGCTGACTTGTAACTCTCCCTCCTGCTTGTCTGTTAGGGATGGGAGGGGAAGGGGGCCATGCTCTCACCTGATGTCCCTTCTGGTGTGGGAGGCTTACAGGAGTTCTGCACTCAGTCAGACTATTTTCAACCTCTTTAGAGCATTGTTCTGATACTACCATGGGCTGTGAGCTAAGGAAGGGGTCAGAGTTGCTCGGCCTTGGGCCTGGGTTGGGCCTTTCATGATTATCATGAGTAGAGGCATCTGCGTTCCCTGCCTTGTTTCTCTGAGCTAGAGCTATGATAAGCCTCTGTTCAGTGCCAGCAGCCTGATCTGGGGTACTATGTGCCACTTTCCTGCAATTCTGAAATGTGTTTCCAAGCTCCTCACATAAACTGCATTTGCTTTCATTTAGACAGTCAGTGCCCACATGCCCAATATCCCCACATATGGTGCATCTGTTTTTATCACACATATTGCTCAAATGTTCTAGAGATCCACATTTATAACACATTTTAGGTTGACCTGCATAGAATAGGATTCCCCTGTCCCTGCCCAAGTAAAAAGAGTTCGGCAAGTAAACTATCCCAGTATCTGAAGACTGAAGCATGATTTTCACTTTCCATCCACCAGTCCAAATGTTTTCAGAATCTAAAATGGCCTCAGGGTCCTCAATGACTGTACAGCATTGTTTTAGCCATATAATTAAGTCTTGCACACTGACTCCTCCATTCCTAAAGAGGACTGTGATGATTTTGTGTGCAGGTTTAGACAGTGGGGTTGCTATGAAGGGAGACCACAGTGAGGATTTTTTCAATGCATTGTATTTTGTCCAAAAGCACTCTAATCCTTGTGCTGATCTGAAACTTATGTCAAAGATAGTTTCACCTGAGACATGGATTAGAGCATAGATTTCTGTTGAGAAAAACTTCAAGGATTCCTTTAATAGTGTCCTAGCAACAGAGTCTATCTGGCAAGTTCTCCATACCCCCGGTGTAGGTTAGGCATACAGCATTATGTCTTTTTGCTGGATATATTAGGGTTTTAAATAAAGAGACATACGTTTTTGATGCTGTTTTGTTGATAGGATTTAGAGGCCTTTGTGGTACAGAATCTGAACCCATGGGGCGTCCCCATCAGGCTGCAGTGCTATTATGTTAGCTGTTGAGATTCTGGATTTTGTGTGAGTTCCAGACTAGATGGAATTTCTATATCAGGTACACAAACATTAGTACAGTCATTATTGGAGGGGATAGTGTCTGATGGTTTAGGTATTGTTATCGGGGAGTCCCCGGAAACCCACTGACCTGTTTTGGTGTTCTGCTTCCATCCTGCTGACTCCAATGCATTTTTTACTGACCAGCTCTCTTCAGTCTTTTTGTTTGAAAGTTCCACAGTATCTTAGGCCACGTAAATTCTGATTCGTTTTTGCCATTCCCAATGCAAATCCTGTAGCTGCTTTATATGTAGCCATGTGGTTCTTTTGATCAGTCGCATCAGCTTTCTCCATGAGTTCAGCCCAGTCTGTCAGCTTGCTCTTTGATGCTGCCACATCACCGTTTTGTAGCTGTTTCTCTCTAACAGATTGCTGTTCCTTATCAGATCTTAGGGCTTTCAGTTTGGATTGCAGCTGTGCTTTTTTCTGAAAATAAAGTCTCTCCTCAACCTCAAAGTTTTTCTGTAGAAGAATTTCTTCTTCTGAGATAGCCGTATCAGTAGTTTTAAAGGTTTGCACTTCCTCCTCACAGTTTGAATCATTATCATTAGGCAGGTCTGAATATTGTCAGTGTTCTCTGTAATTTCTTCGTTTGAAATACCAGGTAAAGACAGGTCAGGTAATGTTGGGTTTCCCTTATCAGAGTTGATTTCATTGGTTTCTGCAGTCAGTTTTCCAAGGTTTTGCAAAGTTTTTGTCTCCATGAGTTCTTCCACCTCTGCTTCTTCCACTCCTGTGTTGGTCATATTGGCTGGCTGCCAAGTGGGACACCATTTCCCCCTACTGGCAGCAATGCAGTAGGGGTAAATTTTATTCAAAACAAAAATCGTGATTATGTATAACAGTGCAATATTCCATACATCACAAGTAGTTCATATATTAGCTTGAAAATCACAACACTTTCCTACATCTTGAGGTTAATCTATATTCTTCTTGTTCCATATCTCTATAATTCTCCAGTTCATATTGTTCTTATGGGTTTACTTCTGTAACCCAATGCATATTTTTCCAAAGTTCTGCTATAGTGTCCTGTGAAAGTTGGGCACCTTCTATTATATAAATATGATGTTAATCTTTTATAATTTTATTGCATACTTCAATATGAGAGGAATCCTTCTGCTGGACAGTGAATAAACATCTTGCCATCCAGATATTCAATTTTATCACAGTAAACAAGAGATAGAGTGTACTTAAATTCCATTTGTTCCATTTTGCAGACACATGTCCGTACATAATATTCTCATATGTTATGGATTCCATTAGTGGTTCCTTCCACCTGTTTGTTACATAGCTCCAAACCCCTTTAATAAAGGAACATTTGAAAAAAAGATGCTCTATTGTTTCAATTGTATTTATACATTGTAGTCTACTGCATATACGCTCTTGAGCCTGCTTATGTTTTTGATTGTTTTTTATATTGATTTTTTTCGTGGCAGGATAGCCAGTGGAAATCCCACATATGAGTTGGAATTCTTGTATTTTTTTGAAGTTCCCCCAATAATTGTTTGTACTGCACTGGACATTTCTCAAATACTATAGGTACTTCACATAGTGTTATTACTGGGTCTTTATATAATCTTTTATGGGTAGGTGTCGAAATTATTTGTCTGGGTGATACTTTCCATTGTTTTACCCACAGGAAAGTTTCTCTTAAATACTGAAGGTGATCTGGGCCTTTTTGGACTCATGGTTTATTTGATTCCCAGTCATGAAACCAGGTCTTACAGTTGGCATATAGCCAATCTTCCCAGCTTTTTCCTGCATTAGCTACTAAGGGTTTTATGTTTGCTATAAGGAAAATACTATTAAAGAAAAGGATGGGGTTGACCATCCCAAGGCCCCCCTCCTTTAATGGTAAATATAATATGTTTCTCTTTATCGGGTTTAACCGGCCACCCCAGATCGCTTGAAAGAAAATGCTTAGCAGTGTAGTTTCTAACTTTTTTTCAGGGGGACACATAACTTAGAAAAAGAAATACTGGGGCTACAAAATTTGTTATTAAGTCTATCCTTTTCTTCTTACCCATTTTACTTTTGTTCCATGCCTCCACCTTTTTCTTCCCCACTACTATTTTATCCTCCCAAGGTACCAAATCAATGTCTGGGGTCCCAAATTTTACTCCTAGAATTGAAATTGGGCCCTCTATTAGCTTTATGGGTTCAATATCATCCTTATTCCCCCCTTGGTGCCCCACTTTTTTTCCACAACATTTTCCTAAGTTCAATGAAGTGCCAGATACTGCACCAAAAGCTTTACATTCTACTACTCCTGTAAGCACCGATTCTTTATCTGCAACCAATAGGCACACATCATCAGCATAAGCTAATGCTTTAGGTGAAACTTGGCTATTTGGCCCAAAAATGGGTTTAATAGATTGTAAAGTCTCTATTTTATTTAACAGAGGGTCAATAAAAAAAAGCATGTAATAAGGGGGCTAAGTGTAAGTAGTTGTTAAGTGCTAATGAACCAACTGTCAGAGCTTTGCTTTTAAGAAAATTAATGCTAGCACCTGTTGCCACTGAATAATCAATCAATGCCTCATGTGCTAGCTCTCCTTCCACTTGTGAATTTAAGAAGAGGCAAAGATCATCTGCACGCACCAGTACCTTAATAGGCAAAGTGCATGGAGAGAGTCTCATGCCTACAATTTTCCCAGAATACTCAAAGTGTTTCACCAAAACATCAATATAAAAGATGTACAGCAGGGGGCTCAATGGGCACCCCTGCTGTACCCCTCTCCTAAGCTGTATTCGGTAACCAACTGTACCATTCAGGAGCAAGTGCAAGTGTGATGAGCTGTACAGTAACTGTAAACATGCAATAAACTGCTGGGGGATACCATAAAAGGCTAAGATCTGAAATAGTATATTATGCGACACCCGATCGAAAGCCTTTTCTTGGTCTAGTGTATCTACATACCCCTGCAGTAACCCCAAATGTCCTCGTGAAAAAACCTCTCTTAAACAAATAAAATTATCCTTCATAGTACGTCCTGGGATTGCACAATTTTGAGAGGATGAAATAACTAATTTAGCTACCCCACTAAGACCACTGTTTAGACACAAATACATAATCAATCCTGAGGACAATAAAGTCCCATAACATGTGTGTCCCCCTGTGTTAGGTAAGGTTCTATAGGTACCCCATAATTCTGCTGTGTTTAGGATTTGCTTTAACATATTGGTGTCACAATACATCTTAGATGTGATCCCTGTCTTGTCTTTTAAAATCCAATGGGCAATTGAAATCACCCCAAAATGAGTTTACGATGAATATGTAAATAAGGTTGGAGGGATTTGAACAACTGCACCCTAGCTTTCTTGGTTTGTGGTGCATACACCACTCCAACCCATAGATCCTGTGCCTGGTAGGTAATATCAATAAATAATGCTCTCCCCAGCACTATCTCTATTATTTTAGACAGTTGAATAAAGCCTTTAAATAATATACCTACATCTTAGCACACCTCCTCCCCACAAGGACCAGAAGGATGAACCCACAACCCACGCTTTTTTTGCTTGATAAATATCTGCCTCTGAGTGAAGTCTGGTATCTTGCAAAAGGCAGATATCCACTTGCGTGTTCTGTAGAGCCTGAAAAGTGATACACCTGCATTTGTAATGTTTTATGCTATTAACATTTAAGGAATAGACTATAATACAATCTTCAGCAGAACTGGGCATTAAGACTAAACACAGGAGGGAAAGGGGTATTCAGGATGGTTTCTTCCTGATTCATTTTCATACACTAGGTCTCTCCCCCACCTTTCCTTCCATGTCCGAGGTTTCTTTTTGAGATGAGGCAACTGAAGAGGCTTCAGAATCCTCCTCTTCCTCTACTGGATCTTTCAAAGCTGCAGATTTGTTGGAATCCACAATGAATTCTGTTCGAGGTAGCTTTGATTTAGGGATATTTCTGGCAGATCTTCTCTTCCCTGTCACAGGTTGGAAGCCCTCCTCCAAAGGGGGGGGTGGGGGCAGGGGTGGCATTTCCCCATGCTGGTTTACCACAGTAGAAGGCCCTGTCTGCTTGTCTGCAATTTCCACCATAGCCTGCTTGATATTTATGTCCTCTTCAGGCTGCTGGCCCTGAGTAGAGTGATTGGTAGTAATGTCCACTATCACTTCCTGAGAAATTTCAGGCCAGTCCACTGTTGCTTCAGGCTCCTTTTTGGAGCTTAAGTATTGCTGTTGACCCAACTGTTTCTCCTGGGCTGCATGCACTATGATGTCTTGATCCCAAAATTAGCCCTTGTTATGCGCTGCCCAAGGGCATTGTAGAAATAAGTGTCAATTATCATCGCATAAGTTACATTTTGGAGGGTTTTGATACTGGTTGCTAGGATGTCCCAATTGTTGATAAAAACTGCAACTGAGTGCCTCACATGCATTGCTGAGATGTGAGAAGGACCCACATCTGTGGCATGTTTTGGGCTGGCCTGGATAAAAACAAAAACCTCTATCCAATCCTAAGTAAAAGCAACTAGGAAGATGCACAGGGCCTTCCTCCACCATCTGTAACTTTACTTTGACCTTCCAACCTCCAGTCCATATAATTTCACTATCAATAATTGGAGCCGGTCTATCCATAACATCTGCTTGCTGCTTCACCCAGTATAAGATGTCCGAGGCATGCACATTCTCATTTCGGAATAATATGGTTATGAATTTCACTGATGGCCTTGTCAGAGGAATAGCCACAAAGGGAGCCCACACAGGAGTTTGTTTCAGATAAGAAAACTTTGCCCAAAATTTTTCAAGATGTACTGGCGTGTTAAAGCTTATATCGAAAATGGTATCTCCTGATATGTGGATCAAAGCAAAAATGTCTATTGCCTGGAATTACATTGATTCTTTTAACAGTTTTCGTGCCACATACACTCTACCAGGTGGAGATTCCAGGCCTCCCTTGTACTTTATGCGTATCGCATTTCTTCTAGATCGAGGTTTTCCTAAATTTGCAAATAGGTCTACCATCCTTCTTCTGTGGTTTTGTTGGGGTTGAGGGGGAAGGAGGAGATCATGATTTGGATTAGGCTCCTGACCCTCTACTCCTCTAGCCTCTGGCTCTTCTGCTGTTTTCTGGTCAGCCCATGATGTAGAGGGAACATCTTGGCCATTCCTAGTGTCTATTGGTTGTACTACAGGCTTTGGTGGCCCAGCGCAACTAATCGCATTTGACTCAGGCCAAGTATATGTATCTGTAGCAACTGGTATAGTTACTCTGGTAGCATTCATATTAGCAGCATTTACACCAGTGTCAGAAAATACAACAGTACATTGTGTAGAGTTTTCTATAACATTGGCTGCTTTCAAATGCTGCCCTGTAGTTTCTCCCAGAGACTGCTCATCCCCCTGTGATACACCACCATCAGGCTGAGTAATCATTTCCCCAGTGTTGATATCGGAAACATCCGCAGTTGGCTGGGAAGCCAAAACCATTATTTGCGCTGCCGTTGGAGCATCGCCAGGAAGCCAATGAACTCCGCCTGGAGCAAGGGACCAACCTGCTGCAGCAAGAGTCCTTTCCGGTGACCACATCCCGCATTTGTCACTCTATCTGGATCCTTGGCTGAGGAATCTTCCATCATCTCACTATGATCTATAATAGTACTCCCTTGAGTACCTTTCGTACCCTCCAGAATCATGGTAAGCAGCTTACTTGTGCCAACTGCTTGTCTCATAGGGGAACTCATCCCAGAAATGCTTTTTCCTGTCTCCATAAGCACGGGTCTCAAAAAACCCCATGTCTGCGAATTTCCTCCTGCCAATCCACTTGTTATAGCCACTTTTTCCATTGGGACAGATATCGCTTCTGCCATCGGTATGTCCATAGAACTAGAAAAAATATCTCTTGTACTTGTAGGGAGCTGTTCTCTATGACCTCCTTTTCCTCCATCTTCCATCTCAGCACTGCCGGACATTCTGCGGACTGGAGTGACACAGTGCCCCCTACCTTCACTGCCAGTTGCTTTTTCACTAAGCGGGTTCTCTATATTTGGGACAGTCATTGATGAGGCTTGAGTTCTACCATCAGCTGCACAAACTAGATGCTGATTATAAGAAGACAAATTATCAGCTTCAACAGTAATCTGTGCATGTTGTACTCTACCCAGTTTCTGTTGCAGATCTTTTTTCTGTTTAAAAAATAACAATTCTTCCTTTTGTATTTGTTTCCTTATATTCACAGCTTCATCAGAATCTACAGTCAAATCCATTGCATGACATACCTCTGAGTCGGATTCCATGTAAATGTCCACACTAGGGTCATTTCCTTGCCAATTCTGTGTTTCCACCATCATGTTAGGAGTTTGAAATTCTTGCTGAAGCATTTGTCTTTCTACAGCCCTTAGGTTTCTATGGTCAGAAGAGAAGACTTGCTCTCCTGCCACATCAGCACTTCCTCCTCCTGTGTCCAGCTCCAAAATGAGTCCCTCCATCCTGTCCACAGGAAGTAGGGGAATTTCCCCAGTGCCCTGGCCAAATTCCCCCCATTCACTAAAAATACCACCAACAGCTTAATCTGGTTCAAAGTCAGTTGGCATTCATCTGTAACCCCCTGCCCTGGGTCATGCCTGAAAATAGGCAGAATTTGTCTAGTGCACTTACCCGGTGAACAAAAACTAAATAAATAATAAATCAGGGAAAGCATTCTTTCCTGCCATTGTATAACACTACTTAATCTTCTGTCTTTACTTTTTTGTTCATTAAGTTTACATCTGGATATTTGTACACATTCCTGTAAACATTGGATACCTCAATTTCCTGATTCTACATCTCGTACATGCAACACCTACATTTTCATATCCATTCTGAACATGTCATCTGCATACACAGTGACTGTTATTCTTTCTTTATTCTCCTTAATTTTTAGACCTTGGACTGCAGGATGACTTTGCAATAGTTGCAATACCGAATCCAAGCAAAATACATACAGTAAAGGATGGAATGGGCATCCTTAGACCTTGATGGGCTCCTTTACCTACTTTAATTCCAGTACCTAAAAAGCATTTACTGTTGGTATTATCTTCACCATTTCATATATTTGTTTTATCCATTTTCAGAATAATGGCGGGAAGCAATACCATTTTAGTACTTGAAATAAATGTGCATATGAAAACCTGTCAAAAGCTTGTCTTGGTCTAATGACAATACATAGCCTGTTAACTGGTTCCTTTCTCCTTTTTGTGATGGCTCGTGCTTGCATGCCAGCCAACACCTTGCGGTAGTTGCAGATTTGGAGGCTGGGTCACTGTTGGACGAATGCAGGGCACACATCAGTAGGTGCGTCCCTCATTCCCCAATCAGCCAGCAGCAGACACTGACATCATGAATCCTTAATGTGGCCACCAGATCTAAGAAAATGTCTGCTGCAATGAGAGTGGAGCTCTCATGCAGCGTGACCACAACACACCTCCCGACAAACACACAACATGGTTGCAGTGACTGCCGCTGCCTCCTGTCACAATGCCGATGAGGGAGCCCACTCCCCACCAGCATAATGACTCCCCTCCCATTTAAAATGTATGCTGTGGGGCCCAGTCCCCATCAGCATTTTTCCCCCATCCCATTTATTTTGCCGACGGGGGAGCCCACTCCCCGTTGGCATAATGTCTCCCACCTGCTTTTGTTCCATGCCTGGGGGGGTGCCCAATCCCTCTTGACTCATGTATCCCCCCTTTGGTATGTGCAGATGGGGGTGCCCATTCCCCCATCAGCTACAACATCCCCCCAAAAAACACTTAGGAAGCACACTGGGAGCCCACCCCAGTGTGCCAAATCTCCTACAAAAGAAAAACCGTCCTGCAATTTTTTTTTTTTTTTTTGTAAACCTGTAAAAAAGAAAAAGGTCCCTCATGGTCTCCCTGCCCCCTCCCACAACCTGTCCCTACCCTCTGCGCACCCTGTCTCCCCACACCCCCCCTCACCCCATACTTAACTCTGGAGTCCAGTGGGATGATCTTCGGTGGACCAGGAACACGTCTGCACTCTTCAAAGCTGACCGTGAACTGAAGAAATGCCAGTAAGCTGTACAATGGCATAAATAGGTTTTTTTCAACTTTGGTGCATATCTCAGCCATTTTTGGGAATCGTGACACCAAATTTTCAACATGGGGTTATTGGGACCCCTCATGAAGTTAAACACTGTCATGGCATTATTCTGTTCGGAAAGGTGATTTCGTGGTCACTGTGTGGAATCACCCTTTGGGACCTATTAATGAAACAACAGTGCCACTGTTCATAAGGAGGGCTCTCAAAAAGCCTATGTTGCAAATTTGGTGGAAAAAATCCAAAAAATTGCACTCTCATAACTTCATGAATTTGTAACATTTTCACTCCAGATTTTCAACATTGGCATTTTTCCACACCTCCTTATCAACATTATAGCTGTCATTTTACATATCCTGGCTGAAATGTGTTTTTGCACCACCGGTGCAGAATAGCGTGATCACTGTGCAAAATCGGTTTTTGGGACAGTTTGAGGAAATGACGGTGACACTGTTCATGAGACGAACTCCTAAAATGCCTATGTTGAAAATTTGGTGACGAAATTCCATAAAATGACTGTGTTACAAGTGTGCATTACGCAATTTCCATGCACCCTTGTAACTTTGCAAATTTGCGATATTTTCATGCAACATTTTGAACACTGGCATTTTTCACACCTCCTTATGAACAGTACAGCTGTCATTTTTCACATCCTGCCCTAAATGTGTTTCTCACCTGTGGCGCAAAATGTCATGGTCACTTTGCGAAATCAACGTTTCGGACAAATTAACATAATTACTGTACAGTGCCACTGTTCATGAGGGGAGGTCCCAACATGCCTATGCTAAACATGTGGTTAAAAAAATCCCAAAAATAATTGGGTTACGGATGCATGTTGCACAGTTTCTATGCATGCTCATAACTTCACCTATTTTTCACATTTTCACTTCAGACTTTCAACGTTGTCATTTTTTTACATCTCCTCATGAACAATACAGTTATCATTTTCCACATACTCCCCAAAATGTGTTTTCATCCCTGTGTTACCAAATGGCATAACCACTGTGCAAAACCACCTTTCAGCTAACAAACTGATTGTGCCGCTTTTCATGAGGTGGGCTCACAAAAAGCCCATGTTGAAAATCTGGAGTGAAAATACCAACAGATACCTACAGTGTTATGGTTTCCAACTGTAGCGCTCCACCCTGTAGAGACTGACAGGCATCAGGGGTGTGACTTGGGATCATCTGCTGTAATGCTCATGCCATGCCACCCTTCCCCCACCCTGCAGCCAGTGACAGGCATCGTGGTGTGCTTTGCACTGTTCGGCACAAAGTTCACCCCAGTCTCCCATACTGCACCCACCTCAGCATATTTCCTTATGGAATGGGGTAAGTATAATGCCCAAAGACCCCAAAGCACACCACACCACTTGTCAGTGTCTACAGGGTAGGGTGAGGTACAATGGCATGAGCATTATGGCCCAATGACCCAAAGGCACACCTTAATGACTGTCACTCTCTACAGGGTGGGGGTGGGGTTGGCATCACTTCAATACTTCACTGCCATTCCTATTATGCATCTCTAACTCTGGCACTACCAATGCCAATGCCAGAGAGACAACATCTGGCATTGACAAATGCTTGTTTATGTTTCCTTCCAAGTGCGAAGGAACCATTTTGTTACCGAGAATGGCATTTCAGAGGTGTGTCACTGACCACTGACTAGCCCAATGCATAGCAATCTACATTGGACACATCCCTGACAGACCAACGACCACACAAGCCATGTATGATGGCGGTCAGAGTTTCATGGGTGGAAACTTTGTATAGTTGAAAGGACTGAAGTGCTCCAATGAAAGAGTGCTTCAGTACTTTCATTTGCATAACACAGCCAGCAAGCAGCTGAGCCATTGACAATTGTGAGATAGCAATCAGGGCTGCAGACAGGCAGACATTCAAAATGTACCTACACACTATGAAGCAGAAGATCATCTGAAATAGTCTACTTCCTTGGCCTTGCTTCCTTGTTAAAAGTACAACATTTCTATTTTTATCCACAACCCTCAATTAAGAAATTCATAGCCAAGAATAGTAGCACTGTACACTTGATGAAGAAAATGCAGAGCCACTCAAATGCAGGGGACAGGAGTTCAGTATAAAATGATGTATGTTTTTTTCAAAGCCCCATCATACCAAGAAGTCAAAGCAAAAATGAAATTTAAAAATGGGATGTTGCATGGTGTCTGCATAAATTTTAAAAAGTTCTTTATACAAAGTAAAATGTTAGCAAAAGTCAATAAGATTGCCCAAAATGCAATATCAACTTACATCTGCAGCATATATAATTGTTGCAGTAATCCTATACCTCCACAGTACAGCTCTGCAGTATGTCTGAAAAATGTCTGTTGTAAATAAAAGGGAAGCGTAAATTCATGAAGGACAGAAGCCAAGCAAGTTGCAATATTCATATCCTGTAGGCCAAGCTAGCTAATATCTAGGACTGTACAAACATATTTTGTTCAACCTTCAACAAAACTAAAGGCACAATGAGCAATATTGGATCTGGTAGAAATCCTTACCTCCTGCCCATTTACTGGGAGATGTTGTATGCAACCCGAGCATGCAACAATTAAAGTCCACAAACATAAGTCAACCCTACAATTCATCTGCTTGTATAACAGTTTTGTTCCAGTGCCTTGTGGCAGAATGTCAACACTGAGCCAGCCAGCTGGTTCATGCTAAGACACTACCCCAATGCCCCTCACCCACTGGTGGACCATGCAGAATTGTGTCAGGCTATTGGCCAACTGAAGAGCCAGTTGTTGAGTTGTCCACAGCTGTGGATGTAGTGGCCTCTGCAAATGACATTCACAGGATTGCAACTAATGTGTGATAAACAGGAACAGAAGTTAAATGTTCCTTATGTTCAAAATCATGCTGCATACCATATCTCCTTATATTCTTGCACACAGGTGTGGGGCACTGTGCCTGTGTGTCAGTCTGATCACATGGTAACCTGGGGCTTCACACACAGCCACAGTATGTGGTGGTCCAATTTTGGAGTGAAAATTTTGTGCATGTTTCTTGCTGCAATGTGTGTTCATTCCAATTCATTAAAAATTAAGTACAAAAAAATACTTTTTTCATAATGTATTTGTTATTTATGAAGTTTACACACACTCCTGCTACAATTGTTTAATAAGTGATATGAGTTTTATAATTTTTCTATATGCCTTTAATATATATCTGGCTTTCTGAGTGATCACTTTTATTTCACAGCAACAATCAACTTTGCATGTATTTATGCATGTGTTTGGATTAATTAAGTGTTGTTCTTTGTGGGGCACACTTGCACTTGTTAGGATTTTTATGTATCTGTACTTAGTTCATGCATGTAAAAAAAACTTATAAAAATATAAAATTAGGTAATATACCTTTGAAGCAGTTGTGCAATGAAAAATGTTTCCCCAAAAAGCTAGTTTCAGTTAAAATTAATAAAAACATTAGCATATCAGATAAATCTACCTTTCTAGGTATCTCCTATGATGTGTACCATGCAATTATTTTATTTTCTCAATTCTAAGCCTTGCCAGGTGAAGAATGCTATTTCTAAGCAAAATGTGGTAGCTATATGTTTGCCCTGAGAAAAAAAAAAACACTAAATTAATACATTTATTAAACACTCACTAGAAAATATCACTACAAATAAAACTGGAAGACATCTGCAGTGTCTTATTAATGAAAATAGGTGAATTGTTTACAAATTTTGTTGCACTGCTGCTTTAAGCATTTACACTATTAAAGTTTGTGGAATGGCAAGAGACATGCTCCTGATGAAGTCCATTATCAGTCAAAGAGCTTGGGCTTTTAGTCAACGTTCTTGTGTGGAAGTTCATTGCTCACAATAAATATTCAGTTTGCAAGCAGCTGCTGTTTCATCATTTGTACCTAGTGCTTCCTGGGTGCTGGCATGTCCTTTTCTTGATCACAGCAGGAGCAGGCAGAGAGAATTTTACTTACACTGCAAGAATGACTGGTGCTACTGGGACAGGTGTATTGATGCTACCACAGATAGCGGCTCACTTTGACTGCAGAACTAGGCATGGTTGTGGTACACACAAAAGAGAATTGCCACAAGAAAAAAGTGCTGGATTTAATTTACTGTGCATATAACATAACCGGGGTACAATTAAGCCCACTGCACAGGTGCCCTATTTAGTTACTTTGTTGGCCCAGCTTACTCTTGGTGGCACACTCTAGTGTATGAAAACTGGTAACCACAGTCATTGCACTTTTCAGAAATAACCTCTTTCCTTGCTGATGACTAAACATTTCACTCCCTTTAAATATAAAGACAAAGAGACTCTTAAGTTACCATCCCACATCACCCCATAGCAAAAGAATGAGAAACTGCATTAGGGCAGGACAAATTACTACAGTATATTACTCTTCTGATTTTTCTATACATTTTTTTGGAGTGGTGAGAAGATTTGTTCATTACCCTATCTCCCTATCTAGTGAACCAGACCCTTGTCCCCTGAGTATTTGCCTATATACTGTACTGTCATAGAATGGGGAAGGATAATCGTGGGAATAATCAGTCTTGTACTTTTTTTATTACCACAACAAGGTGTCATATAAGTCCTGTCCTATAGTCTACAGAACTCTACTGCTCCAACTAGATTCCAGGTTTCAACATTTATAGATAGTTGCAGCTGTTCAGCACAGAGTTGTTTGATCCTCCTGCAGGTTAAGTTGTTTTGTTTTGCTGATCATGGTCTGGAGGAATCCTGCTACGATGCTCCACCTAATGAGCAGAGGAATCTGCTTCTGAAACTGCCATTTTTAAACTCCCACATTTGTGGTGTTGAGTTTCATCAGATTTTTGCAGTTTTCTTTTGTTTTAAAACTCCTGTTCTCACAGGAAAGGAAACCATGTGGATGGGCACAAAAAATGGGGCTGCCATTCATTGCCCTTGACTAAGGTTGTGTTTTATTTTGAGGGGGGGGGGTGAGTTGATTACTGTACTGCCCTTATTGTGCTATCCCTCAGTAAAAGTCCTGAATGGGCTTATTGGGCTAAGTCTGACTGTCAGACCATGGGTCGTACAAGTCTTACTACTCAGGCTGCAGTAAAAGATATCTGGGGGAAAGAATCATGAAGGCAGACAGAAATTCAAGTGTGGACAGGGCCTGCCTTCACAACCATAAGTAAGTCTTGGATTTGGTGTGCGTGGGGAGGGACTTAATTTTAGATGCCACATATAGTTTTAGATTTGATTGCTGGGAGCAGCTGTTTGGTGCCAAGTTCACTGATCCTCCAGTGGGCATTTGTAATTCTTTTGTACTACAGTATGTCAACCGTGGGTCAGAGCTCAGAGTCCTGCTACAATGGTCCACCAAACTATCCAGGACTTAAGGTAGTGACAGTACTGCATCAAATGGGAGCCATTGCAGGAACAATAATAACATGCCTGTTCCTCTTTTATGTAATGAAGCACAGTTGGCACTGTATTTTGTGATCCTGTTAAACTTAATGGAATCCAGATCATCCAAACTCCTGATTATCCAGACTGATCTGATGTCTCCCAGGTAATTCAGATAACTGGGGTTGAACTGTAAACCAAACCATATTATAGCTGCATCAGAATACATAGTCAAAATCAGTGATCAAGTGTTGCCAGCAGAAAATCTGGCAATGGTACAAAGCAGATTTTCTACTGGAAGACTTCCCAAATATGATACATGTATGCATGACAAAAAAATATTAATTTTGCTAAAATTGCTTTTGAAGCCATACTGTCAATATGGCTCTGGCTCATGGTTAGAATGTGAGATTAATCATCACCCTTGATTATGTGACTGACATTAGAATCATGCATTTACAGTTTTTAAAAGCAAACTCATGCCTGAAGTCCCATTCATTCATAAAACATGTAATACGGGGGCTGACGGTGACCTCCGGCCCAGGCCCAATGGATATACCATTTGTTCCTCCACACCTGTCGTCAAGTTGGAAAGTCCTCCAGCCAGTCCACCTCTGCTATGCTGTAATTACATCAGTTGGGCTGTCTAAACTTATTTTTATTTATTTATTTATTTGCATGAAACTTACAATGGGGATTTATTCCACTATAAATGACATTGGGAATTGTGGGTTTCCTAAACCTAGGAATCGGGTTTATCTAATAATGGCGAAAGCCTAAAGGTGATCACCGTTATCGCGAATTCAAAGTGCCAGACATTTATTTCGGGACTCTGACACCCCGGCGCACAGCAAAATGGCACTGGGGACTTAGTTTTTTAATGTTTTATGTGGGGGTGCACATTCTCCGTGGGGGGATTCGCCCAGAGCACCCCTTTACTTAAGGATTCTCAACTCCAGGGGAGTGCATGTTGGGGGGGTGAAAACACAAAAAAAAGGTTGGGTCTGGGCACAATAAAAGTGCACCAGCACCCAGACCTGAGCCCAGTACTCTGTCGACCAATGCAGCCAACCAACCCACCATGCCACAGGGTCAGCTTGGCAACCCACTGCAGCACCACCTCTCACATTCTTTCCTGCCCCTCACTGTGCATGCTTGCTCCCCCCCACTCACGTATGTATAGTGGCATCCCATTTCTATATTCGCCAAGCCCCCCAATCTGGCCCCTCTACGCTATGATAGCCATGGAAACATGCTCCGGGGATTGGGTAGCCATTATTGTAGCTGCCCAATCCCCAGCGCTTATATCTTGTGCTACCTAGGAATCTGTTATTTAGAAAATGAAAGAATTTTGTATGGTCAGAATAAAACAGTTTTGAGGGAATTTGCTAAAATTTTAGTTATTAAAGGAAAGCTGGGCTTACACATGGAAATTAAATTTCAATATCACCAAGTGCAAGGTGTTGCATCTTGGTCGGGGAAACCCTAAACACAGGTACACCCTGGGAGGGGAGGCGCTGGAGGCCTCAATAGGGGAAAAAGACCTAGGGGTCATGGTGGATACATGTATGAATTAACTCTGAGCAGTGCAGAAGAGCAGCTAGCAAGGCAAACAGGATGTTGGGATGCATCATAAGAGGGATCACCTCTAGGAGCAAGGAAGTGATTCTGCCGCTGTACAATGGACTGGTTAGACCACACCTTGAGTACTGTGTATAGTACGGAGACCACACTTGAAGAGGGACATACAGCTCCTGGAGAGGTACAGAGGAGGGCAACAAAGATGATACAGAGGGCTAGGGGATTTGACTTATGAGGACAGACTTGGAGCTCTGCCTGTTTTTCATTGGAGAGAGGAGAGACAGGGGACATGATTGAGGTCTTCAAGTACCTCAAGGGAATAAATAGGGAAAGATGGAGGGATCTTAGACTAAAGCAGGAGGTATCACCAGAGGGCATGGTTTGAAGTTGGAAGGTGGAAGGGTGAGGGGGGAAAAGAGGAGGATGTTTTTCACTGAGAGGGTGGTGGACCCTTGGAATGCACTGCCTGGGGAGCTGGTTCAGAGATCCACAGTGGAGGGCTTCAAGAGAGGGTGGGACAGACACAGAAAGTGGATGTATCAGATTATGGCCTGTCCTGGGGGGGTGAGGCTGGATGATAGGAGTTTCTGGAGCACAAGGGATGGGAGGGTCTCACACCCAACTAAGGATCTAGGTTCGAGCAGACTCGATAGACCGTAAGGCCTAATCTGCTGGCAAATAGTATGTTAGTATGTTAGTAAAATCAACAATTTAGAAGTCTCTGATTATATAGAGGGAGGCACCATTAAATAAATTGGGTACTATTTTGTTAATCTGCATTCTCCTCCAAATAAATAGTAATATGTTCAGCACTGTAGATTTTATTAGGAGCTACTTTATGTAATATGTCATAGAAACACAGAAACATAGAAACCTGTTGGCAGAAAAGGACCACTTGGCCCATCTGGCCTGCCCTTTTCCCTCCCCATAGTTCCTTCGCCATATTGTCCTTATTCTCTTCTTTCTTTCATACCCTTGCATCTCATATTTAATCCCATGTAGATATCCCATGCCCTCTTGAATTCCCCCACTGATTTTGCTCCCCACACCCACTCAGTTAGCCTATTCCAGGGACCCAGCACCCTGCCAGTGAAGTATTGTCCCCTCATATTTCCTTTGAAACTGGCTCCCTCCAGTTTTAAGCTGTGCCCCCTTGTTGTCATGTTATCACTCCTTTTGAAAATGCTCCCTTCCCGCACCCTGTTTATTCTCTTCAAATATTTAAAAGTTTCTATCATGTCCACCCTCTCTCTCCTTGTTTCCAGTGTTTACAGACCAAGCTCCTCATGCTGTTCATCATATGATCTCTTGTGCAAGCCCTGCACCACGTTGGTAGCCCTTCTCAGGACCCGCTCCACCCTATCTCTGTCCCCTTGCAAGTGTGGTCTCCAAAACTGTACCCCATACTCCAGGTGTGGCTTAACCATGGACCTGTACAGTGGCATGATCACCTCCCCCCTCCTACTTGTGATACCCCTCCATATGCATACCAACATTCCATTTGCCTTCCTCACCACCTTGTTGCACTGACTGGTCACCTTCATGTTATCTGAAATGATAATCCCCAGATGCTTTTCCTGCTTTGTTGTCTCAATTTCCTCCCCTCAGAACTTGCAGCTTACCTTTGGATTTTTGTGCCATATGTGCATAATCTTGCTGTTCTTTGCATTAAATCGCAATTGCCACCTCCCTGGCCACTCCTCCAATCTGCCTAGATCCTCCCTCATTTTCTCTACCCCCCCCCCGACTGGTGTATCCACCCTATCACAGATCTTTGCGTCATCTGCAAATAGGTACACCTTCCCATGTAGACCCTCTGTTATATCCCCAGTGTAGGTGTTAAACAGTATTGGGCCTGATACTGACCCCTGGAGCACCCCCACTTGTCACCTTTTCCTCCCTGGAGTGAGCACCATTGACAACCACTGTTTGAGTTCTGCCTTCTAGCCAGTTTTCCACCCAGTTTGTTAATTTTCTCCCTACCCCTAGCTGCCCAGTTTGTTCACCAGTCTCCTGAGAGGGACAGTGTCAAAGGCCTTACTGAAATCTAGGTAGGCCACGTCCACTGCTCCGCCTTGACCAAATACCTCCGTCACCCTCATCAAAGAATTTGATCAGATTCATTTGGCGTGATCTTCCTCCTGTAAGCCCATGCTGGCTGTCCTCCAAGAACCCTCCCTCCTCTAGATAGTGCACTAGCCTTTATTTTATTGTGCACTTATTATCTATTACTGCTATTTAACAGCGAGTCTTCTGGTATTACCATACCATGTTTTAATGTGCCATTCTGCATTGACTTTCTGGCACTTGTTGGATGTTGAACTGTAACAAGCTGATTTTTTTTATTTTGTATGTATCAATTGCTGTTGTTGTGTTGTTGTATGTTTTACAAGGGACCTCCTTGCAAATGAGTTTGCTCAACAGAATTATCCCTTCACAATACACTTTGAACTTTATGAGTGCCTCCATTAGTTTACCCACCACAGAGGTAAGACTGACTTGCAATAGTTTCCTGTATTCTCCTCCCTCCCTCCCTCCTCCACTCCTGTGCAACTGCACCATGGCTGCCTTTCTCCAGTCACCCAGTACTTTCCCCTTGTCCAAGGATAAATTGAACAGCTTTGCGGATGGTGCCACAAGCACCTCCTTCATCTCCTTGAACACCCTGGGATGTAGTGCATCAGAGCCCATTGTCTTGTCTACCCTTAATTTACCTAGCTCTTCCAATACCCTACCTACCATAAAAGGACTTGTGTCTACCTCCCTGCCCTCCCTTGCCCTATTACTCAGTACTAGTCCCCTTCCCTCCTCCTCAATCGTGAAGACGTAGCTAAAGTACCTGTTTAGCATGTCCGCTTTTTCTCTATCCTTCTCGATCAGAGCTATGCCCTCCCCTTTTAGTCTCATTATGCCCTGTTTGCAATTTCTTTACTGCTAATAACGTACCTAAAAAAACTTTCTGTCCTCCCCTCCTGGCCTCTCTTGCTGTTCTCTCCTCTGTCTCTGACTTTGCCCTCTTGACTGTTTTCTGTGCCACCCAAAGCTTTCCCTGTATACTTCCCTTTCCTCCCTTCCTTGAGTAGTCATGTATACCCTGAATTTTTTCCCAGATTGTCTCTACTCTCTTAGTAAACAAAGTGGCCTTTCTACCATGTTTTTTCTTGCCCACCATCCCAATGCACTGCTCCTTTGCCCTCAAGATTCTCCCCTTTATTGCCTCACACATTTCCTCAATATCCTCTAGGTACTCCTTCCTTCCATCTCCCTCTTGAAAATTCCCGTCATTGTCTTAAAATCTTCCCTCTGGAGGCCATCACTTTGGTGGTGGTATGACTTGCTTCACTCCCTGTCCTAATACTAAACCTGACTGTTCTGTGGTCACTATCTCCTAGATTTTCACCCACTTCGACCTTTACTGAACTGTCCCCATTAGTCATTATTAAGTCCAATGTGGCTTCTCTTCTGGTTCCCTGACAAGTTGCTGAAGGAATGACTCCTGCATGGATTCCAGCATCACCCTGCTCCTTTCTGATGCTGCTTTTGGGATCTCCCATTTCACGTCAGGGAGATTAAATTCCCCCACCAACAGAGTTTCCCCCTTCTTTGTCATGCTTTGTATCACCTTGATAATCTCGCTATCAACCTCCTCCTCCTGATTCAGTGGTCTGTAGGCCACCGCCATACATATTGCCTCCCCAGTTCTCTTGGTTAATGTGACCCAGAAGATCTCTACTGGACCTTGATCTTCCTGACCTACCATTGCCTTTATCCTCTCTTTTACATGTAATACCACCCTCCCTTTTCCATCTTTCCTAAAGGGACTATACCCCAGCATAACCACCTCCCAATTGTGGTTTTCTGTCTACCATGTCTCCATGATGGCTATCAGGTTTAGTCCCTCCACCACCACTGTGACCTCTAAATCCTCCCAATTAGTCCCCAGGCTCCTAGCATTTGCCAGCAACCGTTCTGTCTATCTCCCCCTTCCCATTTTCCTTCTTTCTAATATTATTCCCTGCCACCTTCTGCGGGGGAGTGCTAGCTAGGCAAGATGCATTAGTTTCTGTTTCCAGTCATTCCCTAGGTTTTTACCCTCCCTTAGTTTAAATTCATCCCCAGAATTTCGTCAATATACCCCTGCAGTTTTTCTCTTAACTTTCTTGCTCTCCCCCTGATTTATGTGCAGTCTGTCCCTTGCGAATAGGTTCTCCTCTGCCCACATGTCCCCCCATTCTCCTCTGCATGTGAAGCCTTCTCTCCTGCACCATTCCCTTAGCCAGTGGTTGACACCTTTTATCCTCAGTTGCCTAGCTGTACTAGTGCAGTGTACTGGCAAGACATCTGAAAATGCTAGAGAGTCAACCATCCCACTACATTCTCTGGCTAGCTCCCTAAACCTTCTTTGTACTTTTCCCACATTTTCCTCTGCTAGATCATTCATCCCACGGTGCAGAACCAAGTGCAGTTTACCTCCAAGTAATCTAATATGCTCCTTTATTCTTGCCAGTACCCTGCTCGCCTCCATCCCTGGGTCACAGAAGACTTACCTCCTTTTATATGCCACCCCCTTTCTCAACCAGTGGATTCCCTTAATGATTGCATCGCCACGGACCATTACCAACTCCATGCTGTCCATCTTTAGGTGTGGTCCTGTACCCCTGCCCTGATTCCTTTTCTTTGTACTTCGCTTATTGCTGTCCTGGACTTCTGTCTCCCATCTGACCACCTGTCCCTCCATAATCTGTACAGGCATTCCCCCTGCTCCCATGTCACCCCTCTGCAGCTCTTATTGCCCCCCATCTGTCCTTCCTTCTGTACTACCTCGCTCCTCCCCCACTTCCTATTTCATTCCTGTCCTTGTCTTCCTTTCTTTCTCTGTCCCCAACTCTTCTCCTATGTTCCTGACCTTCACCCCTCTACCTTTTCACATTCTGTATTTCTCCACTTTCCTGCTTAGTCCTCTCCCCTTCCTTCTTTTCCTCTCACACTCCTGCTGGGTCCACCTTGCCCCCCCCCCAACCCTCTACAGTTCCCCTTGCTGTTCTCTTCACTTCTTGTTCCTTATTCCTCAGACCCAGATCCATGTCTTTCTCAGTACCTCCCTTCTCCTTCTCCTCCTTGTTTTGTAATTTTGCTAAAGGTGATTACCTGTTTGATACTCTTATATACTTTGAACTTTGATACTCTTATGTAGTTTACTGTGCCATCATTATTAATCTCCCTGCTCCCCTATGCAATGTACCTTTCTCTTGCTTTCATCCCTTCCCCCGCTCCCTTCTCCCACATTCTCCCTTTCTCCTTCTATAAGTCTTCTACCATCCTATTTTTTCTGCTTCCCCTCCCTTCTTCTCCTATTTTCCTGTTGTTCTGTACCCTCCATTTATTCTTCCTTCTTAGCTACCCTACTTTGGCCTCCAGTCTCCCCAGTGTCTGACAGATTGGGCACCCTCTTAGTCTCCATAGTGTGCCCATAAAAACAGCCTCCCAACATCCATTGCAACTCACTATTCTTCCCACTCTAGAATATCCTCTTTCTTCCTGCCCCCATAACTCTTCTCTTTTCCCCAGCCACCAACCCCTACCTCAAGATTCCATCCTGGTTCTTCTGTAACCCTGCCTTGTATGCCACATTTTATGGACCTTCTTGTTTGCAATCTTTTTGAGATCTTACTTTGCCCTCCCAACAGTGACTGCATGATTTTAGTTTTAAATTGCGTGCCTCTGCTTTTCAAGTACTCTTATAGTACTATGAACCCAGCCTAAAATTCATGATTTAAATCCTTTATCCTAGTTTCACCATAACCCCAATTAGTATATATACCCTTTTGAACTGTTTCTCTGTCATGACCCTTGTAACAATTTTTCACCTTATTCACACTTTTGTACTGCTATATATTTATACTTTACTGTACCTTAACTGATATTGTTTGTCCCAATGAAAGCAGTTTGTCCCTCTGAGCCTTTTGCCCTTAATCTCACTTATATACTGCCATATACTTATACTTTACTGTATCTTAACTGTTATTGTTGATTCTATTAACATGCAGTTTGTCCCTATGAGCAATTTTGTCCCTCTGAGCAGTTTGCTCTTATTCATACTTATATACTGCTACACCCTTATACTTTCCTGTACCTTAACTGTTATATGAACATAAGAACATATGAAATTTGCCAGCAGATAAAGGCCTAGAGGTCTATCAGGTCTGCTCGAATGTGCAGCTAGCACTCCATATTCTGCAGCTGCCCCTCCTTCCCTTCCACCCTTCCCCTTCATTGACCCTCCCCCTAGTCCTGTCCCATCCTCTTTTGAAGCAGTCCACTGTTCTACTGGATACCACTTCTGCAGGTAACGCATTCCACCCAGCCACCACCCTGTCTGTAAAAAAGTGTCTCCTCATCTCCCTCCTGAACCTTCCTCCCTCCAGTCTCATATCATGGCCCCTAGTGTCCCTCCCCTCCCTTACTTTAAACAGACCCTCTGTACCTGTCTTGTTTATCCCTTTAATGCACTTCAAGGTTCCAATCATGTCCCCCCGTCCCTCCTCTCCTCCAGTGAGTACATGTTCAACTTCCTCAGCCTCCTGTCATATGATAAGTCCCCCAGCCCTTGGTCATCTTTGTCACTGTGTGCTGCACCCCCTCCAGTAACTTAATGTCCTCTTCAGATATGGGCGCCAGTACTGCACGCAGTACTCCAGGTGTGGTCTAACTAATGACCTATACAGTGGCAGAATCACCTCCTCCCTCCTCGAGGATATACCCCTTGCAATACAACCCAGCATTTTGTTGGCCTTTGCAGCTGCCTTCCTACATTGTGCCGAGTTGTTCATTGACCCTATAATGAGCACCCCCAGATCCTTCTCCTCCTCCTCTGTCTGGGCTAGCTGCACTCCCCCCAGCTGGTAACTCCTTTTTGGGTTCTTCATCCCAAACTAAAGCATCTTGCACTTTTTGGCATTAAATCCCAGTTGCCAGGTGTCTGACCAGGTTTCAAGCTTTTCCAGATCATCCTGCAACCCCTGCCATGCCCCTAGGTCATCCACCACCACTTCTACCTTGATATCATCAGCAAACAGACTGATCTTGCTCTTGATGTCCAATGATATGTCTGCAATGAATATCCCAAACAACACTGGTCCCAACACCGAGCCCTGTGGAACACCGCTCATCACTACCCTTGGGTGTGAGAGCTCTCCACCCACCACCACCCTCACTTGCCTTCCCTGAAGCCAGTTCCCTGCCCATCTCAACAGCTTTGCACCTACCTCTGTGCCTCCTAACTTACTTCCCAGCCTACCATGTGGCACCGAGTCGAATGCCTTACTGAAGTCCAGATACAGGACATTCACTGCATGGCCCCTGTCCAGTTGCCTAGTTACCCAGTGATAGAACTCCACCAGGTTGGTTTGGCAGGATCTGCCCCATATGAAGCCATGCTGTCTGCTGTCCTGTAGTCCTTGGCCTCTAGGGAGAGCCTACTCCCTTTCCTTCAGGATAGTCTCCATTAGCTTACCCACAATGGATGTCAGGCTCACTGGTCTGTAGTTTCCCGGTTCATCCTTGGGGCCACTCTTGTGGAGGGGCACCACATGAGCCATCATCCAGTCCTGAGGTACACACCCCTAATGTAGTGAGGCATTAAATAGGTCTGCCAAAAGTCCCACAAGGACTTCTGCCAGCTCCTTCAGTACCCTGGGGTGGATGCCATCTAGGCCTGGTGCCTTGTCCACCCTCAGTGCCTTCACACCCTCCCAAACTCTGCCCTCCATCATTTCTCCATATGTCACCCCCCCCGTTTCTGCCATTCCTCCCCCCTTGGGTGTCACCTCCCTCTTCTCCTTAGTAAAAACCGTGCAGAAGTAATCATTTAGTGCTTCTGCCTGTTGCACCCTGCTTCCACCCAACCCCTCTTCCTAATCCTTACTATGTGGTCCTTACAGCTCTTTTCTCCTGATGTACCTAAAGAAGTCCTTCTCCCTTCTTAATGCCTTGTGCCAGCCTGAGTTCCGTAGATGCTTTGGGTTCTTACTGCCCTTGCCACCTCCTTCGATTCTGTCAAGTGCTCCTCCCTGTCCTCCCCCTCCCTGTTTTCTTGTACCTCCTAAAGGCAGCTCTTTTCCTCCTTACCTTTTTCATGACTCCTTGCTCAACCACTTCAGTTTCCTAGCCCTAGCCTTCTTGCTCTGGGCCTTGCAGCAGGTTTTGGTTGCCTCCACTATCCCCAGCTTTATGAGCTCCCACCTCTGGTTAGTGTCCATACTAGATTGAATTCTGGCCAGGTACCCTTTTACCACTTCCCCCATCCTTCCAACGTCGGCCCTCCTGAAGTCCAGCACTCTTGTGCCAGAGTCCACTCCTTCCTTGTCCATATCCAATGTGAGCCATACTGAGTGGTGATCACTCCCTGACAGTGTTTCCTCCACTGTAAGTTCTCTCACAAAGTCCCCATTTGCCAGCACAAGGTCAATGATATTCCCTAACCTGGTTGGTTCACTGACCATTTGCAGCAGGAAGCTGTCCTGGAAAGCATCCAGCAGTACCTGTTCCCTTCTGTTCCTGGTTGTTGGGGTACTCCAGTCCACTCCTGGCATGTTGAAGTCCCCCACAATCACCACACTACCCTTCTTGCAGGTCCTCCTGATCTGTCCCGCTAGTTCCCTGTCTAACTCCTTTGTCTGAGATGGCAGCATGTACACCACTCCCATTCTGAGAATCCTATTCTTGGAATCCTGGATTTGCATCCAAAGTGACTCCGTACTACCCTTCTCCCCTTCCTCCCTTACACACTTCTGTCCTTCCTTCACATATAGTGACACACCCCCTCCTTTCCCAATCACCTTGTCCCTACGAAATAACCTGTACTCTGGTACAGACAGGTCCCAGTCATTGTATTGGGTGGCCCATGTTTCTGTGATGGCTGCAATGTCCACCTCTCCCTCTGCCATGAGCACCTGTAACTCTACAGTTTTTCTTCCAAGGCTCCTAGCATTAAGGGTAACCACCTTCCACCCTTCCCCCCCATCCTGCCCTCCTTTACTAACATCACCAACAGTACTTGCCATTTGTCCTTTGTCACTGTTATGGGTGTAAGCTCATATGGTTTCCCAGTCTGTGGTCTCTGCATGTCTCTTGCCAAATTGCCACCCCCCGCTCCTAGTTTAAATTCCCAACTTCCTCTATGTACTCCTCCATCCTCTGTTTCAACATTTTCTTTCCCTCCTCACCCAAGTGTAGTCTGTCCTTGTCATAGAGACTACTGTCCTCCTATGTCCCTTCCCACCCCTCCAACAGCCCATACCCTTTAGCACAAAACCAGGTTCTTAGCCATCTGTTAAATTCCTTTATTCTCAGCTTTCTTGTTGTGCTTGCCTTGGGCACTGGAAGTATCTCTGAAAAAGTTCCTGATCTTCCTGCCTCCTCACATTATTGTCCTAATTCCTCAAACCTCCTTTGGACTATAACTAATGTCTTGTCAGCCAGATCGTTCATTCCAAGATGTATAATTAAATGAGGCTTGTCCCTACCCCTTCTGGCATATTTCAGAACAGATTGTCCCACCCTTTCCGCTGTCATTCCTGGCATGGCCTCCATCCAAATGCGACTATGCCTCTCCCCCTTGCTACCCCACATGACTCCTCTTAGTATTGAGTCCCCCAGCACTAAGATTCTACCCCTCTTACTCCCTGCTTGCTTCCATTCATTTCCTTCTCTCATTTCCGGATCCTCTTCTTCCTCCTGCACATTATTTCCCCCTTTTGCCCCTTTTGCAATTCTCCCAGCAGAACTTCCCTCGCTCCGGTTTGGTCCAGGAATTTATCAATTACTCCTCTAATTTCATCAATTCCCTCCTCCTCCTCCTCCTTCTTCCTCTCTAGCAGTGCAAAACTATTTTCTGAAGACCATTCACAAATGCCCACTCCCTCTTTCTTCATAGTAACCTGTTCTCTCCTTTCCACTCCATGACATTTGCCATTTCTTTGCCTCTCCTCACAAGTCCCTATCTCCTCCTTCCATTTGTCTTTTGTCTCCTGACCTGAGTTTCCCCAACAATTGTTCTTCCTGGTCTGGGCTCCTTTGTCTCTGCTTTCCTTCTTCTTACCCTCTCCTCACAACTGTTGGCTCAAATCGCCCTCCCTCATCTCCCCTCCTTCCTCCCTCCAGTACTGGGCTAAGCCACCCCCAGTCTGCCTTGCCTGTCTTAGTTCCTCCTCCAGACCCTCGATCTCCTTTCTAAGTTTCTCTATGTGGTTGAACGCTAAATATCCTACCACACTCCAGGCAATTTTCAGAAAGACTGGTGCACCGCAGTTGTTGCAGCCTACCACCCTACCCATTGCTGTTGTTACCATCGACCCCCCACCCTTCCAGATGAAGGATACCAAACACTCCCCCAAGTCTCCCCTCTCCCCCTCTACCAGTACAAAACATTCTTTTCTTAATTTTCTTACCCCTGTTGTTATACACATTTAGACAGATTGAGCAACTGCTTTTTATTTTCCTACCCTTCCTATCTACACCCAAAAACAGACTTTAAGTAGCTATTGCACAACCTTCTTAAAACTCCTACTCCTCCTTTCCTCAATGCAATACAAATGCAAAGAAGTAACAACAAAAGCTCCTTGATTTGCAGTTACTTCCCTTCCACTGAGATAGCAGTCACCTCTTCACTTGCTGCTTTTCCTTTCCTGTATTTCTGCTTCTGCTATGACAGGTGCATATCCTTTGCCCATTTGAGGAAGTGATGTCAGAACCCCTGGTATAAAGGAAATCATAGACCAGGGGCGGGTGGAGTGAGGGGGTTTGGAGAGGTGGGACCAGCTCAAGTCTTCCAGAAACAATCAGGTAGCTGAGACCCCTGGTCAGACTGTTAGCACCCTCCCCCCACTATGCACTAAACTTTGCAGCTAGTGAAGCCAGCAAAAATGTATTACAATTCTACTCAAAGCCCCCAAAATAGGTTTGCTACCAAAAGAAACAGGTCTCCAATTCAAACAGCTTCACCAACAATACATCAAAATAGGCTTGAAATTAGAAGATATAGGTCTCCAATTCAAAGAAACAGCCCCAATTAAATCACACCAAATAGTTTTTGAATCAGAAGAAATAGGCCTCCACAAATGCAACCTGCTACACAGTGAAACATCGAACAAATTAACCCAATTATAGCCACCAAAACAGGTTTCAAAATTCCAACAGCCCCAAAACAATGTCGTGCTAGCCCCTTAGAAGTAGTAAGAAAGAAAAGAAATAACCTTTTACCAAGTAAAATTCATAAGAAACAATGTAAAAACAACAAGAAGAAGCTACTGTACTAGAACAGATCTGATCTTTTCCCCTTCTAGTTCCTTCACAGACTGAAAAAGAATGTAATGCTTTTCCAGCAAGTAAATCCTTTCCCCAACTGATCAGCAAAAGGAGGTTCAGACAACCTCTGCCAGACCCCAACTGCTTCTGCAGTTAACGGACCTCAAATACAATGTCCAACACTCAGAAATGGCAGCTAAAAAAACTACTTTAAATCAACTTACAAACACACTCAGCAGCTAAAGGCCCTTTCTATCTCTCCTCTAGCTGATAACTGAATGAGATGGTAGTTAACCATCACTTTCTAACACCACTAATCCCTGTAATATGATGCCTGCACTTACAGGCCAGAGAGCAACATTTAAACACACAATCACTAATTTGAAACTAGAATACTTTAATTCTGCCCAAACCAAATTTTAAAGCACAAAACAAGCAGTTAGGAACAGACCTCAAATACAATGTCCAACACACAGAAATGGCAGCTAAAAAAGCTGCTTTAAATCAACTTACAAACACACTCAGCAGCTAAAGACCCTTTCTCTCTCTCCTCTAGCTGAAGACTAGTTTTTCCCAATAAAAAGCAGTTTGTCCCGATGCAGTTTTCCCTTTGAAAAAGGTATATACTTGTACTATACTATATCTTAACTGTTGTTGGTACCATTAACATGCAGTTTGTCTCTATGAGCTCTTTTGTCCCTCTGAGCAGTTTGCCCCTAATCATTCTCATATACTGCTACACCCTTTTACTTTACTGTATCTTAACTGTTATTGTTGGTCCCTTTAACATGCAGTTTGTCCCTATGAGCTATTTTGTCCCTCTGAGCAGTTTGCCCTTATTCATACTTATATACTGCTACACCCTTATACTTTACTGTACCTTATCTGTTATAGTTTGTCCCAATGAAAAGCACTCTGTTCCTATGCAGTTTTCCCTTTGAAAAAGTCACTGTTCACCCAGTGCTATTTTTGCTTTTGTTTGCCCCCTTACAAGCAACTTGTTCCTTTACAAGCAGTGTGCCTCTTGAAGACTTTGATGCCCAGTACTCCACCATCTTGTCTGAGCTTTCTAATCCCTGGTGATCTTTTTAGTATTTTTGGAGCAAGCCACCCCTTACCTCAGCCCCTGCTTGACCCACGGCACCCTCATCGCACCCCCGTGGACTTATCTTTTTATCCCAGTACCCCCTGGATTGCCCCCCAGTGTGGGGCCACAGCACCAGCTTGATCATCACAATGATGGAACAAGGGTGCCGGCAGATATACCCACTGGCATTACCGTCTTGGCTTTCTCCCCCAGATGGGGCATGGACCACCTGGCGATAGCAGGTGATGGGATAGGGTGGGACTCAGAAGCACCACGGTGTCTGATCTGTGCTGGTAAAGTGGGCATCATTAATGGCAGATTCTATTTTTGTAGTTTTTTCCCCATGGGTGTGGACATGCAATGATGTCCAGCATCTGCCCTGCCTCATTCAAGTAATGGCACTGGCACAGAGGTGCCACCAGCCTCCACCAAGGGTCAACATTGTGCCAGACACTCTATTCCCCTCCTTCCCAGAGAAGGAGAAAAGTCCCTCGGATGCTCAGTCCTTCTACCCCCAGCTGGCACTCCAACATCTCGGGTCCATTCCCAAACCTGGGTTATTGGCATCACAGACAGGCACCCTGCCCCTGCTCAGGAGGGCCAGCCTAAATCCTGGGTGTTCTTAGTGCATCTAATAAAGTGCAGGGGTGGGGGTGTGAGGGCAGGAATTTTTCTGCCTCAAACAGCTTTCATTGGAAGGGGAAGAGGGAGTCCTGAGCAGGGACAAAATCAATCTCTCTCCCCCTCTGCTCCTCATCCTCCTCAGAGCACTGGATGTGCCTTTTAAAGCCTGGTCTGCTTTTTTGTGCTGGCACCACTGGGCCTGATTGGCCCCTTCTCTCTTTTCCCTTGCAGTCAGTTGGTGCCGCTGACAGCCCACTGTTTGCAGCTGACTGTTGCTGTCAGCTGCCTTCTCTGTGGCTTGACTGGAGCAACCAACGATCTGGTTCCCTTTGTGGCTGAAATTGAGTTACTGCTGTTTTTTACTGTTTTGTGCCACACAGCTTTCTGCCTCAAACAGCTTTTGTTGGAAGGTGAAGAAGGAATCACAAGCAGGGAAAAAGTCAACCCCTCCCATCTGCTCCTCATTCTCCTCAGAGCGCTGGATGCACCTTTTAAAACTTAGTCAGCTTTTTGGTGGTGGTGCCTCTGGGCCTGATTGGCCCCATCTCTTTTTTTCCCCTTGCAGCTGATTGGTGCTGCCAACAACCAACTTCTTATGGCTTATTGTAGCTGCCAGTTGCCTTCTCTGTGGCTGCATTGGAGCAGCCAATGCTCTAGTTCCCTTTGCAGCCAAAATAGAGCTACTGCTATTTTCTCCTGTTCTGTGCTGCACAGTTCTCTGCCTCCACAAGCTTTCATTGGAAGGGGAAGAAGGAGTCCCGAGCGGGGATGAAGTCTACCTCTCCACTGCACTCCTCATCCTCCTCCGAGCACTGGATGCACCTTTTAAGGCCTGGTCAGTTTTTTGATGGTGGTGATGCTGGGCTTGATTGGTCTCCCTCTCCCTTTTCTCTTTTGGCTGATTGGTGCTACTGACAGCCCACTGCTTGTGGCTGATTGGAGCCACCAGATGCCTTCTCTGTGCACCACACAGCTTCCTACCTCAAATAGCTTTCATTGGAAGGGGAAGAGGGAGTCCTGAGCAGGGACAAAGTCAACCTCTCCCCTCCACTCCTCATCCTTTTCAAAACTTTTTTTTCAGGATGTTTTGTGAATGTATATCTATTAAAGATGTTGTGAAGTTAAATTATGTCTGCGAATTTTGTGCAAAGTGCCAAAAGTTTGCACTTTTCGGAATTCGTGAAGTTCTGACTGACAGCTCAAAATTCATTTCATGCAATCTGTGTGAAAATTGTGGTGTAATTTGCCATTTATGTTACCCTGGAGCACAAAATTCCTGGACAAAGCATGACATGCACAGGCAAAATTTTGCATTTTGTGGCAGAATTTGCGAAATTCGTGGCCACCAGCTGCTCAAAATCACTCCATGAAATCTGTAAATTCAGTTGTGGAGTGAATTTCACAGATTTCACACATCTCTAATATATATACAAGTATGATTCTATATTCTAAAACATATATGGTTTCATAATTAACCCTATAGCTATAATGGTCTGCCTGTCTCAAACTGGTGAGCAAGGCCAGCTAAATTTTTTTGGAGGGAAATTACTTTCTGTGGCTGTGGTCTACCAGAGCTCACAGGACAACAATCTGAATGTTGCATGAATTGCAACCTATCTTTATGTAGTTTAAACTCCTGTTAAATATGTGGCTGCTGCATTTAAAGACCACACAATTAAAGAGCAGTTCTGTACTGCAAAGTTTAAACACACTAGTTTTAAACAAAAAAATGTTTTAACTTTATTGTTTTCTAGCATTTTTAATGTTCCCCTGCTATTGATATACTAGGTATTGTAGATAATGCAGCACTTATTTCATGGGGTCTATCAAAATGTATCTGATTTTCCCCCTGCTAACCACACAATTGCTGCTTTGTGACATCACCATCTGTTGCCGTGTTGACCACTATGATGTCATAAACAAAGGTATTCTGAGGTTAACAGGGGAGAGGCAAATGTTGTTTATACACACTTTTTAGATAGACTACCAAAATGTGCTGCAAATCTTGGAAAGGAACATTTAAAACAAACAAATATATTCAGCAGTAATTTGTAATAGCTGAAACATCTTATTTATGAAAGTGCATGCTGAAGTGCGGAGTTGCTCTTTAACCATTAGTCTGGTTTCTTCTCTAATTTTGACCTACACATTTTTTCATTGCAAAAAGATGTAATGCTGTAACATATTCAGTTGGGTCTTCTGTATTCCAGTTGATAACTGGAGGGTCTTATCTTTGAAATGGTGCTGTGCATCTGTAAGGAAGAACAAGGATGTGCTTTTCATCAGTTGGAGAGCATATCAGAAGTGACTTTCTTCTGACTTACAGTGATGCACAGCTTTAATTCTGGAGCACCAGGCTGTGTCTCACTGCTTGTCTGGGTGTGGGTGTTGAGCTGGAAAGTGAGCAATAGCAGTGCTAGTGGCTGTCTCCTAGCCTGACAGTATTGTTGGTGCAGCTCCTGGCTGGAGAGGAAGATGACCTTGTGCCAGCTCAGCCTAATGCCTGCCATGAAACAAAACACACACTCACGCTTTGAAACACTTTGCATATAATTGTTCCTCTTAATGCACTGAGCAAAGGCCTAGAGGGCTAATAACCTGGCCATGAGTCAAAAAGCACACAGTTTGGACATCCTTGATGACTTCCTGGGGATGAGAAAAATGTGTAGACTAGGGTGAAGTATATACACTGCCACTTTGATGGTGGCCAAATTGGCATTAAATCAGAAGGCTGCTGCTACAGCATATGAGAAGCACACTGTTACAGCTGTATAACTTGTTTGTGTGTATGGCATCTCAGAGGTGCACTGCTCCACAGACATAAGTAAAAGGGTGGGTGACTGCTCCCCCTGCCCCCCCCCCATAGCTCTACTTCTGTCTTGGTCCCTTGACATGCCTGCTTGCCAGGCACAGCATTATGATGCCCCTTCTGATAGCAGTGGTGAGAAGATTGTCCCTTACATAGCTCACAGCACTGCTGTCCCATCTTTTCCTCCCTTCCTTTTACTCCAAGTGCCAGGGCCATGGTTGCTACTGACCTTTGTAGTATCTGCCATCTTCCACCACCATCCAATGGTAAGCTGCTGTCTTTGCAACTCGCAGGCTGGACGATGAAGTTTGTTTGTTAGTGCAGAGAAGGAAGGGGGGCCACACTTGCTAAAGGTAACTTTTACTAAAACATGGCTCAGCACATTTAACCTTATGTTTCCTTGTGTTTATGTTTGTTGAAAAATTAATAAAATGTTAAGGCCTGTTGCCAGCTGGGGTTCGTCAGGTTCACACAAACCCCTTCTGTTTTTTTTTCCAGTTTCTTTTTACCCTTTAAATCCTTTCCAGTGTAGAAAATTTGGTCTGCAGGGTCCCTGAACAATTTCGGCTTTCATTCCCTCCCTAATGATGTGCAACCAATCAGCGTTACTCCAGGAGTCTGCATGAAATGGCATGCACTGCAGCCACTGCCGCTATATACATGCGGTATCCAACAGATGAGACTGCAAAGAGAATGAACTGTGGCAGCCCAGGTAAGGTGCGATTCATGAAAGAAAAAGCAAGAAAGACATAGACGTGATCTGTCAATCTGCTCTTTGTTTTTCAGGGACCAGTAAGTACTGTAATTTAAAACTTCTTTAACCCTTTCCTGGCCAGACTGCATTTGGATGGATCCAAACACTCTTTACCATTCTTTCCAGGTGGGCGAGATAATAAAAGGCAGCAGTGAGGTGAGTGATGTGGTGAAGCCCTTCCAGGTATCCATAGAACAGATCTCTCTCTAAATACACAGTGTTTGTCACCAAGGCAGTCGCATCACTCAAACCCATTTTTCAGTAACCAACAGGCTTCAGGATTTAAAATAATTCTATGTCATATGCTGTTTGGTTTAAAAAAAGGACGATGCACTTAAACATTTACTTGGCAGATGCATGACAGGTTGATCTTTTTAAATCTTCAAACAAGTTCAATGCCAGCAGCTTTGCTTTCAGCATAAAGCAAGGGGGCCTTGTCTGTCTCTCTAGTAATGAACACGTTGGACTGAAATGCTTGCAAGCAAGTGCAGTGTGAGCATATTTTGCAGTTTTACACATTAATGTATGAATTTGTCTCCTTTTTATGCAGACGCAGCTATGGGGTGTCATTTCAATTAGTCAGGTGTGGTGTAGAACACATAGATATATAGTACTGCATTTTTTGCAACCTACTGTACTAAAATTAGTATAATTGACATGGAGATTTAACCAATGCTTCCTAATAGTGCAGTAGAAGACCTTCTCACCTTAGGTCTAAGACATTTTTTTTCAGTAGAGGGACATTTACCAAAGTTCTGCTATCGCAAATGCCTATTTCACAAAATAATTGCAAGCTCTCTGGGCAGTGTTATATCCAGAGCTGCAGTACACACAAAGGTACCCTGAAAGTTCCAGCCGGGCTGGATTTCCACAGACATAGGTAACAGGGTGGGCAACTGCACCCCTGCCCCTCCCCCCAGCTCCACTTCTGTCTTGGTCCCTTGACATGCCTGCTCACCAGGCACAGCATTCTGATGCCTCTTCTGATAGCAGTGGTAAGGAGATTGTCCCTTACATAGCACGCAGCACTGCTGCCCCATCTTTTCCTCCCTCCCTCCCTTTTACCGGAAGTGCCAGGGCCATGGTTGCTACTGACCTTTGTAGTATCTGCCATCATCCAATGGTAAGTTGCTCTTCTTGCAACTCACAGGCCGAACGATAAAGTTGTTTGTTACCACCGAGAAGGGTGGATGGCCAACGACTCGCCAAAGGTAACTTTTACTAAAATGTGAATCAGCACATTTAACCATATGTTTCCTTATGTTTTTGTTTGTTGAAAAATTTATAAAACATTTAACTACAAAAAAAGTGGGCCAGACCCTCACCTTGCTGCCAAATAGCAGGTGGCTGCCCTGTTCTGTGGGCAATGGGTACATGATACACTACACAGGGGGGTGGGACTGACCTATACAGCAGGGGGTTACTTATTGCTGCCAACTATTTTCCATCAGAAAACTTTGGTTTAATGTACTGCAGTTTGGTGTTCCTACTTTTGATTCCTGTTTAGCTTATTGTTATAATGACCGGTAGGCATGTCATGTACAAATGCTAATACTGCACTAGTGTCCCAGTAGTCAGTGTTAACTTGCTTTATTTGACTGAAGAATTGTGTTCCCTAGCCAGCACAACCTTCATCTAATGTACTGAGTAGTAAGGCCCTGGAGTAAGTATAGTGTGTGCTGTGTTAGTACAGAGGTGTGTTTTTAGTTTACCTGGTGGAATAAATGCTGCAGAAAAACAGACTGCATTTTCTTTACCTAATGCAGCAAGCAAAATGCAGTGAAAACATCGTTGACTTCTGAATCTTGACTGCCTCCCAGGTGTGGTTGTGACAGTACATAAAAATTAGTAAGACTGCTGGTTGTAAAATTGTTATTTGACCCTTTGCAGTGCACAGTTGTTACTCATACTAAGAATTGTATATGTCCTAAATACAGTTTAATAAATTAAAACACCTCAATCTTTTATCAGTCAAACTGTAAAGACAGAGCCTGATTTCCAAAGTGGTCAACACTGTTTGGAACCACAACGTTGGGTTGCCAAACCCCAATGCTGCATGTATGGCCATTTGTTTCTGTTCTTTCAGCTAACACAATACACCCCTGCCACATACACCATGCAAGGAAACATTTGGCATTGACAAATGCTTGTCTATAACTTTTCTCATTAGTATCAGGTTGTCATTAATACATCTGTCTAGTATTAAACAATACTGCATAGGTGATGACAGTTTTGTTGCTACTGTTGCTATCCTTGCACATAATATTTTCATTAAGAGTTTTAGATCATTATTTAATAAGAATAAGGGTCTCCTATTACTAATATCAGTTGCAACCCTTTTTTATACAAAACAAAATGTGTAATGCTACCCGAAAGGACTTCCAGAGTTCTTTCAAACAAGATCCAATTAAATATTACCTGCAATATTGGTGATATATCTTGTGCAAATGTTTTATAACATTCCGGTGTTAATCCATCTATTCCTGGGACTGTATTATTAGATAAATGTTTTATTGCTGCAATTATTTCATCTGTAGTAATTGGCTTCTGTATATTACACTTTTCTTCATTGGATAACTTTTTACCTGAAATGTTGTGTAATAATTCATTAGGATCCTGTAAAGTAGTATATAATGTTTTAAATAAAGAACTATCGTAATCTTGTATCACTTTTAAAATGTCCTCTATATTGGTCAGTATATGGCCATTCCCATCCACTAATGATTTTATCTGTTTTTTCCTCCACTCTTTCTCTACAAATATCAAACATATTCTTTGCACACATTTTACCCTGTGTGCCACTTCTATATTCCATGAGTAACAATGATGTTCTGTTATACTGCATTTATTTTATTTCATTCTTTATGTTCTATATTTGATTATAATATTTGCCAGAGGTGGAATAATTTAGGGAAATTAAAGTCAAAAGCTGTGATGTAAGAGATATCTATTCTATATATTCTGCTCTTTTTTTTCATTTTTGATACTGTATGAAATCATTGTTGCAATTCCTTCTTTGTTTCCATCTGCCATGCCACAAAATCTTCATATAATCATGCTGTAGATTGTCTAACCAATAGAAAATTCTGGATTTAACTAAGGGGTCTTCTAGAAGTGTATTGTTTAAATTTCATGCTCCATTTTCTATTTTTGCTATAGAATCATTCCCCAAGATTCCTCCTACTAGCATATGATGTGATGTCTCTAATGGTATTAAATTGATTTTTCCAGTACCTACATTTTCAGATATGAACAAAAAATCTGTTTGAGTTGCTAACTTTTTTATAATATGTATCCCCCCTGTTTGGTAGTAAGCTCTATATCTATCTTTTAAACCTGGGTCTGAAATCATTTAAATTAAGGGGGTTTGGCTGATTAAAGAGGCAGGCTTGTTTTGCACTGGCCATCTGACTTGGGTGATGAGGGATCAGTTGGACAGGGAAGTAGCGGGGGGGGGGTGAAGGGAAAAGAGAGTGATAGGGAAGCTAAGCTAAGAAGCAAGGGGTCAGGTGTGGCTAAGTGACAGGCAGGAAAAGGGAAGGGGACAAAGTAGGCAAGGCCAGATAGGACTGGCTGGGGGAAAGAGACAGAGAGAGACAGAGAGAGAGAGAGAGAGACAGGTAATAGGAGGGGAGGTTAAAAGGGCTGCAGAGAGGGAGCTCTCATTCTTTTGCTAGCCAGCAAGTATTTGAACAGTTGGCATAGCACATCAGTGTGCAGTTTCTTTTTTTTTTCCTGTACAAAAGGTTTGTTGGTGAAGATTTCAGGAGGTAAGCGGAGGAAGAAGGGGAGTTGTTGGGAACAATGTGAGCATGGTAAGAAAGAACAGTGGAAACTGCAGTGGAAACCAACAAAAATTTGAAATTGTTAAAAATGAGATGGATTTGGGTGGGATTTATGGACATATATGCTTAGCACAAGACCTTAAAAGACTAAAGATTTTAATGGGAGATATTTTCTTGCAAGAATAAAAAGGCTGAAGTGCTTGATTGTATTGGAATAGAGCTTACAAGATAAGAAATGAGTTTGAACAGCAAGCCAGATAAGGATCAGGAAACCGGAGGACCAACAAGCTGCTTTCAAGAAGTTTTTCTTTTCTTTGTTTAAAAGTAAAGCAGAGGCCCAGTTTCTGTTTTAAAAGTTAGGGTCAGGATGCTCGAAAAGAGGTACGCTTGTGAAAGTATATTTCTTTTACAAGAGAGGCATGTCATGGTTAGACAGAAAAGGGTCAGGAAACTGGAGGACAATGGAGCTGCTTCTTTCCTTTGTTTAAATAAAAGGCAGAGGTCCAGTTTCTGTGAAAAGGTCAGGCTGCTTGAACAAGATATGCTGGTGGGAGTGCAGTTTTTAGTCGGAAGATAGGGCGTGGAGCCTTTTAGTCAGGCAGACAGGCAAAGGGGAGACAAATGACAAAAGCCACATACCCAGGATGATTTAGTAGTAGGTGGTGGCACTAAGAGGGTTGTAGTATATGAGCCTGTAAGTTTTGAGCAAGGAATGGATGAGCGAGCCGCATTAAAAAAAAAAAAAAGAAATGAATGGAGGGGCCAAAGTTTGTTTGCGGTCTGGGAGAAAATGGAACAAGAGAGAATGGAGTCCTCCGCCATGAGTGGGGGAGTCAGGCCCATGGACAAAACAGAGGTGCAGGATGCCAAAAACATGTGGTGGATGCCATGTATGGGGGGGCAGCTTGGGAACAAGAAAAAATGGAGGCCAATGATAGCAGGGGCTTACATAAAGAAAATAACTTTTTTTGGCAATGCAGTTTCCAGATTCAGCATTTGTTTTTGGGGGTAATGCATTTGAGAGGAACACCAATTTTATGTAGAATGGGTTTGGAGACACGGGGGATTAGAGTGGCCACGAGGTGGATGCCATTTTATGTGGAGTGATGGCGTACAACAGGGTGCAGAATGTGGCATGGGTTGGAAGTATGTAGGCGCAGACCACCGTACAGCTAGGGGTGAAGCTGAGCAGCATTTAGGTATTAAAAACATTTTTAAAAATGAAATGAAAAAAGAAATGCCGTGGTATATGCATTAGCAGCCAGCAAGGATTTTGGAAAAGAAATATAGTATAGCCTAGAGGTTAGAGGAATGAGGTGTGAACAATCTTGATCCATCCAGCAGACCAGACCTGAGTTTGATTCTAATAACCTCTACTTACATACTGTGTGACTCTGAGAAAGTCAGTTAATCGCCCAGTGTTCCCAGGTCACCCCTGAAAACAGGCACTTGTGCTTAGTAGCCCTTACCCGGTTACCAAAGACTAAAATAAAAAAAATAAATAAATTAATAAAATCAGGTGGCAGTATGGGGCTGGGCAGTGTGATAATGTAAAAAGCTAAAGAAAATGAAATAAAATGGGAACATCCGTGGACAGAACCAGTTGAAGCTAAGTAAGCAGGACCCAGGGGCCTACAGGGCACCTTTCATAGATGCTGCATAGCAGACCTCCTGCATTGGGGGGGCACAAGACAATCAGAGGGGAGCTACTAATCATTTCAAGCAATAACTAGAGGGATAAGGATTATGTTCATTTCTGCTATTTTCTCTTCAGAAAAAAAAGTGGAACACATACTCTCCTGGTAGGGAGGGTACTCAGAGAAGGTGACAGGGCCCAGGTGAAGCAGGGAAGGGGGGTAAGATTTTTTGGGCAAGGACAGGTTGGAATCCCAGGGGACTAGGTGTATAAAAAACTAGGGTTAAAGTGACAAAAGTTGGGAAATTAGATGTTAGGGGATGTGCCTCTAACCCCATCACCACCCAACCCCCATCCTCCACAGACCAACAGATGCCAGGGTGTGCCATGTGTTTGTGAGGCCCAACTCTCACCCCATTTCATGTGTAAACAGGTTGACATGCTACAGTAAAGAAGAATGGGGTGAGAGTTAGACCATACGACCCCATGGCACACCCTGGCATGTGTCAGTCTGTGGAGGATGGGGTGGTGGGGTGGTGGGGGGGGTTAGGGGCTCAACCTTAACATCTTATTTCCCAACTTTTGCCACTTTAACCCAAATAGATGCACTGAATGAAGTTTTTCGCAATGAATTTCCTTACTTTTTGAAGAAGTGCAATATAACTAGTAAATAGCATGTGTCGGTGGGAACCAAGCTGCCCGTTTCTGCATAAAGATATGCATCTGTGGGAACACGGGACCTCCTGGCCCTGCACTCCCACTTACACATAGCTACAGAGGCATACAGCAGCCCTATAGATCAAGGAACCCTTGTAACACTAATTTGCCTATATCTTGGGAACGGTAGCAGTTAGAGAAAAAATTAAAGTGCCATTGTAATCATGACAGAGAGTACTGCAAGCAGTATAAATCAACATATCCATATCTTGCATCATTTATGAGATATGGCACCAAAAATAACTGTAGTTGCTAACTTTGAGGGTGTAATACTGGCCCACATACCTGAAAATGAGTAATTAAAATACTATTTTCCAAATATATCAGTAACAGTAGAAGGTAGAAAAAAATATCAGACTTTATGGTATTCAGGGCTTTCCAGCCTACTTCTGTGCTTAGCCCCCCCATAAGGGGACTAAGAATTTGGGCAATGAAAAGTCCGCATCTCAAACCGCTTTCAAGAGACAGGTGTTGAAAGTCATGATGGCCACCGCAATGTTATCCAATAGCAGAAATCTCAACTTTGTGATAGCATATCTATGGAACTGCTTAATGTTCCAACACCTAAATAGCATAATTTGCATCTTTAGGGTATCCGCTTAATATCCTGCACATTTCAAGTCAAAAGACCAAACCGTTAATTTACAGCGCAATAGGAACTTTGTTTAAAGTTAAAAAATTCCTAGTTCGTGAGGTAGCAAAATCCCCAACCATTGGATCAATCCCCATTTGCGAGCTGTCAAAATTGCCATCTGTGAGAAATCCTCCACTGTCAGATTTTGGCTATCTGGTCTCTAAGTGACCATCAAAGATTTTGCTACCTTGCGAAAGAGGATAGTGTGGCAAACTAGGATTTTGACAGCTCACAGACTGTGATTTTGTCAACTCACAAAAGAGGATTCAAAAAACCAATCCCCTTTCATAAGCTGACAAAATCCTAGTCTGTCACCCCATCGTCTTTTGCAAGGTAGCAAAATCCTCGACCGTGAGTCAATCCTTGTCATTGAGAAGGGCCATCTGGTCACAAAGTGACAGTCAAGGATTTTACTACCTCGCAAAACAGGATTAGCTCACGGACTAGGATTTTGAAAGCTTGCAGACTAGGATTTTGTCAGCTTGCTAAAGATGATTCAAAAACCCAATCCCTTTCGCAAGCTGACAAAATTCTAGTCCGCAAGCCAATCCTCTTTCATGAGGTAGCAAAATCCTTGACCGTCAGCTTAATCCTGATCTGTGAGAAGGGCCATCTGGCCACAAAGTGACAGACAAGGATTTTGTAGTCTCGCAAAACAGAATTGGCTCGTGGACTAGGATTTTGTCAGCTCACAAAACAAAATCGTTAGTGAGTCGCTGTAAAGGAATTTTTAAATTTAAAAAGCCTGTTTTTTGAATAAAATGAAGCAAAACAAAGGAATGGCTTTGTAGAGGGCATCATCCTGAACAAAACCCATGCCTTATTACAAAGAAAAGTCACCCGTGGAGGAAGCTATGACATTTTGTTTTGGGGGAAAAAAGCAAAACAAGATGGCGGCTCGTGGACAAGGAATTTTTCTGGCGGACCAGGATTTTTTTAAATCCTCATTCACGAGCTGACAGAATCCTTGACCTTGAGCCCAATCTTCTTTCACAAGATATACATATAAATCTTGGGGTGAACTGAGCATGCTCAGAACCAAAACATTAAAAATTAAATAACTTTGGAATGGATTAATATTTCTTAACCAAACAAATGCTGGATTGTTCTTTAACCCAACCTCTTTCTACGTTCCAAGTTTTAGACCAAAATGCCACACAGTGTGGTCGCAGCACCATGTGCACAAAATGTGTCAAAAGTGGCGAAAAACATATTTTTCAGGGCTTTGCTGTGCAGAAATCATACATCCAACCGAAATGCAACTTGGTAAATCAAGAGATCTACTATACAACATCATGCATTCCAAATTTTATGCAAATCCATGGAACAGTTGCAAAGTTATTAATGCGCAAAAATTGAGGTTTAACATTAAAGTGCCTATTGAACCCTTACTATGGGGCACCTGACTATAGGGGTGCGACTGCGTCTATATATATATATATATATATATATATATATATATATATATTCACTTATGTTGCAATGTTTAGCAAAACACATGGTATGATTCAATTGTAACAGCTAAACATGGCCCCTAGAGGAACCAAGAACTCCAAAGAGAAGGCAGTGCAGAGAGTGATGGAATTGGTGGAAAAGGCCCAGAAGATGCTGGATGCAGTGGAGGACACCCAAACTGGACCAGAACCTACCATAAGGTGCAGGAAGCAAAAAGGATGAGCTGTACCAATGACCAGGGGGGAAGCAACCCACATGCGGCGCCCCCGTACCCCGGAGCCCCCTCAGTCAGCTCCCCCAAGCCAGCTCCACCCCAGCCAGCTCCAGTCCAGCCATAGCCACCCAACCCGGTCCCACTGCAACCTTTCCAGCTCCAGCTGGGACCACCACAGCTGCCCAACCCAGTACCCCCACAGCTGGATCAACTACAGCCAGAGTTGCCACAGAACCCGAGTGGAACAGATATGGTGGACCTCACCCTAGAAGGAAACATTGAAGAACATGTACAGCAGATTATTAGCTCTTTGGGAGAAAATGGTATTGATGACCTAAAAAAGGTACTGGGGGAAATTAAAAAGGGGAAGAAGAGTGTACGGGGCACCAAGACTAAGTTCACAGGAAGTGGTGGACGGACTAGGCCTGGAGATAGGGATGTCAGGAGTTAGAATGGGGAACTATGTCACATTGGCCACAAAACAAAAAATATGAAAAAAGGAGTTTGTGGATATATTCATCCTAGTGGATAAAGAGACAGTGAAAAAGTATGAAGAGAAGGAAAGTTTTGGGAAAAAGGACATGGCAGCAGCTTTGGTTTTATTGGGAAGGAAGGAAGGATGAAGAAAAAAGGTTTAAGGGGGGTGAACCTGGGATGTATGGTCTGTGGGTTTCACATACTACAGTGCTATCATGAAGGAGAAGCAGCCTGAACTGGCAACGCCCTTATTTGCAGATTCCCTGATTATTCATAGCACATATAAAATGAAGGGGGAACCCACTGGCTAAAACATGATGAACAATTTCGCCAGAGGATGGACTCACATGAACTGAGAGATGGGACACTTGGCACTCAGATTTAAGGTTAGAAGCCATGATGGGGCAGGCGGAGGTAATGGGGACTGGGCCAGAAATGAGACAGGCACACAAAAATTTTGTTGGGGTTTTTATTAGAGTGCAGTGCACCTGGCAGAACTGTTGATTCATCCATGCTTGTTCCAAGTGCTCCGAGACACACCTGGCATCCAGATGCCAGACATATGGGGACAAAAGCACTTGGTCCAGCACAGGTGGGCAGCCCTTTTGGGGAAGTTTATTTGGGGCAAGGGGGACAGCATGGAGCTATGATGGGAGGAGAGGGTTTTTGGGAGGAGAGGTTTCAGGCAGGGAACTGATGAGGCAAGGGACAGACATGTTAGGAAAAAAACAGCACCAGCTAGCACAGTCACTGGTAAAATTGGAAGTCTTGTGGGAATAGGTGAGGGATAACCCAGATAAGGAGATGGGCAGAGCACTAGAGGAAGGGTTTGCCAGAGGTTTTAACTTCTGCTTTATGGGGGAAAGGAGAAGCAAGACAGTGAAGAATTTAGGGTTAACTAAGGGTAAGGAAGTGACCTTGGCACAAAAAATACAGAAGGAGATCATAGTGGAGAGGGTAGAGGGGTCATTCGCAGACCCCCCAAGGGGAACATTCAGAGTGTCCCCTTTGGGATTGGTACCCAAGAAACAAGCAGGGGAATACAGAGTGATCCATCATCTGTCATACCCAGAAGGGGGGTTGGTGAATGACTATATGGGGAGGAAGTTTGCTGGGTAACATACGCAACATTGGAGGAAGCAGTACAGATGATATAGGTGGTAAAAGGAGCATGGTTAGCAAAAACCAACATCCAAGCAACTTTTTGGTTACTCTGAGTGCAGCCAAGGACTGGGACTTATTGTATTTTCAAATTGAGGGGAAGTACTATTTTGACAAAGCCAAGCCCATTGACTGCTTCATTGCTTGTGCCATTTTTTAGATGTTTAGCACCTGGCTACAGTGGGAACTTAGGGCCAGGTATGGTCAAAGGTTGGTCATCCTCTACCTAGATGATTTCCTCCTAGCAAACAGGGGAAAAGAGGATGCTGGGGCCATATCATGCAATTTTGGAACATGTGGGGCCACCTAGGGGTCCCTTTGGCAGATGATAAGATTGAGGGCCCTAGCCACTGTTTAGAGTTCTTATGGATTGAGATAGATGCTGAGATAGGATTGTACAGAGTCCTGGCTCAGAAGATTCAAAAGCTGAGAGAATTACTGAGGGCAGTAAGAGGGAAGAGATATGTGCATTTGAATGTAGTGCAATAGCTTTTGTGACATTTGAATTTTGCCTGCCAAGTGATAGCACCAGGGAGAGCGTTCACACAGATACTGACCAGGGACACAATAGGGGCCACCCAGCTGTACCATTGGGTGGATATTAAAAAAGGGGTGAGAAAAGACTTGGGGATATGTGAGGATTTCCTGAAAACATATAATAGGGTGACATTTTTGCAGGAGGAGTGGGTCTTTAACACGGATTTGGAATTATATACAAAGCCTGCTGGGGGCCACGGGATAGGGACCTACTTTAATGGAGGTGGGTCTCTAAACAATGGCCAAGAGAATGAAAGAACATGGGATTAACCAAGGATATCACATTTTTGGAGATTTTCCAATATGAGTAGTCTCAGTGGTGTGGGGGGAGGATTTATAGAATCAGAAAGTGACTTTTGGGTGTAACAATAGAGCAGTAGTGGATGCATTAAATAGTAGGAATGCATTTTCAGATACGGTGATGAAGGTGATGTGGTAGCTTGTGTTGCAGGGTTTGTGAATCAACTTGTCTTTTAGGGCAAAACACATTGAAGGGGTATGGAACACTGTGGCTGATAGCCTTTCCTGTCTCCAGTTAGACAGGTTCTGGGCCATTGCTCCAGGCACAGCAAACAAGAAAACAGCGGTACCTCAACACCTGTTGGAGATTGGCTGAATGGAGCCAAGCTACTCTTTTGCAGTTCATGATCGGCCCCAGGACATTAAGGATGTATGAGGGTTTATGGAGAATTTTCCAGGCTTTCAGAGGAGAACAAGGTATGGAGGTAAGTGGGGCAGCCATGGAAGAACAGGTAGCAAAATTTGTGGTGAGTAAATGGAGGGAAGGAGTGGCACATGCGAACATGGGTGTACACCTATCGGCCATAGGCCTAGCATGCAATTTGAAAGGGTGAAGAAAGGAGAGTTGGTGAGGAGAATGATGCAGGGCTGATTGAGGCTCAGGGGAAAGGAAATCAATGGAAGATGCCCCATATCAGAGGCACTACTGGGTAAGTTAGTGGGGGCCTTGCCTAGGGGCTGTCATTCAGCAGCTAAGGCATGTCTATTTATTGCAATATTTAAGACCATGTTCCATGAAGTGTGCAGGGTAAGTGAAGCTTTGAGACAAGCAGGGTCTGGAGAGAGACAAGTTTTCCTGTGGGAACATATGCAATGGCAAATGGACAGGTTGGAACTATGGCTTCAAAATCCAAAACAGATCAGGCAGGAAAGGGGACAATGATAACCTTACAGCAACAGGAAAATGAGGGGATATGCCCGGTGCGGGCACTACAATGTTACACAGCCATTAGGCCAGCAAGGGAGGGGCAATTGTTTATCCATGGGAATGGAGCCCTGGTAACAGGGGGCAGAGATGACAGCAGTGCTAATGAAAAGCCTGAAATTCATGGGGGAGGATCTGATGGAGAATTTGTCCCAGTCATTTCGGATCAGTGCTGCATCAGGGTAGCAGCTGGGTGGGGGGGTCAAATGAAGAGGCCAGAAAAGTGTAGGCAAGGACCCAAGACTGCTATAAGAAATATGTGAGAAAACTGACCTGCTAATTTTGTAGTTGCTATATTCCAGGTGGAGAAAGCTGGGGCCCAGAGACAGAGCTGTGCCAGTTGTGGGGGGGGGGGGGAGAGAACATGAATGACGGCTTAATCTGTTTTTTCTTCTTTAATACCACAGGTCCCAAAGGATGGAAGGAGGTATGGATCTGTAGTCAGTCTTTCATTTATTGGGCAGAGCAAAGAGTGACGGGCAGAACTGTGGTGAGACAGCTATACCAAGATGGGTACAGAGTCAGATTCCACTGGAAGGGAATCAGAGGGATGAGATGGCCACAACTTTTGCCACTGTTGGAGGAAATGAGGACAAAACATCTGGAGCTGCATATGTTAATACTGCATTTGGGGAGAAATGATTTGGGCTCTCACCCATGGCTGGACATATTATGGCAGAGAAAGGGGGAGATTGTCTGAGTAAGAGAATGGTGGCCAGAAGTGGTGATTGCCTGGTCGGACATGTTACCTAGTCAGGTTTTGAGGCAGGCCAGAGATCACATAGCATTGGACAATGCGAGAAAGTGAATGAATAAACACTTGGAGGCATATATACAATCAATTGGGGGTATAGTGATAAAGCACAAAAGCATACTGGAGAATTGCCCAGGGCTTTATAGGGCAGATGGGGTACATCTCTCTGGCAAAAGAATAGATAAATTCAACGTAGAGCTGGGGGAGGCAATGGAGCAATGGAGACTGAGAAAAAAAAACATAAGCAAGATGGGGGGAAGCCCACATTCTAATGTAAGCTGGAGGTGGGCTGATGGAGAAAAAGGAAAAGAAATGGGGGATGGAACTGCCCGGGGGGACACCTGGCCTGGGTGTACATCCAGGCTGGGGGAGAGGCCCTTTGGGAGTACACCCAAGGAGCACTAGAAGTGGGGAATGGGTGTGCATCCATACCCAGCAGGAGAAAGAGAGGTAATGGGAAGGAGGAGGACACTCAAGTGTACATCTGGGTGGCAAGGCAGTTAAATATAGATAAAAGGAGATTATGGTTTTGGTGACAAAAATGGTGGATTATATGGAAATAATGAAACAAAGATGAAAATGACCTCATACTCTCAAATGGGGACAGTGAGAGGATCTCAGATCTAGAAGTGGGTAGCCATTTGGGAACAAGTGACCACCAAACAGTGTGGTTCACAATAAACTCAGCTACAGAGTCAAGCCATACAAAAGTGAGGGTTCTGGACTTCAGGATGGCTGACTTTGGCAAGATGGGAGAGTGCCTTAGAAAAGCACTAGCAAACAGGTTAGAAGGAGGGGTGAAGCAACAATGGGGAAATATCAAAACTGCCATCACAGAGGCAACAAGCCTTTGTGTGAGGCAAATAAACAAATCAAAATGAAAGAAAAAGCCATTATGGTTCTCAAAAGAGGTGGCAGTGAAGGTTAGGGAGAAAAATATAGCATTTAGGAAGTATAAGAAAACACAGAAGGAGCAGGACAGAGAACTGTACCAATCAAGGCAGAAGGAAGCAGGGAGGGTAGTCAGAATAGCAAAGGCACAAACTGAGGAAAAGATAGCTAACTCAGTTAAGAATGGGGATAAAACCTTTTATAGGTATATCAGGGAGCGTAGAAAGACAAAGGTAGGGATAGTGAGGCTGAATAGAATGGATGGTGGGTGGGCAGAGAGTGACAGTGAAAAAGCAGGGATACTGAATGAATACTTCTGTTCAGTATTCACAAAAGTGGAAGTGGGGGAGGTGCCAAATCCAATTAGCAGAAGCACTCAGGAGAGGGGGCTCGATCCCAGTCCTTTCACAGAAGAAAGGGTTCTGAAAGAACTCCTAAAACTGAAGGTGGACAAAGCAATGGGGCCAGATGGAATTCACCCCAGAATTCTAAAAGAATTAAGCAGAGAACTAGTGACACCACTGACTACCCTTTTTAACAAATCATGGGAGGATGGTGTGGTACCAGAGGACTGGAAGAAGGCGGATGTGATTCCCCTTCACAAAAGTCGGACCAAGACAGAGGCAGGAAAATACAGACCTGTCAGTTTGACCTCTGTGGTAGGGAAAGTGATGGAATCACTTATGAAGGAAAGAATTGTTGAGTACCTAGATGTCAGTGGGGCACAGGACCCAAGGAAGCATGGGTTCACAGTGGGAAGGTCATGTCAGACAAATCTAATTGATTTCTTTGACTGGGTGGCCAAAGTAGTAGACCAGGGAGGGGCTGTGGACATGGCCTACCTAGACTTTTGCAAGGCATTTGACACAGTCCCACACAAAAGATTAGTAGTCAAATTAACCAGCCTGGGAGTGGGTCCCAGGGTGGTAGCCTGAGGTAAAACATTGGCTGAACAACAGGACACAGAAGGTAATTGTAAATGGAGTCCACTCTGAAGAAAGGGGGGGTTACTACTGGGGTACTGCAGGGTTCAGTACTGGGTCCTGTCCTTTTTAATGTCTTTATAAGTGACACTGCGGAGGGACTGGAAGGAAAAGTATGCCTCTTTTGCAGATGACACAAAGATCTGCAACAGGGTTGATACACAAGGAGGCATGGAAAGGATGATAAGGGACTTGGCAAGGTTGGAGGAATAGTCAGAAGTATGGCAGCTTGGATTCAATGCAAAGAAGTGCAAAGTAATACACCTGGGAAACAAAAACCCAGGGGAAAATTACACAATGGAGGGGAGGTAGTAACAACGACAAAAATGGAAAGGGACCTGGGGGTAATCATAACAGATGACCTTAAGGTTGGCAAGCAATGTGAGAAGGCAATAGGGAGGGCTGGGGGGATACTGGGATGTATAGGGAGAGGTATCACCAGCAGAAAACAGGAAGTTATTATCCCCCTGTACAGACGGTTGGTGAGACCCCATATGGAGTACTGTGTCCAGTTCTGAAGACCCTATCTCCGCAAGGACATAGACAGGATGGAGGCAGTTCAGAGGAGGGCAACTAAAATGGTGCAGGGTCTGCAAGAGAAGCCATATGAGGAGAGACTAAAGGAGCTTAATATGTATACCATTGAGGAAAGGAGGGAGAGGGGGGACATGATAGAAACATTTAAGTACCTCAGTGGAATCAACAAAGTCCAAGAGGGTAGCATCTTTCAGAAAAAGAGATTTGCAAGAACAAGCTGACACAATCTGAAGATAGAGAGGGGACGACTCAGGGGCAATGTGAGGAAGTATTTTTTCACAGAGAGGGTGGTGGATGCATGGAACAGCCTTCCTGAGGAGGTTGTGGGGTCTAAAACTGTGGGAGAATTTAAGAATGCATGGGACAGACATAAGGCAATTTTTGTGGGGAGGGTAGGAAAAAATAGCCTGTTGGTTAAATAGGATCTACAGCTTATCCTCTAGGTAGGAAAATGGGCAGACTAGGTAGGCCAAGCTGTCCTTATTTGCCATCAAAGTCTATGTTTCTATGTTTCTATGATAATGTAAATATGAGGATTTAAAAAAGATGGAGAGTTTGTGATACGATATCTATGTAATAAACTGTTTTGCCTACTGAGCACCCAAAGCTTTGAGATGTGGCATGCTTTCTTTAGTGGAAAGGGAATCCAGGGAAAAACAGTTTGAATTACAGAATAATTTGTCAGTTTTTGCTCCTCAGTCAGCAATGACCACTACACAATTAAAATCTCCCCCCAATATTAACTTTCTGGATGTATACAAATGTGGTTTTATTAAAACAAACAAATTAGCTATTCCCTTCTTTATTTGGGGAGCTTATACATTAATAATATACATTCTATCATTCTGAAATAAATGTCCAGTAACATAGCTCTTCTGGGAACATTATCTCATTAATCTGGTTACTGTAATGTTAAATCCTTTAAATAGTACCCCCACTCCAACATACTTATCTTTACCAAAAGTCCAAAAGTTTGGACCTCAATTCCATAACTTTTTTACTTGACTTTTTTCTGAAATCCTATTCCTTCTAGTTTCTTGCAATAAAAAGATGTCAAAGGGGAGGTCTTTCAAAGTAGCAAACAAAAGTAAACTTCTTTTTGGGTTTTGAATATGGCTGACATTAACTGTGGTGATTTGGCACTTAAAATAATTATTCATATTAAATAATGTAGTGATGTGCACATCATAATATTACTGGTTTCACATTCTGTTTGGTAGTTGCTTTCCACTTCTAGTTTTAATTCCAGACTTTTGTTTCTTCTGTTTGCTTTTAACACTTAGTTTATTTCAGTCTTCATGTGTGTCTGAAGATAAAAGTTGTTGAGATGATCTTCGTGAGGAATATTCTGAGTCTAAAGTGATATCTAATTCCTCCTGATCTGATAGTGGCACATCACATTTATTTGTCTAATTAGACATCTGAGTCTGAGATATTAATTCTTATTGGTAGCTGATTAATACCACATATGAATAACAGTGCAGTGAAATCCACATGGAGAAAACAGCTTGAGTGAAAACAGCTACAGGGAAACTATTGTGCAGACATTACAGTGCTGTACCTGTAGCTGATTTCGCTCTCGATGACTAGTGGTGAGTGAAGTGGGCTCAATTCATTTCATGAAGTGATTCGCGGAGCAAAGGCAAATTCGCAGAGTACTCCAGAACGTGAATCAGAGTAATTTGCGTTATGATGGGTAACGCCAAGTCCATTGAAAACAATTACTTCACTTTACCCCACCTTCCTAGACCACTACTCCACCAAACTTAAAGGCGAAGTGCATTGAAAACAATGTACTTCACCTCACTTTGCCTTGTTTTTAAGATCCAAAGGTGAATTTTGCAGTGATTCACTGATTTTCAGGTCACATGGGCTCTATATTGTTCTGCACAGCCTCAGTTCAGGGTAGTGTGTTTAGGAAGCTGTAAGAGACAGTCTGCTCTGAGAGCTCTCTGTGATTCAAACCTTCTAAAAGCTGCTAAAAAAGCCTTTTTGAGTAATTTTTTTGCTCAAACTTCAGTTCATCAATTGTAGGAAACCCTCCTGTGCTCATATCATTGAGCGTTTATTGTTTGTGTGTGGATTTTGAATGTTAATGTACAACATTGAGTCTGTGTAGCAAGAGACAGTGAAAGTGTGCTTTGGGGGACAGTCAAATCTGTGGTGTAGGTAGATTAAAGTTGGAGAAATAGGGAGTTCTTTGTTTGTTGGTTATATTTTTATTATATAACTGACTGTGTTAATGTACACCCAATAATATTGTCAGTAATTGTTGACATTTTTTTCGCTGATTGTGTGTTGTGTGGATCTGGTGCAGCAGTTCATAATTTCAGGTTGTTTAAAATACATGGTATATTAGTGAAGTTTCAATTTGCTATGCATTACTTGTAGACAAATTGTGTGTGTGTGTGTGTGTGTGCAGTGCATGATATCAAATAATACACCTTTTATTGTGCCACAGTGTAATTACAGGCGCAGCAGTGTGAACCTGCTATCCACTGCAGTTGCATAATTTTGTAATGCCATTGTGGTAACTTTTGTTTGTTTTCTGCTTGCACTGCCATAAAATGTATGTTAGTGATCCCACCCCCACCAGCAAAATGAATTCTTTTCCAGATTGGATTATTTGTGACTTCAGCACCACTGGTTAGTTAAGGTGTTGTTGAACTTATGACTTTGCATCTGTATCTGTTGCTGAAGCCACAGCTGTTTTTTGGCTTGAAATCCAGTGTCCCCCCACCCAGAATGAATGTTCCAAAATCTAAATTTGTTTAGAATATTGTTGTTGCTCCCCCAAAAATGCCAGCAAAGAGACATGCAAGCAAAGCTCTTTCTTGCCATGGCACTGCTGCCAGTAGTAAGATCGTCTGTGTGCATGGTAGTACGTAGACACAGAAGTGCATTACTGATGTGAGGAAAGGTATTTCTCCTGATATGTTTTTTACAGCCAAATCAGTAGCTTCACTCATAGTTGGAGGAGATGATATTGTCCCAGCCAGTGGTGTTAGTGCAGTTGCTGGTGGTGGTATGAGTATTGCTGCCTCAAGTAGGAGGCAGTATGGTGGAGTGGTTTAAGGCTTTGAGGTGCAAATCTGGAGACCTGGATTTGAATCCCACAGCCCCCTCTTGCATACTATGTGACCATGAGCAAGTCACTTAACTTCCTTGTGCTCCCAGGCTGCACCTGTAAACATGCTTTCAGCTTAGTGTGTCCCACCTGGTTAAATAATTGATAAAAAAAAAAGTTCCACTTCTGACCAGTTTACCTTGTCCAAAAATATAGTGGAGTGTGAAGCAGTGTGAGTGAGTGGCGGTGTAGATGATGTCATACTTCCCAGTAACATCCCAGTAACTGAACATGAGAATTCTGATCATCATGTCAATGCTAGCATACAATGTGACATTTCTTCCACTAGGGTTCAGGTCACACATTTGCCATGCAGTGATTCACAGTGTGGTGAAAAAATATCAGGTGATGGTGGTGTTGATGATGACGAATCTGATGATGCTGATGTTCCTGTGGTTGCAACATGCAGTCCACATGCCAGCATCCAAGCATAAGATGTGGATGTGGGTGATGATGATGAATAGGATGATGTAAATGACCCCAGTTGGAAACCGGAGAAAAAGAAATTCAAAGTGGATGTATCTGGGTCTGTTTGCATTAATCACCCCCCCCCATAAAAAGTTGTGATTTACCAGTTTCGGTTGATGGTGATGATGATGATGATACGAACATACGAAATTTGCCAGCAGATAAAGGCCTAGAGGTCTATCAAGTCTGCTCGAATGTGCAGCTAGCACCCCTTATTCTGCAGCTGCCCCTCCCTTCCACCCTTCCCCTTCATTAACCCTCCCCTTGTCCTGTCCCATCCTCGTTTGAAGCAGTCCACTGTTCTACTGCATACCACTTCAGCAGGTAACGATTCCACCCAGCCACCACCCTCTCTGTAAAAAAGTGTCTCCTCATCTCCCTCCTGAACCTTCCTTGCTCCAGTCTCATATCATGGCCCCTGGTGTCCCTCCCCTCCCTTACTTTGAACAGCCCCTCTGTACCTGTCTTGTTTATTCCTTTCATGTATTTAAAGGTTTCAATCATGTCACCCCTGTCTCTCCTCTCCTCCAGTGAGTACATGTTCAACTCCTCCAACCTCCTCTCGTATGATAAGTCCCCCAGCCCCTTGATCATCTTTGTCGCTCTGCACTGCACCCCCTCCAGTAACTTAATGTCCCTCTTCAGATACGGATGCCAGTACTGCATGCAATACTCCAGGTGTGGTCTAACTAATGACCTATACAGTGGCAGAATCACCTCCTCCCTCCTCGAGGATATACCCCTTGCAATACAACCCAGCATTTTGTTGGCCTTTGCAGCTGCCTTCCTACATTCTGCCGAGTTGTTCATTGACCCTGTAATGAGCACACCAGATCCTTCTCCTCCTCTGTCTGGGCTAGCTGCACTCCCCCTAGCTGGTAACTCCTCCTTGGGTTCTTCATCCCAAAATGCAGCACCTTGCACTTTTTGGCATTAAAGCCCAGTTGCCAGGTGTCTGACCAGGTTTCAAGCTTTGCCAGATCATCCTGCAACCCCTGCCATCCCCCTAGGTCATCCACCACTGCGCCTACCTTGGTATCATCAGCAAACAGACTGATCTTGCTCTTGATGTCCCATGATATGTCTGCAATGAATATCCCAAACAACACTGGTCCCAACACCGAGCCCTGTGGAACACCTCTCATCACTGCCCTTGGGTGTGAGAGCTCCCCACACACCACCACCCTCTGTTGCCTTCCCTGCAGCCAGTTTCCTACCCATCTCACCAGTTTTGCACCCACCCCTGTGCCTACTAACTTCCTTCCCAGCCTTCCATGTGATGATGTCAAGTGTCATGATGATGATGAGGATGATGACCCAGTAATAATGATAGGTAGTCGTGGTGGTCAGTTGCAGTCCAAGTTTGTAGCACACCCCCACTTCATGGCTTAAAAAAACAGAGTCCAGTTAGTAGCATCAGGGACATGTTAAAACTAGAGCATCGGAATCCCTTGTTTGGGATTTTTTTGTGCAAGATGCAAATGATGAGTCAGTTGCAATCTGCCAGGTTTGCCATGCACGTGTGAGTCAAGGTAAAAAGGGGAGCCATCTGGGCACAGAAGGACAGCATACACATCTTAAGAATAGGCACATGGCACTATGAACTCAGCACAAGATGGCAGCTAATACCATAGAGGGGAGTTCACCCTCGTCATCAACCATAACGAGCATGTTATCCCCTTCTATGACTGTTACATCAAGTAGGAAATTAAATGTGTGCAGTAGTGATGAAATAAGAGCAGAGGATTACTACAGGCATGATGAGGTGGAGGAACATAATGATTCTGAAATGTTGTTCAGTGCTGGTGAGAGTAGCAGTTTTGGTGGTGGTGGTGGTAGTGGTGGTGAATGCAGTATGTCTAGTGCAAGTGGTACATCAACCCCAGTTGGTAAATCTGGAAAAATAACTGCATTTGTGGGTTTGTCATTATCACCTGTGCAACCATCTTCATCAAATGTCCACACTCCACCCCCTGCCATTCACAGAGCAGAACCATTTGTCATCACATCCCATGTAAAACATTTGTCAGCCCACGTTACAGTGTTTTTGCGCATAAGCTGAAGTACCCACCCAATCATACATTGTCACGTGAACTTAATGCTGCTGTAGCTGAAATGCTGGCAATTGATCTTTTGCCCTTCTCCTCTGTGGAGAATTCTGGTTTATGGCTGTTTGCTGCTTGTGCCTGTCCAAAATCGAAAGTCCCATCCTGGACATGCTTTTTGATAGATGCTGTCCCCGAGTTGTACAGTACTGTGTCCAACTCTGCAAGACATGCCCTTCAACATTCCTCCTCTCCCTTCGTCCATTTAAGTATGGATATGTGGACAAGTGGTAAAACAGCGGGGAGTTCATATTTGTGTATAACTGCACATTGGGCTCAGGTGCCAGGTGTTGTTTGTGCTGTTGGTAGTGTGAATAATCAGTACAGTAAGGTGAAGTGTCATGGTTGCAATCTTCCAGGAATTCGACAGCATGCAATGATTGCTATGCACAATGTGACCTGTTCACACACTGGTGAAAATATGTTGGACTTGGTACTGATGGAAATTGACAAGAGATTGAACCCCCTGTCCCTGAGAGCTGGGTTCATAGCAAGTGACAAAGGGTCAAATGTGGTGAAATGCATCACAAATTGTGGCTTTGTTCATGTTCCATGCATGGCCCACTGTTCAAATCTTGTGGTGCAGGAGTTTCTGCAGCACCCTGATGTAAAGGAAATGCTGACTGCTGCATGACGTATCTGTTCTCACTTTTCGCAATCTGCAAAAGCCCATGACTAACTTCGGCAGTTGCAGATCCGAAACAGCCTCCCTCAGCATCACTTAAGCTGGACGTTGTTGCCCAGTGGAACTCCACTTTATACATGGCAGAGAGGTTGTATGAACAATACAAAGCCATCTCAGAATATCTTGTTGTGCACACTAGCCGTGACAGTTCTGGGGCCCCCATATCTATGACGACTGAACAGTGATGCCTCATGGATGCTGTAATAACAATTTTGCAGCATTTTGAACATGCCACACAGGCAGTAAGTGGCAAGTCTGCCTTCATTAGCCGATAAATTCCACAGCTGTGGGTGCTGAGGCAGACAATGGTGAATGTACAGCATAACCTTGATGTTGCCGGAGACAGTGCAAGCAGTATGTTGCTGAAACACATGTTGACAGTATTCGACCAGAATCATCACATCTTGAGCATTCAGCATAGTGACAACTTTGCAATAGCAACAATGCTGTACCCACGATACAAACATGGGATTGCCTCAGTACTGGAGGAAGGTCCTGAACAGGTAAAAAATGTCAGTGGGCAACTGGTGCACTTGGTTCATGGGGCACAGAAGTCATGTGCCAAGGTCAGCAAACCTCAGCAGCATAATCAGGCTGAAGGTGAACCTGGTGGAGTATCAAGCATATCCTGTTCCTGTAAGGGGATGGGAACTGCAGTTCCAGGTGGTCTGTCATTCAAAGCTGTTGGCATCAACCCACTTTGGGAGGCTTTGTCCCAAGTGGGGATTTGTGCAGGGCCAGATTAAGGCATAGGCACAATAGGCCTGGGCCTAGGGCCTCATCTGCTAGGGGGGGCCCTTCATTTATTCCCCTTGATTCACTTTTTCTTTTTTTTTCTCCACGGACTAGTAGTCCGATGATAACTTATGGCAGTAAAATGCATTTTGGGGGGGGGCGGTGCCACAGCGGGCAAATTAAATTTATGGGCACACACTGCGCACGAGACTGAGGTGAGCTAGCTAGCCCCCCAACCAAGAAAGACCTCCTGGAGGCTCCTCACAGTCTAGAAGACAATCCGACCAATCAGTGGTGTGATCTGTTTGTGTTGCCGGCTTGCCGCCGCATTGAGTCACATGGTGCTCTGCTCGGATTCCGATTTGCGATCACAGTTTTGTGTGGCTAATAATAGCCATTGCCTTCCCGCCACTCCAGATAGTCCTGTAGTTTGCCTCTCCATCCTCCTCATGGTGGATGCACGCAAATATTTCTTCCGTCATTGTACGTTGTTCCTTCCAGCTCCGCCACCTCGCTCTCAGCGCTAGCACTCCGCAATCCCGAGCCGACAACCCGACTTGCTTCCTCCGAGGCTCTGAGTCCTGTCGAAATCGATCAATGCCCGTTACCTCAGCCTGCCGCGGCCCACTGCCGCCGAAAGTCTGTCTGACCCACCGCGCCCGTGATGCCCCCTGGCCTCCTGTGTGGCCTGCCACCTCACCCTCCCTGCTGCAACCCTTCTGAGTGCCTGCAGTAGGTACCACACCACCTCGCACTCGCGTGTTGCACTTGCGGTGTCGCCGCCTGCCCAGCCCAGGTCTGCCTGCCTGCCCAGTGCCACTGCCCACAGACACCCAGTGTCTTGCCACTGCCAGCAGAGTGCATCTAGGAAGACTGACTCAGGACAGAAAAGAAGTAAAGAACAACAGAACCTGACTTCCTTCAACCAGCAGCAGGTAAGGCAGAGAGTCAGAGAAGAAAATTAAATCAAAGTTGTTTGAGTTGGACCTGTCCTCTCCTCTACAGATGAAGAGTAAAAAGTAGAGCAGGAGCAACAGTCACACAGGCTATTATTGTATTGTTGCTGTGGCCAGAGCTTTTAGTGTCAGCAGTGCTTGTGCTTTTTTAGCAGATAGTCTGGGTAGAAGCCTTCAGTAGAAATCCCCCCCCTTTTCTTAGTTCAGAATGGGGGGGGGACCAAGAAAAGTGTCAGGATGAGGAGGAAGATGTATGTACTGCATACCTCTCAAGCTTTTGTCATCACTGAAATGAGGGACATGGACATGTTTTGCAGTGCTCCCAGATCTACAGGGATTCCCATATTTTACGGGGTTTGGGGGTTAAAAAAGGGGTACGGGAAGGATTTCTTACTTTTGAACAATCTACAGGAGAAATTGGTGCCGTCATGGGGAAACATTGCTGCCGAGTGTCCCAGACAAGAGTTACACAAGCCTGCCTCTTGATTGGTTCAGAGACCCAGTCATGCTCTGATCATGCAGTGACTGTGGTCTCTGATTGGCTATGTGCAAATTCTTTGATACAGTGGCTGGCCCGGGAATATTTAAACTGGCTATCCAAGCACCATTCCTTACTTTTTGCCTGATTTTGCTGCCAGAGAAAGGAGAGTGCAAGGATTATCCACAGTTAAGCTCGCCGTTGCCTGCCACCACGTGTTTTCAGCATTCTGATCTCATCCCGAGACCGGCAACCTCACCAGCTGAATCCGATCGAGAGAGTCCAGTCAAGTGAGGAGACCTGACCTGCCACTGTCCCGCCAGTCCCTACTCCGTTTTGTCATCTAACTAGTACTGCAGACCAAAAGGAGACATCTCGTTCTTATCCCTGAGCTGCCTGTTTTTCACTGGAGACCTGGTCAAATGTTTAAAGTAAAAGTGAAGCCAGGCAAGCATCCCCACCGAGACTGGTGGTTCTGTTTCTTTTGAGTCAGCCTTTAGAGCCCAGATTCCAGCATCTTGGAATGGAGCCTGATCCCTGAGCTGCCTTCTCACCGGAGAATCTGCAAAAAAGGTAATAAAAATAATAATCTGTCTCTGGGGGTTACGCTCTTCAATGTAAATTGAAATGCAGTGAAATAACTGGTTTGGGTTACCGGCTGCATCTTCATCCTGAATTTTCTGTGCTTTACTGCTAAGTAAGCTCCAGGGACATTGGGGATTGGGGGAGTGAGACTAATATCTAGGCTAAATTCAAATTGCTCTCCTTAATATCTTTACCCTAAGGTCTCTCTTCAGCTATGTAGGAACTTGTTTTCAAAATGCACAATTCAATCATGGTTAGCCTGGCAGAGGACATGAGCTTAAAACAACTTTGAACACTATATCAGGCCTTGATAATAAAATCAAATGGCATGAAACATCTTATTTCTTAAGTTGTCCCTAGCCTGACTTTAACTTTGTTTTTCAGTGGTTTATGGTGGTGCTTGTAGTGTGCCCTGGTGTCATTTTTGTGCAATTTGCTTCTTGTGTGCTATACAGTATGTGGCAGCACTATGTGTTTTGTTTTAATTTTGGCTGATCTGGCACTTAAAACAATGACCAGCCACCGGTGCCAAAGTATGAAATACATGTTTGTGGTGGGTTGTCCTCTGCTGCAAGTCAGTGGTGTAGCTAAGAAAATAATATTGGTGCACTAGAACACTCTGCATATTTTCTTTGGTTCTCCCAAGCTGTATTCACCTTTGGCTGCCTGGGACAGAGTGCACTCAGGGAGATCATGTCTGATTTTTAATTTAATAGATTTAAAAAAAAAAAAAAACTTCCTTCAGTCACCAGAGTCAGGATGGGAAATAATTCAGGTGTGTGTCCTCCTGTAGATGGCCATTGGGACAGAGTAGGTCAGTTTTAATTCTTAAAGTAAATAACAGCACTTAAAACAGCCAGAACATGTGTTGTAGTGATTTTATTGACAACTATAATGACGCCAATTGCAAAAATAAATTGGCTTGAGAATACAGGAAAATCTACAGGAAAGTCACCCCAGTTTTACAGGGACAATACAGGAAAAATTAGGGTCTGCTACAGGAAAATGCTTTGGCCGATCTGGGAGCACTGTGTTTTGACACCCAAAATGAGGGACAATGAGGACACAGACGGAACCTCAGAATGAGAGGGACATCCCAAACATGGAGATACAAGCTCAGATGAATTTTATTTTGGATTAAGTATTTTAAATATTAAGAGTTTCTGCTTTAAAGTCTGAATTTACAGCAGCACCTTTGTGTGGACAGCACCTTTACCATGAGGGACAGAACAAAGGGGCAACATGAGGGATATTCCTCATAATGAGGGACACTTGAGAGGTATGAATTGTACTGTACTAGTAGGCAGCGAACTTTACTGCCAGGCTGCCAGACCAGAGATTGAGTGGTGTGGGGAAGGGGGACTCTCGTCTCATACATCTCAGCCGCTGTCTGTGATTATGAGGGACTGGAAGGTCCTTGATCTTACTCAGTGATGGTCTGGAATCACAGTTTATGAGCTTTGGGAGCAAGGGAGCCCCATAGGGGTGCTATCTTTAAACTATGAGCCCCCTTTCCCATTGTAAGTCAATGATAGTGATGCGTGAGCTACTGGGGCTCACTTAAGAGCTGTGGGGGGTGAGCCCTGGTGACAATTCCCCAGTAATTCCAACACTGAATTTTCACCCCAAATTGTTCATACTTCATCCATTCCACATGGAAAAGGTGCTGCCCACCCAGAGAATGTGTGAAAGCAGAAGGTGAAGCTCATAATATTAAGATGCTAACACAATGGCTTTCACAGAGTTCTGAGCTTGTATCTCCATGTTTGAGGATGGATATATGTGTCTGTGTTGTGTGTGTGTGTGTGTGTGTTCTCATTATGGGAGTGTCTCTCATTTTGAGTGTCTTTGTCCCTCATTTCAGTTACAAAAGGTAGAGAGTTATGGGAGGGACTCTTCAGTTGTACTGCAATTTCAAATACCTGTTATTTGGGAGAACAATTTGCTCTGCACTGGTTAGATAATGCTGTGTCTTGTGCTTGTAACTGTTGAGGATTCCAGACTGTCTTGTATACACCTGTTTCTTAGTATGTTCAGGTTGAAAAAGTTGTCTTTAAAACAAACAGCATAAATACAAATCTCTGGGCTCAGCAGGTGGGGAGGGAGGAAGGAGTACAGTGAGTGAAGATGGGTACAGTGAAGGAGGAGGTACAGGCAGATGATGGGTGCTGGGGCAGGGGTACTGGTACAGCAAACGTGGAGACAGAGAAGCATAATGGTGAGTGAGCATAAAAATTAATGAAGCTGCAGCCTGCACCACACGAGTGACAGGTACAGTCAGCGAGTGAAGTCATGAAGTGCAGGGCCCCAGGGTAGAGTAAGTAGAGCAGGTGGGGATGGACGGGTACAGAGTGTGTGAAGGTGGTACAGTGATGTGAAGGAGGAGGTACTGTATCGTTGGGTGTGTCATCTTCGGATGAGACGTTAACTGAGGCCCTTTCCACCCATGCTGGTGTTGTCCTGGTGGGTGTCCAGGTGGAAATAAAAAGAACCCAGGCACTGTTCACAAAGAGTAGAGTAGGGGACATTCCTGGTGTCCTGGCCAACATTCCCTTCCCATAAACCAGTTCATGCAATTGTCTAGCTGTGTGTGGTGTTGATGTGTGATATGGCTGCCACTACACATTCAGTCACTTCACTACCAGTCTAGCATTGCTTGTAAAACACTTTGGATACACTGTGTATGAAAAGCGCTATATAAATGCAGATTCTCTTCGCCTTCAGTGTGGATTTCTAGCACATTTAATTTGCATGCTTGTGATATATAATTGAAAAGAGATAAATAGGCTATGTGAAACTGCTAGTAGTATTATTTTTACTTTGCTTTCACACCATAGTGCAAGAAATCATGTAAAGGTTACTAAGCAGTTCATAGGATAAAAAGGTAATTCATACTACATTTAGTGAGGTGCAAAGGTAAAGGTTGCCTTTTCATAAAGCATAGCAAGCCATCGGTTGCATTATAATAGCGAAGTGGTGGGGAAGGAGGGTGGCATAGGTGTCGGAGGGTTGGGAGGCGTGAGGGTTCCAGAGGGTGGCATGTGTGTCAGAGTTTGTGTGAAGCAGGGAGCAGGCATGGGGCCAGATAATGTGTGGGGGGGGACTGGGGAGGGGGCAATAGTGTCAGAGGGTAGGGAGAGGAAGGTGGCTGGGTGTCTGAGGGTGGGCAGTGAGGCTGGCTGGGTGCCAGAGGGTGGTGGGGAGGAGTAGGATGCCATGGGTGTCAGAAAATGGCAGGGGATGAAGGGAGCATGAGTGCTAGAAGGTAGTGGGGCAGGAAGCATGAGTGGAGAGGGTGGGGAAGGAGAGTGGTATGGGTCCAAAGGCTAGGGAGGGGGTATGGGTTCCAGAGGGTGGTGCAGGGGGCTTGAGCCAGAGTGGTGGTAATGGAGGCAGCATGTTGGTGAGAGGCTGGGGGAGATGGGGAGCATGGGTGCCAGCAGGTGGGGAAGAAGGGAGCATGTTTACCAGACAGTGAGTGAGGAGGATTTCATGGATGCTAGTGGTGGCAGAGGAGGATGGCATGGTAGAAGGGTGGGGAAGGGTTATAGCTGAAGGATGGTTGAGGAGGATACATGCATGGGATGGTAGAGGTGGTGGAAGAGTTGGTATTGGGTGCCACAGGGTGAGTTGGGGCTGGGGAGGGACAGAAAAGCAGAGGGTGGAGAGAAAGGGCATGAGTGCCACAGGGGTGAGAAGAAGAAGCCAGATGGTTGCATGGATACCAGAGGGTGTTTGTGGGAGACAGGCATGCATGTCACTGTGGGTGAAGGTAGGTGGCATGCCAATGTAATCAGACAAAAAGATGGTGGGTGCAGTGGTTCTGGCTGTGTTGAGCCCCAGTAGGCATGCTAGGAGGGCATTTGGTGATTTGGCTGATAGATGTAGCAGGTGGCGATTGGCTTGACTGGTGGTCCTGATGACTCAGGTAAAGTTACTAACTGTACTGGAGGTGGGATGAGTTATTTGGCACCAGAGAGGTAACCAGTGGGGCCCATGGAGCTCAGTGCTGGGGCTGGTGTTGTTCAATGTCTCATTAATCACATTGAAGATGGCATTAAGGGAAAATGTGCCTATTAGCAGATTACACAAGCTCTGTGGGACAGTGGACACAGCTGAAGGGATACAGAACCTACAGGAAGATCTGGAAAAAGGTTAGGAGGTGGAGCTGGGATGGGCAGCTTCAATGCCAAGAAATGACAAGTTATGCATATTGGAGCTAGGAATCTCAGACAGAGTACCTTCCATGGTGGAGTGGGATATCTGCATCAGAGAAGGAAAACCTGGGGTGATGATCACTGCAGTGACCTACCTTTGTACAGCTCACTGATAAGGATGCATCTAGAGTATGGAGTTCAATACTGGCGCCCACACCTCAAAAGGGACATTAACTGCTGAGAAATGTCCAGAGGATGGATACAAAGATGATAGCCGGTCAGCAGAGTAAGGCATATGATGAGTCTGCAGGCACTGAACATGTACTCCCTGGAAGACCGGAGAGAGAGAGAGAGAGAGAGAGGAGATTGGGATGTTCAAGTACTTGAAAGGACAACAAGGTTGATAAGGAAGCTCTTGAAATTGAGTGGCAACTAAACACGAGGGGGCCAGTCTTAAACTGAGGTGGGTGGAGGTTTAGAGGGATGTCAGGAAGCACTTCTTCAGAGAGACGGTGGTGGAAACTTGGAATGCACTGCGGGAAGAGGCATCTCATTCAAGACATTGGGCAGCTTTAAGACAGGATGGGATAGGTATGGAGGAAGGTAAAGATCATGGGCAGGGAGGATGGGAGGAGTGAGGAGGGGAGGGGGTGCAGGAACATTAACTCAAGTCAGCTGTGGGAACTGCAATACTACGAGCAGACTTGATAGAATCAAATGGCTTTTTTTCTGCAGGCTTCTTCCATATGCTCATAGGTATGTTCGTATTAACACTTTTTCTCTTTTTGAATATCGTTTTTATCAGTCAATGCCACATGCGCAAGGAACGCCTTGGGAGAAAGGGACACTTGGAGGTGTGCCTGTCACAGGCAATCCCTGCTCCACTGAGCAGGCATGGCAGTCCCACCAATCAATGAGGTGTTAGAAGACAGCAGTGGTCTTCTCTTCAAAGAAAACCACTGCTGTGTGCTGGCACCTTCAAATCTTTTGGTGCCACGCTGGGAGTTTACACCCGCTGCGGCAACGCCCCGCGTCGTTCGCCGACGGGGTGCCCAATCCTGTCGGCTCCATGTCCCCCAAACAGTTTTCCCTGCTGCCATGCTGGGAGCCCACCCCAGCGTGGCAAACGTCCCGCGTCAGTATGAGTAAAAAAAAAACCTGTAAAAAGAAAAACGCTCCATCGCTGCTCTCCCACCCCCCCTCAACCCGCACCCACCCACTGCGCCCCTGCTTCCCACACCCCTCACCTCATACTTACCTCCGGAGTCAGCGACGATCATCGCTAACTGGAACATCGCCTGCACTCTTTCAAAGCCGATCACGAACTGAGGAAATGCCGGTAAGCTGTATAATGGGCTAGATGGGGTTTTTTCAACTTTGTTGCATATCTCAGGCATTTTTGGAATTTTTGCACCAAATTTTCAACATGGGGTTTTTGGGACCCCTTCTCATGAATTCTGTCACTGTCATGGCGTTATTCGGGCTCAGGGTGATTTCACAGTCACTGCGCGAAATCACCTTTCAGGGCCCATTAACGTAAAATGACATGCCTCATAAGATGGGATCTCAAAAGCCTATTTAGAAAATTTGGTGAAAAAATTCCTAAAATGACTGTTTTATTTGTGCCGCATTGTGTAGTCTTGACGCATTTTAGGTTTGCAAATTTTCAATATTTCCACTCCAGATTTCAACATTGCCATTTTACCACACCTCCTTATGAAGCAGTGCAGTCACTTTCACATCCTGCCCAAAATGTTTTCACCATGTAGCGCATTGAATAGCACAGTTCTACCGCACATTCGTAAGTTCGCAAATTTCAATATTTGCACCCAATGACTTCCAAATACCTAAATAGCACATAGAAGCAAGCAACATTCGGCATTGACAAATGCTTGTACTTTGTCACTGATTTTTTAAGCCATGTCCAAGTGCCAAATACCACTGCAAATACCTGCAAGCTTAACGCTCAGCATTGACAAATGCTTGTTTATAATAGTATTAGCAGCAGGACTCCAGGAGTTAGATTAATAGTCAGTTAATGAGTTAATCACCTTGGAGCAATATGGCACTTGGCTCCACCCTCATTCTACATTACATCCCTTGGGGATAACAGAATGTAAGGAGGGTTTAGTTTTGTACAAAACAACTACTCTTTTTGGTCTGCGTCTGGTACAGTCTGAAATAGATTCTGATCTGCATCTGCCCCTCTTTTGTTAGCATAGCATGGTCATTTTATTAATTAGATTTAGATGTTGAAGTCTGAATTTAATTTGGGTTGCTTTGTTGGTTGCATATAATTTTGATCTAAATATTGCTGCCTCACCTGGCTGTTTGGTGTATCTAGTATGCAAAGATCTTGGAAGTGTAATCATGGAGTAAAGTTTCTTCCCTTCCAGTAGTGTTTATTTACCTCCTTACTTTGTTTACAATATATATAGGATAGTGTATGGATCACTATACACAACAAGGTTATTCTCAACTGAGTGGTTACTATGCCGACTGGATGACCTCGAGAGGTCTCTTGGTCGGCATAGTATCCACGAGTTTGAGAAGGCCGTGTTGTGTATAGCAATCCATACATTGTCCTATATAGCGTATGGTGTCTCCCCCCCCCAAAAAAAAAAAAAAAATATATACATTTGCCACCTACATTTTGTTTGTTTCCTGAGCAGATGTCTCAATGCTTACTGCCGTGTTAGCCCTGGTTGCAAGGATGCATAGCATGGTTGTTAGGGACCTGGCGCATTTCAATTGGTTGACTTTCGGGTTTAAAAAAATGGCGGCTGATCGCCTGGCTTAGTGAGAGGACAATCATTCGAGGACTGGATATTGAAAAATTTATAGCAGTCTGGTTGATCCTGCAGCACAGTAAGAATACATTTAACTTATCTGGTTGTTCCTGTCTTTTTGGTGTCCTGAGGCTGTGGATCTCTGCTCAATCCATTGCCGTGAACCTTAGCTGATGATGTACGTGCTGCAGCAGAACGAAAAGTCGTTCTGCTGCAGTACGGATGTCACTAGTGCAGCAGAATGACTTTTTACACAGCATGGAAATCCATGCTGATTCACTGAACTATGATCCAGTCCAGATCAAAAGCTGTGCAAAAAGAGTCAGGACCAGGACCATCCCCTATGGCCCAGACAACCTACTTAATGACAGCTGTGCATGAAGACAGATGTCAGCTGGAGGGTGATCCAAGACAAACAATTTCCTTATCCTGATTTAAAATTTTTGTCCTCACTAGTCCTTCAGCTGGTATCTGTCTTAGTCTCCAGTGTGTGTGCACTTATTAAGTAGGATTGTGAATGATGGGGGGTGTGTACTGTCAGACCTTTTAATATCTCAGGTTTGTGTACTAAGTGCCCGTGCTATTCTGAGACCAGCCATAGACTGTCAGCTACAGTACTTCTGGAAGTGCCCCCACAGCTCACCGTATTAGAGTTTGTACTTTTTTCAGTTTTCCATTCTTTGGTAACTGGATAAGGCACAATGTACATGAAGCCTGTTTCCTGGGGACGTGTGTCTTTTGAACACTGGGAGGACACTTCAAGGGTTAAGTGATTTTCATGTATTCACACAGTATGCAAGATGTTCTGATGTTGTGGGGTTCATATCTTAACTGTCTGGATGTAGAATGTTACTTCAGTTTGTTTTTCTTTAAGTACTTAATACATCCACACTTTTGGGGGCAGGCAATTTGTAGGTAGGGTAAACTTGTAGAGAGTTAGTGGTAAGTGATCATAAGCTTGGTGTATTTTCAGTGACAAGATTCTTTGTTAATGTTTATTAGCAGAGATAATATTGTAGAAAGATGGAGTCGCAGCACAGCACGGAAACATTCAAGTGGGTCACAGAAGCTTAAAACATGCTAGGATCAAGTAGAAAGAGAGAAACAAATACAAGCAAAGGTCTGCAAGTTAACAGATTTTCTTGCATCAGGCAGCAGTGCTAGAGAGATAAGGAGGCTGTTGGTCAGCAATGTCAGGGTAGCAGTGAGGAAGGCATTAGAAATGTAGACACCAATGTGTCAAATATTGCAATGGAAATGATGGATGCAGGGCCTCTGAGGAAAAAACAAGCAAATGTTGTTTCTGCATTCCTAAGTCCAACATCATCATGATGAAGAAGTCAAACCATTATTTACCATGAGAGTCCTTTTGGAAAGTGCCTAGCAGTTACTGCTACATGCCATGGGGTCACAAAGGTCACGTTGTCAGCACCATGTGCAATCTAATTCTCATTTGACAGCAATCCAGTGGTTCCTACAAATACAGAAGTTACTAAGAAACAGGTTACTGATATTTGCTATCAGATTCAAGTTGAAAAGTTTCACAAAACACAGCTGTACAGCAACATCCAACACAGTGAACATCTGTATGTAAGAACTTAGGAATTATTTCATAGATCGTGACGTTGACCAGAACATATGTGACTTCCAAGTCCATGCATTTGTACTCAGATAAGAAGCGTTATTTATCCAAGGATCTTTTCTAGAATCATGTTAAATGGTGAATGTAGGACACAGGATTGGCTGATTTATTCTCCTTCAACTGGGAATAGTCTTCTGTTATGTCTGTAAGCTCTTTCAGTGAGGAATACTGCATTCTCACAATCTGGTTTCAGTGACTGGTGCAAACTTCGTGTAAAATGACCATGAACACAGTCATGATCACAGGATGGCGAATCACACTACATAAAAGGAAAAGGACTGCAGGATGAATTGATGCTGAAATTGTAAAACAATATCAGAATGGTATCAGTACTGGAAAATGTACTGAAACGTGTCGTTGCTGTGGTTCGCTTTCTGTCAGAACGTGGATTGGCTTTTCGAGGTGACAATGAACTACTGGGGTCTCCGGTAATGGAAACTATTTGGGTAATTTAGATCTTATTAGCCAATTCGACCCTTTCTAGCTGACCACATAGCAAAATATTCGCAATGCTGGAAGAGGCGACCATCATATTTGTCCTCAACCATCTGCAATGAATTCATTGACCTGATGGGTAAAAACGTGATGCACACTATTGTGGAAGAACTAAAGATGGCAAATACTATTCTATTAGTGTTGATTCATCTGGATATTTCTCATGTGGATCAGCTGATTTCATTGTTAGATATGTCAAGCTGATGGAAATCCAGTTGAGACTTTTCTTAAGTTCATTCAATCCATAGTCATACGTCAGAAAATCTTGCAAACACAGTGATGTCTGTGGTTCAGGAATTGGGCATTGAAATAAAGGATTGCAGGGTCAGACATATGATAACGTGAGTAATATGGCAGGAAAATATAGCGCCTACAAGCCAGAATAAAAGAACACAACTTTTGGTGGACTTCATCCCTTGCTCTGCGCATTCCTTAAACTTGGTTGGGTCCTGTGCTGCTGAATGCTGTTTAGAGGCTGTATCTTTTTTTGGATTTCTTCAGGCACTGTACATATTCTTTTCAGCCCACACATCGTTGGCATATCATGAGGCAACAGCTGACTAGTGAGATGAAAGTACCAAAGTCACTTTCAGTTACTCGATGGTCTGCTCGAGCAGATGCATGCAGTGCCCTGTTCGGTGGCTATCAACATATGAAGACTGCATTACAGAACATGGCTGATGATCCTTCAGAAGGACCAAGCACAATGATGGAAGCTGAAAGTCTGGCAGAGAAGATGGAATTGTTGGAAACTGCACTAATGACAGCCATTTGGAATTCAGTATTACAGCCTGCATGCCACAAGTAAGAGTTTACAGAAAGTAGGCATTTTTTGAAGATGGTGGTAGATTTATATTCATCTCTAACAGGATTTCTCAAGAGATACGTAACAATTTTGATGAGTATGAAAGGAAAGCAAAAACGTTGGTTGACCCGAAGCGCCATACCAAGTAAGCAGATCATCAGTAGGCAAAGGCGTCATAAATACATGTTTGATGAACCAAGAAATGAAACAACATTAACAGGTAGGGAAAAATTTTGTGCTGAGACATTTCTTGTTATAATCGACACATTAAGTGCTGCCCTGCAGAAAAGAAAAGATGCTTATGATATATTACAGAAAAAATTTGAGTATTAACAGACTTTCACTCATCTGAATGTAAATGAGATACGATGGCAGAAAGTCTAGTTGCTGCATACCCTCAGGATTTGGAGGATTCGTTCACTGATGAATTTGTACAATTCACATCATTTGTTTCTTGTGAAGAAGACAAAGATGTTCTTTAACTGTGTAAACTTTTTGAAGGCTCAAGGACTGGAGTCAACATTCCCAAATGTGGAAGCTGCCTCGTATATATCTGTGCACACCAGCTGCAAACTGCAGGAGAACGGGTCATTTTCAACCTGAGTAGAGTCAAGAATAAATTAAGGAGCACAATGGACCAGGAAAGACTCAATGCCCTGACTATTTTATCTATTGAAAGTGAACTGGTTAGACCATAGACTTTGATGATCTCATCAGTGACTTTGCCCAACTTAAATCGAGAGAAAGAAACAAATCTAGGCTGACTAAAGCACTATCAAACATCATAATTCTAAAGGAGACAACAAAAGCTATCTGAGAAGACTGCCAATACCAGAGCCAGAATATCGTGAAAATGCCACACCTCAAGCCTGTGACCCCAGTGAAGCACACAAAATAGTGCTGGTGCTACAAAGGCTCCAGCTCCTGGAGATGGAGACTGACAGAAGTTGTCTGACAAGACTGATGCCAATATTCTGAGAGCCAGAGTACCGTGAAAAAATGCCACAACTCAAGCCTGAGGACCCCAGTGAAGCATTGCAAGAAATGAAGAGAATAGCATTGGTGCTAAGCAAAGTGCTCCAACGCACTGAGATGGAGGACTACAGAAGTTGTCTGACAAGACTGGATGCCAGTACCCTGAGCCAGAGTACCGTGAAAAATGCCACAACTCAAGCCTGTGACCCCAGTGAACCACACAAAATAGCTGCTTGATGCAAAGTGCTCCAGCTCCTGGAGATGGAGACGACAGAAGTTGTCTGACAAGACTGATGCCAGTACCTTGAGCCAGAGTACCATGAAAATGCACAACTCAAGCCTGTGACCCCAGTGAAGCACTGCAAGAAATGAAGAGAATAGCACTGGTGCTCAAAGTGCCAGCACCATAAGATGGAGATGACAGAAGCTGTCTGACAAGACTGATGCCAGTACCCTGAGCCAGAGTACCGTGAAAAATGCCCAACTCAGCCTGTGACCCCATTGCGACACTGCAAAATAGAAAATAGCGCTGGTGCTACAAAGTGCTCCACCTCCTGGACATGGAGATGACAGAAGCTGTCTGAGAAAACTGATGCCATGCCCTGTGCGAGTACCATGAAAATGCCAAAACTCAAGCCTGTACTGATGAACCACACAAAATAGTGCTGGTGTTAACGTGCTCCAGCTCCTGGAGATGGAGATGACAGAAGCTGTCTGAGAAGACCAATGCCAGTACCTCTGAGCCAGAGTATCATGAAAAATGCCACAACTCAAGCCTGTGACCCCAGTGAAGCACTGCAAGAAATGAAGAGAATAGCATATTGCTGCAATGGCTCCAGCACCATGAGATGGAGACAACAGAAGCTGTCTGACAGAAACTGATGCCAGTACCCTGAGCCAGAGTACTGTGAAAAATGCTCCAACTCCAGCCTGTGGACCCCAGTGAAGATACAAAATAGTGCTGGTGCTACAAAGTGCTCCAGCTCCTGGAGATGGAGACAACAGAAGCTGTCTGACAAGACTGATACCAGTACCCTGAGCCAGAGTACCGTGAAAAATGCCACAACTCAAGCCTGTGACCCCAGTGAAGCACTGCACTGCAAGAAATGAAGAAAATAGCGCTGGTGCTACAAAGTGCTCCAGCTCCTGGAGATGGAGATGGAGATAACAGAAGCTGTCTGAGAAAACTGATACCAGTACCCTGTGCCAGAGTACCGTAAAATGCTAGCAACTCAAGCCTCAGACCTAGTAAGCACTGCAAGAAATGAAGAGAATAGCATTGATGCTAGCAAAGTGCTCCAGCACCGTGAGATGGAGATGACAGAAGCTGTCTGACAAGACTGATGCCAGTACCCTGAGCCAGAGTACTCATGAAAAATGCCACAACTCAAGCCTGTGACCCCAGTGAAGCACTGCAAGAAATGAAGAGAATAGCACTGGTGCTAGAAAGTGCTCCAGCACCATAAGATGGAGATGACAGAAGCTATCTGACAAGACTGATGCCAGTACCCTGAGCCTGAGTACCGTGAAAAATGCCACAACTCAAGCCTGTGACCCCAGTGAAGCACACAAAATAGTGCTGGTGCTACAAAGTGCTCCAGCTCCTGGAGATGGAGATGACAGAAGCTGTCTGAGAAGACTGATGCTAGTACCCTGAGCCAGAGTACCATGAAAAATGCCACAACTCAAGCCTGTGACCCCAGTGAAGCACTGCAAGAAATAGAAGAAAATGGCGGCTGGTGCTACAAAGGTGCTCCACCTCCTGGACATGGAATGACAGAAGCTGTCTGAGAAAAGTGATGCCAGTACCCTGTGCCAGAGTACCATATAAAAAAATGCCAAAACTCAAGCCTGTGACCCCAGTGAACCACACAAAATAGTGCTGGTGCTACAAAGTGCTCCAGCTCCTGGAGATGGAGATGACAGAAGCTGTCTGAGAAGACTGATGCCAGTACCCTGAGCCAGAGTATCATGAAAAATGCCACAACTCAAGCCTGGGACCCCAGTGAAGCACTGCAAGAAATGAAGAGAATAGCATTGGTGCTACAAAGTGCTCCAGCACCATGAGATGGAGACAACAGAAGCTGTCTGACAAGACTGATGCCAGTACCCTGAGCCAGAGTACTGTGAAAAATGCCCCAACTCAAGCCTGTGACCCCAGTGAAGCATACAAAATAGTGCTGGTGCTACAAAGTGCTCCAGCTCCTGGAGATGGAGACAACAGAAGCTGTCTGACAAGACTGATGCCAGTACCCTGAGCCAGAGTACCGTGAAAAATGCCACAACTCAAGCCTGTGACCCCAGTGAAGCACTGCACTGCAAGAAATGAAGAAAATAGCTGGTGCTAGAAGGTGCTCCAGATCCTGGAGATGGAGATGGAGATGACAGAAGCTGTCTGAGAAAATTGCTACCAGTACCCTGTGCCAGAGTACTGTGTAAAATGCCAACCTCAAGCCTGTGACCCTAGTGAAGCACTGCAAGAAATGAAGAGAGGATAGCATTGATGCTACAAAGTGCTCCAAGCACCGTGAGATGGAGATGACAGAAGCTGTCTTGTAAGACTGATGCCAGTACCCTGAGCCAGAGTACAGTGAAAAATGCCACAACTCAAGCCTGTGACCCCAGTGAAGCACACAAAATGGCTGGTGCTACAAAGTGCTCCAGCTCCTGGAGATGGAGACAACAGAAGCTGTCTGAGAAGACTGATGTGATAGCCTGTGCCAGAGTACAGTATAAAATGCCACAACTCAAGCCTGTGACCCCGGTGAAGCACTGCAGAAATGAAAGAACCAGCATTGGTGCTACAAAGTGCTCCATCACCGTGAGATGGAATGACAGAAGCTGTCTGACAAGACTGATGCCAGTGCCCTGAGCCAGAGTACAGTGAAAATGCCACAACTCAAGCCCGATCTGTGAAGCACTGCAAGAAATGAATAAAACAATGTTGGTGGTACAAAACTATGCCAGGCAGCCAGCTCTACAGATGAAGAGGAAGATGTCTAAGAAGATTGATGTCAATAACCTTAATCTATGCATGGTGAGTGGTGAAAAACTTTTAATTGATGAATCTAAAGGATAACTTCTGAACTTTATGTATATTTATTAGTGTTTGCAATACTGATTATTGCTATGAGGATAGTTAAAATATTCCTGCAATCCTACTAACTAGGGTAACTACATCTTTAACTGTCTTCCTGACCTCTCTCGTCTTCTGGTAGATTGATCTGATATACCATGCTGAATAGCCGGTTGAAAAGGTTGTTTCAGCGTGAGCTGCAAGTCATTCTGTGTTTAGGAAACATTAATATTTGAATTGCTGTGGATATTTAGCTTGTTGTTGCAATGTTTTTTTAATTACATAGCAAGTCTGATAATGGATAATTACAGATATTTTTCTTGGACTACTATACAGTCACCTGTGCCTAGTGGGCCTATCCAAGTTACCAAATAATTTTATTTATGAACAAAAAAAATGGAAGGGAGCGGGGCTTGGCATAATGGGCAGGGCTTGCTAAAAGGCATTAGCCAACATAAATGGGGCCCCAGAGACCCCGATTTCCCTCAGACCTAGGGCCCCATCGAACCTTAATCTGGCCCTGGATTTGTGACATAAATTATTCTGGAGAACAGGATGGTGCATCAACGACTAGACTTAGTGCAGCACAGAGAATGGTTTAGTCATATTTGTCTGAAAACAGGCATCTGTCAATAACTGATGATCCTCTTTTGTATTGGAGTGGAAAGATCAGTGAATGGCCAGAGCTGACTACAGTGGCACTGAAGTACCTGACATGCCCACCCTCCAGTGTAAGTGTTGAGAGGGTATTCAGCTCAGCAGGTGCAATAGTTTGGGATTGTCGTAAAAACCTCTCTCCTGCAAATGTCAGTTTGCTAGTATTCATAAAAATAAATGAGAGGCACATACCAGCTCAGACTGCAACCTCAGTATTTGTACCCCAGCCTAGTCATGGTTTTGGTGATGTAGAAATGGACCATCCTGGTGGCACTGGCAGTGGCAGCATGAAACGGCCTACCACCGACGTAGATAATGACACAATGGAGAAAGAATTTCCCAGTGGTCAGACTTCAGACATAGATGATTGCAAGGGCAACTTTCTTTATGAGGATGATGATGAGATTAATGTTGGCAGGTTTTAACTTAAGTTGTTAAAAGACTGTCACATTTGCTATATGATACGTTTTCTTTTTCATAAGGCTAAATGAGTGTTCCACTTTAGAGTGACTCAAATTCCATATGTCACTTACTACATTTTGTAACAGAGAGCACAATATATCCTGGCCTCCTGTACCACCACCATAAGACCACTGTTAGTTTCTACCACCACAGGGAATGACTTTCTGTGCTCCCATGGACCACCACCAGAAGACTACTGTCCAGCCACTGCCACCAGAGTGAATGACTCTGGTGCCCCTGGACCACCACCTTAAGACCACTGTGCTACTGCCACCACAGGAATGACTTTCTGTGCCCCGGACCACCACCAGAAGACCACTGTTAGCCACTGCCACCACAGGGAATGACTTTCTGAGCCCTGGGACCACCACCAAGACCACTGTTGCCACTGCCGCCACAGGGAATAACTTTGTGTGCTCCCCTGAACCACCACCAGAAGATCGCTGTTAGCCACTGTCGCCAAAGGGAATGACTTTCTGTTCCCCCGTGAACCACCACCAGAAGACCACTGTTAGCCACTGCCACTCAAGACAATGACTTTCTGTGCCCCCCTGGACTGCCACCAGAAGATCACTTTTAGCCACTGCCACCAGAGGGAATGACTTTGTGTTCCCCCTAGACCACCACCAGAAGACCGCTGTTAGCTACTGCCAAGGCAGGGAATGACTTTCTGTGCCCCCCTTGACCACCACCAGAAGACCACTGTTAGCCATGGCCACCAAACAGAATGACTTTCTGTGCCCCCTGGACGACCACCAGAAGACTGATGTTAGCCACTGCCACCACAGGGAATGACTTTCTGTGCCCCCTGGACCACCACCATAAGACCACTGTTAGCCATTGCCAACAGAGGAAATGACTTTGTGTACTCCCTTGGACAACCACCATAAGACCGCTGTTAGCCACTGCCACTAGAGAGAATGACTTTCTGTGCCCCCCTGGACCACCACCATAAGACCGCTGTTTTCCACTGCCACCACCACCAGATGCAGGAAGATGTCAGAGGGAATGTCATCATGTGCCACAGCTATGACCACCAGCACCCACCATCAGTGTCATTCTGACAATGTTTTTCCATTACATTGTCCATGCCAAGGCAAAGGGAGTCAAACAGGAGACCACATCCATCAGCCACTGGCACAAGGCTTCTTACTATTAAAACTATAAAGTGAGTATATGTACTAATTTTTTTATGCTATTCAGCTTCCTTTAGCCGTGTAATTTGTTTTCTGTTGCTTTTCTGAGTTGCAATGGTCAAACACATACAGTACACTTATTTTGTTTTTTTTACAGGTTAACAACAAATGACTCTCTTTCGCTGAAAGTCGGTATCAATTGTACAGTAGCAGTACTGCCCACAGAAACCTATGGAATATCCATTTCCAATCCATACTGGTAAGTATATATATTACCAGTAACTTCCAACAGAAAGAAGGGTTAAAAAGTCAGGTTAGTTGATATCTTGGAGGAAGAAGACTTGGTTTTCTGGCCAAGGCACCTAGCTTCACCTGAGCTCTTTCCTTCTAAGACTGCTTGAAAGGCAGAGTAGAGAAACTTACCAGAGCAAGGGAGAAGGACTAAGACTTAGTTTGGCTAAGCAAGATTTACTGTGTGGTGGTGTTTTATTTTTTTACTCACAGGGATTGCTACTGTTTGTTTAACATTTCATTGCTTTATTTTTCTCTGATTCAAATTGTTGTTGCTGGTATACCCTTCTTCTGCATTATTACAAGGTGTGCCTACAGGTGTGTAAGCTAACATATTACTGCTGTAATCTTCTGATTCAAATTGTCTTTTGCAAGGTATATCTTCTGTTACTGCTTTATTTTCTCTGGACAAAGTGTTTCTTACAGGGTATATCTTCTTGAAATTATTACAGGTGGTGCTTTACAGGTTTTACAGTTTTATCTAACATTAGGATAAGCTTTCAGGGTTACTGCATTTGTTGTTGACTGATTGTTCTGCTCTTACCTCCTTGTTCTTTCATCTGGTTCTTCTTTAGGCAGGAAGGGCCCAGCCACCCACCCCATCCCCAACCACCCCACGCTCACCTTTTGTAGGGTACCACAGTTGTGACATTTCCTCTGGCAGAGCAGGAAGGGGCGGATCAGTGGGGCCTCCACAAGTGATCTCATTTACAGGGCACTAGTAATTTAACTTGTTATAACAAGTTAAACAAACACAATTAAACCACTACTTGCATTTTTTCCTTTTTTCCTTCTAATTACTCTGACTAGGTTACAAACCCAGCAACTTATTTGGAATGGATTTCATTAACTGCAGGTACTGTGGAACAATTTTCAGAAGGACAGTCTTACAGAGTTTAGGACACTGTCCTCATATGCTGTGCCTTTGGAGATCTTAGGGCTCAGCTCGGGCAGCATGGGCGAGGTTGCACACCTCAAATTTCATATTGAAGAGAAATACATTATAAGAACCACCCACCATTTCCCCAGCATCCAACAGAAAAACCTCGGCCGCAGAGGGTAGTTGGTCCAGGAGGTTGGCAGGTGGTTGGGAGGAGCAAATCAGGAGCCCCATCACTCTCTGCTCTCCAACACATTGCCTCCAAAACCATATAAACACTACAAACAGGTATTACCTCTCTCTGAAATCAAATAAAGAGGCAGAAGACACTGCAGAGCAGGACACTGCGGCATCAGGAGCTACACAACAAAACTCACCCAAATCAGGAACCAAAACTAAAAAAGCACAAAGGAAATCCAAAAACTTCTGATCATAGGAGACTCCATGATTCGGGGGTTGATATCCATCTCCAGCCAGGGTAATGGTCCGATGTCTCCCAGGTACATCAGCATGGAGAGAGACACTGACCGTGATCTAAAATTGTTCACAAAGCAGGAGAAAACATTGATGTCCTAGTACACATAGGGACTAATCGATCTCGCCAGCCGGTCAGTTGTGGAGACCAAGGAACACCTGACTAGGCTGGGTGACAACTCATCATCTATTCTGTCCGACATCTCCTTCTCTGAGATCCTGCCAGTCTGGGAGGGGCAGATGGACGGAAGGTCAGAGAATGGGAGATAGGGGAGCTAAACACGTGGCTCAAGGACTGGTGCCAGGAAAAGGACACAGATTTGTAGGGAGCTGGCAACAGTTCTGGGGCTGAAAGTTCTTCTAAATTTGATGGACGCATCTGACTAAAGAGGAGTCAGTGCATTAGGGCAGAAGTTTGGCGTCTTTGCAGAATATTTAAACTAGCAAATGGGAGAGGGGTGCAGCACCCCATATCGTCGAATGGAAGAACACCCTCCCCTCAGCTAGTGGTCAAACAGGAATTCAGCGTGTTTGCCATTCATTTGCATCACCAGGTAAGAAAAGGTTTGTCTCCCATCGATGCACAGGGTAATGCCAAACTTCACCCAACAACTAACACATAACCATCTGGCCAATGGAAAATCATGTACACAAATGCTCACAGCCTGAAATAAGATCCCAGACCTGCAGGCAATAATGTCAGAGGCTAAACTGGACATAGTAGCAATTAGTGAGACGTGGTTTACCAGTAACCACACTCTGGGAGACTTCAGTACCTGGCTATGTATTGTTCAGAAGAGACCGAGGTGTAAAGGGGGAGGAGGCCCTGTATGTTAATGAAAATATCAAAGCTACAGAAATTCAGAATACACATAAGGAGCCAGAAGAACTGTGGGTCACCCTGGAAACAGGAAATGGGACAGCCATAAGAACTGGGGGTTGTCTACAGGCCCCAGACCAGAGGGAGGACATAGACACATTACTGTTAGAAGATATACAAAACATGACAGCTAAAGGGAGGTTCTGATAATGGAGACTTCAACATGCCGGATACAGATTGGTCAATACCAGCAGGAACATCTGCAGAACTAGACTCATAGTGGATTCCTGCAGGAGGGCCTCAAACAACTGGTGCAGCAACCCACAAGAGACAGGGCTATCCTAGAGCTAGTACTGACTAACAAGAAGGGATCACAGATTCTCCAGGTAGAAGGTCACCTGAGCTAGTGACCATCACATGGTATGGTTCAATTTGCCATTACATCCAAATCATCCCATTCCAAGGCAAAAATATGGGACTTCAGAGGAGCTGACTTTGATAAGATGGCCAACAGAGTTAAGCTAGCCCTGGCAAAAGAAACACAGGTGAGGGGTACAGGCAAAGTGGGCAGCATTAAGGATGCAATACTTGAAGCAACATCCCATTGTGTTAGACAGAAAAGGAAGTGCAAAAGAAAAGGAAACCACTTTGGTTCTCAAATACAGTAGCAGAAAGGTCAGAGCCAAAGGCTGGCCTTCAGGAAATATAAAGAACACAGCGGGATGAAGATGAGGGGCATACCAAACTGCCTTAAGGGAAGCAGGTAAGGCAGTAAGGCAGGCAAAGTCCCAAACTGAGGAAACACTAGCACGAACAGTAAAAGAAGGTGACAAGACTTTCTATAGATACATTAGTGAAAGGAGAAAGTCCAGAGGGGTATGCTAAGCTTAATGGAGAAAGGGAGCATGTGAGGAGGAGGACCCTGTAAAGGCATCTATCCTAAATAGATACTTTTGCTCAGTATTTACTGAAGAGAAGGTAGGGCAGGGCCCACAGCTCAGCATCATGGACACAGAGGGGAGGGAGGTGAGCACTACTCCCTTCACAAAAGAAAGGGTCCTACAAGAGCTTGCTAAGCTCAGGGTGGATAAGGCAATGGGACCTGATGGCATACATCCCAGGGTACTTAAGGAGCTAAAGGAGGAACTAGCAGAGCCATTAGCAGGATTGTTTAGTGAGTCTCTGAGCACAGGAGATGTCCCAGAAGACTGGAGAAGGGCTCATGTGATCCCGCTCCACAAGAGCGGTAGCAGGGAAGGAGGGGAACTACAGACCAGTCAGTCTTACCTCAGTAGTGGGCAAGATTATGGAGGCACTCCTTAAGGAAAGGATAGTGCAACACCTGGAATCCATAGGGCACAGGATCCAAGACAGCATGGGTTTACAAAGGAAGGTCCTGTCAAACTAATCTCATAGATTTCTTTGACTGGGTAACCAGAGTGTGGTGGACCAGGGGGAGCAGTTGATGTAAGCCTACCTTGACTTCAGCAAAGCTTTTGACACTGTTCCATAGAAGATTGATAAATAAGCTGGGTAGGCTCAGGGTGGGTCAAGTTGGTCAACTGGGTGGCAAACTGGTTTACTGGCAGAAAACAGAGAGGTAGTAAATGGTATACAGTCAGAAGAGATGCAAGTCACAAGTGGGGTACCTCGGGGATCAGTCCTGGGCCAGTCCTATTCAACATCTTCATTAGTGACCTTGCAGATGGACTAGAGGGTAAGGCTTGTCTGTTTGCAGATGACACCAAGATCTGCAACAGGGTAGATGATCCAGATGGGGTGGGCAGAATGAGAAGAGATCTGGATAAACTAGCAGAATGGTCAGAAGAGTGGCAACTGGGATTTAAAGCAAGAAGTGCAAAATCATGCACATAGGGAAGAGAAACCTGAAGCCACTTATAGGCTGGGAGGGAGTTGCTAGCAGTCACAAAGGAAGAAAGAGACTTGGGCATCATCATCACTGATGACTAAAATCATCAAGCAGACCTCTAAAGCAGTAGGTAAGGCTAGGGGGTGTTGAGGTTGTATTAGCAGGCGTATCATGTCGTAAGAGGGAGGTAATAATCCTCTGTACAAGACATTGGTTAGGCCCATCTGGGTACTGCGTGCAGTATTGGAGGCCACACCTTCACAAGGACATTAACCAAATTGAGGCAGTCCAGAGAAGGGCAAGCAAATGGTGCAGGGACTGCATCAGAAGACATATGAGGACAGATTAACGGACTCCATGTGTATACCCTTGAGCAAAGGAGGGAGAGGTGATATGATCGAGTCATTCAAACACCTTAAGGGCATAAACAAGGTGAAAGAGTCTAACATGTTTAAATATAAGAAAAATAGCAGGACAAGAGGACACAGCATGAGATTAGAGGGAGGCCGATTAAGGGGAATGAGAAATTCTTTTTCACAGAAAGGGTGGTAGATGCATGGAATGGCTTACCACAAGAAGTGGTGGCTATGAATACAGTGCAGGGCTTCAAACAGGCATGGGATAGGCATAAGGGAGCAATACAAATGACTATGAATAGATAGGTCACTGACAGAGCAAAGGCCGATGGCACATTTATAAGGTAGAAAAAGAAATGGGCAGACTGGATGGGCCTTGCGGTCCTTATCTGCGTCAACTTCTATGTTTCTATGTTTCTATGTTTCCTTTTTTTCATAAGAGTGCAACAAATCCAACTGAGGATTCATAAACTAGGTGACGTGTACATTACAAAAAATATTTCTACAACATATCATGCACTGTATTCCAAATTTGCAGCTGTGCAGCCATGACAGTGTTGAAAAAGTTGGACCCAGGTTGTGTTACTTGACAAGATGTGGTTTTGAAATGTAACTTGAGTTGAGATGCAGGGACACTGACACAGTGTATTTGTTACACAGCCTGGTACTAAATTAAGTTGTGATCTGTTGATTGCAGTGGGACATCTTGCTGTCTGTGTTAATCCAGATACCTGTGTAACAGCCACGGCTTAAACATAATGTGTTACTACTGCAATCAAGTTGTAATAAGTCCTTAATTTCTTTTTTAAGGAAACTTCCAGATGCTTTGCTGTATCATAGTTGCCTTATCTAAAGAAGTTCTTCAACATCAGGTGCCCCCCCCCCCCCGGCTGGGGCAGACATGCAACACGCAGGAGTCATTTATGACCATGACCATCATTACCAACCAGACTCAAGAAGAATGCAGATGAAATCTGTGAAGCAGTAACCAAATAAGAAACCATTAATGAGACCTACCTGAAAATATGTGCCCCCACAAAAAAAATACTTACCTTAATTTGTTTGAGACTATTCCATTTCCAATTTCAATGCAAAAATTTATCTTCAAGCATTTATCTTCAAGCACACCAACAGTATCTGTGACCTGTGATACAAAACAATACAATGAGTACATGTCTATATATGTCAACCCCCACCTAGAAAATACAAATATATATATATATATATATATATATATATATATATATATACCACATATATCAACTCACCAAGGCTACTTTTAGTGTACACACAAAGGGCACCCTTCCATTCGGTTGAGGTGATCGCATTGCATTTGCGAGAATCACAGCACACTTTGGATCAGCAACAGTTCACTCATGGTCAGCATATCTGACAGAACACTGAATAGATTCATATCATATTATCCCTCCTTCACATGGTTTGGCAAGACACTGTGCATCATCATCATAGAGTATGTAAACTTTCTGGAAACAAGACAGATGCATTTTGGGGATGCAGAAAAATTCTGGGGACTCTGTGTGACCACTGCATGCATGAGTGACTGCGCAATAAATTCTAGGGGGACTTTGCATGTAGTGTAATGCTCCCATTTCACTTCCTCAGTACTTGGTAATTTTCTGAACACAAGACATGCATTTTGGAGATGCAGAAAAATTCTAGGGAATCTGTTTGACCACTGCACATGAGTGACTGTGTAATAAATTCTGGAGAATTTGCATGTGGTGTGACACTCCCATTTCACTTCCTCAGCACTTCCCAATTTTCTGCACACAAGACAGATACATTTCAGGAATGCAGAAAAATTCTGGGGACTCTGCGTGACCACTGCACGCTTGAGTGACTGCGCAATAAATTCTGGGGGACTTTGCATGTGGTGCAACGCTCCCATTTCACTTCCTCAGCACTTCCCAACTTTCTGCACACAAGACAGATGCATTTCGGGTGTTGTGATTGTGAGCACATAATGTCATACCTACATTTTAAATTAAAGCAACAGTGCAACAATGTGGTGAAAATTTTGACCTATAAGCTTTTATGCTATTTTACATTGCCAGCCACTAGTTACCTCCTGACTTGTATGATACCCTTCTTTTCACAGTTCATGTCTGCTTCACTAATTTTTCTCATGACTGAAAAAAAAATGGAACACACCTTTTAATATGGCTGTGACCAGGTTTTCATCACTTTTTGCAGCTGTTTTTGAATAAATATTGTTCTGTGATGTCATAAAACACTGCCTGCTGCATAATTGTTACTTTTACAACATAAGTAATACATAACAACTGATGGAGAAAAACAGCAGAAAATACTGACGAAGACTTGGTCTGCACCATATTAAAAAAAAGTGCTCCTTTTATTATTTCAGACATGAAAAAAAGTATTAAAGCAGACTCAAATACTGGAAAGAACAGTATCATACAAGTCAGGATATAAGTGGCAATGTAAGCTAGCATAAAAAAGTATAGGTCAACATTTTCAACAGATTGTTGCACTGCTGCTTTAAAGAGATTCACCAAGTTACATAGTTATGGTATTGCACCCAATATATCATGCCTAACCTCCAGGGGAATCTTTCTTGCTCCATATGTCCTTACATACTGCAATACTTTTCTGGCAAAAATGTGTGTAATTTCAGTACACCGGGTCCTGGAGGACTTCCCATTCTGAAGAGTCTCCCAAGTTCTGCCCCCCCCACGCTCAGCAACATTATGACATGATGCCAGGGAAAGCGGGGGGCATGCCCCATTATACTGAATGGCCGACAGCTTTCAAAATGTTTTTCTATGTTATAATGGTCAGTGTGTGGTGAAACATGGGCATGTTTCGACTAACAAGAGCCTTGTTAGTGGAAATGTGCCCACGTTTCACCACAAACTGACCATTATAACATAAAGAAACATCTGGAAATCTGCTGGCCATTCACTATAATGGAGCGCGCCCCAACACTCTCTCTGGCATCATGTCATAATGTTGCAGAGCACGGGAGCAGAACTTGGGTGGCTCTTCAGAATGGGAAGTCCTCCAGGACCAAGTTTACTGAAATTATGAACGTTTTTGCCAGAAAAATATTGCCCTATGTAAGGACATGTGAAGCAGGAAAGATTCCTCGGAGGTAAGGCACCCAAATATCGGGTACAATACTGTAACTTGGTGAATCTCTTTAATGTCTATTTCAAAAAAGAAATATTTCTGGAGCCTCAGTTATGTTTACTTTGTGTTGGACTCATGATTTGAAGTGTTTCTCAAAAAGCATGACTGAGCAGTTCAAGTATGTTGTGCTAAACTGCATGTGTGCCATCAGTGTTCTTTCCTGTGTGTGCAGACATTGTTCAGCTTTGTGCAAACATATTTATGGTGTGACTTGTTGCAGTGTCTCAAGAATAAAGATAAGAAATAATATATGATGTATATTTTATTTGTACCATCAGCACCAGCGGAGTAAGTAATATAATATTTTTCAGAGGTATCAGGTCATTGTGCACCTCAGTCACTCACAGTGCACACATGACTTTGCGGAGATCGTAGCACAAAAAACACATGGTCTCCTAAAAGTCATGTGTGCAGTATGTGACTAAGGTGCACTCTGGCCAGGCACCTCTGAAAAAGTATTGTATCACTTAGTCTTCTGATGATGATGTTGACAATAAAATATACATTATTCTGTCACTATTCTTTATACCATAAACACTGCAACAAGTCAGCAATATATGTTTGCAAGAAGCTTCACAATGTCTGATGTCTCTCACACACACACACACACACACAGGAAACAACACTGACTGCACAAATGCAATTTAGTACATCATACTTGCACTGCTCACACCAGCTTTTCCACAACCACTCCACAACAGAAAGCAAACCTTACTGAGGCACTGGATTATAATAACAGGGCAATAAGGAGCATGTATGACTGTATATGTATGTATATATTTAAAGGGTTGCAATCAGCAACTTGAGCTCCTGCCCCCTGCAAGGCTTACCATCCAGTTAAGCCTTTTAAGTATGCTGTGTTATTTTTCTCATGCCGCAACATATTTTATTTTAATAAAGAAAATTCAGTGACCCTGAAGGATGGCAGATGCTATGGGGCTCCAATATGCGTAAAAAGGAAAGGTGAGGCGGAGATGCACCATGCGCTTAAATACTTTTGTATTGAAGTGCATGGTGCATAGCCATTGCACCTTTAAAACATAATGGAGACCCCACAGCATCCGCCATACTTCCAGGTCACTGACTTTTTTTATTAAAATAAAGTATGTTGCAGCATGAGAAAAACACCACAACATACTTAAAAGGCTTAACCAGAGGGTAAACTTTGCAGGGAGTGGGACCTCCTTTTGCTGACTGCTTCCCTTTAAACTAATACTGTATGGTCTTCCCTCTGTCTGTTATTAAACATAAACCAAACACAAAACACTACAGCAGTGGAGGGGGAGGTATGCAGAAAAAAAAGCTAGTAGGGGATCCCATGATGTCCAAGCAGCAGATGGCACATTGACACTATCTGTAGCTGGTGTTGCTCAATCTGCTTCACCTTGTGGTGGTTCAGCATATGTGTGCGCTGCCTCCCAGTCCCCAGATGTGTCCCCCAGGGGCCACGGCACACCTGCACACCACAAAGCAGACACACCACAATGCTACTGTCCCCCCAACACAGTTGAAAAACTGCCAAACTGTGGAGCTGCAGGGGGGACCAGGCACAGGAGGGGCAGATGTAGTGCCGGCAGCACTGTCAGCCATCTGGGGCTCCACCTGCTGCTGTGGATGTGGTGCTGCTAGAGTTCCTGCAGCTGCTACTGGTGGTGGTGGTGGACTTGGTGGATGTAATGGTGGCACTGGTGGTGCTGTTGCTTCTGGAGGGGGATGCAGGACCAAACAGTCTGGAGAGGTCCAACGACACCCGGCTATGACGACCCCCCCACATGTGCACACTCCCCTCTGGCCACGGGCCACAGACTATCCCTGGTCCATCGCACAAAACACTCTTTCCCTCTCTGACACGTCATGTGATGAGTGACTTCACACATACTCAAAATCTCACACACATGCACACACACAGTCACACACACACACAAAACAAAACTTATGAAACAAAGAAATCGGTCACCAAAAAGAACTGATAAAACAGTACAACAAAAACTAAAGAATTAACTTTTAAAAAAATTTGGGGTTTTGTGAAATTTGCTCAAGAAAGAAACTAATAATGAACTCTCGTCTCCTAAACAAAATGCTTCCTCCTACCTCTGCAAAGGAGAAAGTGAAAGTATCTGCTTGTATGACTTACTTCCTTCCTGCCTGGCTAAAGCATGTGACTTAACCCCCATCCTGCCACCAATGAGTTATCTTGTCCTTGCAAAATGCAGTCACTGGCGCCACCGACGAGTTATCACGTCCATCTGTACACTTTTTTTTCTGAGCTCTATACTATTTGCATAAATGCCTGTGTGAGAAATCTGCCCAGTGATATGCAAGGCAGGGAGCAGTGGCTTACTTGCATTGGCAAGCAAATCATCCAATCAATGATCCTGTTCGTTCGGGAGGCAGTTTTCATACTACATCCTGCTGTTCCTGCTCGCACTTAATTGTTTCCTGTGTAGACCGCAGTTCTTGCTAGAACGTCCTCTATTGTTTCTCAGTGAACAGAAATCTGCCAGATCTGATAGAAGCTCTGAAATCGATCTACAGCTTTGTGAAGTCAGCAATGAAGCTTTGTTTGGTCAGTATTTATTTATCTATGATTTCAGCAAAAAAACGGTATCCTCAGATTTTTTTTTTCCAATGGTGTACTATGGGCACTCGAAACTACAGCAAAATACATTATTCAGAACATCAATATTTTAGAAATTGGACCCTGGTCTTGTTCATTTACTGCTGCTTATGATGTAAATAGATAAGGAAAGGGCCACTGTGTATTGGGATAATTTTTTTCAGTCACGTCAGTTAATGTTGAGTTTTGCCGAGTCTTTTTCTCCCCAAGTGAATTACAGTATATGATGCTGTAGATCTGAACATAAGTAAATGAAAGATTGTGCTCTCCCTGATCAAGTTAGATTTTTTTCATCTATATTTACTGCGGGAGTCTCTGGTTTACTTATTTTAGATATAAAATTCGATCTATGTAATTAAACAATTTGGGTGTATTCATGGATGCAGGATATAATTTTGTTGATCATCATAAATATCTTACTTTATTTGTTTTTATTACAGTATGCAGATTAGTATAGTTTGTAATGCATTTTTTTGATTGGTTGGCTTTTACTTATTTGGCTCACGATTTGAATTGTGCTACTGTAATGCAGTCAATTGGTGCTTGCTTCCCTCTCCCACTACAAACCCTCAGAAGATGCTTTCAAAAAAAAAAAAATACAGCTGTCCAAATATGACACTGCCAGTGGCTAGGTTGGAAAGGGTTGTCCTTGACTGAGTAACTTTGAACTATAGCCTAGAATGGGGTTGGGGGACGTTGTCTGATGTTATCCATTACAAGCCCCGAGGAATATGTGGGTTTAGTTGCAGCTCAGATCTGCTGGATTTGTTTCCCTTTGTAGCTGAATTGCTCCCATTCTTCCTGGGGCCGGGGTATTTCATCCATTTCTTTTGCTGAAGTCATCCGTCCATGAACATCTTCAGATTGTGCAAGACCGTAAAACAATGAGGAGATTGCTGCTCGCAGAAGGCAGTTTCTGGATGTAAATCGTGTAGCAGCAGCAGCAATAGTTCGGGAGTGGGACTCTCTCCAGGTGGGCTCCTCCCGACTAGCCATTCACACGCAGGAGACAGGCTGTCCTGAACTGTTGCCGGTTGACACGGATGGCCACAACAGCAGGCCGGTACGAGGTGGGGAGCGGCAGGCGCGATGAGCCTGAGGAGCCTTCCCGAACCCTAGTGAGGGTGCGATCCTAGACATGCATATTATCAACCCCCCAGCAGAAATGCCAAGGAGCCCGAGGACTTGTGAGGAAGTTGGTCATGTATCTGAATAGCAGCAGCACCAGGGTCAAGCGGTAGCAGAGCGGTATGGTGGCTCCAGCTGGGTGCAGATTTTTTCTTCTCTTGTGAAACAGAAGCTGGACTGAATTGATTAGATTGGTACCGAGGTATCGGATCGAGGGAGGCGATATTTAGTCTCTGCTGGGAGGAAGCAAGGTGCTCAGCTCGGGGCTTGGGGTATCACCATGGGGACTTGCAATGGGTGATGTACTCTCGTCGTGATCTGCAGCCTGCAGTTGGTGATTCTCAAGCACCCCCCCCCCCCCATTTTCTTTCTAGCTATTATTTTTTTCCTTTATTCTTTGTTGCAGTATTGGGCAAGTTTTTTTCCCCCTTGTCTATGGATTTGAAAAAAAAAAACAGCTGGAATGTTCTTGTTTTGTTTGAATTTTTTCCTCTCTCCCACTGTTACACAATGCAGCGAGCAGTTGGGTTCCAAAGTTGGCTGTTGTGTATGTGGTGCACTAAGAAATGCCTCAATTTGTGAGTCGTTTAGAAAACATGCATGCATGCTATGCACTAGATTCCTCTCTTTCCATTCCTATTGTACACCAGCGTTGCATTCCTGACTCTAACTGGACTCCAAGTCCAACTCTCCTTTGTTACTTTTCACAGAAATGTGCCTCTGTGCAGCTGCTTTCATTCCCACAATTTTATGCAACATAAAAAAAATCCCACTTGGAAGCATCTGTGACCAACAAACAAAGGCTTTGCCCTGTTGCAGCTGGTATTATTTCATGTCGCTAAATTTTGGGTCTTTTTTCTGTTTTATCTTTTTATATTTTTTATTTAGGCTCGTTCATACATAAGATTATATTTTTTACACAAGTCCCATTTTGGCGCGACATTTAAACAGTTCGCAAACCAACATTCGGAGGGGCGGGAGTTTTGCAACACTAGTTCCAGTTCTGTAACATTGGAGTTCTGCCCAGCCCCACCAAAAACACAGTACCTGTTTTACCCCCAAACTGTGTTACTCGTTGGTTTTGTGATTTTTTTGTGTGTTTTTTTTTGCTGCTTTGTCCTCCACCCAGCTCCCCCAATAAAATCGGAAAAAAAATATTGAATTGCGAACTGGTTTCCAGCCTCCTTGCTGTCACTCCATCCTCCTCTGATAGTGACGGCTGCAAGCTGCAGCACCAGTGAACTGCAAGGGATCCGGATGAGTGGTGCAAAGATAGAAGGCAAGCCTAGCTCTTCGGGCTGATCGCCTGCTCTCCTCCGTGCTCTACCATGGCTGGGCACCTGCGAGAGTTACCAGAGCACCAACAAGGAGTTTGTAGAGACTTTCGCCTGTCCCAGGTAAGAAGACAGCACCAATCTACTGCTGTGGCTTTGCCGAAGAGCCAGGCAACTATTTTCAATATGATCACGGCATGCCATTTGCCATACTTGTCAGACTCTGAGCTTTTAACTTGAAGATTTGATGAAGTGTCCCACATTCCCCCTTGTTCCACATTCTAAAGGAAAATGGGCTGTGTTCAGGAATGAATGCAGGATGGGTGTGCCAGACAATGGTCCAGGGCTGTGTGATGCCTACATAGAGGGTAGCTGTAATAGCCCTGAGTGCATCATCTGTGACTGTCTGTTATCACTTGAACAACATACTAACCAGCCTTCTGACAACCACAGGCATCACCTGCATATTGTGTCAAGAGTATTCACAGTATCCCTCAGTCCCACAGTATGATGTTCCCTGCTATACTTGCTGCATGGTTAACTTAAATACCATGCAATTGTTTTACTTTATTTTTACTTTTATAATCCAGATTGCAGGAGATGAAATTTTGACATCAAAGGTACTTTTGGGTGGCTTCCATAACCACTAAAAGTAACACATTTTTCTTGTTAAATTACCTGCACTCCCCCCACCCAATGTGTCCACATGCCTGGTATAATCTTCATCTTGTAATTTATACTAGTCGGTTTCCCCAGTATTTTGTACTCTCATCTCCCTTATTGATCTTTCCATTTGCATTGTCAGCACTCTTAGAAGTATGTCTACTGTTCTATATTGCATTTGGTTGCTTATCTCATGCTCTCTTTCTCATGTCATACCTTAAAAGAGCTTTACAGCTATTGTTTACATAATGTATCACATATACTTGAATGTCTTGCTTTCTTTTGCTTACAGAATATTGTTCATGTATTGATTTATAAACACTGTTTATTGTGTTCCATGGACTCATTTTTTTCTCCTTCACACACCTGTAAATGAGCCTCGGCTAACAGGGCCTTTATGATAAAACCTTATTTATAAATTTTGAGAGGATAAATCATATGGTACAGTCTCTTGCAACTTACCCACATTGTTTGCGATGTCTGTTCTGGTTCAGCTTAACTCTCATACAGAATGGATGAGTCACAATAGCTGTTAAAAACCTTGATTAGAAACCCACAGAAATCTCACAACTGGGACTAGCACTTAAAATGTGGGATAATATTCTTAGACCAGGATTGTGTAATTTGGGGATGTTTTGGGGTGGGGGAAGGGGGTTGTACTTCAGTTTTTTGGGGTTTGAAGATCAATGCAGCTGAATGCAGTATGACTGTCTGCAGTCCTTAATAGTGTCATGCAGCAGACTGCAGACTCGTGATTTTCAAAGGTTATATTTACAAAAGTATTAAAACATTAAAAAGTTAGTTGGCATTTATTTTACTGTATACAGTGTACCATTCTTCTGTCCCGACTGTGTGGAGTGTGTGCATGCATACTGCATATGACTATATCCATTTCATCTCCATTTGAGTTTGATACTTTAGTGAACATGTGGGCATTTACCACTTTGGGGTGGGAGTGAATATTTCTGTCTACAGCAGATCAACCTGTAACCCCCCCACACACACACATACACACACAAATGCAGCACTTTCCTTATGACTCTTCAGAGCCCCAGATTGCCCATTCTTACTGCCATCCACATTATTGTGCTCCCTCCAGTCTTCTGAGACTGGCATTGGGACCAGAGTGGGAATGAAGATGAGGATTTGTTTCTTTGTGTCCTCCTGCTGATGAGGGAGGAATGTGCATAAGCTTGAGAGTGGAGGATTGTCCCTTGATGACTGCACAACTACAGCAAACATAGTCTCTATTACAACCAGACATTAGAACAGCCTTCTTCAACATATTCAGGGGTATAACAAGGTTTTCAAGGCAGGACTCCTTTATAGAAAAGGACATTTGGAAACAGTACCACTGTAAAAGAAACATATCCTGTCAAGTTGCCAACTACATTTTGTCACCTCAATTAGGCTGCCGCAACAAGGGCGACAGTGACGGGGCAATCTTGATTTTAGATCACCCATCACTCATGTCGCCCTTTGCACCAACACAGTTTCAGACCCCTCCAGGGTATGCCCACCCTTGAGGAGGTTGTATTTAGTTTCAGGGTGTGTGGGAGGTGCGGGTGGTGAACCCCACCACAAAAGTTGAGTGTTTCCCGGGAGGGCACTTTGGTGCTGTAACTCCCAGGAGATATAATGCCAGGTGGCATGTTGCCTGCACTGTAATTGGCATCAGCAACATGCTTGTCGTGGTGGCATGGATGAACCTAAAATAAATAGGGTGCAGCCTTCTTCATCCTGCCTGACCCTTCTTAGCATGGCAAGGGTCTAGTACAGCAATCATGTTCTCAGAACCTGCAACAGGAAAAGATGGGCTCATGATGGGTGATACAGCTGTAACCCTTTATTTAGGTCTTACCTTGTGGGCCTGCAGCCCTGCTGGGTCTCTGTTCTGCCTCCAGTCCCCAGTGCAGCTGAAAGCAAGAACTGAGGGCTTGTCAGCAGCTTGGGAGGGGGTGAGGGGGGATTCGGGCATGCTCCACCTGTGAAATCTTTGAGGCTGAAGCTGCCAGATTTTTGTATCTTTTGGGCTAAATGGAGAAGGTGGTTGAGGTCAATGGCACTACTTGCACCACCGGGTGCTGCTGTGCATCAGACCAATGAAAGTAAACAATAAAAAATGGCTGCCATGCACCATTTGTAAATGTGCAGCCAGAATTCTTAAAGGAGCCATGGCACCAGTATCTGAGCAGCTGAAAGGGTGTGAAAACAGGTGCCTCTTGATCTGGGAGCTGTGATGAACAAAGGGGGCTCTCTCCAAACAGGATAAAGAGTGTCCTGGTGCCCAGAGAGCAAGCAGAGCCAGGGCACATAGATGTTAACCCCTGAATGGACTTAAAATTAAAACTGGGTGCCAGGCAGCAGTACAAAAACAAGTATGGCAGCCCCCATAGTATCCCTGCAGAAGGGGGACCACTAGTAAAAGTCAAAGGGTACTGGAAAGAGCCCAGGAATCAGCCAGCCAATAATAAGGGGAGTTGGGGGAAACTATGAAAGACTCTGCATACAAAGGTCCCAAGAGAGCAGTTTGGAAAGGCCTGACAGGTGAAGTTCAGTGTTCTTCAATCCTTCAGCAAACTGCTGCTTTCTGCATTTCTCTGATGTGGTGCTCCACCAGCTGTTTGATTCAAGAATGGTACCGTATGAATCAACCCTACTGAAACACCCTCCTCCAAACTGCAAGTACCTCTTGACTGTGGCTCAGAACAATTCCCATTTCAGCTACCTAGCTAGTTAGGATAAAGGGGGTTAAGTCCTGTGCAGGACTCTGCAAGTGCCAAGGAAAGCCCAGGCATACAAGTTAAAAATAATCTGTTGTATTCTATTATCGGGCCCCAATGAAAGTATTCTTTCCCCAGTTAAGGAATGTTACACCCACCGCATCCCAGCCTTTTGGAACTTCACCCTGGTGTGGAACCCACCGCAAGTAACTATATTGTGGAGAAGCTGGGTGCACCTGCAGGTGGGAGGTGTGGAAGACAGTGTGGGGTACATTCCTTTACTTAAAGTGTTGTGTTTTGCTAGTCTCCCTTTTTCCACTCTCCCTCTAATACACATTTCAATTGGTTCATGTTACATTTTGCTACAGTGGATTATTGAATGTGAGTATTGTTATTTTGTGGGGAAGTGTCTGCAGGGCAGTTCTTGTATTTTTCTGGGGATGGTAACCTGGAATTTATTCAGTAGGTATACCATATCACTACCCCAGGTGGAGGCACTCTGCCATTCGACTCCTGTTTACCCTGTCATCCAGTGAACCCAGGCCACTCCCCTCGGAAAGTGTGTCCAGGTAAGACCCAAGGACCTCAGACCTGCCAAGGTCTTAGGAAGTCAAGGTCAAGGTATTAGGAGGCTGTTTAGTGCAGTGCTTTAAGGCTCTGAGCTGCAAACCTGAAGACCTGGGTTTGAATTCCATAGCCCCCACCTGCATATTGTGTGACGCTGAACAAGTCATTTAACTTCCTTGTGCTCCCAGATCACACTTGTAAACAAGCTTTCAGCTTAGTGTGTATCTTCTGGTTAAAAAAAAAGGTGAGTCAAGGGGCTGTCGCATAGCCAGTTGGGCAATAAGTAACTGTTAGATGGGCTTCCTCTTGTGACTGCCAGGAGGACTGTTTGATCATAAGACTAGAAACTCAAGTGAAGCCTCAAGTTCTTCCCAAGTCAGCTCAGACAGAGATTCTGCGGAGAGCACTCTGCAGAATGTCAGTACTTGTGATTGTGAAAAAGGAGTGAGAAGCAGACACAGCAACAGCAATAGGTTTGGTGAGAGAAATGTGCTCTAAGTAAGCAATAATACCTGACAGGTTGGGCGGTATTGGGGAATACCAGACAACCCAGGGGCATAATGAAGCCCAATGCCGCAGACAGAGGGCCTTATAGCCCCTGGAAGGTCCAGTATTCCCCGATATCGCCCATCCTGGAGGGTATTATTGCGCTTAGAAAATGGGCACTGTAAAAGAAAATAAGTTTTATTAAAAGTGTAAATAAAAAATAGTTTAAAATCATTTTTTTAAATAAAATAGTTCCTCCACCTGCATTACAATATGTGTGTGTGTGTGTGTGTGTGTGTGTGTGTGTATGTATACAGTATGTGGTTTTTTGATTGTTTTTGTTTTTAGATAGAGACGTGGAATAAGTTTATGTTTTTTATACAGTTTGTGGTTGCCACAGAGTAAAAAAATGTATTTTAGGGCTTTTCCTTCTCACTAATGAGCACCTACCTCAGAGCTGCTTTCATGCCCCGGATCGCGATTGCATGACGGAAGTTTTAAAACAATGTACCACCTGCATTGGGCAGTTGTCCCCCCAGAGTTTCTGAGAGTTTTTCGGGCAGTGTATCTTTTTTTCCCTAGTACATAGTTTCTCTGCCATTTGCTGACTGCCGTTACTTGTCTGTTGTGTCAGGACAATGTAGTCGGGATGGCAGAGCTGTCAGACGGGAAGTGATGGCTTCTCACTTTGTTGTAAGTGGTGTGTCTCACTTTCTTCATCAGTCAGTCACTGCTGTAAGGTATACCCCCTCCCGTGACATGACCGCCGTGTACAAAAACACAAACTTAGCCTCAGCTTCTACTTGGCTTGCATTGGGTAGGAAGGTACAGAAGGTCGGGTGATAAGGAGCAAAAAAGAAAAGTAGACCTGTAAAAACAGATAGATTTTTTTGTTTTCTCCTGGTGTTGCTGTTCAGTTTGGAGCGGGGTACTCAGCCGAACAACAATTTTAAAAATGAAGGGATCGGGGATCCACAGTGCACCAGGACACTCCTTGCGGGACTGGTCCCACAATGCAGTTTGCAAGACACCACTTGGACACCAGTGTGGAAGCTGAAGTCTTTATGTGGTGTACACCACTAACTTTAAAAAACAGCTGCAGACTCACACCAGTGTTAGCAATACAGGTGAATAGCAGTTTGGTCATTGTAAAAAGGGATATTAACACTAGCTACTACAGCCAGGTGGCTGGTACTCATACACCAGATTGTGATTCAGTGCGATGCAACAGTTTACACTCCTTTGAGCCCCACAACTTCCCCCCCATCCCTATCATGCCATTCCCAGTTGTCATCAGGCACCAACCTGATCTCCAGTAGCTCCACCACTTAGGGCATGACTTGTACCTATTGGTACCTCCTCTGACCTAGCGAGGTGCACCTCTAATGCGCCTGATTCCCATGGTGCTTGCTTGTCCATGCTGGAAGCTTTCTCTGACCAAGAGGAGGACTGCTACGGATACTTTGGTGTTGGCTGGCAGGGTCCTAACAGGATACTGGAGAGCTGTTGACATGGCAGGCGAGGAGGGCCATCAACTAGTGTGCCATTGCAGCATTTCCCCTACTTTATTCTCCTGCCCTTCCTCAAACAATCACACACATGTTCACAACTGGCCTGGGGAAGTTACTGTAAAGGTGTGGTCACCCAGGTTGTCAACAGCACCTCCACCATACCACTACAAGGATAAGGAAGACATAATGAGGAAACCATTGTCACATAGTCCATTTGGGTCAAACTCGGGGACAAAAAGGCAACAGAATCATGCTGGGGGTGTGCTATAGGCCCCTAAACATTCAGTAAAATATAATGCCCAACATGGTTGTGAAAATTATGAGAGCAACCAAATTAGATTCAGGAGTGATCCTGAGGGATTTCAATCTCCCAGGTATAAACGGGCACCTTGAGAGGACTAATGGCAGGGCTGAGGTTGTATTCTTGTTCCCCTTTTAGGACTTTTTCCAAGACCAGTATTTCCAACAAGGTGCTGGGTGTTAGCTCATCCTTGATTTTGTTCTCAACAGTGGGCATAGGACACTACTAGTATAAAAGCCCATGAACCAAAAGAATCAATATCCACAACTGTTTCACCTCTCCTGGTAATGGAAAACAGGTGAATATCTGTGACCTGGACAAGCAACTTTAGGAAGGCAGAATTTTCATGATTAAGGTCCTGGGGCTCTGGCCCGGTGGCACTGAGGGTTTAGGTGCTGAGTGCCGCACCTTGCACCATGACAGCGACCCATGTTTGGGAGTGAGCAAGGGCCACCGGGATTGGCAGAAAAGGAGAGGGCTGGAGCATCTGTAGACAGCTCACCTTTTCTTGGGGAGGGAGGGTAGCACGGTTCGGCATTCGGGTGCCCGCCAGTGGCAGATGGGAGGTACTGTGATGGCAGCATGTACATAAGAGAGGAGGCAGAGCACGGCAGACTATGCACGGGAGTGTGCGCGCCCCTCCACCGGACATCATTGCACATTTGTGACTGCGTCTAGATGGAGGGCTAAGGGCAGAACCACCAGAACAAGGAAAAGCCCCAGGATGTTGGTAGGCGACTGTACACCTGGCTTCCATGCCCACAGCTGGACCCCACCCATCTGGGTCTCAATCCTTCAAGCACCACCAAGCCTGGATGAAATTAAATGTCTAGGGCACCTGTGGGAGTGGTGGCCCCACCCGGTGGGTAAGCAGGGGTCACTTGCAAAGCAAGGTAAAGCGTTAGTGGAGCTCCAGGAGGGGACTCAGTTGTGGGAGGGTTTCAGGCTGGGTGGGAGATCCTGGGGACATTGACGGGAGAATCCACTACCCTGATGACCTGAGGAAAAAAGAGTCATAAAAAAAATTACCTGGGACTCGATTTTCAAAACCTGTGAATGCCTCAAGCCCCTGTTGCACTCAACATTTGGTGCATGGGGCTTGTGGCATTCATCTAGCTGGTGATCGGGATCTTTGATCCCGAGAGCCAAATGCCGCATGTTAGGCCAGGTTTTCCCTGGTCTACCATGCACCATTTGTGAACCCCTTTTATGGGGCTTGTGCCAAATATTTGGTGCAAGCTACTGTACTATAGATCATAGAAAGTGTCACAACTGCACCCGTTGTACTAAAATCAGAGGCAGTTGTGTCAAAGAAGTTTGGCGCTGCTGTACCAAGGAATGGTGTTGACACAGGGCTTGACACAAGCCTTCATCAGCCTTTGAAAACTGAGCTCCTGGACTAGCAGGGTCTGAAATCACTGCATGGGGCTTGTAATGCAGAGTGCATGTGGTGTTCATTGAAGAAAATGCTCACAGCAGCTGCAGAAGTCTGCATTCTTGTAAGGAATAGGGAAAACAGTTCAAAAAGTGGCCCTTTAGCACAAAAGGGGATCTTAGATAACTGAATAGAAACAAAATGAAGATCTACGATGGCTGGAAAGAATCAAGTTGCTTCAAGGCTAGAGACAAATACTGAGCAGCACTGGGGGGCTGCAACAATAAAATTAAGACAGCAAAGAAAGGCCTGGGAGCAAGGATATCAGTCAGAGCTGCAGACAAAACTGAAGTACATAAATGAAAGGAGGAAAGTGAAGGAGGGAAGGGGGCTTTTGAAAACAGGGTGGTGGACTCCCTTGAGGATGGGGGCAAACTTCAGGAGGGTTTGAATTAGCTGGTGGACTGGTCCAATGCCTGGAGCTTATGATACAGTGTAATGTAGCCAAATGTAAGAATCTTCACTTGAGAATGAAAAAGGGGTTAGCAGTATAGCCTAGAAGCTGGAGTAATGAGCTGTGAATGAGCTTGGTAAATCCAGCAGTTGTGGGTTTCATTCCCACAGCCTCCACATACATACTGTGTGAACCTCAGCAAGTCAGTCATCCTGCCCACTGATCCTGAGTCACCAAAGAAAACAGGCATTGTGCCCAGTGGGCCTTAGCCAGGTACCAAAGAGAAAAAGAAATAGAGGCAGAATCTGCACACTGGCTTGATGCAGTTTAGGAAGAAAACATACTGGGGTTTACAATAGACAAGAGGCTAGAACTAGGCATGTAGTGCATGGCCACTGTCAAGAGTGCGTCAAACGGAGGTGATCAGGAGAGCATGGACGTAATCCTGCCACTTTACAAGGTCCATGTCAGGCCCCACCTGGAATCCTGAATGCAGTTTTGGTTTTCTCAATATGTACATGACATTGAGACAATGGAGAGGGTGCAACACAGGACTACCAAACTGATCAGCAGTACAGGTGTCAAAAGTTATGAGTTTGGAAGCCCTTAACATGTACACCCTGGAGAAAATGAGAAGGATAAGGGACAGGATCTGTCTTTGTATATTGAAGTGCATCAGCAAGCTCTAACAGTCAGAGATGCTTTATCTGGGTCATGCTGTTTAATTGTCTTGAAATATTAAAATATTCATAGATTCGTAGAAGTGTGATGGCAGAAAAGGTCCGACAGGCCAACCTAGTCTGCCCATTTGTCTAGCTATCTGCTAGGACATGCCCCCCCACCCTCAACACTCCATGCCTTTTGAAGCCTTCCAATGTTGCTTCTCCAACCACCCCTCCATGAGCCTATTCCACTTATCCACCACCCTCTGTGTGAAATAGTACTTCCTAATGTTACCCCTGAACTGCCCCCCTCCATCTGCAAGCCATGCCCCCTCGTCCTCTGATTTCCCTTCAGCTGGAAGATGCTTTCCACTGGCACCCAATTTGTATGCTTAAGGTACTTGAAGGTCTCAATCATGCCCCCCCCTCCTCTGTACCAGGGAGTTCATGTTCAAATCTCTCAACCTTTCTTCATAGGACAAAGGCTCTCCGGTCACAATTAAAACTAAGAACCCCTGCCTCGGTGGTAGGTAAAGATGGGATCAGTGGCCGTGGTCCCACGACCTATGCTGAGAGAGTGGTGGAACTAGGGATTGTGCTGCCCAGGGGACTATTGGAGGCAGAGAATGTAGAGGGGTTCAGGAGGAGTTGGACAGGAATAGGGGAAGGGGTGTGCTGGAAAATTCTTTTTTGTTTGTTTTTTTGTTTTGCGGTTGGGCCTGGTTTGGGAGGGTTTGTGCGAGTTGACATTGTCCACCAGTGAATGTTTAACTTGTGGTGGCACCTGATATGCATAGGGATGTTTTACTATCACACTTTGTCTTCCAGCAGGAAAGCTCCTGATTGGACATCTTACAGATCGACAAGAACATCTGTCTCATAGAGGTCCCGTTCAGCTTTTCAGAGATTATCGAACATCAGTTTCTTCATTTGTCAAGGTTAGTTCTATGCATTACATGTTGCGCCTGATATGGGAAGGAATTGGGGTACAACAGAACAACAGGGAATGATACAATTGTGTCAGTGCTTGGTTTATGAGGGTATTGGGAGGCCATTGATGTGGAAAAGTGAGGTTGTTACACTGTGTACAGGCAGGGTAGGGGAGATAGAAAGAGTTAGAGACAGAGACAGCAGGGGACCAAAGATACATTTATACAGGCATAAAAGTCAATAATAAAGTGTATTCCTGGCCTCAGTGTGTGTGTGTGTGTGTGTGTATATGTGTGTGTGTGTGTGTGTATATGTGTGTGTGTGTGTGTGTGTGTGTGTGTGTGTGTACACAGACTGGGAAAAAGCAAACTGGCAACATAATCTTTTGACTTGTTACGTGTTGGGGGGACTACAGGGCACAAAGAGATCTTTCAGTTACAGGAATCACAAAATGTATTCTTGGACAAAATGTGGGTTTTAAGCAATAAGGCATGACCAGGGTTATGTTAATGGTCTGTTAATCACCCTCTAGTGGCATAATGTGGCACGAGGCATTGCCGAGTGCGTATATGCCCCTAAAGGTACTAACTGACCATTAACATAACCTCTGGGAGTGCCTTATTGCTATTATAATAAAAATGTTTTTTTAAACAGTGTTAAATTTTGTTCAATATATGGGTAAGCTGTACAAGTATATTAAAAAGATTAACATAAGGCTGTTAGAATGTTTACAGCCAATCAGAAAGCTTCATTTCTCAGACCATTGTTATAATTGTGTATAGTCCGGGCAATGGCGGACTGGTAAAATAAATATTTGACTTGTTTAGAAAGGGGGGGGGAGAGACAGACTATTGGATAGAAAATATACATTTTTACAGTGACAGAAATTAGTGGTAGGGTCTGGTATGGGAAGGTGTGTGTACTGACATTGTACACGGGGGAATGCTTAACTTATTTATTTGCTTTTGTTTACCGGGTGCACACACTAGACAACCAGATGCCTATTTTCAAATGCGTCCCGGGAGGGTTACAATGGAACAAGAAAATGATCATCAGGCATCAGGCATATACAGGGTTAACATACATCTTGGTTCAGGCACATATATAACATAAGAATAAGGTACACATATATTTTACTGTCACATAAATCACAAGTAAACTGTATTCTAGCACTAAATGTGGGTTTTTGTGTACAGGCCAGGCAATGGCAAGCTGATTAAAAAAAACATATTTGACTTGCACAATCCGGGGGAGAGACTGGATGTCAAGAGATCTCTTACCTGGTACATGACAACCACTAAGGACCATAGAAAGGATAGAAAACAACTGATCTTACTTCAAGAGGGTTCCTGCAGTAGGTCTTCATGTATAGGTCTGTATCTCCTGGCATCAGAACTGCATGGCAAACTTGTAGCTAGCAGTCGTCAGCAGGTGCCATGCCCCATCGTCGGGTGATGTGACATCAGCGTGACTATAAAGGGGGGCAGTCACTTGCCCGTCATCCAGTTCTTTCCAGCCATCATCTTATTTATACCTTTCAAGTACTTGAAGCTCCCAATCATGTCCCTCCTCTCTCTCTCTCCCTCTCTTCCCTGTCTTCCAGGGAGTACATGTTCAGTGCCCTCAACCTCTCCTCGTATGTCTTGCCCTGCTGACCCGCTATTATCTTTGTAGCCTTCCTCTGCACTCTTCCTCTCTTCCATGTTTAGGTGGATGTGGGATGTGATTGAAAAATCCACCATTTCCAACTGTGTTCTGTGCCTGTCTGAGTACCCTGGAGTGACTGTTTTGCCAGTGTGCACAGGGTGCAAGCAGAAAGATCCATCAAATGTTCCTCCCTGTAAGAGGCCCATCTTTTGAATGTTCTACTGGTTTCACTGGAAAAGAAGGACCACCTTAGAGAGTCCTCGGTTGAAAAATCTACTGCTTCCAAGAAGCATAAGGAGAAATCTAATGAGCTGGAGTGCAAGGTGGTCAGTGGCTCCTCCCCCGCCTGCCTCCACCTGCCAAGACAGCCTTCAGTGATGGTCGCACTGCTGTGGTTCACCCGCTGGGAGCCTATCGTGCCTCGCTGGACGTACGACTGGACCAGAGGGAGAAGGCCCCTCTTCCTCCACATCTCCGGCTGGTACCTCCAGCTAAAACTGTGGTGCACCCCTCAACGTTGTTGGGTCTATGGGTTAAACTCTGCATTCCCCTCTTGGGTTCAAGGAGATGGAGGCCCCTTCTCAGCCTGCAGGCCTTAACGTGGATGCCCTTTCTTCCCCTTCGGGCGGGACTCCGGCGCTTGTCCCGATGCCAGATGTCCTGATGACAGTCTCACAACCTGGACCTATTGATCGGCCTTTGCCTTTGGCCCAGACGCCGGATCAGGTCCCAGCTCCAAGGCCCCTTTGTTCTGCTCAGACGCTGGCACCTTCGTGGGCTGTCCCGACATGGACTCCCAGCCAATCTATACAACGGCAGGTCTGATGTGGATTCCCTCACTGCCGTATCTCATGATGAGGATGTATTCCAGACCCTGAACTATCCTGCACTACCCACAGGGGTTTCCTGGGGACCACTTCATGGCTGAGTCATTTTGGGCAGTTCTACACGTGGTTTAGCCCCTACTCCCTGTACCCAGTGTTTCAGGGATACTACCCCCACACTGGTGATTCCTTCTCTTTCCCCCCACCCTTCAGACTCTACCAACCCCACCACTCCCTCCCTCTCCTTTGGTGGATCCGGATTGCAAGACTTTAATTCAGTCTTGGTGGCATGGGGCTCGGTCGGAGTTGGTTTCGGACCTAGAGAGCAGACTCCAACTGCTGAGGTCTCCTAGGTCCCCTTTCCCCGAGCAGTTCTTCTATTGCTACCATCCATGTCTCAGGGAAGATCCATTAGGACGTTTCCCTTCCAGATGTTGGGGGGATTATTTCTTTAACCACTAAGTGGCGCTACCCCGAGTGTCACTATCCCTGCCTGCACAGTTGCGGAACCTGAGCTCATGGCAGACCATTCCAAGTATCCACCACCCTCTCTGTGAAGAAGTGCTTCCTGAACTCCATCCTAAACCTCCCACCCTCCAGCTTAAGACTGTGCCCCCTCATGTTGTGGTTGGCACTGAGCTTAAAGAGAATTTCCTAATCAACCTTATTTATCCATTTCAAGTACTTGAAGGTCCCAATCATGTCCCTCTCTCTGAGGTTTACAATATTGGGTTAATCTGGGATGGCATTTTTGTGGAGCCAGAAGAATTTTGGATGGGTACCCCCAGCTATGACATCGGTGCACCCCTCAATGTTGTTTGGTCTACAGGGCAAACTCTGCATTCCCCTCTTGGGATAAAGGAGATGGAGGCCCCACCTCAGCCTGCAGGTCTTAACCTGGAGGAACTTTCTCCCATTTTGGGTGGGACGCTGGATGTCCCAATGACAGTCTTACAACCTGGACCTATTGACCGGCCTTAGCCTTTGGCTCCAGCGCTGTATCAGGTCCTGGCACCAAGGCCTCTTCGTTCTTCTCAGCTGCCATCCCCTCCATAGGATGTCATGATGCTGGACCCCCAGCAAATCTATAATGATGGTGGGTCTGACCTTGATTCCCTCACTGCTGGATCTGATGATGGGGATGTATTCCAGACCCAGCTTTTTTGGACCTTTTTGTTCCCATGAAGGACTACTTCAATTGGGAGTCTGAGGATTGGGACCCTATGTGACAGAGGCTCTTGGAGCACCTGGATCTAGAGTCTATGTCCCCGGTCCCCATTCCTCCGTGGATCGCCCCCTTCTGCTGCTTCCCGGCTCACTTGTTGCTCCTTTTGTTTGCTTCAGCATCGGTCCCTCCCCCCACTTCCCCGCTCCTGCCTTGTCCTGTTTCCTATCTCTGTGATGTCTCTCTCCAAACCCCTCTCTCCTACTTGTGCTGTCTCTTATCCTCCGCCTCACTTCTCCGTCCTGGTTAGTAAAGGGAGGAGGCGATGAATGTAAGTGGTTTGAGTTAGGGGTACGAAGATTTAGGGGTTGGCTATTGGTCTGGGCGAGGGTCCAGTGCCAGGAAAAGGGGTCAGAAAGGGGCAAGTGACAGCATTGAAGAGGGTCAACTAGGGGGAATGTATTCAGATTAGGAGTATGTGGAGTGGAGAACCACAGTAACTTTTTTGTTCTCTTGCCTTTGAATACCAATCTGATGCACTGGTTTGTTACTTCCATTAAGGCTTCCTTTAACATAGAAACATAGAAGTTGACGGCAGATAAGGACCGCAAGGCCCATCCAGTCTGCCCATTTCTTTTTCTACCTTATAAATGTGCCATCGGCCTTTGCTCTGTCAGTGACCTATCTATTCATAGTCATTTGTATTGCTCCCTTATGCCTATCCCATGCCTGTTTGAAGCCCTGCACTGTATTCATAGCCACCACTTCTTGTGGTAAGCCATTCCATGCATCTACCACCCTTTCTGTGAAAAAGAATTTCCTCACATTCCCCTTAATCGCCTCCCCTAATCTCATGCTGTGTCCTCTTGTCCTGCTATTTTTCTTATATTTAAACATGTTAGACTCTTTCACCTTGTTTATGCCCTTAAGGTGTTTAAATGTCTCGATCATATCACCTCTCTCCCTCCTTTGCTCAAGGGTATACATATTGAGCTCCGTTAATCTGTCCTCATATGTCTTCTGATGCAGTCCCTGCACCATTTTGGTTGCCCTTCTCTGGACTGCCTCAATTTGGTTAATATCCTTGTGAAGGTGTGGCCTCCAATACTGCACGCAGTACTCCAGATGGGGCCTAACCAATGTCTTGTACAGAGGGATTATTACCTCCCTCTTACGACTTGTGATACCCTACTAATACCCTAACACCCCTAGCCTTACCTACTGCTTTAGAGGTCTGCTTGGATGATTTTAGGTCATCAGTGATGATGATGCCCAAGTCTCTTTCTTCCTTTGTGACTGCTAGCAACTCCCTCCCAGCCTATAAGTGGCTTCAGGGTTTCTCTTCCTGTGCATGATTTTGCACTTCTTTGCATTAAATCCCAGTTGCCACTCTTCTGACCATTCTGCTAGTTTATCCAGATCTCTTCTCATTCTGCCCACACATCTGGATCATCTACTCTGTTGCAGATCTTGGTGTCATCTGCAAAGAGACAAGCCTTACCCTCTAGTCCATCTGCGAGGTCACTAATGAAGATGTTGAATAGGACTGGCCCCAGGACTGATCCCTGAGGTACCCACTTGTGACTTGCATCTCTTCTGACTGTATACCATTTACTACCACTCTCTGTTTTCTGCCAGTCAACCAGTTTGCCACCCAGTTGACCAACTTCGACCCACCCGAGCCTACCTAGCTTATTTATCAATCTTCTATGTGGAACAGTGTCAAAAGCTTTGCTGAAGTCAAGGTAGGCGACATCAACTGCTCCCCCTTGGTCCACCACTCTGGTTACCCAGTCAAAGAAATCTATGAGATTAGTTTGACAGGACCTTCCTTTTGTAAACCCATGCTGTCTTTAGATGCTTACACTGTTCTTCCACTCCCCTTCCTGCTCCCATTCTCTCCAGAGCTCTTTTGAGACCTCTTCCCATTTCAGCAAAGTCAGTATTTTTGAAATCCAAAACCTCTGTCCTAGTATGACTTGAGTTAGTATCTATCCTTATGCTTAACTAAACTATATTGTGATCTTTGGATCCCAGTGTGGGGGAGTTTTGAGAGAGTGAGATTAACCACCATGCTATATTAGGGTGCTAAATTAATGATAGCACATGTTATCAAGTTGCATGTGCCAATTTGATGGTCTAAGTGAAAATTCATGATAGCGCATGTTATCAAGGTGCATGTTGTGCCAATTTGTCAGTCGCATGGAACATTTGTGATAGCGCATGTTATCAAGGTGCATGTTGTGCCAATTTGTCAGTAGCATGGAACATTTGTGATAGTGCATGTTTTCAAGGTGCATGTTGTTCCAATTTGTCAGTCGCATGGAAAATTCGTGATAGCGCATGTTATCAAGGTGCATGTTGTGCCAATTTGTCAGTCACATGGAAAATTCATGATAGCGCATGTTATCAAGGTGCATGTTGTGCCAATTTGGCGGACGAAGTGAACTAGATGCTTCATTTACAGAAGAGGTGCAAAGAAGGAATTCCATTAAAAGGGTCAGTGAATGAACTTAATTGATTGCCCAGGCAACAATGGGCCAGTGAACCAATAAGGAATATCACCTATCCCAACCGGGACACTACAGTCACTTGAAAATTGGCCATCTAGGCAGAGAGCACTAGTCTTTCTAATCATCTTTACTAAAAATAAATTTTCTTCTATCTGTTAACTAATTTTATTCCTTTATGTCACTATTAATAGTATCATTATAATACTTCTTCAACAGTAATTTTTTCTTATGCACCATTACACTCTAATGTAGTCCAATGCACCAGCAGTATCTATCCACTATCGGTTTCTTATCTCATTACTGTATCTTTTTCAAATTAACCTATTGTTTTTTTCTCTTTCGCATGCCTGTACGGATGAGGACTCCTTCACCATCAGATAAGTATTGTTCTACTGTGAACATGTCATATATTAATAATGTATTAAGAACTACGGATCCTTTGTGACTCCATTCCTGTATTTTATTTTTCAGTACTGACGGACATCGTCCCTTCAAGATTCCTGCTTCTGACTCCACAGTATCCTGGTAAGACGCTCTCCACATATTACTTGGTTGTGTCTGGTATGGGAGGGGTTGCATGGGATATGTATCCTATAATCCCAGATCTTACTTCGAGAGGGCTCTTGCAGTAAGTAATTACTTATAGGACTGACGCTGGCAGGAGGGCAGGACCCCACAGAAAGATTTCTACCTAGCAGTCCCTGGCACCCAACTACCACACAAGGACGGACATTCCCTGTGCCTGTTCTGCCTAGGACCCAATCACCCAGTCGAGAAGTGCCAGCACTGCCTCAGCTTCAATGCGGCTACCCAGAAAAGGCAGCAGCAATCCCTGGAAGCCCATATTCTGAAAAAGTCAAAATCAGATCTCAACCCTGCAAGATGATTCTGATTGCTCCAGATTGGGCCAGACAGCCCTGGTACCCACTCCTCATGTCTTTAGCAGTCCACCTTCCCCTGTGTCTTCCCAGGAATCACAACCTGTTAACCTGTGCCCAGGGGAGAGTTTGGTATCCGAACCTCAAATCTCTCAATCTCAAGGCCTGGCTCTTGAAGAGTTAGAGTTTGCTGACCTACACCTCTCCCAAGGTGTATTGGACATCTTGAAGGCCTCTAGAAAGCCTTCCACCAGGGCTACTTATAATTCCAAATGGAATAGATTTTCCTTATGGTGCGTTGGGAAGCATATTCCCCCAGAATCTGCTGACGTGCCCACGATCCTGGATTATTTGGTGTATTTGAATTCTTTGGGGCTGAGACCAGCTACCCTAAAAGTGCACCTGGCAGCCGTGTCTGTTTTCTTATCAGCAGGTAAACCCTCTTCTTTTTCAGCTCATCCTGTATTCTCCAAGTTCTTCACTTATGGTGAGGTTGGTAAAGGAAAACCTGCCACTAAAAGATCCATTGCCTAGAGATATGTCAAGCAGCTACCTGGAAAACAGTTCACACTTTTACTAAGCATTACTCCCTGGACATCCAGGCTAGAAGTGATGCTCGATTTGGCACAGCTGTGCTTCAGAGCCTATTTCCTAAGTAGGTTCTGTCCCTCCTTCATGGAGGTACTGCTGTGTAGTCTGCATATGTCATAATATAGCAAGACTTCATGTTGTTTGAAGAAAAAATTACTCACCTTAGTAATGTTGTTTCTTCTAATGGAGTCTTGCTATATTATGACCTCCTCCCCAGCCTGCCCCTCTCAGAACCTCTACTTTTGGGATGTGGGTGGACAGTGCAATGTTGGCACTTCATAGATGCCCACTTTATTTTTACCCTTTCTTAGGGTGCTTGGGTGTTATGCTTTATTTTCTCTTTCTTGAATCCCCTGACTTGAGTCTTTGTTTTGGGTTCAAGAACAAAAATGTGTTTTTTGTAGTTAGTAGCCAGTGGCTAGTGTAGGTTTATGGCTTCCACACAGAACCTTAGTGAGTTTTGCTCATAAAGATCTGACAGTTTGAGTTTGAGCAACAACAGACAGAGTTTCAACTGAGCTCGCACTCAAGGTTCCATGCCTTGCATGGAAAGTTAACTCTTTCACCTCTGGAGCAGTTCGAAGGTTGGGACTCACTGCATATGTTATAATATAGCAAGACTCCATTAGAAGAAACAACATTACTAAGGTGAGTAATTTTTTCTTCTCAACAAATGAAGTAACTCGTGTGTGTGTCTGTGTGTTGGGGGTTAACCAAGATGACCAGTTAAATCCATGTACAGGAACTATTTTATTACAAAAGTCATATTAAACTAATTATTTAGTTAACAATTTTGTTATAAAATTAATATTGTTCTACTGTGCCCATTTTCTAAGCGCAATAATACCCTCCAGGGTGGGTGGTATTGTGCTATACTGGACCTTCCAGGGGCTTTAACGCCCTCCGCCTGTGGCGTCGGGACTCATTACGCCCCTGGGCGGTCCGGTATAGCACAATACCACCCACCCACCCTGTTGGGTATTACTGCTTACATATATATAATAATACATATTTTCACTATCACTTCTACTTGTACAGCAGTTATTTGTTCATGTAATATACTGTTAGTATTATGACACGATAGAAAACAAATGTAATCAGAAGAACTGAGAACTGAATTCACAAACTATAAACAATACTTTGGATGTATATGTTTTATTAATAAGACATAAAATTGGTTGCTTTTATCACTGAATTAAAATGTATGATGTGTTCTTGCAAATGTTAAGGTCAATTTAATAACACTTATCCTGACTTGATCCTTAGAGTTTTTTGCATCATCTTCATTGGGACAGCACCCGAAAATCAGAAGAGAACAATGGTTGATTTATACATTTATCAGTTCACTGACACATAGACACTTTAGGAACGTTTGACTTTTGATGGATATCAGCTGTACTGTGAATTGTTGATCCTAAATTGATATATGTGAAGTTCTTCCTATGTTGTGATACTACATATTGTATGGTTAATTAAAGTTGCAAGTTCCAAAACAAGAAAGGTTTCACTTTGGTGATTTTCTTGACTAGTAAGGAAATACACTATTTGTTTATAACCAGGTAACATCAGAAGGCATTAACGCACAGTACAGGGCAGCGAAAATGCTGACTGATGTTATCTAGTCCTCGCTACATAGTCATTACCTTGCAAATCTGATATTCTACTTGGCTTTTCATGTCAGCCGATGCCAAGCATCGCACATATATATATATATATATATATATATATATATATATATATATATATATATATATGCAGTAATCAAGTGTTCCTTAGGTCAGTGTAGTAAGGAAAACAATATTTGTTTATAACCGGGCAACATCAGGAGGAATTACAACTCACTGGAGGGTGGTAAAATGCAGACTGATGTTATACAATCATAAACCTATAGTGATATATTGGGGTTGACATTGTACACTAGTGAATGCTTAACTTGATGTTGTGCCTGATACGGGACGGGATGTTTCTATTATCATATCACTGTGTCTTCCCGTATGTGTGAAAATGAGCTTGAGTATTCCGTTAAAGATATTACATGTAACTCTTTGAATATAACTTTTTTTTTTGTCTTTCAGGTTGATTCCTTGCAGTATATTTGACATAATTCAACAGAACATAGAATATTTTGTGAGTACGTTTGAAAATATAAATCAGTGCACAGTGGGGAGTTGGGAGTAGGGTTTATTGAGCCAAACTAGTATTCATAGGGGCTTCATTTTTCATATTATTGTTAGAATCACCCAACAAAAATAAGTTGCAACAATGATGTGTTTTTTTTTTTGTTTTGTTTTTTTCTCTACATCTTACAGAATAATCATCATGGCAAAAAAAATGACTGCATTGGATGTTTTGGCCGAGATCCAGATGTGTAGTGAGTCCGATTTCTCCGAATCGCATAGTGAAGATGATATTGAAGAAAGATTGTACAATCTGGATCTGGTGGAAGTGCAGAATGAGTCTTCTGAAGATGAAGAAGTTACTGATCAAGATTACATGCCGGATGTGGAGCAGGAAGATCATGAAGATACCCCGACAACATCAGTAGGTGCAATGCATAAGAAGACTCATGGTAAAAGGGCTCAGTCATCAGCAGAAAAAAGCGTTAGAAGACAAGACGAATGGGAAGAGGTGACAACAACAAGTGACAATGGACACCTATTCACTGCAACTTCAGGTCTCCAAGTACCAGTCCCAGAAAGTCCACTTGGATTTGTACAACTGTTTTGCCTGATGGATGAAGATTTGGAGCTTATTGCAAGGGAAACAAATAGATATGCCAATGATTTCTTTCTGGAACATCCAATTGATGAGTTGCCACCACATTCAAGGGCCAGGGCTTGGAAGATGACTGACAAGAAGAACTGAAGAGGTTTTTGCATTATACATTGCGATGGGACTGGTAGTGAAGAGCAGTAAAGATGAATACTGGGGATTGGATGAAGTCACCTACACACCATTCTGGGGCAGTGTGATGGCAAGGAACCGATTCAACCCTGATTTTCTTTTCTCCACATGGCTGACAACTCGAATTGGAAGCCTAGAGGGATGGAGGGATTTGATCAACTTTTTCACATTAGGGAGATACATGAGCGATTCCTGAAGAGATCACGAGAAACCTATCTTCCCGACTGGGACCTCTCCCTGGATGAAGGTATATGTCTGTGGTAGGGAAATCTAAGTTACAGAACATTTAATCCACAAAAACCAGTGAAGCATGGAATCAAGGTGTACACCTTATGTGAATCAAACTCGGGATACATATGCAACTGGCAATTCTATACAGGCAAAGTCGTGAGGAACAGAGCAAAGGACATACATACAGAGTTTGTTTTGATCTTGTTAGAGAAGAACTCAGCGAGGAAAGGCTACAGGATTTACACAGACAGATACCACTGGACCTCAACTCTACACAGATCTATTTTTATCTGGAGTTGGTGCAACTGGAACTGTTATGCCCAACTGCAAGGGAATGCCTCCCAAAATAAAGACATAGAGCTGAAGATGAAAGAAAAGGTTACATTCAGGAGACACCAATGCTCTGTATGAAGTGGAGAGACAACAGGGACATATACATGCTGTCAACAACATCAAGTACTGATTTGTCGATACGGAAGAAAGGATTGGAAGACTGGGATCGATAAAAAAAAAATGTATACTGGACTACAACAGATACATGGGTGGAGTCGACAAAAATGATCAACTGGCAGGGTATTACAATTTTAACCGAGTGATGCAGAAGGTATGGCAGAAGGAGTTCTTTTATCTACTGAATGCCATGTTAATTCAGGGGTACATAATGTACAAGAAATTTTCCCTAGAAAGAAAGAAGATGATGCACTTGGAATTCCAACGAACTGTAATTAAAGAACTTGTAACGACAAGCAAAAAAATAGATGATCTTGCACAGCATAGCCAAAAACGGCAATCGACAAAACTGGATCCATGCCAATGACTGCAAGGAAAGCACTTCCATCAAAATACCAGAACACCAAAGAGCTGTACCTACCGAAGATGTGTGGTGTGCACAAAGAAAGGAAGCATAGGAATCGACCTACTGGTGTGCAGATTGCGGCAAGGGCCTGTGTGTAGATAAATGCTTCACCGAATACCATTCAAAGATGAAATATGGGATACCCGGATCACTGAATACAAGTGATAGCGACACAGAATAGTAAATTGCTTGACAGGCGCAGATTCCCGGTATTGAGACCGAGATGGCGGAGTGATCAAGATGTAAGATAGGTAGAAAATACAGAGTGCTGCATCCCGGAATGGACTGCACAAGACTTCCCTCTATCATAGTCAGCATTGCGTGTCCATTGGACACCATGGCATGTTTTATAGTTGCTGTTTCCCAGGGTGGGAAGACATGGGGTCTCCATTGGACACCATGGAATGGTTAATTGGCGTAGATTCCGGTATCGAGACCGAGATGGCGGAGTGATCGAGATGTAAGATAGGTGGGAAATGCTGAGTGCTGTATCCCGGAATGGACTGCACAAGACTTCCCTCTATCATAGTCAGCATTGCGTGTCCATTGGACACCATGGCATGTTTTATAGTTGCTGTTTCCCAGTGTGGGAAGACATGGGGTGTCCATTGGACACCATGGAATGGTTAATTGGCGTAGATTCCCGGTATAGAGGCCGAGATGGTGGAGTGATCGAGATGTAAGATAGGTGGGAAATGCCGAGTGCTGCATCCCATTTACGTCATAGCGATGGGATTATCGAGACATAATGTTGCCGCTTTTTAGCGGTAATAAGAGCACACCATACATTATACTGTTATATACTGTGCCTAACCTTGTTTTACAGGGGGTCTCCAGGGTTGAACTGGTGGAACCAGCCCTGGTGGTAAGTGCAAACAGTGTGGGGAAGTGTATACAGAATAGGGGCTACTGTGAAAATGTTTGTTGCATATTGTCTATGCTACTAGAAGGGGAAAAAGGGATTACAATGTCCCAGAAAGCTGTATCCAGGTTAGCCTTGTTACTAACAACCCTGTCCTCCAGGTGGAGGCACCCGTGTCAGTACACATGCCCTTAACCTGCAACTAGCCATGCAGGCAGGGTAGTAGCCCTTGAGATAAGCGCCACCTAGGGATACACAAGTGTGGGATGACATGGGAAGGCTGATCAACATGTACTGCTTTATTCATGCTAGGTCATCAAACATGACTACTCCAAAATACCTTTCCCATTTGGTAACCATCAGTTTCTCAAACCACCAATCACGTAATGTTTTCATGAGATCTTTTACGCAAATGCATAATTTTGCTCTAAGTGCCACTATTAGTAATCATCTTAATGTTTTTATTTCCTGGAAGATACCAGACATGTTGTCTTTTGCCAGCAAATGTCAGGAATTGACACTACTACCTGTCATAGATTGGATACCTTGATGCTATAATATGTATGTTTTCTTAATTCAGATATGCAGTGTCCAGAGAAGACTGTATGGATCTCGGACACTCCTCGTGCATTGGGCGAGGTTGGGGTGGTCTCGAACTGGGGGACCAGTGTTGACCTTGATACTCAGTCAATGTTAGTTGGTTAGGTGAGAGGGGTATGCTATGGGATCAACTGGTGCCAATGTTGTTAATGAGGTGCCTGGGGATCCAAACCAGATGTCATCGTCATCCACCTTGGAGGCAATGATTTAGGATTGAAGACATCAGTGATGCTGCTACGGAAGATGAAGGAGGACATCGCCTTGATCAAGCACCGAATGCCGAAAACCATGATCCTTTGGTCCCACATCATCCAGCGTCAGCAGTGGAGGAATGTTTCTGATATGAAGAAAATGGACAGAACAAGGAGAAAGATCAACCCAGTGATGGGGGCATTCATGAGAAGATTGTCAGCCGGCATGGTCAAGCATGATGGTATCATGTCCCTCTTCCCAGAACTGTATCGGCAGGATGGTGTCCACTTAACGGATCAGGGAAGCGATATGTTCTGCAGTGACATCGAAGGGCTGTATCTCCAATCCTATTGGGTATGCAATTTATAGATGCAGTGGCGGGAATGTACAGTGTCATAATCAATGGACTATAACTTTCAGGTCGTCATTGGTATAATGTCTTTAAATTCTGTGTTTCAGATTGGAGTATATAGGCTAAAGTCTTTAAAAGCGAAGAGCATTATCTGGATATATCTCGTTCCAAATGCCTATCGACTGTAACGTAGGTGCGTCTTCATATGACAATCACTATAATCTATAAACACAGTGCGTTTATGCGAAATATGTCCCCTGGCTTCAGAAATACTCATGCAACAGTCAGAATGGGAAATAAATTGGAAATAATAAGTGCATAAGGTAGGTTACTCAGTGATGTCACTAACGATGAGATTACAGTTTAGCTTAGGTTTTGAGATGTGTGTATTGATGTACAGTATGTATTCATGTTTCAAAATTAATTCAGGGTTTGACCTCATGAAACTGCTAACAGTGTTAATCCAGCTGGGTACCTCAACAGTGATTCACACTTGCTACCCATATCTAGCAAAGGGGTGGTGTACTTTGTTTTTTACCTTTATTTTATTTTTTTTACCTTTGTCATACCAGGAGAGAAACACTGCAATGATGCTACATTACAACATTTTACATCTTGACTTCCTCTGATACTACTCAACTGATACTTTCTGGGATTACGGTGAGAGACAAACTAGTGTGTCTAACAGGCTGTGGAAACCTTGCGGTGTTAACATAAATAGCATGAACCTACTAGTGCAGCATTACACACAACAAACTTCACCTTCACTGTCTCATCAGTTGGAATGAATTATAATGCATGGACTAGTTCTGAACACTCCAAGAGATGACTTAATAGAGGGTGAGCTACATTACTGGTTAAATTAAATATCACAGAGTATGTAAAATGTTGATGCAATAGGTGTAGCATAGGGTAAGATCAGATAGTTTTTTATCTACAGGTCACAAGCCTGAAGACGATATATAGAATTTAGAATAGGAAAGGATAGGACTTTTCTCTACAGGTTTTAGAATAGGAAAGGATAGGGTTTCTCCACAGGTTTAGAATAGAGAAAGGATATGGTTTTCTACACAGGTTTTAGAACAGGGAAAGTATAGGGTTTTCTCCACAGGTTTTAGAATAGAGGAAATGATAGGGTTTTCTCCACAGGTTTTGAGAAGGAAAAGATATGATTTTCTCACAGGTTTTAGAACAGGGAAAGGATAGGGTTTCTCCAGGGTTTTTTGAATAGGAAATGTTAAGGTTTTTCTCCACAGGTTTTGGAATAGGAAAGGATAGGGTTTTTTCTTCCAGGTTTTGAAAAGGAAAGGATAGGATTTTTCTCCACAGGTTTTGAATAGGAAAGGATAGTTTTTCTCCACAGGTTTTAGAATATGGAAAGAATAGGTATTTTCTCCATGAGTTTTAGAATAGGAAATGAGAGTTTTTTTGCCACATATTTCTGGCATTACCATGTCTGATGGAATGCTCTTTGTGTATGATGATCCATACACTTGAAAAAGTTTTGCATCAGTGAAATGTGGACCACTGATGGTAAATGCTAATGGTAATAAAAAATAGTAAACTATTTTGGTTTCTTTCATACTGGGTAGTACACTATATAAAATACTGTATGGTGGCCTAAATACACACCGCTTTCGTTAACACCTTACTTAATTTGCTGTCCTCACTGTAACCGTGAGATACTGAAGAAACTAGGTCCATTTTCTATTAATTATATAAAACTCATGGGTGACATATATCTTGTATTTCATCTGCAAACCTTAGGGTGAAGGTGTATCATTACTGTGTATTGACAACCACCAACTATTTTATATAATGAATGGTGAAAAAATATCGCAAAACATGGGACTAAGGCATAGTAGGATAGGGTAACATAAGAAAAATGTGTTAATTATCCAAGGCAATACAGTGATCTAAACATAATAGTATAAGGTAATACTAGATAGGTTTTCCACTGTTCACATGCATAAATGCTGAGATAGATATAGGAAAAGACAGATCTTACTTGAGAGGTTCCATCAGTAGGTCATCACATTGGACTTGCACCACCTGGCATCGGGCCATACGGCAGATTTTTCTAGCAATACCTGAAGGGGACCACCCACCCAATGTCACGTGACCAACAGGAGCCCTTCAGTACCCAGGTTAGGTTGTGCGGTTACGACATCGGTGACCCTGCGGTGGGCTGTCTCGACGCGGACCCTCCCCATCTACAATAGGCGGGTCCGACATGGATTCCTCTGATGCCAGGTCTGACATTGGGAGCTATAATCAACCTGAACTGTCGCATTACCCTTTTGGGTATCAAGGATCCTACCGAGTACTCCACTCCAGATTGAAGTCATTTGGGGGCACTTCTACTCTGGATTTTGCCTTTACTCCAATTACATGAGGTTTCAAGGGTATTATCCTCCATTGGACACCCCTCCTCCTCCTCCTCCCCCCAGTCTCAACCGGATCCACCTCCTCTTCCCTGGCTTCTTCGGATTTCAAGACCCTGATTCAGTCTTGGTGGCAAAAGCCCAGGTCAGAACTGGTTTCAGATCTGGAAACTAGGCTCCTGCAACCACATAGCTTCCTATGTCTCCTTCCCCGATCAGCTATCTTGCAACTGTCCATGTCTTGGGGAAGACTCGGCAGGACGTTTCCCCACGGACTTTAGACACCGTCCTGTCAAGGAGGTGGACTTCATGATGTGTTATATAATAGGGAAAGGATAGGCTTTTTCTCCACAGGTTTTAGAAAAGGTAAAGGGTAGGATTTTACTCCACAGAATTTAGAATATGGAAAGAATAGGGTTTTTCTACACAGGTTTTTGAAGATGGAAAGGATAGGATTTTTCTCCAAAGGTTTTAGAATAGGGAAAAGGATAGGGTTTTCGTCACAGGTTTTGAATAGGGAAATGTTGGGTTTTCTCCACAGGTTTTAGAATATGGAAAGAATAGGGTTTTTCTCCACAGGTTTTTGAAGAGGGAAAGGATAAGATTTTTCTCCAAAGGTTTTAGAATAGGGAAAGGATAGGGTTTTTCTCCATAGGTTTTTTGAATAGGGAAAGGGTTGGGTTTTCTCCACAGGTTTTAGAATAGGGAAATGAGAGGTTTTTTTGCCACATATTTCTGGCATTACCATGTCTGATGGAATGCTCTTTGTGTATGATGATCCATACACTTGAAAAAGTTTTGCATCAGTGAAATGTGGACCACTGATGGTAAATGCTAATGGTAATAAAAAATAGTAAACTATTTTGGTTTCTTTCATACTGGGTAGTACACTATATAAGATACTGTATGGTGGCCTAAATACACGCTTTAGATTAACACCTTAGCAATTTGCTGTCCTCACTAACAGTGAGATACTGAAGAAACTAGGTCCATTTCTATTAATATATAAAACTCATGGGTGGCATTATATCTTGTATTTCATCCTGCGAACCTTAGGGTGAGGTGTATCATTACTGTGTATTGACAACCACCAACTTTTTTATACAATGTATGGTGAAAAATATCATAAAACATGGGACTAAGGCATAGTAGGATAGGGTAACATAAGAAAATGTGTTAATTATCCAAGGGCAATACAGTGATCTAAAACATAATAGTATAAGGTAATACTAGATAGGTTTTCCACTGTTCACATGCATAAATGCTGGAGATAGATATAGGAAAGACAGATCTTACTTCAAGAGGGTTCCGTCAGTAGGTCATCACATATTGGACTTGCACCACCTGGCATCGGGCCGCACGGCAGACTTTTCTAGCAATACCTGAAGGGGACCACCCACCCAATGTCACGTGACCAACAGAACCCCTTCCAGTGCCAGGTTAGGTTGTGCCGGTTACGACATCGGTGACCCTGCCATGGGCTGTCTCGACGCCGGACCCTCCCCCATCTACACAATGGCGGGTCCGACGTGGATTCCTCTGATGCCAGGTCTGACATTGGGGAGCTTATAATCAACCCTGAACTGTCCCGCATTACCCTTTTGGGTATCCAAGGGATCCCTACCCTAGGTACTCCACTCCAGATTGAAGTCATTTGGGGGCACTTCTACTCCTGGATTTTGCCTTTCTCAGTACATGGGGTTTCAAGGGTATTATCCTCCACTGGACACCCCTCCTCCTCCTTCTCCCCCCAGTCTCAACCGGATCCACCTCCCCTTCCCTGGCTACTTCGGATTTCAAGACCCTGATTCAGTCTTGGTGGCAAGAGCCCAGGTCAGAACTGGTTTCAGATCTGGAAACTAGGCTCCTGCAACCACATAGCTTCCTATGTCTCCTTCCCCGATCAGCTATCTTGCAAATGTCCCTGTCTTGGGGAAGACTCGGCAGGACGTTTCCCCACCAGACTTTAGACACCGTCCTGTCAAGGAGAGTGGACTTCATGATGTGTTATATAATAGGGAAAGGATAGGCTTTTTCTCCACAGGTTTTAGAAAAGGTAAAGGGTAGGATTTTACTCCACAGAATTTAGAATATGGAAAGAATAGGGTTTTTCTACACAGGTTTTTGAAGAGGGAAAGGATAAGATTTTTCTCCAAAGGTTTTAGAATAGGAAAGGATGAGGGTTTTTCTCTCATAGGTTTTTGAATAGGGAAAGGTTGGGTTTCTCCACAGGTTTAGAATAGGGAAATGAGAGGTTTTTACCATGGCTACAGCATTACCAGTCTGATGGAATGCTCTTTGTGTATGATGATCCATACACTTGAAAAGTTTTGCATCAGTGAAATGTGGACCACTGATGGTAAATGCTAATGGTAATAAAAATAGTAAACTATTTTGGTTTCTTTCATACTAGGTAGTACACTATATAGATACTGTATGGTGGCCTAAATACACACGCTTTAGATTAACACCTTACTTATTTGCTGTCCTCACTGTAACACGTGAGATACTGAAGAAACTAGGTCCATTTTCTATTAATTATATAAAACTCATGGGTGGCGTATATCTTGTATTTCATCTGCGAACCTTAGGGTGAGTGTATCATTACCATATATTGACAACCACCAACTATTTTATATAATGTATGGTGAAAAATATCATAAAACATGGGACTAAGGCATAGTAGGATAGGGTAACATAAAAAATGTGTTAATTATCCAAGGGCAATACAGTGATCTAAAACATAATAGTATAAGGTAATACTAGATAGGTTTTTCCACTGTTCACATGCATAAATGCTGGAGATAGATATAGGAAAAGACAGATCTTACTTCAAGAGGGTTCCGTCAGTAGGTCATCACATATTGGACTTGCACCACCTGGCATCGGGCCGCACGGCAGACTTTTCTAGCAATACCTGAAGGGGACCACCCACCCAATGTCACGTGACCAACAGAGCCCCTTCCAGTGCCAGGTTAGGTTGTGCGGTTACGACATCGGTGACCCTGCCATGGGCTGTCTCGACGCCGGACCCTCCCCCATCTACACAATGGCGGGTCCGACGTGGATTCCTCTGATGCCAGGTCTGACATTGGGGAGCTTATAATCAACCCTGAACTGTCCCGCATTACCCTTTTGGGTATCCAAGGGATCCCTACCCTAGGTACTCCACTCCAGATTGAAGTCATTTGGGGGCACTTCTACTCTGGATTTTGCCTTTACTCCAATTACATGGGGTTTCAAGGGTATTATCCTCCACTGGACACCCCTCCTCCTCCTTCTCCCCCCAGTCTCAACCGGATCCACCTCCCTTCCTGGCTACTTCGGATTTCAAGACCCTGATTCAGTCTTGGTGGCAAGAGCCCAGGTCAGAACTGGTTTCAGATCTGGAAACTAATCCTGCAACCCACATAGCTTCCTGTGTCTCCTTCGATCAGCTATCTTGCAAATGTCCCTGTCTTGGGAGACTCGGCGGGGCGTTCCCACCAGACTTTAGACACCGTCCTGTCAAGGAGAGTGGACTTCATGATGTGTTATATAATAGGGAAAGGATAGGCTTTTTCTCCACAGGTTTTAGAAAAGGTAAAGGGTAGGATTTTACTCCACAGAATTTAGAATAGAGAAAGGGTAGGGTTTTTCTACACAGGTTTTTGAAGATGGAAAGGATAGGATTTTTCTCCACAGGTTTTAGAATAGGGAAAGGATAGGGTTTTTCTCCACAGGTTTTTGAATAGGAAATGTTGGGGTTTTTCTCCACAGGTTTTAGAATATGGAAAGAATAGGGTTTTTCTCCACAGGTTTTTGAAGAGGGAAAGGATAAGATTTTTCTCCAAAGGTTTTAGAATAGGGAAAGGATAGGGTTTTTCTCCATAGGTTTTTTGAATAGGGAAAGGGTTGGGTTTTCTCCACAGGTTTTAGAATAGGGAAAGGATGAGGTTTTTCTGCTGGGTTTTGAAAGGAGAAAGGATAGGATTTTTCTACACAGGTTTTAGAAAAAGAAAGGTAGGGTTTTCTACAGGTTTAGAACAGGGAAAGGATGAGGTTTCTCCACAGGTTTTGAGTAGAAATGTTGAGGTTTTCTCTACAGGTTTTGAAGAGGAAAAGGATAAGATTTTTCTCCAAAGGTTTTAGAATAGGGAAAGGATGGGTTTTTTTCTCACAGGTTTTTGAATAGGGAAAGGGTAGGTTTTCTCCACAGGTTTAGAATAGGAAAAGGATAGTTTGGTTTTTCTCCACAGGTTTTGAAAGGAGAAAGGATGATTTTCTACACAGGTTTTAGAATAGAAAGGGTAGGTTTTCTACACATGTTTTGAGTTTTAGAACAGGGAAAGGATAAGGTTTTCTCCACAGGTTTTTTGAATAGGAAATCTTAGGTTTTCTCACAGGTTTTAAGATAAGAAAGGATAGGTTTTCTCCAAAGGTTTTTTGAAAAGGAAAAGGATTGGATTTTTCTCCACAGGTTTAGTACAGGAAAGGATAAGGTGTTCTCCACACATTTTTGAATAGGAAAGGATGGGTTTTTCTCCACAGGTTTTAGAATAGGGAAAGAATAGGTTTTCTCCGCTGGTTTAAGACAAGGAATTGAGAGGTTTTGCCATATGTTTGCTTTTCTACATGTCTGATGGAATGCTCTTGTGTATGATGTCCATACACTTGAAAAGTGTCGCATCAGTGAAATGTGGACAACTGATGGTAAATAACAATAGTAATAAAAATTATACGCTTATTTTGGTTTCTTTCCTACTGTAGTACACTATATATAGAGATACTATATGGTAGCTAATACACCACTCGTTAACACCTTACTTAATTTGCTGTTCTCACTGCCAACATGAATGCACTGAAGAAACTAGGTCCATTTTCTATTAATTATATAAAACTCATCGGTTGACGTATATCTTGTATTTCATCTAGAACCTTAGGGTGAAGGTGTATCACTGCTGTGTATTGACAACCACCAACTTTTTATATAATGTATGGTGAAAAAATATTGCAAAACATGGGACTAAGGCATAGTAGGATAGGGTAACATAAGAAAAATGTGTTAATTTTCCAAGGGCATACAGTGACCTAAAACATAATAGTAAAGGTAATACTAGATAGGTTTTGTACTGTTCACATGCATAAAGGCTGGAGATAGATATAGGAAAAATAGATCTTACTTGAGAGGTTCCATCAGTAGGTCATTACATATTGGACACACCGCCTGTCATCAGGCATGGCAGACTTTTCTAGCAATACCTGAAGGGGACCACCCGCCTAATGTCACGTGACCAACAGAACACCTTCTAGTGCCAGGTTAGGTTGCGCCGATTCACTGACGTTGGTGACCCTGCCGTGGGCGTCTCGACACGGACCCTCCCCCATCTACACGCGTGGTCAGCGTGGATTCATCTGATGCCAGGTCTGACATTGGGGCTTATAATCAGCCCTGATTTGTCATTATTCTTTTGGGTATCCAAGGATCCCTACCTAGGATGCTCCACTCCAGGGTAAGGTCATTTGAGCCAGTTCTACCCTGGATTTCACTGCCACTCCCAACTACATGGGGTTTCAAGGTATCCTCCCAGGACGCCCCTCCTCCTCCTCCCCCAGTCTCAACAGGATCCACCTGCCAAACCCCTGGCTACCTCAGATTTCAAGACCCTGATTCACTCTTGCTGGCAGGGGGCCAGGTCAGAACTGGTTTCAGATCTGGAAACTAGGCTCCTGCAACCACAGATTCCTATGTCTCCTTCCCTGATCAGCTATCTTGCAACTGTCAATGTCTCAGAGAAGACTCGGCAGGACGTTTCCCTACCGGACTTTTTTATTTTTTTTTATTTATTTATTGTTGAGATCAGTTTTACAACCTTTGAGTCAAAGACTCGTTTACAAAGGTACCTCGTCAAAAAAGGAGGGGGGGAGACAACAATAGAGTGAGGTTAGGACAGGGATGACGAACAGGTTAGATACATAAAATATACATTTGGAGAGTGTGACAGCGAAGCTGTACTGGAAGCAAACTTGTGTAAGGTACTAACATTGGTAGACAACAGGAGATACATTATTCAATTTAACAACATGTCACAAACTAATATGTAAGAGTTAAAAAGGACCGAAGGCGAGGGCTTGAAAAGGTTAGAAGGGACCGGCACGGGCAGCTACAAACACTTACAGCATCGGTTGTCAATAATATGCTGGCGGAGGCGATTTGAAGTGGCCAATACCTGGGATCTTAGCGATGGTTTCAGGAAGGGAGTTAAACCAGGACGGGGCTAGGTGATGGAAAGATCTTTGGCAATGAGAGGTCCTTGCTCTGGGAACATTGAAGGTGGCTGCGGTGGTGTACTGGGTTGGCAGGGACCTAGCAGCCAGCTGCAAAGGTCCAGAGACCCCAGGAGGGCAGAGACCTGACATGGATTTTTTGGCCAGTAGGCAGGTTTGATATTTTAGTCTTTCCTCAAGAGTGAGTATTTTTGTGGTGGAGTATAGCAGATAGGTGTGGGTTCTGCTGTGGCACCGGTGAAAGAGCCTACAGGCTTTGTTGATGAGGTCTGGACTTTGGATAAGGCAGAGGTGTCAGCAGCAGCATAAACAGGAGTCCGTGGTCAGCCAGTGATAATACCGATGAGGTGATGGCTAGTTTAAAGGCGGGTTAGGGGAGACAGTCTTTGTGGCGGTAGAAGACCGATCCTGGAGTTCATTACAGATGCCAAAGCTTTAAGGTGGGCGTGGAAAGTAAGGCAGGTCAAGGTGATGCCCAGGTACTTATAGGATGAAACCTGCTCCAGAGGAGGGGCATGCTGGTGGTGATGTGGAGGAAAGTCCCTGGCATTGTTTTGCCGATGAGAAAATAGCATGGACTTAGTTTCTTTAGGTTCCAGGACTAGCGGTGATTATTGGAACACTTTTCGGTTTGGAGGAAAGCGCTTTGCAGCATGTTTTGGAGTGGGAGTGGGTCAGGTGTGATGCAAGGATAATAGCGTCATCAGCATAGAGTAATATTTTACTGGAACAGGAGCTGGGAGGTGTTCAGGAATAAACTGAAAAAGGTCAGGCCAAGGATGGAGCCTGAGGGGACACCAGTGTACAGGAAGGTAGGAGGAGGATCTATTTAGCTTACTCTTTGGGACCTGTTGTGTAGGTAGCTCGAACCACTTCAGGGGCCGGCTGTGAGACCCAGTATGCTAAAGAGTTTAGTAGCAGGGGTGGACACTGTGCTGAGGCCTTGGACAGGTCTATAAAACCGCCCCTGCGAGATGAGCCTTTGTCAAGTGCTGAGTGAATGTGGTGGGAGGAATTCCAGAAGGGCAGTGGATGTGCTATGGCCAGGGCAAAAACCGTGTTGCTCTGGACAGAGAAGGTATATGATTAGTAAGATATTCGAGAGCTGTGTGTCACTTTTTTCTAAGGCTTTGGATGGGGGGGAAGGATGGAGATGGGCCTGTAGTTATTAGGCAGAGTACGGTCCCCAGACTTGTGGATGGGGTTACTTCAGCTTGCTTCCAGGCCTTAGGGAATTAGCGAGGCATAGGGATTTAGTTAATGATAAGCGTCAGCGAGGTAAGCATGACATCCAGCATGAAGTAGTATCCTGGGTCAAGAGGGTCATTGATAGGGTTCTGAGAGGCGAGAGATTTTATTAAGAAAGGTTTGGCATCATGGGGTGAATCATTCGGAAGTGGAATTGTGGCCTGGAAATGGTAGCGTTGGTGGATTTGGCAACCGGGTCTGAAAAATGGGCCGGGAGGACGGCACTTAAGTCAGTGAAGGTTTTATTAAGGCAGTCAGCAATACAGGTGGGGTCAGTCGAGGCAGTCCCATTTATGACAATCTGGGATGGAGGGGGGGAGCGGGTCTTACCATTTAAATCTTTAATGTCAATGCAGCCTGGTAGAATTTAGCTTTAGCCTGCTTGATTGTCCAGGTGCATTGATTGCGGGCTGTCTTGTAGGCTTGCCTGTCAGCAACCTTACCGGAGTCATTAGCTAAGTACCAGAGGTTATCTCTCTTTTTTAGTTGTTGGATCAGTGCAGGAGTTATCCATGCAGCAGTCCGTTTTTTATCTAAGAGTGTTGAGGGTGCATACAGATCCTGGCGTGGTTGAAGGCCGTGGAAGGTAGGTTAGAGGCAGAGATTAACGTCAGGAGGCGCTGGCCAATGGGGACACAATTGATTTGGGTGAGTGACGTTTGAGTTGGCGAGACCTCCGGGAGAAAGCGTGAGAGGGGTCCTGCTGTACCCAGGGCTGGGGTGGGGAGGACCAGGCAGTGACAGAGGTGGTCACTGAGTGAGTCATAAGGACTAACGGAGACTATTTTATGAGGTCAGTTGAGAGGATGGCGTCCAGGAGGCAGTTCCTGTTACTTTGTTGAGTCTAATGACTGAGTAACCATTTGGGACAGGTCAAGGGCTGCAAGCTCATTCTTCAAATTATCAGTCGACGGGCTGAGCCAATTGGAATTAAGTCACCCATAATTAACTGTTCGACTTCGAGGGTAGGTAGCCAGGTAGTCAAGGAGAGAGGCTGGCAGAGAGTCTTTATTAGACCCGAGGTAGATTAGCTACAGTTAGATAGAATGGACAGCGTCCAGGGTGAGTGTGACTTTTAAGGTGATGGCTTGTGCCCCATGGTTTAGCTCAGGATTGGGAGGAGCAAGCCGAGGACGAGTGCATGCGTAGATAGCACCCCCTCCACGCCTGCCCATCCTCGGCAGAAATGGGTAAAACAGGAAGGAGATGGCAGTCAGGCGTGAGGGAGAAGCAGGTTTCAGCAAGCAGGAGAATATCCGGGAGTGGGGTGACCCAACATTGGAGGCTGCAGTTTTCTTAGGGAGACTGCATATATTAATAAGGCGATTCGAAGGCCTTTGCCATCTGTGGGCAGAGGCGTGGCTGGGATGACAGGCCGGGTTTGGGTTCACATTGCCGGAGAGCAGAAGAGCAGCAGGAGGAATTAGGTGCCTCGCAAGGTGTTTGTAGCTGGCGGTGGGGTGCATATGTGGCCGGACGGGACCTCGCCTGGGAGGAGCAGGGGATAGGAAGGAGAGAACAACTGAGGCGCTAGCGAGAGGGTCCACTTGTGAAGGAAACACACACTGAGTAGCACATAGGTGGTTGGTGGGTGGGGTGGCGTGGTAGTCCAGGGTACAGGAAGATTTGGGGATGATAGGGTGTGTGGGTAATCCGATGGGGAGCAGGAATTGAGATCAGGGCAGTGTGCTTTGGTTGAGGGCAGGTTAATGGGGGTATAGAGGGGCAGAGAGAGAGCATAGGGTGCTGTAGCAGGAGGGCCAGCGCCAGCAAGGACCATGCTTGAGTGAGACATTTCCCAATATAGAGCAAGAAGTGAGGCAGGCTTCTCTAGTGCTGGAACGATATAACCAGCAAATGGGAAAGTAGGCTGATTGGTTTTCGCCTCATGTGACAAAAGAAAAATACTCTATATAAGGGAGAGCTGAGCAAGGGTGGTGGGGGGTGGGGAGCCGAGCAGCGTGGCTTGCGCTTCTCCAGGCACGACTGCAAAAGAACAGAGGGTGACGCGAGCCTAGTGGAAAAGGCGCCAAAAGTCGGGGTTACAAAGGCAGAGCCGAAGTTCCAGCAGAGAGTCCACAGGTAGGCTGGCGGCTGGCTCGCTGACTGTCGCGATTTTTTTTAAGTTTATTTCAGGCAAAGATTCCCGGCAAGAGTTTATTTAGCGGACCTCTGCGTGACCAACGCTCCTCGGGGTGGGGTGTCCCAGCGGTGGGAAAGTCAGCAGGAAGGCAGTTCCAGCTTTGCCCTCCGACCCAACGGCTCCTCGGAGGGTGGGGTGTCCTGGTGGTGGTTGCAGGCAGGCTCCAGGGAGGCACTTCTAGTGCAGCCCTCGCGACCTCCAGCTCCTCGGGGGAGGGGGGGATAGATCTGTTGAAGAAAAGAGGCAGAGGTTAAGTAGGCAGGCAGGGGGGGAGTACCAATTAGGGGCGGGCAGTGCAGGCGGGGGAGTTTGCTGCTGGGATGCTCGTGGCAGAGGATAAGGTAGGGATATGCTGCAGTGAGTGAAATAAATTAAATTATGTGGAATACGGAGGTTTAGGAAGGAGAGAAAAGAGCAGGCTGGCAATAATACAGGCAGAGGAAAAACTGTTCACATAAAGCAGTACTTGAGGCTCAGAAGCAAAGTTATAATAAAGCAGGCAAAACAGTGCAAAAAACAGTAACATCCACAATAAATTCATACAGTCCCAGAAATGCTTTCTCCAGGTCTGTCAAGGATAGTGAACTTCATGCTGTGTTATATAATAGGGAAAGGATAGGCTTTTTGTCCACAGATTTTAGAACAGGGAAAGGGTAGGGTTTTTCACCACATGTTTTAGAATAGAGAAAGGGTAGGGTTTTTCTCCACAGGTGTTAGAATAGGGAAAGGATAGGGTTTTTCTCCACAGGTATTTTGAATAGGGAAAGGGTAGGGTTTTTCTCCACAGGTTTTAGAATAGAAGCAGTTTGATACAGAAAATGATTGAACGGTAGCCACCATCTTATTTTTGGTCATGTGACCCAGGGGATGTAGATATGGGAACAGTCTAGGCCCTTACTTATTTACTTCTCCCTAACATGTAAAACAAGCTGCTTTTTACTATTACTTTTTGAATTTATTGGCTTGCACCTCATAATGCAATAGGTGGACACCCCATTGACATGAATGGGCATACCATGGGTGGTTGGATATGGCACCCCTTCTATCTGCAGTTGGGTCTGTAATGAGAAATTAGGGATCAGAAATTTCATCCAAGCCCCTGCAGATGTAAGAAAAGGTGTAATGCCTTGACATTTACCCCTTTTATAATATAGTTATCCCTAAAAATGTGTAACAGAAGCAGTTTGACAGAAATGATTAACGTGTAGCCATCCATCTTATTTTTGGTCATGTGATCAAGGGGATGTAGATATGGGTACAGTCTGGGCCTTGATTTACTCATTCACTTCCTGTCATGTAAAACAGGCTACATCTTACTTTTACTTTCTGAATTTATTTGTATGTAACCCATAATGCAATAGGTGTGCCCCTCATGTGCCAGCATGGCCTTCCTTAGGTGGTTGGGTATGGCACCCCAGCTATATGGTGGTGGGTCTATAATGTGAAATTAGTGACCATAAATTTCATCCAAGCCCCGGCAGATGTAAGAAAATGCGTAATCCATTGACATTTACCACTTTTATAATGTAGTTATCACAATAAATGTATAAGAAGAAGTTTTGATACAGAAATAAGATAAGATGGTAGCCGCCATCTTGTTTTTGGTCTTATGTGTGGGGATGTAGCTATGGGTACAGTCTGGGCCTTAATTTTCATTCTCTTCCCTGTCATGTAAACGGTCTACTTTTTTACTTTTACTTTTTAATTTATTGGCATGCACCCCTATAATGCAATAGGTGGACACCCCTATCCAGCATGGGCATACCATGGGTGGTTGGGTATGGCACCCCGGCTATCTGCAGTTGGGTCTGTAACGAAAAATTAAGGATCAGAAATTTCATCCAAGCCCCTGCAGATGTAAGAAAAGTTGTAATCCACCGAGATTTACCACTTTTAGAATGTAGTTATCCCTACCAACATGTAACAGAAGCAGTTTGATACAGAAAATGATCAAATGGAAGCCGCCATCTTGTTTTTGGTCATGTGACCCAGGGGATGTAGATATGGGTACAGTTTGAGCCTTGATTTACTCATTCACTTCCCTGTCATGTAAAATGGGTTACTTTTTACTTTTACTTTTTGAATTTATTGGCATGCACCCCATAATGCAATAGGTGGACACCCCATTGGCCAGCATGGACATACCAGGGGTGGTTGGGTATGGCACCCTGGCTATTTGCAAATGGGTCTGTAATGTGAAATTAGGGATCAGAAAATTCATCCAAGCCCTTGCAGATGTAAGAAAAGGTGTAATCCATTGACATTTACCACTTTTATAATGTAGTTATCACAATAAATGTGTAGCAGAAGCAGTTTGATACAGAAAATGATTGAACGGAAGCCGCCATCTTGTTTTTGGTCATGTGACCCAGGGGATGTAGCTATGGGTACAGTCTGATCTTTGATTTACTCATTCACTTCCCCTTCATGTAAAACAGGATACATCTTACTTTTCCTTTCTCAGTTTATTGGTATGTAACCCATAATGCAATAGGTGGACACCCCATTGGTCAGCATGGGTATACCAGGGGTGGTTGGGTATGGCACCCCAGCTATATGCTGGTGGGTCTATAATGTGAAATTAGTGATCATAAATTTCATCCAGGCCCCTGGAGATGTAAGAAAAGTTGTAATACATTGACATTTACCATTTTTATAATGTAGTTATCACAATAAATGTGTAACAGAAGCAGTTTGATACAGAAAATGATGGAACGGTAGCTGCCATCTTGTTTTTGGTCCTGTGACACAGGGGATGTAGCTATGGGTACAATCTGGGCCTTGATTTACTCATTCACTTCCCTGTCATGTAAAATGGACTACTTTTTACTATTACTTTTTGAATTTATTGGCATGCACCCCATAATGCAATAGGTGGACACCCCATTGGCCAGCATGGGCATACCATGGGTGGTTGGGTATGGCAACCCGGCTATCTGCAGGTGGGTCTGTAATGTGAAATTAGGGATCAGAAAATTCATCCAAGCCCCAACAGGTGTAAGAAATGGTGTAATCCATTGACATTTATCACTTTTATAATGTAGTTATCCCTACAAATGTGTAACAGAAGCAGTTTGATACAAAAAATGATTGAACGGAAGCCGCCATCTTGTTTTTGGTCATTTGACCCAGGGGATGTAGATATGGGTACAGTCTGGGCCTTGATTTGCTCATTCACTTCCCTGTCATGTAAAACAGGCTACTTTTTACTTTTACTTTTTGAATTTATTGGCATGCACCCCATAATGCAATAGGTGGACACCCCATTGGCCAGCTTGGACATACCATGGAAGGTTGGGTATGGCACCTCGGCTATCTGCATGTGGGTCTGTAATGAAAAATTAAGGATCAGAAAAATCATCCAAGCCCCAGCAGATGTAAGAAAATTCAATCCATTGAGATTTACCTCTTTTATAATGTACTTATAACAATACATGTGTACAGAAGCAGTTTGATACAGAAAATGATGGAACGGAAGCCACTATCTTATTTTTGGTCATGTGACCAAGGGTATGTAGCTATTGGTACAGTCTGGTCCTTGATTTACTCATTCACTTCCTGTCACGTAAAACAGGCTACTTTTACTTTACTTTTGAATTTATTGGCATGCACCCATAATGCAATAGGTGGACACCCCATTGGCCAGCATGGACATACTAGGGTGGTTGGTATGGCATCTGAAGCTATCTGCAGATGGGTCTGTAATGTGAAATTAGGATCAGAAATTTCATCCAAGCCCTGCAGATGTAAGAAAAGTTATAATCCATTGAGATTTGCCAGTTTTATAATGTAGTTATCCTACAAACATGTAACAGAAGCAGTTTGATACAGAAAATTATCAAATGGTAGCTACCATTTAGTTTTTGGTCATGTGACCCAGGGGATGTAGATATGGTTACAGTCTGGGCCTTGATTTACTCATTCACTTCTCTGTCATGTAAAACAGGCTACTTTTTACTTTTACTTTTTGAAATTATTGGCATGCACCCCATAATGCAATAGGTGGACACCCCATTGGCCAGCATGGGCATACCAGGGGTGGTTGGTTATGGCACCTCGGCTATCTGTAAGTGGGTCTGTAATGTGAAATTAGGGATCAGAAATTCATCCAAGCCCCTGCAGATGTATGAAAATGTGTAATCCATTGACATTAACCAATTTTATAATGTTGTTATCCCTACAAACGTGTAACAGAAGCAGTTTGATACAGAAAATGTTTGAATGATGTCAGCCATCTTGTTTTTGGTCATGTGACCAGGGGATGTAGCTATGGTACAGCCTGTGCCTTGATTTACTCATTCACTTCCCGTCATGTAAAACAGGCTACATCTTACTTTTCCTTTCTCAATTTATTGAATGTAACCCATAATGCAATAGGTGAACACCCCATTGGTCAACATGGGTATACCAGGGGTGGTTGGGTATGGCACCCCAGCTATATGCTGGTGGGTCTATAAAGTAAAATTAGTGATCATAAATTTCATCCAAGCCCCGGCAGATGTAAGAAAAGGTGTAATCCATTGACATTTACCACTTTTATAATGTAGTTATCACAATAAATGTGTAACAGAAGCAGTTTGACACAGAAAATGATTGAACAGTAGCCGCCATCTTGTTTTTGGTCATGTGACCCCGGGGATGTAGATATGGGTACAGTCTGGGCCTTGATTTACTCATTCACTTCCCTGTCATGTAAAACGGGCTACTTTTTACTTTTACTTTTTGAATTTATTGGCATGCACCCCATAATGCAATAGGTGGGCACCCCATTGGCCAGCATGGGCATACCAGGGGTGGTTGGTTATGGCACCCCGGCTATCTGTAAGTGGGTCTGTAATGTGAAATTAGGGATCAGAAAATTCATCCAAGCCCCTGCAGATGTATGAAAATGTGTAATCCATTGACATTAACCAATTTTATAATGTTGTTATCCCTACAAACGTGTAACAGAAGCAGTTTGATACAGAAAATGTTTGAATGATGTCAGCCATCTTGTTTTTGGTCATGTGACCCAGGGGATGTAGCTATGGGTACAGCCTGTGCCTTGATTTACTCATTCACTTCCCCGTCATGTAAAACAGGCTACATCTTACTTTTCCTTTCTCAATTTATTGGAATGTAACCCATAATGCAATAGGTGAACACCCCATTGGTCAACATGGGTATACCAGGGGTGGTTGGGTATGGCACCCCAGCTATATGCTGGTGGGTCTATAAAGTAAAATTAGTGATCATAAATTTCATCCAAGCCCCGGCAGATGTAAGAAAAGGTGTAATCCATTGACATTTACCACTTTTATAATGTAGTTATCACAATAAATGTGTAACAGAAGCAGTTTGACACAGAAAATGATTGAACAGTAGCCGCCATCTTGTTTTTGGTCATGTGACCCCGGGGATGTAGATATGGGTACAGTCTGGGCCTTGATTTACTCATTCACTTCCCTGTCATGTAAAACGGGCTACTTTTTACTTTTACTTTTTGAATTTATTGGCATGCACCCCATAATGCAATAGGTGGGCACCCATTGGCCAGCATGGGCTAACAAGGTGTTGGTTATGAAATCAGCATCTGCAAGAGGGTCTGTAATGTGAAATTATGGATCATAAAATTCATCCAAGTCCCTGCAGATGTAAGAAAATGTGTAATCCATTGACAGTTATCACTTTTGTAATGTTGTTATCCCTACAAACGTGTAACAGAAGCAGTTTGATACATAAAATGTTTGAATGGTGTCAGCCATCTTGTTTTTGGTCATGTGACCCAGGGGATGTAGCTATGGGTACAGTCTGTACCTTGATTTACTCATTCACTTCCCCGTCATGTAAAACAGGCTACATCTTACTTTTCCTTTCTCAATTTATTGATATGTAACCCATAATGCAATAGGTGGACACCCCATTGGTCAGCATGGGTATACCGGGGTGGTTGGGTATGGCACCCCAGCTATGTGCTGGTGGGTCTATAAAGTAAAATTAGTGATCATAAATTTCATCCAAGCCCCAGCAGATGTAAGAAAAGGTGTAATCCATTGACATTTGCCACTTTTATAATGTAGTTATCACAATAAATGTGTAAGCTAGGCAGTTTGATACAGAAAATGATGAAACGTAGCCGCCATCTTGTTTTTGGTCATGTGACCCAGGGGATGGAGCTATGGGTACAGTCTGGGCCTTGATTTACTCATTCACTTCCCCACCATGTAAAACAAGCTACTTTTTACTTTTCTTTTTTGAATTTATTGGTAGGCACCCCATAATGTAATAGCTCGTCACCCCATTGGCCAGCATGGACATACCAGGGGTAGTTGGTTACTCTTTTGACTATCTGAAAGTGGGTCTGTAATGTGAAATTAGGGATCAGAAAATTCATCCAAGCCCCTGCAGATGTAAGAAAATGTAATCCATTGACATTTACCAATTTTATAATGTTGTTATCCCTACAAACATGTAACAGAAGCAGTTTGATACAGAAAATGTTTGAATGGTGTCAGCCATCTTGTTTTTAGTCATGTGACCCAGGGGATGTAGCTATGGGTACAGTCTGTGCCTTGATTTACTCATTCACTTCCCGTCATGTAAAACAGGCTACATCTTACTTTTCCTTTCTCAATTTATTGGTATGTAACCCATAATGCAATAGGTGGACACCCATTGGTCAGCATGGGTATACCAGGGGTGGTTGGGTATGGCACCCCAGCTATATGCTGGTGGGTCTATAATGTGAAATTAGTGATCATAAATTTCATCCAGGCCCCTGGAGATGTAAGAAAAGTTGTAATACATTGACATTTACCATTTTTATAATGTAGTTATCACAATAAATGTGTAACAGAAGCAGTTTGATACAGAAAATGATGGAACGGTAGCTGCCATCTTGTTTTTGGTCCTGTGACACAGGGGGTGTAGCTATGGGTACAATCTGGGCCTTGATTTACTCATTCACTTCCCTGTCATGTAAAATGGACTACTTTTTACTATTACTTTTTGAATTTATTGGCATGCACCCCATAATGCAATAGGTGGACACCCCATTGGCCAGCATGGGCATACCATGGGTGGTTGGGTATGGCAACCCGGCTATCTGCAGGTGGGTCTGTAATGTGAAATTAGGGATCAGAAAATTCATCCAAGCCCCAACAGGTGTAAGAAATGGTGTAATCCATTGACATTTATCACTTTTATAATGTAGTTATCCCTACAAATGTGTAACAGAAGCAGTTTGATACAAAAAATGATTGAACGGAAGCCGCCATCTTGTTTTTGGTCATTTGACCCAGGGGATGTAGATATGGGTACAGTCTGGGCCTTGATTTGCTCATTCACTTCCCTGTCATGTAAAACAGGCTACTTTTTACTTTTACTTTTTGAATTTATTGGCATGCACCCCATAATGCAATAGGTGGACACCCCATTGGCCAGCTTGGACATACCATGGAAGGTTGGGTATGGCACCTCGGCTATCTGCATGTGGGTCTGTAATGAAAAATTAAGGATCAGAAAAATCATCCAAGCCCCAGCAGATGTAAGAAAAGTTCTAATCCATTGAGATTTACCTCTTTTATAATGTACTTATAACAATACATGTGTAACAGAAGCAGTTTGATACAGAAAATGATGGAACGGAAGCCACCATCTTATTTTTGGTCATGTGACCAAGGGTATGTAGCTATTGGTACAGTCTGGTCCTTGATTTACTCATTCACTTCCCTGTCACGTAAAACAGGCTACTTTTTACTTTACTTTTTGAATTTATTGGCATGCACCCCATAATGCAATAGGTGGACACCCCATTGGCCAGCATGGACATACCAGGGGTGGTTGGGTATGGCACCCGAGCTATCTGCAGATGGGTCTGTAATGTGAAATTAGGGATCAGAAATTTCATCCAAGCCCCTGCAGATGTAAGAAAAGTTATAATCCATTGAGATTTGCCAGTTTTATAATGTAGTTATCCCTACAAACATGTAACAGAAGCAGTTTGATACAGAAAATTATCAAATGGTAGCTACCATTTAGTTTTTGGTCATGTGACCCAGGGGATGTAGATATGGTTACAGTCTGGGCCTTGATTTACTCATTCACTTCTCTGTCATGTAAAACAGGCTACTTTTTACTTTTACTTTTTGAAATTATTGGCATGCACCCCATAATGCAATAGGTGGACACCCCATTGGCCAGCATGGGCATACCAGGGATTGATTGAGTTGCCAGCTTTCCAGCTATCTGTAAGTGGGTCTGTAATGTGAAATTAGGATCAGAAAATTCATCCAAGCCCCTGCAGATGTATGAAAATGTGTAATCCATTGACATTAACCAATTTTATAATGTTGTTATCCTACAAGCGTGTAACAGAAGCAGTTTGATACAGAAAATGTTTGAATGATGTCAGCCATCTTGTTTTTGGTCATGTGACCCAGGGATGTAGCTATGGGTACAGCCTGTGCCTTGATTTACTCATTCACTTCCCCGTCATGTAAAACAGGCTACATCTTACTTTTCCTTTCTCAATTTATTGGAATGTAACCCATAATGCAATAGGTGGACACCCCATTGGTCAACATGGGTATACCAGGGGTGGTTGGGTATGGCACCCCAGCTATATGCTGGTGGGTCTATAAAGTAAAATTAGTGATCATAAATTTCATCCAAGCCCCGGCAGATGTAAGAAAAGGTGTAATCCATTGACATTTACCACTTTTATAATGTAGTTATCACAATAAATGTGTAACAGAAGCAGTTTGACACAGAAAATGATTGAACAGTAGCCGCCATCTTGTTTTTGGTCATGTGACCCCGGGGATGTAGATATGGGTACAGTCTGGGCCTTGATTTACTCATTCACTTCCCTGTCATGTAAAACGGGCTACTTTTTACTTTTACTTTTTGAATTTATTGGCATGCACCCCATAATGCAATAGGTGGGCACCCCATTGGCCAGCATGGGCTAACAAGGGGTGGTTGGTTATGGCACCCCGGCTATCTGCAAGAGGGTCTGTAATGTGAAATTATGGATCATAAAATTCATCCAAGTCCCTGCAGATGTAAGAAAATGTGTAATCCATTGACAGTTATCACTTTTGTAATGTTGTTATCCCTACAAACGTGTAACAGAAGCAGTTTGATACATAAAATGTTTGAATGGTGTCAGCCATCTTGTTTTTGGTCATGTGACCCAGGGGATGTAGCTATGGGTACAGTCTGTACCTTGATTTACTCATTCACTTCCCGTCATGTAAAACAGGCTACATCTTACTTTTCCTTTCTCAATTTATTGATATGTAACCCATAATGCAATAGGTGGACACCCCATTGGTCAGCATGGGTATACCGGGGTTAGTTAGTATGGCACCCGAACTATGTGCTGGTGGGTCTATAAAGTAAAATTAGTGATCATAAATTTCATCCAAGCCCCAGCAGATGTAAGAAAAGGTGTAATCCATTGACATTTGCCACTTTTATAATGTAGTTATCACAATAAATGTGTAGCTTAGGCAGTTTGATACAGAAAATGATGAAACGTAGCCGCCATCTTGTTTTTGGTCATGTGACCCAGGGGATGGAGCTATGGGTACAGTCTGGGCCTTGATTTACTCATTCACTTCCCCACCATGTAAAACAAGCTACTTTTTACTTTTCTTTTTTGAATTTATTGGTAGGCACCCCATAATGTAATAGCTCGTCACCCCATTGGCCAGCATGGACATACCAGGGGTGGTTGGTTATAGCACCCCGGCTATCTGCAAGTGGGTCTGTAATGTGAAATTAGGGATCAGAAAATTCATCCAAGCCCCTGCAGATGTAAGAAAATGTGTAATCCATTGACATTTACCAATTTTATAATGTTGTTATCCCTACAAACATGTAACAGAAGCAGTTTGATACAGAAAATGTTTGAATGGTGTCAGCCATCTTGTTTTTGGCCATGTGACCCAGGGGATGTAGCTATGGGTACAGTCTGTGCCTTGATTTACTCATTCACTTCCCCGTCATGTAAAACAGGCTACATCTTACTTTTCCTTTCTCAATTTATTGGTATGTAACCCATAATGCAATAGGTGGACACCCCATTGGTCAGCATGGGTATACCAGGGGTGGTTGGGTATGGCACCCCAGCTATGTGCTGGTGGGTCTATAAAGTAAAATTAGTGATCATAAATTTCATCCAAGCCCCAGCAGATGTAAGAAAAGGTGTAATCCATTGACATTTACCACTTTTATAATGTAGTTATCACAATAAATGTGTAAGATAGGCAGTTTGATACAGAAAATGATGAAACGGTAGCTGCCATATTGTTTTTGGTCATGTGACCCAGGAGATGTAGCTATGGGTACGATCTGGGCTTTGATTTACTCATTCACTTCCCAGTCATGTAAAACGGACTACTTTTTACTTTTACTTTTGAATTTATTGGCATGCACCCCATGATGCAATAGGTGGACACCCCATTGGCCAGCATGGGCATACCAGGGGTGGTTGGGTATGGCAATCCGGCTATCTGCAGATGGGTCTGTAATGTGAAATTAGGGATCATAAAATTCATCCAAGCCCTAACAAATGTAAGAAAAGGTGTAATCCATTGACATTTATCACTTGTATAATGTAGTTATCCCTACAAATGTGTAACAGAAGCAGTTTGATACAGAAAATGATTGAACAGTAGCCGCCATCTTGTTTTTGGTCATGTGACCTAGGGGATGTAGCTATGGGTACAGTCTGGGCCTTGATTTACTCATCCATTTCCCCGCCATGTAAAACAAGCTACTTTTTACTTTTTCTTTTTGAATTTATTGGCAGGCACCCCATAATGTAATAGGTGGTCACCCATTGGCCAGCATGGACATACCAGGGGTGGTTGGGTATGGCACCCCGGCTATCTGCAAGTGGGTCTATAATGTGAAATTAGGGATCAGAAATTTCATCCAAGCCACTGCTGCCATAAGAAAGGGTGCAATCCATTGACATTTACCACTTTTATGATCTAATGATCTCAATAAATGAGTCACAAGCATTTTGACACAGAAAATGGCTGAATGGTGTCAGCCATCTTGTTTTTGGTCATATGACCCTGGGTAGGTAGCTATAGGTGCAATCTGGCACTTGATTTACTCATTCACTTCCCTATCATGTGAAACAGGCTACTTCTTACTTTTTCTTAATGGATTTTGTGACGTGTACCTCATAATCCAATAGGTACCCCCCCATAGGCCAGCATGGCCCTACTATTGGTGGTCCGTTCTGGTCACTCTCATAATCTGTAGGTGAGAAACCAATGTGAAATTTGTGTTTATATAAAGAATTTGTAGCCTGAAAGTGAAAATTAGTTACATTTTAGACAACAATTTTTATCAGTGATGCAACCGATTTTAATGTTTTACAAGCGTCAATATTTTTTGCGAATACAAATTAAAACAATCAATTCACTAAATAAACATATATATCTCAAATGTCTTTGTTGGAAAAGTTATATTTTCACTTTGAATTATAGTTGTGTTAGTTTCTTACTACCCTGACAAAAAAAGTTTACCAGGGAATTAAGAAACATTATGTAATAACGTCATAACCGATAAGTGTACAAACCCAGTGAAAAAACCTCTGGCAGCAGGGATATGCAATTTTCAGAAAAACCTTGGCAGTGTAAGGGTTAAGTACTGTAAGCCATGCGATGTGTGGTTGGGGGGCTGCCTAAAGTGCCTATAATGTTGTCATTCCACCTTATTTCAGGTTAAGGCAGAATAACAATGTGAAGTCATAATAACAAGGTGAAGTGAGCACTTCTCAATGGTCACATCGCGTAGCATTATGATAACAGGAAGTAGCTACTTCACATTCACTTTACCTGCGAATTTTAAATTCACGGCATCTCTATCACCGACTACTGTTAGTTCACAGCTGTCTGATGGTGAACTGCGCTGCCTTCATGGCTCGGAGGTTAGAGTGACAGGATCTGCAAGGTCGTGCACATCAAGCTGACTGCAGTTCAAGTCTGAGCCCTGCATTTTGCATTTGTTTGTTTGTTGTTTTGGATATCTGCATGTGTATTAAGATTGTTTTGGGTGTTGTGCATGCTCCTTGCTGGTCCCCTACCAACTTTGCTATCCTAGACAAAATCCGGACACTTCCCGACTCCCCCCCCCCCAGAGTATGGCCCTCCAGAGTTGATTATATATTTTAAGGGGATGTGGGGGGCATAAACCTCCTTATACAATTGTGACATAGTTCATAGGCGACTTCCATTGCCCCCCCAACCAGAGTGCTGTATGTTTTGCTCTGTTTTTTCCCTACCACTGTCTTTCCTGATGATTGCATGTGCTCTTTACAACCATGCTAGTCTTGTTTAGCGGTTTTGACCGAGTTTCGATCTTATCAGTTTTGGTGTTGGTGGGTTTCTTTTTAGTCCTCTTTTTCTAGGGACTTTGGTAAAGTCTGGGGCTGGCATAAGTGCCTCTTCATTAAGGTAATTTGCTATTTGTTCAGGCTGACTCTGTTCTGTTTGTGTATTCCATTGCCTTCCCCCTTCAGGTTGGTCTGTAGTGTTGGTCTCATTACTCTACTGCATAATTAATGTATTTTCAGTCTGCATATCCTCATTTGGCATGGAAGATTTGTATCTTGATATATTCTCATTTTGTTGTGAGTCAGTAGGTCTGGGATATTGAGTGTTTTTTTTTTGTGTGTCCGTGTTCTGCTAGTTTTTTTTTTTTGTCTGAACAATCTCATTTTTCTGTGCAGTATTCAAAATGTCTTCTTGATTTGGCCTGTCTTCTCTATTACTGTAGTAGCGAGTTTATTTATTTCCAAGCCAATGCAGTGGTCTTAGTAAGACTTGAGATTTTGTGATGCTGACCTTTCTTCTTGAAGTCTGGTTCTAGTGAGGTAATTAATAGTTTGCGTGGCACTAAATGCACTTCTTGTGAGAGCCAAGATGGAATTATGTCCTGTCTCTTGAACCAGAGGAAAGCAACTTCTACTTGAGTGGCTTGGTAAAACCATTATATATTTGGTAAGCTTAACACCCCTCTTCTTGTGATAAATATAGTTTTCTAAAGAAATCCTAAGACACTTTTCATGCCAAATAAATCCTCCTAACTTTTTCCAAACTCTTTTAAGAATTTTTTCTCTATTTTGATGGGGAGGGCTTGGAAATAGAAAAGAATTCTGAGTAAAATATTAATTTTTATGTTTGCTGTGCTTGCGCTCAAAAAGTTTTGGGACAAGTACTATGGGATTTGGGATGTGTGCCACTGCCGAGACCACTGCAGTTGCAACTGCAAGGGGCTTGGCAGTCTCTCTAGACCCATAACCATGCATTGTGGTCATGACACAACTCTCAGCTTGGTGGGCTGAAACTGCATGAACTTCAAAGGACCGAAGCTGCTCCAATCAGAGAGGGCTGCGGTCCTTTGATTTTTATTTATTTTATTTACTTACTCATCAGAAATACCTTTGAGCTAGAAGCTTGTTTACAAAGGTTCCTCATCAAGAGACATAAGACAGTTAACACTGGTACAATTTAAAGAGAAAAGGATGTAGGTTTCTAACCTAAGGATACTAGCTGGACACGAAACAGTTACTAAAACATGGGTTACAAATATTCACAAATAACATGCCAAGGAGGTATCAGAAGCTGCCTAGGAACCATGCATTGTCACTTGAACTGGTAACTATTCCTTTCTTAGTAGAGTACAGAAAGAGAAGTGTCAGGGAGAGAGAGAAAGCAAGAGTCAGAAAAACGAAGGACCCAGAGGACTGGGTCGCCTTCAGGAACTCCAGAAACTATTGTACCAAAATCATTAGGGCTGCCAAAGCAAGCTTTATCCAATCTAAATTAGCCTCTGCTTCCAATGACTCAGCCAATTTTTGGAAAACCCTGAGGGAAGTCAAAGGCCACTATTCAGTTAATGCCCTCCTTGCTAAGATTAACTCAGGTAATACTAGCACCACCAATAGACACTGCATACTTGACCTATTAAGTAATCATTTTGTAACAGCCGGCCTCGCTTTTGATACTTCTTCCACCAGTAAACTTTGCCAGGCCCTAGATCCTAGCTCTCTTAGATATCCTACCAAGGCCCCTGACCATGTGACATAATTCTTTTTCAGCCCTGTCACCTACAAACAGGTGGAGGACTTACTCCTAGGTCTAGATATTGGGAAAAGTGCAGGAGCAGATAACCTAGAATCTTGCATCATAAAGGTGGGTTGCCATGTCTTGACTATAGCCATTGCCCATTTATTTAATGTGTCATTAGCTCACAACAAACTCCCTACAGTCTGGAAAGTGGCACACAAAGTCCCATCATTCAAGTCTGGGGACCCTAGTGACCTGAACAATTACAGGCCTATATTCTTACTGCCCATCCTTTCCAAACTACTTGAAAAAGTAATAAACACTCAGATTAGAAATTACCTAGGCTCAATACAGCTGCTAAACCCTATCCAATCCAGTTTCAGAAGAAATCATAGCACAATATCCACTTTAGCCAAGGTAACCAATGACTGGCATCTGGCACTTGATTCTAAACATTACATCAGTGCCTTATTTCTCAACCTAAGTAAGGCCTTCAACACAGTCAACAATGATCTGCTGTTGTCCATACTCCAGGGTGTTAGTTTAGATGCTATAGCTGTTAACTGATTTACATGCTACCAAAAGGGCAGAAAACAACAAATCAAGGCACAAGGGGATCTGTCACCACTTAAAACACTCCCTAGAGGTGTCCCTAAGGCTCTATTTTATGACCCCTGTTATTCGCGCTATATATTAACAGTACTGATGCAGGCATCAGTCAAGTAAGTGTACACGTGTTCACCGATGATACTGTTATTTATGTTACAGAGCCTACTCTTGAACTTGCTTGCAGTATGCTGCAGAATGAATTTAACCTCCTACAGTATAATCTCCTGAACCTAAAACTTTTGCTGAATGCAATGAAAACAAAAGCAATGATTCTACCACTCTAACTAAATTCAGACAATTCTTTGTCCCTGGGAGCTCCACCACAGATAAAGTTCCTCTTGGGGGAGCCCATTGAAGTTGTAGATAAATTCAAATATCTTGGCTTTTGGATAGACCATAAACTTTCCTATATGGCTCACATTGAGGAACTGGGTAAGAAGCTGAAACAACACTTCAGACTGTTTTTCAGGATTAGACACCTTCTAACACAGGAAGCCAAGCTAAGACTTGTACAGTCTACATTTCTACCCTTGATGGATCATGCAGACATTTTGTACAATCACAGCCCTAGCTCAGCTCTGGCAAAGCTTGACATATTGTATAATAGGGCCCTAAGATTCATTACTGGTGCTCCACTCAGGACTCACTACCGTGCACTATATGCCATGTTGGGTTGGCAGTCCCTAAAAACTAGAAGACTCATAAACGTGGCTACTTGGACCTACAGAGCCTGTACCGGTAAGCTGCCCACTTACATTTCTAGCCTCCCAACTTACTCCACTGGAATTTATTCAGTTAGGAGCTACTCCTACCTATCTCTTGACTTTCCCAGATGTAGAACCCAATTTGGGGCCTCTTCCTTAAGCCATGCTTTACCAGCCCGTTGAGATAATCTACAGAAATCTCTGAAGCTTTCCTCCCTGATTAAAATTCCCACCTTCAAAACGCTATTGAAATGGCACTTCACTGACTCTTGCAATTGCTACTGCTAACCCTTGTTTTCTTTCAGCAACAAGGGCCACATTGTTAGGCCCCTCCTAAGTACTTCACCTTGTAAAAGCCACCACCCATTCTGGTGCCCTACAATCTAATTTTCACATATACTCATATTATCCTCATCTTTCCATTCCGTCCTTCTCCCTTCCCCCTCTCAAGATCCCTGCCCACACTTGTCTCCTTTCCCTTAAATCCTTCCCCTTTCTCAGTCGAGTTTTGCTTTACATCAGCATCCTGCTGAATGTCATCTCCTATACCTGTTTTGTAGTCCTACAACACAATTAGTTGTAGACATTGTAAAAGTTTTGCTTGCTTACTCTTCATTGTACCAAAATTCTAGTGTCATGGACCCAGGTATATACAGTAAATATATTTATGTATTTATACTGCATTTACCCTTTAAATACTTCCCCCCTTTTTTGTAGTAACTATACTAGTAGGTCCTCATGTACTGTAATGTATTTAGTGTATTTTCTTTGACTTTGTTTACCTATGTTTGTATGATCAGCATTGTATTGCTGTCCAGTCCCACTTTGTAAATGAGTTTTGGTCAATGGTGTTCCACATAATTAAGCAAAGATTATTGATTAATTGATTAGAGTGTTGAGACTGTTAGTAGGGGGAGAGGAGGGGATTGGGTAAGAGCTGGTTACAAAGTCCCAGTAATGAATTGTGATGTATAGTAGCTAGGGCATGCAGTGGGGGGGGAAGTTTTGAGCAATTGTAGGATTAAGAGCTAGTCCTTGTAGGAAATTATTTCCTTTAGGAATAGGTTAGATCATCCACGTTGACCAACATGGTGTATTCAAGGTGTCAGCAAGTACTTGTCAGTGGGGTGGAAGTGCCGGTTCCATGACTACATTTATAAGTTCTAGTGTTAACTAGAAATTGCATCAGGGCATGTTTAAAAGTTGGGAGGTTCTTGACACTGTTTACTTTGACTGGGAACTCATTTAGCCAAAGGGGAGCCCTGTAGGTGAACAAGCGCTAGCCACTGATGTCTTCATGAATGGGATGTTGAGTGTGCCTCTAGCTGTTGCCCTTGTGTTATGAAGGGAGTGAACAGGTTGGATGACTTGGAGAATGCAGGGAGGTTATAGGCCAAGTTGTTTTTTTTACTTAGTAAGCAAGTTTGTAATTTGATCCTGCCACTAAGGTTAAGCCAGTTAGTTTGTTCATATAAAGCACACTTGTGTGAGTTTATCAGTCCCAAGGAGTAGCCTGCATGCATTGTTGAGCACTGTAGCCACCCATTTTAGGGATGTGTCCAATGCTGCACTGTAAATTACCAGGCCGCAATCAGTTATAGATAGGATTGAGCTGGCAACGACAATGTGGAGGGCTGTGGGCATAAGGTACTGTCGGTGTCTAAATAGGACCCCAAGTCTGATGTTTACTGCTTTTACTGTCTGTTCAATGTGATTCATGAAGGATACAGTATCATCTATCAGGACCCCAAGGTACTTAATACAGTCAAGTTTTTCCAGGGTGGTTGCCTTGTCATTGGTGAAGGTGAATAATGGGTTTCTTATTTTATGCTGGTGACTTGATATGATCATGGTTTTCATCTTTTTTGTAGTTGAGGAGTAATATTTGTTTGAAAAAACAGTTCTCAAGTGGTTTAAAGGTACACTGGAGGTCCTTTTGGAGTTGAGGAAGCTGGGAGTGGCAATTTATAATGACTGCATCATCAGCATACAGTATGATTTTTCTAGTACAGGTTTCAGGAAGTTTGTTTAGAAATAAACTGAAAAGTAGTGGTCCAAGAATGGACCCTTTTTGGGACTCCCAGGGTGATCTCTCTAGTGACAGATACAGCAGACTTAACTTTCACACTCTGGGACTTGTGGGACAGATAGTCATGGAACCATCCTATGGAAGTGGTGGATAGAGTATGCCAATCGAATGTTGAAACCTGTACCGTCAACGACAGTACAGCGACACAGTGACAGGTTGCTGGACTGTCACTACAGGACCCCAGCACTGCTTTCTTGGAATCTTGCACCCCTTCCCTGAATGAACTCTGACTCAGAGTTAATTATATTAAGTACGGGGGGTACTGGGGCAGACTCCCCCACATGGGTGGTTCAGGGGTGAAGCCTCCTGAAGAAAACGTAGTGTTCTCAGACAGATTTATTCTGACTACAATTGTGGTTGACATAAATCTCTCGCTGTAACGTTGTTCAACAAAATATTTGTCAAACCGTCATTGTAGAGCCAGTGGATAGCCCTAAAGACTGCAACTGTTGCAAAAGGAGTGCGTGACTGACTGTGTTGGACGTTTTGGTGAGGTCAATAAAAATTGGACCTACTAGCTTGCCTCCATCCAGTGCCTTATGCACTAAGTCAGAGAATTTGACCAAGGCATTTGACATGCTATGGCACTTCCTGAACTCATGTTGTTGTGGGCATTGAAGACTATATTTAAGCAAATTGTAAGAGATTTGGTCAGCCACTATTCTCTCTAGCACTTTAGAGAGGGGGGAGGGGATCAAGATAGGCCTATAGTTAGATGTGCTTGAGTGATCCTCACTTTTGTACATGGGAGTGACTAGGCAAGTTTCCAGATTGACAGGAATTTAGCCAGTGTGAGAGATTTATTAAATATTTTTGTAATAGGGGCAATCACTTCTTCCAAGGTGAGAGCAACCAGTTTCATGTCTAATTTATCCCTGCCCTGCCTGGTTTTACTGAGTATTTTTTTATGTATTTCGTAGCCCCTTAAATAGAGATGCATTTGAAATAGAAGTCTGGGTGCTTGTTATCATTATTGGTGGTGGGTAATGGAGGTTCAGTAGCAGTAAGGTAATCCTAGGAGAGTACAGAGCTAAGGTCTGTGAAAGCCTTATTAAAGGAGTCAGTTTCAGTTTCAGTTTATTTGCTTATACTGGAATGACATGCAAGCAAAATTTACCTGTTTTCACAAGTGTCCAATTTCAGACAAATACAAGAAGAGGTTACATAACATAAGGAAGAAAAGTCAAGGTTCACAATGAGTGGATACTGCATACTAGGTATCAGACAAATTAAATGAAACAATAACAATCAACAAATGTAACTAGGCCGGCCCGGTGACACTGAGGCACTGGTCACCTTACCCCGTACCACACCAGTGACCTGTGTTCAGTAATAGGCCGCCTGGGAATCAGGGAGGAGAAAAGATTGAGCATAACAACAGACTGCTCTCCTTAAAGGAGAGGGGTCTTCAGTGGTCAGCGTGTGCCTGCTCCCAGCAGAGGCTGGGGACAGGGCACCATGCTCAAAAGGGGAGGAGCTGGGCAGACACTTGGAGGGAGCGCATGTGGACCCATGCACACTCATTTCCTTGGGCGTCATTGCACACCCCAACTCCTGGGCAAACAAAACAGGAAAAAGAGGAGCCATAGTGCAATGGTGGAAGGTGCCTTGCAGGCTCTGCTCCCAGCCAGCCACGGTGCTGGACCACTGGATCCGGTCCCCGGTGGGGGTTGGGGAACCCTCGGGGTCCTGTCAGGGAGGCAAGCCCAGGGAGTTTTGGTTATCGCCAGATGGTGAATGCCGGGGGATGGAGCTGGGGGTTCCCTTCGGATGCCAACTGGCTAAGGAGAAAAGAAATAGCCAAAAAAAGAGAAACACATTTAACTACACAATAAGAACTGCAGAGGTATAAAAGTGCTTGTAATTTACAGACCAGGGGATCCTGCCTCCATGAGACAAAGGGTGGGATTCAGCTGCAGGGTTGGGGAGAAACGAGCACCCTGAATGGATCATCAGGTGGTGGAGCACTTGCTGACAGCAATCTGAGAAACGGGTGACTTTAGATCATGCTTAAAGGAGGCCATAGTGGGGCATTCAGTGACAGTGGGGGGGCTGTTGAACAGTTCACCTCCCTTGTAGGAGAGGGTGCTTTGGCCTCGTGTGGTGCAACAGTAAGGGATAGAGAAGGAGAGGGTGGAGGACATTCTGATGGGCCACGAGGGGGGGACTTGGGGAAGAGAGATAGAATGCTGTCTGGGTGGAGGCCTAAGGAAAGTTTGTGAAAGAAGGAAACTATTTTGCTGTCCAATCTGTCCTCAAGGGAAGTCCAATTAAAGATTCTGTACAGATTGCAGTAGTGGGTATGTCTGAGGAGACCCAAAACAAAATGGATGATGCTGTGATATGTGAAGCAAAGTTTATGGAGGTTATTTTGAGTAAGGGGTGGGTAACAGACTAGCACACCATAGTCAAAGAGAGGAATCAGGAAACTGGTGACCATCAGCATCTTGGATTCATTGGTCAGGAAAGGCTTCACTCTGTACAGCATGCCCAGCCATTGGTGAGTTTTTGTAATTAGCTGAGTTACGTGTGAATCAAAGTTTAGGTGGCTGTCAAGAAGCAACCCTTCATATCTAAATTCATTGACCCTTTCAATTGTATTGCTGTTATTGTCCAGTAAAGTGAAAGAGTGGCTTCCTTGCGCTGGAGAAAACCATTGATTTGGTTTTCTTCACATTAAGCACTAGCCTTTTGGACAAGAATCAAGAGTGAAGGCTACTGAAATCACTCTGTAGCTTGAAAAATAAGGTGAAAGGGTCTTTTTCCTTACAGAAAAGGGCAGCATCATCCACATACTGAATGAGTTCAGTGTTCCTACAAATTTCTGGAACAGAATTGACAACCAAGGAGAAGAGAAGGGGATCTAAAATTGACCTTTGGGGTACTCTGAATTTAATGGGGTAAGGGTTTGCTAGGACACCATTTATACTGGTTTGGTGGAACCTGGAGCTAAGGTAGTTACGAAACCAGTTGGTTACATCGGGTGAGAAGTATAGGTCAGTTAGGGTGGATAGTAGGATATTATGGTCTGCAAGGTCAAATGCTTTTATGAGGTCCACAAAGACTGAACCAGTATACAGTCCCTCATCATTAGCTCTATTGATAAAGCTGGTGAATTTGACCAAGACGGTCTCGGGGTTGTGGCCAGACCTGAACCCATGCTGAGCTTTTGTTTGGAGTTGATATGCCTTGAGGAATTCGGTGGTTTGCTTATGTACAATTTTTTCTAGAATTTTGGATAGGGGCCAAGAGGGAGATGGGTCTGAAGTTAACAATGTCATCTTTGGGCGTGGTTTTGTGGAGGGATCTGATTATGGCACATTTTTATTTGAGTGGATAGGTCCTGATGCAGAGGGAGTAATTGAAAATGTTGGTGAGGGGAATGGAGATGGAGTCACAGACCAATCTGAGAACCCTATAATCAATGTTGTCAAGCCCAATAGAGGGCTTGGGGTTGTGGTCCTTGATAAGTTTTACTACTTCAGAGGGGGGTGAGGTAGTGAAAAAAGAAACTGGGGTGTGGATTTGGAGGGGTGGGGAGGGGGGTATGGAGTAGAACTTGAGTAGGCTTGTATTTATCAAGATCACCAAAACTTCGAGCAAAGAAGGTGCTTGAGCTGGAGCTATGTGAACTGGACATAAGTGGCCAATCAACTCGCAGCTGTGGAAGGTGCCAGTTTTAAACAAGGAAGCTGTGTTGGTGAAGCAGGCGTACCTGGGTTGCTTGCTGAGGGTCCAGGGGCAGGCAGACAGCTGCTGAAAACTGAGCCGCAACCACAGAAGAGGAGGTCAGAGATCTGGGGAAGAAGAGAGAAATAGATTAGCTTATGAGGAGTTAGAAATTGGGAGGAGAAACTGTTGCTTGGGGATAGACTAGGGCAACAGAGAAAGAGCAGGAGTTAGAAGGGGCACAGGAAGCTAAAATTAATCTGAGGGAGGGGTTTGTACTAGGAGAAAGGGAGTGGGGGCAGAAGTCCAGAGGAGGAGGAGGGGGGTCTTGCCAGGGGGGTGGGGATCAGAGGAAATGGCATCCCCTCCCACCTATAGGCTGGAAGGGGAGTTGCTGGTAGTCACAAAGGAAGAAATAGACTTTGGCATCATCATCACCGATGACCTGAAATCATCCAAGCAGACCTCTAAAGCAGTAGGTAAGGCTAGGGGGATGTTAGGGTGTATTAGTAGGGGTATCACAAGTCATAAGAGGGAGGTAATAATCCCTCTTTACAAGACACTGGTTAGGCCCCATCTGGAGTACTGTGTGTGGTTCTGGAGGCCACACCTTCACAAGGACATTAACCAAATTGAGGCAGTCCAGAGAAGGGCAACCAAAATGGCGCAGGGACTGCATCAGAAGACATATGAGGACAGATTAACGGAGCTCAATATGTATACCCTTGAGCAAAGGAGGGAGAGAGGTGATATGATCAAAACATTCAAACACCTTAAGGGCATTAACAAGGTGAAAGAGTCTGACTTGTTTAAATACAAGAAAAATAGCAGGACAAGAGGACACAGCATGAGATTAGAGGGAGGCCGATTAAGGGGGAATGTGAGGAAATTCTTTTTCACAGAAAGAGTGGTGGATGCATGGAACTGCCTACCTCAGGAAGTTGTGGCTATGAATACAATGCAGGGCTTCAAACAGGCATGGGATAGGCATAAGGGAGCAATACAGATGAGTATGAATAGATAGGCTACTGACAGAGCAAAGGCAGATGGCACATTTATAAGGTAGAAAAAGAAATGGGCAGACTGGATGGGCCTTGCGGTCCTTATCTGCCGTCAACCTCTATGTTTCTATGTTAAGTCAGGGAATAGAGGTTAAGAGGGTGGAATGCAGTAGCTACAGAAAGAATAACATTTGCAGTTTGTGTAGCAGACACAGTAAAATATTTTTCAGTTAGCCAGCAAATCTAGTTAAAAACCAAGTAGGTTAAAGGCAGAAGTAACAGAAAATAGTGGCAGAGTAGCAGCTTCGAAAGCAAGACAAATAGTAAGAAAAAAGGTGTTTTAACAAGTTATCAATTAAATACATACAATAAATATCAGATTAGGTTAGGCTGTTAGAAAAGGGAAAAATTCAAGCAAAGAAGGTTCTTGAGCTGGAGCTGTGTGAGTCAGAGATAAGCGGTCAATCAACTCCCAGCTGTGTAAGGCACCAGTTTTAAACTGGGAAGCATTGTGGGCGAAGCAGATGTACCTGGGTGGTTTGCCGAGGGTCCACAAGCAGGTGGATTGCTGCTGAAAACCTAGCCACAACCACTGAAAAGGAGGTTGGCGATCTGGGGAAGAAGAGAGAAATAGATTAGATTAAGAGGAGTTAGAAATTGGGAGGAATAACTGCCATGGGGGATAGACTATGGTGACAGAAAAACAGCAGGGGTTAGGAGGGGCACAGCAAGCTAAAATTAATCTGAGGGAGGGGTTTATAATGGGAGAAAGACAGAGTGAGCAGAAGTGCCAGAGGAGGAGGAGGAGGAGGAGGTGGGTCTTGCCAGGGGGGTGGGAATAAGAGGAAATGGCATCCAGTCAGGGAATAGAGGTTAAGAGGGTGGGAGGCAGTAGATACAGAAAAAATAGCACTTGCAGTTTGTGTAGCAGACAGTAAAATACTTTACAGTTAGCTGGCAAATCTAGTTAAAAACCAAGTAGGTTAAAGGCAGAAGTAGCAGAAAATAGTGGCAGAGTAGCAGATTCAAAAACAAGACAAATAGTAAGAAAAAAGGCATTTTAACAAGTTTTCAATTAAATACATACAATAATTATCAGTTTAGTTTAGGCTGTTAGAAAAGGAAAAAAATTCAAGCAAAGAAGGTTCTTGAGCTGGAGCTGTGTGAGTTGAAGATAAGTGGCCAATCAGATCTCAGCTGTGGAAGGCACCAGTTTTAAACTGGGAAGTTGTGTGGGGGGAAGCAGGCATACCTGGGCAGCTTGTAGAGGGTCCGGAGGCAGCTGCTGAAAACTGAGCCACAACCACAGAAGAGGTCAGAGATCTGGGCAGCTTGAAGTAGGTCCGGGGGCAGGTGGGCAGCTGCTGAAAACCGAGCCGCAACCACAGAAAAGGAGGTTGGAGATCTGAGTAGCTTGCAGGGGGTCCAGGGGCAGGAGGGTGGCTGCTGAAAACTGAGTAACAGAGAGTAATGGTGAGCAAGTCTTGGATAGTAGTTCCATTTATATTGAGCATTGCAGGGTGTCTTTTATCTTGCTTACCTTGTAGCTCCTTTACATTCCCCCCAAATATTCTGCCATCCCCCCATGACCTCTCTATTTGGTCCTTGTAGTACTTTGTTTTGGCAAGCCTTATTTGGTTTGTACACTTATTCCTGACCACCCTATATCTTTGGAAATTGTGGTTCTTACCAGTGCCCTTGGCTCTGCAGCACAGTTTGTTCCATTTCCTCATAAGTTCAAGGAGATCCCGGGTTATCCAGTCATTACTAGAATCCTGGGTTTTCCTCTTCGTAACTGGGGAGAATATGTCACAAGTTGCATTGAACTTGTTTATGAAGTACTGTAGAGCAAGATCTATGTCCTGGAGTTTGTCCAGTGGTGTCCAGTCAATTTGGGCTAGCACTACTTTAAAATAATTAAGCTGGCCTCTCTTGAGGACATTACTTTCTACCAAGGCAGGTTCAGCTTTCTTGGTTTTATTTGACCAATGGCGGGTGATGGGTGAGTTGTCACTTAGCGAATCAGAGTGAACCGAGGCCCTCACTATCCTTGATGGGCAGCTGACCAGGATCCAGTCTAACAGGGAACTTGTGCCACTTTTGTAATTGTGTCTAGTGGGTTCAGTTAGCAGTTGGGAGAGGTACTGACTAGTGACCAAGTCTTTCTGATGGTCGATCTCTTTACTGAGCCAATTTAGATTAAAGTCACCTGTTATGATAACTTCATTCTTCACTTTAAGCTTTCAAGTCCCTTTTTAGCCCTCCTAGGAGATAAGTATACTGAGGCAATTGTGAGGGACTTGTGTTGAGTGCCAGGTATGAGTTTTAGAGCCAGTAGTTCATGGTCTCCAGAGCTCCCTGTTATGGGGAGCAGGTACCCTTGGATAGTATCTGTGACATAGATTAGGCACCTCTGTCCTATCTTGCCTGTGCACTGCATATCTCTGCAAAGAGATTGCATTATCCTTGATTTTTGGAGTTAGCCAGGATTCAGTGAGACAAGCAATGTCCGGATTATGCAGGTGTGTCCATGCCTGGAATTGTGTCCATTTTGCCAACGGGCTCCCAATATTCATGGATGCTATTTTGAGCCCATCTTGGTTTTTTCCATCCTTAGGCTAGGTGTTTGGCTGCGCAGGATTAGGGTGCATGTTACCAGACAGCAATAATAGTATTAGTACTGCCTTTATTCCTGTGAGGCTACTATTTATTTTGGCCTTAACCCTCTGCAATTTGAGTATGAGGGATTTCAGTTATTGAGAATTTGTAGGAAGAGCCAGTGGTATGACGTTCATGACAAGGCCACCCCTTGTGAATGTTTCTTTTCCAGTCTAACATCTTTGCTAAATCCCTTAATACAGGGTATGGTGCAGGAGGCATATATACAGGGTTTACCCCGCTGCATCCCTTGTGGAGTCCTGAGTGCTTCATTATGATCTATAACCATATGCTGTATTGTCTGTGTGCACTTTGTGGGCTGACATGCTATGGGGGTAACACCTAAGAGTGGCAGGAGGTGCACTGCGACTACTGGGTACACCATTGTGCCTTCTGGTATAGGGAGATATCAGTCTATATCTTCTACTCTAACCTATGAGAATTATCATCTAGGGTACTGGTTTCAGGGTACTGGTGATGTCTAAGGTCTGTCTTTTAGGTCTGTCTGGGGAAGAATTTGAAGGTTGGGGTTCCCTACCTTAGTTATACTATACCAGCTAGAATTTTGGGGACAACTTCCCAACAAATTAGGCTTTGTACAAGCATAGATTCCTAAGGCTAGAATTGGTTTCCTGTAATAGAAGCACTTTATGTTGGTAGGAAGATTGACGCCCTCTATTGGTGTAATCCTATAGGCTGCTTATGGTAACGCTGGGATTTAGTCATGTGACTATCAAAGACTATATAACTGAGGCCAGCCAAGGGTGGGAGGGGAAGCCTCTCAGGAAATCAGCGGCTCCAAGGAAGGGTAAATGAGCTGCAGTGTGCCCGTGGTTGCGGTACTGGGAGATTCGGTTTTGCCCTGATCAGGGACTTCTTAAGGTGTGAGTAGCCTGAGGGGAAGACAGGAAAAGAGAGAGGATAGCTTCACACCAGGGAAGGGCTTAACTTTCAGGAAGGGCTTAATTTTCATGGGACAAAAGAAAGAAAGAAGGGAAGAGAAAAAAGAGAAAGATCACGATCTATCATGGTGGAGGAAGGGGGTATGGAGAGGTTCATGTCCGAGTAACAGAGGGAAGAACACTGTAAAAAATGAGGATATCTAGAAAATAAGCAGAAATCCAGCTACAAACATTTACTAGTTAAAACTGGCTGCTATCTAACATACTAATATACTAACATACTATTTGCCAGCAGATTAGGCCTTATGGTCTATCAAGTCTGCTCGAACCTAGATCCTTAGTTGGGTGCCGAGACCCTCCCATCCATTGTGCTCCAGAAACCCCTATCATCCATCCCCATCCCCCGGACAGGCCATCATCTGATACATCCACTTTCTGTGTCTGTCCCACCCTCTCTTAAAGCTCTCCACTGTGGATCTCTGAACCAGCTCACCAGGCAGAGCATTCCAAGGGTCCACCACCCTCTCAGTGAAAAACCTCCTCCTTTTCCCTCACCCTTCCACCTTCCAACTTCAAACCATGCCCTCTGGTGATGCCTCCTGCTTTAGTCTAAAGATCCCTCCATGTTTACCCTATTTATTCCCTTGAGGTACTTGAAGACCTCAATCATGTCCCCTGTCTCTCCTCTCCTCCAATGAAAACAGGCAGAGCTCCTCAAGTCTGTCCTCGTAAGTCAAATCCCTAGCCTCGTATCATCTTTGTTGCCCTCCTCTGTACCTCCTCCAGGAGCTGTATGTCCCTCTTCAAGTGTGGTCTCCAGTACTGTACACAGTACTCAAGGTGTGGTCTAACCAGTCCATTGTACAGCGGCAGAATCACTTCCTTGCTCCTAGAGGTGATCCCCTGCGGTGCATCCCAACATCCTGTTTGCCTTGCTAGCTGCTCTCCTGCACTGCTCAGTGTTATTCATACATGTATCCACCATGACCCCTAGGTCTTTTCCCCTGTTGAGGCTTCCAGCACCTCCCTCCCAGGTGTACCTGTGTTTAGGGTTTCCCGACCAAGATGCAACACCTTGCACTTGGTGATATTGAAATTAATTTCCATGTGTGAGCCCAGCTTTCCAGGGTGTCCAGGTCCCTTGCAGGGCCAACCTCCCTCTTCTCCTCAACTACTGCTCCCATCTTGAGTCATCCGCAAGAGACTCATTTCACACCCATACCATCCCTGATGTCTGATATGTATGCATTAAACAGGATTGGACCCAGGACTGAGCCTGTGGTACCCCACTACCAACCTCTGTAGGGTTTGAGAGCTTCCCACAGACCACTACTCTCTGAGTCGTCCAGCTATCCAGTTTTCAATCCATCTGACCATCAAAGGCCTACTCCTAACCCCATCAGTTTCTCCACCAGACCATTGTGGGGACAGAGTCAAAGCCTTGCTGAAGTCCAAGAATAATACACCCACAGGCTTACCTCTGTCCAGTTCTGATGTTACCCATTCATAGAACTCCACAAGGTTGGTTTGACATGATCTACCTGGCACAAACCCATGCTGCCGACTATCAGACCTCCCACCTCCTCCAGTAAACCCCCAATCGTTCCTTTAGTATACTCTCCATTAATTTTCCCACCACCGAGGTTAAACTGATGGGTCTATAGTTTCCTGGTACTTCCTTCGACCCCCCTTTATGGATTGGTACCACATGTGCCTCTCGCCAATCCCTAGGTACCCTCCCTGTCTCAAGTGACCTGTTGAAAAGTCTCTAGGGGTGCAGCCAGTATGTCCGCCAATTCCCATAGTACTCTCGGATGAATGCCATCCGGCCCAGGAGATTTGTCTTTCTTTAGGGCCTTGAGGGCAAACCACACCCTTTTGGTGGGGATGGCATCATCCGTCCCCTCCACCTTACTGGTCTTTTTATCCTTATCCAGATGTGACACCCCTGGGGTACCTTTCCCTCCCTTTTGCTCCATTTCTGTTGCTCCCCTGATCCCACTCCCTGCCGCTTCTATCCCCTTTGTGCCTTGCTTTGTAGATATCCCATCCCCCTCCCTAGTGAACACAGAGGCAAAGTACTCGTTAAATACCTCTGCCTGGTCCCTCGCCTCTTCCACCCACCCTCCTTCTGATCTCAATCTGCTGAGATGGCCCTTAGTTTTTCTCCGCTCCCCAATGTACCGGAAGAACCCCTAGCACAGCAAAATATAACATCTTTGCTAAAAACCTTAATACAGGTGGATGCCTTGAAACAATGAAGTGCAGTAACTGGAAAAAAGAAATAGAAATGAGTGCCAAGATTTAAAATCCTTTGGCTAGTGCTGAGCAGCATGTGACATACCTCTCAGGAAATCAGCAGCTTCAAGGGAGGGTAAATGGGCTGCAGTGTGCCCGTGGTTGCAGTGCTAGGAGGTTTGGCTTTGCCCTGATCAGGGGCTTTTTCAGGTATGTCTGTTATGCCACTAGTTCCTCCCACCCGACCCTACCACCAGCACCCACCACCCCACACACCCCCAAGCCCTTAGTTACCTGCCAGGGATCCGACACTGTAATCTTCTCTGGACCACTGTCACATCTTCACTCTTCAAAGCTGGACCGCAAACTGAGGTAATCAGGTATGCAGTTCAATGTATTTCAGTGGGGTGTCGATCTTAGTGGCATAACTTGGTAATTTTTGGATATTTTGGCCCCTAATTTTCAACATGCCTTTTTTTGGACTCCACTTCATGAACAATTACAATGACTGAAGGCTAATCTGTTCTGAAAGGTGATTTCATGGTCACTGCTCAAAATCACCTTTCGAGCCGGAGTTAAAACTTTATCATGAGGTAGATGTCATAAGAAGGCTATGCTGGAATATCTGGTGTAAAATTATTAAAAAACAACAAAGTTATGAGCCTATGTTGAAATTTAAAAATGCAGGCTTGTAACTTTGGTAATTTTCAGTATTTTGACCCTAAATTTTCAACATAGCCATTTCCTTACAGCACCTCATGAATGCGATAGCTGACATTTTTCAAATCCTGGCAAAAATGTGTTTTCACACCCTGAAAGATGATTTTGCAGTCGCTGCAGGAAATCACCTTTTGGGCAGGAGTTGAATATTTTCTCTGCATTTGTTAATGAGATGGGATCATAACAAGGGTATGCTAAAAATCTGGGGCAATAATATTAAAAAGCAACAAAGTTATGAGTCTTTGTTGAAAATTATGAACACAGGCTTGCAGCTTTGGTAATTTTCAATATTTTGACCCCAAATTTTTAACACAGTCATTTCTTTACAGCACCTCATGAATGTGGCAGCTGTCATTTTTTAAATCCTGGCCAAAATGTGTTTTCATACCTGTGGTGGGGAATGATGTTTTGGTGGGCCAGAATGACATTTAAGTGCAATTTGAAAATCTTCACCTGCTGGGTCCATTAGGTGGGGTAATAAGAAGGCTATGCTTGAAAATTTGGTGTACAAGTATGGTAAAATGCCTAGGTTATGACTGAACATTACACTATTTCAGAGTTCACTCATAACTTCGCTAATTTTGAATATTTTTAATCCAAACTTTCAACATAGCCATTTTCCACAAAACATCATAAACTTGACATGTCATTTTGTAAAACCTGTACGAGATGTGTTTTCACACCACTGGTGCAAAATGACATTTTGATCAACATATCATAAATGGTACATGTCATGGCTATAAGATTAATCCTAAAACAATTATCTTTAGAAGCTGAGGTCAAAATAAAAAAAAGAGGTGCATACCAGCAGCAAACGCTCGGCATTGTCAAATGTTTGTATTCTTTAAGGTGATCTCACTTTTTACGTTTGCTGTGCTTGCACACCAAATGTTGTGGGATGAGTACAATGGGATTTCAGAGATGTGTTACTGCCAAGCCCATTGCGGTTGGAACTTCAAGGGGCTTGGCAGTCTACACCAATGACCATAGACTCTAGTCCTGATGCAGTTCTCTCCTTTGTGGGATGAAACTGCATGTACTTCAAAGGATCGAAGCCACTCCAATCAGAGAGGATTTTGATCATTTGATTTGCATGAAGCTGTGTCATCAAACAGCTGAGTGGATTTCAACATCGGGAGCCTTTGTTTGGAACTAATACTCTGACGTTTACATTAGCATCGATGCTAATGTGCATGTCCGAAGTCATGGAAATTCCTCAAATTCCCCTAGCCACAACACTGTTTTTCCTTGGTGTCTAGTGGCACCCCACCTGACCCTTCCTCTCAGCACCCACCATCCAACACTCCCCCTCCCACACTGTGCCTGTAAATATAACACTGACACTGGGCGTGTCCAATCCCCCAGTATCCCCAATGCCATATCCTGTTTTTTTTTTGTTTTGTTTTGCCTGCAACAAAGAAAAACATCCATCGATGTGTGTTGCTGCTGACCTGTAACTCTCCCCACCCAACCCTCCCTCTCAGCACCCACCACACCACTCCCCCACCTACAAATAACACAGACACAGGGGGTGCCCAGTCCCCCAGTGTCTTTATCTAAAACATGTAAACTGTCCCTTTTAATTTATTTTTGTAAAAAAGCTGAAAAAAATAAACCCCTCCATCAATATATGTTGCACCATTATTCGACCCCCCCAATCCTCCCACTCAACAACCCCCCCAGCCCTTACTTACCTACGGGGGGTCAGACACTGTAATCCTTTCTTGATGGCAGACACTCTTCAATGCCAGATTGCAAACTGAGGAAATCAGGTATGCAGTTCAATGTATTTCAGTGGGGATGTGATGAACACATTTTTGTGCTCCAGATCACTCTCTCCTTGATTGTGGCACTGCAGTGTTCAGTAAGGAAATCCAATCACATAAGCCAACCAAGTTACCAGAATGCCATTGGAATTCCCCTGCAGCATTATTAAAATAATAAATTCATGCATTTGAAAATGTCCTGAAGCAATTATTTTAATTACATCAAATAAGCTATGAATCAATGAGACACACTGTAGATTTTCTCCCCTGATAAGATTAAGAAATCATTCAGCAATTTTTTTTTCCTTCATGGTTTTTATTGTCCTAGAGTAAACAGTCACTGTTTCTTTCACATCATTTGCTAATTCTAGTGACTAATGGGACCATTTAAAGATCATTCTTGAAACAGAATATATTACATTACTTATATGACTTTCAAGATTTTCAGCATTAATCAAGATACATCCCTCACCCATGTAAATATTCTAAAATAGAATGCACAATTTCCTCAGGACAGCCATCCTGTCCAGAATGTTAAGACACATGCTTATCCATATTTAGATAATGGGTAAACTGAAACTGACACTCTGATTGGCTGAAACAGCCGGCTACCTGGGCCATTATTTCTTAACAACGGCCCGCTTCAAAACAAGTGCCACTTTGGAATGCCCCATTTCTGACATTATCCTTGGGCACCCAAAATCTAAAACTCGCCAGTCGCCATTTTTCATGCACGCCTACCGAGCTACTTGCAACCCAAGCTCTCCCAAACACCAGTGCGTTTCTTTCATCCTGCAAGTCACCAGCGCTACAATTAACGTATCAAACCAACAAAACATTCTTACTAAAATAACCGTTTCAGCCTCACCAAAGTCCCATGCTGTGAAACAGATAGTCGCATCTCCCGCTCCTACAAATGCAGGCTGATGTCCTAGCATGAGTGACCGGCGGCGCGTCTCGATTGTGCATACTATAAAGCTGCAGGTGCTGCTTCTCGACCCGATTCTAACAAAACCTTCAAAACTACAATTCTCCCCCTTGCTAAGTAAAACCGCTCATAATCCACATCAAAAGCATGGAAAAATAAATATACTGTACCTGTTTAAAAATAAATACTTTCACTTTCTTGTAGTCACTCACTCCACCGTCGAAGCCATTGGGGAAGGGGGGACCATGACAACCATCAAGCAAAACTTAAAACTACTGGGGCTGTACTAGAACAAAAATCTCTAATTTAAAACCAAAAAGCAGCAGTAACATGCAGGCACAGGAACTATTTTATTACTGAAATAAATAAAACACCTCAGACCTTAAACATTTAAAAAAAATATATATTTGCCCCAAATATATAAAATACAGTTGCCCATTTTCTAAGTGTAATAATACCCTCCAGGGTGGGCGTTATATCCCAATAATGCCCACCCTGTCGGGTATTATTACTTACTCAAAACATTCTTAGAGACATGTGAGAAAACTGAAAAAAGTGTCTTCAATTTATATACTAAGGGTTGAATCAAAATGCCGGTAGGGTCCACAACTCACATGTCATACTAACCTGCTACAGAGCGCTGAACATTCCATTGCTCAGCCTCAGCCTTAGAGGGACTTAATTAACGTAACATGAAGGGAATAAAACAAGATATATGTATAGTATGCTCTTCTAAATGATGCAGCACTTCATGATGTGGTAACTTTATATGCAGTATGGTATTATGGCATGCATCACTCACCTTGGATCTTTTGAAGACCTGTGTGACACCATAAAAATATAAGTTAAGCACATTTTCAGATTCTGGACTGCAGTTTATGCTCACATGCAAATAGTATATTTTTGTTTTCCATTCCAGCCAACTTGTCATGCATAATATAAGGAAAAGGTAATTAACTACATAACAAGGGTGTAAGGGGGTTCCAGAGATATTTATACTCCATGAGACAATGGTCAAGTTATTTCGATGTGTCTCCAGAACCCCTTAATATGCCCATATTTTTGTATGATTTGGGTCGATTTTATTTGTTTTATTATATACAATGGTACTTATATAGGAATAAGAATTACATGATTACAAACGTTGTGTGCTGACATCACATTACATAATTGTCCAAATCTGATGTAAACACTAAATGATTGTAAGGCTTCATAAAATGGTAAGAGCAAAGGAGGGGACTTGACACATCACCTGACTGTGCATGTCTTCAATTTCCCTTCTGTTTTATTTTGTTGTTTTGTTTTTTTTAAGCCAAATCAAAATGTTCTACTGTTAAGTGCAATAATGTGCTTCAGGGTGTGTATTTAAGAATTTGTGATGAACCTCCTCAGGTTTGTTAAGACACTTAGCCTTCAGTTTTGTGCCTCAAAAAACCCTGGGTGTGCATCACAAATATTATAAAGCATATCCTGACATGCATTAGTGCTTATGTAAATGCCTCTATTTTATACAGTGATTTGAATTCACAAATATCATGGACCAACCATGCAACAGAGTCTGTAAAAACTGGAATAATGTGTTGACAGACAACCTCCTATAAAGAACCGCATTTTATTAATGGAAAAAGACAAATCACTGGAGAATAATCTATCCTGGGTGGGATATTCAGAAATGCGCCAAAGCCAGGTGCAAGACTTGAGCAGTGCAAATCCAGTGCACCATGGTGCACTGAGCATGATATTCAAAGGCTGCGCATGATGGCATGCATCAGGGCAGCCCAGCTGAATATTGCACAAATGCACCATAGCACAACTGGTGCTGCGCCAGGTTGCAAGCTATCATGCACAGCAGCACAATCAGGGATGCACAAGGGGAAGAGGTGCCTGTGCAAGCACAATATGTACCGGCAACAGGCACAGCATGGAGCAAGCCACTAGGGTGGGACATCCCACCACCAGGGTGCCAAGGGTGCCAGGAGTGAGGCACAGCAGGCACATGGCAGAACACTGCTCAGTGCACATGTGGAGGCAGCAGGTCCCCACCTACATGTACCACAGTGATGCATGGGGGCAGGGTGGCACCAATGGCCACTCATGAACAACCACTGGCAACCCCCCACAGGAATGCACCATGCCACCAGGACCACAGCTGGCAATACACAAGCAGACAGCACACAATGCACATGCCACACAACCAGGACTGAAAGGCCATGGCTGCCCTAGGGCACAGCCACCGAACAATGGGCAAACATCATCAGGCATAACCCCCTGGCCACCCCAGGCACACACCACAGCCACCATGCACACAGCTGCAGCATGGCTCCACACGCCAGCTGCAAAGCAGACCCAGACACTGATGTGTAACCATAGAAATGAGTATTTATAAAATCAATGAAACACAACTATATACAGAAATAAAAACAGGGAACAAGGGAAATGGGGTAGCTATGTACAAGAAGGTTAAGCCAGGGAAGAGACGGGTGGGGACAGGGGTCAGAACAAGTCAAGGGGATAAGGGAGGGCAAGGGAGGGCAGGGGAGGACAGGGATGTACAACAGTCACAGGCCAATGGGTCCTATGGGTGGCCATGTCCTACTGCAGCCTGGCACTGTATCCTGTGAATGGCCCTCTACATGATCCTTGCCACCCGCAGCGTGGCAGTGGAGACCTCCAGTATCCTCCTCAGAAGGCAGGTGTTCATGGTCAGGCATCGAGCACCTAAGACAAAGGAGGGTACATGGAATCAGTGCATGTCTGTAACACCCCAGTCCACCCACCGTGCGCAGCAGACAGTGGTGACACGTGCCCTAGGATGGCACACAGCCACCCGCAGTGAGTGTGCCCACATGTGCCACCAACATGGCACACCACAGCCATGTCGAAGACAGCATGCCACAACTACCCATGGGCCACACACCACCACCGTGGCAGGCAGGCAGCATGGTGAAGTGGCAGGGTTGCAGTGATACAGCCAGCAGCTGGTTGCACCCACAGCCCACCTGCAGCAGCCACACACATGTGCAATAGCCACAGCATGGCACAATGGCCACTGTGGGCAGTGCACAGTTACAATGGCAATGCACACAGGGGGCTGTGTCCCACCCACACCCCCGCTGCCCACCCTGCACTGCAATGTAGCATGTAACAGTGCCTACCTACATGCTGAGGTGCACCTTGCACTGGTCCCATTACACCACCCATGTGGCCTGCATCCCGTGTAGGAGCCCCTGCAGTGACCTGCCCTAGCCCACCCGCAGCACCTGCCAGACGGGCTCTCCTCCTGTCCTCAGGGCCTAGAAAGGTAGCATAGAGACAAACACATCAGTACCTGGCCTCACCAAAGGCCCCACCCAGGCATGCTCCCCAGCCCAGCGTGACCTCAGCACATTGGCACAGTGCACACCTGGTGCACCGGCCCATGCTGTGGTGTGTGCAGCCCCAGCACCCCCCTGCAGCATGGTGTACCGCCCTGTCAGACCCACAGAACATTGTTTGGGCACATACATGTGTGATGCACACTTATCTGGCCATGGCATGGCACCCCTGCAGACATGTGACTACAGTGCCTGGAGCCACTCCAGGTCCCTCTGCTGCAGGTGACCATAGCAGTTAATGCACTGTTCACCAGTGTGCTAGACACCTGTGGTCTCCTCCAGCCCATCTGCCACCTCCTGCCACATATCTCTAAGTGGCCTACCCAGGGGCACCTGCCCAAATAGGCTGCCTGTGTGTGGCTCCACTAGGGCTACCAGATTCACGAGTTCTATCTGGGACCAGTTAGGTGCCCTTGCTCTGCTTTGGCACAACATTGCTAGTTCACAGTAGGGCTATCCAAAATGGCACCCTGTAGTGCACAAGCCCCACGTGCTGCGGATGCGTGCCTCACACGGAGATGCACCGCCGACAGCAATCGCACATTCCAGGAGATGTGTAATAAGGGCATGGCCACGCTGGCACATGGTACAGGGCTCCCTGAAGGGCAAAGCATGGATCTGGGGTCAGGGGTCAGACCGCACACCATGCATGATTGCACTATTGGGACTGCCATGCAAGGTGTGCAATAGGGGCATGTGGACACCACCGGGTACTGGGCAATAGTGCCCATCTGCCGTACGCCGCATGATGCCAGAGCGTCATCGGACCTATGGCACCCCTGCACAGTAGACCTCAGAGCTCCCACATGCCACATGCCCGATAGTGGCTGAGTGCCATATAGCATATTGCACAGTGTGCATATGCTGCACTGTTGGTGTAGATGCCAGTAGCATGCACATGCATACATCAGGGACTATTGCACACATCACAATGTTGCGCCATGACTTGAGCAGGTACATTTTCATTGTGCTAGGTGCAATAATGTGATATTCAGATGGAATATGCAGATTAGCTCATCAGCCTATCCGCGGCACATTAGGGGCATTTGCATCTCATTACAGTTGCGCATCCCATCATTTGCATGCAATACACTATAAAGGTGCCACAGGGCAAGCACAGGACATGAAACGGTATTGTATCCTTCAGAGGTAAGCCACAAGGCTAAGGGGGAGACGGGACAGTGGCCTGGGTGGGTGGTGTAGGAGGTAGCAGTCACTTACCACATGTCTCATCCCACAGGATGCAGCATGACTGATCATGAGGAGGTTAAGGAGCATGGGCCTGCACGGAAGTGTAGGCCAAACTTTACAAGGTCCAAGATGGATGCCCTGTTCGAGGCGTACCTCGACCAGGAGCCTCTGTTGAGTGGATTGACAGGCACCCCAAGAGCCAGGTAGGCAGCTTGGGAGGATGTTGCAAGGGCTGTGAACCAGCAGGGCAGCCATCAGAGGACAGTGCAGGAGTGCAAAAAGAAGGTTGGCACAGACAGGCGCCAGATTAAGGAGAAGTGGTGGACAGCCCAACGTGCCATGGCTGAAGCCACAAGAGGAGATGGTGGTGGCCACCATGCAGCACAGCACCATCAAGGGGGTGCCTGGCAGTGGATTCCAGATGGGTGGCAGCCCATCACTGCATGGTAAGTGCACCTGCAACAGGGGCAGGGGGGAAGGGGGGCCGGATGGTGTGACAGTGGCAGTAATGTGACTGTATTCCCTTTTAGCTCCAGAGCATCTGCATGCAGTGGCAGGGGTGGGGGTGCCTGCCATAGGGGCGAGCCTGGACCTGGAGGACCATCCATCCACCTCCACTAGTGTCCGGGGGGCAGAACAGCTGCATCCAAACACCGCTGACCAGCCAGATGCCCATGGTGTCGTTGTGGACAAGGCATTGGCTGTGTTCTAGCATGATGCCTGCCTCGGAGTACAGTATGCCGAGACACAGATATGGGTGGAGTCCGACACCGATGATGATGTGACCATCATCCTGGTCAGTGGTGTCACTGTCGAGGGGGAGGCACCCATACCACTCACCCACCATGGCAGCACAGATGGTGCCATGGTAATAGTTATCCTGCCACCGGTCACCACCCACCACCCCTGGTGTCGACATGGGTGGCAGCGGTGCGGAGCTGGCCAATAGTGGTGGCGGTGGTGGTGGGGCAGCTGCACAGGCACTACCCAGCATGCAGCAACCAGGGGGGCAGCAGCGGCAGTTGGACAGGGACACTGGGGGGCCGGATGCAGCTCCCGCCAATGGTGCACCAGTGATTGAACAGCCCCAAGAGGGCTACACTGTGCAGCACCCACCTGCGTGGGGGTCTGGGCAGCAGTGCTGAATGCCACCCATGGGCCAGCGCAATGCTCAGTCATCCCTGGGTGCTGACCCCTTGCCCAAGCACACCCAACTACTGTGGGCCTCCGTGGAGCAACAGGTGTTGATCATGGCAGGGGTGTGTGCACTCCATGCCGAGCTGCACCAAGCTGCTGAGCAGTGCGACAGGGACTTTGTGCAGCTCCAGGCAGCCAATGATCATATGCGGGTGGACACGACCACAGCCCTGGATTGACTTACCGCTGTGGTCATGGCAGGCCTAGCAACAGTGTCTGCATTGGTGCATGGAGGTCCACCGCAGACCCTGAGGAGTGCATTCTCCACCCCTTGGTCACGGCGTCGAGCGACCCCCTCGGTGTCGATGCCAGGATCAGCTGTGGGCATTCTGGGCATGTCTGGGACGGGCATGTTCGGGGGTCTGCAGACCCCTGTGAGGACAAGGTTATGGTCCTGCAGTAATACCCCTGGGGGACCATCTTAGACACCCCCTGTGGCCGTCGCGCAGCCTGAGTCTGCTGGGCGGTCTCGGCAGGGCAGCCCCCATTTGTGTCCTTGGCAGCTGTGTGATCGCATGGTGGTTCTGAACTGCCCACCACCCTGTCCGCTGTCTGCTGCTGCCCTGTGTGCACATTGGTGTGGCATGTGCATGTGTGTTCCACTGCCATGGCATCCGTGCATGTTGCTGCACACAGGCCATGTGCACACCCGCCCGGCTGCTGGCCATTGTGGAGCATGCATGATGATGTCATCACAGCACCTGGTGCCACTGTGCCCCAGTGCTCAGTGTCTGACACACGCTTGGTGCCAGCCTCTGGGCATGTACCTGCAGGTACCTGTGTGCATGTCTATGTTTGTGTGGGGGGCAGTGTGGGTGTGTGTGTGGGGTGTGCTGTGCGGTTCTGCAGTGTCCCGACCCTCACCGTCCATGCACCCCCCCAGCCGCCCCTGTCATACGGCCCACCCAACCAAGCCTGTGCACTGTGCCGTTGTTGCCTGTATGTGCATGGGGACATGTTCGCCTACCTGCATGCACCATAGTGCTCCTCTGCAATCATGTCCCAGTGTTGCTGGGCCATGCTGTGCAGCTGGGGTTCCCTTCGCCATGGGAGGAGGCTGTTCACCACCACATGGCCCAGCAGCCACATTGTCCCCACTGCTGTTCCCCTCTTCAACCTCGACAGCTATCCCACAGTCAGTGGCCATGTTGTGTAGTATACAGCAGGCCAGGAATAGGCTGCAGGCCTTTGAGGAGCTGTACTGTAAAGCACCACCAGACCTGTCCAGGCATTGGAAACGTGTCTTCAGCAGCCCAAACACACACTCCGATAATGTTCTGTGTGCTGGTGTGTGCCTCACTGAATCACTCCTGCACTGGGGTTGATGGGCACCAGTATGGGGTGAGCAGCAAGGGCCAGAGTGGGTAGCCACTGCCACCTGTGTGGCTAGATATATGGTTAGCATGGTGATCTGTGTTGCTGCACCACACATCTGCACCACACATCTCTCCCAGCCACACCCTGTGGTACCCCTACCCTGGCAGCCCTCCACAGCTTTCTCTGATGTGCCAGGCTGCATGTGTTCATAGCATACTCACCTACTAGGTGGCCAGTGGAGATGTCCCCACTCTCACACCTGTGGCACAGTGACGAGCTGTGCCAGACGAAGGCATCGTGTGCTCCCCCAGGGTGTGTGACACAGACATTGATCATGGGCACCCTGGAATCATGCACCACCTGGCAATTGACACTGGGGTAGCCCTTTCTGTTGTCGTAGGCTGCCCCCTCCAGGCCCGGGTGCTGTGTGGATGCTGACATGGGTGCAGTTGATGGACCCTAGCATGCCAGGCATATGTGCTACCCTGTGGAACTCCTGTATGTTTGTTGTATGCTCTGCCTGTGTGCTGGGGAAGTGGCAGTATTCCACAGCAAGTGGCAGCAGTGCATTGAGGAATTGTGTGAGGAGCTGTGACATGGCTGACTGGGTTATGCCTGTGGTATCCCCTGTTGATCTCTGGAAGATTCCCGTTGCGAGCAGGCACATGACAGCCATGATCTTTGTCTCTACGAACATGGCGAGATCCGTCTGGTGGGTGCCTGCATCTCATCACTGGACAGCTCACAGAGTTGCCTCAGAATTACCTGGTTCAGGCGGTACCGGCCCACAATCTCTGTATCACTGTATTGTTCGAAGGTGATGTGGGCATGGTGCCACCTGTTCCGGGTGTACCATCGACGGGCCCTTCCACAGCCATGCTGCTCTGCCTCCTGCTTCCTCACACCCCTCATTATTGCCTGCATTTGGAAGATGGCACTGGCCATGGCCTCAGCTGGCCGGATCCCCCCCCCGGCTGTGTGGTGCTGCATGTGTGGTTGTGCTATGTGCACACCTGGTTCATCAATTCCCAGCTGGCAGCCTGTGGTCTGTAGCCTCTGCCTCCCACCTGTCAGGGCACATGTGCCGCCCCTTCTGTGCCAGGTGTCATGGGCGCACACTCAGGCTGTGGCCTCCCTGACAGTCTCTCACATGCGCGCGCACACACACACACACACACACACACACACATACACAGCCACATGGCCACTCTCACACTCCCTCTCACTCCCTCTCTGCCTCTATCACTGTCTTGCACCCCTCCTGCTATTCAGCCTGGCCACTGTGTCTCTCCCACACCTGCTCCCCTCTGGCTCAATTGTCCTTCCACTGCTTGCTCCCTCTTTTTATGGGCTCAAGTGTGCTCTGGGCATTTCCCATTTGCTTCCTGCTTGCGCCATCCTTCGGGTGTTGAATATTGCACTGCACCAGATATTCATGGCTATGCCCCTTGCACTTGCACATGCATGTATTACCATTGCGCATTGGTGCATGGCGATATGCGCTGCGCAGTTGCTGTGGCTGAATATCACTCTCCAGCGCATTTTCATGGTTGCGCTGGTGCAACCATGTTGCTCATTGTGCAACTGCTTTGAATATCCCACCCCCTGAGTTAATACAGTACTGTGAAGAGACAAAGCTTCCATAGTGAGATGTAATATGATTATACAAATGGTATTTTTTGATTTAGGACATTTATTGATTATGATCTATATCAACAGAGATTGTAATAGACTGATGAATATGAAACAAAACTTAGTTAATGGATAATCAGATAAGAGAATGTTTTTTTAATTATGATAGTAGATATATTTCTGACAAAATGATGGATACTGACTGGTGCCTTATTTTAATTAGGACCACTGCGTATGAGTAAGAGGTCCACCCTCAAAAAGCTGGGGTAAGATGACCTTATATGAAATAAAACTGGACTTTAAACAAAGCAAAGATGGAGTCAAGTTCTGTAAGCTGTACCTCCAGTCAGATGTGGATGTTTGGTGGGTGCATTGCACAGTGTACTGGCATAGGTTCTGACACATTTTCACGTTGTCATATTTTCCAGGTTGACAACCATGGCAATAAATGTGAATCCTGTCAATTCTGGGGGTGGCACAGGATCATCCCCAGTACATCCCTCAGGTCCACTGCCCTTCCCCCAAATTTTGTATATACAGTATTTCTTTCCGTTACAACTTTGTCAGTGGCATAATTGTGTTTTATTAGTGAAGGGAATGAGCATGGGTTTGTTTGTTGGGCTGTTGCTCTGTGTGTGTTGCCCGTAGTATTCTAGGTCTTAGAGGTGTGCTGTGCAGTATGTGACATGTGGGTCTGTGAGGTGTGTCCTGCATGGCGTGATCTGCATACAACTAAATGTCCTGTTTTCAAACCATCTGTATAGTGACATTTGATACCCATCTTCTTGAACTGATGCTTTATGACCCCATGACCATACTGCACCAAGTGTGGCACAGTTCTGTGGCCTAACATGGTATTTTTCAAGACTTCAGCACATAAATGACCGGTGTCCCAACCACTTCACCATGTCCTACTGAAGGCTTAACAGTAGGGTATACAGCTCTGTCTTCCATCAGAAATTGAGGGTAATGTTTTATCCTACAAATAAGGTTTACAGAGTCAGGTATTACAATTACACACTGTATAGCTCTGTTGTTTTGTGCAGGACAATCCTTGGCACCCACCCAGTTTGTATTTTCACAGGGTGTTAATAGAATGTAGTCCATGGGGCTCCTTGAGGTGCCTATGGTGGGCATATCCACTGCTTATGACCACAGGCCATTCATGATGGATGGTATACCACTACCACCATACCTTACCTGTATTGGTGACAGGGTGGCATGTCAGGTTTGTTGGTCAATCAATGGATTTTCAGTATGATTTATAAATTGTCACTCCATGTACAATATATAGTCAGTACACTTACATTAGGGTACAGTAGCTTGTGGCAGGTCACAATAACTGTTGTTTCTATCCGTTGTTTAAGGTGAATAATGGCCCCCAGGTGTGGGCCCTAAGCCTGCAGGTGGCACCAGTGAAGAAGAATGACCCTCTTTTGTGTTGCCCCATTTCACCAACCCTGTTACATCCCTTTCCTTGTGTATTCATACCACACCAACCACATATACTGTACAATTGAGCCTGCCAGGATGCAACACAGTATCATAGGACTCTGCAAGACAAAAGAGTTAACTGCCATTGAAACTGACCGTTTTTCCACAGTTACTCTGCTGCAGTATTCTGCAGTCTTGCATTGCATCCAAACAAGTTCTAGTGTACCATCCTTCCATAAATCAGTTTAGATTACACTAGAAGGTTATGTCCAGTGGTCTACATAATTCAGTGTGCTGTCTATACAGGTTGCAATATATCTCTTGTCCATGAATCTATGTTGGTTAGAGCTACTGTAGCTGTCTGCCCTGTCATGTGGGACAGTGATGACAGCCAGTATGCTCCACAAAACTGCAGCATACTGCAGAAAAGTTACTGCACTAAACAAGGCAATTTTCATGGCAGTTCATCCCTTTTGACATGTAGTAAATTGTGACACTTCATTGCATCTTGGCCAGCACCACTGTACATAAAATGCTGTGTGTATCTGTAGATCTCTGTTTTTGTGTGGGGAGGTCATGAAGTTCATCAGTTCACATAACTTTTGGCACTCACACAATACAGTCTATCGGTGTGTAGGAACTGTTATTGACTGCTGCACTGTAAACTACAGTCAACGTTTCAGCTGCTCATGTGACAGAGATCACACTTCAGCCTTGCATATCAGGGTGACATCCTGTAATGGACTTAAAACAGACAGCGGGTGGATTCAGTACTATTCTGCTGTACCAAAAACCATCAGAAATACCAGCAGGAGAAATAACCTAGCATGTTCCATCATTTCTTCAGCATACACCATAATAGACATACAACCCCACAGATACAGCCTGGTGCCCAGTACAGTGAGTCATGACTGATATTGGAGGGTTCTGTATGGCTGTTATAATGGGTATTGTGGCATTTCACCAGGCATTATGACTGCCAATCTATTGTACACTTCACAGTCCTAGCTGCACTCCAGTTACAGCTCCATTCCAGTCAATACCATGAATGACTGCACAACCTATAGTGGCCACGGCTGCATAACTCTGCATGGCATGTTCCGTATACTACCTTCTATGGTGGTTGAAAGGGGCATGCCATGGCAGTCAACATGTTTTTTTTGCAGTGCCAACCCTATGCAACTCTTGTGCAAGGAGACCCACAACTAACATATGGTTTCTACAGTAGCACAGGCTAATACTGGCTTGCCTTGTTGATCCATCCCATCCCTCTTTCTGTCATCTAGGCTGGATTCATCAATATATAAAACACATTCATGTACAAGGCCTCTGCAGGGTTGGTGATTTCATGGGTTTCCTCTGAGACTGGTATAGTATCATACATGCCCAGAAAACTGCTGGCATTGCATGCCAGAGTGAATGCACCATGGCGTTGTTCCTCCTTTGGTGCCTGTAAAGGCTGCATCATTCTGTAATCTACACAGTTCATTGCTTTTCAGGGCTGCCTGACTCCATCCCACCCCCCAGTTTCAACAACAGCCACCAGAATGATTTGCACAAACTGTGAGCAGCAGGAAAAAGAGGCTTGCTCAGCCCTACATATCTGGCCCAGCAGTCACCCAATCTTGTTGCTTGCAGTGCTACCCTGCCAGTGCCTTGGCCTGTAGAGCACAAGGTAGGACGTACGAAAGGAAGATGGAATTTGAGAATTAAGGGTAGAAATTAGGTTTTATTTCTTGTTCCTTTCAAACAAAGTGCATCCCATAGCACTTGGCAATCCAGGAAATGGCAAAAAAAATGTGTTTAGCATCCAGTTTCATTATTATGGAGTGGAGGTTGGGGGTTTGAAGGAGCAAGGAGAAGTCTATAAAAAATATTAAAGCAGCCATTTGCTAATCACACTTTCTCAAACACGGAGAGGCAGGCATGTATAGCAAGCTTACTGATATCACTTCTGTAAAAACAAAAGGCAAACAAATAAATAAAGCAAACAAAAAAAAAACATAATACAAGACCAGGCCAGCACAGAAGATATACTTTATCTTTGTGATGAATATAACACTGTCAGCTTCATGGATCTTCACATCTGTAGTCTGGTGGTGTGTGACTGCAATTTGAAGTGTGAATTGTTAAAACTGAAATGGAAAAATATCCTAGATATGTAATTTGCAACATACTATGGTACTGGGTCACTTCTTTATGTACTGGTTGATGCTGACAGTGCTTTTTCATTTGATGCGCATGCAACAGATGTTTTGTGATAAACGCAAGGGGATTGTGGAGGTGTGTCACTGCTGAGCCCATTGCAGTTCACAATACCAGGGGCACAGCAGTCTCAACCAACGTCCACACATTGTGGTGCTGATGCAGCTCTGCTTGGTGGACTGAAACTGCATGTACTTCAAAGACCCAAAGCCACTCCAATCAGAGATGGGTTCAGTCCTTTGATTTGCATGAAGCTGCATCAGCAAACAGCTGAGTGGCTTTCAACATCAGGAGCCTGTCTTTGGAACCATAACTCTGGCATGCACATTAGCATAGATTCTAATACCCATGCCGGAAGTCATGGAAATTCCTCACATTCCCCTATCCATGGCACAATTTTCCCTGGTATCTAGTGGCACCCCCTCAACCCACCCTTTCAGCACCCATCACCCCACACCCCCTTCCTACACTGCCCTCTACAGACATAACACTGGACACTGGGGTGCCCAGTCCCCCAATGGCACCAATGCTATCCTTTTTTTTTTTTTTTTTTAAATAGCCTGCAACAGAGAAAACTGCCTATTGATGTCTGTTGCTGGTGCCCCTGTAACTGTCCCTCACCCAACTCTCCCTCTCAGCATTCCCCACCCCACTCCCCCCCACATCACATACAATACTGATGCTGGGGATGCCCAATCCCCAGTGTCTTCACCTAAAAAATGAAAACTGTAACTCGTCGTTATTTTTAAACCTGAAAAAAGAAAACTGTCCAACAATGTCTGTTGCTCCGCTATCCCCTCCCCCACCTGATACTCCCACTCAGCACCCCCCATCCCTTACTTACCACTGGGGGTCTGATACTGTAATCCATTCTCAACTGCTGATACATCTTCACTGTGCAATGCCGGACTGCGAACTGAGGAATTCAGGTATGCAGTTCAGTGTATTCCAATGGAGATCTAAACTTACATAGACACATAGAAATTGTCAGCCAATAAGGACCACCAGGACCATCCAGTCTGCCTGAAAGCCCTACACTAGTTTGTGGCCTCTGACCCTAACTGGTCAATGGTTTTTCACCCCCCTTCCTACCTCTAAGGTACCCTTATGCCTGTCCCATACATGTTTAAAACCCTCCACTGTTCTCACCCCACCACCTCCTGTGGCAGTCTATTCCATGTGTCCACCACCCTCTCCATGAAGAAAAAGTTCATCACATTTCCCCTCAGCCTGCCACCTTCCAATTTCATATCATGCCCCCTTGTTCTTGTACATCTCTTATATTGGAAGTTGTCTTCCCCCTGCACCTTGTTTATGCACTTAAGGTACTTTAATGTTTCTATCATGCCCCCACAATCCCTCCTCTCCTCTAGAGAGTGCATATTGAGGTCCTTTAGTCTCTTCTCATATGTTTTCTGTTGCAAGCCTTGTACCATCTTAGTTGCTCTTCTCTGGACTGCCTCCACCCTGTCAATGTCCTTATGAAGGTGCAGCCTCTCAAACTGCACAAAGTACTCTAAGTGAGGCCTCACTAGCATATTATACAATGGCATCATGACCTCCTTCCTTCTGCTAGTGATATCTCTTCCTATGGACCACAGCATGCCATTGGCCCTCCATGCAGCCTTTGTACTCTGCTTTGACACCTTTAGGTAATCAGAAATGATAATTCCCAAGCTCCTTTTCTTCCTTGGTGACCGTCAGCAACTGTCCCGCATCCTGTAGCTCTCACCAGTGTTCCTCCTTTCCAGGTGCATCATTTTGCACTTCTTGAAATTGAACCTCAGTTGCCATAACTGGAGCATTTTTTAAGTTTCTCCAGGTCCCTTCTCATTCTCTCCACCCCATCTGGAGTACCCACCCTGTTGCAGATCTTGGTGACATCTGCAAACACCATACAAGTACTGTAAAAACAAAAACAAACCAAACAAAAACTTTCTTGTCCTTTCTTTCTCTCTTTTTTCCATTCAGGAACAATAAGTAAAGTATCTGCTACAGTATGAAGGATATTGTTAACTGTCATACCTGTGGAACAGTCTTCAACAAGGCAGTTATACAGGGCTTAGGACACTGTCTTATATGCTGGGCCATCAGCGATCTAAGGTCTCAGCTCAGAGCAGAATGGACAGAAACATCATGCCACCAATTGTATATTAAAGAGGGATGGTATGACAGAAACCACCTGTCATTACCTCAGCATCCTGCTGTTGCACCTCAGCTGTAGAGAGTAGTTGGTCCGGGAGGTTGGCAGGTAGTTAGGAGGGGCAAATCGGATGTCCCAGTACCTGAAGCATATCAATACAGCTTCTCCAAACATCCAGTGACAACTACCAACAGACATCTGCCTATATCCCCAAAATCAAACAAAGAGGGCAGAGGACACTGCAGAACAACAGCAAACTCTGTAGGAAATGCCCATAATAGGGACCAAAACAAAAAAGCCAAAAAGAGAATCCAAAAAATGTCTGATCATAGGAAACTCCATGATTCGTGGAGTTGATTCCTACCTCCAGCCAGGGGTAATGGTCAGATGCCTCCCAGGAACATCTGCATGGACAGTCACTAACCACATTGCTAAAACTGTGCAGAAAGCAGGGGAAAATATCAATGTACTAATACACTTAGGAATAAACAATCTCACCAGCAGGTCAGTTGTAGAAACCAAGGAACACCTACCCAGGTTGGGAGAGTGACTGTCATCCATTTCATCCAACATCTTCTCTGAGATTCTGCCTGTCTAGGAAAGGGGGGCAGATGGGCAGAGGGTCAGAAAAGGGGAAATAGGGGAGCTAAACACTTTGCTCAAGGACAGGTGCCAAGAGGAGGGACATAAATTTGTAAGAGTCTGGCACAATTTTTGGGAGCAAAATGTCTTTAAATTCTATGGCCTGTATCTGACCAAGGAGGGAGTCAGTACATTAAGGCAGAAGTTTGATGTTTTTGCAGAAAACTTAAACTAGTAAAGGGGAAGAGAGCTGCAACACCCAATACAACAGTCAGGGAAGAAGGCACCTCTTCCCCCTCAGCTAGAAATCAATCAGAAGTTCAGCATTTGTATGCATCATATACACCAACAAAAGGGGAAAAAGGTCCAACTCCCCAGAAAACACACATGGGGAAAGTTGGATCTCCCCATTTAACTAACAAACCGACAACTGTTCGGTGGAAAATCATTTACACAAATGTCTGCAGTCTGGGAAACAAGCCCCCAGACCTGAAGGCCACAATTACAGAAGTCAAACTGGACATAGTAGCCATAAGCAAGACTTGGTTCACCAGTAACCACTCATGGGAGGCTATGGTACCCGGCTACGTACTGTTCAGAACAGACCGGAGGTTAAGAAAGGGGGAGGGTGGCCCTTTATGTGAAAGAAAATATGAAAGCAACTGAAATTCAGAATTCATAAGGGGGGACAGAGGAATTGTGGATCATCTTGGAAACAGGAAATGGCACAGCCATATGAACGGGAGTGGTCTACAAACCTCCTGACCAGAGGGAGGGAATGGATAGATTTTTGATAGAGAAAATACAAAAAATGGCAGTAAAGGGGGAGGTTCTGCTGATGGGAGATTTTAACATACCAGATGCAGACTGGACAATATCAACTGGAGCATCAACAAGAACGAGGGACATAGTGGAATCCCTCCAGGGGGAGGGCCTAAAACAACTAGTACAAAACCCCACCAGAGACAGGGCTATCCTAGATCTCATACTGACTAATGGGGAAAGGATCACAGATCTCCAAGTTGAAGAGCAACTGGGGTCCAGTGACCATCACAAGGTATGGTTCAACCTGGTCACAGGTACACAGTAAACCCAAACAAAGGCTAAAATCTTAGACTTCAGAGGAGATGACTTTGGGAAGATGGGTGAGAGCATTAAAATAGCCCTGGCAAGAAATGATACAGGAAGGGAAGTAAAGGCAAAATTGGCAAGGATTAAAAATGCAATACTTGAAGTAACAGGCCATTATGTGAGGGAAAAAAAAGTAAAAGTAAAAGGGAGAAACCACTTTGGTTCTCAAAAACAGTAACTGAGAAGGTCCAAGTCAAAAGGTTGGCCTTCAAAAAATATAAGGGAACACAAAGGGACGAATTATAGAGAGGCGTACCCGAGTTCCCTAAGGAGAAGCTGTGAGGCAGACAAAGGCCAAAACTGAGGAAACATTGGCACAAACAGTGAAGGAAGGTGACAAGACTTTCTACAGATACATTAGTGATAATAGAAAGTCTAGAGGGGGGATTGGTAAGCTCAAAGGGGATATGTGTTGAGGATGACCAGGGAAAGGCATCAATCCTGAATAAATAGTGTACTTCTGCTTGGTGTTCATGGAGGAAAAGGAAGAACAGGGCCCATAGCTCAACACCAGACACAGGAGAAGGGAGGTGAACACAGGACCCTTTACATGTGAAAGGGTCCTACAAGAACTCAATAAGCTCAGGGTGGACAAGGCAATGGGACTGTATGACATACATCCCAGAATATTAAAGGAGCTAAGGGAGGAACTAGTGGGGCTCTTGTTGGAACTGTTTACTGAGTCACTAAACACTGGGGCAGTCCCAGGAGACTGGAGGAGGGCCCATGTGATTCCACTCCACAAGAGTGGCAGCAAGGAGGAAGTAGGGGACTGCAGGCCAGTTAGTCTTACCTCAGTCATGGGAAAGATCATGGAGACGCTCCTTAAAGATAGGATTGTGGAACACGTAGAATCCATAGGGACACAGGATCCAGGACAACATGATTTCTTTGACTGGGTAACCAGGGATGTGGATCAAGGGGGTGCAGTTGATGTAGACTACCTTGACTTCAGCAAAGCTTTCAATACTGTTCCACATAGAAGATTGGTTAACAAGCTAGGTAGACTTAGGGTAGGTCAAAATTGCTCAACTGGTGTCAAACTGTCTGACAGTCAGAAAGCAGAGAGTGGTGGTGAATGGTATCCTGTCAGAAAAGATGCAAGCCACAAGTGGGGTGCCTCAGGGATCAATCCTAGTGCCAGTCCTCTTCAATATCTTCATCACTGATTTTGCAGTTGGTCAGGAGGGTAAGGTTTGCTTGTTTGCAGATGACACCAAGATCTGCAACAGAGCTGATGATCCAGATGGGGTGGGTAGGATGAGACGAGACCTGGAAAAGCTAAAGAAATGGTCCAAAGTGTGGCAATTAGAGTTTAATGCTAAGAAGTGAAAAATCATGCACATGGGGAGTAGAAACTCTAAAGCTAACTATAAGATGGGGGGGTTGTTGACAATCACAAGAGAAGAAAGGGGTTTGAGCATCATCATCACAGATGACCTGAAAGCCTCCAAGCAGACCACAAAGGCAGCAGGGAAAGTTTGAGGGATGTTAGGATGATCAGTAGGGATATCACAAACTGTAAGAAGGAGGTAATCATCCCTCTTTACAAGACACTGGTTGGACCCCAGCTGGATTACTGCATCCAGTTCTGGAGGCCGCACCTGCAAAAAGACATTGACAGGATAGAAACAGTCCAGAGAAGGGCAACCAACATGGTGCAGGGGCTGCAACAGAAGTCATATGAGGACAGGTTGAAAGACTTCAATATGTATACCCTGGAGCAAAGGAGGGAGGGGGCGATATGATAGAAACTTTCAAATATCTTAAAGGCCTTAACAAGGTGAAAGAGTCTAACATGTTTCAGTACAAGAAAAATAGCAGTACAAAGAGCCATGACATGAGATTAGAGGGAGGCCAATTAAGAGGAAATGTGAGAATGTTGTTTTTCATGGAAAGGGTAGTAGGTGCATGGAACAGCCTACCCAAGGAGGCAGTTGAAAGGAGTACAGTGCAAGGTTTCAAAAGAGCATGGGATAGGCACAAGGGAATTATACAGATGAGTATGAATTAAATAGGCCAATACTCACAACAGAAACTTATGACAATATTCATCAGGTAGAAATAATGGGCAGACTAGATGGGCCTGGCAGTCCTTATCTGCCATCAACTTTTGTTTCTATGTTTCTATGATCTTTCCCTCCAGTCCTACCACAATGTCACTAATGATGACTTAACTTAAGTCCATGTTATTGTTTTACCTAGTGTCTAGTGGCACCCCCATCTGACCCTCTTTCTCAGCTTTCACCACCCCACACTCCCCCAATACTTCCCCCCACAAACACAACACTGACACTGGGGTTGCCCAATCCCCCAGTGTCACCAATGCCGTCACAAAGTTTGTTTCTTGTGTTTTTGTTTTTCATAGTCTGCAACAAAGAAAACCATCCATCGGTGTCTGTTGCTGGTGCCCTGTAACTCTCCCCACCCAACCCTCCCTCAGCACCCCACCCTACTCCCCACACACAAATGACTTGACACTGGTGGTGCACCCAATATCTTCACCTAAAAATGAAAACTGTCCCTCATCATTTTTTTTTAAAAATGAAAAAAAAGAAAACCCTCCATTGATGTCTGTTGCACTATTATTCCACCTCCCACTCAGCACCCACCACCCCACCCCAGCCCTTACTTACCCTTCAGTGGTCCAAGGCTACAATTATTTCTCAATGGCAGACACTTCTTCACTCTTCAATGCCGGACTGTGAACTGAGAAAATCATGTATGTGGTTCAATGTATTCCAATGGGAATTTGAACTTAGTGGCATAACATGGCCATTTTCAATATTTTTGCCCCACATTTTCAACATGCCTATTTTGAGACCCATCTCATGAACAATTAGAGTGTTATTAGGCAAATCTGTCTCAAAAGATGATTTTTGTGGTTGCTGCATGAAATCACCTTTCGGGCAGGAGCAGAAACTTTTCTCTTCCCTTGTTCATAAGGTAGGGTCCTATAAAGATTATGTTGAAAATTTGGCATACACATATTAAAAAACAGTTAAGATATGAGCTTACGTTGATATTTGCAAACACAGGCTTGTAACTTTCATAATTTTCAATATTTTTACCCCAAATTTTCAACATAGCTGTTTCTTCACTGCACCTCATGAGTGTGACAGCTGTCATTTTTGAAATCCTGGCCAAAATTTGTTTTTTCATCTGGAAAGGTGATTTCAGAATCACTGCACGAAATCACCTTTTGGGCAGGAGTTGAATATTTTCTCACACTTGTTCATAAGGTGGGAACATGAGAAGGCTATGTTGAATATTTGGGGCAAAAATATTTAAAAAAAAATAATGTTATGAGTGTACATTGAAATTTACAAAAGCAGGCTTGTAACTTTGGTAATTTTCAATATTATGAACACAAATTTTAAACATAGCCATTTTTTCACAGACCCTCATGAATGTGGCAGCTGTCATATTTGAAATCCTGACCAAAATGTTTTCATACCTGTGGAGTGGAATGATGTTTTGGTGGCACAAAATGACATTTTGGCAAGGATTTGACAAGGATTTGAAAATCTTCACATGCTGGATCCATGGTAGGGTAATAAGAAGGCTGTGTTGAAAATCTGGTGTACAAATATGGTAAAATACCCAGGTTATGACTGAACATCATACTGTTTCAGCGTTCACTCATAAATTCACTAATTTTGAATATTTTGGCACCGAACATTTGACATATCCAATTTTCCACAAAAACTCATAAATGTGACAGGTGTCATTTTTTAAATCCTGGACGAGATGTGTTTTCACACATCTGGTGCAAAATTACATTTCGGCCAATATGCCTTAAATAGTACTTGTATGCCTATAAGAGAAATCCTAAAACAAGTGTCTTCGAAAGATGGTTTCAAAATAAAAAAAAAAGAGGTGCATACCAGCAACAAACAAGGGAAAGGAAAGTGGAGGTAATGACCATTTATCTGAATCCAAATATATTTTATTCATTACTGGCACTATGTTTATCTTGAATAGCTTTCCTATATCTCAGTTTAGATTAACTCCCAGATATTGCATGTTTGTTTTTGGTTTTCCAATAGATGCATGAAGAGGCCTACTCATGTCTTAACCCAAGTCCGGAGGCATTGTGTCACATTTCTTCCTATTGATTCTGTAACCTGATAGCTTACCAAAGTTATGAATTAAATTGAGAAGAATAGATATTCAGTAAAGATTGAGGAGTCCTGTTGATATAAAAGGATATCATCTGCATGTAGTAATATAATATTTTTTCTTCCATTAATAGTTTCATCGTCTGCTCTTTGAGTTTTCTGGATCGCTGTTGCTAAGGGTTCAATGCAAACTGCAAATAGTAGAGGCGATAGAGGGCAGCCCTGTCTTGTCACACTTGATAACAGGATTTGATGTGAGAGTTTGTCATTAGTCTTAACTCTGGTTTGCAGAGTATTATAAATTAAATCTATCCAATTGGTGAATTGACTGTAGGAACAAAATGGTTTTAATGTTTCTATCATAAAAGTCCAGCTTGTCCTGTTAAATGCTTTTTCAGCATATAATGACAAAAGAGTAGTTTCAAGAGATACTTGTTGAATAATATTTAGTATTTTTCAGATAGTACAGTATGTGTTAGTGTTCTACATGATATGAAACCTGCTTGGTTGTTCTCAATAATGTTATGAACAATTTTGCTGTGTTTTTTTGCAAACATTTTTGTAAATATTTTATAATTATTGTTTAAGAGCAAGAGAGGCATATGGGAACCATAGATTGAAGAGCTCTTTTTCTTCAGCTTTTGTGTTTATTGTATATAGGGTTCTATACAACTCTTCAAATACTTTATTTGTTTAGGATCATACTGCATCTGCCCATTACTATCTTGCAAAAATGAAAGAAACAGCAGGTACTGACTCGGTGGTGCTACACTGCATAAAGTGAATAAATGCAAAGTAAGTAGAGCACCCACAGATAAAAAGTCACACACAAACAATTGTGGAGTAAAATAATATACCATTTTATTTCTAAACACATAGCAGTTCAAATCCTTCACTAAGTGAATGCTAGATGCAGCAAAATGACATCACGGCTGTTGCCCCACAATACTGACGTTTCACTCAGAGCATACTGAGCTTCCTCAGAGAACTCTAACACATATGAACATATAAATCTGCCAGCAGAAACAGGTCTTATGGTCTATCATGTTAGCCTACTCGAATGCACAGCTAGCACCCTTATATTGCAGCTGCCCCACACTCCTATCCCACATCACCTTTACCCCCCCTTGCACCCTGTCCCATGCCCCTTTAAACTGCCCACTGTGCTACAGGATACCACCTCCTTGGGGAGAGTGTTCCATTTCTTCACCACCCTCTCTGTGAAAAAATGCCTCCTCATTTTTCTCCAGATATCTTTCATCCTCCAACCTGAGATCATGCCCTCTGGTGTCCCTTCCTGTCCTCACCTTAAATATTCCTTCTGTGCCCTTCCTTATATACTGTGCATGTACCATTTTGCATGAAAATTCTCAATGGTTCATCCAACTGGGATCAATAAAAAAATGTTTTGTTTATTTACACAGAGAAGATGGTTGACGCTTAGAATGGTCTGCCAGAAGAGGTGGTGGGGGCAAGTACAGTGAAGGGGTTCAAATATGCCTGGGACAGGCACAAGGGCACCTTGGCTGGGGAGGGAGGGAGTGATGAAAAGCCACAGATCACTTAGGGTCAGACTTAGGGTCAGTGGATGAATACATGTATAGGGCCTATGGGCAGACTGGATGGGCCTAGCAGTCCTTATCTGCCAACACTTTCTGTGTAAATACACATACATATGTGTGCAGATAAAAAAAAAAAAAACATGATGGGGCATCCATCCCTGACATGTAATGCACAATTCCAATCCAATCAATATATTAGATAAAATGCCCACATTTTAGTTTAAGTTTGAGGCATACAATTTAATTCATTCTGGGTAGAATACCCTGTAATTGAAGCTCAAAGAGTACATTCTGTGTGGAATAAATATGCCTCCACCAGGCAGAAACACTTATTGTAAAGAATCTCACAGCAGAACAAACACTACCCCTAATATATATCCAGTTTAAATGAGCATATTTTACAATTTCTTCAAGAAGGATGACAAGTCTATGTTATCAATAATGTCTTCTTCTTCCATGGCTTCCAGCTCATAAATCCAAAAGCTATCTCCTCTCCCTAACAACTTTCAATGTGCCCCCCTCTGGATCCCAAGTATACATGTTCTGTTCCAATAAATTCAATATTAAGCTGCATACTAGGTAAACGTTTAGGGTGTTTAACAACAACATAGGTCTCATCTCCCTTTCCAATACTCTAACATGTTCTCCTACCCATATTTTGAATTGACAAGTTGTGCGACCCACATAAAATATCCCGCAGTTGCAGGTCAGTAAATACTCTACCCTCAGGGTGTTGCAATTTATAAAATGCTTAATAGTAATCGGTTGCTGATTTCAGGGATGTGTACATTTCTTACAGGTTTTTATGCATTTACAATAAGTACACTTGTCACATTTAAAGGTCCTTTCTGTGTGTGGTGGGGTTGGGGGGGCAGCTATCTTTCTTTCATTAGTTCCAGTCCAGGGAAACACTAGAGACAACTATATCTTTAATAGATCTGGAGCAGTGGAAAACTATCTCAGGACCTACTTGCACTATGTATTTTTTTTTTATTTGAGTTTTAAGTTCAAGATAGATCAATTACCTACTATAATGTATCACATTGAATTTTATCTACTAGAAAATGAGGTGACAAATGGGCATTCTAGTGTTTTTTCTTTGTTACATTTTCTACTATTAGTGTATCCCTCCTATCTATTTGTGCCACTGTCTCTAAGACTGTGGTCCCACTGTGATTGCTATATCCCCTTTCCTTAAATCGAGCAACCTGTGTATCCCTTGTGCTCACAAATTCATCTGTTTCAGAACAACTTAGTAAAGGATTTGAACTGCTACTTGTTCAGAAATGAAACAGTATATTTTTTTTACTTCACAACCATTTGTGTGTGACCTTTTATCTCAGGGGGCTTTACTTACCTTGCATTGGTTCTATTACTATCGTTACATTCTGAAATTCTAGTTGAGCTTTGTTCACATATGAGTTGGTAAGCTAATAGTTTATCTGGTTTATCACTAAAAAAGTTGTACATGGATCAGTCTCTGATTTCTGCCCTCTCGGCCTTGTTTTCTGCTTCTTTATTGTAGTGTTCCCTAGTATACAATAACTCATTTAAATAATCTTGTGTTCAAGAATTCATTTGCTTCTCCCCAGCTTCCATTATTTTTTCCATTTCACTCATTTTTTGCATGAAGCTTGAGAGATACAACAACCTCTAAGGTATGCTTGTGATCCCAAAACATCTGTATTTCTTTGATTTTTTCTACAAATGATGCATCACTGAGTAAGGATGGGTCTAGTTTCCAAATAAAATCAGTTTTGATAGGTACTAATTCTAAGGATAATTAAAGAGAAGAGTGGTCAGATATGTTAAAAGAATCATATTCTAACCTTTTAGCATTGTGTAACTGATAATCACTGGTTAATGCAAAATCAATTCTGGAATAAGTAACATGCACCAGCAAATAATATTAGTATTTTCTTAGGACTTAAAATTTTGTGCAAAATGGGTCAATTGGGGCTTATCCTTCATAAGGCCTGTGATCATACTCATTATTTTAGTTTTCCATTCCTTACTTGAGGAATGATCTAAGTCTTTTAAGGTGACATAAAAATCTCTGGTTATTAGATACAGAGCATGAATTTCTATGATCTTAAAGAAGAGGTGCAGAAAAAGTAAGGGTCTTCTTCATTTGGTGCATATATGTTAACTAATGAGAATAACATATTACCTTGAGTTTAAGTATAATGAACCTTCCTTCTGGATCACTTAAATAATCTATAATTTCACTATGTGAAGTTGTTTAAGTTTTATGGCTACACCTCTTGCTTTGTTAGAGTATGAAGCATGCATCCCTGTTCCTTGAAATAGATTCAGAAAATATTTGAGGTCAGCTTCTGTGAAATGTGTTTCTTGCAATATAAGACAGTTAATGTGGTTTCCTTTTGCCACTTTTATTATTTATTTATTTTAATTTTACCCTACCTCATGCCCCCTTGACATTCCAGCTCATGCAATTTAAAATTACCATTTTAACTCTTTTTTTCTTTCAAAAAAGTGTATGTAAAGAATAGAGTAGAAATACTATAGTATAAGAGATCAAAGAATAAGGAGATATACGTCGTGATGCTCTCACCATCTGATCTCATTGCACATCTTTATGTTTTCTCTGAATTACTCTTTTTCTCCAAGAAATCCTAATAGTATAATAGACTGAATTTTTCCTCCTAAAAAGTATTTTGAACACAATATTTTATTCAGGTATTATCACCCCCATTTATATTAAAGCTACCCAGAACCCATATGTCTTACCCTCTCTCTTCCTTCTCCCTTATTGCATTGAGGTTATCTCCCATCCCTTCCCCTCCCCTCTGAACCTTGAGCCATAACAGTAACTCCCCTTATTCTACCCTCCTTCCTAAATGTATACCTGCAAAGACAGCCCAGCACTAGTGCTTCTGGACATGGCTGTTGGTGTCCCAGAGCTTTAGCACCATTTTTCTCTGCCTACTCTGATCCTACTTTTAATGACTACATTGATTCTAGATTTATTCTTTCCAATTAAGATATATATTTTTCCCTCCATCCAGTTAGAAAGCATATCATTTCCCTCTCTCCCCATTTTCTTATTCATGTGCTCTGGGACAGCCAAGTTTCCAGTTGTCTTGTTGGCACAACTGGTAATGCAACTGAAATAGTATTATGGGCAGCCTGGGTTCAAGTTCCAGGTGACACACTTTACTTCTTTCTCTCTTCTGTTTGTACATGTTCAATAAATTTGCACACCACACTCGTATAATTGAAAATGTAGTTATCTGTGCAGCATCAGGCTGAGCATTGGAGACAGAGTAATGTGCTCCAGGACAGCTTTGAAGATAAAATCCTGAAGAAAAAGTAAGTGAGTTTCATCCCTTCATATCTTCAGGAATACCAGTAAGTTTTAAATCTCCTCTCCTGCTCCAGACTTCAAGTTCTTCCAGCTTTGCTTTGCTTTGAGTTTGGATAATTCTTTGGAGTACACTTCCATAGTAGAGAGCAGGGGATTTAATTTATCCTCCTGAGCACTTATTCTGCCTTCTGCCTCTCCCATTCAAAAACACATGGTTTAAATTTTTCCTGTGAGAGAGGTCATAGCTTCTGCATGTGTTCAGAGTTTGTTTTTACTTTTTCGAAAACCTGCTGTAATTTCTAAAAGGATTTGAGAGCAGCAAGCTTTTTCATCGGTTAGATGGGTCAGTAATTCAACTTGGCTCTCACTTTGTTATTTTTGTCTGCTGTAATTGTATCTTTTTCCTGCATCCTTGGCTCATTGTCACCCAGACCCGGCCCCCCGCCAAATCAGCAACACCCACATCATGATTATGGTTCAACCACTTACTTTTTATTAGGTAGATTTTGTCCATTAGTATTCACCTTTGTTCGATTGCCTTTCATTGTTATCCTCCATGCCACCACCATTTTATCTCATACACACCCATTTTATTTACAATCACAAACAATGGGGTTTCCTTTATTTACGCATGCTTTACATTTCATTGGCCCAGGTGTCCTTACCTGGTGCCTCTTCATCCTGGTTCTTCTGCTTATTCTGCATGGGTTCAGGTGTCCTCCACCTGTTCCCCAGCCCTGCCCCCCCCCGGAGTGACTGCTCCATGAGGAGCCCTCCCCTACCCAGTCATACCTCCTTTGGACCTGACCCCTCTTTTCCACTAACTCTGGCCATCCCTGGTTGGCCCATCGGTCCTCCATTAAAAACTAAGCAAATAGCCCCCCCAACCCCCTGCCATTTCTTGATCACCTCCTGAATGTCCTCATTAAGCACTGAGTTTCCCACCTCCAACATGTGAACCCCATCCCCCCATACATACCTGGTGTGTCACAGGAAATTAAATTGTGTCTAATATATAGCCCCCCCAGACTCTCTGGCCCATGCCACTAACTTCCTGTTGACCCTTTTACAAGCCCTCTCTATAGCAAGTGCATTCTTGGCCTGCCCCCATTTTCTCCTGGAAATAATCTCTGATCATCCCAATTGCACCTGTGGCCACCAAGCCTTCATAATTGCAAAATCATTCAAAATCCTTCATACCAGGGACACACATTGGGTTTTACCCAGGTCATGACCCCTGCATGTACAATAATTAAGTCTGGTGTGGCCCATTTTTGCCATTTTCCATCAATAAGTGGCAGCATTTGCCTCCAGCTGAGTCCCCTCTTTCCATGCCATTTTATCAGAGTCTTGTTTGGGTCCTGTCCCAACTGATGTCCACCCTGTGTTGCCAGTGCCCACAGCTCTGTCCAATGGAAGAATGAATGTCAAATAAGCCACATCACCCTGCGCTGCTTGTCTCCTGGAACCAAAAAGTTAACATGGTTAGTTATCATTTTCTGATATATGTTTTACATGCCTGTAACCTCCATCACCCCACCTGCCTTACCAAGGAAGGGGGCTCCCTCAGTTGACCATCTTCAAAGTGGCCCCAATCCTAAAGAAGTGTGATGCAGACCTCTTTGGGTCCTCACCTATGAAGGCTATCTCCTTTTTTAGTATTGCAGTGACCTGGGAGGTGGTGACATGGTCCCCATTCCCATTCCGAAAAATATCCACCCCCCTGTGTTCTCACCCCCATGTACATCCTTATGGTGTCTACTATCCCCAGACCACTATCCCCCACCCCACTTCAGCATCATCTGCACTCCCCTGCCTTCCTGGTCAATTTTTGACTGCCTGAGCCATACCCAGATTGCTTTGTCTGACCCAGGTGATGTCCTGCACCTGTAGACCACCCTCATGGTCATTCTTGCCTTTGGCAATCACCTCACTGACCCTGAAAGTCCTTTGTTGCATAACCTGAAATACAGACAGCGAACAACATGGCCTCATGTGCAGATGAACACACATGGACCAGGCTGCCCAGCAACCTAAAATGGCCCTGCAAATTGGTCTACACCCATATGTTCTTCAACCCTGCAGCCTCACCAAACCATGATACATGCAACAGACCACAGGGACCCTAGTGGGGATGCCCCACCCCCCCTGCAACTGGAAAACCATGCCGATCCCTGCTAGGTGTATGCCGATGGTGGCACCTGCCATGCCAGATTACCACCTGTCAACCACATACCTAATAACTTGTAACTCTGTAACTGGGCCACTTACTTCCAACCCAGCCATTCCCTGGAAATCCTGGAAACTCCTCTATGCCCTCTCGTATGCCCTCAAAGTGTTAGGGGCCCCAGGCATTCCAGAAGAGGAGCTGGGCTAGGTCCTTCCAATGTCCCAGAGGTGAGAAGGCACCAGGGTTCTCCATGAAGCTGCCCTCAGGGCCACTGACTGAAACCTGTCCAACTGCAAAATGGGAGAGGCTGTCAGCTATTTCATTCTTGGCCCCTTTCATGTGCTTTGCCCTGAAGGATGTGTTAAGCCTCAGCCCCTCCCAAATCAGTCTTCTGGCCACTCATAAGACTGCCTCCATGGACCCCAACTGTCTGTTGATGACTGAAACAACTACTAAGTTATTGCATCTAAACAATACCCTTTTGTTCCAGAGGGTCTCTTGCCAAACCACTATGGCCAACCATTTGCGGAAAGCCTAGAGGAATATTGTCCCTTGTTAGCCACAGTAGGACTGAGCACCCCAGCCATTTTTCTGAGATCCATTTGCCCTGAAAATACACACCCATGCCATGTGTCTGTATACAGCTCCAGTTCAACATGTTCCTTCCACCTGTCCTGCCAGAAGGTGACCACATTGTACTCACCCAGGAAGTTTTCCCATGTGAGCAGGTCATCCTTGACCCCACTGCTGATGTCCACTCAATGGTGTGGGAGTTTGGCTTTTGTGGTAGCCCTAGTCAGCCTTCTGGTGAACACCCTCCCCGGTGCTATTGTCTTGCAGGTGAAGTTCATGTGGCTGAACACCTGTTGAACTATCTTCAATTGTACTCTCCACTTACCCCTTATCTCATTGATAAGCTCTAAAAGCGGGGCCACTTTAACTTCTGGGAGCCAAAAACACTTCTGCCCAATGTCGAGCTCAATGCCTAGAAATTCCAGCCTCTTACTAGGCCTCTCTGTCTTGTCCCCTGCTAGTGGTACCCCTAACTCCTGGCACATAGACTCAAAACACAGGAGCATGCAGAGTGTGTCCTCCTTTCCCTTGCCAATGAACAGGAAATCATCCAGATAGTGGATCACTGCTCCCTTACCATGTCTTACTACAAAGGTACACTGAAGTCAGTTACTAAAGGCCTCAAAAGTGGCACAGGTGACCGAACACCCCATAGGCATGGCCTTGTCGAAGTAGTACTGCACTTGGAATTGGAAATCTAACAATTCCCAATCTTCCCACCTCACTGTTAGAAACTGGAAAGCTGACTCTATGTCATTCTTCACCAGCCAGACCCTGTTTCTGTCCTTAATGGTGTCCACTGCATGGTCTAGCGCAGCATAAACCACTGTTCTCCTCTCTGGTGTGATGTCATCATTCACAGAATTCCCCCTTGGGATAGGATAGGTAGTGGATTAAACAATACTCTCTGGGTGCCTTTTTCAGAACTACGCCCAAAGGAGACACCCTAAAATCAGCAAAAAGTGGGGCCTCAAAAGGACCCACCCCCCTACCGGCCTCCAATTCCTTCTTAATCTTCCTCTCCATGACCTACTGGGTCATAATGTGGCACGCTTAATAGCGTACAACATTATGGCTAAACCGGTACAGTGCTGTAGCTGTGAGTGAATGGTGCAATACCGTGTATACTGCTGTATGCAGTATTGCACCATTCACACTTTCCCATGAAGAGAATAAGACCTCTGCTGGGAGTGGGTTCCACTCAGCAGCTCCTGAGGCTCACTGGACTAAGCCACAGCAGCAGGAACTCAGGCGCTGCTTCTGGGACTAGGTTTGATTCCCGGTCCCAGAAACTTTTATTTTTTTTAAACATAATGCGCTCCCCGTCTTAACCCCCCTCCAGAGTTAAGACTCTTTGGTGGGGGGATTCAGGGGGTGCAGCCTCCCCATAATGGGTGGTATGGGGGGCAGTGCCCTCCACAAAAAAAAGACGTATGCCTCATGGCAGAAATCACGCTGTTTTGGCAGCACAATTTTGCCATGCGGCATAATGTCTTGCAGCACTATGACCCCGTGCCTCTCCATGAGATCCTCCTTCCCTTTTATAGAGGCCAGGTTCTTGAATCTCATGTTTTTTCTTGTGCCCATGAAATATAAGTGAAAATGTCCCTTGAAACCCTCCCTCAGCATGTCCCTAGCCTCATGATTGGGGTAAGCCTCTATCCACCTTTCCAAAACCCTTAAATTTATGGGGGGTGCTACCTTCTGAAAGGTGCCTCACAGTCCCCCTGTCACCTGTGAGCCTTTATCTCCCCCCATAACTCCCTCTCTTGTTCTGCCACCTGTAGTTATGCCCTTGCCCATTAAATCCCTCTTGGTTCCCCCATCTCTCCCTGAAAGGGTTGTCCCTGGGCCTGTGATCCCCTTTGTCACCCTGTGTCCTGCAACAGGAGACTGGGTGGTTCCCCTGCACCCAGAACAGGTGTGCTTGAATTTACAACTAGACCAGGTACTATTAGCTTTGTTGTATGACCAGCAAGCCTTGATTGTGGATGCTTCTGTCCCCTTTCTCTCATCACTGACACTCCTTCCTTGCACTGAAAGGGTTCTTATCCACAGCTTGGACAGGGTGACATCCCACCAGATGTCACGGTGCAATGCTATCCTCTGTCTAAACTTCTCATCATAGATAAGCCAACCACGTCCCTGCTTAACCCTATAAGCATCCTGTATTATAGCCGAGTAGGTCAGTAAAAGTACAGCCAACTCTTGCTTCTTTTGAAGCGTGATGGCGCTAAAATGCATGAAACCTTCCATCCATGCTCCAAATGTCTTACCCTTGTAGCTGACCTCTTTACTGGACTTACCCACAATGGCCAATGCCTCTGCCATCTCTGAATTACCCACTGACTCTTTCTGTTCTTACTTTTTTGCGGTATGTTTGTCTATCAGGACAAACATATCAATGTATTCCCCTTTCCAGATTTTCTCTTTGAGAGCTTGGGACACATGCTCTCCCAGTGTCATCCCCGGTGGCCACAAATAGCCCACCTTGTTAGCCCCAGTTTCCACCCCTTGTTCCTCTTTCTCCTTGCCTTTTTTCTCTGCTTTCAGTTCCTGCCATGCCTTATCTGTGTCCTCCCACCCTTTTTCACCTTTTTTGTCAATCAATCCTGGTAAGTCATCCTTGCGGCTCCCCTCGACTGACAGATCCACTGTCAGTGCCTTACCCTCTTGTGGCTGTGATTTGCCCTCATCCTCCAGGTTGCTCCTGGTCGTCTTCTTCTTTGGTGGCTTCTTCTGGGTGGTGGGGTCTTCGATTTGTCCACCTGTCTTTCCTTCTCCTATGCCTCCCTGGACTCTTTAATGATGGCCTGGACTTGTTCCATAAGTTCAGTAGCTTTCTGTGCCAGCACCTCACTGGTCTTGCACTTTGGGGTCACTGTCTTCTTGAGGGTCCTCCTGAAACTGTAATGCCATATGTCAGACCAGTGTCCTTTGTTCCCTTCCCTTCTCTCCCCATTTTTAAAAAAAAGCCTTCCCCCGCATTGACATCCCCTTCGTTTTCTTTTCTTATTTTATAAATCATATATATATATATATATATATATATGTATATATGTATAGCACAAGTCACATTAAACTGTTCCATCAACTCACTGGCGTAGCATATTTTAGTGATTCTACTGCAGTGGCAGCTTGAATTGTTGAAGCTTTTAATTCTTTTCCAACCATTCTTCACTGCCTATTCAACTCACTTGTACCTGTTTAGTGATATGGCAGTAGCTGTTTTGCAGTATTTATGCAATGCATTTTCATGGCATTGTTTATAAATATCACAGCATTCCTTAAGAGTTGTTTAGTCTGCCTTCTGAAATGAAACTCAGAAGCACTCAGCTGAAAATAAAGCTTATAGTCCCAACAGCTAGTTGCAAACCAATACTAAACTTTTAATGATTCATTGAATTAAACACTGTGCACAGATTGGGAAACTCATTGAACAATGCTACACCAGTGAGTTGAGGGAACAGTTTAATGTGACTTGTACTATATATAAATATATATTTATATTTTGGTTATAGTCCACCTCACCCTGGTCAGCAACCCTGCCCCTCCATTGTCGCCATTGATAAGTTCTAGGATTCTATGCTGCAAATCTTGAAGTAGCATTCTCACTGATCCTCCATCTATTTTTTCCTTCCCTTTTTTGGTATCCCCACCCATTCCCCCCGTTCATTGGGATGCCCCTGCCTTCCCACTGCCCCATGACCACCTGAAAATGTGTGTGCCACTTCTTTCCCTATATATCCCCTTTTTATTATACATATGATTTTATTATTATTATCTCATTATTTCTTTTTTATTTATTTCCCTCAAGTTTGCCCAGCTGCAACCCTATCACTAGCCTGGCTGGCACCAAAAATGGCCACCTGCCCCCATTGCAACACCTCACCCAGATGACAGCTCCTCATGTGTCTGTCCTGGCCTGGGCCCTGTGCCCCTTCACTGGAAAACACAATTCCTTCTGTTTTTTTTTTAATTAGTGGCTACTCTGCCACTTATCCCCTGACCTGCCTGCCCCCTACCTTCCTTTGGAGCTGCCTGACGTGGTAGCACAACCTACCACATTGTGACCCCAGTGCAAGGGCCACTTGCCCCATCCCCCTCCCCAGTTGTGTGTGACAAAAAAGACTGCTTGGCTGTGGACGAATAGCTGCTTCCCTCCTATCTACTCACCACCTCACAAGGGCCTCCATGCCCATTGTCCCCTCATCCCCCAACTCACGTAGCCATGCTTGTTATGCCTTTCTGTTGGAGTGCCATCACCCTTTCATTGCGGCTAAACAGAACCGCATATTGAAAAAAAAAACTATACATCCACTGCCCAGCTCAATGCCTGCTCCCCAGAGTTTAAAGGTCTCCACTTTGTTCCACTGGAGGCCTCCTACTGTCCAAGCAGGCCCCCAAGCTGTAGCAAAAAAATCCATCCTCAACACCCTAGGAGTTTTCTAGTCTAGCCAGCTCTCACCCTTTGGCTGCATCCCTGTAAACCACATTGGGAACCCCCCCCCCAGACTACAAAAAGAGCCAGCAATGTGGGTCCATGCTCCATCTCCTGTCCTGGCTCTTGCTTGGCATCCCGGCCCACAAACTGGGAGCTGGCACAGTACCAGCACTACTGGCCCTTCTTCCCGTGACTAACCAGGCCCACACAATCCTGCTCAATGGTGAGAGGCCACACACTGCCCTTCGGTCCTCTGCTACTTCAAAATCTACTAAAGGAGGAAAAGGCTGCATGACCACCCTGCTGACCGAAAGACTCGTCTCCACAGCTAAAGCTGAGTAGTAGGCTGCTAAAAGATGCATTCTATATTCTCAAACCCTCTGAGGACTATGTGGCAAACCAGAGTTGGCCCGTAGCAACCCAACTAGGCCCAGTCACTCATTTGGTGCTCTCATCCATGTCGCACTTCTCAGGCTTGAGAAAACCTGAGGCAAACCACAAACACAGGAGATAATCCACTCCCTTTTTTTTTTGATGCTGCCTGTTCTGCCCTGTACCAACCTGCTAACAGATACCTTATCCTCTGGACATCACCTAGGGCTCTCGCCACCTCTGGGTCAGAACACACTCATCAGATATATGCTAATATACATCTGCAGAAAAACAGCAGAGAAAGTTATCTCCTAAGTCAATGAAAATATCCAAAATGCATTACACAATTGCTTCATCTGCTGGTTACCTTAGTACCTAGGCAATCTATTACTATGACCAGCCTCTGAGCTGAGCCCTGGGCCTACCACACTTATCTTCTGAGTACAAATTCTACCCAACTGAGCTAGTAGTCCTGTGCAAGCTGAATCTCTTGAAGTAGCTGCAGAAGAGAGAGATCCCTGTCTCTGCAGCCCCTTATCTACCCCTGGCCCCTGCTTACCTGCTCATCCAATGACCAGTTACAAGCAAGTGTCCCTAGACCCCCCCTTGCTGTGATCTCACCTAGCCTGTGACCTCATCACCTCACCCCTCCTGGCCCAGAGCCCTGTTCTCCCATCTCTTTTCTTTCCCTTAACCCAAACTCCTCCCCTGTAGCTCTTAAAACGCTCCCTCCCTTGCCTGCTTGGAAAACCTAGCTCCAGTTACTCTCCGAGGACCAGTGACAGCCTAGGTTTCCCTTTTAAGTGGGCAACATCTTTTCACTAATGCTAAGATTTGATGTTCATTCTGTGACTCTTTCCCTTGTTTTCTATCTGAGATTTGTTGTTTTTTTGTCAATTTTTTATCAGTTTTATTTTTTCCTTTATCTCCTACCATGGTACTATATGGTATAAATTATTATTGCTAACTTCTATATCTACTTCTGGACAGTAAAGTGTTTCCCCATCAGATTCAGAATTTGTGTCTGAATGGAAGCTATTCAAATGTGGGGTTAAATCGCCAGCAACTACTTAAAAGTCTCACAGGACCTGTTTAATTTTCTCAGACATGCTAGCATGAGGTGACAAATTAAGTTTCTGGAAAACCTGAGTGTTTCTGTATTACATTTTGCACCAGTTATTTGTAAATTATAAGAGAGTGGTTTCAAATGTGCTATTTTAACCACTTCTGAGATATAAGGAGGGGTCAGTGACTTCAAATGAGTGTGTTATTAATTGGAGATTGAACACCTCTCCTCCCAACATTGAAAGTTAATTTCTCCTTTTTCCTTTGCTGATATTCAAATATCCTGCATTTTTTTAAACAGGGATTTTGTATAGTTATATCCATTCACATTTTTTCCTTGTTTTGCGATCTGTGTTTAAAGATAGATATGGACAAAACTGGGAACAGAGTTCTCAGATATCAGCAATGCTATGAAAGTTCTTAATCATTTACAGCTGTTTAGAAAAAAAAATTAAAATATTCTCTTATCACCAACATTTAAAAACTGTTATTGCTAAAATGGTACTTCAGGGGATATAAAGGGTGTCACCTATGCCCTGTTTCTCAGCCTGTAAATTTCTTCATAATGTTCTAAAAAAAATTCTGTTCCAACTTGGAGTGGTTTTATATCAATGATTTAATAGCTTAGCTCCTTATATAGCATTTGTCAGAATTTTGCATATTGATATTTAATGTTATCAAAATAGCAGGCAAATTGAGAAAGAGATAGAAGGGACTTCAGTTTTTCAGCAGTTGTAAAAAGAAAAGCGTATGATTCTGTAAAGATTTCCTTATTAGCAGATACATATGTGGAATACGGCCCATCCAACCTCTGGAATCTGCTCCGTGTTCAAGTGTAAACCCTCCACTTTTCATTCATAAGCGTTATACATGCAAAGCTTTACCATCTGAATTTCATCAAGTACTGACAAAAAGAGCTGCAAGAAACACAAAAATAAAACATAGACATCCATGTGAATTCAGCAAGAGAGGGGGAGCAGAGTATCTTAAGCCTCAGCACTCTGCACCCCACCCCCCCCCTTTTCCCAATACTACCCAGCCAAGCTCCAATGCTGTAATCCTGTCTGGACTGTAGACATGTCTTCACTCTTCAACACTAGACTGGGAACTGAGGAAAATAAATAAGTGCCATATAATATATTTAAATGCATTTTGAACTTTTCTTCAAATCTTGGTACTTTGTCTATATTGTGTACCCAAATTTTCAATGTGGCCTTTTTGGAATCCTACATATAGTAATGCACAACTGTAGTGAAATTATGTAAATCCAGCCTAAAAGGTGATTTCCCAGTCCTTGCACGAAATCACCTTTCAGGTCAGAGCTGAATAATTTCACTGCATGAGATTGAGTGGCAAAAAGGCCATGTTGAAACTTTGAGCAAAAATATATCCAAATGACCAAGTTACGAGAGTACATGGAAATATTTTACACTCACTTGTAACTTTGGCAAGTTTCAATATTTCCCAACTCTGTTTCATACAGTTTTCATTTCCTTGCAGCATTTTTTGCTGCTTGGATTTTGTATACGGTGACATGATCCTGTGCCACCGTAATTCCCTACCACTATAATACACCTGTCACTATAAATGCTTTAACGCTTTACACAGTGCAGTTATTGTCACTCTGTTGTTGTAGTGCTGTATTGACCTGGTACCCTGTCTGTACCCCATGGGTCACCAGCTATCCTTCCTCCTTATTTTCATCAACACAGTTCACCCCCAAAAAATGCACCATCAAGGAGCCTATTTTTATTATGAGGCGACTTCTTTAATTTTGGACATAAAATGACAAAAACATAGCTTACTGGTCAGTCTTGCAATTAGGTGATAATTATTATTCAATATTTCCATTTGTTCATACTTACTTTGTTGTGGGTGGTTTACTGGTGGCTTATTTTGTAAAATCTAAGCTGTGGCCATGTTCTAATCTGGTATTGTGTTGGCCCATCACCGAATATGTGAGGAGTGCTGGCTGACAAAGTGCAAGGTGTGCTTGCTCCATGAAAGAAAATACATGAGACTATGAAAATCATATTTAGCAGCTCCAGAGCTGCAGTGCCAGTAAGGGATAGACGTGTCAGGCAACTGTGCTTGTCTGTGAGCAAGTCAACGTATAAGCAGATATTGGGCAGCACAGGTAGACTTGGTGAATGGATAAAGACAAAAAATGATGTGCTAAAAAACTGTTTAAAAGAAATTATCCAGTAGTAGGGAAGTGCAGGACTTTATTTGTGGCTGAGATGCAGTTGTGTGAACGCATGTGAAAATGGCATCCATTTAGAAAAACATGAGCATGCTAAAGAGGCACAGTAATGCAGTTGCTAATGGGGCAGGTTTCTTTTGGTGTTTGTTGTTGTTAACAGGGCATAATGTCTGAGATACTACATGAGTGTCAGTCTGCATTACCCATGACTGATGTTGAAAAATTAGTAGCCATGCTAACCAAACAAAATAAATAAACTACATTGTCTTTTTTATATATTTAGTGTAATCTACATTCCAAATTAACTGTTAGCTAATTCTGGGGAAGTTAGGGGGGTGCACTTTTAAATGGGTGCAATGAAACAGAACACATGTGTAGTTCCCATAGCATGTGCAAATGGCCTGTGCTTTACATCAGAAATATTACATGCACTTAATAACAAATATGTAATATATGGATAGTCATTAATGATACTATTCTAAAGCATACAAAAAAAAACATAATAGCATCATTCCCAAAGTGATAACACCATTGTTACAAACTGATAATAGTGTCATTCAGAGCCCATAATAGTATCCTTTGCAGCTCTGAACGATAATATTATCACAGAAACTAAAGAAGGCAAATGCATGACTCCCCCACACCATTCAATCGTTGCGATGCTCCCAGGTGATGCTACCAAGTGTTACTCAGACAGCAGCATCCTCACGATTCAAACCACGGCTCATGATTGACCACTTTCTGTCTGTGGGTGGGTGGAACACTTTGAAAAGCATGGTGACTGTCTCTCACTTAACGAGAGTGTGTCATGTCTTCACAATTTCCCCCATTTTGTTTTTGTTTTATTTCTTTTAAATAAAGGAATTATCTGGTTGATCCTGCATTCACTGAAACCTCCAAAGAATGAAAAGGTAGGTGTGCCTACCAACCTTAAAATTTAGAACAGGCTTTTTGTGTAGCATGAGTACAGGCGGGGTGGTGAGACAATGTGGCGGTTGGTCAGGACCGAAAGAGTCCTTCAATGCAGAGGTTGACCACCTGACATTACAAAATGACAAAAAAAATCAAAATTGGATCAATTTATTAAAAAAAGTAATGGAAAAGAGACTGTATATTACAAGGGGTAATACCATCTTGAGCTTCTGGGGACATGGGAACCTCTCAAGCTTTGCTCTCAAGGTTCCCATGTACCCAGAAACTATTGATGGTATTACTCCATTGTAATACATAGTCTCCTATCCATTATTCTATTTATATGCTATATTAATTACGCAACACATTGTAATTTCGATTTTATGTTACGTACCCTTATGTCTTTCATCCATATGATTCATGCAAGTGTCCCTTTGAATGAATTAACTGTTTTCTGTTAGTACTTGCTATGAATGTAACAGAGAGGGTAACTAACAGAAAATCAAAATTACAATGTGTTGCTTAATAACTAATTGCGCAGATATGGTTGTTGTCAGTGCCCTACCGGTCACTGGTATTCATCGTCCATATTTTCGGTCAAGGCAGTTCACTCTAAAAAAAATGCAGCATCAAGGAATCTATTTTTATTACTAGATGAGTTCTATTATTTCGGACATAAAATGAAAAAACATAACTTATCAGTGAATTTTACAATAATGTGATATTTAGTATTCAATGTTTCCATTCATACATGCTTACTTTGTTGTGTGTTTTACTGGTGGCTTATTTTGTAAAACATAAGCTTTGGCCATGTTCCAGTCAGGTATTTTGTTGACCAGTCACCAAATATGTGAGGATTGCTGGCTGGCAGAATGCAAGGTGTGCTTGCTCCATGAAAGAAAATATGTAAGACTGTGAATGACATGTATAGCAGGTCCAGAGCTGCAGTGTGTGAGTGAGGGACAGACCTGACAGGCAGCTGAGCTTGTCAGTGAGCAAGTTAATGTATAGGCAGGTATTAAGCAGTGGGAAGGTAGACGTGGTGAGTGGATAAAGACAAAAAATGATGTATTAAAAAATGCTTAAAAGAAATTAAACAGTGCAGCAATAGGAAAGCAAAGGACTTTACGTGTGGCTGGAATACAGTTGTGTGCGTGTGTGTAAAAATGGCATCCATTTAAAAACACATGCACATACTAAAATGGCGCAATAATGCAGTTGGTAATGGGGCAGGGTTTTTTTTGCATGCAAAGAGAGAAAAACACCAATGCCAACGCAATCATGGAGACTTAATAAGCCTTCTGGAAACACAAATAACAAATTGTTTTAAAGACTCAGCACACAAAGAATATCTTCATAAAGTGCTTGCTCTTTAATTAAAGTGTGAAAAATAACAGCAATCAAAGGTGGCCATGAATAAAACAACTCTCTGCTCCCTCCTGCGTACTTCCTTATTCTGCATCCTATGTTATGACCGGCATCCATCGTGCTCCACCCCCTATGTGCAACTCAAGCATGCTGATCCTCCAGCCATTGCTAGAGGCCGGTCATGCACTGAGACATGGCTCCTCCCATCCCCTGGAGGAGACAGGCAGTCCTTGGAATGTTCAAGCCTCCTCCTCCCAGCTGGCCCTCTGACAATACAAGTTTGTTCCAGAACCCGGGTCACCAGCATCATGAGTGGCAGTACTACTGCTGTGTAGGCGGGCCGGTGTTTCTTGGCATTGTTTTGTAGTCACTGTTATCACATGGAACCCAATCTACAGAGGTTTCTCCCTCCCCACTGCCTTTCCATTATGATTTCCATGCTTATCTCATGCATTCTTGAACCCTACCTCTGTTTTTGCCCCACCATCTCCACTGGAAGGCTTTTACATGAGTCCACCACTCTTTCTGTGAAGAAGTACTCCTCACATCTCTCCTGAATCTGACCCCTCCAGCTTCATAGTATGTCCCCTTGTTATTGAGCGCCTTTTCTTCTGTAAAATACTTCTCCCTGTACCTTATTTACAACCATGAGGTATTTAAAGGTCTCTATCATATTCCCCCTCTCCCTCCTCTGTTCCAGCATGTACATATTGAGGTTCTTTAGTCACCCCTTTTAGGGCATTTGATGCAGACCCTGCAGCACTTTAGCTGCCCTCCTCTAGACTGCCTCCACTCTGTCTGTGCCAATCTGGAGATATGGTCTCCAGAACTGAACAGTGTACTCTAGGAGAGGTCTTACCAGTGATCTAGACAGTGGCAACACCAGCTCCCTCTTTCTGCTGTGTCATCTGAAAAGGGTCTTGGAAGTTCTACAGATCTTGGGTAGGTCATTGATGAAAACAGTAAATAGGAGAGAGCCTAGAATGGATCTGTGGGTGCCCACAATATTGTTCCTCTTGGACAAGACTTTACCAATTTTTGCACACTGTGACCTGTCTTTCAGAGAGCTGGAGAACTGCATGAGTTGCTGGGTCCCCAGTCCCAGCCCTGTCCACTTCTGTATGAGCAAATTATGATCCACTAAATTGAAGGCCTTGGTCAGGTACATGAACATGTCATCAGTCAGTAGGTCATTGCCCACAGCATGGTGTACTGCATCCATGAAGCTGACCAATGCTGTGCAAGCTCCACTACCCTTTCTGAAACTGTATTGCTCCACATAAGCCCTGTTTACACTGCCGACTTTGAAGTACATTAACTCATGTGCATGGGTTGATGCACTGCAAAGTCAGCAATGTAAACACTCTTCGGAGCGCCTTAAGCCCCCTTCAGATCCTTTTTTTGATCCGACTCAGTTGGGGGAAATGCAATGGAGCAAGTGCTTTACATGGTGGTGTGGATACTTTGCTGCGCTTCCCCCACTGCAAAGACTATCTTCCCTTCATCCTCTGGTGAATTCACAGCCCCTTCTCAGAGTGACCTGCAGCGCTGTGAGGGTAGGCTGTGTGAATTATCGGAGGAGCAGGGAGCACAGCATGAAGGGAGTGGTGTAGATGCCGGATCGCTGCCACCATGTAAACACCATTATAGAGTATCCTCTGCTTGTCTAAATAGAAAGTGAGCTGATTATGTACTATCCTTTTCTGCACCTTAGCCAAAGGTGATGGTATAGAAATGTACCTGTAGTTGTCTATTACAGTTTGCTTGCCCTTTCTGTGCAACGGTACCACAAAGACTGATATTCAGATGTTAGGGATTTTTTTGGACTCCGATGAAAGGTTAAAAAGTTTAGAAATGGGGAGAGCAACTTGTGTGGCCACAATGTTAAGGAATTTGGGAATTAGGCCATCACAGCTAGATGATTTTTCAGCTTTTAGATGAAGCAATAATTTGAATGGCTTCCAGTAATCCAATTATGGTAGAACTAAGATTTTTGATCCTGCATCTGGTGATAGGTGCATGGTGATCAAGAACTGTCACAAACTCTGTCTAAAATAAACAGGTTCATGCACAGTTGACATCAGGAATTGTGTCCATCAAGGACCAGTGAATATGTGAGAGATCTTTCAAGAATGCCAAGGAACTGATGTTTTTACACTTATGGTATGTTACGAATTTTGTGACTGAATTGCTAGCTGCACCATTGTGCCATAGACAATAAATAGTTTAGTGGTCACTCATTGAGTCAGATAAGTGCCCATGCAGCCTGACTCTGTCAGTGTGACTGACCAATATCCAATCAAGAGGGTGTGGATTACTGAGTTGATGTTGAGCCTAGCAGGTGTAGTGAAGATCTGAGTAAGGCCATAATCATTACGAATGTCTCTATATGATGTTGTGTTACTGAAACAGTTTAAATTAAAGTCACCCATAATAATTAACTCAGTCCTGCCTAGGGTAGAAACCTGTTTGACTAAGTCCTTGAGGTCTTTTCCAACCTTTTTAGAGTTGTATACACAGTAATTTTTTTTTTCCGCAATTGTTTAACCAGGAGTGGCACACTGTGCTGAAAGCTTGTTTGCAGGTGCAACCTGGGAGCACAAGGAAGTTAAATGACTTGCTCAAGGTCACACAGTATGCAAGTGGGGGCTGTGGGATTCAAACCCATGTCTCCAGATTTGCAGCTCAGATCCTTAAACCAATGCACTATACTGCCTCCCCAATACCCAAGCTCAACTGAATAAATAGCCATTCACAATTGGTAGAGGCTGAGTAATTATGGGAGAGACATTCAGCATCAAGATTACATCTAACTTAAGAGTAGTATGCCCCCACTTTTTTTTTGGGGGGGGGGCCGTCTTTATGGTTATTCATATAATTGGGTAGCAAAATTTCATAGTTGCTAATGTAAAGTTTTAAACAGGTCTTGGTGATGGCAAGGCTATGTAGACTGTGCACAGAGACCAAGCCTTGTCTTCGGCCAATTTAGAAGCCAGGCTCCTACAGTATATTGTGTGTGTGTGTGTGTGTGTGTTTCAACATAGATACCACACATTAGCTCATACCAGTGTTTCATGGCTTCAGCAGGTGTTTTTCTTCATCACAGACAGATTTTCCCAATGAGCCCAGTCAAGGCAATAAAGTACACGACTACTCCTCACATCATAAATATTGACCCACACATGCAGGGCTTACAAAACAGTCTATAGTGAATATTACTGTTAATGTTGCCTGTAACTGCAAACCTGGTGTTAGTTGAAAGCTAACCAAATGGGCAAGTCTAGTCTGTCGCCAGCTGTGTGATGGGAGTGGATCCCAACAGAGGGGGACATCCATATTGATTGATGCCTAAAAACAATTAGATCCCTCATGCACTCAGTCTGTTTCGTTGTTATGCAGAAATAATCAAAGAAGTTTGTATAGTGGCAATAAATGTTTTTCCTATTTCCACAGAACAGTTCTCTTCATGTGACATAAAGAGTGTTTGCTATCTCCAAGTGACCTTCTATCACTGTTTCTTCTCCCTATATACTGGCTGCATTAAATGGTATATATTTTAACATTCATAACCCAAAACAGTGAAAAGCATCATAGAAACTAATTTCACTTATTTATTTCTTTATTTCTTGAAATGTTTCATCAGGAAGGCACACTGATTGACAAGTCACTCATCTCCCGGAGTGCCCTGGGGGGAAAGGGGTACAATAGGAATGAGATATTAAACATTCAAGTTACAAGATCAACATTAACATACAGTTATAAAGCAGGTATTACACACTGTGTTATAATGGTAGAAACATAGAAACATAGAATTTGACGGCAGATAAGGACTGCTTGGCCCACCTAGTCTGCCCATTTCCCTACCCAACAGTTAAGCTGCAGATCCTACTTAACCAACAGCCTACTTCCTCCTACCCCCCACTAGAATTGCCTTATGTCTGTCCCATGCATTCTTGAATTCCTCCACTGTTTTTGACTCTACAACTTCCTCAGGAAGGCTGTTCCATGTATCCACAACCCTCTCTGTGAAGAAATACTTCATCACATTACCTCTGAGCCATCCTCCCTCTATCCTCAAATTGTGCTCCCTTGTTTTTGCGCACCTCTTTTTCTGAAAGATACTACCCTCATGGACTTTTTTGATTCCCTTGAGGTATCTGAAAGTTTCTATCATGTCCCCCATCCCTCCTTTCCTCGAGGCTATACATCTTTAGTTCCTTTAGTCTTTCTTTATATGTCTTCTGATGCAGACCCTGCATCATTTAGGTTGCCCTCCTCCAGACAGCCTCCACCCTGTCTATGTATTTGCAGAGATGGGGTCTCCAGAACTGTACACAGTACTCCAGATGTGGTCTTACCAACTGTCTGTACAGAGGGCCAACAACTTCCTGTTTTCTACTGGTGATGCATCTCCCTATGCATCCCAGTATCCCCCCAGCCCTCCTTACTACCTTCTCACATTGCTGGCCCACCTTTAGGTCATCTGATATGAGTACCCCCAGGTCCCTTTCCATTTTTGTTGTTGTCAGTATCTCAGCCCCCATTGTGTACTCTTTCCCTGGGTTTTTGTTTCCCAGGTGAATTACTTTGCCCTTCTTTGCATTGAATCTAAGCTGCCATATATTTGACCATTCCTCCAACCTTGCCAAGTCCCTTTTTATCCTTTCCACCTCACCTTGTGTATCAACCCTGTTGCAGATCTTTGTGTCATCTGCAAAGAGAAATACTTTCCTTTCCAGTCCCTCTGCAATGTCACATATAAAGACATTAAAAAGGACTGGCCCCAGTACTGAACCCTGCGGTACCCCACTAGTAACTCTCCTTTCTTCACTGTGGACTCCATTTACTATTATCCATTGTGTCCTGTTGTCCAACCAGTGTTTACCCAGGCAACCACCCTAGGACCCACTCCCAAGCTGGCTAATTTGTTTGTTAATCTTTTGTGTGTCAAATGCCTTGCTAAAGTCTAGGTAGGCCATGTCCACAGTCCCTCCCTGGTCTACTGCTTTGGTCACCCAGTCAAAGAAATCAATTAGATTGTTCTGACATGACCTTCCCACTGTGAATCCATGCTGCCTTGGGTCCTGTGCCCCACTGGCCTCTAGGTACTCAACAATTCTTTCCTTCAGAAGTGATTCCATCATTTCCCCTACCACTGAGGTCAAACTGACAGGTCTGTAGTTTCCTGCCTCTGTCTTGCTCCCACTTTTGTGAAGAGGAATCATATCCACCTTCCTCCAGTCCTCAGATACCATCCCATCCTCCCATGATTTATTAATAATGGTAGTCAGTGGTGTTACTAGTTCTTCCCTTAGTTCTTTTAAAATTCTGGGGTGAATCCCATCAGGCCTCATTGCTTTATCCACCTTTAGTTTTAAGAGTTCTTTCAGAACCCTTTCTTCTGAGAAAGGACTATTATCAACCCCCATCCAGAGTGCTTCTATTGAACAGATTAGGTATTTCCCCCTGCTTTTCCATTGTGAATACTGAGCAGAAGTATTCATTCAGTATCCCTGCTTTTTCACTGTCGCTCTCTGCCCAACCACCTTCCTCTTTGTTCAGCATCAGTATCCCTGCCTTAGTCTTTCTTTGCTCCCTAATGTACCTATAAAAGGTTTTATCCCCCTTCTTAACTGAGTTGGCTATCTTTTCCTTAGTTTGGGCCTTTGCTATTCTGACTGCCTTCCCACTTCCTTCTGCTTTAACTGGTACAGCTCTCTGTCCTGCTCCTTCTGTGTTTCCTTATGCTTCCTGAATGCTATCTTTTTTCCCCTTACATTCCCCGCCACTTCTTTTGAGAACCATAGTGTTTTTTCCTTTTGTTTTGATTTGTTTATTTACTTCGCACAAAGACTTGTTGCCTCTGTGATGGCGGTTTTGATGTTTCCCCATTGTTGCTCCACCCCACCTTCTTGCCTGATTTCTAATGCTTTTCTGAGGCACTCTCCCATTTTGTCAAAATCAGCCCTTCTGAAGTCCAGTACCTTCACTTTTGTGTGGCTTGACTCTACAGCTAAGTTTATCATGAACCACACTGTTTGGTGGTCACTTGTTCCCAGATGGCTACCCACTTCAAGATCAGAGATCCTCACTCCATGCCCATTTGAGAGTACCAGGTCTAAGATTGCTCTCTCCCGAGTGGGTTCCAAAACTAGCTGTCTGAGACATGCCCCCTGTAGGGCATTGAGAATAGTCCTGCTCTTGGATGTGGCTTCAGCAAAGGTGCTCCAGTCAACATCTGGCATATTCAGGTCTCTCATCAGCAATATCTCCTCTTTCTCTGCCATCCCAAGGATGCTTTCTATCATTTCCTTGTCCATTTCCTCCCCCTGAGACGGGGGTCTGTATACAACCCCTGTCCGGATTGTGGAGCCATTTCCAGTCTCCAGGGTGACCCACAGTGCCTCCTTTCCTCCCTGTTTACCCTTTAGTTCTGTTGCTTTTATCCCTTCCCTTACATAGAGAGATACTCCTCCTCCTCTTCTTCCCTCCCTGTCCCTCCTGTAGATTGTGTGCCCTGGTATGTTGACATACTAGTCATGGTACTCTGTGTACCATGTTTCTGTGACTGCCACAATATCCAGACATCCCTCTTCCATCAAGGCCACCATTTCATGAAGCTTTTTATCTAGACTACGGGCACTGGTACTCATTACCCTCCATTTTTTTATGGCTTTATTTCTTTTTGCCCCATCCCTCTTCCTACTGCCTTTGTCTTTTTCTCCATTTACCCCTGCCCTTCTCCCTATTGACTGTTCTATTTTGGTGTTTATCTCACTAATTACCCTATGCTGTCCAGAAACAATCACCTACAACTCTTACCTTCCACCCCGGAGAGTGTCTTCCTTCCCTTCAGACACCTATTTCACAAAGGCTAAGTAACAGGTCTAGTCACAACTGACTGCAAATATCTCCCAGCTACAGTTCCTCCCATGTAAATTAAAGTTAAAAATAAGAAAAGTCCACCCCAAAAACAGAATCAATATTAGTTACTTATACAGGTCCACAAAGTAATAATTCAGTTCAATGTAGTCTAGAAAATAACCTCTTTGATTCAAGGAAGCTGTGGCTGTATTCTCACTCTCCCTGTCTTCAGTGTGAGAAGGAGACTGCAACACCTCTAAGACAAAAAAAACCTTTTCAGCAAAAAATAAATAAATAAAATAGGTTCTTAGTTCTGTCCTTTCAAGCAAGCTAGAAGGAAAGAGCTCAGGTGAAGCTATGTGCCTTGGCCAGCAAACCTAGCCTTCCACCTCCAAGATATCAACTAACCTGACCTTTTAACCTTTCTTTTTGTTGGAAGTTGCTGGCAGTTTGCCACCTCCACCCCCAGATACACACCTAATTCCATGGAAGAGCTGTGGGAGGAAAGCAATAGCTCCTTCAATGTGAGAAGGAGACTGCAACACCTCTGAGACAAAAAAAAATTCAGCAAAAAAGAAATAAATAAAATAGGGGCAAACAGTAATTTTGCTTAGCCTAATGCTAAAAAGTCACAAAAAAGTTAAGCACCACCTGTAATAATTTCACAGAAGATATACCCTGTAAGAACCACTTTGCTACAGAGAAAAATAAAGCAGTAACAGAAGATATACCTTACAAAAGACAATTTGAATCAGAAGATTACAGCAGTAATCTGTTAGCACACACCTGTAGGCACACCTTGTAATAATGCAGCAGAAGGTATACCCAGCAACATCAATGTGATTCAGAGAAAAATAAAGCAATAAAATGTTAGCAACAAACAGTAACAATCCCTGTGAGTACAAAATAAAAACAACACATAGTAAATCTGCCTAGCCAAAAGTCTTAATCCTTTCCCTTACTCTGCTAAGGTTCTTAGTTCTGTCCTTTCAAGCAAGCTGGAAGGAAAGAGCTCAGGTGAAGCTAGGTGCCTTGGCCAGCAAACCTAGCCAATATAATAGGTAGAAAGAGTGGACAGTATTACGTGCCAGGTTAATAAGTAAACAAGTAGCCGGCCCGGTGGCGCTGAAGGTTGAGGCGCTGGATGCCACACCTCGCGCCACACCAGCGACCCAGGTTCGGGAATGAGCTGGGAGTCACCGGGGGTCAGTGGGGGGAAAGAGATTGAGTATCCAGAGGACTGCTCTCTCTTCCCAGGGGAGGGTGGGGGAGTTGTTTGCTCATTGAATGACCTCTGGTGGTGGCCAGGGGTGTGCCGATTGAGCAGCATGGTGAACGCCGGGGAGGCTGAGTCACTGCATCACGTTGCCTTGCTAGCCATGCTCTGGAGGGTCAGGAAGAAAGATGGGTAAAATACTCCAGCCTGGAGATAGATGAAGGCACCATGGCCTTCACTGCCCACACTCCCAAATCTGGGCCATTTCCCTACTTCAGGTTCATGTGGGCTGGGCACTTTGCCCTACCAGATAGAGCACCCCGGGTGGATGGGGCAGCCCTACCTCTGGAGGGTTTGGACCCGGAGGTAGTGCTCAGTGGCACGAGCTGAGGGAATGGTCACAGCCGGAGGTAGAGGGGGGTAGCCCGTGGTCACTGGAAGGAGTTCTCCAAGAGTTGGAGATAGAAAAAAAAATAAGTAAACAAGTGCTTGCATGAAAGAAAAGTGGGAAAGGAGAGGGAGTGGTTTAGTTGGGGGAAGGGGGAAAGAGTCATGTCCTTGGAGTCCCCTTCAGGATGCCAGGAACCCTGTAAGGGGACTGTAGGGACCAGAGAGAAGAGGATAAGGCAGTGTCCCAGAGAAACCCCTTCAGGATGTGGGGAACCCTGCAAGGGGGCTGTGGGGTTAAATAGAAAGAGGGATAATGCTATAGGGATTTAAAGAGAGAGGAGAGAGAAGAAGGAGGTGTGACTTAAATGCTAGGATGGGGACTAGGACCTAACCCAAGAGAGAACCCATCAGGATACAGGGTACCCTGCAAGGGAGTTGGGGAAGGTCAGTAGATAAGGATTAAGAGAGTGATAAAAGTGGGAGTGAGTGAGAATGGAACCCTTGAGGGAAGAGAATTCTCACCTTTGGAGGGGATGAGGCCTAATTAATAGTCCATCAAGATGCAATTGTACCCCACTAGTATTCATGGAAAGTCAAGAGAGTGGCTAGATAGAATAGGGGAGATATGCTAAGGCTCAGTTGGACCCCTTAAGGATAGTGAGAACCCTGCAAGGGGACTGCGATGGCCAGGGAGAACGGAAGATAGGGAGGAGGAGGAGTGAAGACAAGACTTGGTGCAGTAGGACCCCCTCAGGGTACTGAGAACCCTGCAAGGGGACTGTAAAGGCTAGGGAGAAAAGGTAGAATGGGGAGGGGCAGGAGAGGAGACATGCCTAGGTGCAGTAGGGCCCCTTCTGGATGCTGAGAACCCTGCAACCCTTACGATGCAGATTAAATGCCACCAAAAGATATTGCATATTACATAAACCAGAGAAATCTGTTTAGAATGCTCACAGTTTTGGCTGGCTCATAGACACAGAGTCATGGCATCCATTTGTGATGCCGAAGAACTGGGTTCAGGAACAGACTCGGGACGTCAAAGAGCCGGCCGGGAAGAAGGATTGAGCATCCTAGGGACTGTTGTCCTTCTCCAAGGGGCGGGGGGTTGTGTTTCCAACACCTTTTGGACCCCTAGTGCAGGCCAGGGGACCACAGTGCCAGTGCCATATCAGTGGGGGGGTGAGGCAGATGCAGGCCATCATTGCACATCCCCACCCCTGATACAGCATACAAAAAATGCCAGCCCTGAAGTGTGAAGTTCTGCTCTGCCACCTCCACTGCCTAAAGTGTCCACTGGGTGGGGCCCCACTACCATGGCCCCACCTTGGGAGTAAGCCAGGGCAAGTTACCATTGGCCTTGGGGGTTGCCCACCCAGGGGGGTAAGCCTGGGCATGGGGAGGTGGCAAGGATGGAAGCCAAGTCCCTGCAGGGAGATCAGGGAGCTGACACAAAAAAAATGCTCAGTCTTAAATTCACTGGTGGCAATTTTAATATTCAAAAGCATTCAGTGAAGTAAAATATAACTGCAGTAGATCATTGATATTCAGTAACCTGTAAGAGATGTGTCAGAATTCTATGGAAGTAATATTTTACTTCGCTGAACGCTTTCGAATATCGAAATTGCCATGACTGAATTTTAGATTGTGAGTGGCCTAAACAGATTTATCTGATAAAGCCTTCAGGGTAAGATGCTACATTGGGGTGTTTGGCTGTGGTGTCTTTAGTCATATATTTAAAATAAAGGTATAAGCACTACAGCAATGCAGTGTGTGAACCATTGTTTAGTTTTTTTTTAAATTTGGACTCTGGTTTGAGAGTCATGGTAGCACCTTTTGTCTTATTTGTTTTTCAATGCATGTAAAACTACCATGTCTATGACTTTAGCTTGATGTTTGAAAGAACTTGCCACATAAGCTGTATATGCTACCCTGTTCATCACAATTATGTGCAACACTGCTGACTACGAGAAAGGGGCAGCATGAGCAATTGCATCTCCCAGAGGTGTGTGTTTGTGAATTTGTGTGTCTGGGAGGGGGTGCAGTGTGAATAAGCACATACTTAAGCTGATCCAGTTGTCAAGGAATGTAAGTATTGTAATGCTCTATAAGCCCGATCACTGACATCATTGGATTTGAAGCACATACTACAAATGCATCCATAAACTTGATTATATGCAAGAAATGGTATGCAGGACCACAGCAGGCACTTGCAAGCTACACTTGTTGGTGACAAACAAAAAATATTGGGCAGGAAAAAAGCTGCATTAATATGGGGTCCTAAATAAGGAAAATATGACTATTTCAAAACAAACACACACAAAAGAAAAACAATTCACTGGGTTGATTAAAAATACTTCACACATGCTCTAATTTGCAATTACATTAAAAAATGTAAATGCAAGGGATTATATTCCATTTAAAGTAAACAAGTGAGTAAGGTGCTGATGAATTAACAGACTCCATTCTTAGCATGAGACAGATTATACCAATGCCAAGTAATTGTGTGACTAATACAGCTAAGCACGGACAGAAAATTATAAAATATGTCCAAAAATGAGCATATTACATAATGGAACAGAATCAGTTACCTTGGTTCTACACCTTGAAAACTGAAAGAATTCAAAAGCTTTCTTTGGAGATGTATATATGAAAGATTCTGCTTTAGTTCTATACAGAAAGAGCAGATTTTGCATTCAGAATACTGTGGCTTCTCTATAGTCCCCTGCTTTGATCCCTAGTAGCTCCATCTCTCAAAATAAGCTGGGAGGCTGGCCCACTGACACAGCAGCAAGGCATCTGCATGCAATACCAACATCCTCAGCTCAAGAATGGACCCAGGAGTTTGAGGGCCAGCCAGGCAGAGAAGTATTGAACACCCGAGGGGCAGCTTGCCATGTCCAGGGAGGAAGGTGTAAGTGACTGGCATGTCAGCGGCCCCTGGTGGAGGCCAGGGCATCCATAATGACCCATGCTAGGTTATGCTGAGGCCAGACGGATGTCAGATATCATTGCACGTCCCACCTCCAGGGATAAAAGAGCATCCAAAAAATCTTGGTCCCCAGGCATGATGCCTTGCTTTGCCACTGTTTCCATTGCCCCTAATGTCCACCAGTGGGGTCCCGCTCCAGTGGCCCATCCCTGGGGGTTAGTCAGGGCTCATTTCCATGTGTACATTGGAGGGGGATGCCCACCTAGTGGTCCCACCTGGGGGATAAGCCTGGGCATGGCGGGACAGTGTGAAGGGCAGGGGCTGCTCTACCAAAAAAATGGTAACTGGGGGGCTGTGGCCAAAAAAAAAATAAGCTGGGGAATGTGTTTAGTGGTGGAAGAGGATGAGTGTGTGCCTGGACAGTCTCCCCACCACCACTGTTCAAATGAAGATTGTTTTGGTCCCTGTTACAGAAACAGAGCCAAAATTAGTTTTAGGGTAGAACTATTTGTTTAAAATTAGCTTATGTATTAAAGGTAAGGCAAACATTTTTTAATCATAAAAAAATATGAATCTACTGAATTTCATTTGGGTTTTGCTAACCAGTTTGCCAAAATACATGATCATCTAGTCATAAAGTAATGACTCATAACCTGTGTACATGGTCTCTTTACTGCTCCAATACAATCTATCTCTCTTAATCCATAGGGATGTAAGTCCCTGACTTGTGACAAAAAAAGCTCTCTCTGGCTCTTGGTACTGTACACTAATTACTGCAATTGCTTAATTTGCATGGTATTTATTTCTTTAATAACAAGTACATTTAATTGTATTAATAAGAAGTGTGGGGTGGAGTTAAGGGAAGGAAGGGGGGCTTCCAGTTAATTTGCATTATATAAACAAGTCTCTCTGAACTGGTTGCAATTTTCGAGATGTGCTCACAGAGACAGCTTTTTCAGTAACAGATAATACAGGTAATATTTCTGTATTTTAAGTTCAAATGGAGCATAACAAAACTGCCATAGTTGTAATTATATTTTATTATGTATGGTCATGTGAATTGATTTGTCTATACAATGTTTAGGGTATCACCTGAGCTTGAAGCAATTCTTCAGTATCTGAGAACACTTTTTAAATTATAATTAGACACCACTAAGAATGTGCAGAATTCTGCCCTGGGAATAGGTACAGAATGACAATTCCATTTTTGACATGTGTTTTGGTATTTCTTTTTAAATTCTGTGGAATTCTAAAAAGCATTTCTGTGTAAACCACAGAATAATTTTCCATGAATCCCATAAACTGCAGAATATTTTTCCACAGATTGAGGAAAAAAGAATCCACAGTTTATGTAAATATGGGATATACAATGGTGAGCTGTCAGATAAATGATTTATCTACAGAAGTGCTGTTTGACCTCGGGTAACCTCATGAGTGGCATATGCCACGAGTGAGGTGTCCGAGGTCAAACAGCACAAGTGTAGATAAATCATTTATCTGACAGCTCAACATTGTATATTTCATTTATGCAACAGGGATGCTTTCTGTCATTGCAGGGACATTTGCTTTTGATTGCTTATCTTTTTTTGCATATGTTTGTCAAAAAAGTAAACAAAAAATTGCATTTTCTGCTCTTGTTTGTTAATTATAAAAAAATTTATAAAGTATCTATAAATGAAACACCACTCATTTTGTAGATAATTTTGTGCTGAACAACTTTCATGCTCACAGTACCATGCTATCTTTTTTCGTTTTAAAGTTATTTGCATTTGAATATGGGTAGCACTGCTACTGAGGCCAAACATTCTAAATGAGTTCCGGAGTGATTGTGACACAGCTACTATACATTTACTATACATTTTGTTTATTCAATGGCTGTGAAGATAAATGGATTTATTCAATGAGGTTTGAGCCCACTCCTATTGCATAAACTACAGATTATTAATCCACAGAAAATGTTTTTCATGCAGAATGTCAGAATTCTGCTACTCATGGAATTCTGTGGAATTTTCAGAAATTCTGCACACCATTCTATCAGAATTTAAACATTCCACACACCACTAGACACCACTCACCTTGTGATTCATTAATTGTCTGTATTTGTTTCCTGTCAGCTCATTCTTTATTATGATGACATTTGCAATAAAACAGGATCATCATCCCTAACTGTCATCTGCTTCCTCTCCTTTTCCTTCCACTGAAGTCCTAATTCCCTGTTTGTGAAATCACAGTCTCTTGCTGTGGAAATAACTATAATGTCTCAAACAGTGCATTATGGCCAGCAGTAGGAAAAGCAAGAGAATGAGATGGCATTTGAGACACAAAGAATGTTTTTTTATAAAAGTATTATTAGCTATACAGAATGAAACGATATGCAGAACAGTTTTGAATACTTTCTGAATACACAATGGCATGACTCAAAACATAGAATGTTTCTCCAACTGTAAGGGGTCAACATCATAACTCATGAGTGACATGGCCACAGGTGATTTAGTAAAGTCCTGCACCCTTATATTAGGAGAAAGATTATGTATTTTGAGTCAGGCCATTATATACTTGATTAAAACTTCAGTTTAACAGTCATATATTTTAAAATCAGCTGTTTATGTGAAGATTTAACTGTATCTCTTTGAGTTTAACTGTTGGTTTTACTGCTTCACAGACTTATTGTGATGTCATCAACAGTGTGACAGTTGCTCTCTGATCAGTTCTTAGGTTGAGCATAGGTACTGTGACATATGAGAGTGAGAGAGAGAGAGAAAGAGTGAGATAGATAGATAGATAGATAGATAGATAGATAGATAGATAGATAGATAGATAGATAAAGACAAAGCTAGAGGTTTGGTAATATGATAAAACCTAATTATAGTAAGGGTAAGAAAAACCAAGACATCTGATTGGTCAGCTGCAATCACACGACTGCATGATATTCCAGCACAACATCATAGATCAGAAGCACTTAACTTTCAAAATCTTAATACTCTGTTAAAAAGCAGCAGCACAATTTTATAATCATAATAAAGCACTTCAGAGTGTGCATACTTCTGGGATAATAACGATTCTCAGATGTGCAAGGCACTCAGCATTGCCTCATACATCATTTCCTAAGACATGCCACTGTCCCAAAACAATGCACACCCAGTCATTCCATAATGCTATTTTAATCTGGGCAAATTACGATCATTGGTGTTGTAGAAAGCTGAACTGTGTCCAAATATTATTGTTTTAATGTTTTCTAAAAGACTGGTGAACCACTTTAAACAGCAGTAAGAAAATACAAATGAAATTACAGTATATAGTGGACGTATTCTGTAAGCTGTGTATCACAATCACTGTATAGTCAAGTAGAGTTTATATGTTCACCTTACTGCTTTTAGAAAAAGGACATAGAAATCAAACATGCAAAATCATTATAAACAAAACCTCAACAACTCGCTACATAAATAAAAATAAAACCATCCTGTAGAAAAAAAGTTACTCAGGTTGACTGATCATTAAAAAATACCAAATTGTATGAAACTCTTCTATGTATAAACCAGGTTTGGTTCTGATTAGCTACACCCTGGAATACAGAGTATTCTGTATACAAACTGAGGTTAATTTTCACTGAAAATGATCTATCTAAAGTGCGCAACTTAACAAGTACCAGATTTTTGTTATCAGTAAAAATTTACAGCCTTGACACAATCTCATAATTTTTGGAGTCAAATAGAAAGACCAATATTTTATCAGAAGAGCAAGACAGGTCTGCTAGTATTGGCTCTAACCATTTATCTGTTAGTGCCTTTAATTTTGGAAATTTCAAACTAAATGTTTTACTGTAAATTGTCTCAGTTCAAGAGACAAGAGCAGACAGGAGAAAGTAATGTACCTCATTCTTTTTTGCTTAAAGAAAAGCACATTGCTTACAAATACTTCAGACCACTGCTCCCTCTACACTTCATTCTGTCTTCCCTCTCTTTAAGTCAGATGACTGCACATGCCTTCAGCCTTATTGCCAAGTATTGGCTGAGCTTACTCCCCTCCTACCTCACATCTCTACTCTCCCCTTCTATTCACTCCTCCTATTCCCTTGGTAGTGCTGGCTGCTAGATCCGAGCAATCCCATATATGTTGTCCTCTTCTGGCTAAGCTGCATTCTTCTTCCACCTCTCTAGATTCTGGAATGCCTTCCCCCTCCCCATCCACACTGCCATCTCCTTCCACTCCATCACTTGTCTTCTCCATGACTTTACCTCTCCTTCCTGCAACAGCACCTGAGCTTTCCACCCCACCTCTACAACTCTGTCTGCTTTTCTCCTTCTCCCTCTCCCTCCGTTTCTTCCATTATCTCTACCATTACCTCCTGGTCTCCTCCTGTAAACCCCACCTCAGTCTTTGCCTACTATATTCCTCTACCTTTTTCACTGCATGTCTTTATGTTGTCTTCACCTTTTGGCTGACCCTATTGAGTGTTGTATATGCTGAACCTAGGTATGTATACTATAATATTGATGCTACTTAGTTTTGCCCTACTATGCACAGTAAATGCTCTATGTCAATTCACTGTACGATCTGACTATGTACTGTAAATACTATGTTTATTTCATTGTACAGCTTATTCTATTATGTCCTGTAAATACTATGTATATGTAAATACTATGAATATTTCTCCCATGACCCCTCCCCCAAGGACATATCTGGAAACTGTATATCATTGTAACAGCAATGCATTTACAGCCATGCTGCTACAGTGACTCCAACCTGTCAACACTCGTAGCGTTGAATGGGCTGTCAGAATGATGACTGTGTTATCGACTCCAAAGTTTGCCCATGCTCCCCCAACATCTGCCCCCCCCCAGAGTTGAAATCTATAAGTCTGGGGGGTGCAGGGGGGCTTCAGCATGGGGTGGTGTGGGGGGGCACAGCCCCCTCATGAACACTGAACAGGTGTCAGTGTGATCCCCAGTTGGGGTCAGGACCTGGCGGTGTCAGGGATGTCAGTGACTCTGTGTCACTGTGGTGGAGGTCAGTGATATTCTTGTTGCCACAGCATGGTGGAACCTCTGGAAACAAGATGTTATTCAACTCAGGGTATACACTCCTGACATCGAAACTTTGACATCGACCAACACTACAGTGACTACAGCACTAGGTCACTGTAGTGTCAGCACTGGACCCTGGCACTGTATTCGGGGGTCTTGTAACCCTTCCACTAATCAGCTGTGACTCAGAGTTGATTAGATTTAGTGGGAGGTGCAGGGAGCACAGCTCCCCATGTGGGGGGTTCAGGATGAACCTCCCCCAAAGAAAACATGTTAGTATGTTAGAAACCATATGCCAAACACAAAAGTGGTTGACATGATGGTTATGCTGTTAGGTCATTCGACAAACTTTTTGTTGACAACTGGTTGTAGATCCTCAACTCAGTATGTCTTTTCTGGTGAAACTTTTGAAATAAATAAATAAAAGCTAAATGCTGTTATAATGAATCTCTCCTTTAGGTTGTTTATGATACAAAGGTAATGCTTGAAACCAAACATGGTTTTATTATCTGTGTACCACTACTGCAATTTCAGTGTCCAAATCACTTCAAATGACTTTTTTTGTATCACTATCCCAATATCTTTGCTTAATTTTTGAAATCATAATTTCACTTGGTTCTATAAAGATATACATAAAAGACTGATGCTAAACCAGCTGGATACATGATATATTTTAAATATGTGAACTAGGGGAAAAAATCCACAGTCAGAATATTGCAGTTGGTCTTCAAATCATTTACTGTAGCTATGAATCAAGATTCAGGTAATTTAACTAAATCTAGATATAAAACAGTAGTATGGTAATTTCCTTTATCTGCATTTCTAGGGAAAATTGCCCCAATTCTGCATGGTGTGCATAAGCACTAACATGGGGTTGGGGGAAGCTTAAGAATATATCTATATAATTTGTTAAGCTGAATGTCTAAGGAAGAAAAATGATAAATTCCCCAAATTTCAGAAGCATAAAGAATGAAAATCAAAGTAAAAAGAGGCTTCATCCCTGAGTGTGCTGCAGTAATGAACAACTCAATAGCTCTACCAAAAAGAAAGAGCTCCACTCAGGTATAAATTGTAAATCAATTTATTACTTACATACTTGAAGTCAAAATACTGGTGCAAAAAATGCAATGTGACTGAATGTGCATACTGTACATGCTCATGTAATCAACTGTAATGTGAAACACAATATTAAAAGCATAGTCTGCTGTTTGCACACTGTTGCTAAAAAAGGCATTGTACCTGTTGAATCTTAAAGACACCTTAATGGATTAGGAATTCATACAATATTGCTGCAAGACAACAACAAAAAATATGAATATGCTTATATTCACTTCTGTGTATTTATATAACACAGTATTAATATACCTAATCAAATTCTCATTGGCCATATATATTATTACAGGTCACATTAAACTTGATTACATTATCCACAAGCACTTTTTACAACTACAGTGGGTGTAGCCCTGCAGATGTTTTGCATTCAGAAAAGTACTGATGTCATGTTTGCTACCAAACAACATGATAAGTGTTAAAAATAGAGTCCTTCACTGGAGCTGCCTTACAACACTGCCTGTGTGTGTATATAGGAGCTGACAGCACTATTTTTACTCTGGCTTGAAGAATTAATTGAGCCCTCTGTTAGCAGAGTCTACACTGCAGTCAGCAAACACATAAAGTTAACTCATTATCTTCTGGCAGTCATTTTGTGTCAGGTTACCAATGAATTGTAGACATCATACAAAGCTATTGGAAGTAGAATTGGTTAAACACTTCCTGGAGCTTTCTGCATAACAAATAAGCACTGCTGTGCCCTCAGCCCCTACGAACACCCCATTAAGCCATTTGACACCTCCATCCTGCTAGAAATGCAAGATAAACATTTCTCCTTACTTAAAAGAAGGGTAAAAGGTACAAATAATAAATGGATTACACCCAAATTATTCAAATTAATGAGAGAGGAGGATAGGTGATAAAAAACTTATAAAAGTTCCTAAAGCAATGAGGCCTTAAATAACTATTGTCTGTTCAGAAACAAATGCAAACTCCTTGTACGTAAAAACAAATCTGATTTTTTCCAAAAAACTCAGACAGATTATCTAGGCGATTTGAAAAAAATGTGGACATTTATTAAAAAGTTAACTAATCCAGGGAAAACACAGGTGTTAGTACCATTATAATATATGGGGACACAGTAACTGACCCCCCAAAAAATTATTGATCTCTTCTTAAAACTATTCACAGATTTGTCTAGTTTTTTATCTAATTTTAACCATCTTGCACCTTAAATAGCTTCAAGCTGGACTCATCCACATATTCCTCTCATCCTTTCTATTTTCATAATATTAGGCCACAGCAAGTGCATAAATTACTATCAAAAATGCCCATAAACAAAAGTACAGGATCTGATGGTCTTGAACCCCAGTTTTTGAAACTTATTTCTAACTTTATATACTGGCCATTAACACAAATATACAAGTTATCCTTGCTTTCTGGTGTGTTTTCTGAAGTTTGGAAACAAACAATCATTAAACCTTTACCCAAATCTGGCTCGCTTCATGATCTTGATCATTTTCGTCCAGCATCTATTCTATCCCCATTAAGCACAATGTTTGAAAAAATTATCAATGCTCAATTGACTGAATATCTAGAGGCTGAAGGACTTCACTCTCCGGAGCAGCATGGCTTTTGGAAGTCTCATGGTACTGGTGCTACACTGGCACATTGTACAAATCGCACCCTAAGTTCAGTGGATATGGGATTGTTGACTGGGGCAGTATTTACTGATTTGTCAAAAGCTTTTGATTTAGTTAATCATGCCATGCTGCTCCAGAGACTGAAGGACTCTGGCCTGACAGCTACACCTTGTGAATGGTTTTATAGTTATCTAACAAATGGGGGGATCAACTCGCTTACAGGAAAACTTTAATAGGGAGTCCCACAGGAATCCATTTTGGCATCCCTGTTGTTTTCCCCATTTATTGACCCAATTTCTAGAGTCCCAACCATTTCCAGAGTACTGCTGTATGAGAATGATATTATTTTATATACTAGTTCTGCAAAAGTAGATGAAATTAATGCTACATTAAATCATGATGTTTCTGCTTTAAATAGATGGTTCCTGCAACATTGCTTAATACTAAATACCAAAAAAACACAAAGTATCTTATTTGGTTCCCTACCTAAATTGTATAATGCTAAGTCATTATTAGTGTTTGATTTGGCTGGATCTCTGATACATCAAGTTATGGAGACTAAATATTTAGGGGTACTATTAGACCCTAACTTTACATATTCATCTCAGATTGGAAAGACAGTAAAGACTGTGAATCAGAAACTTTGTGTCTTGTATTATATTAAAGATTGTCATAACAGAGAAGCTAGGGAAACTATAGCTCAAAGTGTGTCATTGTCCACATTTTATTATAATTCCTTTTTGTTAACTAAACTGGTGAAAAAGGATTTGGATCTAGTTAACACGTTTGATTCTATATGCAGATTTATTTTGACAAATCCTTAAAGAACACACCATTGTGCTTTATACGATGCCCTTGGTTGGGTGCCCCCTAGATTGATCTACCTATATAATTTGGGTTGTATGATTAACCTTACACTTCTTCTGGGTAGTAAATCTCCTTTATCTGCCTTATTACAAATTAGAGAGGGACCTAGACTGCTTCATTCCTCTAATGTACTTTGTTTATCCATGCCCAAGTTCCACTTGTATGGGAGAAAGGGATTTTTCTGTCCAGAGTTCTATTCTCTGGAATTCTTTGCCTTCCAAATGTGTTAATCTCATAACAAGTGTAACCTTTAGAAAGGTTTTATTTAGTAATTTGCAATGCCCAGCTTTATATAATTGTTTATAAATATGTGTATTTATATTTGCACTTGTTGTAGCATCAATGTATCTCGTATTTTTGTATACCATCTTAGCTTCTCATTGTTCAAAGCTCTGGGTCATTCCTGAAAATGGGCCTTGGCCCAGTGTGCTTACCCGGTAAATAAAGTGAACTGAATTGAATTGAAACCTGAAAGCAATCACCCTGCTACTTTGTAAGACATTCCATAGCAAAGAGTTCCAATGATGCCTGTTCCCAGATAATAAACACATTTAAAGTGTTAAATGCCAACTTCATTTTCTCAGGCAGGCAGTTCTGGGGAGACACTAGTACCTGTCATTTAGTGATTACTTGTCTGTTACAATATTAGAATTTCAACTCTGTCTGTTTCTCTGTGGAGAAAGTAGTAAGCTGTTAAACATGTTGTATATTCTGGAACACAGTAGACTGTCAAGGATATTGGTGCCTGCTTTTTTTTTTTTCTTTTTGTAGAAGAAACCTTTAATGTATATAATCTCACAGATGTATGCATTTCTTTTTCCAAATATTTGTTTTTAATAATGTTAATACTATATCAAATGCACTAAAATAGCCAGTTGTGTTTTAGTTATTTTATACAGCAACTATGTTCTTAACCTGAAATTTGTGACTATAGGTGTTTACAACTGAATACTAACCATATTTGCTTCACTTGCAAGTAGATAGGCATGTGTGTCTCATTTTTGTTTGACTTAGGTTATGAAGTGACACATTGAATCTGATCAGTTCATAACATGCTGTACTGTAACTAAATGAAATGGTAAATGTGGGCTTTGATTTCTTTTACAGATTTATTTTTACTGTCCATGGATATACTAAAACAAACATTTCTCAACAAAATGTTTAAAAATAAGGAGCCGAGCAGTAATTTGGTTGATGTGGTCTAAAGTGCTGCTCCCTGGAAAATTACTTGGTTGTGGGGGGGGGGGGCTGCCACAAGCAGAATGGGACTTCAAAGGAGGGAAAGCTCATGGCAGCAGAAGAGGCATGATGGCATTAAAAGCTTAATGGAGTGGATGTAGAGACACCAATATCTGAGCATGACTTTGGTAGATAACTGTGTTACTTGGTGGTGGGTGATCATCAGGAATTGAGTGAGTCTTGGTATTTTAAGCATAATGGTTTTCTGAAACTTCAGCCTTCACTGGGTTAGACTCTGCATCCATCTGCACAGTAGTCACTAAGCAACATGCAGTGTGGTATGGGTAAAAGCCAGATCATCAGATCCAGACCAGAGCTATAAAATCTGGACTGGGCACAGCTTGTGCAAATATTGCTGACCAACTCACTCCAGATTTTCTGATCTAGCTTTTATCTATCTGGTCTGGTCCTGATGGTTCAATTTTTTAACCATGTCAAGGAAGGGTTGAAAAACAGACTTCCAGGAGTAGACCAGATATGTAAAAGTTTCACTGAACAGTGCAGCCAGAGTGATCGGACCAGCAGTATTTGTGCAAGTTGCACCCAGTCTGGTCAGTTTGAATTTTTACAGAACTGCTGTGGTTCAGGTCTGCAGGACAGTTTTTAACCAATCAATCAATCAATAAATCTTTATTTTATACTGAAAGGTATGTGAGAAAAATGGCGTTTACACAAATGTCCAGTTAAGCATAAAAAGAGAACAGAACACCAGGTCAAACAACTACACAGTGAAATACAGTATACACAGGCCTAATGTAAACAGGTCTAATACAGAGATCTAGAAGGATATATAGAAGAAAGAGTAAGCAAATACAACCATACAAAATTACCAGCAGAAAAAAGTCCACAGGTCTATCAAGTCTGCCTGATTATGCAGCTCTTAGTTTCATATCACTACAGCTGCCCCACCCCCATCCAAACCCCTCCCCTTCCTCCCCTTTCCCAGTCTTCCCCCCTTTGGGTTCTTGTTTGTACTAACTCTGCCCTTGACTCTATCCCAACCCTGCTTAAAGCTATCCACTATCCTCAGTTTGATTAACTCCTCTGGCAGTGCATTCCATCCTGCCACCACTCTCTCTCCTTAAAGTAGTGCCTCCTCATCTTCCTCCTGAACCTTCCCCCTTCCAACTTCAGACTGCGCCCCCTAGTGACCCTCCCCTTAAGTGGAACAATCCTCCCTCTCTGACTCTGTTTATGCCCTTCAAGTACTTAAAGGTCTCTATCATGTCTCCTCTTTCCCTTCTTTCTTCCAGTGAATAGATGTTAAGCACCCTCAGTCTTTCCTCATACAACAACTCCCCTATTTCCATGATCATTTTCATAGCCCTGTGCTGCACCCCCTCCAGTAATCCTACATCTTTTTTGAGATATGGGCACCAGTACTGTACACAGTACTTCAAGTGTGGCCTCACCAGTAATCTATACAAGAGCAGGATGACTTCCTCCTTCCCAGAGGTAGTCTTTCTGGCAATGCACCTCAGCATCCTATTTTCCCTTGCTGCCACCCTCCTACACTGCACTGACACCTTCATGTCCCCTGTGACTATTATCCCCAGGTCCCTTTCCTCCTCTGAAGCTGTAACCTGCACTTTACGCAGCCTGTAGCTGGTCCTGGGATTTCTGTCTCTGAGGTGCATGACCTTGCACTTCTTAGTATTAAACCCCAACTGCCACTCCCTAGGCCAGTGTTTGAGTTTAACTAGATCCTCCCTGAGTGCTTGCCTCCCTTCCTCATTGTCCACCTCTGCACAAATCTTAGTGTCATCCGCAAACAGGCTGACCTTACTCTTGATCCCCTCTGCAATGTCTCCATTTAAGACATTGAACAAAACAGGGCCCAGCACTGAACCCTGCAGTACCATATTCATTACTGGCCTTGGCTTGGATGTCTCCCCCCCTACAACTACCCTTTGTTGTCTGCTCTGCAGCCAGCTCTCAACCCACCCCCACCAGTTTCTTCCCCACCCCCATGTCCCTCAGTTTGCTCATTAACCGACCATGTGGCACCAAGTTGAAAGCCTTTCTGAAGTCCAGATGCAGGACATTCACAGTGTGGCCTTCGTCAACTGCCCTAGTGACTCAGTCAAAGAAGTTGATCAGGTTAGTTTGGCATGATCTTCCCACGACAAACCCATGCTGTCTCTCATCCTGTAGACCATTACTATCGAGAAAGGTTATCTACCTCTCCTTCAGAATGGTCTCTATTATATACTAGCTTCCCCCTTCTTGGTTTGCTGGTGTTCTTGGGGGGGTGGTCAAGTGGGTGGGAGTCTTTCATTCTGAATTTCATATGAAATGTTGGACTTATTTTGTGGTGTTTGTATGGGGGATGAGGGTGTGTGTGGGCCTGTTGTATTGTAAACATTTCTGCATGTTGTACTTGGCTGTTATTGTGGCTGTCTTTTAATTCAATAAAGTTTATATTAAAAAAAAGAATGGTCTCCATCAACTTCCTCACTATGGAAGTCAAGCTCACTAGTCTGTACTTGCCCGGTTGGTCCTTGGGTCCAGTCTTATAAAGAGGCACCACGTGAGCCATCCTCCAGTCCCTGGGTACCTTCTCCATCTCCAAGGAGGTGTTGAACGGGTCTGTCAGAGGGCAGCCAACACCTCTGCCAGTTCCTTCAGGATCCTTGGGTGTACACTGTCTAGTCCTCGTGCCTTGTCCACCCACAAGGCTTTAAGGCCCTTCAGAACTCTGTCCTCTTGGATGACCCCATCTGTTATCTCTGCCCCCCTCCACCCTTGCCCCCTTCCCCTGCAGTATTGGGCCATCCCTTTCTTTCGTGAACACTGAGCAGAGTACGCACTGAGTACCTCTGCTTGTTCTTCCCCCTTGTTCCACCCATCCCCATCGCTCTTGATTTTAACAATATCATCTCTACAACTCCTCTTCTCTCTTATGTATTTAAATAACTCCTTTTCCTCCTCCCTGATCCCCCTGAGACAACTTCAACTCCTTTACTTCCTTGGTTGCCCTGACTGCCCTGGTCATCTCCCTAGCCTTTATGAACACCTGTCTATTACACTCATGCTCAAATTCTTTGAATTAAATTACAGTGACAAATTTACAGCACTGGGACATAGTTGGAGGTACAATTCAGAAACAGTTGGAGGTTCAATTCAGGAACATGGGCAGTTGGGTGATATGATAAAGACATAAAATGTGCACAGTACCAGCTAAATAAAGTAGAAACTCAAATATCAATACAAACAAAGAGGCCAAAAAATAGTTGGTTACCCAAAATAGACTAAGGTGAGGAGCTAGGGAAATATTCTGCATGACAACCAATAGTGGTGAGAGCTGAGCAGCGCATGAGGGGTAAGCAAAGGAAGGGTGTAAGAGATATGAAAGTAAAATTACAGGTCTTTACATAGAAGTCACTCCAACATTCGCTATGTTCATTTTCCTCCTCAAACTATGCTAAATTTATTGTAATACATTATACAGTTCATTTTGTACTACAAATGTTTATTCAAATGTTAACAATAATGACTACTGCTGAACTGCATGTATTTATGAGGGCTGCTAATTTGAGATGCCATTCATTCGATGTCTTGAGAAGAAATGGGATGGTGACGGAGAATGTAATGCAATGCATAGTGGATAACAGTAAAAGTGGTATGATCTGGTCAGGACAATTTACATAAGTGAGTGTTGCAGAGGCTTCCATGTAAAGAGCAATAATTTGTATTGCCCTTCTGTAATGTTTGAATCATTATTTTTAATGTAATTATCTCAATTTCTTGCAGGTCCTGCGTGTATTGACGCCTTACTATCACAAAGTTACAAGGCAGTATTCAACTGCGATCCTGATTTCTATTTTTTCCTGTATTTTGAACATTCTTTATTACTATGAGTTTATTGTTCTGAGCTATTATTCCCCTCACCCTGGATAGTACAGGCCACTCTTTACATATCAACTGTGCACCCCCCCCCCAATTCACAGGATAATTTCCTAGATGTGTAGTGTGCTGTACAAATGATATAAGATAGTGACAACTGAGTAGTTTGCTCACGCTACACAGGGAGCAATGTCTACAAAAAATACAAAACATCCCAATGTTCATTTAGCCCCATAAACAGATGTTCACAGAACAGCTAGAACTAGTCGACTTTCTTTTTTCTTCCACACCTAGCAAGCCAAACATTGTTTCATAGGTGACCCCACCCAAAAAAAAAGAGAAACACATTTTTTATTTCTTTGAAATTGTCTTTACAATTTAGCATATTTAAAAATTGCACACCTCAGCTGGATAAAGAAAAATAAACATCAATACATACATATTCAGATTCATAAAATAAAATGCTGTAATACAGGCCAACAATGCATTTTACAGCTCCATAAGCTATGCAAGATAAACAGCCATGCAATGGCTCACTAGCTGAATAAATGTGAATTGCTTGAAAACAGACTGCCAAAGAAATGATAATTCCATGTACAGTAACATAGTCTGTACTGAAAAATTTGCTAAGGTAGCATCAGTGAGTCGCAGCTCCACTTGGGACCTCTGTGCAATGTGTGATAATTATAACTGCACACTATACGTTTGGTAAACTTTATTATTGTTGCTTTATAAAAAAAATACAAGCCTCATGATAATGATGGCACTGTCAGTGCAACTCTGTAAATTTCTGTCTTCATCACTCTCTCCCTCTGTCTGTTTGTCTCTGTCTCTCCACACCTCTCACAGTAAACACCATGAATGTCAGAAACTTAAAAAAAATAGATTTAATTCATGTATATATTTTAACATGACAGTATAGCTGCTTGTGAATTTCATCATGGAAATCAATTGTAAAAATACATAAATCTCTGTAAGATATGTACAGATGACAGATATGTAAGTGCCTTTCAATTTGATGGTCAATGTATTTGGAGTGGCATAATTCTGCACTATAAATACAGGCCCAGATATTCAAAAGGGTTGCACATGGTGCAACAGTGTTGTGCCATGCGCAACCTACTGATGCACCCCGGCATGATATTCAAAAGGGAAAAATGCACTGTACAAATCCCAACGCACCAGAGTGCATCAGTAATCTATGCAGGCACAGGTGGGGGGGGCATACCCATGCATAACCTGCACAGTCTGATATTCAGCCCGGGATGTGCAGAGCCATGAATGCACAACCCCTACCTGCGCTAGCACAAAGTTAAGCCAAAAAAAAAAAGAAACAACTGATGGCCACCCACAGGTGAGCTGCCGCATTGCAGGGTGCAACACGGCAGCTGCCACCTGTGGGTGGCCACCTGAGTTCCGGCTGCACCTGGCAGCACCCTCCATGCCCGATCGCGGGCATTTGTAAAATAAGACGCTGTCCAATATCCCTGGTGGTCTGGTGGACTGCACTCTGCCTGATCGCGGGCATCTGTTATAATAAAAAGAAAAGTCCAATATCCCTGGTGGTCCAGTGGACTGAATGCTGCCCGACAGTGGGCATCTGTTTAAATAAACCCCCTCATCCAATATCCCTGGTGGTCCAGTGGACCGATTGCTGCCCGATCACGGGCATCTGTTTAAATAAACCAACCCCCTTCCAATATCTCTGGTGGTCAGTGGACTGATTGCTGCTCAATGGCGGGCATCTATAAAACAGAAAATGTCCTATGCCCTGGTGGCCTAGGGTCCCACCCTCCCACTGAGCCCCCCCCGCCCACTCCCCTGGTCAGCTAGTGGTGACAGCACTCACCCCTGTCTCTCCTTACCGCCTACCGACTGACACCGGTAGGGCTGTGCCCACTGGTTTACAGCGGAGCCAATGTGGGCATGCAGCCTATACTATAATATACTACATTATTCCATAAATGTGAATGAAATCATTCACATATCTGAAATGTAGATTTAGATATTGTGACGCCCATTGGCTCACGCCAGAACTAATAGGCGTGCAGCCCTACCGAAATGTCAGTCGTGTGGGCGGGAGGCAGGTGGTGGATGGCGCCTACCGGCTGACCGGGGAAGCGGGCGGTGGGTTCCAGTGGGCGGGTGAGGGGGGTACCCTATACCACCAGGGTAATAGGACGTTTTCAATTTTAGAGATGCCTGCAATCAGGCAGCAATCAGTACATTGGACCACCAGGCATATCGGACGTTTTTTTTTTCATTATAACAGATGCCTGCGATCGGGCAGCAATCGGTCCACTGGACCACCAGGGATATTGGACTTTTTTTTTTTATTTGAACAGATGCTCATGATCAGGCAGAGTGCAGTCCACTAGACCACCAGGGATATAGGATTATTCTATTTTTGGACAGATGCCCGTGATCGGGCTGCAGGGGGCATCGGTCCCAACGGCTGCTGCCTGGCAGGGCACCAGGCGCAAGTCGTTAGGGATTGGCGCACCCTGCATGCAAATGGGGCCATAATGACATGCAAATGGCCCCATGTGTGCCTTGCATAACTTATGGCCCCATTTGCATGTCACCTTTTGAATATCGCGGGTGCTATGAATGGCGCAATGGCACTTTTGCTAGCGCATCTCCATGCTCCACTCTGGCCACTTGTGCTGGTGCAGTGCCACTGCACCATGCACACTGGGGGTGGCCAGGGTGTGATATTCAAAACTGCTGAGCCATGGCGCAGCTTCTTTGAATATCACCCAGGCCACACCCCTGCGCAACCAAGTTGAGCTGCACCGAAGCTTGCGCCACAGTCTGGCGCAGTTCGAATATCTGGGCCACTATTTTTATTTCCACTCCTGACATTCTTGGTGAATATTGTGAGACGTGTGGGGGGAGATGGACAGAGAAATTTACACAGTTGTACTGACACTGCTATCATTATCATGTGGCTTGCTTTTTTGAAAGGAAATATAATTTAAAAAGTTACCTAAAACTCTTGTGTGCAATCAGAGATGTCATACCTTGCACAGAGGTCCTGAGTGGAGCTGTGATTCCTTCAGTACAGATATGGAATGCTCATTTCTTTGTCAGACAGTCTGTTTACAAGAAATTCACATTTCTCCAGCTAGTGAGTAATTGTGTGACACTTCTTAGTGTAAGTCCTATACCTTTATAAGGGTATACACTGTGGTACTTTTCTTAACAATATTGCAAGAAGATATAGTATTAATATGCCCCTTTTACAGTGAACTGTGTTATGTTGTTAAAGTAACACCATAGCTGGTGCGGTTTAAGTTACATAGTGTTGACCATTGTAAGCATAATAATGGGACAATGTTGTAAGGAGTTATCTGAAATGAAAAGTGTAAGAACTTGAAGCCAGATGCAAATAGTACAGTAACAGTAATACCTGTACTGGTGTTTTCCACACAAAAAATTATACAATTTTCATTAGGATGAGACAGGTTCCCCTTGACCTGGTTGACCTCCCATTGACTGGAGCAACAGAATTAGGTTGCTGAGCTGTGAGAAATATTTTGTTGCCTTAGGTGTAAGGAATTACATCTCTTTTTGAGTATACAGTAGATTCATATGGCTGATGCATGAAGGGGAGCAAAGTTCTGACTCGGTCATCTGCCTGGCTCTGCAGCTTGAGGGTCTGTGTTAGGAATAAGTTTGATTGTTTTTATAATAATAGTATGAATTGATGTTTGGTACTGTATTATAGTAACTGTTAGGAACTTTTTCTGTACGAAAACCCAGGTTGATATTTGCTGTAATAATTGGCTGATTATTACAGCAAACATGCACCAGGTTTTCCTGACTGTGTGCATGCACCAGCTGCTCTCTCCCTTTACTCGCTCTGGACAACTGCCATAACTGCCAATCGGCGATAAGTGAAACCAAAGATCTCTCTTTTTTTATTTTATATAACTGCTGTGGCAAAAAAGTGCCCACCAGCAATTATATAAAATAAAAGATGGGGTGGTGTGTAAAATTCTATTTTACACACACCCTCAGTGTGGGATGCTTCTCATAAATGTAGTATCCCTCATTTTGGGTGTGTGTAAAATCTTGTAACATACACTACCCCATCTTTATTCTCTATATAGCAAGTAATAAAATAAAAAAAATGGGCAATGGAAAAAATGCAACATAATTTGATAAAACAATAATCTGATAAGAGCATATTACCTCCACTTGACCCATGTGACCTCCCATTGATATGGTTGCTGAATATGTACCTAGATTTAATAGGTAGATATGGGTAAAAAGTATGACCAGCAAAATGAAGAACTTAGTTTTATTAAATAGTTGTTCTGTTAGTACTGTGTGTAAACAGCTGTAACTTTATTATTATTTTTTTGTATACTTACTTGCCTTAGTATCCTTACTGCCCTGGCCGATCACTCTGCTCGGCCAACATGGGGTTGTTCGAGATTCCAAGAGTGAATTTGAAATCTTCTGGCAGTAGAGCATTTTTTCATGCCACACCCACTCTTTGGAATTCTCTACCATGCCGGTTACGGGAATGCTCCTCCATGGAGATTTTCAAGAAGGAACTGAAAACTTATCTTTGGAGAATGGCCTTCTCGGAAAGTTAAATGCACTGTAAAGTGTGTGAAATTTTATTGTAATTTATTATGCTTTTATGATATATTTTATAATCTTTATGGTTTTGATGTTTGTATTGTGTGTTGAAGCTTTTATTGATCTGTTCAGCGCCTTGATATAGTGAAAGGCGCTATATAAATAAAATTATTATTATTATTATTATTATACCAAACAACTGGCACTCAGTTGATATTGTAAAAGAAGGGAACTGCTACAAACTGTAGTAATAGCTTAATATTTACACATTAGATCACTGTGACTCCCATGACCTCCAAGCTCTAGTTTTATATGTAAATTATAAGCCACGGCAGGGTGTGCATTTCAAGAATTCTAATTCATTTTTATTAATAGAGTTAGTTGAAAATATATATTTTCTCTGTAACATGTAAATTCTCTTATGAATGCACTGCGATATCTGTAAATTTGTATAAATAAGAAGTTTTAAAAAGTTAATTTCATTACACTACTGTAATATAGTTTCTTTTAAGGCAACATTCTCTAATTTATCAGATTGAGGTGAAATGTTGGTAAGAAAAAACATCTTACTTTGCATTTCAAATAAGTACAAGTAGTCTCTTAATGGAAATGTATTCAAACCTTTAAGCCTGCCTGGTTGCCTTTTTTTTGGTGGTGGTGGCAGAGGTGGGAGAGTGAAAGATTTCCCCTGAAAATACCCATATATGATTCAAATGTACATGCTTTTATAAACTTCAGGAATGTGTGTGAGTAGTTTGGGTCTGCCTCTGCCTATATAACTGTGTTTTGCCACCATTTCTCTTTGATAATAAAGTATTATTGCCTACTTTCTTCTTCCTGTTTTTCCCTACATTCAAGATATGGAATTTTATAATGGAATGTTTACCATGGAACACAGGGGTTCAAAATGCTGTGTTCCACTGTTGGAATGTTCCTCTTCTAACATACTGTACACACACAGATACATAACATATAGGATAGTGCATGAGTACCAGTTAACAACAGGGCTATTCTTTCACCGAGTTGGTACTATGATGACAGATTACCTAGAGAGCGCAGCTCAAGAGGTACTCAGTCGTCATAGTACCAATGAGGAGAAAGAACAGCCCTGCCGTTAAATGATACGCATGCACTGTTCTGTATAGTGTATAGTGGAACATTGTTGCCTCAAAAAAAAAATTACTACATCTTTCTTTTTAAAATAAGACTAACTGTCAGACTGCTGCTCGAGGACACCATGTGTGACGTCTGCACTGCAGCAGAACGAAAAGTCATTCTGCTGTCCTGTAGAAATCACTTTTTGGTTCTGCTGCACTACGGACATCACTAGTGCAGCAGAACAACATTTTGAGAGTGCTAGATTTCAGTGAACAATGACGTTCCACTATACACTATAAAGGCCTCTTCTACAGCCACAGAAGAGCTTTCCTTGGTGAGCACGGTAAAGACGGAAGGGAGATTTTTCATTGTCAGTAAAGAAGCAGTTGTAATGAAAAATATAAACAATACTTAATATTTCTTATTTGTTTATATATGTAAGTAGTGTGTGATAATCAGGAAAATATAATTTAATTAATTTGTTTTATGTTTTTTATTTAAGGTAGTTTTATTTTTAGGGCCTAGTTGAAGGTTTATTACTCTGTAAGGGTAGCAGTCATGTTTGTGATGGAAGATCAGTTCTTGTTGTAGGGAGACTGATTTTCTCATGTGGTTTAGGACCTGGATGACAATGCATTATGCACTGATATTAAACTGTCACCTGACTGGTTTTAACCAATTAAAGTTTTTTTTTGATTTTTAGACCCATTTTATAATAGTATCTAATACTGTTACAGATGTGGTCTTACTGTTTTCCTTTTTCTGCAGCTGAAGTGTTAAATCCAATTGGAATTTTTTGCCACTAGCTGTGACTTAATTTTCCATTCCTGTTTCATGTGGTATTATGTTGGAAAGTGCTATTCTTTGTAAGGCAGGGCACTTGATCACTTAACTTGTTTTGGCTCATATATGACTGAAAATCTACTCTGCAGTGAACAGTATTTTATTTTTCATTAATATTGTATATGTTATGTTATTTTCACCTATGCACCCACCAGAGATGCAGTCAATATTCCCCCCCCCCTTTCATTTTATAGCTACCTCTTCTCTTCCATTCCACTTTCTGTTTTATTTTCATGAATTTCATTCCTGTCACTTAAAGCTGAGTATCTCTTAACCTTATTTCACTCCATTTATTAATCTGTGTTTCCAGCAAAAAATGTGTGCTGATACGGTTTAGTGCCAGCTTCATTTCTGCTCCTTTTTCTTTTCCAAACTTTTCTTTTCTTTTTATCTTTCAACACACACTTCTTTTCAAGTTTTTTTTTTTTTGGGTGTAATATGTTTAATAAATCAAATGCTTTCTAGCCACCTCTCCCAAGCTTTTCAAATGGCACAGTTACTTATTGTTTTCCTTTAGATTTCTGTGCACCCACATCATATCCAGTTGTTGGGGTGACTGCCTGGTAAACTTCCTACAAGCAAAACTTAGCATCCCTCCCTGTACAGGCAGTCCCTCACCTTTTATCCCAAAACTGCAAATTCCCTGATGCAGGATCCTTGGAATAGTATGCTTATGCATATGGGGCTTCATGCAATGCATACAAGCCACTGGCCTTATGTTTTTGTGTAATAGTAGCTTCTTGGTAGGGTCAGAATGGACAATTGCATGGCTGTTGGGTCACAGGTTCTTATGAGGAGTGGTTTTCCTTCTAAACATTTATTTTTTTCCAGGAAAGACATTCTGAGCTAGTAACGGCTCATTTCCAGAAGCTTCACTGGCAGGGAAGGGGGGAACAGTACAAAACAGTAAATATCATAAAGTGCACACAAAAAATAAGCAAAATAAAGAACAGTAACACCTCTCATAGTTGTTTTATGTAGTTATCTGACTTGTTATGATGTGTGTTTTTTCCAGGATGTACAGTGTACTGCAGTATTTCTGATTTATATATTTATATTCTAGTGAAGACCACAGAGTTGTCTGCCTATTCATAGGATTCCAGTTCTTTGACTAAAAAAAAAAGTCTTTTGTCTGTTTTTTTTATGTATCAGACACTTCTCTTACACTCAGCATTATATAGTTACTGCATTTCCAGTTGAGTGGTACGTTTAGTTATAATTCATCAGGTTCCTTGATTTGGTTGTGCCATTTCCATCCCTGATCTTTTCTTTTTTCTTTTTATAGTTTCTATTGCAGTCATATTTTCCTTTCATAGCCTCTACGTCTTAATTAACCCCAATGCATTGTGTCATTTTGCTACATAGTTGCTTCTCCCCTTTCTCAGTTTTATGGCTGCATGGTGATGTCACCATGCTGATGTGTTGCTATCAGTAGTAGGGGAAAGGATTGACATGATTGTGAGACCGTGGTCATCCACTGAGTAGTTTGGCTCATATTACTCTACTGGTCTCTCCATTTACTACAGTGGCATGCACCCCTGCCTGAAGTACATAGTACTATTTCTAGAGCCCATTTAATATGTGTGCCTGTTAATAGAGCTTAAGGCAATAATTGCTGTAATTCCTATTGAAACACATTCATCATTTTAAGGGCATATAAGATAAATAGCTTTGGAACGGCTAGCTAACTTCCATAAACAATGAAAATATAATTACATTTCAATGGCATTTTTCAGTCTGCAAGCTGTTCTGCATTCCACTACTGCCTGCTCTCAGATTACTTTCCAAAACATTGGAGTTTTAACCCTTGATTATCTTAGTAGTTAATCTTCAGCTTTCTTGTGTTAAAGACATCGAAGTTAACGTTTTATTTTAGCTGCCTGTTTTGTGAATTTCCCTGTTCAGACCCATAAAAGCATTTTGTTTTTACAGTTGATTTTTTTAAAATTCCTCACCTCTTTCATTTTATTTTACTGTCCAATGTACACTTCCACATTTACATTTTTTATTTCTTTGGAACAGCTAGCTAACTTCCATAAACAATGAAAAGATGATTTTCTTCCAAAGGCACTTCTCAGTCTGCAAGTTCTCCTGTATTCCACTGCTACCTGCTCTCAGATTACTTTGCAACACATTGGAGTCTTACCCCTTGATTATCTTGATAGTTATTCTTCAGCCTTCTTATGTTAGATACATATAAGTTTGTATTTTAATTTAGCTGCCTGTTTAGTGAATTTCCTTGTTCAGACCCATAAAGACATTTTGTTTTTATAGTTTTTTAACCTTCTCACCTCTCTCATTTTATTTTGCTGTCCAGTGTCCACATTTACATTTTTTATTTCTATTTGATCAAGCATCACAGTGTGTGAGGCTAGCAAGGACGAATGTTCAAAGTTGTAGCTATAGCAGTCTGTATATTGAGGGCCCAGCAATCCTCAAACAGTTCAATGCCCCTCTGTGCATGCAGAGGTCCTGGAAAAGCTTGTAAGGGAATCTGGGTCTATCATGTCCAACCCGTTACTGTTAATAGTAACTTATTATTGCAAGGGACTCTGGGTCCATCATATCCAACCACTGAATGTAGCATACTGTAGTAATTTAATGTTGTAAGGGACTTTGGGTCCATCATGTTCAACCACTCATTGCAACATAGTGATGTAATGTAATGTTGTAAGGGAATCTGAGTCCATCAGGTCTAACTCCTTACTATTACGTATCAATTAAATGTTGTAAGGGACTCTCGGTCCATCATGTCCAACTCCTCACTGTAACATAATAATTTAATGTTATAAGGGACTCTAGGTCCATCATGTCCAGCCCTTTACTGTAATATAGTAATTTTATTTTGTAAGGGACTCTTGGTCCATCATGTCCAACCCCCCACTTTAACATTGTAATTTAATGTTGTTAGGGACACTAGGTCCATCATGTCCAACCCCTCACTGTAACATAGTATGTTAATGTTGTAAGGAACTCTAGTTCCATCATGCCCAGTCCCTCACAGTAATATAGTAATTTAATGTTGTAAGGGACTGTAGGTCCATCATGTCCTACCCCTCATTATAATATATTAATGCAATGTTGTAAAGGAGTCTAGGTCTATCATGTTGAGTCCCTCACTGTTTAACAAGAGTTATTGTAAGTCTTAGGAAGTATCTGTATTCCAAAACAGACATGTTACTTTATTTTAATTAACTGAAGAAACGTTGATCCCTCCTGTTACAGAAAGTGAGTGGATTAAACTTTTTTAAAACCAGAGCCACATTACACCTAGGGATTGAGCAGTCATCCTCAGCTTGATGCAGAGGACTGAGGAATAGGCTTCAACTATCCAGGAGACCAGGGTATACCACTTTTGCTGAGAGGGCTGGGTGTGGGCATGGAAAAGGGTGAGGGGCAGACACAGAGAAGGATCTGTGGCAGCCAGTTGTAAGAGGCATGCTGGTTAAGGCATGGGTGAGAGATGTGTGACACAAACACAGAGCAGTCAGAGGCATATGAATATTGCTTCTATTTGAAAACCTAAAGCTACCACTGTTAATATAGCTAGGCAGTCACAAGAAGCAAAACCACAATGCTGCTTTCCCTCCCACTCCAACACTGGTGCCCAATTCTGGGGTTGGATGGTAAACTAAAATGAAAAGTAAGTAGCCACTTGCTGTCCAACCCTGGTGCCACCAAACTCCCCCCATTCTGGTACCAAGTGCCCAACTCTGAAGTCAGACAGTAAATAAAAAAAAAGTAGGTGGACAATGACAGCAAAACTCCGGTGCTACCAACCCCCCATTCTGACTCCAGGTGCCCCACCCCCAGGTTCAAGAGTCCATGAAAAAAAGTCAGCAAACACTGGGACCCCAACTCCAATGATGTTTTAGAAAAAAATGTTAGTTGTTTTTTGCAGTACTGTATTGTAGCATTGCTCCCTGATATTCCTTGTACAATGGCACTTCTGTGTACTTGTCATTCATACATCAAATAAAAAACAGTTGTACTCCATAGTCAGCAGTAAAACTTTATCCAGCTTCATAAAAAAGCATATGCAAATTCGTTGAATGAATACTCAAAACAACAATAGTGCAGTTGTGTAATGAATAGCAGGGAGCAATGCTATGCCAGACTGGGGGCAAAAACAACTAATGTTTCACTCCAGAAGTGGAGCTTCATCAAAGTTAGCACAGTAACAATGCAGAAATGCCCTTATATTATCCACCACCAGTGATGTGTACAGATTTAAAATTTAAAACAATGAATGTGACACATCCTCAGGATATGAGCAGGCATTAATAAAATTACAGCTGGCAATTAAGATAATGAAAAGTATAATTTCAAACCTGATATAAACTACCCACAAGGCATAGTTTCACAGTTCCTTAGTGTATGCAATTAGAAAAAAGCTTTACATATAAACTAAAATATCAGGAAATATAAATTTATATAGAAGTCTGTTTTGTGGATGTTGGGGTGAAGCACTGAGGATATAATATGTACAGGTATTCATTTATATATCCCTTCTCTTGACAGAAATTTTCTTTAAGACTGTGGAATCAATGAACTCTGCAGTACAATGATTCCAAATGTCAGGAATCTATTCTAAAAACAACATAGAAAAAGCAGGACATTATTATATCAGCACTTAGGCATAATGGATCTATACCTTGGGGGAATCACTATAGCACAGGTGTGAATGAGTGCTTTGAACTTGTGCACTTTCTGTAAGATTTCTATAGACAATCTTTATTTCCAGTATATGAAGATGGCATACTTTGCAATAATAGTTTTTCTTTATTGTAGTATGACTAAATGAGCATCTGATGCAATAATGTCCTGCTTTTTATTGTTTCATAGAATGTATGCCTGACATTCGTATTTTGTGTCACATAGTTTATTGGCTCCACTGTGCTACAGAAAATGTCTTGCAAGTGAAGGAATATATATGAATGAACACCTGAACATGTTATATCCTTAGTGCTACACCCCAGCATGTGCAAAATGGACTTCTATATAAATTTTAATTTCCTGATATTGTGGTTTATATGTAAAGCTTTTTTTAATAATTGCATGTACTAACCAACTGTTAAAAACATGCCTTGTAGGTAGTTAATACCATGTCTGATTTTATACTTTTCATTAACTTTATTGCCAGTTGTAACTTCATGAGCCTCCTTGTATCCTGGGGATGTGTTTCATTAGTAACAGACTGCTAATGTCTCTTTCATATATGACACTGTATGCCAAAGTACATGTAATATGACACATTTTAAATAGAACCTTTAACAATAAAACACCATACTAATTGCTGATATGGACATTAACTAAAACAATTTACTGTATAATCTGTAATATTTTATATGCCTAGCTAGTTATTTATTTTATGTTGTCGCTATTGCCGCATTTTGCTGTGCTTAATGGCAATTATTCTTTTACTATGATTTGTGTTTCTGCTGTAATTATCTTTCTGTGAAACTGCACTGTATTGAAAGTTTCTTTCTGAGAAACTGTTGAAATTGTTCTGTATTGTACCTCACTTGTTGATCTCCCAGGTTGTCCCTGAAAAAGGGACTGCTATTGTCTCAGTGGAATTACCTGGTTACTAAAATTCAAATAAATAAATAAAATCATTTTGCAGCAGGATTAGCTCTGACTAGAATGTGTTCTAGATTGGTATATATTACTGTTACTGATGTAGTCTTACTGTTTTTTTTTCTTTTTTGTAGCTCAGTGTTAACTCCAATTGGATTTTTTTGCCACTAGCTGCAACTTAATTTTCCATTCCTGTTTCATGTGGTATTATGTTGGAAAGTGCTGAAAAGTGCTACTCTTTGTATGGCAGGGCACTTGATCACTTGACTTGTTTTGGCTCATACATGACTGCAAATCTCTCTGTAGTGAGTTTTTTTTTTATTTATGTTTCTTTATTACCATATATATTGTTATTTTTGACTGTGCACCCAACTGAGATGAAGAGCAATTGAAAAGATCACCTATCACCTCTGGAATAGCTCTGTACACCTCCCTTTTATTTTATAGCTATGTTACTTCCATTACACTTTGTTTTATTTTTATTAATTTCATTCCTCTCACTTGTATTATGTGTTATGTGGAATAACTCCTATTGTTATTATTTTCTTTACAAAAATTGTCAACTGTGCAGATGTATTTGTAAAAAATGAATTACTGTATAATAGTGAGAATTTTTTAAATGTTATTTGCCTAACCATACTCATGCTTGTCTACCCACTTACTCAGTCTCCTACTTGTTTCTGTCCTTGTGCTAAATAATTCTTGTTGTTTCATATCAAGGGGTTGTTGATTTTCATGTTGTGTGTCTGGGGTGGAGCAGCAATAAAAGATAAACTATGCAATGCCCTCAATAACACATCTACCCCCAGTTTACCTTTACCTAACACCAATTTCTTAGGCATTGTACAGTAAGATCTTCCTTTAGGAGAACTACGTATAATGAAATGTGCAAGATTTACATTGACATTTGGATATATGCACTTTAATATAATACTAGTTGTGTGTGTGTATGTGTACTGTATAACAGTCTCTATAAAAGCAACTGAACACATCAAATGTCTTAGCAAACATGTCTAAACATTGGGTTTATCTTCCACTGTGTTACAAGATATAGTTGTCTCAGCAGTGTTTGCAGTTAAGGTACAGTACCTTCATGTATATGATGGCCTGGTTCTGTTGAGCTGATTGCTATGACAGTGCATAGAATAATGCAAAACATATAAGTAGCTGTAACACAGATGGTGGCATTATTTTTTTTTTTATCTGCCCTTTCTCAGTGTACCGTACTTTGATTAAGTTAGTGTATGCAATGGCAGTTCATGTACTATATATGTTTAAGCCCATGAAACACCCTTATTTAGTTAATGCATTTGCAGCCGTAGAGGCTCTGCCCATGCTTGTTATTGTTTACCATAGATTGCACATCCTGTTCTGACTACTGTCACTTTATGAATTGATAGCCATAAAAGGGTTACTAGATGCACTGACTACTACTCCCTGCAGAGGGGCACAGTGAAATCAGCTGGAGTATGTGGCAGTTTCTCATTACTCTCTGCTCTCCTAGTAGCAGTCAGTCAGTGTACAGCACAGCATGTATGCACTTTGAGCAACGTTGCATTTTTGCACCACTATTTTGACTTCAAGTATAAGAGTAATACATTTATTTACATTTTATTACTGACTGGATGGTGCTTTTTCTTGATGCATAAAATAGAAGCATTAATTTTAGAACTGAGCACTATCAACTTCCATGTTAGTGAATGCCCTCAATATTTGACATGGAATATTTTAAGTGCCTGGCTTGTTTTTGTTAAGTTTTACTGAGGTCTGGTGGCAATCCTTAATAGACAGTTGAAGTGCTACATTGATGGGCATTTAAAGTAGCCAAGGTGGGGTGTCATAAGGCAATGGGGTAGCAGAAACTGCCCCCCTCAGGCTGAGATGGAGGGCAGAGAATTTCTGGGGAAAGAATTCTGACAAAAATGAAGGAAACCAAGGGTGCAAGGGATCTGCTTGGGAGGAAGGAAGGAAGAGAACCAGGCAGTATGCAAAGGAGAAGAACACCTAGACAACATGAGAAGTACAAAAGTAGGACTAACAACATCTGGACAGCCATGTGAGCCAGTGCTAGAAGTCTGGGAAATAAGATACCAGACCAGAAGGCCACCATGGCTGAGGCAGGTCTGGATATTGCAGCTATCACCAAAATGTGGTGCACAAACAACCATAGCTGGGAAATGGCCATGCCTGTCTACACAATGTTTAGAAGGAACAGGGTAGGAAAGAAAGGTGGGGGAGTGGTGCTTTATGCTAAGGAAAACATCAAAGCGATAGAGGTACAGGGAGAATGGGGGGATCAATGTGTTGTGGTTCAACCTCGAGTCTGGAAATGGAGCCACCATTCACATGTGGAAGAAGTAAACAGGGAGAGGACATAGGTAAAGAGATGTTGGAAAACATAGGCAAAATGGCTAAGAAGGGGGAGTTGGTGCTGGTGGGGGCTTTAATTTGCCAGATGTAGAGTATAGTCTACCTTCTACAGCATCAGCTAGGAGCAGAGACATCTTGGACTTCCTGCAGGGGACATTCCTCAGTGGGTCAGTGAACCTACTCAAGGTGGGGCAATACTGGACCTGGTACTTAAGGATGGGGGCAGTGTGGCAGACATCTGTGGGGTGTCATCTGGGGACCAGTGGTCATCACACAGTATGATTTAATGTAAGAATTACAGCAGAATCAGCTACACAAGGGCAAGGGTCCTAGATTTCAGTAGGACTGACTTTACAATGATGGGGGAATGCACCTGAGAAGACCTGGTGGGTGGAGATGTCAAGGGGAGTGTTGGAGGGAACATGGGACAGAATAAAAGAGATCATAGTAAGGGCTACAAACTGGTACATCAGGCAAATAAGCAAAAGCAGAAGGAGGAGATCATTATGGTTCCCAAGGGAAGTGGAAGAAAAGGTAAGGGCAAAAAGAGTGTCATTTAGAAGGTATAAGGAGACCCAGAGGTAGGAGGACAAGGAGGTGTATCTGGGGAAATGGATGGAGGCAGGCAAGGCAGTAAAGAATGCAAAAGTACAAGCTGAGGAAAGAATAGCCCAGATGGTATCAAAGGGGGACAAGACATTTTTCAGGTACAGTAGCAGCCACAGACACTGCCAGCTATTTCATGAAATGTCTGTGATATTTCAAGATATATCTAATGCTTTCTCCATTTCTACAGCAGGGGCAGCAGAGAGAAACTCTTCAGAAATTTTTGTGAAATATCTGGAAATTGCTGGCAATGTCTGTGTCTACTACTGTATATCAACAAGAAAAGGAAAAACAAGTGAGGGATTGCACGGTTAACAAAGGAGGCAGGAGGTTATATTGAGGAGGATCAAGAAAAGGCAAATATTTTAAGCAAATATTTCTGCTTAGAATTCACAGTTGAGGGGGAATGGGAGGGACCACAAATAAGCACCAAAAGATTGGGGGGATTGGTGGAGGGAAATGGACACCAGTCACTTTTCTGAGGAGAGGGTCAGGAAACACTTGCTAATCTGAGGATGGACAAAGCCATGGAACCAGACGGGGAGCATCCAAGAATGTTAAAGGAGCTTAGGGAGGTGCTAGCTGTACCCCTGATAGACTTGTTTAACAGTTCACTGAAGATCAGCATTGTCATGGAGGACTGGAGAAGGGCGGACATAGTCTCACTTCACAAATGTGGTAGCAAGGAGGAGGTGAAGAAATACTCCTTACTTTACATGGTCCCAGGTTAAAACAAAGTGGGTTTGCCTGCTCAGTTTTACTCTTTCTAACAGACAAAGTCTGCATTGGTGGGGGAATGTGTGGTGGGAATAGTGGACACTGTATATACTGTATTTTGTCAAATTTGGTCACAGTGAAATTGCATGCCTTTGGGTAGCATTTGGCAGGGCAGGCAGAGCATCAGATATAATACATGACTAGATAATCTAATCTGATATGTAAGAAAATAAATAATGTGATATAAAATGATGATACAACATAATTTAATATAGGATCATTTTTAATATTATTAATATTAGTTTTTGCCAAGGAAACATGAATCATAAACTTGAACTCATGATTTGAGCTTGCCACATGACTCCCTTCCCTCATGCTAATTTCACAAGCTGTAATTAACAGTGTATGGGGGGGCTTTGAGGAACTGAGTAATAAATGCAAGATTTCTTTTTGAGGAAATAGACTTTACATTTCTAGATGGATCACTTCTTTTCTGAGCAGGAGAAGCGGAAGCACTTGAAGAAGGAAGAGAGGGAAATGGATGTGCTACTGGATTGCTCGGGATGATTTCATCACCAGATGCACTGGATGACTGGCAGGGAAGGCTACTGTATCTGCACTGTAGTGAGACTGAAACAAAAGGATTTCTGGGGACTCAGGACTGGTGTCTTTGGCCCTACTATTATGCACTGTGCCGTTGCTCTTACAGCACCACAACCATGACTTAAAGTTCCTGTCTCACCTTGACAAGCTCCTTCTTCGCCAGCACCACATGCAGAAATTGCATTGGTGAATCTGGCTTGGTGGCACATTTGTCTGCTTCTTTCTTCACCCTGCATCCATTTCCCTGCCTATTCTCTTCATATTTTCTACATACATCAACAATATACACATGACAGATTAGGACATCACACAGCCACTGTAGGTTGTTAACAATAGGCCTCAAGGATTCTTGAATGCCCACGTTACTTGGTGCAGACACAAGTCGCAGTGCTGTTCCACTCATGAGTGGAAAGGGAAGAGCGACACCATCAGGCCACACACCCTACTAACAGAAGATGCCCTGCCCCACTGAGAGATCTTTGTATCTCACATAGCAATATACTTTACTTTGTACTCACTAACTGGCTGGCAGGTTCAGATACTCCGGCATAAAATATAAAGATGGATTTATGTGCCAAGCTGCACCACCAGCAGTTAGTAAAAAAAATATTTATCAAAAAAATCCTTTAATATCCCACCTGCACCTGTCCCAGTCTGCTAAATTTATTCTTTCCTGTTGTAGGGGGCAAAATAAATAAATAAAATTAGAAAAAAAAGTATAGCATTCTGTGCACTCAAAGTTCAAGTCAAGTTTCTCTTTATTGTTTGACAAGATGTGTCAATACAATTTGTTAAAAGAATAATTTAATATGTTAAGATAAAAAAAATTCACAGTACTAACACTCAATTATGTGAAATGAATCATACAATAATAGTACTCAATCAGCAAGAAAAGAAAAACATGACATGCTATAAATGATCAGTAAAAATCTTTTGATAAAAGATTGTTAAGGTGTGTTTTCCATTAAACTATCCATCCTGATGTTCCTGCTTTCTGATCCTCTCTGCAACTTTGTTTGCAATGTGAAGCTTTTTCAGTGAGATTACTTTAGGAGAGAGGCCACAGATTATAATACTTCTTTAGAGGTAGATTTGAATATGTAAGTGATCATGTTATGGCATTCTGTTTATTTATTTATTTGTTCGGTAACCAGGTTGGTGCTTTGATCTGAATACCTTTTCTCAGGCACAACCTGGGCCAGAAACTGACACAAACAGAATAAAATACAGTTAGAGAACAGCAAGGATCATATAGAGAACATAACAGGGGATCCAGTGTAGATCAAGCTAACAAAGAAAATATAAAGTAAACAGTACCAGATACATTAACGATTGAGCATACCAAGATATAAAACATTTAGGTAAACAGGGTAAGGTTGCTCTATCATTAAACAATAGGAATAACAATAGTATTCAGGGTGAAAGAGGTGAGTGGAGCACTAGAGGGGGGAGGGGGTAAGGGTGGGCTGCAAGGGAGGTGCAGCCAGTGCTAGCAGCCTGTGGGCAGATGCAGGTCATGAAGGACAGAAAGTACATGCTTAATAGGAATTTAGATTTAGAGGGGGGAATGTAGGGAGGAGGGGAGGTCATTCCATAGTGTCGATCTGGCTGCAGAGAAGGTTCTTAGGCCCATCCTCATAGTTATGTTAGGATGTTCTAGTTGGAGGTGAGAAGACTGGCATAGATTGCAGCAGTAGGTTCTGGGATGTATAAGAAGGGATAGTGGAGAGTAGGAGGGATTCTGCAAAGTATCAGCAATGGTGTGGGCCAGCAGGTAGGACTCTGTGCACTCTGTACAACTAGTACTCTTTAACTACATTCTTTTGTCAAATCTTTCAAAATTCCCCCCCTCACCCTACACCTTTCCCAGTCTTCTACATTCACTCGGCTTTGCTCCTGATGCAGGGATGGTAGAGGGCTGCAGCCTCACACTGTGCACTCTCTTCTCTGCAGCATGATTTTACCAGCCTTCCCTCCTGAAACTACTGTTAAAGATAGTGACTTAATCAACTGGAATGATACATGATGTGGGAACAATTACAAGTACAGTGCACAACTTGCAGAAAATAAATCCTGCATCTCTATAGAATTCAGCAGGAAATTCCACCTACTGTAATTCCACGGAATTCTGTTGGAAGGGGAATTCTGAAATTGTGAAAGTGGAATGTTGAGTATATAATCTGATTCTGTCATTTATGCAAGCTGCAGATTCACTTTATACAAACTGCAGAATAATATTCATAGGAATACATAATCTGAAGAATATTATTCTGCGGTTAACATAAAAGTACTTTCTGCAATTCCTCGAAATAAAAAAAGAAATTCTGACAAGCACTGTGGAAGCAGACTTGCCATTTTGCATAAATTCTGCATTCTGCACAGCTCTGTTCAGCATGTATTTTGCATATAACATTCTCCCTATTACAGTTCTACTTCAAATATGAGGCAGCTATACTTGGGCTCCCATATAATTTATAATACATCCTTCATAATCTCCTCTAATTCAATAGCATCTTGCTGCAACATTCCATATTCTTGCTTTCCAAGAACATCTGGGGGAGGGCTGCAGTAAGCATAGACAGAAGCTTACTGAAAATTCTACCCATGCAGTTTTTTAAACATTAATAAACAATTTATTCAATGTCTTCAGTATAGCATGATAGTAGCAGTACTTAACAATGGTATTAGAATATTTATACACCTGCCGATTGTATTAAGATGTGATGCAAGAAGTAAGGAAGAGTTAGCACATTATTCCAACCAGGATGACTGTATATGTATGATCCAACCAAAAGTCAAATAAACTCTATATATTTCTACTGTATATTAACAAATCTTTCTCACATATATGTTTCAGAAAAAAATGGATTTACAGCACTTCTTCAAAGGAGTTGTATTTTTCCTGACCACTGCTGTTGGCTTGAGTGGTAATGTGGTAATTCTGGTGTCCCTGTCCAGCATCGCCCGCCAGGAGAGAAAGATGATGCCTGCAGACATAATAATAACCTTCTTGACAGGGTCAAACCTGGTACTTCTTTTAACTGTAGGGCTTCCCAATTCCCTGTTTGACTTTGGGATTAAATATTTCGGTACTGACCTTGACTGCAAAGTTGACCTCTATTTAGACAGAGTGTCTAGAGTTATGACCATTAGCTTAACCTGCCTGCTCAGTTGTTTCCAGTGTGTGACTCTCGCCTCTTCTAATCCAAAGTGGGCTCCAGTAAAAACTAACATACAAAAATATCTCATACCTATAATTTTTTTTCTTGGAGTGCTGAGTATGTCATCTAGCATTAACACAGCTCTCTTTTCAGTTGTCACCACTAACCTTACAGATCATAAACCCACAGTCCAGCTAGGGTACTGTTTTGTGATTTACCCAGACCGGCTTTTATTACAAGTCATTGGCTTTATCATGTTCACTCGGGATCTAATATTTGTCATCCTCATGGCTCTGGCCAGCAGCTACATTTTGTTAATTCTGCACAGACATGGAAAGCAGATGAAAGGAAAGAGGAGCTCTGACCGAAACAAAGAAACCACAACGGAGCGGCAAGCAGCTAAGATGGTTGTATCCTTTGTTACTCTCTATGTGACTTTTTTTGGGATAGAAAACAGCATTTGGTTTTACCAGCTCTCAGATAAGAATGCACATCCAGATCTAAGTGATGCCCGCCATTTCTTGTCCTTTTGTTTTCCTTCTTCATTTCCTGTTGTAATGGTTGTCTTCAACCAGAAAATTAGAGACAAGTTAAAGTGTAGTTTTGCAGACCAAGTGGTTACATAGAAACATAGAAGTTGTCAGCAGATAAGGACCACTTAGCCCACCTAGTCTGCCCTAAATTCCCTACCTATAGTGCCACCAGATACCCTACTTGGACTCCGGCATACTGGAGAAATGATAACCCCCAGGTCTCTTTCCTGTTTTATGTCTTCTAATACTCCCACCTCCCCCAAGTCAGTACTTTGCCTCTGGCTCTTGCCTCCAAGATTCCTTTGTGTCTATCCCATGCATTATTAAATCCTTTGATCATTCTAGCCCCCAACACTTCCTCTGGGAGGTTGTTCCAAGCACCCACCACTCCCTCAGTGAAGAAGTACTTTCTCACATTTCCTCTCAGCCTCCTCCTCCCCCCCAGCCTCATATTGTGCCCCTTGGCCTTGAGCATCTTTTCCTTTGGAAAGTGCTCCTTTCCTGTACCTAGTTTATTCCTGTGAGGTACTTGAATGTATCTATCATATCCCCCCATTCCTTTCTGTCTTCTAGAGAATACATATTTAAATTCTTAAGCCTTTCTCTGTAGAGCTTCTAATACAGGACTTGTATCATTTTGGTTGCCCTCCTTTACATTGCCTACACCGTATATATGTCCTTTTGGAGATGGGGCCTCCAGAACTGTACACAGTACTTGTGATGAGGCATCATCAGCGATCTATACAGGGGTACTATTACCTCCCTCTTTCTGCTGGTAATACCCCTGCCTATACATCTGAGCATTCCCCTAGCCTTTCCCACTGCCTCGTCACACTGTTTAACTACCTTCAAGTCATCAGAAATGATACCCCCAGGTCTCTTTCCTGTTTTGTGTCTGCTAATACCCCCCCCCCCAAGTTGATACATTGCCCCAGGGTTTTTGTACTCTAAGTGCATAATTTTCTTTTTGAAATTCAACATCTTTATCAGTTTTTGAATTAACAGAGAGTGAAAGTCAAGATGAAAATGGAGCAGGACAAGAACACCCCCCCAAAACCCATTAATGGAAAAAGGACACCAGAATATCATTGGCACAAATAAACCAGAAAAGAAAATAACATACTACTTTACCCAATCCCCCAATGCATAACTTTTTTGCATTGAATCTTAGCTGCCAAACTCATGACTATTCTTCTAACTTCCGTAGATTCTCCGTCATTCTTTCAACCCCACCCATGTATCTTCTCTGTTGCAGTTTTTTTTTTTGCCATCCACGAATAGGCACACCTTCCCCTCTGGTTCTTCTGCAATGTCACTAATAAAGATATTGAAGAGGACCGGGCCTAACATTGATGCATGAAGTACCCTACTAGTCACCTTGCCCTCTCCAGAGTGTACACCATTTAACACCACTCTTTGGCCCCTGTCACCAAGCCAACTCGCCGCCCATTTTACTATTTTAGAATCTTCTCCTGGGCTACTCAGTTTGTTTACCAGCCTTCTATGTGGAACAGTGTTGAAGGTTTCTGAAATCCAGATAGGTCACATCAACTACATCTCCCTAGTCTACTTCCTTTGTTACCCAGTCAAAGAACTCGTTCAGGTTTCTGTGACAGGACCCCCCCCCCCAAAGTGAATCCATGTTGCCTCAAATCTTGTCGAACTCTGGTAACAAGGTGTTCTCCAATCCTTTCCTACAGTAGTGATTCCATTACTTTGCCCACTACCAAAGTCAGAGTTCCCAAAGTATGTTCCCAATTGGGAGGAAACTAACCAATCCCAAGGGGCTCTTAATACCACACTTGAAACATAGTAAGATATTGATGTATGGTTGGAAGGGACAATTGGCCCATCATGTCCACCCCTCCCCTGCTTTATAAGTGGGTATGAAATAAATTTGCTGTGCAAACATATACCAGTTTATGATGGTTGCCTACCCACTCTGCCACTCAGGGTGCTAGGTGATTCCCCTGTTAATCATAAATGTGTCCAGGCTTACCTTAAAAGCCTGTACAGCATTTATGTCCAATGTCTCTACTGGAATACTGTTCCATAGGTTTACCACCCTCTACCAATGGACTCAGTGTGCCTTTTGTATTGAGGAGACCAGGGCTGTATGTAGTACTCAAGATGAAGCCTGATCAGAGCCTTTTAAAGAAGAAGGATTACTTCCACTGCTTTACTGGTCACCCCCTTTTGATGCATTTCAGCATTCTGCTGGCCCCCTTGACTTCAGTTGTTCATCACTTGGCCTGCTTCATCCACTTGTCTGTTATGACCCCAGGTTCTTTTCCTCCTTGATGGCAGCAACAGAAGTCCAACACACAGTGTGTAGTTCCTACCTCAGTTTTTTTTTCCCAGGTGTAGCACCTTGCATTTGACTTCATTGAATTTGGGACTCCAGGAGTAAGACCAATTAACCAGATTATTCAGGTTGCATTGAAATTTGTTCCCAGTGTCAAAGGTGTCCACCATCTTCATCAGCTTAGTGTCATCAGCAAATGTAAGAAACCTGTTGGAAACCCCAGCTTCCAGATCATTGACGAAGATGCTGATGAGTGGTGAACCCAGCACTGATCACTGAGGGATGTCACTGATTACACCGCTCCTCTTGGAGTAGTTTCTATTTAACACAGCCCTCTATTTTCTGCACCCATGTCAGTTAGCCATCCACTTTGGGTGTGTCTTGTGTATAACACACTGGTTAACCATACTCAGACGTTTGTTACGCACCACAGAATCAAAGGCATTGTTGAAGTCAAGTCAAATAGTTGTAGTAAGTGCCCAGGCAGCCTTCTCTTCTATAGAAGATGAACCCCTTTCTTGAACTGGGGTCACCCAAACAACTAGAGTTCACAACTATATCAGAAAAAAGTGTTGTATATCAGCATACAGTACATGCAATGTTTCGTGGCCCCTCCAACACTTTGTTGGGCCCACTGGTAAACTGTGTTCAATCTGTTAAAAATACCAAAAGCAGCCATTACATTTCCCAAAACATAATCCTTTATAGTTCATGCCACCGGTGCAACTAATTTGTGCTCTCTGCACCATATTGTAACAAATTACTGCTATACTGTTCCATTAATTACTAATATGAGGATACACAATTATGTGTTACCCACATTCTACTACTGTGTGTTCTTTATCACTCATAAGTAGAGATGAAGTAGAGTATTTAATTAAGCTCCGTAGAAATTCTTCCTTGGCGCTCCTGGAGTGAAGGGTGAATTTGCAGAGTGATCCACAAGTGAAGCGGAGTACTTTATGTTATGACGTAACGCAAAGTCCATTGAAAACAATGACTTGTGCAATACTCCGCCTTCCCAAACCACTACTCCATCCATTCTAAGGTGAAGTACATTGAAAACAATGTACTTCACCTCACTCCTTGTTTTTAAGCTCCAAAGGCGAATTTTGCAGTGATTCATGGGATTTCAGGTCACATGGGCTCTAGATTGTTCTGCACAGCCTCAGTTTGGGGTAGTGTGTGTATGAAGCTATAGGAGACAATCTGCTCTGAGAGCTCTCTGCGATTCAAACCTTCTAAAAGCTGTTAAAAAAATCTTTCTGGGTCATTTCTTTGCTGGAACTTTAGTTCATCGATTACAGGAAACCCTCCTGTGCTCATATCATTGAGCGTTTACTGTTTGTGTGTGGATTTTGAATGTTAATGTACAATATTCAGTCTATGTACTGAGAGACAGTGGAAGTGTGCTTTGGGGGAGGGGTGTATCTGTGGTATAGATATATTAACTTGGAGAAAAAGACAGTGCTTTCTGTTTTGGTGATATTTTTCTTGTTTAACTGTGTTAATGTACACACAGTAATATTTTCAATAATACTTGCCATTTTTTTGCTGATTGTTGTGGTGCAGCAGTGCATAATTTTAGTTTGTTTAAAATATGTGGTTATATTACTGAAGTTTTCAATTTGCTACGCATTACTTAGTGTGTGTGTGTGAGTATGTGTGTGACGCTTGTCATCAAACCAGACATCTTTTATTGTGCCACACAATTTCAGCAATGTGAACCTGTTATCCACTGCAGCTGTGTAATTTTTGTACTTTGTGGTATCTTTACTGGTATTAGAACTAGTGACTGTTACTGCAGCAGTGCGGTAAACTGCCCCCCCCCGCGGCCTCCCCCAACCAGCAAAGGTATTCTTTTCCAGATTTTAATTTCAGATGGTGAGCACTAGTTAGATGTTGGGCCTTTTGCATCTAGATCTCTTTAGTGCACAGCGCAATCTTAATCTGTCTGTGCATTTGCATCTCTTTAGGGCCCAAACTCCATCTCTAACTTAAGTCACAGTTGTTTCTTTGGTTTCCCTTCAGAGTGCTGGACAGGTGTGGTGCATAATTCTGCATGAACATTGTACTCATTAATATTCATTTTTAAGTCAGGGCCTCATCACAAGTTACTCATGATACAGATCATGTTCTTCATCAACACGGTCACAAATGCAGTCACAAATCATGATTTACGATCACATCACAAATCACATTAATTTTTTTAATAATTACTTGGATGTATTGTAAGCCTGTTTTGTAGTATTTCTCCATGCTTCACCACCCACCACTGTACTCATTAATGTTTATTTTCAAGTCAGGGAGTTTTGTGCCACACCTCATCGGGGCCCAGGGAAGTACAGCCATAGGCATTCATATTTCTTCATCATCGCGGTCACAAATGCAGTCACAAATCACGATTTACAATCATGTCACGAATCACAACATTAATTTTTTTACTATTTACTTGGATGTATTCTAAGCCTGTTTTGTAGTATCTCTCCAGGCTTCACCATCCCACCATGGTACTCATTAATAAATGTTTTTTAAGGGAGGGAGTTGGACAGTGTCTGCAGTACATACATAGACTGGAAAGAAGACTGAATGCACACATGCAGTTTAGCATAGTATACCTGCACTGCTCAGAATACAAAAGTGTCACACATATGGAAGACAACAAAAAAAGGGCATAATTACATACAAGAGTCGGGGATGGTGGAGGAATACAGTTTATAACACAGCAAGGAAGGTGTGGGGGGCACATGGTGCGAGGAAAAAAAAAACTAAGGTGGGATCCCATGGTGATCCAGCAGCAGTTCCAGCATGAACATAATTTGCAACTGATGTCCCTCTATGTGATCCAGCCACTGCTCCACAGCACTCATCCTCTCATTGTTCTCCTCAACAGCACTCCAGAGAACTGCCAAGTCAGCCTGTGTTATACGCAGTTCTCTGGGGTCCACACATTCTACAGGCTGACCTGCTGGTGGTGGTGGGGGGGGTGCTGGTGGAGCAGCAGGTGCTGCTGTGGCCCTCCTTTTCTTAGGGATGCTGCAATGCACAGTTGCACTGTCTGCCACAGAATGGCCAGCAGGTACAGGCATGGTCCATTCTGTGGCAGCCTGCCACTCCAACTGCTGGTGATTGAGCATATGGGTGCACCCTCCCTCAGTCCCCAGGTGAGTCCCCCAGGGGCCACGGTGCACCTCCACCTCACATAGGCAGCACTTGACCACACTGCTGTCCCCCGACACAGTCAAAAAAACTGCCAAACAAAGGAGGTGCGGGGAGGACCAGGCACAGGCAGGGGATGGCCAGATGAACTGGCAGCTGGCAGGTCATGGTGCTGAACAGGGATGGGATCCACACCTGGGCCCAGGGGAACAGACACATACTGCTCCAGAGGACCTGGTGTTGGACTTAGTGGTGTGGGTGGTTCAACTGCCTCAGAGTCAGGACAGGAGGCAGTGCTGGTCCTGCTTCCGGGTGGGGGACACTCACAAGTTTTGAGTGGTCCAACAGGAATCTGTGCCCATGCCCTCCATACATGCGCACAGTAAGACGTTTACCACTACCACGCTGTCCCAGAGCTGCTCCCGCCCCAGACATTCCCTCACCCTGGCCCATCTCTCCTACTGAGCTCCCTCACTCCAAGCAATCACTGCTCACACTGTCACACAACACACACACGCACAGTCACACAAACAACTAACTACTTATAAAGGTAAGAAAAATAAAATTTACAGAAAGGACAAATTAAGTAAAAAAAGAGTACAGAAAATACAAAAAAATGTAGCTTTTAAAAAAGCTGTTGGGTCTACATCAAAGTTGAAATCTCCTCCTCGCTCTGATCTCAAAGTATTAGCAGTCCCAAAACACACTACTCTCTCTCCGTCTGCACAGGAGAAAGTAAAATAGTCTGCTTGTATGACTCACTTTCTTCCTGCCTAGCTAAAGTGCATGTGACTTATAGTACTGCAAGCCATGTGATGTGTGGGGGGGGCTGCCAAATCTGAAACACCAAGTGGATCACTTAAAATCATAATGAGGAACGCAAAGTCCATTAAAAACAATGACTTTGCCTTACTTCACATTGCCATTCCGCCGTAACATGAAGTGGTAATGACAAGGCGGAGTGAGCACTTTGCATTGCCCACTCCCTCAACGTGAAGTATCCACTTCGCATTCACTTTGCCGGCAGAATTTAAATTCACTGCATCTCTACTCATGAGGTAAGATTCTCAAAAAATTGCTATGTATTTTTGTTAATGCTTTAGAAAACTGTTTTCCACTAGTCTGTAATTGTTTTTTCTGCCAAGTAGTGTTATAAGTATTCTTATATGAGTATTCTTATAACTCCACAACTACTGTACATAGTTGTATATATGAAGTCATGTGTTTTTGTAAGCATTGTTCTCATATTTTATTTTTCTTAGCAACTTGTATGTAACTTTTGACAAGACTGTCTTGTAAATGGGTTTTTCCCTAACAACATGCTTTATCTGTATAAAAGTACAATTGTATCAATCTATCTATCTTTCTATCTATCTATCTATCTAGCCATCTATCTATGTGAGTACTACTTTCTCAAATTTATAGTTGGGATACTGCTCTGTGTGCCTTATTTGTCTTTCTTCTGTGTCATATATGTGCAAACTGTTATACAAGTTTGGCTCCCTGATGAAGGAGTAGAGCACTCTGCTATGTAGGAGTGTTTGTGGAATTGTCCTCTTATGGCTGTGTTTGTCTGAATTTTTTTACACTCAGTTGTAGCACATTTATTTAATGGTATGCTAAATTATATCACTATGTAGCACATAATGCATTTTCAATAAATGTATTTGCTTGTGCAATAAAACTTTATATCATTGACCTTTGTGTGCACTACCACTGTTTTGCTGTTCAACTTCAAATCAAACATTTAAACAATTATTACCTGCATTTGAGCTACAAACTTGAACCTTTATTCTCTCTGAAGTCCATTCATGTAGGGTTTTCCTGCAACAGAATGTAATAACCACCTTCTAACTATCTTATCACATTGTTTAATAATAAAAGACTTCTTAGTAGAGAGACAACACAAATACCTTGATACAGATACAGCATACCACATAAGGCTATGTGCTTTGCTGCCCCAGAAGACATCACTTCAGTGCATCTCACTCAATCTCCTTAATCCGACAGAAGTAAAGCACAAATGTTTTCTCATGTAGTGACTGCATTGTTGTCAATTATATTTTTGATATGTGTTCTGTAAAATGTCTTCTACTTGCTCAGACAGTCAATTATATTTTTTGGTATGCTTTCTGTAAAATAAATCCTACTTACTCAGATTTCACAGGGAACTTGTCCCCAGATCCCCACAAAGAAAAACACCAGACCAGCATGTGTGGGTGCTCAGAATCATCAATTATTTTACTTAAATTCTTATGATGTCACTTCATTTGAATCAAAATCCATATATCCACATACATTGTACATAATCCATATAAACATTGGGTACTTCAATCCATTTAACACATGCCATCATTTCATTTGTTAAAATTACTGTCAATTTATTCTTTTCCTCTCTTATCTTCTTCTTCTCCCCCCCCCAGATGTACATCCTTGGGGGCCTCCTTCTTCTTTTCTTCTTTTGCCCATTGGGTACGAGCATATACACCATGCCCTTACTTCTTGTAGTGTTGTCTTTATGTCTCATTTATTATTTATCTCCCCCTTTTCCCTCCTAGCCTATCCTCACCCCTCCCTAATTTTCCACGTTCACATTTTTTAATTTTGCATTCATTTCTTCTCTTTCCTGCTATCAACCTGCAGCAGTCCCTGGTCCACTGCTCTCCACCTACAACAAAGACCATGCCTTCTTTTCTTCCCTTAAACCTGGGTGGGTGGTTGGGGAATTTCTCTTAAAGTAAAAATGGTGAGCTTCTAGGCCTGTTCATGGCTTTAAATACCCTGGTTGCTCCACCCTCTCTCTCTCCCTTACCAGCCAATCACTTGTTTCCACCTCACCCCAGCTCTGACCTCATGACTCCTCCCCCCCTTTCTGACCTCACTTACCCCATCTACTCTCTCCTCTTCCCTTTTCTCTCTCCCCCTCCCCTTCCCATTCCAATAACTCTGCTCAAACAACAGCCCACACTACCTTCCTTTGGTCTGGGCCTCTGCACAATGGGGTCATCCCCTTTAATTGGGCAACCCTCTTTGTGCAGTCCTCCAGTTGGCTCCCCACAGATACTGAAAGCAACTTGGGCTGTGCTCATTCTTAGTTTATATACTGCACTGTGAGAATGGGAGCTGTTGTCATAACGATGTCAGACAGTGGACCACTGCTGCTACAGGAGCCAGTAATAAACCTGCTGCTGCTAAACTCCTAAAGCTCAGTGAGATAGGGCTCTGCCTTGCAGTGTCTCACTGATAATATTCTTTCATCTATAACTTAACAAATTCATGGTTAACTAACACATAGTCTGTGTTATGCTCTACATGACTTTTCAGTATCCAATCTGTGTTAATATGTCAAGCTCTAGATTGCAGATGTAACAGTTAAAGGGTGACAACCACATCTCTAACAAGCAACTTTCAACCAAATGAAAACTCTGTCAATCAGAATTGCACTAAAAGGCATTAATGACGATGGAGTTTGTCTCAAACCTCTTAGGAGTACACCTGCTCCCCAGTGTGCTCCTATTTTAATTACTGAGGCCCATTAGCATAGCATGTCTGTTATCTGAATACAGTCCACATGTTGCTCAGTGAAAGAGCATAAAATATCACATTCTCAAATCATCCCTGTAGTATAGTTCACCAGAACAAGGAGCAGTTGCATTCCTCATTCACTGTTCTTTCAGGAGACAGACACCAATTTCTGAATATGGTGATGTGCCCTATGATGGAGTGTGTATAGGTCTTTTGGGCAAGCAAGATGTCTTGGAAAATAGACTGGCCACTTCACATTCTAGGGCTCGATTTCCAAAAGTCATGAGAATGCCACAAGCCCCCAGTGTGCCAGTCATATGGTGAACGGGGCTTGCAGCATTCTCTTGGTACCGATCGGGATTTTCACTCCCATGCACCAAATACCACAAGTAACTTGTGGCATTCTGTGAACCATTTTTAAGGAGCTTGCACCAAATATTTGGTGCAGGCTGCTGTAAAGTGTGGAAAGTGTCACATCTGCACCTGATATAATAAAATTGGGTGCATTTGTATCAAAGGAGTTTGGCGCAGCTGCACCAAACAACTGAGTTATTGCTAGGCTTGATACAAGCCCTGAATCCCCTTTTGAAAATCAATTCCTAGGTACATCAAGAGTTGCTCAGCACTGTGACCTATTGAAACAGTTGAATTGGCCTCCACTAAAACAGAGATGTGAATTACACCTAAGGCAAGTAATGAAAAACTCTGTTAAAGGAAATACCGCTCCCTACATTAAGAATTTAGTAGCTGTGAAACAAACGCAGCAAGATATATGCTCATCTACTGTAGTGGATTGCTGTTTGCGATTCCATGACTAAACACTGTCAAAGGCAGACAGTCATTTGCTTTTTGAGGTCCTTTAGCCTTGAACAACATTCCTTTTGGCTTAATACCAATAAATGATGCTCTACCTTCTTCTATTTTATTTATTTATTTATTAAATCTCGGATTACAATACCTTTGAGCAACAGAGCTCTCTTACAAAGGTTTCACATCAGTAGGAATAGGGCATAGAGAAGCACAATCTCCTCTGCCCTCTCCAACACGGTTTCCAAAAACATCATAGTACCTCCTCTGCCCTTGCACTCTTTTCTGACCACGTGCTGAGAAATATGGACCTGGGCAAACCTTCAGGTGCTGTCTTCATTGACCTATCTAAAGCATTCAGCCTTGCTGACCACAGCCTCCTCCACTCGATCTTGTTCCTTATTGGCTGCTCCTCTGGGCCCGCTGCCTGGTATCGCAGCTACCTATTGGACAGGCACCAGTCAGTTCTCATTGACAAGGTCTCCTCCATGGCCCTCCCTGTACTCACTGGTGTTGCCCAGGGCTCCATACTTGGACCTCTGCTTTTCTCTATGTTCATCAACATGCTTCCTATGGACAGCATTAGCTGCTCTGCTCTCCTATACGCTGATGATTTGGTCATATAGCATAGTGACAAGAATGTAGACGCTGTCACCTCCATCCTCACACTAAACTTTGCATCTGCCCACAAATGGTTCCTCTCTCACAAATTTCTAGTTAATGGAAAAACACCAAAACTATGCTTTTTGGGTCTAAACACTTCCTGGCGAAGGCAACCAAAGCAAAGTCATCCCTACTAGTTCTCACCCTGCAGGCACTCTGCCTGAGATCATCTCATCCTTTAAGTACCTGGGAGTCATCTTAAACCTCTCACTTTCTGTCTCTGAACACATCAACCACACTATTCATCAGATCCACCAAAAACTGGGTGATGCATACCATTATAAACACTACCTGTTCACAGAAGCTCGCCTGGCCGTAGCACATGTCGACCTACTTCCTCTACTAGACTACTGCTCCCCAGTCTGCTTGCACCTGTCCACCTCTCTGTATAAAAGACTAAACAGTACATATTATGCTTTATGTGTCTTTGCCCTTCTCACCCCCTACCACTCCCATCACTGCTCACTATACCAAGCACTGGGGTGGCTGACCCTGCAAGGTCGTTTTGACTATGCACTGGGCTGCACTGTGGATAACTCCCTCTGCCTCCCACATATGCCCTGCTACTCTCCCCTTTTGACAAGCAGAGTGCTCACCAGAAAACTTCAGGCATCCTCCATTCTGCCACTGGAAGTACCTCATGCTCTCACCACCATGGGCAAATGAGCTTTCTGTGACACTGCCCCCTTGGTCTGGAACAAACTCCTCCTGTCTATTCATTCATCATCCACACATCTAGCTTTCAAGCATGCCATGAAAGCATGGCTTTTCTCATCGGTGGTCTGCCACTGTTCCTAACTGCAAGGATACTATCTTTGGATCGTCCTCTGACCAAAGCACTTAGTCTATACCCAACAGCACTCCCCCCCCTTGCTCCTTACCCACAATGGCTACCTTCCTCCTCCTGCACCTCCCTTGTTTTACTTTCCTCTTTCCTTTAGAACCAATGCTGATTGCTGTTTCATTTTAGCTATCAAATTGCTTTGCTTCTTTGATCTATGCCTATACTGTAAATCAACCCTTGTTATTTTACACAACAGTGAACTTCATCATGCATCTCACACAAATTTTTCCTGCTTGTACCATGTTATGACATAATGTTTGCATTACTACCTTGTATAATTGTATCTTATGTATTTGTTTTTTGAACCTCTATGTTACACTTGTATTTTCTGGTTGCCACATTTCTGTGACTCGGGTCGAGACTGAAAACGGTCCTCTGGATCAATGAACCCACCCAGTTATCAGAGACATAAATAAATAAATAGACATAAAATGGTAAATAAACAACAGGTAAACAGGTTAAAGGGAACATCATGTTATAAATTCACTAGTACATTGTAAATAGAATTAATAAACACTGGAATGCACTCAATGTAACAGTACAAGGAGAAGGGGCAGATGATACCCATTGGGGGGCTGCCTAGAAGGCCTTGTCAAGACTGAAAGAGTAGATAAGGGGGGTGCTAGGTACAGGTAGAAGAGAGAGCAAGGGGAGGGAGGAAGGGGGACAGAGTGCGGGGGGGATAAGAGTTGTGTGAAGGGGAACAAGTGGATAATGCAGGAGTGGAGGGGGGTGTGGGCCCAGGGCTTGCAAGTTGGGGTAGAATTAAAGTGCTGGGGAAGTATAACACTGAGTAGAGGTGGCTGCTAGGAGAAACAATCACAGCTACTGTTAGCTTTGAGGTCCTGATGGTGCTTGTGTTTGAACAAGCCCAATTTTGATTTGGTTGATCAGTTAAAAGAATGGTTTGCTGCTAATAATTTATGTTACATGCATTGTTAAATGATCTTATAGTATATTTTGTTTAGTATCTGTATGATGGGTTTTACATGTTATTACTGTATGTATATTTTGAATTGGAATTCTTATGAAAGGTACCATGTCATAAGTATGCTTGTCTAAAGGGAAGCCACTGGATATGAATTTTGGCTCAGTGGCTAGTGTTAGCTCCCATCAATGAAAATAAACATAAACATAGACTACATCCATATCCCTGCCTCATCCACCTCCCTGGTCACCCCCTTGAAGAAGGCTATCAGGCTGATTCAGCATGTCTACCCCCTCCTGAATGGGGGAGCAAGAACCTTTGACTCATCCAAGTGCTCCATTATTCTGTTCCTGATACAGCTGCAGCCATATGCCAGATATTTCAAGATATTCCACAATATTTCTAAAGAGATTCTCTCTGGTGGCTACTAAAATGTTGCGAGGTACGATGTGTGCTTTGTCAAATTATCTTATTTTTTTTTTATATTTGTATGATGTATTTTACATGTTGTTACTGTATGTATATTTTGTTTTGTTTTTGTTTTTCATTGATTATATTTTATTGGGTTTTCCTTTTTTTTTCCCCACCACAATGTTTACAGGCATCCAACATACATTATAGTCTACATACATTACAAGCATTTACATAAAGAAAGAGGAAATAAACATTTTACCTCTAGGTATTGTTGACAGATGAGAAAGATACAACAGAGTAAGCAGATGCCAGTATCCCCCAACCCCCGATTGCCAATAGGTAATCCTACTTTTCTTATATCACATAAAATTCACCTCACAAACTCTTAAACTGTCACCAGACATTCAGTTGCTCCAGTGTTAGATTTGCCCCATTCACTCTGGATCAACAACAAACTTAATAATGGGTCCCAGATCTGTTTGAATTTTTTCATATTATTAGACACTCCCGCTACAACCCATTCTGCTTGTATAGCAAACATTATTTCTTGATACCATTCAGTATAAGAGGGGGTGATTGCATCTTTCTAGTGCCAGAGTATTATTTTTTTGGTACATGCTGCAATTAGTGCCATATATGCTGGTTGAGATTGGCCCTGGAGGGTGGCATAATCTCCTAGGATACATATCTCTGGACTAAACTTATCTGACAGAGACAGCAGTGGATCCAAGTGGGATTTGATGTTGTCCCAGAATGGAGAAATTCTCTAACAAGTCTACAACATGTGTAGCAGATCTCCTGGGAGTTTTGCATATCTGGTACAGAGCTCAGAAGTAAGAGCACCTATCCGGTTTAACTTAACCGGAGTGTAATACAAATTGTGATTTATTTGAAACTGCATAAATCTATACCTATCCCATTTAATATATCTATATAAATGTTTCCAGATTCTCGTCCAACTTCTAGAGAACATGGTTGCCAGCAGTGACTGATCCCATCAATAACATCTTTGGTTTTCTAACTGGGCCAGTGTGGTCTGCAAGAAGGCTTATCCATATGCTATTAAATGGGAAGTCAGAAGAGATACAATGTATGGCTTTAGTATAGGTGACAGAGTACTAGACCAAGGCCCTGTACCAATGTGCTTCATTAACATGTGGAAGATCTGCAGATATTTAAGTACATGGACCGAAGGTGATTTATAAAGAGTGCTGGCTTCTTGAAGCAACATCAGTTTATGGTTGGCAACCAAGTCCTCTATCTTCTCAACTCCCATATTAGGCCAAAATGAGGTAATTTTGAGAGGTTTACCCAAAATTAAAAAGTTTGGGTTATTAAAGAGAGGATGTGCTAAATCCTTGTGACCCTCAGTCTTAAGAAAAATGTTAAATTGTTGCTGTACTTCAAGCATAGCACCCAGTTGAGAGTCTTTTACTTTGTTGGGAAAATTCCTCTTTGTAAGGAAAAGAAGGGCCCTGGGATTTCCCTCCTGTGCTAAACATAAGGCACGCTCTATATCTAACCAGAGGGGACGATAGTGGTACTCGGGAGAGGGATTGGGGAAGCTAACCAATACCTCATCCATGTTAAGTGTATTGCTAAATAATATAAATAAAAGTTTTGGGGCCTGTAAACCACCGTCTATCTTTTGATGGATAAGCTTAATATAGCTATGCCTAGACTTTTTACCTGCCCATAAAAAGGAATTAATTTTTTCCAATTGCAAGAACCAAGGGTTCAGCAGGGCCCAGTTATACATTTGTAATGGGTATAGTACACGAGGTAGAATATTCATTTTTATTATGCTCATTCTGCCCCACAGGGACAAGGGTAGTTGGAACCAACGTTTGATATCTTCTTTTAAAGTGTTAACAAGGGTGTCCAGATTTGAGTTTCCTCATCATTTGGGGGGAAGAAAGGAGATTAATTCCTAAGTATCTAAGTTTGTCTGTGTGCCATTGTAAACCCAGATTTGCAATTTCTGCTTTCTGTGAATATTTATTAAGGGGAAGCACGTCCGTCTTCTCTAGATTCAATTTATAATTAGAGAGGGAGCCAAATTGAGAAATTATTGTGAATGCTGCTGGGAGAGATTGCGAAGGGGATGAAACATGTAATAAAATGTCATCCACATATGTGGATAGCTTGTATTCCGTATCCCCTATCTTAATACCCGAAATTAAAGGAAAGGAATTCAGTTTTCTTATAAGGTGCTCTAAAAAAAGGTTAAATAGGTAGGTTGGGAGAGGATAACCTTGCCGCATCCCTTGTTTCAAAAGAAAAGGAGTGGACAGCACATTATTACACTGGACTCTTGCAGAGGGTGAAGAATACAGTATTTTAACCCAATTTATAAATTCCTGGGGAATACCGTATTTAGGAAGTAAAGAAAAGAGGTAGTCCCATGACACCTATCAAAAGCTTTTTCTGTGTCCAAGGACACCAAAACAGCAGGTGTCAGGGAGTCCTTGGATGCAGAAAAAGATAAGTCACCTTCCGAAGATGATCAGAGGAAAGGCAGCCTTTAACAAATCCCACCTGCTCAGGACCAATCAGTGAGTCCCAGACTCAGTTCAAGCTTAATGCCATGATTTTGGCAAGGATTGTTAAGTTCACATTAACAAGAGAGATGGGTCTATAATTGGTGATGAGCAGAGGGTCTTTGCCCTGTTTGAGAAGGACTATTATAGTGGCCTGGGTAAGGGAAAAAATCAGATATTCCATTAGTATAAAGGTATTGGAAGGTATTTAGGAGAATAGGTGCTAATATATTTTTAAATGCTTTATAACAATTTGAGGAATAACCATCAGGGTCGGGCACTTTTTCTCCAAGGGGAGTGATTCAATAGCATTGATTAGTTCTTCAATTGTTATAGGGACCTTTAGAATAAGAATTTGTGATTTAGAGAGTGTTAGGACATTAATATCACACATAAAGGATTCAAAATTTGCTGCGAAAAGGAGGAGATAGGCGTCATATATAAACAATTGTAATAGTCTTGAAAGGCTTTACTAATATCCGTGGGAGAGGTGAGAATATTACCTGATGGAGAGTAAATAAAGGTAATAATTCTATCTGATGTTTGAGACCTAAGCCGGAGGGCCAGAAATTTCCCAGCTCTTTCTCCTTGGTCAAAGTAAGAGATCTTGGATCTAAGCATGTGAAATTTGGTTTTTCCGGCTAGCAGTAAGTTGTATTGTGCCCACGAGGATTCCGTTGCTTCCCAGTCCTCTTCTGGGGATAAAGCTGATAAGTTAGCTTCCGCTACTGTGATCTGATTAAATAGGGAGGAAAGGGTCTGGTTTTGTTGTTTTTTACGCTTCGAGGCTATACTGATCAGTTCTCCCCTTAAAGCACATTTTAACATGCACCATAAAATATCCATTTTAGATGTAGATGGGGAGTTATATGCCATGAAGTCTGAAATAAAAAATTGCAAACGTCGAGTAGTTTCTTCAGATTTTAAGAGTTGATTATTAATTTTCCACAATTTGTGCTTTTGAACATTAGGGGCAACATTTAATATTAGCTGCACCACATGATGACCCGAAAAAACCTTAGAGGATTAAAATACTGATACCACTCCTTGGAGGTGTTCAACACTTATAAGAAAGTAATCTAAGCATGAAAATGAGTGATGTGGGAGGGAATGAAATGAGAACTCCTTCTTCTTGGGACAGGTTATTCTCCAGGGGTCTGTAAGGCCAAATGAATGTATTAACTCAAGCTGGGCTTTCTGTCCTGATGACTGGGAGAGTCTAGAGTTACCTGATCTATCTAATTGATTCAATAGGACTTGGTTCCAATCACCCCCCCAGAACTATTGGCAACACTGACCATGTAGCTAGCATTGTTGCTAGGTTCATAAAAAAATTCACAGTTCTCTGACTTGGGGCCATAGATAGATCCTAGAATCATCTCTGATTGTACCAAGATCACCCAAATGATAATATAGAAGAAGAAGAAGAAGAAGAAGAAGAAGAAGAATTAGCATTTATATAGCGTTTTTTATACACAGTGTCCCAAAGTGCTTTACAAGCAATGCTAGACTCGTAGTGAAGTGATTGAATGTGTGGTGGTGGCCATATCACACATCATCACCCACACACAGCCTGGATAATTGCATGAATTGGTTTATGGGAAGGGGAATGTTGGCCAGGACACCAGGAGTGTTCTCTGCTCTTTGCAAAGAGTGCCCTAGGTTCTTTTACTTCTACCTGGACACCCACCAGGACAACACCAGGATGGGCAGAAGGGACCTTGGTTTAATGTCTCATCCAAAGGACGGCACACCCCAGCAGTACAGAACCCCCCAATACTGCACTCAGATGCTAGCGATTTTTAGGTGCAAGTCCAATCCTGGTGTGGGACGAATATAGCAACTTTCAGCGGCCGACACTTCTTGTAACAAATGAAATGGAATCTTTTGTGCGATAAGTATGGCAGTTCCCCTTTGTCGAGAGTTCAGACCTAAGCCAAAAGACTGTCCTATCCAGCATCTATGAAAAAGGTTATTTTGAGTAGACAGGAGATGTGTCACCTGTAGGAAGGCTATGTCCACATGAAGACTATGGAGATACAGTACTATTTTAGTTCTTTTGGCAGGTGCCTGAGCCCCTTTGACATTCCATGAACAGAAATTATGGCCCGTCATTCTAGTAGAACATCCAGAAAAATAGTAGCCTAATGTGCAGGAGCATATAATAGTAGCAGAAGTGTTTCCAGTGAAACCCAGTTACCTATGGCAGTCCCCATCCCACCCAGTTCTTTAAAACCCTCTCCCCTTCTCAACATACCTGTAACATTTTCTCTTGAAGAAAGCCCACAATAATAATTCCCTGAGCCCCCTATAATAAGAATAAAGAAGGAGAAAATCTTGACCCCCTAACCCTGGAGTCGAGAGTGGGGGCTCTTCCCCCAATTGTAATGACGTGCCTGCTTCTGTCCTGATACTGCAGCACATCTCTATTCCCTCCCCCCCAAAGAAAACCCCCTGCATCACAACACCACATTCCCCAGGTAACTTCAGGGATGAGCTGTACCATGTAATAGCACATAAAGTTAAACCGCATTACTATGCATGACTACAATAATTTCAGTTTAAAGATTAACACATGTAATGTTTCAATTATTCCCATATGGAACATAAATCTTCCTTAATCAGTTTGGACCATGTATATGCAATACAAGATAAAAAAAAGAAAAACATATCCCCTCGTCATTTCTTAGGGACAACCAAAGCTTACTGGTAAATTATATGTCAGGGCTTAGCATGCCCGGTTTACTTGAAGGTCTGAAAGGAAACACCGAGAAAGAGAAATACCAAAAAATAAACATTTGCATGTCTATTTAAGTCCAGACCCAGAGCTGTATCTTTTACTTGTCTGTGCAGATACTGGCCAGTTGTTGTTTCGTTGCTGCATCTGGGTTCTTGCAGGTCATTGCCGTAATAGTGTCTTACTGACAGGGAAACCCACGCGCGCTTGCGCATGTTCGAGCAGTCCAGTTGCCGCACCGAAGGGCACCTTCCCATTTTCACTCCACGGCCACCACTCCAATATTAGTTCATTACCCTCAATACCAAGCAGGAAAACCAAAAAACTAAGCCAAATAGACACACTCCCTTATTTTACAACCCAGCCGTCGGACGAGCAATTCCACCAGATCACCACCAGGCTGTATCTGCTTACTAAGTTGAAGGTCAGTTCAGAAAAGCCGATGTGCTCCTTTTTCTTATTCCTTAGCCTCTCCAGCTCTTGCAAGCATGATCGGGTCTACAGTAAATATTGACAGATTCTCTGACAAAGTTATTAACCATGACAGTTCCTCTTATTACTCTGCATTTGGGACTAGCAGGATCAATGATGTGCAAATAGGTCAGGGAACATGACAGCAAGATTTTCTGCAGCTTGTCCTGCATTTTCAAATGATTTCCAACTTCCCTGATGCAGAACCAATAATTTGGCAGGGTGTATCATTCTGAATTTTATTCCGGCAGCTATCAGCTTGGTTACCGATGAATGGTATTCTACATGCTTCTGCCTGGTGGCTACCGGTAGATCCTGCAAGATTCTCAGTGGGGTCTCTTCCCATTTGATCTCCTGCAATTCTTTAACCTTAGATAGGATATGTTGCTTATCTATGTAACTTAACAGTCAGAGGATGAATGGTCTGGGTTTGTCTCCAACAGGGGGTCAGGGCATTAGTGACCTGTGAGCCCGTTCCACATGATATGTGGTAGCATACGGTGGAGGACTGGTGATTTTCAACAGGAGCTTTTGTGTAAAGAGCACTGTGGAAGATCCTTCGGCTTCTTCAGATAAGCCAAATATGACTAGATTATTCCTCCTGTTTTGACCCTCAAGGTCTTCGAGTTTAGCCTCCACCTTGTTTAATTTATGTCTGAGTGCCACTACGTTGGGGTTTAGGCGTGATTGCCGGCCCTCTAGTGGAGTAGTTCTTGCTGCAATGTCGGAGACCTTTATGTTCATTTCCTTTAATTCTGTCTTCATGCCTTTGAGTTCTGAGGTGAACTCCAGGAGAGCTTGCTTGAGTGGTTCCATCTTGGTGAGAAATCTATCTTCTGATAGCAGTGCAGGGCTGTTAGCTGGTGTTGCATTTTTGCTTGCAGCTGCGGCCTGTGTTTTCACCCATTTGGCCATTTTGTCTGGTGTTTGAGGAGGCGTAAGAGCAGGGAGGCCTTGACACATTTCCACCTCCATTAGGTCTCAATATGTTTTTTTCCCCTGAAGAAATGTCAATTGCAAGTATCCCTAGGCTGTAAAATGTTGCAATGTCAGTCAGCAGAGAGCTTTTGTTATGTAGTAGTTGCTTAAATGAAGATTTGTAGGAGCGTACGAGAGGGAGCAGAGCAGCTACACGTCCTCTCAGGGTGAGTGCATCACACGATCCCTCGTACTCTCCTCAACTGTATGTATATTTTGAATTTGAATTCTTCTTATGAAATGTGCCATGCAGTACCTATGCTTGTTTAAAGGGATGCCACTGGATAAAACCTTTGATTCAATGGTTGTGTTATCGATTGTCAATAAAAATAGAGTGCATACATTACCCTGCCCCATCCATCTCCTTGGTCATGCCCTCGAAAAAGGTTATCAGATTGGTTCAGCATGATCTGCCTCCTCATAACTGTAGTTGCCCTTGTCAAATCTTGCTGCCTTCTTAATTATGAGGACCATATTGGCTAGTTTTCAGTCCTCTGGCATCACACCTGTTGGGGAATATTCTTGAAAGATTACAGCAAGTAGAACAACAAATTATTCCTTTATCTCCACTATGATTTTGGGACATATGCCCCCTAAACCTTGGGACTTACCTGGCATAACCTTTTCATGTTACTCATTTAGCAGGGAAGGTATGATGTCTACTCACTCCATCGTGGCTGCTCCTTATCTTCTGAGCCTTCCCAGCAGTCCCAGCACTATCACCATCTGCTCTTTGTTGGACACCAAAGCAAAGTACCCTTGTAGCATATCAGTTATTTGGATATGAATCCTTGTAGGTTCCTTCCCTACCCCTGTTTTCCAGGGTCCAATTCCCTCATGCACACTCTTCCTTTTATGTACATACTAGCTATTTATTTTGTGGAGGGTTCTTAATGTACGAGGACTGTGGGAGTTAAATTCTGGCACCACTCACAAGTGGCTGGATGTTTGTTGTGGTGTGCTTTACTGCCTGTTGCCTGTTGCCTGCTGCAGATGCTGTGTGCTTGTGAGGATCCCCCAGCAAGATTTTGAAGGGACAGTTCAGTGAGAGATTGGACTGCCTTGATGCTTTAAGAGGAATGTGAACTATATTAGATGTATTCACTGTGCATGGGGCTCGAGGAGCTAATTGCCTGCAAGCATCTGAGAGGCGGGGACTGTGGGTGTTAAATTCCTGCACCACTCATAAGTGCAAGCATTGTGAGTGGTGTGAACATCACTCCATAAAGGAAATAATGTTCTGAAGTATAGTTATGGCTTACAGTTGGTTTAGGCTAGTTAGTAAGAAGACTGGGGAGTTTTATCATCATCAGGCCTTAGTGTTTGAATTTATATTCGGGGGGGGGGGGCTGAGCTCTGATTCATGTTTTGATGGGTATGCATTAGCTCACTGTGTCTGTAGTCTTAAGTGGGAATTGTATCTTTCTATTTATTTTTATCACCCCCCTCTCTGGTTTTGTGCTGTTGTCTGTGGTTGATCATTTTATTCAAGGTTTTGTCCTAGAATGAAAAACTGACCAGCACTAAGAGGAGTTTTTATTGTTGGGTGGGGGGTTTATCTGTAGTAGGAAATAGAATTTAATTATGAATAATAAAATATGGTGATATGTCTGAAATGGTCAAAATTTGGAAATAAGATAAGACTGTCTCATTGTCTTCTGTGTTTGCAATTTAAACTCTTTTAAACATGTGTGTGTTTAAGGGTTGGAACACATGGATTGTCTAATTAGTTTTGGACCGTCTACTATTTCCTACTTAAATTTTGTGATGTACCTGGGTTATTTGGGAGGGCTGGGGGGCCAGGATAGTGTATGGGGCATCCCTTCTTCGTGATTTACGGCCCTTCACCTGCCTCCTGGTTTCTAATACTACTGCTAGGCATTGCTGGGAGGTGGGTATTTGGAGGGGCAAGGGGTGATCTTGGGTGGTGGGGAGTCCCGTGCACAGTGAAGGGTGGTGAGATAGAGATTATCAGATTTAGAAGGCATCCTAGATTACGACGGGCACAAGAAAGAGACTAGACGGGTTTGGTGCCTGTCTCCAGGGAGTCCACCAGACCAAGTGGTCAGTTAACCCAAGGGGCTGCCTTATCCTCCAGTCCCCTGAGAGCAGTGTTGTGCAATGCCAGGTCAATCAGGAACAAGACCGCAATTATTGCGGACTTAATTTCCTCGGTCAACCTGGCTTGCATCATGAAGACCTGGGTTGGGGACGATGTCAGCCCAGTTTTTGAGGCAGCCGTCCCACCTGGGTATACCATGGTGCACTGCCCCTGACTGGAACATAGTGGTGGTGGAGTAGCTATCTGTTTTAGATCCAGCTTTGGCTTCACCATGCATCCAGTGGGAACCTCAAGTTCTTTTGCATGTGTGGCCGATCATTGGGGCCCGCTCACGGGTTGCAAGATTCTCCTTATTTACCACCCCAGTGGGGTGGTGGGAAATTTCCTGCAAGAGGTTGCTGAATTCAATATTGGCAAAACACTGGAAGACCGCAGCTGTATTGTTGTGGGGGATTTCAATGTTTGGGCTGATGATGAATCTTCTCGGCTTAGTCATAACCTCCTCCAGACTATGTCATCACTGGCCTGTCGCAAGTTGTTTCTGCTGCAACACCCCAGGGTGGCCACATGTTGGACTTGCTGTTCTCACTGGGGCTTGAGACAGATAATCTCAGGATTGATTGGGTGGCATGGTCCGATCACTACACGATGCAGTTCATGTTTGGGGCTCCCACCGGATGCCCTCCCCCTACAGAGATGATGAGCTGTTGCCCTGTGCTGGGATTGACCCCACAGGGTTTTTTGGCAGCAGCCAATCTATCTAGAGTGGGTGATGCATGCATTGGAGGTGTTGGTGCTGGGGTGGGCACTTACAATAAGTTACTATCACACATCATTGACTCCCTTGCACCTGTCCGTGTATAACCTAAATCTTCCTTCCTGAGGTCCCCATGGTATGATAGGGTTCTCAGGAAGATGAAGAGAAAGGGTCAGAGATTAGAGCACTGCTGAAGAAAGTCCAGTCTGTAAGGGGGCACACTGGCCCTGCGTGTGCAATGTAATGCATACCAGGGGGCAATCAACCATAAGAAGGCAGTGTTCCTGTCCAGGGAGATTGCTACCAGGAAGAACTGACCATCTATACTTTTTTGGACTGTGGACAGGATACTTCATCCTGCCTGTCTACAGCCTAAGAAGGTTTTTTTCTGATGCTGAATGTGAACAGTTTGCTTGATTCTTCTTGGACAGAGTGTCCAGTATCCGGCAGGGCGTTTCTCCAGTCAGCAATGTCATAGCGGGCAGTGGCTGTCTGAAGTGTTCTGAGAGCACTCCCGCCTGGTTGGGGGGAGTTCAGACTAGTGGAGGTAAGTAAGGTCATTGGGGTGTCGACCAATCTGAAGCACACCTTTTGCAAACTGGATCCAGTGCCGACGTGTTTCTTGATAAGATGCATCGACACCATTGGCCTGGTGTTTGTTCTGATTGTCTGGTGTTCCTCATCTGAGGGGGTTTTCCCTGATGCCTCGAAGGAGGCATTGGTGAGACCACTCTTAAAGAAACCATCTTTGGACCCGGAGGTCAGGGCAAATTACTGACCTATCTCTAATCTTCCCTTTTTGGCCAAGGTAGTGGAGAAGGTAGTGGCGCGTCAGTTGGAGGAGCACCTCGGGGTTTCAGGCGAGGCATAGCACAGAAACCATGTTTGTTTGGGTGCTGAATGCTGTCCTCAGGGCTAGAGATTGAGGAGATAAGACAATTCTTGTTCTCCTGGATCTCTCCTCAGCATTTGATACTGTGGACCATTGTGTGTTGCTTGACCACCTTAGGGATCTCTGGGGACTCCCCGGCACCATCATCTACTGATTTGAGTCCTTTTTAACCAATAGGAGGCAACGGGTTGTGATGGAGAATTTTTCCCTCCACCCCTAGCCTCCTATCTTGTGGAGTCCCTCAGAGATTGGTATTAGCCCCAATGTTGTTTGCAGTGTACATGCTACCCCTGGTAGGGCTCATTAGGAAGTATGGCTTGGGTTTTCATTGCTATGCTGATGATACCCAGCTATACCTTTCCTTTGCCCCAGGAACATCCAATGTGGTACATGTGCTAAACAGCTGCCTTGTTGAGATTAATGACTGGATGGCCTCCAGCTGGTTGCGACTAAACCCTGATAAGACAGAGGTATTGGTGGTGGAGTTGAACAGAGTGAGTGATAGGATGCCTCTCAGTCAGAGACTGGATTTGTTCTGGGATCTGTTTCATTGAAGACCTCCTCTAGGGTGTGAAATATTGGTATTATGCTGGATAGGAGTTTGACTTTGGAGGTGCAGACATCCTCCACTATCTGCTCCTGTTTTCCTCAACTTAGAAATGTCGCCAAGATAAAGTCCCTTGTTCCGCCTCTGGACCTCTCCACTTTGATGCATGCCTTAGTTACATCAAGGCTTGACTACTGTAATACACTCTAACTTGGGTTCCTGGGAGGATCTCTCCACAGACTGCAGCTAGTGCAGAATGCAGCTGCCCAGTTAGTAACTGGGTAGCCAAAATTCTGCCATATTACACTGGTGCTGCGTGAGCTACACTGACTGCTGGTCAGGTGGAGGATCCTCTTTAAGGTGGGTCTTCTAACCTATAAGGCCCTACACAGTCAGGGATCTGGTTATCTTTCTGACTTTCTTGTACCTGCTCTCTCTGTCCACCCCCTCCGTTCCTCTTGTGGAGACCCCCTTGTGATTCCAAGGACAAGGTTGAAATCTGCTGGTGACAGGGCTTTTAGTGTCGCCGATCTCGTCCTTTGGAATTTGCTGCCCTTCAGGGTTAATGGGGCTCCCACTTTAGAGGTATTCAAGGCCTGACTTAAGGCCTTCCTATTTGCTCTGGCATTTCTGGACTGAATGGTTAATTTAGTGATCTGATTAGATTATTAATTTGTATATGTTGTGTTATTATTCTGGGTTTTTAATTATTTTGTATCTAATGATTCTGTTTCTGAAGATGTGTTTATTGTTTGTACAGTGCCCAAAGCCTCTGGGATTGGGCATTTTTTAATACATTTTGCCTTGCCTTTGCCTTGCCTTGCCAGTGTATGTTTCATTTTGTTTAAACAATAAAATTACAAGGTTAGAATTCTCCAAGAAAATGGATTCACTCAAAACAGTTCCTGTCAGACTAATCCTGCTAATTTATTTGACCCTATCAGCAAGGTGCTCAGCCAGTCCTGAAGGGTCTGTGGATGTGATAAATCTGGACCTTACTATTTGATACCACACCACAGATGGAACCAATGAACAAACTAAATAACATGGGAATACATGATGGCATTGTAAGATGGATTGGTAACTGGATCACAAGTAGAATACAAAGAGGACAGGCCAAATGGGTTCTTGTCAGGTTGTGAAAGGGAGACAAGCAGGGTGCCTCAGGTGTAAGTGCTGGGTCCAACTCTTTTCAACAGCTTTATTTAGTGATATGCACGAGGAAGAGATCACGTGATGCCTTTTGCTGAGTAGTTGCTTTTTGAGAGTGGTCCTGCTGTTTCTTCTTCTAACCCCCATTTTAAACTCTTCTTTCTAACTAAAACTTAATATTACAGAGAGAGAAAGGTGTGCTGCAACCTAACGGAGCAAAGAAAAAAGCATTTACCAGGGATTTCAGCCTGTCATGGAGACAGAAATGTGAGCTGCACCACCGATTCACACACCACCGATCACGCCTGAAAAAGCTACAAAAAAAAGCGACAGCCCAATCTACTTCGGCGGCCCAGAAAATGACTGCAGCAACAGAGACCACTCCTCTATTCCTGGAGCATTTTCTTGAAGAATTTCATCCCTTTAGGGACGAGGTATGCTCTCTGCCCAAAGAAGTAAAACAAGTCACCAGAAAACTCGAGGATTTGGCACAACGCACAGGAGACTATGAGGTACAAATTACCTCCCTAGAGAAGAAAGCAGAGAAAGCGAATCCCGCTATGGCACTTGTATGGCAGAGGATGGTGAAGTTAGAAGTTAAGGTTGAGGACCTTAAGGGCAGAAGCCGTTGCAACAATATGGTCTTCACTGGGCTACCAGAGAGAGAAGAAGGCTCGAATGCTGTTCTCTTTGCACAGAAGCTGGTACAAAAAATAACGGGCCCTTCACTCTTTAGCTCTGAATACATTGTGGAAAGGACTCATCGAGCCTTATGGCCTATGCCACCATCCAGAGCTCAGTCCAGGACATTTATTTTTAAATTCCTCAACTATCAAGAGTGCCAGCACTTATTGGCAAAAGTCAAGGAATTGAAGTAAGTGCTCTGTAAGGGATCCTCTATCCATGTCACCCAGGACCTCCCACCATCAGTGTGACAGAAAAGGGCAGAGTTTCACAATGTGGTTACCAAATTACTAGCTGCAAATATCTATTTTCAGATGCTGTATCCTGCTAGCTTGCAAGTATCCATCAAGGAGAAATGAATCCCCTTAGAAGACAAAATCCACAGAATTTGAGCTTAAGATATTGCTCTGAAACTTGTCCAGAGATGGATGAGAGCCCTGAGTGGACTTGTAGGGCTTTACTTTTCCTAAGTGTTCAAATGGTGGCATGAGCATGTCTGAGCAGCCTTACATGGATTATCTGGGGGAAAAATTACTTACAACCTTGTTTCCACACTGGAGGTGGTTAGTCGGAGTGGTAAAATTGGTCCCATTTGGAAAATTCAAACTAAATATTAATGTTCTGAAAATATTTGAACTCAGGGACGTTACTTAATCCTGGGGACTTACAACCTTGATGTTTCTTCGGATGTAGAGCAGTCAATACACAGGCAGACTGAAGAGACTCTGTGGACTTTTTGCAAGTCAGACTTTTTTTGTTCATTTTTACTGTTGCCCTATTTGTTTGCTAATCTTACTTGGTGAGCCTTGTTTAGCAATATGAAAATAATATTGCAGGGTTTTGGGGCTGTCATAACTGTGAGGATGACATTTTGATTTAGCATGAGCTGCTTACAAGATGTAAAAGGTCAACACCTAGCTCAAGAAGCAGGGCAATAGGAAATGCTCCATACAACATGGCGGCACAACTGGCTACACTGAGAGGGAGGTTTTATTTCAATTGCTCCTGATTAAGTTTTTTTTTTCTTTTCTTTCCTTTTTCTCTCATCACTGTAAACCTGTGCCAGATATCATGAATGACTATGTCTACAAGCATGGTTCTCTGCATATACTAAGGGGTTTTTTTTTTAACTCAAAGGGGTTGATTAAATTGAAAAGGGTAGACCTCCCTTACGCTGTCATCTTCGCAGGAGGTGATGTGTTTAATTTGGATGTAAGGAAAGATGTTAATTCAAAGGTTTGAGGTATCAGGGGACCTTTACAATCTCAGGTTACTAAGGAGGGCTGGGGGGGGGCAGGTGAAGGAGGGGACACTGCCCAGTAGTAGAAGTCATGCACTACAAAGATTGTGGGAAGGGGGAGGGAGGCACTTTCTCTGAACTGTTACTGATTTATGGGTTTAGAAGTGAAAGGGATGTTGGAGGGAGATATCGTTGGAAGGGAAAGGACTAAACACAAGGGAGGATTTGCTGGTGAGGTTGGGGGGTAGGTTTCTAACATTTTGGATGGGAAGGAAGGAGGGACAGCTTGGCACAGGGAATGTTTGGGTTAAGATGAAAAGTGGTACATGATTTCCATTGCTTTTGATATGTTTCTTGCATAACTATGGCAGGAGTTAAAAAGTTTATGTCTTGGAATGTACGAGGGCTTCGCTCTAAATTAAAACGCGATCAGGTCCTGAAGAACACCAGCCTACTTAAAGGGGGAATTATATTTCTTCAAGAGTCTCACCTTCTGGAGTCAGAGGAGACCCTTCTCCACAGACAATATGCTGGTCAAGTACTTAATGCGGGCGATAGTACCCAAAGCAATGGGGTAGCTATATTGGTAGCCAGAAATATATATTTTAAGGCTGACCAGATTATCGGGGACCCACAGGGGTGCTGTATATTTGTAAAAGGAACTTTAGAGAAAACCTCTGTGATTTGGGGCTGTATTTATGGACCTGATACTGACTCTCCACTATTCTTTACTGGTTTACTATAGGTCCTGGCAGCCTTCGCAGCTCACCCATGTATTATGGGGGGGACTGGAATTTACCCTTCTCACCTGATTTAGATAAACTGACCCCCAAAAGACAGGGTCTTCCCCCAGCACAATGTGCAATTAGAGACCTGGCAGACCACCTGGGTTTAGTGGATCCCTGGAGAATACTATACGCTACCTTAAAAGAGTTTACTTTTTGGTCTAATGTACATGGATCCTCTTCCTGGATAGATTATTTTCTAATCTGTCATTTACACTTGCAAGGGGTTGTATCAGCAGGGATCACTCCAGGAGTGATCTCAGACCATTCTGTGGTAGTTTGCAATCTGAAATTATCCCCGGACATCCCACATAACTCACTGTGGAAACTTAATAACCAACTACTTAAGGAATCTAAAATAGTAGATATTCTTGTGCAAGAAATAGAAGAGTATAATAGGTTGAATCTGAACTTCCACTACAAGGCCAGATCTGGAATGGGATGCCCTGAAGTGTGTATTACATGGGGTATTTATTAGGAAAGCCTCTCGTAGGAAGAGGGACCGGGACCAAAAGGCCCTCTCATTACTATCCAGAATACATACTTTAGAAGCATTGTTGTCTCCTGCCACCTCTTTGGCAGATAGGCAATTATTGGTGGGAGTGAGAGACCAATACAGCTTACTCCTTCAAGAGAAGGCAGAATATGCTATTTTAAAAACGGAGTGAAATATATTGATCAAGGAGAGAAGGCAGGGCATCTCCTGGCATTAAGATTAAAACAAGTAGAATCTTCCCGTATAGTCCCGAGCATTAGGGCCCAACAAACTGGAGTGCTTAGCCTCACCCCAAAGGAAATAATGGCTGAGTTTGCAGGGTATTACAAAGATCTTTATAAACCTATGCCCAGCAGACCCACCAGTGGGTTCGTGGAACAATACCTGTCCCCACTTGCTCTCCCAACTCTCTCCCAAAACCAACAAGATCTGCTAGTACTCCCCATCTCAGAGGCAGAGATTCAGTCAGCCATATCATTGCTGACAGCTAACAAAGCCCCTGGGCCAGACGGATACTCCCCAATTTTTATAAAGTCTTCAGTAAGCACTTGACCCCCTGGTTGCACCACTTATTTCAGTGGATTCTAGGTGGAAACTCCTTAAATAGCTCTTATTAGAGGCTATCATCATTGTGTTACACAAACCAGATAAAGGTCCAGAATTGGCAAGTAATTACCGTCCAGTATCATTATTGAATTGTGATATCAAAATACTGGCAAAACTTCTTGCAAACAGATTGAAAGGGGTACTTCCAGATAGTATTCATGAGGATCAAGTGGGTTTCATGCAGGGGTGTCAGTCAATGGATCATTTTAGGAAACTGGCTCACATCTTCTCTGCATCCACAGATTCTGACATACCCGCCGGCCTGTTATTTCTGGACGTGGTGAAGGCGTTTGACTGAGTGGACTGGCAATTTCTGTTTTTAGCCATACATAAGTTTGGTTTTCCAGCTAAATTTGTAGACTGGATTGCATCCCTGTACCAGAACCCCCAGGCCAGAATATATTGTAATGACACCCTGTCCGACAGATTCTCCCTGTGGTCTGGAACTAGACAAGGGTGTCTCCTTTCCCCATTGTTGTTCAACATATATTTCAAACCATTATTGTTTAAGTTAAGGGCTAATGATGGTGCACAAGAGATTCCCATAGGTCATCATATATTTAAGTTGTCTGCATATGCTGATGACATGCTTCTCCACCTGGTTCATCTGGCTGAATCATTCCCTATTTCTCTGTCTATTATCAAAGAATTCAGTAATGTTTCCAACTATAAAATTAATATAACTAAGACTACTGTTTTTCCACTGAACCGTATGTTTCATCAACATGATATCTCCACTCTGGGTGTACAGTGGAGCTACAAATGTATAAAATATTTAGGATTAATGCTGTCTAGAAATGAAGGTATGATGAAAAAGTTGAACTTTGATTCCCTCCTGGAAACTATACAGCAAGACTTCAAAAGGTGGCAATCACTTCCTATATCTCTTTGGGGGAATATTAGCATAATCAAAATGAATATATTGCACAGAATATTTTATCCCCTTAACATGTTAAATATATGGTTGCCCTTGAAATGGTTTAAAACTCTGCATGCTCTTATTTCCTCTTTGATATGGGGGGACATCCTCAATGTGTCTATGTAAAATTGGCAGCCTCCCCACAGGCTGGGGGTCTTCAACATCCACATTTTGGAATGTATTACTGGGCAAGCCAGGTGACCCAATACTTAAGATGGTTTACACCCCAGAAAGAGATTGCCTCCTCAGATTATGTACCAGAGTGGTTACATCTAGAGAGAGATATAATTGCCTCTCTGAATATTACCAAAGAGGCCCTATTGTATGTTCCCATCGAGTAGTCTCCCTTCAGATTTATGCAACTCACCCATGGTATTATCTCTTTGAACACACAGCCAATTATGTGCTTTTCTTAAATACCAGAATTTCAAGTATCCCAGGCAACCAATAGTTGGGAATCCGAATTTACAGATTGGGGGTAAAATCATTACACCACAATGGCTCCACAGGATTAATAAGGCCCACATAGGGGACTTGTTTATAGAAGGGGTATGTGTGGATTCAGCTACTATTATGGCCTCTTACTCCATAGAATGGAAACAGATTTTTAAGGTATGGCAGCGTCGACATCTCTTGATAAAACGGTTTCTGGGAATGGGGAACTCAGAGATGAGTTTTACCTGGTTGGATTCTTTGATTTCAGTGTGTGGGAAACCTCATGCAGTTTCCCAAATATATTCCTGTCTATGAGTCAATATGATTGATACCTTCGGTGGGATCCCTTGATACTGGAATTCTCATTTCCCAAATTTTCCTGAGAAATGGGAGTCTATTCGCCTTGACTCCTTCAGGTATATCTCTCAGGATAGACTAAAGTGTACACAGTATAGAATACTGAAAGATATGTATTGGACCCCCACTAAACTTAAAAGGATAGGCAGATCCCCAGATGCTCTCTGTTTTAGATATAAAAATGACTAAAGGGATGTCACTCATATCTTTTGGGAATGCCCTTCAATCAAAAATTTATGGGAACTTATTAGGACTAGGGATGACCCCCTGGTGGGACTTGGAGAGCTATTTACATCAGAGGTCTGTCTTTTGGGGGACTTCTCCAAAATCCCAGTTAAAATTCACAGGTACCACATAGCCATGATATCGCTTACTCTCAAAAAGCTAATTTTGCATCACTGGCTAGATGCATATGCCATTACCTATGAGGAATGGCTCCATGATTTGTTATTTAATCTCCGTATTGAACAAATGAAAGCCAGTTTAGGTAGTTCCCTCTCCTGATATAAGAAAATATGGGAAGGCCTTCATACCTTATATCTTCTTCAGACTGGAGCCTTACTATAACAATGAGGTTAGAGATATGTCATATTTAGGTATTTCTCCATTCCTGCCTTATTTGGGTAATATGTCCAATATGTTCCCTGGTTCACCATGTTACCCAGTTTCTAGCTGGGGTTGCGCCAAGTTGGGGAAAGAAGGAGGGGAGTGGGGGCTTTAGCATGGAGTTGATGTACAGTGATCGATATTTGTATTATGATGCTTATTCCTTCAGGTTAAAGCTTCTTTGAAAAATTCAATAAACTTTGAATTAAAAAAAAAGTGATATGCACGTGGATACTGAGATATGGGATTCAAAGTCCACAGGTGTTACTAAGACATGGGCAATAGTTGATACTCAAGAACAGATTGTCCATTTGCAAAAAAACCTGAGAACAATAGTATTACAAGAAAGTGTTTTATAGCAAACTCATCAGAACAGCTAATATTTTTCAAGTCAAACTACCTCTGGCTGGAAGCTGCAATACTGAACATAGGATTTGCAAGAAAGTGAGTTGTGCTCACAACAGAGGAAGGTGAACCTTACAATTGTCTTTGGTTTGTAGCAGATATTCTGCAGGTAGAGGCTACTTCTAACTGAAAGGTGAAATAAGGAACTTAAAATTATCAGGAAAAGACAGTCTTTGTTACAATTCTTAAGATTTTCAGTGCAGGAAGAGTTTAAAGCATAGCTGACTTATTTTGGGGCTGACTGCTTTCAGAGCACAAACCACCAGGCTGTTTTGGGGCTGGGGAGGTTTTACCTGTGTCTGACTTGGATGTCTGCATTTTTCTCTGTTGGATTAACAGGGCATTTTCTCTGTCAAATTGTTGTGTAGGGTATCTTGCTGACAGGAAGGCGCTCATCGCAGCGGTGGGTTAGAGCTCTTAGCTGATTGGTTTGTGAGGGCACAGTTTAGGCCCAACCCTTCCCACCCTCACCCCACCCACCCCTGGAAATAGTTCCTTTACACCTGGGGTTCTGACATCATATCCTCAAGAATGCAAGCTGCATATCACTGTCATATCCTATCTAGCACACTGCACTGACAATATAAGCATAAACATTGTATAATATATATATATATTTCTATGTAACAAACCAATCACACACACAAAAAAAAAGTAGATAAACATGTGGGGAGTAGTGCAATGTAATGGCTGTGGGGCAGCAGTCTTCCAGGAGTCTTTCTGGAGGCTGAGATGCTGCCCTATTTGCAGACAACTCTCTGCCCTGAGGGAGGAAGTTGCCTGTCTTCAGGCCACACTGGACAGTAGTAAGGAACCTTCCCCCAGGCCACACTGGATGGTAGGAAGGGAACCTCCCCCATCCAGGGAGCACCAGAGCCACCACCACTACCTCAGAAGTTGCAAAGAAAGCACAGCAGTTGAACCACAGTGGGCTCAGGGAGGGTGAGGATGGTGGAACAGAGGCAGACCCAGTCAGTTGTTCCACTCCACAATCCATACACCATTCTGGGGGAGCATAGCTCCCCTATGGATGCACCCACAGAGGAGACTAAGGAGGCTGAGGACAACTATCATAAGGGAGGCCCACAGGAAGGAGGCAGAGGACACCACAAGGAAAGGAAGCAGCTCCTGGTGGGGGACTCAATTATTAGGGGGATAGAACTGGGGGGAGCAGGAAAAACTGAAGTAAGGTGCCTGCCTGGTGCCATGGCTTGGAGGGAGAGGAAGTGCATCCTCAGGATCATGAGAACTGCTGTACGGGAGTCTGAGCTGGATGTCATTGTCCACCTAGGGACAAACGACTTGGCTCAACATGAGATTAGAGCAGTGCAGAAGGACTTTGTAGAATTGGGAAGGGGCCTAAGACAAGTAGCACTCACAGTATCCTTCTCAGAGGTGCTGCCTGTCAATGGCATGAGTGAGGCGAGGGTACTTTGCACCATGCAGTTTAATGAATGGTTAAAAAAATGGTGTGGAGAACAGGGGTTTGGCTTCATTGGGGACTGGGGTTCCACCTGGAGGACGCCAGCCTATGCTGGCAGGATGGTCTGCATCTGTCCAGGAAGGGAACAAGTCTTTTGAGAAATCAGTTTAAATGCTTAATTGGAAAGCTTTTAAACTAGTCAAGGGGGGAGGCACTGATAAGCAGCAGGAAAATCCCAGCCTCTCCCTACAAAACAGGGTACTAAATGAGAAAAAGACCGAGGTAGAAAGGTCAGTGGGGGATGCTGCAACAAAAGATAAAGTCATCAAAAAATGGAGAGCAATGAGTACCAATGCCCGTAGTCTGAGTAACAAGCTTCCTGAATTAGTGGCCTTGATGGAGAAGGAACATCTGGATACCGTAGCAGTAACAGAAACATGGTACACACAAAACCATGACTGGGACGTAAACATACCAGGATACACTATCTACAGGAGGGACAGGGAGGGTAAAAGAGGAGGAGGAGTAGCTCTTTACATAAGGGAAGGAATCAAAGCAACAGAACAAAAGGGAAAACAGGGAGGAGAAGAAGCACTGTGGAAAATTTGGAGACCGGCAATGGAACCACAATCCGCACAGGGGTTGTATACAGACCCCTCTTAGGGGGAGGAAATGGACAAGGAAATGATAGAAAGTATACTTAGAATGGCAGAAAAAGGGGAGATATTGCTGATGGGTGATCTGAATATGCCAGATGTTAACTGGAGTGCAGTTGCAGCAGCCACTTCGAGCAGTGGGGTTATTCTAGATGCCCTACAGGGGGCATGCCTTAGACAACTAGTATTGGAGCCCACTTGAGAGGGAGCAATCTTAGACCTGGTTCTCTCAAATGGAGATGAAGAAAGGATCACAGATGTAGAAGTGGGTAGCCATCTGGGAACTAGTGACCATCGAACAGTATGGTTCACAATAAACACAGCAATAGAGTCAAGTCATACAAAGACAAAAATACTGGACTTTAGGAGGGCTGACTTTGCCAAAATGGGTGAGTGCCTAAGGAATGCACTAGCAAAGGGGCAGGAAGGAGGGGTGGAAGAACAATGGGGAATAATAAAAACTGCCATCACAGAGGTAACAAGCCTTTGTGTGAAGCAAATAAACAAATGAAATGATGTAAGAAACCACTATGGTTCTCAAAGGAAGTGGCAGTGAAGGTTCAAGAGAAAAAGAAAGCATTCAGGAAGTACAAAGAATCACAGAAGGAGCAGGACAGAGAACTGTATCAGTTAAAAGCAAAAGGAAGCTGGGAAGGCAGTCAGAACAGCAAAGGCCCAAACTGAGGAAAGATAGCCAACTCGGTTAAGAAAGGATAAAACCTTTATAGGTACATCAGGGAGCAAAGGAAGACCAAGGAGGGATAGTGAGGCTTAATAAAGGGAGGGAGGAGGAAGGCAGAGGTGACTGTGAAAAGGCAGAGATACTAAACAAATATTTTTGCTCAGTATTTACAAAGGAAGAGGGGAGGTACCTAAAACAAACAGTAGAAACACTCTGGATACAGAAGTTGATACCAGCCCATTTACAGAAGAAAGGGTTCTGAAAGAACCTCAAAACTGAAGGTGGACAAAGCAATGGGGCTGATGGATTCATCCTGGAATTCTAAAAGAACTAAGGGTAGAATTAGTGACACCACTGACTACCCTCTTTAACAAATCATGGAGGATGGGGTGGTACCTGAGGACTGGAGAGGGCAGATGTGATTCCTCTTCACAAAAGTGGGAGCAAGGCAGAAGCAGGAAACTACAGGACCTGTTAGTTTAACCTCAGTAGTAGGGAAATGATGGAATCACTCTGAAGGAAATAATTGTTGAGTATCTAGAGGCCAGAGGGCACAGGACCCAAGGCAGCATGGATTCACAGCGGAAGGTCATGCCAGATGAATCTGATAGATTTCTTTGACTGGGTGACCAAAGTAGTAGATCAGGGAGGGGCTGTGGACATGGCCTACCTAGACTTTAGCAAGGCATTTGACACAGTCCCACACAAAGATTAATATACAAGTTAGCCAGCCTGGGAGGGTCCCAAGATGACAGCCTGGGTAAAGAATTGGCTGGAGAATAGGACACAGAGAGTAATAGTAAATGGAGTCCACTCTGAAGAAAGGGGAGTTACTAGTGGGTACCGCAGGGTTCAGTATTAGATCGGTCCTCTCAATGTCTTTATGGTTACATTGCAGAGGACTTGAAGGAAAGTATGCCTCTTTGCAGATGACACAAAGATCTGCAACAGAGTTGATGCACAAGGTGGGGTGGAAAGGATGAGAAGGAATTGGCAAGGTTAGAGGAATGGTCAAATGTATGGCAGCTTAGATTCAATGCTAAGAAGTGCAAGGTAATGCACCTGGGAAACAAAAACCCAGGGGAAGAGTACACAATGGGGGGGTGAGATACTAACAACAACAAAAATGGAAAGGGACCAGGGGTAGTCATAGCAGATGACCTAAAGGTGGGCAAGCAATGTGAGAGGGCAACAAGGAGGGCTGGGGGGATACTGGGATGCATAGGGAGAGGCACCACCAATAGAAAACAGGAAGTTATTATCCCTTTGTACAGACAGCTGGTCAGACCCCATCTGGAGTACTGCGTGCAGTTCTGGAGACCCAATCTCCGCAAAGACATAGACAGGATGGAAGCTGTCCAGAGGAGGGCAACTAAAATGGTGCAGGGTCTGCACCGGAAGACATATGAAGAGAGACTTAAGGAGCTTAATATGTATAGCCTCGAGGAAAGGAGGGAGAGGGGGGACATGATAGAAACTTTCAAGTACCTCAAGGGAATCAACAAAGTCCAAGAGGGTAGCATCTTTCAAAAAAGAGGTGTGCAAGAACAAGGGGCACAATTTGAAGATGGCGGGCGGCTCAGAGGTAATTTGGAAGTATTTTTTCACAGAGAGGGTTGTGGATGATGGAACGGCCTTCCGGAGGAAGTTGTGGAGTCAAAAACAGTGGTGGAATTCAAGCATGCACGGGACAGTCATAAGGCAATTCTAGGGGGTGGGGGCAGGAAGAAGTAGGCTGCTGGTTAACTAGGATCTGCAGCTTATCCATTAGGTAGGGAAATGGGCAGACTGGGTGGGCCAAGCGGTCCTTGTCTGCCATCAAATTCTATGTTTCTATGTCCTATAAACCTGAATATGACAGTTGAAGGGGTGAAAAGGTCAGACATGTGCTTTAAAGCAAACAAATATTTAGTGCTGCACTTGTGAAAAGAAATTTGGAGTAAAATATCTCCTTAATGATAAGAAACTCAGATCAACAAAGTTGGAGAGGGACCATTGTGTAAATATAAATGACTGCCTTAAAATGATAGACTACTGTGAGATAATGGTTAAGAAGTACAACCATTTAATTGGATGCATGAGAGAAAATTGTGTTAGCAGAGAATAATGGGTTATCATGCCACTGCATATCACCCGGTTGGTTGAAATCTTGAAAAGTGATCTACTCAGGCTGGAACATTGCCCAACTTGTGGCAGTTGCAATTCAACGTGAAAAAGTACAAAGTTATGCATCTGGGTAGAAGCAACCCAGAGACAGGCTACTACCTGGGAGGAGAGAATCTAGCAACCACCCATCAGGAGAGGAACCTAGGGGATCATCATATCAGACAGATTGAAGTTAGGCAGACAATGCAAAAAGGCAACAAAGAAGGCCAGCAGGATGCTGGGATGCATAGGAAGGGGCATCACAAATAGAAGAAAGGAGGTGATACTGCCATTGTACAGGTCCCTGGTGAGACTTCACCTTGAGTACAGCATCCAGTTCTGGAGACCTTATCTCAGGAAGGACATAGATAGACTGGAGACAGTACAAAGGAGGGCTACAAAAATGATACACCGTGTCCATAAGTTGCCATACGAAAGCAGGTTACAGGAACTCAACATGTACTCCCTGGAACAATGGAGGGATAAAGGGGACAGGATTGAGACATTCAAGTTTCTGAATGGTATAAACATAGTCTCCACCCAGGGCTCTTTATGGTCAATATCACCAGTAGAACAAGAGGACATGAGATGAAATTGAGGGGAGGAAGATTCAGAGGCAACATGCAAGGTTTTTCTTCACAGAGAGGGTGGTTGTCCCATGGAATGGTCTACCTGCTGGAGTCATTGACTCCAAAACATTAGGCAAATTCAAAGCAGCTTGGGACAGACACAAGGGGATTGTCTCACAGAAATCCTAAAGAGGGTGATTGGGCTCAGGGGAGACTAGATGGATCTTTGGTCTCCATCTGCCGTCACTTTCTATGTTTCTATGTTAAGAGATTGGATAGCTACCTAAATCACATTGGGCACCAAAGGTAGAGTATGTCTACTATCTGTTGTGGATTGACTAGAAGGGCTTACAACTGACACTTGTACCTGTACTTAAGGTTTTGCTGTGATGTCTGAATTGGACAATGCATAAATAAGTTTTGTTGTGCTACAGGTATGTTTACTGATATGTTGAGATTATATCAAATAATACTGCACTCATGTATTTCTTACTATTATGATACTTTATTTATAAACTGCAGTACAGTACAGCACAGTACAGTACAGTACAGTGTGTTATTTGTTCTTTACCAATGTGTTATTATGTGACTAATTTAAGCACTGTTATTGTGCAGAGATGTGCTTTTACTATTCTTCATACTGTATGTGCATCTGCTTGCAACGTCTCTGGCCATGCCTCAAAATAAGAATTTATGTCTAGTGCACATAACTGGTAAACAAAACTTAAATAAATAAATTTAGTCATATGTGATGTGTATTTCCCATGTCCTATGTCCTAAAACACAATCAACTTTCAAAAGAAACCAGCAGTTTTGTTTGTATAAGGGCATGATGGTCCTATAGTCAGTACCGGGAAAATACATCGCAGACCAAATATTGCCGAACAGTACAAAGCAGGCTAATCATCGCCATCTACAATGTTGGCATGGAAAGATATCGCTGACCCAAACCCCATGGGCAGTGCACAGGATGAACAGGCAAGGTGCTGACCGAGACCCCATCCCACCGAATGATGGCTCCAGGCACTGTAACTGCAGCCAGCCGCTATGTGATGGCTGGTCCCCCCCAACCCGCCGCGATGCGGTAGACTACATCCCTGGTGTCTAGTGGACCTCTCATCCCTACAACACCCCAGCAGGTAGATGCCCACCCCCACCTCCCCAACATACCCCGACAATGGGCGGGCGGCCAGCACAGCCCTCCACACACTGCCATGGCTGGCCACTCCACTGAACAAACTGAATGAGTGTGTATACATATACACTCATTCAGTTCATTCAGTGGAGTGACCAACCATGGCGTGTGTGTGGAGGGTTGTGCTAGCCACCGCCCATTGTCGGGCCATGTTGGGGTGTGTGGGGGTGGGCATCTACCTGTTTGGGTGGTGTAGGTGGGGGTCCACTAGATACCAAGGATGTAGTCTACTGCATCATGGCAGGTTGGGGGGACTGGCTATCACATTGCGGCTGGCTGCAATTACAGTGCCTGAGGCCATCGTTCGGTGGGATGGGGTCTTGGTCAGCACCTTGCCTATTTGTCCTGTGCACTGCCTACGGGGTTTGGGTCAGCAATATCTTTCCATGCCGACATTGTAGACGGTGATGATTAGCCTGCTTTGTACTGTTCAGCGATATTTGGTCTGTGATGTAGTAGCCCAGTACCCCTATAGTCACTACTAACCTTAAATCACTAAGTTACTATGTATATTTGAAGCTAGTTTTCTTCTCTTTTTTGCTAATTAGAGTTTCTAGAGTTCCTGATAGTACTAGGTGTGATGTGTGGAACAGTACCCTACCTGGAGGAACTTGATGGACCAATGATTTTTTCCTCTTAATCCTGTATGTGTGTACAGTATGTTTGTCTGCATTTATGCACAGTATGGATGTACATATGTGGGATGACACATCTCTTCTTCTTCACATCTTATCAGCATTGTAATCTCATTGACTGTAATATCGCAACTGAACAAGAATGACCAGTCCCTGTCAGTCAGATTGATGTCATAGTGGGTGAAGTCATATTCTTATGAGGTACTATATGAAGGTGAACAGCATAAATATGTCAGCACCTACACTGAGAACTGTTCTACATATCACACTTCAGCAGCATCTATGCAATTCACTATGTATCTGCATAGTAACATAATCATTTAAGGTTGGAACAGAATTCAGACCCATCATGTTAACACTCCTTGCTGTTTCATAAGCAGGGATGAATAAGCACAGTATGTTGTGAAAACATGAACTATGTTAAAGGTACTCCCTGCCCATTCTATTACTCATGGTACCCTGTGATTCCTTTGGTAAACAGAAATTTGTCCAGGCTTACCTTAAGGGGCCTGTACTGTCTACTTATCCAATGCCTATGCTGTCAGGCTATTCCATAAGTTTACTACCCTACAGGAGCAGTGCCTCCTTGCATTGGGCCCTATTCATGAATGCCTATGTGCTGCAAAAGTGTGGCATATAACCATACCAAAGACCAAATGCTGTGCAGCAGGGTCCAGCAGACCCCCCCACCAGCATTCACAACAGGCATGCTATAACCTTGCGCACCAGATCCCCTAGCTGCCTGTACAGCTATGTGCCATGGGTGGTCTGGGAGCAAGCCAGGGGGTGTGCCCCTACTCCACAACATCCACAAAGGTGCTGGGGTGGCAGAGAGTGCTAGACTGGGGCAGCGCAAGTTAGACAATGGGAAACAGCCATAATTGTTATGAGCCCCTGTGGAGGGGTTGTGGAATAACAGATGGACCAGACACAGAACTTCAGGTTCAACACACAATTTCTGTGTGATGTTTATGTAAAACACAGGGGATAACCTTAAGCAGTGGCATATCCCTTCTTCAATACCTCAGTTTGCAATAACAGACTATGCATGTCCCTCCTCTGCATTTAGTCAGCACCTACTAACCCACTGATCTACTGATCTATCTCTTTAGTGAAATTATTTCATCCCTATGTTGGTCTTGTGTGTTTGGGTGATGGGGAGCTCAAAAAAACAAAAACCCCAAAACAAGCTAAAGATGAAGAATTTCAGTGCAGAAGCACTGAAACAAGGGTTACCCCAAAGGGCATTGGCAATATAGTTAAGTTTCAAAGAAACATAACAATACACATATCTCCATAATGAAATGGAATCTACAGTATATGCAAATCACAATGAAAGTTTAGGCTTGTTCAGCTTAAAGCAGGAATGCATGGTGCCAAAGGACCTCTTAAACAATCTGCAATTTACATGCATTTTAACAACACAACAGGGTGTTTTCTGATATCTCTACCCCAGTAACTTAATTTTTATAAAACAGTCCCCTAATAACTTTTTACCTTTATCGAAAACACCTAGTGCTGTGGTGTTTTCAACATTTACAGGTTTCATACACATACCTGTAAGGCATATGTATCAAGGCATTTTATGACGTAGAGCTATTGCATACCAAATCCAACAACAAGCAACACAGCCTGTTGTTTTACATCAGCTCGTAGGTCACCACAATAACCTCCCTGTACGAGGACTTGAGAGGGAAAAGGAAAATTTAAGAGGACACTACAGCATAGTCAAGAAAGGGAAGGAGGGTGCCCATAGATGGCCAACCTTATGGACTAGAAATTGTAAAGGATAGATTATGCTAAGAAATAGAAGAACTATTTCAACAGATTTCAGAAAAAGTCAGTTCTCAAGAGTAGCAGAATCTCTCTGCCACAGCCCCCACAATGGACACCTGCCAGTGGCAGAGAGATCCATGCCACACTGCTGCCTCAGCCCACCAGGCTGCCAGGGAGGGCTGAAAGCAGCCAATTGAGCAGTCATCTACTGGACCCTGATTCCTGGGGTGCACCTTCCCAAAATCTCCTGTATGTGTGCAGCAGAGGATCCACTATGGGACCTAGGCCAGGCATCCCATTGGATGCCTGCCTGTGCTCCATAATCCACCCCCCCATGCAACTGTGATCCGCCCTCATGCAGCTGCATGCCAGGGGGGCCATAGACAGATACCCTGCAGGTGCACATTGTTATGAACACCGCGCACCCTGCGCCTGTCCAGGGCAGTGTAGTTATGTGGGCATTACACATTCAATTTCAAGCATTTAACCCATGCCTTTGAGAACAGGGCTGACTATCCCTGAATTTGCTATCTTAGAGCTTTAGGGCAAGGGGGTGTGATTGGGAGTGTAAGGTCTAGAAGGCTTCCTGAGCATCAGCTGATCTATACATGGCCAGTCCACTGGCACAGGGGCAGGGTGCCTACATGTGACACTGGTGAACCGGGTTCAGGAACGGACCTGGGACATCAGAGGGCTGGCCAGGGGAGAAGGATTGAGCATCCAACAACTGCTGTCCTTCTCCCGGGGGGACAGTGTTCAGTGCAACGCAGACACCCAGCAGAGGCTGTGTGTACCATGCATGCCGGCACCAAAAGCAAGCTCAGGGGTGGGGCGGATGCTGGATGTTATTGCACATCCCTGCCCCTGTATATCTTGAAAAGCCAATGCCACAGGCAGCCCTAGATGAAACCCACCCTCAGCTTCAATCAGCCTCCAGGACAGCCCACTCAATCTATCCCATCATTTGTGGCACCTTAAGGGGTCGGTGCCACAACCCTCCCCTGGGGGTAAGCCAGGGAGTATCAAGGGTGTGTGTCTAATGCAGAGGTGGAGTGAGGGTCCGTGACCGGGCTGAGGATGTGGGTGGCTGGAGACAGCAAAAAGTACAATAAAAAAAAAGACTGGTCTATTACAGAGTAACATCCTGTCTGGTAACAATCCCAAGGCCCGTCCAGATTATAGCGGAAAAGGTACTGAGAAAAGAGTCAGCTGTTCTTGCTCCCCCCATCATGCAGTTTTGTGTAAGACCAGTTCACTGAGTAATAAAACTGTGGTGATGGAGGATTTCATCTCAAACTCCTTGGTAAATCTGGCATGCATCACAGAGAACTGACTTGGTGATGACTCTGGTACTGTGCTAGAGGCATCTGTCTTTCCAGGTTTTTCTTTGGTACACTGCATGAGGTGGGGGCACAGGAATTCAGGGTGGCCACCACTTTTAGATCCACATTGTGTCTGATAACCTACCCCACAGTGGAAACCACTTCATTTGAATTTGGGGATGTTAAAGGGGGTCTTGGTACTGGTTGCAGAATCATCCTTGTGTACCGTTCACTGGGACATGGGGGTTGGAGTCTTGTCTTTTGTCCCACATAGAAAATGTTAGCACTTCAGTTTTGACACATTTCAGACTGACAAACTTTTTTCTGGGATTTCCATACCACACTTTGTCCCAGAGACCCAACACTGTGCTGCTACCTCAGGCCAGTTTACTTTCTCACACACCACTCCATCATCAGGCCCACACAGTATGTTTCACAAAGCGTCTTGGGTGAGGAGCTCGCAAACTGTAAACCCGCTCAATTCTGCAACCCTAACTTCTAGCTCATTTCGTTTTCTCAGCAGCTGCTGTACTGGGTTTTCTTCTCAACAGTCTGACCCATGTGTCAACTATCTCATGGTGGCAGCTGTGGGTGGACATGCCCTAGGAAGACCCTCTATCTGTAGGGGCATGATAGACAGCTTACTAGAGGACTCCTGTGCAATTAATACATGGTATACTAGTCCCTGTCACTAGTGTGAACTCAGCTCCAACCTATTTTCTGACAGGAAAATGTCCCACACCGGGGTCCCACAACACATCAGTTTAAGTAGTGGTCACTCCTTACTGACATGTAAAATTAGTCTAACTGCCTGTCCCCCCAGAGCAGGATATATTTATATACTGGACTAATGAATGTACTGTATTCTGCTAAATAAAATAAAATGGGCCTTTTGCAAAACACGGTTAGAAACAGGAGGAAAAAAGAGTTCTTTTCCAAGGTTATGCTACACTATGTGTGTTTTACTTTGTATGCATTAGTTCAGAATTCAGAGTTCTTTATTCGTAAAATGTATAAAATCATGACAATTGGCCAGATTCAGAAAGGAAGATGCAACCTGCGCCATGGTGCAAGTTGCAGCCAGAAATGCTGCGGCCAAGGCATTGCACAAGATTCAGGTACAAGTCACAAATGTAACGATGCAAGCCTGAAGGATGTAAGTCACAGTCTGCAGCCTATAAAAGCAGGCAAACAGCAGGCATGATGCAGAACGCATGACACAGAATGATGCCGAAACTGACACATGGAAGTGGAAGGAGCAAGCCACAAACAAGCATGGAGCAACAGCCCCAGGGCACAGGGAGTAAGAAAAAGAAGAAAGGCAGCAGGCCACAAGGCAGCGGTGAACCCACACTGGGCAATGTGGGCAAGTAATAGAAGAAAAGCAGCATGCCAAAAAGCAGAGGTGAGTCCACACAGGACAATGCGGGCAAGAAGAGGAGGAGGAGGAGGAAAACAAACTTCACACAGCAGAAGACCAATATATTGATCCATGAGGTAGATGCCCATGCGGCCATCCTATGTGCCAGAGGTGGCAGTAAGGCCATAAGAGATAAATGGAAGAAGCATTGGGAGGAAATTGCCAGGCATGTCATCACTGTGGCATGTGCAAAGAGGACCATCAGTGAGCTGCAGAAGCACTATAATAACAAGATGCGCAGGACAAAAGAGAAGCTAGCACAGAACCACATGAGTGCCCTGGCCACTGGTGGTGGATAGAGCCAAGAGGAACCCCTAACAAGCCAGGAGAAGATGATAGCATCCCACCTAAGCAGCCAGACTGTACATGGAGTCAGAGGACTGGACACATACAGCATGCGGAGCAGGACAGGTAGGTGATGCATTTCAGCAGTAGTAATAGGTGATGTCTGTCCCAAAATGATAGTGAATGTGTGCCATAGTGAAGCATGCATGCATGGGTGCCATACCTCTCAACCTTGCAGCATTACTAGTCATAGCACTGGCCTTCAAATATCATAGCAAAGGGTCAGAATGCGTAACACTGTCTTATATGAAACAATAATATGTCTACAATTAATGGGCTCCATATAGTCAGTGATAAGGAATGTGTCTATCAATCCAGTTCAATGATGTATTACATTTGTGTCCAGAAACAGCTTTAATAGTATGAGAAACATCAGTAAACCTGTGAGGAGCATGGGTAAATGTGAGTGTGAAAACCATAGAGCCGTGCAGAATTCATAGCAGTTGAGAGGTATGAAGGGTGCATGTGGGAATGAACCCATGAAAGCACCACTGCAGTGATGTGGCACAGAGGGCCACTGCACACAAAACAAGTAAAGGCTGCCGTATACAACAGCCAACAGATGACTGCTGTGACTGTGTGTAAAACCATACAAGTGAGAGGTATGACCAGCACTGATGTGAATGAATGTGTACGGGCACCACACACTCTAGTGTGCATCCCGGGAGGGGGGCTAGTGTGCCATGCACCAGTATAGCAGTCCAGTACACACTCCTGGGCAGCACCACCAGTGGTGGTACACACACGGGGCATGTGTACCCCATGATCGTGCAATGTATTGGCGGATGGCCTTGGTGCCTGTACCATGGAACACTCACACAATGTACAAACTGGCAACCACAGGAACACAAGGTCCCTGACAAAGAAGAGCAGGGAACAGAGTGTACAGTGGGCCATGCTTGTGAACAGTAATGGGACACACAGGAATAATGGAAGGGCAGCCCATGAGGACATGAGCAAAAGGGGAATGCGGTAAAAATAAAACCCACATGCACCATTATGAATGCCACATGCACCATAGTGGCATGCATGTGGCACACTGAGCCATGGCAGTGCATGAGCCAGCACAGGACCATATGGAACACATGGTAAGGCACACACCGTAATTACACACAGGTGAGACTGGGGGTGGGGGTTACAGATCCGTCCCCACATGGACAATGACATACATGCGTGTGGACAGTGACAGGTACCTAACTGGAAATGGCACAGCACACTGTGGGCCAGTGAATCCCTGAGCAGCAGTCGCTTGGTGTTCCAACAGTAAAAGGCACAGCCAGTGGGCCTGTCACACCCCGACCCAACCAACATGCCCCTGTGGAGATGGGAGGGTGGAACAGTGCAGGTAGGATGTTGTTGGGCCCAGGAAACAATACAGTACATGGCTACCCCAACAGACCAACACATGTGGGGAACACATAGCCCGCACTACACATAAGCCACACACAGGTGCAAATGGCAGACGCAGATGCTGTGGGCTGCAAGTGTATGCGAGGCAGACCATATCCACAACATGCAATGCTGCAATGCACATGTATGCACATACACAAATGTAAGTGCAAGATAGTGACGTAGCAGTGGCAATGGGGACAACGCCATTGGGGACATGGTGATTCAGGTAGCAACCAGTGTGTACACACAGTCCATGAGCAACAACAGGAATGTAAACATGCAAGGACAGCCAGGTGCAAGTGTCTGTGAACAGGGCTGACATGTGTATGCAAATGGATGCAACAGGCAACACTGTAGATAGGTGGGTGGTGCAGCAGGGACACTGCACTGGACAAATGAATAGCATAGCTATACACTACACAAGCATGCACACGCACGCACACACTCTAATGACCCCCCCCACACACACACACACACACATATGCCCGGCCCAGTGGTCCACATGCCTGGTGTATGCAGGAGCCATGTTAGTGGTGGTATGATGCCATGTACAGCAGATAGCTAATGTCCATGGTTTGAGCATGCTGTATGCTGAAATCCAAGCTGTCCCATACCAACATGCAAGGAATGCCATGTACAGCTTAATCCACAGCAGCAGAAATGTACATGACCAATGGTGTAGGGACCACGTAGTGATGTGGGTGTGCAGCTGGACCACAGACACACACACACATATCATCCGCTGTGGAGGGTGTTGTACTGCAAAAGGACACCAAACCTATGTCCAGGGGACTGTACAGGGTGGGACAATAGACAAGTGTGTGTGCAACACAACAGCGATCAGCCTGCAGGTTCAGACAGGTAGCAACTGGCAGGCAGTTCAACATGGCCGGCATAGGGACAGTGTTCATATCATAGCATACTGAGGCAGGGACATGCATGTTGTGGAATGGCAGTCACTGTACTATGTATATCCCCCAACAGGGCACACGGTGGAGACATTCGAGGAGGCCGGACCAGAGACAAGCGGGAAACAAAGTGGACATGGGAGGCAGAGGTTGCAGCGTGCTGTGAATGAAGATGACAGTGATGATGATGATGATGATGATGATGATGATGACAGCAGTAGCACCATCACCATCACCAGCAGTAGTAGCAACAGCTGCAGCACAGCATGCCATATCAGCCTGGTGGAGATCTTGGATGGCCAGTCTGCAGGGATGCAGGAGGACAACGCAGGGGTGGGACATGGTGATGACCATGACACAGCAACAGAGCATGGGGAGGGCCAGACACAGTCATTGGATGACACTGTCCACGACACCGTCAGCAAACAGGACAATGTGGCAGCTGACCTCAGCCCATCACTGATAGCAGACCCGCATCTTTTGCCTTGGAGGATGCTGTTGTGGCCCTGCATGGGGTGCAGTCCATCATGCGTGAACAAGGTGAAGTCATGAACAGGACAATCCGAGCCATGGAACAATCAACTGCATGTCAGCAGTGGCACACAGGGATGATGATGGCAGCCCTGATGGACATTGTAATGGCCCTGTGGCACAGGACACAGGTATACGAACCAGAGCACACAGACAGATGATGCTGAAGGCACACCATAACCAGCAGTGCTCACCAAGCCAAGCTCAAGTGCCGCTGTGTGTGTGCCAACAACTGCAGTGCCAACACATGGCCCCCCATGGCTATACAACCAGCCATGGGTGGTGCCTGCAGAACAGTAACAACAGGCCACAGAACTGTTGTGAATGGCAACACACCAGCAAAATTGTTACACACAAAGGAAAAAAGGGGAAGGAGACATGTTCAGACCCCTGGTGAGGGGGGAGGGAACACTGTGCAGACACATGGTGAGGGGACCATGACAGAGGAGGCTGACGCACACACCGGTGGGTCAGGCAACACAGATGGCACCAAGCCTGTGGCACTGCCACAGCAAGAGCAGCAGACCCCTGAGACACTGCCTTGGTGGTGTGGCAGGCCATGGAAGCAGAAAGACCCCACCACATGACCCAGACATGCAGAGGTGAAACACTGGAATAGGCCTAGTGGGCTAGGACAATGCTACAGGGGTATGGGGGCAGAGCTAGGTGTGACTGTGCAGCCATGTTGAGTCTGCCACAGTAGGAAATGTGGGTATACAGTGTAATGTGGATGGGGTTAGATGTGTGTTACATGTGCTGTGCATGAACAGCTTAAGGAATGTCCTGTGCGATACTGTATGTGGGATGTGTACTCAACACCCATGCACAATGTTAGCAGTGAAAAGTGGATAACCAGCAACAATGTCAGGAATGGTGACGTGATGTGTAAATAAATCATGAAGAGTCAAATACCACTGTGTCTTAGTGTGATACAGCCATACAACTTTGAATGGTAGTATGTAGCACAGTGGAGTACTGAGATGGAGCCAGACAGCAGGCACGGGCATGCCCACACAGGCCAGTATGGGTGTGATGTTTTGCACAGTTCAACAATAAGGCACAACAGGGTGTGGGTTACGGAACTGATAATCATGCACTGTGTGATGTGTCGCAAGGTGCAGCTGAGTGTCGGAACCACCCAGGAGTTTGGTACACTACCCACAAACACACACCCTGGTGTGCTGTATTGTGATATGACATTGGAGCCATGTACACGGTGAATGCAATGTAAGAATGTTCATAAAGAATGCCATTCCTCAGGCGTGTGTTCCACAGGATGAACCCACAGTCATGTAACAAGGTCTGAGTCATCTGACCAATGACAGTACAGGAGTAGCACACAACATTGTATGATATTGGCATGCAGCACAGCCCTACAGTGGTCATGGGGTCATCTGGGATGCTGAATTCCAGATACAGGGTATACACTGCATGGACCTTGTCTAGTCCCCAGTGTCACCCAATCATACTACACTATAAGGCTGGTCTGGCATTCTCTGTCTGGTTCACACCCGTGCTGATGCCTGCCCAGTAGGCCATTGTCCTTCTGATTGGTCACAGGCCTCTCTTTCAGGTATGTCCCCATGCCTCGCTCATGGTTGCCATGTGGTGCCCTTGTCTGTGGTTCCCTGGACCATACTTTGGGCCACTGTTGTGTATGTTTGCCACATGGGCCTTCCCCCATTCCTGTAGTATGCATTCTATGTCCAGTGGCTATTGCATGGGTCAAACAATGGCCCTACTGGTATCTCAGTAAGCTGCATCTGCACCCTGGGGTGACTGCCATCTGACCCCACTGCCTTGTAGATCCTTGGGGCCCTCAATCTGTTTCTTACCCAGTCCCTGTATTCCTTACATCTGTCACCTCTTCCCTACCACTGCCCACCTCCCCTACAGTTCCTACCAACCTGTCCCCTGTGTGTCTACTGTAGAGATGTGTACGTGTCATTACTCTGCATGCTTGACCTCTCACTCCACCCACTCTGTCCATCCACAGACCCACTATCTGGTCCTTGTTGCTCCCACATTCAAATATGCATCTGAAGTGTTCACTTAGTTCTGTGTACAATACCTTGTGCCAGCAACAGCTCTCTGTGGCTATGGCTGCCCTGGCTGGTCAACACACCTCTTTGGACATCTCCATATATATAAGTCAATGTCATCTATCCCCTCCTGGCCATTGTTAACCCCCAGAGTGCCTCCATAGTGGACCTCACAACCTCCCTGTCCCAAGAGCATCCATTTGGGTGTCCATGCCCCACCATCCTTGCTCTAGTACGTGCCCCTGTGTGCTCTGCAAGCCTCTTTCCTGTGGCATCCCATCTCTGTCATATGTTCTGGCATTCTAGTATCCACCTCATGTGCCTGGGCAGTACCCCCCTCATCAATGTACACTCTGCCCACATAACTGCATACACCTTTGTAAACAGATCATCTGTGTCCATCCCCATGTTGAGCGTGACACACACCGAGGGGAATGCTCAGTCCCAGCCAGTGGGTCGTCTGCCACCACACTCCAACCCATCACCCCACTGGACAGTAAAGGGTTCAGGGTTTTACACGTCCAAGATGGACCATGAACCACCTGCATCGGGTACCTGTCCTGCCATTCCTGCATTGGATCCTGCTCCCTTGCACATGTGCTGGTTAGGGTGCTGCACTCCACCACATGGTGGGTCACAGTCCCCCACCAAGTGTCCCCCACCCTGCAGCCCATTCTGCTGTTCTCTGCTCACACCATATCCAGGTACACCAGTTGTGCTGGGGTTCCCTATACTACGCCCAACCCTGGTGTCATGTCCCTTGGGTCCTGGCATTGTAGCCATTGGGCCCCTGTCCCTCCTTCCACCCACACATACCGTGCATGCCTTCACCCCTCCAATCCATGTATGGCACACCCCTCTCCCCTTCATCCTTTCCTATGTGACTGTCCTATAACTTGGGACGTTCATCTCCCAGCCCAGGTACTGGTGTGTACATGCTTCCCTACATGGTGCAGTGTCCCCCTTTCCATCTGCCATGTGCTGCTGTGTATGTCAGTTGTATATGTTCCCAGGTCTCACGTGATCAATGGGACCACTCTCCACTCTGCTCCCATCACCTCTGTAACACATCCCCCCTTATGTAATCTCCCCATGTCCCCTACTCTATGCCATCCCTATTGCCTATGGGTGGGACTGTCAGGGACCCCTGCCTACCAGCTGACCACCGGATCATCACTACTGCTTGATATCCATATCTGTTCTGATGTATCTGTCTATGTTCCAGTAATGGTCTGGCTGTCTGACTGGGCACATGAGGTGGGTCTGACATGACTCTGTACAGTTGGCACACTGTGTTGTGGTAGCATAACATGTACACATGTACAATCGCACATCCCATGTACCTGTGGCATGGCCCTCATGTTGCAGGACACGATATCATGGCACTGTGGCACCATGCTGGTATCTTGAGAATAACCCTGCTGCCTGTCAGCATGTCCCTCTGAGACCGTGGGCCCCCCCACCCACATACATCTCCCACACATCACGTGCACCATGGGGGGTGTGCTGCTGACCTGCTTCATCTGCCACCACTGTGATGACTGTCCCATGTACAATGCTGCCACAGACACGTGTTCCACCATGGCATGTGTAACTCAGCATGCCCATTGGGGGGAGGGGGTTCTTGTGTGTCTGGAGAACACACACATGGGTGCATCTGACTCTACTCATTTCCACACTAGTTGTTCATTACATGCAATGCTATGTATTGGTACAGAGCCACAGCTGTGACTGCACAGACACAGGCAACTTTATCCCCACATTGCCTCTGAGGGGACACTCACTACTCCCTGTCCTACTGCTGTCACCGGCAGTACTAATACTGTGGCATGTGCCAGGTGTCTGTGGGTACATGTAGGCCATGACTGTACCTCCCCTGGGCCCACTGTTACTCCTCTGCTGCAGTGGGAACAGTCTTTGACCAGTTTACAGGCCTTGCTCATCCTCTGTCACCATCAGGGGCACATTGTGGTTCCAAGTATGCATACACTACCATAGGGCAGTGGTCAGTACATGCCGTTCTGTGTGCAGGGCACACATATATACTATGGCAGGTCACACTGCAGGTCACCCTGCAGCCATGCAACCAGGTCACAGCCCCCCCTTGCCCCTCCCCTCTGTCCTGCAAGGGGCATATGCCCTAGCATGCGCACATTGCACGGCATGGGCCCATGTGCTGGCCCATGTGTGCTGGGTCACTGCACATGCATGCCAGTGCCCATCCTTGTAGCCCTGTGGCATAGCAGGTGTGTATGTGTCATGCATCCTGGTGTCTGTGTGGCACACATCATGGCTGATGTCTGCACACATGGTGCACCTGCTATGCAACCCTGCTATAGTAACCCCCACATGGTGTGACCATACATGTACCCACGCTTCCAGGTTGTTGTACATTTGCTATGTGACCTACCTTGGATTCAATGGGCCATATCTCTTCTTGCTTGCTGGTGTGGGCTCCTCCATCCCTCCTCTGGCTGCTGTCTGTGGGCAATACCATCACTGCCACCTGTGGAAACATGTGTGGACAACCATTAGTGTCTGCACAGGGCCCTGTGTTTTGTCGGCAGATGTGGTATAGGCATGACTGTAGCATGTCTGTCATACCTACCACAGTTTGGCACAGGTCCTCCTTCAAACCTGTTCCCTTTCACCAGGGATGTGTCTTTCACTGGCAGGGGGCCGGACCAGGCTGTTCAGCTGGGCTGTCTCATCTGGGCTGAAATGAGGTCCTCTGCCACTTAAGGCGTTCATATCTGCACTGACAGACAAGATGTAGCTGTGTATCATGGCCGAATTCAATGCTATACACTCCCTCCTGCATGGAGCCATATGTCGCATGCTGTGGCATTGCTCCCTTTGTCACTACGCAACGTTGCAATGCACACCACAAGTGCGTGTCATTCCACTGCCTACCATAGATTGTGTGTGTATTTATCACCAGTTGTGTATTGTGTGATATCTGTCCCCAGGACTCAGTAGTGCATGTTACGTACCCTTGTATGTGTTCCTGGGCTGTGCTTGGTGTGGCAGTCACTGTGGTTGTGGTGTGTGTTGGTACTGCTCTGTGCTGCACATGTGTACCTTTGTGGTGGTGCAGGTCTGCTGGGGGGGGGAATGTGGCATGGTTATGGTGATGCGGCAGTGTGTTGTCTATGTGAGATGTTTGTGATGTGGCATTGTGTGTCCCATAGGTGGGGCTGCACATGCGTGTTCCATACTGGACACTGGCGGTACCTTTCAACTTCTCATCAGCACTGCCTATAGGCCCCTCTGGCCCAGTGTACACATCCTACAGTGACACCCTGTCGCAGACACATCACGCCTTCCAGGCAGCTTGGATTCCACATTTATTATGTGTGGATGTGTGTACTGACACACAGTGTCTTCTCCCACACTGTTCTGTAGCAATGTGTTTCCTGCATTGTCTGCCAGGGATGACAAACCAGACAGGGGCACTGTTTATGTGTCACAGAGCACCCATGTGTGGTGCACTGCACCAGACAGACATTCCTGTGAGGTGGTCTGTGTTGCTGTGACATTCAGATGTGTTGTCATTCATGTCTTGGCAGCCTTCACTGTTTGGGTGTACGTCTGCCAGTGCCACCCAAGGGTCACAGCTGTCCCTTAGGTGAAATGGTTCCTTATGAGCTGTTCATGGACATGCTGGCCTGTTGTTGCATTGCCTGGCATTCACTGATGATGATGATGCCCCACATCTGCATCCTCATTGGCCTCCTCTGCATCCCTATCAACAAGCACAGGTTCCCCTGTTGGCAGTGGTACCCTCTGGCTTAGGGCAATGTTGTGCAGGATGAAATACCTAAGGATGACCTTACAGCACATCTCTGGGTTATATTGCAGTGCTTCTCATGCTCTGTCCAGACACCTGAAGCGTGTCTTCAGGATCCCAAAGGTTCACTCAATCACAGCTCATATTGTGATGTGTGCATCATTATATGCCTCTTCTGATAAATTCTGTGAGTTCCTCACCAGTGTCATCAGCCATGGAAGTTGGGGATATCCACTGTCACCTGTGGAATGTGCAGTAGTGTGGATGGTTAGCCATGGACTGGCACTATGTCACGTCCAGTTGTCTCTATACAGTGTACCCTGCCCACCATGCCCTATCTGTGTATGTCTCCACTCACCTATCAGCCATCTGCCCTCCAGTTCACCTCTCTGGAATGCCTAGTGCAGGCCACTCTACCGGACTATGAAGGAATCATGGCAGGATTGAGGATACCTGGCCACCACATCTAGTATCCGACAGTGGCTGTCGCACACCACCTGAATGTTCAGTGCATGGTACCCTTTGTGCTTTACAAAGGCATCTCCATTCTCCAGTGGCACTTTGATTGCCACCTGTGTGCAATCAATTGCACCCAGGACATTTTGGAACTGTGCTGTTGCATAGAAGGCCTGCTTGGTGGTCTGCTGCTGTTCGCCCTGTGGGAAGCCAATATACCTGTCATGGCATCACAGCAAGGCATCTATGAATTGTCTCAGGCACCGGGACACAGTGGCCTGGGATATTCCAACCATATCACCACTGGATCTTTGAAATGTACCAGTGCCCAGACAGTACAGTACTGCACTTACCTACACATTGACTGATATGGCATGACCCCTCTTTGTAGCTGTGGCCAGATCCTCCTCCAGCTCCTGGCACAACATTGCTATGGTGGCCTTATTCAACCTGTACCATACTATGCACTGCTCCTCCGTGTGCTTATCATAGGATTGTCTGGCACGTATCACTCAGGGGACAATGCGCATGGCTGGTTGCTGTGGCTGTGGTGGTGCATTACCCTGCATCCTGCCATTGCAGTTCCTCCTTCACCTGAGATGCTTCTGCCAGCCTTCTGCTGCCAGCATTATGCCCAGTAGGGCTACCCATGCGGGCATGGTCATCCTCTTCTACAGTCACACTCCACAGTCTGCACACTGCTTCCTCTGGTGTGTCTACATTGTACTGTGTTGCACCATCCCTTTTATAGTGGTGTGCAATTAGACAACCTTTTGATTGTCCTAGGTGGTGGGGCCTTGGATGGATGCAGGCAGACTGTGCTGTTTTCCTGAATACAGTTTTTGGACACCTCATGCTATGCGCCATGTTGCAGGTTTCACAGTGATGCAATTCTGGTTGCAAGGCACAAAGTGCAGCTTCACTGGGTTTTGTCGCAGCTTGTGTTTCTGAATCACACTCGAAGCATCTTTTGCTGAATCTTGCTACTTGCATCATTCTTTTTGGATGCGTTTTGTGGGCGTCCTCCCTGTGGCTTTGTGAATCCTACCCAATTTGTTACATCATTATTTGACATATACAAAACATCTCAAAAATATAAATATCTAATTACATAACAATATTTCACAGCAATGTTCAGAGGCCACAAGTTAATCACACACATACTGTAGATATCACAAGCTCAAATATATTCATCAATTATACCATATAGCATTATACAGTTTTTAGTACCATAAAAGACTTTGCTAGTGCATACATTCTCTTAAACATAGAAAATTAATTACCACATCTATGCCCATCACTGAATTATATTTTGATAATAAAGGAGCTAACCAATGTTTTCGTTCTGCCTTCCAGCAATCACACTCAAAAGTGGTGTGTGTAATATACATAGATTTATAGCTATATTTGCACTGTCCCATGGCCTTACTGACCAAATGTTTATTTAAATTAAAATATATATTGCAAAGGTATGCTAGCCTTACAGCACCTACGGTAATATATATCTATGCCAGACATTCTCATTTCATTAGATAATTTTCTACACCCCACTTCTCTTTCATTCTAGTATATATTCCTCCTAGAGCTACATCATGAATTTCCCCACATCCGAGTGTAGAGCATTATCATATAGCTGAACAGCGGCTTCACTAACAAAAAGATTAACATTACTTATAGTTTCCAATCCCATCGGCATCATCCCCCCATACTCTTTTTGATTTGCTGATGGGGTACCTAATCCCATTGGCTACAGTCCCCCTGAAAGAAAACATGTAGATGACACCCCTCTCCCCAGTTCATTTGCTGATGGGAAGCCCAATCCCCGTTGGCATCATCCCCCCCTAAAAACACTCTTTTTTATTTGACGACAGGGTACCCATTCCCCCCCCCAAAGAGACCTCCCCAGTGTGTCAAATGTCCCTGAAAAAACCAAAAACCTTCTCACAATGTTTTTTTTTTTTCCCTGTAAATTAGAAAAAGGTCCCTCGCAGTCTGCAGTCCCTCCATAACCCACGCCCACCCTCTGCCTACCCTGCCTACCCTGCCTCCCCACACCCCCCTCACCCCCACACTTACCTCCAGAGCCAGGCGCTATGATCTTCAGTGGACCGGGAACACGTCTGCACTGTTTAAAGCCAACCATGAACTGAAGAAATGCCAGTAAGCTGTATAATGGCATAAATAGGTTTTTTTCAACTTTGATGCATATCTTGGACATTTTTGGGAATTTTGCCACCAAATTTTCAACATGGTGTTATTGGGACCCCTCCTCATGAATTCAGTTACTGCCATGGCATTATTCAGTCCTGAAAGGTGATTTTGCTGTCACTGCATGGAATCACCCTTCAGGACTGACTAATGAAACAACAGTGCCACTGTTCATGAAGTGACCTCTCAAAAAGACTATGTTGCAAATTTGGTGAAAAAATCAAAAAAATGACTGTTTTAAGAGCGTGTGTTACGCAGTTTCCACACATGCTCATAACTTCACAAATCTGAAATATTTTCACTCCAGATTTTCAACATTGCCATTTTCCATACCTCTTTATGAGCAGTACACCTGTCATTTTTTACATCCTGGCTGAAATGCGTTTTTCCACTTCCAGCACAGAATAGCGTGCTCGCTGTGGGAAGTCAGTATTTGAGACAGAGTAAGAAAATTACAGTGATCCTGTTCATGGGCAGAGGACCTAAAATGCCTATGTTGAACATTTGGTGACACAAGCCCATTAAATGACTGTGCTATGAGCATGCATTGCGCAGTGCTCACACGCCCTCTTCATTTTTCACATCCTGGCCAAAATATGTTTTCGGACTTTCAGCACAGAATAGCATGGTCACTGTGGGAAATCAGTATTTGGGACAGATTAGGAAAATCAAAGTGACTCTGTTTATGAGCAGAGGTCCTAAAATGCCTAAGTTGAAAATTAGGTGACAAACGTCCCTAAAATGACTGTTTTACAAGCATGCATTGTGCAGTTTCCGTGCACGCTCATAACTTTGATAATGTTTAGTATTAGTACTCCAGATTTTCACCATTGCCATTTTTTCACACCTCATTATGAACAGTACAGCTTTCATTTCCTACATCCTACCTGAACTGAGTTTTTGCACATCCGATGCACAGTGGCGCAGTCGCTGTAGAAAAACAATGTTCAGAACAGAGTAAGAAAATCACAGTAACACTGTTCACGAGCAGAGATCCCAAAATGCCTATGTTGAAAATTTGGTGAAAAAATTCCATAAAATGACTATGTTACAAGCGTGCGTTGTGCGCTGTCCACGCACAGTCACAAGTTCGAGAATTTGTAATATTTTCACTCCAGATTTTCAACATTGTCATTTTTGCACACCATCTTATGAACAGTTCAGCTGTCATTTGTTGCATCCTGCCCGAAATGTAGTTTTGCACATCTGGTGCACAATCACACGGTCGCTGTGGGAAATGAACGTTCGGGTAGATTAAGATAATCATAGTGCCATTGTTCAATGGGGCCAGATGGGGTGCACCCCAGGGTCCTTAAAGAACCAAGAGAGGTGGTGGCTGAACCTCTGGCTATCCTGTTCAGCCAATCACTGGAAACAGGGGAGGTACCCAAAGACTGGAGGACAGCAGATGTAGTCCCCTTATACAAAAGTGGGAACAAAGAGGAAGCAGGGAACTACAGACCAGTCAGAATCACCTCGGTAGTGGGAAAGATCATGGAAGCACTACTGAAGGAGAGATTGGTGGAACATCTGGTTCTCAATGGACTACAGGACCCAAGGCAGCATGGTTTCACCAGGGGGAGGTCATGTCAGACCAACCTCATTGAATTTTTTGACTGGGTGACTAGGGAGGTGGATCAGAGGAGGGCAGTGGACATGGCCTATCTGGACTTCAGCAAGGCCTTTGACACTGTGCCACATAGAAGACTATTACACAAACTGGGAATATGGGTGTGGGCAGGACAGTAGTGTGTGGGTAGGTAACTGGCTGGGTGGCAGGACACAGAGAGTGGTGGTAAATGGCTGTCACTCCACAGAGGGAAGAGTGACCAGTGGGGTACCACAGGGATCAGTGCTGGGACGGTCCTATTCAACATCTTCATCAGTGACATTGCACAGGATATAGAAGGCAGAATTTCACTGTTAGCTGATGACACAAAGCTCTGTAACAGAGTAGACACACCAGAGGTGTAGACAGAATGAGAAGGGACCTGCAGAAACTTGAAGAATGGTCAAGGGTTTGGCAGTTGAAATTCAATGCAAAGAAGTGCAAGATAATGCATATGGGGCACAAAAACCCTGGCACAATATATCAGTTGGGGGTGAGGATATAGCATGCACCAAGCAGGAAAGGGATCTTGGGGTTGTCATCTCTGATGACCTCAAGGTAGGGAAACAGTGTGACAAGGCATCAGGTAAAGCAAATAGGATGCTGGGATGTATAGGCAGGGGCATCACCAGCAGGAAGGGAGGTCATAATTCCGCTATACAAGACACTAGTGAGGCCCCACCTGGAGTACAGTGTACAGTTCTGGAGACCATACCTACATGAAGGACATAGACAGGGTAGAGAAGGTTCAGAGGAGGGCAACAAAGATGGTGCATGGGTTGCATCACAAGTCCTATGAAGACAGGTTGAAGGAACTGAACATGTACTCCCTGGAGGAGAGGAGGGAGAGGGTATATGATAGAGACATACAAGTATCTTACAGGGAGGAACAGGGTGCAGGAAAACACTATTTTAAGCGAAAAAGATGTTTCAGGACTAGAGGGCATGGGATGAAGTTGGAGGAGGACGATTCAGAGGAAACATGAGAAAGAATTTCTTCACAGAACGGGTGGTGGACAAGTGGAACACCCTGCCAGAGGAAGTGGTGGGGGCTGAAACAATCACGGGATTTAAGAATGCATGGGATAAACATAAAGGAATTCTAGAGGTCAGGGGTAAGGGGAAATAGACTTCTAGGAAAACAAACTGAACTTACAAGCTCAAATGGGCAGACTAGGTGGGCCATAGGCCCTTATCTGCCGACACTGTCTATGTATCTATGTATCTATGTTCATGAGCAGAGATCCCAAAATGGCTATGTTAAAAATTTGGTAAAATAATTCCACTAAATAACTGGTGTGATCCTGTTTCAGACAGAGTCCATCTTCTTCCAAGTTGTGTAACTAGGTGTGCTTTGAAACAACTGAGAAGCTGCATGGGATATACTACATTGGACTAGATATCTGCAACAAATCTCTCGCTTGCTTACATCTGAGAGAAGTTTTCCTTGCTTTTACATTGGTATTGCTTTGTGTTTAATTCTTTTAGTTTTTAATTCAGGAAGGGGGTTTTCAAAACTGCTTATCTTGCGAGCATCTTCAGAAGGGTTGAAATTACTGCATATTTGATTTTCCTTTGTGGCTAACAAACCACCAGGCTGTTTTGGGGCTGGGGAGGTTTACCTGTGTCTGACTTGGATGTCTGGATTTTTCTCTGTTTGATTAGCAGGGTATTTTCTCTGTCAAATTGTTGTGTAGGGCATCTTGCTGACAGGAAGGCACTCATCGCAGTGGTGGGTCAGAGTTTTTAGCTGATTGTTTTGTGAGGGCACAGTTTAGGCCCAACCCCTTCTCACCCTTCACCCCACTCACCCCTGGAAATAGTTCCTTTATACCTGGGGTTCTGACATTGTTTCCTCAAGAGTGCAAGGTGCATATCACTGTCATATCCTCTCTAGCACACTGCAATGACAATATAAGCATACACATTGTATAATATATATATTTCTATATAACAAACCAATCACACATGCACACACACACACAAAAAAACAAACAAACAAAAAATAAAGTAGATAAACATGTGGGGAGTAGTGCAATGTAATGGCTGTGGGGCAGCAGTCTTCCGGGAGTCTTTCTGGAGGCTGAGATGCTGCCCTATTTGCAGACAACTCTCTGCCCTGAGGGAGAAAGTTGCCCGTCTTCAGGCCACACTGGACAGTAGTAAGGGAACCTTCCCCCAGGTCACACTAGACAGTAGGAAGGGAACCTCCCCCTTCCAGGGAGCACCAGAGCCACCACCACTACCTCAGAGGTTGCAAAGAAAGCACAGCAGTTGGACCACAGTGGGCTCAGGGAGGGTGAGGATGGTGGAACAGAGGCACACCCAGTCAGTTGTTCCACTCCACTATCCATACACCATTCTGGGGGAGCATAGCTCCCCTATGGATGCACCCGCAGAGGAGACTGATGACAACTGTCACAAGGGAGGCCCACAGAAAGGAGGCAGAGGACACCACAAGGAAAGGAAGCAGCTCCTGGTGGGGGACTCAGTTATTAGGGGGAGCAGGGAAAACTGAAGTAAGGTGCCTGCCTGGTGCCATGGCTTAGAGGGACAGGAAGCGCATCCTCAGGATCACGAGAACAGCTACACGGGAATCTGAGCTGGATGTCATTGTCCACCTAGGGACAAATGACTTGGCTCATCATGAGATTAGAGTAGTGCAGGAGGACTTTGTAGAGTTGGGAAGGGGCCTAAGACAAGTAGCACCACAGTATCCTTTCTCAGAGGTGCTGCCTGTCAATGGCATGGGGAGGCGAGGGGTAATTTGCACCATGCAGTTTAATGAATGGTTGAAAAAATGGTGTGGAGCACAGGGGTTTGACTTCATTGGGGACTGGGGGTCCACCTGGCGGGACACCAGCCTATACTGGCAGGATGGTCTGCATCTGTCCAGGAAGGGAACACGTCTTTTGAGCAATCGGTTTAAATGCTTCATTGGCAAGCTTTTAAACTAGTCAAAGGGGGAGGCATTGATAAGCAGCAGGAAAATCCCAGCCTCTCCCTACAAAACAGGGTACTAAATGAGAAAAAGACCGAGTTAGAAAGGTCAGTGGGGGATGCTGCAACAGAAGGTAAAGCCATCAAAAAATGGAGAGCAATGAGTACCAATGCCCGTAGTCTGGGTAACAAGCTTCCTGAATTAATGGCCTTGATGGAGGAGGAACATCTGGATATTGTGGCAATCACAGAAACATGGTACACACAAAACCATGACTGGGACGTAAACATGCCAGGATACACTATCTACAGGAGGGACAGGGAGGGTAAAAGAGGAGGAGGAGTAGCTCTTTACTAAGGCAAGGAATAAAAGTAACAGAACAAAAGGGTAAACAAGGAGGAGAAGAAGCACTGTGGGTAAATTTGGAGACAGGCAATGGCACCACAATCTGCACAGGGGTTGTATACAGACCCCCTTCTCAGGGGGAGGAAATGGACAAGGAAATGATAGAAAGTATACTTAGAATGGCAGAAAAAGGGGAGATAATGCTGATGGGTGATCTGAATATGCCAGATGTTAACTGGAGTGCAGTTGCAGCAGTCACTTCGAAGAGTGGGGTTATTATAGATGCCCTACAGGGGGCATGCCTTAGACAACTAGTATTGGAGCCCACTTGAGAGGGAGCAATGTTAGACCCAGTTCTCTCAAATGGAGATGGAGAGAGGATCACAGATGTAGAAGTGGGTAGCCATCTGGGAACTAGCGACCATCGAACAGTATGGTTCACAATAAACACAGAAATAGAGTCAAGCCATACAAAGGCAAAAGTACTGGACTTTAGGAGGGCTGACTTTGCCAAAATGGGTGAGTGCCTAAGGAATGCACTAGCAAATGGGCAGGAAGGAGGGGTGGAAGAACAATGGGGAATAATAAAAACTGTCATCACAGAGGCAAGGAGCCTTTGTGTGAAGCAAATAAACAAAACAAAACGATGTAAGAAACCACTATGGTTCTCAAAGGAAGTGGCAGTGAAGGTTCAAGAGAAAAGGAAAGCATTCAGGAAGTACAAGGAATTGCAGAAGGAGCAGGACAGAGAACTGTATCAGTTAAAGCAAAAGGAAGATGGGAAGGCAGTCAGAACAGCAAAGGCCCAAACCGAGGAAAAGATAGCCAACTCAGTTAAGAAGGGGGATAAAACCTTTTATAGGTACATCAGGGAGTGAAGGAAGACCAAGGGAGGGATAGTGAGGCTTAATAAAGGGGAGGGAGGGTGGGCAGAGGGAGACTGTGAAAAGGCAGAGATACTAAACAAATATTTTTGCTCAGTATTTACAAATGAAGAGGGGGAGGTACCTAAAACAAACAGTAGAAACACTCTGGATACAGAAGGTGATACCAGCCCATTTACAGAAGAAAGGGTTATGAAAGAACTCTTAAAACTGAAGGTGGACAAAGCAATGGGGCCTGATGGGATTCATCCCAGAATTCTAAAAGAACTAAGGGTAGAACTAGTGACACCACTGACTACCCTCTTTAACAAATCATGGGAGGATGGGGTGGTACCCGAGGACTGGAGAAGGGCAGATGTGATTCCCTTTCACAAAAGTGGGAGCAAGGCGGAAGCAGGAAACTACAGACCTGTTAGTTTAACCTCAGTGATAGGAAAAATGATGGAATCACTTCTGAAGGAAAGAATCGTCGAGTATCTAGAAGCCAGAGGGGCACAGGACCCTAGGCAGCATGGATTCACAGCGGGAAGGTCATGCCAGATGAATCTGATAGATTTCTTTGACTGGGTGACCAAAGTAGTAGATCAGGGAGGGGCTGTGGACATGGCCTACCTAGACTTTAGCAAGGCATTTGACACAGTCTCACACAAAAGATTAATATACAAGTTAGCCAATCTGGGAGTGGGTCCCAAGATGACAGCCTGGGTAAAGAATTGGCTGCAGAATAGGACACAGAGAGTAACAGTAAATGGAGTCCACTCAGAAGAAAGGGGAGTTACTAGTGGGGTACCGCAGGGTTCAGTATTAGGACCGGTCCTCTTCAATGTCTTTATAAGCGACATTGCAGAGGGACAGGAAGGAAAAGTATGTCTGTTTGCAGATGATACAAAGATCTGCAACAGAGTTGATGCACAAGGTGGGGTGGAAAGGATGAGAAGGGACTTGGCAAGGTTGGAGGAATGGTCAAATGTATGGCAGCTTAGATTCAATGCTAAGAAGTGCAAGGTAATGCACCTGGGAAACAAAAACCCTGGGGAAGAGTACACAATGGGAGGTGAGATACTAACAACAACAAAAATGGAAAGGGACCTGGGGGTAGTCATATCAGATGACTATTACTATATCAATATCTTCATCAGTGACATTGCGCAGGACCTAGAAGGCAGAATTTCACTGTTCACTGATGACACAAAGCTCTGTAACAGAGTAGACACACCAGAGGGTGTAGACAGAATGAGAAGGGACCTGCAGAAACTTGAAGAATGGTCAGGGGTTTGGCAGTTGAAATTCAATGCAAGGAAGTGCAAGATAATGCATATGGAGCACAAAAACCCTGGCACAATATATCAGTTGGGGGGTGAGGATATAGCATGCACCAAGCAGGAAAGGGATCTTGGAGTTATCATCTCTGATGACCTCAAGGCAGGGAAACAGTGTGACAAGGCAGCAGGTAAAGCAAATAGAATGCTGGGATGCATAGGCAGGGGCATCACCAGCAGGAAAGGAGGTCATAATTCCACTATACAAGACACTAGTGAGGCCGCACCTGGAGTACACTGTGCAGTTCTGGAGACCTTACCTACGTAAGGACATAGACAGGATAGAGAAGGTTCAGAGGAGGGCAACAAAGATGGTGCATGGATTGCATCACAAGTCCTATGAGGACAGGTTGAAGGCACTGAACATGTACTCCCTGGAGGAGAGGAGGGAGAGAGGGGATATGATAGAGACATACAAGTATCTTACAGGGAGGAACAGGGTGCAGGAATGCACTATTTTTAAGCGAAAAAGATGTTCCAGGACTAGAGGGCATGGGATGAAGTTGGAGGAGGACGATTCAGAGGAAACGTGAGGAAGAATTTCTTCACAGAACAGGTGGTGGACAAGTGGAACACCCTGCCAGAGGAAGTGGTGGGGGCTGAAACAATCACAGGATTTAAGAATGCATGGGATAGACATAAAGGAATTCTGGAGGTCAGGGGTAAGGGGCAACAGACTTCCTGGAAAACATAAACTGAACTTACAAACTTAAATGGGCAGACTGGGTGGGCCATAGGCCCTTATCTGCCGACACTGTCTATGTATCTATGTATGTATCTATGACCTAAAGGTGGGCAAGCAATGTGAGAGGGTAGCAAGGAGGGTTGGGGGGATACTGGGATGCATAGGGAGAGGCATCACCAGTAGAAAACAGGAAATTATTATCCCTCTGTACAGACAGCTGGTCAGACCCCATCTGGAGTACTGTGTGCAGTTCTGGAGACCCATCTCCCAAAGACATAGACAGGATGGAAACTGTCAGAGGAGGGCAACTAAAATGGTGCAGGGTCTGCACGGAAGACATGAAGAGAGAGACTAAAGGAGCTTAATATGTATAGCCTCGAGGAAAGGAGGGAGGGGGGACATGATAGAAACTTTCAAGTACCTCAAGGAATCAACAAAGTCCAAGAGGGTAGCATCTTTCAAAAAGAGGTGTGCAAGAACAAGGGGCACAATTTGAAAATAGAGAGGGGCGGATCAGAGGTAATTTAAGGAAGTATTTTTTCAGAGAGGGTTGTGGATGCATAGAACGGCCTTCTGGAGGAGGTTGTGGAGTCAAAAACAGTGGTGGAATTCAAGCATGCATGGGACAGTCATAAGGCCATTCTAGGGGGTTGGGGTAGGAAGAAGTAGGCTGCTGGTTAACTAGGATCTGCAGCTTATCCAGTAGGTAGGGAAATGGGCAGACTGGGTGGGCCAAGTGGTCCTTATCTGCCGTCAAATTCTATGTTTCTGTGTTTCTATGTAACTGTGTTATGAGCGTGCAATGTGCAATTTTCACACACGCTCATAACTTCAAGAATGTTTAATATTTTCACTCCAGATTTCCCACATTGCCATCTCTTCACACCTCCTTATCAATGGTGCAGTCAACATTTTCATGTGGTGCAGAATGGCATGGTCACTGCGGAAATCAACATTCGAGACAGAGTAACAAAATCACAGGGGCACTGTTCATGAACAGAGGTCCCAAATGCTTTCATCAGGTGGGGTCACAAAAAGGCCATGTTTTAAAATTTGGAGTGCAAATACCAACACACGCCCAGGGTGTTAGGGTTTCTAACCATTACATCTCACGTTGTACAGACTAACAGGCATCAGGGATGTACTTTGGATAATCTGCTGTACTGCTCATGCCATTGGTCCTCCACCTCCACCCTGCAGCCACTGACAGGCATCAAGGTGTACCTTGGACTCTTTAGCTCCCAAAGTTCAACCCATTCTCTTATGCTGCACCCATTTCAATGTAGTTCCTTATGAAATTGGGTGAGCATAAGGCCAGATGACCCCAAGGTACAATGCAACACTTGTCAGACTCTGCCGGGTAGGGTGAGGTGAAATAGCATGATCGTTATGGCTAGCGACCCAAACGCACACCCCAATGCCTGTCACTCTCTACAGGGTGAGGTGGAGTTGATGCCGGTTCCATACTTCACTGCTACTTCTATTATGTGTCACTCTAACTCCTGCACTACCAGTGCCAAAACCAGCAAGACAACATTCAGCATTGACAAATGCTTGATTTTATTTTGGGACTTCCTTAAGATAGATAGTAGGTAATATTTTTCCAGTTGCAACTAACTCATCCTTTTCTCTTCTGTTGTTTCAGGGTTTTTTTCTTTTTTTTTTACTTTCATGATTTATTTCGTATTGTGATACACTGTTGAATTTGACTTTTTTATTAGTATTTCCCTAATCTGTCCCCTTTTCAGATTGTTCCATCAATTGCTATCTTGCTGACCAATGTTAGACTTTATTTTGTCCTCTTTTCCATGTCCTGAATTATTCTGTTTTTTATTTCTGATTTTAGCTCCTTTTTCTGCTCTGATTTGATTCTTTCTTGGGTTTAACTCAATAATCAGTTCTCTATTTCATTTAACTCTTTGCCGCTTCTTCAGTAATGAGTTTTATTGATTTTGTTCAATTGCTTTTCTTAATCACATTTTGGTGATTGTCCTTCTTTTGTAGACTATGCTTACTTACTTACTTCTTCTTGATGTACCATTCCCTCTTCTTGCATATCTCATTCCAAATTAGACTCATTACATTTGTAGTGCAGTTTTGACATGCTTTAGCTGCTTCAATTGCAGCGATCTTATCAGCATTAAAGGCAATATATTCTCTAAATAGAGTTATCAGTTCCATTAACTGTGAATTCCCAAACTTTATTTCCTTTAGTTCATAGAATTTGCTAATCAACCCTTCATTACAAGTTCCAGAATAATCTTCATTTGAAAGAGCTACTGACTCATTTTCAATTTCCCCAATCCCTCTGTATTACTTATACCTTCTTGCATACTGTTTATCTGGAGTCTGGGAATTTTGTCCAGAACCACACGTTTAAAAGGGGGGTCCAAATTATCTTTATTTATATAGGGGGTCAAAAAGGACTCATAATCATTAAGGTATGAGCCTTGTATATTAAAGTGATCTTTTTTCTGAGTTTCCAGGTTAATAGCATTAGAGTTTGGGACAGTCTCAGGTTTTGGGTCTGGCATTACAATTACATCATTAGCATTTCTTAAGCAGTTAAGGTCCCCATTTTTGCTTGTATCCTTATGTGACATTATTTATTACATGCTTCTCCACGTTGTTGTTAATATTACTCTTATTTTGTTCCTCTGTGCCTTTAGATAAGGTTAAATCTGACTAATGTAACTCAGGCCCAGTAACACCTGTCTGGTTATCAGCTACCTTTTTTCCTCCAACACCCCCACATCATTGGCTAAAGCAATTTCTTTAAGACTTATTTTTTTTTTAATAAAGGATGTGTTGAAAGTTGTGTCCCCATACTACAGCGCTTAGCTGGTGATGAAGTAAGCTTGGGGTTAAAATTGTTTACAACTTTCTTATTGCCCCTTAACACTATAAGGTTTTCTGCAGTATGCAAAAAAATGAGTAATTTTTGAACAATCTCCTTGTTTCTTCTCACCATATTTCTTCTTACAGTTTACCACCTCTTGCTTCTTATTACACTTGCTATCTTTAGTGTCTTTATAACTATAGGTCTTTACAGTTTTTTTTAAATTGATAGAAATGTCTATATAGTAAAGGGCAGCACTTACTCAAAGGAAAATGTCAGGAACAAATTGAGTAAAAAGTAACAATTGAAAAGTGACCGAGATGGCTAAAAAACAGGAAGAGACTATTCAAGCTCCTTTACAGAACTATCCCTATTTTTCCAATAATTTAAGTTAATTTTTATATGGATTATTGAGGTTTAAGCTCACAAAATCATACAAGAACAAGTTTATAATAATAATAAAGCTGCACGGCTATATCACCCTACTTCCAGGGTATACCACACCTGAATATGGCCTAATAAAATTGCCACAATGTTCAAAAAACTCAGTGCTGAAGTTGTGGCTGAGGTTGTGGCTCCTTTTGAATCTTCTTGATTCTTCTAGCGGGTTCACAGTCTCCACTCTGAGTTGCTTTTCACACCAAATTCTACACCAGCGGTTCAAATCTTTCTCCCTTCTCCCTTAATAGGCTCCTTTCCTCTCCCAACAGTACATATATATGTGCTCTGACTTTACTTCTCAGATGCACTATTAAAGAGAAGGATGGATTTTAAATACTTAGTAGGAAATGCTTAGTACTTATTTTAGTATGTGTTTTATGCTATGACAACTAGTAGGATAAGTATAGTATTAAGATACAATGATAGCTAAAGCAAAGGTAAGGGCATAAAAGCCAGCTGCATATTTATCACTTAAGTTGTATGTAACCTGAAAGTGGTGGGATGTTTAAATTCCAGCTCTAACACAGCTCTAACACAAAACCAGTTCCTAGCAGGAGAACCGTACTTGGTTAAACATAAAAGTAATAATTATCAAGTAAAATGTTAATTTCCTTACTTTCTCCAATAATGGCTGCAGCGTGTAGCATTGCTGAGGCATTATAGTTAGAATAACAAGTCTCCCGGTGATACAGTAATTGCAAAGCAGCAGACTTAGCTGCAACACTGCACCATACAACACCATGCCAAGTCACCTAAAACAACATCACAGAATGCCAAAAAGAAGGCGACTCTAAAATGGAATGCCAAATTACTTCTTTGCAGCTATCTAAGATAACTTCACAGATATTTCAGAACACAAAGGTATTAAAGTGTTTAAGCTAAAAAGACGTAACTGCAAAAGCAAAAAGTATGTGATATATGATAAAAATAGTCTCTGAATATGAGCTTATTTCTTCTGTGGCCTGCGCAATACAGCGCGCTCTGATCCACATCAGGCAGATCTGTCTGTATGTGCTCACGCATGCACCCTTATATCATACGGACCCCACGTGACCTTACCATGCTTTTTAAACAACAAATTTATCTGCCTTTAAAAAACTTTTTATTGCTAAAAGCCCTGTTTTTTTTTTTAAATAGCACATAAATATATCTATATATATATATCTATATATATATATTTATATATATATATATATATATATATATATATATATATATATATATATTTATATATATATTTATATATATATATATTTATATATGTCTAGGATATGTGGGGGGTGACAGGGTGATAACTTTAATTTATTTATTATCTAGTGCACTTGACAGTGACCTTAAGTAACCTCATGAGTGGTGAAGCCATGAATGACAGTTACGAGAGGTCACAGTCAACTACACTACACAAATCAGTTATCACACTGTTACCCACCGCATATTCAATTTATGCAATAAAGGTGGCAATGGCGTGTACGTATTTTTATTTTTAATGCTGTTTTTTGGGGGGGTATTTGGGACTACTTGTTAATTTAGTTGTGTTGTGCTATGTGTTTCAGGTGCTGCAGATTTTTTTTGAATGGGGAGTGAGTTGTAGATTTTTGTTAGAAGAGGTATGCTTTGAAGCATGGTTTTGCCTTTTTGTCATTGGTTGAGGGGTGGAGTTTAGATTGATGTGCTGTGTTGTGATTGGTTGAGGGATGGGGACTTGAGTAGTGGCATCGTTTCTGTTCAGTTGGGTGGAAGACATCGAGTGGTGAAGATCTTTTCAGTGTTAGCGTCTTGTAGTAGTGGTGGTGGCGTCCTAGGGGTCTGGGTTAGTGGTGCTCAAATCGGAAAAGTGTTGAAGAGAGGCTCACTGTTTTTGGTCTGTGGATTGATGGTGTTGTGAATGGAAGTCTTCATGCCATGAAGATGTTGGAGGTTACGTTTGTGGACTGAGGAGTTTTTGTGAAGTCAGTTTTAGCTGGATTATTTCTTATGCCATTTTTTGGTTTTTTGTGGAAGTCGTACTTAGATTTATTTTATCAAGTTTTTTACTGTTGGAGTACTTCTGACCTGTACATGCTGTGGACTTTTTCAGAGATGGAACTTGAATATATGGAGATATGGAAGCTCTTTTTTTTTAGATTTTTTTTTTACGGGTATCTGATGTATTATTTTTGTGGGATTATGCCTTAGCACAGTGCTAATTTATAGATCGTTTCACTTTGATTGTGGTGTTTTTTTTTTTTTTTTACATTTTGGATTACCACTATGAAGAGTGGATGTATTTTTTGGGCTTTGAATCTTTGGTGGAATTTGCTCAATGAAAGGCTCTTTGGATGTATGTACGGTGTGCATTTGAAAAAAGAGACAGCAGGTAAGTGAAGTTGCAAAACACTTTAATGAAAAACTACTGCAGTTGCAGATCAATAAAGTACATAACTTGCTGAACTGGTTATTTTACTCATATATAGGTATTGTTCTTTAGACTATATGCATCAATTTGGTAAATATGTAAGACAAGTAAAAGGAGGAAAAACACTTTTGTGTAACAATTGTGCTAGGCTAAGATTGCTCTAGTAGAAAAACAACAGTTGTAGTAGTTAGGTTTGTGTTGTATCTGATGTACAGGCAATGATAATATCCATTTTTATTAGTCAAATACTGTGCTCTAAGGTTAAACTTGCTGAAATAGCTACTACTGAGAAAAGCTTGAAATATATGGCTTCTGTTATGACTCTGTCTCTACAGTTGCAATATTCTTAATAGTTTCTATGCAACATTTGTTAACAGTTAACGAATGTATCTGCAAAGTAGGTATGAAACAACAACGAATACTTATAGATTTAAACAGTGATAAGGCACACTTTTAGCAGAATGCATGGCACTTTTCTTTGTTTGTAAAGAATAAAACATTAATGCTGATTTATTGCATTTTATGAGTACTATGTGGTTGATGCTTCATTTGTTGTGACACCAAGGTTATTCAGAGGAAAACATCTTTATTTAATGGTTGGTTTTTCATGTGGAAATTGTCCTTATAGCTGTTTTGATAACATATCTGTCTGTCAAGATGCTCTGATTTTTATGCAGTAACATAGGTGGTGATTCTGTGATGTTTCTCACAGGATCTTCTAGTCTGTACAGCAACATGTTGTGCCCTGTGGTGATACAGAAATAAAGGAAAATTAGAAGATTATTGATATATATGTTTGCCATATTAGTTTTTTTAAGGTGGGGTGTGAGGGAGGGAGTGGTTAGGTGGAAGGTCGAACAATAAGCTTTGCCATTATGGTGTTGGGCCTAGTATTAGTGGGAATTCATTGACACATGGAAAGGTATGAGTGAGTCAATGTTTGCATGTAAGTTTGTGTTGCGGAAGGTCACCTCTTTTGTTATTGGGTGATGACACAGATAAACTAATGTTAGAATCAATCTTCCCATTTGGGTTATTGTGTGTAGATGTAGTGATAATGAAATAATAGTTTGTTAGGGGGAAAAAATGTTTCTAAGATTACTCTTTAGAACAGTGTCATGTCGGCCTAGTTAATGTGATGATAAGTGTCTATGGAAAATGATTGATTAAAGCAATGTGTACATTTTAAGAAACTGTGCTACAGGGTACCTGTCATGGAATCAATCTTCACCTTGTTGCTAATATTCTTTGTGTTTAATGTGATATAATATTACTGTATCTTTAGTCACTGTCAGAGGCAATCACTTGGGGTCTGTTTCTTTTTGGGTTACCATAGCTGTTTCCTGTGTAAGAGAAAGAATGACAGTTAAATATTTTGTTTTGCTTGTGAATGTATATTCTAATAATTACATTTATCTACCTATCTAGTAATTGCATTCTGTACAGTACATATTCTGTGGACAGCTTGATTCTTATGTTAAGTGCTTGTCGTGTCACTTTACTGGTCTTCTCCATACCTAGTCCACGCCCCCCCTTCTTCCCCACATCTCGTGCTGAGCTTGTTATCATACAATAGTTATTGTCTGTGATGGCTTTTGTATAGTTTGTTGTGGAGTAGAAAAATTAACTTACCTTGAACTATATTAATGGTGATACTCTGTGCTGTTATAGTAGGTCTATTGAAGCAGGAACCAAGAATTTCTGAATATTTGCTTGAGATTGTTGATAGTGGTTTTTGTTGTTCTTGTGTTGCAGCCAGTGATGCTGAACTTAGTATGCCAGATATTTTCTTTTGTTTGTCTTCATTCAATTTGGCATAGTCATTTAAACTTTGCAGGAGTTTATGCCCCAAGATTTGTATTATTTATGTGGGGGCAACAGCTGAGTCTGTTAACTTTTGGATTAGGTGTTTGTGGACTGAGTGGTTGGTCAGGCATTTGTCAGTGTTGAGGGAAGATTTGTTAACCATAGTTTTCACTATTTTTGCAAATTTGTTGACTGCTACAGGTTGGTTTTTAAACCAGGGTCTCTCTGTGTTAAATGCAGCATGGTGGTTTGTTGCTAGAAAAAATGGTGTTTCTTCTGATAGTGCTTGTTGTGGTCTTGCTTTCCTGTAGGTGATGTAGTTTTCCACTGGGCATTTTTTGTGATTTTCTGGGAGTTCATATGCTCGTGGTTTTATTTTATGAGTGTCTTTTGGATTAGCTCCTGAATGTCTTTTGGTCGGTCTTTCTTGACAATATTGTAAATATCTGTTGCCAGTCTCATCAGTCTTTAAGGTTATGTCACCCCATTTTACATTGTGCGTTTCTGTATTTCCTCTGATTCCAAAATACATGTTGTTAGCCACATGGTATTCAGGTGGGCTTCTGGGAGTCTGGAACAAGGAGTCCTTCCAAAAACAGGGTATCTATTACATTGCCTGTTAATTCATCAGTTGCCATAGGCCTTGAACCATTGCCTTTGCTTTTTTTGTTTTTTTCTGTCTGCACTGTAGTACTTGCCTTGCTTTTTCAAACACAGGGGAAGTTGAAAGAGAATATGCATCATTTTTATTTTTTAAGTAACGTTCTCAGCTCTGAAATGTTGAATGAAGTGTTAGTGGCTAATATAGGTTTCCATTTTTTTTCCTGCCTGACATGAAGTAGTGGCATATATATTGTTTCATTTCTGATGGTTCAATTTGGTACAGTGGTAGTTGTATGCCAATGTTTTCTGTGAAATACCTTGAAAACATGACCATGTCCGCTTGAGGTTTTCTGGCTGTATTTAAGTTTTCTCTTTATCTATGGAGCTCTCTATGTCTTCCATGTTGATTGGGTTGTGGTATATGGTGCTGTGGGCAGTGTGATTGGCAGTGGTGGGTGCCATTTCAATATGGTCCAGGACTGCGGTCTGAGGTGCCCCTGACATGGAAGGTTGCTCCGTATCTAGGAATGGCTCCATGTCATTTTATAGTTGAGTCATTATTTGGCTCAAGTCAATTTTGAACTGTGTGCTCTCCAGTATTGTGGCCATAGCTTGTCTGTTATTTTAAACTTTTTTTTTTCGGTTTGAGAAAAAAAGATGACGGTAGTGAACAGAAGGCTGTTTTGTTTATCCGTATGTACTGCTCAGCTGTGCGGCTGTTCTGGTTTGTGCTGCGGATGTATGTTAGTTTGAAGAGTTGAAATTTTATTTCTTGTGCTGGGTGTTGTCCTCATGGTGGCATCTCAGGTGAGAATTGTCACTGTGAATGGAGGTGATTGCTTTTTTTTCCCTCTACGTTGGGGCTTTTGGAAGTAGCCCGGCACTGTATGTATAAATAGTCAGTGTATATATACATTGGCCCAGATATTCAAACTGTGCCCAAAAAGTGTGCAACAGCAGGAGCAAGCACAAGTCAATTGCGCCCATGAGCAAGAGGTGCAATATTCAAAAACTGAGCCGGCCAAGATGCGCCTACAGCCAACGACTGAATATCACACCACCTGCACCATAGCGCAACTAGAGAGGGGAAGCTGAGCATATCTGATGCACCATAGCTCAACAAGGGATGTTCAGCTGAGCAGTCCAGAGGTGCCATAGCGCAACCAGGGACTTCCCCCCAGCAGCAGAGCAGCAATGCAACAGCACAACCAGGAATGTAGGTGCCCACCACCCATGCCACAGATAGGCAGAGGAACACACAGCAGAACAGACATTGTCCCCCCACACCCCATGCACTGCACAACTGGGGAAGGGCTGGAATTACCACTGGCCCATGGAGGCCAGCAACCAACCCACAGTTGGGCCATGGTGCCCCATCACACCCCCTGGCAAGCTGTGACTGGCACACAAGGAGGGCCGACCACCCCATGCCACACCATCCCCCCAATGCAGAGCACACCCTGCACCATGACCCCCAGACACCCTGCCCAGGAGCAGCATCCACCAGTGCAGGATACTCCATGCATGCCACCACCCCCACTGTGACAATGCAACCCTGAGTACCACAGACCCATGCAAGGCAGCCCCACCATGAGCACCCATCAGTGGGTGTCAGCACACAGCGATGCAACAACGGCATACACAGTGCCACCATGCACAGCCCCCTCCGAGGAACAGCTGACAGACCGACCATGCGTCGGCACACGAGGTACCCCACACATGACAGGGCATGTCCTGGACCCCACCAACAGTGGTACAGCACCTTGCACACCCTCCCAAGGACACACCCCAACCCAGCACTGGCCACAACAGCCAGCACAGACACCCACAGTGGTGCGTGGAAGCATTCACCACACCAGATGCAACACAGTGCATGGACAAACACCCACCCATACCCAAGGGCACACCAACACAGGGACACAATAGCAGGGCAACCAATCCCCCAGCGTGTCCCATGGAAACTGTGTACACACGGCCAGCAGTCCTCCATGGTACAGGAGTGCCAGCCACCCTGTGCAGGCACTGTGGACCTGTACGCCACCATCATTTGCCCGGAGCACAAGTCACAGATAGTGGTGCACATTCCCTGCAACACACACAAGTCACAGCATGGAGATGGGACAACAACAGCAGAGGCCACAGTGTCACCCGAGGCAGACATGCACCACACCAGTGACAGGAGGCAACCCAGCATTGTGACGGGTACAGTGGCTGTCCTGCATGGACAGCCTCCACTGACATGCCAGCAGACTGTGCAGGTCACAGACATGCAAGGGTGTCAGCTGCACAGGCCATGGATGGGCTAACAGATGCACCATGGACACAGAACATGCACCATGGACCACTGCACACAGTCATCCAGTGCACAGAGAACAACACACACACCACAGATACTGTCTGATAGCTACTCCCACACCATAGTCACTTCCCCATGGACACACTCACATACTCATGACTGCACCACCCCTGACGCCATGCACACCACTGCAGCTGAGCACCTATAGCCCGCAGCAAATCAGAGACCACCACAGTATTCATATCAAAAGAATTGTAATCAAAACATCCAACAAAAACTATTTACAATTATGTACAAATGTGTGGGGGGAGGGCCACAAACAAGGTGGGGGTGGGTAAGGGGCAGGGGTGAACAAATGGTACAGGAAAGGAGGGGTGTGAGGGTGGGTCCAGGGGGGTAGGAGAAATCAGGGGCATATTTATGGTCAGTGGGAGCCCCGCTCCCTGCTCTGGCTGCTCTGCCTTCCATGCCTCCACCTGACCCCCAGCCTCTCAATCCTCTGCAGGATGTCCAGCGATGCCCTGGCCACAATGAGAATTTCCTGCAGTGCCTCCCTAGTCATGTGCAGCTGGTGGACATCTAGGACAAGGGCGCACAGTCAATAGGTGTGAATGCACAGCCCCATACAGCCCACCCGCTGTGCATGGCATACGGCCATGGTACATGCCTCTGTGATGGTGTGTGACCACCCACAGTGATCGGGTCCACAAGACTTGCCCATCCAGGCATACACAGCCATGCGGACTACTGCACACACCCACCAGCCAAGTTCTGCACAGCACCACCATGGCTGTTTGGTGACATGGCTATGTGGTGCGAAGGCAGTGGTACAGCCATGTACCCGGTGCACGCATGGACCACCATTGATGCATTCCCAGACATGCAGTGCCACTTGACAATGCTGACTGTAACAAGTTGTGTGCATGGCAGTAGTGTCAATGGATGGTGGCTATGCCCCACTGCCCGCCCTGTTACACAGCATGCAATAGTAATCATGGAGGTAAGGCACTCACCATCATCAGGCTGGTCCCTCTGGCACTGTGGACCTTCGCCCCTCCTAATGTTCCAGTCCTCCAGCTGGTGCTTCCGCTCCCTCACCAGCCATCTCTCTTCTGGCCCTAATGTGCAAACATGGAGAGAGGAACATCAGTACAATCCTGTAGCAAAGTCCCCCTGCCCCCATGTGTGTGCAATCCCACCCAGCCAGACCCACCCACCCCACACCCTGATAATGCCACCACAGCCAACACCGGACAGTCCCCCCTCCATATTCTGGACACATGCAACCGTGATACCCATATGGAAGATAAAAGTGTATGAACATTACACCTACCTGACCATGGCACCGTGCCCCTCCTGGCACATGCCCGCAGGTGGGCAAGCAGGTCCGGGTCCCTCTGCCTCAGGTCCCCATACCTGTGGTGGCACTACTCTACCATCCGCCTCATTCCTGTGGCCTCCTCCAGGGCATCGGTCACCTCCTGCCACACCTGGCTCCTAGACCTGTCCAGGGGTGCCTCCCCAAACAGTGGGTCAAAAAGTGGCTCAACAATGGCAACCAGGTTTGCCATTTCAATCTGGCTCCACTGGGTAGCTCTCCTCCATGCCATCTCTCTTGCTCAGTAGGTTCAAAATGGCGCTTTGCAGCGTGGTTCCACCACGTGCAGATGCTGTGCGGTACAGCGCTACTATTCCCTATTGCGCTGTCACTGAAAAGCACGGTAGTGGTGCACCCATGCCTGACTCATGGTGCCTAGGGGGCAAAGGTCAGGCACAGGGTCAAGGGTCTCTGGTGCACGGACAGGCACAGCACGATTGGAACCCAATGCGTGTAGCGTGATTGGGTGCCTGTGTGCTACCTCCCGTAGCAGCCTACTGGGCTGTTGCCTCAGTGTGCCTACAATGCCCCAGTGCCACAGCGCCATATAGGTGAATATCACTGTGGCGCCACTGGCACAATGGTGGCCATGCCCTGCATTGCATCCCGTGCACAGCACATCAGCAGCGTGGCAGGCGCCTGCGTCAGCAACCCAGGCATGCGCAGTTAGGTGTGTATTGCGCATGCCACAGAACTGCGCCTTTGGCTCAGCACATTCAACACAATTGCACAAAGTGCAAAAGTGCGATATTCAGCTGTCATATGCAAATCAGCTAATCAGCCATTCAGTGGCGCAGCACTGCAATTTGCATCCACTTAAAGTTGCGCCTCGCCTCATTTACATGGGTTGCACTATAAAAGTGCAACATTGGGCTGCACTGGCCATAGTCGGTTACTGCAGTCTATTGGTGAGTTGCATGCTGTTTGGGAGTGTGGACTGTGGATTTTGGGACATGCATGGGACTGCACAGTCACAGGTAACAACTTTCATTCTCACAGGCTAAATCATGACCCGAGTGAGTTGTGGGAGAGGAGGAACAGAGTGGTGGGAGGAGGAGGAGGCCTAATTTCACCAAGGCCGAGACGGATGCCCTGTTTGAGGCCTACCTGGACCAGAAGCCGCTTCTCAGCGGACAGCAGGGAACACCACAGGCCAGTGCTGCTGCATGGGAGGAAGTGGCACACGCAGAGAACCTGCATGGCAGCCACCCGCGCTCCGTGAAGGGAGGTGTTAGAAGAATATGGGCACAGACAGGAGGAGGATAAAGGAGAAGGTGGCTGCCATCAGGGCAGCATGAGCTGCGACAGGTGGGGGACAGCCGGAGGTGCTACACCTGACCCCACAGGAGGAGAGGGTTGCTGGCAGCATGCAGCGTTGTGCCATTGAGAGTGTTCCAGGTGGTGGCTTCCAGACAGGTGGTGGCCCGTCACTGCATGGTAGGTCATGGTCTGTCTATTGGGAGGGAAGGGTAGGTCACATGCAGTAACGTGACTTTGTTTTCCCTTACAGATCCTAAGCGTCTGCATGAGTCAGCGGTGGTGGGCCTATCCACTGAGGCCAGTCAGATAGAGATGGAGGAGGGCCCATCCACCTCCACAGGTATACGTGGCTCAGTGTGACAGTGGGCCCACCTGGCTGTCCAGACTGATTTTGTTGGAAAAGGTGCGGAGGAGGCCATGCCCGTGTCCCAGCGTGCCAGCGTCCACGGATGCCAGCATGCTGTGACTCAGGCTGGTGCTGGGTCCATCACTGATGATGATGTCGCTAATGCCATGGGCAGTGACACGTGTGTGCCACAGGATGGCCACACAGAAGGTAACATCACGGCCATGGCTGTGGGTGGTGCCGCCATGGAGGCCTGCATTTCATCACAGTCCCAGCCTGTGCCTGTCAGCACCAGTGGGGCAGCACTGGTGTGTGTGTACAGGACAGTGGGACTGTTGCGGCCACTGAAGTGGCACCAGTGATCCCTGGGGAGCGGGAGCTGGAGGGGCAGCATCAGCAGTCGGTCAATGGGCTTGGGGGTACAGTGTCAGGGGGTGGCATCAATGCATCACCTGTGGACATGCCCAGACCTGGTTCTGGTGTGCAGCGCCCACCCTCAAGGGGTGCTGAGCATCAGGGCCATGCACACCCTGAGGGACAGGATGCCGAGGAGGCAGATGACCTCTTGGATGAGCACACCCGCATACTGCAAGCATCAGTCAACCAGCAGATGTGGCTTGCGATGTCGGTGGATGCACTGCGTGTGGCTCTGGAGCAGGCAGAGGAGCGTCACAGCAGAGACACCGCTCTGATCTTGGCAGGGATGGACCGGTTGCGGGAGGATGTGACTGCTACCATTGACAGGCAGATACAGGCATTCACTGCTGTCATGGCCACAATGGGCACACAGTTATTTGCCCATGCATCGCAGACACCATGCAGTGCACTGTCCACCCCCCATTCCTGGCGTCGTATAACACCATCCTTGTCAACATCGGGTTCAGCTGTGGGCATCCTGAGCACGCCTGGCACAGGCATGTTTGGTGTGCTGCAGACCCCTGCACAAGCACGGTTGCGTTCACACAGTGGAACCCTTGGGGGACCATCGGTGCCACCCCATGAGGCCAGTGGTCAGCCTGTCAGTGCTAGCAGGTCTTGGCAGGGCCACCCATGCGTCCTTGGTGGCTGGGGCACTGTGGCGCGTGCCTGATCTGTCTCCCAATGTGGCTACCGTCTGGTGCTGCCCTGTGTGCATTGTGTCATTCAGTGGGCAATGCACAGGTGGGTACCCGGCCCTGCACGCGGACACACCGTCTATCTGCACACCCTCCCGGCTGCTTTCCACAGCATCTGACACATGCACAATGACAGGCAGTGGGCATGGTGGTCTGTGGACAAGTGTGTGGCTAGGGTTGGCGTTCTGGGTCGGTGTGCCTCCTACCCCTTGTGCATGTCTGGTGCATTTTGTGTGTGTGTGTGTGTGTGTCCGCGTGCCATGTTAGACCTCACCCATCCCTGGTGGTGTGTGTGTGTGTGGCTCCATGCCTGGACTGTTCCCTTGATGGCATGCACCCCTGGTGTGTGTCCATGCGTGTTTGTGGGTTGTGCCTTAGCCACTGGTGGTTGCACATGGCCCCATGACTTACCTGTTGAAGTGCTCCTCCATGATGGTGTCCCAATGCAGCTGTGCCAGCCGGATCAGTTGGGGGTCCCGTCACCCATGGGGGGGCTGCCCACCACCATTGTCACCGACGTCCTCATTGTCCCCATCGCTGTCCCCCTCTTCGACCTGTATGGCTATCCCATATTCATTGACCATGTTGTGCAGGATGCAACAGGCCAGGAATAGCCCACAGGCCTTTGAGGGGCTGTAATGTAGGGCACCGCTGAAGGTGTCCAGGCAACAGAAACATGCCTTCAGCATTCCGAACACCCCTCGATGACATTATGTGTGGTGGCGTGTGCCTCACTGTAGCGTTGTTGCAATGGGGTCACGGGCCGTTGGTCGGGTGTGAGCAGCCAGGGATGGAGTGGGTATCCACTGTCACCTGTGTGTAGAGGGTGGAGGTTAGTTTGGTGATCAGCATCGCCCTGCCCCGGGCCATGTAGGCCACTACCCATTTCACCTCTGACCATGCCCCCCTAGGCCCTTGATTGTCCATGTGGTTTGCATACTCACCCACTAGATGGCCAGTGGAAATATCCCCACTCTCGAATCTGTGGCACAGTGCCAACTGGTGCCAGATGAAGGCATCATGTGCTCCCCCAGGGTGCGTGGCACAGACATTGATTATGTGCCCCCTGGCATTGCACACCACCTGGCAGTTGATGCTGGCATAGCCCTTGCGATTTATATATGCAGCCCCCTCGGGGCCAGGTGGTGTGTGGATGGCCACATGGGTGCAGTCTATTGCCCCTAGCACACCAGGCATACGTGCTACCCTGTGGAACTCTTGTATGTTTGCTGTGCACTCCGCCAGTGTGCTGGGGAAATAGATGTAGCATGAGGCAGCAGTGCGCTGAGGAACTGGGTAAGGTGGCGTGACGTGGCCAACTGGGTTATGCCTGTGGTGTCCCCAGTTGGTCTCTGGAAGGTACCTGTGGCAAGCAAGCACGTGCAAGCTGTCACTTTCATCTCCACTGAAAGAGCATGGCTCTGTCGTGTGGGTGCCTGCATCACATCACTGCACAGCTCACAGAGCCACCTCAGGATTGCCCAATTCAGGTGGTACCAGCCCACGATCTCCGTATCACTATACAGCTCGAAGCTGGTGCGGGCTCGGTACTGCCTGCTGAGGGGATACCGCTGACGGGCCCTTCCACTGCTGCTCCCCCCTGCTGCCCATCTTCTCATCCCCCCTCATTACTGCCTCCATCTGGATGGTGGCATTGGCCATTTCCCTGGCTTGTGTTCACCCCCCTGGCAGCTGTTTCTGTGTTTCCCCCGCTGTCCTGGCTGCTACTTCCCCTGCATCGGGAACACCTGATTGTGCTGGCCTCGCTGCTGTGTGGCAAGTACTATCCCGTTCTGCACTGTGGCTCCCCACACCTTCCCCTGAGCCTGTGGGTTCCAGGTGCCCTTTCCCTGGCCTGCCCTGTGTGTCCCTGCTGCCCAGTTTCTCTTGCTAGAGCTCAACCTCATGTGCCTTCCCTGTAGCATTCTTGTGACTCTCCCTTGCTCCTTTTTATTTTGGCTCATTTCCACTATGACGCAACTTCCGCTTGCTCCCCTATATTGCGTGGCGCATGTTGTTGAATATCGCACTGCACCATTTATGCATGGTTCCTCCCCCTTCAGTTGCGCATACATTCATTATCATAGCGCTGTTGCTCAGCGTGATTTGGGGGCGCAACTGCCTCCTGCTAAATATCGCAGAATGGTGAATTTGCGGACTTGCGCTGGCACTACCCTATTGCGCATGGCGCAACTCTTTTGAATATTTGGGCCATTGTTTTTATACATACAGTGACTGAGATAACTGTGTTTATTTAAATATATGAACACCCCTATTGTATAAATATAAATATGTATATATATATATATATATATATAGTATGTGTGTGTGTATATATATATATATATATATATATATATATAATAAAAATATATACAATGCAACAGCATACATATCGCCAAAGGCGCAAACACAGAGAATAAAATGAGTTTTCTTAAAGATGTATAGTACAATTCATTAAAAAGATAAGAATGATAAAAAAAACATGCTGTGGAAACCTCCCTGCTAATATTCTCTTATAACAGTTCAGAATCTACAGTTCACAGACAACTGTGTCGGAAACTGTGCCAAACAGAACAACAGTTTTACTCGATGTGGCTTCTCCTGTCCAGTGGCATTTGCAGCCGTTCTGGGTGACCCCTTTGTTTTTTCCTTTCAGATTCTTTCCACTTCGCTCCACCACTTTGGCTGTGGATGCTTCAGCAGGCTAATGGCCCCCACATAACTGTACAACAGTCCTGTCCGACTACCATCGGTGTACTGCACCTAGTGGAAACAAAGAAAACACCTGCAGGAGCCACACCAGCTGGAAAATCACACTAAACTAGACTGGAAAGGAGCCAAGCAGAAAGACAATGGCAGCATACCTGTTCTAAAATAAATGTGAGCATTGACACCCTGCTTCTATAGCCTACTCCACAGACCAGAGAGCTTGTAGTGCATACACCACTCACTCATGCAGTAATGTGTGTTTGCAGGCACTGTGTCTCATATAATCCTGTTAGTAGGTGACTTTTGAATATTTATGTATTAACTTAGATATTTTGCAATAATTATTATCTTGTATGTATCTAATATATGTTTTGCAGTATCCAGTGAACACGGTGACTGTGATTGAGCAACTACAAAAATGGCAACTCAATCACGGTGCCTGTGTTCTGGGATAACTGGCAGGGTAGCAACAGGATATGGGGATAGGCAAATACTGTGACAGGATATAAGTATGTATACATGCGTATGGGAAGGGCACCATGCCATGGGCGGAAGGTGAGGGAGGATATGTGGGGTGTAGTGCAGTCGTCGGCTGCCGAGCTGGCCATGTGGCATGGTGGGTAGATGGCAGGCTGTGGCTGGTAGAGGGCTGGGTTCGCTTCTGGGATGAGATCGCTTATTGCGTCGAGTCAGGTTTTTAATTTTTTTTTAAGTTTTGCACACACCCCTGACATGCACCATAGAAAAACAGTCACCGATTTTGTAGTCGTTGCTAGTGTACATCGCTGTTATTTATTTTTGGCGATGTACAGTCGCCCAAATGGAGATTGCTATTCTGCGATCACTGCTTTAAGATAAAACCATGTTTCACTTACCTAGATTGTAATGAATTTCAATTTTTTTTTTACCAAACTTATTGTAATTTTATAGAACAATTAATCAAATGAAATGTATTCAGTTACAGATGGGAACAGAGTCTCCAAATGCTCACCTCATCAGCACAGTACAGACAGGTTCAGTCTTGACTTGGGATATGAGTCAGGATGTTAGGGTCCTTTAATAAATGTTGTCCCCTGCTATCACAACAGGAGCCAAAAGACCCCTTGTATTCATTTTTTCAAACACCAGTGGGTGAGGTTATGCTGTGGATCATAGTGTGTTCTTTTCTCCATTGCTTTATACATTCTCCACTATGCTATCAGCTGTTGGCTGTTCACACATTTTACACATCTTGGGCACTATAGTGCCTGGTAACATAGTGTTGCAGGAGCATCACTGCTCTAGAAACATCACTGTCAGACTTAAGTTCACTGGCACATGTCTATGGGCCCCCTGCTCCTGAGAGCAACCACTCTGTTCCAGACCATTCTCTCATGTTGAGCCCAGAGGCCACTCCTGTGCTGGATGCTTCACATTCACTTCTCCTGACTCACTGGATACTGTGCTGGGTAAAAAGCAGAAGCATCTACTCAAGTCTGCCTTCTGGCAGTGGCTGGCAATTACCCCAGTCCCTCTACCAGAGACAGCAGCTCTAATATATATCTCAGCTCGGAATCTCTTGCACAAAGTGTAGGCATATCTCCTATCTAAGTTGGAAGCATTGTCTCTGTCACCAGGTATGCCTCCATTGGCAGTTCTGCAGGCAGCACCTCTCAGGTACAGGACCACAGGGGCATACTAATTGTGACTGCCTTCTTTGATGGCAACCTTCCTGTGTTGCAGTGTCACCAGAGAAGCTTCTCAGGGTTCTCACACTCTCCTGGTGTGTTCCTTACATACTTCCCAGAATTAAATGCTCTACACTAAATTCTCCCAGATCCCTTCCCTGTGAAATCCACAGCTGTCTTAAGCCTGTGTCTGGAGGCTACCAGGTAACTGAATGCTGAGGTTATTTGGTCTCATAGACTGGATCCATTGACAAACTACAGTACAGCGAGTGACCTTAAGCACCTGACACCCTTCTCTCTGTCACTAGGTTCTGCCCTCTGGACTCACTAACTCAGAGTCACTACTAATGAGTAGGCTCTGGGTCTGGCATTTCTAGTAACCAAACCCCTGATCCTTAGTTGCAGGAGGGAGAATTACACTAATGTATTTACTAAAACAAGAACACTTTTTAAATACCCTACAACTGCCATAACAGTATTCCCTCCCAGATCCAGAAACCCTTCTAATCTTACATACCCCTCACATATTAAATGTATAAAGAGTGATTTTGTTAAAGTTTTAATAGGGTAACAAAGTAACACTTTAATGAACATAGTATTTAGAACTGGTTCTGAATAATTTGAAAACAGGTATTTATATAAGTCTCAAGTAAAATAATATGAAATTATTCACTGTATGATACAGTAGTTACAGAATATGTGCCAGTCATGGAAGGAAATTATAAACAAGAGCGTTATTTACAGTACCTCTAGCATCACTGTGTGAACCAGTAGCTCTCATCGTTTTCATGTTACAACCCATTGTTGTACAGTATCTTCTGCAATTTGATATTGTGGAATTTTGACTGTAGATACAACCAAATCAAGAAGAACAATGCATTTTCTAGGTTACAGAAAATCATTAGTTGGAGAGCCATTTGGGCAACTAATTTTAAACCATAGCATTATTTTATTTATTTAATTAGTATTTTGGAAAGGCCTTTGAGCGTGAGCTCTTTTACAAAGGTTCCACGTCAGGATGGACAATAAGACAATGCACATATTCAGTGGTTACAGAGTGCTGATCATTAGGCATTAAAGAGTGATTACATGACAATTAGACAAATAGGAGAACAACAGAGCAGTTGTAATCGAATACTAAGCTATTTCTAATTGGTTGCCCTAGGTAGCACACCCCTGAAACCTCCAAATCCATTAATAGACTATGGCAGAGTAACTGCATAGGGTTTAACGTTATCCCAGATGGCGAGAGGCTGGGTGACAGTGAAACAAGGGGGATTGGGTTTGAACCTACCGCAGAGAGTGAGAGGTGGGGGAATAGTGAAACGGGGGGGCTGTGATGGGGGGAGCAGCTCCAGAGGGCTTTGTCAAGTAGGATGTGTGTGTGTAGGAGGGGTTAGGGAGGGGCAGTACCAAGAGTGTTTAAAGAGGACTGGTAGCTTACTTAAGCCCTTGGCTCGGATGGAATGGAGGCAGGGTTCTCTAAGTAGCCCTGCTGGGTGCTACCTTGGGGGTAGGCCTGTCTATCAAGTGGGGCCTGAGAAGCAGGTGCATTTTGAGCTAGTCATTAAGTGCAGTTTGAGGCCTGCTTTGAGTTGAGACAGGCTGTTGTTTGTTTGTAATTTCATTGGGAGTTCATTTATCCAGAGGGGGGCCCGACAGGAGAAAGCGCGCTGCCCTAGTGAGGTTCGGCGGAATGGTATGGACAGTGCTCCATTCTTCCTCCCTCTGGTGATGTGTGATGAGACAGAAGACTTGAGCAGCTTTCCTATAAAGGGTGGGGTTTTTCTGATGAGTGCCTTCTTTCCCAGGAGACAAGTTTGGTATTTAATCCTGTCTTTTAGGTTAAGCCAGTTTGTATGCTCATACAGGGTGCAAGTATGAGTGTAGTGATCTGCACACAGGGTGAGGTGGCATACCTTATTGAGTGCAATTTGAACCCTTTTGAGCACTGTATCAGTAGCAGCTCCATAGACCACCAGCCTGTAGTCTATCGCGGAGTGCATGGAGCTGGAGACTGAGATTCCGAGTGCTTCTGGGGTGAGGAATTTCCTATGCCTATAGAAAACCCCGGTCCTTGTGTTTACCACTCTGACAAGGGAGTTTATGTGGTGTGTATAAGTGAGAGAGTGATCAATGGTGACTCCAAGGTACTTGAACAAGTGCACCTGCTCAATCTGCTCACCAGCCTTATTAGTGATTATGAGGGGAGCATGCCTGTGTTTGTTGTAGGAGCTGGATTGTAGCATGGCCTTGGTTTTCTTGCAATTTAGTAGCGGCTTTTGCCTACTGAACCAGTCTTCGGGTTTACTGAAAGAGTTCTGTAGTTCTGCTTGTAGGGCAACCTGAGAGATGCTGCTGCTCAGCAGCACAGCATCGTCCGCATACAGGATAAGTTTGGTGTCACAGGCTGTGGGTAGGTCGTTTACAAAGAGGCTGAAAAGCAGGGGCCCTAGAATTGATCCTTGAGGGATTCCTAGGAGTACATCACTGGGGCTGGATAATGGCTGCCCAATTTTGACTCACTGGCTCCTGTGTGTTAGGTAGTCATTGAACCAATTCAGGGTGTTAGGTGCCACACCCAATCTTTGGAGCTGGAGTACTAGTAGAAGGTGGTTGATGTTGTTGAAGGCTTTGGTGAGGTCAATGAGGACCCACCAGTTTGCCTTCATCCAGTGCCTTGTACACATAGTCAGTCTATTCCAGCAGTGCCATGGTAGTACTGTGTTTTTGCCTGAAACCATGTTGGGTTGGGCAGAGCAGATTGTACTTACTGAAGTATTCTGTGAGTTGACTTGCCACATTTTTTTCCAAAGCTTTAGATAGTGGGGAGAGGATAGATATTGTCCTGTAGTTTGACACTAGTGCCTTGTCACCATTCTTATGCACTGGAGTTACCAGGCCTTCCTTCCATACCTCTGTAAATTAAGCTAGAGCCAAGGATTTATTAAATAGCATTGTTATGGGCATGGTAAGAACATCAAGGGTGAGAGATAGTAACTTCATGTCTAGCCCGTCACTCCCCAATCTGGTTTTGCCTAGGACTTTCCTGACCATCGTTAGGGCCTCCTTCACTGTCACCTTCTTAAAGTAGAAGGCTGGGTGGTTAGTTATGGGCAGGTTGGCACAACCGTGGTCCTCCGCAGGTAGAAGGTAGTCTGGAGGCAGCATTGAGGACAGGTCTGTAAAGACCTAGTTAAAGGCATACACAATGGCTAGTGGATCTGAGGAGGATGAGTTATTAATGTTGAGCATCTTAGGGTGCTTCTTTTGATCTTTACCAAGGATGTTCTTGATGTTGTCCCAAAACCTGTTTCCATCTCCCCATGCATTGTTAAGCTGGGTCTTATGGAAATCGGCTTTTGCAAGTCTGATAAGTTTGGTGCACCAATTTCTAGCCATTTTGTAGCACTTTATGTCATGCTTGCTACCTGAGTTTAAGGCTTTTTTCCAGAGACAGTCTTTCTCCTTTAGGAGGAAGAGGAGCTTGCCATCAATCCAGCCGTTTACCTCCCCCAGAATCTTCCGTTCTGTGCGTGATGCATAGATATCACAGATGGAATTGAAGCCCTTAGTGAAAAAACTAAATGCCTGGTCCAGCATAGGTGCCTTGCTGATGGGGGACCAGTTGTAGGCAGACAGGGCCAATTTGAGGGATCCAAGTTTGCCTTTCCGCAGAACCCTGCTCTTGATGAGGTGGGGTGGGCTTTTGGCAAGTTTAGTGGTCCATATAAAGGAGATCTAGGAGTGGTCACTCAGCAAATCCAGGAGAACCCTGAGTTCAGAGAATCGAGTTGGTGAGCTAGCTAAGACCCAGTCAATGAGGGAGCTGGTACCAGCTTTGTAGTTCTGCCTGGTGGGGTGAATTATGACTTGCTTGAGTTTGTGGGAGGTGATTAGGTCTCTGGAGGGTATCGCCTCCTTACATAACCAGTTAATATTAAAGTCACCGGTCAAGATGAGTTCTGAGCCCTTTTTGAGTGTGCTGATTTCTTCCATAACAAGAGGAAGGCCTTCCTTGGCTTTTTTGGGGGCAGATAGGTTGTGCCGATGGTAAGGGTCTAGCCTTTTAGGCTGACTTGTATTTTTACCACTAGTAGCTCATAATCCTCCACAACTTTGGAGATGGGGAGGATGGAACAACTCGGTGAGTTTCTGGCATATAAGAGGCAGCCGCCACCTTTCTTGCCTATTCTATCAAGCCAAAACGCTTGGTATCCTTCGATGGCCACCTCACCATCTTTGATCCTCCCCGACAGCCAGGTTTCAGTTAAGCAGAGTATGTCAGAGGCATGGATGGTCATCCAAGCCTGAAGCTGGTCAAATTTGGCAGTTAGGCTGCAGATGTTTAGCGATGCTATCTTTAGGCTGTTCACAGTATGGACCCCCTGCTCCTCAGGGTTGTTGGTCCAGGGTTTAGGTGAACATTGCCAGAGAGTAGTCAGCAGCAGCAGAAAGATTACTTTTCTGGCAGATAGGGAGATGTTTAGCTTCCCTCGTGTCTTCCTTCGCCTGCGCTTCAGGTGGGGGAGGTGTCTATACGTCTGTGTTAAATTAGGGGGGAAGCTAACCATTAAGGTTATGGTTTGGGAGGTTGGCTTGGTGATAACTGTGTATGGGAGGTGCAGGAGGATAAAAAGCCTATCATTACTGGAAGTGGTAGGGACCATGTGTATGCTTTTCTTCCAGCTTGCACCCAGTGAGGATTCAGAGTGAGGAGGTAGGTGTCCGAATTCGTATATGGTACCAGCAATGCCAGAAGAGGTAATGAGGAGTAGTAGTAAGTGGTTGCACCCCATGGTAGTTTGTTTGATGTTGCTGGTCTGCTTTAACTGTTAGCTGGTTTATGGTTGAAAGGGTATATAGTTGAACTAGGGTGAGATCCTTAACAACAGGGCAGGTTAGAGCAGTAAATGATAGGAGTTAACTGGAGTGGCTGGAGAAAAAGTTGAGAACAAATGTGTGACCCTGTGGGTGAGACTGCTTTAAAAAGGGCCAGTAAGAAAGTGGGTCAAGTAAGGTATTGAAGACAGGGAGGCCAATAGCATAAGAATGTACAGCAGTGGAGTGACCAGTTAGCTGCTAGGTTGAGGAAAGGGGCAGAGTAAGGGTCTATTTAATACTGTGAGGAGGTGAGGGGTGGGCAAAAAAATTCAGTAAAATTCAATCCAGAACACAGCACAGAAAAAGATTTCCATGAGATCAGGAAGCGCCAGGTGTTGGAAAATCAGTCAAGGAGCAGAACTGCCAATCAGTGCCTTGCTCCTCCACTGGGCATCCAGTCAAAACAGCGGCATTCAAAACCATGAGTTTCGGAGGTCCAGTGTGTACCTGAATCTGTCCGGGGGTCAGTTGGGTGGTCTGTTAGCTGCGGCCTGCTCGGAGTGAGCTAGAGCCACAGGAGTAGCTTGGGAAGCCTGCAGATGGGCTGTCTGTGGAACAAGGAGGGAAACACAGAGGATTAAATACAGCTAGAGTACAATAGCAAGCTCAGTGGGGGCAGGCAATGGGAAGGACAAAGCATGAGGTAAGGAGGTGGCAAATGCAGGGCAATTATTTAGAGAAAGATCACAATTTCTTCATTGATCATTAGTTTCTCCACTATATTTTTCACTTTATTTGCAAATTTAAAATGGGAAGCAATACCATTTGGAGGTTCATAAATATTTCTGGTGCCTTTTCCTCAACAAAAGTTCAAACCCACAGGAATTCCTCATTCACGAGGCATGTTGTCTGAGTTTTTAAAAATCAGGAAAATGTAGATACATCATGAACAACATTAAGTAGTTAAACGACCATTCAAACTTTGGACCTGAATAATGCCATGAAGAACTTTTAGTCATGAATGAACATTCTTTGTGCAAAATGATGTTTTTCCATTATACAAACTTATGAATACCATGGAACCCAGTACTCACCAGTCCTCTCAAAGCATGCACCATCCTCATGCACGGATCTGGGGGGGGGGGGACTTCCAGGAGAGAACATGGTGCTCTACTGCAGATATGGACCTGTCTGAGAACTTACACAGGAAAAACAATCATAATATCTTACACTGCATCAGGACCCACCAGTTAACCAGTCAAAACATGGTACCAGTTCAAACGGCTTAAACTGTCCTGATTTCATGGTTGTTGGTAAAATGTCCTTTTTTACCATTAAATAACATTTTATTACATCAGTTGAAACCCTTGATAGTTCTTTGTTCTAGATTATTAGTATAACATTCATAGCAATCAATCCTAAATACTATTAGCACACATAGCTGACAGTCCCAAAACTCATGTTCATTCATTGCATCACTAAGCCTTTCTTGCAGATGATGATTCTGCTATTTCACTGGCACCAATTGACATTGGGGCCCAATATTCTAAAGTTTGCCTATCTGCAAAATCTGAGCTGCCCTCTAGATTGCTCTTGCACAAAGCCTATAACATGCGATATTCAAAGCCGTAGCTTCGGCACAAACACCATTGAATATAGCGCGCAAGTAAAGGTATGCAAGGCACAGCTCACAGCACAGCAAAAAGATTTCCCAGCACTGAATATAGCATATGGGCAGTGTAGACTACCACAGCAGCCAGCACCCAACAGTAGGACACAGTGAACCCTGAAGTGGATCATGTGACTGCACAAAGAATGACAAATGTGGAACTCTGAATAGGTTGGAACACCACCACAGACACCTGTAGGACCACCAGGGCAGAACTCATGATAGAGGACATAGGTGTATGTACCCCAGTGGGATGTCACAGGTGGGCAGGTAGGGTACTCCAGCAAACCAAAGTACACTGGTATCACAATACAACAATGGACACAGAACATAGGAGCATCAGAATAAATTAATAGTTTAATAAAGGAGAAATTCACAAAACCAACAACAATGAAGTGAAAAAGGAGCAAGAACAAAGAAGGGGTTGCAATGGGCTTTAAACAAGGGTGGAACTGGGAAGGCAGTAATGGGGTAGACAAACTGAAGCTATGTGGATGCCTTCAATGCAGTTGGAGGTAGTGGTCAGGCATTTTGTGTGACCTCCTGCACCGTCTCCACCAGGTGTTCTTCAAAATCCTCGATAGCCACCAGCCTCTGTAGCATGTGACGCTGCTGGTGCATGAGTCTTCACAGGAGGTCATCCCATCCCTCAAGGGCCTCTGGCAGATGGGCTTCCACCACAGTCCAGTAGTCACTTATGGAGAGAAAGAATATGTCATAAGCAAGCCATGCAGACACTGTGGACCATGTAGATTCTGCTAGCACACATGATCTTGCCCCCCCCAAGCAGTGCCACCAGCATGGAATGTGTGGGACATGGGCATCACAGGTGTCCCATTGACTGGAGACATACCACGCCACCTGGACTTCCAGACATGTGCAACAGCCACACATGCACTGGAATGCCACAAAGGAAGCATGGGCCAGACTGATGGGTGCAACGATGGACCAAAGGCCAAGGATGCCATGCATGGGGGGGGGTGGACTGAACAGCTGTGTCTGATATGTATGTGGCTACAGTGTGTGGCCAAGGATGAGCACAGTGGCATCCCAGGATGGCACAATGCTCTGAGGCCAGGAGGCATGGCCAGGATGGACTGATTCCCTGCAATGTCCACCCCATAGGGTTGCCAATGCCACATGCAGAGACTAGCCTGGGAGCAGTGCATGCAGCTTGGGCACTCTGGAATGGTCTGTAGGATGTGAAAAACAGGTGTGAATTGACTTGGACTGTACAGCCTTGTATCTTAAACCTTATCCCCCCGTGCATGGGCTCTGCCAGCATGACGATGATGCATGGCCACCCATGCTGGGTGCAGAGAGCCTGCCTGAGGGTGGTCATCATGTAACACATGCACCACAGGTGTCAATGGGTATGCCACACCCAGCATTTGTCCACTCCCAGAGCAGGACCGGGTGGCCCAGGTATGGTGCAGTCATCGCCGCCCAAGAAAGCTATGAGCCACTCACATGCAGTGTGGGATGGTGGTGACAGGACACATCTGACCACACAAATCACCAGCAGCATGACCCTATAGCACAGCTCTATGGTATGCCATTGGGTTGTGGCTGTACCCCATGCAAGTGGCCCAACAGATGTCACATGACCAGCAGGCCTTCTCACCCACAGATGTGTTTGTGGCATTGATGGACTCCATGACGCAGGCTGCAATCCTGCAGGGACACAGCTGTACATGCAATACTACAGGGATACATGAGAGAAGCCAACACATCTCATGTACCAGATAAGAACAGAGTGCATGTGGGGTCACATCACTGTCAGCACAGGTCAGTGCAGGGACACAAGACACATCAGAAATTCAAACAGTTGCACCACAAAGGCAGTAAACTTGGGGTGTTGATCCATACCATGTCTGTACACACACGTGCCACACACCACAACTACCAGGCCTTGGGATGGTGCCATCTGCCACCATCCTCCAGGAGTGCCACAAGCATTTCTGATCCCTGCAAACCAAGTCATTATAGTGGTCATGACATTGGTCACTGGTGCAGGTACCCCTGTCCTAACAGTGAGGCACTGCCCAACCGAATCCCACACTTCCCACCTTAGCCTCTCAGCCCCGGCTTGGTTCACCAGAAGCTGGTTCTGCCTCACCAGCATTTGGTCTATGAGATTGGCAAGTTCTGTTTAATATCTGAACACCTCTGGTCTCTCTGCATGACTACCCTCCTGAGTGAAAATGGCATGGTGGTAGTTCTGTGCAAGTGCAAATGGAGTGGAGCACTTTGTTTCTGGATGTGGAAACATAGAAACATTGAATTTGATGGCTGATAAGGACCGCTTGGCCCACCTAGTCTGCCAATTTCCCTACCTAATGGATAATGGCACACCATTTGCATTGTATTATACATAGGCTGAGTAGTGTAACATTAGTTTGTGCAGTGCTGAAACTGTGGCCCTGCATGAATGTGGTGACATTGCACATGCATGGCCTGTGCATGACATGCACAATGGCATGCACTCTGGCAGCACTGTGCAGCCCCCTCATACACCATGCATGCCAATGACGCCATCTGTGGGCACCATGGCCACTCCATAGCTATGCTATGACATTGCACAAATTGGCCAACCTCGCAAGTGCTAACACATTTAGCGCAGTACACAGTAGTCCCAAATTCAAACATACTATGCAAATAGATCATTTGGCAGTCAGTGGGCAATGGTGCCACTTTGCATGTCATTCCAGATCCTTCTGCATACATTGCCATGCTTTATTGTACCTGGGCTATTTAAGGGGACATGTGCACCCCTTATAAGGCACAGTGGAACTGCAACCCACAGAGCTTGACTTCAGCACTGAACAAGCAAGGCAGGAATATATCCCCGCAGCCAAATTAAGCCAGGAGAAGATCTCCACAGCCACAGGTAGATGTACTGGATGCCACATTCACACACTTTGGCTACCTTGTGACACACCATGTAGTGGGAATACTGATAGAAAATAGGGAGGGAGCACCCAAACTGCAACTATGGTAGGGATGTAGTGTAGGATGTGGTGTCTAGCCTAGCACATGTCGGCATATGGCAGGTAAGTCAGTACTTTGTGCAGACACTGCACACCACTCCCTCACAGCTGCATGAGTTGCTGGGGAGACAGGAGATGGCCTGGATATACTCCCAGGGCCTGCACTGGACATCCAGGTCCATGAACAGGTATGTGGTATGTGGCCATGTATAGGGTAGAGAGGCCAGTCCAGAATGCAGGGTGTCATTGTATTACCTATCCATACTATCCATGGCTCTCTAATGTCAGGAGTCTCCAAGATTGTGGCATGCCATTGTACCTCCCCCTGCTTGTCATGGGAGCAGTCCCTGGCACTAATATCCTTAACATCACAGCACAGAGAATTCCTGCTATCTATACAGCACTCTAGGAATGAACGTGTAGCTCCTTATACTCTGTAAGTATGATACATCAAGGCCCTGTGCAACACTCTATGATTTTAGTGGATATAATCAGGATATGTCCCACAGCTGCAGAGTGCTGACTTGGCAGCTCTGCCTGCCAAAGTCCTACTACTGTGTTGCCGCATGACACCACACTGCATGCCCAGACACAGTGGCACAGAGGCTAGGGTTCCAGCCCATACCTGTGACATGCCATGTTCTTGAGATGACAACATGCATACGCATTGATAAGGTTCAGTACCAGGTGTCTCAGAATGGTACCTACATGTACACTGATCTTTCATCCCTCCCATAACAGGTGCACCGCACTTCCCAGACCTTGGACTGCAACAGACAATCCACACAAGGGGCCTGTCACCCACAACCATATACGTCCCAAGTGTAATGTTCTGGCAGCTGTGCACCAGCTCTATACCATCCTAGACACTGAAGGCAGCCAGTCTAGGGGTCTGTGTCGCTGACACACTTTCAATGAAGGGTGGACACATGTCAGCCATGTGTACTCATGGGGGGGCCCATGACTGGCCAGCACTGCACACAGGCTGTCCTGCTTGCCACTGGTATCCCGTACAGGGCATTGGTAAACTGCAGAGACACAGTGCTGCATTCACCCACATGTGTATTTCTCTCACAAATCACTAAACGCTGTAGTACCACTTACTCTGGCAGGTCCCATGGGAGATGGAGAGAGTGAGACTGCAAGCCCCCTGATTCAGTAAGGATAAGCTGCATGCCTTGGCACAGGCCTACAAGGCAAGGAAGGTGGTCCTGTTCCACAGCTGCAGCATGGATGCCACCATCTGGAAGGCCTGGGAGGAAAGCACAGGGTAGGTAAAATGCTGCTGATGCTAAGGTCTGGACAAAGAAGACTGTCCCGAAATTATTGTGGGACCTGTGCCACCATGCCAAGGACAACCTGGCTGCCTGACACTGAGAGTAATGTGCCATGGGTGGTGGTCCATCATCATCAGTGATGACCAAGTCCCGTAATCCAGCAGAGGAGGCAGCGACATCCGTGCTGTGGCCTGAGAAGGTGATGGGGTGAGAGGAGGTGGGTTTGAAACATAGGTGGCAGCCAGCCAACCATATGAGTACACACCTGGGTCCCTCCCTTGTGTCCATGCGTACACACGGGTGGTTCCGCCACTGTTGGGGCTCACTACAGATATGGTAATCACATACATGCTGTGACCCCTCAGTGCCCTGGCCACTACACAACACATTAGTCCAATGTGGCCCTGCCCTGTGCCCCCCTGCAGTGTATTGGCCAGACACTCCAACAGTTCATGACTAAGCACCCAGGTCCAGTGGGGTGTGCCCATACAAATTGGGAGAGTGTGCACTGTTGTTCCCTCTGTTGTCCAAAGGTGATGGGGCATGTCGTCATGCATGCTGGGTGTGTGGATATTGTGTTGGCTTGTGGTCTGCACTGTGTGTTGAGGTGCATGTGTGTGGTGTGTGTGTGCGTGTGTGCACCATAGTCAGGAAGCACTATCATGCTTGTACGGTCCACCCTCCCCAGGTAGCTAAGTGACTGGTGTGGTTCTGGGTTAGACTGTCCTGCAGACACCAGTTGCATGCTGACACTGTTGACACAAGGTACCATCTGCTGGGGCATACATGCACCACCAGAAGCCTGCATGGCAAACTATGTAGTTTGTGCAACACTGATTCTCCACTCCTTTCTCTACAGCATATGCCATGGTACCAGAGTCTGAGGAAAAGAATGGAAGAGTGTTTCTGGGCTGTCCAACCTTGTGAAGCAGCCACCACGCAGCCAGCCATATCACCCGGAGGACTATAGCGTGAAGGCTATGTACAACAGCAGTGATTAGATGTACATTGACACCCAGGAGCTAGTAGCACTGGTTGTTCAACTGGAGAGACAGTCCCCCACAGCCTGCCCCCAATTAGTGTCCAGCCAAAGGCACACAGCAGCCTATCTGCTATACATAAACACCACACCCAAGACCCTGGCACCACCATCTCCATGACACCACTGCCCGTACCTGTCAACACAACCACAGCTGTAGCCACCTCCACCACTGCTACCCATGCCACCTGACCATCTCTCTGGGATGGGATGGGTGGCCTGGCAGCACCCCCCATCATCCCACACCCATCTTGTGCAGCCAGACAACCCCAACACCTCCACTAACCACCCCGGTTGTGACACAACTGCAGGCCACTTAGTGCCTAGGGGTGCCACCATAACCTGTCCCCCTAGACAGTGTTCCCCAGCAGCAGGATGTGTTGGAGTCCAGGCAGCTTCTGTGGTGTGCAAAGAGTTCCAGGCAGCTGCTTCACAGTGGGAACTCACTCATCTCAGGCAGGTCATTCACGATGACCTGACCTGACCCATCTCCGGAACCTCCTGCATGAAGACCTGCACAGGGCTGAGCAGCATGTGGAGACCTGTGAGGCTCACTTCCTTGATGCACTACAGCACATATTTGGAGACCTCAAGGGGGGTTGTGTGGGATGTCTTTTCCATGGTGCATGATGCTGTGTGTCCAAGTTGAAGCCCCAGTCTCTCCATCGTGCACAGCCCCAGTGCCCAGGGGACACTACGGTGCATGCTGATGCTACTGGGTGGTGGATCAAACACTGGCAGCATGCCCATGATCCCCCCTGCCAGTAGCAATCCCTGCACACTAGGGTGAAACCTGAACCTCCCTGTGTCCAGCATCCTGCTTGACCGCAACTGGTCCAGGGTGACACCGTCATCATGGGCATCCCCCATGCCATTGTTGCAAGCCACAACCCCCACACATAGGGGGCAGTTACAGCAGATGATCTGCACACACTGTGGGTGCAATCTTGCCTATATGCAAAGTCTGAGTTGCCTGGCAGCTGTGTGCTTCTTGGCAGCCCCAGCCCCCCACCTTCACACACCCTCAACATTCATGTCTCTCCCCCACCTCCAGATCCTGTGGTGTTGGCATGTGTGGTATACACCTGTGTTTCTCCATGCTCATGCCCATGCCACACACATGCATTGTGCCCATCTCTACTAGCACCCTCTGTTGTGTATACACTTTTTACCACTATTTGTGGTCTATCACCATGTGATCTGATTTTTCACAATACAGTTTTCAAACATGCAACAGTGTCCCATGCAGTTGGTACAACCTGCTCCTACTTGAGAGCTTCATTATGATGTGAGCTATGTATTCCTGAGCCCTGCTGGCCATGCTGGAGTCACGCCTATTGAGCTGCTCCACTATCCCCAGCTCCTCTGGCTCCATGTCATTTGCACTGTGTTCATCTTGGACTGGCTTGCATATTCCATGGGAGAGTGCCATGTTATGTAGCATACAACAGAGCAAGAATATAGCACAGGCCTTCTGATCGATACATTGTAGGGTACCACATGAGTGATCCAGCCTCCAAAATTGCCACTTTAGCATGCAAAGACACACTCAGTGATGTTATGTGTGGTGGTGCATCACATGGTACCTGTCCTCCACCACAAATGAGGGGCAGAGGACAGGTGTGAGGAGCCAGGGTCACAAAGGATAGGCACCATCACCTGTAAAGAAACACACATCTGTTAGCATCTTTTCACAGTGTAGCTACCCGCATCCCAATAACAGGCCACAGGTTGTGGCATGTCCTGTGCAGCTGCCCACCCTCCCCTTCTCATAGCAAGGCATGTTTGTAGTTTGCTACACTTGTACACTCCCTATAGGAGGTTTGTGTGGGGGGCATGTTGCGTGTACTCAGTGACAAGCTTTCCACTTGGTATGTCCCCACTTTCAGATCTCTGGCACAGGATCGAATTATGCCATGTTTATTTATTTATTTCATTTCATTTTGGTAACTGGTAGGCCCACTGGAACCAGAGGTCCCTTTTTCAGGAGTGACCCGGACATATGAAGATGTCATGGGCACTGCCAGGTTATCATGCCAGAACACTGGTGATATGGCCTGTTGCATTGCATACAACCTGGAAATTGATGGTGTGGTACCCTTTCCTATTGAGGTAGGTGTCCATCCCATCACCATTGGGTGCCCAGATGACAACATGGGTGCAGTCAATGGCACCAAGTACTGCTGGTATGTGTGCAACCTGATAAAACTGCTGCATCATTGCTGTACATTCTGCTGTTGTGTTTGGGAATATGATGAACTCACCAGCGTGTGGAAACAGGGCATCTAAAAATTGGGCCACCAGGCGCAAGGTGGCGGATTGCAAGACACCGGTGGCATCCCCCACTGGTGTCTGAAATAATCCTGTGGCCGAAAAAGACATGGCACCTGTCACCTTCAACTTTACTGACATGGCATGGCTACATTGGGTGGCAATGCATAGCTGCTCATGCAGGAGCTCACACAGCTACCTGAACATGGCCCTATTGAGGCAGTACCAGCCAACAAAATTATCATCTGTGAGATTCTCAAAAGTAAATCATGGCTGATATCATCTGTGTGCAGCATAGCACCTCTGCAGCCTACAGATGGGCCCAGTGTGGGCAACTGCACTCTCTGTTAATGCAGGGCATCCTGCACCATGAACAGCATGAGGTCCCAGACTGCAATCTTGTTTGTTGGCTATGGTGTCTCCACCTGCTTCTAGGGTTTGCCCGGATTAAGTCATCCTTTTTATAGGCAGTATTTTTGCTGTTCAAAGTGGCCTGCACTATACCTATTGCGCAGCCCAAATGTGCTGAATATAGCACTGCTCTATATTGTCTGAATGGAAGTCAATGGTTAAGTATGATGGATTTGAGATCCAGCTACTATCAGATCCTCATGGCTAAACAAGAGGGAAAATGGACTGCTTTTTTTCCTTGTGGCATTTTGAGGAATTCATAGAACTCTGGGGGGCAGATGAACACAGTCTTTTCTCGATTTTGTTCAGGCATGGGGATCTGACAGTAGAGGGATCTCAGATCCATCGTACATAACCATCTACTTCCATTCAAACAATCTAGAGCATCTTAAACTCATGGCATAGTGTATTGGTCAGGTACAATTCTTTTGTTCAGTGCTCAGTAGTTCACACATATGCTGATAGCCCCACTCTTCTGTCTGACAACTACAATCAGCGGGACATATGGCCTCCTAGACTCCTAAATGATGCCTTCGGCCAGCATCTCCCACAAGTTCTTATGGACATCATCTATGTCAGTTGGGGCCAGCTGTCTTGAGCGTTCCCAAAAGAGCCTCTCATCTGTGACCCAAATGTGGTGCTCTACACCCTTGGCACACCCCACATCCCATTCTTTCAAGAAGAAAACTTTTGTTCGCTGCGTCAACTTCTTTTAGATTCTGTTCCACCACTCTATGAGTAAAGACGAATCTCTGATCTCGAACAACGAAGGATCTAATTTTCTGGAAGCTGTATTCTCTCTCTTCTGTGACTGTGCCGCCAGATCAGTGCAATATACCCAAGGAAGTGTCCACCCCCTTCGGATGATCACTGGTTGGTCAGTTATGTTTGTCACATGTACAGTCACTCATCTGATGTAAGCATGGACTTTATCCAGTGGTATCCTGGGTTTAACTATGAACTCCTCTGGCAAACCAGTTTCTTCTTGGCTGTCCAGCATCAGCAGTTGATTATGACAAGGTCTCTTGAGTCCCACTACTCCAGTGACAGCACACTCTGCTTTGGGGGCAACATCACTTCCGAACATTCTTGATGTCACACAGTCCTTACAATCTCATCCTTAGGTGGGACAATGGCTTTGCAATAGTAGGATTGTCTAACAAGTTCATGGAGGGCACTAGTGCTTTTTCTTGTTACACATCAAACTCTTTGTACAACTAACCTAGGTAGTGGAAGATATGGGCATTGATTCCTACAATAATTTGAATCTCTTTGTACATGCTTGTTTGTGGGCACACAGGGTGCATGTCTCCACAACAATAGGATTTTCAGCAATGTTCACCAGGAAGGCGATCCAGATATGAATCAGGCCTGAATAAGGGTATGAAGCTGCACTGAGACCCCTCACATCCAAGCCTTCCAAATGCTCCAAGTTTTTATGAGACAGATAGTTATCATAATAGTCTTTGAGCACTATAGTGACGTGGGAGTCACTATCCAGTAGTGCTCAGATGGGCCATCCATCCAATCAAGCTTCCACATCAGCTGTGTGACCACAATCTTATCCCCAGTCCTTGACACTTGAGCTTTAGTATTTGACACTAAGCAGCTTTAGCACTGACGGTTTGTGAGTAAATTGTTTCCAGTGCCCCAGAATGCGCTTCAACTGGGATAAACTGAAGTTTAATAGTCTGGCAGTGCTTGCAGACAGTTTCTCTCAGATTAGTTGATCTGTGACACTCTGAAAATGGCTTTCGGACTGACACTAATGTTGGACATGCCCATCTTCCCACACTGGTAGCAGTAAACACTAGTTCTATGTGCTGTCGAGGGGTCCCAACTGGGGAGGTCCATGGGAGCCCCCACTCCCAGGCAGGAGTCCTAGGTCATTGAAGGGCTTGGTGATTCGTGGAGTTTCCTACCCTTTTCTTTATCTCAATAAGCTGAGTATGGACTTCCTCCATTGAAACTGCATTTGAGGCTCACACTCCAGGACTTGGGGTCATTGACTTAACATTACTTGACACAGGCATGCTGGAGACTGAGGACCCAGACTCATTTGGGGTTAGGCTGGTCATTCCCAGTTGGACCATTACACTTTTCATTTCTCAAATCAGTCTCTGGGGTTTTGTGACCCCTAGGGGACCCCCCCTGTCTGATACTTGGGCACTGGCAGTGGCAGCTGGTGGGAGTCCCTATTGTTCATCTTGTTCCTCAGCTTCTCTAACCTTCCGCAGCTGAAGTCATTGGGAGAGGAGATCAGAGACATGAGCAACTCAGTTCCATGATTTGGACCTCGAGATCCCTGGGTATCGATTGTACAGAAAGGACAAAGGGAAGAGGAGGGGTTGTGGTGTGGCATTATACATAAATGGAGGGATAATATTCACCAGAGAGGAGGAGGAAGAAAGCAGGGCAGAGACCTTATTTGTAATACTGCAGGACACCAAAGGGAGAAGGATTTAATTAGTGGTGATGTACAGACCGCCTTCACAGGGCATGAAGATGAACAGGGATGTAGGAGACCAGATCAGGAAGGTAGGTGGAAGAAGAAACATCATCATAACAGGTCTTCAATCTACTTGGAGTACACTGGAGTACCCCAGCTACCTCCTGTTACAGGGAACAGGTCCTCCTGGATGCTATTCAGGAGTGTTTTCTGACACAGGGCATCACAGAGCCAACCAGAGAGGAGGCCATACTGGACCTAATGTTGTGGGATGATGAACAGATCCAGGAGGTAGAAGTGAGGGACCTCCTTGAGGGCAGTGACCATTGCACAGTGTGGTTTTACATCAACATGGGAAAAGAAGTAGCCAAACCAAAAGAAGAGAGGTGGACTTCAAGAGGGCGGACTTTGGTAGGATGGATGGAATACTAGTTGGGCACCTTGCAAAGCTAGATGGATGCAGATCAGAAATGGTCTGTCATTAAGTTGGGGTTACATGAAACCACAAACACTTGCACAAAGGCTCAGAATAAGAACTCCAGGACCAAGAGACCTGGCTATTTTGACAGGAATATAGCAGTGAAAGTGAGGGAAAAGAAGGCAGCTTTCAGAAGTATAAACATACTTTGAGGAAGGAGGACAGAGAAGTCTACTTAGAGAAAGCTCGAGAGGCAGGGCATCCAAAGCTGCAAAAGAACTAAGGCTGGTGCAGGGGATCAAGGAAGGAGAAAAGGACTTCTTCAGGTACATAAAGGAGAGAAGAAGCAGTAGGGAAGGGATTGTTATGATAAAGAGGGAGGGTGGATGGGTGGAAAATAGTGAGGATCAGGTGGAGGCACTAAATGAGTACTTTAGCTTTGCCTTCACTGGGTAAAAGGATGGACCTATGCCACAGGGGAAAGCTGGGCGGAGACTTGTGGGTGGGGATGAATCTGATGGGGCAATCAGGGTTGACAGGGTCTTACAGGGTCTGAGGGATCTTCGGGTTGACAAGGCATCTGGTCTGGATGGGGTGCATCCAAGGGTCCTGAGGGAACTGACGGAGGTACTAGCAGCCCCCCAGTGGACCTGTTTAACACCTCACTGGATATGGGTGCATGTCACAGGACTGAAAGATAGCACATGTGATGCCACTCCACAAGGGAGGTCCTAGGGATGAGTCGGGTAACTACAGACCAGTCACTCTAACCTCCACAGTCGGCAAGTTAATGAAGACCATTCTAAAGAAAAGGCTGGTAATGTCCCTTTAGACAAATCGTCTCCAGAGTAATAGGCAACATGGGTTTGTCAGAGGGAGATCCTGCCAAACAGACATGATAGACTTTTTCAACTGGGTCACAAGTTCATTGGACAGGGGGCATATGGTGGACTTCTTATACCTGGACTTCAGCAAGGCGTTCAATTCAGTGCTGCATGGCAGGTTGATCAGCAGGCTGAGTGACTTGGGAATTGGGGACAAGCTACGGGGGTGGGTCAAGAGCTGGCTGCAGTACAGGAACCAGAGAGTGGTGGTGGGGGGGATTATCCAGACTTAGACCTGTAGCCAATGGGGTCCCACAGGGCTCAGTACTCAGACCAGTGCTATTCAACATCTTTATTTGTGACATAGTGGATGGGGTCAAAACTAAAATCTGCCTATTTGCAGATGATACTAAGCTCTGTGGGAGGGTGGACACAGAGAAAGGGAGACAGGAGCCTAGAGGAGATATGCTGAGGCTAGAGAAATGGTCAGGCATCTGGCAGTTGGGATTCAATGCTAAGAAATGCAAGCTCATGCATCTGGGAGTTAAGAACCCAAAAGCCACCTACTGGCTGGGGGGGACCGTACAGGTGACCATCTCAGAAGAGGAAAAGGATCTAGGCGTGTTGGTTTGATGGCAACCAAAGCAAATAAAATATTGAGCAGCATTGGCAGAGGAATCACGTCAAGGAGGGAGGGAGGAAGTTATTCTGCCACTATACAGGTCACTGGTGAGACCACAGCTGAAGTACTGTGTACAGTTCTGGTGCCCTTATCTGAAGAAGGACATTAATCAGTACTCAGACCAGTGCTATTCAACATCTTTATTTGTGACATAGTGGATGGGGTCAAAACTAAAATCTTTCTAAAGACATCCTTCTTAGCTTTGACTGCTGGAAGGCGCACCCCTGCCCCGGAGCTCCCGGCCGATGTTTTTCTCTACCGCCCCCGCCTGAAGCTTTGACTGCTGGGCGCACCCTACCAGGCTCCCGCGGCGTTTCTCTACCGCCCCCGCCTGAAGCTTTGACTGCTGGAAGGTGCACCCCTGCCCCGGAGCTCCCAGCCGACGTTTTTCTCTACCGCCCCCCGCCTGAAGGTAACTTGCACTGGAACGCAATCTCGATCCTGCATCTTTGTTTTAGTTTGAATTTGGCACCTCTTTCCAAGCGGCATTGAAACGGAGCACCATCTGATTATTTCGTCCCCACTCTGACTGTAAACTGGAGACGGTGTTGTAGTGAGGCAAGGCACTTGTATCACACAGTGCAGTTTGCTTTTCGGCTGCTTAAAACTGAAATTTATTTTTGGCTGCTTACGTGACTGAAAGTTAAACCTGAAGGACCGAGTGCTCACACTAGGGAGGGCATTTACATCTATTTGTGGGTCTCTACCTGGTTAATCTTGTTACAAAGCGTTAATCTAAGTTAGCTTAGCTGCAGCTATTTAGTCAGGCTGTATAATTGTGATAGCAGACGGCAATTTTAAACCGCATTGTACTGTATTATAGTCCCTGGCTGCATACTGTTGAGAATTGTTCTGCAAGAAATTAATCAATCTAAAGCTGATACTGCCGTTGTGTAAAGTTACCGCCTCCTTTCTTTTGTTTCCTCCTTCTCGATTACTTCTCTTTGTCCCTTTCTCCAAGTTCCTCCAATCCCTTACTCTGGGCTGTAACCTTCCTATACAGTAAATCACTCACCTCTCTCTTTCTTCTTAGCTTTGACTGCTGGAAGGCGCACCCTGCCCGGAGCCCCTCACGACGTTTCCCCAGCCTGAAGGTAACTTGCACTGAACTCAATCTCAATCCTGCATCTTGTTTTAGTTTGAATTTGGCGCCTCTTTCCAAGCGGCATTGAAACGGAGCACCATCTGATTATTTCGTCCCCACTCTGACTGTAAATTGGAGACGGTGTTGTAGCGAGGCAAGGCACTTGTATCACACAGTGCAGTTTGCTTTTCGGCTGCTTAAAACTGAAATTTATTTTTGGCTGCTTATGTGACTGAAAGTTAAACCTGAAGGACCGAGTGCTCTCTTCCCCGCAGTCGCTGCGCGACTGCTCCCACCCGCCCCCACCACACCCACCCTTGTCCAGCACTAGCTTTATAGGGCTAAGCCACGCCTTCAACACGCCCTGCTTGTAAAATACTATCTCCTTACTTCCATTGCAGGTTATACTGCTCTACAAGTAGAGGCGTATTAAATAGTCAGCATCATAAACTGCTTTAAATAAATAAAATAAGTTAGCATATTTAATTGAGTCAAACAAATAAATAAAGCTTCTGACCTCTTTAACGCCTTTTCTTCCTAGACTTAGTCTCTCTCTGACAATCAAATCTTTCCTAAAATCATATAATCAACATGGCTATTAAGGAGTTTGTAACTCTTTATCTCTTACAATACTTTCTAACCTTTTTGGTCCAAGTCCCTTCAGACCTAAAATAACTTCACTGGGCTGGACTCTAACTATCAATCCTAGGCCCCTCTGTCTAGAAAGTTATTTTTAACCCTTTGACACCTCTCTCTTATTATTCCCACAAACTCACCTACCACTAGCCTACTCTCTTTATATACCTACAGTCTGCAAAATTCCTCTCCTAACTCTTTCTACCCATCGTAAGCTGTGGCACTTCCTCTGCCTAGCTTTACTTTTATCTGGGGATATTGAGCAAAATCCTGGACCTTTGGCAACTAACCAGTCATCAAGTAATGCATTTTGGCTGGACTCTAAGGGACTACGGATTGCGCACATGAACATTAGGAGTCTCCTTCGCAATCTATCAGAACTAGAGGCTTGGGTTGCACAGAACCGCCCTGACATTCTCTGCCTGTCAGAAACTTGGTTAAAGCCTTCTATTGCCAACCATCTGTGTGCTTTACCCAATTACAATCTTATTAGGCAAGATAGGGCAGCCTCCCAAGCGTGGTGGTGGAGTTGCTATCTATTTCAAACAACACCTGCTACTAACCCAAAATGTTTTTCCTGTCCCATCTCCGTGTGAAGCACTTCATGCTACACTCCTACTAGGCTCAAAAAAGTTGCATCTAATCTGTGCCTATAACCCTCCTGTCGGAGGGATAAAAGGCCTAGAAGAACTTCTTCGGTTAATAGACAGCAACATTGGTTACAACGAAGTCTTACTATTGGGTGACCTTAACCTAAATTGGGCTAGTAAAGTGTCTCAAGCCCTTCATACCTTAGTGCAAGGCCACAATTTTCATCAGTTGATCTCTGACCCTACCAGGGTCAGGGCTCTCTCTCAGTCTGGCACGCTTATTGATTGGATCCTTACAAACCGCCCTGAGAGCATCAGCTGCGCAGGTACCTTACCAGATGTAATCAGTGATCACTCCCCAATATACTGTACGTGGAGCTCAAATAAAAAACTGTCTCCGCCCCCAAGGCTTGTAACGTTTCGCAACCTTGCCAATTTTAATCCTACTCACTTTACCAATGACCTCGCCATGATTGACTGGTCCCCCACTCACAAAGCGTCAGATGTACAGTCCGCTCTTGATAGCTTCCTTACAAAATTTAGTCAGCTCCAAGACGCCCATGCTCCATGGATCACTAGGCGCTTTCGAGGCACTCATCCGAAGTGGCTAACAAAAGATCTGCTAACCCAGATTAGGGCCAGAGACAAAGCCTGGAGTCTTTTAAATCTACAAGGTTGGAATCTGATTACTGTCAATACCGACTACTAAGGAATGCCTGCAAAAGAAAATCAAGTCTCTCCAAAGTACTTTCTGCAGGAACCTACTAATAAACGCTCTGGTGACCCTAAGAAATTCTGGACTACCATTAAAACTCTCCTAGGCTCTAATCAAAATCCCATACAAACACAATGTTACTTAAGGTATACATTGCAACAAACCGTTAACCTTAGCCAATACCTTCAATCACTATTTCTCAGATTTATCAAGCTATCTGTCTCGTTCCAAATTGATAGTGCTACTATACCCCCTTGCAACACCAAACCACCACCCCTGAACCCCCTCTTTAGGTTCCGGATTATTCGAAAAAAAGAAGTTGAAAAACTACTTCTCTCCATCCAGGAAAACACTAGCACTGGATCTGATGGTCTTGAACCTAGGCTCTTGAAAGCAGCGGCCCCCTTTATAGCCTCTCCACTAACTAAAATCTTTAATATGTCCCTATGCCATGGTATAGTCCCAACTATATGGAAGACTGCTAAAATCACTCCTATTCCAAAAAAAGGAGATCAAAAGGAGATCAATAACTATCGTCCCATCGCTATACTCTCTGTCTTATGCAAGATCCTAGAAAAACTTGTTGCTATGCAAATGATTGAATACCTCCAAAATATAAACTCCTTTCTAACTCCCAACATGGTTTCGTAAAAGGTTCAGTACCACCTCTGCCCTGCTAAAGTTGACCAATGACATCTACTCTTCCATGGACTTAGGCCTCCTGACTGGAGTAATTTTTATCGACCTAACCAAGGCTTTTGATCTAGTGAACCACTCACTCCTTCTTTCAAATCTTCAGTCTTTTGGTTTATCCCCAGATACCATAGCCTGGTTTGAAAGCTACCTGACTGACAGGCAACAGGCTGTGGTCTTTAACTCAGCAACCTCGGATCTAGCACCGATCCATGTGGGAGTTCCCCAGGGGTCTATTCTTGGTCCTCTACTTTTCACAATCTTCATTGATGACATCCCTCAATTGCACCGAACTGCTCATCTCTGCTCTATCGCGGATGATCTGGTTATTACCACAGTGCAAAAACTTCAACCTCCTTCACCATCCCTCGCTTCGGATTTTGCGAGTATCCAGACCTGGCTCACTGCTAATAAACTCGTCCTCAACTCTAGCAAATCCTACTCAATGTTGTTTGGCTCTCAGTCCAGACTGAAAGCAAATCTGAATCCACTTATCATCTTCTGTGCGGATAGCTCTCCTCTACCCTCCACCAAATCCTTCAAAACCTTGGTGTCACCTTGGATGAATCTCTTGACCTTGACCTTCATATCTCCACTATTTGTAAGTCGGTAAATGCTAAATTGGGAAGTGCCTATCGCACCAGCTATGCCCTTACTTCACAAGCCAGACTAGCCGTGGCTCAAGGTTTCTTGCTACCAGCCCTAGCATATGGCTCGTCAATCTTCCTATCTGCATCCAAATCTTCACTTCATAAATGGGACACCACGTATAATAGCATCTGTCGCTATGCCGCCTCCTCTCCACGCTTTCAAGCACCACTGCCACCTGTATAGGGACCTAATTGGCTTAGCCCTCTGCATATCGTCTTCAGACTTTGGATCACTAATTGGCTCCGCCACCAGAACAGGTCTCCCGTGTCCCTTTCTTCTATACTGGAACTACAACCTTCTACACATGTATTACGATCAAATGATAAAGCCCATTTGCGAATCCTAAGGTGTAGAACTAATATGGGCACTCGTGCATTTGCCTATACTGCTCCTAAATACTGGAACTCTATTCCCCTCTCTATCCGTCAAACAAACACCCATGCAGTCTTTAAGAAACTACATCGAAACACCTTCACACCTTACATCCCTGCACTTGTTTTAACCCACCTTGAATCCTCACTCATTCTTATCCTCTCCCCATCTCCTTCCTGTCCTCCCCTCTCTACCTTCCTTCCCCTTAAGACCTTGTCTGCTTGGCTCTGTCTTCATTTCTTTCCTCCCTCTCTCTCCCTCTCTACTTTTATGGCACTTACTGTCCTGAAGCTTATTATCCTCCCGTGTTGAATTTTTTGCTACCAATCATGCTTTTTCCCTGTATTTATTGTATCTTAAATTTCAGTTTTTATTATGTCACTGTACTTCTTACACACTGTTTTCATGTGAATTTGTACTGCAGTCATGTGCTGCGTCACATGTTTATTGTTTGTCTGTAAACCGTTCTCTCCCGGGTCGTGCCTGAAAATAGGCATTGTTTGCCTAGTGCACTTACCCGGTCACCAAAAGCAAAATAAAAAATTAAAAATAAAAAATAAATTTATCTAGTGGAGAGGGTTCAGCGGAGTGTGACCAAAATGATCCAGTGCATGGGGGAGAAACCATATGAAAATATATGCATCTGGGAGTTAAGAACCCAAGAGCCACCTACTGTCTGGGGGGGGGGCATACAGGTGACCATCTCAGAGGAGGAAAAGGATCTAGGCATGTTGGTTTGGTGGTAGCCAAAGCAAATAAAATATTGAGCAGCATTGGCAGAGGAATCACCTCAAGGAGGGAGGGAGGAAGTTATTCTGCCACTATATAGGTCACTGGTGAGACCACAACTGAAGTACTGTGTACAGTTCTGGTGCCCTTATATGAAGAAGGACATTAAGCTAGTGGAGAGGGTTCAGCGGAGTGTGACCAAAATGATCCAGGGCATGGGGGAGAAACCATATGAAGAGAGGCTATGGGAGCTTAACATGGATTCCCTGGAGGACAGAAAGGAAAGGGAGGATATGATAAAAACCTTCAAGTACCTAAAGGATATAAACAGGGCTGGAACAGAGGGCACATTTAATTTAAGAGTGGAGGATACAACAAGGGGGCATAGTTTGAAACTAGTGGGAGGTAGATTTAAGAGGAAGTTGAGGAGGCACTTTTTCACAGAAAGGGTGGTTTTATGGTGGAATAAAACGCTGGAGGACGTGATATCAGCAAATACAGTGGGCAGTTTCAAGGGGGGAAAGGGTGAAAAAGAAAATCAGAATGGGAGGGTGAAAGGGGACAAGAAAAAGGGGTGGGAGAGGATGACTCCAGGAGGGAAATGGTAGGGGGGAAGCTCCAGAGAACTAGACTGAGTTGCACACTCGAGCAGACTTGATAGTCCAATAAGGCCTGTTTCTGCTGGCAATTTCATTTTTTCATATCAACCAGTCTCTCTTTGAAGCGTAACTTTAACAACAGTAGCTCTGAAAATCGGGGAGCCTTCAATACTTGTTCTAATCACATCTAGTTCATGTCTTTAGGCTTCATTCCATCTTTCCAATATACTTTCTGTAATGCCCTCTCAAGTCTATGTAGGTAAGTGGAAAGGAGCTCCCAGTGCTGTTTAATTGTCTTAAACATCCAGTACAAGTCATCACATGACTTTGTAGTCCAAAAAACACACACTAAGATGGCAAGGTATTCATCTACTTTGGGCTCTGTGTCTGTGGCATACAAAGACTGGATACCTTCCAAGGTGGGTCCTTCAAGCTCTTTACCAACCATTTATGTTTCTCTGCCTTGGAACATTGCCATTCCTATAGCACTTAGCATTTAGACAGCATAATCAATCCAAGTTTCATAGTCATCTTCTCCAGCTGGAGTGGTGATGGTGCCAGAAAAAAGTCTTAGGTATCAGTAATAGTCTGAATCAGTAGGATGAGCTAATCCAGATTCACCAGAGGCTGCCTGGGGAGGCAACAAAGTCTGCACATCACTAAGAGTTTTCCCCTCACTATCCAGCAATAGTTCTAGTTTGGTCTTAAAATCTCCCTAGGATTCAAGTGTGGTGAAGGGGGTTTCGAACTAACACGGCTCCCTTTGCTTATCACCAACCGGATCTCTTGAGACCTCTCAGGTGTCACCATGGCAAGTACAGTCACAGCTCTTAAGTAGGGTTCTATGGCCACTTTCTGAATTTTTCTGCTCCCACAGTCTCTAAGGGCACCCTCCAATACTTCCAAAAATGGACTCCTTGCCCTATTTCTCACTCACATTTTTTACTAGGAGCATTTTCTACTGGTTCATCCCTTCAAAGGCACATCAGTCCTCAACATTTTGGTAAGCAATTGTACCATTTTACCAAAAAAATTTTTTGGACAGACTTAATAATAAAGGCCTCTGAAAAACTCCAGGGGTGTCCAGCTGTTCAACAGGAGATCCCAGCAGTGCCTCCAATGTGTGACCCCCCCCCCAGACTGGCACAGGAACCAAGTTCACACCCCTGCCTGGTGACTGTACAGGGCACACTGGGATGAGGGGTTTAGGTTAATTTTTTCTCCTGCAGTTGTGGGGGGTTCATCCCAGAACAGATAATAAATAGTGTGATGCCTCTACACAGAGAGAATAAGTGGACCAGATGTTGTGTGCAGTACCACCCTCTAGGATGCAATAACTACTCTCCTCCCTACACTGGACTTGTCCACCCCCAGGGGACCACAAACAGTTATTAACTTCACCAATAAACTAATTCAGTTGTATTGTGCAAACTGAAGGTACACCCAACAGTGAAATTCAAACAATTAGCAGTGCTTTTATTTGATAACATAGGCCTGGCAGCTTGAGATAAGGAAAAGTTAAGTGATTGCAAGTCACAGTAAGCACCCCTAGCGTATATCCAATACCCCTTAAACCCTCTCAGACCTCACACAGTTGAGAATGCACCCACTCAAGTAATGGGCACAGGCAGAGGAACTAGTTACACAGGGTGTGGTACAGTGATGTCAGCCAGGATGCATCGCAGTAATGCTGAAGTATATCACAGAGTGCGACAGTATACTGCAGGGAACCATGTAATTCAATGGCAATTAAGTCCTTTTATCATGCAGTATTTTGTGACATGTCATTACTACAAATTACTGTGTTTCATCGTGGCTGACTCTACTGTATACTCTTTAACTGGTATCACTAGTAGAACTATAGGTTCAAGTATAACACAAATACCAAACAGACTCTGGGTACCAAACAGTTACATTAAAGTCCTGGTGCAGGCCTGGTAGCTACATTGCCTGTGTTCTTACAGTGTTGTGCATTTTAGAGAAGTTAGCAAGCTTACAATTTAACACCCCGACTGGCCATAGTGTGCTAGCACAATTTTGTGAACTTGTATTCAACTTTGTTATTTAACTCTCCTTGGTAAGATTGTCACTATTAAAATTATGGTGTTTCCCAAGCATTTCTTTTGTTTAAGTAACCTGGCAATACCCATATTAGTAGGTTACCCCACTCCCCTCATGGGTGAAGGTCAAGAGAGGGCACGGAGCCCTTCCCCAAGTAGTCTGGTCACTGCATCCACCCTCCAGGTAACCGTGGCCGAAATGTGGTCTTCATCTTAGGAGTGCAGTGGAAGCTGAGCCGAGATCCTTGCAGTAGCTGATCCCTGCTGAAAGACTTTACTGTCCCCACACATGTGGAGATGGTTTTCTCTCAGGTGTTTCCTCACAGAATCTGAGGCATTTTTATTAGACTGAGCAGTTACCTTAAGAGCTAGCCTGTTACAGTCGCATGATTTAACTGCCGGTGTACTTTTTGAACAGCATCACAATGCTCCTTAAGGGTCTTGCTAGGTGTACTTCTAGAGCAGAATTACAACGCTCCTTAAGGGCCTGCTGGATGTACTTTTAGAGCAGTATTACAATGCTCCTTAAGGGCCTTGCTAAGCGTAATTGTAGTGCAGAATTACAATGCTCCCTAAGGGCCTTGCTAGGGAAAGGGATCGATGCATTGTCCGGGGCTTTTCTACCACTGTTTCCAAAGTAGCAAGACTGTTTTCACCTTAATTCAGTGTTCAGGGCATATTTAGAGCAGAATTACAATGCTCCTTAAGGGCATTGCTAGGGAAAGGGATCGATACATTGTTTGGGGCTTTTCTACAACTGTTTCCAAAGCAGCAAGACTGTTTTCACCTTAATTTAGTGTCCGGGGCATATTTAGAGCAGATATAAGTGCTCCTTAAGGGCCTTGCAAGGGAAAGGGATCGAAACACAGTCCGGGGCATTCTTACAACTGCTCCTGAAGTAGTAGACTGTTTTCACCTGTAATTCACTGTTCGTGGGCATACCCAGCTCATATTACTCAAGCCCGAGTTACACAGATATCAAGGGTTGTAAAGCAGAATTGTTCACTCACCCCCCCCTTACCTACATCATCCTTTATCCCCTTACTCGACTAATTCTCCTCATCTTTCCCTCCTGCAGCAGTTACCCCACTCCCCTCATGGGTGAAGGTCGAGAGAGGGCACGGAGCCTTCCCCCGAGCAATCTGATCGCCGCATCCCCCCTCCAGGTAACCTTGGCCAAAATGTGGTCTCCATCTTAGGAGTGCAGTGGAAGCTGAGCCGAGATCCTTGCAGTAGCTACCCCACTGACGCGTCAGCTCCCCACCGCCCCCACCACCACCCTTGGTCATCTCTGTGTTATATAGTGTAGGTCATCTGACCGCCAAAACTAATCAGGCCACTTCTCCATTTGCAGGTTATCAATCCTCACCACTAGAGGCTGCCATCACCTGATTCTTCCCTTAATTGGTACTCATCGCTTCTTACCACAAGCGGCTGCCATAACACTACTCTGGCTTAATATTGTGCTTCTCTAAATATACTCTACCTGCTTCTTCCCTTAATTTGTACTCATCGCTTCCCTCCTCCAGCTTGTAAACTGCTCTCTCCACCGTGAACGCACCTGCTGCAGGCTAGATAACCTAGCACTGCTCTGAAACTAAAGCTCTGTAAACAGCTCTGCGCAACTCACTCGCGGCCTTTTGGCCTAAACAGCTTGATGTGGAGGCCCCCTTTCCCAGCACAAATGATTACTACCAACTGGGAATGCAATACCAGGCTAGGGATACTCTCCCACCACCTACCCAACAGTGGGCTACTCATGGCTGTCTTGTATATTCTGCCACTCCTCTGGGTAGACAGGCTTATCAGCACAAGCGACCCAGGCTGCAGAGGGAACCCACACCCCTCCATACTCTCATCGGACATGCCAGTCACACCTCAAAACAGACTCTTATCACTACTGATGGCCCACAAAGCCTATAGGAAAGGTATCTGGTACTAGACCTCCCTCCTTGATAAGCGATCGCTCAGGCACAAGTTATTCTGCCTACCCCACCCCTCCTCACTCTGCCTCATCACCACTCTCCTGCTCCTCACAGGTGATATTCAACCAAACCCTGGGCCCCCACTCAACAACCTATTGATGTCCTCCCCACAGGATCCTCAGTGGACATCCCCAAAGGGCACGCAGATTGCACACATGAACATATACAGTCTGTGACCCAAGATGCAGGAAGTCCAAGCCTGGTTGGATCTGTACTCCCCAGACATATTGGCTGTCTCCGAAACCTGGCTTAAGCCTCAAGTTCTCCCACATGAGGTCACCGCTCTTGGGTACCACTCCTTCTGCAAAGACAGAGCAAATAAAAGAGGTGATGGGGTCTTAATCTATACTAAAGACTCCCTCAACTCAGTGCAGGTCAAACTGCAGCATACCACCAGTGACGACGGCGAATCTGTCTACGTTTGCATCACCCTTGATCTCTGCAAGCACCTTACGATAGGGTGTGTATACAACCCACCAAAGAAAGCTCTTCATTCCCTTGACCTCAGGGGGGGGGGAGGTCTCTTCTGAGATTCTCATACAGGGGGACATTAACCTGAACTGGGCCCCGAATTCAACTCAGTCATTAAAAGGTATGATTCAAGAAGCAAATCTCACACAGGTCATCACTGGGCCAACTAGATTGAACCCCAAAACAGGGAATCACTCTACCCTCGACTGGGCATTGGTAACCAACCCCTGCAATATCATGGCTGCCGGCATCTTAGCGGATACCCTGAGTGACCACTCACCCATTTTCTGTATCTGGAAAAACAGGGCTCCCAGATTCCACCTGAGAATCCTGGCAGCTTGAGACTACACCCACCTAGCTCCCGAACAACTCTCCAACTATCTTAACAGCATTGACTGGAGCCCAATCAGACTGCTCCCCTCTCTGGATGAGGGGGTTACATTCTTCCAGAGCTCACTCAATACCACAGCCAATCTATCCGCCCCCATAAAGAAACTCTGTGCCAAGGGTAGTTGCTATAAGTGGATTTCACCCCCTTTGAAGGCCCTAATGAAGAACCGAGACATGGCCTGGAAAAGGTACAGGATCTCCTCCCAACTTGCGGACCGGGTTAGCTACAAAACCCTCTGAAACAGGCGCAAGGTGGAGATAAGAACAGCAAAACAAGAATATGGTACTCTACTTCAGAAAAAGAACCTAGGGAACCCTAAACTATTCTGGGCCCACATTAATGGGTTACTAAAAGGAAGCAGCAAGTCTGAACCAGGCCCCATCGAAGTCAATGGACAGCTACTACATGATAACCCCCAAAATGCCATGTCACTCAATCGCCACTTCACTAACTTAGACTTCTACAAGGCAGGGATAATGCCTCTCAACTCTGACCCCATAACGAGGTCAAACCCCAACCTTGACCGCCCAGACTTCCACCTCAGACTGTTCAAACAAAAAGAGTTGGTGTCTCTATTAAAGACACTCAAAACATCTGGTGCCAGGGGACCCAATGGGATTCACCCCAGGCTGCTGAAGGAAGGGGTCCCGTCCCTGGTCAAATCCATAACCTAGCTGTTTAATCAATCCTTAAAAGAGGGGGACATCCCCACTCAGTAGAAATAGGCCCATGTGGTCCCCATCCACAAGGGAGGCCAGCGGGAGTCCATAAACAACTATATGCCCATCTCCTTGCTCTGCACCCTGGCAAAGCTACAGGAGAGGTTGATCTACGGGCAACTCAGTGATTACCTTGAGCTCCACAGTCTCCTGGCTCCTTCCCAACATGGCTTCAGGACCCAGCATGGGACGGATACTGCCCTTATCAAATTCTCAAAGGACGTACTTAGCAACCTTGACAAGGGGCCCCGACTGGTGTGGTCGTCATTGACTTATCCAAAGCCTTTGACCTAGTCAATTACAATCTGCTACTGACTAAGTTGGGCAAAATTGGGCTTGATGACCATTCTCTTGAGTGGTTAGAAAGCTACCTTACTGGTCAAACACAGAGGGATATATGGAAAGACTCCATCTCGGAGGCACTCCTGCTAAAAGAGGAGTGCCACAGGAAGTAATGCCAGTCCCCTACTCTTTCCCTCTTCACGAACGAACGGAGCCTCCACTGTGGGGGGAGTAAGGTGGTCCAGTACGTGGATGATGCCATCATCTACCGTCCCTCCACTAATCTGCCAGACCTCTGCTCCTTGCTCCAAGATGACCTGAACGCTCTTGAGAACTGGTTCATCAATAATGGATTGGTCCTTAACACCGATGATACCAAGCCATGCTGTTTGGTCCAAAATCCCTGGGACATAATAGAACACAACACCTACACATCACCTCTACGTCAGGTGCTAGACTAGAGGTAGTTGAGTCTCTAAAATACCTTGGCCTTACCCTGGACCAAGGCCTCACCCTTAAGAACCATGCTGACCAAATTACAAAAACCTTACATGGGAAACTAGGCACTCTACAGGCTGAAAAACCAGCTGATCCCCGAAGCCAGGGTCTCCATCGCCTTCAGCATCCTCCTTCCGACAATCATCTATGCAGCCCCAGTACTACAGGGGTAGCAAGGACTGAGATGAATAAACTACAGGCCCTGTATAATAAGGTGGTTAGGTTTGCCACCTAGGCAAACCCCAGAAATCACCACTGTGACACGCAATCGCATCTGAACTGGCCTTCACTGGAAGCCCGACTCCAGTACCCTCTATTATGCCAAACCTTCAAATTAATCAGTTAATTCCCCCCCAGCCTATCTGGACTCATTGCAAGAAAGACCAACCCCCGATCTCTTCGCTCAACTGATCGCACTCTCCTCACAGTCCCCAGAGTGAGAACCAAGGTGGCAGACAAGTCCTTCGCCTACACTGTACCTACCCTATGGAACTCCCTCCCTCCTGGGGTGCAGGAAGCACTGTCAATCAAAAGCTTCTGCACCAGGCTCAAGGCTCACCTGATCATAACCTCTGACTGCCACTGCTAAGCTCCAGGGTTCTCCTTACGGCCATCCAAAGACCATTGCCCAACATTTACCACCTTGCGTAAACGCACTCCTCTTACTAAACTGCACTAAAAAAGTAGATGCTCACTCATCTCTAACATCTCGCTTCTACTTACCCACCCTCCAACCCCAATACCCAACACAAATGCAGGCTGATCTCAGTATATTTAATCCAGTTGTCTGTATATTACCGTATAGTCTGTATCATACTGTATAATTTGTCTTCTCTACTCTCTTATCAGGTCTTTCTCTGCATATGTAGCCAGTTGTCTGTCCATCACTGTATAATCTGCATCTTATCTGACTATTGTCACTGTTACTGTGTTGTTTACCTTTGCTATGTAATCCCGGGTCGCCCCTGAAAAAGGGACCTCCGGGGCCCAGTGGGCTTCCCCGGTCACCAAAATGTAATCAACAAATAAATAAATAAAGTTGACAGGTTACTTTCTAATTTTATTTGGGAGCGTCAGTGCCCGTGCATTGGTAGAACAGTTCTTCATCCCCTAGTAACAGAGGAAGGATGGAACATTTTTTTTTTTTGAAATTTAAGTTTATTAGTTTCAAGCAATACAACGAAACCAAAACCAACAACAAAACAAACCAAACAAAAGAAAAAAAAAAAAAAAAGAATAACAGAACCCCATCCCCAACCCCTTAAAACAAATATACAAGATATCAGGAAAGGTTTAAAAAGATAAGGTAAACACAAAATATGTATCTTGCAACCAAACTTCCAGGAAAGTACATAATCCCCATACACCTCCCACCCCCCAAGGGTGCACCAGTTAAGACCTTAAACACAAAAAAAAAATCTGGAATCTGGGTACCGTAGCCTATTTACAGAGTGACATAGCAGCCTAGGACCATTTAAGTTGTTAACAGAGGGGAGAGAAACAGGTCTAGGATCCATAGTAGCATAACGAAAGCTAAGGAAACACCATATGAGCTATATGAGGGCCAAGGGATCGGGTCATCAGGCCTGAGTGTTAAGGTAAACATAAGGACTGCAGCTTACCCCATCTTTTATAAAATAAGTCCCTACGGTCCTTGTAGCTGGTAATTAAATTCTCGGATTGAAGATATGACATTAGCTCCTTTAACCAGTCAGCGTATGACAAAACCAAGTGATCCTTCCAGTGTCTTAAAACCAGTTTCTTGACTGCCATAGATACTAAGGCCATATGGTATCTGCGCTCCACACTGTTTATACGAGAGAGATCACCCAACACACAGATTTCAGGACAGAAGAGTTCACTCAGACCCAGAAGGGGATCCAGTTTATCCCGGATCAAGGACCACAGTGGAGCAACTTTGGGACAATCCCAAAAAATATGAATTAAGTTGCCTTGCCTGTAAACACCTGAAACAATCTGAAATAGCAAGCAGTTTACGCTGAAAAGTTTAACAGGAGTATAATATAGATTATTAACAATATTATATTGTACTAAAGCGGAACCTATCCTGGTATGGTATCTATGTAAATTAGACCAATACTTTCTCCAGAGCGGGACATCATCAGGAAGACTCGTCCAGATCAGGGACCAACCTCCTCTTGGGAATTAAAATTTAAAGATAGGAATAAATCAGCGAGATGGAATGAGGCTGAGAAGCTAAGCTTATGATGTCAGATAAAAAGGGGTGTACAACCGAATGTGTGACCGTAGTACCAAATTTGGTACCTACCAAGTGCCGGAGCTGAAACACCTTAAAAATGCATTTGGTTGGTATATCAAACCTAGCAAGAATGTCATCTGATGTAAGGAGCGAGTCTTGTCCAAACAAATGTTCCACCCTAGAATCTTTGAGTTGTGGAAGCCAACTTGGACCTATCCAAGACTTCCCCAATCTAATATTGGGATTAAGAACTAACGGTTTCCCCAGATCCGTGAAACTAGAGATCAAAGAACTTGAGACATTGCACCCATGACCTAAGAGAAACTGCGACCGTCATCAGAAACCAGCTGTGAGAGGGCTTTCGGGGTCTGGTAGAATAAAGCGGATATGTCAACTCTAAGGTCGGTAAGAAAAGCCTTCTCCAGTTGGAGCCAGACTGGGCAGTAACTCTCAGCATTCATAGAGAACCACTTCCCTAATTTAGACAAATGGGCCGCCCAATAATACAGAAGAAAATTAGGAAGTCTCAGGCCCCCTTTATCCTTGGGGAGCGATAAGGTGGCATAGGAGCGTCGCCCCCCCCCGCCAGATAAAAGTGGAAATCAGTCGGTGCAGCTGATGAAAGAAGGAAAGAGGACCCAGAGATTGGTAAGATCAACGGAAAGAAAATCCGGGGAAGAACATTCATTTTAATAATATTAATTCTACCCCACAATGAGATAGGGAGGGCTGACCAACGTTGTAGATCCTGGCTAATCAAGTCCCTGACTCTAATCAAGTTTAATTTTTTAAGAAGGGAGGGTTCAGTGGAAAAGTGAATTCCTAGATATTTAATTGATCTAGGGGTCCACCTCATTCCAAAGGAAAGGAAATCTTGTTTAAACGTATACTTATTTAAGGGAAAAATTTCACACTTGGAGATATTTAGTCTGTATCCAGAAAAAGAGCTATATTGCCTAATAATATCGAGGGTTGCCTCCAAGGATGTAACTGGTTCCAACAAATGCAGCAGGACATCATCTGCATACGCAGACAGAACTAGTTCCCGCTCATGGAGCTTGATACCTTTCACACGGGAAGACTTGAGTTTAATCAGTAAAGGCTCCAAATATAAATTAAACAGCAAGGGAGAAGGGGACAACCCTGTCTGGTACCGGCATGGAGGCGGAAAAGGGGACAAAACCCCATTACAGTAAATTTTAGCAGAAGGGCATTTATAAAACACCTGTATCGTGTTCAGAAAGGAGGTCGGAAAGCCCATTTCTTCCATTACTGTCCATAAAAAGGACCAGTCAACCCGGTCAAATGCTTTCTCAGCATCAAGAGAGATTAAAGCCGCAGAGGTTGGGATAGACTGGGCATACTGTGAAATATGTGACAAAGTCCTCAAATGGTCAGCCGCCAACCTCCCAGAAACAAAACCAGTCTGCTCGAGACTCAGAAGCTCCAGCCAGATCTTCTTGATCCTATCAGCAAGTATTTTGGTTAGTATCTTAATGTCGTAATTTGGAGGAGATAGGGGCCAGTACTGCCGGATCAGAGGGTTCTTTATCCGCCTTAGGGATTAAGACTATAGTAGCCTCGAATAAGGCAGGGTCAAGCTCCTTACAAAACCGGAGATAATTATATAACTTAAGGAGAATGGGAGTTAAATCTTTGACAAAAACCTTATAGAAGTTTGCCGGAAAACCATCTGGCCCCGGCACCTTGTCTGGGGCCAAAGAAACAATAGTGCTCCTGATTTCTTCAGCTGAGATAGGCGCTAGTAAACTCACTTGTTGGGCATCTGATAAGCTTGGAACACCTATTCCTCTTATATACTCTTTGACAAGGAAGGATGGAACATGCCATGGCTGTGGGCTTATTATACCTGTAATGGTCTTAGGCAAGCCATGTGCTGGTTTGATCCTTTCTCCTCGACAGCCCCCTTTGGTTAGAGATAGAGCAGCCCCTTTTGGGCCCACCACCTTTGGTGGTTGCCCTACGGGATTCCCTTCCTAGCAACTGCTGCCCTACTTTACCTATATTATTTACCAGGCAAATTGGAATAGGATAATGAAAATGCTCTGCTGGGATCCCAATTATCTTGGACCGTATGATCCCTTATGGAATAACTCTATGACCCAGCTATGGGGTTCCCAAGTAATGTGTACCTAGAGTGTCAAAATAGGTCTAAAACAAATGGGCAGACTAGATGGACCTAGCGGTCTTCTTCTGTCATCAACTTCTATGTTTCAATGTTTCTTTGTAGTATTGCTGGTCTTCTAAAGGGATCAAGTAAGTGAGTAATTTAATAGACCCCGGGACAGGGTTGCTTAAATCTTTTCAACAACTCCAAACTGAATTTCAGTTACCTGCAAGAGACCTTTGGAAGTTCTTCCAGCTCCATCATGCCCTATCCCTTGTTTTCCCAATGGTCAAATCATGTTACACACTGACCTAACTAAGCATTTACATAAATCATTTTCATTGTCAAATGGTTGCAGGAGCATTCTCTACAAAACTCTTCAGAAAACAAACCTTCCCAACTGGCAGTCTCACAGGGTTTAGTGGGCTACTGAACTGCAAGAGAGGCCTGGTTTCATAGCTCGTTGGAAGCCAATCGAGCCTTCCCAGATCCAAAGCTACAGCAGATCCAAAGGAAGATACTGAGTAGATGGTACAGGACACTGGACAAATTGGTTCGGATGGGACTATCCATTTCTGATGTATGTTGAAGGTATCAGAAGGATCCTAATACCTATCATATTCTTTGGACCTGTACCATAATAATGGAATGGCAGTTATCTATCGTTACTATGTTGATACAAGATCTAAGTATTTGTTTGCTTCAATCCCCCAGATTTTGGATCTTGGGAGATTCCCTTATGCTACCCTTGGAGGGGTTGCAGTACAGAACTTTGTTACACACAGTGGCATTGGAGGTAAAATGCTTTATTAATCTATGATGCCGGGCTCCTCTTATTCCATCAAAAATTCATTGGGTTCAAGCCATATCTAGAGTGGCCTCTTATTTGAAGATACAGTTCTGGAGAAAAGGATCTCTTCCCTAAATTTCATTAGATATGGGCACCATTGTTAAGCAGAATTGGGGTGTGTTTTCAGGAAACCAATTAATTATCTTGTTGTTCAATGGCCTTTTAATCATTTTTTAGGCAACTAAACCCACATCTTAAGGGAATATGCCCTTTGTGGGTAAGGTTTAAATATAGGAACACGTTGCCATAGTATTGATTTTATGAATGTGATCTAAATATCTTACATATTTTAGAGGGGAAAAAAAGGTCGGACCAGCAAAATGTATAAATTTTTTTTTGCAAGTTTTTGTTTATTGTAATGATTGTTCATGGTTTTGTGCAAGTGTCATGTGTTCTGAAATGTTTAATAAAATATTCTTATAGAAAAAAAGATTTGCTAACTTGTAATTCCAAAAACTGTCTTGAAACTCAATAATTATAATTCAAACAGGGAGAAGTAGAAAAACCTAGCCAGCAATGTCAGCACTTGTGACCCTCTGTGCAGCAGTTCAGGCAAGCAGAAAGCAGCACACAGGAGCAAGATAAAGGGCAATCAGGAGCTTCAAATTCTTTCAAACAGGCAACAGCTCAGCCCTTCTGGCCCAAATCTCTTGAGATGCAGCTTTTCTGGATTGACTCTTAACCCCAGGAGCACTACGCAGTGTTCCTAGTTCCCAAGGAGCCAAGTCTGGGAAGTAACCCCACGGTCTGACTCCCCTATGGGTCATGAGTACATCCACACTCAGGCACTCACCTGTGGCTCCCTGTTCCCCAATCCACTACACTTGATGAGGGCTATCAGGCCCCTTACCTGGCTCTGGAGTAGTTTGGGTAGGATGTACAGTATGTAGGTCTCTGTTCATGCTTGAATCAGTTCACAAACTTTTCTATCAACAGTGGACCACTAGTTTACACTCTCAGCAATTTATTTCACACAGGGATCCTCTGGAACTGTCTCTGGATTGGATGAATCCCAGACAAGGTTCACTAAGGAGTGCTTGAAACCAAGAGAGGGCTCACAGGATTCTATGGCCTGGCTAGGCCTCTTGCTTTCCCTCACCAGCAGGAATGTACCTTTCTCACTCCCTCTCAGACAGCCCTGCCTCCTCAATAGCCTGGCAATCTCTTTCCCTCCATTCTGGGTCCTATTTGACTAGCAGGGCTGTCACTCAGTCTTTTTGCCCTCTTCTGCCCTCTGATTTGTTGCATACAGCTCATCAGTCCATTTTCAGAGGGTTCTATTGCATTGTTCCATGCAATCCTCTGTGGGGCTAACTGCCAAAATCCCTGACCTCTCATTGTCTCCTAGCAAAGCCAAGGGTCAAAAAAATATTTGCTGAATTTCTGTAAAGACAATGCGTTCACTTTAAAATGTATTCTACATGTCCCTCCCTTGCTTTTTGTTCAGACTGGCCCATAGTTTGGGAGGCACACCTGTGCCCAGCTATCAAGTGGTAGAAGGAAGCAGGTTTGAGCTTTGTACTCCCAGTAGAGAGACTTATTGTCTGCTCCCCCCCTTTTTTATGCAGGCAGATAATTTGGTTATCAGTCCTTTATTTACTTAAAAGCACAGCATGCCAAAGTCTTAACATTCACTTTCCCTCCTGTCTCCCCCTCCTAGTGCCTCCAAGTCTCCTGATGCCCACTGGTGATGCTGCAGCCAGAGCACACTAGGGAAGGTGCTGTGGCTGGCTGCAGATGCATTTTTTGCAGACTGGTGGCAGGCAGGTGCTGTCAGCACTGCAACAACATTTGAACAGCAATCACCTCTTGCACATTTGAGCAGGTGGCTGCTCGAACGTGCACACATCCACAACTTGACTGTGTGGTGATCCCTGCAATGGTTCCTCTGGTCCCCTTCTCAGCTGCAGTTCTGAGCGGAAGTAAGCAGAAGAGATGGCAGGCAATGTTTAGGGATGACACACAGAAGTCCAGGTAACCCACCTCCCGAGAAAGGGGTTACCTACAAGATGTCTATCATTTGTCCTGTTTTCATATCCCCACCTGCTTTAGTAGTATTTTACAACTGACAATTGTTTCTAGTAGAGTATTCATGGTTTTCATTTAACGTTAAAGGCATTGGCCCAGATATTCAAAAGAGTTGTGCAATGCGGACAGCAGCCGGGAGGGTGTGCAGATGGACTGTGTGTCTACATGTAGGGCTGGTACCCACCCATGCATTGCCTGCTGAATGACACAATGCACACAGGGCAGCATCAGACAGTAGCCACGTTGGAAGACAGGTCAGTCACATGCCACAGTGCCCCGGCCACCACGGCTGCGTGGGCTGCCCCGCTGAGACCTGCCAGCAGTGACAGGCTGACCACTGGCCTCATGGGGTGGCACCGATGGTCCTCCAGGGGTTCCACTGCATGAACACGACCGTGCTCACACAGGGGTCTGTAGCACACCGAACATGCCTGCGCCAGGCATGCTCGGGATGCCCACAGCTGAACCCAGTGTCGACAAGGAGGGTGTCACATGACATCGGGAATGCGGGGTGGACATTGCACTGTGCGGTGTCTGCATTGCATGGGCAAATAACTGTGTGCCCCCTGTGGCCATGGCAGCTGTGATGTATGTGTCAGCCTGTCAATGGCAGTGGTCACATCCTCCCGCATCCAGTCCACCCCTGCCAGAAGCAGAGCAGTTTCTCTGCTGTGATGCTACTCTGCCCACTCTAGAGCCACTCTCAGTGCATCCACCACCATCACAAGCTGCATCTGCTGATTAACTGATGCTTGCAGTATGCGGGTGTGCTCATCCAAGTGGTCATCTGCCTGATCAGCATTCTGTCCCTCAGGGTGTGTGTGGCCCTCATTCTCAGCACCCCTTGAGGGTGGGCACTGCACACCAGAACCAGGCCTGGGCATGTCCACAGGTGGTGCACTGACACTACCCCCTGACACTGTACTCCCAAGCCCATTGGCTGACTGCTGATGCTGCCTCTCTGGCTACCATTCCCCAGGCCTCACTGGCACTGCCACAGTGGCTGCAACAGTCCCACTGTCCTGTACACACACCAGTGCTGCCCCAGTGCTGCCCCACCGGTGCTGACTGGCACAGGCTGGGACTGTGATGACACGCAGGCCTCCACGGTGGTACCACCCATAGCCATGGCCGTGATGTTACCTGCTGTGTGGCCATCCTGTGGCACACACATGTCACTGCCCATGATGTTAGCGACATCATCATCGGTGACGGACCTGGCACCAGCTGGAGTTACAGCATGCTAGCATCCGTGGACGCTGGCATGGTGGGACACAGACAGGGCCTCCTCCGCACCTGTTCCAACAACATCAGTCTGGACATCCAGGTGGGCCCACTGTCGCACTGAGCCACGTATTCCTGTGGAGGTGGATGGGCCCTCCGCCATTTCCATCTGACTGGCCTCAGTGGAGAGACCCACCACCGCTGACCCATGCAGACTCTCAAGAGCTGTAAGGGAAAACAAAGTTGCGTTACTGCATGTGACCTACCCTGTCCCCCCCAACAGACAGACCATGACCTACCATGCAGTGACAGGCTACCACCCATCTGGAATCCACCACCCAGAACACCCTCAATGGCACAACACTGCATGCTGCCAGCAGCCTTCTCCTCCTATGGGGTCAGGTGTAGCACCTCTGGCTGTCCCCCACCTGTCCCAGATTGTGCTGCCCTGATGGCAGCCACCTTCTCCTTTATCCTCCTCCTGTGCCCATCTTCTTCTTGCACTCCTGCATGGAGCACTGGTGGCTGCCATGCAGGTTCATAGCATGTGCCACTTCCTCCCATGCAGCAGCACGGGCCTGTGGTGTTCCCTGGCATCCACTAAGAAGTGGCTCCTGGTCCAGGTAGGCCTCAAACAGGGCATCCATCTCGGCCTTTGTGAAATTTGGCCTCCTTATCCTCCCACAGCTCTGTTCCTCTTCTTCCACAACTCGCTCAGTCATGATTCAGCCTGTGAGAATGACAGTTGTTACCTGTGACTGTGCAGTCCCATGCATGTCCCAAAATCCACAGTCCACACTGCCAAATAGCATGCAACTCACCAATAGACTGCAGTAACCGACTATGGTCAGTGCAGACCAATGTCGCACTTTTATAGTGCAACCCATGCAAATGAGGTGAGGCGCAACTTTAAGTGGATGTAAATTGCAGTGCTGCACCACTGAATGGCTGATTAGCTGATCTGCATATGACGGCTGAATATCGTGCTTTTGCACCTTGTGCAATTGTGTGGAATGTGCTGAGCCAAGGGCGCAGTTCTGTGACATGCACAGTACACAGCAAACTGCACATGCCCGGGTTGATGACGCAGGCGCCTGCAGCGCTGATGATGTGCTGTGCACAGGAGGCAATGCAGGCCACTGCCACCATTGTGCCAGTGGTGCTACAGTGATGTTCACCTATATGGTGAAGTGGCGCTGGGGCATCGTAGGCGCACTGGGGCAACAGTGCGGTAGGCCACTACGTTAGGTGGCACACAGGCACCCAATCATGCTACATGCATTGGGTTCCAATCGCACTGTGGCTGTCCGTACACCAGAGACCCTTGACCCTGTGCCTGACCTTTGCCTCCTAGGCACCATGCGTCAGGCATGGGTGCACCACTATTGCACTGTTCGGTGACAGCGCGATAGGGAATGGCAGCGCTGTACCATGCAGCATCTGCATGTGGTAGAACCGCACTGCAGTGAACCATTTTGACCCTACCGAGCAAGAGAGATGGCACAGAGGAGAGCTGCCCAGTGGAGCCAGATAGAAATGGCAAACTTGGTTGCCATTGTGGAGCCATTTGTTGACCCACTGTTTGGTGAGGCACCCCTGGACAGGTCCAGGAGTCAGGTGTGGCAGGAGGTGGCTGATGCCCTGGAGGAGGCCACAGAAATGGGGCCGATGGCGGAGCAGTGCCACCACAGATATGGGGACCTGAGGCAGAGTTACCTGGGCCTGCTTGCCCACCTGCAGGCACATGCCAGGAGGGGCACGGTGCCATGGCCAGGTAGGTGTAAAGTCTATACACTTTTATCTTCCATATGGGTATCACGGTTGCATGTGTCTGGAACACGGGGGGGTGACCGTCTGGTGTTGGCTGTGGTGGTGTTATCAGGGTCTGGGGTGGGTGGGTCTGGCTGTGTGGGATTGCACACACATGGGGGCAGGGGGATTTTGCTACAGGATTGTACTGATGTTCCTCTCTCCATGTTTGCACCTTAGACCCAGAAGAGCGATGGCTGGTGAGGGAGAGGAGGTGCCAGCTGGAAGACCGTCACTCCAGGAGGGGCGAAGGTCCACAGAGGCAGAGGGACCAGCCTGATGATGGTGAGTGCCTTACATCCATGATTACTATTGCATGCTGTGTATCTGGGTGGGCAGCAGGGCATGGCCACCATCCATTGACACCACTGCCATGCACACAACTTGTTACAGTCAGCACTGTCCAGTGGCACTGCATGTCTGGGAGTGTGTCAATGGTGGTCCATGCGTGCACTGGGTACATGGCTGTGCCACTGCCTTCGCACCACATAGCCATGTCACTAAACAGCCACCGTGGTGCTGTGCAGGACTTGGCCGGTGGGTGTGGGCAGTGGTCCACGTGGCTGTGTGCGCCTGGGTGGACAGGTCTTGTGGACGCGATCACTGTGGGTGGTCACACACCATCACAGAGGCATGTCCCATGGCCATATGCCATGCACAGTGGGGGGCTGTATGGGGCTGTGCATTCACACCTATTGACTCTGCTCCTTCATCCTAGGTGGACAGCAGCTGCAGGTGATCAGGGAGGCACTGAGGGAGATATTGAATGTTGCCAGGGCATCGCTGGAAATCCTGCAAAGGATCGACAGGCTGGGGGTCAGATGGCATCATGGCAGGAGGAGCAGCCAGAGCAGGGACCGTGGCTCCACTGAGCTTCACAATGCCCCTGATTTCCCCTACCCCCTGGATCCATCCTCACACCCCATCTTCCCTCTACTATTTGTTCACCCTTGCCCCTTACCCACCCCCACCTTGTTTGTGGCCCTCCCCCCAAACGTTTGTAAATATTTGTACATAGTTTTGTTTGATGTTTTTAAATACATTTCTTTTGATATGACTACTGTGGTGGTCTCTGATTTGTAGCAGGCTATAGGTGCTCAGCTGCAGTGGTGTGCATGGTGTTGGGGGTGGTGCAGTCATGGGCATGTGTGTGTGTCCGTGGGGAAGTGACTATGGTGTGGGTGTAGCTATCAGTCACTGTCTGTGGTGTGTGTGTTATTCCCTGTGCACTGGATGACTGTGTGCAGTGATCCATGGTGCTTGCTCTGTGTCCATGATGCACCTGTCAGCCCGTCCATGGCCTGTGCAGCTGACACCCTTGCATGTATGTGACCTGCATGGTCTGCTGGCATGTCAGGGGTGGCTGTTCATGCAGGGCAGCCACTGTATCCGTCACAATGCTGGGTTGCCTCCTGTCAGTGGTGTGGTGCATGTCTGCCTTGGGTGACACTGTGGCCTCCACTGTTGTTGTCCCATCTCCATGCTGTGGCTTGTGTGTGTTGCAGGGGATGTGCACCACTGTCTGTGACTTGTGCTTTGGTCAAATGCTGGTGGTGTACAGCTCCACAGTGCCTGCGCAAGGTGGCTGGCACTCCTGTGCCATGGAGGAGTGCTGGCCATGTGTACATGGTTTCCATGGCCCCAGGCTGGGGGCCTGGTTGCCCTGCTACTGCATCCCTGTGTTGGTGTGCCATTGGGTATGGGTGGGTATTTGTCCATGCACTGTGTTGCATCCGGTGTGGTTCATGCTTCCATGCACCACTGTGGGTGTCTGCGCTGGCTGTTGTGGCCAGTGCTGGGTTGGAGTGTGTCCTTGGGAGGGTGTGCAGGGTGCTGTACCACTGGTGGTGGGGTCCAGGGCATGCCCTGTCACGTGTGGGTACCTCATGTGCCGACGCATGGTTGGTCTCTCAGCTGTACCTCGGGGGGGGGCTGTGCATGGTGGCACTGTGTATGCAGTCATTGTATCGCTGTATGCTGCCATCAGCTGATGGGTGTTCATGGTGGGGCTGCCTTGCATGGTTCTGTGGTGCACAGGGTTGCATTGTCACAGTGGGGGTGGTGGCATGCATGAGGTATCCTGCACTGGTGGATGCAGCTCCTGGGCAGGGTGTCTGGGGGTCATGGTGCAGGGTGTGCTCTGCATTGGTGGGATGATGTGGCACGGGGTGCCCTCCTTGTGTGCCGGTCAAAGCTTGCCAAGGGGTGTGATGGGGCACCATGGCCCAGCTGTGGCTTGGTTGCTGGTCTCCATGGGCTAGTGGTTATTCCAGCTCTCCCCCAGTTGTGCAGTGCATGGGGTGTGGGGGTATAATGTCTGTTCTGCTGTGTGTTCCTCTCCCCATCTGTGGCATGGATGGTGGGCCCCTGCATTCCTGGTTATGCTGTTGCATTGCTGCCCTGCTGCTGGGGGGCATCCCTGATTGCGCTATGGCACATCTGGACTGCTCAGCTGAACATCCCCTGTTGCGCTATGGCGCATCAGATATGCTCAGCTTCCCTTCCCTAGTTGTGCTATGGTGCAGGTGGTGCGATATTCAGTCGTCGGCTGTATGCGTATCTTGGCCAGCGCAGTTTTTGAATATCCCGCCTCTTGCACATGGGCGCAATGGACTTGCGCTTGCTCCTGCTGTTGCACACTTTTTGGGCACAGTTTGAATATCTGAGCCATTTACTTTAAATCAAATAGGAGTAATAGAGCATGTAGTACTGTAACTAGTTGAGACAGTAAAGCCAACAGAGCTACATAATTTCTAACATTTTAGAAAATGTTTGTTTTCAGTTAAATCACAGACACACTAATCATATAATTAATTTGAAAACACATTTGTTTTTATTTTTGATCATTTATAACATAATTTATGTGTTTGTGAAAGGTACACAATTGATAGCACTGGAGAGAAGTCCTCTATTCATCCATAAGACAGGCACTGTACAGACAGTCACAGTGGAAAATTTCCCATTCTGCCTTGTCATCAGTGTGCACTACACTTGTTATAGAGGAAACAGCTTATATGTGAGAGAGTACAGTTGATCAGCCATGATGCTTACACAGTCCATGAGTTATCAATGTGACACTGCCAACAATAATGCCAGTTGTGTCAGTGGTCACCTATCCACTAGGAACTCGACTGAGAACCAACACAACTAATTTCACACAGATCAGACTAGCCAACAGAAATAGCTTTCAGTCGCTGTCAACCTAGATTGAATTCAAACCAGTGATCTAGCAGTGAAAGGCTATATCCTTAACCCATTAGCTATCCTCTGAGTCAACCAGTTCCCCATGCATTTAGAATGCTGAAGAACTCAATTACCCATGACGGAAGACAGGAACTGGAATACAGTTGAAGCAATTGACATCCCTTACAGAAATATGAGTGTGCAGTATACATGCAGAATGCATGTCACATGCTTAATTGTGCAAGGTTTGCATGCAGTTTGCATACATAAAGTGAACCTAAGTGAACCAAGTCTAAAAAGCAAATCAGGTTTGCATGCTGTAAGTTTGACGTGTGCAGCGGGTAAGCTGGTGTGAACATCTAAAAATCACATCAGATTCACGTGTTGCACGCTTGCCATGTGTGCAGCAACTAAGATGGTGCAAATCACATCTAAAAACACATACATTTCTATTTCTCATACTACTGCTAGAAATTAGATCCATTAAAGTACATTTTTCATTGATTTCCCATTAAAATTAGGTAAACTCTTTAATTCTGATCCTTTTGCAAGTTGTTTAAAGACTTTTGATTTTTGCCATTAAATTGCCATTATTTTGCAAATTATTGTTTGCTTACTGCATTAAATATCTAGGATATAGTCAGCCAACATCCCTCATTCCAGATGTATAAAGAGGGGCCTCTGTGTTGTGAAGCCTGACCTTTTTGTTTTGGGCCATGCAAATCCCCTTATGCATATTTAGTGCTACTGATGTGTTTCTCCATGATTATTTCAGTTCACGTACTTTCCCTTTGTCATTCTGTAAGGAGCATATATGCTCCTTACATAATGACAGAGGGTAAGTACATGAGCAGTGTTGTGGTGGCATATCTTTGTTGGTCTACTCTTAGAAATGTCTCATCTCCCCTGGTGGCTCAAGGGGCAGAGGGTTAGCTAGTAGCTAACATGAGACTAGACTACCTACGTACTGTACAAGGCTCACCTCACAAAAAAACAGCACAGACCCCCCCCACGGCAGAAAGCTAGGCCTAGCAGCACCGGTGTGGGTGGCCTTCATAGGCCTTCATCAGTGCAGTGCAGCAGCAGCCAAGCAAGAAGCAAGAAACACAGGTTGGGTGGGTTTGGTTGGTTAGGTGACTTGGCTGTGGACCACACAGGGAACCTAGGATGGTAGGTTCTAGCATCCAGCTTCTGGCAGAAGGACAGAGGAGGAGTGGACTGAAAACTGGGCTGGTGGCTCACTGGGAGAAGTCACAGGTTCTGGCCAGATGGCCAGGTAAGTAAATCATTTTAATTTTTACAGGAGGATTGGGGAAGAAGGAAGGACTGAAATATTGTGGGGGATTTTTTCTGCACCTTTGGGCAGCTTTATGACCCATATGCAAGTCCCCTGGAATTCTGCGGTTCTGCGGTTCTGCAGTTGTGGAATTTACAGCAGAATTTGCATCATGCTGCAGAATATATACAGTGCCCCAGAATTCATTGTTTTTGGTGAATTTTCATATAAATATACTGTTTTTCCATAGTGTCAGGCTTTCTTTCCCACCTTGTTTATCCTGAAGCCCCTCCTCTATGCTCAGCATATGATGTCATCGATGACATCACATCATATTTAATCAATGACAGGACTGCATTCTGCCAGAGAAATGAATAAATCATGCCGCAGAAATCAGAAAATGCTGCCGCAGAAGTCAAGTTCAAGTTTATTGCAGGAAAGCTCCGTTGAGCAAGCTCATTCACAAGGAGGTCCTGAGACATACATATATTCACAATGAAGTCCTGTGACTGACTTACAGACAAATAGTTAAGTGCTTACATCATAAGAAACATAATTCATAATGATAAGAGCTTACAACATAATACACAGTGGGCAAAATGATAAAGAGCTCCCAGGATGCTCTCGGTTCATGAAGAGAAATTTGTACTGTTTATGAAGGTAATTCATTACATACATTGGAAAATAATAGTAATTCCATAATGATTCAACAAAAATTCCAAGGAGCCCAGCCGCAGAAATCAGAAAATTCTGCCGTTGAACACCAGGGGCCCTGCCCATATGGGATGAGTACCGAATGCAATGGAGTCAGGGAGAAAAATTGGGACAAAGCTTTTTTTTTGTTGGGGGGGGTCAAAACTTCAGCTAGGCACTCCTCTGGGGTATAGACAGATGAATCTTAAACATTTGAATTTCTTTTGATTTGCATATCACTTTTCAGTCACAACAAATAAGCTTTACCTTTTCGAGATGCTCTAGACATTTTAGAGATTGCCACCTAGGGGCTAATTAGCATCTGGCTTCCACTGGCATTTGGCTCCCCCCCAATGAAATCTGAAATGGAGCCCCCTGCCATAAAGTCTAAATTTACAGGACATCCTCTGTGTGAGCAGCATGTTTTTGATAAGTGATGGCAGAGGAGCAGAACAGTTTTCAGTGGTAAAATGAGGGCTGTCCCTTGCATTCAAGTTCAGTTGAGTGGTATGGTATGCACAGACTATTGAAGCCCCATTATAGTCAAGCCACAGTGAAGCTTACCTCCACACACCCATGCTCAGGCACATTAAGATATAGGGCAAGGGAGACTGCAGGGGTGTGCACCATTGAAATGAATGAGAATTTTTTTTTATTATTATTTTATATATTACTGATGGAGAGTTGGAGATTAATGAAGGCCACCACTTGACTAACAAGGTTCTTTTTAGTAGAACAGTGGCCTTCATTATTCTCCAACTTACCATGATAATGTATAAAATAGTAAAAAAAAATAACTCCATTCATTCAAGGGGGTATGTCCCAGCACTCTGGGGGTTGGGGGATTGGCCATTTGAGATGAGCGAAGTTGACAAACTCCTCAAAAAAATCTCCTGAATTTCACACATTTCACGATATGTTTCGCTAATGCAAAATGCAAAACTCTGGCTGCCAAATGTGAAATTTCACCTGCAAAGTGCAAAATTTCACCTATGAATAGTAGAGTTTCACCCACAAATAGCAGAGTTTTGCCACTCATGGGTGAAATTCTGCCATTTTCAGGCAAAAGTCTGCACTTTGTGGGCGAAATACCACATTTTGTGTGTGGAATTTTGCAATTTCACACCCACAAAATATTTTGCGGATTGCTCGAATTTCACAAAATATTTTGTGCTTTGAAATTGCAGATTTTGTGGGAACTTTGCCTGTGAAATTAAACTTTGGACCATCTCTACTGGCCATGAGGGTTGATGTCGAGTTATTGCTACTTTTGTTTTGTGTTTGTCTCTTAAAGTCTGTTTGTGTGGAAACATTCAAAACTAAGGAGAGAAAATAGTAGGAGTACAGGCCAGACAGAAGTAATTAAGCAGTTTTGTGGGTTAGTGTGTGTATTGGGAGTGGAAAGAACCACATGTGTTTCCATTGGTCTGTGAGCTACAGTTCAACTGTGCAGCTGAGATGAGGGGGACAAAAACACTAAAAAGTATAACAGTATCTATAAGCATGCCACATGCATGCAGATGTATGCAGATTTGTATTGAAGTACAAGTGAGTCATATGTGTGCAGGCAGTATATAGTGGTAGTAATCTAAAAAGTTTCTGACTCATGATCCTGCCTCATTCTGCTTCATTATACCTAAGTATACCTCAGTACTGAGAAACATTTCTATGACTACCACTATAGCTTAGTGGTTAAAGGCACTGAACTGCAAACCAGGAGACTTGGAGACCTGAATACCTGGGTTTGATTTGCACGCATGCCACATGTATGCAGTCTGTTCCAATTTAACATAAAAAGCATTCCACATGCATGCAATCAGTTCCAATTTAAAGCATGCTTGCAACACACTTATCACATGGGTAGTTTTATGTGCACAGCATGAAAACATCTCATATATGTTTTTCTGTAAGTGTTGGTGAGATATTTCCTGATATTTCTGCAATATCTCTAGAGAAATTCCTTTTCTGTCTAGAGTACTACCTTAAGGCACCAGAATCTCTTTAGAAATATTGTAAAATATCTGCAAATATCTGACCATGTCACTTTCTAAAACTGTTTGACTGGGCTCTCTGAATTAATTCAGTTTGGCTAGATGTATTAGTACAGCAGTATTAGTACAGCAGCTGGCCATGGAGGTGACAGGAGGGCTATAATAATATCCTTATGTAGCTGTGTGGAACACCAGACACCCGAGTAAGGAAGGGTGTGGAGAGGTGTGATGGTAGCAGGTGAGTAGGGTTTGGGCTGTCTGGGGGGAACACTGGACCACCAGGAAGTAGATTAAATATAGAAATGGGGGGATTGGGGAAGGGGAACAACTGGACCACCAGGGAATTGGTAAAGTATGAAAATGGGTAATCGGGGGGCATCACTGGACCACGAGAGAGTGCCTTACTACAGAATACCGGGTGATGGAGGGGTGGAAAACTATTGGACCCCAGGGAGTTTTTTAATAATTATAGTGAGAGATGGTGAGGTCAGCTCAGCACAGGGGCAGGTGACTACAGTCCAGCTCCTCTCCCTTCAGGGGGGTGGGGGCATGGGCTTAGTACCCAGTTAAGAGGAGGTTTTTGGTGGTGGTAAACAGCACCACTTGGGGCCTTTTTACTGCCATTGCAAACTTTTCAGTATGCCGCTGCACCAGTATGCATGAGAGGATTCTCTCATCTGCATAGACACAGTATTTTAGTGACTTGGTGTTGTGTTAAATAAAAGTAGAAAAATATACAGGCATCATGTTCAGAAACAAAAACAAAAACAACAGACTTCTGGAAGAATATGTTAACTGCAATACAACAAGAAAATTATAGAGCTTTCTGGAAACTGGTAGCTGATGGGATGAATAATTATAAAAAGAGTTATGAGGCTTCCATCCCTGTAACAACTTGGGTGAACTTCTTTAGTACTATATTTTATAAGATTAGTGAAACATCTTTCTATCATGTGAGTCTAGCAATGAAAACATTTGGATTACAACTGAAGAAACTCTCTCTGCCATAAATAGCAGTGAGCCAAATACATCTCCAGTTCCAGATCAAATATCAATTGATCTTTATAAAGCTGCCCCAGAGTGGTGGGCAATTACAGGATTTGTTTAACAGGTTCATTATGTATGGTTTCACCCCAGATTCCTGATGGGGTAGCTACGTTGTTCCAATTTTCAAGAAGGGAGCTAGAGGAGACCCTGCAAATTACTGCCCAATAAGTTTGATAGACAATATGGCAAAAATTTGCTCACAAATTTTGCTAAATTGGTTGAAATTATGGATTCAAAGGAAAAGGATAATTTCTTCCCTTGCAGGCGTGATTTAAAAAAAATAATGGGACAACTAAACAAATTTTTGTACTCTTACATATTATTGGAAAATATTGCAAACTAAGAAAGCAACCTTTGTTTATTGCTTTTATCAATTTTACATTGGCTTTTGATTCGATCTCCAGAGATTTTGTATGGCTTAGTATGGAGACTTATGGTGAAGACCCTAATCTAATAAATCTTATAAAAAGACTTTACAATGAATATTGGGTTAAGATAAGATATAACAATAACGGTGGTCTCACAGAACAACATTTACACTAATGTTGGTGTGCACCAAGGGTGTGTGCTGGTACCAATGTTATTTAATCTTTATATAAATCAAATATTGATAGAATTAATTAATCCTTCTTATCATATGCCAAAAATTCTTGAACATTCTATGCCGGTTCTGGCATAAGCGGACAATCTTGCGCTTATTGCAGTATCCAGATTGGGTCAACAGAGGAATTTTTGTAAACTACAAGCTCTTTGTACTGTATTGAAATTAAAAACCAAAGTTGTGATCATAGGGTCCAGAAAGAAGTATAGGAGTTTGTTTTTGGCTAATCATCCATTGGAATTTGTTAATCAGTATACTTATTTAGGGGTTATAATATCAAACACAATCTCTTGGAACAAGCATGTGAGAACTGTGGCAGCAAAGATGAGGATCACATCTTCTGCCTTATCCCGATTTAATAGAGTTTATGGAGATATGACAATACCACCCATGGTCAGGGCCATAGATAGTAAACTAATAAATCAAGGGCTTTATGCTATTGAAAACTGGAGAGTGTCTAGTTTAAATATCCTACAATCTATTTTTAACAATTTATATACTGAAACTTTAGGCTTACCTTTTCTGGCAGCCAAAGCACTGGCAAGGGCACATCTTGGTCAAATTACATTTATGGCTAAAAGTCTCATAAGAATAATACATTTTTGGATCAATATGTTACAGGAACTGACTGGTTCCATTGTTGTGCCATGTTTGAAAGAAAACATAACATATTTAGACTTGTTAAGTGATGGCTGGCTGTCAGCTGTCTTTTTTTTTTATATTTCTATTTCTCCTCCTGCGGAGCAGATCTGCCACAATCCCCGGCCGCTGACACCTGCACCCTTATGGACCCAGTCTGGCACCCCCACAGAGCCAGCTTTTAATCACGCACTCTGTATGCAGGATCCTCATGGGTACTGGGGGGTGCCAGGCATGGCCATCAGCCACTGAAATTGAGCTCTGTCATTTTCCACTCATTTTTTTGTCCCTGAGAGCTGGATGTGTAATGGTGTCCAGGCAGAACATGCTGATGCCCGCCTTGCTCTCCCCTATTCTTCTGCTCACTGCTGTGCTGCTTGCCTCTGCCAGCTGCCACCACAGTGCACTACAGTGATCCAACTCTTCCCAGAGGAAAGAGAGCAGTCATGGGATACTCAATGCTTCCTCTCCCCTGCCAGCCCCCGGCAGCCCAAGTCTGTTCCTGAACTGGGTCGCCGATATGATGCGAGGTGTGGCATCCAGCGCCTCAACCCTCAGTGCCACTGGGCCTCTACTGTCTTCTTTAATAGAGAGATATGACTGTATGTGTCTACAATACGGGGATGATCATGCAATAAAAATACATTAAAAAAACTATGGTAAAATTATTTCTGCAGTTATTACAAGAAAGGACAGGGAAACTGCTTTACAAAAAAAATCAAACAATTAAAAGTTTCTCGGTGATTAATTAATAATATACAGGAGCATTGTCGTAAAGAGTACTTATTGTTAATAACTAATGCAACTCATAGGCACATTCTGACTCTTTATAAATTTGAGTTTTTTTCCCAGCAGAATACTACCTGCCAGATATTCTTGACAAGTCCCTAATTCTTCTGTTTATGCAATTTAAAGGAACCTGAAGATCTACATCATATACTCATAAGATGTCAGTGGTATGAAAAAATAAGGAAAAAATATTTAGCTAAATATTTCTCGTCATATATTATACCTTCACATTATTTTCTCTCTCTCTTATTCTGAAAATCTGCAAATTCTTATTCATTTGGCAGAATTCTTTATTACAGCTAAAAAAATAAGACTGAAATATGTTCAGCAAAGACCGTAAACAAGGAGCCCTAATTGATCCTTGCTAGGATCTTTTTTCTTGTATGAGATTTGAGATTAAGGTATAACTCAGAGGTGTAGGTAGCCAGACACAAACACGTCTTTCCTGTTTACAGCTCTTTCCCCTGAAATGGACAAGGGGTTTGTTAGGGCTTAAATCTGTTGTGTCTCTTATGTTCAAGGTATATATGTACGAATCCTGCCTCAGGATGTGTTTGGTAAAATATTGTTGTATACTTAATACTTTTTTCATTTTGATAACCTATATGGAGATTGCCAGGGTCAAACTTTGTTTTACATTGGGATAATGTTATCTAGGTATGAAATCTTGGGAGGGATCCATGTCACTGTAATATGAAATGTACAACTGAAATAAGTGAATAAATGTGCAATGCTTTTTTGTCATGATTTTAAAATATTATAGTATAAAATTTTTTTTTTTAGGTTTGAACAAATAATGTATTTTTTAACTTTGTGTATGTAGTGACAATGTATGTTGAACAATAAACTTTGATTGATTGACTTGGTGTTGCTGAGTTTGTGGGGTGTTTCCAGGGCCTCTGTATATGGTCCTGCACAGAACAGGCACAAACCCCAATTAGTGTGTGTGCTAATCTTTGAATGTTGGGTCCAGCATGTGTGCTTGGTAACTAACAAGCAGAATGGGAAAAATCATTGCAAACTTTTTTTTTGCAAATCAAACAAAGTATCACAATTGTTGAGAGAATTTCTAAGCACAGCACAACACACACAAAATGTTTAAAGATACAAACAGTTCTGAAAAACATAATAGATCCTACATAAACAAAATGCATAAAGGTAAGAAACATGAAAAACAGTCCTTGGGGAGATGAACAATCTGTCAGCAAGGACATTGGAATATGGAAGCAGTGAAGGCTACCTTTAAGATGTTGGGTTCTGGAGTCACAAGATGCACCCAAGCTAGACAGATGCAGGCCTGAGGAGCTCCAGTCACCCTGTGAATTTTTCTTTGAAAACACCCCTTTTTTTCGGTTATAACAGATATTTTGGCTGACTTACCAGGTCTCCTTTGCTATCAGGATGCTGAACATGGTGGAGGAAGACAAAACTATTGCGGCAAAAAAGAAGCATAAGCTGTCTGTGCCACCACTGAGTGAGCCGAGTACAGGCCTCACGGAGGATTCAGTGGCGGAACATGAGTCTATACCCAGTCTAATGACTTACGAGCTGGCTGAAATCAAAGCATTTATGGGAGGGATTCTGGTGGACTTAAACCAAATTACAGTGCAGTTAACTGCTGTGTGAGTGTCTGTAGAGGCTCTGGGTTATCGCACTGAACAAGTGGAAAAGCGGGTTGGTCAGCTGGAGGATTGGGCCTCCCCCACAGAGTGGTGCCTAACTGGGATTGAAAAAGATGTTCGAGAGGCCTGGGAGAAGTTAGATGACCTGGGGACAATGAGCAGGAGGAGCAATGTGTGAATGTTTGGGCTGCCCGAGCTGGTGGAAGAGGACAACATGATAAAATATCTGCAGAACAAGCTGCTTATCTGGCTAATGTGGGATCCAAGCACAGAGATTTAAATAGAGAGAGTACACAGAGTCCCCCTCTGAACCCCCACCAAACGATAGTCTGACCCAACCTCGGCCAGTAGTATTTTTTTTTTTTATAATTAAACCAGTTTTATTAGTTTGACAATAAGCAACACAAAACCAGTAATACTACAAATGTCAGTTTTCAGAACAGTTAACTACAGGGATCAGACACCCAGATCAATCCCCCTTCCCCCTTCCCCACCCAAGACTACACACATAATTAATTCTTGGTTCACCGGTCCTGAAGTGGGCACAGACATCAAGGCTTCCAGGCTGTCAGGAGCGCCTCAAGAGTGCCCCAGAGTGATGCATATGCATTGGCCCTGCCTTGCATGTAGGCTATATGCCTTTCCAACTGTAGGGCCAGAGTGCTCTCCCTGTACCACTCCATCAAAGTGGGAGGCTTGTCTCTAGCCCAGTGCCTCAAGATTATCAATTTGGCTGTTGCAAAAATAAATGACATATGAGCCCTCTTAACTTTGGTAGTATCGGCTGGGAAGAGGCTAATTAGACACACTTCAGGGGTAAACAGGGTTTCTAAGCCAAGGATAGGGTCTAAGATGCTAGTAATAGACTGCTAAAAGGCCTGCATATGGGGGCATAGCCAGATCATGTGGTACAAGGTACCGTTGCCCCTTTTGCATTTGCCACAAAGTGGCGTAGTCACTGTCCCATATTTACATAACTGAGTAGGAGTTAGGTACATATTATGCATAATATTAAAATGTACCAGTCTCAGCCTATCTTGTTTTATAAATTTGTACATTGACAACCAGAGTTTCTTCCAGAGATTAGGCTCCTCCAGGATTCCCAGCTCCCTTGTCCAGTAATAACAAATCCCTAATGGTAGTCTAAGATACCACTCCTGAAGAGTTTTATACAAGTTTGAAACTGAACGTGGCTGGGAAGCTATTTGTAAGAGCGTGGCTAGATCTCTTTCGCCAGGGTCTATCGGTGAAGCCCTGGAGAAAAAGGAGGTTAGGGCATTACTAACTTGCAAGAACTTGAATATTTCCTTACGCGTAACGCCTATGGACTTTTGCAGATGATCAAAGGGGAGAGGCTTCCTGTTTGACCAAAAGTCTGAGACCCTGGAGTGATTTAGCTGAGGCCAGAAGGTAAGGGACAATGTTGCACCCCCGACCTTAAAATGTGGGTTACTGACAATGGGCTGATCAGTCGAGTGATACCACCTTATTGCAAGATATTTTTGCATCTGATGGGAGGCTTTTAATGACCATCCCATAGGATTACTTCTAAGGGGCTTAGGGATAGCCGATGGGGAAACATATAGGAGAGCCCGCAACGAGCATTTAACCCACACTGCCAAGTATTGTTCTATATCTAACCACAATGGTAGATATTCTAAGTGTCCACTCCCCCTACTCCAGTAGGTCAATTTGTTTATGTGCTATGCAACATAATAGAGAAAAAAAGAGGGGGCGGCCAGGCCTCCTCTTAGTTTCGGGGCTGTCAGTTTGAGGTAAGATCTACGGGCCCTTTTCTTGTTCCATACAAAAAGACTAACTGCACTTTGTAATTTGGAGAACCACCCTTTCAATAGATATACACCCAGCACACCAAGAAGATATAATATCCTTGGTAATACATTCATTTTAATTACGCTTAGCCTACCCCAAAGAGAGAAGGGGAGCAACCACCACCTCTCCATGTCCCCCATTATCGTTTTAACTAAATTACCCAGATTATCTTTTATTATGGAGTTCAGATCTTTGCAAACATTAATTCCAAGATATGTGAGTGACTTTGTTTCCCAAGAAAGGCCAAGGGGGTAGCAATTCGGCCTTATTAACCCTACTATTTAAAGGAAGGATCTTTGTTTTGGCCCGATTTAATTTATAGTAGGAGATTTTAGAAAAGGTCTCAATCTCCGCCAGGATAGCTGAGATTGAGATGCCTGGATCCTCAATGTGCAGTACGATATCATCTGCATACACCAAATAGGCATATCTGGCATTTCCTATTTGAATTCCTTTTATAACAGCATTCTCTGCCATTTTGCACAATAGTGGCTCTAGATATAAGTTGAAGAGTAGAGGAGACAGGGGGCATCCTTGCCTTGTACCCCGAGCCAACTTAAATGGCGGGGACAACACCCCATTGCACTTGACCCTGGCTGAGGGGAGTGAGTATAGAATTTGTACCCATCTCTGAAATTCTTTAGGCAGCCCAAAAGAGGATAGGCTAGCAAATAGGAAATCCCAGGATACCCTATCAAATGCCTTCTCGGTGTCTAATGATACCAACACCATTGGCGTGTCAGAATCCCTAGCAGTTGTAATGAGGTATAGCAATTTCCTCATGTGATCTTGGGATGATCTCCCCATCATAAATCTCACTTGTTCACGACTGATAAGATTACCAATAACTTTGGAAAGCCTATTTGCAAGAACTTTGGCCAGAATTTTAACATCCGTATTTAATAGGGAGATGGGGCAGTAGCTGTCAACACTAAGAGGATCTTTCCCTTGTTTTAAAATTAGAGAAATCGTGGCTTCTTGGAAACTGGGGTCTAAAAACCCATTGTCATACCAATATATGAATACCTCCTTTAAAATAAGGGTTATTACCGAATGGCAGGCTTTATAAAAGTTACTAGGCAACCCATCTGGCCCGGGGGATTTATCTAGAGGCATCTGCTGAACGGCTTGCTGTATTTCAGTGGCAGTTATAGGGGCACTCAGAGAGGCCGCCTCTATATCTGTGATTTTAGGCAAGTTCACCGAGTTAAGGTAGGAACTAATGTCATCATCAGTAGGCCGTAAGGCTGGGTCCACTGTGTATAGTTCTTGGAAGTAGGAACCGAAGGCTTTCGCCATTTCCAGCGGATCAGTACAGACTTGTCCATCCCACCCCATGTAAATTCCTGTGATGAATTGCGATGAATCTAATTGATGAATACTCATGGCAAGCAACTTACTTGCCCTCTCCCCTGTTTCTAGATATTTAAGTCTGGTCCTCAAAAGGGCCAGTTCAGCTCTTTGAGATACCAGGCTTGCATATTGGGCCTGTAGCTGGTAAAGTCTGACCCAGCTCTCCGTCAAAGAGGCGCGAGATAGGCTATATTCTAAATTCTTAATGGATACTAACAGAGAGTCAAATTGAGCCCTTTGCATCCGAGTCCTCTTGGAGGCCATCTTTATCAATTCTCCCCTTAAGGAACATTTTAAGGCTGCCCAAATTAAGTCATATTTAGCCACCGAGCCCTGATTACTATTAAGGAATATGGTAATAAAATCCACTATGTGCCCCAGGGAGGCTTCATCTTTCAGTATCTGACTATTTAGTCTCCATTGGGGAGACCGTTTACTCCCCACCCCAACCAGAATTCCAGACTAACCAGAGCGTGGCCGGACAGAACTCTGGCTGATATATCTGTTTGCATTACCCCAGACATTGCAAAAGAACTTATAAGAATGTAGTCGATTCGGGAATATGTCCTATGTGCTGTAGAAAAAAAAGTATATTGCCGCACAGTTGGATTTATGACGCGCCAGGCATCCACCAGGGCAGCATCTCTGATGAGATCCTTCAGTGCTCTTTGCGCTGGAGATAACCCTCGCCTCTCGCGACCAGATCTATCCAGGTCTGTTTGGAGCACTAAATTCCAATCCCCACCTAGAATGGTGAGCTTCATCGGGTTAGATACCACAATGTTTAGTAATCTCACAAAAAAGGTCGGGGAGTCACAGTTTGGGCCGTATACTGAGCCGAGTAGAATCGGGGGTGAGATTCTAATAAGCCATGCACAATGATATATCGGCCCTCTAGATCCCAGGTTTCCTGGACTGATTTAAAAGGAACATTCTTTGCTATGAGAAAGACTACCCCTCCCCTATTCGTGGATATCCCTGCCCCAAAAACTTGCCCTACCCATGATCTTCTAAAAAAGAGGATATCCTCTCTCGTCAAATGCATTTCTTGCAAGAGGGCAATTTGCGCCCGTAATTGTTGCAGGTGCCTCAGTATGGTTTGCCTCTTGACCCTATCCTTGGCTCCCTTAACGTTCCAGCTAATAAAATTATATTGACTGCTCATGTCCTATGATGGTAAACATGAACAAAAAAAAACACAGAGGTATCCCCGGTGAGTTGTACAGAGGTTCTATTGAAAAATCGACACATGTCCTGACTTTAGATAAAGTGAAAGAACCCTGACAGTGTGTAGTCGTGATCCCCGCCCCCAAGCAAAAGATCCCTACCCTGCTCTCATAGTCAACAAAGCTTTAACCCCCTTGCCCTAATACAATAAACAATCCCCAGTTCAAATTAACTGCACTCCCATTCCTGTTATGCCACATGATTAACATCTAAGCAGTCTAAGCTTAACAGTCATACCCCCCGTCCCCCCCCTTAATACTATAAGACTAAACAAAGGCCTATGAGATTAACAATAAAATACTGGGTGAAGCTACACTCATCTCTACCACTTGGAGAAGCTCAAGTCCCTGCTAGTATCATTACCCAACTTTAGAAGACCTCATATCTGTGAGACCGACATTTAGCTATACGGAGTACGGTCAGTAGCCAGTCCATCAGCTTTAGCATGGCATAGTGCAATCAGCGAGCTGTTTTAAAACTTGTGTGCTGAAACCAGTGGTCCCGTCACCCCCATCAAATGTAGAACATTATAATCAGAAAAAGAGATAAAAAAAAAAAAAAAGAGTTTTGTCCACCATCGATCCTGTTTATGCACAATGTTCAATTATTACGGTCAGCTGCACTCTACGGGGCACAGGCTATGGCTTCTAGTCTACCTTGTTGAAAAGCCACACTAAAGCACACAGTTCCCTGTCAATTATCTCGGCTATCCATGACAGTTAATACTCCTGCTGTCATTGCCAGCACAACCTCCGCCATCTAAACCTCGCAACTCTGTCCCGTATCAAGGAGCCAATGTCTGCATGACGCAATGCTTTGTCCCATTTCGTGACCGTTCTATGGTTATCAGCAAGGAAAACAAAAATGCACTCTTTGTCTCAGAGCTGGGAATATCTTGTCCATTGCAAGAAACATGAGTCTAGGCAGCCAACCAGTGTGCACTCATCTCAGATTGTGCTGGGTCCTCGTAACCACTTGGTATGACGATATGAACATTCATCCAATCACCATGAATTGAAATTGTGCTTAACGGCATCAGTGTGACATTTAGATGCAGGGGTAACTTTGTTCGGGTCCCTTCAAGTCGCATTCAGCTCTCACAGATACTAGGGTGCTCTTTCCAGTTCCACATTGTCATGGAGCTCCTCCCAGGGGAAAGCTACAGTGATTAAGCGCCAAGCCAACTGATAGAGCAAGTGTTTGTACCCAGGCATTACCCTCCACAAGGAAGATTGTTCATGTGATGTGTTCTATAGACTCAGTCCTTAAAATAAACTATGATTCAATACTGCGACATACTCTTGCCCAAGGGTATTCCCCTCTGCTGTTCACTTGAAGAGATCTGGGAAGACACTTTTGAGCTCCTGTAAGGCTTGTGCGGGTGAATCGAGTGAGAGCCATTTATCCTCATGCTTTACCAACAGGATAGCAGGATATTAACCCTGAACGGCTTAGAAGCTGCCACCAACTTAGAGACTAAGGGATGGAATTCTTGCCGCCGCACCCGCACCGAGTGTGGCAGATCCTGGGTAATGCGAATCTTCCTGCCCTCCCAGGTCACTTCACTGATGCCTCTAACTTTGGATAGAATGTATTGTTTATCTAAATAATTTAAAAGTTTGAAGATGATTGGCCTGGGTGGCTGACCATGGGCTGGTGGAGGGCGCAACGCTCAATGGGCTCTCTCAATTATGTATCCTCCTCCACTCGGAGGAGAACCTGCTATTTTATTGCAAAGCTTCTACAGAAAGTTATCATTGCACTCCCCTCCTCTTTCTCTGGAATCCTGATTATTATTAAATTGTTCTGCCTACTACGCCCCTCTAAATCCTTCAACTTATCTTCAAGTTTCTTCATTCTGCGTTTCATGTTTGTCAGCTCTGATTCAGACTTCTCATGTTTACTCTCTAGTGAAATTATTTTAATTTCCAAATCGCCGACCCTCCTCATCAGCGACTCCACAGACCCCTTGATTTCTTGTAGGTTTTCTGAGATGGAGGCTATAGCGGTCTGAGGGGCTGCATGATTTCCATGAATTTCCCTTCGGAAAGGGCTGCTTCTGTGGTGGGCATCTTGGTTGTGCCAGTGGTCTGCTGCTTAGGCCGTTTTGCGGCCTTGTCCTTCTCCGGCATTCGCTGGGGAGAGTGCCTCGGGGGCGCCTTCTTCATATACACCTCCATCAATCTGCCTGACTTGAGCGTCGGTGGTAAGTTGGCTCTGACTTATACTAATTTTGCAGCAGGTTTTGCTATGGATCACCGTTAATTTAGTGAGAATCGAGAGATAGAGAGCGGAGCTCTGGAGGACCGCTGCCGTCGCTCAGGCTGCCATCACATGACCCGGCCAGTAGTATTTAAGCTGCTCCACTTTTTGGATAGCCAAAGGATTTTGAAAGATGCTCAGGAGGTCAAAGACATCTGTATCAATGGAGCACAGCTGTATTTTCAATAGGACTTTCCTCAGCAGGTTATACAGTGCAGGAAGGCCTTTGACAAAGTTTGGGATCTGGCCAGAATGAAGAACATGAGAGCCTTCCTCATTCCACTGTCCACTTTGAAGCTCATAGACAGATAAAGCAGTAGGTAAGGCTAGGGGGGGTGTTAGGGTGTATTAGTAGGGGTATCACAAATCATAAGAGGGAGGTAATAATCCCTCTTTACAAGACACTGTTTAGGCCCCATCTGGAGTACTGCGTGCAGTATTGGAGGCCACACCTTCACAAGGACATTAACCAAATTGAGGCAGTCCAGAGAAGGGCAACCAAAATGGTGCAGGGACTGCATCAGAAGACAAATGAGGACAGATTAACAGAGCTCAATATGTATACCCTTCAGCAAAGGAGGGAGAGAGGTGATATGATCGAGGCATTCAAGCACCTTAAGGGCATTAACAAGGTGAAAGAGTCTAACATGTTTAAATATATGAAAAATAGCAGGACAAGAGGACACAGCATGAGATTAGAGGGGGGCCAATTAAGGGGGAATGTGAGGAAATTCTTTTTCACAGAAAGGGTGGTGGATGCATGGAATGGCTACCTCAAGAAGTGGTGGCTATGAATACAGTGCAGGGCTTCAAACAGGCATGGGATAGGCATAAGGAAGCAATACAAATGACTATGAATAGATAGGTCACTGACAGAGCAAAGGCCGATGGCACATTTATAAAGTAGAAAAACAAATGGGCAGACTGGATGGGCCTTGCGGTCCTTATCTGCTGTCAACTTCTATGTTTCTATGTTTCTATGTTAGACCATGATGGCCCACGTTATTATTCCACCCTGGGAGAAGCTGAGCTTTATATGCAGAATAGGAGGGGATCCCCTGGGAACAGAGGCAACCAAGGAAGGATCCAACCAGTGCTTTAGCCCCTAAAGGAAGAGTTGATGGACACCTCAGGGATGCTTCGGTGGAGGCAGAACCCCAGTCAGAGATGGTGGGTAAGTTCCAGGAGACTTGAAGAGTGGACCAGGAGGAAGACTTGATGGACTGACTTGGAGACCATGATATGGAGATGGCTTTTCTAACTGGACCTACGGTTCAGCTTTCCAGGTAAAGGCAGTTGCCTTGATTATTGCCTGTGACTACTGGGGGGGTGATATTGTATGGGTTTAGGGACTGAGTAACAGAATGCTGGGGACATGTATCTGGGAAGTGAAGAGAGCTAGTGCTCATTGGAAGGAATAGGATATGTTTTTTGGGGGGAGGGGTAATGGGTCCTTGCAAAGTAGAGAATCATTTTTCAGCTGTACAGCATCCCTTCGGTGAAGCCCCTTATTGGATGGGATGAGAGGGGTATGCTTTTGTGTTGATGGGCGGCAGTAGCCATCAGTACTAGGAGGAACTTTGGGGGGGCTGGATTTAATGGGCAGGGGGAGGGTCTTAGGATGTGTTGAAAAAGGGAAGGTTCAGAAAGATGTTCTTAAGGATGAGACCCCGTGGGACTGTGAGAAGAGAAGGGGATTTGATCAGAGATTTAGCCATCAGGTTGAGGATGGGTCCATGGAGCGGCTGGGGGGGCTGGTAGTATCCTGTTAGGGATAGACCTTTGGTGACCACATCTTAGGAGGAATGGTTATGTTTAAGGACCCAGGAAGGAGGAGGGAGGGATTGGGGTTGGAAGAGCATAAGCTGAGTAAATGGTAGGAAGTAAGGGGATGGATGGTGAGATGGAGGTCTATAGAGAGGTAGTTGTATAGGGAATCCGATGGAAGAAAGAGGGGGGTTAATTAAGAGGCCACCTCTCTCTGACATAGGGTATTGGTAAGGTTTCTATAGAGCTCAAGGCGGTGGGGTTGGTCTCTTAGGATTTGAGGGCTCTCCTTGCCTATTCTGTAGGCAGGGTGCTTGTTTTCTTTTGTTTTCTTCCTTACAGGTACTGATGATGGAGGTGGGACTGCTGAAGATACCCTACATCACTGGCTGTTTCCAAGAGGGGTCTAGGCAGCAATACAATGCAAGACTCGCTGGTAGCACATTAGTCGTCATGGACTGAGGGGGAGGGGTTAACCCTTATAGGGTCAAGGACATTTGATGTATTTTTCTTGTTGGGTATTATGGGGAGCTCTTCCTGTACTGCTGTTACTTTGGTTCTTAGGGGGGCCTGAGGGAGGGAGGGAGCGAGATGGAGGGATGAATGATGGTTATGGTTAGGAGCACATCTTGTTATGTTTATTGCATCGGGACTTATAGTGTTGGAAAGGGGGGTTAGATGTTGGACTATAGATGTGGGGTTTAAGGGTGAGGAGCACATGGCTCAGAGAGTACCTGGAAGTAACATGCTAATTGAGGGGAGCAGATGTTTTCCCCTCTGGTTTGTATGTAGTTTACTATGTTGGGGGACTGGGGGGTTACTTGTTTGTTCATGTTTTCTCAGTTTTGATTTTAACACTAGGAGCAGGGAACTGCCAGGTCCCTGGAGAGGGGAGGATGGAGGGAAATTACCCAGGAGGAGTGGGTGTGGATGGGTTAGATGGCTTTAGGATGGCAGTGTACTGCCATGTGTCCTGGAATGTATGGGGGTTGAATGAGCCTATCAAGAGGAGGAATGTCCTGGGGCACATCAGGCATTTAGGCAGACAAATTGTGTTTTTGCAGGAATCTCACCTTCTTAGTTGTTTTCTTCTGTTGTGTTCTGGTGACATTGAGCTTAATCCTGGCCCAGCAAAAACTATTACTTCACCTTCGGACTTAACAAACCTGAAAGGTATGCAGTTCCTGTGCATGAACGTATGCAGCCTGTTAAAAAAGTTCACATTGATTCAGGCCTGGGTCAGTCACACCAAATCGGATGTTTTAGTGACCTCTGAATCTTGGCTTAGACCCTCCATGCCTGATAGGGAAGTTAACATCCCTGAATACTTATTATTCAGAGTGAACAGGCTAACTGGGGGAGAGGAGTGACCATCTATGTTAAGGATAAATACACAGTTGCATGTCTAGATTCGTCATCTGTCACCAACCAATTCAAATGTGTATCTCTAAACTGGAAATATCCTCAGCTTCTGCACTATGTGTCTTAGGCTGCTACAGACCCCCTCTGCTGGTCCTCAAATCCTTACCCATCTAACTAATGTTATGGAGCATGACTCCCTTGAAACAGTTATCCTCAGGGACCTAAACTTTGATTGGTTGTCCCAAGCTGCTGCACCACTCAAGGAGTTTTATGATGCCCTTGGCTTAACACAACTTATTGGTGAACCCACATGCACTAACAAAAAGATCCCTGCTAACAGTATGTTGCTGGATGTTATTCTAGCAAGTAAACCGCACCTATTCTCCCATGCAGGAGTATTCTTCTCTGACGTTGGTGATCATACTATTATTGCTAGTATAAGGTCTGTTCAGAACCCACCATCTATGTCAAGGTTCTCTACCAAGAGGTCCAGACATAACTTTGATCTCTCTGCCTGCCTTGACGAGTTCAAATATTCAGTGCATTGGCAGGACTTTTACCTAGCTAACTCAGTCCAGTTGGCTTATAAGATCTTTTCCGAAATTATGACTGAGGCCTTAAACAAGCATGCCCCTTTCGTAAAAATTAGGGTAAGGGGAAGAACCTGTCATTAGTTCATATCTGAACTCAAATCAGTATTACTGAACAGGGATAAGCTTTGGAAAAAAGCACAAACTACTAAGGCACCGATGGATTGGTGTAATTTTAGGAAAGCCAGTATTGCGTGCACCAAGAAGATAAGAGATGCAAAGGCATCCTTCTACCACCTGGAACTCGGTTCTGCCTCTAGGAGCTCTTCCAATTTTTGGAAATCCATTAAGCATATGTCTGGACATACCCCAGATACTTCTTTGCCTGCAAAGATTATCTCTGGCAGCGCCACCATCTGTGACAAAATGGTAATCATGGATGCTTTTAACAACCACTTTATCACTGCAGATCTTGCTTTTGACAACTCCCCCGCATGTTCCCTATGCTCTCAGTTGGATGTGCAAAGCTCGGAACCTCTCCTAACGAATTCAGTCTTTTCCCTTCGGCATACTTCTTTGAAAGAGGTCGAACAACTCCTTCTAAAGCTGGACATGAAGAAAAGCTTGGGCACTGACTCTGGATCCTTACTTTCTAAAGGTTACCTACCGTGTCCTGTCTGTACCAGTTACCCACTTATTCAATATTTCATTGTCCCACAGAATTCTTCCACCCTTATGGAAAACAGCTCACATCATCCCTTTGTTCAAATCTGGGGACCCCTATGATCTAAACAATTACTGACTGATTTCATTACTACCTATTCTGTCTAAATTGCTGGAAAAAATTGTAAGCAAACAACTGAAAACATATGTGGAGTCTATGAATCTTCTAAATCCTATGCAATCTGGCTTTAGAGCACATCACAGTACTATCATGGCCCTAGCTAAAGTGACCAATGACTGGCAGCGAGACCTGGAAAATATGACATTTGTCTGTGCTGTGTTTCTAGACTTGAGCAAGGCTTTCAACAATGTCAACCATGGCCTGCTCCTCTCCTCCCTTAAGGTAATAGGACTGAACTCACTATCCCTACATTGGTTTGCCAATTACATTTCTGACCGGTGGCAGCAAGTAAAGGCAGATGGTGAACTTTCTCCTCTTAAACCTCTGCAAAGAGGTGTCCCTCAGGGATTGATTCTGGGTCCTTTACTGTTTGTAATCTACATAAACAACATTGATTATAATACATCTAAGGCCAACATTCATCTATTCACAGATGATACAGTCCTCTATCTAAGTCATTCATCACCTGAAACAGCCTGCAAAGACCTCCAATTGGAATTCAGTCTTCTTCAGGGCCAACGCCTAAACAAAAATCTGTTATTAAACACAAAAAAAGCCAATGCTATGCTATTTTCTCCCTTTGTCCATGAAGCAAACCCAGCCATTGTTGGCACCATCTCTCAGATTACCACAATTCTGGGTGAAAATCTAGAATTTGTTAGCAAATTCAAGTATCTGGGAGTGTGGCTTGATTATAAACTTTCTTTCACGGATCACATCAAAGACCTTCTAAAGAAATTAAGACAGACGCTTGGTCTCCTCTTCAGGATTAATAACTACCTTACCAGCAATGCCAAATGGCAGCTTGTACAAACCACATTTCTCTCCCTGATTGACTATGCTGACTTTCTTTATAGTCACTGTCCCACCTCGCAACTCACTAAATTGGATATGTTGTATCATAGAGCCCTGAGATTCATTACGGGTCTACCTCATGCCACGCACCATTGTACCTTCTATACAGCTGTGGGGTAGACCTCCCTTCACTTCAGGCAAAACAAAAATGCTTTACTCTGGACATTCAGAGCTATCACCAAGAAACTTCTCCCAGTTTTGCAGCCTCTTACTCTTCTAAAAATTGGGGGGGGGGGGGTAATATTACATACATGTGATACATCCAACTTGCTTAAGAGGGAGATTTGGGTCAAATTAGTAGGGAGATTGCCCTACTAGTAGGGAGATGTCAAAACATCAAGAGTTTGTCCTTAAATGGTGTCAAAAAATAAGAGTAAAAGCATTTAATATATTTCATTTTGTCAAGAATAAGCACTATAAAGAATCCACAACTAGTTGTACAGTGTTATCACTTATATTGTTCATCACTAATTTACTTTATATGTGTTTTTATCTGCCAAAAACAAACATGAATGGATATTTTGGACATAATTATCTTAAGCAGGAGATTTTATTTCCCAGGAGGGAGAGAGGGAGTTCAGTCAAAAAAACAGGAGTCTCCTGCGCAAAGAGGGAGATATCACATGTATGATATTAATAGCTTGTAGCCAAAACTGGATTACAAAGTCAGTGCCACAGGACCCTCAGGGGTGATGGCTGTTGGTGACGGGTCTGTTGGATGGGCAACCATACACTTTAGTCTCAGTTTATGCACCTAAGAAGGATGTCACCTCCTTCTTTAATAGCCTTTCCTAGGAGTTACAGGAAAAGGAGGGTCATGTGGTCATGGAGGGAGACTTCAGTGAAGACCTAGACCTTCTATGCAATTGAAATGGGGTGTCCGCCCACTTAGCTATACTGTGTTCTAAAGCTCTGACACATCTGATGGAAGATAGAGGGCTTAGGGATGTGGGGCGACTACATTACCTGACAGGGAGGGATTATACGTTTTATTCGTCAGTGCACCAATCTTTCAGCCATATTGATTTGTGGTTGGTTTCACATCACATGTGCTCCTTCAGGGGTCACAATGGTATGCCATTGAACTAATTGTAATTTCAGATCATGCACCATTGGTGTGGACTTGTACAGGGGCTCATGAGGTAAATAGGGTGAATAGATGACACTGTAATGTCAGTTTCTTCAGAGACACCTCCTTCCGACATTGGCTCTGGGAGGAAGTTTCAAGCTATTTGCAATTTAATTACACTGGGGAGGTGTCTTCTCAATGGGCTTGGGAGGGGCTGAAGGCATTTTTTCATGACAGGCTAATATCCTATTCTTCTGCCAAGAAGAAGGAGGGGGTGGAACAGATGATGCTTCTTTCGGCCCAACTCTCCTCTCTGGAGGCTCAACTCAAGACAGGAGATGCGGAACTGCTGCTGACTAGGCAGATGCGGGAGGTACGTTTTCAGCTTAATCTGTTGTCCTCTCAACAAGCTGAGCTAGGTCTGTATCATACCTGTTAGGCATTCTGGGATGGTGGGAGAAGGCGGCGCATCTTTTAGCCTATAGGCTTAAGAAGATGGAAGCGGAGACTGTGATCCCAGGGATACGGGGATCACAGGGTCTGGCTCTGGATCCCAATGGGATCAATAAGGAATTTGAAACTTTTTATAGGAATTTGTATAAGTCTGTAACTTTGGGCAATGGAGATGCCAAAATTCAGGCCCTTTTGGACTCTGTCACACTGCCAAAATTACCAGCAGTCCAGAGGGAGACTTTGGAGCAGCTGGTATCAGAGCAGGAAATGTGAACGGCGACAGGACAACTCCAAGTAGGGAAAAGCCTAGGCCCAGATGAATTTCCGGTTGAATTTTATGGAGTGGTGCTAGATCAGGTTCTCCCGTTATTTACGGTGGTACTGAATGAGGCATGGAAGTGGGACCATCTTCCTCAAACCATGTATGATGCTGTTATTTCAGTCCTACCCCAAAAAGGCAAACATCCCTTTCTTTGTACCAACTACAGGCCAATGTCACTTATGAATGTGGACTATAAAGTCTTGGCCAGGGTTCTGACAAATTGCATTCCCCCCATTGTCCCAGCTTATACACCCAGATCAGGTGGGATTTGATGGGGGAATGGATGGAGCAGATCACCTGCGGTGCTTAGTCAGTTCCTTCTGCTTGTCTCCACCAGCCCCCACAACGTCAGCGGTGGTGAGGTTGGATACGGAGAAAGCTATATTTGTTTGCTGTTTTGGAGAAGTTTTGCTTTGTCCCAAGTTTTATTTGGTGGGTACAACTCATTTATCAAAGTCCCAGAGCCTAGGACTTGACTAATAGCAGATTATCTTCTGTCTTTGACTTGTCACTGGGTACTCGACAGGGTTTCCCCCTCTCCCCTGTTCTCTTCGTACTGGCCATTGAACCCCTGGCTCAGAAGATCAGGGATTTGGAAGAGATTGTGGGACTTCAGGTTGGATCACAAGTTTACAAAACAATGCTTTTTGCAGATGACATCTAGTTTATGCTGGGTGACACACCCACTTCCCTCCCCAGCTCACTTGTTGGAGAAATTTCAGGGGCTTTCATGACTTCACAATAACTGGGCAAAGACATATATTCTTCTGATTGGTCAATCTATTTAAGGCCTTCCTCCATTAGAGGGAGGTTTCACATTGACAGAGGGCCCAATAACCTATTTAGGAATACAGATTTCTCCAAAGCTGGTGGACTGGCCCGCCCTTAATTTGACAGCCCTATTGGATTCCATGAAGGGGGATGTGGCCAGATGGCATCATTTACAGCTCTCCTTATGGGGTAAGGAATATGCCTTATATATGATCTTTGTACCAAAGGTATTGTGTGTTCTCCGTTATCTTCCTCTGAAAATTCCTGAATCTTGGTGGAAACATTTGGATCAGGCTATATCTTGCTTTTACTGGGAGGGAGAAAAAGCACTGTATATCTAAGGTTCGACTGATGGTGCTGTATAGCAAGGCTGGGTTTGCAGCACATTGGTTCAAGGGCTATTACCTTGCATCAGGACTTCGACAGATTTGGCTTTGGCTGCATGGGGAAAGCTTTAAGGACCAGATTGGGTGTGTCAGATGTGAGCAGGACTGGTATGCCCCCTACCCCCCGGAGTGCTGTTAATTGAGTGCCAAATTGCTCTTTCCACAGTTGGTCACTATGGACTACCTTTTTCATGTTTGGAACCAAGCTTGAAGACTTTTGGGGCCTCAATGGGTGGTGCCAATTTCACATTGACCCTTGTGGGGTAACTCTGGAGTCTCCATAGGAGGGCAAGTACTTTTTGGGGACAAGTGGAAGAGGGGGAGTTTGAGCGGGTGGGAGATTTAATTTCTGCTCAGATGAGCTCCCTTAGATCCTTTCAGGACATCCAGGAATGAGCAGCATTGCCTACGGTGGATCATTGTAGACTTCTTCAATTGCGCATGTCATTCAATGTCTAGAGAAGGGGGTCTGAGGATAGTGGAGCTAACAGAATGGGAGGTCGTCCTTGGGGTCCACGGTAGGGCACAGGATCTTTGGACTCCTCTGAAGGTGGGGTCCATTTACAGTAAGTTTTGGGACTACGTAGCCGCAGACACCTCAGGAATTCAGTGAAAATGGAAGGTCCTTCTGGGAGATCAATTAAAAGATGAGCAGTGGGGGGGAGATATGGAGGAATGCTTACGGCTATGTTAAGGATTCTGGTGGGAAATTGATGCACTTTAAGATGCTTTTATTATGGTATAGCACTCCCACAGTTTTGTTCCGTATGCGCCTCCTCTCCCACTTGAACTGTTGGTGGTGCAATGGTCAAGGGGGGGGGTCTCTGCTTCATATATTGTGGAAGTGTCCTTCGTTAAGGTGTTGCACTATCCTTTCCTTAAGGAGTGCCTCCATAATCTTGCCCACTACTGAGGTAAGACTGACCGGTCTGTAGTTCCCCGCCTCCTCCCTGCTACAACTCTTGTGGAGCGGGATCACATGAGCCCTTCTCCAGTCTTCTGGGACCTCTCCTGTGCTCAGAGACTCACTAAACAATTCTACTAATGGCTTTGCTAGTTCCTCCTTTAGCTCCTTAAGTACTCTGGGATGTATGCCATCAGGTCCCATTGCCTTATCCACCCTGAGCTTAGCAAGCTCTTGTAGGACCCTTTCTTTTGTGAAGGGAGTAGTGCTCATCTCCCTCCCCCCTGTGCCCATGGTGCTGAGCTGTGGGCCCTGCCCTACCTTCTCTTCAGTAAATACTGAGCAAAAGTATCTATTTAGGATAGATGCTTTTACATGGTCCTCCTCCTCACATGCTCCTTTTCTCCAGTAAGCTTAGCAATACCCCTCTGGACTTTCTCCTTTCACTAATGTATCTATAGAAAATCTTGTCACCTTCTTTTACTGTTTGTGCTAGTGTTTCCTCAGTTTGAGACTTTGCCTGCCTTACTGCCTTCCCTGCTTCCCTTAGGGCAGTTTGGTATGCCTTCCTATCTTCATCCCGCTGTGTTCCTTTATATTTCCTGAAGGCCAGGCTTTTGGCTCTGACCTTTTCTGCTACTGTATTTGAGACCCAAAGTGGTTTCCTTCTTCTTTTTCACTTCCTTTTCTGTCTAACACAATGGGAAGTTGCTTCAAGTATTGCATCCTTAATGCTTGCCCACTTTGCCTATACCCCCTCACCTGTGTTTCTTCTTGCCAGGGCTAGCTTAACTCTGTTGGCCATCTTATCAAAGTCAGCTCCTCTGAAGTCCCATATTTTTGCCTTGGAATGGATGATTTAGATATAGTAGCCAAATTGAACCATACCATGTGATGGTGACTGGCCTCAGGTGACCTCTTCTACCTAGAGATCTGTGATCCCTTCCCTGTTAGTCAGTACTAGATCTAGGATAGCCCTGTATCATGTGGGTCGTTGTACCAGTTGTTTGAGGCCCTCCCCTGCAATGAATCTCAACCATGTGTCTAGTTCTGGCAGATGTTCCTGCTGGTATTGATCAATCTGTATCCAGCATGTTGAAGTCTCCCAATATCAGAACCTCCTTAGCTGTCATGTTTTGTATATCTTCTAACAGTAATGTGTCTATGTCCTCCCTGGTCTGGGGCCTGTAGACAACCCCAGTTCTTATGGCTGTCCCATTTCCTGTTTCCAGGGTGACCCACAGTTCTTCTGGCTCATATGTGATTCTGAATTTCTGTAGCTTTGATATTTTCATTGACACAGGGCCACCTCCCCTTTGTACCTCGGTCCTCTTCTGAACAATACATAGCCAGGTACTGAAGTCTCCCAAGTGTGGTTACTAGTAAACCACGCCTCACTAATTGCTACTGTGTCCAGTTTAGCCTCTGACATTAGTTGCCTGCAGGTCTGGGATCTTATTTCCTGCTGTGAGCATTGTGTACATGATTTTCCATTGGCCAGATTTCAGTGTTTAGTTGTTGGGTGAAGTTTGGCATTACCTGTGTGCTGTATGGGAGACAAACCTTTTTTCTTACCTGGTGATGCAAATGAACTGCAAACATGCTGAATCCCTGTTTGACCACTAGCTGAGGGGGGACGGGTGTTCTTCCCATTCGACGTATGGAGTGCTGCACCCCTCTCCCCATTTGCTAGTTTAAATATTCTGCAAAGACGTCAAACTTCTGCCCCAATGCACTGACTCCCTCCTTAGTCAGATGCAGTCCATCAAATTTAAAGAACTTTCGCTCCCAGAACTGTTGCCAGTTCCCTACAAATCTGTGTCCTTTTCCTGCGCACCAGCCCTTGAGCCAGTGTTAGCTCCCTATCTCCCCTTCTCTGACCTTCTGTCTATCTGCCCCTCTCCCCAGACTGGCAGGATCTCCAGAAGAGATGCCAGGATGAAATGGATATAGTTTGTCACCCAGCCTGGTCAGGGTGTTCCTTGGTTCCACAACTGACCGGGTTGGCGAGACTATTAGTCCCTATGTAAACAGGGACATCAATGTTTTCCCTGCTTTGTGAACACCTTAGTAATGTGTCAGTCTCTCTCCATGCTGATGTACCTGGGAGACATCTGACCATTACCCCTGGCTGGAGATGGTATCAACTCCCCGAATCATGGAGGCTCCTATGATCAAGTTTTTGGATTCCCTTTTTGCTTTTTTTGTTTTGGTTCCTGATTTGGGTGAGTTTTGTTGTGCTAGCTCCTGTGCTGCAGTGTCCTGCTCTGCAGTGTCTTCTGCCTCTTTGTTTGATTTCAGAGATAGAGGCAGATACCTGTTTTTAGTGTTTATATGGTTTTGGAGGTAATATGTTGGAGAGCAGAGAGTGATGGGGCACCCGATTTGCCCCTCCTAACCACCTGCCAACCTCCTGGTCCAACTACCCTCTGCGGTTGAGGTTTTCTGTTGGATGCTGAGGAAATGGCGGGTGGTTCTTATATCATATTTCCTCTTGAATATGAAATTTGAGGTGCTAACTCTGCCCATGCTGTCTGGAGCTGAGCCCTAAGATCTCAATGGCCCAGCATGTAGGACAGTGTCCTAAATCCTGTAAGACTGTCCTTCTGAAATTGTTCCACAGTACCTGCAGTTAATGATATCCATTCCAGATAAGTTGCTGGGTTTATAACCTTGTCAGAGTAATTAGAAGGAAAAATAAATGCAAGTAATGGTTTGATTGTGTTTTGTTTTTGTTTAACTTGTTATAACAAGTTAAATTACTAGTGCCCCTGTAAATGAGCTCATCTTGTGGATGCCCCACTGATCTGCCCCTTCCTACTCTGCCACAGGAAATGTCACAACTGTGGTACCCTATAAAAGGAGTGTAGTGTGGGGTGGTTGGGGATGGGGGTGGGTGGCTGGGCCCTTCCTGCTGAAAAAGAAGACCACAGACAAAAGAACAAGGAGGTAAGAGCAGAAACAGTCAGTCAACAACAAATGCAGTAACCCTGAAAGCTTATCCTAATGTTAGATAAAACTGTAAAACCTGTAAAGCACCACCTGTAATAATTTCAGAGAAGATATACACTGTAAGAAACAGTTTGCTACAGAGAAAAATAAAGCAATGAAATGTTAGCAACAAACACTAGCAATCCCTGTGAGTGAAAAATAAAAACAACACCACACAGTAAATCTGCTTAGCCAAAAGAAGTCTTAATCCTTTTCCCTTGCTCTGGTAAGGTTCTCTACTCAGCCTTTCAAGCAGTCTTGGAAGGAAAGAGCTCAGGTGAAGCTAGATGCCTTGGCCAGCAAACCAAGTCTCTCTCTCCACAAGGTGTTGCTACTGAGCACTGTTCAGCCCATCAGAATACAGCATACCTAGGAGTTAAATCATTCAATGGAGCAGCAGGCAGTGCACAGAGGAAAAGTCCTTTTCAGAGCTTAAAATCAGCACTCACAGAAAAACAGTTAAAGGCTAGCGGTATGGAATATTAGGGACCCTCACTAGCGCAGCATATTATATAAAGTTAAAAGCCCTTTAAAGGGGTTGGGGGGACAAATAATTACTCTATTAGGGCAGAATGGCCTTAAATTCATTTTAAAAAGCCCTTTTCAGGGCTTAGGGGTTAGGGACAGTCCTTTTAATGCATGCAGGCAGGCAGGAGAAAAATTATAAAAAAAAAAGTCTTATTAGGGAACACCAGGTGGTATTGATGTCATTTTGAGGCCTTTTGGGCTAGTGAGAAACATAGAAACATAGAATTTGATGGCAGATAAGAACCACTTGGCCCACCTAGTCTGCCCATTTCTCTACTTAATGCATAAACTGCAGATCCAAGATAACCAACAGCCTACTTTCTCCTACTCCCCACTAGAATTGACTTATGTCTGTCCCATGCATTCTTGAATTCCTCCACTGTTTTTAACTCCACAACCTCCTCAGGAAGGCTGTTCCATGCATCCACAACCCTCTCCATGAAAAAATACTTCCTCACATTACCTTTGAGCCGTCCCCTCTCTTTCTTCAAATTGTGCTCACTTGTTCTTGCACATCTCTTTTTCTGAAAGATGCTATCCTCTTTTACTTTGTTGATTCCCTTAAGGTACTTGAAAGTTTCTATCATGTCTTCCCTTCCCTCCTTTCCTCAAGGGTATACATGTTAAGTTCCTTTAGTCTCCCTTCATATGTCTTCTGGTGCAGACCCTGCACCTTTAGTTGCCCTCCTCTGGACAGCCTCCATCCTGTCTATGTCTTTCGGAGATAGCGTCTCCAGAACTGCCCATGATACTTCAGTGGGGTCTCACAACTGTCTGTACAGAGGATAACAACATTTTTTCTACTGGTGATGCCTCTCCTATGCATTCCAGCCCTCCTTACTGCCTTCTCACATTGCTTGCCCATCTTTAGGTCATCTGATATAACTACTCCCAGGTCCCTTTACATTTTTGTTGTTGTCAGTATCTCACCCCCCTTTGTGTACTCTTCCCTAGGCTTTTTGTTTCCCAGGTGCATTACTTTCTACTTCTTTGCATTGAATCTAAGCTGCCATACATATGACCAACCCTCCAATCTTGCCAAGTCCCTTCTCATCCTTTCCACCCCACCTTGTATATCAACCCTGTTGCAGATCTTTGTGTCATCTGCAAAGAGACATACCTTTCCTTCCAGTCCCTCAGCAATGTCACTTATAAAGACATTAAAAAGGACTGGACCCAGTACTGAACCCTGCGGTACCCCACTAGTAACCCCCCTTTCTTCATTGTTGACTCCGTTTACTATTACCCTCTGCATCCTGTTGTTCAGCCAGTGTTTTACCAAGGCTACCACCCTGGGACCCACTTCCAGGCTGGCTAATTTGTTTATTAATCTTTTGTGTGTGACTGTATCAAATGCCTTGCTAAAGTCTAGGTAGGCCATGTCCACAGCCCCTCTCTGGTCTACTAGTTTGATCACCCAGTCAAAGAAATTGATTAGATTTATCTGACATAACCTTCCCACTGTGAGTCTATGCTGCCTTGGGTCCTGTGCCCCACTGGCCTCTAGGTACTCAACAATTCTTTCCTTCAGAAGAGATTTCATCATTTCCCTACCACTAAGGTCAAACTGACAGGTCTGTAGTGTCCTGCCTCTGTCTTGCTCCACTTTTGTAAGAGATCACATCTGCTCCTCTCAGTCCTCAGGTACCACCATCCTCCCATGATTTGTTAAAGGGTAGTCAATGGTGTTACTTGTTCTCTCCTTAGTTCTTTTAGAATTCTGGGTGAATTCCATCAGGCCCCATTGCTTTCTCCAGCTTCAGTTTGAGGAGTTCTTTCAGAATCCTTTCTTCTGTGAAAGGACTGATATCGACCCCCATCCAGAGTGCTTCTATTGACTGGATTAGGTACCTCCCCCTCCTCTTCCTTTGTGAATACTGAGCAGAAATATTCGTTCAGTATCCCTGCTTTTTCACTGTACCTCTCTGCCCAACCACTCTCCTCTTTATTCATCCTCGGTATCCCTTCCTTTGTCTTTCTTCGCTCCCTAATGTACCTATAAAAGGTTGCATTTCCCTTTCTAACTGAGTTGGCAATCTTTTACTCGGTTTGGGCCTTTGCTAGTCTGACGGCCTTTCCCACTTCCTTCTGCTTTAGCTGGTACAGTTCTCTGTCCTGTTCCTTCTGTGTTTTCTTATACTTCCTGAACATCATCTTTTTCTACCTAACCTCCCCCCCACCTCTTTTGAGAATCATAGTGTTTTTTTCTTTCATTTTGATTTGTTTATTTGCTTCACACAAAGGCTTGTTGCCTGTTGGATGGCAGTTTTGATGTTTCCCCATTGTTGCTCCACCCGTCCTTCTTGCCTGCTCCCTAGTGTTTTTCTGAAGCGCTCTCCCATTTTGACAAAATCCACCATCTTGAAGTCCAGTACCTTCACTTTTGTATGATTTGGCTCTACAGCTGAGTTTATTGTGAACCATACTGTTTGGTGGTCACTAGTTCCTAGATGGCTACCCACTTCTAGAGCTGAGATCCTCTCTCTCTCTCTGCCCCCATTTAAGAGTATCAAGTCTAAGATTGCTCCCTCCCGAGTGGGTTCTATCACTAGCTACCTCAGGCATGCCCCTGTAGGGCATCGAGAATGGCCCTGCTCTTGGATGTGGCTGCAGCAAAGGTGCTCCAGTTAACATCTGGCATATTCAAGTCCTCCATCAGCAATATCTCCCCTTTCTCTACCATCCTAAGGATGCCTTCTATCATTTCCATGTCCATTTCCTCACCCTGAGATGAGGATCTATATACAATCCCTGTGCAGATTGTGGTGCCATTTCCAGTCTCCAGGGTGTCCCACAGTGTCTCCTCTCCTCCCCTCCCAGTTTACCCTTTAGTTCCATTGCTTTGATCCCTTCCCTTACATAGAGAGCTACTCCTCCTCCTCTTCTACCTTCCCTGTCCCTCCTGGAGGTTGTGTACCCTGGTATGTTGACATCCCAGTCATGGTTCTTTATGTACCATGTTTCTATGACTGCCACAATATCCAGGCATCCCTCATCCATCAAGGCCACCAGTTCAGGGAGATTGTTACCTAGACTACAGACATTGGTACTCATTACCCTCCATTTTTTGATGGCCTTAGCTCTTTTTGCCCCATCCATGTCCTTACTGCCTTTGTTTTTTTTCTCCATTTACCCCAGCCCTTCTTCCTATTGACTTCTCTCTCCTGGTGTTTACCTCACTAACTACCTTGATTTTTTTGGGGGGGGGCTAGAATTTCCCTTCCCCTTTTCAGTGCCTCCCCTTGGCTAGTTTAAATGTTTGCCAAAGAAGCATTTAAACCTATCACCTAGGATCCTAGTTCCCCTCCTGGACAGATGCAGACCATCATGCCAGTATTGGCCTGCATCCCTCCAAGTGGACCCCCAGTCCCCAATGAACCCAAAACCCTGAAATCTGCAGCAGTTTTTCAACCACTGATTGAATCCCATGGTGTGGAGCATCCTAGCATCACCCATACCATAGAGAGGCAGCACCTCCAAGAAGGTTACCATGCATGCTACTTATTTAAGGCCCCTCCCCAACTCCACAAACTCCTCCTGCACTACTCTGATTCCTTTTCCAGCCAGGTAATTTGCCCTAGGTGGACAATGACATCCAGCTCCCTCCTCCATGCAGCTGCTCCCTCGATCCTGAGGATTCGCTCCCTGTCCTTCCAAGCCATGGCACCAGGCAGGCACCTTACCTCTCCCTCCCCTCCCTCCCCCAGTTCTACCCTCCTAACAATGGAGTCCCCCACAAGGAGTTGTTTCCTTCCCCTGTGGGGTCCCAAACCACCCTCCCATGGATCTTCTTAGTGGAGGTTCCCAGCATCCTCCTTGGTCTCCACTGTGGGTGCCTCCATAGAGGAACCACACTCTGCCAGAATGGCATATGAATTGTGGAGTGGTACATCTGGAGGGATGTGCCTCTGTTCCACCATGCTCACCCTCCCTGAGCCCACTGTGGTCCAATCACTCCTCTTTCTTGGCAACCTCTGAGAGAGCAGTGGTGGTCCTTTAAAGGACTGAGGGCATGCAGGCAGACAAGAGAAAAATAAAACAAATTAAAAAAAAACCCTTTTCAGGGCTTGGAGACTAAGGCTTTATTAGGACATGCAGGAAGACATTAAAGTCCATTTCAGTGCTTTTATGGTCTGAGGGCATGCAGACAGGCTGGAAAAATTAATTTAAAATAAAAGCCTTTTTAAGGGTTTGAGGATAAATAATTCCTTTTAAGGACTTATTGAGCATGCAGGCAGGTGACAGTTGTTAAAAAGAAACTTTTGAGGCAAATAATTATTTAAAAAAAGTGGATTTACAGGGCTACCATCTCTCCATGCAGCATGCCAATTGCAGGTAGGTGAACAGGGGATTGGGTGTGCCTTGGGACTGGGAGCTCCTGGGGGGGGGGCAGGTGCAGGAGAAAGGAAGGGAGCATAAAGGGAAAATTAAACAAAGAAAACAGTGGTATATGTAAACCTCAGAATATTCTGCAAACCATAAATTCCACTTCCATTGAACACTTATTATACAATGGCAAGAAAAAATGCTGGGCTCAGATTGGTCCAGCTGGTGCTGGACCCACGATGTTATCCCAGCATATAATCACAGATCTAGTCCCAGCACACACACATGACCATGTACATGGCCAAAAATCTTTGCTGCACACCATGTAAAACTTGTCCACACTTGCCATGGGCCATCTGAATTGTGCCAGTACTTCACAAAATGTTAAAAATGGAAATCCTTACCTCCACACAAACCACCAAAATCAGGATCAGAACCATGACATGTTTTCCCAGATCCTTCATCAGTTTTCTTATTCAGCAAAACAACAAAAATATAGAGATGTAAAAGCAGTCTTTCAATCAGCTTCACAGCAGCACCCCCGCTGTACTCGCAGTCCTCGCTTGGTAAAACCACGCTCTTGATGTTTCTTTTTTTTTATGAAAAAAAAAAATGAAGTAAGCAGACTAAAAGACCTCAGTTCAGCTTTGCTAGGTACCACTACTACTCTCTCCTTGAAATAGAAAAAGCCGGTCCAGTTGACTTCATCGCAGTCCATCCCACTCTCCTCACAGTCCCCGCTAACAGCCTGAAAGAAATGTGCTGAGTGCGTGCCTCATACCTTATGCTTCAGTGCGACTTACCAGTTAACATTTCCAGCTTCACTTACTTCCCCTGGTAAAACATCTACTGGGAGAACACAAAGGCATGATAGTCAGATGGGAAGGGGGGTGATCTCTAAAAGCAGTGGCAGGAGGAATGAACTGATAGGAACAGATAAATTGTGGCAGAAACTGCTCATAGGACAGCCACTGTGAGACATGCTTATAACAGCACAGTGCATCTCAGGACATAAAATAAAACAAGATATTTATTTATTTATGTATTTATTTGAATTTTGATGATCTGGTGAGCCCACTGGGATTAACAAGTCTCTTTTTCAGGGGCAACCCAGGGAATAGAGGCATTCCACATGTAATAGAAGAAATATCAGGGGAAGGGTTGGTAGGGATAGAGCATCAAGAAGAGAAGGGGGCAAAGAGAAGAAGAGCAGGAGGGGAGGGGAATAGACACAGATAGAAAAGGTGAGGATTTAGATACAGTTACAGATAGGGGGAGGAAAGAAGATATCTTTGAAGAACCTCTTGAACAAGGGAAGAGATAGGCATGAGAGGAGATTAGGAGAGAGGTTGTCCCATTTCTGCGAAGCTGCTGTGGAGAACAATCTCCTACCAATGGCTACTTAGGTTTTGGGTATGGTTAATATAGGGAGATGGGAGGATCTGAGGGTTCTAAGGGAGGGTTTCAGTGTAAGGAGATTGAAGAGGATTGGAGGCAAAGGAAGGTGGATAAGTTTGAACACAGTGCATAGCACAGGGAAGTCCATTTTGACCTCAAAGGCTGGCCATCCTAAGATATTGAGCACATCGCAGTGGTGGGCCCGTGCAGGTGCCTTGGCAAGAAAATGAGTGACTCTATGATAGGCCTGCCTAAGTCTGGCCAGAGAAGAGGACTTGACTGAGTGCATTATGGGGGTCCCATAGAATAGGCCAGGGAGAAAGGTATCTGATGCAATAGTCTTCCTAGTTTGAGGTGTGAGGTAGGGGGCAGTGAAATATAGAAGGCCTAGTTTTTGATTAGTTATCTTGATAACATAAGTTACATGTGCCTCAAAGGATAGGTGATCATCAAGAGCCATGCTCAGATATTTGAAGGAGCCCACCATTTCTATAGGCCCACCAGGGGAGGTATGTACTACCAGGAGGGGATTGAGAGGTGACATTGTAGGAGGTATGACGGAACAATATGGTTTTAGTTTTCTTCGTGCTCAATACCGGTAGGTCCCTCCTCCCCTCCCCATTTCATCCTCCCCTAACACCCCTTCCTGCACTCTCCCCTCATATTCTTCTTTACCGAGTCCTGCCTCCTCAGAAGCCTCCCCAATGCTACCTAACCCTGTAGACTTTCACTATCCCCAACCACTGCACTTTAGTACTTCTGCCCTATCCATTCCCTTTCTTTCCTCACTTCTATTTTCTGTCTTTAATTACTATGTTAACACCATGCTATCCTACTACTTTATCCAGTCTGTAATTAATTTTGAAACTGTTCTGCCATTTTATGTTGTGCTATAGATACTATCACCCATAAGTTGTAACCTTTTGAGTCTGTTATGTCTGAATACTGTATTTGTTGTTTTTCTCCACTGGATGTTTGTGAAAACAGGCATTTTTGCTCATGTACCCTCCAGTATACAAATTTTTTTTTTTTACTTTCTCCTGGTCTCAGCCTGGATGCACCTTACCTTCCTCTGGTGTTGTAGGCTTGGGCCCCGATGTCCTGGAAACCCAGCATCATGATGCTTTACTACCAGGAGATTTTTTACCTATGGTTTTCTCCCATTTTTTATCCCTAGCCCTGAAGGTGCAGACTTGAAGGACTTATGTCCAGATGAATGGTGTGCTGATGAACGCTGCCATCAAGTGTCCACAGTGTCCTCCCCACTGCTACTTCTGAGGAGCCATTGCACCTTGCCACCCATGCTTTCACCAGCAGCAATGTTATGAGTGTGATTGCTATGCGGTAACACACACACCTCCAGAGGAGGAGAGCATCCGTTCTTCCTCCCCCAACTGACCCCTGATGACCTGGGCCCATACCCAAACCCAGGTCACCAGTGTAGCATGAAGTGTGGCATCCAGTGCCTCAACCCTCAGCACCACTGGGCTGACCCCAGTATACAAATAAAATTGATTGATTGATTGAGGTTCTCCCTGAACCAGGTTTCTAGCTGTTGGAAGTCCAGATAACCCCCAAGAGCGCTGACTCAGTCCCATGTGCCTTCCAAAAACCATGCTGATTGATGCTGAGATCATTATTATGGTCTAGAAAGGAGTATGGCTGATTGTATAGGATTCATTCCTGGATTTTAGCAAATGGGCATAATATGGATATTGGTCTGTAGTTCTTGAAGAGGATTGTCAGGCCACTTTTGTGCACTGGGATGATGATTGCATTCTTCCATTTGTCAGGGACAGATTGGATACAGAAGGATCTATTGATCAATTGTGCGATCAGGTGAGATAATTCAGGTGCTCTGATCTTAAGGAATTTGGGTGGTAGGGAGTCAAATCTGGGAGAGCAATCTGGGTTTAGACCCATCAAGACCTTAAATACTTCTTTCCATGAGGTCAGTTTTATATGGAAGAGGGGTTGGGGGGCTTCAGGGTGGTATTCTTGTGGGGCAGGGTGGGAAGCAGGTGGACCAGTCTTATACACGTCACATTCAGTGAAAAAGTGATTTATTCCTGTGGCTATCTCTAAGGGAGAGGTTAGTAAGCAGCCTTTTGAGATCATATTCTGAGGGCTGATTCACTCTTTGTCCTTGAGAAGAGCATTTATATGAGACCAGAAGCTTTTGGGGTTAGAGAGGTGTGTTTCCTGCAAGGATTAAAGGTAGTCACATTTAGATCTATTGGTATTGGTTTTGCATGAGTTTCACAGTTGGCGGTAGGATTGCCAATCTGAATGGAGCCCAGTTCTTTTAAACGTATTCAAGGCCTTGTCATGGGAATGCATTTGTTGCCATACCTCCCAGGAGAGCCAGGAGAGTGGAGTCCTTTGGCTCTTCGTAGTTTGAATGGGGCATGGGTATCGAGGATGGAGGTGAAGGTGTTAATGAGGTATTCCAGAGCCTGATTTATATCTGGAAGAGCTGTAATGGGGGTCCAATCAGTGGAAGCAAGACTTTGCTGGAAAAATGCAGCATTAAAGTGGTTTGGATCTCTGGATCTGATGATTTTTGTGGAGGTGGGATGGGGCTGGTTATTCTTCCAGACACAAAAAGTGGGGAAGTGATCACTTAGTGCTTAGTGAAAGATTCCCGCAACATTGATGTAGAGCTTGTTATTTGTAACCATCCAGTCCAAGAGGCTGTGTTTGCCTGACATTATGTTAAGCCTGGTAGGTTGGTCGATTAATTGCTTTAGCTTGGCATCAAACAGAGCTGCTTGGTACTGAGACCTATAGGGTCCTTTCCAATCTAGACTGAAATCACCACAGAGTATGGTATCTCTGAGGGGGATGGTGTTAAGACTTGAGAAGAGTTCAAAAATGTAGGAAGAGGCTAATTTACGGGGAAGGTAGACACATCCTATAGTTAGATGCTTAACTTGACCATGGGTGACTGTGATGAAAAACTGAAATGCACACAACTGCTGGAATGCACAAATTAATATAAAACAGTGGGGGGAGCACAGAGGTCAACTAGACTGTTGACAACAAAAAGAGACATGAAGATGGGATCACAGCAGCTGAGACATGGACACAAAAGCACCGCCTATTTTGCAAATCAGAAATAGTACACTATTTTTTTCATTAGCTATACCTCCCCTTACAAAAATAGGCATAAAAATGTAATTTAAACACATTTTTTAGCCTTTCTTTTTTTTTTTGTTTAAAACAACGAGCCATTGTAGAATAGGAATAATGCACTCCAGGGTGTGTGTCTTGCTGGAATAATGTCACTTCTGGGATATTGGATGCACTTGGCCTGCAGCCTCATGTCCAAATACCCCAGGAGTGACATTATCCCAGCATGACACACACACCCTGTCATGCATTATTCCTTTAATAACTCATATTTTAGTCACCGCTGCAGCTTCAATTGTAATAGTACACCCTCATATCTTGTAAATGTTATTTGCTTCCTTGTCAACAACTCTTTTTGTGTAGCTGCTGAGGATATATATGTTTGCCATAGTTTATTTTCACTGTTCATACCAGTCCCTGTAAATAACCTGGGGGTCTCCATTTTATGGTTATTGAAGTCTTCTTGTGCCTGACAGCTGCATTAGCATATGAGAACATGATGTGTCAGCACCCTTTAGATTCCCCAGTATGCTTGTCTGCTTAGTTACAGTTCAACAAAACAAGGTGTGAAATTCAGTATCACATCATAAGAGAAACTCAAAATGAGTGACTAGAAATATAGTGACTCATTTTGGGTGCTTTTATGGTGGGCTTCCCTGCAGAATAGCGAGGGTATGGGATAGCGACCAGGGGGAAGGGTGAACGGAAGGGAGGAATAGTGAGGGGAAGGGAAGGGGTTTTCAGGGACTGGTGTATGAGCTGCTGCCAAGCTAGCCATGTGGTGTGGTGGTGTGGGAGGTGGCAGAGCAGGCATTGGGTTCTAGACTGGGAGCAGGTTACATTTTGCCACAGCTGTGAGCTGCGGCACTTAAATTTTGCCTAGGTCCAGATTTCTGCCCCTTCCTTGATTTGCACCCCCCCCCCCGGAGTTGAGAATCCTAAGTAAGGAGGCTGTTGGGGGCAAAAGCCCCTGTGAGGGGGTGTGGGGGGTGAATCCCTCCCTCAAAAACACTTTTTAAAATTCCAGATGTCAGGTCACCCTGAAGTGTACATCGCTGATTTGCTCTTCAGCGATATACACTTGCCATAATAGTGATCACTGTTTTGTGCTCACTATTATGACATGGAACTGTGAAATGCCACATTTACCTTCAATTAGCTTTACAAACTGTCCTAGATGTAATGCAGGTTTTGTCCTTTAAATTGCATTCAATCCGTGTATTACAGAGTTTTTTTTTAGGTTATGTGTATTTCAGCATATAGATACATGACGTAAATGGGTGCTGTGGCATATATGTTCTCATATGCTAATGCAGCTCTCAAGGACAATAAGGTTTCAGCAACCAGAAAAAGGAGACTCACATGCTTATTACAGGGGCTAATATGAACAGTGAAAACAAACTAAAGCAAACACACATATCTCCAACAGCTACATGAAAGGAGTTATCTGTTGACAAGGAAAAAAATAACATTTACAAGACATGAGGGTGTACTACTATTCTAACCTCCACCAATACCCAACATCTCCTGTGTCCAGCATTAGTGCTGTCACATCTATCATCACATCTATCACAGGTCTGCCTGAATTATGTTTGCGCATGGCATAGACATCACTGTCATTTGTTTTAGAGTTACATCCTGCCCTATAAAACAATAGCAATACTGATGCTGGCCCCAGCTGCTCCAGCCCCCCCCCCCCCATCATGGGAACATTTGATGACACTAAACAGAGGGTGCCAGTACCCCATCCATGCCCATCGACACCACTGCCAGATGAGGAACACAGCTTGTTCCCCACTTTACCACAACCACAAGGTCCATTTTATCTCTTGTCAGACACCAGCATGCAAACAGATAACTGTCTTACAACTGAAATCAATAAACTTACAATTATGCAGCAGAAAAATACTGCAAAAAAAAATGGCAGACTTTACAAAAAACTTGCACAAATAAGAAATGCCACAAAGTGCTTTGAAGTATCACATTTTGATTTATAAAAGTAAGTCACAAAGGTGCAGATCTTTCTTTTTCAGCACCCACTGTAAAACTGCATAGCAGAGTAGGAGGAGCAGTCACTTGAGAGAGAGAGTGGGACACAAAGAAAGAGAGGGTTGATATAGCAACTCACCCTTTGACTATTACATTCCCACCTAGCACATGGCTATCATGTAACCACATTGCTTGCAGAATAATTTTTTGAGTGTTTTGCAGAATTTAACAATGAACAATGGAAATGTTTGACAAACTGTGGAATTTTAAAAATACATTAAAAAGTTATATCACTTTGCCAGGAGATGTGTTTTGTAAAAGGGCAGTCTCACAGAAAAAAGAGGGGGTTTCTACAACAAATAAATCTTTGACTCGTTCATTCCTGCCTAACTGAAGATTATGACATGATTGCAATATGGAATAAGTTTCTGTGGATTTCTACTGCAAAATGGCAGAATTTTACTGTGAACTGCGGAATGGTTTTATGGCAAAGCAGATTTCTGCAGTTCAGCAAAGAAATTCTGCTGTTTGTGTAATTATTCCACCAAACAAAGTGAAATTCTGCAGTACAGTGATAATTTGGCCACTGGCGAATATTAATGAAATTCCACAAATATTGTGGAATTTCTTCAAATTTTCACAGAAGCAGAATTTGCAAATTTCACCCAGCCCTGTGACCTTCTCTGAGGCCCTCAGCATGTTCAGGCAGGGGGAGGCAAGGAATCTTAAAATCTTATCATTTTAACAACTGGTTGAAGGAGGTGTGCACCAAGGAGGGGTTTCACTTCCTTGGAAACTGTGTTTTTTTTTGTGTGGCATTAAGGTGTTTTTAATAGGAACAGCTCTCATGCTAGATGGGATGAAGTTAAGGCATTGTGGCAGACTTTTAAGGAATTCATTCTGGGCCTTTAAATAAGCAAGGAGAAGTCAGAGCTAGTTGCATCTATAGGCACGTTTACACAAAGGTTTCTGTAACAGAATAACCAGTACAGAAACAGTATTCCGTTACCTCCATTGTGCGTAAAGTGCATCTGTTCCATTCCCTTGGTGAACGTTCACCCAAACTGCATTCTCTGCCTTTCATGATTCATCCAGATGTGTTCCATTTCATCCAGCTGTGTAAAACAGCCATTCCGGTGGGTAGCAGCGCAGAAGCAGCCATAGAGCAGCAAACTTTGTAAGGGAGCTGAAACACAAAATGTTGAAAGTGGAGGCGGGGGTTGCCTGAATACTCTCGGAGTATAAAGGGAACCAAGAATGGAACAGAGTACAACAACGCCACAGAGGTAATGATCATTCCGTAAAACCTGTGTGTGAAAGTGTCTTTAGAGAGAATGTATGTGAAGGATTTCTTGATAGCACTCCATGAACTAATGAGGCAATCACTGGAAAAACTGTAACGTAAGAGATGGTAAAATAACCAAGACAGGTAGTTAGGGGTGAAAAAGCAGACACAAATCAGTGTATTGTGTGGGGGTTGGGAGGGTGTCATGGCAGGGGAAAAACAGTTCTTCATGTACATCAGAAAAAAAGGGGAGATCGTAAGCCTGACAGAGGGGGGCAGGATAATTGATGATGATGAGCAGAAAAAAAGTCATTCTTAAAAGAGTACTTCTGCTTGTTATTCACAGTGGATGATAATACATCCGTGCTATAAATCAGCATAAAGGCTGCTGAAATGGAGATACCTTAGGGGCAGATGTTAATTACTGTAGAAAGGGATAGAAATTAGCTTGCAGCCCTAAAAATAGATAAGGCCCAGGGGCTGGATGGGATGCACATGAGGACGCTCCAGGGATTAGCATCTGAACTGGATGAACAACTGGCAGGGCAGTTCAATAGCTCACTACAGTCAGGGGTGGTTCAGAGACACTGAAGGGTAATGAAAGTGATTCCACTCCACAAGAAAGGGGACAAGGAGGAATCAGAAAATTACATGCCCATCATTCTTATCTCAATTGTGGGTAAGATGATGGATACACTAGTCAAAGAGGACCTAGCGGATTACACGGAAAGAACTGGGCTCCAGGATAATAAACAGTACAGATTTATGGCAGGTAAGTCTTATCAGACCAATGATAACAAGGGCAGTGGATAAAGGCAAGAAGTAGATTTGGTGCCACACAGAAAGCTGCTGAAGAAGTTAAAAGATCTGTGGGCAGCAAAGAACCTTTCATTTCATTTTAATTTTTTATACTGAACAGTCTGTGAGCATAAATGCCCATTTTCACAGACGTCCAGTTACAATTACAAAAGAGAAACAAACAACAATAACACAACAGTAGTATAACAAACCACAGATAACATAACATACAAATTTGTTAAAAAGATCAGTTAAAGCAATTACAAGTAGCATCAGACAATAACTATAAAGTAATCCCTTAAAACAAATAGCCTTATGACAGTTAGTAATATTACTAGGTAAGTGATTATATAGCTTAATGGTCCTAAACTGTATGGAATTTTGTGCAAAATTAGTTCAAATAATGGTAATTTAAACAGATATCTACTACTAGATCTAGTACAATTAGGATTAATAGAGGGTAATTAAACCTAGTTAGATGGAAGAGATGTTGGCTAGGAGGAAGACAGCAAAGAGTGATGATTAAATGAGTTAAATTTAGGAAGAGGGAGGTCATGACTGGGATGCTGCAGGGACCAGTTTTAGGATGATTCTTTTTCAATATGTTCATTAGTTACATAGAACAAGTAATACAGTGCAAGATGTTTCTCTTTGCAGAACAGCTAATATTTTTCCTAGCCAAACTATCTCTTGTTGGGAGCTGCAATATTGAACATAGGATTTGCAAGAAAGCGAGTTGTGCTCACAACAGAGGGAGGGGAACCTATCAATTGTCTGTGGTTTGTACCAGATATACTGCAGGTGGAGGCTGCTTCTAACTGAAAGGTGAAAGAAGGAATTTACAATTATCAGGAAAGACAGTCTTGTTACAATTCTTAAGATTTTCAGTGCAGGAAGGTTCAAGCACAGCTGACTTATTGAGGGGCTGACTGCTTTCAGAGTACAAACCACCAGGCTGTTTTGGGGCTGAGGAGGTTTACCTGTGTCTGACTTGGATGTCTGGATTTTCTCTGTTTGATTAGCAGAGATTTTCTCTGTCAAATTGTGTGTATAGTATCATGCAGACAGGAAGGCACTCATGTAGTGGGTCAAACTCTTAGCTGATTGTTTTGTGAGGGCACAGTTTAGGCCCAACCCTTCCCCGGAATAGTTCCTTTATACCTAGGGTTCTGACATCATTTCCTCAAGAGTGCAAGGTGCATATCAATGTCATATCCTCTCTAGCACACAGCACTGAAAATATACGCATACACATTATATAATATATATATATATATATTTCTATATAACAAACCAATCACACACACCAGCACACACACACAAAAAAAAAAAAAAGAAAAAAAAGTACATAGTCATGTGGGGAGTAGTGCAATGTAATGGCTGTGGGGCAGCAGTCTTCCGGGAGTCTTTCTGGAGGCTGAGATGCTGCCCTATTTGCAGACAACTCTCTGCCCTGAGGGAGGAAGTTGCCCGTCTTCAGGCCACACTGGACAGCAGTAAGAGAACCTTCCCCCAGGCCAGACTTGATGGTAGGAAGGGACCCCCATCCAGGGAGCACCAGAGCCACCACCACTACCTCAGAGGTTGCAAAGAAAGCACAGCAGTTGGACCACAGTGGGCTCAGGGAGGGTGAGGAGGGTGGAACAGAGGCACACCCAGTCAGTTGTTCCACTCCACAATCCATACACCATTCTGGGGGAGCACAGCTCCCCTATGGATGCACCCACGGAGGAGATTAAGGAGGCTGAGGACACCTGTCACAAGGGAGGCCCACAGGAGGGAGGCAGAGGATGCCACAAGGACAGGAAGCAGCTCCTGGTGGGGGACTCAATTATTAGGGGGATAGAACTGGGGGGAGCATGGAAAACTGAAGTAAGGTGCCTGCCTGGTGCCATGGCTTGTAGGGATAGGAAGCGAATCCTCAGGATCATGAGAACAGCTGCACGGGAGTCTGAGCTGGATGTCATTGTCCACTTAGGGACAAATGACTTGGCTCAACATGAGATTAGAGCAGTGCAGAAGGACTTTTTAGAACTGGGGAGGGGCCTAAGACAAGTAGCACACACAGTAACCTTCTCAGAGGTGCTGCCTGTAAATGGCATGAGTGAGGCAAGGGTACTATGCACCATGCAGTTTAATGAGTGGTTGAAAAATGGTGTGGAGCACAGGGTTTGGCTTCATTGGGGACTGGGGTTCCACCTGGAGGACACCAGCCTATACTGGCAGGATGGTCTGCATCTGTCCAGGAAGGGAACAAGTCTTTTGAGCAATCGGCTGAAATGCTTCATTGGCAAGCTTTTAAACTAGTCAAGGGGAGGCACTGATGAGCAGCAGGAAAATCCCAGCCTCTCCCTACAAAACAGGGTACTAAATGAGAAAAAGACCGAGGTAGAAAGGTCAGTGGGGGATGCTGCAACAGAAAGTAAAGCCATCAAAAAATGGAGAGCAATGAGTACCAATGCACGTAGTCTGAGTAACAAGCTTCCTGAATTAGTGGCCTTGATGGAGGAGGAACATCTGGATATCGTGGCAGTCACAGAAACGTGGTTAGCACAAAACCATGACTGGGACATAAACATACCAGGATACACTATCTACAGGAGGGACAGGGAGGGAAAAGAGGAGGAGGTAGCTCTTTACATAAGGGAAGGAATCAAAGTAACAGAACAAAAGAAAACAGGGAGAGAAGAAGCACTGTGGGTCAATTTGGAGACCGCAATGGCACCACAATCCGCTGAGGGGTTGTATACAGATCCCTTCTCAGGGGAGGAAATGGACAGGAAATGATAGAAAGTATACTTGGTATGGCAAAAAAAGGGGAGATATTGCTGATGGGTGATCTGAATATGCCAGATGTTAACTGGAGTGCAGCTGCCACAGCCACTTCGAAGAGTGGGGTTATTCTAGATGCCCTACAGGGGGCATGCCTTAGACAACTAGTATTGGAGCCCACTCGAGAGGGAGCAATCTTAGACCTGGTTCTCTCAAATGGAGATGAAGAGAGGATCACAGATGTAGAAGTGGGTAGCCATCTGGGAACTAGTGACCATCGAACAGTATGGTTCACAATAAACACAGCAATAGAGTCAAGCCATACAAAGGCAAAGGTACTGGACTTTAGGAGGGCTGACTTTGCCAAAATGGGTAAGTGCCTAAGGAATGCACTAGCACATGGGCAGGAAGGAGGGGTGGAAGAACAATGGGGAATAATAAAAACTGCCATCACAGAGGCAACAAGCCTTTGTGTGAAGCAAATAAACAAAACTAAACGATGTAAGAAACCACTATGGTTCTCAAAGGAAGTGGCAGTGAAGGTTCAAGAGAAAAAGAAAGCTTTCAGGAAGTACAAGGAATCGCAGAAGGAGCAGGACAGAGAACTGTATCAGTTATAGCAAAAGGAAGTTGGGAAGGCAGTCAGGACAGCAAAGGCCCAAACCGAGGAAAAAATAGCCAACTCAGTTAAGAAGGGGGATAAAACCTTTTATAGGTACATCAGGGAGCGAAGGAAGACCAAGGGAGTGATAGTGAGGCTTAATAAGGGGGAGGAGGGTGGGCAGAGGGAGACTGTGAAAAGGCAGAGATACTGAACAAATATTTTGCTCAGTATTTACAAAGGAAGGAGTACCTAGAACAAACAGTAGAAACACACTGGATACAGAAGTTGATACCAGCCAATTTCGGAAGAAAGGGTTCTGAAAGAACTCTTAAAACTGAAGGTGGACAAAGCAATGGGGCCTGATGGGATTCGTCCCAGAATTCTAAAAGAACTAAGGGTAGAATTAGTGACACCACTGACTACCCTCTTTAACAAATCATGGGAGGATGGGGTGGTACCGAGGACTGGAGGAGGGCAGATGTGATTCCCTTCACAAAAGTGGGAGCAAGGCAGAAGCAGAAAACTACAGACCTGTTAGTTTAACCTCAGTGGTAGGAAAATGATGGAATCACTTCTGAAGGAAAGAATTGTCCAGTATCTAGAGGCCAGAGGGCACAGGACCCAAGGCAGCATGGATTCACAGCAGGAAGGTCACCAGACAAATCTGATAGATTTCTTTGACTGGGTGACCAAAGTAGTAGATCAGGGAGGGCTGTAGACATGGCCTACCTAGACTTTAACAAGGCATTTGACACAGTCCCACACAAAAGATTAATATACAAGTTAGCTAGCCTGGGAGTGGGTCCCAAGATAACAGCCTGGGTAAAAAATTGACTGGAAAATAGGACACAGAGAGTAATAGTAAATGGAGTCCACTCTGATGAAAGGGGGGTTACTAGTGGGGTACCGCAGGGTTCTGTAGTAGGACCAGTCCTCTTCGATGTCTTTATAAGCGACATTGCAGAGGGACTGGAAGGAAGACATTCTCTCTTTGCAGATGACACAAAGATCTGCAACAGAGTTGATGCACAAGGTGGGGTGGAAAGGATGAAAAGGGACTTGGCAAGGTTAGAAGAATGGTCAAATGTATGGCAGCTTAGATTCAATGCTAAGAAGTGTCAGGTAATGCACCTGGGAAACAAAACCCAGGGAAGAGTACACAATGGGGGTGAGATACTACGACAACAAAATGGAAAGGGACCGGGGGTAGCCATATCAGATGACTGAAAGGTGGGCAAGCAATGTGAGAGGGCAGCAATGAGGGCTGGGGGGATATTGGGATGCATAGGGAGAGGCATCACCAGTAGAAAACAGGAAGTTATTATCCCTCTGTACAGACAGCTGGTCAGACCCCATCTGGAGTACTGCGTGCAGTTCTGGAGACCCAGTCTTCGCAAAGACATAGACAGAATGGAAGCTGTCCAGAGGAGGGCAACTAAATGGTGCAGGGTCTACACGGAAGACATATGTAGAGAGACTAAAGAAGCTTAATATGTAGCCTCGAGGAAAGGAGGAGGGGGACATGATAGAAACTTTCAAGTACCTCAAGGGAATCAAAAAGTCAAGAGGGTAGCATCTTTCAAAAAAAAAGAGGTGTGCAAGAACAAGGGCACAATTTGAAGATAGAGGGCACTCAGAGGTAATTTAAGGAAGTATTTTTCACAGAGAGGGTTGTGGATGCATGGAACGGCCTTCCGGAGGAGGTTGTGGAGTCAAAAACAGTGGTGGAATTCAAGCATGCATGGGACAGTCATAAGGCAATTCTAGGGGATGGGGGTAGGAAAAAGTAGGCTGCTGGTTAACTAGGATCTGCAGCTTATCCAGTAGGCAGGGAAATGGGCAGACTTGGTGGGCCAAGCGGTCCTTATCTGCCGTCAAATTCTATGTTTCTATGTTTCTATGTAGATGACACAAAGCTCTCTGGCTTGGTACACAGTGAGGAGGTGGCGTGGGATTGCAGAGGGACCGGCAAATGTTAGAGAGGTAGTCCAAGGTTTGGAAGTTGAAATTTACACCAAAAAGTACAAGGTGCACATAAAAAAGGGCTAAATTTTCTAGAGCCCCTAGAATGATGCAGGATGCATCAAATGGCAACCTGTGGTAAAGCATGATGCAGCAGGGACCCTGTGTCAAATTTTGGTAGCAAACAATCCCACCATGAAAGTCCCCATAGCTGCTGCAAGTGGTTTCAAATGGTGCACAGGAGGGGATTGATGGAGGCTGCTGTCATCCCCTGGCTGGTGCACAACCAGCCCACTGTCATGTTGCCCAGCTCTGGCAGCCATGAAATACAGCTGGGGATGAAGTGAAGACACACATCTCAATTGGGACAGGTATTCCATGAGCAGTTAAGTACTATCATGTACTTGAGATATTGCTAGAACATCTACTAGTTTCTACCCATGGAGACAGATGCCTGGACATGTCCAAGTGTAAGAACAGCTGTCTACAACAACAACATCAGCCTCATGTTGTGCAGACACAGCAATCCATGTGGTGTACATCATCCCTCCATTGACAGTAGTGCCACATGTAGTAGTGTAGTTGGGCAGCTGCAGACAGTACAGAACATATCCCTGAAGTGCACTGTACTCTCAGATACTCCCACACCCACAAGATGGTAGTACAGTAACAAGTGTAATAGATTCAGACATCTGCCTCATGACTGGGATCCTGGTATCTCTGCAATGTCTATCCAGTGTGCTTGGTGCCGGTGCTAGCAACACAGTATGGCTACTCTCTCATCTGCATGCCCAGGTGTGTAATCCTTTGCTGGCAGCTTGATCTAGATGTACATGAAGGTTGGGATCATGTATGACAGGTGTCTGTAGCTGGCAGTAATGACCAGCAACAGTGCATGGTGCCATTAGACCAGCTCTGGCTGATTTAAGCTTGGGCACACAACGACAGGTTTGAAAATCCCACAAAAAGTGATGCTGCAGTCTAGTAGTAGTGCAGGGTCCCCTCTGCCATGGTGCAGCTGAAGCATCAGAACGAGGCAGTCTGGTGCAGGCAGTCCCACCTTGGCTGCAAGCAGCATTCCAAATTTGTGAATGATGCACTGTGTGGCATAGGGTGTTCCTTGTGTTATTTCTTTTTGATGGAAGCATCATGCATCATTCCTGAACCTTTGAAAATCAAGCCCATAAAATTCATCAGCAGAAAAGAGCCATTTACCCCACCCAGTCTGGACAGATGTTCCCTGCCTAATCTGTCTCCACAGACCCTACTTGGTCTCTAGTTACTGTCCTTCCTCCCTGCCTGTTTTATAATACATCCCTATGTCTAGCCCATACATGCTTGAAGCCCCCCACTGTCTTGTGCCTCCATTACTTCTGCTGGCAGTCTGTTCCAGGCATCTGCCACCCTTTCAGTGAAGAAATATTTCCTCACATCTCTCTCATACTCCCCACTCCAGCTTCATCATGTGCCCCCTGGTCCTGTTGCTCCTTCTCATTTGAAAGAGACTTCCCTCCTGTACTCTTCTTACCCCTGTGAGGTACTCATAGGTCTTTGTCATGTCACCTCTCATTCTCCTCTCTGCAGATGTGCATGCTGAGATCTTTCAGTCTTTCTAGGGTTTCTCGTGCAACCACAGCACTATTTTAGTTACCCAGATCTGGACCACCTCTACCCTATTTGTGTCCTTGCTGAGGTGCAGGCTCCTAAACTGGACACAGTACTTTAGGTGGGGTCTCACTAGTGAGTGATACAGTGGAAACATCACCTCCCTCCTCCTACTGGATATACCCCTCCTTGTGCACCCCAGCATCCCACTAGCTCTAGCCACTGCTTTGTCACACTGCCCTGCTACCTTGATGTGATCAGATATGATAACTCCAAGGTCCTTTGCCTGTTTGGGTAATTCAATTAAATGGGGTACCATTGTGCCAAATACTTTGTACATTGATAAAAAAAAAACAATGACCACTGCAGTCATGATAAGTGAATTTAAAAGGTGGTCAAAAGTACAGACACATTACATAGTTTGAGAAACCAAGGTGCACCCATTTATTTTTCAATGTATAGCTCCAAAATGTCATAGGTTTTTCTCAGCAAAATGCATATGTAAAACCACAGCACATTCCACTGCTTCTAGGCAGACTAGGTGTAGTCTTTTGTTAATGAAGATATTTTTGTGTCTGTCAGTACCTCCTTCTATCCTATAAGCAGCATTTGTGTTCCTATGCCCTAGGTGCATGATCTTGCACTTTTTTGCACTGAACCCCAATTGCCATGCTTTAGACCACTCCTCGAGTTTCCCCAGATCCCTGCTTATTCTCCCAACCCCCTCCTGAGTGTCCACCATATTGCAGATTTTGGTATTATTTGCAAAAAGGCAAAACTTATAGGGTTGTCAGAACCAGTTCTAAAAAGATTCAAACTGTGCTCAAACTCTGGTGTTCAAGTTCTAAATTAGAACTCGTTTGCCAGATGGTTCACATAAAGGTTCGGATCTTTTTTTTCCCATCTTGATAAGGTGGGCGGGCAGCCTGGGGGACACTGTACTGCCAATGTCAGCCAACAGGTCTAGCTAACAGCAGCAGCAGATCTCCAATGAATGACTGGGGTGGGGGATCTGCCCTCTTTGATGGTATCAGCTGCTTGGCAAAAAGTTACAAGTAATGGTGGTGGAGATGGGCTTATGGCCTCCTTCCCCTGCCTTTCCGCATGCTGATTTCCCATTCTGCATGTGCCTGTCTGCCCACCATGATGACTGATGGCTGATGGCAGTTGCTGAATTTGGCACCATTTGCCAGTCATATCATGGTGGCTTGTGGATGCGCGTGTACTGAGCACTTTGAGTCTTTCAGACTTCAAGCTGTTTTTAAATTGTGGCTGTTGCCGGCATTGCTGTAGTCCGATGGCAGAGGAGGAAGTAGTAGCATGGACCAGACCCAGACAGCGCTCGCACCCTCACATGTTGTTGTAGGAGAGAGAGGAGGTGCAGATGACCCGTGACCCACCTGCAGAGTTGACCCAGCAGCAGTCACTGTGACTGGTCAGAGAGGCAGGAGAGGGAGCAGGAGTTGCATCACACAGGGCCTCAGGTCAGCAGCAGCAATCAGTTCTGTCTGGTGGGTTTATGTTTGGGCCTTGTGGTGTTTAGGGCTAGGGAGGAGGGGGAACAGTGATGAGTGCTGCGCAGCAGGGTAGAAGACAGTGATGTGGATGTGGATGCAGCAGTACAGAGGCAATAGGCATACAATTAATCAGTTATATGCAAATTGTTTTGGATGAAGCAGAACTAAACCCAGCAGTACAGTAAAAAGCTTCAGGCGAAGTGCACTAAATTATAGGTGTGTGGGAACTGGGGGGGGGCAGGAGAAGGTGCATTGGAGGTTCAGGATGGCATTGCAGGAAAGGTACAGTGAAGGGATATGACAGACATGGTGATGGGTTTGGTACAGTGATGTTTATATTAACCCTAGTGTCAAGCATTTGGAATATTTTGTGTACTCTAGTTCAAGTTGTTCCTGGAAAAAATAATTTATGCTCTTGTTATTAGGTATTTGCAAGGAGCAACTAAGAAGGTGGAGGACTAGCCAGGAGGAGCGGGAAATAGCCACTGTAAATACATTTCCACTTGATTCACAGACATTGTACAAGGCATGGATGGCTGCAGTGCTGTTCACAAGTGTACCTCAGCTTATAAGCTTATAAGGCTGCCAGCTAGTGAAAGAAGAAAGTTCAGACTCCCCCAATATTCAGTCTTTGATTTTGTGAGATGCTGGTGTAGCTGTTGTGCCATGTGTGTTTTGATGGCTTGAACACATGCCCTCTGTGAACCGGACTGAAACTTCATGACTCGTTTTGCTTTGCGCTCCAAACAGCTATTGGAGTGGCTGTTAGTCACTTCTAACCAGGGCAAAATTCCAACCTGTGTCCCCGAAGTTACGAGGTCTGTAAGTAACTTGCAAACTCCTCCAGCTCCTCATGGAGACTCGTCTGCATTTTGCCTTTCTGCTAATGAAGCTGATAGAGTGGTTAATAATTTGCAGAACCACTGAGCTGAAATACAAATCCTCCCTAATTCAGTGTTCACTGATAACATCTAAAAGGCAGTTCAGTGCATATAGTTATTTAAATCGGTGATCCATCTGTCAAGTTTGAAGCTGAAATTAGTCATGTAAATTTGGATAACTTGTTTAACTGGATCTTAATTTTCTCTGCATTAAGTGCTAATGTTGCCTGGGGGAAAACTTTCAAACTTTCAAAACCATATTAAAGCACAGTTAAGCCACGCCATAGTGTGTTTTTTATTAGTGAATTTGTTTCTTGTGAAAGGCACCAAATTGACAGCAATGGAGTGTGCAGCCTTATGTTAAAAAAAACACATTTTATGACTGATCACATTCTGAAGATGGTGCTGATGTAGCTGATAGATTACTTATTCACTCATTATCAAAAAAACAAACAAAATCTGTGTGTTGTGTCTTGTGCAACTCCGTCTGCTACGTGGCACACTGGCCATCATCCATCTGTGTGCCCTTTGACAGCTGTACTGTACCCAATATATTAAAGTCACACATGATCATTTCTCTCTCCCCTTATATTGAACAGATTTCTTTTTATCCTCATTTTTAGGTGTATGTCTCTGGTTTCCTTTCTTCTTGACCTACAAGGTTTTCTTATCAAGTCTGTCTGTTAGTCTGTCAGCCAGTTCAGGAGAAATGGGTGTTTTGCTTCTAATTATAAAAGTTACTGCTTGTTATTTTTGCACCATTTATCCTCTGTAATCTGAGTTGTTACCGCTGCCTCAGTTCAATTTACATTGTCCCCTGTTGACCTCATATTGAGGTTTTGTACAGACATGTTTGACTCATGTTTTGACCTTTCTCTATTGTTCATCACTGTGTAATAACTACTACTGTCTATATAAAGTTATGGCTTTTGAACTGTGTTGGTGCCACCTTGCACCCTGGGTCGTGTCTGAAAATGGTCCACTGGATCAGCACACTTACCAGTTAACAAAGACATAAATAGATAAAATAATATTATCTTCATTGTTTGGCAGCATGTGCTCAATTTTTTTTCCATTATTTGTTTAGCCTTTTTTCCCCATTATGCCCACCCTCATGTCCTTGGCGTGAGTGTGTGCATGTGGAGGCATGCAATCACCATGCACTGCTAGACACCCCAGCCTACTGGTCACCCTTACCTATCTGCACCACCACCGGGCCTCCAACCAGAGGTGGCAGGACTGTGCCCCCCTCCCCAGGAGAGGAGATCTGCTGTTAGGCAGCTTGATCCTGCTCCCAACCCCCCCCTTTCATGCTCCTTGATGAACCGAGTCTGTCTCCGATCCTGGGTTACCGGTGTAGCTTGAGGTGTGGTGTCCAGTGCCTCAACCCTCAGTGCCACCGGGCCAGTGCATGTGTACTCAATTTCACATGTATTTCAGTATTATCTTCATTATTGGCAGCACAATAAAAAAATAAGGTTCGAGTTCTCAAAAGGATTAGAACCTTAGAACTTTTTAAAAAGTTCTAAACTAGAACTAGAACCAAGAACTTCAGAGGGTTCTGACAACCCTAATACCTTACCTTCCAGTTTCTTGGTAATGTCACTTACTGTATGACAACATTAAAGAGGACCTGTCCCAGTGCTGAGCCCTGTGACACTCAGCTGGCCACTCTTCCTTCATTTGAGTGAGTGCTGTTTACCAACACCCTCTGTCGCCTATCTATTACCAGTTTTTAACTCATTGTATCACTCCCAAGCAGCTCAGTGTCTTTGTTAGGTTCCGTGCAACACTGTCGAAGGCCTTGCTGATGTCCAGACAGGACACATCCATTGCTTCCCCTGATCTATTTCCCTGACATCACCCAGTCAAAGAAATCTATCAGATTAGTTTGGCATAACCCCCATGAATCCATGCTGCTTGTGGTCTTACAGCCTATAGTATTGAAGATACTTGACTAGTCTTTCCTTTAGCTGGATTTCCATAAAATTTCCTACCCCTGACATAAGACTGAGCAGCATATAATACAGAGGGCTCCTCCAGGCAAAGTGATGAGAGGAGAAAAGGTGTAGGCACAGGAAAGAATTGCCAACGCAGTTACTAAGCCATTTTACCCCTGGCAGTTACAGTAATGAGCTGTGAATGAGCTTGGTACATCCAGCAGACCTGGGCTTGATTCCTACAACCTCCACTTGCATACTGTGTAACTCTGAGCCAGACATTTAACCTCCCCAGTGCTCCCAGATCGCCCCTGAAAATAGACACTTGTGCCAAGTGGGCCTTACCCTGTTACCAAAGACTAAAAAAAAAAAATAATAATTGCTAGCCTCCTCCTTGCTGCCACTCTTCTGTAGAAAGACCACTTAAGCTCTTCTCTAGTCCTCTGGAACCACACCTGTTTCTAGTGTGCTGTTAAACAAGGCTGCCAATGGGGCAGCCTACACATCATTAGTTCCTTTAGAACTCTTGGCTGTATCTTGTCCAGTCCCATAGCATTGTCCACCTACAGAGTTGCAAGTCCCTTCTGGAATCTTTCTTCTGTCCACCTACCCCACTCCTTTTTCTGCTACTCCCTGGTGGTCCATCCCCCTCCTTCCACTGTGAAGACTGAGCAGAAGTACCGGTTTAGGATGTTGGCATTTGCTAGGTTTTCTTTTGCACATTCTTCTCCACCTTTCTAATCCTTAGTAATCCACTTATTACATGAGGTCCCTGCACCCTAATTGGTACCCCCAGAGGTACACTGCAGACAGCTAGCATTTAAGTATATGTTATACTAACATATAGAGCTAAGGGCATCTACCGTATAAGAGTAGATGTCAGGATAAGTATGCATACAATTGCTGTACTCTTTACTTTCCAATATACACATGTATTTCTTGCTTACAAGATGCTAGGACACCTGTGTCCTCATAGTGTTATGATATATGAGTCAGCATTGCCATCGTTTGATGATTTTTATTGCTACATGGCTATGTACAAACTGTATCTCTTTGTTTCCACAAAGTGATGACTATAACAAAATGGTATAATGTTATCTTGGACTGAGGAGCCACCTCTAATTTAGCCAATAGGGTTCATCTCTGTAATTGGAAATGTTTCTATCTTACAATAACTATGGTAATTATCTTAGGTATATAATGTAAGACATTACATCTTCAATCTCGGAGACGCCAGGAGATACGGAGATTCCTCGAGGTACAGGGAATGCTTAGCATTGGCTCCCAGTTACTAATGGTAAGAACTGCTTAAGGCAACTGTGATTTTCCTTTTGGTAGTAATAAACAAACTTTATTACTCTTATGCAATGTGTCTGTGATTCCTTGAATGCCCATTATTGCCAAGAACGTGAGAATGAGGTTTAGACCTCCTGACAATTGGCGACCGCAAGCAGGCAATATTTGGAGTTTGCAAAGTTTTCACTTGTTGCTTCAACTTTCCCTTCCCAATGGGGACAGTAGGTGTGCATTCCCGCATCACGTCTCCCATTTTTCAGCCACTTTGTTATCACTTGCAAAGCCTGGCTGCTTACTGGGTGTGGTTGATGCCGACTCACCTCACCCCAAGCAGTTTTGAATTGCAAGCTTACAAGTGCACAGTAGCCCACCTGTGAACTAGTGCACCTGTTGTGGATCAATACACAGCACAGCGCCTTTTCAGTTTGATTTTTCATTCCCTCCCACACAATGGCACCTATCAAATATCTGTGCAGACTTGAGACTCAATGTCTCAAACTTCCTTGCCTCCCATGGAGGATGATCTGACTTCGCGTGGGACGCAAGACAATCAGAAAACCCAATACTGGGGATTTCAGCCCAGTACTCAGAGATGAAACAAACAGCCAGAAAGCAAGAAGCTAAAGGGCTGTTGGTCGCAGCTCTCTATGCTGCTTTGGAAGCCTCCGAAGTGAGATTTCAAACCCTTGAACTGCAAATCTCATCTCTTAAGCAGGAGATGGGATTGCAGGAAACTGAATACGTAAGACATGAGCAGGATTTGGAGTCTGAGCTCCAGACTCTGGGGAATGAAAAGGATTCCCTTTTGCATCACTCTGCTCAGGCAAGAGAGAAGGAACTTTGTATGTTGATGCAGGTGTGTGAAAGTTTGAGACAGGATAAGGGGCAGGCTTTGTAAATTAATGACGTGTTAAGCAGAACGAATGATCAGATGCATGAGGAGCTGGGAGAGTTACAGGACAAGATAAACCAGGCACATAATGACTTAGGAGTAGCTACTAGAGACAACTGCAAATTGAGCGCTGTGTATAGAATGTTACAGAAGCAGATGCAGGATGATGTGGATCAGAGTGTTGCACAAGTGAGTCATGAGAATTGTGAATATAAAATGGCAAAACTGCGCCATCAGCGAGAGGTGCTGGCTGGTCACGTCAAGGAGAGGGGAGGCGTAGCCCCTGCCTTGTCGACTTCATCTGAGGAGGAGGAGGAGGAGGAGGAGTCAGATGATGATATCTCCCAGTACAATGCCCAGTCACACCCCTACAATGGCCCAGACACCCCTCCGGGTCTATGTGATAACGTTGAATGCCTAAAGGCGATCACTGTTATGGTGCAGTCAGAGTGCCGGCTTTCGGCACTCTGATAACAGCGCCTGGGACAATGGTGTCAGGAGATTTTTTATGCTTTCTGTGAGGGCTGCAATCAACTAAGCCCCCATGGGGAACTTGTCCCCACCCCCATACTTCAAGTTCTTAACTCCAGGGGTGCATGTCACGGAGAGAGAAAAAATACGGGCTCGGGCTGGGTTCAATAAAATTGCACCAGCGCCCAGATCTGAACCCAGTACCGCTCCCACCCCAACCACTAGCTAATCCCTGAAGCCACGACACAGCTCAGCCATTCACCACAGTGCCACCCCTATAGCCCCTCCCAGCCCATGATCACCGTGCTAGCTCCCCCCATGCACACGTACACATGGCAACATCCTGTCGCCCAGTTCGCCCAACCCCTCATCCGGTCACCCTACCCTTCCATCGCCATGAGGGATCATGCCGGGAAGGAGTCACCATTATGGATGATGCCCTTCCCCATGCACCCACCTCATGTGATACCCACCCCTCCCCATCATCCACAACATGGCGGACCCCCATCACATGGCACCATGTCCCTATGTCATCGACAGCATGATGCTAATCATGGGCGATGCCAACATGGAAACCCCCATGATGGGGAGGAGTAGGCCCAGGCCTAGTCCCGACAGCACCACCGATCACCATTATTAATGTGGACAACAGGCAGAAGATAGAGAAAATGACTGAGAATGCCTTGGGCAACATGACCATCCACGAGAAAAACAAACGGGTCCTGTGGACTCAGATTAAACAGCTCCTACAGGAGGCTGGTACTAAGGAGGGAATGGTCCATACTGTGGCTGAAGCTGCAGCTCAGGCAGCCCTGCAGTGCACCTGAGGTAATCTACCTCCACTTGATCATCCTGATAATCCCCTACAAATGACCCACTCTGTTTAGCAAATAGCTGACAGCATTGGTTGGATGAGCCCATCCGACAACCTCAGTTGCCACATGGAAAAGGTGCATGCTAAATGTGAAATGCTTAGTCTCACTGAAGACTACCAGGTCCAGATCCTACGCCAGACCATCAGTCCTGACCTGTGGGCAAAACTCCCCGAGACTGTCTGCCAGGACAGCCACACCACCTTTGATGAAGTGGTATCTGAACTCATTACTGGATACAACCCAGGTGTGGTAGAAGTGATGCTTGCATACCCTGTGAAACAGAATGTGAAAGAAAGTCCAGAGACCTTCCAACAGAGGCTCTGGATGGCCTACCGAGCAGGGAAGCACCTTGCAGGAGAAGCTGCAGACGCGAACCTCATTGAATACAAAACCCTGTTCCTTCGGAACATGATCTCTACAGTGCGAGAAAAGGTAGAGCCAACCACTTACCCCAACACAGAGAGATTTCCCGATATTCTTCAGAAAACAAGGAGAGTTTCTCGACTCTACATCCGTGATTCAGGCTCCAGTTCCAAGAAGGTAGCCACCATGAAAGCCATTCCAGAGGACACAATGGATTACATGGTGGAAGGGCAGGCCCAAGAGAAACAGCCCCTCCCCACAGATAACCAACACCCCCAGCAGGCCCAACAACAACAGCAATCCTGGGGTGGGAACTGGAACTACCATAAGAATAAGAAACACCACAAGAAGAATAAGGGTAAACAAAAGGGACCAGGCTCTTCATATAGGGAAATAGCTAATGAGAACCGGAGTCTCTGATACCTCCTTGGGAAAGTGCGCTCTGTAGCAGACGCTGTTCCAGTACAGGCTCTTGCTGTGATACAACCAGGAGAGCAGGCCTCCACAGGCTATGGGGATATGGTAAGTCCAGGCTCTCAGGCCCCTACAGGCCTGAACCCAGAAGCGGCTCCCTATATAGCATTAGTGCAGCATGGTGAGATGGTTCACAGGAACCAGGCCCAGACTCTCTTTTAAGACCTTCCCCATGCTTCCATTGGTACAGAGTGACAATTACAGGCCCCAGTCCATATTGTAAACAAGCTGGTCTTGGATACAAATGGAAGGCCCTGCACAGAGGCTGAGGTTGGGGGCCGCCTACTCACAGTACTGCTGGATACAGGCACAGCTGTGTCTGTATTACAGGATGACAACGCAGACACGTCACCATGGTCTGCCAGAAGGAGGTCCAATATGTCTGGTGTTGACAGAACTAGGATCCTGCATACTGCTCCCTGCCATTTCCTGTTGCACTGGGACACCTGAAGGCATATCACACCTTTCAGCTGATGGTACTGCATGATCACCCTAGTATAATTTGACTTTTTGGCACCTCACGTCTGTGTGGTAGACCTAGCCAACGTGTTACTAATACAGATTCAGAGACAATATCACACCATCATGATCCCTGACTCACATGTGGCTGCGACAATCTCTGCAAACAACAAAGAATATGACATCCCAGATTTGTTCAAGAACCATGAGCTTTTCCCAAAGCTCCTTCCCATCCTACAAAGGTACCTGGAGGCATTTGCCACTAACAAGCATGATTGTGGCAGGATGCACAATGTCATTGAAGTGACAGGCCCATCACACGAGAGACAACAGCAATATTTCTTTCCACCTGAGGCCTTGCCTTCTCTTAGAGAAACGATTAAATCACTCCTCTAGCAATGTGTGATCAGGACATGTGTTTCCACTGCAAATTCCCCAGTGTGGCCTGTGAAAAACCCCATGGGTGCCTGGAGACTTACTATTGACTACAGGAGACTAAACCAGATCACCCCCAGTTGTGCCCCAGCTGTGGCATCAGCACCAGACGTGCTATGACTACTGACCCCTGACCAACAATGGTTTAGTGGCCTTGACATCTCCAATGTTTTCTGGTCATTGCCATTGGCTTCCAAAAGTCAATATAAGTTCTCCTTCACCTTTGAGGGCATGCAGTACACATGGACCTGCTTACCACAGGGGTTCCATAACAGCCCCTCCCCATTCCATCTGCACATGATGGACACCCTTGAGGGTTTCTCTACACCCCAGTGTCTTTTGCAGTATGTGGATGACCTGTTGTTGGTCACAGCCACACAGAAACATCTGAATCTCTTAGATGAACTATTGGCCCTCATTCAGAGAGCAAGCTTCAAATATAGCCCAGCAAAAGAACAACTATGTCAGAGAGATGTACTCTTTCTGGGCCTGAGAATAACAGATCAAGGCCGAAGTCCTACCTGGAAGAAGATGCAGGGATTGCAAGATCTGCCATTGCCCACCAGCGTAGCCACCCTTAGGAGATTTTTAGGTATGGTGAATTATTCTAGAGATTTTATATGTGATTTTGCTCAGAAGGCCACTTCTCTGTATGAATTACTGGAAAAGGATGTCCCTTGGAATTGCAGCCCCATTCACACTCAAGCTGTGACATCACTGAAGCAGGCTCTGGCCTCAGCTCCAGCTTTGGTTAACCCCAATCCAGCCTTGCCATTCCATCTGGAATCCACCACCTCTGACATTGCTATGTCTGCAGTGCTGGCCCAGAAGTTCCATGGCACCCTGAGACCCAATGCATATGCTTCACAGCTCTTGACCCCAGTGGAACAGAAGTTTAGCCTTTGTGAAAGGAACCTTTTGGCCACTTACTGGGCTGTCAGGCACTTTCTGTATATCATTGGGTACTTTCCACTGATCATTAATACAAATCATACTCCAACAAACTTTTTGCTATCAGATAGAGCGAAGGATGGGTCATTCTCCAATACCACACTTGACACACTGGTCCCTCCTTCTACAGGACAGAGACATCAAGGTTCACCCAACCAAAATGCCATCCATACTGGTGCATGGTCTCCTTTTCCAAGGAGAACCATATGACTGTACACTGCAGCCACCTGATCAACCAGATCAAGGTTCTTTCCTTCCTGCTACACCACAACTACTTGAGAATACCTCATTGTATTGTGTCTTTACAGATGGTTCAGCTTCCTGTTATCAGGGAGAACAGATAGCAGGAATGAGCATATTAGTAATTTATCCTTTTGGCAACACTGTTAAGATTTATGAATGTTTCAGTGTGGTATCATCACAGTATGCAGAGATGTCAGCGTTGGCCTGTGCCCTCGAGTTCATCCAGCATGGAACCGAGAATACCATAAGTTTCACAGGCTCTAACTGGGTTTGTTGCTCTCTTACAGAATTTTTTCCTTTCTGGCAGAAGAACTCCTTTATCTCTTCTGATGGCACATAGAAACATAGAATGTGACGGCAGATAAGGACCGCTTGGCCCACCTAGTCTGCCCATTTTCCTACCTAACAGATAAGCTGCAGATCCTAGTTAACCAACAGCTTACTTCTGCCTACTCCCCACTAGGACTGCCTTATGTCTGTCCCATGCATTCTTGAATTTCCCCACTGTTCTTGACTCCACGACCTCCTCAGGGAGGCTGCTCCATGCATCCACAACCCTCTCTGTGAAAAAATACTTCCTCACATTACCTCTGAGCCATCCCTTCTCTATCTTCAAATTGTGCCCCCTTGTTCTTGCACATCTCTTTGTCCAAAAGATGCTACCCTCTTGGACTTTGTTGATTCCCTTGAGGTATTTGAAAGTTTCTATCATGTCCCCTCTCTCCCTTCTTTCCTCAAGGGTATACATATTAAGCTCCTTTAATCTTTCTTTGTATGTCTTCTGGTGCAGACCCTGCACCATTTTGGTTGCCCTCCTCTGGACAGCCTCCACTCTGTCTATGTCTTTGTGGAGATGGGGTCTCCAGAACTGCACACAGTACTCCAGATCAGGTCTCACCAACTGTCTGTGCAGAGGGATAACAAATTCCTGTTTTCTACCATTGATGCCTCTCCCTATGCATCCAAGTATCCCCCCAGCCTTCCTTACTGCCTTCTCACATTGCTTGCCCACCTTTAGGTCATCTGATATAATTACCCCCAGGACCCTTTCCATTTTTACTGTTGTCAGTATCTCACCCCCCATTGTGTACTCTTCCCCTGGGTTTTTGTTTCCCAGGTGCATTACCTTGCACTTCTTTGCATTGAATCTGAGCTTCCATACATCTGACCATTCCTCCAACCTTGCCAAGTCCTTCTCATCCTTTCCACTCCATCTTGTGTATCAACCCTGTTGCAGATCTTTGTGTCATCTGCAAAGAGGCATACTTTTCCTTCCAGTTCCTCTGCAATGTCACTTATAAAGACATTAAAAAGGACCGGTCCTAGTACTGAACCCTGCGGTACCCCACTAGTAACCCTCCTTTCTTCACTGTGGACTCCATTTACTACTACCCTTTGTGTCCTGTTGTCTAGCCAATTTTTTATCCAGGCTACCACCTTGGGACCCACTCCAAGGCTGGCTAACTTGTGTATTAATCTTTTGTGTGGGACTGTATCAAATGCCTTGCTAAACTCTAAGTAGGCCATGTCCACAGCCCCTCCCTGGTCTACTACTTTGGTCACCCTGTCAAAGAAATCTATTAGATTCATCTGACATGACCTTCCCATCCTGAATCCATGCTGCCTTGGGTCCTGTGCCCCACAGGCCTCTAGGTACTCAACAATTCTTTCCTTCAGAAGAGATTCCATCATTTTCCCTACCACTGGGGTCAAACTAACTAGTCTGTAGTTTTCTGCCTCTGTCCTGCTCCCACTTTTGTGAAAAGGAATCACATCCACCCTCCTCCAGTCCACAGGTACCACCCCATCCTCCCATGATTTGTTAAAGAGAGTAGTCAGCACTGTCACTAGTTCTACCCTTAGTTCCTTTAGAATTCTTGGGTGAATCCCATCAGGCCCCATTGCTTTGTCCACCTTCAATTTTATTAGTTCTTTCAGAACCCTTTCTTCTGTAAATGGACTGGTATAGGCCCCCGTCTTCAGAGTGTTGCTCTTGTTTGGTTTAGGTACCTCCCCTCCTCTTCCTTTGTGAATACTGAGCAGAAATATTCATTCAGTATCCCTGCTTTTTCACTGTCACCCTCTACCCACATTCCCTCCCCTTTATTAAGCCTCAGTATCCCTCCTTTGGTCTTTCTTTGCTCCCTAATGTACCTATAAAAGATCTTAGCCCCCTTCTTAACAGAGTTGGCTATCCTTTCCTTGGTTTAGGCCTTTGCTATTCTGACTGCCTTCCCAGCCTCTTTCTGCTTTAACTGATAAAGTTCTTTGTCCTGCTCCTTCTGTGTTTCCTTATATTTCCTGAATGCTGTCCTTTTCTCATAACCTTCCCTGCCACCTCTTTTGAGAACCATAGCATTTTTTTCCTTCGTTGTGTTTTGTTGATTTGCTTTACACAAAGGCTTGTTGCCTCTGTGATGGCTGTTTTGATTACTCCCCATTGTTCCTCCACCCCTCTTTCTTGCCTGTTTGCTAGTGCTTTTCTGAGGCACTCTCTCATTTTCCCAAAGTCAGCCCTCCTGAAGTCTAATACTCGTGCTTTTGTATGGCTTGATTGTATGGCTGTGTTTATCGTGAACCACACTGTTTGGTAGTAGCTTGTTCAGAGATGGCTACCCACTTCTAAATCTGAGATTATTTCTCCATCCCCATTTGAGAGTACCAGGTCTAAGATTGCTCTATACCGAGTGGGTTCCATTACTAGCTGTCTGAAGCATGCCCCCTGTAGGGCATGAAGAATGACCATGCTCTTGGATGTGCCTGCAGCAAAGGTGCTCCAGTTAACATCTGGCATATTCACATCCCCCATCAACAATATCTCCCCTTTTTCTGCCATTCTAAGGAAGTCTTCTATCATTTCCTTGTACATTCCCTCCCCCTGAGATGGGGGTCTGTATGCAACCCCCATGCGGATTGTGGTGCCATTTCCTGTCTCCAGGGTGACCCAGAGTGCTTCATCTGCTGCCTGTTTACTCTTAGTTCTGTTGCTTTGATCCCTTCCTTTACATAGAGAGCTATTCCTCCTCCTCTTCTACCCTCTCTATCCCTCCTGTAGATTGTGTATCCTGGTATGTTGACATCCCAGTCATGGTTCTCTGTGTACCATGTTTCTGTGACTGACACAATATTCAGGCAACCCTCTTCCATCAAGGCCACTAGTTCAGGGAGCTTGTTACACAGACTACGGGCATTGGTACTCTTCACCCTCCACTTTTTGATGGCCTTACCCCTTTTATCCCTATTCCTGTCCTTACTGCCTTTGCCTTTTTTTACATTTACCTCTGTCCTTCTCCCTAATGACTTCTCTACCTTGGTGTTTACCTCACTAATTACTGTGTTTTGTGGGGGGAGGCTGGGATTTCCCTGCTCCTTTTCAGTGCCTCCCCCCTTGGCTAGTTTAAATGCTTGCCAATGAAGCATTTAAACCTCTCACCTAGGATTCTGGTTCCCCCCCTGGACAGATGCAGACCATAACACCAATATAGGTCTGCATCCTTCCAGGTGGCTTCCCAGTCCCTAGTGAAGCAAAAACCCTGAGCTCCACACCAGTTTTTCAAACATTTATTGAATTCCCTGGTGAGGAGTACCCTAGCATCACCCTTGCCATAGACAGGCAGCGCCTCTGAGAAAGTTACAGTATGCGCTACTTGTCTAAGGCCCCTCCCCAACTCTACAAACTCCTCTTGCACTGCTCTGATCCCATTCCTAGCCAGATCATTTGTCCCTAGGTGGACAATGACGTCCAGCTCCCTCTCTCATGCAGCTGCTCCCACGATCCTGAGGATTCACTTCCTGTCCCTCCAAGCCATGGCACCAGGCAGGCACCTTACCTCCCTCTCCCCTTTCTCCCCCATTTCTACCCCAATGATTGAGTAACCTACCAGGAGTTTGTTTCCTTCCCCATGGGGTCCCATGCCATCCTCCTGTGGGTCTCCTTTGTGAAGGTTCCCAGCATCCTCCTTGGTCTCCACTGCAGGTACCTCCATAGAGGAACCACTATCCACCAGAAGAGTGAATGAATTGTGGAGAGGTACAGCTGGAGGGATACAACTCTGTTCCACCACCCTCTCCCTCCCTGAGCCCACCCTGGCCCAGCCTCTCCTCTTTCTTGGCAACCTCTTAGGTAGTGGCATTGGCCCTGGTGGTCCCTGGGTGGGGGAGGAGGTTTCACAAATCCTGGCCAGGTCAGCCTGGAGATGGGCAACCTCCTCCCTCAGGCCAGAGAGGTGCCTGCAAATAGGGCATCATCGCAGCTTCCAGAATGTCTCCTGGAACACTGCTGCCCCACAGCCATTGCACTGCACCACTATCATGTCTTACTTTGTGTCCCCTCTCCTGTTTCTCTGTATGCTTGTGAAACACAAGGAACTGGTAATATACATTCATTCACTGGCACAGAAATTTGCAGACATACTCTATGTACACAAGGTTAAGGCCCACTCTGTACATGATCCCTATCATGCCTTTAATGACACTGCTGACACCCTTGCAAAGGAAGGAGCACAAGGGGGATGCACCTGGATGATGGATCATCCAGAGGCCTGGGCAGCTGTGCACTTCGCAGCAGTCAGGAAGAAACCTGAACCCTTCTCCCCCTTGGATTTGTCAGAAACACAGCATGATGACTCTGAACTCAAAGACATTTCAGATTCCTAGACAAAGGTACTGAGAAGAATCTACCTACCCATAACCCCTACCAAAGGTGTGAAGGTAAATTACACCTGTCCCCAGATGACAAGCTCATTTGGCACCAACCAGATGACACACCCACTAAAGTGTGGGTGGTCCCTTATCATCTCAGATCTGAGTTTCTGCACCAAATGCATGATACCACCACCACTGGTGGACACCAGGGAGTGTAAAACACACTCTTGAGACTCAAGACCACCACCTGGTGGCCTGGTATCTCAAAGGATGTCAAACAGTACATAGACAACTGCCTTGTTTGTATGCAAAACAACCCCATCCCCACAAAATAAAATACCAAACTACTACAATAGCAGCATTCTGGCCCTTGGCATGCTATGCAGATTGATTTTATTGGTCCTCTAACCAACACCAGCAGAAAAAACAAATATGCCCGTGTGGTAACTGATCTCTTCTCGAAGTGGGTTGAAGCTTTCCCCACTAAGACATGCACTGCAAAAACCACTGCCAAAATCCTGGTGGAACATATTTTCTCCAGGTGGGGCCTACCTCTCAAGGTAGACTCAGAAAAAGGAACCAGTTTTACAGGTGAACTGATGAAAGAAGACCTTGAACTCCTTGGAGTGCATCAGCAGTTCCACATACCATATCGCCCACAATCATCAGGTCAAGTAGAGAGGGCCAACAGATGGATTAAGCAAATGCTTTCCAGATTCATTGAGGACAATCCCAAGGATTGAGCTTCCCTATTGCCATTACTCCTTATGGCAATTAGGGGCACGCCCTCAGCCACCACCCAGTTAATACTCTTTGAGGTGATGACTGGTAGAAATATGAGTTTACCTGAACACCTGTTGTTTGATCTGTACACCCCCACTGCAGACCGTGTCTCAGTGGATCAATATGTGTAAAAACTCAGAAAATACTTCATACGCACTCATTTGTACACTGCAAACTGCATGGGCAAAGCCCGGCAACAGTCCAAAATTCAGTTTGACAAGCATGCACAAGAAGTGGATTGGCAAGTTGGAGATCAGGTAATGGTTCTCAGATTTGCACATCCAACACATTCCTTCTCCAATAAGTGGGAAGGGCCCTATCCAATTGTCAACAAGCTCAGTTCAGCAGTCTATCAGCAGTCTATATTATATGTGCATTGGTGGTTCAGTGGTAGAATTCTCGCCTGCCATGCTGGGGGCCCGGGTTCGATTCCCAGCCAATGCAAAGGAGAATTTAGGAGGCAGTATAGCACAGTGGTCTAAGGCTCTGAGCTGCAAATCTGGTGACATCCAGCAGACCAGACCTGGGTTTGAATCCCACAGCTTCTACTTGCATACTATGTGACCCTGAGCAAGTCACTTAACTTCCTTGTGCTCCCAGGTCGCCCCTGTAAAAAAGTTTTCAGCTTGGTGTGCTATTTCTGGTTTAACAACTAAAAAAAAATAAATAAAAAAAGGTGAGACTCATGCAAAGCAACAAACTGAGTGACAAATGGTTACATGCAAACCAGTCGAAACTGTATAAAGGAGTATAATTACTTTTTCTCACCCTATTGGGCAGAATAATACTAATTTGCTAATGTTTGATTTTCCTTGCCAGATAAACTGACAAGATTTTCTCCTCATCTTAGGAGTTATCCCCTGCATCCAAGGCATGGTAACACACCTCCTTCCTCACCTTGAGCTACCTGCAGCTACCCCAGAGGGAGTCTTCATCAATATTCCTGACAATTTGTTTATTGTCCAGGAAGGTTCAGATGCCTACCTCACTGCCTCGGTTGTTGCTCCTGATAAATCTACCCTACAAATTGAGAGACAGACCAAATCTCAAGGAAAAATACTCCCCGTGGTCAAACTCTCCAAGGGAATTTTCCATGGATGGCCCAACGCTAAATTATCCCCAAATAGTACTTTGTCCTTGCACCAAACCTCTCTTAGACATTCTGGTTTATACAATATAACTGCCTTAATTGACCCCTCATATTGTGTTTCATTGTCTAAAGATTCTGCCAGGAAATTGTGTGCTGTACACAGCATGGCCTCAGCTGCCATGTACTTATCTGTGTTACCCTTACTGAGAAACAGCTTTTGGAATGTCCAAAACAAACCCCTGATCCTCATAGTGGTCTCACAGCCACTGCTTTACCTGGCTCACTGATTAACAACTTACGATATATGAATATACCTGTTTTGTTCAACTTGGCTTACTGGAATATGAAAGAATTTGGTATGTGTCATACTACTAACACATCATTGTTTTATAGTACTTTGTTACTTGATAGCTTAGCAGCCTTTCAGATTCATAACCAAGACCCTATTGCTGGGATACATACCACCAACCATAGAGGCAATTTTAGAAGAAAACCCAAGACAGATGATCAAAGTCATAAAAGAAATACATGTGACACATCTGATGTCACTGGTGCCACAGGTACCCTCACTGGTGTCTTTGGTACTATTATGTTTATTTGGAATAAAGCAGACATCGCCACTATCAAAGCACACTCACAAAAATTTGAAACTGGTATGATCAATGACATCATACCCCCATTATTGCATGGTGTGGATGGCCTTAGTCAGGAAGAAAGAATTACTGTATACAATATGCACGACAGCACTAAGGCATTTACAGATTCTAAAGATAAGATTAAAGCCCTTATTGCCCAGAACAATAAGGAAGCAGGTAAGCAATACATTGCATGTGAAATAATATGCTTCGCCTATGAATCACATATTATCACTACCATCAACAATCTCTTCTATGATCTGGAATATGGAAGAATCCCTGACATCATATATGCTAGACACATCTCTAAATGTTATTGTCCGTACTGCAAATCCCCTAACTGTGTTGCCATGCGTATGTTACAGTCTCTTACAATTCCTATCGCTACTGCTAGGAATTTAGGTTTTGTGACCAGGCACCCTAATACTGGTCCTTGCTTTACTTCTAAGAAATGCTCTATTAAGGATACTTTGTTTGTGTCTTTTACTGTTTCTTTACTACGTTTTGATCCTACTACAGCTATATTTGATAAACTAGCATCTGTTCACTCCATTGGGCACCTCAATAATGACATTTACAGATAATGCCTTGACTTGCCTCCTCTACTGGTTTTCCATCCTCTTCTGGATGCGTGGGTCACTCCACACATCGATTGCTGTGCGAAGAAAGGGTATATTTATTTGTGTTGAAAACATATTTGATGTTATTAAACCTGTATGTGGGTATTCCCCAGACAGCATCAACTGGTCCTTTTCCATGGATGATGACATCACCACCAATGGCACAGAATACCAGTATTCAACATCTGCTCCAGACGATTCTCAATTGTACCAGTCTTATTGGAAGGAGGTTCACCACCTGTCAACACAGATTTCCAAACAGACTTATACTTGCCAAGTACAGCTACAAAAATGGAGATTGCCTACTGTTAAAATAAAATATAATTTGGATGGTGAATTTTGTGTGGTAACTAATTTTAAACAATTCACATATGGAGAAAAGACATGTATTATTAATGATTCTAATTTCTGTTTTGTACCTCACCAGATTACTATTATTGGGCACACAGTTATTACCCCTGTCCCCATTATGGACCCTGCTATCATTGATGGCAACCCTGATTATCTGCTTACTCTTTCAGAGTACCTACCCTATTTTAATGCACGCATTGATCCTTCAACTTTGACATTGAAATCACTCTTAGACAGGAAGGAAACTCATCTCATCCACATCAGCAATAAGATTTCCAAAGTTGATGAAGCAGTACATGACCTTATAAATGTTGGTGATTTGAATAGTGCACTTACTAACACTTGGTTAGAGATTACCTTTATAGGTTTTGTCATTATACAAGCATTTTTTTAGTTTTTCTTATTATCATGCTTTGCTGCCCACAGCACACACTACACCAACACTGTGAGCAGCTGGCATTCCTTTACAAGGCTCGTATGTCGGGTCTGTAAATGACACCTGCTCTCTCTCTCCACTTCCTTACTTTTGCTTGTGTTGCCTCTTTTGAGGTAACAAGGGGGGAATGTTACATGAGGTCCTTGCACCCTAATTGGTACCCCCAGGGGTACACCGCAGACAGCTAGCATTTAGGTATATGTTATACTAACATATAGGACTAAGGGCATCTACCGTATAAGAGTAGATGTCAGGATATGTATGCATATAATTGCTGCACACCTTACTTTCCAATATATGTATGTATTACTTGCTTACAAGATGCCAGAACACCTGTGTCCTCGTAGTGTTATGATATATGAGTCAGCGTTGCCATCTTCTGATGATTTGTATTACTACATGGCTATGTACAAACTGTACCTCTTTGTTTCCACAAAGTGATGACTATAACAAAATTGTATAATGTTATCTTGGACTGAAAGCCACCTCTAATTTAGCCAATAGGGCTCATCTCTGTAGCGAGAAATGTTTCTATCTTACGGTAACCATGGTAATTATCTTAGGTATATAATGTAAGACATTACGTCTTCTACCTCAGAGACCCCAGGATACACAGAGATTCCTCGAGGTATAGGGAATGCTTAGCATTGTCTCCCAGTTCCTAATGGTAGAACTGCTTAGGGCAACTGTGATTTTCCTTTTGGTTGTAATAAACACACTTTATTACTGTTCTGCAATGTGTCTGTGATTCCTTGCATGCCCATTATTGCCAAGAATCTGAGAGTGAGGTTTAGACCTCCTGACACACTCCTTGCTTTCCTTTTTCAATTACATGTCTGAAAGTCTTATTCCCCCTTAGTGACCCCTTTGCAATTCTTTCCTGTGCCTGCACCTTTGCTCCTCTCACCACCTTGCCTGCTGTCCTCTGCTTTACTAGGTATTCCTCCCTATCTTCCACACTCTGTTTCCTTATGCCACCCTTTTACCCTTCACTACCATTGCCACCTCCTTAGAGAAACATAACTCTCTTTTTTGTTTTACTGTTACTCAGTTACATCACGCAGAGGTTAATTGCTTTAGTTATGTTAGTTAGTTTAGTGATGTGAGAAAAGAGGGTGGTGGTGGATAACTCTAGTGAGAAGGGGGGGCAGTTCCAGTAAAATAGACTGAGCTGCACACTCGAGCAGACTTGATAAACCATTATGGCATGTTTCTGCTTGCTATTTTGTATGTTCATATGTAGTTATATCCTATTTTTGCCCAAAGGTCCTCCACCCCTCCCTGGAAATCCACTCCCCTTCAAGGCAGTTTCTGAGGCAGTTCTCCATTTCTGTAAAATACACCCTCCTAAAGTCCAGGACCCTCAACCTCATGTGGCCTTTGTTCCTGTCTTAATATAAATATGCTATATGGTGATCACAAAGGGAACAAGAACCCCAGAAGTTAATACTAGCTGTAATACTGGATGGGAGGGGTTAGAATGAGCACTACTTTAGAGGAAGGGGACCTTAGAGTCACAATAAGAGACTACTTCAAACAAATTAGTCAGTACAACAAGGCCTACCTCAAGGTAATCAAAAAGCTGGTGTGTACTGGGAGGGGTATGAATAGCAGGAGGAAAGGGGTAATGCTGCTTCCTTAAAGATCACTGGTGAGACCTCATCTGAAATACTGTGCCCATTTCTGGAGTTCCCACCTGAGGAAAGACAGAGACAGGCTGGAGATGGTTTAGCCTAGAGTAACCAAAATGATTCAGGGCCAACAGCGTGGATCCTATAGTGATTGGCTTAGAGCAATCAATAAGTACTTACTGGAGGCCAGAAAGGAGAAAGACAAAATAATAGAGAACGTCAAGTTCCAGAAAGGAGTAAACAAGGGAAACTGCAAAGAAATATTGTGCAGGCATGGTGTAGCAAAAAAAAGGTGATGAGTGGAAGCTGGTGGGGGAGTGATTGAGAGATTCAAGAGTAATGTGAGAAAATATTACTTTATGGAAAGAGTGGCTGAGCCATGGAACAGACTACCAGCTGAGGTGGTGGGCACAGAAACCAATAATGACTTCAAGCATGGCTGGGACAGAGTAAGGGGCTTAATAAATACTCATGGGGTGGCAGTAAGTCAGGCAGCAAGGGGGAGGTATGAGAAAGTGAAAACCACTTCTAGACAATAGGTGACTGGAAAAGATATCTGGATAAGATGTGGTAAAACATGGCAGATGGGATAGACTGCTGGGGCCTGATTCACAAAACTTTACCCCAGCACATACTCAGCCTGCACGATGAAAACTGGGTTTTGCTGCAAACTGGTTTTCATAAAAGCCTAGTTTGCACACGCAACCTGGGTTGCACTGGGGCAAAGTTTTGAGGGGACCACAATGCAAATGAGGGGGAGGAGATCTGCATATTGACACAATCCCATTATCTAAGCATTTTCTCCACACAAGGGCCTTTTTCAGGGTTCCCTTGCATGGAAAAAAGACTGTTGAGGAAAACCTCCTCTTAACTCCTTGCAAACATAGTGGTTGGCAGAGGTACTGTGCTCTCCCTTGGTAATCACCATTCCTTTGTAATAAAATTATGCCCTGGTAGTCTAGTGGTTCCTCCCCCCTCCCCGATCACCAATCACCATCCCCATATAAAAAAATAAATTCCGTTGTAGTCCAGTGGTCTCTCCCCTTCCCCAATCACTGTTCTGTTATATATTCCTGAATATTTCCCTGGTAATTCTGTGATCCCTTCCCATCCCTGATTGCCATTCTGTAAATTACTAATGAACATATCCGTGGCAGTTTAGTGGACCCTCCACCTTGACAGGTAGTGCCGTACCTCCCCACTCTCCATCCCAAAACTGAGCCAGCGACTGGTACAGCCCTCCTATCACCACCATTGCTAGCCACCAGCTAAGCTGTTCTGGAGTGCATACTGTAAGAATGCACTCCAGTACAGCTCAGTCATCGGCTGCCCATGGTGGTGAGAGAAAGGATGTGCCAGTCGCTGGCTCAGTTTTGGAATGGGGAGATGGGTGCTAGAACACTACCTGCTTGGGTGGGGGGGGTCCACTAGACCACCAGGGATATGTTCATTAGTCATTCACAGGATGGCAATTGGGGACAGGGAGGGACTACAGGGAAATTTTTAGGAATGCATAATGGGAGGGAGATCAGTGATACAGGGATGGTGATCAGCAATTAGAGAAGGGAGCAGGGACCACTGGACTACCAGGGAACTTATTTTGTTATACAGGGATGGCAATCGGTAAAGAGAACACTAGCCTACCAGAGAAATATTATATTACAACTGGCCAGTGATGGGGATTGGGGAACGGGGAGAGACCACTAGACTACTATGGAAATATTATAATTATAATGGTCTGGTGATGGAGATTGGGGAAGGGGAGGGACCACTAGAATACCAGGATAGTCATGTTATTATATGGGGATGGTGATCAGAGAATGGCAGTGGGGGCACTAAGCCATCAAGGACTGTGGCTGTGTTGGGCAGGGGCTGGGTGGGGCTGCATCAGCCACCTACAGGCTATGTAAATTGGCCCATAACGGTCATGCAAATGGCCACATAGTGCCTTGAATGCCCAATGGGATTATTTACATGGCTGCTTTCATGAATAGAAAATAGCACACCAGCATTGTTACTTGTGGGGACATTCTCCTATCTAGATGTTGAGGAAGAGCTAGTGGGGTTAGCGGTGGCTTTCTTAGGTTAGCGCTGCCCCCTCCTGTCCTTATTCACAGTTGGATAGTGCAGTGTGTTATCCGACTGTGAATAGCAACTTTTGGAACCTGTGAAATCGCAAGGCGCATGCAAATCTTTGTGCTGCACTTTGCAATTTTTTTGTGAATCTGGCCCATGGTCTTTTTCAGCCAACATTGTCTATGTTTCTATGTTTCTAGGACCCAAACATTAACCATTTCTAAAGCTTTAGACAGGTCTAAGAACAGGGCACTACTCAGAAGACCATGACCTGGAATAAATCATTGGTAAATGTATCCAGGGCAGTAGAAGTACAATGCAATTTCTGAGCCACTAAACAGTTTGGTTGCCCTGTACTGAATGTCTTCAGTCTCTTTAACATTCTTTCTGTACTGTGGTGGCTAGAGCTGGACACAGTGCTCCATGTGTTGTCAGAAAAAGGCCTTGAGCTGGGGAGAATCCCTTCCTTTGGCCTGGTTCTTGACCCCCCCCACCCCATGTATCTCATCACTGAACTTGTCTTCTTGACTCTGGCTGCACACTCTTCTGGCTGGAGCCAATAGTTCACAATTACCCCAGATCCTTTTGTTTTGTTCTGCTGTCCTCTGTTACAATGCACAGGTTATATACGTGACCTGGATTCTTCAACCCTAGATGCAGTATATTGTACTTCTCCTCGTTAAACACAAGCCCCCATTTCTCAGCCCATTGTCTTCAATCAGCAGGTCTCCCCATTGTGCTTCCACTTTCTCTGCTGTGTCTACTCTTTTTGCCACGTTAGTGATATCATCAAACCTCAGCAGCTTGCATCCGACCCTCACCTCCTGGTCATCAATAAATATGTTAAAGAGTAACAGACATATCACTGACACCCAAAGTTCTCTACTCAGCATACCCCTGCACTCTGAACGGTGACCATTCATCACCATTCTCTACTCCCTACCTGTTAGCCAACTTGTTATTCACTTCCTGTACACTTTGTGGATGCCATACTCTGCTGCTTTCTCCATGGGGTTTCCATGTGGTGCAGTGTCAATGATTTGCTAAAGTCCCAATAGGCTACATTTACCACCTGGCCCCTAGCTATAGTACCTCCCTGGTTGCTTTCTCAGTGAGGCAAGCAGTCTGGTTTGGCAGAATCTACCTATTGTGAAATTGTGCTGTGTGCTAGATAACAATGCATTTCTATCATTGTGCTGAACACATTGTATGATTCATTCCAACACTGGCGTGTTGGAGTCCTGAAAGATACCAGCAAGGGGCTCAACCAGAACCTTTTTCAATTCAAGTGATCCTTGATGCCATTACAACCCTGGGATTTTCCTGGAGGCACACTTCTCAGATATTTACCAATTAATTTAGGAGTGATTGTTTCTGTCTCCTGTTTGTCCTGCACCTCTCCCATAACTTCAACTCCAGCTGGCCATACCTTCTGACTTACAGTACTTGCAGAATAATGACACAAAGTTATTTAGTGCCACTGCTATACCCTTTACCTCTCTCGGTGGTTTCTCCTCTTCCCCCAAATGATCACTGGCCAGGCATTATCTACTTGTGTTCACTGTGAGTTGATAGAGGACTTATTACACCCCTTGATTTCTTACATTGTCCTATCTTCCAGATGATCCTTAGTCTGGGCAGTTTTAGCCCTGTATTTCTTCAGATTAAAATCTCCCAGAATTGCTACTAAGCTGCCGTTATTATTTATTTTCCATAATTTGTTATTCACAGTGCTCTGTCTGATCAGGGTGTCAATAGTATACTCCCAAGTATCTCTTTGCCTCCTTTAGTGTTATATTCAGGCAGTACATCCTGCCATGTACCATTTTATATACCTGAATTAGATAGTCTCAGATTTTGTTCTCCTCAAAACTAAATATCTGAAATTAGTCTCTTCAGCCCTCACACCACAGCAGCACAAGCCAGAATGCAATGCAGTAATACAGCAGTATATCACAAAGTGCTGCAGTATACTGCAGGAAACAATGTAATTCAATTGCAATGAAGCCCTTGTATCATGCAATATTTTGTGACATGTCATTTAATGCAAGTTACTGCATTGTATTGCGACTGGCTCCAGTGTACTTTATTGCCCTCTCAACTTCACCCATTATATTCTTATAATAATGCTTATACACGGGATGAAGCATTTTGTGATACTAATCCCATAGTTTCCTGCCAGACAAATTGGTGTACCAGTAACTGTCATGGAACTGCATTGTGTTCCTGAAGAATCCTACAAGATATCACTGGTAAAAGCTACGATAAGTACAATTCATACTGATGGATGACACTATGATCTTAGAGACCAGGAACAACAAATCACTCACATTGATGAGATTTTAAGTATCTGTTTAACAAACTAAGTATTTTTTTTTCAGGAGAACAAACTTTGACTAAAGCATATTCATGCTATATAGCCCTATGAGGATTGTCCTAAGATTTCCCTTTTGTTTTCTTTAGTATGGGAGAGAATGGAGTTTTTGTATTTCTATTAAACAACATTAGGTTTAATAGGTAACACACCTACATATAATTCTATTTAGTTATCACAGGTGTTATTATGTTGCTTTACATTCAGTTTTATTTTATTGTGGCAGACATGGAGCACATCTACCATAAGATGACATCAATGATTCTACTAATAATAAAACATTTAGAAACTTTTTATTTTGTACAAATGAATAATTCATTCAAAGGAGTACCATGTTGTGAAAATAATAAATGTCAATATGTGTAGGAATAGTTTGAAGGGAGTAGCTGTGTCATGCAGAGATGTCATATCATCAAGACTAGGGAGTCATCTTTCACATTCCATTTAATCCATTGCCATCACTGAACAAGGAAAATTGTGTAGTGTCACTTTTTAAGGCTAATACAAAATCAGTTTGTTCCTGAAGGATGAACAGCTTGACTGATGTCCCTGAAATAGTTTATATAAGAAACATTATAGCATATTTAAAGTATTAGCATTGAGGATAAGGAGGGAGATCATGGCATTGAGGGAGATGTTATCCTGAGAAATAGGTATTTACCTTTGATAAGTTTAATGGACGCAGATGTAAATGGGAATGAGAGGTACATCTCAGAGTAGTGTAGAGAAGCAGGATGAGGAGATGGGGAGAGCAGTGAGAGAAAAGTTGGAAAAATTGAGCTAGTAGTAGATACAGAGTTGATCAAGAGGGAAGTGGGGGGGCATGAAAATTCAGACATTAAGCTGAGCAATGATGGAGATGGGATGATATCTGAGAAGGCAAGTATACGGAGAGGGTTTATAAAAAATTGGAGAAGTGGAATTGTTAAAGAAATTGAATAGTGACAAGTAAACAAGAGGGAAAGGGGGAATTTTGAATGAAGAGGACCATATTCAGGGAGCAAAAGGAGCAGAATCGGTTAACATAAAATCCGCTGGGATTTTGGTGGACTGCAAGGAGTCTGAACAAGGCTGAATACTTATATTGGAGGATTCCATAATTAGAGGAATTCAATGGGGGAGGGTTGGAGAGGGGAATAGTAATATTAAGGTTGAGTGCATGCCAGGTATGATGGTGTTAAAAGACTTGCATCTTGTATGCTCACTATACTGGAAACATTGGGGGATCACCCACATTTTGGTGCGTTTGGGCACAAATGACTTGGTGGACAGCAGTCTCATGGAAATGCAAGCTAGATTAAGGGATTTGGCAAGAGTCTGGAAGCTGGAAAATAAATCTGTCTCTTTTTCAGAAGTATTTCCAGTGCCAAGGGCCAATATTGATAGAAAGGGGAGAACAAATGAGTTCAATATATGGTTAAGGGGGTGGTGTCATGAACAGAGGTTTGGTTTGGTGGGGGAATGAGGAAGGACATGGAATAAAGTAGAACTATATGCTTTGGATGGATTGCACATAAACAGGAAGGGAACAATGGTCCTGAGTGAAAAACTGTATAGCTATGCAAGGGAAATGTTAAATTTAAATGGATAAGTGGGGGAGCAGCAGGGAATATCCTAGATAGCAATCCCTGTTATAATGGGGTAGGGAATTTATTTTGATATTATTTGAAAATAAGGGATTTAAGGTGGAGATGGCTGCCTGTAAATGCTAGGGGCCCAGTTCTCAAAGCCCTGCATCTGACGCAAGGTGCTTGTACCAAACAGAGATGGTGCAAGCTGCACCTTGCATCCAGGGCTGCCTCCATGCAATTCAAGAAGGTGGCCTGCGTCAACCACAGGCCGCCTGCCCCAAACAGGGTTCTGCACCAGCCCTGCACCCTGCACAGTGCTGCGACACGGTGCTAGGTGGACTGCACCGATGCAAGCTGCAGCTTGCTATTCACAGACAGCACCCACTGGGAGATATTCTAAGCACCCTTAGACCAGCCAGGGCTGGCATAGTGGGACTTAGAATATGTTCCACTGGGGCAGTCAGCCTATGTGCCACTGTATGCTGCAGTTGCCCCCCAGTTCACTGATGGTGCTCCATCCTGCCAGGTCCTGTCACCCATCCCCAATGCCATCACTCCATCCCTGATGCTGCCTGGCCACCTGTATGTGGCATGGACATGTGTCCAATCACTGCAGTGCCCACTACCTGATGGTCTAGTGGAACCCACCCTTTAGTGCCCTGCCAGTCGCTGACTGTGGTCTGCATTGGCACCATACTGTACATATGGGTGCAGTGTCTGAGACTGGTGGCAGTCACTGTGCACATATGAACAGTAGGCACCATTTCCCATGCCACACTGGGCTTGCGATGGTCACCTCCCATGCACCAGGTGTTCACTGCAAGGGACAGAATGGTGCAAGTGTGGGGACTTAAACACCTGGACCCCTCCTGTACCCGAATCGGGTGCAGAGTCCCTAGTGTATGGGGCTTCTGCGCAGGCTGCTGTTTGCCACAGCTTGTGCCGAATGCAGCCCACTTGAGAATCGGGCCCTAGGAGTCTAAGGAATAAAATGGTGGCCCTAGAGACCATAATGGTGGATGAATGCCTAGATATTGTGGCTATAATGGAGACTTGGTGGTTGGAGCATAATTCTTGAGATGTTAGTGTTCGAGGTTACAGTCTATTCAGAAGGGACAGGGTGGATAGGTAGGGGGAGGGGTGGCATTGTATGTCAAGGAGACCATTAAATCAACAAAAGAACAGGATAAAAATTGTGAGATATAATTCCTGTGTGTCAAATTAGAGAAGCGGCCTTGCACTATATTAAGAATAGGAGCGATATATAGGCCTCCAAGCCAGGGGGAGGAGCTAGATAAGCAATTGATGCAGGTAATTCAAAGAGTGTCAAAGAAAGGGGAGTTTGTACTACTGTGGGACCTTAATATGCTTGACGTAGAATAGGGAATCCCTAAGGCAACATCCACCAAGAGTGGGGAAGTACTTGAGACATTGCAGGGATCATTTCTACAACAGCTGGTTAAGAAGCCCACAAGAGGGGAAAATATACTGGACGTTGTACTCACAAATGGGGATAGTGTTGAGATGTGGTGGCGGGAGACTGCCTGGATGCAAGTGATCCTAGCACAGTGGGTTTCAGGATACACATAGGGAGAATAACAAATAAGACCAGTACAAAGGTTTTGGACTTCAGGAGGGTGGGCTTTGAAAGAATGAGGGAGATTTACAGAGAAGAAATGGAAGGCAAAGACCAGATATAGGATGTAGAGGAATTGTGGAGATGTATCAAGGGGCAGTACTAAAAGCCACAAAACTATGTATAAGGAGGATAGGAAAAACAAAAAAGGAGGCCTCTTTGGTTTAATAAGGATGTTGTTGGGACATTAAGGAATATAAGGATATCATTCAGAAAATATAAGAAAACTCAGAGTGAAATAGACAAAGCAAATTAAAAGGAGAACCTGAGACAGGCAGGGAAATTGATTAGAAGAGCAAAAGCAGAAACAGAGGAGAGAACTGCTAAACATGCCAAAAGAGGGGATAAAACATTTTTTAGATATGTGGGGACAAGAGGAGAACCAGACAAGGGATTGTGCTATTGATCCCAAGGTGGTTGAGCATGAGCTCCAACAAAACTTTGCTGCAGTAGAGAGTTGGTTCAACAACCATGAGTTAGTCTTGAACTATAAAAAGACAAAAACCATGCTGTTTGCAACTGCACAAAGCAAGTACAGATACTATCCACTCACCGTCCTAAATGATGCTGGAGAGTTACTGGAACAAGTACCTCAATTTAAATATTTAGGGATCATGGCTGATAACACCCTGTCTTATGCCAGGCATATAGATAACTTATCCAAAGTTATCAACATGGAAACTGGGCTCCTTCACAGACATAGGCATAGTCTGACTCCTGCAGCCCTCAGCACAGCTATCATAGCTCAGGTGTCTGACTTATGGACTATGGTCTTATCATATATGGGTCAGCCACTGCCACATCCCTCAGACATATTACAATAGCACTAAATAAGGCTTGCTGGCTCCTCACAGGTGCAGGGTGTCTAACCTACACCTGTGACCTATGTGCACAGGCAAACTGGCTTAAGTTCAATGGTAGACTTTGATACCAAACCTGTCTCCTAACTAAGAAGATTACCTCTGAGCTGATGTCTCCAGGGGTTCAGGAGCTTCTCACCCCTATTACCAACTCACTTCTAACCAGAAGCCCAGTCTGCCCAATATTTCAAGATCCCTCAATGCCGTACATCCAAGGGTCAAAGGTCTTTTGCCTACTGAGCCCCACTCTAGTTCAACTCGCTTGCTATTGACGTCTCATCTGCTGCTACCTTAAGAGCCTTCAAGTGGAAATTTAAACTCTGACTTGTTTCTGACTCTGCATGTGATTGCACCCATTAACTGCTAGCGCCAACTTGCCCCAGGTCACCTTGGTACAGCCCCTGTGACTTATGTCTACTCTTTCATGCAGTTAAGCAACCTGACAAGGCCCGTGGGCTGACTTATATTCTCCCCTGCACCAGATCACCTATCACTGCCACCACTGCTCTCTCATTACCCAATATTCTCACTCTCTGTAATTGCACTTAGTTAATGGGCATACTTTTTACAATGCCCTTAAACCACCGTACATTTTCACTGTATGTAATGACTCTTGCTCTTATGTAAATTTGTAGCAGTGTAATAGTGTCTTTTTGCTGTATTGCCAATCTATTGTTTTCATTTCTTTGTTTGTGTTCTTGTTATTGTCTTGATTGTTGATGTGGAACTTACGTAAAGAGCTGTTGCTCAAAGGTATTATCTGAATAAAGAATAAATAAAAAAATTAATAAATAAAAAGTTGAGGGGGATGGGGAATAAATGTTGAGAGTGACTTGGAGAAAGTGGAGGTTCTAAATACTGTACTTATTTTTCTCTGTTTACACAGTGGAGGGGAAAGGGAAGGGAAATGAATTAAAGAGGAAGGGAGGAGAATAAGAATGTGTGATGAATCAAAGCCCATTAACCGAGGACAGAGTAAAGAAAGAACTTGGAAAATTAAAGGTAGATAAGGCAATGGGACCTGATGGTTTGCATCCAAGAGTACTTAGAGAGTTGAGAGATAAGCTGGCATCACATCTGACAAAGTTATTTAATTTATCCCTGGATGCGGGGTGGGGGTTCTAAGTGACTGGAGGATGGCAAATGTAGTACCAATTTATAAGGGGGGCTGCAGGGAGGAGGCGGGGAATTACCGCCCTGTCAGCCTCACATCAGTGGTGGGTAAGGTGATGGAGGTGTTAATAAAGGAAAGTGGTAAAATACTTAATGGACAATAAACTATTAGATGAAAAGCAACATGGCTTCACTAGTGGTAGATCTTGCTAGACAAATGAGATTTAATTTTTTAATGGGGTAACAAAGGTTATTGATCAAGGTGGGGCAGTTGATGTGGCCTACCCAGACTTCAGTAAGGCCTTTGACTCTGTTCCTCACCATAGGTAGTAAATAAGACAGAGAGCTTGGGATGGGACAGAAAATAACTAGATGGGTGGAAAACTGGCTGAAGAATAGAAGTCAGAGGGTGGTGGTAAATGGTGTACAACCTAGGATAATGAGGGAGGTGAGGGGTGTTCCTCACGAGTTAGTACTGGGACCAATCCTTTTTAACATATGTATCACTGGGATTTGAGGGGAAAGTGTGTCTTTTTGTGGATAATGGAGTTACATAATAGGGTTGACATGGCAGGAGGGGTTGAGGCCATGAGAAGAGATCTAAGCACCCTAAAGAAGTGGTCAGACATTTGGCAGCTGAAGTTCAACGCTAAGAAGTGTGAAGTGATGCATGTGGGGTGTAAAAATCCACTGGCTGTGTACTCACTGGGGGAAGAACAGATAAAGCAAACAAAACAGGAAAGGGACCTGGTGATTATAATCTCAAACAACCTTAAGGTAGGAGACCAATGTAGTAAGGCAGTAGGTAAAGCTAACAGAACGATGGCATGCATAGGAAGGGGAATAAAAAGTAGGAAGAAGGAGGTGTTGGTGCCTTTATATAAGACCATGATCAGACTGCACTTGGTGTATGGAGTACAGTTTTGGAGGCATAATTTAAGAAAGGATATAGATGTGTTGGAGAGGGTTCAGAGAAGGGCAACAAAGATGGTGCAAGATATGCAAGAGAAGCCATACAAGACTAGATAGAGAGAATTAAATCTATACCCGCTGCAGGTTAGAGGAGATAGACGTGACATGCTAGAGACTTTTAAGTACACAAAGGGAATAAATAATGTGAATGAAGGTAAATTATTCAAAAGGAAAGTAAGAATTAAAACAAGAGGTCATAATTTAAGATCGGAAGGAGAAGATTTAGGAGCAATGTAAGGAGATGTTATTTCACTAAGAGGGTGGTGGAACCCTGGAACAGATTACCTAATGAGGTGGTATGTGCAGAAACAGTGGAGGAATTCAAGAGGGCATGGCACAGACACAAGGGGTTGGCTGGTGGGCAGAGGAAAATATCCCTGGGATGTGGAGACAAGTAGGGGCGGATGAGAAATGTGCAGACTAGATGGACCAGGATGGTCCTTTTCTGCTGACACATTACTATAATACTATGATATTTGTCTTATAAAATAATTCTCAAAACTGTACTGTGTGCACTACAAAAGTGATGACTAGTTAAAATTTATTTATTTTTGTATTTATTTATTTCAAAAGTTTTACCAGGAAAGACATACTGAGTTGATAGCAACTTGTTCCCAGATGCATTATAAGGGAAGGGGGAAAATCAGTATATAACTGGGAGATGCAGTACGCTCTTGGTCTCGGTATGAGTTTCTCAATAGAGTGTGAGATAATGGACAGGTGTCCATGAGTACCCTAGGTCCTCTCCGCATCCACTGAGGGTGGTAGTTATTACATCAAGCCTAGTTGGCAAGCTGTGGATTATCACAGAGAAAACAAACTAGGTCCACTGGATCAAATACCCAAATCCCAAACACCCCAGTCCCTAACCCTACATATGACAGGGAAAATTAGCTCTGCCCTCATTGCCAAGGCCAGAAGAAGAAAACACCTCCCATGTTTGTATAATGACTGTGGAGTAGGTTACCCCAAGAAGGGGGATAGCTGCCTCTCGGTTCCCATGGGGGGTTGGCACCTGTGTGATGAGGGGAAGGGGTATACTTAATGTGCAGCTAGTGTAAGTTCATCTGATCCCCAGGGATGGGGCACAGTACAAGAGAGGATATATTTGTGGAAGGCAGAGAAGGGAATATAACAGCATAAGAGACTGGTGCTGACTCTTCCACATATAAGCAACCCAGGTCAGTGACAGCATTGGGGGATTTAAAGCATGGGTCAAAGTGAGTCACGTGATACTAACATGGGGCTAAATGAATTCCAGGTGAGCTCCATTCAGTCTGTTTATAAAATTAACTTTCCCCAGTGGTTTTTGGCCAGTTAGCACTATTTATGTTAAACTTAATAGTATTTACAGTGTCAGGGACATGGATCCAGTAGAGAGGTCCAAGAAACCTGCAATGGTCATGGCCGAAACTCCAGAAACAGAAGCAGAGTCAGAGCAGCCTATTATACCACACACTAGAGTCAAAACACCCTCACAGGAGCGCATCTCCTCCAACACCACTGACAGCTTTGCCTCAAGATCTTACAACAGAGCAATTTTTTTTAGAATTAACCACTATTAAAACCACGGTTTATGACTTAATTTCTGATTTTGAAGGGGACAGAAAATGTGTGCTAATTGGCAGCAGTTAGTAATGTTCCTAGAAAGAGAAATGAAAGACTTGCCTGCTGTCAGACATATTTAAGAGTACTTTAACAAACACTGACGTGAAAAACTGTGTTTTCAATGGTTTTCATTTTTATGGACAACATTCTGCACAGTTCTCTTCATGGAACCAGTAATATGGAGTTTATGCTATGTCACGGTTTGTGTACAGAATGCTGAATATGAGGCATTGCCCTATCAGAACCATGCTTAGAGTCCTTTGCACAAACCATGGCATAGTTAAAACTCCAGATCACAGATTCCGTGAAGAGAACAGTAACAGAATGCTGCCCATAAAAACAAAACAATACAAAATACAGTTTTTCACAATTTATTCAGGTACATTTAAATAGGGATCATTTAGGCTTATGGATATCATGTCTGTAAATGGGAACATTATGAACAGCTACCAATTAGAAATAATTTTCTGTCCTCTTTAAACTTTTTAAACCAGTGCTCCAGGAATTAGCAGTCAGAGTATCTGATGCAGAGACCCTCATCAGTTCGATGGAGGATAGACAGTCCAAAATGGAGCCTGAATTTATTCAACTTTGCTGCTCTGTGGTCAGATTAAATGAAAAAGTTGAAGATTTGGATGGGCGTTCAAGGAGAAACAGTTTAGTGCTCCTAAGGATACCTGAAAACGAGGAAGATACCAACCCAATTGATTTTCGTCCAAATGTTCAGCACAAAAGTGGCCGGCCCCTCACCTAAAGGCCCTAGTTATATCGTGGATTGGGCTCATCAAGCCCTTCACCCAAAACCAGCTCTGAGAGAGAAGCCTAGACCCTGGATTTTTAAATTTCTCAACTATTTGGATCAAGTGTATATTCTTAAGCAGGTCCGATCCCTCCAGACTCTTCAATGGGAAGGTAATTGACTCTTGCTAGTGCAAGATCTTACTTTGCAAGTCCGACAAAAATTAACAGAATATAAGGACATTAAGTCAGAGTTGTGGGCTTCTCATATTAGACATAGAATGCTCTATCCAGCCTGCCTTGAAGTCTCTACTGACACATGACCCAGATGTTTTGATTCAGCCGAACAAGCGAAGCAAGAGCTATTAAAGACCTTACCTAACCTCTTCAGATCAAAAGCTTCTGGATGATTTATATCTTCAACTTTTACTACAGGCTATGACTTGTTAAAATTCTGTACTGTTTGCATCTAATTTTGAAGATGTATAATTTTATTGATATGTTAGACATTTGAGTAGATAGCCTTTCATCATCTTCCCTGTGCCATTTCTGGAACGCTCCATATGTTTTTTTTTTCTTTTCCTTTATGTGGTGTAACTCCTTATTTGAATACAGCTCCTGTTTTTGAAGATATTGGTTATAGATGTTTGGATATGGACTTTAGCAACTGTAACATTGCATTAACTTACTTTCTTTGTTTTCCTACAGTACACATTGGGGTTACTCTGCGAATGGCATCCGACTTTTGTTCTAATGCATTGTTTTGGTGCATTTTCTGATCAATGTAGTTTTCAAGCCTTAGTGTAGATAGACTTAAGCAATATACTATGACAGGCTGTGAGTTATGTCAGAATTTACTATGCCTGGTGTGGTTTGGTCACAAGGCCACAGGCAGAGTGAGTAACCCACACCAAAAGTGGTAAATCCTGCCATGACCCACATCCTGGAGTGGTAAATTGCAAATATACAATGTCCCCTTTTTTGTGTCAGAAAAAAATAGCCAAATTTTTTTTTTCACATTTTAAGTGATTTTTATTGTTATTGCTTCACCAGAAAAAATAGTTCCCAGTTGCTCAGTAGAATAATGTCCCCCAAGAACATGCACTTTTTTATTCACCTCTAATCCATCCCCAACCCAGAATTGAGTCAGTCATAACTTTACTATTGCAGTCCCTAAGAGTTTCCCCTTCCAAAGTCCGCTGCTTACTTGCTGTTTGGTTCATGCGGTGGAGTCCTGCGACTGACCATCTCGTTGTTCATCGCTGTGTGTCAGCCCTGTATTTCTAATTCCAGAGAGTGAAGGAATTATAAGGCATTGAGCATTTTAAAAGAAAAAGTAACAGACATGCTGCATTCTGAGAGTCAGCAGTGTTCAAAGTAAATGGGTACAGTACATCAAGGAGTAAATGGAAGAGTAAACGGAGCTGGCATTTGAACACAATAGCTGTGAAGGGCTTCCTGGTGCTGTGGCTCCTGATCGGTGGTGTTCATTATTCTATTTGTTCAATGTTTTATTGGGAAAGAGGTAGTGCACTGCTAATAACAGTTTAGATAGTTTGTATGAGTTTTTTTATTCTTTTTGTGAGGGAATCGGTATGTGCGGCGGCAATTATCAGGCTACTGTTGTGGTTCACAGGACTGGGCTGTGGGGGCGGAGTGGGGTTCAGGAGAGGGCTGTGATCTCGCTGTAGATCATCTACCATCAAACAGTATTGTGAACTGTGAGGATTTCTTTTTTGTTTTCTGTTAGCAGGATTTCATGGGTGGTGGATGAATGATGGAGGTAAAGGGTATGTATTTTACAGTCTGTACAGGGTTGCGATAGGGTCATGGTTTACAGGCATTTCAAAACAGTGGGTTTGTTTTGATGGGGGGGGTCAGAATGATTCACTGTCCTTTACTGATATTTTACTACTCCTTTTTCATTTACAAACACTTTCCCCGGTTCAGCGTTCTTCACTCTATTAAAATCTGTATCTAGCTGAATAGGGATGTGAGTGCTTGGAGCCAAAACAATGTGTATGGGAATGGCCAGTACTGTGAACTGGTGAAATTAAGCATCTTGCCGTCCATTGCTGTGGTTGCGAGTCATGGAGTTGGAATGCCTTGAGTGATTTGAGCGGGACTACTTGATGTGGTTGACTGATGACTGGCACCTTTTCCTGTTGGTATACTGCAGAATTTACGACAGGTAAAATGTGCCAGTTAGTCAATCAAATTCAAGAATTCTTGGCCCCCATTGTATAATGTGCGATTTGACACTTTTTGTGCCAGAGGAGCATATCCAACCCACGGAGCTCTGCACCTGCAGACAGGTGCATGCCACCAGTATTCCAGAATGGCTGCGTCCTGTCCACAGGCACTCCCCCCAGCATGTAGCACTCTGCTGGGCTGCCAAGGTGGAGTTGCAGACCCAGGAGGGCATCCAATCGAATGCTCATCCTGGGTCCAACAGTAGATTTCTTGCAGTGGGGAAGGCACGGATGTCCACATGGCTGGTGGCCATGGAGATGAGATGTGGGTAGTACTGCCAGCCATGTCATGGCCCTGATCAGATGGGGAGCTACTGGGGTGGAGCCATGGTTTTTTGTGTGTGTGTGTGTGGGGGGGTGCTCACCAGCCTACCACACCAACTGGTGGGCGGGGAGCCACAGAGGTGGTTGGGGGGTTCATGCAGTCCTGGGGCCAGTGCCTTCATATAACTGTGTGTGGGGGGGGTAGCATACACTGGGACAGTTGGAGCTCAGCTGGGTTCTGGGGTCAGTGGCACCAGGCAGCCAATGGATGTGTAGGCAGTGGTCCCCTTGGTATGGGACAGATGCGTGGGGCGCATAGGGGACTTATGGTAGGGTTTCCCTGTTGTATTGGCTTCCCCTCATGCACCCCAGAGTGCAGCACTATGTGGCTTTGAGCATGCTGCATAGTGCTGGCACACACCCCACCCGCCCCCTACATGTTGCGGTCCATGCAGGTGGGGGATCGGGTGTGTGGGGATTGCACGCCCCCTTAGTGCATCCCGCATTGGAGGGCAAAATGGATGCAGAGTGTCTCCACGCCTTACATATGCAGTGCAGAGGTGTTCTGCACCTTCGAGCGTAGGACCCATTGTTTGCTGAACACAGTTGTTTCTCAGGATAGGCATTGTGTGTTAAACTGTTATTACTATAACTACTTCATCTTTTTTTGTAGATTAAGGGTTGCCACATTGTTTTTATTTACGTGTTTTTTCATGCCAGTAGTTCCTGGCTCTGATCATCCCTTCTAGCAGTTTAGATAACTGCATTTAATGGTGGCATTCTTTGCTGGAGTTAGACCTTTCTTTTTATTTTAATTTTTACTGTCAGCTGAGTTATTCAGCTATATATGATCTCTGATTACTTTTTTTTCTCCTCCCTTTTAACCCTAAAGGCAGTCAGCCTTTTTCCCTTAGTTCTGGGGACTGATCAGGTTTTGCTTGTTTTTTTCATTATTTTCCTGTTGCAATTTTAATATGATTTGCTCCTTCGGACATAATGCTGTACCCTTAATGTATACAGTCTATTAAAAAAGTGGGACTCCTTTCATCTAAAACTGAAAAAAATCATACTCAGGGACTTTAATATCAATTAGTTAGATAAGGCCACCAAGCCATTCGTCGATGCTGCCTCTGCCCAAGACCTAACACAAGTAGTCACCTCCCTAGCCCACCTTAACCAGCTAACAGGGTCTTCCTCCCTGCTAGACTTCGTGTTCACCAATCACCCCCACAAAATTACAAGCCCAACTGTTCCCCCAAATGCTCTTAGTGATCACTGCTCTTTTCTCTGCTCCTGGACTGGCAAGGCACCTAGCTGTCCTCATAAAATAACCTTACAATGCAAGCTGGGCCCTGGCAAACTTGCCCTTCTTAAAGCACACCTCAATGCTATGGACTGGTCCTTCATAAGAACACCCTCGACCCTGATAGGGCCCTTGACCTCTTCATCCTCTCTTTCAACACCATATGCGACGAATTTCATAAGTTTCATAAGTAAATTCAAGTTATGGGACTTGCATCCATAATGCTTGCCAATCCTATTGTTTAAAAGTAGTAGTTTTATCATGATAAAAGATGTCAAGTCTACTTTTAAACATGTCCATTCTTATACTATACCACCTTTGTTGGTAAGTTATTCCATGCAGTTACCACCCTGATTGTAAACCAGTGTTTCCTTAAATTTGTATTCCATTTTGGCAAATCTAATTGCATATTATGCCTTCTAGCACTGGTCTACCCTGGCTTGTAAGATATTCTAAGATCTTCCCTTAATGCTGTATCATTTGATATTCTGAACATCATGCATAGATCACCCCTTAATCTTCTATAATGCAAGGAATACAAATTATGTTTTGCCAATCTCTCCTCATATGATACATTTTTCATTTCAGTAACTGATTTAGTTGCCCTACACTGTACACACTCAACTCTAGCCATATCATCTCTTTTTTGGGGAGACCACACCTGAACGCAATATTCCAGGTGTGGTCTCACCAGTGCTCCATATAAGGGCACAATGACCTTCTCACTTCAACTAGAAACATCCCTCACAATGCAGTTTAAGTTCCGATTGGCTCTTTTAACCTGCTGTTTGCAATGTGTACTGAACTTTAAATCTGTGGTTATTTTAATGTCCAAATCCCTCTCTTCACATGGTACTGCTAGACTGTTGTTCCCAATATTATACATATGATTATTATTATGCAGACCTTGATGCATAATTTTGCACTTAGAGATGTTAAGTTCTAATTTGCTAGAATTTTTCCACAAACAGATTTCATTTCTAGCCTGCTGAAGAGAAAGAGCCTCAATTGTAGTAATCACGATTGTACGAAATCTACAATCATCAGCAAATTTAGAAATCCATATGTGGGGATTGCTAAGTTGCAGGGTAGAAATATAAATATTAAAAAGGTAGGGTCCCAGCACCGATCCCTGAGGCACCCTGCTAGTGACTACAGACCAATCTGACATCACTCCTTTAACCACCACTCTCTGCTTCCTCCCAGTCAGCCACACAGTTATCCATCTTAGGATGTTACTATCTATTACCACCCTAGTCAGTAAATGTATTAAGTTCTCATGGGGTAACTTATTGAATGCTTTGGCGAAGTCCATAAAGATTATGTCCACTGCTTTACCATTGTCCAATTTGTAATTAACTTTTTCATAAAAGGATAATAAATTAGTCTGGCATGATCTAGATTTAGTAAAGCCATTTTGTGCAGGGTCAGACAAGTTATTTACTGCTAAGTAATCAACAATGATATTCTTCAAGATCCCCTCCATAGCTTTGCCCATTAATGATGTCAAACTTATGGGCCTGAAATTGGCTGGCTCAAACCTAGACCCCTTTTTGAGGAGTGGGACCACTAAAGCATCCCTCCAGTCTTGAGGGACCTCACCCCTATCCAGGGATGTTTGGAATAGGAAGCTGAGTGGGAGTGTTAAGGGATCAGCACGTTCTTGTAAAATTCTGGGGTGAATATTGTCAGGATCTGGGGATTTTGTTAATGTCCAATTATTTTAGTCTACTCCTTACCTCCACAGGTATAATTATAACATTCCGCAGGGTGAGTCCTAATTCATCAGAAATAGAGTGGGTATTTCCAGAGTTAAAGACTGAACAAAAGTGGTTATTTTGGATATTCACTGTCTCTTTCTCATTTACCAGTTCTCCATTAGAGTCTTTAAATGGTCCCAGCATTGTTGAATGGCTCTTCATGCCATTTATATAAGAAAAAAATGATTTTTTTTGTTGTCCTTAATCTTAGTGGCCAGAGTAATTTCCTGCTGAGCTTTTCCCCTTTTTATAGATACTTTAACTAGTTTAGCACATATTTTATTTGCTTGGCAGTTCTTTAGAGTCTTTTCCTTTTTATATTTTTTAAATAACCTATCTTTGCTATTAATTAAATGTTTAATATGTTTATTTAACCAGCATGGATTTTAATTTTTGCCACCTGTATGTTTAATTTTGTGCTTTGGAATATACAAATTAACAAGGTAATTAAACTTTTCAAGGAGTATATTCCACATATCCTCTGTTATTTCCATTAAAATCCTTAAACCAATCCCATGATGCTAGATCTTTCCGAAGTTGGGAAGTTTGCTTTAGCTAAGTTTAGTTTAGTAACTCCCCCAGAGCTTGAAAGTAAATCTAAATTGGGAGTTAACTCCATTCCATTTAGTGTAAATACAACCTTAGAATGGTCACTGTTACCCAAAGGGGGGGGATCTGTACCCCATTTATTAAATGCCCCATATTGGTTAATACAAGATCTAGAATATTATCGCCTCTTGTATTTTCATGTACCATTTGTTCTAAACCCTGCTGATAAAATGCATCAAGATGTAGTTGTTCAATTTTATTATCCACCGTCATTAACTTCCAATCAATGTTAGGGAGATTAAAATCTCCCAACACTATTAAATTATCTGCCGGATTTAAGTTATTAAGTAAATCCAAAAAGATGAGATCCTTATCATGGGTACTAGTTGATGGTCTGTAAAATAGCCCGATCATAACTTTGGGGCCACTTAATGTTATTACAGTAACTTAATCCAAGTAGTTTCTAAGTCGAGGTCATCATAAGGTAACTGTAAGCTTTCTATGGAATTATGGACATACATTGCTATGCCCCCGCCTTTCTTATATAGTCTAGACTTATGATACAGGTTATAACCTGGAATTGATTTATCCCAAGAATCGTTGTTGTCCCACCAAGTTTTGGCAATGCAAGCTATATGTATATCATGCGATATCAAAAAGTCCTTGAATTCATCAAATTTATTTGTTAGGCTTCTGGCATTTATGAGCACTGTCCTCCAGTCCTTTACAATATTGTAATCATTACCCATGATTATATTTGGATTAGTTTCTAGCGTGGGCTGCCCCCCCCCCGCACCAGTTTAAATGGAAGTCAATAACTTTGTTCAGTTTGCTACCCAAAATCCTAGATCCTGCCAAGCTAAGATGAAGACCATCTGGTTTCAATAGAAATTTGTTACAAAAGGTAATGGAATCATCCATAAACCCAAGATTATTATTTTTGCAAAAGGTTCTTAACCAATTGTTGATTGATTTGATTGCCCGGTTTTTATATTCAAGATACCCATGTGTTGGTAATATGCCAGAGAATATAATATCTCCACCTTTTTGTTTAATTCTTTTCATTATGTCAGCTATTTTAGCCTGAAATACATTCAGGCTAGTTTTATTAACATCATTGGCACCTATATGAAAAATAACCAAGGGTTTCTCTGTATCCTCCATGAGTCCCTCTAATAAATCAGATACATCTCCCGCTTTAGCGCTGGGTAGGGTACTAACAGTAGTGCTACTCTTCCTGCCTTCACATACCACAGAATACACTCCCCTAATTATTGAATCCTCTATGACCAATATGCCCTTGGTCAAGCTCTTTTTAGTTGATAATGTGTCCTGGTTATTTACAGGGTCAAACTCTTTGTGAGTATTTCGGGGATTTTGCATTGATCTGTCCTCAAGGTCTACGTGGTCATTCAGGCATTCAAACATATTTTGGACTGGCAAGATATTCTCATTACAGCTAGTACAGTGCATTTTAGAGAGATATTTGGGTTGTGCCCATGAATTATTGACTACAGGTTGAATAGTCCCCCCCCCCAGCACAATCTGGCTGTTCCTGTTCCAACTTGCTCTTAATTTTAATCAGTTGAAATTTGGGCTTCAGATAATGCGATATCCTTGGCAACTTCATCTATAAATCTTTCTAGGATAGTAATTTCTTTCTGAGTCTCTAATCTCTATAATAATATAGCAATTTCCTTCCTTAGATTTGTAATTAAAGTGCAGTTCTCACACACAAGCTCCTTACAGGCTGATTCATCCGTAAACATTTTACATTTGATGCAAACTCTTTTTGTTTTGCTACCTCACTTTCCCTTATTTTGTGACATCCTGACAAAACTATTTGTGCTCACCAACAGTTTACTTTGATTGAATCAAATTATCATGCCCTAGTACTCTGCGTACTCAGCTGACATGCGCAGACGCACATGTCTCTGCACGTGACACTGCGTGCGCCCTGCACACACCCACCCTACTCGCTGCAGGGCTGAATAAAAGTGTGCTGTCACCTGGAAATGAAATTTACAAGGGGTCACTTGGCTTCTCTCAACAATATTGCAATGCATTTGCTATTATTAACTCGCCGTGCATTCTCCACTCATTCGTGGGAAAGGCACACAAGTGAAAACTACTCAGTTTATAAATTTAAAATGTACAGCACTGTGTAGGTATTTAGATAGCAGTGCTCTCTGCCTGTATAGAATGACAGGGCTCCTTGACACACAAATGCAATAAAATATTTCCACTTGCTTAGCTATCAAGTGCTACCCAAAGGCTCTTTCCCCAGTGTGCTGTTCCCTTTGCAGGTCAACAGCATATGCTTGCACACTTGCTGCAGGGCTGAATAAAAGCATACTGCCACCTGGAAATGAAATTTACAAGGGGTCGCTTGGCTCCTCGCAACAATGTTGCAATGTAGGCAATTAGCTACTATTAACTCGACGTGCGTTCTCCACTCGTTCGTGGGAAAGGCACACAAGTGAAAACTACTCAGTTTATAGGTTTAAAATGTACACCACTGTGTAGGTATTTAGATATCAGTGCTCTCTGCCTGCATACAATGACAGGGCTCCTTGACACACACACACACAATAAAATATTTCCACTTGCTTAGCTATCAAGTGCTACCCGCAGGCTCTTTTCCCAGTGTGCTGTTCCCTTTACAGATCAACAGCATTTGCCTCACTTACTAAAAGGATGATCAAAGGCAACCTGTTGCCTTGGATTTCGGACCATCTCCCTGCCCTCATGAAGACTAGAGATTCTCTGTGGCACCTCTCCAATAAGACTGGCCTGCCTACCAATTGACAAAAGTACAGAGAGGTCCAGAACAAATGCATGTGGGCCCTATGCAGAGCAAAAGCAGAGTATTAAAAAATCCTCCTTAACCTCTACCTGGGGCTGAGGGTGCAAATTCAGGAACAATATTAAGGATATCTGTGGAAAAGACCCTAACCCGGTCCCTACCCAGATTATGGTCAACGGGTGCATGACCTCTGATCCTACCTGTATAGCTGCAACAATGCCTTCACAAACCTCACAAACCGCAACCATGTTCTCCCTCTCAATTTCTTTGACCCTCCTATAGCCAGCTCCCCCTCCCCCCAAAGCTCCCCTTTCACCTATGCCACATCACACCCCAGTCTGCTGAGCCATACCTTAAAAAGGCCCTAAACTGCTCCAGTTACAGTAGTGACTCCCTAGACTTGAAACCCCTGCGGCTCACCCCTCTTGAGGTACTCTACCCCCTCACCCATATACTGAACTGCTCCTTATATCAGGGTAAGTTTTCCTCTAGGTAGAAATCAGCCTCCATCACCCACATATTTAAAAGTGGGGATGCTCTGTCAACAATAACTACCACCCCATCTCCATTCTCCTTCCCCTATCCAAGGCCCTAGAGCAAATTGTCTCTGATCAGCTCACTGACCATCTCAACAAATATGACCTACTCTGCAAACAGCAACACAGCTTTCACAAAGGCCACAGTACTACCACTGCCCTTCTCCAGTTTACTGCACAAATCCACTCCACCCTGGACAGGCGTTGTATCACTGGTGCTGTTTTCATCAACCTCTCTAAAGCGTTTGATACCATCAACCACTCCCTCCTATTAACCACTCTGTCCAACATCGGTTTCTCTCAGAACACTCTTGGTTGGTTCTCTGATTACCTCTCAAACCACTTTCAGCTAGTCAAAATTGGTAACACCTTATCCAGTAGGCTGCCTGTCCTCTCTGGTGTTCCACAGAGGTCCATACTAGGACCTCTACTTTTCAGCCTCTTCCTTAACTCCCTCCCCATGTCCTGCTCTGATAACCTGCTACTATACATGGATGATGCTGTCCTATTTTCCCCTGACCCTGACCCCTTTCAACTCCACCGTTACCTTCAATCCGCCTTTAGCTGTGCTGAAAATTGATTCTCTGCACAGTGCCTTATTCTCAACTATAAGAAGACCAAAGTTATGCTAGTCTCTCATCCCCTCAACACCCAGAAAGCATTTTGCACCCAAGTACTAACTGCTAATCTAACCCCCTTGGGGCAAGTCAACTCCTTTAAGTATATGAGCATCACACTAGACCCTGCGCTCATTTTCCACCAACATGTCCATCTCCTGTCTAAAGCCCTCAATGTCAGGCTGGGGTTATTGTATACCTTCAAGCACTGCCTTACCCCAGACGCCCTCAGACTCACTGTCTCCTGCTCTGTCCTCTCCCTGCTTGACTATGGCATACTTATCTATAGTGCTGCAAGCACATCTTCCCTATATAGACTCCATCTCTCCCTAAATAAAGTGTGTCACCTCATCTTGGGATGTGACCATCTCACCCATACATACTCCCTTTATAACACCACCAACTGGCTTAATTTCAACAATAGGATCAGGTTCCACATCTCCTCATGGCCAAAAATATTGCCCTCGGCCTCCCTCCCTGGGCTCGCCCCCTTAGTCCACCCAGCCCTGAAGCTTTAGCACACTCGAAGCTCTGCCAAGCCACTTCTCTTGGTTCCCTCCTGCAGTACCTCACAATTCCAAAGGTACTTCAGTTTCAGAGCTCCTTCCTTCATGAACAGCCTTCCAACCTTTCTTGTAAACAAAAATCAAATTGGCCCTTTCAAAACCAACCTTAGGGACAACCTCCAGTCTTCAAATACCTGTGATTGTTACTGAACCCCTGCCCTCTCCCCTCCTCCCTTTCCCCACTCACCAATGCCACTGACCTGCCTATCATAAGCTTCCAGGCCTAAGATATATCTCTGAGTTTTATCATGTATTTCTAACTTGTACTAATTATCCCTAGTTTCTGATTGTTACCCTTCACTGTTTCTTTGTATCAATGCTGAACTGTGTCCTTGTTGAATCGTTATGTAAAGTTTGTTCTGTACCTAATTTCTGTGATGTGGAACCTTTGCAAATGAGTCTTTGACTCAAAGGTATTTCTGAATCCTCAATAAATAAATATTGCTACTAAAATATTAGCAGGTCAGATGTGGCAGGACTGTATTGGGGTGGAGACTTGGAAGTTTCCAATGTCAGTCTGACAAGGGAGACAACTGGAAGAATCCTTCCTCCTTGGTGGCTGTCCTGGGGGGGCGGAGCAGGACTACACCACAGGAGATTGTAGTGATGCTAATTTCATTGATTGACTTTCCTGTCCTATCCAGCTTTTATCTTTACTGTAGACTTGCCTTCCCTCTCTTATTATCTTCTACTTGAACAGACTGCAGCAGGAATGAATGTTTAATGTGCACGTTATTGGTACTGGATTGTATGCCGATTGCTTTTGCTCTATAGTTGCAGAGGAGCATTCTTTCAGACCATTGGTTTGCTTTTAGACTCAACCCAAGGACGACGGCATAGAGACATGATCTGATACAGATGGCTGTTCCAATACTACCATTTTCATTAAGCTGGATAACTGAGATTTAATTCAGAGCCATGTGGCTGGGATCGATTACCTGAAGAGGCTTCTTTCCCAACGTATAGCCGCTTTTTACACCCCTGAACTTTCTTAGCCACACCATTCTTTTCCTAAATGTTGTCTGCCCAGATCATTAGAGAGAATTATTGTTTGTACCTCACTATAGTTTGGCACAGTCCCATATATTAGGTTCCTCAAGCCTCTCCCTAGCCTCTCTTGCTCCTACTGTACTTTCTTTTTAAGGAGACAGTGGGATATTTTAGTGGCTGTTCTCTAGTGATGCCACCTTTCCCTCACTGAATGAGTCCACGAGAGGAGCTGGAATCCAGTCCTATATTTGTTACCCCTACCTCTCAGTTTTGGTGATGGGCTGTTATTTATAAATAAGTTCCCCCCCCCTCTTTTATGTGGCTCCCACATCATTTTGTTCATGGCAAATTGTCTTGATTCTGAATATCAAACCTTTATTACCAAGCACCTTACTATTTCCTTGGATATGCCCTTACATGTTTTTTTTTTTATACTGATGAATTATAATTAACACTGTTGCTTTAAAGGTTTAGGTGGAGAGTCGGCCTGGTGGTACCGAGGGTTGAGGCCCTGGATGCCACACCTCACGCTACGCTGGTGACCCAGGTTCGGGAGCAAGTCCACGTAGGGGGTTAGCAGGGGTGGGAGAGGACTGAGCGTCCATAGGACAGCTCTTCTTTGCCGGGGGGATGAAGCACAATGACTGGCATAGCCTGACACCTAGCGGAGGCTAGGTGTTGACATGCCTGGTCCTGAAAGATCAGGGTTGGAGGCGGGGCAGCCGGCAGGTGTGCTGAATGTAGACACGAGCACAGTATGCCCTCTGCTGGCATTGCACGATCCACCTCTGAAGACAGAAAATGGAAAAAGTGGCACCCAGTCAAAGTCAATTGATGGCCATCTGTGTACCTGCGCTGGATCCAGGAGGTGATCACCAGTACAGATCCAGATTTGGTGGGAGGGGATTGGTCACCCCTCTGCCACCCCACCATGGAGGGGTAAGCCATGGGGTACTGGGTGATCACCCTCAATGGGAGACCGGTGCGGGTCATACAGTGGTCGGAGGTCAGGATGCAAGGACACCAGGACTGACCGGGTACCCCAAGGGAAGAAAAAATAATAAGAAAAAAAATGTTTAGGTGGAGCAAAGATGACATCAGGCTGGGGAAGTGGGATACCATAGTATGTTGGAGTCAGAGGGTGGAGAAGTGGTTAGGTGGTCCCCTCATCCTGTACTAGAGTGCTCGGGGAGTTGGGCCATAGCATCTTGCATTGGCTTGTTGAGTTATAACAGGCAGCATGCTGTGTGTTCTTTTTTTTTATTTCCTCCCTTTTTTCCTTCTCTTTTCTGTCTTGGCTGACTGTTCTTTCTATTTTCTGATTACTTTCCTCCAGGCATATGGGCGATTTGTCCCTGATTTCTTGGGTTGTGTTTTTCTGGATTTGAATAGGGTCCAACTTTCACCAGATTAGACAACTGATGGGGAAGAGTTGTGCTGGCTATTGATTTGTCTATTTTCTTTTTTGGGTGTGGTCAGGATGAAGTGAGAGATGGGGGCTTGTTGTGCCCTTGGAGGCTGCTCTTCCTTTTCTGTGGCCATGAGAGTCACATAACTTGAATGATACTTTGAGTCTAGGTGGCTGAGAAAGGTGACCTGGAAAGGCCCCCTCTCTGGTGGATGGCTCATTAAAATGTACAATATATTAATTCTTGGCCCCCAATCTATACTTTGCTCACTTTTTATCTGGTTCTCTGAGGTGCCTTGGACATCACTTTAACACTGCCCAGATAGCTTATTCACTGTGCCTAACTGTACATTTACTCTTTTTTATTCTTCCTAGTTACTACTGATCTATAAAGTATTTGAAGCTGTAACACAGCAGATGATCCTAAGTAGCAATTGCTCTGGGCACCCATGGATGGGTCTCCGAATGGAGTGGGAGGGAAGTACTGGACTGGTCATATTCGTCTTCGGACTCATTATACTGTATAGCTTCCTTCTTAAGCCTTTTTTGCCTTTAGAATCAGACTCAACACTGACTGGTCTTAGGCAGTATTTTTTTTTCAGTTCTCCAGCCTGGGTACATCACCCATCTTTCAGACTGTGTGCCCCCTTCCTTGTAGTTGGGGGTTGGAATTTATGATGGTAGCTCCCATCGTTCAGTTATTGTTACTTGTATATATTAACTTTTTTGAGGTTCATAGTTCCAAACACTTTTGAATGTTTCCTATCCCTTTTTTTTATTTTCAGCCCTTTGCAGAATCAGATAGATTCTGTCATGCCTTTTTAAAAAGTGCACTTATTTGTTCAAGTCATTTATCATTTCAGATGGTATTTGGAGGAGAAGTGATGAAATCCTCTAGGGGGAAGAATTTATACTGCCTGACTCCTTATTTATATAATATTTTTCTGAAGACTCTTATTAAGTTGATTCCATCAACTAATACAGTATAGATGTTTAATCCATTGGAGATACAGTGTGACTAATGCTATTTTTGGGATGGACACAGAGCTTCACCCACACGTCAGCATTCATGGACCAGTTTGCTGGTGAAGGTTTCTTGCCCTTACATTGTAGGGTGCTTGTGAATGTACGCTATGTGGTATGAAATATTTTGTATTTGTTTTTCATGGGAAGTGGGTGGGTGGGTTGGGAGTATTATGTTGGGTTTCTAGATATTTTCTGCTGGGGTGGGAGGGTTCCCTGTAATCTGTGTGGGTATGTATTATCTGTTACCCAGGGGTTATGTCTTTTCTGACCATTCATATTATTGTAGTTAATGGGTACTCCATGGAATGTCATTACCTGGTGTGTTAAGGGTGGGCAATTCAGAAAAAAATGTCAGGCTATCCTTAAACATCCAAAGAACCTACACTCTCTTATAGTTTTTTTGCAAGAGATCCATCTTCCTGCCAACCAAATTTCTTTATATAGATGTCTTTGGGTGGGTCAGGCATTCAGGGCTGACAATAGTAATCACCAATGGGGTGTCGGTGTTCTGCTGCACAGTCTCTTCTTTTCTCCCTCTCATCCACCACTCAAGATACAGAGAGCAGATATATTTTCATACATGGCCAGTTGGGCTCTATGGAAGTCATTATTTGTTCTATACATTTTTTTCATTTTCATTTATTCTTTGGTAACCAGGTAAAGGCATTGGACCAAAGGTCCTTTTTCAGGCCTGACCCAGACAAAAAAAAAAAACATACAAAAATACACAAATACAGTCAACAGCAATACAAAACAAAAAATACAAATTACAAATTACAGTTACAAGCAGATTTATGTAATAAATAACTTTTTAATCTTTGTTTAAAAGTTAAAACAGAGGGAGCAATCCTAACATCAAGTGGGAGTGAATTCCAATACAAGGGTGCTGCTATTGAAAAAAACTCTAGAGCTTAATCTAAGCCAAGACCTGGGGACAAAATACAGAGGTCCGTCAGCCAACCTCAGGCTGGGAAGCAATTCTTTCATTACAACAAAATCAGAAAGAGGAAAAAGGGAGCCAAAGTAAAAACATTTATACATCAGACAGCCATCAAAATATTCTATTCTGCAACTAGAGGAAAACCACCCCAACCGAGAATAAAGATTACACCGATGTGTCCTATTGGGGGCTCCTAAAATAAATCTACAAATATTATTATAGGCCACAGTTAGTGCTTGCATTTCTTTTGTACCTATGTTATAATATAAACAAGAACTGTAATCAAAATATGGAAGAAGAGAACCAATAGCAATTGCTAATCTAGTTGCCTGTGAGGAGAATGACTTATATTTGTATAACACCCCTATTCTTTGATTTACTTTCTTAACCATTGACTGAATCTGAGGTGAAAAGGTCAAACTGGGATCCAATAGTGTGCCCAAATACTTAAATTGAGACACTTGTTCAAGCAGACCACCCCAAAAATCAAATATCCTCAGTTCCGGGGTGTCCACCAACATAAATAGCGTGCCAAAAAACATAACTTTTGTTTTAGCTGAGTTCAAAACCATAGCATTTAAAGTAAGCCAAGAACAGATGGCACCAACATCCTTTTCTAGGGAACAAGAAAGTTCAGACACAGAATTCGACTGAGCACAGATTACAAGATTATCTGCATAAAGCAGTGATTCACTAAACTTACAAACTCCAGGAAGCTGATTAATAAAAATGGAAAATAACAGGGGTCCCAAAATGGACCCCTGTGGCACTCCACAACTAATTGGCAAGACATCAGAAACCACAGAACCTACTTGAACAAATTGACATCTGTTACTCAGATAATCATAGAACCAAGAAACAGCTACATCAGAAAACCCCAGCTCTTTCAATTTTGTGCAAGCCAAACCATGATCAATCAAATCAGAAGCCCTGGTTAGGTCCATGAACACTGCCCCAGTCATCAAACCCTTGTCAAACCCACGTAGGACAGTGTTCGTGAACCCAACCAAGGCCGTGCCCATACCAAAGTGCTTATGGAACCCATGTTGTTGCCTTGACAACAAATCATGGGTAACCAAATAGGCATCAATTTGCTTAGCCACTAAACGCTCAAGTAGTTTGCTAAGGGGATTCAACATTGATATTGGCCTATAATCATCCATGGAAGTAGTACAGCTCTCTTTTGGAATTAGAACCACCTTAACTTTCTTCCAGGACAGGGGAAAAACATCTGTAGCCAATGACATATTGAAAATATAACAAAGGGATCCATAATAAAGGGGATAGCCAATTTTTAGAGGTGGGCATCCAACCATTCCCCACAGTCAGTCCCTTTATTTGGGAGAGACTGCAGAAGATGACAAACTTCATTTGATGTTACTTCCTTAAACAAAAGCCTGGTTCCATCTACCAAAGGAACAGAGGAAAAGGATTTAGTATTACCAGCCTGAGGGGGAAAAAAGATCTAAACTTAGAAAGATCCGAAAATTTAGAATTTAACAATTTAACAATGTTGGGTAAGTCACCAATTTCTTTGTTGTCAACATTTAATTTCTGGATGTCAGATTTTGATTTGGTCCAAATAGTGATAGCCCTTCCTTTTTTATGGTCTGTCTCCTCTCCTAGCCCCCTGTGCTCATCTCCTATGGATACTAGAGGGGGATTGGAACCTAGTATTTGTAATGATTGTGACAGAACATATAGACTAAATCATGGCCTCCCACTGGGGCAATGTAGTCTCAGGGATTTTATCGATAGTTTAGGTTTAGCTGACCCGTGGCTAGTTTTTAACCCTACTGCCAAAGAATATACTTTTTATTCTAACCCCCACAATTCTTATTTGAGATTGGACTATTTTTTAGTTAATAATTCTTTATTAGTTACAACCTATGAATGTTAAATGGAAGCCAGGATCCTATTGGATCATTCACCGGTTAAACTTATTATACATCTTGTATATCAGTCTGATCAAGACCGTACCTGGTCTCTGAAAATCTCCCTCTTAGCTGACCCTCAAATTGTTGATAGTATGAGGGACTACATTAAGACCTTTATTGACTTCAAATGACCTTCTATACAAGCACAAGATCATGCCTGGGGGACTTTGAAATGTATGTGGTGGGGTGAGCTAATACGCTTGGCCACCAAATATAAGAAATTAACTTTCCAATGTATTAACGCCTTACTCTCTACTATTAGAGCTCTAGAGAAATATCTTTCTTATTCCACTCCTGAGAATGTATGTACTTGCCTTCCCCAGCTCAGGGCCTAGTATTCAACTTTTCTCCTAGAGCAAGCCCAACAATCCCTCAAATCCCTTAAGGCCACCTATGTTGGCCAAAGCAAAAAAGCTAGTAAAGTACTGGTCCTCAGATTATGCCAAAGGGCAGCAACTCACTGGGTTAAATCTCTATACTATCCCACAGACCCTTCTACTACAACCAAAGCGAGGGAGATGACTTGCATATTTAGCAACTATTACACACAACTCTATTCTGAAGACCAGGGGGTAGATTCAAAATATGAGTACATGGCTTCCTTTTTGAAAGGCATCCCTATGCCACATCTTTCTGAACTTGCTGTTTCAATCTTAGAAGGTCTGATAAAAGTGAGTGAAGTTAGAGAAGCCATAGCCACCCTGGCACTGGATAAGGCTCCAGATCCTGACAGATTCACCTCCAACTTTTCTAAATTTGTCTTACCCAAACCTGGAAGAGATGATTCCCTTCCTGAAAATTACAGACCTATCTCTCTCATTAATGTCGATAGGAAAATATTTGCAAAAATTCTAGCCGCTCACCTTGACCGGGTGTGGGGTGATTTGCTAGGTCCTGAACATGTGTGGTTTATGAAGGGGAGGCTTTCGAGTAACCATTTTTGCAGACTATTTCATTTAATTTCCACATCCAGGGAGAGGAATCTGGTCATGATCTTGGTCTCCCTGAATGCAGAAAAAGGCTTTGATAGAGCTTCTTGGCCCTACCTGTTTTGGATTTTAAAACTATATGGATTTCCAGACTCTTATCTTCATTGGATCCATCTTCTTTACTACCACCCTACAGCTACGGCATATTGTAATTGTGCAATTTCTGATCTTTTATACATTTCTCGGGGCACCTGACAAGGCTGCCCCTATTCCCATACCTTTTCAGTTTATATCTGGAACCTTTAACTCAGAAGATTAATTGCTTTCCTGCCATTTATTGCATTATCATAGGCCCCTAAGATTTAAATATCTTCATCTATGCTGATTATATTTTTGTTGCATTTGTCTGACCCAGCTGCATCTCTTCAATGCACTATTTTGCTTATTCAATAATTTAGCACTTTTTCCAACTATAAACTAAATTAAACTAAGATGATAGTCTTCACCCTCTCCCCTCATATTTTCAAATCCAATTTCAACTTACATTGGGAGATGCACAGTCTGTCTTATTTAGGCATTACAATTTCTTTATACTACACCCTTTTAAAATCACTTAATTTGTATTCATTAGTGAGGTGAATCTCTCAGGACCTAGACAGATGGAAATATCTTCCCCTGACCCTCTGGGGCAGATCCAACATCATAAAAATGAATGTTCTTCCTATAATTTTATATCCCCTAGGAATATTAAATATAGATTTGCCCCTTCTTTGGTTTAAGAATTTGCACTGTATACTATCTTGATTTTTAAGGGTGCACAAACCACTCCATCGCTCTTACAAAAAACTTGTACACCAGAGGGTGTAGACAGAATGAGAAGGGACCTGCAGAAACTTGAAGAATGGTCAGGGGTTTGGCAGTTGAAATTCAATGTAAGGAAGTGCAAGATAATGCATATGGGGCACAAAAACCCTGGCACAATATATCAGTTGGGGGGTGAGGATATAGCATGCACCAAGCAGGAAAGGGATCTTGGAGTTATCATCTCTGATGACCTCAAGGCAGGAAACAGTGTGACAAGGCAGCAGGTAAAGCAAATAGGATGCTGGGATGCATAGGCAGGCATCACCAGCAGGAAAAGGGAGGTCATAATTCCACTATACAAGACACTAGTGAGGCCGCACCTGGGTACACTGTGCAGTTCTGGAGACCTTACCTACGTAAGGACATAGACAGGGTAGAGAAGGTTCAGAGGAGGGCAACAAAGATGGTGCATAGTTTGCATCACAAGTCCTATTAGGACAGGTTGAAGGCACTGAACATGTACTCCCTGGAGGAGACGAGGGAGAGAGGGGATATGATAGAGACATACAAGTATCTTACAGGGAGGAACAGGGTGCAGGAATGCACTATTTTAAGAGAAAAGATGTTCCAGGACTAGGGTCATGGGATGAAGTTGGAGGAGGGGCGATTCAGAGCAAGCGTGAGGAAGAATTTCTTCACAGAACAGGTGGTGGACAAGTGGAACACCCTGCCAGAGGAAGTGGTGGGGGCTGAAACAATCACGGGATTTAAGAATGCATGGGATAGACATAAAGGAATTCTGGAGGTCAGGGGTAAGGGGCAACAGACTTCCTGGAAAACATAAACTGAACTTACAAACTTAAATGGGCAGACTGGGTGGGCCATAGGCCCTTATCTGCCGACACTGTCTATGTATCTATGTAACCCTGGAAATTTGGAGGACTCCAGCTGCCCCATCTTTTAAGCTATTACTTTGCCCTTCATGGTGCAAAATATTTTCACTAGGGATCCTCTGATGCCAAGGATCCTTCTAAATATTGTCCCCCTTGGCTCATATTTGAAAAAGAGTTGTGTTGTTTGCACCGCATAGAGCTTAAATCACTTCTCTTCTTACTTCCTAATAAGTAATTAGCTCAAATCAACACTCATATTTTGGCCCCTTCAAGCACATGCACAACTCTGCAAACATCTTAAAATTGCCTCCACTAAAGACCCTGCTTAGCCTCTTCTTTATAACCTAAACCTTACTATTAATAACAAACCCCTGTATCCAAAATATTGGGTATATTTAGGGTCTCCAGCTCTGCGACTTTATAGTGGATGGCACATTTATTTCTTTTGATCAATATCAAGACAAGGTTTGGTTCCTCAGTTTCCCTCTTTTTTTCATTTTTTACAGCTACGGCATTGCATTATTAAACACTTAGGCTCCCCTCCATAGTTCACCAAAGCCAAAAAATTTTCTGAACTTTGTCGGACCTTGTGAAGCAGGCTGATCCTGTTTCTAGAATATATAGTGCTATAGGTCAAGTAGTATGTGAATCAATATCACCAGCTGCTTTCTATTGGGTCCAGACCCTTCATATTGATCAAAACAATGACTATTGGTTCCGCATATGGGTAGACTTATACAAGTATGTTAAGATAGATTTCAACTACAGCAAATTAACATCCTGCATGGCCTTTATCTGTCACCTTTGAGGCTATATAAAATGGGAAGAGCTTAACCTCTTTAATGTCCTTGATGCAAAGAGACTGAAGGCTCCTTGCATCATATGTTATGGTCCTGCCCCAAAATTGCTGCCTTTTGGGAACTTATAAGAAGTAAGTTAGACCCATTACTTGGCCTACAGGATGCCTTCACTCCTGAGATTTGCATCTTAGGAGACTATGCCATGTTTACGGGTGATCCCTGTAAAGCACATATTGCACTGATCTCTGCAGTTACTAAATTGCTAATCCTGAGGCACTGGGAAGCTTCAACTCTTCCCACCTGACCTAAATGGATAAATGAAGCTGTTATGTTCCTCAATATTGAAAAATCTATTGCAGACTTTTATAAAGCTACCCATGTTTATAAATCTAGATGGGAAACCTTACATACTTTGCTATCCCTATCTTCATTCAGTTAACCCCTGGGTACCTTTTCAGTTTTTGTTAAGTGGATTGCAGAAATGAAGTGGCGGATTGGTGGGGGGGTTCTGTTTGTATTGTATTGTCTTTTCCTTTTTTTTTTTTGCGGTTGCTATATTTTTCTGTTTATATTCTCATATATTGTTTATGCTTAGATTGCTTTTCTCATCATTTTGCATTTGTCTAATTTGAGGCAGTATGTTTTCTTGGCTTCTGTGATGATTTTGTACCTGTGTGATGTTACCTTATAAAGTATATTAAATTGCAAAAAAAAAAAAAAAAAAGACATGGGTCATATTGGATCCACTGTTATAAAAACATGTGGGTCCAGAGATAAACTTGCTGGGTCAACACATAATCGATGGCAGATTTCGAGTAGTTCACATTCCAGTCACTTAGATACATTTACAGAGTAACTGCATCAATTTGGACAGACTGGTAAGGGGAAAAAGGGTAATTTTTGAGCAAGAGGCAACTTTCATCCTTTTGATGCATGTCAGCATGGTCCCTGACCCAGCTTTGAGGCATCGCTTCTGCTGTCTGTTTGTATGCCTACGTTAGGGAGGCACATTTGGCAAGTGAGACAAAACTTGCTATTGAGTGGCTGAATGAAATAGATATCCTTTACACCATCCATGCATCCTGACATGTGTAGACGTGGATCACCCCCACAACCTCAAACTTAGTACAGCATATGGTACAGACACACATACAGTATGTGTGATTCATCATTATTTATTTTTTCATATTTTTTCTGTAGTGTGATAGAATACAGTGTGACACTAATGTTATACTAATAAGATGTGTGCATATGATTGTAACACAGGATTATGTGTTGGTAACCTCTGGCCCTGACTAACAGTATTAGTATTACTTATGTATTTGCTTATGTAAGCCTTTAGGCACAGTTTATAGTTCTTTTCTTTGCTATGCAGCTACTATTATTCTGCAATACTAAGCATTTTGTATTGTTCTCCAAACTAGCCCTGGCTAGTTATACTCTTATCAGTTAGTACGTGCAGAAAGAAGCAAACAAGCTAACTGTTCACTGTGTTGACCTTCTATCTATGAGATTCCTGTTATTTGTGATTTTGCCTTATTTGGAATACTGTTACCTAGTAACACACTGTTCTTATCTCTCGGTATAAGAATGTATTCAAAATATAATTTTGCTGTGTATGAATCCAGAACATTATGGTATCTGGGGTCCTCTTCCAGGCTCCCTATGCTGTTTCTCTGTGTATCTGGTAAACTTTTCTTCTGCCATATATCTGACTCTGTGCTGTGTTCCTCCATAAGGTCTAGAATTCTGCTGTAACACAAGGTGACTAATCAGTGGGAAGAAAGGCTGTGGCTGACGCATGCTATTGATCTTGCTATTGTTGACCATGTCACTAGGATATTCCTAGCTTCAAACATGAAGTCTTACTGTATTCTGACATGATGCAGTTAGCACCAGCACTTGAACTGCTCCGGAGAGGATGAGTTAACTCTATGCCAACACATAGAATGTTGAGCTCAAGCTCAGTTCAAACCTCTGTCTGCTACACTTTGAAGTGTAACCATCAGATTCTTTACTCCTCCTAACTGAACAGTAGCTTCGGAGATCTCTCCTTCTCTATCGGTTCAGTCTAGTAAAAATGTCAGTTTTAAACAGCTATTTTCTCATTTTTTTTGGTTCAGATCCCTGTCTGTGGTACAGTAAGTACTTACGTAGTGGATTAGTGCTGTTCTGTGGAAATTGTAAAGTAATATTTTCAATCGGTTCAGCTGAACTGATTGTCTGTTATTTTTTCTTGAAGTTTACTTTGGTTTCTGAATTTAGTGTGAGGTACCGGTCCTTATCGGTTCTAAAAAAAAAATGTATTTTTAACATTTTTTTCAAACACCTGTGACATGATTAGAAACCGATAAGGGGCTCTTGCCTGTTTTTTGCTGAAAAAAGGGTAAGCTGTAGGATGGCTTTGTCTGAGAAACCCAAGAGAAAAACCAGGCCCATTGGGTTTCAACACTGCAGTGAGTGTGGGGAGACCTTTGCTAAGGCTGATCCCCACAACGCCTGTGTTTACTGTCTGGGTTTTGACCACCTTGATTCAGACTGCCAGATATGTAAAACTTTTTCTAAGGCTACCCTGGATAAAAGATTGGGTAGGCTTAGGGGAAAAGAGGCTGAGAAGTCCACTGACCTGGATGGCCAGCCCAGTTCGGTGACAACTGAACCTGAGGGAGTGACCTGGGCAAGACTCCCTTGGGCAAAAGGAGAGCAGTTCCTGAGGGGTCGGTTCCAGCAAAAAGAAAGAAAAAAGAGAAATCGTCCAGTTGGGATCCAGAACCACATCATCCAACTGCCAAGGAAATTGCCAGGGTGATTAGTATAGCTGAATCGCTCCGTTCCGTTCTGGCTGATACGACGCCTCGGTTCAGTCGGTTCCCCTAGTTCCGGATTATTCCCCAGAAGACTATTATAAATTGGATTTGAAGGGGGATGAGGATTATGATGATGATGATGATGATGGTATTGAAGGTCTGGATAAGCTCATAGAACTGGACATCTCCCCAGACAGACCTTCTGGTGTTTCCCCTCCTAGGCTTTCTGAGTCTCCTTCCCACTTTATGTTCTACAAAAAAGTGGCAGAAACCCTCCAGCTCCCATTAGATGAAGCTGCTGAGGAGCAAGAGGAGCCTGACTATGTCGAGATGATGGACATCCCAGAGTCAAAGAGATTAACTAGTCCCCTTTACAAATCTTTTGGGAAACAGACACAGAAGTTACTTAAAACTCCAATTTCTTTACCTCCTATGGACAGGCGAATGGACAAGAGGTATATGTTGTCAGGCCCAGGTACGGAGTACTTGTACCAGCAATGCAGCCATGTTGGGGTTGTGCAGGCTGCAGCCTTTGATAAGGCTAACATAACCTTGGCTTCACACCCCTAGATAAAGACTCCAGGAAGCATGATGACATGGCTAAAAAACAGTACATGGCCTACACAGGGACTCAGACAGGCTAACTACATGGCCTAAACAGCCAGATACCAGAAGTCCAGATGGGATACTGTTCTGAAACTGGCTAAACAGGCCTCCCCCAGCTGGCCAAGGAGCTGGAGGAGGTGGCTGCTGATGGGATTGAGGCATCTAAGATCCAGTTTCATGCTGCTGTGGACTCCAATGATGTGTCATTAAGAGTCATGGCTACATCTGTGGCTCTTCGGAGACTGGCTTGGCTCAGATGTACTAGCCTATCACAGGACACCCAGGCTAAGGCCATAGATTTCCCTGTCATCGAGAATTCTCTGTTTGGGGAGAAGACAGAGAATTATATGAAGAAAACGGATGAATACAGGACCACATGCAGGAATGCACAGGCCAAGAAAAGGCAGGCAACTCCTCAGAAGCAGCAATCTAGGGGCATGAGCAGGCCCTTTCACAGGCCTTTCTACCAGGCACAGGCCTCTTCTCCTTTTCCTCAGAAGGTGTTCTTTAGAGGGAGAGGCAGAAGGGGGATGAGCAGGGCTGCATCCTCTTCTCAGTCTAAGGCTCCTGCCGAGCAGACACAGTAATGTGTCAGCCCTAGTCAACTCCCCAATTCCTGTAGGAGGCAGACTGACTTACTAATTCCAGGACGGGAAGTCTGTTACCTCAGACAAGTGGGTCCTGGAGGTAGTAAGCCAGGGACTGGCCCTCAGCTTCAAAACATTTCTAAACATTTCTAAAGCTGAGGGTCAGGTCTTTTCCACCTGCAAACATCTCTGAAACCATTGCCCTAGAGGCAGAGGTTTTATCTCTGCTGGGTCTCACAGCCATAGAGAAAGTTCCTACACCTCACAGGGGCAAAGGTTTGTACTCCAGATATGTCCTTACCCTGAAAAAAACAGGGGAGTGGTGGCCCTAGATTTAACATACTTAAAAAAGCACCTAGTAAAGCCAAAATTCAAAATGGTGACTCTGGGAATAATTCTTCCCTCTCTAAGGCCAGGGGACTGGCATGCCTCCCTGGACCTAAAGGATGTCTATTTTCACATTCCCATCAGGTGCTCCCACAGAAAGTACCTCAGGTTTGAACTTTCCTGAGGCCATTATCAGTTCAGAGCAATGCCCTTTGGCCTAACATCAGCCCCAAGGGTGTTCACAAAATGCCTAGCAGTAGTCGCTTTTCTAAGGAGACAAAACAGTTCCATATTCCCATACCTGGACGACTGGCTCATCGTGGGTCTGTCTCCAGACCAAGTCAAGTGAAACTTGCAAGTGACCCAGTAAGTGCTTACTTCTCTAGGATTCCTTCTCAATCTTCCAAAATCAGTTCTCGAAACCAGTGCAACTCTTGACCTTCATAGGGGTAGAGTTGGATGCCATCAAAGCAAGAGCCTTGCTCCCTCTGGCAAGGGTAAAGGCCCTTGTAGAGCTGGCTTCTTCTTTTCACCTTCTGGTTTCTCGACCAGCAAGTCATTTCCTTCAGCTCCTGGGCCACATGGCAGCTTCCACTGCAGTTGTCCAAGGGGCCAGATTTCAGATGAGGGACATCCAGTTCCATTTGAGGGCTTTTTGGTCTCAGAAAAAAGATCCTCTAACCAAACTAATTCCAGTGACTCAGACTCTGATCCAGGCTCTCCAATGATGGTTGGATCTAGACAACCTCAGGCAAGGGGGGTCCCATTCATCACTTAGTCTGATTCTGTGGTTCTAACCATAGATGCTTCTCTCCTGGGGTGGGGAGCTCACCTGGGAGCCCTCACAGCTCAGGGAGTGTGGTCCCCTCTGGAGTCTCTTCTCCACATCAATCTTCTGGAGCTTAGGGCAGTGTACCTGGCTCTTCAAGCCTTCTCAGACTCAGTACAGAACAAAGGTGGTTCAGGTCAGGACAGACAACACCACCACCATGGGGTACATCAACAAGCAGGGAGGCACTTGGTCTATGGCATTGTGCATGGAAGCCATGAAATTATGGTCCCCAGCTTATTCTCTACAGACCTTTCTGGTAGCAGTCCACCTTCCAGGGAAGGACAACATGCAAGCAGATGCATTGACCAGGATTTTCAAGGGCCATCACGAATGGTCCCTGGATCCCCTAGTGTTGAAAGTTATATTTTCAAGGTGGGGCACTTCAGAGATAGATCTCTTTGCAGCCCCAGACAATCACCAACTTCCTCTCTTTTGTTGCAGACCCCCAGTCTTGGGTTCAGTCCCCCTGGATGCTCTAATTCTGGATTAGGAGGAAAGTTTCTGTATGTCTTTCCTCCTTTTTCTCTACTTTTCAAAGTTCTGGTCAAGATAAGGTCACAGCCTTGCAAAGTGATCCTGATTGCCCCAGACTGGGCCCAACAGCCTTGGCATCCTCTGTTGCTGTCCCTCATAATCCATCTTCCCCTATCTCTCCCCAGGAATCACACTCTGTTAACCTCTTCTCAGGGGAGGATTTGGTACCCCAATCTTTGGTCTCTCAATCTCAAGGCATGGCTCTTGAAGAGCTAGAATATGCAAAATTTGAATCTGTCTCAAGGAGTTGTGGACATTCTCAAAGCCTCTCGAAAACCTGCCACCGTAAAAACTTATAACTCCAAATGGAAAAGATTCAGCATTTTGTGTTCCAACAAGCACATATCCCCAGATACTGCTGACTTGACTACAGTTCTGGATTATATGGTTCATCTTAATGACTTAGGCCTCAGACCAGCTACCCTCAAGCTACACTTGTCAGCTGTTTCTGCTTTTCTGTCAGTGGGAAAGCCTTCCTCACTGGCATATCACCCTGTTTTCTGTAAATTCTTAAAAGGTTTGCTTCATACCAATCTCCCCTTTAAGGATCCTTTTGCTTGGCACCTTAATGTTTGCATTGCTCAGCTTATGCAACCCCCCTTTGAGCCTTTGGCCTCAATAGAACTTAAGTACTTGACTTGGAAAACTGTGTTCCTGGTAGCTGTTACCTCTGCAAGCTGTATCAGTGAATTGCAAGCCCTGTCAGTGGAGTCTGATTTTATCTCATTCCATAGAGATAAGGTGGTCCTTAGAACCAACAGGAGATTCTTACCCAAAGTGGTTTCAGATTTTCATCTGAACCAATCCATGTCTCTTCCAGTGTTCTTCACTGATCATTCTTCTTCAGGAGAAAGAAGATTATACAGTTTGGATGTTAAAAGGACTCTTAGTTACTGCACTGAGTGTACTAAGGCACTTAGGTTTGACTCCCTCCAGTTGTTCCTCACTTCTGGTGAAGTGGGGAAGGGTAAACCTGCTACTAAGAGAACTATTGCCAGGTGGATTGCCTCTTGTATACATTTCTGCTATGAAAAGCTAGGCAAAGTACAGCCCTCAGGCCTGAGGGCTCATTTGACTAGAGGCACAGCTGCTTCTCTGGCTGCTGCAAGATATATACCCTTATTAGAGATTTGCAAAGCAACTACCTGGAAAACAGTCCCTACATTCACCAAGTATTACTCTCTGGATATCCAGGCTAGGAGTGATGCTAGGTTTGGTACAGCAGTACTGCAGAGCCTATTCTCAAAATAGGTTTGGTACCCTCCTCCAGGGAGGTACTGCTTGGCAGTCTGCATAATGTCAGACTACAGCAAGACTTCATGTTGTTTGAAGAAAAAAATTACTCACCTTAATAATTGTTTCTTCTAATGGAGTCTTGCTGTATTCTGACCTCCATCCTTCCCTGCCTCCCCTCTCAGAACCTGTTTTTTGGGAAGTGGGCTGGCAGGCACAGTGTTGCACCTCAGGGGTGTACTTGGCACTCTCCCCTTTTTAGACAGGGGGAGTGGGTTATTTAATTTTATGTTTTGATAATTTTATATTGTTCACTACCTAGTTTTTTGTTTTGGATTTCTCAACCTGAGTCTTTTGGGGATCCAAAATATTTGGTTGCCTTTTGGCTAGTGTATTTACAATTTCCACATAGTGGGGGTAGTTAGTTAGTGTTAGCTCATATGAATCTGACAGTTACACTTCAAAGTGCAGCAGACAGAGGTTTGAACTGAGCTCGAGCTCAACGTTCTATGCTTTGGCATAGAGTTAACTTTTTCCTCTCCGGAGCAGTTCAAGTGCTGGGGATAACTACATAATATCAGAATACAGCAAGACTCCATTAGAAGAAACACAATTACTAAGGTGAGTAATTTTTTCAAGTTGTCCAAGCTGCTGCTCATGTTCTTTCCTCCAGGTGGGGTGGGGGGGTGAGTGGCCCAAGGAGGTGCCAATGTCTATGTCTTGAATAAGAGGGGTTCCTGTCAGCCTATTATGAGGGATGTATGAAGCTGCAGAGGGGTATATGCCAGATGGGTCTGACCTAGTGTCATCATAATGGAACCCAGCACCGTGTATGGAAAGGGGGAAGGAGAGGTGGATCAGTATGGGGGAGAAAAAGGGGGGAGAGGGGTAAGGGGGCTAGAGGAAGACATGGAAGGATAAGTGGATCAGGTTACCATTTTGTCTGCTGAGGAATGTGGCAAGTTATCATGGTAGCTTACACTTCCCTCTTCCAAAGAGAGGCAGGGACAAGGAACTGATGGGCTGTGGTGCAGTTCTCTATTTGCTAAATCCCAAACAATGCAATGTTAACACAGTCCAGATTTCTTTCACTGACATGGCAATAACTTGGAATCCATACGGTTGCCCGTAATGTGTTTTCCCGACAATTAATTGACCAACTTTGGTTGCCCGAAATACCATGTTTACCAACAATTTATTTCCCGAATGTAATTTTCCTGACATAGCAGCAGCAACATAGAAACTGCATTTAGAGAAACATCTGATACAACTACTAAAAAGTGCAGAAACTGAGTTGCAGTACAAAGCAGCAGAACCATATGCTTCCCAACATTGTAAAGCACATAGCAGCAGCAACATAGAAAATGCATTTAGAGAAATATCTGAAACAACTACTAAAAAGCGCAGAAACTGATTCTCGGTCTGACAGAATATTGCTAATCTTCTCTTCCCACTTAGCATATTTCTTTTTTACCGGTGACTTCAGCAGTCCACAATTAATTTTCTCGATAGTGGAGCCTGTTACCATTTGCTCATGCCTCAGTTCATTGATAAATCTTGTTACCCCCACATGTGAGCTTCCAATCAGTGTGCCCAGATGTCTGCCATGCCTCAACATTATTCTGAGTTCTGGGCATGCCATTCATTGTAAGATCATGTTAAGTTACTGCTAGACCGCAGCTCTGGATTTTCCTCCACACTATCTGTTCCAGATGAAACAAGCAACCCTTGTTTGTTGCATCAGGGAATTCAACTTTAGTAGCGTGGATTGCAGCCTGCTCGAAATCTGTAAATGAATTTGGGAGAAAGGCTGTAGTCAACAACAGTAAAACAAATCCTCCCTGTTCCTTTCTTTAAAATATAAGTAGCCAGCAACTGACAACTTGTCATGCCCGCGCTTGGAAGGAACAACAGCACAAACAACAGCCTCTTCACCACTCATGCTAGCAGACTGTTTGCTAATTTCAAATTGACTGAAAAGACGCTGAAAAGAGACTATCAATTTAAAAGTGTCCATATGTAATTAATCCTGATGTCTGCAATGCACCTGTCCAGCCAACTTTTGAGATTCAACTTCACCAAAAAGAGGGTGCAGGACTGCCAAAGTGTACGTATGTAATTAATGCAGCTTGAAGTATTTCTGCATAGCGTGGTTAAGACAAGGGTCAAACGACAGCTTTCAAGCATGAAGCTGCTTGCTCAGGGAAACAATTCATTGTATTTCTTTATTCAGTTTGGAACAAGTGCATAAGTATATAAGTGTATTTGCTGATCTTGATACACAGTGTATTGACACTATGTGATGGCTGACAGTACCATGGGCAAGTGTGCAGGCAGGATTAATGTAGTCAGGAAAATAGCATCGGGATACTATTAGATGGGAGAACGCAAGTTGGGAAGTCATACCAGACCCAATAACTTAATGTGGCAGACTTGGATCCGTGTTTGTGCAGAGCTGCAGCTGCTCCTGACACATTGATCACCTCTGCACACACGTGCTAGGGATACCTGAGAGAAAGAGATGGTAATGCTCACAGAGGAAGCCTCTCGGGTGCACGCATCAACACATGCTTGAGAAGAGGTTTGCTGCACCAGATATATGGGGAGGGGGGAGCCCTACAAGCCAGCTCTGTGAATCCATTAGGTAGGGGGTAAGCTCTCCCAACTCTGGAGAACAGCACATGTGGCATCAGACCTTCAGTATGGCATGTTCTTACTTGCTGCACTGCCAAAAGGGTGGAGTTTTGTTAGTGTCCTGGGCAGAGGCAGAGCAATTACTGCAGAAAGTAGAGCTGCATGGTGGAATTGTTTGTAGGAAACAGTTTCTCATTGTGATACCTCCCTGATTGGAAACAACAAGAAAGACTTGCACTCCAGAGTGAGGGGAATGTAACCCAGTGAAGGTGGCAAATAATGCTAAATAAGTTTCAAAATGATTGAAATAATCCAAAAAGAAATATTTATTTAGCTTAGATGACTCCAAGACTCCTACACCCAGTAATGCTGATACAGGTACACTGGCACTTCGCCAATTAAGGCTTCATCAGGGGGTGTTGCACCTGATAATGATGATGATTCTTTTTATATGCTTAATAATTAGTCACATTACTGATTTCAACCAATCAGAAGAGAGAGAATAATCCTCATTATTAGCACAAAAAAACAAGCATTTGTCAATGTTGAATGTTGATTGCATTGGTCCATTGAGCTCGCTCACTGGCCCTCTGTCACTCGCTCATTCTGTTTCTCCCTGTGCTGCAGGCTGCCCCTTTGTACTGGGCTCTTGCCTTTATTGGCACCCTTTTCTGTCCACAAAGAAATGCGCAGCTGTCCCGAAAGAGCTCCGTTGAGGTGGGTCATTCCCCCTCTCTGACTCGCTCATTCTGTTTCTCCTGGAGCTGCAGGCTGGCCTTTTGTACTGGGCCCCTTGGTGCATTGCTGCCTTTTTCTGCCCACAAAGAAATCTGCAGCAGTCCCAACACAGCTTTGTTGAGCTCACTCATTCCCACTCCCTCACTCTTTCATTCTGTGTCTCCCGCAGGTGCAGGTTGTCCTTTTGTACTGGGCTCCTGCCTGTGTTGGCAGCTTATTCTGCCCACAAAGAAATCTGCAGCAGTCCCAACACAGCTCCGTTGAGCTTGCTCACTGCCCCTCTCTCACTAGCTCGTTCCATTTCTGCTGCCGCTGTTGGCTGGCCTTTTGTATTGGGCTCCTACCTGCATTGCCACCTTTTTCTGCCCACAAAGAAATCTGCAGCATTCATAATAGAGCTCTGTTGAGGTTGCTCACTCCCCCTGTCTCACTTGCTCATTCTGTTTCTCCTGGCATTGTAGGGTGCCATTTTGTAGTTGGTTACTGCCTCTGTTGGTGCCTTTTTCTGCTCGAAAATAAATTTGCAGCAGTCCCGACAGAGCTCTGTTGAGCTTGCTCACTACCCCCTTCTCTCAATCACTCATTCTGTTTCTGCCAGCGCTGCAGGCTGCCCTTTAGTACTGGGCTCCTGCCAGCGTTGCCGCCTTCTCCTGCCCATGAAGAAATCTGCAGCAGTCACGATAGAGCTCTGTTGAGCTCACTCACTCACTCACTCACTCCCCCTCTCTCACTCATTCATTCTGTTTCTTCCACCGCTGCAGGCTGCCCTTTGTACTGGGTCCCTGTGTGCATTGCTGCCTTTTTCTGGCCACAAAGAAATCCGCTGCAGTCCCTACAGAGCTCCGGTGAGTTCACTCACTCCCTCTCCCTCACTCACTGGTTCTGTGTCTCCCGCTGCTGCAGGCTGCCCTTTTGTACTGAGTTTCTGCCTGTGTTGGTGCCTTTTTCTACCCACAAAGAGATCTGCAACAGTCCTGACACAGCTCTGTTGAGGTCGCTCACTACCCCTCTGTCACTTGCTCATTCTGTTTCTGCAGGTGCTGCAGGCTGGCTTTTTATACTGGGCTCCTGCCTGCATTGCCGCCTTTTCTTGCCCACAGAGAAATCTGCAGCAATCACAATAGACCTCCATTCAGCTCACTCACTCCCCCTCCCTCACTCGCTCATTCTGTTTCTCCTGGTGTTGCAGGCTGCCCTTTTGTAGCGGGCTCCTGCCTCTGTTGGCATCTTTTTCTGCCCATAAAGAAATCTGCAGCAGTCATGATACAGCTCCATTGAGCTCACTCACTCCCCCTCTCTCACTCATTCTGTTTCTCCTGCCACTGCAGGCTGCCCTTTTGTACTGGGCCCCTGTGTGCATTGCTGCCTTTTTCTGCCCACAATGAAATCTGCAGTAGTCCCAACACAGATCTGTTGAGCTTGGTCACTCACCCTCTCTCGCTTTTTATACTGGGCTCCTGCCTGCATTGCCGCCTTTTCTTGCCCACAGAGAAATCTGCAGCAATCACAATAGACCTCCATTGAGCTCACTCACTCCCCCTCCCTCACTCGCTCATTCTGTTTCTGCTGGCACTGCAGGCTGGTCTTTTGTGCTGGGCTCCTTCCTGTGTTGCCACCTTTTTCTGCCACAAACAAATCTACAGAAGTCATGATAGAGCTCCATTGAGCTCGCTCACTCCCCCTCTCTCACTCATTCATTGTATTTCTTCCAGCAGATCAGGCTGACCTTTTGTACTTGGCTCCTGCCTACAATGGCATCTTTTTCTGCCCCCAAAGAAATCCACAGCTGTCCTGACAGAGCTCTGTTGAGGTCGCTCACTCCACCTCTCTTATACACTCATTCTGTTTCTCCTTGTGGTGCAGGCTGCCCTTTTGAACTGGGTTCCTGCCTCTGCTGGCATCTTTTTCTGCCCACGAAGTAATCTGTTGCTCTCCCAACAGAGCTCCGTTGACCTCACTCACTCCCCCCTCTCACTCACTTGTTCCATTTCTGCTAGTGCTGCAGGCTGGCCATTTGTACGGGGCTACTGCATGCATTGCCACACTTTTCTGCCCACAAAGAAATCTGCAGCAGTCACGCTAGAGCTCCATTGAGCTTGCTCACTCCCCTCTCTCAGTCGCTCAATCGATTTCTTCCGCTGCTGCAGGCTGCCCTTTTGTACTGGGCCCCTGCATGCATTGCTGCCTTTTTCTGCCCACAAAGAAATCTGCAGCAGTGCCAAAAGAGCTCCCTTGAGCTCACTCACTCCTCCTCCCTCACTCGCTCTTTCTGTGTCTTCCAACACTGCAGGCTACTCTTTTGTACTGGGCTCCTGCCTGCGTTGGTGCCTTTTCTAGCCCACAAAGAAATCTGCAGCATTCCCTACGGAGCTCAGTTGAGCTCAGTCAATCCCCCCCACTCACTTGATCCTAATCTGTCCCAAACACTGATTTCCAACAGCGACTGCGGTATTCTGCACCAGATGCACAAAAACACATTTCGGCCAGGATGTGAAAAATGACAGCTGTACTGTTCATAAGGAGGTGTGGAAAAATGCCAGTGCTGAAAAATGTGGCATGAAAATATTACTAATTTGCGAAGTTACAAGGGTGCACAGAAACTGCACAATGCACACTCATAACACAGTCATTTTATGCAGTTTCATCGCAACATTTTCAACATAGGCATTTTAATACCTCTGCTCAAGAACAGTGTCAGTGTGATTTTCTTATTGTGTCCCAAACACTGATATCCCACAGCAATTATTGTGTGCCGGAAAAGCGAAAACACATTTCAGCCAGGATGTGAAAAATGGCAGCTGTACTGTTCATAAGGAGGTGTGTAAAAATGGCAATGTTGAAAATCTGGAGTGAAAATATTGCAAAGTTGTGAAGGTACAAGCGTGCGTGGAAATTACATACTACATACATACTAAAATGCCAGCAGAATAGGCCTAACGGTCTTTCGTGTCTGCTCGTTTGGTCAGTCCCCAACCTGGGTGCTGACCTTGCTGTCCCCCTCGCCTTCTCTGGCTTCTCCCTTCCCAGTTCGGATATTCTTGCTGCATTGGTTTTGCTTCCAGAACCCTTCCCTGTACCTGTCCCACCTCTCTTGAGCCCTCCACTGTCTCTGCCTCCACCAGCCCCTAGGCAGTGCATTCCATGGCTCCACCACCCTCTCAGTGAAGTAGCACCTCCTCCTTTCTCCCTGAATCTTCCCCTCCAGCTTCCAGCCATGCCCTCTAGTGGCCCCTTCCTCCTTCCTTCAAGCACCCCGACTGTTCCTCCCTATTTACCCTCTTCATGTACCTAAAGACCTCTATCATGTCCCCCCGGTCCCTTCTCTCTTCCAATGTGTACATATTTAGCTCTTCGAGCCTCTCCTCATAGGTCCTGTCCCCCAAGCCCCAAATCATTTTGGTTGCCCTCCTCTGGACCCTCTCCAGGAGGTTAATGTCCCACTTTAAGTGTGGCCTCCAAAACTGCACGCAGTACTCAAGGTGTGGCCTCACCAAGCAGTTATACAGAGGGAGTATCACTTCCCTCCTTCTGGAGGTGATCCCCTAGCGATGCATCCCAGCATCCTGTTGGCCTTGGCTGCTGCCCTCCTACAAGTCTCAGAGTTGTTCATCTTGACATCCACCACCACCCCAAGGTCCCTCTCAGCCATTGAGACTTGTAGCATTTCCCCCCCCAGGGTGTACACTTGACCTGGGTTTCTGGCTCAGGTGGAGTACTTGCATTTCCCTGCATTGAACCTCAGCTTCCACTTTCTAGACCATCCTTCCAGAGCCTTCAGGTCCCCCTGTAGGGCCACCCTCCCTCCTCCCCATCCACCACCCCCCAGTTTCGAGTCATCTGCAAAGAGACTCATCTCACTCCTGATTCCTGTCCTTATGTCAGATACGTAGGAGTTGAACAGAAGGGGCCCAAGGACTGATCCCTGTGGGACCCCACTAATGACCCTCCTTGGGGATGAGACTATCCCACCAACTACGACCCTCTGGGTCCGGTCCTGGAGCCAATTGCCTATCCATCTGATCATCTGGTTCCCCACCCCCATTTCTCCCAGCTTATCCAACAGGCCCATGTGAGGAACAGAGTCAAATGCCTTGCTGAAGTCCAGAAAGAGAACATCCACTGGTCTACCCAGGTCCAAGGCACTTGTCACCCAGTCATAGAACTCCACCAGGTTTGTCTGACACGATTTCCCAAGGATGAATCCATGCTGTCTATCGTCCAGGCACCCTGACTTATCCAGGTCCCCCCCTAGCCTCTCCTTGACAAAGCCCTCCATCATCTTGCCCACCACCGAGGTCAGGCTGACAGGCCTGTAGTTCTCCTGCCACCTCCCTTGATCCCCCTTGTGATGGCAGTATGCGCCACCTTCCAGTCTTGGGGCACCCACCCTGTCCTCAGAGAGATGGTGAAAGCTCTGCCAGGGGTTTTGCCAGGACATCTGCAAGTTCCTTCAGCACTCTGGGATGTAATTTATCTGGCCTCGGTGCTTTCTCCGTCTTAAGGGAGCTGAGGGCTTCCCTCACTCTCTCAGCTGTGATTTCCACTTCCGGTACCCCTTCTCCCTGCTTAGCCCTTGCCCCACTTGCCAGTAATGCCTCCCCCTCTCCCCAGACCTGCCGATCGGTAAGGGTCCCCCCCTCCTCAGTATCTCTGTCTCCTCCCATGTATGATGCAGCACCCCCTTTCCCTGGTGAAAACTGAGGTGAAGTACTCATTTAGTACCTCAGCCTGCTTCCCCGGGTCTTGTGCCCATCCCTCCCCTGATTTAATCCTGCTAATCTGCCCCTTCACCCTTCATTTTTCCCCAATGTATCTAAAGAACCCCTTGTTCCCTCTCCTAATTTCCCCTGGCCAGGTTCTGCTCCTTCCTTGCCTTAGCCACCCTCACCACTCTAGTGGCCCTTCTAGCTATCAGCTCGTATTCCCCTCGATCCCTTTCACTCCTTGAGCACTTGAATTGCTTATAGGCTGCTTTCTTTCCCCGCACCACCTCCTGGACCTTCCTGGTCCACCAACAGGGTTTTTGGGCCCTACCACATTTTCGTCTTACTCTTGCACAGGTGCTGGTAGCATCCTGCACCCCTCTCCTGATGATTTCCCACCTACTATCAGAGTCCATGTCTGACCAATCCCATCCAAATGCTCCTTAAGGATCCTTCCATTTCCTAAAATCTGCCCCCTGAAGTCAGTTACTTCCGTCTTTGTGCAGCCTTCTACCTCTCCTAGGTCCAGGCAGAACCAGACCGTGGCATGGTCACTCCCACCAATGGGTCCCTTACCTCCAGGCCCCCAATCTGGTCACTGTCTGCCAGGACCACATCCAGTATCCGTGCCTCCCTGGTCGGTTCCCTCACCTGCTGAGTTTGGAACGCGTCTTGAAAGACATCCAACAACCTCTGTTCCCTGGTCACAGAGGATGTCATAGTCTCCCAGTCTGTTCCTGGCATGGTTAAGTCCCCCAACACCACCACCGTTCCTCTGCCCAGTCTGCAGTGTCTCCTAACATCTGCCACCAGACTGTCCTCCAGCTCCTGTGCAACGCAAACTCGTAGCACACTCATTTTATGGACTTTCATCACCAAATTTTCAAAATAGGCATTTTATGACCTGTGCTAATGAACAGTGCCACTGTCATTTTCATAATGTGTCCCGACCATGGATTTTCCACCACGACTGTGCTATCCTGCACCGGAAGTGCGAAAACACATTTCAGCCAGGATCTGAAAAATGACAGCTGTACTGTTCATAAGGAGGTGCAGAACAATGGCAATGTTGAACATCTGGAGTGAAAATATTATACATTTGCAAACTTACAAGCGTGCGTGCAAACTGCGCAACACACTCTCGTAACACAGTCATTTTATGGAGTATCGGCACCAAATTTTCAACATAGGTATTTTCAGACCTCTGCTCATGAACAGTGTCACTGTCATTTTCATAATCTGTCCCAAACACTTATTTCACACAGTGACTGCGCTATTCTGCACCAGAAGTGAGAAAACACATTTCAGCCAGCATATAAAAAATGACAGCTGTACTGTTCACAAGAAGGTGTGGAAAAATGGCAATGTTGAAAATCTGGTGTGAAAAATATTGCAAATTCACAAAGATACAAGCGTGCGTAGCAACTGTGCAGCGCACATTCGTAAAACAGTCATTTTCTGGATTTTTCCACCAGATTTGCAACATAGGATTTTTGAGAGCCCACCTCATGAACACTGGTACTGTCATTTTGTTAATCAGTCCCGAAAGGTGATTCCACGCTGTGACCACAAAATCACCTTTCAGGGCCAAGTAATGCCATGACAGTGGCAAAATTCATGAGGAGGGGTCCCAAAAACCCCATGTTGAAAATTTGGTGCCAAAATTCCAAAAAATGACTGAGATATGCATCAACATTGAAAAAACCCTATTTATTCCATTATACAGCTTACCAGCATTTCCTCAGTTCGTGGTTGCCTTTGAAGAGTGCAGACATGTTCCCAGTCCACCGAAGATTGTCGTGCCAGACTCTGGAGGTAAGTAGGGATGGGGGAGTGTTGGGAAGCAGGTTGCGCAGTGGGTGGGCGTGGGTTGCAGGAGGGGGCAGGGATACCTGCGAGGGACTGTTTCCTTTTTACACAGGGGAAAAAAACAAAAAAAATCATGGGACCTTTTTTTCAGGGAATGTTGCACACGGGGATGGGCTACCAGCATGCCAATGGACTCTTTTTTGGGGGGGGTAGTTGTAGCTGATGGGGGATTGAACCCCTTGGCACACAACAAAAGGAGGGGGTCACATCATGCTGACAGGTATTGGGCACCCCCATCGGCACACAATAAAAGTGGGGGGGTGACATTATGCCAATCAGGATTGGGCACCCCCATCAGCACATACTGGTATGGGGGGTCTCATGAGCTGAGGGGGATTGGGCACCTCCTCGGCACACAAGAATTTGTGGGGGGATATGCCAATGGGGATTGGGCACCCCCATTGGCAAAAAAACAGGGAGGGGACATGATGCTGAGGGGTGGATTACCCCCTCGGCAAACAGGTGGGGAATGCAAGGGAGCCCTGCAATGAGGGGTCACTCCCTCATTGCAGCGGATGATGCTGCAATGACGAGGTGGCCCCTGATTGCAGCGGCTAAAGCTTCTCAAGGTTGTGGCATGCTGGCTGAACTAGTGTCAGCAGTAGCTTGCCATGCCATTGGGGAAAGTGGGCCAAGCCTTTAAAGGCTGTAGGGGCATTGGCCACAACAGTGCTGTGCCTCCACAACCTGCTTCTGGTAACCTGCTGCAATATGTTTCTTGCACATGCGTGCAATCAAAATAAAGAGGAAATAAAAATTAGAAACAGGTTACTACAATTAATCAAGTATGTCTACATGATTTACAAATAATTTTTTAGTTTCAGATAAAAAATGTGTATGGACCAATACGATCACAACATTTAATAAAGTTCAAAAAACAACTTTTATGATTACATTTCATTTTGTTCCTATGTTAAATATCAAGTGGGAAAAAAAACTTATTTATAATACCTTAAATGCAATACTGCAATAACAATGTGTAGCCACTCAGATTGAAGTATTTCAAAAATTCTCAGAAAAGTTCTTTTTATGGCTATATTTTATTCATTTATAAAGTAGAAAATCTTTAATTATACTGCTAAATATTTGGACCAAAGGAATTTTTGGGGGGAAAATAAATATGTATTATTGTTTATTTTTAATTTTTAATTATTTTGTTCCTTTGTATAATACCTTATACCCAATATTAATGACCCATTAGCCTAAAGGGTTCTCTAAAAAATGGAACAAAAGGAAATAAATTCTATTAAATATCCTGTTGTCAAACAAATACTTGATAACATTAGTTAGTCTGTAAAATGTTGTTGACAATCTAATCACATAAAACTATACTGCATAATGATCCATGCTTTTGTGACCTCATTGCCTTGACTACTGCAACTCCCTATACCTAGGGCTTCCAGGGGTTGATGTCCACTGCTTGCAGCTGGTGCAGAATGCTGTAGCATGATTATTGACTTGGATTTCACACACCAGTCATATTACTCCCATGATGTGTGATCTGCACTGGCTGCCTATACAGTGGTGGAACACCTTCAAGGTCAGTCTTCTGACTTACAAAGCCCTACATGGACTGGGACCAGATTATCTGCAAGAGCTCCTGGTTCCTTACAGCCCTGACCATATGCTCCACTCTACTAGTGAGGGGTTGTTAGAGGTTCCCAGGGTGTGGTCGAAGACATCTGGTGCCAGGGCTTTTATGTTCATGACGCCATCCCTGTGGAACGCTCTACCTCATCAGATTAGAGAGTACAGGAACATGGAGGGCTTCAAGACCAGTCTAAAGACTTATTTATTCAAACCAGCATTTAATATTTGAAGTTTTAGGAACTCTGAGGATTTTAATTGAAGTTGTTTTTATGTGATCTTAATGAATTGTCTGTTGATGTTCTGTATGTAAAGCGCTTTGATGTCTGAATTGCACCATATAAATAAAAATATTATTATTATTATTAACTATATAAAATCAACTGTAGGTGTAAATTCCCTTTTTAACACTTATTACTAACTTAAGGTATAAGAGTGGTATAATGCATCATTGTATTCTACTATGCATATATTAATAAATCAATTATTTTAACATGAATTTCAACTTATTTCCAGTCAAAAGCTTATCTCAAATTAGTGGCACAGATCATGTCATTTTATAACATATTAAATCCATACATGGAGATCTAATCAGAAAATTAAAAACAACAAGCAAAAAACATATTTGTAAGTTGAAAGAAAAATTAGAAGAAAAATTATCTTTTGTTGAGTACAGACAGTGGAGTTAAGGAGCCTGTTTTCCAAGTAACAGCCATCTCCATTATAGCCTGGTCTCGTGGTCTTTTATACAGTCATCTGCTCTCACTTGGTTCCATGGCTGTAAACAAACAAAAAAAAAAACAACAATAAGATAAATATCAACTTTCTAATATTCATTTTCCAAAACAAATCATATATTCCTAATGAATACTAGATGACTGGCAATGCCCGGACTTAAACCAACACTTGAACCTATTTATTGTTAAAAAATAGTTAGCTGAAGGTTATTAACAAAGACAAGGTGGTATGGGGAAGGTTACATTTTCTATCTGAATATGTGAGGTGAAATAGAGTGATGGGGAAGAAGGGGGGAGGGGGAATTGCATAATGAGAGATTGGTTTTATGATAAGACTTATAATTCCTTATAAATAAGGCTTCGGTCCCATTCTTGATTAAGTCCATCTGGGAATAGTGCTTTTAATTTATAAATCCAATATAGTTCTCTTTGTGAAAGTCTAGTTTGTCTGTCTCCCTCTCTTCTCCCAATCCTCACCTTTTCAATTCCTAGGAACTTGAGACTTTTTGGGTCACTGTTGTGGCTCTCCCACAAATGTGTTGCAACTGGGCTCTCTAAGTCCACATTCTTAATGTCTCTGACATATTCCTGTATTCTTACTTTTAACTGTCTCAAAGTCCTGCCAGCACAAAGTTTTTGACCATCGCACAATAATGCATATACCACAAAAGTAGTAACACATGAAGTAAACTGGCGGATGAGTACCAGTCTTTTCTTTGTGGGAGTCTCAAATGGGTTGCCGTGTCCTCAATATACACAAATATTTCAGTTACCACATTTGAATGAGCCTGGTGGCTTGACTGGTAACCATGTTGTGTTCCCCACTGTTTGGCTAGAAAACTGACTTCTAACCAAAATGTCATCCAGATTTCTGGCCCTTCTAAAAGAAATTCTAGATATAACTCTAATATGCTCATATAGTATCTGGTCATTTTGTTAAATTGGCCAATTAGGCTTGCCACTGAAAGGCAGGCCAGGTTACCCTGGGACCCAGCCAGGGATAAAAGCATAAGGGGAGGGTGGTGGGGGAGAAGAGGGGATAAGGAAAGGGAGGGGATTACAAGGGTAAGGGGAGGTGCCATGACCTCACTAATAGTGTCATATGACCAGGCGGGGTGCTCGCTGGCCATTGGCCAATTGGAGGGGCCAGTAGGGGTCCTAATCAGGGGTCCATAGGGGCTACTTAAGGGCATGTAACCTTCTGCTTACCCTCTTTTCTTGCTGTAAAAATTCAACTTGATTGATATACAGCACATTGCTGGTAGTTTCAAGGTAAGGGACTAAAGGCCTGGGGCCTTGCCCCTGTAATGGAATTGTTTGGTCTTCTAGGAAAGAAAAGCATGTGGCTAGTCTCTGTAGCAGAATGGTCAAAAAGCATGAAATGTGTTCTTAGGTAGCAGAGGGCTACACTAACAGCAACTGAATTAATGAATACTTGTTGAGGTGAATGGCTAGGGAAGCAAACATGGCAGTGTGAGCCCAGGTCTGGTTGTTTGATGGTAGGCATGTGGTACAATTGGCTATAGTGGCGTGCAAGCCAGTAGGTTGTTTTAGCAGGCATGGTTTTGCTACAGCTTGTGGAACTGAGGTGGCTAGCTGCTGTTTTGCTAGTGGGCTCAGAGCTTGATATCAAGGGTGGAGCACAAAGCTGCGTGCCTGAGTGAGTGTGGTTAAAAAAAAAAAAAAGATTCTAGAGAAGCTGTTTGGTGTTGGGAACTCCAGAGGTGAAGCATGGTATGGGTGCAGCTGGTTGTGTCACCTGCAGGTGGAAGGCCCAACCGGGAGAGGCATCAAAGGTGTGGGGGGGGGCCTGAATGGTTGCCCAGGTGAGACCGTGTAGATCTGCTCCAGAGGTGCATGAGTGGGCCCCCGCAGTGAGAGAGGTATGGAACGCTGAGCAGGCTGCGTGGCTGACAGCATTTTGGGATGGAAAGATGGCTGCAGGCAAGGCCAAGCAGGGCGGCATGGGTGGAACGCTTTTTTGTTGGTGGCTACATGGGTTTGGAGTGGGCCTGTGGGGAAAAGGTCACACAGCATGTGAGAAGGTGCTGTTTTTGTGAGCAGGAGCATGATGACAGAGTCAGGGAGGCCTACCGCATGGTGTCGCCTCAGGTCAGGAGGGTGAATGCTCAGTGGGTTTTTGGAGGGGGGTGAGAGTGCTTTAGGTGCTGCTGGGCAGCAGACAGTGGTCTCCTCAGGGCTGTTTCTGGAAAGCAAAGGATGAAGAGGGGGCTGGGGAGGCCTCCCACGTGGATCAGCCAGCATGTTGGGGCCGGGGGATACGCACAGTGCACTTTTGTGCTGTGGGAGAGTCAGGCCCCTAGCATGCAGCAGGTAGAAGCAATGTGTTGATCTGGCCAGGAGGCCTTGAAACAAAGGGGGGGGCCAGAGAGGCCAGCCACATGATGCGGCCACCATGTTGGGGCGGGTAGCAACATGGTGTGGTTTACACTTGGGGGTATCAGTAGCTTGGGGAGTTTGTTTCCATTTGGAATGATTATAAATCTGACAATAATGGTTTAAATCACATTTCACTGGCACATAAAGTACATCATTCTGTAGGTAAACTTGTGACCTACAGTGCTATGTTTTTGGTTTAGCGTTTTTATTAAATTGTTAAATTGTCAGTTAATAAAGATAGGAATGTCCCCAAACTTAAATTTGCCACAGCAACAAAAGACAGACCAGAGAGCAAGGGGGGGGACACTGCAGGTCAGTGGGGATAGCCTGGCTCACTGTCTGGAGAGGCCCAGCCACGTGGTGTGGCCACCATTTTGGGGTAAGCCACAGCATTTTTGTGGGTGGGAACTGAAACGGAGGGCTGACTCAGCCAGTGCCAGATGCCAGAAGCCAGGAGACATTTCAGGAAGCCCAAACCGCATGGGCACAATTTCCAGGAAAGAGAACAAAAAAATGCAGGGAACACTGGAGAGTGGGATAAGCGGGAGGCTGAGTAGGCCCCTGAAGATGGGTGTTTTATACACCAATCAGGCTACAGAAGGGGTTTGTGTTAGACAGGCCAGTGATTGGCTGGCCTGGGGGACAGTAGGCAGACTGGGCTGAGGACATGGAAGCCTGGGTGCATGGCACTGCTGACGCTTGATTTACACAGGACTTGGGAGACCATGGTAGGGAGGTTACCTTCCATGGCCATACTAGGGGAGCCTGCATGGGTGGCTGATGGGTTGCAGCATTCACATGTATTTTGTTGTGCAGCCTAGGCAGCAACAGAAGAGATGGCACCCAAGAGCCCCAGCATCCAGCGCTACCATGCTGGGGAGGCAGCAAAGCTGATGGCACAGATGATAGAGCTGATTGGAAACTAAAGAAGAGGGAGGCAGATGAGGAGGCCCAGAAGAAATGGAAGGAAGGGAATGAGTGGGCCCAGTGCTGGAAGGGGCAACAAGAGACTAAAAAGGGTGGTGCCCAGTCCCTCAGCAGCACCTGGGGCAGGAATTTAGCCCAACCCAGTCCCACTGGGACCGCAGCCAAATGGAGGAAGGATAAGGTGGACATGAACAATGAGGTGAATTTAAAAGAGTCTATTTAAGGTTTGTTGGGAGATATGGGGAGGAGGGAGGGGTGTCAAAAATGGAGATGGCTTTGCAGGCCATCAAGGAGGGTGCAAGCAGGGCAAGGACGGGGCAGGCAGTGCAGGGGGGTCGGAAGCTGTACGATGGCCAGCCAGGTTTCACACTAGGCTATCATGTGCCAGCCTCGATAAAAGAGAAAATATGGAAGGGGGAGTACGTTGATATTTTTGGTTTGCTGGGTGAAGAGACAGCCAAATGATATGAGCAAAAGGAGTCAGTAGGCAAGTCAGAGATGGATGTGGCACTGGCAGTGGTAGGGCACAAAGCTTAAGAGGCCAGGTTCAAAGGGAAGAGCATTGATAAGTGGCAAGCTGGTTTTCTGATTTATAGTGCATTGGTGCTGGAGAAGCAACCTGACCTGGCAATTTCGCTGCTGACATATATGGTGATCATAAGGGATGCATACCGAGTGAAGCTGGGTTTCAGTTGGCTTAAGCATGATGAGGCATTCTGGAAGCAGATGGCAGTGAAGGGTGACTTGAGGTGGGACTGCACCCATGCCAAGTTGTGTGTCAGGATGCTATAGGGGTCCGGCAGTGGAGCAAGGAGCAGAGCAGAGGAAAAGTTTAGCACCGTTTCATGGCATCAAGGCCTGCTGGGCTTTTAACAGGTCTTCGTGTAATTTGCCTAGCTGTAAGTTTAGGCATGTCTGCTCATGGTGCAGGTGGTCACATCCATCAACAACTTGCAGGCAGGGGGGTGACAAAATGGAACAAGCCAGTGGGCAGCCCCAGGAACAGCCCTTTTGAGGTGGAAGGGGGGAACCTGGAGGAGCCCAAGGGGCCCTGGGAGAGGGGGATACACATCCAATTCCAGTTAGAATTAGGTCAGAGCATGGGAAGGGGCAGTGATTCTATGCCCTGGCCCAGACAGCCATCAAACTGGGGGTGGTGGAGGCTTGTACCGAGAGATACCCCAACAGGAGAGGGGCAGAGTTGCCAAGATTAGGTTTTCTGGGTGGTTTTCCACTGGGGTTTGAGGGGGCACAGGTGAGGATGAGGGCTAAGAATTTGGGTTCTGTAAAAGGTAAGGAGGACATAGTCTGGGGAAAGATTCAGAAGAAGGTGAGGGTAGGGAGGGTGGAGGGGCTGATGGACGAATCCCCCTGCAAGATGTTCTGGGTGTCACCCTTGGGGGTGGTACCTAAAAAGCAAGTGGGGGAGTTCTGGCTCAGACACCACCTGTCCTACCCAGAGGGATCCCAGAAGCTCTCAGCATGGTCTCTTATGCTTCATTGGACCAGGTGATGGAGCTGATACGGGCAGCCAAGGGGGCCTTGCTGGCAAAGACGGACATCGAGTCCACATTCCAGCTGTTACCAGTACACCCTGCAGACTGGGACCTACTTGGTTTCCAGTTTGGGGGCAGGATTTTTTTCAATAAGGCGATGCCCATGGGCTGCTCTATGGCATGTTCGACATTTGAGGCTTTCAGTTCATGGGTGCAATGGGTGTTTGGATCATAGTACTGGCACAGGAGGGTTGTCCATTACCTGGATGATTTTCTGTTGATCGGGACCAGCCAAGCGGAGACCCAGAGAATGTTAACAGATTTACAGGACATGTGCAACACCATAGGGACCCCCCTGGCAGTAGGTAAAACTGAGGGCCCAGCATGCAGGTTGGAGTTTCTAGGGATCAAGGTAGACACTGAACAGGAGTGTTTTTGCCTGCCAGGGGATACGGTGGCATAGCTTAAGGGGCAACTTGCACTAGTGAGGTGGAGGAGGAGGAGGGTGCCACTGGTACAGGTACAACAGCTACTGGGGCACCTTAATTTCACCTGCAAGGCCATAAACCCGGGAAGGCCTTTATGAGAAGGTTGTGGAGGGTCACAGGCAAGGTGAAGCTACCTCATCACTGGGTGGACATCAACAGGGGCATTAAGGAGGACCTACAGGTGTGGGAGGTTTTTCTGGAGTCCTACAATGGGGTGACGTTTGGGCAGGAAGAGTGGGCCTCCAGTGCAGACCTGGAGATATACATGGATACAGCCGGGAGTCTTGAGATGGGAGCTTACTTTCAAGGTGAGTGTATTTCAGAGGCATGGCTGGTCCGATGGCAAGAGTGGGGATGAACAAAGGACATCACATTCCTTGAGATTTTCCCAGTATGGGTGGCCTTGGAGGTATGGGGTACATGGATGGCAGGGCATCGCATTCTACTTTGGTGTGATAACAAAGGTGTGGTAGAGGTGATCAACAGGCAGAGTGGCTGGATGGAATCAGTGGGGTGGTTGTTAAGGTGCATGGTTTTATTGCGCCTGCAACTTAACCTGTCCTTTAAGGCAAAGCACATTGAGGGGACACAGAATGAGGTAGCTGACTGTCTTTCTCATTTTCGGATGGAACAGTTCCAAGAGTTGGCACCACAGGCCACGCCTACCTGGACCAGGGTGCCGGACTGACTGTAGGTGGTTGGAGGGAGAAGGCCAGGGCCTTGAACAGAGGGTTGTGGTCAGCCAGCACCCTGAAGGCCTATGAGGGGGCTTGGGTGAGCTTCCAGGCATTTTGAGCCAGGATGGGGTGGGAGACATGTGAACCAGTCCGGGAAGAGCACGTCATGCAGTACATAGTGGAAAAATGGGAGGAAGTGGTGGCTCACGCCACCATGAGGATCCAGCTGGCAGGTATCAGCTAGATTTGCAGGGATCGGCATTGGGCAGATGCAGCGGTTGGCCAGGCCATCAAGCGGATGTTTTCAGGTTGGCAGAGGGGACAGGGAAGGCGGCAGGATGGGAGACAGCCCTTAATGGAGCCCCAGCTCTCAAAGGATCTAGCAGTGTTGGGCCACATCTGCAGTTCTGAAAATGAGGCCTGTTTGATCAGGGACATATTTGCTGTCATGGCAAAAGGGGCCTTCAGGGTTGGAGAAATGGTGGCATGCAGAAAGGGAGCAGTTGCTGCGGGCTTGCAAGAGGGGATTGTGAGAGTGGAAGATGAGAAGGTGGTGATTTTGCTGCGGACATCCAAAATGGACCAACCAGTCAAGGGCACTACCATGGAGCTATGCAGAGAAGCAGAAGCAGGGGTCATGCAGTCCAGGCCATGGGGGACTATGCAAGGATTCGGGGATGAGGAAGAGGGTCCTAGTTTGTGCATGGAGATGGGTCCCTGGTGATGGGTTTTCATGGAGGTGCAGTACTGAAGAAGGCGGTGGCATTATTCTGGGAGAATCCCAGCGAATACGCCCCACACTCCTTCAGAATTGGTGTGGCTTCAGAGTTGGCTGCTACAGGAGCGGGAGAGAGTGAGGTCAAGCAGGTGGGGAGATGGACATCAAACTGTTACAAGAGATATGTGAGGTGCTGACATTGGCTAATTGCTGTCCCTTTGTTCTCTTCCCACAACAGACTCCAAGAGACAGGTGTGGATCGTGGGGCACTCATTCATCTATTGGGCAGAGAGATTTTCAGCCACCACAAGGATGGGGACACAGTTGCACCCGGCAGTGGAGCACACCAAAGTGTGGTGGAGGGGCCTGAGAGGCATGAGGTGGCCACAGCTGTTACCAATTTTAGAGGAGCTGTGGGTGCTATGGGCCAGCCCAGACTGTATCATCATCCATCTAGGGGGTAACAACTTTGGGGCTGTGCCTTGGGGGATATTGATGAAGGACATTATTGCAGACAAAGAGCTGGTGGTCAAGAGTGGTAATTGGTTGGTCTGAGGTTACATCCCGGAGGGTATGTGGGGGAGTGAAAGGGCCTAAGGCACGGTAGAAGTGGCACACAAGCACCTGAACCGGAAAGTGGCCAGGGCAGTGATCGAAATGGGGGGGTCCACATCCAGCATAGGGACATTTCTTTCAAACAAAAGGCAGTGTACCGATCAGATTGAGTCCATCTCATTGAGTTTGGCATGGGCCTGTTCCTCCGGTGCTTTGGCGAGCTGGTGTTGGACATCAATAAGAGGGGCCTGAGGGGTTAGTCTGCAAGTGGGGGGTCCCATCTTCCATCGCAGGCTGGAGATGGGTCAGTGGAAAGGGCTTGGTAGCAAGGGGAAAAGGGGATGGGCAGGTAGAGGAGGGGAGGTACCATGGGCTGGGGACAAAGGAGCCCATGCATGGGAGTAATGGGGGAGGGATATAGAACCAAAGGATGGATTGCTGTGTCCACGCCTGTTGGGGGAGAGTGGTCCAGGTAAGGTGGTACCAGGTTTTGATGATTGAAAAGGGGGAGGGGTGGATTATGGTGTCCGGACCCTGTGAAGCAATGATGAAAGATGAAGAGAACAGGATGAAGAACTATGAAACAGAAGTCAGGACTGTTATATCCTAGAAGTGATATGGGACTGTTATGTCCAAAATTGTAAATACTGATTGTTAGAAATAAATTGAGATGTAATAACGAATACATAATTGTGCCTTTAAATAAGTAAATGCTGCCAGCGAGCATCCAAAAAGTGATAAAGCATTGGCCTGAGTTATTTCTTGGTGGGGATCCAGGGACAATTAGGCTTGCCACTAAAAGGCAGGCCAGGTTGTCCTGGGACACAGCCAGGGAAAAAAGCATAAAGGGAGGGGGAGAAAGAGGGGATAAGGAAGGGAAGGGGATTACATGGGTAAGGGGAGGTGCCATGACCTCATTTATGGTGTCATGTAACCAGGCGGGGTGCTCGCTGGCCATTGGCCAAGGGGAGGGGCCAGTAGGGATCCAAATCAGGGGTTCTTAGGGGCTACTTAAGGGCATGTAACCCTCAGCTAGCTCTCTTTTCTTGCTGTAAAAATTCCCCATCCACCCTCCCTACAAGGAAGAGAGGAAGAGGAACAATGGAATAGGCATGGGAGAGGAGAGGCACAAGAAAGGAAGTGACCTCGAAAGAGGCCTGGCACAGGCCAGGAGGGACCGCAGGGGGCAGCTGGTGGTTAGGGGACTAGGTGGAGTCCCATTGGAGATTATCAGGCATAAAAGGAGATGGTGTTATGAGAGGAAGAGATGAGGTTTGAGAGAAGTGGAAAGGGGGGCAGGTGGAGGGTAGGTACCAAGGGCTGGGGACAGAAACCCAGGTGTGGGAGTAATGGAGGAGGGTGGAGGGATATAGAGGTAGGGGGTAGATCTCTATGTCCACATCTGGTGGGGGGAGTGGTCTGGGTAAGGTGGTACCCGGTTACGATGATTGAAAAGGGGGGCCGGATCATGGTGTCCAGACCCTGAGAAGCAATGTTGAAAGATGAAAAGAACAGGATGAAGAACCACAAGAGGGAAGACAGGACTGCTGTGTCCTAGAAGTGATATGGGACTATTAAGTCCAAAATTGTAAATACTGATTATTAGAACTAAATTGGGATGTAATAATGAATATATAATTGTACCTTTTAATAAATAAATGCTGCCAGCGAGCATCCAAAAAGTGATAAACCATAGGCCTGAGTCATTTCTGGGTGGGGATCCAGGGACAATATTTGGTTATAACATTGCTTAACTTTCCTGCCACTTTGTTGAAGTCTGTCATAAAACTGACAACTTTGGTATCTGGGATGTCTTTCTTTGTAAATGTGAGGAGTGTTTTTCTCTCCATTTCGTTTGTTTTCTGCAATGCTGCATCCAAGATGCATTCCTGGTACCCCCTTTGCAGAAATTGCTCCTTTAACTCCTGTGCTTGTTCAAAAAGTATATCAAAATCATTACAATTGCACCTGATTCTAATAAACTGGCTGTATGGAATTAAGTTTTTAAGGGAGATAGGGTGAAAGCTTGTAGCCAATAGTAGATTGTTTGTGGATGTGGGTTTTATATAACCTCTACTTACAACATTCCTCATTCCATCATGTGATAGAACAATATCCAAAGATGTAATTTCATGTTAGTCATATTTATACGTAAAGTGAAGGTTTCTTTCATTTTCATTAAGCCATAACAAAACATTTTCCAGTACAACATCAGTTCCAGACCAGATGCAAAGGATGCCATCAATAAAATGCATCCATTTGTTAATTTGCTAATAGTAAGGATTTGTATCTGGACTCAGAACTGTTGTGTACTCCCAATGTCCCAAGAACAATTTTGCAAAAGATGGGGCCATAACAGCCCCCATTGCTGTTCCGCACTTTGGTAAATAAAAAGTGACATCAAACTCAAAAGAGTTTTTCTTTAGGAAAAATTCTAATCCCTTCATAATAAAGTCACATGGTAAATGCTGATTTAATGGATCTTGTTTCAAAAAGAAGTCACATGCCTCTGACCTCCTCATAGATATGTATGATCGAGGTGTAAAGAGATTCGACATCTATTGTAACTTATTTCAATTAATTTTTCCACTCAAAATCTGATAACTGTTCTAAGACATGCATTGTATATCTAGTAAATGAGAGAAGGCATTATACACTTCTTTGCAGAAAAAAATCCTGAAATCCACACAAATTGTTAGTTAATGAACCCACGCCTGAAACAATGGGGTGACCAGGTGGGTTAATTAAATCTTTGTGGATCTTTGGGAGAATGTATAAAGCAGGGGTAACTGGAAACTGTGGCAGCTAAAATGAAAATTCCCTTTCAGTAATTTCCCCTTTAAATGGAATTGTTTCAAACAAGGAAAACAACTCTGCCTTATAATTGCTAACTGGATTTGCATTCAATTTGTCATAATTAGCATTTCCATTCAGAAAATCCAATATCTTATTCCTATAAAAATCACTATCCGTCATCACCAGATTACCACCCTTATCTGCTAGTTTAAGTATCACATTGTTTTTTCTTTTTTAAGTTGCTCTAGAGCCTGACATTCTCTCTGTGATAAATTATTATGCATTCTAGTTCTGTCCACTCTAAGTAATTTAATTACTTCTTGAAAGACTGTTTCTTTGTAACTGTTAATAAATGCATTATTGCTGTGAGGATAAAAGGAAGACTTACATCTGAATATTTTGTTTTCTGATTTTTTCAAATTTAATAAATTAATGTCATATAAATGAACATTTAAATTATTTCTTACTGTTCATTCCTGGAGAGTGTTGTTATCATATAAATCCATCAAAATGTCCCAACTCTGAAGATCTAAGGCATACACATTCAAGTTATTTTTCATTTGTGTGTCCATGAAAGAAGCTAGGTCAGACAAAGAGTCAGTGTCATCCCTTTAGAGAGATGCAGTATAGGGCTCAGATATTCAAAAGAGTTGAGCTATGCGCAATAGGGTTGCGCCTGCGGAAGTCTGAAAATACGCCATTCTGCGATATTCAGCAGGAGGCAGTTGCACCCCCCAAATCACACTAAGCAACAGCGCAATGATAATGAATGCATGTGCAACTGAAGGGGGAGGAACCATGCATAAATGGCACAGTGCGATAATTAACAACATGCGCCATGTGCAATAGAGGAGCAAGTGGAAGTTACGCCATAGCGGAAATTAGCCAAAATAAAAGGGAGCAAGGGAGAGGTGCAAGAACGCTACAGGGAAGCCACATGAGAGCCAAAGCTAGCACGGAAAACTGGGCAGCAGGGACACACAGGGCCAGGCAGGAAAGGGCACCTGGAAACAACAGGCATAGGGGAAGGTGTGGGGAGACAGTGCAGAAGGGGTAAGTACACCACACAGCAGTGAGGCCAGCACAGGCAGGTGTTCCCAGTGCAGGGGAAGTAACAGCCAGGACTGCGGGGGAATACAAAAACAGCTGCCGGGGGGGGTGAACACAAGCCAGGGACATGGCCAGTGCCACCTTCCAGATGGAGGCCATAATGAAGGAGGTGAGAAGGTGGGCAGCAGGGGGGGCGTGGCCATGGAAGGGCCTGTCGGCGGTATGCCCCCAACAGGCAGTACTGAGCCCGCACCAGCTTTGAGCTGTACAGTGATACCGAGATTGTGGGCCGGTACCACCTGAATCAGGCAATTCTGAGGTGGCTCTGTGAGCTGTGCAGTGATGTGATGCAGGCACCCACACAAAGGAGCCATGCCCTGTCAGTGGAGACAAAAGTGACAGCTTGCATGTGCTTGCTTGCCATGGGTACCTTCCAGAGACTAACTGGGGACACCACAGGCATAACCCAGTCAGCCACATCATGCCACCTCACCCAATTCCTCAGCGCACTGCTGCCACATGCTGCGGAGTACATCCATTTTTTCAGCACACTGGCGAAGCACACAGCAAACATACAGGAGTTCCACAGGGTAGCAAGTATGCCTGGTGTGCTAGGGACAAAAAACTGCACCAATGTGGCCATCCGCACACCACCTGGCCCTGAGGGGTCACATACATAAATAGCAAGGGCCATGCCAGTATCAACTGCCAGGTGGTGTGCGATGCCAGGGAGCACATAATCAATGTCTGTGCCACGCACCCTGGGGGAGCACATGATGCCTTCATCTGGCACCAGTCGGCACTGTGCCACAGATTCAAGAATGGTGTGGATATCCCCACTGGCCACCTAATGGGTGAGTATGCAAACCACATGGACAATCATAGGGCCTGGGGGGGCATGGTCAGAGGTGACATGGGTAGTGGCCTACATGGCCCAGGGCAGGGCGATGCTGATCACCAAACTAACCTCCACCCTCTACACACAGGTGACAGTGGATACCCACTCCGTCCCTGGCTGCTCACACCCTACCAGCGGCCTGTGACCCCATTGCAGCAATGCTACAAAGAAGCACACACCACCACAGGTAATGTTATTGAGCGGGTGTTTGGGATGCTGAAGGCAAGTTTCCGTTGCCTGGACACCTCCGGTGGTGCCCTACAGTACAGCCCCTCAAAGACCTGCGGGCTATTCCTGGCCTGTTGCATCCTGCACAACATGGCCAACGAATGTGGGATAGCCGTACAGGTCGAAGAGGGGGACAGAGATGGGGATGATGAGGTCACCAGTGACAATGGTGATGGGCAGCCCCCCTTGGGTGACGGGACCCCTGACTGCTCCGGCTGGCACAGCTGCACTGGGACACCATCACAGAGGAGCACTTCAGCCAACCCAGGGAAATCATGGGGCCATGTGCAACCAACAGTGGCTAAGGCACAAACCACAAACACACATGGACACACACCAGGGGTGCATTCTGTCAAGGGAAGTGGCCGGGCATGGAACCACACACACAACCAGAGATGGGTGAGGTCTAACATGCCACGTGGATGGACACATACACACATGCACACACACACAACGCACCAGACATGCACAAAGGGTAGGAGGCGCACTGACCCAGAACGCCACCCCTAGCCACACATATGTCCACAGACCACCATGTCCACTGCCTGTCCATATGCGTGTGTCAGATGCTGAGCACCATTGCACATTGGTGTACAGCGCAATGCAGGCATCATCATGCACACGCAACTGTGGGCAGCAGCTGGGAGGGTGTGCAGATGGACTGTGTGTCTGCATGCAGGGCTGGGTACCCACCTGTGCAATGCCCACTGAAAGACACAATGCACACAGGGCAGCACCAGACAGTAGCCATGTTGTGAGACAGGTCAGTCATGCAACACAGTGCCCCAGCCACCACGGATTCGTGGGAGGCCCCACTGAGACCCACCAGCACTGACAGGCCAACCACTGGCCTCATGGGGTGGCACCAATGGTCCCCCAGGGGTTCCACTATGTGAACGTGACTGTGCTCGGCACACCAAACATGACTGTGCCAGGCATGCTCGGGATTCCCACAGCTGAACCCGGTGTCAACAGGGAGGGTGTCACATGACGCCAGGAACGGGGGGTGGACAGTGCATTGCGTGGTGTTTGCGACGCATGAGCACATGACTGTGTGCCCATTGTGGCCATGACAGCAGTGAATGCCTGTGTCTGCCTGTCAATGGCAGCGGTCGCATCCTCCTGCAACTGGTCCATCCCTGCCAGGATCAGGGTGATGTCTCTGCAGCGATGCTCCTCTGTCCACTCCAGAGCCGCACACAGTGCATCCACTGACGTCGCAAGCCGCATCTGCTGGTGGACTGATGCTTGCAGTAGGCGGGTATGCTTGTCCAAGAGGTCATCTGCCTCCTCAGCATCCTGTCCCTCAGGGTGTGCATGGCCCTGATGCTCAGCACCCCTTGAGGGTGGGTGCTGCACACCAGGACCAGGTCTGAGCATGTCCACAGGCGGTGCACAGAGGCCACCCCTTGACCCTGTACCCCAAGCCCATTGGCCGACTGCTGATGCTGCTCCTCCGGCTACCACTCCCCAGGGCACACTGGTGCTGCTGCAGTGGCTGCAACAGTTCCACTGTCCTGTACACACACCAGTGCTGCCCCACTGGTGCTGACAGGCACAGGCTGGGACTGTGATGACACGCAGGCCTCCATGGCAGCAGCACCACCCACAGCCATGGCCGTGATGTTACCTGCTGTGTGGCCATCCCATGGCACACACATGTCACTGCCCATGCCGTTAGCGACATCATCATCGGTGATGGACCCAGCACCAGCCTGAGTCACAGTATGCTGGTATCCATGGATGCTGGCATGCTGGGACATGGACAGGGCCTCCTCCACACCTGTTCCAGCAACATCAGTGTGGAGAGCCAGGCAGGCCCACTGTCGCACTGAGCCACGTATACCTGTGGAGGTGGATGGGCCCTCCTCCATCTCCATCTGACTGTCCTCAGTGGACAGGCCCACCACCGCTGACCCATGCAGATGCTCAGGATCTGTAAGAGAAAACAAAGTTGCGTTACTGCATGTGACCTACCCTGCCCCCCATAGACAGACCATGACCTACCATGCAGTGACAGGCTACCACCCATCTGGAAGCCACTACCCAGAAGACCCTCATTGGCACAACGCTGCATGCTTCCAGCAACCCTCTCCTCCTGTGGGGTCAGGCGTTACCACCTCCGGCTGTCCCCCACCTGACACAGCTCATGCTGCCCTGATGGCAGCCACCTTCTCCTTTATCCTCCTCCTGTCTGTGCCCATCTTCTTCTTGCACTCCTGCACGGAGCACTGGTGGCTGCCATGCAGGTTCACTGCATGTGCCACCTCCTCCCATGTAGCAGCATGGGCCTGAGGTGTTCCATGCTGTCTGCTGAGAAGTGGCTCCCGATCCAGGTAGGCCTCAAACAGGGCATCGGTCTCGGCCTTGGTGAAATGAGGCCTCCTCCTCCTCCCACCACTGTGTTCCTCCTCTCCCACAACTCGCTCGGTCATTATTTAGCCTGTAAGAATGACAGTTGTTACCTGTGACTGTGCAGTCCCATGCATGTCCCAAAATCCACAGTCCACACTCCCAAACAGCATGCAACTCACCAATAGACTGCAGTAACCCACTATGGCGAGTGCAGCCCAATGTTGCACTTTTATAGTGCAACCCATGCATATGAGGCGAGGCGCAACTTTAAGTGGATGCAAATTGCAGTGCTGCGCCATTGAATGGCTGATTAGCTGTTTTGCATATGATGACTGAATATCACGCTGTCGCGCTTTGCGCAATTGTGTTGAACATGCTGAGCCAAGGGAACAGTTCTGTGACATGCGCAGTACACACCTCAGTGCACATGCCCGGGTTGCTGACACAGGCATCTGCCACGCTGCTGACGTGCTGTGCACGGGAAGCAATGCAGGGCACGGCCACCATGTGCCAGTGGCGCTACAGCAATGTTCACCTATATGGTGCTGTGGCACTGCGCCATCATAGGTGCACTGGGGCAACAGCGTGGTAGGCCGCTACTGGAGGTAGCACACAAGCATCCAATCACGCTACATGCATTGGGTTCCAATGGCACTGTGCCTGTCCATGCACCAGAGCCCCTTGACCCTGTGCCTGACCTTTGCCCCCTAGGCACCATGCGTCAGGCATGGGTGCACCACTATCGCACTGTTCGGTGACAGCGTGATAGGGAATGGCAATGCTGTACCACGCGGCATCTGCATTTCGTGGAGCAGCGCTGCACAGCGCCATTTTGAGCCAACTGAGCTAGTAGAATAGTGCAGAGGAGGGCTGCACAGTGGAGCCATGTAGAACTGGCCAACCTAGTGGCCATAGTAGAGCCACTCTATGGACCACTGTTTGGGGAGGCACCCCTGGACAGGTCCAGGAGCCAGGCGTGGGAGGAGGTGGCCAATGCACTGGAGGAGGCCACAGGAAGGGGGTGGACAGCGGAGCAGTGCTGCCACAGGTATGGCAACCTGCAGAGGAGGGAACCAGACCTGCTTGCCCACCTGCGGTCACGTGCCAGGAGGGGCACCATGCCATGGCCAGGTAGGTGTTACGTCCACGCACTTTTATCTTCCATATGGGTATCACAGTTGTATGTGTCTGGAACATGGGGGAGGGACCGTCCAGTGTTGGCTGTGGCGGTGTTATCAGGGTATGTGGTGGGTGGATCTGGCTGGGTGGGAGTGCACACACCTGGGGGCAGGGGGATTTTGCTACAGGATTGTACTGATGTTCCTCTCTCCATGTTTGCAACACAGGGCCAGAGGAGAGGCGTCTAGCCCGGGAGATGCGGTGCCACCAGGAGTACAGAGACACTAGGAGGGGTGATGGTCCACAGCGCCTGAGGGACCGGCCCGATGATGGTGAGTGCCATACCTCCATGATTACTATTGCATGCTGTGTAACAGTGTGGGCAGTGGGGCATGACCACCATCCATTGACACCACTGCCATACATGCAACTTGTTACATTCAGCACTGTCTAGTGGCACTGCATGTCTGGGAGTGCATTGATGGTGGTCCATGTGTGCACCGGGTACATGGCTGTGCCACTGGCTTCGCACCACATAGCCATGTCACTAAATGGCCATGGTGGTGCTGTACATGACTTGGCCAGTGTGTGTGTGCAGCATTCCACATGGCTGTATGTGCTTGGGTGGGCAGGTCTTGTGGACGTGATCACTGTGGATGGTCACACACCATCACAGAGGCATGTCCCACGGCCGTATGCCATGCACAGTGGGTGGGCTGTATGGGGCTGTAAATTCACACCTATTGACTGTGTTCTCTTGTCCTAGGTGTCCACCAGCTGCAGGAGATTTGGGAGGCATTAAGGGAGATCTTGAATGTGGCAAGGGCTTCTTTGGAGATCCTGCAATGGATTGACTAGCTTGGGGTCTGGAGGAGGCACCGGAGGTGAAGCAGCCAGAGCAGGGAGCGGGGCTCCCATTAACCATCCCTCTGCCTCTGATATCCCCTACCCCTCTGGACCCAACCTCACACCCCTCCTTTCCTGTCCCATTTGTTCACACCTGCCCCTTACGCACCCCCACCTTGTTTGTGGCCCTCTCCCAACTTTGTACATAGTATTGTAAATAGTTTTGATATTGTTTTTGAATACAGATCTTTTGATATGAATACTGTGTTGGTCTCTGATTTGCAGCAGGCTATAGGTGCTCAGCTGCAGTGGTGTGCATGGCGTCAGGGGTGGTGCAGTCATGGGTATGTGTGTGTGTCCGTGGGGAGGTGACTATGGTGTGGCAGTAGCTTTCAGTCAGTGTCTGTGGTGTGTGTGTTGTGCCCTGTGCACTGGATGACTGTGTGCAGTGGTCCATGGTGCATGCTCTTTGTCCATGGCGCCCCTGTCAGCCCGTCCATGGCCTATGCAGCTGATACCTTTGCATATCTGTGACCTGCACGGTCTTCTGGCATGTCAGTGGTGGCTGTCCATGCAGGGCAGCCACTGTACCAGTCACAATGCTGGGTTGCCTCCTGTCACTGGTGTGGTGCATGTCTGCCTTGGGTGACACTGTGGCCTCCGTAGTTGTTGTCCCACCTCCATGCTGTGGCTTGTGTGTATTGCAGGGGATGTGCACCACTGTCTGTGACTTGTGCTCCTGGCAAATGATAGTGGCGTACAGGTCCACAGAGGCTGCGCAGGGTGGCTGCCACTCCTGTGCCATGGAGGACTGCAGGTTGTGTGTACACAGTTTACATGGGCCCACGCTGGGGGCTTGGTTGCCCCGCTACTGTGTCCCTATGTTGTTGTGCCCTTGGGTATGGGTGGGTGTCTGTCCATGCACTGTGTGGCATCCGGTGTGGTGCATGATTCCACACACCACTGTGGGTGTCTGCGCTGGCTGTTGTGGCCAATGCTGGGTCGGGATGTGTCCTTGGGAGAGTGTGCAGGGTGCTGTACCACTGGTGGTGGTGTCAAGGGCATGCCCTGTCCAGTGTAGGGTACCTCATGTGCCTACGCATGGTCAGTCTCTCAGCTGTTCCTCAGGGGTCTATGTGTGGTGGTACTATGTATGCTGTCGTTACATTGCTGTGTGCTGCCACCCACTGATGGGTGCTCATGGTGGGGCTGCCTTGCATGGTTCTGTGGTGCACAGGGTTGCATTGTCACAGTGGGGGTGGTGGCATGCATGGGGTTTCCTACAGTGGTGGACACTGCTCCTGGGAAGGGTGTCTGGAGGTCACATGCAGGGTGTGCTCTGCATTGGTGGGATGGTGTGGCATGGGGTGGTCAGCCCTCCTTGTGTGCCAGTCACAGCTTGCCAGGGGGTGTGATGGGGCACCATGGCCCGGCTGTGGGTTGATTGTTTGTTTCCATGGGCCAGTGGTTATTCCAGCCCTCCCCCAGTTGTGCAGTGCATGGGGTGTGGGGGGACGATGTCTGTTCTGCTGTGTGTTCCTCTGCCCATCTGTGGCATGGGTGGTGGGCCCCTACCTCCCAGGTTGTGCAGTTGCATTGCCACCCTGCTGCTGGGGGGCATCTCTGGTTGCGCTATGGCTCCTCTGGACTGCTCAGCTGAACATCCCTTGTTGTGCTATGGCACATCAGATCTGCTCAGCTTCCCCTCCCTAGTTGCGCTATGGCACAGGTGGTGTGATATTCAGTCGTCAGCTGTAGGCGCAGGTTGGCCAGCTCAGTTTTTGAATATCTCGCCTCTTGCACATGGGCGCAATGGACTTGCGCTTGCTCCTGCTATTGTGCACTTTTGGGGCTCAGTTTGAATATCTGGGCCTAGATATCTAAAGTGGGTAGAGAATTCTTGGCAAAACAGTTTTTTAATTCCAATTTTCGAAAAAAGCATTCTAAATTTATAATGATGTTAAATTCCCTTGGTTGATGAGAGGGAACAAATGAAAGGCCTTTATGATGGAACTTAAGTTGTTGTTCTTTCAGTTGAACTTGCAAAAATTATCTGCTGCTCCTCGTTTTTGGGTGAGTGGCCAGATTCCCACCTGCCCCTTGTCCCCATCCTTGTCTTTTTCCATTTTTTTTGTTTCCTCAGCTGATTTTCTGGTTGTGCTTGTTGTGAATTTTCCTGGAAGATAACTGTGTGCATGATATTGCCCTGTGAGGTGCTGGTCGAAGCAAATGCAGAAGCTGATTTGCCAGAAGCAGGCTGATCTCTATACTGGTTTTGTGTACTAGCTCCTTGATTCCTATTACGTCCTATCCTGAAGCGGCCCCTTGGTCTGTACCTCTGACGGGACTCAGACTACTGTCTGAAAGTTGATCTATTTGACTGGAATCTAGACCATTGAAACCTGCATCCTTCCTAGTAATCAAGTAAATCTTGGTCGAGTTTTTACTGTTTGCATTTTATGGTACCAACTTCATGCACTTTAATTTTGGTTTGGAATTCCTGATCTAAGTGCTTGTATTCTGGAAGTCTAATGATGTTCTTTAATGAGTTTTTGGTGACAATAATTGCTTTGGTTAAAGACTCATATTTTATTGAACCATGTTTCATTATGAGTTTTATGAAAGCTAAAGCACATTGATTAACCGCCTCCTCCCAGTCAGCAACACAGGAAAATTCTTCAAAGCCACCCAAAGGGGTAATTGTAATTCTTTACCCTAGTGGGGCAATTTTTTCTCCATATATTGCTGTAAACTACTTATATTATATGTCAAGTTAATATCTGTAAACAGTTGATGTTCAAGTGTTTTGAATAGTACCTTGAGCTCACCAGTTTCTGCTCTTTCAGTAGGTATGGATAATTTATGTGCAGCTGCACCTAATCAAGTGGTTAGAGCATCCACAATCAGGCAGCAAACTGGCTCAGTGCATTCTGTTTCCTCATCTGTTATTTGTGTATTGCTCATGTTGTTATACTTTGGAAATATAAGAGAACCATACTCTGATTAAATTTCTTGGGTGTATTGTCTTGGTTCCTTCTCCTCTAGCCACCCAGTTAGTGGTGCTCAAGCTGCAAAACTTGTGGTATGAAGTATAATGTGACAGGAAAAGTTCTGCACTTCAAGCTTGGGCAGGGTGCAAGTCTGGGGATGCTGCCCCAATGTAGACAGAAACAACAAGAAAGACTCACACTCCAGAGCCAGGGGAGTGTACCCCAGTGAAAGTAACCTTGGCATTATTTGCCACCTTCACTGGGGTACACTCCCCAGGCTCTCAAGTGTGAGTCTTTCTTGTTGTTTCTGTCTACATTGGGGCGTTATCCCCAGACTCGCACCTTGCCCAAGCTTGCAGCACAGAACTTTTTCTGCCACATTATACCTCTCTGGTTGCCATGGAAATCTCTCTCCTTTGAAATCACACCATTCCCACTTAAGCTAGATTATCTCCCCCACCCATTATCTCCACTATCCTTCAAGGAAAGCAACTCAACATATTAAAAATGTTGCATATGTCCACCAGTAAAGGATACCATCCATTTTTTTCTCTGTTGTCTTGTTTGAGTAACAGTCAATACAATGGTCATATTGTAGGTAGAGGGTTGCAGAGTTCAAGAACTGGTGAAGCATTGGGTAAGGTAGCAAGAGTGCCACTCAAGAGGTGAGAAAGGCACCATCTAGTGGGAGGAAGTCAGGACCCATCATGGAAGTGAAGGAGGTAAGTGTTCTTCAAGGTAAAATGTCCAGGAGTAGAGGTGGTAGTTCAGTGGTCCAGGTGATGAGGAAATACTGTCTCTGCAGATAGGGTTAAAACTTAAACTTGGTCTTGAAAGTGTTTTGTCTGAGTCATGGAGGAGGAGGAGGAAGAGTGGTTGGTGCTTGTTCTTCAAGGGTTGGGGAATTTAGCTTGCTAGCTTCCTCTGCTCCCAAGGATCCAGAGGAGTTTAAAGGGACTGCTGATGCCCTGACAGAGACCCATGACTGGTAGGTAGGAGTAGGGACTGGAGTGATTGTCAGATCCTGTGCAGTCTGTGGAACAGGTGTTTTGAGGCTAGTCTCTACAGGGGTAGTAGGAGCTGCAGAGGGAGAGAATGTCAGAAGGGGCACATATCTTTTCAAGGCAAAAAGGTCAGATGGCCATTCTTATCTATCAGCTGAGGTATTGCTGTGTCTATGACTTTCTGACCTCACCCACTGTTGCAAGGGGCCCCTGCTGGAGCACCCAGGGTTAAGGTCCTGCCATTTGCTTTTTACATAGCTGCACCCAGGCCTCTTCTTCCTCAGGGTCTACAGGCAGTGGGTTTTGAGAAGTGGTGAACCTCCATCTGTGCTGGGGTTACAAGTTAAAAGTTAAGGCACAGTGTAACAAGGCACACAGGAGGGCAAAAATAATGTTAGACTGTATCAGGTTCTCTAATAGGAATGATAAGGGGATCTGCCCCTATAAAACAGTAAAAATTGTACACTCCCCCTCACTGGGGATAAGCAGATGTTTATTCAGAGCTCACACTATATTGCTCAACACCCCTATGTAGCATATACTGTACGCTTCATCACTTGGTGATGCTGTAGCATAAATTACATGCTTAAATAGTCACAAGTTCATGTAGGTTAATTAAGTTACAAAAAGTGCATTATATGACTTTTGCTTATGAGAATAATGTGGATAAAGCACAGTGGTATGACAAAATGTGCAAAATTGTTAAAATGTTATAAACACTGCACTTCATCCTGGCGGGCTTCATTGTTCCTGTTGAAAATGTGACCCTGGATAGGAGTCACAGTGCAGGCTGCAGCTAAGTCAGGTGCATCCAGGCTGACCCTGACAGAATACCTTCTGGGGGAATGCATGGCACATACCGGTATGCACCACAGCTCCCATGGACAATATTCAGCCCAGGAATGCAAATGAACAAATTGAGCATGCAGGATGCAAAGGGGCCTCATGCATGCTCATTACCAGCTCATTTGCATGTTGGCATGGGGATGAATGAGCCAGAGCAGCTCTCGCCCCAAACACCAATCACTGCCATGTGGGACAGGCCATGAAGTCTCTGGTGGTATAGTGTCACCCCCCCACCTGTTCCACCAGCCTCAATCATATCAGAGTCCAGGCTGTATCAGTTCCATATTGTAGTGACCCCAATGCCATCCCTAATTGCACCTGAAAACACCTGCAGTCCATGTCCATAGTGTAGTGGCCTCTGTACTCCCCTCAATGGTGCTCAGACACCCCTTCCCTCCCCCCACCCATCCCACTGCAATGACTGGTTCAGTAATGGGATTGTACCACTCTATCAGTGGGTGGTGGAGCACTTGCAGTAGGATGTTGGACTGTGTTATACATAGGCACGAGCTGTGTGTGGGTGACCATACTCCTCAGGCACTGGCATGAGGATCCATCATCCCGGTGCCATTGCACTGTTCAGTGTGGCTGACAATGGATGCTGTACCTACTCACACAGGTCCCAAAACAGGCATGTTACAGCTGACCTCCCATTTCGTTGTACAATTGGGGAACTGCAGATGAACTATCTATAGCATGAAATGTACACTGCAAATAGCATTACAGTATACCGCACCCCATGGCATCCGGAATACTTCAGCAGTCTAGAGAGTGGAATGTTACACAGTGAAACATGGGAGAGTGTGGACTTGCAGTGGTACATGACAGCAGGAAGATACAGTATCAGCAAGGCATGCATTGGAGGTATGTAAATTCCCTCTTCTGTTTGCCAGGGGTGTACACACAGCTGCATACACTGGTGGATCCACAGCTGGCATGGTGCCCAATGCATGGTACAGCCAGTTGGGTCATTCCATAGTGCATGTCCCCAGCCTGGTTTCAGTGTAGTCAATGGCTGGCCATGGCATGGTGTGGAGGGTAGTGCCAGTCTTTGTAACAGCTTGGGTACAGGGGAGTGAGAGTGTCAGTGTACAGAGGTGGTAGTTGGGAGTTCTCTAGACTGTGGATATGGACCATGGTTTCCTCTGGTGTAATCAGGTCGGGGGGCCTACACTATGGAGCTCTTCTGGGATGGAGTTGGCTAGATTGGGGATGGAGAGGGGGTACCTTTAGTCCACCAGGGCTGCCAGGCTGCTGTGCACCTGGGTACACATCTGAAGCCTGCCTGTGGGTGGCTGGCTGGGTTAGGCCAGCTATTCATGGCCTAACTGTGGACAGCAGTGTTCTGGACTGTAAGGGGCACATTCCCACTAAATATGCTGCAGCACGGCATATGCATGAGATTGTCCCCTCAACTTGAATGGCATACCATTTGTGTGTGCATTGGCCCCTTTCCCTTGTGGCCGGTGCATCCCACACATTTGAATATTGCGCTGCTGCGCATTGTTGGAGTTTTGTGGCAAATCTCTCTTTTCCACTGGGATGCACTGCACATCTCCTTTGAATACATGGGCCCTGGACTAGGTAGCCTGAATAAATATGTTAAAAAAATGGTAAAATCATGATCCCACTGAAAAAAAGATATTGCAGCTAATCTGGGACAGCCTGAGTAAATACAGTGCAAAAATGTGTAAATGAACATCCCTGCGACAATGAGACGTAGCATCTCCCCTGCCCTATCCTGGATAAAAAATATAGGATAAGAAATATTCAGTGGTCCCTGATCCAAATAACCATTATTCTATAAGAAACCCTCATTTTCCTTGTGCTTTTCCCACAAAGGCAGAATCAAATCCCTGTAGATTTTTCCATAAGCCACTGGTTCCTTATTTATGACTTTGTTCTTTATTTTTTTTTTGTGTTATAGATTTATCCCTCCTTCTCACCTCCTAGTCTGCCACTCCTTCTGGCTGTTCATGCTTCCTGCGACCCCCTCACTCTGTCCCTCCTCCCCACACCTCAGATCGCAGCCGACCCAAGGGTGGCCCGGCATATCCCTTCACCGGGTGGGTCCCCCTCCTCCGAGGGGGAAGGCACCAGAGGGGGAAACCAGCGCACTAGGAATCAGTCCTTGAGTGCTGCTAAGGTGGGTTTGGAGGCGACAGGGCATCTCGGGCCAACAGGAGTGGGCAGCCATCATCCGACAGACCAGGGGGCCGGATTTTCCACTTTTCTCCTTGGGGCGTGGCGTACCATGAACATCTAGGCGTAGCCGACGTTCACCATGCCCCTATGTACATTGAGGCTCTGCTGCTGGTCTCCCCGGCCTCTGCCAGGGGGTACCAGACAGCGAGCTGCATCCCCTCCCTCCCTCTGGAGTAGGCGAGCAGTCATGGGATGTTTGTTCTTTATTTACTATATCAGCAGCCTTGTATTGGAAAAAGAGCTCTGATTTGCTGATCAGTATTAATACTATATGCCACGATGGCCTTGGAATTATTTGGATTTATATGTTATGCAAAAGGCAAAAAGGGGGACTATATGACATAATAAACATCAAGCTCATTATTTCATGAACTATACTCAAAATTAGTAATCACAAGTCAGGCAATCTTTCAAAGGATACTAGTAATGCCTGTAAACAAATGTATTGTAACTAGAAACATGTATACACACACACACACACGCTATTTTTGCATCTTAGAGTTGTTAGTTTTCAGACAAATTGTTATAGACTTTCTGTCCACATGATAGAATCTTGAATGAGTTAAGTAAATATTATTTTATCAAGGCCTCAATCAACTCAACTCAGTAAATCAGATCAGCAACTCAGTAAATAGAAAATCGGTATATCATATTATAAAATGACAAGAAACAGTCTTCTGTCTGCAGTTGTTTGATCAGGAATTTTATAAATGGTAGAAGTTCTTTTTGTTACATCTGTGTTGGTTCAATAAAACATATCAAATAATTTGCTTCTGTATCACTCATGATTTGTCAGCAGTTAATTCATTAGATGAGATCTCCCTTGCCTAGAGTTTGACTGTTTCTCCACCCCTCCCTCAAGCACACACACACACACACACAGACACACACAAACACACTCTTACTATAAGAGATCTCAGTAGCTCTTATCTGGTATGTTTAGGAAGCAGGCCACATCCCTTTCTGTCAAAAATAAATGTATGTATTTAGTCTGGGTATGTCACTGAAGACCTGACATTTTATCAGGTAGGTCTTGAGAGGTTAGAAACAGGCCCAGATATTCGAAAGGGTTGCGCATGGCGTAACAGTGTTGCACCACGTGCAACCTACAGATGCGCCCCGGTGCGATATTCAAACGGCAATTGTGCCTGGCACAAATCCCGATGAGCCAGAATGCATCAGTAATACATGTGGTGCAGGTGGGGGGGGCATGCCCAAGCATACTCTGCACATCCCGGTATTCAGCCTGGGATGTGCTGAGTCCATGCATGTGCAACCCCTACTTGCACCGCACAAAGTTGATCCAAAAAAAAAGGAACAATGGCTGGCCACCCACAGGTGAGCTGCCATATTGCGTACACACGTCGGCAGCTGCCACACCCATGGTGGCCACCCAAGCTCCGGCTGCGCCTCTGTGACAGCACCCCCCCATGCCCGAGCATGGGCATCTGTTCAAATAATCATGTCCGACATCCCTGGTGGTCCAGTGGACCGCTGTCACCCGATCACGGGCTTAAGTATAAATGATAGTAAATCCTATATCCCTGGTGGTCCAGTGGACCACTGTCAGCCTGATCACTGGCTTTTGTAATAAATAAAGAATTACGTCCAATATCCCTGGTGGTCTAGTGGTACCCCCCTCCCCACTCACCCACTGAGCCCCACCGCCCGGCCCCCCCGATTAGTGGTGGCCGGCAGCACCCCACCTGCCTGCTGCCCCGCTGCCCGCCAACTGACACCATAGGTAGGACTGTACGCCCATTGGTCCACAGCATGAGCCAATGGGCATGCAGCCCGTACTGTACTACACATTCCAGATATGTGAATGGATAAGTGCATGTGCACTTTTGAATATCGCAGATGTTGCACTTAGCGCAACAGAACTTGTGCTAGCACATCCTCCTGCTCCACTCTGGCCACTTGTGCTGGTGCAGTACCACTGAGCCATGCACACTGCTGGTGGCCAGGGTGCAATATTCAATGATGCTGTGCCATGGCACAGCTCCATTGAATATCGGCCAGTCAATGCCCCTGTGCAGCCAAGTTGCGCTGTGCCCAGGCTTGTGCCACAGTCTGGCACAGTTTGAATATTTGGGCCATAGTGTACATCTTTACAAAGTTTGCTGGGAAAGGGTAACATTTATGAGATATGAATCTTTCTCGAAAGATATAAGATATTCATTTCCAACTAAACTTAGTAGCAAAAAATGTTTAAATGCTAATCATTTAAATGTGCAAGCTGTTGCATTTTGAAGGTGGTAAACAAATGTCCAGTTAAAAAGGCAACAATATGTAACAAGCTGTTTCAGTTTCCTAATGGCCATCAGATAAGCAGCTTGGAGTTACGTCTCCAACATTCTAAACAGAAAGAAGGGATTATTTTATTTTAGTTGTCATAGTGATTTGTAGATGTGGAAGGATACATAGAAAAGTCCAAAAAATGTGTTCCACAAAACTCCATTTTCAAGCTATGGATAGAAAAATGGCTGTAGGCTCTGCCCACAGCCATAATAATAACTGACCAATATATAGCCCTGGTTATCCAGTTCAACAAATCAAAACACTTGGGTATGGTAAGAGATTATTCCAAATTTTCTTTAAATTACATAAACATTATTTCCTGATCTGACAACCCCAGTGGGCTACAAGGAGCTAGCAAAAAATGTTGAGAGTTATTATGTATTTGCTTACATATTTAGATTAAAGCCAAAATTTAACATTTTCTGGGGGGTGGGGTTCAAGGGGTGGGGCTTCCTTTTTAGCTCACATTCTCATTTCAGGAAAAGGCTATCAAATCAATGTCATACCAAGGGGTACAAACTTTAGGTTACCGTTGAATATATATTTTACACAGTGAGACTTTCACAATTGATCCATTTAGCATATTTGCAGAGAACTGAAAACACAATATTGTTTTCTATTACACAAGTGGTCAAAAGGCCATTTCACAGTGTAACCCTATTGGATACATGATTTGTAGTTTTTGTAGTTTTGCAATCCACTGTATCATGTTTCAATAATATTTTGAACCTGTCACTGCCCTTTACAGATGGTGGCATGGGTTCTAATGCTCTAAATTTAAATATGGAGGTGGTGCAATGGAAATCTTTGAAGTGGTCACCCAGGGCAATGTCTTTGTTTCCTTTGAATATTGCCTGGATGTGCTCCTGAATTATCTTCTTCAGAAGGTGCATTGAATGCCCCACATGTTTGTTTTCACAGCTACAGTGATCCTGCCCCTCTACAGGTCTCTGATGTGGCCTCACCTGGGGTATTGTACTATGTACAGTTCTGAAGCCTTCACCAGAAAAAAGAGAGGCTTGAAACAGTTCAGCGAAGGGCTACAGAGATGATAAAGGAGCAGCAAGGGAAGTCATATGGGGAGTGACTGGGAAGTTTAAACTTGTACTCTTGGGAAGCCAGGGGAGAAAGAGAGGGACCTAATCAAAACCTTCACATTTCTGAAGGGAAGTCACAACTCTGATGGTCAGCAACTGTTCAAGTGCCGTAAAGGAGATAACACATGTGTAGGTATAGGTATAAGCTGAAAGGTGGATGAGATCCAGAAGGGATGTAAGAAATCCTTTATTTCTTTTTTCTACAATGTGTTTATCCTCCTACATCTCCCAGACCCTACTATCTCTTAGATCCCCAGGCATCCACTTTTCAACCTGCCAAGGAGTCTGCCCCTAGAGTGCATGTGGCCTCAATTCTACTTTCAAGCCCCCAGTTAACCCCCTGGGCTGGGTAAGGAAGACCTCCCTGCCTTCCTTGGACATCAGGAAAGTGTGCATACACAGCAGAGTCTGCCCCTCTAGCATTGTGGGAGCAGAGTGAAGGATCGTCACCAGCACTGTCTGGGGGATTTTTTTCTCTCTGCTGGTTTTCTTTTGATGCCGGTGTGCAATGAGGACCAACGAGCTGGCACATGCTGAGATGTATGTCTGCTCCTGTCCTCTGATAGCATCAACCCTTTGTTGTCCCTGACCACGCCGGCACCCACCGAGATCCTCAGGTGGTGGCAGTAGAGCGGTGAGGCTAACTCCCCATCCCTTCCCAGAGTAGGAGAGCAGGCCGTTGGGTGCTCAATCCTTCTTCCCCTGGCCAGCCCCTGGTGTCCCATGTCCACTCCTGAACCTGGGTCATAAACGTGAAGTGAGGTGTGATGTCTAGCGCCTCAGTTCTCAGCGCCACCAGGCCAGCTGAAACCCTTTTTTTTTTACAGAAATATTGATGGGAAGGAGGAACAACTTGCCTAGAGAGGTGGTAGAGATGAAATATGTAGAGGGCCTGAAGAGGGTTTGGGAGAGATTAAGGGGCTGTTTAGAATGAAAGGAAATTCAAGGAGGGATGTGGGCTGCACTACCATTAGGGGGTGCAGCAGTACATGCACATCATCACGTTGTTGAGAATATGGGCTGGGTAGGAACAGAGCAGAGTTCACGGACCTAGGTATTTTTATGCTTGAAAGATATTTCTGTTTCTGTTTCCTTAAAATTACACTGTCTTCTCATATTGCATATGTTTTGTGTTTACCTGTCGTGATGACTATAAACCTTGCAATACAGTACTAAACCTCAACAAGCCTTTCAATAGACTTTCCCCTCTACATTCAAGGGTTTTTGTTCCCTACTTCACCAATTGAGCAATGTGATCGAAGGCCAAGGATTTGTTTGTGACCTCATGTTGCCAAAAATCAGCTAATTGATCTTTCACAGTGGCTCTCTCTGTCCCTTTGAAATTGTTTATATGCTGTATCTGTTTGTTTTCTTTAGCCACTTCCAAGAGACGCTGACATTTTTAATTTTTATAATGCAGGTTTTTAATACATTTTTTTTTAACAGATCCAAATCACTCAGTGTTAGGAAGCAGACACATACTGCTATTTGCCCTTCATGGTCTTATGCAAGTAATTTTTCTTTTCCTTTTGAGTTCTGTAAATATATTATTTAAAAGCACCCTAGCATTTTCCAAAGGTACTGTACTGGTTTAAAATCCATCCTGTCTGTCTGCCTGTCTCTATGTATGTATGTATGTATGTATGTATTTATTTTGAAAACAACGTTTTTTTCTCTATGGGTTGTCATAACTACAGTCAGTTAATTGGATTAAAACAAAGAAGGCAGGAAGCCTCCCAGTTAATTTATATAAGAGACTCCCTTAGATCTGGTTACAGTTCATATGGTGTGGTCAGAAAGGCAGTCTAATTAGCCAGAGAACACAGGTAACATTTTTCTTTCCAATGCATAATGTACTACAGTATGATTTCTAAAGGAAACTAATCTTTAGTTTCTTACAGTGGGAAATCAGAGTCATTATCAGTGAACGTAACTGGATGAGGGTTTTCAGTGATTATATTTTGATTTAAGTGTATTATAGAGTGTTACTCAGACGTGGTTGAAGACAGCATTGCTAAGGCAATGCTTAACATTTAGCTTTGCCAATTAATCTAATTGAAAGCGTTCTAATCTTCCTGTTAATAAAAACAATTCCTTTGATATATTTTGACATGTTAACAGACCCCTTTTGCATATGTAAAATGTCTGCAGGGGCCACAACGGATGTCTAGATGGAGTTTCCTATTGTACAGCTTTGGACATAATCCAAATTATTCCTATGTCCAATTTTCAAAGATAGGATATAGCTAAGTCCAATATTCAAAACTCTGCCCAAGTCATGTTGTTTGCAAATTTCAGAAGTAAATGTGCCTGGACATAATTTTAGACAATGTGTAACCTTGTCTGTCATCTATTTACATTTCATTTGATTTTATTTTTTAAAGATATGAGCGTTCCATGAGCAGAAACCTATATATTTCCATAGATGGTCAGAGGTGAACATAAAGAATATAATTTGAAAGTAATTATAATTTTAATATATTATAACACACAACACAGACATTACACAAAGCCTTGACAGTTACCTTTAACAATCAAGTTGGACTGTAAAAGATTTTTGAACTTATTGCCAGTGAACAGTCGATGATCTCAGTGACTCTCTGTACCTCCAACGGTTACCACTTTGCAGTCAGTCAATCTATCATTTAATCAATACAACATATAACAATTCTGCACATAATTCACATTCTGAAAATAGCTCCAACAGGATGGAATATGACTGAAACCTACAAGTACCTCACAGGAGTGAACAAGGTGCAAATGGAGGGTCTATTTCAGAGAAAGAAAGGCACTAGAACAAGGGGGAATGTATGAAGCTAAGAGGGAAAAGTTTAATAGAGATGTGTGGAAATACTTCTTCATGGAAAGGGTGATGGATGACTGGAATAGCCTGCCAGAGGAGGTAGAGGGGGCAAAGACTGTGGGGAGCTTCAAGAATGCATGGGATAGGTACAGGGTATATTAGGTAACTGGAGAGGGACTGACACCTCTGACAAACTAGGGTCAGTGGTTCGATGTCATAATGGTGATCATGGAATAGCAATCACCGTTTGAGCGAGTATACATTGCCAAAAATGAATTATGGCAATGTACAGATGCTGTGACTAGAAAACCTGTGATTGGTTTTCTATGTAATGTGGGGGGCTTTGCCCCCACACCCCCTACTTATGGATTCTCAACTCCAGGGGGGTGCATGCCTGAGGGTTTGACTTTGTTAAAAAAATAACACACTGCCTGCCAGGGCAAAAACACTTGCAATGCTCTGGATCTGAACCCTGAACCCTGCATCCTGCACACCCCAACCGACCACCCTCCCTACCATGCTAGCCACCCAGCTCAGCAGCTGTCTATCACACTCCCTCCCACATACCTCCCTTCCCCTTCCTCTCCCCCAGAGCATGTGTGCACACATACATGTGCATACACTTCCCATTGCCCAACCTTGCCCACCCAGGTATCCCGTCGCTACCCTGCCAGTTAGCCCTGTACACAGACATTGTGATTGATTCACCCTTTCTGAAAGTTCTCAATTGGGTTTGCCTTGTACACTGTATACCAGAGTCGGTGGTGATATAATAGGCAGGAGCAAGGGACAGACTGGATGGGCCTAAAGGTCCTTTTCTGCCAACAAAATCTATGTTTCTATGTAACATGATCTAGACATATTGTACCAGGGAAGTATATGGCATTGAAATAACTAGGAGTTATGTCTATTTTTTGACATTCCAAATTCCCACCTACTGTAAGTAGGATTTGCATCCAATTTATGACTTTTTAAAACCCCATCCAATGTAAGTAGGAGTTTTGTCCATTTTTATGACTTTTAAAAATCACACCCCCCCCCCCGAGATGATTATTTCTATCCTATTTCCATTTTCCCAGTATATTGGGTAATATTGTGCAGTTGAAAATCAAACAGAGCTGCCACCTGGAGCAAGCAGTTCATATAATCCACAATTTGATGTAATTTTAGTGGCTTTTTCATGGTTTCTTATAAATACAAATGTTTAGCTTGAATACAATAATTGGGGTAAGACAGCATGTAATAGCTGCTTGAGACAATGGGCTGGATTTTTAAAGCTCTTTATCCATTTTATTGATGTAGGTGTGATAAATCTGCCCAGACTGTTAAGCCACATAAAAGGTGGTCTAACTTCTTGATATGACTACTGACAATAGCCCTACAAAAATTATATGTGCATCATAATTCTGACAGATGTGGGGGTTTTGGCCATAAATCTGGTAAAGTGTTGTACATGCATCAGGATGTTTCAAAATAGGGAGCAAACATCCTGATCCATTAACTGTGACATGGCTTTATTAGAAAAATGATGTAAGTGCTGCATCTGGCCCTTTGAAAATCATACCCATCTAATCCATCAAAACTATAGAAGTTCGTACATTTTAGCAAATATTTGTTTTTTAACTAAATGGTAAAGATACTGAATGGCTGTCATGACTGTTAAAGGATTTTTTTAAATGCCTCTAAATGTTTCTTATGAATTTGTAGAACCTATAAAAAATGCCAGCCTAACAGCAATCAGGGCTGAAGCACTCTGTTGATCCAAATGACAGGTACAGCTCAGGTAATCATAGTGTAAGCATCTCAATGCTGTCTCACCAATGTGCCTAACCACTGTCATGGAAGAAGCACATTGTAGGCAAGAGAGTAGTTCAGCCTCCATGCCCATTTAATCCTTAATTTTTATGTGATACTACCAAGAATTAGTTTCTGACACTTGTGTTACTGGACTCTTATTTACTAGGAACTAGTAGTAATTGCAGAAGAAATATTTTTATTTATTTAGCTTCCAATCCCTCAGGTGCTAAACACTTTACAGCAATAATGCAAACACAACCACACAGAGTTATAGGTATGACATATGGCTCAACACATTTAAAAAAAATAAATGTAGAGTACAGCACCTATAAATAATGTAGATGGCCCAGCACCACAAACTCACAGATTAGAAAAAGTCAATTAAAAGTGATGAACTGGCATGCAAACCAGCACATCCCCTTTCATAGATAAGGCTAAACTGCTCATGGATAGGAATGTCTGTCAGCCACTGTTGACCTGAGCTGGATTCAAACCAGTGACCTGCAACTGAATGGCTTCTTAACACACTATAAATCCTCTGATCTACCCAGTCCCACACACATTCACAGTGCTGTATATCTTAATGACAGAGACAATTACTTTACCCATGGTATATCATGAAGTGAAAAATGACTGGGCTGTCTACATGCATTCATTGTCTGGTTAAGTATATTTGTTTTTCAGACTAAAACATAAATACATTGATAATAAACAACTATAATCATTATAAATAGAAAGACAATTATACACTGAAACACAAGCAGTTTATAGTGTGTTTATTAGTACTGGATGAAGAACATACTGTAGTGATGACATGCTTGCTGTCTATTTGAGGCAGAGGAGAAGAATGTTGTTTGTTAATCTGAGCACACATAGCCTAAGATAAAGTATGATCTCATACTATCCATGTTTTATACTTATGTGCGTTGTTTTACTAATGTGCATTATACTGTACTAAGGTCAATATTAAGGAGTTACAAATAAGAGACATGTGCCTTGTATCTAATGTTCCATGTGATTAATCATTTGCCTAATTGTAGGACTGTTAATTAAGTCCGAAATGTAATTATATGTAAAGTCTGTTGCCACAGAGGCGCCCCAAAAATGTGCTACTGCATGCCCAAGGAGGCAATTTGTGTAAATAATATTAATAATGAAACAAATAAATAAATGAGAGAAGACAAAGCATAATTCAGCCCATTTAACATGTAAAGTATCAAGCAAAGAGGTTTCCGAGAGTTTGTGTACTTATATTCACTAATACAACCAGTGATGCAACTCTCAATCCTGAACAGTAAGATTGTTAAAGGACTCCCTAATGAAAGTTAAATTCAGTCAATGTTCCTTTGGGTACCAGTCATCTTCTATGTGGAGCAGGTTACCCCCTTCATTCAGAGCACTCCCAACTGACATGTTCATTATTGAACTCAAGAAACATATTTATTTATTTCAAAGGTTTTACCAAGAAAGACATACTAAGCTGGTAACAGCTCATTTCCAGAGGCATTCTGGGGAAAGGGAAGAGTGGAAAAATAACAGATACAAAAATACAGAAAATAGAATCTATAGACTGGAATAAGTGTACTATAAATAAACAGGGCATTATGCCTAAGAATAAATTGACAAACATAAGGTACTAAGCAATAAATTGTGGAACAAAAATAAATACAAATTTAACATAAATAAATCAATAAAAAATAAATAAAATAACAAAGAAATACCTGCCTGCTTTAAAAAATGTGCCTAATACTAATATTAATATCCAAAATTGATATTTGTGTATCTATTACTATTTCTGTTTTACTTTGTACAAGTATGGATATCTTTGTCATTTGTGCTAAAATGGTTCCCATGTGTCACTCCTGGAAATTGAACTTGTTCCCGTGATCTTACAAGGACAACAAAATAAAACTGACAAAACTACAATACCTAGCTCAGGGTACTAATCTGTTAGGCAGAACTTCAAATATGCTCATCAGGATTTATATACCATACAGGATGGGATGCTGGTACAACTGAATTTTATTCAGCCCAGCAGTGGTTAAAATGGAGATGTTTAAGTATGTAACTCACTCATGTAGACTTTTAGGTGGGGGAACTATGATTTCAAGGTGCTGGAACTTTGTTATAGTATTTAATGGAGAAAGATGACAGAAAAGGCAGGCCCACTAGTGCAGCAGTAGCGCTACTACTCACGACGCTGGTGACACAGATTCGGGAATGAGCCTGGGGTGTTTGAGGGCCGGGGCTGAAGGGGGCTTGAGCATCTGAAGACTGCTCCCCATCTCTGTGGAAGGAGGGGGACACAGCTCAGTGCTCAACTGACATCAGGTGGAGGCATGAGGTACAGCAACTGCCCAGCCACAGAACAGGGAGGGCATGTCAGATGTTGACAGGGTCACACCTTGATGCTGGGGTGCACTACATGCCTGAAAAGAAAACCTAGAAAATGGCTCCCTGCACTCCAAGTAGATGGATCACCAGCATGGATCCCCAAATTCCACTGCCTGTCCTGATCAACAGTCCCTGACAGAGTGCATTTATTTGGGGTGTACAGGCCCCACCTCATCCCTGCCTGGGGGGAAAACTAAGACAACATGGGGGGGGATGATTTCGGCTCCAGATAGGAAGGAATAGGGACAAGATGCTAGGTGTCTCCCAAAGAAGCAGCACGCAGGGGGAGCATAAAAATAGAAAGTAAAAAAAAAAAGAAAGATGGCAGAAGCTCAGTAACTCTTACACAGTTTTATTACAGGTGGTGGAACTGGGTTCCTGTGGCCCCTGCCCTGTTAAACCACTGCTGTCAAGTTTTTAGGACTAAAAAAATGATACAATAATTCAGTCTAATCCTAAATGACATAGCAGTCATAAAATACCCTGGGGTTGGGGGTTGTCCTCATGCATTTAATGCAGCTGTTTGTTCTTGACACCCCTAGATTTTTCACTGTGGTACAATGAGAGCCATGGGCACAGTCTTTGTTGTCTTGTTAAGTCATTGTTCATGGCTAGCACAGTACTTTAGTAATTGCATAGTCACTGTCATAATGTAAGACATGGAAATTATAATAAAAGTTATAACAATATAGATCCATTTTGTGTTAGCTAAGCTACATCTTTTTTACATATTTTTATTTACACACAAAACACACAATTATATTTTTTATTTATACACAAAATGCACAAAAGGAAATAAAAATCTAATGTCTAGGAAACAACATTTTCCAGTGAGTAACATAATTAATGATCCATTTTTTTCAGTTGTCCCAGTAAAATAGTCTGTCCCACTGGGGTATATTTTAGGCTCCTTGTTGTTTATTTTGAATTACCTTCCCATGGCTGCTGAACCAACACACATCCTGCTGTGTGCTGACACTGCAGCTTGTTTTGTTTTTTTTTGTGACAAGTATGTTGCAATTGTTAAGGGTCACTTACAGCAGGGCTTTCATAGGGTACAGTTTTTGTCTAAAAGTATGACGCTGTGTTTGAATGTAACAAATGTATGGAGTTTTCCAGCAGAAGACATGATTTGGCTGAATGTCATGTGCAAATTAATATGGTAGCAAGATCAATATTGGAACAAGTAGAATTCTAACAGGACTTGGGAGTTAAGATGCCAATATATCACATTTTTTTGCACATAGATGCTCTAGTTAAAGTTGTCAGTATAAAGTTTTGTGTCTTTTATTGTAATAGACAGACTCTTGCTCTTGAAGCTTGCTAAGCAAGTAATCTTGACCTTTATAAATCTAATTATTGAGTATGGTCTTGTGATTTGTTCTTCGGATGGAAAAATTGCATTACATTGAGTTGAGATGCTTCTGAATAGGGTGTGCAGGTATACCTTTGGTCTGTCTGTGAGCTGTAATACCTGCACACACTATTCATTACCAAATTAAAAAATTGCCCAGGTTGACAAAGAGAAAAGCATATCTTGTAGGTTTCTGGGGATGGAAAATGTATTATGGGAGTGTATCCCATAATTTGGGTTTATTGGTACAATGAAGAGGTTCTAGGTCTACTGTCGCTGGATCATCTTTGAACTCTATTTTGAAATTACCATGTTGTAGAAACAATATTGAACAAGGTTTCTTCTGTTAAACAAACATATGAAAAATGCCCACAGATACAGGCGCTAAGGTCTATTGAGTCTACTCAAATGTGCAGATATCAATTTTTACTCTGCAGCTACCCCCCTCCCTGTACTTATTTTTTTTTTTACTCTGTTATAAAGTAGGGAACTTTTGGAACTCATTGCCTTCAGACTTAACTGTTGAGATGACATTTAAGCAATTTGTTCAATCACTGGGATTAAAGATCTCATACTGTTACACTTGTTTTGAATGAATATGTAAGTTATTTGTCATATATAGTTATGTGGATTGTATGGTTGTGTATGAAAACAGACAATGTTGTCCAAAGGCCATCAATTTATATAAATATGAATGAATGGACTTGAATGAATAAATAATTCTTATGTGTTGTTCTGAACTTGCAGATCATGAATTTGGGAATGTAATCACTTTACCATATTTCATCTCCTGTAGCATCTTTGTAGAGGTATAAAGAGTTGTTCTTTACATATAAAGACAAGCAGTAGACCAACATTAATGCCAAATCATGGATATATTTTGACTGTTATTTGCAGGTCAGAAATGATGGTTTGTGAAATTTGGAAGTTTCTAAGATATAAAGGGAAAATTTAAAAAGTGCAATGATTTTTACAAGAAAAGTGAAAGACCAAGTGTAAAAATGAAAAAAATCTAGAGAATACTGTTCAAAACATGAAATGTAACCATTTTCTTGATGCTAGGGTTTAGAGGTTTTGAAACAGTGGCACAGGTGAAGTGTTGATGGAAGTCTGGCAGATAGTATTTGGTATCCATAAGAAAAAGCCAGGAGGAAAGAAGCATCATGTGACATGTAAGGAGCATAAATAGAATAATGAAAAAAACTAACTCATCAATTTTTGCTCATTGACTTTAGTGAAGCATACTGTAACTACTACTGTACCTAGTTTATGATCCCTTTCTTATATTAAAGCTATTGATACAAGCAAGTTGTCTTGGTGTTCAATCTTCTTCAGATTAAATTTGTGGTCCATACTTGATCTGCCTCAGGGATGAACATTGCCATTTATTTTTCTACCTTATATTCTGCTAAATCACCTAAATAAGTGCTCCTTGTTGCCTGAAAGCATGTGTACAGAAACATCTTGTTGGTCTAATAAATGGTATCAAGCCACCTACTTTGTTCATTCTCCTAGACCACATGTTTCCTACTGGTTATATGTGCACCTTTTATGGTTCAGAACTCTGTATAAAACTGTATAAATGAAGTTGATAGATTGGTCAGAAAGAGAGAAAACAGTGAGACCACAGCTCATATAAAAGTGTTGCTGTAATAATTGAGATTTTACCTGACCCATGATGGGTCGCCAGGCTTATTTACATGTCAACTGTTGAATGGAGCTGTGAAAACTTCTTAAAAAAATGTAGAATGAAGAAACAACATGAGTAAAAAGTTACAAAAAAAGCTTTAAATGATTAGCAGGTTCTTTTCAGCAGCTTCTTTGGGTGGTGTACTAAACTTTGTTTCTGCGTTACTCTCAGAATTATTTCATTATTTTATGTTTCAGAAAGAAATGGAAACACCACAGCTCATCAAAGGAGTTATCTTCCTTTTGACCACTGTATTTGGCCTGTGTGGTAATGCAGCTATTCTGATGGCTCTTTTTATCATTGCCCAGCAAGAGAGAGGAAGATAATGTCGACAGAGATAATAGCAGCCAACTTGGCAGAGTCAAACTTAATACTTCTTTTGACTTTAGGGCTTCCTCATTTTCTTTTTGACTTGGGTGTGAAATATTTTCACACTGACCTTGAGTGCAAAGTTGACCTCTATTTAGAGAGAGTGTCTAGAGTCATGACCATCAGCTTAACCTGTCTGCTCAGTTGTTTCCAGTGCGTGACTCTTGCCTCTTCTAATCCTAAATGGGTTCCATTAAAAGCCAACATTCAAAAATATCTCATACCTATAATTATTTTTCTTGGACTGCTAAGCATGACATCAACTATTACCACAGCTATATTTTCTGTTGTTACAATTACAAATCTTACTGAACAGAGACCAATGGTCAAACTGGGCTACTGTTTTGTTGTTTATCCAAATGCACTTGTATTTCAGCTTATTGGCTTTACCATGTTCACTCGAGATGTGATATTTGTGATTCTCATGGCTTTGGCCAGCACGTACATTCTGTTGATTCTGCACAGACATAGGAAGCAGATGAAAGGGAAGAGGAGCTCTGACCGAAACCAAGAAACCACAGCAGAGCAGCAGGCAGCAAAGACTGTTGTAACTTTTGTAACCCTCTATGTGCTGTTCTTTGGGATAGAAAACAGTATTTGGTTTTACCAGATCTCCATAAAGGGAGCCCATCAAGACCTAAGTGATGCCCGTCATTTCTTGTCCTTATGTTTTCCGGTATCCTTTCCTATTGTAATGGTTGTATTCAACCAGAAAATCAGACACAAGTTAAAGTGTACTGTAAATTCATAAAAGAGAGAACTGCAATAGATTAAAGGGTAGTAAGGCTTCGCTTATACATAATGATTACCTTTCTCTAAGCTTCTGTATCATACTGCCATGCTAAACCATTGTTAAGTTTTATTTAATGTTTAGAAACTCTCAGTGTGGCCCTCCAAGATCCTATTGAAATATGAAAGATACAGTGGGAGGTTCCCATATAAGATCTTGAGATAATCCTACAGAAATCAGAAACTCTACCTAACCCATACTAGCTGAGAACACATTTTAAGTGTTCTTGTTTTAATTTTACTTATCAGAATAGAACCTTGTTCTTTCACTGATGTTTTGAGGCATTTGAGCCACTTTACCAGGGTACACAGGGGCCTGTTTGCTATTCTGATAGCATCATGTGGTAGAATGTGTGCTGTAAATAAATGCTTGTGACATAGTCCTGTTATTTCTCCTTTGTTAATTTCTCCTAGTGGAAATTAACATAGGAGAAATAACAAGATTTTTTCGTTAGCATTCACATACAATGCATCCTCTACTATTTGAGGATGTCAGAATCGCAAACCAGTCATGTGTAGATTGATAAGCATTGGTGAATGAACAGGGCTCCATTCTGATTTACAAAATAAACACAAAGACAATTTGAGAACTGGTTTGCCTGGGTTTCTGATTTCTGTGAGACCGTAGGTTTTCCAAATGTTTTCTGTACTGCCAGAAAAATGTCTGCAACAGCACTGTATGTTACTGTGGAACTTTTTGACCTATGCCGTTTTAGTCTATACTAAATTGTACTTTTTTGCTTATGTTGTAATTTGTCCCTTTCCTTCCACTTTGAGTCAACTTTGGCTTTGCATTACATTTGAAGTAATAAAAGCAGCTTTCTTTTTTATTTGGCCATTCCCAGGTTTTCACTGGTACACTCAGCTATTTTTGAACATCTGTTGTTTTGTGACAAAAATAAACAAGCTTACACTGGACACTGCTCCCAGACCTTGCGGGTTTCTGGGTGCTCAAAAATAGTTGGAGAATAATGTGGATTACAATATATATAAAGGAACAATCCTTGTCTTATAGGGCACAATGCGCTTCCTTCATGTGAACAAACAGGAGATACAGCATACTTGGAGAAAAAGGCCACAGCCATGTATTTATTATATATTATTGGGGTGCGGTCATGCCCCTATAGTTAGGGTTGAGTAGGCACTTCAATGTTAAACTCAAAATCTTTCACTTGAATAACTTTGCAACTGTTGAACAGATTTTCACAAAAATTTGGAATGCACCTTCCTGTGGTGTAGATCTCTTAATCTGGTAAGTTTCATTCTAGTTGGATGTGTGGTCTCTGACTTTTGGAGAGGTAAAAAAAAAGTTTTTACCCATTGACTTTGCTGGGATTTTTCTTTTAACCTACCTACAGCCCAGATTGTTTGTTTGTTTGGTATGACATTTTCAGGACAGAAAGGGACTGCCCCACAGATGTGCTTTTTGCTAGTCTGGTGAAAAAACATAAAAGCCTTTTTTAGTTATTGAAATGTAAAAATGTGAAAAAAATAATTTCTGAACATACTCAGTGTGCACTTCAATATAGCTGCATGATATAAAAGAGGAATTCTGCCTTGTAAACAAAAATTCCTCATTTTTATGGCTGCCATTTTGTTTCCAATTTGCCTGATATTCAAATTTGGAAACCTCCCAAAAAGATATTCTGGGGAGGAACCAACACATGTGCAGTAGCTTGCTTGCTGTGACCCCATCGGTGCATTCTGCTCTTCACTGTTTGGAAAATGCTCTTAAAATGTGTGCTATTTAACATTTAAATTCTTTGTTCATATCGGCATTATACGAAGTATGATCTTAGTGCGTATGATGAGATATGAACTAGGATCCTACTTCGTGAGTCATACGATGTAGGATCTTAGTTCGTATCTCATCATACAAACTAAGATTCTGCTTCATACAACTCTGATATAAAGAATTTAATATGGATATCCCAGCCATGTTTTGGTATTTTCTCACCATATTTTCAACATAGGCATTTTGAGGTCCCACCTTATGAACAACGTCACTGTCATCTCATTACTCAGTCCCAAAAGGTAATTTTGCAGTCACTATGCAGAATCATCTTTTGGGACTGATTACCAAAATGGCAGTCCTAGTGTTCATGAGAGGAGGTCCCAAAAAGTCAATGTTGAAAATATGGTGCAAAAAATCCCAAAACAGCCATGCTACAAGTGTGCGTTGCACAGTTTCTACACATGCTCATACCTTCTCCAGTTTTTTAATATTTTCACACCAGATTTTCAACATTTCCATTTTTTACACCTCCTCGTGAATAGTACAGCTGTCATTTCTCACAACCTGCCTGAAATGTGTTTTTGCACCTCTGGTGCAGAATGGCATGGTCGCTCTGTGAAATCAACTTTTGGGATGGATTAACGAAGTCACAATGCCAGTCTTCATGAGGAGATTTCCTTAAAAAAGCTCATGTTAGAAATTTGGTTAAAAATTTCAAAAAAATGGCCAGATTACCAGCATGTGTTGTACAGTTTCTACTTGCACTCGTAACTTAACCAGTTTTTCATATTTTCCCTCCTGATTTTCAACAATACCCCTTTCCACACCTGCTCATGAATGGTATACAGCTTTCATTTTTCACATCCTGCCCAAAACATGATTTTGCACCTGTGGTGCAGAATGGCGCATTCGCTGTGTGAACTCAACTTTCAGGACAAATTAACGAAATGACAGTGACATTGTTCATCAGCAGGGTCCCCAAAATGCCATGTTGAAAACTGGGTGAAAAATTCCTAAAAATGTCTGAGTAATGTGCATTCATTGAACTGTGGCACCAGCGGCACCTTTTGGCTCCCGTATCTTGAAAAGGGAGGGTCAGCTGCAGAATAAGCAGTGCTAGCTGCACATTTGAGCAGACTTGATAGACCTCTAGGCCTTTATCTGCTTGCAAATTTTGTATGTTCGTATGTTCAAAAACTTATTATCCAATCAAGTCTCTGTGATGCAAGCCAGATCTACTGTTTCAACAAGATCAGCTATAATAGCAGTCTTGTTCTTAATAGATCTGGCATTGCATAACACCGCCCGAGTAGGATGGGCTGTTGAGGAAGACCTCAGCTCCTGCCCATAAACTGTGAAGCCCTTGCGTATGGGGACAAGAGAAGAGTTACCTCTGTCCCATCTCCATTTCACCCCAGGGTATCTCTTGGTCCCCACCACCTCAATCCGCCCCCCCTTACCATTCCCCCACCAGGCCCAGTTCTCCCTTTTCTCCTTTGCCTAGCTATCCCCAAAGCTTGACACCTTAAATAGGAATCTGATGACAATGTGGGATATCCAAAGGGGTGCATTTCCGAGACTATGGTGGGGGAATAATGCCTGACTGTCTTTACTCCCTCTCAGCACATTATCATACTACAATAGAAGCAGAATAAAATGAACTCCAATACAATAACACTCCCAAAAATCCAAATCCCAACCCACCCTAATAAGCAAATAATAAAACAATAAATAATAACAATACACAAATATCCCTAAATTAATACATCAAATAAATATAATATTAACATAATTAAACTACTGGGTATATTAAATAACAACAAATGAATAAAAACAACAAAGCCCAGACCATAAGAATTTGAATAATGGTTTTAGTCCATGGAGCTCTCACCTCCTAGGGCCAAATATTGACCATTAATAGACCCAAGGTCTCTCACTCCTAGGGTCCAACAGATAATAGAAGCAGAATAACATACATCCAACATTCACTCACAGTCTCACACATTCAACATCACCTGCTAGCACAATATAAACAAAATCCCTCTTTCAGTTCTGTATAATCTGTTTGGGTCCACTTCTTTAACTCTAAAAATTTAAATATTGTAATTAAAAACATGCTATAGACCTCTGAACACTAATGACCAGGTTAAGAATGAGATTCTAGGAGAGATACAAGCTGCTTGTGAATTGGAAAATGTTATATTGGTGGGTGATTTTAACTTACAAAACACTGAGTGGAACAAACTGGAAGGAAAAAGTAACTATTCAAAGGCATTTATTGAAACAATAAAGCATTGCTGACTTAAGCAATTTAATCAGAGAGAAGAAATACCTCTGACTTGTCTCCATTTCACCCCTACAATCCAGCCTCGGGTGGTGTATCACTGAGTAACTGGCTGGAACAGCAGAGGTCAATATAGGGTTTGCATTATCATCCAATCAGGTCTCTGTTATGCAAGTCAGATCTACTGTTTCAACAAGATCTGCTATAATAGCTGTCTTGTTCTTAATAGATCTGGCATTGCATGACACCACCGAGTCAGATGGGCTGTCAAAGAAGACCTCAGCTCCTGCCCATAAACTGCCCACAATGTAAAGGCTTGCCTTTTAGACGTAATATCAGTATCTAATGTTATTCTGATCTCAGCATGTGAGGTGAAGTGCCCACTAGCAAATGGTGATTTCATGGTGACATTCAATGTATTGATGCCCAGCAAATCAAGAGACTGAACTGAAATATATATTTAAGTTCTTTGGTAGCTGGGTGAGAAAACTGATACAAAGGACCATTTTCACTTGCAATCCAGGCCTAACAGTGGCATAGACAATAGGTACAAGTTATAATACGGTAGGTACATATAACACAGTGAGTATAGTGGTATCAAAAACAATGATACATAAACATATCTTAAAATAGGGGTTTAGGTCATAAACAAGTTCACAACAAATAAAATGATGTTTGTCTGCTTGCAGAGAACTAGGACATACACATACAGCAAATCAAGACATTATGCAGCCAGTCCAATGTTTACAATACAGTGCATAAGGGATTACACTATAGTAATCAGCATTTTCACAGTGGAGTCAAAAATGTGTCAATTGTTTATGTAGTAGCCAGTACTTGGGAAGTAAGGCAAATGGTACACTGAGCCCCTAAGGTGGATTTCTGGTGAGAGTTTTTCTAAGGGAGCAGGCACAGTGGCCTGAGACATGAGCCAGTCTCTTAGCATTGATTTGAAAGACTGATGAGAGGGTAACATATGGATAGCAGGTGGTATTCTGTTCCAGAGGTAGGGGGCAGAGACAGAGAAACCTTGCTCCCCATGAGAGTAGATACATGGTTAACTACTGGAGGGGGAACGGAAGAGACCCTGAGACACCAAGTAACCACCCTGTCAGTGAGAAGTGAGGAGTATGGGGACTTATGCAAGTTCCTGAGAGAGGTGTCTACTAGACAGCCCATAGCATTTTCAAAATGACCCTGCAGAGAGAGCCAGCCTAAGGATTGATTTAGAGAGCAGTGATGAGTGGAGGAAGGGACCTGAAGGGCAAAGTGACAGACAGAGTTGTATGTGCTATTTAGACGAGTAAGAAGTGAGGAGGACATGGAAAACACTGGAGAGCAGTAGTCAAGTCGGGGCAGTAGATTACCCTGGGCAATTGCAAGACTAGTCTTTGGGGTCAGGCGGTGGTTAACGTGGTAGGCTGCCCCAGCTTCTGGTGGACTCTCTTCTTTACTTAAGGGCAGATCTCAATAACATTCATTGCTGATTTAATAAATTGGAATCAAACTGTGGTTCCATTGGAGGTGGAACATGCATGGTTGATATTCAGAGAGACTGTTCTTGATGTATGTAGAAAACATATACCAAAAATGTAAAAAAATGTAACACAAAAGGGGAAAAAAATGAAGTAGTTGACAAAAAACATCAAAAAAGTACCAAAAAAAAAAGGCATAAGAAATGTAGGGAATATAAAGAAACTTGTGCTAAAAATGCCTGGGAAAAGTTTAAAGCAGTACAAAAACTGCAAAAAAACATTAGAAGGAAAAAAAGGAATGAGGAGAAAAGATTGCAACAATAGCATCCTAATATAACAGCAAAGTATTTTAGCAGAATTCAATAAGTATTTCATTTCAGTTTTGACTAATAAAGCTACAAGTCCATTCAAGTCTCAAAATGTAAACCAGGGTGACTGTTCTACTTGGATTACTAATGAATGAATAAAGAATAAATAAAATGTATCAAGGGAGGAAGTGCCCTATGTCCCAATAAAGTAACAAGTAATATGATAAAGATACTGGTTGATTGCATCACAGATCCAATCTGGTTAATCTATGGTAAATCTATAGAAGATGGTGTAGTACCAGCAGACTGGAGAGATGCTAATGTCATCCCTACTCACAAAAAAGGATCTAGGATTAGCACAGTTAATTACAGACCGATTAATCTCATTTCAATTTCAGGTAAAATACTAGAATCTAAAATTATAGATGAAATAGTAGAACAATGAGGAAAATTACATGGTGTTGATGAACAACAGCATGATTTTTAGAAAGCTAGATCATGCTAAAAACCAACCTTGTTGGTTTTTATGAAAACATCAGTCGCAAACTTAAAATAATAAAAATAATAATTTTATTTATAATGTGCTTTTCCAAATTGATAATAAAGAGCCTGTGGATGTTATTTATCTGGATTTCCAGAAAGCCTTTGATCTAGTTCCCCACTGGGCTATGCTAGAAAAGCTTTATGACTCAAGATATAGCTTCTGCCAGAGAACAGACAGAACACCAGGCGGAAGGAGCTACTGGTATAACTTCAGAGGAGGGCAACTAAAATGGTGCAGGGTCTGCAAGAGAAGCCATATGAGGAGAGGCTAAAGCAGCTTAATATGTATACCCTTGAGGAAAGGAGGGAGAGATGGGGACATGATAGAAATGTTTAAGTACCTCGGTGGAATCAACAAACTCCAAGTGGGTAGCATCTTTCAGAAAAAGAGACATGCAAGAACAAGGGGACACAATTTGAAGAAAGAGGGGGAATGACTCAGGGGCAACATGAGGAAGTATTTTTTCAGAGAGAGGGTAGTGGACACATGGAACAGCCTTCCTTAGGGGGTTGCGGGGTCTAAAACTGTGGGAGAATTCAAGAATGCATGGGACAGACATAAGGCAATTTTTGTGGGAGGGTAGGAAGAAATAGGCTGTTGGTTAAATAGGATCTGCAACTTATCCTCTAGGTAGGGAAATGGGCAGACTAGGTGGACCAAGCGGTCCTTATCTGCCATCAAAGTCTTTGTTTCTATGTTTCTATTCAAAATATGAATTTGTCACTCTCCACAACTTAGTCCACCTTTAGGTCTAAGCACCCATGGAGGTTTCAAAGTCATGATTACAACTACAGTGGAATCTTTTCCATAGTTGCTATGGTTACTGAGATATTGCCAAATTAGTGTTACAAGGGTTACTTTTCATGACTGTTGGGCTGTGGTGTGTCAGTACTTATGTGTAAGTGGGACCGCAGGGTCAGAGGGCCCATGCTCCCACTTATACATATCATTATGCAATAATGGGTAGCATGAGTGGAGCACAGGGCCCAGAGAGCCAGAGCTCCCACAACCACAAACCAGTTACATTAAACCAACAGGCATTGGGCTGTCTTGGATGTCAGCCTTATTGCCCCCACTCCCTCCCTGTAGAGAATGACAGGCTTCATGAGATGCCTTGGAGTCCTCAGCCCTAACTGTCACCCCATTCCCATACGCAGGGTAGCCTGGGTAAAACACTGGCTGCACAACAGGACACAGAAGGTAACTGTAAATGGAGTCCACTCTGAAGAAAGAGGAGTTACTAGTGGGGTACCGCAGGGTTCAGTATTGGGTCCAGTCCTTTTTAATGTCTTCATCAGTGACATTGCAGAGGGACTGGAAGGAAAAGTATGCCTTTTTGCAGATGACACAAAGATCTGCAACAGGGTTGATACACAAGGAGGCGTGGAAAGGATGAAAAAGGACTTGGCAAGGTTGGAGGAATGGTCAGAAGTATGGCAGCTAGGATTCAATGCAAAGAAGTGCAAAATAATGCACCTGGGAAACAAGAACCCAGGGAAGAATACACATTGGGTGGGAGGTAGTAACAACAACAAAAAGGAAAGGACCTGGGGGTAATCATATCAGATGACCTTAAGGTTAGCAAGCAATGTGAGAAGGCAGTAGGGAGGGCTGGGGTATACTGGGATGTATAGGGAGAGGCATCAGCAGCAGAAAACAGGAAGTTGTTATCCCTCTGTACAGACAGTTGGTGAGACCCCATCTGGAGTACTGTGTCCAGTTCTGGAGACCCCATCTCCACAAGGACATAGACAGGATAGAGGTAGTCAAGAGGAGGGCAACTAAAATGGTGCAGGGTCTGCAAGAGAAGCCGTATGAGGAGAGACTAAAGGAGCTTAATATGTATACCCTTGAGGAAAGAAGGGAGAGTGGGGACATGATAGAAACTTTTAAGTACCTCAGTGGAATCCAACAAAGTCCAAGAGGGTAGCACCTTTCAGAAAAAGAGACTTGCAAGAACAAGGGGACACAATTTAAAGATAGAAGGAGGGCGGTTCAGGGGCACTGTGAGAAAGTATTATTTCACAGAGAGGGTAGTGGATGCATGGAACAGCCTTCCTGAGGAGGTTGTGCGGTCTAAAACTGTGGGAGAATTCAAGAATGTATGGGACAGACATAAGGCAATTCTTGTGGGGGGTAGGAAGAAATAGGCTGTTGGTTAACTAGAATCTGCGGCCTATCCTGTAGGTAAGGAAATGGGCAGACTAGATGGGCCAAGTGGTCCTTGTCTGCCATCAAAGTCTATGTTTCTATGTTTCATTCCATAAGTAAATAAGCTGAGATGGTTACAATACAGGGAATCAACAAAATCCAAGAGGGTAGCATCTTTCAGAAAAGAGATGTGCAAGAACAAGGGGACACAATTTGAAGGTAGAGGGAAGATGGCTCAGAAGTAATGTGAGGAAGTATTTTCTCACTGAGAGGGCTGTGGATGCATGGAACAGCCTTCCTAAGGAAGCCATGGAGTCAAAAACAGTGGAGGAATTCAAGAATGCATGGGACAGAAATAAGGCAATTCTAGTAGGGGGTAGGAGGAAGTAGGCTGTTGGTTAATTAGGATCTGCAACTTATTCATTAGGTAGGGGAAATGGGCAGACTAGGTGGGCCAAGCGGTCATTATCGGCCATCAAATTTTATGTTTCATCTGTTTCAACAGTTTCATCTGGTTGAAGGTCAGTTGGCATTCATCTGTATTCCCCTCCCACGGGTCGTGCCTGAAAATATGCAGGATTTGTCTAGTGCACTTACCCGGTCAACAAAAACTAAATAAAATAAATAAATAAATACAATAAAATAAATGTTTCTATGTTTCTAATGGGGTTAGAATTAGGGCTCAGGACTACAAGGCACTCCCCAAAGCCTGTCATTCTCTACAGGGTGGGGTGGGGTGAGGGCTGACATCCAAGACACCACCAACACCTGTCAGTCTGTGCAGGGTAGGGGTGGGGTGTTAGGGTTGGAAACCCTAACACCACATTTCCCTGCTTTTCTTGCTGTAGTAACAACCCTAACTGTTGTAACAATGATACTGTTTACAATTTAGTTCCTTACTTTCTGAGATGTATGTAGCTGTGTAACATAGAAACATAAAAGTTGACACCACATTTCCCTGCTTTTCTTGCTGTAGTAACAACCCTAACTGTTGCAACAATGATACTGTTTACAATTTATTTCCTTACTTTCTGAGATGTATGTAGCTGTGTAACTTTGAAACACAGAAACATAGAAGTTGACGGCAGATAAGGACCGCAAGGCCCATCCAGTCTGCCCATTTCTTTTTCTACCTTATAAAAGTGCAATCGGCCTTTACTTTGTCAGTGGCCTATCTATTCATACTCATCTGTATTGCTCCCTTATTCCTATCCCATGCCTGTTTGAAGCCCTGCACTGTATTCATAGCCACCACTTCCCGAGGTAGACCATTCCATGCATCCACCACCCTTTCTGTGAAAAAGAATTTCCTCACATTCCCCCTTAATCAGCCTCCCTCTAATCTCATGCTGTGTCCTCTTGTCCTGTTTTTTTTCTTATATTTAAATATGTTAGACTCTTTCACCTTGTTAATGCCCATAAGGTGTTTGAATGTTTCGATCATATCACCTCTCTCCCTCCTTTGCTCAATTGTACACATATTGAGTTCCGTTAATCTGTCCTCATATGTCTTCTGATGCAATCCCTGCACCATTTTGATTGCCCTTCTCTGGACTACCTTAATTTGGTTAATGTCCTTGTGAAGGTGTGGCCTCTAGTACTGCATGCAATACTCCAGGTGGGGCCTAACCAGTGTCATATAAAGAGGGATCTCTGGCCCCTGAGCTTCCACACATTATGTCAGTGGCTCAGCAGGTAACATACTTGTCTCTGAGGCTGGGAGATCAGAATACTGTGGGTTCTATCATCACACCAGGCACAGGGGTTAATATCCCAATGCTGACACTGCAGTGTGAGGGGGGGTACTACATTCCTGAGGTGCTGTCTTTCAGATGAAATGTTAAACTGAGATTTCATCCGCCTGTTCTGGTGGTAGTTCATGTGGATGTTAGAGATCCCGTGGCACTTCTCAAAAAAGAGTAGGGTAATTTCCCAGTGTCCTGGCCAAAGTTCCCCCATTCACTAAAAATACCACCAACAGCTTAATCTAGTTCAAGGTCGGTTGGCATTCATCTGTATCCCCCCCCCCCCGGGTCATGCCTGAAAATAGGCAAGAATTTGTCAAGTGCACTTACCCGGTCAACAAAAACGAAATAAATAAATAAAATAAATAAATGTTATGTGCAGGTGTAGAGAAATTGCAACAAATAGTCATAACGGTGCCACCTTAAATCATTTTCACCCAAAATGTTCAGCATATCCTTCTTATCACCTCACCACATGTACCCAGTACAGAAAATTTTCGAATCCCAGCAGAAATGCAATTCTATGCAACAGTCATGCCATTACATGCCACAGGTGTGGAAAAACATTTTTCACAGGATATGAAAAATGACAGCTATGCTATTCATGAGGTTGTGTGAAAAAATGGCAATGTTGAATATTTTCAGTGAAAATATTAACGTTTGGTAAAGTTAAGCATGTGCATAGCAAAATTTCAATTACCGCACTTAACTCTGTCATTTTGGACAATTTTTGCATCAAATTTTCAACATTGCCTTTTTGTGACCCCACCTCATGAACAGTGGCACTGTGATTTTGTCACTCCATCACAAAAGTTGATTTCACACAGCGACTATGCCATTCTGCACAAGTCCAAAAACACATTTTGGTTAGGATGTGAAAAATGACAGCTGTACTGTTCATGAGGAGGTGTGAAAATGTCAACATTGAAAATCTGGTGTGAAAATATGAAAAATTTATGAAGTTACAAGGGTGCGTAGAAACAACACAACACGTGCTCATAACAAGGTCCTTTTTTGTATTTTTTTCACCAAATTTTCAGCATGGGCTTTTTGGGACCTCTCCTCATAAACAATGGCACTGTGATTTTGTTAATCTATACTGAAAGTTGATTTTGCACAGCGTCCATGCCATTCTGTGTGACAGGTGTGAAAATGAGTTTCAGGCAGGATGTGAAAAATAACAGCTGTACTGTTCATAAGGAGGTGTTAAAAATGGCAATATTGAAAATCTGGAGTGAAAATATTAAAAAGTGTCAAAGTTGTGGGTGTGCATAAAAACTGCGCAACACACTCTCATAATGCAATCATTTTTTTTAATTTTTGCACCAACTTTTTGACATGGACTTTTTCGGACCCCACCTCATAAACAGTGGCACTGTCATTTCATTAATCAGTCCCAAAAGGTTATTCCAAGCAGCTATCATGAAATCAACTTTTGGGATAGAGTAACAAAATAACAGTGACAGTGTTCATGAGGTGGATTCCAAAGAACCCCATTTTGAAAATTTTGGGGCCAAATTCCTAAAATTGGCCTAGATAGCAACATAAGTTGACCCCCCCATTGACTCCCATTAGACAGCTTACCTTGATTCCTCAGATCACAGTTTGCCTTTCAAGAGTGCAGACGTGTCCTGGTCTAGAGGAAATCACTGCTCCTGACCTCCAGAGGTAATTAAGGGTAACGGGGGAGGTGGATACTCAGTAGGAGGGTGGGGATGGGGCAGAGGAGTTTGGGGAGACAATGAGGGACCAGTTTCTTTTTTACAGGAAAAACAAATAAAAAGACTTTGGGGACATGTTTCTTCATTTTTTTACCCCTCCTCTCGCCAGTTTTTCCGCCGGTCATGGATCCCCTGCTGGCGCATCCACCCTTGTGCCATGCTCCCAGTACCCCCTGGCTTGCCCCCCAAGGTGGGAACGTGGCACCCTCGGCCCCTAGGGTGCCATGAACGACGGAATAGGATGGGAGCCATGCTCTTGGGGAGCCCATTGCAGGCCGAGGGATGGGCATCATAGAGGCGTCTGGAGGTGGGCAGAGTTTTTTCCCCCTTAAGGGGGGCATGAGCGTGCAATGACACCAGCGTCTGCCCCACCCCCTTCTGACGTCAGGTCCCAAGTGCTTGGGGTTCTCCTGGTCTCCACCAGGAGTCCTCCGTGCACCAGCGACTCACTGCACCCTCCCCCCGGAGAAGGAGAGCAGTTGTGAGACGCTCGATCCTTCTCCCCCGGCCAGCCCTCTGGTGACCCGAGTCCATTCCTGAACCCGGGTCGCCGGCGTCGCAAGCGGAAATCCAACCGCTGCGCCAGTGGGCCAGCTATGTTTCTTCATTTAACAGGGATGGGCACACTGGGGTGGGCTCCCAGTGTGCCACTTGAGTTTGGGAGGATACATGCTGCTGATAGGGGGGGGGATTCAGCACCCCAGTCAGCAAAGAAAGCTGGCTTGCGGGTGGGGGCCTCCAACACTGGGACTGGGCATCCTGGTGTCAGAAAGATAAAAATGATTAAAAATTATCTGGGCATAGTGAGGTGGGCTCCCATTGTGCCATAGAAGTGTGTGTGTGTGTGTGTGTGTGTGTGTGTGGGCGGGGGTATACAGACACAGAGATTGGGCACCCTGGTGTCAATGAGGAATTGGGGTGGTTGGCAGACTACTTCGAAGCAAGATCCTGCATCACAAATTTCAATGGAGGATTCTGCATCGAAGATAAAAGATGTTGGGGGACAGTTTTCTTTATTTAACAGGTAATAAACAAGCAAAAAGAACATTTGGGCCCACTGGGGTGGGCTCCCAGTGTGCCACATCAATGATGCTGGGGGGGGGGGAGTCCTGCCACCGACACGGGGATTGGACCCCTCATTGTCATCAATGCAATAAATAGGCCACAATGCCTTAAATGGCACTTTGATGCAGGATTCTGCATCTTACATGACAGTTCAATGCAGGATTCTGCATCAGAAAAGCCTGCAATCCTACATCATGCCTGACATCTATTTTTTTTCCCACAGGAAACAATGGGAAATACCAAAATCAATAGCTTTGAAATGGATTAATATTTTTACACCAAATCTTCAAAAGGCACATCTGTGAGGCCAAAGTTTTCTACCCTGAAAATCTCATCCCTGAACTTTAAACCATTTCTGAACTAGACATGAACAAAAATCTGACCAAACCCCGAAAACCTTCTTTATTTTCAACCCCTCATTTCTCAGAAATGGTTATATCTATACACACAAATTTGGCACATACAAACAGCTCCCCTGGCCACACAGTCTCCCACATTTCATACAAATACCTCAATCCTTCATAAAGTTATGGACCCCCAAAAATTACCTTTTAACATTAAACACCCTCATCAACCTTAACTATACTGGTGCTACCGTGCCAGTATAATACATATATACATATATAATAACTGGTGACTCCCAATATTAACCCATTTTTGAGACCTGTAAAAAGTCATAAAAACCTGCAAATTGATATGACAAAGTCATATCAACCTGCGATTTGATAGGGCTTTTACTGTCTTGGACGGGGTTGTGTGTCCCATGCCAAGGTACTTACCGACTCAGAAAATGTAACTGTTTACAGTTCTTTTTAACTTTAAATAATGGAGAAGCCATTGAACCTTCACGTTGTCATCATAACAACCAGAATGCCATGGAGCCAATACAGAGGTCGAATCAGCAATGCAGGAAGCACGTAATACTAAGACTCTGAGCTTTGTTTACTTAACACCAGTTATTATAAAAAAATACCACATATGAAGGTGTGTAATCTGCAGTGTTTTTACACACTCTCGGTGTGTGACAATATATAAACCTCTCGAGCTTCACTCTCAAGGTTTATATATTATCGCACACCTTGGGTGTGTAAAGAAACTGCAGATCACACACCTACATATGCATTATTCTCTCTCTCTCTCTCTATAGATAGATAGATATACATTTACAAATTACTGTGGCATGACATGCACAGCAAGGTAGTCAGTGCTGATCATTTGTAATCATATCAGTCAATATGTATAGGCCTTCCACATCTCTTTCATATAGGTACAGCCTCACTAGGGAATCTGGTCTCTGAGGCATAAGGATGGCTCTTAGTGGATCAGTTTCAAATATGTATTTCCCTGTCAAAGGAGGATGATGACTGTGGGACGAAGCCTCAGTGTTATCCTTCAACAATGGCTGGCATCCCTCTGGTACCAGCCGCCAAGGCCTCACCTCTCCCCAGTTTCACGTCAAACCACCTGAAAAGGAGTGAAAAACCCTTTTGACCCCTCTGTACAGTCCTGCTAGACTACCGTGCTGCCAATCTTGGAAGACTACCATGCCATTGTCATGACTGCATGACTGTGACAACCTGCCTATCTAGTCACCTAGAGATAACATTCCACTGGAGAAGGCACAAAACTTGAGAACCTGATGGGAAGAAAATGGTACAATTTCTTCTCGATCCCTAAGGTAATCCCAATAGGGGAAAGCGGGTTCCCTACCAAACAGTTCCTCACCCCTGCCTTTTTGAGGGAAGAGATTGAGAGGGTATCTGTTGGAGTGGGGAGAAACTGAAAGAAGGCATAGCCTTCATTACATCAGTTTAAATTAACCATGCTCCTCCCTTCAAGCAGGTAATATTTATCGACTCCTGGGAATGTTTAATACCTGCCTGCCCCTGCCCCTAATGGATGGACGTTACCCCCCCCCCCATCCGCTATGAGGTCATTTGGTGGTGTGTCCACAGACAAACCTTCCCTGCTGCTATTCATTGCAGGATCTTCCTTTGTCGTATAGGGCACAATCCTCTTCCTTCACACGAACAAACTTGACAGACAATGTGTTTGGAGGAAATGACCACAGCCATGCATTTATTAAGCAGCCAATTAGAATTCTATTGGCAAACTGATGAGTTAGATATATACAATTACTCTGTTGTGAACTGAGCAACAAGGTAATTACAGCTGATCATTTGTAATCATATCAATCAATACTTATACACCCTCCACTCCCCTTTTGGAAGGGGCCAACATATTGGTAAACCCCGTGAGGGACTCTGGCCTCCAAGGCATAAAGAATGGCTTTTAGTGGGCCAGTCCAGAATGCTCTCACCCCATCAGAGGGCACCACAACTGTGGGCTGATGCCCACATGTTATATTTTTCCTTTGGTTGGCAGCCTTTTGACATCAGCCACCAAGGCCTCACCTCTCCCCAACATCAGGCAAACCACCTGAAAAGGTGTGAAAACCCTGCTAATCCCTCTGTACAGTCTGGTAAGGCTACCATGCCACTGAATGATCAGCATCTTGCTAATGTTCGGTGGCTGGTGAACCATGATGCTCATCCCCCACCAAGAACATCATGCCATAGCTTCCTCCTGAACATGCCATGGGTCTGCTACAACATATCATTCCCTAAATCTGATGATTGCATGCCATCTTACCATACAGCTGTGGAACTTTTGCCATGATCCTGTTATGCTGCAATGCAAGTCTATAAATTGAGTCCATAATATCTCACATGGCCATGTTAGTCAACCCACATGCCCTCTCATTTACTCTGGGATTCAAAGTGTGCTGCCAGCGCTGCTTTTGTAACATGTGTGACCACATGATTTGCATTCTCAGCCATTCATAATGCAACATTACCAAGTCCTCTTTCATTACCTGCTGCAGTTCCACTGCCTTCACCAGTTCCAAATCATTTCCTCCCAGGTGAATGACCAGTGTGTATCTAGAGGTCCACATCATTGAGCTTCAGCTGTGTTCTACGGGAGCATATTCCACCACTTCATGCCACTGTGGCCCATCCACAAACTTGCACTTACTGAGGATCCATGAATAGATTTTTTTCTTCCTCTCAGCACTGATATATTCTCACCACTGCACAATGGAAAAAAAAGTTGCCGCAGAGACACATTTGTTTTCCCTGGGAGTCACAACCTGCCAAATACTGAAATGGAGAAGTTACAGTAATTGCAGTCACATATCACTTTCAAAAGCCTGGGACTTTCACCATCTACAGCACTGAATCTATGCATCTGTTCAGCCATCCAGACCCCTATTCTATGCCACCTCCCCACTGCTGGGTGGCAGTTGGATCAAAAATTTTTTTGGTTTTTTTTTACAATTACTCTCCATGTTAACTGGGCATGTTACAAGTCTCTTTCTGTGAGGTTCACAGTTATTTTTCTTGTGACTGTAATCCAGCCATTCCCTTTCATGGATTACCTGCCTGGGTTTTATATATTGTTAATTAATATATAACAGACCCTTTCTTCCAAAGCTCTGTAGGTTGACACCAGCATTTTTGCACGTAATGTCCTGTACCTTAGCACTACAGCTGCTGCCTCTGAACACCCTACCCACTCTGCAGCACCTGTAGGTTCACAAGAATGCAGAAAAATAAGGGCAATTGCCTTCCCTAACTCTGTTCTGATTCAAACAGACAGCATGGATATTATATATTTTTCCTTTACCAACCAAATACACAGCCCATGTCACTGAGCAGATGGCATTCAAAAACAGTGGCCAAGTATCTACAACTGTATCAGACAATAAATGCTAATGCCAGTCCCTCTGCCCCTTACCAGAAGGTGCAGCAACCTTTTGGCTAACATGTAGTAGTAACATGGAAAAGGTCAATCCATAAGGTTATTGCCTATGACCATTGTATTCAGCCCTGGTTAGATCAGCAATGTTTAATTGGGGTGCCAGTGTTCATTCTTTTTAATTTCATTTTAATAAAGGTTCTGTCTCAGCAGGTCTTGGCAGTAACATATGGTATCAAGGCTACGGAGAGAGACACTGAGCAAGAATTCCTTAAGGTAGGCCCGTTCTGGGGGACTTATACTACCAATGGCTAAAAACAAGTCCCTGCCAACCGGGGCAACTCACAAGTCACATACCAAATTCATACACCACTTACTTCCTGATTTCCATCACAAACATGGTTGTAACCTTTACTTATACATAAAAACCTTCAACTAGGTCCTAAAAATAAAAGTCCATTAAATTAAATAAAGTAAGTAGATAATTTAATGTTGTTTTTTTCACTCAAGAGCCCCCCCTTACATACATACACAAATTTAAAAAAGGCAAGTACTATTCAGAGTTTCCACTGCTGGTGTTTCATTGACAACCATGAAAAATCCCTCTCCTATCCCTACCATTTTACCAGAGAATCCCCTGCTGCTCACCTGGCAACAGATAAAATTGAGGCTCTGGCTCCACCTGGGAGGGGGGTGTGTGTGTGTGTGTGTGTGTGTGTGTGTGTGTGTGTGTGTGTGTGTGTGTGTGTGTGTGACAGACAGTGGAACTCTGAAAAATGTTGAATTCATGTATTCCATGTTACCATTCTGTGTGTTGGGGGGGGGGGAGGCTTTCTGCTACTGGAATAATGCAGAGCTTTGAATTCTTCTGTTCCATCATAAACAATTACACAGTGTATTGAATGTGAAAACAGAGACAACTGAGGGGTGAAAAAAATCTGTGGAGGGTCAATTTTACATAATTTAGCAATATTTTATTATATTTTTTGTGGCTTTGAAAACGTTTAGAGTGTTCATTTTTTAAAAGATGCCTAGGGGCTCATTTTATATAAGCAATAAGGCATTCCAGGATGTTGGTGGTACTAGGTTTGCCCCATGGTCAGAGGTCTGAAGGCACTTGGATTCACCTCGTGACTCTCTACACCCTAAACCTGGGGGAAACCTAGAACCACCAATGCCCACTTGAGCCTTATTGCTTAAATATCTACTTGGCTTGATCTGTTACTTTTAGTTTAGCAAGTAAACTGTTCCATAGCAGAGCGGTCTGACTGAGCCCCCTTTTAAGTAACTGCAAGCTGACCCAGTGTAAACAACCTAATGCATGCCATGCAACACATCCTGCAGTTAATACTTTTTACCCTTGTTTAATAGCAAATAAAATAAATTGGAACTCAGGTATCATAATGGAAATGTTTTATGCTCCAAGAGTAGATTCTGCTTAATAACATATGCCTAGCAACCCAAAGTTGAAACAGCAGGTGGATTCTGACCATCTGCAGCCCTCAGCTGAATGAACTGGGTAATAATTTGAACTCCAAGGGCCAAGATCTGTTTTTTTTTTTTTTTTTTGGCATATTGCATGCACCCCCACAACATGTCCCACTGCTGAGTTATACAATCATGCAGCACAGGTCCAAAGAATCCTTCTTGATCTTTGTGCAGAGAAGGACCTTGAAGCAGGGGGGTTTACCAATCCCCGAGGTAGACCGGACCTTCATAGAATATTCCTCTGCTTCTGTCACCAACTCTAGGAATTTCACTCACTGTAAATGAGAAAGAGCATCAGCAATACTGTTATTATTGACAGGCACATGCTCTGCTCCACCCGTGTGTTCTGGACTGGACAGTGTAACACAGGTTCCTTCAACAAATTCCACATGGGGACTGCCCACTCTACCAACATAAGATGCTGTACACCTAACCCTAAATTATGTGGCCAATGAGATCTCACATAAATGCTTAATGAACCCTTACATGGGGCTTCATATATATATACCCCAGGTAAGCCTCTTTTTGAAGTGTGATATATGGGTCTAGAAGAATTTCAGCAACAGGTCTAGTAGAAATGTTGCTATGTGTGCCAGCTGCAAACCAACATTGCAAATACAGTATGGGCCAGATTTTCAAAGGCTTTTGACTGCTACAAGTCCCAGGTCACCAGAGATATGGCGCACCAGGCTTCTGTGTTGCAGAGTAAGTGAGACCATCTTTTAGTGGTCTAGATTGCGTCAGTTTTGGGGAACATTTTTTACAGAGATTGCACCACAGATTCGGCGCAAGCTGCCGTAAACCAGAAAAACTGTTGCAACTGTGCCTGACCTTCGAACACTGAGCGCAGTTGCAGCAGAAGGAATTGAGACAGTGTCAATTTCAAAGTGTTGTGGTGCAGGGCCTGCTGCAAACCCTGCGCTACTCTGTGAAAATCTGGCTTGTTCACAAATGCATCTTCTTTAGCCATGCTAACTCTTTTTTAAATGTCCCTTTATGGGTGAGCATTGTCATCAAGGAACCTTTACTGGAGAACTGTAATGTTGAAATTATAATTTCCTTCCTCACTGAAGTAATTTCCTTACCCCTGCTGTAATTTCCATTTCAGCCATTTTGTCAGGATGACTCCCAGGATACAAAAGTAGCAGATTTCACATTTTTGTTCTACAACTCGTACTTATAATGATATGTAGATATTGATGGCAAAATAAACGATCTTGCCCATCCAGTCTGCCCACCCTACTGAACTAATCTTCCTTGCCCTAATGGCCCCACTTCCCTTCATTACTGCCCTCACCTTTTTCTAACTAAACCCACCTGGTTGTGCCATACCTGCTTGAAGCTACTGATTGAGTCAGCCTGCACTACTTCTTCTATTAACTTGCTTATTTTACTTATCCTCCACTCTTTCCATGAAGAATAATCTCCCCCTGCCAGTATTAATGAATTTACTCTTGACCATGTGTTCGAACACCATGGCATCCCCGCCAAAGAAAGGTTGTTCCTTCTGTATAGTGAGAGTCTGCAACAATGCCTTCTTCACCTCTAATATGAAATAAAACTAAGTGACTATTCAAAATGAACTCAGTTAATCTTTAATCATTGCACAGTGAAGTTATCATTTGGGGCCCCCTCAGAGAGTCATCCACTGTGGAGATGACTTATTTCCACCTATAAAAGGGTCTAACTCTTGAAGGACTGATGGTGAAACCGGACTTATCGAGTGTGCTGGAGACTTGTGTGGCAGGCCCAGAGGAGGCAGTGGTGACCTATAATAAGATTGCCACCAAGACTCTTGATTCTATAGCACCAGTTAATGTATGACTGAGGCCCTTATGCTTGATGTCTCCACGGTTCGATGGGGAACTTAGGGAGTTGAAGAACTTGGGTCAAAATTGAGAGAGCTGCTGGGGGAGGTCCCATTCAGAGGGTGACAGACTGGCTTTGAAGACTCATACTAAGTAACAAAGGGCAGTCTTCCATAAAAAAGACAGAATTCCTGTCCAGAAAGAATGCAGCAGCAAGAAACAGACCAGCTCAGCTTTTCCAGACAGTAGACAGGCTTATCCAGCCTTCCTGTCTCCAACCGGAAAGAGCATTGTTTGCTGCCAATTGTGACAAGTTTGCTCTGTTATTTGCTGACAAAGTGTATTCCATTAGGATGGGTATCTCTGCAGCTGGATCTCATAAGGCTTGCAGTGCCAGATCTTGTATAAGCAAAAGCAATCCATACCTCTGGTGTGAGTTGAGCTTGGTGGAGATGGAAAAGGTTAGTAAGATAATCTTGAAGCTGCGGCCTACTTGTTGTGAACTGGACCTGGGCCCAACATGTCTCTTAAAAGGATGTGTGGGGTCTTTGGATCCAGTATTCACTGAGGTAACCTGGTGCTCCTTCTCTACAGGAATATCCCCCATTGCTCTAAAAGTGGCATTGATGAAACCTCTCATGAAGAAACCATCCTTGGATCCAGATTGTCTCACGAATAACAGACCTGTATCTGACCTCCCCTCTTTAAGGAAGGCTAATGAGAAAGTAGTGGCCATTCAGCTCGAGGCCCATCTGGCTGCCTTTGCCATCTATGAGCCACTCCAGTCTGGTTTCCTGTCTGGGCACAGTACAGAGATAGCATTAGTCAAGGTGCAGAATGATCTCCTTAGGGCTAGAGTTCATGGCAAATGGTCAGTTCTCATTCTCCTTGATCTCTCCTCAGCATGCAACACTATGAATCATGGGGTGTTGTTGGTCCACCTGTAGGATCTCTGTGCACTCACCAGTACTGTCAACAACAGATTTGAGTCTTTTCTTACTAGTAGGATGTAAAGGATGGTGATCAGAACATATTCTTCCTGCCCGATGCACCTGTCCTGTGGAGTTTCCCAGGGTTCAGTCCTCTTGTGTATGTTATTTGTGGTGTATATACTACCCTTGGGTGATATCATTAGACATTACAGTATGGGGTTTTCACTGCTATGCTGATAATACCCAGCTGTATATATTGTTTGCACCAGGGACACAGGATACGGTCTTAGTCCTGAATCCCTGTCTGTCTGAGATACAGGACTGGATGTCCTCCAACTGGCTGAAGCTCAATCCTGATATTGCAAAAGTGTTGGTGATTAAGCCTGGTCACTGGTGGTGAACTGATGTGGGGATGAGGAGCCTGGACTAGTGATTGATTCCTCTTCTCCAACCACCTGTAATGACCTCAGGCAGGATGAAGAATCTGAGCATTATTTTTTAAAGTAAACTGATGCTGGAGGTTCAGGTGTTGTCCATTGTTCATACTGGTTTTTACCATCTTACAAATATTGCCCTGATAGAGCCACACAGTGACTTGCACTCACTGATGCACACTTTTTTCACCTCCGGGCTCTATTACTGTAATGCATTTTACTTTGGGCTAAATTAAAGGACCCTACTTTGCCTGCAGTTGGTTCAGAACTCTGCAGCTAGGTTGTTGATGGGTCACCCAAGGTCCTGCCATATCACCTTGGTCCTGCATGAATTGCACCAGCTGCCGGTGATGTGGCAGATCTTCTTCAAGGTTGACTTGTTGACCTACAAGCCCTACATGGACTTGGCCTGAGCTACCTGCAAGACTTTCTGTGCCTTCTTGGGACCTCCTGACCCCTCCATTCCTCTGAGGTGATCCTCCTAGCAGTTCTCAGGATTTGGCTTTAATCTGCAGGAAAGAGGGCATTTGATGTTGCTGGCCCAACCCTGTGGAACTCAACTCCCAGATCTCTGAGCTAGGCCCCCTCACTGCAGGTCTTTAAAAGGGTTCTGAAATCTTATCTTTTTACTGCAGCGTTTGATTTATCCTATCATTTTTGTTACAAAAACTTACAGTTTTTGATTATGCCTACTCTATTATTTATTATGTTTTATCTCAGTTATTTAGTTGTTTTGATACCCGGATTGTTGCTATTTTGATTGTTGAACTTTTGACATTTTTTATCTTTATTGCTCTTTTGTGTATATTGTATAGCACTCAAAGCCATAGGGAACAATCTTTTTATAAATACAGTTTTACTTTGCTTGTTTACTAAGTGAAAAGGCATCAATTACACTATTAAATTCTTCCCCACTTTTTTCTTATGACAATTCAAGAAGACTGGTGCATTGATCAACTCTCATAGTCACATGAGTAGCCAGAGCAAATGACAAGCTGAAAACTAAAATAGCTACATACATGTAAAGCACTAAAACTTATTAATGTACAACTGTATTCTCAGTGTCTAGGAAACCAACATATTAAAGATCAATGGCAAATTTTGTACCATATTACCATTATTTTATTTGTCAGGTTTCTTCTGTTTAATATAATAAAATCTACCTGTTTTTACAACCTATCTCTCCTGTGTTTATTTCCTTCTGTTTTAAGGGGACACTGTCAACCTTTTTAGCATCATTGTATTTCTAGTTGAAACCCCACATTTTATGATTGCTTACTTGATGTTCTAGTTGTTTTATCTGCCTAATTGCCTAGAATAACTGCTATGCATGCTAATGTACAGTTATAACTAATCTTGTATTGTTTTAAATTCTGAATCTAGTCTTATTGCATACTTCCTGAACATTAGAAACACCACCCAAACAGTGCAGCCATGCATGATGCAGTAGGCTCCTTTAATTCCTCTGCATAATGAGTGGCTAGTCAGTGTTAGGGTCCAGTATAGATGCAATGTGAGTTGATCAAGGAATGTAAACAAACATATTTCTTTTGGTAATACTAGTATGGTGGCCAGGCTATTTTTCACTTTTTAAAAGAAAGAAAGAATTAGAGTCAAACAACTAGTTGTATCAGCAGTCTCTGCAGGATGGAAACAATCATAAGATCTGATTGTTATGGCTGTGGGCAGAGCCTACAGTCATTCTGCTTTTGCTGGAAAAAAGGTGTTTAAGTGGAACACATCTTTTAGGAGTTTTCAGTGTATCCTTCCATCAACTGCAAAATAGTGTGCTCCCCCTCTGATTTTTGCTATTGGCTGCTCTGCCTAAAAGGCAAGGGGGATGATACTATGCATCCTAACTTCTCAGGATATAAACAAAAAAAGGCCTTTTAGCACTGCTGTCATTTAACCCTTGCAGGGCTGCAGAATGAGCATCTGTCCAGCTTAAGTCAAATAGATTCATTCCAGTTCTTTCAGCAATCTAGGGGTTAATTACTTTGATTGAATACTGACCCAGTAGCACATGGCTAATTAGGCACATGTGTTATGTTGGAGACAGAGCAATGTAAGAAATAGACCTGTCACCCCACTCCCCCAGAATCCCAGCTTTGAAGCTGGGAGTCATCATGTAGGAATTTCTACTGTCTACTGCTCTCAACACTCCCACATGTCTAAGTCATGTAGTTCAAAAATAAATTAGAACTACAAAACCAGTCATACATAGGGTATAGTAACTTAAATATTTTTTTGTTTGTTTGTTTCTTTCTGTTTGTTTTCTATTACTGGTCCAAAATAAGTATCTGTTTATAAGTGTATGAGCTCTATTTGATAAATGAATGCTCTGCTATGCCACTCAGCTCCAAATGTCAGTATTAAATCAATGTTCTCAATGTGTGTTCATTTGCTTGTTACAGCAAGGTTAAACTTATTCCATGTTAAGGAGGCACATTCTGTAATTGAACACTGTCTATTCTGCGTCACTCTGGGATGCATTTTAACTGGAATTTCAGGCACAAATATAGGGTTTACGTATCCTTTAAATTATGTTCTGTTATTCCCTCTGCATGCATTTTCTGACAATTTACATAATGTAGCTCCTTGGAACCTGTTTAACCTTAGTGCAACAGGAAAATGGACATTCATTCTACAGCAAAATGTATTCAACTCAGATTTAAAAAAAAAAGTGTGCATAGATTCTATTTTACAACAGTAGCCAGAAACATGATGAAAGTAGCCCTGATCTAACACAAATGTTTCTGGGTCATCACATGTAAGTGGCTCTGGTGGGATTTGAAGCAGGTGACTCATTTATCTCAAGCCAGGTAACAACTTTCTAAACATAAGACTGCAGAATACTGTTTTCTGTTGTGCCATAAGTCTGATGTACCACATTTTACTGTCATGTTTTCTATGACACATTTCAGATCACCTCACGAGGATAGGTTGAGGGACCTCAACATGTACTCATTGGAGGAGAGAAGGGAGAGGGGTGATATGATCAAAACCTTCAAGTACTTAAAGGGCATCAACAGGGTTGGTATAGATGGCATGTTTTGATTAAAGGGAGAAGGAATTACTAGGGGTCACATCCTGAAATTGGTGGGGGGGTAGTTTCAGGAGAGAGGTGAGGAGACATTACTTCATGGAGAGGGTGGTAGGGAGTGGAACACACTTCCTGAAGAAGTGTTATCTCTTAAAACAGTTTAGAGCTTCAATAGGAGGTGGGGCAGGGTCAAGGGTAAGATACTAGTTGGTGGGAAGTTGAGGGGGGAAGAGAAGGAAGCAAGAGGTGGGGGGGGCAGCAGCAGGAGTCTAACCTGTGTGTTGCATGACTGAGCAGATGTGATAAACTTATTGCCCTGTATTTGCTGGCATTTTTGTATGTTTGTATCACTAGATTGTCTTACTTCAGATCTGAGATTTGGACTGACTTGCTACTGTTATTGCTTAAGATGCTATTAGTTAAAACAGTGATTAAGTTATTTTTCTATTATGACAGGTTTGTACAAGGGGTAAGTGTGGTCATGTCAGAAATTAAACCTATAGACTAGATTACATTCTAATATACAGCACAGAGCAAGATGAATTATACTAAAATGTTTAGTGACTGCAGTGTCCAATCAGAGATTATGTCTTCATCTCTGCTGGACTCCATGCAAAGATAACAAAAAAACAAGCATTTGTCAATGCTGAAGGTTTCTTTGCATGGTGCACGTGGGATGGCATTCAATGGCGCTCATGGCACTCATCACTTGGAGCTTCTTCTAGCTCACCACAGCCATATCGGCTCTGGCTGGAGCTTGTTAAACTAGTGGCACTATAAGGCCTAAGATAGCTGAGAGTGTCCCTTTAATGAAAATTAAGTTATAAAATTGTATTCACCTGATCATGTTTCAGCCCATATTCTGGATGAGTCTTTGTTTCTTGAGACAGCTGTTGCATCATAGAGGTCATGATACCAAATGTGATTTTTTTTCTTTGTCTCACTGTATTTAGTATGGCCACAGTGGACAGTGAAAGGAAGAGCACAGTCGCAAGCATAAGTTGAGAACTCAAACACAGAAGCAACTGCAGCTCCATGTACTGAGAGGGACTTTCAACTTCAAAATAAATATTCAGATTGGATCTTGAGACAATAATTATCTGAACCCCTGACAGAAACTTAACATTGTTTATTACTGTGAAGTAAAGTCTCTTGTTTTTGAATGCATTTATACAGTACATGTTTTACGTTTATGCAGTGGCTCTGTTACCTCCATGTTCTCCAAGTGGATCAGAAAACAAACAGTGAAAGCAAAATGACAGTACATCTCTTTCACAGCAACTATGCTATAGAGAGCATTGCTGTTCTACTGTCCTAATTCTATATTTTTTTCTTGTTTAATTGGTCATTTACTGTGATATTGAGTTGGCAACCTGACAGCCTACTGCATTAAAATTATGAGTTGTGCAATTTTGGAAGTGGGTTAATTCAAGACTGCTCTGGAATGATTTCTTCTTTGATTATGACTCTTGATTTTGTATGCAGACCTCCCATTCACTCTGCTCTCTAAATTACAACTCCCCAACAACTACAGATCCAGGACAGTCAGTTGACAAATTTGTTCTCGACCAACATTATAGCAGCTCCTTTATGTTGACTGCATTTGCAACCAGCATAAAGGTAGTTACTTCAGACTGTGTTTTCTTTGGGGGGCATCATCCCCCAACCCCTCCCCAATGTGGGGTATCTGCCCCCGCACCCCCACTACTAAATTAATCAACTCTGAGTCAGAGTTGCTTTGGGGAGAGGGTGCAATACCCCCAGAAAGCAGTGCTGGGGTCCAGCTCTGACAAGTCAGTGACCTGGTGCTGTTGTCACTGTAGTGTCGGTCATGGTAAAGTTGTCACCATAGTGATGGTATACCAACAAGGACCACCCTAAATGGATGATATTGATCTCTGGGTTATAACATGACAAATCATGTGCAATGTTGGAGCATACAACTGACAAATTAGCCTATCCCACTGTTAACCTATAATCCCCCCCCCCCACCACCACCATATGACTGCAGGTTCGATCTACTGTCAGCCTGTTGCATTTCAGAGAAAAGGTATGGCATGTAGTATGTAATCTTGTTGTCTTTCATGACATGTTTGCTAATAGTACTAGAGCCATTAAAAGGAGTACTGCAGGTGTACTGCACTGTAATCCAAAAACATATATCATTGGGACAGTATGACAGTGATACTCTTTACAAGATAGTTGCTGTGAAATAAATGTATTGTCATTTTGCTTTCACTGCTTGTTTTCCCATCTCATTGGAGAACATGAAGGTAACTGAACCACTGTAAAAACTTAAAACATATACAGTACACATGTGTTCAAAAAGAGGGTATTTTACCTCACAGTGATAAGCGATGTCAAGTTTCTGTCAGGGGTTCAGATAATTATTGTCTCAAGATTCAATCCGGATATTGATTTTGAACTTGCAAGTCACTCTTAGCACTGCATGCTATCTAAAATTGAAAAAAGAAAGGCATAGATACAACATTTTCCCCATAATACTTAGTAAAAAGATATTTTAGCTGTATTTGTCCTTGGAACATAGGTGTCACTGGAAGGTTTGATATCTTTTATTTTAACAACATATGTCTTGTACAAAGATTGTATAGTAACACATGTTTTCAGCACCTCATAGGTCCCTTGCTCAGGTGACTAGCCCTGTGAAAGCTTGTGCACTATACTATCTTTTTACATGACATATGTTGATCCAATAATAGGTATCAAACCATCCATAATACTTACTGCTGCCTTAAAAGCCTATTAACTGATCTGAAAGTAGTTCTGTGTATAGTACAGTATGCTTATACAATAGGTGTGAAAATACATTTGCCAAGATACACAAATAATAACTGGGGATTCTTTTTTTCTCTAAGGGAAACCAGGTTATAATTCACTGTTGTAACCCATGGGTTATAACGATGAGCATGTCCCTGGTTTCCCATGTGTGCATGCCCCAGCAGCTCTTCCTTCTCTCAGCACCTGTCCTTCATGCCAGACATTGCCCAACTGCCCTCATCAATAAGTTTATTTAAACAAAACAAACAAAATAAAAGAAGTAAAGGAGCACTTCAGCCTAAAAAATTAAAGTTAAGAAAATAAAAAGAAGTAAGTGAAACCTTTCCCTTCAGCGGCCGCTTTCCAATCACACGAAAATGCATTGAAACTTGACCGGACCACAGGGAGGATGTTTTTATTTTATATAGTTGATGTGGTGAAAAAATTATTCCCAGTAATTATATAAAATAAAATATGGGGCGATGTGTTTATCTCGAGATTTTACACACATCCCTTGGTGTTGGATGTTTAAATAAACCTCTTGAGCTTTGCTCTCGGGATTTATGTAGCATCTAACACCTCGGGATGTGTGTAAAATCTTGTTAAACACACCACCCCATTCATTATTCTATATGTTATTTTCAGCAATGTGAGCAAAATAAATGAAGTTGCTAACTGAGCATGTTCAGAACTGTATCTTGTCTTTTTGGTCATACTGAGCATGCTCAGATATTTCTTCTCACATGTGAGGTGCCATTTATTTTTTTTATGCTCCTTTTGAACAGCTCTAATGCTGAAGCATTAAACAGAGTTACAGTTGACATTATGTACTTTTTTTCATTTGTAACTTTTTAACATGTTTATCACAAAACCACATAAACACCTGTTGCATAAATCAAATATGACATGGGCTGAATAAAAATGCAATTTTTACCTTCATTTGACCATACTGGTTTAATGCTTGCTTAATTGTGTCTTTGCCACTCATGAGATATTCACAGACCAATACCCTGTCATGAAGATGAAAGTATGTGAAGTCCTACCATGTCATATCCCTATATATTTTAAGGGTTTAATACTGGATAAATCTTGTTTCAGACATTTCTCTCTGTGCTTAGTAAGCAATAAAACATTACAGGTGTGCATTATATAGAGAATAATATATGGGGTGGTGTGTGTAACGAGATTTTACACACACCCGAGTTGTGGGATGCTACATAAATCCCGAGGCGAAGCCGAGGTTTTATAAATGCATCCACAACGAGTATGTAAGTGAAATTTAACACACCACCCATATTTTATAATTGCTGGCCTGCCTTTTCGCCTCAGCAATTGTAAAAATCAGGCAGTAGACTGGCAGTCAGGCAGTGACAGACTACTCAGGAGTCTGTGCTGTTGTGGTCCATGGTCTGACAATTTACAGTGAATAGCTAATTTTTTAAGTCACAAGAAGTATGCAATTTTTTTAAGCTTACCGGCGAACAGGAGTTGCTGAGCTGTGGAATGCTTCGGTACAAAGAGGTGGAGAGATCTGCTGGCTCTCAGCGTGCTGGCAGGAAACCAGATGTATGTTTAAATATTTTCTATTTGGTTTTCCTGCCAGTGAGTAGAAAGGAGATTTTGTTTCTAATTTAAAAAAAAAAAAAAACATTCAGCCCTTGAAGTGCGATGGGGCGATTTTCAACGTCGCACACTGAAGAGGACCGGATAAGTGGGCGCGATCGTGCTCCAAGGGAAACCCAGCACGTGTTTGCTGTTATAACCAGGGCAGCTGGTTATAACGGCAAATTATAACTGGGTTTCCCTATGGAAAAAAGCGCGCGTCAGTAATTATACACTTCTAACAGCATGCTCAGGGGTATAGTGAGGCACAAGGCTGCAAGCCTAGTAATGTCTTTATCCCCCCAAAAATTATTAGAGCACTACATAATGCCACCCTAAATTTGCTTATTGCACTTAAAAAATGTTTTTTGACATGCTATCAAGAATGTAAAAAAATATGTTTTAAGATCTAAATATTAAAGAATGTAGCTTACTGTAGATTTTGATAGCATAGTCCTCCTGACTACATGAACAAAAACTTTATTATTTTCCCTTAGTATTTCTATCCTATTGTGGCCTCCACAGCTTTAGATTTTTATGGTGCAGAAATGTATTTCTCAGAAGCTCTCCTCCATCCCCCCCCCACCAGCACCAATGACGGCTAAAAAGTAGAGATGGCAGTTTCAACAACAGAAGTGCTTTTTTTAAGTGCTGTTTTAGTTCTTATTTAGTTTGTGCACAGATGAGTTGAGGCATGTGAGGCACTCCTGGAGCCATTAGATTCTAGTGACCACAGGACTGTAGTGTCAGAGGTCCAGCTAGGGACAAGCAAAAGGGGTGAAGGGAATAAGGGTGTGGGGTTTCAAAAAAGGACTTTAGCAAAATGAGGGCAAAATAAAAAAAATGAAAGAGAATTGTATATTCTGTATGTATAGCAACAGACAACAAATAATGAATCGGCAGATGCACAGTAATTAGCAATCAAATACTGTATATCATTTTATCTTAACCAAAGTATGTATTTACCTCTGTTGCCACCTTTGTAACTGTAGAAAAAGACCATGCTAAGGGAACCACAGGTTGCAAGAAACCAAACATTTTTGAGTTGCCCTTTGTTCTTTCTCATGGCATATTAGGTGCTCATACCTGTGTGTGATTTGTATTATCCCTGAAACAGGGAGAGTCTCCCGCTTGGCAAATCATGATAGCTCAATTTAAACAGCATCCTGATCACATCCAGTTTAGAAAGCAGCTCTGCATTCATATGTTCACAGGGAAAGATGGAAGGGTAGAGAGGGGGAGGGAGTGGAAGGAGGAATAGGACAGAACATGTGGAAGGGATAAAATAATGAAGAACAAATACACAAATAAAATCACAGATCACCTGTAGATGTGTGTTTAGAGTGGGCTAACTTATTAACATTGTTACATAACTAAGCACCAAAACATTGTTCTAAATTACAATACTAAAAGTGACATCCATATCATAAAAGTCAAAAAAATATCATAAAAGTGGCATACATCATGTACAAGTCATATTTATACAATATCTGCACAACTTGTCTCTTTTCTATGTGCATGTGCTCAGTCTCTACACATTACCAGACCATTATGTAATTTTAAAAAGGGTGTCAGCTGGAATCTGTCATTAAGACCCTGCCCCTGCAATGCACCTAATGTGTACTGCCGAAAACTCTCCTTTTGAAGGAGAATTCTGTCCACATCTCCCCCTCTAGTCAGGCTATGGATTTTTTCTGTGCCCATAAATAAAAAAGTGTGCTGTGTACTTTTGTTGGTTGATAGGGTTGACAGGGTTGATACACAAGATGGAATGGAAAGGATGAGAAGGGACTTGGCAAGGTTGGAAGAATGGTCAAATGTATGGCAGCTCAGATTCAATGCAAACATAGAAACATAGAAACATAGATTTTGACGGCAGATAAGGACCACTTGGCCCACCCAGTCTGGCCATTTCCCTACCTAATGGATAAGCTGCAGATCCTAGTTAACCAGCAGCCTACTTCTTCCTACCCTCACCCCCTAGAATTGTCTTATGACTGTCCCATGCATGCTTGAATTCCACCACTGTTTTTGACTCCACAACCTCCTCCAGAAGGCCGTTCCATGCATGAAAAGAAGAAGTGCAAGGTAATGCACATGGGAAACAAAAACCCAGGGGAAGAGTACACAATGGGGGGTGAGATACTGACAACAGTAAAAATGGAAAGGGACCTGGGGGTAATTATATCAGATGACCTAAAGGTGGGCAAGCAATGTGAGAAAGCAATGAGGAAGGCTGGGAGGATACTGGGATGCATAGGAAGAGGCTTCAATAGTAGAAAACAAGAGGTTGTTATTCCTCTGTACAGACAGTTGGTGAGACCCGATCTGGAGTACTGTGTGCAGTTCTGGAGACCTCATCTCTGCAAAGACATATACAGAGTGGAGGCAGTCCAGAGGAGGGCAACCAAAATGGTGCAGGGTCTGCACCAGAAGACATACGGAGAAAGACCAAAGGAGCTTAATATGTATATCCTTGAGGAAAGAAGGGAGAGAGGGGACATGATAGAAACTTTCAAGTACCTCAAGGGAATCAACAAAGTCTAAGAGGGTAGCATCTTTCAGAAAAAGAGATGTGCAAGAACAAGAGGGCACAATTTGAAGATAGAAGGGGGATGGCTCAGAGGTAATGTGAGGAAGTATTTTTTCATGGAAAGGGTTGTGGATGCATGGAACAGCCTCTCTGAGGAGGTCGTGGAGTCAAGAACAGTGGGGGAATTCAAGAATGCATGGGACAGACATAAGGCAGTCCTAGTGGGGGGTAGGAGGAAGTAAGCTGTTGGTAACTAGGATCTGCAGCGTATCTGTTAGGTAGGAAAATGGGCAGACTAGGTGGGTCAAGCAGTCCTTATCTGCCATCAAATTCTATGTTTCTATGTTTCTGTGTTTATTCTTTACATACATTGCTAGGGCATTTTTCTCATCCTGCTTCTTGATGGCCCTCAAATGCTCCCCTATTTATAGCTTCAATTTGTGGGTCATCTTGCCTTTATGAAAGCCATTGAATGAGCAACTTGCCATATAAATCACATTCTCTGTTAGGCAGTTTATAAATGCGTTAACTGTATACATATCTCTGTTATGAGATTTGTCGCAAAAAGTACCCCATGTTACAAGGTGTTTGCAAAACCTGCAGTTCCCACATTTGTAGTAATCTTGTGGTAAGATGTGCTAAGTGTGCTACTCATATTGTGGTTACTCTATACCATCATATCTCTAATATTGTGGCTCCTCTTGTAAGTTATTTGTGGTATCCTGGCAGTCCATTCATTAGGGTGAGGTTCAGCCCTAAAGACCCACCAAAATGAGCTATTAATTTCATTAAACCTGTATGCTTGTGAAGAGATTGTGGCTACAAACCTCATTCCCTTGAGTTTATTATTTCTGTTATGTTTCCTGCAGTTCAAAAGATCCCCCCCCCCCTTGGCATAGTGTCCACCTTCTCTATAGCCCTTTCAGTACTTGCTAGATTTTAGCCTCTGTGCAAAAAACATTTTTTCAAAGCATGGGCTCCCTTAATAAAGTCTTCCCTTTGTGTACAGTTTCTTTTGAGTCTAGCAAACTGACCCATGTAGGTATGTTGTCTGTTTAGGGTGACTGCTCATGTAGTGGATCATAGCATTACAATGTTTTTTTGAGAAATAAATTAGTTATCACCCCTTTCTCCTCAGTCCCATCTTTGGTAATGTGTAAATCTAGAAAATCAATTGTCTGTTGACTAGCATGAACTGTGAACTTAAGATGGCTGTTTGTGGATTCCAAAAAAACAACAAATCTAATTCCTCCCTGCTTCCCTTCCATATTATCAGCAAATCATCAGTAGTTATTTATTTATTTATTGAAATGTTTCACCAGGAAGGCACACTGAACACGAAGTTGCTTGTCTCCCGGTGTGAGGGGGTACAATTGGATGAAGAATTATACATACAGTTTAACATTTAGCATATCCAAGAAAGTAAATATTCAGTTACATTCTTAACATGAGATACAGTTAGAAAATATCATAAATAATCATACACTTGCATTTGTGACATAACATGCAATTGAATATATCATAGTTCTGGAAGATGCATTCAAATACAAGTGGCGTATCTGAGGAACAGAAATTTAATGTAGCCTTGGTGCCAACTCCTTGCAGGAATGGATCACAATTAAGAGGCACATTATTTAGCAATTATTGATATAGCAACTATATAGCTCAATTCAGTTATGAAAAGAGTTGTGTTCTGGGGAGTAAACATACTTTTGTTCCCAGTGTGCTAGACAGATATTTGTGTAAGTTGGAACAAACGCTGCACCCATTATAACCCCCTTGATCTGCATGTAAATTAGATTTGCAAACAAGAAGACCATACTTATTATTTTTTTGTCAAGGCTAGAATAAACTCTATGTCCTGCATGGTATTATGTACATTCACACAGTGGGCCTGATTCTCAAAGATCCCTTGGAGTGACCCAGGGGTACGGCAAACTCTGGTGCACCAGGGACCCTATGCCTAATTGTTTAAAAAGCAGGGTCCCAGCTCCAAAGTCCCTAGGTTTGCCGCACAATGCTCATAGCACCAAACAGTTGGTGAACATGAGAAACTGCCACAGGGATCCAACACCCCTCCACCTGGATCAATAGTAGCAGGGCCATGACAGTGTGGGATGATGAACTGCACACCAGGAGGGAGGCAGAGGGCATAAGGGATGGGGGTGGCAGAGTCTGATAGGGGGGAGAGTTGTGATTGCTTCTGCATGACATGGCACCTGGAGTGGTGTGAGTACAATATAATACACATCGTAAATGCCAGCATGTCCAGGTACTGTGCTATAATGTACAGTGAGTGGTACCTATACAGTAGGTACACTGCCAGCACAAATGAAGCATAATAAAGTAGGAACCAGTGATACAGCACCAGAATGGGGCATCATATTGCACCGTAACACAGCAGACTGCCCGACTATACATTGAGGTCTGTATCACTGTACAGATGGGTGGCTTGCTGTGTTACGGTGCAATTTGATGCCCCATTCTGCTGCTGCATCACTGTTTCCTCCTTTATTATGTTTCTTTAGGGCTGACAATGTACCTACTTTATGGGTACTACTCACTGTACATTATAGTATGGGCCAGTAAAGGAAGCCCTCCAGCACAGAAGCCCACAGGCACAGTGCAGTCACTCCAGTCAGCTCCCCCAAGGTTGTGAGGGCCAGTGAAGGAAGCCTTCCCCCACAAAAGCCCACAGGCACAGTACAATAACTCCAGTGGGCTCCTCCAGGGTCACACAGGCCAGTGAAGGAAGCCCTCCCCCACAGAAGCCCTCAGACACAGTGCAGTCACTCCAGTCAGCTCCCCCAGGGTCACGAGGGCCAGTGAAGGAAGCCTTCCCCCTCAGAAGCCCACAGGCAGGTACAAATCCATTTCCCAATGGCTCTCCACACAGCATGAGGACTCCTTAGTGCCTTTTAGTTTCAACAAAGGAAAAGGACTGAGCACCTTTAAACAGACTTTCAGTCGCCACAGCAGTGAAGATAGATTTTATTCCACCACAAAAGCAAAAAAGTAGATTGTTTGATAGTGTTTTACTTTTCCCAGTCCTAGTTAATTAAGCTAGCTATTTTACTCTGAAAGCTGATTTCCTGTAGTACTTTAAGGTGACTGTTGGTAATTGCATGCTAATTTCTATGCCAGACTTTAATTACAATAAGTATGCTACTTGTTTGCACTGTATTTTAAGAGCAATTGAGCCCCTGACCTCCTGTGTGTGGCCACTGAAACCCGAGGCTTGTACGTGATCCCCCCATTTGTTTTTCTAGCCCCTCCTTCTCCTACCTGTAGCTTAAATTTGTTCCTCTCTCCTCCTCCACAGTGCAGTCATTTCGGTCGGCTCTCCCAGGGTCACGAGGGTCAGTGAAGGAAGCCTTCCCCACAGAAGCCCACAGGCACAGGTACAAATCCATTTCCAAATGGCTCTCCACGCAGCATGAGGACTCCTTGACACCTTTTAGTTTCAACAAAGGAAGGATTACCCCGCCGACACTCCGCGTCAGCTCCCCACCACCACCTTCACCACCCTCGGTTGGCATTGCAATATATAGCAGTGTCTGCAAATCAGGTGATTGATAAAAAACAATCAGTCAGTTTATCCATTTGCAGATTATCTCGGTTTGCCACTAGAGGCCTCTACATGATACAAACCTCAGATCTAGTGGCCTGCTGCATTCCTGAGTTATACTTCTGCCCCTCTAAGCCACAGTGCTGCTGTCACTGCCACTATGCCTCCTCATAATATTTCCACTTTTTTTCCTCCCTCACCCGCTCTCTCCAGTCACTCCTCAGGTGTACCATCTCCCCCCTGCCACTCATTCTTCTACCTTACCATGTCCCAAGAGCCACCTATAACCATCCATGCCTTGTCCACCCCAATCGTATTGCCTCCCCTCTCTCCTCATCAATCCCTTCCCTCTCCCCTCCTCCTCCCCTCCGACTGTCCCCCTACCATTCATCCAGTACTGCTCCACTCACACTACCTAAACCTGGAAGCTCTCCTCTGGTGCCTAAACCTCAGAGCTCCCCCCTCTAAGAGGAGCCATGGCAGAAAAAAGCAATCCCCTTTTCACACCCTCTCTTTTACTGCTCCTAGCTGGTGATTTTCACCCAAACCCCGGCCCTTCAGCACCAAACAATTCCTCATCCGCACCTCCACCCTCTACCAGCCTGCCCTCAGTCACTCTCCCCAAAGGCCTCTGCATAATCCACCTCAACATCAAGAGCCTCCTCCCCAAACTGGACACCCTCTCTGCTTGGGTCACCCAATACAACCCAGATATACTCTGCATCACAGAAACTTGGCTTTCTCCCTAAATCCCCCACCCACAACTGACCATCTCAAACTATGTCCTTTCCCACCAAGACCGGGGTAAGCATGGTGGGGGGGTAGCTCTGTACATCAGGGACACCATCCCTTACTCCATTTTATTCAGAAAGTTCTGCCCCACCTCCCACAAAACCATTGTTGTGCATCTTACCTTTTCATCATCTAATCCCCTCTATATAGGGGTTCTATATGCCCCACCAAAGACCTCATCTGACTCCCTATTCAAAGTCATCTCTGAAATTTCAACTAAAACATCAAATGGGGAACTCGTACTACTAGGCGATTTCAATCTTAGCTGGCTCTCACCCTCCGCAAAACCCACTACACTAAGGGTTCAAGTCCTAAACCTCTCCCAGCTTATGCAGGAACCAACCCGCCTAAACCATTGGTCCTCAAATCACACCCTACTAGACTGGATCTTATCCTCCCATCCTCACAGGATCTCATCAGCTGGCACCCTCTCAGATGCTTTCAGTGACCACTGCACCACTTACTGCATCCGCAAAATTTGCACCCCATATTCACACCCCAAATTTATTTTGTCCCACCCACTTCACCTCCTAAACGAATCTGCCTTACAGCATGACCTGACTTTCACAGACTGGAGTCAAGTCTTTTCCGCACCAGATGTCAACACTGCCCTATCACACTTCTGTGACACCTTCCAACGTACCTGGGACCACCATGCCCCCCTCAGGAAAGTTAGAGTAAAAAGGCACCACCACTCTTGGATCACATCCGAACTCATCACCCTGTGCCGAGTCAGGAACAAGGCATGGCGGCTATACAAAGCCACACAGACCACCCGCGACCTCCAATCCTACAAGCACCTTGGAAACAAATGCACCTCAGCTATCCATCTATCTTAATCTTCCTACTTCCAAACACAGCTCACCCAGCACCAAAACTCCCCTGTATCCCTCTGGAAGGTGATCAACTCCATGATCAATCCCCTCCCAAGCAGTCCTGCCCTGTCTTTAACATTGATGGCAGACAAGTTTCTGATCCTGTCTCTGTAGCTGCTACTTTCAACTTGTTCTTTGTCTCATGCCCCCTACCTGTCTCCCCCCATCCTACACATGACCCTAACAAATGTCCCCCCTCCTCCCACGGTTTCCTCTTTCCTCCAAACACAACCCAAGAAGTCTACAATGCAATCATCTCTCTCAACCAGGGCAAAACCAGTCCCAACGGATTGCACCTCAGACTTCTCCGCATCTCAGCCTCTGCCATCACAGCACCTCTGACACACATACTAAACCTCTCCCTCTCCACTGCTACAGTTCCATCAGCTTGGAAATTAGCCAAGATCCTACCTCTGCACAAAGGTGGTGACCCATCCTCAATGGGAAATTACAGGCCCATCTCGCTCCTTCCCTCTCTCACCAAAATCCAAGAATCCCTCACCCTGTCCAAACTATCTAACATTCTCTCCTCAAACAGCTCAATCTCCCCCTATCAGTCAGGCTTTAGAAAGCACCACCCCACCACCACTGCCTTGCTGAGTGTTACAGACTCTATCCTATCAGCTATAGACAACAGTCTGACCATCACCGCCATTTTTTCGATCTGACAAAAGCTTTTGACTGTGTCTCCCACACCCCGTTGCTCCATAAACTCAGCCTCTTTGGCCTCCCCCAACCCTCCATTAACTGGTTCTACTCCTACCTTCAGAACAGACAGCAATCTGTTCAAATATGGAATACCCTCTCCCCCCTCTTCCCACTCTCTCTGGAGTCCCTCAAGGTTCAATCCTTGGCCCCAACCGTTTCTCCTTATTTATAAACATCCTCCTCTCCACCTGCCTCACAGCTAACATGTATCTATATGCGGATGATGCAATCATTTTTGCCTCGGGCCCCTCCCATGATAATGTTCTCCTGGGTCTCCAAACCGACTTCAACAGAGTATAAGCCCGGGGTCCAATTTTCAGTCACACATTGCACTGTGGCACAAAGTTTATTTTGTGGCCTCAAACATGCCACCATGCTAATGAAATGCATTACACAGTCCTATGACAAGCACAGGCACAGTTCTCTAATGCACAGTGTATAGGGTGAATTAAAATGTGCACAAGCATGATGCTTGGTGGATATGATCTGCCAGTAGCTGAAGGCTACTGTTTACATTTGAAAGCAATTGCATGATATACTGAACAAAGATGCAAATAAACTTATTAAATGCTGCAAATGCAGAGAATAATTTGCATTGCTCTGAGCCCTTTTTGCAATCTTATTGTGATTCTTTAGGAAGGTATTGCCTATTATTAGCATGCCACTACTGCATATCAGTAATAAAAAACCCCCTCTCCCCAGAACAAAATCAGCACTGGATTACAGCTGACCCTTCCATCACTTGATTGAATCAGAATCAGGTCATAGTTGATCCTCCCATCCATACAATGATCACAACCAGGTTACATTTGACCCTCCCATCCATACAGAGAATCAGATCTGGGTCACAGTCAACCCTCCCATATCTAGACGGAATCATAACAAGGTCATAGCCAATCAATCCATCCCTAAATTAAATGAGATCCAGGCCACAGTTGACCCTCTCATCCATTGAAGGAATCAGGACTGGGCCAAACCAAGGTTCACTTAATGAGACAGAATCAGAATCAGGTCACAGCCTACCCTCCTATCACTAGACAGACCCATAATGAGGTCATAGTAGACCTTTAAATCTCTAGACAAAATCAGAACTCAGTGACAGTCAACCCTCCTTTTTTATTGTCTCAGATAAATATTTGACACCATAGTTTCATCCCAAGTTTCTTTTAGATTAATTATCTTGTTTATCATCATGACCTGGGGTCTAGGAATTTATTCTTGTGCTGGTAATATGTTAGGTCTAAAAAAGAACAAAAAAAAAAAGAGAGAACAAAAATATTACAAAAATAAAATAAAAATAAATGAAGGAAATAACCTCCCCAGTCAGCAATAGGGAAACGAAACATACAATTATGTAAAGACCTCTCTTTGACTTAAGTGTTTTATATATGCCCTCCCTGAATCATTTCTCCAAATGGTGTCCATATTTTTTCAAAAATGTCTTTCTGTTCATTCTTTATGTAGTATATTTGCTCAATTTTAACCACATCTATCATCAGATTCAGCCAAGTTTCAAAAGTCGGTGGGGAATTATCCTTCCATTTTAAGAGAATATGCCAGATACCAAATTTATGGAAAAATCATGCATTGTCCCAGTCTTTAAATCTGGGTCACAAACTGAATTCTGTAATTATCGCCCTGTCTCAATTTCATCTGCTTTATCAAAACTTCAAGAAAAAACTTGTATAAAACAATTTAACAATTATATCATGGCCCATAAATTGATCTCCCCTAACCAACATGGTTTGGGGGGGGGCAATGTACTGAGACTGCTTTGGCTTGGTTCATGCACACTGTCGTTAGGGCCACCGAGAGGTAATTTAACAGGGGTCGAGTTTGTGAACCTAACCAAGGCATTCGACCTTGTTGACCATACAATTTTTTTGGATTGATTATCTGGATTAAGGGTTAGAGGTCCTGCCTTGTCGTGGTTCAGGGACTATCTCACTAATAGGCTACAGTGTGTTAAATTAAACGGAATATGTTCATCTTATCAAGAGGTCCAGTGTGGGGTCCCTCAGGGCTCCATACTGGACCCTCTACTTTTTTCACTGTTCATAGACAATGTGATGAAAGTGGTGGAGCATTGTGACCTGTTATTATATGCAGATGATGCAGTTTTATTCACTTGTGATTCTAATGTTACCGATATTAATGTATTACTGAGCACTGAATTTAACATTATGTAATCATGGCTTTCTCAGAACAATCTAGTGTTGAATATGCTAAAGACCAAGTCCATGATATGTGGCTCAGGACCTAAATTTAAAAAATATTCTGGTAATTTCGCTGTTATCATGCTGGGGGGTAGGATTTACAGAAATTGTTAAATCATTTAAATATTTAGGTGTGTACCTAGATCTGTCATTAAAATAAAATATACACACAGATAAGGTTACAGCCAAATTACATTCTAAAATTGATACCCTTTATTGGCTTTCTAAATTTTTGACCAAAGAATCTCAAAAACTATTGCACAATATTGTTTGTTACCAGTCCTAAATTATGCTTCTTTAATTACCGATGCCTCATCTTCTTCCTTTATTTCCCAGAAGAAAACATTTTTATATAAAATATATATAAGGGCGTAGTTGATGAGAGTAAAAAGTAATTATAGTGTAGTAGCAGATTCTGAGGAACAAGCAGATGATCTTTGTGATAGCTTATTAGAGAGAGGTTATAGTAGTAAACACATTGTTGATGTTAGAAAAATGGTTTCAAACATGGATAAAAATGAGTTGTTAAAGAAACATTCTAAAAATGTAAATATGAATACTCGCATCAACTTTGTAACAGCATATATTGCACAGTCATACATTATACAGGAGATCATCTGTAATAATTGTCATGTTTTGCAGAGTGATCCAAGACTTGAAGACATGGTCCTTGAATTGCCAAGAATGTCCTTCAGAAGTGCAACCACACTCGGAGATATACTTACACATAGTCACTATCAGGAACACCATTCTGCAACATGGCTTACTTGGGGGGGGGGGTACAAGGATGTTTTCAATGTAAACGCTGTTCTTTTTGTGACCATGTCCTAACACGCAAAACATTCACAAGCGTAAATACAGAAAAATAATTTGAAATTTATCAGATTATCACTTGTGACACAAGTGGGGGGGATATATTTGGCTGCCTGCACCTGCTAAGCCTTTTATATAGGGAAAACGATTATGAGTTTTAAAGTATGAATGAGTGAACATCTTACGGCCACAGAGAAAGGAGATGAAACTTATGCTACAGCTAATGACATTCAGATTACAGTGGAAGGCAATATTCACAAGTTTGAATTTATGGCCTTAGATAAAGTGAATCCCAACCCCAGAGGAGGCAACTTCAATGATCTAGTTTTACTGAGGGAGGCATTTTGGATTATAAACCTTAAGGCTACACAGTTTCTTGGCCTTAATACTAACTTTGATTTAAAGCTGTTTCTTAAGAAAAAAAAACTAAAGTAATACTTACTGGATCAAAATTTAACTGTCATAATTTGAATGTTTTTAACAATATTCTATATGTATGGTACTATGACATCCCCCCCCCCCAATCCTTTTTTGGAGCTTCCATTTAGAATTTCTCCAATCACTGATGTGTGAGTCATTTGAAGCATCGCACCCATTTGACACTTTTGTATGATGTCATCACTATTAGACTATTTAAGTTGTCTGTATTGTTATTTGCACTAGCTTTTGATAAAGGACTAACATCCAAAACACGTCAAGCATGCAACATGTGTGTGGAATAAATTGAATTCTGTTGGTATCTACTGGAGCCCTCCATGTTTGTTTATTGGTTGGTGAGTGCTCTGCTCTGCCTGAACTGTGCTGTTTTTTGTTTGGAGCACCCTTCCCAGTGCATCCTTTCTTTTGATGCTGTTATATAAAATTAGAAAGTCTGTATTAATGGCACCTTCCCAGATACAACACTGCAATATTTTGACTAGCCTTGCATAGCTATCCATTCAAAATACTTGTAAATTGGCCATGTCACATTTCACATTTAAAATACTACATATAGGTATTCAAACATCACTTCAAGCCCTTTTGGATACATATAGTTCCCCATATAGCTCACGGTCATATATTAAGACCCAATTGACCCTTCCATTGATCCGTACAAACTCAGGGAAAAGGTCATTTGCTTTTTGCTCTGCAACAGTGTGGAACCCTTTACCTGATGAAGTAAAGTCTTCTTTATCAATCACCACTTTCTCCACTGCTGCTTCATTCATTTAAAAAAAATGAATGATTGTTCTTGTGTAAAATGATGTGTTAACTGTTTATTGTATTTAATGGTTGATTAATGTATTTTATGTCATTAGTCTGTCCATTGAACCTACTGACTTCAGGTCGTGCCTGAAAATGGGATCTTGTATCTCAGTGTACCTACCTGCAATTACAAATAAATGAAATGAAATTAAAATGAATACATTTTCTGGCTATAATTATCATAATCATAATAATTTTTTTGTATTTATTTAGTGAGATTTCGGATAGCACCTTTGAGCTGGGAGCTCTTTTACAAAGGTTCCACATCAGAAGAAGGAGAACAAGGCATGCAATTCACAGTAGGAACAGATAATTTACAAAGATTGCAGGTCAACAGGGCATACAATTCAAGAATAGGAAACATTTATAATACATTTTAAACATCGATTCAGCATCAGCAAAGGAAAGTGAGGCATTCAGTACAACTGGGGAACAGAGCAAAACAGTAGAGTGCATTATTGTTCAGTAAAGCAGGGCAAACAAGGGAAGACAACAACAGAGGATAGTAAGGTACATAGCCTATAGCAATAAGTACAGTTATTAAAGACAAAACTAGTGGAAGCAGAATTAATATATCTTTGTCTGTCACAAAGGGGGAGGTTGGAAGGAGAGAGTGGGGGAGGAAATAAGTGCCAAGAGAAGAACAGGAGATGATTAAAGAGGGGTGGGCAAGGATGGGGCTGTGAGGGGGAAGGGGAAGTGCAATGGGAGTGAGGGAGGAGAGGAGTAGGGGCAGATAGAGACAGGGTAGTAGGAGGGTGGTAGGTGAGAGAGGAGGGGCTAGCAGTCACAGCTGCACAAGTTGGACAGGTGTATGTGCAGTTTTCTCTTAAATGGGCCTAGATTCACCCACCTCCTTATTTGGTAGGATCATCCCAAATATTGTTAACTTAGGGACAAGAGTAATTGGCTTTTTAGTTTTCTTTGTTATGATTCTCAGAATTTTGTGGTATTTTTGAGTGTGAGGTTACACCTGAAGTATGGGGCTCAGTTCTGGAGGCCACATCTCTGCAAGGATATAGATGCATTAGAGAGGGTTCAGAGAAGGGCAATCAAGATGGTGCAGCATATGCAGGAAAAGTCATATGAGCAGAGGTGTAAGGAGATGGATCTGTACATGCTGGAGATAAGGAGGGAAAAGGGAAACATGACTGAAACTTTTAAATATGTAAAGGGGATCAATAAATTTAGAGAAGAGGGTTTACTTAAGAGGAAGGAGGGGTTCAAAACTAGAGGGCACAGCCTCAGACTGCAAGGAAGAAGATATAGGGTAATGTGAGAAGGTGTTTCTTCATGGAGAGGGTGATGGAGCCCTGGAACAGAATACCAGATGGAGTGATGGGGACTAAATCAGTGAAAGAATCCAAGAGGGCATGGGACAAGAATATGGGGCTGAGTATCAGGGGGAGGGCAGGGGCTGGCAGGGAGGGGGAGGTGTAGGGGTAAAATAAACAGCAGACTAGATTGGCCAGTATGATCCTTTCCTGCTGTCAAGCTTCTATGATTTTGTGATAATCTTGTTAGACGTGGACATGTGTGAATCAGCTGTATCAATGTTCCAGAGGTATTGGCACATCTGGGGTATTTCTCTGATATGGTATTGTTAAAGTGATGACGTTCTGAAGGGGTATAGTATGTGTGTATGGTGAAATGTATTCATTTGTATTTGTTGAAGCATTGATGACTTAACATTTGTAGTGAAGGCACTAATCATATGTTTCCACATTTGATACATAGATACATAGACAGTGTCGGCAGATAAGGGCCTATGGCCCACCCAGTCTGCCCATTTAAGTTTGTAAGTTCAGTTTATGTTTTCCAGGAAGTCTGTTGCCCCTTACCCCTGACCTCCAGAATTCCTTTATGTCTATCCCATGCATTCTTAAATCCCGTGATTGTTTCAGCCCCCACCACTTCCTCTGGCAGGGTGTTCCACTTGTCCACCACCTGTTCTGTGAAGAAATTCTTCCTCACGTTTCCTCTGAATCGTCCTCCCTCCAACTTCATCCCATGCCCTCTAGTCCTGGAACATCTTTTTTCACTTAAAAATAGTGCATTTCTGCACCCTGTTCCTCCCTGTAAGATACTTGTATGTCTCTATCATATCCCCTCTCTCCGTCCTCTCCTCCAGGGAGTACATGTTCAGTGCCTTCAACCTGTCCTCACAGGACTTGTGATGCAATCCATGCACCATCTTTGTTGCCCTCCTCTGAACCTTCTCTACCCTGTCTATGTCCTTACGTAGGTAAGGTCTCCAGAACTGCACAGTGTACTCCAGGTGCGGCCTCACTAGTGTCTTGTATAGTGGAATTATGACCTCCCTTTTCCTGCTGGTGAGGCCCCTGCCTATGCATCCCAGCATCCTATTTGCTTTACCTGCTGCCTTGTCACACTGTTTCCCTGCCTTGAGGTCATCAGAAGATGATAACTCCAAGATCCCTTTCCTGCTTGGTGCATGCTATATCCTCACCCCCCAACTGATATATTGTGCCAGGGTTTTTGTGCCCCATATGCATTATCTTGCACTTCCTTGCATTGAATTTCAACTGCCAAACCCCTGACCATTCTTCAAGTTTCTGCAGGTCCCTTCTCATTCTGTCTACACCCTCTGGTGTGTCTACTCTGTTACAGAGCTTTGTGTCATCATCGAACAGTGAAATTCTGCCTTCTAGGTCCTGCGCAATGTCACTGATGGAAGATATTGAATAGTACCAGTCCCAGCACTGATCCCTGTGGTACCCCACTGGTCACTCTTCCCTCTGTGGAGTGACAGCAATTTACCACCACCCTCTGTGTCCTGCTGCCCAGCCAGTTACCTACCCACCCACCGCACTACTGTCCTGCCCACACCCATATTCCCCAGTTTGTGCAATAGTCTTCTATGTGGCACAGTGTCAAAGGCCTTGCTGAAGTCCAGATAGGCCATGTCCACTGCCCTCCCCTGATCCACCTCCCTAGTCACCCAGTCAAAAAATTCAATGAGGTTGGTCTGACATGACCTTCCCCTGGTGAAACTGGTGATCTGTAATATTAAGTCGTAAGTGTGATTCACATTTTGCCTTTACTTTATCCAAATCCTGTTTTCCTTTTTCCATAATAGTTTGAAAAATTAACTGATATCAATTATTTCTTATCTGTTTTATTTTGTAATAATTTAACTATTGTTGGGTCCTGTCTTATTTTTAGTAAACCCTTGTTTTTTGAAAGATATTTTTTATCAAAATATATTGTCATTTTTGTTTTTGAGGCAATGTATCCTGTATTTGTATGTTTTCAAATGTTTTTATATTTTGTACATTGACTATCATATCCATTTTATTAATTCCATTATCTTTCCACATTTTGAAATTATTACCATAGGTTGATGGAGAGAAATTATATATTTTTTTAAATAGGTGTAAATTTAGTAATTCTCATTTCCTCTTTAGTTATATTGTGTGCCTTTATCCAACAGTTGATAGCCGTGCTGGTAGTTATGCAGAGTTATACAATGGCAGGAAAAAATCCTGGACTCTGATTGGTCAATCTTGGGTTGGACCCGTGATGTTATCCCAGTATAACATCACGGGTCTAGTCTCAGACTCACTGTGAACCTCTAGTTGATTTTTTGCTTTTGCTAGATGTGCTTTGCTTGATTGTTTCCATTGCCTCTTAAAAAACAAAAATATTTTCCACACAAACACATCTTTAAAATGATTTGTTTTCTTCTGTATAACAATGAGCCATTGTACAATAGCAATAAAGCCCTCCAAGGTGTGTGTGTGTCATTTGGGATAATGTCACGCCTCAGTTATTGGACGCACTCAGTCTGCGGCCTCATGCCCAATCACCTGAGGTGTGACGTTATCCCAGCATGACACATGCCCTGTTGGGCATTATTGCTTAATTTTTGCATTGCTTGCTTTTGGTAGATAAGCTGAATACAGAAGGTTGCTTAATTTAGGATATGGCTGTGCTAGTGATTCAATCTGCATAGATGTTTTTTCCCTATTCTCTTCTATATAATACCAAATATTCATTATTTGTGTAGTGATGTAGTAAATATATAAATCTGGTAGAGTTTGTCCTCTTTTCTCTTTTGGTAATGTAAACATTATATAAGCTCTACTGTGTTGTTTTCTTTACAAATAAATGCTGTTATTACAGTTTTCATTATATGTATATATATGTCTAATGAAATATATAGTTTGTGTGATCTGACTTCAGACTTCCCACAATCAATGACATTGTGATGGTCATCCAGTCATTGCATCCGACCAATTGTAGTATGGACCCGGGCCCCACACTTCTCTTAGTGGGCTATGTGGATAAAATTGGTCCGGTCCTTGCTGAGATAGTCTGAAGGTCTTTGGAGAGGGGGATTTTTCCTAATCCCCTGAAGGATGCTGTGGTTCAGCCCCTTCTTAAGAAGCCCTCCTTGGACCCAGATTGTCTGGCTAACTACAGGTCTGTCTCTAACCTGCCCTTTCTGGGTAAGGTTATTGAGAAGGTGGTCGCGTTGCAGCTGGATGATCATTTGACCAGCCACAATGTCTATGATTCTCTCCAATCCGGATTTAGGAAGAGACATAGTACCAAGACAGCTCTTGTCCGGGTACTAAATAACCTCCTAATAGCGAGAGATTGAAGGACCCATTCTATCTTGGACCTTCTTGATCTCTTTGCAGCATTTGACACCATGGACCATGGTGTGTTATTGGAGCACCTGAGGCTTATCTGCGGGTTGTCTGGTACAGTCCTCAGTTGGTTTCAATCTTTCCTCAAGAGTAGGACTCAGAGGGTAGTGTCTGGGATTTTTTCCTCTACATCATTCTCCCTTTCCTGCGGGGTGTCACAGGGCTCCATTTTGGTGCCCAAGTTGTTTGTGGTGTACATGCCGCCGTTGGGATCGATTATTAGGTGGTACAGCTTGGGTTTTCACTGCTATGCAGATGATATTCAGCTGTACATGTCCTTTATGCCCAGCCAAGATGCTGCCATTTCAGTCTTTAACAACTGTCTCATCGAAATCCAGGACTAGATGAATGTGAGTTGGCTGCAGTTGAATCCTGAGAAAACTGAGGTGTTGGTTGTGGACCTAGGTCACTGGGAGGCAGGTTTGTTGATGGGATCTTCAGGTTTAAGGCTTGGGGGTGTTCAGCTTACTACCTCAGACCAGGTGCAGAACCCAGGCATTGTGTTTGATGACTGTTTGACACTTAAATCTCAGGTGTCGGCAGTTGTCAAAGCCTCCTTTTACCATCTGAGGAATATCGCCCGGGTGAAGCACCTGATTCCTTCTGATGATCTTCCAACATTGGTCCACACCTTCATTACTTCCTGCCTTGACTACTACAATTCCCTTTACCTTGGGTTACCGGGGGTTGATATCTGCTGCTTGCAGCTAGTGTAGAATGCGGCAGCCAGGCTATTGACTGGTTCTTCTAGGACCAGTCATATAATGCCTGTGCTCCGTGGACTGCACTGGCTACCAATATGCTGATGGATCACCTTCAAGATCAGTTTGCTGACCTATAAGGCCCTACATGATCAGGGACCTGGTTACCTGAAAGATCTCCTTCATCCCTACTGTCCCTCCCGCTCACTCCAATCCACTGATGAGGGATTGCTAGAGATTCCCAGGGTTCATTTAAAGACATCTGGGGCCAGATCTTTTAGTTTTATGACCCCAACCCTGTGGAATTCGTTACCTCATCAGGTGCAAGACTGCCCAACTATCCTGAGCTTTAAGGGAGCATTAAAAACATTTATTTTTAGCCGTGTATATAATGATTTTTAATGCTGCTGCCATGGAATTTTATTTATGGTTTTAATTATTTATTGATTTATTTTATTATGTTATGTACAGGCACCTTGGTTTTGGAAAGGTGCCTTTTATAAATAAAGATTGAATTGAGTTGAATTGAATATATATATATATATATATATATATATATATATATATATATATATACAGCATATATATAATATATATATTTGAGGTATTGGAATTGCTATACATTGAAAAACAAAAAGGATTTTTGGTAGTACTTTCATTTTTATTGTATTAATTCTTCCAAGTAATGTTAATGGAAGTGTTTCCATCTTTTTAGTTCATTCTTAGTTTCTGTTATAGTATTTTCAAAATTTACCTGATAAATGTCTTGTATTTTTATGGTTATACTAATACATAAATAACAAATTTGAGACTTGGTTTGTTGGCAATTATACAATGCTGGTATATTTATTGATACATTCATATTTAATTTTAGTATTATAGATTGTGTCCAATTAATTCTGTATGCAGACACCTTGCCATATCATTTTGTTATTCTGATAAGTTCTTTTAATGATTGTTCTGGGTTTGTTAACTACAGAAATGTATTGTTTGCATATAAACATAGCTTATTTTCTTTATTATTTATACTTACACCTGTATTTTACTAGTGTCATTAATTGCATATGCAAATGTTTCCATAACAATTATAAATATCAGGGGAGACAATGGGTAACCTTGCCTAGTTCCTCTTTGTAAGCTGATTTTTTTGGACAAGCTGTAATTACTATAGTTCTTATCATAGCTTCTGGGTTATCATATAGCATTTTTATCCATCCACTGAACTGTACTTAAAAAACAATGTTGTGTAAGGTAGAAAATATATAATGCCACTGTACATGATCAAAAGCCTATTTTGTCATCCATGGCAAATAATATTGCATATTTTGAGTTGTTTAGTCATATTATTTATAAAGTATGCCTGATATTTTCACTTAATGACTTTCCTTTAATATTTATTTATTTATGACTTTGTTAACCAGGAAGGTGCACTGATCCCAGGGACCGTTTTCAGGCATGACCCAGGCCACGTAAGGCAGCACAGAGTAGAAACATCAGAATAACAAGAACACAACAAGCGCAGGTAATTCATAGTGAAAGGTTACAGTTGTTTCATTTGTCAATATATGGTGGCAGTAGTTGGGGGACAGCAAATAACAAAGCAAAGTAAGGCTCATGGTGGTACAGTTTCGTTAAACAAGAGAATCTATTTGGCCCTATCCATGGAACCTATGGCGGGGCTAGTCCTTAAAGCAGTGGCAGGTGGATGCCAACAGAAGACAGTCTTTGAGTCAAGTCTTGATCTGGCGGTGAGTGTTTATGGTGTGCAGTTCAGTGGGTAGCTTGTTCCATCGTGTGGGGGCTGCTACAGACAGGGCTCTAGTGCCCACATTCATAGCTATCCTGGGGATTTTCAGAGAGGGGATACTGGAGGAGCATAGGCAGTGGTGTGAGGTTTTGGCAGTGAGAAGGGGAGCAAGAGGAGATTTCTGGCCAATACGGATGGCAGAATCTATAAAATTGTACAGGGCAAGGTCAAAGTAGGCTTGTAGTGGGAGCCACCCCAGTGTAGTGTAGACTGTACAGTGGTGTGTGGAGAAAGGGGCCAGCAGGGAGAAGCAGCAGGCACTGTTGTATGCTACTGATAGTTTTGCCATGGTTGATGCGGAGGTCCTGGAGCAGATGGGACAGCAGTAGTCCAGGATAGGTAGCAGATGTCCCTGGTTGATGACAAGTCAGGCCTGAGGGGTGAGGTATGGTATCTGTAGGCAGACCCTAGTTTTTGGTGAAATATTTGAACCAAGGAGTTTATGTGCTCTGTAAAGGAAAGGGAGGGGTCAAGCACAACTCCTAGATATTTTAAATATTTGACATCCTCTAAGACATGGCCATCAGGGGATGTAATGATTAGGGTTGGATTAGATTTGCATTTCATTAGGAAGGGCTTAGATCTGAACAACATTGTTGTTTTTTTTTGGCATTGACCAGAAGGAGGTTATCAGAGAACCAGCTGTGGGCTGTGGTGTAGTTTTGTGAGAGGGCTGCAGAGATGAGGGTAGGAGACTTTCTGCTGGAGAAGAGCATGAGGCCTTCGGTGTAAAGGATTGAGTGACAGTTGAGACTATCTGCTGGAATGGAGTTAATGAATAAGGAGAAAAGGAAGGGGTTCCAGGATAGAGCCTTGGGGGACCCCAGTAGAGACAGGCAGGGTGGGTGAGCAGACCGGAACAGTGCACACAAACTGAGAATGCCTTGTGAGATATCTTCCAAAGCCATTTTAATCCTGATTAATAAGGTGAAGCAGACTTACATTTAATATTTTATCTAGTATTTTGGTAAACATTTTGTAATTATTATTTAACAGAGAAATTGATCTACATGAAGTACAGTTCAGCAGATCCTTATCTTTAAAAAAAAAACCTCCCTTCCTCCTCCCTCCCTCCTCCTTTTTTAGCCCCTGGCCAAAGATCAAACTGACCCTTGACCCTCCAAAAACAGTAATGACTGCTGTACAGTCAACCCTCATAACCCTAGACAGAATCAGACCCAGGTCTCATCAATTCTTCCATCCCTAGAGAGAATCAGAACTGGGTCACTGTCAACCCTCCCATCCCTATACTGAATCAAAACTCTGCCACAAATGACCCTCCCAATCCCTAGACAGAATCAAAACTATATCACATTCAACCCCCACCCACCCACCCTTAGACAGACTCAGAGCTCAGTCACAGTCATCCCTCCCAACCCTAGACAAAATAAGAACCAGGTCACAGTTGATCCACCCGTCCCTGTGCAAAATTAATACCAGTTAAAGTCAACCCTCCAATTTGTAGACAGAATTAAGACCAATTCATTGCCAATCTTACCATCCTTAGATAAAATCTGAACTGGGTTACAGTCAATCCTTCAATCACTAGACCAGTCAGGAGTTGGTCACAGCTGGCCCTCCCATCCCTATTACAAATCTGAACTGGGTCACAGTCAACCTACTCATCACTAAACAGAATCCAAACCAGGACGATAATGACCCTCCTTCCCCTAGACAGAATCAGAACTAGGGCACAGTTGAACCTCCAGTCCCTATACAGAATCAGAACTAAGTCACAATTGACCCTAAGATCTGTAGACAGAATAAGAACTGGATCACAGAATCAGAGATGGAATGTGAACCATGTCACAGTCGACCCTCCCATTTCTAGACAGACTCCAAACTGAGTCACTGCCAACCCTTTTTATACATAGAATCAGAATCAGATCACAGCCAGCCCTCACACTCCTATCATATACAGCACATTTACAAGGCTTATATACTGATAAAGATGAAAGCAATCCTGAAAAACTCATGCCCATTAAATGCCATAACTATACACAGCATGTCAAAACACATCAACACAGAAATTTAAGGTCAGACAGGACACTGGGTCTGCCCCCTCTACTTCATTAGCAGGGGCCAGCAAATATACCCTACACATATGTGCTTAATTATCAGGATCTTCCACCTACACTGCTACATAGGGTACGTATTCCCTTGGTAAGCAGGCATTCATCCAGGTTTACAATGAAGGCCAGCATTGTCTTTATGTCCAATGTCTCTGCTGATAGTCTGTTTCGTACTGTATATTAACAGCCCTCTGAAAGAAGAAATACCTACTATTGTTGCCCTTGAATTTAGTACCTTTGAGCTTCAAGGAATTTCTCTGCATCCTTGAACACACAAGATCAAACATTTTCATTTGAATAAGGGCAGAAGGACCCAGGATACAAAGAGGAAAATGGGAGGTCACACAATGCTAGTTTGGGAGTAGATACTTCCAGGGTAAGCTCTGTCAGGTCCACTCATTTATTTTATCTTTTTTGCAATTTTGACCCCTAAACATACATTAATATGAGATTACAATAAATTTACTGTAGAGGAGACATAGCCAAACTGGAAAACTCAGAAATTTCGGTGATGGTTGTGGTGGAATCCACAGGCTTTGAAGCTAAGGTTGACTGGCCGGTAACCCTGCTTGCCTTGGAATTCAAATGACTGAGGAGAAGCACATCACCACCACCACCCGCAAAGAGCTGACTACAGAGAAATTCTTCTTAGAGCTCTCTTCAATAAAGGAGGCAGCCTAAGATCTCATCACATACTTTAGAATTATAAAGCCAGCTTTGCAAGAGCTCACTGTCTGTGTGTCAGGTGCGGAGGCCTGAGTAAGTTAAGTAGAGGCCCGCCAAAGCAGGATGGCACCTGAAATTGTATAACTTCATTGAATGGTAGCCTATTTAGAGGACAAGGTGGAAGATGTGGAGGACCATTCTTGAAGAAACAATCTGGTGATTTGGGGGCTCACTGAGAATGAGGAAAGCCCCAATGCAGTAGTCTTCATTCAAAAATTCTGCACTAAACTACAGGGCCCTTCTCCTAATGACCTGGGTACATCATTAAACATGCTCATCTTTCGCTTCACCTTCACCCCAAGCCTGTTCCTGGGGACTGCCCCAGGCATCTAATATTTCACTTGCTTAACTATTTGGATCGAGTCCACATACTTAAACAAGTTATAGCTCTGCAATCTCTTCAATGGGAGGGTCAATGCCTATGATTATTTATTTTATTTATTTAGTTTTTGTTGATTGGGTAAGTGCACTAGACAAATCCTGCCTATTTTCAGGCACAACCCGGGGGAGGAGGATACAGATGAATTCCAACTGACCTTGAACCAGATTAAGCTGTTGGTGGTATTTTTAGTTATTGCAGGACTTTACTCCTCAAGTGCTCCAAAAAAGAGCAGAATACAATGACATTAAATCTAAGTTGTAGGCAGCTCATATTTAGCACACAATGTTTTATCAAGCTTGCTTAGAGGTAACCATGGATAGCGGTATTCACCAATTTTAGTCTGTGGCTCAAGCAATCCAAGAGCTACCAAAACTGTTCCCTGACTTATTTGGAGCCAATGCTACTGGCTGACAAGACTTGGATTATTCTTGGAATTACTATGCCAAATCTTTGCACTGTTAACATGTTCTGTTTTTGAAGGTTCAGCTATTGCTGACTTAGTAACTTAATTGTACCTCATATCCCTGCATAACCCTATGAACGATCCTTGCAATGGTGTTGATTTGAGGTTCTGCTGGTTACTGTTTTTTGGTAACCCTTACTCTGTACTGTTAACATGCTACCTGAGCTAAATTTTTGACCAGTAGTTTGATTTTAATTTAAACTGGTATCATACTCGAGACCTGATCAGTGTCTAGCTATTTTTATTATCACAGGGGCATGAGTATCGATAGCATTCCCTCTTTTCAGTAACTTTCTACTTCTCACTAGTACATCCCTTTTTATTTTTACAGATTGTATCAGCAGTGGTGAGCTTTCTGAAGGTTTTTTTTCCTGTGGTCCCCATTAGTTCTCAGTTTTCACATGCGTAATCAATATGGCACCTCACAAGTTTTGACAAGGTATGTGCCTACAATAAGACTAGACTTAATTTAGATGTGGGAGTCTGTGAAGGTTTATTTAAGTACTGCATGGAATTTTTAGTTAAAAATCGGACGGTTCCTTTTCTTGTTAATCTAATGAATGATGTTGTGCCTGTGAATTATTTAACATTTTTTGGCTGTCTTGAATGATGGCTTAATTCTGCTTTTTTTTTTTTTTTTTGCACATGAAGAACATTATTAAGTTTTCAAATGGGAAAGGTATGCTTCCTTCTTCTTCTTTCTTTTTCCCTTTCATTAAATAAAAGACTCTCACTTTAATTTTTTTTTTGGTACCTGTTAACTCAAAATTTTATCGAATAAGTGATATATATTATGGGGACAAATAATCTTTTTTCCTTTTCTTACAGTATTCAATTATTGGCCTTTTGCCTGGTTGAATCATTAGCATTTACATACCTTTAGTCTTTTATGGGAAGCATATGAGAATTTTGCAGCATTTTAATTGTAGTGGGGAGGGGGAGAATGTGTCTTGACCTACATTTCAACAAATATATGGTTGGTCTCCCTTCCCAGTCCTTCTCTTTTCTCCTCCTCCTCCTCTAAGGAGGGAAAGGAAAGTTGAGAGGATTTTTCTTCTATATATGGGGGTTGAAACCATTTAAAACGATGATATAATAGGCACTTGTTTCCTTTTGGGGGACCTGGGGGAGATATCTATTGGCATTCATGGGCTGGTACTTTTGGGGAGGGCTTTTGCCTTTACAGAGTGGGTCATATGCAGTACAGGGGAGAGAGAAAATAAGGGTATGTGTTTGTTATTATTTGGATGGTAGAGATCTTTGGGATCTATGTTGTTTCTTTTCAGTCACTTATTTAAGGGGAGTTCTCTGTAGTTCATGCTGGAATACTTTTGCCTTTATTTGGAGATATCCTTTTTGCTGACAACTATAACATATTTATACAATGGTGATACCATGGAATTTTAAAGATGGCCAGTCACCGATTAAATGTCAGGCTATTTTAAAACACTTTAAAGTTTTACAAACTCATATTGTCATTTTACAGGAGACCCACATTGTGACCAATCAAGTTTCCTTGTTCAGAAGAGCTTGGGTGGGTCAGGCATTCGGTTCTGGTAGCAGTTTCCAACAAAGAGGTGTTATCATTTTGGTACACAGATCCATCCCCTTTATGTTTTTTTCGGAGATCACAAAGATGGCAGATACATTTTTGTCCATGATTGCCTTGGCCCTTCCAAAATACTTTTGGGCTCAATTTATGGTCCCACTGTTGATAGCCCCCCTCCTTTTTTACCTGCTTGTTTACAGTTTTAGCCCCTTATTCACACCTTCCTTGGATTTTAGGTGGTGACTGGAGCTGAGTTACATGAAATGATATTACTAGAACATATTGGATGGAATCCAGGCTATCACCTGCTCAATGAAGTCTAAGGGATTTTGTTGATAGCTCAGGCTTGGCTGATCCTTGGCAGATTCTTTATTCCTCAACCCGAGAATACACTTTTTATTCTCACCTGCATAATTTTTATTCCAGATTAGACTATTTTTTGATCACAGACTCATTGGCTATGATCTATGGATGTCAGATAGAATACATGGTCCTCTTGGATCATGCATCTGTTAAACATACGTTAGATATAATGTTACAATCAGTTCAAGACTGCACCTGGTCCCTGAATACTCTGCTGTTATCCAACCCCAATATAGTTAAAAGCATGGAAGATTATATTAAGAACTCTTTTCAAAATAGCTGGACCTCTGTTAAAGCCCTGGATTTGGCGTGGGGAGCTTTAAAGTGTCAATGGCGTGGAGAGCTAATTTGCTTAGCTATTAAGTGTAAGAGAGAAACTACCTCATGATGCAGCTCTCTGCTTAGGTCTATTGGAGATATTGAGAAATATCTCTCTCTGACTATCCCCAAAGATGTTTGAGTTCAGCTTTCCCCAACTTCATCCTCAATATTTAGCAGTTATGTTAGAACAGGCTCAAAGGTCTTTAAAGGCCTTAAAAGCTACATATATTGCCTGGGGGAAAAGGCCAGTGAGTTACTAGCTTTAAGACTGCTGCAACTCACTTGGTTAAAACCCTCCATGACCCTATGACACTTTCTTCGGCTGTCAACTGTAAGGAGATGGCCTGTATCTTTTGCGATATTATTTGAATTTATATTCGGAGGACATTACAGCTGGAGGTAAATCTGTGTTATACTTAGTTTTTAGGGTTGCAGTGGTGGAGCTCTGCAGATCTTTTGGGGTGAGTAAAGGGACTCTGAATTCCTTCCTACATTGCCGCCCACTGTTCTATCCACTGTGCCTGATTGCCTTTTAGGATGAGTAAAGGGACTCCACATTCCTTTTTTAGTTTCCACCCACTGTTCTTCCCACTGTGCCTGACTGCCTCACTTGAATTGTGACTTTTTTCCCGTTCATTTCAAGTAGAAAGTGGGGAAAAAGGAAAAATAAAATCACAGAATCAAGTCCTGTTTCTTTGAAGTAACTCCAACAAGTATACTGATCTTAAAACAACTGCTGTGAATGACTTTGTGATGTGTGTGTGTGGGGGGGGGGTTGCATTATTAGCTACATCAGAAGAGTAGGCAGCAGTGGGAGATTCAATAGCCCATAGTGATTGATAGAACTTTTGTTTAATCTCCAGTTAGATCATCTAGGTGTGGCTGCACATGGCACAGGGAGGAAGATAAGACCAGCAAACAAAATATCAGAACTTATATAAACTCTAACATACAATGCAGGCTACTGACTATCTCTCTCTCTCTCTCTCTCTGCTGTAAACTGTTCTAAGGCCAACTGCAGGAGATTCTGGGATTTGTTGTAACAGAAGATGTAAAAAGTGTTAATAACCCCTTTTGTTCTGATGGTGATTGTTACGATTTACTACAGTTTGCAAATTACAGAGTCACGTTAAAGAGCACCTTTCATGATGGTCCAAAAAGTTACATGTTGTAGTCATTATATGCAGTGTGAGATGTGAAAGAGGGTGTGAATTTTTTATTTTTGGCCAAGTTTATTCTCTCTTCAATAATTTGGATTTGTTTTTGAACCCTGCTGCACTTGCCTTTACTGTTCAGCTGCTGGGCTGCTGGCTCCTGATGACATCACTATAGGGCAGAGGGGTGACTCACACTGTGCAGGACAATGCAGTCTCAGGATTTTGCAAGGGGAAACTACCAGTACTCAATGTACATACTGTATTCCCCCTTCTCCAAGACACCCTGTTAGCAATGTATAGTGCCAAAATTCAAATGCCTTGTCAGTATGTATTTTTGTAAAATTGACTTACTTCAGCCTCTGTAACAAAGCATTGAGATTGAGAGAAGGAAAGGTTGCTGTCAGCACCTTTCCCAGTTCTTTTGACTTTCATGCATACATTACCCCATTTTGTGAAAGACAGGACATGAAACTTACAAGAATTGGAGGCAGAGTTTGAACTACTAGGAAAGTACATCTTATAAAAGAGAATAATATTTTGTGGCAAGATAGAGACTGAGATTTAAAGAGTACCTTTCCCAGTCCTTTTGACTTTCATGCATAAATTACCCCTTCTTGCATTGATTCTGGAATTTCAATTTATTACTGTCCCCTGCAGTTAGTTTTTATATTCTGAGCTGCTAAAAAACTGTAGGGTGTACCAGAGCTTTGGTAGCAAAATTTGTGTTTCTGTGGACCCTGGGCTGTACTGCTCACATTACTATATGGCAGAGGAGTGACTCACACACAAGTCAATTTTACAAAAATACATAATGTACTGACAAGGCACTTGGATTTTGGCATAATGCATTGCTAACAGGGTGTCTTGGGGAAGGGGGAGAACTCAGTATGTACATTGAGTACTGGTAGTTTTCCCTTGCGCAAGGTGAGTAATTCCTCTGCCCTATAGTGATGTCAGCAATACAGCCATGGGTCCACAGCAACACCAAACTTGCTTTGGAAGCTCTGGTACACCCTACAGTGTTTAGCAGCTCAGAATGCAAAAACTAAATGCAGAGTACAGTAACAAAATACAATTCCAGAATCAATGCAAGGATTAATTTCTGCATAAAAGTCAAAATGACTGTGAAAGGTGCTCTTTAAAACAGCTAATTCAGTTGAAGGGAACATACACACCAACTGTCATACAGTACAACACAAGCAACAGAGGAGGAATAGATAGGCAACTCATCTCATATAGGATTGTGCACTTTCCCAAGACAGAAGCCCTGATGTACCTGTTATAGAATATATACCCTGATAATAACCTTGCCTGCAGTTTCTATACATTTTAGTTTACTAAGCATCATTGGGTAGCCTTGTTTTCATATACAAACTGCAGTGTAACTTTCACCTTCCCCACACACTCTTATGAGGAGTGCCTGACCTACAATTAGTGCACATCTGTTTAATTCTGGATCCACCTCCAGGTTGTCTTGATTGGTACTGAGCTTCTCCCATTTAAACTACATTTACTTTATACCAAGGTTGGCTGGGCTGGACCCACTCCATGAACTTATATAAACTCTAACATACAATGCTGACTACTGAACCTCTCCCTGCTGCATATTGTTTTAAGGCCAGCTGCAGGAGATTCTGGGATTTGCCATAACAAAAGATGCAAGCATTTGTAACCCTTTTGTTCTGATAGTGAGTGCTATGATTTACTACAGCTTGCAAATTACAGAGCCACATTAAAACAGAGCTAATTTAGTAAAAGGGAACATACACACCAAATGTCACTTGTTTTTCTTGTTATTGACAACAAAGAAACACAACAGTGATGCTAGGAATACATCACATGATTTGCATCTTTTGCAATTACCTGCAGTCTGTCATTTTTACCTTTTGTACTGGTTCCTGAGTGGCTAAAGTTCCAGTCTTTGGGTCTTTCTGACAAGGTCCTCCATGTTGTAGAGGCCTCTCAAAAAGAGTCAACTTGTTAGTGCTATGCCTTCAAATGGGATTGCTTTTTCCATTTGGTACCAGCGTAGGGAGCTCAACCCCCTCTCTTGCCCTGTGGTTAGCATTCTGGATTACTTGTGGTCCACCTTTCAATCGAGCCTAAGGTCAACGATCCTTAAGGTGCACCTAGCATGCTAGCCCAGTGGCATGGAAGGCTGAGGCAGTGGGAACCTTCCTCCTGCCACACTGGTGACCTGGTATCGGAAATAGATTCAGGTTGCTCAGAGGTTGGTAGGGTGAGGGAGGATCAAAGATCCATGTACAAGAAGCTTGCAGCAAGTAGCCACCACCCACTGGCCTGTAGCCACCACCAGCTGCCATCCAGCCACATACCTCCAGCAGCCAGAGTCTGGTGACAGCATTTAATCTTTTGTGGGAGACACCATCTCTAATGGTTGAGGGAGTTATTCATACTCAATGACCATTCAATGCTTTGATGCTGTCAATCTGATCTCTTTCATAGACATTACATTCATAATAAAAATCAAGAAAATACACACTTTAGACACTTACTAATTTGAAGCAGATTCAAATCAAAGCTCTGAAACCCAATTCCAAACCTCGGTGTCTCCACTCCATTATTTTATTTCATGGCTGTGATCAAAGCCCTTAATGGAGGAACAATGAAAGTGCTCTTTTGTAATTTGAATGTGTTTCTTTTGCTGAAGTGAATGGTTAATAATCATTACTTTCACCTATGCAGAGATAATGAACACTGGCTTTGGATCAGTGAAAGGGTGGGCCTTGAGGGGCCATCCAATCCTCATCAATATCCAATTCTTTGTTTCTGTGAACATGTTAGATATGTAGTGTTATTGACTCAATGGGTTGCATGCATGCCTCTGGGGCCAGAAGGACATTGGCTGGTGCCCCACACCCAAGGAAATTGGGTTAATACTTAGTATTGATACTGTAGTGTAGCACCTGGGTATGGGATATACTACACTGATGTTGAGATGCTAGTCTTTGTACGAGATGTTAAACCAATGCCCCTTTTGTTCCATCTTTTCTGGTTGTACAGGTGGAAGTTAAAGATCTTATGGAACTTAATGCCAAGGTCAAATAACTTTTTATTTTAAAATCAGTTAGCAAATTATAATACAGTATTCATAAATATATCATGTCATTATTCCCTACCCCAGGACCCACCCCCTTATTATATGCACTTCTTTTACCCAATTTCTGCAACACAGTATTTCTAGTGACATAATTACGGGAGTATCAAACGTTTTTTCCCAATTGTTATGGAAAGTTTCAGTCTCCACAATTAGCAATTCCTCCTACTATAGCAACCTACAGTAATTAAGACTTAAAATTGTCCAACCATGATTTCAGGTGACAACTCCTGGTTAGTACAACAGATAATTGGCACTGTGCTTGCCATAGAAAATATCTAAAGATGGTGAACACCAACTGCCACATTCTCACCTCACACTACCCTTGTGGAAGGAAGTTTAGGCTGTAAACAGTAGAAACATAGAAACATAGAATTTGACAGCAGATAAGGACCGCTTGGCCCACCCAGTCTGCCCATTTCCCTACCTGATGGATAAGTTGCAGATCCTTGTTAACCAGCAGCCTACTTCTTCCTACCCCCTCCCCCTAGAATTGCCTTATGACTGTCCCATGCATGCTTGAATTCCACCACTGTTTTTGACTCCACAACCTCCTCTGGAAGGCCGTTCCATACATCCACAACCCTGTCTGTGAAAAAATACTTCCTTAAATTACCTCTGAGCCGCCCCTTCTATCTTCAAATTGTGCCCCCTTGTTCTTGCACACCTCTTTTTTTGAAAGATGCTACCCTCTTGGACTTTGTTGATTCCCTTGAGGTACTTGAAAGTTCCTATCATGTCCCCCCTCTCCCTCCTTTCCTCAAGGCTATACATATTAAGCTCCTTAAGTCTCTCTTCATATGTCTTCTGGTGCAGAACCTGCACCATTTTAGTTGCCCTCCTCTGGACAGCTTCCATCCTGTCTATGTCTTTGCGGAGATTGGGTCTCCAGAACTGCACGCAGTACTCCAGATGTGGTCTCACCAGCTGTCTGTACATCCATCCATCCTGAGGATTGCACAAAGGAGGCTCCATTAAGACCCTTGAAACATAGCCTCAATCTTGTGAGTAAAGGAGCATTCTGAGAATAAGTTCTTTATTATTTTGCTTTGCTTTACAATGGAAGTTATTGGATAGTACAGTTTAATCAGGTTTTTATGCATTAAGTTTGCTTTCAATTATAGTCACACAAGCAGACTTAACCATATGATTGCATCTCATGTTTTTATCAGGATCGTTGCATTTTGCATATCACAAAAGCCATACTTTAAGCGTAGAAATTTATGGCAGATAAGGACCACTAGGCCCACCCAGTCTGCCCATTTTCTCTTTCTGCTGCATAATATCACAGACCCTACTTGATATCTGGCTTTGTTCTCTTTCCTATCACTTGCATTTGACAACTTACTTGTTGTGGTGCTTCACAAGTGACCACCATCCTACAGTGAAACCAGTCTGGCCCAAATTCCTCACCTGCAGCCCTATTAGCTCTGGCTAGAATTTGTTTGGATGACATTGTCTTACCAAAACTGTCTGAACTGGCTTTTTCAAGTCTGGAATGCCCTATCTCAGAAGCAGATGTTAGAGAGGCTATTACCTCTCTTGCCCTGGATAAAGCCTTGGGACTTTATGGTTTTGCTACTAATTTTTATAAGTTTTTCATGGACAAACTTTCCCCATACCTGGTGACTCTTTACAACTATTTGCATTCAACTGATTTGTTAGATATTTTTTTCTTAGAGGCCCAAATAGTTGTACTGCCCAAACCTGGCAGAGATGAGACACACCCTGATAACTGCATGCCTATCTCTCTGCTTAATGTAGATGTAAAGATATTGGCAAAAATGTTAGCCTCCCATTTTCACCGTGTTTCGGATGACTTGATTGGTCCTGAGCAGGTGGGGTTTATGAAAGAAAAGCTCAAGAGTGATAATATTTGTAAATTATTTCATTTAATTTCCGCCTCCAGTGAGACTAATCTGTAAGCAGTTCTAGTCTCCATGGGCATGGAAAAGGCTTTTGATACAGTCTTGTGGCCCTACTTATTTTGGATCTTGCAGTGTTTTGTATTCTCAGCCCCCTGCTAGAATTATGTGTAATGGAGTGCTCTACAAGTTCCTTATGATCTCTTGGGGTACCCGTTAAGGCTGCCTCCTTTATCTGTACCTCTTTAATTTGTATCCCAAGTTCCTAAGCCGTAAAATTAATTCTTTCCCTGGTGTTACAGGTATCACCATAGGCACCCAAGAATTTAAAGTGTTTCCTTGTGCCAACAACATATTTTTACATCTTGCGAACCGAAATACCTCTCTTCAACTGGCTTTGTCCGCTATCCAACAATCTGGTGACTTTTCATGCTCTATACTGAATCTAACTAAAACTGTTGCTTTTCCCCTTTCTCCTCATATCTTCAAAGCACATTTTATGGTTTGGGGGTTGAAATGCGAATCATAATGCTTAATCTTCTTGGGCATTAAAGTCTCCCCTAACAAATCTTTATTAAAAACTTTACATTTAAGGCCCTTGGATAAACCAAATTTCTCATAACTTAGATAGATGGAAATCTTTGCCTCTCATTTTATGGGGAAGAACTATTGTTATAAAAATTAATATTCTACCAAGACTTTTAAACCCCCTTGGTATGTTAAATATTGTTTTGCCAATCAGTTGGTTTAAGGGCCTACACAGTATGATCTCTAGATTTCTTTAGGTGAGTAAACCACCCTGGTGCTCCTATGACAAAATGATATGTCCTAAAAAGTATGGCAGTCTTCAACTCTGTCATTTTTTAAGATGTTACTTTGCTTTGTATGGATCCAAATGTTTACATTGTGGCCTAATAAAACTAGAGCATTGACCAGTTATCTCCCTTCCTGACTTGCAACAGAAAAAGGCCTATGTCTTCAATATCAACTGGACCTAAAATGATTATTATATTTGCCTCCTCACAAGCTTCTTCATAATCTTAGAGCCACTCCATTGTTCTGGTTCTTTCAAGCTCATGTACAACTTTGCAAGGGTAGCCCAGGATGATAGCACTTATAAATGAGCGACTGTAGATTGCAATGGTACCAACAGAATAGCATCTAGAGCGACCAGAAGGGAAGGGATGGGGATATCTACAGGAGGGATAGGCAGGAGGGTTCAGGAGAATAGATGAGCCTGCTGCAACCGAGCCAGCCCTGTGGGTGTGGTGGTGAGAGTGACTGGCTACGGTGCAGTAGGCACCGGGTTTGGGATCTGCTGGGGGAAATAATTTTGCAGCTGCTTGTGGCAGTGCACTTAATTTTTTTTTTTTACACAGAATGTTGCCCCCTCCTTGAGTTGCACCCCCTGGAGTTCAGAATCCGTGGTAAGTGGGAGGGGAAGCGGTGCAGCCCCCCCCCCACAAAAACACTTTACTTCACCGGATGTCAATTCACTGAGAAATGTATGTTGTCAAAATGCTTTTCAGTGGCATGCATTCGCGATGATAGTGATCGCTGTTTTTCGATCACTATCATCACATGGAACCCTTTGCAAGCACCTTAAATTACCCTATGTCAGAAACTCCACCCAACCTATTTTTAACAATTTAAATATTACCAATGATAATATGTCTTTGAGAAGGACACAATGGTCACACCTGATTACACTGATGTATTAGGAAATGGGACTTTTATTTCTTTCAAACAATTTTGTGTGAAATTTAAGACCCCTGTTTCTGTATTTTTTTTTTTCAGTTCTGTCAAATCCGTCATTGCAATTCCAGTTTCTTGGGGTCTCCCCATGGTCAAATGTTGCTGGCTTATTATTTACAACTTGGTCAGCATTGGTATACCAAGATCACTCAAACTCCCAGCTATACAATGCTATTGGCCAAGAGATATGGGACTCCATATCTCTGGTCACCTATTATTGGGATAACACTCTATGTATTGAATGTGATAATTATTATTGGTTTTGCATCTGAACTGACATATACAGTTTGTTAAGCAAGATAGATTTAGGGTGCAACAATTTAACATACCTCATGGTTTATACTTTACACCTACTAAGATGTATAGAATGGGGCAAGCCAAGTCTCCTATTTGTCCTATGTGCAGGGAAACAGATGGCTCTCCATTTGCTGTGGTCTTGTCCCCCTATTGACTCCTTTTGGAGCCTTATACAAGCAAAACAAGATACATTACTTGGCCTTCAAGAAGCTTTTAGCCAGGAAGCATGCATTTTAAGTGATTATAGTTCTCTTATGGGGAGTTCCCACAAAGCTTACATGGCCTTAATTTCAGTGTTTTTTAAACTATTAATCCTGAGACATCGGCTTGACACAGCTCTTCCATCCTGGTCTGAATGACTTGCCAAAATGTTGTTATCCTTAAATATTGAGAAGTCCATAGCACTTGCCTTGAAATCTTTACATGTTTATCAGTCCAGATTAGAAAACTTACATACACTGCTTTCTATTTCCACCAGTTAAGTGCTCTTTATTTCCAACATGGACTTTCAGGGAATGGGGAAGGGGATTAGTAGGGGTGGCGGGGGGAGGGAGATGGGTTCTTGTTTGTTCTGTCTATTGTAGTTGTTTTATGTCTTTTAATGTTAGTCCTGTAAATACCTTCATTATGTTTAATTCTTCTTCTTTTTGTTGTTTTTTGGCTCCTTTAGCCATATATGAATTCTAATAATGTAATTTTCTGATTGGTGTTTTGCTGTTACCTTGTTTGCTAGCTAAAGTTTTCAATAAAGTAGAGTAAATTGCAAAAAAAAAAGAAAGAGGAAAATGACAGAGCTCTGGAAGAGGAAATCAAAACTGTATCCACTGGGAGAGGGGTGATGACAGTTGAAGATTAAAATCAACCCAGTGTAGACTGAGACATCCCAGTGGCAAGGATTACTAGGAGCCAGTCTCTGCTTGACAGCCTACAAGGCTGTTTCTTGGTGCAGCTTGTGAATGCACCAACATAGGAATTGATAATTCTGGACTTGGTACTGGCTAATTGTGATGTGATTTGAGAGGTGGAAGTGAAGAAACCACTGGGTTCCAGTGAAAATAATTTAGTAAGATTCAGTTTGGACATACTGTAGGAAAGGGTCACACCACATCTTGTTCTTTGGTACTAGATCTCAGGAAGGTAGACTTTAAAAAAATGAGGGAGGACATTTTTTGGGGGGGGATTGCAAGGAGTGGCAGGTGCACAAGGGGTGAAGGACACATTGGACATCATAAAGATTGGGATCCTAGGTGTTACCAAAAGCTATATAAGAAAGGTAGCCAAGAAAAAACAAATGGAAATAATTCTGCTTTTCCCTAGAAGAGGTGGTGTGGGCTAAAAGGAAGGCCTCTGGATAATATAAGAGTGGTTAGAGATGGAGAATTGCCAGGGGAAATTTACAGAAGTAAGAAGAGTTATTAGAAATGCCAAGGAGTACACAGAACTAAAAATAGTTGTAGGAGACAAAAGAAAGAAGAAAAAGAATTCCTCTGATATACAGTAGATGTCGCTTAAAGGGGACTTGCTTAAAAGGGACAGAGCTTAACTGGGATGATTCCCTGGCCACTGATTTGCATTCAATGTTATTCAATGGATGCAGTTTCCATTTAATTGGGACACACAGTTTGTTTATAGGGGATGATTGTGTCACAACCAAGAGAGATTACAGCTAATTAGGGGCTGTTAGCACTCGATTAGTATAAATGGATTTAGTGGTCAGTACTCTGTTACCAACTGTTACCAACCTTTTGTTTGTTTGTGTAATGGCATCCTCCCAAAAAATTGACCTCCCTCCATCTAAGAAGATCAAGGTTTTAGAGCGCTTGTAGCTTCCAAACTCCTCACTGGCAAAGGTTGCCAAACAATTTGGCATTTCTAAGAGTCAGGCTGGGACAATAAGCCTGAACAGGGAGAAGTTTCTGGCTGAGTGGCAACTGAACATTAACCCCATAAGAGGAAGACAGAAGTGAAAGATAATGAGGTGCAGGAGGGCTTGCTTTCCTGGTTCTGTCATGCTGTGAGTCATGGAGCTACACTGACTAGCCCTATTTTAAAACAAAAGGTAGATAAATTCACCAAACATCTCCAGCATGAAACTTTTGAAGTCACTGACAGCTGGCTAATGCTGTGGAAGAACTGAAACAACATTGTTTGGAAATGGGAGCAAGGGGAGCATCCCAGGTCTTCTGAGTGCCCACCTGTGAACATATTTAACATAGGTGAAACTGGGATTTTCTTTCACGGGTACTCAGACAGAGGCCACATCCATAAAGCAACCAAACTGATTGGTAGAAAAATATCCAAGGATCACGTCTCCCTTCTTGGTTGCACAAACATGGATGGCTCTTCAAAACTGCCCCTGTTAGTGATAGGGAAGAGTAAGAGACCATAATGTCTCCCTAAGGATCTCTCTACTCTCCCAATCCCTTACAGGAGTTCTGTCAATGCCTGGAAAACAGGGGCAATCTTTCAAGAATGGTGGCAGCTTGGATCAGTAAGCTGAGAAGGGACAGCAGAAAAGAGCTGCTGTTCATTGACAACTGCAGAGTGTATCCCACTTCCCTCATTGACAAGTTCAACAACAATAAAATCATACTCCTGCTCCTGAACACAAGCCTTATTCAACCACTTGACATGAGGATCATTAAAAGCTTTAAAGGTCATTGCCGTTCTATCCTTTCTATGTGGATTGTGTGTGTAATTACCAGTGGCTTCTCTGCCTTGGCCACTGAAATTGCTAAGTCAGTGAATTTCTTGGATGCAATTTACATGATAGCCAAAGCATGGGCCACTGTGAATGAATCTACAATCACAAATTGTTTCAGAAAGGCAAAATTCTGTGTCAATCAAGATGACAGCAGCCTGACTACACAACACTAGCCTGAACCAGAAGATCCCCTTACAGATGTTGCCTTGTGGACCTGAATGTCTGCTGCTGAATTTGAAGCTTTTGTTGCATTGGATGATGATGAGATATTGGAGGGGGAACTCGTGGATGAAATATGTGCCTCCTTAAAAGAAAGTCCTGAAACCAGCATGGAGACACAAGAGGATGGCAAGGACCCCTCCCATAAATGTGACAAATGTGGAAACACTTTTGCATGCAAGCTCAGTATGGGACTGGTGTCTTCAGCACAACAAAATGGATTTCTGGGAGCATATCTTTGAATTGGAGAGCATAGTTCACCAGCAAATCACATTACAAATAAGGCAAAGTAAAACTGTCAGATTATTTGATTATGCAGTTGAAAATGAAATGCCCTTAGCATCATGTCTGACTAAGATGAATGAGGAAATACAGTGCTGCATTGTGAAGCCAGAAAGGTGATTTTAAACATGTTTGGGCAGGTTTAAATTAAGATGCCTTTTTATTCTATAGACAACAAACAAGCACACTATCACCAGAAGAGCTGTAATCAATGAGTGAGTATGTTGTCTATGCTGTGTGAGTGTGTGTGGGGGGGTCTGGTGCTGGAGTACATGCTTTTCACCGTTCTGTGGACACACACAATGAAAATTAAAAAACAGCTTTCTTTCATCGGGATGGCCGCTTAAACAGGATGTCTAGCCATCCACGGAGCTGTCCCATTTAAGTGGCTTCTACTGTATCAGGGAGAAAAGTAAGGCAAAGCAGGAGTCATGAGATTGAAGAAAGTGGACTGCTTGTTGATGAAGACAGGCAGAGTGCTTCTCAACTGAATAGTTTTATCTGTTTTGTGTTCACAGGAGAAAAAGGGAATTGCAACTGGAGACTTCCAGAAAGGTCTTTGAGGTGGGTGTGGGGAAAATGGGGCCTACACAGATCACTGATGACAGGGTATGAAGGATTTGGCAGCACCTATGGTAGAAAGGCACTGGGCCTAGATGGCCTGCACCCAAAGGTTCTGATGACATTAGAGTAAGATCTGGTGGCTCACTTAACATATCAGTTCTTGGTCAGGCGGAAGTGTCACAAGACTGGAGGATGGAGGTGGTGATGCCACTGTGCAAAAAGAGAGGCAGGGAGGATCCAAGAAATGATGTGCCCATTAGCCTGACTTTGAATTTGGGTACACTCATGGAGACCATAATCAAAGAGTAAATTTTAGAATATCTGAAGGGGAATGGAGTACAGGACATTAAACAGCAGGGTGTTGTAATGGGAAGACCATGTCAGAGGAAACTGACCACTTTCTTGAACTGGGTCACCAAGGCTGTGGAGAAGGGTCAGGCTATAGATATCCTATACCTGAACTTCAGTTGGCCTTCAGCTCAGTGCCACATAGAAGGCTGCTAAAGGAGATGAAAGATTTGGGGTTGGAGGAGTGACTGACCACTTAAGTAGGAAACAGGTTGAACAGAAGACAAAAAAAGATGGTGTTAAAGAGATTCTGTCAACCCTTTTACAACATACTGGTGCTTATGCATGAATGGGTGGTAAACACACACCAGAGGCATGTACCCCACCCGCGTAACTCCACAGCTCCGGACAGGTGCAAGGTGCATGGTATTGACTACTGCATGCATTTGCAGGGTACCTGTCCATGGCCCCACACCTCCAGCACGCAGGATTGAGCAGAGTGGCCAGGGTGGAGTAGCAGACCCAGGCAAACATCCAATCAGATGCCTGTCCTGTCTTCTGTAGTGAATCACTGGTACAGGAAGGTGTGGATCTGGGTGCATGAATAGCCAACACAGTCACCTGGACCTGCACTGGCATGCCCCATTGGAAGGATGACCCCTGGTCAAGCCCCTGAAGTACCGCAGTCACCCGCCTCTAGTGATGCAAGGATTTAAATTTCACCTGCGGAGTGCTGGCAAAATTGTCAAATCCACATCACGGAGCACTTCACAAAATTGTCCCCCAGATGGCTAAAATCTGCCTTTCCTGGTGGCTAGTGTAGCGGACTGTGAGATGCAGAGCTGTATCCGGATCTGGCTCTCTTGTACAGGATGTGTCTGCTTAACTCCATTGACTGCTGCAAAATCGGAGAGAAAGCCTTTAATACCATCTGTAAGCCTGCTCATTCACAGGAGATCACGTGATGGTCTGGGCTTGCTAGTTGCTGCTTTCCTTGGCTCCCGCTTCCCCAGCTGATAATCTAACTTCATCTAGTGCTTTGTAGCTGGAAAATAGGGGTATCCTCTACATCTTTATATTCCTAGTCACTTAACGGAGCTTGTTGGCTGTTTCTCCGGTAGTTTCTGATGTTTTAACACGTTCAGATGGAGGTCGAGATGAAAACGGCCTTACCCAGACACCCCCCGGTCTCGCCTGACAAACAGGCAAAGAAGGTAAAACCTCTCCAGCAACTATCAGCTAAACAACTGACTACTTTGGTGGCATCAGTTCTGCTTTCAGAAGAGTGTTTTTTGCAAGAGCTGCAACCATTTAAGGAGACGCTCACGGATATCGCTGCTGAATTAAAAAAATATTCGTACTGAAATGGCCGAACTTAGAACTCGCATGGCAGATACGGAGGCTCGCACCTACTCTCTAGAGGCCTGGAGAGACAGGACGGATCCAGAAATCACTAAGTTAAGGCAACAAATCTCTAAACTACAACTCAAAACCGAGGATCTAGAGGGGTGCAGCAGGAGAAATAATATTTTGATCTTTGGCTTACCAGAAGGAGCAGAAGGTCCATCTGCAATTTTATTGCAGAAACTTTTACCAAGATTGTGGGCCCTTCCACACAATCCTACCTACTTAATAGAAAGGCCGCTCAGGTCTCTACATCCAAAACTGGAGGATAATACTTCCCCCCGCCCGATGATCATTCGCTTTCTCAACTATCTTGAAAAACAGCACATTTTGGCCAAAGTCAGAGATATACAGTCTATACAATGGGAGGCAAGCCCCTAAGAATTTCTCAGGATTTGCCATTAGAAACCCGAAGGAAAAGAGCCTCCTTTCATCCCATATTCAGCAAGTTGATAGCTGCCAGTATTAAGTTTCATGTGGCATACCCAGCACGTCTGCAAGTTTTGGTGGATGGAGCATGGCTATCATACGACTCAGCCGAACAGGCCCAAGTCGATCTCTGCAAGAAGATGCCGGCATTATTTCAATCTTACGATGGTTTTCTCGCTTTCTCGCTATCAAAGATCTATTTGCTGTAACTGTATCTTCTGTTGTTTGGCTGGCTTACCAATGAGGAACTTTTTCTGAGGGACGTCCTTTGGAGGGAAGTTCTTCTCCAGTGTGGTGAGGACGGTGGAGATCGAGGAGAGAGGCGAAGGATGACCTGTGGACCCAGAGGACTCTGCGTGGCAAGAGGCACCATTTTCCCTCGGATCCCCGTTTCCTGGTGCCATTTGTTTCCAGTGGGGACTCTTTCTGACCGGACAGCTTGGCCAGTTCCAATATGGTTCCCCAGGAGAACACCCACACATTCGAGAAGCTGCCTCTTATGCTTTACTTTCTGGCGATGATTTTATTATTATGATGCGTATATAATTCTGGAAAGACTCGTCACCTATTTTCCAGTTTACTACCCAAACTGTTCTCATGGGTTTCTCTTTCTATATCTCGACAGCTGGTATTTAGGGAGACAATTATGTTATGATTAATATATTGGGGTTTGTCTCTTCTCAAACTCTCTCTCTCTCTCTATAGGACTTCAGTTCTCTTGTCCTCCTTTACTGCTCTGGTCTCTCTCATTGTCTCAGTACTCCTCTTGGTACATCTATCTCTGGAACTTTTCTCTGCACTCTCGATAACCTTATTTACCATACATTAATATTGCTTCCTTATTAATTTTGGTCGGAGAATGCAAAGCTAATTTGCTTCATTTCTGGTTCTTGTGGAAATAAGAAGTACTATATGGAACTTATAAGTAGCTTACATATTGTTAGGGTATTCCAGGTCAATTTGTAGATTAAACCCAATACACCCCTTTTTTTCCTTCAGAGGGCGGGGCGGAGGAGGATCTTGGCTGGAAAGTAACCCACCACACGTTCTGAAGTATGGGGGGTAGTACCCTAATTACTCTCGCTTGTTGCTTTATTTGGTTTGATATTCTGGGGACTCCTTTTGGCATATCAGGCTGGTTTGCATTATTACCTAAGCTGGGGTCCAAAGGGTACCAGGTACGGGCAGCTGTTACATTTATTATTCTTTATCAGGTTAGTAATATTGGGGGTAGTTATAATGGGGTACTTGGGGGCTCTCTACCATCGAACAAAAAGTTAGCTTTCTTAATGGAGTCAAAGCTAGGTGGAGAGATATTTGTAAACAGTTACTGGGTGGGGATTGGTAGTTATGGTATTCCATGGTTCTCTATCATTGTTGATGGGGTTTCCCCGCATCCTGTAGATGTCATCATGGTCAATAGTATGCTTGGGGTTTTCTCTTGGGTTTTGTGGGAATACCTATTTAATAAAGTGTATGTAAGTTTGATGGGGAAGGGTTTAGCGGTGCACTCTCATAGTATATCATTTTGGTTATGTACTGTTCTGTATAATGTCCAATGGCTATAGGTTTGAAAAAAATTCATATCTTGGAATGTAAGAGGGGTTCGTGATCTCAACAAGAGAATTAAGATCTTAAAACACATATCATTGCTGAAGACCCATATCTCTTTCATTCAGGAAACTCACCTCCTCCCTGGGGAAATGGGCGGTTTGCGCAGACTTGGGACTGGGCAAGTTTTTGCTGCTGGTAACTTATCTGTCAGTGGTGGAACTGCTATCTTAATTCATAAGGCGATAGCCTTTCAACCTAAAATAACAATCTCTGATTCACAGGGGAGATATGTTTTAGTCCAAGGAGTATTGGACTGCACTGAATTGGTCCTGGGGAGTGTGTATGGGCCAGTGGGGGGAAACCCTATATTTTTTCAGGAATTATCAACAGAATTACAGAAGTTCTCGATGTTTCCCTTAATCCTAGGAGGGGATTGGAACCTGCCACCCACTCAAGATTTGGATAAATCAAATTCAGTGCCTAAGCCCCTTACTCAAACCCAAAGGGCTCTTGCCAAATTTTTGGATACCAACAAATTATGCAATCCCTGGCATTTCTTAAACCCTGAGACCCACGCTTTCTCATTTCACTCTATGGTGCACTCCACTTGGTCTCGGCTAGATTATATCTTACTTAGTCATTCTCTCATTCACGGTCTTAATGACTCCGCCCTAGAGCCGATTGTTATATTGGACCATGCTGTAACTTGGGTCACAGTTATGTTAAATCAAAACCTCCAAAGGGATTCAACATGGCGGTTAAATACACAGCTTTTAAAGGAAGATTACGTCATTACCAGGATCTCAGACATGATTCAAATTTTTATTGCAAATAACCAGGGTTTGGTCACCAGGATGGACCATGAATGGTGTGCCTTAAAATGTTTTTTGCAAGGCGAGTTTATTAGGCTCTTCTCCACTTGTAAACGAAAGAGAGAGGCAGCTGCTATATCCCTTCTGGGTCAGATTCGCACACTTGAGCATTCTCTTACTTCATCCTTTTCTCCTGATGTGCTAAAATCTCTGTTAAATTTAAGGAATCAGTATTCTAACCTGGTACAGGAAAAAGCAGAGTTTCTTATTTTAAGAACTAAGGCAACATACATAGAACAGGGGGAAAAGGCAAGTCATCTTTTGGCGTTGCAGCTGAGGAAACTAGAGGCATCCAGATTTATTCAGTCGATCAATGATCTGGACGGCACCATTAAAACACATCCAAGAAACATAACTGCCATTTTCAGGCAGTTTTATCTTTCCCTTTATAGTCAGTGTCTTGTATCCCTGTCTCAAGTTGAATTATTTGAGTATCTATCTGCCTTACCATTACCTACACTCTCTCCTTCACAACAAGCTTGTTTATGAGCTCCTATATCTCTTCAGGAAATTTTGTCTGCTATCCATAAACTTGCCTTGGATAGGGCCCCTGGTCCGGATGGTTTCCCTTCAAACTTTTATAAAATTTTTGCTAACGATCTTGCTCCCTATTTGTTATGTTTATATCAATATATGCTTTCAGGTCAGGTTATAGATCCATTCCTATTAGAAGCCTCTATTATCCTTCTTCTCAAGCCAGATAAACCACCCCAATCTCCGACGAGTTATCGTCCCATCTCTTTGTTAAACTGTGACATTAAAATCTTGGCTAAGATACTTGCTAGCAGAATTGAAAGGATTTGGACTCTGCTTCTTAGCCCAGAGCAAATTGGGTTTGTGTCAGGTAGAACACCTGCTGACCATCTTTGTAAATTAGCGTATCTGGTCCAGGTGGCTAAGACCTCCCCCTCTCCAATGGCTCTGATATCCCTTGATGCTGAAAAAGCATTTGATAGAGTGGATTGGAATTTCCTGTGGGCTACACTGCAGACAATGGGCTTTCCTGAAACCTTTATCAAGTGGATTCAGACTATATTCGCCTCTCCTCTGGCTAAAATAAACTGTAATAGAGTTCTGTCCGAGGCTTTTCCTCTTTTCTCAGGCACAAGACAGGGCTGCCTACGATCTCCTTTTCTTTTTAACGTATACCTTGAACCCCTGATTAGGAGACTAAACTCCTTCCCCTTAATCACTGGTATTCCAACAGGTGATAGGACTTTCGCTCTTTCGGTTTATGCGGATGACATCTTGCTTCACCTTTTGGATCTGGTCTCCTCTTTAACAGAAGCATTGCGTATTATTGATACTTTTGGTAAATTTTCAAATTACAAACTCAACATTACTAAGACTGAAATTTTCCCCCTTAATTCATTAACATATAGCTCAGCTTTCAGTGATTTTGGCATGAAATGGACTCCCAAGTCCATTAAATACTTGGGCATTTATATTACCTCAGATTTATCATTACTCCGCAAACTTAATTTAGAAGATTTATGGTCCAAGATTCTACAGTACTTATCAAGATGGAATAAGCTCCCTCTCTCGCTTTGGGGTAGAATCAATACCATCAAGATGAATGTCCTCCCTAGGCTGTTTTACCAATTAAATCTGCTGGATGTCAGGTTACCCCTGTCCTTCTTTCAACGTATTCACTCTGAAGTTTGTTCCTTTATTTGGCAGGACAAGGCGATTAGAAGATCCTACAGTAAGCTCTCTTTACCCAGGGAGATGGGGGGTTTACGTTTTCCTCACTTTTTGTTTTACTACTGGGCTTGTCACCTTAATAAGTGTGGGAAATGGCTTTCGTTAACTGATCTCTTTGCTCACCACGACTATGTTTCTATTTGGCTACTTATAGAGGCTGACTTTCTCACTGCCCATAATGTAGCTCCCTCGTCGCTTTTTTATACGCCCCTTAAAAAATTGCCAAAATCCCTGCAGCCCTTCCCACTAGGTACCTCGCTAAGAGTTCTCTCTCAAATGTTCAAATTCTTTAAGGTGCATTCGAGTTCGGACCCTTCTCAGCCACTCTATGCCAATTTGAATCTTAAAATAGGGGGAACCTCCATAACCAGACGTTGGCTACCTTTTCCCCCTGAGCTCACAGTGGCAGATTTCTACTCAAATGGTCTTATACTATCTACCGAGGAGATCCTCATTAAGCTGGGCCTTAAATCATGGGCGGCCCTTCAAATTTTATAGCTTAAACACTTACTAGTTAAGGTAATAGGGAAACAGTGTAACCCTTCTCGTATTGAAGTTTTTCTCAACCAAATAAAAACTTTGGTTTATAAATCCCACGGCATTTCCACGGTATATAATCTGATTCTCACTTTCTCTCAGTCTCACTTGAGTGCCGGTTCTCTGGTCTGGCAGGTTTCATTCGCTGATGAAGTTATTAACTGGCATACAATATGGATGGGCCTATACACATACCTCACCCAGGACCGATACAGACTTACACAATACTGTATTCTAAATAATCTGTATTATACTCCAGTAAAATTGGCCCGAATGAAGAGGCTTACCTCCAACATGTGTACTAGGTGCAATAAAGAGGAAGGCTTGCTCCTTCATATATTATGGTCCTGTGAAAGGATATCCCCATTGTGGAACCAAATAGAATCTGCTCTGGATCCTTTGTTGGGCCTTCAGGGCCTTTTCTCCCCTGTCATATGCATTCTGGGGGGATTACTCCGGAATTCCAGTGAAAGAGAGACAGTTTCATATGGCTTTAATCTCTATGGCGGTCAAAAAATTAGTTCTTAGACACTGGACTGATCAAGTTACCATTTCCTATGCCGAATGGTTGCATGAAATATAATTTGCACTCCGCCTAGAACACTTAATTGCGAGTGTGCGCCATCGCCTCTCATCTTTTAACAAAAAATGAGGGAAGTTATATGCTCTGTATTTATCTTCATATGACTTCTCCAGTTGTCTTCACAAACCTCTCCTCCCTCTCTAACTATATCTCAATGATTTTTCTTGTTGTCCCTTGGCTAATTTTAGGATAATAAAGAATGGAGAGTGCACCCCGGGGGGGGGTGAGGAGGGGATTTTTGGGGGAGGGGGGAGATATTTTAGGGCTTTCTGGACAGTGTACATGGATGGTACAACTTTCAATCCTTAAACTTTGTTTGCACTGTGATATGCCCAATAAAACTTGTTGAATTAAAAAAAAAAGCCCTGCTCATTCACTATGCCGCTGTTCTGAAAACACAGCTCTGCTGAGATCCCATGCCCCAGTCCATGTACATGCAGTGAGTGCGAGATATACAGCCTGGGTCACACTTTCCCACTGACTGCCATTTTTTTTCATTTCATACAACAAAACACAGTGTGAAACAACATCAAGTATAGGGTGGAATGCAATAGTGTATGTAGCCTGTAGTGATCTGTTCCTGTATCAGCTAAAAATCAGATGTAGAAATACCTTTACTGGTGTTTGCCCTATCCTTGCATTTGTTTTAGTCATATTAGTTCGGTCTTGCAGTTAGGCAAAGATGCGGGATGCACTGCAATTTACCCTTAAATTTGTTTTACTGTTGGTTCCGTTTTGCTGTTCCATTAAAGGATGCACTGAACTCCATTTCTGAGATATAGGAATCTCAAGGACTTATTTCAACCCGTAATAGGTAGTCCCTATTTCTTATTAGAAGGTAAGCCTCTCCCAGCCACTTGGCTTCCTCAGATAGGAAATTGCCATTTAGAAGAGTTTGTGTCACCAAATAGTCAATGGTATTCATCAGCTGACATTATGTGTAAGTTTTCGATACCTCGTACAAGTATTTTCAAGATTTTCCAGTTTCATCATCTCCTGATTAAGGTAATGGGCATGACCCCACCCCAGCTCCTTATATCAGTTTTCAGGTTACCTTAATGGAGCTGGCGGGTCTGTCTCATGCTGTATCCAAAATATATAGTGCTCTCTTCACCTGGTCCTACCCTGACAATTATGCTTCCGTCTCCTTTTGGGCCTCTCTCTTTCAGGGCAGAGATCTGGATTGGTCTCTCCTGTGGCAAAGTTGCCATAAATTTCTCAAGCAGGATAGACTCAGATTAATGCAATTTAAAATTTTGCATAATATTTATTATTCTCCACAGAAACTTGCTAGGCTTGGTCTTGTGTCCTCTCCCCTTTGCACAAGATGTCAGTCTCAAGAAGGAGATCTTCTCCATATTTTCTGGAGCTGTTCTAAAGTAATTCCACTCTGGATTGCAATTAAACAGTGTGTTGATCCTCTGTTGGGGCTTTCAGACTTGTTCACCCCCTACATTTGTCTTCTTGGGGATTTCTCCTCTATTTCAGTGGTGAACAGGAGGTATCACATAGATTTGATGTCAATGTCTGTCAAAAAGGTGGTGTTAAGACACTGGAACGATATGGAGGTACCAACATATGTTGAATGGCTTCAGGAGTTACTTGCAAACCTCAGAACTGAAAGGACTATTGCCAGTTTATTTAATAAACTTAAGAAGTTTGATAGGATTTGGGGCCCATTGCAAACTCTCTATGCACTTCAAGTTTAAGCACTACTAGGCTATATTCACAGGTATAGTGCTAGAGGTGCAAAGAGATGCTGGGTTGTTCGGCATGGGGGTTGGGTTGGGTGGGTGGGGGTGGGGAGAGTGAATCATTCTGTATCTGATGTATACTGTCTTATTATGCACTGTTATGATTCATTCTCTGTATTGAAACTTTAATAAAATTTGAATTGAAAAAAGGATGCAGTGAACTCATGTATTGTACAGACTGCACAAAGTCCATATGAGAAACAAAGAAAGTAAGGACAGGAAAAGACACAAGGTCCATATCAACTCCACCATTTATATTGTTTAAATTCTTGTATAAGCAAGCCATGCTATACATTACTATAGTATTTATGGCTCACACCATGAAACGGCGCTGCCTAAAATTCCACAGATCCCAGTAAAAACTGGTGTGGCAGGATGAATGAATAATTAGGACAGTGCCCAAGGATTAAACATATTGAAGCCTTTAATTTAAATGTGTGTGGCTTTGTAGTGCAGTGGTTTGCACTCTCAGCTTAAAGTGGTCTTCCTTTCACACTGTGGGTAATTAGCAGTCCCTCCCCCCACCTGTCCCGCATGTATAGAAAATCCTGGTGGCTAGTGGTCTCTCCCCTCCACCTGTCCCACACGTAATAATTCTCCATGATGGCAAGTGGTCCCACCACTCCTCCACCTGGTAATCTGCACACTGCAGATTTGTACAGTAACCCCCCCCAACCGCATCCCTCCGTATCTCCTTCTCCGATTCCTGTTAAAAAATAATCAGTGGTGGTCTAGTGGTTTTGGTAATTAAAACCCCTCCCAATCCCCAGTTCAAAATACGAAAACACATTTTGGGCAGGATATGTAAAATGACAGCTGTACTGTTCATCAAGAGGTGTGGAAAAATGCCAATGGTGAAAATCCAGAGTGAAAATATTACAAATGCTCAATGCTACGAGCGTGTGTGCAAACTATGCAACGCACACTTGTAACACAGTCATTTTATGGACTATTGCCACCAAATTTTCAACATAGGCATTTTAGGACCTCTGCTCATGAATAGTGTCACTGTCAGTTTTGTAACCTGCCCCAAACACTGATTTCCCACAATGACAGCGCTATTGTGCGCCGGAAGTGCGGAAACTCATTTTGGCCAAGATGCGAAAAATGACAGTTATACTGTTCACATGAAGGTGTAGAAAAATGACAATGTTGAAAATCTGGCATGAAAATATTGTGAATTTACGAAGTTATGAGCGTGCGTAGCAAATGTGCAATGCACGCGTGTAACACAGTCATTTTATGGAGTATTGTTGCTGAATTTTCAACATAAGCATTTTAGGACCTCTGATCATGAACAGTGTCACTGTCATTTTTGTAGTCTGCCCCAAACACTGATTTCCCACAGCGACCGTACTACTGTGCGCCGGAAGTGCGGAAACACATTTTGGCCAGGATGTGAAAAATGGCAGCTGTACTGTTGACAAGGAGGTGTAGAAAAATGACAATTTTGAAAGTCTGGCATGAAAATATTGTGAATTCATGAAGTTACGAGCATGCATAGCAACTGTGCAATGCACTCTCGTAAAATAGCCATTTTTTTATTTTTTACACCAAAGTTGCAACATAGGCTTTTTGAGAGCCCACCTCATGAACACTGCCACTGTCCTTGCATTAATCAGTCCCGAAAGGTGATTCCATGCAGTGGCTGTGAAATCACCTTTCGGGACTGATTAACGTCGTAACAGTGCCAGAATTCATGAGGTGGGGTCCCAAAAACCCCATGTTGAAAATTTGGTGCAAAAATTCCAAAAAATGCACGAGATATGCATAAAAGTTGAGAAAATCCTATTTATTCCATTATACTGCTTACCGGCATTTCCTCAGTCCATGGTTGGCTTTGAAGAGTGCAGACGTGTTCCCGATCTACTGAAGATCGTTGCTCCGAGCTCCGGAGGTAAGTATGAGGTGGGAGGTGGGGAGGTAGGGTGTGCAGTGGGTGAGTGTGGATGGTGGGGGGATAGGGAGACTATGAGGGACTGGTTTCTGTTTACAGGTGTTAAAAAAAAAAACGCGGATGGTTTTCTTTTCTTACAGGTTTTTTTGTTGGGGGTGATACAGTAGCCGACGGGGATTGGGCACTCGCCGGCACATAGGGAGTGGGGGACACTAGCTGAGGGGGATTTGGCACCCCCTCAGCACAGAAGAAGGGGGGGACATAATGACGATGGGGAGTGGGCTTCCCTGTTGGCTCATTAAAGTGGGAAAAGGGGGGACGGATGCCAATGGGGATTGGGCACCCCTGTCGGCAAACAACAAAAGTGGGAGGTGCATGAGCAGAGGGGGATTGGGCACCCCCTCAGCAGGCAAAAACAGAGGGGAAGGGCACATTATGTCGATGGGACACATTATGCTGACGGGAAGTAGTACTATCAAGGTGGCAATCCTTCATGAAAGGGGACCTGCAGTAGGTTCAGGTACAGATTCTTAGGTGGGATTCAGAGGCAGTTAAGGGGAGCAGAGTATTTACTGTCCATTAAGGGGGGGCAGAGTCATTACATAGTATGCCCTGTTATATGGTTGTGACAGTACTTAGACTCCAGGTAGGACTGCCAACATTTCTCAAATGGAGCTATTGTTCCCCTTGCAAAGCTCAAAAGTCTTTCAAATGTAGCCCCTTTGGGCTATCACCAAGAGGAGCTCATGAAAGGTCAGTATCTCGGGAGAATGCCACCTCATCAGAATAAGTCTCTTGGCAGCGGCCCCACTGCTGTGGCCAACTGGGCTCCCAGGCTATGTTTTGGTGTGGTAGGTCTTCCACAACCCAGTAGAAGGGGGGGGTCTGGGTCAACCTTAGGGAATATCTGTCGACTCATATCCTGTGTTGCTACCCAGAATGGTTGCAGAAGTGGGCAGTCCCAGAGTTCATGGTACAGATGTGCCCCCTGGGATCCACGCCACCAGCAAGTGTCTTTCGGGATAAGTCCCATGGCTTTGAGTTTGGCTGGGTCTCGGTACCATCTATAAATGGTCTTATTCATGATAAGATGGGTGTGTCCATCCCAGCAGGCCGTATGGATTCTTATCCATCCATGCTCCCATTGGTGTGCAGAGATTAGGGTCTTCAGTTCCCTCTCCCACAGTGCCTTGACTGGGTGGTTTCTGGGGATGTATCCCTTAGAATAGCATAAATCCCACTCATCCTATTCTTGGTGCGGTTCCCCCCAGTACTTATTAGGTGGGGGCCTTGTTGCATCCCTTTGCTATGGTGAGCATTTGATAGGTGGGCTATGGCATCTCTAATTTGGAGATATCTGCAGAAATGAGTGGCTGAGAGATGGTATCTGGTTTTCAGGGCCTCAAAAGTATCTATTATATGTGACCCAGGAAGTAGCAGATCCTGTATCAGAGCGATACCTTGGGCTTCCCAAAGCATCCAGTGAATAGGATGTTTCCCCACCTTCAAGGCGTGATTGTTCCAGAGAGACATGTGTTTCCACAGTGCCAGGTCTTGTTCAAGGAGAGAGTGTGTTTTCCTCCAGTATTTAATTGAGATCAGCATGGAGGGAGGGAGGCCATGGGGAATATTTTTTGTTGTCATATAGGATCACTGCCAGATAGGCCATATGATAACCTTGCAGCCATGGTAATCGCCAACCTCCCCTACTCCAGTGCTGCCTTAATTTAAGTTTACTAAATCTGGGTGGGGACCGCTCCCAGAGGAAGCTGCCCATCAGTGCTTCAAATTTATGAAACCATTTCTGGAGGATAGGAACTGGTAAATGAGCTAGCAGATATAATATCTTTGGGGCAGCCATCATCTTGATGGAGTCTATTTTGCCCATTAGCGAAAGCTTACGGGCCTTCCACCTATCCAAGTTCTGTCTGAGAGAGTCTAGCAGTATGTTGAAGTTAGCCAAAATCATTTTTGTCAAGTTTGGGTGTAAAATTATACCCAGGTATTTAATGCTGTTAGGGGCCCATTTCAAACCTAAGGTTGTCAAAACCTCCCCTGGGCTCACCGAGTTCAGTGGAAGGACTTTGGTTTTAGCCTGGTTCATCTTGAGGCCTGACACCCGAGTGAAGTCAGCCAGGATATCAAGGACATCCCGGATCACTTGGAGGGTGTATGCCATGGTGATTAAAAGATTGTCAGCATATAAAAATGTTTTGAAATTGGTGTCACCCAACTGTAAACCAGGAATCAAATGGGATTCCCTGAGTGCTATGGCCAGGGGTTCTATAGCTAGGACAAATAAAAGAGGGGAAAGGGGGCAGCCTTGCCTCGTACCCTTCTGTAGTTCAAATGGGGGGGACAGAATGCCATTTGTCAGGACTAATGCCATGAGGAAGGTGTATAAGAGTCTTATCCAAGACTTAAAGCTCGGTCCTATACCCATTGTGGTAAGGGTATAAAACAAGAAGGACCATTCGATCAAGTCAAAGGCCTTCTCAAAGTCAATTGCGAGGGCCACAGATCATGTATTGGACATTTTTGCTAGATGCATTAAAGTTACCAGTGTTCTGTGATGGTCTGACCCCAAACAACTCATAACAAATCCCGCTTGGGATGGGTGGATCAAGCTCAGTAGGAGGTGCTCCAGTCTTCCTGCCAGTACCTTGGCCAAAATTTTGGCACCAGCATTTATAAGGGATGTAGGACAATAGTTTCCAGGTGATAGTGGGTCTTTCCCCTTCTTGGGAAGAACCATGATTGTTGTTTCTCTCATAGAGGGGGGGTAGGTGTTCTGCGACCAGAGAGTCTTGGAATGCCCTGACCAGAAATTGGGCCAGGTTAACTCCTTGCACTCTGTACAGGTCAATGGGCAGTCCATCTTTCCCCCGGGCATTATGAGGGTTCATGGTTTTTATTGCCGCATCCACTTTCTCCACCATTATTGGGGCTTCAAGCAGTTTGGTGTCACTGTCTGGGAGTCTTGGGATGGGTAAAGAGGCCATAAAGCCTTGGATTTTGAGTGGAGTCGGAGGGGTGGGAGGATGCATATAGATTTTTATAGAACTGGGTCATAATGTTATTCACCCCTTTCTTAGAGTGGCAGGGTACTCCGTTTTTGTCAGCTAGGGCATGTATTGTCCTGGCTGCTCATTGATGCTTTAATTGATAGGCCAGTAGTTTACTGGCCCTTTCCCCTCCCTCCCAGAAGGCGTGGTGCATCCTTCTTAAATTCAACTCTGCCTGGTGGGTTTGATGGGCATTGAGCGAGATTCTTGTACTGGTCAGCTGTGCCGGCAAGGATTGGGGTGGGGTTTGAGAGTTAAGGTTTTTGTACTGGGATTCCAGGGTATGCAATTGTTTCTCCAGGGTCCTTTGGTCTGCCTCTCGGTGTCACCTTCTGGCAGATGCAAAAGCAATTATTCTGCATCAGAGAGTTGCTTTAAATGCCTCCCAAAGGGTTGAGTCCAAGACTTCCCCATTATCATTTTTTCCCCAAAACTCCACTACTTTGGGTCCCAGCCACTCTTGGAATTGTACATCCTCCAGAAGGAGGGTGTCAAGGCACCCTGTGGTGGTTTGAGGGGCTTCTTGCCCTTGTCTGATCACCAGCTCTAGAGAGGCATGGTCCGAGACAAAGATCGGATGTGTTTTTGTCTTAACAACCCTGTCATATTTCCCCCTGGCTATAAGCCATAAATCAATCCTGCTAGATGATCCATGTGTTTGAGAGAAGCAGGTAAAGTCCTACATCCCGGGATGTTGAGTTCTCCATGCATCTAACGGATGCTCACTCATGAGCTTCAGGACCACTTTCTTTACTTGTCTATGGGACTCAGGAGCTTTATTGCTCATATCAATTAAGTGATCCATTACAAGGTTGAAATCTCCTCCCATTAGCACTGGTGCCTTTTTAGTGTTAAAATCTATAAGGCTCTGGTTAACTACATGGAAGAACTGTGGGCAGTCCTGGTTTGGGGCATAGATATTAGTAAGTTTAAGGGGCCCTCGGGATTCTCCATTTCAGCTATAATCCATTGTCCATCTTTATCATTTATCTGCCTAGTCAGTTTCCATCCTAGACTTTTATGGAGTAATGTGGAAACTCCCTTTTTGTGGGATGCAGCCACACTGTGTAGCTCCTCAGCAACCCACCCACCCCTGTTTGAGTTTCTTTGCTTCCCCAGTGTAGAGTTTCATCTCCTGAAGGAATGCTGCCATAGGGCCAAACTTCTTCAAATGAAGCAGAACCTTTTTTCCTTTTTACTGGCAAGTTAAGCCCTCGGACATTCCATGATATAAGTCTAGTCTCCATCGGGGATATGGTATATTATGGACAAAAAATATTTTGATAGGTCTCTCCAACTAGTGTCCCTGTTTCTTCTGCTAATCCCTTGCCATCTCTCCCTCCTCCTTCCCCCAATCGAATCTGGGCCCCAGTCATCGGATTGCCAGATTTGGTAACAAAACTGTGTGCATCCAACTTTCCTTTACAAAACATTTGTACCTCAGACATAGGTACTAAAAATAACAGTATTCGTACACTAACAGAACATACAAATCCAGCATTCCCACCTCCTCCTTCCCTTTTACCCTTCTCACATCTGACCAGCATCTGCTATTTGTATTGGCTGTCTTGCAGCCCAGATACCTGTGGGGGTCGCTGGGAGGTGGATATCGTGGTGAGTACATCAAGAGAAAAAAAAGGCAAACTTATGTCCTAAAGTCTCTCTTCCTGCTACCGACATTACTATATGAGACTGTCCTTTCTGCAGGTTTGAGCCACTGAGCTGCAGTCCATGTTTGGTGATGTACCCACTGACGGTTTCCGGGTCTTTAGTCCCTGCCCCCCCACCCAGGGTCCAAGGTGGTCTCATCCCATGTTTTTGGGTGATAGGAATCCCGCTGTTGAGCCATACTTAAGGCATCTCAAGACCCAGTCGGATTCCCTTCCACCCCTCTTTACCTCTGGGGGGCCAGCCAGCCCCTCAATTTCCACCACCTCCTACTCCTATGCCCCTTCACCCAAATTGGGGGTGTAGGCCTAAACTATGCACATAAAGCTGTATCAAAGCATCTATGTACTTACAGAAGCATATTAAAGAACAGACTTCTGTTCAACCAGGCGGGGGGGGGGAATAACAAGGGTCCGTTTCTGAGCACAGTCCCAAATGCATAACAAAACTTGACAAGAACAGTCATAGCCAGTGAAGTCTCTCACCAAGTGGACTGAACTTTCAATATCAGCCCACTGGATCGGCAGCTGTTGTTTGGACTGTAGTATTCCCCACTGGCAACCTCATGGGTGGCAGGTAGTCTGTTGGTCTGTTGATGGTGAGGCCCCTGTCATAGCATCTGCTGAGTCATCCGCCTATGAAAGACTTCTTGCCACTGGGGCCTTTGACTCCTTTTTTTTTTTACATTTCTATTTATGCACTCCGATGGTCTGGGCATCCTTCCGGGGTATGTAAAGGGCTAGGGCCTCTAACTCCCTGCTTGAACCCCCATGCCGTGGAACTTCTACACCCACACTGCCCAGACCAGACCCCAGCCCCCCAGCTCAAGCTGAACTCTGCGCAGCCTACAGGTTGGTGCCCAGGAAGCTCCCAAAAAGCTGGGCCAGCAGTGGGATGTGGGCTGTGCCTCGGAGGTCCCCATCATCTCCACAGACCAATCGGAGGGATTTTCTACTTTGAGGTTATTGTGCCCATCCCCCCGCTCCTAGCGAGAATCACGTGTGATGAACTGGCGAATGGCAACCCTGACAACGTTGGTCTCACTGCTGCTTACATGCCTTATCTGTTGCGATGCCCCTGGTCTCCACTGGGGGCCGCTAACAGACCAGGACAACCCACCCCCTATCCCCCAGGGGAGGAGCACACCACAGGGGCACACATCCTCAACCCTCCCTTGCTGACTCCCGGCGTCCGAACTCGCTCCCAAACCCGGTTCACCGGCATGGCGCGAGGTGTGGCATCCAGCGCCTCAGCCTTCAGCACCACCAGGCTGGCTGCCTTTGATTCTTTAGCTGGTTTGTGTCTAGGTGGTAAAGGTGGACATTTCAGAGGGCCATCTGTAGGTAAGTCCATCAGGGCCAGAAATTGGTTGTTGTTCATGTCTGGTTGTCGGGGGGCCTTGTGAGCCTACCGAGTCATGGATGTTGCTGTGGATCCTGGAGCAGAACCTGGGAGTTTCATCAATATGTACCTTCTCTTCCAGTGTCCTTCTTCTGTTCTTCCATTTACTATCTGGGGACCTGCGTCTGGATACCTGGTTCGGTGTATAGTCTTCTTTGGCTGGTGCGGGCGTCTGTGTCTGCTTGTGAAGGTCACTCTCAAATGGTGGTATATCTATTGGTGTAGGCCTTGCTAGGGAAGCTAGGGGTCTACCATTGTCCCAAATCCTGCTCCAAGTGAGTTTGCTGCAAGTGTGCTGCAAGAAAGTTCTCTGCGGCAGTGAGATTATCAAAGACCCTTGGAGAACCATTAAACACTACTCTGAGCAAGGCTGAGTACCTCAGGGAATATTTGAGCCCCAGTTCTGCACAAGCTCTACGTGCTGCTGTAAAAGCCCTTAGTCCCACTGTTGCTTCTTGCGAGTAATCAGCGAATATTTTAATTTTTTGCCACTTCAAATGGAGCTTTTTCTTTTGTCTGACCTGACTGGTGATAGTTTCCCGGTCTTGAAACTGGAGGAACTGGGCTAGGATTGTACATGGGTGGCCTCCTGGGGCTGGGTGGGGAGCCAGAGTTCTTTGGGCCCTATCGCTCTCTGGAGTGTCCCCACATCACCAGTTTAGGATGGATGGCAGCTCCTGTTGAAGAAAAAGAATAGTGTCCTTCCCCTCTCAGCCCTCCGAGAACCCCACGAACTGAAGGTTATTTTGGCGGCTGCGATTTTCCAGGTCCTCAACTCTGGAGCAAAGTAAATTGATTATTCTGTCCTGCTCCTGCAGCCTGGCTCCAGCCTTGTGCCAGCCGTCCTTGGCTTCGGCAAGTCTATGTTCCAAGACACAGGCTCTTTGTGTCACATCCACAATGTCCGCCGAGTTTTTTTTTTGTAACAAAATCCATATTATCCATGTGGTGTAGGATCTCGGCAAACATTTGTCAAATTTCCAACAGATTGCCCTTGGACTGTCATGGTGGAGGTATGAACTCCATCTCGGGGATCCCCTCATGTAGCTGGGCCATGTGTCAGAGAACTAAATAAAGGGGCTATAGCTTCGTAGTGCCGGCCGCCAGTAGTCCAATCGTCGTGTAGCTGGAAAGGTAGGTACTATTGAGTTGCACTGTAGTGTATAAATGTACCTCCCTGCAGAAAGATCAAAGATTTTAATGGATTTTTTGTGGGGTTTCAGAGAGCTCACATCTCAAGCGACCATTCCGTTCTGCTGCTGGCCACCCCCCAACCCTGGTAAAATGGCATTGTTGAAAATCTGGAGTAAAAATATTAAAAATTCTCGAAGTTATGAGTGTGCGTCAGAGCTGAGCAATGCACACTCATCAAACAGTCATTTTGGAGACTTTTTTCACCAAATTTTCAACACAGGGTTTTTGGGGGCCTACCTCATGAACAGTGACACTGTTGTTTCATTAATCAGTTCTGAAAGGTGGTGCAGTGACCATAAAATCACCTTTCAGGACCAAATAACAACATAATGACAGTGACTGAGTTCACGGGGTGGGGTCCCAAGAACCCATTGTTGAAAATTTGGTGAAAAAATTCCCAAAAATGATCAAGATAGCCACCTAAGTTGAAAAAAACCCTATTTATACCATTAGACAGCTTACCAGCATTTCTTCAGTTTGTGGTCAGCTTTGAAGAGTGCAGACGTGTTCCCAGTCTACCGAAGATTGTCGTGCCAGGCCCCAGAGGTAGGTATGGGGTGAGGGGGATGTGGAGAGGTTGCCAGACCCAGCTTAGAGAATAATATCCCCGGTGCTAGTGATAGCCCCAATCCCAGCCCCAGCTTAATTATATCCCTGGTGCTCGTGGTAAACCCCAGCCCTCTGATCCCAGCCCCAGCTTAAACAAGTACATCCCTGGTGCTAGTGGTGCCATCCTCCCTATGAACCCAGCCTGTTGAAATAAGTAAATTCCTGGTGTCCTGAAGCTCAAACAACCCCTCCCTGGTGTCCAGTGGCCCCACCTTCCAGCACCAAGCTCCCCCCCTTGTTCACTGTATCCTGACCGGTGGTGCCGTGGGTGCATATGGTGACTGGCACAGCCCCCCCACACCTCCTTGTCTGGCTGCAATATGCACAGCCAGTGAGTGCACCTCTTATTTATAGGACGTAGTGATGCCCAGAGGGATATTTCACAGAGAGGGAGGAGGATAGTGAGGTATATCAGTGGAAGCAGAAGGAGGCAGGGAAAGCAGTGAGGAGCACAAAGGTGCAAATGGAGGAGAAAGTAGACCATGCAGTAAAGAAAGAGAACAAGACATTTTTTTTAGGTAGTAAGCAAAAGGAGAAAGACCAGGGTAGGGATTGTAAGGCTAAGGATGGAAGGTGGGGGGGGGGGTAGAAGGGGTCAAAGAAAAAGCAGACATCCTGGATGAACACTTTTGTCTTGTGTTCACACAAAAAAGGGAAGGTGAGGGACTGCAGATAAGTGTCAGGGTCATCAAAGGAAGGAAGGGGGACACTAGTACATTTACAGAGGAGAAAGACCTGAAGGAACTTGCAAATCTGAAAGTAGATAAGGCAATAACGCCAGATGGAGAACATCAAAGGACATTGAGGGAGCTCGGAGAACTGCTTGCTGCACCTCTGACAGTCCTGTTTAACCACTCACTGGAGACAGGAGTTGTCCAAGAGGACCGGAAGAAGGCACATGTAGTCCCACTTCTCAAAGGTGTTTGCAAGGAGGAGGCTGACAATTACAGGCCAGTCAGCCTGATTTTGGTGGTGGGGAAATTAACGGAATCACTACTGAAGGAAAGGATTGTGGAATATCTTGAATCAAGTGGTTTACAAAATCCAAGGTAGCATGGATTCACTAGGGGGAGGTCATGTCAAACAAATCTAACAGATTTCTTTGACTGGGTGACCAGGGAAGTTGATCAGGGTGGAACAGTGGATGTGGCCTGCCTAGATTTCAGTAAGACCTTCTACACCGTTCCACATAGAAGACTCACAAACAAGCTGGGCAGCTTAGCAGTGGGTCCAAATTGGTAAACTGGGTAAGAACTTGCTAGGGGGATAGGCAACAGAGGGTGGTGGCAAATGGAGTTCACTCCAAGAAAGTGAGGGTGACCAGTGGCATGCCACAAGGATCAGTACTGGGACCGGTCCTCTTTAACTTGTTTATTAGTGACACTGCAGAGAGGCTACAAGGGAAGGTATGTCTTTTTGCAGATGACGCTAAGATCTGCTATAGGTTAGACACTCCAAAGGGTTGGTGTGTGTGTGTGTGTGTGTGTGTGGGGAAAAAACGAACAGAGATCTAAGAAAGCTTGAAAAGTGGTCAAGAGTGTGGCAAATGAGTTTCAATGCAAAGAAGTGCAAAATCAAGCACTTAAGGCACAGAAACCTGGGGGAGTTGTACTGGTGACCACCAAACAGGAAGGAGACCTGGGCGTAATCATATCTGATGACCTAAAGGTGGCCAAACAGTGTGACAAGGCAGTGGGGAGAGCTAGAGAGATGCTAGTGTGCACAGGGAGGGGTATCACCAGCAGAAAGAGGGAGGTGGTGATACCTCTGTATAAATCACTGGTGAGACCTCGCCTAGAGTACTGTGTCCAGTTCTGGAGATCTCATCTCTGGAAGGGCATCGGCAGAGTAGAGGCAGTCCACAGGACGGCAACTAAAATGGTGAGGGATCTGCATCAAAAGCTTGATGAGGAGAGACTGAAGGACCTTAGTATGTACACTCTGGAGGAAAGGAGGGAGAGGGGGGATATAATAGAGACTTTCAAATACCTCAAGGGTATAAATAAAGTTCAAGAGAAAAGCCTTTTTCAGAGAAAAAGATGCCCAAGAACAAGGGGCCATACTATGAAGCTGGAGGGGGTAGACTCAGGGGAGATGAAAGGAAAACACTTCTTCATACAGTGGTGGATGCCTGGAACAGCCTCCCAGAGGAGGTAGTGGGGCCAAAAACTGTAACGGGATTCAAAAAGGCATGGGATAGGCATAAGGGAACCTTAGTGATAAGGAAGGGTGGGGAAGCCGAAGATAAAATAGACTATGTGGTGTCAGAGTAGATAGGGAAAATAGACAGACTAGGTGGGCCAAGCAGTCTTTATCTGCCATAAAACTCTATGTTTCTATGTAGGGAATTCTGGCATGCCAGAATAGTATACAAAGTTCAGGGTAAATGACACACTTCTGGCCAACTGAACTGGCACTCCCTCCCTGTGCACTGGTACCATTTGGAAATCTTGGGGCACTCACACATAGTCAGGCACACATTCAACCAAGCTCTGCTTACTGTGGCCAGTTGCAGTACCCACCCCCGACATCCCAGCTGACCAGCCACAATCACCCAGTTTACCTTCAGGAACAATTTTTTTTCCCACATACTCAGGGACAATTTCTGACATACTCTGACGGTGCTGTTACCTCCTTCCTCCTGTTGCACAGACTGCCTTTTGTAAAGTTCTTAGGATCACCCATATCTCATTGAGGCCTGCTACAACTTCTTTGGGGGAACATTCCACAGATCTGAAAGCCATGAAGAAATATTCCTGGAGAAGATATACCCCTGCCACACACCCTCCTGATAGTCCCAAATCATAAGCAAATCCCCAACCTTGTGATTTCATGGTCCAGCAGTGGCTGAAAATCTGGGGAATTTCCTAAATATTTACGGTCCTGCGTGAATCGTTCCATGACAGCCTCACTGCAGCAAGATGTCTCAGACCCCATGTCACCCTCAGGCATTGAGGGTGGCATGGCACCCATGTCTCCAGGAGAGAGCTGGCAACAAAAAACTGTGCAGCCCTGGCCCAAGTGCTGCAGACAGCCACATGGCAGTGCACATCAATGAAACTCATCAGGATGCAATGCAGCATCACAGATTCCTGCATGACAAAAGGGATTAACTGCCACTGACATTACTTTGTATCCCACAGTAACTCTGCTGTAGAATTGGGTTGCATCCCATGTCTTCTCCTCTAGGCACTATCAGAGTCCTTGACACACAGCTGCCCATTGGTGAGGTCTACTGTTTCCCTGTGTGGACACCCCTGACAGTGGTGGCCTGAATGATCCCTTACCATTGCCTGAGGGTAGCTGTCCAGCAAGGGCACCTGGGATGTGACATCCCCCTTCTTTCGACTCTTTGAACCTTCCCTCTGGTGAGCACAACTAACAATGGCCACCTCCCCCTACTGTAAGGATGGGGTCATTACACTCTCCCCAGATAAATAATTTCCATCGGTGGAAATGGTCAAGAGTGAGCCGGTGGTCTGGACCCAGTGTGTCACACAAGAGAGTTGATCGGTCCACTTTTCAGTCATCAACTAGTGTGGGCACTGATGGCATCTCTCCCCTCCAAGGACAAAATCCCAACACAAATGCCACCCCCCAAATAACCTGCTATTCTTCCCTACAGTGGACAAACCACCACTCGTCACCCACCCCAATTTGGCAATGCTGCCATTTATACCAGTCACTCACTCATTCAGTTACTCAAACTGTCACTCACAGAGGCTGCAGTTCTCTTTCTTTCTCTGTCTCTCTCTCTCTCTCTCTCTCTCTCTCTCACTCTCTCACTTATAGCACTCTGAACCAGGATCCTCATGGTCCTACCCAATCCTCCTGGCCTTCCAATCTTTGCCTATGCAGTGGACCACCCTCTGTACAATCTGCACCCCATCGGATTGTGCCTCTGTAACCTTGGTTGTTAGGTCAGCCAGTCCAACCTTCCAGTAGAGAGACAGACCCCCCTCAGTCAGCAAATGCCGTGGTTGCCCTGAAGGAGCGCTGCTCCCTTTGGTAAATATTATAGTTGTGTTTAATGTAAAAAAACTAAATGTGCAGCCTTTCTATTTTGTGCAACAGGTGTCAGGATAAAAATTGGCAGAGAAATCCATTTATCTGAGTCACTGTCCAGATACTGTGGTATGATGTAATCAATATGGCAATAACTTAAAGTTATTACCATAGTGATTACATCATACCACATTTATTAAAACAGTGACTACATCATAGCTATCTTCCCCTGGCATTACTTCCACCCACTTTCACTTGTAATGCTGTTCCAAAACCGCAACTGCCAAACTCGTCCACATTGTTCCCATCCCACTCACTCCCACCATCCCACGCCATTTTTCTGCAATGCAACATTATATGCCAGGGGAAAAAGTTACCAGACCTTCAAACATGATGACTTTGCCAGTCTGTCTCACATCTACACACCAAGCATTGTCACTCTCTCTCTTCCTCTCTTCCTCTCGTCCTCTCTGTCCGTCCTCTTCCCTCACCCTCCTCTAACGTCCACTCGCACAGCTACGAAACTAAAATATATTTTTTAAATTAAAAAAAAAGACATCCAGATGAAGTGTTAAAAGTGGTCCATTCTCAGCCGGCCTGCCAGCACAGTGGCTGGATTTCCGCTTGTGATGCCAGCGACCCGGGTTCGGGAACGAGCCCGGAAGCTGGAGGGCCGGCCGGGAGGGGAGGACTTGAGCGTCCCAAGGACTGCTCATCCTCTCCGGGGGGGGTACCAGAGCTCGTCTCTTGTCTGACCCTAGGTGGAGACCCGAGGTACAGCAAGCCCGATGCTCCAACAGAGGGGCGACGTGCCAGATGTCGGTGCTTCAGTGCCTTGACGTCCGGAGACCCGGCATGTCGAGAGAACATCAGGAACAAAGCCTTGCAGCCTCCTGGTAGATGGAGCACCAGGCCCCGACCTTCAATGCCCCTACCTTCCCGGAGACAGCGTGATGACAAAACACAGAGAAGCATCAGAATGTAAGGGCTCCCACCCTGTACCAGCCTGGGGGTACAACCATGACTCCAAGGGGCATGGAGTGCACCGGTCACCAGGTAGGTGAGCGAGGGCTGATAAGGCCGTAGGTGTCTCCTGAAGATGGGGAGAGCTGCGAGGAGGGGGAGCATAAAGAGAAAGTAAAAAAAATAAATGTGGTCTGTTCTCTCCCAGAGGCTCGCTAACAGGTCTGTTCTCCATCACAGACTTGCTAAAAGATGTTGCCATTTTCTTGTTCTTTTTTTTTTCCACCAGACTCACAAGCTGAACCAATCAACTAGGACATCGGCAAGCTAACCTGATGCCAGTTCACCATATCCATAGCGATCCCCAAACAACCAAGAGGGGAAAATAGCAGAGTCGCATCTTTTTACTAAATAAACTCATAAACTTAGCTACTTTTTCAAATAAAAAAAAGAGAAATACTATAACACACAATGTCTTCCCCTGTTACATACATGAAATATGTGGGGGGTGCCTGTGGGTTAAATAACAAAGTTATTTGTACAGTTGCCTGTGACCATTCATAACTTTGCCACTCGTCAGGTTACCAGAGGTCAGTTGCCTGTGACCTTTGGTAACCTGATGAAATAAGAGGTAGTTCTGGCTAATCAACTGCAAATAACTTGTTATCCTAAAGGTGCCCCTGCATATCCCTTATTTATGCAACAGGTGTCAGGATAAATACTGCTGCATAAAGATGTCTATTTAAGACACTATACAGATAAATGACCATGATGTAATCACTATGAGAATAACTTCAAGTTATCCACATAGTGATTATGTCATCACTCATTTATCCACACAGTGACTAAATCACTACCCTCTCCACCACCTTCAAGCACTACCTTCTCCCACTGTACCACAAAAAGCAAAACTGCACAGCTTTAGTTACCCCCACACCACTCCCAAAATGCAAGAAGTCAACAAATTCCTGTACACTTATCCTTTTTTCCTCTTTATCAGGCATTTTATTTCTCCCCAATACACCTTATAAACCCCTTCCAACACAACTACCTCCCATACCCCACTCCCTCTCCAGCACTCTCCGTTTCCCTCAGACATGTTACATCCTTAAAGCTGACCCCACCAGCCACACACCAACACCAGCATTTCCTTCACCACTTTCAAACAACATTTCTCATTCCATTTCCTTCCATTTTCACACAAAAGCATACCTTCTGTACTCTTCTCCAGCATATAAAAACCAGCTCCTCCTCCTACTTGAATGGCATACCTTCTGTACTCCATACCACAATGTAACAAACAGCTCCTCCTACTCAAATGGCAATACTTCCTCTGCATTATGCTGCAAAATCAGAAGTGCCTTTTTTAACCAAAAAAAAAAAAGTAAAAGAAAAGAAACAAATGCCAGGGAAACAAACTACCCAAGCAGCTCCAGCATGGCCACTCTCACTAGTTACCGCTTAGTGCATCCGCCATTAAAAAAAAAAAAATTTTTGAAACCTCCATGCTCCACCAATCAGCAACGATGTTCCCACAGCATTAATGTGGCATGAACCAAGTACACAAAATGCAGAAAGGGTGGTTAGAAAAAGCGTAAACACAAAAAATACTAACGTTTCAACACAATGTAAAAAAAGAAACTGCTGCCATAACAACAAAATATAAATGCCTGTTGCATGAATTAAATACATGGAGGGCACCTGTGGGATAAAGCAGTTATTTGTACAGTAGCCTGTGATCTCGAGTAACCTCACAATTGGCTTGGACCTGTCCCCCTGAGTAAAGAAAATAAGTGTCTGAACTTCATTGTCAGAGTAGTTGCTTGTCTGTGAAGCCAGGTTCTGTGAATTTCTGCAAGGGGCAAACATAATATCAACTACCCCTATGCATGAGGGTGCAACGAGCCATGCTCACTCCCATTAAAGAGCATATCACTGTTTCAGTTGGCAGTACCAAGAAGTAGGGAGCTGTTGCAAGAATAAAATATACACTATTCTGGCCCTTTTCTTCATCCCATGTCTCACCTTGTTTTGGTGGTCTGTATGCTACATATACGGTATACTTTTCCTCTATCATAATAAGTTGCAGTCAAACTGACTGTACCACTTCTCATTCATTGATTGATTTTCCCTCTAGGACCATTATACTCACTTCTGCATTAATTACCATGCCTCCCCCTTGGTATCCTCCCTGTTTCTTCAAAACATTGAGTAACTTGATTTGGCCAGGTCCCAGCTATGTTTAGTGGAGGCCCATGTCTCGTTATGAGTGATGATTTTATGTTCTCCAGTCACTGCAACTACCTGAAGTTCATTGAACTGATTACAAGTTGTACTCGTGTTAGTATACATAACCTTCCACTTTTTGTTTTTCTCCATTTGTGGTGCAGTTACAGTTTGGCATGTTCTTGGTACTGTAATTTTGGTCATTATGCAGTTCCTTCTACACTATGCTGTATTTGGAGACACCCACCCAGGCCCAAGTTGTCCAGAAAAATGTCAGGGACTGATATGTCTCCCGTACACCTCACTTGAGCCCCACACTTTACCTCTCCTAGTTTAAAAGTTGATTTACTGCAAACTGTAGATTCTGTTCCAGAGCACTCATGACCCCTTGGCTAAGATGCAACTCATTATTCGCAAAAAGATTCTGACACTGCCAGAAGGTCTGCCACCCTCCTTTATAACCAAAGTCATCCTCCTCAAATCACCCCCTTCAGCCATGTATTGAAGTGCTTGATTCTTTCCTGCCTGACTTACTTGTATGTGGACAATGGTAGCACTTCAAAGAAGGCTACTGTGTCTATCCTAGACTATTACTGTCTATATAGTACTCCAAACATTTCTTTCACCTCATCTACACTATGCTTTATCAGGTCATTAGAGCCTAAGTGCAGCACATCCCCTGGCATATCTACTTCTTCTTAAAGTAGTGTAACAACCCCTTTTCCCACTGAAAGAGGATAACCATTGTTACAAGCCATGACCATACAGGGAGTGATGCCTGCACATCAGGCTCTGTTGGGGTAAAGGAAGTGGGAGGACTGGCTTGTTGTAGCTTAAAGGGCCAATCATGTGCAGTTCCCAAACCAGGTTCTCACCTGGGAAGAGAATATTTAATTACTCTCAAGCCAAGGGTAACATCTGGTTCCAAACCCCAGAACAAATGCAGTTGTGCAGTAGACTGGGTACTTGGCATGGCTAGTGAAGGACTCAAGCCTCAGACATCCCTAGTCTGAGAATACTGGCAGAGGGATCCAAATGAGTGGTCTTAGCAGGACAGTGTAAAAGGTCCACAAGGAAAGGAATGGATCCTGGGTGGTACACCCTCAAGGAGTACTGTTTTATGACCTGGGGGGGCTGAGTGGGATGTCTTGGAAGTGGGGCCTGAGATGCAGTTGTCACTGGAGGGTGGGGGTCATGTAGGCCCAGAAAGAAAAATCCTGAAACTGTGGAGGAAATGGAAATGATCAAAGGCTGGAGCTGTATGCTGGGTTGGTAAGGAGAAAGTCTTCAAAAAACAGGTAGGAGATCAGCTCCAAGAATGTGAAGAGGGTCTCCAAAGAAGGAGGAGGACAGGTTGAGCATGGATAGCTGCATGAGCATAAAACCCCTAAGAGTGTGGGCAGCAAGGCACCACAGTGAAAGTGGAACTTTGGTTGGTGTCAGTCCTGCCATGAAAGCAGGGGTGTTGGAAGGTTCTGGGACCATAGCAATTTGAAGTTTAAAGTCCTTCTTTTCCTCTTCCTGAATAGAACCACATTCGATCATGTAAAGTTGTAAACTAACAAAGCCTGCTACTGTTGGTTATTAATCAGACTCTGTTGAAGCAGATGGGCTCTAAAAGACCAGCACAGAAGTACTGCTCCAGTCAGAGTCTAGTGTGGGGTTTCTACAACAGAAATGGAGGGTATTAATAATTTTTCTTTGCAGGTTGCTGGCTGCTCCCTCCCTCTTATGCAATGCCAACTCAGCTGTCTCCCTTTTGCTCTCTTTCTGACTCACTTGACTTTTGTTTTAAGTGCCAGCCCAAACAAAAGTGCCAGAACTAGCTCTTAAAAGAGCTTTTATAGTACACAAAAGTCATGAATTGACTTGACTAGATAAATCCCCACTCTCAGTAGCAGCTACAAGTGCAGGCAGTGCACTGCACTCTGTGTCTCTACTTTAGCTCAGTCAGAACAGTACTGTTGGCACTGCTGACATGCAGGCCTAGAAATGGGAGGGGACAGACGAAAATGGCACACACCATTGTTGCCTTAACCACCAACCTGATTACTGTTGGTGTCCCAGTATGTCAGTTATGGCCTTGGGACTTGAGGTCGAGGGTTGTCGGACATCAGGTCGCAGTACATCTTGCTGCATGATCTGTCAGTGTCAGCTGATCAGCAGTCCAAGTGTCCCATGATCCACAACAGAGTAGCATGCCACCACCACATCTCCCAATTGGGCAGGTATGTCAGACTGGTCCACTCATCAGCACATGCTGCAGGCACGAGCATGTGCCATACACTGAGCTGAGCTGGCCAGAGGAAAAGAAAATGGCACTCACACATACATGATGCAGTCTCTCACCAGCCCATTTCAGACTGTTCCTGCTGCAAAACTGCGAGCATGAGCAGTGAGCCAAATATGCTGCATTTGATTTGGGGGAGAGGGGTGGTGGTTTTGGGGGGCTATAGCCCTCTTAGCCCCCCCCTCATTGCACCTTTAGCAAGTCTGTCATATTTGTGATCATTTGCATAGGGCTTCTGGCAAGCTGAATATTTCCTCAAGATACCCCCAGATATAGGACCACCCCAGGTCAAGTCCACCCCCACTGGGCACAGTCATGTCGGTTGGTAAACTGAGTGAAAGTGGGGATGCAGTAGCCCTTCAGGCTGTAGTGTGACCTTATCTGATGCTGCCCCTAGGAGGAATACAACTGCTCTGTCCATCCAACCTAAGTGGCACACTACTTTGCCCATTTCAAGCCACCTTATCCTGCTGATGTGCAGTTGTTTCAGAGGCACCTTCACCTTTCATAATCAGATTCCGCCACAAGCATAAACCTGTTCTGGTTTGAAGATCTCTTGGATTATCTCCATAGTGGGGCATTTACCTCCCCCCCCTCCTTATCTCCCAGTGCAATCCCTGTCCTCATTCCAGTTTTGTGTGCTTTCAGGGTTGATGGAGTTGCAGTTCCCCTGGCTATTCTTCCCATTGTACCCCCCCACTCCATTCTGAGTGTACCTTATGGGCTGCCAGCTCAGCACTGAGGTTCCTGAATTTCTGGCAGCATGAACTGCCTCCATTTATCCCGAACACCTTCAGGAAGTTGATCGCTCCATGCTTCCTATGGTTTGCAAACTGGTGTCTTCCATTACCATCCCCTGTAGTGCCTGTGTATGTTTGTACATCTGTGTACCTAGTCATTTCAGGTGTAAGGGTACAATCTACAGTACACTGTTCCCCTACTTTGCTAAGTCCCCTTTCACACTGTACATAAAACAGCAGTGCTAATTAATCAGAACGTGGCCATTTTTATTTTATATTTTAGTCTTACAGAGTTTACATCCCAATTTATGAAAATGAAACTTTTATGTGAAAATTCTCAGCAATTTTATTTTTAGAGAACAAAATGCAGTTGAACTGTAAATCCACAGAAAATATGTCCTCTCTCTTGTTTACATGTCCACTCTCCAGCAGACATGCCTGAACATCTTCGGTGACTTTCATTTTCAGTTCATTGGCACACTCCCAAGTCAGTGTTGTGGTGGTGGTGAGCAGTATAGTGTTGTCTGTCACTTTCTAGTGCTGTCTGCATTGTTATTTTCTTTTTTCAATTTGCTGATTGCTTACCATCAACCACCCCTTCACTCTATTGGCGTGTTGTTGCCCTCTCCATCCCTAACCCTTGCTGTTTGAAATTGCCTCACAACATGATATCTGTCCAGAGCTCCCCCGTATCTGCACTAAACATAATGTCCTTCCCTCTCCAGACCATATAAATTTCTTTAATGTATCTCCCCATGCCACCACACTCCTCCAACCCCCACTCAGCTAATCCCAAAAATAATGATACTGTTCCTCAGTGAGTAGTGGGCACAGCCCTCCCTACACTTTGTCCAGTCACCGGGTATCTAATGAATGTGAATGGAAGCACAAGCCCTCTGACAGAAATCAGTTGATGAGGCAAAATTTACAGTTCCATTCACATTGATTAGAAACCCGGCTGCCAGACCAGGTGGATGGAGAGCTGTGCCAGTTGCCCACCAAGGGACAGCATTGCTGTTTTTTGGGTTTAATGGGCATGGGATGAGGGTCATGGGGCCAGAGGGTGGTGAGGTAGGGGATACATGAAAGAAATTTACAAGTCCAGCCAAACTGACAACAGAAAAATGCACCAAGTTCTGTCAATGTGAATGCGCACACAGTGCGGGAAAAGGTGGGACATAACAACATAGACACAATTTAGACATGTGCATTAGCAGTACAGAGCACATGGTGCATGGTAAAATCAAATAAACCAAGTAGCAAAACAGCAAAAAGAATTACATAGAAAAAAGACTAAAAAACAACAAAACAGCATTAGGTTAGTGCATGGAGAACCTAATCAGTTCAGAACCAGAATTTTTTTATGTAGTAATGCTGCTTTAAACAACCAGATTCTTACACCTGTGGTGCAACATGACTCTGAATGACTTGTCTTCAGTCACAAGACATTTCCTTTTATTTTAACTCACTTCATCCTGATCTATAAGAGTTTACATGCCTTTCTTGTCTATGCCTATAAAAAAAGTCACTCCTCCCAGCCCCTTAGTTTGGACCCTAGCTCCAAGAATGCCAAAGTACACTACTTTTGTTATTATTTTTGCTTTTTCTAAACCACCCTAGTGTCACACTTTCAGGCTAGCCAACACCCCAACTTATCAACTCCAGCTGTTGGTATATGCATCTTGGTTTAACCTTCTCCTAATCTCTTAGAAATGCACTCTATCATCTCTTTCTGTATCTGTCCCTAATTGGGGGCCCTGTTTGACAGGTGCATGCAGGGAGGAGGGAAGTCTCTGAATGGCTGGGTGGGGGGACACACATCTGAGTAATGCCCTATGTAGCAGAGACCCCTTAGCATGGGATAGAACTGGATGGCTGTCACTTGATACTGGGATGGCTTTTCACCCCTTTACATCTTCCACTGGAATGCATGGGTTGAGTCTACTCCCATCCTCTGGGCATCAGTCACTCCACATCCTGATCTATACAGTGACTCCACAGGTTTTCTTCCACCCAGTGCTCTGAGAGAGCTGAATAGCAGAATGAGACTTGCCCTTGCAGGGAGAAGAATTACTGATATGATGCTGCTGTAGCTCCTCAACTGTCAGCCTCCTCTCCTGACATCCTACGCTTGGGACACAATCCCTTGTTTCCACTGTGTTGAGCAGTCCCTCAGAGCACAAAGCTGACCCATCAAAGTGGCACATTTTCAATTAAAGTATGACAACAGACATATCTATGATGACATAAACTTTAATATATAAATCATACTGTGCATTAATTGGAATGTCACATCTTTAAGTTGGATTAGCACATCCTAAAGTTTTCATAACTGCTCTTCTTTCTGATTTTGCCTTTGTCAAAGCACACTTATGGCTTTTGTGCATGAGAAGGACTCTACTGTATGTATATTACTCTGTGTCACTCACTGTGGCTAGTGCCCCTGTGAGTGATGCTATACAGTTAATGGAAAAGCTTCATAGGAGGAAAAAGTAACCTTTGTGGCTTCAAGGCATATTTGTTTCGTATGTTGCTGGGTACCTTCCATACAACGTTGTTTTAAAATGTCTGCATACTTCATAGGGAGTATAATGGTCTCTATCTTAAACTATATCTAATCTAAGAAGCCAGTGATGCATAAAACATCACCAACGCTGAGTTCATGGTGATATGTAACATTCCGTCTCAGTCAAACACAGTAAAATCTGGTGTGACCCTTCACATGGTACAGCTCCTATCTATACAAGCTGCAAAGTTGGAGGAATACAGTGTGGGAGAAAACTCATAGGACCAATTAAATACATGATTAGTATCAGTACCTTTGTTCATTGATCCATTTGGAACCAACAATAGCGTGCTGCCTATCACAAGCTATTGAGCCTAAATCATGTTGCAATGATTATGAAAGTGGTAAACTTTACCTATAGAACAGATCATATGGTATGCACTGAGTTGGACATTTTATTGAGATCATTGACAAATGTAAAATGTTTGACATTTATGATGTAATACTAATTATTTAAGCATATTTTTCATCTAGTGGGGGGAATATTTATCTATTTTAGCCAAATGAGCCCATAGCCTGTGCCTAAAAGAGTCCTTTACCTTGCACACACTCTCCCCCCCCAGGTCAATGGCCATTATCACTTAACCCTTGGAAATTACCTCCTTTTGATCCCAGATTGTCGAGCAGCTGCTGATGGTCCATTTCCTGTGGGGGGGGACATTTATCACCAATTCAGTGCCACTCCCTCTACCCCCACCCTGCTGTGGCTGCAGAGTGCAGATTTGGGACTAATCATATCATTTAGAACTTTTGTCTTAGTTGATTCTACACAGAACCAAACCACTGGCACTGGATTTGGTTATGTGGGGGCCACCGTCTGACTTCTGAGTGACATTTTATGGTACCAAACTGGAGCCCACACTCTGAGTGAGTATCGAGGGCCAATCAGACTGGCAGCTGGCAGTAGCAGCATGTGCCTCTGTCTTCTACTGGATTTACTCCAGCTGCTCTATGACCGGGGACTCTGTTTGACAGTGCTCGGTACCAAACTAGAGGTCCACTTGAAGTGAGTGAGCAAGCCCGACTGGGCCAGTGGGGACAGCATGCAGAGAGGCCTGCAGGTGAGTGAGTAGTACACAAGTTGCAGGGTATGAGACAGTCATTGAATATAGCTGGTGAAGTTATGATTGATGAATATAACCAGTTCCTATCATGGATAGGCTGGTGCTGCTCTAATTCTGATCAGGATATTTTTTGGGGGGGTGACATCCACTGCAGTCCAGTTTAAAGGAAAACCTGGAGCTGGTTGGGACTTGTTAATCCCGTTAGTGCCTTGATTGATCATTTTTCTGATATCTCTGGGTAAACCCCCTCCTTGTTACTGCAGATACAATGCCATGTCTGCTTTAAGTTCACAGACAACAGAGGGTCCGAACACTAGCTGAACAGCCAGGATCATGGCCAAGGTTAATATAAGGTTATCCAAGGGTCTCCTTGTTTGATTAGTTATAACTGAAAGTCACCAGGTCAGTATTTGAAAGTTACAATTTATAAGTCAAAACTATTGATCCACAGGTGCCCTTGCCATGGTTCCTCACTGCATTGAGAGAGTCCAGCTGCTGCTGAGAAAAAGAAAATTGCAATGCAGGGTTCTTCTCAGAAAATGTGATCAGGGCTCTGGAATTTAAGGGCTGTCCCCCCTTTCTGTGACATAGCTGGGAAAGCAAACAAAGAACCAGACAATGCAGCTGTAATTGGCTGCTGCAGTCAGTGACCGCCCCGCAGCAAAAACAGCTGATCACATAGTAACGGGGTTCTCCCTGATTGCAGCGGCCCAGTTTCTTTGATCATAGTGGCATGCTCATTAACTGCCAACATTGATAGCATACTCCTCTATTGGCCACGGCAGAGACCAGTCCCAGAATTGACTGCTGCCATTTGGCACAACACTGCCACACCTCCACAACCAGCTTGGGAAGGAAGCTGAAGTAATGTGTTTCTTGCACATATGTGCAAGCAAACACAAAAGTTGCTGTGGTGCATTATCAGGGGTGTTCACACTAGAAGGGAAGAGGTGACTTTGCCCTTGTACAGGTCATAATATTTTATGTAGACAAACTCTGTGGACCTTTTAAAATAAATGTCGGTAATCATTTATGTAGCATTGATAGAATGGACAGAACCAATGCACTGGCTACCCATTTGATGAATAGAGGACCTGGTCATTGTTATAAGTTTATGGGACATGAGAAAGTAAACTTTAACATACATGGGGGATTTTGATGGCAAACTCCTGCAAAGGAAGCATTTTGGCAGTTTACACTGACAGCCAAAACACCCCCAGGAATTAATGAGTCTTTTCAGCTTGCCCCTTTTTATGGCTATGGGCGGAGCCTACATCCATATCTCTTTAGCTTGAAAAGAGGTTTCCATGGAACACATGTTTTAGTAGGTTTCAGTGTATTCTTCCATAACACTGCAAATCTCTATGGCAGTTAAAAGATACTCCCTTCTTTCTTTTTAAAATGATGGACACAGAACTCCAAGGTGCTTTTCTCTGAGAACAAATGTGCACACTTTCCAAACAAATCTAAATATCTTTAAAACTATTCAAGGTGCACAAACAAAGCAGTGTGGATGCTGTCCAGGCAAAAAGACCTTTTACATGAGGGTAGTCACTAATCTGAATTCATTATTTTTGTAAAATATGGTCTTCCAAACTATCTCATTTTTTTTCTCTCTCAGTGAACACAGTAAGAGTCATGCCAAACAAATGTAAATATCTCAGAAAGTATACAAGTTACCAATGTACAACCAACATGAAAGTTATTCCGGATAAATTTACAGTACCTTTCAAATGAGGCTAGTCACTATTCTGAATTCATTAGATTATTTTAAATACAGCCATCCAAAAGGTGAAAATAGTGGCGAAAAATGAAAATTCAGGTAATCAGATGGCCATAGTTTAAAAAATATAATTTATGCAACCTAATGAACAGGCTCATTTGAAAGATAGTTTTGTCCTGAACAACTTTCATATTGATGGGTTATGAGTAACTCTTATACTTTTAGAGATATTTACATTTGTTTGGCATAACTCCTACTGCATTCCTGACAGCCTGATTTCTGAAACCACTACGCTGAGACAAGAACATATGGTTTATCTCTTGTCATGCCTAATGTAACAGCAAATCCTAAATTATTCTAGCAATGTACAGTACTTCAATGAAATTTCGTAGTTCTTACTATGAAGAATAAAACAGCTTGAAACAAAATTATCTGCTTATTGGGGGCACATTAGATTTTTTTCAGGATGGGAGCATATTACATCTTTTCAGGAAAAAGGTAGCAGATTAATTTTAGTAATTATTAGCCAGCAATACCTATATGTGAAGATGACACCGACCAGATGGGGGAAGAAGGAAGATACAGAAGAAAACAATGCTCAAACGCATAAAGAAGACCTGGCTGCCTGTGAAACTTTTATAAGCAAATGGGTTGATACCTTTTAGGCATCTATGCTGCACACTGGTGTTTTCTTTTATATTGTCATCTTTGGCAACTTCTATTATTAAAACACATTAAAAGCATAGTTTACGAAATCTTGACCTTGGGATACCTCTTGAATGACTCCCAACTAAGTTTTAAACCATTCCTTTTACAGAAGGTCAAGACCTGTGCAAAGGTCAAGTGTTATTTTTTCGTATCATTTTTACAAATTCCCAAAGTAAAAGTGTGGAGAAATACACAAATATGTACAACTAATCTCCTATGCATTTTTAACTCTGAGAGAAATTAATATTTGTGCAAAATTAAACCCAAAGTTTATAAAGTTTTGTTCTAAAGTTATTTTATTCTTAATCTTATTGGACCATTAATGAACTGAGCAAAGAAATATTTAGACAAAACATATTGATGACTCCAGGATTGGGAGGTCATTAAAATTGCAAAAGGTCAAATTATGAAACCTTAAATTAGCTCATTAAGATCATTCTTCTTAGTGTGTGATTATAATGAGTTAAAGACATTTGAAAGGATAGTGACAAAAAGGTACACTTGTTATGAGTACAGACATACAATCATTCAACCATTGTGATATATATTTTTAGAATCAGAGAGATGGTGCAAGGCTGCTGAAATCGTGGTGATCTGACTGCTTCAACGCTTCAGTGTGCATGGTTCAAACCAAAAAGAGCCATAATAAAAGCTTGTATCTTCTCAAAAAAAAATTCAATTTTATTATATTTGATTTAACCTGAAAATACAAAATAGCAGAAAGTAAGTAAAACAATCAAGATGAGATTTCGACATTCTCCAGCCATGCATAAAGGCTTCTATCTTCTTCTTCAAAGCAATTACATTTTATTTTGATATGTTTAATATTCTGTATCTAAGCAGACACTAGAAAAACGTTTATTGGGTGTTTGGAAACAGGCAAATACAACCAGCACAGAAGGATGTCAAAAGAGAGTATTGGTTGCAGGGGCTAGTAACAAGTCCAGGAGCTTGCTTGACCACTCCAACGGGAGCCACCCACTGACACTACTGACCATTGGTGGACACTGGTAGCAGAGTAGGAGCTAGGCAAGTGCTGCAAGTAGTCAGTGTAGGAGGAGGAGGAGAAGGCGGATTGCAGGCTGCCTGCCATAGTCCAGTTTTTGTTTTAAATCCCCAGTGGTGTTTGAATGGCTGTAGCAATCATCTGAGCAGCAGCCCCCATCTGTAAGGATTAAGGGAATTCAGTTTAGCTGTCCTGTTGTATTTAGGCAGGCTCAAGCTCCATTACAGCAGCAGGTCAGACTGGAGCCCTGGACCCCCAACTCTGCTACTTGTACAGGACTAACCATCGAGAGGTCCCCCTATCACCACCACCACCACCCTTTGCTGCCTCCCCTTTAGCCAGTTTGTGATCCATTTCACCATTTTTGGTCCTGCCCCCGCTTATTCCAGTTTCCCCACAACCTCCCATGTGGCACTGAATCAAAGGCCTTGCTGAAGTCCAAATACAGGACCTCCACTTCATGGCCCTTGTCCAGTTCCCGTGTCACCCAGTCATAGTGCTCTACAAGGTTTGTCTGGCAGGATCTGCCCATGGAGGAGATGGAATGCTTTACATGTGCAGAGATGGGGAATGGTGTGTTGGGCACCAGTAGCCTCAGGCCAACCAGTGGATCTGGACTGCAACCCCATTTCCACCCACCTGGAGCCCACCAGGATAGATAGAACAAGGTGTGGTATGGCAAATGTGCAACTCACATTTCAGTCTCTGGCTGAGGCAGACAATGTGCAGTGGTGGGGTGGTGGGGGAGGGGGCACCAATCATCAACTTCTGCCAGGCCACAGTCCACTATCTGCCTTGGGCTGCCCACCTGGAGATCACCTTGTCAATGTGCCAATCTGTGTGGAGTGGGATGGGTGTAGAGGGGAAGATGAGTAACCACATAAGTCTTTGGCTACTGCAGATTGTTCCATACAAGCTGATGTGAGATGGAGGTGTAGGGGGGCAGCAACTGCCCAGGGGTGCTCATCCAGTGCCCACCCTACACTGTGCTAGTCAGTGTGAAGTGACAAATATATGACCCCACATATTTGTCTCTGTCTCTGTCTGGGTGCTCCTCTTGTGCAGTGGTGGAGTAGATGCACCGAGTTTGTTTTACACTGTGTCTCTCCTGGTCTCTCTGTCTCTCTCTCACTCTCTATCTCTTTCTCTCTCTTTCTCTCTCTGACGTCCACTCCCCCAAGGTGAAAGGAAAACTCTGCAGTACTGCTCTCTGTTTTGGTCACAGCACTCTTGCTGCCACTTTCTCTGCCTCTTTGTCTGTGCTGTCCACTTACACTGGGCTTCAGAAGGACAAACAGAGAGTCAAACCGGCAGCAAGGTGCCAGAAGGGTGAATGGCAATAAAGTGGATGGCTACTGCGCTCGGGTACACACTGTACTCCAATTCTCTGTTTTGGAGGGGAATTGACACCATCTCTGACTGAAATGCATTGGACTTGCACATATATGCTACATTGGAAGTGGATCTTGCTGTTGCTGTGTCTGTCTCGGGGGTGGGGGTGGAGGGGAGGGAGTTGACACTGCTTGGGGATGGGTCACGCATTGAAATGCACGTTTGTGCAGGTGCAGGTCTGGGAGCCACCGGTCATCGTGATTATAGTCACTACATTGCGGTACCACCAATTTCACACTGCCAAAGTGGTGCTACAATAGGTACAGTCTGTCACCTGGTGATCACTCTTATTCTGCTTACTCTCCACATCTTAGCAAGTTGCTGTCACTGTTTGGGGTCTCTCTCATCGCTCTTTCCCTGACACTGGTGCCACTCACCACCTCTTTTGATCCTGAGCTCTCTTTCAGGGAGGGCTGCTGCCTCTCCTTCTCAGTGTCTGTCCCTGTAGCCCGAGTATCTTGCTCCCCACCACCCAAGGTTAAGTTACAGCTCTGTAGGCAATGCTGCCTCACATCTCAGCACTCTCGCTCCTTGTATTGTGTGATGGAGTGGGGGGCACACTGAAGCAGCATGGACACTAGGAGATCTGCAGGGCATATCAGTGGGTACCATCACAGAGAGCAATGCTCGGGGTGGGCATTGTGGCACACATGAACCACTGGAGATAGAGGCACTCAGGGACAAGAACATGCACTGTCATTCACACAGAAACACAAACAAGTTCAATGCAGACATCTGTTGGGGGAAGGATAAATAATATTTATTTGTTCTTTCCTGCTAGGACTGTTTACTGCTTATGGCACAGAGAGTTGGGGATAGAGCGTATGGTTGGGTACCTGGAGATCGGAAGGGTGGGTGGGGAGAAAAACAGTAAAATCAGTAAGGGCATGAATGAATGGTGACAGATATTTGTCTGTAGTAAAACATGGTTGGCTGAGACTATAGGCAAATACATCGTCATTCATTCATGCGCTTACTGTTATTGAACACTGAACAGTTCAGAGGAGCTCTGCACTAAGGGATTAACAGCTGCTAGCTGACTTTAAACAAATCTTTTGGGGTTGCTATCAGTGGGGGGAATATGTTAAGCAACATCATTGGTGTCTCTAGTTCAGTGAGGGGAGGCAGGTAGAGTGTCTTTTGGTATGCAAGGGTGGGGGAAGGGTACAATGCTCCACAGACGTCAGGGCAGCATTATGTAAATGAAAGGAATGAAGCTCTCCTAAAAGCTCTCCACAACCATATCAGCTCTGACCAGAGTTTGTTTGAAATAATTGTCCAATATGCTGATGACTTGCAATATTTCAGAATACCTGCACAGTATATGCATTGTGCATTTTTAACCCAGAAATGTAAGTCCTACATTAAATCCGAGTAATTGTGATATTTACAGATGCATACCATGTCACATAATATAATGATTCTTTAAGTGAGATTACATAATCTGGTTTTAAGATATTGAATTCACCGGGTCAGTATTTGAAAGTTACAGTTTATAAGTCAAAAACATTGATCCGCAGGTGCCCTATGTCAGTCGTTTTGAGTTTTTTTTACATTTTGTCTTTCCCTTCCCTTTCTCATGTCCTGTCCTTTTCTTCCTCTACACCTTTTTTCTTCCTCACCTCTCACCATCCACACTCCTTTTGCCTCCAACCCCCACCCATCTCCACTTCCGTTTGTTTCCTCATCCTCACCCATTTTATTTGTTACATTAGTGAAGGGTTCATGTAAGTAGCAACTTAGGATATCATCATTTGAGCATGTATGTTTTTGGTTGTTACTTATCCCATGAGCACTTTATGTAAAAAAAATGTATTGGCACTAAACGTCTGGAGTATATAAGACCCAGAATTCAGGGTGATGCCTTGCCTTGAGAAAGATGTGGGTGGGTGGAGCTAAATGTTGGTGTTTAGTGAGGTACCTGCTACTGTTTAGTTGAATTTCTAACAAATTATTGATTAAACTACTTTTAGCATTAAGGATGTTGTTCAGAAAATTGCTAGCTCTGCTTTTTGTTATTACTTGGGTTGTGTTACAGTAGCTCTGGTTTGTTTCTCCTGAGCCACTTCCCTGATTCTTCAGGTGCTGGATGGTGGAGCCTTAAGCCTGCATGGGTTGATTTAACTTTACAGACCACGTTGCTAGCCCCTGTGAAAGCTATTTTCCCTGTTTCTGCCTATGGACTACTTAGTCTCATTCCATATCATCTTCCTTTAGTTTCCATTCAAGCTTAGCCAACCCCAGAGTCTTGAGAGCGTGTGCTAGCCTTCCAGCAGTTACATCTCTTCTTTTTTCACACTTTGGGCCTCCTTTTGGGAGGAAGCCTTCTCTAGCTGCAGAGATCGACTTGTGACATCTCATAGCATTATCTCATTAGAGGGATATAGCAAGAGGTATCCTTCCCAGAAGTTACCCCAAATTAAATTTCTAATTAACTAGCTAAGCAGTCATAATAAGATTTGTCCATGCCAAAAGGGATGGCAGCCAAGGCCATGGACGTCCAGAGATGTCCTCCGTTGAGGTTTTTTTCCTCACCTGACTGTGGAAGGCCATAATGTAGCATTTGTAAATTACAGTGTTTTTCCTGATAGGATTCCTCTGTGAGTTGGAGTTGGATGGTGGCTCACTCTTATCATCCTACAATCCTGACATTTCCTCTCTTGTCTGGATGTTATGCCTCTGTCTGCTACCAATCATCAACCAATTTCAGCTGTCTCTCATTACACCAATCTATCTGTGTTTCCAGCACATGTTCTGGCTATTTTTGGGTGCCTTCCTAAGATACTTTTAGCTTAAAGGAATTAAGTATCTGTGGCATCTCAGGGGGTGGAACTCTCCCCAAGAGGGTTCCTTTGCCTTTATGGTACCCTGACAGGCTGGTAGTCCTACAGGGTTTAAAGAGTGTGAATGGCCAAAGAATCCACATATAACAGTCAAACACTCAGTCATACAATTAACCTCCTGACTATCAACAGTGTTGAACAAGCACAACTCCTCACCTGGCTGTATATGCCCATTAAATTAAAAGGCTAAAGTCGATTGGGGGTGGAGCTACCAGCCACACACACCATTCATGGGCTATTTAAACCAGCTTCTACCTACCATTCTCCCTTCCTCTTCTAGTGGCTCCCTTCTCACCTCTGGACACCTTCATAAGAAATCTTTAGCCTAAAGGAATTATGTTCATGAGGCACCTCTAGGGGTGGAACCCTCCTCGAGAAGGTTCCTTTGCTTTCACAGCACCCGACAGGGTGGTAATCACATTGAAGACAGAGCGTGCACATGGCCAATGCTTCCACATGTAACAGTCAAACACTTAGTCATACAACTTATCAGACTATGAATGATATTACAAAAGTAGTTACTCACCTGGTTGCATACTCCTACTGAATAAAGTGACATGGTTGGAAATGGGGAAATTGGGGGTGGGAGGGGTGGAAGGCTTAGGAAAGATATCAAGAAGTTCTTTACAGAAAGAATTGTGGAAGAGTGAAATAGGTTGACCTGTGAGGTAGTACAGTTCAAGGGAGGGAGGGACAGAAACAGAAGAAGAATAATAAGGACTAGGGGAAGCACAATGGGATGCTTGCCAGTCCAGCATGGTATTAGGCCTATGGGACTTCATATAGTTGATAGACATTACAGGGCAGACTAGATGGACAAAGAGTCCTTTTGTATGCCCTCTCCTTTTATGTATCTATGTATCTATGAATCAGCCTTACCAATTTGCTTCAGTATGTAGAAGACTGAGATTATGACTTCCGGCATCCTTTTCACAAGAGTAACCATATTAATGGCATCCAAACTGTCCTTAGAGCTCTTATCCTCCACTCTAATAATTTTTATTGTCTTGCATTGCAGCCTCTCTACTGCCTTTGAGACCTTTTTTTCAGTCCAAATTATCCCTTACGCTGGGACAAGCACACCCTCCTCAGGAAATTCACAGTCAAAACTTTCTACCACTCCTGGATTACCTCTGGGATCATCAACCAGTGCAAGTCCCATGACCTTGCCTTTGCCCTCAATAAATTATCACAGTCCCTCCTCACTTATAGGCCCTGAGGAATAACTGTACAATGGCTGTCTGAGCTGCAAAATCACACTATTTCAAGGCCAACCTCCAGAAAAACCTTAACACCCCAACTAAATTCTGGAAGGTAATCTACTCTTTTTTCAACTTCCTGCCCAGTCCTCTGCCCCAGTCCTCTTTATTAATTGTTCACCTGTTTCTCCTTCTTCCTCTGTTGCTGCACATTTCAATGAATTTTTTGCTACATGTTCCCTCCCCTCTCTCCTCCCTGGCTCTACCTCCCCTCCTACACACTTCCTGTCCTTCCCCTCCAGCCCATGGCTTCATTTTCCCCTGTCACTATCCAGGAAACCCTGCATGCCCTATGCTCCCTCCATGTCACTTCCTCATGGCTGCTGCACTTCTTTCCACCACTGGGGCATGCTGGCACCCCCTAATCAAATCTCTTCTGAGATGCAGTTTTTTTGCTAGTATCACACTGTACCTTGCTGATGTTATTTATTTAATTATTTACTTAGTTACTTTTTTTATTTCTTCGGTAACCAGATAAGGCCCACTATGCACAAGTGCCCATTTCCAGGTGCAACCTGGAAGCACTGGGGGAGGTTAAGTGACTTGCTCAGAATCACATAGTATGCAAGTGGAGGTTGTGAGAATCAAACTCTTTGTGCTGGATGTACCAAGCTCATTCATATATCGTTGCCCCAGTCTTTAGGCAATACTGGCATCCCCAACCTCTAGGCTGTAATGCCATCCCCACACTGGGGAACCTGTAAATTTGTGGCTGCTGCAACTTGCTTGTGCCTGTAAATGTGCCCCTAGTAATTTATTCACACTTCTTATGTACCAATGATTGTACCAATTTGTTCCAATAAGTTTCCAAACATATTGGACTTCAATCTTATCCTGTTCCCTTTCCCCTGGGTCACACCTGGAAGTGAGGCTTGGTTCAGAGTGCCTTTTCTGGTTACCATTTTTCAAATAAATAAATAAATGACTGTTGTATTGCACTATAAAAGTGTTTGTCTTATTACCAAGTGCTCTGCCTGCAGCTGGTCCAGAAAATGGTAGCAAGACTATGGCCTCTATTCAGTGATAAGGGAATATCACCCCTTCCCTAAACACTCTGTGCTGGCTGCCTACTGAGTAACATGGGGGGGGGGATGAAGAAAACATTTTCAATGTGCAAGATGGCTTCCATGTTGGGCTACTCACCAGTAGCAGAGTAAGGGGATTCTGTTTTATTCACCTTTATTTGTTTCTGATTTTGTTTTATCTGCTTTTAGGTAGTGAGTAAGTGTAGGTTGGGGAGTGTGAGAAATGGATACAATTGAGAAAGAGGTAGGGGTTAGATTTTTTGTTTATAAATAGGGCCTGGTGTGTGTGTAGCGGTGTTTCAAGGCACCTGTTACCTAGGTGCTGAAGTGTGATTCAATCTCAAGGTGGCAGCAGAGTGTCTATGTGGAGCCTGTTCTGTGGTTCATAGAGTGCTTGTTGGAGGAGAGGTCCAGTGTTATCAGTGCTATCCATGGAGTTCCCAACATGAGAAGTTTCCAGCACAGGAAGGATTAAGGTGTCTAGTCAGTTTGCTGTGGCAACAGACAGGACCATTTCTGGGAGGTGACATGAAGCCTCCTGAGATTACTGTGCTGTGTGTGCACTTCCTTGGACTATCATGGTGAAGGAAAGCTGGAATCATCATCAGCCAGAAGGCTTCCGCAGGGTATGCTGTTAATACAGCAACTGAGATTGAGTGACTCAAATATGAGCAACTCAATCTCAGTGCCTGGATTGTAAGCTACCCTGAAAGGGTAGCGATGGGTGAAGAGAAAGGCAGACAGAACCACAAAATGGGAATGGCAGAGGAGGGAAGGTATGTGGGAGGCAGTGCAGTGAGATGCTGCTGAGCTGGCCATATAGCATGGTGGTGAGGGTGGCTGGCTATAGTGTGGGGGGGTGCACGGTTCCGAGCTGGGGAGGAGCACAATATTTTGTGCTTTTGTGCAAGCAAGAGTAATCTTTTTTTTTGTAAGGTTCTCCCCCTTCCTGACATGCACCCCCCCAAGTTCATTATTTCTTTTAATGGTGGTGCAAGGAGGGTGCGGGGGGCACAGTCCCCCACATAAATAATGTAAGCCAGTGTCACCCTACTTGTTTTGCTGGCAGTGTACATCACTATTTTGGTTTTTCAACAATGTACACTCGCCCTAACAGTGATCATGGTTTTGCAATTGCTGTTATCACATGGAACCCTTCTGCAGACTGTTGTGCGATGTGTGTACTCTCCCGGACTGTTGAGGTGAAGGAAGAGCTTGACCCATAGTGACCCCAAATTGCTTCCACAGACTGCTATGTTGTATGTGTATACCCCCAGACTGTTGAGGTAAGGGGAAAGCTTGAACTATTTTTTCCTTGGTACCAATTTGACCTGGGAGTAGGATTACCATGGAAAGGGGTCAGGTTTTGCTGAGCATCATATTTGGAATATGACTTGATAGCTGAATCGAGTGCTGATAAAATGTCATGAGAGACCTGTGCTTACACCCGGGAACAGAGTTTATCTAGTCATTGTGTCTGTTCAGGAAATCTTTCAATGTGAACTTTGCAATTGGAGCATTGTCTGGGACTCTGAGGTGGATCCTGAGGGGAATCTTGAGACTGTGAGAGGGCTTGAGTTTGCCCTGTGTTCTGGACCTTAACAAATAGAACAGCTATAGGGGTGAGAGGTCTAGTGTTGCTGGTTTTGGGACTGCTCACTATCTGATTCCTTTCCCTTGTACTATCTCCTTTAGAAATTGTTTTGGCCTAAGCATTTACCAGCATACTATATTAAGTGTACCTCCTGTGAGAGAGGAGAGTTGCCCTATTGATCACGAAGCCCTTGTGGGCTCAGATTTATAGCTTTTCAATGAAGGTTGCTGCTCAAGATCTATGGACTCCCTAAATAAATAATATTATTGATTGAGATGTTTTATAATTTTGGGAGGGTAAACAAGGGTGGGGGGGGTTTGGGTGATGAAATGAGTGAGAGGTAAAAAGTGACAGTACAATTGTGTGTGGGATATGTATGTGTGATTGGGTTTGTGGATGGGGTGATTGTATTAATTTGTTATTGTTAAAGTATTGCTTGATCAGTTGTTGATTGGGTCAGCTGATATCTTAGACTTTGTTTAGCCAATATATATATTTGTTTAGCCTTAATATACTTGAAATAGTATAACTGGACAGAGCTCAGTATGTGTTGGTCGAAAATTCCCCTGATAAGGCATTAGTCCCCCTTTAGACTCCACTACCTCTGTCCCTTCGACTGTCCCCCATTATCAGTGAATGTCTACAGATGGTTTAGGGCATTGGGGATTGTTCAATAAATCAATCAATCAATCAAATTCTTTATTTATCCAGGGGAACACCATTGAGCAAGCTCATTTACAAGGTGGACCTTCATTACACAAGTCAAGTAACAAAGCATTTATAGACAAATAGACAGTAGATGCAAGAGTACAACAGTACAGGTAGGCCTACAATAGACAGGATAAGTAAAAATACATTTTGGTTCAGGTAAAAGACAGTCGGTAAGGGTATACATAACAATAGGGTAGCAAGTCAGTAAAAATTTATACCAGATGCAATAACATACATGGTTTAGTATTCCTGTAAGGTAAAGGCATTATAGTCCAGCGAAGAGATTAGTTGAAGTGGATGCTGGATGCTACAAGCGAAGAGACATACATTGTCATTTTAAAAAGACCCAGGTGTATCAAGGGGGTGACATTTGTCAGGAGAAGTGAGCAGCAAGTGGGGGGGGGTCTGGAACTGGGATAATACTAGGAGCGAAGGAATGAGATGCTGTGGGTATACAAGGAATAGGTGGCTGAGGGAGGGTGAGATTTAGGGCAGTAGATAAGTAAGTGACTCAGGGACAAGTTATGCACAGATACAAGAAGGAAGGAGGATGGGAAAAGCTGGGAGGATGTGGAAGGGGGTTAAAGTAAGCTAGGATAATTGGAAGCAGTTGCAGGCTTCTGTAATGTATTTTGAGTATAAGGTCTTAAACACAGTGAGACTAACAGGAGTCCTCAGTTTCAGTGATTTCTGTTGTACATTCCAGAGATAGGATCATTGAAAGCAGTTGCAGGCTTCTGTAATGTATTTTGAGTATAAGGTCTTAAACACAGTGAGACTAACAGGAGTCCTCAGTTTCAGTGATTTCTGTTGTACATTCCAGAGCTAGGATCATTGAAAGCAGTTGCAGGCTTCTGTAATGTATTTTGAGTACAAGGACTTAAACACAGTAATACTAACAGGAGCCCTCAGTTTCAGTGATTTCTGTAGCATACTCCAGAGTGATGGTAGAACGAATCCTATGGCAGCTGTCCCAAAATGCTTTAGGGCTTTGGGCACTGTCAGAGAAATCAGTGAACAGCTTCTGAGGGCATAGGTTCCAGGCATATTGAGAGTCAGGCAATCAACAATGTACTGCGGAAGTTTGCCAGTGATAGTTCTGCATGTCCAGAGAGCTGCATTTTTTTTTTCTGTAGTGTAGGGAGGTCCAACCTACGGCCGCATATAAAGAGCAGTGCTGGGTGGAGAAGGGGAGACCAGTGATGAAGCACAGAGCTCTGTGGTAAAGTATGTCCAATTTACCGAGGTATGAAGTAGTACATTAGCTGTATATAAAGTCAGCGTAATCAATTAGGGAAAGGGACGTAGACTGAACTAGCTGTCTCTTGCCCTCTGTAGTTAGTAGGCGGTTTAACCTGAAGAAGAGACCTAGTCTCTGCCTCAGTTTTTTTAACAAATCCTCCAGGTGGTCTGCAAAGGAGAGTCTGAAGTCTAGCCAGACCCCCGGGTATTTGAATTTCAGCACAAATTCCAGGGTTTCTCCAAGGAGGGTGGTGATGGGGGGGTACAGCAGGGAAGGCTGCATGGTTAATAGGTGAAAATAGCATCGCTTTTGTCTTTTTTGGCATTAAGTAGCAATTTTTTACTAAGGAGCTGGTATTGAAGTATGTTGAAGTCAGCTTGCAGGTCACTACAGGCAGTTTCAGGAGTTGTATGGCTTAGGTAGATCACTGTATCATCTGCAAACAGATGAATTTTCACCTCATTGATGCCTGAGTCTATATTGTTAATGTAGAAGGCAAATAGGAGTGGCCCCAGGATGGATTCCTGCGGGACGCCTCTTTTCAACAGATTTAAGAGGGAGAGTTCACCTTCGGCCTTGATCTGTTGGTGCCTATCAGAAAGGTAGTTGTGGAACAAATGCAAAGAGGTAGAATCTAGACCAATAGCTTTTAATGAAGAAAGAAGGAGGCTGTGGTCGACAGTGTCGAAGGCCTTAATTAGGTCTAGAAAAACAGCGTAGACAAATTTTTTGTTCTCTAGCTCATGCTGCCAGTCATTTGTCACCTTGGCCAGGGCTGTGATTGTACTATGTTCAGTTCCAAAACCAGATTGCATTGGGTTTACCAGGTTAGTATCATCTATGAAAGATTTCAGCTGGGCATTCATGATTTTTTCCAGAAGTTTTGATAGTACCGGGAGAAGGGAGATGGGCCTGTAGTTGTTTAGATCACAGAGGTCTCTGGATTTAAACAATGAAATAACATGTGTGGTCTTCCACAGTTTGTGGAAGGTCCCTTGAGAAAGGGACAAGTTAAATATATGTGTAATAGGTATGGCCAAGACATGATAGGCAATCTTTAGGTAGTATAGATCGAAGGTGTCAGCGTCAGCACTTTTTCTGGTGTCCAACTGGAGGAGGAGATCGTCGACCTCTTTTAGTGAGGCAGGAGAGAATGAAAAGACTGCATCTGAGGGACTAGATTCTGAAAGTTGCATGGTAAGCTGGGAGCATAGGTTGCGTGCAGGTGAGTTATTAAAAGCTAGCCCTGCAGTAGCAAAGTGATTGTTGAAGGCTTGTAGTATCTCTTTATTGTTGCTCATAGTTACATTGTCAGAAATAATTTTTGAGGGGAGAGTGTTTCCTGTGGTATTACCAGAAAGTTCATTTAGTGTGGACCAGAACTTGATAGGGCAGTTGGAGGCAGTGTCGAGTTCAGAGCGATAGAAGATGGACTTGGTTTCCCATATTAGCTTTGTACAGTGGTTTCTGGCTGTTCTGAAAAGATGCCAGTCTTTGGCTTTGTGGGATTTGTGTGCTAGCTTCCAGAGCTTGTCTCTTTTTAATAGTGCTGCCTTGATGTCTGCTGTAAACCAATGGCACTTTCTAGCCTTTATGCAGGTTTTGACTAAGGGTGCATGGGTGTTAAGAGCGCTAGATACAATTTCGTGGAAAATGGCATATGCTGTTTCTACTGATTTGGCTAAAGAGAAGGTCTGCCAAAGCAGGGAGGCTTTCAGGTCATTGATATATGCAAGCGGGTCAAAATTCCATTTTAATCTTTTGGTAGAGAACTTTGCTGAAGCTGTTGGTTTAGGGACTGCTCTTATGCCAGCAATAAAGCAATGGTCACTAACATCGGCAGAAAAGATCCCACATGGGAGAAAAAATGGGCTTTGCTTACTAGAAGTGAATCTAATAGTGTACTTTTCGTAGGGTTTTTCTTATTGATACGAGTAGGTTCATTAACAAGTAGAGTGAGCTCATGAGAGTCACAGAAGGATTTAAGTGGAAGAGATGTGCTTGACAGCCAGTCGTAGTTAAGGTCCCCTTCTATAATTGTTTCCATTGAGTCGGTACTCATAGTAGATGATAGGTGGGACAGGAGCTGTGACCCCGAGGATGGGGTCTATAACATCCTATGACACAGAGGGCCATTGATGTAGATATTTTGATTTTTAAGGACAGGCATTCAAAGGCATTGGCAATTGATGTAGTGTCAAGGGTAGTGACCGTAAACTTGTCCTTAACATATATGGCTACACCACCACCTCTGGTTAGTCTATTGGCTCTGAATAACAGATAGTTGAGGATATGGACCTCTTTGTCTGGTGTGGATGGATGAAGCCAGGATTGTTCATAAGGAAAGAAAGCGAAGGTTGGTGGGGCCTATTGTGGGGAATATAGCGGGGGTGGATTTGGGTGGTGGGAACCAGAAGGCGTCCTGGGGCAAAACGGGTCCAGGAACGGAGTCCTCCCTGCCTTCTACCCATACCCAAGGGCTCTACTGTTAGTGGGCAGGCATTTAGACCAGCCTCATCTACCTGCCCTTCACGGGCTGTGTTATGCAACGCCAGATCTATTAAGAACTGGATGGTGATTATTGCTAACCTTGTTTTAACATCTAATCTGACTTGCATCACTGAGACCTAGCTGGACAAAAATGCCATTGCAGTATTGGAATCGGCTGTTCTGGCCGGGTACTCCATGGTTCACTGCCTGAGAAAGGATAGTGGGGTGGGGGTGTGGCAATTTATTTTGAATCAGTCCTGAACCTTACAGCCCTCATGGTGGGAATGAAAAAGTCCTCTGACTGTGTGGTTGTTCAAGGGGCTGCAGGTGTAGGTTGCAGGATTCTTCTTGTCTACTGTCCTCTGGGGGATGAGAAGGAATTCCTGCACAAAGCTGTGGACTTCATCGTCAAACCAGTGTTGGAGTCACCGAGATGGATTACTTTGGGTGACTTCAATGCCTGGGTCGACGATGAACTACTGCAGTTTGGTCAAGACTTCCTCCAAATAATGTATTTGTTGGGCCTAACACAGGTTGTTACCTCTGCAATCAATATACACAGCCACTCATTGGACCCCATCTTCCTGTTGGGAATAGAGGTCACTGACATTATGGTGGAACTGGTCATTTGGTTGGACCACCATACAGTGAGATTCTCATTCAATGACTCCCCAAATAGAACCTCATCTACGGAGATGGTCCAGTACCAACTGGTGGTGCTTAACCTATCAGGTATGACTAGTATGTGCTAGGAGCGAGGGGAGTTGGTTCTAACCTAAAACAGGGTTGTTGCTGAAACCCTCGGCTCTATCGCACCTGTCCATGCTCAACCCCTCACCTCACACCACATTCCTCTGGTTTGATGGGACTCTCAGGGAGATCAAGATGAGGGGTCGAAGGTTGGAAGAGCACCAGTGGTGGTCCAGGTCTGTGGAGGATAAGCTTATATTGATGTCTCATAGTAAAGACTGTCAATCAGCAATCTCATTTAAGTAGGCAGTGTTCCTGTCCAAAAAGATTGCTGCAACAAATAACAGACCGGCTTAGGTCTTCTGCACTCTTGATAGGCTGTGTAATCCTGCCTGTCTTCAGTCCAGGGGCCTTTTCACAGTTGAGGTGTGATGAGTTTGCTCTGCTCTTTGCTGATAAGATTGCCTCCATCACATCACGGATCCAGTCAGCACCCTGTAATGGAGCATGCAGTGATGCATCAGAAGTCGTAGGTATTCAGTCTGTCTGGTTTGACTTCGACCAGTTGGCTGTTGAAGATGTTGTAAAGGTCATCCCAGAGTTAAGTCTGACCTACTGTAGTTTGGATCTGGGACCAGCACTCCTCTTAGTAGGGTGTGCTGAGGTCATCAGTCCGGTCCTGGCCAGGATAGTCCAGTGTTCCCCAGTGACAGGGGTTTTTCCTGGGCCCCTGAAGGAGACAATGTTAAGACTTCTCCTGAAGAAACCATTACTGGACCAGAACTGCCTAACTAACTAAAGACCTGTCTCTAACCTTCACTTTGTGGGTAAGGTTATTGAGAAGGGGGTGGCCCTTCAACTGGAGACCTATATGTCAACTCATAACATCTACAACCTTCTCCAGTCAGGTTTCAGCAAAAGGCACAACACTGAGACTGCTCTCTTTTGGGTGTTTAGAAACATAGAAACATAGACTTTGATGGCAGATAAGGACCACTTGGCCCACCCAGTCTGCCCATTTCCCTTCTTATTGGATAAGCTGCAGATTCTAGTTAACCAACAGCCTACTTCCTGCAACCCCCCCCCCACAACAATTGCCTTATGTCTGTTCCATGCATGTTTGAATTCCCCCACTGTTTTAAACCCAATAATCTCCCCAGGAAGGTGGTTCCTTGCATCCACCACTCTCTCTCTCCATGAAAAAAAATGTCCTCACATTACCCCTGAGCCATCCCCCTCTATTTTTAAATTGTGCCCCCTTGTTCTTACACATCTCTTTTTCTGAAAGATGCTATCCTCCTGGACTTTGTTGATTCCCTTGAGGTACTTAAAAGTTTCGATCATGTCTCCCCTGTCCCTCCTTTCATCAAGGGTATACATATTAAGCTCTCTCAGTCTCTCTTCATAAGGTTTCTGATTCAGACCCTGCACCATTTTAGTTGCCCTTCTCTGGACTGCTTCCATCCTGTCTATGTCCTTGCATAGATGGGGTCTCCAAAACTGCACACAGTATTCCAGATGGGGTCTCACCATCTGTCTGTACAGAGGGATAACCACTTCCCTTTTTCCACTTGTGATGCCCCTTCCTATGCATCCCAGTATCCCCCTGGCTCTCCTTACTGACTTCTCACATTGCTTACCCACCTTTATGTCATCTGATGACTACCCCAAGTCCCTTTCCATTTTTGTTGTTGTTATTACCTCCCCTGTTATTGTGTACGCTTCTCCTGGGTTTTTGTTTCCCAGGTGCATTATTAAGCACTTCTTTGCATTGAATCTAAGTTGCCATATGTCTGACCATTCCTCCAACCTTGCCAAGTCCCTTCTCCTCCTTTCTACCCCCCCTTTTGTATCAACTCTGTTACAGATCTTTGTGTCATCTGCAAAGAGGCATACCTTTCCTTCCCGACCCTCTGCAATGTCACCTATAAAGATGTTAAAGAGGACTTGACCCAGTACTGAGCCTTGAGATACTCCACTAGTAACCCTCCTTTCTTCAGAATGTGTTCCATTCACTATTACCTTCTGTGTCCCGTTGTGCAGCCAGTTTGCTACCCAGGCTACCACCCTGGAACCCACTCCCAGGCTGGCTAACTTGATTATTAGTCTTTTGTGCGGGACTGTGTCAAATGCCTTGCTAAAGTCCAGGTAGGCCATATCCACAGCCCCTCCCCAGTCTATTACTTTGGTCACCCAGTTAAAGAAATCAATTAGATTTGTCTGACATGACCTTCCTGCTGTAAATCCATGCTGCTTTGGGTCCTGTGCCCCGCTGTCCTCTAGGTACTCAACATTTCTTTCTTTCAGAAGTGATTCCATCATTTTTCCTACCACTGAGGTCAAACTTACAGGTCTGTAGTTTCCTGCTTCTGCCTTGCTCCCACTTTTGTCAGGGAATCATCTGCCCTCCTCCAGTCCTCAGGCACCACCATCCTCCCATGATTTGTTAAAAGTGTGGTCAGTGGTGTCACTAGGTCCTCCCTTAGTTCTTTAAGGATTCTGGGGTGAATCCCATCAGGCCCCATTGCTTTGTCCATCTTGAGTTTTAGGAGTTCTTTCAGGACTCTTTCTTCTGCAAATGGACTGGTGTCAACCCCCCTACCCAGAGTGTTTCTATTGTCTGGTTTAGGTAACTCCTCCTCATCTTCTTTTGTGAATACTCAGCAAAAGTATTCATTCCATATCTCTGCCTTTTCACTGTCTCCATCTGCCCACCTCCCCTCTCCTTTATTAATCCACTATTCCTCCCTTAACCTTTCTGTGCTCCCTAATGGACCTATAAAAGGTTTTATCCCCTTTCTTAACAGAGTTGGCTATTTTTTCCTTGGTTTGGGTCTTTGCTGTTCTGACTGCCTTCCCCACTTCTTTCTGCTTTAATTGATACAGTTCCCTGTCGTGCTCCTTCTCCTTAACCTTCCCTGACACCTCTTTTAAGAACCATAGTGTTTTTTTACTCTGCATTGCTTTCTTTCTTTGTTTCACACAAAGGCTTGTTGCCTCTATGAAAGCAGTTTTGATTTTTCTCCATTGTTCTTCCACCCCTCCTTTTTGGTCATTTGCTAGTGCATTCCTCAGGTATTCACCCATTTTGCAAAGTCAGCCCTTCTAAAGTCCAGTATCCTTGTTTTTGTATGGCTTGTCTCCATGGTTGTGCTTATTGTGAAGCACACTATGCAGTGGTCACTTGTTCCCAGATGTCTACTGACTTCTAAATTTGTGATCCTCTCTCCATTTCAGAGTACCAGGTCTAGTATTGCTCCCTCCCGAGTGGGTTCCAGCACTAGCTGTCTAAGACCTTCCCCCTGCAGGGCATCAAGAATGACCCTGCTCTTGGATGTGGCTGCAGTACACATCATCCACTTAACATCTGGCATATTCAGGTCCCCCATCAACAGTATCTCCCCTTTTTCAGCCATTTTGAGAATGTCCTCTATCATTTTCTTGTCTGTTTCCTCCCCTTGAGACGGGGGTCTGTATACAACCCCTGTGTGGATTGTGCTGCCATTCCCTGTCTCCAAGATGACCCAGAGTGTCTCTTGTCCTCCCCCTTTACTTTTTAGTTCTGTAGCTTTGATCTCTTCCCTTATGTATAGAGCTACTCCACCTCCTCTTTTACCCACCCTGTCCCTTCTGTAGACTGTGTACCCCGGTATGTTGACATCCCAGTTATGGTTCTCCATGTACCATGTTTCTGTGACTGCCACAATATCCAATTTTTCATCTTCCACCAGGGCTACTAGCTCAGGAAGCTTGTTTCCCAGACTACGGGCATTGGTACTCATTGCCCTCCATTTAATGTTGGCTTTATCCTTTTTGCCCCCATCCCTGCTCTTATTGCCCTTGTCTATTTTTCCATTTACCCTTGTCCTGCCTTCTGTTGAACTCTGTACCTCAGTGTTTACCTTACTACCTGCCATGTTTTGTGGGGGGAGGCTTGAAATGTCCTGCCTCTTATCAGCACCTCCCCTTGGCTAGTTTAAAAGCTTGCCAGGAAAGCATTTAAACCTGTCACTTAGGAGCTTGGTTCCCTTCATGGACAGATGCAGACCATCGTGCCAGTATAGAGCTTCATCTCTCCAGGTGTACCCCCAGTCTCCAATGAAGCCAAAGTCCTGTGCTCTGCACCAGTTTTGCAACCATTCATTAAACTGCATGGTGTGCAGTACCCTAGCCTCACCCCTGCCATGGACTGGCAGCACCTCTGAGAAGATAACCGTGCTTTCTACCTGTCTGAGGCCCCTCCCCAACTCCACAAATTCATCCTGCACTGCCCTGATTCCATGCCTAGCTAGGTCATTTGTCCCAAGGTGGGTGATGATATCTAGTTCCCTCTCTTGTGATGCTGCTTCTGCAATCATGAGGATTTGCTTCTTGTCCCTCCAAGCCATGGCACCAGGCAGGCACCTTACTTCCCTCTCCTCTCCCTTCCCCAGTTCTACCCCCCCTAACAATTGAGTCCCCTATCAGAAGCTGTTTCCTTCCCCTGTGGTGTCCCTTGCCACCCTTTTGTGGCTCTCCCTTGTGGATGTCCCCAGCATTCTTCCTGGTCTCCACTGAGGGTGCCATCATAGAGGAACCTTGCTCTGCCAGACTGGTGTATGATTTGTATAGAGGTACAACTAGGGGGCTTCGCCTCTGTTCCACCACCAGCACCCTCCCAGAACCCATTATGGTCCAACTGCTCTTCATACTTGGCAACTTCTGAGGCAGTGGCTGTGGCAGTGGTGCTCTATGGGTGGGGGAGGCCTCCTTAGTTCTTGCCAGTTTAGCCTGGAGGTGGGCAATCTCCTCCCTCAGAGCTGACAGTTGGCTCAAATAGGACAGCAATGCAGTTTCCAGAATGTCTCCCAGAAAACTGCTGCCCCACAGCCAGTGCATTGCACTACTCCCCACATGTCCCTCTCCCTTATAATATACAATATGTAATATATATATATATATTTTTTTTTGGTGGTGTGTACTTACCCTTTTTGCACTGTGATGGGTTATTAAGAATATGACAGTTCTGCCCCAAGACCTGTTGAGGAAGTGATGTCAGAACTTTGGCTATAAAGGAAATGCCACGCCTGGGGGTCTGGGGTGTGGGGAAGAGGTGTTGGTAGTCCACAACCACAGGTGACTGTTAGAAACAATCAAATACACCACTGCTCCACCACCCTGGTGAGTACTGCCCTTTATAGTAATTCAACTAACCTCCAGTAACTTATTTAAAAATTGTTTAACTATCACAAAATCCTACGCACCAATAAATTATTTAAAAATAGTTTCTGTCCCAAAATCCTAGTAGTCAATCCAGCTACCCCCAAGGGACAACCAAAATGCAGTATTCAAACCCTTGTGAAGTTACTTCCAAGATAAGCAGAGTTTGCAAGCTTCTTTTTCAACTCCTCAGCCACCTGTAAATTATTTAAAAATAGTTTAACTGTCAGAAAATCCTAGTAGACAATCTAACTACCTCCAAGGGTCTACCCAAATGCAGTATTTAAATCCTTCTGAAGTTACTCATAAGATGAACAGAGTTTGCAAGCCCCTTCTTTGTTAAACACTAAATAAACATGTAAATAAAAAGCAATTACAAAGGGTAGTTAGTTTCATCTCCCACAGAACTGAGCAAAAGTGCACTTTGTTGCAGATATCAAGTGCAATATAGAATTTCCCACACAGCTCACAGCTGAATAAAGTAGCGGTGTCCTTCCAGGTCAAGAAGATGTGCTTTGTGATCTCCTGGTGGTGAGGGATAGACAAAGACATTCCATCCTTATCGTTTCTCACTCTCTCAGCTGCATTTGACACTGTGGACCAAAAGGTGCTGTTGGAGTGCCTGTGGGTTTGTTGTGGGCTGGCTGGTACAGTCCTCAACTGGTTTAAATAGTTTCTCACTGGCAGGAGGCAGCAGGCGGTGTCAGGGATGTTTTCCTCTGCACCTCTATCACTGCCATGTGGGCTCCTACAGGGCTCCATTCTGTCCCCCATGCTGTTCACAGTGTATATACTACTGCTAGGTGACATTATAAGATGGTATGGGCTTAGTTTGCACTACAGTGCAGATGATACTGAGCTGTACATGTCTTTTGCACACGAACAATAGGAGGCGGTATTGGTGTTTAATTAGTGCCTTGGTGAGATCCAGCACTGGATGAGGACCAATTGGTTAAGGTTGAATCCAGATAGGACTGAAGTACTAGTGGTGCAAACTGGTCACCCGGGGGTAGTATACAATCTGGTCCAGTCTCCGGGCTGAGGCTTAGAGCCTCCTGGTTGCTCACTTCTGTTGGGGTGAAGAACCTTGGCATTGCTCTGGACTGTGGCCTAACACTTAAATCACAAGTGTCAACTGTGGTCCAAAATTATTTTTACCATCTGAGAAACATCATCAGGATCAAACACCTGATACCCCTGGGTGATTTGCCATCACTGGTCCATGCCTTCATGACTTTGTGGCTCAATTACTGCAGTGCTCTTTACCTGGAGCTATCAGGAGTTGATCTTCACCACCTGCAGCTGATGCAGAATCCGGCGGCCAGGTTGTTGACTGGTCTATCAAGATCATGTCATATTACATCTGTGCTGTGCTCGCTGCACTGGCTGCCTGTTAGGTGATGGATCACCTTCAAGGTTGGTTTGCTGACCTATAAGGCCCTGCACAGTCAGGGGACTGGCTACCTGCAAGACCTCCTATGACCTTACCACTCTTCTCATCCCCTCTGTTCAGCAGACAAGGGAGTTTGGGAAATTCCCAGGATCCATCTACAAACATCAGGTGCCTATGCCTTTTCTTTCATGGTACCAACCCTGCAGAGTTCCTGCCCTCATATGAGAGAGATTCTCACATTAGAAGCCTTTAAAAGGGATCTGAAAACATTTTTATTTAATAAACAGACTTTTTTCCATCTAGTCAGATTTAGCTGACCTAATTATTAATAAATTAGAATTATTTTACTGCATGTTATGTATTTTAATGGTTTTAGAAATTTGTGTGTAAAGCACCTTGTGTCAAAATGATAAAGTGCGCTACATTAAATAAAAAATGAATGAATGTTAATTTGCTACTTTACTACTACTACTAGAACTGTACTACTACTGCTGTACAACTATTATTACTTTTGTACAACTACTACTCTACTACAATTATACTACTATATCCTTACACTGAATTTGAGCTACCACTATACAGCTAGTACTACTTGACTACTGCTACTCAACTGCTACTGTACAATTTCTACTACTGATCTACTACTTATGTACTACAACAAAGGCAAGACCGGGCAGCCTCAAAACCTCAAAAATGAAGTTCGAAATTCATGAATAGTTTTCTAAATGCAAACAAGCTCATTAATCAATGCTCTTTGATAAAGCACCACAGATGTTAAAAAAAGCATCAGTCGGTACCCCCGGTGGGTCACTTTTCAGCACATTTGCTCAGCACTTCAATAAAAAGCTTTTTTGCATCTGGAAAACTGTGACTGAGTTTCTTTCTTTTTTTTTTTGGTTTCGAGAGTGCATGGTCTTGTCTTTGTTGCATTTGTTTTACACTGATTGTGCACACCTGCTCATGAGTGCAGTTTTGTGTGTGTTCTTTAGTTCTCTGCCACTACTGCACTGTTGCCACTACAGTATTACTACTGTGCTACTGGTACTGTTCTACTGTAATACTACTTCTGTACTACTGTACTTCTACTAATACTACTTCTGTTCTACTGCTATAGTTCTACTACTAGTGCGCTACTACTACTGTACTTTCACTACCACTATTTCTTTTCTACTACTGTATTTCTACTTCTAATGTTCTATTACTGTACTACTACTACTACTGCTGTACTATTACTGCAATTTCTTTACTACTACTGTGTTTTACTGCAGCCCTAATACAGCACCATTACTACTGTTCTATTACTACTTTACTACTACTGTACTGTTACTACTGCTACTTACTGCTATTCTACTGTTACTACTGTATCCATGTTTTTTTTTTTTTATGAGGAAATCCAGACTTGCATACAGTACTCCTAATGGGTCCTGATCAGTGCCTTGAAAAGTTTTATACATTACAAAGGTTCATACAAAGGAGGGCTGGAACAGCTAAGCATGTTGCCCATTTTGCTCCTTTAGTTGTAATAATGTAATGTATTACTGTGACTCAAATGTTTATCTAGTCTGTTTTTGTACTCCAGTTTATTTTTTACTTATTATTACCTCAACTGTCAGAAAGTTCCATAGGTTTACTACTCTCTTGGTAAAGAAGTATTGCCTTTTTCTTGAGTTAAACTTTTTGCTGCAAATTTGTTATGGGTGGCCTCCGGTGTTATTTGTACTTTTAAATTCAAGATTTATCTCATTAAACAGATATTACATCACATGTAAGTAACAAATTACCACAAAATCTTCATTGCTTCAAATACATAAGGTTTAATTTTATCAGTCTGTCCTGTTATGAAATATTAATTAATGTGCTAAAGGTTTTGGTAGCATGTATCTGTATCTTTTCCATTTTGTGAATGCTTTTTTTTATATGGACCAATTGTTTTAAACATGCTGTTAGATCAGAAATGAAGATTTGCAATATTAGCTGGCCCAGTACTAAAAATGGCATGAATACTTCCACTGCTGTGTTGGTCACTCCACTCCACTTCATTCTAGAATTAATTCTTTTTTTTATTAAGATTGTTTTATCCTCCAGAGCCAGATTGGGCGGCTTCTCAGCCATGTCCCCAGACACCTTGGTCTGTCCCTGCCCCCCCTCCAGACTGGGGATAAGTAACCCCTGGATTCCTTCCCTGCTGCAGGGCCAGGGGAAGGGTTGTCCTACTCCCTGGAGCACATAGTCCAGAATGCCTTACCAGTTGGAGTAGAAGGGTGGGTCCAGGTGTTTGGGTGCAGCATCACAAAGCCCACTCTGCTCAGTTTTTCCATGATTTTCTGCTCTCTAGTGCCCAAAGCCTGTGGTGACACAGAGAATGCATCTGATTGGAGGCTCATTTGCATTTTGGAACTGCAGCTTATTCCTCCCTCCCCTGACCTACATCTGCCTCCCCGCTGCCTACTCTACCACCAGACCTCCATCTAGTGGTAGTCAAAAGGCAGGAAGGCCCACCATTCCAGTCTGAGAAAGGAACTCTGTCAGGCACCTGATCACTCCTCTCTTGGGTCCTCACTGACCCCAGGTGATATGAACTAGCTCCTGAAGTGACATCACTGGTGTGGTGAGAAATAAGGCATTAGACAGTGCCTCAGCCCTCTGCACCACAAGGCCAGCTTCTTTCAGCTTTTTTTAGCAGCAGTAATGAATTGTGTGTCAGGCTGTATCCCCTTATCTATTATCATCCCCAAGCAATTTTTCCTTCTGCACTGCAGCAAGAGGAGCACCACAAGGTGTGTAGGACCAATTTTTGTTTCTCCTACTTGTGTGTATTTGGCTATATCGAATCTAAGGCTTTAGTAGGTTGACCAGTTGCCCAGCTTGTTCTGGTCCTCCTGAAGTGTATTCCAAACTTCAAGTCCGCCGTGGCCAGCTTAGTGTTTTCAGCAAACTAAAGCAGTCTGCTTGGGACTGTAGCTTCCAGATAGCTGACGAAAATGTTGAATAGCAGTGGCCCCAGCACTGACCCCTGAGAAACACCACTGGGTATGCCTCTCCACCAAGAGTGGGGCCAATCCATCACAGCCCTCATTTTCCTCTCTCCAAGTCAGTTTGCAATCCACTTTGGATATGCATACTGCATATCACACTAGTGTCTTGGGCCATATGCTTATCATGTACCACAGTGTCTTAGTCCTTACTGAAGTACAAGTAGAATATGTCTATGGCCCTGCCTCCGTACAGCTTCCTGTTCACCCCCCTTAAAGAATGTGATCAGGTTGGTTTGGCATGATCAGTAACTCATAAACTCATGCTGAAATGGGGTAAGAACCTTGGCCTCAGTCCAGTGATTCATTATTGTGTTTATGATAGTGGAATCCAGCACCTTGGCATACACTGATGTCAAATCCTGAAATGTTTCCATGGGAAATGGGATTTCAATCACATTTAATGAGGTCCTCGAGGAACGATAAATCTAGTCTGAATAAAAATGTTTGAGGACAATCCAAATTCATCAAGAAATGGTTGTAGTCTTTTGCATAAAATTCACAAAACAGCCTTCTATTTTTCTTTATAACAGCTGCCCTGACATTTTGATTCTTCCATAGAATCATTTTCAAAGGGCTTTTCAATTCTAAAAATAGAATAAGTATTATTTCTGTTCATTCATTTTTATAGATCACTTATTTATACAACTTCATTAACTATTCCCTGAAAAAAAGATTATTGTGAAAATAGCCTATATCCAGTTCCTTATTTTGTAGTTTTTATGCAATTTCACATACTCCATTAAATGCGTTTGGTATCATGTTTCCAAATCATAAGTTTAATCACCAATGTTTCACTGAAAAAAACTACAGAAAATCACAAAAAGGAATGATGACAGTTTAATTAACTTCTGCCTCAGCCTGTAAACCCCTTAACTGAGTGTGGCTTACGTACCTTATAGCTGCCGTACATTCATAAACTTTTTCTCATTCCAGCACTTAGGCTTTCCCTCTGCTTGGTACCTAAAAATATTTATGCACTTCAGTCTATTTTCTTTTACTATGTACCACTATTATAATCATTGATTTGATTTAGAAATTGTATATTTATTCACCTGTTTTTTCATATGCTGACATCTTTGTCTGACAAACACTATCTTTGTTCTTTTGGTTCATTTGCCTGTTAAATTAAACCACATGATTTTAAAATGTATCCCTTCATTGACTTATTTAATTTATATATTTTATTGCTTTTAGATTAACCAGGATATGTCCATTAATTTTGAAGTCCTGTGGTGTTATTTTTACTCCAGTTTCTTTTTATTTCTTTCAGTTTGAGTGAGTTTTATTCTTAGGGACTTGGCTGTTTGTTTGTTTGTTTTTTAGTGAGTAAAGATTGTGGACATGTTTATATAGGAAATTGGAATTTTTTAAAGGCATTGGTATGATAGTGTTCTGTGGCTTGATTGCCAGCACTTTTGCTGACCAATCATGATGCATCAATTTCCCTATTGATTTTTTAAAATGCATTGTTTTGCACCTTTCCTTTTTAGTTTGACAGCCTCTTTTGAGGCACTAAGAGTAAACTGAGCATACATTTCAGCCTTTTCTAACTTTTCTAGCACAGGGTGCCTTGTAGTAGAGATATGGCACCATGTCATGCATCAGTTTAGACAGCGGGTTACATTCCAAGGGTCATAGTGAAAGTGCTCAAAGTGGCAGAATCAACCAGATATATTTTAAAACAATCATTTATTTAAAATTAATGGCAGATTAACCAGATACATTTTTCATAACTTTAAAATAGCAGGATCAACCAGATATCTGAGCTGCATTGGGAGGAGTGGGGTTGCAGGCAGCAGAGAGAGAGTAGTAGAAAAGTTTCACTTTCATTAGGATGACATATAAGAACATAAGAGATATCACCATGATGTATTGGAACATGGCGATACCACTGTGATGTATGGGAACATGGCAATATCAGTGATATCTCCACTGCCTGCATCAGATGAAACTTTTTATCCCTGCATATATCCCAAAACATATGGTACATAAATATATATGCTATATATATATATATGTATATCTTCTCAAAATGGCACAAAATACTGAAGCTATAAAGAAATGGTGAACTTATAAAGATGTTCTTTATTCTGTTCATCTTTTTGCAGCTCTATATCCCTTAGCCCAGTGGAACCCAATGTCCATTGGACCATGGCTACTGGGAGAAAAGGTATGTCCATAGACTCAATATACTGTTGTTCTGTGGTGTAGCAGCATGCCAGCAAGTATGGTTGTCATTGACTAGTGCTTGTTTAAACAAGAGATCAATAAGTCTCAAATACCATCCCTTTCATGGAATACCAGATTCTCAGATTGTTAAGAAGACAGGGGTGAGAATATTTACTATTTCTATGGATCACAAACAAGAAGGAATTCAATGTGTCACAGGAAACATGAGGGTGCAGTGGGGGAGAAGGTTGCTCGCCCTCTGTCATATAATTATTTACAAGAACATCCAGCACTCCATGGGCAATGGTAGTCAATGATGATAGTGAGATTCAAACTGCTGCTTCCAATGTCAAAACATTTATTGCCAGAATAATAAAGCACACAAAGAAATCACTTCTTCATTTGAAGGAGAGTCAGGTACAAGGGTCCCCAGCACTTTTGCAAAATGCATTGGTCTTCATCAGGGGGTGTCTCTGAATCAGTTTTAAGAAGCTCAGCCTAGAGCATATCTATACCTGGTGCATTGTTTCTTTTTTAGGAATTAATCAAAGGTATTAATGCAAGAAGGGACACCTTTTTCCACCAGGCTGATCCCTTAAAGCTTACATGCACTGCTTCATTAGTGTTATCTTTACTGTCCTTTGTAGCAGTTCCACATATCTTTTCAAAACGGCCAGTTCACTGTCTTTTAGTTAGATATTCACAAATGATAGCTTAATCCATTTTACAGCCATAGGCAACCAAGCTCCAAAATGATTGTCTATCCTTCTTAACAATTGCTTTCTCTAGTTCTGCCTACATACTTTGTTGAAAAGTAGATTTCTTGGATTAGAATTATTGCCTGTATTCCCTTCTGGAACTGCATAAGGCTTTGATTTTTTACACCAGCATTATTTTTAACAGATGGACCCGGTGAATCCAATTGTGTCTTAGAAGCTCTATATTCCTTATCATACCAGGATTTGTTCAATTGTCATTCTTCATTGTTATCTTATTTATTTGAGGACAAATTGTTACCTAAAAGCTGTACTAATCATTAAATAACTGACTCATGACACTTTCAGCCAAACAGCAGGAATCAGAGTTTGGTGAATCGACATACTCCAGATCCTCACTTACTTGTTCACTGTCTAGAACATTTCACAGCTCAGTTTCTGATACAGGATGCCACTTTATTCTTTTTGTTCCCACTGCTACTGTTATGAGACGATTTGCCTTTCTTTCCCATTTCTGTCCTCCAGAGTGAGGCAATTTAATATTCATACATATAGAACATTTCAGTAGTGCATAATCATTGTTATATCTTAAATCAACCTTAAAAAGGACACAGTTGCTGTTATACTTTGCATATATTAAAACTAAATCAAATACACATCCTCCCCCATTAGATGGAAAATATTTTCCTTGCATATCTACCTTCATCATCACGTTAAGGAACCTAAAATTATAATCTGATGCAGATTTTTGTTTTCTCTAAGATTAGACTTTGTGTCCTGAGAGTTTCTTGTTGGGATCTTTACTGGAGGTAGTCGCCCAGGTTTTATTCTGTGGCCTGGATTCAATTCCAAGAAGGTAACATTATTTCTTTCTCACTATAGTTTGTTAGTTTCTACTGCAACTAGTTCCCCAATATTTCCATTGGAATCGCCACATAGTATTGTCATAGCTGGATATTCAAGTCTTATATTATCAATGCAATATAGAAGGATGCAATGATCTGGTCAAGTTTATCACTATTTAGTAGTGGTGGGAAATATAAATTAATTATGTAGATAACAGGCTTGCAGCACTGTGTAAGTATCACTATTTCAAATATCTAGAAACTGGAGTAAATATGTGCTCTTCCCAGTTCAATAAGTTGCACAGAGGATCATAATAGCCTCCATATTTTGTCCAGATTTTGGGAATCTTGTGGTGAAAGCAACACACTGTTTATACCAGTTTAGCTCAAGCTTTGTGTAATCAGGCACCACATTTCCAGAAAGACTAAGATATCATATATTTTATGTACTTCACCAGAGACCATCATTTATCTTTGATATCAGATATTTTATATTCTTGAGTCAGATACTATAATTTATTTCAGTTGCAAGCCCTGCTACAATCTAAGACATGACATTCAAATGTCTTCCCTTCCCAAATTCCACTTGTTGCATACTTACTGTACATATACTTATTGTAGTTAATTTAACTTTTGGCTACTACTGTATCTAGTAGTTTACATCTGTTTGAAGTATTACTTTCTAAATCTCATTCCTCTGATTCAATTTCTAAGTTCTGTTCATCCACAACACTTGTATTTAATTTGCTCTTTCTGCATGTTCTGCTCCTTATCCATGACACCTGACAGCTCTTGTATGTGGGGTTCTATAGTGGCAAATTCTGTGATATGATGCTGTCTTTGTATCATTTTATAAGTCTGTTGTGCTGTGGGGATTTTCCTAATTGTACCAGGAAAAAGATACAGCATTTATTTTTGTGTCCTCAGATACTAGAAGAGTTATGCTTTCCAGATAGGAGATTTTTATGAATATATCTCCTTAGTTTCTCATGTTTTAGGTGCTAGAAACAAGAGGGCAGCATTTGGAGGACTGAGACAGGAAGTGTGGTATAGATATAGGGTGGAAAGCAGAAGCAGGAGGGCATTGGTACTTGGTAGTTGCCCCAGGTGAAGTCTAAAGTCAGGACATGAGGGGGATAGTTGGAGAAGGGAATGGAACTGATTCCAGATGAAGGGAGGCAATAGGAGAAGGCTCCTTGACCATCAGGAAAATGGGGGTAGGGGGTGAAGTAGGTGCAGGAATCCCTGTACCAAAGTGAGTAGGAGGAGTTGGGGGCAGAGGATTGCAGGGAGGAGAGATAGGATGGCAGAGACCCAATATTTGTTAATGAAGGTGGCACAGTGAGCCTGACAATGTGATGGGGGGTGAGGAGAGGAGCATAGAACAAACAGTTGTGGGTACAAAGGGGAGATTCTGTGGCAAAGCAGCAGAAGGCATTGCAAAGGGTACCCAGTCTAGTGAGGGAGACGGAAGGGGCAATGCCATAGAATACATCAGTGTAATGGAAAACTGGGAGCAACATTTTGATTACTATCTCTTTATGGACTGGTACAGACAGGCATTCTTTGTTTCTGAATAAGGCACACCGTTTGGAGTGGATAGCATCTATGTGAACATAAAAGTCAAGCTTGCTGTCCAGCAAGACTCCTAGGTATTTGACTGCATGGATCACTTCCAATGGTGTACCATCTAGTGCGATGATGACAAGGAGGGATGGCAGCCAGCCCAGTTTCTGTTAGGTGCCAGTGTTCATGGGCACCATCTTTTTTGTGTTTACGTTAAGCTGGTTATGATGGAATCACTGTAGGATATTATGGAGGTCCTTTTGGAGTGGACCAGACACAGCTGAGACCACAGAGCTGGACATGTAGATAACTATGTAATCCATGTATATGCAGATGTTTGAAGAGACAGAATAGAGGTAGTTGAGAAAGATGGAGAAAAGAACTGACCCTAGTATGAAACCCTGTGGGATTCCTGCAAGGATGGGGAGTGAGGGGACAGAATGCCCCCAACCTGAGCTGACTGTTAATGGCCCAAGAGATAGGAGCAGAACAAATCAACAGCTTTGGTAGAGAGGCCAGTGAACTGCAGTTTGATGAAGAGGAGGGGATGAGACACAAAGTTGAAGACTTTGGTCATGCCATTGAAAATAGCAGAAGTAATGTTGCCCTGATCCATCCCTCTAGGGGTGGATTCAGTAACCCGCAGTAGAAAGGATATGGTAGAGTGGTGTTTTCTAAAGCCAGAATGGAATGATGAGTGGAAATCTGAGGAGTGCAAGAAAATGACTAATCTGATTACTGAAAATCAGAGAAATAAGAGAAGCTCAATGAAATTTCGCTGTTTACCTTGGAAAATAAGGATACGTTTTTAAGGCTGCAATACTTAAACTAAGGATATACTCATAAGGCTGGAATACTTTTAAAAAGATATTATTGAATATAGAAATAAATGGTGTTATAATGCAGAGTGAATTTAGGGAACTGGGAGGGGTGTTAGATGGCATGCTCAGTAGCTTTCAATGAGGCACTGCCTGTCTATGATGGGGAGAGGAGATGGTTCTCTGCATGAGGGCCTTCAACTCATGACTGAAGGAATGGTGCAGAGAAAAGGGGTTCAGCTTTGTTGGTGAATGGGGACTTACCTGGTGAAATGAGCGCCTCTATGAGAGTGATGTCCTGCATCCATCCAGGAGGGGAACCACAGTCCTCAGTGGACAGTTTAAATTTTACTTTGATGAACATGTAAACTAGCTGATGGTGGTGGTGGAAGGAATCAGGGAGGCAGAAACTGTCCCCCAACCCCCGAGGCTGAAGTAGAAAGTAAGGAGATGCCGAGAGTAGAGGAACCTCCCAGGATACAAAGTAATAAAGGAGGTAGAGTGATAGTAATGGAGAGAGAGGGGAACAGAAACATTAAAATGAGCTGGGAGAAGGAGAAGGAACAAAGAAAAAAGAGTGGTTAACAGGCAGAGTACTAACAAAATCTGGAAAGGTGCGTGTGTGAATGCTAGAAGTCTAGGAAATAAGATTCTGTACCTAGAGGTCATCATGGCAGAGGCAAACTTGGATTATTGTGGCTATTACTGAATCATGGTGCACTGAAAAGCATGATTGGGACATGGCCATACCAGGCTATGCTCTGCTTAGAAACAACAGGGTGAGAAGGAAAGGAGGGGATATAGTGCTTTATGTAAAGGAAAGCATAAAAGCACAGAGATACAGGGAATTCAGGGTGGGGCATAAGTACTGTGGGCAACCCTGGAGTCAGGAAACAGAGCCACTATTCATGCTGGTGTGATCTACAGACCTTCAGCATATGGGGAAGAGTTACATAAGGCACTGTTCAAAGTCACTGGCAAAATTGCAGAAAATGGGGTGGTGCTGCTGGTGGGGGACTTCAATCTGCCAGATGTAGATTGGGGCCTCCCAGCTGCAGCTTCAGCTGGTAGCAGAAACATCCTGGTCCCCTGCTGGCATTCCTCTGGCAACTAGTCAATGCGCCTACTCATGATGGGGCAATGCTGGACCTGATACTCCTTAAAAGGGGCAGTGTTGAAAACATCAAAATGCGAGGCCACCTGGTGACTAGTAGTCACTGTATGGTGTGGTTCAATGTAATGGCTGTGGAACTGAGCCACACAGGGGCAAGGGTCCTGAACTTCAGAAGGGCAGATTTTATAAAGATGGGAGAATGCCTCCAGGATGACCTTATTGGTGGTGGGGAGGTGACCTGATGGAGTGCAGGAACTGTGGGCGAAGCTTAAAGGGAGCATTGTGAAGGCAACAAACATCTGCATCAAGCAAGTGAACAAAAGTACGTGGAAAAATAGATTGCTGTGGTTCTCAAAAGAGGTGGCTGAAAAAGTAAAGGCAAAAGGGGTTGCATTCAGAAGATAGAAGGAGATGCAGAGAATGGAGGACAGGGAAGTGTATAACGGGAAGCAGAGGAAGGCAAGGAAAGCAGTAAGGAACACATAGGTTCAAAGGCACAGACAAAAGAGAGAATTGCCCAGGCAGTATCGAAAGGGGACAATACATGTTTTAGATATATAAGAGAGAAGAAAAAGACCAAGGGAGGGATTTTAAGGTTTAAAAGGAAGGGTGGAACTGCACAGAGAGAGAGCAGGAAAATGCAGACATCCTGAACAAATACTTCTGCTCAGTGCTCACAGAGAAAGGGGAAGGGGAGAGACTACAAAAAAGCAACAAGGGCTTTGAAGGAGGGAGAGGCAAATACTAGTCCTTTTTCAGAGGAGAGAGTCCTGAAGGCATTCACTAATCTGAAAGAGAACAAAGCAATGGCGTTAGATGGGGTGTTTCCAAGGGTGTTGAAGGTTCTCAAGGAGGTACTGGCTGCACCTCGGACAGTCCTGTTCAACAGATCACTGGATAACAGAGTGGTTCCAGAGGACTGGAGGTTGACAGATGTAGACCCCCCTCACAAAGTGGTAGCAGGGAGGAGGCTTGAAATTATACACTAGTCAGCCTGACATCAATGGTGGGAAAGTTAATGGAAACACTACTGAAGGAAAGGATTGTGGAATATCTTAAATCCAATGGGTTACAGGACACAAGGCAGCATGAATTCACAGGGAGTAAGTCATGTCAGACAAATTTGGGTGATTTCTTTGACTGGGTCATGAAGGAATTACATCAGGGAGGAGTAGTTGACATGACCTACTTAGATATGAGTAAGGCGTTTAACATCATTCCACATAGGAGACTAGTGAACAAGTTGGGCAGCTTAGGGGTGCTTAAAAAGGTGGCACACTGGATGAGAAATTGGCAGGGGGAATAGACAACAGAGGATGTTGGTTAATGGAGTTCACTCCAAAGAAGGATGGATGACTTGTGAGTACCTCAAGGATCAGTGCTGGGATCAGTCCTCTTTAATGTCTTTATAAATGACAATGCATAGGAGCTGAAAGTGAAGGTCTGTCTCTTTACAGATGACACCAAGATCTGCAACAGGTGGACACACCTGGGGGTTGAAAGGATGAGCAGAGACCAGAAAAAAATTGAGGAGTGGTCAAAGGTATGGCAGTTGGTTTTCAATGTGAAAAAGTGCAAAATAATTCAGTTGGGAAAGAGAAATCCAGGGCAGAGTACAAAATGGGTGGAATAGTATTGATGACAACCAAGCACAAGAAATACCTAGGGATAACCATATCAGATGACCTAAAGGTGGCCAGGAAGTTCAATAAGGCAGTCAGGAGGGCTAGTTGGATACTGGGGTGCATAGGAAGGGGTATCACCAATAGAAAGATGGAGTTGTTGGCCCCACATAGTTCACTGGTAACACCCCGCCTTGAATACTGTCAGCTTTTCCAAACTGTCGACACATTTTGTAATCCAATCTATCTCCAATCTGGAAGAGCATTTTCTCAGGTTAAGTGTGAGGAGTTTGCTCGATTTTTTGCAGATAAGGTTGCCAGCATCAGGTCTGGTATCTCCCGGCTTTTCCTATGCGGGATTGTGGAGGTCGACAGGAGTAGGTGAGGATTCGGTCTGTCTGGACGGATTTCAGACAACCGGAATTCATGGAAATTGTGAAGATCATCCAGGATCTGCACCCAACCAGTTGTAGTTTGGATCCGGGCCCTACCTCCCCCCCCTTTTAGTGGGATGTGTAGATATTATCTGCCCAATCTTAGCTGAAATTGTCTGGAGTTCCTTGGAGAAGGGGGGGATCTTTCCTGAACCCCTCAAGGAGGCAGTCATATGACCACTCCTTAAAAAAGCCCTCCTTGGATCCCAACTGTCCAGCTAACAACTGGCCTGTCTCAAACCTGCCCTTTGTGGGTAAGGTTATTGAAAAAGTGGTTGCATTGCAAATGGACGATCACCTTGTAACCCACAATGTCTATCAAGCTCTCCAGTCTGGATTTAGGAAGAGACATAGTATGCAGACCTCCCTTTTCCTGGTATTAAATGATCTCCTAATGGCAAGAGATCGAAAGGTTTGTACCATTTTAATTGTTGTAATTTTTATTTCGGAAAGACCTTTGAGCGTGAGCTCTTTTACAAAGGTTTCACATCAGGGTGGACAATAAGACAATACACATATTCAGTGGTTGCAGAGGCCTGATCATTAGGGATTAAACAATGATTACATGACAATTAGACAAATAGGAGAAAAAAACTGAGCAGCTGTAATTGAATACTAAGCTATTTTTAATCGGTTGCCCTAGGTAGCATACCCCATGAAACCTCCAAATCCATTGATAGACTACGGCAGAGTAACTGCATAGCGTTTAATGCTATCCCAGATAGTGAGAGGCTGGGTGACAGTGAAACAAGGGGGATTGGGTTTGAATCCAACTGCAGAGAGCGAGAGGTGGAGGGATAGTGAAACGGGGGGGGCTGTGAAGGGGGGAGCAGCTCCAGAGGGCTTTGTCGAGTATGGTGTGTGTGTGGAGGGGTTGGGGAGTACCAAGTGCATTTAAAGAGGACTGATAGCTTACTTAAGCCCTTGGCTAGGCTGGAATGGAGGCATGGTTCTCTAGGTAGCCCTGCTGGATGTTACCTTGGGGGTAGGCCTGTCTATCTAGTGGGGCCTGAGAAGCAGGTGCATTCTGAGTTAGACATTAGGTGCTGATTGAGGCCTACTTTGAATTGAGACAGACTGTTGTTTGTTTGTAATTCCATCAGGAGTTTATTTATCCAGGGGGGGCCCAATAGGAGAAAGCATGCTGCCCTAGTAAGGTTCTGCGGAATGGTATGGACAGTGCTCCATTCGTCCTCCATCTGGTGATGTGTGTTGAGAGAGAAGCCTCAAGCAGGGTGGGTTTTTTCCAAGGAGTGCCTTCTTTCCCAGGAGGCAAGTTTGGTATTTGATCCTGTATTTTAGGTTAAGCCAGTTTGTACGCTCATACAGGGTGCAAGTATGAGTGTAGTGATATGCACACAGGGTGAGCTGGTTTGCCCTATTGAGTGCAATTTGGACCCTTTTGAGCACTGTATCAGTAGCAGTTCCATAGACCACCAGCCCATAGTCTATCGTGGAGAGTATGGAGCTGGAGACTGAGAGTCGGAGTGCTTCTGGGGTGAGGGTTTTCTTATGCCTACAGAGGACCCCGATCTTTGTATTTACCACTTTGACAAGGGAGTCTACATGGTGTGTATAAGTGAGAGAGTCATCAATGGTGACTCCAAGATACTTGAACAAGTGCACCTGCTCAATCTGCTCACCAGCCTTGTTGGTGATTATGAGAGGAGCATGCTTGTGTTTGTTGTAGGGGCTGGATTGTAGCATGGCCTTGGTTTTCTTGTAATTTTGTTGCCTACTGAACCAGTCCTTGAGTTTATTGAAAGAGTTCTGTAGTTCTGTTTGTAGGGCAACCTGAGAGGTGCTGCTGCTCAGCAGCAATGCATCGTCTGCATACAGAATATGTTTGGTGTCACAGGCTGTGGGTAGGTCATTTACAAAGAGACTGAAAAGCAGGGGCCCTAGAACTGATCCTTGAGGGACTCCTAGGAGTACATCTCTGGAGCTGGATAATGTCTGCCTGATTTTGACTCACTGGCTCCTGTGTGTTAGGTAGTCAATGAGCCAATTCACGGCGTTTGGTGCCACACCCAATCTTTGGAGCTGGAGTACTAGTAGAGAGCAGTTGATGGTGTCGAAGGCTTTGGTGAGGTCAGTGAAGATGGACCCCACCAATTTGCCTTCATCTAGTGCCTTGTGTGCATAATCAGTGTATTCCAGCAGTGCCGTGGTGGTACTGTGTTTTTGCCTGAAGCCATGTTGGTTTGGGCAGAGCAGATTGTACTTACTGAGGTATTCTGTGAGTTGACTTGCCGTGATTTTTTCCAAAGCATTGGATAGTAGGGAGAGGATAGATATTGGCCTGCAGTTTGGCACCAGCACCTTGTCACCATTCTTATGCACTGGAGTTACCAGGGCTTGCTTCCATACCTCTGGAAATTCAGCTAGGGCCAAGGATTTATTAAATAGCATTGCTATGGACATAATAAGAATATCAAGGGTGAGAGACAGTAACTTCATGTCTAGCCTGTCACTCCCCAATCTGGTTTTGCCTAGGACTTTCCTCACCATCGTTAGGGCCTCCTTCACCGTCACCTTCTTAAAGTAGAAGGCTGGGTGGTTAATTATGAGCAGGTTAGTGCAACCTTGGTCCTCCACGGGCAGAAGGTAGTCTGGAGGCAGCAAAGAAGACAGGTCTGTAAAGGCCCGGTTAAAGGCATCAGCAATGGCTAGCAGATCTGAGGAAGATGAGTTATTAATGTTGAGCATCTTAGGGTGCTTCTTTTGATCTTTACAAAGGATGTTCTTGATGTTGTCCCAAAACCTCTTTCCATCTCCCCATGCATTGTTAAGCTGGGTCTGATGGAAATTGACTTTTGCAGGCCTGATAAGTTTGGTGCACCAATTTCTAGCCATTTTGTAGCACTGTAGGTCATGCTTGCTGCCTGAGTTTAAGGCTTTTTCCCAGAGGCAGTCCCTCTCCTTTAGGAGGGAGACGAGCTTGCCATCAATCCAGCCATTAACCTCCCCCTGAATTTTTCATTTTGTACATGGTGCATAGATATCACAGATGGAATTGAAGCACTCAGTGAAAAAACTAAGGGCCTGGTCCAGCGTAGGTGCCTTGTTGATGGGAGACCAGTTGTAGGCAGACAGGGCCAATTTGAGGGATCCAAATTTGCCTTTCTGCAGAACCCTGCTCTCGATGAGGCAGGGTGGGCTTTTGGCTAGTTTAGTGGTCCACGTAAAGGAGATTGGGGAGTGGTCACTTAGCACATCCAGGAGAACACTGAGTTTGGAGAATTGAGTCATTGAGCTAGCTAAGACCCAGTCAATGAGGATGCTGGTACCAGCCTTGTAGTTCTGCCTGGTGGGGTGAGTTACGAATTGCATGAGATTGTGGGAGGTGATTAGAACTCTGGAGGGTGTTGCCTCCTTACATAACCAGTTAATATTAAAGTCACCAGTCAAGATGAGTTCTGAGCCCTTTCTGAGTGCGCTAATTTCTTTCAAGAGGAAGGCATTCCTTGGCTTTCTTGGGGGGCAGGTAGGTTGTGGTGATGGTAAGGGTCTTGCCTTTTTGGCCGACTTGTATTTTTACCACTAGTAGCTCATAATCCTCCACAACTTTGGAAATGGGGAGGATGGAGCAACTCAGTGAGTTTCTGGCATACAGGAGGCAGCCACCACCTTTCCTGCCTATTCTATCAAGTCGAAATGCTTGGAATCCTTCAATGGCCACCTCACCATCTTTGATGCTACCCGACAGCCAGGTTTCAGTTAGGCAAAGTATGTCAGGGGCATGGATGGTCATCAGAGCCTGGAGCTGGTCAAATTTGGCAGTTAGGCTGCAGATGTTTAGCGATGCTATCTTTAGGCCATTCACTGTATGGACCCCCCTGCTCCTCAGGGTTGTTGGTCCAGGGTTTAGGTGAACATTGCCAGAGAGTAGCAGTAGCAGAAAGATAACCTTTCTGGCAGATAGGGTGATGTTTATCTTCCCTCATGTTTTCCGTCTCCTGCGCTTCAGGTGGGGGAGGTATCTATACGCCTGTGTTAAATTAGGGGGAAAGGTAACCATTAACATTACAGTTTGCAAGGTTGGCTTGGCGATAACTGTGTATGGGAGGTGCAGAAGGATAAAGAGCCTATCGCTACCAGAAGTGGTAGTGGCCATGTGTATACTTTTCTTCCAGTTTGCACCCAGTGAAGATTCTGAGTGGGGAGGTAGGGGTCCGAATTCATATATGGTACCAGTAATGCCAAAAGAGGTAGCGAGGAGTAGTAGTAGGTGGTTGCACCCCATGGTAGTTTGTTTGGTGTTGCTGGCCTGCTTAACTGCTAGCTGGTTTATAGTTGAAAAGGTATATAGTCAAATTAGGGTGAGGTCCCTAACAATAGGGCAGGTAGAGCAGTAATTGAGAGGAGTTAGATGGAGTGGCTGGAGAAAAAGTTGAGAGCACGCGTGTGATCCTGTGGGTGGGACTGCTTTAAAAAGGGGCAGTGTGAAAGTGGGTCAAGTCAGGTATTGAAGACAGGGAGGCCAATAGCTTGAAAATGTGTAGCAGTGGAGTGACCAATCAGCTGCTAGGCTGAGGAAAGGTGCGGAGTAAGGGTCTATTTAATACTGTGAGGAGGTGGGGGAGGGGGTGGGCAAAAAAATTCAGTCCAGAACACAGCACAGAAAGAGATTTCCCTGAGATCAGGAAGTGCCAGGTGCTGGAAAATCAGCCAAGGAGCAAAGCTGCCAATCAGTGCCTGGCTTCTCCACTGGGAATCCAGTCAAAACATCAGCATTCAAAACCACAAGTTTCGGAGGTCCGGTGCATACCTGAATCTGTACGGGGGTCAGTCTGTTAGCTGGAGAGAGCCAGGGCCACAGGAGCAGCTTGGGAAGCCCACAGATGGGTTATCTGAATCTGTCCAGGGGTCAATCGGGTGGTCTGTTAGCTGTGGCTTGCTTGGAGAGAGACAGGGCCACAGGAGCAGCTTGGGAAGCCCACAGATGTGGCTGTCTGTGTACCATCCTGGTCCTTCTTAATCTCTCAGTAGCCTTTGACCCTGTGGACCATGGTGTTCTTTTAGAGTCCTTGCAGATCCTTTGTGGGCTGTCAGGTACAGTCCTCAATTGGTTATGATCTTTCCTCGTGAGCAGATCTCAGAGTGTGGTCACTGGAATTTATCCTCTGATGCCCTCCTTCTGTCCTGTGAGGTCCCGCAGGGCCCCATATTGGCACCCATGTTATTCACAGTTTATATGTTTTATTGGGAGATATCATCATTAATCGATACAGCTTGAGTTTTCACTGCTATGCAGATGATACTCAGCTGTATTTGTCCTTTTTACCTGGATAGGTTGATGCAGTCTCAGTGCTTAACAACTGTCTTGCTGAAATCAAAGACTGGATGAGCACTAGCTGGCTGAGACTGAATCAGGACAAGACTGAAGTGTTGGTAGTAGACCCTGGTCATCCAGGGGCAGGTTTGAGGGCTGGGCAGGCATTGGGTCTATGGTTTGATGGTGTTCAGCTCACTACCTCAGACCTGGTGCAGAACCTGGGTGTTATTTTTGATGACGGCTTGACCCTGAAATCTCAGGTGTTGGCCGTTGTTAAATCCTCATTTTACCATCTGAGGAATATCTTCTGGGTGAAACACCTGGTTCCCCCCAGATGACCTTCTAACATTGGTCCATGCCTTCATTACCACTCATCTTGACTACTGCAATGCCCTCTACCTAGGGTTTCCTGGAGTTTATATGCACCGTTTGCAGTTAGTGCAGAACACTGCGATCAGGTTATTGTGGCTGGCTGTTCAGTGGCAGATCACCTACGAGGTTGGCTTGCTAACCTTTAAAGCCCTACATGAACAGGGTCCCAACTACCTGAAAGATCTCCTGACTCACTATTCCCCCCTTTGTCCTCTCTGATCCACCAATGAGGGATTGCTACAGATTCCCAAGGTTCATTTAAAAACCTCCGGTGCTCGTGCTTTTTCTTTTGCAGCACCAACCCTGTGGAATTCTCTACCTCGTTGGTTAAGAGAATGCCTGACCATCAATAGTTTTAAATCTATGTTAAAAACATATTTATTTACTTACCTTAGCCTTCCCTGACTGTTCTTAATTAATTCATATTTATTTTTTTATTGCTAATTTATGGTGTGACTGTATTTTAAAAATGTTCAGCACCTTGGCTCTGGAAAGACACTATAAAAATACATTTTTACTTACATAGTTTACTTACAATTCTGGAGACCACATCTCCGGAAGGACATAGACAGTGGAGATGGTACAGAGAAGGGCAACTAAACTGATGTTGGGTCTGCATCAGAAGCCTTACAAGGAGAGATTAAAGGACCTCAGCCTGCACACCCTGGAAGAGAGGAGGGAAAAAGGAGATATGATAGAGACCTTCAGATACCTCACAGGTGTAAATAAGGTACGGTAAAGAAGTGTTTTTGTTTTTAGGAAAAATGTGCTCAACAAAAAGGGCACATGATATGAAGCTGGAAGGGGGTAGATTTAGTAGGGATGTGAGGAAGTACTTCACAAAAAGAATGGTTGATTCCTGGAACAGCCTTCCAGGTGAGGTAGTGGGGGTGGAAACAGTGGTAGGTTTCTAGAATGCATGGGTTTGGCACAAGGGAATCACAGTGGAAAGGAAGGAAGGACAGGAGAAAGCACCCTTATCTGCAGTCAGATTCTATGTTTCTGTGTTTCTGCTCCCACCCCACCCCAGTCCCACTTTATTCTTTTTATCTTTCCATTTCCTATCCTTCTCCTTTCCCACAGTATGTCTTTCTTTGTCTCTTTTGATTACTTATGATGATAATTTAAATGCTGAATTAATGGAACTGTTTCCTATTGTGCATATATTGGTCAGTTATTATTTTGGTCCAGTATAATCTGACTTTTTCTAAATATCTCTCTGGATTAGAGGGGCACGGAAGTGCCCCTATACTTAGGGTTACAAATGCTCTTCTTTGTTTAAAACTCAATTTGTTCAATTTGATATTACTGCCATCCCTAGACAGAATAGCATTAAATTAGCCATGGGCTCGATGATCTCTGTACCCTATAAATGTGGCAATGATCAGTTCAGTGGTTTAAATGTTCTAAAAGGTTGAAAATGCATCCAAGTATAACAATGAAGTTTTTTCACTCACCTAAAGCAAAAATGTTATGTGAGACTGAAAATGAAACATAACTTTCAGCAAAACTGTCTTTCTGGGCACAGCCACTTTTTAGGGCTGCGGTGGGCATAGCCCTGCAGTCCTTTTACAGTCACTGAGAAAAGGACGCTGCATTCCTTTCAAACAAACAACATGTTGGATTGTGTCACAGTCACCTTTGTGTCTGTGAAGCAGTCCACCCATGCTGTCTCTACCGACTACAGCGCTGCACTATTTCACAGTGCTGGTGGTCATGGCAGAACACGGCACACTATGCTGAGTTGTGTGTCTTTGTCCACTCATATAAAGAAATGAGGGCAGGATGACAGTTCTGATTAAAAAGTTTGAAGTCTCCTTCCAGTATGGTTCACTGCTTTCCCTACATAATAAATACATGGACCATTCAAAACTGACTAAGTCCCATTTAATGTCTGTGTCAGAGGATGGCAGGGTACCTATTATTATTAGAATTGCTATTATTACCGGATCCGAGGGCAGGATAACAGTTCTGGTTAAAAAGTTTAAAATCAGTTTCCAGTGTGGTTCACTGCCTTCCCTGCACAGTTTCATAGTTATCTTACAAGTTCATAAGGCCAAAGCCCATAGTGAACTCGCCACCATTAATTAATGATGGCATTTATATTTTATTTCCTTCATATGGTCATCCAATACGATTTTAAATCTTTGCACAGTATCACTATTAACAACATATTTTGGTAATGAATTCCATATACTGGTGGTGCCCTCTGTGTAAAAAACCTCTGTCTTCGTTGGGTTTTATTAGCCAGGCATTTAATTTTATCTTTGTGTGATCTGGTATTATTTTCACAATCCTGTTTTTCTAAGCATATAACATCAAGTGTATCACTATGCAATGCATTGTATATATGTATAAGATCACCCCTTAATAACCTATACTTGTGAGAATATAGGTTCAAGGACTTAAGCCTATCCTCATATGGGAGATGTCTTAGATGCTGTACTCTCTTGGTAGCTCTTATTTGGACCTTCTCCATCATACTCAGAGCACCTACAGTAGTAGGAGTACAAAATAGGACACAATACTCCATGTGAGGCCTGACGAGACTTGTATAGAGAGGCATCAGGACTTCCGCCCTCCTACTTTTTATATGCCTATGTATACATCCCAGAATGGAATAGCATTTTTTTACTTTTCTTTTCACATGAACATCAAATGTCAGATTGTTGGTAATAGTTATACCTAGATCTCTTTCCTTTATGGTTGATTGAATTATTTTATCTTTCATAGTGTAGTTTCCCCCGTTGTTCTTTCCAAAATGCATCACCTTATATTTTAGTTCATTAAATGTCATTTTATTCTCATCTGCCCAGACACATATATTGTTAAAACATTCCTGAAATTTTCAGACTGATTCTGGATTGTTGACTATACAGGCAATTTTACAGTCATCTGCATACTTTCCCATCCAGACACAGTCACTTACTCTCATTGTTGATACAAGTATATTAAACAACAAGTGTCCGAGGACAGAACCCAGTGGAACTTCACTTGTCACGGGACCCCAGCCGGCCACGTACTACTACACGTTGTACTCTATCATTCAGCCATGAGCAAATCCATCTGATGATGTTGCTGTGAAATTTAAATTTACACAGATTTTCCAACAAGATTTTATGTGACACTGTGTCAAATGCCTTAGTGTAATCTAGGAAAACAACATTCACAGGCAAACCTTCATCAAGAGCCTCACTAACTGGCTCAAAAAAACTGATTAAGTTGGTTAAACACGATCTACCAGGTGTAAAGCCATGTTGTGTAGTATCACATGCTGCAGTTCTATGTATATGAGTATTCATTCTTATTTGAGTTATTCTCTGGATCATTTTACCTATCACAGAGGTCAAGATAATGGGCCTATAATTTCCAACAAGTTGTTTACTACCACTCTTACATATCAGCACAACATTTGTACACCTCCATTCCTTTAATGCAGTCCCACTATTTATTGACATATTATATAGCATTGCTAGAGGGCCAGACAACTCATTGACCATGTTTTTTAGAAATTTTGAGGCTATACTATCTGCAGCAGGTCAGAGTCTTCCTTCAAATTTTTTATGAAGTCCACTACTTCGTTTGTAGTGATGGATTCCACTATTCCTTCATTATGTAATCATTTGATTTCAATATATTCCTTAGGGATTAAAACATTCTGAAAGTAAGCATTTAGCTCGTTAGCCATATCATAATCCTTAGACACTACTTTTTGTATTTTTAACAGCCCTATGCAATTTTGGCTACCCTTGAGTGATTCAATATAATTATAAAAGCATTTTTTATTATTTTTTGAATCAGTTGCTAGGTGAAATTCTAGTTCTTGTTTCCTTTTTTAATAAGATTTTTAGTCTTTTTTTATCTGTTTTTTCTTTTTTAAAATGAATTGTGTTATGGGATTGCTTGTATTTTCAATATGCCCTATGGTTTTTGTTTATAACTTTTTTAATTTCATTTGTCCACCGTAGCAGGATTCTTTCTGAGTTTTTATCATATTTTATCCTCCATGGAACCCATGTATTTATACAATGCATAATCTTAGTTTTGATTATATCCCATTGGTCTTGTAAATTTGAGTTTTCTGTTAATTCCAGAACCCAATTCCAATTACGTAAATAGTTTTTAATACTATCATAATCATCTCTATTAAAATCTCTGATGTTTGTTTTTTTCATTATTACTTCCTATGGTCGTTATATTTAAATTAAGCTGCAGTATGTTGTGATCACTATCAACCAGTGATGGCAGGACTATTGGTTTAGAGTTGATATTGCAAATATTAGTCAAGATTAGATAAAGTACATTGGTTTCCCTGGTAGTTTTCAGGACTAATTGTTCAAGATTGTTCTGCAAAGTAAATTCCAAGTATCTTTTTTCCATAGTTCCTCTTGCTTCAAGCGTGTCCAATTGATGTTTGGCATATTAAAGTCTCCCATAAGAATATACTCATTGGGCACTTCCATACATTCAATTGCACTGAGGAAGGCCATATTACTATGGGAGTCCAAGCTTTGAGATCTATAACTCAAACCAAGAGTCATTCTGTTATTAATAAAAGGAATAATGCTTTCTCTGCATATTAAAAGAAATGAGGGCAGTATGACTGTTCCGGTTAAAAAGTTTAAAGTCAGCTTCCGATGTGGTTCACTGCTTACCCTGGCCTCATGGTGATCTGCATCATGGCACCACTTCTCTCTACCACATTACAATGCCCTACCCTATTAGGAGAGAAAACTGTTTAAAACATTAACAATTGTACCTCTTATTGAAAACTAAGGTACCACACTACAAGAGGGGGTTGATTATAGCATTACCCCATTGCTAACTAAAAACCTGCAGGGCTCTGATAGTGGAAGTGGGAGAGAGGCCTTCTGCTTAATATGGAGAAGCTAGTCATCCCTTAACTGACTATCTCTATATTTTACATCCTTACAAAATAAGAAAAAACTGCTACTGTGTTGTTTAATGCCCTCCCCATTCCCAGTAGCCCCTTCTGATCTTTTATTTAATTTCCTGTATCCACAGCTGTTGTTTTGTCCCTGTTCATCCTGTCCCTTAAAACTAGGCATTCTCTGCAAATTTGTAACTTCTGAATAAGATCCCCCCCACCTTGTATACTGAGATCTTTCATGGGCATGTGAGATGCCTGCTGTAGACATGCATTACATGTTTTGCACCGATTCTACTTTTATGTGGGGGACTTGAGAATATCTACACAGAACTTGGTTTCTGCCATGGCTCTAGCTCACTGCCTTCACTGACTGTCAGCTATGAAACCTGCAGCTTTATATCATTTTTTTCAATAACATTTTACACAACACTTAACCTCACTTAATATTTAACAGTATAGCTGGAATACATATACTGGAATGCAATACTTCTCTCCCTCACTGTCTCCGCTCAGGATATGCTGAAGTACTTCGATCATGGGGGCCCATGCTCAAAGACGCATGCAATACACATGAGAATGACGTAAAACGCAGCATGCAGCTACACAATGTGCAACACCAGCCTGCAATGCTGCATGCATGAATGACTCTGCATGGTGCTCAGTGGCTGCGTGCATGACGGGGTAAAGCAGAAAGTGCACAGCATGGAGGAGGATGACAGCAATGCGGTTCTTCCCATTGTCCCCACTATTAAATGCAGTGCTCCCCACCCCACGCAGTGCCATTACGGAGAATATGCACACTTGATGGTGAATAGTGAGGGTGCTGCACAGGAGGAAGAGCAAGGTGTGGAGTGACTCAAGACAGAGCAGCAGGCAGCAGGCCATGACCCTCAGAGGGCACACCTCGGTGCTTGTCCCCACTCCCCAAACTTCACAGGGGGCCAGGTAGCAGCCATGGTTACAGAGATCATGGCACACTAGCGTAGGCTGTATGGGTCACAGGCCCTGAGCACACCCACCAAGGTGAAGACCAGGCTGAGGCTTGACATCCACAGCACCATCAATACCGCCAAACTGGAGGCATGGATGCTGGAAGTCATTAGGCATAAATGGCATGACCTCTGTGCCACAGTCAAGCAGAAGCTTTTGGTGGCAGCCTGGGCACAGCAGGGCACCAGTGACAGATCCCCTGATGATGATACCTAGCTGACACACATTGAGCTCATGGTAGTGGACACATTTACAGAGGTGGATGTCTATGGTGAAATGAATGGCATAAACACCCTAGGTGGTAGATGTGACATGACTGGACACCTGCCTATGTGGGCAGTTGCCCATGCAGTGGACTAACAATGCTGTCACTTCCCCCCCTGAACTGGCAGTGCATGATGGCACCACAGAGGCGATGAGGTAGCAGTGCCAGGACAGAGCAGGAATGTAGCTGGCAGAGGATGATGGCTGCCAGGCATGGCAAGGCATTGGTGAGTGACCATGCCACATGCACACAAATAACACATGGTGCACCCAGCCATGACTGACCTACTGCCCCTCTCTCCCCACAGGGACAGAACAGGACACTGTTGCACCAATGAATGATGACATGAAGAAGGACATCAACCCCGGTGCTGCTGCACAGATGACCCAGGCAACACTTACCACCACTGGCAGAGGTGGAGGAAATGCAGAGCTGCAGATGACCAGTGACATGGCACACACCATTGGCTTAGCATGGCCCATGCTAATCGTGTGTGGTGGACCACCCGATGACATGGCCCACCCCAACTGACATGCCATGCATGTTGATGGTGACAGCCCATGGGACAGCCCCTCAACACGTGCCCCATGACATGGCCACACAGAAGCCAAGCAGGCAACACTAGTGGGATGATATGATGACTTGTGCCAACTTGATGCCAACTGCCGCAACAAGCAGTTGGGAATATGGAAGCACTACATGCCCTCACCACTGAGGTGCATGGCATGTGGAACAGTATGGATCACATCGTGATCACAGTGGAATGGTTGGTGGACAACATTGCAGGATGCAACATGGTGCATGGATGTCCTGGCCCCCACAACATATCGGAAGACACACCCATGGCCAGACCTCAGACACCACCCGGGAGCAACTGACAGGATAAGGACTACCCCAGACAGGAAGACACCATAGACACAACAAAGGTGACCATGGCAAGCACTGAGACAGCAACACATGAGAGGGAAGGCATGTGCAGCCAGGACACCGGTGATGTCCATGATGCCCCCGTGTGACATGCACCATAAGTGAGGTGGACAATCAGGCACAATACAATGTGCAGATGGGAGGCATGTGCCAGGGACACGGCACTGTGAGACAGCAGAATGATGGAATGAGCATAAGACATAGGTCCTCCACCCATCTGCAAGCCAGGCCCTATGACAAGCAAGGCCAGAAGCCTGCCACCACAACCATCACAGGCCCACAATACTGTGACAGGTGCACCACAATGTGACTGCAAGCATGGTGCACAGAGCCACACAACAGATGCACACCAACAGGGCCTGAACAGTACCTCACAGAAGCACGCACACACACATGGGCACCTCGCCCACCCCGATGCACTCTGACAATACACCCACGCCCATGTGCACACACCCCCACTTCCCATCACACAGTGACACAGAAGAATGGCCACACACACACACCAGTAGCACAGTACACAGGGTGCCCTCCCACATCCACCAGTGCAAAATGAACATCGGCATGCCCACACAGTGCACAAAGCCACCACAAGAGCCCCACAGTGCCATGTAAGGGGCATGCATGCATGCCATAGGTGGCCACACTGTGGACACTGTGGTGTACACCTCTGTGCCCTGATGTGCAGGCACCCCAACCCCTGCCAGGCAATAAGGGCCATGCCCCATCCCCACTGGTGTGCTCAGTGCATGGGCCATCATCATGGCCCTGCCTCTCACAGCCTCAACACATACACACCCACTCACATGTGACTGTGTGGAAATGCACACATTGTCACCCACCAACACACAGAATGGCTGTGCCAACACACAGAGGATGTGGTCACACATGATGGAACATGCCCTGCACAAGTGCCTCCCGCACTGCCCTGCCACCAGCATGGTCATGTCCCTGGTATGCAACAGCAGCACCACTAGCAGATGGCCCATTCAGCAATAACCCCCTGGTACTGGTACGCCATAACACATGGCAATGTTGTGTAGCATGGTGCACACCATGAAGATCCTGCATGCCTTCCCTGGTGACAGCATGAATATTCCACCAGTATAGTCCAAGCATCTGGATCTCATCTTCAGTAATCTGAAGACATGTTCAGTGATGTTCTTTACCCTACGATGAGCATTATTGTATGCTTCCTCGGCAGCATTAGCGGGCACAGGTATTTGGGTCATCAGGTTCGGTCCCAGGGGATAACCATAGTGACTTATGGAGGGAAAGGGGAGACAGTGTCATGGGGGTGCAGACATGCAGGTGAAGGTGTGTAACTGTCACATGGTGCATACATAACACTCACCCAGCAGCCATCCATGGATGCCCCCTGCATGTAGCATGGCACCAATGCATGATGTGTACAAGATGTATGAGTCAAGTGCTGACCCTGGAAACCTCACACACACATTTGTGAAGATGCCATGAGCATTACACACTGCCAGGGCATTAATTCTGTGGTACACCTTGCAGTTACAGTACTCCTCCTCCTCCTCCTCCTTGGGGGGGTGTCAGTATAGCAATACGGGTGCAGTTGATTGCCCCCAACATTTTGAAAATCCCATGGAGGTCATAAAATGCCTGCTTGACATTACAGACATCCACCACAGAGGTGGGGAACTGGATATGGGTGTGTGCATGTTCCAGGAGGATGTCTATGACCTCTGTCACTGCCTGGGACATGAACGACTGGCAGACACCAACCATGTCCCCAGTCACCTGCTGGAAGGAGCTGGATGCATAGAATGCAAAGGCACAGAGCACCTTCATCTCCATGGACATCGCCCTCTAGCATCATGTCTGCGGTGTGATCCTATCCCATACCAGGTCACAGAGGTTTGTGGTCACCACCCACGGTAAGTGGAACTGCTCCATGCAGTGCTCTTCATGCAGAGTGGATGTGACCAGCCATGGATGGTACATCCTCAGACTCTGCTGCCTTTACTGCAGCAGCCGCTCCTCCCCACCCATCAGTTTGAGGTGCATGAGTACACCTGGGCACATCGTTCAACACTGTGTGGTTTCTGGTGCTCCCCATGTACAGTCATGAAATATTGCTGTGTATGGCACTGTGTGCCTTTTAGGGTGTGTGTCATACAACATGTGCATGGTGGCTTTACACAGGTGGATGGCATGTGTGACAACACGTAACAGTACCATATAAGTGCTGCATGTGGCAGGGACTGGTAGTGTAAAGGATGGCAACAGCAGGTAGTACACAAGTGGAACACTTTCCACAATATCTGTGGTGGGTGGCAGACTCTGACTTTTGTGATTCTAGTGGCTATGGCACCCTGTGGGTGGTGCAGAGGCATGCATGGGTGAGTAGAGCTCTCACATACAGTACAAGACCCTATGCTGAACTGTGTTATCTGTGCTGCAACCTAATGCATCTCCCCCTCTCTTCCCAAACATTGGACTGGTGTGGAATGCAATGGAAGTTGGTCCTTGACTGGGTGGTGCAGCCAGATGGGGCATCAGTGATGGTGCTTCTACCAAGCAGGAGGAGGCAGCAGTAGAGACTGCCATTCCACTGTGCATGTCCCAGGAGTCTGTGGACAGCAGCCTTGGGTACGATGGGGTGCAGAACAACATCAGGATGCTCACTCACTGGAGGGTGACAGTCCCATTGCAGGTGGGTGCATTACGTGTGCATGGGACTGTAGTGGTGGGTGCAGTGGGTATGCAGAGATTGTGTCATATGTGACTGCCTGTGGGACACTGACCAATGGTATAGTGCGTGTAGGGGTCACATCATTACAGTTGCACTGGGTCTAATGGTGTCCATGGAGTAATACTGTATATATCTGGGTGGCCATTTTGTGCCCTAGGCAGTTGTACAGTCCAAACATAGTACAATGGCCTCATGTTTGTCAGCACAGTCCAGCACACTATGCTGCACTCATATGCATGCATGCTCATGTGTTTGTCCATATTTGCCAGGCTTCATGGTGCAGCCTCACATGCACTGCAGGTTGCCATTGGTGTGGCACACATGGCTGTGTGTTTTCCAGGCCCAGTCATGTGGCAGTAGTCCTTGCATATGTCAGTGAAGTGTGTCAATTGTGGCCCCTGTTCAGGCTTCCTGACGGCATCACATGCCATAAACTGGCAGTCTCTGCCACACTGTGTATGGCACTGTGCACCATGTGGCATTCACGGACATGACAGCACTGCATGTGTTTTTTTTTTTATTTAGTTGTTTAACCAGGAGTAGCACACTAAGCTGAAAGCTTTTTTACAAGAGCAACCTGGGAGCACAGGGAAGTTAAGTGACTTGCTTAGGGTCACACAGTATGCAAGTGGAAGCTGTGGGATTCAAACTCAGGTCTAGTCTGCTGGATGCCACCAGATTTGCAGCTCAGAGCCTTTAATCACCGTGCTATACTGCCTCCCTGTGTCTGCCATCCCATTGTGCATGTATGGTGCACAGCTTCACCTGTGTGATGTGGCACATGCCACCTCAGGGACACAGCATGCACCATTCCTTATGTATGACATTAAGGGTCTTTATTGAATCATTTGGGTTACATTACAGTTACACACGTATCTTTTAATGATGGACATATCACGTGTGTTGGAATGCTAAGTGTTCTGAATGGAATGATTTAACTGTTTTTTTAACGTGTGATTGGCTAATACAGTATGCGCTGTTTATGCCAAAATTAACCCATGGCTTGAAGTAGCAGCCAACCAATCAAGAAACTGAATGTTTAGAAACCATTGCATAATAGGTGGTATTGACACATGGGTTTAGTAGAGGGCAATGTACAGAGGGGTCAGAAGCGAAGAGAGCAGATGAGTGACCACCAGTGGGCTGTTTCATAGGTTAGGTAGGGATAAAGATAGGCTAGATAGCCTAATTGGCCATCTTCTGCCACCAACCTCTGTGTTTCTGTTTCTCAAGAAACAACAATAAGTGATATGGATTCCAAATGAAAGGGGGAAAGGCACTGCCAGATGTTAGAAAGAGTCCATTTACACAACGGATGACAGCAGTGTGGGAGAAGTTGACAAAAGATGCAGCAGAAGAAGAAATAGTAATGAGATTCAAATTGAAATATGATGAGTACTTTGGGTAGAAATGGCACTGTTGGATAAAAATGCTAAGCCCACAGGGGGACAGACTGGTTCCATGTGAACAGACAGTTCGCAAGTGCCCCCCCGCCCAGCTAGCCACAAAAGGTGCCCCACAGGGCTGCCCACTCCTTACCCCCGAGACATACAATAATTGCCCTGCAGGGGTGCCCACACCCCAGCCCCTGATATGTAAACAAAGCCCCTCAGGGCTTCCCATACCCCAGCCCCCAAAGTGCCTAATAGAGCCCTGTAGGGCTGCCCACATCCCCAGCCCCCCAATGTGCCAAATAGAGCCCCACAGGGAAGACAAAAAGATTGTGTGGGCTCAATCATCTATTATTTAGACTTAAAATGATTTATAATTGCTTAACAGAGTTAAGGGTGCTCCTTCAAGGGGAATCTATCAGCAAAACAATGTATAGCAGAGGCTTCTACAAAAGACAAAGTGTGCTCAAAAAATAAAGCATTAACGCTTAAGTTAAACTTTATGTTAAATTTATTGATTTTACTCAGCACACTGCTTTTTTTAAAAATGGAACAAACATCCCTTTCAGTCAAAAGGCTGCTAGACCACAGATTTTTTGCAAAGTCTCTCAATTTAATGCTTGCATGTTGCCTTTGCTCAGTCCATTTGGTTAAGAAAGAAATAGTCATGACGTTTTTATACTTTACATATCCACAGGGTATTTTCTTGGCTCACTTGCCTAATCCTTTTCTGGTTATCAGTCTTAATTTTCACCAAACAAATCATCATTATTGTATGTCTGACCTCTATTAATAATGTAAATTGAACGGAAATCCCATGCACAACAGAAGAAATCTTAAGATAATTCTAAAATTGTACAATGTAAGGTCTACTTGAACAGAACATCCACATACAAACAATAAAAAAAATTAAATCTACATTGTGTAACATTCCCACGAGGTACTTGAAACTAACTTATCCATCACAGTAAGCCTCATCACTGTGTTTGGAAGATAAAGTGTAGACTTCTTGATAGGAGAATAATGGACAAGTGGTAAAAATGCTGTTCTACATCACTTATTTGCTTAGAAGATTTTGTAGCACCCTCCCTCCATTTTTATTCCCTTTCTACCTCCCCTCCTCTCCCGTCTCATCCCCATCTCCCCTTGCTTTTCCCTTTCATATTTTGTGGTTTTGGACTTTGATATATTTATGAATTGGGTCTAAAGATTTTAATTTGTAAAGAAATAAATATCTCCCCTTTTCTCTCACTCCTCCATTTTCTTTTCTTTTTTCTGGTTTATTTTTTGAATCGTTGGCTTGGTTCATTTATTTCACAAGTTTATACAGTAGTACAGTACATCACTTTTTTGTCACCTTCAGTTTTATTTTAACACTACACATGTAGAGTATTATTCTTGAGCTAACTAATGTGACCTTTAATAACTTATAGTGCCTACATTTGAGTCAGATCCATATTTCTTTTTAATGTGTTTTTTATAATCAATTACTCATACATTTACAGTAGTAATCATGCTTTATTGATCAATCAAGAGATCTTTTAATAAGTTAAATATCAAAAACTGTAGTAACAATATATATGAGAGAAGAATTATATAATAAAAGGGAACTACAAAGAAAGTTGATATACTGTACAGTATGATCACATTTGTTACACAGGACAAACACACAGACAAAAGCAGTGATTAATTAGACAAATACAGTTCAACTGAAAAAAAGGCATTTCAAGTGTTACAATCAAGCTTCCTCTTAAGTACAGTACAAACTAAACTTGAAGTTATTTCTGCATGGCAGTACAAATTCAATAAGAATGCCCCCCCCCCAATTATTTCAATAAGCTGCACTAGAAATTGAGGCAATATACTGTATAAAACAATTGGTTCCTCCAGACTTAAGAGTGATTTAATTATTTCCTCCCCCACCATACAGTAGTCATATTGTTTAGTGTAGGACATAACTACTTATTTCTTACACTTTGACACCAATGGCAAAAGTAGATTGAATTCTGTAGCATTTCAATAGCTCCAGTTCTGCAAGTTCATGCAGTATTTTGTGGAAATCAATTTTTTTTTGGTTAGGTATCAAATATCTAACAATATAGTTTTATTGATACCAAACCTTAACATCGTTTTTTCTTCTTTTGGTTTAGAAGCTTTCAGGGCTATAAAATAACTTTGCAAGGACTGTGTTAAAATATTTGGAAATAATTCACAATGGTCCCCATATTCAAAAGTTAGCCTCAGCATGAATGGGGAAGCAACAACACTACCTTGGGTTTGTGCCAGTACACTGTGTGGGGCTATATTCAGAGGATCTTGGAGCAATCCTAAATCCAGTAGCATTAAGGTGCTACCCATACCACTGCACCTATTCAAATGAGGGGAAGGACCTCATGCATACTGGTGCAGCAGTATATTCAAAGATTTGTGGTGGTACTAAACAGTTACAGAGTGGTGCTGTTTGCCACCACTGAAAACCACATCTTATCCCAATACTAAGTCTGGACCCCCCCCCCGAAGGCAGGGCAACTGTACTGCAGCCATCTGCCCTCATGTCTAGTGTTCACCCCACCCCTGATCACCCATCTTTCACGTGAAGTACCCGTCTTTCATGTGAAATGTATATTCATGGTGGTCTAGTGGTCCCCCATCCCCAATTACACAGCCATAATGAGAAATGTATATCCCTGTTAGCCTAGCAGTTCCCCAATCTTTTTCATCCATCTATCCATCATGTGAAATGTATATACCTCATAGTCTAGCAGTCCCACCCCTCCGCAATTGCACAACCTTCATTTGACAGCACTATCTCTGGTATTCTAGTGGTCCCCCCACCCACACACCTGCAGAGAACTACCACCCCACATCCCCCTCACCCCAATCACCACTTGCCATGTGCCTGTAGCAGTGCAGCAGCTGACACAGCTCTCCATTCATCATCTTGACTGACCACCATGTGGCCATCACAAAGCACGATCACATATGTGCTCTCATTCTGTGACTGACCAACGGCAGCAAGCCGAGGAGGTGAGTGGAGGGTTACACCTGCTACTGCACCACTCCAAGCATACAGTGAGTGGTGATCAGGGTGAGGGGGTGCAGGGCAGGGATCCCCTGCTGGAGGGCAGGTGGGTGGACCACTAGACTACCAGAAATATTTCTATCAAATGAAGGATTGGCAATCAGGGATGGGGAACATCTAGACTATCAGTGATGTACATTTTACATGCTGGATGGATGATAATGGGGGTGGGATGATGACTAATCCACCAATGAAAAATAGTAGTGATGGCATTATCACTTAGGGGCTGCTACACAGCATGCAAATGAGCCTAGAATGGACATGCAGCTGGCCCCTTAGCACCTTCCATGCCCAATGAGATAATTTGCATGCTCAGGTTGAATATAGCCCACAGGAACCCTGGCACTATCCCATTTCAGGCAATGTGTTCTCCTGTGGGTCAAATGCAGCCCTGGTCAATTTTGGCATAGCACAGATCCACTTAGCACTGTACCAACGTGGTCTGATATTCAGACAGTTTGTGCACTCTTTTGGCAAGCACTAACTAGCTGAAAATCACTCAGAGCCAGCTGTGCTCTACCCCCAACATGGTATACCATCACCGCAGGGAATCTGACACCGTGAAGACCATCACAGCGACAGGAGTTGGGCAAAACTCTCTCATCTCTGTGATGGTCTGTGCAGTGATTGAGACAGCCTAGCTCAGTGTTTCACCCCCCGGTCCAACTCTGACTCAGAGTTGGAATCCTAGAGACTGTGGGGTGTGGGGGGGCAGAGCCCCCCACATGGGTGGGTTTGGGGGGTGCAGCCCCTCAATAGAATGCACTGACATCCCCGAAGCTACAATGCTGACAGTCAGCATGGTAGCTGTCACTGTAGGGGATGTCAGTGCTAGCGCTGTCAAAGTGCTATGGTAAAACCCCCAAACACAGTGCAACAGGTTGCACTTGTGGCTGTCTCTGAAAACAGGGTATATTATATTTTATTGGATAAAAGATTTAAGTTGTGCAGGCCCACTGGTGCAGAGGCATGGTTGCTGTCTGCAGCACTGATGACCCGGGTTCGAGAATGGACTCGAGAGTTGGAGGGCCTACTGGAGGGAGTAGGACTGAGCATCCAGTAGACTGCTCTCTTACTCTATGGGAGGTGGGGTTGAGTGTCTGATGCATGACAGACCCCTGGCAGAGGCTGGGGTTCCACAGCAGTAGGCACCTGTACATTTGTGGGTGGGGAGGATGTGGGTCATCATTACATGTTCCTGCCCCCTTGGGGTTTCACGGTTTACTAAAAATGCTGGGCCCCGCCAATGAGCTGGCTCCATTGCTGTCCCCTCTGCCCACCAGAGTTCACCAAATCAGCGGCCCCACTAAGGGGGGGCAAGCCCGAGTATGAGGGGGTGGCTTATCAAGCCTGTTGAGCCCACTGGGTCTTGGGGAGCTGGCACATAAAGTATTATAATAAATAAATAAAAGATTTCAGTTGTGTCAGGCACGGAGATCAAGTAATCTTCTCTTGACCAGTGTGCCATATGTTACATTTATATAGATATTCTTCAGCAAGTAACTCCATAAATAACTTAAAACATATAGATTCAGGAGTTCCCAAATTTTATGTAACCCTCTCTTTTTCATTGAACACATCTCTTCCAGAAATATTTTTGGTAGCCAGTCTTGGGCATATTTGTTCGAGTCATCCAGTAGTTAATTATATTATTATCTATTAGTGAGGCTAGTGATGGCTCACCAAGCTGTATATGAATAATTACTTTAGGGATACTTTGGATTAGTGACAATATAGTTTCATGGACCATAGTAAATGGAGTGTCTAGGGTAGGCATTTGTCCAGTCCTCATGTTTCAGCCCTATAGGTTGCCTGCAAAGTTCCTTTAGCCCTGGATGCTCTATGGGTATGCCACAATGGTGCCATCTCCATATTTTGTTTTATTAAATCTGACTAGTCTTGTTATAGATTGAGACAGTATAGCTTTTAAAGATTCAATTTGTGCTAGGGAAATTTTATACAGAAACAAATCTCCCTTTGTATTACCTTTCCCAGATGACATAAACATTGTTTTATCAATAAAAGTCTATTTCAAATCACAAACAATGAATTACAAGTGCTTCCACTAGGTTTTGTACATACCCTAAGAAGGAACCCCTTTTACATTGCTACAAAAACCCAGTGATCTATACCACTGGTGGGATGCATTACCAATATGCCTTTTACCATATAGAATAATAATAAACTGTGGTATTTTGTATTCACACAAGTTTTTTTTTCTTCTTTTTACTACACATTAACCTAAATAATTTATCCAAATGGCATAATATCAGGAAATCAAGTCCATAATTTACAGGCTTCAAATTCCAACATTTCCAACAACCTTAAAAAAACTTGATTTATTCTATTCTGCTCTTTATTTCTTGTAATTTTGTGATTATTATAGTTTTACCGTTAGTATCAAAACTGCATTTCTTACTACAAATGTTCTGTAGCCTGAAATCATTTGATAACTTAAAAGTTTTTTCCAACAGTGCTCAACAGCCCAATGGCCTGGGTTTGGTGCAATGGTGTGCTCTCAGACTCATTCCCAAGTCATGGCACCAGGCAGGGCTGTCCATTATCCCCGCTTATTTTTAATTTATATATAGAACCCCCTATTCGAATGTTGGTCTCTTCTCCGTACCTTAGAGGTGTTGAGGTGGGGGTGCAACGACACCTTTTATTGGCCTATGCCGATGCTTTATTACTACACTTGGAAGAACCCATAATAGGTATCGTAGCCTTATTAGAGGAAATTAACCTCTTTTCCAGAGTCTCCTTTTAAAAACTTAATCTCTCGATAACCAGAGTCTTCCCAATGAATGCCAGGATTATGCAAGGTGAAATAGAAGAATTTGGTCAGGTGTGGGAGTCAAAATCTTTGACACATCTGGGTATCAAAGTAACTAGAGAGGTATCTACAATGGTGAAGGAGAATTTTGCAAAATTAATGGTTACAGTGAAAGCAGATCTCGACAGGTGGGGAGCCCTCCCTATTTCACTATGGGGGAGGATTTACACTGTTAAAATGAATATGCTCTCTAGAATCCTCTATCCTATGGGCATGCTGGGGCTCTTTCTTCCAAAGACCTGGTTTGTTAAACTACAAAAATTGTTGAATTCTTACTTGTGGAAAGGAAAAGGAGTTAGACGAGCGTATTTTAAACTCACAGCACCAAAGTTACAGGGGGGGTCTCTCCTTCCCCTCCCCTCGTTTTTTACTTACTATAGTGCACATCACATTAGTAAGTTAAGTTACTGGACCTGCACACAAGAACCATGTGGCACAGGATCATATTTACCACCCTGGCTGGACATAGAGGAGTACCTGGCCTCTACGAATTACTGTACCCTAGCATCTTTGGTTTACTCTTCCGCAAAGTTTCTCCCCAAGTCCCTAAAGGATACCCCAATGGGATGATCCCTCAAGGCTCTACACCAGGTGCAGAAACATCTGGTTCTTAACTGGCATAAGTCCCTTGAACAGCTGATAGTGGGCAATCCTCATTTCAAAATCAGAAATAGGCCCATTTCTTCTTCACAGTGGGCTCTTCTAATACAAGCCAAGCTCCTGGATGTAGCCCTAATGGGGGAGATGCTCCCCTTTCCTCAATTTCAACAGCAATTTAATATTCATGAGAAGCATCTCTTTAAATATTGGCAAGTTAAACAGACTCTGGTTTCTTTTCTGGGGATACTGTCGGGATATACTCCTCCAAAAAAAGAACTCTCTTCCCTTTTTTAGGTGGCAGAGCAACCACATCTGGTGTCCAGGGTATATAAAGTGCTACAATCCCTAGATTTTCACCTGCCCCAAGGCGAATGCTACTACTGGACCCAAAAGTTATCCATTGCAGAAGATGCTTGCATCTGGAAACAGATTTGGTGTAATACTTATAGATTTATTAAGCAGGACAGACTTCAGTTAGTACAATATAATATTATGTATAACTTATATTTCACTCCTGAGAGATTGCATAAAATGGGTAGGCTACCCTCTTCTCAGTGTCATTGTATCTAGCAGTGGGAGGGAACCTATACCATATACTATGGACACGTCCAAAGGTTCATAACTTTTGGCATGCCATTAGAAGATCCTTAGACCCAATATTGGGACTTGACCCATTGTTTGTACCTGAGGTCTGTCTGCTTAGTAGTTATCCCCTTGATACCTTCAGAGCTCAGAAGGCACATATAGCCTTGGTATCTGCTGTGGCCAAATTAATTATCATGAGGTACTGGAAGGAGGAGTCCTTGCCACCTGTGTTGCAGTGGCATAAGGAAGTTTTATTGGCTCTCCAGTTGGAACGACATATTGCATTGATGACCAATTGACTACAAGATTATCAAAGCAAGTGGGGTTCCCTTGATGCTTTGCTTACTGTCTGGAAACCCTAGAAACTAAGTCTGCCCACTTAAAAAGTATGTTCTCCTTGGATTAAGGACACTACACTTGGCACAAGGGAGGGTTAGGAAAGGGGGAGGGTTAGTGGGATTGTTGGTTAGATTAGGATTATATGGTTTTATTTTGTGTTTATTTGTGTAAAATGCCTGATGTATGCAGTCTCATTATAATGTGTTGCAATCTGTCAATGTAACCTTGACTGCTTCCTTTATGTTTCCTAATGTTCAAATAAATTTGAATAAAGTATATTGAATAAAAAAAAAGAAAGTCAGAGACATATGATGAGGCATACTGGGGTGAGTAGACAATATCAGAAATAACATATATAGCAGCAATCCAGGAATAGGAAGTTGGTAAGGTATAGGCCAGATGGAGATCAAAAATGTAGCAGAGTGAACACAGGAATTATGAAGGGCTAATTAAAACTAAAAATGATTATCAAGTGCTGATAAGGATTTAGAAGAACAGAAGTTGAAAACACAAGAGTGGGGGTGGGTGTTGGGGGAAGGACAGAAGAGCTATGCTCTTCTATCCTGCTTACAGTGTGGAGGAAAGGAAAGGAGGGAGAGAGTGGTGGGAAAGTCAAGAACTAGTCCCCCTTAGGATGCAGGGAACCCGGAAAGGGGACAGAACCTAGTGGTGAGGGAGAAGAAAGAGGGAGGAAGGGTATAAGGGAGAGAGGAGGGGCTAGCTGAGAATGATTCCCCATCAGAATGCCAAGAACCCTGCAATGGGACAGGACCTGGTGGAGAAGAAGAGGAGGGAGGGAGATGTGGGTAAGATGGAGTGGCAAGCCAAGAACTATTCCCCTTCAGGATGTTGAGAACCCAGCAAGGGGACCGACCTGGCAGAGAAGGAGAAATGAGAGAAGGAGAGGAAGAGGGAACCCAGAACTGTTCCCCTTCAGGATGCTGAAAACTCTGCAAGAGGAGAGGACCAGGCAGAAGAGGAGAGATAGAGATAGAGAAGAGAGAGGGGAAAGGGAAGGCAACCAGAACTATTCCCCTTCAGGATGCTGAGAATCCTACAAGGGGACAGGACCAGACAGAAAAGGAGAGAAGGAGAAGAGAAAGTGGGAGGGGAAAAGGCAGCCCAGAACTATTCCCCATCAGGATGCTGAGAATCCTGCAAGGGGACGGAACTTGGCAGAAAAGGAGAGAAGGAGAGGGGGGGAGTGGAGGGCTAGTAATGGGGCAGCATAGTGGTGGGGGTAAGAGAAGGGGAAACAATAGTGCAGGAGACTACAGCTAGGGGTAATCTAGAGATGGCGAGACTGAGCATATGGGGGTGAGGAAGAGAGGTGCCAAGGGGGAAGGGGATGAGAGGATTGGCAGGAGAGGCCATGGGAGGTTAATTGGGAGAGAAGGGTGATTAGGTGTATTTACAGACATGAACAGTGTGCTTACGGAGGAGGAGTGAAAGGGAGTGGTGGAATTGCGCAGAGAGCATTTCTAGCTGGAGGGAGTTCCAGATTTTGGGAAACTTATATGAGAAGGCTGAGCAACCTGACGAAGTGCAACAGGGAGGGAGGGTGAGGGTTCTGTGGGTGATGGTGCAAAGGGTATAGAAGGATGGGAGGGGTGTTGATAAGAGGAAGGACAAACAGAGCGGAAAAGAACCATGCCGGAACTTTCCAACTAGATTAGTGATGTGTGACATGTACCTGGCATGGAGAGAGGGAAAGCAGAGTGAGGAGTAAAGGTCACAGTGATGAGTACATGGGGAGCAGCCAAGAATGTAGTAGCAGAAGGAACTGAAAAGTGTGTTCAGTCTGGATAAGGTGGTTTTAGAGGAAGAGCTGTAGACTATGTCCCTGAAATCAAGGATAGGAAGAATCATCTTTTGAACAATTTCTCTACTGGCTTGTTGAAGGAGACAGTTGTGGTGTCTGTACAGGGCATCGAGTCTGGGGCATAACTTATTATGGGTGGCATCAGTTTGTACCCTAAGTCAAGATTCATGTCTAGCCATAATCCAAGGTACTTAAATGTGGCTACATTGAGCCCGAGAGGGTGTGGAAGGTGGGAGTGAAATCCAGCCTGGCCAGTTTTGTCTGGAGGCGAAGGTCATAGATACTGTGTTTTTGAAGATCGTGGAGAGTTGGTTTGCGTTAAACCAGTATTGGACATTGTTAAATTCCAGCTAAAGGTTGGTGGCCACCTCAGAGGGAGAGCTACTGAAGGAAAATAGCACAGTATTGTCTACTGTACATATTTTACCAGGAAGGTGGACTAGATCAAAGCTTCATTTTAAGCCATGCCTGGGGAGATTGAATTCACACTAGGTCTGACAATGCATGTTAACTACTCATATCACATACAGGCAAAAATCACACTGTAAAATTTCATATTATACAAAATATATATAATTACATACAATATAGCATAAGTGGATTCCACTGTTTCTATAATAGAGACATTTCATCAGGTAACAACAGAGCAATAGCAGACTGACAGAACTTTTAAATGTTACCACATGTTTCTTTTGAAAATGCTATCTTTTAAATCAAAATCCATTCCCATTTCATATGTATTATTTAAGCTGTAGGACATAACATGGTGTGTGTTATTGTGTAATACCATCATGCCTTGAGTGGTTGAAGCACGAAGTCGCAGGCTGAGTGCATTCAACACTACAGAAGTGAAGGTATTACACACTAACACACATCTCTGAAGTGCCTTATTGCTATTATGCAATGGCATGTTGAATAAATATATATATATATATATATATATGGAATACATGATGGGCAGGAGTGGGATATGGAAAATATTCTCACTCCTGCCGAGTGAGCTGTGTATTCTCACGAGTGCCGAAGGCATGAATGAAAATACACAGCTCACGAGGCAGGAGTGAGAATATTTTCCATATGCCATGATCTGCCCATCATGTGTGTGATTTATACCACAGGGGTGAGAGCTGCAGGAACATTTTTTCTGAGTCTGTGTATTTCCTGCTCATTCTGTGTGTGCTGTCAGTGTGTGTGTGTGTGTGTGTGTGTGTGTGTGTGTGTGTGTGTGTGTGTGTTCTGGAGGGAATGGGAGTCAGAAACAGAGGTGAGTGTGTTTTACAAAGCTAATTGAGTGAGTCAGAGGCTCAGTGAGAAAGACAAACTGCTGCAGGTAGTGCTGAGAAACAGAACGTGCTTTGTAAAAGACTTTCATTTAGAATTCAGGTTGTTTTGAAGCTGAGATCAGCACAGTAATGGGCTAGCAATGTTAGAAACACAATGGGACATAGGTGAGAGTCTTTTGCAAAGCTAATTGAGTAAGTTGCAGCTTCAGTGAGAAAAAGAAACTTTTTCTGAAGCAGTTTCCTTTAGAATGCAAGCTGCAGTGCATTATCCTCACTTTGGTGGCATCAGCAGAGTATGGATAAATGTCGATATCCTCACTCTGCTGATGTCATCAGGATTTATCCTCACTGCAGTGGAAATAACACAGGTTATCATACTGAGAAAGCTCTCACGGCCGTGGTATAGATATATATATATATGTGTGTGTATGCATGTGTATATATGTGTGTGTATATATATATATATATATATATATATATATATATATATATATATATATATTTATAAAATAGGTAGGTAAAATCTTAGAAATCCCACTTATATAATTGGACAGAACACATCATATAACCGTGCATTATTTCCCAATGACTGCATGCCTTCCAGTACGACTGCACGCCTGAACTACTTTCCAGCCCTCAAAACCTTCTCACCAGCAGTAGGACCATTCCACAACTGGTGCAGCTAGGCACCCACACTAACACACATATGCAACTGACACCCACAGGCATGACTAAATATACCAGTAGTAGTCCCACACTGTACAAACTGATGTACTTCATCATGCCATTAATGTTTACATAAAATGTAATTTAAAAATCAAATCCTGCCTGCTATTTTCACAGTCTCTCAGTGTAGAACCACTTTTATTACTGTAACCACTGTGACCAAGCAGTCTCAATCCTAGTAAAACATATGGTGGTAGCTGATTAAGACAAACCTAACTGTATATAAAAAAGCAGGAGAACATACATTTTTTAATTGACTTCTCTTAATTTGTGTGAAAAAAGCTGCATTTGTAGGGAGAGTACCGCAATCGTGGAGGACTTTCACTTTCATTGCCGAAATGTAGTGTGACCGAGCGGTGCACATTGCAGAAAGTGGGAACCTGTTAAGAGTAGAAAGTAAGCCCCTCTCTGTTTAAAAAATAAGATAAGTGAGTCCCTTCTGTTAGTTTGTCTTCCCTTTGGGTAATTGAAGTCGCATACTGTATGCAGAAGGGAGCAAGGATAGACTGAGCAAGTCGGTAACTTTAGGAAGGTAGAAGGAAGCCAGAGCGAGTGTTGCCATAGCAACACTTGCTCTCACTCATCTACCTTCCTAAACTACATTTCGCTCAATCTATCCTAAACTCCTTCACATACAGTATGTAACTATTTCTCAGCGAGACAAACTAGGAGGGTTTCGCCCGCAAACGAAGAGACACTACTCTTAACTGGTTCCCACTGCAATGACATGCCAGCTTCCGATCACGCTGAACCGACGTAATGAAAAATCACGTTGACTACTCTCTGAAATGTCACTCTCACCTGAAAGAAACTAACTTAAAAACAACTAGTTTCTCTTACTTTTTGGTACACAGGCAGGGTTTGTTAAATCCTCTACCATATCATTTATCAACTACATTTCAGCAATTACAGTGAAGGTGTTCCCCAATCATACTCGCCTCCCTAAAAATTTCTCTTACATTTTTCAACACAACCTTATTTTAAACCTCTGCCAACATATCATTTATTTACCAGCTAGAGAGAGGGACTACTTTTTCCAGCCACCACAAATAAAATCTGTGGCCATTTTATAAGATAGATAACCCACTCTAGGATGTGTGGTCGCTCTTTGATATACGCATGCCTTGGGTGGTTGAATGCACTCGGCCTGCGGCCTCGTGCATCACAATGCACACCAAGGCGTGCGTATATCAGAGCATGACCGCACACCCTAGAGTGGGTTATCTATTACATATATACATATATTATGGTAGCATGGTAGTGCTACCATAGTTAGGGTTGAGGAGCCATTTACATGTTAAACCTAAAATTTTGCACCTTAATAACTTTGCAATTGTTTAACGGAGTTGCTTGAAATTTGGAATACATGATCAAGAACTATAGATCTTGATATCTGCCAACTTTTGTACTGTTTGGATATGCAGCTGTGGAGTTATTAAGCATGATCTGCACATGTTTATGCTTTTTTGGAATTCTTTGGTCATCTCCACAGGTTGCATGGTTTGTGTGACCGGTCCAAAATCTTCAGGGACTGTGCAGTCAGGGTCCCCGATGTGCCTTTTGAAGATTTAATGAAAAAATATTAAACGGTTCAAAAGTTATTCAAACAACAAGTTCCCATTATAAGTCAATAAGAAAAGTTAACAAAAAGTTTGACAGTGTCGCAAATGCAGTTTTTACTTTCGCAAATGGCCCTTTTAATGTCACAAATCTGCCATTTTGTTTTCAGTTAGCGATCAGAAAAATTCTTGGCATTTAAATTTGGGAGCCTCTAGCAACCCAATTCTTTTTGTATTCACCTAGTCAGACCCTGAGGATGCTAGGCATGTCTTTATTTTGGGGTAAAACATCCCAGAAATATGTTTTTCACATTTCTGGAAAAAGCACTTTGGCAAAGTAGTGTCGAACGTGCGACACTGTCGAATGAATTTGCGAAATCTTTTGCAAAGTTCAACAGTACTTTTCCAGGATGTGTGAAAATAACAGCAATTCGTTGTCACTCTGCTGCAAAAGAACGGTTTTGTCTTTGGGGCTGAAATTTGGAAGGAATACAGCCAACATCTCATAGATGTGCATTTCTGTATTTCAGTGAAAAAATATTACATGGCGGCAAAATGACGCCACTCCAAAGTTGACACTTTTTCCCATAGGATAACATTATGGCATCTGCTGCATTAGAGGAATCCTTTGACGCCCTGTTGCAAAATAATGGTTTGGTCTTTTGGGATGAAATTTGCAGGGAAGAAAGGTAACATACCACAGATGTGCCTTTCAGTGGTTTGCTGAAAAAATATTACAGTGAGGGAAAGTTATGGGACTGCGAGTTTGTCTTTTTTCCCCATAGGATAACATTATGGCGTGTGTTGTGCCTTTTGAGGCCTGTATCTCGGAAACGGTGCGAGATACTGACTTTTCATCATAAAAATGCTTAGCCCCCTAATGAGGGGCTAAGTGCAAAACTAGTCAAGAAAGTGATAATTAAAATGACTTTTACATTTTTTTTCTTTGTCATACGGTTCCTGAGATATAAGCAATTTAGTACTCCAAGTCCTCATTTTCTGTTCCGAGAGACATTATTATGCATACATTCTTTGTACTCACTGTTTTTCTATATGCAGATTTTGGGGAATACTATTGTGTGTGTTTCTATAACTGTTACCCTTAGTGCTTCTGGTTGTGGTTCTGTACCTGTTTCAGTTACTTTTCGTGTCTATGCCTCCTTGTGCGTTACTGTGTGCGTTTTCATTTGCGCTTGTGTTTTTGTAATTTTAACCTTTGGTGTCTACAGTACTGTTTATCTTTGTGTTTTGTTTTGTGCTACCATGTGCATTAACATTTGCGTTTTCTGGCACTGTGTAAGTATGTGTGAAGACATCTCGTGGTGGGAGCACAGGGCCTCGGCGTTGTATTACATGCAGGATTTTTTAGTACTGTTTATCTTTGTGTTTTGCTTTGTGCTACCATGTGCATTAACATTTGCGTTTTCTGGCACTGTGTTAGTATGTGTGAAGACATCTCGTGGTGGGAGTACGGGGCCCCGGCGCTGTACTACATGCAGTATTTTTCAGTACTGTTTATCTTTGTTTTTTGCTTCGTGCTACCATGTGGATTAACATTTGTGTTTGCTGGCACTGTGTTAGTATGTCTGAAGACATCTTGTGGTGGGAGCACGGGGCCCGAAGAGCCCTGCGCTCCTGGCACTGTATTACATTCAGTATTTTTCAGTACTGTTTATCTTTGTGTTTCACTTTGTGTTACCATGTGCATTAACATTTGCATTTGCTGGCACTGTGTTAGTATGTCTGAAGACATCATGTGGTGGGAGCATGGGGCCCAAAGGTCCCCAATGCTCCCGTCGCTGTATTACATTCAGTATTTTTTAGTACTGTTTATCTTTGTGTTTCACTTTGTGCTACTATGTGCATTTGCTGACACTGTATTAAGACATCACATGGCGTGAATGTGTTTATGGGCACTGTGTTAGTGTGTGAAAGGACATCACATGGCAGTTGCATGGGGCCCGTGTTACTGCTGCTGTATTACATTCAATATTTGTCAGAGTAATTTTTAAAAAGAAGGGAAATTAGAGAGAAACACTTTGTTTACTGTTTCAGTTAGTGTTGTTTGTCAGTGACAGAGGTGAGGAAATTTTGTATTAGGGCTCAAAAGCATAAATGTGCATTCACCCCTCACCCCCTCTGAGCACCAGTGGCACACAAAGAGACACACAGACATGGGAGTGGGGGGGAGAAGCAAGGCAACAGGCCCAATCACAGACAATCAGCAGGAGGTGTGAGGAATAATATAAAACTAGTGCACATATTGCATACTGAGTGGAGAGACACAGTAAGAATACGCCTATATAAATGAATAGTGTGGCTTTTTCATTGTGGCTGTAGAGAACTTAACACACTTAGGAGTATTATTGCTGCTGTACATAACTTAGTATGCTTAGGAGTTGCATGGTGTAATGGGGTAGGGGACTACTCCTACATACCTGTTTTAGCATGTGAAGTGAAGAGGCACAGGCAAAGAAGGGTGATGTAGATCACTTGTAGACTTCCATGATGTACAGTGTAGTTAGCACAATTATCACTTAAATTGCCTTGGCCAGGTAATGGTTTCCAAACTGTGACAGCAAGTACTGGATCCTTAGTAAATACCCATAATATAGCTGAGGGTATGGACATCTATGGTAGTTGTCAGTGATTGCAGGGACACTCAAGTAAACATAGTTATTGTTTGTGGGGTGGATCAGAAGGGGTAATGCTTCACCTAAAAAATGTGTACTGCATCATGAGTACTGATGTAGAGAAAGAGTGAGGCAAAGGATATCAATGGTATGCCTCTTATTTGTTGGTTGACAGAAGTTTACACAGTTAGTATTCATATGGCCTCACCCAGGGAATTTTTTATGCATACTTGTTACTGACTGTGGCTGTACAACCACAACTTCATGGACGTAGTTAGCAATGTTGCATATTTCTCAACAACAGCTACTGCAGTCTGATTGTAGACTCAGATGAAAAGTAAGGGTGGCTCATGCTAGTTGATTTAGCTTGGAATTACAGGAACTCTGTCAGGCAATGTCTGAACTCCTGGCACAGGTACTGCATACTGAGTTGAGAGTACAGAACAAAATAGCCAAGGAGATGAACAGTGTCATTGTGTTACTGTACTTGCAGACCACTTGCTATATGCTGAGTGAACAGTCAGAGGAAAAGATAGGCAATGTACATCAGTTGTACAGCTCCTTGATTACAGGAGCTGTCCAGTTAGTACAGTTATCACTTGAATGGATTCAGGCAGGTGATGTGTCTTCAAACTTGACAGCAGGTACTGCATTGTTAGTGCAGATACACAATAGAGATGCGGGTATGGACATCTCAGTGGAGATACACAACACCTGTGAGGGTATGGACATCAATTGTAGATATCAGTGATTGCAGGGATAGTGAAGTTAGCTGAGTTAGGATTTGCATGCATTTAGGCAGCTAATGCTGCTCTTCCCCAAAAAATATGTACTGCATCATGAATGGTGATCCACAGGAACAATAAGGCATTGGAGATCAATGGCACAGCTCTGTAATTGTAGGTACAGTGAAGTTAACACAGTTAGGAGTTGCATGGGCTCAGCCAGGGGATTGCAGCACACATAGAAGTTACTGCATCCTGAGTGTATAGTCACAGCTGGATAGTGTTACATTGTGATGCACCACACCTCGCTTCAGCAGGTACTGCCTGCTAACTGGAGAGGCACAGGAAAAGTAAGGGCAGTACAGACTTCTTAACACAGTTAGGAATTATGTGAAGTGTGTTAGGCAATGTGCCACACGGTAGCCCACATGGTGGATATTAAGTGGAGAGCCATGCCAAAAAATAAGCCCATGGACATGTAGTTGTGCTAGTATTTCTTACAGTTGATTTGCATGCTTAATAGAAACAATAGTTACATTCTAATGTTATTATGTTATGGCTCAGTAAAGACTCAACACAGGTGGTTATGTTTAAGAAAGATTTATTGCCAGTTGGTAAAACTGAAAAAGGGCCAATTAAGATTTAATTTTTTTTACAAAATCAGTCTCACAATACAATCCTTGCATGTGTGTAATCATTGCTTGGAATATACCTAAATGTGTGTCATTTATAGTAAGTAGATGATATGAATTGGAATAAGTATGTATATGATAATACACCATAGAAAGAAGGCAGCAGAAGAAGGCAATTTGGTATTATGTCTGCCCGTGTTACAGGGTTCGCATCTTGAGCTAATGTCTCTCCTATCCCTGCACTGTTCACCCATGTTTTCTAGGCATGCTTCTTCTCTTCCAGCTATGCATATACCTGGGTCTTTTATAGCTGGTCACTGTCTTTAACGAAGTGACCTCTTTTAGCAGTGCAGTGTAAGTGTTCACTACTCTTTGTGGGAAGAAATGCTTTCTGACATTCTTCCTGAATGTCCCATCCTCAAGCTGAAGCCTGTGCCCCTTCATGATATGTTTGCTACTCAGCTTGAAGAGACATTGGTTAACAATATTATTTCTGCCTTTTAAGTAGTTGAATATTCCAATCATGTGTCGTCACTTAGTTCTGTCCTATATTAATGAAAGTATGTCAGGAACTTCTAAGCAGTGATTACACACATGAAACAGTGATGTTTTGTTGTTATTGTGTGACTGATAATATGTATATTCCTGGGGTGGGTGAAAAACCATATGCTAAGTGTTCAAGTAATAGAATATTAAAAAGTTATGATTTCAGTGACATTCGATAACTGGTATGCTTGGTTAAATATTTTAAGATATATCACTGACTAGGTACATATGGAAAATTCCCACCTGACCCCTCAATAGAGGCAATCATAAACATTGTCAGGAACAGGTATGAAGTGTGTTGTGATCAGTAACAGTGTCTGATTTACAATTTTCAGTATTATTAACATAGGTTACAATTACTTGTATGCCAAGTACACAAAAATGCATATTATTACAGGTACAGAATAAATTTCTTTCAGTTGTTACATTAGTAACTATGTTGGCTCTGAACTACTAAATAAATAATGTGTGTAGTACATTGTTTTTATGAAAGATATGGGTCACTGAACTTAACCACTATAGTATTGTATTACATGTTAAGGATGAACTGTTACTTGACTCATATAGTAATAATCTTACTAGAACAATTAAACTAGTTAGCAACAATGGTGAGATGGAATGAGAATGTAAATATTATTTACATGTCATTAGAAAGGTATGCAAAAGTAATTTGATAATAAGCTGCAATAGTTCAGTATTTACACTTGCTTCATTTCACTTGCTGCATTATGACTAAAAAGTTTTATTTTTACATATGTACAGTTTCAGTGTAACAAATACATTAGGTATAGTTCAACACTGTTGCATGGTGACAGAATGATGCTGTTGTCTAGATGTCAACAGCTAATAGACAAAAAAAACTGGTTATAGAAAAGTTTTGACACTGTGTTCTCTTTGGTGAATGAGAAGTGTTACACAGTTATTTAAAATGATAAGGGACAACTTTTGTGTCTCTGCAGAGGCAAAAAGTAATTAACTGGCAACAACTTCTTGTTATGTATGGGTATGATACAGCTACAAGAAAAGATGTGTAAAGAACAGGGAGTCAGAAGGCCTCATTTTTGACTTGCACAATCTTTGATAGACATGTAAGCATGGTTTTCTCTAGTGACTGTGAATACTGTTGGCACGATTTAAGCCACTACAACAATTTCCATGTTGTGTCACTGATTCACACAAGATCTTAGATGTCATAGTGCATGAGAAATGTCGTTGCCAGATATCATTTTGTTGATATACTCACGGTTTATTGAGAGTCATAGATTGGAAACAATTGTACTGACCTACGACTGATTCTGTCACAAAGTAGTCATTTAAAAAATGCTAGATATTGTCTGCTATTCTTCTGAACTATGAAGGTCATCATAATTCTTCAATATTAGAAGATATGCATTTTTTAAATGTCATGGCAGTCTCTGTTTAAAACTGCTTGTAGAGTCATCACACTCTACCCATCCACTTCTGTACCTTAATAAACAGGTGTAATGGCCAGAATGCAGGGATTGACCATGGTGATAGACCACACTGTGAGTGTCAGACACTGATTGGTTAAAAACTATTCTACCAGCTGTGTAATCTGTGATAGGAGTGTCAACTCTGAGCCCGTTGGAGTCAAATCTGTGCAATATAAGCAACAGATATTGAGATGAACTCCTGAGGTGTATGGACTGAGTGCATATGCCTCCACACCTTTTACAGGACTGACCACATTGAGCATTGGTGAATAGCTGTCAAAATTTGACACTTTTGGCTTGAGGGAAAAAAGAGTAATCCACAGCATGTCTTCTGTGGTTTCACGCTTTGAATGACCACATGATATACATACATATTTGGTTACATATGACACTGTGAAGTAGTGGTGCATTGGAGTGCCATCTTCATCCAAGTTGATTATGATAGCCATCAAAAACTCACTAGTGTCTTGCTGTATGTCAGCAGCAAATGTACTACACCCGTCATATGTACCTAACACCTGGCGTAGTGGTGTTAGTGACTGCACATTTTTAGACTGGTCAGAAGTCATGCTGACAATCTGCTTCAATGCATTAGATAGGGGAGTGTCTTGTGAAGCAGATATTGCCTGCACAAAGTGTGGCATGTGTAGAAAAACTTGCATTGCTGAGTTAGCATAGCAGTTCACTCTATTGCTGTTGTCAAAGACTGGTACAGCAGCTACACCAACTGATTTCTGATGAATTGCTGTCTGTGAATGTTTAGTTGATATTGTGACCTTTGTCGAACTCTTTAGAGTTGAATCATTTGTGGAAGTTCAAGTCTGTTTGCTGACACCTGTAGATATGACTGTATGATGTAAGACAGCCAGATATGTAGGCAGTAGTATTAAAGACATTTGTGCGGATGGAGAGTTCGTAACCTGTTAAACTCAACAATACATCGCTTGTCAGCTTGTATCTTCTGGGGTGCAAGAGTTATAATGTGCAACCCAGAAAGACTATGGACATGTGAAAGTGCCACATAGCTCATGCCATCCTTGAAAATGTCTGCACCTATGTCCACCGTTGCTGAATCCAAACTCAAGCCCTGAGATTTGTGAATAGAAACAGCATATGCAACACATAGTGGAAACTGTTTCACTGTTTACATAGATATCCTTAAATACTGAAATTTCACACAGGTATGTTCTATGTGAGCTGTTCCATGTTGTTAAAGTGAACTACAGGATTTCAATATATGTCTTCTGGACATTGTAGACAAAGTCAGTGATGTTTTCCATGGCACTGTTTACCATGCCTAAGTTCAACATTGTGATTACATCATAGCATGATACATGCATTCCTACAAAGTGTAAGGAGCAACTGGGCCAGCTGTGTGTGAAACATCTGACTTCAGTTCACTGAGTCATTCAGTCATCTTTGCTACTAGGTTATGATTAGAATGACACCATCAACTGTATCAACAGCATGCAGAGTTAGAATTTCTTGGTTTCTGTCTGCAGCATAATATTGTTGAACTCAGTGCATTTCTTTGCTTCGTTGCATAAGACACACTATGTGTGTCCTGTGAAATATACACATCGATGAAAACATTACATGCTGTTTCTATGGATGCAGTATCTACTCTGATTCTCTGATTGCAACACTTAGCAACATGTTCTAGGTGATAGAGAACCTGTACGAGCTTCATCTAAAGTGATTTGTAAGCCAGATCACCACTTTGAGCATGTTCTCACACAACTCAACATGGTAAATAACTCCTAAATGTTATAACCTTCAATACAGCCAAGAATGTTCTTAGCTTGCGTAGCAGTCAGAGTTGCAAACACATGCTCTGCATTAACTAGTGCAAGCTGTAAAGGTTGCCAAATACAACAATCCTTTGCCATAAATGATACTAAATCGTCGGTACCTAAGATCTCTGTGAACATAAGATGTCGCTACAGGCAAGCATTATATTGGAGACCATGCTGATTTCATCAATGATGAGTAACTTCATCTTTGTGAACATGGAATGGAGCTGAGATGCAACCTCAAATGACAGTTCGGAATACTCTCCTGTTTGCCGATATTCTACAGCAACATAAAGCAGTGTAATGTAACTCACAATGTTGTATGCAGCTAGTCTGTGGGAGCAGTAACAGCAACATGACACTGATGACCCTGTCATGTATTTCAGCAGTTATGGCTTCAGTAAGGAAACTCTTTTCTGTGCCAGCTGAACCGTTAACAAAGATCAGTAGTGGTTTGTCGTCAAGACAGTCACATTTTTTTGTTTCATGTAGTAGGCCATGTCAAACAGCATCAATGACTTGAGAGTGAACTACATGCTGCTGCTGCTGATTAAGTCTTTCTCTCAAGTCAGCTGGGTTAACAGTGGAGTGTGTTCCATGTTCCATGGCTGTCTCAGTTTCTGAATAACACTTCTGGGGCATCTAAGGCAGAGGTTCACCTAGAACAGCTTGTCCTTCTGGATCAAGATTGTCTTGCGAGCTAACAGGAGTGTCTTCCTGAAGCTGCTTCTCTGCCTTATCAAGCTGTTCTTTCTCAGCCTCTAATCTGTATGTATGTCTCTGAGTATTCAGTTTTGAAAGTCTTGTAACTGAGATTGAATTCTTCCTCAAATGTATCACAGTCACCTTTTAATTCAAACTCATTCCTCTGGGGGGCTAAATAGGAATAGGAGAGCAAAGTAGTAATGCTCTCTGCTCTCAAAGTGTCACTAGATGTAATTTAGTGGTCTATGAGCAAAGGCTTGTGACTCTTTATGAGGCAACCATCTACTCCATTTACCTTGTAAATGTGGTGTGTTGAGTCAGGTGACATATCTGCCTTGTAGTCATACCACTTAGCCACCTGAAAGAGACACATATCATCCATGTCATCGTGTCTACGGGGGTGGTATGTGTCTATCAAGTTATTCTTCAAGATATGTTTTGAAGAAGGTCTATTGGCAGCGAATTCTTCAGTTTTGTCATGGGGAAATCAGTACATGTTTGCGTTTCTCTTTGTAATTCACACTGAGAAACCGTACAGTGTCAGACTTCCCGTACAGATGTGTACCCATTAAACGGTCACTGGCTTCATAAGCTCCACATTCTCTGTGTGAAAGGGTCTTCAAGAACAATGACCACAGCTGAGATGCCAGGCTCCTGCTTGAACTGGCAATATCTTCCCAAAGGTCTTGCAAGCTAGTCTGCTCATGTTTGGTTATGTACGAAGTCACATACCACACCAGGGCCAATGAGTTATCAGCCACGAACTGGAAATCTATGTTAGCTTGCCACATTAGGAGAAGAGTTGGGTTGTAGTCATTGATGTACACCTCTTTCTCATCTCTGGGTAACTCGTATACCCTCTTGGTTGATTTTGCCTTCAAGTGGTGTCACATTACTGAAAAAAGTTCATTCATGGAACTTCCCTGACAAACTCATCTAGGAAATCCGAAGCGACACCGTGTGTACCAATTAGATTTGTTCTTTACTACTCACCCCAGTATTTTGCACAAATATGTTGCTGGAACTTTTGTACCAACTTCCATAATGTAGGACTGTCATACTTGTCTGGAATGTGACAAGTGATATATTTCTTGATGAATGCTAGCACTTGTGCTGCTTCATGTTCACCTATGCATGGTGCATCCTTGATCCACAATAACATATGGATATGAGGGGCACCCCATGCTTGATATTCTGTCCTCCAAAAGTAATGCTCCACAATGCCAAGATGTGGATTGTCCTTTGACAATATGAAAGTCAGAATGTCATGGAACAGCTTGTGAAAATGTCTTGTGATAGAGACAGGATCAAGTGAACACATTTCTCCGACAGTCATTGATGAAATGCCATCAACATCAGAATTTGCCCACTTTAACAGTTCAATGAGCTCATCCCAGGCATATTCATCACAACCAAGTGTGACAAACCATGTGCTGCACCATACTCGCAGCATGTCATCACTTAGGATGTCTCTTGATACCAATATTCTTTGATGACCATGCGAAGACTTGAAAGTATGGAAGACAGATTCACTTGCATATTTTTATCTTTCTGTTATAATTTCTCTAGAAATTGAGCAGCTGTTATTCCATTTAGTGGAGTTGTGAGATGAATAGTATGTGCAATAGATGCAGACAGAATGCTAAGTTCACTCTCCCAGAGGAGATGAAACAGGTACTGTATGTTACGTCTGAATTTGCCATCTTTACTGAGCACATGGCTAGTGCGGTACTCAGCACCCTGTACATGCACTTCCCTTTTATCTAGCCATCAACCTGACCCTTTTGAGAATAAGTCTGCAGAAACAGTTTGCTTCTGTGTTGCCTCCCAAATGCTGCAGGCTCACCTCCACCTGTTTAATTTGATAGAGATCATATTGTCTCTACTGGATCTCTGCCATGTAGTCAGTGAATTGGGTGCTGTTCCTTACACATTGTCCTTGTCTGCTCACTGAACTTCTCAATCATTGGCTTAGTTGTTTCTAGAGATCATGTTGAACAGAGAGACTAGTCACATAGGATCTATGTCCAAGGTCTGTATAGAAGAGTTATTCTCTTTAAATAAGTAAGAGCAAGCTTTACATTCTATAAGTTGACATCTCTGTCAGATGACCTTGGACTTAGTTAGACACCATTTACAGAATCACCAAACTATTTTCCATAGAGATGCCTCACATTTTCTGTAGAGGAGTAGAGATATCAGGAACCCTTTAGAGAGCTAAAGAGTTCTTTCTGTGGAATATTCTGTGTCTTTGTGTTCAGATGTAGATTGGTTTGAAATGGCTTCATTGCCTGAATAGAATGCATTCAAACATATTCAATGTCGCCAATCTCACTTGGTGTAACATGTGCCTCATATTATTCAACAGTGACCTGTGGTAGCAGAATGTTAGACTTTAGTTTGGAGAAACAGTGTTTGTACAGTAGAATGGTGTTCTGTAACTGAAGTCAGATTTCATCACCAAAAATGCTGAGAGATGGAACCACATGTCATTGTATGGTGACAAGGTTTCCAGGTTCACTGTGACTGTTTGTTTACTGTAGCACAGATGGTCACAACACACATACAGAGTCAAACTTTGAGCCTTTGCCAGCTCAAATTTAGCAATTTCTTTGCCGTACTGTTTCAATATGTCAGTTTTCTAACACAGAGACAGATGTTTCAGCAGAACTTGCTGACTGATAAATGGTTGTGTCTGGTACATGAAGTAACACGTTACAGCTGTTTGAGAAATGTGATGGCACCCTGCATGTCACCAGACTGCAATAAGTCATTTAAACAAGTGTACTGATTGACAACTCATCAGTTCATATACTCTGTAGAAAGTTTTGCATGCCTGTTTGATGCACTCCCAGCATCCGCATGTTGAAATACACTGTCACAAACACACTATCGAGGGCATATTAGTGAGTGACCCATAAGTCAGTATGGATGGATTTCCTAAGGTCAATCTTGTTAAACAGTTTATACAATCTTTGTGATCTGTTATCACAAATAGGTTGACAAACTGTTCAGCTTTTCAAATAATGATTGCCTACAGTTACAGGTTTCATCCACTGGCCATAAAAGACAACACTGTTTATGGGACTGATGGTTTGCAACACAGTCATTTGTGTCCATTGCTGTGTCATCACAGACACTGAACATTGACCAGCCTGCAGACTCATCAATGGTGAACTTCTTCTCTTTTTCTGTGAATAATAATATTCTTCCAAAATATGCCTCTGAGTGCTGTGTGTACATCCAGTGACCTGGAGAATACATCTGAAATTAACAGTCAAATAAGATACCATTGTAGCCTTTTTGAAATGTTGTATGCTGAACTTTTCTGAATAGTTTCAGCACATGAGACATCTTACATCAACCGTTGAAGAACAAATACTGCTCTGTTAACAAATGTGCATACTTTTGAGATGCAATTTCATCAAGTCAGATGACTCTTTGTCTTTTGTGCTCATGTCTCATCACAGCAGCAATAAGCCGTGATCATAAACTGCTACTAGTGATCAAAATACTTGCTTTCTCAGATGAAAATCACCAGCTGTGGTTTGGCACTGTTTAGAAGGTCTGTTGATGGTTGCTGTACAATAGTTGTGTTTCATCTGAGATCTACAACTGTTGCTCAGACGTATACTACTTGCGATTGAGCAAGTATGTGGTTTTGTTGTGCAGTGAGCTGCTGGAGCTCACTGTTCCAGTAGAACTCTGTTTTGTTTCGTCTTGAACTACATCACTTTTTGTAAAACTAAGCAACAGTGAGTACTATGATACCTGTTCCATTTTTCATACATACCGTCTGTATTTACTAGGCATCTTTCAGTCTGTTAGTTCACAGTGGCGGTCACCAATGTTACAGAAGTATCAGACACCTGTATAAAAAGACAGAGAAAAGACAATATTAGAATATAGCTTGTGTTGCTCAAATCTACCATTGTATATTGAGACAGATGATTTCGTATTAAATATAAAAAAAAAATCATAAAATGTTTAATCAGTTGATTGTTCAAATTTTGACGAGCTTATTTTCGTCATGTCACACTGTCCCTGTATGATGTTATCACCATATTACCACATAGATTTTTTTTTCATACTATTTCACTGCTCAACATACAGAATCAGTGTAATTCTAATATAGTGATTCTGATAGTGACCTAGTATCTGATAAACACTGGTCAAACAACTACTATTTAAAATATTTCTGTAAATAGGTAACAATTAATAAGTCAACTTCAAATACTTAATTTAAGTTGAGTGCATTTGCAATATTTCACATCACATTCTCAACATTGGCATTTAGCACACTTCTTTTGTGAACATTACGGCTGTAATTTTCACATCATTGCTGAAATGTGTTTTACATATATAACAGAGGTAGCATGGCTGAGTAAAATCAGTGTTCAGAACAAAAATAACAAAAATGAGTGATACTGTTCATAAGCAGAGGTCCTACAATGCCCGTGTTGAAAATTTTGTGTCAAAACTAAATTAAATGACCGTTTACAGTGTGTAGAAACTACATAATGCACACTGATTAGTTAGTGCAATATTTTATGTTACATTACCAGCATTGGCATTTTAGCACAGCCTCTTGTAGAACAATACAGCTGTCATGTTTCACATCTGCCGAAATGGGTTTCCACAGTTCAACCACAGAGTTACATGACCACTGTGAAATCAGTGTTTGAGCACATTATAAGTGACAGTGACACTGTTCACGAGCAGAGGATCCTAAAATTTGGTGACAGTAGTCTGTAAAATGACTGTTTACCAGCATATGTAACAACTGCACAATGTACATTTATAAGTTAGTGAATTTTTAGCATTTTCATGTCAGATTCTCAACATTGGCATTTTACCACAACTACGTGAACCATACAGCTGTCCATTTTTCAGAGTGCTGGCCAAAATGTGTTTCCACTTCCAGCACAGAATAAACTTCAGTTGCTGTGTGAAATCAGTGTTTAAAGCCATTACAAAATAATAGTGATACTGTTCGAGGCAAACTCTAAAATATGTGTGTTGAGAATTTGGTGATAATTGTCCATTAAATGACTATTTTATGATGTGTACCAACTGCGCAATGCACACTTACTCATAAGTTACTTTATTCGAACTATTTTCATGCCTGATTCTCAACATTGTCATTTTCCACCTTATTGTGACATACAACTGTATTTTTCATCCTGCCTAAAATGTGTTTTCACGCTACAGTACAGAATAGCACGGTAGCTGTACAAAATCATTGTTTATAACACATTACGAAAATGACAGTGACAGTGTTCATGAGCAGAAGTGCAAAATGACTATGTTGAAAATCTGGTGACAATACTCTAGAAATGACTGTTTTACGAGCATGCATAACAGCTGCACAATGCACACTCGTAAGTTAGTGCATACTGCATATTATCATGCCAGATTCTCAACATTGGCATTCTACACACACCTTCTTGAACTGTACAGCTGTCATTTCACATGCTGTCCGAAATGTGCTTTAATTCTGGAACGACAGAATAAGCGTAAGTCGCTGTGCAAAATCAGTGTTCAGAGCACATTATGAAATGACAATGACACTGTTCATGAACAGAGGTCCTAAAATGTCTGTGTTGAAAAGTTGGTGACAATTCTCCATAAAATGACTGTTTTAAAGTGTGCATAACAAGTCATAATGCACACTCATAAATTAAATAATGTTTGCATTAGTTTAATGCTGAGATTCTCAACATTACCATTTCCACCACACATTATTGTAAACTGCAGAACTGTTATTTTTACATCACTGCAAATGTGTTTTCATAATTTCAGTGCAGAATAACATGTTGCTATGCAAAATGGTGTTGGAACACATTATGAAAATGACAGTGACACTGTTTATAGACAGAGCTCTAAAACCACCTATATTGAAAATTTGGCAATACTCCTTTCAAATGACTGTTTTATGAGTGTGTGTCAAGACACTGTGCACAGTCATAAGCTAGCTGATTCAGACTATTTCGTCAGATTCTCAACATGACATTTTCCACCTTCTTGTGGGCACGTACAGCTGTCATTTCCATCCTGCACAAATGTGTTTCACACTTCCGGCACAGAATAGTGCGGTTGCTGTACCAAAATCGTGTTCGAGCCCATTCAAAAAGACAGTGACACTGTTCATGAACAGAGGTCATAAAATGAATGAGTTGAAAATTTGGTGGCAATACTCCATAAAATGACTGTTTTACAAGCGTGCTTAGCAACTGCCAAAATGCATTACCGCAAGGTCTACCGTACAGTGGTGTACTCACTGTGCAAAATCACTTTGGGGCACATTAACAAACTCACAGCACTATGCCTCTACACCTTTGTCACTATCAATGACAGCGTGGCAATATTCGGCATTGAAAATTGCTTGTTTTGTAATAAATAGTCAAATTCTGTTATAATTGAGTTTTGGTAAAAACTAGTGTGGTGTGCCGCGAAAGTGTCACAAAAGAAATAGTGTGCATTCACAGTGTCGCAGAAGTAGTATCGCGTATGAAAGTGTCGAAATTTAAGCTTGGGAGTGACAACTTCATTCATTATCGAATCAGATCTGATTGCTATTTGGTGACAACTTCTGCCAATGTTATACTAGATTTGTCAGGCCATGTGAAAAACCAATCAGGGATGGATAACACTGAAGAAAGTCAACAGCAGCCATCTTAGTTAACACTGAGAGCGACAGATTTAGAACTGTAAGTACATCATATTTTATAAGACATTTTTCTAGTATGATAAAAAGTGTTACTAACAGGTAAATAGTATTAATCAAAATGTTTTTACTCCTCTATTTGACTATGTTGTGAAGTAACCTAGGATGCTGCATTATTTAGGTAAAAGAGTGTTTAAAGTCAGGTAGTACTTTAGTAATTGCTTGCACAGATACAGCTGCAAATGGAGGGAGATAGAAAGGTGCATGTGGACCTGCAAAGAGAGAAACCAATCAGACATGTTTCTGCAGTTGTAATTGTTTAAAACTGCCTATGAAAATGATGCATTTCCACCACCTCTAATTTTGTACAATTTAGCAGTAGCAGAAGTGCAGTGATAGTCAGTGCATAGACTATAGATTAATGAAGGCACAGTAGTATAATGATTTGTTTAATTGTGTGTTATGGATCAGCCAGTGAATCTGGCTTGAAGTTAGGGAGGGAATAGCAGTTTACTTTCACTACTGCTTGAGGCACTGCAGGAAACGCTGCTGACCTTTTGCAGCTCTCTGTCCACTTCTAAGTTTAAAGCTCAGAATGTCAGAAAACAGCAAAAGAACTTGTGGATAGTTGGAGGAACAGTATTGTGAGGCAGTGTCTAGGTATGCTCAAAATAGTGATTTTAGGAGACACCTGCAGCTCCAAATTGCTGTGTAAAACGGTTTGGTAGGGTGGAATGAGGTGGGAGCACCTCATGCCAACTAACACGAACTTTAGTACTCAACCTCATCCAGACATATTGCTGATACATCTTGGAGAGCAATGATTTGGGAACCAAACACTGAGTAGATTTAGTAACAAACAAAATTGGACCTTGCTTCTATTATGACTACTGTTGCCTGCCTGTAAAATAATTTTTCTGGTGATTACAGAGCATAAGGTCTGTGAAGTAGAACATCATGTATCTGATTGACAGAGCCTGAAAAAAGAATCAACATACAGATATCTGCATTTCTATGCATGTCTGAAATTACACCTATCGTCACCCAGAAATGAAGTATTGTTATGATTGACTATACCTACCAGATGGTGTACACTTTTCACATGCCAGCAATTGCCATTTTCTGGAGACGGAGATACAACCCTCAAAGTCCTCTAGAATGTCAGACTGTTTGAACAAATAACAAAGTGCAAACAAAGGTTCTTTCAGAGCCAAAAATGTTGGTAAAAAAAATAGAACAGCTGCGCCCATCTTACACAGATGTAACATGGTTGGGAATATTCAGACTGTGCCAGGCTGTGGAACAAGCCTGGGCAAAGAATGCAACTGTAATGCAGCAGGTTGTTGTCAAGGCAATATTTTAGGTGCTGTGGCATGGTTAGACATTGTTAAATATTTCAGTCAGGCAACCTGCATTGTGCATATTAGTCTGGCACTGCACAGGCAAGGAGTGGGCAGAGAGGAGTGGGGAGATACAACACTAGTGATGTGGTGGTAGGTTCAAGTATTACAGTATTGTGTACTGTACATGCTAATGGAGCCATAATGCATGTAGGGTGATAATAAGCTATTTGCATATAATAATGGCATCATTAGTGTGCAGTGTGTATTCATCAAAAACTTGTCCTCGTATTGTGTGAGCCAATACCTGTTGGCTAGTGATCCCCTCCCCGGTAGCTTTGTTGTAATATATTTCAAAACTAGATCTTGTTTTCAATAAAGACACTGTTGGTGGTACAGTGGACTGTGCCCCTTTAACTTATAATGAGTTAACTGTATTAAATTTATCCCTTGTGGCCCTGTTAAGTCTACTTCACCGTCAAACTGAGCTGGAGTGGAAAAGCAGTACAGCACAATGGATTAATTTTAAACAGAAAGCCCACAATTGGATGAAGAGTGGGGTGCAGTGGACCATCATGGATATATTTTCCATAGCAAAATCATAGTTGAGTGAGGAGGGTTGATGCCAACACATGGTAGCCCCAGACCTTGGGTAGCCACACAGCACAGCTGTTGGCTGTATATTTATAATATGCAATGCTACAGGTACACTGGTTGTCATTTTACAACTTTGTTTGGGGCTTCAACAATGTAACAGCAGAACTACAGGTTATGGTTACAGATGCTCATGATTACAGGATCACTACCAGGATGTGTTAAAGGATGAATAGGAGGCGTTACTGTACCACAATACAACCCATGTAAAAATAATTTCTGTGTGAAGTGGTATGGTAGGGTTGTGAAATATTTGTTCTTGCCATGTTCGAGATCAGAATACTTCATAGAATACATCAAAATGTATAGACTCTGAAACGTGAAAGTAATGGAATGTTTGTGTGTTTTATTGCAGAATGGATACGTCAACATGAGGCAGTGGACCTTGAGAGAGAGTGTACTTGCTGCTTGAGGCAGTCAAGCCAGGGGAGTGCCACACATTTTAATGCAGGCACTAACCGGAAGTTGGACTCAATGTGAGCGCATTAACAGTTTCTTTCACATGGTTTGAAGATAAAACAAAACAATAGTCAGCTGAAGAGGAGAAAGCTTTTGTGTAAGCGCCTCCACCATGTTAAACAAGCAGGAGAAGATACGGAGAATGATAAGTGCTGGTACCACCATACTATAAGAATTATAGGAGGTTGCAGGAAGCCAGCTGCAGGGGAGCGCATTACTCATCATAAGTTATTCAGTAGAATTCCTCAGATTCTATGATATAAGTAGGTACACAATTGGGTATAAAAAATGTTTTCTTATTGAAGTCTCTCATTATTTGTAGCCAGTATCACAATAACATGATGCACAGTCAAGTTACTGTAGTGTCAAAAGTTAATATTTTGTGTCTAAGAAAGAGACATCATGTTTTAGTCTTTTGTTGTGTTTTTATGTTAAGGAAAAAGTATTTATAACTGTTACTAAATAATGATGCATTTTTTATATATCTAACACAAATGTGTATATATATATATATTCATACAATACATGTGTCTTGATATTGACACATAAAATTAGAAATATACCATAACAGGGAGTGGGTATATTGGTGGATTTACCATGCCTGGTGTGGTTGATCACGAGAACTGTTGGTGACTTAACCACACCAGAGTGGTAAAACCACCACATACCCACTGTCTGCCATCGTATATTGCTATCTTACAATGTTCAACTTGTTTTGTTGTCTTTATAGTGTTATAAAACTTTTACAGTGGGTATACTGGAGGATTTATCACTGTTATTTGATGTGTTTGGACCAATGAGGTACTGAATTTTCATGCCCATTGCATAACATGTATTTTAATATGCTTTTGAATGAATCACCCAGTGATAGTGTTGGAGTTACTATCAAGTATCCATTTAATTTTAGCAGAATTGTATTTCATGTGACATACTATATAAGTAGTAAGTATTGTGTACTAAGGTCCCAACTTATGATCTTATATTTATGAAATATTTATGATGTATGTTAAGTGTCTATTAACCACCATAATCAGCAGTCACACAACTTTGTTATGCACTGTTCGGAATTTTAAAGTTATTAACCACACTTTGGAACTTCAAACAATGGCATAACAAACAAGGCTCCTGAGTTCCATAATTCTCACATAGAATGCAAACAGTGTTTTTTTCCAACATGCACTATTGAAAGATGATGGCTGGGGATCTGGTAAGAACCACGTTTAAATAACCTTTCGTGGTTGCTAGGGCTACAGTAAACCTCTTGAGCTGTGCTCTCGGGGTTCCATTTCCCAAGCAACCATTGAAACCGATTACCGCTGTTATCACCTGCTACTCAGCCATTTATCCTCTATATTTTAGTATTAGTGAGTTTCTATGTGTCTGCAATGGTTTTGTGATACCTGATTACAGGCAATGTTAGGTGCCTGAAACATATTTAATGCATAAAAAGTGTTGTTAAAATGTGATGACATTTACATACAAAGATTATGCCTCTACTTTTTATCTTCTTTCACAGCTAGCGCGGTTTGCAATTAAATACAATGCACTAAAAATTTAATAGAATTCTGATTTTGATTATCTAGCTAGCACCTTTTCAGCGTGTAAATACTACAATGTACTCATTATAAAAGGCACCAGCCACCACTCAACCACAGTAGAATTTAGCAAATGCATATATTCATTCAAAAACACCATTATACAAGCTAATGGATGGATGGCAAACAAACAAGCAAGTTTGAAATTTAATGGATTTTCATATTTTGTAAAAAAAACAAATTAAGCCCTTTGTATAATTAAATATAACAGCCCAGGGGAGGGGATATACTGGAAGGATCTACCACTCTTAGCGGGAGAAGTCTCTGGCTGCATCTTGTGACTGAATTACAGCAGCGTGGTAGATCCTACAGTAAACCTACACCCTGTTAGCGCACACTGCTTAAAAAAATTTTAAAAAACAAGGTGTGGTACTTCATAATTTAAATGGGAACTACAAAGGAGTAGTATTTAAAAATGCTAGATATTGTCTGCTATTCTTCTGAACTATGAAGGTCATCATAATTTTCAATATTAGAAGATATGCATTTTTAAATGTCATGGCAGTCTCTATTAAAACTGCTTAGAGTCATCACACCTACCCATCCACTTCTGTACCTTAATAAACAGGTGTATGGCCAGAATGCAGGGATTGACCATGGTGATAGACCACACTGTGAGTGTCAGATACTGATTGGTTAAAAACTATTCTACCAGCTGTGTAATTGTGATAGGAGGTCAACCTGTGCTCGTTGGAGTCAAATCCAGTATAACAGATATTAGAGAACTCCTGAGGTGTATGACGAGTGCATATGCCTCCACACCTTTACAGGACTGACCACATTGAGCATTGGGAATAGCTGTCAAATTTGACACTTTTTGTTGAGGGAAAAGAGTAATCCACTGTATGTCTTTTCACGCTTGATTGAATGGTTACGATATACATATATTTGGTTACATATGATACTGTGAAGTAGTGGTGCATTGGAGTGCCATCTTCATTCTGTTGATTGTGATAGCCTAAAACTCACTCTAGTGTCTTGCCTTGTGCGGCAGCAAATGTACTACACGTCATATGTACCTAACACCTGGGCGGGGGTGTTATGACTGCACATTTTAGACTGTAGAAGTCATGCTGACAATCTGGTTTAATGTATTAGATAGGAGGTCTTGTGAAGCAGATATTGCCTGCAGTAAGTGTGGTATGTGTAGAAAACTTGTATTGTTGAGTTAGCATAGTAGTTCACTTATTGCTGTTGTCAAAGACTGGTGTTGCCAAATTACACCTGATTTCGATGAATTGTTGTTCAGAATGTTTAGTTGATATTGTGACCTTGTCGAACTCTCTTAGAGTTGAATCATGTGGAAGTTCAAGTCTGTTTGTTGACATTTGTAGATATGACGTATGATGTAAGACAGCCAGATATGTAGGTATTATTAAAGACATTTGTGCTGGATGGGATTCTAACCTGTTAAACTCAACAATAAGCTTGTCAGCTTGTATCTCTGGGGTAAGAGTTATAATGCAACCTAGAGACTATGGATATGTAGTGCCACATAGCTCATGCCATCCTTGAAAATGTCTGCACCTATGCACGTTGCTGGATCAAACTCAAGCCCTGAGTTTGTGAATAAAACAGCATATGCAACACATAGTGGGAAGCTTTCCTGTTTAGATATCCTTAAATACCTGAAATTTCACAGGTATGTTCTATGTGTGTATTGTTCGGTGTTGTTGAAGTGCACGCGTTTCTATATATGTCTTCTGACATTGTAGATGTCAGTGTGTTTTCCATGGCACTGTTTACTATGTGTTCAACATTGTGATTCGTCATGGCATGATACATGTGTTCTACAGTGTAAGAACAGCTTTGGCTGCTGTGTGTGAAACATCTGACTTCAGTTCGCTGAGCATTCATCATCTTTACTTTGGGTTTATGATTAAGAATGACACCATCAACTACCAGCATGCAGAGTGAATTTCTGGTTTTCTGTCTGCAGCATAATATTGTTGAACCTTATGCATTTCTTTAGTTGTTGTATAAGACACACTATGTGTGTCCCTTAGAGTACATCGATGAAAACATTACATGCTGTTTCTAAGATGCAGTATCTACTCTGATTCTGATTGTTAACATAGAACATGTTCTGGTGATAGAGAACCTGTATGAGCTTCATCTAAAAGTGATTTTGTTACCATTGGCTTATTTTCTCATATTTCTCTCAGCAATATAGGTAAATAACTCCTTAAATGTTATAACCTTCACTAAGAATGTTCTTAGTTTATGGGTGGCTGAGTTGAAACACATGCTCTGTATTAACTAGTGCAAGCTAAAAGGTTGCCAAAACAATATTTTGCCGCCAAATGGTACTCCGTCAGTACTCTAAGATCTCCTGTAGACATAGATGTATACAGGCAAGTATTATATTGAGACCGTTATTTCATCAAGAGAGTAACTTCATCTTTGTGAACATGGAATGGGCTGAGCAACCTCAAATGACAGTTTCTGATATTTCCTGTTTTGCTGTTCTACGGCAACATAAAAGAGACGGTGAATGTAACTCCACCATTGTTGCATAGTCCTGTGGGGGTGACAGCAATGACATTGATGACCCTGTCAGGCTCTGTATTTCAGCAGTTATGGCTTGTGTAAACTCTTTTCGTGCCAGCTGAACTGTTAACAAAATCAGTAGGTTTGTCGTCAAGATAGTCACATTTTTTGTTTCATGGTAGGTCATGTCAAATACATCAATGATTTGAGAGTGAACTATGTGCTGCTGATTAAGTCTTTCTCTCAAGTCATTGGGTTAACAGGAGTGTGTTCCATGTCCATGGCTGTCTCAGTTTCTGATATAACATTTGGGCACTAAAGCAGAACGTAGAACAGCTTGTCCCTTCTGATCAGATTGTTTTAGAGCCACAGGAGGTCTTCCTGAAGTTGTTTTCTGCCTTATCAAGCGTTCTTTTTCTGTTTCAATCTGTATGTATGCCCTGAGTTCAGTTTGAAAGTCTGTAACTGAGATTAATTTTTCTCCAAATGTATCACAGTCACCTTTTACCAAACTCATTCCTCTTGGGGCTAAATAGGTTAGAGAGCAAAGTAGTACTGCTCTGCTCTCGATGTGCCTAGATGTAATTTACAGTGGTCTACAAAGGCTTGTGACTCTTTAGAGGTATCTATTACCCATTTACCTTGTAAATGTGTGTGTGTTGAGTCAGGTGACATATCTGCCTTGTAGTCATACCACTTAGCCATCTGAAAGAGACACATATCATCCATGTCAATGGTCTAGGGGGTGTATGGTCAATGTTATTCTTCCGCTATTTTGAAGAAGGTCTATTGCTGTTCATTTTCCAGTTTTGTCATTGGGAAACTAGTACATGTTTTAGTTTTCTTGTAATTCATACTGAGAAACCGGACAGTGTCAGACTCCTGCAGATGTGCCCATTAAACGGTCACTGGCTTCATAAGTTCCCATTCTCTGTGTGAAAGGTCTTCAAGAACAATGACTATGCGCTGAGATGCTCGGGTCTGCTTGAACTGGCAATATCTTCCCAAAGGTCTTGCAAGCTAGTCTGTCATTGTTTTGGTTGGTAGTAATGAAGTCACATACCACACCAGGTGCAAATGAGTTATCAGCCACCTAACTGGAAATCTATGTTAGCTTGCCACATTAGGGAGTTGAGTTGTAGTCATTGATGTACACTCTTTCTCTCTCTGAGTAACTTTATACCCTCTTGGTTGATTTTGCCTTCAGGGTAATTGTCATTACTGAAAAGTTCATTCATGGAACCTCCTGACAAACTCATCTAGGAATCGTGCTACACCTGTGTACCAATTAGATTTGCTTTACTACTCACCCCAGTGTTTTGCACAAATATGTTGCTGGAACTTTGTATAACTTCCATAATGTAGGACTGTCATACTTGTCTGGAATGTGACAAATTGATATATTTCTTGATGAATGCTAGCACTTGTGCTACTTCATATTCTGCTCTGCATGGTGCATCCTTGATTCACGTTCAACATATGGATGAGGCACTCCATGCTAGTATTCTGTCTCCAAAGTAATGCTCCACAATGCCAAGATGTGGATTGTCCTTTGACAATATGAAACAGAATGTCATGGAACCGCTTAGAAATGTTCTGTGATAGAGACAGGAGTGCACACATTTCTCCTACAGTCATTGATGAAATGCCACTCAACATCAGAATTTTCCCCACTTTAACAGTTCAATGAGCTCATCCAGGCATATTCATCACAAACTGGGTGTGACATAACCATGTGGCTTACTCCATACTGTATCATTGTCATCACTTTTTGGATCTACGTGATACCAATATTTTTTGGTGCCACGAAGACTTGAAAGTATGGAAGACAGATTCACTTGCATATTTTTATCTTTCTGTTATAATTCTCTAGAAATTGACAGCTATTCTTCCATTTGTAGTTGTAAGGATGAATAGTATGTGCAATAGATGCAGACAGAATGCTAAGTTACTCTCCAGAGGAGATGAAACAGGTACTGTGTATTCACGTCCTGAATTTGCCATCTTTACTGAGCACATGGCTGAGTGCGGTACTCCAGCACCCTGTGCATGCACTTCCCTTTTATCTAATCCATCAACCTGACCCTTTTGGGATAAGTCTGGAAACAGTGTGCTTCTTGTGTTGCCTCCCAAATGCTGACAAGCTCACCTTCCCACCTGTTTCATTTGATAGAGATCACTGTTGTTCCCTACTGGATCTCTGCCATGTAGTGGGTGAATTGGGTACTGTTCATACACATTGTCACTTGTCTGTCCACTGAACTTCTCAATCATTGGCTTAGTTGTTTCTAAGAGATCATGTTGAACAGAGAGACTAGTCATGGGATCTATGTCAAGGTCTGTATAGAAGGGATTGTTACTCTTTAAATAAGTAAGAGCAAGCTTTACCTTCTATAAGTTGACAACATCTTGTCAGATGACCTTGGACTTAGTTAGAACACCATTTACAAGAATCACCAAACTATTTTCCATAGAGATTGCCTCCACATTTTTCTGTAGAGGAAGTGAGAGATACATCACGGAACCCTTTAGAGAGCTAAAGAGTTCTTTCTGTGGAATGTTCTGTGTCTTTGTGTTCAGATGTAGATTGGTTTGAAATGGCTTCATTGCCTGAATTAGAATGCATTCAAACATATTCAATGTCGCAATCTCACTTGGTGTAACATGTGCCTCCATATTATTCAACAGTGACCTTGGTAGCAGAATGTTAGACTTTAGTTTGGAGAAACAGTGTTTGTACAGTAGAATGGTGTTCTGTAACTGAAAGTCAGATTTCATCAGCAAAAATGCTGAGAGATGGAACCACATGTCATTGTATGGTGACAAGGTTTCCAGGTTCACTGTGACTGTTTGTTTACTTGCACAGATGGTCATTTGACTGACACATACAGAGTCAAACTTCTGAGCCTTTGCCAGCTCAAATTTAGTAATTTCTTTGCCGTACTGTTTCAGTATGTCAGTTTCTAACACAGAGACAGATGTTTCAGCAGAACTTGCTGACTGATAAATAGTTGTGTCTGGTACAGAAGTAACACGTTACAGCTGTTTGAGAAATGTGATGGCACCCTGCATGTCACCAGACTGCAATAAGTCATTTAAACAAGTGTACTGATTGACAACTCATCGGATTTCATATACTCTGTATAGAAAGTTTTGCATGCCTGTTTGATGCACTCCCAGCATCCGCATGTTGTGAAATACACTGTCACAAACACCGCTATCGAGGCATGTTAGTGAGTGACCCATAAGTCCAGTATGTGGATGGATTTCACAAAGGTCAATCTTGTTAAACAGTTTATACCTTCTTTGTGATCTGTTATCACAAATAGGTTGACAAACTGTTCAGCTTTTTCAAATGACGATTGCCTACAGTTGCAGGTTTCATCACATGGCCATGAGAGACAGCACTGTTTATGGGACACAGTGGTTGCATCACAGTCATTATTTGTGTCCATTGCTGTGTCATCACAGACACTGAGCACATTGACCAGCTTACCAGACTCATCAATGGTGAACTTCTTCTCTTTTTTCTGTGAATAATAATATTCTTCCCAGAAATATGCCTCTGAGTGCTGTGTGTACATCCAGTGACCTGTGAATACATCACAGAAATTAACAGTCAAAGTAAGATACCATTGTAGCCTTTTTTTGATGTTGTATGTAACTTTTCTGAATAGTTCCAGCACATGAGACATCTTACATCATAACCGTTGAAGAACAAATACTGCTCTGTTAACAAATGTGCATACTTTGAGATGCAATTTCATCAAAGTCAGATGACTCTTTGTCTTTTTGTGCTCATGTCTCATCACAGCAGCAATAAGCCCGTCGATCTTAGCTTTACTTGCTAGTGATCAGAAATACTTTTGCTTTCTCAGATGAAAATCACCAGCTGTGAGTTTACGGCACTGTTTAGAAGGTCTGTTGATGGTTGCTGTAGCAATAGTTGTGTTTCATCTGAGAGATCTACACAACTGTTGCTCAGGTAAATATTTTTACTCTATTGAGCAAGTATGTGGTTTGTTGTGCAGTGAGCTGTCTGTAGAGCTCACTTATTCCAGTAGAACTCTGTTTTGTTTTACGTCTTGAACTCACATCACTTTTTTTATCATTCTTAAGCAACAGTGAAGTACTATGATACCTGTTCAATTTTTTCATACATGCACGTCTGTATTTACTAGGCATCTTTCAATCTGTTAGTTCACAGTGGCAGTCACCAATGTTACAGAAGTATCAGACACCTGTATAAAAGACAGAGAAAAAGACAATATTAGTATATGCTTGTGTTGCTCACATCTACCATTGTATATTGAGACAGATGATTTACGTATTAAATATAAAAAACAAAAGAATCATAAAATGTTTTAATCAGATTGGTTGTTCAAATTTTGACAGGCTTATTTTCATTCATGTCACACTGTCCTGTATAGTGTTATCACCATGCCACATAGATTTTTTTCATACTATTTCACTGCTCAGCAATACAGAATCAGTGTAATTCTGTATAGTGATTCTGTATAGTGACCTAGTGTTGTTAAACTGCTGGTCAAACAACTACTTTATTTAAAATGTTTCTGTAAATGAGTAACAGATTAATAAGTCAACTTCAAATACTTAATTTAAGTTAGTGCATTTGCAATATTTTCACATCACATTCTCAACATTGGCATTTTAGCACACCTTCTTTTGTGAACCGTACAGCTGTAATTTTTCACATCCTTGCTGAAATGTGTTTTCGCACTTATGGCACAGAGTAGCATGGCTGGAGTACAAAATCAGTGTTCAGAACACATAACAAAAATGACAGTGATACTGTTCATAAGCAGAGGTCCTACAATGCCTGTGTTGAAAATTTTGTGTCAAAACTTCATTAAATGACCGTTTTACGAGCGTGTGTAGGAACTACATAATGCACACTTGTTAGTTAGTGCAATATTTTATGTTACATTACCAGCATTGGCATTTTAGCACAGCCTCTTGTGAACAGTACAGCTGTCATGTTTCACATCCTGCCCGAAATGGGTTTCCACAGTTCCAGCACAGAGTTACATGGCTGCTGTGTGAAATCAGTGTTTAGAGCACATTATGAAAGTGACAGTGACACTGTTCATGAGCAGAGGTCCTAAAATTTGGTGACAGTAGTCTGTAAAATGACTGTTTTACCAGCATATGTAGCAACTGCACAATGTACATTTGTAAGTTAGTGAATTTTTAGCATTTTCATGTCAGATTCTCAACATTGGCATTTTACCACAACTTCTTGTGAACCATACAGCTGTCCATTTTCAGATGCTGGCCAAAATGTGTTTTCACACTTCCAGCACAGAATAGCTTGGTTGCTGTGTGAAATCAGTGTTTGGAGGCCATTACAAAAATGACAGTGATACTGTTCAGGAGCAGAGCTCCTAAAATGTGTGTGTTGAAAATTTGGTGACAATTGTCCATTAAATGACTATTTTATGAGTGTGTACCAACTGCGCAATGCACACTCATAAGTTAGCACATTCGAACTATTTTCATGCCTGATTCTCAACATTGTCATTTTTCCACACCTTATTGTGAAGCATACAACTGTCATTTTTCACATCCTGCCTAAAATGTGTTTTCACACTTCTGATGCAGAATAGCACAGTCGCTGTGCAAAATCATTGTTTGTAACACATTACGAAAATGACAGTGACAGTGTTCATGAGCAGAGGTGCTAAAATGACTATGTTGAAAATCTGGTGACAATACTCTGTAAAATGACTGTTTTACGAGCATGCATAGCAACTGCACAATGCACACTCGTAAGTTAGTGCATTTGCACTATTTTCATGCCAGATTCTCAACATTGGCATTCTACCACACCTTCTTGTGAACTGTACAGCTGTCATTTTTCACATGCTGTCCGAAATGTGTTTTCGCAATACTGGCGCAGAATAGCGTGGTCGCTGTGCAAAATCAGTGTTCAGAGCACATTATGAAAATGACAGTGACACTGTTCATGAACAGAGGTCCTAAAATGTCTGTGTTGAAAAGTTGGTGACAATTCTCCATAAAATGACTGTTTTAAGAGTGTGCATAGCAAGTGCTCAATGCACACTCATAAGTTAGTGTATTTGCATTATTTTAATGCTAGATTCTCAACATTACCATTTCACCACACCTTATTGTAAACTGCAGAACTGTTATTTTTTACATCCTGCCTGAAATGTGTTTTCTTAATTTCAGTGCAGAATAGCATGGTTGCTGTGCAAAATCAGTGTTTGGAACACATTATGAAAATGACAGTGACACTGTTTATGAACAGAGCTCCTAAAACACCTATGTTGAAAATTTGGTGACAATACTCCTTTAAATGACTGTTTTATGAGTGTGCGTAGGAACTGCACAATGCACAGTCATAAGCTAGCGAGTTCAGACTATTTACGTCAGATTCTCAACACTGACATTTTACCACACCTTCTTGTGAGCCGTACAGCTGTCATTTTTCACATCCTGCCTGAAATGTGTTTTCGCACTTCCGGCACAGAATAGTGCGGTTGCTGTGCAAAATCAGTGTTCAGAGCCCATTCCAAAAATGACAGTGACACTGTTCATGAACAGAGGTCATAAAATGAATGAGTTGAAAATTTGGTGGCAATACTCCATAAAATGACTGTTTTACAAGCGTGCTTAGCAACTGCCAAAAATGCATTACCGCAAGTCTGCCGTACAGTGGTGTACTCACTGTGCAAAATCACATTTTGGGGCACATTAACAAACTCACAGCACTATGCCTCTACACCTTTGTCACTGTCAATGACAGCGTGGCAATGTTCGGCATTGAAAAATTGCTTGTTTTTGTAATAAATAGTCAAATTCTGTTGTAAATTGAGTTTTGGTAAAAATAGTGTCGTGTGCACGAAAGTGTCACAAAAAGTAGTGTCGTGCATTCGACAGTGTCGCAGAAGTAGTGTCGTGCATGTGAAAGTGTCGCAAATTTAAGCTTGGGAGTGACAACTTTATTCATTATCGAATCGTATCTGATTGCTATTTGAGTGACAGCTTGTTCTGCCAATGTTATGCTAGATTTGTCAGGCCATGTGAGAAAACCAATCAGGGATGGATAACACTGAAGAAGAAGTCAACAGCAGCCATCTTAGTTAACACTGAGAGACGGCAGATTTAGAACTGTAAGTACATCATATTTTATAAGACATTTTTCTAGTATGATAAAAAGTGTTACTAACAGGTAAATAGTATTAATCAAAATGTTTTTTACTCCTCTATTTGACTATGTTGCTTGAAGTAACCTAGGATGCTGCATTATTTAGGTAAAAGTGTTTAAAGTCAGGTAGTACTTTAGTACTTACTTGCACAGATACAGCTGCAAATGGAGGGAGATAGAAAGGTGCATGTGGACCTGCAAAGGAAGAGGGAACCAATCAGACATGTTTCTGCAGTTGTAATTGTTTAAAACTGCCTATGAAAATGATGCATTTTTCCCACCTCCTAATTTTTGTACATTTTAGCAGTAGCAGAAGTGCAGTGATAGTCAGTGCATAGACTATATTGATTAATGAAGGCACAGTAGTAGCCAATGATTTGTTTTATTTGTGTGTTATGGATCAGCCCAGTGAATCTGGCTTGAAGTTAGGAGGGAACATAGCAGTTTTACTTTCACTACTGCTTAGGGCACTGCAGGGTAAACACTGACCTTTTTGGTAGCTCTCTGTCCACTTCTAAGTTTAAAAGCTCAGAATGTCAGAAAACAGCAAAAGAACTTTGTGGATAGTTGGAAGCAGTATTGTGAGACGAGTGTCTGAGTATGCTCAAAATAGTGATTTTGGGAGACACCTGCAGCTCCCAAATTGCTGTGTAAAGTGGTTTGGTAGGGGTGGAATGAGGTGGGAGCACCTCATGCCAACCAAGCACAGACTTTTGAGTACTCAACCTCATCCAGACATATTGCTGATACATCTTGGAGGCAATGATTTGGGAACCAAACACTGAGTAGATTTAGTAACAGAAGCAAAATTGGACCTTGCTTCTATTATGACTATGTTGCCTGCCTGTAAAATAATTTTTTCTGGTATTACAGAGCATAAGGTCTGGCAAGTAGAACATCATATGTATCTGATTGACAGAGCCTGAAGAAAAGTCAACATACAGATATCTGCATTTCTATGCATGTCTGGAATGTACACCATACGTCACCCAGAAATGAAGTATTGTTATGATTGACTATACCTACCAGATGGTGTACACTTTTCACATGCTGGCAATTGCCATTTTCTGGGAGACCTTCGAGATGCAATCCTCAAAGTCCTCTAAGAATGTCAGACTGTTTGAACAAATAACAAAGTGCAAACAAAGGTTCTTTTCAGAACCCAAAAATGTTGGTAAAAAAATAGAACAGCTGCATACATCACTTACACAGATGTAACACATGGGTTGGGAATATTCAGACTGTGCCAGGCTGTGGAACAAGCCTGGGCAAAGTGCAACTGTAATGCAGCAGGTTGTTGTCAGGGCAATATTTTAGAGTGCTGTGGCATGGTTAGCATTGTTAAATATTTCAGTACGGCAACCTGCATTGTGCATGTTAGTCTGGCACTGCACAAGTGTAGGTGGGCAGAGAGGAGTAGGGGAGATACAACACTGAAGTGATGTGGTGGTAGGTTCAAGTATTACAGTATTGTGTACTGTACATGCTAATGGAGCCATAATGCATGTAGGGTGTTAATACGCCTATTTGCATATAATAATGGCATCATTAGTGTGCAGGTGTGCTGTTCATCAGTAACTTGTCACTTGTATTGTGTGAGCCAATACCTGTTGGCTAGTGATGCACCCTTCCCCCCCGGTAGCTTTGTTGTAATATATTTCAAAACTAGATCTTGTTTTTTCAATAAAAAAGACACTGTTGGTGGTACAGTGGACTGTACCCTTTTAACTTATAATGAGTTAACTGTATTAAATTTATCCCTTGTGGCCCTGTTAAGTCTACTTCCTCGTAAAACTGAGCTGGAGTGGTAGCTGCAGTACAGCACAATGGTTAATTTTAAACAGAAAGCCCACAATTGGATGAGGGAGTGGGGTGCAGTGGACCATCATGGATATATTTTCCATAGCAAAATCATAGTTGGTGAGGGAGGGTTGATGCCAACACATGGTAGCCCCAGACCTTGGGTGGCCACGCACAGCTGTTGGCTGTATATTGTAATGTGCAATGCTACAGGTACACTGTGGTTGTCATTTTTTACAACTTTGTTTGGGGGCTTCAACAGTGTGCAGCAGAACTACAGGTTGTGGTTACAGATGCTCATGTTATTACAGGATCACTACCAGGATGTGTTAAGGGTGAATAGGAGCGTTACTGTACCACAATACAACCCATGTAAAAAAATAATTTCTGTGTGAAGTGGTATGGTAGGGTTGTGAAATGTTGTTCTTGCCATGTTCGAATCAGAATACTTCATAGAATACATAGAAATGTATAGACTCTGAGACGTGAAAGTAATGGAATGTTTGTGTATGTTTTATTGCAGAATCGATAAATCAACATGAGGCAGTGGACCTTGAGAGAGGTGTGCTTGCTGCTTGAGGCAGTCCAAGCCAGGGGGAGTGCCTACATTTTAATGCAGAGCACTAACCGGAAGTTGGACTCAATGTGGAGGCGCATTAACAGTTTCTTTCACATGGTTTTGAAGATAAAAAACAAAACAATAGTCCAGCTGAAGAGGAAGTGGAAGCTTTTGTGTCAGCGCTTCTACATGTTGAAGCAGAGGGAGAAGATACCGGAGAATGATAAGTGCTGGTACTACCTCGCATATGAATTATAGGAGGTTGCAGGGAAGCCAGCTGCAGGGGAGCGCATTACTCATCATAAGTTATTCAGTAGAATTCCTCAGATTCTATGATATTAAAGTAGGTACACAATTGGGTATAAAAAAATATTTTTCTTATTGAAGTCTCTGTTGTTGTAGCCATGTTAGTATCACAATAACATGTTACGAGTCAAGTTACTGTAGTGTCAAAGAAGTTAATATTTTGTATGTCACAAGAGACATCATGTTTTTAGTCTTTTGTTGTGTTTTTTTTGTGTTAAGGAAAAAGTATTTATAACTGTTACTAAATAATGATGCATTTTTTTATATATCTAGCAATGTGTATATATATATATATTCATACAATACATGTGTCTTGATATTGACTTACATAAAAATTAAGAAATATACCATAACGGGGAGTGGGTATATTGGTGGATTTACCATGCCTGGTGTGGTTCGATCACGAGGCACTGTTGAGTGACTTAACCACACCAGGAGTGGTAAAGCCACCCACATACCCACTGTCTGCCATGGTATATTGCTATCTTACAATGTTCAACTTGTTTTGTTGTCTTTATAGTGTTATAAAACTTTTACAGTGGGTATACTGGAGGATTTATCACTGTTATTTGATGTGTTTTGACCAATGAGGTTACTGAATTTTCATACCCCATTGCATAACATGTATTTTACTATGCTTTTGAATGAATCACCCAGTGATAGTGTTGGAGTTACTATCCAGTATCCATTTAATTTTAGCAGAATTGTATTTCATGTGGCATACTATATAAGTAGTAAGTATTGTGTACTGAGTCAGCTTATGATCTTATATTTATGAAATATTTATGATGTATGTTAAGTGTCTATTAACCACCATAATCAGCAGTCACACAGCTTTGTTATGCACTGTTTAGAATTTTAAAAGTTGTTAACCACACTTTGGAACTTCCAAACAATGGCATAACAAAACAGAATACACCAGAGTTCCATAATTCTCACACATAGAATGCAAACAGTGTTTTTTTTAACCATGCACTATTGAAAGATGATGGCTGGGGATCTGGTGAGAACCACGTTTAAATAACCTTTCGTGGTTGCTAGGGCTACAGTAAACCTCTTGAGCTGTGCTCTCGAGGTTTACCATTTTGCCCAAGCAACCATTCGAGGTGATTACAACGCTGTTATCACCTGCTACTCAGCCATTTATCCTCTATATTTTTAGTAATAGTGATTTTCTATGTGTCTGCAATGGTTTTGTGATACCTGATTACAGGCAATGTTAGGTGCCTGAAACATGTTTAATGCTTAAAGAAAGTGTTGTTAAAATGTGATGACATTTACATGCAAAACGTTGTGCCTCTACTTTTTATCTTCTTTCACAGGCCAGCGCAGTTTGTAATAATACAACGTGCACTAAAAAATTTAATAGAATTCTGGATTTTGATTATCTAGCTGGCACCTTTTCAGCATTGTAAATACTACAATGTACTCATTGTAAAAGGCACCAGCCACCACTCAGCCACATTAGGAATTTAGCAGCAAATGCATATGTTCATTGCAAAAACACCATTATACAAAGCTAATGGATGGATGGCAAACAAACAAGCGGCAAGTTTGAAATTTAATGGATTTTCACATATTTTTTTGTAAAAAAACAAATTAAGCCCTTTGTATAATTGAAATATACCGCTCCAGGGAGTGGGTATACTGGAAGGATCTACCACTCTTGGCGTGGGAAAGTCTCTTGGCTGCATCTTGTGACTGAATTACAGCAGCCGTGGTAGATCCTACAGTAAACCTACACCCTGTTGGGGTACACTGCTTAAAAATTTTAAAAAACAAGGTGTGGTACTTCATAATTTAAATGGGGCTTCAAAAGGAACAGATTGTATATCCAGATGTATGGTAGTTGTATACATCTCAGTTTAGTTTAACTGACTATGATCCAGAACTGGTCATGACATTTCTAGACAACAGTGGTATGTGAAATATTGTAGTTCTATGAATTTCTTATCTATTATTTTCTAAGTGAATGTTATTCTCATTGTACTCTAAGAAGGTATTTGTACAGATTTAAATTTATTTTTGTGTTATCTCATGTTCAAAATGAGTGATACAGGTACTCAGCTCAATATATGTTATCTAGATCTTGGCTGGTATAGTTAAAGTGTTTTAGCATATTGATATACTACCCACTTAGGTGAGATGTAGTGACGTGACCAAACACAATACTGTATACACAAGAGAATGTTCTGTTGTACACATAATGATGTGAGAAGGGAAGAATAATAATGTATGTGAATGAAGTTCGGGGGCTGACCCATGCATATGTAACAGGCTGTGATATTGAGCCTGTTATGTCCTGGTAATGTATTGCCAGAATCTGTATATTTCTGAGTCAACAGTATTGTATGTCTATGGTAACAGTGGGGTAGTAATGAAAATGGGGTGGGTGTCACTGAACAGCTGCATGGGGTTGTGTAGTACTGCACAGAGAGAGTTTCTGAATTACAGTGGGATGTGCAGTGCTGATGTGGCTGACAATGTATGGGAACTTCTCTGTAAGATTGGTTGTGGCACTGCAGTTGCTGTTCATGTAAGTGAGTTTGTTGCTGTGTCCACAAGCAGTCCCGGTGTGTGGATGTCACTGCTGCTGAATTATACAACATCCATGGAAACACAGAAGTGTCATTGCAAAGACAACTGTGGTACATGGTTGAATTACACAATGAGACAGTATAAAAAAATCTATTTCACAATAAAAGTTTTGTGGCAGATTAATATATTGTGGCATATGTTATAATATTTTTTACTAATATGTTTTATAGTGGCCAGGGAAGCTGTGTCAGTAAGAACTGTGGAGGTGAAGGAGGAGCCGGGCACCAGCTCTCAGCGTAAGTACTATCATAAAAGAGATTCACACAAGAAATAGTGTCACAGTCCCCTGCACCCACAATGTCTGTTCAGTAGTATGGAGTACCTTTCACCCCTAAGGCAGCCATAGAGCTACTAATTGCTAAGTACTGTGAGAGCAGTGTGGCTATTTCAGAAAAGCGATGAGCAAGTGGTAATGTAAACAGTACTGTAGTACGCAGTCTCAACATGTGAATGGATCATTTGTATATTGTCATTCTGTGACAGTCTGTTATCTATGTTCATATATCTACTTTTTCCTTTAGTATGCATACAGGTGTACTATATGGTGTCACTTCATGCATAGCTGGGAGGTATTTTTTTGAATAGTGTACTCTATTTATTATGATGGTACACTTATGATGACATTTTTGTTTCTCAGTGGGTACGTGGTGAGGTGGTAGTACTACATTAAGGGGAAATCTATGATGTGGTAAGACAAGTGTGGCACATGAGAGCAGCTGTACTAAGCCAATTCTGAGTATGTTACCATAATTATTGCAATGTGTGTGGAGAGGTGATGGAGTGTACTGTATTGGTGTGTCATGCATGTATGTCATATTAAGTTAGCTGTATGAAGGGGGGAGTGTACTGGGATAAGAAGTGTATTTATATATAGAAAGTTCCTGATAATCAAGATGATAAGGCCTAGTGTACTACAATGCATACTCAACAAACTCAAAAGCAGTTTTCACTTCCATGGGGAGTGCCTAGTGTAGTAATAGAGCTAGTCACCATATTCTAAGACTGTGATAAATGTTGGGGGGGTACAATGGATATGTCACATGGTGTACTTGACATTCACAGATGATGGATGTACTGTAATGTTTTGCAATGTGCCAAGTCATTTGTAAGTAGGTACATATTGTGTATACTTATGGTGTATGCTCACACCCATACTCCTGTACAGAGACAGTGGACCGTTAGTATGCTGGTACATATATGACACAGATTACAGAGTGAGTAATGAAGACTGATGATCATGCATGCTAACGGAGACAGTTATTTTTCACACCAATTACTGTTGCAGTTTGTTTTATCATAGCAAACTGCTGTTACATACAAAAGTGTAGAAGCAAATAGGGCTATCATCAATGCAAGCTGGGAAATGTTCCATTTGTATGTCATGATGGCTGGCTCCATTTGCATGCAGGTGTGCCAATTGCTGACGACTTGTGCCTGCCACCCTGCCAGGCTGCAGTCGTTGGGGAATGACGCACCTTTCTACTACTGGCAACATCCTCCGATGACCATTTGTGTGCATATGTATAAATAATAAACAACCATGTCACTGCTGGTCCACTGCAATGCTCGCAGAGTGATCATGGGTATATGTGATAAACTACAATGTCGCATAACACTGGTAGTCCAGTGGAGCGCTTGCAGCACAATTGTGGGAATATGTAATGAAATAATAGTCCAATATCACTGGTGATCTAGTGGAACACTTACAGCCCGATTGTGGGTATATGTGATAAACTACTATTTTCTATAACCCTGGTGGTCCAGTAGCCCACTTTCAGTCTGATCGCGGTCATATGTAATGAGATTATGGCCCAATGCCCTTCGTGGTATAGTGGGCTGCTCACAGCATTATTGTGGTTGTCAGTGAGATATAATGAGAAACCAATACATCACTGGTGGCTCAGCATTACTCCCCTCCACACCCATGTACTAAGCCCCACTGCCCCGTGCCCTCCACCCCTGGTTAGTGGTAGGTGGTAGTACACCATCTGCTTGCCACTGTGCTGTCTGCCAACTGATTCCATACAGTAGGACTGTACAGCCATTGTTCCACAGTGTAAGCAATGGTTGTGCAGGTCATATTGTACTACGCAGTACAGAAATGTGAAAGGATCCATTCATATAGCTGGATTGTGTAGTACGATATGAGCTGCATGCCCATTGGCTTATGTTGTGGACTAATGGCTGTACAGCCCTACTGTACAGAGTCTGTCATTGGGTGTCAGGGTGGGAAGCCGGTAAGGAACTGCTGACTGCTGCTGATGGGGGGGCAGGTTGTGTGGCTTAGTGGGTGTGAGTGGCCGGGTGTACCACTGGACCACCAGGGATTGATTGGTTTGACATAATATAGCACTTATGCCTGCAATCAGCCTGTGAGTAATATACTGGACCACCAGGGATATAGCACCATTATTACTATAGTAATGACCACAATCAGCATGGGGGGGGCCAGCATGAAGGTATCACTGTAGCTTGGGTTGTCACTAATAGCTGTCAGCTATCATGTTGCAAGGTGTAATATGACAGCTTAGCTGTGGGTTGGCAGATGTTGCTCATTGTTTTAGGTTATCAACTGTGTGCAGTGCAGGCAGGGGTTGTGACTGCATGGGTTAGTACATCCTGGGCTGAATATCAGGATGTGTGTTACATGGATGGGAATGACCCTCCTAATTGTGCTGCATACATTACTGTTGTGCTTAGACTCTTTGGCATTTGTACCAGGCACATTCCCCTTTTGAACATCACACTGGCACACATCAGTAGGTTGTGTATGGCGACACTGTTGTGCACACTGCATAACCCTTCTGAATATCCCACCCACTGTTTCTTAACATGATGTGTAAAGAACATATTTCATTTAATTAGGTGCCAAAGTAAGTGAGTTGTTGGTTTGTAAATATCTAACATTATTTTAAGTATTATAAAAAGAGTATGACAAATAGAGCTTTCTGATCGTCTGCAAGCATTCTAACAACCTTATGTAAATCTTTAATTAACATAAATGTACAAATTGATCATATGGTCAACAAGGTGTAAGAGTGTTAAAGAACATGTTTCATTATACTATGAATAAGGCACTCCCAGAGATTATGTTAGTGGTCAGTTAATCACGGTCTAGGCGCATGTGGTATCTGGTTAAACTTTTTGCCACACTGCAACTGTACAGGTAATCAACAGAACATTAACATAACTCTTGGTCATGCCTTACTGTTTAATTAATGTAACAGCAGTAAAATATGATTTGTTTCAATGAAAATATGTACACAGAGGCCCAGATATTCAAACTGCGCCAGGCTGTGGCGCAAGCCTGGGTGCAGCGCAACTTGGCTGCGCAGGGAAATTGACTGGGCGATATTCAACAGAGCTGCATCATGGCTTAGCATCATTGAATATTGCACCCTGGCCACCTACCGTGCACATGGCACAGTGGCACTGCGCCAGCACAAGTGGCCAGAGTGGAGCAGGAAGATGTGCTAGCACAAGTTCCATTGCTCAAGGTGCAGCAACCATGATATTCAAAAGCTGACATGCAAATGGGGCAATAATGTATGCAAGGCACACATGGGGCCATTTGCATGTCATTTATGGCCCCATTTGCATGCAGGAGCACCGATCCCCGACGACTTGCACCTGGCGCCCTGCCAGGTAGCAGCCATCGGGGACCGACGCCCCCTGCAGCACAGCAATGTTCCCCACAGCCGATCGCAGGCATTTGTAAAATAAAAGTAGAATCCTATATTCCTGGTGGTCCAGTGGACTGCTGGCAGCCCGATCGCGGTCTTAAGTAAATTAAAAGAAGAATCCTATATCCCTGGGGGTCCAGTGACCAACTTTGTGCGGTGCAAGTAGGGGTTGCATATGCATGGCTCAGCACATCCCGGGCTGAATATCGGGATGTGCAGAGTATGCATGGGCACACCCCCCCCCCACCTGCACCTGCATACATTACTGATGCACTCTGGTGCATCAGGATTTGTGCCAGGTGCAATTCCCATTTGAATATCGTGCCGGGGCGCATCAGTGGGTTGCACATGGTGCAACACTGTTGCACCATGCGCGCAACCCTTTTGAATATCTGGGCCAGAATAAATAACTATATGACATGTGTGTCTCTTTTGTTGTAGTTATTAAACAGATGATTATATGAACATTAGATAATGGAGATAGTACTGATGATGTACAGGTCATGCTATTATTCTCATGCAGATGTGAAGAAATAACATAGGTTCAGATGTTCAAGTTTACTTGTTCACACCCAATTGAAGAGTTGGTATCACTGTATATCAGACTGTGTTGTTTATTATGCCAAAACATTTAGGTACTGAGTGTTATCAAATACTAAGTGATATAGAACAACAGTGCAGATAGTATGCTGTTCTTATAGATCTTTTCAAGTTGTCCATGAAGAACATAATATGGTACAAAGAAATATTATAACACAACTGAGAAGACAGGAGTTCTGATTTACATCACACTCGTAAATAGTCTTGAGAGTGCTCAGCAAAAATGTATTACAATTATTGAATTAGATATCAATATTGTAAGTGAAAGAGAGGTAGATAATCACCATTTTGAGGTTCATATATTGATTCATGTTTTTTGTTACTTTGTAGGACGCCCTCGCTTAAAGCGGTGCGCTGGCCACTACCGATGTTACCGCAGACTCAAGCGCAAGGTTGACAGTCTGATAAGAGACAATGTTGTGCTCTGTGAAGGACAGGAGAAATTGCTGTCCTTCATGGAAGCGCAACATAAGACTGTCAACCTTGTGTTTGAGCCTGTGGTGACAGCGGCTAGTGACACCGTGGCCAGCTCCAGCTCCTCACCTCCACCAGTAGTATCCAGCCTCCCTGGGACACAGTGATCAGCCTCCACAGCTGCTCCGGTATCTCCTCTGGAGGGCGCAACAGCTTCCACTTCCATTGCGCCTCCACATTGAGTCCAACTTACGGGTTGGGCTGCCTCAAGCAGCAGCACACCTCTCCATAACACTTGCTGTAAATATTGTAAATAGTTGTTTATATATTTTTCTATATATTTTTTCACAAAATCGTTTTTATAAGTTTTAAAAATGAATATATCTATTTTTTTATGTAGCATTTATTTTTGGAGATAAAAAATCAATACTTTTTTATGTTTTTTTTATTTTGCATTCAATGCGATTAAATTTACTGCAAAATTTTTCTATGATGAATAACTGTTTTGATTTGAAAATTAAAAAATATTGTTTTTACTTTTATATATATATAGACAATAAATATTTTTTGAATATAACATTTTTCTTGTGGTATTATTAAGTTGAGGGGATCTTTGCCATCAATATTTATAAAAAAGGGTCTGACAAATGCAGCTTTCTGATTGGCTGCAAACATTCTGCCAGCCTTATGTTAATGTTTTATTAACATACATGTACAGCTTAACCATATACTGAACAAGGTTTAACACTGTTTAAGACCATGTTTCATTATTATAGCAATAAGGCACTCACAGGGATTATGTTAATGGTCAGTTAATCACCGTCTAGGTGCATGTGGCAGTTGGCCACACCTTGTGCCACAGTACACCTCTAGCAGGTGGTTAACAGACCATTAACAGAACTGTTGGTCATGCCTTATTGGTTACATATTCTATAAGAAAGCATTTGGTTTCCTTAGTTTGGTAAAGAAGGGTATTATACACAAAGTTTCAGATTTAAACAGATAACACATTTAAATTATTGTTGTGTTACATATCTTACAGTGTTATGACAACATTTTTGTAGGTACATTAATAAGTATGAGTTATGTTCAGAATTTGTGTTTAGTAACAGTTCAGAAGAGGACCATGTAAGATATCTAAATGTTTAACAGTGGTGCTGAGAAATAGAGTGCCACATTGTTTATGTCCCAAAAGAGTAGTTTCATTGACTGCAAAAAGATAGTGAGTGAAACAGTGCAACACCATAAATTAGTATTGACATAACAGTGGTAAGCAAAAGGAAATAGATAACTATTGAGAGGCATATGCTTGAGATGGATGTTGTCTTACTCTTCATAACAGAAAATTCTGCTAGATGACTTACTGTGTTCTTCATTTGTGTGCATTTGTCTATGTATGTGTGGTGCTGCCACAACAACATTTTCAGGTAGTACTGGTACTTATCATTCTCAAAAAGACAGGATATTCATGACAAAAAACTCTGTTTAATGCATCAGTTAGGGTTGTTCCACAGTGACAAAAGCAAGGAAATTCGGTGTTAGGGTTGAAAACCCCAACTCTGAATTCACCCCCCCAGCACCACACACATACAGACACACACACACACACACACATACACACATGCAAGTGGGGGGAGGACCAAGGCAACTCGACCAATGACAGACAACCAGCAGTAGGTGACAGAAATAAAAAACAACTGTCTAAATGTACTACAAGACACCCCCACCCACCTGACCAGGTACTGCATGCTCAGTGGAGATCAACAGCAAAACTGAGGCCATGTACACCAAATGTACACATCTGTGAATGCAGGTGAACACAATGTACCACACTTAGTAGTTGCATGGCCTTACCTAGCGATGCCACACATGCCACCACACCTGGTACTGCACCCTGACTGGACATCAATGATGCAACTCTCTGATTGCATCTGTACAAAGGTTTTGACACTTATGAGTAAACAGAAATAAAGACAACAACATAAATGTACTAAAAGACACATCCATCATCAAGATACAACAACGGTTGCATTTAAGTATGTAATTTACGTAGTAGTAAATTTACTGCATCTGTCCACTCAAGATACATAGGCTGATCTCAAGGTATAGGAAAACTATTGCCTGTACAAGGCTGTGCAACTCCTAATGTCAGTATCAGTTATACAGTTTCAATTATGTAGGTGTAGGTGTACTGTTGATGTCCATATAGTTACCTTCAGTGTGTTTGTATACTAAGAATCCAGTAACTGCTATGTCTAACACGGAGTGGAATTAGCTGGGTGAGGCCAAGCAACTTCTACATGTGCTAACATTACTGTTCCTACAATAACGGAGGTGTATCACTGATGTCTATAGGCTCAATTTTGCTGTAGCTCTCTACTGAGGATGTACTACCTGGTTATCGAAATTGTGGTAAGTTGAGTATTCTTGCAATGAGTGAGCTGTACCATTTATGCCCACAGCCTCACTTTTTTTTACTTGGTCTACACTCAGATTGTAGTACCTAGTCTTTGGTTTGGCAGACCATTCTGTGGCTGACGTCATGCAAGTGATAACTATGTTCATTGTAGTACAGCAACAATCAAGTAGGTGTACTGTAGATATAAACAGAATTGCTTTTACTATAGCTTTTAGTGACAATGGGCTATGTGTTGTAGGACAGGAGGGGGCATTCTCTACTACAGACTCTGTGAGTCATAATTGTACTAACCTTTGCAAGGCTGCAATCATGGAATAACAGTGTTGATCTTCATGGGTTAATTTTAACTGAGGTTCTCCAGTAACTACACAGTACCTGGTCTGAGTGGGTGGGGCACTGCCTTGCGAAGGTCCTCCAGTGCTGAACAGTTGGAGGTTGTGTATACATGAAATCAACTACACATATTATACTTGTACAACTACTTAGTTTTGCTGTGCTCTATATCTGAGGTACAGTACCAGGTGTGTTGGGGTGTGGGGCATTGCTAGGTAAGGCCACGCAACTACTAAGTGTGGTATGTTGTGTGCACCTACAATCAGGGATGTGTACGTTTGGTGTACATGGCTTCAGTTTTGCTGTTGATCTCCACTGAGCATGCAGTACCTTGTCAGGTGGGTTGGGATGTCTTGCAGTACATTTAGACAGTTGTTTTTTATTTCTGTCACCTACTGCTGGTTGTCTGTCATTGGTCTTGTTGCCTTGGTCCTCCCCCCTACTTGCATATTTGTGTGTGTCTGTGCGTGTGTGGTGCTGGGGGGGGGGGAATTCGGAGTTTGAGTTTTCAATCCTAACACTGAATTTCCTTGTTTTTGTCACTGTGGAACAACCCTAACTGATGCATTAAACAGAGTTTTTTTTTTGCCATGAATATATATATACAGTGTGTGTATATATATATATATATATATATGTTGTGTACATTTTCAGTGTGGCTGTATATTATTTTAAAAATGAGTTCCTTTTTCTGTTTCTGCAGTATGTAGAGTTGTGGTCTGTGTCTTGTGTAAGTTCTTTTGTAAGTGTGGTAATGCTTCCTTCCTGCACCAACTTTGATTTTCAGGTCACATTTCACTCTTTGTGTTTCCTGTCTGGTTCCTCCACCAACTAGGTCAGCAGGTGGGTCTCTTTTCCCAGTACAGTAAAATGTGGGCATTTGCACCAGGAGAGTGAAAGAGAGTTTCTGCAGAGTTACTGATCAGTGACTAGAAAACTGAAGGCGCGGGGATGCTACTTCTGGTGCTTCAGGAGTGATGTAACTAGCATTGAAAACTAATTTATGTAGTGTGCTGCTTTTTTGTGGATCTGGCTCATATCATTCTTTTTTTAGTTTGTTAAGATGGCCATGAGCAGCATGGGCATTTCTTTCACGAGCCAAGTGGTGTGTGGAGCGAGTGCTTTACAGCCGGGTGGGGGGCTACCAAAATGCCATTTCAAATAACAGCTTTCTCTGTATGAAATATTTTTGTGTCTGTAGAAATTGAGTAGGACTAGGAGTTAGTGAGATTATTTGCAGTTTCGGCTGGTGGCTGGAACTGAATCACGTTCAGAATAAATTGAGTGGGTATGAAGGTGAAGGCATTGGCTTCAAGGTGCTTGAGCAGTGAGTGAGGGATTTCATTCAGGGTTTTATTGTCATCGCTGTGCTTGCCCTAGATATATTGATGTTACTGTTAAATAACATCATTGTGTCTACTGCAGTCTGACCAATCAGAACAATGGAATTATTCATGCCATTGTATAATTACCAATACATGACCATAGTACAAAAATGAACACACTGCCATCTTGGATTTAATTCAAATTTCACAGTAATGTTTTAGTGAAGTTTATCTCAAAGATTTTGGATTTTGTACTTTTACCAATTTGCTTTTTAGCACAGTTGGTATCCTTAGATTCAGAATTGTGCGTAAGAAAGTCAGGACTGAATATTGAATTATAAACTTTGAGGATAAAGTTCCAAAATTTTGATACGAATTGCAATGGTGTTTTTTTTTTCTCAGTAGGTAGCAAATATAATTATGTTATAAAAGGTGATGTAATACTTGTAAAAAGTTGATTCTAGTAGGCTTATGAAATAGTATTGAGTTATATTCTAACACTGAAAGGTGGATCTGCTTTGCGACAGTCCTTTTGACATTTGTAGTTCAGTTGTCTTGGTTTCTGTACAAGTAAACTACAGCAATTTGTTAGCATTTTTTTTGTAATCTTTGTTATATGATCAGTATGTGATAGAATTTGTTGTAACATAACTACTAAGTAACTAAAGCATGGTACTTCCTCCAGTTCATATCCATTTAGTCCTTTAATTTTCATAATGTCTCCCTTAGTCCCTATTTTTATATTGAGCTCCAAAAACCATTGTTTTTGTTTTCTCTTCATTCAAGATCATTGTGTTTCTGCCAGTAACTCTACTTTTGAATCCAGTACTCACAGCTGGCAAAAGAGAGCACCAAACATATCAAGACTACAGAGCACAGTCTTCCACTGATTCCAATGAAACAGCCATGTATTGCAAGTGCATCATGAATTTTACTCACAGGCTTTTGTTAAAAAATAACAAAGATGGGTATTCCCTGACCTCATTTTATGAACTACACTAAATTTGAAAGTAGTTTTTTTCCCTGTAGAAGCTGATTTTTAAACACAGGTTCCAATTCTGCGATTGTTTCATCTATAGTATACAATCTTTTTAGCTATCCAGTGGGTATCTTTGACATTCTGTACACGCAGGTGGTAAGCACCATTTTAAGGCTGTATGATGTATTTTACCATTATATAGAGAATAATGGATGGATAGCTAGTTATAACGAGTATTTTATACACCCCGAGGTGTGTATAAAATCTGAGTTTTAACTAGCTACCCATCTTTTATTTTGTATAATTGCTGGGGATTGTTTTCTTGCCATAGCAATTATACAAAATAAATGTATGTGTCTACAGAGTTGAGCCGCCGACTGTTGGCAAACCCAGACTTAAGCGCAGTAAGTAGCTGTCCGTGAATGGAAGCATTGTTTATTTTTTGTTTTGTTTTTAACTGCTAAGAGGAAGGTTTGCTGTGCTGAGAGATGTTTTTTCTTTAAAAGAAAAATCTTACCTCTGACGACTTCTGTAAGGAAACACTGCAGCACTGAGGCATCGTGACAGATGGCACAGAAAAGGGAAAGTTCACGGTAGGCACATGAGCAGAAGTAGGGAAAGGGGGCATGTGAATGTCGTTATAACCAGCTGGTTATAATGCTGGAACTACAGCCTTGTTTCCCTATGGGCAAAAACTATAAGCAGTTATTATATCCTTGTAAAGCTCTTACATTGTTATTACATGGTATTATTCTTCTACTATGGAACACTGTGGTTAAATGGAATGTAAACTAAGGCATACAGTACTAAAATGGTGCCAACAGTGTGTGCATCAAAAACCATCCACTTAGGCAAGACAAAGTTTATTTTAGGTTACCATGTCCAGGAGGCTCAGGGCACCTTACAAGGGAAGACATAGAAATAAATACATTATAATAACCCATACTGAACAGCAATGTAAGGTTTATGACTGATCGTGCATGATTTGTAATAACATAAGAAATGCATTGTCAAAATTTCTGTAAGTTCTTTGTATGATGGCAAGACTTTTATCAGATAAACAAATTGTCATTTTTCTTGCATGAATAAATGCAAGTTTAACAAGTACTGTATGTACACAGTTTTTGCAAGATTGCAGTATGGGTTTTAACACTAGTGAAGAAATCTGCAGGTTTAAAATGTAGTGTGGTAGAAAATATTTATAATTACATGTTTCTCAACTGATGCAAGTAAAGTATTTTTTCTAGTGTATACATGTTTGTAAGAATAGTACAACAAAAAATCATGTAAGAAATGTATAAAGAAGATTGCTGTACTCTGTATACATACAGATGAGAATGCATATCTTCATATTGCTGGCACAAATATTTAGGTACAGTCTGAGGGACAGATATTCGAAACTTTGCCTCTGGGCAAAATAAGCACTGCCCAGCATGCTAAATTAACCCAGAACAAATAGCCTGCCATATTCAAAAGGAGTAGCACCAGCGCTAAACCTGCTGCATATAGCAAACTAAGGAAGCCAGGAAAACTGGGATGTGAGTGCAGTGTTAAAATAGCCCAGGAATAAGACAGCTCTGAATATAGCAACAGGGAAGTGCAAACTGCAACAGCAGCTCAGTAGACTCTGAAGCAAGAAAGTGTTACTGGTGGAGAACATTGTGTGTGATTGCATAGATATGTTTCACATCATCTGCAAACAACAATGCAAGCCACACACTGTAGAACTGTGCTATGCTGATGAGAGATTTGCCCAGGCTAACCTGATTACACAGTGCTAACACATTAGCCCGGTGCAAACAGGTTAGCATGGGGCAAAAGATTGCTATATTCAAAGCTCCCATGCAAATGAGTCTACTTGTGTAATCCATGGGCAAACAGGCACATTTGTATCTCATTATGTGCTGCTTAATATACATCACCATGCAGTTTGGCTGGTGCTACTGCATGAAGCATACAGCTCCACCCATTGGTCAGAATGGAAGTACAGGCTGGAAGCTGCAGGATATGGGTGCTGGCAGACACAAGCAGTGCATACATCTCACCCATGCAGCACTACAAGCAGTACAGAATAATATATATATATTTACAGATATACATCTATAATATGTACTGCCCGTGTCCAAATGTGCACTGGAAGACAGCCCCTTCCGAACACCAATATTGGCACCCCACAGCAGTCGTGGGTGCAATAACAGTGGGGTGATTCATGAATGCATGGAACAGGCATGAGGCAAGGGGGAAGGACGTAGGTTGTAGGCTAACTAAGATCCTCAACATATCAATAATGTAGGGGACTGGGAAGACTGGGTGGGCCAAGCAGTCCATCTGGGCTGTCAAGACTCTGTTCCCATAGGTGTTAAAATCCCTGTTAGTCTAGTGCCCTCCCCCCATTACGATCCCCAACCCCCATAGCAGTGAGAAGTAAGCATTTTCCCCTTGTAGTCTAGTGATTCCTCCACCCCCAAGTACAGTCCCTGACCCCAAATCACAGAATTCCCTGGTAGTCTAGTGGCTTCCCACCCAGCAGTGCCGGCCCCCACTCCCCCAATAACGTCCCCCGAATGGAGCCAATAACTGGCTCAGCCCAGCTTTCACCAACACGGCTGGCCACTGACTGAGATATGAATGAGTGGTACTGATTCATTACAGTACTGCACATTCATACCTCAGTCAGCTGTGGTGGTGAGAGGAGGGCTGAGTAGGTCACCAGCTCCATTTGTGGGATGTTATTAGGGGGAGCTGGGGCCATCACTTCTGAGTAGGGGGCCACTAGACTATCAGGGAATTCTGTGATTTGGGGTCAGGATCATACTGAGGGGTGGAGGAATCACTAGACTACCAGGGAAAATGTTTACTTAATGCAGCTATGGGGTCAGGGATCATGATGGGGGGACCACTAGGTTGCCAGGGAAAACTGTTTACTTCTCACTGCTACTGGGGTCAGGGATCGTGATCGGGGTGAGGACCACTAGACTACCAGGAAATGAGTTAACTGCTCCAGGCTATGGGGGTCGGGGATCGTGATGGGGAGGGCACACCACTGCATTACCACATGCGTTTCATAGGTGGTTTTTGATGCTGTGCTACAGGTGGCGCTAAGTCCTGTAGTGCTGCACTATACTTTTGAATATGCCACTGCGCTGACATTCATGGCCACTCCCCTCACCCTCACCCCCTACATGCATTTCTTAGTAGTGTTGGTGCTATCACACAATGCCAGTGCTATTAGGTCTTTTGAATATTGCAACCTGGTGCAAATCCAGCGCTATTCCAGCTCAACCAATTTGCACCAGGTGCAAAGCTTTGAATATCTGGCTCTGAGTTATTAAATGCTGCATGCACCTCAGTAAAACCTTCTATATGTACTATTTAGGTAGTGTTCAGCTAATATTGCATATCTCTTTCTTAGATTTCCCCTTCCTGTCATTACTGTGGAAATTTGTATACACAGGGTCAAATCCCTTACCGTTTATCTTCCCTTGTTTCTTATTCCTCACTTGAATTCATATCCTTCTATAGCTACATCATAATTAGTCCTGGTAAAGTCTGCGATGTCATGAGCAGAATACAGTATTATGACCTCAGGTGTATGTTAACACCGATGTGGAGACCACTCTAAGAGTTGTACAGGTGATCTTGTATATTCAAATCAAAAACAGTGGGAGCAGAATGAAGACATCTTTTAAAAATGCAAGGAATATGTAAGAATTTGTCAAGATTATTGCTTGTGTATCTATTTATATATTTTTTTAGCAAGACTCTTGAACAGCACAGTGTCAGTGGTTCAACAGGTTGCACACCCTCTACTAGAGTTAGAAGGCTGTTGGCTATAACTCCACATCAGGATATAAAACCCATACTGTAGGGCAATATTCCAGAACACTATTTTTCTTGCATCTCATGATGTTGACAAGAAATGTTTCATGCATGAAGCAAGGAAGTTTTCTTGCATAAATTGTTCATGCAAGGAAAATGTCACAATCCTTACATACTTCTTGCATATAATTCTTATTAAAAACTTACATGAAAATTCTCATATACAGGCTTGCATGTACATGTATATGCTGTAGCTTGAATATGCCAGCATATGTCCTTGTATGTTTAACAGTCAAAACATTTACAAAGTTCTTACCTTTTTGGTAAGGGAATCAAACAAACAATACATATTATTAAAATACACAATTGGTAACTTATATTACTAAAAGGCCTGTATATATGAAACAATAACAGAAGTGGAATCAACATTTTTTACAAAAGCTTCTAGCTGGAAAAACAACTTACAGGTTCAGCACAGTTCTCTTTTAAGGCTTGACATTTACAGCTTGAATGGATTACATCCTACTCTGCCCAATTTCTATAGCTGCAGAAAATGTAATAACCAGTAGCTTCCTGCATCTCTTCTATGTTATTGAATATATACATTAACTTGGTTGCTGGTGTCTATGTTTGCTGTATTACTTTCAGAAGCATTTATGACATCTAAAGATTCCCATATGAAATCATAGGGAAATGATGCTCCATAATGTAAAAAGAAAGAAAATGTGTATACAGTAATCAGTTTTTAAGAGCTGCATTTTCAGACATGCGCAGGTGTACATTTTAAATATGTTGCAGTCTTCTTTTTAGCTCAGTTGCATTTGATCTTGTCTCTAATTTTTGGATTGAGGACAACCATTACAATTGAAAAGGCTGATGGAAAACAAAAGGACATAAAATGATGAACATCACTCACAGCTGGATGGGCCTCCTTCAATGACATCTGGCAAAACCATGCTGCATTTGATCTTGTCTCTAATTTTTGGATTGAGGACAACCATTACAATTGGAAAGGTTGATGGAAAACAAAAGGACATAAAATGACGGACATCACTGAGAGCTGGTTGGACCTCCTTTAATGAGACCTGGTAAAACCATAGACTGTTTTCTATCCCAAAGAACAATACATAGAGGGTAACAAACGTTACAACTGTTTTAGCTGCCTGCCGCTCTGCAGTGGTTTCTTGGTTTCGGTTTGAGCTCCTCTTTCCTTTCATTTGTTTTCCATGTCTATGCAAAATCAGTAGAATGTAGGTACTAGCCAGAGCCATGAGGATGACAAAGATTATATCTCGAGCAAACATGACAAAGCCAATCAGTTGAAATAAAAATATGTTCGGGTAAATCACGAAGCAATACCCCAATTTGACAGTGGCCTTTTGATCAGTAATGTTAGCAGTGACAACTGTAAAAAGTGCTGAGTTAATGCTAGATGCCATGCTTAGTACAACAAGGAAAAGAATGATAGCCAAGAGGTATTTCTGCATCCTAGTTCTTAAATGAATCCATTTAGGGTTGGAAGAGGCAAGAGTCACACACTGGAAACAACTGAGCAAGCAAGTTAAACCGATAATCATGACTCTTGACACTCTCAATAAATAGAGGTCAACTTGACAGTCAAGGTCTGTGTAGAAATATTTTACCCCAAGGTCAAACAGAGAATGGGGAACCCCCACAGTTAAGAGGAGCAACAGGTTGGCCCCTGTCAAGTTCAGCAATATTATCTCTGATGACATCATCTTTTTTTCCTGGCAGACACCACAGGTAAGAGACATCAGAATCAGTACATAGCCGCAGATTCCAATGATGGTAGTCATAAAGAAGATAGTTCCTTTCACAGAGCGCTGTATTTCCATTTTTCTGAAACTTAAAAGGGTTAATTTTTTTCAGTGTTTCAAGGAGAAAAGGAACAAAAATAAGAGCAAGGCAATACAATTATTTCCTGAAGTGCCAGGCCTATGCAGGGGAAGGCATCTGGTTCACTTAAAAATCATATCATCTCCAAACCTGGTAAAATCTTTACATGGTAAACAAAGTCACAAAATGTCCAAATAACTTTTATTTTTATTTTTCAATACATCATTTTCTGTATTGACACTACATGCTTAGGCCTCAGGGTGTTCCCCCATGATGTCACCCCCAGCTCCAACCTTCACTAACATCACCATTGTCCCCGTGGGGAACCATGGTACAGATCCCTGGAGCACAGTCAGTCATCATTCTAGGCTGTATCTTGGTGGTTGCCTGATTTTCCGCTCAAGCCCTCCCTAGCCCCAGATGGCCTGCATACAGCCTGTATCAGCTTCACACATGCACAGCATGACCCTGCGGGGAGTAGAGATGCAACAAAAGTTTACTTCACCAGTGAAAGTGGTGTTAAATTGAAGTCTTTACACTATGCACAGTGAGACAATGTTTCCTAATTTCACACAAATTTCAAGGGCAAAGTTGTTTTTGTTTAACTCTTTGAATGCTGAGTATGATTAAACATAAATAGATTCAGGACATATACTGTCTGTATATACTCCTGGAGTACTGTAAGGGATAAATTTATTCCATCCCATCCACTGTGCAAACAGTTCCCACCACCCTGTCACTATCTAGATCTTTAAAATTGCCATACTCTCGCCCTGCCATCCTCTTGTATCCACCTTCCACCTCCCCCTCCACTGTCCAGGCAAATATTCTTGTAAATTAAAAAAAGAGTAAAAATATACAATCTCACATCCCTCTCCTCAACTGGTGCAAAGTCATGTAATTTCTGTAAACCACACCACCCCCAACCCTGTGCTTGAACCCTGGAGTGAAGTCACAATAAACCACCTACCCTTTCCACCTCAAGCACCAAACTCTCTTCACCACAGATCCAAATTTATAAGGATACATGTGGTATACGTAAACAAGAAAACCATTCCGCGCTGGAGCAGGATGCCCTCTTCACTAGTCAGTGTCTGCAATAGAATGAATTAATGAATTAATATTGAAATCCTTCTGTATTAAAACCTGATTGGTTGCATTTCTTCCAATCAGGAGTCACTATTAGAGGATGTCCACATTCATTCATTCATTCATTCATTCATTCATTCATTCATTATTCATTCATTCTAATGCAGAACATTGACTAGAAAATGGGTTGTTTTACTCCAGTGCTGGATGACTTTCTGTTTTACAGGTACCACATGTATCCTTATCAGTTTGGGGTGGTGAGGCATTCCATAGCACTGGAGCTACAACACCAAATGCTCAGTCCCCAGATGATCTAAGTTTGGAATGAGGAACATTAGGAAGCTTACCTCAGATAAATGAAGTGGCAGATGGGACTGCATTTAGTCAGGAGATCTTTTAGGTAGACAGGTCCCAGGTTGTGCAGAGGTTTGTAAGATTATAGACATGTTTTGAAGTTGGTATGCCACTAAATTGGAAGCCATTGCAGACCACAAAGCACTAGCATGATGTACTTGTACTGTGAAGTCCCAGCAAACAATCAGTCTGCCACATTCTGCACTGGTCTCAGATGGAGCACCAACACCACAGATAGCCCTAATGAAAGGGTGTTGCAGTAATCTAATCTTGATGTAACAAAAGCATGGACCAGTATTACCAGGACGGTTGGCACCAAATAGGATTTAATCTGAGTAATGCTACATAGATGGGAAATGCCACTGTAAACTACTGCTGACACTTGATGTTGTAATGTCAGCTTGTAGTTCATTATGACCCTAAGATTCTTTACCCTATCTATAGTTCACAATGACCCCAAGATTATTTACCCTATCTGCAGCTCATAGAACAATGCCATTTAAAGATGGTAAAATGGCAGTATTGCCTTTTGTTGCCTACTTATATCAATCCAATTCCACTAGTACGACTTTTTTTTTCATGAGTTTAGACTAAGCCAGCTTGAAGCAATTCAATCATAAGTTTCAGCTAGGCCCTCCTCCAACACTGAGACAACATCACGCTGAGAGGTGCACAAGACCAGTACAGCTGCATATCATCTGCATAACAGTGAAATCCCAATCTGTACCATCTAATGTTCTTCCCCAATGACAGCATGTACAAAGTGAACAACATGGGAACCAGTATCAAACTCTGAGGCATACATCTGCAGAGCACAGTACTATCTGAGATGTTATACCCCAACCCCAGCTGCTGAACCTTAATGGATAAGTAGGACTCAAACCACAATTACACCATCCCTGTAAGTCCTTCATAGTACATCATATAAACCAACAGCAATCCAAAGTTTACAGTGTCAAACAAAGTGGAGAGATCCACCAGAATTATAATGGAATGACAATGACTGTCACTCACTCACTGGCAGTCTCAATGCTATGATGAGGCTTAAAACAAGACTGTAGAGGCGTATAGATGCTATACCTTTACAGGCAGCTCTCCAACTACCCCACTTCCACCTTCTCAATTGCCTTCCCTAAAAAGCATGAGTTTGAAACCAGCCTCTTATTCATAAGAACATTGATGTCAAACGATGGCCTTTTCAGTTGGGATCTTGCTATCTGCCTCTTCAGTACAGTTGAAAACCACCCTCCTTCAAGGACCACCTGATGATCTTAGCAAAAAATTGGCACCAGGACCTCCTGGCAACCACCAGAAGGCAGATTGTCCCAGGGTCCAAAACACAGTAGGAAGGTGTAGCCCAAGACCACCTGGAAGACCACTTCCACTGAAACTAACTCAAGCTTCTCCACATTAAAGTGTCTGAGTTTATTTCTCAGTGGGTACTACTGACCCATGATAGGCTACTTAATATGGTCCTGGACTGAACAGAGGATACCTTCTAAAGAAAGAACCAACTAAACTCATTACATTTCTTTGCTGATAATACTCTTCCATATTGCAGACAGGGTGGATTTAGCAGACTGTTGTCAGTACAGAAAAGTTGAAGAATTGAGCTAGTCAGTTTGTGCATTCTGCTTTCACTCATGACAAGCATGCTGTCTTTTTCAGGGTGATTGCCCACTGCTAATCACCATGGTATGTTTCCAGTACAGATCTATCCTCCACTGACATGAATCCCTACCAAGAATGTTTTAACCTTCATTCCTTAATCTTCAACCACCTAAGGTCATCATTGAACCATGCTAACCTTTGACAGAAAATCAAGGCACAGACATGGTAGGGTCCTAGGGAGTCAAAGGCAGCTGTAGGGTCATATTATAGCCTTCATGGCATTCTCAGCTTCCTAGGCACAGGCTGTCACCATACCCAAGATGTCCAGGACTGCCTGAAGATTGCTGAGCTCCAGATTTCTAACAATATGGTATCTAACCATCTCCATTGGGGGAGGTGATAATCAAGAGAGGAGCCCTATATAGAACTGCATGGCATAATGATCTGACCAAATGACTGAATCATCACTGACATTGTTAACGTCAAGACTCAATGAGAAAAGCAGATCTAAGGCATAGCCTTTTTGGATGTCCAGATGTTAAGCCATTTTTATGTTTGCTTGTACATGTGCAAGAAACATTTCAGTACAGCTTAGGAGAGAAGTGGGGTTTTGGAGGTGCAGCACTGTGGGGGACCAAAGACCCCAGTGCCTTTTGAGGCCTGGCCAGCTTTCTCCAATGTGGTGGCATGCTGCTGCTGGCAGTAGTTCAGCCAGCATGCCACCACCTTGAAATGTTTTCACCACTACAATCAGGGACTGCCTTGTCATTGCAGTGTCAGCCATTCTGCTGCAATGAGGGAGTGACCCATCATTGCAGGGTGGTACCTTGTCATCTGCATGCCCTGACCCAGTTCATTTGCCAACAGGAAGCCCAGTCCCCATCAGCATAATGTCCCCACCCCCAAGTGCCTGTTGTATGCCGAGGGGGTGCCCAATCCCCTTCAGCATCATGCACCCCCAACAGTCTTTCTTTGCCAATGGGGCACCCAATCCCCATTGGCTTCAGTCCCCCCTTCCCAGTTCAATTTGCTGATGGGGAAGCCCATTCCCCTTTGGCGTAAGGTCCCCCCGAATTTGTTCTCTGCTGAGGGGGGTGCCCAATCCTGCTCAGCTCTTGCCCCCCCACTCAGTATGTGCCAACTGGGGGTGTCCAATCCTCCACTGGCTACAGCCCCCCAAACATTCAGGTGGCATGCTGGGAACCCACCCCAGTGTGCCAAATGTCCCTGAAAAAAAACAGTCCGGTGATTTTTTTTTTTACTTTGTAAAATAGAAAACGGTCTGTCGTTGAGTCAGTGGCCCCTCCCCCAACCAGTGCCCACCCTCTGTGCACCCTGCCTCACCACACCCCCCTCACCCCTACTTACCTCTGGAGCCCACACAATGATCTTCAGTGGACCCGGAACACGTCTGCAGTCTTCAAAGCCGACCGTGAACTGAAGAAATGCTGGTAAGCTGTATAATGGCATAAATAGGTTTTTTTTTTTTTCAACTTTGGTGCATATCACAGGCAGTTTTGGGAATTTTGGCACCAAAATTTCAACATGTAGTTATTGGGACCCCTGCTCAGGAACTCAGCCACTGTCATGGTGTTATTCGGTCCCGAAAGGTGATTTCACGGTCACTGCATGGAATCACCTTTCGGGACTGAATAACAAAACAACAGTGTCAGTGTTCATGAAGTGGGCTCTCAAAAAGTCTATGTTCAAATTTGGTGGAAAAAACAAAAAAATGACTGTTTTATGAGCGTGCATTGCGCAGTTTACATGCATGCTCGCTCCTTCGCGAATCTGTAATATTTTCACTCCATATTTTCAAGATTGCAATTTTTCCACACCTCCTTATGAACAGTACAGCTGTCATCTTTCACATTCTAACCAAAATGTGTTTTCGCACTTCCGGCGCAGAATAGCACAGTCGCTGTGGGAAATCAGTGTTTGGGACACATTAAGAAAATCAGAGTGACACTGTTCATGAGCAGAGGTCCTAAAATGCCTATGTTGAAAATTTGGTGATGAAAGTCTATAAAATTACTGTGTTACGAACATGCATTTCGCAGTTTCCACGCATGCTCATAACTTTGCGAGTTTGTAATATTTTCACTCCAGATTTTCAACATTGACATTTTCCACACCTCCTTATGAACAGTGCAGCTGTCATTGTTCCCATCCTGGCCGAAATGTGTTTTTGCACTTCTGGCACAGAATAGCACAGTTGCTGTGGGAAATCAGTGTTAGGGACACACTAAGAGATTATAGTGACACTGTTCATGAGCAGAGGACCTAAAATGCCTATGTTTAAAATTTTGGTGACAAAAGTCCATAAAATGACTGTTACAAGCGTGTGTTGCGCAGTTTCCACATATGCTCAGAAGTGTGCAAATTTGTAATATTTTCACTCTAAATTTTCAACACTTGCATTTCGCCACACCTCCTTATAAACAGTACAGCTGTCATTTTTCATATCCTGCCCGATATATGCATTTGCACATTTGGCGCACAATGGCGCGGTCGCTGTGGGAAATTATTGTTTCGGACAAATTAAGAAAATCATAATGACAGTGTTCATGAGCAGAGGTCACAAAATGCCTATGTTGAAAATTTTGTGAAATATTTCCACTAAATGACTGTGGTACAAGCATGTGTTGCGCAGTTTCCAAGTACACTCTGAACTTCGAGCATTTTTAATATTTTCACTACAGATTTTCAACATTGCCATCTCTTCATACCTCCCTATGGATGGTACAGCTGTAATTCTTCACATCCTGCCTGATCTGTGTTTTCACACATTTGGTGCAGAATGGCACAGTCACTGTGGGAACTCGAAGTTCAGGACACATTAACAAAATCACACTGCCACTGTTCATGAGAAGAGGTCCCAAATGCTTCCATGAGGTGGGGGTCACCAAAAGGCCATGTTGAAACTTTGTAGTGCAAATTCCAACATACGCCTGGGGTGTTAGGGTTTCTAACCATAATGTCCCACCCTGTACAGATTGACAGGCATCAGAGGTGTAACTTTGGATCACCGGCTGTAATGATCATGACATCCCACCCCCACCCTGAAGCCAGTGACTGGCATCAAGGTGTGCCCTGCACTCTTTAGCCCCAGACTTCACCCCATCCTCCTGTACTGCACCCATTTCAGCATACATCCTTAAGAAATGGGGTCACTGTGAAGCTGAACACCCTAAGGCACACCTAAACACTTGTCGGTGTCTATAGGATAGGGTGAGGTGAAATGCCGTAAGCATTATAGGCTATGACCCACAGGCACACCCCAATGCCTGTCCATCTCTGCAGGGTGGAGGTGGGATTGGCATGAGTTCAGTACTTCCCTGCCACTCCTATTCTGCATCTGTCTAACTCCTGCACGTCCAATGCTAATATCAGCAAGCAAACATTTAGCATTGACAAATGCTTGTATATCGTATGGGTTTTATAGTATATGAGTAGATAAAATGGAGTGGGCTGTAATACTTATTTTCTTAGTACAAATAAGGGAAGAAATTGCTTTTAAAATCTAAAATGTAATATATGAATGGCAGTATTTGTGTTCCAGGTAAGTGTGGGGGGTAGGGAAGCATTGCGAGGAGAGACCATTGAGACAAACTTCAAAGTGGAAAGTTGCAGTATAGTAGTGATGTCACTGCTATACTACAACAACAACTGGTGATGCTTGAACTGGACTACTACAACAACTTTTGATGACTTCTGAACTGTCCTACAGCAGAGGATAATGTATGGGCAACCACGCACAACAAGGCTGTGTTTCCATCATGGGGTTGAGATGACAGCATATGAACCTAGAGAGCGAAGCTCGAGAGGTCCATACTGTCATCTCAATCTCAAGATGGAAACACATGTGAGTTGTGCGTGGTTGCCCATATTTTATTTTATATAGTATATGGTTTTTTACACCGGGGTGACAGATCCTCACTGACATGAAAACAAAAAAAATCTTGCCATGTCTTTGTTCTGTTCAATGATCAAAATCAAATTTACAGACTTTTGAAACTTAAAAGATAAAACTTTGGGCACTGAGTGGTTAGTAAGTAGCTGGGTATGGAATAAATGAGAAATTTAAAATTGTATGACCTTTGAACTGTGCAGAAACTCTGTTTGAAATGTGTACACCACTTTGGAATGCACACAATGGTTTAGAATGTGCACAAGGATTTTGAGCAGGCTGACTTTTATACAGAACAAAGCCTAACCATATACTATAAGAAAACTGTGTGTATAGAAATCCATACACAATAGTTGCCACCCATATCATAACTAACTGTAAACTTGTTTTATGCTCCAAGTTTTTAACACCAAACTAAGTGCAAAGAAATGAATCACCTGATCTTTTCAATCAAAGGTGTTCCCAGGTGTGCCAGTATCTGGTGATAACAGTCAGGGAGGGACAAATAATAATGTTCATGTGTCACCTATTGTGGCAGATAAGACTGCACTGTGGCCAAGATTTCTGCTGCTGTGGGTCACACTTTCTGTCAGGCATAGCTGTCTTCTGTTGGGTATCTCGCACACCTTTGCCTCAAAGAACATTGGAATGTGCAGTTCTTTACTCATTTGGATTACCTGCTAAAATGAATTTGGTACAGTGTGACAGGGTTGGTTTAGTTTGCATCCAGACTACATTGTAAGCACTGGAATGGTGCTGTTAAAGTCAGTCTCTTAAAGAAGAAATGGATTAACTGCTTCTTCTTCCTGGAATTGCCCTGTTTTGCAACATCACAAGCTCCCCAATGCAATTGGCAACATCTATTTTAGCTCTGCTGTCCATCTTTGCTGCAAGTCTTTCCTTCCAAAGTTAGTAAGGAAAGGAAGAGAAAGAGGCTGCTGCGATTCTCCAAGGAGGTGGCAAAAGCAGGGAAGGAGAAAAAAGTAACCTTCAGGAAATATAAGGGGACACAGAAGGAAGAGAACCGAAAAGTATACCTGGCAAAGCAAAGGAGGCAGGAAAGATGAAGAGAACAGCAAAAGTACAAGTATGAGCAGAAGAGAAAATAGCCAGGGAGGTAAAGAAGCTAGACAAAACCTTTTTGGGCATATGAGAGAGAAGAGGAAGACGATGCAAGGGACAATGAGAATCAGAAGGGCTGAAACAGGAGGGGACTGTGCAGAGGAGGATTAGGAGAAGGATGACATTTGAAATTATTACTTCTGCTTGGTCTTCACAGTTTTGAGGGGTGGTCAGCATGTAGTAGAAAGCACCAGTAGTTAGGAGAAATGGACACTATTCCTTTTATGGAAGACAGTCTGAAAGGGGTTGGAAGCCTTTGAAGTGAATAAGGTGATGGGGCAAGATGTGATTCACCCAAAGATCCTAAAGGAACTGAGCAATGCCCTTCATAGAGGGAAGGTCATGTCAAACGAATCTCATGGATTTCTTTTACTGAGTGACTAAGGAGGTGGACCAGGGAAGGGAAGTGGATGTGGCCTATCTGAACTTCAATAAGGCCCTCAACACTGTGCCACACCAGAGGCTAATGAAGAAACTAAGCAGTTTGGGTGTAGGGGATAAAGTGGTAAACTGGGTAGTAAACTGGCTGCAGAATAGGAGGCAGAGGATGGTGATGAATGGAAGGCACCCGGGAGACAGAGGACTGACTAGCGGGGTGCTGCAGGGATCAGTACTGGGACTGGTCCTCTTTGTCTTCATAAGTGACATTGCAGAGGAGCTGAAAGAGAAGGTGAGTCTCTGCAATAACACAAAAATCTGCAACAGACTGGACACTCAGGAGGGGGTGGAGTGAATACATAGGGATCTGGGAATGCTGGAGGAGTGGTCAAAGGTGTGGCAACTGGGTTTCAGTGCCAAAACATGCAAGGTCATGCACTTGTGCTTGAGAAACCCAGGAACTGTGTATAGGATGAGGGGCAGGTTCTTACAGTCAACAAGTAAGAAAGAACCTCAGGATCATTATATCCAATGACCTCAAGGTAGCTGGTCAGTGTGACAAGGCAGTTGGAAAGGCTAGTGGGATGCCGGGATGCAGGGGTGCATAGGAAGGAGAATTTCTAGCAAGTGGAGAGGAGTGGTGTTATCACTGTATTGCTCACTACTGAGACACCACCATGTGTACTGTGTCCAGTTCTGGAGGCCACACCTCTGAAAGGACATAGACAGGGTGAAAGGGGGCTAAGACTGTAGGAACTTCAAGCATTCATGTGACAGGCACACAGGAAAACTAGTTAGGAGGAAGGGAGGAGGGGAAGACACTGCTGACCAAGAAGGGTCAGAGGTGTCAGAACAGGCAGTGAAAATTGGGAAAGGCTAGATTGACCAACTGGGCTTTTTCTGCTGGCAAAATCTGTGTTTCTATGTTTCCATTTGGAATCTGACTGAGCAGTTCTGACTGCAGTCAGGGTCACTCAAACTCCTTCTCTCTCCTTTTTCTTCTGCCCTCTATTTATCTGTCTCTTTCTAACTGAAGATATTTACTTGAAAAACATTTGACTTTCTACATCAGACTCACGTCCAAAATCCTTTGATAAACAAGCTTTGTATTATAATAAATCTGTGTCCCAGCAAATAAGAATGCAAGAACTATGTGTGTCTTTTTTCACCCGCCAGGTAGTAGGTATTTATGAATATCTATGGCTATCGCTATGGCAGCTGAGCTTCAGAAAAATCTCTACAGCCCTGTGTATGCTGACCAAGCTGTTTTCTCTGGATGGAAAGCTAACTGAGTCTTAAAAGAAACCTTAAAAGAAGCTCTTTAGTCTCAGGCTGACAGCTATACTATACAATGGAGATAAACAGTGTTGCAGCTAAGTGCAGAGATCAGGGGACATGACTAGACCGCCAGGTAAAATGTAATGCTGGGGATGGGGGGATCCATTGGGCCATGAGGAAAGGTGATATCTGGAGGAGTGTGATGGGGTTCACTGGACCACCAGACTGATTAGCTAAAGTTGTGTTTACTCTTCCACCTTTGCAGCGCATCAACCCGTGCGCAGCGCAGGAGTCAACACGTTGCAAACTCGGCAGTGTTGACACTTACTAGCGTGTCTTAGGAGCGCTTCAGATCCTGTTTTTGCTCCAACTCAGGAGTGTGGATGTGTATCGGAGTGAGCTTGTTACCCAGCTGTGTAAGTCCTGTGCAACACTTACTCCTATGGAAAGCCTTCTCTCCCAGCATCCTTTACTGCTGCCATGAGTCTCTCTGCTGGAACCAGGAAGTCCAGCACAGAGACTGACCAGCATGTGATTCTACTGTGTATTACAGGGCTTGCTTGCAGAAAATCTTAATGCAGGGACAATAAGTTATTTTTCTGTCTCCTAGGAGGTCAGTGTGTGTTATTCTTGATTAGTGTGGCAGTGACCTTTGAGTGTGGACGCAGATAAGCTCTCTGGTTATTGTATTCTAACAGTTCAGTCAGTGTTTCATATCTAGCCTCTGCCAGCTGCAAAAAATAGTTAAGCAATGAGCTCTACTTAAAATGAAAAAAACACTGAGCATGGCAACAAGTGAAAGGACGGCAGGAGTGACCGCATCACCAGTGCATTACCGTCAACATTGGGGAAACAACCCAGCCCCCAGAATGAATTGCCCATCTGTGGTGCAACCTGCATCATCGTGAAGATGGGCTGTGTAAACTGCTTTATTAAGCCTGCTGCAGTCACTGCAGCAAGCACAGAGCGTCGCAAATGCCAGAGTGATGCTGCCGTTTAAACATGGCTTTAGTGTCACGGTGGGTTGACCAAAGGACAACTACAGGTCCTTACTTGGGAGTGGGTTAGGGAGGAGGAAAACTGCAGGGCTGGAAGCCTATTTGAAACTGACAGTGAATAAGTTATATTAAAAGATAACACATGTCAGGGTGTGTGGTTATAAGGGAATAAATGACATCGTGGGTGGTTGTCAGGCACGAGACTGAGCTAAGTGCTGCAACCACTGGAGAAATGTATTATTCCCTTATGACCATCTACCCCTTGAGTGTGTTATCCACTTACAAAATGCGCTTTTATTTATTTAAAAAAAATGTAGCTCAGGGGAAGTGTACCATTGTCAGAAAATAATCAACTGTCATGTGATGTGTTTCAACCAGTGAGATTACAGGATTTTTGCAGCTCACTTTATAAGATGTGATAGTGGGTCATTTGTACTTGCTAACATATGGATTGTCCACCTGTCCTACACCTCAATGTCTGTGGGGACTTCTACACCTGGCAGCATGCTCCAAGGATAGTGAATAGCATTGTCTTGTGCAGCCCCTGAAAGCCAGTGAGATTGTCCCCATTATTTATTACTTATAGTTCCTTGTGCCCAGTACATAATCCTCAAAATTTAGCACTCAATAGCTAGTGCCAATTGCCCAGTATCCAACACCTAGTTCCAAGTACTCTAACCTAATAAAGAGAGAGAGAGATGTATGCGCTGCACTCAGACAGCTACAAATGAACACCAAATCATTCCGTGAAAATTCACATGCTTTTTATTGCAATCCAAGTGTCCAACCCAACAATGACTCCAGCTAACTGCCACTCAGACTGCAAAATAAAGTATCTGAATTTCCATGGAATGGCTTGATGTCTGTATGTGGCTATCTGAGTGCAGCCTATAGATCTCAGAGCTCTTTGTCGTGTTTGGGGTAAGTAACCCCTGTTATACTGCACCAGCCCTGAACTGTGGAGTCACGAACTGCACCTGTCTAAATTTACTCTAATATTCTGTCCTCAGAACACTGTACCCAGTAAAAAGCATATTGTGCCCAGTTCCCAGTAACCAATCATAAGTACTCCATACCTAACACCACATAGCCAGTCGTCTGTACTTAATTCCTAATCCTCAAAAGGATTTGCATGCCCTTCACAGATGCAGAGGGCTGCTGGTGGCTGCAGGGTGTCCTCTCTGCACATATGGAACACTCAACCGCAGCTACAGAGGGGTTGCTCTGCCCCACTGCACCCAATCCCACACCATCTCTGCTTTGCTGGGCAGAGAGGTGGGGAGCCGTAAGCCAAGTGACCCACAAAGGCTTATTCACAGTACAGAGGCTGTGTGGAAGATATTATAAGTATGTAAGGAAGACCTTGCCATAGTGCTTATGTGTCTTCCCAGCATGGAATCCCTTGGATATTTGTGGGACCCCAACTGATGCCCTCCATCCGTCTATATGGCACAAAGTGCAGGGAGGCACAGAGTGCATATTTTGTTTTTTTATTGAAAAAATACTCCCTCTCTAGACTGGCCCATCGGCACAGCAGCAGTGTTGTTGCTCGTGATGCAAGTGACCCATGTTCAGTAAGCCATGGGGGGGCTGGAGGACCAGTGGTGGGAGGAGGCTTGAGAATCCCACGATATGCTTGCCCCATCTAGGGAGGGAGGTTTTCTGTTCCCACTGTGCCAGTGCCACCAAGGTTATCACAGGAGGAGTGGCAGCAGGTCAGCTGTGAGAGGGCTAAGATGCATTTTACTTTTTGATCCAGTAAAACTTTTTTATTTATTTAATTTTTTTTGCATTATAACTTGCTTTTTTAAAACATATTTTAGTAAGCTAATTTGGGTACAGATTTATAGCAAACAAAGTCACAGAAAAGAAATTAGTTGATACTACACAATGTGTGAGTTGTGGGATACAGAGGTAAAGGAGCTGATCAATGAAAAATATAGGAGCTAAGTGCCATGATCGTAGATTGTGAAACTATGATGGTCACAGGTGACTAGAGCTATTACTAGGTGCTAGGACATGCTGTTGTAGTCACATTTACAATTGAGCAGAAACATGGATTGCAGACAATTTCATATACCAGAGTCACTGGCTTTCAGTAACGGACTCCATATTCAGTTAAACAGATTTATGTCCATTGGCTGAGAGTTGTGCCCTTTCTATTGTTATACAGCTACCCATATTATGGGACCATTGTGCCACCGAGGGTAGTCATTCTGACAGCCAGTGTTGTGTAACGGTCTTTCTAGCATTGCCCAAAACTATGGACCATGACATGACAGTTGGGCCCCTCAAGTTGTGGGATCTGCTCCCAGTAGTAACTCAAGGGGGGGACTCAGACAATTTGGTCCCTAAGACCTGTTCCATGATGCCATCGGTGGGTAGCCAGAAGGAAGAAATCATAGGGCACAAGAGAGTCACATGACTGAAGATTCCCCCTTAAGTCTGGCACTTTAGGCACAACAGTGATTTATCTGGGTTTCTATGATGCCCTTTAACCAGGGTGATGTAGGTCTGATATAGGTAATTTAGCTAACTCTGGTACAGTTTTTTGCTCCTGGAACATGTGACCAAGTGGGTACCTGCTTGTTTCCAAATTTTATCAGTGATAGGGACACTGAGGTCCTCTTACCACCACCTGCAGATGTTGTCTATAGGTGAGGTCTCAGTCCCTCTTAGCAAGGCATAGAACACACAAGGGGTTTACACAGTGGCTGTGGCTGCTATACAGCAGACCATCTTTGAGTAGAGGAGGCTGGACACACATACTGGGTAGACCATTGCCACTCAACTGCTGGTCTAAGGCAAGCATATTTCTGATTTGGAGGTATGCAAAGAAATCACCACTGTGAAAATTAAACTCCCTGCAAATGAAGTTGAAGTGGCAGAGGATACCTCCTACAAACATTTGGCCCAGATAAAATAAGCCTGTCTTCTCCCATTTAAGGATGATCTGATGTAAGGCTATGTTGTAGTGAGGTTTAGCATTCAGGGCAACTCTTGGATGTGAATGTATTGAGAGTCCTGGCACCCAAAGTAGGCGTTTATGTGCTGCCAGCCAAATAGCTGTTAGAGCTTTAGTAAAGGTATTAGACAGATGAGGGAGTTTCAGATGCTCCAGTGACACAGATAGCAACCCCTTATTGGATCCATTCCAAGTTCTTCTATGAGTAGCTATGTGGGGTGGGGGGGCTGCATTAGTCCTGGTGGGAAGGCAGCTGAACAGCACAGCCCAGTAGTATTTCTTTAAGTATGGACATAACCTCCCTGCCCCGTATAGGGAGTTACAAGATATCTGTTTAATTCTGGCAGATTTTCCATGCCAAATAAAGTTAAGCACCACAGCACTGACTTCAGAGAATTGTTGTGGTAGTAAGATAGGGAGGGATTGAAAAAGATAGAGACACTTTGGAAGGGTGCACATTCTGAGCACATTTTCTCTGCTTATAACAGAAAATGGCAAGTTAATTCATCTCGCACACTGTTTTTTCATGTCAGCCAGTGGTGGTGGAGGAGGGAGGTGGAACTGAGTCTGAACCGCTGTGACAATCTGGAAGGGGTTTTAACCCTGAGGTATTTAATTACTTCTACAGGTTGCAGCCCCATTGGATTGTCAGTGATACTCTCTCTGTGCAGCCTACCTACTGTGAGGAATGTACTTTTTGTCTAGTTTACTGTATTTTGTGACCCACTAGAGCTCCATATTCTTGAAGAGGGAACGGAGGTGTAGTACAGTAGATCCTTACTTTGAGTTTCCAAATATAGTGCTAGATCATCTGCAAAAAGGGGTACTTTGTGATCTCTCCTCCCTACTTAGAATCCATGTATTCCCGTACGCTGCCTAACAGCAGCTGCCACGGGCTCCAGGGACATAACATATAGCAATAATGGGGACAGAGGACACCACTGCCTGCTGCCTCTAGTTAAACTGAAGGCCTCTATCAGGCCCTCATTAACATTCATCCTGGCAGTGGGATCTTTGTGGAGGAACAGTAACCACCTGATAATCTGATCTCTTAGGCCAAACTAGTGAAGAATATAGAGCATGTACCCCCACTCTACCAAACCAAAGACCTTTCCAGTGTCCAAGGCAAGGACTACCATCCCATGATGCTTTGGATGTTTTGCTCATTAATGAATGATATTAACAGTACATCTGATGTTACTGTACATTTGCCTTGTGTCCCTTTAACAAAGCCTGCCTGATCTGACTGTATGCAGGCTAGTAAGTATTTCTCTAAATGAGTGACTATGCTTTTTGCAGCTCTCTTGTACTCTGCCATCAAAAAGGAGATAGGCTCGTAGGAAAAGCATTGGGTAGGGACCTTGCCTGGTTTGGATAAGACCATGATTGTAGCTACCTGGGCAGAGGAGTGCAACACACCATTCCAAAACCTGTCATTGATCATATCATAGAGAGGCTTGATCAGGAAGTTCATAAAGCTCTTAATTAAATCAATAGAGCCTGGAGCCTTACAACCCCAAACAGCTTTGATGGTATTTTGGACATCCAGTTTTGAGAGAGGTTGTTTCCAGATTACAAGTGCCTAGTGGTGCAATGGTGTTGATGGGAGTCTTATCAAAGAAGGTTTGATACTGTTCAGCTGTTGGTGATGCTTCTGAGGTATATAATTTTTTGTAGAATCTGTTTACATCATTGTCTCCTGTAACCAATCCCTTCTTTGGGGGGTGGATGCAGGGATGGTCCTTTCTCCCTCTTTCTGCTGAAGTTGCAATGCAGGTAGCTTCCCACTTTTGTCATCATCAAAGTAATGGGCAGCCTGATTGAGAAGAATGGCCCTTTTAGTTGCCATGGAGCTTAAAGTGTTGACCCTCTATTTGAGCTTCTGCAGCAGGTTATACAGCATAGAGGTGGGGTTCACCATGTGAGGCCTTTTGACTTCCTTGATTTTCTTTTCAAGTTTCTCAGTTTCTTGGGCCTCTCCCTACTGCTTATATTTACCATATGAGATGGTCTGGCCACTAATGTAGGCCTTCAAGGCCTCCCACCTGATGGCACGTGAGCTATCTCCTGTCTGGTTATGGACAAGAAACTTGAAGATCGAGTCTGTCATCACCTTAATGAATTCTTGGTCATTAGAAGCTCAGGGTTGAGACTTCATGCCCTGTGTGGGGTGTCCAGCTTGGTCAAAACTACCCAAGCTGCAGCGGTGAGTGATCTGATTCAACAGCTGGCTGGTAGCTCACCAATCCTATCAGGGGTAATAGCTCCAATGAGCTCAGCAGAAGGACTGGTCTTGTATATGATTTGTGGGAGTGTGAGTAAAATCTGTACTCCTTCCCTGAGCTGTGCTTTTGATGCCACATGTCCACTAGGGTAAAAGTATGCATAAGCTCTGCCAGTCCCTTCTTATTTTTAGATAGGGGGACTGGTGAGTGATTGGACCTATCCAAGATTGTGTCTAGAACACAGTTCATATCCCTTTCCAATACCCTAGGATCAGGAAATTGTGCAATTTCTAGTGCCACCCTTTGAAAGAAAGCACCATCTTCAATATTTGGGTCTTAGAGTGTTCCAACTCAGATGCAACCCTTATCGTTCATAACTATCTGGGCTAGCATGTCTTTCCCAAGGGACCCACAATTGACTTGAGAATCACTCCTGGGTATCCAGGTCTTAGCCATATTGCCACACTGCAGGCTTGGGAATTAAAACAGGATGTGACCAATGTACCCCTCCATCAGACACAAGTATGTTCAGCTTCTGCCAAGATCATATGGGTTTCTTGCATTAATAAGATATCTGTTTTCAGTTTTTGATCCTGGTCATGACTTTCTTCCTTTTAACAACAGGTTTCAGCCCACTGACATTCCAGGTTAAAATGTTTAAGCTAACAGTCATCATAAATGCATCTAACTAGTAATTGTACCCAACTCTTAACAGTATCTCCTTTTAGTATAAGACTGTAATTATACCCTTGCCTTTGCCAATGAATAAACCTTATTAGTTTTTCCATTTTTTCCCCTAACATGTCTCACCCTCACGTAAACAAACATTCCTGTCAAACCACATCAGGATAAAAATTTCTGTGAACACGATAACCAAACATGAATAATCCCTCAACCCCCACCCCTGTCCCTGGAGATGAAAATTCTCCCTTCCATAAGAATTAGCAACAAAATCTGAGTAACCCTCCAAGCAGAACCACAACCCACCTAATACCCACAATATCTCTCCCCCCCGGAGGCCACCCCCACAACTGGACTTTAGAAGGGCTGACTTTGGCATAATGGGTGAATACCTGAGGAATGCATTAGCAAATGGCCAGAAAGGAGGGGTGGAAGATCAATGGAGGAAAAATCAAAACTGCCATCATGGAGGCAACAAGGCTTTGTGTGAAACAAATAAAGAAAACAAAGCGGAATAAAAAAACACTATGGCTCTCAAAAGAAGTGTCAGGGAAGGTTAAGGAGAAAAGGCTGCATTCAAAAAGTATAAGGAATCACAGAGCGAACACGACAGGAACTGTATCAATTAAGCAGAAGAAGTGGGGAATGGCAGAAAAGCAAAGGCCCAAACCGAGGAAAGGATAGCTAACTCAGTTAAGAAGGGGATAAAACCTTTTATAGGTACATTAGGAACATAGAAAGGTTAAGGGAGGGATAGGGAAGATCAATAAAGGAGAGGGGAGGTGGGCAGAGGGAGACAGTGAAAAGGCAGAGATAATGAATGAATACTTTTGCTCAGTATTCACAAAAGAAGAAGAGGAGTTACCTAAACCAAACAGTAGAAGCACTCTGGATTGTGGGGTTGATACCAGTCCATTTAAAGAAGAAAGAGTACTGAAAGAACTTCTAAAACTCAAGGTGGACAAGGCAATGGGGCCTGACGGAATTCACCCTAGAATCCTAAAAGAGCTAAGGGAGGACCTAGTGACACCACTAACCACACTTTTAACAAATCATGGGAAGATGGGTGGTACCTGAGGACTGGAGGAGGGCAGATGTGATTCCCTTCACAAAAGTGGGAGCAAGGCAGAAGCAGGAAACTGCAGACCTGTTAGTTTGACCTCAGTGAAGGGGAATATGATGGAATCACTTCTGAAAGAAAGAATTGTTGAGCACCTAGAGGCCAGCGGGGCACTGGACCCAAAGCAGCATGGATTCACAGCAGGAAGGTCATGTCAGACAAATCTAATCAATTTCTTTGGCTAGGTGACCAAAGTAATAGACCAGGGAGGGGCTGTGGATATGGCCTACCTAGACTTTAGCAAGGCATTTGACACAGTCTCGCACAAAAGATTAATAATCAAGTTAGCCAGCCTGGAGTGGGTCCCAGGGTGGTAGCCTGAGTGAAAACTGGCTGCACAACAGGACACAGAGGTAATAGTGAATGGAACACATTCTGAAGAAAGGGGTTACTAGTGGAGTACCTCAGGGCTCAGTACTGGGTCCAGTCTCTTTAACGTCTTTATAGGTGACATTGCAGAGGGTCTGGAAGGAAGGTATGCCTCTTTGTGGATGACACAAAGATCTGTAACAGAGTTGATACACAAGGGGGTAGAAAGGATGAGAAGGGACTTGGCAAGGTTGGAGGAATGGTCAGACATATGGCAACTTAGATTCAATGCAAAGAAGTGCAAAGTAATGCACCTGGAAATAAAAATCCAGGAGAAGAGTACACAATAGCAGGGAGGTACTAACAACAACAATAATGGAAAGGATCTGGGTGTAGTCATATCAGATGACCTAAAGGTGGGTATGCAATGTGAGAAGTCAGTAGGGAAAGCCAGGGGATACTGGGATGCATAAGGAGGGGCATCACAAGTAGAAAAAGGGAAGTGGTTATCCCTCTATACAGACAGTTGGTGAGACCCTATCTAGAGTACTGCATGCAGTTTTGGAGACCTCATCTACCAAGGACATAGACAGGATGGAAGCAGTCAGGAGGGCAACTAAAATGGTGCCGGGTCTACATCAGAAACCATATGAAGAGAGACTGAGAGACTTAATATGTATACCCTTGATGAAAGGAGGGACGGGGAGCATGAGAAACTTTTAAGTACCTCAAGGAATCAACAAAGTCCAGGAGGGTAGCATCTTTCAGAAAAGAGATGTGTAAGAACAAGGAGGCACAATTTAAAGTTAGAGGGATGGCTCAGGGTAATGTGAGAAATTCTTTTTCACGGAGAGTGGTGGACACATGGAACTGCCTTCCTGGAGAGGTTGTGGGGTCTAAAACAGTGGAGGAATTCAAACATGCATGGGATAGACATAAGGCAATTATAGTGGGGGGGTGCAGGAAATAGGCTGTTGGTTAACTAGAATCTGCAGCTTATCCAGTAGGTAGGGATATGGGCAGACTGGGTGGGCCAAGTGGTCCTTATCTGCCGTCAAAGTCTATGTTTCTATGTTTCTATGTGCTATAACCATGGAGTTGGTGAAGCCGGGGATCCCAGCCCCACCATCCGAGATTGGCATAAAAAGATCTCAGTCGATCGGCCCAAATGTTTTCATTGGGTTTTCAAAGTGCTACAGCACAATATTGTAGGACTGCTGTATGAGGATGCTGTTGCTAAAACTTAAAAAAAGAAATTTTAGGAATGTGACCTCAATCCAGCATGCACTGGGTTAGTTCTATTATTTTTGCTTGTGCATGCAGTGCACAAGAAGCATATTGAGATAGTAGAGCATTGCAGAGGTGTGGCAGTGTTGTAACCAATACAGCAGATGCTTTAATGGGTGGTTCCTCGGCCACCAATTAATGCTGAAGCTGCCGATGATGGCAGTTTCAGAGTGTGCTCCACACTTGAAAGAAATCTGCCACTGCAATTGGGCAGTTTTGTCATTGCAGTGGCAGTCCCCCCTCCCTCCCAACCAGGCGCACAGCAGGACAATAAATGTAAATGTTAGCTCCCTCCAACTGCTACTGCCTGCCCTGCACCCTTCATTCTCCATTCCCTGCTGACATAAGGGTGCTCAGTTCCCATATCAACATGTATCCCCCCCCTCAATTAATGTGACACACTGGGAGCTCACCACAGTGTGACAAAAAAACGTGTTTGATGTTTCCAACACCAGGATGCCCACTCCCAGTGTCAAATGCACCATCCCACCCACACTCCTACGTTCTCAGCTGAACTCAGGGTGCCCAATCCCTAGGTCAGCATTGATCCTCACCTTCAGTACTCTGACACACTTGAAGCCCACCCCAGTGTGCCAAAACCCCTTTTGTTAATATTTCACCTGTAAAAAAGGAAACAATCCCACGACCTCTTTTTTTTTTTAAACCTGAAAAAAAAGGAAATGGTCCCTCATCGTTCCTGTCTGCCACCCTCCCCCAACCTGCACCATCCCTCTGTGCACCCTACCTCCCCTCACCCTCTCCTCACCCATACGTACCTCCAGAGGTTGGGAGTAGTGATCTTCTGTGGACCAGGAACATGTCTTCACTCTTCAAAGACCAACCGAGAACTGAAGAAATGATGGTAAGTCCTATAATGGCAGTCAATGGGGGGGGGGGTCCACTTAGATTGCTATCTTAGCCAACCTTTGGAGTTGTGGTCCCAAATTTTTAACATGTGGTTCTTTTGGAGCTCCATCTCATGAACACCGGCACTGGCATTTTGTTTCTCGGTCCAGAAAGGCGATTTCGCAGTCACCGTGTGGAATCACCTTTTGGGACAAATTAACAAAATTGCAGTGCCACTGTTTATGAGGTGGGGTCCCAAAAGCCCTTGTAGCAAATCTGGTGAAAAAAATCCAAAAAATGGCTGCGTTATGAGCGTCCATTGCGCAGTTTCTATGCACTCTTGTAACTTCATCAATTTTTTTATGTTTTCACTCCAAATTTCCAACATTGGCATTTTTTCTCACCCCCGTACGAGCAATATGGCTGTCATTTTTTGCATCCTTCCTGAAATTAGTTTTTGCACCTGTGGCACAGAATGGCTTGGCCGCTATAAGAAATTATCTTCCGGGACAGATTAACAAAAATCACAGTGCCACTGTTCATGAGGGGAGGTCCCAAAAGGCCATGTTGAAAATTTGATGAAAACATTTCAAAAAGATGACTGCATTATGAGCATGCAAGGCACAGTTTCTATGCACATGCATAACTTCACCACATTTTCATATTTTCACTCCAGATTTTCAACATTGCTATTTCTTCACACCACCCCATGAACAGCGCAGCTTTTTTATTTTTCACATCCTGCCCAAAATGTGTTTTTTAACCTGTGGCACCGAATGGCACACTCACTGTGTGAAATCACCTTTTGGGATTGAGTAACAAAATGATACCACCACTGTTCATGAGGTGGGGTTCCAAAAGCCCATGTTGAAAATTTGGAGCAAAAATTCCAACAAATGCCCAGGGAGTTAGGGTTTCCAACCAATAACGCCCCCACACTGTACAGACTGACAGATATCAGGGGTATAATGTGGGGTCGTCGGCCATAATGCTCATGCCATTCTATCCCCACCCCCACCCTGCAGCTACTGACAAGCATTGAGGTTTGCCTTGGGGTCTTTGGTCCTAATGTTCACCCCATTCTCCTATACTACACCCATCTCAGCTTATTTCCTTATGGAATGGGGTGAGCATAAGGGCTGAAGACCTCAAGGCACACTGTGACACCTGTCAATATCTGCAGGGTGGGGTGGGATGAGATGGAATGGCATGAGTGTTATGGCTGACAACTTAAAGGCACACCCCCAGTGCCTGTCAATCTCTACAGGGTGGGGTGGGGGGTGGCGTTACTTCAATACTTCACTGCCATCCCTATTATGAATCTCTCTAACTCATGCACTACCAATGCCAATACCAGCAAGCAAACTTTTGGCTTTGACAAATGCTTGTTATAATAGAAAGGGCAATCAGCAAGTAGCAATCTGATTAGCTCACAAACATTCTAATACCTTAGATTAAGGCAGAGCTAAAGTCAAAATTTACAAAAAAATGTTGTGCAGAGTGTTTCAATTTGTAGGTGTACTCCTAGTAAGTTCTTCCCTTTATTTGCTGAAAGGTGTTTTTTTTTCTAAATTTGCTTGCTGGTTTTATGGCCCCTGAGGATCTCCATGTTCTCATCTTTATGGCTCTTCTTGTTCCTACAATGCCTTCTGTCCCATGTGACAGTGAAATGTTCAGGGCCATTGATTCAGAGAGTAATAACTGCCACCGTAGCAAACTACTGTTAGGGGCATTATATTCTGGTGTCAAATAAATTAATCTGTCTAACCCTAACTTTCTGTTTTCTAGGTACGTGTCTAGGTCTAGCAGGCAGAAGTGAATGTTTTGTTTTTAAAGCTTTTCATTTCATCAAACTACACACAATCATTAAAAAAACACACAAATCACCCAAGGTCACAAATGCTATAATTAGTGAAGAGTCTAGCTGTTCCCATACAGAGTAGCTCACTCAATTATCCATCAAGCATTTGCCATCTGTAAATATAGCCTTCATTAGAACTCCATGAACAAGAAGAGTTACTTAACATCACAGCTCTACTACTGTAAACTTCATAAAAAATACAGCTATTGAAGTAATTGTCCTGAATGCATCACTGTCACATGGGACAGGAGGTATTATAGGGACAAGAAGATCCATACAAAATGCTAACATGGAGATTCCCAGGGGCCATAAAACCAGCAAGCAAATTAAAACTAAACTCCTTCTGGCAAAGAAAAGGAAGGACTTACTTGGAGTACACCTATAAATCAAAACAATCTACACAACATTTGTTTATTAATTTTGACTTCAGTTTTCCTTTATTTACTGGTAAACCTGAGTGTCGGAGCCGCATCACAAGAAAGTATAGCAGATTTATACTCTAGAATGGGAAAAAACAAGATTTGTCTAAAATTCCAAGCATTCTAAATAAAACTGTCAGGAAGACATTTAAATTTCAGATGTGTTATCTGCTGTAGGCAGTGGGCACATACTATTCTATCTGCAATCAAGTTTATTTATTGTAAAGATTATCTTTAAACTTTGATGTTTTTTTTTCATTTAAATACAGGGCTGCCACATAAGCACGGCAGAAGAACAAGTAAATACATATTAGAAGAGTCAGTAATCCTCAAGTTAATCATCATGTGCCCCCCCCCACCTCAAAATTGTCCAGGTCTGTCCTGTGTTTGTTAAGTAGCACCATCACCCCCTCACCATCTTCTTGATACTGAGAGGGAACTTGGACCACAGGTTCTCCCTCCTAAACGCAGGTCACCTGCATGACAATACAATGCTCTTTCTCTGGGTCATTGGGGAGGTTAGTACGGCTCATACAAATAAAGCTTGCAGCTATACATTACTTTCTTTTTCAGGGTTGTTAAGGTAGCAGGGAGGATCAAGCCACTTCAATATCACAAGAGACTTGAACAGTTCACAGGTGTGTGTGTGGGGAGGTTAACACGACAGTTGATTTGGTAAGTGAAGGTAGTAGAGAGGATCTAGCCAGTTCAGTATCACAAAAGACTTAAACAGTTACAAGGTTTGGGGGGGGGGTAACATTAATTTGGGCATTAGTAAGTTGGCTAAAACATTTCTCTATTTTTTTTTTGTTAATGTGCTCATTTGACAGTCGTGTTTTGGAATGAATGTAAACCAAAGAGTATGACTCTAAGCTAAGAGAAAAGGGCACAAAAAGGAACATTTTTCTCATAAACTAACAAGGCATAGTTGGTAAATAAAAAACAACACTTTAAAACTTATGAGTATAGCAACAATGTATAGAAAAGTTTCTGTTTATATGTTCATTTTAGGGCTGCAGTAGGCAGAGCTCTGCAGACCTATTGCTAGAAAAGGACTCCCACATTCCTTGCATTCCTTTCCGAATGAACAACCCGATGGAGTGACAACACTAGTCACCTTCACTTCGCTCACTGTTTCTCTAGGCAGATATAACATGGTTTGGCAGAAACACACACAACCTTATAGGCAGAGTGGCTCTGCATGGCCGTGGATTAAATGGCCTATTTGTTTATTTATTTGCTTTTGGTAACTGGGTAAGTGCACTTGACAGATCTGCCTATTTTCAGCCATGACCCAGGAGAGTACAAATCAAGGAATAGGTAAAAACAAATACATATACAGTGTTGTACAACAGGATATTCAAAACAGTTATACAGAGGTACAAGTTACATAGTTCATAGACGAGGTACATATCACACAGTATAATAGGAACAAAACAGACAAAAAGGCACAATTTACTGTTAATAATGTACACATCATGACAGTGCTGTTGGTAAGTCAGCAAGAAGAAAATTCCCAGGCAGAGACAGGGAACAAAGTGCATAGCTGCAGCTGAGGAAGAGTGGGGATGGGAGGAATCAAGAAGCCACAGGGAAATTTAAGTGCAGGACAGTGGTAGATTTGCATGATTCATGAAGCTAGGGACATTTGCAAATGTCAAGGGAGGCGAGGTAATCGGAGAGGCCTTTCTTGAATGTGGGGTGGGATTTGGAGTCCCTGGCTGAAGGATGACGTTGATGTAGCAACCTTGATGGCGGCCATGCTGGGCTAGCCACAATCATCAGCAGCAGCAGTAGTAGTATTAGTGTTACTTTAAGCTCATTTTACTAGTTATTTAATTCATTTTTGTATGTTCATCTTTATTTATTTATATTTGTTTTTGATTTACGGCAGTTTAGGAAGGGAATTTAAGTGAGTTAGTTAGCTTAAGTGGCTTTCCGGGTAGTTAGTAATACATCTTTTGAGTTCTCTTTTAAATCATAAGAGCCACAGATCCAGTGACTGTTTAACTACACTGGAGCATATTTATATTGTGGTGCCTTTATCTGCCCAGTTTTAGTACTCCCTACCTCTGAGCATTTGGACTTTTTCTTCTTTGGTTGTGCCAGTAAATCAATTGTGGAAAAGGGGCAGTGAGGATATCCATAGTGCTGGAGGAGTTTCATAGGAGTTCCTGAGGAACTATTGGATTAGGAGTAGCTGACCTGGAACATCGACGGAACATTGACGAGGAGCTGTGGTGTCAGGACCTCATCTAGAGTAATATTGCTCTGTTTTTTGAACTGGTCAACCCTTGTGCAGTAAGGTCCAGAAGTCCGAGTAGGGGTCTTTTTCTGAACTTGGGCTGTGAGGATTAGTGTGGAGAGGCTCCTTATCTTGTGTGTCCCAGTGGGGTGGTCTGTTCTGGGGTGCCGGGATTGCACAGGAGATTCTGTATCGGGTCTGCCAGAGGGCAGGCCTAACAGCATCAGTTTCTCCTAGATTGTACAGGAGACCAGCTGAAGGGCCGGTATAGACTTGAACATCGTAGTGTCGGTCTTCATGTTCTGGGGTGACTGCCGATGGGCTGAGTATTGAGGGAGTCCCTTTTTTTGTACCACTCTTAGTTTGTGTCCTTTTACTTTCCCCTACCTGTGGTGAAGACAACAGTTTCATTTATGGAACTTTGGGAAATCCTTCCTATCCGAGAACAGGAATCCCATGAGCAATATCTCTGTCATATACCAGTCAGACTTTTCCTTGTGTGTGCTTTTTTGACATTTTATTAATCAAGTGAGAGTGTTTTATAGAGCTGGCAGTGCATTTCAAGCCAAATGTCAGCAGTTGGACTTAATAAAGTTTTGATTTATTCTCTGAGGAGATGGGAGCTTTATGGACTTACAAATTGATTTAAGAACTTTAAGTGACCTCTTTTTTATTTTGTTTGTATGCTGCCTGAAGATTTTATTGTGTGTTTAAATTGTTGTTTCTTTGTTTTGCTTTTGTATGTATTTTGGATTTCGATTCAATTTGAGCTATTGTATTTGTGTAATTTATTTTCACTGTGTGTGAGAGACAGTGTGTGGGGTTATTGTTTGTTGATTGTTCCTCCCCATTCTGTTCTTCCCCCCATTCTGTGAGAGAGAGTGGAGGATTAAAGAAGATTGGATAGGGATAGTGTGGAGGGTTCTGTTTTTGGATTATTTCCCCCACTCTGTGAGAGAGAGTGGTGAACTGAATTAAATTATATTGCGGGGTCTGCTGACTGTGGCAAAGATGTGTTGGGAAGGCATAAAGATGGTCAGGTATTATTCCCCCTCCAGGCTCAGGGACCTTCATCCTTTTTCTTGTCCTCCACTGTTACCAGAGGTGTATAGACAGTTCCAACAAGCAAAATTCCTGCACTCACACTTGAAGGAGGAGTTCACTACTAAGGGTAAAACCTTAAAAAATCTGACACATCTCCAAAGCAGTAGCGCTCATCCACAGCAAAGAACGGAGATACAGATATCGATTTACAGCAATTGTTGTTCTTTATTCCACCGAATGTGAAAACCCCACATTCGGTGTAATAAAGAACAACAATTGTTGTAAATCAATATTTGTATCTCCGTTCTTTGCTGTGGATGAGCACTACTGCTTTGGAGAGGTGTATAGACAGTGTAGGGCTTTGGGGATTGTTAGGAGGAGGAGGACGAGGGTTAGGCCTGGGGAGGGAATGGAAAGGAGTGGGCAGATAGGAATAGTGGGGACAAGGAGATGCCCTGGGGCAAAATGGGTCCAGAAAAGGGGTCCTCCCTGTCTGGTTCCCATACACAAGAGCTGTGCTTGCAGCAGCCAGGTAACACAGTCTTCCTCGGGTACTCATCCTACCCAGTCAGTGTTATACAATGCCAGGTCTATTAAAAAACAAGACCTCTATGATAGCAGATCTTGTTAGATCATCTGACCTGACTTGCATCACGAGATCTGGCTGGATGAGAATACTGGCCCAGTTTTGGCATCAGCAATTCCGGCTGGGTACTCGGTGATACACCGTCCGAGGTTGGATTGCAGGGGCGGGGGTGTTGCCATCTGTTTTAGATCGGAACTGGGCCTAATAGAGGTACCAGTGGGAATGACCAACTCCTTTGAATGTATCATTGGTGAGGGTGTGGGGTTCAGGATATTTCTTGTCTACCGTCCACTAGGAGATGGAAATGTTTTCCTGCGGGAAGTCACTGACTTCATTGTCAACCTAACACTGGAATCCCGCAGATGGTTGCTTCTGGGGGATTGCAGTGCCTGGGTCAAAGATGAACTCTTGCAGTTTGGTCAGGACTTCCTAGAGCTAATGGTTTTGCTGGGCTTCACACAGGCTATTTCCTCCCCGACTCATATTGATGGTCATTCATTGGACTTGGTGTTCCTCCTGGGGATGCAGATATCCGATTTGGTGGTGGAACCATTTGGGTGGTCTGACCATCATACTGTTGGGTTCAGTTTCAAGTCCACCCCAGTAGGCCAGCCACTATGGAAATGGTCCAGTACTGCCCTCAGAGGGGTGTTTCCCTCAATGTCCTGATGGCAGTGCTGGACCTATCGGGTTTACAGAGTGAATGCATGGATCCAGGGGACCTGGTACTTGCCTATAATAAGGCGGTGGTAGAGGCCCTGGATTCCATTGCTCCTGTTCGTGTTTGCCCCCTCACTTTTCACCCCAGGTCTCCTTGGTTTGATGAGACTCTGAGGGAGCTGAGGAGAGTGGGTCGAAGGCTAGAGAGGTGTTGGCGGAAGTCAGGCCTGGAGTGTAACAGACTTAGTTTGATGGACCATTATGTGGTCTATCAATCAGCAATCACCTGTAAGAAGGCAGCATTCCTGTCCAAGGAGATCACTGTTGCACAGAATCAACAAGCTCAAATCTTCTGGACTGTGGACAGATTATGCAAGCCAATCTGTGTGGCAAACACTAACATGGAGGTGTTGATAGGGAGAAGGGCAGGGGTAAATGGAGAAAGTGACAAAGGCAAGAAGGACAGGGATGGGGCAAAAGTGGGTAAGGCCATCAGGAAATGGAGGGTAATGAGTACCAATGCCCATAGTCTGGGCAACAAGCTCCCTGAGCTGGTGGCCTTAATAGAAGAGGGATGCCTGGAGATCGTAGCAGTCACAGAAACATGGTACACAGAGAACCATGACTGGGATGTTAACATACCAGGGTACATAACCTACAGGAGAGACAGGCAGGGGAGAAGAGGGGGAGGAGTAGCTCTCTATGTAAAGGAAGGGATAAAAGCAACTGAACAAAAGAGTAAACAGGGAGGAGAGGAGGCACTGTTGGTCACCTTGGAGACTGGAAAGGGCACCACAATCCACAGGGTTGTGTACAGACCCCCATGTCAGGGGGAAGGAATGGACAAGGATATGATGGAAGGCATTCTTAGAATGGCAGAGAAAGGGGAGGTACTGTTGATGGGAGACCTGAATATGCCAGATGTTAACTGGAGCACATTTGCTGCAGCCACATCCAACAGCAGGGCCATTCTTGACACCCTACAGGTGGCAGGCATTAGACAGCTAGTTTCGGAACCCACTTGTGAGGGAGCAATCTTAGACCTCGCACTCTCAAATGGGGGCAGTGAGAGGATCTCAGATCTAGAAGTAGGTTGCCATCTGGGGACAAGTGACCATCAAACAGTGTGGTTCACATTAAACTCAGCTACAGAGTCAAGCAATACAAAAGTGAGGCTGACTTTGGCAAGATGGGAGAGTGCCTCAGAAAAGCACTAGCAAACAGGCTAGAAGGAGGTGTGGAGCAACAATGGGGAATTATCAAAACTGCCATCACAGAGGCAACAAGCCTTTGTGTGAAGCAAATAAACAAATCAAAATGAAAGAAAAAGCCACTATGGTTCTCAAGAGGTGGCTGTGAAAGTCAGGAAGAAAAGATAGCATTCCGAAGTATAAGGAAACACAGAAGGAGCAGGACAGAGAGCTGTACCAGTTAAGGCAGAAAGAAGCAGGAGGGAAGTCAGAATAGCAAAGGCCCAAACTGAGGAAAAGATAGCCAACCAGTTAAGAAGGGGATAAAACCTTTTATAGGTACATCAGCGAGCGTAGAAAGACAAAGGGAGGGATAGTGAGGCTGAATAGAATGAACGGTGGGTGGGCAGAGGGGGACAGTGAAAAAGCAGGAATACTGAACGAATATTTCTGCTCAGTATTCACAAAAGAGGAGGGGGAAGTGCCTAATCCAATTAACAGAAGCACTCCTGATAGGGGGGTCGATCCCAGTCCTTTCACAGAAGAAAGGGTTCTGCAAGAACTCCTAAAACTGAAGGTGGACAAAGCAATGGGTCCTGATGGAATTCACCCCAGAATTCTAAAAGAATTAAGGAAGGAACTAGTGAAACCACTGGCTACTCTTTTTAATAAATCATGGAGGATGGGTGGTACCGAGGACTGGAGGAAGGCGGATGTGATTCCCTTCACAAAAGTGGGACCAAGACAGAGGCAGGAAACTACAGATCTGTCAGTCTGACCTCTGTGTAGGGAAAGTGATGGAGTCATTTTGAAGGAAAGAATAGTTGAGTACCTAGAGGTCAGTGGAGCACAGGATCCAAGGCAGCATGGGTTCGCAGTGGGAAGGTCATGTCAGATGAATCTAATAGATTTCTTGACTGGGTGACCAAAGTAGTAGACCAGGGAGGGGCTGTGGACATGGCCTACCTAGACTTTGGCAAGGCATTTGACACAGTCTCACACAAAAGATTGATAGTCAATTAACCAGCCTGGGAGTGGGTCCCAGGGTGGTAGCCTGGTAAAACATTGGCTGGACAACAGGACACAGAAGGTAATTGTAAATGGAGTCCACTCTGAAGAAAGGGCGTGTTACTAGTGGGGTACCGTTAGGTTCATTATTGGGTCCAGTCCTTTTAATGTCTCCATCAGTGACATTGCAGAGGGACTGGAAGGAAAGGGTATGCCTTTTTGCAGATGACACAAAGATCTGCAACAGGGTTGATACACAAGGAGGTGGGAAAGGATGAAAACGGACTGGCAAGGTTGGAGGAATGGTCAGACGATGGCAGCTAGGATTCAATGCAAAAGTGAATAATGCACCTGGGAAACAAGAACCCAGGGAAGAATACACAATGGGTGGGAGGTAGTAACAACAACAAAACAAGAAAGGGACCTGGGGTAATCATATCAGATGACCTTAAGGTTAGCAAGCAATGTGAGAAGGCAGTAGGGAGGGCCGGGGGTATACTGGGATGTATAGAGGCATCAGCAGAAAACAGGAAGTTGTTATCCCTCTGTACAGACAGTTGGTGAGACCCCATCTGGAATACTGTGTCCAGTTCTGGAGACCCCATCTCCACGGGACATAGACAGGATAGAGGCAGTCCAGAGGAGGGCAACTAAAATGGTGCAGGGTCTGCAAGAGAAGCCGTATGAGGAGAGACTAAAGGAGCTTAATATGTATACCCTTGAGGAAAGAAGGGAGAGGGGGGACATGATAGAAACTTTCAAGTACCTCAAGGGAATCAACAAAGTCCAAGAGGGTAGCATCTTTCAGAAAAAAGAGACTTGCAAGAACAAGGGGACACAATTTAAAGATAGAAGGAGGGTGGTTCAGGGGCAATGTGAGGAAGTATTATTTCACAGAGAGGGTAGTGGATGCATGGAACAGTCTTCCTGAGGAAGTTGTGGGGTCTAAACCTGTGGGAGAATTCAAGAATGCATGGGACAGACATAAGGCAATTCTTGTGGGGGCAGGAAGATATAGGCTGTTGGTTAACTAGGATCTGCGGCCTATCCTGTAGGTAGGGAAATGGGCAGACTAGATGGGCCTAGCGGTCCTTATCTGCCGTCAAAGTCTATGTTTCTATGTTTCTATGTCTTCAGCCTGGAAGTGCTTTTTCTCTAGAACAGTGTGAGGAGTTTGCTCGTATCATTTCAGATAAGGTTGCCACAATCATATCCGGCATCAGCTTGACCCTCTCTAATGGGAGCTGTGGTGGTTGGCAGGAGATGTTGGACACCCAGTTTGTGTGGTGTGACTTCAGCCACCCCACGATCAGTAACATTGTGATGATTATCCACTCACTGCATCCGACCAACTGTAGTTTGGACCCGGGCCCCACACATCTCTTAGTGGGCTATGTGGATAAAATCAGTCCGGCCCTTGCCAAGATAGTCTGGATGTCTTTGGAGATGGGGATCGTTCCTGATCCTCTGAAAGAAGCTGTGGTTCGGCCTCTTCTTAAAAAGTCCATCCTGGACCCTGACTCTCTGGCTATCTATAGGCCAATCTGTAGCCTGCCTTTTGTGGGTAAGGTTATTGAGAAGGTGGTTGCATCGCAGCTGGATGACCATTTGACCAGTAACAATGTCTATGATTCTCTCCAGTCTGGATTTAGGAAGAGACATAGTACCAAGACAGCCCTTGTCCGGGTACTAAATAACTTCCTAATAGTGAGAGATCAAAGGACTCATTCTATCTTGGTCCTTCTTGATCTCTCTGTGGAATTTGACACTGTAGATCATGGTGTGCTATTGGAGCACCTGCAGTTCATCTGTAGACTGTCTAGTACAGTCCTCGGATGGTTTAAATCTTTCCTTAAGGGGAAGGACTTAGAGGGTGGCATCTGGTATTTTTTCCTCTGCATCACTCCCCCTATGCTGTGGGGTGCCACAGGGCTCCATATTGGCACCCATGTTGTTTGCGGTGTACATGCTGCCATTAGGAACTATTATTAAGCAGTACAGCTTGACTTTTCACTGCTATGCAGATGATACTCAGCTGTACACGTCCTTCATGCCTGGCCAGGATGCTGCTGTTTCGGTTTTTAACAACTGTGTCACTGAAGTACAGGATTGGATGAATGTGAGTTGGCTGCAGTTAAACCCAGAAAATACTGAGGTGTGGTTGTGGACCCAGGTGGCCAGGAAGAGGGTTTGTTGGCGGGGTCACCGTCAGGTCTTTGGTTTGGGGGTGTCCAGCTAACTACCTCAGACTGGGAGCAGAACCTGGGCGTTATGTTTGATGACTGTCTGATACTCAAATCTCAAGAGTCAGCGGTTGTCAAAACCTCTTTTTATCATCTGAGGAATATCACGTGGGTGAAGCACCTGGTTCCTTCTGACGATCTTCCAACTTTGGTCCACACCTTCATTACCTCCCGCCTTGACTACTGCAACTCTCTTTACCTTGAGTTACTGGGGGTTGATATCCACTGCCTGCAGCTCATACAGAATGTGGCAGCCAGGCTGTTGACTGGTTTGTCTGGGACCAGTCCTATAACGCCTGTGCTCCGCGGACTGCATTGGCTGCCAGTATGGTGGCAGATCACCTTCAAGGTTGGTTTGCTGACCTATAAAGCCCTACATGACCATGGACCTGGTTACCTGAATGATCTCCTTCATTCCTACTGTCCCTCCCGCTCCCTCCAATCCACTGACGAGGGATTGCTAGAGATTCCCAGGGTTCATTTGAAGACATCTGGGGACAGGTCCTTTAGTTTTATGGCCCCAACCCTGTGGAATTCTCTACCTCGTCAGGTGCAAGATTGTCTAACAGTCCAAAGTTTTAAGGTTGCCTTGAAGATTTATCTGTTTTGCCAAGCATATATGGATTTTTGATGCTGCTGTCATGAGTTTTATCTTGATTAATCATGGTTTTAATTAGTTGTTTTATTTATGGAGTTATTTTAATGAATTATGTACAAGTGCCTTGGTTTTAGAAAGGCGCTTTTTTATAACTAAAGTTTGATTTGATAAGATCAAGTGGGGGAGCGTTCCAAAATTTTGGGGCATAGAAGGAGAAGGCAAGTTCACCCAGTTCAGAGCATTTTGGGACAGATAACAGAGCTAAAGACATGGAATGGAGGGAATGAGAGCAGTCCATGGGGTAAACATAACAGACAGTGTGGAGGGGATAGAAGAACGAATAATGTTGTCAGTCAGACAACCTATTGAATAAGCCCGACGCAAGGAAAGAGACAACCAGTGGAGATCAGAGTAGAGAGTACAGTGGTGCTTAAGACAAGGAGCTGATAGCGCAAATCTACAGACATTGTTGTAGGCAACATCCCACATTTGCAAGATGCTTGCCTCTGCCATAGTGAAGACAGGCAGAGTGTAGCAGAGTCCAGGGAGTAAAAGGCCTTAGGTTACAGAGATTCTAGTGGCAGGGGTCAGAAACTGATGGACTCAGTAAGCCAGTCCTGTCTTAGCATTGACTGAATTGCAGACAGCTTTGACATGCAGAGAGAAGTTAAGAGATGGATCCAGCGTGACCCCTAGGTATTTGAAGGACTGAGTTACTTCAACAAGGGAGCCATCAAGACCAGAAACCTGGAGAGACAGAGTTGAAGTGACAGATTTCCTTTGTGACCCAAAGAGCATAGCCTGGGTCTTTGTAGCATTTAGCACCAGGCGGTGGGACGTAAGCCAAGACTGAATACGATGAAGATCAGAGGAGAGGCGGGAGTTCATTTCATGAATAGAGCTGGAGGTGACATAGAAAACCAAGTCATTGGCATAGAGTAAGGAGAGACTGTGGGAGGGCACCTGAAGGTAGGTTATTGACAAACAAAGAAAACAGCTGGGGCCCAATTATGGAACCTTGTTGGATGCCTAAATGAAGCAGGGCAGGGGAAGAGAGAACTTTATGACAGGAGACAGACTGGGAGAGGCTCCTCAGATAGCTGGCAAACCAGGCAAGTGTGGATTGGGAGGTGTCAGTAGAGCCTAGTTGATGCAGGAGCAGGTTGTGGTTAACCGAGTCAAACGCCTTTGACATGTCAATTAAAACAGCCCCAGTAAACTGGCCTTGGTCCATAGCAGATTTGATGTCACTGGTGAATTGCTCTAGGGCTGTTGTGGTGCTGTGGTTTGGCCTAAAGCCATGCTGAGCAGGAGATTGCAGGTTAAAGCTGTCAATGAAGTTAGACACCTGGTGATGGATAAGCTTCTCCAGGAGTTTACTGAGGGTCAGCAGGAGCGCAATAGGATGGTAGTTTGATAGGTTTTTTGGATCACCCTTTTTGAAGACTGGGATAACCTTGGCATTTTTCCAGGAGATGGGCACAGTACCCAAGCTAATGGAGAGGTTGAACAATTGCATGATGAGGTGGCAAGAAGAAACGCACCTAGTTTGAGAATTTTGGGTTCCAGTCCCTCAGGGCCTGTGCTGCCATGGGGAGACATCATGTTAAGAGCCCGTAGGATATCCATCCTGGAGACCAGAAGGAGAATCAGGGAAGGATGGAATGGGGGGAAGTCAGGGGGGGAGGTGTGGTGATGGGGGACCATCAGCATCAAAACTAGGGAGGGTGGTAAAGAGTGAGCTGAAAGCATTAGCTATGGTATTAGGGTTGTTACAGGAGATGTTAATTATTAGAAAGTCATGGGGGGTTTGGGACGTGTAGCATCTCATTATGTGGTTTATTTGTGCCCATTACCTTTTTGGGTTACTAGAGCTGGCATGAAGAAGGCCTATATAGTAATTGCTTTTGGCAGTCCGTAGTGCTTTCTTACAAGAGTTACGGAGGAGTGATATGTGATGAAGTCAGAGAGCAGGGAGGAGGTTTTCCATCTGGTCCAGAGTTTGTCTCATGCTTTAAGCTTACGTAGAAGAGGGCTAGTTAACTATTTGGTAGGCAGGCCCCTTACCCTGCACCTGATGGAAGGAATGTGCTTGGACTGCAAGGAGTGCATAGAGTTGGTAAAGTATTCTACCGGCAAGCCAATGTTATTTGTCATGAATACAGGGGACCAGCCGACATGCTGAAGATCCTTTAGAAAAGCTGAGGTATCGAGGGCAAAGAAATCAGACATGGAGATGATTTTGGGTGGGTGGGAGGGCTGACATCCCAGACACAGTTGAATGGTCGCTAATGGAGCCTGGTGGCATGGTCATGGAAGAGATTCTGTCCGGCCTATTGGTAAGTACCCAGTCAAGGTGGGTGTGACTATTACCATTGCTGGAATGTCATGTAGACACTAAGACAAGCTGGGCTAGGTCGACTTTGCTTATATTAGAGTCAAGGACAGGGAGATTTGGGCTGAGCCAATTCTGACTGAAGTCCCCTAGACAAATTACTTCATTGTTGTTGGTGGCCTGGGGGAGATAAGCCAGGAACTCCTCGAGCCCATGTTTGCAGGAAACTGGAGGCATGTAGGAGCAAACAATGTGAGTTTTTTTTGAGTCATCCAGCAGAAGCAGTGCATGAAATATCTCACAGGACACAAGCAAGGAGCATGGTAGTAAGGTTAGGTTTAGATGAGACTTGTAAAATAGTGCCAGACCGCCACTTCTTTTTGATGCGGGCCGATCAACCCGGCACAAGCTGTATCCAGGGAGGGAACACAGAGAGTCGGGGAAAGAAGGCTTAAGCCAGGTTTCAGAAATTGCAAGGAGATCGAGCCTTTGAGTGGTGGTCCAAGCTACAAGTTCTGCATGATTAGCCACCAAGTTTCTTATATTAAGGTGGGCACATTTTAGTCCTCTGGAATGGGGTCCAGAGGAAGAACCAAACAAATAGTGAGGGAGCCCTGTGGCCAGGGGGCCAGGGTTAGTTTCCACATCACCTGCCAAAGATAAGGAGAGGACAATAATCCAGGTAGCAGCAGTCAAAAAGGCAAGGATGATCCTAGCTTTGGAGATGCATTTAGATGTGCTGTAAGACCAAGTCAAGCGGAGAACCAGTTTTGGGCAAGAGTGTTCAATATGGCTATTAAGTCACTTAGGGAGCGGTAGCAGATTGGAGAAGGTAAAGTCCTTCATGTCTGCAGAACAGCCTGGAAGAGCAGCAGTTAGGGGTTGAAGTATTCCAGGGCATTACCACTAAAGAGAGGAGTTAGTAGGACTAGCAGGTAGAGTGGGGGCTGCATGATCATGTAATAGAATCTGTTATTTTCCAGAAGCAGGACTGAGGCAGCAAACACAATAGACTGCAGGTTCTAGGACTGCCCACAGTTATGTGCCCCACCTCTTTACCACCAGAGGCCAGTCAGATAGGGCACAGGGTGGAGTAAAAGAGTATTTAGTAGATGGGGGGGGGGTGGGCAAAAATTTCACCTTGAAGGAGCACAGCTCACACAAGGTAAATGCAGCTGCTCACTCTGAATAGCAATGAAATTTAAGCTCCACGAAATTGGGCTACTGTGCCACAAAAGGTGTCAGTTTCAAAAGTTGTGGTGTACACAGTGCACTCAGGATGCCTCCGTGCCTGTATATGCAGGGCAAATTCTGGCAGCAAGCTGTCCTTGACTGGGCTGGAGAGGGCTGCAGAAGCAAGCCCTCAAACCCTGGAAAGGAAAGGAGACAGAGGGGTTAGCCTTTTAAATAGGGAAGGAAAATCAAAGTTAAACAGAAACAAAGAGAGAGTAGTAGGGGGCTTGAATAGGTGGAGGGGTTGCACTACAGAGCAAGTTCTGAGGGGGAGTGAAAGTTCTAGTGGCAGGGAGACTAAATTTAGAACTAGGTAGGGAAAGCATAACCATACAACTAAACAATTTGAGAAACTTAATTTGCAAGATTTAGTTTAAAATGCAGATTACAATGCAGTCCTGAAAATTTCAGCTTGAAGGAGCACAGCTAGCACAAGGTAAATGCAAGCTGCTCCCTCTGAATAGCAATGAAATTTAAGCTCCGCAAAATTGGAGCAAATGCGGGGAAAATTCCGGTGACGAGCTGTCCTTGGCTAGGCTGGGGAGGACTGCAGAAGCCAGCCCTCAAACCCTGCAGGGCAAATTTTGGCAGTGAGCTGTCCTTGGCTGGGATAGGGAGGACTGCAAAACAAGCCCTCAGACCTGTGGGGCAAATTCCAGTGGCGAGCTGTCCTTGGCTGGGTTGGGGAGGGCTGCAGAAGTAAGCCCTCAAACCCTGGTTCAGCAGAGATACTTCTGTGAAGTGGTATAGGCACTCATTCTGTGTTTAATCTCAGGTTTCCATCTTTCAGAGTAAATGCTGAACCCAATGGGCAATACATGAGAACTTTCATGAATCCGCTCCAGAGAGCTCTTGCCATAGTAATCATAATATATAGCACAAACTAAGAAAACAGAACTAGAAAACAAAAATAAATCAACACACAGTCCTTCAAAACTTGTCATTGCCAATGTCCCTGGGAACCCCTCAGAGGAATCCAAGATCAGAGCACCAAACTGTGCCACCATGGCTCGGCCAGGCACACTGGTTAATATGGTGTGTACCCTCATGGTTTCCCATCACAGTGCCGGAACCTCGGTAATGTTTCCCCCAAGCTAGTTCATCTAGCTAGGCACAACCCCTAGGAATCCAAGGTCAGTACACCAAATCAAGCTGCTGGTGCTTGGCTAGACACACTGGTTAGTATGGTATGTATCCTAGCAGTTTCCCATCACAGTGCAGTAACCTCTGTAATGTTTCACCCAAGCTAGCTCATCTAGCTAGGCCCAGCCCCTCTCTTCCCATCCCAAGGACCTCCAAATCTGACATGGCCTCAACCCTGGGATACTCATTGCATATCGAGGCATCTATGTGTTCTTGCTTGTGAAGTGGCACCATGTTATTGCTGCTACAGCCAGCGATCATGAAGAATCTCACTGTCCAGCTGCATCCCTCCTCCCTACGTCTCCTTTCTACCATCTCTCGCATCGGTCGGGCAAGCATGCTGCATCCAATAATACTGTGTGGAGGTGAAATGGTGAGGAGGAATGTTCACACTGAGGAACAACAGCATGTAGGGAAGTCAAAGAGAAGGGTTGGAGAGGAGTGGCAGCTTGGCAATTGAATGTAAAATGTTAGCATAGCACTGTCAGGTTGTGTGAGTTAATGCAGAACTTCCCATTGCCTTGTGAGCATGGGGTTTTGATCAACCCCAGCACAGCTGCTGTAGTTGTAGTCTCCACAAAGTAGATCATCTTCAGTTTTCTCAGAACACATTCTTAAATGCAAATATTAGCAAACATTTCCTTGATCCTGCACTTCTGCTATGCCCAACTTTGTCACTTAGGACAACTGCTTTGAACAGGGCTGTGAACCTGTTAGTCATTTTGTGTTGCTTGCACACATGTGCAAGAAACGCGTTGCTTTCATTCAGCAGTTAGGGAAAATGCCTAAATGCATCAGGAAATTTTGGCCATGTCACCACACAATCAGCTGTTTTGCTGCATTACAAGCTACCAAAATAGCTGATTGGTATCCCCATGGTGATGGCTTCTCTGTCAGCCTCTCACAGTCCCTAGGAAACCAACAGAAAGTCACCACTCACCATTCAGTGTGACTTCTTGGTGAAACATTTCAATTAAAAAAAAAAGCTGACAAGGTACCCAATCCCCCTGTCGGCATGCCCCCTTCAAGTTCAATTTGCTGATGGGGAGCCCACTCCCCATTTGGCATAATATCCCCCTTCCCAAATTTGTTGTGTGCTGTGGGGTGCCCAATCCCCCTCGGCTCTTGCCCCCCCACACTTATATGTGCTGACAGGGGTGCCCAATCTCCCTGTCAGCATGCCCCTTTCCTGGTAATGTTGCAGATGGGGAACCTACTCCCCGTCGGCATAATGCTCCCCCCAATTTCTTGTGTGCCGAGAGGGGTGCCCAATCCCCCTCAGCTCTTTCCCCCCCAGCACTTGGTATGTGCCAATGGGGGTGCCTAATCCCCCATCGGCTACAGCCCTCCAAACACTCAGGTGACATGCTGGGAGCCCATACAGCATGCCAAAATTAAATGTCCCTGCAAAAAATTAAACCTGTAAACTAGAAAACAGTCCCTCGTTGATTCTGGTGGTCCCTCCCCCAACAACCCACCCTCTGTGTACTCCACCTCCCCACCCCCCATGCCATACTTACCTCTGGAGCCTGGCACAATGATCTTCGTCGGACTGGGAACACTTCTGCACTCTTCAAAGCCGACCACAAACTGAAAAATGCCGGTAAACTGTATAATGGCATAAATTGTTTTTCAACTTTGGTGTATATCTTGGCCATTTTGGGGGATTTTTTCACCAAATTTTCAACTTGGAGTTCTTGGGACCCCACCTCATGAAATCAGTCGCTGTGTTATGTTATTCAGCCCCGAAAGGTGATTTCGCGGTCACTGCATGGAACCACCTTTTGGGACTGATTAACGAAACTAGTGTCACAGTTCATGAAGTAGGCCTCCAAAAACCCTATGTTGAAATTTTGGTGAAAAAATTCCCCAAAATGCAGCTAGAGAAGTGGGGAAAAAGGGCTTGTAGCTGCTGAGTGTGTCTGTAAGTTGATTTAAAGTAGTTTTTTAGCTTCCATTTCAGTGTGTTGGACATTGTAGTTGAGGTCTGTCTTAATTGTCTTTTTTTGTGTGCTTTTAAATTTGTCTGGGCAGGATTAAGACAGTGTAGCAGACAAAGCGGTGATTGTGGGTTTAAATGTTACTCTCTGGCCTGTAAGTGCAGGCATCATATTTCAGGGATTAGTGCTGTTAGAGGTGTGGTGAACTGCCATCTGAGTCAGTCTGCAGCTAGAGAAGTGGGAGAAAGGGCATGTAACTGCTGAGTGTATTTGTAAGTTGATTTAAAGTAGTTTTTTAGCTTCCATTTTGGTATGTTAGACATTGTAGTTGAGGTCTGTCTTAACTGCATTTTTTTGTGTGTGTGCTTTTAAATTTGTTTGGGCAGGAAGGGAAGACACAGAGCTGATACACTGTCTCTCGAGCTGGGTGTAGGCTCCTAATCCCACCTCCCCACCCATCCCTCCCAGAGCTCTGTTCATTTATAGGGGAACTCCTGTCCTGAAATTGGAGGAAAAGGCTTCAGGTGCAGTTCATGTAGTTCTAACCACTGTGGGTTGGATTTAAAGGCTGGGAGAGAGGAGCTTAGGGAGTTGTTCACTTCCCTTGTATAGTTTATTGTGTTGTGCTGCACCTAGTAACAGGGTTTCCAGTTTACTGAGGGACTGTATCTAGGATTAGTGGGTGACCTGATTAGTTGGTAGGGGTGTGTCTTGGGCTAGTGGGGAACCTGGTGGCTCACCCAAGGAAACCTATTTGAAGGGGGATGGGACCACACGTCATTAGGGCTGGCATCTTTGGGAGGGTGGTGGGGTGCACAGGGTGTGGGGCAGCCATGATACTGGACTGGGCTTGGAAGATTGGTAGTTGCCCAGTGTGCTACCAGCTGGCACAGCTAAGGGAGGAGGTTGCAGGCATTAGGAGACAGCTGGGGGAAGGGGGGAGGTAAGGTTGGGAAAGAGGGCAGGGGCTCTCCTACAGGGTTGCACCAAGTCCTAGGGGCAGAAGCATAGGGAAAGGAGTGCAGGAGAGTGCTCTGGGGTCACATAGGGACCCTGGCAGAGGGGGACCAAAAGGAGGACACTACCAAGGAAGCAGGCAGGTAACTGGGGACCCTCATGGGGGGGCAGAGGGACAACATTCTCAGGGATGTAGGCAGATGGCTGGGGCTGGACAGAAGGAAGCAAGGTGGGGAGGTGGATTGGACCTTAAGCTCAGTAACCGCTTCAATTCTCTTCTTCTGCTTGAGGATGAGGTGGATGATGTAGCCATGACAGGGGTGGTTAGAGATAGAAAAGGAGTGGGGGCAGAAGGAGGGGGATGGATAGCAGGAGGAACGGGGGGAATCTAGAATGTGGGAAAATGGAGGGACCAGTGGATCAGAGCAGGAGGAGCAGGGGGAAGAGGGAGGAAAGCGCAAGGAGAAGGACCAGTTGGGAGGAAAGGGCAAGGAGAAGGACCAGAAGTACAAGGAGGATACAGTAAAGGGAGCTGGGGGTTTAGGCCAGTGGAGCACGACAAGCAAGGAGGGGCTGAATGGAGATGGGAAGGAAGGGAGGATGAGCCAAGCTAGTTTAGCAGATGGAGAGAAGGACCAGTCACGAGCAGTGAGAGAGAGAGGAGCGAGATGCAGAAGGATACTCAGGAGGAGGCGAGGCATAGAATTGAAGGGGAGGGGGTGGCAAGAGTAAATAAGGAGGGGTCAGCAGGTGGCACCCAGATAGGGAGAGAAGCAAGGAGCTGATGGGGTGGAGGGGCCAGTAGAAAGGATGAGAGACATGGAAGGGGGGGAAATGGAGGAAAAGGAGCAGTCAGAGTGCTCTTGTTGGGGGATTCTATGATCAGGGGTATCAAATGGGATAGAGAGGGGCAAGCCTGGCCAGTTAGAACAAAATGCTTCCTTGGACTAATGGTGCACAGGGCCAAACATGAGGAATATCAGCTGGCAAAGGATTGTGGGGGTTCCTTGGACATACCGATCTGCCTGGGTAAAAATAACATTGAGGGAAAGGGAAACAATGAGCTAGAGATACAGGCAAGGGTCAGGGAGCTTTCCAGGGTCTGTCATGACATAGGATGCGAAATTTCCTCCTCGGAAATCCTGCTGGTGCCAAGGGCTAGTGGGGAACACAAAAGGAAGATTAGGGAGATAAACCAGTAGCTCAGGGAGTGGTGTGAGACCAGAGGATATGTTTTGATGGGGGATTGGGGGAGACCTGGGAGGATAAGGGGCTGTATGCTAGAGATAGGCTCCATCTCAATTTGGAGGGGAGGCGAAGTTGAAAATTGAGGGGTTCATTGGTGAAAGGTGGGGTTTAAAATTGTGAAGGGGAGAGGGATGGGAGAAAAGGCTGTTGAGGGGGGTCCGATAAAGGAGGGACTCTGTCTCCACCCCCCTGGGGAGATGGAGGAATGTGGGAAAAGTCCGACTGGCAAGGTGCAGACCAGGGGAAGATGGAATTCCCATGGGAACACGAGCAGGAGAAATGGAAGTATAGGGAAAGGGTGGAAGGTAGTCCTGCTAAATGCCGGGAGCTTGGACAATAAAATGCCTGTGCTCCAGGTGATGCTAACTGAGGGAGGGGTGGATGTGGCATCGGTCACTGAGACCTGGGCCACTGCAGGACACGACTGGGACCTGAACCTGGAGGGTTACACTATGTTCAGGAAGGACAGGGGGAAAGGGAGGACAGGTAGCAATAATAGTCAAAAACTGCATTGGCATGGGGGGGGTAGAGGAGGCAGTGGGAACCGTGGAGGCGATTTGGGTCACCTGCATAACAAGTGGGGGCAAGAGAGTAAAAATAGGAGTGGTGTATAGACCCCCTGTGGTGGCAGAGGAGCTGAAGGAGAGTCTGGTGGCAAATGTTGTGAGACACTGCAGATTGGGCAGTGGAAGGGTGGTGGTGTTGGGGGACTTAAACATGCCAGGAACAGACTGTGAGACTATGACATCCTCAGTGGCCAGGGAACAGAGGTTGTTGGATGTCTTTCAAGATGCATTCCTAGCTCAGTAGGTGGGGGAACCGACCAGGGAGGCACGGGTACTGGATGTGGTCCTGACAGGCAGTGACCAGATTGGGGGCCTAGAGGTAAGGGACCCATTGGCGGGGAGCGACCATGCCACGGTCTGGTTCTGCCTGGACCTAGGAGGGGTAGAAGGCTGCACAAAGACGGAGGTAACTGACTTCAGGGGGGTGGATTTTAAGGAAATAGGAGGGATCCTTAAGGAGCATTTGGATGTGATTAGGCCAGACATGGATGCTGATAGTAGGTGGGAAATCATCAGGAGAGGAGTGCAGGATGCTGCCAACACCTGTGCAAGAGTAAGACGAAAATGCAGTAGGGCCCAAAAACCCTGCTGGTGAACCAGGGAGGTCCAGGAGGTGGTGAGGGGAAAGAAGGCAGCCTATAGGCAATTCAAGTACTCAAGAAGTGAAGGGATCGAGGGGAGTATGAGCTGATGACTAGAAGGGCCACTAGGGTGCTGAGGGTGGCTAAGGCAAGGAAGGAGCAGAACCTGGCCAGAAAAATTAGGAGAGGGAACAAGGGTTTCTTTAGACACATTGGGGAAAAATGAAGGGTGAAGGGGTAGATTGGCAGGATTAAAACAGGGGATAGATGGGCACAAGACCCAAGGCAGCAGGCTGAGGTACTAAATGAGTACTTCACCTCATTTTTCACCAAGAAAAATGGGGGGGCTGCATCATACATGGGAGGAGACAGTGATACTGAGGAGGGGGGGACCCTTATTGGTCGGTGGATCTGGGGATAGAGGGAGGCATCGCTGGCAGGAGGTGGGAAGGCTAAGCAGGGGGACGAGGTAGCGGAGGTGAAAATCACAGCGGAGAGAGTAAGGGAAGCCCTCAGGTCCCTTAAGATGGAGAAAGCACCGGGGCAGGATAAATTACATCCCAGAGTGCTGAAGGAACTGGTGGATGTCCTGGTGAAACTCCTGGCGGAGCTTTTCACCATCTCTCTGAGGACAGGGTGGGTGTCCCAGGACTGGAAGGTGGCACATATAGTGCCTATCCAAAAGGGGGGGAATCAAGGGAGGTGGCAGGGAACTATAGGCCCGTCAGCCTGACATCGGTGGTGGGCAAGGTGATGGAGGGCATTGTCAAGGAGAGGCTGGGGTTGGACCTGAAAAAGTCAGGGTGCTTGGATGATAGACAGCATGGATTCATCCCGGGGAAATCGTGTCAGACAAACCTTGTTGAGTTCTATGACTGGGTGATGAGTGCCTTGGACATGGGTAGACTAGTGGACGTCCTTTTTCCAGACTTCAGCAAGGCATTTGACTCTGTTCCTCATGGAGGCTGTTGGATAAGCTAGGAGAAATGGGGGTGGGTAACCAGATGTTCAGATGAATAGGCAATTGGCTCCAGGACTGGACCCAGAGGGTCATAGTTGGCAGGATAGTCTCATCCCCAAGGAAGATCATTAGCTGGGTCCCACAGGGATCAGTCCTTGGGCCCCTCCTGTTCAACGCCTAGGTCTCTGACATAAGGACAGATATCAGGAGTGAGATGAGTCTCTTTGCAGATGACTCAAAACTGGGGGCAGTGGTGGATGGAGAGGAGGGGTGGGTGACCCTACAGGGGGACCTGGAGGCTCTGGAAAGATAGTCTAGAAAGTGGAAGCTGAGGTTCAATGCAGGGAAATGCAAAGTACTGCACCTGGGAACCAGAAACCTAGGCCAAGTGTACACCCGGGATGCTACAAGTCTCGATGGCTGAGACGGACCTGGGGACGGTGGTTAATGTCAAGATGAACAACTCGGAGACTTGCAGGAGGGCAGCGGCCAAGGCCAACAGGATGCTGGGATACATCGCTAGGGGTATCACCTCCAGAAGGAGTGAAGTGATACTCCCTATGTATAACTGCTTGGTGAAGCCGCACCTCGAGCGCTGCGTGCAGTTTTGGAGGCCACACTTAAAGAGGGACATTGAACTCCTGGAGAGGGTCCAGAGGAGGGCAAGCAAAATGATTTGGGGCTTGGGGAACAGAACCTATGGGGAGAAGCTCAAAGAGCTAAATATGTACACATTGGAAGAGAGAAGGGACCAGGGGGACATGATAGAGGCCTTCATGTACATGAAGTGGGTAAATAGGGGAGGAGCAGTCAGGGTGCTTTGAAAGGAAGGAGGTGGGGCAACTAGAGGGCATGGGTGGAAGCTGGAGGGGGGGAGATTCAGGGGAGAAAAGAGGAGGTGCTACTTCACTGAGAGGGTGGTGGAGCCATGGAATGTGCTGCCCAGGGGGCTGGTGGAGGCAGAAACAGTGGAGGGGTTCAGGAGGGGGTGGGATAGGTACAGGGGAAGGGTTCTGGAAGCAAAATCCTGTGCAGCGAGAATATTCGGAACTGGGAAGAGAGAAGCCAGAGAGGGTGAGGGGGCAGCAAGGTGAGCTCCCAGGCTGGGGGCTGACCAAACAAGCAGATACGAAAAACTGTTAGGACTATTCTGCTGGCATTTTAGTATGTTGGTATGTTAGTAAATGACTTTTACAAGCTTGCGTTGCACAGTTCTATGCACGCTCATAACTTCGAGCATTTTAATATTTTCACTCCAGATTTTCAACATTGCCATTTTACCACACCTTCTTATGAACAGTAACACAGAAACATAGAAACATAGGCTTTGATGGCAGATAAGGACCACTTGGCCCACCCAGTCTTCCCATTTCCCTACCTACTGGATAAGCTGCAGATTCTAGTTAACCAACAGCCTACTTCCTGCCACCCCCCACTACAATTGTCTTGTGTCTGTCTCATGCATGTTTGAATTCCCCCACTGTTTTAGCCCCAACAACCTCCCCAAGAAGGCAGTTCTATGCATCCACCATTCTCTCTGTGAAAAAAAATTCCTCACATTACCCCTGAGCCGTCCCCCCCTCTATCTTTAAATTGTGTCCCATTGTTCTTACACATCTCTTTTTCTGAAAGATGCTACCCTTCTGGACTTTGTTAATTCCTTTGAGGTACTTGAACGTTTCTATCATGTCCACCCTGTCCCTCCTTTCATCAAGGGTATACATATTAAGCTCTCTCAGTCTCTCTTCATATGATTTCTGATGCAGACCCTGCACCATTTTAGTTGCCCTTCTCTGGACTGCTTCCATCCTGTCTATGTCCTTGTGTAGATGAGGTTTTCAAAACTGCACACAGTACTCCAGATGGGGTCTCACCAATTGTCTGTACAGAGGGATAACCACTTCCCTTTTTCAACTTGTGATGCCCCTTCCTATGCATCCCAGTTTCCCCCTGGCTCTCCTTACTGACTTCTCACATTGCTTACCAACCTTTAGATCATTTGATATGACTACCCCCAAGTCCAGTTCCATTTTTGTTGTTGTTAGTACCTCCCTTGCTATTGTGTACTCTTCTCCTGGGTTTTTGTTTCCCAGGTCCATTACTTTGCACTTCTTTGCATTGAATCTAACTTGCCATATGTCTGACCATTCATCCAACCTTGCCAAGTCCCTTCTCATCCTTTCTACCCCCACTTGTGTATCTACTCTGTTACAGATCTTTGTATCATCTGCAAAGAGGCATACCTTTCCCTCCAGACTCTCTACAATGTCACCTGTAAAGATGTTAAAGAGGACTGGACCCAGTACTGAGCCCTGAGGTACTCCACTAGTGACCCCACTTTCTTCGGAATGTGATAGCTGTCATTTTTCACATCTCGCCAGAAATGTGTTTTTGCACATGTAGCACACAATGGCGCTGGCAGTGTGTGAAATCAATCTTCAGGACAGATTAAGAATATCACAATGACACTGTTCATGAGGTAGGCCCCCAAAAGCCCTATGTTGAAAATTTGGTGAAACATTTCCCCAAAATGACTGTTTTACGAGCGTGCATTGCGCAGTTCCTACGCATGCTTATAACTTCAAGCATTTTTAATATTTTCACTCCAGATTTTCAGCATTGCCATTTTACCACACCTCCTTATGAACAGTACTACTGTCATTTTTCACATCTCACCCAAAATGTGTTTTCGCACATGTAGCGCATAGTGGTGTGGTCAGTGTGTGAAATCAATATTTGGGACAGAGTAAGAAAATCACAGTGACACTGCTCATGAGCAGAGGTCTTAAACTGGCTATGTTGAAAATCTGGTGACAAAAGTCCATCAAATGACTGTGTTACGAGCATGCATTATGCAATTTCCTTGCGCCCTCATAAGTTCACAAATTTGTAATCTTTTCAGTCCAGATTTTCAGCATTGGCATTTTTCCGCACCTCCTTATGAACAGTACAGCTGTAATTTTTCACACCCTGGCCGAAAGGTGTTTTCGCACCTCCGGCGCAGAATAGCATGGTCGCTGTGGGAAATCACTGTTCAGGATAGATTAAGAAAATCACAGTGATACTGTTCATGAGCGGAGTTCTCAAAATGCCTATGTTGAAAATCTGCTGTAAGAAGTCCCAAAACTACATTACGGGTGTGCATTGCGCAGTTTCTATGCATACTCGTGACTTCACCAGTTTTTTTTATATTTTCACACCAGATTTTCAACATTGCCATTTTTTACACCTCCTCATGAACAGTATAGCTGTCTTTTTTCAGATCCTGTTCGAAATGTGTTTTTGCACCTTTGGCGCCAAATGGTGAAGATGCTGTGCAAAATCACCTTTCAGCTAACAAACTGATATTGTCACTTTTCATGCGGTGGGATCACAGAAAGCCCATGTTGAAAACTTGGAGTAAAAATACCAAGAAATGCCCAGGATGTTAGGGTTTTTGACCATAATGCCCTACCCTGTAGGGACTGACAGGCATCAGGGGTGTGACTTGGGATTGTCGACAGTAATGCTCATGCCATTCCACCCCCGCCCTGCAGCCAGTGGTAAGCATCGAGGTGTGCCTTGGACCCTTTGGCCCCAGAATTCACCCCATTCTCCTATACTGCACCCATTCCAGTGTATTTCCCTATGGAATGAGGTGAGTATAAAGCCCGAATACTTCAAAGCACACTTCAACACTTGTAAGTGTCTGCAGGGTAGGGTGAGGTGAAATGTCATGACCATTATGGGAGACGACCCAAAGGCACACCCCAATGCCTGTCCATCTCTGCAGGGTGGAGGTAGAGTTGGCATCAGTACAGTTCTTCACTGTCACTCCTATACTGCATCTAACTCCTGCACTTTCACTGCTAATAATAAGCAAGCAACACTTGGCATTGACAAATGCTTGTTTTTCTTGTTCCAGTTTAGTATTATTCCTATTGGTGTGTTAGTTAATTCAGTGGGTATTTCGGAGTTACACACTGGTAGTTAAATACAATTTTAAAACTGTATGATTAAGTTTGTTTCCCTTTCAACCACTGAGTTCTGTAGCTCAACACAGATGTATTCAAAACGAATTTCAGACACTAGTTTGCATAACTGTACCAGTTTTCTGCAGGCTCTAAACAAATAGAAAGTAACAGTAGAAGTACTAGCCAACTGTAGGCCTTGTCATGTGTCCCAGTTTTTCATCTGGAAATTCTGGTCTCCCTTCTGTAATTATATTATATGGTCTTTTCTTGTACTCATATGGGCTGTGTATTAGTGAATTCTAGAATACTGGAAGCTGCACATGCAGTGAAACCTGAAACAGCAGAAACTAATAGAATGGGCACAACTGTGTGTGCGTTCCTGAGTTCTGGATTTTATCATGCATTAGGATAAAATCTGAAATAGAGCTGGAACAGCCTGAACAACTGCCCTAACTCACAGAGGACCCCACCTGCCAGAACAACTGCCTTGACCTAGGCAAGGATCCATGACCACCTACTGGAATGCCCCTGAGTGTATGACTGGCCACCAAAAGTTCACAATGTTCACTCTAGAACTGGATTGCCCACAGATGGGGACTGTGCCCAGCAAAAGGGATGGAATGGCTGCACCGAGTGCTATAGTGCCCCTTCCTGGGGGCTGCAATGGCCCCCCGATGGCTGGAGTCCTCACCCTTGGGCAGAATGCCCACCTTGTGTGCTATTATGTCCACTCTTGTGTGCCAGAATAGCTAGTCTGTGTGTCAGAATGCTTACTCATTGAACTTGAATGTCCACCTTCTGTGCTGGAATGCTCACCCAGTTTGCTGGAGTGCCCATCCTGGGGACTTTAATGCCCACACAGTGTGAGTAATACCCACACTAGGGATGGAATGCTCATCCCAGGAGTTGGAATGACTACCCTATGTTCTGGAATTACTATTCTGAAGGCCACAGTGTTTATTTTGTGCATCAGAATACCCACCCTTTGCAAGAGGGGTACAGTGCCCACCCTGTGTGCCAGAACACTCATATTATGCCAGAATACCCAAAATGGGTTCAGAATACCCACCCTGGTTGCTGAACAGTCCATTCTTTGTGCCAGAATGCCTAACCTATGTGCAGGAATGCCCACTCTCTGTATTGGAATGCTTGCTCAGGGGTCTGAAGCATCCACACTGTGGTCTCAAATGTCCATGCTGAATTGCAGTTACCCCACTGTGAGCTGGAATACCCACACTGGGATTGGAGTGCCCACTTGGGGGACCAGAATGCCCATTCTTGGGGCTGGAGTGCCTACACTGGGGGGACAGTGCCCACCATGGGGGGCAGAATGCCATCCTGTGTGACAGAATGACCACCTTGCTAGCTAGAATGACCATGGACATAATGTCTACCTTACTGACATAACATCCACCATAGAGGCAGAATCCTCACCCTAGGGCCATAATGTCCACTCTGTGTGCTGGAATGCACGCTCTGACTGCCAGAATGCCCTTCCTGAAGGCCACATTGCCCACCTTAGAGTCACTGTACCCACCTAAGGACCAGAATGCCCACTTTGAGGGATGGAATATTCACCTTGGGGGCAAGAATGTCCACCCTGAGGGCTTGGATATCCACTTTGTGTACCAGAATGCCCACCTTGGTTGCCATATTGCCCACCTCAGGGGCTAGTTTTTCCACCATGGTACAGTAGTCACTATGCTTTCTTTGTGTGCCAGAATGCCTATCCTATAGGGCACACTGCCCACTGAAGGGCTGCAATGCCCCAGCCTGGAATGTCACCCTTGTTTGCATAGGACTCACCTAATGGCCAGAATACCCACCGTGGGGGCAACAATGGCCACATGCACTGCAGGCAAGAATAACCACTTGTTGGCTGGACTGGCTACCTCTGCCAAGGTGGTCACCCTGTGCAACTGGATGACCATTCAGTTACCAGAATGGCCACAGTGAGAGCTAGAATGGCCACCTTGAGGAACAGAATGAGGCCAGAATGGCCACCTTGAGTGTTTGAATGTCCACCCACTAGCCAGAATTGCTACCCAGACAGCCATAATGACCACCCACAAGCCAGAATGCCCACCCTGCTGCTGGAGTCATACCCCAAAATGACCACCTTGATACCAGTATGGCCTCTAACCCACTCACTACAGAGTATTCACCCTGTACCTGGAACAGCCTCCTGCCCACAACAGAATGCCCACCTTTCACCCAGAAGACTCTTCTGACACCAACAGAAGAGGGAGGTGGTGGCACTGGCACATAGGGAGTGCTTGACATGAGCTAGGAGAAGGGAAGGGAAGGGAATAATCCAGTGTAAGACTGCTACAAACAACAGTGTGGGGTACATGCTGTGAAAGGGTTGATGAAGGCAGTATGCCAAACCATTGGGGTTGCTTGGCTCCTGCCACTGCTCCAGCATTAGCCACAAAAAATCTCTTTATTTTTGCAATATTTCTTTATTTGTGCCGCTTCTTATTTTCCACGGAGTACTGAAGTTTTGGACTGGTCATGTACATTGGGCTTGCCACCCTTTCTCAGCACCCATCCCGCAATGTTGTTTGCAGCAGTCTTTCACTGGATTTGTTCTACATGGGACAGAGTGTGACAGGGGATTGCCACTGGACAACAGTGAATACTTGGCATGGAAGTAAATGAGAAGAGAGAACACCTGTATTCCAAGGAGTACTTCGGATGAGACAGGATAAACATGGCGAGTGCCACTGGGCACCAGGGACTACTGCTGGTCAAACTTTGCTGATTTTGCGTGTGCAATATTTTCACAAAATACTACCTTATACAGAATCTGCAATATTCTGCATATTATTCTCTTTTCTTACTTGGAAATTGCCGTACCTGCAGAATTTAAGTAAACTGCTGGAAAAAAAATCTGTGGTTTACACTGAACATCCCCCAAATCTGGGTCTACTACAAGCATTCTGATATACCATTGCCTGACACCCAGGAGTCTGAATATGATATCCCAGCAATCAGTATCCCGACAGTCAGGAATTGCCCATGGTGGAGTTTTTTTCTATGTTTCAGGGGCTTCGCCTCCTGCACTCTCCAATGCAGGGGGCTTTGCCCCCCGTACCCTCATATTTTTGATTGTCAATTCCCAATGTCGGGATATAATTTTTGGGCTCCTTGGTGTCAGGCAATGGCATGTTGGGATGCCATAGTGATGCCCCCAAAACCATAGCGAAAAAAACATTATCAAACAATGTACTGCACATCAACAGAAAATAATTCCATTGTTTGCACTGGAAAATGCAAACATTTCTGAGGGGGAATGTGCAATGTGGTTTTTGCTTGTGGTGCTCATCACCGGTGCCGGTACAACTCTCCCTGAACTTTAACTTCAACACTGGGATATATTTATATATATGTACACAATACGTATTTAGTATAGTAATTTAAGGTTGGAAGGAACTCTAGGTTAGAGATGTGCGAAACTGGAAAATTTCTCCTAGCAAAATATTTTGCTTAATTCCCACATTACGCAAAATTTTTCACCTAGGTGAAACGTAATTTCACTTCTGATTTCACTTTCACGAAATGCAAAATTTTGCTCAATTTCGTCCTGTTTTGCTTTCGTGTAAGGTGAAATGTCACCATTATCCTTAATTTCACCAGCAAAATTGCAATGTATTGTGGGTAGATAGCTGAAATATCACATGAAGGCTATTTCCTGTACAGTATATTGTCTGTTGAGTTGGAGAGCAGTTCAGTGTGGTGCATCACAGCCAATAAACCCTTCAAAAACCTCTTAATTTATGATTTATGAGAGTTAATTGCTCCCAAAATCTTAATTTGGTTCCCAATCCTGCTAGAGAACCTTTTCTTGTTTTGGTATCTTTGGATAATACTTAGTTAAACTTAGGTACTGTTTTCAGTTTTCTCGGTGTCTGTGAGGAGTTGAGTGGGGGAGGGTTGACCATGTGGTGAGTCTGTGTGTGTATGTGAAAGCACAGCAGGCTAGTTCCTAATATTTAATGGATTTCTCACATGTTGTGAGTGAGTTTCTGTAATTTCTTTTAAGTCTTAATATTTTTGTTGGTGTGCTACTTATTTGTTGTATTTTTCTTATGTATTGACCTCTTTTGGGGTAACTTTATCTGAACAGTTACTCATTCTGAGTAGTTCTGTTCCTGTTTCCCTTTGCTTAATCACTTTGTGCTTAATTTTTTTATTGGAAGTATTCTTGTACATTGACCTTGTGACTTGTCTAGGGCAACAAGTTCGGTTCGACCTGGTCCTCAAACTAGACTAACTCCCCGTGTTCGCGGGTGTATGCAGAATGCGAACATTTTTTGTAAAAATGCGAACATTGGTTCGCTAGGTTCAACCTCAACATGTAAAAAAAAATCAGTCCCTACCAGTTGCATGCATACGCTTACAGCTCCCCAGCTGGCTCGTCATGCGGTACAGCACTGCAAGAGAGGGAGAGTCACCAGACCAGCAGAGAGACGTCACTCTCAGTGTCACTCCTGATGATTGGAGGAAGGGGGGTCCTAGGCAGCAACACAGGCTACCATTTGTGCAGCAGGTCACACAATGTGGGATGCTGACTGCTGAGCCTGCCCCACCAGCCAGTCTTAGCAAAGTATGACACACGAGTGACTGACTGAGTGATGGACAGTGGTTTAAAACGTTACGCTCTGTTAGTGTTCACATAAATAAAACAGCCTCAGAGTCATCTGAACTTGTGGCAATTCCTACCAAAAAAAAAACAAAAAACATTGGTGATGGTTGGGAGAGTGATTCTGTTGCGGGTTGATCTGGGCTACTGTAAGGGCACTAACTGTACAAAAGAACGTTACACTGCTTCATCACATAAGTAAATCATGCTCATTTAAAGTCAATCATCGATCATTTGAACTTGTTGTGGCAAATCCATCCTGGCCAACAAAAGGGGGATTTGGTGTTTCACTAAGACAGAAAGTTAATAAATTGAGGGAAGAAGATACAAAATGTGCAGAAGGCCCGAGTTGGGAGGGGGCAAATTTGCACTGCTCTTTGTTGGTCTGGGGTAGTGTAGGGGCACTAACTGTACAAATTAAAGTCTAGGAATAAAAAACTTTAGAGTGCACTCACAGCATGGAGCGAAAGAGAATTGTAGGGTCAGCAAACAGGGCACTAACTGCAAATTAAACAAAGTTTTGGTATAAAAAACAAGTAAAGGGCAATGTTGCAGTCACATAGCCACACTGGACACAGGCAAGTTTAACATTTTCAAATGCTTTATTTTCACACTTCACCATCACCTAGCAGTAGTAACAGCCTACTGCCACTCAAAGATTGGCAGTCTTAGTGGCAGTAGTCTGTTACTAGTTGGTGGTTAATGGACTGACTGTGAAAATGAAGCGTTTGGAAATTTCAAACTTGCCTGTGTCCAGCATGACTATGCCACTGCAGCACTGCCCTTTGCTTTATGTTTCTTAATGTTTGGGGTAGGCAACCCTGAGGAGCTGCACCAGTCCTGCTTACTATGTGGGTTGCAGACCACACCATAATAATAAAAAAACATTTCTTTTGGAGTGCACACACTGCAGGAAGTGAAAGAGATAGGCAAGCTCAGCAGAAAGACATCCCTGAGAGACAGTTCTGATTGCTAGTGCTGTGTTCACAGCAGTTGCACAAGACTGAGCTGCACTGCAAACTGGAGAGCTGGGTTTGAATCCCATCAGCTCCCTCTTGCATACTGTGTGACCCTGAGCAAGTCACTTAACTTCCTTGTGCTCCCAGGTTGCACCTGGAAAGCTCCTACTTAGTGTGCCATTCTGGTTAAACAATTTCCTCATTCCCTCATATTTTACTCCTACTAGTGCTTTACTTACCTATTATAAATGTCCCTGTGTTTTCAAACTTTACACAAGTCATGCAGCCAGCAGTGCTGTACTGACTTATTTGCCAGGAATAAATTACCCTGTGTTTCCAGGTACACAACGCACCTAGTAGTGCTTTACTACTAACTCATTTTGGATAATCTCCCTGAATTTGTAGCTACTCAATGCAGTCAGCAGTGCTGTACTGGCCTGTTTGGGAATAAATCTCCCTGTAAGACTGGCTGCTGCACTATGATGGCCTTTATGCTGCTCATCCTCTGAGTACCATGATGGGTTTCTTCAGCAATGTCCTGAATTTTTTGTACTATTCTCAGTGTTCTGTGGGTTGCCTAAGAAGTGCTGCTACTGATTTCTTTATCACCCATGGTTTTGAGTAAAGGGTCTGACACACATGCTTCTTGTCTTTCCATGATGGGTTTTATAAATGTTCCTAATTAAAATATTTTTAAAGCAAATGGTGGTTGCATCTCTACAGGTGCAAATTTGGGGAGAGCTATTATCCCCAAACCAGTCAGTATAACACTGCTGGCTCCATTGAGTAGCTGCACCAAAACCAGGACAATGGAGTTTGCCCTTTAAGGGGCAGACCAGGTTGTCCTAGTGCACCCCTACCCTTTCCATCAAGATGGTGTGCTCAGGAGGGAAGGGGGGAAGGAATGGGAGGGGCTAGGGGATAGAACTATGGCCAAGCAACAGGAAGGGGAAGGGCAAGTGGAGGTACATAATGGACAGCACAGAGGTGGTTCAGCCACTTTTGCTGGAGTTTTGATTTACATCAGAGCTGCAGCACTTCAGATTGGCAATCTAGGATATTAATTTGGAGTGAGGTTTGTGCACTACAGACAAGAAGGTAAGAAAAAAAGAAAGAGAGGATAAAAGAGCATAGAACGTGTATATAGATAATAATGTGATACTTTAGAAAAATGGCACTGTATGAGGATGCATTTAGAGAAAGAACTGTGAGAACAACAACTGATTACTAAGATTTCTTGTTCAGAATGGATAGTAGTATATAATTTTGCACAGGCAGGTTCAAGCTTTGACTGCCTGGAGAGGGTAGTGCTTTTGGTATTCAAAGGAGTCATGGAGTGAAGACAAAGAATGTATATATAGCAAGGAACACACCTTGGATGTGAGGTAAGGGACAGAGGGGGCCTTGCGTGATGGCAGAGAGAAGGTTTCCCTAGCCAGAGCAAGCACCATATGGCCTGGAGGACAATTCGCCTGGAGAATGCAATTCTTCCCCCTTTGTGAGGTTTGGGAGTTTTCAGAGGAAAATTGTAGGCAGAAGTAAGGCAGGAAAGGTGAGATGGGGGTGAGAAAACAGAGGGACTAGCAAGAGAAGCACCCATGTGGTGTGACGTCAGACTCTATGGGTGCATTGCCAAGAGAAGCAGTGCTTGTCTGTAGTGCATGGCACAGTAGTTGGGTGCCCCTTGGGCATTTTTAAAGATTGAGTTGAGCTGTGGTTGGGAGAGAATCGCAGGGGGAAGTACAATTTAGGGCACAGAGGCACTGCAAGCATTGCCGAGAGAAGCAGCACTGATCTAAAACACATGGCGCAGTAGTTGGGTGCCCTTCTGGGCATGTTTAAAAATTTGTTCTGAGCACCACAGACTCTAAGGGCCTACGATGGGGCCTGGCAAGTGTTTCAAATGTTCAGGGCAACACACTGCATGAAGGTAAGTAGGCCGCTCACAGAAGAGCAATTAGGGAAGTTCACTGTAGAACAATGGCAGAAAGGCACAGCACACACCACAATGGGGGTCTACTTGGCAGGGATTAGCATCATTTACAGTCTAAAAAGATGGAAGGATCCGACAAAATCAATGTTCATTAGAAGAATGATGCAGGGATGGGGAGGTTAAAACAAGGGATGGTGCATAATAGAAGACCAATAGGGGAGCAGTGGCTGGTGAAATGAAAGGGTGTGTTACCAGCAATATGTAGATCAAAGGCCGAGGCCCAGCTATTTCATATGATTTGTGTTGTAATGTTCGCAGAGGCCATGAGAGTGAGTGAGGTGGTAGGCCATGGCAGGCAAGACAAGGAAGGGGGACTAGAATGGGAAGATATAAGCTGGGGTTTGAAGGAGATACAGATCAAGATTAAGAGGTCAAAGACAGATCAAAGGGGACAGGGTTGCATGGTAACACTAAAGAAACATGCAGACAGCACAGTGTGCCCAGTGCAGGCTTTGTGGGTTTTCACCTCAGAGCATGGGAATAGGACAGGAAGTGTATTTTTGCATGGTGACGGAAGTAGGGTCACAAGTTACCAAGTCACAGCATTACTCAAGAAAGGTATGCAGTTCCTGGGGAGATCCACACTATTCTCCCACTCCCTATGGATAGGGGCTGCCTCACAGAGGGCAGCAGCAGGCGAGACTGTGAATAATATTTTGGAAAAGGGGAGCTGGCGGTCTGCCAGTTATAAGAGATACATTCAAACACTGCAGTGTGGAGACTAACGTATTACCTATGTTTTTGTTACAGATATGGAACCACATGGGGGGGCAGGGAGAGGTGATATCATGGTAAGAAACTAAGACCATATATAAAGATATTTATTTTGTTTAAACCCTATAGGAAGAGGGAGGAGCACGGAAGTCTGGATCTGCAGCCACTCTTATATTTATTGGGCAGAAAGGAGAGCTGAGAAAAAGGCTGGGGGAAAGCAGCTTTACCAAGATTTGAAACAACGTAGATTGGTATGGTGTGGCATCTGGGGGATGAGATGGGCACAACTGCTCCCCCACCTTGAAAGAGCTGAAGGAGTGGTGATGCATTCCAGACTTAATTATTATACATTTAGGGGGTAATGATCTTGGGGGCAAGCTATGGGTGGACACATACATGCAGATAAAAAGGGACCTAGAGACAATACAGCAGTGGTGGCCTAAGGTAAGCCTTGCCTGGTTAGATATGATACCAAGGAGGGTTTGGAGACATAAGCACAGCCATAGGGCTGTGGATAGGGCCAGGAGAAAGATGAACAGAAGGGTAGGGACACTGGTAAGGAAAATGGGAGGACAAGTAATACTGCGGGGTGTGGAAGAGTGGGTAGAAGATTTCTACAGATCAGAGGGCGTGCACCTGTCAGAGCTAGCCATAGACATGTTTAATACAGAAATTATGGGTTTTATAGAAGCATGGAGGAGGCATGCAAAAAACGGAAGATAAAAAAGGGGGGGTGAAGAGAAGGACTGGGAAGGAGTTTCCTCTGAGGTAAAGAAGAACAGTACCCCAAGGGAGGGGAAAGCTAGTCATCCAACACAAGCTGGAGACCAGCTAGTGGGGAAAAGGGGGGTGAAGGAGGGAAGGGGGGAAAGAAAAAGGAATAAGATGAAAAGAGGAAGAAGCTGAAGGAAAAAAGCAGTCTCGGTTTTCACTGTTACCTAACAGAAAAGGAGAAGAAGAAGGCACTCAGGTTTTCACCTGGGGAGAGAAAAAAGAGGAAGAAAGATGGATGATCAGATATTGATATATGGATGAAAATAAATGAAATTGTGAGAAATATAAGAGTAAAAGATGATGAAATGGAACATGGAATTATGATATATAACTAAATTAATTGCCGATCTGAGCACAAAAACAAACAATGTATCTGTCTTTTCGTGAGGGAAAAGGGGGGAATCTGGGACAATGGACTTTGTCCATTAAGGGGCAGACCAGGTTGTCCTGGTGCACTCCTTCCCTTTTCATCAAGATAGTGTGCTCAGAAGGGGAGGGGAAGGGAGGGAGGGGCCAGGGGATAGAACAATGGCCAAGCAACAGGAAGGGGAGGGGCAAGTGGAGATACATAATGGACAACACAGAGGTGGTTCAGCCACTTTTGCTGGAGTTTTGATCCCTCCAACCCACCCTACAATATAGAGTAAGAGGGGAAGACAGTCAAAAAGGGACTGTATGGTGGTCCATACCTCTCAACTGTCACACATTACGAGGTACGTCACTCATTTTATCCCTCAGAAATCCTTTGTCCCACATTGAGGTAGTGATATTCCACATTTCTCACAGCAGTTTTAAAGCAGTAATTCATAATTATCTATTGGGTTCAATTATCAGCAAACATTATGAACACTAGTGCAATGATAGCCATAGTGTTCTGAGCTTGCAGTGCCGTGTTTGATGATATGTCACACATTTTGCTCATTTGTCACACATCTTGTCATACATTTTGGTAAAGAAAGGTTGAGAGGTATGTGGTGGTCTGTCAAAGGTGGATGACAGATGTGTCCGGTAGGACGGTTATTGGACTGCCAAAGGTGAATGGCAGAAAGAATATAGTTATTGGACTGCCAAAGGTGGATGGCAGAAAAAGGGGAGGAAGGGGAAGGTGGGGAGGGGAAGAAAAAGTAATAAGACGAAAAGAGGAAGAAGCTGAAGGAAAAAAGCGGTCTCAGTTTTCACTGTTACTTAACAGAAAAGGAGAAGAAGAGGCACCCAGGTTTTCACCTGGGGAGAGAAAAAAAGAGGAAGAAAGAGGGATGATCAGAGATTGATATATGGATGAAAATAAATGAAATTGTGAGAAATATGAGAGTACAAGATGATGAAATGGAACATGGAATTATGATACATAAATAAATTAATTGCCAATCTGAGCACAACAACAAACAATGTCTCTGTCTTTTTGTGAGGGAAAAGGGGGGAATCCGGGATAATGTATTCTCTAACTGCTGGCTGGGTCAAGTTAAGCTGTTTTAGCAGTGAAAACACAGGGAGAGTCTATAATAGCAAACAAAATTCTGCCTGGTTCTACTTGAGTGAAAAATCCACTTAGTTTGCATGTTTGGGAAAGTACATGTAGTATTAAGATTTCAAGAATGGTTAAGTTTTATAAAATGTTGAGGCACTGACCCTGAGACAGAATCCTATGCACAAAACATTTCTAAACATACCATTCTTAGCACTATATCTACGTTCCCAGACATGCTGAAAAATACTTCTATGGATTTCTTTATTAAGTAGAACCAGTTAAAATTTGGTTATACAGTATATTACAGAACCTTGTAATACCATGTGGAACCTGGTTTTACTTGGTAAAACTTGGTTTTACTTTGTAGAACTTGGTTATAGGTGGTAGAACCCTGTTCTACCTGGTTCTACCTAGTAGAACCAGATAGAACCTGGTAGGACTTTTTTTGGGTTCTACTTAGAAAGTTCACGAGGTAGAACTTTTGGAGGTTCACGCAGCCCTAGACTTGTTCATACTCAGGTGCACTGCATTGTTGAATTGCTCACAAAAATTTAAATTGTGATCTAGCCTCTGCATTGCAGCATTCATGTTATTCTATTTAATTTGCTTACCATATTAACCCTTTCCTCCCTGTTACACTACTGGTGTTTACTACCTGACCCTATTATATATGGGGGCATGTTAGGCAGTGGCACCACCACGGTTAGGCCTGAAAACCATTTGAAACAGTGCAGAAAACAGCAGATTTGTGTCCTGATGGTGGATGTGAACAATGTAGCTGCATGTCTGACACCTGATTTCTGCCTGAATGTACTGTAACGTGTTTTGGAAACATTTCTGGACATCTGGGCCATGTTAGGCAGTGGCAACACCATGATTAGGCCTTAAACCATTGGTAAGCAGTGAGCCAAACAACATGTTTTGGTCCAGGCGAAATGTGTGCAACATATTACAGCATATCAGACACATGATTTAGGTCTGAATTTACTGTAAAATATTTTGGGAAACATTTATGGACTTGTGGGGCATGTTAGGTAGTGGCACCACCTTGGTGAGGCCTGAAAATCATTAGAAATGGTGCCGAGAACAGCAGATTTGGGTCCCCCTGATGGTGAATGTGATCTATGTAACTGCATGTGTGACACCTAATTTCTGTCTGAATGAAATGTAACATTTTCTGGGAAACATTTTGGGAATTCTGGAGGATCAGGAGGACAAGGGTAATACAACACTGAGAAAGAACAAGAAAAGGGACTGAATTCTGTAGGGAGCATAAGACAGAAACAAACAACAGCAATAGTCAATAAAATTATTTTACATACAGTACACAATAAAGAAATAAGGGGGCTTAAGGAAAGGATGTAGATTAAAGATAATAGAATAGCTTTTTATTTTGGTTTTAATTTTTTATGGCGAGCATACAAACAACAGAATGGAAGATAGAAAAATGAAAAAAGAATAGATAAATTAATTTGTGCTGCCACTTTAAGTGCCAGTGGGGCCACCACGGAGTTCTGACAGGATGCACATGATTTTGTCAACATCACACTGCAATTTAGAACCCCCCCGCCCGTATCAGGAAATTCCTATCTGAAATCGATTAACTCTTGTCAGACGTGCTGGACTGCAGACAGGACAGTGGATAAATCTGCATGTGTCACTGGCAATGCTGGCAAGGCGGGGGCTGCCTATGCTGCTGGCTTTGAACAGGGAGGGCCCTGGAGGGGTCTTGAATTTACTGACTGCTGCTGTCTTCTGATACAGCGAGTACAGCGAGGATGTTTAACTGGTCCAGACATGCCTCCCTCCTGCTCACCCCCTTCAGTGCTTACACCTGCAATGCTCAGCACAGCTGCACTTGATGATGCTGCCACCTCTCACAATTTGAGGTACCATTGCAGTAGGTGGTGGTGGTCTGGACCACGTAGCTATGCAGGACGGTTGTCCCAAAGTATGATCCACACTTTCCTCCATGCACTTCCTGCCCACATAGATTACAGGTGACCACTGGGTCACCAACCAATATTAAGTAGAAAAAATTCCAGACAGGAGAACTTCAGGGATGATAGAGCCATGGGGGGGGGGATGCCACAGATAATGCCCCAAGCACTGACTCCTCCAGCTGCTTGGGAGGGGCATGGTTTCCTGTTGCCTGGGTGGAGGAACAGTATCCTCCTGGTGCTGGGGGATGGGGCACTGTCTCCAACTTCTGCTGGTGAGGGGTACAGTTTGCTGCTGGGTGCTAGTGCTGGAGCAAAAAGCCTCCTGCTGTGGCATTTCATTTGTGAGGGTTAGCTGAAAGATGCATACAGGTGCCCCACTGTCTTCACCTTTCTCCATTGTGTCCACAGTCCACAAACACCACCAATTCAAACAAACAAACAAAACAAAGAAGCAGAGATAGAGACTCAGAGAGAGCTGGGGGGGGGATCACACACACACACACACAATCACAGACACACAAACACAATCACCAGGTACTATAATATGAACGATGACAAAAGACAGACAAGAAAAGATTAGAAACAAATAGCATAAATTAGGCAATTTAGGTGTAAAAGTGCACTCTGCAGTCACAGGGACTATAAACGCTGCCTGCTTTCTCAAGATACATAGCACAGGGAAATGAACCACTCACTTACTGCCTGTTTAAACTCAACCATGTGACCACCAGCAGAGCAAAATGTCCAGTTTTGCCTAATTTCACCTCAGATGTGCAGGTGAAATTTCGCTGGCGAAAATTTGCCGAAAGGCCATAATTTTGCAAAATGTTTCGCTAGGCGAAATTGGTGATTTCGCATGATTTCACCAGCGAAATTAAATTTTGCTGCATCTCTGCTCTAGGTTCAGCATGTCAGCTCAGTGCTTTGTAATTGGGTATGAAGAAGTATGCTGTTTAAACATGCATCAACTTAAATGGTTTCCTACACACTCCATAATCCATGATATTTAGTGATTCACTTGCTAAGCAGAGATTTTCCAGTATTACCTTGAAAGAATGTTCCACCTTTATGTCCACTGTCTCTACTCGTAGGCTGTTCTATTGGTTCACTTTCCTCTGGCAGAAAAAGTGTTTCACTTTTTTTTTTCATTAATTTAGTTTACTTTATCCCCCCACCGCTGGTCCCTATCAATCCTACCCACTCACCCAGCCCCACCACCCATCTGCCCCAGGACTTACCTCTCTCACTTACACCCTGGATCATACCCACTCATTCAGCCCCATCACCTCTCTTCTCAGGGGCTTACCTCTCTCACTTAAATCCTCCCAGGTGTGACCAGCTTCCTGAGATAGACAAGGTAGGTGCTTGAGGAGGAGCACCATGGTCAGTGGTGTGGGGCCTGTGTTGAGGGGGGAATGTCTTACTACAGTGACTGGTGCTCCATTGTCTCTTCTTTTTTCCTCCCCCATGGATGCTGAGTAGGGCTCCTGGCATGTGTGCACCCATGCTCATGTGTTGCATATCAGAGCCTGTCAGCGCCCTTTTCCTGTTCCATGGTTCCACTTATTATATCCTGGGACCCCATACACATTTTATTTCCCCTGGCTATACTTTAAAGTGCCCTACAGGGTACCCAAACACACTTATGTTCTGTATATCTCTATAGGGCTCAAGACTCTGTTACTTTGGGGCACTACAGGAGGAGCACTGCATTGGTCAGGTGTGTTGGATCTACGCATGGCAGCCTGGTCTGTATGTGACCATAGAAGGTCTGACCATCTTAGACAATGAGAGACTGAGAGAGAAGGCCATAGGCCTGGAGATCCTCAGTTGTCACTGCCAGCCGAGCCAGAGGAGTAATAGCCCATGCTCCCACAGCTATGCTTTCATCTTACTGGGTGAGAAGAGTGAGCCATCAAAGCAGGCAGAGAGCCGAGTCAGCTTAGTGTTGGTTCATCTGCTGTGGTGGCCTGGTCTATGTGGAGTCTTGGTTGTCTGCCAGTGCCACAAGTTCCCTACTCCATCTAAAAAAAAAAAAAATCCCCAGATAAAAATATAAGCCCAAAGGTTTGCAAGTTAAATTGCCTGCCTGCCTTGAGGATGTCAGTTGCTCTTTAAAACAGATACTGCATTGCAACAATCTAGATTGTTTAAAGATTAAATTAATAAAGCAATGGATTTACCTGCCCTGATCTGTGGTCAGTTTGAAGGTCAAATGGAAGTTATATGACAGTAAAAAAAAGCTAAAAGGGCCACAAAGAATCTGCAGCTCAGGAGGTCATACAAAAATAGTGAAAAACAGAAAACAAAATCATATATTTCTCAGACAATTATGGTAGGATCAGAGCTGAAAGGATTCAGCACTCCTTGTCAAACCCAAAGCATACATATACCACCAGATTTCTTCTTCTAAAAGATTTATTGAGGTGAGAATAAGCAATATGTCCAGTATAGCCTGCAGAGACTACCACAGACCAACATTTCACATTCAAACTGAGTACTTTGTCAAGGTGTAGAGCATCCCTTCTAACCATATTTATACATTACATTTGATTAACTTTCAGCACCAAAAAGCATGAGGAATGCACACAAAACAATTTAGCTTAATCCACCACATCTGTGCTGCATTCTGCAGTCCTAATCCCATATATATATATATATATATATATATATAGGCTTGTTGTGGCATGACATTTGTGTCCACTATAATCTAGATATGTGCAAATAGGATTGGACATGTTTACAGCAATATAAATATTTTTCCGACACATTCCTAGAAACTATATACACTGTATTAGTACTACCTGCATTCTGAACATTATATGTAGAGATGCAGCAAATTAAAAATTTCACCGGTGAAGTGAACGCAAAGTGGGCACCTTGCATTGGCACTCCACTTCACGGAGTGGCCAGCATGAAATGCCTACTTTGCCTTGTTATTATTACTTTGCATTGTCATTCCTCCGTAAGGTGAAGTAAGGTGGAGTGACAACAATATTGGCAGCCCCCCCACACAGAGTCACTAGAATTAATGTGCATCCCCAAAACGCTACTGTCATCTTGTCTCCAGAAAATTCCCCAGTGCTGATGAAGTGAAATGAGAGAGTAACAAGAAATGCAACGTCTCCCTGAATTAATGGCACACTCAGTTATCAGGGCAGTTGTCAGACAAAGTCACCAGAATTAATGTTCATCCCCAAAATGCTACTGTCTTGTGTCCAGAAAATTCCCCACTGCTGATGAAGTGAAATGGGAGTGTAACAAGACATGCAAAGTCTCCCATTTTAGAGATGCAGTGAATTAAAATTCCACTAGTGAAGTGCCCGTGAAGTGGGCACTTTGCGTTGTCACTCCGCTACTCAGAGTGACCAGCATGAAATGCCCACTTCGCCTAGTTATTGTGATTGTGACTTCTCATTGTCATTCTGCCTTAACCTGAAGTAAGGAGGAGTGATAACAATATTGGCAGCCCCTGGGCCCCCACACATCACATGGCTTACAGTACTGTAACTCACATGCTGTACAGGAACACGAATGCCTACAGCTGTAGTTCCCCGATGACAATGACCTGTATCACAAAACTCCCCAATTTGAAAACTCATATCAATGAGTACAGTGGTGAAGTCTGGAGAGATACTACAAAACAGGCTTACATGATGCAAGTAACTAGTAAAAAAATTAATTTTGTGATTCATGATGAGATCGGGAATCATGACTGCATTTGTGACCGTGAAATATGAATTTATTTTTCTTGGACTTGGAGCTGATGAGCTTATTGGGAACATGAATGCCTATGGCTGTACTTCCCTGATAACCTGGCTGTTCACAAAACTCACCAGCTTGAAAACTCATATAAATGGGTACAGTGGTGAAACCTGGAGAGATACTACAAAACATTAATTTTGTGATTCGTGACGTGATTGTGAATTGTGTGCACCACACCAGTATTCTGAAGGGAAGCCAAAGAAACAACTGTGACTTAATAAATAATAATAATACTTTATTTGTTATGCACCTTTCAGGCATCAAGGCGCAGTACAATAAGATAATAAAATCCAACAGATTCAGCCACATAATCAATACAATTCAATAAATAGTACATGCCCACTTCGCCTTGTTATTATTACTTGGCGTTGTCATTCCGCCTTAAGGCGAAGTAAAGTGGAGATTGAGTCCTAAAGAGATGCAAATGCACAGACAGATTAAGATTGTGCTGCACACTAAAGAGAGGCAGACACAAAGGCACAACAACAACACCTAACCAGTGCTCACCATCAGAAATCCAAATTTGGAAAAGAATAACTTTTCCCATTTGGGGAGGGTAGTGCATGGCAGTAACAGTCCACTACTACCAGTAAAGATACCACAAGCAGTACAAAAAAATTAATGCAGGTGCAGTGGATAGCAGGTTCACACTGCTGCAATTACTCTGTGGTACAATAAATGGTATCTGATTTAATGGCACGCATGCATCGCGCGAGTGCAAACACACACACACACACACACCGTTGCTTTACACGCTGACTAAGTATATAGAGCAAATTGAAAACCTTGGGTACACACAAACCAAATGTTTTAAACAAACTGAAATTATACACTGCTGTACCACAACAATCAGCAAAAAATGTCAAGAATTACTGAAAATATTACTGTGTGTACATTAACAGTTATACAAGAAGAATATAACCAAAACCGAAAGACTGCCTTTTTCTCCCAGTTAATCTACCTTCACCACAGATCCTCCTTCCCCCAAAGCACACTTCACAGTACACAGACTGATTGTTCTAAATTAATATTAAAAATCCACACACAAACAACAAACACTAGATGATATGAGCACAGGAGGGTTTCCTACAATCAATGTACTAAATTTTGAGTAACAAAGATGGCCCAAAAAGGCTTTTTTAACAGCTTTTAGAGGATTTGAATGGCAGAGCTCTGAAAGGAAACTGTCTCCATCTTGCGCTACACACACACTACACAGAACTGAGGCTGTGCTGAACAATCTAGAGCCCATGTGACCTGCAATCTCATGAAGCACTGCAAATTCACTTTTGAACTCAATAACAAGGCGGAGTGATACGAAGTACATTGATTTCAGTGTTACTTCGCCTTAAAATTGGTGGAGAAGTGGTTTGGGAAGTTATGGAGTAATGCAAAGTCATTGTTTTCAATGGACTTTTATGCTTCTATTATAACGTTAGTACTCCACTTCACTTTGCAGAGCACTTCACGGATTCCATGTTACTCAAGATGTCATTTCGGGTGGGAGCTTAATTTAGCCCACTTCTCCCACCACCAACTACATGAAGCTATATGGCACAAAAATGATAGATGAAAATTGGGGGGGGTAGAAAAGTAACAAAAGGTATGGGGGAAATTCATATAAAGCAAAACATTAGTGGAAAAGCTCTCTCTAAAAATTGTGTCCCGAGTCATCAGTGCAATAAATAACTAATGTTCAATGAGCTCTGTATACATTCTAAAGTCAAACACAGTAAAGAACATTTCTGTCATTAATACTATAGCCATGTTAATTCTGTCTGATCATTAATGCCTGGCTATTCCATTGCACCAAGTTGATAGATTCAGAAGGCTTCTCTTCTGGACAATTTGGACTCTACATCACCTCCCCTATTGCCTGTCATTACTTTATCGATACCTATAAACTTAGGTGCATGTAGTGATGCTTCTCTAGCATTATTAATGCGCATTGCAAGTGCACACTTCTAATTGTTATTTAAAATTGCATGCATGTGTTCTCCAATCCGGTCTTTTAGCTTACATTTTGTTCTCCCTATATAAAATACCCACAACTGAATGAGGCCAAATAAATTACATTTTGGGTGTCACACATAATCAGGCTGCATATCTTATATTTCTTGCCATCCTTAGGGCCAAAAAAGAAAGATGTCTTTTCTAGAACATTGCAGTATTTGCAATGTCCACATATGACACATCCAAGATTGAGTTGGGCAAAAATTCTGATTTTTTTCTCAATTGGCTGTGTACTATGCACTGTTTGATCTCTAATGCTACAAGCCCTCCTGTATATAATTCTAGGGGGTTCTCAAATACTTCTTTAAGTTTAGTTTCAGCTTTAATAATATCCCAGTTTTTCAAAATATTGTTTTTTTACTGCACCTGCATCAGAAGAATATATGGTCACAAAATTCAAGGAGCTATTTTCCTCAACTAATTGTTCTCTCAGCTGTAACAATACAGTCCTTTCCATTTGTTCAACCTCCCTTTTAGCATTCTGCACATTTCTAAAACTATAATCTCTTTCCAACAGACATGCTGAAAGTGCATCTGCATGCTCAGCAAAATCCTCTGTGAGGCTACAGATATGTTTCAACCTCATAAATTGACCATTAGATATATTTGTAACTGTATGCCAAGGATGGCTGCTGTCTACCTGAAGCAATGTATTTTTTTCCATTTCCTTGCAATACAGGGAGGCCAAAAGGTCACCTGTTTTGGTTTTTCCTTATAGTAATGTCCAGAAAGTTAATTTTGTCACCACTATGCTTTACACCAAAAGTAAAGCCTGGTCTATGACTTTCCAAATATGTAACAAAAAATTCTAGTTCCGATAATGTATCATCCCACACCATTATACAATAATCTATATAATAACTGGGTTCTGTTTTTTCCCAAAGAGAAACTGTGGTGTAATTTGCCATTATAAAGGAGTGTTTATAATGGCAAACACGAGCCACTTTCCCTATGAGAAAAGCGTGAGTCAGCATTATCCTCGAGACAAAACACCTGTGCAATTATCTCCCATAAAACAGTATTTTCCCCTCAAGCATTTACTTCAGAAGCAGCAGTGCAGAGACCAGTAAATTTTCTGTAGCCTAAAAAAAAAACAGAAAATGTCAGCTTGTTTTACAGTCCAAAGTAGTTCTGATAGACTAAGATTCATGCAAGACCAACAATACAAAAATACTGCTCGCAAGACAGAAAGCGGCCTCCATCTCTTCGGAATGTTTCTCACGGAGGTAGGAGACAGCACAGATTTCAAATCATTTCAACCTAACAAGCTAGACAGTAAAATTGCATACTTTCTCTTTGTGTTAACAAGACAAGACTGCACTGATTCTGAGCCGGGCACAATAAGGGGCATTGTAGCAGGCATCGACAGAGAACTATCAGTAAAAAAGTACCCATTTTCCATATTCAAAGATCCAGACACAACATTTATCAAAATTAAACAAAACACTAGCAGCCAGACAAAGGCAGTTAAAAAAGGCAGGCAAGGGCAACTGCCCAAATAAAGTGCAACCCCTTTCCGACGAGGACGTGGAACACTTATATCTGCCTGGCACACTATCCATGTCTAATCCAGCTGGGCTACTGAATTTTTTATTCTTTAACTTTGGCATTCAGTATGCCTTACTTACCAAAGAACAATATGACCTTCAATGGGGGACATAAGAGAGGGAGTTGACAAAAATTGAAACAGCTACTTAGAATATTGTGAACGCCAGACAAAAACACAAACAGGGGAAAACCCCCGTGATGTCTGCCCTATAAACCCACGTATTTATGCCAACACTGAAAATCCAGACAGAGATACTGTGAGAGCATATGATCTATTCAAGGCACAAAGACCCCCAGAAATGTTGTGACCAGATGCACCCTTTTATACTGCCCCAAACACCAATAGGGAACAATCCTCATTCTGGTATCGCAATATGAATATGGGAATTAATAAAATGTGAAAAATTATGCTTCAAATGAAGCTCAAATCTGGCCTACCAGACAGTAAAGGAATCACCAATCACAACACTCAAAAAACAAGTATTCGGCACCTAATTGATCATGAAATTCCCCCTATAGAAGTCTAACAAATCTCTGGACATAAAAATATACAATCTATTAACAACTACTCTGTCCTCTCTGAAAGGAAGCAGCAGCACATCAGCCACCTCCTCACATACTCCCAATGCCAAGAATTGGTATCCACATCAGAAAGAACAAGTCCAGCCATGGCTGCAACAAGCAGCAATGTACTTCCAGAGCCTGGCACCAGCAATACACTCACCTCCATATTCGGAAGCAGCTGCATTTTCCACAATGATGTAAAAGTAAACATCTACCACTCTGCATTGCCAGAAAAATGAAGAAGAGTGCAAGTAATCCATGACTCAGACAGCTCGGATTAAGGTATGTAAATGCTGATGTCCCCCACTCACAACTTCCTCTCTTTTCCACCCAACTAAATGACATCTTTCTGTTTCCTCTCCTTCTGCAGGTCATATGTTGCTGTATCCACAGTAATCGACAGAGCTCAGCAGTACCACCCAGTGACTGAAAGAGGACACCCTAGCAATGGACTTTCTTCTCCTTAACAAGATTTAATTTTTCTTAGAAGCTTTCAATAAACTAAAAATGTCACTAGTTTACCTGACATTTTGCATTAAATATTTAACTTCATGCTAACCTATTCGAGTTCCTGCACCAACTGAAGACTTTTGTTGAATTGACATTTTCATACTGGTAATTTAATAGTTAAACTTAAATAAAACAAAAATTTGTAAACTGTTAAAAACCCTTCCTCTTTGGCAAATAAAATCTTCAAGCAAAAAAACAAGGTAAGAGTACTCCTACATTTAATTATTCTTCATAGCCACTTTATACCCTCATTCACAAAGTTTGACAAGTATTTTAAATTATTGCTGAGGTGAAAAAACGTAACCCAGCAATTATATAAAATAAAATATGGGGTGCTGTGTGTGTAAAGTTGAAGTTTACATACACTCTCGGGGTTAGATGCTTGCACAAACCCCTTGAGCTTTGCTTTCAGGGTTTATGTAGCATCCAACCCCTCGGATGTGCATAAACTTCTCATTACACACACCACCCCATACATTATTCAATATGTAACAATGCCAAAACTCCACTTTTGCATGAAAAGAATTCTTTGTACTGTATATTACATTATCCTCCCTTTGCCAAATTGGCATAATTGGGGGCAAATCTTGCCCCCATTGTGGTACCCTTTTTTGTAGGTAATATTGATCCAAAAAACTAAATGTGTTATTTTTTAAGACCATTTCTGCCATGTCTAGCAGAATCTGACTAGATGGTACCTTTTGTTCTCTTTTCTCTAAAAAGTACTGTAGGGCTTCAAGTCCAAAGTCATGTGGGATGTTGGTATATAAACTGGAAACATCCAATGTTACCTAAAGTCTGCCCTCCCCTACATTCATTTCTGATGTCAAGTTAATAATATCTTGGGTATCTTTTGCGTATGACATAAGATCCACTATCAAGGGCTGCATGTGAAAATCAATAGACTGTGACATAGTCTCTGTCAGTGATCCTTGCCCTGATATAATTGGTCGCCTTGGGGGGTTTATTAAAGTTTTGTGTATTTTAGGTAATAAATAAAAAAACAGGTGAATTGGATTTTTTTTCTGTTAAAAAATGTCTTTCTTTTTCTGAAATATCACCATTTAGAAATGCCTTTTCTATAAGTTTATCCACCTTTATTTTATTTGTCATTGTGGGGTCAGTAGACAGGGACATATATGTGTTAGAATCACCAAGCTGTCTTTGTACTTCAGCTATATAATCCTCTGTATTCAAAAGTACAACCCCCCCCCATTGACAGGTTTTACTGTCACTTCTTTATTCTGACTCAGCTTATCTAGAACCTTCCTTTTCTGAAATGACTTATTCTAAAACACTTAGGCCCAGATATTCAAAAGGGTTGCACATGCACAACCCACTGATGCGTCCCGGTGCGATATTTAAAAGGGAAAAGTGCACCGCACCAATCCCGATGCACTAGGGCACATCAGTAATGTATGCAGGCACAGGTGAGGGGGTGTGCCCATGCATAAACTGCACAGCCCGATATTCAGCCCAGGCCATGCAGAGTTATGCAGGTGCAACCCCTACTTGTACCTGCACAAAGTTGAGCCAAAAAAAAAGGAACAAGTCGAGGGCCACCCACAGGTGAGCTGCTGCATTGCAGGGCACAACACAGCAGCTGCCACCTGAGGGTGGCCATCAACTGTTCCCGCCGCACCTGGCGATGCCCCCATGCCCCAATTGTGGGCATCAGTATCCCCAAGTCCAATATTCCTGGTGGTCCAGTGGACCGCGATTAGCTGATTGTGGGCATACTGTAACACTCTATAGTAGCCCGGCGGGCATAATTGTACTCCCCAGTAGTCCGATCATGGGCATAACTGTATTCCCCCGAGTAGCCTGATCGCTGGCATAACTGTATTTTCCCCCTGAGTAGCCCAATCACGGACACTAACTGTGACTCCACCCATTAGCCGATCACGGGCATCAGTACCCAAAGTCCAATATCCCTGGTGGTCCAGTGTGCTGAGCGAACCCGATTGCGGCGGCATTCCTCACCCCCAGTCCGAAATCCCTGGTGATCTAGTGGACCCCACCCCACCATTCACATATCTGGACTGACTAATGCGGTATTGGCTGCACGCCAATTGGCTCATACTCTGAACCAAAGGGCATGCAGCCATACACCGAGCTGTCAGGTCGGAGTGGGGTGGCAGGTGGAGGTGGGTGCTGCCACTCACTGGCTGATGGGGAGTGGGTGGTGGGGCTCCATGGTGGGTGGGTGGGGGTCCACTAGATCAACAGGATTTCAGACTTGGGAGGTGAGGAATGCCCCAGGAAGCTCCATTCGGTCCACTGGACCACGAGGGATATTGGACTTTGGGAGGGTACTGATGCCCATGATCGGGATAATGGGGAGTTACAGTTATGCCCATGATTGGGCTACTCGGAGGAATACAGTTATAGCCCGATCGGGCTACTGGGGGAAGTTACAGTTATGCCGTGATCGGGCTACTGGGGAAGTACAGTTATGCCCACGATCAGGCTACTGGGGGAGTTACAGTTATGCCCATGATCTGGCTACTGGGGAATACAGTTATGCCCGTGATCAGGCTACTGAGGGGAATACAGTTATGCCCACGATCGGGCTACTGGGGAGTTACAGTTATGCCGGTGACTCGGGCTACGGGAGTACAGTTATGCCCACTATCAGGCTACTGGGGAGTTACAGTTATGCCGTGATCTGGCTACTGGGGAATACAGTTATGCCCGTGATCAGGCTACTGAGGAGCCTGATTATACTTACGATCGGGCTACTGAGGGGAAGTACAGTTATGCCATGATCGGGCTACTGGAGGAGAGTACAGTTATGCCCACGATCGGGCTACTGGGGGGGAGTTACAGTTATGCCCACGATCGGGTAATCGCGGTCCACTGGACCACCAGGGATTGGAGATGATCATTGTCCCTTAAGGGAAGTCCCGCGATCGGGCTGCAAGGGGCGTCGGTCCCCAATGGCTGCTGCCTGGCAGGGCGCCAGGCGCAAGTAGTCGGGGATCGGCGCACCTGCATGCTAATGGCATGCAAATGGGGCCATAACCGGATGCAAATGACCCCCCGTGCACCTTGCATAAATTATGGCCCCATTTGCATGTCACCATTTGAATATCGCAGGTGCTGTGCATGGCACAATGGAACTTGCACCACTGCATCTCAATGCTCCTCTTTGACCACTTGCGCTGGTGCAGTTCCACTGTGCCATGCACAGTGGGGGTGGCCAGGGGGCGATATTCAAAGCAGTTGCGCCATAGCACAGCTCCGTTGAATATCGCCCTGGCCACACCCCTGCGCAACTATTTTGAGTGGCGCACAGGCTTGTGCCACAAACTAGCGCAGTTTGAATATCTGGGCCATAATTTCTATGCTCGTTCTTTTTATACTATGTCTCTAGGTCATACATACAAACTTTATATAACGTATTGACTACAGGGTTCATGGGATGGATAAATGTAAAAGGCCTTCTGAGGCATCTCTCACTACTGCTGTAACTGTTATCATTGATAGATATCTGACTCCCTAGTGCTTCATTGGACTCTTCAGTTGTTGTTACATTCAAGCCTGCTGTTGTAGGTTGAAGAAAAAAAAACATTTGAAATTCAGTATTCTCATAAATTTATTCAGATCTATAAATGTTTCAAACCAGTTCACCCTATTCGTGGATACAAAACTCAAGCCTTTATTTAATACTTTAAGCTCAGTATCACTTATAGCATAACTAGATAGATTTATAACAGTATTTATGCACTCAGTGTTCAGAGTCTCTAGAACTGGTGTCTCAATGTTAATCCCTGTAAGTACATCAGAAATAGCCCCACTTTCCTGTACCTGATTTTCTTCTTTGAAAAGGAGACTCGGTTCTGATGACAAATCTGATGTTAAATCTTCCTGTTGCACATCAATATCTGTTAGCATGTGTCCTGAAAGCGTACATCTTTTTTGTTGATACTATCGTCTGGGATGTTTCCTTCCTCCCTAACCCTCTCCTACCTCTCCTCATCCTCTTTGTCCTCTGTATGTAATTTGTGTCCTGATTTCTGGCAAAATGCTGCATGGACTTCTCCTGGGAGTTGTGGGTGTTTAGGGTTGGGGGGGACTGTTGTATTGTCACTTCCTCATTTGTCATGTCTTCTTCAAAAAAAACTGTGGAATCTGAGTTAGCAGAACTGCTTTCACTATGTGGCTCACCATAATCTCGGTTTCTCAAGATGCCTTTTTTTTTTGCCCAGTCAAACACATGGTTGTTCACACAATCTTGTTCACCTCAAATAAATGTTTTAAGCTTTTTAGCTTTTGTGATGATATCACACTTTTCTAAAGCATCTTTCAAACATTTACTATAATGTTCATAATCAGGAAACTGAAAATTGAGACAGTACCTTTTCTTTTTCTCTCAGTACAATAGTTAGTTCCTCCTGCATGTTCTTGTTGTCATGTATAATACAGCCAATCAAGCCCAGGGGACCCTTATGCAATTCTTCCTTCCATTCTTACATGAAAGTTTGTCAATCTCAACCAAAAACTGGACTCTTCCATATCCTGAGACCCCTGGGAACTCGTTGAACATTTTTATTTTGTATTTTTTTTTATTTTAGTCTTTGGTAACCAGGTAAGGCCCACGAGGTACAAGTTCCTGTTTTCAGGGGCAACCTGGGAGCATTGGGCGGTTAAGTGACTTGCTCAGAGTCACACAGTATGCAAGTGGAGGTTATGAGAGTCAAACTCAGGTCTAGTCTGCTGGATGTACCAAGCCTGTTCACACCTCATTCCTCTAAGCTCTAGGCTATACTGCAAGCATCCAATCATACCTTCATAGTTTTAAGCTGCCAAAAAAGTCTACATGCTTTTAAAGCCAGTTTTTCATAGCTCTGGAATATCTTTTTTATTGTTGGTGGTTCAGGGTTCTGTGTAATCACTTGTGTCAAATTGGCATCAGGTGTTCCTGCTTGAGTATTTTGACTGAAAATATCTTCAGTTCCAGCAGTGTTAGAAAAAAACAGTGTTGGAAAAGCTAAAAGTAGTCTTCTCCAGAAGTTGGTACACTACTAGCCACCAGAATAACTGCCATTTTATACTACACCACATATAATCCACTGCAGCTTGCAGAGGATATTTGACAATCTCCTGAGTGTATACCCCAAAAGACAACTGAAAGTAAAAAAGGGTCACTGCTGTCCCAAAAAAGTTCAATCAGAGCAGAAAGGACTCAGCTCTCCTTGTTAAACCCAAAGTATACAGTACATATACACCAGATCTCTTCTTTTAAATTTTATTTTGGTGAAAATAAGCAATATATCTGGTGTAGCCTAAGAAGACTACCATAGACCAACATTTCACACTCAGACTGAGTACTTTGTCAAGGTATGGAGCACCCCCTTCTGACGATATTTATAAATTACATTTAATTAACTTTCTACACTAAAAAGAATGAGGAATGCACACAAACCAATTTAGCTTAATACAACACATCTGTGCTTCATTCTGCAGTCCTAATTTCGATATATATATATATATATATATATATATATATACAATATATATATATATATATATATATATATATTGCTTGTTGTGGCTTCGACATTTGTGTCCACTATAATCTATATATGTGCCAATTGGACAGGACATGTTTACAGCAATAAAAATATTTTCCAACACATTCCTAGAAACTATATACAATATATTGATACTAACTGCATTCTGAACACTACATGAAGCTATAAGACACAATATAATGATAGTTAAATGAAAAATGGGTGGAGTAATTGTACTGATGAATTGGGACACAATTTTTGAGAGCGCTTTTCCACTAAAGTTTGGCTTTATATGAATGTTCCCTAAACCTTTGCTTCCCCCCACCATTTTTCATCTGTTCATCACTATATTGTGTCTTATAGCTTCATGTAGTTTTCAGACTACAGTTAGCATAAATTAACATATTGTATATAGTTTCTAGGAATGTGTTGGAAAAATATTTATACTGCTATGAACATATCCAATCTTATTGACACATATATAGATTATAGTGGATACAAATCTCATGCCACAATAAGTCTATATATATATATATATATATATATACAGTATATATACATATATATATATATATATTCGGAATTAGGACTGCAGAATGAAGCACAGATGTGACAGATTAAGTTAAATTGTTTTGTGAGCATTCCTCATGCTTTCTGGTGCTGAAAGTTAACCTAATGTAATGTATAAATATAGTCAGAACGGGGGTGCTCTACACCTTTACAAAGCACACTCTGAGTGTGAAACATGTGGAAAAGAGATGGGAGGTCATAAAACGGGGACCTCATGAGGCAGTCAGGACCTGCGCTAAGGTGAAACGTAAGGGAGCAAGGTCACATAAACCATGCTGGTGGTCCAGTGAGGTTCAGGTATCGGTCAGAGAAAAGAAGGCAGCCTACAAAAAATATAAAACAACAAGAGGGGATGGGGAAAAGGAAATGTACCATCTTGCATCTAGAAAAGTCACCCAGATGGTGAGGGGGGCAAAGTCCAGTAAAGAGCAGCGGCTGGCACAGGGGATACATATAAGGGAAAAGGGGTTCTTCCAGTACATTGGGGAGTGGAGGAAAAACTAAGGGCCATCTTGGTAGATTGAGATCAGAAGGAGGGTGGGTGGAAGAGGTGATGGACCAGGCAGAGGTATTAAATGAGTACTTCGCCTCTGTGTTCACTAGGGAGGGGGATGGGACAACCAGAAAGCAAGACACGATGGGGATAGAAGCGGTAGTGAGTGGGATCAGGGGAGCAACAGAAATGGAGCAAGAGGGAGGGAGAGGTACCCCAGGGGTGTCACATCAGGATAAGGATAAAAAGGCCAGTAAGGTGGAGGGAACGGATGATGCTATCTCCACCAAAAGGGTGTGGTTAGCTCTCAAGGCTCTAAAGAAAGATAAATCTCCTGGACTGGATGGCATTCATTCGAGAGTACTATGGGAATTGGCAGACATACTGGCTGCACCCCTGGTGGAGATCTTCAACAGGTCACTTGAGACAGGGAAGGTACCTAGGGATTGGTGAGAAGCACATGTGGTGCCAATACATGAAGGGGGGGTCGAGGGAAGTACTAGTTAACTATAGACCCATCAGTTTGACCTCGGTGGTGGGAAAATTAATGAAGCGTATACTAAAGGAACGATTGGGGGTGTACTTGGAGGAGGTGGGAGGTCTGGATAGTCGGCAACATGGGTTTATGCCAGGTAGATCATGTCAAACCAATCTTGTGGAGTTCTATGAATGGGTAACATCAGAACTGGACAGGGGAAAGCCTGTGGATGCATTATTCTTGGACTTCAGCAAGGCATTTGACTCTGTCCCCCACGATAGTCTGGTGGAGAAACTGACAGGGTTGGGAGTAGGCCCTTTGATGGTCAGATGGATTGAAAACTGGCTAGCTGGACACACCCAGAGAGTAGTGGTCATTGGGGAGCTCTCGAACCCTAGAGAGGTCGGTAGTGGGGTACCGCAGGGCTCAGTCCTGGTCCAACTTGTTTAATGGCTACATACTGGACATCAGGGAAGGTATAGAGGTGAAATGAGTCTCTTCGCTGATGACTCAAGATGGGAGCAGAAGTTGAGGGGAAGAGGGAGGTTGGCCTGCAAGGGGACCTGACACCCCGGAAAGCTGGGCTCACACATGGAAATTAAATTTCAATATCACCAAGTGCAAAGTGTTACATCTTGGGCGGGGAAACCCTAAACACAGGTACACCCTGGGAGGGGAGGCGCTGAAAACCTCAACAGGGGGAAAAAGACCTAGGTGTCATGGTGGATGCATATATGAATAACTCTGAGCAGTGCAGGAGAGTGACTAGCAAGGCAAGCAGGATGTTGGGATGCATCGTAAGGGGGATCACCTCTAGGAGCAGGGAAGTGATTCTGCCACTGTACAATGGACTGGTTAGACCACACCTTGAGTACTGTGTACAGTACTGGAGACCACACTTGAAGAGGGACATACAGCTCCTGGAGAGGGTACAGAGGAGGGCAACTAAGATGATACAAGGACTAGGGGATTTGACGTATGAGGACAGACTTGAGGAGCTCTGCTTTTTTTCATTGGAGGAGAAGAAGAGGAGAGACAGGGGGACATGATTAAGTCTTCAAGTGCCTCAAGGGAATAAATAGGGTAAACATGGAGGGATCTTTAGACTAAAGCAGGGAGGTATCACCAGAGGGCATGGTTTGAAGTTGGAAGGTGGAAGGGTGAGGGGGGAAGAGGAGGAGGTTTTTCACTGAGAGGGTGGTGGACTCTTGGAATGCACTGCCTGGCAAGCTGGTTCAGAGATCCACAGTGAAGGGCTTCAAGAGATGGTGGGACAGACACAGAAAGTGGATGTACCAGATGATGGCCTGGCCCAGGTGGGTGGGGATGGATGGTAGGGGTTTCTGGAACACAAGGTGGGGGGGGGAGGGCCACGGCACCCAACTAGAGATCTCAGGTTCGAGCAGACTTGATAGACTGTATGGCCTAATCTGCTGGCAATTAGTATGTTAGTATGTCTGTGGTAGTCTCCTTGGCTACACCAGATATATTGTTTATTTTCACCACAATAAATCTTTTTGAGAAGAAATCTGGTGGTATATGTATACTTTGGGTTTGACAAGGAGTGCTGAGTCCTTTCTGCTTTAATTGAACTTTTCTGGGGACTTTACGAGCACCTTTCTCCTTGTAGTGACCCTTTTATCACTTTCAGTTGTCTTTTGGGGTATACGCTCAGGAGATTGTCAATTATCCTCTGCAAGCTGCAGTGGATTATATGTGGTGAAGTACAAAATGGCAGCTATTCCGGAGGCTAGTAGCATACCAACTTCTGGGGAGACTACTTTTAGCTTTTCCACCACTATTTTTTTCCACCACTGCTGAAATGGAAGATATTTTTAGTCAAAATGCTCGAGCAGAAACACCTGATGCCAATCTGACACAAGTGATTACACAGAACCCTGAACCACCAACAATAAAAAAGGTATTCCAGAGCTATGAAAAACTGGCTTTAAAAGCACGTAGACTTTTTTTGGCAACTCAGAACTATGCAGGCATACCTGGATGTTCAGCAAGTTCCCAGGCGTCTCAGGATATGGAAGAGTCCAACATTTTTGTCGAGATTAACAAACTTTCATGGAAGAATGGAAGGAGGAATTTGCACAAGGGATCCCTGGGCTTGATTGACTGTATTATCTGTGACAAGTGCATGCAGGAGGAACTATTGTACTGAGACAAAAATAAATGGTACTGTCTCAATTTTCAAAGTCTCCTGATTATGAATATTATAGTAAATGTTTGAAAGATGCTTTAGAAAAGTGTGATGTCATCACAAAAGCTAAAAACCTTAAACAATTTCTTAGAGATGAACAGGATTATGTGAACAACCGTGTGTTTGACTGGGCAAAAAAAAAACTAATGGCATCTTGAGAAACCGAGGTTATGGTGAGCCACATAGTGAAAGCAGTTCTGCTGACTCAGATTAAACAGTTGTTTTGAAGAAGAAGACATGACAAATGAGGAAGTGACTTTACAACAGTCCCCCCATTCCCAAACACCCACAACTCCCAGGAGAAGTCCATGCAATCTTTTGCCATAAATTGGGACACAAATAACATACAGGGGACAAAGAGGATGGGGAGGGGTAAGAAGGAATTGGAGAAGAAGGAAACAGGCCAGAGGATATTATCAGCAAAAACATGTATGCTTTCTGGACACATACTGACTGACATTGATGTGTAACAGGAAGATTTAACATCAGATTTATCATCAGAACTGAGTCTCCTTTTCAAAGAAGAAAATCAGGTACAGGAAAGTGGGACTATTTCTGATGTACTTACAGGGATTAACATTGAGACACCAGTTCTAGAGACTCTGAACACTGAGTGTGTAAATAATGTTATAAATCTGTCTAGTTATGCTATAAGTGATACTGAGCTTAAAGTATTAAATAAAGGCTTGAGTTTTGTATCAACGAATAGGGTCAACTGGTTTGAAACATTTATAGACCTGAATAAGATTATAAGAATATTGAATTTCAGATGTTTTTGTTCAACCTAGAACAGCAGGTTTAAATGTAATTTTTTTTTTTTTACATTTCTATTTCATCCCCCCTCCACCACAGCACCTACCTTCCCTCAGGGACTCCCAGGCATCGTGCCCACCAGGTCTCTGGGATATGAGCCCTTCACATGTCTGCCCTGCCATTGCCCATTGATTACCCCCCTCCTGAGTGGTGTAGGAGGCCTACCTCCAAGCCTCTCATTCATCATCCAAGTGTTGGCCGGACTGGTGTGACCCCTCCCTAGTTATGGTCTCATAATGCCGGGGCCTGTCTCCAGGCATCGCTGCTGGTGATTTTCTGCTTTTCCTGGAGAGTGGTGTGCATCCAATGTCAAGGCATTCCCGCTGACTACCACCACTCCCAGCCCTGTCTGTTTTTGCTCCGCATGCTTGCTGTGCCTCTGGCCTCCACCAGAGGTCGGCCAAGTGCCGAGACTGTGCCCCCCTCCCTCTCGGGAGAGGAGAGCTGTCCTCTGGATGCTAAATCCTCTCCCTCCCCTGCTGACCCCCAATGGCCCAGGCTCATTCCCGAACCCAGGTCGCTGGCGTGGCACAAGGTGTGGCATTCAGTGGCTGGGCAGAGCCCATTTGTTGTCTGGGGAGAAGGGTGACCATGCCCAGTTTTTGTTGAGCAGCTAGGTACTTGCTTGTGGGCTCAGTATATATTGTTAGCTTATACCACCTGGGGAAAGCGTTAGGTCATGAGACTGTCTGGCCAGAATTGTGGTCCTACGGGGAGTTGCCTCCAATATTTTTGTTCCCCTTGCTGTGCTCGCACTGTCCTGAGTTCCAAAGTCTTCTGGGAGACGTAGTTCTTAGTGTCAGCCTAGGCCAATACTTGGTGATCCATGCCTCGATTTCCCATGGAGTCTCCGCTGTGATGTCTCTGCCTTCATGGGATACATGCAGGTAAATAAGGTTTTGAAATCCATACTAAAAGCCATGCTGTGCTAGAAATGTTTTGATCTGTAGGAAGGTTTTCCTGTGGGCTGCAGCTTCTGTTGAAAAATCTCTGAAAAAGGCTATTTTGGCCCCACGCCATTCAATTTCCCCCTTGTCTTGGGCTGCTGTTAGCACTTTTTCTTTGGTGGAATATCTAAGTATGTATGCTATTATTGGATGTGGTACTGAGTTGGTGGAGCAAGAGCCTCCAGGAATCTGATGCACCCTTTCTACATCCACTGGGCTGTATCATCTGTCCCCCAGCATGACAAGAATTTCTTCATTTAAGAAGCATTCTGTATTGTGACCCTCAGAGCCCTCAGGTATGCCAAGAATCCTAATATTGTTGTGCCTCCTATGGTTTTCTTCATCTTCTGCTTATCTCCAAAGCATAGCCAATTTATTGTCCTGCTCCTGAAGGCACTGTAGGATAGTTGCTTGGCTCATTTCAAGATCCTCTGTTTTTTTGTTCTACAACGTTCATTTTGTCATTGAGGACTTGTACTTCTATAACTGTGCTTGCCAATGTGTCTGAAATGGAGTTGACCCTTCACAATAATGTCTCTAGGAGGGTGCTAATGTGTTGTAGTGAGCTGATGACATCAATCTGTGAGGAGAAGGGCTCCGTAGGTGAGTTAGCAGGCCTAGATAAGGCATGCTTGGTGGATGCCATGCCATAGGTAGGGTCATGTGCATCTAGTTGGTGCAGAGAGATATGGTCGACAAACCCTCAGGCTTTAGGGAGGCCACAGCTATCCTTGGGCAGGATTAGGGAGGCCCACTTCAACATCCTTTTAGAAGGGGGGTCCAATAGGCCTAGGAACAGTCACAAAGCCTGCACTGAGAGTGTCCGGGTCACAGTGGGACTGGCGCAAGAGCAATTTACCGAGTCCAGAATGTGATAATACCCACGTCAACCTGATAGATATAAACTATTGATACTCGACCATATTTGGGAAGATTAATATATCTCTGGATGGTGGCCTATATGGATGGATTAGTGTAGCTGGGGACTGAGCTAGAGGATCAAGCCACCATCTTCCTTGGCGTCCAAGCCATACCACGATATGTATGTTGCAGCACAATGGGGCCCATGCACTGCATTGGGACAAGTGGGGTGGAAAGAAAAATTGGGAAGAGTATACTTGTACTTAGCAGGATGAAGGTTGGGTCACTGTAGGACCTGCAACAGTGACCATTGTTGCCCCCCACAGATTAACCACATTACAGAGACAGGAGGGGCATGGACATCTGCCCCCCCTTGACTGTAAGTCACTTTAACAGTCCATCACCCTGTCAGTGTTGCAGGGTGTGCAAAAGGTGGTGGCCTCATCTTGCCCTGCAAGGAGTCAATGAGCAAATCAACTTGCTCCTCCCAAGAGGAGAGAGGGCCCTGATGGACATTGAATCCAGTCCATATCCTCTATCCTGACATCCACAAGTGGCCCAGGTCCATTTCTAAACTCTGGTCGCTGCCTTAGTACTGGCACCTACCCTCCCAACCAATCCACTTTTACCATCCCCAAAAAATAGCCTCTTTCTAACCAACACATCGGATTGGTATTTTTGTTACTCACACAAATTGATTTTCTACTTTTTCTACAGGTTCAGTGGAACAAAAAAGATGTCAACCCTGACACTGGAGGACACTGACCATGTGTAACAGATACATATTGTTTTATGTTTTGAGTACCTTGTTTGTCTCAGTTAGTTACTAAAGAGCTGCAGCTCCTTTGTGAACCAATTGCTATTCTTATTTTACAGGTAAGACTGGATGTTCCATCAGACTGCCCAAACCTCACCCCACTGTCCCCCGGACCAAACTGAAAAATCTTTATTATTAGTACTGTATCTAAGCTAGGTTGGTATGGTGTAATGGAGCAACTACAAGTATTAAGACACTACTGTCTTTCACGGGTTAAATGGTAGGTGAGACCATTACAAATGTGGATACAATTCCACTGGCAAAAAAAGAAGGCAGGTTAATTGCAAAAATCTATGTTAATGTGGGTCCGTCAGTGCAGTGGTAGCACTGCTACATGCAACACCAGTGACACCCATTCAGAAATGAGCCCATGTCATTGGGGCCAGTGATGGGGAAGAAGATCAAGAGGATGTTCTCCTCCAGGAAGGGATGGCATCCAGCTCCAGTACATGACTGCCACCTGGGTGACCACAGATGGCAGTGCACTTGTGAGCAGCTTGATGGGAGTGGAGACACCAGTGCATGATGCACACCACACTTGCGTACATGCATGCATCACTCTCCATGCTGGGATCTCTGAAGCAGGGAGAACAAAAAGGAGGAAAAGCAGTGGGCCTGTATTAACTTGTAATACATGTGTTTGCCACCATTTAGCATTACAGAGCTGAAATACAAAGATATGTGGAGAGTCCCCATAGAAATTCAGTATATTCTCACCACAATCTTGCTTTAGTTATGTCATGCCATGATGTCCCAGCCATTTTAGGAACTATCCTCAGCATTGGCTTCTGCACAGAAAGGGTGTTGTTTACATAATTCAAAAGCTGCAAAAATATGTTAAACATCATATTCAGATGTAAACAGCAGAACTGTTTTTTTTATTGCCTGGCACCCTGCAAGCTCAGCCAGGCTCTGTCCACCATCCCCATATGCCCAGGCTTATCCCCCAGCTGACAGGGCTGCCAGGCAGGCACCCCCCCATGGACACTGGGTATGTGATACCCGGCCTACCCTCTCAGGTTGGAGCCACAGGAGTGGGATCCCCCCAGTGGACATTGGTAGGCAGCTGGGTTTGGTAGTGAAGCTGGCATCATGTGTAGGGACCAGCATTTTTCATGCTGTAAAGATCCCGGGGGTGGGGACTTGCAATGATGTCCAGTATTCAACCCACTCCCCTGATGCATGGTGACTGCTGCAGTGGTACACCATGGCCTCCATCAGAGGTCCACAATGCTCCAGACAATCAACCCTTCCTCCCCCCAGAGAAGGAGAGCAGACCCTAGGACACTCTGTCCTACTCCCGGCCAGCCCACTGACTCCCGGCTCCATCCCAGAACCTGGGATGTCAGTGCCACTTGTGGATGCCTTGCTTCTGTGCTGGCAGGCTGGCCTGACAGCAGAACTGTTTAACAGAGTGGGAGTCTTCTTAACCAACCTTTAAAGATGATGAAACTTCAGTGAAGACCTGAAGACTTGAATCGCAGGGGTACTTTGTGTCCAGTGAGCTTTGTTACCACACTGGTGGGCTATTATGCTGTTATTTGAATAAAATTTTACAAACTAAAACTGCCAGAGTGTGGACAACTTAATCTTGGAGTGCTGAACTATTCTTGATCGATTTCGTCAGGTTTGGCCTAACAGCAGAACTGTTTAACAGAGTGGGAGTCTTCTTAACCAACCTTTTAAAGCTGACTTTTGCAATTTCAGGCATGATTAAAAAAGGGTTTAGGTGTCCTTTAAACCTATTTTATTTTTGGTACTTTGGATTCTTTATGTCATGTGTAATTTTGCCAATTCTAGGCACCCAACTGGTACAAGGCACCTGCTAAGGATCTCTCAAGACCAAGTAAAAAATCTACTTACTGATTTATAGGATCATCTTTTAACAGAACACCTGCATGTGCTACTGGGGTGTGTGCAAAACTGAAAACTGACATCTGTATATACAGAATATAGATAGATAGATAGATAGATAGATAGATAGATAGATAGATAGATATAAATTCATGGCAAAAAACTCTGTTAATGCATCAGTTGGGGTTGTTCCACAGTGACAAAAGCAGGGAAATTCTGTGTTAGGGTTCAAAACCCTAACTGTGCACCCCCTCCCCCACTGCCCCCCCCACACACACATATGCAAGTAGGGGAAGGACCAAGGCAACACAACCAATCACACACAACCAGCAGGAGGTGTATACCTGTGTTACCATAGCAAGCAGGGAATAAATCCAACTTCAGGTATCATGCAGTATTTCCAACTTATTCCACAAGGTTAGTTCACCTAAAGTTGATCCAAGCTGCCAGTAGTGAAAACTGTGTACCTCACTACATTTTCAACATATGGATGGTGAAAGATGTCGTGGGTACCGCAATGTTAGTCTATGGGACATTGCTGAATTTCATAACACTGCAACTCTGTCATCATTTTAGCACCAAAGCAGCAAAAGGGATATCTGTGGGACCAGGGCTTGCCATCTTGCAAACTTCAGCCCAAAGGACCCAACCATTTGCTTGCAGGAGCATGACAAAGATGTGCAGTTATCAGGAGCATTCTTTCACAAAATACTTTTGTAAATACAAAAGTGTCACATTTTCACATTTGCGAAAGCATGTAAAATACTTTCACAAAATTCTGTCTCAAACACAAAAGTGTCACAAATGCATAGCATGACAATGTCACATTTGCAAAAGTGATTTGTGAAAGTATTTGTAGAGAATGTTCAAAATCCTATTTGGGGACTTGTAAACACCAAAATACCATATGTGTACTCTGTGTTAGGTGTTGGTGGCAGCTTGGGGCCAAAGATGCCCAGTTGTCCATAGCGATATTTGTTTGGTGGAGCGTGGAACATCCAGGATCAGAGTTAGCAGTCACAATGCCATACCACATCCCGACATCTGTTGGTGTGTGGAAGAAAGGAGCATGGGGGTGTGGTTTTGTGGTTTAGATAGTTGTATGTTATTTCTGTTAGGTGCTGCTGGTTGTGTGTGATTGGTTGTGTTGCCTTGGTCCTTCCCCTACTTGCATGCATGTGTGTGTGATGGTGGTGGGTTGGGGGGAATGCGCAGTTAGGGTTTTGAATCCTAACACCGAATTGCCCTGCTTTTGCCACTGTGGAACAACCCTAACTGATGCAGTAACAAAGTGTTATTGCCATGAATTTCCCTTCTTTTTGAGAATTTGCAATATAAATAGTGAATGGTATGTGGTGGTGGCAGCACAGGGCCCTTTGGCTCTGCACTCCCAACATGCAGCCCATGTCTGCGTAATAACTGTAACAGTAACGCTAACAGTAATGGTAATGGTGAGTGAAACAGAAACACTAATGGTAACTGTAACACCAACAGAAATGTGAATGCAAACACAAATGCTAACTGTTACGGTAATGCAAATTGAAATGTAAATGCAACCGGTAATTCAAACGGTAACACAAATGCAAATGGTAATGTAACAGTGACGCAAATGCAAATGTGAAAAAGGAAATGGTAATGGTAACATAACCGCAGACACTAACAGTAACAGTAACAATGACATAAATGTAAATGTAAATGCAAATGGCAATGGAAATGCAAGTGCTAATGCAAACCGTAATACAAATGGTGATGGAAACACAAACGTAAATGCAAACGGTAATGAAAACATAAGTGCAAACGGAAACAGTAATGGTGACACAAACAGAAACAGTAACACAAATGGTAATGGAAATGCAAGCACAAACATAAAGGCAAATGGTAACGCTAACTGTAACGCTAATGTTAACGGGAATGCAAAGTCAAGCTGTAACTGTAACGCTAATGTTGATGGAAACATGAGCGCAAATACAAACATTAACACAAGCACAAACTGTAATGGTAACAGTGATGCAAACAGAAACAGAAACGCTAACACAAATGGCAATGGAAATGCAAGTGCAAATGTAAATGCAAACGGTAATGCTAACCATAATGCTAATGTTGACAGAAACACAAAGCGAAGTGGTAATGGTAACGCTGATAGTAACGCAAGCACAAATGGAAATGCAAATGGTAATGATAACGGTGACGCAAACAGAAATGCTATCACAAACAGTGGCAGAAATGCAAGCACAAACATAAACTCAGACAGTAATGTTAACCGTAATGCTAATGTTGACAAAAACACAGAGCGAAGTGGTAACTGTAACAGTGACACAAACATGAACAGACAGTAATGCAAATGCAAACTGTAATGGTAGTAGTGACACAAATGGAAATGCTAACGCACACGGTAATGGAAATGCAAGCACAAAGATAAACGGTAATGGTAACTGTAATGCTAATGTTGATGGAAACGCCAAGCGAAGCGGTAATGAAAATGTAACAGTGATACAAATTTAAATGTAAATGCAAACGGTAATGGAAACACAAGCACAAATGCAAACTGTAACACAAACGGTGATGTAAACAGAAATGCTAATGCAAACAGTAACAGAAATGCAAGCACAAATGTAAACTCAATCAGTAACGCTAACCATAATGCTAATGTTTATGGAAACGCAAAGCAAAGTGGTAACGGTAATGGTGACACAAACGTAAAGGGAAACGCAAATGGTAATGGCAACAGTGACACAAACAGAAACAGAAATGCAAATGGTAATGCAAATGCAAGCACAAATGCATACGCAAACTGTAATATTAGTGGTGACAAAAGGAAATGCTAACACAAACGGTAATGGAAACGCAAGCACAAACGTAAATACAAATGGTAACGCTAACTGTAATGCTAACGTTGAAGGAAATGCAAAGTGAAGCGGTAATGGAAACGGTAATAGTGACGCAAATGTTAACGCTAAGGCAAATATTAATGCAAATGCAAACAGTAATGGTAACACTAATGGTGATGCAAACAGAAATGCTAGCACAAAATGGTAATGGAAATGCAAGCGCAAACATAAATGCAAATGGTAACAGTAACTATAATGCTAATGTTGACAGAAATGCAAAGTGAGACAGTAACAGTTATGCTAACGCTGGCAGAAACGTTAATGCAAATGCAAACATTAGCGCAAATGCAAACGCTAATGCAAATGCAAACGCAAACAGAAACACAAACGGTAATGGTAATGGTGACACAAATGGAAACGCTAACACAAACGGTAAAGGAAATGCAAGTGAAAACATAAATGCAAATGGTAACAGTAATGCAAATGCACACGCTTTGTGTCCAAAAAAGGGTAATTCAGAAACACTGTGAATAAAAAGAATGTGGGCATGATAATGGCCCTCAGACCAGAAAATGAGCACTTGGAATACTAAATTGGTTATATCTCTGGAACAGTACGGCATAGAAAAAAAATTAAAATTGCATATTATTTATGACTTTCCAGGCTAGTTTTGTACTAAGCATTTTTGCGACGAAAAGTCCGTATCTCAAGCCGTTTTCAAGATATGGGACCCATAAGTTGCAGTGGATGCCATAATGTTATCCTATGGGAAAAACTGTCAACTTCAGAGTGCCTTAACTTTGCAGCCCAATAATATTTTGGCACCAAACCATGAAAAGGCACATCCTTGGGATGTTAGCATTCTTCCCTGCAAATTTCAGCCCAAAAGACCTAACTGTTGTTTTGCAGCAGGATGGCAAGGATTTCTTATTATTTTGGTCATACTTTTGCAAATTACTTTCGCACATCATGACACTTTTGCAAATAAAATCACAAAAGTTTCACATTTGCGAAAGTATTTTGCAACACTATTTTTTACAAAAATGTAAAAAACATATTTCTGGGGTGTTTTACCCCCAACAAATGACATGGCTAGCATCCTCAGAACTCGATTAGGTGAACACAACAAGAATTATGTCCCTAGAGGGTACCAAATTAAAATGGCAAGCATTTTTATAAGCTGTAACTGAAAAAAAATGCCTGACTTAGGAAAGTAAAAGGGTCATTTGCAACAGTAAAAACTGCATTTGTGAAAGTGTTACATTGGTTGTTAACTTTTCCCATAGACCATAATGGGATTCAGTGTTTTTTGAATAACCTTTAAACCGTTCAATATTTTTTCACAAAATCTTTGAAAGCCACATCAGGGAGCCTGGCTGCATGTTCCCTGAAGTTTTTGGACCAATCAGGTAGACCAGGTGGGTTGTAGGAATGAGCAAAGAAATGCACAAAAATGTGTAATTTATGCATTTTGTAGTGCACTGTAGTTCTGCAACTGTACATCTGACCATAACGCAACTTTCCATATCCAGAGATCTATGGTACTAGCCTGTGCATTTCAAATGTCAGGCAAATTTGTTGTACAGTGGCAAAGTTATTTAGGTGCAAAATTTGAGATTTAACCTTAAATGGAGTACTCAACCCTAACTATAGTGGCACTACCGTGCCACTGTAATATATATCTACATCTATATCTATCTATCTATCTATCTATCTATCTATCTATCTATATACACACATATACGGTGGTGTCCCCCAGGATGAAACCCAATGCTGCAGCATTTTGCAGTACTCTGCAGAATGCTGCAGCAGACCTACTGAATGAAGCAATGTAATTTCAATGGCAATTAGTCCCTTTTGTCATTCAGGAAAATGTGACACTGCCTGGATGAAGTAAATGCCATATTTTCCAGCATGACAAAAATAACTAATTGTCATTGACATTATATTGCTTTATTCAGTAGGTTTACTGCAGCATACTGCAGAGTGCTGCAACATGCTGCTTTAAAAGTGGGGTTCATCCTGGGGGCACCACTGTATACATATACATATACATATACATATACATATGCATATACATGTACACCCCCCAATCCGCCATTTCAGCACCCACCTCCCCACCCCACCCCAAAATCATTAGAGTGACACTGGGGGTGCCCAATCCCCCAGTGTCATGATGAGGAATCCTCTGTGTTCCTGTGTTTTGTTTTTTTCCACCCTGGAAAAAGAAAAACATTCATCTATGTCTTCTGCAGCTGTAACTACCCCATGCCTGACCCTCACTCTCAGCATCCACCACCCCACACACCCCTATACCTTACTTACCCATCAAAGGTCCAACACTGTTATCCTCTCTGTACTACAGACACATCCTCACTCTTCAAAGCCAGACTGTGAACGGAAGAAACAGGTATGCATTTTAATGTATTTCAATGGGGGTTTGAATTTAAAAGAGTAATCCCCAAGAATTTGCAAAACCATATGTTGTGCAGAGTATTTTGATTTGTGTGTGATGTCCTAGTGTGTCCTTCCCTTTGTCTGCTATTAGGAGTTTTTCCTAAATTAGCCTGCTGGCTTAATGGTAGTTTTACGACCCCTGGGAATCTCCATCTGAGTTAAGTTTATTGCATTCCTTGTTCCTATAATGCATCCTGTCTCATGTGACAGTGATGTTGCCAAGACCATAGATTCAGCAGAAAGCACTGCTTTGCAATCAGTTCACAACTGTAGAGATGGTTATATTTTATAAACTATAGAGTTCAGCTTGGTGACTATCCTCATTGTAAAGATATTTCAGTTGTGAACAATTATGACAGTGGTTGTGTCTGTGCAACTTTTATGGTTTTCAGGATATTTACATTAGTTTGGCATGTCTACTACAGTGTTCACTCAGACAGAAAAAAAAGTGTTGGCTGTTTGCAAGTGCATCTGCAAATATGTCAAATAAACCTAAATATCTTGGAAACTTTATAAGATACAAAACAATGAACAGTAGCAAAATTGTTCAGGACAAAAAGACCTTTACAATGAGGATAGTCACTCAGCTGAACTCCTAAAAGTGTTGTAAAATATTTGCCATCTGAAGTGGGAAATTTGATAAAAAAAAACATTGACATTTGGTTAACTGGATGACTATATTTAAAAAACTATATGGAGTTCAACTTAATGACTACCCTCTTCACACATATCAAAACCCTCTGCACAGCATATGTTTTTGCAAATTCTGGGTGGACTACTCCTTTAATGGCATAAACTTGGGCATTTTTACAGATTGTTGGCCCAAATTTTCAACATCCCTTCTTTAAGACCCTACCTCATGAACAATTGCACCATCATTGGGTAGATCTGTTTCTCAAAGTGATTTCATGGTCCCTGCACAAAATCACCTTTCAGCCAGGAGTTGAAAAGTTTCTTTGCCATTGTTCAAGAGGTGGGGTCATAAGAAGGCTATGTTGACAATTTGGTGTAAAAATATTAAACATCAAAGATATGAGCCTACATCGAATTTTGTGAAAGCAGGCTCATATATTTCGTAATTGTTAATATTTATACTCCAAATTTACAACATAGCCATATCTTCACAGCATCTCATGAACTTGACAGCTGTAATTTTTCAAATCTCTTGTTAAAAATTTAGTTTTTCATCCTGAAAGGTGATTTTGCAGTCCATGAACAAAATCAATTTTCTGGCAGGAGTTGAAAATTGTATCTGACCCTGTTCATGAGGTGGGATCATAAGAAAGCTTTGTTGACAAGTTGCTGCAAAAACATCAAAAAATGAAAAAATTATGAGCCTATGTTTATTTTTGAAAATGCAAGCTTGTAAATTTGGTAATTTTCAATATGTTTACCCCAAATGTACAACATAGCCATATCTTTATAACACTTCATGAATGTGACAGCTGTCATTTTTCGAATCCTTCACAAAATTTGTTTACATACCAAAAGGTGATTTTTGTGGTATCTGCATGGTATCACCTCTCAGACAAGAGTCTGACATTTTCTCTGACCTTATTTATGAGTAGGGGTTCTAAGAAGGCTATGTTTTAAATCTGATATAAAAAAACCCCACAAAAATAAACTTGAGGCTATGTTGAGTTTTGCAAACGCCAGCTCATAACTTTGGTAATATTCAATATTTTTAACCCAACTTTTCAACTTAGCAATTTCTTTACAGCACCTCATGGATGTGATAGCTGTCATTTTTCAACTCCTGCCCAAAATGTATTTCTGCATCATGAAAGTTGATTTTGCATTTCCTGCACAAACTCTCCTTTATCCCAGGAATTGCACATTTTATCTGCCTTTCTTCATGACACAGAATCAAAACAAGGCTATGTTGCAAATTTGGGGTAAACATATTAAAAGGTCAATTTTCTATAGTTGTACCCCAAAGTCCTCACCTGCAGCCCTATCGATTCCAGTTGGAGTTTGTGGTAATATCATTAAGGTACACTGGAAGATGATTTACCAGTAGTTAAAACCTGTAGGTGAAGATTGGATTAACTACTGGTAAACCAACTCCCAGTAATACCTTAATGCTTCAAAAATGTCATTAGGTGTTGTATCGAGTTTGACAAATACTGGCCTTCACTGTATATAATGTTCACTATTATTGTCTTAAATATGCATAGAATGATTTCTAGCTTGATTTTATCTGTTATATAATACTCTTGTACAATCTTTGTATGGTATTTTTTTTTCTGCTGTGATTTAGCACCACTATGGAAAATACATTTTAATATAGAAATGTTAATCTCTTTGGGGCTATCTTGATGTGTGAAATTTTATATACCAAATAAGTAGATACATACATACATACATGCTGTACATACATATATACATACATACATACATACATACATACACAAGATGGTCACCTACAGTTGCAAGCAGACAAACTGGTACAGAAATTATATTTAGAAAAACATGCTTAAGAAATTAGCTAATTAAGGGTGACAGGAAATTTTTGTGCATATGCAGCAGCTTGTAATGCTCATATCTTGAGAAATAATATTCAAGCCCTCGATTATACAGTTTCAATGGTTTCTAAATAAAAGTTAATGCAACAGCTATGATTTGGATTGCTTTCTGTCATGGATATTATTGTGTGCTGTTCTCCTCAAGAAACCAGAAATTTGGAGTTTTCACTATGTCACTGCAGGGCTTCAGAACTTTGAACATGAGCTGTTGATCTATCAGAGTAGTGCTCAGAGCTCTGTAACCTTGCAGTGATGTAGTTAAAACATCAGTGTTCTGGCTCCATGTAGAGAACTGGCATGTTATTCATAAAAAGAATAGAATGCAAAACACAGTTTTTCAGAATTATTTTTGTTCAGGTGCAGGTTAATATAGAACCTTTGGTGTTATCATTTTTGAAAATGACAACATTACAAGCAGCTGCAAATTAGAAATAATTTCCTGACCCCTTTAAAGACTGTTAGTGCTACAGCTCATCTGCTTAAATCAGCTCTCACTTAAGGGACAACTGCATTAAATCCATGAGCCTGTATTTTTATTTGAAGCTATTTTTTTAGATATTGATGACTAGGCAGTGTGCCCTCAAAGCACCATGGTACTTTTTCCTTTGTGAACACAATAATGGATTAATTTTGGAGATTTCGACTTGCATTGTGCTTGTTCCCTCAAATATGCCCTGGCCAGATTGGATCCTCTTTTCCACTCCTTCTGTCAGTTTGCTGTCAACTGCCCCCTCTGCACTCATCACAGCTATTGTACGTCTACAGTACACCAACTACTCGTTCCCCTCCCTTGAATTCCAAGGGTTTATCTCACTGCACCTCTTTCCACTCCATATTCTGATTTGGTTCTCTTCCTACTTACCTTTCCAGTCTCTTCTCCCTCATCGCCTCCTACTCCATCCAGTCTTCCGATTCTCATTTCCCTTGCCATCTCTAATTCAAAACCTCTGTTGGACAGTCTGCCTTCTTCACTTATCTCCCCCTGCTCTGGCACAACATCCTAGTTGCTCTCTTTTCCTCTCCTTCTTCACTAGACTTCAAAGCTCTCCTTCCTTGCCTCTCCACCCACACCTACTCCTACAACTCACCTACATGACTGCCTTCCTCTTTGCATTTCTGATACCTCATCTGTCTTTTCCTGGACAGTCCCTGCTTGCACTTGCTTTGACTTGGGGATCCTGCCCCTTTCTCTTTGTCCTCTATGGTAATGTCCATACCACTCACAGTTAGTTCCCTCACCATAAGATGTTTATACTGGGCAGCATCCTCTCAGCTGTACCTTATTCATTTGTTGTGAGTGCTCTACCCTGTTTAACTCATATGGCCCTGTTATATTATTTGCTTCAGTTGTTGTAATTGCTCTGTCCTTCTTAAACTTAAATTACCCTCTATTCCTTAGTAAGAAATAACAAAAAATAGAGTGTGAGTTGTCTGGGGTTAATGCACAGCCAGGTGTGTCATGAAGCAGTAAGTGTTTGTGCTGAGTGACTTTATTTATTTATTTTATTTTACTTTATTTTATTCTTTGGTAGCTGGGTAAGGCCCATGAGGCACACATGCCTGTTTTAAGAGGTGACCCAGGAGCACTGGGTGGTTAAGTGACTTGCTCTGAGTAACACAGTATGCAAGAGAAGTTTTGGGGAATCAAATACAGGTCTGATGTATGTACTAAGTTCATTCACAGTTCATTACTCTAACCTCTAGGCTAGCACCCGGTAATGCATTAACCCTGAAAAACCAACAACCTGAACTCTTCTATTGTTGTTATGGAATGGGTAGACTGTGAAAAAAATTAAAAACAAAGAAGTATACTTTTTCATTAAAAACAGGTATTTTCTTTTGTTAAAAGTAATTAGCAAAAAGTAGTGCCATGTCCACTGCCAATAATCTGCCTTTCCACATATTCAATAAATGGAATGTTTGTTTATTATGGAATACAAAAATTCTAACTTGTGCAGAATTCCTCTGGCACATTGTTCACCCCATCACAAACAACAGAAGGTATTATAAGGAGCCAGGGTCACAATTTTGATCTGTTGCAGGAAGAGCAGCAGAGACGGCACTGGCAATTTGATTAATATATGAGGAGGATTTGTTATGGTTGTCACAAACTCACTCTGCAGGTCAGACCCTCTGCTCCCACAGTGCCGACCTCTGAGCACAGTATTGTGAACAGGTAACAGACAGGGTAACCCTCCTGTCCACTTGTGGGTCTGAATCACCTTTAGTCTCAAGTTCTGAGGAGATTCAAATGGTGAACCATATGCTAGTGTACCCAAATGTACAGGCACAGGTCATCTGCTCTCTGGGGGGGATACCAGATATTTTTCACATAAGGGCACCTAATCAGGTATCCAAAAATGAACCCTTAAAGCTTTATAAAAGACCTTAAGTATATTCTTAACTTTTCACAGTTTGGTAACACCATCAAGTTTATGAACAGTTATTAGTCTTAGCCATCTATACATCACATGCAAAAAGCAGGAACTTGAGACTAAAGGTGATTCGGACCCACAAGCAGACAAGAGGGTTACCCTGTCTGTTACCTGTTCACAATACTGTGCTTGGAGGTTGGCACTATGGAAGCAGAGATCATGACCTGCTGAGTGAGTTTGTGACAGATTGGTTGACGGTGGTGCAGATCAAATTTGGTAACACAAGCTTTAACTGTTCAGTGTGTCAGCTTAATACTGTACAGCTCACTTGTAAAAAAAGGCAGTGATTTATTTTTAAAAAGGAAACATAACTATATCATTTTGCTTACAGTTAAGTTCCTACCTGTTTTATTTTATTCTAAAGTGCAAAGTTAGAGTAGCTATAGTTAGGGAAGAAGATGGCTTCCAAATACAGTGGGCACACTGTAGACTACTTGAGGCAGTTGTGCCTGGACAGAGGAGTCCTGTATGAGGGGAGAGCCACCAAGCAGAACCTCATGGATGCCCTGATGGCAGCAGATGCCCAGAGCATTGAGTCACAGATTGTGACTGTAAAGGACCTAACCTTGAGCATGGAGGGGCTAGTAGCCAGTACAGTGTCCAGATCTGGACAGGATGACAGCAAGGCCAGTGCCAGCAAAGGGCCACAGCAGCAGGGGAAGGTCACCTGCATTCTGGAGCCAGAAGCAATCAGGCTATAGATTGAGTTGCACAGAATGGAGTTGGAGTTCCAGGAGAAGAGGGAGCGAGAACAGCGAGAGGCTGAGCTTGAAGAACATGAGCACCAGCGAGCCGCAGAGGAGAAGAGGGAGTGAGAACAGAAAGAAGCAGAGTGAGAGAGATGAGCTGCAAAGGAGAAGAGGGAGCATGAACAGCTAGAGGCAGACCATGAGGAGCGTGAGTGCCAGAGGCAACATGAACTGGAGAAGCTACGACTTCAACCACCAGCACCAGAGCCGGTAAGTGACTTAGGTTTAACTAGAACTACAGGACTAGGTTACAAATTGAATTTCAAATTGATAGCTGAATTTAAAGAGGGGGGGATTTTTCGTATGAAAACGTTTGCATTCAGGCTAAAATTCCTAGAGGGTCCTGAAGCTTCCAGCTATCCCAGCTACTTACTGGAAAAGTTTGGGATGTATTGGGTGAAATGGACAATGAGGACAGTAATAATTACAGCAAACTTAAAGCTGCACTTTTAAAAAAGTTTGATTTAACTGCTGAAGCATACAGAGCTAAATTCTATAAGCTCAGGAGAAGCCCTGATATGAGCTATGAGGAGCTAACCATGAAACAACGTCAGTTTTTAAAATGTTGGTGGGAAGGAATTGAAGCAAACACTGCAGATAAAATTGAAAATGCTGTTTTGTTAGAACAGTTTTTTGGGGGCATGCCCAGCAGAGCTGAAAACCTGGCTGGTGGACCGAGATCTCAAAACAGAACAAGAGGCTGCTGAACTCTCGGACCACTATGCCAAGAGCAGACCTGCTCTGAGAGAGCATGGGGTGGGCGTGGCAGTGCAGAAAGGGAAAAGCGCTCCTTCAAGGAAGCTAAAATTCTCACTGCCTTCACAGAAACCAGTTAGCCCCAGGTTTCAGAGAAAAGATTTCTCTGGGAAAAGAAATGAATGCTGGGTCTGTAAAGAAACTGAGCATATTGCCAGACAGTGTCCCAAAAGGACAAGCAATACACAAGGTGGTGCTAGGAAAGAAGTGTTTTTTTATGTGTTCCTGGAAGCATGCCTGTAAACATGAGGGAACACATGCACCCAGTCAGGGTGAATGGTGTGCAGACACAATGGTTAAGGGACAAAGGGGCATCCCTGACAATGGTAAAAGTGGATCTGATAGAGCATGGTTGGCTTATACCCAATGAATTTGTAACTGTGCAAGGGTTCACTGGTGAGGATACCACATTGCCACTCGCTAGTATTCTCCTGGACTGGGGTGAAACAGGGGGAACTGTGCAACAGGTGGCTGTAGCCAAGACTTTAGCAGTGGACGTCATCCTTGGCAACAATCTCAAACAGGGGATGGTGTGTGCAGTTACCAGTAGTCAAGTGGCAAGGGAAAATTTTAGTTTTCTGGACCCCACAGAAGCTATTGTAGAAACCACTGGGAGGCCGATTCCCCAGCCTATGTCTCCTGATATGGAGACTAATGAAAAGGGGGTAGAAATTTCCCCAGTAGCAGTTAATCACACAGCTACGAAGGGTTACTGTGAAGAGGGAGGGGTGACCTATTGTCAAAGTGTTAGGGATGACTGTGATCCTAAGTGCCCTGATGCTAGTGCTAGGGACCCTAGTTTAGAGACTGAAGGGGACCTGTCCCATGCCTTGGGAATGTGTAAGGAGTTTGCAGCTGCTCAGAAAAGTGACCCTAGTCTAAAGAAGCTGAGGGCTTGGGCAGACTCTGACAGAGCACATGGAGGTGACGGTAAACATAAGGTTTATTGGGAAAATGGACTGATGTATTCTCAGGCTGTGCAGACAGAGGGAGGGGTGATAGGTAGGCAGCTTGTCATTCCCCAAGGTTATTGTGAGCAGTTGCTCAAGATTGCACATGATATTCCCTTGTCTGGTCACCTGGGACTCACATGCACTATGCAGCAGTGGGGCCCAAATTTCTATTGGCCCAACTTCACCCAGCAGGTGAAGGAGTATTGCAGGTCTTGTCACCGGTGCCAAGAAATAGTGAAGACAGGTAAGAAAACCCAAGCCACCCTTATGCCATTGCCCATAGTGGAGGAGCCATTCCAGAGGGTGGGAATGGATATTGTGGGGCCTTTGAATACCTCCAGCTCCTCTGGGAAGAGGTTCATCCTGGCTGTGGTGGATTATGCCACCCAGTACCCAGAGGCAGTTGCCCTAGTCTTACTGAGGACAGACAAAGTGGCAGATGCCTTACTTGGGATTTTCTCACGTGTTGGGTTTCCACAGGAGGTTATTACACATTGAGGAGGTTCCTTCATGTCCAACCTGATGAAATGTTTGTGGGAGAAGTGTGGAGTGGTGCAGAGATGCATGACATCTTATCACCCACAAGTCAATGGGCTTGTAGAAAGATTTAATGGTACCCTGAAGTCACCCGGTGCCAACTCGTTTTTTAATGAGATGTGTCGACTCTGTTGGCCTGGTATTTGCCTTGATTGTCCGGTGTTCCTTGCTGCAGGGGGTCTTTCCTGATGTCTTGAAGGAGGCATTGGTAAGACCCCTTCTGAAAAAAACATCATTGGACCCTGAGATCAAGGCAAATTATCGTCCTATCTCCAATCTTCCATTTTTGGGTAAGATTGTTGAGAAAGTGGTGGCGCTTCAGCTGGAGGAGCATCTCGTGGCCCATGATTTATATGAACTGTTCCAGTCTGGATTTCATGCAAGGCATAGCACAGAAACTGCATTGGTTTGGGTGCATAATGACCTCCTTAGGGCTAGAGATTGAGGAGAGGGGACAATTCTTGTTCTCCTTGATCTCTCTTCAGCATTTGATATGGTTGACCATCAGGTATTGCTTGATCGCCTAAGGAAATTCTGTGGACTTACCGGCAAGGTCATCTGCTGGTTTGAGTCCTTTTTATTGAACAGGAGACAGAGGGTGATGATGGGGAACTTTTTCTCTTCCCCTGTCCACCTTCCCCAGGGTTCAGTCTTGTCACCGATGTTTGCCGTATACATGCTGCCCCTGGGAGAGCTCATTAGGAAGTACAGTCTGGATTTTCATTGCTATGCCGATGATACCCAGCTGTACTTTTCCTTTGCCCAGGAACATCTCATGCAGTGGAAGTGCTTAATAGCTGCCTTTCCAAAATCAATGACTGGATGACCTCCAACTGGTTGTGACTAAACCCCGATAAGACAGAGGTACTGGTAGTGGAGTTGAACAGAGGGCATGATAGGTTGGCCTCTGGTGTGGAGACAGGGCTTTTTCTTGGCTCTGTACCATTGAAGGCCTCCTATAGGGTGTGGGATCTTGGCGTTATTCTGGATAGTGGATTGACACTTGAGTTTCAGGTATCTTACACTGTCCATACCAGTTTTTACCATCTGAGGAATATCGCCAGGATAAAGCTGCCAGTTCTGCTGCAGGACCTCCCCACCTTGGTACATGCCTTCATGACATCCACGTTAGACTACTGTAATGCGTTCTATCTCGGGGTCTCAGGGGGTACCTTGCGCTAACTGCAGCTAGTGCAGAACACAGCAGCAAGGCTGTTGACTGGACAGTCTAAGTACTGTCATATTACCCTGGTCTTACGTCAACTGCACTGGCTGCCAGTTAGGTGAAGAGTCCTCTTTAAAGTGGGTTTACTCACTTTTAAGGCCCTACATGGCCTTGGCCCTGGCTATCTGAAGGAACTTCTCATTCCTGCTGTCGTGACCTGCCCTCTCCCCTCCTCCTCCTCCTCTAAGGGCCTCCTCATGAGTCCCAAGATGAGGTTAAAAACATCTGGTGACAGAGCATTTAGCATTGCTGCTCCTGTCCTGTGGAATTCACTGACACCAGCTGTTAGGTAGGCCCCTGCTGTGGAGGCCTTTAAAGCCCACCTCAAGGCCTTCTTATATAACCAGGCCTTCCCAGATTCTGTAGTACAGTCCTTGCTGTCTTAGAAATTTTGATAGGCTAGCATTGCATCTTAGGCACTAGCATTCCATTTTCTAAATTATTGTTTATATTTATTGGTTTTGCTTCATTTTAAATATTTAGTATTTACTTTTGTTTGAATGTTTGGTGCCCAGAGCCTCTGGGATGGGTGTTTCTTAAATAAAATTTGCTTAGCCTTGCTTTGCCTTGCCAATGCTCCAAGCGTTTGCTAAACAGCATGGGAGGGACTGGGAGAATTACCTTTCCCGCCTGTTGTTTGCATAAAGGGAGGTGCCCCAAGAATCAACAGGATTTTCCCCTTTCGAACTCTGATATGGATGCTGGGTATGTGGGCACCTAGACTTGATCCGGGAGGACTGGCAAGCACACCACCCAGGGAACTCCCATAGTGGATTACATCCTTAGGTTTAGGGAAAGGCTGAAGGAGCTTATGGGGACAGCCCAGAGCAACCTGGTAGCTTCCCAACAGAAACAAAAAGTGTGGAACAACCGCAGAGCCAGAGCTTGCATGTACACGGTGGGTCAGGAAGTCATGGTCCTTATTCCAGTCTGGAAAGACAAGCTGCAGGCTGAGTGGGCAGGAACATACAAAGTAGTTAGGAAGGTAAATAATGTGAACTATACCATAGAGTTATCTGACAGAAGACAGACAGAAAGAATGTACCATGTCAACATGATGAAGCCATATGCTAATAGGGCTGACATGGTGTTTGCAGTATGTAGTCCTAGGAAGGGGACGGATGAAGGAGACCCCCCTTCTGGACTTGCTGGAAGAAAGTAAGTGGGAGTCCTCTGTGGAGGCAGTTAAATTGTCTCCCCAGATTGCCCCGGACAAGATCCAGGAAGTAAGGGAGGTTTTAGCAGACTTTGCCCCCCTGTTTAGCACCAAGCCTGGACTAACCCTCTTAGCAATGCACGATGTGGAGACAGGGACACATACACCCATATGGCGGACAGCATATCAGGTGTCAGAGGCTGTCCAAAAGGATATTAGGAGGGAGGTGGAGGAAATGCTAGATTTAGGGGTAATCCAGAGATCCCACAGCCCCTGGGCCTCACCCATAGTTCTTGTGCCCAAGCCAGAGGGCTCTACTTATTTCTGTGTGGACTATCATGGACTGAATGCAGTCACAAAGTCAGACACCCACCTGATGACCCAGATTGATGAACTCCTGAGCAAGTTAGGAGGGGTGACCTACCTTACTACTATTGATCAGACCAAGGGGTATTGGCAGGTAGAGTTAATGGACAGAGCTAGGGAGAAGTTGGCCTTCATCACTCTGATAGACTTATTTGAATTTAAAGTAATGCCTTTCAGAATGAAGAATGCGCTGGACACTTTCCAAAGGTTGGTGAACCAGGTGTTAAATGGTGCTGAGGAGTACACTGTGGCATACCTGGATGGCATTGCCATCTTTAGTGCCAACTGGGTGGAACGCCTGTCCCACCTTAGGGAAGTGCTGGGCAGGCTACAGAGGGCCGGGCTTACTATCAAAGCTGAGAAGTGCCAGGTAGCCATGGCTAAAGTGGCATACTTTGGGCATGTTGTAGGCAGGGGACAGCTCCATCCTAACCATGTAAAAATAGAGGCAATCAAGGCATGGCCCAGGCCAGAAGTGCAGAAGCAGGTCAGGAGTTTTCTAGGGACAGCAGGGTACTATAGAAAATTTGTACCCTATTACAGTGCCCTGGCTGCTCCCCATCTGACCTGGTCAAGAAAAGGATGCCTAAGAAAATTACCTGGAAACCAGCCTGTGAAAAAGTCTTTACCAGACTGAAGGAGGCACTGGGCAGTGCTCCTGTACTGACAAGTCCTGACTATAGCAGACCCTTTATTGTTCAGACTGATGCCTCAGATGTGAGTATGGGGGCAGTACTGAGTCAGATATCCAACCAAGGGAAAGATCACCCTGCAGTGTACCTGTGTAAAAAGTTACTTCCCAGGGAGCAGGCTTACTCTACTGTGGAAAAAGAGTGTCTTGCCATAGTGTGGGCCCTAAAGAAGTTAGAGCCATACTTATATGGGCAGCATTTTGTGGTACAAACTGACCACTACCCCCTGGTTTGGCTGACCCAAATGGGAAAAAGTAATGGTAGACTACTAAGATGGAGTCTTTCCTTGCAAGGGTATGACATGACAATCTTACATAGGGCTGGAGCAACCAATCAGAACACAGATAGTTTTTCTGTGTGTTTATGAAGCGTGAACTGATTTTGGAAGCTCATCCCATGCAGGGGATAGAGCCCCCAAATTCAGTCTAGGTGGGGAGGATTGTGATGCTTGGCCAGTTGGTCATGATTGTTCTATGATATTTGTAATATAGAATGTGGTATGTGAGAGCCTCTCTTGAGAGAGCCTGTAGGATAGGTGCCTCCCCCCCAAGATTTCAGCTACAGGATATATTAACATGAAACCAGGAGGTAATTAAAGAAAGACTTTAATAGAACTGACCCAGCTACCAGGATATAGGGCTCATAAACTTTTATGACGTCTTAGAGGGAAAAAAACATGTTATAACACAATGTTGTGAAAAGTCTTAAAATTCTTTGAAGTGCCCTGGAAACAGGAACTGTGCAAGATCAAAGAGGACAGACTTGATCATAGACTGCTAATTTGGGAAATTAGTGTTTGCTGAAGTCACAGTATTTAAAATATCTCCTGACAGGAAGATCATTGTTTGTAACATTTTTATATTCTAAAAGGAGGAGCTTGTTGACCTCATGGAAGGGGTGGAGAGAGGCACAGTTTAACCTAGGACTGTAAGAAACCAAAAAGAAAGCTCTGCACTCCACTCCACTGTAAAAACCACTATTAGCCTTAAGTAGCTGTTATTCTTCAAATAATTTATTTCTTATAGCACTGTAAAGTTTTTTTACCAGTACAAATGATATGGCATTGATAACCTTAACAGCATATACATTGGTAAGAGAACAATAACTGCTTTCCCTCGTGCAAAAACTCCCCTACGCTTTGACCGACTACTCAGTCTTCATTAGGGGCAGAGTGTGTTTCACATTCTTCTCCTTAAAGAGCCACATATTCAGTCATTAAGTCATAAGGTAAATTAATTAAACCATCAAATGGGGAAACCCCTATTATTTCATCGTTTTATACAACAAATAGCAACAAGTGGCTGTAGAGGGATTCAAACATACTTGCATCTATTATTTAAATTAGTACAAATAACTATGATTCTTAATATATATATATATATATATATATATATATATATATATATATATATATTTATCTTAATACAGACTCACAAAATACAAGTCACAAATAACTTTTTATACCAATAAAACCAATCTTGATGTTTAAAGAAGTAGCTCCATTGAAACAATGAGGACATACCTTATTATATGTATGTGATAGACAAAATGGACACCACACACATTTTAAAAGCCTACTTGAGCCATTTTGATCATTGAATAATTTGATCAAACCATCAAAAAGGGAAACCCCTATTGTTAACTCATTTTATATAATAAATAGCAACAAGTGGCTGTGGAGGGATTCAAACATGCATGCATCTGTTATTTAAATTGGTACAAATAACTATAATTTTTGAATATATATATTGATTTTAATAAAAACCTCACTAAATGCAACTCAAAAATAGTTTTTAAACCAGTAAAAATAATTTTGATGTTTAAAGAAGCAACTCCGTTGCAACAATAAGGACATACTTTATTATCTATATGTGATAGCCAGAATGAAAATCATCTAAATTTTAAGAGCCTACTTAGGCAATTCCAATCATTCATTTTTAATTTTAGGAGACTCAAGTGTCTTTAACCCCCATTATAACTCCTTAATAGAAAATGTGCTTACCATTGTGGCTCTGATGGAATAAAAAATTGTTTAGCAACATTATTACAAAACTGCCACTTCTCCAATACATCTCTAATCAAATTACAAAATCAGTAGCTAACTACATAATCAAAATCATATAAAACGAAACCAAAAATGAATATAAATGAGGAGAAATAATTTTTTATGACAATTATGAGAGACAGAATTCAGTCAGATTCAGAAAGCTTCCCATGTATTAAACGCTACTTCATAAATATCTCTATCTCAAATCAAATCAAATCAAACTTTATTTGTAAAAAGGCACCTTTCCAAAACCGAGGCGCCTGTACATAACATAATAAAAATCAATAAATAATTAAAACAATATTACAATTAATCCAGGCGGCAACATTAAAAATCATTATATGCAAGGTTAAAAAGATGTGTTTTTAATGCCCCCTTAAAGCTTTGGAGAGTCGGGCAATCTGGCACCTCATGAGGCAGAGAATTCCACAGGGTTGGGGCCATAAAACTAAAAGATCTAGCCCCAGAAGTCTTTAAATGAACCCTGGGAATCTTCAGCAATCCCTCATCAGTGGATCGGAGAGAGTGGAAGGGACAGTAGGGACAAAGGAGATCTTTCATCTAGCCAGTCCCTGATCGTGTAGGGCCTTATAGGTCAGCAAACTGATCTTGAAGGTGATTCACCAGCATATTGGCAGCCAGTGCAGTCAGCGGAGCACAAGCGTTATATGACTGGCCCTAGAAGAACCAGTCAATAGCCTGGCTGCTGCATACTGCACTAGCTGCAAGCAGGGAATATCAACCCCCGGTAGCCCAAGATAAAGGGCTTTGCAGTAGTCAAGGCGGGAGGTAACGAAGGGGTGGACCAAAGTAGGAAGATCGTCAGGAGGAACCAGGTGCTTCACCCAGGCGATGTCCCTCAGATGGTAAAAAGAGACTTTGACAACTGCCAACACCTGAGATTTAAGTGTCAAACAGTCATCAAACACAACGGCCAGGTTCCGCATCCAGTCTGAGGTAGTTAACTGAACACCCCCAAGCCATAAACCTGAGGGTGATCCTGCCAACAAACCCACCTCCCGGTGACCTGGGTCCACAACCAACACCTCAGTTTTCTCTGGATTCAACTGCAGCAAACTCACATTCATCCAGTCCTGGATTTTGGCTAGACAGTTGTTAAAGACCAAAATGGCAGCATCTTGGTCGGGCACAAAGGACATTTACAGTTGAGTATCATCTGCATAGCAGTGAAAACTCAAACCGCACCACCTAATAATCGCTCCCAATGGCAGTATGTACACCACAAACAACATGGGCACCAAAATGGAGCCCTGCGGCACCCCACAGGATAGGGGGAATGATGCCGAGGAAAAAATCCCAGACACCACCCTCTGAGTCCTACCCTAGAGGAAAGATCGAAATCAACTGAGGACTGTACCAGACAGTCCACAGATAAACCGCAAGTGCTCCAACAGCACACCATGGACCACGGTGTCAAATGCTGCAGAGAGATCAAGAAGGACCAAGATGGAAAGAGTCCTTCGATCTCTCATTATTAGGAGGTCATTTAGTACCCGGACAAGAGCTGTCTCGGTACTATGTCTCTTCCTAAATCCAGATTGGAGAGAATCATAGACATTGTGGCTGGTCAAATGATCATCCTGCTGCGACATGACCACCTTCTCAATAACCTTACCCACAAAGGACAGATTAGATACAGGCCTGTATTTAGCCAGACAATCCGGGTCCAAGGAGGACTTCTTAAGAAGGAGCTGAACCACAGCATCTTTCAGAGGATTTGGAAAAATTCCCCCTCTCCCAAGACCTCCAGACTATCTCAGCAAGGACCGGATTGATTTTATCCACACAGCCCACTAGGAGACATGTGGGGCCCGGGTCCAAACCGCAGTTGGTCAGACGTAATAACTGGATGACCATCACAATGTCACTGATTGTGGGAAGGCTGAAGTCAGACCACACAAATTGGGTGTCCGACATCTCCTGCTGTCAATCACAGCTCCCATTAGGGAAGGTCAAGCGGACGTCAGACCTGATTGTGGCAACCTTATCTGAAAAGAACTGAGCAAACTTCTCACACCATTCTTGAGAAAAGGCTCTTCTGGGCTGAAGACAGATTGGATTGCACAATCTCTCCACAGTCCGAAAAGCTGAGCTGGTCTATTCTGTGCAGCAGCAATCTCTCTGGACAGGAATTCTGCCTTCTTATGAGAGATTGCTGATTGATAAACCACATAGTGGTCCATCAAACTAAGTTTGTCACAATCCAGGCCCGATTTCCATCAGCACCTCTCTAACCTTCATCCGACTCTCCTCAACTCCCTCTGAGTTTCATCAAATCAAGGAGACCTGGTGCAAAGAGTGAGGGGATGAACACAAACAGGAGCAATGGAATCAAGGGCCCCTACTACTGCCTTATTATAAAGAAGTACCAAGTCCCCTGGATGCATGCAATCACCTGGTAAACCCGATAGGTCCAGCACCGCCATCAGGCCATCTGGGGAAACACCCCTCAAAGGGCAGTACTGGACCATCTCCATAGGGGCTGGCCTACTAGGGGTGGCCTCAAAACTGAACCCAATGGTGTGGTGGTCAGACCACCTGACTGGTTCCTCCACCAAATCGGATATCTCCATCCCCAGTAGGAACACCAAGTCCAATGAATGACCACCAATATGGGTCAAGGAGGAAATAACCTGTGTGAAGCCCAGTGAAATCATTAACTGATGGAAGTCTTGACCAAACTGCGAGTTCATCATCGACCCAGGCACTGAAATTCCACAGAACCAACCATCTGGGGATCCCAATGTCAGGTCAACAATGAAGTCTGTGACTTCCTGCAGGAAAACATTCCTGTCACCTGGTGGATGGTAAATGAGAAATATCCTGCACACCACACCCTCACCCATGATACATTCAAAGGAGTTGGTAGTTCCAACTGGTACCTCCAATAGGCCCAGTTCCATTCTAAAACAGATAGCAACACCCCCGCCCCTATGATCCATCCTAAGGAGGTGTATCACTGAGTACCCAGCTAGAATTGCTGATGCCAAATCTGGGCCAGCATTCTCATCCAGCCAGGTCTCAGTAATGCACACCAGGTCAGATGTTCCAACAAAATACGCTATAATAGCATTTATGTTTTTAATAGACCTGGCATTGCGTAACACCACCAGAGTAGGATGAGAATCCGAGGATGACCATGCTACTTGCCGACTACATGCAGAACCCTTGGGTATGGGAACCAGACAGGGAGGACCCCTTTCCTGCACCCATTTCACCCAAGGGTGACTCCATGTCCCCACTATCTCTATCCGCCCAATCCTTTCCATTCCCTCTCCAGGCTCAACTCTCATCCTCCTCCTTTTTCTAACAATCCCAAGAGTTCTACACCATCTATACACCTCTGGTGATAGGGAAGGACATAAAAAAGGACAGAAGTCCCTGAGCCTGGAGAGGGCATAGTACCCGGCCGTCCTTATGCCTTCCCAACACATATTTACCAAGCTAAGCAAATACCAGCGAATAAACAATCCCAAAATACAAATTAACCCACACCCAAAACATACAATAATCAAACACTCTAACAAACATCTACAAGAAACTAAACAAATAAAATAGCCTATATAACAATTTAGCATCCAAATATAAAAGTCTGAGTTAGGAAAAAATCACAGTCAAGTAAGTCTCAGGTTTTTGAATTATTTTGGTCTGAAGAGCTCCCACCTCTTAAGACATGACCAGACAGGAAGGCCAGATTCAACTCTCACTTTAATCTGACCAACCAACCAGATCTTGATGGAGAAGAAAAAAACCTTTTTTAATAAGGCACTGTCACTGCCAATATGTATGCAGTAGAACACAGGGACAGTCAGTTCCAATTCTCAGTTTTTCAATGCAAGAGTCCCATCCCATGATGCAAAACATAAAGACAAAACAAATTCAGCTCACCCAAACCAATCCCGACTCCACAGAGGATCCTACACAGATCCAAGTCCAGTACACAGATCTCTCCAAGGACTTCCAATTTAAAAGCTGATTCCCCACCACACCAGTATGTACCTAACCCCCCACAGCTGCCTCTACAGCTATTGAGGCACATACATATAATAACCGGAGTGCTAAACAAGATTGTGTCAAGCAAAAGACCCCCCCAACACAAACACAAGGGGAAGCCGTCTGCTCACCCGCCGAGCCTGCGACTACAGCCCCCAGGCTAATCCAACCAAATATCTCTTTACACGGCAGTAATACATGTCATATGTGCTTAAGATGATTCTCCATGGAAATATAAAGGTCATTAACATTGTCAACAATAACATTTGATATCTTAAATGGAATTGCATCCATATTGGGACTTCTGCAGTAATCATACACTTCATTTCTTGTCTTTCTTTCTTGCTTTCTTTTTTCTTTATTATTTCAGGCAGACAGACCTGTTCAAACTTTGCTCTTAAACTTTTTATGATGTGGAGAAAATAGAAAAGGAAGAAAGTGGACTTCAATTTTAACTAAAAATAATAAAACAGAAAAATTAAAATCATAATAACTAGGATCAAGTTTTCATTATATCAGCTTGATTTTACCATTTTTGTACTTCTTGTAATGAACGGTTTTAGATCCCATTCAGTATTTAATCCTTTGGTTGTAAACACTGTAGTTTAAAGATCCAGAAACTCTCCCTTTGCAGCAATAGATTCAATCAGTCTTCACCCTGAAAGCCACATTTTACTTGTTCATTGGCCATAGATTTGGTTCCATCAATGTTACCTTCATGGCTTTCAACAAAGTGTCTAGCAACAGGTTTGTGAATCATCCCTGTTCTAATATCCCAAAAATGTTCTTGTATTCTTTGTTTCACTGGGTGAATAGTACTCCCAATATATAATAAATTGGATGGGCACCACATTGCATATATAACATGGGTGCTACTGCACTTAAGAATGATCTTACATCCACCTTGCATTCATAATCGTCTTAGTAAAAGGTTTTACCTTGACTGCAATAGCTACAAACATTACACCTCCACATTTATGCATGCCAGATGGTAACTGTGGTAGCCAATTGCCACTGATTTGTTTTTTGGGTTGGAATCTGCTATGTACTAGTCTATCTCTAGGACTATCTGCTCCTGAGAAGGTAATTTCAGTTTTATTTCCAACTTACTTGATAATAGTGGATCATTAATTAAAATAGGCCAATATTTCAAAATCACCACTCAATCTGCCCTGCTTTTTCATTATATTGAGTTATGAAGTTCACTTGAGGGAATCAGGAGAAGTTTGTGATGCAAATCAGTTACATGACTACCACCATCATAGGTAGGTATATTTTTGTTCCAAAACTTTATTAGGTCTTTTTTTACTGCTAGAATTTATCAAAGAATCTTTCTCAATCTTTTGTACTTTTGCTAATGCTAACTCCAAAATCAATTTCTTATACCCCAAGCTTCAAATCTACACATTAAATCTTCAGCTTGAAATTCAAAGTCAGCATTCCCAAGCAGTTCCTGCAATCTTAAAAATTGCCCATAGGGAATCAAATAAATTAATGATTTTTTGATTGAAACTATCAGCTCTCAGAATGTTGTTTTTAGCCAACTCCTTTCTTGAAATTTTTAGTTTGTACCATATTTCTATTATCCACAAACAATGTTAGGTTGAGAAAATCAGTGGAAGACTGATTAAAATTATGTGTAAATTTTAAATTGACAGAGTTACTTCCATTAAGCCAATCCATAAACATGCCAAACTCTTCATGGGTGCCATTCCATACGTATAATATATCTATTCCAATGCACTATCTTGTTGAAAAACAGATTCTGTATCTGTGAGAATATAAAATTCTGTTCCAACACACCCAGGAAAAGGTTGGCATATGTTGGAGCCATTGCTGCCCCCATTGTAGTTCCTTGTAACTGTAAATAATACTCTCCACAAAATTCAAACAAATTATGTTTTAAAACAAACTCTAATGTGTGTAACAAAAACTCAGTCAGCATTTCTTTTATTCATAAGGTGTCAATTTAGATAGTATTCACATGCTCTGATGCCATCATTATGTAATGTACTGGTGTATAATGACTCGACATCTATACTTAACCAGTAATCATTTTCTCTCCAAATAAATCCTTTATGTACCTCTATAACATACATGATATCTTTTAAATATGATGTGACATCCAGTAAACAATACTGTAAAAAGAAATCAATAACTTGATTTAAATGATCTGACAATGAGTCTATCCCCAAAACAATAGGATATCCTGACGTGTTATCTAGACATTTATGGATTTTTGGCAGAATATAGATAGTAGGTGTAACTGGACTGTCATTCCATAAGAACTTGAATTCATTTTCAGTTATATGTCCAAATTTTTAGTTTTTTCCAGTAGTTGGCACAGTTCTTTCTTAAATTCTAACACAGGGTTAGTACTTGATCTTTTATATTTAGCCTGATCCTGTAATTGTTCCTGAACAATTGCAACATAGTTAACAGAGTCCAATAATACCATATTACCCCCTGTATCTGAGGGTTTAATTATTACTTGTAATTGTGTTAAATCTTTTAAAGCCTGTCGTTCTTCCCTGTTAAGATTCCATCTATGTTGCCCCATGTTATTAGTTTCTAGTATTTTTTCTACCTCGTGAAGAACCACTGTTTCATAACTTTTAATTAGTGAATTAGTGGTATTGAGACAGAATTCTGACACAGGTTTAAATAGTCTCTTTCTCAGTGATGAAATTTCATGATCATTCAACACCACCATATTTTCAGTTACTACTGTACATGCTTTACATTTTCTTGATATAAGGAATCCAAAATATCCAGATCTAAACTGTTTCCATCTGCAGCATTTCCTCATGAGTAGTTTCACTTAAATCCATTAACAAATTCACAATATTCATGTCAATATAAGTTGATTCCACTTCTTGGTCTATCTCTACCCCTGACCCCCAGGCACTACTGTATATATGGTATTGGTATCCTACATTCTTCAAAACCCATGTTTGCTTGATGTTTTTACCAAATAATTCTTTTAACCTTATTTTACAGAAAAATTTGTATAAATCAGTTTTAACTTTAAATTTATTAGTATTAGTTGGAACAAAATTCAAACCTTTTCCAACACCTTCGCTTTGTACATCAGTCAAAATTACCTTAGATAGGTTTATAATTTTAGTCCTTCTTGTTGCTGCTGCAGAGTTCTCTTTCCACCCCTGTTTTTTCTCCCCCATCTAGTCTTTTTCTTCCTTTCTGCCTTGCCTCTTTGCTTTTTAGATGTTCCGGATCTGTACTGATTGTTCTTTCTTGTGATAAAAGATAGCATGGGCAGAGATTGCACGCCTCAAATTTCATATTGAAGAGGAAATACATTATAAGAACCACCTGCCATTTCCCCAGCATCCAACAGAAAAACGTCGACCGCAGAGGGTAGTTGGTCCAGGAGGTTGGCAGGTGGTTAGGAGGAGCAAATCAGGTGCCCCATCACTCTCTGCTCTCCAACACATTACCTCCAAAACACATATAAACACTACAAACAGGTATCTGCCTCTATCTCTGAAATCAAACAAAGAGGCAGAAGACACTGCAGAGCAGGACACTCGAGCACAGGAGCTAGCACAACAATACTCACCCAAATCAGGAACCAAAACTAAACAAGCACAAAGGAAATCAAAAACTTCTGATCATAGAAGACTCCATGATTCGGGAGTTGATACCCATCTCCAGCCAGGGGTGATGGTCAGATGTCTCCCAGGTACATCAGCATGGAGAGACACTGACCACATTGCTAAAATTGTTCACAAAGCAGGAGAAAACATTGATGTCCTAGTACATAGGGACTAATGATCTCGCCAGCCGGTCAGTTGTGGAGACCAAGGAACACCTGACTAGGCTGGGTGACAAACTATCATCTATTTTGTCCGGCATCTCCTTCTCTGAGATCCTGCCAGTCTGGGAGAAGGGAGCAGATGGACGGAAGGTCAGAGAAGGGAGATAGGGAGCTAAACACGTGGCTCAAGGACTGGTGCCAGGAAAAAGGACACAGATTTGTAGGAACTGGCAACAGTTCTGGGAGCGAAAGTTCTTTAATTTGATGGACTGCATCTGACTAAAGAGGGAGTCAGTGCATTGGGGCAGACGTTTGACGCTTTGCAGAATATTTAAACTAGCAAATGGGGAGAGGGGTGCAGCATCCCATACGTTGAATGGAAGAACATCCTCCCCTCAGCTAGTGGTCAAACAGGAATTCAGCGTGTTTGCGCTCATTTGCATCACCAGGTAAGAAAAAGGTTTGTCTCCCCATACGATGCACAGGGTAATGCCAAACTTCACCCAACAACTAACACACAAAATCTGGCCAATGGAAAATCATGTACACAAATGCTCACAGCCTGGGAAATAAGATCCCAGACCTGCAGGCAATAATGTCAGAGGCTAAACTGGACATAGTAGCAATTAGTGAGACATGGTTTACCAGTAACCACACTTGGGAGACTTCAGTACCTGGCTATGTATTGTTCAGAAGAGACCGAGGTGCAAAAAGGGGGGGAGGAGTGGCCCTGTATGTTAATGAAAATATCAAAGCTACAGAAATTCAGAATACACATAAGGAGCCAGAAGAACTGTGGGTCACCCTGGAAACAGGAAATGGGACAGCATAAGAACTGGGGTTGTCTACAGGCCCCCAGACCAGAGGGAGGACATAGACACATTACTGTTAGAAGATATACAAAACATGACAGCTAAAGGGAGGTTCTGATAATGGGAGACTTCAACATGTCAGATACAGATTGGTCAATACCAGCAGGAACATCTGCCAGAACTAGACTCATAGTGGATTCCTTGCAGGGAGGGCCTCAAACAACTGGTACAGCAACCCACAAGAGACAGGGCTATCCAAGATCTAGTACTGACTAACAAAGAAGGGATCACAGATCTCCAGGTAGAAGGTCACCTGGGGGCCAGTGACCATCACATAGTATGGTTCAATTTGGCTACTACATCTAAATCATCCCATTCCAAGGCAAAAATATGGGACTTCAGAGGAGCTGACTTTGATAAGATGGCCAACAGAGTTAAGCTAGCCCTGGCAAAAAGAAACACAGGTGAGGAGGTACAGGCAAAGTGGGCAAGATAAGGATACAATACTTGAAGCAACATCCCATTGTGTTAGACAGAAAAGGAAGTGCAAAAGAAGAAGGAAACCACTTGGTTCTCAAATACAGTAGCAGAAAAGGTCAGAGCCAAAAGGCTGGCCTTCAGGAAATATAAGGAACACAGCGGGATGAAGATAGGGAGGCATACCAAACTGCCCTAAGGGAAGGCAGTAAGGCAGGCAAAGTCCCAAACTGAGGAAACACTAGCACGAACAGTAAAAGAAGGTGACAAGACTTTCTATAGATACATTAGTGAAAGGAGAAAGTCCAGAGGGGGTATTGCTAAGCTTAATGGAGAAAAGGGAGCATGTGAGGAGGAGGACCCTGTAAAGGCACCTATCCTAAATAGATACTTTTGCTCAGTATTTACTGAAGAGAAGGTAGGGCAGGGCCCACAGCTCAGCATCATGGACACAGGGGGGAGGGAGGTGAGCACTACTCCCTTCACAAAAGAAAGGGTCCTACAAGAGCTTGCTAAGCTCAGGGTGGATAAGGCAATGGGACCTGATGGCATACATCCCAGGGTACTTAAGGAGCTAAAGGAGGAACTAGCAGAACCATTAGCAGAATTGTTTAGTGAGTCTCTGAGCACAGGAGAGGTCCCAGAAGACTGGAGAAGGGCTCATGTGATCCTGCTCCACAAGAGTGGTAGCAGGGAGGAGGTGGAGAACTACATACCAGTCAGTCTTACCTCAGTAGTGGGCAAGATTATGGAGGCACTCCTTAAGGAAAGGATAGTGCAACACCTGGAATCCATAGGGGCACAGGATCCAAGACAGCATGGGTTTACAAAAGGAAGGTCCTGTCAAACTAATCTCATAGATTTCTTTGACTGGGTAACCAGAGTGGTGGACCAAGGGGAGCAGTTGATGTCGCCTACCTTGACTTCAGCAAAGCTTTTGACACTGTTCCACATAGAAGATTGATAAATAAGCTAGGTAGGCTCGGGTGGGTCAGAAGTTGGTCAACTGGGTGGCAAACTGGTTGACTGGCAGAAAACAGAGAGTGGTGGTAAATGGTATACAGTCAGAAGAGATGCAAGTCACAAGTGGGTACCTCAGGATCAGTCCTGGGGCCAGTCCTATTCAACATCTTCATTAGTGACCTCGCAGATGGACTAGAGGGTAAGGCTTGTCTGTTTGCAGATGACACCAAGATCTGCAACAGAGTAGATGATCCAGATGGGGTGGGCAGAATGAGAAGAGATCTGGATAAACTAGCAAAATGGTCAGAAGAGTGGCAACTGGGATTTAATGCAAAGAAGTGCAAAATCATGCACATAGGGAAGAGAAACCCTGAAGCCACTTATAGGCTGGGAGGGGAGTTGCTAGCAGTCACAAAGGAAGAAAGAGACTTGGGCATCATCATCACTGATGACCTAAAATCATCCAAGCAGACCTCTAAAGCAGTAGGTAAGGCTAGGGGGGTGTTAGGGTGTATTAGTAGGGCTATCACAAGTTATAAGAGGGAGGTAATAATCCCTCTGTACAAGACATTGGTTAGGCCCCATCTGGAGTACTGCATGCAGTATTGGAGGCCACACCTTCACAAGGACATTAACCAAATTGAGGCAGTCCAGAGAAGGGCAACCTAAATGGTGCAGGGACTGCATCAGAAGACATATGAGGACAGATTAACGGAGCTCAATATGTATACCCTTGAGCAAAGGAGAGAGAGGTGATATGATCGAGACATTTAAACACCTTAAGGGCATAAACAAGGTGAAAGAGTCTAACATGTTTAAATATAAGAAAATAGCAGGACAAGAGGACACAGCATGAGATTAGGGGGAAGCCGATTAAGGGGGAATGTGAAGAAATTCTTTTCACAGAAAGGGTGGTAGATGCATGGAATGGCTTACCACAAGAAGTGGTGGCTATGAATACAGTGCAGGGCTTCAAACAGGCATGGGATAGGCATAAGGGAGCAATACAAATGACTATGAATAGATATGTCACTGACAGAGCAAAGGCCGATGGCACATTTATAAGGTAGAAAAAGAAATGGGCAGACTGGATGGGCCTTGCGGTCCTTATCTGCCGTCAACTTCTATGTTTCTATAAAAAACAATCTTTATTAGTTCCTGATGTAGGTTAAGAATCTTCCATAGTTTGAAAATTTACTTTTTTCTTAATTGATCTTAAACATCCTCTACTATAAGATCTATTGTTCCTTGGCCAAGAATGAATGTTTCCCAACTTGTAATCATTATCATCTCTTTCTAATTTCCCCTGTTTTTTTTTAATTAATTCTTGTTCGTATTTATCCAATTTAATATTCAAGCGCTCGGATAGCTTTTTAAAATCCGAATGACTCTTAAATTTATTCACTTTCTCATATAATTAATTGATTTCCTCTTTTAATGTTTCATATTTCTCCCCATCTTCAGCAATTATCAACTCAATAAATATCCTAGAACAGGTTGCCACTGCCTTTTCCCAGTCAATCTTCCTTTTAAAATTCACTAAACACCACTTTTACTTAGATGGCTATGAATGCAAGATGAATGTAAGATCAATCTTAAATTGCAGTAGCACCCATGTTATATATGCATTGTGGTGCCCATGCAATTTATTATATATCAAGAGAATGAATCGCCCAGTGAAACAAAGAATACAAGAACACTTTTGAGATATTAGAACAGGGATGGTTCACAAACCTGTTGCTAAACACTTTGTTGAAAGCCATGAAGGTAACATTGAGGGTGCCAAATTTATGGCCATTGAACAAGTAAAATGTGGCTTTCGGGGTGGAGATCGATTGAATCTATTGCTGCAAAGGGAGAGTTTTTGGATTTTTAAACTACAATGTTTACAACCAAAAGGATTGAATACTGAATGGGATCTAAAAAGATTCCTTAAAAAAAGTAACAAATGGTAAAATCAAGCTAGATAATGAAAAATTTGATCCTAGTTATTATGTGATATTCATTCTTTCTGTTTTATTATTTTTAGTTGCAAATTGAAGTCCACTTTCTTCCTTTTCTATTTTCTTTGCATCATAAAAAAGTTTAAGAGCAAAGTTTGAACAGGTCTGTCTGCCTGAAATAATAAAGAAAAAAAGAAAGCAAGAAAGAAAGACAAGAAGTGTCTGAGATATGATTACCGCAGAAGTCCCAGTTCAGATGCAATTCCATTTAAGATATCAAGGGCCAGATAGTCAAAGGTTAGCCCCTGGCAGCAATTAGCACTGCCCAGCATGCAAACTTAGCCCAGAGTAAAATGCCAGCCATATTCAAAATGAATAGCCCGGGGCAAAACCAGGTGAATATAGCAAGCAAAGGAAGCCGGGCAAACAGGGCCAGGAGTGCAGGGCAAAAAAACAGCCCAGGAATAAGACAGCACTGAATATAGCACACAAGACAGCACTGAGTATAGCCCCAGGCAGGCAGTGCAAACACACAATGGAACACAGTGCAGAGACAGCCTGACCCTGGGGCACATGCGAGGGAACACATGCCGGAATGAGGTATCAGGAGCACACCACAGTGCTCACCCAGGAGGATGCCATACATTCACAGAAATGTCCAGCAACAACCCAGACCCATGTGGAGAACACCAGCAACAGTACAAAGCATGTGGAACCCCAGCACCCAAGAATGACACTGGACACAGTAAAATGCTGTAAACCAGTGTAATTAACAATAATGAAGAGTAAAGCAAACGGAAACACAACAGCAAATTAAATACAGAACAAAACAATGAACAAACCCCAGATTACAAAATGCCCCACCCACTACTGTACAACCCTCCCCACAACACAGAAACAGAACCAGAACATACCCACCAAGCCTCCCCAACACACAACCCCAAATGCCCACTACATAAAAAAAAAAGTCAAGCATCATTGGCATAAAAAGGCACACAAAGGAAAACATAAGGATGACAACAGATGGAAGGATGGGAAGACACAGGACAAGGGTGCAAAGCGGAGGAGAATGCACACAGGGACAGATGACAATAGGCAAGGAAGGGATAAATAAGTCCAGTGAGGTGGTGTGGCGAGGGAAGACTTCAAAATAACAGAGCATAACTAGTTGCCCGCCGGATCAGGGAGACGAGTGTCCAGAATATTCGCCACCCTCCAAGTCTTGGTTATAAGAATGGTCTGTTGTTCTATCAATGTCCGCTGCTGTCTCACAATTCTGTGCAGCAGGTCCTCTGTGCCCTGTGATTCTTCTGGCCTCGTCACCTACAGCGATGCCCAGAGTGGACCTACAAGTGGAAGGGTGAGATCATGAGGACAGTACACCAGACAGGAGGCAACTAGCAGCCAACTTTTGCCATACAGAGATGGACAGCATGTCCCAATGGGCTATCCCTGGCGGCGTTGAGTTCTGCAGTGGTGGGACAACATGGAAGCTTCCCACAAAGCAGCACAGGGCAACACAGGCACCAACATAAAACCCAACACGGATGATGACAGCGATCCTTACAGCAGCAGGGAACATGTGACACCACCCACCATGATACAGCACACAGCGAGACACGGCAGTCACACAGCTGGAAACCCAGAGAGTTGAGTGCAAGGGACATGCCACGACATGCACAAGGGCGTCCACACTTTGGGACATGCTGCCCACCCACACGTGGAAATGTACAGTAATGCAGAGTGCAGAACAACAACAACAACAGGCATGCAGGAGCATCAATGAACAATGACAGTGGCCTGCCAATGACCGACTCAGGCCAGGGGATAACAGTCAGCCAGGGCACAGACACTGTCAGTGAAGGGCCTTCACATGCCACCAGGCAATACCACTGAAAGCATACCACCCAACTGAGACATGGTACATGGAAGTGTCCCCAACCCACATAACAGGACCCCCCTCCCCCACACAGTGAGTACCACTTCCACAGCAGTACACGAGGTCCCTGCACCCTAATTGGTACCCTCAGAGGTACACCGTAGACAGCTAATGCTTAGGTATAGGTTATACTAATACTTAGGGCTAAGGGCATCTACAGGATAAGAGTAGATGTCAGGATATGAATGTATATTGTTGTAATCCACTTTGCTTGCTAATATATGTATATATTTTACCATGTATTTTCTGTCTGTTTGTTACTTGTCAGATGCCAAGACACCTGTCCTTGAAGTAATTATAATATGTAAGATGGCATTGCCATCTTTTGGTGATTTGTACCACTACATGTAGTTATGTAAGACTCTGTATAAGAACTCTTTTGTTCTCAAACTGATGACTTTACAGAATTGTATAATGTTATCTCGGACCGTGGAGCCACTTCTAATTTAGCCAACAGGTCTCATCTCTGTAACTAGAAATGTTTCTATCTTTTGGTAACCATAGTAATTATCATAGGTATATAATGTAATGCACAGACTTTGCACCTCGGAGACTCGAGAGACCCAAGAGACTACAGAGAAACCTCAAGGTGTAGGGAATGCTTAGCACTGGCTCCCGGTTCGTATTGGTAAGAACTGCTTAGGGCAACTGTGACTTATCCCTTTTGTAGTAATAAACTTGTTTATTACTCTAATGCAACTTGTTTGTGATTACTTGCATTCCCAATATCGTCAAGAATCTGAAAGTGAGGTTTAGACCTCTCAACAAATTGGCGACCGTGTGCAGGCAATATTTGGAGTTTGTAAGTTTTCACTTGTTGCTTAAACTTTTTCCTTTCCCACGGGGACAGTAGGTGTACATTCCCGTACCACCTCTCCCATTTTTAAAACCAGTTTGCAGTCACTCGCAAAGTCTGGCTGACTCTTTGGGTGTGGTCGATGCCGTCTCAACCCACTCCATAGCAGCTTTGAATTGCAAGCCTGCAACTCATACAGTAGCCCGGCTGTGTTTAAAGTACTCATGTTGTGGATCGATACGCAGCACGCTGTCTTTTTCATAGTTTGAATTTTCGTTCCCTCCCACACAATGGCCACAGTATCAGATATCTGCACAGAACTGAGACTCGATATCTCAAACTTTCTTGCCTCCCATGGAGGATGGGCTGACTTCACACGGGATGCACGTCAATCCGGTAACCCTGTGCTGGGGATTTCAACCCAGTACGCAGAGATGCGACAATCAACCAATAAGCTTCACGCTAAAGGGTTGATGGTCGCCGCTCTCTATGCTGCTTTGGAAGCCTCCGAAGCGAGGTTTCGAACCCTTGATCTGCAGATCTCATCTCTTAAGCAAGAAATGGGTTTGCAGGAAACAGAATGTATTAGACTGCAGCAGAACTTGGAGTACGAGCTTCAAACTCTGCGGAATGAAAAGGATTCACTATTGCATCATTCAGCACAGGCTGGTGAACAAGAACTATGTATGTTGAAGCAGGAGTGTGAAAGTTTGAGACAGGATAAGAGTCAGGTTGTGCAAATGAATGATTTGCTGAGTGCTGCGAATGCTCAGTTGAGTGATGAAATGGGTGAGCTTCAGGACGAGATCAACCAGGTACGTAATGACTTAGAAGTAGCTTACAGGGACAATCGTGAATTGAGCGCCGCGTATCGAGTTTTGCAAAAGCAAAAGCAGGATCAGGTTGATTTGGATGTTGCAAGTGTGAATCATGAAGAATGTAGAACTAAGATGGCGACACTGCGCCATCAGCGAGAGGTTCTGGTTGGCCATGTTAAGGCAATGGGGGACGTAGCCCCTGCCTTTCATTCATCATCAGAAGGGGAGTTATCTGATGATGACATTTCACAATACAACGCCCAGTCACACCCCTACTATGGCCCAGACTCCCCACCCAGCCATCCACAGCATGGCAGGTCCCCGCCTCCAACTCCAGAGGTCACACGTCGACGACATTGTGATGCTCATCATGGGAAGTGCCATCATGGCAGCGCCCATGATGGGGGGGAGCAGGCTCAAGCCTGGTCCCGATGGCGTCTCCAGTAGCCGTTATTAATGTGGAAGACAAGCAAGAGATGGAAACCATGATTGAGAGAGTGATAGGCAATGTACCCCTTCCTGAAAGGAGTATGAGGGCTATTAAGACACAGATTAGACAGCTTTTTCAAGAAGCTGGCACTCAGGAAGGTATTGTCTGCACTGCAGCTGATGCTGCAGCTCGTGCAGCCTTGGATGGTGCCCGAGACACTCTACCTTTGCCTGATCGACCACCTACTAATCCCCTGCAAATGGTCTACTCTGTTCAGCAAATTGCTGACAGCATCGGACGGATGAGCCCGTCCGACAACCTCAGCTGTCACTTGGAAAAGGTACACTCTAAATGCGAGATGCTCAGCCTTGCTGCAGAATATCAGGTCCAAATACTATGCCAGACCATCGATCCTGGTTTATGAGCCAAACTCCCATAAGCTGTTCACCAGGATGGGAACGCTACCTTTGACGAGGTTGCAGCTGAGCACATTTCTGTTCACAGTCCAGGTGTAGTAGGAGTGATGCTGGCATACTCGGTGAAGCAGAATGCAAAAGAAAGCCCAGCAACTTACCACCAGAGACTCTGGATGGCCTACCGAGCAGGAAAGCACCTGGCACAAGAAGCTGCGGATGTAGATCTTATTGAATATAAGACCCTGTTCCTTAGGAACATGATTCCAGCAGTAAGAGAAAAGGTAGAGCCAACCACTTACCCAAATATAGATAGGTTTGCCCGATATTCTTCAGAAAACCGAGAGGGTGTATCAACTGTACATCCATGATTTTGGGTTCCGATTCCAAGAAGGTAGCTGCCATGGATCCCACTTCGGGGACCACGACACACTATACAGTGGAAGGGCGGGCCCAACACCAGCAGGCCCAACATCCGCCGGCCCCTCCAGCTGGTACTCAACACCCCCAACAGGCCCAGCAACAACAATAGCAGTGGGGTGGGAACCGGAATTGGCATAAGAATAGGAAGCATAAGGGCAGAGGTAAACCACAACAGAGAACGGGTCCCTCATATATGGAGATAGCTAAAGAAAATCAGAAATTTCGAGAGCTCCTGGGACAAGTGCATTCTGTAGCAGATGCTGTTCCTGCACAGACCCATGCAGTGGTACAACCGGTAGCCCAGACCACAACTGGACATGGAGACACCGGAAGTACAGGCCCTCAGGCCCATACAAGCCTGAACCCAGAAGCTCCTCCCCTATATAGCATCAGTACAGCATGGTGAAGTCATTCACGCAAGCCAGGCCCAACCTCTGCATGCTTCCAGCAGTATGGATAGACAATTACAGGCCCCAGTCTGTATTGTAAACAAGCTGGTCTTGGATACAAATGGAAGGCCCTGCACCGAGGCCGAGGTTGGGGGCTGCCAACTGGTAGTCTTACTAGATACAGGCGCAGCTGAATCTGTGTTACATGACGAACACCCGGACAAGTCCCCTTGGTCTACCAGACTGAAGACCAATATGTCAGAAGTCGATGGCACTAGGCTGCCTGCATACCATTCTCTACCCTTACTGGTAGAGCTAGGCCACTTGAATGCCTCACATACTTTCCACTAATGGTACTGCATTATTATCCTAGTATTATAGGGATCGACTTCCTTGCACCACATGGCTGTGTGGTGAACTTTGCTAATATGCTACTGATACAGATTCAAGGTCAATACCATACCATTTTGATTCCTGACTCACATGTAGTGGCAACGATATCTGCCAATGACAAAGAGTATGACGTCATAGATTTGTTCAAGAATCATGAACTTTTTCCAAAACTCTTACCCATTCTGCAATGACATTTGGAAGCGTTTGCAGTTAACAAACATGACTGTGGTAGAATGCACACCATCATCAAGGTGCCAGGCCCAGCACATGAAAGGCAAAGGCAATATCCTTTCCCAAATGAGGCCTTGCCTTCCCTTAGAGAAACGATTAAGTCACTCCTTAAGCAAGGAGTAATCAGAACTTGTGTTTCCAATGCTAACTCCCCAGTGTGACCCGTGAAGAAACCCACAGGTGCCTGGAGACTTACTATTGACTACAGGAAACTGAATCAAGTCACTTCCAGTTGTTCCCCAACAGTGGCATCAGCACCAGATGTGCTACGACTTCTAACCCCTGACCTGAAATGGTTCAGTGCCCTGGACATTTCCAATGGTTTTTGGTCATTGCCATTGGCCCTTAAGAGTCAATATAAGTTTGCCTTCACCTTTGAAGGAAGACAGTACACGTGGACTTGCTTGCCACAAGGATTCCATAACAGTCCATCCCTCTTCCATCTCCACATGATGGATGCCCTTGAGAGTTTCTCTACCCCCCAATGTCTCTTACAATATGTGGACGACCTGTTGCTGGCCACAGCCACACAGGAACAACATTTGGATCTCTTGGATGAACTATTGACTCTCATTCAGAGAGCAGGCCTGAAATGTAACCCAGCAAAAGCACAATTATGTCAGAAAGAAGTGCTCTTTCTGGGTCTAAAAATAACAGACCAAGTTCAAAGCCCTACCTGGAAGAAAGTACAGGGATTACAAGACTTGCCATTGCCTACCAGTGTGGCAACTCTTCGAAGGTTTTTAGGCATGGTAAACTATTCGCGAGATTTCATTTGTGATTTTGCTCAGAAAGCTGCTCCTCTGTATGAATTACTCAAAAAGGATGTACCATGGACTTGGGGCCCTATTCACACCCAGGCTGTGATGTCACTGAAGCAGGCCTTGGCCTCCGCCCCAGCACTGGTGAACCCCAATCCAGCACTGCCATTCCATCTGGAGTGTGCCACCTCTGACATTGCCATGTCAGCAGTGTTGGCCCAGAAGGTACATGGCACCCTGAGACCCATTGCATATGCCTCACAGCTCTTGACCCCAGTGGAGCAGAAGTACAGCCTTTGTGAAAGGAACCTTCTGGCCACCTACTGGGCTGTCAAGCACTTCTTGTATATCATTGGGTACTCACCACTGATCATTAACACTAACCATACACCCACCACCTTTTTGCTTTCAGACAGAGTGAAGGATGGGTCAGTCTCTAATACCAGGCTGACACACTGGTCACTTCTTCTCCAGGACAGAGATATACAGGTACAACCAACTAAAGTTCCATCTATGCTAGACCATGGCCTCCTTTTCCAGGGAGAACCCCATGACTGTACACTACAGTCACCTGATCTTCCTGATCCAGGTCCTTTCTTCCCTGCCACGCCACAAGTACTCGAGAGTACCTCTTTGTGCCATATCTTTACTGATGGTTCAGCATCTTACTATCAGAGAGAACAAATTGCAGGGATGGGTATCTTGGTGATATACCCTAATGGGAACACTGTCAAGATATCTAAGCGCTGTAGTGTAGCCTCATCACAGTATGCAGAGATGGCAGTGGGTGGCCTGTGCCCTCGAGTTCATCCAACATGAAACCGGGGATACCATCATTTTTACAGACTCTAACTGGGTTTGTTGTTCCCTTACAGAATTTCTTTCTTTCTGGCAGAACTCCTTCCTCTTTTCTGATGGCAGTCCAGTGAAGTACAAAGAATTGGTAATATACATCCATGCACTGGCACAGAAATTTGCACACAAACTTTATGTACACAAGGTCAAAGCCCACTGTCTCCATGATCCCTATCATGCTTTCAATGACATAGCAGATACCCTTGCCAAGGAAGGGGCCTGGGGGGGGGGGAGTTTGGATGATGGACCATCCAGAAGCTAATGCAGCTGTACATGTTGCAGCACTCAAGAAGAAATCTGAATCTTTTCCCCCTTGGACCTTTCAGCAGCCCAACATCTGGACACTGAACTTAAAGAGGTGTTCAGATTCCATGACAAAGGTACTGAAGAAAACCTTCCTACACACAACCCCTATCGAAGACATGAAGATAAGTTGGGCTTGCCACCCGATGACAAACTCATTTGGTTTCAATCAGATGACACTACCACTAAGTTGTGGGTAGTTCCCAGACATCTAAGATCTGAATTTTTGCACCAAGTGCATGGCATTCCTACTGGTGGACACAAGGGAGCAGAAAACACCCTTCAATGACTTAAGACCACTGCCTGGTGGCCTGGTATCACCAAAGATGTTAAACAATACATAGACAACTGCCTTGTTTGTGCACAAAACAATCCCATACCTACCAAACAAAATGCCAAACTTTTACCACAAAGACATTCTGGCCCTTGGCATGCCATTCAAATTGATTTTATTGGCCCTCTGACCAACACCAGTAGAAACAATAAGTATGCTCTTGTCGTAACCGACCTTTTCTCTATGTGGGTGGAAGCTTTCCCCACTAAGACATACATAGCAAAGACTACTGCCAAAATCCTGGTGGAACAGATTTTCTCCAGGTGGGGTCTGCCTCTAAAGGTAGACTCTGACAAAGGAACCAGTTTTACAGGTGAGTTGATGAAAGAATCTCTTGAACTCCTTGGAGTTCAGCAGAAGTTCCACATACCTTATCATCCTCAATCCTCAGGTCAAGTAGAAAGAGCCAACAGACGGATTAAGCAAATGCTTTCCAAATTTATTGAGGACAATCCCAAAACTTGGGATTCCCTATTTTCTTTACTCCTTATGGCAATAAGGGGCACACCCTCAGCCACCACCCAGCTCACACCCTTTGAGGTGATGACTGGTAGACAGATGAGATTACCTGAACACCTGTTGTTTGACCTGCACACCCCCACTGCAGACTGCGTGTCTGTGGACCAGTATGTGGAAAAACTCAGAAAAGACCTCATACACACACACACTTGTATGCTGCAAACTGCAGGGGCAAGGCCCAGCAACAATCCAAGATACAGTTTGACAAACACGCACAAGAAATGGATTGGCAAGTTGGAGATCAGGTAATGGTACTTCGATTTGCACATCCCAGCCACTCCTTCTCCAATAAACGGGAAGGCCCATACCCCATTGTCAACAAGCTCAGTCTGGCAGTCTATCAAGTTAGACTCCTACACAACAACAAACTGACTGACAAATGGCTGCATCCAAACCAGCTGAAACTGTATAAAGGAGTTTAAATTACTTTTCCTAACCCCATTGGGCAGAATTGTACTAATATACTAATCTTTGATCTTCCTTTTCAGGTACACTGACAAGATGGCTATCTTGTTCCTTTATTTCCTCCTCTCAGGAGTGATCCCCTGCATCCAAGGCACGGTACCACACCTCCTACGACACCTCAACCCTCCAGCACCTCCTCCAGAGGGAGTATCCATCAATATACCTGATAGTATGATCACTGTCCAGGAAGGTTCCGATGCTTAACTCACTGCCTCGATTGTTGTTCCTGACAAATCTACCCTTCAAATTGAGTGGCAAACCACATCACAAGGACAAATCCTCCCTGTGGCCAAACTCTCCAAAGGAACTTTTCAGGGTTGGCCCAATGCTAAATTATCCCCAAATGGTTCACTGTCCTTGTTACAAACTGCACTATGACATTCTGGTTTGTATAATATAACTGCATCAATAGATCCTTCTTACTGTAATTCTCTGTCTAAAGATTCTGCTTGCAGATTTTGTGCTATACATCACATGGCTTCAGTGGCCATGTACCTTTCTGTGTTACCACCTACTGATAAGCAGCTTTTGGAATGTCCAAAACATAACCCTGGTCCCTGAAGTGGTCTCACAGCCATTGCCCTCCCAGGTTCTTTGATTAATAACTTACAGTTTATGCATATACCTGTTTTGTTTAATCTCACTTACTGGAATATGAAAGAGTTTGGTATGTGTCACAATACTAATACATCAGCTTTTTATAGTACATTATTGCTTGATAGTTCAGCTGCATTTCAGATTCATATGCAAGATCCGTTTGCTGGGGTCTACTCCACTGAACATAGAGGTAACTTCAGGAGGAAGCCTTCTCCTGATAATTTTAAACGTAACAAACGTCAAGTTGACAGTTCTGATGTCACGGGTGCAACAGGTACTGTCACAGGTCTTTTTGGTACGGCTATGTCTATCTGGAACAAAGCAGACATTGCTGCTATCAAAAGTCATTCTGCTAAATTCTCCACTGGCTCAGTTAATAATGATTTACCTCCATTGTTGCATGGTGTGGATGGCCTTAGTCAGGAAGAAAGATACACTGTATACAACATGCACGACATTACCATAGGAGCCAGGTTTGTAAAATGTTTGGTGGGGCCCAGGGGTCAGAGGTCAAGGCCCAGCCCAGGGGTCAAAGGTTAACCATCAGGTTTTAGATGTTAAAGCACCAGCTACACCAACCATGATCTGAGGTCACAGGTCTACCCAGCACCATCAGGGGTCTATGGGAGCAGGGAAGATTGTATGATACTGTGGGTCTCTGCATGTTTAGACCCTGGCTGGTCCCCTTGGTAGGGAAAAGTTATTTTGTTAGACAGGATGCCATTGTCCCGGGTGTAACAGTCATTTTGGGGTTGGAGGTTTCCCTAAGAAACTTTATTTATTTTGCTGTTGTGTGTGAATGTTAATAAACCTTGTACTTACCATGTGGTGTGTTTTATTGTGTTGTGGTCTTCTTTCTTCCTTTCTTGTTTTTGCTGCTGGGTGGGACTTGGAGAAGGTGTTTGTGACTGAGGTGTCTTCTGGTCTTTCTTCTAGTTTTGGGTGAGACTTGAACAAGGTGGATGTTAGGCACAATGAGCAGTAATACACATCAGAACAGTTTACCAGCCAAATGAAAAAAAAAATACTGAGCTAAAACCTCCTCTCCCAATAAATTGAAACAGGTAGTGTAGGCCAAAAACAGGCAGAAGTCGATTTTTTAAGTAAATTATAATTATTTAATTACACTAGGGGTTTCAATTTGCCCACTGTGGTCTGCTGAGTGAAACAGCCTGCCTGAAGCGTAACTGTAACTTCTCCTGCTGTCTAGCTGATGTGTGTGTGAAGGTTGTTTCAATTCTACAGGTCCTCTACTGGTCCCAGTGGTGCAGTGCATCACTCATTCGGAGATTATCAGCAAGTTTTTTTTATTTACTGTTCAGAGTTATTGAATTTGGATTTTCCTTGCTTCCAAGTTCTGAAGCCACAGCCACATTACATGTATGTACTAGACATCCACTCTACAGGTAGACCACTTCTGTCTGATACAGTTTTTCACATGGTGCCAACTGCCAAGACAATTGGATGTTCTTTCAGTACAGCTGTAGGCTCAAGCTGCTGGAGTGATATATTGGACAAAGTAGTCATGCGAGGATCATCTGTTTGTAACAGAAATGCTTTTTGCAGATTCTGGAGCTAGCTCAGAAAAGACAAAGTGCTTGCTTCAATATTTTATCTAGTGTCTGCATTGTATGTACCAAGATCATCTGAATGCTGCATATATTTAGTTTCACATGAAGAAACAGCTGAAGATGTACAAGGTGTCTTGATGAAATGCACTTTTGAAGTTCTTCTGAAAATTAGCAGTACATTGTGAATGTCGAAGGGTGTCTCACCTTTTATGTATTGAGTGCCTTTATGGTCATGGAACACTGTTCCAACAAGGAACAACTTCAAGTTGTTTTTAAAGGACTGCAGGATACATACCAGTTAGAAACAGAAGAAGTCATCTAAACACTGCCACTGTGTTTTAGAACAGTAAGACTAAGTAGTGAGACCATCTATAACATTAGCCACCTTTGCTGGAAATATATCCATTTCTTTTCGGTAGGAGTAGGCAGCAGCTGTATGGTGCAGTGTTCCTGGTGTGTGGCTCATCAACCGAATGCTTGTGGTACAGTTTCGGTGCCAGTCTTGGTCTTATGTGTGTATTGTTGCTCATTCATCATTCAGTCTTTTTTCCTGGTTGTCTTGTTGTTCCGGAGGTCACGTGCACATTTGGTTGCTTTCTTGTTGATCAGGTCAGCAAGGATCACATGCTCAATAATCATATGAAGAAGTCAGCAGAAGAAGTCCACTTGGTCTATCAAGTTTGCTTGTATGGTCCACAGCTTGATCCAATATCTGTGCCCTCCCTGACTCCCCAGTCTTCCCATCCTGCCTACCCATGGTCCTTACCCTATGCTTGTTTCAGCCTGTTAAAGCTTCCCACTATCCTCAACAAGATTACCTACTCTTGCAGTGTATTCCAAGTGCTCACCACCCTGTCTGAAGTGCTTCCTGACCTCCCTCCCTCCTAAACCTCACACCCTTCAGCTTAAACTGTGCCTCCTCATGTTGTGGCTGCTGATCACTGAGCCTAAAGACACTCTCCTTAACGACCTTATTTTTCCTTGTACTTGAAGGTCCCAATTATGTTTTGTCCTTTTTCTCTCTCTCAATCCCTCTCTCTCGATCCCTCTCTCTTGATCCCTCTGTCTCTCTCTCGATCTCTCTCTCTCTCTCAACTTCCAGGGAGTACATGTTCAGTGTACATGGAGTACATGATCATGTGCCATTAAATTGTCTGCTTGTCATGGGACTTTTTGATGTCTTCTTCCCAAGTTTATTTTCTTCCTCATCCTCCTGTTCTCCATCTTTTTTTTTTTTTGGTTTATAAATATAAATGCTGTGTCTGAAGTTGGGCTGATCATATACTCCTGGGCTGGTCTATGTCCTTCTGAACCAACCCGTACCACCTCGGTGGGCCCCAGTTGTCAATCCCCATAGTCGTTCTGGCCAACGTTTCTAATTCTGTGTTTTGTTTTATTTAAGACCTCCACAGTTCCAGTTTCTTGTCATGGTCCTTTGTACCATTGTCTTTAGTGTCATCCCCCAAAATGTTGCGTTAAGATAGGGACATACAAAATTGTTAGCAAATATAAGCCTACTGGTCTATGTAGTCGGCTTGAGTGTGCAGCACTGCAGTCTTTCAGACTGCAGCTTCCCCCCTTACGCCGATTCTACTGTTGTATCCTTTATTCTTAGTCTTTGCTCCCTTATTCTTTGAACCTTCCCTCTGTACCTCACCTGTCCCAATCCATTTTGAAGCTGCCTACTGTCCAGTGATAACACCACCTTTGGTAATACAGTATGTTACAGCCTGCCACCACCCTTTGAGTGGAAAGGTGCATCCTCATTTCCCTCCTTAATCTGCCTCCAACCTCTGACTGTGCTCCCTGGTTAACCTTCCACATTTTAAGATGAAAATATTTGTAGTTCTCACTGCTTACTGTAGTCTATTCATACCCTTTAGGTACTGGAAAGAGTGTGTATTATATCCTCTGTCTCCCTTCTGTCCAGGGATTACATGGTGTCTCAGACTCAGTCTCTTAATAAGGCTCATCTCCAAATCCCAGGATCATTTAACTTGTGAAGTACAGTTATGCTTTAGGCCCCTTATTTTGCTAGCAGACCTTTTTTTAGCTCAGTATTTTGTGTTTTCATTTGGCAGCTACCTCATTGTAGCTGCTTTTTTTTTTGGTCAATGTCAGTGTCAGTGGCTCAATAGGTAAGGTATCACACGCACCTCTGAGGCCTGGGAGATCAGAGGGCTGTGGGTTCAGTTCCCACACCTGGCACTTGGGTTAATATCCCAGTACTGACACTGTAGTGCAGCATGAGAGGGGTGCTGCACTTCTGAGGTGCCGTCTTTTGGATGACACGTTAAACTGAGGTCCCATCTGCCTGGATTGGCGGTAGTTCAGGTGGACATTAAAGATCCCATGACACTTATCGAAAAGAGTAGGGGAATTTTTATTATTTTAACAAACAAAATACAAACAGTGCTAAGTCACACAAATAATATACAAATCATGTATTAAAACAAAAGCAAAAAATTATTACAGTCATACATTACTAGATAATTGTGAAAAGAACTATGTATAAATTCCCCCCCCAACTTAAATGAGTAGGGGAATTTCCCTGGTGTCCTTGCCAAATTTCCCTCATTCACTAAAAATACCACCAACAGTTTCATCTGGTTCAAGGTCAGATGGCATTCATCTGTATCCCCCTCCTCCGGGTCGTGCCTGAAAATTGGCAGGATTTGTGTAGTGGTAAGTTAACCAGCTATAATGGTGAATGTGTTGATGCCACCCTGTGATATGCAATTTGTACCACCATGGTACAGAATGAATCACCATTAAAGTATGTTGATAGTCATGTTACCATAGAAAACACATCTATTGATGTGATGTTAAACAAACATGATTATATGGTGTACCCAAGAAATCGAAAAGGTGATTGCAAACTTCTGGGCTGCAAGAGCAACATCTGTGTGACTCTAGAGAAGATGACAGTGTCACAAAACAGTAGAATGAAAATGGATGAGAAAACATGGGCATATGGACACAAAAAACCAGTGTCCCCAGTGCTGCCTTCAACCTCAGTCAGAGATGAACAGGCACACTTTACAAAGAAGTAATAATAGTAGTACTTAACTGTACTGTAACTGTAACAACTGTGACTTAGTGTCTGAATGCCGTAGATGAACTGAACAAGGATACTGTCATTAGCAATCATGAACTTCAGGAGAAGTGGAGAAAACCTTATAGTACAATCACAAATGGATGAGAAAACATGGGCATGTGGACACAAACAACCAGTGTCCCCAGTGCTGCCTTCATCCTCAGTCAGAGATGAACAGGCACACTTTATAAAGTAGTAGTAGTACTTAACTGTACTGTAACTGTAACAGCTGTGACTTAATGTCTGAATGCTGTAAAGGAAGCAAAAAGCAAGTATACTGTTATCATTATCATTCAGAGTAACTTCAGTTAACTGTCAAATTACACCTCTTCAACCCTGGCAGGTTGCAGCCATTGTCTAAAATTCCGCAATGCTGACTGGTGTTTCATGGCTAGAATATGTAATAAGACTGAAGACTTGAGCATGTCCAACAGCCAGCCCAGCCCACATAACGATCTATTGTTTCAGAGGATCAAACATCTTCTTCCTAAAGGATATTCGGAAAGAACACATTTGAAAAGTGTTATTGTTTCCTGTTGTGTATGCCATATGGACATACTCCGCAATACATGAATTATAATGAGTTCAAGCTAGTAAAGAGAAGATGACCTATATTAGAAAACTGCTGCCTGCATACATCAATAATTTATCATAGTCCACCTATAGTGCATATAACACTTACACTTGCCACTTGATTCTTGAAGAGCAAAATCAGTGCGGCATTGTTCAGTTTGCAAAATGAACTAATTGAGGAGACTGTCAATGTCAATTTCTTCAGTCAGTTGCTTGTGAACATGCAGCACTGCCAAGTGATTGAGTCGGTCTTTGCTCATAGTGGTTCGCAAATAATTTTTTAGTCTTCGTAGGCAGCTAAACGATAGCTCAGCAGTGCATGTTGTTGCTGGAATCATATAGAACAACTTCAGTAGAGTTGCAACTTTGGACAAGACATCACTCAACTCTTCATTTTCTTTCAGAAAGGTCTTCACTTCACTCACAGAATCAAGCACACAATTTCTTGATTTTGAAATGTCACTCAGCATTTGTAAATGAAGAACTAGTCTGTCCCTGTTTATCTCATCCTTGAATACTTCAGTAACATGGTCAGTTTCTTCTTGTGATCCCATGACTGCTTCAGAGATATGCTTCTCCAGTTTGATTGCAGATGTGAAGCCTTCTGATGAAAAGCGATGCTTGATCGCAACCTTGCATGCATCGATTACCTAAAATATTGTTGACGAAAATAATGTTTGGGGTCAATGTGGTTATGTCCAGAGCTTCCTTCATCAAGCCATCTTGGTGGTCTGCATTTTCTCGGAAGTGAAGGCTCCTCTAAATTGAGAGCTTGTGCCTGCTCCAGTGTCGTTTCCCAGAAGTGACTGTATGATGAGTCACTGCGCATCCCATTCAGCACCTCTTGCAGTATCTCAATCTTTTTAAGGATGTTGGACAGTGAGAGCTTTGGACTCTGAATTTTTGCATTGACTTCTTCCAAAGGACCCATCACTTTCACAATTACTTGTAATGTAAAGTAGATGGGAAAAGACTGGAGTTGCTTCAAGAAACCACTGCATTTTGAACCAGTCATTAGCACACGTTTCACTGAATTCTTCCAAGCAGTTAATCATGGCCTCATAACTGCAGAGCAAAGATAGGATACTGCTGATCCTCAGTGTCCACCTTGTTGGGCACAATGGATGAAAAGAAGGCTGTGTTTCATCTTGAAAGTCTATAAATGTTGACAGGTGCTTAGGTGACTCCCTTATGGCATTTATGAGATCCTTCATCAGTGAAAAGCAGTTACGACACGCCTGAATATTTTGCAGTGCATCCTGTGTGGCAAGATTCAAGGAATGGGCAGTAACAGTGAATAAATACTGCTCTTGGTTCTCTTTCTTTCACTCTGGCTTGCAGTCCAGTGAATTTTCCTGACACATTACTGGCTCCATCATAACACTGACCCCGACAATCAGAAAAAGATAAGTCAAACCTCATCAGCATGTCTTCCAGAATTTTGAAAAGGGTTGCAGCATCAGTTGCATCAGTGTGGTAGAATCCAAGAAATTCTTCATGAGTTTCCCAATCTTCATTTGAAAAGTACCTTAAGGAAAAACTTATTTGTTCCTTCCAAGATAAATCTGCAGTCTCGTCCATCAAGATTGCATAATACTTAGAGCCCTTGATCTTCTTTACAATTCTGCATAGTACTGACATTGCCATCATTTCAAAAATCTCATTAAGAATATCATGCGATAGCCACTTGTATTTTGTATGACTAAGCCATTGCTTTAATTCATCTGAATCTGTGCTGCATAGCTGCAACACCTGCATCAGGTTTGAATCAGTGTCTGTATGTCCCTGTATCGCTAGTCCTTGCTTGGCAAGGTAGCAAATGCTAGTAAATATTTTGTGTAAGGCATCCCGTGCTCTTTGCATTTCTTTCTTGTAACTGGCAGACATCAGTGCAGATACGTTTGTTTGAGATTGTAGGGCAGTACTTCATTACAGCTTTCTGACACGTTGATTTTTCATGTGATGTGAAACCACGCAATGCATGTTTCCAATCTTCAAATCCAGATGAAATAAAAGCTGGTTCAGCTTTTGTGGAAAATGTTAACAGCTTATTTTCTGAGCATGTCTTGCAAATTGAACAAAACACTTTGTCTGACTGCTTGTGATACTCTAGCCAGGTAAACTTTGCTAACCAAGACTGCTGAAAATTTCTTTTTGTCTTTGTCTTTGAGGCTGCACCTTCTGCATGTGTCTCTTCCTCTGACACTTCAGTTTGCAAAGGTACTGAATCATTAGACATGGAGCAACCTTGCCCTTCTTCTGCAGTGTCACTGTCCTTCTGTCGCACTTTTTTTATTACATATCTATCCATATTGTGCAGTTGGCTGTTCAATGAAAATATAGGCACAAAGAATTATTCAGCACACACACTGACTGCAATACTGCTTGGCCTACAAATGTCTACCAGAGAAAGCTTGCATAACAGTGGCATGGCACTTGCTTTGACATCAAGTGGATTAAAGTTATGGAGTGTGTGAGAGGAAATAAAGTATCAGAATCAGCATCAGCATACTAAAATGAAGTATTCCCCAGGTCAAAGAAGAAGAAGAAGAAGGTATGTAGCATTTTTCATACACAATATATGTAATGTAACATGCTTTACAAGCGATGCTAGACTGGTAGTGCAGTGATAACAGTGAAAAACTTGAAGTTAGATATTCCCCAGAAGTATCTTTATTCATGGTGGAATCCTGCAGAATTAAGAAATGAAAACATGAGCCTAATAGACTCATTAGCATGGGGACAGGTGCAAAAGGTGCAGCCGCAGGTGAAGGCTGGCAGCCTGAAAACATATCAAGTTCACTTCAGAGGTGCCAGGCTGCAGTCCTGGAGTAGAAATGAAGCTCCACAACTGCAATGCAATGTAAAGCTTTTAAACAGCAAATGTTGACCACAGTAGGACCTCACACCACAGCCATGTAGCCCCAGCACTTCAGGAGTGATCCCTTTGTCAGGTGCCATTCATTTCAATGGGGCGTGCCCCCACGCTCCCCCAGTCACATCATTTCATTACAGGCTTGAGTGCAGTGGCATGTCACCAGCAGTGCCAGAGCTTTCAGAATCAGTTGGACAGCATACACAAATCTCAAATTCCCAGTGAAAATCCTCAGACATGACAAAAAAGTAATTCCTTAAACCAGGCTGGAGGAATAAATATCACTGAGGGAAGCAGATACCACAATATGCGAGTAGCTGCCCTATATCGGAACCTTTCTTTAATTATAGTAAGCATGGCATGGTCATACCAGTCCATGTCAGAAATACCATGCTTTCTTTGCCAGCACACATATCCTCTGCCCATTAGTAATAGTGGGTAACAGGCCTATTGTTCCAAAATTTGCAATATCTTTCCTCAAAGCACTACACATCCTATATGTCAGTCCACAACAATTCCATAACATGCATTTTCAGTTTACATACAACCTGTAAATTACATTTTGATACATTATGAAAATGTTACTCGTGTGAGAAAAACAAAACAACTAAGCTCAGCTCAGCTGCTTACCTTTGAAGCAGTACTCAAGTGGTCACAAACAAGAAAGGATCATAAGAGAGTGTGTGTGTGTGTGTGTGTGTCGTGTGTATGTGTGCATCACATTTCTTTACATTCCTTTTCCCACAGACAGACACACCATGCTCCCCCATCTGAAAGTTGGAACTATGTAGTGGCATGCATGCCTCAGTAGAGCAGACAACTTGTCATAGTCCCTGGCATCACTCACATCACATGTGAAGGCAGCCACTACAGAGATGAACTAACATTATATGGTTTAATGTTGCATAATTAAGGCTGAAGCGATTCTTAAATGTGTCTGTTCAAGCAGAAACAAAGTTGACACTTCCTTCACACTTTCCACCTTTGATTCTCATTCACCACTTGTCATATTCTTGTATCACTTCTGGACTGGTCACTGCATCCCTTGCCTAGTCAATGATACATTCACATAGTATCTAGGCCATTAGCCACAGCGGGTCACACCTCAGACATTTCGCCTCAGGCCCCCACATGCCACACCACACTTTTTTTTTTTTACATAATAGGAAAAAAGATGATTTGTGGAATGGAGGGGACAGGGGAGAGACTGTCAGCAGGCTGAGAGACTTGAATATGTACAGTAGTAGCACTGAATTTGTCAAGCAATTTTGAGAGATTCCCTATTTGTCCTTCACAAAATTTAAGGAAAAAATCCTCTAAAATTCTTTTTGTTACATTACACCTACAGAAAGGGGCCAGTTCTGATTACAGTACTTAAGTACCATCTGGTAGATTTTCAACTACACTATCAGATGAGACAACCTTCTTTGGGAAGAATCAGCATTTACATAGCACTTTTCATACAGTGTACCCCAAAGTGGCAAGCACTTTACAAGCGATGATAGACTGGTAGTGAAGTGACTGACTGTGTACTGGTGTGGTGTTCATATCACACAACACCCAGACACAGCCTGGATGATTGCCTGAACTGGTTTATGGGAAGGGGAATGTTGGCCAGGACACCGAGATTGTCCCCTACTCTTTGCTAAGAGTGCCCACCCTGGGTTCTTTTACTTCCACCTGGACACCCACCAGGATGGGTAGAAGGAACCTCAGTTTAACATCTCATCTGAAGGATGGCACACCCCAGCCGTACAGCACCCCCCTAATATTGCAGTCTGATGCCAGCATTTTTAGGTGCAACTTCAATACCTGTGTGGGACGAGAACCCATGCGATAATGCGACCTTCTGGTCAAGAAGCGGATGTGCTACCAACTGAGCCATGCTGACATGACAACTAGCAGCAGTGAACACACCAATTAAACAAAATCCCTAACTAAAAGTTTCACAATTCTCAATGGGGATTTTCAAAAATCCTTTGACTAATTCGGTGTTACTACTGTACATCCAAGAGCACAGAAGGGAAAGGGGGAGCATGATACAGACATTCAAGTATCAGGTAATCAGTAAGGGTGGGTCAGATGAGGTCTTTAAGCTAAGGAGGGGGAGGGACACCAAGGGGCACAGGCTAAGAATAAAGATGGGAAGATTTAGGAGGAAACTAAGGAGACACTATTTCACACAGAGGGTGGTAGCAAACTGGAATGCACTAGCAGAATGGATGGTATCATGTAAATCTGTGAACAGTTTTATAAGGGCATGGGACAGGGAATGGGGAGAGTCAGGGTGGGGGAAGTGGGGCGGCATTTGGGATGACAAGGGGGAGTGGTGGGGCAGCTGCAAACTAGGGATGCTAGGCTAACTGCACACTTCAGCACACTTGCTTAGACTGGGTGGTCTGTTTCTGCTGGCAAATTCCTGAAACATTAGGAAGTGATACCCCTACCAGTGTTAAAATCAATGACTGGAGACTGGACATAATCCAACCTTCCTCCCATCCCTACCACACCTTACCTGGTTACTGCTGTCTGACTGGGCCTTTGGGTTTTAACGGGCTGAGAGGATCAGTGGTTTGCTACTGAACTGACTGATGGTTGTCTTGGGGGGGAGGTTACATTACCACCCGGTGCTGGTCCATTGCTAACTTTACTCCCAGACCCCTCCACTTCGTCCCTCTCTGATGCTGGATGCTGCTAGTGTCTGCTGGGCTGGAGTGGCTGGCTGCCCTGGTGCACCACTCGGTGCTCACTACTCACTGTAGCCGATCCTGGATGGCACACTGCTACCCTTTATATGGGGGAAAAATACCAGTGTTAATAAAGATGCTGCAGCAATAGGACCCGTCTTTGACCTTTGCATGAATACAACCAATCCAACATAATAATATAACACACTTCCAACACACCCCAAATTAATCAGCTCATGGTCCACTACAAAAAGTTATTATGTACAGTACAAGATAACAGAAGTTTTCTGCCTGCTTGCTGACAGCCCATCCCCTTTTTTTCTATCCATATTCAATACTTACAACCTGATATGTTAATTAAGCACTAAGACATGAGCAGGGGTTATGTAATGTTAATGGTCTGTTAACCACCTTCTAGGGGTGTACTGTGGCATGAGGTGTAGCAGAGTGCCCCACCCATGCCCCTAGAGGGTGCTTAACTGACCATTAACATACATAATCCCTGGGAGTGCCTTATTACTATTATTAATAAAAAATGTTTTTAAACAGTGTTAAACCTTGTTCAGCAAATGACTAAGCTCTACATGTATGTTAATAAAAGATTAACATAAGGCTGTTACATTTGCAGCCAATCAGAAAGCTCCATTTCTCAGACCCTTTTTATAATTGATTTTAGGAAACTTGTTCAGGTCAGTTGATTTTGCAGATCGCCCACTAAGCGTGCTGTGTTCACTGTCAAACATAATTCATTAGAACAGCAGCAAAACTGTGACTAACTGCCAATTCCAAATGTTAAGCACATTACCATCTGTCCATTAATACAAAGCTTTCTCTACCACAGACTCAGCTTGCATAAATGTCTTACAAATTAAACTAAACTGCGGCAGCCACCTGAACTTGAGCAATCCAGTACTAGAATACCTTCAAACCTGGCAGGACTCCATATACATGTCCCAGCACAAGGAGTGGATAGGGATGCCACAGAGTGCTGGTCAGGGTCGGGGTGTAGCCAGGAATTTCAGATCTGCACATCAAGTGGACTTAACTGCTACCCCCCACCCATTAGGGTGACCTACCCCTACAACCCCACATCCATGCCCGGTTCAGGCCCCCTCACCTGACTCTAGCATTATGTTCTAATCTGTGCTATATGCCAGCACACCACTGGCCACACCACCAACAGGTATCAGACTAACAAACTGGATTTTGGTTACAGTATTGCATTGCGATGAGTTTATGTACCTCATCAAGGTACTTGATGAGGTACATAGGCTTGTCACAAATTCACAATGCAATATTGCCTTGAAGGTACCCATTTACGCACTCCGCACTAGACATGCCACCACACCACCAGCAGTTGTCAGACTAAGAAACTGGCTTTTGGTTACAATATTGCAACAAGCCAAATGCTAGATCCACCACAAAGAACACTGCAACACGCAACCACAGCTATTAGGATTTATTATGAACAGCGCTCATTATTACAACAGCCCCACAGTAAACATAATCCATCCCGATCCCAGTACTGATAATTACACATTTTGGCTGCCTAATTTTGTAGTTAATACATCTTTAACTACTACCAGGTAACTTACATCTGGGTGTGTAATATACAGTCCTTGTCTGGACCAAGTTCTGTATCACCAACTCAGATCATATTCTCAACCTTCACTCTGAACAAGTCACATTAACTCCCAAGTGTTCCCACCAGACAATTCACTCCTGAAAACAGGCACTTGACTAGTAGGACTTACCCAGTTGCCAAAAACAAAAACAAAAAGGACTAGACAGATTTCCCCAGAGAGAAATGCAGTGAGTGTTATACAACATGACTAGGGGTAACAGGAATAGACAGATTTGAGGAAGAATGGCATTGAGGGTTGTACTGAGTTGGGCTGGCAGTATAGCCTAGAGATTAGGGTAATGAGTGGTGAATGAGCTTGATACATCAGACCTGTCACCTGGGTTTCATTGTCACAACCTCCACTTGTATACTGTGTGACTGAGCAAGTCACTTAACCACCCAATACTCCCAGATCATGACCACCTACCCACTCTGGCCAGCTCATGGAGCCCAAGAACACTTTATTTTTACCATACCTTGTAGAAATTAAATTTCTGCTTACTTAGACTTTTTCCCCTGAATCCCAGCCACCACCGCACAGTGACAAGGCAATTGACAAACAACAAGCAAGCAGAGCAGCAATACTTGAAAGAACCTCAGCCATTGAAAGAGCAGTAACATGAGAGACAACAGCATGTGCTGCCAGACTCCTGGAGACTATAACGCTTATAGTGTAAGGGGTGTACGTACCAAATGCCAAAAACCTTTGAGAATGAGGACACCAGTACTCTGCTCCTATCCCATGTGGATCCCTGTCAGCCTCAACAACTGGGGGGGGGCATAATCATGGGACTGTGAGATCACCAGAAGGATACCAAAACAGAAGCAGCATCTGGTAAACCAGGATATCAAACAGCTAGATGGGGTCGGGGAACAAAAAAAAAATGGGAATAGAAAATATTGCCACTGCTGTTGAGCTGGACAACTGAAGATTTTAGCTAAATCTAGAATTTAGAGGACACTAAGAAACACTTAGAGGCACATTGAAGGAAATTTAGCAAAACACGAACATAGTGGCTAGACAGGGGACTATGCTGTGATCTACTGCATGCTAATTTTGGTGGTGCAAGTAAACTTATGAATGTCAAAAAGGAGTATGTAACAGTTTCATTTGTTTTCCTTACTCCTCATCCCTAAACAGCCTTTCATAGCTATGCTATACAGCTGTAAAATTAACACTAAACTGAAAAACAGGACTGCTTGTCCCAGCCCCCATTAGTAGGTAGAAAAGAAAAAGTCACAATAGGGCTACAGATATCAAAACACTTTCCCTTCTTCTGGCTACCTATCTATAATACGCCCCTATTGGAATGAGCTGAATTTAACAATAAAGCCATCCCCGCTACACTCATGACTCCCCAAAATAGTGCAGTATTTTAGTTAAAATGAGAAATGTCTTGGAATCTCCAGCACAAATCAATTTCCACATCCCACAAGGTCTCTCTTGCTCAATTTCTCTGAGCTTCCTCCCTAGTGGATACATACTATAGTATTATGTTTTTAGGGAGAAAACTCGGAGACACTCACAAGTCACAATCACAATTCACAATAAGAAGGATATCAAATACTACAAGAATTATTCAAATATAATATTTAAAGTTGCGTTATGTCTCCCGGTGTCCATCACTGCTACTGGAAAATGCTACCAAGTACCAACCTCTTCAAAGATGGGAGTTGGGTACCCATCCCCACCAAACAAATGCTAACCCTCCCCCAGCAATGTGAAAGACTTTGTTTTTAACTAGCCTAAACAGACAAAACTGCTCACAAGGGGCTGTCTTGAGTTAGCCATGATTGGCACAGCTGCTCCGAACAAGTTTTCCACCGCTTTTAAAATACAGCATTTAGTATTATGGCTATGTAAGGTATTTTCCTACGCCCCACTTTATTTTTTTTTTAATTTTCTGTTTTTTCAGGCCCCCTTCAATGCTGCAGCTCTACCACTCCCTCAAGGTTCTCCAAGGCCCCTGGGCAATGCTAGGCCAAGTACCGGTCCGGACACCCTGGTGCAAAGCCTCCACACTGCCACAGTTTACACCATGGGTCGGGAAGCTGAGAGCGGCTCTCCTTCTATTCATCATAACTGCTATTAGTTTCCATCAGGCAATAACCTACAGCATCCAGCTTCTGTCCTTTGGAGTGCAGTGCCAGAGGCCATAGCCAGGCAAGCTGCGGGACTTTTCCTTCCATTTTCTCCCATCCCCAAAGTCAGCAGTGTGCTGGAAGATCCAATGAGTGTGTGCATGCAAGGTGTGGAGCCACTCTGGATCTCAGCCAACGTCCTCCCCACCCACAGCATGCTCTGAGCCGCACCGTCACCTGTGGTTACCCATGTGGCAGTGTTGCAGTGTAGATCACATCCCACCCTCCCCTGGGATGCTCAGTCCTTCTCCCCCTCTCAGCCATCCCCCAGCAACCTGAGACTGCTCCCAAACCTGGGCTGCTGGCACCGCAATTTCCTTTATTAATGTGTATTAATGTGCAATTGCCAGCCTGAATGCCCACGGTAGTTAGTGAAACAGAGAGTGAGAGTGTTATATTATTAAATAAGTCATTTGTCTGTCCGGTCATTTTGTGAGACAGGCAGGTACAGGAGGCACAGCTGGCAACTTGTTTCACTAAGTACTGAGAAGAGTCAAGCTGGCTATGCCAAATTAATTAATGCCTTCCTTACACCAGCCACAACTAAATAAGCTGACATTGGAGTCAGAACTCGGTGTGATCTCTCCGTCCTCTCTCTCCTGCCACTAGTCCCTGACCAAAAATACCTTTCACCTGTTCCTCCTGCCTGATATGTCCCAATCAATGTTTTTTTATCCATTATTTTTTTGGAGTCAGAATCTCTGTCGTGAGCTTGGCCCAGAGTCACATTGCACATCTCCTGTCTCTCTTTTTTTTTTTTTTTGAGATATCACTTTAGCAAGAGCATTACATTTAAACATACAGGGACTGGCAAACTGTAGGGTCCAGGGGTCTAATGAACCACAGCACTTGACCACTAGTGATGTTGCTGTTTGCTGCTACCTAGATAATACAACAGGTAAAATACACCACATGTTGTTCATCACTATTCAGGACACTCTTAAAATTGCCAAGGGGATTTGTTTTTCAGCTCTGTACAGTGAATCATATAAAAAATAGGCACTTCCTTTGATGTCAGGGCAGGGTGATAAACAAATCCCTCTCAAGAAAAATCAGATTATTGCCTTTAAAATAAAAATAATTATAAATTTCTCTCTTAGAGAAGACAGAGAAAAATGCTGCTGTTTTTTTTTATAAAGGGAAGTGATTTCTCAAGCAAGGTTACCTTAGCAGTACCAGCACAAATAAGCCTGAGCAGGTGGCTACTACTACTAGACTGCTGGGCAACCAAAAAAATGACCTTACTAGCTCCCAGAGACTTAGCAAGAGCATTACATTTAAACATACAGGGACTGGCAACATGTAGGGTCCAGGGGTCTAATGAACCACAGAACTTGACCACTAGTGATGTTGCTGTTTGCTGCTACCTAGATAATACAACAGGTAAAATACACCACATGTTGTTCATCACTATTCAGGACACTCTTAAAATTGCCAAGGGGATTTGTTTTTCAACTCTGTACAGTGAATCATATAAAAAATAGTCACTTCCTTTGATGTCAGGGCAGGGTGATAAACAAATCCCTCTCAAGAAAAATCAGATTATTGCCTTTAAAATAAAAATAATTATAAATTTCTCTCTTAGAGAAGACAGAGAAAAATGCTGCTGTTTTTTTTATAAAGGGATGTGATTTCTCAAGCAAGGTTAGCTTAGCAGTACCAGCACAAATAAGCCTGAGCAGGTGGCTACTACTACTAGACTGCTGGGCAAACAAAAAAATGACCTTACTAGCTCCCAGAGACTTAGCAAGACCATTACATTTAAACATACAGGGACTGGCCAAAGGTAGGGTCCAGGGGTCTGACTTTCTTAATGAATCAGTGAATTTCTCTCTCAGAGAGACAGAGAAAAATGCTGTTGTTTTTTATAAAGGAAACCAATTTCTCAAGCAAGGTTAGCTTAGCAGTACCAGCACAAATAAGCCTGAGCAGGTGGCTAGCTGATAACTGACTTTCACAGTACAGTACTTGACCCACAATGTGAAAAAAAAAGACAGCGAGCAGAGCATTGATTTTTTTTTCATGTGCTGCCTGCTACTACTAGACTGCTGGGCAAACAAAAAAAAATTACCCTAGCTCCCTTCCCTGAGAGCACCATTTTTAATTAGCAACTTGAGTCCAACAGACAGAATGAGAAAACCCAACCAGCCTGGCCTCCTGAGCATGCATGCTCCCTCACTCCCAATTTGAATTCTCCACGTTCACTTTCTTTAGCAGCAAAACAAATTAAGAATAATACTGACATTTTTGGGAGAGGTCTGATGTGTCTTCCTCTCTTCCCAACTTCATCATTTTTTTAAATATTTCCCCCGACTCCCCTGCAGAGCACATCCATGATCCAGATCATGAGAGACAGACAGTCAGACAGATCATTCAAAAATTCATTACATACTCACCCTGGACTCACTGTACACCTACTGCCTGGTGCTACTAGCTGCTGCTCCCTGATGTCCTACTCCTTGCCCGGCACAGACACCCACTCATCCACCACACTCGCCCACCTGGTGACCACAGACTCTGACCCGAACTACTCGGTTGACTGGGAAGTTGGGGAAAAAGAAGTGAGAACTCCTCGATCTCGAGTGACTCCTCTCTGTCTCCTCGCCCTCGGCTGTCTCTCGCCATTGACTCACTCGCCTTTGTCGGCCTTCCTCTCTCACCCTCTCGGACTGCCAGGTGGGTCACGGTGCCTGGTTAGCGCTGGTGTTCTCCTTCTCCTACTCGCTTGGTTCCTGTCTCCTGCTGTGCCTGTGCTTACAAGTTGCTGCCGCCTCTTGCTGCTCTCTGCCTCCTCGCGCTGACTCCTCGCTGCCTGAGAGATGCTCGTCACACACTGATGATCCCAGTGAATCAGACACACACCAGCCACACGTGTATGGCACCTATAAACCCTGCTGGCTGCTGCACTGGCCAATCACAGGGAGCAGTGCTGCAAATTAGAAGAATGCCACCAACCAGATTAAAGCTAAGCACTGATGGGGGGGGGTCCAACTCCAACCGACCAATGGACAAGTAAACGTCTGGCACAAACTTTTAAATAATAATGCTAAGAGGCCCAAGCCACCACGGTGGTGCCACCAGAGTGGGGGGGGGAGCGGGGGGGCGGCAGGCAGCCGAGGTGCCGGTCATGCACGCAGGCATGCACAATCAATTTAAAGGGCAAGGGAGCAAGAGAGAGCAAGCATAAAATATTGCTGGGGCTCAGCCTAGCTCACTAAATATTGATGGGGCCCGTGCCCCATGAGCCCATACAATCCGGCGCCTATTGACATTGCTAAGGCATTTACTGATTCTAAAGGTAAGATCAATGCACTCATACAACAGAACAATAGAGAAGCAGATAAACAGTACATCACCAGAGAAATACTCTGCTCTTCTTATGGCGCCTACATTATCACTACCATTAATAGCCTCTTCCGTGATCTAGAATCTGGAAGAATTCCTGACATCATACATGACAGACGCATTTCCAAATGGTATTGTCCAAGGTGTAAAACTTCTATCTGTGTTTCCATGTGTATGCAACAGACTTTGACTATTCCTCTCACCACAGCTAGGAATTTGGGGTTTGTGACCAGACACCCTAATACTGGTCCTTGCTTTGCTACTAAGAAATGTTCCATAACAGATACCATGTTTGTTTCTTTCACTGTCTTCTTACCATGCTTTGATCCCACTACAGCTTTGTTCAACAAGCTTGCACTGGTCCATTCAATGGGGCATTTGAATGCAGACATCTACAGAGAACGCCTGGATCTACCACCTCTACTAGTCTATCATTCTTTCCTGGATGCCTGGGTGGCTCCGCACACGGACTGCTGTGCAAAAAAGCAATATATCTATCTGTGCCAATGTGATGTGTTTGATGTTATATGGCCTGTTTGTGGCTACTCTCCAGACAGCATTGATTGGACTTTCACAATGGATGATGACATCACTGAGAATGGCACCAACTCTTTTGACTCAACTATAGCTCCAGATAAGCTCTACCAATCCTATCGTGAGGAGGTTCATCGCCTGTCAACACAGATTTCGAAGATGACCTACACCTGCCCTGTCCAGTTGCGAAAGTGGAGACTGCCTACTGTGCGCTCACAGTACAACTCTGATGGAGAATATTGTGTTGTCACTAATTATAAGACTTATACTTATGGTTCTGTTACTTGTGCTATTGATTACCCCAACTTCTGTTTTGTCCCCACCAGAAGACTGTTATTGGACATACTGTTATTACCCCTGTCCCCCTTATGGATGCAGACATTATTGATGGTAACCCAGATTATCTACTCACATTATTGGAATACTTGCCATACTTTAACCTACACATAGACCCACTTACACTTACACTGAAATCACTTTTAGACAGGAAAGACACACACCTCATCCACATCAGCAATAATATTACCAAAGCCAATGAGGCTGTTCTTGATTTGATTAATGATGGAGATATGAATAATGCCTTAACTAACACCTGGTTAGAAATTACTTTTAAAGGTTTTGTCATTATACAAGCATTTTTAATATTCACTTTGATTATTATGCTTTGCTGCCTACGACGTACATTATGCCAACACCATGAGCAGCTCGAGTTCCTTTACAAGGCTCGCACATCGGGATTGTAAATGACTGCTGTTCCTGTCCATTCCCTAGACATTTGTCTATGTTGCCTTTGCAGGCAACAAGGGGGGGAACTGTTACACGAGGTCCCTTCACCCTAATTGGCACCCTCAGAGGTACACCATAGACAGCTAATGCTTAGGTATAGGTTATACTAATACTTACAGCTAAGGGCATCTACAGGATAAGAGTAGATGTCAGGATATGAATGCATATTGTTGTAATCCACTTTGCTTGCATAATATATATATATCTATATATATTTATATATATATATATATATATATATATATATATATATATATATATATATATATATATATTACCATGTATTTTCTGTCTGTTTCTTACTTGTCAGATGCCAAGACACCTGTCCTTGAAGTAATTATAATATGTAAGATGGCATTGCCATCTTTTGATGATTTGTACCACTACATGTAGTTATGTAAGACTCTGTATAAGAACTCTTTTGTTCTCAAACTGATGACTTTACAGAATTGTATAATGTTATCTTGGACCGTGGAGCCATCTCTAATTTAGCCAATAGGGCTCATCTCTGTAACTAGAAATGTTTCTATCTTTTGGTAACCATAGTAATTATCATAGGTATATAATGTAATGCAGAGGCTTTACACCTCAGAGACCCGAGAGACCCCAAGAGACTACAGAGAAACCTCGAGGTATAAGGAACGCTTAGCACTGGCTCCCGGTTTGTGTTGGTAAGAACTGCTTAGGGCAACTGTGACTTATCCCTTTTGTAGTAATAAACTTGTTTATTACTCTAATGCAACTTGTTTGTGATTACTTGCATTCCCAATATCGTCAAGAATCTGAAAGTGAGGTCTAGACCTCTCAACAACAGTCACGGTCAACATTGGCAGGCAACGATGCACATAATGTAATAGCACAGTGATAATAGTACCCTGCAACTAAATTGCAACACAGTAACCTCGCCATGAGATACACATGGAAGGACTCCACAATGCTTACAGCACAGTGCTAGGATGTAGCACAGTGTGATAGACAGTGCTCCACAGCTGGTGGCCAGAAGGGGGAGAGGTAAGGCCGCAAGGCATGGTGCGTGTTGTCCTGCATGCACAGCAAGGAACCACCACCTGTGCAAATGTGGACACCCTGTGGGTGGTGGTATGAATGGACCACAGAGTTGGGAAGGTCAGCCATCAGCATGTTGTCTCCATGGAACTCTCACCACCTGAGCAACCAACACCATCAGTCACCTGCACAGCAATGCAAGCTGACAGCCCCCCCAGGCAAGACTGACAGCACCCAGCTGTGGTGTGAAACACAGGTGTACTGCACAGCACACTGATACACCACACTGGCCCACTGCCCATTGCAGAAATGCCACCAGACAAGTCAGTGGCTGGATACCCAGATGTGATGTACAGCCTAGTGAAAGGGCACAGATCACAGAGCAATGAAACAGGTACTCACGCAACACACCACTGCTTTCAGGGCTGCACTCCTGCACCCGCTGTGGAAGGGATAGCACCCTCAGGCTGCCCCATCTCTGCTCCTGTGGCCTGGGCTGACTCCCTCCTGTGACCATGGACTGCTCGATCTGCTCTACAGTGGACAGATGAGAAAGTGGTGTTAGAGCATGACACAGCATACACGACATGAAGCACAGCAAGATGCACATGCAACCCCAATCACAATGCACACACATGGAGTGAAAAGGGAGGACCCCCCACACAGACGGTGGCAGTGGCTATGGTGCATTCACCAGGCACACACGTCAGTGATCAACAGTGCCACAGTACTGTGACAGTGGCCATAGCAGCTCCCATGCGAACATCCTCATACCCATGAGTGTACATTGACAATCCACCACGAGCGTGTTTCCTGCAACATGGTGGTGCTGTCCGCAGGCTGGTGATGCCCCAGGACTTGCAGAACAGCATGACCCAACCCTCCTCCCACAGCAATGGTCACAGCATGTACCGTGCCCCATGAGGCATACATGTGCCACTCCGCCTGTTCACAGTGTGCAACAGCACCATGCATCATTGCGCACACCTGTGCACACACACACACACACACACACACCCAAACCCCCCACACCACCACCCCCTCTGCACACACACACACACACGCACACACTCACCCACACCCAAACCCCCCACACCACCACCCACTCTGCACACCCCCACACACACATAAAGCCTGACATGTTGGTACACTCTACATACAACACCTCTCACCTGGCACAGGCACAGTGCCATCATGCACCATGCACTTGTAGCGCTCAAGCTGCTGTCTCTGCCTGTGTCTCAGGTCTGTGTACCTGTGGCATTACTTTTTGGTGTTGTGGGGCATGCCAGTATGGGCAGTACGTTTCCTCACCACCATGTCCCACACTTGCATTCATGGGAGGTCCCCCTCCCTCACCTCCCCAAACAGCCTCATATATCTTTTCATGACAAGCTGCACCAGGTTAGCAGTCTCTACCTCCCCTCAGCGCCTGTCCTTGTGCACAACTGCACGCTATCTGGAACATCCTGGCATGGCTATCAACAGCTGGTAGACCCCTCAACCTGTCTCTGCTCAAACTTGGCTCTCCCAGGACTTCATCTCAACAACCACTGTAGCGCCACACTATCACATGATGTAGAGCAGTGCTACCTGGATGTAACCACGCTGCTCATGCGCGACCCCCAGCATGACCCTGAGGTTGTGTACCATGCATGCGTATAGTGCTGCTCTATGCTGGCTAGTGTGGTGTTACATCGTGCTATGACAGGGTGATAGCGCGGACATGGGGGCTTCATGAGCATGCGTGTAGGCCGCGCTAAAGCACATAGCGCTGCGCTATTGGGATAGCATGGCGCTGCCCCTCCAATAGCCCTGTGCTGGCTTTTGCACAGCACTGCTGTGCTAGCATGGTGCTAATCAGGGCCATATTCAACAGGGGTATGCAAATGGGGGCACTTGTGTATGTATGCATGCATAGGGCACACTGTGTGATTAGCATATCATTATGCGCTCATTTGCATCACTAACAGGCTTGATTGCTTGGATGAGCTATAAAAAGGCAAGCAGTGCACCACCAGTGTTGTGTTGTGGTAATGCAGCATAATAAAGAAAGGGAGCATCAACAAGAGACTGGTGGAGAGATGCAACAGGGGGATAAGCAGCGAGAGGCAGGTATGTATGACTTCCGTAGGACACTCTTGAATGGCAAGATCTCAGAACAGGGTCAGCATGGACTGAAGCACACAGATGTAACCTCTGGTGAATGATCAGACACATGTTGGACCACAGGCAAGCACTGTGCTGTGTGATGGTGCACAGCCCTAGACATCTGCCTGGGCATCCTACTGTCCAGTGCACTGTGCACGTTTCCCCTGCAGGGAACTGTTCTGTGTGGCACTGCCTGCACACTGTGTCCTCCAGGCAGGGGCACTAGTGCACTACCATGGTGTGTCCTGCGACAGTGGCCCACTGACATGACTCCCTGGATGTGTGGCAGGGTAGGCTGTGGGCCCCTTGCAGGAAGTACACAGTGTCCCGGTGCTGTGCCGTCCCATGCACCATGTAGATTTTGCATGGTGTCATGACATTGTCTATGTGCTAGTGCACTTATCCACGCAACCACTGTAGTGATCAAGAAGGGCACAGTACAGTGCAAGGTGGTTAGCATAAGGGTGGATCCAGTCATGGGAGCACATGGCAGCCACGGGTGACAGCAGTGCACATGTGTGTACAGGGCTCACTGTCCAGACACAGGACAGACAGTGACTTTGTGGCCATGTGCATTGTACATACATGCAGCAATCTGATATGTCCATGTGGCCTGTGGCACTGTAGGGGGTGGCATCGTGATGTCTATGTGTAATGCAATGAAGTACTGACATGGCCAATGACAAATGTCCCCTTTTGACTATACCACAGGTTTGGCAGCATGGCAGGAGCACATACGTGCCCACAAGTTCTCACAAGGGGAGTTGAACACCCTCATGCATGCTGTGAAGGAGAGGGAGAAGGTGCTACGCACACACAGGGCCACCGATGCAGTGGTGCGCCAAGCCTGGGAGGAGGTGACTGTGGCTGTAAATGCTGTAGGAGGATGTGGCAGGACAACAGAGGCTGTGCACAAGCGATGGAATGACCTTCTGTGATGTGCAAAGGAAGAGGAGGCACAGCAGCTGCAGGACAGAATGAGGACCGGTGGAGGACCACCTGAACATCAGCAGCGGGTGGTGGAGCCACACATGGCCATGGTGGCATCGACTCTGAGGACAGTGGCAGTCACAGGTGTGCCAGGTGGTGGATGTGAGATGCCTCTCGCACTGCCAAGGACAGGTCTGCATTCGCATGTGTATACCCTGTATGTTGTGATAGCATGGGTGCATGGTCATGCTGCTGGTGTCCTGTACAGGGTGCACTGTGGGCTGCTGAACAGCTGCCTGGCATGGGCATGGTCACTGTGGGTTGGGTGGGTGCATGTGGTCATGGGCTTCTGTGAAGGGGGTACATGTCCTGTGGTCTGCGTGGTGTGGTGGTGGTGTTTGGGCATGGTGTCTGTGTATGAGTGACTGACCCTGTCCCTATTGTCTCCACATGGGTGTCTGCCAGGCCTGCAGAACAACAGGAGCTGCCAATGATGTACGGCCAGGTTCCAGAGGTAGTGGAGGAGGATGATGGAGAATGCCTATCAACATCCGGGCTCTGTGCAACTCATGGCCACACAGACACTATGCATGTGTGGCAATCACATGGACAGGGAGTGCAACTGCCTGGGGAGGGGGTTCACACCTCAGTAGGGGGCTTGGGATACACTGGCTACCTGGATGCTGCACAGACAGAGGATGGTGGTGTAGGGGAGGTCCTACTGGTCACTGTGACCAGTGGCAATGACACAGAGTTTTCCCAACACCTGGCCATGCCTGTGCAAGGGGATCCAGGGGTGGAGCTGCTGGCAGGCTGTGGGACGGGTGCCAGTGGTGTCTTCAGCATCACCATTGTGGCTGTACCTTGGCACCTGGTGGTGGGCAGTGTGGGGAACATCGCTGAACTGCAGAATGTGCAGTGTCCAACACATATTGGGGTCCCTGTTCATACCATGCCACAGACCACCACCAGTAGTCACCAGCAGCAGAACGTGCCTGGCGTGCAACAGCATCCAGTTGCTCCTGTGCAGCAGGCACCTCTGCCAGCTGCAGCTGAGGGTTCTGTGCCCCTTGGGCAGGATGGCCATGGTGCCCGCCCACTCCTGCAGGTTGCTGTCACCTCCCAGCAGGAGGCCCGTATGGACCTCCATGGAATACGGAGGGAGCTGAGACATGAGCTGGCACAGATCAGAGAGGCCATCTCAGTGGGCTTTTCCCATGCTGAACAGCAAGTGGAGGACAGGTTGAGTCACCTGGTGGGTGCCATTGACCATGGCTTTTCTGGTCTGACAGCTGCTGTGGTTGACATAGAGAATGTACTGCGTGGTGTGCATGGGGGTCGCCAGCATGGGATGCTTGGTTGTGGTGCAGACGGCACAGGGGCACACAGGCGGGCAAACCATGGCCGCAGGGCTGCCAGTGGTTCAAGCTCCACAGCATCACACACTCCATCTGAAACCCAGTGCCACCATGGCCATCCACCAACCCTGTCAGGCTCCACCGTCCCCCAGGGACACAGGAGGCCGACTCTGCCTGCCTCACCTTTCTCATCGGCATTGTCCTATGCCCAGAGCAAACCAGGGTCTGTATGCATGGTGGAAGGCGTCAGTGATGGGCACAATCACTCTGCTGCACTGCGCAGTCATCATCCCCCTTTGCAACACTGGCACACCCACATGCACATGCAGACATGCACACACACACTTCCACTGCCACAGTTGCACCCCTTACCCTCACAGCACACATCACACATCCCCACTGACAGTACACCATTTCTATCTGTCCCCCCCACTTGTGTCCTGCACATCCCCGACCTCACACCACATGCACACATGTTGTCTGATCCACTGTGTTGGTTTACTGTTGTGATTGTTGGTGTCACTGTTCTGTTTCTTTGTGCACACTAAATAGATTATTAATTGTACTCTTCCAAGTTGTGCAGTCTGTACTTATCCTCTTGTCTATAGCAGTGTCCTGATGATGTTGTTCCTGTGCTGTATGACCCTGCGTGCCATGCGAGGGTCCCTCCTCTTGAGTTGCTCCACTATACCCCTGACCGCTTGCTCTTTCTCACTGTCAGACTGTCCCTCAGGTTCAGGTGCCTGTATCCCATGGCTCATTGCCATGTGGTGCAGCATACCACAGGCTAGGAAGATACGGCATACAATCTGAGGTGTATACTGTAGGGCACTGCCTGATGCATCTAGGCATCTGAATCACATCTTCAGGATGCCAAACACCCTCTCTATGATGTTCCTTGTGCTGGCATGTGCCTCGTTGTACATCTCCTCAGCCATTGTGACCAGTCAGAGTACTGGTGTCAGCAGTAAGATTCACAGGGGATAGGCACTATCCCCTGTCAAGAGATGTATACCTGTTAGTGCCATACTGCAGTCTGTCAGATGCTGTCCTACACCTCTGTGTAGCCCTACCACACCCCTTCCCTGGCCTGCAATGCCTACCCCCATCCATTCTGTTGTGTGTATGCCTTGTATGCTACTACTCACCAACTAGTTGCCCACTGGGTATCCTGCCCTCCTCAAAAGCCTGGCACAGCTGGGACTGGTGCCAGATGAAGGCGTCATGGGCACTGCTGGGGTACTGTGCACAGACATTGCTGATGTGCCCAGCCACATCGCAAACCACCTAGCAGTTGATGGAGTGGTACCCCTTCCTGTTAACATACATGTCACTGCCATCACCAGGTGGTGCACGGATTGGGACATGGGTGCAGTTAATGGCACCCAGTATGGATGGTAGGTGTGCAACTCGATGGAACTGCTGCATTGCTTCTCTGCGCTCTGCTGCTGTGCTGGGGAATACTATGAACTCCCCAGCATGTGGCAGGAAAGCCTCTAGGAACTGGGTCAGGAGGCGTGAGGTGGTAGACTATGTTACCCCAATGGTGTCCCCCGTTGGTTGTTGAAACATCCCTATGGCAAGGAAGCACATCGCTGCTGTCACCTTCTCCTCCACTGTCATGGCATGGCTGTGTCTGGTATTTGAGTGCAGCTGCTCATGCAGGAGTTCACAGAGCTGCCTCAACATTCCCCTGTTCATCCTGTACCGGCCAATGATGTGGTCATCAGGCAGGGTCTTGAAGGAGACCCTGGGCCAGTACCACCTGTTTACAGCATACCATCTCCTTGGCCTGCATTGTGGCCCATATTGTGACTTCTCCCTCTCCTCCTCCTCCTCCACTACAGCTGCCATCAATGGCAGCATCACTGCTACTGGCACTGCACACATTCCTACTTTCTGTGGTGGTCCCTCCTCTTCTGTGTTTTACCCTGGGTTAAGACCAGCCTTTTATAGGCGGTAACTAGCGCCGTGCTACCTGTCACGCTATGTGTCCTAACGCGGTGCTGGGCCTTTGAATATCCCCTTGCACATCTCTCTTGGCCCCTCTTCCTTTTGCCCCTTGCATACATTAGTGGTTTGCCCAGCGCTAATGCTGTTAGCCCGCGCTAACTGGTCCTTTGAATATGGTGGCTCTGCGCTATTCCCGTGCTATTGGTTTGCACGCCACACTATGCTTTGAATATCTGGCCCTAAATGTGTTATTGTTGGCAATGTTAATGACCTTTATATTTCCATGGAGAATCATCTTAAGCACATATGACATGTATTACTGCTGTGTAAAGAGATATCTATTAGATAGAGATATTTATAAAGTTGTGTTTAATACAAGGGAAGCTTTCTGAATATGACTGAATCCCATCTCTCATAATTGTCATAAAAAAAGTCTTTCTCCTCGTTTATATTCATTTTGTTTTTTCTTTTATCTGATTTTGTTTATGTAGTCAGCTATTGATTTTGTAATTTGATTAGAGTTGTATTGAAGAAGCGGCAGTTTTGTAATAATATTGCTAAAAAAATTTTATTCCATCAGAGCCACGATGGTAAGCAAATTTTCTATTAAGGAGTTATAATGGGGGTTAAAGACATTTGAGTCTCCTAAAGTTATAAATGAATGATTGGAATTGCATAAGTAGGCTCTTAAAATTTAGATGGTTTTCATTTTGGCTATCACATATATATAATAAGGTACGTCCTTATTGTTGCAGTGGAGTTGCTTCTCTAATCATCAAAATCATTTTTACTGGTTTAAAAAACTATTTTTGAGTTGTATTTAGTGAGTTTATATTAAGATCAATATATAGATTCAAAAATTATAATTATTTGTACCAATTTAAATTACAGATGCAAGCATGTTTGAATCCCTCCACAGCCACTTGTTGCTATTTATTGTATAAAATGAGTTAACAATAGGGGTTTCCCTTTTTGATGGTTTGATCAAATTAGTCAATGATCAAAATGGCTCAAGTAGGCTTTTAAAATGTGTTGGGTGTCCATTTTGGCTATCACATACATATAATAAGGTATGACCTTATTGTTTCAATGGAGCTGCTTCTTTAAACATCAGGATTGGTTTTATTGGTCTAAAAAGTTATTTGTGACTTGCATTTTGTGAGTCTAGATTAAGATCAATATATATATATATATATAAATATATATATTTAAGAATCATAGTTATTTGTACTAACTTAAATAATAGATGCAAGTATGTTTGAATCCCTCAACAGCCACTTGTTGCTATTTGTTGTATAAAATGATGAAATAATAGGGGTTTCCCCATTTGATGGTTTAATTAATTTGCTTAATGACTTAATGATTGAATATGTGGCTCTTTAAAGAGAAGAATGTGAAGCACTCTTTACCCCCTAATGAAGACTGAGTAGTCGGTCGAAGTGCAGGGGAGTGTTCGTACGAGGGAAAGCGGTCATTGTTCTTATACTACTGTATATGCTGTTAAGGCTATCAATGCCATATCATTTGTACTGGTAAAAAAAAACTTTACAGTGCTATAAGAAATAAATTATTTAAAGAATAACAGCTACTTAAGGCTAATAGTGGTTTTTGCAGTGGAGTGCAGAGCTTTCTTTTTGGTTTCTTGCAATCATGTTGGGGCTTGTTACCCTGCTGTGCACCCTGTTACCTGACTGAGCACACCATTTTCATTTTTTGATAACCTAGGACTGTGTCTGATCTTTGTGACATTTTCTTGTTGGACTCTTAAGAAACAAGATCTCTGATCTAACTTAAGCACTGTATAGAGGTAATACATTAGATAGAAAAAGTCTAATTGTATTGTGGTAGGAGTTTTTGTTTCTACTTTTCCTTGTTTTATTTTAAGTGATTGTATGCTTTGTGATATAGTGTTCTGTGTTTACATATTACATATTTTTATCCATTTTTAAGTAAACCTTTAATTTAAAAAAAAGACTGCCTAGGTGTGTGTTCAAAGTTCCATTTTGCATGTGATGTATAGATGGTTAAATCTGACAACGGTTCAGAGCTTGGCGGTGTTACCCAAACTGGTAAAAAGTAAGACGCTATCTAAGGTCTTTTATAGAGTTTTAAGGGTTCATTTTAGATACCTGGTTAGGTGTCCTTAGGTGAAAGATATCTGGCATCCCCCTGAAGAGCAGATTATCTGAGCCTGTACATTTGGGTATGCTAGCATAAGGTTCACAGTTTGAATCCCCCAGAACTTTGAGACTAAAGGTAATACAGACCCACAAGCAGAAAGGAGGGTTACCCTGTTCTGTTACCTGGTCACAATACTGTGCTCAGAGGTTGGCACTGTGGGAGCAGAGGGCCTGACCTGCTGAGTGAGTTTGTGACAATGGTCACAAAGGGAACATGAAGAATTAAAATTGTGAGTAGTAATTATTTTTTTTAAATGTGTGTATGTTTTTATGGTGGCGATCATGACATGAAAAAATGCTTACTTGTTTCTTTTTCTACAGTTTAAGATTGGTTTACTTTTCAGGGCCTTATTGAATATTTTCAGTGAGTAAAGGTGGGAACTAAGGCTGTGATGGCAATCAGGGATGTGTGAAATTGTTCATTAATTCTGTATGTGGTTTGTCAAAATTCTATATCACACTGCCTGAACTTGCAAACCAGTGTATTTTGGGGGGATGAACATATAATGCAAGTCTTGGGACTTACAGTATTTAGCCAATCAGAAATCAGAAATTTATGACCCATTTTGTAATATATGGATTTTTTTCCCCATAGGGAATCAGGGACATCAAAATCTCATAATAACATCACTTTGACATCAGAAAGTCATAATACTATTGCTCTGACAGCAGATAAATGGTATTACAAAATGTGTAGAAAGAATGCTGAATTCTGATTGACTGAGAGCTGCTTTCAGCTGGGCCATTATCCCAGCACAATGGCCCAGCTGAAAGTATTATGTTTAAAAATGCATAAAATTTACTAAAAATTAAACATTTCATAATCACAATAAGGCACTCCAGGGGGTGTGCTATGGTGGGCTAATGGCCCTTATTGGGTGGTGGAAGCCCTCAGCTACATCTTGTGCTTCAACCCACCCTAAGGTGGGCCATTATCTCACCATACACACCCCCTGTCACGCCTTATTGCTTAATTATGAGGTAGAACGTTTAGAGTGTTCCATATAGTCCAAAAAAATAACCGGTAGAAAACCAGCAGTAACTAGGCTTGTCATTCCATATCAGGATACTGGTGACATCACAAACCTCTTGAGCTTTGCTTGTGTGGTTTATCATGTTGCTAGAAGCCCTTGATGGAATTACAGCCTTGTCTCTGATGATTTCTTTTCTATTATATTTATAATGTACCTTTTAGTTTCCATAATTTAAAGGGAACATGGGATTTGTTTGAATTTGCAGCTGTTTGTAATGCTACTGTTTTTAAAAATAATAGCCATATCTCCAAAAGATCCATATTAAACTTTTTGAATACAAGTTGATGTGAAAATAAAATGAGCTGTTTTCTTTTGACAGACAGCATTGTGCACATTTCTCTTCATGGAACCAAGCATCTGGAGTTGTGCCTACAGTACAATATGTCACTGCATTGATTCAGAAGTCTGAGCACTGCTCTGAGAGGTCAGTGGCTTTTGGTCAGATTTCTGACCCAGAGATAGTCAAAAGTCCAGGTTCCATGAAGAGAACTGAACAGAATGTTAGGGATTAGAACTGTGTGGAAGGTAAAATTCTACCAGTAAACTCAGGCAGGATTACAATTCAAGCTGTGACATGTCACTGAATTCCCTGGAAAATTCCATGATATACTGCCAAATGTAAATGTCATTTATTTCCATCTAATTTTAAAATTACTCATACAAAGTTCATTGAGTTTTGCAATATGTTAAGTTCCATATAACATGCATATCTGTACAGAGTTTCAGAATACTAATCTTAAAAGGGGTTGGGTTACTGTAATGGTGGCTGATCATTTCATCAAAATATGTTTTATCTATTTACATTTAATTTTCAAATTACTTATCCATATTGCTCCACATGTGACAAAATTAAAGACACACATCTCATGGATATGAGCAGCATGTTTCAGGTTTTAAGCTTTAAAGGGAGTTGAAATATAGGTAGAAAATATCTTGTCAACCTGTAACACTCAGTTATTTCCAAGATCACTGAAATAGTGTTTGAAAAAAGTGAAATCCTATTTTCAGCATGTAAAATTCTAGGATCACACCTGTAATTGCTATTCTAATATCCTTATTTTACCCTGATTCTGCAATCAGTCTTTAAATATCTGTATAAATATTTGTGATAAAGGGATGCTAAGAATACATAAAATTATATAAAATTAAATAAAGCAAAATAAATATAGAAGAGTGGAGAATTTACAGAAAAATGCAAGTTCTGAAGGGTCACTGATCTAGTAACAAATTTTAAATTCCATGAAATGCTTAGTTTTTACAGGTGTGTAAAAAGTTCAAACTCCAGAATTTTAGCAGGTTTTCCAGAAAAAAAAAAAAACATCAGTGGCCTTCGTTATTTCCATCTCATTTAAAGGCAACGTATCCAGATCTCACCAAATCTGAAATGTTTACTATTGTGACACATTGATATGTGTGCCATGTTTCACATTTCTACCTTTAAATGGGGACTGCTTTTTAATTAGCCAAACCTTCAGGCATTTCTATATTAAATTTTGCAGGTACTGTATGCAGACTATAAAATGATAAGCCCCTGTATCTTTAAAACTACAGATCATGATATCACTAATTTGTCAGATTCATGTACCTTAAAAAGGAGGTTGTGAGAGCCAACTTTTTAATGTCTTGCTTGTACTTTCAGCAAAGAAATTCATTGTCTACATGGTTGATTTGACATCATGTTCTCATATGCTAATGCATCTGTCATAACATGGAACCCCTCAGTATAGTTGCAGGGGACTAAAATGAACAATGAAAACAAACTAAAGCAAACACATATATCCCCATCAGCTGCAGGAAAAGAGTTGTCTGTTGACAAGGAAACAAAGAAAATTTACGTGATATGAGGGTGTAGTTTTTTATTTATCATATTTATTGAAGGTATCATAATTACAATTATTTGAGTCATAGACTCCTTTTCAAAGGCTCCACATCAAGTAGACAACATTTTGACATACATATAGTTGGGAATACAATGGTGGAATAAACATTTGACATAACACGCTGTTGGAGAGGTACAACTGTGGATAAAATAAATATGTATACAATTTACATACATACATACATACATACAAGTAAGTGGGCAAATGCAATAAAAGTAAGAATATAGGTAGAAAGGTGACTGGCATCATAGAAACATGGTTGATATTGCATTGATAGGTTTAAAGACACAAATAGGATAGCAAGTGGAGATAAGGCAGGATAAAAGTCTACTGTCAGACTTGAGTAGAAAGTAAGGTGGGAGTCAGCAAAAGCAGAGGGTAAAGGGGTTCTATGTCACAATAGGTGATTGCCAAAAGGCGATCATCCTTATGGCAAGTGCACATTGCCGAAATTCAATTTCGGTGATGTACAACCCCAGTGACAGAGACAATGGCACAAGGACTTTTATTATTTACTGTTATGCAGGGGGCTGTGCCCCCACACCCCCCTACTTTTAGATTCTCAGCTCCAGTGGGGTTCATGTTGGGCAGTGCAACAGTAAAAAAAAATATTTCACCATCTCAGGCTACGCACAACAAAGCATATCTGCACCCGGACCCGAACCCTGAATCCCAGCCACCCCAGGCCAGCACCCACCCCACCACGCAATGGACCCAGCTCAGTGGCAGACCATGGCACCATCCCTCATAACCCCTCCTGCCCCTCACTTGGTGCACTCACTCCCCCTCGTGTGTGTGTGTGTATGGGTATTCACATCCTGTCTCCATTCACAAACCCTTCTCATCCAGTCGCCCTCCCTACTCCCACACCATTGGGGTATATGCTGCAAGTGGGTGGCTGTTTTGGTAGGTGCCCACTTGCAACATGCCCACATCAGGGTATACTGAGTAAAGGATGGCTAGGTAGGTGAGAAGTGAGCTGGACAGAGTCCATTGTTGGGGGGTTAAGGCAATTACAGAAGTGGGAGGAGAGGAGGTGAGATCAGAGCAGGGATTTTAACCAACCAGGCTTGGTTTTGAGGGTTATGCGGGAGGGGAGGGAGTTGAACCAGGAGGGGGCTCTATAGTGGAAAGAGTGTTGACCAAGTGAGGTTTTGAGACACGGTACTAGGAGGGTAGGTTTGATCGAGCTCCCGGTGGCCTTGTTGGTGGGCACAGGTAGTGGGGGAGGAGAGGCTGGGGTGGTTAGGCCAGCTGATATCTTTCTGGCTAAGAGGCAGGTTTGGTATTTTAGTCTGTTGTCAAAGTCTAGCCAGCTAGTTTGGCTGTAGAGAGTGCAGGTGTAGGTGGATTTGGGGCAGCCTAGGGCAAGGCAACAGGCCTTGTTATGGGCAATTTTTACTGGCAGGAGGGCAGTGTTATCAGCAGCTCCATAGATCAGGATGCTATAGTCTATGATAGATAAAACTGATGATGAGATGGCGAGCTGGAGGGATTCGGGAAGGGGAGATAGTTCCGATGTCGGTATAGTAGGCCGAGATGGGAGTTAACAGATGTACAAAGGAGGTGAATATGGTCATGTACGGTAAAGACAGGGTCGAAGGTGACTCCAAGGTATTCAAATTTTCAAGAAGAAGTGAGAGGGAGGTGTTGATGTGAAGGGGGGAGTATTTAAGTCTGTATTGAGCATGACTTTGGACATTTTTTGGTTCAGAACAAGTTTATACTTGGAGAACCAGGACTCAGCTTCGGTGAAGGCGTTCTGTAGGGAGAGTTCTAAGGAGGCTGGGTTAGTGTGGGAGGTAAAGAGGACGGCATCATCCACATAGAGCAGGATATTCCCAGGGCATGACTCAGGTAGGGAATTTAAGTAAATGCTGAACAGGAGAGGCCCAAGAGTGGACCCCTGCGGGACACCAGAGAGAATAGGGAGAGATTTAGAGAGGGTGTTGCAGATTTTGACCCTCTGTGAGTGGCCCAATAAATAGTCAGAGAACCAGGCCATGGCTTCCTGAGCCAGATCAAGGTGGGAGAGGATAGAAAGATGGAAGGTGTGATTGATGGTGTTGAGCGCCTTAGATAAATCTAGGAAGACCGCACCATCCAGCCTGCCATTGTCCAGGGCAGAGTGAATGTAACTGGAGAATTCCAAAAGGGCAGTAGTGGTTCTGTAGTCTTGTCTGAAACCATGTTGTTCTGCAGATAGGAGGTCATATTTAGAGAGGTACTCAGTGAGTTGATCCATTGCTATATGTTCGAGGGCCTTAGAGAGAGTGGGAAGGATGGATATTGGACCGTAATTGCAGGGGTAGAGAAGGTCACCAGTTTTGTGGATTGGGTTAATGACTGCCATCTTCCACATGGTGGGGGATTTGCCAAGACAGAGCAGGAGGTTTAGGAGGTGGGGGAGAGAGAACCTAATCTAAAGCCAGGTCAAGGATTCAAAGGTCAAGAGAAGTCTGGGGGAGAATAGAGCTAAGGTCAGAGAAGGAGGTATTAAGTGAGTCAGCGACCAGCTGTGTGCCATTGGTGATGGACGAATTTACATTGAGTTGGGCCGGGGGTGGAGGTGGCATTGCCATTGAGGGATTTCATATTTTCCCAAAATTTGCATCCCAAGCCCTAGGAAGAGATTACAGCAGCTCTGAAGTGTTCAACTTTAACTTTGCTAATGGCCCAAGTGCACCTGTTACGCACAGCCCGGAAGAGTTGCATGTCAATTGGGCTACCAGAGCCTAGGGCTTTTTTCTATAGTTCATCATGATGTCACATTAAGTCAAGGAGGGATGAGGAGATCCAAGTTTGTGTCATGCCCTTTGACAATCCTCTTAGTGAAGAGGGAAAATCTATTACCGGCTTCATTAAAGGTGTTAATGAATTAGCTGAGGGTGGCATTAAGGTCCTGGGAGTGATACAGTGGGGACCAGTCACATAGGGCAAGATAAGATTTGAGGTGTCTTAGCTTTCCCAGTCTGAGTAATCTTGTAAGGACAGTTTTTGGTGGTGGTTTCTTTACCAGACAGGACCAAGTGCAGAGAATAGGTGAATGATCACTAAGGGCATTGGAGAGGATGGTGACATCAGTGATTTTGTGGGGGGCGGTTGGACATAACTAAATCAAGAAAGGTGGTGGCTCCACTATTGTGATTGAGGTGTGTGGGGCAAGTAACTAGTTGGGTGATGTCAAGAGTTGCTAGAGCATCTTTCTAGTGGGATGCTGAGGGGGAGAGCCAGTTTATGTTGTGGTCACCCAGGGTAATTAGCTTAGTTTTGGGGGCAGCTGGGAGAGATAGTCAGTAAGAGATTGGAAGGCAGGTTTCTGGCCTCATGGAGGTAAGTATACTGCTGTGAGTATCAGAGGAGCCCTTGAGAGGCTAAGGGAGATATTGAGAGATAGAGCTTGGGCACCACTTTCGAACTGGGGGGGGGGCTTGAGCTTGGAAGGGATCTTGTAGGAAGATAGCACAGCCACCTCTATGCTTGCCAATTCTGTCATTGCAGTAGAAAGAGTATCCAGAAATTGAGATGGAAGAGTCAGGGTTGCATTTGGATAGCCAGGTTTCCACTATAGTGAGGATATCGGGCTGGTGTTGGGCCATCCAGACCTGGAGGTCACTGAATTTTTTTTGGGAGACAGCAGATATTGATGGAAGCAATGCATAATCCTTGGGCAGGTGCGTATGATTGGGAGGGAGTGAGGGGGGCCAGGGTTGGGGTGGATGTATAAGGAGAAGCAGAGAGAGAGTTCTAAAAAACAACCAGCATAGGGCTTTATTATGAGCAGTCGAGGTAGTCCAGATTTTGGTGGGTCAAGAGAGAGATAGGTAGGGATAGGTAGGGAGTGAAGACTAGGGTTGGCAAGGATGAGAGACAGCTAGATAGGGTCGCAGGGAGAGAGAGAATGGGCCTTGGAGTGAGAGGGGGAGGGTGTGGTGGAGGATAACAGGTGAGTGTAGAGAGTAGATGATTTTGTGGTGGAGGGGGTGTGTGTGTGTGTGTGTGTGTGTAGTGGTATGTCTTGGGGGCAAGGGGGAGAAATGTAACAAGGAGGAGGGAGATAGGTGCAAGTAGAGCAGGAAGGGGGACCATAGTGGGTATGAGGGGTAGAAGAGAGACAAACAGGGTCAATGGACACTGGTTGGCAGGGCAGCCTGGATAGCACAGAGGTAGGGTGCCAGACTACCATGCAGAGGGTACAAGGTTTGAGATCTGGGTGAGGGGAGAGAGAGAATGTTAACAAAATGTGGAAGGATGCAGGGAGAAAAACTAGAGGAGAGGGGTTAGGGGGCAATGAGGGAAGCAAGGGAGAAAAAGCTAAGAGATAGGTGAAATACCACCTTAGGATGCCAGGTGGCAAATAGCAGGAGGAGAGAGAGAAGGAGAGAAAAGCTAGGAGACTAGAGAGAAGTTGGTGAGAGAGAGGAGAACGGTGCAGGGAAGGCACAAGAGCCCTATAGTGGTAGAAGAGGATAACCTGCTAGGGGGAGTTTAGACACTTAGTCATGTGATGGGGAGGAGACTATAAATTAAGAGACCCAGATTACCTTTAAGGGCTCTGTGGTCCTGTGTTGTCCCCAAGGAGTGAACTCAGGCTGTGTGTGCTAGGGATGGGGTCCCGTGGCCTTTAAGGGCTCCGCGGTCCTGCGCCTTCACCAGGGAGTGAACTTGTTTTCAATGGAAATTTTAAATATAGGTTGTTTTATGCTCAGTGGTAGCATCAAAAAGCAATAGGAGCAAAGAAGAATATGGATTTCTGCCAGTGAAATTCTTGCAGAATGTCAAATCCACTTCCAAAATGCTTTTCAGAATTTATTTTTGTAATTCTGCAGAATTCTGAAAAGCCTTTCTTTGTATTATGGGAATGAATCTGCAATTTGCATAAATTGTGCAACAGTATTCTGTGGTTAATATTTCACTTTTGAAATGTCAGAATTCTGCTTCTAGCAGAATTAGGTGTCCACAGAATTCTGGTGGCAGCAAAATTTGAAAATGGTGCACTGCTCTACTAGCAATAGAAACTGTATTTAAGTAAAACAAACATTCCCCAGACTTAACATGGGGTTGTGACAACATAATGTTTTCAGTGGTGCTCCTCTCCCAATATCCCAGAGTCCATGATACTTTATTCATGTCATTGCAGGCATTTATTTATAATTATTTCTACCTCAACACTTTATGAAAAGCTTGCATTAATAAAAAAAGAGGATATCTATTTGTAGTGACAGGATTCATTTTTTAATGTACCAAGGTGTTCAGTTGTCTACCTGTTATTAGCAGGAACAAAAGTATTCTAAGAATAAAATGCCATCCTGCTGTTCTCCATAAAATGTTGGGGCTCTGAGAACTCTGGGAGGAAACTGTTGTGACAAGGACATAATTTTCTAACAAAAAAAAAAAAATCCTGGCCCCCATATTCAGAACCCATGTAACTAAGCATGCATATTGAATTTTGTACATTGTATATTGCACATTATATTGCAAAAAATATTTGGACAGTGTGCTGCCAGATAGCGATGTTGCACAAATGGATGACTATACTGTAGCTTCCTAAGCACAAAGCTGAAATCATAATGATGGGACATGGCCCTGCATTGGCCAGCCAGACAAACCCAAGCACACAAAGGAACACAACCACCAACGTAACACCCCATAGATGACAAAAACACTTATTCTGGAAAAAGAAACAACCTTACTGTAAGAAAAGGCATAGCTACAGATACAGTGGTGTGAACTGCAACAAAATAACTAAACAGAAAAAGGACAAAAACAAAGGTCCAAATAAAATCCCACCCCTTGAGCCACAACCCAGACAAACTTTAAAGCAAGAAAGAAAACCAAAAATCTCACAGCACAAAACGGAGACTGGCTCACTGCACCTGCCCCATCTGAACATGGTCTCAACCTCTCAGGACCTTGGTGATCTTCTGTATGGCTGCAGTTCCTTCTTTAATGGCTACCCTGGCCTCCAGGTGGCCCACAGCAGGATCACCTGCTTACAGAGCACCTATTCTGTCTGTCCCACTGAAAGGTCTATACTGTGGTGTCTACCTCCCTGCTATGAATGTCTATGAAACAGAAGGGAAATATGTCATTACAATATGGCAGATACATGCTGGTCAAAACAGTAGTACAGATCCCCAAAGGAGTATAATGCTGTGTGACTAAATGGCACATGTGTGTAAGCGCCAAAAGGTTTGTATGCAGATGCACAGAGTGAGTTGTAAGACACACAGAGAGAATGCTGTAGCGCTTGTACTATGGTAGCAACAGGACTACTATGTGGAGCACATATATGGACAGCAACAAACACTCAGAAGGTGCCTTGGCATGTCTCACCATATGGCATACTGTAGTAGCCAAGTGTGTGGAGCAGATATAGCACACAGTGTTGTGTTGGGGATGTGGTCACACAAGCAACAATGTGCATATGAATGGTATGGCATGTGAATGTGTCAAGAAACATACCATAAGCATGGCTAACAGCAACTCACAACAGGTGCAGAAACAATGCAGCAGAGAAACAGACAGCAACACAAACTGTCAGGAGGCATAAACCAGCACTGTGACCATAACAGTCTGCCATGATAGTCTGCAGTGAAACATAGAAACACAGAATTTAACAACAGATAAGGACCATTTGGCCAACCCAGTCTGCCCATTTGTCCCTACATTATTAACACAGACTGTATTGGATCTACAGCTCTTTCTCCTTCCCTTCTCCCTTTCCACTATGATTTCCTTATGCCTATCCCATGCATTCTTGAACCCCACCAATGTTTCTTCCCCCACCACCTCCATAGGAAGGCTATCTCTGGAATCCACCACTCTTTCTGTAAAGAAGTACTTACTCACATCTCTTCTGAATTTTCCCTCCTCCAGTTGCATAGCATGTCCCCTTGTTCTTGAATAACATTTTGTCTGAAAAATACTTCCCTCCTGTACCTTATTTACCCCCATGATGTATTAAAAGGATTCAGCTCCTGGAGCACCAGTGACACATGTGCCATTGTGTGGTGTTGTAGAATAGTCCGCAACACATAAATGACAGTGACCAATGTCACATGTATGGAATCCTCAAAGACACACAGCACCACATACATATACATACAGGACAGGTCATGATGTGGCACCAAAGCAAAGCATACACACACCATAAAAATACTACCAGCTGACACAGGTCCAATTGTGTGAAGTTGCAGCATGCACAAGAATTTGAACATGTGCATGTGTATTACAGCAGTGATTGCAGATCTGTCTGCCACCTGTGTGGCACTCACATACTTGTCATCTGAGAATTCCATTGCACTAACCATAGTTGAAAACACTATGTCACTGTCTCTGCATTGTGCCATCAAATAGCATTTGCTTGCCATCCACATGGCACAGAGCACTGGCAACACACATGCCACAAAGGGTGTGAAACACCAACAGTACAACATCCCTTTATAATCTGTGTCCTTGGGTCAGGATAACAGGGGACTGCAATGCATAGTGCCATATGCACAATACAGCTTGAAGTACAGTAAGGTGCACAATCTACTGAAGTGTGGCAATGTGCACTGTGCCCCACAGTGTGCAGCAGCAGATGACACAAGGTTCAGGGAACCTCTAGTAAGTGTATCACATACTTACCATCACATGGCTGCATATGGAGTTCAGTGGCCTGAGGATGACCCTGTGCCAAGTCTATGTCTCCCCTCCAAACACTGCTGATGACTGCAAAGTCCTCCCCCTGACACGGGCATGTACCCTCGTTGTTATATTTGCTGCCACTCCAGAGGCTGGATCCTGTAGATTGGAGCACACAATTCCTGTCACATACTGAAGAGTGGAACATGTATACAAGCAAAAACACAGGCAAAAAGTATAGCAAGGAGATACTACCTATAGGCACAAGTGAGGAGGACCTGAGGCACCTGTTCAATGATGCCTTGAGTGGTGCTGGGGTGTACCCTGCATGCGGCATGGTTCAGGTACAATTTGCAATGGACACATCTAGATCCAGAATGTGCCCTGCAGCCTATTATGACCAACAGAACCACACACAAGTCAATGCACACGGCACTGTGTGTGAGCATGTCTTTCTCCATATAGAATTTATGAAACAGTGGTGACGCAACATCATGCAGAGGTATCAGCAATGTGTGTTGTGAAACAGGTGTGTCCCTGGCAGTGGCACTAATACCATGCACTGCAGGAGTTTATGCCTATTGAATGAAGCATAGGGAATGACCCACAACTGGTTACTCTGCGACTCCTATGAGTTGTGTTGTTTGCATGCTCTACCACCATGTTCCTTTATGTGGGGCACAGGCAGGATAGTGACACCACAAACAGTACAACAGAGTAATTGTATCCATACAGAACAAAATTGTACAATACACCACAGTTCTGCCCAGCACTGTGACTGACATGACAAAAACATTATGGCCTGTAGTTCCTGACCAATATGTGAATACAGTACAGATCCAGGCCATACAGGTAGCATGTGCTGCTATGCACAGCTATAATCATGGTTGTGTTTTTACATGGCGTGCACCATAATGAACACAAATGCCATACACTGTAGACCATATGACATGGCAATGCCAACACAGTTGTCCACCAATGTGTCCCTGTAGCACTGACACCTACTGTACCTGCTCTCTAGGCTGCACCACTGGTCACCAGTTCAAGAAACTATGCCAGTCACATATGTTCCCTCATGCACAGGTTGTTCTACCAATGGTGGCACTGTAAACTGGTATGTACCACCCCTGTGCAGTGTCTCAATCTCTGGCCGATCAAATCGCATACCACAGTTCTGCTTGCCTGAAAATGCCATCCTCCTGGTTGGGGGAACAAATCATTGGTCCTCTTGTGCTGTTACCAGCTCTATTAGGGCTACCAGCTCATCCACAATGTATCTTGGTTTCTGTTGCCTGCTCCTGCCAGACCACATTCACCCTGAGATGGTGTTGTTGTTACAGTATGCTCTGTGGTGCTGTCTGAGACGTGAACACTCCTCCAGCAATTACAGACCTTGAACAGTGTCTTTGTTCAATGTTATTGTATTTGTGGCTACATTTGGGCAGCACAAAGACTTTTTGCACCATTGGTTATTGGTATCATCATGGGGTTGTGGCTGTCCGGAGCCACCACACCAACTTGGGGCCTTTGATGCGCAGTAGCCATACATACATACACATGCACAGTAAACAGTACTGCACAAGTGAACTGTGCAAAAACAATTTCATGATATCATGCAGGCATCCCTCTGCTGACATAACTCTTCATTCTATATTAGAGTGATTGGTCTATGTGTTAATGCTGCACACCAGCTGTGGTATGCCCACATTTTTATGCCTTATTTAATCATGTAAAGCAAATGAGCTAATTACACAATCAGCATGGAAATACAGCATCAGTATCTCGTAAATGCTCCTTATTTGTGCCATTTAGATATTTCATTAACCAAGCATGTATTTAATGGTGCAAACAGTAACACCATCATCTTCAGGCTGCAGAAGGTACTGCACCTGATTCAGGTGAGTGAGTGAGTGAGTGAGTGACAGACAAACAATAACCATAGGCATCAGTGTAGTGTTGCACACAATTTGATGCTGCCTGCAACATGTGCACTATGTAAAGGTCTTCCATATTGTCCTTCCTCATCCTATGTGATCTGCCTTACCCGATGGCTGAGAAAAAGTGGAGACTAATATACTGAACACAGTCAAATGAGGGTTATTCAGCTGTCTGGTGTCTCCTGCTTGGTATAAGTGGTACTGCCTTTTTATATTTCTTCTATGCACTTTAAATAAATGTTTAAATATTTTTTCACCTCACTTTTGGACTCTGTGCTTTTGTGTGCAAATATGCTTTGTTACTGACGGATAAGGAGCTTACTGTATTAGCAAGGGAGTGTGTGGTCTGCGATCCTGTTTTTGGTTGCAGTAAGGCATCCACAACTGTGCAGGAGAGGTCTTGGTGAAAGCTGACCAAGGCAGTCAGTGATGTGGGTGGGGTATCCCACAGGATTGCTAAAAACAAGAAACGAGGGGATGGAATGTGGGTCCACACAACAGAGAGTCTAGCTGCTCTGCAGCACAGCCAGAAGGGCACTGGTGGGGGCCCACTAAATGCACATACCCTCACACTGGAGGAGCTTCTGTGTCCACAGTGTAGCATAAGGCCACTGTGTGGTATCTCACATGCCAATGTATCTCTTCCTCTGCAGATGCTGACACCTCAAGTGATGAGACCATTTCTAGGACATCATGAGCTGGGCAGGCAACAGTGCCCATTGTGCCAACTGCACTAGGATGAGCAGCAGAGTCACTCCTACAGACACTGATGCTCAGCATGAATAAAGGGAATGTTATCTTGCAGAACTGTAATATGCCAGCTCAGGACTCTAATAGTGATGAAACACTCATCAAGGGCACCATACCATTTACCATCACCTCCACAACATGTCACTGCACCAATGTACAGTGACCCGCCAACCCAGGATATGCAACATCCCATCCCAGACAATGTAGATGCCTAAGCTACTGCACCTCTGGTGACCAGTCAGCACCTTCTCCCTCACAGCACAGTCCCATGCCCATAACTGCAGATACACAGGCTCATGACCATGACTGGCCATGGAAACACCCTACCCTCCACAACCAATGTGCAGCCCAGGCTGCTGTGCCTCAAAGGTCCCAACAGATGCACTCATCACCAGCTGTGTAGTGGTTGACTGCATGGTGCAGGACAGGCACATACTACAGTTTGTCATGGAAGTACAGTAAGCTGTCACGGTTAAGCTATGTTGCATCCAGTGGTTGCTACTGGACAATAAGAACAGCACTGCTCAGAAGCATGAGGCAGTCACCCATGCCATCAGGGATAGCTGTGTTGAGAGCACCTTGGCTATGCAGGAGCAGACAGCAGTCCTCAGATTAGTGGCACAGAAAGACCCAGCACTTGCCCAGTCAGGGCTGTAGCAGCAGGGTGCCAGTGTGTTAATCCCTTGTAGTTGGGAACACTGTGGGGGCAGCATATGTCAAGCTCTACAAGCTCCGGAACCACAAGCATCCCCAAAACACCAGGTCATGGTCTGCTGCCAGTGTCCCCTGCCACTACACCAAGCAGCTAAGGTGGAGATCAGCAACCACAAGCATAGGGATGGTCCCCCCAGTTCCCCTGCTGGTGCTGTGTCCTCCCCAAATAAACATGCCAAGATCCTGAGTGGTTAAATAGGAAAGACCTATAACTAAAACTCCCCAGCATGACTGCCACTCTCCACAGAGGATGGGGGATGATTACCTAGATAGTAACGTTTACCTTTGCCCTATTGTGCTGTCTGTGTGACAGCTAAATATGCTGCAGTGTACCATTATCCCCCTCCTCTGCATAGGTGCCTTTGCTATCTGCTATTTGTCCTGAAATTTAACATCTGTTATAACATTTTTTTCACATTACATTCATGTTCTCTGTTATGCATTGGGCATTAAATTGTGCTGCCTACTTTCATGTGCTGAATGACATCTGTATTTACCTTTGGGGTACAAAATTTGCATTGAACAGCCATTCTCAGATATTCCTGGTGCACATAGCCACCTGTGAAGCTCATCATACACACTTGGTCATGCAGATCTGTATCTGCCACATTGAACCCATCTGAACAAGGCAATAGTATCTCAAAGTTCAATGCAATGTTGTGCAGGACACGCAACGAGCAAGGAATATTTTGCATGCCTTACTGGGACTGTAGTGTAGGTCACTACATGATCAATTCAGGCATCTGAACTGCATTTGAGCATTTCAGATACATGTTCAATGTATTTTAAGGTGCTCTGTGTGCCTCATAGTACAACTGCACCATGGCAGATGCAAGTCACAGAGCAGCTGTCATGGACGCAGGGGGTAGGCACTTTCATGGGGTGTGGATAGAAAACAGTGTGCATTAGATACAATATGGTACACGTTGTTAGTAGTGCATTTCTGTATTCTGTGTTTATTTACTAAGGAAGGATCCACTGGGGATCTTGCCAGATATGAACATCTGGTGCATCATTGAATTATGACACATGCAGGCATTGTGAGTAAGGACTTTTGATTATGTGCTCAGTGGCCTGGCAGACCACCTGCATTTTCAGGAATGGACGCTCTTCCTATTGATGATGGCCTTGGCCTTGTAGTTGTGCATGGATTACCATGTGGGCGCAATCAGTGGCTCCTAGTGTGGTTGGCATTTATACTAGATGATGAAAGTCCTCCATGGTTGCTGTTCTTTTCACCCTGGTGCTGGAGAAGGTGATGTGGTCTCCAGCATGCCACAGCAAACCATTCAGGAACTACCCAGGCAGGTGGAATATGACTGCCTATGTTTTCCTCATGGTTTCACAAGAAGGAATCTGGATTGTGCCTGTAGCCAGCAGGCACATGGCCACAGTGAACTTGAGACCACACTCAAGGCATGATGCAGTTGTGTGTGTGTGTCTCAAGGTCACCAAGCAGCAGCTCACAATGTGCCTCAGTATTACCTAACTGAGCCTGCACTGGTCCACAATCTGGTCATCACTGTTTTCCATGAATGTGCCCTGGGCCCAACACAAACTCAGTGGGCAGCAAATGCCCTCTGTCAGCACAATCAGCATGGGTTGCATTGCATTGGCCACTTTTTCTATCTTCTGCACCCTTGGCATCAGTGGAATGATGTGTGCTATTGTGTCTGTTGATATTTGCTCTTTGCTGCTGCTCTGCTTTTTGGTGTGCTGTTGTGCCTGTTTAAAGCATGCCTCTTATTGTCCTTTTTAAGTGTGGTGTCATGTGGTTGATTCCATGTGGATGTTTGTTTTGCAAGATGAAAACATTATTTTAGGGCAACTGTGAAATGTGGTCAGTCTTATGCTGTTAACAGCTCTAAGTATTCCACTTCCCATTCTCATGCGTTATTTAATGTTTAGTGCCATACTATTCCAGTCTGTATGGTGCAGTCTTTCTGAATATGTGGACCATTTTGTTACAATTAGTGAAAATAATAAAAAAGTCTGTATTATGTTTCCATTAATTGTTAATGTAATAATGTTAAAGAAGAACTGGCTTAAACATGTAATCCAATACTTTTTAGGGCTGTGGACATAGTCTACAGCCATTTTGGAACCAACAGTAGTGCTAAAAATGGCCAATCGTGGAACCTTCTATTGGATTTTTGGAAGTATCCTTCTGACATTTCAATGGAGCTTGAAACACTCCACCATGATCGGCTGCTATGGAATAACAGCCACACTATTTTGGCTGTTACTTCTGCATTCCAGGACAAGAACTATGCATGCGTGACTTGCACGCATGCATAGTTCCGCTGGCATCGCCATGCTATGAATGGCAAAAAAATGCCATTCAATTATGTAGCCCCCCCAAGTCATGAGGCACACTGGGAGCCCACCCCAATGTGCCCAACTGCATTTATATATATTGCACCTTCCAACAATGGGGTGCACAATCCCTGTGTCTGCATTATGTGCCCCTCCCAACTTGTGGCACACTGGGAGCCCACCGCAGTGTGCCCAAATGTATGTTTCCTTTTAATTTCCCGTAAATAAAGAAAACCTTCCCCCGACATGTTTTTTTACCTGTAAAAAAAGAAAATGGTCCCTCATCGTCGCCCCAGTCCCCCTCCCCCATCCCCACCATCCCACTGAGCACCCACCTCCCTGCACTTCCCTTACCCCATGCTTACCTCAGATGGTGGCACTGTCATCTTCTCTGGACAGGGACACATTTGCCCTCATCAAAGCCATACCGCAAACTGAAGAATCAAAGGTAAGTGTGCTATAATGGCATTAAATAGGGTTTTTAAATTAAAGGAGAAGACACCTGTATATTTATGATTGGGATATATCTAATGTATTTATTATACATTACATAAGTACTGTACACATGTCAATAAGCGATCAGCCATGTCTTCTGTTGCGACCACATATCTAGAGTTTGAGGCTCTGACACAAGGTAGTAAAATGTCAAGCAAGCCTCCATATACATGCAAATGAGTCACTTGTAATACAGCCCCTCCCATTCCTTGATGTCACTGCAGTAACAGTGCAGAACAAAACATAAGGGTATCAATGCTGTCTATCCTGATTTTAGTTTAATTTTGCAATGGCTTAAGACAGTTTTGTCATGCAACTCACACCGGGAGTGGTACTTGTAGCCTTAATACTGCATGTGTAGAGCAAATAGTACATCTATTAGTATTTCATTCACAGGAAACAAAAGCTGTTCCTGTGTACTGCTCATTTCTCTCTGTGAGACAGTTGTAACGTGTTGTGCAAAGCAGTAGACTGAATCAGTTAATCAGCCAATCAACCCACCAATCAATCGAGCAGTCAGTCAGTCACTCTGTAGTGAACCAGGTGAACACCCTTGAGAGGACTCATTTACAAGGTAGGCTTGAGCAGTTTCCCAAAGGATCACACAAGACTGAATTCCTCCTTTGCACAAATTGTACACTCCCCTTTCAGCAGCCTGAAAGTGGAGAGCTAGATCACTTACTTTATAAAGTGTATTGTTTTACATTTCAAATGCTCCTTACATCTGGGTTCTGACTGGAAATACCAAGACACATAATGCATATAACATGGGAAGAATGAGCTAAGCAAATACAGAGTACTACAAACACTGAGACTGATTAGTTTGTTTACGTACAACAGCTGAAGTGTAGCATCTGATTTGTGAGGAACATCCTACTTCAAATGCTGGCATTACAAAGGGGGGGGGCTGCCACAGCTTGTTTTCAGTACCTTCAAAGGGAAGTGCTGTAGCTGTCACATCACTGCTAATGATTTATAATGGGAATGGGGGCACTGTTAAAGTCATGGACCTGAGAGGCCATCACAATTCCCAAGGAGGTTAGGGGAACTTGTTAAGGGTTAGAGAGTAAGGGACTTTAGTAGGATTTGAACCAGAGTTTCCCAGTTCTTGTGCCTGTGCTTTAACCACTAGATTACTGTTCTTCCATATGCTGCAGCTGATGTTGTCCTGGTAACCTATTCCTTATTATAGCTGAACTCTTTATTGCCTTACATCAACCATCCAATCACTGACTGCTTAGTTACAAAGAGAAAGGGGCATTTGTGCAAGATTGTGTCTCACTGATGGTGTCAATCAAAACAGAGAATGCTAACACACAGAGCATAATACAATAAGTATATAATACCACTTAAGACTCTTGTTGTACCCAGAGTCATTTATTGGCTAAACTGTTTTTGCTAACAGAAACATTAACACAGCACATAAAGGCCCTTCCTTATAGGCATACTGTATATACATGTCAAATCAGTGCTGAATCACACTCATATGGTCCTAGTCCCTTTTAGATCTGCACTTCAGGATGTGCACAACACTTAAAGAGTTCACCCATTACTCAAGTGGGGGAGCAAACATTGCGGGTTCTTTTTACTGGTGGAACAGCATTTAGTGCAGCACCATTATCTGTTGCTCTGATGACATCATCCTCCAGCAGCACTGATGGTAAAATGGAGGACAAACACATTGATAACTTCTGGGGGCTGTATATTTTTATTTATAATCAAGATTTGGACAGCAATAGTACTGCTGGCAGCTAGAGGAGGAACACAACAGTTACACATAAGGAGTTGGGAAAATATGGGTGTGAAACTATGGGAGACTTCCCCTTTAAGTTGATAAATCAGCCATTTTTTTTAATTTTGGCCCCAAATTTTCAACATGGAGTTCTTGGGACTGCTCTTCATGAACAGTGCCACTACCATTTCATTACTTGGTCCTGAAAGGTGATTTCATGGTCGCTGCGCGGAATCACCTTTTGGGACCGATTGATGAAATGACAGTGCCACTGTTCATAAGATGGGGTACCAAAAAGCCCATGTTGCAAGTCTGGTGAAAAATTAGCAAAACATGACTGCATTACAAGCATGCATTTTACACACTCCTAGCTTTGCCAATTTTTAATATTTTCACTCCAGATTTTCAAAATTGCCATTTTTGCACACCTCCTTTTTAACAGTACAACTGTCATTTTTCACATCCTGCCCAAAATGTGTTTTTGCACCTGTGGCACAGAATGGCATGGTCACTCTGTGAAATCACCTTTCGGGACAAGTTAACAAAATTACACTGGCACTCTTCATGAGGAGGGGTCCCAAAAAGGCCATGTTGAAAATCTGGTGCAACACCTCCAAAAAATGGCCACGTTACACACAGGCATTCAATAATTTCTATGCACACATGTAACTTTGGTCACTTGGCAGTTAGTCAGAGCCCTATCAGCTCTGGCTAGAGTTTGTTGTAGAAGCTACGTTTCAAATACTGACCCACATTATATTATTATTCTACTTTTATTTTCCTTTTCATAAATTTGTATGGTGTTTCTGACTTTCACTTTGGTACAAAATGGCATTTTAGAACTGTATAATGTAACTAATCTCCCTATTAAGGTATTCTATTGTTCTCTCAATGCATTCATGCTCTACTATTGACCTCTGGTATTGAAGGGGATATAAACTACATCATGCAGTTCAAAAATGGCACTTACTGTAAAACCACTGTGTAAATCAGAAACAGATACTGAAATTACTAAAAGGCCAGTAAAGATTGACTAATTGAAGAAAGGGAACCTGGATTTAAACAGCAACTTCTAGGGAAAACTAACTTACAGATTTCACGTAGTCCATTCATTTTTGAACTCGGATGTTACTTTAAACCTAGTTATATGATATGATAGAGTCCACATAAAAGTAAATGGCATATACAAGGAGAATGTAAGTTTTCTAACACCAAGGACAGGCTACTGATATTTTCTATTAATTATTGTAAATGGTTGCCTCTCCTGATTGGCAACAGTGAGGGGGGGTGAAGGGCATAGTATCTCTCAGGCTAATCAACAGTATCTAATACATCACAATGTAACATGGCAACATGTGACCCCACATAACCTTTACTCCTTGTTCTCTACATTCTATTCACACACTACCTACCTTCTCTCTGAACTCAGTCTCAACACATGAGCTGTTCACTGCTGATGACAGAGTCTTAGCTTCATAATCAGAGGAACAATTAATTCATCCATCACTTTAATGAAAATCAGTGTGCTTAAATTCTGTATACAGTCAGAGTTAATCTTTACTGCACAAGACCAGCTTATCACCAACATTTCATGGTCACCTGATCACTTCCTCAGAGTGTATAGGGTTGCTGAATTAATCATAATGAAACATTGTTTCACTTTGTAGAATATAATAAATTCATCCATGTAGAATAATAAGTGGTAGGGAGATTAAACGTTTTGTTTATTTCAAACCTTCTTCACAGAAAAAAAAGGTTATTTGATTCTAATCTACTGTCTGTTAAAGATGTGCACTGGAATACAAGATATTGCAGTGTTATTTAAAAAAAAGGATTGAAACAGAGTTCAGACATATTTTATTACCACTTTTCTACTTACTTGACAAACTGTTTGTATTATTGACCTGAATTGGAGCAGACTTCTTCAATTTTGCATTTCTTTCATAAGGTTGTGGTAGAAATGCACTGCATATCAGCCTTATCTTTTGTAGTCCCTGTCTTGCAAGAACAATGTCCAGATAACTCTGTTCCTCATTATAGAGTGAGAAGCACTCTTGACCAATTGCCATGCTTCTTTTTTCCTGTATATAAGACACTCATTGTCTATATAAACAGGGATGGACACATTTAGAGAAATTTTTATTTTTTTATTTGTATGTATCATTGATCCACTTTGGTCAATAACATGCATGTATGGCAACCAAGGGCACATTTGTAGTTGTAAGAATGGTCTCACTAGCAGCTGTGTAACGAACCTCTATCTTCTTCTGAGCTTGAGGCAGTTTACTAGGGAGCACTCAAAGGGTTAAAGTTAGACCCTGAGACTGGTTTCCTACTGTGTGTCAGCTAGGAGACAGGGTGTCTGAGGTTTGTGCTGTGTGCTTTTTGGTTTAGCCATCTGGGGATCCAAACATAAATATTTATAGCCCTGCCCCTCCACATGTCACACTGTAAAAAGGTGAGGCAATTGTAGCTAAACATCCAGGGTCCAGGTTGTGAGTTGGCATTTTATTGAAATGAAGAACTAGCAGAAAGGACCAGAAGGGAGTCCTGTAGGTCCTCACCCCCTCCTGAGGTGGAGTGTTCCCTTCAGAATTAATGGAGGGAGAACCTGAGTAGCCTTGCTCCAAGTGAAAGAACCCATATCTGACCAAATAGACACCAGGGAATAATGGTGGGTCTCCTCCCAAAGGAGGCTGCTGGGGTCCTTTTGGACCCAACTTCCAGAATTACACAAAGGAGGGAGCAAGGTGCAGTTTATCCTTTATGAAGTGTTACAGAGGAAAACATATGCTTGAAAGCACAGCAGTAACTCATGGGTAATGGCATGAATTTTAATGGTAAAAGTAATGGTTTATTAGGATAAGGGGACTAGCAAGAGTTGTATCAGTTAAGTCACAAAGCAGTTAGGCTGAACAAGGGAGTCTGATGCATTGGATCATTAGGACCTATTGGTGTTATGCCAAAATGGAAGTATGCATATCTGGATTGACTATGTTCTGACTTTAGGAATATACTGTATTATATTTTGATTGCTGAAATAACAGTGTTGTCACTGTCCTGCATGCTGCTAAGGACAAGCATCATTTTCCCTACAGGATTATGTCTTACCCTGCCCAGGTAGTGTGTAATTGTGCACTTGTCTTGTGGGAAGTAGCACCCATGGGACCCTATATGGGGGAGAGGGTTGGAAATCAATGTGTCCGTCTGTGCAGCAGTGCCCCATTCTAAGTAAAGAGCAATGATTATAGTGGTAAAAATGAGGGCTATAATGAAGATGTTAGAATAAAAGTATTATCAATGATAAGGGTGACGCTCTTTAAGACTTAGTGCCATCAGACAGCAATAAACATCTAACCTGCTTGACCCAACTCCTATGAACAGCATGGACCTTGTTTTGGAAGTGGTCAAATGTGTAATGCCCCTAGATTGCTCTGACACTGATCCCCACCTGCCCAGACCCATTTCAGCATGGTGTGAGACAGAGCATTCTGGTTAAGGTTAAGTTTTTTTCTCCTGTATGCTTAGGCATTCCCCTTCCCACTGCCAGTACCTCCCCATTCTGCCACCTAGTCGTTACCTGATAAAAACCTGACTGTTGTCCTCTTCTCTTCACAGCGGTTGGCGTATGGTAGTGAGGTCTGAATTCTCCTTTCCCTCCCCTGAGCTGCTTGGACATCAGAATAGCCAGGAACTATCCTCACTTGGTGCTGGAGCCATGATCTCAGTGGGCATTGCTAAAACAGCTGCTGTAGAGGAATTTTAGCCCCACCAATGCTTTGCGTCGGCTACCCCACCACCCCCCACCACCACCCTTGGTGAACAACTCCCTGTATAGTAAGGCTTACATGACATTACAGTGTAAAGAAACCAATTAGCCTAAACTCCCATCTGCAGCTTATCTTTGCTTTCCACTAGAGGTCAGTCTCACTCACTTCTCAAACTAAACCAAATCCAAGCACAAATTTCTTGTCAGCACTACCTGTGCCCCTCCTAGGTTTTCTATATAAGTGCTAACACATTCCTCAATCCTTCACATCATGGCTCTTTTCCTCATCACAGTTCCCATTCTCTGCATACCCTTGGTGTCCCTACCTCCGTCCATCTACCCAGAGGTTCCGGTCGGCCCCCATTTAACTCATCCCATGCCTACACCCCCCTCCAAACTCCAGCACCTCCACCGTCCTCCTGCCTCTCATAGTGCATGCTCATTCCTGGACACCTGGCCCCTTCTTACTACCCCCTAGATTTCATGCTGGCCTAATCGCTCTGAATGTCCCCCTACCTCAATACCTCATATCAATTCTCCCTCCTCTGCCAGGGGTCCTAGGTTAGCCCTATCCAAATTCCTGGTCATCGTGCTACTGTTGATGGCAGAAGACATCAAACTGAACCTGGGTCCAGTCCCCCCTGCAGCTGCCCCATGGCCTAGGATGGCCCATCTAAACATCTGTAGTTTCCTCTATAAAATCATGTTGCTCCAGCCAAGTGTTCTATCCCTAAAACTGGACATACTCATCATAACTGAGACCTGGCTAAAACCTCACACTAAGGAAGCATGCATCTCAGTCCCTGGCTGCACAGTAATCCATAATTACTGGCATAGTGGCAAAAGGGGTGGCAGCATAGCAATGTACATAAATTCCACCTTGCAAGCAACCACCGTGTCACTACCTCCCCCTACCTCACAAGCCATAGAATCCTTGATGGTAAAAATCTCCCTACCTCACACTATCCCCATCTACATAGCTGGCTTATACTGCCCTCCTGATTTCCCCACACCCTCTATCAAGGACCATCTAACAGACCTCAAATCCCACACCCTGGGAGGGGAATTATACATCCTGGGTGACTTCAATATAAATTGGCTCACCCCCTTCTGCTCTAAAGTATGGCATGAGGTGGCAACACTAAACCTTGCCCAGCTGGTCATTGAACCCACTTGACTGAACCCCAAAACACAGAATCACTCTCTGCTTGACTGGTCCCTCACCTCATGCCAACATTGAATAATCACTGCTGGCCTCTTGCCAGACTCTGTAAGTGACCACCATCTTATATTCTCAATAAGGAAGGTGCACAGACCAAAGCCCCCCCCCCAGAACTCTGACGGTTAGATCACACAATTCCCTGGACCTTCTGTCCCTTCTAGATTACCTCACAAATATCGACTGGTCTGCCATCTCTCATGCCTCCTCTTTAGACCTTGTGCTGGAATTAATCAAGACAAAGTTCCTCTCGGTCTGGGACTCCCACGCCCTTCTTAGATATACCCATGCATGGGGGGGCCTGCCTGCCTTGGATCTCCTCTGACATCATGGCCAGTCTCAGAGCCAGGGATCAGGTTTGGAAGGCTCTGGAAACAGGAAATGGAACAGCCATATGATCTGGGGTTGTGTACAGGCCTCCAGACCAGGGGGAGGACATAGACACTCTACTGTTAGAAGATATACAAAACATGACAGCTAAAGGGGAGATTCTGATAATGGGAGACTTCAACATGCCAGATACAGATTGGTCAATACCTGCAGGACATCTGCCAGAACTAGACACATGGTGGATTCCCTGCAGGGGGAGGACCTCAAACAACTGGTACAACAACCCACAAGAGACAGGGCTATCCTAGCTCTAGTACTGACTAACAGAGAAAGTATCATGGATCTCCAGGTAGAAGGTCACCTGGGGGCCAGTGACCATCACATGGTATGGTTCAATTTGGCCACTAAAACAAAATCATCCCATTCCAAGGCAAGAATATGGGACTTCAGAGGAGCTGACTTTGATAAGATGGCCAACAGTGTTAAGCTAGCACTGGCAAAAAAGAAATACAGGTGAGGGGGTACAGGCAAAGTGGGCAAGCATTAAAATTGCAATACTCGAAGCAAAATCCCATAGTGTTAGTGAGAAAAGGAAGTGCAAAAGAAGAAGGAAACCACTTTGGTTTTCAAACACAGTAGCAGAAAAGGTCAGAGCCAAAAGGCTGGCCTTCAGGAAATACAAGGGAACTCAGCAGGATGAAGATAGGGAGGCATACCAAACTTCCCTAAGGGAAGCAGAGAAGGCAGTAAGGCAGGCAAAGGCCCAAATTGAGGAAACACTAGCACAAACAGTAAAAGAAGGTGACAAGACTTTCTATAGATACATTAGTGAAAGGAGAAAGTCCAGAGGGGGTATTGCTAAGATCAAAGGGGATAAGGGGGTGTGTGCAAGGAGGAGGAGGACCATGTAAAGGCATCTATCCTAAATAGATACTTCTGCTCAGTATTTACTGAAGAGAAGGTAGGGCAGGGCCCACAGCTCTGCACCATGGACACAAGGGGGAGGGAGGTGTGCACTAGTCCCTACACAAAAGAAAGGGTCCTACAAGAGCTCAACAAGCTCAGGGTGGACAAGGCAATGGGACCTGATGGCAAACATCACAGGGTACTAAAGGAGCTAAGGGTGGAACTAGCAGAGCCATTATTAGAACTGTTTAGTGAGTGTCTAAGCACAGAAGATGTCCCAGAAGAATGGAGAAGGGCTCATGTGATCCCGCTCCACAAGAGTGGTAGCAGGGAGGAGCCAGGGAACTACAGACCAGTCAATCTTACCTCAGTAGTGGGCAAGATTATGGAGACACTCCTTAAGGAAAGGACAGTGCAACACCTGGAATCCATGGGAACACAAGATCCAAGACAGAATGGGTTTACAAAAGGAAGGTCCTGTCAAACTAATCACATAGATTTCTTTGACTGAGTGACCAGAGTGGTGGACCAAGGGGGAGCAGCTGATGTTGCCTACCTTAACTTCAGCAAAGCTTTCAATACTGTTCCACATAGAAGATTGATTAATAAGCTAGGTAGGCTTGGGGTGTGTCAGAAGTTGGTCAACTGGGTGGCAAACTGATTGACAGGCACAAAACAGAGAGTGGTGGCAAATGGTATACAGTCAGAAGAGATGCAAGTCACAAGTGGGGTACCTCAGGGATCAGTCTTGGGGCCAGTCCTCTTCAATATCTTCATCAGTGACATTGCAGATGGACTGGAGAGTAAGGTTTGTCTGTTTGCAGATGACACCAAGATCTGCAACAGAGTAGATGATCCAGATGGTGTGGGCAAAATGAGAAGAGATCTGGATAAACTAGCTAAATGGTCAGAATAGTGGCAACTTGGGTTTAATGCAAAGAAGTGCAAGATCATGCACATAGGGAAGAGAAACTCTGAAGCCACCTATAGGCTGGGAGGGGAGTTGCTGGTAGTCACAAGGGAAGAAAGAGACGTGGGCGTCATCATCACTGATGACCTGAAATTATCCAAGCAGACCTCTAAAGCAGTAGGTAATGCTAGAGGATGTTGGGGTGTATTAGTAGGGGTATCACAAGTCAGAAGAGGAGGTAATAATCCCTCTTTACAAGACACTAGTTAGGCCCCATCTGGAGTACTGCATGCAGTACTAGAGGCACACATTCACAAGGATATCAACCAAATTGAGGCAGTCCAGAGAAAGGCAACCAAAATGGTACAGGGACTGCATCAGAAAACGTGTGAGGACAGATTAACTGAACTCAATATGTATACCCTAGAGCAAAGGAGGGAGAGAGGTGATATGATAGAAACATTCAAACACCTTAAGGGCATTAACAAGGTGAAAGAGTCTAACATGTTTCAATATAAGAAAAATAGCAGGACAAGAGGACACAGCATGAGATTAGAGGGAGGCCGATTAAGGGGTACTCTGACGAAATTCTTTTTCACAGAAAGGGTCGTGGATGCATGGAATGGCCTACATCAGGAAGTGGTGGATATGAATACAGTGCAGGGCTTCAAACAGGCATGGGATAGGCAGAAGGGAGCAATACTGATGAGTATGACTAGATAGGCCAGTGACAGAGCAAAGGCCTATGGCACATTCATAAGGCAGAAAAAGAAATGGACAGACTGGATGGGCCTTGTAGGCCTTTTCTGCCATCAGCTTCTATGTTTCCATGTTTCATAAAGCTACTGGTACTTACCCAGCCTACCAAAAATATTGCACTCTTCGGAATGCATGCACTAGACAGATCCATCAAGCTAAAGCAAATTACTTCCGAGCCACTTTTCTATCAAATATAAACAACCCTACCAAATTTTGGAAAGTGATTCAAACTCTCTTCTCCCTTCCCACCAGACTCCCCACCCCTGTTCTTAAGTTGGCTGACACCACTCGAGAAGACCCGCTAGCAGTAGCAACTGAGTTCAACTCTTTCTTCATACACTGCATGGCATCCCTGCTGTCCTCTCTCCCCCCATCCTCACTGACCCAGCCCATCCCTACACAACCTGCTCAAGCTGCCTCCAATGATTTTGCTTTTCAACAGGTCACCCCGGCAGATGTTCACAATGCCCTGCTTACTTTAAACCCCGACAAAGGCAAATGCCCCTCAGATTTGGATACTAAAATGCTCACCCCCCATTGCTTCATCACTGGCCTCTCTTTTCAACTGATCCTTCTTCCAGCTTCTGTTCCAACTGACTGGAAACACACCACAGTCATTCCTCTTCCAAAGGGCGGTGACCCCTCCTCCCCAGGAAACTACCACCCTATCTCCCTTCTCCCCACTCTACCTAAACTGCAAGAATGCCTTGTCCTCTCTCAGCTCTCCTCCTTCCTTGACTCTGCCTTATTCTTCACCCCGTACCAGTCTGGTTTTAGGAAGTCTCATGCCACTACCACCTCCCTCCTAAGGCTCACTGATGCCATCCTCACCAGCATGGATAAATCCCACATTACCTCAGCCATCTTGTCAACCTTGCAAAGGCCTTCTACACTGATTCGCACCCTCTCCTCCTCAACAAGCTCTCACTAGCTTGACTCTCCTGCATAGCAACCAATTGGTTCCACTCCTATCTGGTAGGCTGGACTCAATCCGTAAGGCTTGGTAACTCCATATCCTCCCCACTCCCCATCACTTTTGGAGTCCCACAGGGCTCAGTCCTAGGACTTCTGCTGTTCTCTATTTTCCTAAATAACCTGTCCTCATACATCCATTCACATGTATGCAGATGGCACAGTCCTGTATACATTAGGCCCCTCTACCTTTGACATAGCATCCAGACTGCAGCTCGATATCAGTGAAGTCCAGCTCTGGTTTCACTCAAATCAGCTTTCCCTAAATGCCAAGAAAACAGTCTCCATGTCCTTTGGCACAAGGCAGAGACTATCTTGGCTCCCTTCCACACCCTAGATGGGACAAAGCTGGAGGTTTGCTTCTCCTTTAGATATCTTGGGGTATGGCTTGACCAGCACCTTGATTTTTCAGTACACATTGATGCACTCCACAAGAAGCTGCTCCCCAAGCTTGGGGCCCTGTACCAGAACCATGGTTGCATCCTGCTACTGGCCCAGTGGGAGAGAATACTGAAAATGATCCTCCCTACCTTTGACCATGGAGGTGTAGTCTATTGTGCTGCTCCAAAGACTACCATAACCAGACTGGACACCCTTTTCCACTCCTTCTGTTGCTTTGCCCTTGACTGTCCCCACAGCACACACCACTGTTCCCTCTATCAGCACCTGCACTTCCCCTCCCTGCAGGACAGGAGGCTATCTCACTGTGCCAGGCTCATAGCCAAGTTCTGGACCCAGTCCCTGCACCTGTACCTCTCTAGTGGCCTGTTTACACCTACCCCATCTTTGCACTCCCTTAGAAATACTGACTCCCGTACTTTGAGCATCCCACGTATGACCACCAATTTAGGACAGGTGGCATTCTCATATCACATGCCCAAACTGTGGAATTCTCTCTCACTGGCCATTCAGCAAGTCAACCATGCAAATCAACTCAACTGCCTCCTCAAAGCCCATTTCTACTCCTCTTGTATATGCACCAAGATTACATTTTTCCTAACCAAGGCTAGTCAGAGACCCTAGTCAGGAACCGTAGTCACCACTTGTCAATGTGTAGCTAGCCCTAGCTATATGCTGCAAATCTGGTTTTCTCACTCCACCTGGCTAATCCTAATCTGCCCATGTGTAGGTTATGGTATAGTTTCATTTCCTGATTATCTCTGTACCTTAACTTTTGCTGTTGTATTTACATACTGCTGTTATATTTTCTGAGCATCTCCTAATATCTATTTCAACAATGTATATGCTGTCTGTATCAAATCCCACCTGTATTTCTGTACACAATATGTCTTGTACTTATGCATTTGCTTATTGTAACTATGTATTATTGTTGTATTTAAACTGTGTGTTGACTCCCTGTCTCCCCCCCCCATGTCTCATTCAGAATCAGGTGGTAGTCCACTTAGTACGCTCACCTGGTAAAACTTTTAAATGAAAATAAATAAATAAATAAATAAAGTAAGCAGTCCCTCCCAGGATGAGAGATGTCTCAATATACCACTAGACACACAGAAGGGTGCTGGCCATATATTTTCTTGCCAGAATGGCATTGCTTTGGTTCATAGTTTTCATAAGTAGTAGCAGTAGTAAAAGCATGTATTTTTATTCTGGATAAAACACATATATTCCATGTGACCTATTTTCAAAGTTGTCCTGTTGCATTAGCAGCTAGTTACTTTACATAATCTTACAAATGTTATTATTGCACTTCAAAGCATTGTACACAGTGCATTCACACATACAAATGCAAGTTAATTCAGTTGGGGTTGTCACAAACACACTCCTGAGGGTCAAGGTTCACTGAGATCACAGTGACCTACCCTAAGTGCAATCTGTGACAGAGAGGGGGGGAATAGGGATATACTCCTCCTGTTCTTCCAGAGTGTTCACAGGCTTTACAATGGAACACTTACCATGAGGCCCCAGAGTGTCCCTCTTTACTTTGAATCTGGGCACAATACTAGTATTGAGTCTTGTGGCCAAATATGAACCCTTTTCTTGGCTATTATACAAAAGTGGAAGATCCAGGTGTTATACTCTCTTCAGAGTAGCAGCACAATACCTGATTCAGCTTTTGCCCTACAGGACATGCAACAGTCTAGTTCACAATCTCTGCAGACTCGAATGACACTCTGGTATTCTTCCTATCCTTCCAGATGTCCCTTTTACAGACCCTTTTCTCAGTTTGGTTGCTCACAGTGGCCCCTCTAAGGAAGTAACAGTTGTCACAGATTATTAATAAACCTTCCACAGTCATACATACAATATAAGAACTGTCACACAGGCATAATTTCTGTAGAAAAACAAAAGTTTTACTAAAAAAACTAAATAAATGCAGTTACAGCTAAAAGAGGACATATATGAATTTAGGTTATAGTATAAAGAACAGAGTGGGAAACAGAAAAAAATGCATTAAAACATGTGCGCTAAGTCTACATTGGGTATGAAGATTTCAAATCCAGATAATCGCTCGTTTACAAAATATTTCAGTCTTTCTGTTGCAGCCTTGTGGTCAGGCAAAGACTCCAAACAGACTGGCTTCTTTGTGTCAGGTGGAGTCCAGATGAAAAGTGTCAAAATGGCCCTGAGTGTCTGCTGGAGAGCTTAAATACCCTTCTGAAATCTGCAGTGTCATTAATTTTCAGTGATTTACAGAACAAGTCAGGGCAATTATGCCATTTGGCCAGGAGATGTCACTGTTCTGCTGTTTCCAAAATTTCCAAGCATATTAAGAATCAGATTCTGAAACCTATGATTAGTATCCTTCCATATTAGATTCTGAATTCAGCAGCACCAATACAGTATGCTGAATTCACAATCAGACATGCCACTGTATGTGCACAAATTCACATAGTTACTATATTATCACAGTTATGTTAATTCTGGGGTACGTTACATCTAGGGTATAAACAGAGCCCAAGCTCAGATGAATGAGATTTTGCAAGGATGGAGGTGAGGCTGCATATTTTTACTCCACATTTTTAACATAGCACTTTTGTCAGTCCACCTAATAAACATTACAGGTGTCATTCATCACATTGCCTCCCAAAAAGTATTGTCACATTTGTGCTGCAAAATGACATTGTTTTCCAGAATTTCATAAATTAAATAACACGTCATGTTCATAAGGTGATGTCATAAAAAGTCTATCTTTAAAATGTGTGGTCAAATCTTCTAAAATAAAGTTTTGAACACACATTGACATTTTACATAGTTTACTCATAACATTACAATATTTTAATTTTTTGAACCCACATCTTAGACATACTGATGTTTTTTTTTTTTGCCCCATCAAATGAAGAGGATGGGAGTCATTTCCAAATCCCCCTCCAAAGCCTGTTTCAGGTTACATTTTATACATAACATCTGGTATGTTCATATGCTGGCATAATGAAAACAACTATTTTGAAAATTCAGAATCATGATCAAAGAAAACAATGATGTTATGTGTGAAACTCTTCATTTCCCAATCATTTCAATTTCACTATCATAACTTGTTTTATTAATTTGTTAAAGTTAGCCTCTGTGCTATCTGTTTTCAACAGCTATATAGAGAATTCAAGTAATTTAGCATTGAGAAATGCTTGTTAGAATGTTATACTTGTATCAGAATATTGGCAACAGCCAGATGTGCTACAAATAATAAAATCCTTAATTTCTGAGTATCAGCTTCTCAAGGGATTAGATATATTTTTAGTTCTTGATGTACTGAAGCAATGGTTGCATGTTCCACATGGAAATTTACCAAATGTGCATTCCTTAACCATGTCTATTCCCTAACCATGTCTGTATTACTTTGTTTGTTTGAGGCAGTTTGTAGACTGTCCTAAGAAGTATTTGTTGTTGTTTTTTTTTACACTGAGAGACTTTTTTTGCCATGATCCAAGGCTTATTTTGGAGCAGTCTTTCTCCTTTCTCTTTTTTAGTAGGATTGGCCAATGCTTTAAGAAGAGACATTCCTACTTTTTCCAAACAACAATGAAAAATTAGTAGTGAAGATAAGTTTACCTTGTTGTTCTGCTTTTGTCTTATTTTTTAAGAGCTCAACAACTTGTCTATCTGTGCAATTTTTTGATCTGCATAGCACAATCCATTATGTCAAGATTAATTGAACAAATTCTTAAAATAATTATTTTTATTTGTGAGCATCCACTATCCCTTATGAATTTGGATAAACAACAGAATGTTGGTTCAAGAGATGGATGGAAAATAAACTGACCATCAATAAAATATTTCCTGAATTGAGTTTAGTTCTTTACAGTTTTAAGTCTAGATAGACCAATTAGCCCTACTACTGGAATGGGAACAATATATCGTATGGTCATTATTTACTGAGAAAAGTAAGAGGATGGATCAAAAGCAAAAACATTCTCTACAAAGCACAGGCAGGGTTTTGTGCTTGGTGTTTAACTCTGGACAGCTTTTTTTATATGTCTCTCACAATAAGCAGTTTCAACAATGTTAAGAAACAAAAATGTTTTGCAGCTTTTGCAGACCTGAGTGCTGTTTTTTGAATGCATTGTGATGCTTTGTGGCAAAAGCTCTATCAAACAGGAATGAGAAGAAACTAAGAATGATTATTTCAGAATATTATAAGAAAACATGATATACAGCAAAGGCTGCATGTGAGGAAAAACGTATCCCAACGTGTTACCTCTATTTGTGATATCAGGCAAAAGTATATCCTGATTACATGTATATTTCCCTTATACAATACTTAAAGTGATTTATGGAAGTTTCCCACATCCTTTTTTCACATAGTATGCCATTGTCATCTATGCTTCGGAAGTTGAATCTGCAATTTGTTTTCTAAATAAATCTGTCATAGCCTTTTTTTTATGTTTTTGTTTCTGCCTGCCCTCCAGTTTTCTTTGTTTGGCCATACCCCCAGAATGATGTCATGCAAGGGAACTGTCAATGTTTTACATACAGCAACAAGGAATTCTGGTAAATTATAAAGTTGACTTAAATGTTCATTGCTCAGAGGTGCAGTCCTTTATTTTGGTAGTGGTGACTGCAGTATTGCACCTACTACTGTATTTAGACATATGTAGCAAAGCATTGTGGGTTTAGTAAATAGCTGATTTGTCTGTCTCCCTTATCAAAGTGCATCTCTTATTTTGGTAGTGTTTATAGCAGTACAGTCTGTAGAAACATTTCTGGAAAAATGTTTTTGAGATGCAGGAAGACCAAAAAGATCATTTTTCATTCTGTGTAGATGTTGTTTTACTTTTACTGCATGCTGGTGAAGTGACAAGTCTGAAGTGACAGCTCCTGTCAGAATGTGGGAGCATGATGATACCTTTCTATGTTTATGATATGGGGCCTGAATGACTGTAAGTAGTTCAGGTGTGTAATTATGGATCAGAATACTTTTCCTTTTCTTTGGTGTCAAGCTTATGCTATGAATCCAAAATTGTGAAACAAAAAGGTTGTTTGAAATTCCAAGACTGACCAACAGTGGTCTCTGTTTCAAAACAGTGCTTAAAAACTTTGTTTCCCTTGCATGATGTCATGGTTAGGGGTTGCAGCACTGAAAAAAAGGGGCAGGGTTATGCAAGTGAAGCAGCGCACAGAAATAAATGCATTTTTTCATGCAAAACCACACTTTGTGGCAATTTGAATGGTAGGCCCTTGATTCACAACTCCTACAAGTTCCTTCAGGTTACTACTTCCATTTGCTTTGGCAATCTTCCATGAATCACTTTAAACCACCTCATAGCTATTTCTGAGAATGAAATTATTTCTGGCCCAAAACTTGGCAGCAAGAATCTTTGGAAGGATTTTATAAAGGGTAGGCTGCTGAGTCAGTTGCATTCTGTGTTAGTGTCTTCATCCACCCGATTGTGTCTGACTACTACTGTTGCTATTTTTATAGTGCTATGTCTGTTTGCAACAAACAGTCATGATTTGTGGTAAACAATGGCATCAGATGTGTTTTGTATCATTTTTTTACACAATTTCATCTTTTATTATGTGAAAGTTAGATGAAATTAGACCATCTGATAGTTTGGATGGTTTTTCCTTTTTTAAAATACTGTATTGTCTGACAGATGTCGATGGATCATTTTAGAAAGCCTGCTCTTGGTGTCTTAATTTATGCTGTTGACCTGGTTCTTATAAATGAAATGTCAGCTGGCCTACACAACATGAAAACAGATTTAAATAGAGCACATAGGGAGAACAAATGAATAATAAACATAAAATATGAGTATTGTGATCATTTTTCGTTTGTCAGAAAACAAAAGCTTATGGTTCCAATCCTGGGTTGTACTGAAAGTTAAATAAAAATGATTTAATTTACTTTGGTGTTCATTCATAAATAATAGTAACGAGAAAATAGTGGTGGGGGTTTACAGGATGATAACTGTATCTGATACTGCATAAACTCCATGGGTTCAATTTTAAAAGTCTGGAATTTGGCTCAAGGTGCCTGCTCCAGAAGGATTTGATGCAAGTGGCACCTTGCACCAAAGTCTGTGGCAATCCTGATTTTCGAATGCAGGATGTGTAGAAATTGGGATGTCTTGCACCAAAGCTGCCCTGTACCACACTTCCAGCATAAGTGCCAATGTGCCAGATTGCAAGAGAACTTGTGCTATGGTGCGGCTGCACCATCCCCTTAAGCATCACAATTCAGGCTGCCTCACAAATAGATTCCCTCCTCAGTAGCTGTTCCCCTCCCTGCAGGAGTCAGAGCTCTCTGATATCACAACTCAGGCTGCCTCACAGAGAGATTCCCTCCCCAGATGCCGTTCCCCTCCTTGCAGCAGTTGGAGCTCTCTGGTATCACAGCTCAGGTACTACAGAGGCAGAGTGCACTGGTGCACTGTGTTGCAGCTTCCCTTGCTCAGACTTGAACTCATTCATAGGTTCCACCTCTCTTACGCTCCCACTCACCTATGCTCTCACTGCAGAACATTAAAACTGCACAAACCCTCAAACAAACTCTTCTTCTTCTATTTACTCTTTCTTCTAGCTGGAGACATCTGCCTCAGCCTGGCCCAACCCCTCATTCACTCCCACCGTGAAAGGCTCACCATTTACCATCTCAACGCTAGCAGCTTACTCCCTAAAATAGGCCTCCTGAGAGTCTGGGTGTCACAGTATTCCCCAGACATACTCTGCATTACCAAGTCACTGCTATTACACACAGTTTCCAACCTCCTACTTTCCCTACCTGGCTACCTTCTCATTAGGCAAGGCTGTTCCAAGAGAGATGTTTTTGTTGCAATCTACCACAGCCAAAACCTGCTGGTTACAATTGTTACTAATGAGGCACTCCCTAAATTCCATGAGCTCCTCCTTGTTAAATTGATTCTGCCCTCTACTGTCCCCATCCACACTGGAGTACTCTACCTGTCCCCCAAAGCCCCTACCTCCACTGTAGTCAGCACCATCTCAGCTGTTTCTGCCACTGCCAGCTCTGGTGAGCTTATTTTACTTGTCGACTTTAACCAGAACTGGTCCTCCCCTACCCTTAAACCCACCACCCAGCAAATTGAGACACTAAACCTACACCAACTGATCAGCAAACACACCAGACTAAACCCCCACTCCAAAAACCACACCCTTCTGAAGTGGATCCTGGTATCTCACCCGCTCCTGATCACATCAGCTGGAATGCTTCCCAACATTTTCAGTGACCACTTTATAACATACTGCACTCATAAACTCAATTTACCTTGCCCCCCATCTATCACTGGATCCACTCCCTTCACTTCTTAAACACTGCCACAATCCTGCATGATCTGGCATCCTCTGACTGATCCCCCTTCTATGCCACAGATGATGTAAACATGGCTCTCTCCTTTTTCTACTGAATATTTAACAACATCTGGAATAGTCATGCCCCCCTACGCTGCAGGAAATTGAGAAGCTTCTACCATCCCTGGACATTCTGACAGGAGCTGTCATTTCAGATCTAATCGTGCTCTGCAACTCCTGCAACTGTGCTTGGGCTTGCTTTAAAGCCTCACTCACCTCCAAAGACCTCCCCACTAATCACACTCTGAGAAATGCTTGCACCAAAGCTATCAGGGCAGCTAAATCTGATTACTTTAAGAACACATTGCAAGAAAATCTAAACTCTCCCCATAAATTCTGGAAAACCCTCTCCTCCCTTCTCAAACCCTCACACACCTCCTCCTCCTCCTCCCCTCCCTCCAAATCGACAGCAACCTAGTCTCAGACCCTCACACCATTGCCTCTACCTTAAATAAATTTTCCACATGTGCCATTCCCTCTACACCTGCCCATCCCTCCATCCCCAGCACATCGCACCTTACTCCTGACTCCACAGAATCCCCTCCCACAGCACTGCCACCCTCTTAGGCCCCACACACATGTCAACTATAACCTATCACAGCCCAGGAGGTCCTCAGGGCCTTCCAATTCCTAAATTCATGCATATCTAGCCCAGATGATCTTAATCCACTCATACTAAAGGTCTCAGTCCTAGTCATCACCAATCCCTTGTCCCACCTACTCAATCTGCCTTCTCCCTAGGCACAGTGCCACAGGCCTCAAAAGAGGCTAAAGTGATTCTGCTGCACAAAGGCGGTGACCACTCCCAACTTGGTAATTACCATCCCATTTCCATCCTCCCTGCCCTAACTAAACAACAAGAATCTCTCGTCCTCACCAGACTCACTGACTTCCTCACTGCCACAAATTTCCATTCCCCTTATCAGTCGGGCTTCAGGAAAAAACACTCAGCCGCCACCTCTCTACTTAGAGTTACTGATGCCATTCTCACTGATATGGACCAAGGCCATCTTACCTCAGCCATATTGTTAGATGTGGCCAACGTATTTGACTCCATCTCACACCCTATCCTTCTCATCAAACTTGAACACGCTGGCCTCTCCCTCCTCTCAGTCAAATGGTTTGGCCCCTACCTCTCTGGCCACTCTCGATGTATCTAATCTGGAGATGTACTTCCCCTTCCCCCCAATACTGGCTGGAGTACCACAAGGGTCAATCTTCTGCCCCATCTTCTTTTTTATATTCTTCAATGATCTCCCCCACATAAGCTCCTCCTCCCACATAGAACTCTATGCAGATGACACTATTCTTTATAACTCCAGCCTCTCTACCTCAGTGGTGACTTCCCAGCTGCAGACCAATTTTACCTGTGTCCTGAACTGGTTTGAGTTAAATCAACTGAAGGTCAACACAATTAAACAGTCTCCATGATCTTTGACTCCACCCAGAAACTAGACAAACTCCTCTCATCCCCTGCCTTCATGACCCTCGATGGCAAAATCCTGGACATAATCCTGGCCTACAAATACCAATGAGTCTGGTTAGATAGTTGCTTGAATTTCACCCCTCATGTTAACCATATTCACTCCAAGCTCTGTCCTAAACCCGGGGCCCTCTATAGAAACAAAGATGCCCTCTACCTCTCTGTTCACCAGACAATCCTTACAAAAAACATTCTGCCACTCTTCGACTATGTCAGCATCATGTACAGGTCCACCTCTGCATCCACCATCTACAGACTGGACATTCTCTTCAACGCCTTCTGTTATTTCTTCCTGAACACCCCCACAGGACCCATCATTGTATCCATTGCTCCTCACTAACACTCCCCTCTCTCACTTCCCTCCTATAGTCTGTGTTCCCATGACCCATGTTCCTTTGCCTTACCCCGCCTTCACTCAAACTCTGGTAAGGCTGCTTTCTTTTTCCACTTTCCCCAAGAGTGGAACTTCCTGCCTGCCTCACTGCACATGTTACCTTCCTTAAGACTCTTTAAACTAACCCTCTACCTCTCCCCTCCTACTCCTTGCTCATGCCCATAACCTGACTAACCTCTGGTAGTACCTTTGCCTAACCAACCCTGGTTACCTGTATCCCAGTGTACCAGGTCCTCTGCTTTTTCTGAAGTTAGCATATGCCAATGTTTCCCACTGCCTAGACAGGTCTCAACAATACCTTCTGCTGTTATGTTACGCAATGTGTTGTTAATATGCATATTCAGTTCAGTGGCGGATCACCTATAAAGTAGGCTAGCTTACCGTTAAAGCCCTACATGAACAGGGACCTGACGCCTGAAAGATCTCCTAGTACCCTACTCCCCCAATTGCCCTCTCCGCTCCACTGATGAGGAATTGCTAGAGATTTCCAGGGTCCATTTGAAGATGTCTGGAGCTCGAGCTTTTTCATTTGCAGCACCGACCCTGAGGAATTCTCTACCTCGTCAGTTGAGAGATTGCCTGACGGTCAGTAGCTTTAAATCAATGCTGAAAACGTATTTATTTTCATTAGCCTTCCCTAATTCAGTATCAATTGATTGTTTTAATATGTATGTTGTTTTTATTGTATTTATATACTGTAATGTACAGCGCCTTGATTATGAATGGCGCTATATAAATAAAGTTGCTTTGCTTTATATGTTATGTACCATTTTCATATATGCTTGTAACATTCTGCTGCTATTTTGCTTACGTGCTGTTGTTATACACAGTATCATGTTCAATTGCATAATGCCTGTATAACCTGTTACCCACCTGTCTTTAAGCACTTATGTATCATAATTCTATAGCATTGTACTGCACTTGTATCTTCTTTTCCCCCTCCACGGGTTGCACCTGGAAACAAGTCTCAGCTTAATATGCCTCTCTCAGTTACCAATCTTTAAATAAATAAAACGGGGATTTTTAGAAGACCTGTCATTGTTGCAACTGGGGGCTGAGGTTAGACCAGCCATGAGTTGGTCTAAGGGCCCTCTGCCACTGCCTTGGAGGGAAGTGAGTGGGGGCGAGTCTGCAAGTGGAGTGTGGGGCAGAGATACCAGCAGGGGTGCCATATTGGGTGATGGAGGCATGGTGGCAGTAACAGGGTTCAGATATAGCATGCTGTGGAAGTGCCATGGCTGCAGGAAGAGAGCCATTATGCCCACATACAGCAAGGTAGGCCAGGATAGACCTTGTCCAAGACCCCAAGTGGCAACAGCCCTGGCACCTGCCCCAGAGGTGACACAGTCCCCCACAATGTAGTGGGGCATCAGCTTGGCTCCACATGGTGGGCTGTTAGAATGTCAAGGTGCCCAAGGACCATTCCCATCAACCAACTTCACCCCATAACCTGCAGCCAATGCCACCCACTGCATGTTAGAGACTGTGTCACCTCTGAGGTAGGTTCAAGGGCTCTTGCCACCTGGGGTACATATGAACATACAAAGAAGCCAGCAAAAGAAGGCCATTTGGTCTATCAAGTCTGCTGGCATTGCAGGGCCCACAGCTTGAGCTAATGTCTCTGCCCTCCCTCCCCACTCCTCCTATCCTCCCTACCCATGATCCTTACCTTCCCTTTCTGCCTATCTCAGCCTCTCTTAAAGCTGCCCATTGTCTTCAACAAGATGACCTCTTCCAGCAGCCCATTCCAAGTGTCCACCACCCTCTCTGTGAAGAAGTGCTTCTTGACCTCCCTCCTAAACCTCCCACCCTCCAGCTTAAGACTGTGCCCCCCCCCCATGTTATGGTTGCTACACAACCTAAAGGACTCACCTTATCAACCATATTTATTCCTTTCAAGTACTTGAAAGTCCCAGTCATACATGAAACATGAAACAGGTTCCATCCCTGTCAAATGTTCTAAATCCGGGGTAGAGGCTTTCTCCTTGTGGCCATTGCACCTCTGCTGGGTGGCACCTCTTAACCCTGCCAATGCTGCTGTGCCCCATCACCTACTATGGCACCTCCACTTGTCCCTCTTACCCCACTCCAAACCTGGCAGGCAGATTCTCCACCCCACCTTCATGGTTTAACTATGGTTGCAACAGGCTGGGGGGCTTGGCGGGCCCTCCATCAATCCGCTCAGGTTCATCAGAGGTTTGACACAACCCTGTGGCTATGGCAATTCTCAAGACTTTGGTTCAGGGAGCTCCATTTTTCTAGAATGGGGTGCAGGGTCCCTGACATACCAAGAGTTTGCTCTAGCTGTGGCTCAGCGCATCTTGCCTGGATCTAGCAGCCCTTCTAAAATTCAGCCCTATGGCTGCAGTCCAAGGCATTTATGATCCCAGATGCAGTTGTTATTAAGTTACCAAAGACCAGATATATTCTCTTTGATCCTGCAGCACACCCACCTCCCCTCTCACCATATCCAAATGAGCCACCAAAATGAATGGGGAACAAATCCTACTTCTATGTCCTGAGGTTCTGGAACTCCCTCCACCTCCTAGTTTGCAATGCAACTAACCAACACATCTATCCTTTAAGAGTACAGTGAGAAAACAGTTCCCTGTACACTCTGCCTGCAGCTGTACCTAAACACTGTTCTTAACAGGTTAACTGCACTTGCCCTTTCTGCTCACCCTTGGTGGTAGCAGGGTTCTCACAAATTCCTACTCCAGCCTTGACCAAATGTTCCAGAGCAGCTTTACCATAGTCTTGGTATATTGCGTGTGTATTGTGATATAATATCCATGTATAAATCTGATGTTTTGTTCATATTCCCTCATGTTACCAATATTTAATGTAGATATTGTTCATCACTCATTTTTTGTTACACGTTTTTTGCCCATGTACAGTAAATTGTGTATTTTAATATAACCTTACTTTTCCCTATCTCATGTATTTGAAACCATGCTTCCATTTGTATTCTTTCAAGCAGTAACTGGAAACAGGCATTCAGTTGTCTAGCATACTTATCTTGCTAACAATAATTGAATGAATGAATAAATAACTAAATAACTCATTAAATCAGTCCATCAATAAAATAAGTTTAACGCCAACCACTATAAATAAGATTAATGCCAACCAGTGTAAGTACAGTGTTATAACTATTATGCAGAAATATACATTTTAAATAGAATAAATGGTTGAGATGCTAAAATAAACTTCCTGGTGATATTTGTACTTTGCAGATTGGTGACAGAGTGCTGATATTGAAGAGCAGTTTGTAGCTGTTAGTCAATCAGAATGCAAAGATAAGCATACAGTCCTGTTACTGAACTACTATCCTGTTATGGCATAATTACCGAACAGTAGCTTTGCATTCTGATTTACTTTCAGTCAGAACTTTTTCAGTCTTATAAACCAGCAATGGTATCAAACTGAAGATTTTAGAACTCTCCCAAACAAGCCATTAAATAGAAAATAGGATAAAAAGTAACCAGCTTCAGTATTAGAAAATATTCTACAAATATTTCACAAAAAAATCAAAATAAATTTCATCAGTCAGACATACTGTGACAGAACTAGTAAATATGGTGGTGTTCTTGTTTAGAGCATGATTAATTATTGTCTCACACTTATATAATTAAATAACAACTGTTCATATTTGCCACATATAACTTTATGGGAAACTATAATGGAAAAAGGCTGGTTCTTGAGACTATATATCAAACAATAAAAGTAATTACACTACTGTGACTTAAGATATCATACTAGCTGATATGCAAAAATACAGAAATGTTACCTGTGTTTTCTGTTCTTTATAACATTCTTTGATGTCTTACCTTGAAAATGGCTTCCAGCTCTGAGAATGTTTATTATATAGGTGAACTGGAGAGTCCCTCTAATTGCAATCATTCCATTTAAACCAATTAAATATACTGATATACAAAAAAAACAACTTAATTGATTGTGGTTAGCAAGGCAACTCCCTTCCCCCCATTCAGAAAGAACCTATTTTTAGATAAGACAGTGGGAATGAATCTCTTGGTGACAGAGTTAAGATCCTTACTTTTTGCTGATCTTTGTGATTAACTTATGTTAGAAACATCTTATGAAAAGAAATGTGGTGACACTCCTCACAGGGATATGAAGGAATTCAGGGATGTCCTACTCATTAGTATGGACTTTCTTTTAAAGGCACATTGTAAAGGGCAATTAACATTAGTATCGGAGGGTGGGGACCACTTCGACCCAATTTTATAGCCAAGAAGGACTCACTCACAGGACATTTAAGTGACTTGCAAGCATCATTCAGTGATTCTTTTCAGCAGGCAGTCATTTTCTACAAGTAGTTTTACTCAGTGTCTCAAACTAACTTCCCTTCTCTGTAGCAAAATAACAACATGATAGTTTTTTCTCACCCTTTCTATGAAACTCTATTTTGGCCTATAAACATAAGAATAAACTGTATAGAAGATTATTTTCAGTATACATTTATTTTTGCTATATTCGCTATTGCTAACGATCAGTGAAATAAATGGATGGTGAAAAATAATGGACAGCTGATTGTCAGTAGTACTGTACTGAAGAGTAAGCCATCCATGCTAATTCTATCAGATGTGAATATGTATAGAAGGTTGACTCACGTTAAATATAACGGATGCTAATTCAACCTTCTATACAGTATGAAATGGTAGATGAAAAAGATCACAATGTCTATTGTGTTCACCACCTGACATCCAGGCAGTCACTGCAGTAAAAGAACTTCATGGGCTTGATTCTCAAAGTTCCAAAGCTGACGCAAGGTACCTACATCACACAGACATGATGCAAGGGGCACCTTGCATCAAAACTTGTGGAGACCCCAATTCACAAAGACCCCCCATGCCAAACTGAGACCCTTCGCACCAGACCTGCCCTGTGTCAGGTCTGTGCCAAGCAGGTGGTTGAGCCAGGGTGCTAAGGGCTTAAAGCAGATGCAAGCTGCCATATCCACAACATTGGGATAGATGAAACCCTCCCAGAGGGCACATGTTCATCTAAAGATCCATGTGCCACCCTTGGAGCCCTCTCTGGGTGGGAGGGAACATCTTCTGCTGCCTGTCTGTGGTCTTCCAGGCCCCAGGACAGCAAGTATTATGCACTGACATTGTAGTTGCCTAGTGCACCAAACCAGAAAGCAAAAACAGACTAAAGAATTATAGCTGGAGCCCTTTGTGATGTGGTGCCTGCAGTGGCTCCCCCATGGTGTCCAGCATGTGGGTGTCCCCACACATTGGCACCAGATCAGCTCCTCTGATGTCCCATTAGGGTTCCGGTGCTACCCCTCCCATCACCCATCTGTGTTTCACCAGCCCTCCCCGTGCACTGCACTTCCCCCACAACCCCAGCAGCCTCCCAGTGGGTCTTTTTTCCTGGGCACAGATGCCACCTGACCACCCCACAGCATGCAGCAAACTTCTCAGGTGAACTGTCTTTTTGTTGCATGGCCATGTTTGCTGGAAGCTGTGGCGCTTTGGCACCAGGATTCTTCCCAATAGTGAATTGGGAGCAGGGTCCCTGGCACACCAACGATTAGCACAAGCCATCTTTGGGGTGACTTGTGCTGATATTTGAGAATTGAGTCCAATGTGTGCTCAAGGAAAACCCTTAAAAAACAATGAAATCCAGAGCCTTCCCTCCCATGGAAGCAATTGGTACATCAGTAATTCTTTTTACTCCTATGTTAGGAGAGGGTAAGGGATCATAATTTGGCTCTCTGGAGTCAGCAGCTTGATCCTATCTATTTACTTATATTTTGGTATGCTGGTGCGTGCTTGATGTTTTGTAACATACATAGAACTCATGTGAGTGCACTATGTAGAAGTAAACAGAGATGTCTTTTTAATGCCATTATTTATTTATTTGATTTACTAGGACGTTGGACTGGATTCAAGACCCATTTTCAGCCATGCTTGAGGAGAGGGAGGTAACAATAGGTAAACAATATAAAATTGCAGATTACATAACATCACATCAAAAATATACAATATTTACATTAGTACAACTGTAAGCAGATAAATAGATTAACATAAATGAAACAATAAAGTGTTGTCCAAACAACCACACATTGATAGCCATTTTAAGTGACTTTTTGCAATTGTTTTAAACACATATTTTGGAATAAACATCCATCCTCAGTTTAATAAGATGATTTAGTAGGGTTGGGACCATAAAAAGTTAATGAACAGTCAACCACCTTGGTTCTGGTTTGACTTTCTTGGTACTGTTTTATTAAAGATAAATGCAGTGATTTGGTTACTTTAACTTGTTTTTAGCCTGCCATTTAAAACGTTAGGAGTTTCTAACTTTGAAACCTGAAGAAATGTTAGTGTTGAATAATGAATTATTTGATCAGGATACACGATTCCAGACTACTGATATGAGTCACAGTGATGTTCTTGTTTGTTTTGATTGGCAGCAAATCTAATAATGTTATTAAGTGTAACCACATACATTTGTAGTTTTGAATTTGTGTTACATTGATATCCATGGCACTCCATTCCTTATATCATGGATTCTAAACCACCTAATAGGCTACTTGATGTACATGTAACCCAGGATCAAATTTCCCTGGTACACATGGGTCCCAGAAGCCCCTCTTTTCCAGTTTTTTTTTCTGTGCATCTGAACAGGCTGCAGCACACCAGGAGACTCTTTGTGTGATCCAGACCTCTTATCCCATCTCTTAGCATTCTTCGTTAAGGTAAGCCATAGACTTTAGCTGAACCACAGGGTGTTGGGTTCTTTACTTGTGGCTATGCAAGTTAATTAAGTCAGATCAGGGGCTCTAGGTTGAGTAATAGTGGTTACTGCTCCCTACTCCTTACTAACCAGCGTGTTGGCTGGTTCCTTATTTGCCTTCAGTGTGTGATACTATAGCTTGGAAAATGAATCTTTGCTTGATATTTAGCTGGCAGCATTCAGTTTCAGTGTGTGATACTGTGCTTGTTAAATGGATCTTTGTTTGATATTTAGCTGGCAGCGTTCATTTTCTGTGTGTGATACTGTAGCTTTAAATGTGTTTCCATTGGTAAATAGATCTTTGTTTATATCTAACTGGTGGCATTCAAGAAAGTGAAAACACACTTTCATGCTGGCCATCGTTATGACTGTTGCTGCTGCACCTCTTCCTGGGTGCCTGTGTTTAAATACCACGCCCTGCATTTTATTGGGCCACACTCGGTGTTCCCCTCTCCCAAGTGGGGATGCTGCAAGGTACTCAGTCCTATGAGGCAGCAAGTTGTAGGTATTAAGTCCTCTGAGCAAGTTTGCTGCACAACATTAGATGCTCCACTCTCTATACCCCTCCCATAATGGGACAGCATGAGCAGGGGTTACAGCTAAACACCTTAAGTTCTTTGCAAGGGCTCCCCTCTGGCACAACGATCACCAGGCCCCTATCTGTGACCATGCTGAGGTGTTTTTCTCCAGGAGACTATTAATCAGACTCTGCTCACCTGCCACTCACTAGTGGCCAAGCTGAACTAAATTTCCAGTCATTGGCAAAATGAGAGTGCCTCCCCCCACAGGTGCAAAACCTTATCTACCTCCACTCAATGGCCCCTAAGGAGTGGTTGAGCTGAGCAAAATTTCCATTTACACTGGGTGGAGGATGTAACAAGGTCACATGACCCATTAGAACCATCCACCAACTTTAGCAGGTCCAAATATTCCCTTTATCTAATATCCACTTATCAAGTTGCTTTTTGAATATACCCAAACTCTGACTTTTCACGATCTCCACAGGTAATCGATTCCACACTCTGGCTGTTCTATTTGTAAAAAAGTTAAACCTTGCATTCCTTTTAGTATTTTCTATTTTGATTTGTAGGTTATGCCCCCTCCATCCATCAGGCTTATCCTGAATTGTTATACCCAGCTGTTCTTTTAGTTCATTAGCATGTATAAAGTTATACATGGCCAACAAGTCTCCTCTGATTCTTTTGTTCCAAACTAAAAAGCCCCAACTTATTTCATCTGTCCTCATACCCAAGACCTTTAAATCCCCTAACCACCTTAGTTACCCTGTGCTGCACCTCCTCTAACCTTTCCACCTTCCCTCCCAAATATGGACTCCAGAGTGGCGTTCAATAATCAAAGTGTGGCCTGATGTAAGACCAATAGAGTGGCATTATACAAGAAACTGAGCAGTTTGCAAAAGTTATTTTTATATTCCTAATCATATAGTTTGTTTTCTGGATAATTTTTGTGTTGTGTTCTACAAAATTCACACCCTGGTCTATGTACATACCAAAATCTTTTTCTATAGATTTATTTATTAATGTATTATTATTTATAAGATTTTAATTTCTTTCATTATTTTTCCCATATGTAACACAGTGCATTTATCTGCACTTAACTGCATACTGTTGTCTGCTGCCCATTTTTCTGTTCGACACAGGTCCAATCTTAGTTTGTTAATACTGTCCATTGTGTCCACAGGCCCCCTTAGTTTGATGTCATCTGCAAACTTCACCAACCGTCGATGCCAAGCTGTATATCATTAATGAAAAGGGCAAACAACACAGGTCCCAAAATGGAGCCCTGTGGTCCCCCACTAGTAATCTCACCCTCCCCTGAATAATGTTCCTGTATTCTTACTTGTTGATTTCTTTCCCATGACCAATTGTCTGACCAGCCTCATGGCCACTCCTATTTTTGCTAGTTTGCAAATTAATAATTCATGGAGGCTTTTATTGAAGGCCTTTTGCAGACCCAAAAAGATAACATCAACCGTGATGTTATTATTTATGTTTTTATTCACCTATACATAAAAGCATAACTGATTTGTAACATTTGACCTGTTCCTATGGAACCCATGTTGTTTAACATCCTAATGGCCTATTTTTTACAAGTTATCCTCAAGCTTAGTTTTTAAATAGGTTTCTGCCATTTTACATATAATCGATGTTAGACTGATAGGTCTGTAACTGGATTTCTCTGCATTATTGCCTTTTTTAAATACTGCTATGGCTATAGCTGTCTTCCAGTCATTTGACACTTCTCCTGAGGAAAAGGAGGTGTTTAACATAAAAGCCAGTGGTTGGAGATTTTATTTTGTCTCCTTCAGGAACCTTGGGTGCAGGGAATCAGGACCAGATGATCTATTCACTTTAAGTTTATCTATTAATCTTTCCACTTCTGTAGCGATGATACATAATGACAGGTCTGAATGATTATTTACCTCAATGGTATGATTTTGTGTCATTTTCTTGTTAAACACTTTACAAAAATATTCATTAAAAATATTAGCCATACCTATCGGTGTTATAATTTCTACACCCTTATCTACAATATGTCCTGTTTGTGTAGTACTGGGTCTGTTATTGTTTATGTAGAAGTAGAAACCTTTACCATTGTCCTTTTGGTGTGTAATATTAAATTTAAATTTACTCCTCTCTTTTAATATAATTTTTTTCAACTTTTTAAGTTTTTTTATACTTTGCAGCATTTTCCTCAGTTTGGTTTCTCTTCATCTTGACAAATGTCCCCCCCCCCACTGTGCTTTAAAATCCTGTGGCCCGATATTCAAAAGGGTTGCGCCAGCGCAAGTCCGAAAATGCGCCATTCTGCGATATTCAGCGGGAGGCAGATGCCCCCCAAATCACACTGCAAAGGAGCAATAATAATGAATGCATGTGCAACTGAAGGGGGAGGAACCATGCATAAATGGCGCAATGCGATATTCAACAATATGCGTCATGTGCAATATGGGAGCAAGCAGAAGTTGCACGATAGCGGAAATGAGCCAAAATAAAAAGGAAAAAGAGAGAGGCACAAGAACACTACAGGGAAGGCACATGTTGCTGAACCATAGCCAGCCACACAGGCAACACACACACACAGGGCAGGACAGAGACAGAGCACCTGGAACCCACAGGCACAGGGAAGGTGTGGGGAGCCACAGCCACAGTGCAGTGCAGAAGGGGAAAGTGCCACACAGCACTGAGGCCACCACAAGAAGGTGTTCCCAGTGCAGGGGAAGTAGCAGCCAGGACAGCGGGGGGAACACAGAAACAGCCGGGGGGGCACAAGCCAGGGACATGGCCAGTGCCACCATCCAGATGGAGGCAGTTATGAGGGGGGTGAGAAGGCAGGCAGCAGGAGGGCACGGCCATGGAAGGGCCCATTGGCGGTATGCCCCCAACAGGCAGTACTGAGCCCACACCAGCTTCAAGCTGTACACTGATACCGAGATTGTGGGCCAGTACCACCTGAACCAGGCAATTCTGAGGCAGCTCTGTGAGCTGTGCAGTGATGTGATGCAGGCACCCACACGACAGAGCCATGCTCTGTCAGTGGAGACAAAAGTGACAGCTTGCATGTGCCTGCTCGCCATGGGTACCTTCCAGAGACCAACAGGGGACACCACAGGCATAACCCAGTCAGCCGCATCATGCCACCTCACCCAATTTCTCAGCGCACTGCTGCCACATGCTGCAGAGTACATCCATTCCCCAGCACACTGGCAGAGTGCACAGCAAACATACAGGAGTTCCACAGGGTAGCACGTATGCCTGGCATGCTAGGGGCAATAGACTGCACCCATATGGCCATCCGCACACCACCTGGCCCTGAAGGGGCCACATACATTAATCGGAAGGGGTATGCAAGCATCAACTGCCAGGTGGTGTGCGATGCCAGGGGGTGCATAATCAATGTCTGTGCCACACACCCTGGGGGAGCACATGATGCTTTCATCTGGCACCAGTCAGCACTGTACCACATATTTGAGAGTGGGAACATCCCTACTGGTCACTTAGTGGGTGAGTATGCAAACCACGTTGAAAGACATAGAGCTTGGGAGGGGCACAGTCAGAGGTGACATGGGTATTGGCCTAGATGGCCCAAGGCAGGGCGACGCTGATCACCAAACTAACCTCCACCCTCTACACACAGGTGACAGTGGATACTCACTCCGTCCCTGGCTGCTCACACCATACCAGCGGCCCGCAACCCCATCGCAGCAACGCTACAATGAGGCACATGCCACCACATGCAATGTCATAGAGCGGCTGTTCAGGATGCTGAAGGCATGTTTCTGTTGCCTGGACACGTCTGGTGGTGCCCTACAGTACAGCACCTCAAAGGTCTGTGGGCTATTCCTGGCCTGTTGCATCCTGCACAACATGGCCAATGACTGTGGGATAGCTGTACAGGTCGAAGAGGGGAACAGCGATGGGGATGATGAGGATGCAGGTGAAGATGGTGATGGGCAGCCCCCCTTTGGGCGACAGGACTCCGACTGATCTGGCTGGCACAGCTGCACTGGGACACCATCACAGAGGAGCACTTCAGCCAACCCAGGTAAGTCATGGGGCCATGTGCAACCACCAGTGGCAAAGGCACAACCCACAAACATGCATGGACAAACACCAGGGGTGCATGCTGTCAAGGGAAGTGGCCGACCATGGAAATGCACACACCACCAGGGATGGGCAAGGTCTAACATGGCACACTGTCACACACACACACACACACACACACACACACACACACACACACACACAAACCTCACAAGACATGCACAAAGGGTAGGAGACATGCCGACCCAGACTGCCACCCCTAGCCACTCACAAGTCCACAGACCACCACGCCCACTGCCTGTCATTGTGCATGTGTCAGACACTGGGCACCATTGCACAGTGGCAGACAGCACAATGCAGGCATCATCATGCACACGGCACAGCGGACAGCATCCAGGAGGGTGTGCAAATGGAACATGTGTGTGCGTGCAGGGCTGGGTACCCCACCTGTGCATTGCACGCTGAACAACATGATGCACACAGGGCAGCATCAGACAGTAGCCATGCTGGGATACAGGTCAGTCATGCAACACGTGCCGACAGCTACCATGGATGCATAGGCGGCCCCGAGACCGCCAGCAGTGACAGGCTGACCAATGGCCTCATGGGGTGGTACGATGATCCCCAGAGTTCCACTGCTAGTGAGCGACAGTGCTCATCAGGGTCTGCCACACCGAACGAACATGCTGAACATCAGACATGGGATGCCCACAGCTGAACCTGGTATGAGCAAGGAGGGTGTACGCAGCAGCATAGGAAGAGGCGGACATTGCACTACGCGGTGTCTGTGATGCATGGACAAATAACTGTGTGCCCATCGTGACCACAACTGCTGTGATTGCCTGTGTCTGTCAATGGCAGCGGTCACATCATTCCAGCACTGGTCCATCCCTGCCAGGAGCAGAGCAGTGTTCTCTGCACCACTCCTCTGCCTGGCACAGAGAGCTGTAATAGAGTGCATCCACCGCCGTCACAAGCCGCGTCTGCTGATCGACTGATGCTTGGGTATGCTTGGTGTGCTCATCTGCAGGTCATCTGCCTGATCGGCATGCTGCCCCTCATGGTGTTCCACGGCCTGATGGTCAGCACCCCTTTAGGAGTGGGCACTGTACACCAGGGCCGGGCCTGGGCACATGTCCACAGGCGGTGCATGGCACCACCCCTGACACTGTACCCCATGGCCATTGGCTGACTGCTGATACTGCCCCTCCGGCTGCCGCTCTCCCGGTCAATGGTGCCACCACAGTGGCTGCAACAGCCCACTGTCCTGGACACACCAGTGCACTGGTGCAGACAGCCTGAGCTGGGACTGTGATGTCATGCAGACCTCCAGCAGCACCACCCACAGCCATGCCTGTGATGTCACCTGCTGTGTGGCCATCCTGTGGCCCACACATCTCACTGCCCATGACATTAGCTCCATCATCATCGGTGACGGATCCGGCACCAGCCCGAATCTCAGCATGCTGGCATCCATGGACACTGGCATGCTGGGACATGGGCAGGGCATCCTCAACACCTGCTCCACCAACATCAGTCTGGATGTCCAGGTGGGCCCACTGTTACCCTGACCCCCGTACGCCTGTGGAGGTGGATGGACCCTCCTCCATCTCCATGCTACCACCCTCAGTAGAGAAGCCCACTCACCACTTACCCATGTAGATGCTCAGGAGCTGTAAGGGAAAAACAGTAGCATTAATGTATGTGACCTACCCTGTCCCTCACCAATTAACAGACCAGGACCTACCATGCAGTGATGGGCTACCACCCGTCTGGAATCCACCACCCGGAACACCCTTGATGGCTCAATGCTGCATGCTGCCAGCAACCTGCTCTTCTTGTGGGGTCAGGCATTGCACCTCTGGCTGGCCCCCACCAGTCGCAGACCATGCTGCCCTGATGGCAGCCACCTTCTCCTTAATTCTCCACCTGTCCATGCCCATCTTCTTTTTGCACTCCCACAGAGAGCGCTGGTGGCTGCCATGCAGGTTTACAGCACGCGCCACCTCTTCCCATGCAGCAGCATGGGCCTGTGGTGTTCCCTGGTACCTGCTGAGCAGTGGCTCCTCATCGAGGTAGGCCTCAAACAAGGCACCTGTTTCTGCCTTGGTGAGTTTGGCCTCCTCTTCCTCCCGTCTGTTCCACTTCCTCCACCTCACAATTGGTCATTATTCCTCCTGTAGAGAATGACAGGTGTTACCTGTGACTGTGCAGTCCCATGCATGTCCGAAACACCACAGTCCACACTTCCAAACAGCATGCAACTCACCGCAATAGACTGCAGAAACCGACTATGGCCAGTGCAGCCCAATGTCGCATTTTTATAGCGCAACACATGCAAATGAGGTGAGGCGCATTTTTAAGTGGATGCAAATGCAGGAACTGCACCATTGAATGGCTGATTAGCTGATCTGCATATGCCAGCTGAATACCGCGCTGTTTTGCTTTGCACAATTGTGTTGAACGTGCCGAGCCAAGGGTGCAGTTCTGTGACATGCACAGTACACACCTAGCTGCGCATGCCCGGGGTGATGACGCAGGTGTCTGCCATGCTGCTGATGTGCTGTGTATGGGAGGCAATGCAGAGACATAGCCACCATTGTATGATGGCCCTACTGCGCTGTTCACATATATGACACTGTGGCACAGGGACACCGTAGGCACACTGGGGCCACAGCGCTGTAGGCTGCTATAGGAGGTGGCACATAGGCACCCAATCACACTACACACATTGGGTTCCAATTGCACTGTGGCTGTCTGTGTGCGAGAGACCCTTGACCCTGTGCCTGACCTTTGCCCCCTAGGTGCCATGAGTCAGGCATGGGTGCACCACTATCATGCTGTTCAGTGACAGCACAATAGGGAATGGCAGCGCTGTACCGTGCAGCACCTGCACGTGGCAGGACCGTGCTGCTGAGTACCATTTTGAATCCACCACTTTGTTGAGATGTGCGCCGAGGGCAGTGATGTGTGGGCCAGGTGGAGCCTGCAAACCTGGTGGCTATTGTAGAGCCCCATGCTGGGGCTCTAGATGGTGATGCACCCCTGGACAGGGCCAGGAGTGCAGTTTGGCAGGAGGTGGCTGATGCTCTTGAGGAGGCCACTGGTATGGGGCACATGGTAAAGCAGTGTCACCACCATTACGGGGATCTCAGGTGCAGGGACCTGGACCTGCTTGCCCACCTGTGGGCCCATGCCAGGAGGGGCACGGTGCCATGGCCAGGTAGGTGCCCCATCCATACACTGTTATCGTCCATACGGGTATCACGGTTGCATGTGTCTAGCACATGGGGGTGCCGTCCAGTGTTGGCTGTGGTGGTGGTATCGGGGTGTGGGGTGGATGGGTATGGCCATGTGGGATTGCACACACATGGGGGATGGGGGACTTTGCTACCAGATTGTACTGATGTTCCTCTCTCCATGTTTTCACCTTTGGCTCAGAAGAGCACAGGCAGGTGAGGGAGCGGAGGGGCTGCTTGGAGGACCAGCAGGATGGGAGGGGTGAAGGTCTGCAGTGGTGCAGGGATCACCCTGATGATGGTGAGTGCCCTACATCCATGATTACTATTGCATGCTGTATAACTGGGTGGGCAGTGTGGCATGGCCACCATCCACAGACACCACTGCCATGCACGCAACTTGTTACAGTCAGCACTGTCCAGTGGCACTGCATGTCTGGGAGTGCGTCAATGGTGGTCAATGCATGCACCAGGCACATGGCTGTGCCACTGCCTTCACACCACATAGCCAAGTCACTGTACTGCCACGGAGGTGCTGTGCAGGACATGGGCGGTGGGTGTGTGCAGTGGTCCACATGGCTGTGGCTGCCTGGGTAGGCAGGTCTTGTGGACACAGTCACTGTGTGTGGTCACACACCATCACAGGGGTGTGGTACATGGCTGTATGCCATGCACAATGGGTGGTCTCCAGGGGCTGGATAGTCACAGTTATTGCCTCTGCTCCCTTGTCCTAGGTGGATGGTGACTCCAGGCACTGGAGTGTGGACTGCAGAAGCTGCTCCAGGTGGTGAGGGTGACCCTGAAGCTCCTGCAAAGAATGGACTGCCATGGGATGAGGAGGTGGAGACAACATCAGCACCACGTGGAGGAGGACCGGGGCAGATGCTGATCAATCCATGCCCCTAATTACACCTTCCCCCCTGGACCCACCCTCACACCCCTTCTTCCCTCTTCCATATGTTCACCCCCTGCTCCTTACCCGCTCCCACCTGGTATGTGGCCCTTCCCCCCATTGTATATAGTTGTGTATAGTTTTTTTTATTTCCTGTATTAAATACATTTGTTTTGTTATGACAACTGTGGTGACCTCTGATTTGCAGTGGGCTACAGGTGCTCAGCTGCAGTGGTGTGCATGGCATCAGGGGTGGTGCATGCATGGGTGGGTGTGTGTGTGTGTGTGTGTGCAGAAGGGAACCACCTCTGGTGTGGGCAGGGGGATCAGTTACTGTATGTAGTTTGTGTGTTGTTCTCTGTGCACTGGATGCCTGTGTGCAGTGGTCCATGGTACATGCACTGTGTGCATGGCACCCCTTGTCAGACCATCCATGGCCTGTGCAGCTGACACCCTTGCATGTCTGTGATATGCACGGTCTGTTGGTGTGTCAGTGGTGGCTGTCCATGCTGGATAACAACTGTACCCGGCACAATGCCAGGTTGCATTCCATCACCAGTATGGTGCACGTCTGCCTCCGGTGGCACTGTGGCCTCAGCTGTTGTTGTCCCCCCTCCATGCTGTCGCTTGTGTCTGTTGCAGGGGATCTGCTCCAGTGTCTGTCACTTGTGCTCCAGCAGCATGCTGGTGGCATACAGCTTCATGGTGCCTGCACAGGGTGGCTGGCACACCTGTGCAATGTAGGGGTGCTGGCAGTGTGTACACGTCAGCCATGGTCACACGCCAGTGGCTTGGTTGACCCGCTACTGTGTCCCTGTGTTGGTGTGCCCTTGGGTATGGGTGGGTATTTGTCCATGCACTGTGTTGCATCCTGTGTGGTGCATTCTTCCATGCAACACTGTGCATGTCTGCGCTGGCTGTTGTGGCCAGTGCTGGGATGGGATGTGTCCTTGGGAGGGTGTGCAGGGTGCTGTACCACTGGTGGTGGGGTCCGGGGTATGCCCTGTCACACATGGGGGCCCCTACGTGTGGCGCGCCTATGGTCGGTCTCTCAGCTGTATCTTGGGGGGGACGTGCAGGGTGGCACTGTGTATGCTGTTGTTGCATTGCTATCTGCTGCCACCCACAGCAGGGTGCACATGGTGGGGTTGCCTTGCATGGCTCCATGGTGCACAGGATGCATTGTCACAGTGAGGGTGGTGGCATGCATAGGGTGTCCTGAATTGTTGTACGCTACTCCTGGGAAGGGTGTATGGTGATTGTGGTGCAGGGTGTGCTCTGCATTGGTGGGATGGTGTGGCATGGGGTGGTCGGCCCTCCTTGTGTGCGAGTCACAGCTTGCCAGGGGGTTTGCTGGGGCACCATGGCCCAGCTGTGAGTTGGTTGCTGGTATCCATGGTCCGGTGGTTATTCCAGCTCTCCCCCAGTTGTACAGTGCATGGGGTGTGGGGGATGATGTCTGTTCTGCTGTGTACTCATCTGCCCATCTGTGGCATGGGTGGTGGACCCCTGCATCCCTGGTTGTGCTGTTGCATTGCTGCCCTGCTCCACGGGGCATCCCTTGTTGCACTATGGTGCATCAGTATCTGTAACTTCACACCCTGTTTGTGCTATGGGCGCGGGTGTGCGTGATATTCAGTCTGCCAACGGCGCATCTTTGCCTGCGCAGTTTTTGAATATTGCGCTTCTTGCGCATGGACACAGTGGATTTGTGCTTGCTCCTGCTGTTGTGCAGTTTTTTTGTGCAGTTTGAATATCTGGGCCTGTGTGTACACCACATGGATAATTTGCCTTTTTTGTTGTAGATTTTTTTATTGGGCACTCATTTCTTCTCTAGATGTAACAATGTATGTTTAAGACAGTCCCACATGTCTTGTACATTGTTGTTATTGAATCCCTTCTCCCATTCCAATTTTTATAATTCTAATCTGATTTTTGGAAATTGGCTCTGTTATAGTTCTTGATTATTGTAGATCCTTTTACATAAATGTTTTCCACCTTGATCCTAAATTCCACTGTTCTATGAGCACTATCTGATAAACTTGCTATGGTGTGTACATTTTTTACTAACTCTTCATTAGTTATTACTAAATCTAGTTCATTGGTTCCTCTTGTTGGTTCCAACACCATCTGATTTAGATTAGCAAGCTTTAGTGTTTCAATAAATTGCTTTTCTGCACTGATGTGTGACACTGTGTTACTCTAATCTATATATGGGTAATTAAAAGCCTCTGTTACTACAATGCTCCTTTTTCAGCCATCTGTGTGATTTGTTTGTGAATTTCTTTATCTTTGTCTATACCAGTGTTTGGTGCTCTAAATATAACTCCAACATATAATTTTTTAACTGACCATATTTCTACAGTAACCCATAGTGATTCAATGTTTTCATTATTTCCCTTAAGTCATATTCCCCACAACTGAGCGTATATTTTGAATAAATTGCTAACCACCTCCTTTTTCCCACTTTGGTTTGTTGTGTATAATGTATACCCATCAGTAATTTTATTCCATAAAGTTTCGGTATCTCACCAAGTTTCTGTGATGGTACATTTATGTACATCTTCTTGATGAAGTAGGACATCTAACTCAGATTTTTTTTTTATTAGTCAAACTTCTAGCATTTAATGCCCATACTTTAACCTCATTTGTAACAGTTTTAACAAATGTCTTATTTTTCCTTTTTTGTGGACCATGTGTCCTTTCTTCACGTAGTTTCTTTGTGCCTTTCCCACTCTCCCCTTACATTTAAGTGATAACATTTAGTTAATTGGAGTATATGAAGCAATAATCACCACAGAAGCTGTTTTTTGTGAGTGTACTACAATTAACTCAATGTCATTACAGTTATACAAGTTGGAATTTAATTAGATTAGTAGAAAGAATAATGAGAAGTAGACTGTATGTTGAATCAAAAAATATGTTTAATAGATGGCATTGTTACATGAATAAAGTGATTGTCTCAATAAGTTAAACTGTTTTATTAATACAGTTGAATAAAGTAATCTGTTGAATAAATAACAATGTGGATGTCATTAATACAGTTGAATAAAGTTATGTGATGAATAAAGAACAGTTTTTATGAATATTGTAATACTTTTAATAAATAATTGTGTATTATTAATAAAGCAGTTTATTGAATAAATTGCATCTTTAATGAAAATGCTGATTTTTTAAGACAAAAAAGCAATGTGGTTAGTAAAAAACATTTGTTATGACTGCGGTGAGTAAATAATCTTTATTATGACTTTAACAGTAGGTTTTTAAATTAATAAATGAATGCGTTTGTTAAGTAATTGTATGGGTTAAGCAAACATTTGGAACATTTGCTAGTCACAGTATTTCGAGTTTTTTTGATACAGAAATAGTTTATCTAAGGATTGTATTTTTTTTTCTGCTGCCTTTTTTAAGAGAAATAGGTAGGTCCATAGAAGTTGCAATTCTGAAGGACAATTCTCATGGTGTGTTGTGGTGGCACGGTAGTTGTGGGTTGTCCTATGTTGGTAATATTTTGCATTTGTTCTATTCATATGGCTGCTTGAAGTAAAATAGCATCTTCCAGTTCTTCTTGTTGAGGCAGTGGGGTGCTAATGGTTTGATGGTGTGGTTGATTTTGATTGACGAGACTGTTGTCTTTTTGCTGGTTGCTGCCTTCTGGTTCTTCAGCTTGAGGTGGGTTGTCTTCTTGAATGTTGTCACGTTATTTCAAAGTTAATTGGTGGTAGTGGTTGATTTTGTAGTGGGACTGTTGATTGTTGTGGGTTTGGTGTTTTTTGGTTTAAGAGAGCTGCAGATAAGATGTTGCTATATTGTTTGTATTTTTCTGACCTTGTTCTGTCTGTATATGACCTTATGCTAGCTTCATTTTTGTGTCCTGTTACTTTCGTGATGTTTTATGTTTCTATTCCACAGTCACTAAGTAGTGTTGCTGTTGCTCTTAAGCAATGGTTTGTGTATATTGTTGACAAGTTTGCTTCTTTACTGATGTTGGCCATAACTTTTCCAAGTGTGTGGAGTCCAAACTTTTGTTTGTGATACCAGAAGTTGTCTGTAGGTTTCCAGTGGAGGTCTGGCTTTGGTTTTTGCCAGAGGTAAGGAAGGTCTGGATTTAGTTTAGTTATGTACAGCTCATATGCTGTTACTGGGCATTATGTTTTTTTTGGTTGCACATACATTCTGGCTTCTGGCACATGTTGGTGTCCTGGATTGCTTCCTGAGTGTGTTTTTGTCTTTGGGTTGATGGTGAAGTGAAGGAAGTTTTTCTGTCTCCATCATGTGATATTTCAATTATTGCTTTTGTCATGGTGTTGAGGTTTTCTGCACCTTGTAAGGCAAAATAAAGAACAAGGTTAAACCAGACTAGTCTTTTTAGAAATTTTGGGTTGTCTTTGGAAAATATTCTTGATTGCATTATTTGCTGTAGGGCTCCTTTTTCAAGTGGTTTATGGTGTTGAGCTTCATCTTTCTTTTCACGTTTCAATTGTTTTAGAAGGACAACAAACATTGTGTTGGATTTCAAAAATTCTTTGTCTGTCATTAAGCAGATTGGCTTTGAGTGTGGTAGTTCTCGCAAATATCTGTTTATTCCTGCATGCAGGCTTGTTAAAGGAAAACTGCATGTTAAAATCAGGAAAATATATTTTTTACCATCCATTGTGTGTTCTTAGTTCATCCCAGTGTTATTTTTCAGCTCAGGCTGTGTGAGGTGTTTTTTCTAACTTTCTCTTGCTATTTTATGGCCCTTGGGGGCTGCCATTTACCTTTCTTTTATTGCTTCTTGTCCAAGATAGTCTTCCCAGAGTGCCCTCTGCTGTGAGGTCTAATAGCCCATGCATCTGACCAGTGTCTTGTCACAGTGTCTGTATTAGCAGCACTCACCACTGCATGCAACCTGTATATAAACTGTTACTTTGCTTAGACTCGTGCTCTCCCTCCCCCTTTTATTCAACATATACAAGCTGCTCTTTAAATATTTAAAGTTGAAGGCAATGATACGAGCTGGAATTAAGAACAAAACAGGACAAAATCATGCAGAGGGCTTCTGGTGCAGATCACATGAACACAAAAATACTGAAGGCTGCTTAGCCAGTGGATGACAACTGCTTTAAAAGAATTACATTGGTATACAAGCATGAATCTTCTACATATGACACAAGCAACTGAATCAAAAGTACAGAATATGTCAAATAAAAGAGGAAGGAAGGGAGAGCACGAGTCTAAGTAAAGTAACAGTTTATATACAGGTTGCATGCAGAAGTGAGTGCTGCTGATATAATCTCTCTCCTCTGCTATGCCCGGGGGGGGGAGTAAATTAGCATTGTTGGAGCAGACAGACTTGTTAGTTGTGCTCCATGATGTTTGCAAACCATAGAAACCATTCCAATGCTCCATATATTCTTTTATCTTGTGGCTACTGTAAACAATACAGACACTGTAACAAGACACTGGTCAGATGCATGGGCTATTAGCCCTCAGAGCAGAGAGCACTCTGGGAAGACTATCTGGGACAAGAAGCAATAAAAGAAAGGTAAATGGCAGCCCCCAATGGCCGTAAAATAGCAAGAGAAAGTTAGAAAAAACACCTCACACAGCCTGAGCTGAAAAATAACACTGGGATGAATTAAGAACACACAATGGATGGTAAAAAATATATTTTCCTGATTTTAACATGCAGTTTTCCTTTAAGGAAGATTTTTCATATTGGCCTCCAGTTGTCTTTTTTAGTGATAGGTAGAAGTTGTAGAGATGGTTGTCTAGTTCTTCTGGTGTAAAAGTTTCAAAATGTTCAATTATGTTGTTCATTTGCAGCCATTCTGTAAGGAGGAATGAAGAAGTAGGTTAGCTTTTTGGTGAGAGAAAATAGTGAGAAATACATTGTAAATGTATTTGATGTTTGTGGGAATTAGTGCTTAAATTTTATTTTTTGTGTGCATTATTAATGGTGTGCCTTTAAGGTTTGTTGGGGTTGTGGATATGGTAATGGGGGTGTGGGATTCAAACCCAGATCTGTGAATTTGCAATGAACTGATGTAATAGAAGGTGGAATAAAAACTTTCAGAGCAGTGAATGAGATGAGAGATATGTGGTGTTTGGAGAGCTGACAGAGATGTGGTCTTTTTATTTGTTTAAAGGGAGACTGTCAGCTTTTCAGAATCATTTTCAACCTCAGCATTCTGGTATGTGTGGCATTCTTTAGAGTGACATATAAGATAGCCAGTTATTCCATTGTCATAAAAGGAGAAATTATGGTGTTGAAGCAAAAATGTTTAATTTTACTTGTGAGAAGTACTATCGCTAGTGCTATGGACTCTGCAAGTTCTTAGATGTGTATGATGTTAGACTGCTAGTATTCTCGTTCATAACAAGCCATGGGTTAACTTTTGAAAGTGCAATGTCATTTAGATATATGCATTGTTTGCCACTGCGACTGATTTTGCAAAGGACAGTGCTACTCATATAAGGGTATTTGTTGTTTAATTTTAATGTCTTGCACAAAATAGAAATGCTCATGAACAAGCGTAATGGCTGTCTGGTAGCGTGTGCAGATATGAATGTGCAGTGGTGGCACGGATGATGATGGGGATAAGTAAGATTACAACCTTTGGCCAAAACAGAATTTAATTTGCTTTTGCTGCTGTGTGGTGATTGGGTGTGCTTTTTGTAATTGTACAGGACACTGGAGGGGGCAGGATGTTGAGGTAACAAAAAAAGTTACAAAATGTGTGTGTGTGTGTCCCCTTAATTAGTCTTGGAGTGCACAGAAAGTGGTTGAATTGAGTTAACAATCGTGACGTGGCTATGGCAGCATTTTTTTTTACTGCACAGAAGAAGTTTACTGTTGCCAGGCAGTGCATAATGTTTTTGATTAGTCTACTATAGTAGCACCTTTGGTATACGAGGTGCAGAGAGTATTTGACTCAGTTGCGATAAGGAGCATGTGTCTTGCAGTATGGATTCCCATTTGGACAGTTGGACCACATTTCAGGTATGAGGAACTGCAAAACTGGATGGACTTTTAGTGGCATTAGGAATGTGTTCAAATGGTAAGAAGAGTGGTATAGTGGGAGATGTGTTTTTAATTTGTTTTGCACATGGTTATGGAGAAGCTGCATGGAGTTGCTATGAGGTTTTACTGAAGGACAGTTCAGCTACTGCTCTGCAGTTACTTTTATTTTGTAGTTGTTGTGATGTTAGGGGAAATGGAGAAGTTTTTTTGAATAATTTAGTTATGTTGATATGGCTTCGATGGGAAAATAAGAAGGTATTAAAAGTATGCTGTGACATTTTGTTTTCATCCAGCACATAATGTGTTTGCTCTGTAAAGCCGTGTGTGTGTGTGTGTGTGTGTGTGTGTGTGTGTGTGTGTGTGTTGGGGGGGCATGCAGCTGAGAAAGAAATGTGTTTTTTAAATTTATTTTTAAATGTATTTGTTATATTGGGTGATGGACAGTGTTGGAATTAGGAGAAATGGAGTGAGATGCTATATTTTTTTATAGGTATGGGTGTGTGTGAGTGAGATGACATGATGAGCATTGAAGAGATGTAACAGGAAAATTTAAATATCGAATGGAGTTTGTTTACCTTTGAAAAGCTTTGCTGATTATTTTGTTTGGTTTTTCTTTATTTTCTCATTTTTTTCAGAGACAATTTGTGCTTTGTCTTTCTCACTGACAGTTTGAAAATGAGTTTTCATTACTGTTGCAACTATCGAGGTGGAGGGCTGTTCTGATGCCATATTTTTTTGTGGGGTGCTTGAGGTGTGAATAAATGGCTGTGGGCATGGTTTTAGTGCCATTAAATGACTGTGGGTGGTGCTTGTCTGAATTAATGACTCTGGAGGCAATTATGTGAAGTTTGTGGTGGCATAACTGACAGTGGTTCTGATTTCTGATTAGGTGACAGAGGATACCTCTTGTATAATTTAGTTTAAACAACCATCAATAACTTGTTTAATTCTAATTCCCAATTTCTACTGCCTATTTTGTTTAGATGTAATCCATCCATGCTATATAAGAACCAATTCTCAGAAAATTCTTCCCAATGCATAATGCACTTTATATCTTCTAATAAGGTCCAATGTCTTAACCAATAATTAATCATTTAAATTTTTTCTGTTCTTGCAGCATTTGCTCTGGGAACAGGGGGCATCTCAAAAATATAAAGCCTACATTTCAGTTTGTCAGCAGCAGAGAACACCAAGAGGAAGGAGCTGCTGTTATAACTATATTTCTCTACTGGGACTAAAGAACTAGAACTCTACTAATGGGACCTTCAATTTGGGTAAAAACAACAAAAAGAGTGTTTTGTCTGAGTTGGCTGAAGTGAATTGTTATCTGTGCAGCTATCAAGGTGTTTGCCTTAGGTGGCTGAAGGGAATTGTTATCTGTACAATTAACTAAGTGTAGAAAGAGCTGTAAAGTAGGGGAAGTGGCTTAGCTAGAAGGAAGCCAGCTTAAAGCCAGATTTAAAAACTGCCCTAGATAACTTCTGCCAGAGAAGAGGCAGAGAACACCAAGAGGAATAAGCTGCTGTTAAAACTGTACTTCTCTACTGGGACTATATTGCCATCCTTCCCTCCCCTCCACCCTCCCCACCCTAAACAAGTTCTACTTTTATAGGCACAGGATTTGACTGACAACAGAAACTTCCTGTTTGGAAGCAGGAAGTGAGTGATCTCAGAACCACAAAACACTCACCATCCTAAAAGGAAAAGAGTAGCTCTCCATCCCCCCTCCCCCCCCCCAGTTACTGGAGGTCTGACTCTGAGCAAGTAAGGAGACTACTGTGAAAAATAGGAACTTCTTGTCTCAGAACAGGAAGATCAGGAGCTTAAAGGGCACAGAGGCAGTAAGCAAGTAGGGAGAAAAAATAAATAAACGGAGGATAGAATAAGTATTCCAAACAGCAGTTAAGGGGCCAGAAAGAAGACATGATGGGAGTGGTGCAGTACAGTGGCTGTGGAACAACAGTCTTCCGGGAGATGTTCTGGAGGATGCAGTGTTGTCCCATCTGCAGGTACCTCTCTGGGCTGAGGGAAGAAGTTGTTCATCTCCAGGCTGAGTTTGCCAGGATTTGGGGGACCTCCTCAACCACAAAGGGACCACCAGGGCCACTGCCGTTGCCTCAGAGGTTGCCAAGAAAGAGGAGCGGTTGGACCACAGTGGGCTCAGGGAGGGTGAGGGTGGTGGAATGGAGGTGCATCCCTCCAGTTGTACAGCTCCACAATTCATATGCCTTTCTGGCAAAGTGTGGTTCCTCTATGGAGGCACCTGCAGTGGAGACCAAGGAGGATGCTGGGAACCTACACAAAGGATACCCACATAAGGGTGGCATGGGACCCCACAGGGGAAGAAAACAATTCCTGGTGGGGGACTCCATTGTTAGGAGGGTAGAACTGGGGGAGGAAGGGGTGAGGGAGGTAAGGTGCCTGCCTGGTGCCATGGCTTGGAGGGACAGGGAGTTAATCCTCAGGATCGCCAGAGAAGCTGCATGGGGGAGGGAGCTGGATGACATTGTCCACCTAGGGACAAATTACCTGGCTGAAAAAGGGATCAGAGCAGTGCATAAAGAGTTTGTGGAGTTGAGGAGGGCCATAGACAAGTAGCACGCATAGTAACCTTCTCGGAGGTGCTGCCTGTCTATGGCATGGGTGAGGCTATGGTGCTCCAGACCACGGGATTCAATCAGTGGTTGAAAAACTGGTGTGGAGCTCAGGGATATGGCTTCATTGGGGACTGGGGGTCTACCTGGAGTGATGTAGGCTATACTGGCATGATGGTCTGCATCTGTCCAGGAGGGGAACCAGGATCCTAGGTGATAGGCTTAAAGGCTTCATTGGCAAGCATTTAAACTATTCAAGGGGGAGGCACTAGAAGAAGGCAGGAAAATCCTAGCCCCCCCCCAAAAAAATCAGGGTAATAAGTGAGGTAAACACTAAGATAAAGATGCCAATAGGGAGAAGGGCAGAGGTAAATGGAGAAAATGACAAAGGCAATAAGGACAGGGATGGGGCAAAGTGGGGTAAGGCCTTCAAGAAATGCAGGGTAATGAGTACCAATGCCCATAGTCTGGGCAACAAGCTGCCTGAACTGGTGGCCTTGATGGAAGAGGGATGCCTGGATATTGTAGCAGTCACAGAAACATGGTACACAGATAACCATGACTGGGATGTTAACATACCAGGGTACATGACCTACAGGAGAGACAGGGAAGGGAGAAGGGGGGAGGAGTAGCTCTCTATGTAAGGGAAGGGATAAAGGCAAGGGAACAAAAGAGTAAACAGGGAGGAGAGGAGGCACTATAGGTCACCTTAGAGATTGGAAATGGCACCACAATCCGCACAGGGGTTGCATACAGACCCCCATCTCAGGGGGAGGAAATTGACAAGGATATGATAGAAGGCATCCTTAGGATGGCAGAGAAAGGGGTGATACTGTTGATGGGGGACCTGAATATGCCTGATGTTAACTGAAGCATCTTTGCTGCAGTCACATCCAAAAGCAGGGCCATTCTTGATGCCCTACAGGTGGCAGGCCTCAGACAGCTAGTTTTGGAACCCACTCATGAGGGAGCAATCGTAGACCTCATACTCTCAAATGGGGACAGTGAGACGATCTCAGATCTAGAAGTGGGTAGCCATATGGGAACAAGTGACCACCAAACAGTGTGGTTCATGATAAACTCAGCTACAGAGCCAAGCCATACAAAGTGAAGGTACTGGGCTTCAGGAGGGCTGACTTTGGCAAGATGGGAGAGTGCCTTAGAAAAGCACTAGCAAACAGGCTAGAAGGAAGGGTGGAGCAACAATGGGGAAACATCAAAACTGCCATCACAGAGGCAACAAGCCTTTGTTTGAAGCAAATAAACAAATACAAATGAAAGAAAAAGCCACTATGGTTCTCAAAAGAGGTGGCGGAGAAGGTTAGGGAGAAAAAAATAGCATTAGGAAGTATAAGGAAACACAGAAGGAGCAAGAGAGAGAACTGTACCAGTTAAGGCAGAAGGAAGCAGGGAGGGAAGTCAGAATAGCAAAGGCCCAAACTGAGGAAAAGATAGCCAACTCGGTTAAGAAAGAGGATAAAACCTTTGATAGGTACATCAGGGAGCACAGAAAGACAAAGGGAGGGATAGTGAGGCTGAAGAGAATAGGCTGTGGGTGAGCAGAGAGGAACACTGAAAAAGCAGGGATACTGAACAAATACTTCTGCTCAGTATTCACAAAAGAGGAGGAGGGCGAGGTGCCTAATCCAATTAACAGAAGCACTCTGGATGGGGGGGTCGATCTCAGTCCTTTCACAGAAGAAAGGGTTCTGAAAGAACTCCTAAAACTGAAAGTGGACAAAGCAACAGGGCCTGATGGAATTCACCCCAGAATTCTAAAAGAATTAAGGGGAGAACTAGTGACACAACTGACTACCCTATTTAATAAATCATGGGAGGATGGTGTGGTACCTGTAGACTGGAGGAAGGCAGATGTAATTCCCCTTCACAAAAGTGGGAACAAGACAAAGGCAGGAAACTGCAGACCTGTCATTTTGACCACTGTGGTAGGGAAAGTGATGGAATCACTTCTGAAGAAATGAACTGTTGAGTACCTAGAGGCCAGTGGGACACAGGACCCAAGACAACATGGAATCACAATGGGAAGGTCGTCAGATGAATTTAATTGAGTTCTTTGACTGGGTGACCAAAGTAGTAGACCAGGGATGTGCTGTGGACATGGCCTACCTAGACCTTAGCAAGGCATTCGACACAGTCCCGCACAATGATTAATAATCAAATTAACCAGCCTGGAACTGGATCCCAGGGTGGTAGCCTAGGTAAAACACTGGCTGGACAACAGGACACAGATGGTAATTGTAAATGGAGTCCACTCTGAAGAAAGGGGGGTTACTAGTAGAGTACCACAGGGTTCAGTACTGGGTCCAGTCCTTTTCAATGTCTTTATAAGTGACATTGCAGAGGGACTGGAAGGAAAATTATGCCTTTTTGCAGATGACACAAAGATCTGCAACAGGGTTGATATACAAGGAGGCATGGAAAGGATGAGAAGAGACTTGGCAAGTTTGGAGGAATGGTCAGAAGTATGGCAGTTTGGATTCTATTTAAAGAAGTGCAAAATAATTCACCTGGGAAACAAAAACCCAGGGGAAGATTACACAATGGGTGGAGGTAGTAACAGCAACAGAAATGGAAAGGTACCTGGGGGTAAGCATATCAGATGACCTTAAGGTTGGCAAGCAATGTGAGAAGGCAGTAGGGAGGGCTGGGGGGATACTGGGATGTACAGGGAGAGGTATCACCAGTGGAAAACAGGAAGTTGTTATCTCTCTGGACAGACCCCATCTGGAGTACTGCATCCAGTTCTGGAGACTCCATCTCCGCAAGGACATAGACAGGATGGAGGCAGTCCAGAGGAGAGCAATTAAAATGGTGCAGGGTCTGAAAGAGAAGCCATACGAGGACAGACTAATGGAGCTTAATATGTATACCCTTGAGGAAAGGATGGAGAGGTGGGACATGATAGAAACGTTTAAGTACCTCAGTGGAATCAACAAAGTCCAAGAGGGTAGCATCACTCAGAAGAAAAGATAATCAAGAACAAGGGGTCACAAATTGAAGTTGGGGGGGGGCAGCTCAGGGGCAAAGTGAGGAAGTATTTTTTCACAGAGAAAGTGGTGGACGAATGGAACAGCCTTCCTGAGGAGGTTGTGGGTTCTAAAACTGTAGGAGAATTCAAAAATGCATGGGACAGACATAAGGCAATTCTTGTGGGGGGGGTGTAGAATGAAATTGGCTGTTGGTTAACTAGGATCTGCAGCTTATCCTGTAGGTAGGGAAATGGGCAGACTAGGTGGGCCAAGCGGTCGTTATCTGCCATCATAGTCTATGTTTCTATGTTTAATGCTTTTAAATTCTTCCATAATATCTGTAACACTCTGGTTCTCTCTGTTATTTGTGCCCAAATGATTTATAATTGCTGATGAGTTGTCCTTTTCCTTAATGATAGATGGTAACATTTTTTCACATCACTTATTCTAGAACCAGAAAAGTATCTAGTAGTGATATTTTCTTTATTGCATCTAGCTGTGTATCTATCAGTATCTTTCAGAATAGAATCACCCAATACATAGACTTGCTTAATACCATTTGTCTACCCGTTCCTTACTTCCTCTGATGTCTCTTGTTCCTCTGTTTCTAAATTCTGTATGGAAACACCTGCTCTTGTTCTTGGTAAGGTCTAGCTTTTGATGTAGTTGTATTCAGTGTGTTGTCTATTAAATTATACCTCATTTCTTTGCTAATGTCACTTTTATCATTGTTTTTCAGTTGTTTTGTACTTCCTTCGTTTGACGAACATGCATTCACGTAACTTTTAAAGCCTTCAAGACTTCTTACCCTGTTCTTTAAATCTGTACAATTTCCACTTTCTGCGTTATCGATGTTGGGTGCTTCACAGCACATTGCTGGCTGACTGTTATCATTAGTACTGTCAGTTAGATCTAGTCTTACTAATGGTTCAAAGCTATTTGTCAGTTCCAGATTAAATATCTCAGCTTTCCTACCTTCTTTGTATTTTATTTTTTCCATTACCCAATTATTGCCCTCTTCTTCATCCCTATCCCGTTTTCTGTTGTCCTCAGTTACTTTGCCAGCTGTATGCTGCACCTCACTTACCTCTTTGTTCATGCAGCCCATAATTTGATGTTGTTGCAATGACACAATGTGCATCTCTAACTGCAGAATTTTGTTTTTTTAATTCTCTAATAGTTTTACATTGCCAGCACGTATACTCCAGAACCTCATTAGTAGCTTCTATATTTATTTTACCACATATGATACCCCTGATTCCTAACTCCCCATTGGCCAATTTTACAATGTTTAAATCCATGTTTCTACTGTATCACCTGTTCAATCTTCCTGCCTTGGTATATATACTCCTATCATCTTAGTTTAAGTCCTGTCCCTTTTCTCCGGCTTCTGCTGCTGGCACTGGCAGACACAGTAAATGTGTTTGCCATAGCTATGTCACCTTTGCTGGCTCTCTGATGCTGGCTCACCGACACTCATCTAAGGAGGAAAATACATAGTGTCGAGACTGGAAGTAGCGTGTCCGCCCACTTCCAGTCCCCTTGCTACAGAGTAAGATCTTTTTTTAAAACAAATGAGCTTTCTACTGCCCTTAAAAGGTCAGATAAAAATGCTGTGACCCAAATGTTAAATAATTACCAGTTCTTTTAGCCTGTTTCACCCAAACAACTACTGGCCACTCTTGCAGGTTTCACTGTGTAAATAGTCCCTTTATGACTTCCTTCCAGCAAGAAGGCTGCACTAAAAAACTTGCTTAAAAGTACCTCCCAGGCAAAATACCAGCCTGGAACACAGTCAGACAGTGCTATTCATCTCCCTGCCTTTAGCCAATTGATTTACAGGCACTGGTTCTTGCTTTTATGTTGCGAGACTGGAAGTTGTGTGTCCACCCGCTTCTGATCCCTTTGTTACAGAGTAAGATCTTTTTTGAAACAAATGAGCTTTATATCGCCCTTAACAGATCAGTTAACAACTCTATGACCCAAATGTTGAACAAATACCAGTTTGTTTAGCCTGTTTCCCCCAAACAGCGAGCGGCCACTCTTGCAGGTGTCACTGTGTAAATAGTCCTGTTAGGACTTCCTTCCAGCAAAAAGGCTGCAGTAAAAAGCTTGCTTAAAAGTACCTCCCAGGCAAAATGCCAGCCTGGTACAGAGTGAGAAAGTGCTATTCAGCTCCCTGCCTTTAGCCAATTGCAGAATTGAGCATGTCTTTCCCCACAGGCATCAAGCCTCATGATTAAATGAACTGTGGCAGTAGATCCCCGTACAAATAGTTAGAGCTCCCAACACTTACTGTTTTGTGGCTCTCCTGTGAGTGGGGGGAGGTCTTCTTGCTTGGTGGGGTACCATCTTGGGTTTCATCTCCAAGGCTGTGTTGTCCAGTTTTCACTGTTCTTTTGCCATGGGTGCAGCACATGTACAGATTCTCACAAGATTTTTATTTTAGTCATGGCGCTAGCCCTATGCATATGAACACTGCACATATGCACTGTGGCCCCGGCCATATTAGGAGGGTACTGTTGCTCAGGGGAGCCTACCAACCTAGTGGCCATCTTGTGTGCCTCCTAAAATGGCACTCTATCAGAGGGGATTTAAGGTGGCAGCACAGCCACTGTCAGGCTGTTCGACCTCAGAGGCCAAATCATCACTAGTCCTTGTCAGGTCTGCCAGGGGGTTGGACTGTAAATGAGCTGGGATCATCAAATGGACAGAAGCATGACCCCAACCCCAAATGGACTAGACAGTTTTTGACAATTTTGAAACATGTTATAGAATACAAGTGTAAGTTGTTTCCATCTAGGCCTGTGTTTCACACGCCCACTAGGTTATGGGGTTGGTTGGCAAAGAACCTCCCTCAATGATGCCACAATTCTCTGTTCTTGTATCACTAGATGGTAAAGACAAGAAAGAGGGACACCTGGGATGCAATGTAGTGCAGTGGCTAAGGCTCTGGTCTATGTTCCTTGAGACCTGGGTTTGGATCCCACAGCACTTAAAGAATATGATCAAATTTTGTGGCACCAAACTGATGTCCCACCACCCGGGCCCACAGTGCCCAGCATGCCAACATGGGGAGGAAAACTCCTCACTAGAACAGTCTCCATCACTGGAACCCAGATATTCTGGTAAAAGCAGTTCCAGTTGGATGGCAAACCCAGGTGCACTTCATCTCCAAATGCAACAAGCCACAGTGGCCATAATGGAGAGTCAGCTGTGCTTCATGTGGAAGGTAATGGAGAAGTTGGAGGCTATGATCAATCCTAAGTTAGCCTCTCTGGCTGAACCCACCCCCAAGCCAAATTATAATTCCTACCAGACTGCGGATGAGCAGGAAGGGAATCCTGAGAATCCTGACAATCAGCCTGATCAGCCATCTGGGGAGGAGGGTGGCAAGGAGGATGATCAGGAGGATATCTCTAAGTGCGACTCAGACACTGAAGAGGTAGAGCCCATGGAGTCTGTGAACCCTTCCCTGGCTTCTAAACGGTGTCCATTTGACTTTATGAAGGCCATTAATACCATTATGAGGTTCGACTTGCCACCTCCCAAACCTGAATCCAAACTGGATCCAATGATTCAGCATGAGTATGTGCAAAAGAACATGCTCCCAATTTGCCCAATAATAGATGACTTTATCATCAAAGAATAGGAGTCACTGGAGCCATGGTGAGTCCCACAAAAGAGGAACTTGGACAGGATGTATCCTATACATGCAGATCTTGTGGCTGGAGGAGTTGAAACAGAGAGATGAGGGTAAAGCTCTATCCAAGGTTAAACAGAGGTCAAACTATCTGCCACACAGTCGGTGGTGTTTTCATAACAACAGGTTTCAAAACAACAAAAGGCAAGGTAAGGAGATCGATCTATCTGCCATCCAGTCGGTGACGTTTCCAGAACAACAAGCTTCAAAACAACAAAAGGCAAGGAAACAACACCAGTTTTTGGGGTAGAGGCTACAACAATGGTTACCGACCCTCATGCTCTACCAACAATACCTCCACCTTTAGGGGAAAGAAACCCAGAGATAGATTTGGAAACAAAGGCAGAGAAGGAAAGGCCAAGCAACAATGACTGCAAGAACTTCAGGACGATTCCTCAAGTAGTGCCAAAGCCCTTACAGGAACAACAAATCCCCACACTGGTGGGCCACCATTTCAGAAATGGTGCCAGACTACCACAAGACAAGTGGGTCTGGGAGGTAATTTCCAAAGGTTATGTGATACAATTTACAGACAAGCTGGACAGACACAGACTGATCATATCGCTAATTGCAAAGAAAAGAGCCACAGTGCATCAAGTGCAAGACATTCTACAAGACCTGTTCAGAAATAAAGCCATGCAGGTAGTGCCAGAGGAGGAGAAAGGAATGGGAACTTACTCCATCTTCTTTCTGGTGCCGAAAAAGAACGGAGACCTTCAGCCAATTCTGGAGTTAAAATTCCTGAACAAGTTTATCCTAACGTAATGGTTCTGGATAGTAGTTCTCAAGTCGACCTTATGAAGCATATGAGTAAGTGACTACTTAACGTCTACTGACCTGAAAGACTACCATCTTCACATCCCTGTAAGGCCAAGCCATCGCAGGTTACTAAGATTTCACATTCTAGGCCAGCAGTTCCAGTATCAAGCATTACCATTTGGCCTTGCATTGGCCCCAAGGGTGTTAAGCAAGATATCATTGTCCTGGTAGCAAATCTCTGGGATCAAGCCATCGATATAATCCCATACTTGGATGATTGGCTGATACATGAAAGGAGCAGTACACTGTCTCTGAGGGACACCACCTTAGTTCTGTCAACACTGAAAGAACATGGCTGGGAGGTCAACATAGCCAAGAGCTCCCTAGTGCCAAAACAATCCATAGAAAACCTGGGAATGGAGATCAACACAGCTGAAGGGAAGGCAAGGCCATCTCCCAAGAGGATCAACACTATCATCACGATATCACTGGGTCTAATTACAAGCACCTCTCCAGCAATAGGATAGGTGGCCAAAGTACTAGTTTACATGGTCTCCTGTATCAGCTGAGTCCCTTGGGCCAGATGGAACATACTTCTCCTCCAGACCTGCCTCTTACATTAGGGCCCCCAGTCAGAAAAAAACTTTGTATAAAAATTCATTTAACACCCATGGTAAAAAGGTCACTGCTCTAGTGGACCAGGAAGAGGAACCTAGCATGGGGAGCCCCAGTGGAGCACTCATATGAGGTAATACTCAAGACTGACAAGAGCCTGACAGGATAAGGATCATGCATGGGCAAGTCCTCAGCTCAGGAAAGATGAACAATGTCAGAATGCAAACTTTCCATAAACATCCCAGAGATGAGAGTAGTGAATCAGGTAATACAGGCCTTTCTGGTAAAAGTCATGCAAAAGTCAGTGCTCATAAGGTCCGACAACAAAAAGTGACAGTTGCCTACATCGCAAAATAAGGAGGAACCAAAAGGTCAGGCCATGCAAATGGAGGTGACATGGGTAATGAAATGGGACCAAGCCAAACTCTTGCACATTCATGCCACATGCCTAGTGGGGAAACTGAATGTTAAGGTGAACTGGCTTATCAGGCAGCAGGCACACCCAGGGGAGTGGCAGCTGCATCCAGAATTCTTCCAAAAAAATACATAGGCTGTGGGAACCACTTTCTATGGACCTGATTGCATCAAAAGTCAATGCACATGTCTAGGTTCAGAGAACAACACTCAGTGTGGGTGGATGCACTGTCTCAAGAGTGGACTCTCACCAGTGCTTATGTGTTACCCCCATTCTGCTGATCCCACAAGTTATTGTCAAGATACGTCAGTTGAAGAGGTTGATAATATTGATTGCCCTATACTAGCCAAGGAAGGCCTGATTGGCTTCCACAGTAGCGATGACACTAGGTGAGAGTCCCCTATTGTTCAGACAAGATATCCTATTTCAGGGTCCAGTATTTCACCCAGACCCAAGGAAACTTAAGTTCATGATCTGGCTCCTGAAAGGCACATATTTATAAAGCTGGTTATCACAAATCTATAATTTAAACTATTTTACAGCCCCCCCAAAAATAAAAACAACTACATCCAAGTCAAACATTTTCTTATCTTGGAGCAGGACAAGAGGGATAGAGCCAGAAAGAGCAGATGCCCCCCTCATTCTTCTGTATTTACAACAGAGCTTGGACCAAGGGCTATCGCTATCGGCACTTTGGGTACAGCTGCCCACCATTGGTTCAGCATTGGGCCAGCTTGAGCAATCCCTACAGGGTTCACACCCAGATATCTCAGATTTATGAAGGCAGCAGATGCCATCAAGCTTAGGAAAAGATCACCAGTAGCACTTGGAGACCTCCCCTTGGTGATTGACTTCCTCACTGTTCCCCATTTGAATCATTTCAGGAGGCACAACTTTACTGGACAGGCCTCAAGACTTGTTTTCTTGTAGCAATATGTTCTGCTCGAAGGATCGGCAAGCTGGGGACTCCCTTCTGAAAGGAGCCATATGCCATTTTTCTGGAAGGGGTGTCTTTGACTACAGTACCAGTTTTCAACCCAAAGGCCATGTCTTCATTTCACACCAAGCAAACTATTGAGCTGCCTACTCTGTACGCAGGTACATTGGAAGGGGAAGTCATATTCTCACATCTGCTCGATGTGAAGCACACATTGGTAACATAAATTACCAGAACCCAAGCAATAAGAAAAACAGAGATCATTTGTTATCACCAAAGTGTACAAACAGGGCATGACTGCATCTAAATCGACAATAACAGGATGGCTAGAAAAAAAAAAGACTATTCAAGATGCTTATAAGACTAAAGGTTTATGCCCCCTATATCTATGTATCTGGTTTATATAGTGTGTCCTGTTTGATTATATGTTTTTATGTAAAACCTGTCGCTAGTGAAAATTAGCAATTTTCTCATCTTGCTAACAAGTATAAAAATTAAAAAAGAAATGAAATGAGGGCATAAAGGCTCACTCAACTAGGGAGGTAGCCACATCCTGGGCTGAGGGAACAAATGTCTCCACCAAGGACATTTGTCTAGCAGCCACATGGACTTCCATGCACACCTTTTATAGACTTGAGACATTGTACAGGCAAATAGCCTCACTTGAGGCAAATACACTGTCAGCAGCTTATGTGCAGGTTCCTATATGGATAGCTCTGACCCTCCCTGAAGTGATTACACTGCTACTTACAACCCATGATGTAAGGACTGGAGTACCATGGATATAAACACAACACAATGGGTGTTTACTCACCTGGTAATTGTGTTAATTTATATCCATGGCACTCTACGGCCTGCCCCCTGGAGCACTCACTTGGGAACCTGCATTGATATAGAGACAAGAGTTGTCAGTATTAGCAGACATTCTGAGGTATGTAGACTTACATAATTGTCCAGCTGTGTTAGGTGACAGAGACTTACAGATATAATGGCAGGGTGATAAACATAGCATTCTCAAGGTATAATTCTCCTGGGTATTATGTTTCCCCTGTGGTTCTCTGATGGGTATTGCTATGGCTAACAAGTTCTTTCAGCTCTGGAAGTATCTAAACTGGAGAAGAGGGGCTCCTGGGACCTGGGTATAACAGGGAAATTTGATCCTGAGTAACATGTGCTTCAAGTAGCCTATCAGGTGGGCTGGAACCTATTATGTAAAGACTGGAGTGCCATGAATATAAACTAACACAATCATCTTTACCAGGTGAGTAAACATCCATGATTCAACAAGATAGAATTGTATTCCAGGACTGTAAGGAGCATGTGGTTCACTATGGTTCATTTGACAGGCGATGTTAAACTATTTTTGTTCCTATAACTGTAACCCAACTTGTTAATTTTTTTGTTACCTTTGCAACATGCTCTTGAAAAGAGCAAATGACTATATTGCTTACAAAGTGGCCCAAAATAAATGTACCAAACTAATAAGGAAGACCAGAGCCACCTATTATAAAGAACTACTGAATAAGAGCTGGAGAAATGGGAAATAATTTCTGGAACTCCATAAGAACTCTTACCGGGCGTGATTCAAAAGCACCACCAGAAATGATACCACTAATACTCTTTATGAACCTAAAGAAATAGCAGATGCTTTCAACATAGCCTTTATTGATTTAAGCTCTGTACTACCCCCTGGCTACCTAACCACTCAGCCACCTGAGAAGCTCCCTAACCAGGACTCACCCCACCCCAGAACTCTAACAAATCCTTATTTCATTTCAAGCAGATCTCCACTGCTAATACGACAAAAATATGTGAAGTGGGTCCATGGGAAAAACCAGGATAGGCAGGGACCAGATAGACATGAAGCTGGTAACACTCATATTCAATGATCTAGCATTACTCCTAATCAAAATCTTCACTTTATCCATTAGAACAGGGATATTCCCAGACAGATGGAAGTCAGCTGTCATTACTCCAGTCTTCAAAAGCAGCAATTAAGCTAACCTAGCTAATTACAGGCCTGTACATTTTATCCCCTCTCTCAAAAACCCTTGAGCGGATTGTATCCAACCAGTTAATGGAATTCCTGAATAACAGCAACCTACTGTGTGCACAACACAGGTTCCGAAAAAAGCATAGCACCTGGACTGCAGTGATAGATTTCATCAACTATCTGTATGAAGCACTGGGCAATGGTATGGCTGTGGGTTCTATCTTCATAGACCTCATAAAAGTCTTTGATATGGTTAAACACCAGGTCCTCCTCTTTAACCTCTTGACCCTTGGCCTGTCCCCTGAAACCATTTCTTGGTTTGGAGTGCCATGCCTTTCCTAAAGATCACAGTGCATAAAACTAAATGGAACACTCTCTGACCCCAGAGAGGTGGCCTTGGAGTCCCCAAAGGGTCCATACTCAGCCCCCTGTTATTTAGCCTATTTATAAACATTCTGCCCTTTGCCTGCCCAGCAAACATGCTGCTTTATCAGACAAAGCAGTATTCTCCTTTGCTGGTAAACAACTGACCCAAATAACCACAGCACAAAAGGATAGCTTCTGAAAGCTGGAACAATAGTCTGTCCAGAACAGACTCCTACTAAACTATAAGAAGACAAAAGACATGCTGTTTACAATGCCCCAAACAAAGAGAAGAACCAGCCCCCTGACCATCCTCAGCCAAAATGGGGAAACATTGGAGCCCATTAGCACCTTCAAATACTTAGAAGTATACCTGGATAACACTTTATCCTTCAATCCACACATAGATCATGTTGTTAAAAGTGCAAATGTAAAGCTTGGTCTACTATACAGACACAGCCACTCTATGACCCAGATGCCCTGCAACTACTAGTTGGCAGCTCAGTACTAACCACTGTTGATTAAGGGCTGGTAATTTACAGCGCAGCCACTGACACTGCCCTCAAGAGGGTTACAGTTCTTTTAAACAAAAAGGCCTGCAGGCCAGTCCTAGGGGAAGACCACCTGACCCACACATGCAGACTCTACACACATACGGGATGACTTCCACTACATCTTAAAACTAAATACCAGACTTGCTTACTAGGTAAAAAGGCCCTACTCAGGCTCACACCTGAATCCACAGTGAGCAGTTTCCAACACACCCTATCCTCGCATTCCATGAGAAGGGCAGCTAAGTGTGCACTCCAAGTCCCTTTTAAACATACCTCTCTTACACAGAGATCACTATCTTACAATGTACCTCTGTGGCTTAATGACCTCCCTGTCCCCCTCATTGACAATGAAAAACTGAGCACCTTCAAAAAAGAGCTCAGAACATGCCTCTCCTCAGTTAACAGCTGTGGCTGCTCACCAAGCCTCCCTAGAATTCCCCTTCCTCACCCCACCTCCAATGTGTTCCTGTCTGCAGGTGCCCAGTAATTACTGTGCCTGGACCTACTTTGCTTTCTGATTGCACCTGACTAAGCCACTATCAGCCACCACTGGCACTACTCTCATCTGACACCTGTTAACCCCACAATTACCCATGATAAGCTTCTAACCTTACACCCTCTTTTCTCACCTGCTACTTTGCCTGAGCATTTTTTCATCCTGCATGAAGCCTGAAATCCACCATGCCTAGATCATCCTATCCCTACTTACACTGACAAGACCATCTCTGGCTGCTACTACCTTGCTGATGTGTCAGTCCGCTGTGACTCTCCAGAATCTGACCAGCATTTATCTAACCTCACCACATCTTGAAATGTAAGCTACTTAGGTCTCCTCACAAAGCATTGTACCACACTTATTGTTGTGTTGCTGTTGTAAACTAGTATTTACTGTATATACTAGGTTCTTATTCTAGAAGTTAGAACTGTAGCAGGCTTTTTAGCCCATAATAACTGTTCCCCACATTATTGGGTCATATACCAGAATTTGATTTATGTACTTCACATGATCTGAACTCTGTCTGTATTACTGTTCACTGTCTAACTGAACTTGTCTGTACCCTATGTATTGTCATTTTGTCAATCGGCTTGGAACCTTTGTAAATGAGCTCTCCGGTTCAAAGGTGTTAATCCAAATCTTAAATAAGTTTCATAAATTCAATTTGAGGTTATAGCTTTCACCAAGAAGCCTCTTAGCTAATCTGTAACATTTTTTTATGTACCCCTAAATTATCCCTGTAATTCTGTAGTGGGTATCTAGTTTGTTCTTAAAGGTAAGCATGGTATCACATTCCACTACCTCAGATGGGAGTCTTTTCTAAGCGGACACTACTCTCTGGTTCGTCCAGGCTCCCCTTTTATTAGATTTGTACAGTTCCTCTTTTGGTTGATACTCATATGTTCTTGTAACTTTAGAAGGATCTCTACCTTGTAAACCCACACACTTCCACAAATTCATACTCCTATGAACAGAATATACTAGACATAAGTCCCCTCTGAGTCTATGATACTCCAGGGAGTACATGTTCAAATCACCCAACCTGTCCTTATAGTATAGGGACCCAATATCTTGTAGCTTCTTGGTTGCCCTCCTCTGAGCCCTCTCCAGGTTCACTATATCAGATTTATGGTAAGGGCTACAAAACTGTGCACAATACCTCATTAAAGGCCTAACCAGTGCGGTGTACAAGGGAAGCAACACAGTTCAGCCCCTGCTTCTTATATTATGTAGAATACAGTACAGCATTTTGTTTGCTCTATTAACTAATAAATAAAAAGACAATGTATCATCAAGCCTTACTCCCAAACAATTAACACTAAGTGCCTTTTCTATACCTAGACTATTCTTCCCTAATATAATCATATTCTTTCCTTCTAGTCTTTGCTTGGTTTTTGTTTTCTTTTCATTTAACAGTTTTTTATTATCCATAAACCTATTTTGTAAGGCATAGTGTGTTGGTTGCATTTTTGCTTCTTTTTCTTTTTACCAGGAGAGACACACTAGGCTGAAGCTTGTTTACAGGTGCGGCCTGGGAGCCCAAGGAAGTTAAGTGACTTACTTCAGGTCACACAGTATGCAAATGGGGGTTGTGGGATTGAAACCCAGGTCTCCAGGTTTGCACTATACTGCCTCCCTCTTCTGCTTCTAGGTCTACTCCTGGCCCCAGTACAATAAAGTACTTCATCATCTGCATACATTATAACTGAGATCTCCTTGCAGATTTCTAGTAAATAATTAGCAAACATTGAGAACAGAAGAGGATCCATAACTGAAATTTGTGGCAGCCCAGTATGTATTGCCTTCGTGGATGATTTTACAGATCCAATTCTGACTGTTTCATAGTTTCATCAAATTTTATGGGCTCAAGAGGCAAATGCCTTTTGAGAGCTTACCACCTATATAGGTGGATTATAAAAAATTAAGTTTTAAGGGAAAACTGTTTTATTACTACCCATTAATTTGTCTAATTATTTTTTAGACTGATCCATAGTTTTACTTCCTACAACTGACGTTGGTAGTGCATTCCACGTGGCTATATGTTGAGTGCACCACTTGCTTCTCTTATGTGTTTTGCAGGTGTCTCCCTTTAGTTTGAAGTTATGTGTTCTAGTGTGCACAGTAGAACAGCTCTTAACTAACCCTAATGTTTACATAAGGGATAGATCATGCATTGCTTTATATGTTAAAAAAAGATCTCCATGAAGTTGTATGTATTCCATGGAATAAAGGTCAAGTTTTATGAGCCTTTCACCATATTCTAAGGTATTCATATGTTTCATTTGTTTAGTGAGTTTCCTTTGAACTCCTTCTTTTAATTTTTTCCCTTAATTGTTGTAGGTGCACAAAATGAAGAATAATAATCTAAGTGAGGTCCAATTATACTGGTCTGTAATGAGATTATGACCTTTGATTCTCTGCTCTTTATATGTTTGAGAATACGACCAACAACACATTGGCATTTTTTAACCTTTGTTAATGTGTGGGTGTCAAAGGTGAGAATGTTGTTCCATACAACTCCCAAGTCTTTTTCATTTGAAGTGATTGGTGATAGAATAATAGTAAGTTTATAAGTAAACTTCAAGTTATTGTGTCCTAGATGCATGACTCTACACTTTTGCTCATTAAAGAACATCTTATTGTTGGAGGCCCATATCCCAAGTAGGTTTAATTCATATTGGAAAGCTTTAGCAGACTGTTCATTTTTGACTATACATCTCAATTTGCAGTCATCAGCATATTTTTACATCCAGATGTTGGTGGATGTTTGCACTGATGAAATCAAAATATTGAAAAGAACCATACACAAAATGGAGCCCTGTGGGACCCTGCTAGAGAATTGTCCCCATTGTGAGCCATAATCCCTAATTACTACTCATTGGTGTTGGTTATACAGCCATGATATAACTCGGTTTACAGTATTCGAGTGGTAATTTAATTTGTTCATTTGATTTATCAGAACTTGGTGAGAGACTTTATCAAAAGTTTTGGAAAAATAAAGAAAAATAATATCCACAGGTAGGCCTAAGTCGAGAGATGCACTAACATTTTCAAAGAAGTTTAGGAGATTGATTATACAAGATCTTCCCGGCAAGAAACCATGTTGTATTATGCCCAGGAGATTGTTTTGAGAGATGTGAGCCTCTTTTCAAGTTAGCTATAATCTCTCTTGGAGTTTACCCATGACTGATGTAAGACTAAAAGGTCTATAATTCAATACATCTTTCTTGTTTCCTGCCTTATGGATTGGGGTAACTAATGCCTCAGTCCATGATTGAATGGTTCCTCCTTTTTTACAGCTGCAGTAGGTGGAGCCTGCAGATGTTTTGCATGTACAAAAGGAGTGATGTCATGTTTTCTGTCTGTGGAACTGGCTGAAGGTGTAAATAGTCTCTTCCACCTTAACTTCCTCCAAGCAATGTTTTCCACCCTCGAATAAATATGCTTTCATATTAGTCGCTGGTTGCAGGGTACTATTTTCTTTCTTAAATGGGTGGTACAAGAACTGGAACCTGAGCAGTAGGAGGCAGCATTAGGTTTTTTTGGGGGGGAGTAAGATCAACCCCCACCTCCACCCGAGAAGCTCCTAAAGATCCACCCCCAACGTTTTTCTGATTCATGTGGGAGGGGCATGAGGTGGCTCTATCATGCTGTAACAAGACACACTAGTTTGGGACTGGTATCAACCAACAGAACAAGTCTGTGCAGTGGAGAACAGAAGATATTTAATGCCTTCAAACTGACTTAAAAAAACCTTTGGAACAAATGATTATCAGAGTCACCTGGCATCTCAGAAGGAGACCTAGACGCACATTCTAATTTACAGTTAAGAGCCACAGGTTTTTCTTAAACATGTTATGTGTATATATATACACACACACACACATATATATATATATATATATATATATATATATATATATACTGTATAGTTTATATATAATTTGTCTTTTTAGTAGTTTCAAAACTTTGAAAGCATTGGTGCTAGTAATGCGTTTAGAAATACATTTTTAATTGGCTTTACAGTTAAACATGCAGTTTCATGTCAGGGCACATTTATGGGGCCAGGGGGTCAAATTATTTTAATCATGGGCTCAGTACTTGGTGAACAAAGACTTTGATGATAAAGTATGTTTTTTCTTTTAAGTTTGAGATGTATTAGAAAACACTGAACAAAATAAACAACTGGTGATTTTAAAAGCTATTCTGATCAGAGTTAACATAAAAAAAATCTTAACTGTATGTTTTATTCTATTTTATCATGGACACCAGAAACAGGATGTTAACATTTACTCCATGGAACCTGTTATTCAGTTTTTTTATTGCATCTTGTCACAGGCAATCTTACCAGAGTGCAGTTTGTCAGGGAACATTTTTTGGGGAAGGGGGTTCAAATCATTTTAATCATGAAGCATTGCTGTTAGTAATGCATTTAGAAATACACTTTTCTAATTATCTTTACAGTTAAACATGCAGTTTCATGTCAGAGCACATTTTTGAGTGGAGGGGTTCAAATTATTTTAATCATGGGCACAGTACTTGGTAAATACAAACTTTGATGATAAAGTGTTTTTTTTTTATTTTTTATTGATAAAGAAATAGAGAACTCTCTGTTGTGGTGGTGCCAAGTTCAAAATTAGAAATGCTGCTATGATACACAGTGGGACAGCACACATCTCATTTCAATGGAGTAAGTAGACCTCCTTCATTTTCCATGTATGTGGATTCAGTGATTACCGTTGGCACATCTTGTGATACTAGTGCTAAGACAGCAGTTTATTGAAAATATAGGTGTCTCAATACAAGATGATAAAGAGCAGCTAGAAAAAATAACATCCATGTAGAATTCTTACATATTTGTTTAAGACACCAGCTCAGCATACAGTTGTTAAAATTCCCAACTGATGTTTTACACTTTGAGCATCCTCAAAGTACTGTGCAGCAATTTGTTAGCTATAATTTAAGTTCTGCCAGTGTGTATAATAACCTGGCAATGGCCTTCTATTGATCCAGTTCTTAATTACATGCCTACATTGCTTTGGCATACAATTGCTAGGTAACCATAATGTCACCTGTTACACATCCATTCTTTGGCTCCTAAATGGCAAAACAGTCCATCATACACACTTAAAACAGGCATTTAAAATGTGTTCTTTTCAGACTAGAACAGGAGACAAGATCAACATAATTTTTTTTCCATTTCAGAAATGGAAGCTGCAGTCCCAAACAACTCTTGCCACCCCCCCCCCCCAATTGTTGTACCTCTGCATGTCTTGTTGGTAGAATGACTGATTTGTGTGTGTTTTCTTTTTTTTTTTATAACAGCATACTCTCTAGCCAGCAAAGGAGCACACCTTGCTTCTGGGGACACTTAGCATATCCCAAACCACTGAGTGTCATAATTTACATTAGTCCGGTCAGAAGAAAGGTGCTACTTCTTTTTATCATTAAATAAAAAATAAAAAAAAGAGGAAAGGCCTAATATCGTGAAACAGATTTAAGAAAAATGATTTTGCACTTACTTTGAGACACACTTTTTCAGTTCTCCTCTTTATGATCAGAGCTGCTGATGCCACAGTGAAAACTTTGAAAAAACTAATAACTTGGTACAACTCAGTTTACATTTTAAATATATTGTGTAGATTTCTCTTGCCTATCTTTTATTACAGAGGACATTTGGATGAATATATGATCTTTATCTGTTAGAGTTCATCTGCCTCTATAGCTTACTCCCTACTTCAAGTCATAATGCTATGTTGTGACATCACAGTCTGCTGTCATGTAAGCAACTGTGATGTCACAAGCCATGCATTATGACCTCAGGAAGGGAGAAAGCACCAGGAATACATGAACACTTCAGGAGCAGCTGTCCTCTTTTCATACAAATGGCCTCAGTAAAAAATAATGGGGGGGGATATAGAACTAATGTGAAATATAAACTGAACTGTGTCTAAATATTATGTTTTCCTTCACTTGTCCTGAAGGCTTCATATGCTCTTTAAGACTGGCACTCTGCTTGGGGAAGGGTGCTCATTGGAAAAAGGTGGCAACATGTATGTCACATGTATGTTTCAGTGCTAAACTGCAACAGAATTGTGTTCATTGTTTTTCCTGTACTATAACTGTTTTAAGACATTCCAATACATGCTTAAACCCATAGACAATTATTGACAGCACAATAGTGCTGCTTGAAACATTTTTCAACCCAACTTAGTGAACATGACTATGACTCTAGGGGCAGTTGCCTCTCCAAAGACTGTCATGACTATAACTTCTCCCCTGTCTGTCTATCTGTATGTCTGTCTATGTAATTATCTATATTTCTATTAATTGCATCTATCCCTATTTTTACCTACTGTACATGTAAAATAAACCTGCATATCACATTTGCCTGCACTCTGAACACATACTTATGATACAGTGCATATTCATACTCCACTCCTGTATAGACTTCATACTGTCCTGATATTCCCATTATCACAGACATAACTACTTTAACCTTTTCAACAGTGATTCCTTATAAATGTTACTATCACATTTTCTCTTCTAATGAAGCCCATCATTACACCTGACTGCCTGACATCAACACATTGATTAAATATAACTTACATCACTGCATGAAACCCCCCCTGTTTTTCTTTATAAAACTGTGTAAATAATCCAAAGACTGAACATATGCCAGCCATTACTTTTTCAAGTCTGCCACCTATTCTACCTGCCAAACCTATATTGCTTACCCTTACCATGCCTTCTATTGAAATCTACACCTCCATATATTTTCCTAATAATGTGTCTGCCTTCCTTAGAATGCAAAATAAAACAAATCTTACTAGTTAAAAAACATTGTGTTGTTTCTCCATGTCTCCTTAACAGTTCCACACAACCTCACTAACTTCATTATGAAGCTGTGGTGGATCTGACCAGAATTTGTTTAACAAGGCATTAAACTAAATGGTTTAAGGACTATATATGACATTAGTTATTTCTTTAAGGAATCTTGGATGGATTTCATCAGGCCCTGATGATGAGTGGGTTTTTAGATTTAGGAGAACATTCCGCACTTCCTCTTCAGTAAAAAGAGAGGGAGGTGGTACCTGTGCATTTGGCAGTCTGTCAACATGACTTTCTTTGGGTGTAAAAACACAAAGGAAATAATATTTAAACTCAGTTGCCATGACAAGCTCATCGCTCTGTGTTCCATTACTAGTTTCTCTTGGCCAAACAATTGAATGGCTGCTTCTGAGTGAACCAATGTAATTGTAAAATTTATTTTTATTATCCAAAGTATCGGTAGCAATTTTAAGTTCAAAATCCTTCTTTGCTTTTCTTATATTGAGTTTAACCTTATTTGCTTTTTCCTTATATGAATTCCAAGTAGCCGAGATCGGATGTTTCTTATATTTTTTATAGTATTTTTTTTTTTATGTTTATTGCCCTCTTTATGCTTTTGTTCCACCACAGGGGAGTTCTGTGACCACTATTGTATTTATGTCAAGTAAGCACCCATGTGTCTAAACAATGTTTTATCTTGATCCATATGTTGTCCCATATCTGATGAAGTTCAAGACCGTGGAGGTCAGTTGTCCAAACCCAAGAGGCTAGATATTCAATAATAAATTTATAATGATCTTTTGAGTAATCTTTAAAAACAGTAACTCCCTTTGTACAATTGCAGTTTATATTAACCTTTAGTGTCACCATGTTGTGGTCACTGTCTCCAAGTGGTTCAATAACTACAGGTGTTGATGTTCTTTCTTCCATATTTGTTAGGCTGATGTCAAGTATATTTCCTTCCCTGGTTCCTTCTGTTACAATTTATTCTAAGTTTTGATTTGTATTGATTCAATACATGTATTTTCAATATGTCCTTTTCCTTCTAATGTGATCCAGTTAATTTTAGGAAATTAAAGTCCACCATTAAAATGTAATTTTGAAATGTTTCCATTTTATTTATTGCCGATAGAAATTCTTTGTTTTCATCAAGACTTAAATTTGGAACTCTGTATCCTAATCCTACTATCAGTGTCTCAGTGGGTAATTTGATCTGGGCCCAGATTGCTTCTACACTACTGTTGGTAATGTCTACAGGGGTTACACAATGGGTTGGATATTTTTCAGATATGTATAGTGCTATGCCTCCACCTCTTCTATCTACTCTATTTTGGGAAATTTTAGAATATCCTGGAATCTCTGAGTTCTAGTCATAACCCTAGAACCAGGTCTCAGTAACCCCACAGACTGTTATATTTTCTTTTAACAGAGTGTACTTTAATTCATCCATTTTATTGGACAGATGGTGGGCATTAATCAACAAGAGTTTTATGTAACACTTGTCATTGTGATCTTTCTTTCCTAGAGTATGCTTGTTTGGGGAAATATAAGGTGGATACTGTAAATACTGTTTGCCTGCTCCAGAATGGATAGTATTAGTCTGCCCTCCCCCCAGCGATATTAGTTTAAAGATTTAGTTATAAAGTTTGAGATATGTTTTCCCAGAAGTGAACTCCCACGCCTGCTTAAATTAATACTATCCCAACAAAATAACTCTTCATGGAGGTAGAATTCCTCCCAATGCATGAGACAACTAATGTCCTGTTTTAATGTGCATTTATGTAGCCATTCATTTATGACTTTTATATTTTTGTTATAGTGGGGTGAAGCTTTAGGAATGGGTAAGATTTCAGATAAAGCTAGAACAGAGCCCACATGTATTAATTTGTTGGTAAGCACAACATAGTCTTGCTTTATTTTGTCAGCAGAATCTTGAAATATATTATTGGCTCCAGTATAGACAATGACTGTCTTCTGTTCAATAAGTAATGTCTAAACCAGTCCAGTGTTTAATTCCCCACCCATATGTTTTCAAACTCATGTATTAGTATGGCATGGTCCACCAGGTCAAAGGCTTTGGTCAGGTCAATAAAAAGTCCCCCAGTGAGCAAATCACGGTCCATTCTATCATAGACATCATTGATCAACCTGACCAAGGCCATCAACCTGCTATACCTTCCCCTGAATCCATATTGATCTTGTGTGAATAGTTGACTCTCTTCCAAGTATTTTGACAATTGTTTAAATGTTAGTTTCTCGTAAAGCTTTGTCAAGGCAGGCAAGACCAAAATAGACCTACAATTAGAGATCAACTGCCTATCACCCACCTTTATATATGTGTTACAATTACTGTTTTCCACCAGTTTGGTAACTGATTTGTGTATGAGGATAAGCTGAATTTTATGTTGTATGTTGTATTGAGAATAATTACCTATTGTGACTCTGTAAAACTTTGTTATCTGTAATTAATTCTGGGTCACCCCTGAAAAAGTGATTGTAATGGTCTCAGTGGGCCTACCCTTTTACCAAAATTAAATAAATAAATAATATGTCACAGGTTTAGCCAGTTGTTTTGTTGCTATTTTTAGCAGTGTAGGAAATAGGCCATCCACACCTGGGCCTTTGCTGCTCCCAAGTTTAGACAAAATAGTATAGACTTCCCTTTCCTTTACATTGAACAAGTTGAATGCTTTTTAGGAGGGTTTATTGTTTTCCCTGCTGCCTAATGTCTTAGAATCCTGATTTAATTGTTTTTATACAATGTTATATCTGTAACAAATTCATTGAATGTGTTCACTAGTTCCAAATTGCTGTTTATTAGTTGTTCTCCAATTTTTAATTTGTCAGTCTTCACCTGATTAGAGGGTTGGAAGAATTCTCTAAAAGAATCTCAAAAACTCCAAGGGTTAGTTACTGTAGATCTTTCAGCTGTTTATCTTGGTAATATGTTTGTTTTGATCATTTATTTTCAGTTTTGCATGTTTCGAATTTTGCAATATGCACTTGGGACATTAAGTTAGACTTTTTAAACTGTTTCCACAACATATCACTTTACTTGATCAAATCAAGTAATTTAACATTTAACCAAGGTACTGTAAGTGTTTTGTATGGACCCTTTGTTTCTTTCTAGGTGTGCAACAATCAATCATATTTAAAAGCTGCTCATTATATAGAGAATAATAGATAGGCAACTGTGTGTTATGGAATTTTTTTACACACCTGAGGTGTGTGATGAACCATAAACCTCGAGAATGAAGCTCAAGAGGTTTATGAGGTCATAACACACAGAGGGTGTGTAAAAAAAATCCATGAACACACAATTGTTTATTTTTTTTTTTTTAATTTATAATTACTGGTGCAGATCTTGTTTAGTGTCTCAGTCTGTACACACACACACACACACACACACACACACACACACACACACACATATACACCCAGTCTCACAGCAGATACTGTCTCACACACATACACACACACACACTCCCTGTGCACTAGAGAAACTTTCTTTTTTTTGTTTGTTTATTTTTGTTAATATAGGATATTGCCGAATGAGAGGAAGCAGTGAGATTTGAAAGTGTGCCATGTCGGGCAGAAGCCCCAACCAAAGCATGACAATGGTCGTCTGAGAGTGCGATGGGTCAGCAGAAGCCTCGACCAAAGCGCAACAATGGCAGGATCAACCAGATAGCTTTTTTTTTTTAAATCGTTTCCCCCTAAAGGCAAGATTAACCAGATAATTAATCAAAATAACTTACTGTAGCCAGGCTCGGATTACTTCAAGGAGTAGCCTGTGTTGATTGTAAAGGGAAATTTTAGCTGCCATGTTTTTCAATATGCTCAGCCCACCCATAGAGGGAGTAAGGGCCAATAACGTGGCAGGCTACAGATGAGTGACACTGCTACTGAGAGGAAGTTTTATGAAATGCCATAATAACTCGATTTTAGGTTATTATGGCATTTTCAAGATGCTAAAAACAGGTTGATAAAGGGGGGCACCAGTAATTATAACAGTTTAATGCTCTCGCTACTTGCTTTAAGTTGTGCAGAGGTGAAAAATCAGATTTATTGGTTTCATTTATAAATACATCAGAAGTCAAATTGTTAAAAGATCTGGTTTCTCTGATAAGAATCTCTTTTGTTTTATCTTTTAATGTTTTTCAGATTATGTAGACAGGACAATGATCAGAAGTTGTATCAGTTAAAACACCTGGGGCTCAATATTAAAGAGGCACAAAGTGCAGTGCAAAAAGTTGATTTATTTATTGAATTTTGATGACCGGGCAGGCCCCTTGAGACGAAGGCTCCCTTTTCCAGGGACAACCCAGGATTAGTTACATAAAAGAAAGTAAGTACAACTGCACATTTCACTTGTCCTGGTGCCTGAAAACAATATATACAGTGGATTAGCACACCAGCACTATTCAACTAAATATGGGGTCATGTTAACCCAGCACTAAGCTACTTAGCAATGGGAAGACATGGCTCTTGAAATAGGGTGCTACAATGGCTTGCACCTGTGCTAAGTTTCTGATATTCAAAATGACCCATGCAAATGATCCCAGTGTGCATGCAAGGTGCTAATCAACCATCTGCATGCTCATTATGGGCTCATTTGCATGGGTAGCCCAGCAATGTAGTGCAACATTGCCCCTTCCAATTGCCTGGTACCAGACAGCTGTACCTGGTGCCAGTGGTTCCCTCTCCATCCGAAGCAACTCCCACAAATAAAATAACATTTCCATGGTGTCTAGTGGTACCTCCCCCCACCTGTACCTATGCCTGATGTGATATGTATCATTCTCTGGCTCTGCTTTTTACCTCTATCATTATCTGGTACCCAGTGGTCCCTTTCCCCACCCAGTATCCACCTCTATACCATGGAAAGACCCCCGGTTTGCCAATGCCCCCCATGGTGATCACATGCCTGCCACTGCCATTCAGCATGCCATTTGAAAAGGAAGTCCCCCCATAACAAAGCTCCAGCCCCATTCCCAAACAATGATCAATGGCTTCCCCAACTCCAACACTATAGTCCCTGGTGTCCAGTGGTTCTACCCCTCATCCCGATACCCTACAAAATAAGAGAACACCATGCCCTTATGTCCGGCGTTCCCCCATCCCGATCTCCTGTAGAACAAAGTAAAAGCATTTATTATGTCTAGCAGACCCCTTCCCTATCCCAAATCCCCTTTATAACTAGTATCCATTCCCTGGTGCTCTGCTGACACAGCCCCATCCCGGGTAGCTGCCCACCACCCTGCCCCACCATCACAACCATAGTTGGCAACTTGTAATAGCCTCGTTTCACACTGACGCTGGTTGCTGATCGCGCCTGTCAATGAGCATGTACTATAACAGTAATTATACAGTATGGGCTCATTGACAGCTTAGTTGGCAGCTGGCCATGGTGGAGAGCAGTGAGTTGTGCCAGTTGCTGACTTGGGATTGGGATGGGGGTGGGGTGGTGGGACATTACCTTCTGGTGTGGGGGTGGGGTCCATTAGATACCAGAGAATGGCTGTACTACTGTATAGCAGTTTATATCTGGGCCCCTCTTTATTTAGCATGGCGGGTGGTACCATACATATTAGCACCCGACTGAATGCACACGGCTGCCTTTCATGTAGTTACATCAATTACATGAATGTGCCATGAATAGGAGGTACTTAAAGGTAATCACAGTTGTTAGCACTCTGTTGCTGGAAAGGTCACAGAGGACTGCGATTACCTAAGCACCTGCTAAAGTGTTGGATTCCCTGCTGTTCAGGATTGTGCTGCCAGCATATCAATTCTAGCATGGATTTCATAGTCATAGGCTGGCAAAAGGAAGTATCCATTCAAAAATGAAGGGATGGAACCAGAGGCTCTGGCAGAACAATCAGATGTGGAGTCGAGTGTTGCTAAGGCAGTGCTAAGTGAACTGGGTGGGCCCTCTTCACCTTCTCCCCAAAAAAGGTGCCCTTCTACATATGCAAACTACAGCCCAGACATTTATTTTGAGATTGTCAAGCATGCTGTGAAGAATAGGCTGATGGCAGCAGTGCGGTTCTGCACAGCGAAGTATGCCAAACCCATAAATGAAAGCACAGTACGTGGCTTCAAAACTGACAACAATGAAGCAGCTTTGGGAGACATGAGAGACCACCAATCTGACCCCAACATTGCCCAGAAACAGCATGGACATCCTGCTCCCCTCATGGATGACCAGGAGGAGCCGCTTAGGAACGTTGTGTGCTGCTTGCGTGAAAAAGGGGCAATAGTAAATGTCCGAGTTGTTCTTGCTGTGGCACTCAGAATACTGAAATCTAAATCACCACAACGTTTAGTGGAAATGGGGCTTGCCATTAAAAGGCAGGCCAAGTTGTCCAGTGATCCCTTCCAGGAATAGTGTATAGGAAGGAAAGGGGGGGGGGGAGGAGGGAACAGAGGTTTAGGGGGAGGGGCCTGATGACAACGCCAGGCAGGAAAGGGTAATATGACAAGGGCCGGCCAGAGCCCCAGGGATGGGCTGGGGGGCAGATTCTGAAGGAGGGCCCTGAACAGGGGCCTATTGAGGGTATAATAGGCCAGGGCTCAGGCAGGACAACCTCTTTTTGCTGGGAAATTTTCTTCTGAGGACTCAGCACATCATTTGGCAAGTTAACAGGTAAGGCACAAAGGCTTTTGGGCCTAGTAGGTCATGTGGTACATTTGTTGGCTAGCACTGTGGTTTGGATTGTTTGCCTCATGCTAGAAGAGGCTTAGGTAGTATGAAGGAAGAAAGAGGGCTTCAGGGTTTTGAGACATGAGGAGTAATATTGAGAACAATATTAAAAAGGTGGTTGGGTAGCACTGTGGTTTGGTTGGCTTGTCTCATGCTTAGTAGAGGCTTAGGTAGACTGAAGAAAGAAGGAGTGCTGCAGGGTTTGAGACATGAGGAATAATATAAAAAAAACATAGTTTGGAGCATTTTTGAATAAGAACTGGTTGTTGCTGATGGGGGAGCAAGAGGAGCCTTCTGCTGTGGCTGGGTGTATGGAGAAAACAGGCCATAGGAGCTGTGAGGTAGGGCAGCACGGTGCAGACAGGGCAGTTTGTGGAACCGCGTGGCATTGGGACAAAGTTTTTTCTTTAAAAAAAAAATCATCAGCGAACGGGAAGCCAGCGAGAGACTGGCTTGATAAAGGTGGAAAGGCTGAGGCACTTGTGGAGCGTGGTGTGTAGTAGGGCATTTAGGAGATGCAGGGACAGGGACATGGGTCAGCTGACACTGGAAGGAAAGGATTTTTCCTCATCACAGCACGGCACACCAGTAGACTGTGAGACACAAAAAGGGATGCACCTACCGCATTTTGGTTAAAAAAAAAAAGATAAAGGGACGTTTGTGCGATTATTGATGGTTTGTCTGTTTTTTCTTTACCAACGCTGAAGTGAGCCAGTTGTTTTTTTTCTGCAGTTGCGCCAGACGCCATGCGAGGGAGCAGCATAGCGGGTCTGATGGAAGGCCCAAGCAGCTGGCATTTTTCGGAGGGGTGGGGAAGTGCATGCCGCAAGGAGGCCCATCAGTCAGGCAGTGGACAGCAACGCAGCTGGAAGGGGAAGCACACTCCTCGCAAGAAGGGACAGAAGCTGGTGGTTGCTGAAGAGTACGGTTTCAGAGGTGCATGCCAGGAGGGTGCAGTTTGCTGCAAAAGAGGAAGAAGGAGGCCAGGAGGCCACATGGCCTAGCATGGCCTAGGGGGTGGGGGGTTATTGTGGGGCTCATTTTCTGGGACAGCTGTGCATGCAGTGATAGCAGGGGCTCAGGCCAGGAGACTGGCCAATGGAAAGGAAAGTAGGTTTTGCGAGACTGTCGGACCACGGGAGGGCACGAGCGGAACCTGGCAAGAGGCTGGGTGAGGATCACGGAGCGAGAGGGTGCAGAGCAGGCAATCTGTTAGGCCCAGGGTAACATGGTGCAGAAGGCCTTTTGCAGCCTTCTAGGAGCACAAGGTCACCATGCAGCCCAGACAGCTGAGAGCCATGGAGGGTTCCAAAAAAATCTTGCCCTCGAGCAAGGGTGAAGGAGGGGATGATTGGGGAAGGGGAAGCACACAGTGGAGTGATCGGATGGGGAAAAGCAGCCTCAGGACAGGGCAAGGGATACCAGGAAACCAGGCATACTGGGGGGGGACCTGCAGCTGCAGGCTGAGGACAAGGTGGGCATAGCGAAAGGGCCACGCCATGTGGCAGTAGAGGCAGAGACCCCATAGGAAATACTGTTGCCAACAGTCGAAGGACAGGGGCTCATGGCCCAGGCCACATGCAATAGCCATGAGGGGCCCAGCACAAAAGGCCTTCCACCCCACAACCCCTGCAGGTATGGGCAGGCCACTAAGAGGGGCCCACACATTGTGGGGCACTGGGGTGGGGGAGTGTATATAAAAACTAATAATAATAATAAGATATAGAGATGTGAAATGGATGAAAAAAATTATAGTAAATAAAAAATAATAATAAAAAGGGACAGGACAGCAGTGGTTCATTACAACACAGGGTAATGGACACTGGGATGGCAGGACCAGAGCAGGGCTCGGAAGTGGTCCGCTGGACCGAGGGGCGGGGCAAAATGCCAGTCCATCCAACCTTGGTAAAGGGGATAGAGCTGATGGTACAGGCTGATGAGTAACCTTTCATCTACAGACTGCAAGGACAGAGGAGCAGGCGTGGCACCGAAACAAGCCCAGCTGACCAGCGAAAAGATGCTGCAGGAGGCATCAGTCCTGATGGGGCAGATGATGGAGCTATTGGCAGCAGCAAAAAAGAGAGAGGCAGAGGAGGATTTACAGAGGAAACGCAAGGATCGGGAAGAGCACCCGGGTAGGGACGGAGGGGGTAAGAGACCCAGGAAGGAAGTCCCAAGCAAGGCACCGATACCAGTGCCCCTGCCTGATCTGGAGATAGATGAAGGGGCCCTGGATGGGGGTATGGATGATGTGGACCTCACGGATAAGAATGGGTTGAAGGACTACCTTGAGGGGTTGCTGGGCGGTATGGAGGACACAAGAATTGAGAAGATGGAATGGGCAGTACAGGCTTTAAAAGGAAAAGGGTCTGGCCCAGAAAAGGGGGGGGCAATGGCAAACAAGAAATTGTACAAAGGGCCCCCAGGCTGTTCAATTGGGGACCACATGCCGGCCTCAATGAAAGAGAAAATTTGGAAAGGGGGGGAATATATAGACATCTTCGGACTCATGGACGAGGACACAACCACGAAGTATGAACAGAAGGAGTCAGTGGGAAAATCGGAGTTGGCAGTGGCGCTGGCAGTAGTGGGCCATAAGATGGAGGAAGCAAAATATAAAGGGAAGACCATAGAAAATTGGCAAGGTGGGTTCATAATATACAATGCATTGGTGCTGGAGAAGCAACCAAAGCTCGCAATCCCATTGCTGACATACATGTCCATTATTCGGGAGGCATACAAGGCAAAAGTCGGGTACCGGTGGCTGAAGTATGATGAGGCTTTCTGGAAGCGAATGGTGTCAAAAGGGGACCTGAGATGGGTTTGCACCTATTCGGAACTGTGGGTGAGAACCCTCTCCAGGGAAGGGGGAGCAGTAGGAGACCAAGCAAGGAGGAACACTCCGGTCTTGGGGGTGAAGGCGTTTTGGGGATATAACAAGGCCACCAGCACATGGGGCAGCTGCAAGTTCCGGTATGTATACTCAAAATGCAGGAGATCGCATCCAGCCCTCAGTTGCAGGAAGGGCGACAAAGGAGGGCAGAACAGGGGGCATCCTTATGAGCAGTCCTTTTGGGCGCCCTGGGAAATGCAGGGCAGGAGCCAAGGGGGCAGCCACAGGGGACAGCACAGTGCCCCTGGAGGATGGCGTTAATGGGTCACTGAGGTTCGGGTGGTGGGGGTACGCACTGGTGAGTACTCCCATTTCCCTAGTGACAGTAGAGGAGTGGACCATGGAATACCCAAATAAAGGGGCAGTGGAGCTGCTTCAGGAAAGTTTCTGGATGGGTTTTCCACTGGGGTTTCAACGGGAGAGGGAAAGAACATGGGCCCGGAACCTGGGGTCAGTAAAAGGGAAGGAAGGGACTGTGGGGGCCAAGATAGAGAAGGAAATTGCATCAGGTCAGGTGGAGGGCCTATTGGAGGGCACTCCTTGCCCGCATTTCCAGATTTCCCCATTGGGCATGGTGCCCAAGAAGGCAGAAGAGGAATTCCATTTGTTTCATCATTTATCATACCCGGAGGGGTCCTCAGTGAATGATGGCATTCCGGACCACCTTAGGGTGGTGTTGTATGCCTCATTGGAGCAGGCCATAGCACTACAGTAATTATGGCAGTCGGGGGGCATGGCTGGTTAAGACGGACATTGAGTCAGCATTTCGGCTCTTGCCGGTCAGGCCAGCAGATTGGGACCTGCTAGGTTTTCAATTTCAAGGGCACATATATTTTGATAAATCCATGCCCATGGGGTATTCGGTAGCCTGCTCCACTTTTGTAATTTTCAGCACCTGGATACAATGGGTTTTCGGGACCAGGTATGGGCACAGGAGGGTCGTTCGCTACTTGGATGACTTCGTTCTCATTGGGGAAATGAGAGTGGAGGTGCAGAAAATGCTGAAGGATTTTGAGAGCATGTGCCAGTGGGTAGGGATTCTGCTGGCAGAGGGCAAGACCGAGGGCCTGGCTCGGAAGTTGGAATTCTTGGGGATAGAAGTGGAGACCGGGGAGGGATGTTTTCGGCTGCCAGGGAACAAAGTAGTGTGGCCGAAGGGTTTATTGGCTCTCCTGCAATGCCATCAGGCCAGGCAGAGCTTTTACAAGGAGACTGGGGAGGGCCACAGGGAAAGCAAAGTGGCTGCACCATTGGGTGGATGTATCAAAAGGGGTTTGGGGGGATTTCAGGGTATGGGAGGAGTTTCTCGACAGCTACAATGAGGTGACATTTTGGTAGGATGAGAGGGAACGGAACACGGATATGGAGCTGTTCATGGATGCCTCAGGCACCCTGGGCATGGGGGCATACTTTTGAGGAGAGTGGATGTTGGAACCTTGGCCGGTAGCTTGGACAATAGGGGGGGCACTGAAGGACACCACTTTCCTAGAGAATTTCCCAATATGGGTGGCACTGGAAGTGTGGGGCAATAGGATGAAGGGGAAGAGGATTTTGTTCTGGTGCGATAACAAAGGGGTAGTAGAGGTGATCAATAGGCAAGGGGGAGGATGGAGACGGTGAGCAGGCTGCTCAGATGTATGGACTTACTAGGACTGCGGCTGAACCTGTCTTTCAAAGCACAGCATAATGAAGGTTTGAAGAACGAGGTGGCTGACAGTCTGTCCCGTTTGCAGCTCAACAGGTTTCGGGAGCTGAAGCCACAGGCAGTGCCACAAAGGACCTTAATCCCGGACCGGTTATGGGAGGTTGGAGGTGCAAAACCAGGGTGCTGTACCTGAGGTTCCTGGGCAGAGAATATGCTGAGGGCCTACGAAGCAGGATGGGTGAAGTTCCAGGGTTTCAGGGGGAAGCACGGGTGGGACAGGGATGAACCAGCCTGGGACGAACAGGTAAGGAGGTTCATGGTGGAGCTCTGGGAGGAAGGGCTGGCCCTTGCCACAATGGTCATGCACTTAGCTGGCATCAGTTGTTTATGCCAGAACAAAGGCTGGCCCAATGTAGGGGCTAGTAGGATCATAAAATGCATGATGGCAGGTTGGCGCAGGGGACAAGGGGTCAGGGTTGACAGAAGGCAACCCATAAGGGGAGAGTTGCTGGTAAGGGTTTTGGATGCCACCCAGAAGGTATGCACATCGGCCCAGGAAGGGGTACTATTCCAGGCTGTGTTTGCAGTCATGGCAGCAGGGGCATTCTGGTTGGGGGAAGTGGTGGCCCCAAAGAAAGCAGCCTCCGGGCAGGCACTGCGGCATGAGGACGTCCTGTGGGGGCATGACAGGGTGGTCATTATCCTGGCCAGGTCCAAGATGGACATGGGAGGGAGGGCGACACAAGTGTCACTGGTGAGGAAGCCACAGTTGGCCAGCTGCACCATAAGTGCACTGGAGGAGTACAGTGATGCTCAGGGAAAGGCAGGGGGGATGCTTTTTCGGCAAGGTGACAGCTCCCCGGTCACGGGCTTCCAAGTAGGGACAGTTCTCAGGAGGGACTGGCATTTTGGGTGAGGATCCCAGTAAATTGGCCCCTCATTCATTCTGGATCTGGCCAGCCACAGAGGCAGCAGAGAGGTGCTGCGGTGGTGGAGTTACAAGGGTTGGGGCACTGGAGATCCAGCAGCTATAAGAGATACATGAGAAAGTAATGACAGCAACTCACACTGTGTATTTTGTCTCCATGGCAGGTTCCAAGAGAAAAATCAGGATAGTGGGCATTCCTTCGTATACTGGGCTGAGAGGTTTGTGGTAGCCGCCTCCAGAGGAGCAGAACTGATGTACAACACCGAGCATACAAGGGTGTTGTGGAAAGGCATCAGGGGGATGAAGTGGGCACAGGTCATGCCTTTGATGGAGGAATTGAAATTGCAATGGGGCACCCCGGACTTCATTGTGGTACACCTGGGGAGAAATGATTTAGGAAGCCTGCCATGGGGGGTATTGGGTCAGGACATCATGGGAGACTTAGAGAAATTAAAGGGGTGGTGGCCGAGGGTGACAATCAGCTGGTCCGATATCACCTCCCAGAGGGTATGGAGAGGGGCACAGGGTGTCAGGCTGATTGAAAAGGTAAGGAAGTGACTGAACAGGAGAGTAGCCAGGATGGTAATAGAGATGGGGGGTTCACCTGCAGCACAGGAGCATTTCCTATGACCAACCCACAGTGTTCAGGTCGGATGGATTCCACCTGTTGGAGTTTGCGATGTGTCTGTTCCTACAACCTATTGGGGAACTAGTGACCCAGATGGCCAGGAAGGGACTTTGAGATACTAGCCTGCAAGGGGGGAGCTCCACCGTCCATCAAAAGCTGGAGGAGGGGCAGTGGAAGTAAGGAAAAGGGGAGGGGAAGAAGGGGAAGGGTAGGATACATGGGCTGGGGACAAAGAACCCAGACGTGCTGGTAAAGCGGGGAGGGGGATAGGTCCAGGCACCAGATTCAGAAGTGTCTGGTTCTGGAGAGTGAAAGCCCGGGGAAGTGGTAAGGCCTGGTTCTGGTGTGGAGAAGAGGGCCAGATTCACAGTGTTCTGGCCCTGAAAGCAAGATGGAAGAAATGAATGGAAGAAGGACAGAGGCCGGAGCCAGTAAATTTTGGGAAGAAATGTTGATGTAAATTGAATTGTAAATTCAAAAATATATGGCTTGTAAATATAGTCCTTTGTACCATGAATACATTTGCCAATGAGCAACAAACATTTAAATTGGTGTGGTGTCCATGATTCCTGGGGGAGGGATTCAGGGACAATGGGGCTTGCCATTAAAAGGTAGGCCAGGTTGTCCAGTGATCCATTCCAGGAATAGTGCATAAGAAGGAAAGGGGGGACCAGAGGTTTAGGGGAGGGCCTTATGACATTACCAAGCAGGAAGGGTAATATGACAAGGGCAGGCCAGAACCCCAGAGGTTGGCTGGGGGGGTGGAGTCTGGAAGGGGCCTGAACAGGGGCCTATTGAGGGTATAATAGGCCAGGGCTCAGGCAGGATGACCTCTTTTGCTGGAAATTTTCCCACCCTCCCACCCTTATTAAAGAAGGCGATGGGGTCAGGCATGGTGCAAAGGTTAGAGCGGAGGGCAGGTCAAGCCCCAGGGCCCTGGGCATGGGGCCAGGTATGGTGATCACTGCGGGAGGCAGCACTGAGCCAGGAGGCAAGGGCAGAGCCCCTGGCAGGGAGGGGCATGGCGCCCGCTGGGGCAAGGGCAAGGAAAAGGGGAGGGGAAGAAAGGGGGGAGGGGGAAGGATACAAGGGCTAGGTGTAAAGAACCCAGACATGGTGGTAAAGCGGGAAGGGGGATAGGTTCAGGCGCCAGATTCAGAAGTGCCCTGGCCTGGAGGGTGAAAGCCCGGGGAAGTGGTACAGCCTGGTTCTGGTGTGGAGGAGGGGGGCCAGATTCACAGTGTCCGTGCTCTGAAAGCAAGATGGAAGAAACAAACGGAAGAAGGACGGATATCGGAGCCAGAAAATTTTGGAAAGAATTGTTGATGTAAATTGAACTGTAAATTCAAAAGTATATGGCTTGTAAATATTGTCCTTTGTGCCATGAATAAATTTGCCAACAAGCAACCAACATTTAAATTGGTGTGGTGTCCATCATTCCTGGGGGGAGGATTCAGGGGACAAATGGGGGTTTTGTCAATCTGAGCACAAAGTGGGCTTGGGCATTTCTCCACCGCATGGGGTGTAGTAAACATAAGGGCACGAAAGCAGCAAGAAATGTGCCCACTGACTTTCCAATACAGAGGGCAGCCTTTCTAAATAGAATCAACACTGCAGCTGCCCAGGAGTTGATATCCCAGAACTCATAATGAACCTTCATGAAACCAGCATTAATATGGTGCCGATTTCAGAGTGGACAATGGCCACCTCTGGGTCCAAACAGGGTTCTGTGCTCAGGCTGGGGGATAAGCACCAAATTTCTTTAGTCCTAACGTGTACTTTATTTGGTGACTTTCTACCCTGCCAGGTTATCTACAAAGCTAGAATGAGTGCTTGTCACTCACAATACAGCTGTCCAGAGGAGTGGGATATCACACAGAGTGATACCATTGGGCAAATGAGTGTACTATGTTGCAGTACATAAAAACTGTTATTGCCCCATACTGTCCCAGAACAGGTCAGCAACTAGGTATGTCTAGTGAACAAAAATCCTTCATCATGCTAGTTCTTTTTTGTGGCCACGCAACATCTGCTGTACTAGAAAAACTTGAACATTTGGGTATAATACCCATTTATGTCCCAGTTTCATGCATGGGAGCTTTGCAGCCTTTAGACATTTCTGTTAATAAAATTCTGAAAGATCTGCTTAAACAGAAGTTCACTACCTGGTACGCAGATCTTGTGTTGGCAGCTGGACACAGACAAGGAACTAAAACACTGGAGGCTGTGGTGAGTACACCATTCTTTACAATTTGTGTCTGCTGCTAGTGTTTGCAGTGTACAGTACTTGGGCATTAGAGGTACTGAGCAATGTTTTCTTTTACAGGTGTAATTCGATTGATGATAATGTGTGCAGCAACCCCCTTGTAAGTCTGATCACCAGTTCATTGTGTGCTTGTATACAGGTCCCACAATAGCCCGTGATGATAGTGCTTATAAATGAGTGACTGTAGAAATAGCAAATCATTTATAGTGCTATCATGATCCACTACCCTGCAAGGGTGGCGAAGGAATAGCATACAGAGCAACCGGAAGGGGGGGGGAGCTGTACGGGAGGGATAGGAGGGAGGGTTCAGGAGGATAGCAGAGCCTGCTGCAGCTGAGCCAGCCATGTGGTGTGGTGGTGAGGGGTGCTAACTACAATGCAGTAGGTAATGGGTTCGGAACTTGCTGTGGGTAGTAGTTTTGCGACTGTGCATTTTTTTTTTTTTTATGAATTTCACCCCTTCTCATGTTGCATCTCCCCTGGAGTTGAGAATCCTTACATACAGGGGGTGCGGAGGGCAAAGTACCCCATGAGGGGGGTATGGGGGGGTGCTGCCCCCTCAATTAAAACACTTTAGTGCACCAGACATTCACTGAGAAATGTATATCGCCGAAATGCTTTTCTGCGATATACATTCACCTGTTTTTCGATCGCTATCATCATGTGGAACCAGGTATCACAGGGCAAGGAGTACATTTGTTTTTTTCTTTTACAGGTACTCGATTGCTACATAACGGGCTTAGTCTGAAATGAACATTTGTCATTTCTTTGATTGCTAGCTTGGTGCCTGTCTGGGAGCATGAAGAACTTCAGCTGAAACGAACAATGTTTTTTTCTTTGATTGCTAGTTTGGTGCCTATCTGGGAGCATTTCTTTTCTGCAAGGGTAGCAAAGGAATAGCGTACAGAGCGATGGGAAGGTGAGGGATGGGGAGCTTTACAGGAGGGATATGATGGAGGGTTCAGGAGGATAGCTGAGCCTGCTGCAACAGAGCCAGCCCTGTGTTGTGGTGGTGAGGAGCGCTGGTTACAGTGCAGTAGGCACTGGGTTTGGGACTTGCTGGGGGTAGTAGTTTTGCCACTGCTTGCAACTGTGCATTTATTTGTTTTTAACAAACTTCGCCCCCTCCTCATGTTGCACCCCCCTGCAGCTGAGAATCCTTAGATATCGGGGGTGCAGGGGACAAAGCCTCCCATGAGGAGGGGTGTGGGGTGGGCACTGCCTCCCAGTGAAAACACTTTAATGCACCAGATTTTCAGTCGCTGAGTAATGTATATTGCCAAAATGCTTTTTGGTGATATACATTCGCCTGTTTTTCAATTGCTATCATCACATGGAACCAGGTATCACAGGGCAAGGAGTACATTTGTTTGTGTCTTTTACAGGTACTCGCTTGTTACATAAAGGGCTTCATCTGAAACAAACATTTGTCTTTTCTTTGATTGCTAGCTTGGTGCCTGGCTGAGAGCATGAAGAACTTCAGCTGAAATGAACAATGTTTTTTTTTTTTTGATTGCTAGCTTGGTGCCTATCTGGGAACATTTCTTTTAAATTTTTGTTTTTGGAGTGCTCTATTCGAGTAAAGATTGCTGACATAAAATCACGCTGGCACAGTTTGCCATTTCACTCCATATAATATTAGTGATCAGATTAATTTAGTGATTTTTTTGGTTTCAGCTAAAGGTGCTAAAATAAACTGATTGCTAATATTTCCTACTGTACAGTATGTTATACAGGGGATCAGGGATAGGGAGCAGTGTCCGCTTGACACCAGGGAATGGTTTTACTTTGTTCTACAGGGGATCTGGATGGGGAACACTGGACACCAGGGAATAGTGTTCTCTTATGTTACAGGGGATAGGGACTGGGAGTGGGACCACTGGACCCCAGGGACTACTGTGTTGGTTTTGGGGGCTTCCAGTTACTGTTTCGCAATGGTGCTGCAGCTTTGTTGTTGGGAGGGACTTCCCTTTCAAATAGCATGCTGCATGGCAGTGGTGGGCTGGCGATCACTGTAGGGGCGAATTGACAAACCGGGGAAGGGGGGATTTCCACAGTACAGAGATGGGAATCAGATGGGAGAGGGACCACTGGACACCAGGGAATGATACTCATAACATCAGGCATAGGTGTGGGTGGGGAAGGGGCCACAGGACACCAGGTAATGCTACTTATAACATTGACAATGCTGAGGGTGGGGTGAGGGACCACTGAACATCAGGGACACTGTTTGGTTTGATCGGGACTGGCATTAGGGTGGGTGCTGCCACACGTCCTCTGCCAACTGTTAGGGTTATGAAGGAGTATGTCTTGGTCTGAATCAGTGGTATTTGCACCACGCAAGGGGACCATGCAAAATGCACTTGCATTGTGCAAATACACTGAATATTGGACTGCACCAATATTCAAGTCTTTGCCTCTCAATTTGCGTTGCAACACCTTTAAATCTTCCCAGGTGCAAACTCTGTTTGCCTGCTCTAGCTGAACTTTTGAATGTGGGACATCTGCGCAAAACCTGTTTTACATGGGCAAACATAGATTTGCGCCAGAGGCAAACTTTTAAATATCTGGTCCCTGAACCACTAAAAAATTATACTCTTGTGTGTCAATATCCAGTCTATAGTTGTACCCCCTCCAGTCTTGTAGTTCTTCTTGGTTTGGTCACTAATCACTTGATTGCGACCTTTAGCTATCAATTGCTAATCACATCTTGTATATACAGTAGGTGTTACAATTACTGTTTTCCAGCAGTATGGTAACTGATTTGTGCATAAGGACAAGAAATAATATGAATAGCTCAGATGTTGAGATGTGACACTGTCCATAGTGTAGCCAGCTGGGTCCTTTGTTGAGTTTTTTATTTTTATTTTTTTAATGACTGACTAATAGTCATAGGCTGAATGGACTAATTGTTACTTTTTCCTTTTTTATTATAGGTGGTTGTTGATGCTCCCTGGCATCTTTTTTGGATTTTGACCAGTTGTGGAGAAATCAAAAATGCATCCTTGCAGCTCATCATGCCGTTTCATGAACTATTTAGGATTAACTTTGGTTCCTATTTAAGACTTGTAGTAGTAGTAGTAGTAACATTTTTATTTATATAGAATATGAACCAGGATGTACTTGATTGACCTTACACTCATTTACAATGAGGTCCCAAGCATACAATCAATAACAATTATACATAATCAACACCTACCATATGTGATACAAAATAGACATAGTACACACTCCACAGTTTCAACAATTAACATTCAACATACAATACTAAGTTAAATAGCATTACAATCACCCCATTAGATAAAAAATGGTAGAGAATAATTTATTTTTGTAACTCAATTTAAACAGCACAGTCTATGGCTTGGTGCTTTTTGTCTAAACCACAGTTTGTTTGCCAATCAAGAAGGTCTTCCCTTACAGAATTTTATGCATGACGGAATCTTATGATTATATATGGGATACAAAAGTGATAATTGTTATATTTCATTAGCAATGTTTATCAGTAGCTTGATATTTTAATTTTTCTCTAGCACCTTTAGTACTTTATATATTTAAAATGTTAATCTTTTTTGTTATAAACTGTCACTTTAAATATCACTGCTTTTAAACACACATGCTATAGTGATGTCAGACCCTCCTGATGATGCTCTGCTGAGTGAAACCAGTACAGAAACTGCTGTTAATCGAGCTATGGGCTACCTTGGAATAAAAGTCTTTTAATTTATACTTCACACCTTATCTCTGGTGCCGATTTTCTTCTTCGTCATTGTGCATCTTTTACCTGGCTTAAAGGAGAACTGGAGCGGAACTTGCTCACAGTCTACTCTGATGGTTGCCTTGCCTTTAGCACATTTATCTGATTCAGCACATTTATACATTCTTGCGGTTGCCTCTGGATGTCACAATCTTTTTTCCCTGTGCCCAGCGTGGCAGACATAAACTCTTCACCAGTCAGCTAGAACTTTAGAACTATGGAACACTCACAATGATTTTAGGGACAAGCACCCACACTCCTCCATGGGGTGTGCAACCAGTGCCCAGATCACAGCTCCCAAAGTAGATACAGGACACAGTCCTTTTGGCATGGGTAGTTTCCCTGAGGCCAAAGTGACCCAGACTATCGCAGTCCATTTTCATCAACTCTGAAGCACAGATTGCATCTGTTGTACAAGCCAGACAACACCCGCAGCTTGACTCTCTCATCTCTTGAAACACATTTGTACTTCACTGAGCTTGAGGCATGGCTCACTAACATTTGAAACAACTTGAACTCAACTGAGCTTAAAGCATGGCTCGCTACTCTTTAGCAGGCTTCACTTGTTGGAAAAGTGGAAACTGTAGACCCTTTCAGACTCAGACACATTACTTAGAAGCAACTGATTTCTGTAGCTCTGTAGGCTCACAACACATTACTTGGTAGTAAGCAGTTCTTAGTAGCTCTCTCAGGCTCACAAATACACAGACACAGTCCCATGTGGTTCGTGCTGGTGTTTGCAGCTCCCAACTGGACATACAGATGGTTACTGGCCCACCTTACACTGTTCGATGAAATTCCGCATGGTCCTAGAACTCCCCATTAACTCCTGGGGCACTACTCAAATCAGACACATTTGTATACTTTAAAAGGACCCTTCGCTGGTCACTAAGCAGATGTCTACCCTTTCAATACTTCAGTTAAGCTAGGGTGCAGACAGACAGACAGTCCCATCCTAAACGTGCTGGCCTTTTCTGCCCCTTGCAGGTTTTCTCAGACTTGTACTTATTATACACAGTTTATTCAGTCAGGTTACTTGCAGAAAATGGCTTTCTCTTCTCTGAGGTTTCAGGATTTCTTCAGCACTCTCACTGCTGAGGTAGATCATGTGTGCAGCTCTCTCACAACTGAAGATTCAGGTTTGCCAACATTTTCCCCTAAACATGGAAAAGTGCTTGCCAGCCCGGGAGGACAATTCTGGCAACCCCCAGGTTAGCAACTTATGTTGCCTGCAGTCACTTTGTCTCTCTGGCAGAAGAAAGCCCCTTCCCCTGTGGAGGGACTTGCACTGGATCACTAGGCCCATTCTGGAACAAAGGCCTGAGCCCCCCCCTTGGGGAGCTCCTGCTCGAACACAATCAGCCTGGCAAAAACATAGTCTTTTATGGAGCTCCTCTGAAGCTCCCCATTGGCAGAAGCTACTTGCTGCTCCCACAGTAATTTGCTGATCCTGCTTGTCAGTCCAGAAAATGAATATTCATTAACCTCACTCGATGCACAATAGGTTCCCTGTTTTGGCACCTGAATTAGGTCCTTGTAACTTCCCCATAAGCACTTTGCAATGCCCCATGAATCTTTGGCATTGTCCCAGTACTCCTTGCTTTAGAATCCTGGCTTTCCAATTGCCTGCTGCTGCACTAAAATTGCTGCTAAGCACACAGTCCCTTTGCAGATTAACACAGTCCAAAATATTAAGTCCTAGTACAGACAGAAGAATTACTTTATTTGATTACTTGCCCCACAGTTCCATAGCTGCTTATGTTCCTTGTTGATCACTTTCCAGAATAAACATTCTGTTTCAGTTCTGAGCCTGTTGCTGCTGCTGATATTTAGAGCCACATTGCAGCAGGCAGGCTTTTATCTGAGTCTCAATGTTTTAAACTAGGGCAACAGGATAATTGTTTTATTTAAATTATTTACCCCTTATCAAATAACCCCTTTAGTGTCCATGGCAGCTGCTGCTTAATTTGTTCATTTATTTAAATTTCATCCCTGCAGCAACCACTGAAACTTATATTCCCAAGCCAGGAAGTGGACCCACTCATGAATATTAATGTCCCCTTTTCATTAATACTCATGACCCAAGCCAGGACCTTTAGCATGCAAGTTCTCTCAATTTAATTAAACTGGCTGCTCCATCTAGCCACCAATGCCACTGGCCCCCACCCAGCATCCCATGAGGACCGGCACCAACAGGTAAGCCACTGCTAGACTGCAAATGCAGTCTGAATGAAGCGCATCTCTCGTGCAAGTGCAAGCACACCAGCCAGAATGCTGGCAACTCACAGTTCTGCTCCATGAGTCCCAGTAGGGCTAAAGAGACACAGAAGCACTACAGGGGACTTGTGGCAACTTCTAGAGCACAGGAGCCATCCACCCAGCTGTGAAGTGGTGGGAGGGAGTAGGCGGCAGCTCCGCAAAACTTCAATTGCCCAACAAAGGCAAAACTAGGACCTGGGCTGTGATGGTGACTGGGGTAGCACTCAAGGAGACCTGCAGGCACAAGGGAGCAACTGGAGATATGGGCAAAAGGTAAGCACCCATTTGTGGGGGTTACACTGTCTCCTGCATGCAAAGCTTGTCATCTGCTCCAAGCATGTGCCAAGTCAAGCACCCAATAAGTGGCATTCAAGCATTTCAAACATTTCAATAACTTGTAAAACAATTAACAGGTCTAACTAGACATATGACTTCCTAACTAAAATTGGTCACCACACATCCTGATCTAAACAAATATAATCTAAACACCAAGTAACATTTGTAAAAACAATCATGAGCACTGGCAGATGTTACATTTTCTCTGGAGACCCTTACAGTAGCAGATTTTACAACTGGAATAAATTCTGGTGCAATTCCACTTTTGGCTGCTAGAGGGCAATCACTCCACTAATGTATCCACTGACCAGCAGTAAACTAGCCTTGAGCAAGACTTGGCACCCAAACTCATTTCCATTAACCCACATAGGTGGCAGCCATTTTAAGGGTCCCAATGCTTAGGAGCTGGGGGGTGTCCATGCTGGGCATGACATGGTAAACAGGAGATCCCAGCGGTGCTTCCATGTGTGTTAACCTGGTGCCAGGTATCTGAGGGACTATACTACCCCTGTCTTAGCTGGACACACCAAGGTTGAGGGACCTGGGTTCCTAAGATAACTTTAAACTGTTTTCCCCCCAAGGAAACATATTGCGCAGTGCCTACACCCAGAGTATACTTTTTAGTGGGCTAGTTTTAATGTGGTACAACTTTCTGGGATGCAATACCATACTGTAATGCCACCCCAAACATGATCCAGTAAACACTTCCCCACAATTCAGACATTTTTAGAATTATTGACTCTCTATAACAATATGCTCACAAGACAGGATTATGCAAAAACATCAAATCACTATTTACATGGGGAAGGGTTAGGAAGGGGTAAAATGGAATAAAGGTTAAGTTATTTACAATTAATTGGAATGATTGGTATTGTTTTGATTGGCATAAGATCACAATACTCATTTTACATTTTCCCTCAGGGTATAATCACCCGAGTCACCCACCAACTTCTGAGATGGTCAGGTCCCTGGCTATCTATCTAGCCACATAGAAACACATCCACATATTTACAATTTGCCCACACACAATACCAGATCCCCAAACTTTTAAGACCCCTCAATCTCCCACATTAACCTGGGAACCCAGTAATTAACAGTTCTTAAAGGTGCAGGCCTGTTGTCTGGAACAGCTGTATGTTGGCTGGCTAGTTGGGGCCTTAAAGAAAGCAAGCAAATTAACATATGTAATACACTTGTAAAACTTATAGTAATTGTTTCCATGGCTGGATGGCCCAGTCTATGTAAGTACTTGAACTATGTACATGTCCCCCTTTAGATCTGTCCCCTTTAGATTTGATGCAGGGCAACTCAAAGATCAGAAGTCATCATCGGTTAGTCCCAATTAGGTTGCAGAGGAAGAATTAAGGTGATTACAGCAGGCAGAACTCTGACTTTGGAGACAAGAAAGCTGGCAAAAGCCTACAGCTGGGACACCTAAACTGACTGCAAGATTTGCATAGCATTTGCAGATGGAAACAACACCCTTTGCTTCACTGGCATTGCCCCTTTTGGGCTGAAATCACTCTCTAGATAGACCAGGCTGGGACCAAGACCAACATGTTTCAGACCCAACATCTTGACTGTACCCCTCAGGGGAAACGCATATGGCAGTGCCCTAGATGGCACACTACCAGGCTGTGTCCCAGGCCTACTCTGATGGTTGTGTAGCATTTAGCACATTTATCAGATTCAGCACATTTATACATTCATGAGGTTACCTCTGGAAGTCAAAATCTCTTTTCCCTGTGCCCAGCATGGCAAACATAATCTCTTCACTAGTCGGCTAGAACTTTAGAACTATGGTGCACTCCCAATGATGTTAGGGACAAACACCCACACTGCTGCATTGGAGTGCAACCAGAGCTCAGATCATAGCTCCCAAAGCAGATACAGGACACATTCCTTTTGGCATGGGTAGTTTCCCTGAGGCCAGGGTGACCCAGACCATCACAGTGCATTTTCATCAACTCTGGAGCATAGATTGTACCTGTTGCATAAAGCCAGACAACACCCACAGCTCGACTCTCTCACCACTTGAAATACATATGTACTTTACTGAGCTTAAGGCACTGCTCACTACCATTCGAAACAACTTTTTTTTACTTTATTTCACTCCCATCATGGCCCTGTGGCCCCTCTCTCAGGCATCCTGTCCATGTCCTGCCCCCCTGAGGTTACTCAAACTGTGCCTCCTCTCTCCCCCCTTTCCACAGCCAGCACCCCCAGTTTAACCCATCTGGGTTGGGTTGCCCACCCTTGGGCTCTCTTCTAAGGCAGTCTCCGGCTATGGATGAGGGCCCGCAGGGGAACTAAAAGAATGGTTATGGGGAACCCGGTGTAGGGCATAGGGGACAGGTGTCATCGTGTGATCCACAGCACCAGTGTTTTCCTTTGTTCTGCAGAAGTCCCTTCCCCTTGTGTGGGCACCCCTGACACAATGGAACATGGCAACCCTGCCTGCATCAGCCACACAGAGCTGTGTGTAGCCCAATGCACTGCAGCACTCCCGATCTCCACCTGGAGCCGCTGGTGCACTGGGCTATCCCTCCCCCTCTCCCTCCCCCCCGGGGAGGAGAGCAGCTCTACAGCTGCTCAATCCTCTACCCTCCCCTGCTGATCCCCGGCTCCCTCACTTGCTCCTGAAGTTGGGTCGCCAGCATGACATGAGGTGGGCATCCAGCACCTCAACCCTCAGCACCACTGGGCAGGCTCATTTGAAACAACTTGAACTCGACTGACATTAAAGCATGGCTCATTACTCTTTAGCAGACTTTATTTGTTGGCAAAGCTGAAACTGTAGACCCTTTCGGGCTCAGATACATTACCCAGGCACATTACTTAGAAGTAACTGACTTCTGTAGCTCTCTAGGCTCACATCACCTTACTTGGTAGTAAACAGTTCTTAGTAGCTCTCCCAGGCTCACAAATACACAGACATAGTCCCATGTGGTTCTTGCTGGTGTTTGCGGCTCCCAACTGGACATACAGATGGTTACTGGCCCACCTTGCACTGTTCGATGAAATTCTGCATGGTCCTGGAACTCCCCATTAACTCCTGTGGCACTACTCAAATCAGACACATTTATATACTTTAACAGGACCCTTCTCTGGTCACTAAGCATATGTCTACCCTTTCAATACTTCAGTTAAGCTAGGGTGCAGACAGACAGTCCCATCCTAAACATGCTGGGCTTTTCTGCCCCTTGTAGGTTTTCTCAAACTTGTACTTATTTGACACAGTTTACTCACTCAGATTACTTGCAGAAAATGCCTGTCTTTTCTCTGAGGTTTCAGGATTTCTTCTTTCACTACTGAGAAAGAACATGTATGCAGCTCTCTCACAGCTGAAGATTCAGGTTTTCCCATGTTTTCCTCAAAGCATGGAAAGGTGCTTGTCAGCCCTGGAGGACAATTTCTGGCAACCCCCCAGGCTAGTGACTTCTGTTGCCTGCAGCCACTTTGTCTCTCTGGCAGAAGATGGCCCCCTCCCCTGTGGAGGGGCTTGCACTGGATAACTAGGCCCATTCTGGAGCAAAAGCCTGAGCCCCCACACCTAATACTAAGGTTCATACTAAGGTTAGAAGAAAGAGCTGGTAGGCCAAAGCCCATAATGCTCTTATGCTAGGCCATAGAGTAGAATGTTAAGTCATACCCAGACATAATTAGCGTGTTGAGATGATGTTTAAAAATCTCTTTAGTATTACTTGTTACTACATCAGATGGAAGTCTATTCCAAGGCCCAATAGTTCTTACAGAAAAGAAAAACTTATGATTATTGTGTTTAAAAGATTTACCAGTTAACTGGAGGACATGACCTCTAGTATTATGTATTGATGACTTAAAAGAAAATCCTAACTCAGTTATGATATAGGGGTCATGAATAATGCCATATAGGAGGAGAAGGTCACCTCTAATGCGTCTGATAGTAAGAGGCATTAGTTTCAATGTATCCAACCTAAACTCATAAGATGAGGATTCGAGACCAGATATTTTTTTAGTGTATTTTCGCTGAACCCTTTCAAGAGAGTGACTATCTGATTTTTTAAAAGGACACCACAACTGTGAAGCATATTCAAGATGGGGATGGACATAGGACCTGAATAGGGGTAACAACATCTCCTGATCTTGAGATCTAATATTACGCAAAATAGACCAAATAATTTTATTAGATGTACTAATAACCGAATGCATATGCTTGGAATGTGTTAAGTCATCTGACATGTTTATACCCAAATCCTTGTCATCATTAGTGGCACACAATGGTACATCGTCCAGAATATACTGGAAATTTAAATTATTAGAACCCAAATGCATTACTTTGCATTTTGTGGAGTTTAACTTCATGCCCCATTTATTAACCCAGGTACTAATAATATCAAGATCATGCTGAATACAAGATATTTGGTCTAAATTAGAACATGGTCCTCCGATCTTCACATCATCTGCATATTTAATTGTAAATGAAAGGCAGGAATTAGTTAAATCAGATATAAAAGCCTGAAAAAGACGGGCCGAGAACCGAGCCTTGTGGAATACCACTTAAAACTTTACCAGAGTTAGAAAATGCCCCATTAATCATCACCTTTGGAGTTCTGTTTGAAAGCCAATTATGCATCCATGTAATTATATAACTATTAATACCAAGACCTGTGAGTTTTTGAATTAGAGCCCAGTGTGGCATGGTGTCAAAAGCTTTACTGAAATCAATAAAGACAATGTCACAGGCTAACCGGTTATCCAAACAAGAACTAAAATGTTCATAAAAGCAGAGCAAATTTGTCAGACAGCTTCTACCCTTCTTAAAGCCATGTTATTCCAAATCAGATGCATCAATAATAGGGCAATAATATCCTTTAGTAGACTTTCTAACACCTTACATATGGATGAAGTCAAACTAATCGACGATAATTTTCCCATAGATGTTTTGATCCTTCTTATGTATTGGTACCTAGCATACTCTTTCCATTCACAAGGGATAAAATTATATTGTAAAAAAGGTTGAATAAAAGTTTGAGTGGAAAGGCAATATGTTTAGATAATAGGTAATGTAAATGCCCTGCTATATTGTCTGGGCCTGAACAAAATTTACCTTTTAGTAAGTGTAGTTTTTTAAGAATAGACTCAATGGAGAATGTGACAAAAGTATCTGATGGTGAAATCATAGGTACAGGTGATTGAACTTCTGATGTAGAGAAAACTTTACCAAATTCATTATTAAATACATCAGCCATGGCTTTCGGCTCATGGATAAGTATGTTTTCTGTTGTAAGAGGCCCCACCACACTTGGACTTTTCCTGAGGGAGTTTATATAAGAGTAAAATTGTTTGGAATTAGACTTACTAGCTGTTGTTGCCAATTTCATTTCCCATCTAGATTTGGCACTACAGATGACTAATTTACACTTCCTACTTGATTTTAAATTGGATTCCCAATTAGAAGTTGTCCTACTCTTTAGGTAGTTACGATGTTTTTTATTTTTTATATTTATTAAGCATTTTATGTCTTTATTCATCCATCTAGGAGTCTGTTTCCCACTAGAATTCTTATTTTTTGATGGAATATAAGTATCACGAAGAGTCAAAATAAGTGATTTGAAAAGTACCCAACTTTGATATAAGGACTAGTTATCAAAAAAAGATAACCAGTTTATTTTTTCAAGGTATAGATTGATACTGTGAAGATCAGCTTTGTCGTACAGGTATATAATCGAAGAATTAGTATTAAAGACAATGGGCTGGATATCCAAAAGGGTTGTGACATGCGCAATAGGGTTGCGCCTGTGCAATTCTGAAATTGTGCCATTCTGCCATATTCAGCAGGAGGCAGTTGCACCCCACAAGTCATGCTGAGCAACAGCGCAATGCTAATGAAGGCATGCTCAACCGAAGGGGGAGGAACCATACATAAACTGCACAGCCCGATATTCAGCCGAGCTGTGCAGAGTTGTGCAGGCACAACCACCAACCTGCGCCTGCACAACTTTGGAGCAAAAGAGTAGCCCAGGGCCACCACAGGTGAGCTGCCGCATTGCAGGGTGAACACAACAGCTGCCACCTGTGGGTGGCCCTCGACTTCCTCCCTTGCCCCCCCTGCAGCCCAATCGTGGGCATAATAGTAACTCCTCCCCGACTGGCCGATCGCAGGCATAACTGTAGAAATCCCGACCCCCAAATGGCCCGATCGCGGGCATAACTAGAAATCCCCTCTCCCCGACTGGCCCGATCACGGGCATAACTGAGAAATCCCCGTCCCCTGACTGGCCCAATCATGGGCATAACTGTAGAAATCCCCCCTCCCCCTGACTGGCCTGATCGTGGGCAGAACAGAGTTCAACCCCACCCAGGAACAATATCTCTTGTGGTCCAGTGGACCGTGAAGCCTGATCACAGGCATTAGAGTCCACCCTCCCAAGGTCCAAGTAGCCTGGTGATCTAGTGGCTCCCCACCCACCCACGAGCCCCACCACCCCGCTCCCCCGTCAGCCGGTGGGTGGCAGCACCCCATCCACCTGCCACCCCACTGCCCCACCGCCACACCGCCTGCCGACTGACTGCTCGGTAGGGCTGCATGCCCATTGGTTCAGAGCAAGAACCACATATCTGGACTGCCTTGTACAGTATAGGCTGCATGCCCATTGACTCTTGCTCTGAACCAATGGGCGTGCAGCCCTACAACAGTCAGTCGGGCGGGCGGCGGGGTGGCAGGCGGGTGGGGTTGCCGCCCGGCCGCTGACGGGGGAGGGCTGGTGAGGTTCCATGGTTGGGTGGGGTGGGGCCACTAGATCACCAGGCTACTTGGACCTTGGGGGTGGACTCTAATGCCTGCGATCAGGCTTCGCGGTCCACTGGACCACCAGAGATATTGTTCTGGGGGGTTGAACTCTGTTCTGCTCACGATCATGCCAGTCGGGGAGGGGGATTTCCTACAGATATGCCAGCATTGGGACAGTCAGGGCAGAGGATTTCTACAGATTATGCTCGATTGGGCCAATCTCGGGAGAGGGGATTTCTACAGTTATGCCCGCGATCAGGCTGCAGGGGGCGTCGGTCCCCGACGGCTGCTGCCTGGCAGGGCGCCAGGTGCAAGTCGTCGGGTATCGGCGCACCTGCATGCTAATGGCATGCAAATTGGGCCATAAGTAGATGCAAATGGCTCCCCCATGCCTTGCATGAATTATGGCCCCACTTGCATGTCACCTTTTTAATATCAGAAATTTGCGCATGGCGCAATGGAACTCACCACCGCATCTTGAATGCTCCACTCTGACCACTTGCGGTGGCACAAGTTCCACTGCGCCATGCACAGTGGCTGTGGCTGGGGGGGTGATATTAAAAGGAGTTGCTCAATAGCGCAACTCCATTGAATATTGCCCCGGCCACACCCCAGCGCAACTATTTTGAGCAGCGCAAGGGCTTGCGCCACAGAATGGCGCAGTTTGAATATCCAGCCCCATATGTCTCTGCAAGTTAAATAACATAGAATTATGATCACTGCTGCCAATTGGTGATGAAATATGCACATCCCTAATGTCTAAGGCAGTACTACTCAGAACAAGATCTAATATATTATTACCTCAGGTTGCAGAAGTTATCCATTGCTGTAAGTCCAATTCCGAACAAGTGGACAAAAATGTATTATTAATACTGCTAGATGTTGTGAATGATTGCCAATTTATATCTGGGAGATTGAAATCCCCTGTAATAATAACATAACCCATTTGAGTAGCTATTTCAAATTTGGAAAAAATGGAGTCCATAATTAAACTAGATGAATTTGGGGGAACATAACATGTCCGAAGGATAATAAAATCCTGTTTGGATAGGAAAATTATAAGCCAAAGACTCTCAGTCGGGAGATTATGAATTGTTATAGAACTAGAAATATTGACTGAGTTGATTTTATTGTTAATAAATGAGGCAACACCTCCACCCTTTCTTTCACTTCGATTTAGATAATAAGAGATATATCCAGGGAGTTGCTTGATCCAGTGGGAGTTATAATCACCCCATGTTTCACAAACCGTAATAATATCAAAATCCTTATTTGAAATCACAGTTTGTAACTCATGGAATTTATGTGTCAAACTTCTGGCATTAAAACTAAGAAACTGTAATTGTTTACTGGAGACTTTATAAGAGTGAGACGAAGAGGTGTGTACATTTGCATTCCCCCTCCCCCCCCCATTATTTAGTTAAAATTTATGTTAATTGTAGATAGGAATTGTTGACTCAGCAATGCATTCCTAGTTTGTTAAGATGCAAGCCGTCAGGACAGTAAAGCTCAGATCTATCAGAGAACTCTTCCCAATGGGTCATGCACTGAATATTCTGTCATAAACACCATTGCCTAAGCCAGTTGTTAATAATTTTAATTTTATGATTAAGAAACCGGAGTACCGTGGTATGGGTAGAATCTCCAAAAAAATAATATCACACCCGAGATCAATCATTTTATTAGTCATAGAAACATAGGCTAATTTGATATTCTGAACAGAGTCCCTGTAGATGTTGTTGGCTCCAACATGGATAATACACAGTGGATTTATGTCTTGAGAGCTAATAATATTATCGACCATATATGTTAGATCTGAGATCTTAGCACCACTGAAACTAGAACAAGTTCTATTATGTCTGTCAGGCTCGCATAAAACCCTATCCAGATGTTTAACTAAGGAATCACCCAGAACAAATATTTGTCTGCTATGTGAATCATCAGTATTAGGAACACACATAGAGGTTGCCTCTTCACCAGTTTGAATAGTAGCAAAATCAATCAAAGGAATATCAGTCATGGAATTAGGTGGTGGAGTTGAAGAATTTGGCATATCAACCATGACTTGGGAAGTGTTTTTAGAATTTAATCCTTCATTAGGGGACTCAATAGGAATACAATTAGAATCGACAGGGGCAGTGGACAATGGGTCAAAGCTATTATGTAGTGGAATGTTAAAATACTCAGCCTTTCTCCTTCTTTTTAGTAGCTTTAGACCCTTGCACATTATACCAAGTTGTATCTTCTATGCTGTTTACCAAACTGTGCTCATCTTCTCTAGCTCTTTTTTTAGAGACATCAGATGGATAAATCACTGAACTATTCATAGTAGCGTGATTATTCTCACTAGATATTATTTTGTCAGAAGGGATGCTGTACAGTAAGTAGAGGTAGAGGAAGTCTCATTTAAAGGGATATTTGTTACATGTAAAGCATCTTGAACTGTAATAGGTTCGGAATCATTTCTTGATTCGAATGCCAATATCCGTTTATAGTATAAGCTATTCTCACATTGTAATACAATGTTGTCAGTACATTTTGCACATTGGAAGGGGAGATTTTCAGCAATGTCATCTGATAGGCTAAACATACAGCAAGATGTGCATTGTATACCTGTTTCCCCTTTAGTAGTGGTTACAAACACATTAATATTGCATGGTAGATTTAAGGAGGATGCCATTACCACGCATTAGAGGTGAAACAACAGAACCACGTAATGTAATAGTACTCACAAGTATAAGTGAAGGTAACAACACGGCCGTAATTATTCCCCCTAACACCACCTAACACGCGCTGAACGCGCGTCTTAGCGCACGTCTTCGCGCATGGAGTCGCGCACGCCCTGCTCCCTTGCTCGCCCTGCTCACATGAGAAGTGCAATAAATGGAGAGGAGTGACCTGGAAGTACTCAAACAAGGTCACAGAGCCCCTCGAGATTTAATGTTTTTAATGCCCTTTTAAAACTCCACGAAAACCACTCATGCATGGAGCTGGTGGAGTATAAGTGTATGCTAGTCCCCAAATTAAAAATAAAAAGTTCCTTTTTGAACTGTAGTTCTCGAGTCTGGTCAAAAGAACTACAGTCCCTCTTCCTGCTTCCTGACAAAATGTCAGCAGGGCCTAGTCACACACTCGTAGTATGCACAAACACAAACACAGAACAGAATCACAGTATTTTTTAAAATAGCTTGTAGTTTTAAAGCAAAGAGCCTGCAGAGAGATCCACACACTGCTTAGGTTTAAAAATGGCAGAGACACCTGTGGTGGACTCTTGCCCAAACACACTCAGTCTGGCAAAAACAGTCTTTTATGGAGCTCCTCTGAGGCTCCCCATTGACTGAAGCTACTTGCTGCTCCCACAATACAGTAATTGAAGGATCCTGTTTGTCAGTCCAGAAAATAAATATTCATTAGCCTTACTCGATGCACAATAGGCTCCCTGTTTTGGTGCCTGGAATAGGTCCCTGTAACTTCCCCATAAGGGCTTTTCAATGTCCCATGAATCTTGGCATTGTCCCAGTACTCACTGCTTTAAAATTGTGGCTTTCCTATTGGCTGCTGCTGCTGCACTTAAATGGCTGCTAAGCACACAGTCCCTTTACAGATTAACACAGTCCGAAACATATAGTCCTGGTGCAGCCAGAAGAATTAGTTTATTTATTTACTTGCCCCACAGTTCCATAGCTGTTTGTTTGTCCTGTTGATCACTGCCCAGAATAAACATTTTGTTTCAGTTCTGAACCTGTCGCTGCTGCCGATATTTAGAGCCACTTTGCAGCAGGCAGGCTTTTATCTAAGTCCCAATGTTTTAAACTGGGGCAGCCAGGATAATTGTTTTATTTAAATTATTTTCCCCTTGACAAATAACCCCTTTAGTGTCCATATTTTACCCTTGACAAATAACCCCTTTAGTGTCCATAGCAGCTGCTGCTTAATTTGTCCATTTATTTACATTTCATCCCTGCAGCAGCTGCCAAAACTTACAGCCCCATGACAGGAAGTGAACTCGCACATGAATATTATTGTCATCTTTTCATTAATACTCATGACCCAAGCTAGGACCTTTAGCATGCATGGTGCTTTCTAATTAAACTGACGGCTCCGTCCAGGCCAACAAAGCCTCTGGCCCCCACCCAGCATCCCACAAGGACCGGCACCACCGGAGGAGCCACTGCTAGACCACTATTGCGGTCTGAATGAAGCACCTCTCTCATGCAAGTGCAAGCATGCCAGCCAGCCCCAGAATGCTGGTGGCTTGCGATTCTGCTCCAAGAGCTCTAGGAGGGCTGAAGAGACACAGGAGCACTACGAAGGACTTGGGGCACTTTCTGGAGCACAGGAGCCATCTGCCCAGCCGTAAAGTGGTGGAAGGGAGAAGGTGACAGGTTCACAAAGCTTTGGTTGCCCAACAAAGGCAAAACTACAACCTGGGCTGTGGTGGTGACTGGGGAAGCACTTTAGAAGTCCTGCAGGCACAAATGAGGCTCTCCACAGAACAGGAGCTACAGGAGATGTGGGCAAAAGGTAAGCCCCTTTTTGGGGATTGGTTACACACTCTTTGTGCACTGTTTTACAGACACACAATCATCTGATTCAAAGCTGACACAAAGCACTAGTGTGACATCAATTAGGGGATCACACTGGTGAGACTCACTAAGGTAGCACAGCCAACTTGAATTAGGAGCACTGTAATCTACACCTCTTCCCATTCTGATGTGTTAATCCTGAGTGTAGAAATTAACTGATTGTGTCCTGGTTGTTATGTTTTTTTCCATCTTTTTGTTTCCTGGTTCATTGCTGATTGGTGTCTGAGACCATGACAGTATATTACCATTTACTGCCAAAATTGCATGCACACAGATGCAGCAAATGCAGTACTATTGCGGCACTGTTGATGGGTGGTGTGCGTACTTTTTTCATCATGCTACCCATTTCAGAATTACTAGTGACACTTGCATTTCTCTTTTACCCCAGGCCACATCCAATAACAGCCTATAAAGAGTCACATTGCACACTGGAAAGAAACAAATAACTGTAGCTGTTTCTGATCTCTGGCAAATTATTTGTTCCCCTTTTCCCTTTTACTGTTGCGATCTGTTTATAGTGTTCATTTACCCCAAAATGCAATTTCCCAATTTTATTTTGGGGATGGGCGTGTATTGTGTTTGGGTTTCCAATTTTCATGCAGCCTTTGAAACTGTTAGGAATACCAATCTACTTTATTAACTGGACATCACAATCCCCTTTCTTCCCCTCAAAAAGTCACACTCCCTCTGAAATAAAATGCAATTTATATTTCCCACAATTGCACCTCTGTGTGCCTAATTGTCTACTGACTGGCCTGTACTTAATGGAATTCCCAACACCATTCAAAATGATGGGCCAGCTGTACTGCTTCTTGCCTCCCCCACCCCCACCCCCACACACACAATATACCACTCAGTGGAAGTGTGAAGACAGTGATGTATAGTTGTTATTCCCACCCTCAAGACCCTTTTCATGCAACTACATTAGTCCATGGTTGTGTATTGTTCAGCCTCCCATTAACTGACCTGTCACATCACACCACTCCAAAAAACAGCACCACACCCATCAAATTGTTTTCCGCACCTCTGCACATCTATGAACACCCTGGTAACCTATTATCTGTATTACAATAATGCCATTCCACTATACCAGTGTGACTGTTACACCACATTCGTGGTGTGTCAGTTGTCAGTGATTGTTAGATACACTACACTTTGAAATAAGAAATGCCTCTTACTGGTACCCTTTACTTTCATGACATCTTAATGCACTGTGTTTTTGACATTTCAAACTTGTGCGTGTGTGGGGCAAGGTGGGAAGCAGGCTATGTTAGTGAGAAAGAGATGAATTACATAGGGATGGTTTAAGGAGAATGGATATCACTTTGTTTTGAGGGGACTTATGTGATCTGAGGGACAGGTTACTCTGTATCTCTCTCTGTAAAGGGTGTGGACTTGACCTAACAAAGACATTAATTATTTTTTTTTTTTTTTTTTTTGGTGGTGGTATGTTTAGTAAAGCTTCTAAGTGTGTTCCTCTTTTCTGTCTCATTACTTGCATCACTGCATGTTTGTACAGTGGTTGACACACCTCCAATGGTCAACATATTATGCACACCTCAGGGTCATGTTATCCTGGATTTTTTACCAATACAGTGATATCCACATCCATGGTAATAATGTTTTATTGACAGGATCTGTACCATAGTATGACGGCAAGGCAATGCAAGGCAAATTTTATTTAAAAAGATGCCCATCCCGGAGGGTCTGGGTGTCGAACATACCACCCTTATATTACATTTTTCACTATGTCTTCTTCTGTCATGGGATCCCCTTCCTTAAATAAAACAAATACACGATGCTCATGGGTGCTCAGTTGGCATAGTTTATTAAACCAAGCCATTACAATCTTTTTCTTTTAACCAAAGATAACTTAAATTTACATAACACATAACTTGAATTATTGCACAGCATTCTCTTATACCATCTGCACTCGAATGCATACTCAACTCAGCTATCGGCCCTCTAGGTGCAAACCTCCAATGTGCCAATAATAATAATAATAGTAATCTTTCTTTATAGACTGTAATTCATAAATATCAAAATGCTTTATCAATAATTCAACATATAAAAAATATAAAAAAACATAAATAATTAAAATTCAGTCAAGTCTAGGTGCACACCTAGTCCTTGTCCCAACATTTTCTGACCCAGTACCCCCTGAGCCCACTGTTTCTTCTTTATGTCATTTCCCTGCTCTACCCCACCCCTTTTTCTCTTTTTTCCCCCTTTACTACAAAATTAACATCAATTCTGGCCCCCCACTACTGTTCACCTTCAGCACCTCCTTGATCCTTAGCCTGTCTTTGTTACTCCTTATACTGCCACTCTAATGGGATGGCGGGAGGGCAACTTGTCTAGCAAGAAAGAAGGGAGATCTTGCTCTCCTTTCTCTGTTTTAAACACCCTACTTTTGGCTGGTTTTCCTGTCCATCAGTTCCTATCTCCCTTCCTAGCCTCTGCCCCCTTTTGTGCTGACCTTCATCCCAAGTTCCCTTGTTAGCCCTCATTTCCCCACCCTCCCTTCTACCTAGGACTGGCACTACAGTCAGGTGACCCCTGACAATAGAGGTTGCCATTCAGTCCAGCAACCCATTTTGTAATGGGATTCCCTTCCTTAAATAAAACACACACACACACACACACCATTCTCTTGGGTGCACATTTGGCATACTTTATTAAACCAAGCCATTACATCCTTTTTCTTTCAACCAAGAATAACTAGAATTAATATAACACATAACTTGAGTTATCACACAACATTTTCTTATAACATCTGCACTCAGCTGCATATCCAAGTCAGCTATCAGCCCTCTGGGTGCAAACCCCAAAGTGACACATGTCTAAGTGCACACCCAGTCCATGTCCTGATTTTCTCCAGCTCAGTACCCCATGAGTCATTGTTTCTTCATTCTGTAACTTCTCCCCATCCACCCTCACCCCCTTTTTCTCTTTCTTCCATTAGCCTGTATCAAGCAACTGCATTGAAAGATGGCCCCCCCCCTCCACCATATGGGTATGCTGCCGCTACGTCTACAACTTTACTGCAACCAACACTATAATGAAAAACAGCGCTAGGTCACTGTAGTGTCAACATGGGAACTCAGCACTGCCCCATGAAAAAAACACAATCTGTAGTGACTCTTTTTATGCTGACCACAAATGTGGTTGACATATAGGAGTTGTTGTAACATTAGTCAACAAAAGAAATTGTCAACCGACTGTCATAGATCACCCTATCCCATTCCTTCACTGTCCCTTCTAATGGTAAATTAAACAGGTCTAATCCTATATATGTCATATGCAGGGCTACTGAAAAATTGTGGAAAAGGTTACCCAAAATTGCGGAGCATTTTTGCAAAAATTGCAGGAAATTGTGGGAGTTCTACTATAGACTCTGAGTGCTTCACAATAAATCTTTTAATATTTTCTGCAGCATATATTAGTCAGTATAAATTGCTAAATGAATACACTGACACCTGAATATGTTTAAAATATAAACTAAAGTGTATGTTCCTAACAAGAATACTAAACTGATGAGCTATCATAAGCGTTGCCTATCTTCTAAAATGTAAAAGTATCTGCCTCATGCAGTGCTAAATAGATTCTATAAAGTGAGCCACAGCAAATAAATATTAAATAAAGCCAGAGGAAATTTTTTGTTTTGTTTCTGGCTGTTGAATAATGAAGCCTAATCAACAGCTGTTTACAGTGCTCTGCCAGCTATTCACCCACTTTGGTACAAGAAAAAAATAAGCAGACAGAGTGGTGAATAATTGAGTGTTAGTAAAATGTTGTTAAAGTGTTTAATGGTCATAATTTGTACTGTAGGTGCTGTACACTATTTTTGAAATCACATATTTAAACGTTAAATCTGGGGGTTATTGGGGGTGGCAGTATAAAGTAGAGGTAAGAGTAACAAACTGTGAAGGAGCTGATGACATCTAGCAGACCTGGGTTTGATTCCCACAACCTCCACTTGCATACTGTGTGATTCTGAACAAGTTACCTAACATCCTCAGTGCTCCTGGGTTGTACCTGAAAACAGGCACTTGTGCCTAGTGGGTCTTACGTGGTTACCAAAAAATGTAAAAAAAATACCAATACATTTTTACTGCACCATACAGTAGTCAGGGTACCCTGTAATTTACCTTTATTTTACTCTGGCTGCAATGATTTTGTTTAGTTAAAAGATAAATGTTCAGATAAATTTTGTGTTTTATAAGCTTGTTTTTAGACTTTAGCCAGATTTTTATTGTAGTCTTTGCATGTGAGAATCTAGGAGGTAGTTGCTAAGAGTGAGATTTTCATTGGAGGAGAGGAGAGACAGGGGGGACATGATTGAGGTCTTCAAGTACCTCAAGGGAATAAATAGGGTAAACATGGAGGGGATCTTTAGACTAAAGCAGGGAGGCATCACCAGAGGGCATGGTTTGAATTTGGAAGGTGGAAGGGTGAGGGGGAAAAGAGGAGGAGGTTCTTCACTGAGAGGGTGGTGGACCCTTGGAATGCTCTGCCTGGTGAGCTGGTTCAGAGATCCACAGTGGAGGGCTTTAAGAGAGGGTGGGACAGACACAGAAAGTATCAGATGATGGCCTGTCCTGGGGGGGTGGGGATGGATGATAGGGGTTTCTGGAGCACAAGGGATGGGAGGGTCTCAGCACCCAACTAAGGATCTAGGTTCGAGCAGACTCGATAGACCATAAGGCCTAATCTGCTGGCAAATAGTATGTTAGTATGTTAGAGATCACTGTTAGCAACTAGCTTATTCAAGTTTAAAATCGGCAGGGTCATCTAAAAATCCTCAGCTGTTTGAATCAAAACTAGTCTGAATGAAAGTATGCTCACAAGGAATAACTTGCCCTGCCACTTACAAAAAGGCTTCATAGTTAGCACCCCATTTAAGTGAATGGGATAATTTGCACCTTTTCTCCCATCTTTTGTTTCAGTCTGTGTGTCAACAAAAAGTTTTCTGATAGACTGCTTCAACACAAAACAAATGTTAAGTATTTAAGTATACTTATGCTTGGTCAGTGGATTTTAAAATCAAACAAGACAGAGATTCAAAAGAAATCAGTGTTGCATAAAACCCTTGCTTTACTTTGCACAGCATTCTTTTGGGCAAACCTAAGTCTGTATGCAAAATTGTCAATATATTGAGAGTATTTTATTAAAAATGTTAATACTTTTTACACAGTTCAATATAAAAACTCAAAAATTGAAAGAAATTGTTGAACCTGTCAGTTTTTACGGAGAATAGTGAAAATTGCAGATTCCGCAAAAAAATTGCTGGCACAATTTTCCAGTGGCCCTGGTCATATGTAACCCATATGACTGATAAAGCCCTGCATAGCCTTAAGATGTCTCGATAAATGAAATTCACTTCCTCCTCCCTTACCATAGCCACCAGTTTCCTGATCAATCTCTTCCTAGCCCCCATTGATGGCCTTCAAATCCAGTGCCTGCCCTCTACCATCCCATTGGTACTATCTTGGACCATCCAATTACTACTTCTGAACACCAGTTCCTAATTTGTTCCCAGTCTGCTTTTATCTCCCACATAATATCCACCCAAAGTCTTTCCCCCATGTTATTTCCCCCAAATGGATTACCAATACTTCTAGCTTAGGGAGTTTCTCCTTTAAGTCCTCCAGTAATGGCAAGAGCTGGGCCCAACCCATGCCCTGAATACCCTTTCAGTGCCCTTTAGCTGACCCCAAAATCAATCATAGTTGTCTTCCCCTGGGCCTCACTGCTGCTGTTGTGTCTGCCCAATAAATAAAGTAATGGCCACAAATCCATGCATTCCTCCTGTTAGCTGGTTCTGAAGAGACACAAATGATTTTCAGTATCTGCCTGATGTATATCTTATAGCTCTCTGATGTCCACCTTCCCACCTGTTTTATCATTGCTACTGACCCACCCATGGTGGCAGACCCCAATGCCACCCCAATCCTAAATGAATGTGAACACAATCCTGCCATATCTTCCCCCGAAACATTTCAGCCCTCTCTTCAAAATTGCAGCTAGTTGATACTCGGTAACTGGCTCCGTATTATCATGCATGAACAAGAGCTCCCTCACTGGTGTATGACCACCAAGAATTCCCACATGGCCCACACCAGACACACCCATGCTCCAATTTGTTTCCTTATCACCACCACCATCCCATTCCCTGTTTGGCCAGTCTTGTACCTGCCCAGCCACAACTCTACCCTATCCTCAAAACAGTGTATGTCTTCCAGAAGCTGCCCTCTTTCCTTCTTTTACTAACCTTGGGCTACCACCTCAATAACTTGGAACACTCCATAAAACTTTACCAAGAAGACAGTAGGAAAAAAGGCACTCCACATAATGTGAATGACAAATACTCCCCCTTTGCCTGCACCAGCTTGCCAAGCAGTTGCTCTGATATTGGACATCTACCATCATTGCTTCTCCCCCTTATCCTCTGCCAGCCCTGCATCATCCTCCTGACCACCTATGCTTTGTAAGGCTCATGCTATCCTTTTAGACTGCAGACCAGCCCTAACACTGGCAAGTGGATTCCTATGGTGGAATGGGTTACCCCTTCCTCCCACTTCTGAAAAATGAATCTCATCACCTGCCACTCCATCACGATCCCACTTACCTTCATTTCAGCCTGCTCTCTGATAGCTTGAAATACCCACCAAGATCCCTTATATGCCCTCAGTGTCCCTGAAGACCAGGAGTGGCTGAACAGCAGCAGGGCTCTTTATAACCAATCTCCTGTGAGTGAAATGGAACCACCATTTTCATGGCATCTGCCCTCAGTGCAATGCACTGGAACCTGTCCAACTGAAGATGAGAAAGCCTGTTAACCATGGCATTCTTAACCCTTTCTATGTGCCTAGCTCAAAATGACATATTCATTCTCAGCCCTTGCAACACTAGCTGTCTAAGCACCCTCATTACCATCCCTGTGACTGCCTTGTTGTTACACCAGAATACCACCTTCTGATTCTTAAGTTGCCCCCCAAATGACAGCCACTACCCATATTGAGAAGACCTCTAGGAGTGTAATGTCCCACATCAGTCCCTTCTTTTGCCACTCCTCTGGCCATTGCTCTGATATCCACCTTCTGCAAAATAAGACTGCACTGCATGGACACCCACCACATCCATGTAAAGCTCCAAATCCATGTTGAAGACCCAGTCAACCTGCCAAAATGTGACTCCTTCATACTGTTGCAAAAATTTCTCTCACACCTCTAGGTCCTCCCTCATGCCCCTCGTTATATCCACATAGTGGTGGGGCCTCTGTGCTCACCTCATTGACCATGTCAATCTGTGCGAGAATGCCCTGCCTGCAGTCACCACCCTACCTGTAAAATTCAAATTTCCCAAAAGCTGTATCACCAGGTAAGGAAAAAGGTCCAGCTCCCCATACGACACACAGGGGAAACACCGGACCTCATCTAACAACTAACGCACTGAAATCTGGCCAATGGCAAATCATGTACACAAATGCCTGCAGTCTGGGAAACAAGATCACAGGCCTGCAGGCAACAATGACAGAGGCTAAACTGGACATGGTATCCATTAGCGAGACATGGTTCACCAGTAACCATGCTTGGGAGACTTCAGTACCTGGCTATATACTGTTCAGAAGAGACCGAGGTGCAAAAAGTGGGGGCCGGGGGGAGTAGCACTTTATGTCAATGAAAATATCAAAGCTACAGAAATTCAGAATACACATAAGGAGCCAGAAGAACTGTGGGTCATCCTGGAAACAGGAAATGGGACAGCCACACGAACTGGGGTTGTCTACAGGCCTCCACACCAGGGAGAGGACATAGACACATTACTGTTAGAAGATATACAAAACATGACAGATAAAGGGGAGGTTCTGATAATGGAAGACTCTAACATGCCAGATACAGATTGGTCAATACCAGCGGGAACAGCCACCAGAACTAGACACACAGTGGATTCCCTACTGGGGGAGGGCCTCAAACAACTGGTACAACAACCCATAAGAGACAAGGCTATCCTAGATCTAGTAATGACTAATGGGGAAAGGATCACAGCACTCCAGGTAGAAGGTCACCTGGGGGCCAGTGACCACCACATGGTATGGTTCAATTTGGCCACTAGAACTAAATCATCCCATTCCAATGTAAAAATATGATACTTCAGAGGAGCTGACTTTGATAAGATGGCCAACAGAGTTAAGCTAGCCCTGGCAAGAAGAAATACAGGTAAGGGGTACAGGCAAAGTGGGCAAGTATTAAGGATGCAATACTTGAAGCAACATCCTATTGTGTTAGGGAAAAAGGCAAGAGCTAAAGAAGGAGGAGACCACTTTGGTTCTCAAAAACAGTAGCAGAAAAGGTCAGAGCCAAAAGTCTGGCCTTCAGGAAATATAAGGAAATGTAGCGGGATGAATAGGGAGGCATACCAAACAACTTCCCAAAGGGAAGCAGGGAAGGCAGTAAGATAGGCAAAGGCCCAAACCGAGAAAACACCTGCACGAACAGTAAAAGAAGGGGACAAGACTTTCTATAGATACATTAGTGAAAGGAGAATGTTCAGAGGGGGTATTGCTAAGATCAAAGGGGATAAGGGGGAGTGTGTGGATGAGGACCAAGGAAAAGCATTCTATCCTAAGTAAATACTACTTCTCAGTATTTGCTGAGGAGAAGGTAGGGCAGGGCCCACAGCTCAGCACCATGGACATAGGGAGGAGGGAGGTGTGCACAAGTCCCATCGTAAAAAAAAGGGTTCTACAAGAGCTCGCTAAGCTCAGGGTTGACAAGGCAATGGGACCTGATGGCATACATCCCATGGTACTAAAGGAGCAAAGGGTGGAACTAGCAGAGCAATTATCAGAACTGTTTAGTGAGTCTCTGAGTGCAGGAGAGGTCCCAGAAGGCTGGACAAGGGCTTATGTGATCCTACTCCACAAGAGTGGTAGCAGGGAGGAGGCAGAGAACTACAGACCAGTCAGTCTTACCTCAGTAGTGGGCAAGATTATGGAGGCACTCCTTAAAGAAAGGATAGTGCAACACCTGGGATCCCTAGGAGCACAGGATCCAAGACAGCATAGGTTTATAACAGGAAGGTCCTGTCAAACTAATCTCATAGATTTCTTTGACTGGGTAACCAGAGTGGTGGACCAAGGGGGTGCAGTTGATGTCGCCTACCTTGACTTCAACAAAGCTTTTGATACTGTTTCACATAGAAGATAGATTAATAAGCTAGGTAGGCTTGGGGTGGTCCAGAAGTTGGTCAACTGGGTGGTAAACTGGTTGGCGGGCAGAAAACAGAGAGTGGTGGTAAATGGCATACAGTCAGAGGAAATGCAAGTCACAAGTGGGGTACCTCAGGGATCAGTCCTGGGGCCAGTCCTCTTCAATATCTTCATCAGTGACATTGCAGATGGACTGGAGGGTAAGGTTTGTCTGTATGCTGATGACACCAAGATCTGCAACAGAGTAGATGATCCAGATGTGGTGGGTAGAATGAGAAGAGATCTGGATAAACTGGTAAAATGGTCAAAAGAGAAAACCTGAAGCCACCTATAGGTTGGTAGGGAAGTTGCTGGCAATTACAGTGGAAGAAAGAGACTTGGGCATCATCATCACAGACAACCTGAAATCATCCAAGCAGACCACTAAAACAGTAGGTAAGGCTTGGGGGATGTTGGGGTATATTAGTAGGGGTATCACAAGTCATAAGAGGAAAGTAATAATCCCTCTTTACAAGACACTGGTTAGGCCCCATCTGGAGTACTGTGTTTAGTACTGGAAGCCGCACCTTCACAAGGACATCAACAAAATGGAGGCAGTCCAGAGAAGGGTAACCAAAATGGTGCAGGGACTGCATCAGAAAACATATGAGGACAGATTCATGGAGCTCAATATGTATACCCTAGAGCAAAGAAGGGAGAGAGGTAATATGATCAGAACCTTCAAACACCTTAAGGGCATTAACAAGGTGAAAGAGTCTAACATGTTTCAATATAAGAAAAATAGCAAGACAAAAGGACACAGCATGAGATTAGAGGGAGGCCAATTAAGGAGTAATGTGAGGAAGTTCTTTTTCACAGAAAGGGTAGTGGATGCATGTAACGGCCTACCTCAGGAAGTGGTGAATATGAATACAGTGCAGGGCTTAAAACAGGCATAGGATGGGCATAAGGGAGCAATACCGATGAGTATGAATAGATAGGCCATTGACAGAGTAAGGGCCTATGGCATATTCTTAAGGTAGAACAAAATGGGCAGACTGGATGGGCCTTGCCGCCCTTATCTGCCGTCAACTGCTATGTATCATAAGTGACACTCTTCACTTTCCTTTTACCTTCTCCAGCAATTCCCAGAGCTTCTGGATTTTCCTTTCCTGCATCCTAAATAATCATCCTTCTGTGTCCACCTCTACACCCAGAAATTCTAACCTATAGGATGTACCCTCAGTTTTCTCCTTCACTAATGAGACCCCAACCTCTAACACATCTCCTAGAACTGTAGCAGTATGTTGGCAGTCCCTTCTTCCCCTTGTCCTATAAACAAGAAATCATTCAAGTAATGCACCATTGTCTTATATCCATATTCCTCCCCAAATGTCCACTATAACCATATACCAAACATCTTGAAGGTGGTGCAAGCCACCGAGCAGCCCATTGGCACTGCCTTGTCAAAGTAATATCCTCCCTGGAATTTAAAACCCAATAACTCCCAGTCTTCTGGTTAGACCAGGAGTAGCCTGAGTGCTGACTCGGTGTTTGTCTTAGCCAGCCATACCCCATCCATTGCCCACTGCTTACTCCACAGCCTGGTCTAGCGTTGTGTGGGATACTGAACACTGCTCTTTGCTGATGAGATCATTAACTGATTTTCCTTCTGGGTAGGACAGGAGATGGATCATGCAATATTCTCTAAGCTGTTTTTTTGGCCCCAGCCCCATTGGAGATACCCTCAATTCCGGAAAGGGTGGGCACCACAGATGAGCCTTCCACCCTGCCTGCCTCTACTTCCTTCCTTATCTTCTCTGCCACTACCACCTCAATACCTTTTACGGATCCCAGATTTTTCACCTGCATTGCTTTCCTATATCCCCCATACTGCAAACTGAAACCTTTTGTAAACCCCTCTCTCAGCATTTTGGCTGCTCTTTGATCTATGTACCCCTCTAACCATTTCTGCAATACTTCCTTTTTAATTCAAGACCTGGGCATCTCAAACACCCCCTCCTTATTGCCCTTCACTTCCCTCCACTACCCGAATTGAAGCCCATTCCCAAGCCAAAGCCTCTACCCCTGCCCCTCTGAACAAACCCACCTCCCCTCAGACTACCAAACCCCACTGAAAGGGCTTTCCCCCCAAGAGCTGTCCCCAAACCTGTCTGTTCCTCTCTGCAATGTGACCCTGCACATTTGGAACACGCAGGTCTAAATCTACAGTTTGTTCATGTGCACTGGGCTCTCTTGTAGCCCCAGAAAAACTTCTGCTGGTTCCCTATCCAGCCTTTTTCCTCTTCCCATCCCCTCGATGTCTGAACTGCCATTGTTTCAAACCATATACTGTTCCTGGATGTCTAGTATCCCATCGCATGTCCATATGGGATACCATCCTCTGACGGAACTTCTCATCATACCGCAATGACCTGTACCCCCTTCGCATCTTCTGCACCTTGTGCACTATCAGTGAACACTCTAGCATGGAGTGGCTAATTCTGGCTGCTTCTGTAGTAAAATGGCACTGAAGTAAGTAAATCCCACCAACCAAGCATCCATGGTCTTCCCCTTAAAACTTTTGTCCTCCTTTGTCCACTCCAATATAGATAATACTGCTGCATTTGTGTCATTCCTATTCTTTCCTTCTCCTCATACTTCTTTGCCTCTTTCTTATCCACCAGCACAGAAATATCTACATACTCCCTCTTCCAGGTCTTTTCTTTTAGTGTCAGGGGCTCATGGTCTCCCAATGTCACCCCTGGGGTTCCTTCCACCTCCTTTTTTTGTCTCCCCTCCCATTCCAAACTCCCAATCCTACCCCTTCTCCTGCCTATTGCCCCATTTTTCTTTAAATTCCCACACCTCCTGCAGCTCCCCCAAACTCTCTACCCCACCACCCTGATGATCTCCTTTACATACCCACTCAAACTCCCAAATAGCATGAGGTCAACATTATCTTTCTTACTGTGCACTGATATGGCCCTCTTGCCACTTTCTACAGGAGTCTTCTTCATCACACCTCCACTCTCTGCTCCTGGCACTTTTCTCTCTCTTCCTGCTTTCTTCTGCAGTTCCTCCTTCTCACTGGCCACTTCCATCATAGCATGGACTTCCTTCATCATTGCCATTGCCGGCTGTACCGCATCTTCTCTGGCACTTGCATCTGGTGCTCCTATCTGCCCCTGCACCTTTCACCTCCTTTTAGCCATCCTGCCAACTCAAACAAGATACAAAAGACAGCCATTAGTAAAAGTACCCCTTCCCTTTTTCTACTTTGATAGGAGCCCTCTCTCCTCCCTGATTGCCTCCCAGTCAGCCCATTCAACCTTTCCTGCAGGGCCATTTTTTCTATCTCTCTCCCCACCCAAGTGGTGTTCACCACTCATCCCCCCTCAATCCTTTAGAGATGACCTTGCCTGCAGTGGGGTAGGGGATGCAATTAACTCCAATCCTTCATTGTTTGAGTAGTAAAAAAACCCTAAATGCCCCCCTGTCTCTTATGTCAGGCCTCCTGGGCTGCATAAATCATGGGACCTCCTTCATATTTCTACTTGAACTTGCTGGACTAGTGGCCCAGTGCTCCTGAGGATTGAGGTGCTGGACACCACACTGGTGACCCAGGTTCGGGAGTGAACTCGGGCCTCTGGGGGTCGGCAGGGGAGGGAAGGGATCGAGCATCCAGAGGACTACTCTCACTTGCCAGAGAGGGATCCAGAGAATGCGCCACTCCTGGGTGGCCCCTGATGGTAGTCGGGGGCAGCACAAGGAACAGAAGTGCTACAACAGCAGGGGGTGGAGCTGTGGTGGACCTTGGCATGTAGTGCCTTTGACATCATTGCACATCTGAGCTCCAAGGAGCAACCAACGAGAAGATCCCTGCTTTGTCTAGGAAGGTGATGAGGGCTCCAGTGGCAGATATCCACATCCCCATCATCGGATTCTCTCCCCGAAGGATAGCTGAGCCCCCTCATCAGATGGACCCTCAAATTTCAGAAAGGCTGCCAGGTAGGGGAGGTGAGTCCTCCCCCTGGGGATGATCCAGAGGGCTGGAAAGTCTGGTTGGGGGTGCTGGAGAGGAAGAGAGCTTCAGGCAGGAAAGTAGAGGTGTCTGGCTGATAGAGCACCTCTGAGAGATGCCCTGACTGAGACGAGCATTAAGAAAATTGGAAAAAAAAAGAACTCGTTCGACTTAGGAGGAGGTATTAGGCTTTCTGCAAAGACCCACCCTGTCCAACCCTTGCACTGAGCATTCTGGCTGCAGTAATATGTTATAACCCTATCATTGTTTCCATGCTTACCTAGCTCGTGCTGCCTGAATTAAAAAACAAAACAGAATTATCATTGATACTCAGCATGACATTTTATGTTATGTGATCACTGGTTGGCCAGTCATCCTAGCCACCATTTTGATTTATCTGGTTCGAACCACACCCCTGGAACAGGACACCACCTGCACCACCTGTTGTCCTGATGTCTGGCCCCCTTCTTTCATATTTCACTCTTTCATTGAACTTAGTTGCTGCCTTTTGCTCAAACCTCCAGAGTGGTGAAGCAACATAAATGAACAACCACAATCTTTCTTGAAACTACATCTGTAAATAGAGACCTCCTTTGGCTGGCACACTACTATGGTAACCCGTGAAGTAGGTTCATGAGGAAGGGCGCCGTCCATTATGGTGACTCCTTTCCAGTGCAATCCACTCATGGCGATGGAAAGGTAGGGTGACTGGACGTGGGGGTAGGTGAACTAGGTGACAGGATGTCGCTATACGTACTCGCGTGGGGTGGGAACGAGCATGGTGAGCATGGGCTGGAGGGGGTGGAGAGGCTATGGGGTGATGCTGCAGTTGCTGGTTGAGCTGCATCATGGCATTGGGGATTGGCTAGTGGCTGGGGTGGCTGAGGTACTGGGTTTGGGTCTGGGCGCTGGTACGATGTTTTTATTGCACTCGGCCCAAGCCTTTTTTTATTTTACTGCTTTCACCCCAACATGCACCCACTGGAGATAGAGAATCTCTAAGTAGGGGGGTGGGGGTGTGAGGTAGCTCTCCACAGAAAGCAGTAAAATCTGCCCTGGCACCATTGTTCTGGTGCGCTGGGATTGTCAGAGTGCCGAAAATGTGTTTGGAACTCTGACTGAGCAATAACGGTGATCGCCTTTAGGCGTTCACCATTATCACATAGACCCCACTACTACATTCCCTCATCATTGCCTCCTTCAACTCATCTCTTAAACCAGTGCCAACAGTACAAAGATTTATTCTGAATCCTTTTAGAATCTTTTGGTTTCTGTGCTACATTAATTCATGTTTACCAGTGATACAGTTTATAGAAAATTTGTTTAGAAACTTAACATCCACATTACAAATTTGGAATTTATTTATTTATTTATTTTTTATAACTGGGTAGGTGCACTAGACACAAAAGTGACTATTTTCAGGCACAACCCGGGAGGTCAACAACACAGAGAGATACAGTTACATAGAATACAGTGTCAGAAGATATGCAATACATCGCAAACATAAAGTGAGGCAAAATTAAGACGAATAAAGGTGCAAGGCACGAATGGTGTAAAATTATACAAGTGGAGATAAGTGCCCATGTGTAGATTATCGTAGTAATATAACAAATATAAGGTACAGAAAGAAGAAATATACCAACGGAGGCATCATTACATCATGCTGGAAGTGAAAGGATGTTAATTGGAAGGAGGCAGGGAGAGAGGTAATAATGGGATAGGTTTAAGGGAGGCTGAAGGAGCAGGATGCCATCTCACACCATAGAAGGTGATACCAAGGGCAGCCAGGGCAGAGTAAATCAAGATCTATGGAGGGTTGAAGCAGGTACACTGAGCACAGGTAGTAAGGAGGGAGCGGTGCCTTTTCTTAAAGGTGGCATGATTAGGTGCAAGGCGGACATCGAGGGGCAGCGAGTTCCAGTAGGAGGGCCTACATGCGAGAAGCCTGATTTCCCTTTGGTAGTTCTACATCTGGGAATGCTAATCAAGGAAAGGTCAGTAGATCGGAGACCGTAGGAGATGGGCTGAGGGGTCAGCAGGGAGGCTAGGTAGGTGGGCATACTGGATCGAAGTACACTGTCCAGAAGGTTCCCAAGAGAGAGAAGACATTGTGCAATAGGAGAAGGCTAATTTAGGTCAGAGTACAGCAAGCAGTGATGTTTTAGTCTGGAGGATGCAGAGGCATAGAGGCATATGTTGTTGTAAGTAGTGTCCCACCTATGAAGATTAGCTTTAGATGTATTTGTATAGATTACAGATCCATAAGAAAGTGATGGAAGCAGGATTTCTCTAGCAATGGCTGTCCTAGCAGTGGGGGTAAGAATATAGCTTGTTTTGTAGGCTAAGCCCAGTTTGGCATTTACAGCCTTACAGGTGGAGGTAATATGAGCATCATAGGTGAGGGATTCATCAAGTAAGATGCCCAGATATTTAAAAGAAGTTACCATCTCCAGTGGGGAGCTGTCAGCCCAGGTGACCTGAAAAGATTTACGGTACTGTTTTAGTTTAATAGGGGATCTGAAGAGCATAGCCTTAGTCTTTCCAACGTTTAGAACAAGCTTATTTTTGGTGATCCAGGATTGAATATTTTGTAGGTCCATAAAGAGCTTGTGATTAATAGAGTGGATATTATCTGAGCTAGTGTAAAGGACAAGGTCATCGGCATATAGCAACAATGAACAGGAGGATACTACTTGAGGAATGTTGTTAATAAAAATTGAGAAAAGGAGGGGTCCGAGGATAGAACCCTGAGGTACACCAACATTGATGATTGCTTTTTCTGAGGTGGCCGAGTTAAATTTCACAGTTTGTTACCTGTTTGATAGGTAGCTATGGAACCAATTTACAACTTTGGGTGAGAAACCCAGGGAGTGGAGATTGATAAGCAGAAGAGGGTGGTTAACTAGATCGAAGGCTTTTGTCAGATAGATAAAAACTTCACCAGTTTGATGACCTTGGTCCATAGCTTGAAGAACATCATTTGTCAGCTGTAGTAGAGCAGTTTGAGTACTATGGCCTTTTCTAAAGCCATGTTGGTTTGAGTGCAGGAGGTTATACTTAGTAAGGTGTTCTGAGATCTGAGCTGAGATGAGCTTCTCTCAAGGACTTTATTTAGTATTGACAGTATGGCTATTGGTCTATAGTTGGCTATATCTTTTTTGTCACCTTTTTTGAACACTGGCGTGATTCTGGCTAGTTTCCATACCTCGGGCACCATGCCTTCACTCAGGGACAGGTTGAATATACAGGCCAGTGGTCCAGAGATGAAAGGTGCCGCAAGCTTAAGGAGTTTAGGTTCAAGGCGGTCAGATCCGACAGCGGTACTGTCAGATATTGAATTTAGATGTTTAAGGACATCACTTTTCGATATAGTTTTAAAGTAGAAAGTGGGCATCTTTGAAGTTTCTTTTGGGTAGGGGGATCCAGGTATTAGGTTAGTGGAGGAGAGAGTATTTGTGTAGCTTGAGAGGTCAGAGAAGTAAGAATTAAATGCATTGGCAATTGTGCCCAAGTCATTGCAATGGACGCCTTTCAGTATCATGTCATTATTTAGTGGTCTTTGATTAGAGCCGAGGAAAGTCTTGACATGAGACCAAAATTTCTTAGGGTCGCCAGCAGCATCCAGCAGAAGGCCTTTACAGTACTGGCTTTTTGCAACTCTTATTCGTGTTTTGCATTTTGATCGCTGTTTTCTATAGTTGTCATAGTCCACTGGGAGACAGGATATTTTAAACTTTCTCCAGCATTTGTCCCTGTTTTTGAGGGCTGTGAGGAAGTCTTTGTGCAGCCATCTGGTTTGTTTACCACGAACGCGCTGAGTGACGACTGGGGTATGTTTGTCTTGAAGGAGTACAAACCTGCTCAGGAAGGCATGAAGGGCAGTTTCAGTACTTGTGGAATGGAAGACAGGGGACCAGTCAGTGTGAGACACATCATATAGGAAATAACCCTGGTTTAAGTTAGCGTAGTTTCTGAAGCATATATAGTTTTGGGGGGACGTAGAGTTTGTGGAGGTGCTCCATATGCAAAAGACAGGGGAGTGGTCACTGATATTGTCCGGTAGCGTACCAGTTTTTGCAATTCTGTCCACATGATTATACTTATAGAACACCCCATCTGTGTCTGGAACCTTCCACCTTAATGTCACAAGGTGACCACTCTAACCATTGTGTTCAATTGCAACTCATCTCACCCACCCCACACACATACTCGGTGGTCACCAAACCTGTGCTGGTCAGTCAGTCTGCTATCCAGGTACTGATTCTTTATTGGTAGCTTTCATACCATGGAAGTGTTTTCCATAGACCCATGTTTATCACTGCTATTGCTTTTCTTACTTTTTAAATTTTTACGTTATCTTTTTAATCCTATTGGGTACAATGCATGAAAATGAAGAGTGGCTATGCACTGTGCATCAGCAGTGTGTACCCACCCTGCACCCATTGCACCCACATGCGTGATGCACTAAAAGAGCGTGCAACCCATAGGTACCTGATCCCACTGGCTGTGTGGACAGCAATGTGCTGGGGGTGGGCAGGGTAGGCGTGCTAGCACTATGCACCATTCACTAAGGCATGCAGTGCAGCCCACATGGGTGCAGAGGAGGGTGCAGGTTATGGTAGGGGGACCCTACAGTAACCTACTGTGAGACTCCACAGACATCACTCACTGGTCGTGGCAGGACCGGGACATAGCCTACTGTGTGGCCCATTCCACTAGGCAGTTGGGGAGGGCTGGGGAAGCTGACCGGGTGAGTGCCCATATAGTAGGGCATCAGTGCCCAGTGGTACAGCTCCACAGTCATGGCTGTCAGTTGGCTGCTTAGACACTGAATGTGCCACACAACTCCCTGCCCCACCACGCTGCTGCCCCATTACCAAATAGCACGGCAACTCCACCTAACCACAAATGCCATTCCCGTCTCAGTTTTGTATGAGCAGTCCCCCACACGCACATTGGTGCCCCAGCTCCACAGCCCTGACCCACGATCATGGCAATACCTACAGTGGGCAAGGTCCCCCCCACCCCTGGCCTGTCCATGGCAGGGTCATAGCATTCCCAACCCAGTCACCACATGTGGTTGCCTAGAGGACTATGGCTGCACACCCCATCCCTGAACCCAATACCCCCAACTCACATTGGTCTTCAGTGTACCCCCCACAGCATGAACAATACCTTCCCCCCATACCTGCATGTCATTGCTGTGGCTGTGGATGTCCAGAAGCACAGCCCTCCACACACCTCCTCAGCCACCAGCTGTCCAGGTGATGCTGGGAGTGTGCCCCAATATATAGGCAGCATGATCCCAGCGTTATATGTATGGCCATCAGCTGAGGAGGTGTGTGAGAGGCTGTGCCGCTGGCCATCCTGAGCCGCAGCACTGACGAGCAGGTATGGGGAGGGTGTTTTCAGTGTTGCAGGGGTGGGGGGTACACTGAACAACAATGTGGGTCCAGGGTATCAGGTCCAGGGGGTGGTCCGGTGTTGTGGTGCTGAGCCCAGAACACTAATGGGGAAGCATTGGTGGGGGGGCACTGCTCTGTACTGTGAGGTGGGGTGAGCTGCCATCCCAAGTTGGGGGGGGTGCACCAGCTGTGGTCAATTTGTGCACTGGGAGGGCACTCTGCAATATGGACACAGCTGGGGGGGTAACTGGATGCTGGGTATTGGCTGCATGTGTCTGGGTGCCCCCGGATGGTATTCACACACCCACCTTACTGCATAAGGGATCCATTGTGGGACCCAGGACTGGCATCCCATTGGTTGCCCTCCTGGGTCCACAACTCCACCCCTGGCCACCCTATGGAGTCCTGCGCAATGGGGGGCTGGGGCCACGGACAGGTGGCGGCCGTTAGTGAATACTGGCCTGAGCGCACCTACCCACAGGTGCAGAGCTACGCAAGAGGTGTACATAACTCTGACATATATGTCGTCGAGGCACAGGTTAGGAAAAATAAGAAAACCAGGAGCCATTTCAAAATTTGCAAATAGCATTTTATTTTTTCAATAACAGCAAAATAAAAAATAAAAATTTGTTTAATATAACTATTTACAAAGGTAGTACAGAGAGAACAGTCCTCCCGAGTGTTTCTTTTTAGTTTCAAATCACAGGCTCTCTCTTGCAAAACATTGCTGCTCTTTTTAAAACAAGTCTTTGCAGGTAGCTTGTTAAGGAGACAGTTTTTTTGTCACAGATTGTTCTTGTCAGTTTAAATGCAGGTGCAGCAAAAAGAAAATAGTGACCCAGAACTGACCTCTTGTTTACAGCTCTGCAAAAGGCTTAAAAACTGCATCTCAGGTTAACCCCTTGAGTTCCAAATAGCTTTGCAATTATTTCAACAGTATAACTACAGAATATACAGTGTTAGCTTTACAATCACTTCAACAGTATACCTATATACAGTTTTAAACAAAGGGATCCCAGTATCAGTGACATTTCCACATGAAGATTCACATATATTTTTATACCTGCGGATATGCAAGGGGGAAGAAAAGACAGAAATAGCAAGGGAAGGAGAGCGAGAGATAGTGAGAGGTGGAGAATTGCAAAACCATCAGAGTGATAAGTTCCTAGGTCTCGCAGGAAAATGGGGTTGTGCAACCAGACAAACAAGAGACAGTAAAGGAAATGATAGAACATACCCTTGCGTTTAAACTTTCTACATAACAAATGGGACAGAGACTTATTCAACCCTGTCACCCATTTGCGCATAGCAGCCATATATTGTAAAGTACTGTGTTGTCAATACAGTGTTGTATTGGGGGGTGTGGCTTGGGAGCCAACAATGGTAGATGGGCTACCAAAAGGGCAAAGGCTAAGGCTGAATTTGATTTAGCTGTTGCTAAGGACAATGGTAAACAGTTTTACAATTATATTGGGAGTCTAGGGATTGGGAACGAGCATCTTTCCAATATAATTTATGACAATGTTGTCATCGATGATGAGACTGACATGGCTAATAAGTTTAATTCTTATTTTTTATCTGTGTAACAGAAGCATGAGAATGTATCTAAACTAAATATCAACAGTGGTAGGGAACATATATCATACAATACTAAGGTGGAAGACGTTTTTGTGAAATTAAGTAAATTAGATGTCTGCAAGTCACGTGATCTAGATAAAATTCATCATATGCTCCTGAGTAAGATGGCAGTAGAATTAGCTGGCTCACTTGCTCTATTGTTCAGTAAATCACTGGCCTCTGGTATAGTGGTACGAGACTGGAAAATTGCACATATCACCCCTAAACACAACAAAATCTAGCCAGAACCGATAGGGCTGTGAAGAGCTACCAAGTGATGAAAGTTACACATATGCATAGAAATTATTCAATGCACAGGTGTAACGTGGCCATATTTTGGAGGTGTTGCACCAAATTTTCAACATGACCTTTTTTGGACCCCTCCTCATGAACAATGCCAGTGTCATTTTGTTCACTTGTCCCAAAAGGTTATTGCGCAGACCAAACACACTATTCTGCACCACTGGTGTGAAAACATATTTTTGGCAGGTTGTAAAAAATGACAGCTGTAGTGTTTTGAAGGAGGTGTGCAAAAATGGCAATGTTAAAAATGTGAAGTGAAAATACAAAAAAACTGGTGAAACATTAGGAGTGTGCATAGAAACTGCACAACGCACACTCGTAACAGTCATTTTTTGGAATTGTTTCACCAGATTTTCAACATGGTCTTTTCTGGACACCTCTTCATGAACAGTGCCAGTGTCATTTTGTTCAAGTGTCCCAAAAGTTGATTACGCAGACCAAACACGCTATTCTGTGCCACAGGTGAGGAAAACATATTTTGGTCAGATTGTGGAAAATGACAGCTGTACTATTTTGAAGGGGGTGTTCAAAAATGGCAATTTTAAAAATGTGAAGTGACAATATAAAGAATCAGTGACATTAGGAGCATGCATAGAAACTGCACAGCGCACACTCATAACGCAGTCATTTTTTGGAATTTTTTCACCAAATTTGCAACATGGGATTTTTGGGACCCCACCTCATGAACAGTGTCACTGTCATTTTGTGATTCAGTCCTGAAAGGTGATTCCATGCAGTGACCACGAAATCACCTTTAGGGACCGAGTAACAAAATGACAGTGACAGTTTCCATGAGGTGGGGTCCCAAGAACCCCATGTTGAAAATTTTGGGGCAAAAATTTCAAAAAATAGCTGAGATATGAACATAAGTTGAAAATCCTATTGAATGGCTATATAGCACGCTTACCTTTAATGCTTCAGATCGCAGCTGGGCTTTGAAGAGTACAGACATGTCCCAGTCCAGAGAAGATGACAGTGCCAACCTCCAGAGGTAAGTAAGGGGTAAGGGGGTGTGGGGAGGTGGGTGTTCAGTGGGATGGTGGGGGGGAGGAGGAGGACCTCAGAGACAACGAGGGACCGTTTTCAGTTTCACAGGGTAAAGAAAACGACGAGGGCCTGTTTTCTAATTTACAGGAAAAGCAGAAAAACAAACATTTTGACACACTAGGGTGGGCTCCCAGTGTGCTACATAAATGCTGACATGGAGATTAGGCACCCCAGTGTCGGGCATAACTTGGGCAGGGTGCACCAAGAAAAAAGAAGTGCAATGAGGGACCGTTTTCTAATTTGCAAGAAAAAAACAAATTCCGCACACTGTTGTGGGCTCCCAGTGTGGGACATTAGATGTCAGACATGACATGGGGGGCACAAAATAGTGAATGGCATGTTGCCATTCGCAACATGGCGGGCGCCGTAGAACTGCGCATGCTGAGGTCATGCACATTCACAGTTCGTGCATTGGAATATCTTGAGAGTAACAGCTGAAATAGTGCAGCTGTTATTCTGTAGGCCGATTGTGGCAGAGGAGTTTAAGCTCCATTGGGCTTTCAGAAGGATACTTCTAAAAGTCCAACGGAAGGGGTTCTGCGATCGGCCATTTTCAAAGCAACAGAGCTCTCACAAAACAGCTGTAGGCTCCGCCCACAGCCCTAAAAAGGAGGATAAGTCACTGATGGGAAAATTACCACCCCATAAGTATTACCTCCTTGGTAGGCAAATTGTTTGAAGGATTTGTCAGAGAATTCTTAGAAGAAAATCTTAAAAGTTTAGACATATTAGCTATAACACAGCATGGATTTTCACAAGAAAGATTGTGTGTTACTAATCTCTTGGACTTTTCTGAGCCTGTGAATCAGGCATTAAATCAAGGGTTACTGGTAGAGGTTGTGTACCTGGACTATAGCAGGGCTTTTGATTGGGTCTCTCATCAGAAATTATTGGATGCATTATTGGATATTGGCGTGGATGTTGGCCTTTTAAAATGGATTCAACCATGGCTTCAAAACAGATTCCAAAGGTTACAGATTAGAGGTTATCATTCAGACTGTGGTATTGTGACGAGTGGTGTTCCTCAGGGCTTAATTTTAGGTCTTATTCTGTTCTCTATTTTTGTGTCCAGCATTCAAAGATTGGATGGCATATGGATATGTAAATTTGACGATGGCACAAAAGTGTGAGTTGTCATTAATAATATAGAATCTATTCAGAAATTGAAAAACTATTTCCATTCATTGGAATGGTGGGCCCGACTGCACAAGTTGAATTTTAATGAAAATAAGTGCAGAGTGATGCATTTTGGGTACAATAACTTAAATGCAGTCTATAAGATAAATAATAAGGTTTTAACAGCTACATCTAGCGAAAAGGATTTGGGGTTGTTTATTACCAACAATTTAAATTGTGAGCTGCATAATAGAGAATCTATAACAAAAGCAAACAGGTTAATCGGTAGGATATTTAGAAACATAAAAAGTAGAAAAAAGGAAGTTCTGGTACCCCTCTACAAATCACTAATAAGGCCGGCTCTAAAATATGGTGCCCCACTCTCTACACCCCAAAGTATTGGCAGTATTAGGTCAACTGAACGGGTTCAGCAGAGATTCACTAAATAGGTTTATAAGGTTAAAAATACTTATCCTGAGAGGATACAAGACCTAGCCCTGTATTCACTAACATATAGGAGAATGAGAGGTGATTTAATATTTGTTTATAGGGCATTTAAAGACGATGCCCTGTTGGACCGCAGAATTACATGAAAAAACACATTTTGCTAGGGCTAATAGAGGGCATAATCTACAACTCCAGGGAGAGTGGTATAGGACTACTAGGAGAGGGCATTGGTTTAGCCAGAGAGTGGTGAGCATGTGGAATGCTTTGCCAAAGGAGGTGGTTGATGCCCCTACAATTGATACATTTAAATCAAGATTAGACAAACACAGGGGTGATATGACTAGGGACTTCTACCACTAATTTAGTGGCAAGTCTATTATGGCTCTAGTAGCCATCTGACTTGTAATTGTTACCTATGAACCTTTGGGCATTAGATTGGCTCAGGCTTGCACCGAACAAAAATAAGTAATTAATGAAGTTTTCTCATGATCAGCATTTAAAAAAAACTTGGCATTGATAGTGGTTAGCTGATGGCATTTGGCAAATCGACAAAAAGGTAAGCAACCATTTTTGATTTTGAACTGATTCTTAAGGGCAATCAGCAATCAGTGGTGAAGCCAGGATGAGATTCCGCAGCATGGCACTGGAGGTGGGAAAAGACAGCGAGAAAGAGAAAGAAGCTTAAAATGAATCAGTAACTGCATTGCTCCTAAAGCTGCAGCAAGAAGTTAAAGCCGGCTTCAAGAACCTCACAGCCCATATCACCCACATACAATCAGTGATGACAGGACTTGTCAAAACCTCCTCATCCCGCACCAAGCCGTTTGATGAAGCTGAGACTCACTTTGGTGAATTGAAGAACTTGGTGGCAGATCTTTCACAGGGGCAGAAAACTCTGACTGAGTGAACACATATATTAACTGAAAGAGCTGATGACCAGGAAAATAGAGGTCAGAGATCAAATATAAGACCTATCCGGCTGCCAGAAAATTTTGAAGGGAGTGAAGGTGACAGCAAGATCCAAACAGGGTTTGCAGAACAGCTGGGATTAGATTTGGAGGCAGCAAGTGGGAACTGGAAAGGGCTCATCGAATGGGACCTAAACTTAAACAGGGGGACAGACCTTGGCACTACTTAAAGGGAAACATCCACATCTGATCAGGTCCCACCTCAGTCTGAAGCAGGGCCCGATTAGGAGTTTCAAAAATAGTAGCATTTTTTTACTTATTATGCCATATTTTATTTAAAATTGTATCTGACTGATCCTGTGCCCTCTCCACTGGATTTTACAACTTAGAGCCCTTTGCTGCACACCCACAACCACCCACAGCTGTCCCCAGCATGACGTGTCATGCGGAGGGCTGCCGGTGGGCCTCCATAGGATTACTGTATTGCTGTATCTTCAAATAGCTCTGGTTTGTCACCTACTTGTGTCCATGCTATTCCAAGAACAGCTACAGACTGGCAGAAGTTTTCAGATGTGAAGTTCATCCTTTGTATCCTGGGATGGGAACATTCACTTTACTATCCAGCTCAAGATAGTTTTCCCAGAGCACCCATCCAAGTTTTTCACTAAGCATCAGGATGCCAAGAACTATGTTTTTTCTACTGAGGTGGCACAGGAGGGGTGATCACAATCCAGAATAGTTTAACCAGCTAAATAAGGTAATGGACTAATGTCTTAATTGTCCTACAAAATGAAGGAGATGATGTGCTAGGTGTTGTGGGCAACATCCCTGTAATTACAGGATGGACCTGTGTGGCACTGCATGGCAGGGTAGCAGCCATTTTGACTTTAAAGGGCACATATTGTGTGAGACTGTCATATATAATCAAAGCTGGTTTTATGCTCCCTTCCATAAAGCTATCAAGTCTAGATTGGAATCACTGCATTGGACATTACTGCCTGGGCACTCACAGAATATTTTATATTGTTTTGTCACTGGAATAAAATAAAAATGTGGTGAGAGCCCATGGGTTTGTTCATGGGGAACCTGGTGTACCCTGCCTTTGTTATGCCTACTTCTACACTTAATCCTTACTTGCGAGAGTAAATGGTGTGTCAAAGGAACCAAATAGATTGTTAAAATGCAATGCCCCCTCCCTTCTGAAGGCTCTATTAAGGCATATGGTGGTGGAGTTAAAAGGTTTGAAAATTAATAAATAAAAATGCCAGCTTATGGGGCAATGGAACAATGATATGGTCCTGTTCCATGGGGCATGATGTGGGAGCCCCGTAGCCCTCTTCATGCCACAAAGCTTACAATCATGGATTTGTCTGACACACGATCCTCTGGAATAATTCAGTCCACTTACACAGAAACATAGACACACAGAATTTGACAGCAGATAAGGACCGCTTGGCCCACTCAGTCTGCCCATTTCCCTACCTATTGCATAAACTCCAAATCTAATTGATCTGCAGCTTACCTTCTCTTTCCTACCACCAGGGTTGCCTTCTGTCTATCCTATGTATTCTTGAATTCATCTATCATTTTTGCTCTCACAACCTCCGCAGGGTGGCTGTTCCATGCATCTACCAGCCTTTCCATGAAAAAATACTTCATGTTGCCAGAGACTTCCCCCTCTAGCCTCTTACCGTGACCCCTTGTTCTTGCCCATTCTTTTTCTGAAAGATGCTGCCCTCTTGAACTTTGTTTCTCTCCTTGAGGTACTTTAATGTCTCTATCATATCCCCCTTCTCCCTCCTTTCCTCCAGGGTATATGTATGGAGGTCTTTCAGTCTCTCCTCATGTGGTTTCTGGTAGTGTCCTTGCATCATTTGTGTTGCCCTTCTCTGGACTGCCTCCACTCTTTCTATGTCCTTTTGGAGATGTGGTCTCCAGAACTGAACACAGTATTCTAGATGGGGTCTCACCAATTGTCTGTACACTGGCATCACCACCTCCTGTTATCTACTGGTGATACCTCTTCCTATGCATCCCATCATCTCTTCGGCTCTCATCACAGCCTTCTCATACTGCTTGACTACCTTGAGGTCATCTGTTATGATTACCCCCAGGCCCCTTTCCAGTTTGGTTGTCATCAGTATCTCCTTCCCCCCACCCACATTGTGTATTCCTCTCCTGGATTTTTGTGCTCCAAGTGTATGATTTTGCACTTTTTTTGCATTGAATCCAATCTGCCACACTCTTGACCACTCCTTCACCTTGTCTGGGTCTCTTCTCATTCTTTCCACACCCCCAGAGTGTCAACCCTATTGCAGATCTTAGTGTCATCTGCAAAGAGGCATATTTTCCTTTCCAGCCTCTCCACAATATTACTTATGAAGACATTTGAGAGGACAGGCCCCAGCACTAAACCCTGTGGCACCCCACTGGTTACAGCCCTCTCCATAGATTGGACTCTGTTTACCACCACCCTCTGTGTCCTATTATTCAGCAAATTTCTGACCCAGTTTAGCACCTTTGAACACACTCCCCGACTGCCCAACTTGTTTACTAGCCTCTTGTGTGGGATGGTGTTAAATGATTTGCTAAAATCTAGGCAGGCCATGTCTGCCACCTCTCCCTCATCAACAACACTGGTCACCCAGTCAAAGAAATGTATAAAATTTGTTTGACAAGACCTTCCTGCTGTGAATCCATGTTGCCTCGGGTCTTGTACCCCACTGGCCTCAAGATATACCACAATCCTTTCCTTTAACATTGATTCCATTATTTTCCCCACCACTAAGGTCAAACTGACTGGCCTGTAATTTCCAGCCTCCACCTAGCTCCCATTTTTGTGGTGGAGCAACACATTGGCCCTTCTCCAGTCCTCTGGTACCAATCCCTCCTCCAGCGATTTGTTCAATAGGGCTGTCAGTGGTGCCACTAGCACCTCTCTGAGTTCTTTCAATATTCTGTGATGTATTCCATCCAGCCCCATTGCTTTGTCCACTTTCAGTTTCAAGAGTTTGTTTATTTGTTGAGATTTGTTGACCCAGTAAGCTCACTGGGCCTAGAAGTCCCTTTTTCAGGGGCAACTGGTGGGGGGGATACAGATGGTAAGCAACTGAGATTGAACTGGATTAAGCAGTTGATGGTATTTTTACTGAAATGAGGGAAATTTGGCCAGGACACTGGGGAAATTCCCTACTCTCTTCGAGAGGTAGTGGGAGCTCTGCTGGAGAAACTGGTGGAGTAGCCAGTTGCTGAGAGGCTTTAATTGAGAGTGGATGGCTTGAGGCTGAGGAGTGGTCTCTTCCTTGGCCTTAATAGAGTAAGAGACCAGGAGACTAAAAATAAAATGGATTTAAGCCCAGAAACAGCGATGTCCAACAGAACAAGTGAGGAGCAAGAGAATGGAGAAAAGCTCACAGAGTTGGGAGAATCTCAGCTTGAACCAGAGGAAAAAGAGGTGGAGACAATTTCAACGACACCTTCCATGGAGATTGATGGTGTAGGTAAAGTACTTCACAATAAGTATTTACAAGTAAAAAGCTCAGAAAAAAAGTGAAGGTGGAAAAAGAGTGGCTAAAGTTAAAAATGTTAAAACGAGTGATGGGGAGAACAGGCCAGTCAAGCACAGAGAAGGAGTGCTGAAGTAGCAGTCTCTGACAGCACAGACAACTAGGCAGGTGAAGACACCATAATTAAAAGTGACAAGAAAACCCCAAAGGGAAAAGCCGCAAAGGGTCAGAAATGACTCAGTGTAAGAAAGGGAAATAAGATTGTGGAAGCTTAAGTGAAAACAATAAAAAGCAAAGGAAATAAGCAAAGCATTCCCAAAAAATTGTGTCAGCAACAGAAAGAGAAAGGAGAACAGCAAGTTGGAAGCAAAGGGACTGTAGAGGATGCAAATGTAAGAGTGAATTTTCCAGATGCACCAGAGTCGGTGGCTAATGCATTGTTAAATGCAGACTGGAAAAGAACAGCAGATGGGAGAGGGTGGGACCCAAACAGGGAAAGTGAAATACAAAATGAAAGCCAGAAAATGAATGGGAATATTACTAACAATATTGAAGGGGAAGCAAAGGAAGGAAGAAATAATAAAAGATGAAACTAAGTCACAGCACATGGAAGGGGCAGAGGAGGGAACAGGCCTAAGCATAGAAGAAGATTTGAATACATCAATGGAAATAGAAAATAAAACTTTATAGCCAGAGAAAGAACATAGTGAACAAGAAAATGAAGAGAAAAAATGAGTGAAAAAAATGTATGGGTTGAGAATGTAAGAGAAAAGCTGTTTCCAGAAGGTATGAAGAAATTAAGTGAGCTAGCCAAAAGAAGAAACACAATGCATTTGAAATTTAGAGGCATATCTGCTGATACACCTGACAGACTCTTTGTAGGAAGACAACTACTGAAAAATAGTATGAGATATTATGATTATGAAATCTATGCACTGATACATGTACCAGGTGATACAATATATGATGTTAGTTTTAAACACCTTGCAGGCCTGGAGAGATTTTGGAAACTGTATTATCAGTTAAAAAAGATTCTATGTGCCGGCCCGTCGGCGCAGCGGTGGGATTTCCGCTTGTGACGCCGGGCGCACCCGGTTCAGGAACGGATCCGGCTCGCCGGAGGCCGGGCCGGGGAGAGGATCGAGAGGCCCAATGGGCAGCCTCCTACCTGGGAGGGTGCGGTAGTGCTCGGTGTGCTGGGGACCCTGGTGGAGTCCGGGAGTTCCACGAGCCGACGCCGATATGGGGGGAGGCAGGGCGGACGCTTGCGTCATTGCACATCCCCGCCTCCTCAGGGGAGAAAAGGGAGAAAAAGCCCACGCCCAGCGTCTATATGATGCTCTGCTCCAGGAATGCCCTGATTGGCCACCGGAGCTGTTCCCCCAACTAGTCACTAGTTCTGCGGTCCGATACGGGGGGTCAGAGCCGCAGCCCCACTCTCTGGGGGGCAAGCCAGGGATGACCGTGGGGAGTCGGCGATATCCAGTGGCCGGGGATCCTGGAGTCCGTGACCAGAGCAGACGGCAGATGCAGGGGGCGTGAAAAAGAGGGAAAAAAAAAAAGATTGTATGTGATAATAGCGACTGCACAAAGGTGATCACTATTATTGTGACCTGCATTATCACTGAAAACATTTTCGGCAATATGCAGAAAAAGGCTACCGTGAATCGTGCATGTGTCACCCCCTGCAGGGAGCTTTACCCCCCACACCACCTTAAATATAGATTCTTAACTCCAGGTGGGGTGAATGTCAGGAAGGGGGGCATATTCTGAATCAAAAATATACCAAATCCTGCAGCTGCAGGAAGTGCAAAAAGGAACACCCGTCCCCAGCCCCGAACCCGGGACCTTATCTACCAAACCACATGGTTGGCTCAGCGGAAGCAGGCTCCCTTTGGGTCACATCCCTGTTCCCCATCCCTCCACATCCTGTTGCTCACCCTCCCTTCCTGTCACCCATCGTACCTTCACAGTTGAAACTTTCATCATCCCAGTACAGTTGCCCACAATGAAAGCGCCATCAAATGAGTTGATGTTATGACAGTCACCCATGTGCGGTCGCCATCATCACAGGCTACAGTTGAAAGATACCCCACTATGGAAGGATTTTATTTCAATACCCTTAACAAAACCAGCCTTTAAAATTGTCACGATTCTTATTCAAAATGAGGGGGTAAACATGGCCGATATTACCTTTTGGCTAAAGCAGAAGTGTGAAATAAAAGGACCTCTGGAGCCAATTTTAGATGAAGAGAATCTCTGGACAGGAGGATCAAAATTTAAAGTGGTATTGTGACAAGCAGATGGGGAATTTTTGCATCTGCCGAATTTTTTCTTCCTGGAAAGAGATAGAGGGATAGTATTCTATGCAGCCTAGCCAAGAGTGTGTTATAGGTGTGGAGATAAAACTCATTTGAACAGTGCTTGTGAAAAAGTCAAATGTGGCTTATGTAGACAAATTGGTCATTATGGAGCAGCTTGTAAAAACACCATAAAGTGCAGCTTGTGTGAAGAAACAAGACATATTTTTAATAACTGGTCATGGGCAGCCCAAAACAGCCCTGATCCTGGAGAACAAGGAGAACAAGATGTATATTTGGCATTAGCGAAAAAAAAAGAAGGCAAAGCAGGAACTAATTGTGACTGAAGCACAGAGAGATGATGAAAGAAATGAAAGCAAGGCAGAAGTGTCACAGGGCATGGAGCCAACCATGCTACAAAGGCAGGGAGAAAAAGACAGGAAAGAATATGAGGAGAAGTCAGGAGATAAACAAGAACAGAGAAATCTGGGTCAAAAGGAGAAAAAAAGTGATGCTTTTACAATGTTAACAAGCTCAAAAAAAGGGATAAGGAAAGACAATCAGGGAAGAATGAAAACCCCAGAAGTGGGAGTAAAATTGGAGAATAAGTTTAAACTATTACAGGATAAAGAATTGATGACTTTGGAAGAAGTCTCAGACACGTCAGGATCAGAAAATGGAGGGGGGGATGTATCAGATAATGACTCAGTGGATACACAAGCATCCAAAAAAAGAAAAAAAAGATAGGATAGATTGAGGTTTTCTGAGCTGTTTTTCTGTTTTTCCTTAAACATCATGACAGATCTAAAATGTGAACAGTATCAGGAATAGGGCTAAATGATTAGTTGTTTTTACAATACTTGGGGAAATTAATCTAGACATACTATTTTTGCAGTATACTAGGCTGTACACAACTGAGGATCTAAGCATGGCACAAAAGCACTGGAGATGGGAGTCATCGATTTGGACTATAAGTGAAAAAGATGTTCTGGGTTGGAGGTTCAATTTTTTTGCAAGATGTAAAAATTCTGAAATTTTTAGATATAGCCCCAGGGAGAGCAATGAAGCTGGATGTTGAAAAATGGCAGAAAAAGGGGAGATACTGTTGATGGGGTCCTGAATATGCCTGATGTTAACTGGATAACAGGTACTGCAGCCACGTCTAAGAGCAGGGTCATTCTCGATGCCCTGCAGGGGGCAGGCCTTAGACAGCTTGTGTTGGAACCCACTCGGAAGGGAGCAATATTAGACCTGGTACTCTCAAATGGAAAGAGGATCACAAATTTAGAAGTCAATAGACATCTGGGAACAAGTGACCACTGCAAAGTGTGCTTCACAATGAGCACAACCATGGAGATAAGCCATACAAAAACAAGGATACTGGACTTTAGAAGAGCTGACTTTGGCAAAATGGGTGAATGCCTGAAAATGCACTAGCAAATGACCAAAAAGGAGGGGTGGAAAAACAATGGAGAAAAATCAAAACAGCCATCATAGAGGCAACAAGCCTTTGTGTGAAGCAAATAAAGAAAACAAAGCGGAGTAAAAAACCACTATGGTTTTCAAACGAGGTGGCAGGGAAGGTTAAGGAGAAAAAGGCTGCATTCATAAAGTATAAGGAATCACAGAAGGAGCATGACAGGGAACTGTATCAATTAAAGCAGAAAGAAGTGGGGAAGACAGTCAGACTAGCAAAGGCCCAAACCGAAGAAAAAATAGCCAACTCAGTTAAGAAGGGGGATAAAACCTTTTATAGGTACATTAGGGAGCATAGAAAGGTTAAGGGAGGGATAGTGAAGATTAATAAAGGAGAGGGGAGGTGGGCAGAGGGAGACAGTGAAAAGGCAGAGATTCTGAATGTATACTTTTGCTCAGTATTCACAAAAGAAGATGAGAAGTTACCTAAACCAGACAACAGAAGCACTCTTTGTAGGGGGGTTGAAACCAGTCCATTCAGAGAAGAAAGAGTCCTGAAAGAACTCCTAAAACTCAAGGTGGACAAAGCAATGGGGCCTGACAGGATTCACCCCAGAATCCTAAAAGAACTAAGGGAGGACCTAGTGACACCACTGACCAGTGACTGCTTTTTAACAGATCATGGCAGGATGGGGGAGTACCTGAGGACTGGAGGAGGGCAGATGTGATTCCCCTTCACAAAAGTGAGAGCAAGGCAGAAGCGGGAAACTACAGACCTGTAAGTTTGACCTCAGTGGTAGGGAAAATGATGGAATCACTTCTGATAGAAAGAATTGTTGAGTACCTAGAGGCCAGCAGGGCACAGGACCCAAAGCAGCATGGATTTACAGCAGGAAGGTCATGCACAGACGAATCTAATTGATTTCTTTGACTGGGTGACCAAAGTAATAGACCAGGGAGGGCTGTGGATATGGCCTACCTAGACTTTAACAAGGCATTTGACACAGTCCAGCACAAAGATTAATAATCAAGTTAGCCAGCCTGGGAGTGGGTGCCAGGGTGGTAGCCTGGTAGCAAACTGACTGCACAACAGGACACAGAAGGAATAGTGAATGGAACACATTCAAAGAAAGGGGTTACTAGTGGAGTACCTCAAGGCTCAGTACTGGGTCCAGTCCTCTTTAACATCTTTATAGGTGACATTGCAGAGGACTTGGAGGGAAAGGTATGCCTCTTTGCAGATGACACAAAGATCTGTAACAGACTTGATACACAAAGGGGGGTAGAAAAGATGAGAAGGGACTTGGCAAGGTTGGAGGAATGGTCAGACATGTGGCAACTTAGATTCAATACAAAGAAGTGCAAAGTAATGCACCTGGGAAACAAAAACCCAGGAGAAGAGTACACAATAGCAGGGGAGGTACTAACAACAACAAAAATGAAAAGGGACCTGGGGGTAGTCAGATGACCTAAAGGTGGGTAAGCAATGTGAAAAGTCGGTAAGGAGAGTCAGGGGGATCCTGGGATGCATAGGAAGGGCATCACAAGTAGAAAAAGGGAAGTTGTTATCCCTCTGTACAGACAGTTGGTGAGACCCTATCTGGAGTACTGCGTACAGTTTTGGAGACCTCATCTATGCAAAGACATAGACAGGATGGAAGCAGTCCAGAGAAGGGCAACTAAAATGGTGCGGGGTCTGCAGCTGAAGCCATATGAAGAGAGACTGAGATAGCTTAATATGTATACTCTTGATGAAAGGAGGGACAGGAGGAACATGATAGAAATGTTCAAGTACCTCAAGGGAATCAACAAAGTCCAGGAGGGTAGCATCTTTCAGAAAAAGAGATGTGTAAGAACAAGGGGGCACAATTTAAAGATAGAGGGGGGACGGCTCAGGGGTAATGTGAAGAATTTTTTTTTCATGGAGAGAGTGGTGGATACATGGAACAGCCTTCCTGAGGGAGGTGGTTGGGTCTAAAACAGTGAGGGAATTCAAACATGCATGGGACAGACATGAGGCAATTATAGTTGAGGGTTGCAGGAAGTAGGCTGTTGGTTAACTAGAATCTGCAGCTTAACCAGTAGGTAGGGAAATGGGCAGACTGGGTGGGCCAAGTGGTCCTTATCTGCTGTCAAAGTCTATGTTTCTATGTTTCTATAGGGGAATAACAGTAAGGTTGTTGAATATTTATTACCCACAGACTAAGCAAGAAAGAAGTAAATTAATGAGTAAAATAGAACCATACTTACATACAGTTAAACTAACCCGGGGGGGGGTACTTTAATTTTGGGATTGAAGAAAGTGATTGGGGGAGGAAACAAAGAAAATATTTAGTGACTCATTAAGTTTAAAGAAAATTTTAAAAATGCAAGTATGGAGGATGCTTTTAAAATAAAGGCCAAAAAGGGTTGCATACATATTTTAGAGGGAGAGTGTCATCCCGAATTGACTTCTGGTTTGTTTCTAAGAATGAGGAAATTGGAAAACTCTATACAATACCAATAGAGACAACAGATCATGTTATGGTTGGAATATATATAAACACAGGTAAAACAATGAGATATGGTAGTGGGTACTAGAGGATGAATTTGGAAAGTTTAGAAGACATGGGAATACAAGGATTGTAGGATATGTTTGCAGCTAGAGGGACAGTATATAATTTGTATGATGATAAGATGGAATGGTGGGAAGATACAATAAAGATATAAAAGAGCTGATGGCAATGGAAGCACAAAGGAAAGGGAAGTCTAATTACCAGAGGTATTTAGGTTTAAGGGTGAAATTATATAAAGAAATATCTAGTCAGCATTTAGATAAAAAAAGATCATACAAGAAAAATATCTGAATGAAAGGAACAAATGTGGGAATTTCAATATAATAGAACAAAATCATTACTGATGGAACAGAAGGTTGGAACACAAGGGACAAAAGCACAGACAAATGCACTGGAGGATGATAAAGAAAGAGTAGAAAAAAGAATAATGTATGGTTTAGCAGATAATAGTGGTAGATTATATACTTACATAAGGAATATGAAATTAATAGTACAAGAATATATTAAAGGAAATTTTCAAAAAAAGGAAACACAAGATACAGATAGTGGATTTGAAAATATGCAATTACCTCAAATTGGAGAAACTGAAAAGCAGATTTTGAGAGAAAATATTACAGGAGAGGAAGTTAAAATAGCAATAAGAGCATTAACAAATAATACCACCCCTGGAATAGATGGCATTCCAAATGCTTTCTATAAAAAATTTAAAGAGATTTTGACACCAATATTAACTATAGTGTACAACCAGATTTACAATGAAGGGAAAATAACTGAGTCCATGAAACAAGGAATCACCATCTTCTTGCAAAAGAAAGGAGATAAAAGTGATATCAAGAATTGGAGACCTATAGGTTTATTAACAGTGGACTATAAGATATTGGCAAAAATAATAAATGAAAGGATGGCAGAAGTCATGTCCCAATTAATAGCAGAAACACAGACATGTGTTATACCTGTTAGATACATTAGGCAGAATCTAATGTATCTGAAATAAATAATGAGTAAAGGTAATATAGAGGAAATAAAAGGTTGTATATGTGCACTGGACCAGGAAACATCATTTGACGCCATCAGCTATAAATATTTGAGGGCTATATTGAAGACATTTAATTTTCCAGAAGAATTAATAAAGATAAGACAGGCACTAAATGGGGAAGCTCAGATGTGCCCAATGATTAATGGGCATTTGGGCATCCCCATATATATTCACAATGGGATTAGGCAAGGGTGCCCTTTAAACTCCCTTCTGTACATGCTGTGTTTGGACCCCTTTTAAGAAGGGTACAGAGGGAGGGAAAAATAAAAGCAATAGATTGGGAAGGTAAAAAGTTCCACAAAACCTGCACATATGTGGAAGATCGTCTAATTTTTTTGAAGGATCAGGCCTCAGGGGAAAAACTTTGAAGATTTTTGAAGACAGTAAAAAATATACTGGAATATCCATAAACTAAAAGAAAAGCAAGATTATTCAATTAGGGAAAACAAAGATAGAGGAAAAAAGGTATATAGAAATAGTGCAGGGAAGTGTGGAAATTTTGAGGGTTAAATTTGGAGGACCAAATCCTATGCAAGAAAACTGTGAAAAGAAATTGCAGATTGCTGAAGGAACAGTAAACAAATGGAAAGGATGGAACATGACAAAAGAAAAAAGGATATATATGCTTAAAACTTTTATTGTCCCAATCTTTTTCTATACAGCATATATATTTTTTCAATACCATGGCATATGCAGATAAAAATGTTTAGCTTATTTTTTATGTTACTAAGGGGGAATAGGTTGATCACTATAAAAAGAGCGCATACATATAGGTCTGTCTCTGAAGAGGATCTGAATATGTTAAATCTGGTAGTTTTCTTTATGAATATATTTATTTATGCCAATATTAAGCCAATGACACAAAATAAAAATAATATATGGATGCCTTTAGTACAAGAATGGAAGGAAGTATTATTATGTAGCTGGGGGAAAAAGGGAATGTGAGTAATCAATCCAAACTACTAGAGTATATAAATGTATGTAGAAAGTACATAGCGCAATGGGAAGTATCTAAAGATGATATATTAACAAAGGAAAGGAACATAAATTATAAGAACATTTTGGAAAGAAATTACTATGAAAATCCTGTTTTTAAAGTAGATAAGAATGTAAATATAAAAACTTTACTGTAAGTTATGTTAGAAGTCAGAATACAAAAAAAGATTAAATAATAATAAATAATAATAATAATTTTATTTGTATAGCACCTTTCAAATTATCAAAGTGCTGAACAAGTTAATAACAAAAATACACATAGCCATTCACACATAAACTTATAAAAGCGCATCATAAATACATCAAAAGACTTAATAAATTACAATAAAATCCAGTCAGATACTGACACTTTAATCCTCCACAAAGGCCTTTTTCCATAAAAGAGTTTTTAATTCTTTCTTAAAAATCTCCACGGAGGTGCAATCCTGTAACCGGCTGGGTAGAGAATTCCAAAGAGTGGGAGCAGCATGAGAAAAAGCTTTGCTGCCTGAGGTTTTTAAACTCATTCTTGGAATCTCCAGCAACCCCATGTTGACCGAGCGGAGCGAACGGCCAGGGCAATAGTGAATCAGAAGGTCTTTCAGATAGGACGGACCCTGATCGTGAAGGGCTTTGAAAGTCAATAAAATGACTTTAAAGGTGATCCTCCACCGAACAGGCAACCAGTGCAGTTCGCACAGCACCGGGGTAATATGACAGGACCTACTTGTCCCAGTCAAAACCCGGGCAGCAGCGTTCTGCACCAGCTGCAGGCGGTGGATTTCAACCCCAGAAAGCCCAAAGTAAAGGGTGTTGCAGTAGTCCAAGCGTGAGGACACAAAAGCGTGGACCAATGTTGGCAAGGAGTCAGACAGAACGAGATGCCTAACCCTGGCAATATTCCTAAGATGGGAAAAGGAAGTACTGACAACAGCTGACACCTGAGATTGTAAAGTCAGCTTGTCGTCAAAAATCACCCCAAGGTTATGCACCCGTTCAGAGGCCGGCAGTGACACGCCGCCAAGAAAAATTCCAGAAGGCGCGCCAATACACGACCTCTCAATCTGCCCACCCGGATCCACCACCAGCACCTCAGTCTTCTCCGAGTTCAATGTTAACCAACTGGAACCCATCCAATCTTGGATTTCCCCCAGACAGTTGTTAAACATCGAGAAAGCTCCATCCTGGTTGGGTGCAAAAGACAGGTATAGCTGGGTATCATCTGCATAGCAGTGAAACCTCAACCCATACCATCTAATAATGTTTCCGAGGGCAGCATATACACTGCAAACAACATGGGTGATAGCACAGAACCCTGAGGCACTCCACACAACAAAGAGGCTGGGCCAGAGGAAAAAATCCCCAACACAACTCTTTGTGATCTCCCAGTGAGGAATGACGTGAACCATTGCAAAATGGTTCCTGACATTCCACAGATTTGCCTCAGGCGTGCCAACAACACCACGTGATCCACAGTGTCAAATGCTGAAAAGAGATCAAGGAGAACCAGAATGAAACGTCTCTTTTGACCTCTCACCCTCAGAAGATCATTGAGCACCCCAACCAGCGCAGTCTCGGTACTATGTCTTTTACGGAAACCAGACTGGAAGGACTCGTAGATACTATGGATGGTTAAATGGTCATCTAATTGAGCAGCTACAACCTTTTCAATAACCTTCCCAATGAAGGGAAGGTTAGAGATAGGTCTGTAGCTAGAAAAACAGTCTGGGTCTAAGGAAGCTTTCTTCAGAGAGGGTGTCTAACGCCTCTTTCAGGGATCTAGGAAACTCACCTGACTCCAGGAGCACCAGACTATTTAGCCAAAACTGGACCGATGATATCAATACAACCTAAAATTAGGGTAGTGGGTCCAGAATCCAAGCTGCAACAAGTAGGGTGCACACTATGGATAAACCTCATAATATCCATGAACTCAGGTCGATAAAAGAACTCCAAGAGAAACAAGGCACTGCGTTCATGCGTCCCCCAACATCACCCTAGAGGTTGTCAGACTGAGATCAGCCCTGATGTCAGCCACCTTAGTTGCAAAGTAACGAGCAAGCTCATCGCATCTATTTATGAAGGTTTTCCTAACTTGCAGACAGGCTGGGTTGCACAGTCTGTCTACAGTTCAAACAGCTGAGCTAGTCGATTTCTGAGCAACTGCAATCTCCCTGGACAGGAACTCTGCCTTCTTATGGGTGATTGCAGATTGGTAGCTAGCATAATGTTCTATCAATCTAAGGCAGTTGGCATCAAGGCCAATCTCATAACAACACTCTAACCTTAGCCCTTTCCTCCATCTCCTCAGGTCACCATCAAACCTAAAGGGGCCCTGGGGTGCAGTGAAAAAGGGCGTTCGCGAACAGGAGCATCAAGTTATAAGTTATAAATATATTATAAATAAGTTATATGGTTGTATAGTCATTGAAAAATAAATATAAAAAGTAACCTAAAATGGAGGCAGTATAGCGCAGTGGTCTAAGGCTCTAAGCTGCAAATTTAGTGACATCCAGCAGACCAGACCTGGGTTTGAATTCCACAGCTTCCACTTACATACTGTGTAACCCTGAGCAAGTCGCTCCTGTAAAAAAGCTTTCAGCTTAGTGTGCTATACCTGGTTAAATAAAAAAAAAAGTGGAAGAATGGGTCTGTTTAAATGAACAACGTTGTAAGAAGGAAGAAACAGTAAAACATTTATTTGAATGTGAGTTTATAAAGCACTTTTGGGGGATACTGGCCAGAATGGGGGAATGCCAGATTTTGCAAATATTACTATGGAAACATTAGTTAATGGGCAATTAACAGAAGTTTGGAGAAAGCAAGATAGAAGTACAATGTTTGTGATATTTGCCATAATTAAATGGTCAATATGGCAAGTGAGATGCCAGAGATTTGTACAGGGTAAAGATATTACTATTCAATATTTAATATTCAAAATTCAGAATAAGGTAAATAAGCAGTTTCAGAATGAATGAATGTATAAAATATGGTGAAGAAAGAGGTAAATGACTATGGAGGAATATTAGCTGTATTGGTTGATTAAATATGATATGTAATTAATATACTCAGAAAATTTTTAAACAAAAAGTACACTATGTAAATGTTGTTTTTTGGTTTTAATAAAAACTTCCCCTACTCTTTTCGATAACTGCCATAGGATCTTTAATATCCACATGAACTACCACCAATTCAGACAGATGGAACCTCGGTTTAACATATCATCCAAAAAACGGCACCTCAGAAGTGCAGCACCCCCCTCATGCTGCACTACAGTGTCACTACTGGGATATAACACAAGTACCAGATGTGGAAACTGAACCCACAGCCCTCTGATCTCCCAGCCTCAAAAGAGTAGTGTGCTACCTACTGAGCCACTGATACTGACAATTCCTTTGGTACTCTCTCCTCCGAGAATGGACTGGTGTCCACTTCTCTTCCATGCATGTTTCTACCACCTAATTGTGGTCCCTCCCCATTCCTTTCTTTTGTAAATACTGAGCAGAATTATTCGTTCCAGGATTTCTGCTTTTCATGTCTCCCTCATACCTTTCCTGCCCCATTTAAGTCACAATCCCTCATCAAACTTTTTCTTTCACTAATAGACCTGGAGAAGGTTTTGTCGCCTTCTTAGTTTTACTGTCTGGGCTATTCTTTCCTCTGTTTGCACCTTTGCACTCCTGACTGCTTTCCCCACCTCCCTCTGTTTTGCCTGCTTGAGTTCAGTAATTTAAAACAGAGCTGAGACATTGACATTTCAGTGTTGCGCTGTTCAAAGGAAAATAAATTTTACTTTATCTGAGGGTTTAGTTACGGGTAAACAAGGAGGTCGAGTGAACAGCTGTGGAGATTGGCATTGTTCTGGGAACCCGAGCAGCCTCTGGAGGGTAACTGAGCAGCTGGATCTCTACTCTTTCTTGCAGCTTTCTTCATGAGGGTGTGAACTATAATGGTAGGCTCCATACAACATCAGATTATCCTACACGCAATCCACTAAGGGGAAACCAGCTGCTTGTTACATGTATAACTGGCCTGTGTCAAGATGCAATTTGAACAATAGAAGCCACACCAAATCTGAGCCTGCTAATAATGCTAATAAACTGTGTTTGGTTAGCCTTGCTCGAGTCCTGCCAAGACCTCCTACAACTATCGTTGGGGCTATAGGTAACAACCATGGGGAAGGGGGAATGAGATACTGCATCCTAGATTAACTGCTAAGAATGGTTTATGAATAAAGGAATTTTGCTCAATAAAGGTTTCTTGGCTGACCAAAAAGCAGACAGAATGAGGGATTTTAATCTGCATGGAAGATGCCATGAAGGATACCATATTTGTACATCGCATCACCAGATCTCTCTTTAGAATCGGTCATTGATAGCTGACAACTATTATATTTCAATTGTTAATACTAAAGTGTTATTTTTTGCAAATTCTTACAAATGGTTGAGAGGAAAAATCGATTGCTAGAATGTTACATGCTGGGGGGTGGACAAGGGGGCAGACTCAAAACTCTGACTCTGATGGTCTGCCAACCCTTAGTCTGCTCCCACATTAAAAGCTTTTCTGAGGGGAGTCATCATGTCTTACATTAGCTACAACAGGAAAGTGGAAAACCAAAGTTTGGAGGAATTAGAGAGGCAAACTGCATAGGCTGAGAAGCACCACATGGAGTACCTGACACCTTTGATCTATCATCAGTTACAGAAATTAAAGTGGGAACTTAAACTAGCAAATTAAAAAACTGAACACACTTTGATTTTAAACCAAGCCACTAACTATTTTGAGGATGACATGTGGAAAGCAACAGGCATGACAATTGAAGCATAGGGGAAGCCTTAAGAAAGTTCATTGTATAACCAGTCCAGAGGGGACAGATAAGCATACTGATGAGGACATAGGGATGTGCTTTCATAATTTCTACAAGGATCTCCATGCTTCAAAGGTTCACGGAAATGACTCCGATATACAGGTTTTTCTGGACAAGGCTTCACTTGCTAGTGTAACTACACAGCAGAATACCATACTGGAAGCAGATATCAAATGGGAGGAGGTCAGCAGAGCAATGCAGCATATTAAAGGGGGAAGGCACTGCTGGCCCAGATGGATTCCAGATTGATTTTTATAAAGTATTTAGTGTGGAACAGCAGGAGCCATTGTTTGATATGATTCTAGAAAGCTTTAGAAATAGCACTCATGCCCCCTCCAAACGGTCTGCAGTTATAACAGTTCTGCCCAAACCTGGTATGGACCCAAAACTTTGTGGGTCATATAAACCTATTTCGCTGTTAACAGATGATTATAAAATAATAGCAATGGTTTTGGCAAACAGATTATAAAATATTCTGCCCAATATTATACATCCAGACTGTATTCCGTCAAGTTGCCAAGTACATTTGGCCACCTCAAGTAGGGTGCCACAACAAGGATGACCGTGATGGGGAGAGTTTGATTTTAGATCGCCCTCACTCCTGTCTCCCTTTGTGTCCACACAGATTTTGCCCCATCCAGGGCACAGTAGGCAAATCCCTCCACAAAAACTGACTGTTTCCCAGGAGGGCACTTCAGCACTATAACTCCTGGGCGACATAATGCCTGGTGATGCATTGCAAGGCAGCATGTTGCCTGCACTGTAAACAGCATAGGCAACATGTTTGTCACTGCGGCATGGGTGACCCCATCCAGGTGCAAGGCTGGCAGGGCAATCACAATGTATGTAAAGCTTTAAATATTATTTGGAGGTGGGGAGTGTGACACACTGACACTGACGCAGCTCTTCTGGCCCTTGATGCTGAGAAAGCATTTGACTGTGTGGAGTGAGACTACATGTTTGCAGTTCTTAAAAAGTTTGAGTTAGATAGTAACATAAGAAGGTGTATAGCTGCTCTGTACTAGAATCCTACAGGTCAAGTTTCAGTTAATGACAAACTATCCAACCCCTTCTCATTTACCAGGGGAACTCAACAGGGTTACCCCTCTCCCCACTTTTACATGTGTTGTCCCCGGACTCATTTGCTGCAGCCATTCGGGCATCCAAACATATTACAAGATTCCAGTCAGAGGGCTGTGACTTTGTTATCTCTCTTTGCAGATGGCATATTAATATTTTTAGATAACTCAGAGGAGTGCCTGCCAGAAGTGCATAAACTTTTAAATGAGTACGGTAAAATTTCCAGTCATAAAATTAACTGGTCAGAAAGTGAGGTATTACCAGTGGGTCCGGGGCCATACAGTCACTTCAGTAATAACCCATTGAACATGAAGGTGTTGGGAATGCTGAAATACCTGGGAATTATCATTTCTCAACCTGGCCCAGGTATGTTACAGGAAAATTACGGTAAGTTATCATCTGGGGTGTGACAGGACTCTGAGTGGTGGATGGGCTTTCCACTTTGCTTACTTGGAGGTATCAATACTGTAAAAATGAATGTTCTCCCCAAGTGCATTTATCTTTTCCAAAATTTGCCACTGCGTGTCCCAGAAAAAAATTAATTAAATCCCTTAATTCCATCATGACAAGGTTCATTTGGGCTGGAAAAAGGGCCAGAATTGCTAGAAATGTACTATAGATGCCTATTCAGAAAGGAGGACTAGCACTACCTAATTTTAAATTCTACTACTGGGACACACAGCTATCACTTCTCACAGAGACAAACCACGGAAATGACCCAGACTAGCTAACATTAGAGGGGGAGAGGGATGTTATGGGTCTATTAAGGGATTACTTAATACTTGGGCTAACAGGGGTATGTATGTCACTGAAGGTAAACTCTTACACACGACAGCCAAGCAGGATTTGGTTTGGTACCCATAAATTCATATAACACCCCAGTGGATTGTCCCTTAGCTCTAACCTACTTGCCATGTGTAAAAAGATGGTGGGATACAATATTCCGTTACACCAGGTTTTGATGAGGTGGAACAAAAAAGGGTTGAACTTAGTTCGTGATCTACAGTATATGAAGGGGGCATATGGAAATCCTTTACTGATTTTAAAGAGGAGTTTGCTCTACTTACTTGTGATTTTATTGCCTTCCTTCGAGTTAAGACAATATCTATCAGTGTCAGTGGCTAGCTCAGCAGGTAGCACACTTGCCTCTGAGGCTGGGAAATCAAAGGGCTGTAGGTTTAATTCCCACACCTGGCAGAAGGGTGTCATGGGGCTGTGGATTCATTTCCTGCACTTTGGTTAATATCCCAATACTGACATTGTAGTGCAGCGCGAGGGGGGTGCTGTTTTGGATGAGACATTAAACCGAGGTCCCATCTGCCTGTTCTGGTGGTAGTTCAGGTGGATGTTAAAGATCCCATGGCACTTATCAAAAAGAGTAGGGGAATTTTTATTGGAAAAACAAAAACATAACATAATGGGGTATAAAGACAAACATATTTACATCTCATTTGCATCTCAGTATGTTATACACATATACATTTTCCATTGCATATAAAATATTCCAAAGGGCCTATCTTCATAGCTAATGCCTAAAACAAATGGAGACAAATGGAGAATAAAGAACTAAAATAGTCCTTTTAATTCTGTTAACACATACCTTACTGAGTTCTGTATTATATGTCATACAGTATTCCAAAGCCTAGACAGAATTCTTCTCTTTTTTTTTTTATTACTATTTATGTTATATGTTCTAAGTGCTTCCAGAAGGTTGCTACTTTTCCTGATGCATATCTCGGTTGATATGAAACTTTTTAACATTTGAAATTGCTAATTCTATCTGGCTAGCAATCACAATAGCAGTCATTGTGATTTGCTGTGTCAGAAAGCGGCACCTGCCTTGCTACATGAAAAATTTTAATATTGCAAAAACAACATTTAAAGTACTGGGGTGAAAATGTTTCCACACTCCTCAGTAATCTCCCAAAATCAGTGTATTATAAGTAATCCTAGACAGAAAAGGCCAATTCCATCTTGCTGCTAAAAATGCCCAAAGTTGTACACTGTATGGACACTATATATAGAAATGTGCTAATGTTTCCTCAGTATTAACACATGTAATTCTTGGGCATATCCTGTCCTGTATAACTGTTTGCTTGAGGTTACCTCTCAGTCAGTCTACCATAACTACACAACCATAACACATCCCATGTGTGAAGTGGTATCATTTTATCATTTAGTATAGTCAATGCTTCTTTCATATTTGTAGGGGTGCATCCAGGAACATCAGTATAACTTTATGATTGTCTGACATAATATGGATATAAAGCTGCTTTCTTGGACAAACTTGTGTCTTGTCTTTCCCTAGCTTCCACTGTCAGATTTTTTTCAATGAAGCCACTGCGTACTGCAGTATGTGACAGCTGGTTATGATCTTTGGGGCCTCTGGACTGGTAGCCTGTAAGATGGTCTACTGAGGGATGGAAACCTGCAGAACAGCGACACTTGGTGGTCGACTGTGATGTGGGTGACTGTGTCAAAAGGGCGACTGGGCATCATGGAGACTGTCAAAAGGGCAAATTGACACAGATGGCGACTGCCAAAATCGCACACATCTGCGCATCCGTAGGTGCATGCACACATGAGCACACGGAGGCAGCACCTGTGGTGCACAGCCCCCAACCACCACAACCCCCCCAGCACGAAGACCACAACCGGCAGACCCAGAGATGGCCACAGGCCCCACCTCCAGCCTGGCCCACACATACAACAACTGGGCCATGAAGGGCCCTGGCGGACAGGCGGCAAGCAAGCCACTCTTGTGGCATGTGCCACCACTGCACCGCTGATGGAAGCACACAAAGATCCACTGTGGGTTAGAACACCATGGGCAGCAACAGCAGGTAGGTGAGCTCAGCACAACAGTAGTATGCCGCAGCGTAGGCATCAGGAGGAACAGCAATACATACCAGACCACATCAGGGCCCATCGGCAGCCACAGGCAGCACAGACACCAGCACTGGATTCACCTCCACCATAGCACCACAGCGAGTCAAAGCACACACGGACATGCAGCAGCATAGCCAGTATGGTCTCTCCCACTGCACTAGCCAGTCAGGGTAGCAGGGAGTGGGCGACTGTGGTTTACATTTTACAGTGTTCAGTTGGGTGTGCATAGGGGATATGCCCTCAATCACCACATCATTTTGATGGCAGTGGAGGTGTGTTGCTAGGCGTGGCAATCAGGCATGGGACCATATAGCATGCCCATAAAGGGGTATGCACCAGGACTGAAGGCTATCACTCTGTGTCAGCCAGTAAAGGATGGAGGATGTTTCCTTCCTGACCAGCCAAAAGGGGAGACCACTCCTTGCACACCGTGGCTATGTCTACTGCACGGACAAGGAGAAACAAGGGAAGGTGTGCTGGAGGTGTGTGCAGGGCGACAGGCATGCTGCCCTGCACGGGAACACACCATAGCGGACCATGTGGTCCATACTGGGCACCTGCACAACCACGTCCCAGATGCAGGGGAGGTCAGTGTCTGTGTTGTGCTGGCAAGGGTGTGGAAGCATGCACAAACCAGCCATGAAAGTACCACCCAGGTCATTGTGCAGGCCACAGCTGGGGTGACTGATGCCATTGCCAGCAGGCTGCCAGCTGTGCCCCTGCTGCACCGCACCATTCAGCGTGTGTGCCAGGCTGCAAGGGGCTGTCCAGCAATGCCCGGCAGAATGACCAAGCTCACACTCCCACCATCGTATATGGTCACACATGATGGTGACCTGTTCTTGCAATATGACAGCGGTTCATCAGGGGACTGCATAATCATATTTGCCACACAGCATGATCTGTTTTATCTCACTGGGTGCCAGGACTGGTTCCTGGATGGCACCTTTCCCACCATGCCGATACTCTTCAGGCAGCTCTACACTGTTCATGACATGCGGTCTGAACTCATCCTGCCAGCTGTGTTGGTCCTCAAGTGTACACGCACGGAAAGGTCATACACGTGGGTGTTCACCGAGCTGTGATGGATACTGTGTAGTGCACAACTGTGATCTGCACTGCTGGACTTCGAGCATGCAGCCTGGTGTGCCTTCACAGCTGTGTTTGATGGGGCAGTAGTGTGGGGCTGCTTCTTCCACTTCTGCCAGGCTGTGTGGCATTGTGTGCAGGGCATTGCAGCACTGCATGACAGGTATGACATTGACATGGACTTTGCACTGCAGATAAACATGCTCTTTACCCTGGCATTTGTGCCAGCAGACGATGTGGCTGCAGTGTACACAGAGCTGGTGAACATGCCATTTTGCCACGATAACAAGGCTGTCCTCTGACCAATCCTTGATTACATGGCGGACACTTGGGTCGGACACCCCATGGGTCAGACTGCCAGGTGGAGCCTACGGTTCCAGGTAGCAGTGTGGAACATGTATGAGGTGACGTGTGGTGGTTTTGTGAGGACAAACAATGCGGTGAAGGGCTGGCACCATGGCTTTAACAACCGGCTCGTTGCCAGTCATTCGGATATCTGGCAATTCCTGGACTGCCTCTAGGATGAGTAGTTGCTCAGCACACTGCGCATGGAGCAGTATGTGTCAGGCTTGGGGTCTGCCAAGCCAAAGAAGGCATACACGGACCTGAAGCTCCGCATCGAGGCCATTGTGTCAGAGTACGGTGTGAGCAGCATGCAGGACTACCTCAGGGGTCTTGAATATAACTTGCAAATGCGGGTGTAGTCTGTTGCACCTGTGGCTACGATGGCACACCTGTGTCTTCCTCGGCCTATATGCCACAGTCGGACCTGTGACATGTGCCCACACAAGCTACCACCATGGTTGTACCTTGTCCACTGTCTCATGTGCACTCATCTTCAGGGTGCCCCCACCCGTGACATGCCTCATGCCGCTACACCCTATAGCCTGCTGGCTCCACAGCTACGCTGGCTTCCCTCTTGCTGCCTGCTGCGCTGTGCCCACACACATGCATGCCTGTGCTGCTTCTCTCTTTGTCGCTGTCTCTGGGCCCCACCACTCTGGCCTGCCATCGCCACACCATATCTGTGCACTGTGTTTCCACTCTGACCACTGTTGACTGCCCCCCCAGGTGGTGTACCACATGTCGTGGTTGCTAATTGCCAGCTCCTGGCCACCTGCTTGTGGCTATGGCACCTGCTCTCCCATCTGTGCCTGGGCCCTGCTGCCTCCTCTTGTCATCAAGTGGCCTCCTGGCCTTCCCGTTTGTGCCCTTCTCATGTCTCTGTTCTCAGTCTCTGTGCATCACCAACCCCCCTGCCCTCCACAGTGTTGTGCTGCTGTCTTGCATTCCCGCCCCCTCCTTGTGTGCTGCCACACTCTGCTCTGGCTGTCTCCCCATGTTGTGTCTGTGGTCCGTTCTGATTCCCGTCCTCCACCGGTCACCTGCTGCATGTCCCCTGTGTTCCCCTGCATCTCTGTGGTGGTGCCGTTGCAGGGTTTTTTTGTGCTGGCTGTTGCCATTCTAATGCTTGCCCTCCATGCATATGTGTCATTTTGGGTTTCATGGTATTGCCATCGCCCTTCGGCAGGTCACCCTGCTGCGGCCACCCTACTCATATAAAACCCTCTGGGCTCCATTTAGCTATATATATAATGCTAATGTGTGTTTTATCCACTCTTGCCAAGGTGGGCTAGCTTGGTTCCATCCCCACTTCAGTGTATTAGCTGTAAAGAAAGTGTGGTAGAATATCACTGGGTTTAGCATGTTTAGTCCTCCTTCCTTATTTGGTAGATATGTGAAATCTCTTTGAACAGGGTGTAGGTGTCAGCCCCATATCATTTGAATGAAGATGCTCAGCAACCTCATCTGTAAGTGTATGGGGGGGTGCATATATAGCTACGGTATGTAAATATTGGTAATAATAACTTTTCTACGATTAGTACCCTTTTCTTCTTAATTAGTTTCCAAGACTTCCATATTCTGACTTTAGCCTCACAGATTGCTAGTTTCTTGTCCAATTTTAAGAGTGAGAGGTCCCCTCTTCTAAACCAGATTCCCAGTAGTTTTTGTGGCTCATGACTTATGGTTATCCCTGCGATATCTTTTGGTAGGTCCTGTTGGTCTCCTAATGGGATGCATATGCTTTTGGCTACATTCAGTTGTGCCCCTGATATTCCTGAAAAAGTGTGTATACTGCTGGTAGCCCTTTCACCTGATCTAATGTCCTTTAGGAAAAGGCACATGTCATCTACGCGCACCATTATTTTAACTCGATGAAGCCCTGTTGCAGGAGCAAGCCCTATGATCTGATAATCTCATTTTAATTTGTCGGATTAGAGGGTCTAAAGCAAAAGTATACAATAAAGGACTCAGAGGACATCCTTGTCTAACTCCAGTTTTTAAGGCAAATGTTTCTCCCAATTGTTCATTTATTGATGGTATAACACAGGCCCCTGTATAAAGACTAATAATCCACTGGACCATTTTGTTTGGTATTCCATATTCTGTTACCACTTGTAGTAGGTATCCATGCCCTACTCAATCAAATGCTTTAGTTTGATCTAGAGACACCTCAAATCCCTGAATCTAATTTTTATTACTGTGTTTGAATATCTCTCTTAGTAAAACAAGAGTGTGCTGTATAGTTCTATTGGGTATTGCACATGTTTGTGTTGAATCTATTACATTCCCTATGATAGATTGCATTCTTTTGCATAAGATTTTAGCTAATATTTTGTACTATGTGTTTAATAAGCTTATAGGCTTCCAGTTTGAGATGTTATGTTTTTCACCTTTTTTGTAAATATATGTTATAATGGCTTTCCCAAAATCCAGATATCCTGTCTCCGTCTGTAACATATAGTTAAATACAGATGTTAAAATTTCACTTAGTTCCTGTGGATATTTTTTATAAAACTCACTAGTTAGGCCATCCAGTCCTGGGGATACACCCGTATTCAGACTTATTATTGTCTGGTATACTTCTGCTGTAGTGATTGATAAGTCTAACTGTTCCTTTTGTTCTATTCCCAATTGTGGAAGTGGTGTTTTTATATACTGTAATTCAACAAATTTCCAGCCTCATATCCTGTGTCCAAAGTTGTGCCTATAGTACCTTGAACCACCTGAAGCATTTCTACATCTGTTGTCACTAACTCATTATTCTGGTCATACAAGCCTGTCATTACAGTAGCGTCTAATCTTTGTTTGCACACCATATAGGGATCAAAAGCTAGCTGTTTTACTGTTCTCAATTTCATTTCAGCTTCTAGTGTCCTAGCTCTGTTGTATTGGTATTCAAACATTTGTTTTTTATGTATTTCCCCAATCTGTGTTTTGTGCCTAATTTGTTCTCTGGGTGGAAAGGGCATTGATCTGTAAAGCTGATTTCATAAACCAAGGTACTTCATATACTCTGTATTAGCTTTCTGTTTCTCATATTTAAGGAAGGTTTGTTTTAAATAATTTTTAGTGTCTTGCCACCAGTTCCATAAGTTTTCATAGCAATAGATGGTCGAGCATTTTGCCCCTGTTAGTGTCTCTATTTTAAGTTGAAGATCTTGTTGTTACAAAGGAGATGCATTTAACTTCCATCTCTGTCTGTACGTAAAAATTTTTGGGGGGGGGCGCGCTGCTGCTAAGCTAAATGATCCTATGAGTATCTGATGGTCAGAGAATTCTGTCAGCTATATGTCAAATTTAGTGGGTTTGAAATATTTTGAGACAAATAAATAAGCTATTCTTGTATCATATGAATGCCTATGGTATGAACACCTTGCATCTGTTTGTAAAAGTAGAAATGAGTCTTTCAAATCTTCAGTCTGCAGTATCTGCTGCAAAGAGTGTGAATCACAATAGAATTTTTTAAAGTAGTTGCCTTGTCTTTTGTGATCTATGATGCAATTTAAGTATCCTCCCCAGACCACATGCTTTCTGGTATATAAGAAAGGCCTAATGCTGTCAAACAGTTACATTTTTAATGCCTTAGTTTGGGGGGTGTAAGTGTTTATGAACCAATAGGTAAAATCCCTGATTTTGCAGTCCATGAGCAAGGCCCTACCTGGCGTAATATCTACCACCCTGATGACTGTAATATCCCAGCAGTTAAACAGAATTCCTATGCCATCTGCGGAATCAGTGCCAAAGGTCCAGTAAGACGCCCCCATACCCAGCCCCTTCAGACTTGTTCTACTTCAAAACGAGAGATCAATCTTGTCTCTTGTAAGAAAATAATGTCCAAATTGAGTTGTTTAAGATAGGGTAAAACTGAAATTCTCTTTGTGTAGTTTTTAGTGCTACAGGCATTAAAAGGAGGCTATACCAAGGGTTGCCATATGTGTTAGTCAGTGCTTATGGTGTATCTGCTGGTCTATGTTGTTTTTATAACTTCCTTTTCCTCCCTTTCTTTTTTTTTTCTTTCCCATTATTTCCCTTTTCTCTTCAACTTCCATTTCTGACATGACCTCGGACTCATTTGAGATGTCTGATTTTAAGTCACACTCTCCCCATTCTTTCTGTAATGGTGTGTAAGGGTTAAGGAGTGGCAGTGCAAAGGGAGCTGGTACTTGCTTCATTGTTGATCTCGTAACCCTTTTGGTCTTAAGTGCTCTACCTTTACCAGGGGATGGCATTATTTCTTCCTCGACCATTCTTGTTTTCTATTACTTCCTGTTGAGCCTGCAGTGTTCCTCCCTGTTTAGCTGCTGTCTTGTCCTGTTCAGTGGGGAGCTGGGGTGGGTCTGAAGTGGTACTAATTACAACCTGGTCTGTTACCCTGCCTTCATCATCTGTAGATTCTTGTACATTCTGCTCCATTGATGTTTCTGTTAGTGGAGGGAGAGAAGTATTTGGGGAAGGGGGGGTCCTTTTGTCCTGGGCCTTCTCCACTAAGTCATCCTTGTCCCAGCCTTCATTCCTTTTCCTCCTTGCCCATAGGCACTCCTGATAACCATGACCTGATTCATCACATACAGTGGGTTACACTTGAAAATATTTTCACACTACATGTTACCATGCCCAAAGTCCCCATATAAAGAGCATTTAATCTTGTCACATGTGCTACATAAGTGTGTTCTTTCCCCACACATATAGCATGCTTTGGGTTGTCCCACATAGAAACAAACTCCCTTGTCATTCACAAGAAAGAAACTATTTGAGAGGTGTATAATGTCTGTATTAACTTGAAACAATTTCACCTTAAACTTCCAGCCCCCTGTCCATATTCCCTCTGTGTCTATGATTGGTTCTGGGGGACCCAAAATGTCACACTTATTTTGTAACCAATAATAAATATCACTGACATTTACCTCCTCAGTTCTAAACATTATCGTAATATGTTTAACCTGGGGCTTTGTAAGAGGGATAGAAAAAAAAGGTATCCACAAAGAGGATTTTCTAACCACATTATATTTCAACCAGAACCTCTCTAAGCTGTTGCTAGATTTAAAACTAATATTAAACGTGTACTCTCCTGTCATATGTATTAAAACATATACCTCTGCTTCTACAAACTGTAGTGACTCTTTCAATAAGTGCTTAGCAGCGTAGTATCTGTCTGGGTGTTCTTGCAATCCCCCCCTATATTTTAGTCTCACAACGTTTTTCCATGGGGCTTGTTCAAATTTATTTTTAAATAAGTCTGAAAAGTTAATTTCATTAGACTGCCCTGTTGCTCCCCTTGTTTCTTGCCTGTCTGCCTGTGGGCCCATTCCTTCAGAGCTCCTAGTGGGGCGGCTGTCAAATCTAACCCTGTTGCCCTGGTTTGAGGTGCTGGTTGTTGAGTGTTATTAACAGCTGTATTTGTCCTAGTATTTTTATCTGGGGTCCCAGAAAAAGCAGTATTTGTAGTTTCCTGCAAGTTACTAGTTGATGTTGGTTCCTTTTGTTTTGAAGGATCCTCTGCTCGTCCTTGGTGTGTCTCCGCAGCAGAACTGATCAATGATGCTGTCTTCGGTAATGATTTTGCCACTGCGATTTCCTCTCAGTCGGCAATCCATTTGCTGCTGCTGTCCGTAACCCACCCAGAAGACTGCAGTGCTGTTTCTGTACTCCATTCATCCATGGGAAAGTTATTTGTATCTTGTTGGATTGAGAACTGTTTCTGAATTTGCTGAGAGGATGTCAGTGAGCGCGCTTTTCCTTGAACTGCCATGTTATCTCCAACCACCTGTTTTTCAGGAACAGCTGCTCTCATGTCTGAATCAGATGTGTTTTCTTTTGCTGTAATAGTGCAGACAACTCCATCGAGAGGTTCTTTCTCACTGTTAAAATGTATTGTAGTCATCTGAGGTACATGCTGCCTTTGTATATTTAACTGTTCTGTATTTTTTGCACTTCCTTTTGTACCTTCATTTATGCCGTTCTCTTTTCCTGTCAGAACCTCTTTATGAGTTGCACTGGATGGAGCATCCATAAAGATCAAATCTTCATCTTCTTTTGCCGCCTGACCTGGGTTGGAAGACACAAACTCAGCCTGCAGAGCTTCCATGTCCATGTCCTCCTCACAGGAATCCACCATCTTGGCTGGCACTGAACAGCGCCCCTGCCAAGAGTAGGGGAGTTTTATTGAAAAACAACAGACTACATTACATCACTTTCAGTCACTCACTCTTGCTATATACAGTTCATTCAGTGGCACAACTCATACAATAATACATTGCTATTTTATCTCTTTGACAAGTTTTTGAAGTCTTAGAAAATATTCCCTAGGTTTTTCCAAAAATGATGTACTATGTCTGGTGTGTACTTCATTTTATCTTTTTCCTTCACAGCCAGAATTGCATTTTCTGTTTGTTTAAATAATACAATATTTGTAATTTGCAATTGATGAAACAAATACTGGCATCTACTCTGCCACGTATAATATGTGATTACTGCAAATATAACATGCAATGTGCTAATATGAAAGATTTTCCAGATACCATCATAATCCCCTAAAATCAAACTATTATAATTTATCCTTCTTATGAATGGTCAGTTCCACCTTACTGCTAACTCTCCTCAAAACTGCACTGCCATGCGGCATTGGAAGGAAAAATGCTGCATTGTTTCTTCAATATTTACACAGTTTGGTCTAAAACATATCCTTTCCTGCATAGCTTTATGTTTCATGCAGCCTTTCACACTTAGTTTACCCTGGCACCATAACCACACAATATCCCATGTTACTAACGGCATCACCAGTAGAAAACAGGAAGTTATTATCCCTCTGTACAGACAGCTGGTGAGACCCCATCTGGAGTATTGCATGCAGTTCTGGAGACCCAGTCTCCGCAAAGACATAGACAGGATGGAAGCTGTCCAGAGGAGGGCAACTAAAATGGTGCAGGGTCTGCACCAGAAGACATATGAAGAGAGATAAAAGGAGCTTAATATGTATAGCCTCGAGGAAAGGAGAGAGAGGGGGGACATGATAGAAATGTTCAAGTACCTCAAGGGAATCAACAAAGTCCAAGAGGTAGCATCTTTCAAAAAGAGGTGTGCAAGAACAAGAGAGCACAATTTGAAGATGGGGCGGCTCAGAGGTAATTTAAGGAGTATTTTTCACAGAGAGGGTTGTGGATGCATGGAACGGCCTTCCGGAGGAGGTTGTAGAGTCAAAAACAGTGGTGGAATTCAAGCATGCATGGGACAGTCATAAGGCCATTCTAGGGGGTGGGGGTAGGAAGAAGTAGGCTGCTGGTTAAATAGGATCTGAAGCTTATCCAGTAAGTAGGGAAATGGGCAGACTGGGTGGGCCAAGCGGTCCTTATCTGCCGTCAAATTCTATGTTTCTATGTTTCTATGTTAGTATTGGAACCCTTGTATCTGTCAGGGCAGAAAGTGCCTGAGGCATTTTAGTAGGAGCTCATGCTGGAAATATGTATGCCATTTTTTGAATTGTAAATACTACATAATTGTACAACTGTTTCCATCCCAATGTTAACAGTTTTCCTTTATCTAGTTTCCACTGTCTTATTTTTCTTTAGTGAATCCACTGCATATTCAGGAATCCCAAACTTAGCATGAAGTTTGGATGATTCTTGTACCCATTTCTCCATATATATCTGATTGGCTCTTGCCATCCACTGTTACCAAATGTATTGTGGGGGAAAGCATACTGATGAACAGAAAGAGTAAATAAAAAAGGAGTGAAAAAACACTACAAGGTTTATCATGTTGACCCATCCCCCACATATGGCAAGTAAGTCATATCTCTCTTAACTGGGTTGATGCAGCTTCCTCATACCATCTGAAAAAAATTACTCTGTATCCTGGTTTCCAGTTGTGTTGGAGGAGCAAATACAAAGCTCAGGTAGGTGGAAATAGAGAGGAGAAACTTCTTAGTTATTAGAACCCTTTTCTTTTTCCCTAATTTCCATGACTTCCACATCTTTACTTTAGACTCACAAATCTTAATTTGGTTTGCCCAATTCAATGTAGTAGGGTCTTCTGGCCAAAACCATATCCCCAACACTTTCTGAGGGGAAGAATTAATTGTTATTCCTGCAATATCCCTATTTCCTTCTCTGTCATCGTGTTTGTCCCCCAGTGGGATTGCTACACTTTTGTGAGATTAAGCTCTGCCCCTGATATTGAGGAGAACTTCAGAAAGGTCTGTACTACCTGCTTTCCTGCAGTACATGAATTTATAAAAATACATACCTCATCAGCTGATATTTTTTCCATAGGCAAGGCATAGTGTGGGGCCAGCCCTATTTTTTCCTTGCCTCACTTAATTTGTAATATGATAGGATCTAATGCAAATGTATATAGCAGAGGACTCAAGGGGCACTCTTGTCTAACCCCCTTCCCCAATTTTACTATTTCTTCAAAAAGCCCATTAATTAGGGGCAAAAAACACGCTCCTTTGTAGAAGGTTTTGATCCAACCCACCACTCTGTTTGGTATGCCATATACCTTCAGAACCTGCAGCAGGTAATTATGTTCAACCCTATTTAAGGCCTTGGCTTGGTCCAAAGCTAATACATAGCCTGATAATTATTTTTTCTGCTATCTTCAAACACTTCTCTCAACATAAAGAGGTTATGCTGTATTTTTCTATGAGGAATAGCACAAGTCTGTGCTACATCTATAAGGTCTCCAGAAATTTTTTTCTGAATCTTTTTGCATGACATTTTTGCTACAATCTTATAGTCACAATTCATTTGACTAATTGGTCTCCAGTTTTTGATGTTGTGTTTATCCCCTTTTTTGTATATATAAAGTAATAATTACTTTCCCTTAGTTCTGGTATTTCTGATCCAGTATTAAGAATGTACCTAAAGACAGGATCCAGTAAGATACTTATTTCCTGAGCATATTTTTTGTAAAATTTGTTTGGTATTTCATGCAAACTGGGTATGGATCCCATGTTTAAAGTCTTGTTAGTATCAATTATTTCTTCTTGTGTAATAGATTTTTCTAGCTTTTTTACAATAATTATTACTTAGATGTGGCAATGGTGCTGTCATTATCAAGGCAAATCTGGCACTATTTTGAGAATTAGTGGAGAATTCCTTCTCCATGTGCTTTTGGGCTACTAATACCATATCAATGTCCATTTTAACTACTGTACCCATTGGTGTATATAAATCTGTCATTACTGTTTTGCCCAGTTATTGCTTACAGGCCATATATGGGTCTCTGGCAGGTTGTTTTTTTATGCCAAACCACATTTCAGCCTCCAGAGATTTTGCTCTGCTATACTGATAGGTGGCACTGACATTAATTTATATAATTGATTCCTATATCCTAGATATTTTATGTAGTCCGAATTGGATTGTTCCTTCCCATGTGTTACAAATAACTTTCTCAAGTCATTTTTTTGTGTCATATCACCAATCCCATAAACTGTCATAAAGACATCGAACTGAAACCCTAGCTGCTATTAAGGATTTTACCTTGTTGCTTACTTCCCTTATGTCTAGCATGGAGGTGTTCAGTCTCCATCTTTGTGGTTTTGAAAATAACCTTGGTGGTGCAATTGCCAAACTAAATAATTATTGTAGCAAAAAATGGTCCGAGAACTCTTTGGGTTTAATATATATCTTAATGGGTTTAGAATGTTGAGATGAAAACAAGAAATCAATCCTAGTTGCATGTGTATGTCTGTGGTAAGTTACACCACTGTTTGCTTTAAGTGACCTATATGCATCCACTAGATTTGTGCCATCTATTATGTTTTTTAATGCCTGGGAGTCACAATATATTTTTTCTCTGAATCCCCCTATTTTATACTGAGGCTACAATTAAAATCTTCACCCCAAATAGCATGCTTTCATGTATAGAGGTATGGTCTAATTGCCTCAAATAATTCTATTCTGGATGCTTTAGTCTGCAGGACATGAATGTTAATGAACTTAGAACACAGATCCCTATTATGACAATCTAATATCAGTGCCCTCCCTGGTGATACATCTGTAACCCTTGTAATTGAGAATTTTGTCCCCCTAAAAAGAATTCCTACCCCATCTGCCACATCCTCCCCAAATGCACAAAAAGATGGTCCCCAAACTCAACTTCTTATTTGTTCTGCTTCAAAAATAGAAATGAATCTTGTTTCTTGCAAAAACACTACCTCCTTGTCTAGTTGTTTGAGGTATGGCAAAATTGCTGTCTTCTTTTTGTAGTTTTTTAAACTACATACATTTAAGGATGCTATTGATATAGTGGTCATAGATCTATTATACTAGAGGGTGATGGCCTACCTTCGCTTAGTCTCCCTATATACCCTTCTGCTGTTTCATTTTTTTTTTCTTCCCCTTCTATTTTTTGTTTCCATAGGGATCTCCTTTCCTCCTTTCATCATCCTCTACTTCTGATAAAATCTCTGTTCTATGTGAGATGTCTGAGTCATGGACCAATCCCCCCCCTTTTGTAGTGGGGGAGAAGGAGTTTTGGGTGGGCACAACAAATGAGGTTACTGTGTTTTTTGTTGAGGCTCTGGTCACCCTAAGGGTTAGCTGTGTCAATTTTCCTGCTGTCTGGTGAATACTTTGTTCTCCTAAAGGCTCCTCCCTATCCTTAATGTCAGCCTGCCCTTCTATTGTTTCCTGCAGATTTTTCTCTTCTTGTCCTCCCTGCTCAGGGGTAGATTCATGGCATGCTCTGCTGTCTTCCCTATCCCTGTCTTCTGAGTTACTTCTATCTTCTCCCCTTGTGTTGTCTGCTTCTTCTGGTTCTGAATGATTTTGATGGGAGATGGTTTGATTGGGGGGGGGGTTGTACACTCTGGGCCTTGTCTCTGCACTTGTGCATTCTGTACTAAACCATCCTGTTCCCAGCCTTCCCTTTGGTTGTGTCTAGCCCATGGGCATTCATGAAAAGCATGCCCTTTTTCATTGCACAGGTTACATTGAAAGATGTTTTCACAAAGATCACTGGGATGTCCATACCCCCGCCACACAGAGAACATGTTAACATGTCGCATGTACTGCTTAGGTGTGTTCTTGCCCAGCACTTGTAGCAGGCCATAGGTTGTCTTCCTTAAAAGCACTCTCTATCTTTGCCACCCAAAAACCTATTAGGTAGGTGAATTATCTCTGAATTAACTTGAAACAGTTTTACTTTAAACTTCCAGTCTCCTGTCCACATACCCTCAATGTCTATAATAGCCTCGGGGGGCCCAAAATGTCAGAGCGATTCTGGAGCCAGTGATAAATGTCACTGACATTTACCCCCTCATTTCTGAACATTATTGTTATCACTCTTATCATGGGTTTTGTCGAGAGTATGGCATAGAAAGGGGTCCAAAAAGGGGACTGTTTTAAGGTATTATATTTCAGCCAGAAACTTTCCAACCCTGCATTTGTTTTAAAACTTATATCAAATGTGTCCTCCCCAGATGTGAATCAGTGCATACATATCTGCAGCCATAAATTGCAATGAGCCTTTAAGTAACTGTCTTGCTACATAATATCTGTCTGGCTGCTGCGGGAGGCTTCCCCTATACCTAAGCCTTACTGCATTTCTACATGGTGCCTGTTCTATTTTTTGTTTCAATAGTTCAGACATTGTAAAACTCCTTCTGTTTTCAGAATTACTCCTTGTTCTTTCATCATGTCTCCCCTCATCCCCTGAAGCCCTTCTTTCATTTCTTGTTGCATTGTCATTCACAGAATTCCTGTTTGCCTCAATGCCCCCCCCCCAAAGTATCAGGCCTTTCCTCACAGTAAGTTTGATTAGAGCTCTTCTGCGTCTCTTTCCATTGTGGAGCCCCAGTTGCAGTTGACTTTTGTATCTGCAGTCATTCTCCAGAGCTCCGGTTTTAGTTTTGTTGTTGATCCTCTTGCAAATTTTCAGTGGCAGACATCTGTTGAGTGCATTCTGGTTCGACCCAATCTGGGTCCGGGATCTAAATCCCATTGGTGCCCTGAGCCCATCCCACATTTTGCGAAATTGCATCTGCTGTCCAGAGTTCCTCAGTCGGCTGATCCTGTTTTTTTATCCCAAACTGTTTTTGTATCTTGTATCTGTATTTTGCAAACTGTGTGAGAGGCCTTTCGGCACCATGCACTTCTGCTTAAAGTTGGACCAGCATAACATTCTGTGGTGATTTGCAGATGCAGCCCATGATGCTTTGCATTGTGGGGGCATGTGTGATTGTGTATTTTCTTGAAACTTGGCTTCCCAGCCAAATGCCCTTTGGGGTAACCCTTGCCTCAGTGTTTGTACACAGAGGTTCTTTGTTTTTGTATCTGCTGCATCACTGACAGCGCAGATGTGCTTGCCACATCACTGTTTACCACCTGTTCCATGTCATCTCCCAGAAGCTGCTTACTCCTGGCAGCCTTCTCTTGTGCCCCAATCACCATGTCTGGGTTCAGGTAATTACTTGAGTCTCCCAGCATAAAGATCTCTGTAGTCACTTGCAGTCATTCCCTCATCTCAGTGCTCTGCTCATCCATTTCTCCATCATTATTCTGTTTATTTTTGCTCAGCAATGCATTAGTCTGTTGACCTACCGCTTGTACCACGTCATTCACTTCAGCAATTTCCTCCTGCTCACTGTGTGCAGAGTGTAGAGACACCACTTCAGCCTCCACATCCATCTCCTCCATTCCCAGTTCCTCCATCTTGGTGTACAGAGGTTCCTCCTGCTGACAGAGATGGGGAATGTTTTTATTAGAAAAAGAAAATAACAAAATAAATGTCATACAATCAATTATACGTCATGTATCAGCAGGAAAAAATAATCAATTTTTACAAAGTCCAAAGAAAAAAAGAGAAAAAAAAGGATGAAAAACAACACTTGGTACAGCTATGTCATTATTACACACAATTTAAGGAAGAACATCCAATATCCAGTCACAATATTTCCATAAATTCCTGAACTTATGCTTTGGAAGAAGGCCTTGCTCTTTATAATAAATTTATTTCAAATGGATTACTATTTGCATTAAAATTTGATCCACAGTGTGATCCTTTTGTTACAATAAGAATGCACACCTAGCTTGCCATAAATAATATCTGCACATGGAAAAAATGAGTCTTATTGTACTTTCATGATACTTGTGAAAAGGAAATCGGTATAAACCCAACACTACTTGTTCATAGGTGAACTGACTAAGGTACCCATCTCCCTAAACATTCTTCACATGAGACCTGAATTGAATGGAAAAGGGGCAATACATAAAAAAATGTTCCATTGTTTCTGGTATGCCGTCGCATGAGGCCCCAGGGCAAACTTTTTACTGAACCATTTTATGTTTGTGGTTGTCTCTGACCCCCAGCCTCCTGTGACAAGAGACCCATGTCAATTCCCAGACATTCAGGGGGAGGCTCTTGTCAGTCAATTGATAAAATATAGGCGAGAGCTCAGTTTCATGGTTCAAGAGTTTACTCGGGGTTTCAAAGAATTTTGTGTGGAGTATTTCCTGATAAAGAGTTTCCCTAGAAGCCATCTCAAACTCCTCTTATGTGACCTGCCACTGCTTTAATTTTTCACAGGCTTGGTGTAGATATGAGGGTAACTGTAAAAGTTTTAGCTTCTTTGGTGGAAGAAAGGGTGGTGGCCGCCAAGCATTAAAAAATTCCTTCAACCAAAAGGTAGTGAAACCATACCAAAATGTTATTGTTTGGGAAGGAAAAAACAAATTCTTGTACCAAAAAATAGAAAAAAACAATAAAAGTTGGTGGACCATACAAACCCCTCCCTGCCCATAGTCATAATAGGTGTGCATCCGTTTAATGGGGTTCAAACAGCTCCCCCAAAACCTCAGAAAGAAAACAGTAATAATTTTTGGCTCTAAATCTAATGGTGGGGTGGGGGGTATTACCAAGGTGTAAAGTCAAGTCACTCTTTTCCTTTTTGATATTGTTTTTGCCTTACATGAATTCACCATAAATTTTGCAGTTTGGAGTGCTTTTAACCAGTTAAGATGGTCATCATCCTGACTACCAAACTGGGCTCCTAATATTTTCTTTTGGGTTGTAGTTATTTGAATATTTGCAAAATCCTGTCTGACCTGAGGAGTTTCATGAAATGAGAGCAGGAAACTGTAACTTTTATTACAGTTAAGGTGAGAGCCTAAAACATGTTCAAAATCCGTAATTATTTGTACTAAAAGGGAGGGGTCTAGTTCTACTGTGGTGCAGATACTTACATCGTCTGCATAAGCCTGAGCAAGGGGCACAGAAGTGCCAACCAGAAATAATAAATGGGAAATGCTTGGATGCTGATTTAAATTTTCCAGGAGATTTGAAATACATAGAGTAGCAGGCTCAGGGGACAACATTGCCTGACACCTTTAACGCTGTGAAAGGGGCTATCCATTTTCCCATTAATATACGACACAATTATCTTTGTGGAATAAAGTAACTTTATCCAGTTAATGAATTTATTGGGAATTTGATAATGATATAAAGCCTGAGACAGATAGTTGTGATCCACTTGGTCAAAGGCTTTCTCTTGGTCCAAAGAAAGCACCATCCCCTGGGAACCTGGAGAGATTCTATTAGAAAAAACATCTCTCAGCAGCACTAAATTCTGAAATAGTGACCTGTTTGGCAATGCACAGGACTGAACTGGAGCTATTGCCTGTTCTGCAATAGGGATTAACCTGGTAGGAAGGACTAAAGCTAAAATTTTGTAGTCGATATTTAAGAGACTAATAGGTCTCCAGTTCTTTAAATCACATCTGTCTCCTTTCTTGTACAATAATACAACCAGTGCATTCAATATCTCTGTTGGCAGTGTGTTAGAGGTTAGACAATCAGTAACCACATCTGCCAAAATTGGAGCCAAAATGCGTCTAAATTCCTGAAAGAATTCTACAGTTAGCCTATCAGAGCCCATGGCAGTATTCTTTCATAGTCTTTGAATGGCAAACAAAATATCCTGTGGGGTAATTGCAGAAAGTAGGGTCTCTAGGTCTTAAGGGGCTATCTGGGGTAACTTAATATCTTGCAAGTAAGAGGGATTTATCTGTGCAGTAGATGGGGTACCAAATAAATCATGTAAATAAGTTTGGACCGTACTTTCAATGATTTTAAAGTCTGAGGAAAGCCTATTAGTCCATGGATCTATAACCTCATTGAGCCAAGTATGCTGCCCATGAGTTTGACAGCTTTTAAATATGTCTATTGAGGGTTTGGTGCCCTTGCGTTCCAAACTGGGCCTTGAGTTTTAAAATGGTAGCCCTATTGTACTGAAATTGAAACATTTCTTTTTTTATTGCCTGTATGCTATCCTCTAAATCTACCCTCAATTCATTGGCTCTGGAAATAATAAAGAATAGCTGTTCCCTCCATTTCAGGTAATGTAAATACTTTGTCTTGGATTCATTTTTTGCAATGAACAAAAAGGAGAATTTTAGGTTCGGCTTTGTGTCCACCCACCAATCAGATACAGACTCAAAAGCTTCCAAAACTGAGAATCTAGTTGCAAAGAAATCAAGGAGTTTTTTCTCAGTGAATGGGTGAAAAAACAAGGAATTATTTAGCTTCCATCTACCTGTTTTTTTTGAAGGGGTCCTAGAGTGGTGGGAAGAACAAGTTAACGATACTGCCATATGGCCGGATGTCTCACATGGTATTGTTTTGGCATACTGTACTGGCACATTTTTTGACAAAAACAAGTAATCAATTTGGTTAGCTAGATCCCCTTTGTAAGAGTCTTTGCTGCAATAGAATGCTTTACCATGTATCCATCATATAAATTATCTGTGTCCAATGTTAATTTTAAACAGTTGGTGTCCACAAATATTTTTTCATGGTGCCCCCCCCCTTGTCAGTTAAGGAGAGGGGGCAATTAAAATCTCCTCCAAACACAATATGCCTATTTAAATGTAAGTAAGGCTATATTGATTTAAATAGTGCTGAGCGTGAAGCAATGCTCTGTGGAGCATAGACGTTTATAAACCTTAAGGGAAGTTTCTCAATAACTGCATCTAGTAACAAAGCCCTTCCTGGTAGATATCTAACACTCTGTACACTGAGACCTGGGAACCTTTAAATAATATGCCTACCCCATCACATTTATCTAGGCCTTGTGACCAGTAATATGGGCCTGATGTTCAGATATTTGTTACTTGGGCAATTTCATGCACAGTTTTTAAATGGGCATCCTGCAGAAAAAACACATTGTTTGGCAAGTCCTTTAAGATTTGAAGGGTAGTCAGCCTCTTCTGATGTGACTTTATACTGCAAAAATTTAGGGAAATGAATTTTAAATGCTGAGTACCCATCATATCTTAAAGAAAAAAAAATGTTCTTATTTCTTCCGGACTTTTCCTTTTTTCCTTACTTTAGCCTCTATTTGTGGTTCTGACACAGAATCAGCTCATGAGGATACCAAGGAAGAGTCTGAACCTACATCCTCATTGTCCCCCCATTGTCTTTGTTTTGTCAGGGCCTGGTACCTATTTCTGGTAACTATCTGACATGTGGGGGTTGGGGAGGCCTCTGCTTTCCTTTTGCCTTTGGCTTCTTGAAAGGGTAAGGGATCCTCTGGTGGGGGGGGAAGCATTCCATTAGGCCTGAACTCTTCCTGAGAGACAGTGGGAGCATCCTGCATAGGGGTTTCTATTTGTCCCTAGCCTTGTTTCTGTTGTTGAGGGGGGATATTAGGCACTGAAACCTCTACAGAAGGTGCTGCTTGAGCATTTAAGGCCTGTCCTTGACAGGCTTCTATAATGCTGACTGGGTCCTGAACAACACTGTCAAGTCCATTATGAGCTGCCCAAGGGCAGGTTTTATAGGAGTGGCCTTCCTCATCACATAAATTTTAGTGAAATGGATTTGGACAACCCAAACTGACGTCACCGTATTCCAAACATAAGTTGCAACCAGGTTTATCACAGACAGAACTTAGGTGAATATTGGACCCACACTTATGGCAAGTTTGGGCTGTCTAGCATAAAAACATAACCCCCTGTCCCTACCTATATAAAAACTACTTGGGAGATGGAATATGCCAGAATCAGACTGCTTATGCTGTACTTTTACCCTCCAATTGCCTGTCCACACCAAATCTTCATCTAATATGGGGGAAGGTTTATCCAGTACCGTGCAACTCTGCTACAGCCAGTACTGCACATCAGCTATATTGACCCCTTCACTCATAAATAAAAGCGTAACCATCTTAATAGTAGGCTTAGTTAATGGGACAGGAAAGCACTTTTTCCATAAAGCAGAATGTTGTACCATAGGATATTTTTCCCAGAATTTCTCTAAGGTAACACAGTTCTTAAAACTAACATCAGATATAAATTCCCCTTTTACATGAATGCAGGCAAACAGTTCATGAGGGTAGATTCCCATAGTTTCTTTTAACATTTTATGTAATACAGTTTTCCTATCTGGTATGTCAACTGGGGCCCCATTAAACTTAAGCCTTACAGTGTTTGTGCGGTGTGAAGGCTCACCAACATTCTTAAATAAATCAACCAGGAAAAAACATTTGGGTTGATTAGCTGTGCTAGAATTTTTTCCTGGAAAGTTGTCCTCAGCAGGTTCTGTGTCAGTTGCAGGGCCCTGTGCAGACGCTGATTGTGAGGTATCTTGATTGCATTCAATGAGTGCATCATTGGAAACAGTAACTGAATGCTGAACAGTTTGCTCTGACTTCCACGAGGTTTCTGGGTTCTGGGCAGATGTTTGATGATTTTCCTCAGAGGACTGCATTATTGCTGAAGCAGAAACAGGTCCTGGGGAAATCCAAGCTTTGTTAGTATCGCTTTGCTGCCATCCTGTTGCTCAAAGAGCAGCCTCGGGGGACCAGACTGGATCTCCAAATCCACAGGGAGCATCTCTCCCTTTTCGAAGTGCTGACGTGGTGCCACTGCTGGCTTTAGCAGAAGCTGTTGTAGCGTCAGCTGTGTCAGATGTTGTGGGGAATTGGGAGGGAAATGATAAGGCTGTCTTGCTGTTTTCAGAGACTGAAAAATGTTCAGCAATGAAATCTGTAGTTTTATCTCCTCCGTTTGTCCCATTTAAACATGTTTGCATTTCAGCAGTATTGGAACTATTGTTTGGCTTTTGGCACTCAGAATTAACACTGATAGAGCTTCCAGCCTGATTTTTCTCTGCAGTTTCCGTCAACATTTTATCAATTAGCTCCTCAATTATTTGGTCTGCACTTGCCATAGCAGTAGATTGTTGACTAGTAGAAGCAACAGCATGAATGTTAATATTTGTAACAGGGAGCACAATTTCTTGAAAACCCTCTAGTTCTTGCTCCAGATCTTTAACTTTTTTTAACAGTATAGATTTTTCTTTCAGCAGGGATTTTTTAATCTTACCAGAGTTCTTTTTTCTCAGATGTGCCTTGCATTTTATTTCCTTTCTGACAGGCCGTCTGTGGACTTTCTGTCTCCTGTGCTGCAGCCAGGAAGGCTTCCATAGATTCTGTAGCTCCAGACTCTACCATGCTGCCCTTTTGTGAAATAGGAGCAGGAGAGAAGGCCTGCTTCCCTACACCACACACATCCCTCTCCTCTACTTCAGCATTTCCTACTCCTCCTCCTCCTCTGTCCGGCTCCCATCGGGGCTCCTCCATTCTGCTTCCAGGAAATCAAGCCCCCTGCTGGCAGAGTAGAGGAATTTACCCGGTGCCCTGGCCAAATGTCCCCCATTCATTGGAAATACCACCAACATCTTAATCTGGTTCAAGGTCAGTTGGCACTCATCTGTGTGGGGGGGTCAAGGGGAAGGGGCAGCTGCAAGTGTGATGCTAACTGCATACTCGAGCAGACTTGATAGACCGTGCTGCCTGTTTCTGTTGGAAAGTAGTAAGTAAGTAAGTAGGTAACTCAGTATCTAAGCAAACTATCTCAGCCTCTCCTATTGAAGAGGTTTTGTGTTGCCCACAGCCATGCTGTCAACCTCTAACCTCCCTGTACAGGCTATTTATGGGGGCTGTGCCCTAGCCACAGTTAAAGGCTCAGGTCCAGTAAAGTGCAGATTTAGACGCTACCCTGGACTCTGAGGCCTGGCACATTGCAATCAAACATGTGCATGCATGTTTCAGTTATAACAGAATAAGAAGAATACAGAATAATATCTTGTATAGAACATGCTACACACCAGAGCAGTTGCACCATTACAGGTCTTCCTTGATCCCTCAATGCCCTAAGTGTTTCATTGAAAAAATGGGACTTTATCCATATGGTGCTAACCTGTATCAAGGCTGCCACATTCTGGAAGTAGGTCCACAGTCTTGTGGAGATAGTTATGAAGTTTCACTTGTCTGTCTCTCCGTCTGTCTGTATGTTGGATATGGAGGACCTATAACATCCTCCCAATAGTAAAGGGATGAATTGGATGTTGTGGGATATAGCCAGAAAAACAGTGGCTCAACAGTGGATGAGTGCTTCACCCCCAACTCTGATTCAATGGGTTAATAACATGTTATTCTGTGTGAAGCTGGAAAACTATCACTACAATGCTAAAAGTCGAGGAAGGTAGTTTAAGGTAATATGGGACCCGTTAGTTAAAGCCATAGAGAACAATATTGTCCCAGTGTAATTGTAAGTAATTTCCATTAATGTAACTATGATTATGATTCACTCCCATGCAAACTCCCAGCAAACTGTTTTGCATGTATGTTCTTAAAGTGTGGATTTAAGATGATGTAAACTATTGACCTTCTTTCATGTGCTAATTGATGCCATCTGTTATATTCATTCATAATGTAATGCCATATTCTAAATGATGTGTAAGCCCCCCACTCCCAGTGTCTAGGGGTATGCCTGATGATAACTTGATGGGAGGAGGCACTATACAGGCCAGGAGACACAATCCAAGAAAAGAAGAAATGGCTTATTACCTGGTTGACTTTGCTAGATTTTGGGGCAGGCACACATTGAAGTTCTTGCAATGAGCTGCAGGAGGCAAGTTTAGTAAGCAGACACAACCTGCATAATTCAGATGGATTACATTCACTGTCCTTTCCAGAATCAAAGGTGCAAAAAACAGATTTAATGAACCAGAAAATCAAACAGCCACTCTATGGAGCACAGTGGTAAATATACATGGTGAGGACACTTCATAGGCAAGCTCCTGCCCGTATACTCTGCAATAGTCATTTTGGTCAAGAGACTTAATTTATTTCATGCAGCGCTCTCTTGAGCCAAAAAGGCTACATTCCTAGCAGCAGCTATACTGTGGACCAATATAGGCCACACTTAGAGGCAGAAAATACTTAGCAACACTTCCATTTCAAATCCCTTTCTCTCTCTTCAAATTTTTAGAGGCACTTAACTATTTTCACTTTCTTTACTCTCAGACTGGACAAATGTAGGGACTATGACTGCATGAGATGTTTCTACTGTCCCAATCCCTCTCAGTACAAGGCCTTACTTTACATTTTCTCCTCGGGTGGGGGGTTACTTCACGACTTTCAGATCTTTCCCAGTCATAAACTTGGTATTCTTTAGCAAGAACCAAACCACAGAAGACCTTCCCGACATTCAATCACTGAAGCCACATGCCTAAACTGGCTTTCCAGGGAATTCTGCATCCTGACCTAGAAACCAACAGCACCTCCACTCCTGAAGTGATTCCAATACCTGGACTGTCCTCACCAAGGGGAATGCTGCTTGTGCCACCCAGAGCACCCGGACAGTCTGCCACCTCACCTGGGATCCCAATCAACTGTTCCCTACATGGACCTCTCCCTGCCTCCACCAGCTGCCCAACTGGAGAGTCTCATCACTGTAGTGGCCACTGGCCAGTGGAAATGGCATAGCATTGCCACCACTATGCCCACAACAGTTCAGACTGCCACCTCTGTACCATGCCTAAGAAGCCAGAGCAGGCATGCTAACAGAAAACACACTGACCCTCACAGCTTCACATGCCCACAGGTGAGACTACTTGAAACATTGGGCACCCATCAGAGCTTACCCTACCAAGGTGCCGAAGTTCCCTTGGTGGGTCTCCAAAAACGTTCTTTCTCCCTGAGCTCCAGCTCCCAAAATGCACTGACAGGCCCCATGTGTTGTTCCATGCTCCCCTTCAGACTAGAGCCCAAACTGCCACTCATTATCTCACGCAGGTCTTCAAGGGAGAGGGGCCGGGGTGGCAAGTGACACACCCCTGTCCTGCCGCAGCCCTCCAGCCGGACTTGTGGGCAGAACCCCTGAATCTTCTCTCCCTCACTACCCCTTGGAAAATGGGTCCACCTGTCAGCAGCAAGCAATCCCTACATTACAGGGTGACCCACCCATTGGCTTCCATGGTCACCTGCCAGGAACTACAGCGGAGGAGTCCCTCCTTCCTTACTACTCATTCTCTCTACTCTAACTATTCTCCAAATTTAATAGAGAACTGCTGCTGCCAAGAATGGGTACAATGAATTTCTACAATTCCCCTATAGAATAAGCATAACTATAACAATTGGTAACAGACCTTGAACAGGATTTGTAAATTTTAAACTACTATGGTACTAGTAAGCATTTTTAACATCCTCCTAATTCAAAACAAGAATTCCCCCTCATACTTTAACCGCCATCCATATGCTCCACCAACTCTCACCACCACCAAGCACACTTCAAGCACACTAACTTCATACTTCTGACTATAAAAGGATAAAGATCTCCATTATAAAATGTCTATATGATACATATATATTTTTTCCCCATTCATTTTCATCATTCCTTATTTTTTTTCCCAAAACACAGAATCAGAATGTCATTGATTTAGGATCAGATAAGTCAAACCTCTGAAATATTTTAAAACACATCAACAATAACTATAAGGGGTTGATCTCACCCAATCTCCAATGTGAGGTCCCAAAGTTGGTCAGTCCTGCAGTGTTCTCCAAAACTGCCATCAGCACCATGGAGCAGATTTCAAACAGTCTTAGACATTCTCTCTAGGGCAGGATGACATGGGTTGAAATTACTTTAAGTGAAATACAGCTTGGGGTCTGACTTGGTGCACTCCTCTTTGAAGGCATTATCACAGATAACGTAATATTTTGTTTTTTGACCGTCCAAATCCTGGACCTTGGCAAATGTTTCAAGCAGAGTCACACCAGTCCATACAGTTGATAAAAACATCTGTTTGACTCTCTCATTGGCTTCTTGCTTGTGTCCTCATAAATCTACTGCACTCTCATGGCTCTTTGTGTTAACTTTGTCCAAGTCAGCCTGGAACACCCCACGCTCTTGTTTCTCCTCGATCACATCCCAATTACGTTCAGACAGATGAGGGTCATTTTCCCTAGGATACTCTTTCCTAATGAGGCAATGGACTCAGCTCTTAGCCGGTGACCAGTCAGGCATACCCTTCAACAGTCAATTCTCCAAAGTATACTTGAGATAGTGGGGGTCAGAGGATCGGAGAGTGTCCATGTCCTTACAGCTCTGGATACAAATCTGCCACAGCTGAGGAATATTACCTGGAAACCCTTGACTAGTGAACTGCTAGAGCTTGGGACTATCCCATTCCCATAATTGGTCCTCAAAAGTATAGTCCTTATATGGCACATCAAGTGGACAGGGTACAATATATTCTTGGTCAACTCCTGCACTAGAGTCTCCCTGTAGATGATTTCTTCCACCACCACCCCAAGACATTGAGTTACTGGGGCATCCACAAACTCTATATTTCATCACAGGGCCTGCTGGTGCATGGTGTGGGCCAATCACAAGGGACGCAAATGGCTTGGTTCTACCTGCCACCCCACTGTTTCTCCCTCTGCCATAGGGAGGGTGAGACCCTGCGGGAGGTGAAGGGTTGGGTAGACATCTATCACCCCTCACTCCCTTAGTTGTCTCATTAACAACAGTCCCCACTAGTTGCCAGTTGTCCAGACTTGATGAGGACTCACTCATAAGGGCAGATGTGGTAACCATACTCTAAATAGGCTGATACTCGATAGCAGGTCAACCTGGAAAAACTGCACCATTGCTTGCGCAGTCCAAACAAACAGGGGGAACCTTCACTACACCCCAAAAATGATGGCAGGTCACACTGTTTTCCTTCATCCCTCCTTTTTGGACAACCTCCCATAGCCATGAGAGCAAAGATACAGGACCATCCAGCTGCCATCTCCCGATGCTTCAGCCATGGTGCTATTAACAAAGTTGTTAGAAAGTGGATTGGTAATGTCCAGGTCCAAAACCAATGGCTATCTTCATCCTCTAACAACTTGTGGTGCAGTTACTGGGTTAAAAAAATGGCACCCCTTACTCCAAGCAGCATGATCTCCAGTTTCAGCTTAACAGCCTTCAAATAATTAAAAGGGATCCTAACATTCTGCATACATTAAAGGCATGCTAAACAGTTTATGTCTCAATGTCATCCTCCATCAAGGCATGGAATGGCACAAGATCATAATGACATCTACAAAACATGAAAGCCTCCCTGCAGCTCCCAAAAGTTAGTCCAGGCAGGAAATTGCTATGCAAAACAACTCCTCAAATTCCAGATGAGCCCCGATGTCTGTAAGCCACTCACTTTCAGTGTCTAGGTGTATGCCTGATGGGAACTAGGTGGGAAGTGCACTGTACAGGCCAGAAAACACAATCCAAGGAAAACAGAAATGGTTCATTACCTGGTTCTTCTCATGGAAGTGAATTGGCTTTGCTAGATTTTGGGGGCAGGCATGCATTGAAGTTCTTGTAATGAGCTGCAGGAGACAAATTTAGTTAGCAAACACTTTTTACACAATTCAAATGGATAAAATTCATTGTCCACTTCAGAATCAAAATGCAAAAAACAGATTTAATGAACCAGAATGTCAACCAGTCACTCCATGGAGCATGGGGTACTGTAAATATACATGGTGGGGACACTTCACAGACAAGTGCCTACCCTTTTACTCAACAACAGTCTCTCTGACCAAAATACTGAATTTATTTGATTCAGCATTCCCTTGAGCTGAAAGGGCTACATTCCTGGCAGCAACTATACTGTGGGCCAATACAGGACACACTTAGAGGTAGAGAATACTTAGCAGCACTTCCATTTCAAATCCCTTTCTGTCTCTTCAAATTTTTATCGGCACTTAATTACTTTTCACTTTTTTTACTGTCAAACTAGACAAACTTAGGGATTAAGACAGCATGAGATGTTTCTACTGTCCCAGTCCCTTTCAATACAGGGCCTTATCTTACACTTTTTCCACTAGGTGGGGGATTACTTCGATAGGAGCATTTTCAGGACTTTCAGATCTTTCACAGTCATAAACTTGGTGTTCTTTAGCTAGAACACTCAATCACTGAGGCCATGTGCTTAGACTGGATTCCCAAGGAATCCTGCATCCTGATCTAGAAATCAACAGCACCTTTGCTCCTGCAGTGATTCCAATATCTGGATAAGGATGCAGTGAAGTTTCATTTCTCCGGCAAAATCAGGAATTTCGCTGTTCAAAATATTTCACGAAATTTAAGTATTTTGCCAGAATTTCGTCGGTGCAAAATGCAGAATTTTGTATATAATGTTAAAGAAAAAGTGTTTTCCCCTTCCCGAAGACCCCACATCCCTGATGTCCAGTGGTCCCATCCTCCTGACCGATTGCTGGCATGTAATAGAAATAATTCCCCCCCTGCTGAGATTCAGCTCAGTCCCCCATAAACATAATTTTAAATAAAATTAATTTCCCTGGTGGCTAGTGGCCCCATCCCCCCAGCCGATCACCAGCTAAATGAAGAATGACTTCCCACCCCAATATTCACACCCATGCCCCCCCAATGCCGGCATCAGTCATCTTCTTAGACAACATGTAATAATAAAAAAAAACTTCCCCTGGTGTCTAGTGCACCATGCCCCCCACACTATCCAGTAGTAGTAACCCCCACCCCACATGCCCCCATCTAGTACCCCCATGGGCCACCAGCACAGCTCCTCTACTTATTCTCATAATAGCTGGCAGCTCGACTGAGTTTTTGATTTAATGAAGCTTGAGTGAGTCTTTTCAATGAATGAGCGCATGCACACACTCATTCACCAAAAGGGCTCATTCAGGCTCATTTCATAAAAGAGCTCAGACAGACTCGTACTGCCGGCCATGGAGGCTTTCCTTTTTTACTTATATGCGGATGACACAGAAATTTATGTCCCAAACATAGTTCCCCTCAACTTAACTCACATGGAGTTTTTCCTTTGCGTGTCTGATATCAAAGCTTGGATGTCTGCCAGCTCCCTTTGCTAAAACTTTTCCAAAATTGAGTTACTAATTTATGACACCAAAACTAAACTCTCTTCCCTGTCATTATCCAACCTTAACCTGTTGATTGGCATGTCTGTTATCTGCCCAGCTACTTAAGCATACAATCTTGGCATCACCATGAACTCCACCCTGCTAATCAGTAATATTGTCAGGTTGATATTCTTCATCTTCACAGTATTGCAAAAATCCATATAGAGTTAGATATGAAAACTGTCTCCTCACTCATCCACGCATTTATCTTCTCACATCTGGATTACTGTAACTCCATTTTAGCTGGCCTCCCAGCAAAGAAACTTCACCACCTCCAACTCATCCAGAATGCTGCTGTTAGGCTACAGATGGGCTCCAGGAAAAAACTCCCATAACTACAGTTCTGGCTAGCCTCCATTGGCTCCCAGTTCAAAAGTTTATTAACACTAAAATGTTATTAATTGTCTCTAGATGTGACCTGGGAATTGCTCCAACCTACTTGTGTTCCCTCCTCATAGCAACAACTAAAACACATTCTACACTTCTCCTCCACTCATATCATTGCTCAAAAATCCTCCTGACTTTTTCATATGGCGACAGAGTCCTCTCGGTTTATAGCCCTTGTTTGTGGAATCCACTACCATCCACAATCCAGGCCGGCACCAACACTAGGTATTTTAAATCTTCTCTAAAAACATTTCTATGTCAACAGAACTTTGCCTGCCTTTGAAACAACTACCATTGGCCTTACTATGTTTGTTTTATTTAACTATGTACTTGTTGTTACATTTTGTGCTTAGATTTTGTGATTGGCAACATGAATTTTAGAAGGGCACTTTATAGTTTTTTTAATAAAAATGTTGTCTGCGCAGTTTTCCTGGACCTAAGCAAGGCATTCAACATTGTCAATCACAGGCTACTCATCCCTGCACTTCAGAACATTGGTCTGGGCCATCTATCCCTGAGATGGTTCACCAATTACCTTACTGGCCAGCTATAGCAGGTAAAGGCAGAAGGGGAACTTACTCCTCTAAAATCCCTCTTGAGAGATGTACCACAGGGTTCCATCCTGGGCCCCTTGTTGTTTGCAATTTGTATTAATAATATCGATGTGAGCATAAAAAAAGCTAACATGCATCTGTTTGCAGACGACATGGTGATCTACATTAGCAGACCTACCCCAAGCGCTGCTTGTAGTGATCTCCAATCTGAATTCAGTCCACTGCAGCTTCAGCTTCTAAATAAAAAGTTACTCTTAAATGCCAAGAAAACCAAAGCTATGCTCTTGTTGTCTTTCACTCATGCACCAGACTTGGTCACACCTGGAACAATCCCACCAATTACTACAATCTTAGGTGAGCTGCTATAATATGTAATGAATTTCAAATACCTGGGAGTCTGGATTGACCACAGACTATCCTTCATTGACCACATAGAAGAGCTGACAAAAAAACTCAGACAGAGACTCGGTCTCTTAAAGAGAGAGACAGAGAGAGAGACAGAGAGAGAGACAGAGAGAGACAGAGAGAGAGACACTAAATTGAGACCGGTGCAGACTACCTTCCTGTCTCTATTAGACTATGCAGACTTCCTCTATAGTCAGAGCCCTGCTGCAGCAGTTACAAAACTTGACATGCTCTATCATAGAGCCTTAAGGTTCATTTCTGTTTTTCCCATCTCCATGCATCCTTGTTCTTTGTATGCTGCTGTGTGATGGTCATTCCTTAATTATAGACGTCAAAGAAATTCCATATTCTGGCCCTTCAGAGTCGTCTCCAAGAAACTGCCCCTTTATATCTCCGACTGTCTACCTCTAAGTTCAATGGGCAAGAATGCATTGAGAAGTTCCTCCTATATTTCACTGAAGGTACCTAAGGTCAAATCACTCTTTGGTAGGGCTCCATAAGCTACCTGCTGCCTTTATTGTGGAATAAGTTGCAAAGAATCCTGAAACTGATTCACCCTATTAACCTAACAGCTTTCAAAACACTTTATGCTCATTCTTACAAGGAATCTTGTAACTGCTTCCTTCACTCCTGATATGGCCTAGCTTGTCCAGCGACCTCTCTTGGTGCTGCCTGGTTTCACATTTTATTTTACTATCCATCCCTGGACCCTACCTAGTTTCACCTTGTCTATTCTTGGTTACTTTTACTCCCACCCCCACCCTCCTCAGCATCCTTACATACTTCCAGCCTTTGTACCCTATGACAGGAATTGCAACATCTTCAACTGTACACTATCTCCCGATGAATACCCACCTCCTCCTTTTCCAAACTGGAGCTGCATGCTTGCCATTATGGTTAAGCCATTTACACCTAGTACATGTGTGCCTCCTCTTCCCTTCTTGTATGGTCATCCCCCACCCCTCCCTATGCTTCCATTCCTCCCCCTCCACTTTATTGGTGCTTACTGGTACTCCTTACCTATACCTGGGGTCCACTTCTCTAGCTGGACTTGCTCTGGCTTGCCATGTGTATATTGTCCCCATTCTTTGAAATGCCCTAAAATCTGTATGTATATTTGACAATTCTATTGCTATTATTAAGCACTTTGTACATTGTATTTGCCTTTAGATCCATTTTGTTTGTATACGTATCATATATTGACTTTGTCTTATGTATTGTATATTGACTCTGTATTATACCCAGGTCCACTTTGAAAATGAGCCCTGCTCAACGGTGTCCACCTGATTAAATAAAGATTTTGATTGATAGATTGATTGCTTACATTGAGTTTGATATTAATTACAGATAAGCAGCAACTGGATTCAAAGTAGCACACTGTACTCTTAAACATTTCACATTTAGTTTACTGATTGTGTGACCTACTATTTGGCTTGTTTAGATGTCTTTAATTGAAATGTTCAAATGAATGCAACACCTGACTAGATGTTGACACAGATAGTGCCCGAAATAGTGGGAGAAAGTTTTCAAATTGGTGAGTTCAGTTATTATTCTAGCTGCAGCATTACATTTCAGTTGTATACAGATCAATCAAGTGCCAGGTAAACATCCAGCAGGGAATTGCAGTATTCATCAGGGGTGGTGCACGCGCTTATTCATTGATGGCTCACTCGGGTTCATTTCATAACAGAGCTCAGTCAGACTCGGGCTGCCAGCTATGGAGGTGAGTGGAGAGCTGTGCAGGTGGCCCACGGGGGTACTAGATGGGGGTGTGTGGGGGGTGGGATTACTACTACTGGACAGGGTGGGAGGTTCACTAGACACCAGGGAAAGGTTTTTTTTTAATTACATGCAGTCTAAGAAGATGACTGATGTTGGGACTTTTGGGGGGACGGGTGTGAATCTTGGGGTGGTGGTCTATTTTAACTTGGCAGGTGATCAGCCAGGGGGGTGGGGCCACTAGGCACCAGGGAAATTATTTATATTTCAAATTATGTGGTTGGGGGATGGGGCTGAATCTCAGTGGGAGAGGGAATTCTTCATATTCTGTGTTGGCAATTGGCTGGTGGGGTGGAACCACTGGACACCAGGGATATGGGGTCTTCAGGAGGGGGAAAACAATTTTTTTTTATATTTTTGTTTTTGCAAGCTGTTCCCCCTTGCTCTAAATGCAGAAATTCACCTGCAGGTGGCAAAATTAGCATTTAGGCAGGAATATTTCTAATTTTGCACCTGCAAAATATTTCACGTAATGCGGGGATTACGGAAAATATTTCTTTGGACAAATTTTTTTAATTTCGCACAACATTATACCTGGATTGTCCTCACCAAGGGGAATGCTACTTGTGTCACATGGAACACCCAGACAGTCTGCCACCCCACCCAGGGTCCCAATCAACTGGTCCCTACATGGACCTTACCCTGCCTCCACTGGCAGCAAGCAATCACAACATACCAGACCTACTGCCACCATAGCTCTCTATCCTTGCCTGACTACACTTAGCAACACAAATTAACTAGTAAGTTCCCAGAGGGTGCTAAAAGATGAAATTATATACAATTGTGTGATATGTTTGTCTGCAGTACCTTAATAAAATATTTTTACAAAAAAAATAAATACAGTGTTGTAATGAAAGTATTCAAAATATTTACTGTTGTTCTCCTCTGTAGGATTCCTTGTTCTCAGTTGCAGTGTGCTGCTCCTGTGGCTTACCCTTTCTGTAAACCCGCCCACGCTGTGCACTATCTGACCCATTACCAGTGACCCACTTACCCTGCTGCAAGACACGTCACTGTATTTGGCCTTTGGTGACCACAACGTGGAACCCAGTATTCCCCTGCTGTGGTATGTGCTTTCCCATGCCATCCACACAATGCTCCCCTCTTGCCTATAACTTGGGCCCGCTTACTCGATTCACTATGTGTGGCCTCTGGATTACCCCCCCCAACCATGGCACAAGCTGCAGCCTGCTACTTCCGTCACTACAGTAAGCCAACAACAGACATCTCCAACCCGTTAAAAATACTTCCTCCATTCCCCATTCCCCTTAATTCCACGAATGACAGAGCTGGTAAACCTTTGTTAAATTAAATACCTCTGACAGCTTGCATGCCCTGGAGAATGCCACTACAAGCTCCCCACCCCCATGTCGGGCCCATACTGTCCTGCTAGGCCCCAATTACCTCTTATAATGCTTCTCAATGGTGCTGACTGATGTGCTAGAACAATGTCTCTCAACTTGTCTGGCAAGAAAGAAGGGTAGTCTTGCTCTGTCTTCTGTCTTTTAAACCCACCACACTTTGTCAGGCATTCATGTCCACCAGTCCCTGCCTCCCTCTCTAGCCACCACCTCCATTTGTGCTGACCTTCATCCAAAGCTCCCTTGCTAATCCTCATTAACTCACATTCCCTCCTTCTCCCTTCCCCCTTCCTCCACCTTCTACCTAGGGCTGGCACTACAGTCAGGTGACCCCTGACAACAAAGGTTGCCGCTCAGTCTGGCAACCCATTTTTTTTGAGCTTCATTAACATTTCTATTTCTTTAGTTTGACCAGTGCCAACAGGAAAGGACCTTGCAGTGGCAGCACTGCTTTTTACTAACACTTCACTGGTACAGTAATCATGTTCATATATGTTGCAGAGTAAGTATTACATTTGCTATGCATGTCAATTTATTTATTAATTTTTTTTTATGTACCATGCTTGCGTTTTCCATATGTGCACATTGCTTACTGCAGCATGACATATTTGTATATCAATTGTAAGGGGAATGTAATACAATTTTTCTTTCTTTTTACAGCTGAACTCATGAAAGAAGACAACTCCACAGTTAGCAACAGTACCAGGTCAATATGTCGTGGTTACAGTGCTGCAGTCAAAACCACACAGAAGAAAGAGCATAGTGGAAACAGCTACAGGGTACAAATTACCACAAGGATGAAATGATGCAGGCATGGTTTTGTACTCTGTAGCTAATGGCTGGGAGGTAATGATGTAGAGGATAAGACCTCTGTTGAGTGGTGGTCCACCCAGCAGCTATCATGGCTCAGAGACAGAGCCACCAGCAGTGGAGAGAAGCAGAGCATCTGTGTATTGGGGCTCAAATCCCAGTCCCAGACTACTTGTGTACTGTTTTTTTGTGTTTTATTATTTAAAGTGTTGTGTTATTGCTGATTTCCGTCCACCCACCCATGTTTCTCCCCTTTCTGGCATTGCCTCCCGCCTGGAGGTGATTATTTAAATGGAGGGTTGGGGGGTGCAGCCTCCTATAATGGGGTGTTCAGGGAGCTCCAAATCAAGAATATATGTTTTTGCAATGCTGATGTTCCATTTTAGTATTATTTCCTAGCACTGGCAATGTATCTTCTGTATTGACAGCATGGAATATTGCCGCACTGTTTGTGTCCACTACATCATGACCCCGCGCCATTAGCAACTATGTAGGATATGCATCATCTGTCAATTATGAAAATGAAAATGATGATTCTGAAAATGGCCAAACAGTTCTCAGAGTACAGCAGTACCATTTTGAACCATTCATAACATCTGAAGAGTTTGCAGTTTACTCTAGCACAATGCATGTTCTTAATGAACAGTATGACTTGGGCATAATTGGGAATAATGACTGGTAATTGTTTCATTTGGTTTATAATATTTAATTTACAAAATAATGTATGTGGACTTCCAGTGACATCACGGAGCTCCTAGCAGCCTAACGTGTGCTCTCTCTCACCCTATTTTGTCAAAACTCCTCCAAAAACCTTCTATACCTAACAAAAATGTCCAAAAAAGCAAGGGGATCAACCTAAGAACTAAATAAGGGCAAATTTAAATCCAGAGGATGCTTGAAAAGTAAGGATGACAACAGATTGCTAGAAGAACCCTCAAGCAGATCATCTTCACTGGCAAGTGCACACCTGATGGATTATAATACCGATGGGGAATCTGAACAACTATCCTACAATTGGTTTGAGATTCTATTGAAAGAAATGAAACAATTTAGACAGGAAAACAAAAAGGACTTCAGTGCAGTACAGCAATGACTTTCACCCATAGAAGCCCATTTTGGTCAAATGGCAGAGTGAGTATCAGTGACTGAAGACAACACTACACAGCTATCCCAAATTGTGCAATCACTACTGGTCCACATGGAAGAATTGTAGCTCAAATGCTTGGACTTAGAAGGGAGATCAAGGAGAGGAAAACCTATGCTTGTATGGCTTACCAGAAGGGCTTGAAGTCACACCGATGGCCCCATTTATTGAAAATCTTCTTAAAGATGGTCTGGATCTTCTCTCCACCTACGAGCTCCATATAGAGTGAGCCCATCACTCTCTTCAGCCTAAACCTTTCGATCCAACAGCATGTCTAAGAGCCATCATTTTTAAGCTGACCTCTTTCTTCGCACAAAAGAAGATCTACTAAGCAGGGCCTGGGCGAAGAAAAACATAACTTATCTCACAAATCACCTACATTTGGATCATGATTACCCACAGGAAATCCAGATGCAGTGCCTCAGATATCTTCCCCTTCTAAAAATCCTCAAAGAGAAAGCCATACATTTTCAAACACCTTACTCAATGAAGCTCCATATTTTCTAGGAAGATGGGGTTAAAATCTACTCAACAGTCAAAGTGGCCTTGGAAGCCTGCAAGGAAAAGGGCCTCTTGATTCCAGATATCCAGAACCAGAGGTCTGGCAATTGGGAACCAGAGTGGCAGAGGGTGGTAAACAGGAAACAACCCGGACAGGGAATGCTGATGCCTACTGAAGCATATCAACAGCTTAAACAGCTCTCCAACAGGAAGATTTCTCATTCAGATAAATTAACATAAGAAATTCCCTCTCATTTCTCTGATGCTAGCTGGTAAAATGCTTTTCCTTCAGTAAGGGCGACTAAGCTGAAAGCACTCCCGAGTGCATACTTCCTGCCTGAAGGATTGCTTTAGGATACAACCATCTGTCTAAAGGTAATGCCAGATCTTATTTGTATCCCTTCGGGGGGATTCTTGCCCCTCGGTTTGTCCTTTTTGACACTTAAATCAGAATAAAATACCATTCCATCGCAGGCGATGTACTCATTGACAACACCGTCATCAAGCCACCGATTATGGGGAAGCATTTTTGGTCCTGAAGACTGAGAGACTTTGGGGATGGATGGGAATACTGATACACTACAACCCTTCCCCCCATCTGAATGCTTGAATTCTTTTAAAACAAGTAAAGAGACTGGTTTGGGGGGCTGAGTGGAAAATTAGGAACGTTTCTCAAAGTTTACTCATTTCCCAGTCCCTCCTTCTGTAATGTAAAGCTCAAGATACTAACACCTCCTGGCTACATTATCCTATTTTGGTTCATTGGTGCAACAGATTATTTTTACTTTCCATTATCTCTGCAAATGGGGTGGGAAACCTGTGGGAAATTATGCTTGACTACCTTGCCCACTCCTGTGATGATATATTTACTTTGTTACATTTATTTTGGAGTTGTTTTATGCTTTGGCTCCAGAAGAGGTCTCCCAGAGATGGGGGTCACTTATACCTCTTCACTCTGCTCTCTATAGGGTGGATACAGAGGCCTGATACTTTTCCAGGCCTCCTACCTTGGAAGCAAATAGTAATTGTTAAAAACCTTTTACAGTTAGCCATGTCGGCAAAGTTTTTATTGTTCTTTGTTGGGCCACTGTCTTTTCTGGGTACATCTGAAGGTTTCAGGTTTATAGCATGGACTGGTGAGTGGAAGACTCAATTACAATGGGGCAACAAAGCTAGTTTTCACTACATATATTGGTACAAACTGCTTACTTATTATGGCTCTTTTCTATATGATTTGCACCTATAATGTGCATGGGGTTTCGAACCCTGTAAAGTGTAAGAAAATGTTATCCTACTTAAAACATTCAGGGAGATATATATATATATATATATATATATATATATATATATATACTACAAGAAACTCACCTACCTGTGTCTGAGCATAAAAAATTGGAATGTCTGGGATTCCCCCATGTGATAGCCTCAGCATATAAGGGCGTGAGGAGGAGGGGAACAGCTATTCTCATCTGGCATAGAGTTCCTTTTGAATTTAAGGATAAATTAACAGACAAAGAAGGAAGATACTTAATGGTGAAAGGCTATCTTAACGGTCAGCTACTAACGTTAGCATAGGTGTACTTCCCCCCCAAATACTGATTTGAATTTTTACAAAACCTTGCTCTTACAATTAGCACAATGGAGGGAGGAACAAGTCTTGTGTGGAGGAGATCTTAATTCAACCCTCCCAGTAGGTGGGAACCAAGGTAACCTACCAAACGGTAGGATTAAGAAGACAGCCTGAGAATTAGCCAAACTCTTAAAGGAGCTGAGATACGAGGACACATGGATGTTTTTGAATGGGAGTTCAGCTTATAATACCTTTTATTCACAGGCCCACTTGAGTTACTCTTGCTTAGATTACAAACTTACAATGCGGGAGCCCTTGGGGCTATCCCTCAGGTTATGGTTAGGGGACTTCGTGCTGTCTGACCATTTACCGCTTTTCTTGAAAATAAAATTTGGGGATTGTAAGAAAAACACTTTTTGGAGGCCTAACCTCTCATTGTTGAAGAACCAAGAAGATATTGAACAAACTGAAGACTCGATACAGCAGGCCCTGATTGATAATGATATCCCAAACATAAATCCTTCCACACTGTGGGATACCCTCAAAGCAATAGTCAGGGGTAAGCTGAAAGAGATGTCAGAGTGGAAGAAAAGACTTTGGGAGGGTCAACTGGACTCCCTCTTACAGAAAATACAAGAATTGGAGGAATTTCAGAGATTTAAGGTGTGCAAGCATCATACTAAGGAGTTGAATGCCCTTAAGAAGGAGTTACACTCCTTGTTAGACTATTATGTTGAACAGAAGCTCCTCTTTCTCAGGCAAAAATATTATGATGGGGGCCCCAGATCTTTAAGGCTTCTTGCAGGCTGACTAAGAGCTCAGAGGGCAAAAGCCACTATAACCAGTGTCAGGGACCCCCATACAAATACCCTGCAGCAGACAATGTAAAGTATTTCAAAGGCCTTCATGGATTTCTATACTCAACTTTACTCCCCAACCCCAAGAAGTTACTAGGGAGGATATATCATATTTTCTCTCTGCTCCCCATCTCCCTACCATGTCCAGAGAACACAAGTCCCAAATAAAGGGCCCCCTATATCTCAATCTGAGATAGAATCAGAGATTGGACTATTAAAATCTGGAAATGCCCCAGATCTGAATGACTCCTGGGGAAATTTTATAAAACATTTAAAAAAAATTATCCCCCATGCTGCACCGAGCCTTTTCCTTCATTTCCTCCTCAAGGGGGATGATCCCTCCCTCTTGGAATTATGCCATTGTGTTGGTGATTCCGAAACCAGGCAAGGACACCACCTTTTGTTCCTTATATAGGCACATTTCAGTTCTTAACACGGAATATAAAATGTTGGCATCCATATTAGCCCAATGCCTTAAAAAATTTGCCCCCCAGTTTATCCATTTGGGCCAATGTGGCTTTATTCTGGGAAGAAAAGCCCAAGATAATCTTCACAGAACTATTTATCTTATGGAACATATTCACTTTCAGAATATCCCATCACTTTTTCTGAGTTTAGACACAGAAAAGGCCTTTGATAAAGTATCCTGGCCATTTTTACATGAGGTCCTTGCCTCTTTTGATTTCCCCACATAATTTATAGTTTTCATCTTTAAATTTTATGATGTTCCTCAAGGTTACATCAGGTCAAATGGCCATATATCTACCAGTTTCTCCCTGTGAAGGGGCACAAGTCAAGAGGATGCCCTCTCTCTCCCCTCTCCTTTTTGCATTTTATATAGAACCCCTGGCACAATACATTTGCCTAGCACTTGAAATAAAGGGAATTTTCAAAGCTGGCATGGAGCACAAACTGGCCTTATTTGCCGACAATGTGCTTATCTGCCTAGTTGTCCCAGACTCCTCTCTCCCAGCTCTTTTTCACAATCTCAAACACTTCTCAGCACTCTCTGGTTATGCCATTAACACCATAAAACAGAAGCCCTTCCATTTTACTACTCTGCCTCTTCTATGACTAGGAGTATGTTTGATGTGAAATGGGAACCCCCCCCCCATTCAAATATCTAGGTATCAGAATCCCTTGGGATCTGTCACAACTTTCTACTAACAATTATACCCCTTTAATCAATGCCATGAGGCAGGACACGAGACAGTGGAACATTCTTTCCCTCTCTTTCTATGCACATAGCCTAACTTTAAAAATGAACATTCTTCCCCACTTCTTATACTTGTTTCAATGTGTACCCTGCTCAATTACTGTTCAGAGAATTGCTAAGCTGGCAGATACTGTTAAATTAATTTCAGTAGAACTACAGATGACCAGGAACTAGACAACAATGACTCCACCTACCTAAAAATCTAGGGGGAATTGCCCTACCCTCTCTCCTTCTTTATTGGGTAGCAGCTCAAATGAGATTGGCACTCCTTTGGGGACATAAGGGATACATGGCCCACTGGAAAGCAATAGACTTTTCCAAAGAACTCACATTTCCACTTCCAGCTAGTTTGTTTAATCCTCCCCATCTGAAACAAGCCCTCCAGATGTTGCCCAGTGGAAGTGCGATGATATTGGAGGGAAGGAGGAGAGGTACTCTAAATAAATCCTTATAACCCCATTTCTGGAAATATAAATGGTTGCTATGGAACCCAAAATTTGGCCCTTCTCATCATGATTCCTGGTACGCCATACAAGCCATATGGGGTTTGGTTGCTCCATGGCAGTTGCTTTGTAAGAGCACAACCCTCTCCTTTGAAGAAGCCCAGAAAATGTTCTCCTGGACTGAACGGGACAGGTTACACTTTTATCAATTAAGAGATTTTATAGGTAGACAGCTGCGAACAGAAGTCCAAAGCACACGGCTATTTGTAGACAACATCCCTTATGTTAAAGTATGGTCTTCGGTTATGAGGGAATGGACAATCTCCATTATATATGAATTTTAAGTGCAACTCTTTTCACATATAACTGACCAGATGGGAGAGAGAGAGACCTTTCTATGGTGATTGATGTCCTAACCTGGTCAAGGATATGGCAAGGGACCTGGTCCATCTCTACTGTACTTCTCCTATCTGGAGTAAATTCACATGGAAAGTCCATGCCAGATTCTTTCTTGTCCCTACTGTTGTGACCAAGAGATCCCCGGGCTCCCCTTCAGTGTGTTGGTGGGGTTGTGCATCTCAGGTAGCAGATCAGGCACATACTTTTGTGACTGCCCCATCCTGACTAACTTCTAGGCTGCCCTCACCCTGCAGATTTCCACCCTGTTCAACCTCCCCCAATATCCCACCCTATCACAACTTATATTGGGTACCCCTCCAGAGGGAATCCAAGGTAAAGACTTCCTATATTTATTGACAATATGTTTGGTAGCCACTTATAAAGCAATTACCAGGAAATGGCTCCAGAAGGATCCTCCCTCCATTGAGGAAATCAATAATACTACATAAACAACATTTTGAACAGCTGACCTTTTCCCTGCATAATAAAACAGAATCCTATGTCCACAGGTGGACCAGATGGGAACTCCACTTCAGTTCAGAAGGACAGGACAAGTAAAAACCTTGAAAATAATTTTTAAAGTAGCCCTCACTCTTTATTTAAATAATGCTGCTCTTGCAGCAAGCCCAGTCTTTGTTCTCTCTCTCTCTCTCTCTCTCTCTCTCTCTCTCTCTCCCTTTCTCTCTCTCACATATGTAATCCATCAGATTAACTTTACAGCAGTTCCAAACTCAGTAGCCAGGCCCCTGTTTTATAGTTCTTATTTTAAGTGGATGATTTTCTCCCACTTAAAGAATGTTTTTTTTTATTACATGGTCACATGCTATTATAACACTTTTTTTTATTAATTGTAGGAAGTAAAAACTGCAATGTATATTTCTCACTAATACTTTTCCTTTTGTACTTTAAACTTTGTATATCACTGTTAAGCATGCTTAGATGTCATAAGTCAAACTTGATTTGTAAGCCGTCGTAGTCGGTATGACGTTGGATTTCCGCTGTGATGGCAACCCGGTTCAGGAACGGATCCAGATAATCAGAGGGCAGGCCTGGGGGAGAAGGATTGAGCATCCCAAGGACAGGTCTATTTGTCTGGGGGGAGGGGTTTGTGTTCGCTGCAAGAGTGACACCTGGCGGAGGCCAAGTTGTCGCCATGCATTGACGCACGTTATGCTATCTGGGGCAGGACAGATGCAGGTCATGATTGCACGTCTCTACTCCAGCATAAAAATGGGGGGAAACTGTGGTCTGACTATCTCCATGATGCCTTGCCCCTGGTCTTGATCAGCTACCCAGCCGGCTTGGTCAACCAGTCACTACAATCCTGGCACCGTTAAAGGGGTCTGGTGCCAAGACCCGGCCCTCTGAGGGGTAAGTCAGGGGTAACTGGACAAGTGCAGGAGTATGGGTGGTGGAGATACAGGGGTGCCGTGACCAGGGCAGAGACCCAAAGGTTGGGTGTGGGCAAAAAATATAAAAGCAAAAAAAAAAAAATGGTTTGTAAGTGCTATGAGAATCTTCTGCTGTGAATCTCTAATTAAAACAGTATAAAAAATACAAAATAATGTACGTTCATCCATTCACAGCAATCATGTCTCTTCATCTTACATTTGTATGGTAGCCATAAACCTGTCCATTTAATTTAGACAAATGAAATGCTTTTAGTACTAATATGTATTCAATATGAAGAAACATGGTTGTCCACATATAGATTCCCATGCATTGTATTTGCATGTACTATATGTATGTTTAACACTCCATCATTCCTTTCTGTTTACTTGTTGTGGTGGTGGTGGTGTGAGCAGTCCATGGATGATGATGTCACTGATCAAGTACTGATGAAGTCTGCTGCAGTTGTTTTCTGCAATGTAGTTAGAGGAATAAAAAAATACATTTCATGCAGGATAGTGGCATTGTGTCTGTATAGCAACTTGTTGCACTTCACTAGTAACATCAATAGTACAGAACACAAAGTATACTGTTGGTGGTGCTGCAGCACAAGCACTATGGAGTGCATGTCTGAATACTGTTCTGCAGTGAATTCCATGCCTTGAATATGCTTGTTATGTTGCAGTAATAAAACCATTGTATAGATATGGTTAGGGTTTATTATGCGTAGAAAATGGTGGCTTCAAAATCTTGTTGTAGGACAATTCAAAAAGTTGTACTATCGTTCTGACATCACATTGATAGTACAACTTTTCAGCCTTGACCTGCCACTTGATTGGTTCACTCAATATGGCTCTAATGGGAAAAATAGTGCAAACTTGGTGGCACAGTTTAGGGAGTGCCAAGCAGTGGATCGATTTAGTTTAGATGCAAAGAATTGCACACAGCTCCATGTCACAAATGCAAATGACTTTTTCTTTGATTTTTTTAAATAAACAATGTGGCCACAGATGGTTAGGTTATAACTGCCACAGAAGAGTTCTCTGGACTGACACGATCCAAGGCAGATGGAGAAGCAGGAGTGGAAGAGGCACCAGATAATACAGAAGGTAACTACCAACTAAAAAAAAAAAAAAAAGAAAGAATTGAAGCAACCATATACTGTATAAAACAGTGAATGGGTGACTATCCACAACTGAGGCTGTGTTTTCATCTCGGGAGATGAAGACATCATAGAGACCTTCGCTCTTGAGGTCTCTATGATGTCATCAACTCCCTCAATGAAAACACAGCTTTGTTTTGGATGGACACCCATCCACTGTTCTATATGCTGTGGTACCGCCATGCTAAAATCAGTACTGCAGCACAAAGAGCACAGAATGCTGCAAAACAGAAACTTCCCAGAATGTAATCGTGCCTTTTTTTTTAACTGATTTACTGTTTTATAAGGTATGGAAACAACCGTAGCACACTGAATCAGTAATGTTAACCAGTCACCAGTCCTCAACTGCCCTGTCACTGCATCGCTAATTTGCTGAAATGAATCTGAATTACATATTGTCATTGAAGCCCATATCCGGTAAAATAGGATTTATGTGCATCCATAAACAGACATGCCTGTGTCTTCATCCTTAGTATTCTATGGCAACCAAGTGAAACAATCTATCTTTTGTTTCAAAGTTCATTGCTGACATAGAAACGTTTTGATCAACATACAGACTTGTTGTGTATGGTTGTTCATATATTATCATCTATATTTTGAATGCTGGCATTTAATTCCACACCTGGGATATGGTTGTTGCTATTATATATGGACATGGTCGATTTGTTTTTGTAAAACAACAAGTTACATGGCTGTCACACAGGTGCTTTCTGACTCAAAAATGCAATCCTGAATCTGTATCTCTTGTGCAATGTAATCATACCACACAAAAAAAAAAAACACCACATTATATGACTTAACTAAGCAGAGTGCCGACAGCCCAGTACATACTCAGAAACCAACATTTCAGTTTATTAAAGCATATCATTTTAAACTGGCATGGATGCACATGCAATGAAGCAGATACTGTACATGCATCTGTACACAGAGAAGATTGTGCAATTCCACTGTAATATGTCAGTCAATTAAATGGTAAATCATTACTGTCTGGTTCCCTTCCTGACACATCAACATCTCAATGCCGACATGGTCTTCTTGTCTATGGGAGTCCATATATTTACATAATACCATATGGTGTTCAGCCACAGATATGAGTGCATTGCTGTGCTTGCGGGCATACTGGGATGACAGCAGTGCTGGCCATTGTGTTGTGCCATCATATCTTTGTTTATAACAGATACATAACCAGGAATTGTTGTACAAACATAACATACTTGGATGCATTCACTGTGAATGCATCCAAGTATGTAATGGTTACTACTAAGTGCTTTGTTACAATGCTCATTCACATGTTGTAGTTCACTGATGTAGGTGTTACTGCTTTTCTTGTGTATTAGTGTCAATGGCACCAGACTCCAACAATCCATATGCTGTAGGGATATTACTGAGGTATGTAACTGTGCTGAAGAGTACAGCTGCATTGTACTTCACCCTCGATTCCTGACCATCTGCCTGGACATATGGATACTGCGGACAGCTTACTTTTCCTTTGGTCATTATCATGGTGGTTTGCATGATACACAAGCACATGAGTAAGTTATATTGTAAATTTACTTATATAAAATGGGCAAAGAAATCCCAGTGTGCTGATTGGCTGAGACATGGTTCTAGCCATTGCCTTAAGAGAGTACTGTCAATGGCTACAAACAAGTTCCTGCCAACTGGGGCAACTCACATACATAATTCATAAGCCACTTACTTCCTAATTTCCATTAAAAACAAGACTGCCACCTTTATTCATATAAAAAATGTTGAACTAGGCCATAATAAAATACCATTAAATTAAACAAAGTAAGTAAATAATTTAATGTTATTTACACTCAAGTGTCCCTCTTTACACACATACATACTTTTAAATTATCAAGAGAGGTGGTAGATGTGGCCTACCTGGATTTCGGCAAGGTCTTTGACACTGTCCCACATAGGAGGCTAGTAAACAAGCTGGTCAGCCTAAGAGTGAGTCCTATGGTGGTAAACTTTTCAAAAATTGGCTGAGTGATAGGACACAGAGGGTAGTGGTGAACAGAGTTCAATCTGAAGAGAGGGGATGATCAGTGCTTGGACCAGTTCCCTTTAACATCTTCATAAGTGACATTGCAGGGAGGGGCTGGAAGAGAAGATGTATCCCTTTGCAGATAACACAAAGATCTGCAACAGGGTTAACACTCCAGGAGGGAGGGATAGAGAAAATGAGAAGGGGCCTAAGCAAGCTTAAGAAGTGGCCAAGGGTGTGGCAGCTAAGATTCAGAGCAAAGAAGTGCAAAATCATGCACTTGGGGCACATAAATGTGGGGGAGGAGTACATGATAGGGGAAAAGGTACTGATGGCCACCAAATGGGAAAGGGACCTGGGACTAATCATATGAGATGATTTAAAGGTTACCAAACAATATGAGAAGGCTGTGAGGAGTGCCAATGAAATGCTGGGGTGCACAGGGAGAGATATCTCCAGCAGAAGGAAGGAGGTGTGATGCCCCTGTATAGAACATTGGTGAGACCTCATCTAGAGTACTGTGTCCATTCTGTAGGCCACATCTCCAGATGGACATAGACAGAGTAGAAGCAGTTCAGAGAAGGGCAACAAAAATGGTGCAAGGGCTGCACCAAAAGTTGTATGAGGGGAGACTGGAGGAGCTCAATATGTATTCCCTGGAGGTGAGGAGAAGTGGGATATGATAGAGACTTTCAAATACCTCAAGGGTGTAAATAAGGTACAAGAGGGAAGCATCTTTCAAAAAAAAAAAAAGATGTTCAAGGACAAAGGGCCATGCTCTGCAAATAGAGGGGAGTAGACTTGGGGTAATATGAGAAAGTATTTTTTCATGAAAAGGGTGGTGTATAAATGAAACAGCCTCCTGACAGAGGTTATAGGGGAAAAAACAGTAGGGGAATTCAAAAACACATGGGACAGACAAAGAAACTCTAGTGATAGGAAACAGAGGGTGAGGTCACAGATCATTTAGGATCTGTGGTATGTGAAACGGGTAGGGAAAATGGGTAGACTAGGTGTGGCAAGTGCTCCTTGTCTGCCATCAAATTCTATGTTTCTATGTTTCTAAGTACTATTCAGAGTTCCATTGCTGGTGTTTCTTTGATGTCCATGAAAAATCTCCCTCCTATCCCTACCAGTTTGCCAGAAAACCCCCCACTCTTTATCCTGCAACAGATAAAAAAAGAGGTTCTGGCTCCACTTAAGGCCTTTGTGTGAGGCTGTGTGTGTATGCCAGTGAAACTCTGAAGAATTTTGAATTCATACATTCCATGTTACCATTCCATATGTGTATGAGTAGTAGTAACAATTTTATTAATTTTAAATTAATAGGAGACTCAGTTGAGACAACTTCATTTCAAATGAGGTCCTTATAGGCACAAATAATCACATAGTAAAGTTTCATAAAACAACATTGTGTAGATAGCAAGCATTTAAATATGTTGATACAGAAACATGTATATTGCTGGGGATTTATATATAGACAAAATTAGATAATATAGGCAATTGGTACACACTTTTAATCACAAACATTCTATTCATTAAATCCACTAAATATGAATGTAGATATTGCAGTACACAAAATTAGCACAGTATGGGAGTAGGGTGGGGGGGGGTGAGCATTCTACTAATAGAATAATGCAGAGATTTTAAGTCTTCTATTCCATTGTAAACAATCACAAAATGTACCAAATGTGTAGAAAGACAGATGACTGACAGGTCAAAAACATCTGTGGAGGGAATATTTTAAATTATTTAGCTACATTTTATTATTTTTTCTGCGACTTTCAACATTTTTACAGTATTTGTTTCTAATAGATGCCTATGGACCCATTTTATGCAAGCTATAAGACACTTTAGGGATGTTGGTTGTACTAGGTTTACCCAATGGTCATCAGCTGAAGGCACTTGGCTTCACCTCATGCCTTACAATACTCCTGAACATGTGGTAAACCTACTATAGCCAATGTCATTTTGCACCATATTACTTAAGTATTGGTCATGTCAAGAAATGTGACAGCTCAGCATGTTTCATGCCCATCAGCAGTGCAGGACACTGCACAGGTTTATGGCCATGTAAAGAATGACAAAAATGACATGTGTTACAATGAGGCATGGGATTGTTCTTATAGCAGTGACATAAATGAGAAGTTTTTCAGACAACATAGTAAAAAGAGTACTAGAGTGGCTTAGGGTGGAGAAAGCTATGGGGCCAGATGGGATACACCGGAGGATCCTAAAGGAGCTCTGGGAGGAACTGGCTAAACCTTTGTCTAAGCTGCTCAGTGGATCACTGGAAACAGGCGTGGTCCCGGAGGAGTGGAGGAGGGCACAAGTGGTACCTCTGCACAAAAACGGTAGCAAGGAGGAAGCAGGAAACTACCGCCCTGTCAGTTTGACTTCAATAGTAGGTAAAATGATGGAAACCCTGCTTAAGGAAAGGCTGGTGGACTACTTAGAGACAAGGGGGCTGCTGGACCCAAAGCAACATGGATTCATGGCAGGGAGGTCATGCCAGACCAGCCCAATTGATTTCTTTGCATGGGTGATGAAGGAAATAGACCAGGGCAGAGTGTTAGATGTGGCCTATCTGGACTTCAGGAAGGCCTTCAACACAGTCCCACACAGGAGACTAATCCACAAGCTGGAAAATCTGGGAGTGGGGACAGAGGTAGTCACATGGGTTAGGAACTGGTTGAGTAGCAGAACACATAGAGTGGTGATAAATGGTGCTAGCTCTCAAGAGGGACAGGTAGGAAGTGGCATACCCCAGGGATCAGTGCTGGAACCAGTGCTCTTGAATGTCTTCATAAGCGAATTTGCAGATGGTCTAGAAGGGAGGGTTAGCCTGTTCGTGGTCAATACAAAGCTATGTAAAAGGGTAGATACACAGGAAGGTATAGAAAAAATGAGGAGAGATCTGAAGAGGCTAGAAAATTGGTCCAAGGAATGGCAGCTGGGTTTCAATGCAAAAAAGTATAGGATTATGCACCTGGGGAGAGGGAATCCTAGGATCTAGTATGAACTAGATGGGCTAACACTGGAGGCCACCAAAGAGGAAAGAGATCTGGGGTAGTCATTGAAGACAACCTCAAAGTGACTAAACAGTGCAACAAAGCAGTCTGAAAGGCTAACAGAATACTGGGGTGCATAGGAAGGGATGTAACAATTAGAAGGAGGAAAGTGGTAGTACCATTGTACAATTCCCTAGTAAGGCTTCATCTACAGCACTGTGTTCAGTTCTGGAGGCCCCATCTCCAAAAAGACATAGATAAAATGTAGACGGTACAGAGGAGGGTTACAAAAATGGTGTCTGGGATACAGCATAAGTTGTATGAGGAGAGACTCAGAGCTCTCAATATGTACTCCCTGGAGGAAAGAGAGAGGCGGACATGATAAAGACCTTCAAGAATCTGAAGGGGATCAATAGGGTACCAGAGAGGAGCATCTTTCACATGAAGGGAAATAGCAGAACAAGGGGGCACAGTATGAGACTAAAAGGGGGAAAACTTAGGAGAACTTGAGGAAATTCTACTTCACCGAAAGGATGGTGGAGAAATGTAACAGTCTCCCCCCAGGAAGTGGTGGGGATGGCCACAGTTCAGGGATTCAAGAATGTATGGGATAGGCACATGGGAGTTATCAAGCTTGGGCAAAAGGGGAAGGACTCGTCATAGCATCTAGGTTACCTTAAGCATAAGAAAGAGGGATAGGGCAGACTAGATGGGCTACAAAGCCCTTATCTGCTGACAACATCTATGTATCTGTGTATCAATGACCGGCATCAGTGGTGGCGGCTAAGGGAGGTTCAATAGACATGGTCAAACAGGTGGGCAGATGGGCACCTGGCAGCTTTAAGACATATGTCAGGAATTTGTAACAACTTTGTTTGTGTTTTTCCAGAGCTGGTTGGGAGAAGAAATGTGTGGATTGTGGTACACTCATTAATTTCCTGGGCAGAGATGAGAGTGCCAGTAAGGCCGGGGGCATATATGGCTGCATCCAGCAGTGCCAAACATTCACTAGAGGGGAGTGCATGGCATGCGCTGGGCCTAGTTGCTGTCATTCGTTCATTCATTCATTCATTCATAAAATGTTATCTTTAAGCAGGGAACTTTTGTTAGGGAGTGACCCCCATTTACAACAAAGACCTGTGTTCCATAAATAAAACATTCAAGAATCCAAAAACCAGACTTACTGTACATACAACATGACACTTACATTAAAAATTAATTAAAACATGTACATTTTGAGCTAAGGTATTTAAACAATAACTTTTTAAAAATAACAGGGTTTTGCACAATTTTCAAATCATACAGTAACTCATTCCAATATTTTGATAAACTGTTCTGTAACATAAGGCTACCTGTTCTATTATAGGATCTTTCCCCTGGAATTGTTAACTTATTTTCCCTAAATTTTTCCATTTTAAATTTCAGAGGATGTAGTTGTTATCAAATATTTCAATGGGTGTACTTCTTTATGAAATATCAGTTTTTGACACCACAATAACCATAAATATGTTCTTTTGAACTTAGTTTGTAACCAATTCAGTTTTCCAAATAAAGTGCAGTGATGGGTTCCGTGTTTACTTTTGGTTATAAATTTTCTAATCTGTAATAAGTATGCTCATTACTCTCCAATGCTGCCTGGGTGGAAAACATATATAGAAAGGATCCATATCCCAAATGGGCATAACCATTTGAGCCACAAGTTTACCTCTGGTTTCTATGCTGAGACATCCTGCAACCCTTCTTAGGGCCCCTAAGCACTGATTTACCCTTTTAACTTGTTGAGAAATGTGTTCGCTATAGGTTAATCTTGAGTCAGTTAAGACTCCCAAATATTTATATTGTCTTGTGTTCGTGATTGGCTTGCCAAATTCAGTTGCAAATCTATTTTCTTTTTTTGGTTTGTTCCCAGCCCAAATATCAAACTCTGCATTTTTTTAGCATTTAACACCAGGCCTGCATCACTAAACCATTTCTCTAATGCTAACAAATCATGTTGCAATTTTACATTAAGATGTTCTTCACTATCAGCTGATGAGACTAACACGTATCATCTGTGTAAAGTCTCACCTCACTTTACGTGGATGATACCATGTTAGTTGAAGGATATGAAGTTAAAGCTGCCCAAGCCAAACTTTCTGATTAATCATTTGGGCAGGGTAATGGCCTTGGGGGGGCAGATTGTGGGTGGACATCATGTCTGAGATAAAAAGGGATTTGGTAAATATTAAAGTATGGTGGCTGTAGGTGGTTATGGGATGGTCTGAAATTGTGCCTAGAAGGGTCTGGAGCCAGGTGAGACATGTGAGGGTAGTGGATGGGGCCAGAAATAGGCTAAATAGGAAGGTGATGTCCATGGTACAGGAGATTGGGGGAATATGAATAACACATGTTGAGACTACACAGGAATGTGAGGGGCTTTATCAGCCAAAAGGTGTACATCTAACTGACATAGGTCTGGATCTGTTTAACTTACAGTTGGACAGGGCTCAGAAAGAATGAGACAAGCTGTTTGCCAAAAGTGTGTGGGGGGGCATCTTCCTGAGCAATACCTAGAGATGGGCTAGTGGGGAGAAGGAAAGAAGGGGGAGAGGGAGGAGGGAAAAAGAGCAGAACCAAAAAGGAAGGGGCCCGGGGTGGGGATTGGGCCAGGTGCGAAAGAAGGAACATGGAAAGGTTGTTCACCTTAGCATGTTTGGCACTTCGGGGGCTTACACCTAGAGGGCTGAGCTGTAGATTGAGTGTGCATCCAACTGCTGAGGAGGACTGATGGAAAGTGGAAAAAGGATATGAAAATATGAAATGGAAATTGATGCTTGAAATATGTATATATGAATGGCAGATTAAAAGATGTATGTTGTGTTATGATTAATAAATTTGCCGACTTGAGCACCCAGTTACAGGTCTGAAGTGTGGATTATTTCGAGGGAGGGGATCCCATGACAATTTCTGATTGCCTGGATTTTCTGTCTTCTTGAGAACAAAACTATTTTAGAAGTAAAATTTTATTTTGTTTTTCAGTTGTAAAAATGCAAGTATACTATTTCATGAATTTGTTCTTTCCAATATAAATATGTAAACAAAAATCTACAAATCAAATGTTTTAAAAAAAGGAAATAATAAAAGTAGCACTCCACTGAGTATGGCTTGAGACAGGTTTTCATTATTATTTTCATTGTTTTGGTATGTCTCTTGTCCCAAAAGTCAAATAGCACTGTCGGCTACCTGATATTTCATAGTCACAAGAAATGGGATTTTAGTAGGGAAATTTGCAAGGTGTCATGGCCAAACTCTCCACTCACTAATCCACCAGCAGATTAATCTGGTACAATGGGAGTGTATTTGTATCTGGGCAGAGGAGAGATGGAGAGCTGTTGTATAGAGTATTGGTGTGAGATACTTGCTGTGTTCCACCACAGAGGTGTCTGTACTTCAGTAATTATTCAGTTTGAGTTTGAAATGCTTTGTGATACATGCATGATAGGTGCTATACACACAAAGTACTTACCATTATTATAGGACCACTGATATTTTACTAGGGATAGGTAGGGACAATAAGGAATATAGTGTACGAGATCATCTACTGATTTCAGATCACAGAGGTAGAATCTTTGTTCTTTAGCAACATTGCTATATTTGCTTAAAACACCATGGGAGGCATTATTTGCATCTTCACAGCATTTAGTCCATCGCATTTTGTATTCATAATTTAATGTAAGCATACAAATGCATTATAATTTCTGGTGACCATAAATATCAACCAGATTACTGTTTTGTGAAAAAATGCATATCAACTGGATTTTGGGTTATTATGCTCCAAAGGCAATAATAACCAAGGCCCCTAGAATTCTGTGGCCACAGAATTTTGCGCAGAACTTGCAATCTACCGCAGAACTTATGCGGTGCCGCAGAATTCACTCTTCTTGGTGATTTTTTATTAATATTTCTGTTTATCCATAAAATCTGGTTCCCTTCCCCTCTTTTTATATCCAAAACCCCCATATGCTCAGAATGTGATGTTATTATTGATATAACATCATACATTAGCTAATGAAATGGCTGCATTCTGCAACAGATATGAACAGTCACTTACTACCACAGCTCCCACTGCCAGAGACAGTGGCAAAGCACATCAGGCATGGTGATATTTGTTCAACCTGCACTACAACCTAATACAATTTTCAGTCTTACATTACTGCACTAGGGCCAACTTAAACAAAACCTTGTCAATGGCTCAGACCTGTCAAGTCCATACCTCACTTTGTACAAACTTATTTGTGCCTTTAAGGTATAGAGATGCCTTCTGAAATGAATAACTGGTAAAATAAATTTAACTGCCATTTTTAAGAAAAATAAAGTAATTATGCCCAGAAAAGTGGAATATAATAATGTGTAGACCTCTTGAAAGAATAGACCTGTTAAATAAATAATTGCAGTGTACGCTTTTTTTGCCAGGGTTATTGATTACATATTGTCATTGGTTGATAGAATCACCTAAAAGTTATGGAGAAATGTTGTGTGCAGGGACAGCTGTTGGGCCAGAGGGTAGCATGCTGTGTCTCCATGCCATCAACTTAGGTTCAGAGATTAGCTCTGGGAACTGGCTGGGCAGCACAAGGATTGGTGGAACACATCACTGCTCAGAGCCTGGGAAGGTATGGTGCAGTGTTCTGTCACACGGTGGACACATTGTGATGGGCTGGAGAGCTCTATCTCACAATTGGTTCACATGCATGTCATGGCCTGATGGCGTTGCATAGTGTGTCAGGGGAAGCAGGTTGACATGAAAAATGAGTTTTGCACTAACTCCTCTATTCTGTTTATTCCATTTCCAGTGGGAACTGTATGAATGAGGATGCAATTTCATAGAAATTAAAATTAAAAAAAATACACACACATATATATATATATATATATATATATATATATATATATATACACACACACATACAGTATCTCTGTCTCTCTCACTACACACACACACACACAATTTGTATGTATGTTACAGATTGCATATAAATATATAAGTGATACACAGTGGGGACCTCATGAGTGGTGTAGAAAACACATACAAATATATAAGTGAAAGACAGTGGAGACCTCAGTGGGATAGATAGCATGCATATAGAAATACTTTACTTATCATATAAGGTCCCCCCTGCATATGTAATTTATGCAATAGGCTAGGACCTTAAGGGAGATACATTTGTTCTGCTTTTTAGGCATACAATTATTTCTGTAAGTCTGTTATTTTTTGAACTAGTGTTACTGTGCTTTCCACCATCCTGAGTGCTGTAACCATTGCCATGAAAGTGAAAACAGGATGACAAGCTGAGACTGTGATGTGGTAGTTTGTTAGTGCCGCAGAACTTCCTCAGAAATTACAAACCACCGCCGCAGAAGTTCTACGGCAAATGGTAGCCTTGCTGCAGAACTTGGCCCCACTGTGCCGCAGAAAAGTAGGGACCTTGATAATAACCCAAAAACCAGTTGATATGACAGTCCCCAAAGAAACACTGCGTCTGAACCTCGCCGTGTGGCAGTGCCAGCTTGAGACACTGAAAGCAAGTGCTTATGGTGGTTGTCTGCTCTGTCACCTCAGCTACTCAGTCCTCAGTGAAAAAAAAACAAAGGCAAAACAATGTCTTTTTCTTTCAAGCTGCTAGAAATACAGTTTAAACCTCCACATCAACAATTTAAAAAAATAAAGGATAGGTAAATTTGATGTTATGGATTTTTTCACACACCCTCGGTATGTGATGACCACATAAACCTCTCAAGCTTTGCTCTTGAGGTTTATGGGTCATCACACACCTTGAGTGTGTGAAAAAATCCATAATACACACTTATCTATCCGTTATTCTTTATTTACAATCAACACACAACTCAATATCATTAGTGTATTATGAAGCTTCTCGTTTTCTTAGTCTAATGTACTAGATAATGCACCAGTAAAGTATCCTTCTCTAATCATTAATACCGTGGTGAAATGTGGAAACATTGATGAATTGTAATATACCCTGGGTCTCCTGAAGGGGTCACCTATCTATAATACTGTCTATATTTTGATCAATCATGTACTGTAGGTGTAAACATATTGATCAAATACTACTGTCACAGATTATGAAAATCAATTAATTTTCATCTCCAACCAGGCCAATTCAGGGAGTCTATCATCAGGAAAATTTAAGTATTTTTGTTCTGTAGTTTAATGTTTTTATTTTTGTGTTCTGAAAAATTAAATTAATCCTTAATTTCATTCTTGTTGAGCTGCTGTAGTAAAGTATGGGATCCTAGAATCCTTCTCATAAAAATATTTAGAGATCCTTTCCTAGTCACCCATTTGCAAATAAATAATCTCAGTTTATACAATGTAGGTGAGATTCATCTTACCAGTAATTATTAATTTTAGTCACTGATGAATTCTTAATGAAGATAAATTATTTGTTATAATGTTGGGTGCATCATCTGTAGAGGCAACATCATCTGTATATGTTGTACAGTAGCAGCCACAGACACTGCCAGCTATTTCCTGAAATTTCTGTGATATTTCCAGATATATCTAATGCGTTCTCCATTTCTACAGTAGGGACAGCAGAGAGAAACTCTTTAGAAATTTTGTGAAATATCTGGAAATAGCTGGCAATGTCTGGCTATTACTGTACATCTTTTATTATGGGCCATGACATCACTGGAAAGTAGCCTTGGCTCAATGGTTTGTGCAGCTTCCTGTTTTAATAAACCAAACTTTATCAGCATTTATTTCCACTTTGGGCAGGTCAAAAAGGAGCCCTTAACCAATAAGAGAGCAGCTTGTACAATGTCTGGTAACATCACAGTAGCATGTGTTCCATTCTAAACAGAGCAGGTGAAATGAAACAGAAACACTTATATCCTCATAAAATGAACTGATGCTGAACAGTTTAAAATATGTTGTATAAATGGGACCAACAAAGGCCCAACTCAGAATATGCCACTTCTCATCACTTGTGGTTCTGCCACTTGTGAATTATTTGTCCTCCCCATGAAGATATATGCCATATTCTAAGTCAGGTACTGTGATTGTGTATACTATATCTCTTTCTATTTTGGTGTACCCCCAAGGTTCTGCAACATACAATGACAATCTTTCCACTTTTTCAAAAGGCCTGACATGGCCCAGGAATTAAGTCCTCATGTGCAACTCTCCTGTGAGGGGAAAATCCCTGCATTGATAAAATTACTATTTTCTGCATTTTTTGTGCTTATTTTTTGCATAGATGCTACTGATCGCAACACCAGGCATATTATCTCTTCAAAAGCATTTGTGCCGGAACTTGCAAAAATGTAACCTTTTTAAAAATTGTTCATATGTGGCATACATTGCAGTTGTGAAAAGGCACCTGCCTTTATGCAACTTTTGCTTACTACACAAGTGCACATTTTGCCATTTTTGAAATTCCGGTCCCTGTAGTGCTCTAAGAAAAATATTGCCACCATAACTGAAATTCTATAAAATGTCTAAATCCATTTCATTATAGAATCTGTTTTATCTTTGGATTCTAAGATATGGTGTCTCCAAAGCAGATTCTAGGAAAAGCAAACTCTAAGTAAAAAAAACTGTTTCCTTTTGTTGTTCTCTATCATCTTATCTCTATAGCTAACACATTGGTGTGTAAAGCATTTTATTTATTTGTTTATCTATCTATCTAGCTGTCTGTCTGTCTGTCTATCTAGTATTTATTTACCAGGTAAGTGTGCTATAGCAAAGCAAATGCCTCATTTTAGGCACCACCTGGGAGGTCACAGTGGATAAGGCTGCAAAGTAATATCAAAGTATACATTTAGCCATCCAACAAATAATAGTTGTAAGCAATAAATGGTAACCTCAAGTACATACAAACAGCAAGTATGATGTTCATCAAGGTAATCATATAGATGGAAACCATATCAAAACATTTACCACTGAGTAAGCAGTAAATATGCAAATAGCATGCAACAAGACACAGATAAAAGAAACAGTTACAAAACCTTGTCAGGTACTGGAACAAAAGCAAAAGACAAGCATAAGGTAAGAAGACTAATGTTAATAAATAACAACATGTAAATTCTTGGTACAAGTAGTTACAACAATTTGCACTAAATCACTGAAAGATCTGGCCATCCCAACACAGCTCTTCTATCAGTATTAAGATTGGTTTAGAGCAGTTTGCAATATCCTAGGGTTTCTTCCCTACTCAAACATGATTCTTGTGCATTTTTAAAGTATCCTTTTGAATGTTTAGATGTTGTAGCTCACTCTGGTTTATCCAAATTAGATGTTAATGTTTTTTTATTCTAGCTGTCAGGATGTGCGGCACCATCCCTTGATGTCTTGACCAGAAGTGGTGTACAGGGTAGAAAGTCAATAGTTTTTAATCACGCTGCAGATGATAGCTGTCACTGTCAGATCTGACAGGAGTTGTACTGTTTTGCAAGAACTGAATACACAGAACCAGTTTGCTGCCAATTAACCTGCTTTAAATTATAATTTAATAAAGGTGTCTTTATGACTATGTAAAACATGGGCATTTTTTAATTTTTTGTGCATTAAAAATGTGGCCTCACACAGTCAGTGTTTGTAGCAAGTAACCTGGGATAGCCTGTAACAGTAGTAGTTCCAGGGTATCTTTATTCTCAACAGGATTGAAATAATCATTTCTTTCACCATATGTTGTATTTTGTTTTTGTTCCTCTTCCGAAAATCAGACTTGCTAATCGCTGCATTGATGAGAATGGATGCAAATGTCAGATTAGTGTGCTGTTTTGGATCACTTGTTCAAATTTATTTTCTCCCTCATTTTTTCTTTCTCACATAATGATGACACCAGAGAAGCCGTTTGTTAATCACAAGCATCAGTGCATATAACAAGGATATGTTTGTGGAGAAAGGGTTGTGAGTTGGAGGAGTAAAACATTTGGTTCAACAGCAGATCAGTTTGAACCTTTGTTATGCATTACATCTGAACAAAATGAGCACCTTACTGTTTTCATAACAGTAAGAATTGTCTTTTTTATTGATGTCCAACATTATGTATTTAGTAAGAAACTGCATGTGGTCACAATCATTTACCTGCTTTGTCTGTAATAAAAAGAGGAACCACATGACCACAACTGAAACATGAAAAATAAATCTGCCATCCTAGATAAGCCTGGGAATAACATTATTCATTACAGGATGCCACCCTGTGCATGCTGGGCAACTTAGTGTTTATCTTACTGGTGCACTGCCCTGTCCTGCAGCACTACAAATGGCACTGTAGTGTAAACATGTAACTCCTACATAAGCACACTGCTGCATGCATTAGCAGGGGTAGTGATCAGTGAACACCATAAATATTAATAAAAGATGCATCAGTTTCCAAGCTTAACTTACACTTCACTAAGAAAATTGATCTCCCTTCTTACCTGTCTAGATTTTTTTTAATTGAACCTCTGCTTCTCTGTAACTCTTCCTTTGTATCATGTTAGTTATTTTTTGATTTATTTTACTGAGACAGAGCAGAGAGAGGGGGATTTCCTCAGGGCCACTTTTGATCAGCTGACTACCACCTCACACTTGCCTCCCTGCTATCTCTCCATATCTCTATTTCTTGGTACTGTGCCATACTTACCACTTTTAATGCATATAAACCAGTGATTTGTATTTGTCAATAAAGGAAGCATATCACAGTGTCGCACTGTATTTTCAAAAGTTTCTGGAGTCTAAACAGCAGAATCACTTATCCCCACACTTTCTCACTGTATCAGATGGCTTTAGTGATTGCATCTCCCAGCTTATATCTGATCACACCTCCTCCTCCATTGCTCCATAACTGTATTAATTTTAATTGCTTGTGTTCCAATACTACTATGCCATGAGCTAAACTCTGTTGAGTGAGAGCAATTAGGAATTGATGACTATGCTCCATTCATTCACTAAAATTGGACATTTACATGAAGTTTTTCATTAGAACAGCTGTAGGCAAATATAGTATAATGATTTAGGAAATCTTTATCAAAACAAAAATAACAAACATGAGTCTAACACATTTTAATTCATTGAACCAACAAGTTTATTTTCCCCCACATTGCTTTCAAAAATCACTTACAAATAGAAAAGGCAAATCTGAAGTGAGACAAATGAGCCAAGAGTAATTTAAAATGACAGTGCTTTCTCCTCACTTCCCATTGTCATGAGTACCCTCAGCCATGGTCCACTGCACTACTCCAATATCTGCAAAACACATCAGTACTAAGATTGGCTATGAGTAGTTTGCAGTGTCTCAAGGTTCATTTTCTACAGGGTACATAAATCAATACTAAGACTGGATTAAGGCAGTTTCCAGTTTCACATGATTCAGTCTCTATGCAACACTTGCAACCATACTAAGACTGGTTAAGGGCAGTTTGCAGTGTCCCAAGGTTCAGTCTCTACATTTATATAAAGTCTTGGATTACAATACTTTTGAGCTAGAAGCTTGTTTACAAAGGTTCCAAGTCAGAGGAACACAATAGACATACAATACAGAAAAACTTAACAGGCCAGAGTGGTATAATGCATTTAACAGGCATTTGGGAGTCAGCCGGCATTAGATTTGACAATTTTCAAATAAACCAAACACAAGTAGGTGTGTACATTATAACATTGTAACAGACAGTAAGGAATCAGATAAAATGTTGACCTTCTCAAGTTGTATGGTGGGTGAGAGGAGTGGAAGGTAAGAAGGCAAGGGGGCAAGAGGGGGAAGGGTAAAGGAGGGGGTGGTAGGGGGTTACAGGTGGAAACAAGACAGAGCAGGGTGATGGTGTAGGGGGAAGGGGACAGATGTTTCTTGATGAGGCAATCCTGGTGCTAAGTGCACAGGGGGGGTAGGCAAAGTTTAACACTTACATCAGTGCTAAGATTGGTTTACAGCAGTTTGCAATATTCTGAGGTTTGGTCACAACACAGCACTTCAGGCAGTATTAAGACTGGACAAGTGTGGTTTGTAGTGTCCCACTGTTTAATCTCTACATGACACTAAGATACAGTTAGTATGAAGGCCATTATATAAAAAGCAAATTCTACTCTATTCTAGCCTATTGAAGTTACATTTCTTTCCTATAGGTGTTTTCCTCCCAGCCAGACTTTGTTTCAATAAAAACCTCCCAATCCCAGTGGTCCTTTACTGGTCGCTAAGGTTCCTTCGTAACTTCTAACAACAGGAATGTGCTGTAACTTCTAACAACAGGAATGTGCTGAATGATGTCACACTATTTGCATCAAGTCCACATCTTTGCGATGTCCCAAACTCATAGGTATATTCAAAAGATGTCCACGTTATGGTAAAAAAAACAATGCACAGGTCATTATCTTTGATGCAGGCATCATTTTTGGTGTGTATCTTGCAGCAATTGCACTTCAAAACTCAGAGCACTTTTTGGGTGGTCCAACAGTCATGACACAAATAGTGAAAATGTATTGCAATTGTGATGCAAGACTTTGAAAATTCAGCTCTGTACTATTAGTTTCTGATGAAGAGAGAGTTCACCCTGTAACATCATTCCAATAATACTTGGCAAAGTCCTTTATTATCGGACAGAAAACAATGTAATTATTTAGTTTATTATAAACAGGTGCTCCTTGGTTCTGAACCCCCTGGGAAGGTGTAAGCTACTGGCCAACTCCAAGGTGGCACTGGATTGGTGGAACATGGCACCCTCCCCATGCTGGAATGCATTGCCATGGGCAGTGCTTTCCCATCCCATCTGTCTGGCTGCTTTTGTGCTATCGAACCAAGTCTGCTTCTGAACCCGAGTCACCAGTATGGTAGGGCAATGTGCTGTGATTGTGCTACTTGGTGGCCTGAGGTAAGCAATGCTTTAAATCTGATAAGCAATAAAACTAAGTGAAATTACATGATTGTATGCTACAGTACAGGATTTTATTTGCTCACAAAGATATTCCCGGACAAAATATCAGTAAACATGTGAAGGGGAATGCAGGTTTGAATTGTCACTCATGATATGAAAACCCATTTAAAGTTCTTTCCATAGAGGTACTGGGACTGCTGTACTAATATCCTGGTCAAAATCTGTCCTATCTTATGTCAAGGCAGCTGCCATTTCAGGGAACCTTGAGACAGAAAGTGATGTCTCAAATGGGCAAGCTGTGCTCATCAACATACACTATACAGATTGCCCAGCAGTGACATCACTTACTTTCTCAAAGTTCCAAGAAATGGCTGCCTTGAATTGCTGTAGGACAAATTTACACTGGGTTATCTCTGGATTGTTGACATCTATAGGTAAGCCCAATGCCACGTTTAAAAGGGCTTTTATGGCCTTTCACACTCTGTGGGAACCTGCACACCTACAGTCCCCATTTAAGTTGATTTGTGAATTGATGTTCTAAATGTACAGTAGTCCACCAAAGCAATTTTCTACACCAGTTAATGACAGGCATATTTATCACTGAGTAAGCACAGATATTTCATACCAGGATTCCCTTGTAGTCTTGTTTACTGCTCATTTTGACAGCATTGTAGTCTGTTTCTGAGCTTCTGGTTGAAAAAAAGAACCACCACTGGAAAGAAGGAGGGGAAGGCAAAGGAAAGGAATTGGCGTACATCATTTAAGATTATGTGGACATTTGTCGAGACTGAGATCTGGTAAAACCAAATGGCATTTTCTATTCCAAACAGTACTTCATAGAGAACCACTAAAGTTACAACAGCTTTAGAGGCCTGACGCTCAGCTGACGTGTCTTGGTTTTTGTTAGAGCTCCTCATTCCTTTCATCTGCTCCCAATGTCTATGCAGAATCACCAGAATGCAGATGCTGGTAAAAGCCATGAGGATCACAAAGATTAGATCTCGAGTAAAAGATGTAAAACCTATCATTTGAAATACTACACCATTTGGGTAAATTACAATGCAATATCCTAAATTGAACGCATGCGGCAGAGTACTGGCATTACTGCTAGCCACAGGATACAGTGCCCCTGACAAGCTTGATGACATACTTATTAGAACAAGGAATATAATAATAAATGTGAGATATTTCTGCACTTTAACTTTTAAATAGAACATCTTAGATGAGGAAGAAGTAAGAATCAGATACTGGAAACAGCTAAGCAGACAGGTTAAGTTGATGGTCATGGCTCGGGAAATCCTTGCTATGTAGAAATCAATCTTACAGTCTGCATCTGTATAGAAATATTTGATTCTGAATTTGAACAGTGCATGAGGAATGCCCCCTGTCAAAAGGAAGGTGAGATTTGATACTGCCAGGTTAGACAGTATCACCTCTGTATGCATCATCTTGTCTTGGCAGGCAGTCCAGACCAGGCTTGCCAGAACAACCACATTTCCAGATATCCCAACAGCAGTCGTTAGACAAAAGATAAATCCTTTGATCAAGCTCTCTGTCTCCATTCCTGATGTGTGTGTTGAATAAATAAGTTGGTTGGCAGTACAGCAAACAAAACCCAGCTTAAAAATTAAAAAAATATAAAAATAGTTGGAAGATTCACCCCTTAGACATAAATACTATGCACTTATTACATCTATAGTATTAGCCAGTATACATCAAGTAATGTTAAGACAATAAATGTGGATTCTTAAAGGTATTATGGTTTTCACATGAAAGCAGAATTTACCTTCAGAATTTCACTACTATTCTGTTAAATTTCTCTCCATTTCATGTCCTAAGTTGCACTACATTTTAGGGTAGAGTTTTTCATTGTACCTGGTATATAATATAGCAGGCATGGATTACACCTTTTGTTTCACCACCTTGCAAGTTTCTTGAGTTGCAGACGTATCAGTTTCCTTTTGAGAATTCACACCAGCACCTAATACACATGAACACAGCAAGTAGCAAATCACTGATATGGTTTCATTATACCTGCTGCAAAAATTTTCTTTTGTAACAACACCATTAATTAAGAACCTTTTCTGCATCCCCACTATGTTTGCATTTTAAACAGTAGTTTGACACAAATTCAAAACTGACTGAATGCAAAGGACTAAAGGCAGTAGAATATATAACTAGCACTGATTCATGTACCCCAATGGCAGGCTTCCCATATTGTCTGCCTGTCTGGCTAGTTCAACCCCACAACACAGGGGACTCACAATCGCATAGCTCTGGAAAAGAATTGGCCACAAATCCAAAATGGTAATCCCCAGATTATAAAATGAGTCAGACACAGGGCTGTACAGAATGTTTAAATTCCAACAGAATGGAATTCCATCAGTAACAGAATTTCAACATTTTATGTAATGTATGCTTGTACTTATTTTTGAAATCTGATGTCCAGAAAAGGCACACTAAACTGAAGATGACTTCCAGGTGTGACCTGGTGGAAGGAGAATGCAGGGAGCAAATTGACTCACTTTGTACAATATTAAAGAAATCCAAATTATTTATATTTTATATTATAGTGGTGTGGTAGCACCACAATAGTTAGGGTTGAGTAGGCTGTCTAATATTAACCCTCTAATTTTGCACCTTGATAGTGTCACCCCTGTTCAATGGAACTGCCAAAACATTTACAGCATGTTCTGGGGGGCAAGGTCTCTTCATTTGGCAAGTTTAATTCTGATTAGATATGTGGATTATGAAATACAATTAGTGCAATTTTAGGAAACATGTCTTTTTTGTTGTGTTTTTTGTTCTCACTTACAGTCCAGATGGCATGGAACTTTGTTCTGAAATGTTGAGGGTAGGCAGGGCTTTCCCTAGAATAGTGCCTTTTATTTGGTGAAACAACATTAATCCATTTCAGAGTTATAAGGATTTGAAATTTCAGTTCTGAGCATGTTCAGTAGGGTATTTCAGATAGATGTTTCATATAAAAGAAAAATTTCCTTCTACGAAGGAAGAATCTTCTGTCTTGAGCCAAAATTCTTCTTTCATGATGAAAAAATTTTCTTTCACTGGCCTGGTGGCACTCAGGATTGAGACACTGGACACTACACCTTGTACAACACCGGCAACCTGAGCTCAGAAACAGACTCAGATTGCTCAGGGGTCAGCGGGCAAGGAATGACTGAACATCCATAGACAGCTCTCCTTCCTCAGGGAGGGGGGAATCATGTGGCATGCTGTAGACTGACACTCAGCAGTGGCTGGGTGTCAGCGCAGGTGTGCTGCCAAGAACGGGGTGGGCCCACATCCAGGGTGTTAGACTGCCTATGTGAAGGTGGAGCCAGACGCTCCACTCATTGCATAGTCATTGCCCCAGGGGCAAAATAGCAAAAAATCAGGAGTCAACAGGGTCTATAATGACCCAACTATCAGGTCAGAGGATGAGTCCACCAGTGGGAGGGACCAAAGTTCCCTGTCCACATCCCACAAAAAAAACTTCTTTCTTCTGGCAGCCATCTTGCTTTTGTTTTACTTTAAAAAAATAAAATCTATTAAAATGATGCCATGGAGAAAAACAAACACATGAATATTGTTGAACAGAACCTGTTTAGCTCTATTCTGGAGTCTGTTTTTCAAAAAATGGCCCCAGAATATAGTTTTGGGATATCTCCCAAATCCTTACTGAAGCTAGTTTTGTGAGTCAAAATTCTTGTTTCATGAGTGTCCCAAAAAAAGGTTTCCATCTCATGAAAAAAGACTCTCAGCCCACAAAAGAATATAGTGGACTTTGTTTTTTTTAATTTTCCATTGTAATTCTGTGAGACAATCTTCTTCTTCTTCTTTTGCATCTTGAAAGAACTCACAAAAGAAGAATATCAGCTCACGAAACAACTATGAAACAGAACAATAGGTCCACCATCTTTTTTCATGAGCCAAGAGTCTTCTTACATGAGTTCTTTCATGACTCATGAAAGAAGAAGGTCGGATCATAAAAGAAGTGGGGAGACTGTTTTGTTTTTTTCACATTTCAGTTGTGAGCACAAATGAAAGAACCACTGTTCTTTTGTGTGATCTCATGAACCATCTGTCTATCTATCTATCTATCTATCTATCTATCTATCTATCTATCTATCTATCTATCTATCTATCTATTCTATTCTATCTAATTTTGTTATACTGTTATGTGAACTGGGTTGCCCACTTTGGTACCACTTCTTTATCCCCCCCTCCAGGTTGCCCACCCTCATGTTTTCTTTTTCAACAATAATTGGATTGGGGTGCCAATCCCCAGTACCACTTCTCTTGCCCCTCCCCCTCCAGATTTTCCACCCCTTCTGAATACATGTGATGTCAGCAGGGTGCCCACCCCCCGTGTCACTGAACATTATTCTCCTGACACAAAATGGTCCCTCACCAATATGACTCTCCACACACACTCCACCCATTAAATATAGGTGGCAGCACTGAAGTGCCCAGCAACAGTGCCACCGAAGATAGTGTCAACACTAGGGTGCCCTATGCCCAGTGTCAGATTATATCCCTTACAATAAAGAAAACCATCCCTCCATTGATCGTTTTATTTCCCCTCCAACCGCCTTTTTGAATGAGATGTTAAACTGAGGTCCCATCTGCCTATTCTGGTGGTAGTTCAGGTGGATGTTAAAGATCCCATGGCACTTCTTGAAAAGAGTAGGGGAATTCTTATTTGAGATAAAGAAAAACATGACATCATGTACATAATATGTGACCACATATATATATAAAGAAAAAAACACAGAAATAGAAATGTAATATACAAGTTTGCTTCACTCAAATTAGTAACAGAAACAATAAAGTAAAGTTAAATATATGCATACCATCTGCAAAATTAACATTCAATATACTGTATATAAATAATCAACATCCTTAGTTTTATTTCTTATTCCCATTTTCTTGGTTTTATAGACTTCTTAAACATGTTCATGAACCTTTCCCCTCAGATTATAAACCCTATATTTCTCCATAATGTCACAATTTTATTCATTGTGTACTTTTTTCCATCATTAATTTTAACCTGTGCTAGTGCTGTTTCTATCTGGGTTATTATGACCCCTGGGGGGAGGGGGTAGTTGTATCTGTTGCAATACCAGCTGACATCTGCTTTGCCATAAATAAAACTTTATAATTGCAAACACTGTTCTTGTGGCGCTAGCATGAAAGACCCTCCAGATACCTGAAAAATCTCCCAGCACTAGGGTCTGATAACTAAGCCTCTCTAAAAAGGCCATTTCCATTTAAGTGCCAATTCCTTCCAGAATTTCTTTGTCTCAGGGCAATCTAAGAGGAAATGCTACATTGTTTCCTCTACTGCAATGCAAGATATCTTTCTTGTATGGCCTTGTGTTTTAAGTTCCCTCGTACCCCCAATTTCCCATGACAGCATAACCAGTTTATGTCCTACCTAGATTGTATATCCTTCTGTCCATTAATATTTTTAGAGCATAAGATGTCTTGGAAGGTGTGGATTCTGGAAATATCAGGGGCCCTTGACACATATCCCCTACCACTTTCTGGTATAGTTGTTTTCTCTCGAAACTCAAAAAATTTCATTTTTCTATTCTTTATTGTGTCAATTTCTTAAAAGAGTCTATAACATACTCTGGGAGGGCCTACTGCTGCAATATTTTAGGAGGTAATAGTTCCCATTTTCCCACATATGCTTGTAAGGCATGTAAGGCATTTCCAACCCACTTTTGCCCCACAGATACCCATTCTGTTTTGTATAGTTTTGATATACCCTTTAGGAAAATAGCATGGAAGAAAATTAACGGGTTTATCATATCTAACCCTCCCTTTTTTGCTGTTCTATAGGTTACCTCCCTCTTTATTGGGTTTAATCTGCTGCTCCACAGCATCTGAAAGAAATTAGTGTAGAGCCTAACCTTGAGGTGTGCTGGGGCTATAAACTGCACTTAAATAGATAAAGATAGGTAAAAGACATTTTTTAACTATTAATACTCTTTTCTTTTTCCCTATTTTCCAGCTTTTCCAGGCCTGCACCTTAGCTTCACAAACCCCCAATTGTTTCTCCCAATTATATACCTCTGAGTTTTGTGCCCCAAACTAGATACCCAGATTTTTCTGTGGTTTCTCACTATATTTAATTCCTTCTAGTCTTTGATCTTGATCATCCCGCTGCTTCAAAGGAATGGTCACACTCTTTTCTATGTTGATATTAGCCCCTGAAACTTGTGTAAACTTTCTAAAGGTTTGCAGGGCTTTTATGCCAGATTCTTTATTTTGTGCAATAACTACTAAGTCATCTGCATAGGCCATCATTTTTTCCTCCTGGCTTTCTAGTGATGGAGTTAAAACTATAATTTGGGTGTTCCATTTTATCTGCCTGATGATGGGATCTAGGGCAAATGTATACATAAGTGGACTCAAGGGGCATCCCTGCCTCATGACTTTCTTAAAGGGAATTACAGTAGTTCTCCCAAGAACCCATTAACTGATGGTAAGCAGTGTGCCTCAGTATACAGGAGTTGTACCCACAAAATTACTTTTGAAGGAACCCCATATCTTTTTAAAACTTGCTATAAATAATAGTGTTCTACCTTATCGAAGGCTTTGGCCTGATCCAATAATATAAGGACTCCTTCTTTAATGTGTTTTCTTTTAACTTCAAAAAATTCCCTGATAAGAAAGAACTTATGCTGTATATTTTTGTTTGGAATGGAGCAAGTTTGAGTCTCATCAATCAAACTTTTGGCTACCTACTGCAATCTTTTACATAATATTTTGGCTAAGATTTTATAGTCACAGTTTAGGAGACTAATCGGCCTCCAATTTTCTAAAGAATGTTTGTCTCCCGTTTTAAAAAGGTAGCTAATTACTGCAATACCACAATCTGGCAATGAGCCCCTCTTTTTCTTTAAGATATGGTCAAAAACCTGTTCTAATATGATACTGAGTTCTACAGCATATTTGTTATAAAAGTCATTTGTTAGGCCATGTATTCCTGGAGCTGTTCCTATTTTAAGAGATTTAAGGGTGTCCAATATTTCATCCCTTAATATTGGGGCCTGCAACCTATCTATCTCTTCTTCTGATATGCTGGGTGTAGGGGCTGAGAAGACAGTGTCTAACTCCTCCCCGAATGCCTTCTGAAAATTCATGTTTCAGATGTTCCTGTACTAATAACAATATTCCTACGTCTTTGTTTTCAATAGTCCCGTCTGTTTTATACAACCCTGTCATGATAGTTTTGTCTAACCTCTATTTACAGGTCATGAAAGGGTCTGATGCTGGGTTTTATTTCTGTTCCATACCTCATCTCCGCCTCTAGGTTTTTTTTCCTGTCATATTGGTATTGCCTCATTTGCTTTTTTATCTCTAATAGTTGGCGTTTATATTTTATCCTTTCCTTATCTGAAACTGACATGAGCTTATAAAAGTTGGTTTCTGTAGTCTAGATATTTTAGATATTCTACACTGGACTTCTTTTTCCCATATTTCATAAACAACTGTTATATGTCTTTCTTGGTACAGTATCTGTCCACCATTCCCATAAATCATCGTACATGCACTGTACAGATAATCTCGCAGCTAGAAGAATTTCCACTTTACTTTTCGTTTCCTCCTGCAAGAGAGTATCTGTATTTAGTTTCCATCTTTTTTTTTTGACAAGATGAATTTAGGTGGTGCCATGACCATATTATATTTCCCTATCAACAATAAATGATATGAGAATTCTGTTGGTTTTAAGACTACATTTGTTGGTGTGCAGTATTTAGATGTAAATAGTCTATTCTAATTTCCTGTAAGTATCAGCCAAAGAAGCTTCTTATGCTTACGAGTATATACAATATATTTTCTTTGTGTCTAATCCACGGATGTCAATGCTGCAATTAAAGTCACCCCCCCCAATATAATATGCTTTCTAGTGTAAAGATAAGGCCTTACTGTATTAAATAAGTCTATTCTAGTAGTTTTTGACTGGGGTGCATAGGTACTTATAAATCTGAAATCAAAGTCCCTATATCTGCAATCTAATACTAAAGTCCTCCCTGAGCATATGTCAATTACTGTGATTACAGAAAAATTTGTGCTTTTAAAAAGGATCCTTAGGTCATCCGTTACCTCCTCCCCAAAATGTCCAATATGAAGACCCCCAGACCCAGCTTCTTTTCAACTGCTTTACCTCAAATAGAGATGTAATTTGAGCATCTAGTAAAAGGAAAATCTCTGCTTGTATTTCTTGTAGATAAGAAAGGATCATTAGCTTCTTTTTGCAGTTTTTAATACTACAGGCATCTAAGGTAGCAATGTTAAAAGTAGCCATTTACTTGCTTTATTTACTGCTGGGATAGATGGCCCTTGTACTGGCTACAGTTCTTGATCTTCTTCTACCTGTGTTTCTCCATCTTTCCTTTTTTCCTTTTTTATGGCTGCAGTAGGTGGAGCCTGCAGACATTTTGCATATACAAAAGGAGTGATGTCATGTTTTCTGTCCATGGAACTGACTGAAGGTGTAAATTGTCTCCTCCACCTTACCCTCCTCCAAGAAGTGTTTTCTGCCCTCAAATAAATACGCTTTCATGTTAGTCAATGGTTGCAGGGTACTATTTTCTTTCTTAAATGGGCAGTACAAGAACTGGAACCTGAGTAGTGGGAGGAAGCATTAGTTTTTTTTTTTTTGAGTAAGATCCATCCCACCTCCACCTGAGAAACTCCTAAAGATCCACCCCTACCTTTTTTTTATTCATGTTGGAGGGGCATGAGGTGAAACTGCATCTAGCTGGAAATTCAGTGTGTACTGAGTCTGTGTGGTTACTGAGTTTTACTTCTCTGTTTTTAGAGTAAGTTGAAGCGTGTCTTTTTACTTGATAAATGTTTGTAAAAGTGTAAATCATATTTGCTAGTGCAACTGTGAGTTGTGCAACTGTTTTTTGTAGATTTGACTCCTGACTTCTTTTCATGACAGGCAGTATTCCTGGAACAGACTTTGCCATTGAAGCTCCTATAATGTGCTATTTTTATGTCACTGTGTAATTCCTCACTTTATAGGTGTTTCAATGGTAAAGCCTTTTCATGCAGGAATGTTTACTGCCTGTCATAAACAGAAATCAAGAGTAAAATCTACCAAACACAGTTTAGCAAGTTAGCTTCAAAAGCAAGGCCTGTTTGTGCATAGAAATATGTTACAGAAAGGAAGACATGCAATTATTTCAAGTCTGCAATTTAAGCAATTATTTTTTGTAACCAGCCTTGCCTCAGATTACATTCCTATCCTCATCAGTCATTTTCACAAATAAATTCTGAGAGATGTAAAGTCCCTCCTGTTGGGTATATGGTGTTATTCACACCCATCCTCCAGCCTCGCCCCCACCACCTTGCTTTGTATTTTGCATTAGCTGTAGCATTTCAGTACAGAAAGAGGTGACAATGCATATATTTTTCTGGACTTGCAGTGTTAATTGAGCTGTCCCCAGTCTGTATCATTTCAAGAACTACTTTATGTGGTGTGCATACCAGCATGGTTGTTTCACTCTTATTTACAGCTTTACACCGTTATCAGTTTTTAATTGTAATTTATTTGCCCTATGAATAACAAGGTTCAATACCTATAACTTCCCAGTTTCTTTGTTATAGTCACATTGATTTCTGAAGACCCCCTTGTAAACGAGGTGCAAACACAACTTGGTTTTCTTTGTCTTTTTTTGTGTGTATTTAATTATTGTTTTATTACGCTTGTAACCATAGAAACAAGGGTACAAAGCACATATCTCACAAGCAATGCAATATAAAAAATGCATCATATACACAGTAAAACCAATGAAAATATGTGCTGATTCCTCCCAGTTCCTGGCAAATGATTTTTTTTCACTAAATAAGTTACAACTACTGAAAACTACAAAATCTATAAATAACTGTGCAGTCTGACGTCTTCATTTAAACCTCTTGGCTGCAAACTGTTACATTCATAAATCCAATAAGGTTCTCACTGAAGCTATCTCCTTCGCATGTATCCTCTCAAACTGTCAAAATAATTTCTTCAATGTGGACTGTCAGGCATTCAAGTTGTTCTCAGATTAAATGTTACTTGTATAAATATAGATTTAACAAGGGTATCTTGTAAAGTACTGGTTCATTTAAATGTTAGTTGTGGTCATGCAGATATCACATTATTCAGACTTGGTTCAGTATCTAGGAATTCCCATTTTTTGCTTTTTATGATCCAAGTTATTTTATGATGCATGTATTTTATGAAAATACCAGGGCCTATCTTACAGTTGTGCACAGCTACTAAGAGCTCCAACTGTGATTAAAAAATGACAAGTGTAAAACTAAATAAATTAAAATAAAAATATATGTAGTCTACTAAGTACAGTAGACTGGTACAGGACCTGTAAAACAACTATTCAGTCATATAATGGAATGAGAGAAACACAGAGATGTGAAACCCTGGAACACCACCATCTGACTCAATAGGGAATGCACATTTCATGAAGCATAGTAAAAAAAGATGCAACACAAAAATCATAGAAACTTAGAAACATAGACTTTGACACATATTAGGACTGCTTGGCCCACCTAGTCTGACCATATCCGACCCACTGAATAAGCAGCAGATCCTAGTCATCCCAGATTTCCCCTTTTTCCCACAAAAGACAGACAACGGAGTTGTTGTGCTCAGATTGGCAATTCATTTATTATTTTTTACACTTTCTTTTCATGTACTATCACCATTTTTCTTTATTTATTTTCACAATTCTTTGTTCATATTGTCTTAACATATCAATATTTGGTCCCTCGTCCTTCTTGTTCGCTTCTTCTGGCCTCCCCAGGTAAAAACCTGGGAGCCTTCTTCTTCTTCTCTCTTTCTTGTAGGTAACAGTGAGAACCGAGACTGCTCTTTTCTCCTTCTGTTCCTTCTTCTTCTCCTCGTATTCCCTTATCATTCCCCCCTTTTTCCCTCCCCCCTTTTCCCCACAGCCTGTCTCCAGCTTGCGTTGGATGACTGGCCTTCCCCCCTTATGTCTTCCTCTTCCTCCTATCATCTTTCTACCTGCCTCCTCCATGCCTCAATGAAGCCCATCATCTCTGTATTAAACATGTCTATTGCTACATCCAACAGGTGTATCCCATCTGCTCCGCAAAATGCATCTACCCATTCTTCAACCCCCCTCAATATGACATTTCCTCCCATAGCCTTTATCAGTGTCCCCACCCTTCTATTCATCTTCCACCTGGCCCTATCTATTGCTGCATGGCTGTGCTCATGTCTCCATACCCTCCTTGGTATCATGTCTGACCATGCTATGCTCACTTTCGGCCACCATTCCTTTATCCTTATCAGATCTTGCTTAATCCTCAAATAAGTATCAACTCACGGCTTTCCCCCAATGTCATTCCCCCCTAGATGTAAAATGATGAGATCAGGGGTGGGCCACCTTTCTTTCATTTCTCTTAGGGTGGGGAGTAACTGTGCTCATCTCATCCATCGAATGCCACGCCATACCAGCCTACATTTTTTGAAGTCTTGGTACAGCTGCTTTCCCCCGGCCTTCTTCTCTGCTCTCTTTTCTGCCCAGTAAATATAGGAATGCCCACAGATCCATATTTCTGTGGTAATCCCTTGTCCTATTAAACCAAACAAATTATTAATCTCACCACACCATCTCAAATTTATATATATATATATATATATATACTACCCCACTTTCTGTTCTCCGTCCTGGAAGATAACACAGTGACAGGTTAATCACTGTTCTTTAAAGGCCTAATGTACCTTTTATAACAGGTGGACCGTCATCTTCCTCTCTCCATTATAGCAGCCACTGTCTCCCCTTCTACTGCCCATTTCGAAGCAGCCCCTATCCAAAAGGAATGGGACGAGTAATTATTTGGGTCCTACCCAAGGAACTCCAAGCCTTTTTTGAGTAAGGCTGTTACTTGGTAACTCATCACCTTCTTCCCATCCCCATGCACAAATAATCTTCCTTGCTTGTTGTAGCGCTCTGCGGCGTAAGCCCACAAAGCCTTTACCGGAACAAGGCCTCATCCAGGTGCACCATAATGGTTACTACGCTCCCTTTCCCTTCTTGGTCTGTCTTGGATCTGTTAATCTTCAGCTGTATTTCTTGTGTTCCCCACTTTATGTCCCCCCATTCTAAGCCTCCCTCTTCATTCCTCTCATTGTATCCCACCACCTCGCTCACCCTCAGAGCTCCTGCAAACATCACTAAATAAATTGTTTGAAACAGTTGGGCCTTGTCCTTGGATTTATAAATGGTTGGTAATATCTCCCCCACTCTACCCAACCATTGGTCCACTATTGGCCTGCGCTCATCTTTGTTCTTCTGTTTTAATCTGATCCACCCTTGCATCATTCTGCACTGACCTTGTAGGATCTTTCCACCTCTTTAAACTGTACACCAAGCAGATCCCTGCTATGAACCATCCCATTGTTGCATGAGCCATCCCTTTCTGCACTGCTCTACTGTGAATTTTCCTAACTGCACTTCCATTACTGGCCCACTTACCTCCATGTGGTATGTTGCCCTGAATGTTTGCAGTGCCTGCCATGCCCCTTCATATGCCCTCAAGGTCCATGGCACCTATGAGCTGCGGAACAACTTTTCGGCTCCCTCTTGCCAACGTCCCAGATGTTCGTTAGAATGGCCATTTTCTGCTCCTCCACTGTTGGTGCTAGCATTTGGAAATGATACAGCTGCATACAGGAAAGGCTATCAGCTAGTATATTTTCACCCCATCTATGTGTCTGGCTTTAAAAGACATGTTTAACTGTAAACTCCGCAAAACTAACTGCCTCACTACACCCATCACTGTCTCCGACTTAGCTCTTTTCCTGTTCAGCACCTCAACCACTGCCTTGTTATTGCACCAGAATGTAACCTTCTGATTCCTCATATCTTCTCCCCATACCATGGTGCATGGCAAATTAGGCATGATTTCCAGCAGTGTGAGGTCTTTTACCTTCCCCTCTTGTACCCAATCTCTTGACCATGGTTCCGAAAACCATTTTCCTCTCAAATATCCCCCCATTCCTAGCCCTCCTGCCGCATCCATGTATAGTTCCAAATCTGTGTTATACAGCCACTCATGTTGCCAAAAGGAACATCCATTATAATCCTCTAGAAATTCCTCCCACACTTTGAAGTCCTCTTTTATCCCTTTGGTTATGTCTACCCAGTGGTGCAGCCTTCTTACCCCAGAAGTGGCCCGTGCCAATCTCCTTGTGAATGCCCTCCCCGGCCCAATTGCCCTGCATGTGAAATTCAAATGCCCCAAAACTTGCTGCACCTGCCTTAGTTGCACCTGTCTTCTGCTAGTGTGTATCTGAATAAATTCCCTTAGTTTCTGTACTTTACCATCTGGTAACCTAAACATTCCCCAGGCATCTATTTCAATCCTAAAACTCCATAACCCTGCTGGGGCCTCAGTTTTTTGGGGGAGCTAATGGCACTCCTAGCTCCTTGCATAATTCCTGAAAATTTGCAAACATCTCCTCCGTCTCCTCCCTTCCACTGCCTATCAACAGGAAATCATTTAAATAGTGTATTACTGCCTTGTGTCCTGTTTTCTGTTGAAATATCCATTGCAGGCAGGTGTTAAATGTTTCAAAAGTGGCACATGCAATAGAGCAACCCATCAGCATAGCTTTATCAAAATAATACTGTCCATCTACTTTGAATCCTAATAGATACCAATCTTCCCTCCTCACTGGGAGCAGCCTAAAAGCTGCTTCTATATTGGTTTTTGCCATCCATACATCCAGAGTTGCCAGGATAAGCTGCACTGCTTCTTCCAAAGTCACATAAGTGACCCAGCTGTGTTCTTCCCCAATAAAGTCATTCACCAAGTGTCCCTCTGGGAATGACAGATGGTGTATCACCCTATATTCCCCATCTTGTTTATTGGGCACCAGACCAAGAGGGGAAATACTCATGTTCTGTAACGGAGGAACCACATACGGTCCTTCCACCCTCCCTACAATTTTTCCTTTTTCTATTTTCCATCTTAAAATGTCCTCCTTTCCCGTTATCGATGCTAGATTATTGGCCTCTCTTGCTTGCCTTGGGCCCTTGCAGTGTAGCGAGAATCCTGCTCTAAATCCTTTTTTGTATGCTTTTAGCCACCTTCCTATCTGGGTGCTCTTTGAGCCATTTTGCCCATGCTTCAATTTTGATGGGGGTCTTTGCCAATTGGAATTGTTCCCTATCCACAAAATCCCTCCCAACTGGTCCCCCTTACCCCTTCTGACTACCGTTTCTCTGACCCTTCCTTCAATAGGCCTGTTCCCCCCTCCCTCAAACCCCCTACTTCTCGATCCTCTGTTCCATGTCTGCCGCCAAATCCCGGCCCTCCTCGAAAGGACTGGTGCCCGGTCCCCTGGTTTCCCTCCTGTTGGGCCCCCGCTACCCACGTTGTCCTGCACCTTGATGCTGGGTGAGATCCCCCACATTTCGAACAGGCATGTCAAAAGCGACATTGTGGCCATCAGCAAAATGCCCTATTATACCCCCAACAGCACTTCTGTAACTTCCCCCCCTTTCTTCAAATCTCCCCTTTGGGGGTGGATTGGTCGGTGACGTAATCAGTCCAGAAGTCTAATTGTTTTGTGTCCCATCTCACATCCCCATAGGTGGCCAACCTTTGTCAGAAAAGCTCATCATAATATATCCAATCCATTCCCCCTTTTGCTTTTGCTCTTCTTATAATCAGGGAATAAGTGATAAGTGGTATGCCCAGCTCCAGTTTCTTTTCCAGCACAATGTCTGAATATGTCGCAAAGCCCATGAACCACCCATCCCAGGTCTTCCCTTTTGTGAACTTACCTTCTTCTTTTCTCCCTAATAATACCATGGCTGCCACCATCTTGCTCTTTCCTATATTTTCTGTCTCCTCGTACTTTGCTGCCACTTCCCTACTTACCGATGCAAATGTATCTACATATTCCCTCTTCCATATCTTCTCTTTTGTGGCCAATGGCACAAGTTCCCCTATCCTCATGCCCAGAGCACCTATATCCCTCGTTCCCTTTCCTGTCCCTTCAGCCACCTTGCCTATTCCTCACATTGGTTCTTTGTCTGCCTTAAGCTCCGCTAATGCATTTTCCATTTGCCCTAACCCACCCTTCCCTAGGGCCACTTTAATTTTCCCAATGTATTCTTTTTTGCTGTTCCCAACTGTACCTGATACACTACCTGTATGCTTGCCCCCTCCTTGCATCCCGCTGTTTTTGGGCTGAGCTTGTCCATTTTCCTCTGGCAGGGCTACTGGCAGTGGCATTGCAGCAAGATGGGTCAGTACCACTGAAGGTTCCTGTCTGGGTTCTGGCTTTACTAACGTTCAGGCAGCAGGGGTTGTGGAGGTGCTGGACTAACCACTTGCGGTGGCAGTCTACGTGGGCTGCAAGGCTTTTTGATCGGTCTCTTTCCCTCGCCCCCCCACCCCATGCTCCCTTTTCCACCTTCTGCTTCTCCCCTGACTTCCCCGGTTCCTCTTCCGCCACCATTTGCCACATCAAGTTGGCCTTCTCTGCCAGCTCAATGATGGCCTAGTACGCCTCTTCTTTTGTTGGTTTGCTCTTCCTTGGTGCCATCCCACCACCTGGTTTTTTGTACCTGCAGATAAACTGAGAAATTCCTTCCATTATTTACCATTCAGTAGATCCCTACATGCCTCCCCCCAGGCTAACTTCATTGTTCTGCTGCCATCTTTCTCTCCACATTCCTGCTTCAAGGCCTAGTTTTAACATGGTGCCACGTGGTGGCCTCTCCCTTTAGTCCTCTTACATCCTCCCCCTTCCCCTTTTTTTTCACTTATTGATGTCCTCCTGCCCTCCAGGCCCCGGTATAATGTCAGCCAGCCTTCCTCACCACAAGGCTTCTCTGCTAATCCCTTGCTACTCCCCTGCCCTCCCTTCTTGCTGAAATAAAACTGGTTAAGGAACAACCAGCCAGGGTGTACCTTTTATTATTTATTTAATTTATATTTTAAAATTATTCACTCCCTGTTCCCAACATTGTCCCCTTGCACATGGGCCTCTTTCTACAGTAACGCTACACAGCGTGATGTCACACACCGTTCATAGCACGTATTTTCCTCGGCTGAACCCTCTTCTACTATGAAAACATCTTCCTTACATGCCTTTAACAAAAGAGAGTGGGGGAGGCAGCGATTCGATGTGGCGAGAAATCCCCTATCCAACTACCCAATTACCTCTTTTATTTTTCAATGGGAATCGACTCTAACCATCACTTCTTTCATGTCTAGGCACCACACTGCTTCTTCGTGAGGTGGCAAGAGGAGGGAAGGGGATTGTGCCCCTCCTCATCTGGAGTTACTGGCCCTCCCGGCCTTCAGCATGTCTCGCCATATGACCAACTGCCCACCTTGCCTTTTACTCTTCACCTTGTGGGTTACCAAATGGTGGGGCAAAACTGGTCCCTTGCTTCCCCCTTACCCCCTTGAAAACTGCAAATATTGACCTACTAATCGAGGCTACTGAGTCCACGTGGCCTTGGCATATCCCGACCCGCCCCTAGCTACAACACTGACCTTCTCTACTGCTAGGTGGAAAACATGCGGTCTCCGGCGTGTCTCGCCACACCACAAATGCAGTGTTTTTCTTGAATGCTACAGTCCCAACATCCATTGCGTGTCTCACCACAGCCACACTGCCTCACTGGCCCCCTCTCAACGCTACCGGTACAACGCAATCTTCGGCATATCTCACCATGAACCACGCCATGCTTTCTCGAATGCTACAACATCTGCTTTGCTCTCCATTCTACCTCCCACTTAACTGCTGAGAGAAATAGGCCACATGCTTCCTCATGTAACCAGGGTCTCGCTTCCTAACAAGAATTACAAACAGGTGGTGGCACTTTATAACACACCAAAAGGGTAGCTCGCCACTCCTCTCATCTATTTATGCACCAAGTGTGAGCCCTTTTGAGTTCCACAAAATCTAGCTACATTCTGTACACCTTTTCCTAGCATCAATTCGTTGTTAAATAACACAATTGCCTTACCTTCTGTTGATTCAGGTCACAAACCTTACCCCTGGTCTTAATCTGGAAACACCGTAAAGGGATAATTTCTTTTTTTTTTTAATTCGCCAATCTGATGTGCCGTAGTTTGTACATCGAAAAACTCCAGCAAAAGAGGCAGAACTGCTGCAGTGCAGGGGATTATGTACCCTGTACTAAACCCTTCCCCTTTTTCCTTTCCACCTATCCCTGTCTTTCCTTCTTGAGCTCCCCCCTTTCTGTCCTTTCCCCTCTGTCCTGCTCCTGGCCTCCTCTCCTCCCCTCCCTCTAGGCACAACCATCCATGGGGTGTAAAGGGTCCCTGAGACAACTTGGTTTGCCCCTTAAAGGGTAAACTCCATTAACCAACAGACTATTTCTTCCTACCCCCCAACAAGAATTGCCTTATGTCTGTCCCATGCATTCTTGAATTTCCCCACTATTTTTGATCCCACAACCTCCTCATGAAGGCCGTTCCAAGTGTCCACCACCCTCTCTGTGAGAAAATACTTCCTCACATTACCCCGGGCCATCCCCTCTCTATTTTCAAATTGTGTCCCCTTGTTCTTGCACATCTCTTTTTCTGAAAGATGCTACCCTCTTGGACTTTGTTGATTCCCTTGAGGTACTTAAAAGTTTCTATAATGTCTCCCCTCTTCCTCCTTTCCTCAAGGGTATACAAATTAAGCTCCTTTAGTCTCTCCTCCTATGGCTTCTGTTGCAGACTCTGCACCATTTTAGTTGCCCTTCTCTGGACTGTCTCCATCCTGTCTATGTCCTTGTGGAGATGGGATCTCTAGAACTGGATGCAGTACTCCAGATGGGGTCTCACAAACTGTCTGTACAGAGGGATAACAACTTTTTGTTTTCTACCGGTGATGCCTCTCACTATACATCCCAGTATCCCCTAGCCATCCCTACTGCCTTCTCACATTGCTTGCTAACGTTTAGGTCATCTGATATAATTACCCCAGGTCCCTTTCTATTTTTGTTATTGTTACTACTCCCCCCCACTGTGTACTCTTCCCCTGGGTTTTTGTTTCCCAGGTGCATTACTTTGCACTTCTTTGCGTTGAATCCAAGCTGCCATACTTCTGACCATTCCTCCTACCTTGCCAAGTCCCTTCTCATCCTTTCCACCTTCCCCTGTATATCAACCCTGTTGCATATCTTTGTGTCTGTAAAGAGGCATACTTTTCCTTCCAATCCCTCAGCAACCATCATGACGACAAGTTGAGGTATCTTTGCATGGTATGGTCAACCTCCACTTCACAGATGCAGTCCCTATTCTCTACAGTAAGATATAACACCTTGGTGTAATGAGTATGGAATACTAATTTTGTGATCGATATCATGAGTGTCACTATTTGTTCTATGCAAAATCTGCCCCCCCAAAAAATGATAATATAGAAATATTCCCAAGATGACATAAGCATTTTCCTATATTAAATAGCAGTAGCCTAATATCTGAAATTGGACTGCTCCAAACTCTGTAATTCCTAGGTACAAGTATGTGCGTAACAGAAACTGTAATAAGTGTTGCTATGTAAAATAGGAGCACCCATGTGTTATCAGTGAAAAATGTATGTATTATCCTAAATATTTTTTTTTGTTCCAATTGTGCATAGCGGAAAGTGTCTTAGTCCTGAATTCAATCACAAAAGTAGCAATCAGTAGTCCCTAGATAAAATGTTGCATCTTAATGTAGAGAACAGGGACTGTATCTAGAGAACAGGGGTTAGCCATGCCATGCAAGTATAGGCCAACTGAGTCATGATGTTTGGTTTGATTGACCTCAATGTGAATAGTGAAATGTGCATTCCTAATTGATTCTGATGGTGGGGTTCCAGGGTTCGGAATCAGTCTGTTTCTATCACTATGGGTATATGATTGTTATACAAAACCTTTATTGCTTACCATCCCTTCCATTAAAATCAACACCTCCATATCTTTTCTTAATAATGCGTCTGCCTTCTTTAGAATAGAAAACAAAACAAATCTTACTGGTTAAAAAGCATTGTGTTGTTTCTCCATGTATCCTTCACAATTCAACACAATCTCATTAACTTCATAATGCAGCCATGGTGGATCTGACTAGAACTTGTTTTAACCTTGCTAGGAGGCCTTTTCTCTTCTTCTTCTGCTTCAGATGCTCTCCCTCACCTCAAGGAAGTGTCATATTCTAACTCAGATTCCCCACCCTCTCCTTGAAGGGGGGAAAATGGATTTTGTGTGATAAAAGTACAAAACCTCCCTGATTTTGCTTTGCCTTTGCCCTTGTCATCCTCCTTGTTTGAGCTTCTGTGGGGGGGAGGCATTTTTTGCCTCTGTCCTGGCTGCTTTTTCCCTTTTTCTTAGGGTTCTGCCCTTTCTTACCACCCAGTTCGACTTGTGCTCGCTCAGCCTCTGTTCCTTTTGTACTCTCCTGTTCTGTTTCTTTATTGTTGGTTTTCTCCTTCTCTTGCTCTTTAGACCCTTCTTATTCCTTCTGCTCTTCATTTTCTCCCTGTTCTTGTGTATTCCTGTCCTGTCTTGTGCTAGGACCTGGCCTCCCTCTTCTCTCTTGTGCTGTCTGTATTAAGTTATCTTGGTCCCATCCTTGATTCTGATTTCTTTCAGCCCAGGGGCACTGATGGTATGCGTGCCCTTTCTCATCACATAGATTGCACTGAAATATGTTTTCACAAGACACGCTTGGGTGACCATATCCCCCACACAAGGAACATTTTAACATGTCGTATGTACTGCTACGGTGAGTCCTTGCTCCACACTTGTAACACACACTTGGCTGCCCCTCCTCGTAAAAACAGACCATTGTGTCTTACCCCAAAAAGAAGCTATTTGGCAAGTGCGTGATTTCAGAGTTTACTTGGAATAACTTAACCTTAAACTTCCACCCTTCTGTCCATAGGCCCTCATCATCTATAATTGCTTCAGGCGACCCAAGACATCACACCTGTTTTGTAGCCAATGTTAAATATCACTGATATTTACTCCCTCATTTCTGTACATGATGGTAATCATTTTAATTGCTGGTTTTGTCAAGAGTATTGTAATAAAAGGTAGCCATAATGGGGTTTTCTTTTGACTCTTGTATTTCCACCAAAATCTCTCCAAACCAGTGTTTATTTTAAAACTGATATCAAATGTATCCTCTCTGGATACATGAATTAATGTGTAAATATCAGCTGACAAAAATTGCGCAGAGCCCTTCAATAGCTGTTTTGCCACATAATACCTGTCAGGGTGCTCAGATAGCCCACCCCATATCTAATCCTTACTGCGTTCCTCCTGGGGGCCTGCTTCAACTTGTTTTTAAATAAATCTGACAGTTTAGGCCCTCTCCCCCACCAGTTTTGACTCCCAGTACCCCCTCCACTCCCACTTGCATCTTCATTTTCATTTTCTTTATTCCTTCTATTTTCATTATTACCTGGAGGTTCTTTATTTACATCCTCCCCACCCCCTTCAGGCTGATTTTCCTTATTTTAATCTCTTTCCTTTTCAGGCCTTTCTACTGTTTGTGATAGAGCCTTACCCCCTCTAGAACCTTCATCGGTAAAGACATTAACATTTTTAACATTTCCCTGCATATTCCCTCTTATTTTACCAGGTTTATCATCATCATTTTTCCTTGCAGTCTCCCCCCCCCCCTTTTCACAGCACTGTATGTTTTTGGTTGGCTTGCAAGCATCTGTGTTACTGACGTCTGATGTATTTAACCAAGAATCATTTTGGCTAGAGTCATTGCTTTGGTCTCTTTTGTTTGATTTGAACAATATCTTGTTTTGGGACTCCACACTAGCATTTTTATCCCTTGTAGCAGGCCTGTAAGATTTTGTAAGAACTCCATTCTGACTCTCATCCCATTCTTCATCCAGTACCCATCTGCCATCTGACAACTGCATCCAGCCAGCATTACCCAGTGATTCATCCACTGACCAGTCCTTCACTGATCCTGAACTTTCTTGTTTGAGTCCCAATTGATTTTGCATCACTTGCGACACAGTCACTGATTTGGGACGTTGCACAGCACTTGCCGCATCTCCCAGAAGCTGAGTTTCCCCAGCAGATCCCGTGTTGTTATTCTTTGAAGAAAAATCCTCCGAGGTACCCTGAAAAGGCTCTTTGTTGCATATTCACACTGGTGATACACTTTTAACCTCCATTTCTTCATCACTGTCATCTGGATCGCTCATGTAAGGAAAAACTCTTTCAGCCTCCTCGCTTTTCTGCTCAGTTTCTTTCTGTGTCTCTATCTGTGTAAACACCACAACCTACTCCACATCCATACTTGCTTCAAATGGCTCCTCCATCTCCCCTGCCACATCAGCACTTCCTCCTCCTCTGTCTGGCTCCAAACTGGGCTCCTCCATTCCTGCTCACAGGAAGAAGAGCCCCCAGGTGCAAGAGTAGGGGAATTTTTTATTCAAAACTTGACACAAAATATACAAAATAGTATTTCATCATACCAAATCATAATGAAAAAAAAATCAAAAATATAAAGAAGTATTACAGCATATATGAACTTCAAACATAAGTAATCTGTATTGTTACAAAACACCCCTGTCTCATCTAACTAAAAGAGTAGGGGAATTTCCCCGCTGCCTTGGCAAACTTTTCCCCCATTCACTAAAAATACCATCAACAGCTTAATTTGGTTCATGGTGAGTTGGCATTCATCTGTATCCCCCTTTCCTAGGCTGTGCCTGAAAATAGGCAGAATTTGTCTAGTGCACTTACCCGGTCAGCAAAAGCTAAATAAATAAATAAATCCATCAGTGATCTTCCCCCTACCAAGCTGTAAAAAATTAAATGGCCCCTCTCCAATATGACCCCCACATACACCCCATTAAATACTGGTGGCAGCACCAGGGTCCCCACCACCGATGCCACTGAAGATCATGTTGACAATGAGGTGCCCAATCCCCAGTACTGGCTTCTGTCAGCCTACAATAAAGAAAACTGTTCCACATTTCTCTTTTCATTTTTTACCAAAAAAAGTCCATTGGCAATCCCCCCCTCTACACCACCATCTGTCTCCCTGTCTGTCTGTCTATCTAACTAACTAACTAACTAGCTAACTATCTATCCATCTGTCTGTCTGTCTGCCTGCCTGCCTATCTATCTGTCTGTCTGTCTATCTATCTATCCATGAATAAAACTGACCAGGGTGCCCACCCCTGGTGCCTTTTCTCTTGACTACCAGGCTGCCTGTACCTGTCATATCTGTGGCAGCACTAGGGTGCCCACCCAGTGCTGTCAGAGATCCTCCTGACACTAGGGTGCCCAATCTACCCTGTCAAACTCTGCCCCCTTACAACAGACTGTCCCTTGTTGATCGTTTGATGTTTTTCCCCAAATCAAAATCCATCTATGGTCTGTCCTCACACCATCACTTGTCTGTCTGTCTATCTATCTATCTCTCTATCTATCTAGTAGACAAGGCTTCCCACCCTCAGTACCACTTCTCTTGCCCCTTCCCCTCTTGGTCACCCATCCCCTTGTTATCTGTGTTGACACCAGGGTGCCCACCCCCAATGCTGCTGGAGATACTCCCAACACTGGGTGCTCAATTCCCAGTGTCAGCTTTTGTGCCCCTACAATAAAGAAAACAGGGATTACAAGAGCAACAGAATTATGCATTAAGCAGGTTAGTATGGGGAAAAGGAAGAGGAGGTCATTATGGTTTTCCAAGGAGGTATCAGAGAAAGTGAAAGAAAAAAAATCACTTTCAGGCAATACAAAAAGGCACAGGCAGAAGGGGACAGGGAGAAGTACCAGGAGAAGCAAAGGGAGGTCAGTAAGGGAAGCCAAAGCTCAGACAGAAGGGTGCATTGCAAAATCAGTGAGTAGAGGGGGAAAAACCTTTTACAGGTACATAAGTTAAAAAAGAAGGGCAAAGGAAGGGATAGTGAAACTGAAGAGGGAGGATGTGGGCTGTGTGGAGGATGACAACAGTAAAGTTGAAATACTGAACAGATATTTCTGCTTAGTCTTTACTGAGGAAGAGGGCAATGGGCCTGAAGGGAGTACAGGGGGTGGGAATGGCGTAGAAATAGATACAAGTTCCTTTACATGGGGAAAGGGTCCTAAAGGAAATGGAAGGAATAAGAGTTGATAAAGCAATGGGGCCAGATGTGGTGCACCCCAGGGTCCTAAAGGAACTAAGAGAGGTGGTGGCTGAACCACTGGTAATCCTGTTTAGCCAATCACTGGAAACAGGGGAGGTACCCAAAGACTGGAGGACAGCAGATGTAATCCCCTTATACAAAAGCAGGAACAAAGAGGAAGTGGGGAACTACAGACCAGTCAGCCTGACTTCGGAAGTGGGTAAGATCATGGAAGCACTACTGAGGGACAGATTGGTGGAACACCTGGTTGCCAATGGACTACAGCACCCAAGGCAGCATGGTTTCACTGAGGAGAGGTCATGCCAGACCAACCTCATCAAATTGTTCAACTGGGTGACAAGGGAGGTGGATTGGGGAGGGCAGTGGACATGGTCTGTCTGAACTTCAGCAAGGCCTTTGACACTATGCCACACAGAAGGCTATTAAACAAACTGGGGAATATGGGAGTGGGCAGGACAGTAGTGCAGTAGGTAGGTAATCAGATAGGCAGCAGGACACAGAGTGTGGTGGTAAACAGCTGTCATGCCACAGAGGGAAGAGTGACCAATGGGGTACCCCAGGGATCAGTGCTGGGATCAGTCCTATTCAACATGTTCATCAGTGACATTGCACGGGATCTAGAAGGCTGAATTTCCCTGTTTGATGATGACATGAAGTTCTGTAAAAGAGTGGACATGCCAGAGGGTGTAGACAGAATGAGGAGGGACCTGCAGAAGCTTGAAGAATGGTCAAGGTTTGGCAGTTGAAATTCAATGCAAAGAAGTGCAAGATAATGCATATGGGGCACAAAAACCATGGAACTACATATCAGTTGGGGGGTGAGGATATAGCATGCACAAGCAGGAAAGGACCTTGAGGTTATCATCTCTGATGACCTCAAGGCAGGAAACAGTGCAACAAGGCAGCAGGTAAAGCAAATAGTATGCTGGGATGCATAGGCAGGGCATCACCAGCAGACAAGGGAGGTCATAATTCCACTATACAAGACAGTAGTGAGGCCCACCTGGAGTACAGTGTACAGTTCTGGAGACCTTACCTATGTAAGGACATAGACAGGGTAGAGAAGGTTCAGAGGAGGGGAAACAAAGATTGTACAGAGATTGCATCACAAGTCCTATGAGGACAGGCTGAAGGACATGAATATGTACTCCATGGAGGAGAGGAGGGAGAGAGGGCATATGATAGAGACACACAAGTACCTTACAGGGAGGAACAGAGTGCAGGAATACAGTTTTCCAGTGAAAAAGACATTCCAGGACTAGAGGGCATGGGATGAAGTTGGAGGGAGAGTGATTCAGAGGAAATGTGAGGAAGAATTTCTTCACAGAAAGGGTGGTGGACAAGTGGAACACCCTGCCAGAGGAAGTGATGAGGACTGAAACAATCATGGGATTTAAGAATGCATGGGATAGACATAAGGGAATTCTGGAGGTCAGAGGTAAGGGGCAACAGACTTCTAGAAAAACATAAAGTGAACTTACAAGCTTAAATGCGCAGACTGTGTGGGCTATAGACCCTTATCTGCCAACAGTGTCTATGTATCTATGTATCATCAATCATTTTTTTTGAACCTGCAAAAATAAAACAGTCCATCATTGAATTGTCACCTCCAAGTATCACCACCCCACCACCCCAACCACCACTCACCACTCACCATCCACATCCCCACAGACCCTCATTAACCTGAATGGATCCCATGATGTAGATCCACTCTCCGATCAAAGACAAGTCTTGCTGCTGGAACTGGCAACTGCAATATGAGAACATAAGGTAAGTGTGGTTTAATGTATTCAATGGAGTTTAAACTTTTATTCATAATTTTGTCATATTTAAACAATCTTACACCAAATTTTCAGCAAGTCCTTTTTGTGACACACCATTCGCATGAACAATGGTGGTGCATTCCCGGAAGGTGATTTTGTGTCTGCTGTGCAAAATCACCTTTCAGGTGGGTTTTGAAAGTTTTCTCCACCTTTGTTCATGAGCAGGGGTCCTAAGAAGGCTATGTTGAAAATTTGGGGTAACAATATTGAAAAACATCAAAGTTATGAGCATGCATTCATTTTTTTACGTGCACACTCATAGCTTTGGTAATTTCAACATTTTGACCCCAGATTTTCAACACAGCCATTTTTTCACACCACCTCATGAACTTGACAACTGTCATTTTTGAAATCCTGCCCAAAACATGTTTCCACACTTCTGGCGTGAAATGAATTTTCAATCGGTATTCCAGAATTTTTACCTACCAGCTTCATGAGGTTGGATCATAACATGACTATGTTGAATAATTGAATTTAAAATATTGAACTAGACAGTGGGGTCTAAAACTTCACTATTTTGATTGGCCAGCTGCTGCTTTATACCATGGGGTAGTTTTTACATAACAACCACATGAAGTGCCAGCCAACCACACATTAAAAAAAGTAAAAATCACTACACACACAACCCTTAGAATTCCAATACAGGGCCTGCACTTCTGTAGAGGGATTTAGCCTTTCCTTGGTGCAGGAGCCAAAGGGTCCTGTGCATCTGCATCTGTTCATGCAGCTCCTGAAGGGATCTGCATGTATGAAGGTATGATTCCAATATCTCAAACAGAAAGAAAATTATTTGCAAATCATGTTGTTAATGCACCAGTTAGGGTTCCAGTTAATGCCACAAAAGAAGAGAAATGTGGCATTTGGATATCCCACCCAAATTCCCCATGCCTTGGCAGAAAAAGGAAAAAACATTAGGGTTTTGGGACTCCGAAGTCTTAGTGATAGGGTCTTTCTTGGGGTTCTCAATACTAATGCCAACCCCATTCCATGACAAACAATGTCACACATGATCTCTTTTGTTCACGCAGGCCCACAGGGCCCTGCATGAAGAAAGGTACAACAAATTGTGTTGTCAACATGTGGTAAGACATATGTCTCTACCTGTGAATAATGTAATGCCAAACGGCACTGGCTTGGAGCTGTACCTTGTGCTTTGGACTGGATGCCACAGGCTGGAGGGAAAGGGTTAGCATTAGGGCTGATAACCCCAAAGAAGACCCAACCACTGATTTACCAAGACTCTGGAGATTCAAAATCCTGTTTTTTTCCTTTTGCTGCTTGGGGGATGGGAGTGGGGAGTTATGGTTGGAAACCATATCACATTTCCCTACTTTTGTGGCATCAAGTTACACTAACTGGTTAATTAAGAATTTTTTTTTGCAAGGAATACAGATACTGTACATACTTTGTTTTTTATTGATCCGGAAAGTAGTGCTAGAAAGTATTGCCCAGTTTCAGCCTCATCTGGGTGGGAGACAGGTGCTAGCCACATGAAATTTAACTAGACTAAGCTGTTGGTGGTATTTTAGTGAACGGGGAACATTTGCCAAGACACCCAGGAAATGCCCCTACTCTTTCTGTGGGAGGCACTGTCACTTCCTGTGGAGGGCCATTGAGGATCCTAGCCTGATGGGCAATGGGGAAGGAGGATGCAGCATTACTAACACTTGGAATGCAGCCCCAAACTCAACTGAGAATATACCCATAGAGCAAAGCATGGCTCCTGCAGATCCTTCGGATGAAGAGCTATTGCTAACAGAAAGAAAGCTGCAAGAAGATTTGAATAATAGCAAAAAACTGTTACTTGCACAAATGAATGAAATTAAATACTTCCAAGAAAAGAAAACAGACTTGAGGAAGAAAGAAAACAAGAGAAGACTTCTAATAGCCCAATAGGATTACTGGAGAAAAAGTTTCAAATGAAAACTTCTGTTTTTTAGATTTTGTGCCCGAACCACTATATTGGATTTACCTGCTACCAAGACAGTCTCTCTCACGTCTACCAAAAACACATGGACGCCGGATATAGCACTGGAAAGTGATGGCTGGGTCTGTAGTAACAATGGTCAGTGGATCCCTAATCCAGATATTCTGATGCATGGTGCAGACAACTCACTCTCTGTGGGGAATATTAACAGCGCCATTGAGCTGTCACAGCATCAAAGAGAGCTGCCAGCAAGTGCAACTGCTGCGCACAGTTCTCAGAACATTGCCATGAAAACAATACACAAAGGTATGAGGCCTTCAACATCTCCTGCAAAACAAGGTACTACTTTTACTATTTTACCATTGAACAAACTGCCAAGAATATTAATGTTCCCCTTAGCTGTCAGCCTGGAATCAATGCAGAGACTGTGCCAAATATGCCTGCTTCAGCACATTGAGACCCATTGAGCACTCCTATGGACTTCACACTCTTTCCCAAGGCTTCAGTTTCAAAGTCTACCGCTTAATCATCTGATTCAAGACCTGCCTCTTTGTACGCTAGTTTGTTCCACCATCCAGTGAAACCTGCCACAAGACAGCATGCTGTTCAATTGTGATATATAGGAAGTATGGAAAACCCTCCTGATGGTTTTTGTGTGGGGAAAGCATTAATCAAGCAATCTCCCAGATTTTTGCATGCAAATGTCTATGTCTTAATCCATGCTTCAGGAGATAATTCATTTGACATTAGCTTTCATACAGCCACCCTTCTCAAACATTTCTGGGTACAATATCATCCAATTAAAAACGCTGCCCTTTGGGCTCCTTTTGCAGCAATACCCCTGACAAAACATTTCGGTGGGAATCAAGAGCAAGATCAGTCTACTTGCAGATGACACAAAGACAGGAGCAGTGGTGGATGACCTAGGAGTGGCAGGGTTTGCAGGAAGGTCTGGCAAGGCTGGAGAGATTGTCGGACACCTGGCAACTGGGATTCAATGCCAAGAAATGCAAAGCGAAACTACCAGCTTGAGGGTGTGCAGCTAGCTGAGCATGAGGAGGGAAAGGACCTGGGGGTGCCCATTATGGGAGCAATGAACAACTCTGAACAGTGTAGGAAGGCAGTGGCAATGGCCAACAAAATGTTGGGCTATATCGCAAGGGATATAACCTCAAGGAGGGGAGAGGTGATTCTGCCACTATATAGATCACTGGTCAGACCCCAGCTGGGGTACTGCATGCAGTACTGTCACCCGTACCTAAAGAGGGACAATAAATTACTGAAAGGGATGCATTGCAAAGCAACAAAGATGATTCAGGGTCTGGGGGAGTTACCATATGAAAGCAGACTAAGAGAGCTGAGCATGTACTCACTGGAGGAGAGGAGGGACTGGGGATATGATTTAGACCTTCAGGCACATGAGAGGAATAAACAAGACAGACATGGAGGGACTGTTCAAGTGGAGGGGAGGGAGAGACACTTAAGGTCATGATATGAGATTAGAGGGTGGAAGGTTTTGGAAGGAATTGAGCAGGCACTTTTTTACAGAGAGGGTGGTGACAGACAGGAGCGCGCTACCAGCAGAGGTGGTGACCTGTAATACAATGGGATGCTTCAAGAGGGGCTGGGACAGTGCAAAAGGGAGAATCAAGGGAGGAGAGTGCAGGGTGGGAGGAGCAGCTGCAGAATAGGATTGCTAGTTGCATAATCGAGCAGACTCGATTGACCAAATGGTCTTTTTCTGCAGGCAGTTTTCGTATGTTCATATGTTCATAAAACTGGAATTCAAGATGGTTAAAATCCTTTTTTGTAATGAAGGGGTAACTGTCACAGGCTTTATTTATTGACTGGAAAAAACGTGTGAACTCCAGGGGACACCAGACCTCATTATTGGCAGCAACGGTTTTTTGACTGGGGGAAGGAAATTTTGAGTTAAATTATACCACACCAAAGCAGGAATACAACACCTACCAAGTTGCTTTTACCTGGGAAGAGAAAGAGGGATTTTATTTTATCCAGGCCAGCCAAAATCCTGCTACAAATGTGGATTTTTACAGCACATTACCAGTGGACGTGATCTGATTAAATGTTATGTATGTGGCATTTTGGATAATTCCAGCTTCCATTATACCTTTACACCCAGGTGCAACATTTGTGATGAAAAATGTCATACATTCCAATCTTATCTATGGGTGGCCCACAATACTACAAATGCAGATTACATGGAAGAGGACTTTTATATCAACAAAGTGGCAAGATCTAAGACTTCTTCCTCACATGGAGCTCCGAGACACTCTCCCACCATCTCTCCTAAAACTATTCCTCCCCACCACTCCTCAGAAATACCTCACCCTGCCTCTTCTTCTACACAGGACTGTATGATTCACAAGTCCACACCTTCTACTCCAGCAGTGGAAACCAGTGATTCTGGCCCAATTGTTTCCCCCACCCCTTTGAAAAAGGAAGGTATAACCCCACCAGTCTCCTTAGGCATATCCCCCATTCCTAATACTGACCAATTCTACACAGTAAAAAAGTTAAAAGCAACAGGGAGAAAAAACATATCATCCAACAAGATACCATTCATTTAGAAAATAAGTAGTATTCTTCACAGTGGTGTGATATAGACAAAAAGGAAGATTCGGATGCCTCATCAGTTCATTCTCACCATAGATACTCAATTTCTGATACTGACAACATGGATCTCTCCCATGCACACCCAGGAGAAAAAGATGGGGAACTAGATCTGTGGCTAAACTTATAACCTAAATCATTTCATTTCAATGACTATGGCTACCTTCCCTAAATTAGCGTTTGCATATTTAAACGTTAATCGCATCAAATCAGAAAGGAACAGAGTAGCTACTTATGCAAAGTTTGAAACTGTGCCTTTGATGTGTTGTTTTTTTTCAGGACACCAGGCTTAGTTCTACCACTAACATACAGGGGGCCTGCACAGCTTGGATTTGTGATATAGCCCATTGGTCCACAGGGTAAGATACTTAGGGAAGGGTAGAAATTTACATAAATAATCCAGCTGCTAATATTACTCAGCAAAATGTTTTATGGGACTGGTGGGGAATGTTATGTATTCACTGACACCTGAAAATTACAGTAGTATGAAAAGATGCATTATACTTTTTGCCAGTTTAATTTATGTTTTTCTGTATGCTTCACAATTCCACACCGGGAATATTGCATGCAGTACTGGTGTCCATTCCTGAAAAAGGACATCAGATTGTTGGAGGGGGTGCAGCATAGGGTGACAAAGATGATCCAGGGACTGGAGGGGAAATCCTATGAGGATAGGCTGGGAGAGCTGAACATGTATTCCCTGGAGGAGAGGAGGGATGGGGGATATAATTGAAACCTTTAAATACTTAAATGGAATAAAGAAGACTAATACAGAAGGGACTTTTCAGATCAGGAGGTGGAGGGGACATCAGCTGAGATTGGAGGGGGGAAGATTCAAGAGGGAAATCAGGAGACACTTTTTTATAGAGAGTGTGGAAGACAAGTGGAATACTCTACCGGAGGAAGTGGCATCTTGTAGAATGGTGAGCGGATTTAAGAGGGAGTGGGACAGAGTGAGGGGGTGGTTATGAAGAGGGGTGAGGAGGGTGGGGCAGCTGCAAGATGAGGAACTAGCTACACAATCGAGCAGACTCAACAGATCATGAGGCCTTTTTCTGCTGGCATTTTCATGTGTTTGTATGTTCTTCTTTAGCCAGTGTTAATTCCCTTTTGTGTACAATCTGTATTCGTTTTTGTGATCATGTTTCAATCTACTTTAGCTTGTTTAATAAAAATGTCCCTACTATTTTCAAAATGTGCCATGGGATATTTAACACCAATCTGTATAACCACCAAACAGATTTTTACCTAGATTTTAGCAAGGCATTTGACACAGTTACACAAAAGATTACTATACAAGTTAGCCAGCCTTGGAGTGGGTCCCAAGGTGGTAGCCTGGGTAAAAAACTGGCTTGACAACAGGATGCAAAAGGTAATAGTAAATGAAGTCCACAGTGAAGAAAGGAGGGTACCGCAGGGTTCAGTACTGGGACTGGTCCTTTTTAATATCTTTATAAGTGACTTTGGAGAGCACCTGGAAGGAAAAGTATGTCTCTTTGCAGACGACACAAAGATCTGCAACAGGGTTGATACACAAGATGAGGTGGAAAGGATGAAAAGGGACTTGGCAAGGTTGGAGGAATTGTCAAATATATGGCAGCTCAGATTCAATGCAAAGAAGTGCAAGGTAATGCATCTGGGAAGCAAAAACCCAGGGGAAGAGTACACAATGGGGGGTGAGATAATAAAAACAAAAATCAAAAGAGACCTAGGAGTAATTATATCAGACCTAAAGGTGGGCAAGTAATGTGAGAAGGCAGTAAGGAGGACTGGAGGATACTTGGATGCATAGGGAAAGGCATCAACAGTAGAAAACAAGAAGTTGTTATCTCTCTGTACAGACAGTTGGTGAGACCCCATCTGGAGTACTGTGTGCAATTCTGGAGACCCCATCTCTGGAAAGACATAGACAGAGTGGAGGCTGTTCAGAGGTGGGTGACCAAAATGGTGCAGGGTCTGCACTAGAAGACATACAAAGAGAGACTAAAGCAGCCTAATATGTATACCCTTGAGGAAAGGAGGGAAAAGGGGAACATGATAGAAACTTTCAAGTATTTCAAGGGAATTAACAAAGTACAAGAGGGTAGCATCTTTCAGAAAAAGAGAAGTGCAAGAACAAGGGGCACAATTTGAAGATAATGGGGGGACAGCTCAGAGGTAATGTTAGAAAGCATTTTTTCGCAGACAGGGTTCTGGATGCATGGAACAACCTTCCTGAGGAGGTTGTGGAGTCAGGAACAGTGGAAGAATTCAAGAATGCATGGGACAGACATAAGACAATTCTAGTGGGGGTTAGGAGGAAGTAAGCAGTTGATTAACTAGAATCTGCAGCTTATCCATCATGTAGGGAAATGGGCAGACTAGGTGGGCCAAGCAGTCCTTATGTGCCATCAAATTCTATGTTTCTATGTTAAAAAGGGTAGACTGGGTTCACCGACGTTGCAGCAAAAAGGAAAACAGCAGTTGTCATTAGGTCTCCAGCATAATGCTGACAGCGAACATTGCGCTCAGACATTGTGCTGCCTAACCCTCATCACACCAAATTCCCCAGGGCACATCCAGGATGTTTGTGGGGGAGGGGAGTGTGCTCCCTGCACCCCTCATACTTTATTGTAATCACCTCCACATCTGAGATATATGGGGCAAGGGACGCAACACCCTAATGGTACCATCCCTACCAAGCATCCCATAATCCAGTTCATCAACATGACAGGCAAACTGGTAGCAGCACCCTAATGACAGCACCCTAATGAAGTCACCCATCTAACAGTATACTGTAGATTAGACCTCAGTCTGATGATTCATCTGAAGGATGGTACTCTCTGATAGTACAGCGTCTGCTTAGTACTACACTCAGGTGCCACCATGTTATGATATGAGCCAAATCCCAGTGTGGGACTAGAATCCACAATCTTTTGGCCCAGAGGCAGATGTGCTACCAAACATGCCATACTGTCAACTGAGAATACAGTAGACATCTATAATACACAATATAAGAGTAAACAGCACCAGATACAAATATAAATAAATGCAAGGAAAAAAAATATGTTGATACCTAGGGGTAAATATTATTGCAGTGCTCTGGAGATAAATGGGGGTTGGGGAGGCATAGTTACTCAAAAACATTGGAAGAAAATGAATGGGCCTGGGGCAAACCTTAACTTTATATGACAACTGGGACAATGGGGGGAATAGAACAGTGTGGGTAGATGCAAGCTCACCGAACCCCTTTGTTGCACTGCTGGACCGTCGGAGGGTCATTGAGGGCAGCTGAGCTCCAGTGGCCCTCCACAACTACACTCCCACCAAGACTCTGAACCCACTCCCAAGGTACATACTGCGACAGTCTGCTCTCATCTTTGGCATGCCAGCTTCTCCTCTCTGGCGTGCGGCACCATGTTTGTTGTGGACCATGTGGTATCCGACTTTCAGTCAGTCAATCGATATTGATTGTTTTTGGCTTTAAATACTGCTGCTACCATACTGTGTAGCCCTTTGATTATAATACTTTAAAGACTCATCTACTCAGTTTTTTGTGCTTTTTGCTGGATTATGCTTGTGGGTGTCTAAGTTTAGATGTTATTTACATAATCAGTTCTCGCACAGCACAATGAAGACGACTTAAAAAAGGAAATAGAAATCCTCTGAGGAAGCCTGGCAGCCCGCCAGGTGAAACGTTAGTCCTTTTTATTGTCGTGTACAGTGCTGATCTGCATTAAAAATTTGGATTTCTATTTCCGTTTTAAGTCGTCTTCATTGTGCTGTGCGGGTGCTTATACTTATGCCTCTTTTTGTCCGATTTTTATGTAGCACCGCACAATTCCTGGTGCTCTTTGTTTTTTCTTTTATAATCAGTTCTCACAGTTTAATCACTATTTCAGGCCTTACAGTTTTTACCAATATTAAGTTCTTCCAGTTTTAAAAGCACTAAATATTGTGCCGCTTGTTAGTTTAACCTTGTTTTTTACTGAATGTAGCAATCACTAGCCAGATTAGAGATATTAAATCTGTATGTTCTTACAGCTGACATTTTACTTGGAGGATCCATGCAGTTCTGTCTGGAGTCAGTTTTCATAGACTGGAATCCAGATTTAGCCCTGAGGCTGCCTCCATTCACTCCACCCCCCTTGCAGCTCATTTACAGATCCCCAGCCTACCTATGTCACTTGCTTAATCTCTGCTTGCCTTTTTTCCCCCTCCCAGCACACTGAATCCCATTGCTGTGCTCATAGCCCATCAGAGGGTTGCTGAGGGCAGCTGAGCTCCAGTGGCTTTCCCCACCTACAGGAATCTGAACCCGCTCCCAAGGTACATACTGCAACAGCCTGCTCTCATCTCTGGAGTGCCTGCTTCTCATCTCTGGCATGCGGCACTGCACTGCACATGGCACCACTTAGCATTTGCTGCCCACCTTCCCCAACCACCCTCCCACCCAAAGGTGGTGCTCATTATATATGGAGAATTAACCAACCAGCTCGCTTTTACACCCTCTTTCCAAGTACTTTGGTTCATTCCCCAAACCCCCAAACCTAGACTTGGTTCATCCCTACCCTTTCTACCTCTCACTGATCTCAGACTGTGGCTGTATATGAATACTGAGACAATGCAATTCTACCTATTTCTTCTTTGTGTGCAACGCATCTACATGTCCAATTAAATCCTCATTCACTTTGCATGTGGCTGTATTTGAGATCCTTGACAATGCTATCCTACCTAATTTCTACTCATATGCTTGACACACCTATCACATAATCACTGTTTCCCTCACCTGCTCATCACTGTGACTGCCTGTCCCTTGGAAATTCCACTTGCTCCTCTTACAAACTTACATGCTTGCCCACTCTAACTCCCCCATAGCCTATCACTGTCAATGTCCTCAACCATGATCACAATTATCATTCACCTCCTAACCTTCCTCATCACACAAACCTCCCTGCCCACTTCCACATCTCCAGTGCCTTCCCTTAGCTACACACCCACTGTCCTCAAGGAATCTCTCAGTCCCCCTCCATTATTCTACTCTACTTCCACTTACTCCCTTTAACTCTCCCCTCTCCTACACTTTCTACTGCTGGATACCTTGTGCCTCCCTTCTCCCATCCCCATGCCTTTATGCATGCATACTTAGGCTGAAACTCCTGCCCACCCCTTTACACCTACACCTGGCAAGCGGTCAGCACTCCTCACCATGCAACCACCCAGCAGTCCTCAGCAAGCTGCTCATCATACTCCTACTACTAACAGCTGGTGATATTTAGCTGAACCCAGGCTGTTTCACCCCAATCTCAAGGAAGCCACCCCCTCCACCCCTACCTTCACCCCCTACCTCAAGGCTTACTGTTGGCCCACTTAAATATAAAAAGCCTCCTCCCCAAGTCACCCTACTCCAACTTCATGTGTGTTCCTTCAAGCCTACTGCTCTAACCCTGACTGAATCTTGGCTCAGCCCTATAATCACGGAAGAATGTATTGTTATCCCTGGCTACTCAATTGTCCACCAAGACAGGTCCAGTAGGGATGGGGATGTTGCAATGTACATTGCCTCCTCAGTCCAGTACACCACTATCATAGCCTCCTCCTGCCCAATGGCTTATAAGTTCCTATTGATAATGCTCTCCCTTACCTGCTCCCTTCCCATTTTCATTGCAGGTATTTATTGCTGTCCTGGTCTATCTCCCACAATGATTACTGATTTATTGGCCTCCTTCCTACCGCACACCTCAGCTGGTGAGCTGTACATACTAGGGGATTTTAACCTAAACTGGCTTTCTCCTTCACACACCAAACCACGCAATGCAGTCTCTGCCTTTAATCTCTCGCAATTAATTAATGAGCCCTCTCACATAAACCCCTCCTCCCAGAATCATACCCTCATTGACTGGGATCTAAGCTCCCTCATCACAGCGAGTATCTTACTGGATTCACTAAGTGATCATCGCATGATATACTGTGTGCATAAGATCCATTGCCTCAAAGCCATCCCCCCAAAAAAACTTTGTAAATCCACTCTTACAAGTCCCTGAACCTCACCACCCTGATGACTAACCAAGCTAACAGACTGGTCTCCCATTCCTACAGCTTCCACTGCCGACCTGGCCCTAGATTTTTTCAAATGCAAATTTCTTGATGTCTGTAACCAACATGCTCCACTTAGATGAGGAAGAGTATGAGGCTCCCATCTACCCTGGATCACCGGTGAGCTGAAGGTAAGTTTGCATGCGTGGGATAATGCCTGGAAGATCCATAAATCCATGGGCTCACCAGCTAACTATCAAGCCTATTGCTCCCTTCATAACACTTGCAACGGAGCAATATGCCTGGCCAAAGCTCACTACTTCTAGACCACCTTCCAATGCAATATAAATCATCTATCAAAATTCTGAAAAATGGTCCAGGCTCTCTTCTCCCCACCAAGCCAGCCCACAATTCCTGTGTTCAGAATTGGTGCCTGTACCCTTACTGACCCTCTCGAGGTAGCAGCCAAGTTTAATTTCTACTTTACCACCTGTGCCTCCTCCCTCCTCTCTTCTCTCCCAGCCCACCCACCTAGCCCCCTCATAATGTCTGATAAAAGCTCTGCCCTCCCAATTCTCATTCTCACTTGTGACACCCTTGGATGCCCTATCAGCTCTGCTTGCTCTAAATCCTAATAAAGGCACATGCCTTGGAGGTCTTGAATCTAAACTTCTCTTCCTATTTGCTCCTGCTATTCCCTCTCCCCTAGCCTCTGTCCTGTATCTCTCCTTTGATATTCCCTCAGTCCCTGATTTCTGGAAGCATTCCATGGTTAGCCCTCTACCCAAAGGGTAGGGTGACCCTTCATCCCCTGGCAACTTTCAGCCTATCTCCCTTCTTCTTATTCTTGCCTGGTTAAATAAGTGATTGATTGATTGACGATTGATTGATTGCTAAACTGCAAGAGCATATAGTGCTCTCACAACTTACTACCTTCCTAGACTCCTCCTCCTTTTTTCACTCACTTTTAGTCAGGCTTTCAGAAGTTCCACTCTACCATGACCTCCCTATTAAGGCTCACAGACTCCATCCACACTGCTATGGATCAGGGCCGCATAACCTCATCCATCTTTATTGATCTTGCCAAGAAGTTTGACACCATCTCACACAAGCAACTTCTGGCCAAACTCTCCTCAACTGGGCTGGCTACAAGGACATGGGGTCATAATGTCACAAGATAAAATGCACAGCAATATACTGCATTTTCAATACATCGTGATATATTGCCTGTGGCATTTCTCTGTGTTTTGTGAGGGGCTGAGCCCCCCCAACCCCTCAACTAAAATAATCAACTCAGGGTGGGGGGGTTGTACACTTAAATCACACAAAGTGTGAAAAAAAAATAAATTTTATGCATCTGGGCCTGGGATTCGACACCCGGCCTGCCAACGCACCACCTCCATTGCTGCCTGTGGCTCATTCTGTCATGTCACAGCAGCTGCTCAGTGAACCCTCCTCCAAGCATAGAACTTATCCTCTGCTAGAAAATAGTGACAGGGTACACAACAGTGCATAGACCTTTGGCAGTTAGCACCTTGTCACTATTCCCACCCGTACTGTTTGTGTTGCGTGGTTTTAACATATGCCACCTTACATATGGCAGACTGACCTGGTAGGGGCTACAAGCACTACCAATTGGTTTCCTTCCTACCTGGTGGGCAGAACCCAATCAGTCAAGGTCAGAGACACAATATCTCCTACTCCCCATATCCACTTGCAATCCACAAGGCTATTTTCTTGGTCCACTCTTATTTTCTATTTTTCTAAATGATCTCCCAACAGCATGCACCTCTTCCTATATCCATATGTATGCAGATGATACAGTGTTGTATAACTCTGCCCCTCCAATGTGGCAACCAGACTGCAGCTAGACTTCAACAATGTCCAGCTCTGACTCAGCAAAAATCTACTTTTCCTGAGTGCTAAGAGGACAGTCACCATGACCTATGGCATGAGACAGAGACTTGCTAGACCCCCCCAAATCCCACACTCTCATTGGGACTACATATGAGGATATCACCTTGTTTAGGTAGCTTGGTATTTGGCTAGACCAACACCTCGACTTTCCTGGTCATGTGGATGCCATCCACAAAAGACTGCACCCCAAACTTGGTGCCTTATACAGAAATCATGGCTGTATCCCCTTATCTGCCCCTCCAGGTGTTTGTCCAGAAAATGATCATACTGATCTTTGATTACAGCAATGTAGTCTATAGTGCTACTGTCAAATCATACTTAGCCAGATTAGGCACCCTCTTCCATGCCTTCTGCTGCTTTGTTCTTGACTGTCCCCCTCTAGCACTCACCACTGCTCTCTTTAATAGTCGTTCTCCTTCCTATCCCTTACTAACAGGTGACTCACACATTGTGCCAACTTCATTGTCAAATTCTGGTTTGGTCCCCCCCCCCCTAGCTCTTTGCCACTCTCTCTCTCTCTCTCTAGTCCCTTGTGCCTACCCCCTTCATAATATTAACCCACATCCTCTGTCTGTCCCCACCAGCACCAACTCCATTGGCCAAGCTGCCTTCTCTCATCACTTCCTCAGTCTCTTGAACTCCCTTTCCTCTTCTATCGAACTGACCCCACACTTTGTACTATCTCCTTGATCCTCTGTGCACACACCTCCCCCTCCTGCAATTGCCCCCCCCCAAAATCTGCTACTGCTCCCAACCTGAATTCTTGTACACTTGCTACCCCATCTAGGCATCCCTAACACAATTAAGCTGATCCTCAGTGTATATTTGCTCTTATTGATTGACCTTGTACCCGCTTACTTGCTCAGCCCTACAGTTTTATATTTTGCTTATGTATAATCTGCTTGTATTTGTATTCTGAAATGTGTATTGTAGTGCAAATTGCATTTTGTATATGAATTTGTTTGATCATGTACACTGTGTCTACTATTCATGAACTCTGTACCTGTCCAGTTCCCCTGAACCCCAGGACACACCAGGAAATGAGCAGTCCTGCTCAGTATGTCATCCTTGTGAAAGTTTTTAATAAAAAAATTGATAAAATGCAAGCATAGAATTGGGCATTATAAAATGGGCCAAGGAAATAGAGAGATGTGATTGGTTGCTGAGATTCTATTAGCCTTGCATTAACCTTACCATTAACATACTTGTAGAGCCACGTCACATGGGCACTGATTTATAAAATAAGCTCCTTATCCCGTTTTAAATTCTTTCTGTAGAACACCACCATTAATACAACTGCTAATACAATGAACCCCCATAGCAATGCTTAGAGTCATGTATACAAAAACATGTATCCATCAAATGTCACAGATGCGGTGGCTCAAACCAACATATAGGTAGAGTACACATACTCTAGCTTTATCAGTCAAATGGACTCGACGCCATCACAGTGGACAAGTCAACACCTTTGCGATATACTGTATTCCAAATTTTTTTTTGAAAGGGGCTTTCCACAGCTGTTTCATTTCAACACAGTTAACATCTTTCTTTAAATGCAGCAACTCAGTTAAAATCCACAGTATAGGTCCAGGCATACATTTTCCACATATACAAAAATGCTTTCTAGACTGACCAAATAAAATGCATTCCTGTTTTGCAACTTGTGAACTTTTTACAGCTGCACTGACCATCACTCCCCATAGATCTGACCACCATGTGACTCAGTTGACTGTGCTAGCGAGCATTTTTGTGTACTTGGAAGCTGTATGCCTGGATCTGTACCATGGATTTTAACTGAGCTGCTGCTTTTAGATGTGAAGCGAGTTTAAATAAATGACTGTGATAAACCACCCCAAAAAAGAGTTTGAAATATAGTATACTGTAGAGGTGCTGGCCTGACCACTACAGCGGTGTTGTCTGAGTACATTTCTCCAGCATGTTTATTCTGAGACAAGCCACCACTACCATATCATTCATATTCACCATTTGCTGTCATGCTGCTATGGTTTCTGATCTTGCTTCTTTCACTGATCAGCCAGCCTATCCCTCCATCCTTCTTTTTTTTTACTCATTTATTTCTACACCCCTACTAAAGGAACTCACTCCAGCATCCACCTAACCTGCTCTCTACCTCCCACTGTGACCCCTGCAACCTCTCCCCTCACACCTACTGGCATCACCCCTGGATCTAAGCTCCAACAGGGAAGGGCTGTCCTATCCTCCCAGAACACCCTATCTATAGTATAGCGTGCCAGCTGGAGTGATGAGGAATGAGGAAAGTGAGAAGCCCAGCATTGGGAGTGTGGTGCAGGCAGAGATGCCTTTGCCTATCCTCCAGAGGAGGGTTTTTCCATTTTTCTGTTTCCCCCAGAAATTGATCATGCAATGGCATCCTGGCATGAATGCCACCACCTGCCACAGTACCGCCCCTTGCATAGCATGGTGACACAATCTTGGCTTCCTCCAGCCACTGCCAGAGGTCACACCTGTGCGGCGCAGCCTCTAAAGCCCACCCCGGGAAGAGAGAGCAGTCCCCCAGATGCTCAATCTCTCCCCTCCCTGCCAACCCCAGGTGGTTCAAGTCCGTTCCCAAACCCGGATCACTGGCATGGCGCAAGGTGTGGCATCCAGCGCCTCAACCCTCAACACTACTGGGCCAGCCCCCCCGTCCTTCTTAATCAAGGATGTTACTTGGTTGGTGTAAGTGTGAAATTGCACCTCCCACCAGCTTCTCAGACTGCAGTGCTTGTCACTTCAAAGGAAATAGAGTTTAGATGTCACTATCATTAACTTGTTTTCTTTTACCTGACCTCCCACCTGCAGATGTCCCCAGCTGCAGTAAAAATTATATGGCAGGTATGGAGCAGAGGATGTGAGTGAGTAAGTGCGGTTTTTTTTTTAATATTTCCTACCACAATCTCATGCGTATCATACAGTAGCAATTGAGCTACACACACTTTATTTTTCGGCATGCTCAGTATGTAGACCTTTAAAGGAGAAAACTCCTATTTATTTAGGATTTGGATATTTCAGACATATTTTTCATACATTACATCAGTTACTTCGAGTTTGTCAATAAGAGATCAGTCACTTTTTCTGTTGTAACACAATTCTAGTTTCCGAGGCACTGACACCAGCTTGTAAAGCTTCAAGCCAATCTCCATGTATATGCAAATGAGGCACTTGTAATACAACCCCTCCCATTCTTTGATGTGAATGCAGCAACGGCTCAGAAGAAAGCATAAGGTTTTCAGTGCTTTCTCTCCTTATTTTATTTTAAGTTTGCAGTGGCTTAAAACAGACCTGTCACACCACTCACACAGTGTGTAGAACTAGTAGCCTTTATTTGTGCACAGCAAATAATACATCGAAAAGTATCTTGTCCACATGCAAAAAAAAATAAATAAATCTGTTTCTTTGTTCTGCTCATATCTCACTATTAGACAGTTGTAACCTCATGGGAGGAGTAGATGGAATGCTTCTGTTGCCCAGATGACACACATCCTCATTTCAGCAGCCGAAGAAATGGAGAGCTAGATCACTTAGTTTAAAAAATTTATTATTTACATTTCAAATGCTCCTTAAATCACAATTACTGGCTGGAAATACCAAGAGAGGGAATGAATATGACATGGGAGAGCTGAAGTAAGCAGATACACAGCACTGCATACATGAGACTTCTTTAAGTCAAAGCTCTACAGCCATACCAGACACAGTACAGTGCAAGGGTCTCAGTGAGAATGTGCAGACATTCTGGTGATAGTATTGCCATGGCAACACCTAATGAACATGATTGCTGCAGCTTTGACTCATGTATAGCACAGAGATGATTGTGGAAGAACTACTTTATCAAAGTTTAACGTCCAGACACTTCTTTACTGAAAACAAGTAGAGGTACAGTTTTTGTTTTGCCCAAATTTTGTAATAGTAATGAGGTACTCCCAGGGGTTATGTTAATGTTCAAGTTAATCACCTCCTGGGGGCATATGGCACTCAGCTGCACCTCATGCCACATTACACCCCAAGGGATGATTAACTGGAACATTTACATAACTCCTCGTCATACCTTATTGCTTAAATGTGAACCCTGAGGAGGACCTTAAATGAGAGAGGAGGAGGAGTAAATGAGGAAGTGAAGGGGATTTCAGAGGAGGGAGAAGTAAGAGCCAATGGAGAGAAGGAAGTTGTTCCAGAGGAGGTAGCAGGAGAAGGAGAAATGTGGAGGGGGAGGTGGTCCCAGAGGACATACAGTATTAGGAAGAGGAACAACTGGGGAGGGGGAGGTCATTCCAGATGACGGAGGAGTATGAGCAAATGGAAAGACACTTCAAGAGATGGAGGCGACAGGAAGAGAAGGCAGCTTCCCCAAAAGAGGTCTTGCACTGGAGAATAGCAAAAGATCATGTCTTCCATGAGCAGAGTGAGTAGAAAGAAGGAGGAGGGTGATACAAATGAGGAGAAATAACATGGAATGAACAAAAAACAGAATTTGAAATGAAATGAGACTCAATAAGAGAGACCTCATGCCTCAAGCAATGGGGGAAAAGGTTCTACTGTAGTTATAAGAATATGAGGAGGACACTTGAGTGTGAAACAACAAAATTTATGAAAAGGTATTTTGGCCTGACCAGGGAAGATTTGGGGAGAGCACTGTAAACTACGGCAATGTAGTCAAACACCAGCAAGATCATCATGCGGATTACATCATGTCAGACCGGGACTGGAAGGTAGTGCTGTGGAATAGTATTCCAAGTCTGGGGTGGAGCTTCCTATGCATGGTGCCAATGTGGGTGAAGAAATCAAGATTTCAGTGCAACCAAACATAGTGATCTTTTAAGTGGGAGATTTCTTCTTCTAGGAAGTCACCATTTAAAATCTTGGTATACCGTTGGAAGGATGACATCATTTTGTCACTGCAATTAGGGTGCTGGAACAACTGGGAGAGTGGCTAGGGAAATCTTGATTTCTGATTGCATTGCACTCTCATGTTTTGTGCCCCAACAGTTTCTCCCACTTTTGGGGCTTGCCCATCCCAGAGTTAGTTATATTTTTTGTTGGAGGGGGAGTGCGGGGGGCGAGTCCCCTATAAAAACAAAGATATTTTCCATACAGCACTTTGGCACTCTGGCTCCTGGGAGCTACAAAACTTGGCTCTGGAGCCAGGTGCCATATTGCTTGCACCCTTATCAATGTTGACAAAATGACTGTTGCACCAATAAAGGGGAACTGAGAATCTTGATGACAAGAGGAGAGGTTAGCCTAGCATGGCCAAGATTATTGCAGAAGTTTTTAGTGACCATTTTATTATATTAGAACAGAACTGGCATGAACATTGTGTAAGTCCCACTGTAGAGATAATCACAACTTGAGGTCCGGGGAACCTGAAACAGAAAGCATTATTGTGTCCTCCATGTGTACGTGAATGTGAAGGTGTTATTTAAGGAGATGGAAACGAGGACTGGTACCAGAATGTAGCCCTACTGGACTGCAGACCAGATGAGGGAAGAAGACATCTCTGACCAGGGCTGACTCATGATGATCAGAGAGATTTAACCAAAAGCAGCTTATTAGGAGACTGGAGAATCCTACTGTCACCAATTTATACTTGAGAATAGGGTGGGCAATATTGTCAAAAGCCTAGACAAGGCCAGCAAAGCTGAATGCAGTGATCAGCCCCTAAACCACCTCCTTCATAACTGAGTTAGCGACCTGCAGTAGGGAAGAAACAACAGAGTGGGATTTGCAAAAAACAGGGTGGGTGGAGTTAGGAAAGTAGAGGAGTTGATAAAGGAAGGCAGTTCATAGAGGACAAGTTTTTCTTGAACTTTAGCCAGTGCAGGGAAGAAGGAGGTGGGGCAAGTGTTCCCAGGAGAGAAGGGATAACCCCCTTTCTGAAGATGGAGGATACTGTCAGTTAATAAGTCTGCGGAACCATCCCATTAGAAGGATAGTGATAGTTACCATAATCAGAAAAGAAGTACAATATTTAGGATCTAAAACTTTCAGACAGTTGGTACATAGAGAGGTTTAGAGAGCATAAATGTTGATAGGGTAGCAACGAGAGAGATAGGGAGAGGAGGGGAGGGAGTTCAGAAAGTGTAGCTGGATGGAGGGTGTGGAGTGGGAGAAGAAAGATAGCACAAGAAGTGAAATACTCATTGAAAGATACAATGACCTCCACAGGGTCAGCTATGGGGAGCTCACATGTTTGAGGACTGAGATTGATGACTACATTGGAAGGTCAAAAATCATTTGTATCATTACTAGAAGTTGGCAAAGAAATTGATTTTTTTTCTGAGTAATTGGAAGACTGGGGCCTGTGGTGGTGGATTTGATAACCAGCTGAGTGAGGTTGAGGAGTTCATTTTTCTGCAAGTGCTTTGGAGGTAGGGCAGCTGAGTAATTTTAAGGTCCAAAGAATTATACTGAAGCAAATTAACATAGGCTGCCATATTTAATCATAGTTTATGTGGATAACAGGTTCTTCATTTCATCTTGTTGTTTGGTTATGTTATTTTTTTCTGTCTGAATAAAGGATAGTTGTTCTGCAGTGTCAGAAGTAAGAGGAATGTTTCTGGACTGATAAAAAGGGATTAAGCAACTTATTTTATTAATAATCCTGCATAGAAATTCTATATTTAGAAAATCTTATTCTGTAAAAGAAAACTGATATACAGTACCATCATTAACGCCTAGCTCGAACCAGGCAATGAGATGCACAGAAGGTTAAAAGGTCAAACAGATTATATTACTTTGACTGTAACAGAGGCAGAACCTTTTCTTCAATTTTAATGGAGATGCAGATCTGAACAAAGGGGAAAGTGTTAGAAATTGTTTCCTTGAATTAATTACAATTTATTAACATTACATTTATCTGCAATATAGCATCATAGAGAAGGCTTTGAGACAAGCATACTAGACTAAAGTATATTGGTAGAGTGTTAAAGCTGAGGTATGGACAATGATCAACTAAATTGTAAGTTATGAGTACCAAACTTAGACTTTCCAGAAACTCTGACTCTTGAAACAGTCATAAAGATGATTTTTGTGGAGAAATATTGCATAACAGAGAAATGCATGTGTTCCAAAGACATAAACATTTTCACACTGGACATAGAACACTGCATGTCTGAAATCTAAAGATTTACAACGGGGTATATTCCAGCTCCTGTGTGCACAGTGTACCAGAAACAAAAAGATTTGTTTTTTACAGTATTCAAATGCATATTATAATTTTTCTTATAAATATAATGACTCTGCATATGTTATCTGTCAGATAAAAAACAGGAACTCTATGATGATTTTTCAGACCTCTACAATATTTAGAATTTATTTTAAGATAATAATTTCTAAGAGTTTAAGATTGAAACTGAAATAAAATGGTATACCTATGCTGATTTGACAACACTGTTGTCAAGGTTCAGCCTAGCAAGATCCCCAATGTCGACAGGTGAAATTTAGCCTGTCAGACATCGGTTTGCTTTCCATGCAGGGGTTGTACCCCCTGCGCTCCCCTTCTTTAAAATTCTTAGCTCTGAGTCAGAGTTAACTCAAAGGGGTGGGGTGAAAGTCAGTGAAAGGGCCAAATTTTGTCCATGTATCCCCCACAGCAATAATTTCAAAACCTGTCAAAATTGTTGCTGTGGGGGATTTCGCTGTAGGGGGGTTTGACCTTCAGTCAGTATACCAAATAAAATGTACTCCAAAATGCTGCTCTGGGGATAACTGATCTAAATATTCAGTTATAAAAGATGTGGCTATTTCTTATGAAAGGCTATGGACTAGAGGAATGTTGAACAAAACTGATCTGTAGACCACACTCCAGAATACAGCAGATTGCTTCACAGTACTGCAAGACTGAGCAAATGTTTCTTCTCTTAAGATTCAAAATTATCCAGTCAGCTTGTTTAGACACTTAGACTATGGATACCCATTTTGGAACCCATATTTAAAAGGTGACATAGAGATTGGAACAAACTCAAAGACAATTTACAAAAATGATACCTAATCTTAGAAATAAACCCTATGAAATATGTCTTAAAGAGACTGGACTATATCCACTTTATCTAAGAAGACTTAGGGGAGATATTCTCTTTACACATAAGTTACCAATATTAATGAAACAATGTGGTTAAACTTTAGCAAATAAGCGTACAGTAGGCAGATGCCATGACAAGCAGCTTACTATAGAATGGGCAAACACTGATAAACGTGATAAATATTTCTCTATCAGGGCATCTAAACAATGGAATCTACTCCCACAAGAATTAGTAGATATAGCCAATTTTGACACATTCAAAACAAAACTAATGTGCCTCTTTTGAGGGGTTCAATCTCGATGGGCCTTGGCCTCCTTTTTTCCCTTACAAAATCCAGTAAATCCAAATACAAAAAGAGTGTAACATCAACAGTTCAATAAACATTTTGTGAGAAAACTAGGCATCTAGAAATCTGCATGGCAATGCCCAGCAGACGTGTTGATTACTATTTCAATATCTGATCCAAGACACAGAAAAAAAAGGCTTCATGCATTCGTTTGAGAAAACCATGAAGAAGACAAGTAAGCAAAGTTGTATGACCAGGTTATGAACCTTCTGCAAAAAGACAAAATATTGTTTCAAAAAAGGAAGCTGCGTTCAAGTAAGAAACACATTTTCCACAAGCTCTGTTTATTTTGTGAGAAGATCTATGATTTTTCAGACAAGAGCCATGGCCTGCCAAGTATCTCTTCAGATATTTATGCTTTATAGTATAGTACTGGGTTGGAAATCAAATTAAGTAATTTTAAGTTAACTGATAAATTGATTAATTACTACTAGATTTTCATTATGTTTTGAGTTTGTAGTTTGTTTTTTTTTGGTGGGTTGGGGGGGATCTTCCAGCTTCACTGAAACATGGATATTTAAAACTATGTTAAAATAAAGAAAGCAGAAATAGAAATGTAAAGTTATTTGTTTTTCTTTTTCAAAGAAAAGCAAGCTTGTATATTTTGCATTTTCTTTCATTTCACTGTTCTTCTATGTATATTTTCTACCTCAGAAATATGGTCTATGTATGTATGCACTTTTTAATATAAAACCATGTAATGCACAGTCATTATTATTGTGCACTGTTTTGTTATAAAACATCCTTATAACTTATTTGCGCCATATCAAATGCTCATTTACAGATCATTTGGATGTCTTCAAATAACTGACTGAAGGAAACACATGAACCATTTTTCAGAAGAAATCTAAAGTATTTACTTTGAGATTGACATCCTATACAAAAGCTGTATTAAGGCTGCAGTTCCAGTCTTTTGTTTTGACAATCAGGAGCTTACCTAGAGAGGCAAGGCTAGAGATGGAAGATAGGAGGACAAGGAGGGAGTCAGGCTTGGAGTCAAAGCATGAGTAGATAAAGTGGAAAAAGACAGGAGAAAGGATAGGAAGTACTGTATAACTTGCACTGAAGGAATTTATGGGAAGAAGAGACCAATTAGAAAAGTAACACCACAATATATTTCAGATTAATGAACAACTACACCACCTTACAACTTCCCATGTTCCAAATGGACTTCATACTACATTACTGTGATGCCAGCATCATTGATCATAGCAGAAAGTCAAGACCCAGTGTCTAACAGGATGGCAGAAAAGACTTGCAAGACCAATAGCATAAGTTGATACAACTTATGGAGTAAGCTCCAGGCATTGAGGTGGAATACACTCAGAGTCTAAAGGAGAGTGGTAGGGGGCAAGGTCAAGAACAAGCACTGTCTGAGAGCAGAAGCAGAAGCGTGAATTGAATCTCAGGGAATGGGTCTTTCTTCAGCAGGGTAGCAGTAGACAAAGAGTGAGGTCAGTTGGAGAGGGACCTCCAAAGTGAGTTTAAGTTGAGAAATACAGAAAATCAAAATGGTAGCATACAGAGTAACTCCACTGGGAGTTGATCAGTAGTGAGATAATTAAGCAGTAATGCATGACAGGGTGTGTGTTAGGAGTTGATCAGTAGTGAGATAATTAAGCAGTAATGCATGACAGGGTGTGTGTTATTGTGTAATAACATCACTTCTAGGGTGGGTTGAAGCAAGAAGTGAAGCCGAGTTCTTCCACCACCTGAGGAGTGACGTTATTACACAATAACACACACCCTGGAGTGCCTTATTGATATTGTACAATGACTTGTTTTAAAAGAATAATAAAAAGTAAAAAAAAAAACATTTTATGACATTGTTAGTTTTTGTGTGAGTGTGTGTGTATTGGAAGTATGAGAAAAAGTAGTCCTGTAGGTGGTGCTGGTGCTTCATGGTTCCCCCTCCCGAGTCTTTTCCTGATTGTTTGTATCTTAGTTTGTGTGCATGTCCACCACCCCTGAACAGACACACAGATAATGCAGCATTGTTTGTGGTCATATACTTTTGCTTGAGTTGGTTTTGCTGCTTAGTTTTGTTGAGTTTTCAATCCCGATGTGTGGGAAAGGAGCAACCGCTGCGGGCCGAGCACGTGCTCAGGAAGCCAGAAACGGTGAACATCAAGAGAAACTTGTCCTGGTACTGTGTTTTCCAGGAGAGAAAGTTAATTTTATTTTTTACATTAGTCAGCATTTTGTATCTTTTGGCTACTGCTCATGAAGGGGATGACAGGTAGGGGCATTTGAAGTGACCAATTTCTGAACCGCAGGACCAGAAGTTACAGTCTTTGCAGTTCAGTGAGGCCACTCGCTTTGAGGATGGAAAACAAAACAAAAGCAAAAAAATAAATAAAAGGCATGAAAATTAATTATATTTTATCCTACATTACTATGTTTTGTGCAGTTTCTTTCAGTTACCTAGCTAGTTGGTGGAACTGCTGTTTTGGGGTTGTGACATTTGGCGGCAGGCCTCAGCCGAAGTCCTTTACAGCAGTTGACCAGAGTGGTGGTAACTTGGACAGAGTAGCATGATTTCAGGCTTCATCATGCAGTCACGTGTGTGCCTGGACTTCATACAGAAATGTTGTCACTGAATAACATCACTCTTCCAGACACTTATTGACCAATCAAAGTTCAGGAAATTCCCTTGCCATTGTATAATTTTGGGTAGCAGTGGCCACAGCACTTAGAAATGCCTTGGCCGGCTGGCCCGGTGGCGCTAATGGCTGAGGTGCAAGACACCACACTTTGTGGCACTCTGACAACCGAGGCTAAGAAATGGACTCAGGTCAGCAGGGGAAGGGAGAGAATAAAGCATCCCAAGACAGCTTTCCTCTCTTGGGTAGGAAGGGGGCTTCCATTGCACTGCAGAGGAATCTGGTGAATGTTGGGGGCACTGCAGCTGTGGTGCACAGAAGAAGGCTGCTACACAGTGGACACTGGCATATAAGTGTGCTGAACATCACTGCATGTCTGGCTCAAGGGAGAAAATACGGCCAAAAATAGTGAGGCTGTCATGGCGGCTGATGGTCATGCATTGTGCCCCCAAACCTAGAGAGGTGCACCACCAGGTATTGGTTCTGGGTCCCCGAGGGGGGGATACTGTGTGTGCCAGTCTTTGGAGGAGAGAGTGTCACTGACCAGACCTGGGTCCGGGGTTGCAGGTGCCGGTGGCCAGATGACCTGCCAAGCCCACTCTGCAGAGGAGGAAGAAGCTATCATATGAAAAAAAAAAAAAAAAGAAATGCCTTTGCCAACACTTTTTTAATGCTGTTTATCATGGAGGAGATGCAAGCATAAGTATGGGACCTCTTCCCTAGTTTAATATGAATAATCGTACTTGTTGCTAGAAAGTTTTCTTCAAAACTTTGGCTGGCATTTTGCCTTGACTCTAACCCATGGGTGAGCTTTATGCCTTGACTTTGACCCAATTACTATAGAAATTCTACACATGGAAAAAGTGATATATGATATCAAGGTAGATAATAATTGGCAGGTTTGAAATGGGGTTTGAACTAGACAACTGACTTGCCGACCCCCCAAAAAGTACCCTTCTAATATGGAAGGGTGCAGTTTGACCCACATAAATCTGTTCTGGAAAGCATTGATTTAGGTGGCTATAGCACTTAAATATGTGAAGGAATATTATAGCCATTTGTACATTTCATCATACTAATGCACCTGGATGTTTGCTGTTTTTTTTTGTGTGGAATCTATTTGTGCACCCTACCCTCGGGGCATTTCTCAGGGTCTTGCTTACAGCCGCCACGCTCAACCGCCCACCTAAACTGACTACTCTGGGAACTACATCAGGTATGCGAGTTCTGAGGCTCTCCTACCCCCTATGGAGAGGCCCCCCCAGACCCCAAGGAGAACCGGTGAGTCAGCCAGCATTGGGCATGTGGTGGGTCGGCTTGCCTGCGATAGCTGTCAGCTCACCCGAGGGCAGAGGGATTTTCTTGATGTTTCCTCTCCTGGGGCACAGACATGCAATGATGTCCTGCCTAGCAGGCGCATGCTCCTGCACACATCCAGAGGATGTCTGCCATTGCCCCAATCCCCGTACTTCTGTTGCCGAGCACTTCAGTGCCCCCAACCTCCGCCAGGGGTTGCCAGTGCAACAGAAGAGTTCCCTAACCTATCCCAGGACTAAGAGAGCTGTCATTGGATGCTCAATCTTAGTCCTCCCCTGCTGACCTCTGATGGCGCAAGCTCATTCCCAAACCCAGGTCGCCAGCGTGGCATGAGGTGTGGTGTCCAGTGCCTCAACCCTCAGCACCACCGAGCCGGGTGGATGTTTGATGTTGTACATGTTAATTATGTTGTGACTTGAATTTTACAGCACTACAATCTTCCATATAGGCACATCATAAAAGTACAGGTTGAAGAACTAGCAGAACTGTCAACTAACATATTTATTTTGCCTGATGAGACCGGGGAAGAGTGTCTGGAACTGAAGAGAAGGTACCCTAGTGATACCATTGTTCAAAAAGAGGGATAAAGGTAAGCTACCAAATTACAGACCAGTAAGCCTAATGACTATTCTATATAAGATAATGGAAAACTTTATAAGAGAGAAAATTGAGGAAGATCTTAATGAGCTGAGGTTCATTGATAAATGCAACATAGTTTTACAAGAGGGAAATTGTGCCTGATAAATTTGGTGGCCTTTTATGAGCCAATTAATAACACAGACAGGGGCACATTAGCACACTGTGCAACATGCACGGACAAAAACCCACATGCCTCTTTAGTTGAAGCTAGAGTTAAATATATTAATCTAAGGGCAACAGAAGAAAATAACAATATTTAATATTTTACATTGCAAAAATCATATAAAAAAGTATTACATTAGCTTTAATTGGGACCTCTGTCTTGATAAAGTGCAAACAAGGTGCCATGAAACTATACTGCATTTTGTAGCCTAAAAAAAGTTACAATACAGACATTTGGAATTTTACAAGTGAAAAACGATGCTATCCTCCTTGTTGCTACCAGTAGGGATATTATTGAACATCAGCAAAGCATTCAATATGGAGTCAAATGCCAAACTAACAAACTTGATTCACTTGGGACTTACAGCAAGATAATGAATGGAGTAAGCAACTGGCTGAGAAAGGTACCAGGTCAATATGTTGCACAGATAATGCCACAAGTAAAACCGCATGGCATTAACAACATGAAGTAAAACAGCTACAGGGTACACAATGCCGCATGAAACAAATGGTGTGAAGTGCTAACGGTACCCCTGTAGCTTTTGGTTAGGAGGCAGTGATGCAGAGGATAATACCTCTGCTAGATGGGAGTCCACTGAGCAGCTGCCATGGCTCAGAGGGTAGAGGCACTGGTAGTGGAGGGCAGTGGAGCATCTGTGGACCAGGTTTCTATTCCTGGTCCCAGATTAGCTTTGTTTGTTTTTTTTTATGATGAGTTTACTGTTGTGCAGTTGCTGATGCCCCCCCACTGACATTTCACCCCATCCCAGAGTTGCTCCCCCCTGGAGGAGGTTATTTTAATATGGGGAAGTTCGGGGGTGCAGCCTCCCCATAATGTGGAGTGCAGGAGCAGAGCCCCCCTCAAAAAGCAGTATTTATAGCATGTTTTTACCAAGTGATGTTGTTGCTGTTTTGACAGAGCTGTATGTTGCCCGCTGTTCTTGTTTGCGACATACTGATCCTGTTTCACTGAGAAATAGGAAAGAATAGGTGTCCCCCAACATAGGGGGAAGAATTGGATTAGACACTGGGGGAAGCGAGCAGCACAATGGCAAAAAAGTGGGAGGTGCTGCTGGTGGGGGACTTCAATCTGCTGGATATGACCAATCACAGCTTCTGGAGGAGGCTGGCCAATCTATACTCCCTGCATGGGGGTTTCTAAAACAATTAGTCAGAGGACCCACTCAAGATGGGGTGATACTGGGCCTGGTGCTTATAAACCGCTATCAATGTGGGATGTCACCTGAGGACCAGTGATCACCGTACAGTGTGGTCCAAAATGCAGATGGCAGCAGAGACAAACCACACAGGGAATGAAGGTCCTGGACTTCAGGAGGACAGATTTAAAAAACAAATGGGTGAATGCCTCAGAGATGACATAGCAGAGGGAATTGCTTGGAGAAGTGAGGAACAGTGGGCCAAATTAAGGGATGGCCTAGTGAAGGCAACAAAGCTCTGTGCGAAAGAAATAAAAAAAAAAACAGGAGAAGTGGCTGTGAAGGTAAAGACTAAAAAGGTGGGATTCAGAGGGAAGAGGATAGGGAAATGTACCAGGAAAATCAGAGGAAATCGGGGCAGGCAGTTAGGGGTACAAAGGTGCAAACAAAGGAAAGGATAGCTGAAGGGATTACTAAAGAGAACAATACATATAAATAAGTGAAAAGAGGAAGACAAGGGGAAGGATTGTGATGCTAAGAAATACAGGGGGAGACTGTGCAGAAGAAGACCAGGGAAAAAAGCAAATATCCTGAATTCACATTTTTGCTCAGGCTTCAGAGTGGAGGGAGAGTGGGATGGACCATATAGAAGTGGCAGGAACACTTTGGCAGGAGGGAGGTAAACGCTAGTCCATTCATAGATGAAAGAGTCCTGAGATGATTTGTGAATCTGAAAGTGGATAAGGCCATGTGACTGGATGGGGTACACCCAAGGGTGCTGAGGGAGCTCAGGGAAGTTCTGGCTGCACCAATGATGGTCCTGTTCAACAACTCACTGGAAACAGGAGTGAATCCAGAGGACTCAAGGAGGGCAGATATAACCCTGTTTCATTAAAGTGCCAGCAGGAATGAGGCTGGCAACTACAGTATAAGCCATTCAGTCTAGCCTCAATAGTGGAGATGTTAAAGGAGACACTTTTAAAAGAAAGGCTACTGGAGTATTTTGAGTCCAGTGGGTTACAAGACCCTAGGCTTCACAGATTCTTGGGGGGGGGGGATGTCAGATAAACTTGATTGATTTATTTGACAGTGTGACTAGGGAAATAGACCAGGGTTGGGCAGTGGACATGGCCTACTTAGATTTCAGCAAGGCCTTCAGCACTGTAACACATAGGAGGCTTAAAAGGAAACTGGGCAGTTTTGGGGTGGGACCCAAGGTGGTAAACTGGGTATGAAATTAAGTGATGGATAGGCAACAAAGGGTGGTGGCAAACTCCACTCACTCTCATGAGGAAAGATTGACCTGCAGAGTACATCATGTCTCAGTACTGGGACCAGTCCTTATCAATGTCTTTAAGGGCAACATTGCAGAGGAGCTGCAAGGGAAAATATGCTGCTTTGAAAATAACACCAACATCCATAATAGGGTAGATACAGTACTCCCAAGGGAGTGCAGAAAGTTAGTAGAGACCTGAGAAAACTTGAGGAATGGTTGAGGATATGGCAGTTGGTTTCAATGTGACAAAGTGCAAAATCATGCACCCAGGGCACAGAAACCCAGAAGCAGTGTGTAAAATGGAGGAAGAGAAATTGACGGTCACTAAAGAGAAACAGGACCTTTGGGTTATGTTATCATATCTGATGACCTCAAGGTGATGAGGCAGTGCAACATGACAGTAGTTATGGACAGAAGAATGTGGGGGTACATAGGAAGGGGAATCACCAGCAGAAGGAGAGCGGTGGTGTTACCACTGTATCAATCATTGGAGAGACCTCCCTGGAGTACTGTGTCATTTGTCTTTTGAAGATGGGTATGCATGATTTAGAGCCTTTTATTGGACTGAATGCTGAGGAAAGTGTCTGTGAGGTACATGCTGATAGTGTTCAGGTCCATTCATTCCAGCCAATGTGGAACTTAATGTATTTGTTTTGGTCCAGTACCCCCTCAGTCCAACCATCATCATGCTGCAGAACAATGATCATGCTCTTTATTTCCTGTGATCCCAATACTAAACTTGCTTTGATTGCTGTTTAAATGTACTTACCTTTACAGTTTGTTTTTTTGATGTGTATATTTTAACCTGTATGTAACTATTACTGCAGGATAATGGCAACCTGCTGACTACCACTGTTTTCTCTAAGACACCCATGAAACCTGATGCTGCATCTCAGGGGGTTATTCCTGTTGAAGTTATTTCAAAACATAACAAATAAAACTCTGGACTGTCAGTGGCATTCTTGAGACTGACTAGCTATAATGTTATTCTGTTGGACTTTGCACGTTAGCAATTTTGCACAATAAAGTTTGCAAAGTTTATTCCTGTTAGAAGCTTTGCAACATTGCATGTCAGGGCATGAGCCAACCTTTGGTTTTATGTTTACAGGAAAAGGCAGTCTCACCAGCTGAAGTCTTGTGCAGAGCAGAATGAAAGGGCAAGAGTAAGGCCTTCTAAGCTGGTTGGAAGAGGGAAAGAGGGAAGACAGAAGGGAGCTGAGATAGAATCGGAGGGAACCAAATTAGTACTTCAAAATTAAAGCTTCACAATGAGAGATATCTCTGCCCTCAAGCAGGGTTAGACATGTAAAGGGAGGACCACCACAGAAAACAGTGATATGTGTGAGGAGGATTGTCAGCTGCAAAGCAGTAGGAGTGAAGAAAGGGGTACAGCCTATTTGATTTGGGGGCAGCGTTAAAAGCAATAACTCCATAGTCAAATGCTAGGAGGATAATTTCCACAATACTGTTCCAGTAGGCAGAGAGGGATATAAACACACTTTGCAACCTTTTATCACTGAATTGTGGGGCATGGCCATGCAAAATGTGGAATAGTGTGATGCATTGATCCTAATAATAATATGGGCTACATCATCAAACATTAAGGTAAATCTCTGAACACAATGGAAGTCTGTGAATTATTTGTGTATATTTTAATATTGATTTAGTATATTAAATATTTTGAATGTTTTCTTTAAAGCTCAGAGTTTACTGTACATACTCATTGTGGGAATCATCTTTCTCTTGTGAAGCAGATGAACTGTAGGACAGAGCAATTTCAAAGTTATAAAATAAGGGACAGTCCTTGTTTGCATGACAGCTGATAGGTATGGGTATATTGGCTTTGTTCCATTAAGCACTCAGAGGGTTAGTGAAGTGTTTCCAGTGGATGGTATTATATCAATGTAGCAAAGATCCAGATGACTGTCCCACAAGACACCAATGTATTTAAAGGAGGAGGCCCCCTGCAGATGTGAGCCATCCAGAAAATAAAGACTACAGTATTCTGGAATATCAAGAACATAAATAGATCACATGTAAATTCTCAATTTGTTCTCCCATTACAAAGCACAACTTGATAATTTTTCTAGTCATATAGGATGTCCAAAGCTTGAAACACTGCCCCAGTGGCATTACATGTATTGACTGATTTTCCTCTTTTTGCTCATCATTGGTTACTTATCTAAGTACAGTAGAAAGAGGGTACATCACTGTCATTGCTTTTAAAATGTTTAGTGCTGTTGTCTATTGTTAAATCATGACAAATTGCTATTGTGTGCATTTTCTATTTGTATACAGTATAGCCAGGCAGACAGATATTATACAGATGTGGTGACAGGCAGATAGATATTATACAGATGTGGTAGTGCCTGTACATTAAGGTTGAGTAAATAATTATATGCTAAATATTGACATGTGGACCTTAATAACTATGCCCCTTTTCTACTGTTTTTGTTAAAATACAGCAGGCACAGAGCTGATACCAGACTCTCTGGATTCTGAATATTTTGTGGCAATCAGTTTAGTGGTGGCAATGTTATAGAGGTGCAAGTCGCATTTAATTGGCCAAAACTGAGACTGATTTTGTCAACAATAACTAAACAACTAGATGGATTTCAAACCTGAAAGTTGCAGGTTTGATTGAGTGTTTCTCAAGGGTACGTTTTGGCTTTCTATTTCCCTAACTTGCTCTGTTTTGAATTATTAATGAAAAAAAAGCCTGCTTTTTGCACATGCTGGGTTAAAAAACTGAACATTCTAAAAATAACTGATATTTTATGACTGCATTAATAAATGCATTTGTTTGGTAACATATCATCTGTGTCTGTGTGGATGGGACTATAAGCAAAATTAATTTCATATGACAATGTGTTCATTTAATGAGGGCAGAGCTACTTGTCAGTGTGTAGCCCTGCCCTGCTGAACACAGCTGTGTAATGTTTTTTTTGGCGGCAATTAACCACATATCACTAAGCAGACTGCATGTGTTCCAGACACTGAGGTACCCAATCCAGGATGCTGACTACATTATAAAAAAATGAATCCAACACTGGCGTGCCCGCCTCCTGGTGCTGATAAAGACCCCTCTGTCCATTATTATATTTTACCCTTCCCCCCATCAAATGTACAAACCAACACTAGGGTGCCCAATCCTTTGTGTAAGCTCAACACCCTCCACCACAACAGTGTGCAACATCTGGATGCTCACCTTGGGTGCCACCAAACATCAAGTCAACAGTGAGTTGCCCAATCCCCACTGTCAGTACTGGCAAAATAAAAACAGTCCTTTATATATCCACATAGAACCACCAGACTGAACATATCAACATGTCACAAAAAACAGCTTACCCTGAAGTTTTAAATACTAGACTTTCATTTTAATTTCAGTTGCAGCAGCTAAACGTTCAGAGCTCTGGGATTAATTCTGGTTCTCAAAATCCCCTTGCTAATGCAGTCACCATGTGGTTTTGCCACAGTACAACTTGTTTAAATACCCACCAACCATCATACTTCCTGAAGCCTGTAATCCATGTGACTGATGTTTTGACATCACTATGACATCTTCATAAGAGAGATACAACAGCTACAGACAAAAATGAATGCTCATTATACTCCTCCACTACTCTGAGAATTAAAAAATAAAATGGATGCATGGGCAGAAAAAACTTAAAACAGAGCTTAAAATGTATAAACAAAGCAAACATGACAGGAATGCAACTGATTGTGCTGACGGTAATGTGCATCAGTGGCACAGTGAAATGAAAATGTTTAATTACAAGGCAATTTCAACTATGAATGATGATGGCAACTTCTCATCTGGAATGGAGAGTGATGCATCTGATAGTGAACACAGTACACAAGATTGTTTTTTTTAAAACAAAATATTTCAGCAAGGAGGAGAAATGAATCAAAGACTGGGTGGACAGGTAAATCCACAAGAAAATTAGGATCAAAAGGATGAGGAGGGGGAAGAGCAGAAAGAGGAGGAAGAGGGAACAGAGGAGGAGAAAGAAGAAGGCCACAGTGGGATCAGTGGGGTGAAGTGTGCATGTCACCATACCACAGGAATCCTAATTGTAGGTCATAAACCTCACTTATATAGTGTTTACTAATGAGCAAACTGAAGTGCTTAGAAGAGGTTTATCTTACATGCCAGTGAATGCATCAAACAGGTTTAGTGTTAAAGTAGATTTCCATAGTTTTTTTCAAGCACTTCAGTTAATAGAATTTGACAGTGAACAATGACCCACTCAAAGCCTTGTGGCTCCTAGTACTGATAGTGTGTATGAACTCTCTGCCTTCTGGAAAAAAAAATATCCCAATACTAACACTATAACCCTGCTAGCATACTGTATATGAAATAGGTTGAGAGGTTGATGAACTGTTAAAAATCCTTATATCAGTACAACCCAAAATATAATGAAAAGTGAGTGCTTGACATTGTAAAAATAAGAAAAAAATGACTGATACTGTAATCTGACCAGCTGACAAAGGAGGTGCTATTGTTATCTAGGGAGGTAAGGCATACATTGAAGAGGCTCAGCGACAATTAAGTGATGATAGTTTCTCTTTTAAACTTCAAAATGACCCACCCCTCAAATGAAGCAATGTGTAAAAGGTATAGTGAATGAGTCTTTGGAAAACAAGTGGATAACAGAAAAGATGAGGAATTTTTAATTGTTGAAGAACCAAGGAGACCAGCATTGTATTTACTGCCTAAGTTACACAAAAATAAAAACCCTGTGCCTAGCAGATCTATAGTTTCATCTATAGGATCAGCTGTTGAACCCATCTCTAAATATGTAGACCAATATATAAGGAAGTATGTACAAAACCATAAGTCTTGTGCTGAAGACCCTAACCACATGTATGCACTGTTGAAGGATTTCAAGACTCTGAAAGTGATTTACAGTACCTGTATGCATAGTTGTGGAAAGTGTATATACTAAAAATCCTTCATGAAGAAGGATTGCATGCAATTGTAAAATCACTTTCCAATAGACCAGAACATGTGACCCCCCTTCATAGTTTCATAGTTTAGATTCAAGTTCAAAAGACGGAAGTCCATAAATTAACTTTCCTGGCTTTCATTGAGAACTGGGCTACAATTGAGCTGGATTCTGATATTTTTGTTTTCAATAATAAATTGTATGCACAAATTAAAGGAACAAGTATGGGCACCACTTTTGCCCCTAATCTTGTAAATCTGTGTGTAGGAGAATAGGAAGATGAATATTTTTATAATGAACAAAATCATTTATTTCATAATTCTTTGAACGTCTGGAAATTATTTATTGACAATTGTTTCATAATTTGGAAATGAAGTGATCTGATTCTTTTTAAGGAATATGTAAATAACACAAGTGCCAATTTAAAGTTTACATTTGAATGGAATCAACAATAAATTAATTTTCTGGACCTACAGTATTTGTGTTTAAGGAGAGGGAGTGTTCGAAAACTAAGTTATATGTGAAATTCACTTCTAAAGACACTATTTTAAGAGCTGATAGTTGTCTTTACAAGCCTCTAATACATAATATTCTAAAAGAACATTTTTTTTTAAATCAGACATACATGCACAGAGAATGAAGATTTTTAAGCCTTCAGTGATGATATGAAAACAAGGTTCTGAGACAGACAATATGATAAAATGAAAACAAATGAAGCCTGTGAATTTTATTTATTTATTTAATCAATCAATCAAAATCTTTATTTTGCCAGGCGGAACATCATTGAAACAAGCTGAGACAAAACAATTGCCAAAAAGGTTAAGACATAACAGGTTGAGTAAATGTACATAACAATTAAATAGTAGTCATATTAACAACATAATAACATATAACCATCACATGTAACAAGATACTTCCACCAGAACATAGCAATAGGTTTAAAAGGAGATAGTGCCATTTAAATACAATTGCATAGATACAGATATATGGACGTAAGGTTATGAGCAAAAGTTTATACAGGTAGTCTGAGAGTCACAGCTGTGGTTCTCTGATGAACCCGACCTGCCAGACTGCCATCTGCAGTCCAGGTCTGAAGCCACCAGCCCCTCACAGAAGCTCAGGTAGTCTGAGAGCAACAGTTGTGGTTCTCTGATGAACCTGACCTGCCAGACTTCCATCTGCAGTCTAGGTCTGAAGCCACCAGCCCCTCACAGAAGCTCAGGTAGTCTGAGAGCCACAGCCATGGTTCTCTGATGAACCTGACCTGCCAGACTGCCATCCAGAGTCCAGGTCTGAAGCCACCAGCCCCTCACAGAAGCTTAGGTACAGACTTGCCCTCATTCCCTCCAGGAAGGGAGCCCTAGCTGCCTGATTTTCCTTTTTTACAAGGACAGTTGTCTCTGGGTTTAAATCCAGAGTCTGTAACTACTGTGGCCCACTGGCTGTAGTCAGCCCCAGGAGCACTCCGATTGGCAATATATAGCTCTGCACTGTAAATGCTTGAATTATATTGTACTAGATTATGATTTCTGCTAAAACTGTCTTGCTAGCATTTTATAGTTGAAGTTTGCTGATTTAATCTAAATGCCTGTAGCATGTTCCCTCATAAGACCCAGAAGCGATCTCAGCTCAGACCTTTGAACCCCCTTCACCTTTTTACTCTAGTATTGTATTTTAAATAGCCCTGTTCTTGCTCTCCCAGACTTTGTAGCACCTTGCCTAACATTTTGGTCTGCAACCCCCCCCCCCCAAGCCATTTTGCTTTCTTTTTAGCTCCATTAGCAGCCCCACCTGCCCGCCTTTCTTATTTAACTCTCCTCGGTCCTTCTCTTGTCAGGTAGTCTGAGAGCCACAGCCATGGTTCTCTGATGAACCAGACCTGCCAGACTGCCATCTGCAGCCCTGGTCTGAAGCCAACAGCCCCTCACAGAAGCTCCGGTATGGACTTGCCCTCAGGGACTGATTACCTCCAGGAAGAGAGTCCTAGCTGCCTGATTTCTCAGCCCACCCACCCACTCCCCAGTCCTTATTTAATACATTTAAACCCCATCCTGGCATTCTAACTCATTCCTATAGCTACTGCCAGCCACGCCCATCCACCATGTCCCCGACCTCTATTAAATCCCCAAGGGTACCACCCAGTTCTCATCTACCCTGCTTTTATTACCTATTAGTAGACTGATCCCTCCAGGGCACCCAGCTCATCTGCCATGGGACACACAGCCACTGGGTGGATGGCTCTTCCTTAGCCGCCTCCCGAGACCACAAGCATGGACTCTTCCAGCAAAAAGGTACGGCAAAGCCGTATTTGCCCACCCACCCATCCCCTCTAGGCTCATTATTATATAAACAGCCTTCCTCCACCCCCACTCACTCTTTGGTCTACTCCTTTCCATCTATCTAAAATGCCTCTCACATCGACACTTTCCATAGGCTAACAGCGCTGCACATTACCATTTCATATAGTGGTGTAAGACCATATTGGTGCAGCCTACTTTACCACACACATTACCATCTCATTACATACTCGTAAGACCACATTGGTGCAGCCTACTTCAACAGCCTTCTACCTCCTTTTAAAGCACCAGCTACCGAGGGAGACCACATATCTTCAGTGAGCGTATAGGCTTGGTGCCATCTGCTATCTTGCTCAACCCTGTGAAGTCCCCAAATACCTGCACACACTGACTTATCTTGTTCTGTCTAGTGATTCTTTAGGAGTCTGTAATCCGGCTATGCCATCTATAGATAAAAACACTTGGCCATAGTCATAGCTTACTGTTTTTCACTATAAGGTGTCAACATGAGGGCTGATACCTGGCTCCCTCTCTTCATCTTCCTATGGCTGGTGCCTTATGTAGTGTATCACCCAGGCCAAAATAACTCCCAGGGGGAGTCAGACCCTCTGTCACAGTGCTATTTGTATAGCAACTCATCTCATAGCTTTTGTTGCACCCCTGTGCTCCCATACTTGCATCAGTCTGAGGTAGCTTCTGGGAGTGGGACCTGCACCTCTCTACCCATACAGGGTATGTTCCACTATATCCCCAGTAATAATGCTACTTGGTGCCATGTGGCAAGGGTTTTAGTAGCTGCATCTTTAGGACAGCACTGTATAAACAGCAGGGTCCAGCACTCTCGTTCTGTCATTCCAAGCAGTCATGGAAGAATTAGAGCTTTCAAATTATCTCTGGCTGCCCTAAAGAAAATTGTGTTTCTCCTCCTATTGCAGTGTCAGTGGCTCAGCAGGTAGCACACTCGCCTCTGAGGCCTGGAGATCAGAGGGCTATGGGTTCAGTTCCCACATCTGGCACTTGGGTTAGTATCTCAGTACTGACTGTAGTGCAGCATGAGAGGGGTACTGCACTTCTGAGGTGCCATCTTTCAGATGAGATGTTAAACCGAGGTCCCATCTGCCTGGATTGGTGGTAGTTCAGGTGGATGTTAAAGATCCCATGGCACTTATTGAAAAGAGTAGGGAAATTTTGTTTTATTAAGTATTGTACATCATCACTTCAACAAATGGTAATTAAAACAAAAATAAACAAACAACAAATCATGTCACTGGAACATCTGAATCAGTGATCAAAGGTAGATTACGCCATACATTACGTATATATTGATCTGTTTGAAAAGCCTTTTCTTTATAATATAAACATCGCATTTCCTTACAAACATTCCCCACAATATCATCATATGTCAAAAGCTTTTGTTGCAAAGTAAACAAACAACGAGCATTCCAAATATGCCATTTAAAAATAGAAAACAAGACAGATAAAGTACTAGAATCCCAAGAGGACCACTCCCTGCCATAAGCACCATAAATCAAAGATTCATAAGAAAAACTTTGAAAAGGTACCATATGCCAACAAGAGGCCACATAGGACCAAAAGGATTGAATGAAAGAACCCATAAAAAACAGATGAGACATTGTTTCGTATTGTTGCACACATTGAGTTCTACTACAAAATCTGTCTTCTAATGCCTTATGTTTGTGATTTGATTTAACATTCAACTTTTCGTGGCAACAAAGCCACAAAACATCCCGAAATTTGCAAGGTACTCTCGTATTACGAAACAATCGCATCACATCAGGCGTCAGATATGTTGGGCATAAAGGGAAAGTGATGGGGTCCTTAAAATGTTTATCCTGTACCACTGAATATAGTAATTTCTTAGAGAAATTTAAAACAAGGTTGGATGTAATGCCCCACCATTTAAGGCACACAGAAACAAATCTATAATAATCAGATGAAAAGGAAACAGATTTAAAACTCTTCAGAGAATCAGAGCCCCAACCACCATACCATGCCCGGATATGGGATTGAAACAGCGGTGACCAACTGGTAGTTGGCCCACTACAAACCAGAAATAGATTAGCAAACAAAAATTGAATAAACAAAAATAAAACAGGATTAACCATATTCAAACCCCCATCCACCACCTTTAGAAACAACACATTACGTTTAATGGGATTTAATCTACTGCACCACAGTGCTCGAAAAAATAAACCACAAAGTGTAGCATCCCGTTCCTTTGGAGGAGGAGAAATCACACTCATATACAAAAATAGAGGCAACAAGTAAATCCGAATCATGTAAACCCGTTTGAGCTTACCCATAGTACACCTATTCCAACTATCCACTAACATTTTGCCCCTTGCTAGTGTTAAATCCCAATTAACTAAATCCTGTCTACCAGTGTCAAAAACAATTCCTGAAACAGAAATAGGACCATGAGTAACTGGGATGCCAGCTATGTGAGAGGTAGAAACATCAAACCCTAAACATCGGAGAACACACTTTTCTTTATTCAGGTGAATGCCAGAGGCAGTACCATAAAACTTACAGAACTCCAAAGCCCTAATCAAATCAGCCTCAGATTTCAAGAACAAACAAATATCATCCGCATATGTGGCAGCAGTCCAAGGAGCATAGCAGCCTGAAAGCTGGACGGAGTAAAAAGTGGACATCATTCAATAACGAGAAGCAGGGTCAATGCAAAAACAAACAATAAAGGACTTAAGGACATCCTGCACCCCATTTCACGGAACCAAATGCCCTAAAAAGCCATTCACTAGAGGTTTAACGAAAAGACAATTATAAATAGCCCGTAACCAGGAAATAAACAAAACCGGAATACCATATCTGTAGAGAATTTGCCATAGAAATTCAAATTCCACCGAATCAAAAGCTTTCCACTGATCCAAAGACACCACCAATCCAGAAGCAGAAGAAAAAGAACCGGATTCAAAAATTTCCCGTAAAACAATCAGTTGGTCCGAAATTATCCTGCCAGGAACAGCACAAGATTGTGTACATGAACTAACACATGCAGCAGCCCTCGATAAACGTAATGCCAGGATTTTCATTAGAATTTTGAAGTCCACATTCAACAAGCAAATCAGTCTCCAATTATCCAGATTTTCCTTATCCCCCTTCTTATACAACAGGGTAACAACCCTTAAAGTCATATGAATGGGAAACAACACTCCTGCACATAAAAGCAAAAACTTGTGCCAATTCATGAGAAATATAAGGAGTCAGGAGAGCATACAATTCAGATGGGAGGTCATCAAGACCCGAGACCTTCCATTTGGGCAATGCGGCCACAGCTGTCTGAACCTCCAAGGGGGAAATAATAGAAGTAAGGGCAGTGAGCACAGAATCAGAGAGGGTAGGAACATTCAAAAAAGCCAACCAATGGGAAAAGGCAGTGGTATTATCACCTTGCGTATCAAATTGTCTACCTAAATAGTTAGACACCACCGACATAATATCAGATTGTTTCGTAACAGTCACCATATCAGGATCCCAGACAGCAAGCATGGTCTTACGCTGAATACAGGAAGAACAGCTCAAAAAAGGACATACGTCCGCAAAAGACCCTTGAGTCCCAAACTGTTGTTGCATAGTCAAAGATGCCAAATGTTTCACATGGAAATCATGCATGTGTTGTTTAATAGAACGAATTTGATCACCATAATCATGTGTAGTAGTATACGCCAAACTCATCAATTGTTGTAACTGCTGTCTGAGCATTTGATATGTGACTTTCTCAAAATTTGACAAATATTTGCTCTCACTTAATAAAAACAATCGTAAGTCAGATTGCAAACTTTCCCACCAAAGAAAAGGATTATCAAATAACCGAAATAAAGTTTTCTTACCTTCTATAAAATACACCAATTGTTGGGACAGAGAGCACCTAGAGATCAATAATGTATTAAATTTCCAAAGACCGGGGCCAGAAGTAGAATCCCACTTCCCTACCACTATTGAAAGGGCATTATGATCAGAGTAGGCCACAGAATCAACTTGTGCATTAAGTACTGGAACCCGATTACTAAGAAAAAAGAAATCAATACAAGTGGCATGTTTACCCCGCTGAAAAGTAGGGAATCCCTGAGAATGAAAAGAGTGATACACATCTTTTAAATGAGCTAATCTAACCATAGCCTGTAGAGCCGACATATCACAGAATATCTTCGTAGTAGAGGTGCCACCACCACGATCCTGCAGCGTAAGACCACAATTGAAGTCCCCTCCCCAAAGCACAGATTGTGCCAAAAAAAGAAAGGGCCGAATCTGAAAAAAAATATCCACCCTGTCAGCCTTCTGTTGAGGGGCATAAATATTAATAAGACGAAAATAAGCATCACAGAGTTTAACATCCAATATAAGGACTCGTCCTGGTACTAAATCAATCAGCTTTATGAGCCTGAAAGGAAGTGTAAACAAAATACCCACCCCTGTGCATGCACCCTGAAAAATGGACCAGTATGAAGGACCCTTATACCAGTCACATTTAGCATGTCAGACCTCCAGGGCAGTATGTAATCTCGTATCCTGTAAAAAAATTACATCTACAGGGATGGACACTAGGTGAGAAAACACACCACCACACTTTTTTGAATTTTTAATGCTATTAACATTAATCGTTAAAAATTTAAGTCGGGCAAAAGGAGGCATATGAAAAAAAAATTAAGGGGGTTTAAATAATTTAGTCCTACCAGAGGCCCATGTCTTTCATCCTTTAGAGGGAAGCTTGCCTTTCAGAGGACCCACAACCTGTTCACTCACTATACTTGCATCAGAATCAGGATCAGCATGCAGTGAACTTTCCAAAGAGACTTCGGATGTTTTTTCAGCAAACTCAGTATCTAAAAGAAGAGGTTGAAAACGATTAGATGTTTGAGTTTCTGAAATTTTATGAACCTTAGGGGCCAGTTTTCTCCAGCACCGGCAGCGCGTTATCCATTGTTCAGGATCCACAGCTGAGGTCGAAGGAGGAGGTGGAGGGGGCATATCAAGAGGGGAAACAACCAGCCCAGGCCTACAATCTTGCAAAGGAGGATCCAAAACTACAGGAGGGTTGTTCATAGGGTCTATCACCATTGGAACCTCCAGAGGTTGCTGAACTACCGAAGGAGGATCGGAACAAAATTCTGGGGGAGGGGGCATCATGGACAGGGACGGAGAAAGTCGAGGTTCCACTGACAAGGGATCAGTCTCCATCCGGACATGCGTCCATTAGGCAATTGCAACCAGTAGTCTCTGCTCCTCCAAATCCCTTGAACCAGACTTAGAAGAAGCAGCCTGAGAACATTCACCATAGGTATGACCTAACAGACCACATAAATTGCAGCAAACAGGTTCAGAACAATGTTGGGACACATGACCCAGTTTACCACATAGGGAGCAATGGATTTTATCACAAACCCCACTAAGGTGTCCCGAAGCACCACATTTATAACATGATTTTGGCTGTCCTGGATAAAATCAAACACCACGGTCACCCCCCCACAAAAATGAATTGGGCAAATGCTGTAGAGAACCATTCAATTCCCTCAGAATGACTCTAAACTTCCTGCCCCCTGTCCATATACCCTCACTATCAAAAATAGTCTCTGGAGACCCCAACACAGTACAGCGCTGCTGTAGCCAAAAAAGCAAGTCAGTCACACTGACACCCTCATTACAAAAAAGAACCGTAACGGACTTTTGAGCTGGCCTGGTCAGAGGAATGGCTTCAAAAGGGGCCCACAGTGGAGTATTTTTAACCTTCCCATACCTATTCCAAAATGCCTTCAACCCTGTAGCCAACTTGAAGCTAACATCAAATGAGCGTTCCCCAGACACATGAATAAGAGCATATAATTCAGTAGCCAAGAAGTGTAAACTCTGTTTCAGTAAAGTTTTCCCCACATATTCCCCATCGGGAAACAATTCAAGACCCCCTTTATACACAATACGGACAGCATTATGTCTTTTGGCAGGCACCACCTTCTTTTTAAAAAAAGAAGCATACGATTTAGAGCCACCAGTGTTTTCAGTTCCCAAAATAGACACAGAGTCACCCTCCAAGGACTTGGCAGAAACAAAAGTAGGCTGAGAATGGGGGGGGGGGCACCACACAACTAGCACCTGAAGGAGCACGGGGACTAGGCACCGTGCAAGAAGAATCCAGAGGTGGCAACTAAGGCAGTAAAGGAAAAAACAGTTTAGGATTGAGGGTCAAATCAAATTCAGAGTCTAAAGAAAAAGACGATACTTCACCCGACAATTTCTGAGAAGGGTGTAAAGGTTCAGTCGAGGATACTGAAGTCAAAGGATGCAGTTGCACTCCGGGGATTGAAATAGGTGCAAAACCCGAAGTCCATTGTTGAGAGTCAGGCGAGCGGACCCAGCCCGCCGCCCGAAGAGAGGATTCCACTGACCACCCTTCCAGTTGTTCAGGCACCAAATCCACCCAAGCCCATGATGAAGCCATTTGTTCTCATTGCGGGGCACAGGCAGTCATTTTAGAGGCCATTTGTTTAGTTTTGCAAGTCGAGGCAGGAAAGAAAAAGGTGGAAACCCCATCTTGCTTAAGGGGTTCCGTTTGAAAAATAACCATGCAGACACAGAGACAGATCAAGAGAGTTCCTCTACCTCATTCAAAGCAGGAGCAGTCGAAGGATGTATTGGCACCGGACCACTCCCCTCAGAGTCCACAATTTCTTCCAGTGCAGGCACAGGCAGAAGTGACGAAGAAGCGAGTGGAGGAGACGCCTCCAGCATGACCGAATCCATGGCAGAAGAAACCAAAGAGGAGACTGACGCATCATCCACGGAACTCACAGGTAACACAACAGGTCCCGAATCCTCAGAAAGCACAGTAGGAATCTCCATAGGGGTAGAAACAGTTATAGAAGCCACTTCAGGTAAACGGGAATCACAGGCAGGGCCAGGCAGCATACCTAGAACACCCTCATCAACAGCGGACAGCTCCGCAGGCACACAACTCTCCACCATGTCCTTCTCCATACTCAACTCAGCAGAGACTGATCTTCTGCAGTGGATGGCAAAGCCCCCGGCAGGCAGAGTAGGGGAACTTCCCCGGTGTCCTGGCCAAATTTCCCTCATTCACTAAAAAATACCACCAACAGCTTAATCTGGTTCAAGGTCAGTTGGCATTCATCTGTATCCCCTTCCCCCAGGTCGTGCCTGAAAATAGGCAAGATTTGACTAGTGCACTTACCCGGCCAACAAAAACTAAATAAAAAAAAATAAAATATAAAAAATATTGTGCTCAGGCAATGTTGAACTTAACCCTGGTCCTACAGAAGCCTTGTCATCTCCGTCTGACCTTACAAGGCTTAGAGGAATTAGCTTTATGCACATTAATGTTTGCAGTCTCTTAAAAAAGCTTACATCGATCCAGACCTGGATCATTCATACTGAACCAGATATGCTGGTAGTCTCGGAATCCTGGCTCAGATCTTCTACCCTGACAGGGAGGTTAATATCCCTAATTATTGGCTGTTCAGAGCTGACAGGCAGACTAGGGGTGGTGGGGTAGCCATTTATAACAAGGACAAATATACGGTCACTACCATTGACTCCTTCTCTATCACAAATGGCTTTGAATGTCTGTCCCTTAAGGTTGAAACATCCCGCTCAATGGCTATCAGGGTTATTAGGTGTTACAGGCCTCCATCTGTTGGGTCCCAGCTCCTGTGTCACCTATCGACTATTATGAGACATGAGACCCTCAAAGCTATTATTCTAGGGGATCTCAATTATGACTGGTTATCCAAGGATTCCTTACCCCTCAAATCCTTCTGTGACTCTCTTGAGCAAACACAACTCATTGAAGAACCTACGCGTCCTAACAAATAAAAAACAGGAATAGCACCCTATTGGATGTCTTTCTTACAAGCAAGCCTCAGTCCTTTTCATACACTGGAATATTTTTCTCAGATGTCAGCGATCACTGCTTCATCGCCAGTGTAAGATCTGACTCCAATCCCCCCTCCACATCTAAGTTCTCCACCAGAAAGTCCAGACGCAACTTTGACCCATTTGCCTACATTGATGAGCTAAAATCGTCTGTACACTGGCAGAACTTTTACTTAGCCAAATCGGTCAGTATGGCATAAGACATTTTTTCATGAAATAGTGTCTTGTGCCATAAATAAACATGCTCCCTTGGTAAAAGTCCACGTAAAGACCAGAACTTGCCATTGCTTCTCTGCTGAACTCAAGGCTGCATTACTAGTGAGAGATAAACTCTTGAAAAAAGCCTGCAAATCAAAATCTGCTGAGGACTGGTGCCACTTCAGGATGGCTAGGAACTCCTGCAACAAATTGGTTAGAGAGGCTAAGGCCAACTTCTACCATTCTGAGCTTGACTCTACCTCAAGGTACCCAGCTAAATTTTGGTCCACAATCAAAGAGCTGTCTGGTCATACAGCTGGAAATGTACTTCCCTCAAAAATCCTCTCTGTCAATGTTACTAGCAACGATAGCAAAGAGATTCTCCAGGCCTTCAACAACCACTTTGCTACAGTAGGCCTAGTATTCAACAATTCACAAGCATCCGTCTTACCTTCTCAGGTTAGTGAACAGATTCCTGAACCTAGCACCACTAATATGGTCTTCTCATTCCTTCCTGCTCATTGAAAGAGGTTGACGACCTCCTTCTACAGTTGGACACCAAGAAAAGCGCTGGTGCTGACTCTCTCGACCCCTACTTCTTAAAGATTGCATACCATGTCCTAGCTGTACCAATCACACACCTATTTAACTTGTCCATGTCCCAGGGGACTCTTCCACACCTATGGAAAATTGCCCACATCATTCCTCTGTTTAAATCAAGAGATCCCTGCGACCTAAATAATTACAGGGCGATATATCTCCTAACGATATCGTCTAAACTGCTGGAAAAAATTGTGAATGCTCAGTTGAGAACCTACCTAGATAACAAGAACCTTTTAAACCCCATGCAGTCTGGTTTCAGGGTCAAGCACAGTACCATTATGGCTCTGGCCAAAGTGACTGATGACTGGCAATGAGAGCTGGAAAACAAAAAATTTGTATGTGCCGTGTTCCTGGACCTTAGCAAGGCCTTCAACACTGTCAACCACTGCCTGCTTCTTTTCACCCTAAAAGTGATAGGTCTGGACCCAAACTCTCTGTGCTGGTTCAATAATTACCTTACAAATAGGCTTCAGCAAGTCAAGGCCGAAGGGGAGTTCTCTCCACTCAAACCACTAAAAAGAGGCGTTACACAGGGATCCATTCTGGGGCCTCTATTGTTTGCCATTTATATAAACAATATTGATGTTGGCATCAAGGAGGCCAAGATTCACCTTTTCACTGATGATACGGTGTTGTACCTAAGCCGCCCAACTCTGGAAGCTACCTGTGGAGATTTACAAACAGAATTCAACTTGTTGCCAAATCAGCTCCTGAATAAAAAAACTCTTACTCAATGCCCAAAAAAAAAATAGCTGTGCTGTTCTCTCCGGCTACTCATTTGGTGAACCCTGCTATCTCTGGCTCCTTACCTCCCATAAACACTTTGCTAGGAGAGAGGTTGGAATTTTTTACAAAATTCAAGTACCTAGGGTTCTGGCTAGACCACAGACTCTCCTTCGTGGAGCATGCCGAGGATCTGCTGAAAAAGTTGAGGCAGAAGCTTGGTCTGTTCTTTAGAATAAACTGCCTCCTGACCAAAGATGCCAAGATACAGTTATTTCGATCCACGTTTCTATCCCTAATTGATTATGCCGATTTCATTTATAGTCAGTGTAATGCCTTCTGTCTTATTAAACTGGGCATCTTATACCACAGAGCCTTGAGATGCATAACTGGCCTACCTATCACCACCCACCACTGCTCCTTATATGCAGCTGTGGGGTGGACCTCCCTTCATTACAGAAGGAATAGAAATGGACTCTGGACTTACTGCACTATTACCAACAAATTACCCCAATACATTTCTGACTGTTTGCCATTATACATGGTAGGCAACTATGCACTGAGATGCTATTCTCTGCTTCTACTGAAGGTACCTAGGGCCAATACATGCTTTGGGAGAGTGGCCATAGGCTTTGTGTTGCCCTCACTCTGGGACAGACTACAGAAATCTAGGAAACTGAGCCTCCCTGTTAGTCTTACCACCTTCAAAACCTTGTATGCCAAGGCTGCTAAGGAGCTATGCAGCTGTTTCCAGCATGCTTAGTGTGCTAGGGTGCCTACTGCTTACCTGCCCACTACATCTCCACCTAACCCAGCCCCTTTGTTGTCTCCACCTATACACCCCCTTTTTCTGCTAATCTTCTAGCTTTCTTACCCTCAGACTCCTAACATATATATCCCCAGACCATCTACCATAGCACCCCTACTAGAACAGCTGCAGTCCTGTACCCCTCCCCTCCATATCTGCCCCTTAAGTTTGTACATGTCCTGACCAATGATATGCCATGCTGTCTGAAAATGTTTTATTATGCTGGCTGTTTCAGAATGTTTTAATTCCCCTTCTCATACCATTCTCCCTAACCTTGTTAACCCTATACCTGAAATACTTGTTATTGCTCTGTGTATTTTTTATCTATTTCTGTATAATTATGACTATTTATTATCTGTACATAAAAGTTTTATTTTTGACCTTGTGTAATGCAGGTCCACCTTGTAAATGAGACTGCTCAGTAGTGTTTGCCTGGATAAATAAAGACTTGATTGATTGATTGATTGATACAGTAAACATCATTGGAGGAGTCATAGTGAGCAGGAGTGGCAGTTCCTCTAGTATCAAAATATGAAGACAATTGAGATGTAAGAATCCTTTGATAAGTACTGTAGGCATGGCCTGGCAAGTGGGGTGGGAAGGGAGGGGAGTATAGGGAGTGGGGAGGGAAGGTCAGATGAGATAGGAGAGGGTTGAATGTGAAGGCCTAGGGTGGAAGGACTGTTCTAAGGGAGAAACATTACAGATGCCACAGGCAATGGTTGGGGTTTAAGTCCAATATTTGAAGCAAAGACAGATCGTGATGTTGGGACCTTGATTTGGACAATGACAGAAGGGAGGACTCAAATGATGCCTCAGGCAAATGGTTGAGGCCTAAGTCCAGAAGTTAAAGCAATAACAAATCGTGATGTTAAGACCATGACTTGAAGCAATGACAGACCTTGGAGGAGATCCTCAGGAACAAGAATTTGAAGAGGGAGAACGTGGCAGGGGAAGCAAGCCTTAAGGTTTTCTGGATCTTATTCCAGAGCATAGGAAGATTTATGCTTATTGAGGCTCTACCAAAGCACATTTTAACCTTAGGGATAGCCAGAGATAAGATGGTAAAACTTCTGAGAGAATGGGCACTAGGGATGCAGGGAGTTAGGCAGCGTGTGAGGTACTGAGGTAATTTATGAGTGATTGCCTTATATGTCCATAGAATAGCATTATTTTGCCTCCTGAAGCTAAGGGAGCTCCAGCCTACAGAAGAATAGAGGATACAGTGGTGTGAGTCATAAGGGGCATCTGAAATGAACCTAAGGGCTCTGTGGTATAGGGTATCAAGTTTGGAGAGAGTTGTGCTAGTACTATGGCCATATAGGAAGTCCGCATAGTCTAGGAGAGGCAAGAAGGTAGCTTGGACTATGAGTTTTCTAGCCTCCTGGGTTAGTGAGTGGTTGATTCTGAAGAAAATGCTGAGCCTTTGACGTAGATTCTTAGTGAGTTCTTCAATGTGATCAGTGAAGGACAATTTGTAGTCAATCCAAACCCCCAGGTATTTGAATTGTTCCACGAACTCAAGGGCTTCTCCCAAAAGGGTGCTTATGTGAAGAACCTTATCTGGGTTTTTCTTTTTGAGATGAGGGGCCAGTGAAGAGAAAATCATGGCCTTAGTATTTTTTTTGCATTGAGCAGGAGTTTCAAGTAGAGTAGATTTTTTTGGAGGATGTCAAAATCGTTCTGGAGGTCCAAAATGGCTTGATCTGGAGTTGATCTGTCAATGTATAGCACTGCATCATCAGTGAAGAGATGGATACTAGATGACTTTAGGCCAGTGTCAATTTGATTAATATAAATGGCAAAGAGAAGTGGACCAAGTCCGGATCCTTTGGAGACACCTATAAGGAGTATTTTTTTTTTTTAGAGATAGGTCGCCTTCAGCCTTGACCTGCTGCTCTCTGTCCACAAGATAGTTTCTGAACTAACTTAGGGCCAGGTTGTTCACCCCAACTTTCTTCAGGGTCACCAGGAACAAATCATGGTCCACCGTGTCAAAAGCCTTGCTAAGGTCCAGAAACAAGACACATATGTATTGTTTGTTACCAAGTGCAGCCTGCCAGCTATTTATAACCTTAACAAGGGCAGTGGAGGTACTATCCATACTTCTGGTGGATGTTCCTGCTGGTATTGACCATTCTGTATCTGGCATGTTGAAGTCTCCCATTATCAGAACCTCCCCTTTAGCTGTCATGTTCTGTATATCTTGTAACAGTAATGTGTCTATATCCTGTCCCTGGTGTGAATGCCTGTAGACAACCCCAGTTCTTATGGCTGTCCCATTTCCTGTTTCCAGGGTGACCCACAGTTCTTCTGTCTCCTTATGTGTATTCTGAATTTCTGTAGCTTTGATATTTTCATTGGTATAAAGGGTTACTGCCCCCTTCCCCCTTTTGCACCTCGGTCTCTTCTGAACAGTACATAGCCAGGTACTGAAGTCTCCCAAGAGTGGTTACCGGTGAACCATGTCTTACTAATGGCTACTATGTCCAGTTTAGCTTCTGTCATTGTTGCCTGCAGGTCTGGGATCTTGTTTCCCAGACTGCAGGCTTTTGTGTACATGATTTTCCATTGGCCAGGTTTCAGTGCGTTAGTTGGAGGATGAGGTCCGGCGTTTCCCTGCATGTCGTATGGGAAGCCGGACCTTTTTCCTTACCTGGTGATGCAAATGAACTACAGACTACCTAACAAACAGATTGAGGTGGCTAAAACAAGAACTGATAAAAGACAAAACTATTTTACAATAAGAACTCTGAGAATGTGGAATATTTTACCACAATATTTGGTAGACAGTAGCTCAATCCAATCCTTTAAAAATACTTTGGACCTGTGGCTAGAGTTAAATAGTACTGAGGTTTAATTTTTCCACCATAGTGGAGGGGGACAATCTCGATGGGCTGCGGCCTTCTTTTGTTCCTTATTACCAAGTAAGTTACCAAGTAAGACATGCTGAACTCCTTTTTGATCACTAGCTGAGGTGGGAGGGGTGTTCTTCCCATTCGATGTATCAGGTGGTGCACCCCTCTCCCTATTGGCTAGTTTAAATATTCTGCGAAGATGTCAAACTTCTGTCCCAATGCACTGACTCCCTCCTTAGTCAGCTACAGTCCATCAAATTTAAGGAACATTTGCTCCCAAAACTGTTGCCAGTTACCTGTGTCCTTTTACCTGGCACCAGCCCTTGAGCCACATATTTAGCTTCCCTATATCCCCTCCTCTGACCTTCTGTCCATCTGTTCACCTCTCCCATACCAGCAGGATCTTAGAGAAGGAGATGCCAGATGAAATGGATGACAGTTTGTCTCCCAGCCTGGTAGGTGTTCCTTGGTCTCCACAACTGACCAGCTGGAGAGATTGTTACTCTTACTCCCTATGTGTACCAGAGCATCAATGTTTTCTCCTGCTTCCTGCATGATTTTAGCAATGCGGTCAGTGGCTCTCTATGCCAATGTACCTGGGAGACATCTGACCATTACCCAGCTGGAGGCAGGTATGAACTCTCCGAATCATGGAGTCTCCTATGATCTGAAGTGTTTGGGATTTCCTTTTTTGCTGTTTTTGTTTTGGGCACTGTTTTAGGTGAGTTTTGTTTCGCTAGCTCCTGTGCTGCAGTGTCCTCTGTCTCTTTGTTTGATTTTGGAGATAAAGGCAGATACTTGTGTGTAGTTTTTATATGGTTTGTGGAGGTGATACCTTGGAGAGCATTGAGTGATGGGGCACCTAATTTGCCCCTCCTAAGCACCTGCCAACCTCCAGGATCAACTGCCCTCTGCGGTCGAAGTGCTTCAGTTGGATATTGGGGAAATGGCAGGTGGTTCTTATAATATATTTCCTCCTGAATATGTGACTTGAGGTGCGCAGTCTCTGCCCATGCTGCCTGAAGCTGAGTTCTTAGATCTCCAATGGTCCAGCATGTTGGACAACATCCTAAATCATGTATAACTGCCCTTTGGAAACTGTCCCACAGTACCTGCAGTTAATAATATCCATTCCACTTGAGTTGCCAAGTGTATAACCTTGTCTGAATAATTAGAAGGAAAATGAAAGCAAAAGTTTGATTTTTTTTTGTTTGTTTGCTTTTTTTTGTATAACTTGTTATAACAAGGTAAATTACTTGTGCGCCTGTAAGTGAGGTCACTGTATGGATACCCCTCTGATCCCCCCCTTTCTGCTTTGCTACAGAAAATGTCACAACTGTGCTACACTATAAAAGGAGTGTAGCATGGGGTGGTTGGGGGGTGGGGGTGGTTGTTGGGCCCTTCCCCTGCTGAAAAAGAAGAACCACAGATGAAAAAAACAATGAGGTAAGAGCAGAAACAATCAACCAATAAAAAAATGCAGTAGCCCTGAAAGCTTAGCCAAATGATAGCTAAAACTGTAAATCCTGTAAGCACCACCTGTAACAATTTTGCATAAGATATAACCTGCAAAAAAACACTTTGCTACAGAGAAACATAAAGCAGTAACAGAAGATATACCTTGCAAAAAAAAAACAATTTGAATCAGAGAAGATTACAGCAGTAATCTATAGGTACAAAACAGTAACAACCCTGTAGGCACACCCTGTAATAATGCAGCAGAAGGTATACCCTGCAACAGCAGTTTGAATCAGAGAAGATTACAGCAGTAAAATGTAAGCAAAAAACAGTATCAAATCTTGTGAGCAGAAAAGAAAATAACAACATACAGTAAATCTGCCTAGAAAAAGAAGCCTTAATCTTTTTCCTTGCTCTGATAATGTTATTCCTTTCTCTGTCCTTACAAGCAAACCTAGAAGAAAAGAGTTCAGGTGAAGCTAGGTGCCTTTGTCAGCAAACCTAGTCTTCCATTGCCTTGCAGCATGGTTTCACGATGTTACCTGCCTAAACCTGCATTTAAATGTAGTAAATAAAGCTAACCAGAAAGATAATATATGCTTCTGTGATGACTTTGAAAGATTTTTGATTAAAAGTCACTCTTTTTCTCATAACAGGAATTCCTTCAGGAGCCCATGCATCCAGCTGAGAGACAGAAAGAGAAAAGGAAATGGCAGTGAAATATACACAGTGTGCCTATAAATGGTAACCCTAATCTACAATTAGATAAGCCTCTATCACTCAATTGGCTTCCTCAGATAGGAAATTGTCAGCTGAAAGATTTCAATATGGTTGATAGACAATGGTGTTCTTCAGTTGAAATTATGCACAAGTTTATGATACCTGGTATAAACATTTTCAAGATTTTCCAGCTCCGGCATCTTTTGTTAAAAGTAATTGGGGTTACTCCACCCCCCGCGCCCACATTAGTTTTCAGGTCACCCTTGCAGAGTTGGCCGGATCGCCTCATGCAGTGTCTAAGATATACAGTATTTTATTTACATGGGCATATCCTGACAATTTTGCCCCTGTTGCTTATTGGTCTTCTCTTTTTCCAGACAAGGAATTAGACTGGTCCCATTGCTGGTACAATTGCCACAAATTCTTTTTACAGGATAGACTTAGATTAATGCAATTTAAGATTTTGCATAATATTTACTATACCCCACAGAAATTGGTCAGGCTGGGCGTTGTGTCCTCTCCGCTCTGTACAAGATGTAAGTTGCAGCCTGGGGACCTTCTTCATACCTTCTGAAAATGCCCCAAAGTTGCTCTACTTTGGACCACTATTAAACAAAGGGTTGACCCACTTCTAGGGCTTTCAGATTTGTTCACACCTGAAGTATGTCTTTTGGGGGATTTTTCTTGCATTTCTGTATTTTGTAGGAAATATCACATGGCATTAATGTCCATGTCCATTAAAAAAGTGGTTCTTAGACACTGGAAAGATTCTGACAATGTGACTTATCTTGAGTGGCTCCAGGAGCTTCTCGCTAATCTTAGAATGGAGAGAACCATCGCAAGCCTTTCAAACAAAATTAAGAAGTTTAACAGGATATGGGGCTCCCTACAAACACTGTACTCATTACAAGTTTGAAACATATGTTCATTATAGTGCATGATGTAGCTTGGTTGGTATGATGCTGCGCTAGGATTAGAGGGGAGTATGAGGGTGGGGGGAGGAAGGGTGGCTAGGGAGAGAATTAATTATTATTTTTTTTGTAGTTGTCTTAGTTTTATTATGCTAAATGTCTTGTGGATTTGTTCTCTGTATTGAAAACTTTAATAAAAGTTGAATGAAAAAAAAAAGAAATATACACAATGCAAGATGTTCTTTATCTCCAGCACAGCTGATTGGCTGCTGTAGGTCATACGGCTTGCCAACAACTTGGACATCCTCAGTGTGTGTTCCCTGTAAAAATGATGCATCACAGTCCTGATCTGCTGAAGGGACAATGAATTTCTTTAGACATGATTCACCAGTGTCAAAACAGCATATTTTGGCACGTTCGCAGAATGCAAATTTGTTATCAGCCCATCCTTACAGGGAGATGACGTGGCTTGTTCTAAGTCACACTCTGAGCCAGGGGTTCTGATGGGATTCTAACCGATGAACCCATACTCTCTGGTTTAGTGCTCTCTGACATGACAACTTTTCTTCTAATCTGTTTGTGAAGTGCCAAACATTTTATGCTGAACCAAATGAAACTAAATCTTCTTTTATACTCAGGGACAAGCTGAGTTATAGAGGTAATACTTCAGCATGAGGCTACCACATTATCCATAGTGTATATGATTGTGATTCATTTTGGATATCATTATTCCTCGGCATGGGATGAAGCACAAGCTGCAGCAAAGTGCCTCAACACACTATTAGCGAAGCATCCATAGCAAGTCACATCCTGGAATGTCATACAGCTATTATATAAAATTATTTAAAAGTGTTTTAATCAATTTTGGGAAGTAAATGGAACAGGGCATAAAAATGTTAGTTGTAAATTTTATTTTGTCTACTAGTCTTATGTTCAAGTTCAGCTTTACTGATTTTTATGTTTGCTTGCAAAGCATGTGAGTATATTGGTATCAGTCTAAGGTATAAAAGGGCTTTGGGGGGGCAGCTCCTCCTCCACCTATCACAGCTTCATAATACTGAATCTCCTCCCTAATTCCACCCACTTTCCACCTTTCTCCTCCTTTTTCCTTTGAAGTCCTTCCCAATCACAAGGCCCAAAAATGCAAGGCAAAATGTTTTCTTGTGCAACTCCTAATTTCTGTTTGAAATCTTACCGCTACTTTTAATTCCACATATGGTGTTTACTACTTTCACATGTGCTACAGTTTTAAACTGTTTCTCAGGGAATGGCTGAGATGTTACACAAACCATGTAATCTGCATACCCATGGTGCAATGTTTTTGCAACTCATGGAATTAATGTATTCTCATACATAGTAAAAAGTAAGTAAAACTGATGTTCTAACATGTTTCTCCACTCATTGATCACTTTAGGTAAGGAGCTGTGTTACTCTTTGTATCTGTGTTTTGAACACTAAAATTAAACCATTTTTGTTCATTACAACATAAATTAACAAGACAACAGATAAACTCTAGAAGTGATGTTGATTTTATTTGTTTATAAAGCATGTGAATAAATTGGTATCAGTCTGAGCTGTGAGAGATCTTTTGGGGTGTGCCTTTTTGGATGTTCCGAAGTTTTACTTCACCAGTGAAGTTGCAAAATTTGCTTTTGGGAAATACTTTGCAAAGTTCCCACTTTGCAACTTATCCTAGAAAAGTGACTAAATTAAGATGAAGTTAGGTGGATTTAAATCAATTTACCTAGAAAAAGGACAACTTCACCTTCTAAAAAGTTAGCAAAGTTGCCACTTCACACTTCACGAATTTTGCCTACTTCACAAATTAATTTGTGAAGTGAATTCTATCCATTTCACCCATCACTATAAAGCATCAGAATACTAAATTGTCTCCCTAATTCTACTCAATCTCTATCTTTCTCCTTCTTTGCACTTTGAAATCCTTGCTCAGTCACGAAGTACAAAAGTCACAATGTAAGAAAATGACATAATGTATGAACCTCTTCATTTCCCAGTCATGACAATTTTACTATTATAACTCTTATTATTAATTTGTTAATTTTAACTGCTGCACTATCTATGCCCAACAATTGCACAGGAAATACAAGCAGGTGCACATTTGATGATGACCAGTGCTTGTATTTATATAGCTGTTAGACATATGAGGTACCACCTGCGCCTCTCATTTGAGTCTGTGGTGCTGGCAACCCCTCAGCCCCATGTCCTCCTCCCCACCACTGTGTCTCAGTGGGATCTACGTGGAGCAGGCCCCAAGGTGCCAGTGACTGACATTTAGACAGCTTGATGGACATGCTTTTTACTCCAGTTTTCTCCCTTAGCCTGAAGTTCCACCCTCCACCCCTTGGTTTGGGCACAGCCACTGCAGGCCTTCTAAATGCACAGCATCCCTGTAGTAAGAGTAAGCTCTCCAGCTCAATGGCAGGGTAACAGTGGCACCAGAGTCTGCCACCAGCCTTCCCAACTGAGGTGCACTGCCACATACCAGCAAGCTCAGCCTGGCCCACCTTCCAATGCTGTGACCATAGGCCACTCCCAAACATGAGTCACCTGCTTGGCAAAGAGATGTGATAGAAACATAGAATTTGTCAGCAGATAAGGACCACTTGGCCCACACAGTCTGCCCATTTTCCCTATCTACAGTATCACCACAGACCCTATATGATCTCTAGCTCTTTCTACCCTCCTTCATTTCTTTTCATTAAGATTCTCTTATGCCTGTCCCAAGCTTTCCTGAACCCTTTCACTGTTTTCATCCAAACTACCTCAGCTGGTAAGCTGTTCTAGGAATCCATCACCTTTTTGTGAAAAAGTACTTTCACACATCTCTCCTGAATTTACCCCCCTCCAGCTTCATATCATGTCTCCTTGTTCTTGAGCACAATGTTTTTTGAAAATTACTCCCCTCCTGTACTTTATTATATGTATATGTATTTACTCCATTTAGGAATTTATAGGTCTTTGTCATACCCCCCTCTCCCTCCTCTCGTCCATAGTGTCCATGTTGAGTTCCATCATTCTCTCCTCAAAGGTCTTCTGATGTAGGCCCCACACCATTTTAGTTGCCCTCCTCTGTTGTTCAAGAGACCTCTAAATATGTGTCAGAAATTAAGAGACAGTTAAGTGTTATAAACTGTTACAAACTACTTACTTTTAACCCCATGTTTGCCTTTTTATAAATCTAAGGGAAGTGGTTTGAAAAAGAAAAGCACTTTTTGCCTTAGTTTTAGACATCAGAATATAAAAGATTTTGAGAAAGCGATCCAACAAGATATTGCTGAGGAATTGCTTCCAGTCTGGCTTTCGCAAACTTCATTCCACCACCTCCTCTCTCCTCATGCTCACTGACTCCATCCTTACTGGCACGGATCATAGCCACCTCACAGTCGCCATCTTTGTTGATTTAGTGAAAGCTTTCAATACTGTTTGCCACATTCTTCTCCTTGATAAAGTCAAGATAGCAGGTCTCTCGGACTCAGTAACTAATTGGTTCAGCTCCTATCTGGTAGGTAGGGGGTCTCCATCTGTAAGAACTGGAGATTCCTTGTCTGCCCCTTCCCTAGCCATATTGGTGATCCCCAAGGCTCCGTCCTTGGCCCATTGGTTTTCTCCATATTCCTCAATGGCCTTCCCTCCGCCTGGTTCTTCTGCTTCCATCCATATGTATGAAGATGACACGGTCCTTTTTGCATCTGTGTCTTTGTACTCGGAGTTATCATTCATGCTTCAACTGGATTTTGACACTATCCAGAACTGGTTCTGATCAAATCAATTAACATTAAATGCTAAAAAAAAAATTCTCCATGTGCTTCAGCACTAGGCAGAAGTTTTCTAGGCTGTCCTCCCTCCCCACCTTTCACACCCTTGATGGGGGTAGAATTGTTTGATGTACCCTCCTTTAAATACCTTCATGTCTATCTTGACAGGCACCTTGGCTTCTCGCAGCACATAGACACTGCTCATAAAAAACTCCACCCCATGCTAGGTGCCCTTTATAGGAACAAAAGTGGTATTCCTTTACCTGCTCACTGGGAAATCATTACTAAGATGATATTTCCCAGCTTTGATTATGGTGATATAATAACTGGTCAGCAGTTTCTCTCAATGTACTGACCAGGTTGATATTTTCCATAACAACCGGCTGGTTGTTATGACATTCATGAGCCATGCCAGTCAAACTATGCTGCTGCCTCATTGGCCAACATTCTGTACGTGGGCGGGGCCAAACAGTCTCACAAAATGCTGGAGAAAAACTGCTGGCCTGTTATTATAAAAAATAAAAGATGGGGAGGGTGTTTCACATGAGAATTTAATGCACACCCTCATTGTGGGATGTTTTGATAAACCCCTCGGGCTTTTCCCTCGGGGTTTATGTAGCATCCCACAACTCGGGTGTGCATTAAATTCTCATATCAAACCCTTCCTCATCCATTATTCTCTATATAATCTGCAGTCCTGCACCCAAGTCCACTTTGGCCAGACTGGATCCCCTCTTCCACTCCTGTCAGTTTGCTTTGGCCTGTTCTTCCCATACTCACCACTGTTCTCTATGTTCTGATCTCTCCCTCCCCTCCTTAGTAGATCACCGCCTAACCTACTGTGCCTCTTTCACCTCTAAATTCTGTCTGTCCTCTCCCCCACACCTTATCTCAGTTCTCTTCTCTCCCTTATGTTTCCTTCCTCTTACTCTTTCCGTAACTCAAGTTATCGCTCCCTACTGCTCCCTTCTTGTAAATCCCTTGTGGGACAGAATACTTTCTCTTACTGCTTTCCTAATATCTGGAACTCTCTTCCACTTACAGTTCACTCTGCCTTCTCCAAATGCTCTCTTTCCTTGTTACTCCAAGCCCACACATCTCCCACCTGCAGCTGCCTTTAATTTAATGTCTTCCCTCTTTCTCTTTCCCCATCCATCCCAGTCCCCAAGCTACTACACTGTACTACTAAATGTTTCAACCTCCACACTTTTCTTCTTCTCTTCCCCCTTCTTCCCTCCCTCTCTTTCCACTACCTTCATCCCTCCAACCCTTTTCCTTCCTATCTCCCCCTTTCCCCTTCACTACTGCCTTAAAACTATTCACACTCTCTTTCACCCTCTCCCTTTCCTCCATCTCTTACCCTCCTCCCTTCTCTTCCTTTCCTACCCCTTTCACCTTTTCCACTCCTTTTCTCTATTACTTAATTCCTAATCCTTTCCAGCCCCCTCCTCATTTTCATTTTCTTCCTTATCCTGTTCTGAAGTTGGAGCCTGAGAGTGCCTGGATACCCCACACTCTGGATGTTGTCTATCTATCTTGTTGTTTGCCAGTTACATTACGGTATATATACTTACTGATGGTGATTTCCTCTATATGCCAGCACTTCAGCTTGTCAGCACTTGCAGCAATTAGTACTCGGTGTAAAATTGTAAAACTTTGTTGTTGGCAGTGTACTCTTACCCTTCATTTGATAGTCAGATATGTTATTGCATTTGCCATACTGCTCTGTAATTGCATCTTACTGTAATTTTTGTTCCTCATATACCCTTCCCCCCAGGTCGCACCAGGAGATGAGCAATTTTATTTGCTCAGGGTGCCTTTCCTGTTGAAACTTTTCAATAAATAAACAAACAAATATACTGTACATAGCTGTGCATTTTTCTTAGCATATTACTGTGCTTTGCTTATACTATGCATTTATTTCCTCCCCCCCTTTCCCCAGGACACAACTGGAAACTAGCTGTATGGCTCAGTATGTATTCCTGGTAAACCTCTTTCAAAAAATAAATATAAATAAATGGGGGCAGGATGAACAGCAGTTATACTATAATCTGTCTGCAAAAGAAATAAAAGTGTTAAATGAGTTAAAAGTATGAAAGAAATAATTAAAAATGCAGACAAGGGAGGTATGATTATTGTTCAAGATACCTTAAAATATGTGTCAGAAATTAAGAGACAATTAAGTAATGTAAACTGTTACAAACAATTTACTTTTAAGCCCATGTTTGCCTTTAAAGTTGACTTGGAGGAATTGGTCAATAGAGCATATAGTAGTGGTTGTAGGAGTGACATGGATTGTGCTTATTTAATAACTTCACTTCTAGTCACACCTATACTCTACATGCTTCCTGAAGTCCACAAATCTGAGCAGGACCTAACCCGGGAGGCCCATTGCCTCAGATCTATCAGTGAGGCTCCCTCTCATTTTGTGGACCAGCACATCAAACAGTTGGTTCCTAAGATTCCAAAATCTGTGATAGTATGGATGCAATCAATAAATGTGACGTTTTTTAATGGGAAACAGAACGTTGTTAATTAAAGCAGTAGTGCAACGAAAATGGGCTAAAATGTGACCCCTCCCCTTTTATTTCTTCCTCATTAATGCCAGATGTTTTCCAGTTCATTTTGGTGTTGAAATTTTCAGTTTCTGTTATCATTTATGACTTTTATAAAGGTTTTAAAATAATTATTTCTCAAGAAAAAAATGTCCACCTCACTTTTGCATAAAACTAATTTTTAGGATCTGAGGAGGGTATGAATCCAGACAAAAAGAAATTGTACAGTACACGGTATAGAAAAAATCCAGAAAACCCAAATCAACAGTTCTGCCAATATTTTCCATAACCATAGCAGAAAGTTAGCTTTTTGGAATTACTTTTTTCATTGCACTGCTGCTTTAATGGTTGATATCAGTTCTTTGTATATCTGTATTAGTCATAAACATGGGATATGAACTTTTAAAGAATTCATGGCTGGAGGTGGAGACTTATGAAGTGTACTCCAGAAATTAATCTTAGATTTATTAAAATTTGCATTATGGCATAATTATTTTTTTATTTGATGGAAAGGTGTACTTGCAGATTAGGAGGCAATGATGGGAGCCACTTCATACGAGAATCTTCTTGCATATTGGGAAAAAATATTTGGTATTCGCCTACTTCAATCCACATCTCTGACACATTGTTAAATCTTATTCTTTTGGGTGATTAGATCATATGTGTCTGGGGTGGGAAATTGGAGTCAGTGAACCAGTTTGTGGAATGGCTTAATGACAACAATTTAAATATACACTGTACTTATAATGTGGATCAGAGAACAATTCGAATTTCTGGACAAAAGATGTTATAATTGGAGAAGATAACAAAGTTGTATGTGACCCATATAGAAAACCCCTTAGTGATAACAGTTTACTAAGAGCTGACAGTGCCCACCCAAGATCTGTAATCAACATTATCCCTTATAGCCACTTTTTAAGAATTAAAATAAATTGCACACTAAATGAAACTTTTGAGAGAGAGGCACAGATGATATGGACTAGATTTCAACAAAAGGGATATTCAGTCAGGACTTTGAAAAAAGCTCAACAAAAGGCCAAGGGTGTGAGTGGGGAGACCTTATGATACCAAAGGGTGGTAAACTGACTAAACAAAATGAGGACTTATCAAGACTTGCATACATGATGGACTATCAGAAAAAATCTTATGTTTTTAGGAATATCATTTATAGGAGATTGTATATTTTGCACAAGATAGTGAGGTGGGATATTTACTTTGTCAAGAACCATAAATAACATTTATGAGGGGTGTAAATCTTGTAGATTACCTTGTTTGGAGCCATTATAAGGATCCCAAAATTGATAAATATGTGAAGTGGAAAGGATTTTATGTGTGTCCTGGGTGCAATATATGTAAATTTGCTAATGAAGGGAAATCTTTTATAAATCTTATTACTTGAAGAACCCATGATATTAATGTATTTGTGAAATGTAGAACACCTTTTGTGATCTATGTGGGTTGGTGCAGTAGTAGCAAAATATACGTAGGTAGAACAACCCACTTTGTTAAGAAAGAATACAGAAACATGTTCAAGCTATTTTAAAAAGTGGAAAAAAAAGTGCTTTGGGTAATTATTTTAGGGACTGCCACAATTGCACCACCTCTTTTTTTTAAATGCAGAGCTTTGGATCATGTGTCTGTGAATGAGAGAGGTGGAGATAGAGTGAAAATATTGAAGCAAAATGAAACAGAATGGATCTTTAAGATTCAAAGTATAAAAACAATGGGTCTCAACATAGAAATAGACTTTACATTCTATTTAACTTAGTTTTCTGTTCCTTCCATACTTGTATTTCTTGCTGCCAGTGATTTATTAAAACAGTAAAAAGATAACTAAAATAATAAAAAAGTAAGTTTATAAAAATGCACATTGCTTATAGATATCCTGGTTAAAGATGGGCAAAGTGGCCCCAATTCACGCTGTGAAGTGATTCATGGAGTGAAGGTGAATTCGCGGAGTGCTCCGCAACATGAAGCGGGGTACTTCGCGTTATAATGGGTAACACGAAGTCCATTGAAAACAATGACTTTGCATTACTCCGCCTTCCCAAATCACTACTCCACCAATTCTTAAGGCGAAGTACATTGAAAACAATGTACTTCACCTCACTTCACCTTGTTTTTAAGCTCCAAAGGCAAATTTTGTAGTGATTCATGGGATTTCAGGTCACATGGGCTCTAGATTGTTCTGCACAGCCTCAGCTTGGGGTAGTGTGTGTAGGAAGTTGTAGGAGACAATCTGTTCTGAGAGTTCTCTGTGATTCAAACCTTGTAAAAGCTGTTAAAAATTCCTTTTTGAGTCATTTTTTTGGCTGAAACTTTAGTTAATCGATTATAGGAAACCCTCCTGTGCTCATATCATCGAGCGTTTATTGTTTGTGTGTGGATTTTGAATGTTAATGTACAACATTCAGTCCATGTACTGAGAGACAGTGGAAGTGTGCTTTGTGGGAGGGGCGTATATGTGATGTAGGTCGATTATCTTGGAGAAAAAGACAGTGGTTTCTGTTTTGGTGATATTTTTCTTGTGTAATTGTGTTAATGTACACAGTAATCTTTTCAGTAATTCTTGCCATTTTTTGCTGATTGTTGTGGTGCAGCAGTGCATGATTTTAGTTTCTTTAAAATAAGTGGTTATATTACTGAAGTTTTCAATTTGCTATGCATTACTTAGTGTGTGTGTGTGTGAGTATGTGTGTGATGCGTGCCATCAAATCAGACACCTTTTATTGTGCCACATAATTTCAGCAATGTGAATCTGCTATCCACTGCAGCTGTGTAATTTTTGTACTTTTTTGTGGTATCTTTACTGGTACTAGTACTAGTGACTGTTATTGCAGCAGTGCAGTACACTGCCCCCTCCCCCACAGCCCACCCCATCAGGTAAAGGTATTCTTTTCCAGATTTGAATTTCTGATGGTGAGCGCTGGTTAGGTGTTGTGCCTTTGCATCTGAATCTCTTCAGTGCGCAGTGCAATCTTAATCTGTCTGTTCATTTGCATCTCTTTAGGGCCCAATCTCCATCTCTAACTTAAGCCACAGTTGTTTCTTTGGCTTTCCTTCAGAGTACTGTACAGATGTAGTGCATAATTCTGCAGGAACATTGTACTCATTAATATGCATTTTTAAGTCAGGACTATCATCACGAGTCACTCGTGATACAAATCACATTCTTCATCATCACGGTCACAAATGCAGTCACAAATCATGATTTCCGATCACGTCACGAATCACAACATTAATTTTTTTTACTACTTACTTGGATGTATTGTAAGCCTGTTTTGTAGTATCTTTCCATTCTTCACCACCCCACCATTGTACTCATTAATGAGTGTTTTTAAGTCAGGGAGTTTTGTGCCACACCTCATTGGGACCCAGGGAAGTACAGTCATAGGCATTCATGTTTCTTTATCATCACAGTCACAAATCACAATTTATGATTATGTCATGAATCACAACATTAATTTTTTTACTAGTTACTTGGATGTATTGTAAGCCTGTTTTGTAGTATCGCTCCAGGCTTCACCATCCCACCATTGTACTCATTAATAAGTGTTTTTAAGTCAGGGAGTTGGACAGTGTCTGCAGTGCATGCACAGACTGGAAAGAAGACTCACTGCACACATGCAGTTTAGCACAGTATACTTGCACTGCTCAGAATAGAAAGTGTCACACATATGGAAGACAACAAAAAAAGGGCATAATTACACACAAGGGTCGGGGATGGTGGAGGAATACATTTTATAAAACAGCAAGGAAGGTGTGGGGGGGCACATGGTATGAGGGGAAAAAAACTAATATGGGATCCCATGGTGATCCAGCAGCAGTTCCAGCATGGACATAATTTGCAACTGATGTCCCTCTATGCAATCCAGCCACTGATCCACAGCACTCACCCTCTCGTTGTTCTCCTCAACAGCACTCCGGAGAACTGCCAAGTCAGCCTGTGTTACATGCAGTTCTCTGGGGTCCACACATTCTACAGGCTGACCTGCTGGTGGTGGTGGTGGTGGTGGTGCTGGTGGAGCAGCAGGTGCTGCTGTGGCCCTCCTCTTCTTAGGGATGCCGCCATGCACAACTGCACTGTCTGCCACAGAATGGCCAGCAGGTGCAGACATGGTCCATTCTGTGGCAGCCTGCCACTCCAGCTGGTGGTGATTGAGCATATGGGTGTGCTGGCCCCCAGTCCCCAGGTGACTACACTGCTGTCCCCCTGACACAGTCAAAAAACTGCCAAACAACAGAGGTGTGGGGAGGACCAGGCACAGGCAGGGGAGGGCCAGATGAACTGGCAGCCGGCTGGTCATAGTGCTGAACAGGGATGGGATCCACACCTGGGCCTGGGGGAATGGCACATTCTGCTCCAGAGGACCTGGTGCTGGACTTGGTGGTAATGGTGGTGGTTCAGCTGCCTCAGAGTCAGGACAGGAGGTGGTGCTGGTCCTGCTTCCGGGGGGGCACTCACAAGTTTAGAGCAGTCCAACAGGAATGGGCGCCCATGCCCCCCACCCATGTGCATGGTACAATGCTTACCACTACCACGCTCTTCCAGAGCTGCCCCCACCCCAGATATTCCCTCACCCTGGTCCATCTCTCCTACTGAGCTCCCTCAGTCCAAGCAAAAAAAAATTTAGCTTTTAAAAAAGCTGTTGGGTCTAAATCAAAGTTTAAATCTCCTCCTCACTCTGATCTCAAAGTATCAGCAGTCACAAAATACACTCCTCTCTCTTCATCTGCACAGGAGAAAGTAAAAGTATAAAGTGTCTGCTTGTATGACTCACTTCCTTCCTGACTAGCTAAAGAGCATGTGACTTACAGTATTGTAAGCCATGTGATGTGTGGGGGGGGCTGCCAAATCTGAAACACCAAGTGGATCACTTAGAATCATAATGAGGAACGTGAAGTCCATTAAAAACAATGACTTCGCTTTACTTCTCATTGCCATTCCGCCTTAATGCAAAGTGGTAATGACAAGGTGGAGTGAGCACTTTGCATTGCCTACTCCACGTAGTGGAGCAGCAATGCGAAGTACCCACAATTTAAATTCGCTGCATCTCTAATCCTGGTTATGAATGAATGGGATGGTCGTATGCCATGCACAGTGGGTGGGCTGTATGGGGCTGTGCATTCACACCTATTGACTCTGAGCCCTTGTCCTAGGTGTCCAGCAGCTGCACATGATATGGGAGGCACTGCAGGAAATCCTTACTGTGGCCAGGGCATCGCTGGACATCCTGCAGAGGACTGAGAGGCTGAGGGTCAGGCGGCGGCATGGAAGGAGAGGAGCAGCCGGAGTGGGGAGAGGGCCCCCCACTGATCATCAAACTGCCACTGATTTCCCCTACCCCCCAGATCCACCCTCACACCCCTCATTTCCTGTATCATTTGTTCACCCCTGCCCCTTACCCACCCCTATCTTGTTTGTGGTCCTCCCCCCACACATTTGTAAATAATTGTATATAGTTTTGTTGGATGTTTTTGAATACAATTCTTTTGATATGACTACTGTGGTGGTCTCTGATTTGCAGTGGGCAATAGGTGCTCAGCTGCAGTGGTGTGCATGGCATCAGGGTTGGTGCAGTCATGGGTATGTGTGTGTCTGTGGGGAAGTGACTATGGTTTGGGAGTAGCTATCAGTCACTGTCTGTGGTGTGTGTGTGTTGTTCCCTGTGCACTGGATGACTGTGTGCAGTGGTCCATGGTGCATGCTCTGTGTCCATGGTGCACCTGTCAGCCCATCCATGGCCTGTGCAGCTGACACCCTTGCATGTCTGTGACCTGCACGGTCTACTGGCATGTCAGTGGTGGCTGTCCATGCAGGGCAGCCTCTGTACCCGTCACAATGCTGGGTTGCCTCCTGTCACTGGTGTGGTGCATGTCTGCCTCGGGTGACACTGTGGCCTCCGCTGTTGTTGTCCCACCTCCATGCTGTGGCTTGTGTGTGTTGCAGGGGATGTGCACCACTGTCTGTGACTTGTGATCTTGGCAAATACTGGTGGCGTACAGGTCCACAGTGCCTGCACAGGGTGGCTGGCACTCCTGTGCCATTGAGGACTGCTGGCCGTGTGTACACGGTTTCCATGGCCCCATGCTGGGGGCTTGGTTGCCCTGCTACTATGTCCCTGTGTTGGTGTGCCCTTAGGTATGGGTGGGTGTTTGTCCATGCACTGTGTTGCATCCAGTGTGGTGCATGCTTCCATGCACCACTGTGGGTGTCTGCGCTGGCTGTTGTGGCCAGTGCTGGGTCAGGGTGTGTCCTTGGGAGGGAGTGCAGGGTGCTGTACCACTGGCGGTGGGGTCTGGGGCTTGCCCTGTCATGTGTGGGGTACCTCGTGTGCCGATGCACGGTCGGTCTCTCTGCTGTACATTGGGGGGGCTGTGCATGGTGGCAATGTGTATGCCGTTGTTGCATTGCTGTGTGCTGCCACCCACTGATGGGTGCTCGTGGTGGGACTGCCTTGCATGGTTCTGTGGTGCACAGGGTTGCATTGTCACAGTGGGGGTGGTGGCATGCATAGGGTATCCTGCACTGGTGGATGCTGCTCCTGGGCAGGGTGTCTGGAGGTCACAGTGCAGGGTGTGCTCTGCATTGGGGGGATGGTGTGGCATGGGGTGGTCGGTCCTCCTTGTGTGCCGGTCACAGCTTGCCAGGGGGTGGGATGGGGCACCATGGCCCAGCTGTGGGTTGGTTGCTTGTCTCCATGGGCCAGTGGTTATTCCAGCCCTCCCCCAGTTGTGCAGTGCATGGGGTGTGGGGGGACGATGTCTGTTCTGCTGTTTGTTCCTCTGCCCATCTGTGGCATGGGTGGTGGGCCTCTGCATCCATGGTTGTGCTGTTGCATTGCTGCCCTGCTGCTGGGGGCATCCTTGGTTGCGCTATGGCACATCTGGACTGTTCAGCTGAACATCCCTTGTTGAACTATGGTGCATCAGATATGCTCAGCTTCCCCTCCTTAGTTGCGCTATGGTGCAGATGGTGCGATATTCAGTCTTTGGCTGTAGGCACATTTTGGCCAGCGCAGTTTTTGAATATCGCGCCTCTTGCGCATGGGCGCAATGGTCTTGCACTTGCTACTGCTGTTGCGCACTTTTTGGGTGCAGTTTGAATATCTGGGCCATTGTATATACCAAGAAATATAGAAACATAGAAGTTGACAACAGATAAGGACTGCAAGGCTCATCCAGTCTGCCCATTTTTTCTACCTTATGAATGTGACGTAGGCCTGTACTCTGTCAATGGCCTACCTATTTATACTCCTCTGTTGCTCCCTTATGCCTATTACATTCCTGTTTGAAACCCTGCAATGTACTCATATCCACCACTTCCTGAGGTAGACTGTTCCATGCATGCACCACCCTTTCTGTGAAAAAGAACTTCCTCACATTACCTCTTAATCGGCCTCCCTCTCATCGCATGCGGTGTCCTTTTTTCTGGCTATTTTTCTTATATTGAAACATGTTAGATTCTTTCACCTTGTTAATGCCCTTAAGGTGTTTGAATGTTTCAATCATATCACCTCTCTCCCTCCTTTGCTCTACTGTATACATATCTAGCTCCATTAATCTGTTCTCGTATGTTTTCTGATGCAGTCCCTGCACCATTTTGGTTGCCCTTCTCTGGACTGCCTCCATTTTGTTAATGTTCTTGTGCAGGTGCAGCCTCCAGTACTGCATGCAGTACTCCAGATGGGGCCTAACTAGTGTCTTGTAAAGAGAGAGATTATTACCTCCCTCTTATGATTTGCGATACCCCCTTCTAATATACTCCTACATCCCTTTAACCTTACCTTCTGCTTTAGTGGTCTACTTGGATGATTTCAGATCATCTTTGATGATGAAGCCCAAGTCTCTTTATTCCCTTGTGATTGCCAGCAACTCCCCTCCCAACCTATTGGTTGCTTCAGGATTTCTCTTCCCAATGTGCATGATCTTGCACTTTTTTGCGTTAAACCCCAGATGCCACTCTTCTGACCATTTTGCCAGTTTATCCAGATTTCTTCTCATTCTGTCCACCCCATCTGGATCATCTACTCTGTTGCAGATCTTGGTGTCATCTGCAAAAGAACAAACCTTACCCTCCAGTCCATCTGCAATGTCACTGATGAAGATATTGAAGAGGACTGGCCACAGGACTGACCCCTGAGGTACCCCACTTGTGACTTGCATCTCTTCTGACTGTATACCATTTACCACAACTCTCTGTTTTCTGCCTGCCAACCAGTTTGCCACCCAGTTGACCAATGTCTGACCCACCCAGAGCCTATCCAGCTTATTAATTAATCTTCTATGTAGAACAATATCAAAAGCTTTGCTGAAGTCAAGGTAGGCAACATCAGCTGCAGTCCCTTAGTCCACCACTCTGGTTACCCAGTCAAAAAAATCTATGAGATTAGTTTGACAGAACCTCCTGTTGTAAACCCATGCTGTCTTGGATCCTGTGCCCCTATGGATTCCAGATGTTGCACTATCCTTTCCTTAAGGAGTGCCTCCATAATCTTGCCCACTACTGAGGTAAGACTGACTGGTCAGTAGTTCCCTACCTCCTTCCTGCTATCAATCTTGTGAAGTGGGATCACATAAGCCCTTCTCCAGTCTTTTGGGACCTCTCCTGTGCTCAGAGACTCACTAAACAGTTTTGATAATGACTCTGCTAGTTTCACCCTTAGCTCCTTTAGTACTCTGGGATGTATGCCATCAGGTCCTATTGCCTTGTCCACCCTGAGCTTAATGAGCTCTTGTGGGACCCTTTCTTTTGTGAAGAGACTTTTGCCCACCTCCCTTCCCCCATGTTCATGGTTCTGAGCTGTGTGCTCTGCCCTACTTTCTCCTCAGTAAATACTGAGCAGAAGTATCTGTTTAGGATAGATGCTTTTCCTTGGTCCTCCTACACACACTCCCCCTTATCCCCTTTGATCTTAGCAATAGCCCCTCTGGACTTTCTCCTTTCACTAATCTATCTATAGAAAGTCTTGTCCCCTTCTTTTAATGTTTGTGCTAGTGTTTCCTCGGTTTGGGCCTTTGCCTGTCTTACTGCCTTCCCTGCTTCCTTTAGGGAAGTTTGGTATGCCTCCCTATCATCGTCCTGCTGCATTCCCTTATATTTCCTGAAGGTCAGCTTTTTGGCTCTGATCTCTTCTGCTACTGTTTTTGAGAACCAAAGTAATTTCTGTCTTCTTGTGCTCTTGCTCTCTCTAACACAGTGGAATGTTGCTTCAAGTATTGCATCCTTAATGCTTGCCCACTTTGTCTGTACCCCCTCACCTATATTTCTTCTTGCCAGGACCAGTTTAACTCTGTTGGCCATCTCATCAAAGTCAGCTCCTCTGTAGTCCCATATTTTTGCCTTGGAATGGGATGATCTAGTTCTAGTTCTAGTGGACAAATTGAACCATACCATGTAATAGTTACTGGACCCCAGGTGACCTTTTACCTGGAGACCTGTGATCCTTTCCCCATCAGTCAGTACTAGATCTAGGATAGCCCTGTCTCTAGTGGGTTGTTGTACTGGTTGTTTGAGGCCCTCGCCCTGCAGGGAATCCACTATGTGTCTAGTTCTGGTGGATGTTCCTACTGGTATTGACCAATCTGTATCTGGCATGTTGAAGTCTCCCATTACCAGAACCTCCACTTTAGTTGTCATGTTTTGTTTTTCTTCTAACAGTAATGTGTCTATGTCCTTCCCCTGGTTTGGAGACCTGTAGACAACTCCACTTTGTATGGCTGTCCCATTACCTGTTTCCACGGTGACCCACAGTTCTTCTGGTTCCTGATGTGTATTCTGAATTTCTGTAGCTTTGATATTTTCATTGACATAAAGGGCCACTCCCGCCCCTCCATTTTTGCACTTCGGTCTCTTCTGAACAGTACATAGCCAGTTACTGAATTCTTCCAAGTGTGGTTACTGGTGGACCATGTCTCGTTAATGGCTACTATGTCCAGTTTAGCCTCTGTCATTGTTGTCTGCAGTTCTATGATTTTGTTTCCCAGACTGCAGGCATTTGTGTACACAATTTTCCATTGGCCAGATTTTGGCTTGTTAGTTGATGGGCAAAGTCTGGCATTTCCTCTGCGTGTTGTATGGGGGGCCGGAACTTTTTCCTTACCTGGTGATGCTAATGAACTACAAACATGCTGAACTCCTGTTTGATCACTAGCTGAGGAGGGCAGGGTGTTCTCCCCATTTGATGTATTGGGTGCTGCACCCCTCTCCCCATTTGCTAGTTTAAATATTCTGTAAAGACAATATGAATAGACATACAATGCAAACAAATAGTATGTACAGCAATGATCAGCTGTAGTGAAGCGAACATTCCTAGGAGCAGGTTGGTATGAATCAATAGGACTGGAAACATAAGGGCAGTAGTTCTGTAAAACAATTAGGGGTAGATGAGAGGAAAAGAGTGGGCCAGGGAAGGGTGCTTACAAGGTAGTATCCAGGAGGCACTACTAGTGGTAGGGTAGAGGGCAAAGTGATAGGGCATGTGGCAGGGACTGTCTCTAGCAACCCTGAGAGTCTTCTATTTGTGTTTTAAGTCTGTTGCAACAGCACCTCTAAGTAATATCTATAATTTTCCTATCCTAATTATTTCACCTTATTCCTTCCAGTCTGCCTCCCCCCGTTTCTCTACTGTATCCATTTCCCACTTTATTTTTCTTTTTTCCTCTTGTTTTCCAGTCCTCTCAGGGATATAAAGGTGTACAAATAAAAGAGACGCTAGATGACGTTGTAATTATGAACTTGAACATTAAGTACTTGGGGAACACTATTATAGTGCTATGGCTAAGAGATTTACTTAAAACAAGCAGAAAAGTAAACAGTTTATGGGAAAAGAGTCCTGAATGAACTTGAGTTAAACAGTAATGTTTAAAACTGTATTTTGGTAAAGAAAAACCTGTACCATAGAAGTAAGAAACTCAGTAGCTGCTAATTTTTAAACAAGTGTCTTCTGTATCTTAAAAAAATATTGAGAGAAAGTGTATGATGATGCAGAGCATTTTTTTCCACTTTCTCTTAGTTTTGTAAAGCACAAAACAAACCAAGGAACTGACTCAAAACAGTGTTTAAAGTTGAGGAAATGAAATCCCCTTTACACTATTCTGCTTTGTTTAACACAAAAATAGTCATTTTTACCAAGTTTTCTTTTCAAATGTAACCTTATTAGGATTTTTCCAGAAAGAACATACAAAATAAAACTATATATAGGACAATAATGTACCACAATACAATAAAAGAGACAGGACATGGAGCTAGACATACAAAAAAGTCCCCACAACCCCTTCTCCCTCCAAGGCATCACTCTACTCAGAGCTTTAAAAACAATAGAGTATTATAGGCTGTATAAAGTATGCATAGACTCCCACCTATTTGTGTACTGTTTTGTGCAGTTACAGAGACTCACCACCATTTTTTCCACATGCAGATTAGATAACAGTTCTTGATGCCATTCTGTATAAAAGATGACATTAGCATCCTTCCAGTGATGAAGATCCAAGACTTTAAGGGAGAGAGCAATCATTGACATATGAAATCTGTGCTGCTTGACCCTAACTTCAGTGAAATCACCCAGAAGACAAACTTTCAGGGTAAATAAATTATCCAGTCCCAGTAGGGGGTCTACACTTTATTTAATGTTCTCCCAAAGTGCAGCGATTGGGGGACATTCCCAAAAAATATGATACAGGTTGCCCTCCGCTTGGTTACAGCAGCCACAAATTGAGGAAGGAAGTTTGCCCATCTTGTGTAACTTCATCGGCATCAGATACATGTTCTGTAAGATCGAGAACTGCATGAGCCACAGCCTGTCATATGTAATATGTGAGTGACAGGACCTTCATATCTGATCCCAAATGAGGGGGCTTTGGGGAAATTTATCCGACCAGTAAGGAGAAGATCCATGTATATGAGCGAAGACCAGATCATAAAGAGAGGCATATATATGAGAAACCAAGTGAGCTTGCAGAGCCAATCAGTTAAAGTGGAAAAGATCACCACCTTCCCTCTGTTTTCTCCTAGTGATATCTGCTTGATAAGCAAGACATGTCGGATCTGATAGAGTTTGAAAAAGCCTCCTGGACCTGATGGGAACTTTAGCATCATATATTTTACAGAGAGAAAAAAGTTACCAGATGTTAAGTCCTGGGGACTTTGCCCGGCAAGTGAGGGGAGCCAAGCCTCTGACACAGGAGCATCCCCTATGTGGAAATTAGGGTTCCACAGAATAGGTTGTGCTGAGTCCCAGAGGGGGATTTATTTTAGGGCAGTGCATAACTGAAAATGTACCCTCAACAAAGTGGCAATGGGAGAGCTGAGCAAGGGAGTGGAAAGGTCTTTCACTAAGGTATGTAGAATGGCCTCTTGAGAGATACCACATGAGTCAATTAGCTCTTGTTCAGTGGAGAGCCAGGATGGGACAGACAGGAATGAATGTAGGGTCTCCACTGGATTCAGCCACCTAAGGTATTTGCTTAAATGACCTGCCCAATAATACAAGCCAAAATGAGGGAGCTGCAGTTCCCCTTCTCTTTCGGAGTGGCCAAATTGTGGTATGCCCACTAAGAAGGTTTACTGCTCCAGAGGAAATCCGATACCACCCCATGTAACTTCTTAAACTAGGAGAGAGTTAGCCACAGATTCAGCATGCTCAGGTGTAAAACAATATGGGGCAAGATGTTCATTTTAATCAAGCTAATCCTCCCCCAAAGAGATAGAGTCATATCCTCCCAATGGGCTAAGTCCTGCTGCACTTTAGACAACAGGGAGTCCAGGTTAAGTGATTTCAGCATGGCATCACTTCTCGCCAGGGTGATACCTAAGTATCTGAGGCTGTTTGGGGACCACTGTAAACCAGTATGGCATATCAGTGCACTATGAGTTCTGTTATTTAGAGGAAAGACTGCAGTCTTATCTAGGTTAATTTTGTAATTTGAAAATATGCTGTAGGCCAAAATATTCTCCATGGTGGCAGTGATGGAAGAAGAGGGTTGGGTAAGATGCAGCAATATATTCTCTTCATATGTCGATACCTTCAGGACATGGGAGCCTATTGTAATACCATGGACACTGGGATTGTTCCTGAGTCTCCACAACAAAGGTTCCAAGTATGAATTAAATAAAAGAAGTGACAAGGGGCACCCTTGCCGGGTATCTGATTCTAAGGGGAAGGAGGGGGAGATCACCCCACTGCAGTATATCTTGGCACTGTTCTCAGTATACTAGGTTCTGATCCAGGGAATATATTTATCTGGGATGCTGAACTTTTCTAAAACTCGAAACATAAACTCCTAGTCCACTGTGTCAAATGCTTTCTCCTCATTCAGGGAGACCAGGACTGCTGAGGGTCCGGAATCCCTGGATGTGGAGAAAATGTGCGCCAATTTTTGTAAGTGTTCTTGGGACGTTCTGCCTACCATAAAGTCTACTTGTTTAGGTCCAGTCAAGACAGGGAGCACCCTACTTAGTCTATTTGCTAATAACTTAGCTAATATCTTGATATCATTATTAATGAGACAGCTGGGTCTGTAACTTGTGACTTTATCCTCTGGTTTACCTGGCTTGTGAAGAATAATTATAAGGGCCTCTAATATGTGGGAATCAGAATAGTTTTTTGATAAAATAAAGGAAAAAAAAAACTCTATAACCATGGGGCTAATTGGTCCTGGAACTTCTTGTAGAAGTTCAGGGAGAACACATCCGGACCTGGAGCCTTGTCCAAGGGGAGCTTGTGGATCATTGCTCTAACTTCCACCTCTGTAATGGGGGCTAGCAAAATGCTTTTCTCTGCTTCTCCTAGGGATGGCAATGGAAGGGAATCCAGGTATGTCTCTATCTCTTGGGGGGAGGGAAGAGTTGCCCTAGTGCTGTACAGATCTCTGTAGTAGTGTTCAAATTCGGAAACTATTTCCCTCGGGGTAACTTTAATGAAGCCATCTGCAGTTGACTTGATGGCCTTAACTAATCTGACAGTCTATTGATGTTTAATTCTCAAAGCCAGTAAGTGACCAGCCTTCTCTTCCTGGTCTACATAGAGTGAGCGTGACTTGAGAATAGCATATTCTGCCTTTTCTCTCAGCAGCTCATTATAAGACTCATTTAATTTTAAAAGAGAAGTTTTGGTGCTCTCATCACCAGATAGGGGGAGAGTACTTTCTGTCTAATTTGTATCAATAAGTTGGAAAGTTGGTCTTCCCTCTTCCTCTTTCTGTGAGAGGCTATGGTAATGAGTTCACCCCTGAGGTAACACTTCAACGCCCACCCACTCTATATCTGTCTTTCCTGTGGTATGCAAATTATCTGCCATGTAGTGCTCAATGGATTGGGTTATCTTTTTAACTGCATCAGAGTCCTTCAGAAGCTGATTGTTGAGCTTCCACATGGTATCTTTCTGCTGGTGAGAGGGTGAGAGACACCAGACACCAAACCAGGGAATGATCAGAAATGAACCCAGCTTCTATCTCTCTCTATCAATCTCTGACTCCTGGCAAATAACCCTGACTCAGTAAAATATAGTCAGTTCTAGAGGAAGAGCCATGCACTGGGGAATGGAAAGTGTACTCCCTGGAAGATAGATTAAGAGTCCTCCAGGGGTCACACAATCCCAAGTGGTCCACCAGGTCTCTTAAGGCCCACTGAGCCAGTGGCAACCCTTAGGATCTGTGGTATGTTTTATCCAAGTCTGGTATAAAGGGGAGATTCCAGTCTCCACCCAGGAATATCAGAAGGTTGGACAAAGGGGTTAAAATCTTAAGCAGCTCAGAGAAAAATGGTGGTGAATCCACATTGGGTCTATAAAGACAGCCAGTTATCAATTCAACCCAGTCTAGAGTACCTCTGGGCACCAAGTATTGGCCATTAGGGTCCTGAATTATCTGCAGGCAGGTAAAAGCCAGCTGGCGAGCTATAAGAATAGTAATGCCCCTACTCTGCATACTAGACCCTGCTGAAAATGCCTGGCCGATATTCTATCTCCGAAGGAGTCCTGACTCAGAATCTAATAAATGTTTCTCCTGCAGACAGATAAAATTTGCATTAAGGTGACCTAGATGCTTCAGAATTTGGTAGTGTTTTGTCTTGTTTCTGGCCCCCTCTCATTCCACGAGAAAAGTTTTATCTAACCAGCCATATATCTGTTTAGGCTTTAGTGCACATGTGAACAGCCGGTATTATACCTTGGTGATACTTGTTTCATTTCAGTATAGGTGATGCATTTTGCTCCCCACCCACCCTACAATACCCCAATACCATACCCCCATCAGACTCCCACCCCCATGAGTATGCCAGAACAAAACCACAGGACTCAGGACATGATCCCCCTCCCCGCCAACTCCCTGTAATAATCCAGTAAAAGACATTGCAAAATGGTCTGTAGACATGAGGTAATACACCCCCAATCCCAATAACCCAACAATAAGTATTCCAACCATGATGTACAGGCTTGCCAAGCTACTGTCCTCCCCACTCCCACCCTGTTATCGCCCAGAATAAATTGAACAAACCCACCAAACTACCTAAAAACATACATTAAACTTTTAGCAGTAAACGGATATATCAAATTGGTGAGAATCAGGGAAAAGGAGAAATGCTCCCCCCTACTGTCCATTTTGTGTATTGCAGTACTGTTCCTCGGTTGCTTGCAATTAAATGAAATAACATTCTCCCTGACTGTTAAGAGGGTGTGTGGAACAGAATAGACATCTCCCCTCCTAAATAAAGCAGTCAAAAGAAAACAAATCAGAGCCTCAGGGCACTAGCATCGTAGTGAAGAGACCCAGCTTAAAATAAAATTAAATGTTTCCAGATTTGGCAAAAGCAAATCTGAGGTGCTGTTCTTGTACAATGCATCCAAATAAGGTCTGGTCAAGCAGATAAAAGGATCCCTTATCTGAAGTCCCTCCCAACCTAGAAGACAAGAGCGGGGCAATAGTCCAAGGAGGTCTGCGAGGGAATAATTAAACAGTCCAAAATGACAGTGCAGGCAGACGATTGGAGCAGCCCAAGCTAGCAAGGTAAAACTCAATGAGATGTGTGGCATGACACGATCAGGGATGCAGCTACATGCAGAGCAATAACCAGTCATCAATGTGGCACATTAAAGAAAAGGCACTCAGGAACAGAGCATAAACAGGTTCTGTAACCTAGGACAGTCCAAAATCATTTTGCTTTTGATGAACTCAGGGGCATAGTAGTACAGAAAGCTGAATACAGTACCATCGCACAGAAATAAGCTGATTGCAAGATACTGCACGCAGGGTATTCAGCGCGGTTTGAAGAGGTCAGGGAGGGCCACCTTGAGGTCATTCTCTGCCATGGTAGGGTCTTCAAAACTCCTCCATTGACCTTGCAGATGGATTTGCAGTTTGGCAGGATACATCATGTGGAATTTCACCCAGCTAGCATTAATTTGGATACTATCGAGTGAAAGGCTGTATGCCGTTGGCATACTATGGCAGGGAGATCTTGGGCTATGCGTATATTGTGGTCACCCAATTTCACCTCCTGCAGTTCCTTTATTTTCATTAGAAAGTGCTGCCATTCCTGGAAGTTTAGGAATTTGAATATTAGGGGATGAGGTGGTGCTTCAGGTTGGGGCATTGATCTTAATGCTATGTGCGCCCTTTCAATGCAGTAAGCAGGGCTGAATGGGGAGGGACGCAACAGCTTCTGTACTAGTTTCTGCACAAAAATCACCTTATTCACCCCTTCCTCCTTTTCATGCAAACCAATCAGGATGGCATTGTTGTATCTACTTCAACCCTCAAGGTCTTCTACCTTGGCTTCCAGTCTAGCAATTCACTGTCTGGTGATGCGAAATTCAGGACCAATAAGGTCCGCCTTGCTCTCCAATGATTTGATGCGCACCTCACTTTCCCAGGTAAGCCTGGAGATATCTTCAAGTGCAGCAGCTATGGTTTTCATTTATGAGGTAAGAGATTTGATTTCATCTCTAAAAGGTCGAAATTCTTCCAGAAAGCATTGTAATATAAGGAGGTTCGAGTCTGAGGTAGTGCTAGCTGTTTTGCTGGAGGCTGAGGTTTGTGGCCTAGATTTCTTACTTTGCTTCTCTGGCATAGGAGAGGATGCATGTTTGGGAAGGGCTGAGTGCATCTCAGCTTCCTTTTTCTCTCCAAAATGTGCCAAAATCAACTTTCCAGCTGCTAACGATTGAGCAGATGTCCTTAAAGAAGGCAAAATTGCCTTTTAAAATGTTCAAATTAGTAGTTTTTTTACAAATAGGCAGGAGCTCAGCAAGAAAGCTGTTACTCAGTAAACCTCAAAAAGAATGAATAGTACACACTTTTATATTCTGTTATAACAGGGTTTTTTTCTGTGTGCTACTAATCTGATTGGTTAACACTGATTAGATGCCCATACATTAATCCAGCATATACATATGCTGAGAGTGAACAAGTTGTGAGGAAAATCCCTGTTCTCATCTGTCTTTCTATCAGGACTACTAGACAATGATGTTGCACACTTTTAGTTGCCTAAGTAAGGTCTGAGCGAGCTTATTCTCTTCCCACCCACCCACCCCATCACATTTGTACTCACACTAAACTGTGCTTTTGACTAAATCACAGTGAGTATACAACAAATTGGAGGTGGCTTACTTGGAAATCAGAGGTGTTTCCACACACACTTACAAGTGCCAGTAATTAGAGCCAAAAACTGTACTGGAGAGCACATTTCTCTCTTCTCATCCCACGCCCCCAAGAACAGACAGTATGCAAAGCCATGCAGAGAGTGATGTCATCAGGGTGAGAGACAGAAAGCATAATTTGTGCCCTTCTTTCTGCTCAGTACTGCAGCTGCCATAGTGACAGAGTAAATTAATTTCTCGCTCACCTGTTGTCTCAGATTTTCTCCTATAAATCAATGACTCTTTACATACAGTGAAGCCCACAAGGATAAAGTGCGCACTACAGAATTCTGCAGGAAAGTTACTGCAGAAAACAATGCAGTTTCAATGGGAGAAAATCCCTTTTGTCATGCAGTAAACCTGTGACACTGGGCTTCATCCTGGTGGGCTTCACTGTAAATATATATCTATTTCTACATATATATATATATATATATATATATATTAGAGGCAAAAAACTACATTTAATGCCATCAGTTAGGGTTGTTCCACAGTGAAAAAAGCTAGGAAATTCAGGGTTAGGGTTGAAAGCCCGCTTGAGACCCCCAGCCCTTCCCCAACCGGCATCAGGGTGCGCATTGGTGTTGTCAGCCTAACTCTCACCCAGCACATGTGTAAAAGGAGGTATAGGAGAATGGGGTGAGAGTTGGGACCAAGCAACCCAACAGCACCCGATGCCAATGAGGAAGAGCTAAGGGGCTTTCCCTCTATCCTAAATTCCTAGCTTTTCGCTATGAAACAACTAATATGCGTGTGATTTTTGCCCTTATTCCTTCTTTTTGAGAATGATGATGATAAATAATTAAAGGAATGCAGCGGCATCAGCGCCACATGATGTCTTGTTACACAGTAATAGGAACTGCAAAGCAAACGCAAGTGGCAACAGTAATGTACATGGCAAAGCAAATGTAAATGGCAAAGCAAACATTAATAGAAACCCAAGCGTAACATGATGCAAAAGCAAACAGTTACGTAAATGGAGACATCAAACTGAAGTGCATACGGAACACAACTGGTAACATACACATCCATGGTACCACAATTGTAAATGCAAATGGTAACAGTAACACCAACAATAACACCAAAATAAACAGAAATGCAAGCATGATCAAAAATGCAAACCATAACACACACACTCATGGAACCACAATTGTAAATGCAAATGGTTACGGTAACAGCAGCAATAAAGACAATAAAAACAGAAACACAAGCACATATGAAAATTCACTGTTACATGTAAGGTCATGGTACTGCAACAGTAAATGTAAATGGTAACAGTAACAGCAACAGTAAAGACAACAGAAAGAGCAATGCAAGTGCACACGAAAACGCAAACCGCTACACACAAGGTGGTGTAGACAGGAACAGTGATTCAAATGGTAACAGAAGTGCAACTGGAAATGCTAACTGTCACAGTAACAAAAGGGTACACCCATCTTTTCCCCAAAAACTGTATTGAAAATACAAATTGAAAACAAAGAATATATGCATTATAATTGACTTCAGAGCAGAAAAGTACAACTTGGAATACTAAATTGCTTATATCTCAGGAACTGTATGACATAGGAAACATTTTTTAATGTTGTATGAATTATTACTTTCCTAGCTAGATTTGTGCTTAGGCCCCATTTGGGGGGACTAAGCACTTTTTTGACAAAAAGTCCGTATCTAGCATGGTTTCTGAGATACGGGCCATGAAAGACGTGTCGGATGCCTTAATGTTATCCTATGGGAAAAGCCATCAATTTCGGGGTGCTGTCACTTTGTCACCCTATAATATTTTTTCTCCAAAACACCAAAAGGCACATTTGTAGGTGTTGGCTTTCTTCCCTCCAAATTTCAGCCCAAAAGAACAAACCATGATTTTCCAGCAGAGCGGCAAAGAATTCCTGTAATATGGCGGACACCGTAATGTTTTCCTATGGGAAAAGGTGCTGTAACTTTGCTGCCCTGTAATATTTTTTTACCAATCCACTAAAAGTCACATCTGTGGGATGTTGCCTTTCTTCCCTCCAAATATCAAGTAAAACGACCAAACCATTTCCGAGATATTCAATGTCAAAGATTGGCAACATTTCCCTATCTATCTCATTATAAAAAAATCTGGCCATCTTGTCCCTATTTTGCTATCAAAGATCATGATCATAGAATCTCATGATCAAAGAATTTGCAGCCTCACGATCAAAGAATTTACAGGCTCACAAACAAAGAACACAACATTTAATAAATCAAAAAATAGAAGCAATTGCAGTAAACCACCACCATGGTTCAACAGAATGAATCCCCCTGAGTAAAACCCACCATCATTTGACTTCCTAGGATACCCCTGGGCTGAGAAAATTTAATGTTAAATTGGGCCATCTTGTCCCTTGCTCATGATGCAAGATCACGATCAAAGAATCTCACGATGAAAGAATTTGCAGCCTCATGATCAAAGAATTTGCAGGCTCACGATCAAAGAATATAAAATGGCAAAATGCTATTTATTCACCAATTTGAACCAAACCAATGGTATGGTTCAACAGAACGCATGCTCCTGAGGAAAACAAGCCCTCATTTGTGTCCCTAGCCCACCCTTGAGCTGAGATATTAGTGTTTTAGGTCACGATGTAAGATCACGATCAAAGAATCTCACGATCAAAGAATTTGCAGACTCGCGATCAAAGATCGTTAGTGAGCCACAAATTAAGATTTTAAAAGCTTGTAACTCTATTTTCTGATCAATTTAGATGGAACCAAAGCCATTGCTCGATAGAACAGGGTTCCCTGAGTAAAACCCATTGATGTTTTACTTCAGAAGTGACCCCTGAGCAGAGATATTTGTGTTTGTGTGATTGGAAAACTGAAAACAAGATGGCGGACCTCACGGTCAAAGAATTTTGAAAATTCCTCAGGAGCAAAGATTCTTGAACTGTGAGGCTGAAAATTCTTTGATCACCATGCAAGACCAGATGGCCAGACCCCCCATTCTTTGATCACAAGATATACTTATAAATTTTCCCATTGACTTATAATGGGAACTTAAACGTGCCATAACTTTTGAATGCCTTAATATTTTTTCACCAAACAAAAAGCGGCATTTTCAGCCTCCAAAGCTCTTTCAAACAAGCCATCTTGTACAGCAGCACACCACATGACAGCCATGCAGAACCACATTAAGAATGCCAAAAGGTGCCTCCAAAAATGGATAATTTTGCATTTTTCAGTGCTTTCGTACATGAAGACCAGCACTCTGACGCAAACACAATTTGGCAAATCAAGAGATCTAGTGCATCCCAATACATGTACCAAATTTCAGGCAAATCCATTGAACAGGTCCAACGTTATTAACGTCCAAACGTTTGATTTTAGTATGTAACTGGCCGCTCAACCCTAACTATACTGGCATGACCGTGCCTCTATAATATATGTATATATATAGAGAGAGAGAGAGACAGACAGACAGACAGCAAGTGAGCAGCACGAGAGACAACAGGAATTTCTAAAACACCCTGTCTGGTGATCTAATGGTTTGTCTCTGGAAGTACAGTAGTTAGTGACTATAATCTTTAAACGTTGTGCTGCTGTCTCTCGCCACATATATGTGTGAAGAGTTGCTTGTTGCATATCGCACAGCAGTGGAACATTCTTTTGACTATTGTTTTCAATCAGCCTATAGCAGTGTGGCATCTGTGAGTACATTAAAGAGTTCCAAAGTTGTTTCATGTAATTAGCATATTATTCCATAATTATTTTTCACTGTTTTTTACAGATCTCTCTAAGAAATAATTACTTGGCCAGAGCTAATTATGATATACAAGTGTAACACTTTAGAATTCTGCTTCAGTTGTGAATCCCTGTAAATGTGCTTGCAAACATAATGCAGCAAGAGTACATAGTGTTTATGATAATTTCTTACCAATAAAATGTTGTTTAATACAAAAGTACGATAATGTTTTATTAAAAAAAAATTGAAATACAACAGGTAACATCTAAAAACTATCAAGTAATGATACTAAAATAAAAACCCACACACAGTGTTCAATAATGCACTACTTTATTAAAAAGGAAGGAAGTACACATTTCAGACTCATCTATTTTTACAATTTTTATATGTTTTACATACAGTTTCAAACTATCTGTTAAGTACATGTTATAAATGCAATATCTCCCACTAGCCTGTGTGGTTACTGGGGATTAATCAACACCCTAGGTGCTGAGAGGACACTTGGCTTTGCCTTGTGCCTCACAATGCACCCAGACTGTTGATTAATCCCCAGTAACCACACAGCCTGTGATGGGTTATTGCTTACTTGTCACCTTTCTGGTAAAGCTGTATCATAGAAAGATGTACAGAACTCCAAACAGACATGAGGCATACCTGAGAAATATAAAAGCATTTCTTTGATAACAAGTATCCTCTATGTTATTCCCTGGTAAAATTTACACATACAAACTATAACATGATTATAAGCTTTAGAATAGTCATCTTTTAGACATTAATACAGGTTATTTTGTACTAAAGTAAAAGTTTGGCCATAACTGGATTCAGGAGTGCTTGTGTTCCTACCAGTTCTCACTGTTTCCAGTGATGACTATAGGAGTCTGCGGCCCATTCCAGCAGGGCTTATATATGAACCTGGTCATGAATGACATCACAACATGGGAGGAGCAACAGCTCATTATTTCATTATTAGATATTCATCTTGATTAAAAAACACTTGCCAAGGTATTCAAACTGCACCCAAAAAGTGCACAATAGCAGAAGCAAGCGCAAGTCTATTGCGCCCATGTGCAAAAAACGCGATATTCAAAAAAGGAGTAGGCCAATTTGCGCCTACAGCCAAAGTCTGAATATCGCACAACCTCTGCCATAGCGCAGCTAGGGAGGGGAAGCTGAGCAGATATGATGCGCTATAGAGCAACAAGGGATGTTCAGCTGAGCAGTCCAGAGGTGCCATAGCACAAGCAGGGAGCCCCCTAGCTGCAGAGCAATGTAACTGCACAATCAGGTAGGTAGGGGTCCACTACCCATGCCACAGATGGGCACAGGAACACACAGCAGAACAGACATTGCCCCCCCACACCCCAAGCACTGCACAACCAGGGGAGGGCTGGAATAACCACTGGTCCATGGAGACAAGCAACCAACCCACAGCCTGGCCATGGTGCCCCATCACACCTACCGGCAAGCTGTGACTGTCACACAAGGAGGGCAGACCACCCTGTGCCACACCATCCTCCCCAGTGCACAGCACACCCTGCACTGTGACCCCCAGACACCCCCCCATGAGCAGTGACCACCACTACAGGAATCCCCAAGCATGCCACCACCCCCACAGTGTCAATGCAACCCTGTGCACCACAGAACCATGCAAGCCAGCCCCACCATGAACACCCATCAGCAGGTTGCAGCACACGGCAATGCAACAACAGCAGACAAAGTGCCACCATGCACAGTCCCCTGAGGTCCTTCCGAGAGACTGACCATGCGTTTGCACAAGAGTGACCCCATATTGGACGGTCGTGTAGTTGACACCTCCCCCAGTGGTATAGCGTTCCACACAGTATTCCAGTAATACACCCCGGCCCACCACTGGCCACAACAGCCAGCACAGACACCCACAGTGGTGCGTGGAAGCAAGCACCACACCAGATGCCACACAGGGTCTGGACAGACACCCACCCATACCCAAGGGCACAACAACACAGGGATGCAGTGGTGGGACAACCAAGCCCTCATTGTAGGCCCATGTAAGCCGTGTACACACAACCTGCAGTCCACCATGGCACTGGAGTGCCAACCACCCTGCGCAGGCACCATGGACCAATACCCCACCATGTGTCACCCAGAGCACAAGCCACAGACAGTGGGGCACATCCCCTGCAACACACACAAGCCACAGCATGGAGGTGGGACAATGACCTTGTTGCCCACAGTGCCACCTGAGCCAGGCATGCACCACACTAGTGACATGGGCAACCCAGCAAAGCAACGCATACAGTGTCCGCCCTGCAGGGAATGCCACCACTGACATGCCAGCAGATCGTGCAGGTCACAGACAGGCATGTGTGTCGGCTGCACAGGCCATGGACGGGCCAATGGGTGCACCATGGACACAGAGCACGCGTCATGGACCACTGTAAACAGTCATCCAGTGCACAGAGAACAACACACACACACACAGACACTGACTGATATCTACCTCACACCATAGAGCACCTCCACATGGACACACACACACATACTTCCATGACTGCACCACCCCGATGCCATGCACACCACTGCAGCTGAGCACCTATAGCCCGCTGCAAATCAGAGACCACCACGTATTCATATAAAAGTCAAATGTATTATAAAAATAAATAAATAAACTATTTACAGGAACAAAACCTATATACAGTGTTTTGGGGGGACACACAAAAGTTGGGGGTTGGCAGGGGGAAGGGGTGGAAAAATGGGATGGGATAGGAGGGGTGTGAGGATGGGTCCAGGGGGGGATGGGAGGTCAGGGATCAAGGGACTATTGTCTCCCACACCGGTCCAGGCTCTGGCTCCCCCTCGCTCTGTGCCTCCATAGGATCCCCGATTCATCTGTCTAAGGATGATCACTGTCTCCTGTGCCAGGGTGAGGAGTTCCCTCAGGGTGTCCCTGATTTCCCTCAGATGTCTCGCACCTAGGACAAGGGAGCAAAGTCAACAGGGGTGAATCCACAACCTCATACAGCCCACCCACTGTGCATGGCCTGCGGCCATGGGACATACCACTGTGATGGTGTGTGACCAGCCGTGGTGATCACGTCCACAGGACCTGCCCACCCAGGCATATACAGCATTGTGGAATGCTGCACACACCCACCAGCCAAGTCATGCACAGCACCACCGTGGCTGTTTAGTGACATGGCTATGTGGTGCAAAGGCAGTGGCACAGCCATGCACCTGGTGCACGCATGCACCACCAGTGACGCACACCCAGACATGCATTGCCACTGGACAGTGTTGACTGTAACCAGTGGCATGCATGGCAGTGATGTCAATGAATGGTGGCCATGCCCCGCTGTCCACCTTGTCACACAGCATGCACTATTAATCATAGATGTCTGTCACTCACCCTCATTGGGATGGTTGGGTGGCCGTTGTTGACCCTTGGCCTGCCTGGCTGTGGCTTCCACCGCCCTCCACTCTGCACGCAAGTAGCGTACTTCATCTGGGCCTGTAGGGACAAAAAGGAGAGAAGAACATCAGTGCAGTCCCGAAGCAAAGTCCCCCTCCCCAAGTAGTGTGCCCCCACCCAGCCAGACCCACCCACCCCACACCCTGTGAACACTGCCACGGCCAACCCCATACGGTCCCTCCCCTATGTGCTGGACACAAACAACAATGTGACTCATATGGACGATAACAGTGTGTTGACAGAACACCTACCTGGATGTAGTACCATGCCCCTCCTGGCACGTGACCACAGTCTGGCCATTAGCTCTGGCTCCCTCCTCTGCAGGTCACCATATCGGTACCTGCACTGCTCCGCTGTCCTGCCCCTGCCTGTCACCGCCTCGAAGGCTGTGGCCACCTCTTGCCACACCTGGAACCTTGCCCTATCCAGGGGGGCCTCCCCAAAGAGAGTCCCATGGTGTGGCTCGACTGTGGCCACCAGATTGGCCAATTCAATGGCTGACCAGGGAGCAGCCCTTCTCTGCGCCATTGCGTTTGCTATAGTAGGCAATATGGTGCTCTGCAGCGTAGTACCCCACGTGCAGATGCTGTGCAGTATAGCGCTGCCATTCCCTATCATGCTGTTACTGAACAGCATGATAGAGGTGCACCTATGCCTGATGCATGGCGCCAAGGGGGCAAAGGTCGGCCACAGGGTCAAGGGTCCCTGGCGCAAGGCCACGCACAGTGCCATCAGATGAAAATGCATGTAGTGCGATTGGCTGCCTGTGTGCCAGCGCCACAGTGGACTATCGAGCAGTTTTGCCATTGTGCCTATGAAGGACCATTGCCACAGTGCCATGTACTGACCTTCGCTATAGTGCTACTGGCACAATAGTGGCCGTGCTCTGCATAGCCTACCACGCTCAGCACATCATCAGTGCAGCAGAAGCCTGCATCAGCAACCTGGGCATGCACAGTGAGGTGTACTACGCATGCCACAGAACTGCGCCATTGGCTCAGCACGTTCAACACAATTGCGCAAAGCGCAACAGCGCGATATTCAGCCGTCATATGCTAATCATCCGATCAGTCATTCAATGGCGCAGCACCGCAATTTGCATCTAATTAAAGTTGCTTCTCACCTAATTTGCATGGATTGCACTATAAAGGTGCGACAATGTGCTGCAGTGGCCATAGTCAGTTACTGCAGTTTATTGGTGAGTTGAATGCTGTGTGGGAGTGTGGACTGTGGATTCAGGGACATGTATGGGACTGCACAGTCACAGGTAACAACTGCCATTCTTACAGGCTACATAATGACCGAGCACGTTCTTGGAGAGGAGGACAACAGTGGTGGGAGGAGGAGGAGGCTGAATTTTACTAAGGCTGAAACCGAGGCCCTTTTTGAGGCCTACCTGGATCAGGTGCCACTGCTCAGTGGACGGCGGGGCACCCCTCAGGCCCATGCTGCTGCATGGGAGGAGGTGGCATGTGCCATAAACCTGCATGGCAGCCACCAGCGCTCCATGCAGGAGTGTGAGAAGAAGATGGGTACAGACAGGAGGAGGATAAAGGAGAAGGTGGCTGCCATCAGGGCAGCACGTGCAGCAACAGATGGGGGACAGCCGGAGGTGGTACAGCTCACCCCCGTGGAGGACAGGCTTGCTACAAGCATGCGCTGAAGTGCCATAGAGGGTATTCCGGGTGGTGGCTTCCAGATGGGTGGTGGCCCATCTCTGCATGGAAAGTCATGGTCTGTCTCGGGGGGGGGGCCGGGTAGGTCACACGCAGTAACGTGACTTTGCTTTCCCTTACAGATCCTGAGCATCTGCATGGGTCAGCGGTGGTGGGCCTGTACACTGCAGACAGTTGGACGGAGTCAGAGGTGGGACCATCCACCTCCACAGGTATGTGTGGATCTGTACGACAGTGGGGCCGCCTGGCTATCCACACTGATGTCATTGAGACAGGTGTGGGGGAAGCCCTGCCTATGTCTCAGTGTGCTGGTGTCCATGGATGCCAGCACACTGTGGCTGTGGCCGGGGCAGAGTCCGGCACCAGTGATGATGACACGACTGTCATGGGCAGTGACACATGTGTGCCACAGGATGGACACACAGCAGGGCAATTCGCACCCATGGCTGTGGCTGGTGCCGCCGTGAGGGCCTGCATGTCAGCACAGTCCCAGGCTGTGCCTGTCGGCACCAGTGGGCAGCACTGGTATCTATTCAGGACAGTGGGACTGTTGCAGCCACTGCGGTGGCACCACTGAGCCCTGGTGTGTGGCAGCCAGAGGGGCAGCATCAGCAGTTGCCCACAGAGCCTGGGGGTACAGGGTTCAGCGGCGGCATCTGTGCACCACCTGTGGACATGCCCAGACCTGGTCCTGCTGTGCAGCACCCACTCTCAAGGGGTGCTGAACATCAGGCCCTTGCACACCCTGAGGGACAGGATGCCGAGGAGGCTGATGACCTCTTGGATGAGCACACCCTCCTACTGCGAGCATCGGTCCAGCAGCAGATGCCCGTGGAAGCACTGTGTGTGGCTCTGGAGCGGGCAGAGGAGCATTGCAGCAGGGACGCCGAACGGATCCTGGCACAGATGGACCATTTGCAGGAGGATGTGACTGCTGCCATTGACAGACATGCACAGGTGTTCATTGCTGTCATGGCCACAATGGACACACAGTCAGGTGCCCATGCATCGTGGACACCACGCAGTGCACTCTCCACCCTCCATTCCTGGCGTTGTGCGACTCCCACCCTGTCAATGCCGGGTTCAGCTGTAGGCATCCCAAGCACTCCTGGTGCAGGCATGTTCGGTGTGCTGCAGACCCCTGTGCGGGCACGGTCACGTTCACACAGTGGAACCCCTGGGGGACCATCGGTGCCACCCCATGAGGACAGTGGTCAGCCTGCCAGTGCTGGCGGGTCTCGGTGGGGCCACCCTCACATCCGTGGTGGCCATGGCACTGTGTCGTGAGACTGACCTCTCTCCCAGCGCGGCTACTGTCTGGTGCTGCCCTGTGTGTATTGTGTGTTACAGTGGACAGTGCACGGGTGGGTACCCGGCCCTGCACGCAGACACACAATCTACCTGCACACCCTCCTGGCTGCTGTCCGCAGTTACATGTGCATGGTGATGCCTGCATTGCGCTGTACATCAAAGTGCAGTGGTGCCCAGCATCTGACACATGCACATGGACAGGCAGTGGGTGTGGTGGCCTATGGACATGTGTGTTGCTAGGGTGTGTGTTCTGGGTCTGTGTGCCTTCTGGCCTCTGTGCACGTTTGTTGCATTGTGTGTGAGCGTGTGTGTGTGTGTGTGTCCTTTGGCATGGCATGTTCATCCTCACCCCTCCCTGGCTGTGTGTTCGCCTCTGTGCCCTGCCACTTCCCTCGATGGCATGTAACCCCAATGTGGGTTCCTGCTTGTTTGTGGGTTGTGCCTTGGCCACTGGTGGTTGCGTGTGGCCCCATGACTTACCTAGGTTGGCTGAAGTGCTCCTCCGTAATGGTGTCCCGGTGCAGCTGTGCCAGCCGGAGCAGTAGGGGTCCTGTCCGCCAAGGGGGGGCTGCCCATCACCATCATCATTGGCGTCCCCTTCGTCCCCATCGCTGTCCCCCTCTTTGACCTGTATGGCTATCCCATATTTGTTGGCCATGTTGTGCAGGATGCAGCAGGCCAGGAATATCCCACAGGCCTTTGAGGGGCTGTACTATAGGGCACCGTCAGAGGTGTCCAGGCAATGGAAACATGCCTTCAGCATCCTGAACACCCGCTCGATGACATTGCATGTGGTGGCGTGTGCCTCATTGTAGCATTGCTGGGATGGGGTCATGGGCCGCTGGTAGGGTGTGAGCAGCCAGAGATGGAGTGGGTATCCACTGTCTGCTGTGTGTAGAGGGTGGAGGTTAGTTTGGTGATCAGCATCACCCTGCCCCAAGCCATGTAGGCCACTACCCATGGCACCTCTGGCCATGCCCCCCAAGGCCCTATATTTGTCCATTTGGTTTGCATACTCACCCACTAGGTGTCCAGTGGGGATGTCCCCACTCTCAAATCTGTGGCACAGTGCCGACTGGTGCCAGATGAAGGCATCGTGTGCTCCCAAGGGTGTGTGACACAGACATTGATGATGCGCCCCCTGGCATCGCACACAACCTTGCAGTTGATGCTGGCATAGCCCTTGCGATTCATGTATGCAGCCCCTCATGGCCAGGTGGTGTGCGTATGGCCACATGGGTGCAGTCTATTGCCCCTAGCATGCCAGGCATATGTGCTACCCTGTGGAACTCCTCTATGTTTGCTGTGCGCTCCACCACTGTGCTGGGGAAATGGATGTACTCCTCAGCATATGGCAGCAGTGCACTGAGGAATTGGGTGAGGTGGCATGACGTGGCCGACTGGGTTATGCCTGTAGTGTCCCCAGTTGGCCTCTGGAAGGTACCCGTGACGAGCAAGCACATGCAGGCTGTTATCTTGGTCTCCACTGACAGGGCATGGCTCTGTTGTGTGGGTGCCTGCATCACATCACTGCACAGCTCACAGAGTCACCTCAGTATTGCCCTGTTCAAGCGGCACCGGCCCACAATCTCAGTATCTGTGTACAGCTCGTAACTGGTGTGGGCTCGGTACTGCCTGTTGGGGGCATACCATCGATGGGCCCTTCCACGGCCAAGTCCTCCTGCCGCCGACCTTCTCACCCCCCTCATTACAGCCTCCATGTGGAAGGTGGCACTGGCCATGTCCCTGGCTTGCATTCACCCCTGCTGGCAGCTGTTACTTTATTCCCCCCACTGTCCTGGCTGCTACCTCCCCTGCACCGGGTACACCTGCCTGTGCTGGCCTCTGAGCTGTGAGGCTCCCCACATCTTCCCTGTGCCTGTCTGTTGCTGTGGCCTTTCCCTAGCCTGCTCTGTTCCTGCCACTTGCCCTGTCTGTGCCTCTGCCTCTGACACATGTGGCTTCCCTGTAGCATTCTTGTACCTCTTCCTTGCTCCTTTTTATTTTGGCTCATTTCCACTATGGCGCAACTTCCGCTTGCTCCACTGTTGCGCATTGTGCAAGTCTTTGAATATCACACTGCGCCATTTATGCATGGTTCCTCCCCCTTCAGTTGTGCATGCCTTCATTATCATTGCACTGTTGCTCAGCATGATTTTGGAGGTACAACTGCCTCCTGCTGAATATCGCAGAATGGTGCAAATTCGGACTTGCACAGGCGCAACCCTATTGTGCATGGCTCAACTCTTTTGAATATCTGGGCCACTGTCTTATAGTTAAACCATATTTTATGTGAATAATGTTGCCTTGCCATAAAAAGTTAATTCATTTTTGTGTATGTGGTCAGACCACTAATGTATAACTTATTTAACATTTTATTTTTATAAAAAGGGGTGAATCACCTGACCAAAGAGAGAGCTATAAAACCCCTTCATTTGACCTTACCTGGCAGATTGGTAGTCAGAAGGTATCTGACTGGTATCAGAGTAAGACATGCTCAGCTTCATGTCTGGAAGCTTAGAATAAGCTAAAAGATTCCTTGCTTTTTACTAAACTTAGTGGTGATCCAAACCTTGTCTGCTGGCAAGTGGACTTTTGCTGTTTTTTTGTTTTTCTTCAGTTTATTTTGTTTCTTAAAAATAAGACCACACTACTTGTGTGTTGCACCTGAACTTTTGTGCCAACACCTATCTGTTATTCCCACAACCTCTTACATATGGTGCCAGAAGTGGAATAATGGGGACATCTGGACTGGGCAGGGGGACATCTCTAGTGATTGCCAGCCCTTGGTGACCAGATAGGTTCAAGCAACCATGCAACAATCAAAGGATTTGATTTGCCAGAGGGTGCTGACAAGGACCATGATGGAGAAGTACGGAGAACAACTTAATCCAGGCTTGGTGCCAGGAGCCAAGTCCAAGACCAAGCCTGACATTCCGGAAGAAAAGATAGTTGAGAAGCATCCAGAGGACATAATTCACAACCAAGTTGCTGATTACTGATGGGCATGTAGTGAATGCCAGAAAACTGCCCAGGTTTGCAGGAAGGAGAAGGTGCCCCTACGGCTCATTTCCTCTGTTACCACTCTATTTGAAAAGATAGGGATGGTCATGGTTGTACCCCTAGATGAAAGTTCAAAGGAGAATCATTTTATCTTAGTCATTTGTGATTATGCAACAAAATATCCAGAGGCTGTTACCCTTCCAACTATAACTGCCCCAAAAGTAGCGGAAGAACTTGTCAAATTCTTTAGCCTGGTAGGGATCCCAAAAGAGATATTGATGGACCAAGGGTCCAACTTCCAAGCACAGTTACGAAAATAATTTAGCAAATTACTGGGTGTAGTAGCAATCCAAGCTTCCTAAATACCACCCACAGATAGCTGGATTAGTCAAAACATTCAATAAGATCTTAAAAAGAATGTTGAAGAAGTTTGTGCAGGAGGACGGGAAGGTGGCGACAGGCATCTGCCTTTCCTGTTTTTTGCATACAGATAGGTGCTTCAGGCATCCACTGGGTTCTCCCTTTTTCTTTACTATATGGGAGAAATCCTTGGGGCCCCCACAATGTGCTTAAGGAGTATTGGGAGGAGGGTAAACAGGTGGGAGAGACTAATGCCTCAGAATACATTGCGCAATTGAGGAAATGCCTGACAAGGAATATTGACTTGACCAATAAAAACAATGCAGTGACACATGCAGAGCAAAAGTGCCACTATGACCAGGGGTTAAAGAATAAAACTTTCCAAACTGGTGAGATGGTTCTGCTACTGTTACTACCTTGTGAAAATAAACTCCTCATGAAGTGGCTATGGCCATATGGGGTGATAAGGCAAACTGGACCTGTCAATTATGAGATAGCAACCCCAGACAAAATGTATTTATTTATTGAATTTCAATGACCAGGTAAGCCCTCAGAGACAAGATATCCCTTTTTCAGGGGTGACCCGGAATCAGTTACATACAGTGAAGAATATTTATGTACAGTACAATATAAAACATAAGTAAATGGTCAACATACAAAATAGTACAATAATAATAATAATATCTTTATTTATAATGCGCTTCTCAAAAAATCAAAGCGCAGTGCAGGTTACAAAATCACAACATAATAAAACATTAATATAAAATACAATAAATAATTGATACATTACAACAAACTCCACGAAACAATAATAAAATCAGACCCAAATCAGTCAATCGCTTCCCCATACATACAGATATTGACAAGATTAAAGATTAGTTACATGCTATAGTATTATATAAATACAATTTATCAATTATTGTACAATGGCTATAAGTGGCTAAATATAGAGGAGACTTGTCAATGCTGGGCAAGTTCTGAGTATATCTATAATATAACAGTACAGTTGTGAGAGGGAAAGAACTGTAGACTTCAGTGAAAGCAGTTGCAGGGTGCTGCAGACCAGACAAGGGACTTTAGTCTCTTTAAACAGTGCTAGGGTAGGGAAGTTTGGATTGAGAGGGACAGGGAGTTCCACAGATGACGGGCCAAGTATAAGAAAGATCTCCTCCCTATTTCTTAGTTCAATTTAAGGACTACCAACAAAGGGAGGGCTGCAGTTCAGAGAGGTCAGGCAAACTGCTTACAGTGTATGATGCCATGGAGACTTGGAGGGAAGGGGAGGGAGACTGAATGAGCTTAAAGGTGAGGCAATATAATGGGTAGCGCAATCTAGCTTCAAAGGCAGAACACCCCAGGGTTCTTAACACAGTGCAGTGGTGCGATTTAGAGTGTGCACTGCACTCAAAGTGCCCAATCCTATGATACAGAGTTTTAAGCCTGGATAGGGTGGCTTCTTGTCCAGCCTGTAGAACAGGGCACCATAAAGTAAAAGGGGTAGGAGGGTGCTGTTAGCAATGGTAAGGCATGCCTCTCTAGTCAGATAGGGGGACAGTCTATACAGTAGGCCGGGTTTTTGGTTTAGAATTTTGGTTAATGCATACACATGCTGTTCAAAGGTCATGGATTGACCTATGACCAGACCCAGATACCTGAAGGCCTAGATCACCTCCAAGGAGTCCCCAGAAAAATAAGTAAGTCTAAGGAGATGCTGCCTATCAGAGCTGAGAATTTTATTGCTGAATAACATAGATTTTGTTTGGTGGGATTGAGAATGAGTTTATTGGCCAGGAACCAGTTTTTGAGAGATCTGAAGTCATTCACTAACTGTGTATTGATCAAGGCTGGGTCTGGGGAAGATCTATATAGTATGGCGTCATCAACATATAGCTGCACTGAGGCTCACCCACAGTCCTGGGGAAGTTCATGGATGTATAGGGAGAAGAGAAGGGGACCAAGAACAGAATCTTGGGGTACCCCATTGGAGATTAATCTTGGTGGTGAGATCAGACCCTCCCATTTAACACTCTGCTTCTGCCCATTTAAATAATTTTTAACCCATTTACAAGAAAGGTCATCCAGACCACAGTTGTGGAGCTTTGTAAGTAATAGATTGTGATTAACCAAATCAAACGCCTTTCGTTAGATCTACAAAAATTGTCCCAGTGACCATACCTCGGCTCATTGACTCACTGGTGACCTGGACCAGGGCTGTATTACTGCTGTGGTTTTCTCAGAAATCATGCTGGAAGTGTGTGAGCCTATTGTTCCTTTCCAGGTAGGCTAGAAGTTGCTCAAATAGGAGCCTGTCTTAGAGTTTTGGCATGTGTGTAGAGAAGGGATATTGGTCTGTAGTTTTCTATCTTGTTCTTTTGCCCTTCCTTGTGGATAGGCACCACGATAGCCATTTTCCATTTATCAGGGACAGAGCCAGTTAGGAATGACTTATTTATAAGGCTCTATTGGAAAGGCTATGACTTGGGCTACTGTTTTCAGAAAGCAAGGCTCTAAAGTGTTGCTACCTGGTAAGCTTCCACATTTTAGCCTTTTTAGTTGTTTAAGGACATCCAGTCTAGACACAAGTTTAAGGTGAAATTTTGGTGTGGATAGTCTATGTGAAATCTGCAGAAGACCATTGGGATAAGGAGGGTTGGGAGGAGGCTGGGAGATTGGGTAAGGAGGCCGTTAATCTATCTAGATTGGTGAAAAAGTGACTGAACTCTAAGGCAATTGTTGGGGGTTAGATAGAACTTGGTTGTCACAGTAGATAACATGGACAGGAACTAAATTTTTACCATAAAGAAGCTGGTTTGGCCCGGTGGCGCTGAGGGTTGAGGCGCTGGACGCCACACCTCGCTCCACGCCGGTGACCCTGGTTCGGGAGCGGACTCGGGTAGTCGGTGGGTCGGCCAGGGGGTGACAGGCTTGAGCGTCCGATGACAGCTCGCCTGCTCTGGGGAGGGATTCGGCCGATGCCCAGCACTTGCATGACCCCGAGTGGAGGCTCGGGGAACTGCAAGCCCCATCAGGGGATGGCTGGCCGTTGAGCAGCACGGACGTCGACGTGCGCGTCATGACGTCAGGGGAGGTCGTCGGCTGCTCGGGGAGGGAGAACATGAGGAAAAAGAGCCTGCCTCATCCGGGAAGATGGGAGGACCCAGGACGTGCCCATGATGTGCCCGTGCCCGCCCAACAGACCACGAGACCGACGAAAATGTAAGTTACGGGGTTAGAGCCCCCCACCTCGTCCCCGCCTGGGGGAAAACCGCTCCATGGGGATCTAGGGTCTGTGTGGGCAGGGTTCCGGGCAGTGGGATGTCTGGGGGTCATCACTGAAGGGTTGGAGGAGGCAGGCTGTGAGGAGGATAGAGAAATTTCAAAAAAAAAAAGAAGCTGGTTTGTGTGGGACCAAAAATGTTTGACAGAAGAGAAAATTTCTGGTTTGGAGGAACTTGTTTGTTTGGCACTTCATAATGTGCTTTTACAGGTGTTCTGAAGGGATCTGTACAGATGCCAGACAGTGGGTAGTCCAGACAGCTGGTATTGCAGCCAGGCTTTGTCTCTGAGTCTGGAGGCTTTACGAAGCTCACTGTTGAGCCGTGGAGCACAGAGGCACTTTGTCCTGCACCATAAAAGGGGAGCAAATCTATTCACAGCATTAGTGAAATTAGATATAAATTAGTCAAGTGTTTTTAGTCTACACTGGGGAGGTCATTTACTGGACTCCAGTCAATTTATGTACACTATTAAGGAAAGCAGACTCATTGAAGTGGATGAGGTCCCTCACCTCAATATATTTGGGGGGAGATTGAGGGAATTGTTTCTCCATATGCAAAAGACCAGAGAGTGGTCACTAAGAGTATCGGGAAGAATTCCAGAGGCCCTGATCCCATCTACCCTAGTTGTCAGTATTCAGTCTAGCAGAGTATGGTTGCCAGATCTAGGGTTAAGTCTGGTGGGTTCAGTTATCATTTGAGTGAGGTGAGCATCGTCCAGGAATAACTGAAATGTTTTTTGGTTTGGGCCCAGCTAATTGAGGTTAACATCACCACACACTATGTGTTCTGTGGGGTGAAGCTCAGTGAGGCAGGAAGTGAGGGAGGACAGAGCCTGAGAAGCACGGTTAGGGTGGGTGTAGATGCAGTCCACACAAAGGGACTTAATTTTGCCTAAGGTGGCAGATATGAAGATGAATTCCCAAGGGAAATTTGTCATGGATCGTATGTCCAGCTCAGTAGCAGCTTGGTGAGAGAGAACATAAATCAATACACCCCACCCCGTCTAAATGCTGATCTCTCCTAAAAGCCAAGTACCCTGGTAGTGCAATCTCATGTAGGAGCACTGAGGATCTGAGTCAAGTTTGTGAGATAGTTATTATGTCAGGGGAGTAGTAAAAGGTCCAGGCTTTAAGCTCCAGTAACTTGAGATGTAGATTATGGATATTCATGTGGACAATTTTTAGTCCTTTTGTAGTAGACCGTGCATGGGTTATGGAAGAAAACTATTTTGATTTCAGCGCCATAGGACCAGGGTTTTGCTCGTCATCCACCGATAGTAGAATTGTGTTAAGGAACGCTAAGAGCCATGGGTAAATGCCCAGAGTAGAGGGTTGGTGGGTCATACTGTAGCGTCTAATGCCAGTCATTGTGAGGTAGCAGGTACCATTTCTGTGGAGACTATACAGGAGCAAGGTATGGGGGGGGGTGATGTACTGAGACCCGTAGGTAAACAGTGGAACCTGGTATGTCATCTTGCATGGTTTGCCATGTGATGTTTAGATGGGCAGCTGTGAGATGATTGCTACATAGCAGGAAGCAGATGAGCACAGCAGCTACTAGTGCCCCCTGGCAGGCCATATTTCAAGGGAGGGCGGTAACTGAGTTACAGTTGGTTACTAGTGAAGAGGGCTACAAACTGTGCTTCAGGCACAGCTTATTTACTTTGTGAGTCAGAAAGAGCTTTGCAATTCCTGAGAGTACTGTATATAGAGAGAGAGAGAGAGAGAGACAGACAGAAAATGGTACTTTGTTGCCCTCTGGTGGTTGGATAGTATAACCTTCAAATGGCAAAGTCAGGTGAATGAAAACTCATGTGATCCACAACTATATAATTAGAGGCAGCTAAGGGTGGGGGTAGGGTGAGGAGCTGCTGTGCTTGCACGGAAGTGGGGCGTTCAGCTGCCTACAGTAAATTAATCAGGAGCAACGAGGGTGAGCTGCAACTAATTAGAGGTACTACATTAAATAATTTAATAAAGAGCTGCAGCTGAATTAAATGCTGACCAGGTGGCCGAATGCAAAATGGGGCTCCCAGCAACTGTACATAGTGTATCAATTTAAATGGGGAGTGGGCTCCGTGATGCAGAAAATGGTACCAAGTTCAAAAATAGGAGTAATCAGCAGCTAGCCTGGAGCGCTGGGATGAAGCTTCTTACCATCTCAGGGGTGGCGGCATCTGAGGAGCTCCACAGTTCAGAAGGACAGGTAAGCTGCTTGGGGGCCATGCAGGCAGTGGATATCCAGTGAACAAAATGACCGCAATTGAGAGCGATTACAAAACCTGTAACTCAGTTTTGGCACCTGTGTTCAGGGCTATTTGGCAGGGTAGCAACCAGATACCTGGATGGACAATGTGGGGTGATGATTAGTAGGCACATGTACGCGTGTGCACATGCACGAGGAAGAGGAAGGGGAGGGAAGGTATGTGGGAGAGGGTGTGGCGGGCAGCTGCTGAGCTGGTCCGCTAGCATGGAGGGGAGGGTGGTTGGTTGGGAGGTGCAGGGTGCATGGTTCAGGTCTGGTGTGGCATGGTTCTTTTTTGCCAGCAGATGGCATATTTTTTTTAAGTATTTTACCCTCCTGATGCACCCCGCTGGAGTTGGAATCCTTTAGTGGGGGGTGCAGAGTGCACCGCCCCCAACAGTGAAAGAAAACCCATAGATCTCTGGCTCCCTCTTCCCGTTTTCCATGAGTGTGCATTGCCGAAATTTGATTTACGGCGATGTACACTCTCCCTAATTGTGATTGCTATTCTGTGATTGCCATTATCACATAGAACCCAGGCAATGAGAGCTTCTTGGGGGCGGGGGCATCAGAGGAGCTCCACAGTTCAGAAGGGCAGGTAAACTGCTCTGGTGGGCATGCAGACAATGAGAGTTGAAAGACAGAGAGGGAGAAATTAAAATAAAGTCAGAGATGGGTAAAAAAGGGGGAGAGAATGGAGTGAGGTTGGGTTTGCAGGAGATCAAATTATAGAGGAACAAAGGGAGGGGGGTGATTAGCTAACAAGTCATATGGAATAGCACATTTCCCTGGCTCAAAACTGTAAGCCAAACTTTAGGCAAAGTCTTGATCTAACTGCTATTTTAACAGAGTTCTTTAGGTACCATAAAACAGTTTTCAATGATGTACAGTTTTCTTGGAACAGAAAACCTACTCTATGTTATGCCAGCCTGGGGCGTCTGCGGCACATAACACTCAATATCAGAACAGTCTGGTTGCAGGACAAAAATTCAACACAATAGCTAACTGAACAAAGACATAAATAAGTTAAAAATAAATTGCTACAGCTGACTGCAGATGAATGCACAACAAGTAAGGATTAAGCCACGAGAAAGGATGGGTCTACTGTGGAATTAATCCATGGTTGAGGGGGGTTGGGGCACGAGGCCGAAGGTCGAGTGCGTCCAACCACCCAACCATGGATTAATTCCACTGTAGACCCATCCATTTGAGTGGCTTAATCCGCTTGTAATATGGCTAGCTATTTAAGAGGTTACTCTATATTATTACTATTACATAACACTATTTTGAATAACAAACTGCTGTGAAAATATGACTTCCCTCTGTCTCACTACTGTCTCTCTATGCTTCCATACAATTCTAATCATGTGCATGCATGTTACAATTTTCGAACGCATTAATATACTGATGTGGTTTTTTCTACATTTACATGAAGTGGCTATAATATCCAGCAGTCACATACACACTCCTGACTCTTCACGATTTCTTTTCTGTGTCTATTTCTTTCTGCGTTTCAGGTCCGTTCTACTATGCTTCTCCGTTTCTTTGGTGTTGCACTATGGGTAGTACTCATACGCATTTCCATGCTGCCATACAGAGCACCCTACAGATATGGCTTATGAGCACTTTGCTGCCACATCATGCCATTTCTCCTCTTGCAGCCCCCTCTTACTATGGCTCAGTACACTGCTACGCTGATTCCGTGCTGTCCCCCCAGCTGTTCTACTGACCACGATTCCTGTTTTCCCTCGTGCCTACTGCCATTCTTTTTTTTAACCAGCTCTCCTGTCATTCTATTTCACACTTTCTCTTATCATTCCTTTATCGTGCACTGACTGACCCACTCACTGCCATGTGTCCCATCACTTGCTGTGCTGTGACTCAAAGCCAATGCAGGTAGGCATTTTCAATATTGCGCTTTGTACACAGTGGTCTCTGTTCACCGTGTCTGTGCGGCGGCAGCACCATGCAAACCGTTGTCTAATTATTTGAGCCAGCTCCCGCTCACTACCATGATCTGCTGTGGTATTAGACCATAGTTAGTTATGTACCACATGATGCAATTGCTCCAATCTGATTCCTTTATTTTGCTGTGCTTTTTTATGCCATGTTACAAAGTGGCTTGCTTCATTAGAAAACAAAATTAAATTGCTTCAGCTGCATGCAGTAAATTAATCAGGAGCAAAGATGGTGAGCTGCAGCTAATTAGAGAAACTAAATTAAATAAATTAATAAAGAGCTGCAGCTAAATTAAATGCTGAGCAGGTGGCCAAAAGCAAAACGGGGCTCTCAGCAACTGTACTTAATGTATCAGTTTAAATGGGGAGTGGGCTCCATGGTGCAGAAAAATGGCATGAGGTTCAAAAACAGAAGTAATCAGCAGCTAACCTGAAGCACAGGAATGAAGTACTGTACCTTCTCAGGGGCGAAGGTGTCTGAGGAGCTCCACAGTTCAGGAGGGCAGGTAAGCTGCTTGGGGGAATGCAGGCAATGAGATCTTCTTGGGGGCTGCAGCTTCTGAGAAGCTCTACAATTCAGGAGGGTGAGTAAGCTACTCGGGAGGCACGCAGGCAATGAGAGCTTCTCAGGGGCTGCAGCGTTGGAGGAGCTCCACAGTTCAGGAGGACAAGTAAGCTGCTCAGGGGGCATGCAGGCAATTAGAGATTCTCAGGGGCTGTGGCATCTGAGAAGTTCCACAGTTCAGGAGGGCATGTAAGATGTTCAGGGGGCACACAGGCAATGAGAGCTTCTCAGAGGCTGCAGCATTAGAGAAGCTCTACAGTTCAGGAGGGCAGGTAAGCTGCTTGGGGGTCCCGAAGGTAATGAGAGCTTCTTGGGGGCTGTGGTGTCTGAGGAGCTCCACAGTTCAGGAGGGCAGTCAAGCTGCTTGGAGGGGTACGCAGGCAATGAGAGCTTCTTGGGGGTCAGCGGAATGAGACCAGGGTGTATCACATAAATTTACTTATGATGTGGTATGAAAAACCTAATCTTAGTTTACAGATATACCCTGAAGTAGAGGAGTCTGAGCTAGAGTTGGTGTACCATAGACTCAAAAGGCCTGGGGAATTGTCAGAACTGTCTGTGAATCCTGAACTGGCCCCAGTCTAACACAATGAACCGCAAAAGGTATTAAATAGTTTCCAGGATACCTTTACAAACATTCCTGGGAAAGCTAAGGGGACTGAACACCAGATCTTTGTTACCCAAGAGTGCCCGATTCACCAAAAACCCTATAGATCACCCAAAAAAGTCAGGGCAGAGGTGGTAGATGAGGTAAGAAAGATGGAAAGGGGGGAGATCACATGATGCAGAGTGCTGAGTAGATGCTCCTCCGCTAAGCTCCTGCCTCCCGAATAAAAACGCGTCATTTAATATTGTTAAATTATAACTTGTTCCTCTGTCTGCAAGTTTTTCTTGCCTTTAAACAACGTGTGCTCCTGTTTTGGGTTCATCTGTGGTAAATGGAGGCTTACATGAAGAAAGCCCCACAGAAACATACCACCCCCTCCGCAACTCCTGAGAAGGCCTCGAAAAAATCCCGAGCCTCGAGTGGCCCAGACAAACCGGACCCTTCATGTAAAGCTGGGGACCAAGAACCCCTAACACTTAACAGATTCTTGGAGGAATTTAAACCATTCCAGGAAGAGATGAAAGATATGGCAATCGATTTGAAATCCCTCTCCAGAAAGTTAGAAGAAATCTCCACAACAGTATCAGACAATACTGCCCGAATAATTTCGGTTGAGAGAAAATTGGAAAGTCTGGATCCTGAGCTCCTACTATCGAGACAAAAGCTGTCTCGTCTTGAAACAAAGCTCGAAGACCTGGAAGGCCGTAGTCAGAGAAATAATGTGGTAATCCTCTGGCTCCCCAAAGGGTAAGAAGGCCAGAATACTGTAGTCTTCACCCAGAAACTGGTTGAAAGGATCGCCGGTCCCTCTCCCTTTGGCCCAACATATATAATAGAACGGGACCACCGATCTCTGCGACCAAAACCCCCACCTGATGCACCTCCTATTCCCATCATTTGCCACTTCCTAAACTACTTAGAAAGGCAGCATTTTCTACAGAAAGTTAAGGCCCTGCAAGAAGTCAGATGGGAGAAGGTGAAGCTGAGAATTGCTCAAGATATCCATGGTTCGGATTGGCTGAAACGGAAAGCCTTCCACCCGATTGTATCCAAGACTATAGCGGCGGGCTTAAAGTTCAGGATGGGGTACCCAGTGAAGTTACAAGTCTCAGTAAATGGATCATGGCTTAATTTCAAGGATCCTGAAGCTACGCTAACAGGCCTTAAGTCTGCATTCCCAGATTTGTTCCGGACGACCTGAGAAGACCTTCGGATCATCGGGATTTGCCAGGAACTCCAGAATGAACTATTGTTTGGCTTTTTGTGTAGACACTGCTCTTTCTAAAGAAGGATTTTATTCGAGTGTATGACCCCTAATAGAACTGGGCTACCAGTAGAGGCCTGACTTTACTTGTAACAGCCCCTGGCCTGTTGGTGGGAATAGTGCATTACGGAAAGTCCTTGGGGGGGGTTCCCGGAGGCTTTGTTTTGGACTGCATCTGTGATAACTTTGCTCGTTTGATTTCCTAGGGTTCACACAGGGCAAGGATTTGGGTTACACCTTCTGTTTGGACTTTATGTGATGGAGTTTCAGACTTCTGAGCGGTTTCGGGCTTCCGGAGCGCCTCTGACTAGCGGGCTGGATCAGGTTATGACCACAAGAGGGCTCGGTTCGCCCATTTAATGCAGGTCCAGTCATTTTCTCAGAGAGGGACTGCTTTGCTTATTAAGTTGTTCTAGTTTTGCAGGGGGGCTTCTCAGATTTAAGGGTCTGCATCCCTTGGGTGTTACTCCCATGGTTTTCCCATCTCTGGATCTCGTTTCATTTTCACCCGGTCTCATTTTCTCAGGTACTCATCTTGAAGATGGGCTTACCCCTCCATGTTAATTTTTTCTCTGGCTCTGGTTCTCGAGGTAGTCCCCTATGGGGAACAAACATTTTTCATTTCCCTCTCAAGACTCTCGTGACGATTTTCTTATTCACATTTTGAAAATCCAGTTCTATTTCCCTTTCTTGATTATTAGTGGAGTCATTAACAGAGGCTTGCAGGCCCTGGAACCTCGAGACTGCTCTTTAGATATTAAATGCTCATTAATGCAGTTTATTGATGGCTTTGTAGTACACAATACGAGGGAGATCATTAGCTGGGGATATGTTCAGGGGCGGAGGGGAGGATAGATCCCAGTGCTGTGCTAAGCGTTGCTCGTGACAGTGTGGCTGGTTTGGGGGGAGGTTATGTGTTCTTGTCGGGAGGGGTGGGGGTGTATGGGAGGGTTTAATGGTGGGCTTTTCGTGGGGGGGCTGGGGTGGAGGGAGGGCCTTACTGCAGCAATGGGGGGGTCAGATGTGTAGTGTTATACACCCGGAGTGCAGTGCCGAATGCAGCATTCTTAAAAGTCATTGGGAGATGGCCAAGGAGGTGACTTTTCCAAAGTGGAATGTCAAGGGGATCGGGAAAAAATCTAAACAATACCAGGTTCTCAAACATCTAAGTCTTTTACACACTCAGGTTACTTTTCTGCAGGAATCGCACCTATTAGAAACAGAAGCCTTACAAGTGAGGAGGCAACAAGTGGGGATAGTCTATGAGGTGCAAGGATCCTCAAACAGCTGCGGGGTTATGATCATTATTAACAGGGGCATTCCCTTTGTCTCAACTCATACTATCAGGGATCCCGAGGGCAGGTTCATTTTGGCTATAGGTACTCTCTGGTCAAAACCTCTGCTATTGGGCAGTATATATGGTCCAAAATGCTGATGACCCCGCCTATTTCATAAAACTCATAGACCTAATCCTGCCTTTCCTTCCCATAAGGAGGGGGGGTTGACTTTAATCAAGTTGTAGATTCTAACCTTGACAGGTCTGGTGGTGCATCGGGGGGGATCTCCCCGGGTCAAAGGGCTTTTAGAGAACTACTGGATCAATGCGGGCTCTGTGATGTCTGGCGGGGTTCTAAACCCTGATTTCAAGGAGTTTACATTCAGGTCTTTGGTACACGGCTCTCAGTCCCGTATTGACTACATACTCATTTCTCAGACTCTCTTGCCCAGGGTTAGGTCCTCCTCAATACAGCCTGGCTCTATCTCTGACTACTCTTTGGTGCTGTGTGATTTGACAATTTAGGATGTGTCGAAGAGAAAAACAAGATGGAAGCTTAATAACCAATTGCTTAAAGATACTAATTATTGCAATACCATAAGGGAGCATATTGAGGCCTTTTTTCAGTCTAACCCTTTAAACAGTGCAAAACCAGATATTATATGGGGGGCTTTCAAGGCCTACATGAGAGGTGTCCTAATTAGCCTCTCGGTAGCCAGGAAAAGAGTTATGGAGAGAGAATTACTGTCCTTGTTATCCCAAATTCGGACTCTTGAATCTAATGTCTCGGTTAATTCTTCAGAGGAGGACAAGGCAAGGCTCCTAGGGTTGAGAGACAAATATTTGGAACTACTCCTGGAAAAGTCGGAGTTAGCTATCATACATACTAAAGCTAGTTATACTGACCAAGGCGAGAAGGCCGGGTGCCTTTTGGCACTTCATATTAAACAACAAGAGTCAGCGAGATTCATCCCCTCTATCAAGGCTTTGGTAGGTGGGTCTCTGAAAACATCTCCATCTGAGATAGTTCAGGAGTTCGCAGCATATTACAAATCCCTTTACGGGGATATGGAACATCCTCCCAGTCCAATAAGCATGGAGAGTTACCTGAGAGATTCACAGCTACCCTCCCTCCCAGTACATTACATAGATTCTCTGGTCTCTCCTATAACTCTGGAGGAAGTCGCCAAGGTTATCAGAGGTTTACCCTCAGATAAATCTCCTGGGCCTGATGGATTTTTTTCCCTTTCTTATAAAACTTTTCAAGAACTTTTACTGCCAATACTTAATAGTTTATTTCAGTATATCCTATCTGGGACAGAGGTCAATTCCCATCTATTTGAAGCCTTGATAGTGCTTTTTCCAAAACCAGACAAGGATCCTGAGCTCATTCAGAGCTATAGGCCTATATCCCTTCTAAATCAGGATATCAAGATTCTCTCAAAGATTTTAGCCAACAGGTTATCTGTGGTGCTCCCCGAGTTAATAAGTATGAATCAGGTAGGTTTCTTGAAGGGACGCTCTTCAGCAGATTATTTGTGTACGTTATTCCATGTCTTCTCAGCTTCCAGAGATGCTGACTTTCCTGCAGGTTTGGTCTCTTTGGATGCAGAGAAGGCATTTGACCGGGTGAATTGGAGTTTCCTCTTCAAGGTATTGAGTGCGTGCCTTTAAATTTCCTCCTGTATTCATTTCCTGGGTTGCCACATTATATAAATCCCCCATGACAAGAATTCCAGCTAATGGGGCCTTCTCAAACTACTTCTCGCTTCACTCAGGCACCAGGCAGGGTCGCCCCCTATCGCCTCTCTTGTTCAATTTACATCTGGAACCTCTCATCCAAAACATTCTCCAAAATACCTCTATACAAGGTATTAGAGTTGGGTGTCATGAGATTAAACTATCTGCATACACAGATGATCTGCTAATACATCTCTCCCATCCAGCTTCTTCAATACCACCCTTACTGAATGAAATAGCCAAGTTCAGCGAGCTGTCTAACTATAAGTTGAATGCTAGTAAATCCCTATTCTTCCCATTAAACCATAAAGTATTTAAATATGATATTTGCCCCCTAGGTTTAGGTTGGTCTCTTAGAACAATTAAATATCTGGGCATAAAGCTATCCCATAACCCCTTAGTGTGGGTCAAAGATAATCTGGACTCTCTCTCACAGGTTATTATTCATGATCTCAACAGATGGTCTAAGCTTCCAATATCATTATGGGGCAGGATAAATATTATTAAGATGAATGTATTTCCTAGAATTTACTACCCTTTAACCCTTCTCAATTCTTTTATTCCCACACGCTGGTTTAAGAAACTGCACAGTACATTTATCAGATTTATTTGGGCAGATAAGTATCCCCAGTTGGCCTACCATAAATTAGCTGCCCCAAACTTGAGGGGGGCTGAGGATTCCTCATATGGCATTATATTACTGGGCTAGTCATCTAGCAAAATGTCTGAGATGGATATCCCCAGGCCCTGAAATGACACAACCAGTATGGCTTAAGATTGAATTAGACGTAATCAAAGCCAAACGCCTGGATCCCCTCAAATTTATTCTACCTCAAGTTATCCCAGGTTAAGATGCCTGATTGCACTACAATAAACATCTCTTTAAGAGTTTATACACAGTTATGTTTATTTCTTCATTATTCCCCTCAGACTGATTTAACTCAGTCTATTTGGAATTCCCTATCTTTTACATTGAATGGTAAGAGGATTCCCCCCACAACTGGCTGCCTAAATTAGGCAATGGAAAACTGCTTTCCTTGGTAGATGGGGAAGGGCTCTGGTTGTCCTCACGTGGTATTATGGATAAATTCCTCATCCCGGTCCCACTTCACTTTAAAGTCATGCAGTTAAGACACCTTCTCACTGTAGCTCTGGGGAATTCTCCCCCTTCTCAGATGGTATCAGCTCTGATTCCTGAAATATCTCATTTGTCTGGATCACCAGGCACAGTTTCTAAGCTATACAGGGTGTTATACCATAAAAAGTACGGGGACACCTTTGGACCTACCAATCTCTGGAACTCACTCCTCCCTCAATACCAGTTGGACTGGCAATCCCTATGGAGATCCTGTCATATGTTTCCCAAGATAGATTGCGTCTCATGCAATATCATATTTTACACAACATGTATTGCACCCCCGTTAAACTAAAAAAAGTGGGGCTTCTCAAACTCTAGTATATGTACCAAGTGCTTGCAAGAAGAGGGTACCCTCCTGCATATGTTCTGGTCCTGTCCCAAAGTTTCCTCCTTATGGAATTTAATTAAGATGTCTCTTGATCCCCTACTGGGCCTATAGGAGTATTTTATTCCGGAGGTGTGCCTTCTAGGGGATATGTCCCTGGTCAATGTCAGAATTAGGAAATACCATATTTCTATGGTTGCGCTTTTCAGTTAAGAAACTTATATTATGTCATTGGAAGGAACAATCAGCTCCTTCCTTCCAGGAATGGTTACATGAAATCATTGCCAATCTTCGAACAGAGAAGGCAATTGCAAGTCTTCATAATAGACTAGCAGTATATAGTAAGATATGGGATCCCCTTCATTCCTTACTCTTATTACCTCACTGTGGATATATCACACTCTGGTATTATCCATATGATTGTTATAACTGCGCACTGCATGTTAGGGCGATTATGCTTTGTTGCTGCTGTAAGGAAGGGTGGGATGAAAGGGGTGGGATGGCCAGTTTTCATTGTTCTAGTGCTACAGTACTTTCTGACTTGCTGTAACTGCCCATTATAATGGAAATGTATTAATAAAGTTTAAATTATAAAAAAAAAAAAAAAGATGAAAAGGCTAGGCATAACAGTACCACTGAGCAGTGCCTGGGCCGCCCCGATGGTGATGGCAAACAAGAAGGAGGGAGGTATTCGACTGTGTCTTAACTTCAGAAAATTAAATGTCATTTCCTCTTTTGATGGCTATCCTATTCCCAGGATAGATGACATCATTGATAGGCTGGGTCATGCCAGATATGTCACCACACCCAACCTTACCAAGGTTTATTGGCAGATCTCTTTGGAAAAGTCCTCTCAAGAGAAAACAGCCTTTATAACACCCATTGGTTTGTTTGAGTTTGTAACCATGCTCTTTGGTCTGCATGGGGCTCCCACGACATTCCAATAGTTTATGGACCAGATACTTAATTCCCACAATCAATACTGTTCAGCATACCTGGATGATGTGGTTGTTTTTAGCACTGACTGGGAGTCTCATGTAAAGCATCTCACCACAGTTCTTAGTGCTATATCAGATGCTGGTCTCAAGGTGAATCCTACTAAGTGTGCCATTGTGATGCAGGAAACCAGGTATCTGGATTTTGTACTGAGTAAGGGCCAAGTCAAGCCAGAGGTTGAGAAGGTCAAAGCAGTGGCTAATTGTCCCATTCCCCAAACTAAGAAGCATATGTGGTCCTTTTTAGATCTGGCCAGGTATTACCGCAGGTTCATACGTAATTTCCCTGATCTGACCTGCCCTTTAACTGATCTCACAAAGAAAAGGAACCCAAATAAAATCAAATGGTCACCAGAGTGTGATGAATCCTTCAGTGCTATTAAGGCTGCTCTGTGCTTTTCACCTGTTCTGAGGAGTCCTGATTTTGCTTACACTTCAGAAGTGCAGACAGACCCATACAGAAATATGTGGTTGAGCATTCACCAGGGCTTCATCCATAGCAGATTGAGCATCAATAAAAAATGTACTGATATGATAAATTTAGCTGAGTGCTAGGTTTTTGAGCACCTGAACTAAACCAACACTCAACAAAAACTCAACTTGTGCAGTTCAATGCTCGTTGAGTATTTCAATTAGTAGTTGAGTACTGGCTGAGGATTTTAGTTTTAGAATGTATTAGAGATGCAGTTGCAAGATCTTAGTTTCGGAACGCTCTCAACAAAAACTTAACTTGCAATTGAATGCTTGCATTTCTAGTTTGTATAGATTTGATGCAGTCTATATACCAAAATGTAAAGCAAGCAAGTACTTTCAGATTGGTGTGTATGGAGAGGGATGGATTTTTAGGGTGGGGGACTGAGGATAAAGAGAGAGAGGGTGTGGTGTAGTGCATATTGTTATGGGCTGTGGAGGCTGGGGGCCTTGGAGAGATGTGACTTGGTTGTAGAGGTCATGGAGTGAGAATGCTAGTGTTGGGGGAGGCTGTGGAGGAACTTGACTACTGTCAAGTAAATGGAAGGGGGCTTGTGTTCAGTGGTTTGGGCACATAGTATGGCTGTGGAGGGAGGAGTTAATGCCCCCATACAAAAAATAGAAAAAAAAATCCTTTTCCCTCCTTTATCTCCCTCCCTCTGCAAGTTCTTCAAGCCCCTCCCCCCCACCTCCATGTCTGGTTTATCTTTTTTTTGTTTATTTATTTCTCCTCAACACCAACCGTCCCCCTTCCACCAGCACCGCTGTCCCATCACCCCAGCATCCACTGGTACTTACCTCTGGTGTTGAGCTGCCAGCTGGCTGGGTGTGACACCTGTGGGAGACCAGCATCATCCCTCTGGTTGGTGGAATTTTCACCTCCATTTTCTCCCCTCCTCAAGTGCGGAGCTATGGCATGCAATGATGCCAATGGCCGAGCCATGCACACTTCTGCAAGTGGCATGCCAGGCATCTGCCTGATCTCTGCCCCCTTTCTTAGAGCTAGTGTACCAGGCTCCATCCACTGCTAGGGGCCAGGTGTGCACTGGTCTCTGATCCCGCTCCTCCCCAAGAGAGGAGAGCTGTACTTCAGATGCTGGATCCTCTCCCTCCCTGACCGACCCCCCCAGTGACCCTCTCGACATGGGTCACCATCATGGCAGAAGGTAAGGCAGTGATGCCTCAGCCCACCATGCTTCTGGGCCGGCCATTCCAGGTTTATCTTAAACAAGAAAAAGAAATCCAGCTCCCTCTCAATACATGCTATCCCACTCCTGGGAAGGACAAATTAATTTGTCGACAGGTGGAAGGGAGCAATCTTAGACCTGGTACTTTGAAATGGGGACAGAGAGAGGGTCTCAGATCTAGAAGTGGGTAGCCATCTGGGAACAAGTCACCATCAAACAGTGTGGTTCATAATAAACTCAGCTGCAGAGCCAAGCCATACAAAAGTGAGGGTACTGGACTTCAGGAGGGTGGACTTTGTCAAAATAGGAGACTGCCTCAGAATAGCACTAGCAAACAGGCAAGAAGGAGGGGTGGAGCAACAATGGGGAAACATCAAAACTGCCATCACAGAGGCAATAAGCCTTTGTGTGAAGCAAATAAACAAATCAAAATGAGATAAAAAACCACTATGGTTCTCAAAAGAGGTGGTGGAAAAGGTTAGAGAGAAAAAGATAGCATTTAGGAAGTATAAGGAAACACAGAAGGAGCAGGACAGAGAACTGTACCAGTTAAAGCAGAAGGAAGCAGGAAGGTAGTCAGAATAGCAAAGGCCCAAACCAAGGAAAAGATAGCCAACTCGGTTAGGAAGGGGCATAAAACCTTTTACAGGTACATTAGGGAGCGTAGAAAGACAAAGAGAGAGATAGGCTGAATAAAGGGTACAGTGGGTGGGCAGAGAGGGACAGTGAAAAAGCAGGGATACTGAATAAATATTTCTGCTCAGTATTCACAAAAGAAAAGAAGAGGGAGGTACCTAATCCAATCAATAGAAGCACTCTGGATGGGGGGGGTCAATACCAGTCCATTCGCAGAAGAAAGGGTTCAGAAAGAACTCCTAAAACTGAAGGTGGACAAAGCAACGGGACCTGACAGGATTCACCACAGAAGACTGGAGGAGGGCAGATGTGATTCTCCTTCACAAAAGTGAGAGCAAGACAGAGGCAGGAAGCTACAGACCTGTCAGCTTGATCTCACTAGAGGGAAAATGATGGAATCACTTCTGAAGGAAAGAATTGTTGAGTACCTAGAGGCCAGTGGGGCACAGAACCCAAGGCAGCATGGATTCACAGTGGGAAAGTCATGTCAGATTAATCTAATCAATTTCTTTGACTGGGTGACCAAAGTAGTAGACCAGGGAGGGGCTGTGGACATGGCCTACCTAGACTTTAGCAGGCATTTGACACAGTCCCACACAAATGATTATTAAAAAAAATTAGCCAGCCTGGGAGTGGGTCCCAGGGTGGTAGCCTGCATAAAACATTGGCTGGACAACAGGACACAGAAGGTAATAGTAAACAGAGTCCACAGTGAAGAAAGGAGGGGTCAGTCTTGGGATACCACAGGGTTCAGTACTGGGTCTGGTCTTTTTAATATCTTCATAGGTGATATTGCAGAGGGACTGGAAGGAAAAGTATGCCTCTTTGCAGACCGCACAAAGATCTGCAACAGGGTTGATACACAAGGGGGGTGGAAAGGATGAGAAGGGACTTGGCAAGGTTGGAGTAATGATCAGAAGTATGGCAGCTTGGATTCAATGTAAAAAAGGACAAAGTAATGCACCTGGGAAACAAAAACCCAGGGGAAGTGTACACAATTGGGGGGGAGGTAGTAACAACAACAAAATTGGAAAGGGACCAGGGGGTAATCATATCAGATGACCTACAAATTAGCAAGCACTGTGAGAAGGCAGTAAGGATGGCTGGGGGGAAACGGATGTATAGGGAGATGCATCACCAGTAGAAAACAGGAAGTTGTTATCCCTCTGTACAGACAGTTGGCGAGACCCCATCTGGAGTACTGCATCCAGATCTGGAGATCCCATCTCTGCAAGGACATAGACAGGATGGAGACAGTCCAGAGGAGGGCAACTAAAATGGTGCATTGTCTGTAACAGAAGCCATATGAGGAGAGACTAAAGGAGCTTAATATGTATACTCTTGAGGACAGGAGGGATGGGGGGGACATGATAGAAACTTTTAAGTACCTCAAGAGAATCAACAAAGTCCAAGAGGGTAGCATCTTTCAGAAAAAGAGTTGTGCAAGAACAAGGGCATACAATTTGAAGATGGGGGGGCAGCTCAGGGGTAATGTGAGGAAGTATTTTTTTATAGAGTTGGTGGTGGACACATGGAACGGCCTTCCTGAGGAAGTTGTGGGGTCAAAAACAGTCAGGGAATTCAAGAATGCATGGGACAGACATAAGGCAATTCTTGTGGGGGGTAGGAAGAACTAGGTTGTTGGTTAACTAGGATCTGCAGCTTATCCAGTAGGTAGGGAAATGGGCAGACTAGGTGGGCCAAGCAGTCCTTATCTGCCATCAAAGTCTATGTTTCTATGTGGGAGAGTGGACATAAACTTTAAAAATCTAGTAACCAAAACAGTTTATTTAGTGGCCACCTAGCTATCTGATTCCTGTTTCTCGTCCCTGGTCTTTGACCATAGCTAGATTTACCTTGAGTTGATTGCGTGTGTCTGTGCATGTACTCGGCCAAGAAAAGGGGAGTGGGGATGGAGCGAACAAATGAGTGAGCTGACAGTGGTGGCTAAAGCAATAATGCACTCCAGGGTGTGGTATACAATGGGATATCATTAAGCCTAGGGTGCATTGTTAGGTATGGAACTGCAGGCCAAGTGCTTCATGCACCTGAGAAGTAACAACATCCAATTATATACCACCCTGGAGTGCATTATTGTTATTGTAAACTTGCTTAAACACCTTTCAGTTAAAAAAAAAATGGAGTGGTGTTAGTGGGTTATCTTTTAAGAAAATAGTTCCTGGAGGGCTCTGGGTACACAGGACAACTTTGTAAACAGGACATTTAAACCGTAGATTTATATAACTAGAACACACATCTTTACTACTACATGATATCACTATCAGCACTGTATTTTTTTTTGTTCTTACATTTCTGAAGGGCCTATACCCAGCATCTGAGTGAGAAAACTGGCAGCTAGATGAAAATCGAACTGCTATACAGCATTTGAGGCCAGAGAATTAATGTTTGTAACATTTACATCTGAACACCAATAAGTTGTAGGGTTAGTGTTAGAAAAGCTGTGGACATCAGGGCGGACACCTCCTGACAGAGAGATGCTTCATAATGTGGCTTAGGTACCCGGAAACGGAGCTGAAAAATGAAAACTCTGTTGAACAAAAAAAAAAAATGGCTGCATGTTTTTCAAGTGTCAGTGTGACGTGAAACAATGACTGTGTGCATGGAGGGGTACTATCAGTTTTATGCTCAAATAAAATCAATAGATATTTTTTTATCGTCACTTGACTATGGAATATTTTTCATGTAGCCATTTTTTGTTTTGCTTGATATAGACATCCACTTCTTCCTGACATGCACCACCCTCTGTTGTAGTGCTTTCTGGAAGCTGTAGTCCATGGTCAACCCTATCACCGCCAAACCTTAGGCAATGGCTCGATTATGTGCTACATCTCCACAGTGCATGAGTGCAGAGAGGGCACATCGTTTTTCAGTAAGGCACTAAACAGTGAATGAGAAGAGAGCCAGCAGAGCTCGTACTTTGTTGTGGTTTGGTTCCAGAAAACAGAATTCCAAATAAATGCCCCAAATTTACTCTTGCTTTCTGTTTAAAATTTTTTTTTCTCTATTGTTTGAAGGCTCATCTTGGAGGTGATTGACAACTTCCCCTCCCCAGCACAGCCAGTTAGGGTTCCTTATGGGTGTGACTTCCTGTTCACAGCCTGCAAACGTTCCAAAACAGCAGTTTGAATTTGGCGGAGTGGCTATAACCATTGAGTTCTGTATATTATGGCTGTGACTAATAGTGCCTGGGAAGCTGCAGGTGCAATGTAGCACCAGAGATCCAGTGCAAACTTTTGGATTGGTAATTGAATATATGCTTATTCATCAGGCAGTGGCACAAACTGGATCAACAGCCAGCATTGAGTCAACAATAAGAAGAGATGGCGAGAGCTACAGTCAGGAAAGGTATTTGGATTTTTGTACCTTTCATACAGGGTATCCTGTAGACAATAACAGATTAAATAAAAAGATTACAAAGAAGTAGGGAGATTAATGTCGTCTCCCCAATATCATCCCGAAGTCCCCCACCTTCATTTGTTGTCTCCACCATTGTGCAGATATCGGGTAAGGTGGTCTGATATTCTACACAATCGCTGTTGTCTTAATCTGCTTGTTCTTCCCTCCGATCTGCTCTCCATGAACTCCTGAGTAATCAAATGATATGTCTAGCTGACAATAGTACCTACGGTTTGAATTATGCTGTCTCTGTGATATTACTCTTCCCAGACCCACTCCAGAGATCAGCTGGTACATTCAAACGTTCGATCAATGCAGCATCTCTGGTAAGATTAAAAAAGATTAAAAAAAAATCACACTGCAACTGGGAATATTCTTCAAATGATTTGATGCTTACAAAGTATAGTGTGTTCTTGAATTGGGAGGTGGTAATCAGTGGCTTTAAGTGGTGATTTTAATGGCTGCTGGAGGGTATGGCAAGCTGTTAGGGACATCATTCAGAATCTCTGGCTGTATAGTAAAACACATACACTATATGGTGAAATACATACATCATATAGTGAAATATATGCATTATACAGTGAAATGCATACACAATGCAGTGAACCATGTACACTATCTACTGAAATATATACATCATATAGTGGAATACATATACTGTATACTAAAATGCATGTATCATATAGTGAAACACATACATTACATAGTGAAATGCTTACATTAGATAGTGAAATACATACACTATCTACAGAAATACACATACTGAGTACTGAAAATCCACATACACTATACACTGAAACAAATGTACTGCTGCATGTACTGAAACATATATACTTCCTGTTGGGATACATACACAACGGACCGCAAAATCCACATAAACTATCTACTGAAACACTCTACACATTGCAACACTTACATTATATACCAAAACAAACATACTACATATTGAAGTGCATACACTATCTATTGAAATACATACACTGCACATTGAAAAATCCACATACACTATCTACTGAAACAAATACACTATATATTGAAATATCTACCCTTTATGTAAGAATTAAGCCACAAGAAAGGATGAGTCTACTGTGGAATTAATCGGCCTTGTGCATCCAACAACCCAACCGTGGATTAATTCCACTGTAGATCCATCCTTTTGAGTGACTTAATCCTCTTGTAACATGGCAATGACTGTATGATTAATTGTCTCTGAATAAATGAGCACAGTCACACTGATTTACTTTCACAATGCTGTATGTTGAGCTGTTAAACATAGTGTACATATAGTTCAAAACAACTGGAATACACCTATAGGAAAAATCGTGGCTGCTATTTCACTTTTGTTAAAATAACTTTCATTACAAGCTTTACGTTTTCTAACATCAAAACATATTTTACAACATTTCAAAAACTTGCAATTCACTTTCTATTCTAGGTGCTTTGATTTTCCTCTGTGTGCATTACAAGATATGGGCTGCACTGCATGATAGGAGTGTGCTATGGTACATCTTAGTTTTCTTCCTGCACTTCCTTTGCAGACCAATAGGTGGCTGTCAAACAATCCTAGCAGCACAAGCACCGTTTCTCCAAATGTACTGAATTAAGTCAATCTGAAAAACACTTTATTGAACAAATACTATTTTGCAGAATATTAATTTCACTTTTTTTCCTCTCTAAACTATCTAACTCAGCAGGACATAGAACAACATAATGTTTACTGCTTTCACCTTTCAAATACTTGTTTTGACTAGCATTGATAGTCTGTGTCTTTGATTTCTTTTTGTTTCTATCAATTTATTTTTCTTTTCACCCATAGAAGTAGCCTCTCTCTTTGATTTTGCTTTGTTTATCTCACTGTCTGTTACTTTTGCTTTCGGTTATAGAAGCTGCATGCTAATCTTTACCACCATGTCTTCACCAAGAAAAGGATAGGACAGATAATGTTATTCAGTCATCCACAATGCATTGCACCCAAAGTTGCTTAGAAGGCAGTAGATCAGAAGGCATGGTAACAGTATGTAAATGTTCACTTCTAAAGAAATATGGTTGCAGCATAATTAACAGTATATGTGGAGTTTAAATGTACAATCTTTAGTAAGTCATGAACTTGTGTGGCAGTTACAACATAGAATAATCTTGAAAATGTCAAAAACCCTGTGCCAGGAAAAAACTTAGCAAAAATAAACTGGAACAAGTATGAACTGCAAACTATTTGCATATTAGTTTAACTTGTTTACTGCTTTTTGTCTCTAGTGTATTGCCAAGGTATTACATTGCAAACTATGGTCTACTAGGTATTAAACCATGGTTGTTGGTGTACCACAAGGTGTCTTTCATCCTATCTGAATGCATAATTTTCTTTCAGTTTTATATGCCATGTTAGAAATTGAAATACATACACAATCTACTGAAATAAATACACTATGCATTGAAAAATCTGCATACATGATATACTGAAACAAATACATTATATATTAAAACACCCTATCTGTTGAAAACTTTTTCATACTCGACATACTGAAAGAAATATATTACATACTGAAATTCATACACAGTATATTAAAAAAATCCACATACACTATATACTGAAACAAATACACTACATGGTGAAACCACATACGCTATGTATTGAAACACATACACTATAGACTGAAAAATCCACATACACTATATACTGAAACAAATAAACTATATACTGAAACAGATTACATTCTGAAATTACCCATCCCTCCAGGCCCTCCCCCTTGAATGGCCTGCCCCTGCACTTATTTCTTGTTGCATTCAGTTAGCTGCTGGCCTGATGAGAGGATGTCTAAAGCTGCAGAGCAGAAGGTTAAAACAGGGATATCTTTTATTCTAATTCTTTTTGGGGTTTTCCATTATGTTATTCTTGCACACCTTTAATCAAATTTCAGAACATTGTGATGTAACAAGAAACTTTTAGAACTAATTTAAAATGCTGTAGTTTATTCTTTTAAGAGGAAATACAATATAAGAACCACCCGTCATTTTCCCAGCATCCAACAGAAAAACCTCGACCGCAGAGGGTAGTTGGTCCTGGAGGTTGGCAGGTGGTTAGGACGGGCAAATCGAGTGCCCCATCACTCTCTGCTCTCCAACATATTACCTCCAAAAACCATATAAACACTACAAACAGGTATCTGCCTCTATCTCTGAAATCAAACAAAGAGGCAGAAGACACTGCAGAGCAGGACACTGCAGCACAGGAGCTAGCACAAAACTCACCCAAATCAGGAACCCAAACAAAAAAAACAAAAAGGAAATCCAAAACAACTTCTGATCATAGGAGACTCCATGATCTCGGGAGTTGATACCCATCTCCAGTCAGGGGTAATGGTCAGATGTCTCCTAGGTACATCAGCATGGAGAGACACTGACCGCATTGCTAAAATTGTTCTAAAGCAGGAGAAAACATTGATGTCCTAGTACACATAGGGACTAATGATCTCACCAGCCGGTCAGTTGTGGAGACCAAGGAACACCTGACCAGGCTGGGTGACAAGTATCATCTATTTCGTCCGGCATCTCCTTCTCTGCGATCTGCCAGTCTGGGAGGGGAGCAGATGGATGGAAGGTCAGAGAAGGGAGATAGGGAGCTAAGGAACGTGGCTCAAGGGCTGGTGCCAGGAAAAGGACACAGATTTGTAGGGAACTGGCAACAGTTCTGGGAGCGAAAGTTCTTTAATTTGATGGACTGCATCTGACTAAGGAGGGAGTCAGTGCATTGGGGCAGAAGTTTGATGTCTTTACAGAATATTTAAACTAGCAAATGGGAGAGGGGTGCAGCACCTCACGTCGAATGGGAAGAACACCTCCCCTGGCATTAGTGGTCAAACAGGGATTCAGCATGTTTGCAGTTCATTTGCATCACCAGGTAAGAAAAAAGGTTTATCTCCCCATACGATGCACAGGGGTAATGCCAAACCTCACCCAACAACTAACACACCAAAATCTGGCCAATGGAAAATCATGTACACAAATGCTCACAGCCTGGGAAATAAGATCCCAGACCTGCAGGCAATAATGTCAGAGGCTAAACTGGACATAGCAGCAATTAGTGAGATGTGGTTTACCAGTAACCACACTTGGGAGACTTCAGTACCTGGCTATGTATTGTTCAGAAGAGACCAAGGTGCAAAAAGGGGGGAGGAGTGGCATGTATGTCAATGAAAATATCAAAGCTACAGAAATTCAGAATACACATAAGGAGCCATAAGAACTGTGGGTCACCCTGGAAGCAGGAAATGGGACAGCTATAAGAACTGGGGTTGTCTACAGGACCCCAGACCGGGGAGGACATAGACACATTACTGTTAGAAGATATACAAACACAGACAGCTAAAGGGAGGTTCTGATAATGGGAGACTTCAACATGCCGGATACAGATTGGTCAATACCAGCAGGAACATCTGCCAGAACTAGACACATAGTGGACTCCCTGCAGGGGGAGGGCCTCAAACAACTGGTACAGCAACCCACGAGAGACAGGGCGATCCTAGATCTAGTACTGACTAACAAGGAAGGGATCACAGATCTCCAGGTAGAAGGTCACCTGGGGGCCAGTGACCATCACATGGCATGGTTCAATTTGGCTACTACATCTAAATCATCCCATTCCAAGGCAAAAATATGGGACTTCAGAGGAGCTGACTTTGATAAGATGGCACAACAAAGTTAAGCTAGCCCTGGCAAAAAGAAACACAGGTGAGGGGCAACAGGCAAAGTGGGCAAGCATTAAGGATGCACTACTTGAAGCAACATCCCATTGTGTTAGACAGAAAAGGAAGTGCAAAAGAAGAAGGAAACCACTTTGGTTCTCAAATACAGTAGCAGAAAAGGTCAGAGCCAAAAGGCTGGCCTTCAGGAAATATAAGGGAACACAATGGGATGAAAATAAGGAGGCATACCAAACTGCCCTAAGGGAAGCAGGGAAGGCAGTAAGGCAGGCAAAGTCCCAAACTGAGGAAAACTAGCACGTAACAGTAAAAGAAGGTGACAAGACTTTCTATAGATACATTAGTGAAAGGAGAAAGTCCAGAGGGGTATTGCATGTTTAATGGAGAAAAGGGAGCATGTGAGGAGGAAGACCTATAAAGGCATCTATCCTAAATAGATACTTTTGCTCAGTATTTACTGAAGAGAAGGTAGGGCAGGGTCCACAGCTCAGCATCATGGACACAGGGGGGGAGGGAGGTGAGCACTACTCCCTTCACAAAAGAAAGGGTCCTACAAGAGCTTGCTAAGATCAGGGTGGATAAGGCAATGGGACCTGATAGCATATATCCCAGGGTACTTAAGGAGCTAAAGGTGGAACTAGCAGAGCCATTAGCAGAACTGTTTAGTGAGTCTCTGAGCACAGGAGAGGTCCCAGAAGACTGGAGAAGGGCTCATGTGATCCCGCTCCACAAGAGTGGTAGCAGGGAGGAGGCGGGGAACTACAGACCAGTCGGTCTTACCTCAGTAGTGGGCAAGATTATGGAGGCACTCCTTAAGGAAAGGATAGTGCAACACCTGGAATCCATAGGGGCACAGGATCCAAGACAGCATGGGTTTACAAAAGGAAGGTCTGTCAAACTAATCTCATAGATTTCTTTGACTGGGTAACCAGAGTGGTGGACCAAGGGGGAGCAGTTGATGTCGCCTACCTTGACTTCAGCAAAGCTTTTGACACTGTTCCGCATAGAAGATTGATAAATAAGCTGAGTAGGCTTGGGGTGGGTCAGAAGTTGGTCAACTGGGTGGCAAACTGGTTGATCAGGCAGAAAACAGAGAGTGGTGGTAAATGGTATACAGTCAGAAGAGATGCAAGTCACAAGTGGGTACCTCAGGGGATCAGTCCTGGGGCCAGTCCTCTTCAACATTTTCATTAGTGACCTTGCAGATGGACTAGAGGGTAAGGCTTGTCTGTTTGCAGATGACACCAAGATCTGCAACAGAGTAGATGATCCAGATGGGGTGGGCAGAATGAGAAGAGATCTGGATAAACTAGCAAAATGGTCAGAAGAGTGGCAACTGGGATTTAATGCAAAGTGCAAGATCATGCACATAGGGAAGAGAAACCTGAAGCCACCTATAGGCTGGGAGGAGTTGCTAGCAGTCCTAGGAAGAAAGAGACTTGGCATCATCATCACTGATGACCTGAAATCATCCAAGCAGACCTCTAAAGCAGTAGGTAAGGCTAGGGGTGTTAGGGTGTATTAGTAGGGTATCACAAGTCATAAGAGGGAGGTAATAATCCTCTTTACAAGACACTGGTTAGGCCCCATCTGGAGTACTGCATGCAGTATTGAGGCCACACTTCACAAGGACATTAACCAAATTGAGGCAGTCCAGTGAAGGGCAACCAAAATGGTGCAGGACTGCATCAGAAGACATATGAGGACAGATTAACAGAGCTCAATATGTATACCCTTGAGCAAAGGAGGAGAGAGGTGATATGATCGAGGCATTCAAACACCTTAAGCGGCATTAACAAGGTGAGAGAGTTAACATGTTTAAATATAAGAAAAATAGCAGGACAAGAGGACACAGCATGAGATTAGAGGGGGACGATTAAGGGGGAATGTGAGGAAATTCTTTTTCACAGAAAGGGTGGTGGATGCATGGAATGGCTTACCACAAGAAGTGGTGGCTATGAATACAGTGCAGGGCTTCAAACAGGCATGGGATAGGCATAAGGGAGCAATATAAATGACTATGAATAGATAGGCCACTGACAGAGCAAAGGCTGATGGCACATTTATAAGGTAGAAAAAAGAAATGGGCAGACTGGATGGGCCTTGCAGTCCTTATCTGCCGTCAACTTCTATGTTTCTAAGTGCTGCCCTCATTTACTGTTAAAACACATATGTATGGGAAGCTAATACTTAGGATATTCCTAACATATCACTCTCATATCATATAAATATAAGGGACTGCATGCCTTTTTCTAAGTTAAAGTTTAGATGAGATGTATGTGTAATTAATTACTGTGTTTGTTAGTCCAGCAACTTATCTGGGCTGAATGCTTAGGAAGCACTGCAGGAACTGTGAAAGTGTAAGCCAAACACTTTCCTAGTTTGTACTCTAGTGAGTTAGTTTTGATTTAGTTTTTTGTTTTTATTTGAATGTTTTGTTTAATAAAGGTTCTTGGTTAAGAAAAAAATATATATTTTTTGCAGCAATTGCTCAGAGCTCAGTTCTCATCAAAAGCTCAGCTGACATATGCATAATTTGCACATTTCTGTTCTGAATAACTTCACTGTAATGCCGCACTGGTGGCACTCACAACTCCTAACCTCCCCATTACATATCTGTGGAGCACTACAAGGTGGACAGAGCTTTGTCAGGCACTTGGTCTCCACTAATAAACCTGCCCTGGTCTAGCCGTATAGTGCATAGTTGTGCTGTTTATATGGTATGACTGTATTATTGAGTTTAAGATTCCCAAACTGTGTTTTATTTATTTTTCCATGGAGATGTTTATCTTCTAGGTCACCTACTGACCCCCTTGCACACTGACCTGTCCACCCTATCACCCAAAATCAACAGGACATACCTACTCTGAGATCTCCCATGGCCTCCCCACCCACACCCATGATGGGGCCAGGAGGGAGAGGACCATTCACAAGGAGACATATATTCAGACAGGAACACAGCTGGGTTAGTAATGCAAAGCCTGTGGCAGGTTGTTGGATTTTTCTGCCATTGGAGTGTTTCTACCTTTGGTTTATCCCCTGGGCAGCCAAGCATGCAATGATGCCAATCCAATTAAAGACAAGTACTGCTTTGTGACTGCCTGAGCCGGCCCCTTATGCCACTCTGATGTCCTGCCAGACTTCCTCACCTAGGTGGCTGTTAAAGAGCAGGGTGGTCAGACTCCCCCTCCCTGAGAGGAGAGCAGTCCCCAAGATGCTTAATCATCTCTCCTGCCAGCTAACCCCTGTTTGACCCAGATCCTTTCCCAAAACTGGGCCACTCACATGGGAGGCAGTACAACTACCACCAAGTCACTAAGTCAGCCCACCAGACTGTATTTTTATAAGTAAATAAAAATAGCACTCAAATGAAAGAAGAAATTGTATTTTAGCTACAGTTGCTATAAATATTTTAAGACATATCACAATGTTTTGAAACTGGATAAATGTTTTCCAAGGAAAATAACATAAAATAATAAATAAAGATACAGAATAAGATAATCCATTTTTGTTTACTTTCTGCATCTTAAAAGGCATCAGCAGCGAATTTTTAGTCAATTAGGGCCCCATTTTCAAAAGGTTAGTGCAGTGCTAAACATCTAAGCACTGTGCCATGTGGAAACAGCATGGTTGAATGGGTGCCATATATTTAGCAGCCCCCAATGCTAACCTGATCATGTGCATTAAGGCCCTGAGCTGCAAACCTGGAGACCTGGGTTTGAATCCCACAGCCCCAACTTGCATACTGTGTGACAATGATCAAGTCACTGAACTTTCTTGTACTCCCAGGTTATACCTGTAAACAAGCTTTCAGCTTAGTGTGCCTCTCCTGGTAAAACAAAGCTAAAAAAAAGTTCATATGTACTACTGCAGCCATGCAAATGAGGGATCCCCTACTGCATACAGAGCACAGTGCTATATAAAATGTTTTGAAAGTTTTTAACAACTGAAATTGCAGTACTGTTCACTGCATCCAAAAATCCTGCTCTCATTTGAACACACAGTGGTGCATATTGTCACCCTACCCCTGGTCACCACTCTGATGCTCCCAAGTAGTATACCAGAATTATCCTTGGCATCTAAAGGTTCCACACCCCTGATTGCAGTTTAAATGGCTCCAGTTATTATAGTAAAATGATCCTTGGTGTCTAGTGTCCTCCCCAAATTGCCATTCAGATGACCTGATTATTATAATAATATGGGTGTAGAATTTATTTATTTACTTAATTACATATTTAAAAGTTTCACCAAGAAAGGCATACTAAGCTGGGAGCTCATTTCCAGATGCATCCTGGAGGAAGGGGAACTTGTACAGGTGGGGTTTTGGTAGCACAAGTGTTCAAAATACATAACATACATGTTGGAAGATCATTGATAGCGCAGAGGAGAATGGCACACGATCGCAAATTACATTGGGAATAATAATGCAAGACGTGAGAACTTGAGTGACAAGCAAACAATTGACAATGCATATACAGAGCAGTCAGGAGCCACAAACATATGCTGGTGATCAAATACAGAGCAGTTTAAATCAACACTAGTTGTAAACATTTGTGCTTAATGCCTAGAGTGGGAGCATAAGTGCCTAAATTATAGCTGTACCTAAACTGGAAACAAGTCACAGGACAGCAGGAGGGAAATTTCTTTAGCAAGTGCAGGAGGAAGAGGTGAGACCCCCGAAGTGCTTTGGAAAAGATCCAGGGGAGAGAGATTGGTGGATGGCTGGGGAAAGGGAGTTCCAGATTTTAAGGAAGCAGTGGCTAAATGTGGCTTTGCTGTTGGTCATGCAGACTGAAGGGACTGCTAGGGTTCAAACATTTGAGCTTCTAAGGGTATGGCTATGGAGGGGATGGAGAGGTAGGAGGGTAGGGAAACAAACCAGAATTTTCCACAAAGCTGACACAGTGGGCATGGTGTCTGTCCACAAGAGATGGAAAGGAGAGACATTTATACATAGAGCATTGATGAGTCCTAGGAGGACAGTCAAGAGTGTAATGGCAGAAATAGTTGAAGAGTGTGTCCAGTCTGGCAAGGGTAGTGACTGGGGCTGCACTGTAGACCATATCACCATAGCCAAAGATTGGGAGGCTCATTCTCTGGATAATAGCATGGTTTGCTGGAGGTGGGATATAGTCTCAGTTCCTGTAAAGTGCACCAAATTGGGGTGCAGCTTTTTGACTATAGCAGTCACTTGTTCAGAAAAGTTTAGGTGCTCATCTAGCCCGATACCAAGATACCTAAAGGTGGTAACATCCTCCATAGGGGAGCCATCCAGGGTGTGAAAAGGAGGATGGGGAGAGAGCCTAGATAGTCTGCACCTTGTGCCAAAGGACACGGAGACATTTTTCTTGGCACTGAAGAAAAGCTGATTTGTGTGCAGCCAGGGCTAAACTTGATTGAAGTCCAGCTGGAGTCTGTGGGCCTGCAGTGAAGAGGAACATGTCTTCTGTGTACATACAAATGGATGTAGACAAGCATACAGAGGGGAGATCATTAAGGAAAATGGAGAAAAGTATTGCGCTTAACACAGATCCTTGTGGGACCCCAGTGGATACAGGCAGGGAGGAGAGAGGGGGTCACCAATGTTGACTGCCTGGAATCTACCCATGTGGTAGGAGTGGAACAGCCAATGGCTGAGTTAAGAGGCCTGCAGCCTGGAGTTTGGCTAATAATTGGGGTGGGAGACAGTTGGCTAGATCGACGAAGATAGCAGAGGTGAATAGGCTGTGATCCATACTATTGTGAATGGATTTGGTGAGCCTGAGCAGGGAAATGGTGGTGGAGTCATTTTTGTGGAATCGAAGCCAGACTTGTAGTGGGTGAAGAAGGAAGAGGAGCCCAGAAAGGGAGAGAACTGTGACAAGACAATTTGTTCCTGTATTTTAGAGGGAGGAGAGAAATGGGTCAGTAGCTGTTAGTAGCAGATGGGTCACCATCTTTTGGAAGAGGAGTAACAGTGGCAGTCTTCAGTCAGCAGGGATGGAGGAACAGCAGAAAGAGAGGTTTGGGAGGTCAGCCAATGGGGAGGAGATTGCAGAAGCAGAAAAATGGAGGAGCTTGCTATCCAGGCCATATGGGCTCCTACGCTTGGAAGGGTTAAGGGCGGGTAGGGTGTCGGTGATGGAAGATAGAGTTACTAGAGAGAAGAAAAATAGGGGGAAGGAAGGAGATGACTGTCATGCTGTCTGGCAGGGGTGAGAGGGAGACGAGGAAGGGGAGAGGGAGGAGAGGAGAGGAGAGAAGAGAGGAGGTACAGATGATGAAAAAAGGAATTAAACCTCTGTGGTGATTATGGAGGTGTTGGCGAATAGAGGTGTCACCCACTTTGAGGACAGGCAAAGGGGATTGAGTGGGAGGGGAGAAGATATTATGGCTACCTTCCAAAATTGATACAGGTGAACAATTTTGTCACTGAAGGTGGATGTAAAATACTCACATTTGGCAAGCCTTATTTCCCTGGTACAGGTGTTGCAGAGGTGATGATACCTCTGGAGGCTATGGGGGATGGGTTATTTTTATTTTCTGTCCAGGCCAATTCATGCACTTGCAAGCAAGCTATGAGTTTGGCTGTGATCTAGGGCAGGTGGGGCATTTTGTCTCATGCCCTGCACTGAAGGGGGGGGGTTATGGCAGTCCCATAATTTGAGGAATTTCATTTTTAAGTACATTAGCATGGAGTCAATAGAGGAGACCAATGAGATAAGGGACCAATCAGAGTTGCTTAGGTCACAGTGCAAGGGGGTGAGGTCCAGAGATTTGAAGAAACATGTAAGCAGTGTTTTGTGGGGGTGAGGGGGCTTTAGTTGACAGAGATGCAGCAGAGGGTCATGATTATGGTGTCAAATCAGAAGAGAGGGAGGTCATGAGAGGAATGCCACATGGATCCATCCTGAGTCTTGTCCTTTTTAATATGCTTATCAACAACATTTGAGAATTAATCTGGGGCTGTGTCTCTTTGAAGATGACACCAAGCTCATGGGAGGGTATATAGTGATGGGGGAAGTAAGAAACTGCAGAGTGACATGCAAAGATTAGAGAGGTGGTCTAAGGTTTGGGAGTTGAAATTCAATGCTAAAATGTTCAAGGTGATTCACTTAAGGAACAAGAACTCCGGGACAGATTACTGGATAGGAAGGGTAGAGCTGAGCACTACAGCTGAGGAAAGGAACCTAGAAGTCATCATTAATGACTCCCTTAAACAATCAAGCTAGTACAGTGAGGCCTCTAGTAAGGCAAATAGAATGCTAGAATGTAGCAGAAGAGGTTCTGATGGTTGAAGAAAAGAGGTTTACTGCCTCTTTATAGATCATTGGTGAGGCTGCGCCTGATGTATTGTACCCAGTTGTAAAGACCTCACCTCAGGAAAGATAAGGACAGGCTGAAGACTGTGTAACAAAGTGTGATCAGGATGATTCAGAGCTGACAGGACAGATCTTATGAGGATCTGCTCAAGGCACTGAACATGTCTTCACTGGAGACCAGACAAGAGAGGAGTGATATGATAGAGACCTTTAAGTTACTGTAAGGAATAAACAAGGTGAACAGTGAAGAACTCCTTAGCATGAGTAACAGTTCAAGGACACAGGGCAAAAGTAGAAACTGATGGGAGGGAGGTTCAAGAGGGATATTGGAAAGTTTTATTTTCCAGAAATGGTAGTGGAAATGTGTAATAGTCTGCCAACCGAGATGGTAGACACTAAAACCATAAATGATTTCAAGCATGGCTGTAACAAAGTGAAGGGTACAATGGTTACTCAGCCTGATAGAAGTAGGGTGGGGAACAGGGGAGTGGATAGTGAAGTCTAGTATCCTACCAACATTGTCTATGTTTCTGTTTTTCTATTTTTCCATGATCCCTGACATCTAGTAACCCCACCCCTAGTTGCAAATCTGAGCCCCCTCCCAAAACCATCCTACCAGGTCTCTCCACCCTCTCCACTTTTGTCTCCCACTTACCCAAGATTGCAGCCACCTCCCTGTGACTGTGATCAGTACAGCCTCTCAGCTCATTACCTTGGCTGGCCACTGACTGAGTGAAAGGGAGTGAGTGCGTACCTACTGTAGAACATCTGTTTCTATAGTACAGTAGGTGTGTGCTCACTCCCCATCACTCAGAAAGTGGCCAGCCGAGGTGGCTATCAGAGGGGCTGGGCCTGTCATTGTCACAGTGGGAGGGACTGACAGCTGAGGTAATTTATGGGCCACCATGGGGAGAACAGTGGAAGGACCTTAATGGGTGGAATTGAGAGGTGGCTCAGACTTGCAAATAGGGTGAACTAGATGCCAGGGATCTTCTTAATATACTAATCAGGAGCATCTGAATGATGATTGGGGGTGGGAAAATGTTACATGCCAGGGATCATTTTACTAATTGGGGTCATCTGAATGTAACTTGGGGAACTACTAGATGCCAGGGATAATTTCCTTTAACATTCAGGGCAACTGAATGGCAATCAGGAGGTGGGGATTGGCTCTGCTCTGTACAAGTCCTCCATGCAGTCATACACAGAGGCATTGTGTGTAGATGTTAGCCCATATGGGCTGGCAAATGTCCCATTGGCACTTTTTCTGCCCTATGGACTTAGCATGCTGAAAGTTGAAAATGACTCATGGGGTAAAGGTGATTTCCTATTTGGGACATGCTGTCTCTCTTTGCTCCTCTGAATCCCTATCCTGCTGGAGGCTGTGGTAGTGCCTAGTCATGTCAGAGTGGTCTATCCAATGGAAACCAGTGTGATCATTATACAGTGTGGTTCAACATTAAGATGGGTGCAGAGGCAAGCCACAAAAAGATGAGGGCCCTAGACTTTAGTAGGTTGGATATCAAAGAAATTGGAGACTGCTTCAGAAGCAGTATAGCAGGGAACGATTGTCAGAGAGGGGTAGAGGAACAGTGGAGAAAATTAAGTAAAAGCATAGGGAGGGCAACCAGCATCTGCATGAAGGAAGTGATCAAAAGCAGGAGGAAACAAGCATTTGTCAATGCTGAATGTTGTCTTGTTGGCATTGGCATTGGTAGTTCAGGAGTTAGAGAGATGCATAATAGGAATGGCAGTGAAGTATTGAATTGATGCCAACCCAACCCCCACTCCCACCCTGCAGAGACTGACAGGCATTGGGGTGTGCCTTTGGGTAGTCGGCCATAACGCTTACGCCATTTCACCTCACCCTACCCTTCAGAAATTGACAAGTGACGTGGCATGCCTTGTGGTCTTCAGGCCTTATGCTCATCCCTTTCCATAAAGAAATACACTGAGATGCGAGCAATATAGGAGAATGGGGTGAACTTTGGGGCTGAAGACTCCAAGGCACACCTCAATGCCTGTCACTGGCTGCAGGGTAGGGGTGGGGGTCGAGTGACATAAGCATTACAGTCGATGATCCCAAGTCACACCCCGATGCCTGTCAGTCTCTACAGGGTGGGGCATTACAGTTGGAAACCCTAATGCCCAAGGCGTTTGTTGGTATTTTCACTCTAAATTTTCAACATAGGCTTTTTGCGATCCCACCTCATGATCATTGGCACTATCAGTTCATTAGCTGAAAGGTGATTTTACACAGCGACTGTGCAATTTGGCGTCACAGGTGCAAAAACACATTTTGAACAGGGTGTGAAAAATTACTGCTGTACTGTTCATGAGGAGGTGTAAGAAAATGGCATTGTAGAAAATCTGGAGTGAAAAAATAAAAAATTGGTGAAGTCATGAGTGTGCTTAGAAACTGAGCAACGCACACCCATAACAAAATTATTTTGGGAATTTTTTTTGCCAAATTTTCAACATAGGCATTTTGGGACCTCCGCTCATGAACAGTGGCACTGTGATTTTGTTAATCTGTCCAGAAAGTTGATTTCCCACAGTGACCAGATGTGCAAAAACACATTTTGAGCAGGATGTGAAAAATGACAGCTGGAGTATTCATGAGGAGGTGCGAAAAAATGGCAATGTTGAAATTTTGGAGTGAATATATTAAAAATTGTCAAAATTACAAGCGTGCATCGAAACTGTGCAACACACACTTGTAATGCAGTCATTTTTTGGAATTGTTTCACTAAATTTGCAACATAGGCATTTTGGGACCCTACCTCATGAACAGTGGCACTGTCATTTTGTTACTCGGTTGCGAAAGATGATTTAATGCAGTGACCATGAAATCACCTTTTGGGACAGAATAACAAGATGACAGAGCATGTGTTCATGAGGTGGGGTCCCAAGAATACCATGCTGAAAATTTGGAGCCAAAATTCAAAAAAATGGCTGAGATATCCACCTAAGTTGAAACCCCACCATTGATGCCATTATATAGCTTACTAGCATTTCTTCATTTTGCAGTTCAGCTTTGATAAGGCCAGATGCATCCTGCTCCACAGAGGATCATAGCCGGACCTCTGGAGGTAAGTATGAGGTGAGGGGGTGCAGGGAGGTGGGGTGTACAGAGGGTGGTGCGGGTTGGGGGAGGGGGACGCCGGGGACTATGAAGGATCATTTTCTTTTTTACAGGGATAAACAAAAAAACGGACATTGAAGAATGGTTTTCTTTCTTTACAGGTGAACTAAAAAAAATGTTGGGCACCCTGGGGTGGGCTCCGAGTGTGCCCCATGAGTTTTGAAGGGGATATTGGGCACACTGGCGTGGGCTCCCAGTGTGCCCTATGAGTTTGGGGGGGGCTGATGCCAACGGGAAATGGACCACATCTGCAAAGACAGTGTGTGTGTGTGGGGGGGGGGACTGATGCCAATGGGGATTGGGTCCCATCAGCAAAGAAAGCATGTGGGGTGAGGGAACATGCCGACACGGGGGATTGGCCACCCGTGATGTTGCTATGGGAACTGTGTGTGGCAGACAGCAGGAGCCGCCATGTTTATTGAAAAGTTTTACCATGAAAGGCATGTTGTGGAGGGGTGTCATCTGCTGCTGCATGATGGGTTTGTCTCTGATTGCTGTGGCAGATTTCTTTCAACTTGGTGGTACATATAATTTCCACATCAGTGCTAGCTTGCTTGCTAACTGGGGGATGAGGGACGCACCTACTAAAGCGTGTCCTGCATTCACCAATGCTGACAAACCTTTCAGTGTGGTACTACCACAAGATGTTGCTTGTGCCTGTGAGAAAAACAACATAAAAAGACCATTATGGTACTGTAGAGAAGTGGTCATGAAGGTATCTGAAGCACATCCCCAAACGGTCAGGCTAAGCAACTCCTACGCTGTTTTACAGGAGCGGGGCAGCCCCACAATTGCACCCACAGCCGAGACCAAGGAGGATGGTTGAATCCTCCAGGATGCAGCACCAGGGAAGGAGGAAAGAGAACACCAGAAGAGGAGGAAGCTTCCCCTGGTGGGGGATTCAGTTGTCCAAGGAGTGAAGTTAGGGGAACCTAGCAGGAAGGACAGGGAGGTAAAGTACATTTCAGAAAGCACTGCATGGTGTGATGAGAAGCAGATCAATAGGACTGCAAGGGTAATGGCAAGGAGGGAGGAACTGGATGATATCATCCACCTGGGGGGTGAATGACCTGGCAGGAGACAAAGTGGAAGTATCTAGAATCCAAAAGGATTTCAGGAAGTTGGGGGAGCCTGAAGCAAGTAGTACACTCTGTCTCCTTCTCGGAAGTGCTACCTGTCCATAGCAGGGGAGAGGCTAGGGCACTCCACATCCAGAAATTCAACTCCTGTTTGAAGGAATGGCATAGAATGGAGGGTTTTGGCTTCATGGGGGATTGGGACCCCACCTGGATGGATGCGAGCCTGTATAAAGATAATGGCCTGCATCTATCAGGGAAGGAGACCCGAGTAAGAAGTTTGAATGCTTCAGTGACAAGCATTTAAACTGGTCATGAAGGTCATGTGGCTTAGTATCACCCCTCCCTGGGGCACATGCAGGAAAAATAATTGAAGTCAGGGACATTGAGAGCAGAAGGAGAGTGGGAAGCAATGAATTCTAGGCCACACGAGAAAGACAGCTGGAGAGGCGGGGTGGTGAAGCAGAGGAGAGGAGGGGGAAAGAAGCAGGGGAGCAGCAGCATAGGAAGGAGAGGGATAGGATACAAAACATGGAAGGCAGGTAACAAATACCCACAGCCTGGGAAATAAAATCCCAGACCTGGAGGCATTGATAGTAGAGGCAGACCTGGATATAGTAGTAATAACTGAGACATGGTAAATTGTTAATCATGGGACATTGATGTACTGGGTTATGCTCTGTTCTGTATGGATGGAGGAAAAATGAGGGATTGTGGCCCTGTATGTCAGAGAGGGTACAAAGAGGACATAGGTGCAGCATAGACAGGGGAGGCTGAGGCACTGTGGGCTACCCTTGAACATAGCAAAGGTTCAGCAATATGCACAGGGGTGATCTACAGGCCTTCAGAATGGGAGGGGAGAAGTGGACAGGGAGCTTGTGGATGGAATACACAAGATGGCAACATAAGGTGAAGTCCTACTGCTGGAGGATTTCAGTATGCCAGACGTGGACTGGTCCACCCAGCAGCTGCTTCAGCCAGAAGCAGAGGCATCCTGGATTCCCTAGAGGGGCAGGTCTCAGGCAGCTTGTGCTTGATCCAGAGGAAAGGACATTCTTCACCTGATACTGACCAACAGGGACAGAATGCAGATGTCTGTGTGGAGGGGCAACTGGGATCCAGTGACTACCACATAGTATGATTTAGCATGGGAACAGGGACCCAGTCCAGTCATACAAGGGCAAACATTTTGGATTTCTAGAAGGCAAACTTCACTGACATGGGCAGATACATGAGAATAGCCTTCTTCAGAAGCTTGTAAAAGGGTGGCATTCAAGAGGTATGAAGAAACACAGAAGATTGAGGATAGAGAGGTGTACCAGGTAAATAAAGGGAAGCAGGTAAGGTAATGAGGGGATAACATGCTCAGACAGAAGAAAGCATAGCCAAAGGGTATCAAAAGAAGACCATATTTTCTTCAGGTACATAAGTAAGGAGAAGAAGGCAAAGGGAGGAAGTCTGAGGATAAGGAGGACGACAAAGGGAGACTATACAGAGGAGGATCAGAAAAAAAGCAGATATGCTGAACAGGTACTTCTACTGTTTTCACAGTGGAGATAGACAGGGACAGACCACTAATGAGCAGCACAAACACTGGAGGGGGAAGTGGACACAAGTCCATTTTCAAAGGAAAGAGTAATATTGAAAGGACTTCAAATTTTGGGTGGACAAGGCCATAGGACTGGATGGATACACCCATGGGTATTAAGGGAACTAGGCAGCGAGGTGCTTGCTGCACAACTCATGGCCTTATTCAACAACTAAATGGAAACAGGAGTGGTTCTAGGGGACTAGAAGAGTGCAGACATAGTCCCATTCTGTAAGAGTGTCAGCAGGGAGGAGGTTAGCAAGTATAGTATAGTCTGGTCTGTCTTACTTGAGTCATGGGGAAATTAATGGAACCCATTCTAAAACAGAGACTGTTAAGAGTATCTTGAATCCAGTGGGCTGCAAGACTATAGGCAGCACAGATTCACTGGGGGAAGGTCATGCCAAATGATTCTGGTAGATTTCTTTAACTGGATGACCTCGGAAATAGGTAAGAGGAGAGCAGTGGACATGATTGATCTGGAGTTTAGCTAGGCCTTCAACACTGTGCCACAGAGGAGTCTGATAAAAAAACTGAACAATGGCTAATTGGGTTCAATGTGCCTGTGTAACTGCTTCTGTGCTTGAGTAACAAAGATAATCTTTTGCTGCTTGCCTCTCTTTCTCCATGGGATACACCACCCTGTATGGGTACGAAAGGAGGGAACCCTAGAAAAGGGTTCCACCCCTTGAGGTGCAACGGGAGTGATTCCCTTGGCTAAAGGTACCTTAGGAAGAAGCTCACAGGAGAGAGAGAGAGAGAGAGAGAGGTGTGCTGCTGGTGGAGGAGGGGTGGATGGAGGGAAAAGGAAAAGGAAAAATGCTTGTGTATGTAGTGAGGAGAGCAGCCCTTAAATGTGCTGAATGGGGATGTTTCCTGTTGCACCACCACCTTGAACTACAGGCTGTAGCCTTCCAATTAGTACAGTAGATAGCTAATGGATAAGAGACAGAGGGTGGTGGTTAACAGCACTCACTCTAATGATTGGAGATTGACCAGTGGGTACCACAGGGCTCAGTACTGGGACCCATCATTTTAAATGTAGGGGACACTGCAGAAGAACTGAAGGGATGGTATACCTTTTTGCAGATGATAGCATTTGCAATAGGGTGGACAATCAGGAGTGTGGGAGAGAATGATCAAGGATCTTGTGAATTTTGAGGAGTGGTAAAAAGCTTGGCAGTTGGGTTCAATGCCAACATGTGCAAAATCATAGGTTGATAAGTTCATAGGTTGGGTACGAGTTCAGTGAACCAAGGTCCTTTAATGAACTCACCACCATGTCAGTGGAAGAAAAAAATGTCTTATTCCCCATAAACATATCTAATGTTTTTTTAAAGGTGTCCATGGTATTACTATTGACTGTGTTTCTGGGTAGAGTATTCCATCTATTAATGACTCTTTGTGTAAAGAATTTACCTCTTCTTACTGTAAATGATTGATCTTCTATTAATTTCAGCTCATGTGATCTGGTCTGATCTCTACCAATATGTCTTGTCAGTCCAATAGTGCTCAGTTCATAAGGGTCTTTTATATATATATAACAATTAAGCACATATCGCCTCTTATACTTCTATAGTTGGTTGAATATAGATGTAGCTTTTCCAGCCTTGAACCATAATCGGAGTTCGAGTATGGCCTAATTTTTTTAGTAATTCTTCTCTACCTTTTCAATTAGTGTCTTAAACTTGACATCCTGTGGAGCACAGAACCAGGCACAATAATCCAGACGTGGGCATACCAGAGTGGTATAAAGTGGAAGTATGATGTTTTTCTCTCTACTTTTGATGTTCCCTAGTATACATCCTATAAGCTTCTAGCATTTCTTGACAACCTCATTATTATGTTTAGTAAAAGGATAGTTCCTTGGTTACTATTATTCCAAGATCTTTCTCTGCTTCTACCTCAATTAATTTATTAATATACAATGGCAAGGAAAATTCCTCTATTCTGATTGGTCAGAGTGTGCCTGGCACAGTGATGATATTACACAATAACATCACTGTATTAAGACCAGGCACACAAATGACCACACCACAGTAAAATTCCTCCCTCCCAACGCAAGTCATCATGAAGTCGACGATGCCCTGAAGCTGACACGGCTTACCCCCCCTCCCCACACACACACACAAACTTCAGTGCCATGGTGTATTGGGAAGTCACATAAAGCTGTCAGCTTCACAAAAAAAAAAAAACAGCTGCCATCTCTTTCACTTCTGGGCAGCTGCAGCAGTAAAGCCTTTTTTACTCCAGCCATTTCCACAAAAACCTAACGCACTTTCTTTTGAAGCCCATGGCAGTCTTTCACCAAAGCCACATACACTAGCAATTCAAATAAACCACTTTAACAATAAAAACCAGAACAGTTCTGTAACTCACACATTCCGATGATGTCCAGTTACAGAGCAAACACAGGAAACTGGACGTCTCCAGGCAGCTCTGCTATTTTTCTCATTTTTACTCTGTTAGTTTTCACAGGGGAGACAAAAAAAAAACATTTTCGTCGGGCCCCAGGACAAGACACAGATTCATGCTAGAGCAAAGGTCACCACATAACAATAAGTGAGTGTGTATGTGTGGGGGGGGAACACATCTACATGAAACCCACAGTATAAGCAACAGCATCACCTAGTGGACTACTTTTTCTCATATTACCAAAATATGGTTCCAGTTCAAAAAAGAATAAATATAAAAATGTTATAATTTTTTTAAAGCTTTTTATTATTATTTTTAAAATGAGCCATTGTATAATAGCAATAAGACTCCAGGGTGTGTGTTATTGTCTAATAACATCACTCCGGGTGGTGGAAGCACTGTTGTGCCTCGAGCTTCAACCCACCACAGGAGTGATGTTATTAGACAATAACACACACCCTGTTGTGCCTTATTGCTTAATTATACAATGGCAAGAAAAAATCAAGGATGCTGATTGGCTGTTAAGTCCTAGACAGAGTGATGTTATTACACGATAACATCACTGTATCAAGGGCAAGCTGCGAATCGACCGCACAACGAAACCGGAATCACTGCCCGCCTCATACCTACACAAGCAAATATTACCCTTCACAGCTTAACACCCCCCCCCCAAAAAACACCAATTCATTCTAAAGTCTGGTGGTCACAAAAACCCAAGTGGTCAGGAAAACTCAAAGGTACGATCGCGCAACTGATTTTATTTTTCATTTCTACCTAAAATACCATTGCCCATAACTTCAACAAGCTTGTACCTAAACCTGACCGCCCATCGCGCCGCCGTCCTTTTTCATAACGGACTTCAGCGATGCTCCTGCTCAGCCGCTCGTCGCATGAATACAGTCTGAATAACAACAAAAACTAAAAATAAACTGAAAAAAAGGCACAGAGAGAAAAAAAAACGGCTTTTCCCGCTTTGCCCGATGTCTTGTGAGCATGTACACTGCAGATTCACGCTATGCAACTTACCCTGCACAGTTGCTCAATCACTTCAGACCTGAATTTAAAACAAGATAAACTCTTTTAATACAGTACACGTCAGATAACTGTCCACTACTATAGGTCGGGGCAGACAGAGAGAGACAGAACGCTGATAGTGCCACACAGCAGAAACAAGAGAAATCTTCGGGGATTCAGTGACTAAGAGGATTGTGGCAGGAGCTCCACCTTGTGGTGGAAAAAATATCACCTTGTGGTGGAAGAAATATGTAGAACTTTTTTTTTTAAAGATACACCTACACCCACAAAAATGAAAGAAAATATATGTTTAAATGTATTTTTTTTGTTGTAATTTTTAAATTAATAAATAGGCCATTGTATAATAGCAATAAGGCACTCCAGGGATGTGTGTTATCATGTAATAACGTCACTCCTGGGGTGGTGGAAGCACTCGGCTTCGCCTCGTGCTTCAACCCACCCCAGGAGTGATGTTATTACACAATAACACACGCCCTATCATGCCTTATTGCTTAATTATCTATAGTGTATGTATACATAGGGTTTTTCTTCCCAGAGTGCATTACATTGCGCTTGGAGATATTAAAATCCATTTTATTGTTTTTTGCCCATAGGACGAGTTTATCTATATTATATTGAAACAGTCAGCATCATTTACAGATGATACATACAGTAACTTCCCACCTTAGAGTCATCTGCATATTTCCAGATCCAGATGTTATCGGTGGGTTGCAGGGTGGATATCATAATGTTAAAAAGAATCAGGGCCAAAACCAAGCACTGAGGAACCCTGCTAGTCACCTGGCCAGGTCTAGAGTAGTGTCCTTTGATTGACACTCTCTGAGTTTTATTCGTCAACCATGACTCAACCTAATGTATTATATTTATGTTAACATTTAATTTACATTATTGTTCTAACAGTATTGTATGTGACACTTTGTCAAAGGCCTTGGCATAGTCTAAGAACACTACATCCACTGGTCAGCTAATGTCCAATGCTGCGCTGACCGGTTCGAAGAAGTGAAGAAGGTTAGTCACACAAGACCTTCTGGAGACAAAGCCATGTTGAGTAATATCCTTATTTCTTGTATCGTCTATATGTGCTGTTAAATGTTTGACTAATAGTCTTACCGTAATTTTACCCAATGCAGATGTATGGCTGGTAGGCCTGTAATTGACAACATGGGCTCTGTTTCCCTTTCTAAAAATTGGAGTCACCAAGGCTGTTCTCCAATCTTCCAGTGTTTTACCTTCAGATAGGGATGTGTTAAATAGTAATGTAAGAGGCCCGACAAGTTTGTTGACTATTTTTTTTTTAAAAAGGTTAGTTATACCATCAGGTCCTGGAGCACTGGACGTCTTCAAATTACGGATCAAGTCCATAGTTTCTTTTGTGTCAAATAATACAGTGGATGTTATAGGTATAGGGATTTGGATTGACATGTTACCCTTCATGTTGTAAACACTAATAAAGTAATCATTCAGAGTTTTTGCCATGTCTTCTTCATTAGTAATGATTCCAGTAGGTATATGTAAGGGGTCTGTAACTGTTTGTTTGCCCTTAAGTGATCCCACATAAGAAAATCATTGTTTTTTTTATTATCTTTTACTTGTTCTACAAGCTTTCTTTCTAGTTTGTTTTTAGATTTCTTATGGTGCTTTTAACTTGCTTAACTAACTGCTTGAACTTCCTTCACTTTACATCAGTGGGCACTGATTTAAATCTATTATAATATTTTGTTTCTTTCTTATTCATTTTTTTATTTTATAGTTCCACCATAAAGGGACCCTTTTAGAGTTTTGATATTTAAATCTTGAAGGTACCCAGTTTTTGATGCAGTGATTTCTGTGCTTTTGGCATATAGCCCATAAAGATTTAAGATCTTTAGCTTCTAGTTCCTTTTCCCAATTCCATATTTTTAAGTATTGTTTTATTTTGTCATAATCTACATTTTTATAATCCTTAAATTCAATTTTATTTATTTATTTTATTTACCAAATCTGGGATTACAAATACCTTTGAGCCAAGGCTCTTTTACAAAGGTTACACATCAGAGATATACAAATTATGGGGAACATCAAGGCAGACATTACAACAATGTGGACATTGCAAACAGGTTACAGATTAATACAATTCAAGGGTAACATTGTAAGCAAGGCAGCCAGTGGCATTTGTCAGAGAAAACAGACAAGAGATAAGAAGTGCCAGAGTCATAGGGAGAGGGAGGAGGGAAGGGGGTAAGAAGGAATGTAGGTAGGGTGGGGAGAGGGTGAAAAGTGCAGCATTGGGTATACCAAGATGTGAGGGTAGAATCCAGGGAGGAGGGGAGAGGGGACCACTAGAGCAGGCAGGGAAGTGGAGAAACAAGGTTAAGTTGGGCAGTCACAGGAGCTGTTGGTAGTGATATAGTCCCAGAGCCTAGTTTTAAACATACCAATTGTCGGGGCAGAGGATATGGTGGGGCTGAGGCCACTGAACCAGAGTGGCGCACGATAAGCAAAAGTGTGTTGTCCCTGTGAAGTGTGACAGTGGGGGACTTTTAGTAGCTGTAGCGTGGATCTCTGAAGGCACTGTTTGTTGGTTCGGTGTTGTAACAGTGTTGAGACCCAGAATGTGCAAGGCCAAGGTATATTTATTTAGCCATGGAACAGGTAAGAAACTTTATGCAGTTTGATAGTTGGAGCCAGCTGGTCTGGGTGTACAGTTCACATGTGTGGGTGAGACGGTGACCACCAGTGATGAGCCGACATGCCTTATTTAAAGCAGTTGAGAGGTGTCTAAGAGTTGTGATTGTGGCCGAGCCATAAATGATGAGACCATAGACTATTACAGAGATCACAGAGCTCAGAACTGCAACCTTCAAAGCTTCTGGCGTGAGGTGTTGTCTGTTTGTGGAGGAGACCAAGCCGTGTATTAGCAGCTCTAGCTACATTATCTATGTGAGGTCCAAAGGAGAGATTAGGGCCAAGCTGTATCCCTAAGTATTTGAAGGACCCCACCTGATCCAGAGTGTTCCCCAGGGTGGTGGAGATAGCCAAGTGGTGTAGCTTGTGTGGGTTATGAGAGCTGCAGAAGAGCATAGATTTGGTTTTCTTGTCATTGAGGACCAGTTTATGATTAAGAAACCATGTCTCTACAGAACTGAAACCAAGTTGAAGGTTGTGTTGAAGAGTTGCAGGATCTTTGTGAGTGAAGAATACAACAGCATCATCAGCATATAGTATGATCTGCTCAGAGCAGTGGTAAGGAAGGGAGTTTAAGAAAAGGCTAAAAAGGAGGGGGCCCAGTATGGATCCCTGTGGGACACCCGAGCGAACAGGCAGGGTGTCAGAAACAGCGTCAGCAATTTTTACTCTCTGCGACCGGTTTTCAAAGTAGCTTTTAAACCAGAGAAAGGAGTCATGTGATAGCCCAGCATTCAGTAGTGGGTCAATTAGTAGTCCATGGTGTACTGTATCAAAGGCCCTGGAGAGGTAGAAGAAAACGGCCCCTGTGAGAAGGCCATTGTCAAGGGATTTGTGCAAAGCTCCAGTGAACTCAAGAAGGGCTGTGGTGGTGCTGTGACCTTTCTGGAAACCATGTTGTTGTGAACAAGGTATATTGTATTTATCCAAGTGGTCGGTAAGTTGATCAGCCACAATGTGCTCGAGTGCCTTAGAGAGTGGGGGCAGTATGGAGACAGGGCGATAATCTGAGTGATTTGTCTTATCCCCACTTTTATGAGCAGGTGTCACGGTGGCTGTTTTCCATAAGTCTGAGAATTTTCCACAGCTGAGAGAGAGGTTTAGAATTTTTTTAATGGATGAATTACCTCAACGAGGGTGAGCAACAGAAGCTTAAGGTCCAGGGTGTCGCTACTAGATCTAGATTTAGAGATAGCTGCAGTAATATAGGGCGAGCTTCATTCAGCCTTACCTCCCTGAAGTAGAAGAGGGGATGTTAGACTGTGGGGCTGAGGTATTAGGGGAGTAGGCCCTGTTTTTGAAAAAGTCATGGGGTTAGGACAGGACTTAGGTCTGAAAAAGACATGTTAAAGATGTTTTCTATCACCTTGGGGTCAAGGGTTGAGGATCCATCAACCATTAACAAGGCCGGATAGGTTTTTGGCTGCTTCCCTGTGATATCCTTGATATTGTCCCAGAAAGCACGACCATTTCCCCATGTATTGGTGAGAACGTCTTTGTAATAGGTGGATTTCGTGAGCCGGATAACTTTTGTGCAGGCATTTCATGCTTGTTTGTAATTTTGGATGTCCAGTTGTTGCCAGTGGCCCTGGCAACTGCCCAGAGGTGGTCCCTTAATTTCAGCTGTGAGAGAAGAGCTGCGGTGAGCCATGGGTTAGAGAGAAATTTTGTTTTGCACCTTTAGCAGGGGCAAAGGGAATGCAGGCTTTGTTGAAAATTGAGATGAAGTGATCAAGAGCCAAGTTAACATCTGTTGCTTCGTAGATGGGTAGCCAGATTTGTAGAAGCAGGTATTGTTTGAGATGTGGAAGTTTTCCACGAGGAAGGACTTTGCTAGAGATAATTTTGGGAGAGGGCTTGAGGAATTTGTTAGACCATGCACATATGACTAGGGAGCAGTCACTGAGAGAGTCTGGGAGAACGCTCATATGAGAAATCCCTGTGGGGTGAGAGGTGAAGACACTATCCAGGAGGGTATTGGTGCCAGTCTTGTAGTTAATCCTAGTAGGGGAGTTTACCATTTGCATGAGGTTAGCAGCTGAGATGGAGTCTTTATAGGCACTGGTGCCCGATGCTAACCAGCTTATGTTGAAATCCCCTAGTAGAATTAGTTCAGCTTGAGGAGGATGAGAGTTGATAAAGTTTAGGACATTATTGAAGCCATGTTTAGGGTCCCTGGGTGGGATGTATATGGAGACAATAGTCAGGGCTTTATGGCTGAGACCTAGGATGATTTTTATTGGCAGAATCTGGGCCGAGAAAGAAAGTGATGGAGTTGCTACAAGGTGCCATGCCAGGGAGTCTTTGATATAGATTACGCAACCACTGCCTTTTTTGGATATCCGGTTCAGCCTGTGGACATTGTAGCTCTGTATTGTTACTGCCGAGTCAGGAACTCTAGGCGTCAGCCAAGTTTACACCACTGCAAGGATGTCAGGGTTGTGTTGGAATATAAAGGCTTGGAGTGCATCCAGCTTTGGTAGTACGCTACAGATATTAATGGTTGCAAGGATAAGGGCACCTGGAGTTTGTGTGTGGCCTGAGTTTCTAGGGCCAGGATTGGGATGGACGCTGCCTGAGATGAGAAGGAAGAGGAGTAGGAGTTTTAAGTAGAGTTGCAGCTCTTTGAGAGATAGTTTTGATCGTTGTTTCTGGCAGTAGAGGTTGCAAGGTTCCAGGTGGTATCCCATATGGACTGCAAGGTGGTACAGTGTAGAGAGGTGGCCACACTTGTTGAGAGTAGTGGTTGGGGTAAGTAACCAGGAATATCCAAATGGTGGACCAAGCACAAGTCTCGGGTGGAAGTTGAGGGTTCCCTTGAAGTAGCAATAGAAACCAGAGTAGAGGGTGGCGGGGGCAGGTGGGGGTGCCTAGGGCCAGGGAGAGAGAGAGAGAAGGGGGGGCACAGCAAGAAGGAGGAGGAGAGGCGAGAGAAAGGCAGAGAGAACCCACATGGCTTGTGTACTTGCACAGCAGGGGTGGGGAAGTGAGTTGAACAGGAGGGAGTAACTTGGCTAGCAGGAGGCAGATAGAAAGAGAGATTGAGAAAGGGAGCACCTCAATCAGTAAGCACAATGTGGGATGAAACAAGGGGGATGGGAGGCATAGGCAGAGCAAAGGAAGCAACAAGTGCTGGCCAATAGGCAGTGGGAGGTGGGGTATGTAAGAGGGAGGGCGGGGGTTAGAGGTTTATTTAAGTAAGGTGGGGGGGGTGGGGGCAAAACTAATGCAAAGTCAATAGGCGCAGTGCCCAGACAGCAAAGCAAGGCAGTGAAGACAGGGCCAGCCAATCAGCTGCTGTTCAAGAGGTGTGTTTACAGATGGTGGGAGAGCATCTGCATTTAACCCCTGTAGGTACACAGGCACTAGAAGCACAAGTGGTTAGAGGTGAGAGTGGATGTCAGGCTTATCTAGTTTTTAAGAAGGGAGAGAGAGAGAGAGAGGAAAAGGAGAGCCCACTGAGGAGGGAGCATTGTGATGATAAAAGAACAGAAGGTGTGATGTGCCAGATAGGATAGGAGCTACTATCAGAGATATAGCCCTCTAGTGGTGAAAGGATATAATCTGCTAATGGAAAAGTCAACAGTTAAAAAAAAAAAAAAAGTAGTTTTACCTTTGGTAAGTTGATGTTTAATTGTATATCATGCATCTAGGGCATAGGAACCAAAGAGCTGAGTATAGGATGGGGGGGGGCTGTTACTGACAGTCAATAAACAGGAAAAGGATCTTGGGTTTTTTATGTCTGAGGACCTCAAGGTGGCACTGTGACAAAGCAGTGGGTAGGACTAGTGAGATGCTGGGGTGTGTAAGGTGAGTATCTCCATCAGGAGGATGGAGGTGGTGTTGCCAGACCCCACCTGAAGTACGATGTAGTTTTGGAGAACAAACCTCAAAAAGAACATAGACAGGGTGGAGGAAGTCCACAAGAAGGCAACTAAAATGGTGCATGGTTTACATGAGAAGTCCTAAGAGGAGAAACAGAGGAATCTCAGCATGTACACCCTAGAAAAGAGAAAAGTGACATGATACAGGCCTACAAGTATCTTGCAGGAGTGAACAAGGTCCAGGGAGGCTCTTTCAAATGTGAAAGAGCACCAGGACCGGGGGAACACAATGAAGCTGGGGGGATCAAGAGAGATGTGAGAAAATATTGGTAGATGCCTGGAACAGATTGCTAGCTGAAGTAGTGGAGTCCAGAACAGTAGGGGACTTCAAGCATGTTTGGCGTAGACATACCGGTATATTACAGAAGAGGCTGGGAGGTGGGAGGGTTGGTGAAGACCAGACAGCATGTGATGAGGAAGATGAGACAGGAAGCCTCTAGGCAGACTAGATAGGCCAAGTGGTTCTTTTCTAATCACAAATTCAGTGTTTCTATGTTCATGATCGCGCACCTACTATAGAAACAGCTTTTACTACAGTAGGCATCTGATTGTGAACTGTCATTTAGTTTGTGGCTGCTATAGATGTGAGTGGACGGTCTGTGCTGGTCACTGTACACCATAGGTTGTGGTCAGGTGGGGGCAGTTGTAGTGGTACTGGGTGGGCTGGTCGGGGGGAGGTAGATATCATACTTATGAGGTGGAGGAACCACTCAACACCAAGGATGTGGTATGGAAGAATTACAGCTCTTGCCAGACTACAAATTGGGGCACGTGGAGAACCCTGGTCTGGATATTAGGCAAATGGTACAGAGGAATTACTGATCTTATCAAGTGTCTGCTTGGGGCCCAGTTGATCGTGCTGGGGGATCTATTGGACATATGACTTCTTACACAGGCATGCAATTTGGGGGATGGGGCACTGGACACCTGGACAGTTATGCCATATGCCACTGGGGGCGCCAGGGCTAGTGGAAGCATGACATGGCCAGGTGTTGAGAGTGCAGGAACACACAGTCCATAACACCTGGTTTGGGGAACCAGTAACTAGTGTTGCACTAATGGATAGCTACACCTCCCCAAACCTCCCAGCATGCTGATGTGCCTATGTGCAAGGTGCTGTCAGCTGCTTTTCATAGGTGCACAAGGATGGATTAGAACCACTTACAAATGGGCTAGTGACTTGGTAACCAAGCAATCACATGGTTTTTTTTGCCGTACTATTCTGATTTGGAGCTACAAATTGGGATTAGCAAGTTGATAACCTGTCTAACACTCGCAAAAAAGCTTGCATATTCTGTCTTAGGGCTTTTTAAAACCATTGTAACTGTTTAATGGTTTAAAAGTTTTATTTCTATGTTTAGTTCTATGTAAGTTCATTCTCTGTGATGTCTTGCCTGATGTCATGCTAGTATGCCCTGTGCCCTCATGTCTGTAGTTGCTAATGTTTAAGTGCTGTATGCTGCAGTACAATGATGTACTTTCTACTGCTTCATGTTGATGAATTTCGCTGTACACTCCCATTCCTCTTTCCCCCAGGATGCACCGTGAGATGAGCAACTTCTTGTTCACTGCTGTGCCCTTCCTGGTGAAACATTTCAATAAATACATTTCCAGATTGTAGCATGGTAAAAACCATGCAACAATCCACATTCTAAAACTGTGCTTTAACCCTGCTCGGAGGTAGGCAAGAGCACAGTTTTAGATCAACACTGTTGCTATAACCCATGCTGACATCAGTGTGGAAGTGATTTGTGCTGGTGCAGAACATGGGTTAAGACAACCCCAATAACTGAAATCTGTGTTTTTGGCTTGTGGCCCCTCTCTGGAGCCGTCCTAGAGAGGGCCACTACCCTTGCCATGCAGGCCCGACCACAGTTAAGGGGCCTGGGTTCCCATTGTTGATATTACTGGGGGTCCTTTCCCAAGATTACAAAGAAAATGGCAGTGCCACGCAGAGTTCATTTAAGTGGGTCTGATCTCTACCAGTACAACCCCTTGTATTGTCATTCCAACCCACCTCCCCAACAGTTGCCCCATAATGGATTTACCAGAATTGAACATCCCCATATTCCACATCGTCCATCATTATTTTCTAGTAATAACATGCTTACTAAAATCATGCTTTTTAATCAGACCTTTTTAAAATAGTAGCAACATAATTTATTAATACAGAGAGTGTTAGGATGGGGTAGACTAGAACAGAGGTTAAGCAACATTTTAAATATGCATTTTAAAGATTTAACATTTTCCCAAACAGCATTCCCCCTTTTGATTTTAACCCAAATCACCTTTTTATAATGTAGTCACCAAACTGCTTGACAATCTAACTGCTGCAGGTATTACCAAACCCAAACCCACTGGTACCAGTTCAGAATGATGCCCTGAATTTAGTCCCTGGGTACCTAAATAACAAGCTACAGGCCTGAGGTGCAGCTGGTTGGCTGGCGCCGGCAGTCCCACCTGAACCAAGAAACCCCCCACATGTTCTCCTTGATTGCTTTAAACCTTGAATTGGCTTTCAGAGCCAGTGGACTTGAACACAGATAACTCTATATTCCCCAGGTGCAGGGCAACTCCTGCCTTCACTCCCGGATCTGCTGTATTAGTCCTTGGATGGCACACATGATTGAAGTCCTGGGGTAGATGGATCAGCAGACGCAGAACCAGACCTGATGCTTAACACTTGAAGGTGTAGAAGCTGCAGCTTGGATCTTCAGCATGACCAAAGGTCTTGCAGCCCATCCTCCCCACCCTGGCTCACAGATGCCCGCTGTAGGGCATCATGCAAGGCCCACCAGCCACAAGGGACCCAGATACGGGCGCATCCCCATGGTCCAGCTCCCCTACAGGTCAGAGCACCCCAGCAACCAGGCACAAACCCACAATCCCTTCCCACCAATGGTCCCACTTGATGGGAGTCAGTGAGCTCCCCCACCTGGCACTGGGTTTATGATGGATTCTTCAGATCATTTCCATTCTTTCCTCAATTACCTGCTACAGTGTGTAGTCAAGCAGTCTCAGCTACCTTCCTGAATATCAGGCTCTGGGGGAACTGTGCAGAGTCTGAAAATCCAAGGGTTTACCACACCAGTCTCCCGTCTTGCTGCATCTCAGAAGCAGACAGAAGGCACTGCCCAGACAGCACCCACTCATCTCCCTGCCCCCACAGTCTTTCAACTCCAACACAGTGGCCACTCTTGTGCTCTGGCTCGCATACAAGTTCAGCAACTCTTTTTCAGAAATCCAACAAGAAAGTCCGTTTCTTGACTGTGCAGCTACCAGTTGACTCCAGACAGAAGAGGCTCTCTCTTCAGCTTCTTAAAACCTGGGTTCCAATCCAATGTTCATATCCATTTTCTACAATCCAGTGCTCCCTGCCAAAAACTAGTCCTTTAACCTTTCTTTCCCTTTTCCTGTAGACGCCTTGTCATTACCAGATTCAGGTAGAACCTTTTCCTCTTTTTTTTTACTTCTCTCATCAAAAATCCTTGATCATTCGTGTCTCACCAATGTGGCGCAGATGAAACTGAAGAGGCTTTCTCCCCATCCTCTTGACACAAATTAATCCATTTCATTAATCCTTTTTCACAATCCATTTAACCTTTACTCTGAAGACTTTCACTGCTGTGGTGCAGTTCTCCCTCTGCAGAGCTGCCCGCAAAATCCTTTCTCTCCAGATGGGGAAAGGCATAACCAACTCTGGGGGACAGACCACTGGCAGCCCCCAGGCAGCCCCCCTCACAGCCCTACAGCCCCACTTTCTCCCTTGGGCCTGGAGACCGCTTCCCTGTGGAGGGGCTCCCACCGAACTGAACTCAGAAACCAAAGTTCTTTCCCCTTGGGAGCTTTCTGGCAGCTCTCCATTGGCAGGAGCCACTGTCCCTCAACAGCTCACTGGTTGCTGAAAAAGGCGCCCAGCTTGTCCCTGGTACTTTTCCCCAAGAGTCTTCCCTGAAGCTCTACTCTTTAGTAGCCTTTTCCCTCTAATGGTGCAACACAAAATTTAGCATTTTTAGTTATTTTCCAGCCAGTCGCTAACACTGAAACTTGTTTTCCCCAGCACCAGACGGGCTGAGAAATGTGTGTAGTATAACAGCAGCAGGAATGAGGGATAAATGTTCTAGCTGTACCTGGATTTGTTGAGTGGGGGACCACCAGACTAGCAAGGATTTTTTTTAATTGTTTCCAGGACTGACAGTGTGTGTGTGCATGTGGGGCAGTTTGCTAGCAGGCTGCGTGTGTGCAGTTAAAACACGGTTCCTAGAATCATTAACTAGCACTAACCAGGCAGTGTGTTAGCACTTCCAGAAAGCATTTAATATACATGTACACCTTATATGCATTAGAGTAACCCCCAGTTGTATGGACATCTGGATGCAGTTAGTAATCCTGTGTAAAAAGAGGAATGGGGAAGGGGGTTAGGTCAGGGGAGACTGATATGGGGCAGCCTAGAAGAACAGACAGAGGGAAAGTTGACCAAAAGGAGGACAGGCTATGAGGGGTGGATAAGGGGCAATCTAGAGGGGCAGTCAGGGGGAAATTAGGTCAGGAGATGGAGGTTGGCATAGAGTGTTACAATACATTTGAGCTGTTACGTAACCTAGAAAGTGAGGAAGGAGGAAGTGGAAATGAGGGGAAAGAAATCAAGGGTGGAGGGAGGAAATTGGAAACATGGGGGGGTTGGGGTCTGGAAATTAGAAGGATAGAAATAGCTCCAATGGGGGAAGTGGGAACTTAACTGTTAAGCAAAAGGGGGGGAGGGATCATATAGAGAGCATGGAGGTTGAAGGCACGAGGGATGGGAAACCGGAAGATAAGGAGGAGAGGAAGGGGAGCCCCTCGAGGAAGATGAACCATACCAGAGAAGGGGCCCTAGGCAAAGGGGACCAACGGGAGCCATTGGGGGTAGAAGTATAAATATGAGGGGGGAGAACAATGGACTGGGAGTAGGGGAAATGATAAAGACCAGGAAGACAGGGACAGACAAGAGAGGGATAAAGGAGATACCCAGTCATGGAGGGGTCTGAGACAAGTGGGCATACAAAGAGCAGCAGGAAGGGGAAGGTGACAAGGGGGCATCTCATAAGGAGGAGGGAGGACTCCCAGGGGAAGGAGATAGTGAATCAAGGGGGGGAGGCAGGGTCGGGAGTACAAAACGGAGGAAATCTGAATGTCAAAGGGGTCTTTAAGGTTCTACTTCTGGGGGATTCCATGCTTAGGGGGATACACTGGGAGGGATGGGGAGTCACCACAGCCAGGTTAAGGTAGTACGTATCTCTGGGATGATGGTGCACAGGGCAAAGTTCCTGGTGTATGAGTTGGCTAGGGATTGTGGAGGGAAATCTGACTTCCTGGTGCATTTGGGGGATAAATGATATAGAGGGAAATAGCGTACTGGAAATCAAAGCTAGGTTCCAAGAACTGGACAGAGTATGTCGGGATAATGGATGCAACATTTCCTTCTCGGAAATATTGCCAGTACCAAGGGCCTCTGTGGAGAACAAAATGAAAATTGTGGAGGTGAATCACTGGCTTAGGAAGTGGGGTAAAGGAAGGGGGTCGGGGTATTAGGGACTTGGGGTGGTTGGGAGGACAAGGGACTGTATGCAAGGGATAGGCTTCACCTTAACCTGATAGGGAAAGAGGTCCTTAAGCAGGGGTTGGCGGGCTATATTCAAACTAAGTAGGGTTTAAACTTGTGAGGGGGGAGGGCTAAGGGAGGGGTAGACCAGAAGTCCCTACCTCTTGAGGAGGGGCCAAGCCTTCAGCCCCAAGGGGAGTGGGCAACAGGCCAAGGAAGGGCAATTTAGGAAGGGGGGAAAGGAGGTCCGATACATTTGGTATCCAGAGGAAGCATAGCAAAGGGTAGCAGGGACAAGGATTGGTAGTTGGTGCTTGTAAATGCCAGGAGCTTAGGAAATAAGGAGTCAGAGTTCCAGGCCATGTTGTTTGAGGGAGGGGTAGATGTGGCAGCAGTAATGAAAACTTGGGCCATCACAAACCACGACTGGGATTTAAATGTAAAGGGGTACATTATGCTTAGGAAGGATAGAAAGGAGGGCAGAGGGGAAGGAGTGGCTATGTTCATCAGAGATAGCATAATCATTTCCAAGGTAGAAGAGCCAGAAGGAAATGTGGAGACCTTATGGGTGACCTTGCATACCTCAGTAGGAGGAAAGGTCAAATTGGGAGTGGTTTATAGGCCCCCAGGGATGGGGGATGTTCTGGAGGACTGTCTGCTGGATAACATTATAGCCCAGTGTGAGCCAAAGGGGAGGGAGTGGTGTTGATGGGGGACCTTAATATGCCAGCTACAAACTGGGAAACCCTGACTTCTAAGGCGGCCAAGGAGCAGAGATTGCTGGATGGCTTTCAGGATGTGTTCTTCACTCATCATGTGTTGGAGCCTCGAAGAGAGGGGCATGTCCTGGACGTGGTCCTGGCGGAAGGGGAACTAGTGAGGGATCTGACAGTAGGGGTTCCCCTGGCTGGGAGTAACCATGACACTGTCTGGGTTCAAATAAATCTGGGGGGGATAGTTCTAGGACTTTGGCTGTGGATTTCAAGGGGGGGATTTTAGGGGCGTGGGAATGATAGTAAAGGACCATTTGAAGAGGATTAAAACTAGGATGGATGTTGAAGGGAGATTGGAGGTCATAAAATGGGGACTGCAGGAGGCAGTTAGGAACTGTGCAAAGGTGAAGCATAAGGGGTCAAGGTCACATAAACTGTACTGGTGGTCTAGGGAGGTTCAGGACACAGTCAGGGAAAAGAAGGCTGTATACAGAGATTACAAAAAAGTGAGAGGGGAAAGGGAAAAGGAAGCTTACCATACTGCAGCCACACAAGTCACCTGGATGGTAAGGAGTGCTAAGTCCAGTAAGGAGCAATGGCTGGCACAGGAGATACAGTGAGGGGAAAAGGGGTTCTTTAGATATATCAGGGAGCAGAGAAAGACTGAGGGCCAGATCGGCAGATTGAAAACAGAAGGGGTCGGTGGGTGGAGGAGGTGAGGGACTAGGCGGCGGTCCTAAATGACTACTTTACCTCCATGTTCACTAGGGAGGGGGATGGGGAACTTACAAATCAGGATCAGTTGGAGTTAGAAGGGACGGGGTAAAAACAGCAGAGCAAAAGACAAGAATAATCCAGGAAGGATGGGTATCCCAGGGGTTTCAAATCGGGATAAATCAGCCAGTAATGGGGAGGGCACAGATGATGAAATCCCCACTGAATGGGTGTGGAACACCCCTAGGGCCCTAAAAAGGAAAAAATCTCCAGGGCCAGATGGCATATATCCGAAAATTCTATGGGAATTGGTGGATGTGCCAGCTGAACCCCTGGCAGAGCTCTACAACAGGTCACTTGAGACAGGGATAGTGCCTAGGGATGGGAGAGAGGCACATGTGGTGCCAATCCATAAAGGGGGGTCAAGGAAAGTGACGAGTAACTATTTACCTGTCAGTCTGACATTGGTGGTGGGTAAAATGATGGAGAGTATACTGAAGGAACATTTGGGAAGGTTCTTGGAGGAGACAGGTTGCCAGGATAGTAGCCAACATGAGTTTGTGCCAGGTAGATCATGCCAAATGAACCTTGTGGAGTTCTATGAATGGGTAACATCAGAACTGAACAGGGGAAAACCTGTGGATGTGCTATTCTTGGACTTCAGCAAAGCGTTTGACTCGGTCCCACACAAAGGCATACTGGAGAAACTGAGGAGGATGGGAGTAGGCCAATTGATGGCCAGATGGATAGGAAACTGTCTGGCTGAGTGCACCCAGAGTGTAGTGGTCAGTGGGGAGATCTCAACCCCTAGAGGGGTCATTAGTGAGGTACAATGGTAGCCTTAGACATTGCAAGCTATTTCCAGATATTTTGTGAAATTTCTGAAGAGTTTCTCTCTGCTGCCCCTACTGTTTAAATGCAAAAAGCTTTTTGGGAAATAGCTTGCAGTGTCTGTGGCTACTACTGTACCACAAGGGTTGGTCCTGGGGCTGATCTTTTATAATGCATGCATCTCAGATATCAGAGAGGGCATAGGGTGTGAAATGAGCCTCTTTGCTGATGACGCCAAGCTGGGGGCGGTGGTTGGGGGGGGGAGCGGGGCCCTGCAGGAGGACCTGGAGACCCTGGAGAGGTGGTCTCACATCTGGAAATTAAATTTTAACTCTTCCAAGTGCAAGGTGTTACATCTTGGGAGAGGGAACCCCACACACGAGTACACCCTGGGTGGAGAGGTGTTGGAGGCAATGGCTGGGGAAAAAGATCTAGGGGTCCTAGTGGATCCAAGTATGAATAACTCCAAGCATTGCAGGAGGGTGGCAGTCAAGGCAAATAGGATTTTGGGCTGCATCACAAGGGGGAATTACCTCAAGGAGTAGGGAAGTGATTCTGCCACAGTACAATGGTCTGGTTAGACCACACCTTGAGTATTGTGTGCAGTTCTGGAGACCGCACTTGAGGAAGGACATACAGCTCCTGGAAAGGGTCCAGAGGAGGGCAACCAAGATGATATGGGGTCTAGGGGATTTTACATATAAGGAGAGAATGGAGGAGCTTGGCCTTTTGTCATTGGAGGAGAGGATGGACCGGGGGGAAATAATTGAGGTCTTCAAGTACCTCAAGGGAATTAATAGGGTAAACAAGGAGGGGATCTTTAGATTAAAGGAGGGGGGTATCACCAGAGACCATGGTTTGAAGTTGGAAGGAGGAAGGATGAATGGGGAATAGAGGAGGAAGTATTTCACTAAGAGGGTGGTGGAACTTGGAATGTGCTGCCTGGTGAGCTGGTTCTTGCTTCTACGGTTGAGGGGTTCAAGAGAGGGTAGGACAGGTATAGAACGTGGAGGAAGCAGGGGTGGGCCTGGCCCACGGGGCCCAGGATGAATGGCAAGAGAAACAGAACAGCGATAGGGGGGGGAGGCCTCAGTACCCTACAAGGGTCTTGAGGCACGAGCAGACTAGACAGACCGAAAGGCCTATTCTGATGGCAATTAGTATATTAGTATGTTAAAAAAAAATAGTGCCATGCTAACAGGTTAGCACTGCACAGAAGAATGCTTTTTAAAACAGTACCAGCCATGTTTATCACAGCGCAGTGCTAATCCTGTTACAGTGGTATGTGGGCCCCAATTTTCAGAGCCAGTCGTTAGGGTCATGCACTCCTAAGTGCTGCACCTGGGATAGCGCACACCTGCAGAATATGGTGGTAAATGGCATTCACTCCAGTGAGGAAGGAGAGAGAGTGACCAGTATGGTGTCACAGGGTTCAGTAATGGGACAAGTCCTCCTCAATGTCTTTGTAAGTGGCATAACTGAAGAACTTGAAGGGCAGATGTGCCTTTTTTCAGATGACACCACAATCTGCAAGAGCGTTGATAGGTGCAGATGGAGATAATGAGTAGGGACCTTAGACAATTTGAAGAGTGGTGCGGAACATGGCGGTTTGGGTTCAAAGCCAAAAAGTGTAAAATCAAGCATCTAGGACATAGAAACCTAGAGGTAGAGTATAAAATGTGGGGCAGGTACTGATGGTCAGAAAGAAGGAAACCTTTTACATAGCACTGTGCTCTGTATGCAGGAGATGATTACTTATTTGCATGGCCGTAGTAGTACATATGCACATGCACATGATCAGGCTAGCATCAGGGGATGCCGACTATGACACCCATCCAACCATGTTGTTAATAGCATAATGTTTAGCATTGCACTAACCTTCTGAAAATGGAGCCCTAATTGACTAAAAATCCTGTCCAATGCCTATTAAGATGTAGAAAGTAAACATAAAAGGGTTATCTTATCTAACTCTTTATGTATTGTTTTACCTTATTTTGCTTGCAAAACCTTTATCCATTTTAAAAACATTGTGATGTGTTACTTATAAAAACACAGTCTGGTGGGCTGGCCTAGCATCTTGGTAACTGTACTGCCTCCTATGCCAGTGGTCCAGTTTTGGGGGTGGACCTGGGTTCCACAGGGGTTAGCTGGGGGAAGATACAATTGAGCATCTCGGGGAAAGCTCTCCTCTCAGGGAGGGGGTGTGTAACCACCCTGCTCTTCAACATCCACCTAGCTGAGGAGGGCTGGCAGGGCAGTGGAGTTGCATAAGGGAGAGGGCTCAGGCAGGCACAAAGCAAGCATGTGCCTTTATATGCAATTGCATCATTGCATGCTTGGCTGCCAGGGGATGAAACCAAAGGTAGAAACCCCCCAATGGCAGACTGATCCAACAACTTGCCGCAGATTCTGCACTACTAACCAGGCTCTGCTCCTATCTGAATATGTGTTTCCTTGTCAATGGCCCTCTCCCTCATGGCCCCAACATGGGGGATGTGTGTGTGTGTGTGTGTAGGGTGACTCTCAGAGCAGGTAAGTCCTGGGGATGGTGGGTGATTGGGCTGGAGATGTCAGTGGGCAAGGGTGTCGCAGGGTGACTAAGTAGGTGAAAATCTCAGTGTAAAAAAAAAAGAAATAAAACTCAGTTTGAGAGCTCAAACCCCAAAACAGTCTGCGTATGCCTCCAGTGAGGTATCAGTAAAGTTATTTAGCATAGAAACATGCAAATTATATGCATATGCCAGCTAAGCTCCTGATGAGAACAGGGCACTGAGAGATTGTAGCAAAAATATATATTTTTGTTTCTTAACAAAGAAACTTTTATTAAATGAAGACTAGATCAAAACATAGTCCTTAGAGTACAAACTAGCACAGCTTTTGGCTTACACTATCACAGTTTCTGCAGTGCTTCCCAAGCATCCAGCTCAGATAAGTTGCTGTACTAACGCAGTATTAATTGCACATAAATCTGATCAAAAATCATTGTACTATAGTACATATTTTAGATCGGGATACACTAGAGACACGGAGAAAGAAAAGATTGGGGCAGAGGGCCTACATGGCATACCGGGATGGTGATGGTGCGCCATGTACCCCATACCAATGAATAAATACTCACTGAGGGTTATACGGAACAGAGGTTTGAAGTTACCATTAGTGAAAAATTGATATAGTCAGATGCAAAAGAGTTACTATCTGCCAAAGATTTGGAATGAATTGAAACTGGATGTTAGGAACGCAAGTAGCCTGGGACAGTTTAGAAGAGAGTTGTCATTAATGTGGAAATTAAATTGTCAGTGTTTAGGGTCCTAAAGAAATCGAACTGAGACTCTTGTGTTTGTTTGCATTGGTTATCGAATGTGTCCTTCTTTGTTACTGTATTATGTACTGTGATTGAGTTATGTTGTTGTATTATTATTTGTGGAACCATGTCCAAATTTTGTACCTTGTAACCATAATCTACACAGGACAATCTTGTAAACAGGGCATAACAGTCCTGATGATTAACTCCTGTCAAAAAATAAACATTTTTATCTATCTTTCTATATACATCTTCATTTATAGGATAGCTTACTGCAGAGATTTTTTTGTCTCTATTAGTAACATGTTAGGTCCCCTATATATTTATAACGGGGGAGGGTTCTTCTTTTTTGATACTACATAGTTTATCAAGTACTTAGTTTTTGCACGTGGCACTTTACATTGTATGAGATTAGTCTGATTTTTTATTTAGTGTTAGCACTTATTTCAGTGTAGGCACTTCAATCATTTTTTCGAAACAGTCAAATGGGTACCATGTATTGTCTTTTTAAATCTAATCTTTAAATATCTTGCTATACCAAGTCTCGCCAACCTTGAGAAAGCGCTGCTGCGTGAAAACATTTTGTTCTGAGTGAGACTGTGTGGGGAGGGGTTCACCTTTTTTGTGGCCTGTGACCATTTTTACAGTGGATGTTTTCTATTTTTCTGGATAAATAAAGAACTTATTGTTGGCATCCACGGTTCGTGTCCAGTGCATCTGATGATGGTGATTCGGTCTGTATCTACATGAGTGGAGCTCATGCTGCCATCTATTTTGTGAGTATTGTCTTGATTCTGTTGGCACCGGCCTACTACATTGCAGCCGCCTTGTAAAAGTGTTCTATTATGAAATATGTGCATTTTTTTTTTCTCTTTCACAATGAAACTTACTCGTGCAGCCTCTAGATGTTCTAAAATGATGTTCTACCACAGAAGGGTGCAATCACATTCTATGACCATTATGAACTGTGGCACAACGGCATTTTGAAAAGGATGGATTTCTATACAGAACAATGCTCTACTATACACTATAATGTGAATTTCACTTAACTTAAATAACAGGGGCCGGATTCTAGAAGGGTGGCGCAAGTTGCCAACAAATGCAACTTGTGCCACCCACATCTGCAACATTGACCCTGTGCCCTATTCTAGTAGGGGCAGGGTCTTCGCAGCTAAGTCCTGTGACTTGCGACATGTGGCCAGATATGTCAGACTGTGGGTGTATTTGGCAAGCATGTCACAAGCCGCAACAGCAGGGCGGCACGTCAACCCCCACCCATGCCCTGACCCCTAGTCTCCAGCCACAAATGCGCAGATACCCAGGTAGCCCTGGTAGTCTAGCGGCCCCCCCAACTGTATGATAATAATAAATAAGAGCCCCATAGCCCTGATAGTCTAGTGGCCCCCCTGAACTGTATTACATAAATAAATAAGAACCCTGTACCCCTGGTAGTCTAGTGGCCCCCCTGAACTGTATTACATTAATAAATAAGAGCCCTGTATCCATGGTAGTCTAGTGGCCTCCTGAACTGTATTACATTAATAAATAAGAGCCCCATATCCCTGGTAGTCTAGTGGCTCCCCTGAACTGTATTACAATAATAAATAAGAGCCCCCTATCCCTAGTAGTCTAGTGGCCCCCCTGAACTGTATTACATTAATAAATAAGAGCCCCATATCCCTGGTAGTCTAGCAACCCCCCCCGAACTGTATTATAATAATAAATAAGAGCTTCCCTTCCTGGTAGTCTAGTATTTACCCCTCAACCAACCATGCCATCCACCCAGCTGCTCCCCATGTCCCCAGCCAGCAACTGGCACAGCCCACCTCTCACCACCACAGCCAGCTGTCGATTGAGTTCAGTATCAGCGGCGTACTGTACAGATGCACTCAGATATTAATATCTGAGTGCATCTTTCAGTATGCACTGATACAGGACTCCAGTCGGCAGCTGGCCAGAGAGGTGGCTGTGCTCCAGCTGCACACTGGGGATGTGTGGGGGATGCTGAGTTGGCTGGCATGGCTGGATGGGTGGGGAGACCTGAGCTACCAGGATTATGGGGCTCTCATTTGTTCTTATAAGGTTCGGGGGGCACAAGACCACCAGGGCAGGCTTTGCGGCATATGTGGCCGGTGACTCGTGGTACAGGGCATGGGTGGGGGGATGGCAGTGCCACCCTGCGGGGCTTCTGCCAAAGGGTGTTTTGAGGGGCTGGGGGTATGGGTAGCCCTGTGGGTCCCCGCTGGGGTTTGCTGAGCATGGAGGGGTGGGAAGCCATGCACTGACCGCTGGACAGCCGATGGCTCTACAGGACCCCTGGGGGCATCCGTAAGTTATACCAGCTAAATGCTAGTGTAACTTACGTTGCCGGATCTCCTCTGGGGGGGGGTCCTTGTAGAATCCCGATGTGAGCACTTTGTGGCTGCCCTTCTAGAATGGGGCACAATCGCTGCTGTAAACCCACTAGCACCATGTCATAGTGGGGTTTATGCGGCGTAACTACTGTTCAGCGCAAGTGGCCTACGACATGTCACAGGCCACTTTGTAAAATCATGCATGTCATAAGTTGCTACATGCGCCATCTACTTGGCGCAACTGCAGTTACACCAGGCATAGCCCTTCTAGAATCTGGCCCCAAAATAACAGATTAAGACTTTGGTCTCTCTTTTTGTTTTTGTTTTTTTATCAGGTTAGGGTAGGGATTATAAGCACATTGCCTGTGGTCTAAAGAGATAGGTCCAAGGATCCTCACAAGGCAAACATTGCATTGGAGACCTAAACAGTGTTATTCACCTGCGATGTGAAGAGAGGTCTGTGGATCCTCCCAAGGTAAGTAGTGCAATCAGGACAAAAACAATGTAAGTTAGCTGAGTTACCTGCTAGCCCGTCTGCAGTACAGTATGGGATGCGTGAGCACACAGATCAGTTCCCCTTGGGAAAAATCTAAGCATGCATGGGCTAGTGGCTCAGATTATTTACCAGTGCTGTAAAAGGGCCAGGAAGAGTAGAGCAGTACCAAGCATGGCAGGAAAGTGGGGGCTGGGACTAGTCCAACTCTCAGTATGGGAGAGGAGGCAGAATTGAGCTGATAGTTTCTAACATTCACGTTGGCTAAGCTGCACCCTTTGTTAAGTGTTTTAGATGTGTACCTGGGGAACATGAGCAAGCTTCCTTCTGCAGTCCTGGAGCAGGGAGGGCAGGCAAAGCAAGGCCCTCAGATGCTGAAGTGCCAGGGCTCAATAGAGTGGCTGGAAGGCTACAGTAGGTCTGGGTAGCATGGGCAAGCTTCCTTCTGAGATCCTGGAGCAGAAAGGTCAAGCAGAGCAAGGACCTTGCACCTTGAAGTGCCAAAGTTTAACAGAGCAGCTGGAAGGCTGTGGTAGGTCCAGACTCTCCAACTGTACCATTTTTGCTGGTAAAATACTGGATTTTTAAGACTGGTACCAGATCCTGCCTGGATCATACCATGTACCAAATTTTAATTTTTGCCTCCTCTTTAAATAATTAAATTTTTCCACCGAAATCTTGTTTTGCTGTGAGCTGTAGTGCTGACAGTCCAAGGGGAGGTGGGACTCAGCATCCAATGGTCCCCATGGTAACCCCTCACTGCAGTGCCTGCCATTTTGTGGCACCACCAGCAGAGGGCTTGACTGTGTGACCACCCCCTAAAGCAGCTGAGAGTGCTGCTGTTCAGCTGCTTGCCCTTTCTGCTCTGAACATGGCGGGATGGACGTACTAGTCAGTCTGCCTGGAGAAATAACTCTAGTTCACTCCAGCCCAAGCAGAGCCATGGCAGAGGGCCATGAGACGATGATGGAGCGAGCGGTTGTCAGTACTCAGAACTCACTTGGGAGGGACTACAGAGCATCAGCATTGTCACTTTGCCCACCCTCACTGCCCACATCACACAGTAAGAGGTCGCCAGGGCTGGAGGCCACATCAGAAAAAACTGAGAGTGAGAGGCAGAAGGTAAGGATGGGATGTACCCCCCCAATGAAGACTGACTCACGGGCCCGAAGGTGAGGATAGGGACTTGAGTAAGCTTCAGGTCTTGCTGTTCTGAGTTCTCCCTAAGAAGTCACCAACATGTTTTTTTCTGCTGAAAGTAACTTAAATGCTCTGGAATGCCCTGCAGTAATGGGTCCAGGCTGCTCTAAGAACCACCAGAAATGCTATTTAGTATGCTGACAAGCACTGAACAGGGAGATAATGAAAGAGATAGCTCATGAGACACTAGACAGAGTGAGGAAATGCACTGAACTTGGTGGAGATGTGCTCATGACTTGTGCTTCTTAGTAGATAATGCATGAACTTTGAAGGGGAAGTTTACTTAGGAAGCAGTGTGAATTACTTTCACAATGAGTGAGCCTCTTATTGGTTGGCAATATGAGAGCAAGAACTTAAATCTAGGCGTTATTTAAGGCAGTTATGTAATATATCAATGGTCAGGTGACTGATTTTTTTATTATATAGATGGAAATAATGGGAAGAACTGTTTACACCTTTGAAAAAGTTTCATTCAAAGTCTAAGTTCCTTTGCTGAACTGTAAAGGCTATTTAGTTTCAGTCCATCTGATGGATCAGAAATGACAAATGGTCCTAGAAAAAACTTCACATTACAGCATGACAAATGTTAATTTTATTTTGTGATGACACTGGCAAGTAAGAAACATTAAGTAAACCTTTCTTGTCACACAGCAGTGACAGTATCTAAATTGTAAAATGTGCTTAGTTTGAACAAGTCATCTGGGAACTAGCGACCATCGAACAGTATGGTTCACAATAAACACAGCAATAGAGTCAAGCCATACAAAGGCAAAAGTACTGGACTTCAGGAGGGCTGACTTTGTCAAAATGGTTGAGCGCCTAAGAAATGCACTAGCAAATGGGCAGGAAGGAGGGGTGGAAGAACAATGGGGAATAATAAAAACTGCCATCACAGAGGTAACAAGCCTTTGTGTGAAGCAAATAAACAAAAATGATGTAAGAAACCACTATGGTTCTCAAAGGAGGTGGCAGTGAAGGTTCAAGAGAAAAAGAAAGCAATTCAGGAAGTACAAGGAATCACAGAAGGAGCAGGACAGAGAATTGTATCAGTTAAAGCAAAAGGAAGCTGGGAAGGCAGGCAGAACAGCAAAGGCCCGAACTGAGGAAAAGATAGTCAACTCAGTTAAGAAGGAGGATAAAATCTTTTTTAGGTACATCAGGGAGCGAAGGAAGTCCAAGGGAGGGATAGTGAAGCTTAATAAAGGGGAAGGAGGGTGGGCAGAGGGTGATTGTGAAAAGGCAGAGATACTAAATAAATATTTTTGCTCAGTATTTACAAATGAAGAGGAGGAGGTACCTAAAACAAACAATAGAAACACTCTGGATACAGAAGTTGATACCAGCCCATTTAACAGAAGAAAGGGTTCTGAAAGACTTCTTAAAACTGAAGGTGGACAAAGCAATGGGGCCTGATCGGATTCATCCTAGAATTCTAAAAGAACTAAGGGTAGAACTAGTGACGCCACTGACTACCCTCTTTAACAAATCATGGGAGGATGGGGTGGTACCTGAGGACTGGAGGAGGGCAGATGTGATTCCCCTTCACAAAAGTGGGGGCAGGGCAGAAGTAGGAAACTACAGACCTGTTAGTTTAACCTCAGTGATAGGGAAAATGATGGAATCACTTCTGATGTAAAGAATTGTCGAGTACCCAGAGGCCAGAGGGGCACAGAACCCAAGACAGCATGGATTCACAGCGGGAAGGTCATGCCAGATGAATCTAATAGATTTCTTTGACTGGGTGACCAAAGTAGTAGATCAGGGAGGGGCTGTGGACATGGCCTACCTAGACTTTAGCAAGGCATTTGACACAGTACCACACAAAAGATTAATATACAAGTTAGCCAGCCTGGGAGTGGGTCTCAAGATGATAGCCTGGGTAAAGAATTGGCTGGAGAATAGGACACAGAGGGTAATAGTAAATGGAGTCCACTCTGAAGAAAGGGGGGTTACTAGTGGGGTACCGCATGGTTCATATTAGGACTGGTCCTCTTCAATGTCTTTATAAGTGACATTGCAGAGGGACTGGAAGGAAAAGTATGTCTCTTTGCAGATGACACAAAGATCTGCAACAGAGTTGATACACAAGGTGGGGTGGAAAGGATGATAAGGGACTTGGCAAGGTTAGAGGAATGGTCAAATTTATGGCAACTTAGATTCAATGCTAAGACGTGCAAGGTAATGCACCTGGGAAACAAAAACCCAGGGGAAGAGTACACAATGGGGGGTGACATACTAACAACAACAAAAATGGAAAGGGACCTGGGGTAGTCATATCAGATGACTTAAAGGTGGGCAAGCAATGTGAGAGGGCAGTAAGGAGGGCTGGGGGGATACTGGGATGCATAGGGAGAGGCATCACCAGTAGAAAACAAGAAGTTGTTATCCCTCTGTACAGACAGCTGGTGAGACCCCAATTGGAGTACTGTGTGCAGTTCTGGAGACCCAGTCTCCACGAGGACATAGACAGGATGGAAGCTGTCCAGAGGAGGGCAACAAAAACGGTGCAGGGTCTGCACCGGAAGACATATGAAGAGACACTAAAGGAGCTTAATATGTATAGCCTCGAGGAAAGGGGGCATGGTAGAAACTTTCAAGTACCTCAAGGGAATCAACAAAGTCCAAGAGGGTAGCATATTTCAAAAAGAGGTGTGCAAGAACAAGGGGCACAATTTGAAGATGGGGGTGGCTCAGAGGTAATGTAAGGAAGTATTTTTCACAGAAAGGGTTGTGGATGCATGGAATGGCCTTCGGAGGAGGTTGTGGAGTCAAAACAGTGGTTGAATTCAAGCATGCATGGGACAGTCATAAGGCAATTCTAGGGGGGTGGGGGAAGAAAGAAGTAGGCTGCTGGTTAACTAGGATCTGCAGCTTATCCATTAGGTAGGGAAATGGGCAGACTGGGTGGGCCAAGCGGTCCTTATCTGCCGTCAAATTCTATGTTTCTATGTTAACTCACTTTTCTGTGCAAATAAAACTTTGGTGGTGCTTGTACTATACTATATTTGTTATTGCAGGCTAGCTATTCTTCTGACAATGAGAGGTGAAACATAACTGGCAAAAAAATGGGAAGGGGACACCCTTCCCCGCTCACTGCAACAAGAAGTGTACCTATTTTAATCTAAGAAATGTTGGAGGATCTGTAAGGTCTGGGGAGACAAAAGTAGCCAGCAGTCACAAATGTACAGTGTGGGGAAGAGGAGGGTAGAAAGGGGAGGGAGTTACAGAGTAAGGGAACTCAGTGGGATTTGCATCTAGTCACAGGCTCAAACACATAATGCTACACAGTGCAGTCTAGATAAGCAGAGTAAAAGCTCATTACTAAAGCAGTTCATACAGTGCTAATAATTAATTGTACATGCAGTTCATGAAGAGTAAATCCACTGTAACATGCTAGTTAGTCAAACAAATGCAACTGGGACAGCAAGGCATTCAGTACCCTTAGTATCGGAACTACACCTATACTGATGAGTATAAAAGCAAACAAATTTGCAAACTAAGTAGGAAATCATGGTACTTTTTTTTTGCAGTTAGTTTCTTTCTTTCTCCCAGGTGGCACTTCCTCTAACCTGATCCCCCAGCCCTGTCCTCCGCTCACAGCCTACCTTCCACTGTCTTCCACGGCTTGCCCCCATGGTGAGGTGGCGGGGATCCTTCAACCCCCTGGAATGGATCCAGTGTGGAGGTTACCGCTATTTGTGGGAGCAGGGCCTGTGGGGATCAGCTGTCATTTTGCCATGCCCAGGACTCTTTTCCACTTTTCTCCCCCTTAGGAGAGGAGGGGTGCAATGATGCTGTAGGGAGAGAGCATGCACATATCCGTATGCGCTCCTCCCTGCATCTGCCTCCACTCCTCCCCCTCTCTGAGCATCACTGTGCTATCCCCCAGCCACTGCTATGGGCCAGTTGACACTGATTGCTGGTGGCCCCCCCCACCCCGAAGAAGGAGAGCAGTCCCTCGGACGCTCAATCCTTCTCCCCCCCTGCCGACCCACTGCAACCCTTGTTCATTTCCAAACATGGGTCGCCGGTGATGTGTGAGGTAAGGTGCCCAGCACCTCAGCCCTCAGCACCACTGGGCCAGCTAAATCATGGTACTTTTTATCACAAAATCAATCAGTCCATTCGGCCGACATACAGTATAAGGGACTTAAGGGAGCCTTAAGGGTGAACACAGTGGCCAGTTTCCTGATTGGTGCCAAAACTCTGGCTAAGCTGCACCCTTTGTTCCGTGTTTCAGATGTGTACCTGGGGGAGCATTGGCAAACTTTCTTCTGGGGCCTTGGAGCAGAAAGGGTGGGTAGAGCAAGCCTCTCAGACCCTGAAGAGCTGGAGCTCAACAGAGTGGCCAGAAGGCTGCGATAGGTCTGGGGAGTGCTGGCAAGCTTCCTTCTAGGGTCCTGGAGCAGGGAGGGTGGGCAGAGCAAGGTCCTTGGATCTTGAAGCACTGGAGCTCAACAGAGCAGCTGGAAGGCTACAGTAGGTCTGGGGAGTGCGAGCAAGCTTCCTTGTGGGATCCTGGAGAAGGGAGGGTGGGCAGAGCAAGGCTCCCCCGACCCTGAAGTGTCAGAGCTCAACAGAGCATCTAGAAGGCTGCAGTAGGTCTTCTGGAAAGATCCTGATCCATGTCTTCATCTCCTCACGGTTTTATTATTGTACCTCATTGATTTGTGGCTTATCCTCAGTAAGTCTCAACTCTTCGGACATCAGCATATCCAAAATGCTTCAACCTGCATTCTCTCTCACACTAATAAGCATAAGCATATCTCCTCCATTCTCCATGACCTTCATTAGTTCTCTTTAGTTCTCTTTCCATTTCCGGATTCAATTTCCAGATTATTTCCTGATGCTTTTTATTGGATTTGCCCCAGATAAACACACCAGCCTTATCTCTTTTTTCTGTACTCTTTACTCTTCAGATACTCACTCTCTTCTCAGTACCATTGCCTTAGCTTTCCACTATTGGTAGGTGATAGGACCTTCTTCTTGGCTGCTCCTGCCATCTTGAATGGGTTACCAATCTGGAGAGTAACCAGGATTTCAGAAACTGAAGGCCCAGGCATAGGTACATACTGCTTAAGTCAGCTGCTGATTTTACTACTTGGTCAAAATGTTTGAACCCAAGTGAAAGCCTAAGCCTTCAGACTATGGTCTGGCTATTCCCCTGCCTATCTCTCTTTATCTAATTACTGCCCCGTACTTGTCAAATCTTAACTACAAACCATCTTTTCTCCCCTATACTTTATATCAAGTCACTTAACCTCCTTGTGCTCCCAGGTCGCTCCTGTAAAAAAGCTTTCAGCTTAGTGTGCTATACCTGGTTAAAAAAAAAAAAAAAAAAACTAAATAAAAAAACTAAATATCAGTCTCAATCTTTTCTCTGATTTGAATTTCTTCTGCTCTGTTTGATTAAATATCTGGCTGGCATCAAAACCATTGCTGACTACCATGTATCTAACGGTGTATATACAATCTAAAAATGTTCATGTATTGCTCTGTCTAAATTTTATATTTCTGTATAAATATCCCATACATTTCTTTTCACTGTATTTCTTATGTTTATTGCTTTTTCAGTGAAACATTGGAGATACAACACCTAAACTTCTCTGGGCATATTGATGCCATCCAGAAAAAACTGTGCCCCAAGCTTTGCGCCTTGTCCAGGAACCATAGCTGCATCGCTCCTACAGCTAGGTGTGAACTTATTCAGAAGATGATACTGCCCATTTTCGACTATTGTGACATAGTCTATGGTGCTGCCCCTAAGTTCTCCCTGGCCAGACTGGACACCTTCTTCAATTCCCTCTGCCGCTTTGCCCTGAATGCTCCCCCACCCACCACTGCGATCTTTATCGTGCCTAATCCTTCCCCTCTCTTACAAATAGGTGACTCTCCCACTGTGCTAAATTCAGCTCAAAACACTGGTTGGGTGAGCTCCCTTCCCACCTCACCTTCTCCTTTATAACCCCACCCCCATCCTCCCATTCCCTTAGATCAACCAGTTCCTGCACCCTGGTAGTCCCACGCAGATCCACCCTAATTGGCCAATCTGCTTACTCTCACTGCCTCCCAAAAATTTTGAATTCACTCCCCCCTCAAATTCACACTTATCCTCTGCCTACTCCATCAGCTCTGCCCTCAATAATTACCTTGCACCTAGCTGCTCCTGCCATGTCCCTCCCTAATTCCCTCCTCTAAGCCCTGGATAAACCCTGCCCCTCTACCGTCACCTTCATTTTACCCTGTGCACCCCCACCCTCCAAATTTCTAGCTCTCCTCCCCTTCCCCCAAATTACTCTTCCTTACTGGCCTTCCTTAATCTCTCACAGAATGTAAGAGACCCCAAATACTCTCCATGGGTCCCTCTTCTACCCCCCCAAGGGCTTGTATCCCTCATCTACTCCCTTTCCCCACCATCCCTCCACCTCACCTCTCCCTCTCCTTTCCCCCTTTTCTTTCATGTAAGCACTTGTTTGCTTATTAACCCGGCACTTATTATTGTCCATTCTTTCTACATATTATGTGCAACACTGTTTTAATACTGTTTGTAACACCTGCCTCACAACTGTATGTTAATGTTGATCATGTAACTTGAATGTAACTTGAACACAACTCTTTCACCTCCCCCCACCTCACCACACCCTCTCCTTTCCCCCTTTTCTTTCATGTAAGCACTTGTTTACTTATTAACCTGGCACTTATTATTGTACACTCTTTCTAGCTATTATGCACAACACTATTGTAACACTGCTTATAACACCTGCCTTACAACTGTATGTTAATTCTGATTTTGTAACTTGAATGTTTAATGTTTCACTCCTATTGTACCTCTTCCCCCCAGGTCGCACCAAGAGACAAGCGACATGTTGCTCAGTGTGCCTTCCTCGTGAAACATTTCTATAAATAAATAAATAATACAACTTGTAATAAAGACATACAAAAAAGTTGTATCATACCAAAAGAAAACATTTATCACAAGCTTTACTTGTAAGTCTGTAAATTCAAATGGATTGGTGGGGGTGGGGGACAACAAGTGGGAAAACACAGACCTGTATGCACAGGATAGGTTGCACCTTGGTAGGGAAGGCTTGCACATACTGAAGCAGAGTGTGGGGGAGTTTATCAAAGAAAAATATAATTTAAACTAGGTAAGAGGGGGCAAAGGGGTGGGAATTTACCTGGAGAGGGATCCTTTGGACCTCCCCCCACAGAAAGGCAGGAGCCAAATTCCAGTAGGAGAGGGGATGGAAGGGAGGGTAAAGGTGCAGAGCAGATAAAAGCAAAATGGAGGGTGGTATCATTGAATGCTAGGAGCCTGAGGAACAAAATAGCAGAGTTGCAGGAATTGATGGTGGAAGGGGAGGTGGACATAGCCGCCATCACCAAGACATGGGCAACCCAATACCATGACTGGGACCTAGCCATCCCAGGTTTCAAGCTATAAAGGAGGGACAGAGATAAAGGAAAGGGGGGTGGCCATCTGTGTTAGGGAAGGGATAAAGTGTAATAGGGAGGAGCGGTAGGAATGCAGGGCGGAAGCCATATGGATGCAACTACACAACCCAAGGGGTAGTATGGTTAGATTGGGGGTAGTATATAGGCCTCTGACCCAGAAGAAGGAGATTGATGGGGAGCTGGGGGAGCAGTTAAGAAGGCTTAGTGGCCAAGGGAGCACTGTGGTGGTTGGGGACTTTAATCTACCAGGGGTGGATTGGAACATCCCGGCTACCTCATGTGCCAGGGATCAGATCCTCCTGGAAGCCTTCCAGGATGGCTTCATGACACAGAAGGTAACAGAGCCAACTAGGGAGGGGGAACATCCTGGACTTGGTACTGGAGGATGGGGAGCAAGTCAGTGATGTTGGGGTAGAGGATACCTGGGGGGAAGTGACCAATGCATAGTGTCATTCTCAATCAAGCTAGGTAAGGAGGTAGCCACTACAAAAACTAAGGTCCTGGACTTCAAAGGGCAGACTTAGGCAGGATGGATAGTATACTGGAAGGGCACAGAGCTAGCATCTGCCCTAACATGGACACTGAGCAAAAGTAGGCGCTCATCAAACTGGGCCTGACTGAGGCCACTAGCACATGTGTAAAGACCCAAAGAAAGAAATCCAGGACAGAGAAGCTGAACTGGATGAACAGGGAGGTAGGGGAGAGGGTGAGGGAAAACAGGGCTGCCTTTAGAACCTATAAAAGATCCAACAGAGAACAGGACAGGGAGGAATATGTGAGGAAATCCATGAACGTGAGTAGAACAGTAAGGGCAGCCAAGACGTGGAAAGAACTAAGACTAGCGCAGGGGATCAGAGAAGGTGAAAAGGATTTCTTCAGGTATTTACAGGAGAAGAGAAAAGGTAAGGATCAGATTGTTAGGATCAAGAATGGCAGTGGTTGAACAGAAAAGGGGAAGAGCAGGCAGAAGTGCTCAACAAGTACTACTGTTCAATATTCACCAGTTTACCTAAGGGAAAGGGTGGGGTGGGAATAGCGGGGGAGGAGATCACAGAGGATAGGTTGTTAGCTAGACCCAGATGTGATGATCTCACACCTTCAAACCCACTTTTCCAAACTTCACACTTGGTTCTTCAATAAAGGCATGGTCCCAAACTCTAAAAAAAAACAAATTCATCATATTTTCTGATCCAAGAAAGCTTTCCTTCCCTCATCTAACCCTCAATGATAACCTTGGTGAGAGCATCAAACAAGTAGCATAATTTAAATACCTGGGCATCAATCTAGACCCACACATGCCCTTCAGCAACAAAGTCTCTTATGTTATTAACAAACTACACCAGAAGCTGGGGTTACTTTATAGGACTCGACATTTCCTAATCCCGAGTTATGACTTTGCCTGGCCTGCTCCCTCCTCTTATTTATTTTGCGTAATGGGTCCATCATTTACACTCTACCTGCTGCCTCTGAAATCTTCAACAAACTTAGGTCCTGCTACAACAGTGCTATCCATTTGTCACCGGGTTCCCAAGGAGGACCCACCATTGTACTCTTTACAAGGCCTTGTACTGACTTCCACTAGAAGAGCATTTCAGCATCAACAAACTCTCCTTCTTTCACAAAGTCTGTCTGGACAAACTACCTCATAGCATCTTCAGTCTATTCCCAAAGTTCTCCCCTTCCTGCATGACTAGAGTAGCTATGACCAGTGTTTTCAACATCCCTTTTTATCACATCGCTCTGATGCGAAACTCTGTCACCTACACTGGGACTAAGCTCTATAACCAGCTCCCTCCCTTCACTTCTGGCATGTACCTCTGCCAATGCCTTTCAGAGCTTCCTCAAAAGCCACTTTCTCTCTCTAAACATTCCTGCAACTGCTCTCCCTCCACTGGAGAAAAGTGATGTCAACTCCCACTTGTCTGGACCTCACCAGGGTTCTCCTTACTCACCCCTTGTGACAGGTGCCCCAAGGGACACATGAGGCCCTGCTTTACATGAAACTTTATTTTACCATATATTCCTGCTCATTCTGCATGCAAAGCAACTCAGCCTTCTACACCCATATCCTTATTTTATCTGTATTAGAACAAATTGTTAGACCTAGCCATCCAATTCAAGTTTAGTGATGTATCACTATATAAGGTCTTTCTACTTGCACGGTGTCTCAACCTTCTGCACTCTTAGGCTTATATCTTATTTTATCTGTATTTGTACTAGTTTTTGATCTAGTTGATCATATCAAGTGTCAGTGATGTCTCCCTGTATATATTATTAAGTTTCTGTATTTGTACATGTACTGTATCTATTATTTTAAGTTAACTGTTAGTAAACTGAATATTTGTGAAAATGGGCAATTTTGCTCACATATCTTTCCAGTATGAAATAAATAAACTTGAAACTTGAAGGGTGTTGAAGGGCCTTAAGTTCTTGAGGGTAGCTGAAGCACCTGGGTCAGATAGAGTTCATCCTAGAGTCCTGAAAGAGTTGGTAGAAGTTCTGGCAGGGCTGTTGGCGGACCTGTTCAACACCTCACTGAAAACAGGGTGCACGCCTGGGGATTGGAGGGTGGCACATGTGGTGCCCCTCCAAAAGAGTGGACCCAAGGGTGAAGCAGAGAACTATAGACCAGTGAACCTAGCCACAATTGTAGGAAAGCTAATGGAGATTATCCTCAAGGGAAGGCTGGTAAGATTTCTGGAGTATACTGATCTCCAGGACAGCAGACAGCATGGGTTTGTCTCAGGCAGATCATACCAGGCAAACCTGGTTGACTTTTTTGATTGGGTCACATGGGAACTAGAGATGCAGCGAAGTTTCAGTTCACCTGCATAGTGAACTCGAAGTGGTCCACTTCAAATTCACGTATCACTACGCAAAATTTCCATTAAAAAGTCAAAATTCACCTAACTTCATGTTGTCCACTTCAAGTTCCAGTTTGATAAGGTGAAGTTGGTAAGAAACAGGCCACCGATCACATGCCTGACTGTCTCTGCAGGTCCACAGGTCAAATGATTCAGGGAGGCAGTTAAATAGGCAGGAAGTCAGTATTTTGCTTTCAACAAAGTCTTCCTCAGCACCCACAGCAGTAGAATGGCTTGACTAATGGATGCAGTTTCACTACTCACTGTCTGTGTGGCATGTTCAAATGACCTCAAAATTAATATTACTGAGTCCATGAGTCTGCACTGTTCAGTTGTTATAGACATTTGGGCCCCTGAACTGTCACGGCTGGTGTGCATAACTAGGTACTTGGAGATGGCTTTGCACTGCTCATACAATTGGTCTGCCATGTAAAGGTTCGAGTTCCATCTCATGACAACTTCAAGCTTGAGGCAGTGCTGAGGGAAGTTGTTTTGAATCTGCAGCAGCCTATGTTGGTTACGGGTCTTTCCAGAGCATGCAAAGTGGGTACAGATGCAGTGTGCAACAGTCAGCATTTGCTTTATTTCAGGGTACTGCAGAAACTCCTGTACCACAATATTAAACAGCGGACCATGCAGGGAACCTTCACAAAGCCACCATTGCTGATACAATTAATAACATTTGATCCATTATCACTAGCTAAGAAGCTAGCTTTTAGGGACGGGGGTGCAGCCACTCATAAATTTCTGTCAGTAGCAAGTCAAGTATGTTTTCGCCTGTATGCGACACTGCTACACTGTGCATTGCAAGTGTGGCATGCTGTCTACTGTGATGAAGGTTGCTACAACCACAGTCTGACTTATTGCGCTGCTATCCCATCCCACCATCACAAACACCACCAGGTAGCTGCACCAATGTGCAGTAATACACAGATAGGAACTACTCACCATTTTGCCACTTGTCCACATATCCATGCTTAAGTGAATGTAAGGTGAGGCATGCCTTACAAACTCTGTCACCATCCGGTATAACTCAGGAACAGCACAGGTGTAAAAGTAGGTCTTGGACAGGATCTTCCATTTAGGACAGGTGTGTGCTGCAATGCGCCAGAATCCCACATTCTCCACAAAGAAGAATGGTAAACAATCAGTTGCCAGCATTTCTGCAGCTGCAGCATTGAGTTCATGAGCAACTGCATGATTTGGTGGGTATTTACTGTTCCAGGCAAAAAGGCTGTGCAATGTGGGCTACATTGTTTGGTGTTTTGCACATAGCGTGCCAAATGTCTCTCCTCTGTGAACTGACATGGATGGGGTACTGTACATTTGACGTGTGATGGTGGGTGCACATGTGACAAGCCAATAAATGTGATTATTTTACCTGTTTTAAGCACAGGGATTGATGTATTAGAATTATTACATGGACCACTGCTACTCTGACCACTACTTGAACATTCAAAATCCTCCTCCTCTTCCTCATGCATGTAGTAATCCTCTGGTGTTATTTCACTACTTTTACCGACATGACTACTTACACTAAAGGAAGCGGGTACCATGCTCACCAATGTGGCTGAGGGGGAATGCCCCACTTAGGTATTAGCTCCCCTCTGGTGCCGAGTCTACAGTGGATGTGCCTACTCTTGAGATGAGTATGCTGGCCCCCAGTGACCAGATGGCTACACTTTTTACCAAGCTTCACACATGCTTGACAAAACTGACAGATTACCACTGTTTCATCACTACCATCTTGTAAGAAAAAGTCCCAAACTAGGAATTTTGATGCCTTTCTCTTCATATGTCACTTCTGGGTTGCATATAGAATGGCAGTTTTGGTGGCAATGAAATGGGGTGTATTACATGAATTCAAACAAATGCTAAATAAATAAATAAATAAAATCTGGTGTTGTGCACACTTGGACTTTGACTGAACATCAAAAAACTAAAAGTCACAAAACTATACTTTGTTTTGCGGGGGGGCAGCTTTAGCTACACAGACAGAAGCAGGGAAAAAAATTCCAGACAGGCTGAGAAATTCAGAGTACTGCTATTGTGGTGCCACAATAAAATGCGTATTAATTTACTCAACACACACACATTAAAGGTCAGCCACAAAAACTTTAACTGTTCAGTAAACTACAATACAGACAGTCTTTAAAATGACTGAAAAAATGCCCAGCAAACAGAAAAAAAAAACTATAAAAAATTATGTAAACTTGTATTGTGTGTACCTAAACACACAAATAATAAAAAACTAGCCAACAAAAGTTGGAAAAACTGCCTTTCTCACTAATCTCCCATCTACACCACAGATCGGCCCCTCCCTTGAAGTACACTTTTACAGTGTCTGTCACAACAGAGGCTGAACATATTAAATTAACATTAAATATTCTCACAAAATCAATAAATGCTCAATGATATAAAAAACGTAAGGGTTTCCTACACTCGATGAACTAAATTTTGACACAAATTATTGTGGTAGGAATGTGTTTTAAAAGGTTTTCTGATGGTTTGAATCTCAGAGCACTGAGAACAAACTGTCTACAGCTTTCCACTACACACACTAGGCTGAACTGAGGCTGAGCAAAACAATGTAGAGCCCATGTGACTTTAAATACCATGAATCACTGCAAAATTCACCTTAAAGAGCAAAAAAACAAGGCAAAGTAAAGTGAAGTCCATAGAGAATACTGGGACGAGTGCTGTTTAACATTTTCATTGCTGACAGAACAGTAAGGTCAGTCTCTTCGCTGATGACACCAAGATTTGTGTGGAGGTTGATGGGGGATAGTAAAATACTCCAGCAGGATTTGGCAAGACTGGAGGAATGGTCTGACACATGGCAACTTTGGTTCAACACCAAAAAGTGCAAAGTACTGCACTTTGGAGCAATGAACCCTGGAAATAGTTACAGATTGGGAGGAGTGCAGTTATCCACATCAACAGAGGAAAAGGATCTGGATGTACCAGTAAAAGGGGAAATCAATCACTCAGCCCAGTACATGAAGGCAGCAGCAAAGGCCAACAGAATGCTGGGGTGCATCACAAGGGGAATTACTTCTAGGAGAGGGAAAGTCTTTCTGCCCCATACAGGGTCCTTGCTGAGGCTATACTTGGAGTACTGCATGCAGTACTGATGCCCCTACTTGAAAAAGGACATCAAGCTATTGGAGGGGTTACAGAGCCAGGCAATGAAAATGATACTGGGATTTGGAGATAGACCTTATGAGGACAGACTGAGAGAACTCGATATGTATTCCCTGGAGGATAGAAGGGAGAGATGGGATATGATTGAGACCTTCAAGTACCTGAAGGAGTATTTTAAAAGTAAAAGGTGGATAGGAAATCAGGGGACACAGTTTGAAATTGGAAGGAGGCAGATTCAGGAGGGAAATGAGAAGGCATTATTTCACTGAAAGGGTGGTTACAGGGTGGAACACAGTGCCGGAGGAGGTGATATCCCTGTGGACAGTGAGCAGCTTCAAAAGGGGGTGGGACAGGAAAATAGGGAGGATTCAAACCATGAGGGGCGAGGTAAGTGTGAAGGAAACAAAGGCAAAATTGGTGGGGGGAGGCAAGGAGACGGGAGCAGCTGGCGTATAAAAGGCTGAAGTGCTGCACACTCGAGCAGGCTAGACAGTAAGGCCTGTGTGTGCTGGCAATTTCATATGTTCATATGTTCGTATGAACACTCACAATGTTGGTCAGTAACGTATTACTTTAATGAGTACTTTTATGATACCTGAGTGTAACTGGTAATACTAACTGATTAACTGGAATGTAATAATAGATGACTACAAGATAATATCTGTTATCAAGTAGTGCTGTGCAGAATGCAGAATTCTGTCAGCAGAACTCTGGTGGAATTGCAATTCTGCTCTCAAAATGCCTGGGTCTGTAATGCCGCACGTTTTTGTTTGTGAAATAATGGAAACACTGTCTATTTCAATTCGATTTTACTTTATTTATAAAAAAGCACTATTAATCCTGATCATACCACTTGTGCAATAGAACGTAATAAATATCTTGCATAAAAATGATTCAAACAGTCCTTCAGCAAAATCAGTAATCAGGAAAAGCAAGGTCGAACAAATATGTTTTTAGAGAGGTTTTGAAGCCCTCCACTATTCTATTGAAAAATTGTGGAAACTGGAGAATCTTTCTGTTTTCTGTACGGTTTCACAGCAGCTGGTGAAATTATGCATTTTCTGAGATTTTTTTCAGCAGAAAAAAATCCATATTATTTCAGAAAAGCTGAAGAAGTCAGGAGCAGAATTTCACCGTTCTGTATACCACTATTAGCAAATAACACATTACTGTAATTATTTCCTATTACTGTACTTCCATCAAATTGCTTCTACCCAGTCAGAGACAGGCAAATCTCACAGCTCCTTAGCTCTGATTAGTCCTGCTGACTCTTCAGTTTGTGTCAAATTATCATAATTTATGCCCTGATGTATGGGGTGAGTCAGCAAATTGTTAGTAACTAATTTATCAGAAAAGTGCTTCGTATTTTGAAAAGTAAAATGCATTTCATTAACAGTTGCAGTACATATTACTTTTTGTAGGCAAGTAATCACCTCACATGTGAGTAGCCTGTGATGAGGGTGACTGTGATTGAGCGCTTTCAAAAAGGGCGACTCAATGACGGCACCTGTGCACAGGCCTACCAGACAGAGAGGGTGACTGGAGAGCAGGGTCAGTCAATATAGTGACAGGATGTCACTATATGTACACGTGTGATGGGGGACCACACCATGCAATAGGCTGAAGGGAAGTGAGGGTTTGTGGGGTGTAGTGCGGTGGTGGGCTGCCAAGATGGCTGTGTGGAGTGGTGAGTTGGTGGCAGGCTATGGTTGGGAGGGTGCTGGTTTGGTTCTGGGTGTGTGCTCCTTTTTTGCGGCAGTCTTGGAATTTTACTTTTTTCCTCTTTTTGCACTGCCCCAACATGCACCTCCTCCCGGAGTTGAGAATCCTTTAGTAGGGAGGTGCGGGGGACAAAGCCCCATGCTGGGGGTGCAGGGGGCACAGCCCCTCTGCATAAAAAAAAACAAAACATTCAAGTCTCTGGCACTGTTTTGCTGTGCGCTGGGTGTGTACATCGCCGAAACTAATTTTCAGTAATGTACACTAGCTCTAATGGCGATCACCTTTCTGCGATCATCATTATCACATGGAACCAATATGTGTTCTGAGTAAAAGGACAGTGAGAGGAAGGCGGGCTGTTGTGTCAATCATAGGATTCAAATGGTAATATTTTCATAAAAGAGGTGAAAACATCCCAGTGATCTGACTGGCCAAGGCTGTCATGTGACTATTAGGTTGTCACAGCTCATGGAGGAAAGCTTCATGCTTCATGATTCACAGTGCATTAGAAGTGGCGATTTGGAAGTATAGGGATAATGAATATCCATGGATAATGATCTTAAGTTAATGACATTAGAGTAAAGACAGATATTGTGCATCTTACCCACCATATTTGAAGTAAGTAGAGATGTACTATTACTCAAAGGACTGAATATGGAAAGCAAGTTCTGTAGACATGCATTATGAGCTGATTCAGGTCAAAAACTGCTAAACAAATATAGGGCAGTCAAACTGAGCACCAGCAAATAGTGCTGGCAAAGACAGTGGGGTGCAGAAACAGTAACTGGGTACAGTCCTTACTCTAGAGGTAAAAGACATAACCTGAGAGCAGAGATGGGCGAAGTCTGCAAAATTCGTGAAGTGGCGAACTATGCCACTTCACTGCAAAGTTTGCCAGCTTGGTTTTTTACTTTGCACATCTCTACTAAGGAGGACAGAGGGGTGGGGGATGCAAGTCGGTAGAACAGAGGGGTGGGAAATGCAACTCTAGGGGAGAAAGTTGGGGGGAGTGACACTGAGCACATAAAGTGGAGAGTGCAGCAGGGAGGGAAGTCAAAGCGCTCATGATCCGATGCACCTCCCTTAAATTATATAATCAGCTCCAGAGGGGGCAAAACTCTGAGGAGGAGGAGGAAAGAGAAATTTGGAATGTGGGCAGATGTTGTCTTTTCACCTTTAACTACTTGAGGAGAGCGATCACAGCTGTGGGGGGGAGTACAAAACTCGATGGAGGAAGGAGAAAGTCAGGATGTGGGCGGATATTGTCTTTTCACCTTTGACTATTTTGGGAGAGTGATCACAGCTGCAGGTACAGTGCTTCTAATGTACCATACTATGCTTTCCCTGTAGCTGTTATCACTCCTGCTCTTTTCTCTGCATGGTTTTTACCACACTGTTATTACCCAGTGGTTTTGACTGGCTACCTTATGAGGTTATAACAAGCAAACTGCATCTACCCATTTCAAAACAAATAAGGAAATGGTTCTGTACCAAAAGAATAGCTGGTATATGAAACTGGGCAAAAAAAATTGTCCCTACCCTTTCTTCACTATAACAGTTTTCTGGCATCTTCATTTGGTTCTAACATTTTCTACTTCCACCAAAATGAAAGTAATTTATAAATGATAAATTATAAATGTTTTTATTATTTTTTTCTCAAGAAAAAAGGTGTCTGCAACATTTGCCTTAGAAATACCATTGCAGACCTGGTAAGGGGTAAGAATGATAAAATGAAAAGAACTCATGGTTCATAGCATAGGCGGTACATAGAAAGTAAATTCAACAGGTATCTCTTTCTATTCTAGTTATTTGCAAATGTTGACCAGCAAAAGCACACTAAACTATGATACCTTGTTTCTTGGTACGAATGAGAGTGGGAGGGGGGGTAGAATGGGCCCGTTTTATTGACTAGGGAATGTTGGCTATGACACCGAAGAAACTACCCTACTCTTGCAGTGATGAAGGAGGTGGAGGTGGGGGAATAGATGATAGCATGGTTTAGATTTAAATTTGAAATATTTACTTTCCTTGTGCATTTTTTTCCCTTTTCTGTCTTGAATGGTATATTTCTGGGTTTTGATGTCATGACATCCTTTTATGTGTTATATAGTTCTGGTTTTTAATGTTATGATATCTGGTGTAAGATACAGACACTTTTTTTCATGTTTTGTTTTTGCTATGTATATGCTTTTTTTTTCTTTAAATTGCTCTACTCTTTTTGGTTTGTTTAGGATGGTGGCTTAGGAGCATGACTGTAGGATTTTTCTTTAGGAGATTTTGATTGCCTGTTTTGAAAAAAGAGTACCTGCTAACAGAATATTTTTGTATATTTCATTTATTATGGCTGTGGGCAGAGCCTACAGCCATCTTGCTGTCTGTAGCTGGAAAAATGGAGTATCATGGAACACCTTTTTGGAGTTTTCAATGTATCCTTACACATCAACAAGTCACTATGCCAACTGAAATAAAATACTCCCTTCTTTCTGTTTAAAATGTCGGAGACATAACACCAAGCTGCTTATCAGACAGACATTAGGAAACTGAAACAGCTTGTTAAATATTGGTTGTCTATTAAACTGGAGATTTGTTTACCCCCTTCAAAATGCAACAACTTGCACATTTAAATACTTAGCATTTAAACATTTTCTTGCTACTAGCTTCAGTTGTGCAGGTATTCTCTTTCAAGAAAGATTCATACCTCATAAATGTCATCCTTTTTCAGCAAGGAATCTCCAAAAAAAGATTTACACTGTTTTTGTAACCTCTTACAAAGCTATCTGATAAGCACTGTCTCAGACATATGCCAGGTCTTCTGTGAACTATCCATTCCAGGCTAAATATATAGCAATAAGTGAGCATTTTTTACTATGCATTTTCAGAAAAAACATTGAGCTACAGCAAACACATTCACATACACATACACACACACACACACACACACACACACACACAACACCATCCTCATGACCACAACATTCAAAGTAAATACTGCAATCTAATATGTTATAAAACAATAAACTGTTTATGTCAGTGAACACAGTGAAGTTAAGTTTACAGTAGATTTCCTTTAAATATTTCTTATCCTATATTTTGTATCCTGGATAGCGCAGGGGAGATGCTACATCTTATTGTCATAGGTTCTTCATTTACATGTTTTTGCACTGCATTTACTCAAGATGTCCCAGATTAGATGCAAGATCTTGTTTTCAGTGGGGTCTAATTTTACTATTTTTATAATGTATTTATTCAGGGTAGCCTAGTCCAGATGTAAAATATTGTTTTCAGTGTGTTTTGATTTTACACAATGCAGCATAATATCATGTAGGTGTACAGTCCCACTGAAAAGAAGATGTCCTGTCTTCTGTGAACTATCCAGGCTAAATATATAGCAATCAGCAGACATATTCTATGAAAACACAATGCAGAAATGTGTAAAAGGAAGACCACATTAAAAATGCCTCTCAGCAGATCTGCATTGTGCAAATTATTTAGAAATAATGGGTAAAAGCATCCCAAAAAAAAACTCCACAGCCATTTTGGCTCTGACCAGAATTTGTTTATTTTTGGTAAGGCTCTTTTAGAGTTAGCTGCTTTCTTTCTTTGATTTTTTTTTTTCTTTTCTTTTCTTTTTCCTTTTTCTCTTTCTTTTTTAAAAATGAACATAACAATATTTATTTGATTATGCATTTTGAATGTATTGTATTTGATTGTTTGGTTTGTTTTCTTTTAATAAAATTCTCATATTCTTTCTTTGATAAGTGCCTTGGGATCATTTACTTCCATGAGCACAGTGACCAGAGATGGCAGAAGGTACTTTGGTTTATCCTCACATCTGTAAGACAGCATTTCGCCAGTGTAACACCACCTTGTACTGTACTACAATGTCTGTTATTGGTATTATCCCAAGTACCTGGTGTGGGGAAGGAACCAATGATCATCTGATCTTCTGACCCCAGAGTTGAGTGTGCTGCCTACTGAGCCACTGACACTAATGGTCACTGATGCTCGTATGTTTATTAATTGTAGCTGACACTAACTTTTTGGAAAAACATTGTCATTACACTGCTGCTTTAATAGTAAAAGTAAGGCGGAACCAAAATCAAACAGTCAGTTAATGGGCAGCAAGAAACTGAAATTCCGTCACTGAGTCAAGGGAAGCAGTCTCACTGGGCTTCTGGTCTGCGTCTGCTAATAAGAGCTCAGTATAAGCCTCAGCATGTGTCCACACAGTTCAGCACAACCGGACACTCTGGTATTGAAATATAGAAACACATAAAATTAAAAACATAGAATCTGATGGTAGAAGGAGAATGATTGCCCAGAAAGTCTGCAAATATTTATTACTGCTTTACACTCTGACCTAGTGCTCTGGTAAGTTATTCACACTCTGTCTCCCTTTCTTTTTCATCCCCCTCCTTGGTTCCCCCAAGTGGGACTATGAGTCCCTTAGCCTTGCCCTACTTATGTTTGAACTCATTTAGGGGTTTTGCCACATGACCTGCACTGGCAGTCTTTTCCAAGGCTTCACAATGCTTTCAGTGAAGAAGAACTTCCTCACAGCCTTTCAGAATCTACCCCTCACCACTCTCCAGTTGTGCTCCCTCATGACTGTATCTCTATTGCAAACAAGCAGAAACTCACCATTTATCCTATTTATACCCCTTAGGAACTTATAAGTATCCCTCATGTCCCCACTCTCTCATTTGTCCTCCAATGTGTACGTATTCAGGGCATTTAGCTGTTTCTCATATGATTCGCCTTGCTGAGCCTAAATCATTTGTGTGACCCTTTCTGCAATGACTCCAGTCAATCCTTTCATTTCTCAAGTGACTCCAAAACTGGGCACAGTACTTCAGGTGAGGCCTCACCAGTTATCTGTATTGAGATAGTATCACCTCCCCCATTCTACTGCCAAACCCCCCTACCTCAACACCCCAGCATCTACATGCTTTGCCATAGCCCATATTGCACTAGCTACAGTAGCTTGGCAGTGTGTTTTCTTACATAAATCATATGATTTGCAAATATTGTACTAATAAAAGTAAACATTTTAAAAACAAAAATTATTTACAAGACAATGACCCCTATTTAAAATATCTAACAATTCAGTTTTCTAAACATGGGTATGGGGTATTCTTAGGCTTTATCTTAGGGGAGGATCTCTTAGAGTTCTTCCCACACCAGGCAACCTCAGCACAAATGATTTATAAATCCAATAATACAAAATGATATTATTCATGCAATAACTGAGACTATAATGATTAGAAAAGCAAGTGTGTTCACAATCTGTGCAAACTATGTCATAGAAATATGGAAACATTACCTGCTTGCTTGGGTCATGATAAAATTGTCTGGTTTAGATTGTAAATTGCTGGCTGCAGTCTAAGGCTGTTGTTTATATAAACTAGAGGATCTCTGTTTTTATTGGTGTATCATTAAATTAGGATGCAGGTTTCAGAAAAAAACAACGTAATCACTAATATCTCATGGGGCAGTGTAAGTCAGCCCACTTTACTACATCCAAAATTGGCCTACTGTATCCTCTTGAGAATCCCTGTAACTGACAGAACTAATGCTGTCTTGTGATTACATTTATAAATCCCTAAAAGGCATGATTTTCTAAATAGGCAATCTTTGTGAAAACTGTGTTAACCAATGCCATGTTCTTGGCTTAAGTGGATGTCAGTGCTGCTAAAAGAGGTACTGTGTAAGGTATATTTAAATGCTGGGCAGCGTTATAAAGGGCATAGAATATCAAAGAGGTAATTAATAAGGCACTGGTAAAGCCACGCATGAACAATTTGGTACATAAAATGGAATCTGGTCACTATGCATTAACTTATTACTACTTTTTGTAAAGCAAAACTTTTCATAAAAGTCTGGGGTGGAAATAATTAAGAAACAGATGGCCAGTTTACCGAGGTGGCTGGGATACGTTTGATATGAATGTAAGCTCTCTGATACCCATCCACATGGCACAGCATCCTCAACCTGGCCACTGCATTCTGCTGGTGAGGGGACACATGTTGCTGCAGGGGGAGGCAAGGGTGGGCAGAGTGGAACAAGATGACAGGCATCCAATCAGATGCCCATGCTGGTCTACAAATGTATCTCTGACATCAAAGGAAGCAGGACATGTCAGGATATTGCAGTCCTCCAGGATTGCTGTATCCCTACCAAACAAATACAGGAATTTTCTAACATAAATGTGGCCAGGGATAGTGATACTCCCAGCCTGCCACAGAGGCTTCTAAGGATGAGAGCTGGAGAAGGAAGGGAAAATTGGGCCTGAAATTGGTTGCTGTGGCTTGCAAAGGTGGGGGGGGCACATACAGTAGCTTCCTTCCCTCCCTCCCTCCAGTGGTTCTCTACACCACTGAGAATGTTGTGATGAATGGGTGTAGGCCCACCCACTCCTCCCTGTGCTGCCGCAATATCACCCTCTCCCACATAGTAATGCATGCTGTTTAGAGACTGGGTCCGGCAGCCCTTGCTATGGATGCCACAGAGTGCCCAGATGGGAGCATCTTGTACATAAGGGGCACTCTTTGGATTTTCCTGGCCATCTGCACATGTGGACAGATTGGGAAGTCCCTGTAGATAGTCCCTAAGCACTGAAATAACATAATTTAAAGCATTGTGAGCCTGACAGACAGGGGTTCAGTTAATTTATTAACATAAGTCTAAAAATTCCAGGAGTTCAAATCTGGTAGTCATTTCAATTTTTTGGAAGTCAAAATCCTTCCAGGATCCCACTTTTGGAAGGTAGTATTCTAGGATGGGCAAATGTATGAATGTTAATATAATAAATCAGTAGTAAAATACAATTTCTTTTAGAAAAATCCATAATTTCTGACTTCCATGCCTGCAATTTTAGAAGTGATCAAATTGTTGATTTTACATCTGGAAGTCAATGACATCCTACCTTTTTATTTTGGAAGTGTTTGCCTTATTTTTGGAAGTCAAATACTCCCCAAATGGACTTAACTGAAGCCCTGCTGACAGATCAGAAAAGGTACAAGAGTGAAAACAGCATGTTGTCACAACCCCAACATGGTAAGCCTGAAAAAATCAGCTTTTACTGAAACACAGTTTCTATTACTAGTGTATGCCTCCAGTAGACACAAATCAACCTATATTTTACATTTTGCAGCATCCGTTATTCATATATCCCTCTTATGTCCTTACATAAACACACATATGTCTCTTTTTTCTTTTCTCTCCCCTTGGACTTTACAAACAGTTCTGCATGTAGCCACCCATAAAACAGCAGGTACTCCAACTGTGTCATGGCACAGTGCTGGTTTTACAGAGCAGAGTGATATACAGTAAAACCAGAGATTGATACAGATACAGATACAGAAAGTGAATGAGTGCTAAGCAAATTTGAATTGGGAATGATACAGCTCATCCCTTCCCTGTAAATACTTGGAAAAAGAAACTCCATCTGATTAAATACATATCTGTGACAAAATCAAGTATGTTTGAAGAAGTAGACATACAGTATGATGACTTTAAGACTGGGGGAATTTAGAACAATGTTAAGAAGTACTATAGTATAGTAGTTTCTATCACTTTCAGCTGTGCTTTTACAGTGTATTATGGTTCCTGCATGACAACTGTCACTGAACTGCACAGTTTCATGTAGAATTCTGCAAACTGTGCAGGGTTCTACAGCATTGGGGTGCCACTATACAACACTACTCTGAGAAGAAGGTGGAAATGTAGAATATGGTCCCAACTGATGGGTTGACATCTGAAAATCTTTCCACTTTCAGGCTAATACTTGACACATACCTTGTAGAACAAATTCTGGTCAGAGCCAACATGGCTGCTCCAGAGAGGTGAGTCTAAGTGAAAACTACTCAAAGCTCCTGCTGCAGCTGATGGTGTACTTGCACCAGTTCAACAAATCAAGAGGAACAACAGGCGTGAGACTGCAGTCCAGGAGTAACACCAATTTGAGGAAGTAAATAAAATCCAGACTGGATTAATACCTCCAACTGCAGAAACATTTTATAAAGTTATAGCCACACAAAAAGCGCTGTATTTATCTAGCGCTTCAGATATAAACTCTGTTATGTTCTTCATCAGGGAGTCCCCTAATGAAGATCTGAGTTTAAGTCTAAAGCAGCAGCAAGGCATAAAATAAGTGGGTTTACATCTCAATTTGCGACCCAAGATTAGAGAAAAGTGAGATAACTTGTGGAATGATTAGTAATCATTGCTAATCATTCTGAACTGGCCCTGTGTCCTTTAAAAATTTCCTTTTTGGCATTTTGGGCCATGTTTCTTTAAATTTTATTTTTGCTTTGTTTGTTCTGTCCTCCTCCCCTGCTCCCCTCCTGATTGGCCAGCACTGTTCCTGCTCCCCCACCCAGTCTCTGCACAGGAAAAACGTTACAGTATCTTCTTGCAGCATGACCCCAGGAGAAGAGCAAACAAGACCAGAAGCTCCAACTGGAGCAAAACTTAAGCAAGATAAGTTCTAGCTTCCTTTTTTTTAATTGTATTTTTTTAGCTCATTGGTGGTGTCTGGTAATGAATTTCTTTCTGTGTGTGCAGGGAGGAGCTACACTGAGCAACAGGGGAGCTGAGGAGGCTGAGATAGTGTGAGAGGGGACCAGGACCAGAGGAGAGCCATGCAAAGCATCTTGGTGGGGCGAGCAGGCCGCATGATGCAGATTCCGTCAAGCAACTGGAGTGGAGGAGCAGCACACAGCTGAGCAGACAACTACAAAAAAACAAAAACAAGTACAAACTTTTCAATTTATTAATTTATTGTCTGGAGAGCCTGGAGGAGTGAACTCAATGGGAGGGCATGTGGTAGGGCAGTGGCATGACTGTGGGGGGGCGGCTCGGGCAAGGCGGGCACCTCGTGGGATGGGCCTGAACTGGTGGGCAAAATGGAAAGGAAACAACAAGAAAAGTAAATGTGAACTAAGTAATTACCCTGCTTGGCAGAGATGAGAGGGACAACAGAGTGGTTTAAACAGTTTTTGTTTTGTGCCCAGTCCAATGCCAGTAACTGATCTGATAAGGGAAAAATATAAATGTTACTGTTTTCTTGCAAACTGTTTGGGAACAGAAAATAAATAAGAATTTTGCCCTGGTTTTTCCAGGGAGTTCTGAGGGAAGATGAAACAAAGGGAAAAGCAACTTGTGTGACTAAATGTGGCCTGCCTGATTTGGCAGAGATAAAGGGACAACAGTAGTTAAACAGTCTCATGCCCAGCTTTAAAATGGCCAGCCTTCATTGCAGCAGTGATGATGGAGGATTAAGCAAACAAACTGTCTTTTGACTTGCAAATAGAAGAACATTTTTTGGGAATAGAAGAATTGTGTCCTTGTTTACTCCAGAGACTTCAATGAAGGGAGGGAAGGAAAAGAAAAAATTGTGACATTTGAGTAATGGACCCTGCTTCTGGCAGAGATGAAGGGGACAACAGTGGTCATGCCCACCCTGCCTGCTTTATTTTGTGCCCAGCCAGCCCTTTTTTACAGCAGTGATGATAATAAGAATTATGCCCTGATTTTTCCAGAGTTCTCAGGGGAGAGGAAACAAAGAAGTAATAAAATAGTGTACAAGTCAAGTGCCCTGCTTTGGCAGAGATGAAGGGGATAACTAAAACAAAAATACCTGCTTGCTGCTCTGCTGCACTGGGGAAGTTGTAACTCTGAAGTGCCCTGCCCATCATGGCAGAATTTTAAGGGGACATTTAAGTAATAATATATAAGACACTTAGCCTTGCTGCCAGCTAGCTTTGCTGCAGCAGGGAAACTTTGGGGAAGTGTTCTGTTCACAACTCTGAAACTTTCAAGTGTGTGCCCTGCCAATGGCAGAGATCGGTGTCAAGTAACATGCTGCCAGCTTTGCTGCAGCAGTGAACTTTGTGGAAGTTTCTGGAGAGTGTGTGCCCTGTCTATGCAGAGATCGGGGACAAGTACATAACACTAAGGTGCCATGTTGCCAGCTTTGCTACAGCAGTGAACTTTGTGGAAGTTTCTGGAGAGTGTGTGCCCTGCCTATGCAGAGATCGGGGACAAGTACGTCACACTAAGGTGCCCTGCTGCCAGCTTTGCTGCAGCAGTGAACTTTGTGGAAGTTTCTGGAGAGTGTGTGCCCTGCCTATGCAGAGATTGGGGACAAGTAAATAAGACTAAGGTGCCCTTCTGTCAGCTTTGCTGCAGCAGCGAACTTCGGGGAAGTGTTCTGTTCACAACTCTGAAACTTTCAAGTGTGTGTGCCCTGCCTATGGCAGAGAGATCGTGGACAAGTAACATAAAACTATGCCCTACTGCCAGCTTTGCTGCAGCAGCGAACTTCGGGGAAGTATTCTGTTCACAACTCTGAAACTTTCAAGTGTGTGTGCCCTGCCTATGGCAGAGATCGGTGACAAGTAACATAAGACTATGGCCTGCTGCCAGTTTTGCTGCACCAGTGAACTTTGGGAAAGTGTTCTGTTCACAACTCTGAAAATTTCAAGTGTGTGTGCCTTGCCTATGGCAGAGATTGGGATAAGTGTAATACATGAAACTACTTGGGGGGAGGCTCAGGAGGTCACAGCAAATCTACAACTGCCAGATGTATATATTTTTTTCAGGACAGACCATTACAGTGCTTGATGTGTTAAGTGCACAGTTTGACAGAATCTTACTTCGCTAACTTCAAACTTTTTAATAATTACAGTTCAACATGGCTGGTGGAATAAAATTAGTAACTGCAGAAGGATGGCACAAAAAGTGTGATCCAGACAAAACTGGCTACAGATAAGCAATGAGGGAGACTGTGCAGTGTGTGTTAGTTGCAAACTGTGCTGTCAGTATAGAGATGAGCTATGTGGGTTGAGGAACTTCAGTGGGGCATTCATTGCAGGGATAACAGGCCCCCAGCTAAAAGTTGACACCATCTGGAAACATCCTCAGACATAGCAGCACAAGAAAGCTGTTAACATTTTGAAATTTGGTAAAACATGGTCACCACTTGAAATATATCACCATACCACAATTGGTAAGTTTAAAGTAATGGGGGGGGGGGTAGGATGATTGGACCCAGAGCTAAATAATTTTAATTTATTTGCAGGGAGAGCTTTCAGTAATGCAGAGGATCAGCATAGAATGGTTCTAGGCAGGCTGATGGAGATCCTGTATATGATGGCCAAAGAAGACATCCCTTTTAAAAAGTTTGAATTGATAGCAGAACAAGAGAAGCGCCATGGAGTTCATTTGGGCAGTAAATACATTAACACTGTTAGTGTGAAAGAATTGACACTATGTATTGGCAAGAACCTAGAGGAAAACCTGCTGTCAACTGTAAAAAATGCTAATTATTTTTCAGTTCTTATGGATGGTAGTACTGATAGTGATGTAATTGAAAAGGAACTGGTTTATGTAATTTATGTTAATCCCAGCAATGGTCACGTGGAGACAGAGAGGATTGTGTAAGAGCAGTCATACACAACCGGGTTATTCTTGAATCGAGCTGTTTCCCTCGTAACAGTAGACCTCGAGAGCAAAGCTCGAGAGGTCTCCTGTTAACAGGGAAATGGCGAGATTCAAGAATAACCTGGTATGTGTATGACTGCTCATACACAATCTTTTATGGCATATGGGCAGTCATGTTTACGATTCGGATTAAAAAAAATGCCCAGAATGAAAGAAAGAAAGAGTTTCCTTATCTGCCACTATTCTGCTGCGCGACTTTCCCCTTCACGGATCTCACTGCAGTCAAATCAAGGCTGATTGGTGGCTGCAGATGACATTTTCTATTTGTCGCTTTGCGGATTTAGTTTGTTTACTGCTGCTTTTTTTTTGGGATGGGCGTAATGCTGTTGACCGCTGCTGTTGTCTCCATTGTATACCAACTCAGAACCATGAGGCGTCGAGACAGGCAACGGCAACCGCTACTCGAGGGCTTTGAGGCGCGAGACAGCATTCCATTTTGTTGTGCTGCACTACTGATGTACTGAGTGCAGCACAACAGCCAGTATGACGGAGTGAGTGCAGCACAACAGCCAGTATGACAGAGTGAGTGAAGCACAACAGCACTATTACAGGCATGGATTTCCATGCTGAATAACGTTCCACCATACACTATTAAATTTTTACGAATTAAAGCAGTATCAGATGGCACAAGTGAGGGACTCAAAAATCTCCTCTTACACATTCCTGCAGAAAGTGGCCTTAATGTAAAATAAATGGTTGGGTTTGGGGCTGATGGGGCAGCTGTCAACGTAGGTGCAATACGGGGTCTTGCTGCACTTTTAAGGGATGACCTACAGTGGTTGCTGTTCATTGTTTCTCACACAGATTAGAATTGGCCATGAAAGATACGTTTAACAGTATAAAAAATGCTTGTGAAAACTGGCCCCATTATAGTCTATGGACCATGCCCCTGCTCCGTTCTAGTGCTGAAATCACAAAACGTGCCACTGTGGGGGTGCGACTCTATATAAAGAAGTAGGAGCATTTTGTCTACCCACTCCATGGTAGTTTTTTACGAGTGTAATTTCTAGAAAAATAGTGAGCCAAAAATGAACTTAATGGTTGCTTGGATTAAGTGCCTGGTAAGCTTTTGTTTATGTTATGGGGGAGTGAAAGTTTACAGAATAGAAACCTGCTTTTTAAAAAAACAGCTGTTAGATTTGGTGGAAAATTAAAGAAACCGTTATGTGATGAAATGGACTACACTATCTGAACTTAAAACTGTAGCATTAAAACTGTTTGCATGAGATGCTTTGTGGGAAAAATAGTACCTGAAATGTTTAGAAATAAACAATTCTGATTAGCCAAGAAGTATGTCATAATTTATCATTTTGAGTATAGATGATGGTGGACGGCCAGCCATGCAAACCAAGCCTGTGTTGTCACCAAACTCAAGAGCAGTCAGAACCCTGCTGACAATGCAGGCTTGTTGTATATGTGATGGACAAACACTGTGATACGCTTTATTTTTTATCTTAAAAAATGCATTGTTGCCGCCACACACATGCACACAAAAGGCACATAATTTGGGGAAAATGTAAAACTAATAAACCTACACTCGACTCAACTGCTAATACTCCTTGCCATGCTACTGCGAGTTTATTTGCCTTTAAAATCATTTCAAAAAAAAAAAAAAAACTTACTTCATAAAAAAGGAAGACCTGGGTGATGAGTGAGAGCAAGATCTGTACTTATGTGCTTCCATTTAAATCAGCACAGATTCACACAAATATGTTATAGTGCAGATCGTGATCATGCTTGTTTTCCAGTTCCTTTCATTTTTATAAGTAAAATTTTTTTGAAATGATTTTGAAAGCAAAAGACTATCAGTGGCACAGGGTGGGGCATTAACAGCTAGGTGCAGGGTGGGTTTATTAGTTAAACTTAATAAAAAAATAGAAAGTATGCTGTTTTTGGGTCTATGTGTTTGCATGTGTGGTGAGGGGAGACAACAATTGTGAGAAAAGAGCACAGGTGGCACTGATTTTCCATGCTTATTAAAAAATGATTATACCACAGACAAGTCCAACAGCATTCTATGACATTTGTCCTGAGGTACCAAAGCTTTTCAGTTTGGATGGAAAGCCATGCAGAACAGACCAAAGAGTAAAAAAGCATGAGGCACACAGCTTCACTGACTTAAATAATTAATATAAATAACTTGTTTGAATACAACACTTTTTAAAGAAGGCAACACTGTAGCAGCTTGCTATGAATACGTGAGCTCTGTGGAAGGCCTCCCTTACAAGCTTTATAGTTTGATTAAGAGGGCCTGCAAGAGCTGCAGCGTAGAGTAGAAGACCAAAAATAAATGGTCACACAGATCAAAACTACGCATAGTAGGTCTCCCTAAAGGCGTGAAGGGGAAAAACCTAGAGATAGGCTTACAGCAGTGGCTAGTAAAGCATTTAAAGTTGGAACCAGCAGCCCTAAACTTTGAAATTGAAAAGGCACATCAAGCAGGCCCCACACTTAAGCCAGGAGATTGCCCCGTCGCTGCCTTTTAAATATCTATGGTATACGGATGAGGAAGCCATGCTTCATGCTGCCAAGTCCTAAGGCACTATTTCATTAGAGAACAGCCAAGTGATGATATTCCAAGATTACAGCAGAGAATGACAAATGAAAAGGCAGAAATTCAAAGACACTAAGTCTCAACTACACTGTACGGGCTGGAACTTTGTGTTTATTTACCCTGATAAATCCCAGATTGGCTGGCTTGGTAGACCTCCCCGATATTTTATTAACTACCTAGAAGCTGAGCACTTTGTTGAGAAGGGAAGTGCAGCCCAGAAGGACCACTCTCAGGCCTGCTCTACTGCGCCAGCAAAAAAATAACTCTGTCTTTAATTCTTCTGCTGTATTTTGAAATGGCTGTGCTGTCCAGTCCCACTCCTATACCCAGGGAAAAGGGTAATTTTTTTCTTGCCGATGGCCCTTTAGCTGAAATATCAGAAATGACTATTTTTATTCAATTAGTATCAGTCTTGGCCTGATGATGGATGGGGAACCAATGGACCTGCTGGAGATCTCAGGGGATTCTTTTTTTTTTAACATTATTTTTATTGAAAAGTTTCCAATTTTACAACAGAACAAAGCACACACAGAAACAGAGTCATGATGACAGATACAGAGATACATGTTGACATAGGTATACATAACTACTTTTACAGATGTACATATATAAATATTATACAAACATTGTTCTATATTGCTACTGTAGTGGGTGTCATTAACCTCACCCTGACTATTAACTTTATCTGTCTCTTCACATTTCAATCCCCCCTTTGCCTTGAAGGACTGGTGTCCTGTTTGTGCACTCCCCTCTTGGATGTTGGGGGACATATGTAGCTATCCAACATTGCCCTGCATTTGAAGGTATGCTGACCAAATGTCTGCATATATAGGCAGATTGCCTAGGGCAACATAGGACATACTGTCCTGGGATGCTAGTTGGCTGAGTGCCTGCTGCCACTCATTGAAGGTGGGAACTTTAGGTGTTCTACAGTTTCATAAGAGTACTCTTTTCAGTGCAATTGTAGTGGCTATCCCCATTGTGTCAGGTGTTTGTTCCCCTTCCAGCTGGGGGGGAAGTCCTATGACTGAAGGGCCCATCAGTGGTATGGTGCATAGGCAAAATAGCACTACAGTATGCTATGACTTGGTCCCATATCGGCCTGATCTTAGGGCAATTTGATAAGATGTGTGTGAGGGTCCCAGTGTCCTTATGACAGCTCCAGAACTTGTTCTCCTGCAGTACACCTACTTTGTGTAAGTATGCAGGTGTTCTGTACCACCTGTGCAGAATCTTTCGCTGAATGAGTTGTGCTTTCGTGTCTCTGCTGGCAGTATGACCCCCACCTCAGCATGATGTCCAGACAGTCTCTGGGATTTGGACGCCCAGCTCATGTTCTCGCTCTGTCCTGAATTGGTCCATGACTGACGGGCCTTCATCCCACATTTATTGGTATATATTCCCTGCCTTTCCCCTGTCTTTGAAGAGCCATGTGTGGATAAGTGACTCCTGCACTCCCAGGGGTGCTTTGTTCTGCATTTTTATTGCAGTCGTGACTGCTGCTCAAAGTTGGAGATACTTCCAGAAATCTGCTTGTGGTACCCCATGGACATCCTTTAGGCCAGGGAATTTATTTATTACCAAGGATTTGGGAATGCACAGATCCTGTACCATCTCAAGTCCACCCTGTAGCCAGGTGGGCCAGTGCATGGGTTTGCAGTCAATAGTAATGGTCAGGTTGTCCCCTAGTGGGGCCCATTGGTTGCACAGCTGGTTGACAGACAGGGATCAGCACAGTTTTTTCCAGTAGTACACAGGTATGGCTATTGTGGGATGGATTAGTTCTTTTCATGGGGGGTTGGTGTACTGTAGGAACCAGGGACGCTGTGCCCCAGTGAGAGTGTCTTCCAAGCGTATCCATTGCGGTGGTATTTTCACTGGTTTTGGGCACCACTGTAAAGTTTGTGCTGAAATAAAGGTGAGATGGTATTGTGTGACGTTAGGTAGGCCCCAGCCTCCATCCTTCCAATGCTTTCATAGTTTAGCACAGCTGAGCTGAGGAGGCTTTCCTTCCCACAGAAATCACCCCATCAGCCTGTTAAGGTGGTGGAACCATATGTCTTGTATGCGGATGGGGATGTGGACTAACAGGTATAAGACTTTTGGTGCCATCATCATCTTAATGGGCGCTATCTTCCCTGTGATGGATAAGTTCAGTTGGCACCATCTAAGTAGGTCTGCTGTGAGTGTTGTTATTAGTGGGCATAGGTTGGCTTTGCATATGTCGGTAGTTTTAGGGGTGAAATGTATACCTAGCTACATAATGCCAGTGGTCGCCCATTTCCAGTTATTGTCTTTGAATATATCTGTTGTGAACTTGTAGTTTAGTGGTAGAACTTTTGATTTACTATGCTTCACCTTCAGGCCTGACATGTTGGTGAAACTGTCTAATGGCTGGATGAGTGGTGCTACGGCCTTGGAGGCATCCCTCTGGAGTATTAAGAGGTCATCTGCATAAGACAGTGACTTGTATTCCTCCCTTCCTACCTGCAGCCCTGGGATATCTGCATTAGCCCTTAGGGCTGCTGTAAGCAGCTCCATGGCTAGTAGGAAGAGTAATGGAGACAGGGGGCAGCCCTGACTTGTGCTCAGTGCAAGGGGGAAAGGTTGGGATAGCATACTGTTCATTAGGATACAGGCAGCAGGTGAGGAATAAAGAGTTTGTATGCATTTAAGGAAGTACAGCCCTATTCCCCTGTTACTAATTACTTTGAATTACTCCCATTCCACAGAATCGAAGGCCTTTTCAAAGTCTGTGGTGAGGGAAGCTGCTGGGGTGTTGAGGGTGCTGGCTACTCTTTTTAGATTGAGGAGGGTCCACAGGTGGTCAGAGCTCAGTCTTCCCTTTGTAAAGCCAACCTGGGAGACGTGGACTAGGTCAGGGATAACTTTTTTGAGTCTGGTGGTTAGGAGTTTGGCTAGGCTTTTTGCGTCAGCATTTATGAGGGATACTGGGTGATAACTGGCCAGGAGGAACGGGATACTTCCCTTTTTTGGGTAATACTGTGATTGTCACTTCCTTCAGTGTAGATGGGAGTTTACTGTTGGACAGCGCGTGTGTGTAAGCTCTTTGCAATATTGGGGTTATTTTCCCGATGCTTCCCTGGTAAAAGTCCACCAGGAAACCATATTCTCCCAGGGATTTATTTTTATTCTGGGCACTAGCTGCTTGTGCTACTTCCTCTGCTTGCATCAGCACATCTAGTTCTTGAGCTTGCTGCAGTGTTACCTTTGTGAGATTTAAAGAGGCTAGGAAGCAGGGCACCTGGTTGGCATTTGGGGGCTGGGATGAGGCATACAACTCAGCATAGAACTTAGACATCACTTCTGAGATTTCTTTGGGTGTCATGAGTATTATTTCCTGCCTACATGTGAGGCCTGGAATGTGCCTTTCAGCTCTCTGCTTTTGTAGTCTGTAGGCCAGGACTTTACTTGCTTTTTCCCCAACCTCCCAAAAGGTGTGGGCAAGGCATGTAAGTGCAAGTTCTACCTTTCTGGCATAATATACATTAAGCTTGGCTCTGATGGCCAGCATGTCTTTAGGACCTGCCTTGGAGTTTCTTTCATGTCCAATTTCTAATGCTTTGTGCTGAGCCTCTAGGGAAGCTACCTCTTTTTCTCTCTGTAGCATTCTATGAGAGGTGAATCCAATAATTCTGCCCCTTAGGTACGTCTTCAAGGCTTCCCATAAGGTACTATCATTGACACTACCATTGTCATTATCCCACACATATTCTTCTATTTGGAGCTTAGCCCAAGGGAGGACATCAGGATCCTTTAGCAGAAGGTGGTCCAGGCACCAGCTAGCTGTCTTGGGCTCCAGTGGGCTCCATGCTATTGTCAATTCAACTGGTGCATGCTCTGAGATTACCCTGGGTTGAATATTAGAGTCCGTAACAGTTGGGGTAATTAGAGGATTCATGAGCCATAGGTCAAGCCTGCTGTAGGATTGGTGGGGGTGGAATAAAAGGAGTAATCCCTGACTTTGACATTGTGTAACCTCCATATATCAGCCAAGCCATGTTCTGACATCAACTGTAATAATACTGTCCTTGCTTTTATGCGAGGCTATGTGGTATTAGCTAGTCTGTCCATGGTAGGGGCTAGGGTGAGATTGAAATCCCCCACCATAATGATTGGCATGTGCTTGGTGGTAAACCGGGCCAGCATTTCTGAGAGGTGTGCATAGAAGCAGGGGTTGTCTTCATTAAGTGCGTACAGGTTTAGCATAACAAGGGGGCCCTCTGGGGTTGTTACTTGAATAAGGACCCATCTCCCGTCATTGCCCTTCAGGGTGTGGGTTTGGGTCCACTAAAGGGACTTGTGAATCAGTATGGAGACCACTCTCTTCTCTGATGAGTGAGTGCTATCTGGGCCTCCATTCCTACCCAATCCATTTTCAATTTGCAGGCCTCTGTGTGTGAGAGCTTAGTTTCCTAGAGGAAAGCCACTTTTGCACCCTGTTTTTTTAAGCAGGACAGCACTTGTTTGCATTTGATGGGTGAATTAACTCCTTTCATGTTCCTCGTAATGAATTTAGTGTCATCCATTAAATTTAGTATGTCGTGGTAGGGTCTGATGGATGAGGGTGCCAGTCAGTTGAGGAGACTCCAGGAAACCATAGTCTCTGCACTTTTGTCTTAGTCAGAAAGCTTGTCTCTAGTCTATGCCAGTCAGTGTTACTTCTCTCTGTCCAATATCCAACAGCCCAACCGGGGCAACTATATACATAAAAATCCATAACATTCTGCATCCAAACATTGTAGCGTACTTTTACCTTTACAGTTTTTGAGCTAAATATCTCTTCAGTGGTAGTTTTACAGTTACCAAGCATAGATACTAGTTTGGGTGGCTCTCTGAACCTCCCAACCTTGTTGTGTGCCATATGTTTATCTGACACCAGGTACCTATGCGTTTAGGCTGCCTTCCCCACATCTGAATTCTCAGCGGGGTGCTGCCTTAGACCAACATAAAATAAAACAACCCCTTGGTATCCGGGGGTCCCATCAGGTATCCCCTGGGGTCCATGCAGCGGGTGCTCTGTGAAGCCCCTCAGGCCGGGGTGGGGTGTGCACCTCTACATTCAGCGCTATGTTTTTGCTTCCCTCCAGCCTCCCCTCCTGGGGTGGGTGGGGGTATGAAGCATGAATGTCCTCCCTCCTGGGGGAGGGAGTACCATTCAGGTGTAGCGTATGGCCAGTGATGTGCGAGGGGCCTCTGCGTGTTACTGATAGTACAATGTATCCAAAAATTAATTACAAAGAAATTCCCAATTGTAAGTACTTTGGGCTCTACAGGCCCTTGTGTAAGCCCCTGTCTCAGGTGCTTCCCAGTGCCCATTCATATTTCAGGGTTGACCTGCCCTGTTTAAGTGACAAAATCGATGTCCTGATCCAGCTGGGGGGGGGGGCAGAGTGGTCCCTGCAGTTCACCAGGGAGTACATTATGTAACAGGGAGGCCCCCATGATTGCTGAGCTATGCTCTGCATTGTCCAGCATAAAGTACATCAGGGTTAAGGGCTCAAGCTTGCAGGGTGGCCACTCGAGTAGTATGTCAGAGCATTGCCTCTTTAAAAGTCCCAGGTGGGGAGAGCTAACTCAGGCAATCATGTAAACATTGCAGCCTGCACGCATCAGTGCTCCAGTCTCAGGTTTTCTTTGGGGAGGTGAACGAGGCATCACTGGACCGCTCGATCTGGAGGCTGAATCCAGGTGCTGTGTCACAGTTTGGTCAAGCCACAGCAGCCGCCACGTGGGTGAGCTCCTGCTGGACATCTTCTTTTGCATGTGTATCAATATCGGGGGCTCCTGCATCTTTTGAGCCAGGTGAGGCTTTGAAGAGACATTATCCCAGATCCGCTGGGCCTTGGGATCCAGGCGCAGAGTGGTATGTGGATCCTGTAGGAGGGGAGGGAACCTACTGCCAAAGGTCTCTTTCTCATCGTCACTGATTTCTAGACCCCCTTCTACCGAGTGCCTCCAGTCCCTCCGGGAGGCTTCAGGCAGGGTCGGGCTGTGATCGACTTTTACTTTATAGCCAGTCCCCCCCTCACTTCTCTTCCAAGAAGCCAGCTGCCACTCCTCAGTTTGTTCTCTGTGAAGGGGCCTTGTAGCAGCATATTGGAGCAGTTGAGCCAACAGTGACTGCGCTTTATCTGGGGAGGTGTCCATAATGCAAGCTCCCCGGTCCAGGTCCCTGTGATCCAGGCATGCCTAAGGCAATGATTGAAGGATGAATTCTTCAGCTGCTACAGGCTCTGAAAAAGAGGGAGGCACCCCATTCCTTTCTATTCTTAGGATAACCGGGTACCTCAGACTACAGGGGATCTGAAGAGCCACGAGGGCATGCCTAGCCCTAGTAAATTCCCTGTGATGCTTGGAGAGCACATGGGAAAAATCAGGAAATATTTGAATAAGCTGTCCATGCCATGTTAGGGGCCCTCTCTCCCTTGCAAGTCCAAGAATTCTTTCCTTGACTGGAAATCTCAAAATCTTTTCCAGGATTGGCCTTGGTCTCTGCCCTGGTTTTGGGTGAGGAGCAAGGGAGTGATGCGCCCTCTCTACCTCGAAGGGAGCCAGCCATTGGTATTGCAGTATCTCTGGTAACACTTGTTGTAAGAAGAGGGCTACATCATAACCCTGCATCCCATCAGGGATCCCACAAAGTGCAGGTTTTTGTGCCGCCCTCTGTTTTCAAGGTTCCCAAGCTTGTCTGTTAACTGTTGTATTATTCTATCCTGCTCATCAAGCCTGCGGTTTATTCTATCAGTGCAGTCCCTTTGCTGTGCAATATGATGCTCATTATCATCCACACACTGGGAAATCTGTATAATGTCCTGTTTTGTCTCTTGCACTTGTTTGGTAGGGGCTCTGTCTCTTGCCAGAAAAGTTGCAAAGATTATTTCTTGCAGCTCCCCACTGGCAAGTCCTTTGGCTGAGGGGGACTCCGGAGCTGATGCCATGCTGCCAGATGCCCTGCTGCATTGAAACCTGAAGGCCCAGATTTTAACAGCATGCTGTAGGACTGCAATCAGTGCTGAGGCAAGTAATTTTCTTATTTATCTCTTCCAGGTAGTGCTAGAAACTAGATTGTTCGGATTATGTTAGGTTTGATGGTCCTTTCAGCATAGGATTTTGTAGGATAGTTGTTGGCGGTAAGGAGCTCTGTGGTCTAAGTCATTTCCATCTTGGCCCTCTAGTGGCCACTCCAATCTCAGGGGATTCTGATTGCATGCAAGGGTGGTGACCGTCTGTTTTTCCTGTTTACACCCTTATGATTTAAATGGGACAATTGATTGATTTTCAGCTTGTGCTCAGATCCCGAGGAATCACCAAAACTGTACAAAGTTCCTAAATATGAACTGAATTCAGCTTCAAAGTGAGAAGCCTGTTGAGTTGAGCAACCAGTTTGGCAACTTTTCCAATGTTGGCCATTTTATATATTACTTTTGAATCGCGGGACCACTTCGGTTATTGATACCCAGCATGTTGCCTATGCATATATCTGTTTCTGTATCTGTTACTAGCCTTCTACATGCTCACTTGACCATGTCAGGGGACATGGGTAACAGTGGGGTTTCCAGATGGCAGAGAAATGAGGAGCCACCTCTCTCTCACTCATTGATCAAGCGCGTCCCTGATACTTGTCAGCTTTGCTGTCATTTCCTCAGTCTCAGCGGGAAGCAGGTGAATGACAGCTCACTTTTGTTTTAGGCCATGACCAACATCTTAGTCTGTGGCTACATCTGTCCAACGGGATATCCTCGCTAAGTGGATTACTAACCTTTTTATGTCTGTAGACCTTTGAGTTTGTACATTGTCCCAACTGCATCTGGGGGTGTAGGTAACAACAGGCAGCATTTGTCTAAACGAGACATATGGACCTATGCAAAGCTCATTGTCTCCATTTTCTCTTCTTCCTTTTATGTAACATGAATCAACATAAACCTGAGTTGCCACAACCTCAGAATGTGATTATCCATCTAATCAGCAGTCCACTGTTTAGTGTATATCACTGTCAATGATCATTTGCATTTGGTGCCCCTTCTTAAGACACCAGTCCTATATGCTCTTTGTGAAATTGTGGACATAGGAGGGAACACCCTTCTCTAATATTTTGTACTAGTGCCTCTCAAACTGGCAATATGGGGGTGCCCCTCCTGCCCTACCTGACCATAGTGTATCAAGATACATAGGCATAATCTTCACTGTTCCTTAAACTAAGAGTGCCCACACTCAATGATATCAGTATTTTACTAACCACCAAAAAAGTGCAAGGGAAGCTGTTCTGGGCAACTAACTGCCCAGCGAGGAGGGAGGAGGGGTGTTTCAAAACAACTGTTATATTGTCATTTACATTTTTTACACTACAGTTTATCAGTGTGTTCACCCACTGGTTTGAGGTGTGATCCTCTTTGTAAGTTCTGGTCAAGGGGGAGGGGGATGGTACTGTTTGTGGGATTGTTGAGAATAGGTGGGGGGATCTTACGTGGGAAAATTGTTTGTCAAAGTACTGTGCTTACACCAATGCATTAAGCTGATCTCTCGATGGAATGAGAATTCAGCTGCTAGTTTGTTGATAATATACTTACCAAATGGTTAACATGGTTCAAGTCTCTACGTGGAATGTTAATGGGCTTAAAAATCTTATAAAACATAGATGGGTGGTGGTCGAAGTCGAGAAGTCCAGGGTGAATTTCCTGCTGATGCAGGAGACAGACACATATGTTTTATATAGAAATAGGGAAAAACTAGTGCGAGCCTGGGAAGGATGTGGATTACATCCTGTTTGTCCTCTAAGGCTAGGAGAGTGGCCATTTTGGTCCCTCAGGGTGTCCAGGTTACTGTACATAACAAGGCAGCTAATCCTGCAGATCACTAGGTCCTAGCACATGTGACTCTGGCTGGTGTGGGTGATAGCTTGGTGGGGTTCATCTGTGCTCCAAATATTGAGGATCAGGGATTTTTCCAGATGTTGGCTCTGTATCTTGCATCACTACCTGGTCCATGGATATTGGGGGCAACTTTAATTGTGTAAGAGACATGATTCTGGGCTGATTGAATCCTAGTCCCATTCCTCTTGCTAAAAATGCCAGAGCGCTAGGTGATATGGCAGCTACGTTCACCTTAGTAGATGTGTGGAGGCACTCCTGCCCTACTAGACGTGAGTACAGTTTTTTATCCCACTCTCATCATTTATATGCCAGACTTGGTAGGCTGCTGGTAAGCACACCCCTCCTCTCTAACATCCATACAACTGAATACTCTCCCATCTTAATCTCAAATCAGTTACTGCTAACAATGGCTGTAGTGGCTGTGGGCTCTGCCCTGGCATGTTACCCATGGATACTGGACCCCCTACTTCATGATCAGAATTTCATTGCCTTTGTGTCCAGTGCAGTTAGTGAATTCTTAACTCATAACTCATAACCAAAGGGGGGACACATCCCATGGATGCATACATGTGATATCTCCCTCTTAACGCAGGAGACTCCTATTTTTTTTTGACTGAACTCCCTCCCTCCCTCCTGGGAAACAAAATCTCCTGCTTAAGTAAAATTCTGTCCAAAATATCCATCTTTTTTGGGCAGATAAAGACACATAAAAATTAAATCAGTGATGCACAATGTATCTGATAACTTTATATAACTAGTTGTTTATTCTTTTTAGTGCTTATTCTTGACAAAATGAAATGCATTACATTTTTGTAATGACTTTTTTCTTTTGTTTTTGACACCATTTAAAGACAAACGCACAACGTTACAACATCTCCCTACTAGCAGGCCAATCTCCCTTCTAATTTGACCCAAATCTCCTTCTTAAGCAAGGTGGCAGGCCAATCTCCCTCCTAATTTGACCTAAACCTCCCTCTTAAGCAAGTTGGACATATCACATGTATGTGGATGCCACTGGAAGCACTTAAGGTATTTATTCAGAGATAGGTAATAGGAATATTCACCCTGAGGTAGTCACTTTCAGTTTTACTTATATACCATTTGTCCACACATCCCCTTCCATATGAATATGAATGGGATAAAGCATATTTGAGTGATGAAGAAATGATAGACCAATCATCTCTGAGGAAGGCATTGTTTAAAATGTCAGCTGATTGGCCATGCATCATCACGCACTTTGGCTGTCTGTTTGGCCACCAGTCTTATCCCACTGCTTCAGTCAAGCACCATGTTGGTGTCAGTGTGGAGTTTATTTTAAAACACAAATGTATGCCTGTTGCAGTTTCACTCTGTTTCTGCTATGTGTTTAAATATCTGAGCACCTTTCGGAACAAAGAAGATTCCACTGGTAAGCATGTCTTTTACAATTTATGAGCTCTTGTGTGCTCTTTGGGTCAGTGTTGATGCTTGTGTTTGAGGCTGTCTGCCCATGTACTTTGCTTCAGTCTCTGTGACTGTATGCACCAGACTGTGTTTCACATTGAATGAAGTGAGCCCTTCAATTTTATTTCATGTGTTGCAGTTTGATAGGCAATTACTCTGAGTACTGTGTTCAAGGGTGAGCTCCCTATCTGTACGTCCTTTTGATAGCATCTTGTCAGGGGTTTTATACTGAAAATCGAAAATGGCAACAAGGGAAGTAACCCTTCAGTACAAGTTAATACGGCCCTCTTAAGCTTTTCCAAGATAGAGGGAGCCTAAATTGCATACGACAGGAGGGCCTATGAATGCATTTTGCACCTTTTGCCAGCATTATTTCTCGTGTTCAAAAGTCAGATGGCACTAACTTGAAGAATCTTAAAAAGAAACTTGTAAGATTCCAAATGCACACTTTCTCATTATCCCAATATTGGCTGGACAAAAAGATTCTGAGAGGCCTGAGAATCCAGAAACCACTTGCATGTGAGTTAGATGATAATATCTTAATGAAAGAGTGGGAGCAAATTTTAAATAAAGCCTCAAACAATTTTGTTCTAACATTAACTAAAAAATCATGACGAGATATAGCTGGTGCTGAGGCACAAAACAATAAAATGGAAGTTGAAATAAAAGCAATTGTGACACAGACAGAAGGAGAACAAATGCTGGTGACAATCTCCAGTGGTATTGTCAAGTTTCAAGAACTAAAACAGTATAAATTAGGCAAACATGAAAGAGATGCTAGAGACTATGAATGTGGGCAAGTATATAATTGACAAAGTACCACCGAATGGGAACCATATTTTTATAGAGGCAATGTAAATAGATTGAAAGTTGATAACTTTGCATCATCACCTAAGATGGATAATGGTCTGGGAAGGATGCAGGTAAAAGAATAAGTTTTTTGAAGGGCTCCAGAGCTCTCATGTGAGACAGCAACAAATACCATACAGAGATGAAATAAAGTCAGGAGGTGACATGGGAAGAAGTCAAGGAAGAGGCAGAGGGTATTGGCAGCAATTGGGAATGCCCAGTTGATCAGCCCAACAGAACAAATGGTGATCGTAAATTTAACTACTACTGCATTAACTACAGACAACAAGCTGTCCTTCAAAAAGAACTCTCCTTTGTTCCCTCAAATTAATGTAAATCCATTCCTGTTATGGGTGGATCTGTTCAGGTTCTACAGTCAGTTCCATCTTAAGAGTTTTTTTTGCCAGACCACAGCAAGCAAACTTGCAGATAACTGTCACAAACTAATTACATAATACTGTGAATAAATGTGAAAAAAGTAATGAATCTCAGTTTACTCAATTTAATATAGACATAAGTAGGAGTATGCCCTTTGAGAATGTCTCCCACTCCCTGTGGGTAGATTAGTACACTTCTGTAGTCCATTTGAGATATTTGTCCAGCTGGGATTTAAACACATTGAACTCGTTTGCTTCAACTACATATTAAGGGAGTTTGTTCCAAGCCTTAACAACCCTAACTGTGAAATATCTGTCTCTTTTGCATGTGTTTGCTTTAGGGACTGGCAGTTGTTTATTATGACTTCTAAAGTTTGTTTTGCATGTACAAAACTGGAAACCACTCTGTGATTTTAATTCTGCACACTGAAGAATTTTGTATAATTGCAGTAAGTCACCCCTTTTTCTTCTGTCCTTCAGGCTCACCAAACCAGTGTTGTGTAGTCTTTCTGAATAATTTAAGTGTTTTAGTTTTGGTATGATTTTGGTGGTTCTACATTGTACCCTTTCCATTAGTTCGATATCTTGTTTTAAATATTGGCTTCAAATGGGGGACCCAGAGTCTAGGTAAGGACGGATGTAGGTTCTATACAGATGCATACTGAAATATATGGCTCACTTCTGTTTATAAAGGTGCATTTAATGCAGTTCAGTATTATGTTGGTTGTCTGGGTAATCTTTTTACAATGATCTGAAGACATTAACCTATTATTAATGATTATGCCCAGATCACGTTCCTTTTTTGCTGAAGTTTGTTATTTGTGACAAGTTCTTTTTGCCAAAATATAATGCCACACATTTGTTGTGATTGAAGTTCATCTTGTTTGTTTTTGTCCATAATTCTATGAGTTTTTGATCCTGTACCATTTTCAGATATTTAGAAGTGTTGACTTCTTCCACTAGGTTGGTGTTGTCAGCAAATTTGGATAGCGAGTTGGTGATGCTACTGTTTATATCTGATATAAAGAGACTAAATAAAGTTGGTCCGAGGACCAATCTCTGCAGAACCCCGCTGCTGACCAATCCAAAATTAGAGAGATCTCCATTGACAAGCACCCTCTAAGTTCTGTCTGTCAACCAGTTTTAAATCCATCTGACCAGGTAAGGGTGGAGTCCCATGTTTGTAAGCTTTGCTACAAGTTCACGATGGGGGACAGTAATGAATGCCTTGCCAAAGTCTAGCAATATGATGTCCACTGGAATGTTGTTATCTAGACTGGAACTTACACTGTTGTAGAAAGTAACTAAATTTGTTGTACACAAACATCTATTAGTGAATCCATGTTAATTGATGTATTTTAATCCCTTGGACTGAATCTCAGATTCATTTCTGTCCTTTATTAACATTTCCATTATTTTACTGCAGATGGATGTTATATTAAAAGGACTGAAGTTGTTTACTGGCCTTTTGTTTCCTTTCTTATATATCAGAACAAAAATAGCTATTCTCCAGTCAGGTGGCACCTCCTTTGTTTCAATGGACCTATTGAAAACGAATGGCATTGGGTGTGATAGAGCAGAAGATATTTCTACTTGAAACTGCAAGTGGATATTGTCAGGTCCAGATGAGCTATTTACCTTTAGTTTATTGAATGATGATTCAATTTCATCTCTAGTGAAGTAAATATTATTACTATGTATAGTAATGTAAGGTAATGAGACCTGTGCCTTTTCATTGAATGCCGAACAAAAGAAATCATTAAAAATTTTAGCTGTTGTTTTACTGTCGTTTATTATTGAGCCATTTAAGGTAATAGTGCCTACCTCTTTAGTATCATTTTTGTGGCTATTGACGTAAGAGAAGAAAGCTTTATTATTGCCCTTAGTATAAGCAATTTTGAATTCAATTTTACTTTTCTCATTTTTTCTCATTTTTTTTTAAGTTTCCTCAACTTGGTTTTTTAACGATTGCTTGAAGTTAAGATACTGTACTTTTTGAGTTTGTTGTATGCCTTTTATCTCACTTTGAAACCAGTCATCTAAGTAAGAAAAGTAATTTTGGCCCCTCCCCACACTTAACAACTTCATGCCGTAAACAACTTTGCAGACTGGATGGCAGAGACATTTGTGCTCTATTAAAATGCAGAAAGAATTATGGAAGCAATCTATCCATAGAAACAAAGAAACATAGAAGTTAATGGCAGATAAGGACCACAAGGCCCATCCAGTCTGCCCATTTCTTTTTCTAGCTTATGAATGTGCCATCTGCCTTTGCTCTGTCAATGGTCTATCTATTCAAACTCATCTGTATTGCTCCCTTATGCCTATCCAATGCCTGTTTAAAGCCCTGCACTGTATTCATATCCAACACTTCCTGAGGTAGTCCATTACATGCATCTATGACCCTTTCTGTGAAAAAGAACTTCCTCACATTACCCCTTAATTGGCCTCCCTCTAATCTCATGCTGTGTCCTCTTGTTCCGCTATTTTTCTAATACTGAAAAATGTTAGACTCTTTCTCCTTGTTAATGCCCTTAAGGTGATTAAATGTTTCGATCATGTCACCTCTTTCCCTCCTTTGCTCTATTGTATACATATTGAGCTCCATTAGTCTGTCCTCATATACTTTCAGATGCAGTCCCTGCACCATTTTGGTTGACCTTCTCTGGGCTGCCTCAGTTTGGTTAATGTCCTTGTGAAGGTGCGGCCTCCAGTACTGCACACAGTACTCCAGATGGGGCCTAACCAGTGTCTTGTAAAGAGGGATTATTACCCCCCTCTTCTGACTTGTGATACCCCTACTAATACACCCCAGCATGCCCCTAGCCTTACCTACTGCTTTAGTGAGATGGCAGCATTGGAATCACTACAAATGATACAATGTTGATAAGTAGACCAGCAGACAAGGTGGTGCTGTTGTGATTTGGGGGACAGATAAGTATGATCAAGAAATTGAAAAACAGCTGGAGAATAAGATCTATTATGAACAAATACCAAGAGACCCCATGAAGAATTTTAAAACTGAAGCTACGAACTTCATTGTGTGGAGAAAAACAAATGGGTATAGAAGCAAAATCAAAAATGACTCTTATGAAACTAGATTATCCATCTTAAATCTCATGATCTTAGAGACTCATAGACTCACTTGTGAGGAAGCAATCTTAGACCTCATACTCTCAAATGGGGGCAGTGAGAGAATCTCAGATCTAGAAGTGGGTTGCCATCTGGGAACAAGTGACCATCAAACAGTGTGGTTCATGTTAAACTCAGCTACAGAGTCAAGCCATACAAAAGTGAGGATACTGGACTTTAGAAGGGCTGACTTTGGCAAGACGGAAGAGAGCCTCAGAAAAGCACTAGCAAACAGGCTAGAAGGAGGTGTGGAGCAACAAAGGGGAATCATCAAAACTGCCATCACAGAGGTAACAAGCCTTTGTGTGAAACAAATAAACAAATCAAAATGAAAGAAAAAGCCACTATGGTTCTCAAAAGAGGTGGCTGTGGAAGTCAGGAAGAAAAAGATAGCATTCTGGAAGTATAAAGAAACACAGAAGGAGCAGGATAGAGAGCTGTACCAGTTAAGGCAGAAGGAAGAAGGGAGGGAAGTCAGAATAGCAAAGGCCCAAATTGAAGAAAAGATAGCCAACTCAGTTAAGAAGGGGGATAAAACCTTTTATAGGTACATCAGCGAGCGTAGAAAGACAAAGGGAGGGATAGTGAGGCTGAATAGAATGAATGGTGGGTGGGCAGAGGGGGACAGTGAAAAAGCAGGGATACTGAACTAATATTTCTGCTCAGTATTCACAAAAGAGGAGGGGGAAGTGCCTAATCCAATTAACAGAAGCACTCTTGATAGGGGGGTCAATCCCAGTCCTTTCACAGAAGAAAGGGTTCTGCAAGAACTCCTAAAACTGAAGGTGGACAAAGCAATGAGTCGGTTGGAATTCACCCCAGAATTCTAAAAGAATTAAGGGAGGAACTAGTGAAACCACTGGCTACTCTTTTTAATAAATCATGGGAGGATGGTGTGGTACCCGAGGACTGGAGGAAGGTGGATGTGATTCCCCTTCACAAAAGTGGGACCAAGACAGAGGCAGGAAACTACAGACCTGTCAGTCTGACCTCTGTGCTAGGGAAAGTGATGAAGTCACTTCTGAAGGAAAGAATAGTTGAGTACCTAGAGGCCAGTGGGGCACAGGAGACCAGGGAGGGGCTGTAAACTTGGCCTACCTAGACTTTAACAAGGCATTTGACACAGTCCCACACAAAAGATTAATAGTCAAATTAACCAGCCTGGGAGTGGGTCCCAGGGTGGTAGCATGGGTAAAACATTGGCTGCACAACAGGACACAGAAGGTAATTGTAAATGGAGTCCACTCTGAAGAAAGAGGGGTTACTAGTGGGGTACCGCAGGGTTCAGCATTGGGTCCAGTCCTTTTAATGTCTTCATCAGTGACATTGCAGAGGACTGGAAGGAAAAGTAAGCCTTTTGCAGATGACACAAAGATCTGCAACAGGGTTGATACACAAGTAGGCGTGGAAAGGATGAGAAGGGACTTGGCAAGGTTGGAGGAGTGGTCAAGTATGGCAGCTGAGTTCAATGCAAAGAAGTGCAAAATAATGCACCTGGAAACAAGAACCCAGGAAAGAATACACAATGGGGAGGTAGTAACAACAACAAAAGGAAGGGATCTGGGGTAATCATATCAGATGACCTTAAGATTAGCAAGCAATGTGAGACAGCAGTAGGGAGGGCTGGGGTATACTGGGATGCATAGGGAGAGGCATCAGCAGCAGAAAACAGGAAGTTGTTATGCTTCTGTACAGACAGTTGGTGAGACCCCATCTGGAGTACTGCATCCAGTTCTGGAGACCCCATCTCCGCAAGGACATAGACAGGATAGAGGCAGTCCAGAGGAGGGCAACTAAAATGGTGCAGGGTCTGCAAGAGAAGCCGTATGAGGAGAGACTAAAGGAGCTTAATATGTATACCCTTGAGGAAAGAAGGGAGAGGGGGGACATGCTAGAAACGTTTAAGTACCTCAGTGGAATCAACAACGTCCAAGAGGGTAGCATCTTTCAGAAAAAGATACTTGCAAGAACAAGGGGACACAATTTAAAGATAGAAGGGGGGTGGTTCAGGGGCAATGTGAGGAACTATTATTTCACAGAGAGGGTAGTGGATGCATGGAACAGCCTTCCTGAGGAGGTTGTGGGGTCTAAAACTGTGGGAGAATTCAAGAATGCATGGGACAGACATAATTCAATTCTTGTGGGGGGTAGGAAGAAATAGGCTGTTGGTTAACTAGGATCTGTGGCCTATCCTGTAGGTAGGGAAATGGGCAGACTAGATGGGCTAAGCGGTCCTTATCTGCCGTCAAAGTCTATGTTTCTATGTCTCAGAGGTGATTTACTCTTCTTATATGACATTGCACAAGACCCCTATTTAATGTATGAGCTGGGGCTTGAGTTAAGTAATGATGCCCAACAGGGTGTGTGTCATGCTGGGTTAACGTCACGCCTCAGGTGGTTGGGCACAAGGCCACAGTCCGAGTGCGTCCAACAACTGAGGTGTGACGTTATCCCAAATAACACACACCCTGGAGGACATTATTGCTATTATACAATGGCTCGTTGTTATGTATAAAATGAAATTAATTTTAAAGAATGTTTTTTAGTGTGGAAAAATATTTTTGTTTCTTAAGAGGAAATGCAAAAAAAAGAGCTCATCTAGCTCATCATCCAAATCAATACTGTGAGGTTGTGCTCTGAGACTAGACCTGTGATGCTGTACTGGGATAACATCACGGGTCCAGTTCCAGACTGACCAATCAGAGGCAAGCATTCTTTCTTGCCATTGTATAATTTAAAGATAGCATTCATAAAACCAGAGGCCATCCATTTCAACTTATTGGCAAACAAATTAATTACATCTGTGGAAAATTCTGTTTTACTCGTAAGAGTCATTAACCCCTGGAATAGTCTACCTTTAAAAGTAGTGATAAGTGAAGCAAAAAATTTATTTAGGAAACAGCTTAACACCCTGGTACTTTCTGGACATAAGTTACAATATTACTTACAGTATTAAACAGGAGCACTCATGGGCTTCGCCAGCATCCTAGCACCTTACCATCCTTAGTATTAAACTGAAAATTACTACCTCAGGGTGGATGATCCTATTAGACCAGATAACTACCTGTTGCCTAAGCTGCACAAAGATCCCAATTACCCCCCCCCGATGCCCCATTGATGCCAGCATTGGCTCCATTATGGAGACATTTTCCCAGATGGTGGCTTGTTTTTCGAGACTCCTTATGTATGGTCTATCCTCATATTTGGCAGACAGTAGAGATGTCATCAGAACAATAACAAATGTGACAGTGAATAAGGATACCATTTTAGTCACATTAGACATTGAGAGCTTGATTCTCACAGAGCCTTAGATTGATGCAAGCTGCAGCAAAAGGATCAACGCCCAGTGCACCAGAGACCCTGCACCCGATTCTCTATTGGGTAGGGTCCCGGTGACAAAGTCCAGCAGCTTGCAGCAACCATGGCCATGTGCCTAACAGTCGATGCATCTGCATCATGTATCTCAAGCAGCTGGGTGGCTATGTGTCAGTTCGTGGTGGCTAGCAGTATTCCCCCAGCCCCAATCCTTCATTATGAAGAACTTCCATGGTGGTGTAGTGGCCCCACAAGCCACGATCCCCTGTTGTGAAATATAATAACTTCTCTGGTGATCTAGTGGACCACTTCCCCAAACCCTGCTCTCCCATTATGAATACCTTTGCTGGTGGTTTAGCGGATCCCCCCCAGCCCCGATCCCATGTTCTGAAATATAAAATTCCCACTGGTGGTTTAGCATCCCCCCCAAGCCCCTGTTCTGCAATATAACAACCTCATTGGTGGTCTAGCAGACTCCCATCCCACTCACCCTGTTCCGAACACCAGCCAGCAACTAGTACAGCCGACTGCATGCCATCATGGACCGCTGCTGACAGAGCAGTCACTGAGCACTTACAGTATGCAGTACATGCTTAGTGACTGACAGCCTACTGAGCTCATACTGATTTATTTTATTTATTTATTTAGTTTTTGTTGACCGGTTAAGTGCACTAGACACATTCTGCCTATTTTCAGGCATGACCCAAGGGAACGGGGTTGGTCATGATAGTGAGTGGTGGGCTGTGCCAGTCACTGGCTGGTGTTTGGGACAGCAGGAAAATGGTGGGGATAGACATCCTCTAGACCACCAGGAAGGTTGTGATATTTCAAAAGGGGGAACAGGGCTTGGAGTGTGGTCTGCTATCCCACCAGGGAAGGTACTATATTTCAAAACAGGGGACCAGGGCTTGGGGGGGGTCCACTAGACCACCAAGAAAGGTACTATATTTCAAAATGGGGGATTGGGACTTAGGGATTCAACTGCCAGGGAAGATATATTTATAAATGGGGGATTTGGGCTTGGAGGGTCAACAAGACCACCAGGGAAGGTATTGTATTTCAAAATGGGGGATTGGGGCTTGGTTGTGGGGATCCACTAAACCACTAGGAAATATTAAATATTTCAGAACAGGGGGTTGGGGAAGGGGGGTCTTCTAGACCACCAAGAAAGGTACTATATTTCAAAATGGGGGATTGGGACTTGGGGGGGTAGAGATTGAAATATTCAGGCAGATCAGGGGGGCGCTAGACCACCAGGGACATAGTTAATTTACTAAAAGGGTGATTGGGGCTAGGGAAGGGGGAACGCAGCACACTGGCATAGGTTGAAACCCTCCCAGAAGGTGAATATCTAAGTACCCTTTGACCAGCCCTGGCTGATTCAAAGGTACTTAGAAATTTGCCCTCTGGGAGGGTTTAGAGACTCTCGATTTCAGGGATATGGCAGCATGCAGCTGCTACAAGCACCTTAGCACCATGCCACAGCCCATTTTGTGCCACAAAGATAGTGTAATCCCCTTTTGGTGCAGGCAGCCTGCAGCTGCTGCAGGCTGCCTTTGAGAATCACTCCTGGTGCCTCTTTTGGTACAATGGGCAGTTGACGCTATTCCTTCTGGCACAAGCCACTTGCACCATGCCAGTAGTTTTGAGAGAATCAAGCCCCGAGTGTTTATATTGAATATTCCTCATAACAGGGTCTCAAATGCTATTAGACATTACTTGAACTTCAGCTAGGAGGCCTCTGAACCAGATACTGCCTTTATTGTTTCTATGGCTGATATGGTACTGAAGTCCAAATATTTCATGTATATAGACAATTTCTATGTGCAACATTAAGACACTGCCATGAGCATTACATTTTCTCATAGTTTGACAGGTTTGTATGTTGGACTTTGGGAGGACAAATATCTATATGAGAGTAGCTTGTACAAGACAGATGCAGTTCTGTGCAAAAGATACATAGACAACTGCCTGCTTTTATGGTCTGGCACCAGATCTTTGTTAGAGGACTTCTTATACCAGACTAATACAGACAATATGGCCTAGTGGTTAAAGGCACTGAACTACAAGCCAGGAGACTTGAAGGCATGAAGACCTGGGTTTGAATCTCATCAAATACCACTTGTGTATAGTGTAAGCCTAAGCAAGTCAGTTACCTTTTATAGGGAAGAGAAACCCTGAAGCCACCTATAGGCTGGGAGGGGAGTTGCTAGCAGTCACAAAGGAAGAAAGAGACTTGGGCATCATCATCACTGATGACCTGAAATCATCCAAGCAGACCTCTAAAGCAGTAGGTAAGGCTAGGGGGGTGTTAGGGTGTATTAGTAGGGGTATCACAAGTCAGAGGGAGGTAATAATCCCTCTTAACAAGACACTGGTTAGGCCCCATCTGGAGTACTGCATGCAGTATTGGAGGCCACACCTTCACAAGGACATTAACCAAATTGAGGCAGTCCAGAGAAGGGCAACCAAAATGGTGCAGGGACTACATCAGAAGACATATGAGGACAGATTAACAGAGCTCAATATGTGTACCCTTGAGCAAAGGAGGGAGAGAGGTGATATGATCGAGGCATTCAAACACATTAAGGGCATTAACAAGGTGAAAGAGTCTAACATGTTTAAATATAAGAAAAATAGCAGGAGAAGAGGACACAGCATGAGATTGAGGGGCCCGATTAAGGGGAATGTGAGGAAATTATTTTTACAGAAAGGTGGTGGATGCATGGAATGGCTTACCACAAGAAGTGGTGGCTATGAATACAGTGCAGGGCTTCAAACAGGCATGGGATAGGCATAAGGGAGCAATACAAATGACTATGAATAGATAGGCCACTGACAGAGCAAAGGCCGATGGCACATTTATAAGGTAGAAAAAGAAATGGGCAGACTGGATGGGCCTTGCGGTCCTTATCTGCCGTCAACTTCTATGTTTCTGTGTTTCTATGTAATACAGGTAGCTGTGATGAGAATTTGCGGTTTGTGATGCATAGTGATATGGAATCTGTTCCATTTTTGGATATGACCATGCACAAAGACGGTAATTCCTTAAAAGATGGCAAGATGGTGACCACGCTGGGTCTGCCTTCATATCTAACTTAGGTTTTGCTGCTCTAGTTTGTTTATTTAGTTATATGTAGTAGTATTTGAGTTTTTGATATTTTTATTACTTTTGTTTTGTGACGGCTGTAGTTCATTTAATTTTTGATGGTCGTTTATTATTCGACCATTGTGTCTGGATGTTTTGCTGTACTGTTAGATTTTATCCAAGTGTCTTACACTTCGGGCACATTTGGGTATATTCTGTGCAGATTTGCTATTTTCCTTTTTACATTATCTCCTGCTGTTGGATTAATTGTGGATTACCTGCCTGGAGTGTTTACTGACAGTGATTGGGGTCTGCTGACTTTTGGCTGTTGCTGGGACCTGAATTTGGAGCAATTTTCAGGCCGCTCTTGACGCCGGAGCAGGTTGGAGGCTCTTGATGGCGCCGCTTGTGCTGGGATGCCCTAGCTGTGTGGTGATAGTTGCAGCTTTGTGCTACCATTCCCTTTCCAAGGATATTGTGGCAGCCTTTGACATCATTGGGTTTCCTGCCGTTTGTGTTGCTGCTCGAACGCCTGGCTTGGGTGAGTCTACGGACCAGAGTGATGCGAACTGCTGTGGAGCCTATCATCTTGGCTGAGTTGCCAGACAAGAGTGTGGATTGTAGACTGGTCTGGCTGGCTACGTTGGTGGGTGCCTGGTCTTTAGGGCTCCCCATGGGGATAGAGTATATCAGCAGAAGGGATGATGGAAAACTCCTTCTCCTGTGCCATACTGCTGCCTCTTAGTTTTACTGAGTGGCATTGGTGGGCTTAGCGTGGTGTCTTTTTTGTCAAAGGCTCTATCCCTGAGCTGTGCTAGGGCCAGAAATATTTACTTCTAACCGTTTGGTCTGACTCTCAACAGGTCTGCTACTTTTTCATCCTATTCCAGATTACACCATTGGCAGGTACTGTAATCATTTTATTTCGGATACAGTAAGAGAGCCTCGGTGGAATTTAATAATTGCTAAAAAATTCAATTCTTGTGGCAGTGAGAGGGCCACGTTTTCTGGACATTTTATTTTGACAAGGGTTGGGTGAGAGCTACCCTTGTTATATCAACTTTAAAGGACTTAGCAAACCCCTGAAGCAGTTTTTATACAAAGATACTTGACAATATATTTCTGGACAATAATAAGTGACTTAAATTTGAACTTTGGCTGTCTTAATCATTTGGATAGTTGTTTATGGGTTTAGTTTGGGGTGGGATGGGATTGGTTTGATTTTATTGATATTGATTTAGTTTGGTTATTTTATAGTTAGATGATAAGAGTACTGTTTTGTCTTGGGGTAGGTAGTTAGGTTTTAGAGTGCTGTGATGTTTTCTTACTACTTCATATAATGTGTTGGGGAGGTTTAGCTATGGTCAGGCATTAGTCCCCCACCAGACTCAAGGAACTACATTCCTTTGAATGTCCCTCACTATCATCTGATGCTTATTTTAGGTGTCGTGCTTCAGGGATGATTAGAAAGCGTGTAAGAAGGGGGCGAGCTGGGCATGGTGGGGGAGAGGAAAAGGGAGGGCAGATTGGAGTCGTGAGGTCCAGGGGGCACCCTGGGGTAAAATGGAGCCAGGACAGAGGTCCTTTTTGTTGTCTCCATAACCAAGGGTTTCACGGTTAGCGGGCAGGTGCCGAGGTCTTCCCCGACAGCTCATCCAACCTGGGCAGTGTTATGCAATGCCAGATCTCTTAAGAACAAGACAGCTGTTATAGCTGATCTTGTTGAAATAATGGATTTGGCTTGCATCACCAAGACCTGACTGGATGAAAATGCAGGCCCTGTATTGACCTTGGCAGTTCCGGCTGGATTCTCGGTGATACACCATCCCAGGTTGGATCATGGGGCGGGGGTGTGGCCATTATATTTAAGATGAGCTGGCCTTGTGGATGTGCCATTGGGAAGTACCAGATCCTTCGAGTATATCCTGGGAGAGGGTGTAGGCTGCAGGATACTCCTCATCTACCATCCATCAGCAGAGAATTCCTGCAGGAGATAGCGGACTTCATCATCGACATGGTATTGAGGTCCCCCAGATGGATAAGTCTGGGGGACTTCAATGCCTGGGTTGAAGATGAACTCTCTCATTTTGGTCAAGATCTCCTCCAGCTGATGAAAATACTGGGTCTTATACAGGTAGTTACCTCCTCGACCCATGCAGGGGGTCACTCGTTGTACCTGATCTTTCTTTTGGGTATGTAGACAGCTGACTTGGGGGTGGAACCAGTCAGCTGGTCTGACCATCACACCATAAAGTTCAGCTTCAGGGCCCCCCCCAATTGATCTGCCCTTATGGAGATGGTTCAGTACCGCCCTTTAAGGGGAGTTAACCCCAGTGATCTATCTGCGGTGCTGAACCTATCGGGTTTGTCTGGTGAATGCTTGAGTCCAGATGATCTCATATTAGCCTATAATAAGGCTGTGGGAGATGTTCTGGACAAGATTGCTCCTGTTTGTGTTTGGCCTCTCACCCTTCACCAAAGTAACCCTTTGTTTGACGGCTCCTTGAAGGAGTTGAGGCAAGTTGGCCAAAGGATGGAGAGGGTCTGGCGGAAGTCCAGCCGTGATGCTAACAGGCTTAGGTTGATGGCACATTGTGATGGTGATCAATCATAGATCATCTGTAAGAAGGCAGAATTTCTGTCCAGGGAGATTTCTACACCGTGGAATCGACCAGCTCAACTTTTCCAGACTGTGGACAGATTGTGCAATCCAATCTGTCTCCAGCCCAGAGAAGCCTTTTCTCAGTATAAATGTGAGGAGTTTGCTCAACTCTTCGCAGTTAAAATTGCCAGCATCAGGTCTAGCATTGGCTCAGCCTCCACTATGAGGGATTGTAGAGATCGGCATGAAGTGGCATGCACTCTGTCTGTCTGGTCAGATTTCTGCTGGCCAGAATTCATGGACATTGTGAAGATCATCCAAACACGGCACCCAACCAGTTGTAGCTTGGATCCGGGCCCTACACCCCTCTTAGTGGGATGTGTAGATGTTATCTGCCCGATCCTTGCTGAAATTTTCTGGAAGTCCTTGGAGAGGGGGGTCTTTCCAGATCCCCTTAAGGAGGCAGTCATTCAACCACTCCTTAAGAAATACTCCTTGGATCCAGATTGTTTAGCTAACTACCGGCCTATCTCTAACCTGCCATTTATTGGTAAGGTTATAGAAAAGGTGGTTGCACTGCAATTGGACAATTGCCTTACAACTCACAATGTCTATGATACCCTCCAGTCTGGTTTTAGGAAGAAGCATAGCACGGAGAGTGCACTTGTCTGCGTATTGAATGACCTCCTAATGGCAAGAGATCAAAAAGCACATGTCACTCTGGTCCTTCTTGATCTCTCTGCTGCATTTGACACTGTAGACCATGGTGTGCTGTTAGAGTGCCTGTGGCATCTTTGTGGGCTGTCTGGTACAGTCCTCAAATGGTTTCATTCATTCCTCGTGGGCAGATCTCAGAGAGTTGCCACTGGAATTTATTCCTCTGGCGCTCACTCCCTTCCCTGCAGGGTGCCGCAGGGATCCATCTTACCCCCATGTTGTTTGCAGTGTACATTTATTTATTTATTTATTTATTTAAGAGATTTACCAGGAAGGCATACTGAGCAGAGTACCGCTCGATTCCAGATGCGCCCTGGGGTAAGGGGATTACAGGAGTGCAGTACAAAAATTCAAAAATACAATAATCAGTACATGCAAAAGTAAGCAGGTAGCAACAGTGAACAAAATTCAGCACATGAGTTATTTGCAGCTAGCATCAGGTGGTCCAGATGGGTGGATGCAGAAGCTGAGATGCATATGGAAGGTACAATGAAACGGATGAGGAGTATAACAGGCAGTGTTGTATTAGCATGGACAAACATAAAAAAAATTCACATTTACATCGTGTGGTTAGAAATACAATACTATTGGGTAGGCAGGTGTATCTATAGCAGCAGTTGAGAGAAGACAGTGGCAGAAAGTGCTGAGTAGAAGTGGGCCTGAAGCTGTTAAGAGACATGCAGGAAATTATTTAGCGATGGGGAAAGCATGTGCAGTTGGTAGCAAAATGCTCTTTGAGGAGGGCATTGCGTGGGGAGTGCTTGTAGAGAGTCTGATGTCGGCTGCCAGTGAGTTCCATAGTTTGGGCAGTCTGAAACTAAAAGCTACCTGACCTGATCGGGTGGATCTGTGAGGAATGTGAAGGAGCCTGGCGTCAGTGTTTCTGAGGTCGTAGGTAGGTGGGGCGGTGGTTTAGAGATGTTGATAGATAGGAGGGCAGCGTGTGAGACCAGAATTTAGCAGTGATTCTAACACCGTGCAGCAAGCGCCGATTTTGGAGTGACGGGAGGTCGAGGGACCGTAGAGGTTGCAGTGATGGGTATTGGGAGGGAGGTCCAAGGCGAACCGGCAGAAGGAGTTGAAATGGGGTTTAACCTGGCTAAGGATGTAGAGCGGGCGCCGTGAAATGATCGCCGAGTCAAAAATTGGGAGGATCATTTTACACCATTTCTTGCCTGGTTGGTAGGGGATGCAATGTTTGTTGCGGTGGAGAGCTCCCAGCATGGGATGTGAATTTTGCAGTGCGTCTACATGTGCAGAGAAGTCCAGATGCTGATCTAGCCAGATGCCGAGAATAGCGATATGTGGAGCATGCCTCAAGTGGAGACCTATCCAAGGTATAGAATGTGGGCACATCGGTGGCGGGATAATTTTGCTCGGGAGCGAATGTGAGGAGACAGTTTTTGAGTTGAGGAAGAGTTGATTCTCCAGAAGCCAGCATTGGACGAGTCGAAATCCTTCTGGAGGTAGCTGTAACTGGTTGCACCAGATGGGCCAGAGGCGAAAGCACCGTATCGTCCGCGTACATGTGGATGCTGGATTTTGTGCAGACAGAGGGCAAATCGTTTAAGAAAATTGAGAAGAGCAGTGGGCCGAGTACAGACCCTTGAGGTACGCCACTGGTGACAGGGAGGGTGGGGGATAGAGCCGTACCGATGCGGACTGCTTGGGATCGGCCAGTTAGGTAAGAGTGGAACCAACTGAGGGCAGATGTTGACAGGCCAGTTTGGGCAAGTTTGGATAATAGTAGGCGGTGTGAGACCATGTCGAAAGCTTTTGCCAGGTCAATAAAGATAGCTGCGGTTATGTCACCTTTGTCAATGCCTGTGAGGATGGAGTTGGTGAGGCGAAGGAGGGATGTGGTGGTGGAGTGTTTTTCTGAACCTGGCCTGAAAAGGGGTGAAAAGGAGATTGTATCTAGATAGGTGCAACTGGGATAGGACAAAGGCTTTTGAATTTGGCAAGGATTGGGAGCAGAGATATAGGGCGGTAGTCGTTGGGGAGGAAGGTCCCCACCTTTGGGGAGGGAAAATAGTGGCCTGTTTCCAATTTGTGGGACGGAGCATAACTTAAAAGACAGGTTATAGAGCATAGCTAGGGGCAGGCTATGGCCGGGCAGAGAGCTGTAGCATTTTAGAATCTAGCCCGATGGGCATTTTCCTTTGGATGCGTTAGAGAGTGAAGAGTTTTCAACACCTGGTCAGGGGTGACGGGCGGAGTGAGAAGCGGGCCGGGGGAGCACTGAGGAGGTCAGGGGGACCTTAGGGACAGCAGGGGGTGGAGGGTGAGAATGGGGTGGGAGGAGGTAGGGAGGCAGTGGTAGCGGAGAAAGGGCATTAAACTCGGTGGAAACCAGAGAGGGTCGTTTATGGTTTTGCCTGCAAGGTTGAGGTGGGGTGGGAGGTTTGGTTGGGGGCTGAGGAGGATTTATGGATTCCAAATTGTGAAGGGTGGTGTGGTTTTATTAAAAGCCGTTTGAAGTAGTTTGATTTGGACTGCGGATGAGTCTTGTGCAGGCATTTCTGAGACCCGTAATGTTCCTTGGCTGGTTGAGAACCGGTGGCCTTGAAAAATTTCCATGCTCGGTCCCTGGCACGGAGCTGTTCCATAAGTTCAGAGGTTACCCAGGGCAAGTGTGAGCCTCTTACTCTGGATCTCCGTAACGGGGCATATAGGTCCCAGATAGCAAGGAAGATTGAAGAGAAGTAGCTCAGGGCCTCGTCCATGGTAGTGGCATATGGGATGGGAGACCAGTCAGTAGTGGACAGGGCGAACAGGAGTGCGGGGAGATCAAGGGAATTGTATGCCCTGCAGTGCAGCAGACGGGGTGGGGGAGCCAGGGGATGGAAGATTTTACGCACTATATAGATCATATGGTGGTCGCTAAGAGAGTCTGGTAGGAGGCCTGCATTGCGTATCCTATGTGGGTGGGTAGTGAGTGCCCAGTCCAGTAGTGAGTGATTGTTTGACTTGTGGTTTAGGCGGGTGGGTTCCCCTATCTGCTGATGCAAGTTTAGAGCGTTTACTTGGCTGCGTGTTTTTGAAGCTGCACTTCCCAGCCAGTTCAGATTGAAATCACCGAGGATGTGGAGTTCGCCACCTCGGTGAGGGTCCTCAGGCTGCCAAGGTGTTCGAGGATGTTGGTTAACGGTGTGTTTGGTGGGCAATATGACCCAGATATGTAAATAGGGACAGAGTGGGGTAGGGTGAGTTTGATCAGGAGGGACTCTATGTTTGTTAAGGGTATTAGTGAGGTAATTACAGAATACTGAGGTTTGAGGCAACATACATAGCAGTGCCACCACCTTCTTCATCCCTGCCTGTCTTGGCGGATTAGTGAGAAGCGGGTATTGAGAATTCCTCGTCCGGTGGTGGGGCTTCAGCCAAGACTCTGTGATGAGTACGATGTCTGGGTGAAGGGCAAGGACAAATGTTTGGAGGCAGCTATTTTATTTAGGATGCTGCAGATATTAACATGCACGATTTTGAGGCCTTTAGGGAGGTGTGTGGGAGGCGCCGTTGGTTGGGCAGCTGTGGGTGCCTGTGGGCCAGGGTTCTGTTCAACGTCCCCTGCTAAGAGCAGTAGGAAAACCAGGGCGTGTCTTAATAGGCGCATGAGCTTAATTGGTGCGCCCCTCCGGGTGGAGCGACATGCTGGAGTGGGGTTAGTCTTAGGGGCAGAGTGGAGATGGAGAAATAGGGTGGGTGTTGTGGTGTGGAAGGAGGGGGGGAGGATAGAGGCCCCCAGGGGCCAGTTGCAGCCCTGGTGGAGGAGGTGACTAGCTGGAGCTGAGGAGGAATGTGGTGTTGGCTTTGGGGTTGGGGTGAGAGCTGACAGGGGGTCAGGTAGGGTAGGGTTTACTGAGGGGGGGAGGGAGGATGAGGCTATGCAAAGCGTGATGAAACTTGCAGTGAGGAATTGCATTTTTTTTTTTTTTATTCTTGGGAGTAGAGGAAGGGAGATGACAGAATGCTCAACGGTGGCCATTAGTGGTTGGGAAATATAAGGGACTAGTGGGAAAGTGGGCTGATTGGTTCACGAGCTACCACACTAATATGTGAACCTATCAGGTATGACAACACCACACTATATAAAGAAAAGCTGACCAAGGGTGGTGGTGGGGGTGGTGGGGAGCCTCTGGCGTGAAGCGCAGGCGGGGCTAAACTTTTCCTCCGAACAGGAAGCAGCTGCAGAGCAGAAAGAACCCCGGCTACGGTTTCTGCGCGTTGAGACTTCGGCTTGCTCCGGGGTCGTCCTGTCCTTCAGGCTTGTGTGTGGGCTGTGGGGAGGGCTTGGGACTCCTGCCCTCGCGACCCGACCTCCGGTTTCTGCAGAAAAAAGAAGAGGCTTAAGTAAGGTAATGCGGCTAGAGGGTGGAGCGTCCTATTTGTGAAACAAATCAAATGCCTTGGGATAATATACAAGTTAGCCTCCCGTATGCAAGGAGAGTAGGCGTGGTGGAAAACGCAAGTCGGGGGTCCGGTTTAAACAAAAAGAAAGAAGAAAAAAAGCAAACAAAAAAAACAAAAAAAAAACTCAATCGAGGGAAGCCCCTTGCTAGCAGCAGGCTGCAGATGCTGGCCAGTTCTGCAGATCCCCCAGGTACAGCACCAGCTACGGCCCCTGCAAGCAGTTAATTCCCCTGGGCAGCTGTGGGTTTTTACTGATTAAAAAAAACAATTCCCCTGACTACAGTAACTCACCCCTGCGTTTAGGCAAATATTAATATTGCAGAAGTAAAGGATTGGAGGCAGAACACTCCCTTAAAATACATATGATTATACTGTGGCAATAGGTTGTAGCAATAGGTTGCAGTCCAGCACGTAGGGTCTATGGCAGTACAGAGGAATAAAAAAGGCGCCAAGTTTAAACTGAGGCGTGGTAGAGCTTTTCCTCCGAACAGGAAGCAGCTGCAGAGCAGAAAGAACACCGGCTACCTGCTGTGTTGAGACTTGACTTGCTCCGGGGGGTCGTCCTGTCCTTCAGGCTTGTGTGTGGGCTGTGGGAGGGGCTTGGGACTCCTGCCTCGCGACCCGACCTCCGGTTTCTGCGCGTTGAGACTTCGGCTTGCTCCGGGGGGGGGGGTCGTCCTGTCCTTCAGGCTTGTGTGTGGGCTGTGGGAAGGGCTTGGGACTCCTGCCCTCGCGACCCGACCTCCATGCTGCCACTGGGAGAGATATCTTCAGGCGATACTGTCTGAGTTTTCACTGCTATGTAAATGATACTCAGCTGTATTTGTCCTTTCTATCCAGACAGAATGATGCACTCTCAGTGCTAAATAATTGCCTTACTGAGATCAGAACTTGGATTAGTACCAGCTGGCTGAGACTGAATCCAGATAAGACTGAAGTGTTGGTAGTGAACCCTGGTCACCCGGGGGCAGGTTTGGGGACCGGACAGCCATCAGGATAATTGCTTGGTGGTGTACCGCTCATTACCTCAGACTAGGTGAGTAACCTTGTCATTATTTTTGATGATGGTTTGACATTAAAATCGCAGGTGTCAGCTGTCATCAAACTCTTTTTACCACCTGAGGAATATTGCCCGGGTGAAACACGCGGTTCCCCTGGTGATCTTCCAACATTGGTCCATGCCTTTGTCACTACTTGCCTTGATTACTGCAATTCCCTCTACCTAGGTCTGCCAGGGGTTGATATCCACCACTTGCAGCTAGTGCAGAACATGGCGGCCAAGCTTTTGACTGGGACCTCTAGGTCCAGTCGTATTATGCCTGTGCTCCGTGAGCTGCACTGGCTGCTTATTCTGTGGTGGATCACCTTAAAGGTTGGCTTGCTAACCTTTAAAGCCCTACATGATCAAAGACCCAGCTACTTGCAAGACCTCCTGGTACCCTGCTGCCCCCTCCACCCTCTCCGATCTACCAATGAGGGATTGCTAGAGATTCCCAGGGTGCAACTGAAGACATCTGGTGCCTGTGCTTTTCCTTTTTTGACTCCAACCCTGTGGAATTCTCTACCTCGTCGGTTAAGAGAATGCCTGACCATTGATAGGTTTAAAATTTGAGTTGAACACTTATTTATTTACTTTGGCCTTCCCTAACTATGGCTAATTTGTTTTATTATTGTTTTAATTTATATTTATATTTGTATTTGATTTTATGTACAGAACCTTGGTTTTGAAAGGCGTTATAAAAAATAAAGTTTGATTTGATTTGATTTGAAAAACAACACTCTACAGGAAACCAATGAGCAGAATTACTGTACTTTGAGAGCAGTCATCCTCGTAAATTAGTTGAAAATATCCCTGTTGGTCAAATGTTAAGTGCTAGATGAGTCTGTACTACAAATGAAGAGTTTTGAAAAAATTCAGAAGAGATGGCACAGTGATTTTTGAATAGAGGCTACCCAGCAGAAACTGTGGCATATGGGATTATAAGAGCCAGGGCAGTGGATACAGCTGATCTGTTGACACTTCAAAGAGGGGATACAACTGGTGCACATCCTGTTATGTCTGTGACCGATTTTTGTAATCTTAGACATGAGATTGCTTCAATACTCTATAAACATGGGCAAGGAGATCCTGTCTTTGCAATGGAATAATGTGCACACCCTAGACTCACATGTCAGAGGGAAAACAACTTAAAAGACATGCTAGTACATAGTTACCATGCCTCGAATGCCACCCACATGGTTACTCCCTGTGCCAAAAAGGAACTATAGGTGTGGACCCTGAACACAGTGCAATAATATTAACAATTCAAAGACATTTAGACACCGAAGGACAAAGAGGATTTTTGAAATAAATAATTGTATCAACTGTTCAACAGCTAGTGTTGTCTATATGCTGACATGCCTTTGTGGTATGAATTATGTGGGATAAACTAAGAGGCCACTAAAAGAACGCATAAGTGAACATAAGTCTGCCATTCAAAATATGAAGACAACAAATTCTATGGCTCATCATTTTCAGTAGGCAGGTCATGGCTCTCCTGCAAGTTTAAAATTTACAGAGATTGAAAAAGTTACTGTGGGACCCAGAGATGGTTACTTGCCCAAGAATTTAAATCAGAGAGAATGTTTCTGGATCTATAAACTAGAGACACTTAGCCCTGAGGTACTTAATGAAGATTTACCTCTATAGTGCTATTTGTAGTTTCATATGTTGGAATAACTTAACTTTTTTAAAATTACTTGTCTTATGTAATATTTATTTATATTTATATTTATTCTATATTTGTGTCTGAGCTTTTTTATTTCCTATGTGCAATAGGTTTTACAGGCAGCAGCATTTGAGCTGAAATTGAATATGTCTTTGATAGTGAATATTTCAGTGATGAGAAACTGATGGACCAATCCACTCTGAGGGAGGCAATAGCTGAAATGTCAGCTGCTTGGCCATGCATTATCATACAGGTTGGCTGTCTGTTTGGCCCCCAGTTATACCCCAATGCTTTTGTTAAGCACCATGTTGGTGCCAGCGTGGAGTTTATTTTAAAACACGAATGTATGTCTGTCACTGTTTCACTCTGTTTTCACTATGTGTTTAAATCTTTGAGCACCTTTTGGAATTAAGAAGACTGTATTAATAAACGTGTCTTTTACATTTTATGATCTCTTGTGTGCTCTTTGGGTCAGTGATGCAGTTTGTGTTTGGGTCTGTCTGCCCATGTACTTTGCTTCGGTCTCTGTCACTGCACGCAGCAGACCGCGTTTCACATTGAGTGAAGTGAGCCCCTCAATTTTGTTGCCTTTAGTGATGGCCAATAAGCCAACATGTAAACCTAGTGCATATTAATTTCTGTGATGGACAGCTGACTTGTTCAAGGTGGAGTGACTTTTCTCCTGTAAGACGCTGGGGGAGATGGCAGCTTGCGACAGATTGTGGCTGGGATTCCCTGAAGAAAGAAGCTGAGCAGTGAGAGAATGAGAGAGATATGGGGAAGTTTACATAAGGTTTCACAGCCACCAGCAAGGAGATTTGCTGAGATATTCCATTAATTGGGAAAGCCAGAATTCCAGGGTCCAGTGGAAAGAAGATAATTGGGCACCCTGAGAAAAACCCTCTGTCATTACGGGGATGGGATTGAATGTTTCAAAGCCTGTAGAGTGTTTTGAGTGACTTAAGCCAGCATTGGGAGAATCCCACTAAGTTTCCACTGTCTTCGGGCCAGAAACATGCTAAGCTTTATAGCCATAAATTGTGTAAATCCTGCTGAAAGACTTCTCACTGGTATCCCGTAACATTGGCGAATGTGATTGGGCACCTACCAGAAAGGGCGACTCAGTCACGGTACCTGTCATCTGAGCAACTGGGGAAGGTGGGTGACCAATGGGGGGGGTGCACAAAACAGCAACATCCTGTTGCTACATGCATATGTGCACGGGGGGGAGAGAGCACTCCTAGTGTGGGGTGGGAGAGGACAGAGAGATTGTAGTGGTGGTGCTGTGGAGAGCTGCTGAGCTGCTTCCGTGGCATGGTGGGTTGGTTCAGGACTGGGGTGGGAATGGTGCTGGGTCCAGGTCTGGGTCCAGGCACAGGTACTTTTTGTTGAGCCTGGCCAACTTATTTTTTTCCGCATTTGCATCTCCCCCGAATATGCCCCCCCTCCGAGTTGAGAATCCTTAAGTAGGGGGTGCATGGGGTGCAGCCCCCCCCACATAAAACGTAAAATCTCAAGACCCTGGCATCATTTTGCTGTACACCGGGGGGGTACATCAACAAAATATTGTTTGGGCTATGTGCTGTCTCCCTATGGGCGATCACCGTTATCACATAGATCCCTGCACACTCTATCAGCCATGGGGGGTGGTATATCAGATATGCTACAAAGGAGTCTGTATCTTCAGCTTGCAGCAAGTGAAAGACTGTGTAGACCCAAAGTCTGGGAAAAGACTCTATGCCAATCAGGATGGTCTGGGGAATCAGCCAGGGATTGTCAACACTAAGCAGTACCCATCATTTACCCATGGGAATTAGATGCCTGGATATATGGGTAGGAATGTGGCCCCGGTCCCCAGTACTGGACGAATCCAGTATCCACAAAGCAACCACTTGATGGTGACAAGCTGCAGGATCCTGCAATAACCTGAAGGTGACAAGCTGCCACACACTGCCTCATCCAAGACAGCTGCCATCCTGTTTGCCCCATTTGAGGCCCTGGTTCGGATGACTGAATATGCTGACTTTGTCAGACCCTGTGAAGTTGAACTGTGGAACCGTGAGTAAATACAAGGTCTGCCCTGACCCAGGGAGACTACAAAGTTTGTTCAAAGCTATCGATTGTAATTTCCAATGTGCACCAACCCTTGCCAACCCAAGGGAACACACAGGCTTACATCTCTGTCTGGGTACCCAGCTTGACTTTTGGTGATACTGGTACCAGTAGGGAGATGGTCTCATTAATGGTGTTATTGTTGTTTGGGTGATGGGCACAGTTACACTTCTCATTATCAAATGTTATTAACTGCTTTATTCTACATTCCAGTTCCCTCTTCCTTTTAATAAATTGTTAACCGTTATTGTTCAAAACTGTCTGTGAGCATATTAATAGTGATAGCTAGTAATTGCATGCATAGTTAATGAACCAAGTGGTTTACGGTATTCTGTGTCTAGGGTAACTGTAAGGAGTAGTGGGTAGGTGCAGCATCACAGAGGGTTGTACCTACAAACAACTGACCCTCTATATTATACTTTGGATGGAGGCACCATGCTATTTATTTTCTATTTGAGAAAGGACCACCCGTTACCATCCAACCCCCTACTCTGGTTGGAGACCAACAGGCAGGGGTAGTAGCCTGCTGTTACATGGCATCCGGATTACACTTTAATCCCATGCAACAAATTATTTTATCATGTTTTGTCATTTGTTACATTACAAAGGGCACCATCAACATATAAAGCAATCTTACACCTGTTTATAATTTTCATGTATTTAATGTCCTCACTTTATCTCACCCATTGCATACGATAAATGTTTAAAGAGCAGATGAAGCATTATTTTTCACATTAGTTCTATATTTTTCTTCCTCCGTTATTTATTACTGAGGTCAGTAGCATGTTCCTTAAAGGTTCATCTGCGCTACTGTAGTTGCTTAATCCCTGCCAGAGATCACAATTCTCTAAATGGGGTGTGCTATGTGGTAGTAGGTGTAACATGTTGAGTACCACAAGGATTGGTGCTGGACCAGGTTATACTTAATTTATTTTTCTGTGACAAAGGGGGAGAATCCAGGGCAAGATATACCTCTTTGCATTTAACACTAAGATCTCAGGCAGACTGCTTACTGATGAGGGAATAAGGGACATGAAAAGAGACCTGGAAAGGTTAGAGAGGTAATCCAGGATACGATACTTCAAACTGAATGCTAAAAAGTACAAAGTTATGCACATTAGCAATGTAAACCTTAAAACTAAGTATTGAATGTGAAGGGTAAGGGTGGATAAGACCTCTGAGAAAAGTGAACTCAGAGACATAGTTAGTGACTGCCACAAATCTACTGAACAATGCAGCAAAACAACTGGAAAAGCTAATAGTAGGCTGGGATGCATCGGAAGAGGGTTTTCCAGTTGAAGACAGGAGGTGTTATTGCCCCACTTCAGATCCCTGGTGAGACCACACCTGGAATACTGTGTTCAACTCTGGAATCTGTATGTGAAGGACAGGGATTGCTTGGAGTCTGTCTACAGGAGGCCACAAAAATGATCCAGGGTCTGGCAAGCCACAGCATGTACACAGTGGCAACCAGAAGAGCAAGGGAGAACATGAAAGAGACTTATACTGTAAGTACTTGCAGGGAATCATAAGGGTGGACTGCAGTGAACTGTTTATGAGAAATGAGGGCACTATGACAAAAGGCCATGTGGAAATTAATTGAGAGAAGGTTCATAAAGGATATGGGGAAGTTCTTCTTTATGGAAAGTATGGTGGAGTAGTGGAATAGAATGCCCGGGGAAGTGGTTCATGCAAAGTCTGTGACTGAGTTTAAACATACTATAGGTGGGACAGACACAGTGTACCAATAAGAACTATGGGAAAAGGGGATGGGGTACTCAAGGAAAGGGAGTGTTGAGAATTGATTAGAGCTACTGTCTGATTATTCTAGACTGGTGTAGGCTGGACATGGCTTCTGGTAGGCATATAAGCAGACTATTGTAAATAGGCCATTTGGTATTTTTTCCATCAAACTCCAGATACAGTATCTATGTATAGTACGCATCTAATTACTGTACAGTATATTCAATTGCGAGTTACTAGTAACATTTACAAGTACTGAACTGTACTCAATTAGATAGAAATGAGCAATTCATTTAATAGATACAATTCATCACAAATGCAGATCAAATTGGCTGGCCCACAGTAGCACTACCACTTGCGATGCAGACGACCCAGGTTCAGAAGTGAATCTGAGCTGTCGGAGGGTCGGCCAGGGGGAGGAGGATCGATCATCAATAGAACTGCTCTCCTCCTCCAGAGGGGTGGGTTGGCAGACCCCAAACATTGCCTGGCTCCTGCAGGAAGCTGGGACAAAGGCAGCCCGGACCACAAAAGTTGGGATATGTCGATGCACATCATGTGGAAGGTTGTGACGTGCACCATGATGTCATTCCATGTCATGTCTCCCAGGGGTGAAAACTGGAGAAAAAAGCTTCTAGCAGGATGACAATGAGGACACACAGACCCCACATCTGACCATCTGGGCATGCTGACCAGAGTCAGATCTGTTCTGAAGCAGGGCTTGGGGAACCCTGCCAACTCCCTGGAGGAAGATGACCAGCAGGTAAGTCCTGGCAGACATAGGGGTGACAGTGCTGGAGTGCTCATTGGAAGGAGGGCCCACCATGGGAAAGAGAAAAGCAAAAGAAAAAAAAGACAAATGCAGATCAATTTAAGTCAATGTCATGTAATGTCAGGAATATCACAGCTTAGTAAAAAGAAATGCATTATTTGGTGATGTGGTTGAACAGAATACTTTTCAGCTGGTTACGGTTGCCTTATTCTTTAATGTCTTCTGACAACAAATTCCAGCTAGTTAGAGCACTGTTTTAACTTTTCATTTATTTATTTTATAATTTACAGTATGTACTCAGGATAGCCCCCCTCAGATGCAACATTTTCATTCCAGTGGGGGACTGCTTTAACCCATTTCTGCAGCTGGGTGGACTGGGATGCAGAGAGCTGAAACGACTTGCCCAAGGCCATACAGAAAGTATTTGGCCCTGTTGAGGACTGAACTTGTGAACTTGATACCCGGTTAGAAGAGCGCTACATGAGTAGCATCAGTCTACAGGGCACTAGTTCATGCAGCTCTACCACAGACAGCAAGAGGAGATATACAGCTCTTCAGGAAGTGCTCCCTTGGTTGCTGTCTGTGGTGCTGGTACCCATCAAGGGCATCAGAATCCAGGAGCTGCTTCTGTGGCATGGAGAGCTGGGGCATTGAGCAGCTCAACCAATGGCACTGAAGACCAGGGTTCTAATCTTGGTTTCCAGTCATTTTACTCCAATTGTGACTTTTTTTTTTTTACAAGGGGCCATGGACATGGAAATGGTATTCAACAGCCTCAGAAATTCAACTTGCCCAATGTTCTGCTTCTCCCTGGATTGGGAATCCTTAAGTCCAGGGGATGCTGGGGGCTCTAAATTTGGTGCCCTTATTGCAGTGGACACCATGCTGATGCTATTCTTGTCAGCTCTGTTTAGACCCAGTGCCGTGAACTCCCAGTTCCCAATCTCATGCTCTAACCAGCAGAACACGCTGGGCTCGATTCACAAAGAGTGTATAGAATGGCACAAGCTGTGGCAAACACCAGCTGCACTAAAGCCTGGTGCACCAGGGACCCTGCATCTGATTCTGGTACAGGAGGGGTTTCAGTGCCTAAGTCCCTACACTTGCGGCAACCTCTCCCATGTGGCAAATGCATGGTGCATGGAAGGGTTTGCTGCAGAATTCCTGTAGCAAAAGCAAGTGGTCCCCCCATCCCCGATCCCCTGTTCAACAACAGAAATGCCCATCCTCAGTGATTTAGTGCCCCCTCTCCCTAATCTCCAGTGTCTCCATCATAATATCATTTAATAAAGCCCTTTCATTGGTGGTCTAGTGCCCCCCTCCCCAATCTCTGATGTCACCCATTAATACATCATTAATGAAGCTCTCCTCATTAGTGGTCTAGTTACCCCCCACCACCCCACACCAGCAGGTAGTGCCTATCACCCCACTCAACCCCCCATCCTGAAACAGAGGAAGTGATTGGCACAGCTCTTCTCATACCTCGGCGGCCAGCTGCTGACTGAACTGTCACTGAGCACATACTGTAAATTGTATGCACTCATTGATTAATCAATGAGCATGTAGACTTCACAGCATGTGCTCAGTGACAGTTCAGCCGGTGGCTGATCGCGGAGGTGAGAGGAGGGCTGTGCTGATTGCTGGCTCTATTTTGGGATTGATGGTGGGCACTACCTGCTGGGGTGGGGGATGGGGGGCCACTAGTGCACCAATGAAGGGGGCTTCATTAAATGATAATATGATGGGTGACACAGGGGAGGGGGCCACTTGATCTCCAATGCAGGGGCTTTATTAAATAATAATGTGATGGGTGAGATTGGAGATCAGGGGAGAGGGGTCCACTAGACCACCAGGATGGGGTATGTAATATGTTATATCAGGGAGCAGAATTGGGGCTGGGAAGGTGGGACCATGGCAGATGACTGCAAACAAGTCTACTCTCCCAGAGGAGAATTTTCTAAGTACCCTTAGACCAGCCCTGGCTGACCTAAGGATACTTAGAATTCCACCCTCTGGGAGAGTTCTGAGAATCCCAGTTTTGGGAATGTGGCAGGTTGCATCTGCCACATGCCTCCAGCATCATGTCACAGCCCATTTTTGTGCAAGTGGGCAGAGCAAGCCCTGTTTGGGACAAGCAGCCAGCAGTTGCCACAGGCTACCATTGAGAATCACTTCCGGTGCATTGTTTATTACAAGGGGCACTTTGTGGTATTCTTTGTGGCACAAGCCCCTTGCACTGTGCTGGGGGCTTTGAGAATCCAGTCTAATAACTATAGATAAATATCTCTTAATTTGGGGCATGATAAATATTGTTAACCATGACTAGACTCTGCAGTGTTTGTAGGCATTCCTTGTGTTTAATACCCAGATTAACAAATAGTCTGTTTAGTTGCTATGCTAAATAACTAGATATGTGTCTTCCTCATGTTATTAAAGGTGACCAGCAACAAAGAACAGAAACAGAGTTTTACTATTTTTTTTCACAATGGCCTCTTTATTAAATCTTTTATGCTGTTTTCTGCATTTTAAATATTATGGGCTGGGTTTTCTAAATCCTTGACATAGAAACTATTCCAGGTTTAATGTTGTACCTGCATCAAAAGTAATGCATCACAATGTCTGAGTGCAATTTTCTAACAGTTTGACCCATCTACAACAGTTAATCTCCTTTTTAGGAAAAATATGATGAACTCATAATTTATTGAATGCATGCATTATTTTTATGTGCAAGTTGCAGCACCTGCAACACAATATTTGAAGATGTCATAGATGGACTAACATTCTTTCACAAGTAGTGCAACTGTGCTAAAATCATGATGCAAATTTGCTGTTTGCATCATGGAACCCAATGAAAATCCTACCCATTGTATTTTTCAAATGTAAAACAACTACAGCTATAAAAAGGAAATCACACCCTACCCAGTCACTAATATGTGGCTGCATATGGCATCACTGCCACAGTGCATTCAGCTCTCTTTTTGTGGGTATTGTGATGTTGTCAGCTGCCCTCTACTGGCTACAGATTGGAATGCATAGTGATGTCATCAGCTGCCCTGTATTGGTTGCAGATTGCAATGCTGTTCCATGGCTTTTTCACTTGTGTTATCATTAGTAATCATAGAAACAGAATCTGTCAGCAGAAGAGGACTGCTTGGCCCACCCTGTCTGCCCAAACAGTCCATGCCTAGTCTGTCTCTGCAGACCCTAACAGGTCTTTATCAACCCTCCCTCCTCCCTCCCTCCCTTTTTACTAATATGCCCCTGTGTCTTCCCCTCAAATACTTGAAGTCCCCTACTGTTTTTGCCACCACCACTTCTGCTGGCAATCAGTTCCAGGCACCTATAACTCTTTCAATGAGGTAGTACTTCCTAACATCCCTTTTAAACTACCCCCACCCTCACCCCCAGCTTAATTGCGAGCCCTTTCGTCCAAGTGTTCTATTTCATTTGAAAGAGACTATTCCTTCAGAAATAAATATCCAATACCAATTTGAAGAGCATAAATAAAGGGATGATTCTGGAATGAATACTTAAAAAGGTGCATTATTTTTTATGTTCATTATTGATCTTACTGTATTTTGACACAGCTATTATTGCTAAGACTTGGTGAAATTCAAACAAAATTGCCATTTTGTGGTCCCTATATTCAGTGGAAAATAATGGAAAAGTTTGTATTTTTTTATTTGGGAATTAAATATTATTGGAGAAAAATAAACAAAATCCATAGTACCTTTTTGGCAATTTCATAATTTTGCTCTTTTCATTCTGCTGTATTTAACAAATGTTTGCCCAATCCAAATTAATTAATTAGTAACATTTTCTTCAGCTTTGTTCACTAAGCACTTTCTGAACTCTTTAATCTCTCTGAGCTTCTGGTTGAAAGCCATACAATAGAAAAGGCTGCTGGGAAACAAAAGAATACAAAGGGTCTACTCCTGTTATCACGGTATCACCTTCTTTGGAAACAGATTTGGTAAAACCAAAGCGAGTCGTCTATACCACAGAACAGCACAATGCAAAATAACAAAAGGTACAACTGTTTTTGTAGCCTGACACTCAGCTGTGGTGTATTTGTTTCAGTCGGACCTTTTGTTCCCTTTCATCTGTTTTCCATGCCTTTGCAGAGTCAATAAAATCTGGGTGCTAGCCAGAGCCATGGGAATCACAAAGATGACGTTTTGAGGAAAGGAGGTGAAGCCAACAGCTTGAAAGACAATCCACTTGGGGTAAACAACATTGTAGTATCCTAAGTTTTAAGTTTGTTCTGAAGCACTGGAGTTACTGAATCTGTGTGGAAAAAGTAACCCTTGTATGTTTGGCACCATACTGAAAAAGAAAAGAAAATTTATTGTAAGCATCCTGTATTTTTGAATTCTTTCTTATAAACTGACCATCCAGGGGGATGTTGAGGCAAGAGCCACACACGGAAAACAGCTGTGCAAACAGGTTAGGCTAATGCTCATGGTTCTGGCAATCCTGGCAATCAGAAGATTAACTATGCAGTCTACATCATTGGGAAGACTGCAGACCCCAAACATAAAAAAAGCTTCAGGTGCCTCTTGTCTCAGGGGAAGATGCAGTTCAGAACTGACAACTTGGGAAGAATTCTTTCTACTAGTATATCACCCTTTTCTTCCTGCACAGCAGCAGCACTATGATCAGCACATTATCAGAAATCCCTGTCAAAACCAGCAGACAGAGACAAACTTCGTATGCTAGGGTCTGCAAATCCATTATTTTCTAGTTTAATGTTCAGAACAATAACTCAGTAAGTAGAGCAGGCACAATTCAGTACTGAACAATATTTATTACTGAATATTAAGCAAACAATAAGACACAATGAGGATGTAGGTTTACCTGAGATAACTGCCACCCAGGGATGTAGTCAGGCTCGATGTAACAAGCAGAGTGCATTATGGTTCCTGGAAAGGCATTCATATTGCCTCACACCCTGGAGTGTTTTATTGTACTAAGCAGCAAAGAAGGGTGCAATTTGGTTGGAGAAGGTGAGGTTTCATTAATAACAAACTCTGGTCAGAGCCAATATGGCTGTGGAGAGCTTTGAGGAGCGGTAAGAGTGGTGAACAGAATATGCTATGCTCTCACTGCACAGGAATCAGCTGTAATACTGCAGTGATTACAGTATTGTGCATGTATGATACTTGCACATGGGCAGTTTGCCCCAGAGTCACCCTTGCACAACATGGCGTTGCTGACATAACCTCGTGTAACAATCCAGTTTCCTCAGGTTACTAGAATCCCATTAGTACTAGTCTTAGACAAGTAGGAAAAGGCAGCTGGTGGGGAGCTCATTATGGGCTTTCTACATAATGACATTGTTTACTCAGCTAGCCTGAAAGAAGGATGCTTCTGTCATTTAGAACTCTCACAGCAACATAATTATTTTAGAGTCAGCTGCTCTCAGGAAGCTAAGAATATTCATCAGTACATTCATGTGGCAGTCAGAGTGGCAGGAGGTCTGCCATTGGGGCTCTGTCAAAGGGAGCCCTTTTACTTCTCACCCTAGTTTGGTAAAATCTTTAGTTAACCTGCAGTTCTCCTTAGTTTCACTCTGGGGGGGTAGTGAGAGGGAATGCAGTTCTTGTGGATCCAAGAGGCAATCCCTGACATTCCTGAAGTTCATAGCTGCCTTAAGGAAGAACAATGCGCAGAATCTGACAGCCACTAGAAAAAGAAAGGTGTATTTTGTTCTTTCTATGACTGGGAGGAAGGAACAACTAATCTGTGAGTTCAGAATTTGAGACTGTTTTCTGAGGGAGTTGTCTGAGGTGTACAGTATGTGCCCTAGATAAGGCTAGATCACACCAGTCTGGACCCCTTTCACCACCACTGTGCTGAATTTAACGTTAAAGTTGGGAGTATTAAGCAATTCATTGAGGATTGGAGACTCATTTAGTGTAACCCTGAAGGAATGGCAGAGGCTGTTTAGGGCAAATGGTGGAGGAACACCATCTGGAGTTTCAAGCATGGCTAAGTATCTCATGGATGGGTAGCAGTGCTCCCTGGGCAAAGATCATGCACCAGGAGGATTTTGAAATGTGTGGCACATCCCACAGATATATACTTTGGAAGAGAGAGTTGTTTTTTGTGGAAAACAGTACTGACTCCCTACTTCAAGTCATTATGTTCTGTTGTGACATCACAATCTGTTGCCATGAGAGTAACTGTGATGTCACAAGCAGTGCAGTATGACCTCAGGTAGAGAGACAGCAACAGAAATAGATGAACTATTCAGGAGCAAAAATCCTGTTTTCATGTAAGCAACCTCAGCAATAAATAATGGGAAGGAGGAATAAAGAACTAATGTGAAATACAAGCTTCCCTTTACCTAAATATTATGTTTTGTTAAAGTACACCTGAAGGTGTCAGCAGCTCTTTAAGCTTTATTTTCCTTGTATTTTTAATCATTGTCAATTACTAATTCTAGCACAGGCACACACACACACAGTTTTAAAATGAAGCTTCAGTTGGTTTATAGCTTTTCTCAGGGAGTGAACTTTCAAGTCAGTGAAATTTGGCCTTGGGATAGCTTTCTTTTGATGGAACTTATAGGGAACATTGTTTGACCAGGAGTACCATACTAAGCTGAAGCTTGTTTCCAGATGAGACCTGGAAGCAAAAGGAAGTTAAGTGACTTGCTCAGGATCACACAGTATGCACCTAGGTGGCATACCTCTCAACCTTTTGTTCCCCAAGTGTGGCACATTGCCTCTCAAAATGTGGAACAAATGAGCAAAATGTAGAACATTTAATCAAATCTTTACATAAGGAGCTCAGAACACTGTTAAAATGTTTGCATTTATGTTCAGAAAGTCTGTTATTAATTGAATGATATATTTTTTGCATCATTTACTATAGATTTTTGCTTTAAAATGTTAACATTGAATGTGGGACAAGTCCTCACAATGTGGAACAGGGAGCTTTTGAGAAGTAAAATGAGGAACATTCCTCGGAATGTGGTACAGTTGAGAGGTATTCTAAGTGGCTGTGGGATTCAAACTCAGAGCTCCAGGGCCTTAACCCACTGTGCTTTACTGCCTCCTCTTATGCTGTCTCTTTTAGAATTTCACTTAACTGGCATAGTAATTTGCAAAGCTGGGGCTGTTTAGAAGTGCAACAGGAGTTATGCCAAACAAATGTAAATATCTCTAAAAATATACAAGTTACAGATAATAAACCTGCACAAAAGTTGTTCATCACAAAAAAACCCTCTCAAATGAGCCTATTCATTAAGTGCACTAATTATATTTTTTAAACTATGGCCATCTGATTACCTCAGTTTTCCTTTTTCATAGGAGTTATGCCAAACAAATGTAAACATCTCTTAAAGTATACATACTACACATAAACCATCAAATGAAAGTTGTTCTGGACAAAAATACCTTTCCAATGAGCCTCTTCATTAAGCTGCACTAATTATATTTTTTAAACTATGGCCATCTGATTACCTGAATTTTTATTTTTCTTCACAATTTTCACCCTTCGGATGGCTATATTTAAAAAAATCTACTGAATTCTGATTAGTGACTGCCTTCATTTGAAAGGTAATTTTGTCCTGAAAAACTGGTGGTTGTATATTGGTAACATTTATACTTTCCGAGATATTTACATTTGTTTGGCATGACTCCTACTGTGCTCACTCAGAGAGAAAAAAAAATGAGATTATTTGGAAGACCATATTTTACAAAATATAAAGAATTCAGATTAGTGATTACCCTCATATGAAAGGTCTATTTGTCCTGAACAACTTTCACATGTTTGTTTTTGTGTGCCTTGAATAGTTTTAAAGATACTTAGATTTGTTTGGAAGGTGTACACATTTGCTTTCAGAGAAAAGCAGCTAAGAAAGAAGGGAGTATTTTTTAACTGCCATATGGATTTGTAGTTATTGAAGAATATACTGAAAACTACTAAAAAATGTGTTCCATGGAAAGCCCTTTTTTGCAAACTAAAGCAGAATGGCTGTAGGCTATAGCTTTACATAGTGACACTTCTCAGGTGATGTGCCACTATGAGAAGCCTTCACCTGGTGAAGTGGCTACTTTTCTTGGTGTAGTTCCATACTTACAGGCAGAATGCCACTTCACCAGGCAAAGTGGTCACTTCACCAGGTGAAGAACTTTGTGAAGGATTGCTTTCTACTTCACAAAATTGAGGAACTTAATGAAGTAGCTTACAAATCAAAGTTCCCTGACTTCACACACCACTGCTCCATATTCCTTTAGATTACATACCTGTCCTCTCACCTGTGTAATTGTTTTCACCCTGCTCTGCCCCCCCCCTTTTGCTATGTGGTGCAGAGTGTTAGACTCTCCATGTGTGTAATGGTGTTGTGTAACCTATCACAGGCCTTTCTAAATTACATTTTACTTATTCCCATGTCAAACATCTGCCCTAATGCACTGATGCCATCCTTGTTCAGGTGCTGAGCATTTCTGGCAAACAAACTCCTATATTTTATCTTGCCTATCCTTAACTTCTATTTTTAAACAGAATATTGGCTGTACAAAACATAATGACACAAAAACCAGTGTGCTTGAAAGTTTTTTAGACAACAAATGCTGGAGACCACAAGTGAGACAGTAAAAACTTACAAGCAAACCACCACAGTGCAGGAGAACAAGGGGTGAATGGTCTGGACTGATCTCTTGTACTAAACACTTTGCTAATAAATTATTACTTTCTTACTTTTGCACTTAAGCATTTGCTGTGTAATAAAAATTCAAACACACAGTTTTGTTTTTGTGACAGTCTGCTTGTCAGTGTCACTGATCTTGTTTAAATTTGATGGCAAGGGCATCATATTTTGATATTGTAGGCACCTTAGATCCTGGTAGCAGTGGATATTTTTTTATCTGTCTGTCCTTACTCTACATGACACCAGTAGGACCTCACAGAAGGTTACTGTTGCTGCAGCTACCCTCAGCTTTCTAACTACTTCTCCAAAGCAGTCCTTGACTTTCTCTGTTCTACACCCCACCAGATCATGGGTTCTTAGATTAATCACCATGTCTGGCTTCCCCTCCCCTACTTTGGTTAGCTTTTCCAGCTTGGGCAGGACTTTGCTCACTGTTGCTTTTGGCATACAGCATACAAATGTCTCCTCACAGTCAAAGGCACTCAGCAACATCCCCATCCCTCTTATTATGGAGTCACCAAGTTGTCTATTTCAATTATTGTGTTTTGATGTGTTAGTAATGTATTTCTACTTTTAAAGTAAATTATTTGTTTGTGAGGTTTTGTATTCACCTTTCAAACTGCTAATAAAAAGAAGTCAATGGAATGCTAGTATAGTGATGTGAAACAAAATCCCAACTACTTAGGAGTTCAGTGTATTTTGATGAGAAACTATGGATTTATTTCTGCCTTTGTCAAAATGAACTGACACTTCTGTCTGAAACAAATTGTACCTGTTTTATGTTTCATATATTGTTGACTATCTGTATGATTTTACTATTTTTTAAGTAAAAAAAAAACAAAAAAAACATTTGTTTCTTATTCCCAAACAATATCCAGTAGAGAGAAACTACTGGCTACTTAATGATTACAACAGCTCAAAGCTTATCTAAAATCATGTTTGTATGAAATCAATAGCTTCATTTCTCTAAACAAAATCTGCAAACAGATTTGCAGTTTCATTTTGAAATATACACTGCCTGCTTTGCCAGAAAAGATTTTCTGACTTCATAATACAAGTATTCCTATTTACTAGTATCTGATAAAATAAAAATGAAATAATTAAAAGGTTGAGTAAAGAAACAAGCAAATGCATACAACTCTTAACTCCCTCAACACTGACCTGCTGTCCTGCTCAAATATCGGCCACCTCAAATCTTTGCTGAAAGTCAACCTGGCATCTAGCAACTCTAAGTGTGACTGTGGGATTAGCTAGTAATCTCCCTCCCTTTGACAGAAGTACTCCCACTCACTCCCTTTGACCCTTCCCCCTTGACAAGACCTAGTCAGCTACTTCTCCCCTCTCTTCCCCTTCCCCCTTCCTCCCCTTACTCCTCTCTTTCCTCTACTCTCCTCTTGCTCCTTAATTATTGGAAATGTTCGTTATTATTGATATTCTTAATGACTATGGTACATTTAGGTATTGCATTTTGCTTAGCCATAATAGTTGTTCACTCTTACTCTGTCTATGTAACTTTATGCATTTTTGTTGTTGTTCCTTGATATGACGTGGAATCTTTGTAAATGAGCTATTAGCTCAAAGGTGTTTTCCTAGTAACAAATAAATAACTACAAATAAAACTCTTTCTAAGACATCAAGAGGCATCAAAGCTTCATTATGTAATGTTTATCCATATTAGGCACATGTTCTTTAAGAAGGGAATGCCAGCAGACCTACTGGACAGCTATGTGTGTAAATGTCAGACGTCTGGGTAATAAAATGAGTGACCACAATGCACTTCTTTCTGAAGAAGCTCAGTTTGACCTGATAGTCATGATGAAAACCTGGGCAATGAGGCAGCATGACTGGAACTCATAATTCCTGGTTATACCTGTGAAGGAAGGACATGGCAGAAGAAAGCTGGAGCTGGAGTAACACTTTGCATCAGAAACATCTTCAGAGCCACAGAGGATAGGGAATTAAAGGGATCACCATCACTGAAACTCTTTGGGTGAAACTGTCACCAGGTAGCGGGAGGGCCATCAGGGTTGTAGTAGCCGACAGGCCACCTAATTAGAAGGCTGCTGACAATATGATACCAGTGGAAGAGATCAGGATGGTCACAGCGCAGAATGAGGTGGTACTTGACTTCAACATGCCAAATATCATTTTGTGTTCTGGAAATAACATGTGCCAGGAATCAAGGGCTGTTGGATACATTGTAGCATGGATTCCTGTCACAATGTATTCAAAGACTGACAAGTAAGAGAGTGATCTTGGATATGGTTCTTACCAACAGGGTAACTGCTAGGAAGGATGTAGTTCAGTAAAATTCAGGGAGCACATAATTTCAGTATATTTGTGAGTCTCAAACAATTTCAACTACAGAACATTACAATGACTGTGGCAGTGCGACAGACATATTGGGTTGCATAGTGTAGCAGCATGCAGCATCCTGAAGTTTTGTTTGTGTTTTGGGGTATTTTAAAAAAATTCATGTAGAACACAATTTATGTATACTGTGCATTCATACTTTCTACCCTGTGGTGCTTTGCTAGAAATGTGGACATGGGACAGATACACAATATAGCACAATGTAGCAGTATGAATCAGATTGTCATATTAATTCTGCTAATTCAGAAAAATTCTGTGAGCTCAAAATTTACATTTATTGTGCTTTTTGCACTTTTTGAGAAAAATTCATTCAGCATACAATTTATGTATATTGTGTTTTTTGCCATTTTTACCCAACAGTGCATTGCAAGAAATGTGAAGGTGGAATATTAATACAATGCAGCACCATGCAGCAGCATGAATGAGCCTGAGATATTTAATCCGGTACTTCAGAAAAATTCTGTGAGCTCAAAAGTTATGTTTATTGTGCTTTTCATACTTTTTATCCTGAAGTGTGTGACAAGAAATATGGTGGGGTTGCGACACACAGCACAGTACCATATAGCAGCAGCAGAAGTGCATTACCACCATTTAATATTTTTTTTGTTCTGTAACAAACTTCAAGAAGTTAGAAATGTATATATTGTACTTGAACATTTAGGTCAACTCACCTGATGTGCATGACAAATTCTGTCTGAGAGAACTACTGGAACAGTGTAGCAGTAGCTAACACCATTTAATCATTTCTTGTTAGAAAACTAAGAGCAGGGAAAAAACTGACTGTCTTGAGGGAAGGAATAAATCCAGCAGTGAAACTATGCAAGTGATATATCACATTATAAGCTGTTGGCACCACCCTCATGAAGCCTTACTTGCCCACAAGAGAACTCCATGGCACACACCATGAAAAAAAAGAGGGAGACACACATAACTACAGGACACTTACATAGATTCATAGATACATAGATACATAGACAGTGTCAGCAGATAAGGGCCTATGGCCCACCCAGTCTGCCCATTTGAGCTTGTAAGTTCAGTTTGTTTTCCTAGAAGTCTGTTGCCCCTTACCCCTGACCTCCAGAATTCCTTTATGTCTATCCCATGCATTCTTAAATCCCGTGATTGTTTCAGCCCCCACCACTTCCTCTGGCAGGGTGTTCCACTTGTCCACCACCAGTTCTGTGAAGAAATTCTTGCTCATGTTTCCTCTGAATCGTCCTCCTTCCAACTTCATCCCATGCCCTCTAGTCCTGGAACATCTTTTCGCTTAAACATAGTGTTTTCCTGCACCCTGTTCCTCCCTGTAAGATACTTGTATGTCTCCCTATCATATCCCTCTCTCCCTCCTCTTTCTCCAGGAGTACATGTTCAGTTCCTTCAACCTGTCTTCATAGGACTTGTGATGCAATCCATGCACCATCTTTGTTGCCCTCCTCTGAACCTTCTCTATCCTGTCTATGTCCTACGTGGGTATGGTCTCCAGAACTGTACACTGTACTCCAGGTGGGGCCTCACTAGTGTCTTGTATAGCGGAACTATGACCTCCCTTTTCCTGCTGGTGATGCCCCTGCCTCTACATCCCAGCATCCTATTTGCTTTACCTGCTGCCTTGTCACACTGTTTCCCTACCTTGAGGTCATCAGAGATGACAACCCCAAGATCTCTTTCCTGCTTGAGAAAACTAGAGCACTGGTCAATGGTATGGTAGTTGGGTTTCACTGCAAAAAAGTTCAGAATAATTTTTATGAAAGGGTACTTCCTCCATCTCTTCTAAATCTACCCTCCTCCAGCTTCATAACATGTCCCTTTGTTCCTGACACCTTTTTTTCTGACAAAATACTTCCCTCTTGTACCGTATTTACCCCTGTGAGGTATTTAAAAGTCTCTATCATATCCCTCCTCTCTCATTTCCTCCAGGGTGTACATACTGAGGTCCTTTAGTCTCTCCTCATAGGATTTTTGACTTTCACCACATGCACTGATAAACACATCCATGACAATACATAAATACATATACAGAGCACTAATGTACACACACACACTACATGCACAGAAACATAGAAATGTATGTCAGTTAAGGATCTTTTGGCCCACCCAGTCTGCACATTTTTTCCTACCTACATTATCGCTGCAGTCCAACTTAATTTACAACTCTTTCTCCCTTCCCCTTCTTTTCCACTTTGATTTCCTTGTGCTTATCCCATGCATTCCTGAACTCTTCTACTATCTTTGCCCCCACCACTTCCACTGGAAGGCTGCTCCAGGAATCCACCACTCTTTTTATGAAAGGGTACTTCCTCCATCTCTTCGAAATCTACCCTCCTCCAGCTTCATAGCATGTCCCTTTGTTCCTGATACCTTTTTTTCTGACAAAATACTTCCCTCTTGTACCTTATTTACCCCTGTGAGGTATTTAAAAGTCTCTATCATATCCCTCCTCTCTCATTTCCTCCAGGGTGTACATACTGAGGTCCTTTAGTCTCTCCTCATAGGATTTTTGATGCAGACCCTGCACTATTTTAGTTGCCATCCTCTGGACTGCCTCCACTCTGTGTAGGTCCTTCTGGAGATGTGGTCTGTGGAACTGGACACAATACTCTATGTGGGGTCTTACCAGTGATCAATACAGAGACAACACCATCTCCTTTTTCTGCTGGTGATACCTCTCCCAATGCACCCCAACATTCCACTAGCACTTTTGGCTGCCTTGTCACACTGCCTCACCACTTTTAGGTCATCCAATACAATTACACATCATGTCTATTCTTCAATACCACTCCCCCCATTTTGCACTCTACCCCTGAGTTTCTGTACCTAAATCCATTATTTTGAACTTTTTTGCAGTGAAACCCAACTACCATACCATTGACCAGTGCTCTAGTTTTCTCAGTTCTCTTCTCATCCTTTCCAGGACCATTTCCTTTTTTGCAGCATGGCATTGATGGCATCACATGGGGATGTCTGGAGGGGCACCAAACACTTGGCATATTCACTCACCACATTGAGCTGGTTGCAAAGGCTGTCAACTCCAGGATTAGCCTACTGTACAAATACAATCCCTGCCTAACTGAAGACATCCTTAGCCTCACTGTATCAAGTTCAGTACTGTCAGTTATCAACTATGGGCTGGTAGTATATGGGGCAGCTACTGATACAGCTCTACAAAGAATCAAAACAGCTCTTAATAAAGCCTGTAGACTTATCCTAGGAGCTCACCGCCTAACACACTCTTGTGAGTTCTATTCCTGGACTGGATGGCTCAACTTAAAAAATTGGATCAAGCACCAAGTCTGCCTACATGCCAAGAAGACCGCTCTTGGCCTCACTACCCCAGGGATACTTGATGTCCTCCACTCAAATGACAACATCAGAAACACCAGAAAAGCCAATAATCTGTCTCTAAAAGTGCCATTCCAGTGGACCTCACAAGGCCAGTGATGCTCTGGATATAGATGCCCCAAATGGTTGAACTGTCTTAGCTCTAACCTACAGACCTGTACTAAGCTTGGCCAATTTAAAATTAACCTGAGGGCTCACCTGATGACCTATAACACTAAGTGCTATTGTGGTCCCTAATTCGCTCCTCTGCCCACTTTGACTGACACTGGCACACTCCCAGCACTTACATAATGACTCCAAGCTCTTGTCCCCTCTTATTCTCTGTGGAGCTACTCCTATCCCCTAGACCATTCCCCCTCTCTCAATGACTACCCCTTCTACAGCGTAACTACCCTACCCCCTGACCCATGCCCCCATCTTAACTCATGCATCAACAAGGCTTGCTTGAGCTGCTCCTCACCCCCTCCCACATCCCCTTGTACCAATTGCTTTTGCCCTGCTTCATGTGATTCCCATTTCTGGTTCCATACCTTTATTTTTTGCTAAATTTTCTCTCCTACCCCACTGTTCACAGCTACCTCTTTTGTCTATTGGTTGTACAAAGCCCTAAACTACTGTACTCTTAGTTAGCATTAGCCTGTTACCCAGTGACTATGTACTCATTACCCACTATTATTTGTACTTCATGTAATGTTTGCTGTATGTTTCACAATTTGTAATTCTCACAGAATTATATAATGTATGTCTTGACCTATTGCTGATGTGGAACCTTTGTAAATAAGCTTTAGCTCAAAGGTATTTTCTTTCCAAGATCTCAATAAATAAATAAATATGGTTCGAGACCATAACAGTCCAGACAAGGGAGGGGAGGAAGGGAGGGAGCTTGAGGCCATGGGCCAGCTGAGGTTCTGTTGGAACTACAACTGGACCAACTTTAGATTCACGTGTGCCTGCTTAAAATGTGTGAGCCCACATTCAATGATTAGATGCAGAGAGGGAGTGATAGGTTTGAGGGCAGTCATGGGGGGCAGCCCTTTTGAGGACAATTCGGGGGCACCATGGGGGGATGGGCCCACAAGGGTGGTGCAGGGGTTTTGGGTTTGGGGTGGGGGATGGGATCTGGGGGACATGAAGCCCAGGTGGGGCAGACAGGGATAATGGCATTTGAGATGGCAAGGACCCTGATCAAAGTGGACGTGTTAATGGATTAATTGATGGGCTATCCAGATGCTGGTACAGCCCAATTATAGAGGTAGGGTTTCAGGAAGGGTTTCAACTTATAATAAACAGGACAGAGGTTAAGAATGAGGGCAAATAACCTCTGGTTGGCAAAGGTGAAGGAGGATTTATTGGCTAGAAATATCCAGAAAGAAATAAACACTAGAAGGTTGGAAGCCCCCATCAAAGTCCCAAATTTCACTAATTTTAGAACATCCACATTGAGTTTAGTGCCTAAGAAGCAACTAGGGAAATACCGGGTTATACACAATCTGTCCTTTTCTGAAGGGCACCCTGTTAAAGATTTAATCAGTGAAGAATAGAGTGCAGTGTCGTACACCACCCTGGATCAGGTGGTCCAGGTAATCAAGACGGTAGAGAGAGAGAGAGAGAGAGAGAGAGAGAGTACAGTTGGCCAAGATGGACATCGAGACAGCCTTTAGGCTCCTTTCTGTCTTGCCTGAGTACTAAGAACTGCTGGGTTTTAACAGGAATGGGGGGATTTTACCTTGACAAAGTGATGCCAATGAGCTGTTTGGTAGAATGTACCACATTCAAGGCCTTTAGCACATGGTTGCAATAGGCCTTTAGAGAGTGGCATGGGTACAGGACACTAATGAACTACTTGGACAATATTCTTTTCATAGGTCAAGGTAGGGAGGGGGCAGCTGAGATGTTATGATGCTTTCAGGAGATCTGCAGTGAGTTGGGGGTCCCATTGGCACAGGGTAAGATGGAGGGCTTGAGCCACAGCCTGGAATTCTTGGGCATAGAGGTGATCACAAAGTTGGAGGTTTTCCAGCTGCTGGAGGGGAAGGTCCAGAAGCTGCAGGAGAAGTTAGCAGTGATAAGGGGAACATGCAGGGTACCCCTGCTGGTGGTGCAGCAATTATTAGGGCACCTGAACATTGCATGTTGATCAGTGTCGCCAAGGTGTGCATTTACAAGGAGATTAGTGAGGGTCCCAAAACAGGGCAGGAGACCCCACCATTGGGTGAACATAACACTGGAAACTATGGAAGATCTGGCAGTGTGGGAAGATTTCTTACAACAGTACAATGGGGTTACCATGTGGAAGGAGGATTGGCTATTTAATATGGACCTAGAGTTGTACACAGATGTGGTGGGGGTGCATGGGATGGGAGCATATTTTGGAGGACAGTGGATATTGGAGCCATGGCATGATGAGTGGAGCAGAGAACGTTTAACCCAGAGTATCACCTTGCTGATTGGGTTCCAACAGTGGTATGAGGAAGCTCCTGAAGAACCACAATGTGGAGTTCTTGTGTGACAGCAGAGCAGTGGTAGAGGTTTTAAACCAGCACACAGTGGCAATAGAGACTGTGACAAGGATGTTGAGACAGTTGGTGCTATAGGGCTGAGGCTGAATTTTTTATTTTGAGTGAAACATATAGAGGGGGCCAGGAACGCCACTGCTGATAGCCTTTCCCATATTCTGTTGGACAGTTTCAGGGTCAGGGCACCCGGGCTGGAATGCCAGAAAATGATGGTCCCTTGACAGGTATGGGAGATTGGTCAGAAGGAGTCCATCTGTCATTCTGGATCTCCTGGTCAAAAGGAACACTGAGGGCTTATGAGGGCTGCTGGTGAGTCTTTCAGGCCTTTAGAGTACAGGTGCCAGAATAAAGCTAAGTGGGCCAGTGACAGAAAGAAAAATAATGTGTTTTATTCTGAGGAAGTGGGAGTAAGGGGTGGCCCATGCAACCATGTTAATCCATCTGGTGGCAATAGGCCTGATGTGCAACCTGCAGGTGTGTGGGAGCCCTGCAAAAGCACTGGTAATCAGGAGGATGTTGCAGTGATGGCAGAAGCTGAAGGGAAGGAGCCCCAATGAAAGACAGTTGATTTCAGAGGGTCTCCTGGGAAGGTTGGTAGGGATGTTGGAGGAGGTATGTTTCTCACAGTATGCAGTGCAACTGTTTTTGCCAGTCTTTCTGGTCACATTTTATATTCTGGGTAAGTGAGGTGGTAGCGCAGAGCAGCAAAGTGGGATGGGGGCTATCATTGAAGGAGGTGACTTGGTTCAGTAACAGAGTAGAGATATAGTTGAGGAAGTTTAAAATGGATCAGATGGGAAAAGGAGTCAAGATAGTATCAAGCTGGCAGGCAAATAGGCAGATCTGCCCAATTTGGGTCATGTGGATGTTCAGGGATGTCAGGCCCCCAGGGGAAGGGCCATTGTGTATGGGAATAATGAACTGTTAACTAATTACCAGCTCTTAGGGGTATTAAAGAAGGGTTTGGAGTTTCTGGGAGAGGACACAGTGGCACTCTCACCCCACTCATTCTGAATAGGACTGGCATCAGAGGTGGCGGCCGAGGGAGGCTCAGTAGACATGACCAAACAGGTGGGCAGATGGCATCAGGAAGCTATAAGACATATGTCAGAAAATTGTAACTAACTTTGTTTGTGTTCTTCCAGAGCTGTCTAGGAGAAGAAATGTGGGGATTGTGGAACACTCATTAATTTTCTGGTCAGAGAGGAAAGCATCAGTAAGGCCCATGGGGAGACAACTATGGCTGCATCCAGGAGTGATAAACATTCACTGGAGGAGAGAGCATGGCATGAGCTGAGCCCAGTTGCTGTCATTTCTGGAGGATATGAAGCTAAAGCTGCCCAAGCTGAACTTTCTGATTATTTATTTGGGGGGTAATGATCTGGGGGCAGACCATGGGTGGATATTATGTGGGAGATAAAAAGGGATTTGGAAAATGTTAAAGAACAATGACTGCAGGTGGTTATAGGATAGTCTGAAATTGTGCCTAGAAGAATCTGGAGGCAAGCAGGACATGCGAGTGCAGTGGGCTGAGCCAGAAAAAGGATAAATAGGAAGGTGGTGTCCATGGCACAGGAGATTGGAGGAAATAGGAAAAAGGCATATGAGATGACATAGCAATGTGTGGGGCTTTACTGGCCAGAAGGTGTACATGTAATGGAAGTAGGTCTGGATCTGTTCAACTTACAGTCAGACTTCTGAATGAATGTGACAAGGGTGTTTGCCAAAAGGAGGGACACCATCTTCCTATGCAATACCTGGAGATAGGCTAGTGGAGAGAAGAAAAGAAGGGACAAAGAGGGAGGAGAGAAGAGGAGCAGAACAAAGAAAGAAGGGGCCCATGGGGGCTGGGCCAGTGTAAAAGAAGGAACATGGAAAGGTTGTTCACCTAGGCATGTTTGGCACTTCAGGCGTTTATACCTAGAGAGCTGAGCTGTAGATCGGGTGTGCATCCAACTACTGAGGAGGACTGATGGAAAGTGGAAAAGGGATATGAAAATATGAAATGGAGACTGATGCTTGAAATACAGTATGTATATATGAATGGCAGATTAAAAGATGTATGTTGGGTTGTGCTTAATAAATTTGCCGACTGAGCACCCAGTTATAGGTCCGAAGTGTGGATTATTTTGAGGAAGGGGATCCATTGACAATTACTGATTGACTGGATTTTCTGTCTTCTTGAGAACAAAACTACTTTAGAAGTGAAATTTGATTTTATTTTTCATTTTTATTTTCCAAAAACTTAAGTATACTAGTTCATGATTTTTTTCTTTCCAATATTACTACGTAAACAAAAATCAATGAATCAAAAGTTTAAAAAAAGGAAATAATAAAAGTAGCACTCCACTGAGTATGGCTTCAGCCAGATTTTCATCATTATTCTCATTGTTTTAGTATACCTCTTATCCCATAAAGTCAAAGAGCACTGTCAACCACCTGATGTTTCATAGTCACAAGAAATGAGATTTTAGTAGGGGAATTTTCATGGTGTCATGATCAAACTCTCCACTCACTAATCCACCAGCAGATTAATCTGGCACAATGGCAGTGGATTTGTATCAGGGCACAAGAGAGATGGAGAGCTGTTGTATAGTGTATTGGTGTGAGGTACTTGCTGTGCTCCACCACAGGTGCCTGCACTTCAATAATTATTCAGTTTGAGTTTGAGATGATTGCATGATAGGTGCTATACACATAAAATACTTGCCATTATTATAGGACCACTGATATTTTACTAGGGATAGGCAGGGACAATAAAGAATATAGCTTACAAGATCATCTACTAATTTCAGATCACAAAGTCAGAATCTTTGTTCTTTAGCAGCATTGCTATATTTGCTTAAAACACCAAGGGAGGCATTATTTGCATCTTCACAGCAGTTAGTCCATTGCATTTTGTATTCATAATTTAATGCAAGCATAACAATGCACTTTACAGTCAACACACACCTCAATATCATTAGTGTATTATGAAGCTTCTCATTTTCTTAGTCTACTATGCTAGATAATGAATCAGTAATGTATCCTTCTATAATCATCTGTACCATGGGGAAATGTGGAAACATTGAAAATTGTAATATACCCTGGATCTCCTGAAGGGGCCATCTATCTATAATACTGTCTATATTTTGATCAGTCATGTAGATGTAATCAATACTACTGTTACATGTTATGAAAATCAGATCATTTTTATCTCCAAACAGGCCAATCCAGGGAGTCTATTATCAGGAAAATTAAAATATTCTTGTTCTGTAGTTTAGTGTTTTTATTTTTGCCTTCTGCAAAATGAAATTCATCCTTAATTCCATTCAGTGTTGAACTGCTATAGTAAAGCATGGGGTCCCAGAATCCTTCTCATAAAAATATTTAGAGTGCATTTCCTAGTCCCTAATTTGAAAATAAATAATCTCACTTTATACAATGCAGGCAGGATTCATCTTACCAGAAATGATTAATTTTAGTCACTGATGAATTCTTAATGAAGATAAATGATTTATTAGAAAGTTGGATGCATCATCAGTTGAGGCAATATCATCTGCATAGGTTGTACATCTTTTATTATGGGTTGTGACATCAATGGAAAGTGGCCTTGGCTCAATGTCTTGTGCAACCTCCTATTTTAATAAACTTAAACTAAACTTTATCAGGATGTATTTCCCCTTTGGACAGGTAAAAAAAAAACTTAACCAATAGAACAGCAGCTTACGCAATGCCTGGTAACATCATAGTAGCCTGTGCTGCACTCAAAACAGAGTAGGTGAAATGAAACAGAAATTCTTATATCCTCATAAAATGAACTGATGCTGAACAATTTGAATCATGTTGTGTAAATGGGACACACAAAGGCTTAATTATGAATATGCCACTTATTATCACTTGTGGATCTGCCACACACGAATTATTTGTCCTGCCCCCCCCCCCCAACTCATGAAGATATGTGCCATATTCTGAGTCAGGTACTGCAGTTGTGTATACTATATCTCTTTCTATTTTGGCTTACCCCTAAGGTTCTACAGCATACAATGGCAATCTTTCCACTCTTTCAAATGATATTGCCTAGGGACTAAGTACTCATGTAATTGTCATGCAAGTGGAAAATCCATGCATTGACAAAATTGCTATTTTCAGAATTATTGTTTTTTTTTGCATAGATGCTATGGATGGCAACACCAGGTGTATTATCTGTGCAGAACTATTTATGCCAAAACTTGCAAAAAATGTAACCTTTTTGAAAATTGTTCATATGTGGCATGTATTGTGGTTCAATGTTTGTGGAATAGCAATAAGGAGAGATGGGGTATATAGTGTGTGTGTAACTTCTAGTACTTTTTGTGGCTTTACTCTGTTCCCACCCTTGAGTTGTAGTAGGTACAGTAGATAGGTAGTAATTTGTAGGGGATAGGAGGACCAAGAGCAAGTATGAGAAGAGCACCGGAGAAGGAGGAGGAGAGGATGGTGGTGGATGAAAAACACTCTCTTAGCAAGGGAGATGCATTAGAGGAGGACTTATGTAGAGGTTGTGGGAGGAGCTATTCCCTGCATTGAACCTTGGGGAATCCCTCCCATTCAATGTTTTTGAGATAGCAATAAGGTGAGATGGGGTATTTAATGTTTGTGTAACCTGTGGTACTTTTTGTGGCTTTACTCTATTCCCACCCTTGAGTAGTAGTAGATAGGTAGGTAGTAATTTGTAGGGAATAGAGGACCCAAAAAGAAACCTCCTCCAACTCATGGAGAGTATGACCCCCTGGCACTCAGGAGAGGAACCCCCCCCAGGTGGAGGAAACCTCTGAGGACCCATGGCCAAAGGTCTGTCCATCATTCTGGGCATACTAAATGGAGAAGGATCTAGGTTCTAGTAACCATAGCTAACTCAAGATTGGTGAGTTGCTTGGAGAGATGATAATCCACTTTTTATCTGTGGATGATGCCGATCACTTGATGATCCTGAGGTTGAAGAGGATATCTGTTCTGAATGAATGATAGAATCCTAAATATAAAGTAAATATGAGTGAAAGAGGATGAATGAAGTCCAAGTATCCAAGATGATGAATTATGCTTATCCAATGGAATTGTAATGGGCAGAGGAACCATGACTGGATTGATAAGGTACTAAACTGGGAATGGTGAAATTGCAATGGTAGAAGAAGTCATTGGTGAATGATCCAATTTGTGAGAGGCTCGATTGTAAGGGTATGGTCTGGAGGCTAGGAATTCTATATTGAACAAGGAGTTGCTAAGGAAATATCCATAGATCAGAATTTGTAGAACAGTCTTTGAGTGCCATGGAGATGACAGTTAGTTCTCAATCCAAAGATGATAAAGCTTGAATGATGATCCTGAATATGAAGGGTACATTTTTCCGTAGGGATGGTAAAATCCTATGTGTAACATAGATCAAATTAAGGAAGGGCTAATGTAGACCATATTTCTAAAGTGACAAAGGATGGATTTCCAAGGGATTGTATGGAGATTATAAGGCAGGAGTGCAAAATAAGATTGATATAAGACCAGACAGTACACTGTGGTAGTTGGGATGATTAGTAAAGTAATGATTGATTGCTCCAGTTCACATAAGGTTTGATATTTGAGGAAGTCTGAAGGTAATGAACCGATTAGTGAGCAAAAGTCACTAGGTAAGCATCCTAGAGTTAAATGAATAGAGGGGTTTGAGTGCCTGATGAGAGTAATGCCATAAGTTATTAGTAAAGCCCAGAAGATGATTTGCAGAGCCATCCAAATGGTAACCTAGTGTATATGAGGAATGATTGGAAATGCAGTATAAGGAATAGATGGCTTCTTTGGTCATGATGTTAGTGACTTTATGCTTAATCCTTTGCTGGTACGCTGCGTGAAGTACGTGTGGGTATTTCTGTGGTGTGATCATTTAGGAGATGCACTGTGGTGGCATAGTTGGTTAGGTTTATGGGTAATCCTGATGCTGAAGTACATGAGAAAAGCTTGTGGTGGATGAGAGGAAGAGTCTGTAGGCTGGCTTGGTAGTGAGACTGATAAATTCAGGATGCTATAGGATTTAATGCTACAGCCAATTAATACCGATTGGGATGCAAGACTGAGTTGGTGAATATGTCTTGGTTGTTATGGATCACCAATCAGAATTCAGGAGAGCCATTTCTCAGTGATGGTCTTTACTGTACAGATTTACAAAGGTACTTTGAGAAGAAGATGTTCAATGGTCCACCAGAGAACAAGCGACCTGACTGAAAGTACTAAGTGAAAAGGTGCAGATAATAGTATAAGGAATAGCAATGTCCAGGAATGAAATCAAAGGTGTGGATAGAGTAGAGTCAGAAATCAGCTATACAATGGAGATCCGATGATGAATATTCTGGACAATATCTATGCAATTCCTACAACTAGCAATGACTGTTGGGAAGTAGGAATCAAGTAACTTGGCCATCAGAGTCATTGTTTAAATAAGAGGTGGCATGAGGTGAAAATGGATGGAGTCCATACTTGAATGGGTTATCTTGTGATTCCTGGTATCCATAGAAGTGATACTGATTACAAAGTCTGAGTATAACAGGAAGATTTAAATCCTTTCAATGTATGAGGATAGCCAATGAGATGAGGTATCCAGAGAGTCTTGGTGATTGGATGGACAGGGATCAGAGGGTATCCAATAGAGATGGAGGTTATTTTGCTATTGTCCAGATGACTGGGATTCCATGAATGGTTGTGAAGAACTGAATGGACAGTATAAGACTTGTATGATAACATAAGAGTCTATGAGGCATGTGAGCTAAGGAATGTTTCTGGTAGTAGTATTACTCCATAATAGTGAATTAATGATCTAATGAGTAGTTGAAGGATATGGTTAGAATGACTGGAATAGAAGTAGAGGATGGATCATATGCAAGAGCAGGTGACCGTGTAGGAATACTAGTCAGAGGCAGGATACAAGGTCCAAAAGAACCACAGCAAATGGAATGAAGCCCTGAGCCAAAAAAGGCAAGGATGAGAAGGCAGCCAGTCAAAATGAGAAGGGAATATGGAGTAGATCCTGAGGAACTGAATTAGGAAGCAGAGGAAGCTAAGTGCCAGGTGAAGCCAGATGACATCTAGAGCAGGAAGGAGTAGGACAACATCAGGTCCATGGCAAAGAGCAGTGAATTACGAGAAAGCTTAAGCAAGGCATCAGATGATGCTGATGCACGGAAGGCCAAGAAGCCAAGCCGGGCACTATGAACAACAGGAGTCCCACATCTGATGAAGACTGGAAGTGACCAGAGAAAATGATGGAAGGTGCAGGAGCAACGAAGGATGAGGTTCCAAATCTGTAAAAAAAACAAGCGTATACAACAGTTAAACTGGTGACCTGCAGTGAAAAAGTCTATGAGGCAGTTAACCGGGAGTAAGAGAGGGACCGAACAAGCTGGCAGGATCCATATGATGAGGGAAAGGAAGCCAAAGTAGTGAGATAACAAAGGCCCATGGGAGAGCTGGATGGCAAGCAGAGGCAGTCAGGCAGAAGGGTCCTGTGAAGGAAGGAGAGTGGAAAACTTACAGGATGGAGGTAGCAGATCAAAGAGGTCCAGGTTCCATGCTCAAAGTTGCAGGCAGGAGAAAAAGGTCCAGGTCCAGAAGGGATTTGACATTGGGTAGCAGGCAGAGAAAAACACATGTGAAGCAGCAGTATTGAAGGAGATGTGTCCAGATGTTATGCATGAGGCAAGATGATCCTGGCTGGAGTTAGCTAGTGGATGTGGAATGATGACGGATCATGGTTGAGGAAGGTCCATTCCTTGATAGAATTGGCAATCCGCGTCAGGGTAGATACAAATTGTGAAGAAAATCTGGGATGGTGTGAGGCTCAGCCATGGAAGGCAGCAGAAGGAACAAAGAGTCTAGGCTGCAGATGAGGTAAGATGGAGACGAGAGCTGAGCAAAGTCCTGTTCCTGAATGAGTGGCAGTCAGGTATCAGGCTGAGAACAGATGAGAAGATGCGGTGGACTGTAGATTCAGACAACCATCAGGGAAGGTGTAGAGGTTGATGGTGGTGACCTGGGGCAGCATACATAGAATGAGGAGGGTATACAGAGTATGAAAGATCTATTTCCCGAAGGGAAGCAGCAACTGGCATCGGTAGAGAAGGCATAGTCTGTAGATTGGAGACATAGCTCCCACCCCCAGTAGTCGTGACAAACTAACCTGCACTCAATGCTGCCAAGCAGAGTTAGGGACAGAGGGTGTCATGTTGGTCATTAGGAGGTAGCTCTGTTCCTGAAGGGAAGCAGCAACTGGTGAGAGGGAGAAGGCATGATAACAGCTCGTAGATGCTAGACATGACTCCCATCCCCAGTCATCGGGGCAAGTGAACCTACACTCGATGCTGTCCCGGAGAGTTAGGGATAGAGGATGTCAGGCTGGTGGTGGTAGAATGTGAAGATTGAAATGGACTCCCATTCCCGATAGACAGGAGAAGTCCACTGTGGCTCAGCGCCTCAGAAGGCACGAGTTAGGGTTGGAAATCGGAGTACTGCTGCTATGAGCTGGCAGGAACCCAATACGCTGCTGGAGAAAGAGAGTAGATTTGGAAGCTGAGGGGAAAGATGTAAGATGAAGGACATATATATATATAAGGGGAAACAGGCAAGCAGGAAGAGTACAGGAGGTAGAAACACTGGGGTGCCATGGAGAAGGAACAGTTAAGAACAGCAGATCAAAGAAAGAGAAAGACACAGGAATGCAGATAATTTCACATGATGAAAGCCAAGACAAATGGCCTGTAACATTTCATGCAGGTATGCTCTGTCAAGAATGATTACCCTTTGTGAAGAAGTCCTTAGAGGCCTCAAAGCGCTGGGTTGTCCTTGTTTGTGGTATGTGGAGTACAGATGCAATTAGTACATAAGTTAGAAAATGGTTAAAATGAAGATATGAATCAATAACTTAAGTAGCTGAGCAGGACTTCCCAAGGTAATAAAAACCAAGCAGTATGATGTCATGGGTACAAAGGGAAGTACACAATTAGTTGAGTTACAGGCTAGGGGTAATGCAATAATCATAATGTGCAACAAGAGCTGAAAAGAAATATATATGCCATGAAACAGGGTCTGCAACGATAAGCAATGTGAGTCGAGTAACGAAAGGCTGGGAGTGCTGTGAGACACGATATAACTTGTCGAGGGCTGCAGCCTCGCTGGTCAATGGCAGTCGCTGCTTATGACTCTGCAGTGATTCAAAGTACACTGCAGTTTAAATGTTACATTCTGAATGCAATGCAAGCTGCTGTGTAGCGGATATCAGGTAAGGAATAAATTCAACCAAGCAGTAAATAAATGAAGCTCAAGGGAGCGATAATAAAACTGATTGTAAGTTACCATGTTCAGTAAAGCTGCAGCTCTGTAGCCCAAGAGTTGCGTGGAATAAGTAGGAAATTAATGGTACATTGGGGCTGTTAGGCAAGGAGTATCCCAGCAAAAGGCTGTGTATCCCATGAGGAACGATAACATAATGAGACAGAAGACAATGAAAACAACACTTGAGGGCAGTAGAAAGCTAGAGGGGAAGTGGCTGAGCAAGAGAAAGGGGTGAGTGGCTGAAGGTGCTACGACCTCTGAAGGCAGGATCCCTGGTTTGTAGTGGAGTCAGTACTTACTGCAGAGCATATGGAGATCGATGGAGAGTCCAGCAGGAAAGGCAGGAGGAGAGATGTGCAGCAGCCTGGAGTCGAGGAGGCAAGAAGAAGCCAACGGCAATGGCCAGAGCAGGCAAACATCAGGAGGAGGAGCAGTGAAAATGAGGAACTAGGGATGCATGGAGCTGTGTCAGAAGGGAGAAGAGAACCCAAAAAGAAAGCAAAGCAAGGAGGCCCAAAGTGAAGGGGTGGAGTGGAAACCACAGGAAAGCGAGATGGCAGCCAGAAAAGAAAGGAGGACAGAGCAAGAAACACAAGGGGGGGGGGAAACAAAGCATCAGCAAGGGGAGCAAATAGCACAGCCGTACAACCCATGCAGGAGCCCAGGAGAAAAACACTAACTAAGCAAGGGGTGTATGTTAGAGGAGGGCTTTTGTAGAGGTTGTGGGAGGAGCTGTTCCCCACATTGAACCTCAGACAAGCCTTCCCATTGTGAAAGGGCACCTGCCCTTGTGACATTTTTTTTTTACTACACGTGTGCATTTTTTTCCATTTTTGAAACTTCAGTCCCTGTAGTGCTCTAAGAACAATATTGCCACCATAACTGAAGCACTATAAGATGTCTTTCGTCCCTTTCATTACATAATCTGATTTAGCTTTGGGTTCTAAGACATGGTGTCTCCAAAGGAGATTCTAGGAAAAGCAAACTATAAATAAAAAAGCTGCTTCCTTGTGATGTTCTGTATAATCCCATCTCTATATCTAACTCATTGATCTGTAAAGCACTTTGTCTGTCTGTCTGTCTGTCTATCTATCTATCTAGTATTTATTTATCACTGGGAGGTTACAGTAAATAATGCTACACAGTAACATCCAAGAATGCATATAGCCATCCAACAAATAATAGTTGTAAGCAATAAATGGTAACCTCATGTACATATAAACAGCAAGTATTATATACATCAAGGTAATCATATACTGTAGATGGAAACCATATCAAAACATTTACCACTGAGTAAGTAGTGACTAAGCAATAGTATGTAACAAGATACACATAAAAGAAAATTAGAAAACCTTGTCAGGGATTGGAACAAAAGCAAAACCCAAGCATAAGCTAAGAAGAGTGATGTAAATAAATAATATCATGTAAATTCCTGGCACTAGTACACTAGTTACAACAATTTACACTAAATCTCTGAAATGTCTGGCCATCTCAACACAGCTCTTCTGTCAGTATTAAGATTGGTTTAGAGCAGTTTGCAGTATCCCAGGGTTCATTCCCTACTCAAACATGATTCTTGTCATTTCTACATTAAAAAAACTCATATGTAGTATATTTTTAAATGTTTAAATGTAGCTCATTCCCCCATCCTTGTAAGCATGGCATGCGGCAGTAGCACAGCTGTTCATTTTTGAACACCATTCCTACCACTGTCTTCATAAGGGGCTAAAGTATTACCAAAAATGGAGTGCATACCTCCACTCCCACTAACGCTCAGTGCCTCCTGTCACAAATGCACTCCGTAGATCAGGCCCTCTGCTCCCATAGTGCCAACCTCAAAGGGCAATAGTGTGAACAGGGGACAGACAGGGTAACCCTCCTGTTTGTTTTGTGTCTGAATCACCTACTGGTCTTGAGTCCTGGTGGTCAAAATGTGAACCTTATGCTAGCATACCCCATTAGCAGGCTCAGATATATATTCTCTTCTTAGAAATACAATATAATCTTTCATCCAATGACACCCAGCCAGGGTCTCAACATGTACCCTTATGACTCAATATGAGACCTAAGTATATTCTTACCTTTTAGCAAGCTTAGTAACACATTCAAGCCCTTAACAGCTGTCAGCTTTAAACACAGATTCAGTAATCACATGTAAAAGAACTGAGAGAAAGCACAGGCAGTATTTTAAAGACTATATGGTTTACTAAAAATTGTAAAACAGGTACAATCAAACACAGAACAATGATATCACTAACTTACAGTCACATAAATGGGAAGTTACAGAACGCAAATATGCCTACACCAAAATATTCAAACATTCTTGCCTCTCTAGATGTTACCATTAAGTGCTTTAAGTCCAGATAATTAAGTCTCTCTCTGAGTCCAGAATAATATGCTTTGTTTTCCTTTGATGTCTTCATTTCAAACTCCATCTCCCCACCCCTTTTGGCGAGGTCACAGTTAAATGCTCCCATTTTATTTCTACTGGTAAAATCAACAGTCAGCAATTTTTAAAATATGAGTCTTTCATCAAAACATCCCATTTGATGCCCCCCTGCTGATTTCTTGTTTTGCTAGAGTGATCTCAGGTTTTTATGGTTTTCTCACAAGTCTGTAACCAAATGATCTCTTCCTGCAGGAATCATAACATTTTATGAGGTACTGTCTCCTGGCAGATGGCCAGAAGTCTTTAATTAAGACAAAACAGGAAACATTTAATTAGGGGTTCTCTTCACTGGTCAATTTAACACATCCTGCAGCTTTCAGCACCACTGAAACCTTTTGGGATCAAAGGTCAAGTCTCTCACTTTCTGCTGACTTGTGTGAGACAATCACAGACCATTTATTTTTAATACAAATATCATACAGATAACCATAAGCAGGGGTCAGAGTGTCACACCTCCCTCAACTCCTGGCACCCCACTCTCTTGACTGTGGTGATGCATAGCTGCTCCACTGATCCTCTCTCCTTTCTTTTCTGAACAGTTGGTAAACAAGCTTGATACTGAAAATATTTGTTATCAAGAGTTGGTCCACTCTAGACAATCTTTCTTCCTGGTTAGTTAAGAACAGGATTCTCTCTCTTCTTTAAGAATCCTATTTAACGCACTTGACTTAATGCAAGACTTGTAACTGTTATGTTTTGATATATGTAGGGATGTTTCCTCCCTTCTGGTTTTCTGAAAGTATTGAGGTGTATACATTCTAACTTTTGTTTTTGCTAACAGTTGTTTGACACAGTGCTGTCATATGTATCCACAACCATATACTTCCTTGTATGTAATGTACTGGTTATTACTAAAGCTGAAAATAATAAAATATTTCATGATAAGAAAACAATAAAATGTAGCTCACTCCAGTATATCCAAATTGGATTTTATTCTTTTTTTTTAGATTCTAGATGTTAGGATGTGCTGCACCATCCCTTGATGCACTGGCCCGAAGTGGTGTGCAGGGTGGAAAGTAGCAGCTATTAATCACGCTGCAGATGATAGCTGTTACTGTCAGATCTGGCAGGATTTGTCTTGCTTTGTAAGTATTGTATTTAAAGAACCAGTCTGATGCTGATTAACCTGCTTCAAATCATAATTTAATAAAGATGCCTTTTTGACAATGTAAAATATAAGCATTTTTTTTTTTATGCATGAAAAACGTGGCCTCACACAGTTAGTGCTTGCAACAAGTAAAACCTCGAGTTATCTGAGATAATTCGTCACAGTAGTAGTTTCAGGGTATCTTTATTCTCAACAGGATCAAAATAATCATTTCTTTCATCATACGTTGTATTTTTTTTGTTCCTCTATAGAGTATCAGACTTGATAACAGCTGTGTTGATGAGAATGGATGCAAATGTCAGGGTAGTGCGCTGCTTTGGATCACTTGTGAAATCTATTTTCTCTCTCAAGTTTTCATTCTCCCATAATGATGATACCTGAGAAGCTGTTTGTTACATTATTCATTACAGGATGCCACCTCGTGCATGCTGGGCAACTTAGTGTTTATTTTACTGGTGCACTGCCCTTTCCAACAGTGCTACAAAATGGCACTGTGGTGTAATACTCACCTCCTATATAAGCATAGTGCTGCATGCATTAGCAGGGGCAGTGATCGGTGAACACCATACATATTAATAAAAGATAAGTCAGTTTAAAGAGTAACAACTTACACTTCACTTAGAAAACTGATCTCACCTCTCACTTGTCTAGATTATTTCTAAATTGAGCCACTGCTTCTCCATGGCTCCTCCTTTGTATCATTTTAATCATTTTTTGATTTATTTTACTAAGACAGAGCGGAGAGAGAGAGAGGGATCTCCTCAGGGCCACTTCTGATCAGCTGACTTATACCTCACACCTGCCTCCCTGCTGTCTCTCCATATCTGTTTCTCAGTACTAACCATACTTACCAGCTTTACTGCATATGTTCCTGTGATTTGTATTTGTCAACAAAGGAAGCATATCACAGTGTTGTATTTTATTTTTAAAAGTTTCTAGAGTCTGTGCCTGCCCAGTGGCATAGAGGGTTGAGGTGCTGGCACCTTACCTCGACCCACGCCAGCAACCCGGGTTTGGGAATGGACTCCGGGCACCGGGTTGGCAGGGGGAAAAGAGGATTGAGCATCCGGAGGGCTGCTCTCCTCTCTGGGGGTGGGATCAGGGGATGCATTGCTCGGCAGCAGCCCCCAGTGGAGACTGGAGGCACTACCTGAGCATGCACTAATGGGGATATCTAAAACCAGGGAAAATGGCGCCTGATGTGAGCGGCTTGATGGGCGTCCACAGTTTCACCACAGCACCCACCTGGATCCATGTTCTGCAGGGAATTGGGGGCTCCCTGCAGCCCTGCTGAGGGTGGGGGGAGTCACAGGAGTCTGGGTTCCTGCAGTAGAGGCAGTCAGTGGCTGGATGTCCCTGAGAAGTGGAGCAGGTCAGGCATCCAAGGAGGAAAAATAGATAACAAAAAAAACAAAGTTTCTGGAGTCTAAACAGCAAAATCACATATCCCTGCACCTTTCCACTGCATCAGATGGCTTTAGTGATTACATCTCTTAGCTGATCACACCTCCTCCTCTCTCACTCCATAGCTGTACTAATTTTAAATAATTGTGTTACAGTACTACTATGTTATGAGCTAAACTGTGGAGTGAGAGCAATGGCTATGCTCCATTCATTCAGTAAAATGGGATGGTTGCATGAAGTTTTTTCACTAGAAAAGCTGTAGGCAAAAGTAATATAATGACTCAGGAAATCTTTATCAAAACAAAAAGAACACAAATGAGTTTAATACATTTTTATTCATTAAATCAACAAGTTTACTCCCACCCCAACATTGCTGTCAGACCCAAAAATCACTTACAAATAGAAAAGGCAAATCTGAAGTGAAACAATCATAATAAGCCAAGAGTCATTTTATTTATTTATTTTATTTATCGGAACATCAGTTTAACAACCTTTGAGCCAGAGGTTCATTTACAAAGGTACCTCATCACAGTGAGGACAAAACAGTGCAGGAAAACAACAACCAAGCAGACAAAACATCTGAGAACAATTAGGAAGCAGCCAGAAAATCCAGGCATTTGTCAAACACAGGATACAACAGGCTTACATGTGCACTTTACAGAGTAGACAATATGCAGTAGTTACATGGAGATTGATTCAGTGGGAAGAATAAAGGTAAGGCTGGGTGGGAGGTGTCAGAAGAGGAGTGAGGAGAAGATAGTAGCAAGTAAAGGTAGAGCTGGACAGAAGGTCAGAGAGCAGCTCAGTGAGCCTTGTCTAGGAGGATAGGAGTAGGCTTAGAGGCAGTTGTATTTATTTATTTATTTAGTCATTCATTTAGAATGATTGTGCTTTCCCCTCAGTTCATAACTTCCCATTGACATGAGCACTCCCAGCCATGGTCCACTGGACTAAGCTGGGTCCTTCATCTATGGCTACAGAAGAGATCTTATGCTACAATAAAGTATATGTGAACAAACATTGAACTTTAACTGAGAGCAAAAATCAGAACATGAGAGTGTTCTCGTAAACCGGACAATGAAAACAAACAGGATCCACTGGCTGTTTAAGACAGTACTAAGATTTGTTAAGGGCAGTTTGCAGTGTCTCAAGGCTCAGTTCCTACACAACACTTACTGTACATCAGTACTAAAATTGGTTCAGGGTAATTTGCAATGTCTCAAAGTTCAATCTCAACATGACACTTAAATCAGCACTAAGATTGGTTAAGGTTAGTTTGCAGTGTCCTGAGGTTTAATCCCTACATAGCATTTACTGTACTTCAGTACTAAGACTGGTTAAGGGCAATGTGTAGTGTCTTGAGGCTCAATATCTACAAAACACTTGCATCAGTACTAAGACTGGTTAAGGTTGTTTTGCAGTGTCTCAGTGTTCAATTTCTACAGGTCACATAAATCAGCACTAAGACTGGATTAGGGCAGTTTTCAGTTTCACACAGTTCAGTCTCAACACTACACTTACATCAGTAGTAAGACTGGTTTAGGGCAGTTTGAGGTTTCTCGAGGTGCAGTCCTTACATGACACATCAGTACCAAGATTTGTTTACAGCAGTTTGCAGTATTCTGAGATTTGGTCACAACTCAACTCTTCAGATAGTATTAAGACTGGTTAAGTGCAGTTTGCAATATCCCACTGTTCAATCTCTACATAACAGTAAGATACAGTTAGAATGAAAGCCATTATATAAAAAGCACATTCTATTCTACTTGAAGTTACATTTTTTTTCATATAGGTATTTTTCCTCCCAGCCAGACATTCTTTCACCAGTAACCTCTCAATCCCCATGGTCCTTTATTTGTCACCAAGGGGCCTTCGCAACATCTAGCAACAGGAATGTATTGAATGATGTCACACTATTTGCATCAAGTCCGTAAACTTGTGATGTCCTGAACTCATAGGTGTATTCAAAAGATGTCTATGTTATGGTAAAAAAATGATGTACAGGTCATTATCTTGATACAAGCATAATTTTTGGTGTACATCTTGCCACAACTGCCCTTCAAAAATCAGACCACTTTTTTTGTTGGTCCAACAGTCATGGTACAAGTAGTGAAAATGTATTGCAATTGTGATGCAAGTCTTTGAAAATTCAGCTGTGTACCTTTAGTTTCTGATGAAGAGAGAGTTCAAACTGGAACATAATTCCACTAATACTTGGCAAAGTTCTTTATTATCAGACAGAAAACATTGTAAATATTTAATAGTTTATAAACACATGCTACTTGGTTCTGAGCCCCCTGGGAGTTTGCAAGCTTCTGGCCAACTCTAGGGTAGCACTGCACTGGTGGAACATGGTACCCTCCCTATGTTGGAAAGCATTGCCATCAGCAGTGCTTTCCCATCTGTCTGGCTGCTTTGGTGCTAACGAACCAAGTCAGCTTCTGAACCTGAGCCACCAGCATGGTATGGCAACAGGCTGTGGTTGGATTACTGGGTGGCTCAAGGTAAGCAATGTTTTAAATCAAATAAGAAAAAAAAAACTTAGAGAAATTACATGATTATATGTTATGGTATAGGATTTTATTTGGTCACAAATATTTTCCTGGATAAAATGTCAGAAAATGTGTGAAGGGGAATGTAAGTTTGCACGGTCACTCACAATATGAAACCCCATTTAAAGTTCTTTCCATAGAGGTACTGGGACTGCAGTAACAATATCCTGGTCTAAATCTATCCTATCTTATGTCAAGGCAGCCACCATTTCAGGAAACCTTGGGACAGAAAGCAATATCACAGATGGGTGAGCTGTACTCATCAACATACACTGTCCAGCAGTGACATCACTTACTCTCTCAAAACTCTAAGAAATGGCTACTGCCTTGATTTACAATAGGGCAGAGTTAGACTGGGTTATTTCTAGATTGCTGACATCTACAGGTAAGCCCAATGTCATGTTTAAAAGGGCTTTTATGGTATTTTACACTCTGTGGTACCCTGCACACCTACATTCCCCATTTAAGTGATTTGTGATATGATATTCTAAATTTACAGTGTAGTGGTCTACTAAAGCAATTCTCTATACCAGTTGATGACAGGTATAGTTCTCATAAGCACATATATTACATACCAGGATGCGCTTATAGTCTTGTTTACTGCTCATTTCGATAGCAACGTAGTCTGTTTCTGAGCTTCTGGTTGAAAAAAAGAACCACCACTGGAAAGAAGGAGGGAAAGGCAAAGGAAAGGAAATGCCGTACATCATTCAAGATCATGTGAACATTTGTTGAGACCGAGATCTGGTAAAACCAAATGGCATTTTCTATCCCAAACAGTACTTCATAGAGAACCACTAATGTTACAACAGATTTAGATGCCTGATGCTCAGCCGAGGTGTCTTGGTTTCGGTTAGAGCTCCTCATTCCTTTCATCTGCTTCCCATGTCTATGCAAGATCACCAGAATGCGGGTGCTGGAAAAAGCCATGAGGATCACAAAGATTAGATCTCGAGTAAAAGATGTAAAACCTGTTACCTGAAACACAACACCATTTGGGTAAATTACAGTGCAATATCCTAAATTAAATGCATATGATGGAGTACTGGCATTAGTGCTAGCCACAGAATACAGTGCACCATATACACTTGATGTCATACTTATTAGAACAAGGAATATTATGATAATCATAAGATATTTATGCACTTTAACTTTTAAATAGAATATCTTCGATGAGTAAGGAGTAAGAATCAGATACTGGAAACAGCTGAGTAGACAGGTTAAGTTGATGGTCATGGCTCGGGAAATCCTAGCTATGTAGAGATCAACCTTACAGTCAGCATCTGTATAGAAATATTTGATTCTGAATTTGAACAGTGCATGAGGAATGGCCCCCGTCAAAAGGAAGGCAAGGTTTGATACTGCCAGGTTAGACAGTATCACCTCTGTAGGCATCATCTTGTCTTGGCAGGCAGTCCAAACTAGGCTTGACAGAACAACCACATTTCCAGATATCCCAACAGCAGTCGTTAGACAAAAGATAAATCCTTTGATCAAACTCTCTGTATCCATTGCTGGTGTGTGTTTTGAAGAAATAAGTTTGTTGGCAGTGCAGCAAAGAAAAGACAGCTTATAAAGTTAAAAAAATATAAAAAAGGTTTGGAAATATATCCCTTGGAGATAAATACTATGCACTTATTACATCTTTTGTGTTAGCCAGTATACAGCAAGAAATGTTAGGCCAATATATCTGGATTTTTAAAGGTGTTCTGGCTTTCACATGACAGCAAAATTTACCTTCAGAATTTCACCGGTATTCTGTTAAATTTCTCTCCATTTCATGTCCTAAGCTGCACCACATTTTAGGGTAGAGTTACTCATTGAAGCTGGAATATAAAATGTCAGACATCAATGCCACCGCTTGTTTCACCACCTTGCAAGTTTCTTGATTTGTAGATGTGTCAGTTTCCTTTCATGAATTTATACCAGCACCTAATACACAAGAACACACATGTAGCAAATCACTGCCAAGGTTTGATTACACCTGCTGTAAAAATCTTCTTTTGTAACTACATTATTAATGAAAAGAGTTTGTGCTACCCCACTATTTTTGTTTTTTTATACAGCAGTTTGACACAAATTCAAAACTGATTGACTGCAAAGGACTAAAGGCAGCAGAATATAAAACTACAACTGATTCAGGCACCCTAAAGGCAGGATTTCAATACTGTCTGCCTGCCTGGTTCAAACCCACAGCACAGGGGACTCACAGTCACATGGCTCTGGAAGAGGAATGGCCACAAATCCAAAATGGCAAACCCCAGATTATAAAAGGAGTCAGACATGAAACTGTACAGAATGTTCAAATTCCAACAGAATGGAATTCCATCAGTAGCAGAATTCCATCATTTTATGTGTGTATGTATTTTTGAAATGTGTTGTCCAGGAAAGGCACCCTAAACTAGGGATCACTTCCATGTGTGACCTGCAGGAAGGAGAATGCAGAGAAACAAATTTACTTACATTGTATAATATTAAAGAAATCCACATTACAATCAATGTAAAGTAACATATGTTTATATTTTGTGTTATAGTGCCCTGGTAGCACCACAATAGTTCATTTATTTATTTATTGAATTTTGTTGACCCGGTAAGCCCACTGGGCCTAGAAGTCCCTTTTTCAGGGGTGACTGGGGGGAGGGGGGATACAGATGGTAAGCAACTGAAACTGAAACAGATTAAGCTGTTGGTGGCATTTTTAGTGAATGGGAGAAATTTGGCCTGGACACCGGGGAAATTCCGCTACTCGAGCAGCAGGGGGAACTTTTGGCTGCCTGGCTGCTTGCCAAGATGGCTGCCGTCCTGGACCCCAGTGGAGGTGGTGAGGACACTGCTCTCGGTCTTATGGTTCTTACTACTGGAATTTGGCTTGGTTCTCCCTCTATGGTTAACAGAAATGGTCTTTTAGACTCTGTGCCTGCCCTGAACTCTTCAACTGTGGTGTTTCAGTCGTTTACTGCTGCTATTGCCTCAGCTACTGCATCGTCTCCTGTGTATCCCTCTACTACCATTGAATCTGGGTCTGGCACTGCTCCTATATCTCCTTCGGAACTACACTCTCTACCTCCAGCGTCATTCACTTTTACGGCATTTTGTACTGGAGGATGACACCTTACATCCAGACCTGCCACCTGATATGGCTCCATCAGCACTTTCCGCTAGCAGTCTTCTCCGGAGCTACACACACAGACTGCTATTCCTACCTGTTCATCTCAGCCTTTGCCAAAATTATTCCCCCCGACTCAGTCCATGGACCTGTTTTTGAAATTTAAGTTTATTGACATTTTAGACAAAAATTACAAAACATACAAATGAATCAAACAGTAGAATGTAAACAGAAAAAAAATATAAACCGGTACAAACAAACAAACCCCCCCCAAACAAAAAACCCACCCCAAACCCCCCAACATCCTCCACATCCCCACCCCATATACTGGTGTGCCTTCTAAATATTGGTAGTAGAATGGAGATGCCCATCATCCATCTTTATAAATGAAGTCTCCATATCAGTAAAATAACTAAAAGGAACAAGTAAACAAATCAGTTCTCACTGAGCAGACTACAGAGATCAGGTCACAGGCTTATTAATGCAGACACAGGGCCTGCAATTTACCCCATCTCTTATGGAATAAATCTACACGATGATGCAGGCTGGCAATTAAGCCCTCAGATTGAAGGAAAGCTGAGAGCTCAATCAGCCACTCTGCATAAGTCAGGGGTAGTTGATCGGTCCAATGCCTCAGGACCAACTTCTTAACTGCCATAGATACCAAAGCAATGTAATGGCGACGCTCCGTATTATCAATAAGAGAGTAATCACCGAGGATACAAATCTCAGGAGTAAAATAATTCGACAAACCCAGAAGGGAGTCCAGGGTGTCCCGGATAAGGGTCCACAAGGGAGCAACTTTGGCACAGGCCCAAAAAACATGCAGGAGATTCCCTTCTGCTTGCTTGTACCTGGAACAAGTAGGATGGGAAAGTTTTTTGAGCTTGAAGAGTTTTAAGGGGGTATAATACAGATTATTAACAATATAATACTGGGTTAGCTTTAGTCTATCCTGCGTATGATATTTATGAAGGTCTTTCCATATACGGGGCCAACATTGGGAAGCTTCAGGTAACAAATGTGTCCAGACAGTAGAGCCTTCAACTATTTCGGGAGACTTATAGTTTAAGAGGAAGGAATAAATTAGGGAGATAGAATGGGGTTGGGAAGCCAGATTAGTAATCTGAGAGAGAAAGGGATAGGCCTTAGATTCAATAAAAGAGGGACCAAATCTCACAGCAATAAGATGTCGTAGTTGATATACTTTGAAAATTTGTTTCCCAGGAATACCAAACTTATTAATTATTTCAGCAGACGAGAGAACGGAACCCTGATTGTAAAAATGCTCCAGTCTGGCCTCCTTAAGCTGTGGGAGCCAATCAGGAGTAATCCATGAGTTACCCAATTTAATATTGGGATTAAGGATCACCGGTTGGCCCAGATCTGAGACTACCTGGATATTAAGAGATAATAGACATTGGGCCAAGGACTTAAGAGAAGTCCGAATTGTGTTGTCTGTCACCCATTGCTCAAACACTGCCGGTGGGGTGAAGAGAACGATAGGTATCCAGTTTAATCTGGGAAAGGAGTGAGCGCCAATCTGGGCCAGATCGACACGGTAAGTTGGGGCTCACAGAGGTCACTTCCCTAATTTAGAGAGATGAGCTGCCCAGTGGTATAGTAAAGATTAGGAAGTCAAGCCCACCTTTCTTTTTAGGTTGAGCTAACTTAGCGTATGAGTCGCCTAACCCCCTTACCCCGCCAAATAAAATTGGAAAACATAGTGTGAAATTGCTGAAGGTAAGTAACTGGCAGCCATAAATTTAATAAATTAAGGGGTTAAAAAATCCGGGGAAGAATATTCATTTTGACAATGTTAATATGACCCCATAGGGAAATGGGGAGAGCTGACCACCTCTGTAAATCCTGCTGGACAAGGTTTTTAATATTGTCCAAATTAAGTTTCTTCAGGGAAGTGGGTTCAGCCGTGAAATGGATCCCCAAATATTTAATGGATCTAGGGCCCATCTCAACCCAAGGAAATAAAATCTTGTTTACAGGTATGGACATTTAATGGAAGAATTTCAGACTTAAAGGTATTCAATTTGTATTGGGAGAAGGTTCCAAACTGCTTAATGATTTCTAATGCCACTTTTAGGAATCAGCTGGTGTTCTAGATGCAGGAGAATATCATCTGCATAAGCAGAGATTACTAATTCCTGCTGTAGTAGCCTGCAGCCTCTGGACGAGTGAAGAAGATTTAAGCCTAATGAGAAGCGGCTCCAGGTATAGATTAAACAGTAAGGGTGAAAGGGGACATCCTTGCCTGGTACCAGTATACAAATAGAAAGGGAGGAGAAAACCCCATTACAATAGATTTTGGCTGAGGGACATAATAGAAGACCTGAATCCATTTTTAAGAAGGGATCCGAAATCCCATTCTTCTCATCACAGCCAAAGAAAAGCCCAATCCACTCGGGTCGAAGGCCTTTTTTCATGCCAAGTGCTACCAGAGCCGCAGGATGAGGGAGCATTTGGGCTTGCTGGGAAATATGCCAGTCCTTAAGGATCGGCAGAGGATCTGCCAGAAACAAAACCTACTTGCTCGACTAAGCAAGACAGACCAGACTTTTTAATTCTTTCGCCAGTATTTTAGCCAAGATTTTCATATCGTAATTTTGAGGGATAGAGTCGATAGTTTGCTGGATCCGTGAGAATTTTGTCAGGTTTGGGAATCAAAATAATTGTAGCTTCAAACAAACTAGGATCTACATCAGTAGAGATAGAGAGATACTCATATAGTTTAAGGAGCACAGGTGCCAATTCCTTAGAGAAAAACCTTGTAAAGTTGACAGGGAAACCATCCGCCCAGGTGCTTGTCTGGGGTCATAGAGGAGATAGTCCTCTATTTCCTCCAAAGAAATGGGAGCCATCAGGATTTTATGATGGGATGGTAGCAGACTAGGGATATCCATGTCCTTTAAATATGCAGTGATATTCGAATGGGTGCTGGGTTAGGGGTTTACCATACAGGTCTGTGTAGTATTTTTCAAAATAACGGACAATACTCTCTAGGGAGGTTTCAATAGAACCACTAGAAGTAATCAAGGATGGGACTATCCTAGAACCTTCCAGCTTCCGGAGGCGTAAGGCCAAGAGCTTCCCGCCTTTTCTCCGTGGTCAGATACTTAGCTTGAGTTCTCACTAAGCAGTATTCTGTCTTTTTCAGAAGATCCATGTATTCACTCTTAGCGACCAAAAGAGCCTTAAGGAAAGTAGCAGGAGGTTGAGGAATAATCCGCATCTAAATCTCTAATTTTACTTAACAGAGAAAGAGATTTCCAAGCTTAGCTTTCTTCCTTGCGGATGCAATCTTTATTAGCTCTCCCCAAGATAGCATTTTAAAGAGCTCCAAACCATGTCAAATCTCGTAGATTCAAGATTATCCGCAAGAAAGAGAGAGATCAGGATTTAATACCAAGACCGTGTGGGGGTCTTTAAGCAGCTATGGATTTAACCTCCATATGGTATCTCGACAAAACTCAGGATCTAGAGAAAGTTTAATTCAAACAATGGCATGATCTGAGAAAATGATTGGTCGATACCAGATTGACTAAGCTTGGGAAGGAAGGTTTTACTAATTAACAAATAGTCTATTCTGACTTGGAGCCATGCGGCTGGGAGATAAAGGAAAAACCTGAGAAGAGGGTTCGAAAGTCTCCAGGGATCACACAATCCAACATTGACAACAAATCCTGAAGTGCTCTCTGGACAGAGGTAGGGATCGAACGTCTTGAGGGTCCTTATCAAGTGTAAGTGAGAGGGGAACATTCCAATCCCCTCCCAGTATGATCTGAGAAGGAAGAAGAGTGCTAATTTTGTCAGCAAGGGACATAAAGAATTCAGGTCTACCCCCAACCGGCCCATATACCGAACCTAAAATAACGGAGCTGCCGTTGACAGTACCCTTGACCAGGACAAACCTCCCTTCTGGGTCTAAAATAACCTGTTCCGTCGCGAACAAGACATGCTTTTTAATAAGCACAGCGACCCCTTTACTAAGATTCGAATTACCGGCTAAATATGTCTGGGAAAAACCAGAACGAGACAGGGATTTGGCTTCTGCCTGAGTCAGGTGGGTTTCTTGGAGGAAAAGAATATCCACTAGCAGTAATGAGCAATGGTTAAAGACCTGACATCTTTTGACCCGACCTCTGAGTCCGCGTACATTCCAGGATACAATTTTAGTCATATTGATAGCCATTTTAGAAGCAAAATAAAGGGAGTACATGATCAGACAAACCCAGTATTAGAGAAAAAAGAACGGCACACCAAAATCAGAGATATCCAAAAACTAATAGTCTGCCAATAAACACTATAGTAAGGCACCCAAAAGGTAAACACCATTATTCCAACCAGAGTATAATTGCACTTTAATCTAAATAGGCAGACCAAATCCCTCCCCCAAAAACATCCCTCCCTCCCAGTAATGTCCCCAATAGACCACCCCTTGTCAGATTGCCTCTCAAGGCAGCTAATACCAGAATTGTATAACCTAGGATAATCCATTAAGGTGAGACAACAGATAAAATAAGTCAGGCAACGACCCTCCCAAAACCTACCTCCCCCCAAACCCATCCAGTAGCCCTGGCATTGAGATGTAAACAGGAAACCAACACAAAAAACCACCCATCGTCCCCTCCCCCCAATACGATCCCCTGAACCCAACATATAACTATTTACAACGGGGAGCCAGGACTGAAAACGAGCCAGCCCCCAACAAGAAAAGGTAAGTCCTGGCCACCCACCCCCTTATTGCGAACCTCAACAACCCCAGATCCAGTAGTTCAATTCGTGGGAGGGGAACCCAGATCAGAAAGTCACCAAACCAGGGAAAGAGCCAGACCCCCCATAACATAGACAAAGTAAACACCATAACTGGGGTGAGGTTAGCCAATCCCCTTATTTTAAGCTCATGATTAGGCATACAGCTAGCTATCAGGCCCCCAGCCCAAAACGTCACCCTCCCCCATCCCAAGAAGCCAATTATTACAGAGAAAGAAAAAACGGATAGAAGAGAGGAAACCCCCCGGGACCCCCCCGGTGCCGCCTACCCCCTCACATACTGCACAAGACCCAGATCGGGTTTAGACAAGCGCAACATAATCCAAAGGGACTCACCCTCTAATGGCAGACACTCATAATCAGGGGAAGCCAAACAGAGGACCAGGCTCTGGATCTCGTAGGAGCGTGGAGTCTAGGCCCAATGTTTCTGAGGGGAATCATTTCAGCAAGGATTAATCCGTCCTCTCGTGACAGGAAATTACCAGGAAACTAGCAGCACCCGTAATTTAGTACCGAAGCACATACCAATCGCTGTAATGAGAGCGCCGGGCTCAGTATCACCCAGCAAGGCCTCCCGCCACTCTGTCCAACCATCAGCCAAACCCAGGTAAGAAACAAAGAGCAGACAGAAAGGAGATATAGGACAGGCAGTAGCCAGGGAAAGCAAGCAGGGTCTAGGAAAGGAACCACAGAAACATAGGGTGAATTTAGTAGACGAGGAGGTAAACCAGAAACAAAGAAGGGCAAGGCCTTAGGAAAATGAGATACTCAGATGAGAATTTAGCCCCTGAGATAACAAGACTACATTTCACAGTATAAATGTGGATAGTCTCTCAACCAGGGGTTTTAAATAAGTCCGGCAACCTGGTCGCAAAGTCCTTCAGAGCTAATTCAGGGGAAGTGAAGCTGCAGGTAGAGCCTCTGATAGTGACCTTGAGAACTGCAGGGTACAGCATTCTGAAGGGAATGGATGCAGCAATTAATTTCTGAACTATAGGGTGGAAGGCAGCTCTTTTATCTCTAGTTTCTTTCGGGAGATCTTGAGTAATTCGGATCCGACACGAGCCCCATGTAACCTCCTTCAAATCTCGACTTACTGTATACATGCTGCCTCCAAGTAACTTAGAAATTTCTACAATAATAGGGCGCGATGAACCAGGTGGAGGACGGGTCTTAGCGATCGATGTACTGCTCGAGATGCTAGGAGGGCTAATCGAGACGGCCTACTACTTTGGTCAGAAATTTTTGCATGAAGGCCATAAGATTGGGCCTTCTTCCATTCTCCGTAGGCCTAGGATAAGCAGGTTGTTGCGACGGTTGCGCCCCTCCAGATCCTCGGTCTTTGCCTGGAGTTTTTTGATTTGCTGCTTGTATTCAGCCATTTCGCCTTCAGCTTTGGCTCTCCATTGCTCAATGGAGAACAACCTGGCCTCCGCATCCCCAACTCGCGTGGAGACCGATGAGAGATCGCTCCGGAGGGATTTGAGCTCCCCAGAGAGTTCTTGGAGAATCTCCTTCAGCGGGGTCAATTCTTGCAAAAATCGATCCTCCGTTAGGGGGTTGGATGAATGCGTCTTGTCTCCACCTCCGCTTCCTCGGCCTCCTGGTTACGTTGTTTTTGGCGGCCTTGTCAGGGGAGGCAGGCGGCGTATGCCGAATGAGGGCCTGCCTCACATCCACATCCATCTTGGAACGTAAGTGCTTCTTCTTTATCCAAATTGCAGCCCAGGTCATCAGGAAGTATCACAGCCTTTTAACTAAGGCAAATTGTACCGAATTAGTGCACCGGGAAGATCAGATTTGGCGATTGGAACAGCAGGAGGGAAGAGCTCCGGGCCTCAGCTGTTGCTTAGTTGGCTGCCATCATGTGACTCCGTCCATGGACCTGTTACTTCTCCACCTTTGGTCTGGTCCCCTGCCTCTGCTCTTCAGGCTGCGGGCTGGATGCAATCACTTCCTGGTGCACCATGGTCCTCACCTTGTGCAGTCCGAGCTCAGGACATTATCCTCAGTGCCTTGGTTCCTATTGATTCCACTGCTCCTGTTTCACTACTGCTTCCCTCTTCTCTATTGGAGCCTTCCCAGGATTTTTCAGCTCCCACCCGGGGCTCCTCTGTTGGCCAACCACCTCTTCCTTCTCCGGATAGTACTCCTGTGACAGCTGCTCCATCAGATCCACAACTTCTAGTTCCAACACTCTCCTCCTCAGATGACAAGATTCAGCGTTTCAAAGACAATTCTGCCCTGCCTTCTTTGCTTACAGGTGAGACTTTACCAGATTGCTCCTTTCACTTAAGCGATCTTTTTCAGAACTTGGGTGCCCCAGCTCAGCATAGGAACGCTGTACTTTTGATGTTTTTTGGCAACCTTTCTGCTGCTCTTGATTGCGGAACTGTTCTACAATCCATGTTAAGGAACTCTCTGGGTATTTCGGCTAGTGACTTGTTTGCATTCATTCATGTTAAAGGGGAATCTATTTATGGCATCAGTTTCAGAAATGTGCATACTTTGGAGCAATTTTGGGCCAAATATGAGTTGGTGAAGTCTCAGTCTTTATGGTCCCCCCTTTATGCTCATTCCCCTTACTAAACCCACCATAAAGATTATTACTCTTCTTTTTTGCAATGAGGGGGTGAGCATAGTGGATGTCCAGTATTGGCTTAAGCAGCGCTGCGACATTCTAGAGGCCCCTCGACCTATTTTGGACGAGGACCTCATCTGGACTAGGGGCTGGAAGATTAAGGTACAAGTGAGACAGACTGACCAGGGTATTACCCACTTGCCAGGTAGTTTTTATATTAGTAGGGATAGGGGATTGTGTTTTTACCTGGGCAAGCACTGAACCTGCCATAAATGCAGAGTTCGTACACACCTTAGCCACACCTGCGATATACCACACTGCTCCATCTGTTTGGCCTATGGTCACATCAGCCTTAGCTGTCTGGACCCACAGAAATGTAATCTCTGTGATGAGTCCGGTCACACCTACCCCCAGTGCCCTTGGGCAGACCACAGCAGGCTGGACCATCTCCCTCAGGACCAAGTGGCTTTAATTTCTGATTCTCAGTCTCAGGTACTTCGACAGCACATTGAGCAGCACCTGAATGACACACCCCCTTCCTTTCCACAGTTATTGTCCAGCTTCCCCTGCAGATATTCAGGTGACTGATCCCATGCCCCAGGATCCTGTCCCTCCCAGTGCAGGCCTGGACCCACTGCTTATCACTCCTTCTGACCCTATGCCCCCCCTCTTCTGGACCAGGACCCCTATATGGAGGTTTCTCAGAGCAAGCGGGGCAAGTCTAGGGGCAAGTGGAAGGCTCAAGGTCTCCCTCCTCGGCAATCCATTTTGACTCGGTACCAGTATCAGGCCTTGATGAAACAGAAATAGTGGCGTGATATAATGGATGAAGAAAATGATTCCAAGTCCTCTCAGGCCTCTTCAATCCATATGGACTACTACTTCGATTCCCAGTGGGATCCCTCTCCTTCTAGGCCTGTTACTGGACAAGGCACTGCAGTTACTTGATAATCCTTGTTTTGCTTTTCTGGTCTTTTTCCCCCTAGTTTTGTCCTTCATTGCCACTTCCTATGTCAGGTGGTTTGAGCCTTTGCTGTTTCACATTTAATGTGTGCAGCATGAAATCTCATAGGAAGCTCCTTACCTCCTTACAATACCTATTGGATTTCCCTCATGATTTTTATCTGCTTCAGGATACCAGATTCAAGACCCAATACGAATTGTCTCGGGCTTTTGCTGGTTGGACCAAGGATCCTTCTTACTGGTCCTCTGGTGAGGATACATGTTATGGTTTGGGTATTTTATTTTCTGGTTTGATTGTATGGTTACACAACTGGTTGATATTGTTCCAGGCAGGGCTGTTATGCTGGACTGCACTTTTCATCGCCTCCGGCTCCGAATTTCTAAATGTTTACATGCCCCAAAGCATCGCCACACATTCTGATCTGTTCAGGTCAATACAACCTTATTTACACACCTCCTGCCATCTTTATATGGGAGGGAATTTCAATTGTGGTCTTACCCTAGCAGATAGAGGGGGTTCCACTCAGAAACTTTTTGTCGACTCTACTGCATCGCATACCACCTACAGACTGCTTCTCTTAAGGACGGCTTCTGTGAGGTGCATCCCTTGGGAGTTAAAACCCTTCACAAGGGATCTTTGGCCACTCGCATAGATTTTTTCTTTCTTTCTCAGAATGTTAAAGTCCATCAGGGTAGAGTTGTTCCTTGTGAGATCTCGGGTCACATGGCCATTTCCATGTTATGCTTTTCTTCCACGGCTTCTCACCCTTTGGTCATTTCCTCGAGTTGGAAGTTGAATGGTTCATTATTGTCTGATGCTTGTCTTGTTCGGGACTGTCTGGATTTCCTGCTGGCCCATATCTCAGTACTAGATACTTATACCTCACCCCTTCCATGATGAGAAGACACCAGACTGGATCTGAAACGTTTCTTTCTTCAGCATGCCAGAAGAAAATCATCCTCCTCTTACCATCAGTATTTACTTTTACAATGACATTTACAGGATACTATCTTAAGAATGTCTCAGTATGGTCTTGCCCTCTCCCCTCTAATTGCCATGCTCAAATCCCAGATGGAAGCATATCAGTGTGACAGGGCTCGATCCCTGCATCTAGAGGCCTCTTGTGGTACAGATTCTTCCGAAGCTTCCTTTGACATCTATAAATGTTGTTCTGATAGAGTGACTGCAATGCATATTGCCTGCCTTGTAGATTCAGACTCTACTGTTTATGATACTATAGCCTCAATTCAAGGTAAGTTTTTTTTCACACCTGAATAGTGCCTTCGGTACTCCTATGGTGACTTCTCCTCTGGATATTTCTTTTCTTGACTTTTACCTCCCATCTCCTCCTCCAGATCTCTGCACCCGATTGACTGCTCCGATATCCTTATAGGAGGTCCAGACTGCCATCAAAAAGCAAAAACAGTGTACTTCCCCAGGATCTGATGGTCTGACGGTGGAGCTTTATTACACGTTTGCTGATATTTTTTCTCCTATTCTCACCAATCTCTTTAATACTATTATTGCTTCACATTCGGTTCCCTGACACTTCTCGAATGCCGTTATGTTTCTCTTATATAAGAAAGGGGATAGGACGGATATTCAAAACTGAATACCTTTGAGCCTTCTGAATGTAGACTACAACATTTTTGCCTCTGTTTTGCTCCGACTTCTTCCTTTTGCATCTCATGTGATTTCTGAAATTCATACCCGCACTATTCCACGTCGCTCTATTATTTCGAATCTTTCTCATCTACAGGATGTCGCTACCTTCAGCTACCCTTCTTCCCCTTCCCTACTCCCAAGAGAAAGCGTCTGACAGGGTGAACCATAACTACCTTTTTCTAGTTCTCTCACACTATGGCATTCCATGTCCCTTCATCCAGTGACTTAAGTTGCACTATTCTATGGCATGGATCCAGCCTTATGTGAATGGCACTCCTTGCTCTTCTTTCTTGGGTCGGACCAGTGTCTGACAAGGTTGCCCTTTGAGTCCCCTTCTCTGTGTTTTTCATATTGATCCCTTACTTCGTAGGATTTTATGCCATCCCTCTATCCCTCATCTCTCCTTTTTTCGACACCCCCTGTCCCTATGGTGTTGGCTTATGCAGATGACCTTTGTATTCTCACCACACCACAACTTCAGCAGACAAACTTGCTCCATCTTCTCTCAGACTTTGAACAGGTATCAGGCTCACGGCTAAATTTCAGTAAGAGCTCCGCTTTGTTCCTCCCTTTGTCACCACCTCATGATCCTCCTGCTTCTCCTTGTCGAATTGCTGGGGTACCTGTATGCTACACCCCTATCAAGGTTTTAGATCTGTCCTTTGGTTTTCCGGATGATGCCCTTGCCAACTGGACTGTTGTTCTGGACAAGGCTTTCCACATGGTTGCTTCCTGGAAAGGTCACACTATTGCTAAGCGAAAGTGGGTTTTGTTGTTGAAAACCTTTGTCCTCCCCTTGTTTCTTCACTTGGCTTCCATTTTTCCGGTTCCATTTTCCTTGGAAGCTTGACTGTATAGTGTCTTTTTTCAGGGTTTCTGGGGTAGTCGACTGAACCTGGTGAAGATGGCTTATACGTATCTTGATTATTGTCATTGTGGTGTTTGGATGTTGAACCCTTTGGTGTTTTTTCATTGTTTGTTTCTCAAATCCTCTTTTCATTCCTTGTTGAATCCCCAGCTGACTTTCTGGTTTTCCCTTCTCCATCATTGTGTCGCTTCATTATTTGTGGCATGGCATATTCCACCTATGGAGATTCCTCAGAATTTTCAGAAGTATGATCTCCTCATTTTATTACCCCCACCTTTTTGAAGATTCGCCAATTGTCTTTGACTCCTGCTGCGATTCTTTCTTCCTCGAGGAAGAATTTATATCTGTCTATTTTGGGATCCTCCTTTTTGGACCTCCCAGTGTTGTGGGATCCCCCCCCTTGGCTCTATTTTGGACTCTTCTTTTGTCTTTCATCAGTTGACTGATCCTCACATACCTCAGTGGGTTTGGGATGTTACCTGGCTTTCTTGCCATGGTAGGCTCGGTGTTCGGATTAACCTGAAACATAAAGTTCTAGAGGACAGAACTTGTCCCTGTGACTCTTGCCTATTCTATTCCTGAAACCATGTTCCATTTTTTTTATTGATTGCCCATATACGTGACCCATTTGGACCCTACTTCTACATAAGTGGAAGGATAAGGCCCGTCTTACTCATACTTATGATGTTTTGATATATGGCATTTATCCTCTTAGTCTGCATTGTTACCACCCCAGTACACTTCGTCTGATTTTTACTTTCTGCCACTACAATTTGTGGCAGGTCGGATGTGCATTTTTGTTGCAGCAAAAGCTGTGTACTCCCACTCAGGTAGTAACTCAAATTTTACAGGTTTGTACTATTTACTCCTCTGAGCATGCCTCCCTACCACCTGGAGTTTTTCAACACTACTGGGATTTCTGTTCCTGGATTTTTTCCGGAGTTTTCCTTTCTTTGCATTGAGACACTCCTCTCCCCTTATACTGGAGCTGGGATGGGGGTTCATGTATACTGTACTGCTTCTTTATGTTTTGGTTTATTTTATTGTGTTTTGAATGAAGCTATACAATGTTGTGCATTTTTGTTTTACATTTTAGAATAAACTGTTCCCCTACTCCTTTAGTGGGGAAAAGTTGGGGATTATGTATGCCCATGGATTGCTTATGTTTGCTGTCTCTGTATGTTGTACTACTTACTTGCGATTTTGTTTCCTTCCTTGAGATTTTGTATGAAGCAATATGATGTTGTGTATTTTGCTTTCTGTTTTTGAATGAAAAATTCCTCTACTCATTTAGTGGGGATGGGTCGAGGCTTATGTATGCTTGCAGATTTTTTTTTTTTAAGTTTGCAGTCCATGTTTGCTGTATTACTTATTTCTGGTTTTGTTACTTTTTATTTTTGTATGAAGTGATACAATTTTGTATGTTTTGTTTTAAGTTTTTGAATAAAAAATTCCCCTACTCTTTTTCGATAAGTGCCATGGGATCTTTAGCATCCACCTGAACTACCACCAATCCAGACAGATGGGACCTCAGTTTAATGTCTCATCCAAAAGAGTTAGGTCTGAGTAGGCTGTTTAATGTTAAACCCCTAACTTTACACCTTGATGGTGTCACCCCCATTCAATGGAATTGCACAACATTTTGCAGCAGGGTCTGGGGGGAAGATCTTCTGATTTCAGAAGTTTCTTTCTGGTTGGGTATACAGATTATGAGATCCAATAGCGCAGTTTTAGAAACAGTTTATGTTTTTTGCTGTTTTCTTGTTGTCACCTATAGCCCAGATGGTTGGTTTGGAATGTTGTTCTGAAATTTTCAGGGTAGGAATGGCTTGCCCTAGAATGGTGTCTTTTGTTTGTTTGGTGAAACAGCATTAATCCATTCCAGAATTATATTTTATTGTTTTATATTTATTTATTAAGGTCTTGGTTTAACACCTATTAGCATGCGCTCTTTTACATAGGTTTCACGTCAGTAGAATTACAAGGAAGTTGCAAACAAAGTAAGAGGTGTACAATTCAATATGGGATAAAAGAAACACAAAATGAGTTACTTTAACTGGCATTGTAAAATGCATGCCAGGACATAAGCATACACAGATGAAGAGAAACAAGATACAGTGGAAAACAAGGTAATTCAGCCAGGAGGTCTTGTCAAGTAGCAGATAGGGAAGGTATATAGGTGATAAGGGGGAGCTGGAGGTGAGGAGACTACAGAATAGGTCAGCCAAAGGGCCTTGTCAGAGGGTAACAGGAAGGTTGGTAAGGGAGTGAGGTGGGGTAGTCAGAAGGACAAGAGGGGAGGGAGTGGAATACAGAATAAGTCAGCAAACGGGCCTTGTCAGAGGGTAACAGAAAGACTGAGGGTAGGTGGAAGGACAGGAGGGAGGGGGGGGATGTGCAGATATGGGAAAGGATAGTAGGTATGGGGGGTGGGAGTAGGGAGAAGAGGTAGCATCTGAGTGAAAGGGAATGGTACAATAAGTGCTAATGAAGTGGGGCAGGGGAAATAAGTGCAAAGTGTGATGGGGCAGAGAAGAAATAAAGGGCAAAGTGTTGGGAGGCTCTGCTCAGTGGAAGCGATCACAGGTGTTGTGTGAATTTACTAGAAATACCACCAACAGCTTAATCTGGTTCAAGGTCAGTTGGCACTCATCTGTGTGGGGGGTCAAAGGGGGAAGGGGCAGCTGCAAGTGGGGTGCTAGCTGCACACTCAAGCAGACTTGATAGACCGTGTGGCCTGTTTCTGCTGGCAAGTAGTAAGTAAGTAAGGTATTGTCTGAGTTTATGTTTGAAGAGGCCTATCTTTGGGATCGAGGAGATGTCATAAGGGAGGGAGTTCAGCCAGAGGGGAGTTCAGCAGGCAAAAGATCTTTTTCCCTGGGTAGTATGGCAGCAGGGTACCTGGAGAATCTGACTTATAGAGTCCTTAGTATGATGAGGAATACAGGATTGGTTTAGAATGTTTTGAACCCCAGTAGGGGTGAGTCCCAGATAAATCTAACTACTGTGTAGGTATTTAATTTGGTCCTTTAGTTGAATCCAGCTTGTCTTAGCATAAAGGTTACAGGTATGTGTGAGTCTTGGTTCACCTGCGAGGAGCCTACAGGGCTTGTTCAGAGCTGTAGATATACATTTTAGGGCTGTTTCAGTGATGGAACTGTAGATTGCTAGCCCATAGTCAATTATAGATAAGACAGAGCTATGGATTGCAAGCTGTAATGTATCAGTAGTCAGACTCCGTTTATGCCTATGCAGTATTCCCATATGAATGTTGACAGCTTTGGCAACATGTTCTGTATGATTGCAGTAGGAGATTGTGCTGTCCAAGGTGATTCCAAGATATTTAAAGTGCTAAACCTGCTCCAGCGAGGAGCCTACAGAGTTGCAGACTGTCAGTGGGTGGGATCTAAATTTATTATGCAGGCCATTGAATAGCATAACCTTAATCTTCTTACAGTTAAGGATAATCTTGTATCTGTTGAACCAGTCTTCTACATTCATAAATCTTTGCTGAAGCTGAGTCTTGAGAAGCTTGGAAACATGGCTGGTACGGTAAATTACTGCATTGTCCACATACAACAGTAAACAATCATAGTAGAAACTAGGTAGTCTATTCAAGAAGATACTGAACAGAAGGGGACCCAGAATGGACCCTTGTGGGACTCCAGAGAGAACTGCTCACCTTTCAGAGAAGTGATTGCTGATCTTAACCTGCTATGAGCAGTCTGATAGCAACATTTGAACCAGGCTATGTTTTCCTTGGATAGTCATGTGTCTGATAGCTGTTCAAGCAGAAAAGTGTGATTCACTGTATCAAAGGCTTTGGAGAGATAAATAAACGCTTCCCCAACTAGACAGCCTTGATCAAGTGAGTTGTGTATGAAGCCCGTGAATTCAATAAGTGCCATGGTGGTGCTGTGGCCCTTCTGAACCCATGTTGTTGGGGGCATTGTAATTGGTATTTTACTAGGTACTCAGTAAGCTGGTCTGTGACAATTCATTCAAGGGCTTTTGGGGGTGAGAAAGGAGATCAGTCTTTGGTTCCTGTGGTGCACACTATCACCACTTTTATAGATGAGGGTCACCAAGGTGGATTTCTACTTATTGGGGAATTGGGATAGCCTTAGTGATAGGTTAATTATTTTGGTTAAAAGAGATAACATTTTCTCCATGGTTAAAGTGACAAGTTTCAGGTGCAGTGAATCTCAACTTAATCTAGATCTTCTTTGTACCTTTAGGATGTATCTCCTGGCTTCGTAGACAGTAACTGTCTTAAAATAGAATGGAGGGTGTGTCTGTGTGTTGTTCAGATTAATAATCTCTGTATTTGAGGTGACTTTGAAGAAGTCAGGGGGTAGGATACTACTGAGGCCCATAAAGGCAACATTAAAAGGGTTGCCAATGATTGTATGGTTAAGTGTTGGTGATCTTTCCCTGTTAGATCTTTAATGTTACTCCAGAGCTTCCTACCGTCTTTTCAGGAGTTGGTGAGTGCTTCCCTATAAAACTGATTCTTTTGGTTCTGGATCATACATGTACAGTCATTCCTAGCTCTTTTATATTTCTGTATGTCACCTTGCCTGCCCGTGGTCCTTGCACACTGCCACAGGTGATCTCTGTTATTCATGAGTTCTATGAGATCCAGTGTGATCCATGGGCTGCATGCACCTTTAATTCTACATTTTCTGAGAGTGGCATGGGTATCATAGGTGGCATTGAAGTGTTGGATGAAATAATCAAGTGCCAAGATTGCATCTTCAGCAGCATCTATCGGGGTCCAGTCTTGGTTATGTAACTAGTTTTAGTGGCTTAGAGTGTCATCAGAGTAGGACCCTGCTTGTAACTGTTTTCACAGAAGACTTAGCAAACTTATTAGACCAAGGGTGGGATATTCAGACTGCGCCAGTCTGTGGAGCCAACCTGGGTGCAGTGCAACTTGGATGAGCCAGGGTGCTGACAGGGTGATGTTTAATGGTGCTGCGCCATGGCTTAGCATCATTGAATATCACTCTGTGGCCACCCACATTGTGCATGGCGCAGTGGCACTGCAACAGCACAAGTGGCCAGAGAGGGGCAGGGGGATGCGCTAGTGCAAGTGCTGTTGTGCTAGGCGCATCAACCGCGATATTCAAAGGTGCACATGCAAATGGGGCCATAATGCATGCAAGCTGCAAATGGGGCCATTTTCATGTCATTATGGTCCCATTTGCATGCAGGTGCACCCATCCCCGGTGACTTGCACATGGCACCCTGCCAGGCTGCAGCCATCAGGGACCGATGCCCCCTCCACAAGTGGCAAAGTGCCCCACAGCCCAATTGCGGGCATAAGTATAGAAATATGTAACTCCCATATCCCTGGTGGTCCAGTGGACAGCTCGCAGCCCAATCACGGGAGTAAGTATAGATATATGAAACTCCTATATCCCTGGTGGTCCAGTGGACCACTCACAGCCCGATCGCAGGCAGATGTCTAAAATAAGGTTAGATCCCATCCCTGGTGGTCCAGCGGTACCCCTCTCCCCACCCTCCCACTGAGCCCTGCCACCCCGCTCCCCCCCCCGGTCAGCGGCGGGTGGCAGCTCCCCACCCACAAGCTGCCTGGCCACCAGCCGACTGACTACATATAGGTTCCTTTTGGCAGGGGCTTGGTTCAGTCGGTTCCCCCAGTTCTGGACTATACCCTGGAAGAATTTTATGAACCAGAGTTTGAGGAGGAAGGACAGCTGGAAGATGATTATGGTGATGGTGAAAGTCTGGATGTGCCTATTGACCCAAACATCTCCCCAGACAGACCTACAGGTGTTTCTCCTCCTCGGCTTTCTGAGTCCCCTTCACACTACATGTTTTACAGAAAGGTGGCTGATACCCTCCAGCTTCCTGTAGAGGAGGCAGTGAAGGATCAGGAAGAGCCTGACTATGTAGAGATGATAGACATCCCAGAGTCCAGGAGACTGTCTATTCCCCTCCACAAATCTTTTGGGAAACAGATACAAAAAATTCTTAAGTCTCCCAATTCCATACCTCCTGCGGACAGAAGAATGGACAAGAGGTATACTCTTTCAGGCTCAGATACAGAGTTAATTTATCGCAATGCAGCCATGTTGGGGTTGTACAGGCTGCTGCCTGTGATAAGGCAAGAATTCCCTTGGCATCACACCCCCCAGACAAGGACTCAAGGAAGATTGATGCCATGGCAAAGAAGCAGTACATGGCATCATCCTTAGGACTCAGGCAGTATAATTATATAACCTATGCAGCTAGGTACCAGAAGTCCAGGTGGGACACTGTACTGGCACTGGCTAAACAGGCTCCTCCCCACCTTGCCAAGAAGCTGGAGCAGGTGGCTGCATATGGAACTGAGGCACTGAAAGTTCAGTTTCATGCTGCTGTAGACTCCAATGATGTATCATCAAGAGTCATGGCTACATTTGTGGCTCTTCAGAGAATGGCTTGGCTCAGATGTACTAGCCTCTCACTGGATACCCAGGCTAAGGCCTTGGATTTTCCTGTAGTGGGTAATTTTCTGTTTGGGGAGCAGATAGAGAATTACATGAAGAAAATGGATGAATACAGGACCACTTACAGGAGTGCTCAGGCCAAGGAAAGGCAAGCAACTCCTCAAAGGCAGCAGTCCAGAGGCAGGGGCAGGCCTTTCCAAAGGCCTTTTTACCAAGCACAGGCCTCTTCTTCTTTTTCAAAGAGGGTGTTCTTCAGAGGGAGAGGCAGAAGGGGGATGAGCAGGCCTGCATCCATCCCTCAGCCTAAAGCCCCTGCCAAGCAGACACCCTGATGGGTCTGCCCAGGTCGATTCTCCTATCCCACTAGTGGGGAAGTCTGGCTTACTTTGTCCAGTATTGGATGTCTCTTACATCAGACAAGTGGGTCCTGGAAGTAGTAAGCCAGGGTCTGGTTCTCAACTTCAAAAAATTTCACAAGCTGACAGCCAGATCTTTTCCACCTGCAAATCTCTCAGAGACCCTTGCCCTAGAGGCAGATGTTTCTTCTCTCCTAGCTCTCAGAGCTATAGAGAGAGTACCTACCCTACACTGGGGCAAAAAGACAGGAGAGTGGCAACCCATCCTGGACCTAAGATACCTGAACAAACATCTTTTAAAGCCAAAGTTCAAAATGATAGCTCTGGGAATTATCCTTCCCTCTCTTAGGCCAGGGGACTGGCTAGTCTCCCTGGACCTCAATGATGCCCACTTTCACATTCCCATCCGGTGCTCCCACAGAAAGTACCTCAGGTTCAAGTTGCTCTCAGGCCACTATCAGTTCAGAGCAATGCCCTTTGGCCTAACATCAGCTCCAAGGGTCTTCACAAAGTGCCTGGCAGTAGTTGTTGCCTTCCTAAGAAGATAAAAGATTTCCATTTTCCCATACTTGGACAACTGGCTCATAGTAGGTCAGTCTCCAGACCAAGTCAAGTCACACCTGTAAGTGACCCAGCAAGTGCTCACTTCTTTAGGATTTCTTCTCAACCTACCAAAGTCAGTTCTCGAACCAGTGCAGCTCCTCACCTTCATCGGGGCAGAGCCGGATACAGTAAAAGCAAGAGCCTTCCTTCCCCTGGAAAGGGCAAGGACTCTTATGGAACTGGCCTCTTCATTCAGCCTTCAGGTGTCTCGACCAGCAAGGCATTTCCTTCAGCTACTAGGCCACATGGCAGCTTCTACATCAGTGGCCCAGGGTGCAAGATTCCAAATGAGGGACATTCAGTTCCACTTAAGAGCTTTTTGGTCCCAAAGAAAAGATTCCCTTACCAAACTAATTCCAGTGACTCAAACTCTGATCCAAGCCCTGCAATGGTGGCAGGATCAGGACAATTTGAGGCAAGGGGTTCCATTCACCACTTAGTCTCATTTAGATGGCCTCACCCGAGATGCTTCCCTGCTGGGCTGGGGAGCCCATTTGGGGGAACTTACCACCCAGGGACTGTGGTCACCTCAGGAATCTCTGCTTCATATCAATCTCTTGTAACTCAGAGCAGTGTTTCTGGCACTGCAAGCTTTTTCCAAATCTTTACAGAACAAGGTGGTTCAGGTCAGAAAAGACACCACCACCACCATGTGGTACATCAACAAGCAAAGAGGCACTCAGTCTATGGCCTTGTGCACAGAAGCGATGAAGTTGTGGTCCCTGGCCTATTCCCTGCAAACCTCTCTGATAGCAGTTCACCTCCCAGGGAAGGACAATGTCCTAGCAGATGCACTGAGCAGAATATCCCAGGGCCATCACGAATGGGCCCTAGATCCTCTGGTGTTGAAAGTGATTTTCTCAAGATGGGGCACTCCAGAGATAGATCTTTTTGCAGCCCCAGACAATCACCAGCTTCCTCTTTTTTGTTGCAGACCCCCAGTCTTGGGCTCAGTCCCCCTGGATGCTCTGATCCTGAACTGGGAAGAGAAATTTCTGTATGCTTTTCCCCTTCCCTCTCCTGTTCAAAGTGCTTGTCAAGATAAGGTCACAACCATGCAAAGTGATTCTGATTGCTTCAGACTGGACCAGGCAGCCATGGTATCCCTTGTTGCTGTCCCTAGCAGTCTATCTTCCCCTGTCTCTTCCCAGTAATTACAACCTGTTAACATCCTCTCAGGGGAGGATTTGGTACCCGAATCTTAAGTCTCTCAATCTCAAGGCTTGGCTCTTGAAGAGTTAGAGTTTGCAGATCTGCATCTTTTCCAAGGGGTTCTGGATATCCTTAAGTCTTCTTGAAAGCCTTCCACCAGAAAGACATACAACCCCAAATGGAAAAGATTCAGCATTTGGTGTTCTAAGAAAAATATTTCTCCAGACTCTGCTGAATTGCCTACGGTTCTGGATTATATGGTCCATCTTAATGGCCTAGGTCTCAGACCAGCTACTCTCAAGGTACATTTGGCAGCTGTTTCTGCTTTCCTATCTGTAGGCAAGTCTTCCTCTCTGTCATCCCATCCTGTATTCTGTAAGTTTTTAAGGAGATTGCTTCACACCATTCCCCCATTTAGGGATCCTGCACCTGCTTGGGATCTTAATGTTTGCATTGCTCAGCTAATGCATCTCCCTTTTGAGCCTTTGTCCTCAGCAGAGCTTAAGTATTTCACTTGGAAAACTGTGTTTTTGGTAGCCATTACTTCTGCCAGACATATCAGTGAATTGCAAGCCTTGTCAGTGGAGTCTGATTTTGATCTCTTTTCACAGAGATAAAGTGGTCCTTAGAACTAACAGAAAGTTCTTGCCTAAAGTGGTTTCAGATTTCCACCTCAATCAGTCTAGATCTCTCCCTATTTTCTTCACTGATCATTCTTCCTCAGGAGGGAGGAGGCTACTATATACAGTTTGGATGTTAAAAGAGCCCTTAGCTGCTGCATAAGAGTGTACTAAGGGTCACAGGTTTGAATCCCTCCAGTTGTTCCTCACTTATGGAGAAGTTGGGAAGAGCAAACCTGCCACTAAGAGATCTATTGCCAGGTGGATTGTTTCTTGTATACAATTCTGCTATTAAAAACTGAGTAGAATTCCACCCTCAGGCCTGAGGGCTCATTTCACAAGAGGTGCAGCTGCTTCCCCTGGCTGCTACCAGGGATATCCTTCTCTTAGAAATTTGTCAAGCAGCCACCTGGAAAACAGTCCATACTTTTACCAAGCATTACTCTCTGGATGTCCAGGCTAAGAGTGATGCTCAGTTTGGCACAGCAGTACTTCAGAGCCTGTCTCCAAAGTAGGTTCTGTCCCTCCTCCATGGAGGTACTGCTTGGTAGTCTGTATTTGTCAGAATACAGCAAGACGTCATGTTGTTTGAAGGAAAAATTACTCACCTTAGTAATTATGTTTCTTCTAGTGGAGTCTTGCTGTAATCTGACCTCCCCCCCACCTCCCCTCTCAGAACCTAGATTTTTGGGATGTGGGTGGGCAGGTGCAGTGTTGGCACCCTAAACGTGCCCCCCCTTTTACACCCTCTTTTTCTTTGGGTGGAATGTTGTTCATTTGATTGGTTTTGGTTTTTCGGTTTCCTGACTTGAGTCTTCCTTTGAGAACCAAAAACATTATATTTCTGCCAGTTTGCCAGTTAAAAATGTTACAGTTTCCACACAGAACACCTAGTGAGTTTTTGCTCATAAAGATCTGATGGTTGCAGTTCGAATAACAATAGGCAGAGGCTTCAAGCCAAGCTCTAGATGAACATTCTATGCCATGCATAGAAAAGTTAACCCTATGTTCTCCAGGGCAGTTGAAAGGCAGGACCTAACTGCATTTGTCAGAATACAACAAGACTCCACTAGAAGAAACATAATTACTAAGGTGAGTAATTTTTTCTTTCCTGCCATGCTAAGTATGCCTTCTATCATTTCCTTGTCCATTTCCTCCTCTGAGATGGGGGTCTGTATATAACCCCCATGCAGATTGTGGTACCATTTCCAGTCTCCAGGGTGACCCACAGTGCCTCCTCTCCTCCCTGTTTACCCTTTTGTTCCATTGCTTTGATCCCATTCCTTACATATAGAGCTACTTCTGCTCCTCTTCTACTCTCCCTGTCCCTCCTATAGATTGTGAACCCAGGTATATTGACATCCCAGTCATGGTTCTCTGTCTACCATGTTTGTGTGACTGTCTCATCATCCAGGTGTTCCTCTTCCATCAATGCCACCACTTCAGGGAGCTTGCTACCTAGACTAATTGCATTGGTACTCATTACCATCCATTTTTTGATGGCCTTACCCCTTTTAGCCCCATCCCTGTCCTTACAGCCTTTGCCTTTTTCTCCATTTACCCTTGCCCTTCTCCCTATTGACTTCTCTGTCTTGGTGTTTACCTCATTAACTACCCTGTTTTTTTGGTGGGGGACTAGTATTTCCCTGCTCCTTTTCAGTGCCTCCCCCCTTGGTGAGTTTAAATGCTTGCCAGTGAAGCATTTAAACCTATCACCTAGGATCCTGGTTCTCATCCTGGACAGCTGCAGACCATCATGCCAGAATAGGCCTTAACCCTTCCAGGTGGACCCCCAGTTCCCAATGGAGCCAAAACCATGAGCTCTGCACCAGTTTTTCAACAATTGATTGAATCCCATGGTGTGGAGCACCCTAGCCTCACCCATGTCATAGACAGGCAGCACCTCCAAGAAGGTTACAGTGCATGCTACTTTTCTAAGGCCCCTCCCCAACTCCACAAACTCCTCCTGCACTGCTCTGATCCCTTTCCCACACAGATAATTTATCCCTAGGTGGACAATGACATCCAGCTCCCTCCCCCTTGCAGCTGCTCCCATGATCCTGAGGATTCACTCCCTGCCCCACAAAACAGTTTCCAAGTAGTAGGAGTTAGGAAAATTGCTATGAATGAAGTGGATAAAGGAATGTAATTTGCAGATAGAAGATAATAGAGAAAATGTTTAGGGGTAGTGTGGAGGGAGAACAAGAGTGAGAGGTGAGGTGTAGCACAGTAATCCACCCTCTGGTGGTTGTCGAGTATAATGAGCAAATAGGGAAGTTGGGAGATACTTTTTTATTAGCTGCTAATCATGTGATCACAAGCCAATATATAAGTAATTGCCCAGACAGAGTGGGTGGGAGGGGAGTCAGCACAAAGCAGTGGCAGGGAACCTGAGTGGTGAGAAGGTTGAGCCATGCCTGTGGTAGTCAGGAGAGTCATCAAGGGAGTTCTTGGGATGGATAGTGGCTGAACAGAGGTGGCTGTACAGCACAAGCAGCAGTGCCCAATCAAGGTAGTTGATCTGTAGGAGAGGAGAGGAGAGGGAGAAGTGGGAGTAGGTTAAGGAGATAAGTGGGGGGTAGAGGGGGTTTGAAATTTCAGTTCTGAGCATGTTCAGTATGGTCTGTCATGTTCAGTAGGGTCTTTTAGATAGATGTTTCATATGAAAGAAGAATTTCCTGTTGCAAAAGAAGAATCTTCAGTCATAAGCCAAAATTCTTAATTTGTGATGAAAAAAATAATCTTTCATCTGGCAGACATCTTGTCTCTGTTTTTCATTTTAAAAAAGTAAACCCATTAAAATGATGCCTTAGAGAAAAACACACATGAATTGTGCTGAATGGAACCTGTTTAGCTTCATTCTGGGGCTTAAAAAAAAAAAAACTACTCTGAAATATGGTTTAGGGACATCCCCAAAATCCTAACTGAAGCTGGTTTTGTGAGCTAAAATTCTTGTTTCTGAGTTTCACGAAAGAAGATTTCCATCTCTCAAAAGAAGAATCTCAGCTCACAAAAGAAGATAGTGGACTTTCTTTTTCCATTGTAATGTTATGAATCCTTCTTCTGTGATCATGAAAGAACTCACTAAAGAAGAATATTGGTTCATGAAATAACTATAAAAAAGTCCACCATCTTCTTTCATGAGCCAAGATTCTTCTTTCATGACTTGTGAAAAAAAAAAGATTGGATTATGAAAGAAGGGAAAGAGGGGAAGCTTTTTTTTTTTTTTTCACAGTTCTTTTGTGAGATCAAATGAAAGAACCACTGTTCTTTCGTGTGCTCTCATAAAAGAACTGCCCATGGACTGATTGACTATCTATCTATCTATCTATCTATCTATCTATCTCTCTGTCTGTCTGTCTGTCTGTCAATCTATCTACAGTATCTATTTTTTTTATACTGTTAAAGCAAATTGAGGTGCCTGCCCCTGGTACCACTTCTTCATCTCCCCTCCCCTCCAGGTTTCCTGCCCCAATGTTTTCTTTTTAAACAATAATAAGATGGGGGTGCCCACCCACAGTAGCACTTATCTTGCCCTCTCCCCCTCCAGGTTTCATGCCCCTTCTGAACATATGTGATGGCAGGAGGGTGCCCACCCTCAGTGCTGCCTAACATCATCCCTAAACTAAACAGTCCCTCACCAATCTGACCCCATTACCCACATCCATTAAACAGAGGTGCTAGCATCAAGGTGCCCACTTCCAGTGCCACTGAAGATAATGCCAACACTAGGGTGCCTAATCCCCAGTGTCAAATTATGCCCCCTACAATAAAGAATAATGTCTCTATTTGATCTTTTTAATTTTTTTCTCAAAAAAAAATCTTCCATTGGTGATCTTCACCCTCCCCTTCCTGTAAAAAAGAAAATGTTCCCTTACCAAAATGACCCCCCACCAGTTAAAAATAGGTGGTAGCACAAGGGTCCCCACCATTGGTGCCACAAAAGATCATGCCAACACTGGCATGTCCAATCTCCAGTATCAGCTTCTGTCACCCTACAATAAAGAAAACCTCTCCTGGCAAGATCCAAGACTTCTTCCCTACCTGGAGCTCCTAGACACTGTCCCACTGTCTCTCCTGAATTTGTCCCCCCTCTCACCAGTCCTCAGAACTACCTCACCCTGCCTTTTCTTCTACAAGGATAGTATGCTTTACAAGTCCATGCCTTCAAAGCCAGCAGTGGAAACTAGTGACTCTTGCCTGATTGCTTCTCCCACCTCTTTGGAAAAGGAAGGTATAACCCCATCTGTCTCCATAGAATTGCTCCCTCATCTTTAATACTGACCAATTCCACACAATAATAAAGAAAAAAGCAACAAGAAGAAAAAACATATAATCCATCAAGATACAGTACCATTCATTTTGAAACTAATTATTCTTCTTTATGTGGGGGTGATATAAACATGGAGGAGGATTTGGATGCCTCATTAGTTCATTTTTCACATAAAGACTTAGTTTCTGATAATGATGAAGTGGGTTCCTCCCATGCGCAATCCAGGAGAAAAAGAAACATCAAATCCAAAACTATGTTGCCAAAGCCATCAGCAAATCTAGAACAAGCAATAACACACTTGACCTCAAGCTACTGGCCCTAACGCTTGATGAGGTACTTGGGCCCCTCACCAAGATCTTTAATCTCTCTTTTTCCCTTAGCCAATTCCTGGACAAATGGAAAATGGAACATGGCCACTGTCACCCTGATTCACAAAAGTGGTGATAAGACTGACCATGCAAGGAAGGAGTGGAATCTGGCACAATAGTGCTGGACTTCGGGATGGCCAACTTATGGAGGATGGGGGAAGTGGTAAAAGGGTACCTGGCCAGAATTCAATCTAGTATGGACGCTAACCAGAGGTGGGAGCTCATAAAGCTGGGGATAGTGGAGGCAACCAAAACCTGCTGCAAAGCCCAGAGCAAGAAGGCTAGGGTTAAGAAACCTATCTGGTTGAGCAAGGAGGTCATGGAAAAGGTAAGGAGGAAAAAAGCTGCCTTTAGGAAGTACAAGAAAATAGGGAGGGGGGAGGACAGGGAGGAGTACTTGACAGAATCGAAGGAGGTGACAAGGGCAGTAAGGGGAGCCAAAGCATCTACGGAACTCAGGCTGGCAAAGGCATTAAGAAGGGGGAGAAGGACTTCTTTAAGTACATCAGGGAGAAAAGGAGCTGTAAGGACCACATAGTAAGGATTAGGAAGGAGGGGGTTGGGTGGAAGCAGGATGAGATAAGGCGGAAGCACTAAATGAGTACTTCTGCTCAGTATTTACTAAAGAGAAGAGGGGGTGACACCCAAGGTGGGAGAAATGGCAGAATCAGGGGGAGAAGTGGTGACAGATGGGGAAATCATGGAGAGCAGAGTTCGAGAGGGTTTGAAGGCACTGAGGGTGGAGAAGGCACCAGGCCCAGATGGCATCCACCCCAGGGTACTGAAGGAGCTGGCAGAGGTCCTTGCAGGACCTTTGGCAGACCTATTTAATGCCTCACTACATTCGGGGGGTGTGTACCTCAGGACTGAAGGATGGCTCATGTGGTGCCCCTCCACAAGAGTTGCCCCAAGGATAAACCGGGAAACTACAGACCAGTGAGCCTCACATCCATCATGGGTAAGCTAATGGAGACTATCCTGAAGGAGAGGCTGGTGGCCCTCCTAGAGGCCAAGGGACTACAGACAGCAGACAGCATGGCTTCATATGTGGCAGATCCTGCCAAACCAACCTGGTTGAGTTCTATGACTGGGTAACTAGGCAACTGGACAGGATCCATGCAGTGGATGTCCTGTATCTGGACTTCAGTAAGGCATTCAACTTAGTGCCACATGGAAGGCTGGGAAGGAAGTTAGTAGGCACAGGGGCGGGTGCAAAGCTGGTGAGATGGGTAGGAAACTGGCTTCAGGGAAGGCAACAGAGGGTGGTGGTGGGGTGGGGAGCTCTCACACCCAAGGGCAGTGACAAGCGGTGTTCCACAGGGCTCAGTGTTGGGACCAGTGTTGTTTGGGATATTCATAGCAGACATATCATGGGACATCAAGAGCAACATCAGTCTGTTTGCTGATGATACCAAGGTAGGCGCGGTGGTGGATGACCTAGGGGGATGGCAGGGGTTGCAGGATGATCTGGCAAAGCTTGAAACCTGGTCAGATACCTGGCAACTGGGCTTTAATGCCAAAAAGTGCAAGGTGCTGCATTTTGGGATGAAGAACCCAAGGAGGAGTTACCAGCTAGGGGGAGGCAGCTAGCCCAGACAGAGGAGGAGAAGGATCTGGGTGTGCTCTTACAGGGTCAATGAACAACTCAGCACAATGTAGGAAGGCAGCTGCAAGGCCAACAAAATGCTGGGTTGTATTGCAAGAGGTATATCCTCGAGGAGGAGGAGGTGATTCTGCCACTGTATAGGTCGTTAGTTAGACCACACCTGGAGTACTGCATGCAGTACTGGCGTCCATATCTGAAGAGGAACATTAAGTTACTGAAGGGGGTGCAGTGCAGAGTGACAAAGATGTTCAAGGGGCTGGGGGGCTTATCATACGAGAGGAGGTTGAAGGAGTTGAACATGTACTCACTGGAGGAGAGGAGAGACAGGGGTGACATGATTGAAACCTTTAAATACATGAAAGGAATAAACAAGACTAGTACAGAGGGGCTGTTCAAAGTAAGGGACGGGAGGGCCACCAGAGGCCATGATATGAGAATGGAGCAAGGAAGGTTCAGGAGGGAGATGAGGAGACACTTTTTTACAGAGAGGTTGGTGGCTGGGTGGAATGCGTTACCTGCTGAAGTGGTATGCAGTAGAACAGTGGACTGCTTCAAAGGAGGATGGGACAGGACAAGGGGGAGGGTTAATGAAGGGGAAGGGTGGAAGGGAGGGGCAGCTGCAGAATAAGGGGTGCTAGCTGCACATTCGAGCAGACTTGATAGACCTCTAGGCCTTTATCTGCTGGCAAATTTCGTATGTTCGTATGCAAACTTCCGCCCTATCTCCATTCTGCCTCCCCTATCGAAGGCACTGAAATGTATAGTAGCAGACCAACTTACTGAGCATCTGGACAATTATAATACTCTCTGTAAACAGCAACATGGCTTTAGAAAAGGTCATAGTACATTCTCTGCCTTACTCAAATTCACCAGCTCCATTCGCAGCTCCCTCGACAATGGACAACTAACTGGTGCTATTTTCATCAACCTGACCAAAGCCTTCGATACTGTCCACCACTCCCCCCTTCTGAGCCAACTAAAAAATGCTGGTCTCTCCAATTATTCAAACTCTTGGTTCAAAAACTATCTTGAAAACTGCTCAAAGAGTGTAAAAATTGGGGATGTGCACTCTGAATCCAAACTTGTCCTCTCTGGAGTCCCCCAGGGTTCAGTACTGAACCCCCTACTCTTCAGCCTGTTCCTTAACACCCTACTGGACTCCTCCACTGAACATATCACCCTGTATGCCGATGATGCAGTAATCCTTGCCACACATCAGGACCTGAAGAAACTGCAAGAAAATCTCCAAATCGGCTTCTCCTCAGTTAAGAATTGGTTCACAAAGCACAAACTAATCCTTAATCAAAAAAAAAAAACAAGGCCATGATCTTCAGCAGCTCCCATAACAAACATAAGCTCTTCCAACTCTCCGTTATCACTAGACAAGGTGCCACACTGGAACAGGTCAAAAACTTTAAATACCTCAGGATCACCCTTGACCCTCACCTCTCCTACACTGCCCACATCAACCATGTTGCCAAAGCTGCTAACTCCAGGCTAGGTCTGCTATTCCATTATAGGATACACCTGATACCTGAAGCCCTTGCTGTCGCTGTCCAGAGCTCCATCATATCCATCACTGATTATGGCATTATCATTTACAGCTCCGCTACAACCACCACACTCAAATGTGTATGTTCCACCCTCAACAAGACCTGTCGACTTGTCACTGGCTCCCAATGCCTAACTCACACCTGTGACCTCTATTCTCAAACTGGATGGTTGAATCTTGCCAATTGAATAAAACACCAAAATTGTATTACTACTAAGAAAATCTTGCTGGTCCTTGCCCCCCCAGAGTCTGTGCCCTCATACAACTGATAATCCACACCCGCCATACCAGGGGATCAAAACCTCAGCTTCTGCAAATCCCACATTACTGCACAACACAAGGACAAAGATCCTTTGCTTACCGGGCTGCTAGTTTGTACAACGGTCTTCCCAGTGACATCTCGTCCTCACTATTGCTCAGCACTTTTAAGACTCGGCTCTGACTAACACCCACTGCCTCCAACCTCTGCGACTGTTGTGGCTAAACATGTCTTTTGGTTCCATAGCTGAAGATGCCCTTTTGGATCCACATCTACTCCTGCACTTTGCCAACACCCTTCCCCCTATCTTCACCTCCCCTGCTGGCCCATGACAAATGCCACCCAGCTGCACTACATCTACTCTTACCTGCCTTTCACCTCTCCTCTCTCTGTTCCCCCCCACCTACCTCCCCTTTTCTCCTATCCATTTAGTCTCCCTGATTTCACCCTCCTCCTTTCCCCACCCCAAAGTTTCACCTTATTGTTCTTTTTTCCTTTACAAGACTATGTGTTTTTTTTTAATTGTATAAACTGTTATCTTTGCTTATGTTTGTATCAATTGTACCAGTGGTGTGGAACCTTTGTAAAAGAGCCTCGGCTCAAAGGTATTTGTAATCCTAGAATAAATAAATAAAGATGAGTCACTAGATCTGGGGTTAAACTTATAACCTAAATCATTTCATATCAATGACAATAGCTACCTTTCCTAAATTAGCGTTTGTGTCTTTAAACATTAATAGCATATATTTAGAAAGGAACAGAGTAACTACTTATACAATGTTTTTTAAACTGTCCCTTTGCTGTTGCTGTTTTTTTTTTGAGACACCAGGCTCAGGGAGGCAAGAGCTCAGATCTGGCAAAAATCGAGCACTGGTCAGGTATATAGCAATTGGAGTCTAATGCTAAGAAGTGCAAAATCATGCACCTCCGAGCCAGAAACTCCAGAACCAGCTACTGGCTGGGGGGAGTACAGGTATCTGTTTTGGAGGAGAAAAAGGACCTGTGGTGCTAGTCACAGAGGATGTGAAGCTTGTGGTGCAGTGCCAAAGGACAGCAGCAAGCACCAATCAACTGCTGGGGTGCATAGCCAGAAGAATCACCTCTAGGAGGGAAAAAGTAATCCTGCCATTGTACAGATCACTAGTAAGACCACTCTTGGAGTGCTGTGTGCATTTCTGGTGCCCCTACTTAAAAAGGGATGTATGATTACTGGAGGGGGTGCAATGCAGGGCAACCCATATGATCCCATGCCTGGGGGACAAACCCTATGAGGAAAGATTGAGGGAGCTCAACATGTATTCCCTGGAAGATAGAAGAGAGAGGGGGACATGATATTTAAAAGGCATAAATAGGATTAGTATGGAGGGCTTTCTCAGCTTAATGGGGGGAAGGTCATGAGGAGATACAGTCTGAAATTGAAGGGGGGAAGTTTCCAGAGGAAACTGAGGAGTCACTACTTCACATAAAGGGTGGTGGCAAGGTGGAATGAACTGCTGGAAGATGTGATCTTGCTGAAGACTGTGGGAGGTTTTAAAAAGGAATGGGATAGGTTAAAAGGAAAGGTCAGTACAGAAGGGAGGCTAGAAGGGTAAAACTGGAGGGTAAGGTGGAAGAGGGGGGACTGGGTGGCAGTTGCAACGAATGTACACTGTGAACTGCACCCTCGGGCAGACTTGATAGACCTCTGGGCCCATTTTCTGCTAGCGTTTTCTTATGTTCGTATGTTCTACAACTGACATACAGGTGCCCTCTCCATAGCCTGGATTTGGAGTCTATCCCACTGCTCCATATGGTTAGATACTTGGAGCAGGGTAGGAATTTGCATAAATAATCCAGCTGTTAATAGTACTCAACTAAAAATGTTTTTTTGATTTGTGGGGAATGTTATTACAGATTAATCGACACTTGATTTTTGCACAAGATTATAGTAGTATGAACAGATTAATTATACTGTTATTTGCCTGTTTAATTTCAGTATTTCTTTTTTATTTTAATCCTTTCTTCTTCACCCAGTGTTGATTCCCTTTGTGTATAATCTGTATGTGTTATTGTGATCATGTTTCAGTTTACTTTAGCTTGTTTAATAAAGAAAGTACTCTTTTCAAAATGTGCCATGGAATGTTTAAAAAACAGCTGACACCTTCAGGACAATTTAACAAACCATAATATTTAGACACAGTTCATCTTGTGTTTAATGTTAGTTCTGTATTTCTCCTCCCTATTATTATTGAGGTCATCTGCATTAAAACAAAATCTTTGTCCCTGAAGAGTTCATCTATCCCTGTTGTTTTCTCCCTACCTAAGGTCTTAATGCACTGCTTGTGACATCAAGTTACCCCCACTGCAACACATTATGATGTCACAACAGAGGATTATAAATTGAAGTAGGGAGTAAGCTATAGAGGCAGATGAACTGTAAGGGAACTCTAAGGGATAAAGATCATGTAGTCACTCAACTTTACTCAGTAATAAATAATGGGAAAGAGAAATATATAGAATATATATGGAATGCAAACTGAACTGTAATTATTATGTTTTTCAAAGTTTTCTTTGAGGGGTCAGTAGCTCTTTAACATTAATCTGAATAGCTACCAAAAAGGGCAGATTGGACCTCAAGTTTGAAGGTTCATGTGAAAAATGGCAATCCCTGATAATACAGCATCTGCTTAGTACTACACTGAGGTACCACCATGTTATGATATGAGCCCAGTCCCAGTGTGGGACTAAAACCCATCTTCTGACTCAGAGGCAGATGTGCTACCAATAGAGCCACTGTCAACTGAGAAAGCAGTAGACAGCTGTAAAAACACAATATATGGGTAAACTGTACCAGATGCAGATATAAATAAATCCAGGAAAAAAACATTATTTAATACCCAGTATTGCAGTACTCTGGAGATACACAGGGGGCTGGGGAGGCATAGTTACTCAAAAAAGTTCTGGAAGAAAAAAATTCGGCCTGTGAAAAACTCTGATTGGATATGAGGACAAGGAAAATGGGAAAATGGAGGGAACAGTGTGGGTAATTGCAAGCATAGGATTAGGCATTATAAAAAGGGTCTTGGAAATGGAGAGGTGTGATTGGTTGATGAGATTCTATTAGCCTTGCAATAACCTTACTGTTACCATACTTGTAGAGTCACTTCACACGTGCACTGATGTATAAAGTAAGTTCCTCACCCCATTCTGAATTATTTTTGTAGCACGTAGATCCACCATTATTACACCCTCTAATACGTTGAACCCCCATATCAGTGCATAGAGTCATGTATACAAAAACATTTCTCCAGCAAATGTCACAGATGCAGTGGCTCAAACCAACATATAGGTACAGTGCACATACCCAGGATTTATCAATTAAATGGACCCAACACCACCATAGTAGTCAGGTCAGCAACTCAGCAATATACAAAATGATTTTTTGAAAGGGGCTTACCACAGCTGTTTCATTTTAACTCATTTCACATCTTTCTTTAAATGCAACAGCTCATTTAAAAGCCTTTGTATAAGTCCAGGCATACAGCTTCCACATACACAAAAATGATTGCTTCTATCCCACTTTACCCACTACCCACTATACCTTACCCCACTGAAATTCCTCTGCACTGGGTCAGTACCCACTGCAAGATACTTTGTGCCATATGGTTTTTTGATATTTTTATGCTATCATCTACAGTAATAGTATGTTTATTACTGACTCAAGATTAGTGTACTGTACTCATTATTGCTAATCTAGTACTGTATCTATTGTTTATATATGAACTGTTCATCACGGTATTTATTGTTATTGTTGAACAACTTGTTCCCTTCCTCTTCCCCCTGTAGGCATCTGGAAAAAAAGAAATCCTGCTCAGTATGCCTTCCTGGTGAAACTCTTTAATAAACAAATAAGTAAATAAAAGCTTAACTTTCAGACACTTCTTTAACGAAAATGAGTAGAGATACAGTTTTTTCCCATTTTTTTTATAATAGCAATAAGGTACTCTCAGGGGTTATGTTAATGTTCAAGTTAATCAACTACTTGGGGTGTGTGGCTCTCAGCTACACCTCATGCCACATTACACCCCCAGGGGTGATTAACTAGAACATTAACATAACCCCTGGTCATACCATATTGCTTAAATGTGAACCCTAAGGAGGACCTTAAACGAGAGGGGAGAAGGAGAAGGAGAAGCAAATGAGGAAGGGAAGGGGATTTCAGAGGAGGGAGATGTATATTTCAATGGGGAGAAGGAAGTTATTACAGAGGAGGTAGGAGGAGCAAATGTGGTGGGGGATGTGGTCCCAGAAGATGTACAATTTCAGGAAGAGGCACAACTGGGGAAGGGGAGGTAGTTCCAGATGAAGGAGGAGTATGAGCAAATGTGAAAGGGGAAGCACCTCAAGAAATGGGGGAGACAAGAAGAAATGGCAGCTTCCCCAAAAGAGATCTTGCACTGGGGAATAGCAAAGGATCATGTCTTCCTTGAGCAGAGGGAGTAAGAAAAAGGAGGATGGTGATACAAATGAGAAATTGAAGGGACAAAAACATTTTTAAAATTAAATGTGACTCAATAAGAGAGACCTCAAGCCTCAAACAATTGGAGGAAAATGTTCTGGCTATGAGACCATGAGGAGGCCCATAAGTGTAAAATGACAAAAATTACGAAGAGGTATTCAGGCCTGGCCAGGGAAGATTTGGGGAGAGCACTGTAAACCATGGCAATGTAGTCAAACACCAGCAAGATCATCATGAGGATTACAGCTTGTCAGACTGGGACTGTAAAGTAGGACATGCTGTGGTATGGTATCCCAAGTCTAGTGTGGAGCTTCCTATGCATGGTGCCAATGTGGGAGGACAAATCAAGATTTCAATACAGCCAAACATCATGATATTTGAAATGGGAGATTTCTTCTTCTAAGGAGTCACCATTGAGAATCTTGATGACCAGTGTAGACATTAGCCTAGCAAGCCCAAGATTAGTATTTAAGTTTAAGAGACCAACTTACTGTCAATAATAGAGAGCTGATTAGAACAGAACCAATACACATAGACACTTTGGCACACACCACCACATTTGATGCTGATGCCATCTGAAAATAATTTTATTCACATAATAAAATCATAAATTGCCCATCTGATGCATTTCAGGTCACTCCTTGACCCTTTCTCAAAGCCTTTGAGAAAGAGTCAAGGAGTGACATGAAATGCATCAGGTGGGCAATTTATGCTTTTATTACGCAAATAAAATTATTTTTAGATGGTATCAGCATCAAATGTGGTGGTATGTGCCCACGTTTGTATGTTGTCACCAACCCACTCAGCAGCTCAGACCCTCTGTTCCCACAGTGCCAATCTCCGAGTGCAGTATTGTGAATAGGTAACAGAACAGGGTAACCCTCCTGCCTGTTTGTAGGTCTGAATCACCTTTATTCTCATGTTCTGGGGGGATTCAAACTGTGAACCTTATGCTAGTGTGCCAAAATGTACAGGCTCAGATAATCTGCTCTTTGGGGGATGCCAGATATATTTTGCCTGAGGGCACCTAACCAGGTATCTAAAATGAACCCTTAAAACTCTATAAAAGACCTTAGGTATATTCTTACCTTTTCCCAGTTTAGTACACCATCAAGCTTTGAACAGTTTTAGTTAGTCTTAACCGTCTATACATCACATGCAAAAGAAAGAACTTCGAAGACACACCAGGCAGACTCTTTAAAATAAGCGGTTTACTTAAAAATGGATACACATATGTAAAATGTAAACACAGAATACTATATCACAAAGCATAAAATCACTTAAAAGAAAAGAAAAAGTACAAACATAAACTCCTACCACAATACAGTTAGACATTTCTATCTAATGTATTTACCTTCTTACAGTGCTTATAGTTAGTTCTTGTTTCTAACAGCCCACAAAGAAAATGTGTCTAAAGATCAGACACAGAACAGCTTAAACTGTCTCTCATACACACCCCTTTCATGATGTCACCTAGCTCCTCCTTGTTATATATAAAAAAATATACAAACAGGATGTCCTATCAGGAGGTATATTAAATAAGGTGACATCAGCAAAAACTAATTTCCCAATATGACTCCTTAATTGTGTGTGGTTTCCTGTTTCCAAGGATAGCACAGGTTTTTACAACTCTGCAGTCTGTCACCTAACTGCTAGATAGCTAGATCCAGTCTTGTAATAAATTATATATTTAGCTTCCCAACTTCAAAGCAGCACAGGTCATAAACAATGCCATAAAATGCAATGTCATGGAAGTTAATCACATTACAGAGATCTGCTGTTTAATATATATCCTGTCATTTTAACTGAAACCTGGGGGGGGGGAGAAGCACCCATAGCCCAGCTGTCTTATGGAGACAATCACACACTACATTTTTATATTATAAAATCATAGAACAATCATAACCAGCTGGCCAAGCATCACATGCGTGTTGCACAACTTTTTACTAGTGAGCACCACATCCTTGTGAGCACTCTCTTCTGGTAGTATTAGAACAGAACCAGCATACCTATTGTCTAAGTCCCACTGCAGAGACAATTACAACTTGAGGTCAGGGGAACCTGAAACATTCAGTATTAGTGCGTCATTCATGTGCATGTGAATGTGAAGATGTCATTTAAGGACATGGAAAAGAGGACTGGTCCCAGAATGTAGCCCTATTGAACTGCAGAGCACATGGGGTAGAAAAGGTATCTCTGACCAGGACTAACTCATGATGATCAGAAAGATATGACCAGAACCAGCTTATCAGAAGGTTGGAGAATTCTGATCTCACCTATTTATACTTGAGGATAGGAAGGGCAATATTGTCAGAGGTCTAGGCAAGACCAACAAAGCTGAGTTAGTGACGTGCAATGGGGATGAAACAGAGAAGTTGGGTTTGCAAAAAACAGGCTGGTGGAGTTAGGAAAGTGGAGGAGTTGATAAAGTAAGACAGTTCATAAAGGACAAGTTTTTCTTGTACTTTACCCAGTGCAGGGAGGAGGGAGATGGGACAAGTGTTGCAGGAAAGAAGGGATATCCCCCTTTCTGAAGATGAAGGATACTGGCAGCTTTTAAGTCTGAGGAGCCATCCCCTCAGAATGACATTTAAGAAGAATAGTGATAGATACCATAATTAGAGAGAAGTACTGTATTTAGGATCTAAATCTTTCCGGCAGGTGGTACATAAAGAGGTTTGGGGAACATACATGTTGACAGGGTAGTAATAGGAAAGATAGGGTGAGGAAAGGTGGGAGGTCAGCAAGTGTAACTGGATGAAAGATGTGGGGTGGGAGAAGAAAGCACAAGAAGTGAAACACTTACTGAAAATAGAGATGGGCAAACTTGACAAACTCTACTCTGCAAAATATGTGGCAAAGTTTGTACATTTGGCAACATGTTTCATGAATGTGAAATGCGATGATCCAGCCGCCAAATGCAGAATTTTGCCCTTGGATGGTGGAATTTCACCACTCGCATGCAAAATTCCACCATTTGTGGGTGTAATTCTGCACTTTGTGGGCAAAACACCTCATTTTACTGGCAGAACTTCGCAATTTTGCAGCTGTGAAATATTTCACAGATCGCTCAAATTTCACAAAATATTTTATGCAGTGAAATTACCAATTTTGCAGGAACTTCACCTGCAAAACTAAACTTCAGCCCATCTCTAATTGAAAGATACAGTGACCTCCATTGGGTCAGCTATGGGGAGCGCATATATTTGAGGACTGAGGTTGTTGACAAATTTGGAAGGTCAAAAATAATGTGGATCACTACTAGAAGTTGGCAACGGAATAGATTTTTTTCTAAGTAATTGGAAGACTGGGGACTGTGGTGGGTGGATTTGGTAATCAGCAGAGTGAGGCTGAGGAATTCATTTTTGTGCAAGTGCTTTGGAGGAAGGGGCAGCTGAGTAATTTTAATGTCCAAAGAATTATATTGAAGCAAATTAGCATAGTCTGACATGTTTAACCATGATTTATATGGATAAAGAGTTCTTCATTTTATCTTATTTTTTGGTTATGTTTTTTTTTCTGTCTGAATAAAAGATATTCTGTCATGTCAGAAGAAAGAGGAATGTTTCTGGACTGATAAAAAGATATTAAGTAACTTGATTTATTAATAATCCTGCAGAGAAATTCTATATTTGGAAAATCTTATTCTGTAAAAGAAAACTGATATACAGTACCATCTTTAACTCCTAGATTGTACCAGACAATGAAATGCACAGAGGGTTAAGAGGCCAAAAAGTTTACATTGCTTTGTCTGTAATGGAGGCAGAACCTTCTCTTCAGTTTTAGTGGAGATGCAGATCTGAACAAAGGGAAAATTGTAAGAAACTGTTTCTTTGAATATTTTAAAATTTCAACCACCACCAGTTGGACTATGTACCAAAGTTCAAGTACCTGGGGGTCTGGTTAGACCATAGACTTACTTTCACAGATCACTTAGAAGAACTGGCAAAGAAACTTTGACAAAGACTTGGTCTGTTCTTTAGGATTAATCAGCTGAAGTGCACATTATGCCAGAAACCAGGCCACCCAAGTAGTTAATGCAAAAACAATGCTATTTGCAACCTCTGTGGGGAAAAGGGCCATACACACACCTCCTGTCAGGAATCAGCCCATAGGACCCCCAACACAAATGACAATGAAGAACAAAGGCTGTTGGTCACTTTAGCTCAAAGGGCTCATAACAGAAACATTACTGCTAAGTCCACAAAAACAAACTCATAGGGAACAGGTCATCATGGACCCGGCAATGAGTGTACTACCAGAGAATGCAGCTCCTATTCCCAAGATTAACCCACAGGAAGAGTCAGCCCCCTCCCACACACAAATTGGTGGGTTAGAAAAGCAGCCTGAGGGACCTGTTGTTACTCCTCTTCCAATAGAACAACCACAGGATGACAATGCTTCCATGTCACTCCCACCTAGGCAGGAAAAGATCCCAGGGAGGAGTCAGACTTGATCACAACCAGTCCCTAAAGTACCCCAAAATCAACCCCACAAACACTTCCAACAGATACCAGGTACTAACAGAGACTGATATATCTGATAATGACTCAGAATGCTCCTCAGTTAAATCAAACTTACAGAAGTACAGTCCAATACTGAGCTTAGTAAATCAGATAACATATTCAACACTAAAAAGAAACAGAAAGGAACAGCAAATAAAAAAATGTGGCAGCAGACCAGTTAGAAAGAAATAAAAACAGGAATGGGCAAGACAGAAGAGAGTGTCCTACTTCACATTTGGAACCAGCCTTTCCATGCCACAGCCTTTAGCAATATGGTTATCCAAAGGCAATAGTATATAGAATCACTAAAAAAAAGGGTCTGTTTTCAATAATTTGCAGTCATGTAACCCTGGAATTTTTTTATTGCAAGATACCAGATTGCATGCCATCTCTGAGTTGCAGAATGCAACTAAGGAGTGAATAACCAGGATTATGTACTGGTCTATTGGCCTAGAACAGTCTTCTGGGGTGGGTATCCCAACAGTGAAAGCCCCCCCACTCCCCCAATATACCCCAATATACCACCAGCTATTGTCATGGCCCACCTCTCACCACCATAGCCAACCACTGACTGAGCAGTCTATGGAGCATGTACAGTTATTATACATGCTCCATGAATGACAGTGCTGTCATTTGTGGAGTATGTATATGAACTGTGTGTGCTCCATAGACTGCTCAGTCGGTGGCTGGCTATGGTCATGAGAAGTGGGCTGTGCAAGTCACCGGTGGGGTATTGGAAGGAGTGGAAGGCTGTGTTGGAGTGAAGGAAGGGCCCACTGGATCACCAGGGTTATAAGGGACATGATGAGTGTGTATTGTATCAGTGGAGATGGGATGTGGGTGTGGGGTGCAGGAACTGGGCATCAGGGCTGGTCTTCACATCTGGCAATATCAGGATGGGGGGTGGGAAACTGCCCACACTGGGCATTGTGCTGTCTATTGAGGGGTCTTTGGGAATGTGGGTAGGGCAGTGCTGTACACTAGGGGAATGGGGCTGTGGGGGGAGCATGGTGGCTCTGCAGTTGTGTAGCACTGGCTGCACATTGGTAACTTCTTATGGACAGCAAAGACCACTTACGCCACTTCATAGTAGGCGTAAATGTTCCTTGATGGATGTCCACTGAGGGTTCTTGCTGAATCCCAATTTGGGGACTTGGATGCCACCCTTTCTGAATAGGGTACAATTGCTGCCATAAACCCTTTTACATCATGTTGCTAGGGGGCTTATGGCACATTAATGCACTTGGTGCAGGTGGCCTGCAGCATGTCACAGGCTGGCTTTGTGAATCCCAACATGATGCAACTCAGGACACAAGTGCTCCTTGCACATATTTTCGGATGCAAGCTGCCTTGCATCCTGAGTTGCCTTTTATGAATCCAGCCCAATCTCTCATTTACTTTTAACGTGTTCATACATTAGCTTTTTTTGGAACTACTGAATATGTCTTGTCTAACCAGAGAGAAATTATTTGTAGCCATGACATACCAATACTAATGTATGGAGAATACCCATATACTTGGGAAAAATGGGAGAGGAGCACTTTATATGTCATCATTGCTATAGTATTTTCCCTGCAACAAAAAGAGATAAATTAAGTGGAACTTTACGTGAAAATAGTTAAAGATGTAAAAGAGATATATTTTAATGAAGCAAAAAATGTCTCTAGACAACTGTTCAGGAAACATTGGAGGAATTTAGTTTGGATTACAGATAATGATGAACCACATGTTCACATGTACTACATGTACAAGACAGAGACAAGATTTGTTTTGATTTTTCTTCTTGACAGATTGAGGGGTTTTCCTTTTGTTTGTTTTAAAAGTATTTCTGTCTAACTATCATTTACGTTTTACATTTGTGCAGTTTTCTTTTGGATCCTTGTGTGATTTCATCAAATAAGATATCCCCATCTCTTTTCGAGAAATGCAATGGGATCTTTAACGTCCATCTTAACAACAACCATAACCGGCAGACAGGACCTCGGATTAACGTCTCATCTGAAAGACAGCACCTCAGGAGTGCAGCACCTCCCTCATGCTGCACTACAGTGTCAGTATTGGAATTTAAGCCATAGCATCATAAAGGAGGGTTTGAAACAATCATACTGGTAGAGTGTTAAAGCTAAGGTAGGGATAATGATCACCTAAATTATAACAGTTATGTGTACCAAACTTAGACGCTCCAGAAGCACTGGCCCAGATATTCAAAAGAGTTGCACCATGCGCAATAGGGTTGCACCAGTGCAAGTCTGAAAAAAGCGCCATTCTGCGATATTCAGTGGGAGGCAGTTGCACCCCCCAAATCACACTGAGCAACAGCATAATGATAATGAATGTATGCACAACTGAAGGGGGAGGAACCATACATAAATGGCACAGTGCGATATTCTACAATATGTGCCATGTGCAATAGGGGAGCCAGCGGAAGTTGCGCCATAGCGGAAATGAGCCAAAATAAAAAGGAGCAAGGGAGAGGCACAAGAACGCTACAGGGAAGCCTCAAGTTGCGGAACTTTAGCCAACCACACAGGCAACACAAATACACACAGGGCAGGACAGTGAAAGGGCACCTGGAACCCACAGGCTCAGGGGAAGGTGTGGGGAGCCACAGTGCAGAAGGGGGGAAGTACTTGTCACACAGCAGTGAGGCCAGCACAGTCAGATGTTCCCGGTGCAGGGGAGTAGCAGCCAGGACAGTGGGGGGAACACAGAAACAGCTGCCAGAGGGGAGTGAACACAAGCCAGGGACATGGCCAGTGCCACCATCCAGATGGAGGCAGTGATGAGGGGGGTGAGAAGGCAGGCAACAGGGGGGCTAGGCCGTGGAAGGGCCCGTCGACAGTATGCCCCCAGCAGGCAGTACCAAACCCGCACCAGCTTCAAGCTGTATAGTGATATGGAGATCGTGGACTGGTACCGCCTGAATAGGGCAATTCTGAGGTGGCTCTGTGAGCTGTGCAGTGATGTGATGCAGGCACCCACACGATGGAGCCATGCTCTGTCAGTGGAGATGAAAGTGACAGCTTGCATGTGCTTGCTCACCACAGGTGCCTTCCAGAGACCAACTGCGGACACCACAGGCATAACCCAGTCAGCCACGTCACGCCACCTCACCCAATTCCTCAGCGCACTGCTGCCACATGCTGACATCCATTTCCCCAGCACATCGGTGGAGCACACAGCAAACATACAGGAGTTCCACAGGGTAGCACGTAAGCCTGGCATGCTAGGGGCAATAGACTGCACCCATGTGGCCATCTGCACACCACCTGGCCCCAAGGAGGCCGCATATATAAATCAGAAGGGCTATGCTGGCATCAACTGCCAGGTGATGTGTGATGCCAGGGGGCACATAATTAATGTCTGTGCCACACACCCTGGGGGAGCACACGATGCCTTCATCTGACACCAGTCAGCACTGTGCCACAGATTCGACAGTGGGGATATCCCCACTGGCCACCTAGTGGGTGACTATGCAAACCAAATGGATAATCATAGGGCCTGGGGGGGGCATGGTCAGAGGTGACATGGGTTGCGGCCTACATGGCCCGGGCAGGGCGATGCTGATCACCAAACTAACCTCCACCCTCTACACACAGGTGACAGTGGATACCCACTCTGTCCTTGGCTGCTCACACCATACCAGCAGCCCGCGACCCCATCACAGCAATGCTACAATGAGGCACATGCCACCACACATAACGTCATCGAGCGGGAGTTTGGGATGCTGAAGGCACATTTCCATTGCCTGGACACCTCCGGCGGTGCCCTACAGTACAGCCCCTCAAAGGCCTGCGGACTATTCCTGGCCTGTTGCATCCTGCACAACATGGCCAATGAATGTGGGATAGCTGTACAGGTTGAAGAGGGGGACAGCAATAGGGACGATGAGGATGCCGGTGACAATGGTGATGGGCAGCCCCCCCTTGGGAGACGGGACCCCCGACTGCTCTGGCTGGCACAGCTGCACCGGGACACCATCACAGAGGAGCACTTCAGCCAACCCAGGTAAGTCATGGGGCCATGTGCAACCACCAGTGGCTAAGGCACAACCCATAAACATGCATGGACACACGCCAGGGGTGCATGCCAGCAAGGGAACTGGCTGGGCATGAAACTATACACACCACCAGGGATGGGAGGTCTAACATGGCACGTGGACAGACACACACACACACACATGCACACAATGCATCAGACATGCACAAAGGGTAGGAGGCACACCGACCCAGAATGCCACCCCTAGCCACACACATGTCCACAGAAAGCCACACCCACTGCCTATCATTATGCGTGTGTCAGATGCTGGGCACCATTGAACATTGGTGTACAGTGCAATGCAGGCATCATCATACACATGCAACTGTGGACAGTAGCCAGGAGGGTGTGCAGATGGACTGTGTGTCTTCGTGCAGGGCTGGGCACCCACCCGTGCTTTGCCCACTGAATGACACAATGCACACAGGGCAGCATCAGACAGTAGCCACATTGGGAGACAGGTCAGTCACATGCCACAGTGCCCCGGCCACCACGGATGCATGGGCAGCCCCGTCGAGACCCGCCAGCACTGACAGGCTGACCACTGGCCTCATGGGGTGGCACCAATGGTCCCCCAGGGGTTCCACTGCATGAACGTGACCGTGCACATGCATAGGTCTGCAGCACACCGAACATGCCTGCACCAGGTGTGCTCAGGATGACCACAGCTGAACCCGGTGTCGACAAGGATGGTATCGCACAACGCCGGGAATGGGGGTAGACAGTGCACTGCATGGTGTCTGCGGCACATGGGCAAATAACTGTGTGCCCATTGTGGCCATGACAGTAGTGAATGCCTGTGTCTGCCTGTCAATGGCAGCGGTCACATCCTCCCGCAACTGGTCCATCCCTGACAGGAGCAGAGCAGTGTCTCTGCTGTGATGCTCCTCTGCCCACTCCAGAGCCACACGCAGTGCATCCACCACCGTCACAAGCCGCATCTGCTGATTGACTGATGCTTGCAGTATGCAGGTGTGCTCATCCAAGAGGTCATCTGCCTCCTCGGCATCCTGTCCCTCAGGGTGTGCATGGCCCTGATGCTCAGCTCCCCTTGAGGGTGGGCGCTGCACATCAGGACCAGGCCTGGGCATGTCCACAGGCAGTGCACTGATGCCGCCCCCTGACACTGTACCGCCAAGCCCATTGGCTGACTACAGATGCTGCCCCTCTGGCTGCTGCTCCCCAGGGCTGTCTGGTGCCACCGCAGTGGCCACAACAGTCCCACTGTCCTGTACACCCACCAGTGCTGCCCCACCAGTGCTGACAGGCACAGGCTGGAACTGTGATGACACGCAGGTCTCCATGGTGGCACCACCCACTGCCATGGCCGCGATGTTGCCTGCTGTGTGGCCATCCTGTGGCACACACGTGTCACTGCCCATGACGTTGGCGACATCATCATCGGTGATGGACCCTGCACCAGCCCGAGACACAACATGCTGGCATCCATGGACGCTGGCACACTGGGACATGGGCAGGACCTCCTCCGCACCTGTTCCAACAACATCAGTCTGGACATCCAGGCGGGCCCACTGTTGCACTGAGCCACATATTCCTGTGGAGGTGGATGGGCCCTCCTACATCTCCATCTGACTGGCCTCAGTGGAGAGGCCCACCACTGCTGACCCATGCAGATGCTCAGGAGCTGTAAGGGAAAATAAAGTTGCGTTACTGCATGTGACCTACCCTGTCCCCCCCCAATAGACAGATCATGACCTACCATGCAGTGACGGGCTGCCACCCATCTGGAATTCACCACCCGGAACACCCTCAATGGCCCAATGCTGCATGCTGCCAGCAACCCTCTCCTCCTATGGGGTCAGGCGTATCACTTCCGGCTGTCCCCCACCTGTTGCAGACTGTGCTGCCCTGATGGCAGCCACCTTCTCCTTAATCCTCATCCTGTCTGTGCCCATCTTCTTCTTGCACTCCTGCACAGAGCACTGGTGGCTGCCATGCATGTTCACAGCATGCGCCACTTCTTCCCATACAGCAGCACAGGCCTGTGGTGTTTTCTGATGTCCACTGAGAAGTGGCTCCTGGTCCAGGTAGGCCTCAAACAGGGCATCCGTCTTGGCCTTGGTGAAATTTGGCCACCTCCTTCTCCCACAACTCTGTTCCTCTTCTCCCACAACTCGCTCGGTCATTATTCAGCCTGTGAGAATGACAGTTGTTACCTGTGACTGTGCAGTCCCGTGCATGTCCCAAAATCCACAGTCCACACTCCCAAAAAACATGCAACTCACCAATAGACTGAAGTAACCGACTATGGCCAGTGCAGCCCAATGTCGCACTTTTATAATGCAACCCGTGCAAATGAGGTGAGGCGCAACTTTAAGTGGATGCAAACTGCAGTGCTGCGCCATTGAATGGCTGATTAGCTGATTTGCATATGACAGCTGAATATCGCGCTTTTACGCTTTGCGCAATTGTGTTGAACATGCTGAGCCAAGGGTGCAGTTCTGTGACATGCGCAGTACACACCTAACTGTGCATGCCCAGGTTGATGACACAGGCGCCTGCCGTGCTGCTGACATGCTGTGCGTGGGAGGCAATGCAGGGCACGGCCACCATTGTGCCAGTGGCACTACAGCGATGTTCACCTATATGGCGCTGTGGCACTGGGGCATTGTAGGTGCACTGGAGCAACAACACGGGAGGACACTTTAGGAGGTGACACACAGGCACCCAATCGCACTACATGCTTTGGGTTCCAATCACGCTGTGGCTGTCCATGCGGCAGAGACCCTTGACCCTGTGCCCAACCTTTGCCCCTAGGCATCATGTGTCAGGCATGGGTGCACCACTATCTCGCTGTTCAGTGACAGCACGATAGGGAATGGCAGCGCTGTACCGTGCAGCATCTGCACATGGCAGAACCATGCTGCAGAGTGCCATGTTGATCCTACTGAGCAAGAGAGATGGTGTGGAGGAGAGCTGCCAGTGGAGCCAGATTGAAATGGCAAACCAGGTTGCCATCATGGAGCCACTTGTTGACCCACTGTTTGGTGAGGCACCCCTGGACAGGTCCAGGAGCCAGGTGTGGCAGGAGGTGGCTGACGCCCTGGAGGAGGCCACAGAAATGGGACAGATGATGGAGCAGTGCCGCCACAGATATGGGGACCTGAGGCGGAGGGACCCGGACCTGCTTGCCCACCTGCGGGCATGGGCCAGTAGGGGCACAGTGCCACAGCCAGGTAGGTGTAACGTCCATACACTTTTATCTTCTATATGGGTATCATCGTTGCATGTGTCCAGAACATGGGGGGTGGACCATCCAGTGTTGGCTGTGGTGGTGTTATCAGGATGTGGGGTGGGTGGGTGTGGCTGTGTGGTATTGCACACACATTGGGCAGGGGGACTTTGCTACAGGATTGTGCTGATGTTCCTCTCTCCATGTTTGCACCTTAGGCCCAGAAGAGAGACAACTGGCGAGGGAGAGGAGGCACCAGCTGGAAGACAGGAACAAAGAGGCGAAGGTCCACAGCGGCAGAGAGACCAGCCTGATGATGGTGAGTGCCTTACATCCATGATTACTATTGCATGCTGTGTAACAGGGCGGGCAGCGGGGCATGGCAACCATCCACTGTCACCACTGCCATACACGCAACTTGTTACAGTCAGCACTGTCCAGTGGCACTGCATGTCTGGGAGTGTGTCAATGGTGGTCCATGCATGCACTGGGTACATGGCTGTGCCACTACCTTTGCACCACATAGCCATGTCACTAAACAGCCATCGTGATGCTGTACAGGACTTGGCCGGTGGGTGTGTGCAGCAGTCCGCATGGCTGTGTGCACCTGAGTGGGCAGGTCTTGTGGACACGATCACTGTGGGTGGTCACACAATCACAGAGACATGTCCCGCAGCCGTATGCCATGCACAGTGGGTGGGCTGCAAGGGGCTGTGCATTCACGCCTATTGACTCTGCTCCCTTGTCCTAGGTGGACGGTGGTTGCAGAACATTGAGAGGGTGCTGCAGGAGATATTGAATGGCCAGGGCCTCCCTGGAAATTTTACAGCAGATCGACTAGCTAGGAATCCGCAGGAGACATGGTGGGAGGCGCCTTCAGAGCTGGGAGCAGGGCTCCCACTGAACATCATGCACCCCAAGATTTCACCTACCCCCTGGACCCACTGTCACATCCCTCCTTCCCTCTACCATTTGTTCACTCCTGCCCCTTATCCACCCCCACCTTGTTTGCGGCCCTCCCTCCAACCTTTTGTAAATATATGTAAATAGTTTGGTGTGTTTTTTTACAATACATTTGCTTTGATATACCTAATGTGGTGGTCTCTGTTTTGCAGTGGGCTATAGATGCTCAGCTGCAGTGGTGTGCATAGCATCAGGGGTGGTGCAGTCATGTGCGTGTGTATGTGTCCATGGGGAAGTGACTATGGTGTGGGAGTAGCTATCAGTCACTGTCTGTGGTGTGTGTGTGTTGTTCCCCTGTGCACTGGATGACTGTGTGCAGTGGTCCATGGGGCATGCTCTGTATCCATGGCGCACCTGTCAGCCCATCCATGGCCTGTGCAGCTGACACCCTTGCATGTCTGTGACCTGCACAGTCTGCTGGCATGTCAGTGGTGGCTGTCCATGCAGGATATCCACTGTACCCATTACAATGCCGGGTTACCTCCTGTCACTGGTGTGGTGCATGTCTGCCTAGGGTGACACTTTGGCCTCCACTGTTGTTGTCCCACCTCCATGCTGTGGCTTGTGCATGTTGCAGGGGATGTGCACCACTGTCTGTCACTTGTGCTCTGGGCAAATGCTGGTGGTGTACAGCTCCACAGTGCCTGCACAGTGTGGCTGGCACTCCTGTGCCATGGAGGACTGCTGGCCATGTGTACACAGCTTCCATGGCCCCATGCTGGGGGCTTGGTTGCCTCGCTACTGTGTCCCTGTGTTGGTGTACCCTTGGGTATGGGTGGGTGTTTGTCCATGCACTGTGTTGCATCCAGTGTGGTGCATGCTTCCATGAATCACTGTGGGTGTCTGCGCTGGCTGTTGTGGCCAGTGCTGGGTCAGGAGTGTCCTTAGGAGGGTGTGCAGGGTGCTGTACCACTGGTGGTGGAGTCCGGGGCATGCCCTGTCACATGTGGGGTACCTCATGTGCCAACACATGGTCGATCTCTCAGCGGTACCTCGAGGGGGCTGTGCGTGATGGCACTGTGTATGCCATTGTTGCATCGCTGTGTGCTGCCACCCACTGATGGGTGCTCGTGGTGAGGCTGCCTTGCATAGTTCTGTGGTGCACAGAGTTGCATTGTCACAGTGGGGGTGGTGGAATGCATGGGGTATCCTGCACTGTTGGACGCTGCTCCTAGGCAGGGTGTCTAGGGGTCATGGTGCAGGGTGTGCTCTGCATTGGTGGGATGGTGTGGCACGGGGTGGTCGGCCCTCCTTGTGTGCTGATCACAGCTTGTCAGTGGGTGTGATGGGGCACCATGGCCCAGCTGTGGGTTGTTTGCTTGTCTCCATGGGCCAGTGGTTATTCCAGCCCTCCCCCAGTTGTGCAGTGCATGGAGTGTGGGGGGATGATGTCTGTTCTGCTGTGTGTTCCTCTGCCCATCTGTGGCATGGGTAGTGGGCCCCTGCATCCCTGGTTGTGCTGTTGCATTGCTGCCCAGCTGCTGGGGGGTGTCCCTGGTTGCACTATGCGCATCTGGACTGCTCAGCTGAACATCCCTTGTTGTGCTATGGTGCATCAGATATGCTCAGCTTCCCCTCCCTAGTTGTGCTATGGCGCAGGTGGTGCGATATTCAGTCATCGGCTGTAGGCGCATCTTGGCCAGCACAGTTTTGAATATTGCGCCTCTTGAGCATGGACACAATGGACTTGCGCTTGCTCCTGCTATTGCACACTTTTTGGGAGCATTTTGAATACCTGGGCCTCTGACTCTTGAAATGGTCATAAAGATGATTTTTGTGGAGAAATGTTGCATAATGGAGAAATGCATGTGTTTCAAAGATATAAACATTTTCACACTGGACAATGAACAATGTATGTTTGAAATCTGAAGATTTCCAACTTGATATATTCCAGTTCCTGTGTGCACAGTGTTCCAGAAACAAAAAGACTTGCTTTTTACAATGTTCAAATGCATATTATATAATTTTTTTTTTGTTAGAAATACGACACTGCATATGTCAAATAAAAATCAGGGACTCTATGATGATTCTTCAGATGACTACAATATTTAGAATTTGTTATTTTAAGATAACAATTTCTCAGAGTTTAAGACTGAAACTGAACTAAAATGTACACCAAAATACTGTTCATGGGATGATAGATCCGAATATTCAGCTATAAGTAGTGTGGCTATTTCCTGTGTAAGGCTACTGGAGGAATGTAGAACAAAACTGAGATGTAGACCACACTCCAGAAAACAGGAGCTCACTTCATAGTACTGCAAGACTGAGCAAAAGCTTCTTTAAGATTCAAAATTGTCCAGTCAGCTAGTTTGGACTCCATAATACAAAAAAGATTATAACATCAACAGTACTATAAACATTTTGTGAGAAAACCAGGTCCCTAGAGCTTTGAATGCCAGTGTCCAGCAAACATGTTTATTGCTATTTGGACATTTGGTCCAAGAAATAGAAAAAACATGTTTCATGCATCATATATTAATTTGAGAAAACCATGAAGAACACAAGTCAACAAAGTTGTATGACCAGGTTATGAGCCTTCTGCAAAGAAAACAACATTTTTCTCTTCAAGAAAGGAAGCTGGGTTCAAGTAAGAAAGACATTTTCCACAAGCTTTCCATCATTTTATGAGAAGACTTATGATTTCTCAATCAAGGTCCATGGGCTGCCCCAAGCATTTCTTCAAATATTTTTGCTTTATGGTATCAGACTGTTTTGAGAATAGAATTAAGTAATTTTTAAGTAAACTGATGAATTGACTTATTAATTACTATGAGATGTTCATTATATTTTCAGTTTGTAAGTTGTTTTTTTGAGGGGGGGGTCTTCTAGCCTCACTGAAATATTGGTATTTAAAACAATGTTAAAATAAGGAAAAATATTACAATTTTAAAGTGATTTGTTTTTCTTTTTGATGAAAACTTTATTTATTTAACAAATTGGAAAGACCTTTGAGCCAAGGGCTCTTTTACAGAGGTTCCACATCAAGTTACAAGAATAACAACTTACAATGGTTTCAGTAAGTAGTACAACATGAGGAGAGTAATTACATAAATAAAAGAACAATATGGCAAGACGGAATGGGATAACAGAAGACAGACTTCTTCCATGTTTCATGTGCAGCCTGCTGTAGTGCAGCTCCCATGTGAAGAAAATGTAGTATGTTACATTAGCACTGGTGACCATGCCAAGTGTGATAAGAGGTTGCTCCGTGGTAGGAAAAACAGGGGTATGCAATGTGGGGTTCCACTCAAATGAGAGTGGGACCCACAGTGCACAGAAAAGCACCAGAAATACCAGTCATACCATTGCTAATATGCCACAGAAAATGTTGAAATAGCGAACCACAATACCCTTTCTTACTGTGAGGCAATTATAGCATGGCAGGTAAAGTAGAAGCAGAAGAAAGACAGCTCCACTCCATTCTGTGCACCATTTTCTTGAAGGCCCGACCTACCAAGATGACGTTGACACTGATACTGAGCTATGTGATGTTACCTGACCGACCAGTAAGTAATACTCCTGTTAAATGAACTTTTCTTTATCTACACATTTTTTTTTTTTTAAGTTATGCATGACTTGTTTAAGTCAGCCGATAAAATGTCCTTAGCATTGCTTGTGTTGCAAACCTTACTGAGACTTGAACAATACACGAGCAGTTTTATGGCATTCTCATGACCAGCCTCTGGGTACGTTTTTTCAAAATGTAGTAAACAGAAAGTTGTATTTTTACTGCAGCCAAGGGTCCCATACACTATAAAACATAATGCCTAATTAAAGGGATTAACCACGGATGTAATCACCTCTCATGGTTATCATGACAACTGTAAGCCTCACAAGCTGTGCTCTCGAGGTTTAATCAGTTGCCATGACAACTGCGTGAGGTGATTACGTCATGTTTAACCACCTTAATTTAGGCATTATCCTCTATGTAACTGTTTTTTTATAAATATTTTTTTCTAACTTACTGGCACCATATGAAATGTTCATTTATCCTATCTTACTACGATCATCCTGCTTCACCTCTGAGTTCTTACTCACTTCAGAATTCTAATTCTCGCTCTTTTGCCATCCCTCACTGCTCAACCTGTGCTGGTCAATCTGCCTTCTCCCATTGATGTCCTGATTTCTGGAATGCTCTCCCCACAAATATCTGATATGTGCCATCTCCAACAGCTCTCTCTCTCTACCCTATTGTGTGCCCATACTGCCCATAACTGATCCTGTCAAACCTTCTGACCCTCTGATACCCAGTTCCCCACAATGTCTTGGTCATTTCTTCTCCCCTCTGCAGCTCTATAAGGTGCTGCCCACACAGTACTTTGGTAACCTCCTAAATATTCATTATGTAAGCAATAATACCCAACATGGTGGGTGGTATTGTGCTATACCGGACCGCCTAGGGGCGTAATGAGGCCCAGGGCCTTATAGCCCCTGGAAGGTCCGGTATAGCACAATACCGCCCACCATGGAGGGCATTATTGCACTTAGAAAATGGGCTGTTAAGAAAAAAAAAACATTAAAAAATAATAAGGTTTACATTGTTTTATTCTTTAAGTTTTAGTGTGTGTAGGTATATGTTTAGAAAAAAAATCCACAGTTCCTGGTTTGCCCACTAGATGGTGCTGCAAGAGTATACTGCCCCTGTTTGCCTCGGTGCTGTAGCATTTTCATATGGAATTCAATAAAATTAAAAAAATAAATAAAAGAAAAAACAATAAAAATGAAAGACAGTCTTACGTTGTACCAGCCAGTTGAAGAGGCATGACGGCGAGGAGAGACGGCAGCGCTTTCATTTTTTGGGGGTGAGCCTTCAGCAGAGATATTCTTTTTAATTTGAGGGCAGTAACTTGTCAGGAGACATCTCTTTCTGGTAGATCGTTTACTGGTTTGGCATGTTGCATATGGCGGCAGGGGAATGCGTCTGAGTCGCAGGAGAGGGATCCAAGCGGGAAGTAAAATTAACTTATAACGGACAAAAAAAAAACAAGACTGTTAAATGGCTGCAGTTGGAAGGAGTTTGAGACAGAATTGAAGTGGGTGTTAGGTCAATCTGCTGCAGTAGGAATCATTTGAAGCAGCATTTTCTTCAGGAGGAAGTAGGCAGCCAGCTACAGTTGCTAGCAGCGAGATCGTGGTTGAATCTTCGTCGTGGGCGGTAAGGGTATGAAGAATTACATGGGACAAGAGTGAACTTTAAAAAGGGAAAAAAAGACTGATTGTTTTGGGCAGTTACTGAGTGGTGGTATCTGGGCGGTACTATAACTGAAGGAGCATTCGGGGGCCAGTCTAGCAAAGCGAGACAAAAAAATGGTGCACATTTCAAATAAGAAAACGAGGGGGGTTAGCCAATTAGAGAGCTTGCTGGGCACCAAGATCCTGGTAATGGGGCATGTCGACTGGCACTTTTAATAGGTGGGTATCTGTTGTCTGATAGATGCCCACCTAGAGAAGTGTCTAAGCCAATCAGAAGGCTCAAATAGCTTTCCCCATTTTCTAAGTATATTTTCTGCCCTTTCATAATACTCTGTATCCTGTACCCAAATTGTATCCTGTATGTATCAGCTTACCATTGTGCCGGTTACTCCCCCGAGAGTGACATTTCACCAGAGATGTCCCCCACAGTGACTACAGTGCCATGCCACTGTGGGAAACCTGCTGGCACCAGGCGCTGTCTGTTGGGGGTCCTGCACCCCCCCCCAATCAGCTCCTACAGGAGTTGATAATCTTAAAGGGGGGGTGCAGGGTGTAGCCCCCCATGTGGGGGGTTAGTGGGGTGAAGCCCCTCGAAGAAAACACATGCAACCTGTGGGAACCAGCAGCTGACTGCAGAATGTGGTCAACCTGCCAGTGTTGCTGACGGGGTGTTCTACAAAAATTTTGTCAAGCACCCATCGTGGATCCCCATTGTGCCATGCTCTGTATTACATATTGTTATATATTTCCTCCTTCAAATTAGCAAAGCCTTGTCTGTAACAATATTGTTCCTCACGGTCATCTGTATCCTCACTGTTCATATGACATTGCAATCATTGTATTTTTTGTTCCCTGCATCCATTTTCTTGCATCTTGACATTCTACCTGCCTGTGAATTCTTGTACTGAACTATTTTTTTGCTGTATTTTGCACTGCTCTACTTGCACCTCCACTTCCCCTTCCCCTCAGAGCATATCTGGAAATCAGCTACCCAGCTCATTGTACTTTCCTGGTGAAACATTTAATTAAATGACCCAACTGCTATCAATTACCATAGATATTCTACACATGGAAAAAGTGACACATGATCACAAGGTGGGTAATAATTGGCAGGTTTGAAATAGAGGCTGGACTAGACAATTGACTTACCAACCCCAAAAAAGTACCCTTCTAACACAGAAGGGTAAAGTTTGGCCTACAAAAAATCAGTTATGGAAAGTTCTGATTTAGGTGGCTATAGCACTTAAATATGTGAAGGAATTTTATAGCCATTTGCACATTTCATCATACTAATGCACCTGGATATTAGCTGTTGTACATGTTAATTATGTTGTGTCTTGAATTTTATAGCACTAAAGTCTGTCATACAGACACATCATAAAGGAGCAGGTTCAAGAACTAGCAGAACTGCTAACTAACATATTTGATTTGTCTCTTGAGACAGAAGATATGTCTGGGACTGAAAAGAGGGGTATAGTGATATGATTGTTCAAAAAGAGGGACAAAGATAAGCTACTAAATTATGGACAAGTAAGCCCCAGGAACCAGTGCCAGAAGCGGCGCTTCCCAGTTCGTGAGGTGGGCCACTTGTCACCCCCTGGCTGCTTCTGCCTGACTCCGCCGGCAAGGTCAGACCACCTTCACGGTCCTCAGACACGGATTCCACCCCAGGAACCAGCGCCAGAAAGCGGTGCTTCCCAGTTCGTGAGGCAGGCCACTTGCTGTCTCCTGGCCACCACTGCCCGACTCCACCGGCAAAGTCAGACTGCCCTTGCGGTTCTCAGACATGGATTATGCCCCCAGGAACCAGTGCCAGAATGACGCTTCCCAGTTCATGAGGCGGGCCACTTACCACCTCCTGGCTGCCGCCACCCGACTCCACCGGCAAAGTCAGACTGCCCTTGCAGTCCTTGGACACGGATTCTGCCCCCAGGAACCAGCGGCAGAAGCAGCACTTCACAGTTTATGTGGTGGGCCGCTTGCCACCTCCTGGCCACCGCCGCTCGACTCCACCGGCAAAGTCAGACTGCCCTTGCGGTCCTCAGACACAGATTCTGCCCCCAGGAACCAGCACCAGAAGCGATGCTTCCAAGTTCGTGAGGCGGGCCACTTGCCGCCTCCTGGCTGCTGCCCCCTGTCTCCACCGGCAAAGTCAGACCACCCTCGCGGTCCTCGGACATGGATTCTGCCCCCAGGTACTGCCGATATCTGAATTTCTGCACTGAGGCCTCCGATTGGTGCAGCTTTTCCAGGCGGGTCCTTATTGGTCTACTTACTGCCTTCTAGCCTTTCTGATTGGAGCGCCTTTTACCATTGACTTTACACTGACAGGGACTAACTTGGCCAGTGCTGAGCTCATTTTTTCAGCTGTAATTACTGCTAGTTTTTCTAAAGCACTGCCTAGATCTGTTGTTAATTTTTTCCTGCATTGTTTTATATTAGAGCTGCTCAATTTCAAATTTCATGTGCCCTGCCTGACTGTGCTTAGAGTTAATTTTAAGGCCTGTTGTTTAACTTTGTTTCAATACCTTTCCACCTCACTCACTGCCTTTTTCTATATCTCTGCCCAACATTTCTACCCTGTCTGCTCTCAGTGACTATTTCTTTAGACTACTGTATTTCTGCTAACCTCTAAATTACTGCATTTTTTTCAGTTTCTTAGCCAACACTCCCCCCTGTTTCTCTCTGCTCATTTTTTGCATAGCCCTTCCCCCTCTCTGCCATCCCATCCCATCTCCTCATGGATTTCTCCACCCTCCTGCTTACTTTTGTCTCTACTAATTGCTGTGCCATTATCGTCTTTCAGCTACACACCATCCCCCGCTGATGGTCTGTCGCTAGCCACCCACCCTCTCATCTCCTTGACCTTACTTATATTTGCTTTTTTCCCTCTTCCTCCCAGGAACCAGTGTCAGAAGTGGTGCTTCCCAGTTCGTGAGGTGGGCCACTTGCCATCTCCTGGTCACCACCGCCCAACTCCACCGGCAAAGTCAGACCGCCCTTGCGGTCCTCGGACACGGATTCTGCCCCCAGGTACTGCTGCAATCTGAATTTCAGCACTGAGGCTTCCGTTTGGTGCGGCTTTTCCAGGTGGGTCCTTATTGGTCTACTTACTGCCTTCTAGCCTTTCTGATTGGAGCGCCTTTTACCATTGACTTTACACTGACTCAGGGATTGACTTGGCCAGTGCTGAGCTCGTTTTTTCGACTGTAATTACTGCTAGTTTTTCTCCCACCCCCAACCCCCTCCCAGGCCTCCTTTAAATATTCACTTGCTCCACCTACCCTGTTATCTCCCCTCTCCCATTTGCACTCTGCATCCATAGCTCCTCCTTCCTCCCTCAAACAGGCTTGCCTAGATCTCTCATTATCAGTCTTACCCAAACCATCAGTCATAACTCTCTTTTGCAACACCTTCATATTTTTTCTGATCTCACACTCCTTTTTTCCTCCTGGCTGGTCCTGACTTTCACCTTTCTTTACAAGCCAGTACCCTTTTGATCCGTTTAAAAATGAAACTACTCATGTTACTGTCTCTTCTTATATTCTCTCTAGCTCTGCTCCTCCTATCCTTGCCTACTGTTCATCCAGCCTCCATGGCTATCCCACTTTTTAAGCCCCACAACTACATTTACTCTAACCTTCTCCTGCTGCTCTCTCTCCATTATGACCCTACCCCTTTTCTCTCAAATAGGCCCTGGGTCCTGATGGTAACATATGTACTAAAACACTGTACCCTGAACATACGGACCCTTTGTTCCTTGTTGCAACACAAACTCTGGTATCTCCGCATACTGGCCCTGCTGCTCTTTGGTGATATACATTCTAACCCTGGACTAAACAACAATTTTCAGAATCCCCTTTCAAATGCTAAGGGTCTTACTGTAGTGCACCTTAACATCAGGAGCCTTCTGCACAATTTTGCTGAATTAGAATCCTGGGTTACCCTCTACAAACCAGATATCATCTGCCTTACTGAAACCTGGCTTAAATCTTCCATCCAGGACTCTCAGTTCTCGCTTCCCTCCTACAATCTCTTGAGACTGGACAGACCTGCTCCAAAAAGATGGGGTGGGAGAGCCATCTATTATGAAAATCACCTACAGCTCTCCACTATCTCCTCATCTCCCCTAATCCACTGTGAAGCACTTCATGTCCTCCTTACTCTTGGCTCCAAAAAACTACATATTGTCTGTGCCTATAACCCTCCATCCAGTGGTTTAAAAGAACTTGATGAGCTGCTTGATCAGACCACTCTTCTTTCCAGGAGATATGAGGTTCTGATACTTGGTGATCTCAATCTAAACTGGCTCAGAAACTCTCTGCATGCAAGATTCTAAGTTTCAACCTTCACCAGGTGATCAGTGACCCCACTAGAACTGCCATACACTCCAACTCTAGTACTCTGTTGGACTGGATAATGACCAACCACCTAGAAAATATTATCTCCTCTGGCATACTAGCAGATGCCATCACAGACCACTTCCCCACCTTTTGTATATGGAGTAAAACTAGGACCTCCCCTTCTAAGCCTCATTTTATTACTTTCCATAACTATGCAGATTTTGACCCTCAATCCTTCCTACTGGATATTGTCTCTATTGACTGGACCCCCCTTTATGCCTTGGATGACCCTCAGACTACTTTAAATCTATTTCAGTCTTGCTTCCTGGTGCTCCAGGACAAACATTGCCCTCTTGTTACCCGACGTGTAAAAAATAAACATACTCGGTGGCTAAAGTCCGACCTTCTCTCCAAACTGTGGCAGAGGGACAAATCCTGGTGCCACTACAAAAGCACGGGGCTCCCAGCTGACTTAAATTCATACATATTACTCAGAAATTCCCGCAAGAAGGAAATCAAAAGGGCCAAAAGTGCCTATTGTAAGGATCTATTAACTAAATCATATGGCGACTCCCAAAAATTCTGGTCTCATATTAAATGCTTCCTAGGATCAAAACCATCCCCCACCCCAATGGACATGTCTCTCAGTGGGGTCCACTACAATAATCCCTCTACTATCGCAAACTTTTTCAATGCCCAGTTCTCTGACCTCACCGACTATACCTCATCTTTCCCGGCTAATTTGTACTCAAATGACCAACCCGATGTCTTGGGGCCCAAATTTCATTTCAAGTCAGTCGCTCACCTGGAAGTTCTAAGGCTGCTCAAAAACATCTCCGATTTCACTGCTGCTGGGTCAGACAACCTTGAATTCAAACTCCTAAAGCTCACATCCCCTTACATAGCTGCCCTTCTTGCTAAAATTTTTTCCCTCTCCCTTTGTCACAGTTATGTCCCAGATATCTGGAAGACTGCCAGGATTACCCCTGTTTTCAAAAAGGGTGACCACAAAAATCCCTCCAATTACAGACCCATTGCCATATTGGCTGTTCTTAGCAAAATCATTGAGAAGCTTGTAGCCACTCATACCATTGACTTTCCACAGAAGCATAATCTTCTCATGTCTGCACAGCATGGTTTCCAACAGGGTCACAGCACCACCACTGCTTTACTCAAATTTATGGCCGATACCCTAGCTGCCATGGACTCAGGTCTCCTAATGTGGGCTATTTTTATAAATATGACTAAAGCATTTGACCTTGTGGATCATCCTATCCTCCTCACTGCTCTAAGACCACTAGACTTCTCTCCTGGTGTGACTGCATGGTTTGACAGCTACCTGACAGACCACACCCAACTAGTTAAATTCAACTCTACTTTGTCAAATTATGCTACCATAAATATTGGTATGCCACAATGATCTATTCTCAGTCCCCTGCTTTTCTCCATCTTTATAAATGATATCACCTCAAACGTTCCCCAGACTGCTTCCCTGCTATACGCCGATGACATTGTCCTGTACTTCAGTGCAAAAAACATCACTGAAATTAACCAACATCTGTCCCAAAACTTTCAACAAATTGAACAGTGGTTGTTTAGCAATAAGCTTGTCCTAAATGCATCTAAGACTCAGACCATGCTGTTTGGTCCCAATGCAAAACATAAACTTGCCCAACCCACTTTTAATGTCTTGACTAGAAATGGCTTGTCTGTTATAGTGGTACCCTTCTTTCAATATTTGGGTATCACACTCGATCCAGCCCTTACTTTTGATCTGCATAGCCATTTGACTTGCAAAATGGCCAACATGAAACTTGGTATGGCCCACCACTCTAGCTACGTTCTCATTCCCTCAGCTAGGCTTGCCATAGCTTGTGGCCTACTCCTTCCATCACTCACTTATGGGGTGGCAGCATATGCCTCATCAGGTAAGACTACCTTTCAGAAGTGGGATGTCGCATACAACAATATCTGTAGATATGTGTCCTCCTCACGTAGGCTGAAACACCACTGCCTTCTCTACGCTGAACTAGGTTGGCTTTCTCCAGCAGCCTCCCGAGATTATGCAGTCTGCTCAATCATAGATAATGTCATCCAAAGTCAAATGCCTAAGCCACTGGCAGAACTATATCTAAACCAGACATCCAGCTATGAACTATGCTGTGCTGCCAATGTCCATGTTATCATCCCAAGACATCACTCCTCCAAAGTTGCTAGCACTTTCTCCTGCCATGTCCTGAAAAATGGAACTCCCTCCCTCTAACTATTCTTCAGGCATCATCCCATGCCTCTTTCAAAATATTGCTGCATGACCATCTTGCTGTCTCATGCTCTTGCTCCTGCTTCAAACCCCCTTAGCCCAGTAAAACTTCATAATATCTCCTACCCCAACAACCTTACTGTGCTCTTTTATCAACTAAAATGTTTCTGCACTGACCTCCTGTCTCCTATCTTGTCATAATTTAACTTTAATTACATCTAGCTATCATCTCTTACCTCAATTTTCCTTTCCTATCCTATCCCACCTCATCATACTACCTCCCTCCTCCTAAATACTCCTGTTTACATTGTATTTCCATCTTCCTCGACTATTAAGTTAGCACTCTGCTTAATTTTAAGCTCACTAGACTGCTACCTAAATGTTGGCTATGGATGTTTTACTGTTGCTCTCCTATAGTTCTATGTTATATAGTTTCTGCTGAATCAATCAATTGTATTTTCTACTGTATTACTATTACTATTTTCTAAGCACCTACTGTTTTATGTTGGATTGTACTGTACTTGTTTCAAATTGTATTGTTTTCTGTAAACTCCAGGTCATGCCTGGAAATAGTCATTGCTTTGGCTAATACACCTTACCAGTTAACAAAAACTGAATAAAAATAAATAATAACTATTCTATGTAAGACTATGGAAACCTTCATGAGAGAGAAACATGAGGACAAAGAGCTGGGATTCAGTAATAAATGCAACATAGTTTTAGAAGAGAAAAATTGTGTCTGATGAATTTGGTGGCCTTTTATGAGCCAGTTGATAAAGCACAGACAGGGACACATTAGCACATGGTGCAACATGCTCTGAACCCCCACCACCACCACCACCACCACATGCCTCTTTAGTTGAAGCTAAAGCTAAATATATTACATAAGGGCAACAGATGAAAACATCAATACAATATTCAATAATTTACATTGTAAAATCATATGAAAAAGTATTTCATTAGCTTTAACTTGGACCACTATCTTGATAAAGTGCAAACAAGGTGCCATGAAACTGTACTATATTTGGTGGCCTGAAAAGAGTTACAATGCAGACATTTGGAATTTTACAGGTGAGAAGTGATTCTAACCTTCTTGTTGCATACAAGTAGATACCCTATTCTTGAACATCAGCAAAGCATTCGATATGGAGTCACATACCAAACTGAGTAGCAAACATGACCCACTTGGGATGTGTAGCAAGAAAATGAATTGGGTAAGCAATTGGCTGAGAAATATGGAACAACAGGTACCCCCCAACATAGGGAGAGGAAGTGGATAAAGCACTGGAGGAAGCTATCAGCACAATGGCAGAAATGGGGGAGGTGCTGCTGGTGGGGGACTTTAGTCTGCAGGATGAAGATTAGAGCCTCCCAATCAAGGTCCTTGGAAGATGCTGGGCCATCTGAGACTCCCTGCATGGGGTGTTTCTCAAGCAACTTGTCAGAAAGCCCACTCAAGATGGGGTGATACTGGACCTAGCACTTACAAATGGAGAAAGCATTTCAATTATCATGGTAGGATGTCACCTGAGGATCAGTGATCACCATACAGTGTGTGGTTCAACATAAGAATGGCAGCAGAGATAACCACACAATGAATGAGGGTCCTGGACTTCAGGAGGACAGGTTTTAAAAAAATGGGTGGTGAATGCCTCAGAGATGATACAGCAGGGGGGAATTGCTAGGTGGGGTGGAGGAACAGTGGGCCAAATTAAGGGATGGCATAGTGAATGCAACAAAGCTCTGTGTGTGAAAGAAGTGAACAAAAACAGGAGGGAAAAGAGATGACTGCGTCTTGAGGGAAGTGACTGCAAAGGTAACAACTGAAAGGGTGGCATTCAGGAGGTACAAAGAGATGCAGAAGGAAGAGGATAGGACAATGTACCAGGAAAAGCAGAGGAAATTGGAGGAAGCAATTAGGGACACAGAGGTGTAAAAGAGGGAAAGGATAGCCAAAGGAGTAACTAAAGAAAACAATACCTTTATAGCCAAATAAGTGAAAAAAGGAAGACAAGGGTACAGATTGTGAGGTTAAGAATGGCTGGGGGAGACTGTGCAAAGACGATCATGAAAAAGCAGATATCCTGAATGGATACTTTTGCTCAGTCTTCACAGTGGAGGAAGAGTGGGACGGACCACATAGAAGTAGCAGGAACACTGGTGAGAGGAAGGTAAACACAAGTCCATACATAGAGCAAAGAGTCCTGAGATGATTTGTGAATCTAAAAGTGTATAAGGCCATGTGACTGGATGGGGTACACTCAAAGGTACTGAGGGAGCTCAGGGAGGTACTGGCTGCGCCTTTGACAGCCCTGTTTAACAATTCACTGGAAATAGGGGTGGTTCCAGAATACTGGAGGAGGGCAGATGTAGTCCTGTTTCATAAAAATGGCAGCAGGGATGAGACTGGCAACTATAAGTCAGTCAGTCTAACAACTGTAGTAGAGAGGTTAATGGAGACCCTTTTAAAAGAAGGGCTAGTGGAGTATTCTGAGTCCAGTGGGTTACAAGACCCTAGGCCTCACAGATTCATGGGTGGTGGTGGGGGGCATGTCAGATGAACTTGATTGATTTCTTTGACAGTGTGACTAGGGAAACAGACCAGAGTGGGGCAGTGAACATGGCCTACTTAGACTTCATCAAGGCCTTCAGTGCCGTAACTCATAGGAGGCTTATAAGGAAACTGGGCAGTTTGGGGGTGGGATCCATGGTGGTAAACTGGGTAAGGAACTTGCTGATGGATAGATGACAAAGCGTGGTGGTAATTTGCACTCTCTCTTATGAGGGAAGCTTGACCAGCGAGGAATCTCACATCTCACTACTAGGACCATTCCTCTTCAATGTCTTTAAAAGCAGCATTGCAGAGGAACTGGAAGGGAAGATATGCCTCTTTAAAGATGACACAAAAATCCATCATAGTGTAGATGCTCTGGAGGGAGTGAAGAAAATTAGTAGAGACCTTAGAAAACTTGGGGAGTGGTTGAGGGTATGGCAGCTGGGTTTCAAAGCAAAAAAAGCGATAACTCATACACCTAGGGCACAAAAACCCAGAGGCAGTGTATACAATGGAGAAAGAGGTACTGACAGTCACTAAATAGGAATAGGACCTTTGGGTCATCATATCTGGTGACTTCAAAGTGATGAGGAAGTGCAACAAGACAGTAGCTATGACCAGCAAGATGCTGGGGTGCATAGGGAGGGGAATCACCAGCAGAAGGAGGGAGGTGGTGTTACCACTGTATCAGTCATTGGTGGGACCTTCTAGAGTACTGTGTCATTTGTCTTTTGAAGATGGGCATGCATGATTTAGAACTTTTTATTGGAGTGAATGCCGAGGAATGTGTCAGTGAGGTACATGTTTATAGTGTTCGGGTCCAGTATTTCAAGCCACTGTAGACTTAATGTATTTGTTTTGGTCCAGTACGCCCTCAGTCCAACCATCATTATACTGCATAACAATAACTGTGCTCTTTATTTCCTGTGATACCAATATTAAGCTTGCTTTGATTACTGTTTAGATGCACTTACCTTTACAGTTTGTTTTTTGACTTGTATATTTCAGCCTATATGTAACTATTCCTGCTGGACCACAGCAACCTGCTGACTGCTGTTGTCCTCTTTGAGACACTCATGAAAACATAACACGGCATCTCATGGGGTTATTCCTGCTGAAGCTCTGTAGTCTCAGCGGCATTCTTGGGATTGACAAGCTGTATTGTTATACTGTTGGACTTTGCTCGTTAATAATTTTGCACAAGAAAGTTTGCAAAGATTATTCCTGTTGGAAGCTTTGCAACATTGTATGTTGAGAAGTGAACCAAGCTTTGGTTTTATGTTTAAAGGAAAAAGCAGCCTCACCAGTTGAGGTCCTAGTGTAGAGCATAATGAAAGGGCAAGGGTAAGGCCTTCTATGTTGGTTGGAGGAAGGGAGAAGAGAAGATAGAAGGGAGCTGAGATAGAATTGGAGGGACCCAAACTAATACTTCAACATTAAAGCCTCACAGTAAATGAGATCTCAGCCCTCATAATATGGGCTATATCATCAATCACTTGAGGAACAATCTCTAAACACAATGGAAACATGTGACTCATTAGTGCAAAGTTTAATATTGATTTAGTAAATGAAATATTTTGAATGTTTACTTTAAAGCACTGGGTTTACTATACTTACTTAGTGTGGGAATCATCTTTGTTATGCGAGGCAGATGTGAGACAGAGCAATTTCAGAGGTAGACAAGCATTTGTCAATGCCGAATGTTTGCTCGCTGACATTGGCAATGGTAGTGTAGGAGTTAGAGAGCTGCATAATAGGAATGGCAGTGAAGTATTGAACTTAAGCCAACCCTGCCACCACCTTGCAGAGGCTGACAGGCATTGGGGTGTGCCTTTGGGTCGCCAGGCATAAAGGCCACACCATGTCACCACACCCTACCCTGCAGACACCGACAAGTGTCACAGTGTGCCTTGGGGTCTTTGGCCCTTATGCTCACCCCATTCCATCAGTAAATATGGTGAGAAGGGTGCTGTATAGGAGAATGGGGTGAACTTTGGGGCCAAAGAGTCCAAGGCACACCTCGATGCCTGTCACTAGCTGCAGGGTGTGGGTGGGGGTGGAATGGTATGAGCATTGCAGGTGACAATCCTAAGTCACACCCCTGATGCCTGTCAATCTCTACAGGGTGGGGTGTTATGGTCAGAAACCCTAACACCTCAGGCATTCATTGGCATTTTCACTCCAAATTTTCAACATGGTTTTTTGTGACCCCCACCTTATGAACAGTGGCAATATCAGTTAATTAGCTGAAAGCTGATTTTGCACAGCGAGTATGCCATTTGGCACCACGGGTATGAAAACACATTTCAAACAGGATGTGAAAAATGACAGCTGTACTGTTCATGGGGAGGTGGAAAAAATGGCAATGTTGAAAATCTGCAGTGAAAATATTAAAAAAACTGGTGAAGTCATGCGCATGTGTAGAAACTGCACAACACACACCCATAATGCAATTAGTTTGGGGATTTTATACAGCAGATTGTCAACACAGGCATTTTGGAACCATCGCTCATGAACAGTGTCACGGTGATTTTCTTAATCTGTCCCATACAGTGATTTCCCACAGCGACCAAGCATTTCTGCAATGGAAGTGCAAAAACACATTTTGGCCATGGTGTGAAAAGTGACAGCTGTACTGTGCATAAGGAAGTGTGGAAAAAAGCCAGTGGTGAAAATCTGGACTGAAAATATTAGAAATCCATGAAGTTACGAGTATGAATGCAAACTGCGCAATGGTCACTCATAACATAGTCATTTTATGGACTTTTTTCACCAAACTTTTAACATACCCATTGTAACACCTCTGCTCATGAACAGTGTCACTGTGATTTTCTTAATCTGTCCCGACCATTGATTTCGCACACCGACTGTGCCATTCTGTGCTACATGCATGGAAACATGTTTTGGGTGAGATGTGGAAACTGACAGCTGTACTGTTCATAAGGAGGTGTGATAAAATGGCAATGTTTAAAATCTGGAGTGAAAATAGTAAAAATTCATGAATGTACGAGCGTGCATAGGAACAGCACAACTCATGCTCGTAAAACATTCATTTTGGGGAATTTTTTCACCAAATTTTTAACATAGCCATTTTAACACTCCTGCTCATGAACAGTGTCACTGTGATTTTCTTAATCTGTCCCAAACATTGATTTTGCACACCAACTGCGCCATTGTGCGCTATATGCACGGAAACACATTTTGGACGAAATGTGAAAAATGACAGCTATACTGCTCATAAGGAGGTGTGGTAAAATGGCAATGTTGAAAATCTGGAGTGAAAATATTGAAAATTTGCAAACTTATGAGCATGTGTAGGAACAACGCAACTCATGCTTGTAAAACAGTCATTTTGGGGAATTTTGTCACCCAAATTTCAACATAGGATTTTTGTGGCCTACCTCATGAACTCTGACACTGTCATTTCACAAATTGGTCCCAAAAGGTGGTTCTGCGCAGTGACCGCGAAATCACCTTTCGGGGCTGATTAACAAAATTACAGTGACAGAATTCATGAAGTGGGGTTCCAAAAATCAAATGTTGAAAATTTGGTGAACAAATTCCCCAAAATCCCTGAAATATGCATCAAAGTTGAAAAAAACCCTGCTTATTACATTATACAGCTTACTGGCATTTCATCAGTTTGCGGTCGGCTTTGAAGAATGCAGACATGTTCCCGGTCCACCGAAGATCATTTTGCTGGACTCCAGAGGTAAGTATGGGGTGAGGGGGGTGTGGGGAGTCAGGGTGCTCAGAAGGTGGGCATGGGTGGGGGGAGCAGGTTAAGACAGTCAGCGAGGGAAGGTTTTCTCTTTTAGGTTTCTCTTTTTCTTCCACGATGCTGGACTTTTGCCATGCTGGGGTGGGCTCCCAGCATGGCAGCTGGAAGGCTGTTTGGGGCAGGTGGGCAGTGGAGCTGATGGGGGATTGGGCACCCCCATCAGCCATATGGACTACTGCCACACTGGGGTGGGCTCCCAGCATGGCACGCTGTTGTCTGTTGGGAGGGGGAACTTGGAGCCAACGGGGGACTGGGCAGCCCCAGCAGCCATACAGACTACTGCCATGCTGATGGTCTCCCAGCATAGACACGGTTGTCTGTTGAGGGGAACTTGCAGCTGACATGGGATTGGGAACCCCAGTCAGCCATACAGTATGTGGGGAGGGAGTGCATTAGCACGCAGTCATGCGCAGCGCAGCATGTCTGTGGGGACGAGTTGGTGCAGCTAGTTTCTTTCAAGTTGGTGTCAACATTTGAAACCTAGTGTCACCGGCTGTGTTTCCTAATTGGTGGACAGCACTCATGCCCATAAATGCTGTGCCAGTATTGGCCACAACAGTGCAGCACCTCCCAAACCTGCTTCGGCATCAAGCTGCCACAATATGTTTCTTGCGCTGCTCGCAAGCAAACATAAAAATGAGGGACATTACTTGTTTGTGGGACAGCTGATAGGTATATAGACTTTGTTCCATTAAGCAATCAGAAGTTAGAGAGGAGTCTCCTATGAATGGTACAGTATTAATGTAACAAAAACCAAGATGACTGTCTCACAAGACACCAAGTTTTTCAATGGAGGCTCCCTGCAGATGTGAGCCATCCAGGAAATGAAGACTACAGTATCCTGGAATATCAGGAATGTAAAGAGATCATAGGTAAAAGCTGAACTTGTTCTCTCATTACTAAGGACAAAAACTCGATAATTGTCCCATTCATAGAGAATGTCCAAAGCTTGGAACACTGTCCCTAGTAGTATTACATGTAATGACCGATCTTCCTCTTTTTGCTTGTCCTTGGTTATTTAATTACAGTAGAAAGAGGGTACATCACTGTCATTCATTTTTAAATGTTTACTGCTGGTGTTTATTGTTAAATCATAGCAAATTGCTTTTGTGAGCATTGCGTATTTGTATACAGTATAAACAGGCAGACAGACAGACCGACAGACAAATATACAGACATGGCAGTGCCTGTACATTAGGGCTGAGTCAATAACTCTATGTTAAATCCTGACATTTAAACCTTAATAACTACAATGAAATAGAACTACTTTCTACTGTTTCAGTTGAAATTTGGCAGTCACAAAGTTGGTACACAGATCTCTGGATTCTGAATATTTTGTGGCAATTTATTTAGTGGAGGCAGTGTTATAGAGGTGCAAATCATGTTCAATTGACCAAAACAGACTTTTATTGATCAACAATAACTAAACAACTAGATGGAGTTCAACACTCAAACTTGCAGGTTTAATAGAGTGTTTCTCAAGATGGGTACTATTTAGCATTCTATTTCCTTAACTTGCCCCATTTTTAATTATTAACTAAGAAGGGCCTGCTTTTCACACATGCTCATTTAAAAAACTGAGCATTCCAAAAATAACTAAGAATGATGCATACATTAATAAATGCATTTGTTTTGTAAAAATGCATTTAAGTCTGTGGGGATGGGACTGTAAGCAGCATTCATTTCATGTAACAATGTGTTCATTCGATGTGGGCAGGGCTGGCAGTATACCCTAGAGGTTAGAGTAACAAGCTGTGAATGAGCTTGGTACATTCAACAAACCAGACCTGGGTTTGAGTCTCATAATCTCCACGTGCATATTGTGTGACTCTTAACAAGTCACATAACTGCTCAGTGCTCCCAGGTTGCCCCTGAAAACAGGCACTTGTGCTTAGTGGGCCTAACCCGGTTACCAAATAAAAAGTGTCAGTGTGTAGCCCCACCCCTTCTGAACAGTGCTGCACAATTTTTTTTCTGGCTGCAATTAGCCACATCCCACATATGTGTCGCAGACACTGAAGTACCAAATCCCCAGTGCTGACTAAATTATAAAAAATAAATCAAGCACTGGGATGCTCACCCCCTGGTGTTGGTTAAGGATGTTTCCTGGAGTTTAAAATTTCTATTTTTCTGATGCTCTCAAAAGAGTTTTCGAGGTTGTTTCTGGCACAAGTACATTCTTAAATATATGGAAGCATTATTATAATAATGATTTATCTTATTATGTCATGTCCAGCTAAGAATATATACAGGATGGCAGCAAAGAAATTTCTGCCACAACTGCAGCAGTTGGTGTCATTCAATATGCTTTACCTGAATATCTGTCTGTTTTTGGTTACACTGTTTATTTTATGTTGAAGTCCTTGCCATTCTGCGTGTACTTTTGAACTGTTTGAATAGCGTTCTTGCAAGTTTTGTTTTGTGTTAAAATGTTTAAATTATTTCTGTCCTGAGCTGAACACATTTGAAACTGCAACTTTGAATGCAGATATAATCAAAACATGCATGGAAAACCATATATATTTCTTTCTTTTTCCATATTCATAACCATATTCTACATAAAAAAAAGGTTTTATGAAAATTACATGGGTTTGAAATGGTTTTATGTATAAAAATATACAAATATTTTTCCCTTTTTGGGGCAATATCAGGTCAAGGGGTCATCAAAGTGTTGGTAATTTACTCTTTATGTTTGCATATGTGGAAAAGATGAAGCAAGCATCAAGACAAATGGTGTGCCCTGGTTCTGCATTTCTTTCGCACTCATATTCACATCTAAAATATTGATGTTATGACCACATAAAACAACTTGAGCCCTTCTGGATTTTTTCCATAAAGGGAGATTAAGTCTCACCAATGTAACTTAAAAACAAGCATGGCATCCTTTGTTTTTTGTTATGGATTTTCAATGTTTAGATGACCATCATGTACTGGGCAACAAAATGATAACTTTGACATGGGGTTGCTGATACACCAGGTAACGTCTTTAAGGCCTGTGCAAGCACTTACAATGCTTCTAGGAAAGGGTGGTGCCAATTGAGGACTTGCTAGCCCAACAAAACAGAAACAACATACATCCACACTCATAGAGCCAGGTTCATGTATAGGCAGGGGGGCCTGTAGCAAACAGGTAACTATGTATCACATTAAATTCAGAGAGCTTTCAAAAATGCTCAGTCCCCCACTGTTTCTTTTATATGAGCTTCCTTGGGAGGGCCCTCCCTGAGGAAGTCCATATGAGCCAAGTGCTGGGGGTCTGAGCATTTTTGAAAGCTCTCTGTATTTAATGTGATACATTGTTACCTATTTGCTACAGATATTTGCTTAATAAAGCAGTTTATTTTATTTACTTTATCCACTGTTTGGAGGAAATATGTGCCTATACACAAACCTGGTTCTGTGTATGCAGTTGTACTTTGTTTCTTAATGTCCTTAAGACCCCTCTGTCCATTACTATGTCCCCCCCACCAGCAAATGTACAAACTGACACTAGGGTGCCCAGTCCTTAGTGTCACCTCAGAGCCCTTCACCACAGCAGTGTGCAACACCTGGGTGCTCACTTTTAGTGTCACCAAACATCAAGCCAACACTGGGGTGCCCAGTCCCCACTGTCAGTACTGGTAAAATAGAAGCAGTCCTTTATATATTCACACAGAACTACCATAGGGAACAGGTCAGCACTTCACAAAAAACAGCTTACCAGATAGTTTCAAATACTTGGCTTTCATTTTCATTTCAGTTGCAGCAGCTAAAAAATCATATCTCTGGGCTTAATTCCTGTTCAGAAAAAATCCCTTGCTAATGCAGTCACCAGGCAGTTTTGCCATAGTACAACTTGTTTAAATACTAGCCGATCATTGTGTTTCCTGAAGCCTATAACCCACGTGACTGATGTTTTGCCATCAGTATGATATCATCAGAGATACAACAGCTAGAGACAAAATGAATGCTAATTACACTCCTCCACAAGTTTGAGAATTTAAAAATAAAATGGATGTACAGATAGAAAAAAATTTAAAACAGAGCTTAAAATGTATAAATAATGTAAACATGACAGGGATGCAACTGATTACACTGACAGTAATGTGTATCAGTGGCACAGTAAAATGAAAATGTTTAATTACAAGGCAATTTCTACAATGAATGATCATGGCAACTTCTTATCTGGAATGGAGAGTGATGTATCTGATAGTGAACACAGTAGACAAGCTTTTTTTTTTTAAACAAAATATTCCTACAAGGAGGAGAAATGAATCAAAGGCCTGGTGGACTGGTAAATCCACAAGAAAATTAGGCCCAAAGAAGATGAGATGGGGAAGGACAGAAAGAGGAGAGGGGGAACAGAGGAGGAGGAGGAAGAAGAAGGCCACTGGGGGTTCAGTGAGGTCAAGTGTGCAGGTTACCATGCCACAGGAATCCTAATTGTAGGTCATAAACCTCATTTATAAAGTGTTTACTAATGAGCAAACTGAAGTGCTTAAAAGTGGTTTATCTTATGTGCTAGTGAATACATCAAATGGTGTTAGTATTAAAGTAGATCTCCATAGGTTTTTTTCAGACACTTCAGTTAAAAGAATTTTACAGCCAAACATAACCCACTCAAAGCCTTGTGGCTCCTAATACCTATAGTGTACATGAACCCTCTGCCTTCCAAAAAAAAAAAAAATTCTCTCCCAGTACTAACAATATAACCTTGCTAGCATACTGTATATGAACTGGGTTGAAAGAGTGGTTGATGAACTATTAATAAATCCTTATACCAGTACTACCCAAAATATTATGAAAAGTGAGTGCTTGGCATTGTAAAAATAAGAAAAAAATGACTGATATTGTAATTCAACCAGCTGCCAAAGGAGGGACTGTTATTATCTGGGGAGGCAAGGAATATATAGAAGAAGCTCAGAGACAATTAAGAGATGATAATTTCTACCGTATTTTAAACTTTAAAATGACCTCACCCCTAAAATTAAACAATGTTTAAAAGGTGTAGTAAATGAGGCTTTGGAAAACAAGTGGATATCAGAAAAGATGAGGACTTTTTTTAATTGTTGAAGAACCAAGAAGACCAGAATTGTATTTATTGCCTAAGTTACACAAAAGTAAGAATCATGTACCTAGTAGACCTACTGTATAGTTTAATCTATAGGATCAGCTTTTGAACCCATCTCTAAATATGTAGACCAAAATATAAAGAAGCACGTATGAAATCATAAGTCCAGTGTTAAAGACCCTAACCACGCGTGTGTGCTGTTGAAGGACTTGAAAGTCTCTGAAAGTGATTTACTTGTATGCATAGATGTGGAAAGTGTGTATACTAAAATCCTTCATGAACAAGTACTGCATGCAGTTGTAAAAAAACACTTTCCAATAGACCAGAAAATGTGCTCCCCCTTTCCCGGTTTTTATTGAGAATTCTGCTAGAACTGTACTGGATTCCATTTTTTTTTAATGATAAGTTCCACACACAAATTAAAGGAACAGGTTTTATGTGATAAGGGTGAGTCCTTTGTTGCGCTGCACATTATAGTCATGGGCCCAGATATTCAAACTGCCCCCGAAAAGTGCACAATAGCAGGAGCAAGCACAAGTCTATTGCGTCCATGCACAAGAGACAATATATTCAAAAACAGAGCAGGCCAAATTGCACCTACAACCATTGACTGAATATTGCACCTCCTGTGCCATAGTGCAACTAGGGAGGGGAAGCTGAGTAGATCTGATGTGCCATAGTGCAACAAGGGATGTTCAGCTGAGCAGTCTAGAAGTGCCATAGCACAACCAGGGAGCCCCCCAGCAGCACAGCAATGTAACTGCACAACCAGGGAGGTAAGTGCCCACCACCCATGCCAGAGATGGGCACAGGAACACACAGCAGAACAGACGTCATCCCCCCACACTCCAAGCACTGCACAACTGGGGGAGGGCTGGAATAACTACTAGCACATGGAGACAAGCAAACAACCCACAGCCGGGCCATGGTGCCCCATCACACCTACCAGCAAGCTGTGACTGGCACACAAGAAGGGCAGACCACCCTGTGCCACGCCATCCCCCCAGTGCAGAGCATACCCTGCACCATGACCCCCAGACACCCCCCCATGAGCAGTGACGACCACTGCAGGAAACCCCATGCTTGCCACCACCCCCACTGTGACACTGCAACCCTGTGCACCACAGAACCATGCAAGCCAGCCCCACCAAGAGCACCCATCAGCGGGTGGCAGCACACAGCAATGCAACAATGGCAGACACAGTGCCACCATGCACAGTCCCCCCGAGGTACTGCTGAGAGACCAACCATGCATCGGCACAAGAGGTACCCCACACAGGACAGGGCATGCCCTTGACACCACCACCAGTGGTACAGCACCCTGCACAGTAGTCCAGTAACACACCATGACCCACCACTGGCCACAACAGCCAGCACAGCCACCCACAGTGGTGTGTGGAAGCATGCACCACACTGGATGCCACACAGTGTATGGACAGACACCCACCCATACCCAAGGGCACAACAACATAGTGACGCAGTGGTGGGGCATCCAAGCCCCCATTGAGGGCCCATGTAAGCTGTGTACACACAACCCACAGTCCTCCATGACACTGGAGTGCCAGCCACCCTGCGCAGGCACTGTGGACCCGTACACCACCAGCAGTTGCCCGGAGCACAAGTCACAGACAGTGGGGCACATCCCCTGCAGCACACACGGCACAGCATGGAGGTGGGACAACGACTGTGGTGCCCACAGTGCCACCTGGATCAGGCATGCACCACACCAGTGACGGGGCAACCTAGCAAAGTGACGGGTACAGTGGCTGCCCTGCAGGGACTGCCACCACTGACATGCCAGCGGACCGTGCAGGTCACAGCCATTCACGCGTGTCAGCTGCACAGTCCATGGATGGGCCGATGGGTGCACCATGGACACAGAGCATGCGCCATGGACCACTGCACACAGTCATCCAGTGCACAGGGCACAACACACACACCACAGACACTGACTGATAGCTACCCCGACACCATAGTCATCTCCACACGGACACACACATACCCATGACTTCCCCACCCCTGATTCCATGCACACCACTGCAGCTGAGCACCTATAGCCCACTGCAAATCAGAGACCACCACAGTATTAATATCAAAATTAAATGTATTGCACAAATATAAAATTCAACTATTTACAATATCACAAAAACTATATACAAGGTTGGGGGGGCCACAAACAAGGTGGGGGTGGGTAGGGGGCAGGGTGGACAAATGGGATGGGAAATGAGGGGTGTGAGGGTGGGTCCAGGAGGGTAGGGCAATACAGAAACTGATAGATCCCTAGCGGGAGTGCCGTTCCCTGCTCTGACTCCTCTGGCCTATGTGCCACCTCAGGACCCCGGTGTTATCTATCTGCCTCAGGATGTCCAGTGACGCCCAGGCCACCAGCAGTATTTCCCTCAGAGCCTCTCAGATTTCCTGTAGATGGAGGGTACCTAGGACAAGGGAGCACAGTCAATAGGTGTGAATGCACAACCCCATACAGCCCGCCCACTGTGCATGGCATATGGCCATGGGACATACCACTGTGATGGTGTGTGACCACAAGCAGTAATCACGTCCACAGGACCTGCCCACCCAGGTGCATAGAGCCATGCGGAACAATGCACACACCCACTGGCCAAGTCATGCACAGCACCACTGTGGCCATTTAGTGACATGGCTATGTGGTGCAAAGGCAGTGGCACAACCATGCACCTGGTACATGCATGGACCACCATTGACACACTCCCAGACATGCATTGCCACTGGACAGTGTTGACTGTAACAAGTTGTGTGCATGGCAGTGGTGTCGATGAATTGTGGCCATGCCACGCTGCCCACCCTGTCACACAGCATGCAATAGTAATCATGGATGTATGGCACTCACCCTCATCGGGCTGGTCAGGTGGGCGCTGATGGCCCTCGCCCCACCTGGCTGCACTGTCCACCTCCCTCCACTGCTCCTCTCTCAAATGGCAGTGTTCTTCCAGGCCTGTGGGGAAAACAAGGAGAGAAGAACATCAGTACAACCCCGAAGCAAAGTCCCACTGCCCCAAGGTATGTGCCCTCCCACCCAGCCAGACCCACCCACCCCACACCCAGTGAACACCGCCACAGCCAACCCCAGGTGGTCCCTCCCCTATGTGCTGGACACATACAACACTGTTACCCATATGGACAATAAAAGTGTGTTGACAGAACCCCTACCTGGCCGTGGCACTGTGCCCCTCCTGGCACATGCCCGCAGTCGGGCCAGTAGCTCTGGCTACCTCCTCTGCTGGTCCCCGTAGCAGTGCCTGTACTGCTCTGCACTCCTCCCCCTGTCCAGTGGCCTCATCCAGGGCAGTGACCACCTCCTGCCACACCTGGGTCCTGGCCCTGTCCAGGGGCACCTCCCTGAAGAGAGGCCCATGGTGTTGCTCCACAATTGCCACCAGACTGGCCAACTCAATCACAGACCACTGTGCTGTCCATCTGCGTGCCATTCTTCCAGTTATAGTAGGCAATATGGTGCTCTGCAGCACGGCTCCCCATGTGCAGATGCTGCACGGTACAGCACTGCCACTCCCTATCACGCTGTTACCGAACAGCGTGATAGAGGTGCACCCATGCCTGATGCATGGTGCCTAGGTGGCAAAGGTTGGGCACAGGGTCAAGGGTCTCTGGCACATGGACACACTCAGCACTATTGGAAGACAATGCATGTAGCATGATTGGCTGCCTGTATGCCAGTGCCATAGCGGCCCACCGAGCAGTTGGCCTATGGCACCTATGATGGTCCAGTGCCACAGCGCCATGTAGTGACCATCACTATAGCGCCACCTGCAGAATGGTGGCCATGCTCTGCATTGCCTACTGCACACAGCATGTCATCAGTGTGGCAGACTCCTGTGTCAGCAACCCGGGCATGCGCAGTGAGGTGTACTACACATGTCACAGAACTGCGCCATTGGCTCTGTACGTTCAACACAATTGCACAAAGCGCAACAGCGTGATATTCAGCCATCATATGCAAATCATCTAATCAGCCATTCAATGGTGCAGCACTGCAATTTGCATCTACTTAAAGTTGCTCCTCGCGTCATTTGCATGGATTGCGCTATGAAAATGCGACAATGTGCTGCAGTGGCCATAGTCGGTTACTGCATTCTATTGGTGAGTTGCATGTTGTTTGGGAGTGGGGACTGTGGATTTAGGGACATGCATGGGACTGCACAGTCACAGGTAACAACTGCCATTCTTACAGGCTACATAATGACCGAGCAGGTTGTTGGAGAGGAGGAACACAGTGGTGGAAGGAGGATGAGGTCTAACTTTACAAATGCTGAAAGCGAGGCCCTTTTCGAGGCCTACCTGGATCAGGAGCCACTTCTCAGTGAACAGTGGAGAACACCTCAAGCCCGTGCTGCTGCATGGGAGGACGTGGCACGTGCTATGAACCTGCATGGCAGCCACCAGTGCTCCATGCAGGAGTGTAAGAAAAAGATGGGCACGGACAGGAGGAGGATAAAGAAGAAGGTGGCTGCCATCAGGGAAGCACATGCTGCAACAGGTGGGGGACAACCAGAGGTGGTACAGCTGACCCCACAGGAGGAGAGGCTTGCTGGAAGCATGCAGCACAGTGCCATTGAGGGTGATCTGGATGGTGGCTTCCAGACGGGTGGTAGCCCATCACAGCATGGTAAGTCATGGTCTGTCTATGGGGGGGGCAGGGTAGGTCACACGCACTAACACAACTTTGCTTTCCCTTACAGATCCTGAGCATCTGCATGGGTCAGCGGTGGTGGGCCTGTCCACTGTGGACAGTCAGCTGGAGTTGGAGGAGGGACCATCCACCTCCCCAGGTATACGTGGAGCATTGCGACAGTGGGGCCTCCTGGCTGTCCACACTGATGTCATTGTAACAGGTGTGGAGGAAGCCCTGCCTGTGTCCCAGCATGCTCGCATCCACAGATGCCAGCATGCTGTGACTGTGGCCGGTGCAGAGTCCGTCATTGGTGATGATGACATGACCATCATGGGCAGTGCCATGTGTGTGTGCCATGGGATGGCCACACAGCAGGACAATTCACACCTATGGCTGTGTGTGGTGCCACCATGGAGGCCTGCGTGTCAGCACAGTCCCAGGCTGTGCCTGTCAGCACCAGTGGGGCAGCACTGGTGTCTGTTTAGGACAATGGGTCTGTTGCGGCCACTGCTGTGGCACCACTGAGCCCTGGGGAGTGGCAGCCAGAGGGGCAGCATCAGCAGTCACCCAATGGGCTTGGGGGTACAGGATTCAGTGGCGGTGTCTGTGCACCACCTGTGGACATGCCCAGATGTGGTCCTGGTGCACAGCACCCACTCTCAAGGGGTGCTGATCATCGAGGCCGTGCACACCCTGAGGGACAGGATGCCGAAGAGGCTGATGACCTCTTGGATGAGCACACCCACCTACTGCAAGCATCGGTCCAGCAGCAGATGTGGCTTGCGACATCCATGGATGCACTGCATGTGGCTCTGGAGCAGACAGAGGAGCATCGCAGCAGAGACACCGCACTAATCCTGGCAGGGATGGACCATTTGTGGGAGGATGTGTCCGCTGCCATTGACAGGCATGCACAGGCATTCATTGCTGTCATGGCCACAATGGGCACACAGTCAGGTGCCCATGCATCGTGGACACCACACAGTGCACTATCCATCCCCCCATTCCTGGCATCATGTGACTCCCACCCTGTCGATGCTGGGTTCAGCTGTGGGCATCCTGAGCACTCCTGGTGCAGGCATGTTCGGTGTGCTGCAGACCCTTGCAAGCATGGTTGCATTCACACAGTGGAACCCCTGAGGGACCATCGGTGTCACCCCATGAGGCCAGTGGTCAGCCTGTCAGTGCTGGCAGGTCTCAGCAGGGCCACCCACGCATCTGTGGTGCCTGGGGCACTGTGTCATGTGACTGACCTCTCTCCCAGTGTGGCTGCTGTCTGGTGCTGCCCTGTTTGCATTGAGTGTTTCAGTGGGCAGTGCACAGGTGGATACCTGACCCTTCACACGGACACACAGTCCACCTGCACACCCTTCCGGCTGCTGTCCACAGTTGCATGTGCATGATGATGCCTGCATTGTGCTGTACACCAATGTGCAATGGTGCTCAACATCTGACACACACATGGACAGGCAGTGGGCATGGTGGCCTGTGGACATGTGTGTTGCTAGGGTGTGCATTCTGAGTCAGTGTGCCTCCTGCCCTCTGTGCACGTTTGTTGCATTGTATGTGAGCATGTGTGTGTGTCCGTCCATGTGGCATGTTAATCCTCACCCATCCCTGGTTGTGTGTGTGCTTCTGTGCCCTGCCACTTCCCTTGATGGCATGCACCCCTGGTGTGTGTCCATGCATGTTTGTGGGTTGTGCCTTAGCCACAGGTGGTTGCGCATGGCCCTATGACTTACCTGGGTTGGCTGAAGTGCTCCTCCATGATGGTGTCCTGGTGCAGTTGTGCCAGCCAGAGCAGTCAGGGGTCCCGTCAGCCAAGGGGGGGGGCTGCCCATCACCATCATCACCAGTGTCCCCATCTTCCCCATCACTAACCCCCTCTTCGACCTGTATGGCTATCCCACATTCGTTGGCCATGTTGTGCAGGATGCAACAGGCCAGGAATAGCCCACAGGCCTTTGAGGGGCTGTACTGTAGGGCACCGCCAGAGGTGTCCAGGCAATGTAAATGTGCCTTCAGCATCCCGAACACCTGCTCGATGACATTATGTGTGGTGGCATGTGCCTCATTGTAGCGTTGCTGCGATGGGGTCGCGGGCCGCCGGCAGGGTGTGAGCAGCCAGGGATGGAGTGGGTATCCACTGTCACCTGTGCGTAGAGGGCAGAGGTTAGTTTTGTGATCAGCATCACCCTGCCCCAGGCCATGTAGGCCACTACCCATGCCAACTCTGGCCATGCCCCCCCCAGGCCCTATGATTGTCCATGTGGTTTGCATACTCACCCAGTATGTGTCCAGTGGGGATGTCCCCACTCTCAAATCTGTGGTACAGTGCTGACTGGTGCCAGATGAAAGAATCATGTGCTCCCCCAGGGTGTGTGGCGCAGACATTGATTATGTGCCCCCTGGCATCGCACACCACCTGGCAGTTGATGCTGGCATAGCCCTTGCGATTTATGTATGTGGCCCTCAGCCAGGGAGGTAATGGATGGCCACATGGGTGCAGTCTATTGCCCCTAGCATGCCAGGCATACGTGCTACCCTGTGGAACTCCTGTATGTTTACTGTGCACTCTGCCACTATGCTGGGGAAATGGATGTACTCTGCAGCATGTGGCAGCAGTGTGCTGAGGAATTGGGTGAGGTGGCATGACGTGGCTGACTGGGTTATGCCTGTGGTGTCCCCAGTTGGTCTCTGGAAGGTACCCATGGTGAGCAAGCACATTCAGGCTGTTACCTTAGTCTCCACTGACAGGGCATGGCTCCATCATGTGAGTGCCTGCATCACATCACTGCACAGCTCACAGAGCCACCTCAGAATTACCCGATTCAGGCAGTACTGGCCCACAATCTCAGTATCAGTGTACAGCTCAAAGCTGGTGTGGGCTCGGTACTGCCTGTTGGGGGCATACCATTGACAGGCCCTTCCAGGGCCATGCCCCCCTGCCACCTGCCTTCTCACCCCCTCGTAATGGCCTCCATTTGGAAGGTGGCACTGGCCATGTCCCTGGCTTGTGTTCACCTCCCCAGCAGCTGTTGCTGTATTCCCCCCGCTGTCCTGACTGCTACTTCCCCTGCACCAGGTACATCTGCTTCTGCTGGCCTCTGTGCTCTGTGGCACTTCCCCCTTCTGCAGTAGCTGTAGCTCCCTACACCTTCCCTGTGCCTGGCTATTCAGAGTGCCCTTTTCCTGGCCTGCCCTGTTTGTGCTTCCTGCCCTGTCTGTCTGCCTATGGTTCTGCCTCATGTGGCTTTCCTGTAGTGTTCTTGCACCTCTCCTTGCTCCTTTTATTTTAGCTCATTTCCGCTGTAAACAACTTCCTTGCTCCTACATAGCGCCAAGTCGTTGAATATCGCACTCGCCATTTATGCATGGTTCCTCCCCTTCAGTTGTGCATGCCTTCATTATCACTGCACTGTTGCTCAGCATGATTTCGGGGCGCAACTGCCTCCTGCTGAATTTCGCAGAATGGCACAATTTTGGACTTGCGCAGGTGAACCCTATTGTGCATGGCTCAACTCTTTTGAATATCTGGGCCATGAAATAATCACTAGTGACAAAAGGGTGACTTTCCGTTAGAGAGACCACCACAAATAGCAATGATCCTCTAAAATTACACAATACTCCAGGGAGAGTGGACATAGAAAAAATTGAAACTCTCCCTGGAATCAAAGCAATTGCCTGCACCAGGATCCAAACCTGGCACCATAGGCTCAAGGAGCAGTGGCTGAAGCCACTACACCACAAGGCCAGCATGGCAGGGTCTGGCCAAATAATTTCTCTTATCCTATGTCTCGTGAGTGTAGTGTGTATCCCTCAGTTCTGCACTCGCTATACATATTCAGAGCTCTTTTTCCCCACTTGCTCTATTGCTAACAAAAGAACATGCAGGGACACCACTTTTGCACCTAATCTTGCAAATGTGTGTGTAGGAGAATGGGAAGATGAATATATTTGTAATGAAAAAAATAATTTATTTCATAATTCTGTGAAAGTCTGGAAATGATTTATTGACAATTGTTTCATGATTTTGGAAAGGAAGTGAAAGTGATTTTATTCTTTTTAAGGAATATGTGAATAACACAAGTGCCAATTTAAAGTTTACTTTGAATGGGGTCAACAATAAATTAATTTTCTGGACATATCTGTGTTTAAGGAGAGAGTGAGGGTGTTCAAAAGCTAAGTTATACATAAAACTCACTTCTAAAATCACTATTTTAAGAGCTGAAAGTTGTCATTCCAAGCTTCTGATACATAATATTCTGAAAGGACAATTTCCTTTTTAAATCAGACATACGTGCATAGAAAATGATGATTTTTAAGCCTTCGGTGATGATATGAAAACAAGATTAAGAGACAGATAATATGATAAAATGACAACAAATGAAGCCTATTAATATGCAAGGAGAATGAACAGAGATGACTTAATGTTATGTGAGGCAACATCAAATTTTGACTTTTCTGAAAATCCACCCACATTTGTTACACAGTATTTTCCTCAGGTATACCACACTGGAAATATTACATTGAAACAGTTTAAGGGGAGACAATAAATTGGGCAATATATCGCATAATCCCCCAAGAATTACATATAGATGGGGATGAAACCTCAGAGACTCTTTGGTTCTTGCCATTTTATCAACGGAGCCCAGGATAAATGACTGGGCTGCCTAAACCACCAAATGGGAATTTTAAATGTAGCCATTGTGTACATCATGGAAATATTGCTAACAATCATTCATTTGTACACCCTAGGAGTGGGAAAGATATCAAATTAATTGTACTGTAGTACTGAAGGAGTTATTTACCCCTTGTTTTGTCACTATGGAATTATATATGTTGGCCAGACAAAAAGAGCATTGAGACAGAGAATTGCAGAACAAAAGATAGCAATATGAACAAAGAATGAGAATTATGCCTTGGCCAAACATTTTAGGGAGACTGAGCAGGCATATGTGGCTGTAATGAACTTCATGGGAATAAAGAAAGTGGAACTGGACATTAGAGGTGGTGATCTGGTGAAAAAATTGCTAAAACATGAAGCATTCTAGATCACCACCATCAGAACAATTGCACCAAATGGACTAATGGATAATCTGCCTATGCATGTGTTTTAAATCTGTGCATCCAATATTTCTTTGTGTGGACTAGTTATTTAAACAGAGTATTTAATCAATGAATTTATTGTTTATTGAGTGTGTCTTTAGTTGTGAGCTGAAGTATTGAGGATATAGTTGGCACTTTGAATTATACTGCACTTTTGGAGGGGAGCAAGAGGTGCGGCTGCACGCTGGTCTTCTGAAGAGCAGATGACAGAGCATAGAGTTTAGGAGGTACAAACATCTGTTGGAAAAGGTATGTCATCATTGCCAGAGTGATTTGTCCTGCAGAATCAGTATCTTGTTTCATCTGCCTCTGCCTTTTCCCCCCAAGTGCAGAATGCAAGAAGTAGTGTAGCAAAACATTGGGGAAAACTGAAGGCAGCGTATCCCTTGGGGGAGTTGGGCATTGATATCGGGAGCTCGAAGAACAGAAGGTGTGGAGAACTGAAGGCTGAATGCCTGATTGAGGACAGAGGAGCAGAAGAACAGAAGGGTAGAAGAACTATGGGAACATCAAAAGCTAAAACTCTTGTAAAACTTTGGTAAACTAAAGAAAGTGGAGGACTTTGCCCTTGGTATTGGTTTTGGAGAGAGAGAGCCATGTTCCAGGAGCAGGCAAGGAAACCAAACTACTGACTAGCTGACTAAAAAGCTAGAAGTTTTCTTACTAATTGCCCTCCATCCCTCCCATCCACCCTCCCACCCTTAGCCAGTTCCACTTTTATAGGCATTGGATTTGACTGACAACAGAAACTTCTTGTTTAGCAGTAGGAAGGGAAGAAACACTGAAACACATACATTTCATCATCCTGGAAGGAAAAGAGTAGCTCTCCTTCCTCTAGTTTTAGAGGTCTGACTCTGATCAAGGAAGAAGAAGACTACTGAGAATACAGGAAGTTTCTGTCTCAGAACAGGAAGGGTGAGAGCTGTAAGGGCACATAGGCAGTAGGAAAGTAGGTGGAAAAATAAATAGAGGGAGGAGAAAGAAAGCATACAAAGCAACAGGAGATGGGCCACAAAATAAGATATAATGGGAGTGGTGCAGTGCAATGGCCGTGGGGTGGCAGTCTTCTGGGAGATCTTCTGGAGGCTGTGATGCTACCCTATTTGCAGGCACCTCTTTGGTGTGAGGAAGGAGGTTGCCTGCCTCCAGGCCAACCTGGCCAGGATTTATGAAACCTACTCCCCCACCCAGGGACCACCAGGGCCACCACTGCTGCTTTTGAGGTTTCCAAGAAGGAGGAGCAGTTGGACAAAGGTGGGCTCAGGGAGGGTGATGGTGATGGAACAGAGGTGCATCCCTCCAGTTGTACCTCTCCACAGTTCATATGCCATTCTAGTGGAGAGTGGTTCCTCTATGGAGGCACCTGCAGTGGAGAACAAGGAGGATGCTGGGAACCCCTATAAAGGAGACCAACAGGAGGGTGGCACAGGACCACAAATGGGAAGGAAACAACTCCTGGTGGGGGACTCAGTCATTGGGGGAAGAACTGGGGAGGGAGGGAGGGAAAGGAAGGTAAGGTGCCTTCCTGGCACCATGGCTTGGAGGGACAGGGAGTGAATCCTCAAGATCATGGGAGTAGCTGCATGGGGGAGGGAACTGGATGTCACTGTCCACGTAAAGACAAATTACCTGGCTGGGAATGAGATCAAGGCAGTGCAAGAGGAGTTTGTGGAGTTGGGAACAGGCCTTAGACAAGTAGTATGTACAGTAACCTTTGCTGAGGTGCTGTCTGTCTATGGCAAGGGTGATGCCAGGGTAATCCACACCATGGTATTCAATAAATGGTTGAAAAACTGGTGCAGAGCTCAGGGTTTTGCCTTCATTGGTGACTGGGGGTCCACTTGGAGGGATACAGATCTTTACTGGCTCGATGGTCTGCATCTGTCTGGGAGGGGAATAAGGATCCTAGGTGATAGGTTTAAATGCTTCACTGGCAAGCATTTAAATGAGCCAAGGTATGGAGAACTGAAAAGGAGCAGAGAAATCCCAGCCTTTCCCCACAAAACACAGTAGTTGGTGAGGCAAAGACCAAGGTAGAGAAGTCAATATGGAGCAGAACTGGGGTAAATGGAGAAAAAGGCAAAGGCAGTAAGGACAGGGATGGGGCTAAAAGGGGTAAGGCCATCATAAAATGAAGTGTGATGAGTACCAATGCCCATAGTCTGGGTAACAAGTTCCCTGAACTAGTGCCCTCAATGGAAGAGGGACTCCTGTATATTGTGGCAGTCACAGAAACATGGTACACAGAGAACCATGATTGGGATATCAACATAACAGGATGCACAATCTAAAGGAGGGACAAGGAGTATAAAAGAGGAGGAGGAGGAGTTCTCTATGTAAGGGAAGGGGTCAAAACAATGGAACTAAAGGGTAAACAGGGAATAGAGGAGGCACTGTTGGTCAACCTGGAGATAGGAAATAGCACAACAATCCACAAGGGTGTTGTATACAGACCCCCATCTCGGGGATAGGCAATGGACAAGGAAATAAGAGAAGGCATCCTTAAAATGGTAGAAAAAGGGGAGATATTGTTGATGGGGGACCTGAATATGCAGGTGTTAACTGGAGCACCTTTGCTACAGCCACATCCAAGAGCAGAGTCATTCCCAATGCCCTACAGGGGCATGTCTTAGACAGCTAGTGTTGGAACCCACTCGGGAGGGAGCAATTTTAGACCTGGTACTCTCAAATGAGGACGGAGAGAGGATCTTGGATTTAGAAGTGGGTAACCATCTGAGAACAAGCAACCACCAAACAGTGTGGTTCACGATAAGCACAGCTATTGAGTCATAGCCATACAAAAGCAAAAGTATTGGACTTTAAGAGGGCTGACTTTAGGAAAATGGGAGACTGCCTCTGAAAAGCATTAGCAAATGGGCAAGAAGAAGGGGTGGAGTAATAATGGAGAAAAATAAAAACAGCCATCACAGAGGCAACAAGCCTTTGTGTGAAGCAATCAACAAAACAATATGAAGGAAAAAAAAACACTATGGTTCTAAAAAGATGTGGCAGGGAAGGTTAGGGAGAAAAATGTAGCATTCAGGAAGTAAAAGGAAACACAGAAGGAGCAGGACAGAGAACTGTACCAGTTAAAGCAGAAGGAAGTGGGGAAGGTAGTCAGAATAGCAAAGGCACAAACTGAGGAAAAAATAACCAACTCAGTGAAGAAGAGGGATAAAACATGTTATAGGTACATCAGGGAGTGAAGAAAGACCAAGGGAGGGATAGTGAGGCTTAATAAAGGGAAGGGAGTGGGGAGAGGGTGACAGTGAAAAAGCAGGGATACTGAATGTATACTTCTGCTCAGTATTCACAAAAGAAGAGGAGGGGAGGTACCTAAACCAAAGAATAAAAGCACTCTGGATAGGGGGGTTGATACCAGTCCATTCACAAAAGAAAGGGTTTTGAAAGAACTCCTAAAACTGAAGGTGGACAAAGCAATGGGGCCTGATGGGATTCACCTCAGAATTCTAAAACAACTAAGGGGAGAACTAATGACACAACTGACTACCCTTTTTAACAAATCATGGGAGGATGGTGTGGTACCTGAGGACTGGAAGAAGGTGGATGTGATTCCCCTTCACAAATGTGGGAGCAAGACAGAGGCAGGAAACTACAGACCAGTTAGTTTGACCTCTGTGGTAGGAAAAATGATGGAATGACTTCTAAAGGAAGGAATTATTGAGTACCTAGAGGCCAGTGGGGCACAGGACCCAAGGCAGCATGGATTCACAGAGGGAAGGTCATGTCAGACAAATCTAATTGATTTCTTTGACTGGGTGACCAAAACAGTAGACAAGGGAGGGGCTGTGGACATGGCCTATCTAGACTTTCGTAAGACATTTGACACAGTCCCACACAAAAGATTAATAAACAAATTAGCCAGCCTTGGACTGGATCCCAGGGTTGTAACCTGGGTAAAACATTGGCTGGACAACAGGACACAGAGGGTAGAAGTAAATGGAGTCCACTCAAAAGAAAGGAGGGTTACTAGTGGGGTACTGCATGGTTCAGTACTGGGACTGGCCCCTTTTAATGTCTTTATAGGTGACATTGCAGAGGGACTGCAAAAGAAAGTATGCCTCTTTGCAGAGGACACAAAGATCTGTGGCAGGGTTGATAGACAGAGGTGATGGAATGGATGAGAAAGGACTTGACAAGGTTGAAGGAATGGTCAAAGTATGGCAGCTTAGATTCAATACAAAGTAGTGCAAAGTAAAGCACCCAGGAAACAAAAAGCCAGGAGTAGAGTACACACTGTGGGGGAAGGTAATGACAACAACAAAAATGGAAAGGAAAGTGGGGTAGTTATATCAGATGACTTAAACACAGGCAAGCAATGTGAGAAGGAAGTAAGGAGGGCTGGGGGAAAGTGGGATGCATAGAGAGAGGCATCACCAGTAGAAAAGAGGAAGTTGTTATCCCTATGTATAGACAGTTGGTGAGACGCCATCTGGAATACTGCATGCAGTTCTGGATACCTCATCTCCACATGGACATAGACAGGATGGAGGCAGTCCAGAGGAGGGCAACTCAAATGGTGCAGGGTCTGCACCAGAAGCCATATAAAGAGAGACTAAAGGAGCTTAATATGTATACCTCGAGGAAAAGAGGGGAAGGGGGGACATGATAGAAACTTTTAAGTACCTCAAGGGAATCAGTAAAATCCAAGAGGGTAGCATCTTCAGAAAAAGAGATGTGCAAGAACAAGGGGGCACAATTTGAAGATAGAGGGAGAATGACTCAGGGGCAATGTAAGGAAGTATTTTTTCACACAGAGGGTAGTGGATGCATGGAACAGCCTTTCTGAGGAGGTTGTGGGTTCAAAAACAGTGGCGCAATTCAAGAATGCAGTGGAAAGACATAAAGCAATTCTTCTGGGGGGTAGTAGGAAGTAGGCTATTGGTTATCTACGATCTACAGCTTATCCAATAGGTAGGGAAATGGGTAGACTGGGTGGGCCAAGCAGTCCTTACCTGTCATCAAAGTCTATGTTTCTGTGTTTCCTCAGAGGCGGAGCATGCAAGGACACCAGCAATGGCATTACGCACATTCCTGTGTGTGCACCCCATCAGGCATCTGCTCTGCCTCTTGCCCCTGTTAGTTGCAGTGTCAGTGTGCCAGCCTCCAGCCACTGCTAGGGGCCAGGCATGCACTGACGTATGGCCACCACCTCCCCAGAGAAGGAGAGCTGTTCCTAGGATACTCAATGCTTCTCCTCCCCTGCTAACCCTCGTCAGCCCACACTAGCTACCAAACATGGGTTGCCAGCATGGTGTGAGGTGTGGCATCCAGTGCCTCAACCCTCAATACCACCAGGCTGGGATATTTTTTATCAGTATTTATGATTATTTGTGATACAGATAGTATAAATTGAAATTTTAATTTAAATACATTTAAAGTTTTCTCTCCAGGCAGTCACATGATTCTATGGGTTAAAGCACATGCATGGTGTTCTAACCTCAGATGTGCTATTTTAACCATATTTTGGAAGCAGCCACAGTTAGCTGTAGGTATGCTGTGAGTGGGTTTCAAAGTTGACTTGAATTGTGTCCTCTGACTTCCCAGCTTGGAAAGTTTAGGAGACAGATTTCAGATAAAAGTTGAAACAGCAAAGAGGTTTCAGGTGTGTAGCTAGCAAAGAAGGGAAGCCAACACTAAGTAAACTACAGGCAATAATGGATAAACAGCTAAAGCAACAAAATAGAAAGTAAAAATTTTAAATCACATTAGCAATAGTTACCAATAGTTATAAAAATAATATACATATCTGAGACTGTAGTACAAATAGCACAGGGGTTGTATACAGACCCACATGTCAGGGGAAGGGAATGGACAAAGATATGATAGAAGGTATACTTAGGATGGCCAAGAAAGGGGAGATATTGTTGATGGGGGACCTTAATATGCCAGATGTTAACTGGAGCACCTTTGCTACAGCCACATCCAAGAGCAGGGTCATTCTCGATGCCCTTCAGGTGGCATGCCTCAGACAGCTAGTTTTGGAACCTATTTGGGAGGGAGCAATCTTAGACCTTGTACTCTCAAATGGGGACAGTGAGAAGATCTCAGATCTAGAAGTGGGTAGCTATTTGGGAACATGTGACTACCAAACAGTGTGGTTCACAATAAACTCAGCTACAGAGTCAAGCCATACAAAAGTGAGGATTCTGGACTTCAGGAGGGCTGACTTTGTCAAGATGGGAGAGTGTCTTAGAAAAGCACTAACAAACAGGCTAGAAGGAGGGGTAGATCAACAATGGGGAAATATCAAAACTGCCATCACAGAGGCAACAAACCTTTGTGTGATGCAAATAAACAAATCAAAATGAAAGAAAAAGCCACAATGGTTCTCAAAAAAGGTGGCAGTGAAGGTTAGGGAGAAAAAGACAGCATTCAGGAAGTATAAGGAAACATAGAAGGATCAGGACAGAGAACTGTACCAGTTAAGGCAGAAGGAAGCAGAGAGGGTAGTCAGAATAGCAAAAGCACAAACTGAGGAAAAGATAGCTAACTCGGTTAAGAAGGGGATAAAACCTTTTATAGGAATATCAGGGAGCATAAAAAGACAAAGGGAGGGACAGTGAGGCTGAATAGAATGGATGATGGGTGGGCAGAGAGTGAGAGTGAAAAAGCAGGGATACTGAATGAATACTTCTGTTCAGTACTCACAAAAGAGGAAGTGGGGGAGGTGCCTAATCCAATTAACAGAAGCACTCAGGAGAGGGGGGTGGATCCCAGTCCTTTCACAGAAGAAAGGGTTCTGAAAGAACTCCTAAAACTGAAGGTGGACAGAGCAATGGGGCCAGATGGAATTCACCCCAGAATTCTAAAGGAATTAAGCAGAGAACTAGTGACACCACTGATTACCCTTTTTAACAAATCATGGCAGGATTTGGTGGTTTCTGAGGACTGGAAGAAGGCCGATGTGATTCTCCTTCACAAAAGTGGGACCAACACAGAGGCAGGCAACTATAGACCTGTCAGTTAGACCTCTGTGGTAGGGAAAGTGATGGAATCACTTCTGAAGGAAACAGTTGTTGAGTACTTAGAGACCAGTGAGGCACAGGACCCAAGACAGCATGGGTTCATAGCGGGAAGGTCATGTCAGATGAATCTAATTGATTTATTTGACGGGGTGACCAAAGTAGTAGACCAGGGAGGAGCTGTGGACATGGCCTACCTAGACTTTCGCAAGGCATTTATCACAGTCCCACACAAAAGATTAGTAGTCAAATTAACCAGCCTGGGAGTGGGTCCTAGGGTGGTAGCCTGGGTAAAACATTGGCTGAACAACAAGACACAGAACGTAATTGTAAATGGAGTCCACTCTGAAGAAAGAGGGGTTACTAGTGGGGTACTGCAGGGTTCAGTATTGGATCCAGTCCTTTTAATGTTTTTATAATTGGCACTGCAGAGGGACTGGAAGGAAAAGTATGCCTCTTTGCAGATGACACAAAGATCTGCAACAGGATTGATACACAAGGAGGCATGGAAAGGATGAGAAGGGACTTGGCAAGGTTGGAGTAATGGTCAGAAGTATGGCAGCATGGATTCAATGCAAATAAGTGCAAAGTAATGCACCTGGGAAACAAAAACCCAGGGGAAGATTACACAATGGGGGGAGGTAGTAACAACAACAAAAATGGAAAGGGACCTGGGGGTAATCATATCAGATGACCTTAAGGTTGGCAAGCAATGTGAGAAGGTAGTAGGGAGGGCTGGGAGGATACTGGGATGTATAGGGAGAGGTGTCACCAGCAGAAAACAGGAAATTATTATCCCCCTGTACAGACAGTTGGTGAGACCCCATCTGGAGTACTGCATCCAGTTCTGGAAACCCCATCTCTGCAAGGACATAGACAGGATGGAGGCAGTTCAGAGGAGGGCAATTAAAATGATGCAGGGTCAGCAAGAGAAGCCATACGAGGAGAGACTAAAGAAGGTTAATATGCATACCCTTGAGGAAAGGAGGGAGGGGGGGATATGATAGAAATGTTTAAGTACCTCAGTGGAATCAACAAAGTCCAAGTGGGTAGCATCTTTCAGAAAAAGAGATGTGCAAGAACAAGGGGACACAATTTGAAGATAGAGGGGGGACGGCTCAGGGGCAATGTGAGGAAGTATTTTTTCACAGAAAGGGTGCTGGATGCATGGAACAGCCTTTCTGAGGAGGTTGTAGTGTCTAAAACTGTGGGAGAATTCAAGAATGCATGGGACAGACATAAAGCAATTTTTGTGAGGGGAAGGAAGAAATAGGCTGTTGGTTAAATAGGATCTGCAGCTTATCCTCTAGGTAGGGAAATGGGCAGACTAGGTGGGCCAAGCGGTCCTTATCTGCCATCAAAGTCTATGTTTCTATGTTTCTAGTGCATAACCAATACAGTGTTAAAAAAATAAGACAGAAAGAAAAACTGATGTTATTGGGTCCTAAATTCAATGACTTGTGGGTATAATTTGGTATAATCTATAAATTGATATTACTATTCACTACTGAGTGCACTAAAAGGAAAAGGTTAAGTAATAGAGTAGAGTGATTTATGGCTTGTTTGAGAGTTGCTTTTATGCCATCTTGTTTCATTAACATTTTAGTGCCTAAATCAGTCTCTGATTATGGGAAAGATCACCAAGTGTCATTCTGAGTGGTACTAGTACTTGTACTGGCCTTCTTGATATACAACTCTACAAAAACTATATTAGGTATTAACAGATTTGCAAACACATTTGCAAACAATTCTTTTTACAGCTCAGTACCAATGTTATAAGGCAAAAGTAAATGCCACATTGTTATATGCCTCTGAGATATGGGGTCCATTTTGTAATATTAAGGACATAGAAGTGGTGCAGAATCAGGATTTAAAAAATCTGCTGGTGGTTCAAAAGTCTACTCTTAATGCTGCCATATGAGCAGACACTGCAACATTATCATTGACCACGAGATTTTTAAAAATATCTATTACTTTTTGGAAGAAAAATAAGACTATCCCACTCAAATGGGTTACTATTCCAGTGTTGGTTGGATACACAACAAAGTTCACCTCTGCATTGTAAAAGTGTGCTTGGTAAACTCAACCAAATGTTAAACAAAAATGGATTACCATACAATAGTAAGTTTTATAAACTAACAGAGATAAGGAACTTCACTGAATTAGCAATACAAAGAATAGTTAATAGTTCTATACAAATTGCAGTTACAAAGGATACTTGGGAATACACCAATCTTAAAAAAAATTTACAAAACTTTGAGGTGGAGAAATATCTCCTGCTGTGTTAAAATGTAGAACATAGAAGGGTTTTAACTAAATTAAGGTGGGGTATATTGACTAATAGATGGTGAATGGGTAACCTTGGAGAACAGGGTTATCCATGTATTTGCTCAGAGAACTATAAAATAAGCACAAAGCATCTGTTGTTGGAATGTAATGAAATAAAAGAAGAAATGGAGATATATTACTCAAAGTTTTAAAAAATCTTGAAAAATTTGAAACTGCCACTCAAATGAGACTAATTTTAACAACAGATAGTAGAGTAGGGGTATTTGTTCTTGAAAACTTTGCACATAAAGCTCTGATAAAATTTAAATTGTAATATACCTGGATAGGACAGAAATTTATTTAAAATTCAGTTATCAAGTTAAATGTAAGAGATACATAGGTATTTTAAATTAATTGTTTTTAACAATGTGAATCTGTACTGTAAAATGGATGATACCTGTAAATGAATGTTCCATATTGGTAATTGTTAGAGCTGTGCAGAATATAAAATTCTGCCCACAGAATACCTTCCGAATGACCATTCTAATTCCATGGAATTGCACTGAATTTTCATTAAATTTCTGTGGAAATTCGCACAATTTTAAATTTCAGTTATAGCACTATAATTTTAAAAGTATGCAGCACATCACACCAAATGTTTGAAAGTAAATAGTACCATATGTCGTACAAGAGTGTACCAAATTTATGAACTGTACGTTGAAAGGGGGCAGAGTTATGGGTGTCCAAACATTTAATCACAATTTTATTTTCAGTTAATTTTCAGTTAGTTTGAGGTCATTTTAAAATTTCTTATCCAAATTTCCCCACAATATCAGGATTTAGAGAAGCACATAGAATGTGTATATGCAGTATGTTTTAAGTTTCAAGTCTCAGTGAGAGCTAAGTTTTAGGTAGCCAAATATTTTGCCAAATTTTTGATTTCTGTAATTTTAGTATAACTTTGATAGTATTCAATGAAATGCTACAAAACTTAACAGGTATACAGGTTATCACTTCATTTATGTATGCACATAGTTTCAGATTTCTAGCCACAAATGGGTCTGAATTATAGCCTGCCAAATATATTGCCAACATTAAAATTTCGGTTAGTTCCCACTAATTTTAAAACTGCATATTCAAATTTAGCCAGCGTTAAAACATTTAAGCTACTATACCACATGGTCATTTCTGAAAAAGTTCACATTTTCATTTTTAATTGGGACTGAATTAAAAGTAATCAAACTTTCACAACATTTAAAGATTCAGTTTTGCAAGAATGTAAACTACAAATTTATAAACCTCACAAACGTTAAAACTAGAAAGTGCTATACCATTACATTTGTCAGGTTCTTATACCTTACAAGGAGACCGTGTGTGCCAATTTTATTAATTGCTTGCTGTGAGAAATTGCTAAATAACATGTGGACTTAAAGTTAAGTCCCATGAGTCTTTGTGAAAATTATAGAATTTCATGAAAAATTCCTTAAAATTTGCATTTTCTAATTTCTCTCAGCCTTATCTTGGGATTCTAATTAAAGGATAGGGGTATAAGAGGCAGGTAGTGCAGAGGGTCACCAGGTTCTGGAGTTAGAGGCACTGTTTTGCCAAGAAATGGACAGCTGAGCTGGATAGCACAACAGTGGTAGACCCCCAGGTTGGAGCAAGGAAGCACATAGTGTCAACAATTCCAACCTGAATGCAGGATATTTAAGGATTACATTCAGTAAATTTATTATCCAGGAAGCCTGGTGTATATGCAAGTCTAGGACTTAGAGGTACTCAAAAATATGTAGTGGGGGAAGACAATGTCTTGGGCAGCAGGAAGAAGGAATTCTGGCTATTCCAACAGGGTAGGTCAATAGGAAAAGGAGTAGGTGACTCATGTTTTAGGGGAGTTTGTCACTGTAAAGAACAAAAAGGATATCAGTGGGATCAGTAGTTCTACTGAGTCAATCTGGCTATGTGGGGGGGGCAGTCACCCAGAGAGGAACAGCAGGACTGCAAAAAGCTCAGCCCAGCTCATCAAATTAAGTAGTGATATGCTTATTGTTAGTGTTAAATTCTGCAAAAGAAAATTCTGGATGCTTCATCTACAGTATATGCTATCAAAAATATGTGAGAAAATGTTGCTAATCATTTTTTTTCTTCTGCAAAATTAAAACTGCTTAACCAATTTATCTAGTTGTGTTAGACACCAGGATACACTGGCTATCAATACGCAAGTCAGATGTTTACTCTGCGCATGCAAAAGTAAAGAAGTTACAAACATCCACATGTTTGATAGTTTTTACAATGTTTTGCAAATATTCACATAATAAAATTTTGAACCCTGTAACTTAAAAATCTCATCTAATTATGACCATAGTTAGATAGTTCTATAAGCATAACAAAAAGGTTATCCATACTAATTTACATATGCCTAGCTCCAAAGGTGCCTGAGTTATATGGAGAGGAATGTGTTTCATGACATTTCCTAAAAAAAAATGACAGATTTTGAGCACATATATTTTTGAGACAATGTATCATATGGTCATGAAATCTGCCACACTGTCAGAACACCTATCATCAAGACATCATGCCAAATTTAAGTTCCCTGACCCAATAGATGGTTAAGGTATAGGCAGATCAAAATGTTCATGAAATCTTGCACTAGGAATAAAATGACAACATTTGAGCACCTATAATTTTGCAGCTATCCATCCTAATTTCCAGATATTTGGCATGTTAGTGGCCATTGACTCAAAGAGTACACGTTCCAGATTTCAGAGGTATAGCTTGAACAGTGGCTAAATTTTAAAAATTCCTTGAAATTCTGCAACATTTCACAGAATTTTGCAAAGTTTCATAAAAAATCCATGAATTCAGAATGTTCCCATTCTGCACATCTGTAGTAATTGTGTGTAACAATTTATACACACACATATATATATATATATATATGTATATATATATATACACATACACACACACACACACACACACACACACACACACACACACACGCTTGATCTAATAAAAACTGAACTGACCTGATACTGCACTTTTGAATAAATTTGTACTTTGGGCAGGTAGCACTAACACTTGTGTGGTGCACTATCACTTTCAGGTGTATGTTTTTAACCAGTATCTCCACTAGAGACCGACACTCTGATAAAGATGTCATAATGATATTGAAATGTCAGTCATGTGGGTGATGGGCTCCAGGAAGCACAATAATTGGCAGGTGTTTAAGCAAGTTGTATTATGGCAAAACTACATGGTAACCACCTTAGCAAGGGAATTTTGTAAACCTGGATTAAGCCCAGAGATACAAATATTTTTAGCTGCTGCAATTGAAACAAAAATTCAAGTTGAGCATGTGAAACATTTTAGCAAACTGTTTTTTTGTGAATAGCCAACCTGCCCACTATTGTGGTTCAGTGTGGATGTTGTGAAAGCTTGAAGTCTTGTTATGTGCACTCCCTACTTGTTTTCTAAGATGAGTCACTGCAATTGTGTTTGACTGAAACCAGTCACTTGACATATTTTTTTAACCCTGCAATAAAGAATCCCATCCATTGATATCTGTGGTGCTCACCCACTTCACAACTACACACCCCACCCTGACCCCCACTCAGCAGACATAGACCCACTCCCCCTACACCACTCACTCACTCACCGAAAGAAGGCCCACTGCCATAAATCCTCTCTGCACGGAAACATGTCCACATGCTTTAATTCTGACTAGAAACTGACTAAAACAAGTTAAGTGCAGTCATTTTATTTTCAATCTGTTTTGAACATTTACTCATAACTTAGTAATTTTTTAATACCCCCCCTCCCCAGATTTTCAATACGGTGATTTGTGTACCTCACCTTATGAACAAGGGAGGTGACATTTTTCAAATCTGGACCAAAGGGTGAGTTAACACTCACTCCACAAAATTCTCTTTCAGGTGAGATTTGAAAAATTTCACCTACCAGGTTCTTGAAGTGGGTCATAAGAAGACGATGTTGAAAATTTTGGGTCAGAATATCAGCATACTACAAAGTAATGGAGGTATGCTAAAACAGTTCAATGCTCACTCATAAATTTGGTAATTTTCAATATTGTAACTCCAAATTTTCAACATAGCAATTTTTTACACCACCTCATGAACATGACAGGTGCCATTTTTCAAATTCTAGCCAAATCATATTTTCACACTGGTGGCACGAAATGACATTTTGGCCAGTATTTTATAATGACACATACAGTATGTTCAGCATTGGGAGGGGTGTCAGAAAAAGACTATGGTAAACATCTGGGGTCAAAATGTCCGAACAATTTATGAAGAAACATGTTTTGGGTCAGAAACAGGTGCAGGGTCAGCTGTTGGTCCAGTATATAGCACCCTATGTTCCTGTAGTGGTGACTCCAGTTTGAGTATGAACTCAGGAAGCCAGCTTGGCTGCCTGAGTATAGGGACTGACACTATTGTTCACCAGTGCTCCTAACCTGGGAAAGGATTGTGCAGTGTTCTTCTGCACTGATAACATCTTGTGGTGGCATGGGGAGTCTTCCATCACAAGGGGTTGATGTGCAAGTTAAGGATTGACAGTGCCACATAATTTTTAAGAAAAGTACTGTATGTGAATATGAAAAATTAGGCTTGAAATATCTCCACTATTCTGTTTATTCTATTTTGGGTTAGTCTGCTCTGGACTTGCAAGAATGAGGATACAATACCACAATCACAAAAAGAAGGGCAATTCATTGCAAAGATTTATGTTAATGTAGACATTAGGGTTAAAGAACGCATCATGCCCAAAGTACTGAATTGAGAAACATTATGGATTTAAGATCTTTTTATTTATTTATTTATTAAATTTCGGAATTACAACCTTTGAGTCAAGGACTCCTTTGCAAAGGCTCCATGTCAGGACAAACAAACAGATTATGATAGACAATGGTTTACACATGTGCACAAGCATCAATGCTTAATGTTACAAAGTGTTGCTTTACAAGTTAACAACAGACCTTTACAGAGAGTTGCAATGCTTTGTTGTTTACAGCCCTGGGCAGGATAAGCATCCACCAAATGGTGTGTGGGCAGTCTTTCCACTTTCTGAGTCTACATTTGAGGATAAGGGAATACTAGGGGTTAATTAGTACCCTGCGTCGAGGGAGGATAGATACTCAATTGCAGCTGCATTTCTCTGAGGCTAAAAGGTGTCTCATGGTTTTGGTTTTAAATTGGCCTAAGGTTGGCACCAGGGTTATAGTAGGTGGGAGTTCGTTGAGCCAGGAGGGTGCACGGTAGCTGAAGGATCTTTGGCCTAGCGCAGTCCTTCGGTAGGGGACATGGATAGGCACGTTTGTTTGGTGCCTTGGGGTGCTCCTGCGGTGTTGGTTTGTATTAAGGAGTGTAGGCCGAGGGTGCAGTTTCAGCAGGATTTTCTTAGCCTGGAGACAGGTATGGTATTTAAGCCTTCCTTTAAAGGTCAGCCAGTTCGCTAATTTGAAGAGGTCGCAGGTGTGGGTTAGGTGGTGGCTTCCGGTGATCAATCGGCTAGCTTTGTTGAGGGCAAGGTCGATGTGCTTCAATGCAGTTGGGTCAGCAGTCCCGTAAATTATTATTCCGTAGTCAATCAAGGATATGACCGAGCTGGACACTGCCAGATGAAGGGCGTGCGGTGGGAGGCATTGTCTATGCCTATAGAGAATCCCTAGTCTTGTGTTTAGTGAGGAGGACAGTTGGTTGATGTGTGTGTGGTAGGTGAGAGATGAGTCTACGGTGATGCCTAAGTATTTGAAATCCGTGACCTGGTCAATTAGGAGGCCCTGGTTGTTGGTGATGTTTAGGTGGGCTCTTACATGGGGGCTTTGCCGGTGCCCAAAGATCATGGATTTTGTTTTGGTGTGGTTTAGTATTAGCCTGTGGTTTGTGAACCAGTCTTCTAGTTCGTGGAAGGAGGTTTGCAGCTTGTGTTGGAGGGAGTCAAGGGAGTTGTCTTTCCAGAAGACTACTGCGTCGTCTGCATAGAGCAGAAGTTTCCCATTGCAAGCTTTGGGGATGGAGTTCAGGAAGAGAGTGAATAATAGGGGGCCTAGGATAGATCCTTGGGGTACACCTGATAGGACCAGGGTTTTAGTGGATAGGGAGGTATTGATTTTAACCTGTTGAGTTCGGCCTGTTAGATAGTTCTTGAACCAGGTTAAAGTGCCTGGTGCAAGGTTGAAGGAGGGGAGTAGGTATAGAAGCAGGTCATGGCTGACAGTATCAAATGCTTTGGTTAGGTCGATGAAGATTGCTCCAGCAATATCACCCCCATCAAGAGCCTCGTGCACATAGGATGTGAATTCTAGGAGTGCTGAGTTGGTACTGTGTCTGTGTCTGAAGCCATGTTGTTCTTGGCAAAGCAGGGAGTGCTCCGTGAGGTACTCCATGATTTTGTCTGATACGATTCTTTCTAGGGCTTTTGATAGAGGGGGGAGTAACGTGATGGGCCGGTAATTACCTGGATCCGTAGGTCACCTTTTTTTAGGATAGGTGCAATAATACCCCTTTTCCATAGTGCAGGGAATTGCCCTAGGCGGAGTGAGAGGTTGAAGATCTTGGTGATGACCAGAGGTCGACAGTTTCAGTGTCGACCGCCGTTAAAGTGACACTGTTATATCAGCTGCATTTGCAGTCAGCCTAATGGCAGTCACAGTCTACCATGTGTTCTTCTCCCCCTAACTCTCCATGTGGGGGTAGTGCCCCCTGCACCACCCCACTTAAAATAATCAACTCTGAGTCAGAGTTGATTCACCTAGGGGGTACAAATCCCTGAATGTCAGGGTCCAGCATTGACACTACAGTGACCTGGCACTGTTGCCACTGTAGTGTTGGCCACTGTAGAAATGTAGCTTTTTTTTGTTGACTGGGTAAGTGCACTAGACAAATTCTGCCTATTTTTGGGCACAACCCGGTGGAGGGGGCTACACATGAATGCCAACTGACTTTGAACCAGATTAAGCTGTTGGTGGTATTTTAGTGAATGGGGGGAAATTTGACCAGGGCACTGGGGAAATTCCCCTACTCAGCAGTAGGGGAAACCTCTGGCCGTTTCATGATGGGCGAGTCAGTCTCTGGGCTGATAAGCGAGGAGAAGGATGTGAAGCAGGTCGGGAGTTGGTGTCCTCCTCAGCTAAGGTGCTTACGAAGACTGAAGAATTTTTTGATGCAACGACTAGTATGTCTTTACCTGGCACAGCAGAATCAGCACAAATGGAGATGAGCAATTCTGGGGACTTGCCTCATGAAATCACGGGCGAGAAGCACAATGGTGAAGAAAATAGAGCAACAGAATCTACCTTGCAGCATCTTTTACTGCAGAAAGATGTATTATTTCAGCAGAGGAAACAGGAGTTGCTAAAATTCTTCTCTCCACCAAACAAGGATCAGAGAGGAGTCCCGAGCTTGCATACGGGACAGCAGCTACCGAAGGTTGCCCTGGAATCCAACCACACCGAGGCAAGGAGTGAATTAGACACTGTATTTTGAGGAAAGGATTGCGGTCAATCTACAGCTGCCACATTTACTTTTTCCAAGTCCGAGGGGATTCATCCTAAAGACCAGATGAAAATTAAAGGTACGACTAGTAAATTACGATGGGCAGATGTACCGCCTACAGATGACAGTTCTTGGTCGGCAGAAGAATCCTTTAAAGCGGCTGGGTGGGTTTGCTCACCAGACATGAATAAATGGATCTCGGGCTTTGCCCCAATTAAGATAACAGGGGTTTCAATGCCACTGAATGTTTCTTCTACTCCAGCGAGTAAAGAGGGTGACACTCAAGGTATTACTGTTGACTCTGTTCAAACATTGGCAGATTTGTTAATATCTGAAGGGGAGAACTTGATTTCACCTTTGGCATTACCAACAGAATTAGACCTGACACAGCACCCGGTTTTAGTGACAGTGCAGAACATAGTAGAAAGAACAGCTATGCAGGACAATTTAGAAGATCCTATGAGTGACTTTTCTGCTTTTTCAGACATTCCTAAGAACATGCCAGCTGAAATTAGGAATAGGCCTGTACCTTTAGAGGAGGAAGGTTTCTCACGTCCTTCCTCAGAACAAAATAAAAAATCTTATGCTTTTTTTTCCCCAATACTGTTTACCCTGCCAAAAGGTACAATGCAGTTAGACTAATATATAAGGGAGGTTTAGAAATGTTTCCGGATAGGGTCTATGTAGGCAAAATGTTGTTAAAAGACAGTTTGCATTTCACTGTTACAGATTTGTATGCTCTTATACATGTGTCTGGAGAAAATGTGTTTGATATTAGTTTTAAGTTGGGGAGTGGATTAGACAAATTTTCGGCCCGGTATCATCAAGTCAAAAATTCACCACTGTGGGCCCCCTTTGAAGTCATCCCTTTATCTAGGCCAGTGCATAAAACTATCACTGTTTTATTCAGGAATGAGGGGGTTAGTGTTGTTGATTTACTCTTTTGGTTAAAGCAGAGATGTACTGTGACAGATAACCCTGAAGCTATATTTGATACAGAGGGAATCTGGACAGGAGGGTGGCGAATCTGTAATTTTGAGAACAGAGGAAGAAGGGGTTCAACATTTGCCTAATTGTTTTTTCTTAGGAAGGGACAGAGGGGTTCTTTTTTATCCTGGACAACCAAAGATGTTATAAATGTGGCCAAGAGGGTCACATAAGTAATACATGTGATAGGACTAAATGTACAGTTTGTCATGAGGTTGAACATACTAGTGGTCAGTGCAAGAGTAGAGTAAAATGTAATCTGTGTGGGAATGAGGGTCACTCGTATGTAGCTTGTCCTGAAGCTGCACAGGAAAAATTCTTCATCGGATAGTGTTGAACAAAGACTTCTGATCACTATAGCTCAGAAAAAATACAACAAGCAAAGGACAGTTTAAAAACCCTTAGTCTTTAGGCTAAAAAATTAGAATGCCAAGGCATAGCAGAGGACTTTTTGGAGATAAGATACTAGACTCTGACCTAGACGTAAGGGGTGATGTTTCAACTCCTAGTGTGGAAATGGAAATCAAAGAATCTGGAGAAATAGAGGTAGACGTATGTCCTGGGGAAAATTTGAGTTCCAAGGCTTCCATGCCCCCCCCCCCCCCGGACGATGATAATAGAGAAAAAAGGATGTCTACTAGAAGACGTCCAGCTTGGTCTCAGCCAATACCCAAAGTCCCAAAACTGTTCCACTTGAAATTTTTACTAGATACCAAGCTTTATTTGATGGTAAGGCCTCAGATAGTGAATCAGTGGGATCCTCCTTAGAATCTAATACACAAGAAACTTTGTTAGAGGGACAACAATCTGAGAAAGAGAAAATAGAACCTGGGGAAAAAATCAAAGAGGGAAAGTTAAGAAAAAACAGAGAAGGTAGCTTGTACTTCCACACTTATAACGTGTTTAGCACCATCACTTAAAATTCTAACTTCAGATATTAATGGCATAAAACATAATTGCAAAAGAGATGCAGTTTTCCATCTTTTACAAACATACCCCCTTGGGGTTTTTCTTATCCAAGATATAAGATTACATACTATTACAGAAATTACAAAAGGAACTAAAGAATGGTTCACAGGAACTTCTTTTTGGTCTATAGGTACAGAGAGATGTTCAGGGGTAGGTATTTATTTTCACCAGTTACAACCTACCGTTGTTAAGCTTTTGGATTTATTGCCGAGTAGGGTATTATTACTTGATTTTAGGATTGGGAATGTGTCTTTTTGTATTATAAACATCTATGCCCCACAATTAAAAGCAGATTGTACAGCTATTTTTTAACAAATTAGCCCTTACCTTCATACAGCTCAGAATGTAATGTTGGGTGGAGATTTCAATTGTGGACTAAGTAAACTAGATAGGGGATTGAATACAAAAACAGAGAAAATATTTGGATACATATCAGCTTTAATCAAGGCAGTTCATATCGTCAATTTAAAAGATGCTTTGCTAGAACACGGGGAAAAAAGGGATAAAACTTTTTTAAAAGGAATTTATCTACGAGAATTTTTTTTTTTTTTACATCTAAGTCAATACATATTCAAAAATTATCAGTAGATTTGGTGGAATATTCAGACTATAAACTTTTATATATTGATTGTGGTTCCCCAGAGGTAGTAATTGGTCCAGGGTATTGGAAGCTTAACTGTAAGCTTTTATTGGAAGCTTTTTGCTTACAAAATATCACATATTTTCTTATCTGTAAAAAGTCCTTGTTTGAATTATATGAGGACCCAGTTAATTGGTGGCTGGAAGTTAAAACTGAGAGTAGGGCCGTTCTCATGTCCAATAGCAAACATTTAAAATGTGGAGATTATGTGACTTATTTAAATGATGGAAAACAGTTACAACACCTGTACACACTTTCACAAACAACAACACATAATTTCACAGATCAAATAGCACATATAAAACAGAAGATGTTAGTGTATCATGAAAAATTAACAGAAGACCTTAAACGACAAAAACAATAGGGGATACAGGGCACTTTTGAGAAAATCTGTCCTCTCATTAGAAACCAAGAGCGGATTAGAAAGAAAGTGATGGAGGCACTTTATGACACACAGGGGAAGGTTCAAACTTCTAATTCTAATATTTTGAACATTGTGTCCCATTATTCAAAAGCTTTGTTTCAAAAGTCTTAAAATGAATGTTTTTATTTTGACCCCCTATTTCAGAAATTAGAAATCCCTGCACTTTCTCAAGATCTGGTAGGTGATTTGATTAAACCCTTTACTACACTAGAAGTATTGGACACCATTAAATCACTTGCAAAAGGAAAATCTCCTGGACAGGATGGATTAACCTCAGAACTTTATGACATTTTAGGACAGGAAATTCTGAATGAACTCACTATAGTTTATAATGCTATCTTACAAAAAGACATGATACATTTAGACATAGCATCTGGGGTTCTCATTTTTCTGCATGAAAAAGGGGACAAAAAAGATTTGTCTAATTGGAGGCCCATCAGTCTCCTAAATAATGATTTCAAAATTTTGACAAAAATGCTAAATAAAAGGTTGCTGACAGTTGCTAAATATGTACTAACACCAGTTCAATCTTGTACAGTACCTGGCACTAATATTATGGACCAATTGATTTTATTGCGAGAAGTATTTGATAGACACAACTTATCTACATTACAAGGTTATGTATTATCTTTGGATCAAAAACAGGCTTTCGACAATGATAATCATAGTTTTTTATGGCAAACCTTATTACGCTATGGTATACCAATCACCTTTGTAAAATAGTTACAAGCTCTATATAGAACTGCCATGGTGAGGCCTTGTGTAAATGGTTTTATTGGTCCTTATATACATATTCAAAAAGGGGTTAGACAGGGATGTCCAATAAGTCCCCTGTTGTATGTCTTTAGCATTGACCCCCTCTTAAGGTTACTCAATTCAGAAGTAGAGATTAGGTCTCTACATTTGTCATGTATATATGTCCCATTCAAAGCCATGGCCTATGCAGATGATGTAGTAATACCTGTAGGAGATGTTAGCTCTGCTGAAAAGGTGGTAGATATATGTACTAAATATGGTACTTACTCAGGTACCTGTTTAAATCTTCATAAAAGTACAGGAAAGCCTTTGGGTACTTGTGAAAGTTTCCGGGATAATATAGCTGGAATTTCAGTTGCGTCAGGCAGTGTGGAAACCTTAGGGATAGATTTTGGAGGAACACAAATGGATATTGATAATTGGGATACTAAAATACAGATTGGGGCATGGCTGGTACAATCCTGGAACCAAAGGAAGATGAGCTTTCAGAAAAGGGTGTATCGCATTAAAACCTATCTTATACCTATATTCATATTTATTAGTGCAGTTTTTCCTGTTCCTAAATCGAGAGAAGCAAGACTTTACAGCCTTTTTTTTTTTCAATCATTTTGGGGAAGCAAACCAAATCCAATTAAATGTAATATTCTTTATCTACCAATAAATCAAGGGGGACAAAATATGATTAATCCTTTAATTTTCTTTTTTTTGTCAATTTTTGTATGCAAAGTTAAAACCTTTACTTATGCAGACAGATAAGTGTTGGGGCGATATCCTTAAACAAACAATCTCTCCATGGTTTTTTGATTGGGAGAAGGATCAGTTAAAAAAGATTAAAAACCAGACTTGGGCACCTACATATTTAAGAGAAGTTTTTGTTAAACTTAGAATATGGGGACTTAAGAGGGAAAGGATCTTATTGCAAACTAAGAAACAGCTATGCATGTATATATGTGAAACTCATTTTAGAGAGAGAGAGAGACACCTTTCCTAAATGTCCTTTACAAAATAAGAAAGTCATTCTGGAGTTTGTTGCAGAAAAAAGGATCACTTAAATTTAAAGATATACATTGGTTAACATTTCATGAAAGATTAAATGGGAAAGATAATCAAAAACATAAAAAAATTAGAAGAAAGAAGTTATTCTAGACCTAAGTGCATTAATTTGTTAGAAACAATAACACATTTGTGTTTTACTTGTTCATATTGTTGTAAGTTTTGGGATTTTTTTATATCATAAAACAAATGAGGTGTTCTTTCAGCAGGTTTCTTACAGCTCTTTAATATATGGAGAGTGTCCACATTCTTGGGTGAAATGGGATAAGGGTACATTAAGAGTTATTTTTGCAGTGATTAAATGGTATATTTGGAACTCTAGATGTTTATTTATTTTACAACAGATAGATTGTACTCATGATGACCTGTATAAAAGAATTCTTAAAGATTTAGAAGACATTTATTTTATGGAGGCAAAATATATGGATAGTAGGAGATTACAAAGCTGTTGGAGAAACTTGTTGTGGATTACTAATAATGATGTACCAATAACATGAAATAGATGTGATAGGAAGAATCTTGAAAGATAGGGTATGACTATCATTTTTTATTGTTTAGTAAGGAGATGATCATTCTTGTCAATTTTCTTGTTATGATCTGGATGCTTGTTTTTGTTCTTAATAATTGTATGATCATTTTGTATGATTTCAAAATAAAAAATTCCCCTATTCTTTTCGAGAAGTGCCATGGGATCTTTAGCATCCACCTGAACTACCACCAGAACAGTCAGATGGGACCTCCGTTTAACATCTCATCTGAAAGATTGCACCTCAGGAGTGCAGCACCCCACCCTCATGCTGCACTGCAGTGTCAGTATTGGTATATCAACCCAAGTGCCTGTGATTCCAAATGTCATGGCAGGGAATGTATACCATAGATTTGGGTCTAAGGAGTCTTGGCAAATTGGACATGGGGTTTTCCTTAGTGTTGTCAACCCTAATGCCCATCCTCTTCCTACTCATAGCCTCCTGTCTGACTTGCAAGGTACAGCTCCAGGTCAGTGCCTCATAGTGATACACTCTTTTGAGGTAGAGAACCTTGCTACAAGTGGCCAACAGAATCAGTATTCACTTTATTCATGCAGGCCCTCAATACCCTGTGTTAAGAAAAGAGGTCACATATGATCTTGTTTGCTTAGGGACACAACATCCCAGAAGGAGGGATTTATGGTCTCTGAAAGTTTGTGCTTCCCTGCAGCACAAACTCTGAAGGGTCTTATCATGCTTACAAAATAAATCATAGTTAGATAGGGTAGACTGACTGGATGAGCCAGCAGGCCTTTTTCTGATGTCATTGTCTATGTATTTGTATGTATCTATGAACATGGACTATTGCAGTAACAAAAAAATAAAGTATTGCAAAACATTTACACAAAAAGTGTTATATGTAAAATAATCCTTATGCAGGAACAGTGTTTATTCCATTTTTGAGGATTCTTTTGACTGATAAACATATGGCTTTAAAATGCTGTCAGCCAATCAGGTTTGAGAATTTTTCTAACCAGTTTTCTAATGACAGACACCATGAACATGCCCACTGCATCATCAATTGATATACCATATTTCTCATCCTCTCTGGGAGACCTAGGGCTAGATTTTTAAAATCCCTGTCAGTTCCACAGCTACAAGAAAAAACTGGTGTAGGTGGGTCTCCACTTGTGCATCTGCAGTTTTTCACGCAGCCGTGGTATTTCCAAAGGGAGAGCTAGTTTATGACTGGCTCTGCAATTTACAGGAGCTTGTGGCCAAATTTTTAGCTTACTGTAGCTATGGGGAAAGATTATGACTGGTAGGACCTCACATTACATCCCCCGCAGCTGCACCAACTAAAAATAGGGAACCCCGCAAGTGTGGAGATTTTGGCCCACAATAGCTGTTGTGGAGTGGGACTTAGTCTAGGGACAGGCTAAAAATCCAGACCCTAGTGTTTCACTGCAGCTGCCTATTTCACTTACTTTTCACTCACAGGTAAATCAAATGTAAAAAAATATATACAGATGGATTTCTATGCCTCACAGTACCAGAAGTCAACTTATTTGTCAATTTAATCCTTTAAACTTCCCTTACACATAACCCCATATGCTAAACACACTCTGTCCTGCTCTTGCTGCACAGGCAAAAATAAACAAATATGAATTCTGTACAATCTACACTGGTGGCACTCAGTAAAAAAACATTAGTCAAATACATTTTTCACAAATCCCCTTTCCCAGTCTACTAAATTCACACAGCCTGCTCCTGCTGAAGGGCCTTATGTTGCCTGTTTAGTCTTACACTGTGCACTCTGGCCGGATATTCAAAGCAGTTGAGCATGGCACAACTCAGTTGCACCAGCACAAGTGCGGACTTGTGCCAAGGATCCATATTCAATGGGAGCCACTGTGCATTGCAAATCTCATTGTGCCAATGTGCAACTACAATGAATGCAGGTGCAAGTGCAGGGGGCATGCCCATGAATATCCAGTGCAATGGTATATTCAACCATGAAACCATGGTGCAAGTATGGAGCAAATCGAAGATGTGTCAGCAGACTTGTTCCTATAAATACAGGGCGCAAGCACACAGACAGCACTTGTGCCAGGAGAGAGAGGGAGAGGAGAGAGAGAGAGAGAGAGAGAGAGAAAGACGAGAGAGAAAGAAAGAGAGAGGGAGACAAAGAGAGAAAAGAAGAAAGAGAAGAAAGAAAGAGAGTAAGAGAGAGAGAAGAGAGAGAGAAAGAGAAGAAAAGAGAAAGAAAAGAACGAAAGAAAGAAAGAGAAAGAAAGAGAGAGAAAGAAAGGGAGAGATAGAGAGAAAGAGAGAGGGACAGAAAGAGAGAAAGAAAGAGAGAAAGACAGACTAAGGCAGACACAGAGGGAGAGGGACAGATGTGGCATTGAATAGGGAGAGAGGGGCAGAGAGAATGAGACAGACAGACAGACTGCCAGGCAATACATCAGGGTGGCATACAGCCAGCAGCAGTCAACCGTCCAGGGAGATAGTGGACAGCAAGGGCCATGGATAGTGCACGCTTCAAGATGGAGGCCATAATGAAGAGTGTGAGGGGGCTGGAGGAACAGCAGTGTGGCCGAGGAAGGGCCCGTTGGCGGTATGCCCGACACAGGTGGTACTGCGCCTGCATCACCTTCAAGCAGTACAGTGACACAGAGATTGTGGGCCAGTACCACCTGAACAGGGCCATTCTGAGGCAGCTCTGTGAGCTGTGCAGTGAGGAGATGCAGGCACCCACCAGACAGAGCCATGCCATGTCCATGGAGACAAAGGTGATAGCCATCATTTGCCTGCTCTCCACAGATACCTTCCAGAGACCAACGGGAACACCACAGGCATAACCCAGTCGGCCACATCCCGCATCCTCACACAGTTCCTCAACACTCTTCTGCCACATGCATTGGAAGTCATTCATTTCACCAGCACACAGGTGGAGCATACAACAACCATGCAGGACTTACACAGGTTAGCACGTATGCCTGGCATGATTGGGGCCATTGACTACACCCACGTGGGCATCCGCATGCCATCTGGCCTGAGGGTGTGGCATACATAGACAGGAAGGGAAGCCCGAGTGTCAACTGCCAGGTGGTGTGTGATGCCACGGGGTGAATTATCAATGTCTGCACCACACACCCTGGGAGTGCACATGATGCATTCATCTTTTTAGCTTTGTGCTGTGCCACAGGTTTGAATGTGGGGACATCACCATGGGCCACCTAGCAGGTGAGTATGACATGGGCAAGCGGTGACGGACAGAGAAGAACGTGAGATGGGGAGGGCAGGGTATGTGTGTTGGCGTGGGTGCCAGAGACAGGCAAGGGGCACAACATAGAACAGCAGAGGGATAACCATGTCATTATCCACACAGGGGACAGCACCTATCCACTGTGGCCATGGCTGCTCACCCCCTACAGATGCCCATAGACCCCAGCAGAGGAACTCTATAACGAGGCACATGCCAGCACACACAACATCATTGAGCATGTCTTTGGAATGCTGAAAGCACGTTTCTGTTGCCTAGACAGGTCAGGTGGTGCCCTACAGTACAGCCCCTCAAAAGCCTGTGGTCTATTCCCTGCCTGCTGCATACTGCACAACATGGCCATTGACCGTGGGATAGCTGTTGAGACTGATGAGGGTAACAGTACTGGGGATGATGGAGGCCATGGGCTAGAGGGAGATGGACAGCCACCCCTGGGTGGAGGGATCCCTGGCTGCAACAGCAGGAGTGGTGACACTGAGACACCATCACACAGGATTACTATGGTGCACACAGGTAGGTGGTGCGATACACACGCATGGGTCACACAAACAGGTACAGCACACATGCAGGGTGTGGATGGCAATGGGCATGCACACACAGAGGCATGAAGCAGGGGTAGGGAGGACAGGGGCACACATTCACACGCAACCACACGCAGCACCCCCAGACACACACACACACACAGGTGTTGGTATGTGGTGTGGATCATATGCATTGCACCTGTGCACAGGCACAACTGGTGCAAGACTGCCATCATCTTGCCCATGCCACATGGCCCAGTGGCTGGGCAAGCACTCACACAGGCAGCATGTGGCATAACAAACAGGTGCCACACCAGTGGTAGGCACACACACACCGCCTATGTGCGCACTGGGCAGCAGGTGCAGACCACAGGCAGGTGACCTGCACATCAGGTCCACTGCATGGATCCATGACCACCACAGCCATGGGGGTGGCTGTGTCTGGACTGATCGGCAGTAACAAGCTGCGCATCAGCCATGGAGGGGTGCACAACAGCCCCCCCAGGGGTTGAACCATGGGACCACGACTGTGTCTGCGTGGGAGTGTCAAGGCATCCACACAGGCCAGCCCCGGGCATGCCTGGGATGCTGACATTAGAGCTTGGCATCGACTGCACTGGGGTCACCCGAAGCCAGGGTCATGGGGTGGACAGCACACTGCAGGGGGTCATCTGTGCCTGGCCATGCCCTATGGCAGCCAGCAGCACAAAGCCATCCAAGATTGCAGTGGCAATGCGATCCAGGAATGCAGTCATGGCCTCCTGCATGTGCTGCATCCCTGCCAGGATCTGCGCAGTGCCCCTCTTCTGTTGCTCTGCTAACTGGCGCACCTCTGCATGAAATGCACACACCCCAGTGGCAAGCAGCACCTGTTGCTGAACGGACGCCCACAGAAAATGGGTGTGCTGAGCCAGTGGATCAGTGTCCTGGGACTCCCAGGCCAGAAGCCAATCCTCATGTGATGACTGGCCATGCTGCACAGCCCCCCCCTCTGGGGGATGCTGCACAGTGGGGTTTGCAGGAGGAATGGGCACAGCAGGCACACCGGCAGTGGACCCTGTATCCAGCTGCTCAGTGGCACCAGCAGCCTGCTGCTGCTGTTGCCCGTCTGGCTGCTGCACATCACCCAGCACCTGCACAGCCACACCACCACCACAGAACACAGCCAGGGCACTGCTCACCGCTGCAACTTCAGTGGTGGTGGGCAGCTCTTCCACCGCTGGCACAACATTGGGCATGGTGCCTGTGTCAGTGGCCAGCAGGGGCATCTCACCCACAATGTTAGCTAATCTGTCCAGGATTATTGTGATGTTCTCATCGGTGTTGGACCCCACCCCAGTCTGTGTCTCTGTGCAAAGGACACCTAGGCTGGCATCCTGCAGGATCACATCCAGGGCCTGGTCCGACCCCAGGTCCAGGCCATCCACCTGCACAGTGGTGGTGAGCTGTAGTCTGTCTGGAACCTGGATGCCAGTGCAGGTGGATGGCTGGTCCACTGGAGCCTTTCCAGCATCCACGGCTGCTGGCACCCCATCATCCACACTGAAGCATGCTGGTGCTGCAAGAGAAAGAGAGGCATGTCAGTGATGCATTGCCCTGATGTGTCCCCCCACCACTGCATATATCCTGCAGCATAGCATGTGCAGGGGTGTACACACATGCACATAACATACATGCCGACAGCATGCACACCAGTATGCCCATGTACGCACCCTCCGTGCCACCAACTGTGTGTAGCTGACATAAGTACCATGCAGTGCTGGTCTGCCACCTGTCTAGAAACAACCACCAGGTACACCCTCCACCATGCTGTGGTGCATGGTGACTGCCACAAATTCCTTCTGCTCTGAGAGCAGTGGCACATCTGCAGGACCCCCCCGTGGCATTCCAGAATGCACAGATTTCCACCTCCTTCTCCTTGATGTGCCTCTTGTCCGTGCTCACCTTCTTCTGGCACTCCTTCACCGACTGCTGAAGGCTGCCATGCTGGTTGACGTATGCCACCACCTCCTCCCAGGCCCCAGCCCTGGCCTGTGGTGTGCCCATGGCACCACTCAACAGGGGCTCCCTGTCGAGGTATGCATTGAACAAGGCCTCTGCCTCCACTCTTACATTAATTGGGCCTACGCTTGCGAGCAGGTCCACCCTCCTCACCCTCCTCACATTCCAACATTTGCTTCCTGTGGACATGGACAGCACAGTGTGTCAGTGGCAGCATCACCCTGTTCCGTCCCACCCTGCCATGCTGTCTGCTTCCAGTGAGCTGCAGCATCATGGGCAACTTACCTTGAAAGGATGCAATACCGGTCCATGGCCTGTGCTGTTCTGCAGTGCTTATATGGTGCAGCACATGCAAATGAGGTTTGGCACAATGGTAATGACATGCTAATGCACACAGTGCACCACACATTGGCTGATGAGCTCATTTGCATGTGGCATCTGAATATCATGATTTTGCTCCATGTGCAATGAGATTGCTTCGGAGTAAGTTGCAGCACATTGCGCATGCATGCACGGTGCACAAGCCCACAGTGCACATGCACCAAATGGTATCATGGTGTCAATCACACACTGTGCGTGGACAGCACAATGAGGGGGCATAGCACATGATGCATCAGGCCTGGTATCATGCACGTGTGCACTGCGCAGAGGCAGATGACACCTGACCCCTACAGTGACCCCTGACCCCTGGGTCACTCCTCTAACCTGGTGACCCTGCCTAGCCACGTCCATACCGCGCATCTCCGGGACTGCACAATGGGTGGACACAGTGTATGTTCCCTCACATTGCACATCTGGCACATGTCGTGGACACATGCCCTTACTGCAGCCATTTTGGTCACTGACTGCGCTGTACAGCATGGCATAGCGATGACTCCCAAGAACTCAGAACAGGACACAGGTTGAGCTCATCAACCTGATGGCCTGTGTCCAGCCCCATGCACCCCAACTATTTGGCCAGGTGCCCCTGCAGAGCCAAGGGTCATGGTGTGGAAGGGGATTACTGCCACACTGCAGCAAAGGACCGGGGCAGACAGGACAGGGGAGCAATGCCACCACCAGTATGGTGACCTAGTGAGGCGGGTCCCAGAGCACCTGAGGAGGCTTGAGGTGTACTTCAGGCATGGGGTGGTGCCACAGCCAAGTAAGTCAGCCCATATTGCATGCGTGCCCTAGTGTTGTACTGTGTTGTTGGCTAGGCTGCCTGGCATGCCCTGCAGAGTGGTGCACTTTCATGGTGTGCTTCATGGAGTGGCATTACCAGCTACTGCTTGCATTGTAATGCAGCTATGTGGGACATGTCGGGCAGGGGATAACCCTGTGCACAGGGGTGAGGATGGTGGGCAGCTGCTGTGGATATTTTCTGATGTGTACCTGTCTTTGTTCCATTCCCAGGGCCTGAAAATCACCGGCAGGTGCAGGCGACAGTAGCAGCAGCAGGATAGATGGCCGCAGCGGGCCATGGAGGTGGAGCAGGAGTGGCACCAGCACCAGTGGGGCTGCAGAGGGCAGGTAGGCAGTGTCATGGTCCCTTGCACTTTACATGGGGGGTGGCGGAGACACAGGTGTGGGCATGGCCACCTGTGCCATGTGCCATGGCAGCTGTGTGTGTCACACTGTGCGTGATGCATGCCACTGTGGAGCATCCATTGGACAGGTGTGCCAGCTGTTGGTGGGGTGGGTGTGCGTCTGGCTGCCACTGATGTTGCTGTGGTGCTGCTGGTGCACTGTGACATGTGACTGTCATTGTACAGTCAGGTGGCCATTGTGTGGTGGGGACCACCTCTGTGCACTGTCGTGGTGTGCCGAGTTGCTGGCAGGCACTGGCCCACCCCCCTGTGGGTGGTCAGTACAGGCCCTCAGGGGGATGTGTGCTCCCACTGCCCATTGTGTGCTGTGGGTGAGCATGGTTCCTTGGGACATTGCACTGATCACTTGTCCTGTCCCTTGTTATAGGTTTCCCGTGGAGATGTCAGAGGCCCGCATACTGCAGGCTGCTCCAGCAGCTAATTCTAACAATGTCCACCACCATGGAGACTGTCCTGCAAGTTCACTGCCTGCTGCTGGGGGACCGGAGGCTGTGAGGTCACCAAGGGGGTGGCAGGCCATGGCTGCAGGTAGGTTGGCCCCAGCATTCCTCCATTTCCACTTCTGTACCTCCCCCTACAGTCTCCCATGCCACTGTACAGTGCCTGTTCCCCTCACTTTCCTACCCTTTCCCACCCCCTTGTTGTTGTAAATAGTTTGATTTGGAATTATATATTTTTTGACTTACTTGCCTGTGTTAGTGTGTGCTTTGCAGGTGGCATGAAGAGCCATGCTGCAGTGGCCCAGTGTCTGTCCGTGTGGTTTGCAAGTGTCTGGCACATGTTGTGCTTCTGTGGTTTACTGCTGTGTGCTGTGGTGTGTCCCACTCTGGTGGCGTCCCTCCTTTCAGTCAGTGGCTGTGCCTTGGGGTGCTCATTGGGTGGCTGTCAGGGGGGTGTGTGGTGGGTGTGTGCATGGTGGTGGCACACGGACATGGTCTTTGGTTGGGTACTGGCCGCACATTGTGTTGGGGCCCCTGCCTGGTGCTGTGTGGCCTGTCCCATGTGGTCTGCTGCACTATGTGCCTCCTGATGTGTTCAATGCCTACTGTGTGGGCCGCTTGTGTGCCTATGTGGCATATATGTGTGTGTGCTTGGCTGCATGGTCCTGGGTGTGGCCAGCTCTGATGTAGGTGGGGGGCACTGCCTGCAGCCTGCAGGGGGGTACTCTCTAGGTGGCCCTCTGTTGGCCATTCGCACCTCCTGTTATCTTCTATCTGTGCCACTGTTGTGTTCTGGGGTGGGGTGTCTGGGTGCCTGTGTGTGCCCTGCAGGTGGAGGCCTCCTGTGGCCTGTCACTGTGCTTCCCTGGCTCTGTCCCTGGGTCTCTTGTCTGTGCCATGCCCCCTCTGTTGCTCTGCTGCTCTGCTCCCACATATGCACTGGAGCATTGCTTTCTGAGCCATGGTGCAACTATGTCTGCACCATGGTGCAACTCTGGGTGCACCATGATGCAACTCTGGGTGCACCGTGGTGCAACTGTACCATATTCAGCTGGGTTACACTGGCGCAGTTCTGCTGGCATAACCTTTGAATACTGCTCCTGTTGCACCACAGTGCATCCGACTTGCACTGCGTCAGACTTGCGCCGGCCTTTGGTGCATTTCTGAATATCTGGGCCTCAGTCTCCTGTCCTCCCCACTGCCTTGCAGCATTTTATTACTAGGTTACCTGCCTAAAACTTCAGTTAAATGTAGAAAATAAAGCTAACCAGAATGTTTTGAAAGTTTTTTATCAGAAGTAAACAGAGACAGAGAGAGACAGAAAGAGAAATGGTACTGAAATGAGCACAGTGCAAGATGTTGTCTATCTCCAGCACAGCTGATTGGCTGCTGTAGGTTATGTGGCTTGCCAACAACTTGGACATGCTCAGTGTGTGTTCCCTATAAACATGATGCATCATAGTCCTGACCTGCTGAAGGGACAATGAGTTTCTTTAAACTTGATTCACCAGTATCGAAACAGTATATTTTGGCTTGTTCACAGAATGAAAATTTGGCATCAGATCATCCTTACAAGGAAATGAAGTGGCTTGTTCAAAGTCACACTCTGAGCCAGGGGTTCTTGTGGGATTCTAACACATGAACTCATATTTCTCTGGTTTAGTGTTCTAGTAACTTGGCCACTTTTCTTCCTAATCTGTATGTGAAATGCTAAGCATTTTGTGCTGAACCAAATAAAACAAAATCTTCTATAATACTCGGGGACAAGATGAGTTATAGAGGTAATATTTCAGCATGAGGCTACCACATTATCCCTGGTGTGTATAATTGTGATTTATTTTGGATATCATTATTCCTCAGCTTGTGATGAAGCACAAGGTGCAGCAAAGTGTCTCAACACACTAGTAGTGGAGCATCCACAGCAAGATACATCCTGAAATGTCGTATAGCTATTATATAAAATAATTTAAAAGTGTTTTAATCAGTTTAGGGAAGTGTACAGAATAGGGCATAAAAATGTTCCTTGTAAATTTGATTTTCTCCACTAGGCTCATGTTCAATTTCAGCTTTACTGATTTTTATGTTTGCTTGCAAAGCACATGAGTATATTGGTATCAGTCTGAGGTATGAGAGGGCTTTGAGGGGGGCATGCTCCTCCTCCACCTATCACAGCTTCATAATACTGAATCTCCTTCCACATTTCATCCATTTTCCTCTTTTCACCTCCTTTTTCCTTTGAAGTTCCTCCCAATCACAAGGTCCAAAAATGCAAGGCAAAATGCTTCCTTGTGCAACTCTTAATTTCTGCTTGAAATCTTACCTCTGCTTTTAATTCCACATAAGGGGCCCTAGGCACAATGCCAATGCACCACATAAACTGGGTGCCTTGGCATTGATATGCTTGAATGCTGCAGAGCAGGGTCCTGCAGGCCCTGTGTGGCATTCACGAATGGGGCACAAGTCACGTGGACTGCAATATGCCAGGGCCTTCCAGTGGCATGTTAGCACTATGCAGTATTCAGTAAGCTGCACAGTGCTGGCCACATGGGTGTGGAGGGGGCATAGGGTAAACCAGGGTAGACCCTGCCGTAACCCACTGCGTACTCCCATGGACACCTCCCACTGGGCGTGGTGGGACACAGACATGACACCCCCATTCTGCCATGGCCAAATGGGAAGTAAGTAGGTCTGGGACTGCCAGTCTGTTGAGTGCCCAGCACTGAGAGACACATATGGGAGACGAGGGGGGGCAGTGGTGGTGACGGGGGGAGCATAGCCCATCACTGGGGGCAGGAGTCAGGGTGCCTGCTGTAGGCATATATTAGCCTGGATCCATGCCTTGCTACATGAGGGATCCACTTTGGGACTCATAAGTGGTATCCCATTGGATGCCCACCGGGACCTCATCTCCTCCTCTGGCCATGATGTGGAGTCCTGTGCACTGGGGAGGAGGAGCTGCAGAAAGGTGACCGGCATTAGTGAATGCCAGTATGGGCACACCTCTCTCTGTGTGCACAGCTACGAGGGTGGGGTATATGCTTTTTTCATGTACCTGAGCCCACGTCATGCATAGGGCCCATGGTGTTTATTACTTTGACATGTGCTACAGTTTTAAACTGTTTCTCAGAGAATGGCTGAGATGTTGCACAATCCATATAATCTGCATACCCATGGTGCAGTGTTTTTGCAACTCATGGAATTAATGTATTCTCATACATAGTGAAAAGTAAGTAAAACTGATGTTCTAACATGTTCCTCCACTCATTGATCACTTTAGGTAAGGAGCTGTGTTACCATCCTTGTCTGTATTTTGAGCACTACAATTAAAGCATGTTGGCCATTACAACATAAATTAACAAGGTTCAACTGATAAACTCCAGGAGTGAAGTTGATTATATTTGTTTCTAAAGCATGTTCAAAATTGGTATCAGTCTGAGCTGTGAGAGGGGCTTTTGGGGGTGTGCCTTTTTGGATGTTGTGAAGTTTTACTTCACCAGTGAAGCTGTAAAATTTGCTTTCATGAACTACTTCACATAAGAATGTAAGAATGGTGTCATCAGATGGGGATCACTTGATCCATATAGTCTGCCCAAGGTGGCTACCCCCTCCCATTTAATTGTTCCAGCCAAGTTGTCCACACTATATGTCCCATGCTAGCTTACATTTGTTTAATATTTTAGCTGCCACCACCTGTGCTGGCAGGCTGCTCCATGATCTGTCACCCTGTCCATGAAGAAGTACTTTCCATAGATGCTCCAAAACTTGCCTCCCACCAGACACAAGTTGAGTACCCTTGTCCAAGTTCCCTTGTTTTCTTGGAAGAGGTTCTCCATCTTGTTTATTCCCTTGATGTATTTGAATGTTTCTATCATGTCAACTATGTTTCTTCTCTATTCTAGTGATTACAACTTCAGTTCCCTAAGCCTAGTTTCATATGTCTCATGGTGCAGTCCCTGCACCATTTTAGAGGTCCTTCTCTGCACCATCTCTAATCTGTCTATGTCCTTTTTCAAGTATGGCCTCCAGAACTGGACACAGTACTCCAGGTGTGGCCTCACCAAGAATTTGTACAGTGGCATGATTACCTCTTGCTTTATACTTGCAATGCTCCTTCCTATACATCCTAGGATGCCACTTGCTTTCTATGCTGCTTTTCACACTGTTGTGTGACTTTTAAGTCATTGGTGATGAGTATACCCAGGTCCCTTTCCATCTTTGTCACCTCCAATAGGAACCCACCCAGTGTGTACTTTACTTCTGGGTTTCACTTTCCCATGTGCATTACCTTACATTTCTTGGCGTTAAACTTTCACTGACATAGTTTTGACCATCCCTCTAGTTTCCTGAAGTCAGCCATCATGCTCGTGGTCCCCTTCTGTGTGTCCATCCTGTTGTAGAACTTTGTATCATTTGAGAACAGGCATACCTTTCCCTCCAATTCCTCTGTGATGTCACTGATGAATATGTTAGAGTACAGGACCATACTGGACCCAGCACCAACCCCTGTGGCATGCCACTGGTCACCTCCTCTTTCTGTGACATAGCCCCATTGACCAAGACTTTCTGTTTTTTGTGCTGTAACCAATTTATTATCCAGTTGACTATCTTGTACTCTACCCCTGTGTGCTCCAGCTTATTTCACAGCCTCCTATTGGGATGTTGTCAAAGGCTTTACTGAAGTCTAGGTACACCATGTCCCTGATCTGCCCTGGTCCATTGTTTTGGTACTCAGTCAAAAAAATGTGTCTTGTTTGTTTGACATGATCATCCTCCCATGAAATCAGGTTGCCTAGGGTCTAGTGTTCTGTTTTCCCTCAGGTATTCCACTATTCTCTCCTTTAGTAGTACTTCCATAACTTTTCCCACTATTGAGGCTAGGCTGACTGGGTGTTAGTTCCCAGTATCCTCTTTGCTTCCTCCCTTATGGAAGGGCATTTTTGTTGTTGTTCCCCAGTACTGAGGTACTGTGTTGCTCTCCAGTGATCTACTGATTAATTCTGCTATGGGTGCTGCAATTTCTTCATTTAGCTCCTTCAACACCCTTGGGTGAATTCCATCTGGCTCCGTTGATTTATCAGCTCTAAGTTTGTTTAGCTCTTCTGGGACTCTTTCCCTTGTGAAGGGGTGCATGTCTGTCTCCTTGTTATTGTTTTCCACCTGCTTTGGTGGAGGACCTTTTCCACCCTCCCCTATTGTGAAAATGGAGCAGAACTTGTTTAACGCCTCTGCTTTGTGATTGTCATTCTCTGCCATCTGGTCACCTTATGGTATTAGTCTGACTCCCCTTCCCCCTTACGCTCCCTTTTTTCCCACATGTACCTGTAGAAGATTTTACCTCCCTTCTTAACTCCATGTGCTATTTTTTCCTCTGCTTATGCTTTGACCTTTTGAATGGCTTTTCCTGTCTCCCTGAGTTTGTTCCTGTAGTTGTCCATGTCGGTTTTCTTCTGTGGCACCTTGAATTTCTTAAAGGCCCTCTTCTTATCCCTTATTATAGCTGCTAAGTCTCTGGTGAACCAGAGGTTTCTTCCTTCTTTTTGATTTACTGATTTGATGTGTACATTGTTCAGTAACTGTTGTTATGGCCTTCCTAAAATGCTTCCAGTCATATTCCACATCTCTCTCTCATGCTTCTCCTAGTTAGTATTGATTTGATTCTTGATCTCATCTCTGGAAAGTTTGACCTATGGAAATCCAGGATCTTGATTTTTGTGTGACATATTTCTGCTGCCTGGTTGATCATTAGCCAAACTGACCTGTAGTCATGGGTCCCTATGTTTACACCCACCTGAACATTTGAAACCCTTGAGCAGTTTGTGAACACTAGGTCAAGGGTAGCATTGTCTCTAGTGAGTGAGTTCACTAGTTGGTTGAACCCTTCCCCTTTCAGTGTGAACAGGAACTCCCTACTCCATTCAGAGGATGCTGTGTATGAGGTCCTATCTACATTGGGCAGACTGAAATCCCCAACTATTAGCAGCTCACTTTTTTCAGCCATCATTGAGATGGCTTCTAGGAGTTCCTTGTCAGCTTCTGATTCCTGGGATGGGGCTCTTTGTACAACCCCCACTTTGATGGGGTCCTTGTCCCCAGCTTCTCGAGTAACCCACAGGGCATCCATGTTTCTATGTTTTCCCCTGGATCTCTGTCACATTGATCCCCTCCCTTACATACAGAGCAACCCCTCTCCCTTCCTTTCTTTCTGGTCCCTCCTGAAGAGCATGTAAACTGGTATGACTACATCCCAGGTGTGGTTCGTGGTGAACATAGTTCCCACTTTGCAACCTCGCCTAGAAAAGTGGCAAAGTTAAGGCAAAGTTAGGTGAGGTTAGGCAAAGTTATGCAAATTTAAGTCAATCTGCCTAGAAAAAGGCCAACTTCACCTTGTAAAAATGTAGCAAAGTTGCCACTACGCACTTAATAAATTTTACCTACTTCGCAAATTAATCTACAAAATGAATTTTATCCACTTCGCCCATCACTACACAGCATCAGAATACTGAATTGTCTCCCTAATTCTGCTCAATCTCTACCTTTCTCCTTCTTTGCACTTTGAAATCATTGCCAGGTCACGAGGCACAAAAGTCACAATCTAAAAAAATTACAACATTATGTATCTCTTCATTTCCCAATCATGACAATTTTACTATTATAACTCCTTTTATTAATTTGTTAATTTTACCTGCTGCACTATCCAAGCCTATCAACTACACAGTAAATACAGGCAAGTGCACATTTGATGAGGCCAGTACTTGTCTTTATATACCTGTTTGTCACATGAGGTACCATCTGTGCCTCTCATTTGGGTCTCTGCAACTGGCAACCCCTCAGTCCATGTCCTCCTCCCCACTGCTGTGTCCCAGTGGGATGTACATGAAGCAGGGCCGACGGTGCCAGTGACTGACATTTAGATAGCTTGATGGACATGCTTTTTACCTCAGTGTTCTCCCTTAGCCAGTAGTTCCAACCTCCACCCCTTATTTTGGGCACTGCCACTGCAAGCCTCATAAATGCACAGCATCCCTGTGATAAGAGTAAGCTCTTTGGCTCAAAGGCAGGGCACCAGAATCTGCCACCAACCTTCCCAACTGAGGTGCACTGCCACATGCCAGCAAGCTCAGCCTAGCCCGCCTCCCAATGCAGTAACCATAGGCCACTCCCAAACATGAGTTGCCTGCAGGGCAGAGAGATGTGATAGAAACAGACTTTCTCAGCACATAAGTACGACTTGACCCACCCAGTCTGCCCATTTTCTCTATCTACAGTATTACTACAGACCATACTTGATCTCTGGCTCTTCCTACCATACCTCATTTCTTTCCCTTAAGATTCACTTATGCATGTCCCAAGCTTTCATGAACCCTTCCATTGTTTTCATCCAAACTACTTCAGTTGCTAAGCTGTTCTAGGAATCCATTACCTTTCTATGAAGTACTTTCTCACATCCCTCCTGATTTTACCCCTCTAGCTTCAGTATCCAGTGACAAGATGACTGAAATTGGGCACCTACAAAAATGGCAACTCAATTACTGCATCTGTGTTCACAACTACCTAGCAGGGAGGTGACCGGATACTGGGGTGGGTGAAATTCCACAATGGGAAGTAGTGAGTATACGTGGGTATACGTGCACACTGGCATGAGGGAGAGGCAGGGGATGGATGGTATGTGGGAGGGGGGGTGGCAGGAAGCTGAGGAGCTGGTCCTCTAGTGTGGTGGGGAGGGTGGTTGGCTGGGATGCGCAGGGTGCAGGGTTTGGGATCAGTGAGGGTTATTTTTTTTTTGCCATCAGGTGGCTCTACATTTATTCAAGTTTTTCACACACACACCCCAACATGCACCCCCTGGAGTTGAAAATCCTTAAGTAGGGGTTGCGGGGGGCACAGCCACCCGCATTAAAAATAAGACCCATAGGTCTCTGGTGACGTTTTTTGTCCGAGCTGCTAGTGTGCATCACTGACATTCATTTTTGGTGATGTAAACTTGCCATAATGGTGATCACTATTCCGTGATTGCCATTATGACATGGAACCTCCAGCTTCATACCATGTCCCTATGTTCTTGTTCATATTTGTTCCTGAAAATTATTTCCCTCCCATATCTTATTTACCCCATTTAGGTATTTATAGGTCTTTATTATATCTCCCGTCTTCTCTTCCTGGGTGTGCATATTGAGTTCCCTGATGTAGAACCCATACCATTTTAGTTGCCCGCATCTGAACTGCCTCCACTCTGTCTATGTCTTTTGATAGTTGTGGTCTCCAGAAGCATTTCAGTTGCCCTCTTCTCTTGTTTAAGATACCTCTAAGTATTTACCAGAAATTAAGACACAGTTAAGTGATATCGACTGTTGCAAACCACTTACTTTTAACCCCATGTTTACTTTTTTTATAAATTTAAAGGAAGTGGTTTAAAAAAGCAAAGCACTTTTTGCCTTAGTTTTAAACATCAAAGTATACAGGATTTTGAGAAAGCCATCTAACAAGATATTGTTAAGGAATGGGGCAGAATGAACAGCAGTTATACTATAACCTGTCTGCAAAAGAAAGAAAATCATTAAATGCGTTAAAAAGTAAGAAAAAAATAACAATTAATAATGCAGACAAGGGAGGTTTTCATTTCATTTCATTTATTTTGATATTGCAGGTATGTACACTGGAATTTAAGTTATATTTTCAGGTACAACCTGAAGTCAAGTAAAAGTACAACATGAAAATATACATATATTGAAAATAAAATATGAAAATTACCGAAATACGGTACAATTAATTTACAGACACATTTCTTCAGACTTTTAAAATGGTTAAAAGCTGCCATGTCAAAGGTATTAGTAGAGATAGATTGCTTAACATTGATGGGTAAGGTATTCCAAACAGAAGAAGCACAGTAAGCAAAAGTTATTTTGCCTGCATTAGTTCATACAAGAGACAAGACCATTTGAGACTTTGTAGATGATCATAACCCTTAAGTGGAGGAATAACTGTCAAGTGAATGTTGTAATTAGCTGGAACACCTGTATTTATTATTTTGATTGTGAAACAAGACACTGGAAGCCTGTAAGTATTCTGTACAGAAAGCAAATTAAGTTGATTTAATATTTGACAGCGATGTGTGTTGTGAGGAGCTAGAAGTGCAAACTTCCCTATATTTTGTAGTAGTGTTTCTTTTCTAGATACAATACAGGTAGGAGCAGTATCAATGGCCAGCAAGGCATAATTCAGTATTGGGAGGAAATTTTGTTGAGCAATGCCAATACAGCATGTGCATCTTTTGTTAGGTAATTTGATCATCAATATAGTGTTCCTATCTTGCATGTAAATTGGAAGTGACTTTATCCATATGAACATTAACATTTTATGGATGGGTCCAACGTAATACCTAAATATTTAAACAAATCTACAGTCTCAATTAGAAACCCCCCTCCCCGGGAGCATACTTTATAGTCACTTGAATATTTTTTGTTTTAACATCAGATACAAACAACATAGTTTTTGTTTTAATTTTAAGACCAAGTTATTCTGACAGAACCAATTTTGAATGTTTAATAAACTTATGGCTTAATGTAGAACTGACTTCTGAAACAGATGGACTATGGGACAACAGTGCTCTATCATCTGCGTAGAGTATTAAGTCACAGATTTGTGGTATTTGTGAGATAGGGTCAATAAAAAGAGAGAAAAGTAAGGAACCCAGTATGGAGCCTTGGGGGACTCCACACTGCACCCTACAGAATGTAGAAAAACAAATATTAAATTTAACACACTGAAGCCTATTTTTTTTTATTATTTATTTTATTCTTTGGTAACCAGGTAAGGCACACTTGGCACAGGTGCCTGTTTTCAAAGGTGACCCAGGAGCACTGGGGAGGTTAAGTGACTTGCTCAGAGTCACGCAGTATGCAATTGGAAGTTGTGTGAATCAAACCCAGGTCTGTCAGCTGGATGTACCAAGCTCATTCATAGCTCATTACCCTAATCTCTAGGCTATACTGTCAGCTCAATATGTCAAAATAGTCCCAGAACCAACTAATAGCATGGGTTCCAAGTCTCACATGCTCAAGATGTCTTAATGAGATGCTATGATCTACCAGATTGAATACCATGGTTAGGTCCATGAACACTGCCCCTGTTAGATCACCAGTCTCGGTAGCCCTATGGACAGTGTCCATGAAGCCAACCAAGGCACTCAGTGCTATATTCCCTCCTAAAACCATGCTGGTTAGTGGAGATTAAGTCTTGGTTGCTGATAAAGTCATTAAGCTGAGAGTGTACTATTTTTTCCTGTATTTTTGAACGTGCTATCAGAATTGATATTGGATGAAAGTTATTAAACTCTGTCTGGGACCCTGTTTTAAGTATAGGTATTATGTAAGACTTTTTCAACAGGTTGGGTACTTGCTCTGCTTGAAATGATAAACTGAGTATTAAGCTGAGTGGATAAGCAATTTTGGATGCTGCAAGTGCCAGTCGTTTAGGTGGAAGTTCATCACAGCCAGGTGCCTTATCAATTTGTAGCTTCTTGAGCAGTTTTAGTACTTCAACAGTTTTAACAGTTTTTAGATGAAAACTCGGCCTAATTAATTTAAATTCCTGATCAGTAATATCTTGATCCTACTGACCTTTCTGCTATTTATCCAAGTTAGTAAATTAAATTCATCAGCAATTAAAATAGGGTCAGTCAACACTTTCTCGTCGTTTTGCATACCAGGGCTGGCTTCATTAAATGGACGTTACAGAAATTTAATAGAACCCCCAAATTTGGGGGATTAGACAAATTTTCCATTTGTTGCGTAATAAAAAATGTATTTTGGCTGCTCTAATTTCTTTTTTGTAGTTGTTCTTTTTTTTCCTATAATCATTTAAGTCAAATATAGTATTACTTTTTTGTATTTAAGCCAAGCAGAATCCCTGTCTTTTATCAATTTGAAGAGATTTTTGTTAAACTAATTCATTTTCCTCCCACTAACTCTATCTAGTCACTGGTGCATACTTATCTACTATCTCCATAAAAATTTTAATGAAATAGTCATGTGTGCAATCAACATCTGGAATAGCTTTCAGGTAAGACCAATCTACATTAGATAACCTATTTAAAAATGGGGAATATCTGATTTGTTGTAATTCCAAATTTTAATATACCTAGGGGATGTTTTTTGCATTCAGCCTCCTTTCCAGATGTTGGATTATGGTCACTGATGGAATCTGGTATTAGGCCATTAACAGCAATATTCTCCACTTTATTGGTTAAAAACCAATCTACGATCATAATTCAACAAAGTCCTGAAATTCCAAATTATTATTTTTGGGAGGATTATAGATACAATAATGTATTACTTTTTGTAGTATAATTGTTGTTTAAGATACTTTAAAATGTGACAGAAATTAAGAGACAGTTAAGTAATATAAACTGCTACAAACCACTTACTTTTAACCCCACATTTGTCCTGGCTAGATTTCCTACATTGACTTAAAAGCCATCAACAGCTTAATCTGGTTCAATTTCAGATTCATACTCATGTTTCTACTTGGGTTTTAGGGCAATAAGAAGTGAATGGCCCATAAGACAGTGCTCTCACTCCTCAGTGGTCTTGGCTGGGTAGAGAGCCATTCATTATAAACTTGTCTAGTTTGTTTTTAAGCTGGTAAGACTGTTACAGGTTGCAATCTCTTCAGGTAGTGTATTCCATAGTTTAACCATCCTAGGAATAAAAGCATATCTTCTAATAACCCAGTTGGATTTCTTTTCAATAAGTTGAAACTAATACCCTCTTAAGTTTTTTATTTTATTTTATCTATTTATTTACATATTTCTCAGAATTACAAAACCTTTGAGTCAGAGACTCATTTACAGAGGTTCCATGTCTGAGCATACAATAAGTTAGAATACAGATAATGTACAATAAAGTAGTACTGACAATGGGATATTGAATCACAAGGTGGAATTATGTGGAAACAAATGTAAACACATTTTGGTAATGGTTGGCAATGTGTACATTTGTGGATACAATGGGTGCAGATGATAATAGAGGGCACAGACAATGAGAACATTAGGTGATACTTGAGCCATCAGTGAGGAGACATTGTCAAAAGAGCATGGGGTTCCTATCTCAGTGCAAATTGATAAATAACAAGGAAAGGAAACAGCATGAACATATAGCAGGAAACAGGTAAGAGGGTTACAGGTAAAAAATACAAATTTATTATATGAATTATAGGCTGGCGCACCAATAGTGTGATGCAGCAATGTTTGAGCAGTCAAGCTATTGGATTTGTCAAGTAACAGAGTGGAGAGAAGGATAAGGGGCAAAAGCAGAGCAGTTAGCAAGGAGACTTTGTTGAGCCAAGGGTTGAAGGGAGAGGAGTGGAGTGGTTTGGGGGGAGTAGGAGGGAAGGAGCACAGAGGACATGGGGATGACAGACAGAAGGATCCAGAGAGAGAGTGTAGAAAATCTGGGAGCTCTCAGGGGGTGAGGATGGAAGGAGTGGGGACAGAGTGACCAGAAAAGGGAAGAGAAGCTGATAGAGGGAGGGAGGGAGGGAGTAATAGGGTGACAGCACAAAATAGGGAATGGGGTGGCAATGCAGCTAGGGAAAAAGCTGGTTGGGACAGTCACAGTTGCTAAGTGCAGTAAGGTGCTGTTGGAGTTTGTGTTTGAAGGGACCAAGTTCAGGTTCATTGAAGATATCCTGAGGGAGGTTGTTTAAGCCACTAGGAGCTTGGAATATGAAAGAAATTTGAGACTGGGTGGTCCGACAGAAAGGTACAAGAAAGGTGTGCTTAGACACATTCCTGGTGCTACACAAATTAGGCATGCGTATAAGAAGATGCTGGGTGGTTGGCGGGGAGAACCCTAGACTGATTTCTTTTGCAAGCAGGCAGGTCTAATACAAAATCCTCCCTTTAAGGTGCAACCACTTGGTCAGAACATATAGGTCACACATATGGGTATGACTGTGAGCACCAGAGACTTGATGGCATGATTTGTTGAGTGCTGTACTTATTCTTTTATGTGTAGTGTCAGCGGTGGAGCAATAAATGACTAATCCATAGTCCACTATAGAGAGTATTGAGCTGGTGACAGCTAACCATAATGCCTCAGGAGTCATGCTGTGCTTGTGTCAGTAGAGGATTCCAGTTTTGGAGTCGATCACATTTGAGATAAGGCAGACACGTTCAGCAAAAGACAGGATACTGTCAAGTGTAATAACTAGGTATTTAAATGTAGAGACTTGCATGATGGGGGCATTCTTATTATTAAAGGTGGTAAGAAGGGATGATTTTTGCTTGCCATGGGGACTAGCAAAGAGCATAGTCTTAGTTTTTTTGTAGTTCATAATCAGTTTATGCTGGATGAACCAGGACTCAACTGCTAAGAAGTTATCCTGGAGACTACTAACAAGGAGGAGTGGGTAAGGCTGACTAGTAAATAAAATCACATCATCCACATAGAGGAGAAGATTATTGGTACAGACTTGGGGGAGGGTATTAAGAAAGAGACTAAAAAGTAGGGGGCCCAGTTTGGAGCCCTGGGGGACACCTGAGTATACAGGAACACTAATGGAAAAGGTGTCAAGGATCTTTACCTGCTAAGATCTACCATCCAGGTAGCTTTTGGACCAGGTCGTGGCACCACTGGAGATCCCTAGGGCCGGGAGTGACTCGAGAAGGAGAATACAGTTGACCTTGTCAAAGCCTTAGTGAGATCAATGTATATTGATCCCACTAAATGACCCCAGACAAGTGCTTTGTGAATGTAGTCAGTGTATTCTACAAGAGCAGAGGTGTTACTGTAAGTTATATAAAGGTTTCTTAAATTCCAGACCCAGTTCATTGAACAACTGTTCGTCTCGAATTATGTTAATCAGTAATAATAAGTCACCTCTTGTGCACCTGTCTTTCAAGGTGAATAGCCCCAAGCTCATGTCTGTCATTGTAGGGTTTATCCCTGTGAAAATTAATACGTTTTGTAAACCTTCATTGGGGTGTCTCTACCAGGGTAATGTATTTCTTTAGGAAGGGACTCTTTATTTGTGAATTATAATTCAGGTGAGGACATATGTAAGCCTGGTATATGGGCATTAGAACTGCTTCAGGTCAGTTAAAAAAGCTCTTCTGTACACAGTTTGTCAAATAGTTAGATTTAGTAATGACCTGCCTACAGTGAATGTGAGATTCGAGTGAGTTGCTGAAATGAATACCCAGGTCTACTATTTCATTTAAATGAATGACTTTAATTCCATTTAAAAAGTAGTCCTGACATACATTACTCCTTCCAAAGGACAGGCTGAGAGAGCTCAATATGTATTCCTTGGAGGATAGAAGGAAGAGAGGGAATATGACTGTGACTTTCAAGTACCTGAAGGATATGGGACATATGAGTTCCTGGTGTGAGTCTACCTGTGGAGTGATTCCCAGAACGTGGACCTTGGCCGCTGGTTGAGTGGTGAGGCTAACTGGTCAGACAGGAGGTGAGAGTTCCCTTGTTGGCTAGGATAACCTCTACTGTCTCCTGCCGGTCATGGAAGGCTGTTGTGCCCCAGGGCTCCCAAGTGTAGGCTCACTGTCCTTTTCATTGACAGATGGTGAACTGTGTGGGTGGTTCCTTGTTCTGACCTCCAGCTTTTCTTTGGACTGGGATTCCAGATTAGCTAACTGTAGTGTGTTCCTTCAGCCGAGTGAGACTCAGCTTTGCAGTGTATTTGGTAGATCTTTCCCATAACATTTGGACTGTGTCTGGTTCGTAAAGCTGGGTGAGAGTCAGCTAGCGTTACCTGGTGGGACTGCTGAGTTTGCTGGGGAAGACTATTGCTCACAATCCTATGTCAGCTTTCTGAAAGGTGGGATTGTTATTTCCCCAGTTTTCGGTCTTTTCTCCAGCTAATGAGATTGCTGGGGGACCTCGCCTTTGGTGTTACCTGGAGGGACTGCTGAGTTTGCTGGTGATGACTATTGCTCACAATCTTATGTCGACTTTCTGAAAGGTGGAATTTTTTTTTTGCCAGTTTTCTGCCTTTTCTCTGGCTAGTGAGAGTTCCAGGAACCTCTCCTTGGTCTGGTGGTGAGAACCCTCCAGCAGAATCTGCTCACAGCAATGGCTTGTTTGAGCCTGCCGAACAGTTCCTGTATTTGGATAATTTGGTGGTGGTGGAGTTTTATACTTTTCACTTTATCCCTTTTTGATCAGGGCTGGGCTTTGGGGATTTTTTAGGGTATTAGTGGGTTGGAGGCCTTTGATTTAATAAGATAGGGCTTGAGTATTTTATTTTGTTTCATATGTGTTCTGGAGTGTGTGTTTAGGGCAATCTGTTTATTAGTGTGTGAGAGTGGTGTTAGGTGGATGAGCTGGGATCTTGTTGGGGTAATGTGTCAGGGCTGTTAAGGGGGCCCATGGGAGGCCAGGATAGTATACGGAGCATCTCAGCTGCATGCCCTATGGCCCTTTATCCACCTTCCAGTTTCTAACACCACAGCAGGATGCTGTCGGGTGGTGGGGATTTGGAGGGGCTGTGGTGGTTTTGGGCAGGGGGGTGCTCCGTGCATACCAGGCAGTGATAGGATAGAGACCATCATCATGTGCAGAAAGCACCCTGGATTGTGACAGGCACAAGATAGTGGCCAGACATATTTAGTGCCTGTACCCAGGGAGTCCACCAGACTGACTGGTCAGGCAACCCAAGGGGCAGCTTTGTCCACCAGTCCCCTGTGAGCAGTGCTGTGCAATGCCAGATCGACCAGGAACAAGACTGCCATTATTGCAGACCTAATTTCCCAGGTTGATCTGGCTTGCATTATGGAGACCTGGATTGGGGAGAATGCTGGCCTGGTTTTGGAAGCTGCCATCCCCTCTCAAAATACCGTTGTGCACTGCTCCAGACAGGAATGTAGGGGTGGTGGGGTAGCATCTGTTTTAGATCTGACTTGGGCTTCACTGTGCACCTAGTATGAACACCAGGTTCCTTTGAATGTGTGTCCATCCGTGGGGGTCTTGCTGCAGACTGCAGGATTCTCCTGAAGGAGATTTCCTGCAGGGGGTTGCCAGATTCATCGTTGGTGAAACATTGGAAGCCCCCAGATGTATTGTCATGGGGGATTTCAGTGTTTGGGCCTATGATGAATCCTCTTGGCTTGGTTATAACCTCTTCCATATCATGTCATTGCTGGGCCTGTCACAGGTAGTTTCCTCTGTGACTCACCAGGGCCGGCTCACTTTGAATCTGGTGTTCTCACTGGGGCTTGAGATAAGTGATCTCAAGATTGATCAGGTGGCATGGTCCAATCATTGCATGGTGTGATTCATGTTCGGGGCACCCACCAGATGCCCTCCTCCTACAGAGATGATGAGCTACAGACCTTTGCGGGAATTGACCCTGAAGGTTTTTTTGGTGGTAGTTGATCTATCTAGTGTGGGTTACTCATGTGTCGGAGGCATTGGTGATGTAGTTGCCACCTATAACAGGGTGCTATCAGAACAGGGTGTCATTGACTGCCTCGTACCTGTCCGTGTACAACCCAAATCTTCCTTCCTGAGATCCACGTGGTTTGATGGGGAGCTCAGGGAGTTGAAGAAGAAGAGTTGGAGGTTGGAGCACTGTGGGAGGAAGACCAGGCTGAAGAAGGATAAACTGGCCCTGCATGCGCATTATAGGGCATACCAGGGGACAATCAACCATAGGAAGGCAGAATTCCTGTCCTGGGAGACTGACACCAGGAGGAACCAACCAGCTTCACTTTTTTCAGATTGTGGACCGGCTACTTCGCCCAGCCTGTCTATAACCAAAGAAGGCTTTTTCCAACACTGAATGCAAAGAGTTTGTTTGGTTCTTCTTGGACAGGATGTCTGATATCCGGCAGAGAATTCCTTCAGTCAGCAAGTCCAGAGCTGACAGTGGTCGCCCGAAGTGTCCTGAGTGCACTCCGTCTAGTTGGGGAGAGTTTAGACTGGTGGAGGTAAATGAGGTCATTGATTTAGCGACCAATCTGAAGTACACTTTTGTGAACTGGATCAGGTACTGATACGTTTCTTGATGAGATGCATCAACGCAGTTGACCCAGTGTTTGTCTTGATTATCCAGTGTTCCATGTCGGAGTGGGCCTCCCCTGATGCCTTAAAGGAGGTGTTGGTGAGACTGCTCCTAAAGAAACCATCTTTGGACCTAGAGGTCAGGGCAAATTATCGTCCTATCTCCAACCTTCCTTCCATTTTTTGGTGAAGGTTGTAGAGAAGTTAGTGGCACTTCAGTTGGAGGAGCACCTTGTGACCCATGAGTTATACAATCCCATCTGGTTGGGGTTTTGGATGTGGCATAGGACAGAAACTATGCTTGTTTGGGTGCAAAATGATTTTCTCAGCACTAGAGATCAAAGGGAAGGGGCAATTCTTGTTCTCCTTGATCTCTCTTCAGCATTTGACACTGTGGACCATTGTGTGCTGCTGGACCACCTTGGGGAATTCTGCGGACTCACCAGTATTGTCATCCACTGGTTTGAGTCATTTTTAACCAACATAAGGCAAAGGGTTGTGATGGGGAATTTCTCCTCCACCTCTGGTCTGCAGCTCTGCAGAGCTCCCAGGGTTCAGTCCTGTCCCTAATGTTGTATGTAGTGTACATGCTGCCTCTGGCGGGGATCATTAGGAAGTATGGTCTGGGGTTTCACTGCTATGCTGATGATACCTAACTATACTTGTCCTTTGCCCCAGGAACATTCTATGCAGTAGACATGCTAAACAGCTGCCTTGCTGAGATCAATGACTGGATGGCCTCCAGCTTATTGCGGCAGAGGCCTGATAAGACAGAGGTATTGGTGATGGAGTCAGAGTGTGAGAGAGGATGGCCTCTGATGCAGATACCAGACTTGTTCTGGGATCTGTCCCATTGAAGACCTCCTCTGAAATGTGGAATCTTGGTGTAATCCTGGACAGGGGTTTGATGATGGAGGCACAAGTATCTTCCACTGTCCACTTCTGTCTTTCCCATCTCAGGAATGTCGCCAGGATAAAGCCCCTTGTGCCACTTCTGAACCTCCCCACTTTAATACATGCCTTGGTGACATCAAGGCTTGACTATTGTATCGCGCTCTACCTTGGGATCATGGGAGGATCTCTCTGCAGACTGCAGCTGGTGCAGAATGCAGTTGCCTGGTTACCTACAGGGCACCCTAAATATTGTCATATTACACTGGTACTGCAAGAGCTGCACTGACTGCCAGTCAGGTGGAGGATCCTCTTTAAGGTGGGTCTTCTCACTTATAAAGCCCTACACAGCCAGAGCCCTGGTTACCTGACAGACCTTCTTGCACCTGCTGTCTTGGTCAAACCCCTCGGATTCTCTGGTAGGGGCTTCCTAGTGATTCCCAGGATGAGGTTAAAAACAGCCAGCGACAGGGCTCTTAGTGTTTCCGGCCCTGTCCTGTGGAATTTGCTACCCTTCAGGGTTAGGGAGGCCCTGTCTTTGGAGATATTCAAGGCCTGCCTTAAGGCCCTCCTGTTCACTCAGGTGTTCCCAGACTTAGCTGTTTAAGTGACATCCATATGCAATGGTTTTGATCTCAGTTCCCGGCCACCTGCTTTTTTAAATTTCTTAGGAAATCTTATTTTTATGTTTGCTTGCATGCATGTGCAAGAAACATCTTGTGACAGTGCGAGTCTTGGAGGTGTGTGCATGAGCTGACCAATGCAGTGCTTGCTTAAGCAGGCATGTCTCAGTTGCACCAATGGATGGGTGAGCTCTGGATGACAGCATCTTGGCTGCAGTGGCTTTCACTTGAAAGGAAAGAGCCGCTGCAGTCTGTTTTTTTTTATTGGAGCTGTCAATGCGGGGCTTCGGAGATTCAATTATTCATGCAATCTCATGCATAAAAGCAGGGACCAGTCATGGACTGCAACAACACAAACTGCATATGATATAAGGGGAAAGGGGAAACTAATACCTGCTCTATACACTAGCTCTTTCTCTCACAGTGCCATCACATTTATCTCCAGTAAACTGCATTGGCATGTGAATATGTTAATGGTAGCTAGTAATGAATGGATTCCTACTTCGCAGCATTTCTTTTTTTTTTCCGTCAAATTAATGTAGGAGATGCACCTAAATAGTGAAATGTAATTATTTAGTTTGTAGTGTTAAGTGCCTGCCAGACTGATGATGCCTTTTTCCAGAGATTCCTCTTCATCTGCCCCAACCACCAATAATATATAATCCATGGCATGGTTTAAAGTTTTAATTTAATAAATATTCGATATTTAAGCCATTGCATCTCATGTAAATAACATTGGAAACACTGTTGCGGCACATTTCACCTAAAGATGCCATCTAAGGTTCGTTTACTGCAGACCTACTACTTCCGAATCTCTTCGATCTTATTCAACTCGTTTATAGGCAATTTTTATATGTTAACATATTGATGTGTGTATTAAATAAAGCAAACTAAGTATAACAAAAAATACTTCAGATTCCAATCGGTGATTGATTGATTTTTGTAATATTTGAGTTAGTTGGTGTTAGATATTATATATGGAGAGTGATGGGTAGAGGCTAGCACTCTTGGGAACAAGGAAGATCGCAGGTTCAAAGCCACCAGAGTAAAATGCTCACTAAGGGACTTGGTCAAGCCACTGACCTCTTAGCCTCTCAGTGCTAAAGTCCACACAGCTGTGGAAAATGGCTAAAAGCAGGATCCCAACTTAAGTTTGTTGCATAGCCTAACCTCATGGTAAATTTATTTTAAAATGAAAGACTCTAAATATCGTTTTATATTTTTTAGTCCAACAAGAAGCATTATAAGAAAAACAAAATCACCCATAACCTCAATACTTCGAGCGTCGGGAAGATTACAGAAAGGCAGTCTGATGTTGTAATTCGATAAAGTACCTCAATGTACAAGCTGGCTAATATGCCTGTGTATATGTACTTGATTTATAATATGCTCTATATTCCGACATTCCAGTCTGTACCTTGGGACCGATCCTTGGTGTAAAACCTGCTGTCACTCTTGCCCCTTTCTACGAAGCTCTTGGGAAATGTGTGCTATATTTAAATGTTGCTCCCTTGGCGTGAGGGAAAGTAATAAATACCTTTTCCATTGGCTGTTTTCTTTCTAACCTTAAGTTCAGTGGAAAGTACCGCATTAAATCGATCAAAAATTGAGAGGGTTGGAGCCAAAATTGAGGGATTGGTTTTCAAGACTATTTGGAAGTAGAGTATAATTTCACAGCAATATTGTCAACTGAAAATATGGCTTAACATTAAATCTATATTCCTCTAATTCAAATTTTATGGATTTCAAATAGGATAGTTTAAAGCATTATAATAAAATGTAGTGTTAATGATTGAAACAGTATAAAAATTTGTCAACTACAACTACGTATTCATAAGCAAATAATAGAAAATTAAAAACGTATCTTTTCTCTTATCTTTCTAAAACAAACGTATTAGACACTTAGAAAAGAGAAAGAGAGAGAGAAAGACTAAGCAGGAAGGTGAGGGAACATAGATATCGCCGAGTAAAGAAAATGTTTTGCTTTCTTGTAGTTATGCTTGCTGTTGATTTCTGGGAGTGCGTAGATTATCATACAAAGTCTTCCATTTTATGAGGAAGCCCGAATTGTCCCCTTTGAGGCCATGGGCTTTAACTAATTATCAAAAACATGCATTGGCTCTTATTCATGTAGTTACCAAAAATACAATTTTTAAAAGTGTGGGTAGAGAACAGCTCTCCCTCTATTCTGAGTGGAAAGCAAGGCTGATGGAGTCTCTTAGATCAGACACATTTATTTGCACATGGAGTCAAATTAAATGTATGGTTATGCCCACTGGGGTGTGTGTGTGGGGGGGTAAGAACGGACCAGAAGGCTTGTTTTCTTATGTATGTATGCCCTTGAAATCAATAGAGGCTAAACTGGGAACTTCAAACAGTGCAAAGGTGGATTAACATCTGTTTAGAAGTTTACAAAAGGCATGTGCCTATATCACTTGCCAGCCCAACCTTGCATGGAGCCACAGAACCAGCAGTAGTACTAACACATAACTTGAACTTACCAACCAGAAATTTGTTAGAGTTCTTAAAAAATATTAAATAACTGTAACTAATAATATAAATATAGGGACCAGGTAATGGACTGAATTGCAATAGTATATTGATCTCCACTACTACATAGTAAGACTCACCACTCAGCAACAGTGAAGACATGAGTGAGTTAGTTATGAGGTCTCACCACTCTTGGGGAAATAAATGTGTTATTCTACTACAACTGATCATGTATTTTCTATATACCACACTATTTGTAATGATTTTATTAGCATGAAAACCTAGTTTGGTGTGCTTGTGGTGGTGGTGTATTCCTTTGCTGTCTTTAACTGCTGCAAATTTAGTCTTGTCTGTCTTGCCCTGTAGTTTGGGTGAGGGGGTGGTAATTGTCTGACCTTTGACCTCAGCTAAGTGATAACTGGAGATGGGGCTAAGACAAATTTGAGGAAACAAGTTAATTTTTCTTTTCTCAGAAGAAATCCGCAGGGGAAGGATCCAAATTCATTTCAGTGCTTTGCAATAACTGCTCATTGCTGTTTTGTTTTAAGCTTAGATTTGTGTGCTTTTAGTGGCATTGCTATTTCTTTGCTGTATTTACTTAGAATTGTTTTGGGGCTGTTGAAAATGTAAAACCTAGTTTGGTGTGCTTGCAGTGGTGGTGTATTCCTTTGCTGTCTTTAACCCTCCCTCCCTCCCCTGCCCCAACTCTTAATTATATGCCCTGTTAAAACTGATTGATGGGTGCTAAGCAGAGGGAATAGCAGGGGCTGTGGAGTAGGAAGGGCATAAGGGGGAGAAAGTCCGCACTTGGCACAACAAATGTTTTGACTCATTTGTTTTGTCTGTTTTGTCTGTTTTGTTTTCCTTCTGTAAAGAAAAGTATCTGAGGATTGGTGGCAGGATTTTTAGGACAGTGAATTAATAAAAAGTGAACTAGGTGAGCTTCAGTAACAGACAAGTACTGGAATAGCATTATAAGTGCAGTATAATGTGGGGAGTGGTGCAATGCAGTGGCTGTGGGGCAGCCATATTCTGGCAGGCCTTCTGGATACTGAGGTGATGCCCTATCTGCAAGCATTTCTCTGGACTGCGGGATGAGGTCGTCAGACCCAGAGTGGAAGTAAACTGGGTCAGGAGTACCTTCACCTCTATCCAGAGACCACCAAGTCCAATGCCGCTGCCTCAAAGGATGCCAAGAATGAGGAGCACCAGGAAGATGGTGGGCTCAGGGAGGGATAGGGAGGTCAGGTAGAGGCACATCCCAGATCCTGTTCAACTCCAGAGCTGGTATGCCACACTGGCAAAAGGGGACAACCAAACAGCAGTAGCCAGAGAAGTGGATGGGAAGGATGTGGAAGTCAACCAAGAAGTTGACCTCAGTGGGGAGAGCAGTGGACCCCAGAGGAGGAGGAAGCAAATCCTGGTGGGGAACTCTCTCATAAGAGGGATCCAGCTAGGAACACAGGAGAGGGAGGACAGAGAGATGAGGTGCCTACCAGGTGCCATGGCATGGAAGGACAGGAGGAACATCCTTGGGATTGCCGGGAAGACAAGATGAGAGGGTAAGCTGGATGTCATTATCCGCCTAAGTACTAATGACCTGGCAAATGGAGAGCCTAAGGAAGTTCAGGAAGAGTTTAGAAAATTGGGGAGGAGTCTCAAGCAAGTAGCTACTTCTGTCACCTTCTGAGAAGTTTTACCTGTGAGAGGCATGGGAGAGCATAGGGGCACATGCACCAGGAACTTTTACTCATGGTTGAAGAACTGGTGCTGTGAGGAAGGGTTTGTGGATTCATTGGTGACTGAGGACCCACCTGAAGGGATGGAGGCTTGTTCAAGCCTGACAGCCTGCATCCATCCTGGAGGGGAATCAAAGCACTCAATGATAAGTTTAAATGCTACCTGAATAAGCATTTAAACTAGCCAAGGGGAGTGGCAGACCAGCAAGGAGGGTACCTAATTGCCCACTCCCCACAGTGAGAAGTGGAACCAGTGAACAGGAGGAGTTGATATCTTTACAAAGCAAGTGCAAAACATGGAAATAAACACCCAAGAGGTGGATAGGCAGAAAGGGGGCATAATTCAACAGAAGGGCAGACAGCAGGGAGACCCAGGGATAAAGAACAACCAGGGAGGGGGCCGCAGTAGAACAGTTAAACAGTCCAGGGATTTCAAATAATGGAAAGCCATGTGTGCCAATGCCAGGAGCCTTAGCAACAAGATGGAGAATCTGGAGGCAGTCATGGTGCAGTCAGACCTGTACATCGTGGCCATCACAGAGATCTGGTGTAATAATAACCATGACTGGGAGACCGCCATACCTGGCTACAAAATATTCAGAAGAGACAGGGCAAGTAGGAAGGGAGGAGGAGTGGCAATTCATGTGAAAGATGGCATAAAAGCCATAGAGATACAGGGGGAACAAAATGGTGGAGAGATACTGTGGGTTAAGCTGAAAAGGAAAATAGGGCCAGCCATCCACATGGGGTAGTTTATAGACCACCATCCCAGGAGGAAGGATCAGACAGGAAGCTGTTGCTAGCAATCCAAAGGATGGCAGACAAGGGTGAGGTGGTGCTGGTTGGAGATCTCAGTATTCCAGATGTGGACTGGAGCCTCCCAGCAGCAGCATCAACCAGGAGCTGATTTATCCTGGACTCCCTTCAAGGAGTCTTCCTTAAGCAACTGGTCATAGAACCAATTTGGCAGAAGGCAATACTGGACCTTGTGCTCACAAACAGGGACAATGTGATGGGGGTAATAGTGGGGGAGCACCTGAGGAACAATGACCACCAGTCACTGTGGTTTGAAATCACAAAAGAAGCAGAAACAAACTGCACAAAAACACATATCCTGGATTTTAGGGGGGACAGACTTTGGGAAAATGGGGAGATGCTTGAAAAAAGGCATTAATGGGAATGGGGCAGGAACCAGGCTGAGGAACAGTGGGCAATATTTAAAATGGGGATTACAAGAGCAACATAATTATGCATTAAGCAGGTTAGCAAGGGGAAAAGGAAGAAAAGGCCATTGTGGGTTTCCAAGGAGGTAGTGGAGAAAGTGAAAGCCAAAAAGATTGCATTCAGGCAATACAAAAAGACTCAAGCAGAAGGGGATAGGGAGAAGTACCAAGAGAAGCAAAGGGAGGCAGGGAGGTCAGTAAGGGAAGTCAAAGCTCAGACAGAAGAGGGCATTGCAAAATCAGTGAGTAGAGGGGACAAAACCTTTTATAGGTACATAAGTGAAAAAAGAAAGGCAAAGGGAGGGATAGTGAGACTGAAGGGGGAGTATGGTCGCTGCGTGGAGGATGACAACAGTAAAGCTGACATACTTGACAAATATTTCTGCTCAATTTTTACTGAAGAAGAGAAGAGTAATGGGCCTAAAGGGAGTACAAGGGGTGGGAAAGGCACAGAAATGAACACAAGTCCCTTTACACAAGAAAGGGTCCTGAAAGAACTGGAAGGAATAAGAGTTGATAAAGCAATGGGGCCTGATGGGGTGTCACACAGGGTCCTAAAAGAACTAAGAGAGATGGCGGCTGAACCTCTGGCAATCATGTTGAGCCAGTTACTGGAAACAGGGGAGGTACCCAAAGACCGGAGGACAGCAGATGTAGTCCCCTTATACAAAAGTGGGAGCAAAGAGGAAGCAGGGAACTACCGACCAGTCAGCCTCACCTCAGTAGTAGGGAAGATCATGGAAGCACTACTGAAGGAGAGATTGGTGGAACATCTGGTTGCCAATGGACAAGACCCTAGGCAACATGATTTCACCAGGGAGAGGTCATGTCTGGCCAGACTCATTGAAATTTTCAACTGGGTGACAAGGGAGGTGGAACAGGGGAGTGCAGTGGACATGCCCTATCTGGACTTCAGCAAGGCCGTTGACACAGTGCCACACAGAAAGCTATTAAGCAAACTTATGAATATGGGTGTGGGCAGGACAGTAGTGCAGTGGGTAGGTAACTGGCTGGATGGCAGGGCACAGAGGGTGGTGGTAAATGTCTGTTGCTCCACAGAGGGAATAGTGACCAGTGGGGTACCAGAGGGATCAGTGCTGGGACTGGTCCTAGTCAACGTCTTTATCAGTGACATTGCACAGGACCTAGAAGGCAGAATTTCCCTGTCCACTGATGACACAAAGCTCTGTAACAAAGTGTACACACATCACAGGGTGCAGACAGAATGAGGAGGGACCTGCAGAAACTTGAAAATAGTCAGGGGTTTGGCAGTTGAAATTCAATACAAAGAAGTGCAAGACAATGAATAAGGTGTACAAAAACCCTGGAACAGCATATCAGATGGGAGATGAGAATATAGCATGCACCAAGCAGTAAAGGGATCTTGGGGTATCTCTGATGACCTCAAAGTAGGGAAACAGTGTGACAAGGCAGCAGGTAAAGTAAATAGGATGCTGGGATGCATAGGCAGGGGCATCACCAGCAGGAAAAGGGAGGTCATAATTCCACTATACAAGAAACTAATGAGGCCCCACCTGGAGTACAGTGTACAGTTCTGGAGACCATACCTACATAAGGACATAGACAGGGTAGAAAAGCTTCAGAGGAGGGCAACAAAGATGGTACATGGATTGCACCACAAGTCATATGAGGACAGGTTGAAAGATGTGAATATGTGTTCCCTGGAGAAAAGGAGGGAGAGAGGGGGATATAATAGAGACATACAAGTATCTAACAAGGAGGAACAGGGTGCAGGAATACACTATTTTTCAGCAAAAAAGATGTTCCAGGGCTAGAGGGCATGGGATGAAGTTGGAGGGAGGGCGATTCAGAGGAAATGAATGTGAGGAAGAATTTCTTCACAGAATGGGTGGTGGACAAGTGGAACACCCTTCCAGAAGAAGAAGTGGGGGCTGAAACGATCACAGCATTTAAGAATGCATGGGGTAGACATCAGGGAATTCTGGAAGTCAGGGGTAAGGAGCAATAGATTTCTAGGAAAACATAAAATGAACTTACAAGCTCAAATGGGCAAACATGCTTGGCCATAGGACCTTATCTGCCGACATTTTCTTATGTATCTATGTATGTTACTTTGTTTTTAGCTGGAAGCAGTCTTTCTTTCTTTCTTTCTTTCTTTTGTAAACTCTCTATCTGGCCCATTGTTCTCTATGTTCTATGTTCGGCTTTTAAACAGAAATAATGTTTGTTGTAAATGAAATGAATTGTGTTCTATGTGCACTAGTGTGTAAAAATAAATATTTTTCCCAAAATAACATTATGTCTGTCTGTATCTATCTATCTATCTATCTATCTATCTATCTATCTATCTATCTATCTATCTATCTATCTATCTATCTATCTATCCAGCTATCTGTCTCTCTATCTATTAATCTAAAATGGAAAGTGAGCCCATCAGTCAGAAAAGTACTACCCTGGCTTTGTATATTTAACAACAAAAAAAGGTAATCAACATGCCTGGACGGGATTAGGTAGTTAGGCTGATATTTAATCTTGACACTGCAGTACTGTACTTGGGGGGGCGCTATCCAGTTAAAATTACTATCTTGTGCCCATCTCCTGTGGTTGTTGAAATTAAAGCCCCCCCCCCCCCCAAACATACACACACACATAATCCTCATTCTGCTACAGTAGGGATGTCCCTGCCATACATTTCCTTGTGCAATATATCCAGTTCTGTTGCATGCTGGCTGTGCGAATGTTGAGCATGTATATTATTTGAGGGTTTTAGTTTTACGATTTAGTTGATCTTCTGGTTTCCAAATGAACACCCAACAACTCTTAAAGCAGAAGTGCAACGAACCATGTTTTTAAAAATAAAAAGCTAGTTCAGCTACAGTTAATAAAAATATTAGCATACCTCTCAAATGTACTTGTCTAGGTACCTCCTACCTCATATGCTGTGCACTATGAGTCTTTTTTATTTTCTCGACCGTAACCATTGCTGGATCAACAGTGCTATTTCTGTGCAAAATGTGGCAGCCATCTTTTTTTCTTGAGAAAAAAAATAAATTAAAGCATTCACTAAAATACTCAGATTTTGGCAGAATTAGAAAACTATACCACCAAATAAAACTGGAACATGCCCAGAATCCTTTATTATGAGAAAAAGGTGTCAAATGTTTTCCCAATTTAGTTGCACTGCTGCTTTAAATGGCATTAGAAAACTTAAATTAATTTTCGTCACAAGAAGTTACATCTCAGGACTTTTCATTTTTCCTGCTGAAGACATTTATAGCATAACAACAAGATACTAGTCCTTTAAGACTTCACCTGGCCATGTTGCTTAGACCTGCTATGGAGTCATTATGTTCTACTTATCCTGTCACGTAAATGATTTGGATGTCAGCAAATATAATGCCATAGCTTATGACATACAGAAGGAATGGGTGAAGCCCAAGGAGAAAAGTGTCTACTTTCATGTGTCTTTTGTAATAAAGAATATAATGTCCTAACATTTAGTTTTTGTTTTAATGAAATGAGATATGTATCCTGTGGATGCCAATCCTTAATATTGCAAGAAACTCCATATTTATTCAACTAGGATAACCCAGCTGAGATGCAATATCTTGTTTTCTGCAGGATCTTGCTAGTATTTATTTTTAGGTGGGCAAAATCATTGCGAGGTTATGGAGCAAATGATTACAAACATCTAAAGACCGTAAAAAACTATGGTATTTACAAAATTATATATTTAACTCTAATAACATATTATATCATATTAGCATAGTAATTTTAGATTAGAAGGGACACTGGGTCGATCAGAAGTCCACTTCTCACCAGACACATCATAAGAAGGGACAACCAAATGTGCTGTGCAAGCATGTACTAACTTATGGATATTTCTTATCCACCCTACTACAGTAAGAAGGAATTTTCAATGATTTAATTTAAAAGGCATATACTGTCTTCAGTCTGGTAGACAGTTACATAGTTTCATCACCCTCTGGGAGAAGAACTGCATCCAAACATTATCCCTGAATCTTCCACCTTTGAGCTTCAGGGAGTGTTGCCACATCCTGCTGGAGCACACCAGCTCAAATATTTCCATCTGTTGATCTTATCAATAACATGGCCCTGTGTTGCACCCTCTCGGCTGCCTAATTAAAAATACTACCAACAGCTTAATCTGATTCAAGGTCAGTTGGCATTCATCTGTGTCACCCTCTCTCAGGTCGTGCCAGAAAATAGGCAGAATTTATCTAGTGCATTTACCCGATCAACAAAAACTAAATAAATAAAATAAAATAAAACAATGTCATTTTTGAATGGTGGGGCACAACTGCACACAATAGTCCATGTGGGGCCTGATCAGGGCCTTGCAAACTGGTAGGATTACTTCCATGGATCAGCTGATTATCCCCCCATGCACCCCAGTGTTCTTCATGCCTTCTTAACAGCAGCCATTCACTGCTTGTCATGCTTTAGTTCCTTATCTATTATGACACGCGGGTCCTTTTCCTCCACCATCTCTGCAAGTGGAGCCTCACACTGTGCAGGTCCTACCTCTGTCTCTTCCCAAAATGCAGCACTTTACAATTGGCTACACAGAATTTAAGACTCCAAGAATCTGACCAGTCACCCAGCTTGTTCGGGTCCTCCTGAGGTTTGTTTCTATCTGTAAAGCAGTCCACCCTGGCCAGCTTAGTATCATCCGTAAATGTAAGCAGTCACCTGAAGACTACTGCTTCCAGATAGTAGCATGTGAGCTGGGCACCTGAATCATGGTGCCGTCTGAAACAGTGACACGATATGGGTGAAATCCCGAAAGATGAGAGGACGGGAGGGCGAACCGGATGTGGTGGGGTGAGCAACCCTTGCGACAGGATGTCGCTACACAAACACGTGCACGTGGGGGGGAGTGAGCACAGTGAGCATGGCCTGGGAGGGGACAGAGGGGATGTAGGGGGTGGCGCTGTGGTTAGCTGCCAAGCTGCACTGTGGTGTCGAGGGTTGGCCTCCGCTTGCAGTGCTGGGGTTTCCAGGTTCTGGTCTGGGTCCGGGTGCTACTGTGTTTTTCTTGCACCCGGCCCAAAACTTGTCTTTTTTTTTTTTGCTTTCACACTCCCCCCGACATGCACCCCGCTGGAGTTGAGAATCCCTAAGTACGGGAGTGCGGAGGGTGAAGCACCCGTGTGGAGGGGGTGGGGGGGCAGTCCCCCCACAGAAATCAAGTGTTTTCAGTCCCCTGCACCGTTCCTCCATGCACTGAGGATGTCAGGGTGGTGAAATTGTTTTCTACGCCCTGATGTTGTGATAATGTAAGTCGCCGTTCGGCGTTCGCCATTATCACATTCATTTCTGATCATTGATGAAAATGCTGCAAGCTGTGGCCCAATCACTGATTCCTAAGGGTCTTGAGAAGTTCTTAGCCCTGAATAGGATGAAACATGTGTCTAAGTCTTCTGTTTCAAGACTTGCAGATTGTGTGAGGGGGGGGGTCATTTGGCACCATACACTCCTGTTTAAAGCAGAACCTGTCTAAATGATGTCATGGTGATTTGCATACACTTTCCATGATGTCTTATATTATTGGTATACATGTGATTTGAAATTTCTAAGGGATGCCAGTGAATACCCCTCTCCACTGGGAGTACAGCCCATCTACCACAACACTCTGCTTCCAGGCCCAGGCCAGTTAGCAATCCATCATGTGTATGCCTTGTGTGTACTGTGCTGGTGTACTGTAGTTTAACTAAAAGTCTTCAATGCATCACAGTGTCAAAAGGTCATGCTGAGGTCCAAATCAGATATGTCTATGGCACTGCCCCTGTCCATCTCCCTAGTCAGCCCCTCAAAACATGTGATCAGGTTTGTTTAACATGACCTGCTCTTCATAAAGCCAAGTTATGAGGGGATAGGAACCACTGCCTCAATTGAGGAATCCATTATTCTATGTGTGGATTTCAAGATCTTTTTCTGAGAAGGAAAACTGGAAATTTCAAATAGTATGTATAATCGGGGCCGGCCCATCGGCGCAGCAGTGGGATTTCCACTTGCGACACCGGTGACCCGGGTTCGGGAACAGACCCGGGTCATCGGAGGGCTGGCCAGGGGGAGAAGGATAGAGCATACCATGGACTGCTTTTCTTCTCCTCCGGGGGGGGAGGGTGAGGGTAGCAGTCGGCGCACTGCGGACCCCTGGCAGAGGCTGGGGGAATGCTAGCGGCCGATGCTTACAGTTCCGAGAGGCGGGGCGGACGCTAGCATCATTGCATGTCCCCACCTCCCCAATGAAAATGGCGAAAAATAGGAGGCGGGCAAGGACTACCATAGAGATGAAGCCCTCCCCGGAGGACCTCAATTCGCCACCGTCATTGAGGGTCCCCAACCAGACACTACCAGGAATGGTGGCCACGGCCCTGCCCTCTGGGGGGGTAAGCCGGGGGTGACCGTGGGACCCTGGCAACAATGGACGGTGGCGGAGAACTCCGGGGACCGTGACCAGGGCTGAAGGCAGACGGGGTCCTGCCACAAAAAAAATAGTATGTACAATTTGTAATGCCTGTAATATTTCTCTATGCCATTTAGTATATGTTGATATTTCTTGCTCCATCTAATGATTACATTTTCTGCTGTCGATGAGATGAGATACATGTTACATCTTTGAAACCCTGAGAATGTTTCTAAACCAGCTCTGATCAAACATTAAGTTAAATAGCGCAACCTTGACGTAGAAATGTAAAACCTTTCAGAAGAAATTATTAGGTACAAGACATAATAATTATATGTTCTCACAAATACCCAATGTCAATGCAATATTTATGCTATATGTGAAGAAGGAGAGTGTAGAGCAGGATATGGGAAGAGAGGTATAATAGGGTTAATGCTGTATGTTAATACCACTGCTTAGACTACTGTTATGGGTGTAAGTGTGGTCTCACACCATTCTTAGAGTATGAGAATCTTGAACCAAAGGTGAACAGTTCTGCTACTCTAAGAAAGTAAGTGAGACCACTCTTAGAACAAGGTGCTTTTACACGACACCCACTGCACTGCAATTGTTTTGTTGCACTCCCTTCACATTTTTATGTTTGCTTGCACGCATGTGCAAGAAACATAGTGCCATCATCCAAGTTTTCGGAGGTGTGGCAGCCCTCTTTCAATTCAGTCAGTGTGTTTGCAGGTGTGGCCACAGTTCTCCAATGCTTGCTGGAGCTGTCTATGACAGCAGTCCAAAATGCAGTGGAGTACAGTTGAAAGGGGGAGCTACGCTTCAGTGAGCAGCGATAAGATATCGCCTGCTCATGCGCACTTCCCTTACACATGCACGCATACTGCATGCTCCCCCCCACACACATACTGTGCAGCCGACGGGGGTGCCCAATCCCTCACTGGCTGTGCTGCGCCTCCCCAAAACAGAGTTCCATATGCCAAGCTGGGTGCCCACCCCAGCATGGCTGTGCATCGTATAGCCGATGGGGGTGCCCAATCCCCCATTGGCTCCACTGGTTCCCCCCCAGAGTACAGGGTGCCACACTGGGAGCCCACCCCAGCATGACAACAGATGCTATTGCTGATGGGGTGCCCAATCCCCCATCGGCTCCACGTCCCCCCATCAGCCATCCTTGTGCCACGCTGGGAGCCCATCCCAGCGTGGCAAACGTCCCATCGTCATTTAAAAAACAACCTGAAACTGGAAAGCGGTCCTCGCTGTCTCTGCCCCCATGCACCCACCACTGCACCCCGCCTCCCACCCCCAACCCTCTTACCTCTGGACTCCAGTGCAACGATCTTTGGTGGACCGGGAACACGTCTGCACTCTTCAAAGCCGACCGCGAGCTGAGGAAATGCCGGTAAGCTGTATAATGGGATAGATAGGGTTTTTTCAACTTTGCTGCATATCTCAGGCATTTTTTTGGAATTTTTGCATCAAATTTTCAACATGGGGTTTTGGGACCCCTTCTCATAAATGCTCTCACTGTCATGGCGTTAATCGGGCCGGAAGGGTGATTTCGCAGTCACTGCATGAAATCACCTTTCGGGACCGAGTAATGAAGTGACACTACCACTGATCATAAGGTGGGCTCTCAAAAAGCCTATGTTGAAAATTTGGTGGAAAAATTCTTAAAAATGACTATTTTATGAGCGTGCGTTGTGCAGTTCCTATGCAAGCTCCGAAGTCCGCAAATTTTCAATATTTCCACTCCAGATTTTCAACATTGCCATTTCACCACACCTCCTTATCAGCAGTACAGCTGTCATTTTTCATATCTTGCCCAAAAGGTGTTTCCGCCCATGTAGCGCACAATGGCGCAGTCGGTGTGCAAAATCAATGTATGGGACACATTAAGAAAATCACAGTGACACTGTTAATGAGCAGAGGTCTTAAAATGGCTATGTTGAAAATTTGGTGAAAAAATTCCTAAAAATGACTGTTTTACGAGCATGCGTTGCACAGTTCCTACGCACGCTCGTAAGTTTCCGAATTTTCTATATTTTCACTCCAGAAATTTTCCACATTGCCATTTTATTACAGTTCCTTATGAACAGTACAGCTGACATTTTTCACATGTCGCCCCAAATATGTTTCCGCACATGTAGCACACAGTGGTGCAGTTGGTGTGCGAAAACAATGTTTGAGACAGATTAAGAAAATCACAGTTACAATGTTCATGAGCAGAGGTCTTAAAATGGCTATGTTGAAATTTGGTGACAAAAGTCCTTAAAATGACTGTGTTAGCAGTGATCATTGTGCAGTTTCCACGCACCCTCGTAAGTTCATGACTTTGTAATATTTTCAGTCCAGATTTTCACCAGTAGCATTTTTCCACACTTCCTTATGAACAGTACAGCTGCCATTTTTCACAACATGGCCGAAATGTGTTTTCAAACTTTCAGCACAGAGATGCGTGGTCGCTGTGGGAAATCATTGTTCGGGACAGATAAAGAAAATCACAGTGACACTGTTCATGATCGGAGGTCCCAAAATGCCTGTGTTGACAATCTGCTATAAAAAATCCCCAACCTAATTACATTACGGGTGTGCGTTGCACAGTTTCTATCTGCTTCAGTGACTTCACCAGTTTTTTTAATATTTTTACTGCAGATTTGCAACATTGCCATTTTTTACACCTCCCCATGAATGGTACAGCTGTAATTTTTCACATCCTCTTTGGAATGTGTTTTTGCACCTGTGGTGCTAAATGCCGTAGTCACTGTGCATAAGCAGCTTTCAGCTAACAAACTGATATTGCCACTGTTCATGAGGTGGGGGTCACAAAAAAAAAATGTTGAAAATTTGGAGAGAAAATACCAATGAATGCCTGAGGCGTTAGGGTTTCCAATCATAATGCCCCACCCTGTAGAGAATGACAGGCATCAGGGGTGTGACAAGGGATTCTTGCCTGTAATGCTCATACCATTCCACACCCTGCAGCCAGTAAGAGGCATCAAGGTATGCCTTGGACTCTTCGGCCCCAAAGTTCACCCCATTCTCCTATACCACGCCCATCTCACCATATTTCCTGATGGAATGGGGTGCGCATAAGGGCCAAAGACCCCAAGGCACACCGTGACACTTGTCAGTGTCTGCAGGGTAGGGTGTGGTGAAATGGCATGGCCGTTATGCCTGATGACCCAAAGGCACACCCCAGCACCTGTCAATCTTTGCAGGGTGGTGGTGGGGTTGGCTTCAGTTCAATACTTCACTGCCATTCCTATTATGCAGCTCTGTAACTCCTACACTACCAATGCCAATGACAGCAAGCAAACATTCGGCATTGACAAATGCTTGTTGTTATTGCATAATTTAATGTTCAATGTTTATCATTATTTACCCTGATTTGTTGCATCTCTTATTTGTTTATATACATTGTATGGTGCCCAGAGCCTCTGGGATTGGGCATCCTTTTAAATAAAAATTGCCTTGCCTTGCCATATGAACAGAGTAAGCACCAGGAGTATTTTCAAATTAAAAGGTGAAAGGGAAATCAGGGGACACAGTCTGAAATTGGAAGGAGGAAGATTCTGGAGTGACATGAGGAGGCACTGTTTCACCAAAAGAGTGGATACAGGGTGGAACATTCTGCTGGAGGAGGTGGTATCACTAAAGAGAGTGGGCAGCTTCAAGAGGGGGTGGGACAGAATCAGAAGGAGGGTTCAAACTGTGAGGTGGTGGGGGGGTAAGTGTGAAGGAAAAACGGGCAAAAACAGTGGGGGGAGGCAAGGGGGAGGAGAGCAGCTGCAATCTAAAAGGCAGAAGTGCTGCACACTCGAGCAAACTAGATCAACTGTAAGGCCTGTCTCTGCTGGCAATTTTGTATGTTCGTATGAACACTCACAATGTTGCTCAGTAATGTATTACATTAATGAGTACTTTTATTACACTTGATTGTAACTAGTAATAGTAACTGATTAACTGTAATGTAATAATAGTCAGTTACATGATGATATTTGTTAGCAAGTAGTGTTGTGCAGAATGCAGAATTTTTTTCTTTTAACTTTCTTTATGCTCCAGTCACCAGCCCCTTAGACTTCTTTTCCAGTCGGGCTCTTGGAGCAACATGATTCCTGCCCAGCCTGAGGTCCTCCTGACCAGCTCTCCTCCGGCTGATGTTCTCCCCAACCTCCACCAGCAGCCCAGCACCCCAACTCTGAGCCCCCCAGGGTGAGACCACCTTTTAACTCCTCCAGCACTCTATCAAGAATCTAGAAGGGCCGCTGAGAGGAAGTAAGTCAGAGACCAGCCAAGTAGGACCTGACAGAGGACATGGTGGTTGCTCCCCTGGTGCTACCTTCACCTGTCCAGGTGCCAGGGTTTTTCCTTTGTTCCAGTTCTTGAAGGTGCAGACATGCAATGACATCCAGTGCGTGGTGGGCATGCTTCTGCACCCACCAGCAGGACATCTGCCATCACCTCCATACCCCTGTGTATGGCTCCCGCAAGTAGCAAAGCACCAAGTCCTACTGGGAGTCACAAGACAGCAGAAGCCCAATCCACCCACCCCCAGGAGAGAAGAGCAGTCCTCCAGATGCTCAATCCTCTCTTGCCCCTGCTAACCCCCAACAACCCAGGCTCCTTCATGAACCTGGGTCACCGGTGTGGCATGAGGTGTGGCATCTGAAGGCACTAGGCCCTGCACACTGAGGAGTCATCCAGTAAGCTTTTTCGAGTACCGGGGGAATCATCTTCTGAGAGGTCCAAGAGTTGAAGATAGAACAAAATTCAGAGGGTCCTCTCCTTCCGATTGTTCTGGTAGACCAATATCACAAACATTGCACTCTCTTGCCAGGTTTTCAACATTTTCCAACTGTTGTCAGAGGAGGGAGTTCTCTTTTAGTAACTTATCAGTCATATCAACTGATTTAAGGGAAGCTCCTTTAGCCCACTGTACTGTGTGCTCATACTCATCGACCCAGATTTCAAGAGCACTAACCCAAGGGGTGAGGAGATCCAGCTTCTTATCCATGTCTCTAATAGTTTTCACTAGTTGGGCTAGTGTAATGTTAACTGTGCCCAGCGAGACCTCCTCGGGCCCAGAGCCAGAATCTCCGAAGGCACTTTCTACTTGTTGCGGGCCCATACCTCATGCAGTCGCTTTTGGTTTAAAAAACTCTGCAGACAACAAGGAGCTTTTTTGTTTTTCCATTTTAGGCATTTGGCTGTAGACAAATCACACAAAGTCCTTTCTAGAGGTCCAAAAGATGAAATAAGTGCAATTTTGATAATTTTGATATTATTTGGCTCAGGAGGAGCAGGGGGAGGATGGAAGTATAAGGAATCTGGGTGGGGTTCGACAAAAAGGATCAGGGATAAGGGGTGGGGGTTAGTGTTAGTAAATGCCAGGAGCTTGGGAAACAAGTTGCCAGGTTCCAGGCCATGCTGTTCGGGGGGGTGGATGTGGCGGCAGTCCATGAGCATGGGCCAACAAAAACCATGACTGGGACCTAAATGTACAGGGGTACACTATGCTTAGGAAGGATAGAAAGGAGGGCAGAGGGGGTGGAGTGGCTATGTTCATTAGAGATGACATAGAAATTGCTAGGGTAGAAGAGGCAGAGGGAAACGTGGAGGCCTTATGGGTCACTACGATCCCCAGCAGGAGATAAGGTCAAGCTGGGAGTAGCATATAGGCCCCGGGATGAGTGATGTTCTAGAGGATGGTTTGCTGGACAACATCATTGCCCAGTGTGGTCCAAAAGGGAAGGAGTGGTGTTGATGGGGGCCTAATATGCCAGGTACAAACTGGGAACCATGTCCTCTAAGGTGGCCAAGGAGCAGAGGCTGCTGGATGGCTTCCAGGATGTGTTCTTAACACAGCATGTGATGGAGCCCACAAGGAGGGGCATGTCCTGGATGTGGTTCTGGCAGATGGGGATCTGGTAAGGGACATGGATGTACAGGACCCCTGACTGGGAGTGACCACAATACTGTCTGGTTTCAAATAAGCATTGGGGAGTGGGGGTGAGATCTAGGACACTGGCAGTGGACTTCAGGGGCAGACTTTATGGGCATGGGAAATATTCTCAAGGATCACTTGAAGGGGATTACCTCAACGACAAGTGTGGAAAGGAGATGGGAGGTCATAAAACGGGGACTTCATGAGGCAGTCAGGATCTGCGCTAAGTTGAAACGTAAGGGAGCAAGGTCACATAAACCATGCTGGTGGTCCAGTGAGGTCCAGGTAGCAGTCAGAGAAAAGAAGGCGGCTTACAAAAAATATAAAACAACAAGAGGGGATAGGGATAAGGAAATGTACCAGCTTGCATCTAGAAAAGTCACCCGTATGGTGAGGGGAGCAAAGTCTAGTAAAGAGCAACGGCTGGCACAGGGGATACATGGAGGGGAAAAGGGGTTCTTCCGGTACATTGGGGAGCGGAGAAAAACTAAGGGCCATCTCAGCAGATTGAGATCAGAAGAAGGGTGGGTGGAAGAGGCGAGGGACCAGGCAGAGGTATTTACTTGAGTACTTTGCCTCTTGTGTTCACTAGGGAGGGATGGGATATCTACAAAGCAAGGCACAAAGGGGTTAAAGCGGCGGGGTGGGATCAGGGGAGCAACAGAAATGGAGCAAAAGGGAGGAAAAGGTACCCAGGGGTGTCACATCTGGATAAGGATAAAAAGACCAGTAAGGTGGAGGAGACAGATGATGCCATCCCACCAAAGGTGTGGTTTGCCTCAAGGCCCTAAAGAAGACAAATCTCCTGGGCGGATGGCATTCATCCGAGAGTACTATGGGAATTGGCGGACATACTGGCTGCACCTGGCGGAGCTTTTCAACAGGTCACTTGAGACAGGGAGGTACCTAGGGATTGGCGAGGCACATGTGGTACCAATCCATAAAGGGGTCGAGAGGAAGTACCAGGAAACTATAGACCCATCAGTTTAACCTCGGTGGTGGGAAAATTAATGGAGAGTATACTAAAGGAACGATTGGGGGTTTACTTGGGGGAGGTGGGAGGTCTGGATAGTCGGCAGCATGGGTTTGTGCCAGGTAGATCATGTCAAACCAACCTTGTGGAGTTCTATGAATGGGTAACATCAGAACTGGACAGGGGTAAGCCTGTGGATGTATTATTCTTGGACTTCAGCAAGGCATTTGACTCTGTTCCCCACAATGGTCTGGTGGAGAAACTGATGGGGTTAGGAGTAGGCCTTTGATGGTCAGATGGATTGAAAACTGGATAGCTGGGCGCACTCAGAGAGTAGTGGTCTGTGGGGAGCTCTCGAACCCTACAGAGGTTGGTATGAGGTACCACAGGGCTCGGTCCTGGGTCCAATCCTGTTTAATGCATACATATCGGACATCAGGGATGGTATAGGGTGTGAAATGAGTCTCTTTGCGGATGACTCCAAGATGGGAGCAGTAGTTGAGGGAGAGAGGAGGTTGGCCCTGCAGAAGGACCTGGACACCCTGGAAAGCTGGGCTCACACGCCGATTAAATTTCAATATCACCAAGTGCAAGGTGTTGCATCTTGGTCGGGAAACTCTAAACACAGGTACACCCTGGGAGGGAAGGTGCTGGAAGCCTCAACAGGGGAAAAAGACCTAGGGGTCATGGTGGATACATGTATGAATAACTCTGAGCAGTGCAGGAGAGCAGCTAGCAAGGCAAACAGGATGTTGGGATGCATGCAAGGATCACCTCTAGGAGCAAGGAAGTGATTCTGCCGCTGTACAATGGACTGGTTAGACCACACCTTGAGTACTGTGTACAGTACTGGAGACCACACTTGAAGAGGGACATACAGCTCCTGGAGAGGGTTCAGAGGAGGGCAACAAAGATGATACGAGGGCTAGGGGATATGACTTACGAGGACAGACTTGAGGAGCTCTGCCTGTTTCATTGGAGGAGAGGAGAGACAGGGGACAGATTGAGGTCTCAGTACCTCAAGGGAATAAATAGGGTAAACATGGAGGGATCTTTAGACTAAAGCAGGGAGGCATCACCAGAGGCATGGTTTGAAGTTGGAAGGTGGAAGGGTGAGGGGAAAGAGGAGGAGGTTTTTCACTGAGAGGGTGGTGGACCCTTGGAATGCTCTGCCTGGTGAGCTGGTTCAGAGATCCACAGTGGAGGGCTTTAAGAGAGGTGGGACAGACACAGAAAGTGGATGTATCAGATGATGGCCTGTCCCGGGGGGGGTGGGGATGGATGATAGGGGTTTCTGGAGCACAAGGGATGGGAGGGTCTCTGCACCCAACTAAGGATCTAGGTTCGAGCAGACTTGATAGACCATAAGGCCTAATCTGCTGGCAAATAGTATGTTAGTATGTTATGTTAGTATTCTTTGGAAGCGTTACAGGAATGTGTCTGCTCCACTCTGCTGCCAGGCCATGCCCCTCGTCACACAAGTTTTTGTTTGTTAAATCATGAAAACAAGATCTATTGAAAAACTGTGGAAACTAGAGAATCTTGCTACTTTCTGTACAGTTTCACATCAACTGGTGAAACTACATTTTCTGTGATTTTTTTTCAACAGAACAGAAAAGAAATCAATTTTACTTCAGAAATGCTGAGGAAATCAGTCAGGAGCAGAATTTCACCATTCTGTATACCACTATTAGCAAATAACACATTACTATAATTATTTCCTATTACTGTACTTCAGTTGAATTGCTTCTACCTAGTCAGCGACAGGCAAACTCACAAATCCTCAGCACTGACTAACCGTACTGAATCTTCTGTCTGTGTCAAATTATCATCATTTATGCCTTGATGCATGTGAGTGAGTCAGCAAATTGTTAGTAATTAATTAATCAGAAATTTGCTTACTATTTTGAAAAGTAAAATGCATTTCATTAACAGTTGCAGTACATATTACATTCTGTAGGCAAGTAATCACCTCACATGTGCTTTTACTAAAAGGACAGTGAGAGGAAGGTGAGCTGTTGTGCCAATCAAAGGATGCAAATGGTGATATTTTCATTAAAATGGTGAAGAAATCCCAGTGATCTGACTGGCCAAGGCTGTCATGTGACTATTAGGTTATCACAGCTCAGCGAGACACCTCACATCTCATGGCTGAATTTTAGCTTTTTTTTTATTATTTTAGGACTATTTCATGGAAGGAACAACTCACTTCAAGGTATTCCATTGGACTAAATATATGAACATGACTGATGGTTGAAAGCTTCATGCTTCATAGTGCATTAGAAGTTATGACTTGAAAGTAGAGAGATAATGAACATACATGGATAATGGTCTTAAGTTGATCACATTAGAGTAAAGACAGATATGGTGCAGCTTACCCACCATATCACAAAGGACCGAATATGGAAAACAAGTCCAGTAGGCATGCATTATGAACTGGTTAAGGTCAAAAACTGTTAAATAATTATAGCACAGTCAAACTGAGCACTAGAAAAAGAGAGCCAGCAAAGACAGTGGAGCAGAAAAACAGCAACCAGGCACAATCCATACTCTGGAGGTAAAGGACACAACTTGGGAGTAAAGATGGGTGAAGTCTGTGAAATTCGTGAAGTGGCAAATTATGCCACCTCACTACGAGATTTGCCAGTTTAGTTTTTAGGGCTGCAGTGGCTGAAGCCCTGCAGTCCTATTGCTTTCAGAAAATAGAAACTCTGCATTCTTTCCATCCTAACAACAGTTGCATCACAGTTCTCTATGCAGTCTGTGAAACCCACCACTGTGTCAATGAAGTTTTCTCAAAGGCACTATTTCTTGTTGTGTGGGATAGGGTGGGTGCAGTGTAGTTTGATATTACTAAGATTCCTGGCTTTCTTTCAGGTTAGATGTCTGCATCAGTAGGGTGTGGGGGGGCCTGGGCTGCTTTAGTATGAGATTATCCACCTAACAGACATTCCCAGCTTTCTTACACCTTTGATGTCAAGTGTGTGTGTGTGTGTGTGTGTGTGTGTGTGTGTGTGTGTGTGGGGTGATAACTATTTGATTTTAGTTTGGAAGGGTAGAGAAGTTTGGTGCTATTGTCATTTGTACTTGTAATATTATCTATGGTTGCAGTCTCAGTATTATGCATTTAAATATAAGTATAAACTTATACATAAAAGGTTTAAGAAAAAGAGAGCTGTTCAAAACATTAACTTGGTGCTAGAGTCTATCACTGTTAAAAACAAGCATTTGTCAATGCCTAATGTTGTCGTGCTGGCATTGGCAGTGGCAGAGCTAGAAATGCATAATAGGAATGGCAGTGAAGTATTGAAGTGACGCCAACCCCACCCCCACCATGTAGAGAGCGACAGACATTGGGGTGTACCTTTGGGTCATCAGCTATAATGCTCATGGCATTGTACCTCACCCTACCCTGTAGACACTGACAAGTGTTGTGGTGTGCTTTGGGGTCTTTGGGCATCATACATACCCCATTCCAGAAGGAAATATGGTGACATGGGTGCAGTATAGGAGCATGGAGTGAAGTTTGTGGCCGAACAGTGCAAGACACACCACGATGCCTGTCAGTGGCTGCAGGGTGGGTGTGGGGTGTGGAATGGCATGAGTTTTACATCCGATGATCCCAAGTCACAGCTCTGATGCCAGTCAGTCCGTACCGGGTGGGATGCTACAGTTGGAAACCCTAACATCGTAGGCAGGTAGTGGTCATTTCACTCCACATTTTCAACATGGGCTGCTTCTCAGGCCACCTCATGAAAAGCAGCACAATCACTTTGTTATCTGAAATGTGGTTGTACACAGTGGCTGTGCCATGTAGCGACAGAGGAACGAAAACACAGTTTTGGGCAGGATGTGGAGAATTACAACTGTATTGTTCATGAGGAGGCGTAAAAAATGGAAATACTGAAAATCTGGAGTGGCAATATGAAATATTGGTGAAGCAATGAACATGCATGCAAACTATGCAACAGACGTCCGCAACCCAATGACTGTATTTGTGGGAGTTTTTTAGGCACATTTTCAACATAGGTATTTTGGGACCTCCCCTCATGAATAGTAGTGCTGTGATTTTGTGAATGTGTCCCAAAAGGTGATTTTCCACAGTGAACATGTCATTGCACACCACAGTTGCGGAAATGCATTTTGGGCAGGTTGTGAAAAATGGCAGCTGTACTGTTGAAAAGGAGGTGTGCACAAATGCCAGTGGTGAAAATGTGGCATTAAAATATTGCAAATTTATGAAGTTACAAGGCTGCGTGGAAACTGTGAAATGCTCGTTTGCAGCACAGACATTTTATGGACTTTCTGCACCAAATTTTCACCATAGGCATTTTAGGACCTCTGCTCGTGAACAGCATCATCGTCATTTCCTCAAACTGTCCCAAAAACTGATTTTGCACAGTGGCAGTGCAATTCTGCACCAGACGTGCAAAAACACATTTCAGCCAGGATATGTAAAATGACAGCTGTACTGTTCATAGGGAGGTGCAGAACAATGACAATGTTGAAAATCTGAAGTGAAAATATTATAAATTTGTGAACTTACGAGTGTGCATGCAAACTACACAATGCACGCTCAAAACACAGTAATGTTATGGAGTATCGTCACCAAATTTGCTGCATACACATTTTAGGACCTCTGCTCATGCACAGCGTAACTGTCATTTTCGTAATTTGTCCCAAACAATGACTTCCCACATCAACCGTACTTTTCTGTGCAGGACATGTTAAAACACATTTCGGGCAGGATATGTAAAATGGCAGCTGTACTGTTCATCAAGAGGTGTGGAAAAATGCCAGTGGTGAAAATTCAGAGTGAAAATATTACAAATGCACATTATGAGCATGCATGCAAGTTGCACAACTCACGCTCCTAACACAGTCATTTTATGGAGTATCGTCACCAAATTTTCAACATAGGCATTTTACAACCTCTGCTCATGAATAGTGTCACTGTCATTTTTGTAATCTGCCCTGAACACCGATTTCCCACAGTGACCATGCTATTGTGCGCTGGAAGCGTAGAAACACATTTTGGCCAGAATGTGAAAAATGACAGCTGTATTGTTCACAATGAATTGTAGAAAAATGACAATGTTGAAAATCTGGCATGAAAATATTGCAAATCCATGAAGTTATGAGTGTGCGTAGCAATTGCGCAATGCATGCTCGTAAAACAGACATTTTTTGGATTTTTTTCTACCAAATTTGCAACATAGGCTTTTTTGAGAACCCACCTCATGAACACTGCCACTGTGCTTCCATTAATTGGTCCCAGACGTTGATTCTGTGCAGTGACTGCAAAAATCATCTTTTGGGACCAATTAACATCATAACAATGACAGCATTCATGAGTAATAGTCCCAAAAGCCCCATGTTGAAAATTTGGTGCAAAAATTCCAAAAAATGCCTGAGATATGCATCAAAGTTGAAAAAACCCTATTTATTCCATTATACAGCTTACCGGTATTTCCTCCTTTTGTTCCCAGTAAAAAAAAAATTATCACCAGGCAGTTTTTTTTTTACAAGGTATTTGGTGTGCTGGGGTGGGCTCCCAGCATGCCACCTAACTGTTTGGGGGGTGCTGCAGCCAATGGGGGATTGGGAACCCCATTGGCACACAAGGAAAGTAGTGGGGCCAAGAGCCAAGGGGGATTGGGCACCCCCCTCAGCATATAACAAATGGGGGAGAGTGCTTTATGCCGATGGGGAGTTGTCTCCCCCATCAGCACATGCATTGATGCCACTGGAAGCTAGCAGGGGGATTGGGCACCCCCGAAATCGGCAGTTGGGTGGCTGCCATGTACACAATGTGGCCAAGCACAACGGGAAGTTCACTGCATCTGATGAGCTTTGTTCGGATTGCAGTGGACCTTTCCTCAGATGTGCTCACCACATTATGTATGCATGGAGTGGCGCTGGCATGCACGCTGATTGGGGAATGAGGGACGCACCTACTGGCATGTGCCCTGCATTCGCCCAACAGTGACCGCACCTCCAAATCTGCACTACTCGCAAGATGCTGGCTGTGCAAGCATGCCAACATAAAAACTTTCATACTGTAGAGACGCAGAAGTACAGTATGCATTTTCTGCATCCATTTTATCTTAGAGCATAAAGTGTTTTTAAATAGTTCCTATATCTGGAAGAATGGGAATGATCCTGATTAGTTTTAGCTTACAAACATGCAACATGAGATCCCATGGACCTGAATGATTTTAAAATTCCTGCATCATTTATAAAGACAAAAGTAAAACCTGTTTGGAAAATCAAGTTCTTATTTTTGAAGTTTTATTGCCATTGTTGTTACTTACTTTGTATATTCAGTAGAAGTGAGGATTATTTTTAATGTTAATTACATTTGGGAGAACTTTAAAGACACTGTAGGACACAACAAGTGGTATTTTCAAAAGTTAAAAAAATGATAGAGTTGTGTCAAGACAACTAAATTTGTATCATGCAGATGCAGCATACAATTGCACCATATTTGCATAGCTGCTTCAAAACAACACTTATACTTCCATCATATTTGTAGCATATTTGCAATATATTTGTGGGATGCATCACGCCTGTGTCACTTTTTGCATCACTAATCTAGATGCAAGTGCAGGGGCAACAGATTACGGTGCATCCCTCTTCTGATGGTAGTGTACCCTTCTGATACGGACACAGCTATGATCTGTGATACAAAAGTGATGCAACTTGTTGCTGTATCTGCAGCAAATCTTTGAAAATACAGGCCTGTATATTTAATCCTCCATCTCTCATAAACTCCAAACAGTCAACTACAGATAATGGGTCTATGATGAAGCACATACCTTGCAATACAGATTTGCAGCAAATAAGAGGAAAATAAGATGAGGCCCCATGTCTTGCAACATCTTCTTTTTCCTCCTCAGGTTCAAGATCAGGAGAATTACAGCACAAAGATGCTCTGCTCCTAGCCAGTTCCACCTGTTAACTGAAAACCACTGACTGCTGCCCATATATACATATGTTTGTTTGTTTAAAATTTATTTTTATACAGGTTAATCTGATTGGGGAAAAAATCCCCATTTACAACAAATACCTGTCGAAGTACATATGTGTGTGCTATTAATTTTGCCTTGTCTGAAAAATTATACCTTTACCAGCTAAGGTTCATACTAAAGTTGAACAAGGAGCAAGAAGGTCGTTCAGACCCATAGGTGCTCCTATGCTATATCATCAATAATAGTACTATTTCCAGCAATTTCCAGATAATAAGAATGTGTCTATGCATTTTTTGAATAGGGGCTTCATGGCACTAATAACTATCTCGAGGGGCAGTTTGTTCCAAGGATTCATTAGTCTTAAAGTGTAGAAGAACTTTCTACTGATGTAGTTAAATTTCCTGCCCAAGAGTTGAAAAGGATGACCTCTAGTATAATAAGTATTATCTTTAAACTCGAGGTCTAATTCAGTCATGAGATATGGATCTTGTAGGAAGTCATATAAGAACAGTAAGTCTCCCCTCATACAACATGTCTCTGCCTTACAATGAGAGGGAAAGGAAGGAAGGAAGCAAGGAAAGTCACGCTGCTGACTCCACCAGTTTTGAAACATTACATCTGTACTACTGTATCTGCCTTAAGATATTTAAACTAATTTTCTAATCATTTTAGAGATGAAGCACCCTAGTATCTAAACTGGCTGTTTCTTTACAGATGCCCCTTCTATGAAAAAAGTTCCCATTATTATGACAAGAATAACAGTTTAAGAATAACCCTGCTGATAAAAGATGCATCGAACCAGGGCTATGAAGATGATTGAGGGCAGCAGGGTAAATCATACAAGGAAAGACTGAAGGTCCTAAATATCTGCTCCCTGGAGAACAGGAGGGAAAGGTGAGACATGAGTGAGACCTTCAAGTACTTGAAAGAGATTAGTAAGGTGAGCAGGGAAGGTATCTTCAGGCTAAGCTGCAGAAAAACCCCAAAGGGGCAGAGCCTAATGTTGCGGTGTGGGTTTTTAAGAGGGAAGTTGGAAAACATTTCTTCACAGCAAGGGTAGTGAGCAAATGGAATACACTGTCAGAAAAGCAATCTCATTGAGGACTATGGGCAGTTTCAAGAGAGGCTGGGATAGATATAAGGGGAACATAAAGACAATGGAATAAGGCGAGAAAGGTAGTGGAAAGGTAGGGGAGGGGGAGCAGGGACATGAGCATGAATTAAGAACCCTGGGCAATAAGCAGACTAGACAGACCAAAAGGCCTAATTCTGTTGGCTTCTTCATATATTCATATGAGATTACACTTTCAAACATCCAGCACTCACTGCCATTTAATAAAAATCTGCTCGCTTGTAGTCCAAAAAAAAAAGTGCAAATCTTTATTAAAGTGCCAGTGCACAACACATCTAACACATCTTGATTAGTTTTGGGTAAAGAGTCCTTTATCAAAAGACATTTCTTTTGATAAAGGACTCTTTGCTTGAAACTAGTCAAGATGTGTTAGATGCGTTGTGCACTGGCACTTCAATAAAGGTTTACCCTTTTTGTGGACTACAAGCAAGCAGCATTTTTATTAAGTTGCGATAAATGCTGGACTTTTGAAAGTGGACTTATGTCTTTTTTTAACCTAGTACCCCAGCCAGGTGCAACACTCTGCTTTGATCTGGATTCATATGAGATTGCAGCCTTAAGTAAAAAATGTTAATTCTTTCAGAAAACAGTCTACTAGTCTGTGTGATAATCTATACTTTTAGCTGTATAATATGAATAAATTGAGATGTTGCCTTATAGCTGCTGTTTCATATATTTTCTTGGTTGCTAATCCATACAAACCACAATCTTGTATGATCCTAAAGGGACATAATAAATACCTTTGTTTATTGCACTGCCATATTTATTATGATTCTTTCCGAACTAGTTAAATTCTAAACGTAAACAATATATACTCCCAGAACTCACTTCATGTCCTTATGTTTGTTTAATAGAGCTTTTCTTTGCCTGCCCACCCGCTAGTGTAGCTGCAAGGCATCTGCTTTTGATGACGATATCCCTGGTTTGATGACAGACTTGGGAGTCATAGTGATGGCTGGTGAGGGAAGAAGGATCAAATGTCTCTGGAATACTCTTCTCTGGGGGGCAAGGAAAAGAGTGTACGATGCTTTACAGACCCCTGCAGAGGCTGAGGATACTGCTGCAGCCAGCACCATCACCTTAGGGGGCAGGGTGGATATTGGACATTATTTCATGTCCCCACCCCAGGGATCCAGCATTCAAAGAGACAGCCAGCCCCCAGGCATGATGCCCTACTCTGCCACCATCTCCACTACCACCAATGTTTGCTTGGGGGGGGTCCTGCTCCCGTGGCCTCAACCCAGGAGGTAAGCTGGGTATGGAGGGAAAGTAGGCAGGGCAGGGGTGAGCTCTGGTAAGGATCGGGGGTCATCCACCCAAAAAGTTGAAGGTTTCTTCACTTTCAATTCTTAATACGTGTCTGTAGATGTTCTATTCCCTCTCACTCCATAAGCTGTGTCTGTTATGTTTGTTAAAACAGTAAAATAATGGTCCCTAGATTAATCATGTTCTAATATAACTCTTCATCATATAGAGAACTGCTAGTCACCTAACGGTAACAAGCTGGTTAGTACATCGAGAGATCGCCTTGGTGACCACAGTAACCTCAAGAGTGAAGCTCGAGAGACTCGGTTGCCAATTGCAAACTCAAGACAACCAACCGACCTTGTAACCAAAACATGACTAGCGATTGTTTTTTATAATGTGTGGGGTTTTTTTGTTTATTTTTGAGGAGATGATGCCAATAGAAGAGCAGATGTCAGTTGGGGATCTTATTGCTCCACTCCCGATGCTCTCACGCTGGTCACTGCCGCAGTCCCACTTGCAATTCCAGTGGTGCTGCTTGTTCTGTTTTTTTTGTTACACCACTTTACATTTAAACCAAATGGGCTAAACAGAGAGAGTCCTCACAACAGCCATCGGATCCCTACTACCATTTGGCAACACTGGGGACTGCTGTTTACTGGACTGCCTCCACACTGAGGGAACCTGCTGAATGCCTCACTTCAGGAGAGTTTTTTTTTTTCCTTTTTAAATGGAAGAGCACAGAATGGAATGTGTTCAATGTTGTTATGCTGCAGTAGCTATGTAGCTAGTGCAGTATAACATCTATGATGACATAGCTACTGCAGCATAACAACATTTAGAAAGTGATAGATTTCTATCAATAACAACGTTCCATCATACACTATAATAGAAATGATTCAGTTAGTAACTAGCACACAATTATTATTTTGTCACTGTATGACATCTTTAATATTGGTGGTTCAGTATTGCTAGTGCACTTCCCCTAAAGTAAAAATAAAATAACCTCATTAGCCTGTATCAGCATCACATCTGTAAGAATGGTGCACTCTAAGCACTAAAGATTCTAAAAGACACCTTTATGCTGTAGCAAGGCTATTCAGTTACACCGGGTCACCATCAGCAGTGGGTGATACTACATGTGTTCCAGGCCACCTTCACTGCCTTCTGTTTAATGAAGGTACCCACCCCTACCATGCCAACTGAACAAATGATGCACCAGGCATCACTGCATCACTTGGTGTGCCATGCCGTTACACAGAACGTGATGGCATCATGCACTACTGATGGCATAGCTGGCCACCCAGTTGCTTACAAAAGCCTGCAAAACCCCTCCCAGGCCAACACAGTTAGCCCTGCACCAAAAAAAAAAACACAAACAAACAGGATGGGGGTCCCTTGCATGATGAAAGGCTGATTTTATTTAAGTTATAAGTTTGGACCTAAAAAAACGAATAGCAGCACCAGCTAGGAAGCAATACAGTAATACTGTAGTGCATCATAAAATGCTGCAGTACACTGCAGGACACAATACAGTTCAATGGCAATTAAAGAAGTTTCTACTGCAGTATTTATAAATGTTCTTATAAGTCCATCACGATAATTACTATGGAAATACATAAAAAGCAAGTAGCAAACTTGAGAATTAAACAAGATACTGATAAGCTGAGCGTTATAAAAGGTGCAGAAGTGGGGAGAGGGAAATAGGGTGCTGTCCATAATAATATCTAGTCATGGCCTTTACCCAGTCTACTGAACATACCATGACTAACCATGGCTTGCTATAACTCTGAATATCATTATGAATTTTAATGACTACCACAGCAGCACTGATTTGTGTCATAATTCAAGGCACAAGTATTTCTAGGGCAGCTGCTTGTAATACTCCTATTTTCAGAAGTGATAATTCTACTGACAGGCATGAGAGAAACATAGCAAAGAAGAAATATTTGAAACTCAGTGCATCAGAAAAACACTGCTACAAATTTGGTCCTGAGAGCAAATAGTATGTATTTGACGCCTTTGAAAAATAATATCCCTTATAGTCAATTTTAAAGATTAAAAAGAAAATAGTGGCTGGCCCAGTGGCATGGAGGACTGAGGCATCATGCCTTACCTCCTGCCACACTGGCCACCTGTGTTCGCAGTGCAAGTGGGTTGCCAGGGCTTGGCCAGACAGGAGAAGGACTGAGCATCCCAAGTACAAATCTCCTCCTCTGTAGAGGGGTGGACCAGTGATTGGTGCTTGCCTGGCCCCTAGTAGAGGCTGGGGGATGGCACACCGATGCTCTAAAAGGTGGGTGGAGGTGAGGCAGATGCCCAGCGTATCATGCATGAGAGTGTGTGTGACACCACAACTGGCTTCATTGCATGCCCTTTCCTCCAAGAGAAAAAAAAGAGGAAACATGTCTCCAGCAGTTGGAAGATGGAAGGGCTCGCAGGTCCCTCTCCCCAACTAGCCAGGTGTTGACTGGAACTGGATCCAATCTTCAGTGGGGGCCTGGGGATCCCCCACTGACCCCACCGGGGGGGCAAGCACTGGAGGAAGATGATCAGCACTGATGGTGGATGTCAGGGGATGGGGCTGAGGCTCCCTCCTGAATGTGGCCTGCCAGAGACAGGGAGAAAAAGAAAAAAACTATGAAAAGCCACTAGAAAAATAAATTTCATGAACATGGTCCTGTTACTTTTGTCAGTAAATTCAATCATTTAGCAGGTAAAATTGTCAATAAAATTTATTGTAATTTCCCTATCCTACTTGGTGACAATGATGTGACTTCAGTAGTGGGTGATACCCCATGCATTATTTTAAGTAGAGTAAACAATCTGAAAGGCAAGTTAGTCCATGGCCGATTTGAAACAAATCAATCAGTTATCATCAATAACCCATGGTCATCATACAAACCAAAATGTTTCTTCAAATGCTACAATTGTAACATGTGTTCATATGCACAGCCTGGTAAAGAGTTTGCAGACCCCCTTCATGAAGATTTAAAGTTGGAGACACGTGAAATTTGTTAATTGCAGTACTGACTTCATTACATATGTTCTATAGTGTAACTGCAATAAGATATATGTGTGGAGAACAGTGCCCAGCTTGAAAACTAGCACACAAGACCATTGAGCAGTATTATTAATAGGAGACTTGACACCCCACTTGGTAGTCATTTGTTTGATTGCCATAATTCAAATCATAGAGAATTAAAGTTCATAGGCATTGAGAGAGTGGGTCCTATGTGGGGGTTGGGGGGTGAGAATGAGTGAATAAACTACTGTGAAAAAAATCAACTTGAATTTAGGAATTACAAAAGCATTACACCTGCTGGTTTAAACAAGCAATGAGATTTGAAATCTGTTTTTAAAAGATTACCTAGCCTCGCCCTCTGAGGAAGACTTGTCAAGAGTAAAAGTGCTTAGACTTCCTACAACCACAAAGACTTTTTTCAGGTAGCCATACCTTTACATCTAGCATTCTTGCTTGTATTGAATTACGTTTTTTCTTAACATGATTCATGATATTACTGTCATTAAAGAATTGTCAGCATTATGTGTGCCTGGCTACTAGTTTCTTTTGTGAGTTCTCAGGACTTTTGGATTCTTTGCTTCTGCATTTGAAAGTTGACTGCCTAATTTTCCTGAGCACTGGCCCTGCACCATCAGTCATGTCCCCCTTTTGGAACCAGAAACATAGAAACAAAGAGATTGCTTGCAGAAGTTAAGGACCATTTGCCCCCAGTCTGCCCATTTTCCTGTCTACAGTAAAATGCAAATTCTACATAATCTCTGGTCAGTTCTCCCTCCCCCTTTTCACTGGGATTCCCTTGTACCTATCCCATGCATTCTGGAACCCCACTACAGTCTTTGCTTCTACCACCTCCAATGAAATGATGTTCCCAGGAATCCACCACTCACTCTCTGAAGAAGTACTTCTTCACATCTCTCCTGAAATTACACCCCCTCCAAGCTTCATATCAAATCCTCTTGTTCCTGAGTGACTTTTTTTCTGAAAAATACTTCCCTTCTGTACCTTATTGTCTATTTTTTTACAAGGCTAAATTGGAAAGTTGGTGTAAAAATATTACAGAATAATGTATTTATGAGCCTACGTTACACTTTGCAAACACAGGCTTCTAACTTTGATACATTTCAATATTTTTGTCCCAAATTCTTCACCTGCAGCCCTATCGGCTCTGGCAAGAGTTTGTTTACTTTGCTACATCTCTGCTTGGGAGGACAGAGGGGTGGGGGGCACAAGTCTGGAGAACAGAGGGGTGGGAAATGCAACTCAGAGGGAGAAAGCTGGGGGAGGGATACTCAGCGTAATAAAATGGAGGGGTGCAGTGCTGGGGAAGTCAAAGAGCTCATGACCCAATGCAACCCCCTTAAATTGTATAATCAACTCTGAGGGGAGCAAAACTCAGAGGAGGGAGGAGAAAGTCAGGATGGCGCGGATGTTGTCTTTTCACCATTGACTACTTTGGGAGAGTGATCACAGCTGCAGGGACAGTGCTGTAATGCACCATTCTATTCTTTCCCTGTAGCTGTTATCACTCATGCTCTTTTCTCTGTGCAGCTTTTACCACACTCTTATTGCTTAGCGGTTTTGACCAGCTACCTTATGAGGTTATAGCAAGCAAACTGCATCTACCCATTTCAAAACAAATAAGGAAATATTTCTGTACCAAAAAAATAGCTGGTATATGGAATGGCCTTACAGACTATGAGATAGGTCAAAAAAATGGTCCTACCTTTTTTTCACTATAACAGATTTCTGGCATCTTCCAGTTTCATTTGATGCTAACATTTTCTACTTCCACCAAAATTAAAGTAATTTATAAATGACAAATTACAAATGTTTTTATTATTTTTTTCTCAAGAAAAAAGGTGCCTGCCACATTTGCCTTATAAATACCATTGCAGATCTGGTAAGAGGTAAGAATGAGAAAATGAAAATAACTCATGGTGTATAGCAAAGGAGGTACATAGAAAGTAAATTCAACTGATATTTCCTTTTATTTGCTGCTTCTGACCAGCAAAAGCACACTAAACTATGATACCTTGTTTCTAGGTATGAATGGGGGTGGTGGGGTGTTTGAATGGACTTGTTTTATTGATGGGAGAATGCTGGCCATAGAAACATAGAAATATAGACTTTGATGGCAGACAAGGACTGCTTGGCCCACTTAGTCTGCCCATGTCCTTACCTATTGGATAAGTTGCAGATCCTAGTTAAACAACAGCCTACTTCTTCATACCTCCCACAAGAATTGCCTTATGTCTGCACATGTATTCTTGAATTCCCCACTGTTTTTGACCCCACAACCTCCTCAGGAAGGCCATTCCATGCACCCACCACCCTCTCTGTGAAAAAATATTTCCTAACATTGCCCTGAGCTGTCCCCCCTCAATCTTCAAATTGTGTCTCCTGGTTCTTGCACATCTCTTTTTCAGAAAGATGCTACCCCCTTGGACTTTGTTGATTCCCTTGAGGTACTTAAAAGTTTCTATCATGTCCCCCCTCTCCCTCCTTTCCTCAAGGGTATACATATTAAACTCCTTTAGTCTCTCTTTGTATGGCTTCTGCTGCAGACCCTGCACCATTTTAGTTGCCCTCCTCTGGACTGCCTCCATCCAGCCTATGTCCTTGCAGAGATGGGGTCTCCATAACTGCACACAGTACTCCAGATGGGGTATCACCAACTGTCTGTACAGAGGGATAACAACTTCTCGTTTTCTACTGGTGATGCCTCTCCCTATACATCCCAGTATCCCCCCAGCCATCCCTACTGCCTTCTCACATTGCTTGCCCACCTATAGGTCATCTGAAATGACTATCCCCAGGTCCCTTTCCATTTTTGTTGTTACTACCCCCCCTCCCATTGTGTACTCTTCCCCTGGGTTTTTGTTTCCCAGGTGCATTACTTTGCACTGATTCTAAGCTGCCATACTTTTGACCATTCCCTCCAACCCTGACAAGTCCCTTCTCATCCTTTCCACCCCCTCTTGTGTATCAATCCTGTTGCAGATCTTTGTGTCATCTGCAAAGAGGCATACTTTCCCTTTCAGTCCCTCTGCAATGTCAATTATAAAGACATTAAAAAGGACAGAACCCAATACTGAACCCTGTGTTACCCCACTAGTAACCCCTTTCTTCAGAGTGGACTTCATTTACTATTACCCTCAGAGTCCTGTTGTCCAGCCACTGCTTTACCTAGGCTACCATCCTGGCACCCACTCCCAAGCTGGCTAATTTGTTTATTAATATTTTGTGTGGGACTGTGTCAGATGTCTTGCTAAAATCTAGGTAGGCCATGTCCACAGCCCCTCCCTGGTCTACTACTTTGGTTGCCCAGTAAAATAAATCAATTAGATTTGTCTGACATGACCTTCCTGCTGTGAATATGTGCTACCTTGGGTCCTGTGCCCTGCCAGCCTCTAGGTACTCAACAATTCTTTATTTCAGAACTGATCCCATCATTTTTCCTACCACTGAGATCAAGCTAACAGGTCTGTAGTTTCCTGAGTCTGCTTTGTTCTCACTTTTGTGAAGGGGAATCACATCTGCCCTCCTCTAGTCCTAGGTAACACACCATCCTGCCATGATTTGTTAAAAAGGGTAGTCAGTGGTGTCACTAGCTCTCTCCTTAATTCTTTTAGAATTCTGGGGTGAATCCCATCAGGCTCCATTGCTTTGTCCACTTTCAGTTCTAGGAGTTCTTTCAGAAACTTTTCTTCTGTGAAAGGACTGGTATTGACCCCCTATCCAGAGTGCTTCTATTGACTGGATTAGGAACCTCCCCCTCCTCTTCTTTTGTGAATGCTGAGCAGAAGTAGTCATTCAGTATCCCTGCTTTTCACTGTCCCCTCTGCCCACCCACCCTCCCCTTTATTAAGCCTCAATATCCCTCCCTTGGTCTTTCTTTGCTCCTAATATATGTATAAAGGTTGTATCCTCCTTCTTAACTGAGTTGGCTACCTTTTCCTCGGTTTGTGCCTTTGCTAATCTGACTGCCTTCCCCACTTCCTTCTGCTTTAACTGGTATAGTTTTCTTTCCTGCTCCTTTTGTATTTCCTTATATTTCCTGAATGCTGTCTTATTCTCCCACCACCTCTTTTGAGAACCATAGTGTTTTTTTTTTCCTTTCATATTGATTTTTTTATTTTCTTCACACAAAGCCTTGTTGCCTCTGTGATGGCAGTATTGATGATTCCCCAATGTTCCTCCTCCCCTCATTCTTGCCTGTTTGCTAGTGCTTTTCTGAGGTACTCTTCCATTTTGACAAAGTCAGCCCTCCTAAAGTCCAGTACCCTCACTTTTGTATGGTTGACTTTGCAGCATCCTCCTTGGTCTCCACTGCAGGTGCCGCTATAGAGGAACCACACTCTGCCAGAATGGCATACAAATTGTGGAGAGTTACATGACACCGAAGAAACTCCCCTACTCTTTCAACGATGAAAGTGATGGAGGTGGGGGAACAGATGATATGATTTAGATTCAAATTTTAAATATTTTATTTCCTTGTACATTTTTTCCCTTTTATGTCTTATGTATTTCTAGTTTTTCTTGTTATGAAATCTGGTATTGGATACATATACTGTTTTTTTCATGTTTTGTTTTTGCTATGTATATGTTGTTGTTTTTTTCTTAATAAAATTCCCTTACTCTTTTTGGTTTGCTTAAGTAAGTGGCTTAGGAGCATGGCTGTAGGATTTTTCTTTAGGAGATTTTGATTGCTTGTTTGGAAAAAAAAAGTACCTGCTAACAGAATATTTATCTATATTTCATTTATTTATTTATTTTTGGTAAGACTCTCTTGGAGCTAGCTGCTTTCTTTTTTCTTTGTTTTTATTTTTTTTTTCTTTGTTAAAATGAACATAACTATATCTGCTTGATTATGCATTTTGAATGTTTTGTATTTGACCATTTGTTTTCTTTTAACAAAATTCCCATACTCTTCTTTTGATAACTGCCTTGTGATCTTTTACTTCCATGAGCACAGTGACCAGAGATGGCAGAAGGTACTGTGGTTTATCCTTGCATCTGAAGGACAGCACCTCACCAGTGTAGAACCACCTTGTACTTCACTACAGTGTCTGTTATGGGTATTACCCCAAGTGCATGGTATGGGGAAGCAACCAATGATCACCTGATCATCTGACCCCAGAGGTGAGTGTGTTACCTACTGAACCACTAACACTAATGATTGCTGATTCTCATATGGTTATTATTTACAGCTGAAACTAACTTTTTGGAAAAACATTGTCATTGTACTGCTGCTTTAACAGTAAAAGTAAAGGGGAATCAGAAATCAAATTGACAGTTAATGGGCAGCAAGAAAGAGAAATGATATCACTGAATCAAGAAAAGCAGTCTCACTGGGCTCCTGGTCTGCTTCTGCTAAAAAGCAGCTCAGTATAAGCCTCAGTATATGTCCACACATTTCACCATAACCATACACTGTGGTATTGAAATATAGAAACACCGAAACATAGAATCTGATGGTAGATGAAGATTGACTGCTCAGAAAGTCTGCAAATATTTATTACTGCCTTACCCTCGGACATAGTGCTGTGGTGGGTTATTCACTACCTGTCTTCCTTTCTGTTTGAACTTATTTATGAGTCTTGACACATGACTTCCACTGGCAATCTTTTCCAAGGCTCCACAATGCTTTCAGTGAAGAAGAACTTCCTTACAGCCTTCCTGAAGTTACCCCTCACCAGTCTCCAGTTGTGTCTCCTTCATGACTGCATCCCTATTGTTAACAAACAGGAACTCACCATTTACCCTGTTTATACCTATAAGGAATGTATAAGTCTCTCTCATGTTCCCACTCTCTCATCTGGCCTCCAGTGTGTACATATTCAGCTGTTTCTCATATGATTTGCCTTGCTTACCCTAAATAATCTGTGTGACCCTTGCTGCAATGATTCTAGTCTATCCTTTCATTTCTTAGGTGACTCCAAAACTGGGCACAGTACTTCAGGTGAGGCCTCACCAGTAATCTGCATTGAGGTAATATAACCTCCCCCATTCTACTGCCAACCCCCCTACCTCTACAACCCAGCATCTACATGCCTTGCCATAGGCCATATTGCACTAACTGGTTCGCCTGTGTATTTTCTTACATAAATCATATGATGCACCAAATATTGTATTAATAGAAGTAAAAAATACAAAACCCAAAGAATATTGACAAGAAAATTACCCCTATTTAAAATGTCTAACAATCCAGTTTTCTAAACATGGGTATGGGGAACTCTTAGTGTTTCAAGAGTTCCTCGTACATCAGGTAGTCTCAGTGCAGATGATTTATAAATCAAATAATACAAAGTGATATTATTCATGCAATGATAACTAGACTGTAATGATAAGAAAAGCAAGTTTGTTCACAATCTGTGCAAACAATGTCAAAGAAATATAAAAACATTACCTGCTTGCTGGGGTCATGATAAAATTGTTTGGTTTAGATTGTAAAATGCTGGCTGCAGTCTGAGGCTGTTGTTTATATAAACTAGAGGATCTCTGTTTTTACTGGTGTATCATTAAATTAGGTTGCAGGTTTCAGAAAAAAACAATGTAAGCACACCTTAATCACTATTCTCTCACGGGGCAATGTAAGTCAGCCTACTTTACTACATCCAAAATTGGTCTAATGTATCCCTTCAGAATCCTTGTAACTGACAGAACTAATGCTGTCTTGTGATTACATTTATAAATCCCAAAAAGGCATGGTTTTGTAAACAGGCAATCTTTGTGGAAACTGTGTTAACCAATGCCATGTTCTTGGCTTAAGTGGCTGTCAGTGCTACTATAACAGGTACTGTGTAAGGTACATTTAAATGCTGGGCAGCATTACAAAGGGCTTAACAGACAGTATCAAAGAGGTAATTTATAAGGCACTGGTAAAGCCAAGTGTGAACAACTTGGTACATAAAATGGAATCTGGTCACTATGCATTAACTTATTACTACTTTTTGTAAAGCAAAACTTTTCATAAAAGTCTGGGCTGGAAATAATTAAGAAACAGATGGCCAGATACAGAGGTGGCTGGGATACATTTGAAATGAATGTAAGCTCTCTGATACCCATCCACATGGCACAGCATCCTCAACCTGGCCACTGCATTCTGCTGGTGAGGGGACACATGCTGCTGCAGGGGGAGGTGGGGGAGGGCAGAGTGGAACAAGATGACAGGCATCCAATCAGATGCCCATGCTGGTCTACAAATGGATCTCTGCATCAAAGGGAGTAGGGCATGATGGTGTATTGCAGTCCTCTAGGATTGCTGTATCCCCACCAAACAAATATAGGAATTTTCTAACATAAACATGGCCAGGGATGGTGATGCTCCCATGAACATTCAAACAAAAAGTCAGTATGCACACCATACTTGAATGTAGTAAACACTGCAACAATGGAAAAAAAATGAAAAATGCTGTGCCGTTTCTTGTAGATATAGCTCAGTGGGAGCCTTAGCAGCAAACAAAGACATCAATAAAAGTCAATTTTGTATATTTTATTTTTAATATTTGTATCTTCACTTATTCACTTTAAATGTGCACAGGGGGGTTGCAATATGTACCAATTATTTAAGAATAATAGGGTACATTTATATTTATGTTTGAGCATATGCTGCATTCTGACAGAGGTCAGTGGTGCTGTGGAGGTCAAGCTGCTTTCACTGGTAATAGTTTTCACCTGTTTCATTCATTATAAAAGGCAGCTTGAACCACCAGTACCCTTCCCTCCTGAGGAAGAAGCAGTTAAATTCAAAGCGCCAGGGACTTTCATTGGTGTGATGTCTTTTTTTTTTTTTTTTGCTGCTAAGGCTCCAACTGATCTATACTGCAATAAATGGCACTGCATTTTTCACATTTTTTCCAGCATTGAAGTGTTTACTACATTCAAGTACGGTGTGCACACACTGACTTTTTGTTTTACTGTTCATCGTTGTTTGCCTGTGGGTGCAGCAGCTGTTACTGTAGTCCGTGTAGTGCCCCAAACATTCTTTTTTCAACATGGTGATACTCTCAGCCTGCCACAGAGACTTCTAAGGATGAAAACTGGAGAAGAAAAGGACAATCTGGCCTGAAATTGGTTGCCGTGGCTTGCAAAGGGGGGGGGCACATAACTTCCCTCTCTCCACCAGTTCTCTGCACCATTGAGAAAGTTGTGATGATTGCGTGCATACCCAACTATTCCCCCTGCACTGCCCTGATATCAATCCCCCACATAGTAATGCATGCTGATTAGGGATTGTGTCAACCAGTCCTTGCTATGGATGCCACAGAGTGCCCATGTGGGAGCATCCTGCACATAAGAGACACTCTTTGGATTTTCCTGACCATCTACACATGTGGACAGATGGGGAAGCCTCTGTAGATAGGCCCTAAGGACTGAAATAACATAATTTAAAGTACCGTGAGCCTGACAGATCAGGAAAGGTGTAATGGTAAAAACAGCATTTTGTCACAACCCCGTCATGGTAAGCCTGAGAAACTGGCTTTTACTGAAACATAGTTTCTATTACTAGTGTATGGCTTCAGTAAACACAAAGCAACCTATATTTTAAACTTTGCAGCATCCGTTATTCATATGTCCCTCCTATGTTCTTACATGAACATACTGATGTATCTTTTTTGTTTTCTCCCCCCTGTGCTTTACAATCAGTTCTTCATGCAGCCACCCATAAAACAGCAGGTACTCCAACTGGTGACATTGGTTGTAATCAGTCTGTGGCCCCTGATACTGATACTGCTACTTGTGTAAGTTGCTTGGTTACTGAAAACTGAGCAAAATAAGGAGCTGTTCAGTTTAAGCAATAATACATGACAGGGTGTGGTATATCATGTGACATAATCACAACTTGAGTGCAGAATCAACTAGGAGTAGGTTTATCCTAGACTCCCTTCAGGGTGCCTTCTTCAAGCAACTGATCATGGAACCAACTCAGCAGAAGGTAATATTGGACCGTGTGCTCACAAACAGGGACAGTGTGATGGAGGTAACAGTGGGGGAGCACCTGGGAAACAGTGACCACCAGTCATTGTGGTTTGAAATCACAGAAAGAGCAGAATGAAACCACACAAAAACATGTATCCTGGATTTTAGGGGGGCAGACTTTGGGAAAATAGGGAGATACTTGAAAGAGGCATTAAGAGAAATAGGGCAGGAATCAGGGGTTGAGGAACAGTGGGCAGTATTTAAAATGGGGATTACAAGAGCAACATAATTATGCATTAAGCAGGTTAGCAAGAGGAAAAGGAAGAGGAGACCACTATGGTTTTCCAAAGAGGTAGCAAAGAAAGTGAAAGCCAAAAAGATTGCATTCGAGAAGTACCAGGAGAAGCAAAGGGAGGCAGGGAGGTCAGTAAGGGAAGCCAAAGCTCAGACAGAAGGATACATTGCAAAATCAGTGGGTAGAGGGGACACAACCTTTTACAGGTACATGAGTGAAAAAAGAAAGGCAAAGGGAGGGATAGTGAGACTGAAGGGGGAGGATGGGGGCCATGTGGAGGATGACAACAGTAAAGCTGACATATTGAACAGATATTTCTGCTCAGTCCTACTGAGGAAGAGGAGGGTAATGGGTCTGAAGGGAGTACAAGAGGTAAGAATGGTGCAGAAATGGACACAAGTCCCTTTACACAAGAAAGGGTCCTGAAGGAACTGGAAGTAATAAGAGTTGATAAAGCAATGGGGCCAGATGGAGTGCACCCAGGGTCCTTAAAGAACTAAGAGAGGTGGTGGCTGAACCTCTGGCTATCCTGTTTAGCCAATCACTGGAAACAGGGGAGGTACCCAAAGACTGGAGGACAGCAGATGTAGTCCCCTTATACAAAAGTGGGAACAAAGAGGAAGCAGGGAACTACAGACCAGTCAGCCTCACCTCGGTAGTGGGGAAGATCATGGAAGCACTACTGAAGGAGAGATTGGTGGAACATCAGGTTGTCAATGGACTACAGGACCCAAGGCAGCTTTGGTTTCACCAGGGGCGGTCATGTCAGACCAACCTCGTTGAATTTTTTGACTGGGTGACTAGGGAGGTGGATCAGGGGAGGGCAGTGGACATGGCCTATCTGGGCTTCAGCAAGGCCTTTGACACTGTGCCACATAGAAGACTATTACACAAACTGGGGAATATGGGTGTGGGCAGGACAATCGTGTGGTGGGTAGGTAACTGGCTTGTGGCAGGACACAGAGGGTGGTGGTAAATGGCTGTCACTCCACAGAGGGAAGAGTGACCAGTGGGGTACCACAGGGATCAGTGCTGGAACCGGTCCTATTCAACATCTTCATCAGTGACATTGCGCAGGACCTAGAAGGCAGAATTTCACTGTTCACTGATGACACAAAGCTCTGTAACAGAGTAGACACACCAGAGGGTGTAGACCGAATGAGAAGGGACCTGCAGAAACTTGAAGAATGGTCAAGGGTTTGGCAGTTGAAATTCAATGCAAAAGAGTGCAAGATAATGCATATGTGGCACAAAAACCCTGGCACAGTATATCACTTGGGGGGTGAGGATATAGCATGCACCAAGCAGGAAAGAGATCTTGGGGTTGTCATCTCTGATGACCTCAAGGTAGGGAAACAGTGTGACAAAGCAGCAGGTAAAGCAAATAGGATGCTGGGATGCATAGGCAGGGGCATCACCAGCAGGAAAAGGGAGGTCATAATTCCACTATACAAGACACTAGTGAGGCCCCATCTGGGAGTACAGTGTACAGTTCTGGAGACCTTACCTACGTAAGGACATAGACTGGGTAGAGAAGGTTCAGAGAAGGGCAACAAAGATGGCGCATGGTTGCATCACAAGTCCTATGAGTACAGGTTGAAGGAACTGAACATGTACTCCCTGGAGGAAAGGAGGGAGAGAGGGGATATGATAGAGACATGCAAGTATCTTACAGGGAGGAACAGGGTGCAGGAATACACTATTTTTAAGCATAAAAAATGTTCCAGGACCAGAGGGCATGGGATGAAGTTGGGGGGAGGATGATTCACGGGAAATGTGAGGAAGAATTTCTTCACAGAACGGGTGGTGAACAAGTGGAACACCCTGCCAGAGGAAGTGGTGGGGGCTGAAACAATCACGGGATTTAAGAATGCATGGGATAGACAAAAGGAATTCTGGAGGTCAGGGGTAAGGGGCAACAGACTTCTAGGAAAACATAAACTGAACTTACAAGCTCAAATGGGCAGACTGGGGGGCCATAGGCCCTTATCTGCTGACACTGTCTATATATCTATGTATCTATGTTGTGAGTCATGAGGCCACAGGCTTAGTGATTCATGCACCTGAGAGTGACGATATCCCATGAGATGACACATTTCATTTCATTTTATTTTTTATACTTGTAAATCTGATGAACAGATCTGCCTGTTTTCACAGATTACAAGTTACAATAGTACAAAAACATAGAAACATAGACTTTGATGGCAGATAAGGACCACTTGGCCCACCTAGTCTACCCATTTCCCTACCTACAGGATAAGCTGCAGATCTTAGTTAACCAACAGCCTATTTCTTCCTACCCCCCACAAAAATTGCCTTATGCTGGTCCCATGTATTCTTGAATTCTCCCACAGTTGTAGACCCCACAACCTCCTCAGAAAGGCTGTTCCATGGGTCCACCACCCTCTCTGTGAAAAAATACTTACTTACATTGCCCCTGAACTATCCCCCCACCTTCAAATTGTGCTCCCTTGTTCTTGCACATCTCTTTTTATGAAAGATGCTACCATCTTGAACGTTGTTGATTCTACTGAGGTACTTAAAAGTTTCTATCATGTCCCCCCTCTCCCTCCTTTCCTCAAGGGTATACATATTAAGCTTCTTTAGTCTCTTCTCATATGGCTTCTCTTGCAGACCCTGCACCATTTTAGCTGCCCTCCTCTGGACTGCCTCTATCCTGTCTATGTCCTTGTGGAGATGGGGTCTCCTGAACTGGATGCAGTACTCCAGATGGGGTCTCACCAACTGTCTGTACAGAGGGATAACAACTTCCTGTTTTCTGCTGCTGATGCCTCTTCCTATACATCCCAATATCCACCAGCTCTTCCTATTGCCTTCTCACATTGCTTGCTAACCTTAAGTTCATCTAATATGATTACCACCTTGTCCCTTTCCATTTTTGTTGTTGTTACTACCTCCCCCCATTGTGTAATCTTCCCCTGTGTTTTTGTTTCCCAGGTGCATTATTTTGCACTTATTTGCATTGAATCCAAGCTGCCATACTTCTGACCATTCCTCCAACCTTGACAAGTCCCTTCTCATCCTTTCAATGCCTTCTTGTGTATCAACCCTGTTGCAGATCTTTTTGTCCTACTGCAAAGAGGCATACTTTTCCTTCCAGTCCCTCTGCAATGTCACTTATAAAGACATTAAAAAGGACTGGACTCAGTACTGAACCCTGCAATACCCCACTAGTAACCCCTCTTTCTTCAGAGTGGACTCCATTTACAATTACCTTCTGTGTCCTGTTGCTCAGCCAATTTTTTACCTAGGCTACCACCCTGGGACACACTTCCAGGCTGGTTAATTTGACTATTAATCTTTTGTGTGGAACTATGTTAAATGCCTTGCTAAAGTCTAGGTAGTTCATGTCCACAGCCCCTCCCTGGTCTACTACTTTGGTCACCCAGTCAAAGAAATCAATTAGATTCATCTGACATGACCTTCCCACTGTGTATGCATGCTGTCTTGGGTTCTGTGCCCCACTGGCCTCTAGGTATTCAACAACTCTTTCTTTCAGAAGTGATTCCATCTTTCTCCCTACCACTAAGGTCAAACTGACAGGTCTCTAGTTTCCTGCCTCTGTCTTGGTCCCTAGACTACATTCAAGACAAAATAATAAATGATACATACAAAATACAAAATACATATAATTTTGACAATTACATCATAGTACATGGTCAAAAAGTACATTCAAACTTGTTAAAGAGCCATTGCTTAAGACAAGTTTTATAGCAAGAAACTGTTTTACAGTCAACCGGGTCAACTGGTGTATTAAAAATAGAAGTGCTAGATACAAAAGTGACCTTTGGCCCATTGATTTTTTTTGACAGATGGTATTTTAAAAATAAATTTACTCTGAGATCTAGTCCTACAAAAATGAATGAGCCTAGGGAAAAGGTCAGTAACTGACACTAGAAGAAGCACATTTATCATTTTAAGCAAAAAAACTCCCATTTTATGAGAGAGTCTGTCAACCAAAGACAGGCAATCAGAACATTTGTATAGATGACAGTGGTGACTACTATAAGGTGCACTAAGCATAAACTGCAATATTGAGTTATAAGAAGCCCTCAGATTGTTCAGAACTGTAGTCATCACTGAAGAATAAACCAATAAACCATAATCAAGAACACTTAAAAGAAAACTATGGGCTAAAAGCTCTGGAGTGTATTATTGCTTTTTTACAACTGAAAACGGTTTTGAAACTGTCAACATTTTCAATTCAGTAGAATTTATAAAAGAAATAAACTAGTCCCAATTTTAAGTTAACAGATTAAAAAACATTAAGTTAACAAGTAAATTCTAAAATCTACCTTCAGAATGAGTGGTAAGCTGTGATTCCCAGACATTTAAGAAAAACTGTTCTGAAGAGAATGCCAGTGAAGTGATTTATAGTTTTTGTTATAAGGAGGGCTCTGATTAGTTATTGTCTTTACTTATTTTCTTTTATTTCATTTATCAGGACTGCTTTTTGTTGTAAACATATTGTTTAGAGAATGATGTGTTACTTTTTTTTTCTTGTTTCATTCATGCACTGATGTTGTTGTAATAGACATGTGACTGATCAAATAAAGAGCCATAAACATTGAATCTTAATGTCTGTGGCTTTATAATGGCTGTCAGACAATTATTTATTTATTTAAGAGATTTTTACCAGGAAGGCATGCTGAGCAACGTACTGCTCAATTCCAGATGCGCCCTGGAGTAGGGAGTTACACTGGTATAGTAGTACAGAAGAAACACAAACGTGCATACAGGTGTTTGGTACAACAATGGATGAAGCAGTCATAATACAAATAGAGCAGGTACATATTCATTTGCATTTTTAAAACATTTGGAGCAGACCGAAAAAATAGAAAACTAGACAGGTGATAACCGCTGGTAGGTAGGAGATGGGGTTCAACGGTGGGGCGGAACAGGAGCAGGTGGTAGTGAAGTGCATTTTAAGAAGGGCATTCCATTGAGGAGTACTTGTGGTGTGTCTGATATCTGCTGCCAGGGAGTTCCATAATTTGGGCAATCTGAAGCTGAAAGCAGCTTGGCCTGACCGGGTGGATCTGTGTGGAATGTGCAGGAGCCTAGAGTCTATATTTCTGACAGCATAGGCAGATGGGGAGAGGGCGGTTAGAGTGGAAGACAGGTGGGGGGAACATCTGCGACCAGAACTTGGCAGCGGTTCTAGCACAGTGGAGCAATCGTCAGTTATGGAGTGAGGGGAGGTCCACGGACTGGTAGAGGTCGCAGTGATGGGTATTGGGAGGATGGTCCAAGGAGAACCAGCAGAAGGAGTTGTAGAGGGGATCAAGCCTAGCTAAGGACATTTGGGGGTGGCAGAGTAGACAACATCCCCGTAATCCATAATCGGGAGGATCATTTTTGGATTATAGCTAGTCTGGTTGGTAGAGAAATGCCATTCTTGTTCCGGTAGAGGGTTCCCAGCATGGGATGTAATTTTTTTGTGTAGAAGAAGAAGAAGAATAATCAGCATTAATATAGCACTTTTCATACATCGAATGCACTTTACAAGCAATGCTAGGCTGGTAGTGCAGTGACTGAATGTGTGGTGGCGGCCATATCGCACATTATCACCCACACACAGCCTGGATAATTGCATGAACCAGTTTATGAAAAGGGGAATGTTTGCCAGTACACCGGAAATGTTCCCTACTCTTTGCGAAGAGTGCCCTGGGTTCTTTTACTTCCACCTGGACACCCACCAGGATGGGCAGAAGGGACCTCAGTTTAATGTCTCATCCAAAGGATGGCACACCCCAGCAGTACAGCAACCCCCAATACTGCACTCGGATGCCAGTAGAACATCTATATGCACTGAGAAGTCAAGGTACTGATCAAGCCAGATGCCAAGATAACAATATGAGGTGCAGGCCTCAAGTGGGGATCTGTCCAGAGTGTAGAATGTGGGTGGTGTGCTAAGCCGGGTTAGTTTAGCCTTAGAGCTGAAGGTGAGGGAGACTGTTTTTTTTGTGTGTTTAAGAATAGTTGGTTAGAGATGAACCAACATTGGATGGAGTCGAAGTCCTTCTGTAGACAGGCTGTCTCGGTGCTTGCGGATGGGCCAGAGGCAAACAGCACCATATCATCTGCGTACATATGGATAGCCATTTGTGGGCAGACAGATTGTTGAGAAAGATAGAGAACAGCAGCGTGCTGAGTACAGACCCTTGGGGGACTCCACAGGTGACAGGAAGTGAGGTGGATCTCACTGAGCCAATATGGACTGATTGGGACCTGCCAGACAGGTATGAATGGAACCAATTATTTGCGTTCACAGACAGTCCAGCTTGGGCAAGTTTGGCCAACAACAGGGTATGAGATACTGTGTTGAAAGCTTTCACCAGGTTGATAAATATGGCTGCTGTTAATTCCCCTTTGTCCATCCTCATAAGGATGGAGTTAGTGAGCTGAAGGAGGGAGGTGATGGTGGAGTGATTTTTTCTGAAGCCGGCTTGGTAGGGGGTGAAAAATGATATGGTATCTAGATGGTGGTGGAGCTGGGACAGAACTAGATGCTCTTGCATTTTGGCTAGGATGGGGAGCAGGGATATGGGCCAGTAGTTGGATGGGGGAGAGAGGTCCCTTCCTTTGGGTAGGGGAATGACTGTGGCTTGTTTCCTTATACTGGGGACTGCCCCAAGTTTGAAAGACAGGTTAAAGAGCAGGGTTAGAGGGTGAGCTATGACCTGTGTCGAGAGTAGGAGCATTCTGGAATCCAGGCTTGATGTACATTTACCTTTAGATGGGTTGAGTGACTGCAGTATTCTTAGCACCTGGCCAGGTGAAACTGGGCGGAGCGAGAAGGAGGCCAAGGAGGATATTTTAGGGGGCACAAAGGGTGGGGGATGGGGGTAGGAGAAGAGTAGAGAAGAAGCATTGGTGGAGAAATAAGAATTAAGCTCAGTGGCAACTGAGCAAGGATCCGTGATGATTCTTCCATCGAGGATGAGAGTAGGTGTGGGGAGCTGGGCCGGTGGGGAAAGAAGGGATTTTATTTGCTTCCCAGAATTGAGCTGGGTGAGTGAAGTTATTGTTGAGTGCAGTTTTAAAGTAATTTGAATTGGCCTGATGTATGAGTCTTGTACAGGCGTTTCTTAGTGACTGGTAGTGTTGCTGAGCCATTTGCACCCCTGTGGCCTTGAAGGATTTCCAAGCACGGTCTCTGGCTCTTAGGTGTGCCATGAGGTTAGTTGTTACCAATGGTAAGTGGGATCTTCTTACTCAGGATCTCCTGAGCGGAGCATGGAGGTCCCAGATGGCTAGAAAATTACTAGAGAAATAATCCAATCATGTTTTGTTACTCCTTAAGATTGTAGTATAATTTTCATTAATGTAGCAGCCCATGCATGTAGCAGTATCATGCAATGAGTAACTAACTAATTAAAAATGAATATATCACTGGTTCAAGTACCAGCTGTGTCATGGTAGAGTGCTGCTTTTACAGAGCAGGGAGATATACACTAAAACCAAAGATAGATACAAATACAGAAAGTGAACAAGTGCTAAGCAAATTTGAATTGGGAATGATACAGCAATTCCCTTCCCTTTAAATACTTGTGAAGAGAAACTCCATTTGATTAAATGCATATCTTTGATAAAATCAAACATGTTTGAAGAAGTAGACATACAGTATGATGACTTTAAGGGCAGGGGGACTTTAGAACAATGTTAAGAAGTACTACAGTATAGTAGTAGTTTCTATCACTTTCTGCTGTGCTTTTACAGTATATTATGGTTCCTGCATGACAACTGCCACTGAACTACACAGTTTTATGTAGACGTCTGCAAACTATGCAGAGTTCTACAGCATCAGGTGCTACTATGCAATACTACTCTGAGAGAAAGGTGGAAAAGTAGCACATGATCCTGACTGGTGGGTTGACATCCAGAAATCTTTCCACTTTCAGGTTTATACTTGACACATACCTTGTAGAACAGATTCTGGTCAGAGCCAACATGGCTGCTTCAGAGTGATAAGTCAAGTGAAAACTACTCAAATGTCCTGCTGCAGCTCATGGTGTACTTGTTCAACAAATAAATAATAATCCCACAATGCCTGCATGCAGCCATAAAGTTGGATACAGGAGTGTATCAACTGATCTGGTGGGGGGAAATGGAATCAAAAGACTAGTGGCCTCATTTTCTTGCTGTTTTGGTTTTTCCACAGTTACATATTCATAACATAACTAGCACTGATTAGCAATTTTATGAAAGAACTTTGTAATATATTTGAAACATAAATGTGCATTAGAATTGCTAGGATTCTTATGCTGTACTCCATTTCATTTCATTTTCATTTATTATACTGGAGAGTAAGATGAGTGGAATACCCTGTTTTTTACAAGCAATGGGATGTAAAAATAAACAATGACAAGGTAGGTAAAACACAGGAACAGGCAGAATGGCACAATCACAATCTAATAACACATGGTACAAGCAGGAGAAAAACAATTGGGTACAGTTACAGTGCATTTTGTGAATCAGAAGCTGGCGGAGGCTAACAATGAAGGAAGGGATGCTTATTCCTAAGGTGAGGTGGGAAGGTAGGAGGTTGCTTGGGGCTAGTTGCCCTGAAGGACAGAGCTCTTTGAGTGCAGCAGTGTTTCTAAAGGGGATTAGGAAAGTGAATGTGGACCCAGAGTGCATCTCCAGCTTCTTGATGGAGTAGGGAAAGAGTCTGCAAATATAAGGAGGAACTTCTCCTAGCACCACCTCATGCAGGAACACCACCAACCTATGGAAAAAGTGATCTTCCAGGGAAAGGAAGGCAGCAGATTTATATAGTGGCAATGGTGTGTATAATAGGACAGCTCAATCATGAAGCAACATATACTGTTGTAAACAGTGCACACTTTGGCGAGGGCCCCAGAAGGAGCAGTAGCATACACAAGGGAACCATAGTCAACATTAGGGAACAGTAAGCTGCGTGCAAGTAAGCTTTTTGTTTCATGCATCTCAAACCTTTTGATGCTGTGTAGGGCATCAAGTCTTTAGTGAACACTTTTTACCAGGTTACTGATGTGGATGTCAAAAAGGATAGTGTGTTGTCTAGACAAACACCTTGGAATTTAAATTGACACAAACTCTACCACAATGCCATCAAAATCATTGATGAGAAAAACAGGGCAGGTTGCTTTCCTATGTATCCGTGAAAAAAACATAGTTTTAGCTTTTTGGTAATGAGGCCCATTATATTATTTAGGAATCATGACTAAAGGAGGTCAAAGTTATATTGAATGATTTTGTTTAAAGTTGCCATGTACCTGCCCAAGCTGAAGATTACAGCATCATCAGCATATAGTAAGGATCTGATGGATGGGCAAGCAATGGGGAGTGAGTTTAGAAAAAGTGAAAAAGAAAGGGACCAAGAATAGGACCTTGTGGGACCCTGGAGGTGATAAGATGAAATTCTGAGTGGACATTGTCAATAATAGTATTGTGCACCCTGATTGACAGGTAGTTTTTTAACCAAAATGTGGCACTGGGCCAGAAACTGAGTAAGGAAAGGTCACATATCATCAAATTCATGATCCACAAAATCAATGACCTTGGTGAGGTCCACAAATATTGCAGCCACATATTTCCATGAGTCTGAAGCTCAATGCATATAGACAGTGAATCTCTCCAGGGCAGGCTAATATTGTGCTTAGGGCGGAATCCGTGTTGGCCACTGGTCAGCAAGTCATACTGCTGGATCTGGTCAAAAACAATCCCTTGGAAGACTTTTAGGGGGGCAAGGAGAGTGATGGTACAGTAATTGTATGTGAGGTGTTTAGGTCCAGATTTGTGGATGGGGACAATAGTGGACATCTTCCACAATATGTGGTAAGTGCGGTGCAAAGGGAGAAGTTACAAATATGTGAGATGGGGTATACCAGCAACTCAAAAGCCAGTTTAGCAAGATGGTAGTCAATCCCTTCAGGACCAAAGACAGATTTTGGATTGGAGCATCTCAGGTATTCAGCTACCTGCCCCACTGTCTGGTGTTTGAATCAGAATTTTGGTGGGGAGGTTTTGTGTGACAAAACAGGTGACACCTGTAAATGGGAGGGCTTTAAACTAAATTACAGTGGTTGTCAAGGTCTCCAAAGAAATCCATAAACAGAGAGGCACTAGTCTTAGGGTTGCAGGTGTCCTCGGCCTTACCTTCTATGGTCCTGGATTGGACACCTTTTGCTCTACCTGTGATGTTACTTTTGTTCCACAAGTTTTGGGGATTTCCAAGCCTGGAGGTCAGGTCAGATTTTATATGGCTATTTTAGCTTAGTGAACCAGAGATCTACAGTTATTTCACAAAAGATTTGCATTCCTGCAACTGGGACGGGTCTTTCATTTTCTTGTATTTATTTACATTCCTGAATGAATCACCAGTTTTTAATGCCTGCCTGGGCATGTCATCCTGCAATTCTGCTCTACCAGGTGCATAACTGGAGCATGTGCTGCAAGTTAATCTGAAAGAAACATTTGTCTTTCTGTTCTATCAGATGGCAAGAAGGTAGGCAGTATTAACCACCCCACTGAGCCACTTGAAAAAATACATTATAAATAACATTACAGATCAAGGGAGCACTCCTGACCAATCGGAGTGCTCCTTTCCTCCACGCGGAAGATGCTCTTATTCTGTGAAGTGCGTCTCATGCACAGATGCCCTGGAAATGGGCAGGTTCAGGGGAGTTTTTTAAAATATACATATATTATTGATTGCTCTTGATCAATAATATATTAATACATCCCCCGTCACCACTCATTGCTGAAAACGAATGGTTTAATTTGCCTTCAGCTTGAGCCAGAAAAGCTCAGCTTTACTTCACTGTTCTCACTCAGCCGAAGGTGTGTGAAACCACTTGTTTTCAGCAATGAGTGGCTCCAGGGGACGAATTAACACATAACTGAGTGAACATGTGGAATAGTCAGTAATAGTTGTGGTAGGTTTTATTTCTATATGGTGCCCTTCCCTGATACTCAGAGTGCAATTTCAATAAAATACAACTGAAAACATTAGATACACATAACAATACAATAGTGATTGTCATACAAAAAAAACAATATAGTACAAAACAGATAAAATTATAGCAGTACCCACTGAAACACTCTTATTGATAACAATACAAAAACTCAAGAAAAAATACTATGGGTAGATGTGCTAAAGATGTTGTACAGCTTCACCAAAAGCCTGCTGAAAAAGATATGTTTGTAGCCCCCTTTTTAAAAGCGTCCACTAAGGGGACCTTCCTCATGAATCGGGGAAGGAGTTCCAAAGCACCCGGCCACCTACTTCACAGGCCAGTGACCTGAAGTTTCTAGTCTTTCCCTCAAGACCTTCAGAAGGCCCTTCTCAAAGCATTGCAGTTACTAAACTAGGGTGTACAGGTGCTGGATCTCATTCAGGTAGACTGGACCTAGTCCATGCAGGACTTTATAGGCTAACAAAACCTACTTTAAATAAGATGCACCACTTCATCAGCAGCCAGTGCAGGTCATACAGTGCTGGAGAAATATGACTAGATCTTGAAAACCTGTGACTAGCTGATCAGCTGCATTGTGCAGCAACTGCAGGTGTCACAGCATACCTCCATTAACCCTGTGATATATACAATTATGATAGTCTAGCCTCAAGGTCACAAATGCATGGATCAATGTGGCCAGGTTTTGGGGGTGGGGGGGGGACTCAGGGATCTGATCTGGTGGATGTTCTGAAGATAAAAAAAAGCCATTCCAGACAATGTCTGACACATGGACCACCATTAACAGGCTGTCATCCAGGATAATTCCCAGATTCTTTACCCTCGGGCAGGCTAGCAGATCAGAGACACCAGGCTGAAGCCCATTAACTCCTCAGCCAGACACCAATTCCGCCTTTCGACCCTGCTCAACAACTAATACCTCAGTCTTTTTAGGGTTCATTCTTGGCCAGCTAGAAACCATCTAGTTCTGGATCTCCACCAAGCACTTATTAAACACGCCGATGGCAACCTTAGTCCCAGGTTTAAAAGACAGATAGAGCTGGGTATCATCAACATAGCAGTGACACCCTAGCTCGAACTGTCTAAAGAGCATGCCTGGTTAGAATGCACACTGCAAGCAACACTGGCAAACAGAATGAGCCCTGGTGCACCCCAAAGGACAGAACCATCAGTCTTGAGGAATAATTTCCAAGAACTACCCTCTGGGTTCTATTCTGAAGAAAAGACTCAAACCAGAAGATCACAATGCCAGTGTGTCAGGTGTACTCACTGAGTTGGTCCAACAGTACACCATGGTCCATGGTGACAAATGCCACAGAGAGACTGAGAAGGAGAAGAATTGATCACTCTGCTCTATCCCTCGCACTAAGCAGGTCATTAATCACCCTGACCAGGGCTGTCTCTGTGCTGTGCCTAGCTCTGAAACCATAAAGAACTACCACATAGCTGTGAGAGGCCTCCAAGTGTTCCTTGAGCTGAAGCACAACCACTTTCTCGATAACCTTTCCTAAAAAGGGAAGATTAGAGACTGGCAGTAGTTTGCCAAACCAACCAGGTCCAAATATGGTTTCTCTAGCAGGAGTCACACCAGTGCACACTTAAGTGCTTCTGGAACAAACCCTTCCTGCAAAGAACAGGGGAAAATTTCAGTAAGACTGGGCCCAGTTTGATACCATAACTCACTAAGAGTTGCATAGGGCCCTGGTCCAGATAACAGCAAGTTGGCTACAGCTGCATCAAGATGACCGGACAGACATCTTCCACTGACACTGGTTAGAATTCATCCAAATAACACCTCCTGCATCCCTGACCCAGATGCAGTGCATTGCTGGGAACATGGGGCTCCGTTGGAGTAATACCAGCCCTAATGGAGGACACCCTGTCTGAGAAGAACCTAGCAAACTCCTCACATCTCATAATAGCAAGCTCTCTCTCATTGGGCCCTATATAGGCTAGGTGGAATAGCCTGTCCGCAGTCTGAAAGAGCTGTGCCTTTCAGTTCTTCCCAGTGGCAATATTTCTTGACAGAAAATCTGCCTTCTTTTTGAGAGATTGCCTACTGATATTCCTCATGACAGGAAATCAAAATTACTTAATCCTTCATGGACCTAGACTTCCACCAATGAAGCTCCAAACCTCTGTCCCCTGGATTTAAGTGCCCTCAGCTCACCCTCAAACCACAGTGAACCAAGGAAAGAAACTAGAAGGCATACACAGACCTGCACTATAAAGCCAATGGCCCCATTTATGACCCATATATAGGCCAACACTGTGGCGTCTGCATCCTCAGCGCATACTGCCACCATTAATGAGGTGTCCAATACCAACATTATTCCTTCATGTCCTAGCCTTCTCACAGTGCAGTACTGGATCACCTCCACAAGGGATTAACTACAAGGAGCGTCCCTGAAGCAGAATCTGATGACACAGTGTTTTGACCAACTGACCGGATCAATCTCTAGGCCATCCACCTCAAGCCCCAAGGACAATATGTAGTCTAGTGAGTGGCCATTTAGGTGAGTCATGGAGGTAACAACCTGTGTAAGGCACAGAGTATCCACAGTCTGGAGGAAGTCTCTTCCAAAGTGGGAGCCCTCATCATCAACTCAGGCATTAAAGTCGCCCAATATAAGCCATCTGGGTGACTCCAAAATCAGGTCTGAGATGAGAGTGGCAATTTCCTGCAGAAACTCCCCGTCGTAACCTGAAGGCTAGTACATGAGAAGACTTCTGCAACCTGCACCTGAACCACCACACACAGCCTCACAATTAAAAGACTAACATAGAAACAGAATTTGATGGCAGATAAGGGCCGCTTGGCCCACCCAGTCTGCCCATTTCCCTACCTGATGGATAAGCTGCAGATTCTAGTTAATCAACAGCTTACTTCCTCCTGCCCTCCACTAGAATTGCCTTATGACTGTCCCATGCATTCTTGAATTCTCCCACTGTTCTTGACTCCACAACCTCCTCAGGAAGGCTGATCCATGCATCCACAACTCTCTCTGTGAAAAAATGCTTTCTAACATTACCTCTGAGCTGTCCCCCCTCTATCTTCAAATTGTGCCCCCTTGTTCTTGCACATCTCTTCTTCTGAAAGATTCTACCCTCTTCTACCTTGTTAATTCCCTTGAGATACTTGAAAGTTTCTATCATGTCCCCCCGTCCCTCCTTTCCTCAAGGGTATACATATTAAGCTGCTTTAGTCTCTCCTCGTATGTCTTCTGGTGCAGACCTTGCATCATTTTGGTTGCCCTCCTCTGAACAGCCTCCACTCTGTCTATGTCTTTATGGAGATGGGGTCTCCAGAATTGCATGCAGTACTCCAGATGGGGTCTCACCAACTGTCTGTAGAGAGGGATAACAACTTGCTGTTTTCTACTGTTGATGCCTCTCCCTATGCATCCCAGTATCCCCCCAGCCCTCCTTACTGCCTTCTCACATTGCTTGCCCACCTTTAGGTCATCTGATATAATTACTCCTAAGTCACTTTTGATTTTTGTTGTTGTTATTAACTCACCCCCCCCCCACCCATTGTGTACTCTTCCTCTGGGTTTTTGTTTCCCAGATGCATTACCTTGCACTTCTTTGCATTGAATCTTAGCTGCCACATATTTGACTATTCCTCCAACATTGCCAAGTCCCTTTTCATTCTTTCCACTCCACCTTGTGTACCAACCCTGTTGTAGATCTTTGTGTCATCTGCAAAGAGGTATACCTTTCCTTCCAGGTGCTCTCCAATGTCACTTATAAAGATATTAAAGAGGACCGGTCCCAGTACCGAACCCTGCGGTAACCCACTAGTTACCCTCCTTTCTTCACTGCGGACTCTGTTTACTATTACCTTTTGCGTCCTGTTGTCCAGTCAGTTTTTTCTCCAGGCTACCACCTTGGGACCCACTCCAAGGCTGGCTAACTTGTATATTAATCTTTTGTGTGAGACTGTTTCAAATGCCTTGCTAAAATCTAGGTAGGCCATATCCACAGCCCCTCCCTGGTCTACTACTTTGGTCACCCAGTCAAAGAAATCTATTAGTTCATCTGACATGATCTTCCTGCTGTGAAACCATGCTGCCTTGGGTCCTGTGCCCCACTGACCTCTAGGTACTCAACAATTCTTTCCTTCAAAAGTGATTCCATCATTTTCCCTGCCACTGAAGTCAAACTAACTGGTCTGCAGTTTTCTGCCTCTGCCCTGCTCTTACTTTTGTGAAGTGGAATCACATTTTCCCTCCTCCAGTCCTCATGTACCACTCCATCCTACCATTTGTTAAAGAGAGTAGTCAGTGGTGTTACTAGTTCTACCCTTAGTTCTTTTAGTATACTTGGGTGAATCCCATCAGGCCCCATTGCTTTGTCCACCATCAGTTTCAAGAGTTCTTTCAAAACCCTTTCTTCTGTGAATGGACTGGTTTTGACCCCCCTATTCAGAGTTTCTCCCTTGTTTGGTTTAGGCACCTCCCCCCTCGTCTGTTGTGAATACTGAGCAGAAATATTCATTCAGTATCCCTGCTTTTTCACTGTCACCCTCTGCCCACATTCCCTCCCCTTTATTAAGTCTCTGTATCCCTCCCTTGGTCTTCCTTCGCTCCCTAATATACCTATAAAAATGTCATCCCCCTTCTTAACAGAGTTGGCTATCTTTTCCTCAGTTTGTGCCTTTGCTATTCTGACTGCCTTCCCTGCCTTCTTCTGCTTTAACTGATAAAGTTATCTGTCCTGCTCCTTCTGTGTTTCCTCATATTTCCTAAATACCATCCTTTTCTCCTTAACTGTCCCTGCCACCTCTTTTGAGAACCATAGTGGGTTTTTTCCTTCATTTTGTTTTATTGATTTGCTTCACACAAAGGCTTGTTGCCTCTTCGATGGCTGTTTTGATTATTCCCCATTGTTCCCCCACCCCTTCTTCTTGCCCATTTGCTAGTGCTTTTCTAAGGCTCTCTCTCATTTTCCCAGAGTCAGCCTTCCTAAAGTCCAGTACTCTTGTTTTTGTATGGCTTGACTCTATGACTGTGTTTATTGTGAACCACACTGTTTGGTGGTCACTTGTTCCCAGATGGCTACCCACTTCTAAATCTGAGATCCTTTCTCCTTCCTCATTTGAGAGTACCAGGTCTAAGATTGCTCCTACCTAAGTGGGTTCCAATACTAGCTGTCTAAGGCATGCCCCCTGTAGGCATCAAGAATGACCCAGCTCTTGGATATGCCTGCAGCAAAGGCACTCCAGTTAACATCTGGCATATTCAGGTCCCCCATCAACAATATCTCCCCTTTTTCTGCCATTTTAAGGATGCCTTCTATCATTTCCTTGTCCATTTCCTCCTCCAGAGATGGGGGTCTGCACACAACCCCCATGCGGATTGTGGTGCCATTTCCTGTCTCCAGGTTGACCCATAGTGACTCATCAACTTCCTGTTTACTCTTTAGTTCTGTTGCTTTAATCCCTTCCCTTATATAAAGAGCTACTCCTCCTCCTCTTTTACCCACCCTGTCCCTCCTGTAGACTGTGTATCCTAGTATGTTGACTTCCCACTCATGGTTATCTGTGTACCATGTTTCAGTGACTGCCACAATATCCAGGCATCCCTCTTCCATTAATGCCACTAGTTCAGGGAGCTTGTTGCACAGACTATGGGCATTGGTACTCATCACCTTCCATTTATTTATTTTTTTTGTGGCCTTACCCCTTTTAGCCCCATCCCTGCCCTTAACACCTTTTTCTGCATTTATCGCTGTCCTGCTCCCTACTGACTTCTCTGCCTTGGTGTTTACCTTTCTATCTACTGCACTTTGTGGGGGGAGGCTGGGATTTCCTCTATTCCTTTTCAGTGCCTCCCCCCTTGGCTAGTTTAAATTCTTGCCAATGAAGCATTTAAACCTATCACCTAGGATCCTGGATCCCCCCCCCCCCCCCGGACAGATGCAGACCATCGCACCAGTATAAGCCTGCATCCCTCCAGGTGACTCCCCAGTCCCCAGTGAAGCCAAAACCCTGAGCTCCACACCAGTATTTCAACCATTCATTGAATCCCATAGTGCGGATTACCCTAGCATCATCCTTGCCATAGACAGGCAGCACCTCTGAGAAGGTTACCGTACATGCTACTTGTCTAAGGCCCCTCCCCAACTCCACAAACTCCTCTTGCACTGCTCTGATCCTATTTATAGCCAGATCATTCGTCCCTAGGTGGACAATGACATCCAGCTCCCTCCCTCCCTCGTACAGCTGCTCCCGCAATCCTGAGGATTCACTTCCTGTCCCTCCAAGCCTTGACGCCAGGCAGGCACCTTACCTCCCTATCCCCTTCCTCCCCATGTCTACCCCCTAATGATTGAGTCCCCCACCAGAAGTTGTTTCCTTCCCCTGTGGGGTCTTGTGCCACCCTCCTGTGGGTCTTCTTTGTGGAGGTTTCCAGCATCCTCCTTGGTCTCCACTGCAGGTGCCTCCATAGAGGAACCACTCTTTGCCAGAACAGCATATGAATTGTGGAGAGCTACAACTGGAGGGATGCACCTCTGTTCCACCACCCTCTCCCTCCCTAAGCCCACCTTGGTCCAACTGCTCCTCTTTCTTGGCAACCTCTGAGGTAATGGTGGTAGCCCTGGTGGTCCCTGGGTGGGGTAAAAGGTTTCATGAATCCTAGCCAGGTCAGCCTGGAGACAGGCAACCTCCTCCCTCAGACCAGAGAGGTGCCTGCAAACAGGGCAGCATTGCAGCCTCCAGAAAGTCTCCCAGAACACTGCTGCTCCAAAGCCACTGCACTGCACCACTCCCATCTTGACTTATTTTGTGTCCCCTACTTGGGTGTGCCATCAGGTTCAGTTCAGTTCTGAAACAGATAGCCACCTCCTCCCCTACGATCTCTCCTCAGGCAGTGTACCACCTAGAAGCTGGCTGTGATAGATGCCTTCAGAACTGGACTTGCATCATCCCTTAGCCAAGCTTCAGTAATGCATGCCAGATTGACAGAGGAAATAAGATTTGCCATAATTGTGGTCTTCCTCAATGATCTGGTACTGTATTATACTGCCTGAAGTGGATGAAATGTGCCAGCAGGCCTATTGCCTGCCTGCCTGCCCACTCAGTCCAACATGAACTCTTTCTACAGAAACAAGACAAGAGAGACCCCTCTCTGGTCATTTTTTGATCCCATGGCATCTCCTGGTCCGAACAACCCCAATAGGGCCCACTCACCTCATGGTCCACTTTTTACATATTTTCTGATTTACCCTTTGTACAATGCCTTCAACTCTACCCCAATAGTAAACTTCCACTGGCAGCAGGGTGGTTAAAGAGGTAAAGCTCTTTGAGTCATGCAGGGGAGTACTGAAGGGTCAATACAGCACATCTATAATTATGGCTTAGCACCCACCCCAAACTATCCCACCCAACAACTTCCACACTAACTCCACTACCCCAACCTTCTATAAACTCACCAGCCAAGTTCTAAGAGGGAAAATAATAAACAATGAGGGAATCCACAGTTTTAGCCAACCAATGAAGTCCAGTGTAGGGGACCTGGCAAGCCCATACTGAAACTAAAATGGCTGGGCAATGTCCAAAAGCAGTTCAGTGCCAGTCACTAATAAATAATAATCCAGATAGATACAGATCAAACACATCCAGGAAGGAGGTCAACCAGTTGTAAGACCAGGTCACAACTGTTAGTTAGGTCTTATTTTCTGGAATATTGCCATCAATGAGGTTAGGTAGCAGTTATTGGTTAGTTATTATTGTAACTTGAAATCCCCAGGTGCTTCCACCACCTAGGGAACAACCAGCCTGGCTCACTCAATAGCTACCCACTACATAGCCAAGTGTAAATATAATCCATAAATCCCAGAAGTGATCTCATAGGTGAAAACCATAGTCACAGTCTGCCACCCTTCTAGAACAGCAACCATAAAATCAGTGGCTGTATCACCAAATAAGATTCTGACAAAAGACTGTACTGTTTATAACCTGGTACAACTGATAAAGATTAAATCGGAGCTGAAGTTCTCTAATCTGTGCTCCAGACTCCAGGCTCCTGGCTTTTAGCTTTGGAATCCATGGTGACAGAAATCCAATTCAGTGAACTGCAATCTTGTGCTACTTGTTGCTGACCAGAATACTTCCATCAGCAGGTTTAATTGAATTGTGCCTTCTCCACCAACCCAGTCCCAGCAAAAGTGAGATGTAGTATCTGCCAAACAACAGCAGTTGCTCCCAGGAAGAAACAGCAGTTACAAGCAGGAGACACCAGCAGGCAGAAGAATGGTTCTCTTACAATTCAGTGAATGCCAGATTGAGTGATGTTGACACCCAGCATCTGAGTCAGGAACCAAGTAGCCCTGCACTAAGAACCTAAACTGGAAACAAAAAACTGGCTCCTCAATCTGTCTCATGGTTCATCCCAAACTAGCACTAATGAACCCTACACCTATCCTCTAACTACTCCCCCAATGTCAAAAAACACAGATGCCAACAATCTGACACAGTTTATTTATTTTTTTGTTTTTGAAAACGAGTTGGGTGCACTAGGCATAGAAATGCCTATTTTCAGATATGACCTTGGAGGCTACAACAACGTAATATATGTCAGTGGTGGAAGTACAGACCAACAATCAGCAACCTACTGTAAGGATACAATGCAGATGATGAAAACAGCCACTAAGAGTTTGTAACAATGAAATCAAAAATTGCAATCAGTGTTACATAGGCACAATATAATACCAAACAAGCATGTGCCATCAAATTATAAAGAAGCACCATAAGGGCAAGATTCACACTAGAGAGAGAGGATCAAGAGTGCGAGAGGATAAAAGAGGTTGACTAAGACCTAAAATAAGGTAGAGGAGTAGCCAGAATAGGTGTGGGGGATAGAAAGGAGACTAGAGCTGGAGCTAGTGGTAGGGTGAAATAAGGAGGAGAAGGAGTAAGCAAATAGTAGTAGGTATAAAGGGGCTTAAGGTGGATAGAGGCATCAACATTGGGATACTGTAGTTTGGTAAGGTGATTTAGGTGTTTCTTTTTAAAGCGGTCATGAATCAGATCTAGCCAGACATCTAGTGGAATGGAATTCCAGTAATGAGGGCAACTTGGGAGAAAGCATGGACATCCATAGCTATTTTACACCTTGGTATATGTAGAAGAGTTCAGTCAGCCAACCTTGGTCTATGTGAGGAGGTTTGCCCAGACAGCATGGAAGCTAAGGATGCAAGGGTTCCAGATCTGATAATGCCATTGGTCAGATATCCAAGAGAGAGTAGTTGGTGAGAGGATGGGGAGGGCCATTTTAGGTCAGCATAGAGCTGACAGTGGTGTTTACGATGTGAGGTGGCAGAGGCACAATGGCAGATGTTATTGTAGGTAGTGCCCTAGCTTTGAAGAGAGGTTCTTGAGGTGCCTAAGTATGTAACAGCACCAAACATGGAGTCTGGGAGCAGGATATCATGGGCAACAGCCAGTATAGCGGAGGGGGTAAGTGCACAATTAGTTTCATAAGCCACACCAATTCTGACATTGAAGGCTTTGCTGATAGAGGAGAAATGTTGGTTGAAGTTCAAGGATCCATCAAGCAGCATGCCCAGGTATTTAAAAGAGGTAACTGTGTCCAACAAAGAGCCATTTGCATAGTGGATATTTAACGTGTTTTGGGAGCTTCTGAGCTTTACTTCAGAATCAAAAAGCATGGCTTGAGTTCTGTGATCATCTAGGATGAGCTTATTATTGTGGAGCCAGGACTGAATGGTATTAAAATTAGATGAGAGGGTTTGGTTGATGTCTACTATATTCCTAGAGCTGTAATAAATAACCAGTTCATCAGCATACAGCAGGGATGAGCACGAAGGGGTGTGCAGTTGATTTTTTTTACTTTATGTTTATTGTTTTAAGTAAAAACAAGCACAGAAGTCCCCTTACAGGGCAATAATAATACGAACATATGAACATATGAAATTTGCCAGCAAATCTTTATCAAGTCTCTATCAAGTCTGCTCGAATGTGCAGCTTGCACTCCTCATTCTGCAGCTGCCCTTCTCTTCCACTCTTCCCCTCCTTTGACCCTCCCTCTTCCCTGTCCCAGCCCTTTTTAAAGCAGTCCACTGTTCTACTCAATGCCACTTCTGCCGATAGCACATTCCAACCAGCTACCACCCTCTCCGTAAAAATGTGTCTCCTCATCTCCCTCTTGAACCTTCCTCCCTCCAGTCTCATTTCATGGCCTGGTTGTCCCTCCCATCCCTTCCCTTACTTTGAAAAGCACCTCTGTACCTGTCTTGTTTATTACTTTCATGTACTTGGAGGTTTTAATTATATCCCCCTATCTCTCCTCTCCAGTGAGTACATGTTCAACTCCCTCATCCTCCTCTCATGTAGTAAGTTTTAATCATATCCCCCATCTCTCCTCTCCTCCAGTGGGTACATGTTCAACCCCCTCAGCCTCCTCTCATATAGTAAGTCCCCCAGACCCTTGATCATCTTTGTTGCCCTGCACTGAACCCCCTCCAGTATCTTAATGTCTCTCTTCAGATATGGGTGCCAGTATTGCACACAATACTCCATGTGCGATCTAACTAATGATCTATACAGTGGCAGAATAATCTCCCCTCTCCTCAAGGATATACCCCTTGCAATGCAACCCAGCATTTTGTTGGCCTTTTCAGCTGCCTTCCTACATTGTGCTGAGTTGTTCATTGGCACCTTAATGAGCACTCCCAGATCCTTCTCCTCCTCTGTATCAGCTAGCTGCACTCCCCCCAGCTGGTAACTCCTCCTTGGGTTTTTCACCCCAAAATGCAACACCTTGCACTTTTTGGTATTGAGCCCCAGTTGCCAGGTGTCTGACCAGTTTTACAGCTTTGCTAGATCATCCTGCAACCCCTGCCATCCCTCTAGGTCATCCACCACCGCTCCCATCTTGGTGTCATCAGCAAACAGACTGATCTTGCTCTTTATACCCATGATATGTCTGTAATGAATATCCCAAACAATACTGGTCCCAACACCAAGCCCTGTGGAACACGGCACATCACTACTCTTGGGGATGAGAGCTCTCCACCCACCACCACCCTCTGTTGCCTTCTCTGAGGCCAATTCACTACCCATATAACCAGCTTTGCACCTGCCCCTGTACCTTCTAACTTATTTTCCAGCCTCCCATGTGGCACTGAGTCAAATGTCTTTCTGAATTCCAGGTACAGGATGTCCACTGCATGGCCCCCATCCAATTGCCTAGTTACCCAGTCATAGAACTCCACCAGGTTGGTTTGGCAGGATCTGCCACTTACAAAGCCATGCTGTCTGCTGTCCTGTAGTCCTTTGGCCTCCAGGAGGATCACCAGCCTCTCCTTCAGGATAGTCTCTATCAGCTTACCCACGATGGATGTGAGGCTCACCAGTCTGTAGTTTCCCAGTTCATCCTTGGGGCCGCTGTAGTGGAGGGGCACCACATGAGCCATTCTCCAATCCTGAGGTGCACACCCTGAGTGTAGTGAGGCATTAAATAGGCCTGCCAGAGGTCCTGCCTGGACTACTGCCACTCCTTCAGTACCCTGGGGTGGATTCCATCTGAGCCTGGCACCTTGTCCACCCTCAGTTCCCTCACACCCTCCAGGACCCTGCCCTCCATGATTTCGCCATCAGGCACCCCTTCCCCCTCAGATTCTGCCCTCGACCCTTGGGTATCACCCCCCATTCTCCTTAATAAATTTCTAGCAGAAATAATCATTTAGTGCTTCTGCCTTATCACCCCTTGCTTCCACCCAGCCCCCCCTTTCTAATCCTTACTATATGGTCCTTACAGTTCTTTTTCTCTCTGATGTACCTGAAGAAGTCTTTCTCCCCCTTCTTAATGCCCCGCACCAGCCTGAGCTCTGTAGATGCCTTAGCTGCCCTTACTGCCCTTGTCACCTCCTTCGATTCCTTCAGGTACTCCTCCCTGTCCTCCCCCCTCCTTGTTCTTTTGTACCTCCTAAAGGCAGGTCTTTTGCTCCTTACCTTTTCCATTACCTCCTTGCTCACCCAGCTAGGTTTCTTTGCCCTGGCCTTCTTGCTCTGGACCTTGATGCAGATTCTGGTTGTCTCTGCTATGCCCAGCTTCATGAGCTCCCACCTCTGGTTAGTGCCCATACTAGGTTGAATTGGCCAGATACCCTTTTACCACTTCACCCATCCTCCTGAAGTTGGCGCTCTTGAAGTCCATACCCATGTGTCTGATTCCACTCCTTCCTTACCCATATCCAACGTGAACCATACTGAGAGGTGGTCACACCCTGCCAGTGGTTCTTCCACCCTAAGTTCCCTCACAAACATCCCATTTGCCAGCATAAGGTCAAGGGTATTCCCTAACCTGGTTGGTTCGCTGACCATTTGCATCAGGAAGCTATCCTGGAAGGCATCCAGCAGTACCTGCTCCCTTCTATTCCTGGTTGTTGGGGTCCTAAAATCCACTTCTGGCATGTTGAAGTCTCCCACAATCACCACGCTACCCTTCTCACAGGTCCTCCTGATCTGTCCCACTAATTCTATGTCTAACGCTTCGGTCTGAGAGGGCGGCCTGTATACCACTCCCATCCTAAGAGTCCTATTCTTGGAATCCTAGATTTGCATACATTGTGACTCCATACTACCCTCATCCCCTTCCTCCTGTACACACTTCAGTCCTTCCCTCACATATAGTGCCACCCCCACTCCTTTCCCAATCTCTCTATCCCTATGAAATATCCTGTACTCTGGTATCGATAGGTCCCAGTCATTGTATCGGGTGGCCCATGTTTCAGTGATGGCTGCAATGTCCACTTCTCCCTCTGCCTGGCAGTCTGTAGCTCTGCAGTTTTCTTCCCAAGGCTCCTAGCATTCAGTGTGATCACCTTCTACCCCTTCCCCTTCTGCCTCCTTTAGCAGCATCACCACTAGTACTTGTCCTTTGTCCTTTGTCACTGTTATGGGGATTAAGCTCATATGGATTTCCAACCTGTGGTCTCTGCATGTCCTTTGCCCACTTGCCACCCCTCACTCCTAGTTTAAATTCCCAACTTTCTTTATGTACTCCTCCATCCTCTTTTTCAACGCTTTCTTTTCCTCCTTGCTCAAGTGTAGTCCATCCTTGGCATAGAGACTAATGTCCTCCCATGTCCCTCCCCACACCCCCACCAGCCCATACCCTTTAGCATAACACCAGGTTCTAAGCCATTCATTAAAATCCTTTATTCTCAGTTTTCTTGTGGTACTCGTCCTGGACACTGGAAGTATCTCTGAGAACGTTACTGATCTTCCTGCCCCTCACATAATTGTCCTTGTTCCTCAAACCTCCTATGGACTATATCTACCATCCTGTCAGCAAGGTCATTCATCCCCAAATGTATAATTAAATGAGGCTTCTCCCTACCCTTTCTAGCATATTTTAGAACAGCTTTTCCCACCCTTTCTGCTGTTATTCCTGTCATGGCCTACACCCAATAGCGACTATGCCTCTCCTCTTTGCTACCCCCACCTGACTCCTCTTAGTATTGAGTCTCCCAGCACTAAGATTCCACCTCTCTCACTAACTAATTGCTTCCCTTCCTCCCCACCTCTCACTCCTGGCTCCTATTCTTCCTCCTGCACAGTAATTCCCTCTTCTGCCCCTGTTATAATTTCCCCAGCAGAACTTCCCTCCACTCCAGTTTCATCCGGACTTCTATCAGTTCCTCCTCCAATTTCATCAACTCCCTCCTCCCTCCTCCCTCCTTCATGCTTGTGCTGCAAAACAATTTTCTGTAGACCCTTCTCCAATACCTGTATCCTCTCTCTTCATAGTAGCCCATTCCCTCCTTTCAAATCCATGACTGTTGCCCCTTCTCCTCCTCCCTTCACCAGTCCCTTTCTCCTCCTTCCTGTTGTCTTCTTTCCCTTGACCACATTTCCCCTGATGCTGTTCTTCTTAGCCTGGGCCCCCCCTTTTTCTACTTCCTTTTTTCTTCTGACCCTCTCTTCCCCCCTGTTGGTCCAAATAGCCCTCCCATTTCATCTCCCCTCCTCCCTCCCTCCAGTGTTGGGCTATAACCTCTTCCAGTTTGTCTTGCCTGTCTTAGCTGCTCCTGCAGACCCTTGATCTCCTTTTCAAGTTTCTCTATTTGGTTGCACACTAAACATCACCCCACCCTCCATGCAATTTTTAGAAAGATTGGTGCAGCACAGTTGCTTGCTCTCATTGCCCACCAGTGACCTCCCATCCTTCCAGATGAAGGATACCTAATGCTCTCCCAAGTCTCCCCTTTCCCCATCTACCATTGCAAAACATTTTTCTCCTTTTCTCAGTTTCCCCTACCCCCTTTGTTGTACACTTTAGATAGATTGATCAGCTGCCTTTTACGTTCCTAGAAGTAAGAAAAACTCAAGCCATTTACCAAGTGAAATAAGATAAATCAGCCCACTTACAGCACACAAAAATAGGTTTCAGAATTCCAACAGCCCCAAAACAATGCCCTGCTAGCCCCTTAGAAATAGTAAGAAAATAAAATAACCTGATACCAAGTGAATAATAGTGTACAGTACATCCATGCACATATTTGATAATCACTTAGAGGTCCCCTGTAATCTGTTACAATAGGAGTTGGGGGTATCCACCAAACTTCAACTAAAGGTTAACTATAATTGCTGACCAGTCCTGAACTAAATCTGTTTTAGTCAGTTGCCTAAGTGCCGACTGTTAGATCAGTTGTTTATATTTCAGGCTGACTTTTACCCTTTTAGTTTGCAGCTAAGAGTTTGAAAAGTTGTAGTTCATATTTGTTGCCATATGCAATATTTCACAGAAAGCATAATTATTCCTAATGTTTAATAATAACTTGCATAATGGATAAATAACAGTCTATGGGGACTGTGGTAAAAATGCCTTAATAAATTCTACCTGTTAGAGAGATATTGTTGATAAAGATGGAGAATTGGAGAGGACCAAGCATAGACTCTTGGGGAACTCATATATTTATAACCACCAGATTTGACAGGGCAGAGTTAAATTTCACAACTTGGTACCTGTCAGATAGGTAGCTACCAAATCAGTCCACTTCTTGTGGTGAGAAGCCCAAAGATACCAGGTTCACAAGGAGAAGGGGGTGATCAACCAGATCAAATGCTTTAGTTAGATCTATGAAGATCATGCCTGTGAGAAGGCCCTTGTCCATGGCGGTAAAGACATCATTTGTAAATTTAGAAAGGGCTGTATTGGTAGTATGACCTTTATGGAAACTATGTTGCCTGTCAGAGAGAAGGTTATTGTCCAGTAGGAAGGATAAAGTTTGCGTGGCCACCAGTTTTTCAAGAATTTTGCCTAGAACAGAGAGAGTAGCTATGGGATGATGGTTTGCAATGTCCTTGGGATCCCTTTTTTTGAAACCCAGAGTGATTCTGGTGATTTTCCAAATGCTCAGTACTAGGCTATGGTGAAGAGATAGGTAAAAGATCTTTGTCAGTGGGGATGCAATAAAGGGAGAAGCAATTTTCAGTAGCCTATGCTCAAGACCATCTGAACCCAAATGACAACTGTCAGAGACAGAGTTTAAAAGTTTGAGGACCTCGGTCCTGGTAATGGCTTTGAAGTGAAAGGGTGGATGCACAGTAGTGATGTTGGGTTCTGTGAGGAGCACAGTGGACTAAGAGGGAGTGAACAAGGATGTATATGTAGTTAGATTCAAGAAGTGGAGGTTAAAGGAGTTTGCAATAATAACAGGATTATTACAGTGAGATCTATTAATAATCATATTACTAGCTGACTGGTAAAGAGTTGCACCCAGGAAGGTTTTTATGTGAGACCAGAACTTACAAGAGTCCCCAGCAGTGTCAATGATGAGTCCTTTTCAGTAAGAACTCTTTGCAAGGTGAATTTCTCTTCTACAGGCATTTCTTTGTGCCCTATAGATATTATAATCCAAGGGAAGTCTGAACATTTTGAAACACCTCCAACTCTTGTCACGGGCTCTAAGCTGCATTATGAGGTCTGTTAAAAACAGAAAACAAGTGAAACAGCAAATAAATCCACACATGTATAAACATACAGGATTCCCCTCTTTAACAAAAATAAAAGTATTCTTACAGAATAAAAGGATTCAATAAAAGTTCTAAAAACACACTCCAGCAGACCTCCCTGTCAGACAGCCACCAGCATGGTGCCATCTTGATCAGTGTCATCCGGTCTCATCTCTTCCACAGTTTAATGTGGTGTCAGTGAGGCTCAGTTGGTAGCACATCTGTCTCTGGACCAGAAGGTCATGGGTTCTTGACACACACTAGGATTGGACTCATACCTAAAGCACTGGCACCTGAGTACAGTTTTCGGGGGAGTGCTATACTGTTGGGGTGTACCCTCCTTCAGATGAGACATTAAACCAAGGTCCCTTCTATCTATCTTGGTGCTGTCCTGGTGGGTGTCCAGGTGAAAGTAAAAAAACCCAAGGCATTCTTTGCAAAGAATAGGGGACATTCCAAGTGTCCTGGCCAATTTTCCCCTTCCCACAAAACCGGTTCATGAAATTGTCCAGGCTGTGTGTGTGGGTGTTGATGTGTGATATGGCCACTACTGCACATTCAGTCACTTCACTACCAGTCTAGTATTGCTTGCAAAGGGCTTTGGGATACATTTTGTATAAAAAGTGCTATCTAAATGCTGATACCCTTTCTTCATCACAAAGAAGAAAAGTAAATGAACTGCAGCACTCTTCACTTGTTCATTCTGTGGTAATTAAACAATAAGGAACCATGGAGGTGAATCATCCCTTGGGGGCATAATGTGGCATGAGGCACAGCTGAGTGTCATATTACCACCAAGGGGTGATAAACTAGACATTGGCATAACCCACAGAGTTCCTCATTTGTATTATAACAAGCTCAAGCTCTGCATTAACTTGATAAGGGTGTTCCAGGGGCACAAACATAAAGATGAATTGCTGTAGTCAGCTTCATGTGTAAATTTCATTTTTGGTAAAGTTAGATCATTGATCAGGTTGATCCAGTGTTTCAAATATGTTTAAAATGTGAACAGCAAGTGTGTCTTGTACTATGTAGGGAAGGAGAGGGAACTCCACACCAAGGCCTTTAAGTAGTGTTTGAAGAAATTGTGCAGAGAGGAGAGGTATGGCTACACTAGGGACTAAGGTCCAACCTGGAAGGAAAGGATCCTATATAAAGGTGATGGTCAGCTTCCATTTAGGAGGGAACCACAGTTCTCAATGGATGGTTTAAATGTTACTTCAATGGACATTTAAAGTAGCCAAGAGGGGTGAGGAAGAAATGGGTGAGGCAGAAAGTGGGCCACCACAGGCTAAGATAGAGACTAGGTAGATCCCAGTGGAGAGTCCCACCAGAATCCACATTATTCAAATAAGGTGGGTAGCAAAGGAGGAAGTAAGGGAAAGAAATAGTCAAAAAAGAAAGGTGAGGAAGGAGGAGCAACTGGGAAAAGACTGAATCAACAAGAAGAGAGCTGAGGAATGTCAAAATGGTACAAGGTCTGCATCAGAAGAGTTTAATAGGTACACCCTGGAGGAGAACAGGGAGAGTTGGGATATGATGGAGCCTTTTAAATACCTCATAGGGGTTAATAAGGTTCAGGAAGGAGGGAGGTATGTGTCGGAGAAAAAGGTGCTGTAGAACAAGGGGTCATGATATAAAGCTGGAAGGAGGTAGATTCAGGAGAGATGTAAGGAAGTACTTTTTTACAGAAAGAGCGCTGGATTCCTGGAACAGTCTTCCATGGAAGGCAGTGGGCGTAAAACCAGTGGTGGGTTTCACAATTTTTTATTAGTTTAGTTTATTTATCGGTCAAAGACCTTTACAGTTTAAAATACCTAAATTCATAGCACAACATAAATATAGCACAATTCTTATAGAATACAAAACAGAATTCCCTTAAAACAAGTGCAATGCAATCATATCGCAATGAAGCATTAATATTTGCTAAGACATTCAACATTGCACAAAATTCATCTTACTGAATACTCTAAGTAAAAAGTTCCAAAATATAGACAGAGGTTTAAATAATATCTTAATCTTGATTTGTCAGTTTTTTTCCCCTTTATGCAACATTCTAAACCACAGAATGCTTTACAAAAAGCTTTAGAATTATACTGACAGAAATTCATTTCTCTTAATATGATATTTTCACATTTTGTAATCAATCAGTGCCAGCATGCTTACTCTGCAGTCAGTTCATGTTTGGTTTTAATTTTCGTTATTGCAACAAGATATTTTAGCATATTTTCTATTATTAATTTTTCGCTAGCTGTAAATAAGATGATTAGCAAACTCATGTTATCAATAGTTTTAATTCTGTCCCAAACTGGAACCAACCAAAGCTTTCTAAGATGTTTGTACCAAGGGTAAATCATCATCACATGAAATAAATCTTCTAAATGTTTATTTGTGCATGAGCAATTAGAAGATACGTTATTTGAAGCTTTTTTGTATCTTACTAGGAGAACATTACTTGGAAATAATTCTAATCTGAATTTTGTATACAATTGCCTCTGTTTTAAATCTGTTAGTACATCCAAGTATTCCCGAAAGAAAAATGCAATATCATTATTACACAACCATGGTGCTATTTTAAGTTTAGAAATGGATCTTAGATCAGTCTATATGTAGTAATTTGTAATTTTATTTGTAATATATGACTTGTATTCAATGCTAATAGTTATTTTCTTATCCAGAAGCTTTCTCAGAAATACTAAGCCTGTGTTTTCTAAAATACTATAAATTTTGAGTAACCATTTAGATCTCTGGCAGCCCAAACATTCCCAGACATATTTTTCTTTAAGTGCAAGAGCAGATAGTCTATTATGATCCAAGGACAATAATTTGACCCAATAATTTCCCTTCTTTGAGTTTTTAAATGCCATAGGGCTAACTATACCAAGTTATGGTGTACCAGCACAACAGGGATCAAATTATTTAAACCCAAAATGGTTCTAAGTAACTTATTCAAAGGTATTTCAAGTATATTAGAGTGATCATATTCCTATATTTCTGTTTGATATAATAATTGAGCATACTACTTGGCCTTAACTACTTCTATTAAGGATTTGATAGTGATCCCACCAAACTTAAGATTAAATATCTTTAATAAATTAGCAGTTTGTTTCAGTTTGGGGAATAAGGTATTAGCATGTTTGCACCAACTACCATCATAAGATAGGTGCAAACCCAAATAAATATAAGATTTAACTGTTTTAAGTTTTTCGGGACTAACATTCCACGTGATATTTGTTTTGTTTGCTCTGAAAATCATAATTTGACTTTTTGCCTCATTTATTATTAGCTTATGTTTATTAGCATATTCATGTAAAATGTTTAATTTATCTTGCAGACCATTCTTTGTTAATGAAAACTATACAAGATCATCTGCATAAGCTAAAGTGGTGCAGGTCTTATCTAGTATTTTGGGAGAATCTGTTATTTAACACTCATTGGCCAAAGAAGATTATTAATATAAATGCAAAATAGTATGGGTGCTAAAACACACCCCTGTCTAATACTTCTGTTTGTTGTGAATGATGATGAAAATTGACCTTGGGTACCACAACTAATCTGGGCCCATGTATCTGAATATAATTCTTTAATGATAGCAATAATATGTGGGTCAATGCCCCATTCTTTCATAATCGACAATAATAGATTACATGAGACCATATCAAAAGTGGGACTGAAATCTATAAAAGCTGTGTATAGATTCAGTAACCGTAATCTAACATACGTTTCATAAAGATGGGACAAAACAAAACAATTATTTGTGGCACTGTAACCTGTGTGAAAACCTGTTTGGTATTCTGATAAATCACCCAATTGTTTTATCTGTTCCTGCAATTTGTTTAAAACTGTTTTCGAGAATATTTTACCATAATTATCCAGAAGTGAAACTGGTCTGTACATATGAGGGTTTGACTTATCACCCTTTTCCTCAATAAATATTAAAATAGCTCCTTTTCATGTCTTTGGAAAGTCCAATTTTGTTACACAATGGTTAAAATAGGTGTAAGGATTGTTGTCCAACAGAAGGAGAAATCAGAAATACTTCCACAGGTATTAGATCGGGGCCTGGAGCTTTGTTCTTTTTCATAGATGTTATAGCAAAAAACACTTCATTATGTAAACTGAAAGTAATGTATGACGTATCCAAATCTACCCTAGATGGATCAGTCTATTCACTTGGGTCAAAGAATATTTCTGAATAATACTTTACCCAGACTTCCATTGATATGAATGAATTTCTAATGTTTCTTTGGTTATAGGTGCCTTTGGCTACCATTTGCCAGTAAGCTCAATGATCTTTATTTCTAATGGTTGTCAACATCCTTTCCCATTGCACTTGTTGAAATTCTGTTTGTTTGTGCTTAAGCAGTTTTTTATATCATTCCCTTGCTTGGTTTAAAGCTCTATATTGCATTTTTTTTTGTTTATTTTTACATGTGTATCTGATTAATTGATTTAATTCTTTTTTTGCATGAGAGCATTCATTGTCAAACCACAAACTGTATTACAATTCTTAGGTAACTGGGAGGTAGTTTTAAGAATTTCACGTGTGTCTTCAAAACAAATTGCTAACTGTACAGTCAAAAAAAGTCCATTACTCATGACACAATCAGAACTTGGGAACAGCTTGTTCATTAAAGTAAGGATATTATCACTGTGTTCATACTTCCATTTAACTTTTACATTATTCCATATCTCAGGGTTGTAATATTGAAATTCAAGCTGTTTTAAATCCAAGCATTTATATCTCAGGATCAGTGGAAAATGGTCGCTATCACATCTTGGTAATACTTTACACTAGTCCCATATGTCCATGGAATTGTTCCAGACTAGATAATCAACCATCAAGGGACCAAAGGAGTTGTAGTGTGTATAATTACCCTCAGTATCTCCTGCAATTCTGCTATTAAGTGGGACTAAATAATACAGTTCTAGAATATCAATTAGCTTCTTTCCTTGTTTATTCATTTTAATATCCTGTGAAGTCCGGGTCAATTTGTGGGCATTACCAAATTTCCAATTCTGAATCTCATTGTCAGAGAAACCATCATATTTGCCCAATCCTGCATTAAAATTATCTCATAACAGTATATTTCCACATGCAGTTATTGCCCATGCTTTATGAACAACTTCTTCCAGCTCTGCCCAAATCTCCAGGTAATAATACTTTGAGCTATAAGGAGGAATGTAAACATTACTAAGGCAGAATTCTAAAGAGCTTATTTTAATACACATTGTTTGAGAAAAATAATTTGTAAATAAATGTTGAGCTCTAATTTCCTTCATGATTTTAACCAATGGAACTAGGTCACCAGATGGCCTACCTAACTTAAGTTGTTTTTTTTTTTACCTGGAGTTTGAAAGATACAGTATCCATTTAATGTGATGTCATTATCCACTAAATGCCAGGTTTCCTGTAAACTTACTATTATGGCATTGTTCGGAAACTCTATGCATTCCTTTTCACCAAATTTAGCAATTAGGCCAGATATATTCCAGGATAGAATTAAAGCATCTGTATTTTGCACTAAATCACTTGATGTATTTGAAGGGTGCAAGCCCATGATTATGTGGAGGAAAAGCTCCTCCACCACATCCTATAGCTGCCAAACAGCACACTACTGCTCTGCTTAGAGTGAGTCGCACTCACTAGTGGCACTGCTGGTGCTCAGCTGCTCTTTCCTTCATTCCTCCTGTACTCTCCCCCCTCGCTCCCGTGGCTCCTTGTTCGTTTTCTGTCCATTGCAGTTGCTTGTCTCCCCCCTTCCCCCACTCCTCCCACATTGTTGTTTGTTTCTTCCTGCTCTGTTCTTGGGGATTCTTCCTTGCTTGCTGTTTCCTAGCTCTGTCCTATGCCTGACTATCTAGCTGCCCTGCTCCTTCTTCATGCCACTCTTTCTTCAGCAGCCATTGCCCGTGCTTCCGCCATTTTCCGTTTAAGCATGTACTGCTCCCTTACTTCGGAGCTTCAGACCTTCATTTTCACCTGCTCTGCTTCCTTCTGCTGCAGTTGGATGCTGCCTCTCCTCAAGGAGTTCCATTCCTTGCTACACCGTGGACACCCTTCATCGCTACATTGGAGCACATACTGTGTCAAACAGGGTCTGTCTGCCTTGCTCCTTCCTATGAAGCCTGCACTGCCATTCTGACCATGCTCTACTCCGTGCAGTAGTACGCTGCCCTCCGAGCTGGGCTTCTGTCTTCTTCTCCGCTACAGACATGTGAGCTGCATCCTCCCTAACTTAGCACCTGCTTCAAGATGTCTTGGCCATTTCAGCGATCGCTGCCACGTATACAGTCTTTGCATTCCAATTTGCACAGCTCATGCAGGATGGGGAATTGGCTCGGAACTTAGCTCTGGTATCTATGATCTCCTTAAATGTCCCCTACTGGTAACCACTTGAAGTATTGCCTAAGTGATACCACAATCAATTAAGGCATTTATTTACAACAATGCCAGCGTTCCTATCCTGCATACTGCATTTCTTTGCACCAGACTTAACTCATGTAGTGTTTTCAAGACTCATCACTAGTCATGTCCTATTACCTCTACAGCAGCACACTGCCCTACTTGCAGTTCCCCCTTTTCTGCATGGAGACAACTGTGCTGCAATGCAGCCACTTACTGCCTGCCATTCCAGCCTTGGAGTATTGCTACCATACAGCACTTTTTTGTATTCAGAATGAATCCACAGCAGTCTCCCTATGCCGTACTCTTCCCCTGTCCAGTTCACACAGGTCACTGCAGGCACTGCTTCCTTTCTCCGACACTTGCACATCATCATGGCTTGGAAACTAGGATGGCCCTTATCCTGTCCTCTGGACGCATTGCACTGGTACTGCCTCTCCCTTTCTCAGCTAATTCCTGCCTGCATATCGAACTGAAACTGACCAGCATTTCTTACTTGATGCATCTATGGGGCCTACTATCTGCTTACGTACCATTAATTTGTTGCTTGTGGCACTGGTGGCTTTCATTGCTCGCTACTTACTCCACACTCTACTAACTGCCAGATGTCCTAGATGGGATCCAGCTGCATGTGCTGACCTCATGGGTTAGGCTGCCACTCTCTAGTTACCTACCAACTGACCTTCCTGGGGTTGGCTGCACATTCTAGCCTTTGTGGGGCTAGCTGCTTCTCCTTAATTACTTTACAAGCTGACTTGCAAATGGTTCAGCTACCCATGGGGTTTAGCTGCCACTCCCCTCACTTACTAGCTGGCCTACATACAATTTGGCTGACATGCTTGCCTTCATGGGGCTTAGCAGCACTCTCCCTTCATTTGACTACCCAGGATTGGATACGCCACCAATTATTCCTCACCTACGGTCCTACTTCCTGGATCCTGGACATTATGGCCTCACTTTGCCATTCTCCTGTTACTTCCATTTGACATGGATACACTTCTTCCCTCCATTGGACTTCATTCAGGATTACTTCAGATATGTGCCTCACTTTCCTGGGATGCTTCCTGCTTTACTGACTCAACTCCTTCCGAGGTGCTACTACTGCTTCGTGCTGCGTTCCTTATCATTGCTTATGCATATACCATAGTTCTACTACAGTTTTTCGGATGCCTATTGCCTCTGGTTGTGATGTCAACTCATACTCCCAGGTCTTTTCATTGCATATTTACCATTCTCAATTATCAGGAAATGACAGCTTACAGCTCCCTTCTACTCCTCTCATATGTATACGTCAGAATATATCTACACTGCTCAAAATTGGCTCAGGATTATGCTACCATTTCCAATATCGTTACAATCTATTCCCTGTGCCCCACGAGATGGGGGTCCCCTGCTATTGTACTTCTGCACCGTCATCACCTGCTTCTGTGACCTGCTTCACCCTTCAGACCTGGGGGTTCTACTACTTCTGCACTGCACCTGCCTCACCCAGCATTGGGGCCTGGAGGTTCACATTTTCTGCTATATGCCTACCTTATTCCATGTCAGCCCACCCACCCCAGGAGCTCCTTTCTTATGGACTCACATCTACAGTAGGTATACATTCATCAGCTACCTTTGGATGATTGCCCTGCTGCTTATCCATATGGAATTACTATTGCTTCACTCTTTCCAGGACACTTAGTTGAGCTTCTCCTGCAGACCTTCACTAGCTTCTCAGACCCTGTGACTCATCTAGGAGTTCTATGCCCTACTACTCAAGACTTGTCAGACTATTCTTCACCAATCATTTCTGGCTAAGGTATCATTCTGGATTTCAACCATATATGCAAACATTGTTACGCAACCCTCTAGATCTACTCAAAACTCGCCAATTCCCTTGCTAGTACCATTCTCATAGTCTTACCCCTCCAGCTGATGGCTCAGCTGTGCATATTACCTAGGAACTAGCCACCACATTCTATTCCTACCAGCAGACCTCCGTAGGTCTGTCTGCATTTTCATGTTATGTGGCGCTAGCAGCCTCTCTATTTACCTCACCAGCTGACAGATTCACTGAGCATCTCACTGAGGGACTAGCTGCCACATCCTCTTCCTACCAGCAGGCCTTCATAGGTCTGGCTACAATACCTATTGCCTGGAGCTAGCAGCATCTCTTTTACCCCACCAGCTGATGGATAAATTGTGCATCTCACCAAGGGCCTAGCTGCCATGTCCTACTACTACCAACAGACCTTCATAGGTCTGGCTGTGCTTCCTGTTACCTAGAGTTAGCTGCCTCTCTCTTACCTCACCAGCTGTTGGATAAGTTGCACATCTCACAGAGGAACTAACTGCCACGTCCTATTCCTTCCAGCAGACCTCCATAGGTCTGGCTGTGTTTCATGTTATTGGAGCTAGCCCCCTACCTACTAACCTCTCCAGCTGATAGATAAGCAGTGCATTTCGCCGATGGATTAGCTACCACATTCTCTTACCTATCAACTGACTGACTTAGTGCATTTACTTGCTACTACCATTACAGCCCACCCAGATTCTAGCTCAGCTCTTCAACCGTTGCCTTCTACATCATTACCTACGCATGTACTGTGCTCCTTCTAGACATGAATGCTGAACCTTTGCTTCTTGGATCTCCTCTCCGAAGCCTTCCTTCCCTGCTGGTGTGCTTCATCGTTTGCATCTCATCATTTCAATTCATATCGCCCTTGGATTCTACTCTACTTCCTTCTGGCCTGCTCATGGATTCTCAGAATTGGAGTTTACTACTTGGATGCTTGCTGTATTCACCTGACATGTCACAATTCCCTTCATCTTCAGTTCTCAGTTTCTCTGGATTGAGTTCTACTGTTGGGGGGGTTCGGATTAGCCGATTAAAATATTTAGGATTACTCTCCTTTAGTATGCCCAGAAGGACAGGCAGGTCAGTAGCCATGGGTCCTCAGAGGTTTCCCCCCAAGGGGGGGGTTCCTGTTCTGCATGCTACTGGTTACACTCTCTGGAGTTGGAGGAGGTGATCTTCTGCCACTCATATTCTTGGGGGTGTCTTCCTGCTTGACTCCATCAGTTGGATACAGAACAATCATTGATATCATATTCTTTTTGGGGGGGGTCTCATCATACTGGTCTAAGCTTCCTCCCTACAGGTGGGATACAGAGAAAGGCCAAAACCATCAATAATAACAAGCAACTCTCAGTTCAAGCATCCAAGCACCTTGCACATAATATCCGATTCACAAGTACCATAATCACTGGCTTGATCATGTTCATGCTAAAGTACCTAAGCACAATCATGCCATACTACAAGTAGCTGGTAAACATTGTCTTCGTACTAGCTGGCCTCTGTATCCACCAACCATCTACATCATCCAGCTACAGTATGTAACATAAGCACTGAGCTATGAACCACACATAATCGAAGTGCACAAGCCCATGGTTATGTGGGGGAAGAGCTCCTCTCCCACATCCCATATCTGCCAAACAGTACACTACTGCTCTGCTTAGAGCAAGTCGCACTCACCCTCGATCCTCTCCTGACACCTCCTCCTTCTGTGGCATTCTTATCCCACCAGGGGAGTCTCATAATACTGGTCTAAGCTTCCTCCCTACAGGTGGGATACAGAGAAAGGCTAAAATCATCAATAATAAGCCACTCTCAATTCAAGCATCCAAGCATCTTGCACATAGTATCCGATTCACAAGTACTATAATCACTGACTTGATCATGTTCATGCTAAAGTACCTAAGCACAATCATTCCATACTACTAGTACATGGCAAACATTGTCTTCTTACTAGCTGGCCTCTGTATCCACCAACCATCTACACCATCCAGCTACAGAATGTAACATAAGCACTGAGCTATGAATCACACATAATCAATATACAAACATTTGTAAATCAGTTTTCTTGTGGGCTTAGTGTTTCAGGCTGGTTTGATATAGAAACATTGTATGATAGTTTAGAACTTAGTGCTTGTTCCCTTCTGTTCATGTCATGAGCAACAATATTTTCCTTTAGTGTACTACTTGAACTGTGATCATTAATAGAAGTGGCAGGAACCACATGTAGCCCCATTGCATCTAACATTGTCAAATTATCCAGAAATTTGTTTTACAGACTATCATAATTTACTATATTCTGTACTTGGTCAGTTTCCATGTCTGTCTTACACCTGTGTGTGTACTTAATGCTCCTTGATCCTCAATTGAAATATTTAACAATTGCGCCAGTAAATCTATCAGTAGTAATATAAGTTTCTTGTAATTTTCATTACCAGTTCTACTTAACCCATAAAAAACAGAGTTCCAGAAACTGAGGGCCAGATATTCAAAACTTTGACCGGGGGCTAAATTAGCACTGCTTGGCAGGCAAAGCCTTGGCTTAAATGTACTTGTAATCCTAGATTCAAATAAACAAATAAAAAAAATGTATCCATGTTTGATTTGCAATCCTGGCATTGGAACAAAAAATATACACACAACTCTGAAAATCGCAGTCTCTAGCTTCCCAAATTTGTACAATGTCACCTTCATTGATATCAACAGTTGTGACTGCCCTTAGAAGGTGCACAATCTTTGTTTTGTTCTGGCGAGAAGAAATTGCTTGATTCTAGGTGTAACCGTATAAACACGTAATAGCACAATCTAATATATCAACTACTTTTCTTTCATCTCCCACAACCTGAGGGGTCTTTTTAATTTCCTTGTTATTTGAGCTATTTATCAAAGGAGTCATGTGAATTAAGGTCTCTTTTCACCAGATATGCCAATCTTGTCTAAAAGCTCTCAGATCTTATTTAAACAGGTTCATCTGTTGGTTAATATGGGTCAAGAGATCCATAGATATCTGATCATCCACAGTTTCACTTGATTTTTGTTCAATGAACATCTCCAAACTTTGTTGATGGTTCTTCTGATAAACAGAGTTTCCAACCTCCTTGTCCTTCTGTCTCATTTTTGGATGCTCTGTAATGGCTGAAATAGGACACTTTGTCCCAGGCTTATTACATTTCTGTTTATTTCATGTTTTTTTCTGACTGAGGAAATAGGACTGCTATCTACTTTCTTAGTCTTTTTCTTTCTATTTTGTTTTTTAGTTCTTTTATTTATCTTTTTTTGAAGAATCAGGAATATGTTTAATGGAGAAGTCTGGTCTAAGCTGTGAGACTTCTTCCAGAGTTATAGATGGAGAACCAGTTAATGAAATTCATTTATTTAACTTCCCCAGGGCTGCATCCAATCTGGAGCCATTTATTGCTAAATTGCATTTTAAAGTTTCCAGTTCATTATAAACGCCAATTAACAAATTATATTTCATTAAATGAGCTACATATTGATCTCTCATTGATTTCTTCAGCTCTTCATCTAAACTAAATGGATACGAAGAGACAAAATCTTTATTGGCCTTAATATGTGTACATTGATTAATATGAGGGCTGGAAATCATTCTATTGTTTTCTTTTGTATCAAGAGTTTTTAAGCCTTGTGTAGTTTCTTGTATACCCATTGTTATGTCCCTTAGATCTGTGTTCCAGTTGTACTTATTTAGAACGTCTAAAGGCTCAGGGGAGAAGTCCAAAGGGTTTAGGCAGGAATTCTCTGAGTAGGAATCATAATACAAATCCGTGAACATCTCCTTATGAGGGGCAGTTGAGTCTTTTACCCCATCAGCCTTATCAGTCAAATCAACATTAATAACTTTACTATTCTTTTTAACTGTTTCTACTGAAATATTTGAGAATGTACTATGTACCTCAGAATGCAAGGAAGAATTTCCTTCCCCAAAACTTTTGGGAGTTGATGAAAGTCTGAAAAGCTCTTGACAAAATTCTGCTTTCTATTGCTGGTTCTCCCTATCAGATATTTTTGGGGGATCATCCATCTTAATCAAATGAAGACCAGCCTTTGATGTATTAATAGGGAAATTTCTTATAAATAAATCACTAATCCTAGTTTGTTTAATCTTTTCCTGTTTTTTGCCCTTTTGTCAGCTTCTCACCAACCCCCATACAATGTTGATTGATCAATTCTGATTCACCAGGTTCATTAAATAGCCTGTATTGGGTGTTAACAACTGTATCAGATATCATAATGCAATATGTTTCTGTGCTCTGTATAGTCATTTTATCATAACTTACACTAAGATCTTGTGGTTTCAAATTACAAATTCATTTTCTGCATCAGCGGTCTGTTTTCTAGCATACGCCATTATTTGAGCAGCAGATACTGATTTTCAAGAAAAAAAGAAACAAAGCAACAATGGCACCCATAATAAGCCCTTAATAGCAGTGTAAATAATTAATGTCTTAGCAAAATCTCCTTTCTTTCCTTAAAACACACTTAAAAAATGATTCATGCAGTATTGTGCAGAATTATTAAAAGTCACCAGAAATGTAGTTGCTAGTCCATTTTTTTTAGATGCTGGTAGTTCACAAAGAAAAGTTGTGCTAAAACCACTCTCATCCACTCTTCTTCTTTAATTTACCACCAAAGCAAGAGTATTTCAATGAGACTTTCAGCAGCTTGCATGATGGTAGAATTTCTAAGAGTATTATTCTGGTGTCTAGAGCCAATGATCTTGCTCTTTCTGGTATGCCCCAATCTTCCAGCACTATGCGTTATTTATAATAAGAAAAAAAGAAATTGGTTTGCAGAGGTCTGTTTAGCTTAAATATCTCTGAGCATTTAGTATACAGGGTCAGAAATTTTTTAAATACTATAAACACTTTCAGAGTTTAGATAAATAGCCCTAATTTTAATTACAACTATGTAAACACTTTCAGAGTTAATAAAATAACTTTAAAGGAAGACCATTTTAAAGTGCTCACTTTTGAACAGTATACTTTAACCACCTAGCTTTTGTGATAACATGATCACTGCTTCTACTCGGTTTGTATTAACTGCTGAATAAAAATGTCCCTCTATCACAGCTGGCTCACCAAGCAAAGCATACATGTGCAAAAAAACAGCCACAGGTTCAGATGCTGACACTGTTTAAAAAACTTAAGTTTCAGCCAGGAACACTAAGCACATGAAATTTTTCATTTTGGCAGAGAACCATAGAATATCAGAGTGGAACAGCAGTGTGGCAGGCTGTCAGTGCTGAATCTGAATGCCCAGATAAGTGCATGCGTTATATGCGCCTACAAGTCATGTGAGCACAGCAAAGGCAAATGGCACAAAAAATAAAACTATGAATATTTAAAAGCATATATCAAATCTTTTAAACCACAGAAAAAAGATTCCAGTAGTACTTTTTAGGTTTTCATTTCAAACAATTATTCTCCAGCACTCATACACTGTCACTCTGCTGTTTATTCCACCACAAAACATGCACTTAAGTGTACACCAGGTACTTCCCCACAAAGTGTACCACAAAGTATAACCTACCAAAGAACATACAAGGGGCAGATAAAAAGCAAATAGGCACAAAGGTAAAACATACTTTCCTTTAAAATTAAGTACAATTTGTCAATCAATTACAGCAGATGCCAACTGTGTTTATCCTGAAAAGAAGAAAAATTTATGCAGCTCCACCAGTCCATGACTTAGCTTCTCTCTTTCTCAGCTTCTCAGCACCAGACTCCACTCTCACTTCAAATGGCTCTCACCACAGCACATAGCCCCATTCAATCAGTACAACCTGATTCAGCTTTAATTCAGCTTTGCTACAGAAATAATTAAATCCTCCATTCTGGCCATCTGAATGGCCTTATCCCTCCTGTTCTGGTCTGGCCTCAGCAGCCCACCTTCCCACGGCATCAGGGAAAAGAAAATCTGAACTGACAGATGATGCAACAATAAGATATCCTGGTAGGGCTGTACTCTCAAGCAGTAGGTGGCATATCTTTAAAAAATATAAAACTCATTGTACAGCCCTGATGCTCTGCATCTCATCCACAAACAAAAGGGCATGTAGTCATCAGCGCCAATCACTCCGTTTCAAAAATGCCTTAGTTAGGCACAAAGAAACCCTTGGAGAAAGGAAGTGGATGGAAGAGACAGTGCTGTAGATCAAGTTGAGTCTACAGAAAAATGTATCATAATTAAAAATGGGCAGACTAGATGGGTCCAACAGTCATTTTCTGCTGCCAGTATCTATGTTTCTATGTATGACATGTTATGTGATTCAAATGGCTACAGTGTAAAATTAATATGTGCAATGTCAATACTGTAAACTGTGTGGCACACACAATTCAAGTTGTACTATGCTACAAGGACATGATAATCAAATAGGTGATAATATATGCATTGAGCAAGGGAGAAAATATCAAGGGGAACATGTGTAAAGGAATATGCTACTCATAGAGTGGTGACACCATGATAGATACATACTGTATGAAGTCACTGTATTATGATGGTACCCAGCTGTATGTCAATGTTGAGTAAGCTACAATATAGGATTGTACAGTATTTATTTTTGTTTTATTTTAATAATCCAGACATCGTCTACACAGTAGTGACAGATAATCAAGTACACTCTTCAATTTGCAATGTTTTTTTTGGGGGGTGTATTCATTTTGGGAAATCACTTTTAATGTGATTGCAATTACATTCAACCAATTAACCAGTGGTTTGGAGGATGGAAGGGGCAGAAGTGATAGTGCTGTTGATCAAGTTGGGTGAGCATCAAAAGTGATCATAATTAAAAATGGGCAGACTAGATGAGCCCAGCAGTCATTATCTGCTGTCATTTTCTATGTTTCTATGTATGATAAGTTATGTGATCCAAATGGACAAAGTGTAAAATTATTACTATACAAAACACTGCTTCTGTAAAGTGTGTGGCACACATAATTCATGTTGTGCTATGCTACACAGACACGATAATCAAATGGATAATAGAGGATAAAGGAGTTTAGACAGCTAGGTATTGCTAGCTCAGTGACAGCTGGTAACATACATTTTCCTATGAACAGAGTGCAGAAGGATGCCCAGATATATGCCTACCATGTACAGTGTGACACCATGCCTTTACACAACACTATAGGTACAAAAACCTGGTAAGAGACAATTTTTTCCTGTTTACAAATGTGTTTTCTCTAACACTTGGGAGTTATTACTAGGAATTCTGAGACAACATGAGACGTTGTACTTCCATGTATAGTTGTCTAGTAATTGTGTACAATAGTCATTTAGTTATCCCCCATTCATATATATGAGTCTAGTTTTCTTTTTTGTTTTTTTTATATTTTTTCTTAATGCTCCTCCTGTCAGCCCCCCATCTGACTGACCCCCCTCAACCCCATCATGCAAAATAGCTGGCACTTACCTTATGCCTGGCTCAGGAGCACAGCCTGTGGGAAGTCGGTCATCATCCTGCTGCTGTCATTTTATTCCTCTGATTTTTCTCCCAGGGGTCCCAGGAGCAGGAGTGCATGTGCGTGGAGGTAGGCATGTACCTACAGTCCCAGTCATGACCTCATTCCCCCACCCCATGGCCTAGTGCCCAGCACCCTCTAAGCCCATGCCACCCCTAGCCTCCACTAGGGGCCACCATTGGCTGAGGGATTCCACATCACCTCTCCAGAGAGAAAATCCTGCCTGCTGGCAGGTCTATCCAGCTCCACCCTTCCTCCCCACTGCTAACTTCCAATGACCCAGGCTCATTCCCGTACCAGGGTCACCAGCGTGCCATGAGGTAAGACATCCAGTGCCTCAACCTTCAGAGCCACCAGAATGGCTGAGTCTAGTTTTCTTTGGGTACCTCATTCCCACAAAGGGCTATGATAAGGAATAAGAACTAATAGAAATTGCTATTGTCCAACTCCAAAGTGTAAAAGAGTATGATGTGGGGAATGGTACTGCTCTTGTCCAACTCCAAAGTGCAAAAGAATATGATGTGGAGAGTGGTACAAAATATTTCCCCTTACACATCCATCAAATGGTCCAGTGCTGCTTGAGATAAGGGGATAGAACATAACATGCCAGCTGAGTAAATGCTAAAGTCTAAAAATTAGCTACTGGCTAAAATGCACCCAGTATTTTAGCAGCCTGTGAACTGAATAAGTCACTCTACAAAAATGGTCTGATGCTGCTTTGCTGTCTCTGTGACCCAAACATCTTGGGGTTCTCCACTGTTTGATGCCTGAACTGGACTGACAGATGTCATGTTTTCAAGGGGCAGTGAGCAAACTTGTACCTCTAGTAGACTTTGCTCATGATTTTTGGGAGGACAAAAAAGTAAATTGCTATGCTGCACTGCACCAGTTGGCTGAAAATACTGATGGATGTGACAGTGTCAGCCTGCTGTGGTGTGGTTTGACAACTGGCCCATTCAGTTACATTCATCAAACTGTCTTAACCACAGTGATTTTACAGTAACCATTGGTTATGGTGGTGATCCTTCATGCACACCCAGTGCCAAGAAGGATAAAAATTGGCCCCTATTAATGACCAAGATAAATAAGGAATGGGTGTTCTCTTTTCCCCCTATTGTTTACTTTATAGGGGTCACTGTCAACCTGTTTTGCATCATATTATTTCTAGGTGAAAACTTATATTTTCTAATTACTTACCTTTTCTAAAATTCATTAATGTTGCCAGTTGTTTTATCTGCTCCTTTCATAGCAGAACTGAAATGCATTCTAATGGTGTTACTATACCCAGATTTGTTTTGTTTCAAATCCTTGATCTACTCTTATTGTATACTCCCTGAACTGTAGGAACACCCCAAACAAGGCAGCTACTCATGATGCCATATTCTCCTCCTCTCCCACTGTGTAATAAGGATTTTGGGGGTCCCCAATCCAGGAAAGATGCAGTGGGAGTTGATCAAGAACTGTAAACAAACTTGTTTTGGCAAACAAGAATATGAAATAATGAGTTGAAACTGGTGGGTTGGAAGGTTTAAGAGGGATGTGAGGAAATTCTATTCTACAGAAAGAGTGGTGAAACTGTAGAATAGTCTGCCAGTCATGATGGTGATGGGCAGGAAGACCAAAAACAGTTTCAGGCATGGCTAGGATGGAGTGAAGAGATTGGCATTTGCTCAGGTCAGCAGCATTAAGGAGGATAGCGTAGAGATGGACCGGGAGGGATAAAACCCTCTTTGGAAAATAGGTCCTGGGGCAGATAGGGAAGACTAGGCTGACTAGATGGACCTTTGTTTTTTTTTATGTCATTGTCTATGTAATAATGTATGTATTGAGCATGAGAGAAAAAGCAAAGGGAACACATGTGTTGCAATATACTACTAATAGAGTGGTGGCACCATGTTACGTACGTATTTTATGAAGTTACTGTATTATGATGGTATCCAGCTGTATACCAACATTGAATATGCTACAATATGTGATTTTATTTATTTTTGTTTTATTTTTAATAATTAAGACATTGTTGCACAATAGTGACACATAGCCAAAGATGCTGTTAACAATTTGAGACCTTGTGGGCTTTTTGTTTTGTTTCCTTTACTAATTCAATCATTTTTTGGGACATCACTTGTAACATGGTTGTAATTTTGTTATCCAATTAACTTTTGTTTACCTATGCATGCCTTTTCCAAGACAGTGCTGTATGTATTAATGCCAGTGCACATTATTACCCTTAGGACAGGGTGTGGAGTGCATTTGAATACATGAAAAAACTGTGATGCTGCACTGTACATCAAGTAAGAATGGTGTTTCTGATTATGAGAATTTGTCCCTGATATTAATGGTCAGTGTCCCTCATTTTGGTCCTGGCAGGGTGAGAAGTATGCATTCTGGGGTAGCCAGGTGATGCAGTTGACACCACTATGATTTCTTTGTAATCCCCTATGATGCCCCTTGCAATCCCTGGAAACCTGTAAAACATTAGTTGCCGAGAAATTACCCCTGCTACAAATATAAAGTCATGAGGGTTCCAATGCCACTAACAAGTAGATAGTTCTTGAAAGGGTTCAAATAAACCAGCTCTTCAAATAAAATAAGACATTCACACACACACACACACACACACACACACACACACACACACGTGATAAGGTACTTTGAAACTCCTCTGGAGTTATTTCCTTTAAAAGCTTGCTGTGTCTGCTTTTGGAAATTATGTCAGTAAATTATTTAGGTTCCAAAGACTAGCAAACCACATTTCAATAACAAATAAAATTAACAAGCCAGCAAGTCAACATACTAAATACTGTGTTAAAACAGGTCAAATAGATTTCCTATACTTTCTTTTTACAAATGCCTTTCTGTCTCTGTCTCTGTCTCTCTCTAGCTAGCCATTCAACCATGGCTTTTTTGACACTAGTGTGCAAAAATAATTTCCCAGTTGCACTGTTGCAGAGAGTTAAACTGCTTCAAAGAAGTGGTGTAAGTAACTTGCCTTTGTACTTATTCTTTGACACTTGCTGTCAGGTAACTTAAAGTAGGCATGGTGAGAGAGACAAACAAGCTGAAAAAACAGTGCTAGAAGTTCGGACTGGTCTACTGATCTGAGAGAGAGGAGTATTTCATTAAACAGGAATAGTGATTAGGAGTTGTGGAAGGTTACACTGAAAACTCCTAATTTGTGCTTCAGTATCCCATTTTTCCAGCTACAGCAAGACAGCTGCAGGCTCCACCAACTGTAGCCGTAAAAAGGGGAGGCAACTGTAAACACATACAGTACCTTTTGTTGTTTTCTGTTTCTTTTGGTTTTTCAGTAAAAACAACACAAAATAGTTCCTCTGCCTTTCCCACACTGTTGCTTGGCATGTGATGGTACATCAGTCTTCAGTTGCTAGCTGCAACATGCCTGACATAGACACCATAACTCCCGCCAATGTAACTGGTTGCTTTGGAGTAAAGAAAATTGCTATCATGGTACCGATGTTGGACTGAACAAGGGGGCATGTGGTGTGAGACATTATGTACAGTTTGATCCTACTGCCACCTTTGAATTTGCACACATGGGAGACTCTTAGAGCACAGTGTTTTTTTTTTTGTGGCAACCAGTATGCATACGTATTAGTCTGGGATCTGACATCAGGCTGGTTACAGCAGTGGGCAGTCAATGGTGGTGCAATGAAAAAAAAATGCTTGAAAGAAAAGTTTTCTTTTCCTACTTCCAGTTTCCATTTGACACTTCACACTCCCTCCACCACTGGACACTGACTCTGTTGTCACCACTGGCAAATTTCAAGCATTGAGCCTTCCTCTTTTAAACGGCCACCTGGAATCATGATTTGTCCGGGAAACAAAGTCAGAGGATTTCATCTATGGTCCCAGCCAGCAGCTGCCTATGGCAATAACAACAGGGGACCTGTGCCCTAAGTCATAATCCGAGTTATACTGTATATGTGTTGCTCCTGACTGAATCCTGGACATTTCCTCCAGGTACAGTTAGTGCAGAGGCAGCGGCTCTTCACAATCTCTGCCTACAGCATCAGTTACCTAACTGAAAAAGGTCAAAAACTCAGTAATGCCATCCCAAAACTCATTGATGGCTAGTGGTACTAAACTGAATGACACTCCCATCAATAAACAGCTTTCAATAATTTGTTTTATATAATTTACTGTAAAAAGTTCACTTTTAAGGGATGTGGGTTAGGTAAAAGCTGACAGTTTTATGATTGCGTTCTCCAAAATTAAATAGTGCCATTAAGGAACAGTTTAGAATTTTGCAGTGTAATTCTTTTGGAAATTGGGACTTATTTCATCTGATCTAGTTACATGTGATGCAGCTCTACATGGCTACTTATAAGAGATTAACATACTGCTATTAGAATATCAGTAGCCAATCACATCTCTTAGTTCATAATACCCTTTTTATAGTTATCCATTTATCACACTCTAATATGCTGAACATGTAGAATGATAAGTATTAATTAGACCAAAGTTATTACAATTTTTCATTGTTTACTCATAACAATGTGTTTACTATATTGAACCCACATTTTCAATGCAGTTATGTTCTTGGCCCCATCACGTGAATATGGCAGGTGTCATTTTCAAATCTCCATACTGAACCTATTTTCACAGTTGTTCAGCATAATCACATTTAGGGTGGTATTTACTATAAGCAACGCCTACCATGTTTATACTGTATGCTTTGGTAATAAAAATACTATCTCAAAAATTCAGGGTCATAATCTATGAAAACAATGGTTTTATGTATGAACCTCCTTATTTTCCATTCATGACAATTTCACTGTTACAACTTGTGTTATTAATGTGTTAATTTTAACAGCTTCAGAGTCTGTTACTTGGGAATTCACCTTAGTCACAGGAATGGAGATGTGTGTTCAAAAACAGCTGAGAATACTGAACAAGACCTGAGGAATAGTGATATTAAAAAGAATGTGCTTAGATTTACAATATACAAAATACTAAGCAGATTCAAAATGAAGAGGAAAGGGGTATCTTACAACACCTAAAAGGGAAGTCTAAAATAGAATAAAAAGGTATAGATAAAAAAGTATATACACAAAAGATAGAGATACAAAGCTTTCACTTTAATATGCAGTGCTGTTTTAATGGAGTCTATGTGCTAAAAATAATAGTTTTTAACAAATTTCTCTTTTCAAATCAAGTTTCACCTTCTGAAATAAATTACTGAAGCCCTCCTGCCCCCGATTGTCTGCTGGGTTTTTGATCTTTCAAATTCTCAAATATTTTAGTCTGGAAAAATTTCCCTTCAGTCCTAACATCTGTTTGATTAATGTTTCATTAATCACACAATACTGTATGTGTATGACGATTTATGATGTATAAGAATAGGGACAAACCTTTAATGATCATTCTATCCTATTCCCCCAATACTTAGTGATATGACTTGATGTAGCCGTAAAACCTGCTGCAGTTTGAACTATTCACATTTGTAGCATTTGCAATTGTTTATGGTAGTTTATTCTAGTTTGATACCACCATCTGTGTATAGTATGATCCTCTTTTTCTTGTCATGAATTTTCTTCCTTGAAGCTGTTTTTCATGTTGTTTAATGTTATGAGTATAGAACCAGATTTTCAGACCCACAGAAATCGGCACAGGTGCAGAAAAAAAATGGTGCAAGTGGGTCTCCACTTGTGGAGCTGCAGTTTTTCCCACATGCACCAGATTTTTAAAGGTGAAGCCATTTCACTTCTGACCCCACCATTTATGGCAGCTTGCAGCCATTTTGCAATACAGCTTGTTGGCAGAATTCATGATGTGCTGGCAGAATCATAACACAAGACCAAAGGTGTAATAGGTGTTAAACAATTTATTACTACCACATAGAACAATATACAAGCAAACATTACCTGTTGGGGAGTCTCAGGACCCACCAAAGTCTAAACAATCATATAGCATCCATACTTAGGTTGGTGACATTTTCAGTTTGTTCTTACACCCCACAAACAGCTTGGTATACAAAATGACAGTTGGCTACCAAATACATGATCTCACATATGTTCCCATTGGTAGGTGTAATTCCATGTTTCTGTATACTCCACCTAGGAGGTTGTGACCATTTGTCCACAGCAGGCTAGACTGAGCTGGTTCAGAACCACAAACTCAGCAGTTAGTTTGAGCAGACAAAAAAAATAGTAGAACAAGGTTAATTGTAGTAGTCTGCTCCAAGGACACACAGAACAGAAAGAATAATAGAGTGTGTATTTCCTTGTGTACCATGCTCTGCTCACATCATGCTAGGCACAATGTCATAAGCTGTAGAGAGAGAGAGAAATGTGTATACATGCGTTAGTATGTGTTAGTGTATGTGGCACCCAACTCCAGTGATGCTGGATGTGATGCCATGTGTTAGTACAGTACTATGCTTATATTATGTATATAACCACGTACAATATAACTGCCATAAGAGGTAGGGTGTATATCACAGGCTCATTAATTAGTGTATTGCAATTTGGTAGTCTACATACTACCCCCCCCCATCATCTGTTAAGCAGGTGACACAGAAGAAGTGGTTAGGTTAGTAACTTTGGTTGGTGAGATGTATTTAAAAACTGTAGTTGTTTATGATGATTCTTAAAAGTAGATCTAAGACAGCATATGGTACAAATCATAACAAAAATAAGAATGGCCTGAAGAATGGTAAAACCTTTGAATGTCAAATCTAATGAGGTATAGGAAAGAACTAATTGTAAATCACCATCATGAAGTAAATTATTGAAATCATTTTCAGCCTTATGGACACCATTGTTAATTTGTATTAAATGAGTGTCTTTACAGTCCAAAAGAGATATTAAATCCAAGGTCAGAGGATCAATGCGCACATTAAAATAGGAATCTACTGCTCTATGGCCTTCTGATAGTCAGGTTCACTTTGAACAGCAAACTCATCATTGGTGGGAACAGGCATAATCACTGTCTGACCAATGATAGTGTGCTCATGGGGTGTGAAACCAAAATTTGAAGTGGTGACATCACAGGTAAGGGAACCATAAGTGTAGGTCTTATGATTCATGGCCACACGATACTGGTCATCCATATTGTAAATGACTTTCACTTTAAGGAAGTGCCATTTCTTGAGCTTCACAGGGCAAGTGACTGAATTTTTGACTTGTACCCAGCTGGACAGCTCAGTGTGTGGCTGAGCCTCTGTGGCATATCCCTCTATGGCAAATCTGCAGATTGAAGCAGTTGCATCAAACACATCAGAACTGAATATGTACCTGTATCCTTTTACTGAGCAGCACGTTGTATGTGGGGCTAACCACTTCTGCATGGTGGAGTGGAATGCCAGTAATGGGGATAAATCCAAACACTTCTTATAAATATAGCCTTCTAGGTATTCCACTGAGTGTACCATGGACAATTTGTCAAACATGGAAGTGCTGAGGTCAAATATTGGTACAGACACAATAAGAGAAATGAATAATGTGTCTGTCACTATATGGGACCCCTTGGGGTAACTGCATAGCCCCTTGTTAGGAAGGGGAGTAACATATCCTACATTTTGAATAGTACTAATGAGGAACAGCTTGCACCCAATTTGAATGAGGTAGGTACAGTTTACTCAAGTGTTAAGAACACATTGAGTGCAATACCACTGGGCCAGTAGTTTATCTTTTATGAGATCTCAAATATGTCTAGCCTCCACATCCCTTAAAAAGTTTGTTACTGTGATTAAAACACAACCACCATATGATGTGCAAACTATCTCTTTGCCTATATGGTGCCATTTAACTTCATTGCCATTAACAGCAATCAGTTCATTGATTTTGGCCTCAGTTTCATTAAATAACCTAGCAACGTTGTGCATATTGCAAACTGTAAATCTTTTCTCTGTTAATAAGCCATCAAGATCATGTAGCATAGGCTTTTTTTACTTTCTGGGCTGCCTGAGTCTCAAAGTACTCAATATGGTACCTTATAGCTTCTAAATCAGCCCTATTCCAAACTGATGTCCCTGACTCAAATAGACCTGACACAGACCTGACAATTCTGTCCGACCCTCGTAGCTGCCTAGAACTGAATATGCCTTGCTGTGGGTGAGTTTCTTGCCTGGCTACAGAATTGTGTGCTCGTACCTGATAGGCTGCTATAACATCTATTAGCATAGAAGCATGAAATGATGAAACATTCGTATCGATACAATGTCCAAATTCTACCATGCTCCAATGAGAAGGATACAAAATAACAGTTACATGCATAAACTTAACATTACTTATTAAAGTCCCTGGGATGGATTTAGCAGTTAAACCACTGAGTGGACCTGGTTCCAGCTCAGGACATTTTAACGGTGTTGGAGAAGTCTCTATAGTTGTAGAGAGGGGAGATATTCTCTGTGTACATTTCAAAGGGGGTAAAGCAGTTGTAGATAGAAACACTATTGCTTCAACTTGGCTGGTCCATAAAAGGTTATTTGAAGGCTGAAATAATGTTGTAAGAGTACCAGTCCAAGTCCCTTGATTATTTTATGTATCAAGTCTAGGATTACAAATACCTTTGAACCATGGCTCTTTTACAAAGGTTCCACATCAGAGAAATACAAATTATGGGGAACATCAAGACAGGCATTACAACAATGTGGACATTGCAAACAGAGTACAGATTAGTACAGTTCAAGGGTAGCATTGTAACAAGGCAGCCAGCAGCATTTGTCAGAGAAAACAGACAACAGATAAGAAGTGCCAGAGTCATAGGAAGAGGGAAGAGGGTGGAGGGGGAGGAATGTAGGTAAGGTGGCAAGAGGGTGAAAAGTGCAGCATTGGATATACCAAGATGTGAGGGTAGAATCCAGTGAGGAGGGGAGTTGGGGGGACAACTAGAGCAGAAAGGGAAGTGGAGAAACAAGGTTAAGTTGGGCAGTCACAGGAGCTGTTAGTAGTGAGATAGTCCCTGAGCCTAGTTTAAAACATACCAATAGTTGGGGCAGAGGAGATGGTTCGGCTGAGGCCATTGAACCAGAGTGGTGCTTGATAAGCAAAAGAGTGTTGTCCCTGTGAAGTGTGATGGTGGGGGACTTTAAGTAGCTGTAGCATGGATCTCCTAAGGCACCGTTTGTTAATTTGGTGTTGTAACAGAGTTGAGACCCCAGAAGGTGCAAGGCCAAGGTAGATTTTTTTAACCATGGAGCAGGTGAGAAACTTTATGCGGTTTGATAGTTGGAGCCAGCCAGTCTGAGTGTACAGGTCACATGTGTGGGTGAGACAGTGAGCACCAGTGATGAGCTGACATGCTTTATTTAAGGCAGCTGAGAGGCGTCTAAGGGTTGTGGTTGTGGCCGAGCCATAAATGATGAGACCATAGTCTATTACAGAGATCACAGAGCTCAGGACTGCAACCTTCAAAGCTTCTGGCATGAGGTGCGGTCTGTATTTGTAGAGGAGACCAAGCTATGTATTAGCAGCTCTAGCTACATTATCTACATGAAGTCCATAGGAGAGGTTAGGGGCAAGCTGAATCCCTAAGTATTTGAAGGACACCACCTGATCTAGAGTGTTGCCCTGGGTGGTGGAGATAGCCAAGTGGTGTAGCTTGTGTGGGTTATGAGAGCTGCAGAAGAGCATAGATTTGGTTTTCTTGTCATTGAGGACCAGTTTATGATTAAGAAACCATGTCTCTACAGAACTGAAACCAAGTTGAAAGTTGTGTTGAAGGGTTGCCGGATCTTTATGAGTGGAGAATACAACAGCATCATCGGCATATAGAATGATCTGCTCAGAGCAGTGGTAAGGGAGGGGAGTTTAAGAAAAGGCTAAAAAGGAGGGGTCCCAGTATGGATCCCTGTGGGACACCCGAGCGAACAGGCAGGGTGTTAGAAAAAGCGTCCACAATTTTTACTCTCTCTGAACGGTTTTCTAAGTAGCTTTTAAACCAGAGAGAAGAGTCAGGTGATAGCCCAGCATTCAGTAGTTGGTGTGTTAGTAGTCCATGGTGTACTGTATCGAAGGCCTTGGAGAGGTCAACGAAAATGGCCCCTGTGAGAAGGCCGTTGTCAAGGGATTTGTGCAAAGCTCCAGTGAACTCAAGAAGGGCTGTGGTGGTGCTGTGACCTTTCCAGAAGCCGTGTTGTTGCGGACAAGGTATATTGTATTTATCCAAGTGGTCGGTAAGTTGATCAGCCACGATGCACTCAAGTGCCTTAGAGAGTGGGGGCAGTATGGAGTTAGGGCAATAATTTGAGTGAATCGTCTTGTCCCCACTTTTATGGACAGGTGTCACGGTGGCTGTTTTCCATAGGTCCAGGAATTTTCCACAGCTGAGAGAGAGGTTTAGGATTTTTGTTAATGAATGGATTTCCTCATCAAGGGTGAGCAACAGAAGCTTAAGGTCCAGGGTGTCGCTACTAGATCTAGATTTAGAGATAGCTGCAGTAATATAGCAGCGAGCTTCATTCAGCCTTACCTTCCTGAAGTAGAGGAGGGGATGGTTAGACTGAGGGGCTGAGGTATTTGGGGAGTAGGCCCTGTTTTCAAAAAAGTCATGGGGTAGGACAGCACTAAGGTCTGAAAAAGCCATGTTAAAGATGTTTGCGATCACCTTGGGGTCAAGGGTTGAGAATCCATCAACCATTAACGTGGCTGGAGAGGTTTTTGGCTGCTACAGATTGTTATATCTTAGCATCCCTGATTAGAAGGTATATATGCTTGCACCCAGTTACTCTGTCCTTATACTAGGGAAGACATTGGTTGGCCATTTTCACAGATGGTGGTGCCATCAGGGCCCTTCTATGTCACTGTCACTGCTGATGGTGTTTCCAGAAATCTCCGAGTCAGCTGACCCAGAGAAATTTGCTCTGACCTTAAGAAACCTGGAGAGGTGTCAGTATCAACATCTGCTCCTTTCCATTCACCACACACTCCGTCAGGCAAAAAGCAATAACAGTAATTGCCAGCTATCTGGAATTTCTGAAATGATAAAACAGAAATAGGTAAAAATATGTCCACCCCCCCATGGGTCAGTTAGGTGTAGGACTCAGGCAGTCATTTCTTTTCCCTCTAGGGTGGTCACTGCTTCAACGCCAGTCTGGATCTGTATTGTTAGGATTAGGGTTGGAGTTAGGGTTAGGGTTGGAGTTTCATCCACAGATTTACAGGGACTAACATCATGCTGAAATGAAAAAAAGAAAACAAGTTAGGTACAGTATATCACCCCCCAACTCAGTTAAGTGGCACAAAGGTCCTTTGAATAACTTGAGTTGAAATATGGAACCAATTGTCAAGGGGCTTATCCCTGTGGCCAAGAACTCTTACCTCATACATTGATGGGCTGATTTTGTCCACAATTCTGAATGGACCATTCCATTGGTTAGACAGGGCCTGCACATGGACTGAGTACCATGGGAACATCATTGGGTCTCCAACCTGCTAGTCTGCTTCCTTGACATTCCTATCAAGTTATATCTTGGATTTCTGCTTGACCCTGTTCAGGTTGTCTGAAACAAAGTGGTACACATGGGTGATGTCTTCCCTTAGCTGGCTGACATACGTGTCAATGTTCATGCTGTCCTTAGTAAGGCTGTGCATGTCAAGCCACAGATGCTCATGGAGCTGCATCTGTTGGCCTGTCATGACTTCAAAAGGGGTGCACATCGGTTGGCCTATCCTGACTTCAAAAGGGGTTAGCTGGGTAGATGTTGCAGGGGTGGCGCTGATTGCCATCAGGAGGATCATTAACAGTATATTTGAGTTCTTGCCATTCATGTTTACAAATTTAGACAGCATGAGTTTCATTTGTCTGTTGGCCCTCTCTACTTGACCTGATGACTGTGGATGGTATGCAATGCAAAATTTCTGCTGTACCCCAACAAGGCCAGACATTTTTGCATAAGTTCACCTATAAAATATGATCCTCAGCCTGATTCCACTGTGAAGAGTAGGCCCCATGTTGTGAAAACCTGTTCCACCAGAATCCTGGCTGTGACTGTGCTTGTTTTGTTCCTACACAGGAAAGCCTCTATCCATTTGGAAAAGAAATCAGTGATTGCCAGGGCATATTTGTTGCTCTTGCTGGTGAGCAGCAGAAGTCCTATAAAATAAATCTGTATGGCATTCCAAGACACTGAATACTGCTGTTGAAGACACTTTGCATTTTTCTTAGTGGGAATTGGATTGTTTTGTGCATACTTGATGCAATTTTCCATGTAATGTTGGGCATCTGTGGTCTCTTTAGACCACCATTCCACAGCTTTCAGTCTCTCAGAGGTCTTGTCCATTCTCTGGCACTCTCCCACTAGAATGTCATGAGTTTGGCAAATGAACTAAGACTGGAGTTCCTTGTACACCACTCACAGCAGTGTCTCCCCATTGTCTTGCATGACCAGTTTCTGGTAGGAGACAGGGTCAGCTGCTTGGCATAGCACCTGAAAGAGTTTTCCTCAGATATCTGAGAGTTGTTCATGAGGCATTGTTTTTCCTTTTTAATGTGGGGTTCTGACATTTGGATAGTTGGGAGGTCCACCAGGTATTTGGGATTGTGTTTCAGTATGGCCATTGGGGGTGGGGGTGGGTCAAGGGCTGGCATGACCCATATTTTTCCCTGCTCTGTTACCATCTTTGCCAGGGTATATGATCTGTCACTGTACTGATGGTAAGAGTCAGATTTCATATGGGCCATTAACCAGTGGACAAAAAGTTCATTCAGGATTTCTTTTGCTGGGGTGTCTGGGTACTGAAACAGTGTTTGATTTTTGATCAGGGTACCATCAGCAGAAGCATAGTCTTGGGCCTTCCAGAACTGCAGGATTTGTGCGAGGGAGTTATAGACACATGCTGAATCTTTAAAGATGACTGTAGCAACCCCTTCTTCCCTGATGATCTCCAGTGCATGTGCCACTGTGGTCAACTCTGCATACTGGGCAGATCACACCTTTATTGGCAATCTCTCTCAGTTCTCCCCCTCCTGGAGCAGCAAAAGTCCAAATCCCTTCACCTTCTGGCCCTCTAGGTAGTAACAGGAGCCATTAGTAAAAATATGACTGATACACAGTTCTGCCAATATTTTTCCTTTGGCTGTGCAAAATTATCTGACTTTGGGAAGGTTAGAGGGTTCTATCCCACACTCATGTAGTTCTCCTTGGTTCAGGCATCCATGTGTCAGTGCAGACAGCATTTTAGCAGACAGCACCATAATGTCCCTGTCTTGCAGAAGGAGGGACCAAAAGGTTAGCTTTGCATTTGAAACATTCCAATCCTTCATGCGATCTGAGAGGAGGAAGTTCATGGGTGTGTGGTTGGAGTGCAACACTATGGATTTGAGTCCCACAGTGTACGGGAAGAATTTCACTGCCCAAAAGGTTGCAAGTAAGTTTCTCTCACAAAGTGAGTAATTCTGTTTCACAGGTATCAGCACCTGTGTGGCATAGGCAATGGGTTGTAAGTGGCCATGGACCATTTGTGCCAGAACTGCAAACATGGTAATATCAAAGGCTGATGTTTTCAGGTGAAAGGGGAGATCTGGGTTGGGCTTCACTAAGACTGGGGCTTCATCTAGTGCTTGCTTCAGTGCTGTTACAGCTGCAGTTTGCTCAGGACACCATTGCCAGGGTTTGCTGCTCTTCAAAACTTCATGCAGTGGTGCAGTTCTGTGAACTAAATTAGGAATAAAATCATGGGAGCAGTTCACCATTCCCAACAATGCTCTCAGTGTGTGACAGCCTGCTTCTCTTGTTCTGGGGAGTTCTCCCCTCTGCAGTCACATTCAAACCCAGGAAAGACAATTAATTTTGGCAGATGTGTGCCTTGACTGGATTGCACTTTAACTCTTTACTTTTATAATGCCTAAAAGTTCTGCTAAAAACTGTAAATGCTGATCCTGTTCTGCAGTAGCCTGGAGCAAATCATCTACATACTGCAATAACCAGCGTGATACTGGAAAATCCTTCAAGGCATTTTTATGTGGATGTGAAAAATAGAGAGTGAGTTGTGAAAGCCCTGGGTAAGCCACATTCAAGTTAACTGCTGCCCATTAAACATGAAGGCAAATTTGTACTGACACTCCAGGGCTAATGGCAGTGACCAAAATCCATTCACGATGTCAACGGTTGTAAACCATTTATGCTCTGGTTTAAGGAGCTTCAAGATAACCAGCGCAGAAGCCACAGTGGGTGCACTAATGAGTGTTGTCTGGTTTATTCTCTGGTAGTCAATGGTCAATCTCCATATGCTGTTGGGCTTCTTGACTAGCCAAATCAAGGAATTATTGGTGGAAATGCAGGATCGAATGACACCCTACTTAATAAGAGACTCAATAGTATATTTTAGAAAGGGGTAACTTCTGCTGGGAAAGGATACTTTTTCTGGCATATGGGGTCTTTCCCAGTGATATGGATGACAGTGGCCTTACATCCACAGTCATGCTTGTGCTTTGCAAACATCCTCTGGTGTTGTTCCAGGATTGATTTCTGCAGTTCAAACAATGGGTGCTGACACATCATGGCAATGATGTCGTATTCTACATCGTTGGCCTTGACGGCTCCCACAACATGAGAGTCTGAGATTAACAGCATGACATTTATGCCTGCTACTTACAAAAGGAAGTGATTTGCTAAATCTACCAGGCACCCATTACTGGACTGCTCCCATGATACTATGGTGTTGAAGGAGCACAATGAAGTCAAAGTAGTGCTCTATTTTCAAACTACCTATGATTACTGGTAGGGGCTTGAACTAGAATGCCCATACATCATTCCCTGCAAATGTCTGGACAGAAGTTGGCCTTCCAGAGGACAGTGGGGTATTTTTAGGATTGGCTTCATGTAAAACAAACATGGCTGCACCTTTGTCAATCAGCATTTCAAGCTGGTGGCCCCCAATCAACATTACCATGCATGGACGACCTGAGCCATCCAGAGCCAGGGAGGAAACTATGTGGATGGGGGCCTCAGACAATCAGTCCAAGGGGTTGGGAGGTGTTTGGGAGGTCTGTCATTGGGGGATTAATGGCAGTGACCTCTAAAGCCTTCAGTTATGCTTTCATCTCTTTTAGCTGCAGTTCACAGTACATGGGACCAGTGCATTCATATCACACTTTTCCGCTCTGTGCCCCTTACCCTTCTTCCCTTTCCACTGGGGATTATAAGGCATTTTGTCTGGGGGAGCATACAACTTTCTATCTACTTTATACTGACGTGGTGAGGCTTTTTCCTGATTCAGGGCAGTCACCTTTTGCTTAAACCCTGCCCCTGATCCTTGCAGTAGACTTGATACACTCAGTTTATCTACTGCATGATCTTATCTATGGAGTCAGTTATTGGGACAATGCAGTCCTCCACCCTTTCATGGATAGTGTGCAGGAGGGTCCTAATCAGCAAACTCTTGAATTCTAATGATTTCTGCTGTGGACCTCATTAGCCAACTCCTTACCAATCTGATATGCTGTCCACAACTAGTGCTGGTATTGGGTGGTGGATTCCCTATTTCACAGCCATTCTTATGCAGCTAGTATCACTCTGACTACATTTGGATAGTGTGTTGCCAAATGGTGGGATGACACCTCATCAAATGAGAGGTTCTGGCCAGTATGGACTGGTTAGGAAGGAACGCCCAGAGGGTAGGTTCTACAGTTTGATTCAGAATTTGGACCTGGTCTGCAGCTAGTAAACTCAACATCTGGCAATGCCATTGCACTTGTTTAGATGACAGGTCAAGTTATCAGATGGTGCTATGTGATCAATCATATCAGCAATATCCTGTAGGACTCTGGCATCTTGCAACACATTTTGCCCTGTTTCTTGCCCTTGTCCATATAGACCTGGTAGGCTAGCTTGTACAACAGCTTTTGCCACTTCATTGAACAACTCCCTCATTCATTCATCCTGCTCCTTAATAGCTCTGTGTACCTCCCCTTTAATCCTAGCCAACTCAGTCTCAGAAAGTCTTACTTTCCTAAGGGCTTTTTCCTTCAGGTTCTTGACCTCTTTTTGATCTTCCTTTGTCAGCATTGTCAGCATAGCCACTGGCAGAGGCCATTGTGACCCTACAGTGTCCAAAGGCAAGCAATCACTGTCACTATCCTTCTGCAGGGACACCAGCTGTGATGGTGAGGCAGATGGTGCTGCTTTGATATTGTCCCCATCCCTTCAACTTTTATAACTGCCTATTACACTCTGCATGATCCACATTCATACCAGACTTTTTCTTGCCTACCTGGTCCTGCAAAACTTTACATGCAGCACTCGCTCAGCGGTTCTGCTTTATCTCTCACCCTAACCCCTCCTTACACTCACACAACACCTGTTTCAACTCCACATTCTCATGCTTCAGACATTCGTTTGTAATAGTCAACAAATAGTTAACATGAAAAGCATGCTGCTTCTCCAGTTTCAGTTGCGCTAGCTCCTCTTCCTTCTGCTTACACATTTCAACCTTACAACATTTTGATTCCTCTTTCAAGGCAGATATTTTGCTTTCTAAAAGCTGACAAATAGCAAAGAAGACAGTGACCAAAAAATCCTTGAGATCCTTTTTCTTAGCCTTAGGCTTTTCTTCTGTGTACAGTTTCTCTAAGTATGGCACAGGATTGGTTTGGTGTGTTGTGTCCATTGCAAAATCACTCCAACATCTACATGAGGTAAGAAATTGTAAGATGTCTACTGTGAGCTCAGAATTCATGGCCATTTTTGTAGTCAGGATTCTCCTTCTTACAAACTGTAGTAATAAGAGAGTGAGGCTTACAGGCTCACATCTTTCTCTGCTGTCAACAGCTGTATTCTCTGGCAGTGGTGGCACAATGTACTGAACCACAAACTGAGTATGGGCAGAGGTTCTCAACATCTCTGGTTATCCAGCCCAAATACCTATGAACCTATTGCATTGGTTCCATCCAAAACTATGTCTTTGCCACAGTTGCCATTGCTGACAAAATTTGTGATGTGCTGCCATAATCACAACACAAGACCAAAGGTGTCATATGTAATAAACAATGTTTTACTACCACATAGCACAAGATACAAGCAAACATTAGTTGCTGGGGAGTCTCATCCCTAATGCTCACCCCATTCCATTAGTAAATAAGCTAAGATGTGTACAGCATACGAGAATGGGGTGAGCATTAGGGCTGACAACCCCAAGGCACACCCCTGACATATGTTCATGTGTGCAGTGCAGGGGTGCGGTGTTAGGTCTGGAAACCCTAACACAACATTTCCTTACTTTTGAGCTGTCACCTAACTAGAGCATGAACACAGTTTTTGCTATTTATTTCCTCACTTTTTGAGATAGTATAATTGTATCCTTATTTGCCTGTGGGAGCGCAGGGTGCTCCCATCCCTCTATAGATGTGTATATGAATGTAGCTGTGGAAGCACTGGACCCTCTAGGACCTGTGCTTTCATTTATAGGACAACAGTGATCAAATTATCAGCATAGCCATCTTATTACCCCACCTCATGTGCCCAGTACAGGCATTTTTCAAATCCTCAGCAAAATTTCATTCTGCGTAACTGCAATGCCATTCCATACCACAGGTGCAAAAACACATTTTGACAAGGGTTTGAAAAATAACAGCTGAGGTGGAGTAATAAGAAGGCTATGTTGAAAATCTGGGGTCAAAACATTGAAAATTTCCAAAGTTACGAGCGTGTGTAGTGAAATTGCAATGAATGGTCATAATTTTGGCATTTTTATATATTTTAACCCCAAATTTGCAACATAGCCTTCTTATGACATGAACAAGCCTCATGAATAATATGACTATCATTATGCAACTCCTGGTGGAAAGGTGAATTTGCTAAGTGACTGTGAAAGGGAGTTGCATAACAACAATCATATTGGTCATGTGGAGGGGTCCTCAAATCGCTATGTTGAAAATTTAGTGCCAAAATGCTAAAAAAAGTCTGAGTCATAAATTAAAGTTGAAACACCCATTGAAATACATTAAGCCACATTTACCTTAGTTTCCTCATATTATAGTTGCTGGTTCCAGCAGCAATATGTGTCTTCAATCGATGAGTGGATCTCAAACCTTGGACTTGTTCAGGTGAGTTAGGGTGTGTGGGGTGTACTGGGGATGTGGGGTGGTGGCTGCTGAGTGGGAGCTGGTGGGGTGGGCTGATCAGTAAGGGATAATTTTTTTTGCAGGTTGGATTTCTTTAAAAAAATACTCGAGGATCTGTTTTCTTAATGTCATGGTTCTGCCTGAAATGGGAGGGTGGGGGTGCCACTAGACACCAGGTATAAAAAAAATATATAACATGGATGAATCAGTGGGTGGGGGTTCCACTAGACAGCAGTGAATTGAATTAATGGGGACAGCAATCAGCAGGTGGGGGTGCCACTAGACAGCAGGAAATAAAAATAAATAAATCAATGGGGCAACAATCAGTGGATGGAAGGGGGTGATGATAACTGTTAAAGTGTCTCTGGGCTATCACTTTCCTTGCCCTGGAGCAGAATAGAATCACAAAGGCATTTAGTACTGTGACTCCAGAGTCAAACGGGAGCACAGCCAGATCTGTAAGACCATGACTTGTTTTTTTTGCCATTTCCTGACATTTTGACACCTGGGAATTATGAACGGGGGACATAAATCAGTGGGTGGGGGTGAAGGGTGCCACTAGACACCAGGGACAGCAATGAAGTGTGTGTGTGGGGGGGCATCAAACACCAGAGAAGTAGAGTTGCTCATACCTCACTGTGCAGCCAGTAGCAAGAGTTCTAGCTGCTGCTGCAAAACTCAAGAAATTCCCACTGCTGTCATTCAGAGAATGAGGGGGAAGCACTCCTCTCGCTAAGCTGGACACACATGATTTTGGGTGCCTAGAAAAGGTATTTTTGGCCCATGCTTTTAAAAACAAACTGAATCTAGCTAAATGTGTCCAGTTTAGGTAGGTTCTGATGTTTGTCTTTTGAAATCTCTCCTATTTTCTGTATTTTTCATGCTTGTAAGTTCATAGAAAAATCAACAATATGGCAGTTGAAATGGCATAAAAGTGGTGCTATGCCAAACAAGTGGCACAAAAGCAAATAGGGGCATTTCTGGCCTCAAATTTTTACTTTCACCATAAAACGTTATCTGAAAAAACCCTCTGTGTATGAGCAAGTTGGAAAACACTAAAAATTAAAGCCTAATAACTCTGGAACCCATTGATATTTTTTTACCAGACCTGTCAAAGGTATTACCTTGGGACATGACACATGTTCCCTGAATGTTTGGGGCAACAATTAATTTCCATGTAGGCTGTAGGCAAGAGCAAAAAAAAAAAAAAACCAATGTTAAGTGTTAAGTAAGGAATTTTTTTTTCTAAAAATGACACATGCAGATCACAGAAACCACATAATCTGCCATCACAAACATTTCCACACATCAAGACCTTACCGCCTAGACAACACATACAAAATGTCAGCTCATTTCATTAAAGGGAGCCAAATATATTATTGTTCAGAATTTGAGGTTTAACATTAAAAAGGCTATTCAACCCTAACTATAGGGGTGCTATTGCACCCCTGTCATAACCAAGTACAATATAACAGCCAAATGAGGCAATGTGTATATCACAACAATTATAAAAAAATTAGAAAGTACAGTTAGGTGGCTCAGTGGTTAGTGCAGTGCAGTGCAATTTGATAGACTACAAGTTGCACCAATATGTTATGCCTGGTTGGACTAAGTTCAACATCCTCTAGAGTTGTGCCAGCCCCTTATGTAAAGCATGGCCTGAAGAGCAGAACAACTGCAGTTGTAGAGATTTTGTACCACACTGGTGGCTGTGGAGTGGGACTTAATCCCAGAATGGCTGAAAATCCAGCTCCTGTTATTCAAATGCTAGCCCCAATTTGGCACATACATGTTTGTCATTAATTATCTTGAATGGTAGAATCAGGTCACCCATTTCAATGTCACATCATTCACATTTAGCCAACTCCAGGATGCTGGGTAGTATAGGGTCAACCACTATAGGAGAGAGTGGCCAGAGTTCATTTCTGAGGTCTCTAATGGTACCCTGGGAACCTGAGGTGGAACAGGGGTACCTCAGTCACTACAACTAAACATATTAACTTCATTGCCCACACCAGGACTTTCTAGTCAAGCAGTAAGTTGTTTTTTTTTTTAAACAAGCTCACAACTCATTTTCCCTTTCTTGGATACTCCCTTTGGAAGAGACAACACAGCACAGCATGTTGCAATTCCTTCCTAGGCAAATGGTATACAGGAAGTTTTGGTTCTTATCTTTTTTTAGAATATCCCACCCTCATTCCCTGCTTCCAATGAAGGAAATGTACCCCACCTTCATTCCCTGTTTCCAATGCAGGAATTTGTTTTGTAAATCTGAGGACAACATGAACTATCTAGTTGGAAACACTTAGCATACATGTGTGGCCTCCCAACTAGAGAAGACTCATTGACTTTTGTGGAGGTTTCCTCCAACACTTCTGAACTGACAGCTGTACTGTTCCCTTGGGAACCAACTGCAGTCCTTCCCAGATCAGGAGTAATGCCCATAAGCATTTAACTCTATCCATTTTCACATTTGAGAGAATCAATTAGCAATTCATTTGTTATTACTGGGGGACTCCATTAGAGGTCCTTTGCACTGAATTCAGTCTTTCCTTTCCTATTTCAGGCATCCTCTCTGTCTGGTCTCTCTTTTGCCATCTTTACAAAGGGTGCTGACTTCTGTACCTCTAGGTCTCTTCCCACTTAAACTCAATTGCACTTCCATTCCTCTGAAATCTGTACAAGGGCAGTCAAACCAGTTATCCAGGAAAGACCAAAATATGTTAACAATGTACATTGTTTTCTGAAAGTCTTCATTCTCCCTTACTGACAGGGCCTTATGTTTGGATGCTTTTTTTCTGGTGCCTTCTAGAGACCAAATTTGAAAGGACACCTGTGCCACACCCCAGATCTCAAGCAGTGCCCCCTCTCCAGGCCCAGCAGGTACCCCTGTCACAGCCCCAGCAGTTGTGGGGCTCAGGCAGTGGCTCTTAAATGATCTCTTCCCTGGAATTTTCCAGAGCCAGATTATATAGTTTCTTAATCATTCTCTGTTTAATAGGTTGCTCCCTACCGTCTCATGTTACAGGGGCCTCTCTCAGCTAAATTCTAAACCCTATGGACTCAATTCTCAAAAGTCAGTGCAAGCCACATCAAAGGTGGCTTACACCAATTGCCAGTGCACCGGGGACCTTGCACATGATTCTCCATTGGTTAGAGTACCAGCAGCAATGTCCCATTGCTTGCAACAACTGTAGTGCTGCACCAAACAGAGGGTGCACCTGGACAGGTTGCCGCAAGCCACGGGTGGCCATGCAGCAATGCCTCCAACAACATTCCCTGGTAGTCTAGCTCTCCCCAAGCCCCCATAATGTCATAATAATTTCACCCTGGTGGTCTAGTTTCCCCCAAGCCCCAATTCCCAGTAATGTATTAACAAATTATCCCTGGTATTCTACTAGCACCCCAAGCCCTGACCCCCCTGTAATGTAGTAATAAATATTCCTGGTAGTCTAGCCACCCCAATTCCCAATTCCAATAATAATAAATTCATCCTTGTGGTCTAGTGGCCCCCCAAGCTCTGATCCCATGTCATGCAAAAATAAATGCACCCTGGTCATCTAGTGGCCCCTGAAGCCCCAATCCCCCACAATAAATGTAGAACTACTCATTGGTGGTCTAGTGAACCCCACCCCTGCAGGCTGTGTCCTGCCACCCTGTTCTCCTCAATCCTGAACCCCAAGCAGGCAACCAGCATTGCCCTCCTCTCACCTGTATGTCTGGCCACTGGCTGAGCTGTCACTGAGTGCTGTAGACCTGGACCACCCCACAACCCTGTACTTAGTGCAGCATATGACACACATACATTTATTCATAATGGCCCCTATGCACTAATGGGGAAGTAGGTAGTACCCTGCCTGCATAGCTCTTCAGCCCCAGACAGGTGCATGGTGTGTGGCATGAATGACTGCATGCACCCAAGGGGCACCTGTCCATGGCCCTGCCCCCCCTTATGCAGAATCATTGGGACAGCCCAGTGTGGAGGGGCTGATCCAGGCAGGCATCCAATCAGATGCCATAACCTGGTCCTGTAGTGGATCCCCTGAGCTCATGAGGGCATGTGCACATATTTGGAGTGAATCAGTGGAAACAGGCACAAGTAATACAATGTATGGGCACTCACCCAATCTTCTGCCCCAGCCCTTCTTATCAGCCTAGTTGGCTGGGGCTGAATGGACCTCCATTATCCATTCCCTCCATGACTGGTGTGTGAAGATCATGGGGGCAAGCACCAGTTTACAGCAGGGTTCTGGCCACCATAACCTGCACCCCCCAGTGCCTGGCACTACCTGTCTTGGTGAATGGTGTGTAGTGCAGGCATGCCATCAACACCTCCTGACTGCCCCCGGGAGCAGAGATGCCTGTACTGATGGGGTATCCACAGTGCAAATAGTTTGTGCACTCACTGTAAATGCCATGGGGGTCTGCAGGATCACCGCCACATGGCATTCCCTCTTAGTGTTGCTTATGTGCCACAGATACAAGGTCCATAGGCAGCTTATTTTTTAGTGCATAGGGCCCAATATGCTTAGCAAAGTAGGATATAGTGTAGTACTATGTGCTTATGTAATGCCCATGAGCATATGATTGTAGTATCCTAACAGGGCTATGTGCTGGCAGCCTCTGGCCCTAATAGTATTAGTTTTGCTTATGCAGGCCTAATGGCACAGTTATTTTTCCAAGCTATACAACTGACATATCTTTATTTTTGTGCAGTACTAAGCATCTTTTGTATTGTAACACAAACCTAGTTTCAGCTAGCTTTACTCTTATCAGTGCATACATGCAAAACAAGTAATGCTGTAACTGTCCTAGGTGCTAACTACCCACTACTGCCCACCAATAGAATTGCTGTGTTCGGCTCTTCTGCCTTTTTTGGAAGAGTGAGTTACATAGTAATGTGCTTTTCTTATCTATGGTATCTCTCCTTCTTGACACATGTAGACCAGTTAATCAAGCCAGCCAATACAAAACTAGGTGTTAGTTATTAACACCATTACTATATGCCCTCTGAGGCACTAAAGCTTGTCACATACTGCTCAGTACTATCTTCAATTTACTACTGCCTAGTTATCTACAGTGCAGGTACTGACACTGCCCTGTAAAGGGTGAAAAACCCTACTCAACAAAGCGTATAGGCTGGTTCTTGGAGCAGATCGCAGTACACATACTTGTGACCGATACAAAGGAACTGGCTGGCTATCCCTTCACCTCAGGGCTCAAAACCAGGCTTGGCTTTTGGGAAAGAAAGCCATACTTGGGCTAGCTCCTGAATCTATCACCTGTCTATTCAAAATAGACCAACCAAAAATCAGTACACAGAGGTCCTCCTGGAGCACGCTTGTGGTACCATTCAAGTGTACCTCAATAGGTCAATGGTCCCTGTACTTTAGAGGACCAAAGTGCTTAAATGACCTACCCACTGATCTAATTGAATGCAATATGGTTGTTGGCAACTTCAAAACTGGTCTCCAAGCACACCTAACTCTCTCATGTATATGCAAATGTCCCATTTGACCCTAACTATTTAAACCACTTGAAATATCCCAAATGCACTATTAGTACTAGGATTATCCCTTAACCACCCCTCCTGACCTCACCATATAAGACTCATTGAGGCTTGTCCATGCCCACATGTCCTCACCACCTCCTCTACTCTTTTACAGTCCTATCCTAAATCATACACCTACCACCCCTCTCCATTCCCCTTAGCCCCTCACTCACTTCCCATCTCCTTCCCTCCCACTCACTTCCTACCCCCTTGTCCACCCCTCCAACTTCTTCCTATCCACCCCTCTCTCCCTCTTACCCACCAGCTCCAAGGCCATAGCCACCCCAGGCTACTACTTCTACACAAGCCTGACCATAGATTCTCTCTGGCTGCCTTTCTCTGCCTAATAACTGGCTCCTGAATTCCACTTCTGTCTCATTCATCTCTTGTTGGGCAGCCTTCCCCTGCAAGCAGTTTCTCATTCCTGCCTACCTGTTGAACTGACAATGAAATTTCCTTGTGAATTTCTAACAGATTGTAGCAATAAGTACAATTTACCTAATAAGAGAAAACCCTCTATTAAGTAACCTGTGCTACCCTGTAGCCTAATGAATCATGTATATGCTGTTGTAATTTTGTTCATTCATTGTCTTTGGCCGAACTCATGATGTTGTTGTTGTTTTTGGTGTCTTCTTCTTGTACTATGTCTGACTTTGAGCCTTTGTAAATGAGCCTATGGCTCAAAGGTATTTAATCCCAAACTGAAATAAATAAATAAAAAGCATCTGTAAGACTTTTTTTCACTGAGTTTGCATGACAACACCATGGTGTTAGGAGGTTTCTGAACTCCCAGCAGGTATGTAGTTTTTCTGCATGTTTTGGAATAAACTTCTCTCTGTGAAATCTGGGCTTCTGCATTGTATTTTGCCAACAGGTTTAGAACCCTGCCAGCTAACAAATTGGTGACCATGGGCAGGGCTTCTTTGGACAGAATTGAACCTGTATACTAAAAGGTACACAAGTGAATGATATAGGGATCATGCAGGTGTTCAAACCTACACCCCTTGTTTGACTCTAACAAAAGGTCACTAGGGACCACTGCATCTAGAACAGGATTAGGATCATGCAGATGTCCAAACCTATGCCCTTGGTTCAACTTGTGATATCGGCCCAGTAGGACTGCTGTAACAGAACATGTGGCTGTCTACTGGCTGGGGTCAAGGTGAACTGGTACATCTTGGACTTTCAGTTAGTGCAGTAAAGGGGAACCTCCAGCAATGGCCATTAATACTGAGCTCAACTTAAATGTATTAAACTTTCTGACTTCCCATGGAGACTGGAATGATTTCATGCTGAATGTGAAATTGATCTGATACAGTATGTAGGGAAGTTATATACTGAGGTTCAGTCTAAGAAATGGGAGGGTTTGGAGTAAGAAATTGAAAAGCTTTAGAACGAGAATCAGAATGAAGTTGAATGGGTTGTACAGGAAAATAAAAAGGAAATCCTTAGGTTGCAAGAAGAGAATGAGGGGTTACAAGAGGATAAAAAGCATGTTTTACAGTTAAATGGTGTGCCTATGAGCATGAGTGCATTGGTGAGAGGTGAGAGTGTGCAGTCGGAGCAAGAGTTTGAGAAATGTCACAATGCATTAGAAAAGCAGCATAGGGAAAGCTGCGATATGAGCACCATGTACAGAGTTTTGAAGGCTCAGGTTTGTAAGGGACAATTTACATGCACCGTAGATCATTTGATGTGTAGAATTAAGGTGATGAATTATGTCAGCAGTTGGCAATACTGAGAGGTCATGTGAAAGAATGCAGAAAGCAAATAGTAAAGTTGCAAGGACAACCTCTGGTCCTGAGGGACCACAGCAAAGCAGTGTAATTTGCCATACCATCAGAATTTATGTCTTTGAAGGAGGTTAGTGAGACTGATCACCAGCCTTGGGACACTGGAGAAGCCCAAGTGCAGGAACAGGCTTGGGATCCACTGGGACCACGTCTAACCCTTAAAAAGGTAAAAAGGGTGGAAGCACTGAATACAACATTATGTAGTAGTTTTGGGTCAGAATGATGCAATGCCTCTTCCTAGCAGGGATAGATAAAATGCTGTGAACTGAATTATATGCTGTGAATCTGCAGTCCTGCAATGTGCTATGTGAATTTAAACTATTAATATTTTTTTCCTTTCATAGAACATTACATTGAGGCTTTGTAATGTGTCCACGGTCACAGCTCTTGGATCTAACTCAGCTATTGAGACAAACCAGCAGAGAGAGAGAGAGAGAGAATGTTTCTGCTTGGCTTGCATAGCCTATGTACAAAAATAGGTTTTCTTTCTCCATGTTTTTCAATGTGGTTTGAGATCTTTCACAAATGTGGTTTCTGGAAAATATGTGGGGGGAGAGTCCCCATTTAAAAAGGAAGTTTTCAGAAATAATTATGTTAGTCTGGAAGGACTGAAGGCAAGATTGCCTTTTTACATGATGGTTGCTTGAGTAAGTGACAAGAAGGTTACATGAGCATACTTGTATGCATTAAGATAGTATTTCATGAATGGGTTTTATGAAAGTAAAGGATGTGTTTATGACTAGCAGTACAGTTGATACAAACTAATGTAATTTAACTTCCACCCTATGTGCCTACTGGGGGAGTGGACTGTTAATAAAATGAAAAAAAGGTTCTCCTTCAGCTTTTAATATTTGTGCATTTAAAGTTGTTACACTGGCACATTTGCATCAACTCAGTTACAAGGGGGTCCCAACTCTTGGCATGTCTCTATTGTGTAAAGTATCAGGTTTTCTAATGCAATACTGAATGTTAAGCATCAGAGGTTTAAATTTGGGTTTTCCTTATTCCACCTTCTCTAACGATGGTGGGTAGATAACTTTCTGTAAAGGGATTTCTCAAACACAAGAAAAGAAAAATGACTGAGCTTGGGTTAATTTGCCTACTGAGTCTCATGGCATGTCACTTAAGAGGGCATGACTGGCTGGGATGATTTGCATTGTAATCATACACCCTTTCCCTTCAGGAATGAAAGCCTTAACTCAACAGCAAAATAAAGTTTAATTTTGAGGTTTTTAAAATGTTAACATGCATAAGGCTCCCCTGTGTTATATGCATATCTGTTTGTGTATATGTAGTGTGTAAAACAGTGTTTTCTGGCTATTTTTATGGTAAGTTCATTTTATGTAAATGGGATTACATGGTTAAAAGCTTATACCAGTCTCCTTGTAATGCCAAGAAATGAGATCAAGGGGAGGAGAATGGACCTTCTGTATATCTATGCAACATGTAGCAGCCCCCCCCAAAAAAAACAAATTGAGACATTTACTGAGCAGTTTAACAGCAATAAAAAAGTAGAACCCACTATAAAACAGTTTTTATTTGTCCACTGCAATGCACAAGTGGATCTGTTGATGAGACCCCATCTGGAGTGCTGCATCCAGTTCTGGAGACACCATCTCTGCAAGGACACAGACAGGATGGAGGCAGTCCAGAGGAGGGCAACTAAAATGCCGTGGGTTCTGCAACAGATGCCATATGAGGAGAGACTAAAGAAGCTTAATATGTATATCCTTGATGAAAGGAGCGAGAGGGGTGACATGTTAGAAATGTTTAAGTACCTCAGCAGAATCAATAAAGTCCAAGAGGGTAGCATCTTTCAGAAAAAGAAATGTGCAAGAACAAGGGGATACAATATGAAGATAGAGGGGGTATGGTTCAGGGGCAATATGAGGAAGTATTTTTTCACAGAGAGGGTGGTGGACACATAATACAGTCTTCCTGAGGAACTTGTGGTGTCTAAAACTTTAGGAGAATTCAAGAATGCATGGAAAAGACATAAGGCAATTCTTGTGGTGGGATAGAAAGAAATAGGCTATTGGTTAACTAGGATCTGCAGCTTATCCTGTAGGTAGGTAGGGAAATGGGCAGACTAGGTGGGCCAAGTGGTCCTTATCTGCTGTCAAAGTCTATGTTTCTATGATCTCCTTGACTAGCAAGGAGCTCAGGGGGCTGGATACTCCGTATTCCCCCAACCCCTGTAACTAACTGCTTTCCAGCAGTCTCTGATTCACAACTTTAAAAAAAAAAAAGCATAAAAGAAATACTGATGTGTCCATGGGAGTCAGACAACCATTTTTGAATGTCAGTTACATTATCTGTGCTCTAAGTAGCCACTGATGAATGATTTCATGCCAATCTGTTCTAATTATTAATAATACTCAAAAATTATGGCAGTTGCATACTACTCCCACAAAAGCAAACTAACTTTGGTAGAAGGCTCTTTCACAGCTCACCAAAGAGTGTGGGTGTGGGTTAATGCTAACTTTTTCCTCTTCTACCAACATTGGTTTGACTCAACATGGAAATAAAATCTTTGTATAAAATCAAGGCCATGAAACACAAATAAAAGCAGAATTTATTTATTTCATTTATTTATTAGATCATCGGTTTACAGACCTTTGAGTCATAGACTCATTTACAAGGGCACCTCATCAAGAGAGAGTATATCACAGTAAACAAAAAGTACAGTACATAATGCTTAGATTAAAAAAGCAACCAGTGTTACACACATTCACTGGTGGTACACGCTTTGTAATAGGTAGATCACAGTAGTCATAATATAGGCACACGAGTACCACGTCAGATAACAACCAGAGATATTATATTACATTACATAAGAGACATGGCATTGATCAGGATTTCATGTAAATCAGTTGAAACTGTTTTCTAACCTACCAGTGAGGATGGGTATGCCTTTTCTCTCAGTTTGTTTCTTTGGGGGAGGTCAGAAATCAAGTAATTTGTGGCTGCCAGCCACAGGACTATTTACTTTCCTACCCTGGCCATGGCATCTTTGATAGTTGTAGCAGCAGATGTTGGACACTACTCCCAAAAAGCACACATCTGTATAAATATATTGCATCAGCCATCACAGTGGCACAGAGGGTTGAGGCACAGAGTGCCTTACCTCGTAGTATGCCAGTGACCCAGGTTTGGAAATGACCATGTGTCATCGGGGTGTTGACATGGGGGGAGGGCAGAGCAGGACTGAGCATGCCAGAGGGCAGCACTCCTCTCCTTATGGTGGTGAGTGTGGGTTAGCACACCTCATAGTTTCACTTTCACAGAGTGGAGGTCTGGTCAGTAGCGAAGGTGGATAGGGGGCGACAAAGTATCAGGAGGTGAAAGATGCTGAGCTGGTGCCAGGGGATGTGGAGTGTACCTCCACTTGCTCTCATGACTGTGCGTGCCAGTGCCTCGGTGGGGGCCAGGGGAGAAAATCTGTAAAAAATACCCATGTGTCCACATCGCCAGTTGGCAGGAGGAGGCAACGGGGACCAAACAGCTAAATAAATAAAAAATGCATCAGCATTTTAAAGGTCAGTCTTAACATACTAAAGAGGAAAGGGCCTGAGGCCCTCCTCTTTGTTTTTTCTTTTCTGTTTCAGGAATATGAAGGTGCCTATCAGTGAAGAGATGCAGCTAAATTTTAATTCATGAGTGAAATTGCCATGAAGTTGACAATTTTTCCTCGCATAGCACTTTGCATAATATATTTGAAAATTACTCAGAGTTCACCATTTTCCAGTCCCCTCAAGATTATATATATATATATATATATATATATATATATATATATATATATATATATACATACACATACATACACATATACAGTGAAGTTGCCCGGTAATGAGGTAGATTGTGGTGGCCGCAGTAGCATTAGTGGCAGTGGTAGGGGTGTTCATTGCTGCAGCAGAAAGTTGGTAACAGTCCTTGTGGTGTGCAGTGTGGCTTTGTGGTCTGTATGCAGTAGTTCCTACTTTATGTAATTAATTTATGTTTCCTTTTCCAGCTGGTAAAATGCACCAGGTGGCAGTCTTTCACATACAGTTTACCTGCCACTGCCCAATTCTCTACCAGGTGTCTCAGGAGTCCAGACTTTGTTCCCCCACACTACTATTTTTTTTTAGGCTGGATGGTCTTTATAGACAGATGCAATACACTTTGTTTAAAGGGGGCTGGAATTTGATCTTTTATATGTGCTTACTGTTGTTTGTAACTTTGAACTATTTAAAAAAACATATTTTGCCTTAAATAAACATTACATTTTGTTAAATAAACATATTTTGTCACAAATTAACATTGAATTATTTAAAAATATCTTGCCTCAAACCCAGTGTGTTTTTATCCAGATACAGTATGTGTATTATTGCGAGTAATTTTGAGAGCACCTACTGTCATGAGAACTAAGGTTCTGAGCATGCATTTACATTTTTATGACTTATTTCTTTTGGTTCCACTTACAGTACATGTAACTGGTACAGAGAATGTTTTTAGTCAGCTTGTGTTTCTGCCTGCTGGAGAAATAAAAACAGGCTCCTTAATCAGCAGCAGGCAATGGAAAGGCTTAGATCCCTAGAACTAGAAGTTAAAAGGGGGAAGGTAGATACAAAGACATAACTAACAGAATTGAGAAATTTTATTAATACAGCAGAACTATTCCAAATTATACAAGATTGGGCAAAGAAAAAGAAAAATTGGAAACAATATAGTGAACAAATAGGGAAAACATTAGCAAGAAGGATTCAAGAACAAGAACAAAAGCAGATATAACATTGATCAAAAAAAACTAGATGGCCAAATATGTATTTCACATGAAGAAATTGAAATATAATTATTGGAGTTGTATACCACTTTGTATAAGTCTGAATGTAATCCTGAAATACAAGAGATAGCATATTATGAAAAGTCTTGTAAAGTTAAAATTCGACTAAAGGATTGGGATAAGTTAGTAGCACCAATATCACTTCAGGAAATTTTAGAAACAATTAAGAATATGAAGCAAAGCAAGTTTATTTATAAAACTCCATTTCATAAGATCATGGTATTGTACACAATCACAGTTTAAACACACTATCATAAAAACAAATATTTAAAATCAAATATAAAAGTGGCAGGAAAGGGAAATGCCCAGACCCAGATGGGCTCACTTTAGAATTTTATGAGACACATAAAACCATATTAAGGCCATGGTTACAGATGCTGTTCCAGCAAATACAAATTCAAACCTGTTTACCCGATTCCTTTTATGATGCCTATATTTCACTAATACCCAAAAGTGGGAAGGGTCTGCCTATAAAGAGAACTACAGACCAGTGGCAATTTTGAACATAGATTATAAAATATATACACAAATTTTAAATAATAGAATTTTGGTCCATCTAAACAATATAATATATAAAGATCAGGCTGGATTCACTCAGGGACACAAGCAGTTTTACTTTCTTTGGATGCTACAAAAGCATTTGATAGGTTAGAATGGTCATACCTTTTTCAAGTAATAAGAATATTTAATTTTCTCAAAGAATGTATAAGTTATATTAAAACTATCTATAAGAAACATACAGCTTAATTAAAAATAAATGGTATTTTAACTGAATCCTTTAACTTGTATCAGAGAGTGAGATAGGGTTGTCCCCTGTCACCATCTTTGTTTATTATAGGTCTGGAGTTACTATTAAGAGAAATTCAAGTAAACCAAAATATTCAGAGAGTTAAATTGGCATCCTTAGAGATGAAGTATAATGCTTATGCAGATGACATACTACATTTGATTCAGAAACCTGAACAAAGTTTAAAGGAAGTAATGAAAGTCATTAAACATGTTTCTGGGATTGCAGGTTATAAAATAATTGAAACAAAATTGGAGATGGTTGTTTTCAACATTAAAAATCCAGAAACCTATACATTAATAATTAATGCAAAAAAGGTATGACATATTTAGGGATCTTGATAACAAATAAACTATAAAAATGGCATGATTTAAATTTTGAATTGATCTACAATTCCCTGAAAATGAAACTTCAAACATGGAGCAAATTTTATTTATCAATATGGGGAAGATACAACTCATAAAGATGGTGGCAGTTCCACCTTTATCTTATCGATTACAATCTATATTTTTCCAAATCCGACTTTATTGGTTCTACAAAAAAAAAAAAGATTGTCTAGTAACTTTATTTGGAAAAGTAAAACACCACAAATAGCTTGGAGAAAATATGTTTACCAAAGGAAAGAGGAGGTTTGGCTTGCCCAGACATACAAATTAGTTATTATGCTTATATAGTTAGGCTATTGATAAACTGGGCATTTAGTGGAATAGATATAGAATGGGAAAATTTGATTATGAAGGAACATTTTCAAGAAAACATATGAAGGAACATTTTCAAGAAAACATAACTTTAAAAAAACATAATTTTTTTGTAAAATATAGGAATAAAGTTAAAGTGTAGCATAATTAAGAATGTAAACACAATTCTTAAAATTTTGTTGAAAATTACAGAATGGCAAACAGCCAACTCACCAGTGAATGACATTTGGGATAATCCTAATTTCTTAATTCAGGGAGCAGTGCTAAAAATAATTTATGGATGCAGAAGGGGATTAAAAATGGGGTGATCTATATAATCAAGGGACAAACCTGTCCTGGAACAAGTTTGGGGATAAATTTTACCTAAGTCAATCCCACTTATTTTATTTTAATCAGATAAGTAGTTTATATAAGAAGGATTATGAAAATACAAAATCACACATGCCCCCACAATGCAAAGCATCATGGGCTTCATATGCAAATCACCACAGAATGTTATGCTGGTCCAACTTTAAGCAGAATTGCATGGTGCCGATATAAGAAGGATTATGACAGGTGGAAAAGAGCTCCAAACAATAAAATATTAGAAAGTGAATTGGAAGGGTCAGTAAAGCATAAAAAAGAGCAATCAAAATTGTATGCTTGTATAAAAGGTAAACTCTGTACAAAATTAATAAAAATCCACAAAAATACTATTAAAAAATCAAAAGTAGAGACAAATAATCAATTAATAGAACACCAATGGTTATTGGCTATTTCACAATTATACTTGCACAAATTGATAACAGATAGATTGATCCAGTTTAAGATTCTTAATAGATTGCATTTCGCACCATGTAGATTAAAGAAGATGGATGTTACAAATTCAGGAGAGTGCTGGTTTTGTAAGTTTCCAGATGCAGACCTGTATCACATGTTTTGGGAATGCACAAGATGCAAGAACTGGTAGGACCAGTCCTTTAAAATATTAGAACAGATAGGCTTCCATGGAGCATATTGGTTCAAATATACTAATATAATAATTGAAGCCTTTATTATTAATCTTATGAAAAAAAAATTACAGACTCTTATTTAAAGCAAATGTAATGACAATTAAAAGATTGATCTTAAAATACTGGAAACAAAATGAGTTTGGAGCTAAATTGCCAGAACTTGAATGGAAACAAATATGTACTTTATGTAACAATGATTTTTTTTTTCAGAACATGAGGCTGCATGGAATATATACAACACTAAAATAAGAGACTGGTCCTAAACAGTTTTTTTTCCCCTACTTAACCATTAATTGGGGAAGGTACAGTTTTTTCATACTGTAGATATATTTATATATGTATTTTTAATGCATAAACCAGTGATAAGTCTGGAAAATGTCTGGCAATGCATATGGATCATGTATGTCCAATAAAAATTCTTTTTGGAAAAAAAAAGTCAATTTGTGTTTCTGTGTGCTTCAGTTGTTAACAGCGCAGTGCCACCCCCCCCCCAAAAAAAAGCTTAATTCACACAGTATTTTTGTGTACTTTGTAATTACCTACAGTGATCTGCGATGTTGTAGCTACAGTATTACTGTTTGGTTATGCTGAAGTAGATTTTTTGATTATTTCTGATTTCACCCCACCGCACGCTGACTAGTCAAATTGTAAACATTTTTGACCATCTGGCTATCACTCGCAAAAAATATAGAACATGATGTGCTTTGTATAATTTGGTCACATCTGATTTTTAACACATATATTTTCCTGCCAATTTCTGCATGACCACATCTAATTCATACTCTGTAATGTATTGCCTCCATGCCTAAGAAAAACACAGATCTAGCTGTGTTGATTTTGCTTTGCATTTATTCCTACAAACATAGGACTGTTACCTCCCAGGTCAGGTTGGCAGCATTCCATCCCAAGCCCTAAACCTGTAGTAATGTTTTCAGTCAGGATACCTGATAATGCCACTTCAAGAATCCCTGCATTAGGATCCCATACTATGAAAGGCACAGGGTAGTTAGATTCACCAGTGAATATCATCTTGCAGTTGAACACCTTCCCCACCCCAGTCCCTTGACACTCCAGCATAAGTCAGTATAAATATGATGCGAATAAGACAGACAAATAAAATATGCCTTCCTTCACCACCATGCACACACACATAGTACTTTGACGACTATTGAAGGATGGGCCTGCCTTTCATTCATTGCTTGGAGTACCCAGTAGAGTCACCCAATTAAATATCCCCACTGAATTTGCCCAACCAGGTCCACAATGTGAAGTTAACTTGCGCATCCAACAGTCATAAGTTTGAATCCAGCTACCGGATCCTCATCATGCTGGTTTTTGATCCACTCATAATAACACATACAGTAACTCAATTGGAGGTGCTAGGATTTGAACTTATGACTGTAGTACACACAAGTTAAGTTCACATTGTGGTCCATACCCAAAATATCAATTAGTAAATTTAAATATTAATTAGTAATATTGAGCATGCTCTTCTATCTTCTAACAGTCCCTGAATGCCCTGGTAGTTGTCCTATCTGTCCTATTTGTCCTGAATGCCCTGGTAGTTGTGCCGTGACCTGATTTACTGTATGTTGTAACTGATTCAGAGAGAAATTATTTCTGTATGTATTAGGACTCTGTTGTAGTTCGGAGCTGTTGGGACAGTGCATTTTGTTGCAAATTAAATGTATGTTTGATCACAAAATAAATACAGCTGTATCTTTAAATTATTTTACTTTCCATCTGTGCACTGTGTGGAAACATTTCTCCTTCCATATACACAAGCATCTAATTATTATTTATATTGTTGCACCTTTGATGAAAAACTTTAAGCAGCAGCACCTGAAATGTGTGTGTATTTTGTATTGTACTCCCAGCTGACTGCCTGAGCCCTTATTCATTTTCTTATATATAAAATACTCATAATTTGAAGTTAGTGAAAAAAAGGAAAGCTGTAACTATGATTATGGTTGTTTAATTGTTTTACGTGTTAGTTCTGTGTATACCCTCCCATAGTTAACATAACCTACTGTATATTTTGTCAGTTAATAGTAATTGAAAAAAAGGTGTTCAGGTGCAGTTGCAATTAACTTGCGCATTCCGCAGTCATAAGTTTGAATCCTGCTACCTGATCCTTATCGTGCTGGTTTTTGATCTACTCATAATCACACATACTGTAACTCAACTGGAGGTGGCAGGATTCAAACCTATGACTGTGGTATGTGCAAGTTAAATTCATATCATGGTCCAGACTCTAAATATTAATTAATTAATAATATTTTTACTGTAATCATACAATTGAAAATGGCTATCCAGCATAATTGTGTCTCCTTATTTTTTATATGGATCAATGTCAAAAATCATTTCAATAACCTACAGCATGATGATTAAACTTCACATTTTTTACAGAGACCGTTATGGTCAAACATTTTGTGTAGAACATTGCAAATCAAGATGGTAATGCAGGAGAGCAGTTGTTTTTGAGATCAGCTTTAGCATTTATGTATGGCAAACCTACAGCAGCACTCAGTGACACAGCAGTGAGGGTGCGCTTCCATCTGCTCTCAGTCCCTGAATGCCCTGGTAGTTGTGTAGTGACCTGATTTACTGTATATTGTAACTGATTCAGAGAGAGAGAGAGAGAGAGAGATGGTTTCTGTATGTATTAGGAGTCATTTGTAGTTTGGAGCTGCTGGGACAGTGCATTTTGTTGCAAATTAAACGTGTGTTTGAGCACAAAATAAATATATCAATATCCTTAAATTATTTTACTTTCCATCTGTGCACAGTGTGGAAACATCTCCCCTTCCATACACACAGACATCTAATCATTCTTTATATTGTTGAACCTTTGATGAAAAACTTTGAGCAGCAGTACCTGAAATATGTGTGTCATTGTACTGTACTCACAACTGACTGCCTGAGCCCTTATTCATTTTCTTATATATAAAATTGTTCTGTGTTAGTTCTGTGTGTGCACTCCCATAGTTAGTCTGACCTAAATTCTGTCAATTAATAATAAGAGACAAAAGGTGTTTGGGAGCATTTTGACTGGTATTTATCAATGTTGATTGCGAGTTGGGGGTGGTGTGAGGGTGGTGGAAACATTTGGCAATGCAAACTGTTGTTTACATTTTTTCCTAAACAATAAACTCTAAAAAAAAAAAAAAGCTTTCATCTTTGGTCTAAGTCATGAATTCAGAGTAGTAATTTGTTGAGGCATTCCCTAAAGACAAGGCCACATGTTCAACTAATCATTTTAATTTTACAGTAAAAGGAAATCCACCTAGGAATATCTGTGACAAGTAATATCAGTGCAAAAATCAAATCTGGATTTTCGCTCTTAGAGCAGTCGCTCATTTCAGTTCTTGTAATGCGACATGCTGGCCTGTTCTTTATTTTCTTCCTAGCTAGGGTTGTGCTGACCTTCCCAGTCCAACATCGTGTTTGAAGAGGAAAACATGGGCACTTTTGGCCCTTGCCCAAGACATAGACACACAACCATTGCTTCCTGAGGCTCAGATGTTCCCCTTTCTTTAACATACTCAATATTTTTCCTTCGCTGGACAGTCGGTAAATGTTCCCTCCTGTTGGTAGTACAGTACAAGCTGCTGCCTATGTGCTTATGCATGCTCAGGGGTGTTTAGATCTATTCTGTTGAATATACAGTACAGATGGGTATTCATTACTTGTATTAATTAAAAAGACAAAATTACCCCCCCAACACACACCAAGTGCCCAGAGCTAGTCCCATGCCCTGCCATCCTCTCTAATAACCAGTAATGATTTAATGTCTCTGAACAAGTGGAGTTGTCACAGTGCTAGCTTGCAATAGCATCCTTTTAACATGCCTCCTCCCGGCCTTTGTTACCAAGTTAGTTAAGTAGATCCCCACTACACCTCCAATCTCAGATCCACAATAGGGTGAAATGGTAAATCTACAGGCAAACTTAGTTGTTCCCCATCACGCCCAGTACACGCCCATCTGTGCAATGTGCTGCCATCTGTGAGTGACAGCTTAGCACACATGGTAGAAGGAAAGGTGGGGTGGGATACTCAGGGGAGTTAATGGGAGTTACTCTGGATATACTTGGCTGGATTCACAAAGCTTTGTGAAGGTGCAAAACCTTCCCTAAGTCCCCAAAACTGCTGTAGCTATTCACAAAATCATCTGCAGCTATGAAAAAAACACTAAGGATTGTGGAAAAAAGTGCAGCTGTGGAAGTCCCTGAGGAAAAAAAGGTGAGATAAGTAATGCACATCACCTGAAAGGCTATTCACTACCATTTTTTTTCTGCAGTTTGTGGAAAAAATGTAACACACAGTGGAATGAGGTGTAACTCTCCCTCAGCAAACTGCAGTAGTTTCCCAACAATTGGAATCAATGAAGGTGGAGTTGAGGCACAGGTAATAGCAACCCAGATAGTATAGCAGTGGCTAATGTTACAGCAACAAAAGCACACATTGCCATGATATGGCAACAGGCAACAACCACCAGACCCAGTGCAGTCCATGACGGAGACCCACAGGCAGTAGAACCTGGCCAGCGTGCAGTGAGTGCTACCCCTGCAGGCAACAGGAACACCCCAGGGAAGGAGGACCAGCAGTGACAGACAGCCATTATGGTGCCATGGTATTGCTGGTACCTGTGGTGCTGCAGTGGTCCAAGTTGAGGGACTGGTTGCTGGTCTCTTTGTGGGTGCTTTCAACTTCATTCTATGGCAACAATGTTAAAGTCTGCTGCTCCAGCTAATTAGGTTTACTGTTGCTGTGCCTCCTTAGCCATTTTCACAGCTGCGGATCCACAGTTGCGGATTTTCAGCACTTGTTCAATTTCCTCAGCTGAGGGTATTTTACAGAATCCCGCACCTGCGCAAAATTTCTTTCAGAATATCATGCAACTGCATTTCCACAGTGCTGCAGGCCTTTTTCCCACAGCTGGGGAATGTTTGGCTTTGTTGTGAATCCTGCTCACTCTCTACTACTGTGTGCCCCAGTTGTGTGCTACTTAACTGATATGGAACATAGGCTAATAAAAGATGCCCTCAAAATATGGCACTGTGCCAGTGCCACTTGTACTGAGAGCTTACTGTGCATCTTTACTGAGTAGTAAAGAGGACAGGGAGAATGGAAGACAACTGGATATTGTGGGAGGGGCTGTGGAACTAGCTCTGGTTAGTAGGAGGCAGGGTCCTGTTTCCTGTTGCCTCCCCTTATGGCATACTCTAGTCAAACATGGATCATTTTCACCACTCACCTCCCTTAAAGTGAGAGCATACTCTTGGGGTGTTGGGGGAGAACCAGGCAACATGTGGTCACCAACACTGGCAGCAGTGCCTCCACCAAGCCTCTGCAGTGTGCAGTGCTGCTCTGCCCCCCTTACCCCAGGAGGAGTGCTTCCCTGTGGATGCTTTAGGGAATCTTCACCACTGGCCCTAGCTCCTCGGGGCACACACCTTTGTTACAACCATGGTTCATCAGTCCCCCACCACTTGGTGACATGAAGTGGCATGTTGTTTTTTTAAATTCATTTTTAACTGTTTACTTTCCTGATATGAATACCATGACTAGAGGAAAATATTTGTTATTCAGTCCCCAATTATGCATGGTATTGGAGAATAAATGAATGCAGTATGCTGTCCATACATGTGACATACTGTACCAAGAAATAACAAACATTTGTCAAAGCCGAATGTTTGCTTGCTGGCATTGGCATTGCTAGTGCAGGAGTTAGAGAGATGCATAATAGGAAGGGTAGTTTTGAACTAACGCCAACCCCAACCCCCACCATTCAGAGACTGAAAGGTTTTGAGGGTGTGCCTTTGGGTTGTCGGCCGTAACGCTTATGCTATTTCACCTTACCCCACTCTGCAGACACTAAGAGGTGTTGCGGTGTGCTTTGGGGTCTTCAGTCCTTATGCTCAACCCATTTCATAAGGAAATAAGTTGAGATGGGTGCAGTATAAGAGAACAGGATAAACTTTAGGGCCGAAGACCCCATGGCACACCTTGTTGCCTTTCAGTGGCTGTAGGGTGGGGGTAGAATGCCATGAGCATTACGGCCGATGAACCAAAGTCACACCCCTGACACCAGTCAGTCTCTACAGGGTGAGCTTTATGGTTGGAAACCATAATGCCCTGAGTGTTTATTGGTATTTTCACCCCACCTCATGAACAGTGGCATTATTTCATTACTCAGTCCTGAAAGGTGATTTCACACAGCAACTATGCCATTTGGTGCCACAGGTGTGGAAACATATTTTGGGCAGGATGTGAAAAATGACAGCTATACTGTTCATTAGGATGTGTGGAAAACTGGCAATGTTGAAAATCTGGAGTGAAAATATGAAAAATTCATGAAGTTACAAGCGTGTGTAGAAACTGCACAATGCACTCCTGTAACATGGTCATGTTTGGGAATTTATTGCACCCAATGTTTAACATGGGTTTTATGGGACCTCTCCTCATGAAGAGTGGCACTGTGATTTTTTTAATCCATTCCAAAAGTTGATTTCACACAGCAATCTCGCCATTCTGTGCCACAGGTGCAAAAACACATTTCGGGCAGGATGTGAAAAATGACAGCTATACTGTTCATAAGGAGGTGTTAAAAATGGCAATGTTGAAAGTCTGGAGTGAAAATATGAAAAAGTGGCAGAGGTAAGAGCGTGCATAGAAAATGCACAATGCACACCTGTAACATGGTCAATTTTGGAAAGTTTTTTACCAGATTTTCATCATAGGCAGTTTAGGACCTCTGCTCATGAACAGTGTTACTGGGATTTTCTAAATCTGTCCCAAACACTGATTTCCCACAGCAATTGTGCTATTCTGCACCAGACGTGCAAAAACATGTTGGCCAGGATGTGAAAAATGGCAGCTGTACTGTTCATAAGGAGGTGTGAAAAAATTACAAATGTTGACAATCTGGAGTGAAAATATTACAAATTCGTGAAGTTACAAGTGTGCGTGGAAACTGCTCAACGCACTCTCGTAGCAGTAATTTTTGGGAATTTTTTCACCAAATTTGCAGCACAGGCTTTTTGAGAGTCAACCTCATGCAGAGTGACACTGTCATTTCATTAATCGGCCCCAAAAGGGGATTCCGTGCAGTGACCATGAAATCACCTTTTGGGAATGAACACCACCACCATGACAGTGACTGAATTCAAGAGGAGGGGTCCCAAGAACCCCATTTTGAAAATTTGGTTCCACAAGTCTAAAAAATGGATGAGATAGCCACATAAGTTGAAAAAAAAAATGTATGCCATTATATAGCTTACTGGCATTTCTTCAGTTCACAGTCAGCTTTGAGGAGTGAAGACATGTCCCCGGTCTACTAAAGATCATTGTGCTGGGCTCCAGAGGTAAGTATGGGGGGTGAGGGGGATGAGGTGTGTGTGTGTGTGTGTGTGGAGAGGTGGGGTATGCAGAAGGTGGGTGTGGGTTGGGAAGGGGACAAGAGACTCAATGAGGGCCTTTTTTTTTTTAAAGACGACATGGGACTTTTGGCACACTGGGGTGGAGTCCCAGCGTGCCACCTGGAAGTTTGTTTGGGGGAAGCAAGTGGAGCCAGCAGGGATTGAGCACCCCCATCAGCTATACAGTGTACAGGGGAGTGCATGAACATGCTGGGGTGGGCTCCCAGCATGCTACCTGAGTGTTTGTTGGGGGGGTTGGAGCTGACGGGGATTGGACACCCCCCCATTGACCATACAGTGTGCTTGAGGGGGAGAGAGAGTGCATCAGCCAAGGGGGATTAGGCACCCCTTCAGCACTCAACAAATGGGGGAGGTTTGCATCATGCCAACGAGGATTGGGCTACCCCGTCAGCAAATGAACTGGGAGGGGCATGCCGACAGAGGGATTGGGCACCCCCGTTGGCTTCACCAGGGACTATGAGAGACGATGTCTGTCCGTTGGCTTCCTGAGGACTGTGAGAGGCTGATGGAGAAGCCATCACCATGATTATTGAAAGGGGACACTACACAATGCATCTGTAATTGACTGCTGCAGTCAGGGACCACCCTGCAAATACAGATGATTGTGTAATGATGGGGCTCTCCCTGATTTCAACAGTGAATTTCTTTGAGCATAGTGGCATGCTTATTAACTGCCATCAAACTGCATGCTCCTCTATTCACTGCAGCAGAGACCAGCCCCAAAATGGACTGCTGCCTTTTGCCACAACACTGCTGCGCCTCCACCACACACTACTGAAGCAAGGTGTTTCTTGTGCATGCTCAACCAAACACAACAATACTAAACTTATTATAAATCACTCAAGCTAAACTCAGCTGATTTATAATAAGTTAATAGGGCCACTGAGGAATGTATCTTTTGGTATAAGAGACTCGTCTCCTGAGGTTTGGCAGACAGAACCACTCAGCTTTTTTCATGGTCCTCCCACCTAGTCTTCAGGCTTGGACTGTCTTATACAATTAGACATTTCTCAGATGCCCTATTAACTTATATAAATTTCAACAACAAAAATAATTCTCTGTCACCAACATTATACTGATCATGCCACTGAGCAGTGCCTTCAAGAATGGATGCATGGTCAATGCGCAAGATTAGTGTACCCACTACTCCTCACAAGTGGGCAGTAGTTGGAAAATGGGGATGTTACTGTTCTCTGATATCAGTGCCACTATGAGTCTTTGCTTTTCTTTTTGCAATTTATCTAGGATAGCCCAGCTGACATATAATATCTCATTTTCAGCAGAGTCCTGCTTTTACTCATTTTTTATAGCTGGCTGGACTGGAGCACTGAGAGGCTGAGGTGACTTGATCAATGCACAGTGAATAAGTGGCTGCAGCAGGATTTGAACACTGATTACCTGATTCCCAAGCCTGAGCTCTCTAAGCTACTAGATCGAGCTGCCTCTGGAGTTTCATTGCCATCACTGAAAGGAGTAGTGATAGGAGACTCCCAGATATGGCTCACGCCATCATGTCATGGCACTGCTAATGAATAATTGTTGACTGCAAGGGATGTTGTAGCTTGACATTCACATCTATGGTACTTGGCAAGATTGGAGGAATGGTCAAATGTATGGCAGCTCAGATTCAATGCAAAGAAGTGCAAGGTAATGCACCTGGGAAACAAAAACCCAGGGGAAGAGTACACAATGGGGGGTGAGATACTGACAACATTAAAAATGGAAAGGGACCTGGGGGTAATTATATCAGATGACCTAAAGGTGGGCAAGCAATGTGAGAAGGCAGTAAGGAAGGCTGGGGGATACTGGGATGCATAGGGAGAGGCATCAATAGTAGAAAACAGGAAGTTGTTATCCCTCTGTACAGACAGTTGGTGAGACCCCATCTGGAGTACTGTTTGCAGTTCTGGAGACCCCATCTCCACAAAGACATAGACAGAGCGGAGGCTGTCCAGAGGAGGGCAACCAAAATGGTGCAGGGTCTGCTACAGAAGACATACGAAGAAAGGCTAAAGGAGCTTAATATGTATACCCTTGAGGAAAGAAGAGAGAGAGAGGGGACATGGTAGAAACTTTCAAGTACCTTAAGGAAATCAACAAAGTCCAAGAGGGTAGCATCTTTCAGAAAAAGAGATGTGCAAGAACAAGGGGGCACAAATTGAAGATAGAGGGGGGACGGCTCAGAGATAATGTGAGGAAGTATTTTTTCACATAGAGGGTTGTAGATGCATGGAACAGCCTCCCTGAGGAGGTCGTGGAGTCAAGAACAGTGGAGGGATTCAAGAATGCATGGGAGAGACATAAAGCAGGCCTAGTGGGGGGTAGGACGAAGTAAGCTGCTGGTTAACTAGGATCTGCAGCTTATCTGTTAGGTAGGAAAATGGGCAGACTAGGTGGGCCAAGAGGTCCTTATCTGCAGTCAAATTCTATGTAACAGCTGTGCATGTGGACTGCAGCTTACCTGCTCAGTGCATTATGATGATTCCACTCATGAACAACATACATTCTCCAAGTCATCACCAGAAAAGGAAATTAAAAATTCTCAGAGTTACGAGAATGCATAGAAACTGCACAATGCATGCTCGTAATACATTCATTTTTTGAAATTTTTTCACCAAATTTGCAACATAGGCTTTTTGGGATCCCACCTTATGAGCAGTAACACAGTTGTTTCGTTATTCAGTCTCAAAAGGTGATTCTATGCAGTGATGCAAAATCACCTTTCAGGACCAAATAATGACATGACAGTGACTGAATTCATAAGGTGGGGTCCCAAGAACCCCATGTTTAAAATGTGGTGCCAAAATTCACAAAAATGGCTGAGATAACCACCTAAGTTATACAGTTTATCAGCATTTCTTCAATTTGCAGTCGGCTTTCAAAGAGTGCAGACATTCCCATTGCACTGAAGATCATCGTGCCGGGCTCCAGAGGTAAGTATGGTGTGAGGGGGTGCGGGGATCTGGGGTGCACACAAGGTGGGTGCAGGTTGGAAGAGAGGGCACCGGACACAACAAGGGACCGTTTTCTACTTTTCAGGTAAAAAAAAATGTTAAAAATTAAAACCATTGCAGGAAGGTTCTCTTTTTTCCCAGGTACATTTGGTATGCTGGATTGGGCTCCCAGCATGCCACCTGCATGTTTTTTTTTGGGGAGAGACTAGAGCCTATGGGGATTGGGCACCCAGTCAGCAAAGAAAAATTGATCTTGTTTTCTTGGGGGGGGGGACTGGGCACCCTTCTCAACAAACAAAATATATGGGGACATTATGCCGATGGGGAATGGGCTTCCCCATTGGCAAAGGGACTGGGGAGGGGGCATGCCAGCAGAGGGATTGGGCACCACATTGGCTTTTATGGGGACTCTGAGAATGAAGTGGGAGCATTGGCCGCCACAGTGCTACACCTCCAAAACCGTGCTTCTCTCCTAAGCTGTCACATAATATTTCTTGATCATGCAGACAAGCAAACATAAAAATAAACAAACATCTCAGGATCATTATATATGTTTCTCTCCATTGGTACTTCCCTGACGCTTGCACCCACCTCAAGTGTGCATTTTTTTTCCCATACTGACTCACCTGTGTCCACACAAGATCGTCTGTCACCTCCCCACGCTATAGGATCCTTCACTTTATTATAAATGCCCCATGCCTTCCATGAAGCGCATACTTCCCTGATTACATAAAACAAATATAAAACAAATATGAAAGCACAACCTCTGCCCACTCAGACCTACTGTACAGCTTTCTCCACACCCTAAAACCCAACCGTCTAGGCAGGAGTGTCCCTAGCAACAAAGAACATTTTTTTCTGGCAGAGCAATAACACCAATAAAAATAATGTAAAATACAAAAACACATTTTTCACACAAAAGGGTAACATTGTACAATTGCAATAAAACACTCCAGGGTGTGGGTTATGCTGAGATTTAGCACTTCTGGTGTGGGTTACTCACTCTGCCAGTCACCCCACTCCCTGTCATGGTTTATTGCTTAAGTGAACCATTAAAGTAAACCCAACAAGTGTAGGTAATGTGTAGAATGACTTTTACCTGTGTGCTAGGGAGTCAGAAGTAGGACTTGAATGGACAAAGTTAATCGAACCTGTAAAATAAAATGTAGGAAAAGAAGTCACAAAGGATCCTTAGTTCTTAGGGATAAATAGGAAGGATAGGAGTAGTTAGTCAGAGAGTAAAACTTATCTGATGTGAAAACAGTCAGCATCCTGGCAGACCTGTAAAAGAAAAGCGAACAAGCATGTGTCAATGCCGAATGTTGTCATGCTGGCATTGGCTTTGGAGTGCAGTGCGGGAAAAACATTTTGGGCAGGATGTAAAAAATGACAGCTGCATTGTTCATAAGGAGGTATAAAAAATGCCAGTGTTGAAAATGTAGCATGTAAATATTGCAAATTTGCAAAGTTACAAGGGTGCATGAAATCACTGTCTGCGCTTATGACACATTCATTTCTGATTAGTTCAGCACCAAATTTTCAACATAGGCATTTTAGCACCTCTGTTCGTAGGTTAATTGTCACTGTTATTTCCTCAAACTGTCCCAAAAAATGATTTTGCACAGCGACTACGCTATTCTGTGCCGAACGTATGAAAACACATTTTGGGCAGGATATGTGAAATGACAGCTGTAGTGTTCATCAAGAGGTGTGGAAAAATGCCAATGCTGAAAATCCAGAGTGAAAATATTACAAATGCACAACATCATGAGTGTGTGTGAAGTCTGCCAATGCATATTCATAACACAGTCATTTTATGGAGTATCATCACCAAATTTTCAACATAGGCATTTTAGGACCTCTGCTCATGAACAGTGTCACAGTCATTTTTGTAGTCTGGCCTGAACACTGAGTTCCCACAGTGACCCCGCAATTGTGTGCCAGAAGTGCGGAAACACATTTCGGCCAGGATGTGAAAAATGACAGCTGTACTGTTCACAAGGAGGTGTACAAAAATGACAATGTTGAAAATGTGTCGTGAAAATATTGCGAATTCAGGAAGTTACAAGCCTGCTTAGCAGCTGCACAATGCACACTCATAAAACAGTCATTTTTGGGGATTTTTTCCACCAAATTTGCATTATAGGCTTTTTGAGAGCCCACCTCATGAACAGTGGCACTGTCATCTGGTTAATTGGTCCTGAAAGGTGATTCTGCACAGTGACTGCAAAATCACCTTTTGGGACCAATTAATGATATGACAGTGCCAGAATTCATGAGGAGGGGTCCCAGAAACCCCATGTTGAAAATTTGGAGAAAAATTCCCAAAACTGCCTGAGATATGGATTAAAGTTGAAAAAACCCTATTTATTCCATTATACAGCTTACCAACATTTTTTCAGTTCACAGTTGGCTTTGAAGAGTGCAGATGTGTTCCAGGTCCACCAAAGATCATGGCGCCAGACTCCAGAGGTAAGTATGGGGTGAGGCGGGGGTGTGGGGAGGCAGGGTGTGCAGTGAGTGGGTGCGGGTTGTGGGAGGGGGGTTGGAAGACTATGAGAAACCATTTTTGCTTTATAGGTTAAAAAAAAATAAAAGACATCAGGGGACCATTTTTGTTTCAATAGGTGTTTTGGCACGCTGGGGTGGGCTCCCAGCGTGCCACCTGAGTCTGTGTGTGTGTGAGCAGATGGGTGCTTTAGCTGATGGGGGACTGGGCACCCCCATCAACAAACAAGGAAAGGGGGGCGCAGGAGCCAAGGGGGATTGGCCACCCCTATGGCAAGCAAAAAAAGGGAACACATTATGCCAATGAGGAGTAGGCTCCCCCATCAGCAAAATTCAAGGGGAGCGAGGGATACATGCCAACAGGGACTGGGCCCTCTTCATCAAAGAAAAACTGTTTGGGGCGGCCGCATGATGCTGAGGGGGATTGAGCACCCCCTCAGCAATCAAAAAAATGGGGTGTTACATGATGCCAATGGGGACTGGGCACCCCCATCGGCACACAATAAGGGGGGGTTGACAGGCAACAGCAGCATTCACTGCCACCATGTTGCCTGCACATAGGGGGAGCAGTGTTATGGTCATGCTGCATGAGAGCTTCGCTCTCATTGCAGAAGATTGTTTCTGTGATATCTTCACCTCATTAGCTAGGCAGGGTGTTGGCCCCTGCTGCTGGCTAATTGGGCAATGCAGGACGCACCTACTGGTGTGTTCCCTGCATTTGCCCAACAGTGATCACTCCTCCAAATCTGCTACTACTGCAATATGTTGGCTGCCAAGCGCACCAACATAAAAAGTAGTTACTATGGAGAAAGTACAGTAGTGAGAGCAGAGACTGAGAGTGGAGAGATAGAAAAGGGGTGTAAGACAATATGGGAGTTACAGAAAGGGGATTTTGACAAAAATTAGGAAGAAGAAAATACAAAGAAAGAAATAAAGTTAGTAAACAGTGATAGAGATAAGAAAGTGTTGTTGGGGGGGGGGGTAGACTCACCAAAAACACTGATTGCCACCTAGAAAGCCTACAGTACTTGCCAGTAATAATAAGGTCTGTGTGTGTGTGTGTAAGGGTGTCAATGGGCCCCAGACATTGTTTAGGCATTACCTTCCAGCGTCTCAAGTGCATATAAGGGACCTTTACCTATTTTGCCACATCAAAGCTCCCATTCCACATTGAAAGGATCTGGCAGTGGTAAAGAATGCAAAGATTAACAGAAGACTTTGTGAACTTACTTCACTCACATTTATAGTGTTCCAAACATCATGTTTTTAAATTGTGAGTGTCCCACATTTTACCTACTTGTACCATGCTTTGAAATTTGTGCAGGCAATCAGACATACTCTGAAGTGAAGAGAACAGAGTAGAGTCACGGGTCAGATCCCACTCCTAAACATGGCGACAGTAACTATTGCCGAGGGCAGCTACGAGGATAAGTGAGTAGCTCCCTTTCATCAGAAACTTCCTTTAAAGGGTGGGATTGTGAACTTTATTTGGATACAGCCATTCAAATGTTCTCAGAGGTTATCAAATTGCCACAAAGTTTAGACCTGAATGTAAAAAAATAGCATTTGTCAATGTCGAATGCTCACCCCTTTCATTGCTGTTAAGGTGACCCAAGAAGACAGCAAAAACAGAGAATACTGGATGGGCAACTATGCACAACCAGTGTGTTCTGCCACAGAGGGGTTTTGATTCCCTCCAACCTCGAGAGTGATGCTCGAGATGTCCATGGGAATCAGAACCCCGAGGTGACAGAACACAGAGGTTGTGCATAAAGTTGCTCATCCTGTATTTTTTATAGTGTATAGCAGTATTATGTGAAATGTGTGCATAATTTGTGTTTTTTTCCTTTTTTATAATGAATCTGACTTGTAAAGTCTCTAGAAGTTCTAGAATACTGTCTTACCACAGAATTAAATAGAGGAAAGCAACAATGTGCTAGCATTCCAAGTGGTTCTGCTGCAGTAGTGACATCACTAATACAGCATAACATCATAATGATGTCACTACTGCAGCAGAACAAGCATATTCCAGGCATAGAATTCCATGCAAAACAGCATTCTACTGTACACTATAATACAGTTAACAATGTGTTTTAGGTCCCACTGCTTGGAGTACTATGCAGCCGTGGGTGTTACCTTTTTATAAAACTGGCACTGCTTGGAGGTCTTCATTGCAGGGAACAATCTAGTCACATTGTAAGTCAGCTTAATAGTTGATCAGAGATTGCATATACTGATGAATGAATGAGTCTGGAATGTTGGCCACAGGAGAATGAAAGAGGAAAAAAAACCTGCTAACAATGTGTTTAACATCCCACTATTTCTGGATCCTCTGTAACCCAAATAGGCTACCTCTCCCTGAAATTGCCACAGCTTGCCAAGTAATGTAGAGACTAGAGTGGGGGTCCAGCTTTTGATTAGAACCCTAGCTGAGGAGAAAGGGGTAGTATCTTTAGGTCCCTTGAGGAGGAGGGATATCACTTGCATCATGGCGGTCAGCTTCCTCTGTGTAGGGTCAGTTCTGCAAAATATTTATTGGTTGATATGTCATCTGGATGGGCCATGAGTGTTGCTACATTGTAGAGGAGCCTGATGTCACTGATTCTTGGGGGAGGCATTAATGTTGCTACATTCCAGTGACAGCAAGTATGCGGTGCATGGGCTCATGATGCTGTCAGTTTAATATCCAGGGGCAGGACAATGAAAATATGTAATTGTACATGCAACACTGAATACAGGTACTAGAAACCTGGAATATGGATAACAGTGTTTGCATACCTATTTGGCCATAACTGCCCCATTCTCAGAGTTAGGGAAGCAGAAGAATGAAGTGTCCCGATCATTGAGGATCCACCAAAACCCCAGCCCAAAAGACATAACACACATTCCCCAGCCAATGACACCTTCTAAACTGACCCTGACACTCTCATGCAATGGTGGAAGATGTGTAGGACTGTTATCTCCTGCAAGGGGCTTAAGCAGTCAAACCCACTGAGGACGCTGACCCTGGGACATCAGCTGACTAGCTGTCTGGACTGACCCCAGAAAGAGGGTGAGGAGATCATACAGTTCACTTGTATGGACAGCCAGCCCTGATCCTAGGTGGAAAAGGGACAATCTTAAAGTTGTCAAATACCTTGCTTGATAGTATCCAGTTTTGTCTTGCAGCCTGCATAATTTGCTGTACTTTAATAAACATTTAACTGACAGTTGTGTATCTAATTATTCAGTTTTTTTTTTCATTTTTTAGTCATCACTCAATTTTATGTTCATGGTTATTTTACTGACCACTGTGCCAATCACACAAGTGGATGGCTCATATTGTGATGTCACAGCAGTTATTACCTCAGTAGCTTCAATGAACAGTTCAAGGGGGAAAAAAAGAAATCTAGCACTTTACTTTTAGGTTCAATATATGCTACATTTTCATCTACAAAAGCTGCCATCACCTCACCGTGTACCTACATTTAATGAACTGTCATAGTGTTTATTTATTTAGTTTTTTTGACTGGGAAAGAGGATTAGACAATTGCTTGCCTATTTTCAGCCTCATCCTGGGAAGGGGGATACAGGTGTGGATGCCAGCTGGAACAGATTTTAAGCTGTTAGTGGTATTTTTAGTGAATGGGGAAAATTTGGCCAGGACACAGGAAATTCCTCTACTTTTTTTGAAAAGTGCCATGGGATCTTTATCATTCACTGAAACTACCACCAGAACAGGCAGATAGGACCTCGGTCTAATGTCTCACCCAAAAATCAGCACCTCAGGAATGTAGCAGCCCCCCTCATGCTGCACTACAGTATCAGTATTGGGATTTAACCTAAGTGCCTGGTTTGGGGAAATAAACCACAGCCTTCTGAACTTCCAGCTTCAGAGGCAAGAGTGCAACCTGCTGAGCCACTGATATCATTTTTAGTAGGCAGCACTGTGTAATGAACTGTCAGTCCACAGCTACCACACATTTTCTTTCTTTTTTTTTAAGATCCCACATTCCCTTCTGCCTCATACATACACACACACACACACACACACACACTCTATTAACATGAAGGAGGGACTGCTACACCACTGTTACTGTTTATGAGTAAAAACAGGAGGCTCTCAAGCTAACTAAGATGCTTAATCTGATGGTTGTTTGTACAGCACGTCTAATGTTTCATGCTGCACATAAGGAATGCACTCTAGAAACCAGTTCTCATACAATTGACAGAACACTAAATTGTCACTCATACCTGCACCATCATGTGACTAATTCGCATGTCATAAACTTAGCAGTCATTTCTCATTTTTAATAAATTTAGTTTATTATGATAGCATTGACTTACTTTCACTCCCCAAGGCTTGTCAACTCAAGCGTGAGTGATATTATGAACTTTCCTCTGACACAGCTAATAAATTGGAAGCATCAAACTAAATGAGCATACTGCCATTTTTATGTTTCTTTATCTTAAAAGTATGGTAATTTAGTAATGGATTGTCCATGTACTGCTATTCAGGGTTCAGCACTATACAAATGTCAGCAAGACTGTATATAGAAAACACTATAACTTTCTTTACATGGCAGTCAACATTTTATAAGCAATGTCCCAACCTTAGACATGCTGTAACAACAACAAAAGACATCAGTTGAACCTTTTAAATAGTATGTCAGCCTCCTGTTTTTTTAGACATAAAGCAGAGACAATGGCATTAATATATCAACAATTGTGCTCTCATGTTAAAGTTAATGTGTGTACAGTGCTTGTGTGGTGGGTCTGATTGGACTGTAAAAAAAAAATAGAAACGTGTAGTATACTGCAAAAGCAGTTTGATATGCCACAAAACATACGGACTACTGCTTTGTTCCTGTTCATGTGTTATCTTGCAACTGAGTAAAACCTAAACAGGTTTTAAAACTAGTATGATCAGAGCCAGATTTAGGGATATAGAGGCCTTACCCCAAGTCACACTTCAGTGGCCTCTACATATGCAGGACCAAAAATAGTCATGGCCAAAAAGGTGTCTAAAGATGACAAAGTTACTAACCATATATGGGCAAGAATTATCTCGACACAGTCCCATCCCCAACCCCCTTTCCATTCTATATAGTATTATATTTATTGTAGTGTATGTATTGGGGTAGTTGTTTTGCCAAGTCTTCCCTGAGGTCTTATCATTTAGCAACTATTATGTCTAAATGGGCTATGAGTTTTGTTGAACTGTTAGGTTTCATAATGTTTACATAGGGCTAGTGAGTTTGCCTGTCATGCCCCACAGTACTGGAACTCCTTCCCACTAGCCCTATGCCAATCCCCATCTCACACCTCTTTTAAGACTGGATTGCATAACCATCTCTTCACTTCCTGAAGTGCCCCTGTTTCAAACCCCCCTAGCTCATTTACCTTCCAGCCTCATCTCTCCATGCCACTTCTGTGATGCCCTGCAACTTGTATAGCACGTCCTCTACTTGTCTTGTCCCACCTCACACCCTCCCTCATCCCTAACCCTTTCCTGGCCACTTATTTCTATCTTCTTTACTCTCTTCCCTCCCTTATTCTTCCCCATACCAATGAATACAATAGGATTTACAATCTTTCTTTACTTTTCCTCAAATCGAACGATGTGTAGCCTTGTTTATTTTGAACTGTTTCTGTATGTTTTTGACACTGTTTTGAATACACCCTGTCTGCGAAAAAATGTAAACAGTAGCTAACTAGGGGGGTCCTTTTCCAGAAGTGTTTGTAGCAGCAGCAAGAAGCAGAGTGGTAGCAGGCAATGGAGGGGCAGCAATTGAAATATATAATACACAGTGCACCACTACTACACAGTGACAGCACCTAAACTCACTCTGTCACTTATAGTCTGCAAATGTTAAAATAATAAATAAAATAAATCACAGCCCAGAATGGAGTGACCTCGACTGCATGGAGTCGAACAATCTGGAGAGTCAGGTCGGAACAGGCAGCACTGCTGCAGCAGCCCTCAACTACTAAGTCATCGGATCAGATGGAGTTCAGTTGGCAGCATTGGCAGTTGGAAAACAGTCGAACTCTCTTGGACAGTCAGTTACCTTAAAAATTAACTTTCAAAAAATAGTCAGGAGGAGGACTGCACCAATAATAAGTGTGGGTAGGTGGCAGACAACTAGGCATAAGGTAAGGTCAGCATAAGGCAAGCTAGCAACTTAAAAAAACTTACAAGCAAGCTGTAGCACTTAACCCTCGCACTACCCTGCACACCAGCCTTAACCGAATCAGCCCACAGAAAAGAAATGTCTGTGCTCTGCCTGATGATTACTTACTTACTGTATATATTCTTTGTTAGTGCAAATAATGATGCCCCAACAAAGCAGTGGCTGCTTTCTTCTTTTCCGTCGCCCAGAAGAATTGCTAAAAGCTAAAATAATTGCAGGCGGCGGACAGCTGCTGTTACAGGCGTCGAGTCATGACACACAACACAGGAACTTCACTAACACATATTAGGATCGAAGAGCCCGATGGTCCCCCGATCAGTTATTCTTAAATCTCTCTGCCATTATTGTCATTATTAAAAGGTGCGACTATAAAGAGGTGACAAGTGTTGACCAGCGTTACCACCTCTTCACAGTTGCACCTTTTAACATGGCACTAAACAAAGTGATTTAAGAGTAACTGGTGGTAGAGGACCGTCAGACTCTTCGATCCTATTAAGTATACCTTGTCAGTGCCAGAAACTAACAGCTCTGCAGGAGGAAGATGGAAGGGAACAGTCAGACCTCATCATGGAGTAAACGCAATGTCTTACAAGTTATGAGGTGACAACTTACTGATGATGCTGTGACTGTCTATTATTTACGCTAGTTGAAAGGGCAGGAAACTGTTAGCGGGATGATCTCTGACTCCTCTGAATCTTTTGTTGTGTGGCAGCAGCTGTTGGAGGTGGGGCATCATCACTCCAAGCAGCACTGCCCCCCCCCACTGTCACTGTCTTGGGTTGGGAGGAAAAAATGTGATGGGACGAGCCATACCTTCACTGGACATCTGCACATAAAGTCCTTTTTCTGTGGCCCCCTGAAACTAATGGCCCTAGGCCATAGCATCATTGATGTAGCGGTAAATCAGCCCCCCCGAGTACAATTATCATAGGGGTAGTAGCAAGGGTCACATAACATAAAGCCGGGGGGGGGGGCATCCTTTCAAAAAGGGTGTCTCTTGCGTCTTGGCTTGGAAACTGGGATTTTTTTCTTTCCAAAATCATATTTGCACAATAAAACTGCAAAGAAAGCTGTTGTTGGGTAAGCCTGCAACCGCCAAGAGAGAGCAATAACCATCTGCCCCTGAAGTGAGGCAGATGTGTGTGTGAGGAAAAATGGATGGGTCGTTTTTTTGCAGAAATGCCTCCTTCCCTCCATCCCTCCAGCCTATAACTTACTGGTCAGCAGTGGCTGAAATTGACCGAAATAATCCACGTCAGTTTCTCCAGGCACTGACAAAATGGGAAATTGACTAAATTGCATTCCCCAGCGGCCCCAACCTGATCCCACCTGCTCTGCAGTAGCAGCATTCCAGGGTTGGCACCCAAAAATAAATATTGTTGCAGAGGAACAGGCCCAGACTTTAAATAATGCATCAGCTTGCAAGACTTGGCCCCTAGCAGCATCCTCATCCCAGTATTTCATTTGAAAATGTCTCGAGTCTTGTGTTTGTTTTGTTAGAGGGTGCGTGGATAACAAACTCCTCAGGGGATGGAAAAACCTGCAGATAAGTCAGTTGGGGACTCTTATTCTATCCCCTTTCATCTTCAAACCCAATCAGGCTGGGGCTGATCAAAGTCGTGGCTGGCCCCTCCCAATCAATGGCAACCCGCTGCTTCGCTCAGCTGTCAGTGAATAGATGATTTTTTGTGTTCACTTGTTATTTTAACTTTAATATATTGTAAGAAGTAGGAGACACACAGAATGCCACAATTCAGTGCCCTGGGGAGGTTATCCTGCTGGGATGCCCCCCCCCCAAAAAAAAGCTACTACCACAACCGCATGCACACTTCCAAAACAAATCTGCTGAGGATGAAGTACTGCTTACTGTATGATGACCTCCAGCAGCTATCTGAAATGAGCATGCATTGCAGGAAATACAATCTGGGAAATTGGGTGCTTCTCGGTTCGTTACTGCATGGAGAGAGCCCTGCTGCTGCTGAGAAAAAGAAAATTGCGAGGCAAGGTTCTCTCCGGAAAATTGATCACGGCTCTGAAATTAAGGTCTCTCCTCATCTCTGTGAGGTGGCTGAGATACCGAACAAAGAACCAGGCAATGCAACTGTAATTAGCTGCTGCAGTCAGGGACCGCACCGCAGAAAAAACAGCTGATTGCCTAGTGACAGGGCACTCCCTGATTGCAGCAGCTCACTTTGTTTGATCTAGTGGCCTGCTTATTAACTGCCATCATTGACAGTATGCTCCTGTATTGGCACAGCAGAGACCGGCCCAAAAATGGACTGCTGACGTTGGCCACAACATTGCCAGATGTCCACAACCTGCTTGTGAAGAAAGCTGAAGCAATGTGTTTCTTGCACATGTGTGCAAGCAAACACAAAAATGAGATAAAATTAATAGACATAATAAAAAGTAACACCTGTTCATGCCGAAAATCCTATTCCACATAAAGTAGATTCCATGATTAATACAAAGCAAAGCTCCATTAAATAATATTGGGTTGCAATATAATTTTGGCAGAAATGTTACTACTGTATATGGAATTTATCAGTTAGCAAGTCAGGAGAAATAATTTTCGTGAAAAATAATTTTAAAATTCAAAAACAATCTTGCTTCATGTTACAGGATGATATATAGTAAATCCCCCTTCCTCTGTGTTACATTGGCATAGCCTATGTCCCTGAATGTTTATTATAAAATGGGTAAAGAAAATGGATGAATGTGATTGGCTAAAAGGACCTCTGAGCCATGTCCTTATCATCGTGTATTTATGCCAACCGGCACTTTTCTCCTGAAGACAACCTAACAACAAAGAGAAATCATGAACCTGTCGAACCTGCAAACCAGTTTAAAAAGCGAGCACACACTGGGCAGCACCACCGTGAAATGCCCCAATGCTATAACAGCACACAAAAAGCCTCTCTAACCACAAAGCATATGAACATTAATTTCAATAAATTCATCCACAATGTTTGTATCTCTATGTTAACATAAAAAATATGTCACTCAAAGGCACCGCAACCGCTGAAACGGGAACTGCTCGTCGCACACAACTTTCTCTTTCACCACATGCTGCCTCCATTCTTGTCCCCCCCATTTCCCTTGCAGTCCTCAATATTTAAATTCCACAGCCCAAGAGCTGTCTACTGCGGGACACAGTCCTCTTTCAAGTGAGATGGCATCACACAGAAAAAAAGAATATAAATATAAAAACGAAAATGCCAACCCGGAAATGGCTCCATACGGTACCCAGCATGGGACAAACTCGTTGCAAGTTAACAAAACCATGCTCACCACAATATTAAAGCAAATACCAAAAAAACAAATAAAAAATAAAATAACAAACTGTCTCTTCATGACTGGATAGACAACACACACAGCTAGCGACAGTAGAAAGATGAGACCGAGCGAGTACTAGAGGCAAGCGTGAACATGTATTACCATAGCGACACTCGCTGTGACTCGCGCATAGTTCTCTGAACTGTGGACTCGCTCCCTCTTGGTTTTTGACTTACAGGCAGGTTTTCCAAAAAAAACAAGTAAAGCTAAGCAAAAAGAGACACATTTTTATTTTTTCAAACACGCACTACCTTACTTTAAATGAGTGGCACATCATCATGTTACTGTACTGCCAGCACTCGCCACGCCACATTATGTTTCAGCATTGATGAACCTCCTCCCTCACACCCTGTGGAAATGGTAGGATCATCCAGATACTTTTTGAATACATACTTTAACATTTATGTCAGGATCAGGTGTGTGGGTAGCTGGGAATGCAGTCAATGCAGTCAAAGATGGCAAGAGTAGGAGTGTGGGCAGCTGGAGCTCCACTCAAACACAATTACAGGGACTATTTTTTATTATTTTCTACTGACCGCTTTTATTTACTCTTTTTTTTTTACATACACTTTGTGTATGCATTCTTTCACTGAGGTCTTTGGGGGGTCATTACACACCTGGGGCGTGCTCTTATCAAGCCATAAACCACACCTCGTCGTGTCTTATTCCTTACATAATTCAAACCCAGGTTTGCTATTTATTTATTCTAGTTAACACAGTACTCTAACCACTGAGCTGGTTGAGCTGGTGCCACCAACTGCTAATACCAAATCGAGGTGTCAGTAAGCTGGGGAGGTGCAGTCAGTCACTAAGCAGGGAGGGACCTTGGGGTTATCATACTATAAGTGAACCAGTAGCTAATTCTGGGATTGAAACCAGTGCTAAAGCTCATTTAGTGCAATCGTTGTCTTCCTTCCTTCCTTGTTGTTTGTCCCTTTGCCATATCTTGCTTGTTTAGAATGTAAAAGGAATATTTTTCATTTTGCAGCCCTGGTCTTTTAATGATCAGGGAATCTCAGTCTCTGTAAGGAAACATTCTCTTTCTTGTTGTGGGGGTGCTATTCTACTTTCTCAAGTTCAAAATTGTATTCATTTTCCCTAAATACACCATACAGACTGCAGTGTTTTTTGAAGCAATCATGATCATCCATCCCCACCACAGATTCTTTTAACAATATAAGTGAACAGCTACCTGCCTTTCTACACTTTGAATGGAACTGTGAAGTGGTTTGTATATGAATGTGTTCAATGGTTACACCCTTTTGTTGAATCCTTCTGAAGCTGTTCCATTCACAGTTCCATTAAAATTGTGGAAAGGCAGGTAGCTGTTCACTAACATTGTCAAAAGAAACAGGATGGTCATGATTGCTTCAAAAAACACTGCAGTCTATAGGTTGAGAGGTTCGGCTAAGGAAATAAATTATTTTATTGCCTGAAATCTCTTTTGAGGGGCACAACTCATGTGGTAATAGTGGGTATGAAAGTAATACACTCCACTCCAGAGGATCAAATGAATCAATATTCCCTGCTCCCAGGTGTAGCTTGAAATAGCACTTGTCCCCAATAGAAATACATGCTGCAACAAAACAAGCTCCACTACTCCTCAACTCCTGTATTGGGGCCAGCACCCTTTCAGCTGTGTAGAAATGTTATACTTTGGTAGAGAACATAGTTACGCAGCATCCAGTAATGAGGTCACACCCACACATAAATAAAGCTGAATATTGCTTGTTTCATGTATTGATCCTTCATGACAAATCAATACAGCAAAAGTGTAGGACTTATGGACAGAATAGATGGGCCTAGTGGTCCTTGTCTGCCAACAATTTGCAAGATTCACAAAGAAAGCCAAAAATCCCACAGCTGTGGGAAAAAGGTCTGCAGCACTGCAGAAACGCAGTTGTTTGGTATTCTTAAAGAAAATTTGAGCAGGTGTGGAATTCCACAAAAATCCCCACAGCTGCGGAAATTCAGCAGGTGCTGGAAGTCCACAACTGCAGATCCACAGCTGCAGAAATGACTTAGGGTGCACAGCAACAGTGAACCCTAATGAGCTGGAGCAGCAGACTTTAACATACCTACCATAGCATGAAGCTGAAAGCACACACAAAGAGCCCAGCAACCAGTCCCTTAACTGGGACCACTGCAGCACCACAGGTACCAGCACTACCATGGCACCACCATGGCAGATTGTCACTGCTGGTCCTCCCTCCCTGGGGTGTTCCTGTAGCCTGCAGGGGTAGCATTTGCTGCAGACTGGTCAGGCTCTACTGCTTGTGAGGCTGCATCATGGGCTGCACTGGGTCTGGTGGTTGTTGCCTGTTGTCATTTCATGGCAATGTATGCTATTGTTGCTGTAACATCAGCCACTGCTATACTATCTGGGATGCTATTACCTGTGCCTCACCTCCACCATAATTGATTTCAATTGTTGGGGCACTACTGCAGTTTGCTGAGGGAGCGTTACACCTCACTTCAATGTGTGTAACATTTTGAGGGGCTGTACCTTACTTATCTCACACCTTTTTAATCCTCAGCTGCACTTTTTTCCACAGTCTGTAGTGTTTTTTCCCACAGCTGTGGAGGTTTTTGTGAATAGCACTCAGAGCAATCGCCCCTTTTTTCCGTAGCTAAGGCAGTTTTTGGGACTTAGGGAAAGTTTTGCACCTTCAAAAAGCTTTGTGGATCCAGCCCACTTTCTATGATTCTATGGGCAGGATTCACGAAGAAAGGCAAAAATCCTGCAGCTCCAGGAAAAAGGCCTGCAGCACTGCAGAAACACAGTTTTGTGATATTCATAAAGAAATTTTGAGCAGGTGCAGAATTCCATAAAATGCCTGCAGCTGAGAAAATTCAGCAGCTGCGGAAACTGAGCAAGTGCTGAAAATCCACAACTATGGATCCACAGCTGCAGAAATAACTGAGGCACAACAACAGTGAACCCAATTAGCTGGAACAGCAGACTTTAACATTGCTGTCATAGAATAAAGCTGAAAGCACCCACAAAGAGACCAGCAACCAGTACCTCAACTGGAACCACTATAGCACCACAGGTACCAGCAATACCATGGCACCACAGTGGCTGACTACCACTGCTGGTCCTCCCTCCCTGGGGTGTTCCTGTTGCCTACACTGCTGGCTGGTCAGGCTCTACTGCTTGTGAGGCAACATCATGGGCTGCACTGGGTCTGGTGGTTGTTGCCTGTTGCCATAGCATGGCAATGTGTGCTATTGTTGCTGTAACATCAGCCACTGCTATACTATCTGGGATGCTATTACCTGTGCTTCACCTCCACCTTAATTGATTCCAATTGTTGGGGCACTACCGCACTTTGCTGAGGGAGAGTTACACCTCATTCCACTGTATGTAACATTTTTTCCACAACTGTGGAAAAAAACTGGTTGTGAATAGCCTTTCAGGGGATGTGCCTTACTTATCTCACACCTTTCTTTCATTAGAGACTTCTGCAGCTGCACTTTTTTCCACATTCTGTAGTGGGTTTTTTTCTGCAGCAGTGGAGGGTTTTGTAAATAGCACTCAGTGAAAATTATCCCATTGTTTCCATAGCTATGGCAGTTTTGGGGACTTAGGGAAGGTTTTGCACCTTCAGAAAGCTTACTGAATCCAGCTCTGTTTTTATGTTTCACAACTACAAGCATAGGAAACTGCAAAATGATGTTTGTGCCAGAAACCACTATGTACTGTAGCTGTTTTTAAATCTGTTATCTAATAAAATGTTTTTGCTGCCACATACAGTATGTGAACCATTGAGCAGATGTTAATGCACACATGAGAAATCTCTGTATATACACAACACACACACACCAAAAAATCATAGACGAGTGTACACATTAGACTGTTTCTAAAATTATTTTGGTGCAGAATAAACTGTGTAAAAAATTCAGGGTTACCCATATGGTAAGGCGCACCAATAGGAGAAACAAAAACATGCTCATTGTTACAATCAACTGTAGGTCTCCTTACTAGGATTGAGGATGCCTTGGGGCCATAAGGGAACACGTGGGGGAAAATATAAAGTTATATTGTAGGTAAGTTGCTTGGGAAGGATTTGCAAACCAGTGGGCAAGCCTGGAATATTTTTTTTGCAGGCACTCATATACTTCACTGCTGCTCCTGGGTCTTTTCCCCTCAGTCCCGTGTGTTTTGCCTTACATACAACATACAAAGTTTTTTCCTTTTTGCTTAACTGTTAACATTAATTTTATTTCAGGTTACTGCATGCTAGCTTGCGTTTAAACTGTAATTAATTTTTATGCAGTAAAGTGGGGGGTTGGAGGAGGTGGGAAGGGATAGAAAGAATATGTATAACAATTGCTGGGTTTAAAATTTCCTGAAACTCACACTATAATCAAGTGGCACCATATCAAATTTCATTGTACGCTGTCAGGGTGGATAAAGAAGACTTAGCAAATTATGAAGAATGCAAAGTATAAGTAGAATGTATGTAGTCAGGTTCAGGTCCAGGTCTGGTTACCTACATTTCAGCCTGGACTTTTATACTTGGGACAAACCAATATTTAAAATATTTTAGATCACAAAAGCCACAATCACAGATGATTGTAGGATCCTGTAATTTCCCATATCTTTTTCTCAAAACATATATTTCAAATAATTAAAACCTGAAATAAGTAAAATGCCTTTTTATATGGAAAAGTTAAAGAGTTCAAGTAGGATTACAAATGGACTGTTGATTTACAATATGTTTGGCTGGCCATTTGCAATCCTTCTATGCCCTGACCTTGATTATTTCATTTTGGCAAGCTTGGGCATTAACTCTACCATTAATTTTACCCTGCATCAAAGCATGTTATGTACTATTGTTTAACTAACAACACAATGGAAAAAATATTGCATCTATGAAAGTGATGGTTTCTGCAGAGGTTAAACTCATCTAGCATGCCTGATGTCAGCAAGCTAGTCATTATTAGCTAACATTAATTTAGTAATGGTGTCATCCTCCTTCAAACAACTTCTATTGCAACATGCATCATAACTTTGGCATCATTTAAAGATGAATGCTCTATCTTTCACAGTTCAGCAGAGGGAGGTTTAATTTGCTGTCTTTCACTAGTCTTTGCTAATATGGAGATGGAGTTGTGCAGGGAAAGAAACGTAATTTATATCAGTTTGTCATGTTTTGTTTTTTATGAGTAGCTGCCCTGATTTCTCCATCTAGCTCTGGACTCCTTTAGTCAGCAAATGTCCTTTCTGCAGTACCAGCCTGTACCTGTCACCAGGTTATATCATAACACTTATTAATTATGTTATGTACTTAACCATCAAATTACACATGGTTATTTATTTAATTTATTTATTTTTCAAATTTTGTGATATAGTTAGCATGTGTGTTTTACAATACTAAGCTGGATGACTGAATTGACTGGACTTGACCACCGAAAAATACGTACTGTACAGTAGGAATATACTGTATACTGTGCAGTAGGCTAGTCAAAACATAAGGCATAATATAAAGAGTTTAATTAGTAATTCAATATGTAGATGTCTAAGCTGTGACTCTGATACTGTAATGTATAATTTCATTGATTACTAGAACTGGGAGAAATGTATTTGTACACCCTAGAATAATGAAGGATTTGATGCCATGTGGATGTAGTTTACAGAATGAAGCAATAATAGGTATTTGAAGGTTAAGGATCTATCGATTGAGGCTGAGATTACAGTAGTTGCACATGGCAACTTCATTATAACAGCAAGATAAAGACTAGACATGAGGAGAAAATTATTTTCTTGAGCAAGTGGTTAGATTGTAGAATTGTCAGGAGCAAATGTTATATCAGATAATTTAAGACATTCTTAAAGATCAGTGTGAAACATGGTGTGGTTTTCTTTATTTCACAGGTGTTTTTGCTGGCAGTTCCATAACACTGATGTTATGACCTGACATGGCAGTTGAAGTACTTGTTGATATCTCTGCAGGAGTGACGTTGAATGACTGAGTGCATGGAAAGTCCGCTGTTGGTATCAGGCAAACTTACTCCTCCCAATAGCTGATGTTTTTATTGCTGCCCTCCAATTGTGTTCAGAAAGTGTGTTTTTACGTTCACTTGCGCGCATGCGCAAGGAACGTCTTGGGAGAATGGGACACTTTGGAGGTGTGCCTGTTCTGTGCAATCCCCTGCTCTGTTGAGCAGGCGTGGTCAGCTCTACCTCCCCCCAAACAGCTTTCCCTACTGCCACACTGGGAGCCCACCCATCATGGCAAATGTCCCGTTGCTACGCCGACGGGGGTGCCTAACTTCGCTGCTCCATCGCCCCCTCAGCCATTCTTTCTGCCACGCTGGGAGCCCACCCCAGCATGGCAAACGCCCCGCTGGCCATCAATTCTAGAAAAAAAAACTGTAAATTAAAAACGTCCCACTCAGTCTCCTGCCCCTCCCCACACCCCCTCACCCCATACTTACCTCCGAGCTCGGTGCGATGATCATCGCAGACTGGGAACACATCTGCACTCTTCAAAGCCAACTACCAACTGAGGACATGCCGCAAGCTGTATAATGGGCTAGATGGGTTTTTTTTTTTTTAACTTTGTTGCATATCTCAGACATTTTTTGGAATTTATGCACCAAATTTTCAACATGGGGTTTTTGGGACCCCTTCTCATGAATTCTGTCACTGTCATGGCGTTATTTGGGCCTGAAGGATGATTTCGCAGTCACTGCACGAAATCACCTTTTGGGCCTGATTAATGAAACGACAGTGCCAGTGTTCATAAGGTGGGCTCTCAAAAAGCCTATTTTGAAAATTTACATAGAAACATAGAAACATAGAATTTGACGGCAGATAAGGACCGCTTGGCCCACCCAGTCTGCCCATTTCCCTACCTACTGGATAAGCTGCAGATCCTAGTTAACCAGCAGCCTACTTCTTCCTACCCCCACACCCCAGAATTGCCTTATGACTATCCCATGCATGCTTGAATTCCACCACTGATTTTGACTCCACAACCTCCGAAGGCCATTCCATGCCATCCACAACCCTCTCTGTGAAAAATACTTCCTAGAATTACCTCTGAGCCGCCCCCCTCTATCTTCAAATTGTGCCTCTTGTTCTTGCACACCTCTTTTTGAAAGATGCTACCCTCTTGGACTTTGTTGATTCCCTGAGGTACTTGAGAGTTTCTATCATGTCCCCCTCCTCCTTTCCCGAGGCTAACATGGCTCCTTAAGTCTCTTCATATGTCTCCGGTGCAGACCCTGCACCATTTTGTTGCCCTCCTCTGGACAGCTTCCATCCTGTCTATGTCTTTGGAGATTGGGTCTCCAGAACTGCACACAGTACTCCAGATGGGGTCTCACCAGCTGTCTGTACAGAGGGATAATAACTTCCTGTTTTCTACTGGTGATGCCTCTCCTATGCATCCCAGTATCCCCCAGCCCTCCTTGCTGCCTTCTCACATTGCTTGCCCACCTTTAGGTCATCTGATATGACTACCCCCAGGTCCCTTTCCATTTTGTTGTTGTTAGTATCTCATCCCCATTGTGTACTCTTTCCCTGGGTTTTGTTTCCCAGGTGCATTACCTTGCACTTCTTAGCATTGAATCTAAGCTGCCATACATTTGACCATTCCTCTAACCTTGCCAAGTCCCTTCTCATCCTTTCCACCCCACTGTGCATCAACTCTGTTGCAGATCTTAGTGTCATCTGCAAAGAGACATACTTTTTCTTCCAGTCCTTCTGCAATGTCGCTTATAAAGACATTGAAGAGGACTGGTCCTATTATTGAACCTCTGGGTACCCGCTAGTAACCCTCCTTTCTTCTGAGTGGACTCCATTTACTATTACTCTCTGTGTCCTATTCTCCAGCCAATTCTTTACCAAGGCTGTCATCTTGGGACCCACTCCCAGGCTGGCTAACTTATATATTAATCTTTTGTGTGGGACTGTGTCAAATGCCTTGCTAAAGTCTAGGTAGGCCATGTCCACAGCCCCTCCCTGATCTACTACTTTGGTCACCCAGTCAAAGAAATCTATCAGATTCATCTGGCATGACCTTCCACTGTGAATCCATGCTGCCTAGGGTCCTGTGCCCTCTGGCCTCTAGATACTCGACAATTCTTTCCTTTAGAAGTGATTCCATCATTTTCCCTATCACTGAGGTTAAACTAACAGGTCTATAGTTTCCTGCTTCTGCCTTGCTCCCACTTTTGTGAAGGGGAATCACATCTGCCCTCCTCCAGTCCTCGGGTACCACCCCATCCTCCCATGATTTGTTAAAGAGGGTAGTCAGTGGTGTCACTAGTTCTAACCTTAGTTCTTTTAGAATTCTGGGATGAATCCATCAGGCCCCATTGCTTTGTCCACCTTCAGTTTTAAGAGTTCTTTCAGAACCCTTTCTTCTGTAAATGGGCTGGTATCAACTTCTGTATCCAGAGTGTTACTACTGTTTGTTTTATGTACCTCCTCTTCCTTTGTAAATACTGAGCAAAAATATTTGTTTAGTATCTCTGCCTTTTCACATTCTCCCTCTGCCCACCCTCCCTCCCCTTTATTAAGCCTCACTATCCCTCCCTTGGTCTTATTTTGCTCCTGATGCACCTATAAAGGTTTTATCCCCTTTTAACTGAGTTGGCTATCTTTTCCTCAGTTTGGGCCTTTGCTGTTCTGACTGCCTTCCCAGCCTCCTTTTGCTTTAACTGATACAGTTCTCTGTCCTGCTCCTGCCACGATTCCTTGTACTTCCTGAATGCTTTTTCTCTTGAACCTTCACTGCCACTTCCTTTGAGAACCATAGTGGTTTTACATCGCCTTGTTTTGTTTATTTGCTTCACACAAAGGCTCATTACCTCTGTGATGGCAGTTTTATTATTCCCCATTGTTTTCCACCCTCCTTCCCGCCCATTTGCTAGTGCATTCCTTAGGCACTCACCCATTTTGGCAAAGTCAGCCCTCCTAAAGTCCAGTACTTTTGTCTTTGTATGGCTTGACTCTATTGCTGTGTTTATTGTGAACCATACTGTTCGATGGTCGCTAGTTCCCAGATGGCTACCCACTTCTACATCTGTGATCCTCTCCATCTCCATTTGAGAGTATCAAGTCTAATATTGCTCCCTCTCGAGTGGGCTCCAGTACTAGTTGTCTAAGGCATGCCCCCTGTAGGGCATCTAGAATAACTGCACTCTTCGAAGTGGCAGCTGCAACTGCACTCCAGTTAACATCTGGCATATTCAGATCACCCATCAGCAATATCTCCCCTTTTTCTGCCATTCTAAGTATACTTTCTATCATTTCCTTGTCCATTTCCTCCCCCTGAGAAGGGGGTCTGTATACAACCCCTGTGCGGATTGTGGTGCCATTGCCTGTCTCCAAATTTACCCACAGTGCTTCTTCTCCTCCCTGTTTACCCTTTTGTTCTGTTGCTTTTATTCCTTCCCTTATATGAAGAACTACTCCTCCCCCCTTTTACCCTCCCTGTCCCTCCTGTAGATAGTGTATCCTGGTATGTTTATGTCCCAGTCATGGTTTTGTGTGTACCTTGTTTCTGTGACTGCCACCTATTCAGATGTGGAAAATTCCTAAAATACTGTTTCTGACGTGCATTGCTGAGTTTCTATACAGGCTCAATAAGTTCACAATTTTCAATATTTTCACTCCAGATTTTCAACATTGCCATTTTACCACACCTTCTTATGAGTAGTACAGCTGTCATTTTTCACATCTCACCCAAAATGTGTTTCAGCCCATGTAGCACAAAATGGCACAGTCGGTGTATGAAATCAATGTATGGGACACATTAAGAAAATCACAGTGGCACTGTTCATGAGCAGAGGTCTTAAAATGGCTATGTTGAAAATTTGGTGAAAAAATTCCTAAAAATGACTGTTTTACGAGCGTGCGTTGCGCAGTTCCTACGCACGCTCATAAGTTTCCGAATTTTCAATATTTTCCTCCAGATTTTCAACATTGCCATTTTACCACATCCTCATGAACAGTACAGCTGTCATTTTTCGTATCTTGCCCAAAATGTGTTCGTCATGTAGCGCAGACAATGGTGCAGTAGGTGTGCGAAATCAATGTATGGGACGATTAAGAAAATCACAGTGACACTGTTCATTAGCAGAGGTCTTAAAATGGCTATGTTGAAAATCTGGTGAAAAAATTCCTAAAAATACTGTTTCAGGCGTCATTGGCAGTTCCGCATCGTCAGAAGTTTCCAAATTTTCGATATTTTCACTCCAGATTTTTAACATTGCCATTTTACCACACCTTATGAGCAGTATAGCTTTCATTTTCACATCCTGCCCAAAATGTGTTTCCTACCATGTAGCACACAATGGCGTAGTTCTGTGTGCTAAATTAATGTATGGACACATTAAGAAAATCACAGTGACACTGTTCATTAGCAGAGGTCTTAAAATGGCTATGTTGAAAATCTGGTGAAAAAATTCCTAAAAATAACTGTTTTACGAGCATGCGTTGCGCAGTTCCCACGCACGCTTGTAAGTTCGCGAATTTTCAATATTTGCACTCCAATGACTTCCAAATACCTAAACAGCACATAGAAGCAAGCAACATTCGGCATTGACAAATGCTTGTACTTCTTTGTCACTGATTTTTTTAAGCCATGTCCAAGTGCCAAATACCACTGCAAATACCTGCAAGCGAAAGGTTCGGCATTGACAAATGCTTGTTTTTTATAAGCCAGGTGTTACTACTGTCTTGCACCTTTCATTGAAGAGCTGTCATTTGACTCAGAGGCTGTCATTTGATTGTCAGTTCAAAGTGATACTTTTTTTCCTTTTTATTTACAGATTCTATTGTGTGGGTATGATTTCTACATGTCTGGCAGCTTAATTTCAGGTTCACAAATGTTAACCTGCTGTAGTAGTGGATCCCTACCCCAGTGTCAGAAGGTCTAAGCCTCACTCTCAGGTTCTTGGCAATAATGGGCATGCAAGGAATCACAGACATGTTGAATAAGAGTAATAAAGCTTGTTTATTACTACCAAAACAGAAAATTACAGTTGCCTTAAGCAGTTCTTACCATCAGGAACTGGGAGCCAATGCTAAGCATTCCCTATACCTCGAGGAATCTCTGTGTCTCCTGGGGTCTCCAAGGTAGAAGACATAATGTCTAACATTATATACCTAAGATAATTACCATGGTTACTGAATGATAGAAACATTTCTATTTAGAGAGATGAGCCCTATTAGCTAAATTAGAGGTGGCTCCTCAGTCCAAGATAACATTATACAATTTTGTTATAGTCATCACATTGTGGAAACAAAGAGGTACAGTTTGTACATAGCCATGTAGTAATACAAATCATCAGAAGATGGTAATGCATACATATCCTGACATTTATTCTTCTATGGTAGATGCTCATAGCCCTATATTTTAGTATAACATATGCCTAAATGCTAGCTTTCTGTGGAGTACCTCTGGGGGTACCAATTAGGGTGCAGGGACCTCATATAACATTCCTCCTCTTGTTGCCTCAGAAGAGGCAACTCAAGCAAGAGTAAGGCAGTGGAGAGAGAGAGGAGGGGTAGTTTACAGACCCAACGAGTGAGCCTTGTAAAGGAACCCCAGCTGCTCATGGTATTGGCATAATGTATGCTGCAGACAGCAAAGCAAAATAATAAGGAAAAATATTAACAATGCTTGTATAGTAACAAAACCTTTAAAGGTAATCTCCAACCAAGTGTTAGTAAGTGCACTATTTAAGTCACCACCATTAATAAGGATGTATCCAGCTTCATTGGTTTTGGAGGCATTATTGCTAATGTGGATAAGATGGGTATCCTTCCTGTCTAAAAGTGATTTTAATGTCAAAGTTAAAGGGTCAATGTGTACATTAAAATAGGGTAAGTACTCTGAAAGAGTAAGCAGATAATCGGGTTTACCATCAATGATATCAAGGTCCATAATGGGGACAGTGGTAATAACTGTGTGCCCAATAATAGTAGTCTGGGGAGGTACAAAGCAAAAGTTAGAATCATTAATAGAACAGGTCTTCTCACCATATGTAAAGTGTTTAAAGTTAGTTACCACCTCATGCATCTGATCATGATAGTGTGATATTGTCCCTGAATTTGTATCAGTAGCATGTTGGCTACTGTAGGTCCACCACGCAGCTGTGTGGTGCCAAAAAGTCAGTTCCAATTATAATAGGGTGATCATGCAATACCATCAGCTGAAAGGTGTGATATGCCTTCAGGTGTCCCAGTGCCACAGGTAGTGGCAGGGAACGGTATGCAGGTAACCTACGTCCGTCTATCCCAGACATAATGGTCCTCCATCCAGTAGACCAAGGTGATGTGTCTGGGCTGTCATCTTGTAATACAGACATAGCCAAGGCTGTATCCAGCAGTACTGTCAATAGGCGGCCCCAGACCTCAGCCTCTGTGCAGGGCCTTCCATTTGTATCTAAGACCAGCTTGTTTACAACATGGACTGGGGCCTGTAATTGTCAATCTGAATGAGTGGAAGCATGAGGAAGTTCCTGAAAGAGGGTCTGGGCCTGGTTCCTGTGAACCATCTCACCATTCTGTAGTGATGCTAAACAGGGAGCTGCTTCCAGGTTCAGGCCTGCAGGGACTGAGATCCTGGACTTCCTGTATCCACACGACCTGTGGAGGCCTGCTCTCCTGGACTGGTTGTATTGCAGCAAGGGCCCATACTGGAACAGTATCTGCTACGGAGTGCACTTTCCCAAGGAGGTCTCAGAGACTCCAGTTCTCATCAGCTATTTCCCTAAATGAAGGGACTGGTCTCTGTTGTTTACCTTTATTGTTCTTGTGATGTTTCTTATTCTTATGGTAGTTCCAGTTCCCACCCCAGGATTTTTGTTGCTGTTGTTGGGCCTGCTGGGGGTGTTGGTTATCTGCGGGGAGGGGCTGTTTCTCTTGGGCCTGCCCCTCCACTGTGTAGTGTATTGTGGCCTCCAGAATGGCTTTCACAGCAGCTACCTTCAGGGAGCCAGAGCCTGAGTCATGGATGTAGAGTTGATAGACTATCTCTGTTTTCTGAAGAATATTGGGAAACCTTTCTGTGTTAGGTTAGGTGGTTGGCTCTACCTTCTCTCTTACTGCAGGGATCATGTTCCTAAGGAACAAGGTCTTGTACTCATGGAGGACCGCTTCTGTGGCTTCTCCCGCAAGGTAGTTCCCTGCTTGTTAGGCCATCCAGAGCCTCAGGTGGAAGGCTGCTGGACCTTCCTTCACATTCTGCTTCACAGGGTATGCAAGCATCACTCCTGGGTTGTGTGCAGTGATGAGTTCAGATGCTACTTCATCAAAAGTGGCGTGGCTGTCCTGGCAGACAGCATTGGGGAGTTTTGCCCACAGGCCAGGATTGATGGTCTAGCATAGGATGTGGACTTGGTAGTCTGCAATGAGACTAAGCATTTCACATTTTGCATGCACCTTTTCCAAGTGGCAACTGAGGTTGTCAGACCGGCTCATCCGACCAATGATGTCAGCTATTTGCTGAACAGAGTGAGCCATTTGTAGGGGATTATTGGGATGATCGATTGGAGGTGGATTTCCTCAGGCACCCTGTAGTGCTGCCTGAGCTGCAGCTTCAGCCACAGTATGGACCATTCCCTTGTTAGTAGCAGCCTCCTGTAGCAGTTGCTTAATCTGGGTCAGGAGAACTCATTTATATCTTTCAGAGATGGTCACATTGCCTAAGGCATCTTCAATCATTTTCTCTATCTCCTGCTTATTGTCCACATTAATAACAGCAATCGGTTGGTCAGTTGGGACTAGGTCACATTGACACAAATAAATATACCCTTTTTTCACACAGCAGTCCATCTGAGGAGCGACCCACGTGTCCAGAAGAGGATGAAAAACCAGTAGAGGAGACAAGTCAAGGTGTTCTCTGTAGAGGGAGGCAGTATAATGCAGTGGTTTAAGGCTCTGCGCTGCAAATCTGGTAATATCCAACAGACCAGACCTGGGTTTGAATCCCACAGCTTTCACTTGCATACTGTGTGACCCTGAGCAAGTCACTTAACTTCCCTGTGCTCTCGGGTCACTCCTGTAAAAAAGCTTTCAGCTTAGTGTGCTACACCTGGTTAAACAACTAAAAAAAAAAGATGTCGTCATCAATTAGAAATGACCTTTAGCCAATGGGACTGTAACCTCTGAAGTCATAAATATCGATTGACTCTTACATACCCAATAAATAATTAAAGGCACTTCTTCTTCACTCAATGAATAATTCCCCCATGGAACACTTTACCCAAATCGGTAGTAGTTTGTAACAGCTACACAGAATTTAAATACAATCTGGACCAATATCTATTGATCAAGGCACAATGAACCTGCTTGGCTGGAGATGCACATATATGGGCCTCGGCTTTCTGTGTATTCACCCCTTTTAGTATGAATCTTAGTATAAGGTGTCCAATGGAGTGTGCGGATGCTAGTTTATCAGCTATAGCTGTAGTAGGATCAAAACGTGGTAGAGAAACAGTGAAAGACATAAACATCGTATCCTTAGTGGAACATTTCTTAGAAGTAAAACAGGGACCAGTATTAGGGTGCCTGGTCATGAATCCTAAATTTCTAGTAGTAGAAATAGGAATTGTCAGAGACTGTAATATACACATGGTAACATAGTTAAGGGATTTGCACTGAGGACAGTACCATTTAGAAATGCATCTAACATGTATGATAACAGGGATTCTGCTGGGTTCCAGATCATGGAAGAGGTTGTTGATGGTTGTGATACTATGTGATCCATAGGCGGAGCATAATATTTCATGGGAAATATATTGCTTTTCTGCTTCTTTATTGTTTTGTGCAATGAGGGCATAATCTTATCTTTAGAATCTGTAAATGCCTTAGCAATGTTGTGCATATTGTAAACGGTATATCTTTCTTCCTCACTAAGGCCATCCACACCATGCAATAATGGGGGTATGATGTCATTGATCATACCAGTTTCAAACTTCTGTAAATATGCTTTAATAGTAACAATGTTCACTTTATTCTAGATAGACATTGTAGTACCAAAGACACCAGTGAGGGTACCTCTGGCACCAGTGACATCAGATGTGTCACGTGTGCTTCTTTTATGACTTTGATCATCTGTTTTAGGTTCTTTCTTAAAATTGTCTGTATGCTTGGTAGTACGTACCCTGGCAATAGAGTCTTGGTTGCGAATCTAAAAAGCTGTAAGCTATCAAGAAACAGAGTACTATAAAACAATGATGTATTAGTAGTATGACACATACCAAATTCTTTCAAATTCCAGTAAGTAAAGTTAAATAAAACAGATAAATGCATATACTGTAAGTTGTTAATTAATGAGCCAGGTAAAGCAGTGGCTGTGAGACCACTATGAGGACCAGGAGTTTGCTTTGGACATTCCAAAAGCTGTTTCTCAGTAGGGAGTAACACAGAAATACATGGCAGCTGAGGCCATGTTGTGTACAGTACAAAATTTCCTGGCAGAATCTTTAGACAATGAATCACAATATGATGGGTCAATTAAGGCAATGATAGTATAAAAAACAGAATGTCTATGAGAGGTCTGGTGGAAGTACAAAGTACCATTTAGGGATAATTTTGCATTGGGCCATCCATGGAACATTCCCATGGAGAGTTTGGCCACGGGGAGTATTTGTCCTTGAGACTTGGTTTGCCACTCAATTTGTGGGGTAGATTTATCAGGAGCAACAACTGAGGCAGTGAGGTAGGCATCTGAATCTTCCTGGACAGTAATCAAATTTTTGGGAATATTGATGGAGACCCCCTCTGGGGTAGTTGCAGGTGGATCAAGGTGAGGAAGGAGGTGCTTTACTGTGCCTTGGATGCAGGGGATAACTTCTGAGATGAGGAGAAAATGGAACAAGATAGCCATCTTTTCAGAGTATCTGAAAAGGAAAATCAGACATTAGCAAATTAATACTATTCCACCCAATTGGGAGAGGAAAAGAAATTATAGTCCGTTATACAGTTTCAACTGGTTTGCATGTAACCATTCATCAACCAGTTTGTTGCTTTGCATGAGTCTAACCTGATAGACTGCTGTACTGAGCTTGTTGATAATTGGGTAGGGTCCTTCCTACTCATTGGAGAAGGATTGTGTTGGATGTGCAAATCTGAGAACCATTGCCTGATCTCCAACTTGCCAATCCACTTCTTGTGCATGTTTGTCAGACTGAATTTTGGACTGTTTCTGGGCCTTCCCCACGCAGTTGGCAGCATACAAATGAGTGTGCATGAGGTCTTTTCTGAGTTTTCCTACATATTGGTCCACAAAGACATGGTCTGCGGAAGGGGTGTGCATGTCAAACAACAGGTTTTCAGGTAATCTTATATTTCTACCAGTCATCATGTCAAAGGGTGTCAGCTGGGTGATGGCTGAGGGTGTGCGCCTAATTGCCATAAGGAGTAACAGCAGTAGGGAATCCCAATCCTTGGGATTGTCCTAAATGAATTTGGAAAGCATTTGCTTAATCCATCTGTTGGCCCTCTCTACTAGACCTGATGATTGTGGGTGATATGGTATGTGTAACTTCTGATGAGCTCCAAGGAGTTCAAGGGCTTCTCTCATCAACTCACCTATAAAACTAATTCCTTTGTCTGAGTCTACCTTAAGAGGTAGGCCCCACCTGGAGAAAATCTGTTCCACCAGGATTTTGGCAGTGATTTTCACAGTGCATGTCTTAGTGGGGAAAGCTTCAACCCACTTTGAAAAGAGATCACTTACCACAAGGGCATATTTGTTGTTTCTGCTGGTATTGGTTAGGGGACCAATACAATCAATCTGTATGGCATGCCAAGGGCCAGAATGCCATTGTGGTAGTAGTTTAGCATTTCATTTGGTAGGGATGGGGTCATTTTGCACACAAACAACGCAGTCATCTATGTACTGTTTAACATCTTTGGTGACACCAGGCAGTGGTCTTAAACCTTTGGAGTGAGTTTTCCACTCTCTGGTCTCTACCAGTGGGAGTCTCATGCACTTGGAGCAACAATCTGGATGTGAGATGATGGGGGTTCACCCACAATTTGGTGGGGGTGTCATCTGGCTGGTACCAAATGAGCTTGTCATCCGGGGACAGGTGTAACTTACCTTCATTCCTTTGGTTGGGGTCATGGGTAGGTAAGGTCTTCTCAATACCTTTGTCCAGGAATCTGAACACATCTTTGAGTTCAGAGTCAGCATGCTGGGTGTCTGACAAATTCAAGGGGGAGAAGGGTTCAGGTTTCTTCCTGACAGCTGCTATGCGTACAGCCACTTTGGCCTGTGGATGGTCCAACATCCAGGCACCACCCTGGGCCCACTCCTTTGCAAGGGTGTCAGCAGTGTCACTGAAGGCATGATAGGGATCATGTACAGAGTGGATATTAACCTTATGTACTTAGATTTTGTGTGCAAATTTCTGTGCCAGTGAATGGATGCATATTACCAGTTCCTTGTGTTTCACCTGGGTGCCATCAGAAGAGATAAAGGAGTTATTCTGCCAGAAAGGAAGAAATTCTGTAAGACAGCAACAAAACCAGTTAGAGTCTGTGAAAATGTTGCTATCCTCAGTTCCATGCTGGATGAACTCAAGGGCACAGGCCACCCTGCCATTTCCACATACTGTGAGGATGCCAAAATGCAACGTTTGGAAATCTTAACAGTGTTGCCAAAACAGTAAATTACTAATATGTCCATTCCTTCTGTCTGTTCTCCCTGATAATAGGAAGCTGATCTGTCTGTGAAGACACAACACAATGAGGTGTTCTCAAGTAGATGTGGTGTAGCAGGAAGGAAAGGACCTGGATCTGGTAGATCCGGTGGTTGCAGTGTACAGTCATGGGTTTCTCCTTGAAAGAGGAGACCATGCACCAGCATGGATGGTATTTTGGTTGGCTGGACCTAAATGTCTCTGTCCTGGAGAAGGAGGGACCAGTGTGTCAGTCTGGTATTGGAGACTGACCCATCCTTCACTCTATCTGAAAGCAAAAAGGTTGTTGGGGTGTGGTTTGTATTAATGATCAGTGGGGAGTACCGAACGATATACACAGAGTACTTGACAGCCCAATAGGTTTCTAGAAGGTTACTTTCACAAAGGCTGTACTTCTGTTCCACTAGGGTCAAGAACTGTGATGCATATTCAATAGTCTCAGGGTGCCATGGATCTTCTAGGCCAGCACTGCAGACATAGCAATGTCAGAGGTGACAGATTCCAGATGGAATGGCAAGGATGGATTAGGGTTCACCAGAGCTGGAACTGAGGCCAAGGCCTGCTTCAGTGATGTCATACCATGGGTATGAATGGGGCCCCAAGTCCAGGGGACATCCTTTTTCACTAGTTAATACAGCAGGGCAGCCTTCTGAACAAAATCACAATAAAATCTCTAGAATAACTCACCATACCTAGAAACCTTCTAAAGGTGGCAATACTGGTGGGCAGTGGCAAATCTTGCAATCCTTGTATCTTCCTCTAGGTAGAGATTCAGCCTTGATCTGTTATTCTCAGGCCTAGAAAGAGTACCTCTTTCTGACAGAGCTATGCTTTTGCTGGGTTGCATTTGAGGCCTGCCCTCTGGATGAGGGTCAGTAGTTCCTCTAAGAGATCCAGAAGTTGTTCCTGTGTGGCTGTGGCCAACAACAGGTTGTCCACATACTTCAAGAGACACTGTGACATAGAGAAACCCTCAAGGGCATCCATCATGTGCAGATGGAACAGGGGGGCTGTTATGGAAACCCTGGGGTAAGCAGGTCCATGTGTACTGCCTGCCCTCAAAGGTGAAGGTGAACTTATATTGACATTTGAGGCCAATGGCAGTGACCAAAAACCATTGAAGATGTCCAGGGCACTAAACCATTGTTGGTCAGGGGTCAGTAGTCGCAGCAGGTCTGGTGCTGATGCTACAGTTGTGGTGCAACAGGGGTGACCTGGTTTAGTCTCCTGTAGTCAATAATAAATCTCCAGGCACCTGTGGGTTTTTTCACAGGCCACACTGGGGAATTGGCAGTGGAAACACATGTCCTGATTACACCTTGGTTGAGGAGTGATTTAACTGTTTCCCTAAGAGAAGGCGAGGACTCAGATGGGAAGGGGTATTGCCATTGCCTCTCATGAGCTGGGCCTGTCACTTCAATGACAGTGTGCATCCTGCCACAGTCATGCTTGCTAGTGGCAAAAGCCTCCAAATGCCTTTGTAGACTGGGAAGGAGCTTTGGGAAAAGCTCATGGTTCTTAAACAAATCTGTGACATCATGATCTTTGTTGTTTGCGGAAATTGTCGCAATCACATGTGAGTCAGAGATCATGATGGTGTGATATTTTCCCTGAATTTGTATCAGTAGCATGTTGGCTAGGTCCACCACACAGACGTGTGGTGCCAAAAAGTCAGTTCTGATTATACTAGGGTGATCATGCAATACCATCAGCTGAAAGATGCAATACGCCTTCAGGTGTCCCAGTGTCACAGGTAGTGGCAGAGAGCGGTATGCAGGTAACCTAGTTCTGTCTACCCCAGACATATTGGTCCTCCATCCAGTAGACCAAGGTGATGTGTCTGGACTGTCATCATGTAATACAGACACAGCCACGCCTGCATCTAGCAGTACTGTCAGTAGGTCCCCAACCTCGGCCTCTGTGCAGGGCCTTCCATTTGTATCAAAGACCAGCTTGTTTACAATATGGACTGGGGCCTGTCATTGTCAATCTGTACCAGTGGAAGCATGGGGAAGCTCATGAAAGAGGGTCTGGGCCTGGTTCCTGTGAACCATCTCACCATGCTGTGCTGATGCTATAAAGGGAGCCTCTTCTGGGTCAGGCTTGGAGGGTCCTGAGAGCCTGGACTTCCCATATCCCCACAGCCTGTGGAGGCCTGCTCTCCTGGTTGTATTGCAGCAAGGGCCCGTACTGGAACAGCGTCCATTACGGAGTGCACATTCCCAAGGAGGTCTTGGAGACTCCAGTTCTCATTGACTATTTCCCTGTATGAAGGGCCTGTTCTCTGTTGTTTACCTTTATTGTTCTTGTGGTGTTTCTTATTCTTATGGTAGTTCCGGTTCCCACCCCGGGATTGCTGTTGTTGTTGCTGGGCCTGCTGGGGGTGTTGGTTATCTGCTGGGAGAGGTTGTTTCTTTTGGGCCTGCTCTCTACTGTGTAGTGCGTCATGGCCTCCAGAATGGTTCCACAGCAGCTACCTTCTTGGAGCCGGAGCATGGGTCACAGATGTAGAGTTGTTAGACTCCCTGTTTTCTGAAGAATATCGGCAAACCGTTATGTGTTGGGATAGGTGGTTGGCTCTATCTTCTCTTTTACTGCAGAGATCATGTTACTAAGGAACAGGTGTTGTACTCAGTGAGGTCTGCATCTGCTGCTTGTCCAGCAAGGTGCTTCCCTGCTTGGTAGGCCATTCAGAGCCACTGATGGAAGGTAGCTGGACTTTCCTTCATATTCTGTTTCACAGGGTGTGCGAGCATCACTCCTACCACACCTAGGTTGTGTGCAGTGATGAGTTCAAATGATATTTCATCAAAGGTGTAATGTCAGTCCTGGCGGACAGCATCGGGAGTTTCATCCACAGGCCAGGATCGATGGTCTGGCATATGATCAGGACCTGGTAGCCTGCAATGAGACTAAGCATTTCACATTTTGCACACACCTTTTCCAAGTGGCATCTGAGGTTGTCAAATGGGCTCATCTGACTAATGCTGTCAGCTATTTACTAAACAGATTGAGCCATTTGTAGGGGACTATTGGGATGATCGATCAGAGGTAGATTTCCTCAGGTGCCCTGTAGGGCTGCCTGAGCTGCAGCTTCAGCCACAGTGTGGGCCATTCCCTCCTTAGTAGCAGCCTCCTGTAACAACTGCTTAATCTGGGTCTGGAGAACCTATTTATTTTTCTGGGGATAGTCACATTGCCTAAGGCATCTTCAATCATCTTCTCTGTCTCCTGCTTATTGGCCACATTAATAACGGTGATCGGTGGTGCTGTTGTGACTAGGCCTCAGCCTGCTCCCCCCATCATGGGGATCACCATGTTGGCATCACCCATGAGGAGCGTCATGCCATTGATGATGTAGGGACTTGGTGTCATGTGATGGGGTCCACTATGTTTTGGATAGTGGGGAGGGGTTTCTGGACCATAGTAGGGGTGTGACTGGGCATTATACCTTGAGATGTCATCATCTGACTCCTTCTCCTCAGATGACATCAACAAGGCAGGGGCTATACATCCCATCACCTTGACGTGACCAGCCAGCACCTCTCACTGATGGTGCAGTTTCACAATTTTATATTCACAATCCTCATGACTCACTTTTGCAACATTCTGATCCACATTATCCTACATCTGCTTCTGTAACACTCTATACACGGTGCTCAATTCACAATTGTCCTAGTAGTTACTCCGAAGTCATTACATACCTGGTTTATCTCATTCTGTAACTCTCCCTACTCCTAATGCATCTGATCATTCCCTCTACTTAACAAGTCACACATTTGCAAAGCCTGCCCCTTATCCTGTCTCAAACTTTCACACTCTTGCTTCAACATACAAAGTTCCTGCTCAGTTGCCTGAGCAGAATGATGCAAAAAGGAATCCTTTTCATTCTGCAGAGTTTGGAGCTCAGATTCCAAATCTTGTTCATGTCTTACACATTCAGTTTCCTGCAATCCCATCTCCTGCTTAAGAGATGAGATTTGCAGTTCAAGTGTTTGAAACCTTGCTTCAGAGGCTTCCAAAGTAGCATAGAGAGCCATGACCAACAGCCCTTTCACTTCTCACTTTCTGGCTGTTTGTCTTGTGTTTGAGTACTGAGTTGAAATCCCCAGTATGGGGTTTTTGGATTGACTTGTGTCCCACGCAAAGTCAACCCATCCTCCATGGGAGGCAAGGAAGTTTGAGACATTGAACCTCAGGTCTGTGCAGATATTTGTTACAGTGGCCATTGTGTGGGAGGGAATGAAAAATCAAACTGTGATCAGTTGTTTTAAATATATTACACTGCAACATGGCCCAGTATGGTCATTGTTCCATTGCAAATGTGCCTTGGTTACATGCTACTATGTTGTTAAATATTGTAGCAACTTATCAAATGCAAGCTCAAGACCCTATAGCTGGGCAGGAAACTGTTCCACACCAAGGGATGTTCTTCTCTAAACACTCTAAGCAGGATATGAGTATAACAGGCCTGGAGGGTGCATATTAGGTTCATTTGGATCAGGTACAGTGTGCTAATCTGAAATAAAAAAATATATACAACAAATTAAATAACATATTAATTAGCCGGCCTGGTGGCACTGAGGGTTGAGGCGCTGGACGCCACACCTCGCGTCATGCCAGCGACCCAGGTTCGGGAACAAGCTGGGGATCGGCAGGGAGGGAGTAGGATCGAGCGTCTGAAGGACAGCTCTCCTCTCCCTGAGGGGGGGATCCAGGGGCATCCCGGTGCAGGAGAGACCCCCGGTGGAGACCGGAGGTACTTCTGCTGCTGGGAGCACAAGCATAGTCAGAGGCAGACGCCTGGCCAGAACGTGGGCGGACGCGTGCACGTTCATGGCCATTGGCGTCAATGCACGCCTGTCAACTTTGGGGTGGAAAAGTGGAAAAAGGAGGACACTGGTCGCGGCAGCATGATGGCCATCTCCATGCAGACCCTCCTGGCACCTGGGTGCGTGGCATTACTGGATCTGGAATGGGTGGGTTGAGTTCCGGAGGGAGTGCTCCCCACCCCCTGCCGTGGGGGGTAAGCCGCGGAGGTAGCCGCGGGGCCTAATGAGGTTGCTGGGAGATAGTCCAAGGGGACAGGCAGCCGGACAGACCTGTGGGTGAGACCAGGACGTGGAAGGTAGGCAGATCAGTGGCCCTGGGGGATAAAGAAAGAAGCAAAAAAAAAAATAACATATTAATTATTTTCAAAATCAACAAGCTGAAATGTGTTAAAACCCATGCTACATGGTATTGGTGACTTATCCATGGAAAAAAGGTTCACAATGTATAACATGTACACTACTGCACATTTATTTAATAACACACAGGCCAACATTAGGCCAAACAGCAACACATAGCCAGGGAAATAATCTGTGCCACCTATGGTGGCTATGTTTTGACCACTGTCACTAACCTCTTTCATGACCTGGAAGCAGGGCATATCCCTAATATTGTCAAGGACTCACGGATGGCCAAATGGTATTGCCCTCTTTGCCAGACATCGACCTACACTAACAAGTGTTTGGCCAAGTCCATCACTTTTCTTTCACAACTACCAGAAACCTAGGCTATGTCATACTACACTCTAATCAAGGACATGCTCTTCATCTTGCCATTGTTTCATCCAAAAAGCCATGTGTGTTTCATTTACTGTGTCTTTACCAGTGTTTAAGAAGAAATCCTCAGTTTTCAACAGACTGGCACATGTACACTCTGTAGGATACCTAGAAGATGACACCTACAAGAAATGTGTCAACCTTCCTCCACTGCTGGTGTTTCACTTTCATCTACAAGCCTGGCTTGTGTCTCATACAAACTAAGGGCTATTGATACCTGTGCAGGTGTGATGTTTTTGATGTAGCTACGCTGGTGCGTGGCTACGCCATTGACGGACTCAGTGAGCAAAATGTTACTGCACCTCCTGAAAATGCCACTGAAACAATAAATGCAACTGAACAGAACCAAGCAACCAGCAGCTAGCAACATGGATATCTCCAGATCTTCACCTCTGTCATGTGTACAGTACAATGTACCAAGTTGCATTTGGACAAGTCAAAATAACATACAATATGGATGGACAATATAATGTTGTGATAAGCATCAAGAACTTTTCTTATTGACATCTCCCTTGTGGTGTTGATATTCTTAATTTCTGCTTTGTACCTCATAAACAAACCATTCTTGGTCAATCCATGATCACCCCCTGCCCACTCCTGAACAGGACTACTTTGACAGTGATCCTGGCTATCTTTCGTTTTTGCAATTCAAAATTTATTGAATTTTTGAAATTACAAACACATAAACATACTGTATCAATTCGATAACAGCAATAAGTTAAACAGCAATATACCTGTATAAGTACTGAAACATTAGAAAATACTTATAGGCTAAAATCTAATGGATGGTAAATAATAAGATAAGGAAGAAAAAAATAAGAATTACATTTCATTACAAACTGGTCAAGTTGAATTAGAAATGTAAAACCTGGATAAACAACAGATCACTGTATCTTAATAATGCTTCAGAGTAAATTGGATTGTGACCCTGATGATCTGAATGCTATAGACCAGTACATACCAGTTTTTAAGAAAGTAAGTAGGTAGTAAGTGTTTATTTGAATTTGGTGCCTAATAATGGACATTCTGGGTGCCATTACATATAAGAGCAGGATTGTGGCAGCATACAATAATAATACAATTTCAATACACTAATACCAAAATAAAATTAATAACTTAAGCAAAAATTGTAAAAGCCCTTACAGAAATATAAGTGTGCTGCATTCATTCAGAATGCATGCCACATGCTTAATTGAGCAAAGTTTGCATGTGGTTCATGTATACAAAGTGAACCTATGCAAACCAGGTCTAAAAGGCAACTCAGGTTCGCATACTGCAAGCTTGACTTGTGCATAGCAGGTCAGCTGGTGGGAATGTCTTCTAAAAATCACATCAGGTTTACATGTTGCTTGCTTGACATGAGTGCAGCAGTTAAGCTGGAGTGAACATCATTTAAAAATCACATCAGGTTCACATGCTGCATGCTTGCCATGTGTGCAGCAAATAAGCTGGTGCAAATCTCATCTAAAAAACATATCAGGTTCTACTTCTCATACTACTGCTAGCAACTAGAGCCATTAAAATACATTTGTCATTGATCTCCCATTCAAATTCAGTAAACTTATTAATTCTGATCCTTTTGCAAGTTGTTTAATGGCATTTGATTTTTGCCATTAAATTTCCAATAATTTGTAAAGTATTGTTTGCTTAATGTATTAAATGCCTAGGATATAGTCAGCCGGCATCCCCATCCCAGATGTGCGAAGAGGGGCCTCTGTGTTGTGAAGCCTGACCTTTTTGTTTTAGGCCATGCAAATCCACTTAAGCACATTTAGTGCTACATATATGTTTCTCCATGACTGTTATGACTCACTCACTTTCCCTTTGTCATTCTGTATGCAGCATATGCTGTACACTATGGCCATGCTCAGCACTCTTTGTGCTGAGTAGGGTCTTGGAAGCATACACCATACCTCAGATTTTGTCACTGAAATGAGGGACATGGACACTCAAAACAAGGGACAATGAGGACACTAACCCTCATGATGATGAGGACACATCCTGAAACATGGCAACATAGTATCTCAGAACACAACAAGAACCATTATATTTACTTGTACTGATACTAGCACCTGAAAATGACTTTCACCCATATAGCAGGGGCGTTCCCCCCTGCATTTGTGCCTAGGTTGTTCTTATGAATCAGAAATAATGGCATGAAATTTGGATTTAATCTTTTGCACAATAAGTGCCCCTCCCTGGCCTGCATGAGCTCATGCAGCACGTGCACTCCTGACTCAACTATGTCTGTATTGTGTTGTTGACTGTCTCTACCTATTAGAGGTGACACCATGACACATGATGTGAAGGTGCTCCACCCAAGCAGGACCACATGAGTCACGTGAGTGAGACACTGTTTTTCCCAACACAGAGTAGACAGGCTGCACACTGAAGCTTAGAGGAGTCTGTAAGCCCTAAACTCTAAATAGCAGTGTTGTGGCATCATATTTTTGTTGGTCCACTCTTAGTGAGTTTCCATCTCCCTTGGTGCCTGAAGGGGAAGAGCATGAGCTAGAAGCTAACTCAAGACAAGGCTACCTACTTACTCAACTAGGCTCACCTCACAAAAAACAGCACAAAACCCCCACGGCAGAAAGCTAGGCCTAGCAGTAGCAGTGCCAGAGGTGTGGACAGCCTTCACAGACCTTGATCAATACAGTGCAGCAGCAGCCAGGCAAGAAGCAAGCAACACAGGTTGGGTGGGTTCAGTTGGTGAGGTGACTTGGTCACAGACCACTCTGGGGGACCTGGGATGGTTGGGTCTAGCATCCTACTTCTGGCAGAAGGACAGAGGAGAAGCAGACTGAAAATTGGGTTGGTGGCACACTGAGCTGGGCTGCAGGTTCTGTCTAGATGGCTGGGTAAGTAAAAGTAATTTTTTTTTAAAGAGGGATTGGGGAAGGAGGAAGGACTGAAATATTGATATGTTTTTCACGTTTCTGTGCCTTTGGGTGGCTTCATGACCCATATTAGATGAGTATTTAATGGAATGAACTCAGGGAGAGAAAAACAAAGTTTGTTTGGGGGGGCTCAGAACTTCAGCAAGGAAACAAAATTGGTTAGTAACTGGGAGGGGTAAGCCTAAATCTGATGCCCTGCTCTGGGGTATAAACAGATGAATCTTATACATTTGAATTTTTCCTGCTTTGCATATCACTTTTCAGTCACAACAAATAAATTTGATCTTTTAGAGACATTCCAGACATTCTACAGCTTGCCACCAAGGGCTAACTAGCATATGGCCTCCACTATTTGTTGGCTCCACCCAGCTGAAATGTGAAATGGTGACCCTGCCAAAAAGTGTAAATTTACAGGACATCCTCTGTGTGAGCAGCATGTTTCCCATGGGGGACGGATGAGAAGCAGAGTAGTTTTCAGAGGTAAAATGAAGGCTGTCCCTTGCATTCAGGGACAGTTGAGCGGTATGGTATACATAGACTATTGGAAACCCATTATAGTCAGGCTTATGCCTCCCCTCCTCCAGTGAAGCTGACCTCAACATCTCCATGTTCAACACATTATGACATAGGGCAAGGGAGACTGCAGGGGTGTGCACCATTGAAATGAATGCGGGTATTTTTTTATTACTATTTTATACATTATTGATGGAGAGTTGTAGATTAATGAAGGCCACTGCTTGACTAACAAGGGTCTTGTTAGTAGCACAGTGGCCTTCATTATTCTCCAACTCACCATCATAATGTATAAAATAGTAATAACAAATAACTCCATTCATTTCAAGAGGTACGCCCCAACATTCTGACCCATGGACATCATCTCTTAAAGACTCCTGCCTCTCGCTCCCTAGTAAACAGGTTAGAGACTCTTGACTTATATTTATACTTGGTGGGTTGTCTGTAGCAGCATGGCCACATCTGCTGCAGTGTGTATGCATGGGTGGGGGGACTGGCCATGTGGGTGCCTATGAAGTTATTGCTACTTTTGTGTTCACCCCGTAAAGCCTGTTTGCGTGGAAGCATTCAAACCTATGGAGAGAAAATAGTAAGTGTACAGGCCAGACAGTAGTAATTAAGTAGTTTTGTGGGTAACTGTGTGTATTGGGGGTGGGAAGAACCACCTGTGTTTCCATTGGTATGTATGCTACAGTTCAGCTGTGCAGCTGAGATGAGAGGGGACAAGAAAACAAAAAAGTATAACAGTGGCTACAAGCATGCTGCATGTGTGCAGAGGTATGCAGATTTATATTGAAGTACAAGAAAGCCATATGTGTGCAGGCAGTATAGCTTAGTGGTTAAAGGCACTGAATTGCAAACCAGGAGACTTGAAGACCTGAAAACCTGGGTTTGAATCTAATCAACCTCCACTTCTATATGGTGTGATCATGAGCAAGTCACTTAACTTTGATGTGTGCAGTTATCAGGGACCACTTGCTTTTTGCACGCATACCACATGCAGGCAGTCTGTTCCAATTTAACATAAAAAGCATGCTTTCCACACTTGCTTGCTGAATGCATGCCACATGCTTCATAGAATGTTGTTGGTAGAAAAGGACACCACTGGTCCATCAATTCTGACCTCTGTAATTACATCCCCATCCCTCCCTGCCCTACTACTCTTTTTTGCCCAGCTGATCCCTTAAATCTGCCCCATGCCCTCTTGAATCCCCCCACTGTTTCAGCTCCCACCACCTCCTCTGATAGCTTGTTCCAGGAATCCACTGCCCTTTCGGTGAAGTAATGTGCCCTTGAACTCCCCTTGACTCTTCACCCCTCCAACCTCAGAATGTGGCCCCTAGTTCTAGCCAAGCATTTTCTCTTGAAGAGGCTCCCCTTCCCTGTCTTGTTTATTCCTTTCATGTATTTGAATGTTTCAATCATGTTTCCCCTCTTCCTTCTGGTCTCCATGAAGTACAGGTCCAACTCCCTCAGCCTCTTCTCACAGGATAGCCGATGCATGCCTTGCACCATCTTATTAGCCTTTCTCTGGACCCTCTCCACTGCATCAATATCCTTATGCAGGTGCAGCTTCCAAAACCGAACCCCATACTCTAAATGCAGTCTCACCATGGACCTGTAGAGGGGCATAATACCTCCCTCTTTCTACTCATTATTCCCCTTCCTATGCAAGTCAGCATTACATTTGCCTTGCCAACTGATTTCCTGCACTGGTTCTGCACATTGAGGTCATCCAAAATTATAAACCCCAGTTCCTTCTCCTATTTTGACCCTTTTATTTCCTCCCCTCTTAACATGTACTTGGCCTGTGGATTGTTATGTCCCCTGTGCATCATTGAACTCTTCTTGGCATTAAAGCTCAGTTGCCATGCTTCTGACCACTTCTGTAACTTCTTCAGGTCTCCCCTCATTGTCTCCACCACCATCTGTGATGTTCACCCTGTTACAGATTTTCAAATAATTTGCAGTCCCTCAGCTATGTCTGCGATAAATATATTTAACAGTAAGGGCCCCAGCATCGACCCCTGTGGCACCCCACTCATAACCCTCCCTTCACTGGAGTACACCCCATTTACTGCTACACTCTGGCTTCTGTCCCAAAGCCAATCTTCAACCCATTTTGTTATTTTTGGCACCACCCCCATGCTTTTCAGCTTGTTGACCAACCTTCTATGAGGAATGGAGTCAAAGGTCTTCCTGAAATCCAAGTAGACCACAGCTACTACCCCTCCCTGGTCCACCACCCTTGTTACCCGGCCAAAAAATTATATGAGGTTTGTCTGGCATGACCTCCATGCAGTGAAGCTATGCTATCTCTCATTCAGCAACCCACTTCTTCTAGGTAACTTACCACCCCCTCTTTGACCAGTGCCTCCATCACTTTATCCACCACCGATGCGAGGATGACTGGATGATAGTTCCCCACCTCTTCCCTGCTGCCACTTTTATGAAGCAGTACCACATCTCCTCTCCCCCCAATCCTTTGCAATCAGTTTCATTTTAACATCTAAATCATGCTTGCAGCATGCATATCACATGCCTTGTTTTATGTGTGCAGCATGAAAACATGACATATAATTATTTCTGTAAGGGAACTATCTTAAAATGCTTTATTAAAAAGACAGGTTTTCGGGTCCCTTTTAAATGCCTCCCCTGATGGGGCCTCCCTCAAAGATTTTGGCACTTAAGTTCCACAGAGCTGGGCTAGCCACCTCAAAAGAGCGATCTCCTTGGGTTTTCAGCCTGGCGTTGGAAACACCAGGAGACCCTTAGTGGAGGAGCAGAGGGAATGTACATGGATAGCTGGAGTAAGGAGGTCAGACAAGTAACCAGGGCCCAGGCTGTATAGGGCCTTGTAGGTTGCCAAGCCCACCTTGAAGATGATCCTCCACTTGATAGAAATCCAGTGCAGATCATGAAGAACCAAACTCACATGACAAGACCTAAACAGGCCTGTCAGCAACCTCTCTGCTCTGTTCTGTACTAGCTGCATTCTGCAAAGGATCTATCCATTGACCCTGAAGTATACAGTGTGACAGTAGTTCAGCCTGGAAGATACAAAGGCATGTACTAGTGATGGCAAGTCTTCTGGCTGAATCAGAGATTTAATGTGCATATTGACACACTTAACCGGAATCTTAAATTCTGTTAGATAAAAAAGATACCCATCTTATACATATCAGAAAAACTATTTGGTACACCGAAAAATATTAGAATGATTCAATATGTAATGCTGATTTACATCTTGTTTTAGCTCATATAGTGCTAGAAACTTCTATTAAAATCTTTTTGTCATTTTCAGGCTATTTTTATTCTTATTTGTGCCATTTGCTGCCGATGCAAAACCCTCAGGCATCATCACAGACAGCTATGCTACCCAGTCTATCCTAAACTAACAGGAGGAGGAGGCACTGGTATAACTAAACTTCTCTACTGGGACTATATTGCCCTCCTTCCCTACCCTCCACCCCCTCACCCTAAACCAGTTCTACTTTTATAGGCACAGGATTTGACTGACAACAGGAACTTCCTGTTTGGGAGCAGGAAGTGAGTGATCACAGAGCCACCAAAGACTCACCATCCTAGAAGGGCAAGAGTAGCTCTCCATCCCCCCAGCTGCTGGAGGTCTGACTCTGAGCAAGTAAGGAGACTACTGAGAAATTTAGGAACTTCTTGTCTCAGAACAGAATGATCAGGAGCTAAAAGGGCACAGAGGCAGTAAGGAAGTAGGGTGAGAAGAAAAAAAAAGAAAGAAACAAACAGAGGAAAGATATTACAAACAACAGTTGGGGGGCAGAAATAAGACATGATGTGAGTGGTGCAGTGCAGTGGCTGTGGAGCAGCAGTCTTCCAGAAGACATTCTGGAGGATGTGGTGTTGTTTCACCTGCAGGCACATCTCTGGACTGAGGGAAGGTTGCTCATCTCCAGGCTGAGTTGGCCAGGATTTGTGGGACCTCCTCTCCCAACCAGGGACCACCAGGGTCACTGCCATTGCCTCAGAGTTTGCCAAGAAAGAGGAGTGGTTGGATCACAGTGGGCTCTGGGAGGGTGAAGGTGATGTAACAGAGGCATATCCCTCCAGTTGTAACTCTCCTCAATTTCTATGCCATTCTGAAAAAGTGTGGTTCCTCTATGGAGGCACCCACAGTGGAGACCAAGGAGGATGCTGGGTACCTCCACAAAAGAGACCCACAGAAGGGTGGCATGGAACCCCAAAGGGGAAGGAAAGAACTCCTGGTGGGGGACTCCATTGTTAGGAAGGTAGAACTGGGGGAGGAAGGGGAGACAGAGGTAAGGTGCCTGCCTGGCGCCATGGCTTGGAGGGACAGCGAGTGAATCTTCAGGATCACAGGAACAGCTGCACAGGGGAGGGAGCTGGATGTCATTGTCCACCTAGGGACAAATGACCTGGCTAAGAAAGGGATCAGAGCACTGCAAGAAGCATTTGTGGAGATGGGGAGGGGCCTTAGACAAATAGCACACATGGTAACCTTCTAGGAGTTGTTGCCTGTCTATGGCACAGGTGAGGCTAGGGTGCTGCACACCATGGGATTCAATCAGTGGTTGAAAAACTGGTGCAGAGCTTGGGGATTTGGCTTTCATTGGGGACTGGGGGTCCACCTGGAGGGATGCAGGCCTATACTGGCATGATGGTCTGCATCTATCCAGGAGGGGAACCGGGATCCTAGGTGATAGGTTTAAATGCTTCATTGGCAAGCATTTATACTAGCCAAGAAGGGAGGCCCTGGAAAGGAGCAGGGAAATCCTAGCCCCCCCCAAAAATCAGGTTATTAAGTGAGGTAGATACCAACATGGAGATGCTGATAGGGAGAAGCGCAAGGGTAAATGGAGAAAGTGATAAGCACAATAAGGACAGGGATGGGACAAAAAGGGATAAGGCCATCAAGAAATAGAGGATAATGAGTACCAACACCCATAGTCTGGGCAACAAGCTCCCTGAACTAGTGGCCTTTATGGAAGAGGGATGCCTGGATATTGTAGCAGTCACAGAAACATGGTACACAGAGAACCATGACTGGGATGTTAACATACCAGGGTACACAACCTACAGGACAGACAGGGAGGAGGTAAGAGGGGGCAGAGTAGCTCTCTATGTAAGGGAAGGGATAAAAGCAACTGAACAAAAGAGTAGCCAGGGAGGAGAGGAGGCTCTGTGGGTCACCTTAGAGACTGGAAATGACACAACAATCCACACAGGGGTTGTATACAGACCTCCATGACAGGGGGAGGGAATGGACAAGGATATGATAGAAGGCATACTTAGGATGGCAGAGAAAGGGGAGAAACTGTTGATGGGGGACCTTAATATGTCAGATGTTAACTGGAGCACCTTTGCTGCAGCCACATCCAAAAGCAGGGCCATTCTTGATGCCCTTCAGGTGACATGTCTCAGACAGCTAGTTTTGGGATCTTACTCATGAGGGAGCAATCTTAGACCTCTTACTCTCAAATGGGGAGAGTGAGAGGATCTCAGATCTAGAAGTGAGTAGCCATTTGGGAACACGTGACCACCAAACAGTGTGGTTCAAGATAAACTCAGCTACAGAGTCATGCCATGCAAAAGTGAGGGTTCTAGATTTCAAGAGGGCTGACTTTGGCAAGATGGGAGAGTGCCTTAGAAAATCACTAGCAAACAGGCTAGAAGGAGGGGTGGAGCAACAATGGGGAAATATCAAAACTGCCATCACAGAGGCAACAAGCCCTTGTGTGAAGCAAATAAACAAATCAAAATGAAAGAAAATGCCACTATGGTTCTCAAAAGAGGTGGTGGTGAAGGTTAGGGAGAAAAAAAAAGCATTTAGGAAGTATAAGGAAACACAGAAGGAGCAGGACAGAGAACTGTACCAGTTAAGGCAGAAGGAAGCAGGGAGGGTAGTCAGAATAGCAAAGGCCCAAACTGAGGAAAAGATAGCCAACTCAGTTAAAAGGGAGATAAAACCTTTTATAGGCATATCAGGGAGTGTAGAAAGACAAAGGGAGGGATAGTGAGGCTGAATAGAATGGACAGTGAGTGGACAGAGAGGGACAGGGAAAAAGCAGGGATACTGAATGAATACTTCTGTTCAGTATTCACAAAGGAGGAGATACCTAATCCAATTAAAAGAAGCGCTCTGTTCAATCCCAGTCCTTTCACAGAAGAAAGGGTTCTGAAAGAACTCCTAACACTGAAGGTGGACAAAGCAATGCGGCCAAATGGAATTCACCCCAGAATTCTAAAAGAATTAAGCAGAAAACTAGGACACCACTCACTACCTTTTTTAACAGATCATGGGAGGATGGTGTGGTACCTGAGGACTGGAGGAAGGCTGATATGATTCCCCTTCTCAAAAGTGGGACCAAGACAGAGGCAGAAAACTATAGACCTGTAAGTTTGACCTCTGTGGTAGGGAAAGTGATGGAATCATTTCTGAAGGAAAGAATTGTTGAGTACCTAGAGGCCAGTGGGGCACGGGACCCAAGGCAGCATGTGTTCACAGTGGGAAGGTCATGTCAGATGAATCTAATAGATTTCTTTGACTGGGTGACCAAAGTAGTAGACCAGGGAGGGCCTGTGGACATGGCTTACCTAGACTTTAGCAAAGCATTTAACACAGTCCCACACAAAAGATTAATAGTCAAACTAACCAGTCTGGGAGTGGGTCCCAGGGTGGTAGCCTGCGTAAAACATTCGCTGGACAACAGGACACAGAAGGTAATTTTAAATGGAGTCCACTCTGAAGAAAGAGGGGTTGCTAGTGGTGTACCACAGGGTTCAGTACTGGGTCCAGTCCTTTTTAATGTCTTTATAAGTGACATTGCAGGAGGACTGGAAGGAAAAGTATGCCTCTTTGCAGATGACACAAAGATCTGCAACTGGGTTGATACACAAGGAGGCATGGAACAGATGAGAAGGGACTTGGCAAGGCTGGAGGAATGGTCAGAAGAATGGTAGTTTGGATTCAATGCAAAGAAGTGCAAAATAATGCACCTGAGAAACAAAAACCCAGGGAAAGATTACACAATGGTGGGGGGAGATAGTAGCAACAACAAAAATGGAAAGGGACCTGAAGGTAATCATATCAGATGACCTTAAGGTTGGCAAGCAATGTGAGAAAGTGGTAGAAAGAGCTGGGGGATATTGGGATACATAGGGAGAGGTATCACCAGCAGAAAACAGGAAGTTGTTATCCCCCTGTACAGACAGTTGGTGAGACCCATCTGGAGTACTACATCCAGTTCTGGAGCCCCATCTTGGCAAGGACATAGACAGGATGGAGGCAGTTCAGAGGAGGGCAACTAAAATGGTGCAGGGTCTGCAAGAGAAGCCATACAAGGAGAGACTAAAGGAGCTTAATATGTATACCCTTGAGGAAAGGAAAGAGAGGGGGAACATGATAGATATGTTTAAGTACCTCAGTGGTTGCGACAAAGTCCAAGACGGTAGCATCTTTCAGAAAAAGAGATGTACAAGAACAAGGGGACACAATTTGAAGATAGAGGGAGGACGGCTCAGTGGCAATGTGAGGAAGTATTTTTTTACAGAGAGGGTGGTGGATGCATGGAGAAGCCTTCCTGAGGAGGTTGTGGGGTCTAAAATTGTGGAAGAATTCAAGAATGCATGGGACAGACATAAGGCAATTTTTGTTGGGGGGGTAGGAAGAAATAGGCTGTTGGTTAAATAGCATCTGCAGCTTATCCTCTAGGTAGGGAATTGGGCAGACTAGGTGGGCCAAGCGGTCCTTATCTGCCATCAAAGTCTATGTTTCTATGCTTCTATGTTAACTCGCCATCTTGTGTTATTTTCACATACATCAAGTGGGTGATACATAGACCTGGACCACCCCACAGCCCTATACATTGTGTAGCATATGGTACACATACATTTATTCATAATATGCTTAGCAAGGTAGGATATAGTATAGTATTATGTGCTTATGTAATACACATGTGCATTTGATTGCAGTATCCTAACAGGGCTATGTGCTAGCAACCTCTGGCCCTAATAATATTAGTATTGCTTATGCAGGCCTGAAGGCACAGTTATTTTTCCAAGCTATACAGCTGGCATATCTTTATTTTTGTGCAATACTAAGCATCTTTTGTATTGTAACCCCAAACTAGTTTCAGCTGGTATACTGTTAGGACAGTGACTGATTTTCATTGATGCAATTACAGCACCAAAACAAGTGCGAGAGTGAAAAGGGTGATCTTGATTTTAGATCATCCCTGTGTCTTATTGCCCTTTTCCCCACACAGTTTCTACTGCTTCTGGGGCATGCCTGCCCCAGAGAAGGTTATATTTAGTTTTGTCTGGAGCAGGGGGGTGAAGCCCACCAAAAATTGACTGTTTCCTGGGAGGGTGCTTTGGCACTGTAACTCCCAGGAAACATAACGTCTGGCAGTGTAATGCAAGGCAGCATGTTGCTGACACTGTAATCAGCATTGGCAACATGTTTTTCTCCATGACATGGGTGAACCATTTCAGCTAGATTTACTCTTACCAGTGTGTACGTGCAAAATAAGTAATGATCTAACTGTCTTAGGTGTTAATTGGCCACCACTGTCCACCAATAGAACTGCTCAGTTCTGTTTTTCTGCCTTTTTGTAAGAGTCTGTTACCTAGCAATGTGCTTTTCTTATCAATGGTAGAAGAATATCTGTAAGACTTCTTTTCACTGAGTTTGCATGACTATGCTGTGGTGTTAGGAGGTTTCCGAACTCATGGCAAGTACATTGTCTTTCTGCATGTTTTGGAATAAATGTCTCTTTGTGATATTTGGGCTCCGTGTCATGTTTTGCCAACAGATCTAGAATCCTGCAAGTCAACATGTATTGCATCATGTACATGCTCTTTGACTGACAGCAGTCAATTAATGAGCACATACACTATACAGTACATGCTCAGTGACAGTTCAATCAGCAGCTGGCTGTGCATGTGGGGCTTGGGAAAGGGGAGTGTGGGATGGTAGGACACTACCTGCTGGGGTGGGGGGCTGGCGGTACACTAGACCATCAATGAATTGTTCTATGTACATTATGGGGAATTGGGGCTTGCGGTGGCACTAGACCACCAGGGTGAATTGTTTATTACATTATGATGTATCTGGGCAAGGGGGAGCAGCTAGACTACCAGGAATATTTATTACTACATTACGGGGCTTGGGGGCACTAGACAATCAGGAATATTTGTTACAACATTGCATGGGTTTGGGGTTTGGGGGGTCCACTGGACCACCAGGGTGATTTTATTATTATATTACAGGGGATTGGGTATTTGGGAGGGGTGCTAGACTACCAGGAATATCTGTTACTACATTATAGGGGTTCAGGGCCGTAGGGGTCACTAGACTACCAGGAAAATTTATTAATACATTATGGGAGATCAGGGCTAGGGGTGCATCACATTGGTGCACAGTTTACAAGCCTCCCAGAGGATTTCTAAGTACCCTTAGACCATCCCTTGCCTGGTCTAATGGTACTTAGATGTATGCCCTCTGAGAAGATTTTGTAAATGCCAAGTTAAGGTACATGACAGCCTCCTTCTGTTGCAAGCCCCCTAGCACCATGTCACAGCCCATTTTGTGCAGCAAGGTTGGCACAAACCCCCTTTGGTACATGATGCCTGTGTTTGATGCAGGCTACTTTTCAGAATAGCCCAGTCTGCAATTTTTGACACAAAGTGCCACTTGCATCATTTATCTTTGAAGCAGGCACATTGCATCATTCTTAGGGCTTTGAGAATCCGGCTCTATGCGATCTTGAAACTTTTTTACTAAACCCAATTTTCACAGGGGCTACATAAAACCCAAGACCTTCATATTCTTTAATCCCATGTAACAAACTATATTATCACGTTTCATTATCTATTGGATAGCAAAAGGCACCATCAACATACTGTATAAAGGAATCTTGCACCTATTTCTATTGTTTTCATGCATTTAATTTCCTCACTTTTTCACACCCATTGCATGCAGCAAATGTTCAAAAACCAGACACAGCCTCCAGTAAAAAGTTAAAAAGCAGAACCTTTTCACAAAATTCAGCTTATTTTCCACATTAGTTCTATATTTTTCTTCCCCCATTATTAATTATTGGTATCAGTAATATGTTCCTTAAGGGTTAATCAGCTCTACTGTAGTGATTTATTCCGTATCTGAGGTCATAGTTCTCTACATGGAATAGCAGGCATTTCTATGGCAATATATGTAATGTCTACACATGTTAAGGTTTAGGTAGGCATCACACACCTTGGATGTGTAAGGAAAATATTTTATATCCTGGTCCCCATACATTACTCTGTATTTCTGTCTGCTGTTTTTCCTGCTACTACTTTTTTTTATCTACTACCAGTTAGTACATGCTACCAAACTTGGTACATGCAGTAACAAGTAGAAAGCCCCAAATGGCCACCATTATTCCATGCCTAAGCACTTATTTCTGGACAACCCCAATATCATTAATTGATTGATTTAAAATGTTTGCATTGAGATAGCCTCATTTTGGTGCTATGTATAGTTTACAAGTGCACCCCAGGAGATAGGTAGCTGCATGCCTTGACAGTGGGGAATAAACTGACCAGGTGGATAGGATACTGACTTTGGGAGGGGAGGGTTCATAGAGTGGTTAGGCATAGAGTGTTATTTGGGGTACTAGAATTAACAAGTGGGGTACAACAAGGATATGTCCTAGAACAGGTACTATTTAATTTATTTATCTGCAAAATAGGAGGGGATCCAGGGCAAGGTTTGCCTCTTTTCATATAACACTAAGATCTGAGGCAGACTGCATACTGAGGAGGGAATAAGGGACATGAAAAGGGACCTGGATAGGTTAGAGAGGTAATCCAGGGTATGGCACTTCAAATGTATTGCTAAAAAGTGAAAATTATGCACATTAGCAATAAAAACCGTAAAACTAAATATTTGATGGGGGGGTAAGCATGGATAAGACCTCTAAGGAAAAAGAGCTCATAGTCATAATTAACGGCTGCCACAAATCTACTGCACAATGCAGCAAAGCAACTGGATAAGCTAACAGTAAGCCCAGATGCGTAGGAAGAGAGTTTTCCAGTACAAGAAGGGAGATGTTATTGCCATTGTACAGATCTCTCCTTGTGCTGCATCCTCCTAGCACCATGTTGCAGACCATTTTGTGGATCAAAGGTTGGCACAAGCCCCCTTTGGTACATGCAACCTGTGTTTGATGTAGGCTGCTTTTCAGAATAGCTCAGAGCAAAGTTTTTCACACAAACTGCCACTTGCATCATTTATCTTTGGGGAAACATCAAAACTGCCATCACAGAGGCAACACACCTTTGTGTAAAGCAATAAACAAATCAAAGTGAAAGAAAAAACACTATGGTTTTCAAAAGAGGTGGCAGGGAAGGTTAGGGAGAAAAATATAGCATTTAGGAAGTATAAGGAAACACAGAAGGAGCAGGACAGAGAACTATACCAGTTAAAGCAGAAGGAGGGAGATCAGGGAGCACTTCTTCACAGAGAGGGTGGTGGACACTTGGAATGCACTGCCGGAAGAGGTCATCTCATTGAAGACAGTGGGCAGCTTTAAGAGGGGCTGGGATAGGCATAGGGGGAAGGTAAAAATCATGGGTAGGGAGGATGGGAGAAGTGGAGAGGGAGGGCATGGACATTAGCTCAAGCTGTGGATCCTGCAATATGAGAAGACTTGATAGACGAAATGGCCTTCTTCTGTTGGCTTCTTTGTATGTTCATATGTAGGAAGCGGGGAAGGCAGTAAGAATAGTAAAGGCCCAAACTGAGGAAAAGATAGCAAACATGGTTAAGAAGGGGGATAAAACCTTTTATAGGTTCATTAGGGAGTGAAAAAAGACAAAAGCAGGGATAGTGATGCTGATTAAAGGGGATGGTGGGTGGTCAGAGAGGGACAGTGAAAAAGCAGGGATACTGAATGAATATTTCTGCTCAGTATTCACAAAAGACAAGGAGGGAGAGGTACCTAATTCAGTCAATAGAAGCACTCTGGATAGGGGTGTCGATCATAGTCCTTTCAGAGAAGAAAGGGTTCAGAAAGAACTCCTTAAACTGAAGGTGGACTAAGCAATGGGGCCTGATGGGATTCACCCCAGAATTCTAAAATAACTAAGGGGAGAACTAGTGACACCACTGACTACCCTTTTTAACAAATCATGGGAGAATGGTATGGTACCTGAGGACCGGAGGAGGGCAGATGTGATTCCCCTTCACAAACGTAGGAGCAAGACACAGGCAGGAAACTAGAGACCTGTCAGTTTGACCTCAGTGGTAGGGAAAATGATGGAATCACTTCTGAAGGAAAGAATTGTTGAGTACCTAGAGGCCAGTGGGGCACAGGACAGAAGGTAGCAAAGATTCAGAGTGGGAAGGTCATGTCAGATGAATCTAATCAATTTCTTTGACTGGGTGACCAAAGTAGTAGACCACGGATGGGCTGTGGACATGGCCTGCCTAGATTTTAGCAAGGCATTTGACACCGTCCCAAACAAAAGATTAATAAACAAATTCACCAGCCTGGGAGTGGGCCCCATAGTGCTAGCCTGGATAAAACATTGGCTGGACAACAGGACGCAGAAGGTAATAGTAAACAGAGTCCACTCTGAAGAAAGGGGGATAACTAGTGGGTACTGCAGTGTTCAGAACTGAGTCTGGTCCTTTTTAATGTCTTTATAAGTGACATTGCAGAGGGACTGGAAGGAAAAGTATGCCTCCTTGCAGATGACACAAAGATCTGCAACAGGGTTGATACATAAGGGGGGATGAAAAGAATGAGAAGGGACTTATCAAGGTTGGCGGAATGGTCAGAAGTATGGCAGCTTGGATTCAATGCAAAGAAGTGCAAAATAATGCACCAGGGAAACAAAAACCAAGGGGAAGAGTACACAATGGGGGAGGAGGTAGTAACAACAACAAAAATGGAAAGGGACCTGGGGGCAATCATATCAGGTGACCTAAAGGTTAGCAAGGATTGTGAGAAGGCAGTAGGGGTGGCTGGGGGGTTACTGGGATGTATAGGGCGAGGCATCACGAGTAGAAAACAGAAAGTTGTTATCCCTCTGTACAGACAGTTGGTGAGACCCCATCTGGAGTACTGCATCCAATTCTGGAGACCCCATCTCTGCAAGAACATAGATAGGATCAAGGCAGTCCAGAGGAGGGCAACTAAAATGGTGCAGGATTTGCAACAGAAGCCATACTAGAAGAGATTAAAGGAGGTTAATATGTATACCCTTGAGGAAAGGAGGGAGAGGGGGTACATGATATAAACTTTTATATACCTCAAGTGAATCAACGAAGTCCAAGAGGGTAGCATATTTCAGAAAAAGAGATGTGCACGAACAAGGAGGCACAATTTGAAGATAGAGGGGGGATGGCTCAGGGGCAATGTGAGGAAGTATTTTTTCACTGAGAGGGTGGTGGACACATGGAATGGCCTTCCTAAGGAGGTCATGGGGTCAACAACAGTGGGGGATATCAAGAATGCATTGGAAAGACATAAGGCAATTCTAGTGAGGGGGTAGGAAAAAATAGGTTGTTGGTTAACTAGGATTTGCAGCTTATCCAGTAGGTAGTGAAATGGGCAGACTAGGTGGGCCAAGCTGTCCTTATCTGCTGTCAAAGTCTATGTTTCTATGTTTCTATCCCTGGTGAGGTCACACCAGAAGTACTGTTTGCAATGCTGGAATCTGAGTAATGAAGGACAGAGACTGCCAGGAGTCTGTCTTAAAGAGGGCTCAGAAATTATCTAAGGTTTGGTAAGCCTCAGCATGTCTTGGGAGTCAAGAATCCCAGGACGGAGTACTACCTGGGAGGAGTTCAGTTATCTGTAACAGATGAGGAAAATAATCTGTGTGTGATAATAACTAGCAGCTTAAAGCATACTGCACAGTGCAGAAGAGCAGCAGCTAAGGTAAACAAAATGTGGGGCTGGATTGCTAGGTGGATCAGCAGTAGGTGAAAGGAGGTTGTACTGCCCTTCTGTAGATCACTGGTGAGACCACATCTTGAGTACAAAATATAATACTGGTGCCCTTACCTTAAAAAAGACATTAGCATACTGAAGAAGGTACAGAGGAGGGCAACAAAAATTACTGTGGGTCAGCAAGAGAAAACATGCAAGGAAAGGTTGAGAGACCTGAACATGTACTCCCTGGAGGAGAAGAAGGAGACAGGGCCTATGATTGAGATGTTCAGATCCTTGAAAAGGATAAACAGGGTGGAAATGGAGGGTCTCTTTAGGATAAGTGGCAACCATAACATGAGGGGGCACTGTCTTAAATTGGATGAGGGAAAGTAAGAAAAGAATCTAGAAGGTATTCTGTTGGACTGTGCTGCCGGAAAGGATGGTCTCATTGATGACAGTGGGCAGCTTCAAAAATGGGATGAGATAGACATAAGGGGAAAGTAAATATCACAGGAGGGGTGGATGGAAAGGATGGGAGGACTGGGGAGAGGGGCAGAGCAGGGACAGTAGCTCAAGCTGTGGATCCTGCAATATATGTAGACTAGATAAACCTAATGGCCTTATTCTGCTGGCTTCTTCATATGTTTGTACGGTATGTTTGCATGTTCTTATGTACACACTGGCAACCAGAAAGGAAGCAGGGAACATGAAAGAGACTTATAAGTACAGTACTTGTAGGGAATCATAAAGGTGGACTGCTGTGAACTGGATATGAAAAATGAGGCACTGTGACACAAGGATACATGTGGAAATTAATTGGGGGAAGGATCAAGAAAAATGTAGGGAAGTTATTCTTTATGGAAAGTGTGGTGGATGAGTGGAATAGATTCCTCAATGAAGTGGTCCATGCAAGGTCTGTGATTGGTTTCAAACATGGGTGGGACAGACATAATGCACCATTAAGAACTATGGGAAATGAGGACAGGGTAGTCAAAGAAAGGGAATTCTGTAGAGGTGTGCAAAAAAAAATTCTGCTGGTGAAATTTCCATTAAAGTTTAATTTTCCCTTCTGCCAAAGTGCAGGAATCAAATTAAAAACATTTATGGAAATTCAAACTTAGAACGGTGGAATAAATGTATAAGTTGCAGATTATTTTATTAAACTGTAGAGAAAAAATTCTGCAGAACTGGTTACTGAACTGCAGAATAATTACATGAATTCTTAAATAATTCTTCAAACTGTGGAAAAAAAATCCTCAGAAATGTTATTCTGCAGTTCTTGTGTATTTTTTGGCAGTTCAGCCAAAATATTCTGAGGAAAATGTTGAAAATCCACCAGACAGATTCAGAAGATTACGATCTCACCAATGGCAGAAATTTGGAAAATTCCACAAAATTTCCAAATTTTCACAGAAATTCCATGAAAGCTGAATTTGCAATTTTTGACCACCCCTAGAATGCTGACAATCCATTAGTGCTATTGGATAATTCCAGAATGGCGAAGGTTGTACATGGTTTCTGGAAGGCATATGGGCAGAGTACTGGAGATAGGTCATTAGGTCTTTTTTGCCAATGAAGTCTATGCACAGTATCTATGTATAGTATGTACTACAGAGGTGGGAGAAGTGAAATAAATTTGCTATGCAGAGTAATCCATGAATTCTGACCATTTCTCATAGCAAACTGTAAAATTAAGTAGAGAAACTGCATCTGCAGAATGGTAAAATTTCACCTTGTAAGGCAAAATATTGCCTTCCAAGGCACAATTTGGCTTTACCTTGGCAAATTCAGGCTTACACATGAAAAATTCATGGATTACTCTACGTGGTGAAATTGGCCACTTCACCGGTGAATTTTAAGTTCACTGCATCTCTAATAGTATGCATCTCATTACTGTACATTCAGTTGCAAGTTACGAGTAACAGCTATAAGTACTGTACTCAATTAGACATAAAGTAGTAGGTAATTCATTTAATGAATACAATACATCACAATTGTAGATCAGGTTAAATCAAAGTAATGTCAGGCATATCATATCTTACTAGAAAGAAATGGATTATTTGTTGATGTGGTTGAACAGAGTGCTTTTCAGCTAGTTATGGTCAACTTATTATTTAATGTCTTCTGGCAACACATTCCAGCTAGGTGGATCATTGTTTTAGTTTTTCATTTATTTATTTTATAATTTACAGTATATACTCATGATAGCCCATCTCAGATGCAACATTTTGGTTCCAGTGGGGGACTGCTTCAACCCATTTCTGCAACTGGGTTGACTGGGATGATGAGAGCTGAAGCAACTTTCCCAAGGTCACACTGAAAGTATTTGGCTCTATCAAGTACTGAACATGTGAACTTGGGGTTGCCACCTATCCAGTTTTAGACCAGATAATCTGGTTTTTAGGGTCCTTATCTGGTCATCCAGTTTTGATTAAATGTAGTCCAGTTCTGGGGTCATTTTGAGTGCTCATATACTCTTAAAACTGATGTATGAAATCGTTCACTGGTTTGGCTACATTGCATGTCCAGGTTACAAAGTTCTGATATCATTCAGACCTGTCTTTGTTTGTAAAACCACTCTGTCTGGGAGGTGTAATATATAGCCATTAAGACCATTAGCAGAAAATGAACCTAGTCTTTTCTTCTCTAAATTTTAAATATGTTTTTTTACTGCTATGACAGGAAACAGCTTTTAAACTTTTATATCTTTCATGTGTTTCTTTTTGTTTGTCCTGTATTCTTGTATGTTTTAGACCCATTTTTGTTAAATTAATAATCTAATTTTTATTGCCATTATCACTACATTGATTACGTCTCATGAGTTCTCAGTAGCTACTGCTCTCATTTTTTTTGTATTACCTGAACATTCCATGATATTAGCTGCACTTTTACAAGTCATTCAGATAAACAGCATAGAATGGTCTATATGAGCAGTAGCTGCTGAGGAAAAGGTAACACAATGCAGTACTGAGGGTACCACAAGCATCAATAATTAAGTTATCAACAATTGGTCTAAGCATATCAGAATACACGACTGAGATGAAAAGGAAAATGGGACACTGTTTAACAGAGGTTTGAGCAATAAGCTGTGAATGAGCTTGGTACATCCAGCAGACCTGAGTTTGGTTCCCAGAGCCTCCACGTGCATACTGTGCAACTTTGAGTAAGTTACTTGACCTTCCTATGCTCCTGGGTCACTCAAGTAAAATGGGCTATGTGACCTTTGGGGTTAACCTGGTTGCCAACAAATACAAAATAAATAAATAAATTGTATAAAAATGATTTCCTGTCACCATTAATGTCTATTCTGACATTACAAATGACTTTGGGAGAGGAGCAATATACTTGTCAGTCATAAAAATGGGTGGAACCAGAGGTGGAGTTTGGGGTGGGGTTTAGCATTCATTTTTTTACCTCATCCAAAGGTGGTGACCCTATATGAACTCCCAGTTCTCAAGCTCATACTTTAACCGGTAGAACACACTGCCTCTAATAACTATAGATACATGTCTTTTTCCCACAGCAGACCTGTTAATTTTGGAGTGTGATAAATATTGTCAAGTGTGTCTAGACTCTACAATATTTGTAGTCTTTCCTTGTGTTTAAGGCCCATGTTAATAAACAATCTGTGTAATCACGATGCTAAACAATTAGATATGTACCCTCCTCATTATTTTAAGTCTTGGACTGTCAACAAAGTTAGAATGTATCTCTGGCAAATATATCAATATGGGATGTAGCAGGGGTTAAAGGTGACCAGAAATGAAATACAGAAACATATTTTACTATGTATTCCAAAATGTCGTCTTTATTAAATTCTTTATGTTGTTTTGTGCATTTTAAATATTATGGACTGGATTTTCAAAACCCTTGACACAGGAAGTATTCCCAGTTTCAGACTGCCCCTGCATCAGAAGTAATACACCACAATGTGTGATTGCTATTTTCAAAGTCTGACCCATTTGCAACAGTTATCCTGCTGTATAGGGGAAATATGACGCATTCATCATTTATTGAATGCATCCCTCATTTTTATGCACAAGTTATAGCACTTGCAACATACCATTTAATGATATCGTAGATGGACTAACATTCTGTAACAAGTATCGCAACTGTGCTATAATCATGATGCAAGTTGCTGCTTGCATCATGGAATGCAATGAACATCCTGTCCATTGTATTTTTCACACGTAAAAGAACTACATCTATAAAAAGGAACCCACATCCTACTCAATCACTAGTATATGGCAGCATATGGCATCATTACCACAGTACATTCAGCTCTCTTTTTGTGGGGCTAGTGATGTCATCAGCAGACCTCTACTGGTATCAGATTGGAATGCTGTTTCATGGCTTTTTCAATTGTTTATTTATTTAAACTTTGGTAACCTGGAAAGGCACACTGAGCCAAGGCTCATTTCCATGTGTGAATATCAAGAATCATGGAAACAGAATTTGTTGGCAGTAAAGGACTACTTGTCACGCCCAGTCTGCCCTGACGGTTCCTGCTTAGTCTCTCTCCACAGAGCCTAACCAGTCTTTGGCAATCTTCCCTTCTCCTTGCCTATTTATTAATAATCCCTTGTGTCTGTCCCATGCATGCTTGAAACCCTCTACAGTTTAGCCTCCACCACTTTCACTGGCAGTTTATTCCAGACACCTATAACTCTTTCATTTAGGTACTACTCTCACATACCTTTAAGCTACCCCCCAGCTTCATTACATGCCCTCAGGTTCTGGTACTCTTTCTCATTTGAAACAGACTCTCTTCCTGCAGACTCAAACATGCAATACCAATCTGAAATTTAGAAATGAATAAAAAAAAATGAATAGAAAAGAAATGAAGGGATTGTTATAGGAACATAAATTTATGGCAGAAAAGGAATGCTTGGCCCATTTCTCCCTACCTATGCTGTAAATGCAGACTGTGCCTGACCTACAACTTTTTCTTCCTCCCCCTTCCTTTCCAATATGATTCCCTTGTACTTATTGCATGCATTCTTGAACCGCACCACTGTTTTCACCCCATGACCTCCGCTGTAAGGCTTTTCCAGGAATCCACCACTCTTTCTGCAAAGAAGTACTTCCTCACATCTCTCCTGAATCTACCCCCTTCAACTTCATAGCATGCCCCCTTATTCTTGATGGTGTGTGCCGTGGTCCCCAACACCATTACAGTGAAAATGTTGATGCTGACAACATCAACGGTTCACTGTAATGGACCGCCAGAGACCCCAGCATGCTCTCTCCTGGTACTGCACCCCTCCCCAATCCAACTCGGAGTTGGAATCTTAGAGATTGGGGGTAGGGAGAACCCCTTGCAGGGGTTGGGGGACAAAGCCCCCCCAATGAAAAAATGGCCAGATCTGAAGTCAGATGTATGTCAACCGCAAGTTGCAGTCAAAATAAATCCATTACTGTGATGGCGGTCGACAATTTAGTTGTCGAACCACCATCATAGAACCATTCATGATCACCAATTCTTCTGAAAAGTACTTCCCTCCTGTATTTTATTTACCTCTATGATGTATTTAAAGGTCTCTATCATATCCCCCCCCCCCTCCAGTGTGTACATATTGAGGTCCTTTAGTCTCTCTTTTTAGGACTTTTGATGTAGAACCTGCACCATTTAGTTGCCCTCCTCTGAACCACCACCACTTTTTCTATGTCCTTCTGGAGTTGTGTTCTCCAGAACTGGATGCAACACTCTAGGTTGGGTCTTACTAGTGATCTATACAGAGGCAACAATACCTCCCACTTACAGCTAGTGATACCCCTCCCTTTCCACCCCAGCATTCCACTAGCCCTCCCTACTGCCTTGCCACACTGCCTGGTCACCTTTAGGTAATCTTATATGATTACCCAAAGGTCTCATTCCTGTTTCATGGTTGTCAATACCACTCCACCAAGGATTCTGTTATAAATAGTAAAAAAGGCATCACAGATTTTATTTCCATTATTGATCATACTGTATTTCAATGCAGCTATTATTGCTAAGACTCAGTGAAATTCACACAAAATTGCCATTTTGTGGTCCCTGTAGTCAGTGGAAAATAGTGTAAAAGCTTGTATTTTAAAGTGATAAATTTGTGCCATTTTTCTCCTCTAAACTGGACGAGTTTTACAATACCTGGGGAAAATCTGACAAATTGAATTTCTGGTACTATTTTTCTAAGTATGGAAACTGTAGATGTTTCTTATACCATACATTTCACAGGTATAACACTTCAAAAAAACATGACTGAAATTGCACTATGCAAGAGAATTGTAGATTGGTGAGGGTAGGGATTATTTGGGGAAAATATTCAAATTCCATTCCACTTTTGTGCCAATTTTTATAATTTTGTTCTTTTCATTTTACTTCATTTAACAGATGTTTACCCAGTCCACATTAGTTCATCAGTTCTGGTGGGTGTCCAGGTGGAAATAAAAGAACTTAGGGCATTCTTCAGAAAGATTAGGGGACATTCCCGGTGCCCTGACCAACATTCCCTTCCCCATAAAACTGGTTTATGCAATTGTCCAGGCTATGTGTGGGTGTTGATGTGCTATATGGCTGCCACTATACATTCAGTCACTTCACTGCCAATCTAGAAATTTTTTAAAGCACTGTGGGATACACTGTGTATGAAAAGTGTTATATAAATGCTGATTCTTATTCTTCTTCTAGTAAAATTTTCTTTAGCTTTATTCACTGGACACTTTATGAACTCTTTACTCTCCATCTAAGCTTCTTGTTGAAAGCCATAACAATAGGAAAGGCTGCTGGGAAACAGTATGATACAAAGTGACGTACTCCTGTCACAATGGTATCACCTTCTTTGGAAACTGAGATTTGGTAAAACCAAAGTGAGTTGTCTATACCAAAGAACAACACATACAGAATAACAAAGGCTACCACTGTTTTTGCTGCCTGCTGCTCTGCTGTGGTTTCTTTGTTTCGGTCAGAGCTTCTCTTCCCTTTCATCTGCTCTCCATGTCTGCGCAGAATCAATAAAATGTGGGTGCTGGCCAGAGCCATGAGAATCACAAAGATGAGGTCTTGAGAAAAGGAGATGAAGCCAACAGCCTGAAAGACACTCATATTGGGGTAAACAAAAGTGCAGTATCCTATGTTGAAAATGTGTTCTGGAGAGTTACTAATTCTGGGTGAGAAAAGTAATCCATGGATGTTTGGCACCGTACTTAAAAGGATAAGAAAAACTACTATAAGCATCAAGTGTTTTTGCATTCTCCTTTTTAAACTGACCATCCTGGGGGAAGATGAGGCAAGAGTCACACATTGGAAACAGCTGAGCAAACAGGTTAGGCTGATGCTCATGGTTCTGGCAATCCTGGCAATCACAAGATCAACTTTGCAGTCTACATCAGTATAAAGATAACGGACTCCAAATATGAAAAAAGCTTCAGGTGCTCCCTGTGCCAGGAGGAAGATAAGATTTGAACCTGCCAACTTAGACAGAATTCTCTCTACTGGTATCACCTTGTCTTCCTGGTAGGCCATGCAGAGCAGCAGTACCATGATCGCCACATTACCAGACATCCCAGTCAAAACCAGCAGGGAGAGACAAATTCCTTTTGCTAGGGTCTGCAAATCCATTCCCTCCTAGTTCAAAGTTTAGAACAATAAATCAGTCAGTACAGCGGGCACAATACAGTATGGGACAATATTACTGAATATTAACAAGAAATAAGACACAACAGCATATGGGCTTAGCTGAGATAACCACCCACCGAGGGGCATATTCAGGCCAGATGCCACATGTGGAGAAACATAGAAACATAGAATTTGACGGCAGATAAGGACCGCTTGGCCCACCTAGTCTGCCCATTTTCCTACCTAACAGATAAGCTGCAGATCCTAGTTAACCAACAGCTTACTTCCTCTTACCCGCCACTAGGACTGCCTTATGCCTGTCCCATGCATTCTTGAAGTCCCCCACTGTTCTTGACTCCACGACCTCCTCAGGGAGGCTGTTCCATGCAACCACAACCCTCTCAGTGAAAAATACTTCCTCACATTACACCTGAGATGTCCCCTCTATCTTCAAATTGTGCCCCCTTGTTCTTGCACATCTCTTTTTCTGGAAGATGCTACCCTCTTGGACTTTGTTAATTCCCTTGAGGTACTTGAAAGTTTCTATCATGTCCCTCTCTCCTTCTTTCCTCAAGAGTATACATATTAAGCTCCTTTAGTCTTTCTTCATATGTCTTCTGGTGCAGACCCTGCACCATTTTGGTTGCCTTCCTCTGGACAGCCTCCACTCTGTCTATGTCTTTGTGGAGATGGGGTCTCCAGAACTGCACACAGTACTCCAGATGGGGTCTCACCAACTGTCTGTACAGAGGGATAACAACTTCCTGTTTTCTACTCTTGATGCCTCTTCTTATGCATCCCAGTATCCTTCCAGTCTTCCTTACTGCCTTCTCACATTGCTTGCCCACCTTTAGATCATCTGATATAATTACCCCCAGGTCAGTTTCTATTTTTACTGTTGTCAGTATCTCATCCCCCATTGTGTACACTTCCCCTGGGTTTTTGTTTCCCATGTGCATTACTTTGCACTTCTTTGCATTGAATCTGAGCTGCCATACATTTGACCATTCCTCCAACCTTGCCAAGTCCCTTCTCATCCTATCCACTCCATCTTGTGTATCAACCCTGTTGCAGATCTGTGTGTCATCTGCAAAGAGACATACTTTTCCTTCCAGTTCCTCTGCAATGTCACTTATAAAGACATTAAAAAGGACTGGTCCCAGTACTGAACCCTGCGGTACCCCACTAGTAACCATCTTTTCTTCACTGTGTACTCCATTTACTACTACCCTTTGCATCCTGTTGTCTAGCCAATTTTTTATCCAGGCTACCACCTTGGGACCCACTCCAAGGCTGGCTAACTTGTGTATTAATCTTTTGTGTGGGACTGTATCAAATGCCTTGCTAAAATCTAGGTAGGCCATGTCCACAGCCCCTCCCTGGTCTACTACTTTGGTCACCCAGTCAAAGAAATCTATTAGATTCTGTCTGACATGACCTTTCCATCATGAATCCATGCTGCCTTGGGTCCTGTGCCCCACTGGCCTCTAGGTACTCAACAATTCTTTCCTTCAGAAGTGATTCCATCATTTTCCCTACCACTGAGGTCAAACTAACTGGTCTGTAGTTTCCTGCCTCTGTCCTGCTCCCACTTTTGTGAAGAGGAATCACATCTGCCCTCCTCCAGTCCTCGGGTACCACCCCATCCTCCCATGATTTGTTAAAGAGAGTAGTCAGCGGTGTCACTAGTTCTACCCTTAGTTCTTTTTAGAATTCTTGGGTGAATCCCATCAGGCCCCATTGCTTTGTCCACCTTCAATTTTATTAGTTCTTTCAGAACCCTTTCTTCTGTAAATGGACTGGTATCGACCCTCGTCTTCAGAGTGTTTCTCTTGTTTGGTTTAGGTAACTCCCCCTCCTCTTCCTTTGTGAATACTGAGCAGAAATATTCGTTCAGTATCCCTGCTTTTCACTGTCACCCTCTACCCACATTCCTCCCTTTATTAAGCTTCAGTATCCCTCCTTTGGCTTTCTTCGCTCCCTAATGTACCTATAAAAGGTCTTATCCCCCTTCTTAACAGAATTGGCTATCCTTTCCTTGGTTTGGGCCTTTGCTATTCTGACTGCCTTCCCAGCCTCTTTCTGCTTTAACTGATAAAGTTCTCTGTCCTGCTCCTTCTGTGTTTCCTTATATTTCCTGAATGCTGTCCTTTTCTCCTTAACCTTCCCTGCCACCTCTTTTGTGAACCATAGCTGTTTTTTCCTTCATTGTGTTTTATTGATTTGCTTTACACAAAGGCTTGTTGCCTCTGTGATGGCTGTTTTGATCACTTCCCATTGTTCCTCCACCCCTCTTTCTTGCCTGTTTGCTAGTGCTTTTCTGAGGCACTCTCTCATTTTCCCAAAGTCAGCCCTCCTAAAGTCTAGTACTCTTGCTTTTGTATGGCTTGTTTGTATGACTGTGTTTATCGTGAACCACACTGTTTGGTGGTCGCTTGTTCCCAGATGGCTACCCACTTCTAAATCTGAGATTCTTTCTCCATCCCCATTTGAAAGTACCAGGTCTAAGATTGCTCCCTCCTGAGTGGGTTCCGATACTAGCTGTCTGAGGCATGCCCCCTGTTGGGCATCAAGAATGACCCTGCTCTTGCATGTGCCTGCAGCAAAGGTGCTCCAGTTAACATCTGGCATATTCAGGTCCCCCATCAACAGTATCTCCCCTTTTTCTGCCATTCTAAGAAAGCCTTCTATCATTTCCTTGTCCATTCCCTCCCCCTGAGATGGGGGTCTGTATACAACCTCCATGCGGATTGTGGTGCCATTTCCTGTCTCCAGGGTGACCCAAAGTGCCTCATCTGCTCCATGTTTACTCTTTAGTTCTGTTGCTTTGATCCCTTCTTTTACATAGAGAGCAACTCCTCCTCCTCTTTTACCCTCCCTGTCCCTCCTGTAGATTGTGTATCCTTGTATGTTGACATCCCAGTCATGGTTCTCTGTGTACCATGTTTCTGTGACTGCCACAATATTCAGGCAACCCTCTTCCATCAAGGTCACTAGTTCAGCGAGCTTGTTACACAGACTACGGGCATTGGTACTCATCACCCTCCACTTTTTGATAGCCTCACCTCTTTTAGCCCCATTTCTGTCCTTACTGCCTTTCCCTTTTTCTACATTTAAATCTGTTCTTCTCCCTAATAACTTCTGTACCTTGGTGTTTATCTCACTAATCACCACATTTTGTGGGGGGAGGCTCGGATTTCCCTGCTTCTTTTCAGTGCCTCCCCTCTTGGCTAGTTTAAATGCTTGCCAATGAAGCATTTAAACCTCTCACCTAGGATTCTGGTCCCCCCTGGACAGATGCAGACCATCGCACCAGTATAGGTCTGCATCCCTCCAGGTGGCTCCCCAGTCCCCAATGAAGCCAAAACCCTGAGCTCCACACCAGTTTTTCAACCACTCATTGAATTCCCTGGTGAGAAGTGCCTAGCATTCTCCCTTGCCATAGACAGGCAGCACCTCCGAGAAGATTATCATGAGGCGCTACTTCATTCAAGGCTCTGCCTCCCAACCCTACAAACTCCTCTGCACTGCTCTGATCCCATTCTCAGCCAGGTTCATGTGTCCCTAGGTGGACAATGACATCCAGCTCCCTCCCTCGCACAGCTCATCCCACGATCCTGAGGATTCGCTTCCTGTCCCTCCAAGCCATGGCACCAGGAAGGCACCTTACCTCCCTCTCCCCTTCCTCCCCCATTTCTACCCCTCTAATGATTGAGTCCCCCACCAGGAGTTGTTTCCTTCCCCTGTGGGGTCCCATGCCACCCTCCTGTGGGTCTCCTTTGTGAAGGTTCCCAGCATCCTCCTTGGTCTCCACTGCAGGTGCCTCCATAGAGGAACCACTATCCACCAGAAGAGCGAATGAATTGTGGAGAGGTACAGCTGGAGGAATGCAACTCTGTTCCACCACCCTCCTCTCCCTCCTTGAGCCCACCCTGGTCCAGCCTCTCCTCTTTCTTGGCAACCTCTGAGGTAGTGGCCTTGGCCCTGGTGGTCCCTGGGTGGGGGAGGAGGTTTCATGAATCCTAGCCAGGTCAGCCTGGAGATGGGCAACCTCCTCTCTCAGACCAGAGAGGTGCCTGCAAATAGGGCAGCATCGCAGCCTCCAGAATGTCTCCCAGAACACTGCCGCCCCACAGCCATTGCACTGCACCACTCCTATCATGTCTTATTTTGTGTCCTCTCTACTGTTTCTCTGGATGCTTATTCTCTCCTCTCTTACAACTCTCACCCTTCCTGTTCTGGGACAGCAACTTCCTATCTTCTTCAGTAGCCTCCTTCTTCCTTGCTCAATATCAGACCACCAGCAGCTGGGGGAGAGTGAGCTACTTTTTACTTTAGAGTTGACAAAACCAATGTTTCTCTATGATCCTTTCCTTCCTACTGCCAAACAGGAAGTTCCTGTTGACAGTCAAATCCAGTGGCTATAAAAGTAGAACTGGCTTTGGGTGGGTGGGTGGGATGGAGGGCAATTAGTAAGAAAAAAGGCTAGCAACAGGAAGTTGTAAGTTGACTCACCTGCTTTTATAGTGTCTAAACCACACCCCCAGGTAAGCTCTCTTTCCTCCTACTGGTTTAGCAAAGTCAGCTGATTCAGTACCCTTCCCTGCACAGAACACACACTGGCTTTCTTTCCTTTCTTTTTTTTAACCCTAAATAAGACCCCTTCTACTTCTAATAAAATTATCTGTCTACTTTATCTTAACAGACACTGACTCCTGCTGAGATATAAGTTTTAAATTAATAAGAAAATGTAGCTTCTTTTAGTTAGCTGCTTTCTGCTCTACAAGCAAGGCTAGCAACAGGGGGCCTTACAGTATCTGGAAGGACACTTATCTAGCTTAACTTAGACACCAGAGTGTCTCATTGTGCTTACTGTATGAAATGAGTAAACTGAGAAACTATTTATAACATAAAATCATGTTTTTTAAATTAAAAATAGGTATTTTCTTTTGTTAAAAGTAACTAGTAAAATGTAGTCTCATCCCACTTGTCAAACATCTGTCTTTCCACACATTCAGTAGATGGGATGTTTGTGTATTATGGAATACAGGAATTCAAACTTTTGCAGAACTTCTCTGTCAGAATGTTCATCCTTATACACAACAGATGTGCTCATAAGAATCAATTATCTCAATGTTTTATCTAGCCGGGTAAGCAGCAGAAAAGGGTGCCATTGGAGTGTGGGTTTCCTTTTATAAAAAAATAAAGCTTTACATAGTGGCACTCTGCAGGCTATGTGCTCCTATAGTAAGTCTTCATCTGGCATAGTGGCCACTTCACTGGGTGAAGATCTATGCTTGCAGATAAAGTGCTGTAGGGACAAATAAAAAAAAATAATAGCCAGGATATTCAAAGCAGTTGAGCATGGTGCAACCATGTTGCTCAGGCGCAAGTGCGGACTTGTGCCAAGGAGAGATATTCAGTGGGAGCCACTGCACAGTGCAAATCTCATTGTGCCAATGTGCAACCATAATGAATGCATGCACAAGAGCAGGTGGCATGCCCATGAATATTCAGTGCAGTGCGATATTCAACCATGGAACCATGGCGCAAGTGTGGAGCAAAACCTGGATGCACCAAGCAGACTTGAGCCTATAAATACAGGGTGCAAGCACACAGACAGCACTTGCACCAGGTGAGAGGGAGAGAGAGAGAGATAGAGAGATAGAGTGGCAAGAGACTTTGGAGAGACAGAGAAAGTGAATGAGCAAGGGAGACAGAGCCAGTGATGGACAGAATGACTGCCACTGGCAGCCACAGGGGTAGAGGGACAAAGGTGGCAGTGGAGAGTGAGCCTGGGGCTCAGAGAACAAGAGGGACAGGCAGGTATAGTGCCACACAGTGCACCAGGATGGCATACAATCCGCAGCAGCTGACCACAAGGGGGGAGACAGGAAATCAGAGGCCAAGGATAGTGCACCCTTGCTAATGGAGGCCATAATGAGGGGTGTGAGGGGGCAAGAGGAACAGTGACATGGCCGTGGAAGGGCCTGTCAGTGGTACACCTAGAACAGGTGGTACCGTGCCTGCACCACCTTCGAGAGTTACACAGATACAGAGATTGTGGGACAGTAACACCTAAACAGTGCTATTCTGAGGCAGCTCTGTGAGCTGTGCAGTGAGGAAATGAAGGCACCCACAAGACGGAGCCATGCAATGTCTGTGGAGATGACCAACAGGAGACACCACAGGCATAACCCAGTCAGCCACATCATGCCTCCTCACACAGTTCCTCAACACTCTGCTGCCACATGCTTCAGAATACATCCATTTCCCCAGCACACAGGTGGAGCATACAGCAACCATGCAGGACTTTCACAGGGTAGTGCACATGCCTGTCATGCTTGGGGCCACTGAATGCACCCACGTGGGCATCCACACACCAACTGGCCCTGAGGGTGTGGCCTATGTGAACAGGAGGGGGTTCTCAAGTGTGAACTGTCAGGTGGTGTGTGATGCCAAGGGGTGCATCACCAATGTCTGTGCCACACACCCTGGGAGTGCACATGATGCATTCATCTGGCACAGCTCTTCGCGGTACCACAGGTTTTAGTGTGGGGACATCCCCATGGGTCACTTAGTGAGTGAGTATGGGAGAGGAAAGGGGGTGCTGGGCAGAGCAAGCCATGGGATGAGAGAGGGCTGGGTGGGTATGTTGGCGAGGGTACCAGGGACAGGCAAGGGGCACAGCAAAGGAGGACACATGGCTAACCATGTAATTATCTGCACAGGAGGCAGTGCCTATCCACTGAGGCCCTGCCTGCTCACCCCTATCGGCACCCGTCGTCCTCAGCAGAGAAACTCTACAATGAGGTACACGCCAGCATGCAAAACATCATTGAGCATGTATGTGGGACACTGAAGGCATGGTTCTGTTGCCTAGACAGGTCTGGCTGTGCCCTACAGTACAGCCCCTCAAAAGCCTGTGGCCTATTCCTGGCCTGCTGCATACTGCACAACATGACCATTGACCGTGGGAAAGCTGTCGAGGCTGATGAGGGTGACAGTAGTGGGGCAAGGGCAATGGGCCAGAGAGTGGTGAACAGCCTCCACTTGGGTGGAGGGATTCCCAGCTGCAGAGGTTGGCACAGCAGCATCGGGACACCATTGCACAGGAGCACTAAGGTGCATGCAGTTAGGTGGTGCTTAACCCATGCACTGGCCACACACACAGGTACAGCACACAGGCAGGGCCATGCATGGCTATGGGCTTGCACACATAGAGGCGTGGTGCAGGGGTGGGGGAGTCAGTCACACACATTTACATACAACTGCACACAGAAGCAAACAGCAACACACACATGTACCCACACACCCAGGCGCTAGCTAGAGACACGGATCAGATGCATTGTACTGGTGCACAGACACAACTGGTGCAGAACTGCCCTCATCATGCCCACACCACATGGGCTAGCGGCTGGGCAGGCATGCACACAGGCAGCGTGTGGTGCAGCACACAGGTGCCACACCAGTGAAATGCACACACATGCTGCCCATGCATGCACAGGGCAGTGGCAGCAGACTGCAGTCAGGGCAGCATGCACATCAGGGCTGCTGCACAGAACCATGGCCACCACAGCCACTGGGGCAGCCATGTTGGGGCCGATCAACAGCCACAGGCTGCTTATTGGCCACAGGGTGTGTTTACAACAGCCCCCCTGGGGTTATACCATGGGACCATGATCAGGTCCTCACAGGGGTTTGTAGGCACCCAAATAGGCCTGCCCCAGGTGTGCCTTGGATTCCAACAGCAGACCCCGATGTTGACAGGGAAGGTGTCACCCAATGTTGGGATCATGGGGTGGACAGTGCACTACATGGTGTCCATGGTGGCTGGCCATGCCCTGTGGCAGCCAGCAGTGCAAGGCCATCTGTGATCACATTAGCTATGCAATCCTGGGTTGTGATTGTGTCCTCCTGCAAGTGCAGTATCGCTGCCAGGAGCTGTGCAGTGCCCCCTCTCATGCTGCTTGGCTGCCTGGTGCACCTCCGCATGCAGTGCATACACCCCAGTGGCAAGCAGCACATGTTACTCCAAGGAGGCCCACAGCAAACAGGTGTGCTCTGCCAATGGGTCAACACCCAGGGAAACCTGGCAGGGCACTGACCCTCCTGCAGTGAACAACCATGCTGCACTGTCCCCCACTCAGGTGGACACTGCACAGTGGGGTCCCCATGGCGTAAGTCCCTATCAGGTGCCCCGGCAAAGGACCCCACATCCAGCTGCCCTGTGACCCCTGCTGCTGCTGCCTATCCAGCTGCTGAATGCTGCCAGTGCCTGTATGGCTGCACCACCACCACCACCACATGGCACTGCTGTGGCAGTACACACAGCAGCACCCACAGTGGCAATGGGCAGCTGTCCCACTGCTGTCAGGCCACTGACCGTGCTGCCTGTGATTGTATCTGGTATGGGAGTCTCCCCCACAACTCCACCCATGCTGTCCAGCATTATGGTCAGGTCACCATTGGTGTCAGACCCCACCCTGATCTGTGTCTCCATGCAGAGGACACTGAGACTGGCATCCTGTAGAAACACATCCAGGGTCTCGTCCAACCCCATGCCCAAGACATCCGGCTGGACAGTGATGGTGGGTGGCAGACGATCAGGCCCCCAGATACCCGTGGATGTGGATGACTGGTCCTCTGGGTCTGGGCCTGCCTTCATGGCTTCATGGCTGCTACTGGTGCCCCTTACTCTGCATGCAGGTGTGCTGGTGCTGAAATAGAAAAAAGATGTGTCAATGATGCAAGGCTCCCATTCCCCCTCAAAGGCCCCCTACCCCCCAACACAGCCACTGCATGCTATACATGCCCAACATATGTACCATGCAGTGATGGGCTGCAACCAGTCTGGAATCCACCACCTGGCACACCCTCCACTGTGCTGCAGTGCATAGTGGATGCCACCAACTCCTCCTGTGCTGTGAGGTGTGGTGCATTAGCAGGCCCCGTCTGGTGGCTTTCTGGGCTAAATGGATGGCCACCACCTTCTCTTTGATGCGCCACTTATTGGTGCCCACCTTCTTCAGCACTCCTGCACTGACCGCTGGTGGCTGCCCTGCTGGTTGACACATGCCGCCACCTCCTCCCAGGCCCCAGCCCTGGCCTGTGGTGTGCCTGTGGCACCACTCAACAGTGGCTCCCTGTCAAGGTAGGCTTCAAACAAGGCCTCTACCTTTGGGAAGTTGGGCCTGCATTTGCAAGCAGGCCCACATTCCTTACCCTCCTCACATTCTGACATGTTGCTACCTGTGTACATGGACAGCCCAGTGTGTCACTGTCAGCAGCACCCTACTTCATCCCCCCTGCCATGCTGGCTAGGCTCAGCAGCACGCACAGCTTACCTCAGATGGTTGCACTACCAGTCCATGGCCTGTGCCAGTCCGTGGTGCTTTTATAGTGAAACATGGTTTCTGTGCAAATGTGTTTGCTGTAGATGGGTTATAAAGTAGGATTCCCCAGTTGTCTAGGATTATTTTCCTGATCTCAGGACCTGTAATCAAAAAGAAAAAAGGTTGAGAAAATAAAAGAATTGAACTTCTTTTTTGTGTTATGAGCTCTTCTTGCTTGAGCAGCCTGCAAACTGTTCTTTTTGGTTTTGAAATATGGAACTCTGGCTTGCTCCACCATAATATATACTAAGAAGCAATAAGTGATTTCCCTTGGGACTCAACCAGATCAGTTGATTAGGATGCTAAACAGATTTGTGGATTGGGTTAAAATTATAAAGTGGGTTCACAACTGGCTAGAAGGTAGGAGGCACAGGGTTGTGGTAAATGGCACACACTCTAAGGATGGTGGGGTGACCAGCAGGGTAACACAGGGCTTAGTGCTAGGACCAGTTCTCTTCAATATCTTACACAAGGATATTGCTAAGGAAGTAGAAGGAAAGGTCTGTCTTCTTGCTGGTGACACCAAGATCTGCAATGAAGTAGACACCCAGGAGGGAATGGAGACAATGCCCAGGGATCTAAGGAAAATTGTGAAGTGCTTGAAAGCATGGCAGTTGGGGTTCAGCAATAAAAGGTGCAAAATCATGCACCCTGTGCTGAGTAAAGAATGGGAGGGGAGGTGTTGGAAGTCACTAGGCAGGAAAGGAACCTTGGTGTTATTATTTCAGAAAAACTCAAGATGGCATCGTAATGTGACAAGGCCATAGGCATGGCTAGTGTCATGCTGAGAAGCATAGGGAGATGCATCAATAGCAGAAGGTGGGAGCTAGGAGATGATGCTGTCGCTGTTCCAAGCTCTGATAGTCCCACCTGGAATAATGTGTCCACTTGTGGAGACTGCATATCAGAAAAGACAAAGACAGACTGAAGGCAGTCCAAAAAGGGCAATCAAGATCATACAGGGGTTGCAGGGGAAGCCTTATTTAGAGAGAGAGAGACTAAGAACACAATATGTACATACTGGATGACAGAAGAGCAAGAGATGACATGATCAAGACCTTTAAGTACCTCAGAGGAGTGAACAGAGTGCAGCTTGGGAGCCTGTTCCAAGAGAAGACAAGCTCAAAGACTAGGGGACATGCAAAGAAATGGAAGGAGGAAATTTCAGGAATGCTGTGAGGAAATACTTCTTCACAGAAAGGGTGATAGAAGCATGGAACCAACTGACAGATGAAGTTGTGGAGGCTAGAATAGTGGAAGGCTTCAAGCATGCATAGACACAATGGCATATTAGAACACAACAAGGGAGGGTGTCTGAAGACAGGTTATAGTCTGTGGGGGTGCAATAGGCACTTAGGCAGGGAACCATTGAGCAGACTGGGTGTGCCTTGCTGCCCTTTTCTGCCAATATATTATATGCTTTTATGTATCTCTGGGAGACCACACTTAGAGCACTGTGAGCAGCTGTGTAATCCTCACCTGAAGACCTAGGGAGAGGGTGGAGTCAGTCGAGAACAGACCATGAAAATTATTTAGGGGCAACAAGGTGGGTCCCATGAGATAAGGATGACAGACTATAATATGTAGTCACTAGAAAACAGGAGGGAGAAACATTTATCTTTATAGAGGCAATAAATAAAGTAGTAATCAGTGAACTGTTCATTTACACTGTTATCACAAACACTAGAAGAAACATGAAGATGCTTGTGGAGTAAAATTTTAGGAATGATGTCAGGAGGTACTTTGTTTATGGAAATAATGGTGAACAGGGGGAACAAACTTTCCAATCAGATGATCTGTGTAAAATCACTTTAAGATTCAAGCATAGGTGGAACAGACACATGGGGTTAATGGGGGGAAAGAAGGGGAAGGAGACAAAAGGAAAGGAAGAAGATGAGTTACAACTGGTATGTCCAGTCTCATATGTTAGTCAGAAATTGATTGGGTAGACCAACAGGTCTTCTGTTATTCATACCTTTCAGCTATCCCTAATTAAGTGGGCTAGCCTTCATTTTACCCCTCAAAATTGCTCTGTCCCTCATGGAAATTGTACTATCTACACAGAGAATCTACTCTAAACACAAACTTTGAAACATATATTCACAATATTCTAAGATGCTAAATAAAATACACAATTTGCACAAGTAAAGGCAATGCCTTCCATAGTGTTCTGAGCTTGTATCTTCATGTTGGATGTGTCCCACATTATGGAGGCCAATGTGAAACATTGCCTTTCATTTTGAGCATCAGTATCCCATGCTCCAGTGGCCAATGATTGACAGGTATGCTGCTGTCAACGTCTATGTTTTTGCATTATAGTGTTACATGAGCTAGTTATACTAATAAAATAAAAATGTTATGTATTATATGGTATCATCTGATATTGGAGAGACAAGAACATTCCATTGGAATTGAAAGTACAAACCACCAAGCTTTAGGACTTGTAGATATAGATTTTATGAAAGAATGTGAAGCAGTGTTGAGCAAATGCATGTTTAATTTTATGCTGGTGATTATAAAAAAAAAACAAAAAAAGAAATATATCTAACAGACAACAAGATTCAACAAGCGGTAACGTCAGCAGCTGAAAAGGTATGGAAAAAGAAGGCAGAAAAATAATTTGGGGAATTGTCAGACAATATCAATTTGTTCCAAAAACATTGTAAGTAATATAAATTTAAGGACCTGAACAAAGATGCTGAAGACTCTACAAATGTGATTATCATATATAATTGGCAAAATAAAAACAAAATTATTCAGAAGTTCAGATACCAAAGGGGAATGAGAGAACAGATAGAGTTACAATGTTAAATAGAGAGTGAATTTGAACCAATGGATATTCTGGTAAATGGATGTGTTTTTTCAGACGATCCAGATGAAGGTGTTCAGCAAAACCATTTGGAAGGGACAATCTTAAATTTGAAGAGAGGGATGAGGAAGAGGAGAGGGTATGAGGTGGCAGTGCCATTCTTTTGATCATGGAAAAAACATAGTTGTTCAGTGGTGCTGGCCTGATGAAATGTAATACTGCAGCATCATGCTAAAGAGTTATTGCAGTAAACTAGGCAGTTTCAATGGCAATTTATTCCTTTTGTCATGAAGTAACTGAAGACATTGTGTGGCATCCTGGCCAGCACCTCTGTTCATGGATAAACATGGTTATGCAATGGTCATCAACCATGGTGATTCATGTCTTGTCCATAATTTTAATCATAGTTATCAATCAAAAACCACTGATAAATGACCCAGGGATAAACATGATTATAAAATGCCCAAGAAAATGCACAGAAGCTGATTGGTCAGTCTGGGATCTTATCCATGTGTAAATCCTACAACAAACAAATGGGTGAAGTCCCAGCTGACCACCACTGGCCACACAACAGCTGGGAAGAGTGTCAGTAACTGACTGAACTTGTGCGTTGGCTGGAACCACCATTTTTTTTAAATCACAAATGGGCAAGTGGTAAAGATACAACTGTCTGTAAAATAGAAAAGCTACACATCCACCCAACAAATTATCCATATAAGCAAAGGCTGCAAATATGCAGAGTACATCTTTCTCATTGATGACTTGCTCCATAGATGACTTTCTCGTATGTTTTGTGGCTGGCAGCTCCAATCAAGATCTCATCTTGGCGGATGCAACAGAGCCCAGCAATGACCATCTGTCAATCTCCAGAAATGACAATGTGGTACCCGAAGTAGGAACGGCCAGTGAAGAAATGGTAGAAAACAGCAGAGTTAAGAAGCAGCACCAGAGAGATTTTGCACGACCTGCTTCCTGGTTCTCAGCAGTCACCTGATGTCGGTAGCCTGTGTGATGACTCGATGGTGACTCCTCCTCAGAGACTCAGCCAACAGTAGAGTGCCAGCCCGGGGGACTGACTCCAATAAATATGGAGGCTCTGCCTAAGTTAAGGCCAGCTCCACCCTCTGCCAGTACAAATACTGCTCTCTGTGGAAGTGGGGTAGGAATCTGTATAAATTATGCAAAATCCTCCCTCATGCTGGCCACGACGCTGCATGCTTAGAAGTAATTATATAAAAAAAAGCAGAAACACAGATCAGCAGTACAGCGATCAAATGCTAATACATGAGCATGGCTGTACTATCGAAACATTGCAAAAACCTTGTAAATCTTAATGTTACAGCACAGTCCTGTTCTTGAGTAATCATCCAAAATGACCCCTTAGTAGCATACCTCTTAACTGTACCTGATTTTCAGGGATGTTCCTGATCTTGCCCTCAAATTTTCATCTCTTCCCTCCTAAAGTCTGTGTTTTTGTGAGTGATCTGTGGGAGATGTATGCACAAAATAATGTCAGACAGCAAAGTGACAGATGTGTTCTTCTTCTTCAGAAACTATATCAAGAAGCAATCCCTTAATTCTAATCTGTTGAGTGCACATTGACAATTTTTAAGATGTGTCCCTGATGTTAAGATGTGTCCCTGAGTTTGGGTATTTGACTATAACTATGTGAAAAGCTTGTCCCTGATTTATGAGGCAAGATGATACTTCACAACCTTTTGCCATGGAAATGAGGTACGTGGACACTCAAAATGATTGACAATGAGGGTCAGTGACCCCAACAACAATGGGCACATTTTCAAACATGTTAATAAACGCTCAGAACACTGTGTAAACCATTTTGATTTAGCATTATAGAATACATAGATACATAGATACATAGACAGTGTCGGCAGATAAGGGCCTATGGCCCACCTAGTCTGCCCATTTGAGCTTGTAAGTTCAGTTTGTTTTCCTAGAAGTCTATTTCCCCTTACCCCTGACTTCTAGAATTCCTTTATGTCTATCCCATGCATTCTTAAATCCCGTGATTGTTTCTGCCCCCACCACTTCTCTGGCAGGGTGTTCCACTTGTCCACCACCTGCTCTGTGAAGAAATTCTTTCTCATGTTTCCTCTGAATCGTCCCTCCTCCAACTTCATCCCATGCCTCTAGTCCTGAAACATCTTTTTCGCTTAAAAATAGTGTTTTCCTGCACCCTGTTCCTCCCTGTAAGATACTTGTATGTCTCTATCATATCCCCTCTCTCCCTCCTCTCCTCCAGGGAGTACATGTTCAGTTCCTTCAACCTGTCTTCATAGGACTTGTGATGCAACCCATGCACCATCTTTGTTGCCCTCCTCTGAACCTTCTCTACCCTGTCTATGTCCTTACGTAGGTATGGTCTCCAGAACTGTACACTGTACTCCAGGTGGGGCCTCACTAGTGTCTTGTATAGCGGAATTATGACCTCCCTTTTCCTGCTGGTGATGCCCCTGCCTATACATCCCAGCATCCTATTTGCTTTACCTGATGCCTTGTCACACTGTTTCCCTACCTTGAGGTCATCAGAGATGACAACCCCAAGATCCCTTTCCTGCTTGGTGCATGCTATATCCTCACCCCCCAACTGATATATTGTGCGAGAATACCGTGTATGTCTGCTTTAAAGTCTGAATATACAACACATCCTCTATGTAGGCAGCACCTTTTACATGAGGTACACATGAAGAGCAGAACATCCCTCATAGTCAAGGGCAATTGCAAGGTGCAGGCAAGAAGTTAAGATATATGCTCAGTAGTTATGCTTCACAGTTGGTGTCAATGGCAGCAGCACTTATGAAGCATCACAAATGGCAGTAAATATCTTAACGTAGTAGTTTGAATTATATTTTTTGCAGTAAACAATAGTTGGGGAAACATTTTTGGCAACCTGATGGGTCAGTCTGGCTCTTTATCTCTGTGTAAATCTCACAACACACACAGATAAAGTGCCAGCTAATCACCACGGGCAGTACAAAAAGTCAACTCCTCTCAGGCAAAGTAGAAATATTGTGGCAAGCATGAGATCTGGGCAGGACTGGTAATGGTAATGATTTAGTTTATTGTTTGGTCATCTGACCTTTACAAATATAAACAAATAAACAGACATACTCATACATATATTCATATAAAAGACGGACATAATATAATTAAAATCAACCTATACTTTAAATATTAAAAATATAGAAAACAGCAATTACTAGTATATAACATTTCATCTACAAATCTCTAAGAAATAACATTTCTGATTTCAGATATTGCACTATTTCTGATCCTAACCCTGCCAATTTCTGACAAATACCCTAACATTTTCATAATTATAAACTCATCTTTTGTAGTAAAAGTAATCTTTAATAGTTGATCTCTATCTGTTGTTAATATACTTGTCCACAATGGTACTAGCCATTTATCTCTAGATTTTATATACCAAAAACAATCAAACATAACATGGTATAAATTCTCAACAGCTGCATTCATACAGGGGCAAAATGTAGCTGGAGAGGAAGTCTCTTTATTATATCTTGCATACAATACTGTACTGGGAACATGCTCAAACCTATACTTCGTATACAGATTTATTTTCCCCAAAAATCTGATAACATGTCCAAATAAAGTCTGTATCCATGTGCTATATCATTTTCTGTCAGCCAAGATGACATTTTTAGATATTTTATGCTATCTAAGTCTTGATCCATATGTTGATTAACTAATCTTTGGGTAACAAACTTCTGATATTTTAAACTTATTACTATCCCTCTTTCATGTAGGTTTTCCAAGAAGTCCAGTTTGCTTCTTTTAATGTATCATGGATCTTTTTCAGTCAGTTTGACTTCATTATCCCCAAAGCGTGCCAGGAGTATTTTTTTTTTCAAACAGAAAAAAGCCAGTCTATCTGTACTCATCTGTGACAAGTTTATTAAATAATTATTTTTTTGAAAATAGTAATCAAACATTGTGGTGCATTACTTCTGATGTAGGCACAGCCTGAAACTGGGAATACTTCCTGTGCCAAGCATTTTGAAAATCCAGTCCATAATGTTTAAAATGCACAAAGCAGCATAAAGAATTTAATAAGACGACATTTTGGAATATATAGTAAAATATGTTTCTGTATTTCATTTCTGGTCACCTTTAACCCCTGCTACATCCCATATTGATATATTTGCCAGAGCTACATTCTAACTTTGTTGACAGTCCAAGACTTAAAATGACGAGAAGGGCACATATCTAATTGTTCAGCATCATGATTACACATAGGCCCAGATATTCAAAAGGGTTGCGCCATGCTCAACAGGGTTGCGCATGCGCAAGTCCAAAACTGCGCCATTTAACAATATTCAGAAGGAGGCAGTTGCGCTCAAACATGCTGAGCAACAGCGAATGAAAGAAAGGCATGCGCAACCGAAGGGGGTGGATCCATGCATAAAGACCGCAATGCAATATTCAAAGACTTGCGAATGCACAAGAGCGGCACAGCCGGAAATTGCGCACTAGCAGAAATGAGCCAAAATAAAAAGGCTCAAGGAAGCGGCGCAAGAACGCTACCAGGCTGCCAAGTGGGGGAGAGAGAGAGAGAGACAGACAGACACACAGACAGACAGACAGACAGACAGCAAAGGGCAGGCAAGGAAAGTGTGGCCCATAGTCTGTAGAGGCCAGCAGGGGGTGCCCGGTGCAGTGGAAGTAGCAGTCAGGACAGCGGGGTAACACAGCAACACCAGCCGGGGTCAGGAAGTCAGGAGATGGACAGTGCCAGTTTCCACATGGAAGCTGTAATGAGGGGGGTGAGAATGCATGCTGCAGGGGGACGTGGCCGTGGAAGGGCCCATCGGCGGTATGCCCCCGACAGGCGGTACCATGCCCGCATCAGCTTTGAGCTGTACACAGATGTAGAGATCGTGGGCTGGTACCACCTGAACAGGGCAATACTGAGACAGCTCTGTGAGCTGTGCAGTGATGTGATGCAGGCACCCTCATGACGGAGTCATGCTCTGTCGGTGGAGACCAAGGTGACAGCCTGCATGTGCCTGCTCGCCACAGGCACCTTCCAGAGGCCGACAGAGGACACCACAGGCATCACACAGTTGGCCACGTCACGCATCCTCACCCAATTCCTCAGCACACTGCTGCCACATGCTGCAGAGTACATCCATTTCCCCAGCACCACGGCAGAGCGTACAGCAAACATGCAGGAGTTCCACAGGGTAGCACGTATGCCTGGCGTGCTAGGGGCCATAGACTGCACCCATGTGGCCATCCGCACGCCACCTGGCCCCGATGGCCACGCATATCGGAACAGAAAGGGATTCCCTAGTGTCAACTGCCAGGTGGTGTGTGATGCCACTGGGTGCATAATCAATGTCTGTGCCACACACCCTGGCAGAGCACATGATGCCTTCATATGGTATCAGTCTGCACTGTGCCATCGATTCGAGAGTGGGGACATCCCCACAGGACATCTAGTGGGTGAGTACACATGTATGGAATGCAAACTCGGGGCAAGGGTGGGAATGCCACAGGTGCCATGGTAGTGGCACACAGGGAGATGGCCAATATGGACCTGAACATGACACTGATCTCCACTATCTCCACACAGGTGACTGCGGATACCCACTCCGTCCCTGGCTGCTCACACCATACCGGCGCCCCATGACCCCAGCGCAGCTATGCTATAATGAGGCACATGCTGCAACACGCAACATCATAGAGCGGGTGTTTGGGATGCTCAAGGCATGCTTCCGATGCCTAGACACCTCCGGGCGGTGCCCTACAGTACAGCTCCCAAAAGGCCTGTGGGATATTCCTGGCCTGTTGCATCCTGCACAACATGGCCAAAGACCATGGGATAGCCATACAGGTCAAAGAGGGGGACAGCGATGGGGACGCCAGTGGCACCGGTGTTGATGGTGATGAGTAGCCCCAGGACGGAGGGACCCCCAACTGATCCGGCAGGCCCAGCTGCACCGGGACACCATCACAGAGGAGCACTACGCACAACACAGGTAAGTCAAGGGGACATGTGCAACCAACACTGTCCATGCGCAAACCACAGGCACACAGGGGAACACACCAGGGGTGCATGACGGTCAGGGGAGTGGAACGGTCCAGGCATACAGACACACCATCAGGGAGGGGTGAGCACTCATATGGACACACACACACCAGGCACAGAGCGTACATGGGCAGATGCACAGCACTGCAGAACCGACATTGCTAACACACAGCACCACCGACCACCCCCACCACCCGTACTGTCCAAGTACATGTGTCAGATGCTGGGCACCCTTGCACCTTGGTGTACAGTGCAATGCAGGCATCATCATGCACACGCACCTGTGGACAGCAGTTGGGAGGGTGTGCAGGTGGTCGGTGTGTCGGTGTGGTGAGCAGAGCACCCAGCAGTGCACTGCCCACCATGACACACATTGCACACATGGCAGCACCAGACAGGGCCCGCACTGGAAGACAACTCAGTCATGTAGCACTGTCCCACGGCCACCGCGGATGCATGGGCGGCCCCGCCATGACCCAAAAGCACGGGCAGGCTGAGCAGGGGCCACATGGGGTGGCACTGTTGCACCACCAGGGGTCCCACTGCACGAACGCGACCTTGCCTGCACAGGGGTCTGCAGCATGCCGAACAAACCTGCACCAGGGGTGCTCGGGATGCCCACAGCAGAACCCGGTGTCGACAGGCCTGGTGTCGCACGACGCCAGGAATGGGGAGTGGAGAGTGCACTGTGGGGGGGTTGCGGTACAGGGGCACCTGACTGTGTGCCCAATGCGGCCATGACAGAGACCACTGCCTGGGTCAGCCTGTCAATGGTGGCAGTCACATCCGTCCGCATACGGACCAGCTCGGCTCAGTCCCGAGCACACTCCCTGCTGTGCCACTCCACGGACACAGACAGTGCCTCCACGGACCTTGCAACCCACCTCTGCAGCTGTACTGATTCCTGCAGCAGCGGGTGTGCTCATCCAATGGGTACTGTGCCCCAACGGCATCCTGACCCCCAGGGTGTGGAAGGTCCTGATGCACAACACCCCTTGAGGGTGGGCGCTGTTCACCAGGACCAGGAATGGGTGGATCAAAGGGTGGCGGATATGTGCCACTGCTTGACACTGTACCCCCAGACCTGGTGGGTGACTGTTGCTGCTGCCCCTCCAACCGTTGTGCCCCCGGGTCCACTCGTTCCACCGCTGTGCTGGCAACAGTGCCAGACACCTGCACAGCCACCGGTGCTGCCCCACCGGTGCTGACAGGCACAGCCTGGGACCGTGCCAGCATGCTGGTACACAAGTTGGAACCAGAAAGGCCCAGGGGCACATGCTGGCCTGCCATGTGTCCGTCATGGGACACACAACCATCACTGCCCATTGCAGGCCTTCTATCATCAATGGTGCAGGTATGTGCTACTGCCATGGTCACAGCGTGCTGGCATGCTTGCATGCCAGACTGCTGAGACACAGGCTGTGCACCCCCACACCCGTATCACTGACACCAGAGTTGGCGGCCCAGCGTGCATGCTGCTGCAGTGCCTGCTGGCTGGTGGTGGAGGTGGATGGACCCTCCTCCATGTCCAGCGGGTCAGCATCACTGTCTGGACCCACCACCACCGTCTCCTGAAGACGAACAGGATCTGTAACAGAAAGAGAGTACATGTGAGTGCATGTGAACAACTGCCCCCCCTACCAAACACCACCACCATGTCATACCGTGCAGTGACGGGCTTCCACCTGTCTGGAATCCTCTGCCTGGTACGCCCTCAATGGCGCTCGGCTGCATGGCTGCGACCAGTGTCTCCTCAGTTGGGGTCAGCTCCAACACCACTGATGGGCCCCCGCCAGTGCCAGCACGTGCCGCCCTGAAGGCTGCCACCTTCTCCTTCAACCTCCTGCGGTCTGTCCACATCTTTTTCTTGCATTCCTGCATGGAGCGCTGGTGGCTTCCATGCAGGTTAATGGCCTGAGCTACCCCCTCCCATGCAGCCGCACGGGACTGAGAGGTGCCCCTCCGTCCACTCAGCACTGGCTCCTCATCCAGGTAGGCCTGGAAGAGGGCCTCAGTCTCTGCTGCTGTAAAGTTGGGCCTCCTCCTACGCCCACCGTCCTCACCTCACCTTGGCTCTGCTCGGTCATGGCGATCTGTATGGGGGAAGTGACACCTGTCACTGTGCAGTCTACAGCATTTTCCCATGACCATCGCCCTGAACATCACACAGCATGCAACTCACCTCTCACCTGCAGTAACCGATCCTGGCCAGTGCAGCCCAATGTCGCATATTTATAGCGCAATACATGCAAATTAGGAGTGGAGCAACTATAATGACATGCAATCGTGCCACTGCACCCTTGAATGGCTGATCAGATGATTTGCATGTGTCGGCTGAATATCGCGAATCTGGCGCTTTGGCGCACACGGAAGTGTCGGCTGAGCCAATGGCAGATCTGTGCCTGTGTGGTACACTGCATTGCGCATGCCCAGATAGCTTACGCAGGCATCTGTCGCACTGCTGACGTGCTGAGCGTGATCGGCAATCCAGGCCATGGCCACCATTGTGCCAGTGGCGCTACAGCAATGGGCACTATATGGCGCTGTGGCACTACTGTGCAATACTCCACTGTGGCACTGGTACGCAGCTGGTCGGTCGTGCAGGATGCCTATACATCAGATGGCGCTGTGCATAACCTTGCGTCATTGCCCATGACCTTGTGTATGACCTTTGCCCCCTGGCACTGTTCGCCTGCCATGTGTACATCCCTATTGCGCTGTCTGGTGACAGTGCTATGTGAAGTGACGGCGCTGTTCGAACAGCATGATTGGAGCCTGTGGTGGTCTATTGCGCAACATCTCCACGTGGGGTTACGGTGCTGCGGGGCGCCATATTGCCTGCTGTAAAGTTGGTGCCATGGCTAGGAGGAGGGTGGTGTCCTGGACCCAGCTTGAAGTGGCCAACCTGGTGGCCCTAGTTGAGCCACACTATGATGGCCTTTATGGTGAGGTGCCCCTCACCAGTGCAAGGAGTGAGGTGTGGCAGCAAGTGGCCACTGACCTGGTGGAGGTCACTGGACAGTGCCAGTCTGCTGAGCAGTGCCGGCACTGGTACAGTGACCTCCCCAGAGGGAGCCAGAGCTGTTAACGCGGCTGCGTTCACGTGCCAGGTGGGGCGTGGTGCCTAGGCCAGGTGGGTGTGCCATCTATGTACCTGTATTATCTGTAGGGGTGTGTGTGTGTTTTGGTGGCTGTGCATAGGTGATGGCTCAGCCACGGTTGGCTGTGTCAGTGTGTGCAGCTGTGAGATGAATGGGTATGGCTGTGTGGGCAGGCACTGTCACTGAGGCAGGGGGCAGTCTGCTTTTGAGTCACACTGATGTTTGTCCCAACATATGTCTCCCACAGGCCGGGATGTGAGGATGCGTGGCCACATTGCTGAGGGACATGCCAGGGACCCGGTGCCAGCAGGGGTTGCACCCCACCAGCAGCAGCAGCGCCAGCAACAGCGGCAGTCAGAGCTGCTTGAGCAGTGTGAGTATCATGACTTCATGGATGCTATTGCATGCTGGGGGGGGGCCAGTAGCCCTGCACAATACAAACATGCAGGAAAGGGGAGGTCATAATTCCACTATACAAGACACTAGTGAGGCCCCACCTGCAGTACAGTGTACATTTCTGGAGATCATACCTATGTAAGGATGTAGAGTGGGCAGAGAAGGTTCAGAGGAGGGCAACAAAGATGGTGCATGGCTTGCATCACAACTCCTATGGAGACAGGTTGAAGGAACTGAACCTGTACTCCCTGGAGGAGAGGAGGGAGAGAGGGGATATGATAGAGACATACAAGTATCTTACAGGGTGGAACAGGGTGCAGGAAAACACTATTTTGAAGTGCAAAAGATGTTCCAGGACTACAGGGCATGGGATGCAGTTGAAGGGAGGATGATTCAGAGGAAACATGAGCAAGACTTTCTTCACAGAACGGGTGGTGTACAAGTGGAACACCCTGCCAGAGGGAGTGATGGGGGCTGACACACTCATGGGATTTCAGACTGCACAGGATAGACATAATGGAATTCTTGAGGTCAGGGGTAAGGGGCAACAGACTTCTAGGTAAACAAAGTGAACTTACAGGCTGAAATGGACAGACTGTGTGGGCCATAGGCCCTTATCTGCCGACACTGGCTATGTATCTATGTCTGTAGGCATGACACAGGTGACATGCATCACTGTCCAGTTTCACAGCACGTCTGTGTATGCATCACTGGTGGTCCATGCATTCACTGGGCACATAGCTGTGTAACTGGCATCACACCGCATTGCCACATCACTTGCCAGCCTTGTTTGTGCTGTGATGGACATGGGCAGTGTGTGTGTGCAGTGGTGCGCATAGCTGGTGCCGCCTGTTTGTGATGGCCATGTGCATGTTCACTGTGGGTGGGTGCATGCCATCACAGGTGTGGGACATTGGGCTATATGGCTTGCAGGTTGGGTGGTGTTCAGGGTTGTGGTCAGTCACAGCCATTGACTGTGTTCCCATTTTCCTAGGCCTCGAGGTTCTCCATCACCTGGTGAGGGATGTCCAGGCCATCAGACAGCTTGTGGCCGACAACAACACTATCCTCCAGTCGATACACTGCCATGGCCTGCAGAGGAGGCGGCAGGGAACTGGCAGACACCAGCCAGAGGACAGCCGGCCGGCTGGCCCATGAGCTCTCTTCCCTTCCCACTTCTCCCATCCCTACCACCCTGCCTTCCCTCTCCAAGTTTGTCATCCCTACCCCTTGACCACCCCTACCTTGTACCCATCCCCCCCTTGTAAATAGTTGTAATTGTTCTTGTTCATGTTGGTTGTGTTAATATACATTTATATTTTTATACGAATAATGTGTTGGTCTCTGATTTGCAGCTGCCTATGGGTGCTCAGTTGCAGGGGTGTACATGCCATCTGGGGTGGTATGGTCCTGGGTATGTGTGTGTGTGTGCATGGGGAGGTATCTCCAGCATGGCAGTGACTTTTGGTTGGTCTTGCCATCTGCTGCCACCCACTGCTGGGTGCACAGGGTGTGTCTGGCTTGTAGGCTTCTGTGCTGTATGGGGTTGACGGTGCTGGGGATGTATGGTTTCCTGCAGTGCCAGTCACTGCACATAGGTGGTGTCTTGGGTCACAGTGCAGGGTGTGCTGTGATACAGGGGCTGATGCACTGTGGTTGTCAACCCCTGTGTGTGGCACTCTCAGCCTGCCAGTGGTTGTGCTGGGGTGTCATGGTCTGCATGCTTTGTTGGCTTGTCCCCATGGGCAAGTAGATCATCCGTCCCACCCCAGTGATGCTGTGCTTGGGTGTGCAGGTGTGATGTGGGTTCTGCAGTGTGTTCCTGTGCCCATGTGTGGCATGGCTGGCGGTGGGCCCCAGCCTGCCTCCCTGGATGTGCAGTTCCATTGCTCTGGGGCTCTGCTTGCACTATGGCACCTCTGGAATGCTCAGCTGGGCTGCCCTGGTTGCGCCATAGTGCAACATTTCGGCTCAGCTTCTCCTTCCTGGCTGCGCTATGGCGCAGTATGTGCGATATTCAGACGTTGGTTGCTTGCGCAATTTGTTCTGCTCCATGTTTGCATATCGCACCTGTTGCACATTTGCACAACTGGTTTGTGCTTGCTCCTGCTGTTGCACTCATTTTGAGCGCAGTTTGAATATCTGGGCCATACTGTTTCTTAACATGGGTCTCAAACACAAGAAAAGACTACAAATATTGCAGAGTCTAGCCACACTTGACAATATTTATCACACTCTAAAATTAAGAGGTCTGTTGTGGGAAAAAGGCATTTATCTATAGTTATTAGAGGCAGTGTGTTCTACCGGTTAAAGTATGAGCTTGAGAACTGAGAGTTCACATAGGGTCACCACTTTTGGATGAGTTAAAAAATGAATGCTAAACCACACCCCAAATTCTGCCTCTGGTTCCACCCCTTTTTATGACTGACAAGTATATTGCCCCTTCCTCAAAGCCATTTGTAATGTCAGAATAGACATTAATAGTGATAGGAAATCATTTGTATACAATTAATTAACTTATGTATTTATTTATGTTGTATTTGTTGGCAACCAGGTTAACCCTTAAAGGTCACATAACCCATTTTACTTGAATAATCCAGAAGCATAGGAAGGTCAAGTAACTTGCTCAAGGTTGCACAGTATGCACGTGGAGGCTGTGGGAACCAAACTCAGGTCTGCTGGATATGCCAAGCTTATTCACAGTTTATTGCTCAAACCTCTGTTAAACACTGTACCATTTTCCCTTTCATCTCAGTCATGTATTCTGATATGCTTTGACCAATCGTTGATAAATTAATTATTGATGCTTGTGGTACCCTCAGTACTGCATTGTGTTACCTTTACCTCAGCAGCTACTGCTCACACAGACCATTTTATGCTGTTTATCTGAATGACTTGTAAAAGTGTAGCTAATATCATGGAATGTTCAGGTAAAACAAAAAAATAAGAGCAGCAGCTACTGAGGACTCATGAGATGTAATCAATGTAGTGATAAAGGCAATAAAAATTAGATTATTAATTTTAATAAAAATGGGTCTAAAATATACAAGAATATAGAGCAAACAAAAAGAAACACATGAAAGACATAAAACTGTAAAAGCTGTTTCCTGTCATAGCAGTAAAAAAACATATTTAAAATTTAGAGTGGAAAAGACTAGGTTAATTTTCTGCTAATGGTCTTAATGGCCATATAGTACACCTCCCAGACAGAGTGGTTTTACAAACAAAGACAGGTCTGAATGACATCAGAACTTTGTAACCTGGACATGCAATGTAGTCAAGCCAGTGAATGATTTCATACATCAGTTTTAAGAGTATATGAGGACTCAAAATGACCCCAAAACTGGACTACATTTAATCAAAACCAGATGACCAGACAAGGGCCCTAAAAACCAGATTATCTGGTTTAAAACTGGATAGGTGGCAACCCTAAGTTCACATGTTTAATACTTGATAGAGCCAAATACTTTCTGTGTGACCTTGGGCAAGTTGCTTCAGCTCTCAGCATCCCAGTCAACCCAGTTGCAGAAATGGGTTGAAGCAGTCCCCCATTGGAATCAAAATGTCGCATCTGAGATGGGCTATCCTGAGTACATACTGCAAATTACAAAATAAATAAATGAAAAACTAAGACTGTGAACAAATCTAATATTCTAACAGTATATGGATTAAAAAGAAAAAAAAATGAAAATAACACTAAACTGAAAATAATTGTTAAAGATCTCCTGGAGCAACTTTTAAACATTTCCATTGAAAAACAGGATGCTATCACAGTATACAGACTGGGCTGTGACCTGGACAGTGATCAGGTGCAGGTCACAGTAAAATACCAAAGTCTGTATGATAAAATTATGGACAATCTGGGGATCCTAGATGCAGTGTGTCTTTTTTGTATTGTCAGAAAATCCAGAAAAAGAAAGTATAATCAAAGGAAAGAAGCAAAAGGGAAAATATTGGTTGTCCCAGCTAATGGGGAACAGCAAAATTCTAATCTGTCTACATTATACAGTATTACTGTTTCAAATCAATTTGAGATTCTTGAACAACAAATAATTGATTCAACAGTAGGGATGCTGTTGTTTGTCCTAATAATAATAATAATATTTTATTTTGAAGGTGCCTTTCAGAAAACCAAGGTGCCGTACAATTAAAACCAAACAAATCAGAATGAAGGCAATCATTAAAATCTATTAAAATCATTAAAATTTATGGGTCAGTTTAGCGCAGTGGTCTAAGGCTCTGAGCTGCAAATTTGGTGACATCCAGCAGACCAGACCTGGGTTTGAATCCCACAGCTTCCACTTGCATACTGTGTGACCCTGAGCAAGTCACTTAACCTCCTTGTGCTCCCAGGTCGCTCCTGTAAAAAAGCTTTCAACTTAGTGTGCTATACCTGGTTAAACAACTAAATAAAAACAAAAAAATCTGACAGCACCAAAAATATTATTACACAAAATAATCAATCACCATAAGCCCGGTGCCACAGATGGGTCTTTAAGGCTGATTTAAAGCCCTCCATAGTCGTGTACTCCCGTGATGATGCAATATCATTTACATCATGGAATATAGCAGGACTTGCTTCTAACTTAGCTGAGACTGACTTTCGAGATTACTCGCGTAAATTCACTGTAATTTGTTTGCAGGAAACATGGCATAAGTATGAATCTGAAGTGGATTTAAATGGTTATTTAACATATCAAATGTCAGGTAAAAGAACTGCTAAGACAGGTAGATTTGCAGGGGGATTGATTATCTGGGTCAAGATAGATGAGAAAATAAAAGTTCTACTAATAGACGAAAAAGACAGTGTTATTCTTATTCTTGTTAATATGTCCAGTGTGAAAGTGTGCCTTATTAACACTTACATTCCTCCAATTAACCCAAAATATTATCAGGAAGGGTTATGGGAAAAATTGAAGGAACTAATGATACAAATGTGGTCTTAACTGCTTGTGAAAGTATTCTTCTTTGTGGGGATTTTAATGACAGAATAGGGGCTTTTGATGGCTATACTACTCCTTATCATGTTAGGTGTCATAAAGATGTACATGCTCAAACCAGACATACAAAAGATGAAAGGGTAAGCAAAATGGGGTTAAAATTAATAGAAATACTTAAAATGCATAATATGGCACCAGTGAATGGGAGGGTTAGCGGTAGCCAGGAAAGAAGTTTTGCTCATTTTGGCCGTTTGGACCCATCAGTTCTAGACTTTTTTTTTTTTTTAGTGGTGAAATGCAACTTTGGGACACCTGCCACATAGTGCGTAGGGCAGAGAGTGATCACTTTCCACTTATAATAACAACAAAATTAATAAATACAGATCTGGGTGTTACACAGCCATTGCCTTACTTTGACATTTGTAATAGGGCTGGAATTAATTGGCAAAAATTCCCTGAATCTTGTATAAAATTGATAGATGATACAATAATTACTCCTCTAATGAAGACTGTTGATAATGAGCAGATCATGAGTATACTAATAGAAAGCTTAGGGTTATTAAAAAAGATATTAGCAGACATCACAGCCAAAGGAGGTTCAAGGAAGGCTGAATTAACATGGTTTGATGCAGAGTGCAAAAATGCTAAGAAAGAATTAAATAAAATTATAAGATCTTACAAACATAAGCAAGGTATAATTGGATATGGTAATTTAAATGAGTTAAGGAACAGTTATAAAAATCTTTTTAAGTTAAAATAACGAGAATACCAAATGAAACACTGGGAGAAGATGCTAGAAGTAATAGAAAAGAATTATATTCTCTCCTGTTGGCTAATGATGATGAAAGGAACCAATAATCTTAAGTACAATATAGACTCGTATATAACAATGGACACTTAGATTATACACTATCCCAGTATCTTTTATGATCCCAATATTAAGGAACAGAAACATAAGGTAGTATTTAATATGTTGCAGTTTGCTAAGATCAGGGTAGCTGAAGTCTACTTTCAATAGGCTCTATGAAAGAAAGAAAGGCCCCTGGGCTGGATTCTATTCTGGCAGAATTATATTTACTATTTTCTGGGGCATGGGCCAAGATACTAGCTATGTTTTTTTAACAATTGCTGAACTCTTTTGGAATTTCCAACTTCATGGAGGGGTGCAACTATCATATCCATTTTCAAAAAGGGGGATAAAATGATCCCCAAATTTACAGACCCATCTCATTATTGGATATAATGGTTAAAATCTTCTCCAAAATTAAATTGGAGAGACTACTTAATCAAATAAATAATCTAGGGGTCCTTTCTGAGCTGCAGGCCAGTTTTTGTTCTGGTTACAGTACCATCGATAACTGTTATGTAATTAGACATATTTTTTTTTTAAATAGGTCACTTTAAGAAACCATAAAGTTTATGCCGTTTTTGTGGACTTCATCTCTGCATTTGATTCAATGACACAAAACTTATTATGGGAAATGCTGCTGGAGTGGAGTATCTGCCAAGAGTTAATGGTAATCATTAGGGAGTTATACTCAAACACTTGGGCTCAAATTAGGACAGGAACCAATAGACAACAGTCTGCTAGATTTCTCACAAACAGGGGGGTAAGACAGGGTTGTGTTCTGGCACCATAGTGTTTTGTATTTATATAAACAAACTTTTGTTACAGCTAGAAAAGTCTCAAACTGATTCCCCAAAAATTCTATCTAAAAACTACGCTGTTTTGGCTTATGCAGATGACCTAATATTATTTTCATTGACACAAGCTGGTCTTTATAAGAAGGTAAACATTTTACAGACCTATATATAATATAAGGATTAATGAAAATGCAACACAGCTAATGATCTTTGGGGTTAAAAAGCCAAAAAACAAGCTGGCACTTAGAGGGGAAATAACTAAAAACTATAACTTTCTATAATTATCTGGGAGTGCAACTTAATAGTAACAGCAGCTGGAACAATCATGTCAACTTGCTCAGAACTAAACTAAAGCAGACAGCAAATTCTTTATTAATATTTAATCATAAATGGGGGGAGCAATTTGACAAAGCCAGTAATAAAAGCAGTTAGAGCTAAATATCATGCCCAAGCCCTTTACATAGCCGAAGTTTGGGATTCCGTCAATATGAGACCATTAGAAATACCTTTAAACAAACTCTATAGATCATGTCTTGGTTTGAGTGCATCTGTTCCAGTAACCATGGTAAGGGCAGAACTTGGACATCTATAATCGTAGTCACTGTCTGAAAAATGTATGTCACTGCTGCATGAGTGAACCATATTATAAGCTTCCAATTTCTGCCATAATAATTTACAGCTAATACTATCAAAGGCAGACCTGAGGTCCACAAAATTACAATAAAGTTTTTATTTCTTAATACATGTATATTTATAAATAAGATGTGACCAAACATTGCAGCCTCTGGTGTCTTTGACTATAACTGTTCTTAATTTGTTCCACATACTTTCTGGTATTTTTCCTTTTCAAGGTCCAATGTTGTGTAAAGATATTAAGGCGTCAATTTAAAACAGTTCTGAAAACAGATTGACAGCTTCATTTTGCAATCTAATTCTTTAAGAATTAATTATTTCCAGATTGCCCACATTACCAGTAAACTGGGTAAAGTTGCTGCCCATTATTGGTGTTTGAAAAGTTATAAGTAATGGCAAATGAACAGAATCAGGATGATCCCAGACCTCAAGGTCATCCTGATTAACCAAGGCTAGATCAATAGCAGGAGATCCCATATGCCCCATAAATGTATAGTCACCCTCTGGATCACCAGGCAAATTACCATTTACCAAACATAAACTCATGTCTGACATTATCTTATATGCTGTCTTACCCTGATGATTAAGTTTCTTATCCTTGGAGTTTCTAACATTACTTACTTTAGGATTAATCATGTTCAGACCCTGAGAACTCACTATAAGGGTTTTCCATCTGATTATTGACATGGATTCTGGGGTATCACGTCATGATGGCAACCACGATTGGGCACCTGCCAAAAGGGTTACTCAATCACAACGCCTATGGATGGGGCGATTGGGGAAACTGGGCAACTGTATGGTGGGGGTGGGTGAAATAGTGACTGGATATTGCTATATGTCTTTGCACGTGGGAGGGAGTGAGCACACCGAACATGGGCTGGGAGGGGATGGAGGAGCTGTAGGGGATGGTACTGTGGTGAGCTGCCGAGCTGTGTCATAGCATCAGGAGTTGGTCCATGGTTGCAGTGGGTATGGTGCCTGATTCAGGTATGGGCGTGGGTGCCTTTTGTTGTGCCCAGCCTGGGTTTTTTATTTTATCCTGAGTTGCACATGCCCACATGCACCCCCCTGGAATTGAGAATCTTAAAGTAGGGGGTGCAGGGGGTGATGCCCCTCGGGGGGATGTGGGTGTGCAGCCCTCTGCATAAACAATAAAACCCCATAGCCCTGGCTTCATGTTTCTGTGTGCTGGGGAGTCCATCGCCAAAAAAACTTTAGGTGGTGTGACTTCACCCTAATGGTGATCATCCATCGGTGATTGCCGTTATCACATAAAACCAGATTCTGGCATTAAAGTCACAAATAACAAGGAAAGTGTAAGTTTAATATTTAGTTGTTAAATCATCTAAAAATTCAGAAAACACTAAAACAATTATCCACCTAGCTGGAATTTGTTGCCAGAAGACATTAAGTAATAAATTGACCATAACTAGCTGTAAAGCACTCTGTTCAACCACATCACCAAATAATCCATTTCTTTCTAGGAAGATATGATATGTCTGACATTATTGTGATTTAACTTGATCTACAATTGTGATGTATTGTATTCATTAAATTAATTACTTACTACTTTCTGTTTAATTGAGTACAGTACCTATAGATGTTACTTGTAACTTGCAACTGAATGTACAGTAATGAGATGGATACTATTAGAGATGCAGTGAACTTAAAACTCGCTGACAAAGTGGCCAATTTCACCATGTGGAGTAATCTATGAATTTCTCCTGTATTAGGCTGAATTTTCCAAGGTGAAATTTTGCCTGTGAAAGGTGAAATTTCACCTTGGAAGGTGAAATTTTGCCTGTGGAAAAGTGAAATTTCACTTTGCAAGGTGCAATTTTGCCTCTAAAAGCCACATTTTGCCTTGGAAAGCAATATTTTTACTTTACAAGGTGAAATTGTACCATTCCGCAGATGCAATTTCTCTGTTTAATTTCGCATTTTGCTACGTGAAATGGTCTAAATTCTAAGTAGTAGGTGAATGAATGAAACTAGTTGTAGGGGGATAATAAACATTAAGAAGAATTATTTTATTATTACTGCTCACCAATTTCAGAGGAAGTAGTAATGATAATTAACAATCAGAAACATCAATCTTTTAATTTAGGCAAGTCTTAAGATATGAAGTTATACCATCCTGATTTCTACCATATTTCTTGTTCTTTTATGGCTGGAATAGTAAAGTATGTGTATCCAGGGATCAGTGGAGACGTTACATACTGACACCATATTTCCTGTAGACACAAAATATCAAAGGTCATTAGAAACTCTTTAATTTCATCACCAGTCTGTTTATATGTTAAGCCCTCTATATTCCAGAGTGTAATAGTTAGCATTTCCAATGATTTATCAGACATTTGAGCAATACTTAAACTTGATTCTTGTCATTGAGAGGTAAGATTTTGAAGTATCAAAAAATTATTGCTAATCACTATTTCTGAATGGCCCTTATTACCAATGTATGTCTATTTGTAGTCTTCTCTGGTGAACTCTTCTGCAAGCTATTTCTTGACACAGCTTGTTTATTAAACCTAATAGTATTTATGTCATTTACAAGGACGTTAAGCTCATCCAATGATGTGGAGACATCTAACAGTGATGCTGCCAGTCTAGGGTTCCTCAAAGTAATATTAATTTGTGGACTATCTGTAATCCCACTGTGTATTGTGATCCACTCAGTTTTGTTTTGTTTTAAGTCTGTTCTAAGTGTATGGGACAAAAAGGAAGCAATATGAAATTTAATCAGACCAACTGACTCATTTTTAGAGACTTTCAAACCAAAAAGTGAAAAAAAGTTTTACTTTCCCAAGTTTGTGATTGAGCCCCTGTAAATTTAGAAATGGCCTCAGAGACCCTTCTTGCCCTTTTTATAGCCTCCTCATGGTCCCTGTTGCATATCATAGATGCCTGGTTCTCAGATTTAACTGGAACTTTTTTTCTGAGGTGATAAAATATGAATGCCATTTCATTTAAGCAGTGCTTCTTGGAACCATACGTAAGATGTACTAAAGAATCCACAGTAAAACAAAATGTAATCAGGAAAAGGTGCATTACAGTAGGTGGACAAGTAATGAAATAAAATACCTTAAGACGTAGAAGGGATATGTAATAGATGGAAATCCATTTTGTCCATTTTTCAGGAGCTTAAGCATCTAATTTATTAATGCTTAACATTTTAATTTAAAACTCTAGCTCTGTCCCAGGTTGATTGCTATCAAAGCCAAAGAAAGTAAGACCATAACTCACAGGCTTTTCAGGAACACCTCTATTATGAGGAGATTGCTCCTCAGTCTCCCCTTGAATCACTTGTGGCATATTAGCCTCAGTGGAAAAAAAGGAAGTCACTGTTCGTTATTTCTGCCATAATTAAATGAGCTGATACATTCATATTAGGTTGTACTGATTCCATATTACCACCCCCTTCCAAATCAAATTTGTCAGACCCCAGGAATTTGTCCCAGGATTAAGTGCCCAGTTTTTGTGGTATATTTTTCTTTTTCATTCTCCTAGAGTTAGATTTTTTTATTTTCTTTCATATTCTGGCTTGATTTTGAATCTAAAATTATAATAGAATTTTCCTTTGAAAACTGAGAAGGAAGTTTAACCTGAATGCTTTTATTTTCTTTAGAGACAGTTGGAGCTGCCAGGAAATCTTCAGTAAAGCTGTTAGTTTGTGCCTGAGAGTTATTCGCAAGTTGTGTTAACAGGGCTTTATTATGAAATGCATCTACACTGAGATTCACTATTTCCTCCTTCAAAGCCCACATAGAAACATAGAAACACAGAAACATAGAATTTGGCGGCAGATAAGGACCGCTTGGCCCACCCAGTCTGCCCATTTCCCTACCTACTGGATAAGTTGCAGATCCTAGTTAACCAGCAGCCTACTTCTTCCTACCCCAACCCCCTAGAATTGCATTATGACTGTCCCATGCATGCTTGAATTCCACCACTGTTTTTGACTCCACAACCTCCTCCGGAAGGCCGTTCCACGCATCCACAACCCTCTCTGTGAAAAAATACTTCCTTAAATTACCTCTGAGCCACCCTCCCATCTTCAAATTGTGCCCCCTTGTTCTTGCTCACCTTTTTATTAAGATGCTACCCTCTTGGACTTTGTTGATTCTCTTGAGGTACTTGAAAGTTTCTATCATGTCCCCCCCTCTCCCTTCGTTCCTCGAGGCTATACATATTAAGCGCCTTAAGTCTGTCTTCATATGTCTTCTGGTGGAGACCCTGCATCATTTTAGTTGCCCTCCTCTGGACAGCTTCCATCCTGTCTATGTCTTTGCGGAGATTGGGTCTCCAGAACTGCATGCAGTACTCCAGATGGGGTCTCACCAGCTGTCTGTACAGAGGGATAACAACTTCCTGTTTTCTACTTGTGATGCCTCTCCCTATGCATCCCAGTATCCCCCCAGCCCTCCTTGCTGCCCTCTCACATTGCTTGCCCACCTTTAAGTCATCTGATATGACTACCCCCCAGGTCCCTTCCATTTTTGTTGTTGTTAGTATCTCACCCCCATTGTGTACTCTTCCCTGGGTTTTGTTTCCCAGGTGCATTACCTTGCACTCTTAGCACTGAATCTAAGTTGCCATACATTTGACCACTCCTCTAACCCTTGCCAAGTCCCTTCTCATCCTTTCCACCCCACCTTGTGCATCAACTCTGTTGCAGATCTTTTGTGTCATCTGCAAAGAGACATACTTTTCTTCTAGCCCCTCTGCAATGTCGCTTATAAAGACATTGAAGAGGACCGGTCCTAATACTGAACCCTGCAGTACCCTGCTAGTAACCCCTTTCTTCAGAGTGGACTCCATTTACTATTACTCTCTGTGTCCTATTCTCCAGCCAATTCTTTACCCAGGCTGTCATCTTGGGACCCACTCCAAGGCTGGCTAACTTGTATATTAATCTTTTGTGTGGGACTGTGTCAAATGCCTTGATAAAGTCTAGGTAGGCCATGTCCACAGCCCCTCCCTGATCTACTACTTTGGTCACCCAGTCAAAGAAATCTACCAGATTTGTCTGGCATGATCTTCCCGCTGTGTATCCATGCTGCCTTGGGTCCTGTGCCCCTCTGGCCTCTAGATACTCGACAATTCTTTCCTTCAGAAGTGATTCCATCATTTTCCCCTATTACTGAGGTTAAACTAAAAGGTCTGTACTTGTCTGCTTCTGCCTTGCTCCCACTTTTGTGAAGGGGAATCACATCTGCCCTCCTCCAGTCCTCGGGTACCACCCCATCCTCCCATGATTTGTTAAAGAGGTTAGTCAGTGGTGTCACTAGTTCTACCCTTAGTTCTTTTAGAATTCTGGGATGAATCCCATCAGGCCCCATTGCTTTGTCCACCTTCAGTTTTAAGAGTTCTTTCATAACCCTTTCTTCTGTAAATGGGCTGGTATCAACTTCTGTATCCAGAGTGTTTCTACTGTTTGTTTTTCTGTACCTCCCCCTCTTCATTTGTAAATACTGAGCAAAAATATTTGTTTAGTATCTGTGCCTTTTCACAGTCACCATGTACCTACCCTCCTTCCCCTTTATTAAGCTTCACTATCCCTCCCTTGGTCTTCCTTCGCTCCCTGATGTACCTATAAAAGGTTTTATCCCCATTCTTAACTGAGTTGGCTATCTTTTCCTCGGTTTGGGCCTTTGCTGTTCTGACTGCCTTCCTAGCTTCCTTTTGCTTTAAATGATACAGTTCTCTGTCCTGCTCCTTCTGTGATTCCTTGTACTTCCTGAATGCTTTCTTTTTCTCTTGAACCTTCACTGCCACTTCCTTTGAGAACCATAGTGGTTTCTTACATCATTTTGTTTTGTTTATTTGCTTCACACAAAGGCTTGTTACCTCTGTGATGGCAGTTTTTATTATTCCCCATTGTTCTTCCACCCCTCCTTCTTTCCCATTTGCTTGTGCATTCCTTAGGCACTCACCCATTTTGGCAAAGTCAGCCCTCCTAAAGTCCAGTACTTTTGCCATTGTATGGCTTGACTCTATTGCTGTGTTTATTGTGAACCATACTGTTCGATGGTCGCTAGTTCCCAGATGGCTACCCACTTCTACATCTGTGATGTGTACACATGTTCTCCAATATTATGACGTTAGCATAATATGTTTTTTTTATAATTTCCAAAATTTGTTTAGACAAAGAAGATGGTGATACAAAACATAGGAACATAGAATTTGAAGGCAGATAAGGACCGCTTGGCCCATCTAGTCTGGCCATTTCCCTACCTAATGGATAAGCTACAGATCCTAGTTAACCAACAGCCTACTTCCTCCTACCCCCCACTAGAATTGCCTTGTGTCTGTCCCATGCATTCTTGAATTCCCCACTGTTTTTGTCTCCATGACCTCCTCAGGAAGGCTGTTCCATTCATCCACAACCTTCTCCATGAAAAAATACTTCCTTGCAATACCTCAGAGCAGTCCCCCCTCTATCTTCAAATTGTGCCCCCTTGTTCTTGCATATCTCTTTTTTGAAAGATGCAACCCTCTTGGACTTTGTTGAATCCCTTGAGGTACTTGAAAGCTTCTATCATGTACCCCCTCTCTCTCCTTTCCTCACGGGTATATATATTAAGCTCCTTTAGTCTCTCTTCATATATCTTCTGGTGCAGATACTGCACTATTTTGGTTGCTCTCCTCTGGACAGCTTCGACCCTTCGATGCCTTTGCCAAGATGGGGTCTCCAGAACTGCACACAGTACTCCAGATGTGGTCTCACCAACTGTCTGTACAGAGGGATAACAGCTTCTTGTTTTTTACTGGTGATGCCTCTCCCTGTGCATCCCAGTATCCCCCAGCCCTCCTTACTGCCTTCTCACATTGCTTGCCCACCTTTAGATCACCTGATATAACTACCCCCAGGTCCCTTTCCATTTTTGTTGTTGTCAGTATCTCACCCTCAATTAAGTACTCTTCCCCTGGGTTTTTGTTTCCCAGGTGCATTACTTTGCACTTCTTTGAATTGAATCTAAGCTGTCATATATTTGACATTCCTCAAACCTTGCCAAGTCCCTTCTCATCCTTTCCACCCCGCCTTGTGTATCAACCCTGTTACAGATCTTTGTGTCATCTTTAAAGAGACATACTTTTACTTCCAGTCCCTCTGCAATGTCACTTAGAAAGACATTAAAAAGGATCAGACCCAGTACTGAGCCGTGTGGTACCCCACTAGTAACCCCCTTTCTACACTGTGGATGCAGTTTACTATTACCCTGTGTGTCCTGTTGTCCAGCCAATGTTTTATCTAGGCTACCACCCTTGGAGCCACTCCCAGACTGGCTAATTTCTTTATTAATCTTTTGTGTCAGACTGTGGCAAATGTCTTGCTAAAGTCTAGGTAGGCCATGCACATAGACTCTCCCCGGTCTACTATTTTGGTCACCCAGTCAGAGAAATCGATTAGATTCATCTGACATGACTTTCCCACAGTGAATCCATACTGCCTTGGGTCCTGTGCCCTGCTGGTCTCTAGGTACTCAAAAATTCTTTCATTCAGAAATGATTCCATAATTTTCCCTACCACTGAGGTCAAACTGAGAGGTCTGTAGTTTCCTGATTCCGCCTTGCTCCCACTTTTGTGAAGGGGAATCACATCTGCCCTCTTACAGTCCTCAGGTACCACACAATCCTCCCATGATTTGCTAAAAAGGGTAGTCAGTAGTGTTACTAGTTCTCACTTAGTTCTTTTATAATTCTGGGGTGAATCCCATCAGGCCCCATTGCTTTGTCCACCCTCTGTTTTAAGAGTTCTTTCAGAGCCCTTTCTTCTGTGAAAGGACTGATATCAACCCCCATCCAGAGTACTTCTATTAACTGGATTAGATACCACCCCATCATCTTCTTTTGTGAATACTGAGCAGAAGCATTCACTCAGTATCCCTGTTTTTTCACTGTCCCTCTATGCCCACCCAGCCTAATCTTTTTTTAGCCTCAGTATCCCTTCTTTTGTCTTTCTTTGCTCCCTAGCGTACCTATAAAAAGTTTTATCCCCCTTCTTAACTGAGGTGGCTATCTTTTCCTTGGTTTGGGCCAATATCTCCCTCATTTGTGAAATGCTCCTTATCATATTACACTGAATTCTGAGGTCAAATAACGATTGATCTTGCTGGTACTAGCTCTGGAGTTAGTGACAGATTATTTCTGTCCCCAGGTCATGACTCTCTTACATCAAGCAAGCTGGCTTGCATCTATTCCTTAACTCCCTTTATAGTGTTACTAAGATCTTGTATTACTGAAGTTAAATTATCTGTATATGAACATTATTTTAAAGTAGCTAATTTCCCCTGCACCCTAGATCCTATGGGTGGGGAAAAATCTAACTGACTCCTAGAAAGGTAAGACCATGGATCATCTGATGAAAATTCTTAAGGAAAAAAAGTAATTAATTTTTAGTATGACTTTTCTGACAGTACCAAAGAGTTATAATCAAGAGGCTCCATAAAGAGTCCAACATCAGAAGGTAATATAGATTTTCCTTTCACTGGAGGGGAGCTAGGGAGGTTCATTTGGGACCTAACTATCCACAGATTTTTCAATATATTGAATGACTCCTGTGAATTAATAGGACTTGAGAGGGCAGCTGAAATAGGAGCCACCCCCCCCCAAGGAAATCCATTATCCTGGGTAGAGTTGAATCTCCCTTAATCAGTCACTTATTAGTGCTTAAAGATTTAAACTTTTTCAGCTTTTTACCCATATGAGTTTTACTACTTTGAGAAGAACTAATTATCAAAGCTGGAAAACTGTTTTCTCCAGTTCTAGTGTTGAGCATTGTGATCTCTAAAATGGATAGCCCAAGAAATAAAACCGATAGATATTGTCTATGGTACTGGTTGGAATGTCCTTGATTAATTAATTAACCTAAACAAAGGCGATCAGGTGTATAACAATATATCAAACTTCTTTCTTTTAAATTCCTGTAGTCACAAACTGGCCCTGTGGTGCAGAGGGCTGAGGCTCTGGACACCTTACCTCTCACCACGCTGGTGACCCATGTTCAGGAATGAGTACAGGACAGCAGGGGTCAGCCAGTGGGGAGGTCTGGGAGTGGATGGAGTGGCTGTCAGGCAGCCCTCCTCTGCTGGGTTGGGGTGGCAGGCCTCTTTGGCTCTTGGTGGCCACCAGGTAGAGGCTCAATGATAGCATTGAGCATGAGGGGGGCTAGGCACTAGCCTGAGTGGGTAGAGTGTGGGACCATCTCCAGTGACAGTACACATGCGCTTCTCCATGAACATGCACATGTGTGACCGGCCAGGGCTCCATGGTAAAAGAGGATGAATGTGGAAAACACCTCCAATGGCAGGATGAGGACTAAACCTCACAGGCTCTGCACCAGTGGCTGGGTGCATATCACAAGGCTTGCTGTGAAAGGTAAGTCCCAGGGTAGCTGCGTGACGGAGCCGGGGGGATTGGTCAGAAGGTGGCCACTGAAGAGGCCAGAGCATACAATATAAATTAAAAAAATCCTGTAGTCACTCTGTTAGTTATAACCAAATGAGTGACACAAAAAGAAGACATTTAGGGCCACTCTACAAATACACTAAAAATCTTAAAACGAATAACAATAGCAGTAACCCATTGTAATGCATCCTGGTGTGTCCTGGTTGATTCAAATTCAAATTCTGACTTTCAGTAGAATTAAAAATCTTCAGAATGCAGCTTCTGGAGCAGTCCTTATTCTAGCGGGTTACGTTCAGAGGTGTAGAGGCTCATATCAGTGCTCTGTTTATAAACTGCAACATCTCCGGCAACAATAAAAACATGTGCAGCTTAGATGAAACAAACTGCTTGCTTAGTTGTCAAAAACTTTGCCACATGACCAGCTTAGTCAACTCTATTCAGCTCTGTTCTCCCCAAGTCATCACAGTTTTACTGTATATAGCACACCTTAATGTTCATTTGAAAATGAGAAGCAGTGTCAGAAACTAGCAGACCAGTTTGATCTCATTCCAAAAGTGGCAAGAGCAAAGTAAAAATCCAGATAGGAATAAGCTACTGCTTCTGCCTCTTCTGCTGCAGAGGACCAGTTGATGTGACAAGAGTTAATATTTTACTGTTAAGGACACTTCCCCCCTGCATTTCTCATAGCTTTCAAAGTGAGGGACTATCTAGCAAGATCATTCATGGTAAAAATAAGAAATTAGCTGATAGGTTTTAGAAAATGACAATTAAATCAAAGCCTGCAAAATCAGTACATTATTGTGCAATTAATTCATAACACTTGCAGCAGGCATGACAGGTCTGTTGTCAGTTTTCTGGAGACTGCAAGGATTTGTACCCTTCCTCTTGGTCACCCATTTCAGAGTCCTCAAATGGACCAGAGCAGCTCTCTGCAAATTCTTGCACTGCTGTTTCATCAGTAAAGGAACAGGTTTGTCTATTTAGGAATATTCTCAACTTAGCAGGTTTCAATAAAACCACCTGCACTCCAAGTTCGATTAGAACCAGATGAAAATTCAACAGTAGGTGGTGCCTCCTTTAAGCTTCCTGTGAAAAGTCTGGATAGCAGAAAACCTTGTATCATTCAAATTTAAAGGATCTTTTCTCCTTCTTAAGGTTTAAGATCATGTATTTTTCAGCACTGGAACTCAAAGTAATGATCACTGTCAGTACCACTGGTATTCTTCTATTTTTTTTCCCTATAGTCTCTATGACTGCCAGTGCTCACTCCCTCTCTCAAAAGCACTCTAAAAGCATTGACCACACTGAATTCACACTCACTAATGTCTTTATGTAGGGGCACCACATTGACAGCCAGATTATCTGCCACAAACGCCACTGATAGACCAAGAATATGAAAATTTTTCACCTGTAGCATGCTGCCAAGTCATTCCATTTTAGAAGACATTGCCACTTTCTTACTTACCAGAACATCTCTTGCAGCATTTAGAGAGATTATAGAGTTATCAAACCTTTCTGCCTCCTTCTCTAATTTAAGCCTGGATGTGTTTAATTCCATAATCTTGGCAACAAGTTCCACTGTTTTGGATACTGCCTCAAACTTAGAACGCAGTTCCTCAAAGGCTTTTTTTTACATTTTCTCCATTGTTTCCTTGGATTCTGGCATCAAGGGAAAATGCACTGACATTGATGGTTCCTTATCTTTTGTTGTTGCAAGGGGCTCTTTGTCCTTAAATCTCAAATGAGTTACTCTGTATGGGGCCTCAGAGTTACCAGGGCTGAAGTCCAAATCAGACCTATCATGAGCCTTGGCCTGAGACTGCCCAGAGTATGGCATCAAAAAAATCATCTGTTTTCATGTTACTTTTCACATTTTTTTAAATCTTTTTTTTGACCTTTGATATTTTTGCTTCCAACTTTCAAGTGGGACAAAAATTATGTTTCTTTTGAAAAAGCTAATTCTAGAAAATTGAGTTTTAATTTCACCCACACCAGGAGCACAGTACTGACACATCTACTCAGTTTACAACCAAACCAGAACATGTCTGCTTTTTTTTTTTTTAGGGGGATTAAAAAAGGAAACCAAAGAATAACTTTTGTCACAGAGCTTAATAAAGAATCTTTTGTTAAATAAACTTTGAGAGTGTTCCAAGCTTCTAATTCCCTGCCTTAAATCAAATCCTATATATTAAAGTTCACCCAGTGTATAAGTTTCCTGTACCTACCCCACTGAATCCATTACAGAGACGTCAAAAAAGACATCACACAGAAAGAAAGAAAAAAATCAACAAATGCAAATTTAAAGAAACAATTCCAATAATTTTCATTCCCCAATAGTTTTCAAATGTCAACTGGATGATATTCCATGAGATCAGCATCGTCTTCCTCCAAATCGGAACCTATATCCACTGGCAACTTAATGTTTGTCTCAAATAAAGATTTTGCTGTGTCTGAATCTTCAAAATAGTACATTTTCCCTTGAAATTGCACCTGCAAGCGTGCAGGAGTGAGAAGACTAACTGCTAATCCTGCTTCTTTAAATTCCAACATTATTGGCAAAAAGCACTTTTGTTTATGCTGAGTATGTACACAGAAGTCAGGATATGAATGTAGATGGTGCCCTTTGTAGAACCATTGTTTTTTGCATGCACTAGTTGAAGGATTTTATTCTGTTCTAAGATACTTGTATAAGTAAGAATCACAAATCTTGCCTTCTCAGTCTCAGTAGTGGAATCCTTAGGTAAATGAGATGGAGGTCTATATACATTCTCCAACACAAATGGGGATTGTAAGGAAAACATTACCATTAGTTTGTTTTCAGTAGTAGCTTTCAAATCCACTGCAGGAACAGTTCCAGGGAGCCCAATGAGTGGTAAATTCTTTCTATGGGCATTATTTCCTAACCACTCCAACCTAGATGCCTGTGATATTTGTTCATGCAAAGCAACATTTACTGCACCTTCCAAAGTAAAAGTTCTGCCTGAAATCAGTTTTAATTCCTTTTCATTAGTTTTAGCAACTTGTTCCTCATTCTCAATCCACAGCTCCATAGCCGCACACCTATTATTTATCTCAGTGAGTGAGGTTTCAATCCGAAATGTTGGCTGGTGGGCCTCTGTCTGGAATTCAGCCAGGAGGGACTGGATTGATGCCAAAGTTGGTTTTGCCTGAGTTTTGGGCTTCACGCCTGGATCAGAGTGTGGTTGCATTCCAGGAGATGTTCCTGCTGTGGCAATGATTAGGGAACCCACAGGCCCTCACGCTGCAGCTCCCCTTCTGTGTAACTTGGGAGAGACAAAAGTCCATCTCGTCTATGTCCTTGCAGAGATTGGGTCTCCAGAACTGCACACAGTACTCCAGATGGGGTCTCACCAGCTGTCTGTACAGAGGGATAACAACTTCCTGTTTTCTACTGGTGATGCCTCTCCCTATGCATCCCAGTATCCCCCACAGCCCTCCTTACTGCCCTTTCACATTGCTTGCCCACCTTTAAGTCATCTGATATGACTACCCCCAGGTCCCTTTCCATTTTTGTTGTTGTTAGTATCTCACCCCCCATTGTGTACTCTTCCCCTGAGAAACAAAAACCCTGTGTGCAGTTCTGTAGACCCAATTTCTGCAAGGACATAGACAAGATGGAAGCTGTCCAGAGGAGGGCAATTAAAATGGTGCAGGGTCTGCACCAGAAGACATATGAAGATAGACTAAAGAAACTTAATATGTATAGCCTCGAGGAAAGGAGGGAGAGGGAGGACATGATAGAAACTTTCAAGTACCTCAAGGGAATCAACAAAGTCCAAGAGGGTAGCATCTTTCAAAAAAAGAGGTGTGCAAGAACAAGGGGGCACAATTTGAAGATGGGGGGACAGCTCAGAGGTAATGCAAGGAAGTATTTTTCACAGAGAGGGCTGTGGATGCATGGAACAGCCTTCCAGAGGAGGTTGTGGAGTCAAAAACATTGGTTGAATTCAAGCATGCATGGGACAGTTCTAGGGGGTGGGGTTAGAAAGAAGTAGACTGCTGGTTAACTAGGATCTGTAGCTTAACCATTAGGTAGGAAAATGGGCAGACTGGGTGGGCCAAGCGGTCCTTATCTGCCGTCAGATTCTATATTTCTCCATTTACTCTTCTCATAGAACCCAATAACTAGAGTGTGAATTTCAATCCAAAAATATAAAAATAAACAGATTTAGACTGAGTTCTTGATGCAAAATTACGGCGCTCCAAACAAGCGTGTAGAGGTTTTAATAGTGCCACAGCACCCCTTTTCACTTTATTATGTATTATCTGTTTGTAATAATCTTTACTTAATGTTTTCTAAAGGATGTAAACTGCCTTTTCTTTCCCTTTTTTTCTTAAGAAATTAAAAAAAATAAAGTATAATAGAACATGCCTGTTCTTAAGCAGAATAGCCACTACTACAGTATCTGTCTAGCATTTATAAAAAAAAAATAATTGTTTCAATATTTTAGAATGCCTGAAATTATATTTTGAAAATGGTAACTTTTTAACTGTTAGGCTTAGAATCTGAGTTTTTTTTTTATATAAAAGGGCGAAATCTGATAAATGATAATATATCATAATGATACAATTTTCCATATGTTGATACATAGTTAAACATGCTGATATAATACTTTATGTTGTTACAAATAAAATGATTTTAAAACTTTTGTTATATGTTGCTTTAATCAATGCATAAAAGATGCAGCAATACAACTCAGAGCTTTCATTTAAAAAATAAATTATGTTTCCCACATTAACAGTTCCAAGGTTATCCTATTTTATTTAATCTATCTTTAACACTAGCAGTTCCAAAGTTATTTTGCTTTAAATAGATTGTCTTCTTTAGATGGTTAAGTTTCAAACCATTAGAGATAGAAACATATTTTTTTCAATGAAAGCTTGAAGCCAGATATTCAGCAGCAGTCCCATTAATACATTTCTTATGTGTTGACACTATTCCATATGTATCGATATCCATTTTTGTATATAAAATTACATAAAATCTTTAAGCAACATTTTTTGTGAAAAATATTTTGTTTTACTTTGTTTTAATTTTGGTAATGATACACATTATGTAATTATAAAAGGTTGAGTTTACAACTTGATTTTTATTCATCTTATGCTCTTAAATGAATTACAAACATTTCACTCTCCCATCTATAACACTTACTCTTGCTTGCCTTTGTTGCATCAAAAGATAATAATGTTTCTATGAAACCACTGTTGTGCAGATAATGAAAAACAACTTCTGCCAAAACAATTTCCATAAAAAACTCAAATATGGGAAGCTGTGTTAACTGATTTTTTACACACACTAGGTGTGATGTCCTGTAAACCTCTTGACCTTCGATTTTGTGGCTCAAATGGACATCATATACCTTGGATTGGCAAATAAAGCTCATTATATTCAACTCCCAAACATTATTCCATATATGATTACTGGTGACACCATATTATATCTACAGTAAGTTTCACTGTCTGCAAAATCCTATCATGCATAGTTTTCAGAATCCCCATACAATATGGGTGTGATCACACTAGTGTATCATGGTAAACAAACAATAACACAAACTGATGATGTACCTATTGTTTTTCCTTCTTGCACAAGGAAAAGGAAGAAAAATACAAGTAAAATAAAATATGGTGATTACCATAACTTGTTTTTTTTTTGCACACCCTTGGTTTATATGCCTGTATAAGCCAACACTGTTCATGTGGTATGAACATATGAAATTTGCCAGCATATAAAGGCCTAGAGGTCTATCAAATCTGCTTGAATGTGTAGCTAGCACCCCTTATTCTGCAGCTGCCCCTCCTTCCCTTCCACCCTTCCCTAAACTGACCCTCCCCCTTGTCCTGTCCCATGCCCTTTTGAAGCAGTCCACTCTTCTACTGAATACCACTTCTGCAGGTAACACATTCCACCCAGTTACTACCCTGTCTGTAAAAAAGTGTCTCCTCTTCTCCCTCTTGAACCTTCCTCCCTCCAGTCTCATATCACAGTCCCTGGTGTCCCCCCCTCCCGTACTTTGAACAGTCCCTCTTTACCCATCTTGTTTATTCCTTTCATGTACTTAAAGGTTTCAATCATGTCCCCCGTCCCTCCTCTCCTCCAGTGAGTATATGTTCAATTCCCTCAGCCTCCTCTCATATGATAAGTCCCCCAGCCATTGCTCATCTTTGTCACCCTGTGCTGCACCTCTTCCAGTAACTTAATGTCCCTCTTCAGATACAGGTGCCAGTACTGCATGCAGTACTCCAGGTGCAGTCTAACCAACGACCTCTACAGTGGCAGAATCACCTCCTCCCTCCTCGAGGATATACCCCTTGCAATGCAACCCAGCATTTTGTTGGCCATTGCAGCTGCCTTCCTACATTGTGCCGAGTTGTTCATTGACCCTGTAATGAGCACCCCCAGATCCTTCTCCTCCTCTGTCTGGGCTAGCTGCACTCTCCCCAGCTGGTAATTCCTAATTGGGTTCTTCATCCCAAAATGCAGCACCTTGCACTTTTTGACATAAACACCAGTTGCCAGGTGTCTGACCAGGTTTCAAGCTTTGCCAGTTCATCCTGCAACCCCCCCCCCCAGGTCATCCACCACCGCTCCTACCTTGGTGTCATCAGCAAACAGACTGATCTTGCTCTTGATGTCCAATGATATGTTTGCAATGAATGTCCCAAACAACACTGGTCACAACACTGAGCCCTGTGGAACACTGCTCGTCACTAACCTTGAGTGTGAGCACTCCCCACCCACCACCACCACCACCCTCTGTTGCCTTCCCTGAAGCCAGCTCCCTACCCATCTCACTAGATTTGCACCTGTGCCTGTGCCTTCTAACTTACTTCCCAGCCTTCCATGCAGCACTGAGTTGAATGCCTTACTGAAGTCCAGATACAGGACATCCACTGCATGGCCCCTGTCCAGTTGCCTAGTTACCCAGTCATAGAACTCCACCAGATTGGTTTGGCAGGATCTGCCATGTATGAAGCCATGATGTCTGCTGTCCTGTAGTCCTTTTGCCTCTAAAAGGGCCACCAGCCTCTCCTTCAGGATAGTCCGCATCAGCTTATCCACAATGGATGTGAGGCTCACTGGTCGATAGTTCCCCGGTTCATCCTTGGGCCCACTCTTGTGGAGGGGCACCACATGAGCCATCCTCCAGTGCTGAGGTACACACCCTGAGTGTAGTGAGGCATTAAATAGGTCTACCAAAGGTCCCACAAGGACCTCTGCCAGCTTCTTCAGTACCCTGTGGTAGATGCCATCTGGGCCTGGTGCCCTGTCCACCCTCAGTGCCTTTAAACCCTCCCAAACTCTGCCCTCCATGATTTCCCCATCTGTCACCCCTCCCCCCTTTTTCTGCCATTCCTCCCCCTTGGGTGTCACCCCTCTTCCTTAGTATACACTAGGACCTGTCCTCTCCGTAGTAAATACTGAGCAGAAGTAATCATTTATCGCTTCTGCCTTATCGCACCCTGCTTCCACCCAACCCCCCTCCTTTCTAATCCTTACTATGTGGTCCTTACAGCTCCTTTTCTCCCTGATGTACCTAAAGAAGTCCTTCTCCCCCTTCTTAATGCCTTGTGCCAGCCTGAGCTCCGTAGATGCCTTGGCTCCCCTTACTGCCCGAATCGCCTCCTTCAATTCCTTCAAGTACTCCTCCCTGTCCTCCCCCTCCCTGTTTCTTGTACCTTCTAAAGGCAACTCTTTTCCTACTTTCCTTTTCCAAGACCTCCTTGCTCAACCAGCTTGGTTTCTTAGCCCTAGCCTTCTTGCTCTGGGCCTTGCAGCAGGTTTTGGTTGCCTCCAATATCCCCAGCTTTATGTGCTCCCACCTCTGGTTAGTGTCCATACTAGGTTGAATTCTGGCCAGGTACCCTTTTACCACTTCTCCCATCCTCCCAAAGTTAGCCCTTCTGAAGTCCAGCACTATTGTGCCAGATTCCATTCCTTCCTTGCCCATGTCCAATATGAGCCATACTGAGTGGTGGTCACTCCCTGACAGCGGTTCTTCCACTATAACTTCTCTCACAAAGTCCCCATTTGCCAGCACAAGGTCAAGGGTATTCCCTAACCTGGCTGGTTCACTGACCATTTGCAGCAGGAAGCTGTCCTGGAAGGCATTCAGCAGTAGCTGCTTCCTTCTGTTCCTGGTTGTTGGGGTACTCCAGTCCACTCCTGGCATGTTGAAGTCCCCCACAATCACCACATTACCCTTCTCACAGGTCCTCCTGATCTGTCCCGCTAGTTCCCTGTCTAACTCCTCCATCTGAGATGATGGCCTGTACACCACTCCCATTCTGAGAATCCTATTCTTGGAATCCTGGATTTGCATCCAAAGTGACTCCGTACTACCCTCCTCCCCTTCCTCCCTTACACACTTCAGTCCTTCCTTCACATATAGTGCCACCCCCCTCCTTTCTCAATCACCCTGTCCCTATGAAAGAACCTGTACCCTGGTACAGACAGGTCCTAGTCATTGTATTGGGTGGCCCATGTTTCTGTGATGGCTGCAATGTCCTCCTCTCCCTCTGCCATGAGCACCTGTAACTCTGCAGTTTTCCTCCCAATGCTCCTAGCACACAAAAACATGCAATGCACTTTTCTCACTGTATTACTTTATATAATATATGGATGGTAGCTTTCCCCATAGGGAAACTGCCAATGATCCTGTCATAATATCATGATGTCATCTTTCCCATAATACTATCATCAAGATATCACTGTGATAGTACTGTGGGATTGAACTTCAGGAAAACCCTTGTGCCCAGTATGAAACAGGTTCCCATTAAGCTGCCAAACAAAGGTGATGCTCTGCAGCTTCAACTATATGGACTACAATAAAGGAGAGCTTTTGGATCTGTGAGAGGTACTTAAATAAAGTTATGTTGTCATGTTCCTCGAGCATTGGTACTTGATGTACATGAGTGGCGATTACTAAAGGACCAGCTGGACTAAGACTGTATGAAGGGGGGCAGTTGAGGATTGAAAACAAGCTTGAATCCATATATTACAGAAAAAAATTATAGACTTACAGTATGTATTCCTTGGATAAATACCATCTCAAGGTTCTGATGACATGCTGGAACTTCTCAAGTTTTGCTTTTGAGCTCTTCATGTCATAGAACCTTGTAGCCATATCTGTGGTCTGAGTGGGAACTGATAATGGTCCACTGGATCAGTGTACTTACCTGGTTACTAAAGATGTAAATTAATAAATAACTAAATAAACCTCTGAATAATATTATAGCCTTGTAATACATACAGTAGTTTCCAAGCTATTATTCCATTTATAAATCATGACATCATTCCAAAGAGGTTTGTTTATCCACAACCATTTCTGGTACTCTTATAACTGTGAGAGGCTGTCTCATGGTTACTGCTATATAGCTTATTGTTTTGACCATGTTTTCTTTAATAAGCTTATTTAGAAAAAAAAGGGCGTCTAATTCTAAGTGTTCAGAAATTCTGCACAGGGATTGCTTTAATTTTCTGTTTTAATTTTAAATTCAAGTTTGTCTTTAAAACAAAAGTCTTTAGTGTGACTTACATAAATGTATCTGAATTATAAAATGTAGCATTTGCTAAGAATGCAAAACATCATGGGAAGTGTATGCAACTTACCATGAAAGAATGTACGCTGGTTCTGTTTAAGTTCATATGTAGTTTCTGGACCCAGTTCTCAGTCACAATTTTATGGGCTGCAAAATGGAGCACACAGTACACCCCATCATACTGATTCATAAAATTCCTTTAGTAAGAACATTATACTTGGGTCTAAGAGGCCTCCCAGTGCAAATCTTCAAATGCAAATAATGCATTCTAAATGTTTCTGTGTGCAACCTAAGTCAATGCACAATAATGATGCACATTACTGACTCATGCCCTGTTGTGTGCAAGAGCACCACAGTTTTCATGTTGCAGATCTTTTAACCAAAGAACTCAAACAGACACTTTTATAACCATAAGACACAGGCTCAGACAGTCAGAAAGTTAGCACCATGTTAAAGCAGCAGTGCGATGAAACCTCTTTTCCAAGAAATCTAATTTTAGCTACAGTTCAGAAACTTATTAGCATACTTGTCAAATGTACTTGTCTAGGTACATCCTATGCTGTGCACCATAGTTATTTTTTAATTTTTTTGGTCCTAATCCAAGCCAGGTCTACAATGCTCTTTCTATGGAACATGTGGCAACCATCTTTTTTTCTTGAGAAACAACTCATTAAAAACTTTTATAAAATACTCATAGTTTGGTAGATTTAGGAAATTGGACAACCAAACAAAACTGGAAGATGCCCAGAATGTTTTTATAGTGAAAAAAAGGTAGGGTCAAATTTTTGCCCAGTTTATTGCACTGCTGCTTTAAGTGTGACTATACAGCCAAGAGCCTGGAAGTGTGACTGCTGATATATTTGGGCTAATAATAAGCACAGCACCAATCAGCTAGTGCAGTACCACTAACAGATACAACACACTTATATAAATGAATGCATAGAGTTCACACTGATGTATTCAGTGGGTTTTGGAGGAGCTAACGAGTTGCTTGTGCAGCACTGTTTAACAGTTCCAAAACCATACCTGTACAAAGGTAGAGACTGGTATGTGACACCCCCATGTCTGTGAAGCCTTGTGTGCTGATAAAATCAAATTGAACCTGTGTCCCTCCTTGCACCCGATCCCAAGACATACTATATATAGAGGATTGTGTATGAGCAATCATACACAACAATGCTGTTTTTCAGCTGAGAGATATCTGTGGTAACAAGAGGCCTCAAGAGTGTAGCTCAAGAGATCTCGTTACTGTGAAAACCTCAAAACTGAAAAACAGATTTGCATTTGTATACTTACTCATACACAATCTTTTATAGTGTATGTGCAATCAATATTACCATCTAGAGTACAAAAATGGTCCAGCCAGTACTAAAAGTGTCTTACTTTACAGTGGACTGTTGCAGTTCTTTCCTACACTGGTCACTTCCTGGACCATCTCTCACTGCCGTTGCTACTTCATTGCACCTGCATGAAAACATTCTGTCTTGTGCTGCAGTTGTGACATAGCTCATGCAACCCAGCAACTTCATGATGTTGCTACTGCAGCACAACAGTGCTGTTCCAGGCATGGATTTCCATACTGAACAGTGTTCTACCATTCACTATAATATATTTTATTGAATTCCTAGCAGTCAAGTAGTTCATCCCTCCTAAATGATCCCGGTGCATAAATCAGATTTTATTGAATCCCTGGTAATCATGTGGTACAATGCTGCTACCTGAAACCTGTACATATAATATATTTTATTGAATCTTTGATAGTCTAGTCGTACTTCCTTCAACCCAATCCTGATATACATAATGGAAACCTTTGGATATGGAGTCCACAGCAATAGTACAAATAAATATAAGTGAATAATGTTATACAAAGCTAAATTGTATTCTAAGGCAGGGGTTCTCAAATGGTGAGGCCAGCCTCCCTGGGGAGGCCCCAACCTGTTCCAGGGGAGGCTCAAGTGAGTCTGAAAAAGTACAGTATTTAAATTTTGAGTTTTATGTATTTTGTGTGAAGAGATGAAGCAAACTGAAAGAGGATAATAGTAGGTGAATTTTATGTATTTATTTACTAATAGGTGACAGGAAGGTGAATGAGCCAAGGCTCATTTCAGGTGTACCTGGGAAGGGTAGGTAGTGAATATATTTCAAAAGGTAACTGCAAAACAATCAAGAAATACACAATGAACAATAGTGCAAACAAATATGAACAATAAACTAATAACGACTGGTGGTAATTGATCAATTTGTAGACTGACGCAAAACAGCCCAAATACAAGGGTTGAGCATAGAAGTGCTAAGAGCAATAGCAGGAAGGAGCAAAGTAATCCCGGAGAAGTTGCTTAGGAGCAGGGAAGAAGGGGGAGAGGCAAAGTATGTAAGAAGATTATTTCATATAGAGAGAGGAAACCGAGAAAGTAGTCTGACCCATGAAGGTACTGCAACAAGGGCTAACAAAGGTTCAAGAATGAAAATAGTAGAGCAAGTAGGCTGGGGGGAGGTTATAATAAACTGAATAATAATATTTGTTCATTTTATTTATTTGTTATTCAGATAACACCTTTGAGCACAAGAGCTCTTTTTCAAAGGTTCCACATCAGTATAAGACAAAGAACTGAATGAAAGGACTGAATGTGAGCCAAGTACTCAAAGGGGTTTCAATTTATTCATGGTGTACTGCGCAAAGTACAGCATGTTATTTTTCCTTGGGGAGGCCCAAGATTATTTCAGTTTTAGGGGAGGCTCAGAATCTTTTCCATGGATTTGGGGAGGCTCACTGTGACAAAGTCTAAGAACCATTGTTCTAAGGTAAGGTAAGCTAAAGTTAATAATCTTCAACTTTCTAAGATGTAAAGCACCTTATAGTATGCAAGTATATAAAACAATTATTTTTGGTAACCTGGTAAGGCCCACTAGGCACAAGTGCCTGTTTTCAGGGGCTACCCAGGAGCACTGGGAGGTTAAGTGACTTGCTCAGAGTCACACAGTATGCAAGCGGAGGTTGTGAGAATCAAACTCAGGTCTGGTCTGCTGGATGTATCAAGTTCGTTCACACCTCGTTCCTCTAACCTCTAGGCAATACTTCTTGCCCAACTAAGAAATACATGTGAACTACTCTATATGTAATGGTAATAACATTCAATAAAAATGTACAAAAAAATGATAGAGAGAAAAGATGGGAGTAGGTGTGATGTTCTACATCAAAGTTGACCTAGAAACATAAGAGATAAAACTAAATGAGAAGGGCAGATTAGTAAATGAAAGTATGCAAGTAAAAGTATACAATATAGATCACAAAAAAGCAAACAATAAAGGTGTGCTACAGATCTTCAACTAACAGCATTGAATCCATTGAAACTCTAGCCAAATAAATCAGGGCAGCATCTGACAGAGGAGATATATTAGGTAAAGTAGGGGTTTTAACCTCCCAAGTACAGACTGGGATAACAAGTAAGCAGTACTCCAGAAACCATATTCCTAGAAACAGCCCTTAAAATTGGGAATAGTGGACTTGGAACTTGACAATGATCTAGGAGGGGGGATCTGTAACTGTAGAATGCAATGGCTGTGGGGCAGCAGTCTTCTGGGAGTCTTTCTGGAGGCTGAGATGCTGCCCTATTTGCAGACAACTCTCTGCCTTGAGGGAGGAGGTTGCCCATCTTCAGGCCACACTGGACAGTAGTAAGGGAACCTCCCCTATCCAGGGAGCACCAGAGGCACCACCACTACCTCAGAGGTTGCGAAGAAAGCACAGCAGTTGGACCATAGTGGGCTCAGAGTGGGTGAGGGTGGTGGAACAGAGGCACACCCAGTTAATTGTATCACTCCATAATCCATACACCATTCTGATGGAGCATAGTTCCCCTATGGATGCATCTACAGAGGAGACTAAGGAGGTTGTGGACAATTGTCGCAAGGGAGCCCCACAGGAAGGAGGCATCAGACACCACAGGGAAAGGAAGCAGCTCCTGGTGGGAGACTCAGTCATTAGGGGGATAGAACTGGGGGGAGCAGTGAAAACTGAAATAAGGTGCCTGCCTGGTGCCATGACTTGGAGGGACAGGAAGCGCATCCTCAGGATCACGAGAACAGCTGCACTGGAGACTGATCTGGATGTCATTGTCCACCCTGGGAAAAATGTCTTGACTTAACATGAGATTAGATCAGTGCAGGACAAATTTGTGTAGTTGGGGAGGGGTCTAAGGCAAGTACCACACACAGTATCCTTCTCAGAGGTGCTGCCTGTCTATGGCAAGGGTGAGGCAAGGGTACTTCACACCATTTGATTCAATGAATGGTTAAAAAAATGGTGCAGAGCACAGGGGTTTGGCTTCACTGGGGACTGGGGTTCCACCTGGAGGGATACCAGCCTATACTAGCAGAATGGTCTGCATCTGTCCAGGAAGGGATCAAGTCTTCTGGGCAATCAGTTTAAATGCTTCATTGGCAAGCTTTTAAACTAGTCAAATGGGAAGCACTGATAAGCAGCAGGAGATTCCCAGCCTCACCCCCTACAAAACATGGTACTAAATGAGGGAAAGATTAAGGTACAAAGGTCAATAGGGAGCAGGAAAGGGGTGAATGGAGAAAGCAAAGTCAATGAGGACAGAGATAATGCTACAAGAGGTAAAGCCATTAAAAATGGAGAGCAATGAGTATTAATGCCTGTAGTCTGGGTAACAAGCTTCTTGAATTAGTGGCCTTGATGGAGGAGGAACATCTGGATATCGTGGCAGTCACAGAAACATGGTAAACACAGAACCATGACTGGGACATAAACATACCAGGATACACTGTCTACAGGAGGGGCACTGAGGGTAAAAGAGGAGGAGGATGAGGAGGAGTAGCTCTCTACTTAAGGGAAGGAATCAAAGCTACAGAACAAAAGGGTAAACAGGGAGGAGAGGAAGCACTGTGGGTCAATTTGGAGACAGGCAATGGCACCACAATTTGCACAGGGGTTGTATACAGACCACCATCTCAGGGGGATGACATGGACAAGGAAATGATAGGAAGTATCTTTAGAATGGCAGAAAAAGGGGAGCTATTACTGATGGGGGATCTGAATATGCCAGATGTGAATTGGAGTACATTTGCAGCAGCCACTTCTAAGAGTGGGGTCATTCTAGATGCTCTACAGGGGGCATGCCTTAGACAACTAGTATTGGAACCCACTTGAGAGGGACCAATCTTAGACCTGGTACTCTCAAATGGAGATGGTGAGAGGATTACTGATTTAGAAGTGGGTAGCCATCTGGGAACTAGTGACCATCAAACAGTATGGTTCAAATTAAACACAGCAGTAGAGTCAAGCCATACAAAGACAAAGGTATTGGATTTCAGGAGGGCTGACTTTGCCAAAATGGGTGAGTGCCTAAGGAATGCACTAGCAAATGGGCAGGAAGGAGTGGTGGAAGAACAATGAGGAATAATCAAAACTGCCATCACAGAGGCAACAAGCCTTTGTGTGAAGCAAATAAACCATACAAAATGATGTAAGAAACCACTATGGTTCTCAAAGGAGGTATCAGGGAAGGTTAGGGAGAAAAAGAAAGCATTCAGGAAGTACAAGGAATCACAGAAGGAGCAGGACAGAGAATTGTATCAGTTAAAGCAAAAGGAAAATGGGAAGGCTAGTAGAACAGCAAGGGCCCAAACCAAGGAAAAGATAGCCAGCACAGTTAAGAAGGGGATAAAACCTTTTCCAGGGAGCGAAGGAAGACCAAGAAAGGGATAGTGAGGCTTAATAATGGGGAGGGGGGATGGGCAAAGGGTGACTGTGAAACGGCAGAGATACTAAACAAATATTTTTGCTCAGTATTCACAAATAAAGAGGGGGAGGTACCTAAACCAAACAATAGAAACACTCTGGATACAGAAGTTGATACCATCCCATTTACAGAAGAAAGGGTTCTGAAAGAACTCTTAAAACTGAAGGTGGACAAAGCAATGGGGCCCGATGGGATTCATCCCAGAATTCTGAAAGAACTAAGGGTAGAACTAGTGACACCACTGACTACCCTCTTTAACAAATCATGGGAGAGCGGGCTTTTACCTGAGGACTGGAGGAGGGAAGATGTGATTCCACTTCACAAAAGTGGGAGCAGGGCAGAAGCAGGCAACTACAGACCTGTTAGTTTAACCTCAGTGATAGGGAAAATGATGGGACCACTTCTGAAGGAAAGAATGGTCGAGCACCTAGAGGCCAGGGGGCACAGGACCCAAGGCAGCATGGATTCACAGCAGGAAGGTCATGTTAGATGAATCTAATAGATTTCTTTGACTGGGTGACCAAAGTAGTAGATCAGAGAGGGGCTGTGGACATGGCCTACCTAGTCTTTAGCAAGGCATTTGACACAGTCCCACACAAAAGATTAATATACAAGTTAGACAGCCTGGGAGTGGGTCCCAAGATGGTAGCGTGGGTAAAGAATTGGCTTTAGAACAGGACACAGAGGGTAACAGTAAATGAGTCCACTCTGAAGAAAGGGAGGTTACTCTTGGGGTACCGCAGGGTTCAGTACTAGGAACAGTCCTTTTCAATGTCTTTATAAGTGACATTGCAGAGGGACTGGAAGGAAAAGTATGTCTCTTTGCAGAAGATACAAAGATCTGTAACAGAGTTGCTACACAAAGTGGGGTGGAAAGGATGAGAAGGGACTTGGCAAAGTTGGAGGAAAGGTCAAATGTATGGCAGCTTAGATTCAATGCTAAGAAGTGCAAGGTAACGCACCTGGGAAACAAAAACCCAGGGGAAGAGTACACACTGGGGGATGAGATACTAACAACAACAAAAATGGAAAGGGACCTGGAGTAGTCATATCAGGTGACCTAAAGCTGGGCAAGCAATGTGAGAGGGCATTAAGGAGGGCTGGGGGGATACTGGAATGCATAGGGAGAGGCATCACAAGTAGAAAACAGGAAGTTGTTATCCCTAAGTACAGACAGCTGGTGAGACCCCATCTGGAGTACTGCATGCAGCTCTGGAGACCCAGTCTCCTCAAAGACATAAACAGGATGGAGGCAGTCCAGAGGAGGACAACTAAAATGGTGCAGGGTCTGCACCAGAAGGCATATGAAGAGACACTTGAGGAACTTAATATGTATAGCCTCGAGGAAAGGAGGTAGAAGGGGACATGACAGAAACTTTCAAGTACCTCAAGGGAATCAACAAAGTCCAAGAGGGTAGCATCTTTTAGAAAAAGAGGTGTGGAAGAACAAGGGGGAACAGTTTGAAGATGGGGGGGTGGCTCAGAGGTAATGTAAGGAAGTATTTTTTCATAGAGAGGGCTGTGGATGCATGGAACAGCCTTCCGGAGGAGGTTGTGGAGTCAAAAACAGTGGTAGAACTCAAGCATGCATGGGACCATCATAAGGCAATTCTGGTGGGTGGAGGTTGGAAGAAGTAGGCTGTTGGTTAACTAGGATCTGAAGCTTATCCATTAGGTAGGGATATGGGCAGACTGAGTGGGCCAAGCAGTCCTTATCTGCCATCAAATTCTATGTTTATATGTTTATGTTTCTAGAATACTGTGGCAGGAAACAATTGAGTAGACTGGATGAGCTAAGCATTCCTTTTCTTCTGACAAATGCTATGTTTCTATTCATTTAACATGCATAACCTACTAATCAGGAAGGCCTTTTTTTTCACATTCTATTTATTCAGTCCAGAGGCCAGGGCATCCTTCTGGGGTGTTTACTGGGCTAGGGCTTCTAACTCCCTGCTTGAACCCCCATGCCGTAGAACTTCTCCACCCGCACTTCCCAGAGCAGACCCCAGCCGCCACACTAGCTAGGGTCCGCGCAGCCTACAGGTTGGCGCCCAGGAAGATCCTGATAAGTTGGGCTAGCAGTGGGTTATGAGTCATGCCCCAGAAGTCCCCATCATCTCCACAGTCCTTCCAGAGGGAATTTTTCTGCTTTGTGGTTTCTTATGTTGTCCCCCATCCTCCCGCCCCTTGCGAAGTGCATGTCCGATGATCTGGCACATGGCAACCCTACCAGCACCAACCCTGCTAGTGTGTGCATGCCTATCCCTGCTGCAGTGCCCCTGGTCTCCACCAGAGGCTGCTAACAGGCCAGGACATCCCACCGCTGCTTCCCCAGCAGGAGAGCACCACAAGGGCACTCATCTGCGACCTTCCCCTGCTGACACTTGGTGCCCAAGTTTGCTCCCGAACCCGGGCCACCAGTGTGGCATGAGGTGTGGCGTCCAGTGCCTCAACCCTCAGCACCACCAGGCCAGCCCAATCAGGAAGGAATAAGGTAACAGTGACCATAAAATAGTTCAGTTCAATTTTCAAAGAAATAATTCAAAACTAGTAAGAAAGACAGCTGTGTATAATTACTGGCTACAAGACAGGGACTTGAGAAAGATAAAGAAAAGAATAAGAAAATATTAAAACAAAATTGCTGGATCTAGAGAAGAAACATGTGCCCAGAAATACTTTATATAACGGAAGTGGTAAAAACCACGGTGGCTAACAAGAAAGGCAATAAAGCACCTAAACAAGAAAAAAAAAGCTGCAGGAAGCAGGAAAATGAAAGATGACAACACAGGAAGAAACATAAACGAATACAGAAAGTCATTAAAACAAGTTCAAAAACTAATAAGAGATGAATGAAAAAAACATGAACACAGAACTGCTTATACAAAGAACAGCCTTAAAACTTATACAAAAAGTCATTAAAACAAGTTCAAAAACTAATAAGAGATGAATGAAAAAAACATGAACACAGAACTGCTTATACAAAGAACAGCCTTAAAACGTGTTATTGTTATACCAACGTATCACATGTTATGGATAAACTGTTAGACCATTAAACATTAATAAAGCAACTGTCCATTCCATAAATAATATGGCAGGTCAAGTCAATTCATTTTCAGCTCAGTATACAGTATATATAACCAGCTAGGCAGGATACATGAGGAGGCCATAAACCCATGGAAAAGTGTTACCGCTGAGGAAGTATATTTTTGCATTATAAATATAAGGGGAAGACTGGCCAAATTAAATATGGTTAAATCGACAGTCCAGATCAAATGCACACAAGAATGATAAGTGAACTTGCATATTTTATAGAGGGACCATTACTAAAATGATTAAATACATCAGTAATGACAGGTGTGATACCATTAGCTGCAAGGCTAAAGTTGTAGCCTTTTAAAAAAAGTGGACAGCGGGGTACAGATTGAAAGTGGAAAATTACAAACCAATATATCCAACATCAGTGGTGGGAAAACTAATGGAAGGATTTAATCTTGTACAAACTAGAAAAGGAATTGATAGAAAGGGGACTTTAAAAGAAAAAACAACATCCCTCCATCAAAAATTACTCTTATCAAATCAATCTAGTAATATTTTATGAAAAAAATCAGTGACTATCTAGGAAAAAAAAAAGCTAATAGACATAATTTTCTTCAACTACCTATAGGTTTTTGATAAGGTCCCCCATGATCCAATAATGAAAAAGTTGAGTAAGGGAAAGGGAAATAATCAACTACTAAATTCAATAAGCAACTGGTTCTCTAACAGAATCCAACAGGTGAGAATTAACGGCGTACTGTCAGAGTCAGGCAAAGTGACTAGCAAGATTCCTTAATGATCTGTCCTGTATCCTGCCCTATTTACAGCATTAGAAACACAGAAACATAGACTTTGATGGCAGATAAGGACTGTTTGGCCCACCCAGTCTGCCCATTTTCCTACCTATCGGATAAGCTGCAGATCCTAGTTAATCAACAGCCTACTTCTTCCTAACCCCCACCAGAATTGCTTTATGTCTGTCCCATGCATTCTTGAATTCCCACACTATTTTTGACCCCATGATCTCCTCAGGAAGGCTGCTCCATGCATCCACCACCTTTTCCATGAAAAGTACTTCCTCATGTTGACCCTGAGCCATCCCCACACTATCTTCAAATTGTGCCCCCTTGTTGTTGCACATCTCTTTTTCTGAAATATGCTACCCTCTTGGACTTTGTTGATTCTCTTGAGGTACTTGAAAGTTTCTATCATGTCCCCCTTCTCCCGCCTTTCCTTGAGGGTATACATATTAAGCTCCTTTAGTATCTCTTCATATGGCTTCTGGTGAAGACCCTGCACCATTTTAGTTGCCCTCCTCTGGACTGCCTCCATCCTGTCTATGTTCTTGCAGAGATGGGGTCTCCAGAACTATATGCAGTACTCCAGATGAGATCTCACCAATCGTCTGTACATAGGGATAACAACTTCCTATTTTCTACTGGTGATGCCTCTCCTGATACATCCCAGTATCCCCACAGCCCTCCTTATTGTCTTCTCACATTGCTTGTTTTCTTACCTTTAGGTGATCTGATATAACTACCCCAGGTCTCTTTCCATTTTTGTTGTTGTTAGTACCCCCCCCCCCCCATTGTGTACTCTTCCCTTGGGGTTTTGTTTCCCAGATGCATTACTTTGCACTGAATTTAAGCTGCCATATTTTTGACCATTCCTCCTACCTTGCCAAGTCTCTTCTTCCTTTCCATCCCCCTTGTATATCAACCCTGTTTCAGATCCTTGTGTGGTCTTCAAAGAGGCATACTTTTCCTTCCAGTCCTTCTGCAATGTCACCTGTAAATACATTAAGAAGAACCAGTCCCAATACTGAACCCTGTGGTACCCCACTAGTAACCCCCTTTTCTTCAGAGTGGACTCCATTTACTATTACTCTCTGTGCCCTGTTGTCCTGCCAATTTTCTACCCAGGCCACCACCCTTGGATCCATTCCAAGGCTGGCTAACTTGTTTATTAATCTTTTGTGTGGGACTGTGTCAAATGCCTTGCTAAGGTCTAGGTGGGCCATGTCCACAACCCCACCCTGGTCAACAACTTTGGTCACCCAGTCAAAGGAAGCTACTAGATTCATCTGACATGACCTTCCCACTATGGATCCATACTGCCTTGGGTCCTGTGCCCCACTGGCCTCTAGATACTCAACAATTATTTCTTTCAGAAGTGAGTCCATCATTTTCCCTACCACTGAGCTCAGACTAACAAGTCTGTAGTTTCCTGCCTCTGCTTTGCTCCCACTTTTGTGAAGGAGGATCACATCCACCCTCCTCCAGTCCTCAGGTACCTCACCATCCTCCCACGATGTTTTAAAAAGGGTAATCAGTGGTGTCACTAGTTCTCCCCTTAGTTATTTTAGAATTCTGGGGTGAATCCCATCAGGTCCCATTGCTTTATCTACCTTCAGTTTTAGGAGTTCTTTTAGACCTCCAAGCAACTAAAGAAGCCAGAACTACACTCCTTTGGAAAGGCAATGACTGAGGGGGGATATTATGCAGCTTTTGAGAATAATACAGATGTACCATAAGGAAAGATTTAGCAATGACAATAAAACAAACTACCCACAACATGAGGGGACATAGCCTACAGTTAAACTCAAAGAATTATAAGAAAGTTAAATAGAAGGAAATATATTCCCAGATGGTTGTAAAAATGTAGAATAGCTTACCAGGTGGTAGTTAATTCTGCAAATTGGGTCACATTCAAAAAGAACTTAACAATTACATTACTAGCAAGTCCATAGAAGGATATTACTGCCATGAAGTGCGAAATGGTTTGCATGAACAATACCCTCCTACCATCTTGAACTCCAAGTATTCATGAAATCTGTATGTTGTCATGACATTACTGCATAAAAATTTAGTCTGTTCACATATTTTATCAAGCCATTTATTAATAATTTTAATGTGCTTGAGACAATAAAAAAGGTACATTTAGGTTTGATACCATTGTGTACATTACATTACTGTAAGATTTATTGATGCTCCTAGCTGTTCAATATTGCCTTGCCTTTGAATTTAAACAATGGCACTATTGCTAGCATCTACTATAAGATTTAATTGGACATTTCTGAATACTTACTGTATACAGTCATTTATGGCATGATTTAGAAACTACAGATGGAACTTAATTGGCAATCAAGGAAAGTAAAGAAAATAACAAAAGTGCAGCTCAAATCATATAGATAATAACAAACAGAGATATAGGCAGCAAGGCAGGCAGATTGATGATAGAGTGGGCAAGTATTTAGTTATGAGACAAAAAATAGCAGTTATACTTTTATGTACACAACTAATGATTCTGTCATAACATACTGTAGGAAATTTTACATTCTAGATTGAAAATCAGAGAGAAAGCATTTACTGAGAACAGCTAATGTAATATTCCATTATTTCTAACATATTACTTGCTTGGTCTTTTTCTGGTACTTTGATTCGCCTTCAAATTTCAGTCATCTTCTCTGTTGTTTCTGTTCCTAAGTAGTTGATTATATAGAGAGAATACCGTAATGCAATATGCCAGGGTAGGAAACAAATTAATCAGGTACAACTCATTGGATGCTGTCAACAATAACCTCTTAGATCTGAAAACCAATATGTTGTTTATTTGGACCAACTTGGGAATTTGAATTCACATGCAATAAAGAACTTGTTTTAGAGGTTATTATAGTCTGAACTGGAATTCTCAATCTGGCATGGTTTATATCGTATGCAGCTAAAATACAAGCTGTATAATGTAAGTGAAGGCACTGCATGACCACGTGGACTCTGACAGCTTTATTAGAGCATTACAGTTGTTTCAGCTAATTCACAGGATCAAGACAGTTTTGAAAGACAGGGTTAGCACCTCCAACTTCCATGCTGAACAACACACCTTTCACTTACAGCTGAGAATTATGCAAGGACCTATTTTCTTGAGAGAGGGAGTGTGGGCTGGATACTGGGGTTAACCATTTTTCTTTGAATTTTTTTAATGGGAAGTGTCAAGTGTCTATTAAGCAAGAACAGACAAAAGAAGATCACTCTGGAGAGTTGGTGCTAGTGCAGAAATCCAGCATACAGTCCAAAAAGCAAAAGCTGCACAGCACTTACCACCATGAATTAAATGAAGTCCAACTGTAAAGTTACAAAGTATTTATTTTTCCCTCCAGAAACATAGAAAAACAGCACACTCAGATATGTGATGCACTACGTCCCCAATGTTTCACCCCAAAATGAGCTTTGAATGAAATCATAGAATCATAGAATGATTATGAGTTCTGAGGCAAAGCCTGTTTCAAACCCACCACCATATTACTGGTGGAAGGAAAATTTATGAAAATCCATATATTTATCCAGCCCATTTTTAAATTTAGTCATAGTACACTATCGATGATTTCAGCTGGCAGGCTATTCCATACACTAACTATTCTCTGTGTGAACCAGAAGGTATGCCTGTTAGACCTGTTGGTACAATATCAGCTTTTATTTTAAATTTGATTTAGTATTGCTAGTATTTGTTTCTTTAACTATGCCAATAGTTTCAAACAAAACTTCATCATGCATAGCTTTATAGGACAAACATAGATCACCCCATAAGCACCTATAGTTCATAGAGTACAATTAAAAATTTTGTAGTCTTTCGGTATAGCTCAGGTCCCTCAAATTTCTGACCTTTTTCATAAATTCCCTTTGTATACCTTCAATTGACCTTTGTTCACCTATAGTTTGGGGTGCACAGAAAGGTGCACAGTACTCCATATAAGGTCTAACAAGGCTAGTGTAAGGTGGAAGTAACACCTCTGGTTCTCTACTTTTAATATTCCTGAGGATAAACCCCGAAATGCCTTTGCTCTTCTTAACTGTGTTCCTAGTATGTTCATCAAAAGACAGGTTGTGTATAACTATTATACCTTTGTCCTTTTCACTGGTTATGGTTTTTAGGACTGGGTTGTTGAGCTGATATTAGTGACACAAGTTGCTGTTACCCAAATGCATCACCCTACATTTGTTAGCATTAAAGTGCATTTTAGTATCAGTGGCTCAGTAGGTAGCACACTCACCTCTGAGGCTGGGAGATCAGAGGGTTGTGGGTTCAGTTCCCACATCTGACACTTGGGTTAATATCCCAGTACTGACACTGTAGTGCAGCATGAGAGGGGTGCTGCACTTCTGAGGTGCCATCTTTCAGATGAGACATTAAACCGAGGTCCCATCTGCTTGGATTGGTGGTAGTTTAGGTGGATGTTAAAGATCCCATGGCACTTATCGAAAAAGAGTAGAGGAATTTCCCCGGGGTCCTGGCCAAATTTCCCTCATTCACTAGCAATACCACCAACAGCTTAATCTGGTTCACGGTCAGTTGGCATTCATCTGTATCCCCCTCCCCCGGGTAGTGCCTAAAAATAGGCAAGATTTGTCTAGTGCACTTACCCGGTCAACAAAACTAAATATAAAAAAAGAAAAATTTCTGTAACCCAAAACTCCAAGTGTAGTAGTGCTGATTGAAATTCTTGAGCTGATTTCAAGTTATTAATAATCCCTCCCACTTTGCAATCATTGGCGAATTTACTAAGCCATGCATTGTCCGGTGACTGCATGGATGCTACTGCTATATTAAAGAGGGTGGAACCTAAAACTGAACCCTGAGGTATTCCATTTGTCACCATACCCATGGATGAAATATACCCTCTAATTGACACACACTGATGCCTGTTATCCAGCCATGAAATAACCTAATTGATGATATTAGGATGTAGGTCTATTTTTATAAGGTGTTCAACTAATACCTTATGTGACACAGTATCAAATGCCTTAGCATAGTCAAGAAAAACTATGTCAACCAGTAAACCCTTGTCCAACACTGAGCTAACAGGTTCAAAAAATTGAAGTTGTTTTGTACGGCAGGACTTGCCAGAAAATAAATCTTGTTGTGTGGCATCAAGGTGCCAATTTTTGGACAAATGGGTGGTTATACATAACTGGATCAATTTTTCTAGGAGTTTACCTTTTTCAGAAGTCAGACTGATTAGTCTATAGCTCTGAACTTCACTTCTGTTTCCTCCCTTATATATGGGGGTTATAGTTGCAGCCCTCCATTCATTTATCATCTTGCCTTCTGTTAGGAAGGCAGTTAAATAGGACAGCTAGTGGACCTGATAACTCAGTTGATAATTCCCTGAGGAATATAGGTGCAATAACATTGGGTCCTGGTGCATCATTCCGTTTTATATTTAGAATAACATCAAAAACCTCAGCTGCTGTGAAGAATTTCAGTTTGTTGTTTTTATCAACATTTATCTGATATAGGCTTTCTTTGTCTTTAAACACACTTAAAAATATTTATTTAGTTCATTTGCCATATCAGTTTCATTAGTGACTGTCTCATTATTTACCAGCAAGGGCCCTACTCCAGTTTTCCTGCCACGCAAACTGACACCATAATTATAAAACTGCTTCTTAGTATCTGTTAGTGAAGTTGCAAGTTTTAATTCCATCTTTTGTTTAGCAAGGATAATCAATTGCTTCATTTTTTGAGCTGCTTTTTTGTACCTATCTGCTGTATTCTGTGATGATTTCTTCTTGAGTTTAGAGCAAGTTTTCTCTTTTTATTTATACTCTTTTTATCAGAATGGTTCCACCAAAGTGGAATCCTTCTGTTATTGTTATACTTTGTGCATTTGGGGACCCAGTGCTTGATGCAGTGCTGGATTTTACTCTCTAGCTTATCCCAGATTTGAGCCACATTCAAGTGTTGTAATTCATCACCCCCAATTCCAGCTCTGTAAACATTTTCTAATTTCATAGGAATTGGCTTTTTAAAAGTCCTTATATGTTGATATACCACTTAGCTGCCTATTTAGCGTAGCTTTGATATTAAGAAGGACCATGTTATGGTCACTGTCGCCTAGAGGCGAAAAGAGTTTAGGGACTTTAGTACATTGTTCGGAGTTAGTAAAAATCTAATTCAATATGTTTGTGCCTCTGGTGGCTTAATTTGTTCTCTGAACCAAGTCATTTTGAATAATTATATCAATAAATTTCCTTTCAAGGGAACTAGTTCCTTCCATGGTATCCCAGTTGATATCAGGGAAATTAATATCCCCCATGAGTACATAGTCATCTTTGATCTCCATGCTGGCTAGTTCCACCAAAAAACTATTGTTCTGTTCAGAGTCTAAGTTAGGTGATTTATATCCCAAGCCAATAACTAGGGGTTTATATTTAGTTCTGATTTTGGCCCATATAAGCTTGTTGTCACTATCTGGACTATCTTTGTTTTGAATCTCATTTGCAAAGAGATATTCAGCACAATATAAAGCAACACCACCTCTTTTTTTTTTTCTGGTGTTTAGAAATGCTGGTGTAACCTGTTATATCCTTGCACCATTCATCACTAGTGTGCCATGTTTCAGTTATACTGCATACATCCACAGTGTACTTGAATAAGAGTTGTTGTAGCTCCTTCATTTTGTTACGCAAACTGCGAGCATTGACTGACAATAGTGTAAGGTTGGGGCTTAGCATGTCAGTGGATTGTTTATCTCTTATGGTTTTATTGTTACTATCAAGAGCAATTACTTCTATAGAAGCTGCCAAGGCAGGTGTCTCCCCCCGGGTTTCTAGTTTAAATAATTATTAATTGTACTCAGTATTTTCTTGCGAAGGAGGGTGCTGCCCCTCCTGCTGAGGTGCAGCCCATCCCAGCAGAAGAGTTTATTATGGTTTTCAGATTCTTCCTAGTGAGTTATGCAAGTTATTTTTTGCCTTGGGCACCATTTCCACAACCATTCATTAATGTGTTTAGATTTAGAATGAATACATTCAGATGCCCTTGGAGCAGGTAAAATCTCTGAGATGGTAATAATGTAGCCCATTTCAGTCAATTTGTTTGCAAGAGACACATAATCATTTTTAATTTCATTGGCAGGATCATGGTTTAAATTATTGGTCCCAGCATGCACTATAACAAATGGTGATGTACCAGAGTCCTGAAGTATAGGATTCAGCATGCGTGTAATATCAGATATTTTGGCACCACAAAAACATGACACAGTGCGGTTGTATCTGTCAGGGTTACATATAGCACAATCTAAATGCTTACTAATTGAATCCCAGAGAACACATATATTTTTTTCATTATTTCTTGTGTTTGAAGAAGTATCAACAGTCATAGCATTATGATTCACATTTTCCCTGATGTTACTTATGGTGCTACAGACTCCCTGGGTAGACCTAGGAGTTTGTGAGCATAGTGCACTGCCTATTTCAGTGTGCTGTTTTTCTGATTCTAGAGGAAGAAATAAATATTTTGCAACTTTGCAGTTGGATTCAGATTGATTTATGGGGGTGATTGCTGTGCAGCATTTGTCTTTTATCTATTTAGCAATTTCAAACTCTATCATGGTAAAGGTACAAGAGTTTCTAGTTTTTCTAGGTTGATATATTTTTAAAGGAAAGAAAAGTGTGCATCCCAGAAGACTCCAGAAGTCATGGAGAAATTTGTGGGTAACCCTACCCCATCCCAAATAGAAGACTGTTTCTATGTGACATTGTTCAGAGGCGCATCTTTTCTGTGAGAGAGGCATAACATATATAGGATTTTTGAGAAGACGGAAAGTATGACAGGTAAAGATGATGGCTGCTTGCTGTTGCTGATCTTTTTTTATTATTGCTGTGACATACATGTGGCATACTGTTCATGGGGCATATCTGTGACAGCTGGGAAATATGTTTGACATACTCAGATGGGTAGACAGGGTAAAAGGAATGTCACAGTAGCAGGGCAAGATTAAATTGTGTTTTGCTTTAAGGGACTGTAGTCCATGCAGGGTTGTTGCAAAGGACTCCTGTGGTGAGCAGATTGAAGTCTGAAAGGAAGAACAGTAATGAGCTCTGAGTACCCTCTCTCAGTATTTGAGTTAAGGGATGACAGTGCTATGATTACTAGATGATAGCTCTGCCTTATAATGTGAACAGAATGTTTGCAGAAGACCCTACTTCTGTTGGACCCTCCTGTGATGTTGGTGTCTTGTCCAAACCAAAAAAGCAGTGGGTTTGTTGTGGTAATGCATCACCATCAGTTGAGGTTTATGTTTACCAGACTCTTAACTAGATTGGACCACTTCTTGGGCAAGGGGACAGGAGGCACAGGCTCTTGTGACTGACATGATGATGTGTATGGATGGGCTGGCTACGATGGGGATATCTTGTGACACTCAGGAGTTCAGAAATCAGATTTCACTTGACACAGGAAGATATCAGATGCCCACTGGAGAAGGGGACCCTGACCCGAAATCTCACACTCTGTGTATGCAATATAAACTACAGTAAGTGGGGTAGGGTACTGTAAGTCTTAGTGTGAGAGTACAGAAACTTTTTTATTTCCACAGTCTGTCTGTTCAAACTGTTTTAGGGTCACTGACACATTAATGTCACATGGGACAGAGGCACTGTAGAAAAAAGAAAAGCAATAAAAAGTACAAACATGGAGAACTTCAAGGGCCATAAAATTAGTAGGCAAATTTAGAAAAAAAAACAATAGCAGCAAACAAGGGTAATAACACACTAGGACTATACCCACAAACCAAAAACCTCTGCAACATATTTTTTTCTGTAAATCTTGACTGTTTCCCACACAACCACACAAAGTAACACAACTTGTATGTGCCAGTGAAGGGACTGACCATTGGTCTTCAGGTTCCCAGCTCTGCACTCCAGCCTCTAGGTTATGCTTACACCAAAGACAGGTTTTAAGTCTTTTTCAAAGGACAGAACCTGCAACAGAACAACAACCCTCTGGTACAGTGTCAGCTTTGGGATCGAACCAATGACCATGATACACAAAGGTGAGCATGCCACCATCTGAGCCACACTGATGCTTTGGGGAGTAAGCTGCAAAAGGTAGAGAACTCTGTTGTCATTTTCATAGATCCCTAGACACACAGAAGCTGAAAAAGGCTCCATGGCTTATCAAGTCTGCCCGTATGTCTGCCTGAAGCCATGCCCTAGCTACAATAGGCTGGAGTTATCAAATGATGGCCCTAGTGATTTTTTGACAACTACTCCCTGAAATACCACCCATCCTCTATGTACTGTAGTTTACAATCTTCCTTTGTCTGTTCTGGCAGTGTGTGACCATGTTAAAGACTTTGTGTGGACCACCTCATTTACCAACCTATTCCACTTGTCTACCACCCTTCCATAAAGTAAATATTTTTCACATCATTCTTGAACCTTCCCTCTGCTAATCTTCATGCGTGACCTCTCATCACAGTATCATATCATAGTATCATAGTATTCACAAAGCATTAATTAGATGTTTGTCCTTTTTTTGCTTGCCAAGAGACAAACTTATTAGTAATCTCTTACCTTATATTTACTATATTTGTCCAGTCTTGTCTTAAATATTTCTAAAGTCGGGCTTTCGATTATCTCTTGTGGGAGGGAGTTCCAATGAGGGACCACTCGTTGGCTAAACCAAGAAGGCAGACTTTCTTACGCTTTCTTCTCAACTTGACATTCCACCTTGTAGCCCATTCTGTAAAGATTTGCCCTGTCATCCAAGAATTACTGTTGGCGTGATATTCAACTGGCAGGGCATCAACACCTATGCCACGGAAGCACCGTGGGTTTTTAGACTTTCCGATGACTAACAGGGGCATTTTGTCAGTTCCCAACATGTTCGCACACACAAGGACAGATATCCTTTCTTTAGCTTTTCCCCCCCCCGATGCTGGGTCACTACGGAAGGCTAGAGTCCCATCTGGGATAGCCCTAAAATAGATTCCAGTTTCATAGCAGTTATAGATTAGCTCCGGTGAGAATTCAGACAGCAGGAGGCAGAGCACAGTTTCAGACCATCTGCCAGCACCAACTAAATCTGTGTCACGCTTCGCCATGGCAGCGTTTGAGTGTATGTTATGTCGTTTCTTTCCATCGACATAACCAGCCATTTGTTGCAGTAAACTGTACACCGAAGTCCATCGGCTAGTTGTTGCTTTCGCCAGCAGCAGTGGTCCACTAATCGGAGCATCAGCAGTCCGGCAGGTACTGAACCATCTTAGTAGGGCATGTTCAACAACTTCATCTTTGCCCAGGACGTTTTCGTTTTATTTCAGTGTTAATCCGCTGCTGATAATCAGCATACAGCTTTTCTTTGTTGGCAATGATTTTTGAAATTGTGCACACATTTATGTTAAATTCTTAGCGATGTCAATTCTTGAGCACTCGAAACACTGAGTGACTCAATGATTTGTATCTTTGTGCAAGGGTCAGTGCTGGTACCGGTAAGTTTTCTCCATGGCAGCATTGACAATTAATTAAAGCCTGCATTTATGGTAGCTGAGCCCAACCACAAGGGAATTTTTTTAACAATTGTACAATTAGCTTGAGAGGAGGGTTAATGATTAAGTGCTAGAGGTACATAATCAGAGTGAATGCGATCAATAAAAAACTTAAGTTGTGTAAGCAGCATCAAGTAAGTGTCGACTCCAGAGGGCAATTAGAGATCAAAGGGAACTCAGAATTGACTGCAATTGACTTAAAGATCATCGTTAAGGTGCTAGTAAGGATCGAGCATCTAAATATGTGTGAAGGAATGTAACCCAGGCCATCTGCTTCAGAAAAAAAAAGTGATTATAACCGATCTTGGTGTTCTTAAAAACGGGCTTTGCTCCCATAGAAAATAATGGAGCAGAATCGGTACATGAGAAAAATGTGATTATATCCGGGATGTTCTTATATCCGATGTTCTTATAAGTGGGCTGCACTGTATTACCTTTTTTGTAACTTCCACCTCTGTTGTTTTAACTGTTTATAGTCAGTTCTAGTATTATAAGTTTTTTCATGTAGTTCAAGTCCTAGGTCTAATCTTAGGATGTTATCTTGAAATGATCTGTAAACCAAAATCATATCACCCCTCCATCTCCTATATGCAAGAGAATACAGGTTAAAGTCCTCCAGTTGACCTCTATATGGTTTGCCCCTCAACCCCACCACTGATCTAGTTGCCCTTCTTTGACAATCTCTCCAGTCTATCTATTTCCCCTCTCATGTTAGGGGCCTAGACTTGAGAACAGTATTCCAACTGGGTCTCACCATTGACTCATACAGGGGAATCAAAACCTCCCTGCTTCTACTTGAGATATAATCTGGCCACATTGGGTGCTAAAAGTGAGGTCATTTCTTATAATACTGTAATACCCAAGTCCCTTTCTTTCGCAGTTTATTTAAGTTGTTTGTTACTAATAGTGTAGTTTCATTCCAAGGGTTTTTTACCCATGTATAAGACTATGCATTTTCTTCCTTTAATTTAGGCTTATGTTTTATTGTCCATGCCTCAATATATTTGAGAGTTTCCTGAAGTTCAATTTGGTCCAGCTTTGAACTGACCAGTGCCTCCACCTCTGCAGTCATTTGCAAATTTAGTCATCCATATATTCTCAGAATTGCATTGTAAGGATGAAATATATATATAAATAGAACAGACAGGATCCCAACACGGACCCCGATGGACCCCACTTGTCCCAGAAAGCCAGTCAGATAAGTTCTCCATTTATCACCACTCTCTGTCTCCTTCCCTGTAACCAAGCTGCTATACAATTGACACATTTGTTGTTGCTCTTAAGGAAAAGAAGGGATTTGATTAACTCATAATGTGGGAGTTTATCAAATGCTTTTTGAAAAATCCAGTTGTATTACATCCACTGATTTCCCTGAGTCTAAAAACCTGTTTACTCTCTCATAAAACTGCAGAAGGTTGGTCTGACAAGGTCTTGATTTTGTAAACCCCAGTATTCTTTCCCCCATTTTATTTAAATGAAGTCCATCCTTTTTATATAGTGACTCATTTTTGAAGATACTGCCTACTTCTATGAACCCTATCCTTTGTTTTAAACAAAATGTCCACAGTCTGCAGTTAATCAAAGCAATTTCATGTTTTTTTTTGGGTTTTTTTGGTTGAAACCTTCCATATGTAGGTAAGATGCCAGATATACTAATATCTGTGGTGTATTTTTTATGTCCTGAACTAATTCAATGTAGTTTTCCAAAATGTTCCCTTTTTTATTGTAATTTATATTGTTTACTCCTATTTGCAGAATTACCAATGGTTGTTTAGTTTTGCCCATACACCCATCAAATATTTGTCTTAGTTCTTGAATATTTATTCCGTGAAACATACTGACCATAGTGTTATTATTTCTCTCTTTGATACTCTTTTGTCAATTACCTTTATAGTGGAATCCCCTAACGCTATGATTTCTTTTGTATAGGATTTGTATGTACTGTTTTCAGTTTCCTCGAATTCTCTTTCCTTTACTGTTGTTTTCTGTAGGTTCTGTACCTTTTCCAGTCCTAGTTTAGTTGCAACTGTATTTTTTGATTTGTCCTCTACTGTTGTTCTATATGTTCTGTACTGAAGATTCAGCTGCACTATCGGTACTGTCTAGGGATGAATGTCATTGCTATCTCCAGAGACTGGTTGCATGTCTAATACTGTAAAAGTGTTTAAAAGATTCAGTGGGAGCACTGTTGTATATCTGTTTACCGCTGTGTTTCCCTTTACTCTCCCTGACTATGGGCCAATTTTCATCCCCTTTTTCTGCTACATTCAGTTCTGTACCTAAATCACTGGCAACAGAATCTATAAAGTTTTCAAGTGACTTTACATCCTGTTTTGTTTCCAGTCTGTTCTTTAACTCACTAATCTCTTGTATTGGCTCTCCAATGAGTATACACTTATTGCACTCATATCCCTCTGCTTGATTTACACCCTGAACATACATAAAACAGTGTACACTTTTAATAAACTGTGTCTCCATTTTACCTTGCTTTTATGCCACTTTCACCCAATAACATTGACAGTCTCCTATGCTGTGCCCCTTGTTCCTTGCATCCTCAGTGGACACAGCAGACATGCACTGAGACACACGTGTCTCTACATGCATCTCCACGTGTGGCATCACATGCTGTCCCACTCAAGCTCGTCCCGCTCACTCAGGATGTTTTGTTTATAACCAGCTGACCAGAAGTCACCACCAACCTGGCTTCAAATATGATACTATGCTATGTCTGAATGTTGTGAAAGATTTACAATTTTAAAAGCACCTTTATGAGTCAAGCTACATCATGCAGTGGTCTTCACTGCAACAGTGTAGTTGGTTTCCAATAAAATGGGCTATGTAGAATCACTATAAGGAGAGGAGCCACAGTCATCCTACATCCCACAGTCCTGTGAATAAGGAAGTAGGTACCTGTTTACCTTGGTTACCAGGCAATGACCTGGTCTCTGTCTCTTCTCAGAGGAATACACAGTAAGGTCAGTAATTGTTTCAGTTAGGGCCTTTCTCCTGCACTTACCCCAAAAAACACACACCTCAGTCCTTGTGCAGATTTAAAATCTGCTCATGCCCTACTCGCTCGAGCTGTTTACTTTATAGCCAGCTGACCAGAAGTCACCACCAACCTGGCTTCTGGTATGATGCTACGCTATGCCTGAAAGTTGTGAAAGATTTAGTATTTTAAAAGCACCTTATTTGTCAAGCCACTTCATACAGTGGTCTTGACTGCAATAGAGTAATTGGTTTTCAATAAAAAGTGCTATATAGAATCACTATAAAGAGAGGAACCACAGTCCTCCTACACCACACAGTTCTGTGGATAAGGATGTAGGTACCTGTTTATCTTGGTTACCAGGCAATGGCCTGGTCTCTGCCTCTCCCCAGAGGAACACACAGTAAGGTCGCTAACAATTTCAGTCATGGCCTTTCTCCTGCCCTTGCTCGAAAAACACACATCTCGGTCCTTGTGTACATTTAAAATCTGCTCATCAGTTCCCTCAATCCTCATGAACAGTTCAATTCACTGCAAGTTCTTATAATTTTAGATCATTTCCCCTCTTCTCTTATGGCTGCAGATGTGCACATGCTGAAGTTCACCGTACTGTCCAGATATGATACCCCTGTTGCCCCTGCATCATTTTTGTGGCATTCCTTAGGATGGATTCCAGGCAAACCCTGTTCATCTTTAGAAGTGATTTCCAAAATTGTTCATAATATTTGAGGTGTGACCTCCCTGGTGGTCTGTACTTGGATGATATCACCTTCCTTTGTCTATTGGAAAACCCTCATCTGGCACACCATTGCATCCTGTCAGCTTTCCCAGTTGCTTTTTAGCATGAGATAGTAGATTTGAGGGTGTTACTTATGATGACTCCAAAATCTCCATCCTCAGAGGTGATCCACCCTTACCCCTAAAATCTGATAGTCTGTTTTAAGAGTTTTAATAACAGTAGAGATGTGGTGAAGTTTTAATTAGCCAGTGAAGTTGCCAGAAAGTGGTGAAAATTTGCATCTGTGGTGCTTTGCAAAGTTTCTCATAAGATCTCAGCAACTCAGCTTTGACAAATCGTGAAGTTTTTCCTGCGAAATGCAAAGTTTTTGCTGCAAAGTGCAGAATTTAGCCTATGAAATTCCACACTTTGTGGGTGAAACTTCACAATTTGTGGATTGATCTACACTTTGCAAATTGCACAAAATTCATGGATTTATTCGCTGAGTGAATTTTACCAACTTTGCGCATCTCTAATTGCCAGTGTGCATAATGTTGCAGTAATTAATGCTAATTTGAGTTACCATTTCCCCTATTACCTGTATAACCCTTTCAAGACCATTTTCATACCCCATATTCCCTCCTCAGTATCACCTCTGCTGCAGATCTTGGCTATATCTGCACAGACAGAGCTTGCCCTGGATTCCTTCCCCTATGTCAGAGATATATATGTTAAATAGTACCAGTCCTAGGACTCACTTGTCACCTCTCTGACCTGAACACTCCTGATTTAGGACCCCACCTCCCCAGCCAATATCACATCCCCCAGGTCAGTTTATCCTTCTCCCAAAGGCAACCAGCTTTCACATGAGCCTTCTATTACAGTAGGTACAGAATCAAGGGCTTGCCAGGAGTCTGGATATAATATACTGCACATCTATTACCAGACTTTAGTCTACTACCTTTGTAACACAATTTTAGAGGGCAGTTAGATTAATTGGGCATGATCTACTTGTCACAAGCCCATGCTGCCTCCTCTCCAGAAGTTAATTGGTCTCCAAGAAATTTTTTTTGTTATTAATTTATTGTTTCGAATTCTACCATATCCTCTTTCGTAATGGTCTCTTGTAGATTTACAATGATTAAGGTAAGGTTGACAGGTCTGCAATCATGGGTAATTCCTATCCCTGCTCTTGTGGAATGGCACCACATTGGCTACCCTCCAGTACACCAATACCACCCCCATTTCCAATGAGCAGTTAAAAAAGTCAACCAGTGGTGCCACTAGAGACATCTCAACCTTTTTGAGCACTCTAAGGTTTCACCCATCAGCATCCTGTGACTTGATCAGTTTCAGGAACATAAGCCTCTTGAGCACCCTCTCTACTGTGACCAACCCCATTTCCTGGACCTTCATCCTCTCCCCTTTGGCCTCTATCCCAATTTCTGGGAGCAATCCACCCTCTCTTCTTTGAAGACTGAACAAAAGTACTCTTTCAGAATAACTGTCTTCTTTCCATCATTCTCCATCCCCTACATCCCTCTTTTCTCAATTTGAATATTCTTTCCTTTGTCTTCATCTTCACCCTTATGTATCAAAAGAAGGCACTGTCCCCATCCTTGACCTGGTCTGCTATTTGTAACCCTGCCTCCACCATAGCTTTCCTCACCACTCTGTTGACCTTTCAGTCTCCCTTTCTAGGTCTCTCTGTGCTCTTCATGATATTCCCCCATGTGCTTTCTAACCACATCCCTTTTCATCCTTATTTCCCAACCCCCCCAGGTAGAACCAAACTTATATTTTATGTTTCTTTCTTTTTTCACCTGTTTTATGCAGGAATTGGTTACTGCTGTTAGCCACTTCTTGATGATGTCCCAATTGGCATCCACTCCTACTGTTTCACCTGACCCCCCTAGTTTTTCAGAAATCACTGCCCCCATCTTCCAGAATCTGCCCTTCTGAAGTTGAGGATCATAATCCTTGAGTTGGATTTGTGGATATCTAATGCTATATTAGAACACACTGAGTTGTATTCACTTGTCCTTATGTAAAAGGACTCATGGGTATATGATGGCATTTCTCATCAGAAGGGAGCCTGGTGTATGCCATGAAACACTGTACCTCTCTTTTTCTAAGCCACCTTAGGTCAGAGCAGATGGGAACCAGGGCAACAATACACTTTTGAACAGGGGCACCAATAACATGAAACAACACTCCTAAACAACTATCCATAGGGGAAGCTGGGGTCAAGAGGTCTACATGTTTATTGCTGTACTGATCATACACAGCATCCAAATGTATTACCCTTTGCAGCTAATTTGGAATGTCATGACTTAGGCATGCTAAAAATCATCTCTGTTTTTTCACTGAAGCTAAGTTTATTCTGCCCTTTATTATGATTGTGCATGGTACTGCTGCTTTATTATGACTACCCTAGCTCCCCTTTTTGGGGATCCTTGGACATTTCCACTCACAAGACCATTAGTGTGGTGGCATTCTCCCAAGCAAGACAAGCACTAGCTTGGGGGCAGCTGTGACTGTGCTTGTCTGACATGCCAGCAGCTGGAATCACACAAAATAGCAACCGGCTTTATGATTTATTCTTAAATAGTTAGTAGGCAACAGAAGGCAAGACCATTTTTATTTTTAGGGCTCCCAGTCCCTGAGGCTCTGGACACCTTACATACATAACAGCAAATAAAATAATAATATGTAATAAAACAATACAGTACTAAAATGTGTCAACAGACCCATACAAATTATTAAGATTTGTCTTTAAGTGAGATTTAAATGTATCTGCTGAGGGGACCCCCCTCTAACATCCAGAGGAATTATGTTCCATAATACTGTTTCAGCAATCCCAAACAGACAATCCACTGAAGAGGTAAGCAGCAATCTCTGGATAGAGAGAAGACTGGCCTCAGAAGAACATAGAAAATGGTTGGGAGCATATGGATGCAGGAAGTCTTTCAGATAACCTGGGCTCAGACAATGCAGGTCCTTGTAGGTCAACAAACATGCTAAAGCTAACGCACCACTGAACTGACAGCCAGTGCAGCTGCAGGAGCACCACCATAATATGCTTGGAGAGGAAGGTCCCAGAAATCAGCCAGACTGCAGCATTCTGCTCTAGCTGTAGGTGATGCACCAGCCTTAGGGAGATCCCTAGGTAACCAACCTTGCAGTTATCCAATCTAGAAGTGATGAAGGCAGGCACTAGTGTTAACAGATCAGTGGGTGCTAGGAAGGACTTGATCTGGGCAATATTTTTAAGATGGGAAAGCCACTGCAGACAACAGCTGACACCTGATGTTTTGGAGTCAGCTTTGAATCCACAGTGACCCCCAGATTCCTAACCCTATCCATAGCTCCAAGCAAGATGCCATTTAGAAATGGTAACTGACATCAGTGCCATTCGTTGATTATCAATACCTTCCTTGTTCCATCAGTAGCAGCTCTGCCTTTGTGTATCTAAGCTAAGCCAGCTGGCAACAATCTAGTCCTGAATCTCCCCTAGGCACCTGTTCAGCCCCATGACCACTACACCCCCCTCCAGAGTACAAGACAGATACAACTGTGTTTCATCAGCATATCTGTGAAAACCCAGTCCATGTCATCTGATAATTTTCCCCTATGGCAGAATGTATGCAGTGAACAGCATAGAGCCAGGATTGAGCTCTGAGGCACTCCACAGCAAAACAAAGCACTGTCTGAGATGTTAGAGCCCAGTGCCTCCTGCTGTGCTCTGCCAGAGATGCTGGACTCAAATGCATGATTCTGCCATGCATGTCTTCCTTCCAACACTATGCTGATACTGTAGCTCTCATAGCCTAAAGTAATGGACTCCCATTGCTCCCCCCTGCTCTGTAAAACATAACCAACTTCAATACTTACCATTCCCCTTGTCCTGATGAAGATCTATGCAAGCAATAATACCCAGCAGAGTGGGTTGCACTGGGCTATACCAAACTGCACCAAGGGTATAATGAGGCCTCACACTGCAGGCAGAGGGCTCTATTTCTCCTGGAAGGTCTGCAATAGGCCATACTGCTCATCCTGGAGGGTATCACTGCACTTAGAAAATGGGTTTCAGTTTAGATTTTAATAAAGTCTGTAAAAAATGTAAAATATTCCTTACAATTCAGTAAGAAGATGTAGACAAAATAATTTTCTTGTAAAGTAGTCCCTCGATTGGTACACATACTAGTAGAAGATGTTGCTGTTTGTGAGACACTATTTTATTTTGTGAACTACTTTTGTTTTGTGTCCTTAACTCATTTTTTATTTATTTTCTCTTCATCTTCTTTTGCTACCTCAGCCACCCTCCTGCTGGTGAAAATATCAGTGCCAACTCCCAAATTCAGTTCATGGCATAATCCAGTTCCCCTCCCAAGTGCCACCCACCTGCTGGCTGGTGAAAAGTTTAGCGCTAAATCCCGAGTTCAGTTTGTAATGTAATCCATATCCCCCTCCTGCATCATGGATGCAGTACAGCACTATGACAGGACTGGAGGTCTCCAGCGTAGATCTGTAAGTAGAAAAAGAAGCAAGGTATTGGGTGAGGTAGTGGTTGTGTAGTTAATAAAATAAGAAATAAAGCGTTTGCTCTGTTCTATTGTTAATCTTGGATTGAGTGGGGGTGGAACCAGGGGGAGCTGGGGAAGCAGTCTCCAGTAGCACTAAGCATGAGATGTGCTAGCACTAAGAGTTTAAACTATTAAATTTTTGTTGGTTTACAAATAGGAAAAATGTTTAAAAAAAAGTGATACAGTGTGTGCTGCACGTTTTTTTTTTTCAAAAGGGGTTTTGTATGTAACCAACTGAACCAATCATTTTTTGAGATGGCAGGTTGCTGTATCTCTTGTTAAGTGAGAAAAAGCATGGTGTTAATTTTAAATTGAGCATTCTATTTTGGCTCAATCATTTTTAATGTAACTAGGCAGACAGAGATTGGGACCTATTATTTCCTGGTCTCTGTTGCCTGATAACAGACTGCGTGGTTGGTGGCCTTAGCCAATCAGGTTCAAGAAATTCCCCAACCCCTTTTCTAAGACCAGATACACTAACAGACCTGGTAAATAAATCTGCTTCTGGTACCCATTATCCATTGGAGCTCTACCATGCAAAGAGAAGTTAGAAATTGCTCCCCCTATATGTTCTCCTGATGAGAGTAGATCCATAAGGATCACAGTGAACTCCCTTGAGAAGGGGCCTGCCACTGATCCCTGGTGCCAATCAAGTTCATGATAGCTCTTCCCCTCAAGGCAGGACACTTCATTCCGGTCTCCCCCCTATGCTGGTGGTTGGGAAGTGCCTCTCTCCACCTATGGAAGGGAAGGGGAGATGAGATTCTTCTCCTGGGCTCCTGTCTGCTGCTGGTTCTCTGAGGTGCTTCTCTCTTTCTCTGGAACCACTGGTTTCATCCTTCAGGCTCAACTAGCCTTCACCTCTTAGAGTGTAAAAGGGTAAGGGCAAGACCACACATATTCATGTCTGGGTTTCCCACTTTTGGCTGAGTCAGGAAACTCAGTACACAAATTCCAGACACCTTCTCTCCTAGCTGAGGCCCACTAGAAAGTAACTCTCAAGGTCAGGCTTAAGTCTTTAAATGCACTCAAATAATCCTACCTCATGCTTAGAAGAAGGAAGAGGCTGGCAACATACAGAATCTATCGACTTGATATTACCAATGATATCTCTGCTTAAAAGTTTCATATCAAGAACTGCATGCTCCTTGGGGTTCCATTTCATATGAGTGAATGCACAATAGTGATCAACATATGAGCAGGTGCACATTGCCAAAAAAACGCATCTGCAGTGTACATAATAGCAGGACCACTAACAGCAATGGTCTGGGGCAAAATAAAAAAAGCACATTAACACTATCTTTAATGCAGGGGCTATGCCCCCCCCCCCCGTGCCTCTCACACCTTCCCCTAATTATTGTAACCAACTCTGAGGGGGAGCCTGATACTGGGGTAAAAAAAATGTAAGTGCTCACACACAGAAATCGGTAAAACATAGAGCTCCTGCCTAGGTTTGAACCCGAATCCTTCTCCACTGGAGGCATACGCTGCCTTTACTAGAACACATGGCCATCTCGGAATAACCATCTGAAACCATATCCCACATCATCCACATCATAGATCTCTCCCACCGTTGCTCTGTCTACACTGTCTCTATTCTTGTTCTTCCTTCCCTCGCTATATCAACATTTGCTGTTGCCACTCAAATGTACTTGCTCAAGTGGAGTCGCCCATATCACTGGATAACGCTCTGTGGTAGGTTCCTAAACCTACTGTATTAGGAAGCACTCCTACAATATAATCCACTAGAGGCTGGTTCCAAGCATTTTACTACTGCTATTTCCCAATCTAGGCAGGTTTAATTAATCCATCTCATCACCTCAGCTTTTGCATCTGCTTTCCTGATATATTGCATTTATTTATTTATTTAGTTGACCAGAAAAAGAAGGCTAGACAATACTGCATATTTTCAGCTTTGCCTTGAGGGGAGGGACACGGATGCAAACTGAATGAAATAAAACTGGATTACACTGTTGGCTGTATTTTGAGTCTATCAGGAAGATTTGGTCAGGACACCAGGGAAATTCAACTAGTCTTTTTTTGAGAAGTACCATGGATCTTCACTGTCCACCTGAATAACCACCACACCAGGCAGACAGGAACTCTGTTTAGAGTCTGATCTGAAGAATGCATATGCCACCCCTAATCTGATATTCCTCTCTTGCCATTGTTAGCTGTACCCAGACATGTCCCTCTCTTCTCCCCATGGCCCTATCCTGCGTAGCCTCTATGCTGTTTTTTACTTACAGGGCCATGGCTTCCTTCTGCCATACACAGTTACCTGTCCTTTCTATATTGGGTGTAACCAAGGATAGCTGGTTCTCAATCATTGCTTTACATTGTCCATGTCTTATATGGCCAGCTGGTTCCCAGTCATTGTTTTGTGTTGTCCATATTTTAGTTATGGCTAGGTGGCTTCCAGTCATGGTGTTGTGTTGTTCTTGTTTTAGTTATGGCCAACTGACTCCCAACTGTGGTTTTGCATTCCTCAAGGTTCAATTATGTCCACAATATCAGGTACATATCAGACACACAGTCTTGTGCTACAGCCTGTACAGCAGTTCTTTCTTGTTTGCCAAGGCTTCTTGCATTCATACAGGCTACACTCCATGAGTCTGTCACTCCTGGGACATGGTTAACCAACCTTTTCTCTGGGTCTGTATTACAAACCACCCTCTCTATTCTTCTAACTATAGAATTCTCAGTTACAGTGTCCCTCTTTCCTAATCTCTAGTTTTTTTTTATTTATTTAGAAGAGATTCACCAGGAAAGACAACATGAAGTGTGAAACAGCTCATTTCCAGAAGTGTCCTGGGGGAAGAGGGTTACATAAGGATTTGGAGCAAGACAACAATAAAGAGAAGCAGTGTACAGAACTATATACACTATACATGAAGAACTATATACATTATAAATTATAATTACAAGCGAGCAAGACATGGAATTTGCATGGGTGTATATACAATTACAAATACACACTTGGGTATAACGCAGTATTGATCATACACAACAATATCTGGTCAACATGGTGAGAGATTAAGTAACATTTGGACACAACATATGAATTAGTCCTATGTAAGCACTTAGGTGTGAAACTGTGGACAGCAAGCAAAACCACAACTTGCATATGGGTATAAGTGCAAGAATGGGGGGGATAATAAGTGCTAAGTTAATATCATTGCATGTAGGGTCTGTGTGGGGAGAAATTAAAGAGGGTAGGAGGGAAGGGGAGGGAGGGTAGAGGTAGCCAAGACCAACTCCCCTCCAGGATGTTGAAAGCCCTGTAAGGGGGTATGTCAAAGTATTAGTAGGGGGTATGAGGAGGGAAGGGTAGAGGGGGGAAAGGCAGCCAAACCCTTCACCCCTTCAGGATGCTGAAAACCCTGCAAGGGGATGGGGAACTGGCATATGAATAGAGAGAAAGGGTAGCCTAGACCTTCGCCTCTTCAGGATGTTAAAAACCCTGCAAGGGAACAGGGAATAGGCATACAAAGGGATGGAAGGAGATAGTGGGGAGGGGTGGTAGCAAGGGAGTGGGGAGGGCAGTAGTAGGATGGAAGAGTGAGGGATGATGGGCATGGATGATTTTGAGGTAGAATGGGAAGATGTTAGAGGGGCATGAAATATGGGAGGAGAATAGGTTGCAAAAAAGGGGGAAGGGGTGGGGGGTTGTGGGAAGGAGGTGATGGTGGTGGTGAGGAGAGAAGCATAGGTCTGCAGGGGTGTTAATTGTAGTTGCAGCAGTGAACAGCATGCCTCTGAAGAAGGAGTGCAAGGGAGTGCCAGGATTGGGCAGATCAACTTTAGAGGGGAGAGAGTTCCAGCTGTTAGGGAAGTGGAATGAGAAGGCTGAGTGACTAGAGGATGTACATCACAGTGTGAGGGCAACATTCTGTGTGTTGAGGATCAGAGGGAGCAGCTGGAGGGGGGAGGAATCATTTAGAGGGAGGACAAGTAAGTTGGTAGAGAGGTGAGCCAGTACTTACCTACCAGGTATGCAATGTGGGACAGGCACTGAGAGGAGAGGAAGGGGAAGGAAAGTGAGGTATAGAGATTGCAGAGGTGGATGGGTGGTTGGGGGCAGCCAAGAACATAGTGGCAGAAGGAGATGAAGAGATGAAGAGAGTGTCCAGTAGGGTGGTTTTGGGGGCAGAATTGTAGACAATGTCCCCAAAGTTGAATACTGGGGGAATCGTCTTTTGGACACTTCTATGCCTAGCTTGCATGGGCTAGGTTTCTAGTACTAGAACCCTCCCCTCTTAGGCTTCACTTTTTCATCAACTTCTGATGCCCTTCTTGCAACAGGTTCTTCTGCCCTTTCTGACTATGTAGTATGTGCTTCTTCAACCAGTGGGACAAAGTGATTACAAGTTGACACCCAAGGGTTCCATCAACCTCTCCAGTGGGCAATGGGACCACTACCACCACTCACCCACCTACCCTGCCTGCTGCTATCCATACATTCTTGTGGATCCTGAAAGGCCATTGTGAAAAGAAGCAGCAATAGACTCACTTGAATGACACCAGAGAAGGCATATTATAGCCAAGGCTGCAGTTAGCTCTGAAACGAGTTCAGGCAATCAGCTACATAAAATGTAACTGTCAAGCCTCCAAAGCATGCTGTTGAAGATGGCTGCCCCACAATCTGTACAGCTCACTATGCCCCCCCCCCACCAATGTCATGAATATCTACATGACTCACTTTCTTCATATTTAAACTAAACTTAAAAAGACTAAACTAAACTTAAATGTGTTGCCAAAATACAGGCACTGTTTCTCAATAGCTAACTCATCTGCTTCTTTAGCAATTTAGGCTGCTTATTTATGTGTTATAAATCTTGTTTCCTCCTGAAGCACATATGTGAGTCAAAACATTCTTTGTTCTGTTTTATTTAAAATGGTTGCCACAAACTGAATGAGATGTACTACTGTGTGCTGTGGCAGTAAACATGCCTCAGAGGTGGTGAGTCTACAACTAAACCACTGGAAAACATAATTGCCAAAACTGGCAGAACCAACAATATGCAGAAGATCTGCACCTTCCTACATAAGTATTTGAAATCTGATGGGCTTAAATTGGCACACTGTAAAGTGCTCCACAATATGTACTGTAAGCCAGTAAAGTGTTTTAATATGAATGAGTTAGAATCAGATGTGTACTAAATGAAAATCTCACAGGGGCCCACAGAAGCTGATTTTTGGGGATTGTCCCAAAACACTACCACTTTGGGAGTGTATTAAAGCCAAGGACCATCTTTTGCTGGGCCTACAGGTTGCTTTTGAACCAATAAATTGTCTAACAGGGCTAGGCCTGGAGAAATTATTGGGCAGCAGAGATATCAGATGACTCAAATAACTGCAACAGCAAGGAGAGTTATAGTGAGACATTGGTTGGAAGACACCACTCCTTGCTATAGTGACTGGATAGCTACAATGCTGAAAGCCCTCAGAATGGAAAATATGCTGATGAGCTTGAATTATAGATTCAAAACATTCACTTCTAAATGGGAAAGGTTTCAGGTACTCTTACAGCTACCACAAGCTGATCAGAATACTTAAATTACATGCATTGCACGACCTTACACCAAGGTGATTGAAGTTCTTGACAGTGGTCAAGAAAGGCTCTACCCAATGTAAAATCCCAACTCATCAATAACTATTGGTGTTGAGATTTATCCCTTCAACAGACTGATATGAATTGGCTTATATGGTTGCAGACATAATGATTACTGTTATGCACTGTTTTGGGTTGTTACATCGAAGGATGTTGTTACTTGAGGCATGTCATGCTCTTCACTGTGTCTGTTTTTACTGTTTTAACTGGAAAATATGTATGACATATACATGTATCTTTTGATAAAATAAATAAATAATGTACATTAAGTTTAGAAAAGGCAGTAAACTCATATTTATAGTACCCTTACTAGGGCTTCACCCCAGCATTCAAATAGTTGTTAATACCCAATGATATTTGCCATTTTGTATTACTGAAGATAATGTCCTGCTACAACCCTCAGTCAGCAAAATGCCTTATACAGAGCCACAAAGGTTAGAGGTACCACAGATATGTCTGTACACTGTATAGATTGTGCCTGCATTGATTTTATGTGCTATGATTGATGCTGTTACCTTCTGTATGCATTGTTTTGCACATATACTTTGAAAATTCTTTGCAAATATTGAAGTAATGCACCAGATTGGTTTAAACTTAACGTAACAAAAGTAGGGAAATGTGGTGTTAGGGTTTCCAATCCTAACTCCCATCCAATTAGCAGAAGGACAAGACCATGCAAGCAACAACAGACAGCCATTATCAGGAAAGACAAATAACATACAACTATTTCCAGAAGACACAAATGCAAAAGTGCTGTTGTGCTGCCTTTTTGGATTTTAATCTGTGATATGCACACTGCAAGGCATATACTGTACTCTCAGATGTAAAAGCACAGGCCCCTGCATCCTCAGATACAAGTCCATAATGCCCAAATACAAAATTATTTTGTCTGCAGATGCACAGGGCCTATAGGGCCCATGTTTCTCTAATGACAGGTGTTCATCTAAACTATAAGACATACATATATTTCTGTCTGCAGAACAGCCAATTCCAGAGGGTCCTATGCTTCTGTAGCTGCTAGTGTAAGACATATAAACCAACCTCTGGTGGTAGAAGTGCAAGCACCATGAGATCTGATACCAAAATTGCAACAGTACTTCTGTCTGCAGAAGTGTAGGCCACAGGGGGCCTTCACCTCTTCAGCCACAGATGTAAAACATACACATTGACTTTAGGCTGCAGAATGGCACTTATGCAGCTTCATATAGAAAACCATACACTAGAGGATCTAGATATGTATTGAGGTAGCAAGAACTACCCCCGAAGATCAGCGAAAATAACTGTTTTAACCTAATCTGAGCTTTCAAAGGTAACATTTTACTTTTTTACTACCCCTTGAAAAATTTAAAGATCTACTGCTGAAACCATCATGCCCATAACCCTGCACCTTTCCTTCTCAGGCTGGTGGAAGGTGGCACATGACAGCAACATCTCCTCAGAATCAGCCCATCAGCTGGCTCACTGAGCATGCCCCCGAACACTGTTCACCGGAACAGAATCACAAAGCACTTCCCACTGTGGTAAAGGCTGGCAGTACATGTTTCTAAATATTTTTTTTTTTATTTTGACCACACATTTTCAAGATAGTCATTTTATGAGTCCTCCTTGTAAACATGAGATGTGGCTTTTATAGAAAAGTAGCCAAAATGTCATATCATACCTTAAGTGTGAAAACACACACTTATCCTGGATCTGAAAAATGACACCAGTCACATTTGTGATGTGGTGTGTAAAAATGGCTATGTTGAAAGTTTGGAGTCAAAATATTGATATTTACCAAAATTATGAATGAGTATGGGAACATTTCAACATGCATTAATAGCTTGCTCTTACCTTGGTTACAATATATTTAGGGAAGACCACCAAAACAAATGAGGAGGTGGCTGTCTAATCTACCTTAGGGTTGATCTACAGGGTTATAAAATGAGAATTGACAACCTCACAAGAGATTGTTAATGCCTAGCAGTTAAACTAATACTAGGAAAGGGTCACAAATTTATAGTCATAATGACAACATATGTACCACCAGGCAAAAAAAAACAATCTGGCCTCAAATCATTTGCTGGACACTTCAAACAAACCAGTCATAATTGGGAAACTATACTCAGCAGGGACCTTAACATCAGTTGGATAGCCAAGACAGGTACAGCCCAAAGGGACACAGTAGACAGTCTGTTCCTAACTGTGGTAGTCAATGACTCCACCAGGACCAACTATAAAATGGGAAATAAAACTTTAATTGACTGGGTCCTGGCTGCTCACCTGGACAGACTAATCGAAGATTCTGTCCTTCCAGACTCCATCAGTGACCATTCCCTGGTACAATGTGTGTGGAAGGCAACAAATCCCAAGCCCCCTCCCGAACCGTCAGTGGCAGAGTCCTTCACAAAGATAATATCACTGACATTAAGGCTCCCATGGCCCAGATAGACTGGAGATTTCTGAACGTCACCCCTGATATTGATACTGCCCTTGACTACTTTATAAACCAATTCAAAGCTGTCTGTGACAAATTTGCCCCTCTTAAAAAGTGTGTGGTTCAAGACACAACAGCAGGGTGTGTCACCACTGACCTATTAATCCAAACGCACATCAGGGATAACCTGTGGCACCTGGAAAGAGAAACAGGCAATAAAGGTCAACCTACAAAGGTACAAAGCTGCACACAGTAGGCGTACCAGTTTGATAAGACAAGCCAAAGCCTCACACTGCAAAGAGCAGCAAACTAGGAACTGGAGTAATGGTAAAAGTTTTGGGGAGAATATAACAGAACTCCTAGGCAAAAGTGTAAAAGCACCCTCCAAAATGCCCAATATTAATGGCACAGTCACCTTGGACCCAGCTGAGATGGCCAACAAATTCAACACAACCTTCACTGATCTCACCTCTGTCTTCTCTTCTAATAATGGGCTAGGGTTTGAAAAGGGGACAAGGGCTCAAGGAGGTTTGCAGAGTGGGGTAGCGACAGTGGTGGGGCCGAGATGGATGGGATGGGAGGGATTTACCTATTTTCATGTTTACGATAACTTCTTGATTTTACCCTGAATCTCGGGCTTCTGAATAGTCTGACCATGACCCTGGTTACACCAAATTCTATTTCAAGCCAATCACAACAAGAAATACTTTCAGATATGATAAAAGGGTTCTAAAGAAAACTAGGGTTGGAGGTGACATGATAGACATGAAAGTGCTTTCCCTGGCACTTGAGGAACTTGCCCAGCCCATTACTAAGATATTCAACATTTCACTGTGGTTTTCCCAGTTCCCTAAAATCTGGAAAACTGCACTGGTCACACTACTGTTCAAAAGGGGAAAACGCTCTAACCCAGCCAACTACAGGCCTATATCTATTCTCTCCCCCCCATCCAAGGCACTAGAATGAATATTATTGGACCAACTAGTCAACTACCTGTGCAAGTAGAATATTCAATGCCCAAAGCAACATGGATTTAGAAAGCATCATAGCACTAGTACTGCCATTAGAATATATCCATTTCTTGCATGGTGGTAACCCGGTGAGAGCTATATACATTGACTTGATCATAGCATTTGACCTTGTTAACCGTAAGCTGCTACTTCACAAGCTCCTCTTACTTGGCCTCTCAAAGGACACTGTAACCTGATTCCATAGCTATCTCACCAATTGTTCATAGAGGGTAAAGGTTGATGGCTCTGTCTCTAACATTAAAAGCATTTCAGTGGGCATGTCACAAGGCTCTATTCTTGGCCCACCTCATCTTTATTCTGTTCATAAACAGACTCCCAGATGCCCGTCTGACCAAGGGTGTAGCTACCGATACTCCATGCATACCGTGGCGTGCTGTCAAAAATAGTGGGGGTAGCAGCCAATCGGGTTGACGCTGTGCACGGTCTCTTCTTTTGTAATTTTTCCTCCCTGCTGGGCGCTAGTTTCCCAAGACTCACATATGCCTGGAAGTGGGTGGGGGAGAGGGTGGCCACGCGTACCTGACCTGAGAAAGTTGAGTACAAGTTCTCAGTCAGGTTTATGGTAGTGCAGCACTTCTGTGACTGGCTGATGTGATGGTAGAAGGCGTGGCTACAATGGGGCGCCATGTTTAAATGCCCCAGCACACTGTTGTACCTTTATAATTAGTTGGAGCCGGACTCTGAGAGAGACTTGCCAGGTGAAGACGGTGCGCTGGAGCTGACTTTCAATACTTGGACACCGTAGTGAATTGGAGCAGGAGCTGAGCCAGTATGAACACCAGACAGAGAGTCAGTCAGTCATCAGATATGGAGAAGGAGAGTAACACCGGACTGAGAGAAGTCTCTGAGTTGCGGAGCATCGTAACTCTCAAGAAGAACACAGCAGCAATTCACGGACTCGGCCCACAGCAGTCAGCAGAATTGCACACCTTAACTTAGCAGCTGGAGGGAGCTCTGAAGAGAACATCAGCATTGGTCAGTGCAGTGGCAAGAATCAACTGAAGGCAAGCTACCTATAGGCACAGGCAGCAGCAAAGCCAAAAAGAGCTGTAATTCACTTTTTTTTTTTTTTAAATCGGTGCTGCCTGCTGCCTTGATTTTAACCCTTGCCGTTTCTTCTGCTACTGACTGACTGTCTTCTTGTCTCTTGCTTACTTGCCTGCTCCCTCCCCACTGTCAGGACCTCTTGCTCTGCTTGTTGCCTCTCCACATTCCACAGATGCTACCACACCAGTCCTCTCTGAGGAGCCAACTAGCCAGGTCAGCACCTTGACCAACAATCAACCATGCTACTAGCAGACCAGGCTACTGGGTTGGTGTAGCCGAGGAGGAGGGGGAGCTTGCCTGTTGACTGTGCCTGCCCTGTGTCTGAGTCAGTGACTAAGACTGTGTGACGCTAGTTGGGTCAGGTCAGTCATGGGAATGGGAGACAGGAGTATCATCACATCGGGCAATTGCTCATCAAACAGACACCACAAGCACCACAATACCAGGCAGCCACTGAGCCACTGATCACTCACTCAGCAGTGGAATGGGACCATAACTCTATTGTGCAGACTGAAAACAGACAACTGAGGAGCCTGGTGTATGTAAAGTAATCCTGTTTTCCATCCTGTTGCTGTTCAGTTTTTTTCTGTATACTATGCTAAATGTGGGCTGGGGGTGCTTCTTTCTAAAAGTCTTATTCTGTACATGGTGGTTACTTTCACAGGGTATCTTAAAATGCCTGGTATAAATAGTCTTGTTAATTTGTTTTGCTTCTATTGTTTAAAGCTTATATGGAGGAGACAAGTGACTTTGCCAAGTTGCCAGCCAGTAATGCAGTTGTTCGCTGGAGGAGGTATTGAGAAGCAGAGGTGGCAGATTAGATAAAGTCATACAGCAGAGATTAAGTACCTGCAGTGCAGGTCAAGTGAAAGCAGTGTTATGTTTTGTGTATTACTATTAATATATGAACAGGAAAGAATGGTGTTTCAGAGCAGAAAACTGCATGTAGTAGAATTTTTTTCACCTCTGTACCATATTTCATTTTGCACTGAAATATGTCTCTAATTTATAAATTTAAAGCAACACTCCACATTTGTCTGCACTTCCCATACTGGCATGTTTCTGGTATACACATCACTTTATGAAAATTTAAAATTATACCTACTGTATGCTCTTTCTGCTACTGGCATATGGGAGATGTGCCACAACATAACAGAGCATACAGTAGCTATAATTTCAAGACAGAAAAAAACTAGAAACGGCACATCACAAGTAGGTTATTTCTGCACTCCACTATTAATCTACTTAAATCTGTAATTTAAATGTGATTAAACAACCTGTGTATTGAGGCCCATATTGATGAAGAATAGAAGCCTGCCAGTTTGGTTCGGTGCAGATAAAGGTAAGTGTCTTTTATAGAGATGAGAGATGAAAAAGTATAGAGGTGAAAAAATTTACTTTATGCAGGGTTTTGTTCTGAAACACCATTTTTCCTCAGTTATTTTTGGGTGGCCAACAAAACTGGAGCGAGAAGGGAATCTGGGCTCAAACCACTCAGCCTTGGGCACTCGTCAGTTTCTTGAGCGATCCCTTGTGTGCGTGTGTGCATGTTTGAGCGTGTGAGTGTGTGTGTGGATCCATGCCCTGAGACTTAAATAAACTATAAAGTTTCAATTTTACACAAATAAAAGGAAAGTATGTAATTGCTGACCTGCGGGGCTGAGCTCTCTATAAAATGCTAGTGGATTACAAGTGCCACATGGACGTTGGTTTATAGGGTCACTTGTGGAAGCATGCCAGTTTGAGCCAGGGTCTCTTTGCTACCGCTTTATGGATCCATGTAACAAAATAACTTCTGATTTTACCCTGAATCTCGGGCTTCTGAATTAAGCACTTCAGCCACCAGAATAATGACATGGTGCCTTGTTTAGGTTGTCAGTAATATGGCTCAGTCTGTATTAGTGTCATGTGGAGTCAAGTCATGTGCTTGCTTTTCTAAATAAGGTACAGCCAATATTCTTTTCCAAAGGCTGCTCATTTCCCTCACTGTTTTAAAGAGACGTGCTGTATCCAAGCTACTTAAAGGTCTAGACTAGTGGTGTGGTGGCATGGTTAATGGTACGTTAATTGACCTCTGGGACTGGCTACCTTGATGTGGTACTAAGACTTGTTACAATGCAATATTGTAACTTAAAAGCCAGTCTGTTAGTCTGACAACTGTTGGTGATAGTATGGCTACTGGTGTGCTGATATACAACACAGAGAAAATTACACTTGTGTCGGGTGAGAGGTCATGGACAGTGGGGGGAGAAGGGGTAGCTGGCCTGAACAATGGAGAGGGGGTAGCAGTGAATCCACCTGGTGTGCAGATCCAAATTTCCTGGCTACACCCCTGCGTCTGACATCAAAGGTGCTCCTATATGCTGACAGTGCTGTTATTGATACAAGTAGTGTACAACAGGCAAAACTATGTTCTGACCACCAAAATGACTTTAAGTCCTTAGAGAAATGGTTCTCACTAAATACACTGGTCTTAAACTACAAAAAAAAAACAAAAAAAAACAAGACCATGCTGTTTTCAGAGACGCAAGTAAAAAAAAAGGATCCTTCCCCAGTCATCCTAAATGATAAAGGAGATACATTAAAATAGGTTGACTCTTTCAAATATTTAGGTATTACCCTAAATTACACTTTATCTTTCTCTCCACACATGGATAACATTGTTAGCCATGCTAACGGAAAGCTAGGTGCACTGTTCAGGAATCGCCTGAACCTCACCACCAAAGCAAGGCATCTTATCATGTCCTACAAAGTCCTAATGATTCTTGACTATGGCATCTCTGTCTGTGCAGCAGCTAGTGACTTAGTACTTAACAGAGTTAGGGTAGTGCTTAATAAGGCTTGTCGCTTTGCACTTAGGGCTGACATGTTTGCACATACAGTAGCTGCTCCCCTTACACCCTGACTGATTGACTCACCCTACATGAAAGGCTAAGATATCAGACTTCTTGGCATAAAAAGAAAGCACTATTGGGCCGTACCCCATTAGCAGTTGAAAACTTATTCTGACCAATTAACATCCAATACACTACCTAGGGTATGTCTAGGAATGCCCTAGAGACACCTTTCCATAAAACTAGCTTTTGCAAGTGCTCCTTTGCTGTAAAGGCATCTAAATCAAGGCCCCAATTTTTCTGCAGCAGTTTGGGTCTAAATTCTGTGGCAAGTCCCCCTGTTGCTGCAGAACTTCTGCAGTATTAGTCTTCTATTTCTGCAGAAATTTTACAGTAGTTGCGTGCTTCCGTAGTGTCATCAACACCCCACCTCCCCCCTCCACAAACACCCAGGTAGGGGAAAAATGTTATTTTTTTGGGCTGGGAACTATAAACCAGAGAAGGTTGTCAATTAACTCCTGAGTTCTTAGTATTAGAAAGTAAAACATCCACCCCATCCATATCAGCCCCATCACCCTCCCCACCCAAGACTGAGAGTCCCCAGGGCCACCACATTTGAATTAGTAATATTTTGAGCAGTTACCACACTGCACAGTGATTCTTATCCTTCGAGTTTTACCACTGGGCCAGAATGCCTGTTTCTTATTTCCATAATGCTTTGTGCGTCAAAGCATTTTTGGGACAAAAAACTGGAATTCAGGCCTGGCAGTGAAATTAGAAGGATGAAGATTGCTGCACTGTATGGGACCTAACAAAACTATTTCTACTTCAAATAAAGGGCTCAAGGAGGTTTGCAGAGTGGGGTAGCGACAGTGTTGGGGCCGAGATGGATGGGATGGGAGGGATTTACCTATTTTCATGTTTACGGTAAATCCCTAGCAGACATATTAATGGGCAGGGGCTGTTCCAAAATGCTTTTCAGATTTTATTTTCCACAGGATTCCAAAAAGTACTCTGCAGAATTTAATATAAACTGTGGAGTAGTTTTCTGAGGTTTATATGATCCATGGAATAACCACAGTTTATATGATCCATGGAATAATTTTCCTTGGTCAGAGTCAATGTCAACTGCAGATTTATTTCACTCTCAGTTTATAATGACTGATTTTTTTATTTATTTATTACGCTTTATCTCCTCATCTGCCAGCCACCCTTGGTCCTATCTACACACACTCAGCCCCGCCACACACCCAGGAACTTACCTCACTCCTGAACACCCCTGGCTTACCCCCAGGACTGGGGCCACTGGGGTGTGGGCCCTTCCACTGATGGAAACTGAATGGCAGAATGGAAAGGAGAGCCTGGTCAGTGGCTCAAGACCTGAACTATGGGGCAGAAGTCATTGTGCAGCAACAGAACCTCCATTTTCTCCTGGGGAGGCATGTCATGCAATGATGTTGGGACAGCACACTGAATGTCTGACATGCCTCCCAAATGTAGTCAGTCCCAGCTGTCTACCCCAGGCTACCATGAGGTGTTACCCAAACACCAGTAACTTACCCCCCCCCGGAGGAGAAGAGCAGTCCATAGGATGCTCAATCCCCCACCCCCGGAAGGCCCACCAACTTCCCAGGTGTATTTCCAAACCTGGGTAGTCAGCATCGTGAGCAGTAGTGGTACCGCTGTGCCAGCAGGCCAGCTAAATACTGACCATTCGGCATAAACTGCAGAATAATATTCTGCATTTCATATGAATAACTTCATGTAAACTACAAAATAATATTTTGCAGTTCAAGTAAACTGTGGAATTATATTCTGCAGTTCCTGTAAACCACGGAATCATATTCCACAGTTCATGTAAACCATGGAATACTATTCCGCAGTTCATTTAAACCATTGAATAATATTCCACAGTTCATGTAAACTGTGGAATAATATGCTGTAGTTTTCTGCAGTTTACATTATATTCCATGGCAATTTCCACGGCCGTGGAATCACTGAAAAATCGGGGCCTTGATCTAAATGGCGCAATGACTTGCCTGAAACCCTTGTAGGACTCCCTAAAATTGCCCAATTAAAGAAAGTGCAGAGAATGGAACTCCAAAAAAGTACCAAATGCACCTGTTATAGCTAATTAGGTCACCTTGGTTCATTCCCTCCCCCTACTTCTTATGAACTATGTACACACAGGTACCTAGGGTCTCCAATGCTCACTGCTGATTATGTTCTTCTGGAGCTGCTGTTTTCTAGTTACTGTACCTTTTGTATGTTCTGTTGACAATGTACTACATGAGTTACTGGTTTCTACTGCTGACTATGCTCTATGTGAGCTTCCGTTACTGTATTACTACTGTAACTGTAATGAACTCGAGATTACTGTTTTTATGAATCATATTCTTGACTCAGTCGTGAAACCTTTGCAAATGAGCATTTGTGCTCAAAGGTTTAATCCAAATGATGAAATATATAAATAAAAAAAAGTTGTTATCTTTCAATATGTTTACCCCAAATGTTCAACATAGTTGTCTTATAACCCCACGTCATGAATTCAGTAGGCGAATATGTTCAAATCCTGCTGAAAAGTAATTTCATGGAGCAACTGTGAAATCACCTTTTAGCTTGGATTTAAAACATTTCACCTACCTTGTTCATGAGATGGGTCCCTTAAAATGCTATGTTGAAAGTTTTATGGAAAAATATAGAAAATTAGTGAAGTTATGAGTGAATGTTGAAATATTTCAATGTTCACTCATAACTTGGTCGTTTTACCATATTTTTTCAACAGATTTTCAGAATAGTCTTCTTACGATGTGACCTCATGAACCTAGTAGTTAAAAATGTTCCAATCCCACTGAAAATGTAATTTCATGGCATGATGGTAAAATTATGGTTTGCTCCAAATTTGAAATATTTCACCTGTCTTGTTAATGAGATGGGGTTCCAAAAAGGCAATGTTGAAAGTATTATGGAACAATATTGAAAATTAGCAAAGTTATCTACACCAGTAGTGTACATAAGATGAAACTATGTTCTGACCTCCATATTTCAATGTTCACTCATAACTTGGTCATTTTACCATATTTTCCCACAAAATTTTCTTTTTTTTTTTATTTACAGTTTTTCCCCTTCTCCTCTGGCCAGACCTCTTCAGCTTAGACCCCCAGCCCTGTCACACTGAGATCTGCTGGGACTCACCTTCCAGCCAATATTCCCTGGGCTTGCCCCCCTTGGAGGGGTTTCAACTGAGTCTCCCAATCCATGTCAAGAAGCAAATCCAGTATTCGGACTGGTGAGACAATCTAGTTATATGGGGGGGCCTGTGAGGGTCTGAGTTCCATCCTGATGCCAGAGACTGTTTTCTTGTTTTCTCCCCAGAGCATCATGGCATGCACTAATGCCATGATGTGTGGTGTGTGCTCCCATCAGCCACGTATCACAGTCTGCCCCACCCTTCCTGTCTTGTCTAGGCAGTCCCAGATGCCTTTCCCTAGCATACTGCTAGTGGCCAGGTGAACACTGGACTCTGCAAGTCCTCCCACTCCGAGAAGTAGAGCAGTTCTCTAGATGCTTGATCCTTTGGCCCCTGGCAGGCCCTCCGATGCCCTGAGCTCACTATCAAACTCGGGTCAATCAATCAATCAGTCAATCAATCAAAATCTTTATTTAACCAGATGAAACACCACTGAGCAAAAGCTCATTTTCAAGGAGGACCTGGGTGAACAAGTATGGGAAAAATAGGACATACACAACAATTACAGTAAACTAACATGAACAGCAAAGGGCATGAACAGCAAAAGAGTGAAGTAATGCAGGTTAAGTACAACAATATTATACAGTGAAACAAAAATGTACAACAGTAGTAATGCAAGAAAGCAAGTTGTGAGTGGTAGCTCTACCGCTGTGCCAATGGGCTGGCTCATTCCACCAAATTTTCAACATAGTCTTCTTATGACCCCACCTCATGAACTCAGTAGGCTAACATTCTAAAATCCTGCCTGAAAGGTGAGTTCACAGAGCAACTGAAAAATCTCCTTTCAAGGCAGAGTTGAAAAATGTCATCTACCTTGCTCATGAGGTGGGATCCCAAAAAAGGTAATGCTGAGATTTTGGTTATTTCAGTTACAAATATTGAAAAATGTCAAATGTTATGAGTGAATGTTCAAAATGCATTGAAATACATAAATGGGACTTACCTTGTTTTCACATATTGCAGTTGCTGTTCCAGCAGAAGAACATATTTTTGGTCAGAAAGTGAATCTACACCATGAGACAGTTTTATGGGAGTGACAGTGTGTGCGGTGGGATGGGATGGGATGGGGTAGTGGGTACTGAGTGGATTGTTAGGGTGTGGTTACTGGGGTTTGTGGTGGGGCCAAGATTGATGAGAGATCTTTTTTCTTTTCTGCAGCTTAAATGCAAAAAAAATAAAAACAGATTTAATGAGGGATGATTTTCTTTTTTTACAATAGTGAGAGACAGAGAGAGAAACAGATAGACAGATAGACAGATAGATAGATAGATGGATAGATGGATAGATGGACGGATGGATGGATGGACACACAGACAGACAAATTGACTGACAGACAGTCAGACAGCTAGACAGAGACACAGACAGGTAGATTAGTGAAACCCCAATATTAGAATATTATAAATGATTAGACTATCAGGGCTTGTTGGTTTCAGCAGATGGTGATCAGAGAATGGGGGGGGGGTGGAGGGACCACTGGACCACTAGGGACATTGGGGATAGTTATGTGAATGGGGATCAGGGCTTGGGAGGGACACTAGACCACCAGGTATGTCATTATATGGAATGGGAGCAGTGATCAGAGGACAGGAGAGGGGGAGGGACACTAGTCCTCCAGGCATATCATTATATGGAATGGAAGCGGTGATCGGGGAATGGCTGAGGGGGGGACCACTGGACCACCAGTGTTACTAGTGGCTCCATGTCATAATGGTGAAAATGGAATGATGACTCATGTAACAGTGAGTACATGTTGCCTAATCCAAAATATACTACACAACCAGCACAGCAAGCCCCATTACAACGATGGTACTGCACAATAAACTACCAAGACAACATAAACTAACATTCAATGCAGGGGACAGCTGCCCCCTTATTAATGTAATCAACTCCAGGGAGGGCAGACACTGGGGGAAAGGGGAATACATTGAAGGGGGGCTACTGCAGCTGGGGTGCCACAGTTGGGGGAACCAGGAGATAGAAAAAAAAAACTAACAGGCATTACAAGTCACAAAACCATGTACCTGCAGTCAGTCCCAATCCCAGGACTATCAGTATTCCAAGCATTGACCATATCCACCACTCCAGGTGACTGGTTTGGCAGCAGCAGGCTTCATTTCTGTATTTAACCTATATGACTATACGATCTTTCATCATTCGCCCTCGCTGTTCCATTGCTCTACACTCACTATTCCTTCCCCTAGCTAAGCTCTTACAGTAGCTATTCCATCAGGTGTGCCAACTGAGTCACTCATATTTGAGTAACTCAGTTTGCTTCACCCATATGACAGGGTACCGTTACAATTCATCCATATGTGAACAGTTATCAGGGCAAGGGAGAGACACTGAGCTACCAATGTGCTGTATTTTACCAATATGATCATGGATCAGGGCAGGGGGGAGGAACACTGAGTTACCAATGTGTTGAATCTCACCATTGGGATTAGGGATCAGAGCAGGGGAGGGAACTCTGGACCACCATGTACCCATCCCTTGACAGTGCAAGGAGGGGGGTGCATCCCCTCTGTGCACTATTTAGGGCTGGTTTTTAGAAGCATTAAACTGCACCATTTCTGGTGGCCATGTAGCATTTCTGAAAGCTTTCAATATTGTGCTGTGCTGAATATGCATGAGGAAACCCCTAATATGCATAGGCACAACAGAATATTGTGCATGATGGCCCTGTTGGGGGGGCATAGCACATATGTTCCCTTTGAATATGGGCACACCCCCTGACAGCTGGTGCTATTCACAGTTAGCATGGCACAAACACAGTTTGTGCCATGCTACCCTTTTGAAAATGGAGCCCTAAATGCACAGACAAACTATGATTGTAATGATGCAAATTCTAGTATAGTCCTGAGGCTAGGGTAATGAGCTGTGAGTGAGCCTGAGACACTCAGCAAACCTTGGCCTGAACCCTGCAACCTCCACCTGCATACTGTGCAACCCTGCAACAGTCACTCAGCCACCACACACCCCCAGGCCACCCCCAAAAACAGGCGCCTGTGCCTAGTGGGACTTGCCCAGTTACCAAAGAAGAATAATAATAAAAAAACAATAGAAATTAAATAAATGAGCCAGTCTCCATCCTGCAAGGTCAGAATTATAAACATCTGCATTGCTCATAACTAAAATTAGCTAAGCTGCTCTAGCCATTTGCCATGTGGAAGTATATGTGGACAGGATCCACCTTCTAAAATCTAATTAAGCTGAAACAATAACCCTTATGCTTTAATAACATAAGTATGGTTCCCTCTAGACCAAATTTTCTCCAGATCCTGCCCCAGCTTGCAGCTCAAGGAGTCAAAGTTTGGCAAATGTGCAAACAGCTGGTATTATCTAAGGAGTTTAGACAACAGCTACTCAACATTGCACACAAGATTCCACTTGTGTCATTGGGGGATGGGGGGGCTGAGTCAGACCAAGCAAAGGTTGATACAAATTTTTTTTTGTCCTGGTATCTATAAAGATGTGGCTGAGTACTATCACACTTGTGACACATGTCAGAGAGTGGGAAAGCAGGGGGACAAGGGCTTTTTTCTCATTAAACAGTTTATTCATTTTTTTATGAAAAGAAAAAAACAATAAAAGTAAGTATGCAATATGAACACTAGCTAATACATATTCGATAAAGCAGCAGTACTGATTTTACAACTAGCATTGAACTAAACAATTAGATGACTAATAATGAGCAATACTGTAACACTAATTAGTTGTGCCCATCAAAGTGTTCATAAAAAGACATTTAAGTAATCACCTACTAATTCATACTTACTACAACTATCAGTCCTGTTCGTATACTTGTTTGACCGTGTGACACGTGGCAGAGAATTGGAAAGCAACAGGGCAAAGACTTTTTTCTCCCTTAACAAGTTTATTAATTTTTTAACAAAAGAAAAGGAAATATACAATAAAATTAAGTACATAACATGAACACTAGCTTCACTAAAACAACAATACTGATTTTAACATTAGCATTGAACTAAACAATATCCAACAAGACCACTCTAATGGTCCCCAGATCAAGAACCAGCCGTGGCCAGAGTCCTTCTGTCCTTCTGCTACAGAGCCACATCCTGGTTCAACTCTCTCCCTGCCCCCATCACCAATGCCACCACCATCTCCAAGTTCAAAACCACCCTTCGAAACTAACTCTTCAACACTCGTAGCTGCTCCTGTCTCTGAAAGTAGCCTCCACCTCGACTTCTCATGACAACGCCCACAGGGCAGCTCTCCACTTAGCCATCCCCACCACTGCTTCCCTGTACACCGTACCTATGTCTAACCTGGCCATTGCCAGCTGTTTCATTGTATACCTATTAGATTGCTCAGTTTTTGATACCAACTTGTGTAACACCTGTTCTCAATTACATGTACCCTGTAACCTAAATGTATTTTGTCTGACCTCAGTGTGACGTGGCGCCTCTGTTGAATGCCTATTGTTTTGCAAACCTATGCTATGTAACCTAAAACTCTATGTATGTCTTTAATGTGACGAGGTACCCTTGGAAACCAGCCTCTGGCTCAAAGGTTGTAAACTGATAGCACAAATAAATAAAAATAAAAATCAGTTTAACAATTCTTTGTCTACATTTGTTTACATAAGTAATTGGGCTTGGTTGAATCCCCCCAACTCCATGCGTTCTCCCAGGTAAAAAATAAATCAAGTAAGATAATCTCTTTCACTAATGACAAATCTGATTAAGATTAGATGCTTGTTCCTCTCAGTAAATTGCATACTAGAACACATGTAAGGCAGAAGGCAGAAGCAATCTTTTTAATCTGTGAATGAATTATTACCAATAATATACAGTAGTCCAGGATGGAGAGGAAGGGGAGAGCACCACTGTGGTAAATAGAGACAACCTCATGTTTGTGTTTCAGTTCTAACTGTGGAAGCAGGCAGCCTAGACATCCCACCATGTGTTTTCTAGCTTCTCTTTCTCTCTCTCTCTCATCACAGAAGGATTGCATAGAATTTCTATGCAGCCCTAAAAATGTGGCTGCCAGCCTCCTTTCCTTTTGCTCCAGCTAACACTGTCTATTTTCTTAAAGACAATTGGTTGGATTCTCAAAACACTCTGAAGGTGCAAAAGCATCCACAAGTCCCCAAAAGTTCGGCAGTTGCAGAAAAAGGGGGAAATTGCACTTAGTGGTATACATAAAACTTCCACAGCTGTGGAAAAAATACACTGCCGACTGTGGAAAAAAGTGCAGCTGTGGAAGTTCCTGAGGAAAAAAAGCCATTGAAAAGTATGGCATATCCTCTTAAAGGCTATTCTCAGCCAGTGTTTTTTCACGCTTGTGGAAAAAATGCTGTACACATGCTACACCACAGAGAGTGAGGTGTAACTATCCCTGAGCAAAGTGCAGTGTACCAACAATTGAGATACAATTATAGCAGAGGTTCAGGCACCAAGCAACAGCAAACCGGTGGGTGAAAAGTAGTGTCAGTGGTTACAATTAAAGTAGCACATATTTCCATCGAAAGGCAAAAAGCCACAACCACTAAATCCAGTACAGTCCACATAGGAGACCCCCAGGCAGTAGAGGCAGAACTGGTAACAACCTGCAATGAGTGCTACTGAAGCAGGCAACATAAACCCTCCAGGGAGAGACACAACCATCAGTTCCACCATCAGGTACAGACAGCCACTGTGGTGCATGGTCCTGCTGGCACCAGTGGTGTTGCAGTGGTCCCAGTTGAGGGACTGGCTGCTGGTCTCTCTGTGAGTACTTTCTGCTGCATCTATGCAAGACTGTCAAAGTCTGCTGCTCCAGTTAATATATGGATCGCCTGTTGTTGTACCTTCTGAGCCTTTTCATCAGCTGCAGATTCGCACTTGCGAATTTTCAGCAAGAGAAAAAAATGTTGCAGATTTTCAGCACTTGTGGAATTTTGCAACTTGCCTGTTTTACTAATTTCCGCAACTGTGGAAATTTTCTTAGTGAATATGCCACAACTAAATTTCTGCAGTGCTACAAACCATTTTTCCACAACTATAGAAATTCTGTCTCTCTTTGAGAAGCCAGCCGAATGATCTTACTCCAGTAAATAACCGCAAACTCCATGTCTTCTAGGGTTGCTCTGATTCCGAGTCACAGAATCAGATACATTTGATTACCACTTGATTTTTGGAACTGAAGTCTAAAAACCTTAATTGTGAAATTAAAGGCTAAACATGTTTTACATAGGAAGTTAACATTTAGAATTTTAGATCCCAAATATGATTTTGATTTTGAGGTCCTTTTCAGTATTGAATAGGAATTAGATTTGGAATTGAAAATTCCTAAATTCTGAAACAGCCCAATTAGACTAGAATCAATCAGTTTTGAGCATCCCTAAAGTCCTTCTACTGTATATTATATCTTGTCACATTATGAATTCACATTGTATTCCCATACTGTACATGTTCAGTAGTGGTTCTCAGTGATAGTTTCCACCATGTAACAACATGTCAATCAATAACTCACAATAACTCCAGTTAACAATAGTCAGTCCTATCAGTTTGACATCATTTAAAACATAGTGATTCTTCTTTTTATTGCTAGTCAATGCAAGTGGGATCATGATAATTGTAGCAGGATATCTTCAGTTATAACTGAACACATCACTGAGCACTGTTGTACAAGTGAACTCCCCCAGACTCAGACTCAGATGATGATAATTAATTTAATTTTTACCAGGATCATACAAATTAGGGACTAGCCCTATTTTCAACCATTGTCCTCTACACAGAAATATCTATACATGAATTACAACATTTGGACATATTTACATACAGTAAAGGTTGCCTTAGTAGCATGCCTGAGTTATTACCACAATTGAGACATACAGATTTTACCATTAACAAATAGATTTGGGTTACATGTAACTATTTTGTTTGCAGTATAGTTAATTTAGCCTGGGCAGGTACAAGGGAGGACTAACATTTAAAAAAAAAAGCTTTGAAACTCATGTAATGTATTTTATTTTATTTATCTATTTATGTTTATTTATTTCAAAGGTATTAGCAGGAAAGGCATACTGAGCTGATATCAACTAATTTCCAGATGTGTCCTGGGGGAAAGGGAAGAGTTAGAAACAGAGCAAATACAAAGTAAGCTGAATAAAAATGCAATAATACTAAGAAGAGAAGTAAGTGCAACAAAATAAGCAAATTACAGGCCAATACTTCTAAGAATAAAACTGCAATACCATAAAAATAGAAGAAAGAAAACTGAAAGAACAATAAGCAGTGAGCAGCAATGCAAAATATGACAGGTAGGGGGCAGTCACTGATAATAGAAAGTGAATGAATGCACAAGTGTCAGTGCAGGATGGAGTTCAACTGTTAGCAGTCCACCCTAATATCAGGAACAACTGCTGGAGTGAGTAAAGAAATCTTGAAGAAGAAATCCCAGGGTGTGAAGGGAAGGAACAGAGCAAACTAAAAAAAGGATACAGTCCCATAGTTTAGGAAAGCAGAACAAGAAGGCAACTTGACCAGCATTGAATTTCACTGGGGGGAGAGCGAGATAGTGAGGGTATCCCGTGAAGTGGGTGCATGAGGAAGGGCACCATCCATTACGGCAGCACCTTCATCATGCAATCCACTCACGGTGACCAACGGGTAGGGCAACCGGATGAGGGGGTGGGTGAACTAGGCGACAGGATGTCACTATACGTACACGCATGGGGGGTGGGAGTGAGCATGGTGAGCATGGGCTAGGGGTTGGAGAGGCTGTAGGGGGTAGCGCTGCAGTCATCGGTCGAGCTGCGGCATGGCATTGGGGATTGGGCAATGGCTGGGGTGGCTGAGGTACTGGGTTCAGGTCTGGGCGCTGGTGCAATTTTTATTGCGCCCAGCCCGAACCTTTTTATTTTTACTACTTTCACCTCCCCACCCAACATGCACCACCCTGGAGTTGAGAATCCTTAAGTAGAGGGTGTGGGGGGGGCAAGGCCCCCCACGAGGGGGGGTGTGGGGGGCAGAAAATAGTAAAAATATGTCCTGGTGCCATTGTGCTGGTGAACCAGAGTTGTCAGAGTGCCGAAAATGTGTCCAGCACTCTGACTGAGCGATAACGGCAATGGCCTTTAGGCATTCACCATTATCACATAGACCCAATAGTGAGAGCAAACATTGCAAAGTGAGTAAGATGCACAAGGGGAGGGCTCCTAATACATATTTGGAGATAAAGGAGCCACAGTGGGTAAAGCACCTGGCATCAAGAGATGGGAGGAGAGGAAGGTGTAGAAAGAACAGTGGTGAGTGTGCAGGGTTTGTCAAGAGCAAATTAACAGGAGTGTTAGAGAGGGAGTAATCTGGCTAAGGCAGACTAGCAAGCAACACTATAAATGACATCCTCATAGTCAAAAAACATGCAGAATTATCTTTGTGAGGATCTCTCCACAGGCAGGAAGCAGGATGCTCCCCTTATTCCTGAAAAGTGGATCAAGTTTAGGGTGTAACATCTTGTGCATGGCATCCACATGAACATAAATCAAGGCAATGTTCCATGTAATGAATTCCTGGCTTGGTAAACCTCTGTTATTTTGTCCTAATGAATAACACTCATTTATTTGTTTTTCTGTGGCTAAAACTTTTTTAAGAGGATGGTCTATGTCCGATTTCAATAATTTAAAAACCCAGCTTAGCCAGGAAATCTCCCGCTTGACCCTGGGTTGCAACCAGTTAAAATCTAAATACATTTTACAATGATGGGTGTCAAATTTGCATGACAAAGTGTATGTATCCATTTTATTATGCACCCTGTCAATTTTTAATAAGGCACCTTGAGTAAAATGATGATAGAGCAAATTCCTGTACTCGAGTACAGGTATTATCAACTGCTGGGCCAGTTTAGTTTTAGATTCTAGAGACAAGCATCCAGAAAATCAAAACAATGTGCCCAATTTTTGTTCTTTGGGCCAAGTTATTAATATTATCAACAAAAAATAGTTCATGGTCTATTTGTAACAACCAGTTATTTGTAGTAGTCAGTGTTTACTACTGTCTGACCTAATTTAAAGTGTAAGTCTAATTTTTGGCCATTAGCTCATCTAAATTGGTGACAAAAATAGAGGCATTACATCATTTTTCCTGCTTAATAATAGAACTAAGCCAGCAAACCACTCCTCCATCTTTGCAATGTCGTGTCTAATTTAAGTTCAAGTAAGTCATGACTGTCCATGGAGGCCACTAACACAGTGTAATCCACTTACAGATGTGAATAACATTTTTTTTTCAGAATGTTAGCCACATTATTAACAAAAATATTAAATAATAGGGGTCCTAAATTTAAGCCTTGTAGGACACCTCTATTTATGTTACCCTACATTACACTTTCTTCTCAGTTTAATAAATACAAATGAAACCATGTAAACAGTTCTGGATGAATACCAACCTCAAGCAATCTTTTCAAAAATATGGTATGGTTTACCAAGTAAAAAGTCTTACTGGGGTCTATGAACACTGCTGTGGTATGCAGACCACTATCCAGAGATTTTGATACTAAATTGTTAAAGTCTACAAGGGCAGTGTCCATGGACCTACCAGACGATGGAGAGACTTTGAACCAATTAGATTTTTGTTCAGATTCTCTCACAAATCTTATTCCTGACACCTTCACACAAGAACTTCTGGTTATTGAGCAAATAATGAGAAAGAGGATGATGATGGTGCTATGAGTTGAGGCAGTGTTCCTTTCTTGAGGTGATGGCCCTGGTTCCTTGGAGATGATTATCTTTATCTGGCTATGGAAAAATAATAGGTGCTAACAAACAATTAGCTATCTCTCCATGTACTTACCAATTACCCTATTGCCTTGCTCTGGGATACAGATCATTCCTTTTCACCTATTGTATCTCATTGTATAACAAATGTGGCAAGCTCTAGGCCCTAAACTGTGGTTCAGATTGATGCAGGTGTTGTTGGTTCCCCCTGGTCTGATCTAGATCCCTCTGGTCAAGTTGGATCTGGTCTAGTCAGCTCCCTGCACTGAATTCCAACTCATTATCATGTTTGGTTTCAAGCTTTCTGACTGGTCAATAGCCAATCTGATCACTCTAGATATATACATACATACATACATACATAGAGAATGATGCCAGAAGAAGGCCCGTTGGTCCATACAGTCTGCCCAACCCACCTAACTACTTTGTGCTGGCCTTAGTGGATATTTCCCAATTTATTTGTGGCCCCCCTTTTCTAAGTAATCCACATGCCTTACCATTGTCTGCTTGAAGCTGCTTACTAATTGGACCTGTACCACTTTCTTCAGAAGGTTGTTCCACTTTTCCATCACTTGTTCTGTGAAAAAAGTGCTTATAAACATCCCTTGTAAACCCCCCTGTGAATATAAGTTCCCTTTTGTCCCTGTATTTGAGATCAAGGAGATAAATTCCTTGGTGTTGATCCTATTTATCACGTGGAGGTACTTGTATGTCTCAGTCATGTCGAACCTTTCCCTCCCATTCTCAAGGGTGTACATACAGTATTAAATTAAAGTCCTGCAGCCTCTCCTGGTATGTCTTGTCCCCTTAGTCTATGGATCATCTTGTTTGCCCTGCACTGTGTACTGCTTCACCCTTGTCGCAGTCTCTCCTCAGGAGTGGACTCCAGTACCTTGGGCAGCATTATTGGTGTGGGTGCACCAGCGACCTATAGAATGGGAAGATCACCTCTATTGCTTATCCTCCTCCCTATGCAGTCCAGCATCCTGTTTCCCTTGCAAACAGCTCTATTACAAGATATTAGGCTCTCTGATATCATGACCCCCTGAGGGGTCATATTTCTGTTGACTGTTTCAGAAAGTTAATATGAATTTCTGGCAGAACACTGTTCTTTAAGGTACCTTGACTTAATTGACTTAAACTCCCATTGAAAACAATGGAGCTGCTGAAGCATGCAGTACCACACTGTCTGCTGCAGACTACAGTAATGGGGAACTCTTCGTGATCTGCACTCTCAAGTCATAGTCAAGTCAAATCATACTTTATTTATAAAAAGACACTTTTCAAATACCAAAGTGCCTGTACAATGTACAATCATAAAAACAATTTCCTACAATTGAAATCTCTGGCCATAAAACAAATGTCAAACAAATTAAGTATCATCAGGGAACATCAAATCAAATAAATAAGTCTTCAAAACAGACTTAAATGACTTGGTGGACAGGCACTCTCTCACCTGATGAGGTAGAGAATTCCACAGGGTTGGGTCCACAGAAGCAAAGGTTCTGGCCCCTGAGGTCTTCAAACAGACCCTGGGAACCCCTAGCAATCCCTCATTGGTAGAGAGGAGCGGGCAGAGGGGGAAGTAGGGAAACTCTAGATAGGTATATAGACAGACAGCCTGACAAACTAAATGACTAGATAGATATGTAATAGATTGCAATGAAATTACCACATTTGTCTCCATATGAGAGGGAAGACCCTTAACACTCAAGTCAAATAATGTGTTATCAAGGTTTAGTTATTACTAGTAGGAATAACTGGGATAACACACTTCATACCAATACAGTATGTATGCAGTTTTCCATTGTAAATGGTATAATTTTCAAATAAACTCTTTATTGAAGATTATGCAGGTTGTGTTGAATTCACCTGCATATGTCATAATGTGTATAGTCTGTTTGGTATGTCATTTGTGTGAAAGCTCCTCCCCCACTGGCTAATTGTGCAATGGGCTGACTGTGTAGTTGCACACTGTGTGACCCTGGGCAAGTCATTAACCTCTCCAGTGCTACTGGGTCACTCCTGAAAACAGGCAGAGTGCCTAGCGAACTTTACCCAGTTATCAAAGAATAAAACAAAATTGTGAATATGACACATCATCTGTTCTTAGTAACAAGTTGACACATCTGATTGTATGCCATCAGGCCAGATAATACTGTATATTTTTTTAAGGCCAACTATCCCCACTGGTATTGTATAAGTGGTGAGCATACAGTAACCTGACAAAAATATATATATTTTTTTTAATGAGTGTCAGTGGTATGATGTAGCTGACAAGCTGCAAAGATACAAGTGAGTTATGAAAGTCTCACCCCTTCATGAATGGTGATGATTCACATATTTTCTGTCATGTCTTTACATATTCAGTTAATACAACACCTAAATATTCAACTTAAACTTTAAATTAATTTGATTTATGAAGATGAGCAGTTTCTGTTCCAGTTTGCTGGTTTGAGTGCTGTGCAGTAACATAGTGATGTCATCACTCATTGCTTGAGTCAACTTCTCATTAGATATGTATTCCATTGTGACAAGTCAACTGTGAGAATATCAAGAGATGATGCATTTAGAGTGAGCATATTATAGTTATTCTCTGGGTGCATCATTAGAAAAAAAAATATTAAATTTCACACATTTAATAAAACAGGCTTGTATAAATCTGTTTAGATAATAATTTCCACCTTGCACAAACTCATTTTTTTTCACCATTAAAAGCAAGAGCGACACAGCAAAAGCAATTAGGTAAGCCACAGTGGACTCCCGTTCTTTGTAATGTATCGCAATTATTAGAGCAGGAAATGCCCACTGTGTATGCTTATAACCCTTCTACAAACTGAACTATTATTTTACATAAGCACTGCCTGTTCTTCACTTACACAACATCTTAGTCTCTTTCTGATTTTTTTGTTAAAACCAAAAATAATTATAGGAAAGGCCGATGGGAAGCAGAAGGCCAGAAAATGCCGCACATCTGTTAGAGCTGTATGCACTTCTTTGGAAACTGATATTTGGTAAAACCAAACTGTGTTGTCTATCCCAAAGAACAGCACATACAAAATGACAAAGGTCACAACTGTCTTAGCAGCCTGCCTTTCTGCTGTGGTGTCCTGGCTGTGGTCTGAGCTCCTTATGCCCTTCACCTGCTTGCCATGTCTATGCAAAATCAGCAAAATATAGACACTGGCCAGAGTCATAAGTATCACGAATACAAGGTCCCGCATAAAAGTGGCAAAACCGATGATCTGAAACACAGCATTGCTGGGGTAAATGACAACGCAGTACCCTAGATTGAATGTATGATCTGGAATTGTGAAGTTATTGCTTGCCACTGGGTAAAGTGCTCCATAGATACTTGAAGCAACACTTACAAGTCCAAGAATGACAATGATAAACACAAGGTGCTTTTGCATTCCCACTTTAAAAGAAGCCATCTTAGGAGAGGTTGATGCAAGGGTTGCACACTGGAAACAGCTGAGCAGACAAGTTAAGCTGATAGTCATGGCTCGGGAAATCCTAGCTATGTAGAGATCAACCTTGCAATCAGCATCGGTATAGAGGTACTTCATGCCAAATATGAACAGAGTATGAGGAATTCCCAGTGTCAAAAGGAAGATGAGGTTTGATGCTGACAGGAAGGACAGTATCACCTCAGCTAGCATCATCCTGCGTTCCTTGCAATTGGCCATGATCAGAGATCCCAGAACCAAGAGATTTCCTAAAATCCCGGTGATGGTAGTCAGGGAAAAAATGATTCCCTTTATCAGGATCTGCACTTCCATTGCTCTGACATCAGTCCATCCTGCAACAAACTAAATGAAAAGACAAAATTAAAAAGCAGAAGAATGAATGATATGTAAATATTTGAAATCAACGTGAATGGAAAAAAAATCCTGAGTCAACATTATACAGTGCACTCCACTTATAAAGAGCATGGTTACAACTGACAGATATAATTGACAGCACCTCATTTTGAAAACCAAATTTATTAAATTAAATTCATTTTTTCTGGCTAAAATGACAGAAATGTTGCTTAAAATGGAAACTATGAATCTTTTATGGCCATTTCAGTGTTACATAATTTTTTTTTTGAGTGGAGGGGGAGAACCAAGAGCTGGTGTGGAGAGCTGTCAATTGTAGAATTATTATGAAGGAGCTACAATTTCTTACAAAGTAGTTAATTAAAACTTGCAAATATTCTATACTTATTTAAATGCACTGGGAGAAAATGGTTTTATATTTCATTTAATTTTTATCTGTTATACTGGGAATCATTAATGGGCAAAGACTCTTTAACATAAGTGCCCAGAGAAATGATAATCAGTTGGGTACAAATGTATTTATATGCTGGGTAGGTGCACTGACCCCAGGAACCATTTTCAGGCTCGTCCTGGGCCATAAAGATGGCACAGTAAGTGATACATACAGCACAAAATACATATAGAGAAGGTTACATAGGATACCATGAGTACAGTTGACATTGGTAATTACAAGAAATACAAGTGGTCTAAACAGGATACAATAAGTACAGGCATACACTGGTTACAATGATTACTATAGATACAATCAATTCAAAAGTGTAAGTGCAATAAAATACAACAGCGGTACATGCAGGCCATTTAAGGAGCTCAGCAAGAAGCAGAGGGGCATAAGTTGAGATAAGGAGTGAAGGAAAGGGCGATTTCCCAAGAGGTCATTTCACTGAGCAGTTACATTTGGCCTCATCCAGTAACCAAGCTTTGAAGTGAGTCTTAAAGGAGGAGTGGGAGTCAAGGGAGCAGAGGGAGGCAGGCAGATTGTTCCACAGCTTCAGAGCAGTAATAGACTATGCATTGCTACTCAGGCAAGTGGTGGTCCAAGGGACTTCCAACGATGGTAGAGAGGTTTGCCAGAGGCAGAGTGAAGTAGTCTTAGGTATGATCAGGGAGGAGTGGGGGATAGGCTACTGCTTCTGAGGGTATTATCAGTGATGCACCCAAGAGTGTAAGTATGTCTGACTTGTAGGGAGAGCCAGGATAAGGACTGGTATAGGGTGCAGTGGTGCATGGAGTAAGGTGCCATAAGTGCAAACCTACAGATGTTATAGGCAGTGTTAAGCCTAGTAAGCAGGAGTGAGGAGGTGTGGGAGTATAATATGGGCATAGTAGTCGAGTAGAGGGTGCAGGTTGCTTTGAGCAATGACGAGTTGTGCCTTGGGAGTCAGGCAGTGCTTGAGATGGAAACCAGCCCCCAGTTTCTGGTTAATGCACCAGCCAGTTAAATTAATGTGTTCATCAAAAGTTAAGGAGGGATCAAGGGTGACACCCAGGTATTTGAAGCATGGTACGTCCTGCAAGTGTGGGCCATCAGGAGAGAGGACAGTTAGGGTGGAGTTTGCGCAGGACAGTTTTAATAGACTAGTTTTAAATCCCAGGAGCATAGCTTTGGTTTTGTTCACGTTTACTAGACACCTATTGGTTAGAAACCAATTGTGCTCAGCCCCATAGTTCTGGGTGAGGTTGGAGGAAAGTCTAGCCAGGATTCTGTCACTCTGGAATAGAACTAGGTTATCAGTGTATAGTAAGGCCTCACAGGAGAGACTGTGCTTAGAGAGGGAGTTAGTGAAGAGGACAAATAATAAGGGACGCAGTATGGAGCCCTAGGGCACCCCTGCAGACACTGCTATGGCCGCTGAGGTGGCAGACCCAATGCTGATGGTTTGGGATCACCCTTTCAGGTAGCTTTGGAATCATGATGCTGTACCTGCTGAACAGCCAAGGTGCAATAGCTTGGTGTGGAGTAAGCTGTGGTCAACTAAATCGAAGGTCTTGATAAGGTCTATGAATACAGCACCAGTTACATTGCCGATGTCCATGTTTCTGTCTACATGGTTCATAAAGATGGCCAGTGCAGATGCAGTGCTATGATGCTTCCTGAACCCATGTTACTGTGGACAGAGCAAGTCAAATTTACTTATGTAGTCAGACAGTTGATGATGGATGACCTACTCAAGGAGTTTGCTTCAGTGAGGTAGTTTTGAGATGGGCCTGTAGTTATTGGGGGAAAGGGGTCACCAGATTTAAAAATGGGGATGATTTTGGTGATTTTCCAAATGGCGGTCATTGTGGAAAAGGCTAAGGAGAGATTAAATATGGTGGTAAGGGGTCTAGCAATGATGGGGGCATTAAGTTTGACACAGGTGGATTGACGTTCATTGCTACCTGGACTACCCATATTTGGGAGGCTCATAAGATGACATGACGACATAGTGAACAGAAACAATGAAGGACACAGTTTTCTTCCAATGTATGTCAGGTATAAAAGTGGAATGGAAATCTTACTGTGAGGGTCCATAACATTTACAGATGGATTGAGAGGTTAGGTACTGTGCACATGTTTTTTTTAAACTGGAAATGGATGTCATTGCAGTTAGAGAAGTACACATCTTATTGTACCAACACATAACTCTAGGAGTAAAAATTGTTTTTGTTTCTGCTGTCCTGGAATATTTTTTATTGCCTTCAACAGTAGACTTAAAACATGTAGAATATAGAAACATATATACTAGGAATGTAGAAGCTGAGAAGGCAGTAGGCCCATAGTTAGCTTCATGCTTAGTGTGATACTACTAGTTCCCTTCTGACACTAAGCAGATGGGCATCCAGTTTGTTTATAAATTCAGTTTTTGCTTTGCTCAGTACTATGTGTTCTGGAAGCTTATTCCAGGGTACCTCTACTCCTTATGTGTAAAACACCAATCTGCTTGTAGTTCTAAACTTTAGCCCTTGCAATTAAAGAGGATAGCCTCAAGTTTCTGTGTTAACCTGTTTAAATTTGATGTTCATCTCTAACATCAGTAGCGGATCATGTACTATCCTGTACAGCAGTAAAAGGTCACCTCTAATTCTTCTAGTGTGAAGTGACATGAACCAATGAACATATGAAGAAGCCAGCAGAAAAAGACCATTTGGATTATCAAGTCTGCTCATATTGCAGGGTCCACAGTTGGAGCTAATGTCCCTGCCCTCCCTCCCAACTCCTCCCATCCTCCCTACCCATGATCCTTACCTTCCCCCTATGCCTATCCCAGCCTCTCTTAAAGCTGCACACTGTCTTCAATGAGATGACCTCTTCCTGCAGTGCATTCCAAGTGTCCACCACCCTCTCTGTGAAGAAGTGCTTCCTGACCTCCCTCCTAAACCTCCCATCCTCCAGCTTAAGACTGTGCCCTCTCATGTTATGGTTGCCACTCAGCTTAAAGAGATTCTCCTTATCAACCATATTTATTCCTTTCAAGTACTTGAAAGTCCCAATCATGTCCCATCTCTCTTTCCTCTCTTTCAGGGAGTACATGTTCAGTGCCCTCAACCTCTCCTCATATCCCTTAACCTGCTGACCTGCTATCATCTTTGTAGCCCTCCTCTGGACCTTCTCCAGCAGGTTAATGTTCTTTTTGAGGTGTGGGCACCAGTACTGAACTCCATACTCTAGATGCGGCCTTACCAGTGACTGGTACAAGGGCAGTATAATCTCTTCTCTCCTACTATTGATCCCCCTAGATATGCATCCCAGCATCTTGTTTGCCTTTGCTGCTGCTTTCTTGGACTGCATGGAGTGCTTCAGGTCACTAGTGATCCTCACTCACAGGTCCTTCTCCTCTGATGCAGATACTCGGACTCCACCCATGTAGTACACTGTCCTGTGATCTTTGGCTCCAATATGCATAACTTTGCATTTCTTGGCATTGAAGCCAAGCTACCTGATCCTGGACCACCTCCTCAGCTTTTCTAGATCTTCCTGTAGGTCCTCCTGTATCCCTTCAGCTGTGTCCACTCTCCTGCAGAGCTTGGTGTCATCCATAAATAGGAAGATTTTGCCCTTAATGACATCCCCAATGTCATTAATGAAGACATTGAACAACACCAGCCAAAGCACTGTACCCTGCGGGACCCCACTGGTTACCTTTCTGATGCCAGATAACTCTCCCCCTACAACCACCCTCTGGGTTCTGTCCCTCAGCTAGTTTTCCACCCATCTGGCCATCTTTTCCCCAACTCAGAAATCCACTAACTTCCTGATCAACCTTTTGTGGAGCACAGAGTCAAAGGCCTTGTTGAAATCAATATAGAGGACATCTACCACTTGGCCCCAGTCTACTGTCTTAGTGACACAGTCAAAGAAGTCAATCAGATTCATTTGACATGCTCCCCCCCCCCCCATGAACCCAATGCTGCCTTGCTTCCTGGAGATCATCCTCCTCTAGTTATTCCACTAACCTTTCCTTTAATTTGTTGTCCATGAGCTTGCCCACAATGGAGGTCAGACTGACTGGTCTGTAATTCCCTGTGTCATCCTTGGGACCACTTTTGTGGTGGGGCACTACATGTGCTGTTCTCCAGTCCTGCAGTACCACACCTGACTCTAGTGAACTATTAAATAGGTCTGCCAGTGGCCCTGCCAGCTCCTCACCTCAGCCTGTTCCTTTGGTACACTTGGATGTACTCTCTCTGGGCCTGGTGATTTGTCCACCTTCAATGCCAGCAGCCCCTCCCTCACTCTATCCTCCTCTATCACTACATCTGTGTCCCCCTCCCCAGCTCCTGTTTTCCTTCCTGAAGGCATTGGTTCATCCTTCTCCCTGGTGAAGGTGGAACAGAAGTATTCATTTAGTATCTCTGCTTTTCCCCCCATTATCCTCCACCCACTCCACTCTTTTCTTAAGCCTAACAATCCCTTCCTTCTTGTCCCTTTTCTCACTTATATAGCAAAAGAAAGCTTTCTCCCCTCCTTAATTCCTTCAGCTATCTGAAGCTCCTTCTGTGCCTTTGCTTGCTGGACTTCCTTACTTGCCACTCTAACTATCCTTAGGTAATTATGAGTTTTAGAGAGTATAATCCTTCCAAGTAAAGGAGGTTTTTTAGTCCACTAATACATTTGGTTACTGTGTGCTGGATATGTTGAATTTTGTTAGTACAGTAAATAGTGTATGGGTGCCATATCTGGAGAGAATAATCGAGGTGAGGACGTACGTATGCTCTGTAGACAGGAAGGAAGATCTCTGGTTCTCTGCTATTATAGGTGTCTTAATAGGCTATAATACTTTATTAGCTCTGGAAAAAACACTGTACATTAATGGCTAAAATTTAAAGTGTTAGAAATTACAATTTTTAGGTCATTTTCCTTATTTACAGATGTGAGTGGTATATTACTCAAATAATACATATGTAATGGGTTATTTCTACCAAAGTGTAGTACATAGTATGTATCTAGATTGAAGGACTCCCCCTCTAAATACCCAAGATGTTACTTTGTTATGGTCAGTCTGGAGAGATGAGATTTTCTCTGGAGTACCACATTGGCAGCCCAATTTGCTGTCATGTCCATATTTGGAGAACCAGCTACACACCTCTTTATTCATATGAGCTGAGTAAAGAAAACATAATGGAGCCTAGGACTGATCCCCAAGATACACCACTGTTTATTCTTGCCTGAATGATAGATGGCCTTTTATAGACACTACCTGAGTTCAATTGTAGACCCAGTTGGCCCCATTTTCAAACCATCAGAAATGGTGCATGGTGGTTACATCAACAAGGACTGGTGCAAGGCACATCTTGTTCCACATCATACAGCATTCCTGATTTTCAGATGCCCTCGACGCAGCAGGGCTTGCACCATCTTTGCAACAAATGAACCCATGTGGCAAGGTGGAGGGAAGGGAAGCTTGTGCTAGGGTGGTGCTGCAATATCCTCTTAACTGGGATTCTACAAACCCCTCCAAGCCACACATGAGCTGCCAGAGTTAGATCAGCCAGGAGCTGGTCTAATGGCCCATGTGCCATTCTGAGTGCCTTGCCATAGTGGAAGGTGGTCAGTGCCTCCCATTGCAGTCAGTACCAGTGGGTGTCTGCTGCCCTCCTGCACCCAGCCAACTATTCTGGCAGTGGTGGGGCTGTGGCTGGTGACTTCCAGGGTTTACCCCCCACATCAAGTCACAGTACCGCCACCCCGATCCAGTGACTGGCATCAAGGCAGGTGTGCCATTGCCCCATCTGAAGTCTGTCACCATCCCCCACTCCACCCTGGCCTGCCCTCCACGGGCCCTGCCAGCCATTAGATGCATGGCCGGTGGGTCCCTGCCATGGCCCTCACTGCTGCCCGAAAGTGCCACAGCTTGCAGCATTCCTTGCCCAAGCACCAATTTTGTGGCACACATGACAGCTTGCAGCAAACTTGGATATTTGGCACTGGGATCCCGATTTCTTTACAGAATTTGGCCCAGGGTCCCTGGCACACCACATCTGCTGCAGTCAGAACTTCAGCACACAGTGCGCCAATCACAGGGGGTGTCCAAAATAGGGCCCAGTTTCTCTCCCAGTTTGGATCCCTGAGGCACCCCTGCAGACACTGCTATGGCCACTGAGGTGGCAGACACAATGCTGATGGTTTGGGATCACCCTTTTAGGTAGCTTTGGAATCATGATGATGTACCTGCTGAATGGCTAAAGTGCAATAGCGTGGTGGGGAGTAAGCTGTGGTCAACTAAATCGAAGGCCTTGATAAGGTCTATGAATATGGCACCGGCTACATTGCTGATGTCCATGTTTCTGTAGACATGGTTCATAAAGATGGCCAGTGCAGATGCAGTGCTATGATAATTCCTGAACCCATGTTACTGTGGATAGAGCAAGTCAAATTTGCTTATCTTTTACAAAAGAACCATGCACTCAGAACCTGTGGTGCTTTCAGCCAAATCTGTAGCAATCTCTCTGAAAAGCTGAAGCACTCACATACCCAGAAGTGACCGGACACAGAGCTTCTCTTTAAAGAATTTTTATTGCACCCTAATACACCTAACGCGTTTCGGACAAAGGTCCTTTATCAAAGGCTAAAAGTACTACAGAAACATACAAAGTTTAAATACTAAATCATGTCTGACGTCATAATGACATAATACAAATTCATTGGTTCAACAATCAAACACCACCACGTATTAAAAATGGGCATCAGAACATTGAAACAAATCCTATCTATACATTTATAGTATTACTCTTATATATATGATAGGTCATTTATTCACCTATCCAAAAAACTAAAATTAAAAACATAGCCAAATGTTTCTATTTTAAATGTCTATCTATACTCTAAATAAGGTTTTAATTCCAAATGAGCATTAATACCAGGTTTTTGATGAGCTTTTAATCGTAAAATCCATTCATTTTCTTTTTTTTTTAAATTTTATTCCGATAATTACCACCTCTCTGACCATGATAAACTTTTTCAATACCCAGAAACTTAAACTCATGAATTTCCTATTTATCTTGATTTTCCACTATGTGTGCCGATGTGGCATATGTTAAATCCTGTTTATTTATGGCATGAATGTGTTCCAGCACTCTTATTTTAAATGCCCTTTCAGTCTTACCAACATAAAATGCTCCACAACTACATCTCGCTAAATAAATTACTCCCAGTGTGTTACACGTAATGAGCTGTCTGGTATCAAAAACTTTTTCTTTTTGATTCACAACACTAAACTCTTTCTCCTTCAGGATGTACTGACAAGCATTACAATTTTTACATTGATTACACCCTACAATCTCACCAAACCAATTGTTGGTGTGTCCCATCCGTGTTGTAAAATGGCTGTGAACCAAAGAATCTTTCAATGTTGGTGCATGTCTATATGTCATGATCGGGAGACAGGAAGATATTTCTCGTAACCCTGGTTCACAAGATAACACTTGCCAATGTTTCCTTATCTCTTTACCAATCTCATGACTCTGTGCACTAAAGGTAGTTACAAAATGGAACCTTTTACTCCTTACGTTTTCTTCATCTTTATCAGTAAGTAACTCATTTCTATTAACATTCACTGATGCCCGATAACCCTCTTCTATAACTTTTTTGGAGTACCCCCTGCTATTCAAACGACTTTTAAGTGTTAAGGCTTCCATTTCAAAATCCTCTACTATACTACAATTTCATTTAATCCTAAAAAACTGACCTTTGGGAATATTCTCGACTGTATGTGTGGGGTGACAATTTGTAGCAAAACATAAAGTGTTCCCATCTGTTACCTTTCTGAAAAGATCGGTGCTTACATGTCCTTCTTTCTCCCGATTAATCCGCAAATCCAAATAATTCACTGAATCCCCACTTGCACTGTATGTGAATCTCAAATTTTCATTTGTGCCATGTAAATAGTCAAAAAATTCATCAAGCATGATTTCATTACCTTTCCAAACTAATAAAACATCATCAATAAAACGCTTCCACAATAACACATTATAGAAAAAAGGATTGCTATGATGATTAAATATAACTTCATCCTCCCATTGGCCCACATATAAACTGGCTACCGATGGTGCACATGTAGCCCTCATCGCTGTCCCCTCAATTTGTCTAAATAGATCTCCATCAAATACAATGATTTTCCTAATCAAAACATGTTCAAGAAGTTTTAAAATCACTTCTATTTCTCCATCTGACCTATCCCCAGAACTATTCAAAAAATATGCTGCTGCATCCAATGCCCCTTCATGGGGAACATTGGTGTAAAGAGCTTCTATGTCTAATGTAACTAACATACAATCTTCACCAATGACTATTTCATCTAACATTCTCAGAACATCTTTAATATCTTTAATATAAGATTTCACCTTTTTGACATAATTACCAAGGGCAGAATCAACAAATTGAGATAAAGGTTCTGTAAGACTACCCAAACCACTCACTATGGGGCGTCCTGGTGGATTTTCACTATTTTTATGAACTTTAGGTAAAACATAAAACGTTGGTTTTACTGGGTGTTCTACTTTTAAAAACTTTTTTGTCTGGTCTGTTATAACTGCCTGTTCAAATGCCGCATCTATAGTTTCATCAATACAAGATTTATATCCCCAAGTCGGATCAAAATTTAACTTTTCATAAAACAATGTATCATTTAATTGTCTCAACACTTCCTATTTGTATTTAGTAACATCCCATAGTACTATGCAGCCACCTTTATCAGCTTGCTTTACAATAACTTTCGGATCTTCTTGTAAAAGATTTAATGCTTCCCATTCACTGTGACTTAAGTTACTGAATTGTGGGCATGGTAAATTCTCAAACAACCCCTCCAAATCTCTTTCACAAAGATATCTAAACACGCTAACTGCATTACATAAGGGTGGATTAAATATCGAATTTGGTTTGAGAGTGTTAACAGTGGCAGTAGGATTCACACTGTAGTCTGAATTCAAGTCATTACCATTCCTTTTATTAAAAAAGGCTTTCAGATTAAGATTTCTGCACATCAAATGAAGGCCTAATTTGCTGTCATGTGCATATTTGGATGACCAGCTACTCACCTCTTTATTCATATGAGCTATGAATAAGGAAAACATAATGGGGCCTAAGACTGATTCCCTAGGTACACCACTGTTTATTCTTGCTAGATGATAGATGGCCTTTTATAGACACTACCTGAGTTCAATTGTGGACCCAGTTGGCCCGATTTTCAAACCATCAGGAATAGTGCATGGTGGTTACATCAACAAGGACTGGTGCAAGGCGCATCTTGTTTCACATCATACAGCATTCCTGATTTTCAGATGCCCCTGAAGCAGCTGGGCTTGCACCATCTTTGCAACAGATGAACCCATGTGGCAAGGTGGAGGGGAGCTTGCACTAGGACGGTGCTGCAATATCCTCTTAACTGGGATTCTACAAACCCCTCCAAGGGGCATATGAGCTGCCAGAGTTAGATCAGCCAGGAGCTGGTCTAATGGCCCATGTGCCACTCTGAGTGCCTTGCCATAGTGGAAGGTGGTCAGCGCCTCCCATTGCAGTCAGTGCCAGTGGGTGTCTGCTGCCCTCCCACACCCAGCCAATTATCCTGGCAGTGGTGGGGCTGTGGCTGGTGACTCCAGCATTTACCCCCCACATCAAGTCACAGTATCGCCTCCCCAGACCCAGTGACTGGCATCAAGGCAGCTGTGCCATTGCCCCATCTGAAGTCTGTCACCATCCTCCACTCCACCCTGGCCTGTCCTCCACAGGCCCTGCCAGCCAGCAGATGCATGGCTGGTTGGTCCCTGCCATGGACCTCACTGCTGACCAAAAGTACCACTGCTTGCAGTATTCCTCGCCCAAGCACCAATTGTGTGGCACACATGACAGCTTGCAGCAAACTTGGATATTTGGCACTGGGACCCTGATTTTTTTTTCAAAATTTGGCCCAGGATCCCTGACACACCGCATCTGCTGCAGTCAGGCCTTCAGCACATGGTGCGCCAATCACAGTGGGTGTCCAATATCGGGCCCAGTTTCTCACCCAGTTATGTATGTATGTATTAATTCCAAGGTTTAACATTTGTATCTGTTATTGCCCAGTAAGACACACAATTGAAGACTTTGCAGAAACCAATATAAATAATACTGACTGGACTACTCTGTCTAGGCCTGACTAACCTTCTCATATAAACACAGAAGGCTGGTGATGCATGACCTGCCCTTGTTGAATCCATGTTGGTCATTGTCTAAATTTACCTGCGGAGGCAAGACATTCTTTAATCCTGTTGACAATTATTGATTCTAATATTTTTCCTGCCACTGATGTCAAATTTATTGGATGATAGTTTTGTACTTCATTCTTATTCCTTTTTTATGGCTGTGGGAGGAGCCTACAGCCATTTTGCTGTCTGTAGCTGGAAAATGGAGTATCGTGGAAAACATATTTTGGAGTTTTCAGTGTATCCTTCCACATCTACAAATCACTATGCCAATTGAAATAAAATACTCCCATCTTTCTGTTTAGAATGTTGGAGACATAACTCCAAGCTGCTTATCAGATGCCCATCAGGAAACTTACACGGTTTCTTAAATATTGGTTGCCTATTAAACTAGAGATGTGTTTACCCACCTCAAAATGTAACAACTTGCACATTTAAATACTTAGCATTTAAACATTTTCTTGCTACAAGCTGCAGTTGGGCAGGTATTGTCTTTCAAGAAAGAGTCATACCTCACAAATGTCATCCTTTCCCAGCAATTCTAAAAATATTTACAGTTTTTTTAACCTCTTAAGACCCTATATGATAAGCACTGTCTCAGACATATGTCAGGTCTTCTGTGAACCATCCAAGCAAAATATATAGCAATCAACAGGCATTTTTTACTATGCTTTTTGGGAAAAAATATATTGAGCTGCAGCAAACACACACACACACACACACACACTCCATCCTCATGGACACAGCATTCAAAATAAATACTGCAATCTAATATGTTACAAAACAATAAAGAAACTGTTTATGTCAGTGAACACAGTGGAGTTCAGTTTACAGTAGATTTCCTTTAAATATTGCTTATCCTATATTTTGTATCCTAGATAGCACAGGGGAGATGCTACATCTCATTGTCATAGGGACCTTCATTTACACAGTTTTGCACCGTATTTACTCAGGATGTCCCAGATTAGATGCAATATCTTGTTTTCAGTGGGGTCATGATTTTATCATTTCTATAATGTATTTATTCAGGGTAGCCTAGTCCAGATGTAAAATATTGTTTTCTGTTTGTTCTGATTTTATACAATGCAACATAATATTGTGTAGATGTAAAGCCCCACTGAAAATGAGATGCCGTTTCTTCTGTGAACTATCCAGGCTAAATATATAGCAATCATCAGGCATATTCTAGGAGACACATTATTAAAATGTGTAAAAGGAAGACCATATTGAAACTGCCTCTCAGCAGATCTGTATTGTGCAAATTCATTAGAAATAATGGGTAAAAGCACCCCAAAAGCTCTCCACAGCCATTTCGGCTCTGAACAGACTTTGTTAAATTTAGGTATCACTATGGCTGTTCTCCAATCAGTTGGTATATGTCCAGTTATCAGGGACGTACGGCATAATATGGATAGGAGCTTGGTGATGTGCTATGTACCATGAGTTTCAGCATCTTTGCTGAAATGTTGTCTGGCCCTGGGGTACTGTGTCTCTTTAAGGTTATAATTGTAGCTTTCATTTCACTTTCCTCAATATTAATCAACTGTTTTTCCCCACCCTGATTGGTATATCTGTGGATTTTTTTTTGGGGGGGGTGGGCTGAGCAGAAATTGTTATTGAATTCATCTATTAGGTGGCAAAGGTCAGTTAAGGTATCATCCTCCTTGAGGATTGGGACAATAGTTTGATTATTAGTTTTTAATGAGTTGATATGACTAAAGTATTGTTTTGACCTTTGTTTCTTTGCATTTTTTGCTAATGCATGTTCAAGGTTTTGTTTTGACTTTTTGGTAGTTTTTTTTGGTTAGGCAGAGTGCAGCTTTGTAGTTGTCCCAGTCCTTGTTGTCTCTTGACTTTATATAGTTGCATAAATTAGCCTTCTTTTTTATTCTGCTTCTAATCTTTTGGTTATACCATTTAAGTGTTAGGCCTCTTTTCTTGTATTTCTTTATCTTTTTGATGTTGCAGTCACATATTTGTAGGATATATAATTTTATTTGTTCCCTTGTTTGTTCTGCTGATAGATCCTCTAGTTCTGTTTTCCAGTTTATCCCGTATCATTCTCGGGATCTTTTTATTAGCTGTTTAAGTAAATTTCTGCAATACCAACTGTTTTGACTGTTGTTATGTTAATATTAAAGTGTATTAAGTTATGATCACTGTCCAGCTTTCTGTTCTTAATTTGTGCATTCAGAAGTATGCATGTGTCTGATTTCAGAACAAGGTTCAGGGTGTTTCCTTTGTGGGTGGTACTTTTAACCACCGGCTCTAGATGAAGTTGTGTACAAAGATTTAAAAATTGCCTCGTGTCAAAGCTTCTAGTGGTATTGTTTTCTCAGTTTATATCTGGGTAGTTAAAATCTCCAGCAACTATCACTTGACCTAACTCAGTAGCCTTTTGAAATTCTGAGCTACAGTATTTAAAGATTTGTGGTATCATTTGTGTTGGTTTGTCTATAACAGAGTCCAAAAATATTACCCTTGGTTTTCTTATTAATGATTTTCAGCCATAAAGATTCTGTAGTAGGGGAGAAATTTTAATAACTGGGCTGATGTCTGTGAATGGTATATTTCCAGAGATACATACAGCAATCCCTCCTCCCTTCTATGAGGCCAACTGAACCTCATTAGGTTGTAACCCTGTATGTTTTTGTCCCAGGTATATGTCCAGCAAGTCTCAGTTACAAGAATGATATCACAGTGATGTCTTGCTATGATAATGTCAGGATTTTCTTTTTTATTGTTAAGGCTGCTAGCATTGAATAGGATACATTTTAAATCATTATCATGGTGCGTCCTATCTGAGGGAATATGGCCATTTTCTTCAGTTTTACATTTATCATTATACAAAACTAAGGGTGGTGGACAGGTTTCTCCTCCCCCCCCCCACCCGACTTAGTTTGAATTGATAGAACCCATTCTCTTTGTAATTAGACTGCCCAGTTATTCTCCCGAGTCAATATGAAGGCTGTCTCTAGCACACAGCTGGGTGTTTCTAGAAAAAAAACTCCCATGGATCTGTTAATTCTGTTCAATGCTTTTTTCTTTTACACCAGTTTTCTAGGCTGTAATTAATGCAATGTACAGCATGTTTTCTTTTTTTTCGGGTACTGCTTGTGGAACTGGAAGTACACCTGAAATGATGACATCACAACCTGATTGTTTTAATTCTTTCCCCATAGTTAATAGCTCATGACCAATATCCTTCCCATGGTCTTTTTCTACATTATTGGTACCTAGATGTAAGGTTGCAAAGGGGGTTGGGGTCACAGTTTTTAGGATCTGTGGGATTCTGAAATACATAATCTTGGTCCTTGGACAGTGGCTGCCAAGAAGCTAGAAACCATACTATTATCTTTGTCCCTACTGCAGATCACTGACTAACTCACACAGAACAGTCTTGGATCTGTTATGTTTAGTTGGATGTGTGAAGGAAGCTTGGAATGTATGTTTGCTGTTACGTGGTAAATCATTTTGTAGTACCCCCAAAGCTGTTTCTAAAGGGAATTTCTGTGGGTGAGTAGACTTCGGCTCTAGGATTGGTTCTTTTGTAGTTATTTTTGGGTCTTACAAGGCTCCATTCCTGGTCTGAGGATTTTCCAGGTCTTCTCTTGAACTTTTCTGCTTCTTATTTGTATCAACGGGGTCATAGATACACAAATACATAGACAGTGTCGGCAGATAAGGGCCTACGGCCCACCCAGTCTGCCCATTTGAGCTTGTAAGTTTACTTTATGTTTTCCTAGAAGTCTGTTGCACCTCAACCCTGACCTGCAGAATTCCTTTATGTCTATCCCATGCTTTCTTAAATCCCGTGATTGTTTCAGCCCCCACCACTTCCTCTGGCAGGGTGTTCCACTTGTCCACCACCCGTTCTGTGAAGAAATTCTTCCTCATGTTTCCTCTGAATCATCCTCCCTCCAACTTCATCCCATGCCCTCTAGTCCTGGAACATCTTTTTCGCTTAAAAATTGTGTATTCCTGCACCCTGTTCCTCCCTGTAAGATACTAGTATGTCTCTATCATATCCCATCTCTCCCTGCTCTCCTCCAGGGAGTACATATTCCATTCCTTCAACCTGTCCTCATAGGACTTGTGATGCAATCAATGTACCATCTTTGTTGCCCTCCTCTGGACCTTCTCTACCCTGTCTATGTCCTTACGTAAGTAAGGCCTCCAGAACTGTACACTGTACTCCAGGTGGGGCCTTACTAGTGTCTTGTATAGTGGAATTATGACCTCCCTTTTCCTGCTGGTGATGCCCCTGCCTATGCAACCCAGCATCCTACTGGCTTTACCTGCTGCCTTGTCTCACTGTTTCCCTACTTTGAGGTCATCAGACCCCAAGATCCCTTTCCTGCTTGGTACATGCTATATCCTCACCCCCCAACTGATATATTATGCCTGGGTTTTTGTGGCCCATATGCATTATCTTGTACTTCTTTGCACTGAATTTCAACTGCCAAACTCCTGACCATTCTTCAAGTTTCTGCAGGTCCATTCTCATTCTGTCTACACCCTCTGGTGTTTCTACTCTGTTACAGAGCTTTGTGTCATCAGCGAACAGGGAAATTCTGCCTTCTAGGTCCTGCGCAAATGTCACTGATGAAGATGTTGAATAGAACCGGTCCCAGCACTGATCCCTGTGGTACCCCACTGGTCACTCATCCCTCTGTGGAGTGAAAGCCATTTACCACCACCCTCTGTGTCCTGCCACCCAGCTAGTTACCTACCCACTGCACTGCTGTCCTGCCCACACCCATATTCCCCATTTTGTGTAATAGTCTTCTATGTGGCACAGTGTCAAAGGCCTTGCTAAAGTCCAGACTGACCATGTCCACTGCCCTCCCCGATCCACCTCACTAGTCACTCACTCGAAAAATTCAATGAGGTTGGTCTGACATGACACCTCCCCCTGGTGAAACCATGCTGCCTTGGGTCCTGTAGTCCATTGACAACCAGATGTTCCACCAATCTCTCCTTCAGTAGTGCTTCCATGATCTTCCCCACTACCGAGGTGAGGCTGACTGGTCTATAGTTCCCCGTTTCCTCTTTGTTCCCTCTTTTGTATAAGGGGACTACATCTGCTGTCTTCCAGTCTTTGGGTACCTCCCCTGTTTCCAGTGATCGACTAAACAGGATTGCCAAAGGTTCAGCCACCACCTCTCTTAGTTCTTTAAGGACCCTGGGGTGCACCCCATCTGGCCCCATTGTTTTATCAACTCATTACTTCCAGTTCCTTCAGGACCCTTTCTCATATAAAGGGACTTATGTCCATTTCTGCACCATTCCAACCCCTTGTGCTCCTTCAGACCCATTACCCTCCTCTTCCTCAGTAAAGACTGAGCAGAAATACCTGTTCAATATGTCAGCTTTCCTGTTGTCATCCTCCACATGGCCCCCCATCATCCCCCTTCAGTCTCACTATCCCTCCCTTGCCTTTCTTTTTTCACTTATGTACCTGTAAAATGTTTTGTCCCTTCTACTCACTGATTTTGCTATGTGATCTTCTGTCTGAGCTTTGGCTTCCCTTACTGACCTCCTTGCCTCCCTTTGCTTCTCCTGATACTTCTCCCTATCCCCTTCTGCCTGTGTCTTTTTGTATTGCCTGAATGCAATCTTTTTGGTTTTCACTTTCTCCACTACTTCCTTGGAAAACCATAATGGCCTCCTCTTCCTTTTCCCCTTGCTAATCTGCTTAATGCATAATTATGTTGTTCTTGTAATCCCCATTTTAAATACTGCCCACTGTTGCTCAACCTCTGATTCCTGCCCCTTTCCCCTTAATGCCTCTTTCAAGCATCTCCCCATTTTCCCAAAGTCTGTCCCCCTAAAATCCAGGATACATGTTTTTGTGTGGTTTGGTTCTGCTCCATCTGTGATTTCAAACCACAATGACTGGTGGTCACAGTACCCCAGGTGCTCCCCCATTTTTACCCCATCACACTGTCCCTGTTTGTGAGCACAAGGTCCAGTATTGCCTTCTGCTGAGTTGGTTCCATGACCAGTTGCTGGAGTAAGGCACCCTGAAAGGAGTCCAGGATAAATCAGCCCTTTCACTTACTGAATTAATTAGATCAATATCTGTCTCTAGAGCACACACAACATTTTCATTTTGATTCATTTCCTGAGCACTTTTCTAATTTTATTTTGGTGTTATTAAGTTCAGACAGCACAGAATCATAGGCTAGGCATTTTATGCATTGATAGTAAACAGGACTGTTATTTGTAGGCAAAGTTTTCAGTAAACACATTAAATTTAACTAGTGAGCCCTCAATACACAGAAGGGTCAGTAAATCACCTGTTTGAGCCATTATAGCTGGTGTTAAAATACAAGAGATGTTACAACAATGCAGGGACTTACACAGCTGCGGCTGAAGTTTGAGGTCCTGCTGACTTGATGATTTGTACCCAGTTGAGGAAAACATGACAGCAAGCAAGTGTTTTTATTGGACTCACCACAACCCAACCCAGATAGACCAACTTAAGGTAGCTGGTTCATTCCACTGGGGTATCATACAGATGAGGCACACTAATGAGTCCTGGTAGGACGAAACACGTGTCTGTCTTCTGTTGGCACCCTTTGCAGACTGTGTGAGAGGCCTTTTGGCACCATGCATTTCTGCTTAGAGTTGAACCAGCACAATATTTTGAGATGCTTTGCATATACAGCCCATGATGCTTTGCATTATGGGGGCATGTGTGATTTTATATTTCTTTGAAACATGGCTTCCCGGCCAATGCCCTTTGGGGTAATCCTTGCCTCAGATTGAAGTTACATTGCTTTATTTAATAAGTATTCTGCAACATTCTGCAGAGTGCTGAAAAATGCTACAGAATTGTGTTTCATCCTGGGGGACTGCACTGTAGATATCCTACAATCCCTCCACCATTTGTACCCTCACCTTAAATTGGAGGCCTTCCCTCCACCAACACAGTATGCTGCTGTCACTTACATGGTACCTTGGTAGGGAGTGCAGGATGTTATACGGTCACTGATGACTTCTAACACTACAAGTCCCACTGATTGTGGCACTGAAACAAAGGGATAGGCACCGACCTCCCCCAGTATCTAAGTGTTCAACCTCCACAGTGCGCCCTAGACTCTACCAGCACAATGTAGACAGCCAAGATTGTATTACAAACCAGGTCTCCCACGCAATAATGGAACAGATTACTGTGAGGGTCGCCTTTCAGGGCTACTGTATCTTTTTCAAAACTGGATGTTTTTTATTAGGGCTGCGCCTTTGTCATGGAAGCCATGCAAGTCATAAATACCAGATTTTTTTTTCATTTCTATGAAAACGCCATGGTGTTTGTTATTTTCTTTTAAATCTTTGGTAAACAGGTAAGGTCTACTAGGCAGAATGCCTATTTTAAGGGGTGACCGGGAGCACCTGGGAGGTTTAGTGACTTACTCAGAGTCACACAATATGCAAGTGGAGGTTGTGGGACTCAAACCCAGGTCTTTGTTTTTGCTGTTAGTCTATTTCTTTGCCTTCATCCCCTATGGTGCTCCCTTCTGCCAGGGTGCCCAGCTTCAACTCCCGCTAGCAGCAATGCCCCACCACTTTCCTCCACAGCTTGCCCCCATGGTAGGGTGGTGGGGATCCCTAAACCTGCTGGTATGGATCCGGAGCACAGGGCTACCGCCTATCATGGGAATGGGGCCTGCGACGTCCGGCAATCACCCTGCCGAGGGGCCATTTTCCATTTTTCTTCCTCCCCCCAAGTGGCACAGCAACATGCAATGATGCCAATGGCCAAGCCGTGTGTTCTCCCACATGCAACACGCCCTGTAACTGCCCCCTAGGTGTGAGCCACTGGTGTTGACCCCCAGCCTCCACTAGGGGTCAGGTGTACAGTGGACTCTGTCCCAACTCTTCCCCGGGAGAGGAGAGCTGTCCTCCGGATGCTCAGTCCTCTCCCTCCCCAGCCGACCCCCGACAGCCTGCTCACACCGTGAACACGGGTCACCGGCATGGTAGGAGGTAAGACATGATGCCTTAGACCTCCATGCCACTGGGACAGCTTCAAACTCAGGTCTGATGAATGTACCAAGCTCATTCATTGCACATTACTCTAACCTCTAAGCTATACTGCTAGCACCACTTGCCAAGACAACATCATGATTTTTGACATTTGCCAAGAAACCACTACAGTCGGCAAGTGTTTGCAAATAACAGACCCATTATTTATTGCCTCACTGCCACAGTGCCCTTGGTCCCCATATTCAGAGCAAAGCCATGTGCACCACATTGGCAGTAGCACTGCACAGACTGAGATATTTGACACGCTCCAATAGAGTGCACTACCTGTCTGAATGTGGAGCCATGCCAGCACAGTGCATAGTGACTATGCACTGTGCTGGCACAACCCACAGCTGAATATGGCCAACAAGGGAGCCCAATGGAGATAGCGCTGCCCAAACAGAATAGCACTAGGGCTTCTGTGGGCCATATTCATCCTAGCATGCTAATGAGCCTATTGGACATGCATAGTTCTGATGGCCATTAGCATGCCCATAATGAGCTTTACAGCATTCCGTGCAGCCCTGAAGCACCCATCCTGTAACAGGAGGCAGATTTCCTGGTGTCTAGTAGTACTCCCACAATCTCCCATGCTAGGATCAGTAAAACTGTCTTCCCTGGTGTTTAGTGGTCCCCCCATTGCCATTCTGGACTCAGTGTAAGTTTATTCCCTGGTGTCCTGTGGTTCACCCACCTCTATCGCTCATGTTGGACTCAGTAAAAATGTATTACCTGACATCCAGTACTCCCCCAACATTTGTTGAATCTCCTCCTGAGCCACCTGCTCCAGACGCCCACACTGCACCCTCCTCACCAGAGTCACTGGTCGTTACCATTGTATGGCAACTGGCACTGCCCTCCACTCCTCCTTGGTCAGCCACCATATGACTGTCAGTGAGCAACTGCAAGACTGTACTTGTGATCACTCCTTAACAGTCAAGGAGCAGCCAATTGAGGAAGTTAGTGGAGGGAAATCAACCATTTCATATCCTGAATGGCTAAGTGAAATTCTGAGTAATCTTTGTCTTGAAAAAACAATAGCCAGTCTAAGGGGCAGGCTCTCGGTGTATCACACAAAGTGGGACAAACTCCAGATTTTGCTCTCACTCTCCTCTAACTCCTGAGATGAGTACACTGGAGTTATTTTATGCCCCCTTTTTTTTTAAATTAACTGGCTTGTGCCCTAAAATGGACCCCTCTGAATCATTGGGCCGATTGTAAAGTTACATTTTTTTTCTTGCTTCATTCACAGTAAATAGCCTCATTGTTCTTTGGGATAACCCGGGATTGGTAATCCCCCTCAGTTTAGCTTCCTGGTGTCCAAAGGCTCTCTTTGGGTAAAAGGGAGTGGGGGAAGGGGAGGGGATGGTATTGGGAGGGATGAAGGGGGGCACCGGTTTAGTGGGTTTAGGTTATTGTTGGTTTACATGGCATGTATATCACTGAGTTGTCACCCATTGTACATTTATTGCTGTTTTCTTTTTGTGTGAAAAAGATTAATAAAGTATATTGAATTAAAAAAAATGACTAGTACTTTCTCTCCAGTCTCTTCAGAAATGGATCACATACCTGCTAGTTTACCCATGCTGCCAATTTACCAATGGTTATCTGTACCTGGAAAGACTCAGTCACAGAAAGCATGAAGTATATAAAAATAACAAAACTGCATATCTGCATGTGTTACAGGATAACGGATACCAAAGACTATGAAGAATACTATATTTATGCAGAGATAAAAAAATTAACAGGAATTGTTGCTGTCCCTACCCAAACTCTGTAAGAAGACATGTTTGCTTTCACTAGAGGCCTGACACTGCAATAGAATGCAATTTTCTGCTCTCCCCATACATCCTATAATAATAATATTTTACAGGTTTGCTGTCCCTGCTGGTTTAACAATTCATTAATTCTTTAAGGCACCTCCCTGTCTTTACTGGGCCACTGGCTATAGCAAGCAAACCATGTGCATTGCCATGTTGTGACTCACTATGGTGCTAATGTCCATGTTATGGTACTGCTGTACCAGTCTCCATCTTAATTTGGGGCTTTACCAGCTGGTCCTGTGAAGTCATGTGAGGGGTTCATGGTCAGTGACCAATGTAAATGCCCTCCCATACAAATATGGTTTCATCTGCTGCAAAACCCAGATGATACCCAGACACACTTTCTCAACTGTGTCATAGACCTCCTCTCTAGGCAGCAACTTCCTGTTCAAGTACATGACTGGGTCTATCTGCCCTGTGTGCATGACCTGAGTTAGAACCACCAGTAGCCCATGATCAAATGCAACCATGGGCACAATGAACTTCAGAAAATAGGGTTCACAAGCACAGGTGCCTGACACCATGCCTCTTTCAACTGGTGGAATGCTATTTCACAGTGATACATCCACTGAACATTTTAAGGCCTGTTCTTCTTTGTTAGACCAGACCGGGGTTTGACCATGCTACTGAAATTTGGCACAAACTTTCAGTAGTACCATTCCATCCCTAGGAAAGCCTATTTATTTTTATGTTGGCTCGCGTTTGCACAGCCAACATATTGCAGTAGTAGCAGATTTGGAGGTGCGGTCACTGTGGGAGAATGCAGAGCACACATCAGTAGGTGTGTCCCTCATTCCCCAATAAGGAAGCTGCAGGCACTGACACCAGCAACACATAAACTGGCCACCAGATCAAAGAAAAGGTCAGCTGCAATGAGAGCCAAGCTCATCATGCAGCGGCGTGCCTTTCCTGGTGAACCAGTTCAATTAACATGGCAGCATTGACTGCCGCCGCACAGAGCAACGACTTCAGGGGTGCCCAATCCCCCTGTCAGCATGCCACTACCCACTTCATTTGACAATGGGGTGCCCACTCCCCGTCACAATAATGCCCTCTCCCTCCCTCCTCCCTCCCTCCCATTTCAGTGTGTGCGCAATGCCCAATCCCCTTGGCATCATGCGTCCCCCCCAACAGTCTTTCTTTGTCAATGGGGCCCCAATCCCCATCGGCTTTAGACCTCCCTTCCCAGTTTAATTTGCTGATGGGGGCACCCACTCTCCATCAGCATAATTTTCCCCCATTTGTTATGTGCTGAGGGGGGTGCCCAATCCCCCTCTGCTCTTGTCCCCCTCCTTCGCATGTGCCAATGAGGGTGCCCAATCCCCCATCGGGTATAGCACCCCCCCCAAAAAGCACTCAGATGGCACACTGGAAGCCCATCCCAGCGTGCCAAATGCCCCTGTAAAAAAACAAAAGTCCCACATGTTTTTTTTTTTTTTTTAAACTTGTGAATTAGAAAACAGTCCCTCGTGGTCTATCCTGCTCCCTCCCTCAACCCGCACCCACCCTCTGTGTCCCCACCTCCCCACACACCCACACCCCACCCCATACTTACCTCCGGAGCCCAGTGCAATGATCTTTGGTGAACCGGGAACATGTCTGCCCTCTTCAAAGCTGACCGCGAACTGAAGAAATGCCGGTAAGCTGTATAATGGCATAAATAGGGTTTTATCAACTTTGGTGCATATCTCACCCATTTTTGGGAATTTTGGCACCAAATTTTCAACATTAGGTTATTGGGACCCTCCTCATGAATTCAGTCACTGTCATGGCATTATTCAGTCCTGTAAGGTGATTTTGCGGTCACTTCGCAGAATCACCTTTCAGGAACGATTAATGAAATGACAGTGCCACTGTTCATGAGGGGGGCTCTCAAAAAGCCTATGTTGCAAATTTGGTTACAAAAATATAGAAAATGGCTGTTTTATGCACGTGCGTTGCGCAGTTTCCTTGCACACTCATGACTTCGTGAATTTGTAATATTTTCACTCCAGATTTTCAACATTGCCATTTTCCCACACCTCCTTATGAACAGTACAGCTGTCATTTTACTTATCCTGGCTAAAATGTGTTTTAGTACGTCCAGCGAAGAATAGTGTGGTCGCTGTACGAAATGAGTTTTCGGGACAGTTTGACAAAATGACAGTGACACTGCTCATGAGCAGAGGTCCTAAAATGCCAATGTTGAAAATTTGGTGATGAAAGTCCATAAAATGACTGTGTTACAAGCATATGTTGTGCAGTTTCCACACCTCTTTGTAACTTCACAAATTTGCAATATTTTCATGCCAGATTTTCAACACTGGCATTTTTTCACACCTCCTTATGAACAAAACTGCTGTCATTTTTCACATCCTGCCCGAAATGTGTTTTTGCACCTGTGGCATACAATGGCATGGTCGCTGTAGGAGATCAACTTTTGGGACAGATTATGAAAATCACAGTGCCACTGTTCATGAGCGGAGGTCCCAAAATGCCTATGTTGAAATTGGTTTAAAAAACAAACAAAAATAATTGGGTTACGGACATGCATTGTGCAGTTTCTATGCATGACCATGACTTCACCAATTTTTCATGTTTTCACTCCACAGTTTTAACGTTGCCATTTTTTTACACCTCCTCATGAACAATACAATTGTCATTTTTCACATCCTGCACAAAATGTGTTTATGTACCTGTGATGCCAAATGGCATGGTCACTGTTGAAAATCACCTTTCGGCTAACAAACTGATACTGCCGCTCTTCATGAGGTGAGGTCACAAAAAGCCCATGTTGACAATTTGGAGTGAAAATACCGATACACACCTATGTTGTTAGGGTTTTCAACTGTTACACCCCACCCTGTAGAGACTGACAGGCGTCAGGGGTGTGACTTGGGATCATCGGCTGTAATGCTCCAGCTATTCCACACCCTCTCCCACCCACGCTGCAGCCACTGACAGGCATCGAGGTGTGCCTTGGAGTGTTCAGCCACAAATTTCTCCCCATTCTCCTATACTGCACCCACCTCAGTGTATTTCCTTATGGAATGGGGTAAGTATAAGGCCCAAGGACCCAAAGGGCACCACGACACTTGTCAGTTTTTACAGGCTAGGGTGAGGTAAAATGGCATGAGCATTATAGCTGATGACCCAAAGGCACACCCCAATGCCTGTTAGTCTCTGCAGGGTGGGTGTGGGGTTGGCGTCAGTTCAATACTTCACTACTACTCCTATTATGTGTCTCTAACTCCTGCACTACCAATGCCAGCGAGACAATATTCAGCATTGACAAATGCTTGTTTATATTGTGGGTGAGGACCATCCCTGTATGGCCTCACTTTTAACTGCCTCAGGCTGGATCTAACTGCTCCAACCCTGTGCACAATTTGGCATTTCTCCGCCTTGACTGTCACCCTGTGGCCTTTAGTCAGCAAAGCACCTCGGTCACATGCCTGACATCAATCCTCCCATGTTTGGCTGTAGATGGCAATATCATCCATGCTTGTCACAATAAGGTTTAGTGTCCCAGACAGAATGCAGTCCACAAACTGTTGAAAGATAGCTGGCACCTTCTTCATGCCAAATGGCATTACTCAAAACTGAAATAGTCCAACTGGAGCGACAAAGGCCAAATTCCCTGTGGCTGCAGGAGTCAGGGTACCTGCCAATAACACTTTGTGAGGGATATGGTGGTCAAGTACATGGCATTGTTCACTCATTTGAATTCCTTCTCCTTCCCCCTTCCAATCTGGCTTTTGAAAGCACCATTCCACCATATACTCCATACTGCATTTTACTGACTCTGTCCTCCTTGGGCTAGATCAGGGCCACATCACCTCCGAAATTTTCATTGATTTAGCGAAAGCCTTTGACTCAGTGCCCCACCCTCTCTTCCTAATCAAACTGCTCTCTACTGAACTCACAACTGGTACCATTGACTGGTTCTGCTCATACCTCTTGGGCTGTCAACAGTTGGTACAGCTGGGAGGCGCTCTGTCCCCCCCATCCTAGCAGGAGTCCCACAGAGCTCAATCCTGGATCCTGCCTATTCTCCATTTTCTAAAAATGACCTCCCATCTGCACGTGTCTCCTCACACATCCACATGTATGCAGATGCCAGTCACCTACATCTCTGGCCCCACAGCCTCTGCAATGGTTGAGCTACAATAGCAGGACTTCAGCAATGTACTGTGTTGGTTCCAGGACAACCGACTTAAGGTCAACACCAAGAATGCAGTGTTCATAACCTTTGTTGCCTCCCCTGCTTTCACCACTTTAGATGGCACCCCATTGGAAGTGATCCCTGCTTTCAAGCACCTTGGCATGCTGCTTGACAGGAAGCTCGAATACTCTGTCCATGTAGACAGAAACATAGAGTTTGACAGCAGATAAGGACTGCATGTCCCACCTAGTCTGCCCATTTTCCCTACCTTCTGTAAAACTGCAGACCCTACTCGATCTCCGTTTTCACCTTCCTTCCCAAACCACTAAGGTTCTCTTATGCCTGAGCCATGCATTCTTGAATCCCATTACAGTTTTTGCCTCCACCACCTTCACTGGGATGTTGTTCCAGGCATCTACCACTCTTTCTGTGAAGAAGTACTTCCTCACGTTTCCCCTGAGTCTACCCCCTCAAGCTTCATAGCATGACCCACTGTTCTTGAGCATCTTTTTTTGTGAAAAATGCTTCCCTCTTGTACCTTATTTAAACCCTTGACATATTTGAAAGTCTCTATCATATCCCCCTTCTTATTTATTGATTTATTAATTTATTTAAATGTTTTACCAGGAGGGCACACTGAGCAGAGTACTGCTTGATTCCTGGTGCATCCTGTGGGAGGGGGAACATACCAACAGACGTATAATACATACAGTGCATTTGCAACACAATATAAGGAGATATGTACAAATATGGCTATGCTAGCATAAGTTAAATTGATACAAACGTTAATTTATACATAGCAGCACTTGAGATACGGTAGTTACAGAAGACAAATCCAGGAACATGAATCAGTACTGTTCTCATGCACTAATATCCACACTCACATGGTGTGGAGAAGTGTTCATTTATGAAGTGACTGAGGTTCTGGGAGGAGGTCATTAGCTGGGTGCTTGCAGGGAGAGAGTTCCATAATTTGGGCATGTGGTGTCTGAAGGCTGCTTGTCCTGATGTTGACAACGACATGCATGGTACTGACAGGAGACGGGTGTCAGCATTTCTCAGGGAATATGCTGGAGCAGCATGGGTCATGAGCACAGCCTCAAGGTATGGAGGCAAGGATTGGGACCAGTGCTTTGCTGTTAGCTTGGCACAGTGGGCCTGTCAGCGGTCATGGAGCGAAGGCAGATTTAGAGATTGATAGAGGTCACAGTGGTTTGAGTAGGATGTGCTGACAGTGGTGAATCTGCAGAAAGAGTGTAAAGAGGGTCCAATCTGGCTAGGTTGGACTTGGGAGCGGTACTGTAAACTACATCCCCATAGTCGAATATGGGGAGAATCATTTTCTGTACGAGTGCCCTATGAGCTGGCAGGGGGATGCAACCATGGTTGCAGTAGAGAGCATCCAGTTTGGGGTGAAGTTTTTTGTGGATGGCTTCGATGTGTACAGAAAAGTCGAGATGCTGGTCCAGCCAGACCCCAAGATATCTAAAGGAGGGGCAAGCCTCCAAAGTAGCCCCATCCAGGGTGTGAAAGGAGGGAGTGGTTTTAAACTAAGTCTCTGCCTCATGCTGAAGGTCATGGAGACAGTCTTCTTGGCATTGAGGAATAGCTAGTTAATGTGAAACCAGAGCTGTATTTTATTGAAATCCTGCTGCAACTTGGTCACTACCTCGGCGGTTGAAGGGCCAGAAGCATACAAGACTGTATCATCTGCATACATGTGTATAGATGTGTGTGGGCAGGTGGTGGGCAGGTTGTTTAGAAGGATGGAAAATAGGATCAGGCTGAGGACCGAGCCTTGGGGGACTCCGGTGGTAACTGGGAGGGAGGGTGAAGTGGAACCACCAATTCTGATGGATTGGGATCGGCCTACCAGGTAGGAGTGGAACCAACTGGTTGCCTTGGCAGATAGCCCAGCAATGGAGGGCTTATCTAATAGGAGGGCATGAGAAACCTTGTCTAATGCCATGGCCAGGTCTACAAAAGTAGAGGAGGAGATGTAACCCTTGTCCATCCCATCCAAGATGGAATCAGTGATCTGTAGGAGTGAAGTAGCTGTGGAGTGGGACTTTCTGAAGCCAAACTGGTAGGGTGAAAAGAAAGAGGAGGAGAAGGAGTTGAGAAAAGAGGAGAGTTGGGAGAGGACTAGTTTCTCTTGAAGTTTTGCCGGAATGGGGAGGAGGGAAATAGGATGGTAGTTGCCAGGGACAGAGGAGTCACTTCGGTTTGGGAGTGGGTTGACAGTAGTGTGTTTCCATTCTGAGGGAATTGAAGCAAGAAAGTAGAGATTGTAAAGATCAGCCAAGGGGGAGGCAGCTGCAGGGGCAGCTAAGTAGAGCATCTTGGAATCCAGCCCAGTGGGGCATTTACCTTTGTTAGGATTTAAGGAGATCGAACTTTCAAAACTGCTGAGGGGGAGACTTGACAGAAGGAGAAGGCAGAAGGGGAATGGGCTTGTGCAGGGGTAGCTGCTGTGGGGTGTTTGGACTGGACTGGGAGGAGAGCAGGCAGCAGTACCAAGATGCAACTTGTAAATTAGGAGTTAAATTCAGTTGCTACTGCTAGAGGGTCCATTATTATGGTACCACCTACATTCAACACAGGTGAGAGGGAGTAAGAGGGTGGGGAGAAGAGGGATTTTACTACTTTCCAGAATTTTGATGGATGGTTTATGTTAGCCTGGAAGGAAGATTTAAAGTACGATGCCTTAGCCTGCCTGATTTGTCTAATGCAGGTGTTGGGTAAGGATCAGTATTTTGCATAATTGACAGGGGAAGTGGAGTCCTTGAAAGTCTTCCATGTCTGGTCTCTGGTTGTAGTAAAGGACATGCCAGCAGTGATCCACAGCAAGTGGGTACCCCTCACCCGAGATTGTCTGAGAGGAGCATGGATGTCCCATGCAGCTAGGAACTTGTGTTTGAAATAGAGCCACACATTGTTGATAGAAGAGGCCCTATGGATGGGGGGAACCAATCAGTGGCAGTCAGGTCGTTTAGTAACATGGCATGGTACAGGGATTTAAATTACCTTGAGAGAATGGTTCTGGGAGATGGGGCTTTAGGCTGGAAAATTTTACAAATTAAGTAAATCATATGATGATCATTTAGTGAGTCGGGTAGGGTACCCGAGGCGATGCCGGTGGGAAGTAAGGTCCCAGTCCAGAAGGGAGTGTTTTTTTGAGTTATTGTTCAGTCGAATGGGTTCAGCGATCATTTTTGACAGATATAGTGCTGCAACTTAGTTATGGAGCTTTAAGGTGGTGCTGGATAGCCAGTTTAAATTAAAATCCCCTAGGATATGGAGCTCACCACCCCTGGCGAGAGAATTCAGGGAGTCCAAGTGATTCGTGATAATTGCTAAAGTAGTTTCAGGAGGGCAGTAAGACCCAGCTATAAATAATGGGGTGGTATGGGGGAGGGAGAGTTTGATTAGTAGTGCATCTATCAGGTGAGAGAGTTTTGGTATATTGACATCCCACTTCCCCTCTTGTTGCCTGGTCAGTCAAGCATGATAGTGGAGTAGCCAGGGATGGATATTTCACTGTCATTGTTGTGAGGCTTGATCCAGGTTTTGGAGATAACCAGGACATCGGGTTTTAGGGAGGTGACAGTTGGCTGTAGCAGTGTTATTTTGTTTAACAGGCTGCAGATATTTAAATGCATCATTTTAGACCACGAGGTAGATTGAGGGGGGTAGTGGAACACCCCCTGTATTTGGGGTGGTAGATGGCCCTGGGTTTGTCTCAATGTCCCCAGAATGTAGCAGCAGAAGTATCACTAGGAACTTGTAATAGGGCATGGAGCTCTGAGGTTTGTGGATAGTGGACCTTGGGAGGCTACCATCACTGGGTGGATATTGCGCGGTAGAGTTTAGGGCTATGAGGCCATCATGGAAGGAGGGTGGCAGTACTGAGGTGCCGACCAGCCACATAGGCACCATTAATCTCTGGTAAAACCTGGTGTGGGAAGTGCAAGAGGGTGTCCGCCAAGCTGGCATTGTGTAAGTTGTGACATTTTGAACCAGCTCTGTTAGGAAGCTGGAGGTGGGGAGTGTCACTACAGAGAATAGCAGAGCAAGAAGGACGATGTATAGAGGAAACATGGTGGGAATACCTTTTGAAAGGAGTCCTGTAAGTTGGAGAAAGGAAAAGAAAACACACAGTGGCGGCCTCAAGTGGTGACAGAGTATTGTCTGCTGATGGGACAGACGACTGATAGGCACAAAACCACACATGAGGGACTGTATATAAGTAAACATCCACCAAGGGTGGTAGTGGAGGAGGTGGGGCAGCCAACGCTTGCATCGGTGGGACAATCTTACGAGAGCCGTCTTGAATTCGGAACACTGTCCCTACTTTGTGGCAGAATTTTGGGTGAGGGCTGCTTCAGCAGTCCCCTCACGACCTCCTCATGGGTCCCGGAGCTGTGGAGACAGAAATTATGAGGAGACAGGATTTAAAATGGAGACCTGCAAGCAGGGTAAGGCTGATTTGATTAACAATTGAATGCCCCTGTGGCAGGAGCTTGAGGTAGCACTCAGCATGTAGGTGTTTACAGCTTAGCTGTAACCCAGCTTTAGATTTAAAATTCCAAATCCTGCCCCAGCAATTAGCATCACAATTGTGCAGCCAGTAATAAATAAAACTGGAGCTAGAATTAGGTTAAAGCTACCTGTCCTGCAGTATAGCAGTAATAAATAAATCAGAGCTAGACTATGAAGTTAAAAACTCCTTGTCCCACAGTATAGCAGCTTTAAGCATTTAGATACTCCACATTCGGTGTAGTATATTAATTAAATCCATTAAAGCATCTAACAGATATGTAATAATACAATGAATTTGATGGAGACACTTTGTGCAATAAAACTATCTGCAGGCACATTTTAGGGATTTGCAGTCCTGTTGCACCTCTTAACATAGTTCTAATTCAACTAAAAATGGCGCCACATTTGAATTCTATCTGAGCTAGAATATTAAGTTTAAAAGCTACCTGTCCCTCAGTATAGCAGTTTAGGCATTTAGGTACTCCACATTCAGTGTAGCATATAAATTAAAAATCCCTTAAAGCATTTAAACAGATATGCACGTATACAAAGAATTTATGGGAGAAGACTGTGCAAAAAAACCTATCTGTAGGCTTGTGCCAACTTTTTAAAGCTTTGCAGTCCTTTTGCGTCTTTTAACAGAGTTCTAATTCGAATACAAAATGGTGCCACATTTGAATCCTATCTTAAGAGAGCCATCTCGAATTCAGAACGCCATCCATGCCTTGTGGCAGAATTTTGGGGAGGGCTGCTTCAGCGGTGCCCTCACGACCTCCTCGTGGGTCCCAGAGCTTGTGGCAGAATTTTGGCAGAGGGCTGTTTCAGCAGTGCCCTCACGACCTCCTCATGGGTCCTGGAGCTTGTTGAAGAATTTTGAGGGAGGGCTGCTTCAGCAGTGCCCTCACGACCACCTCGTGGGTCCCGGAGCTTGTGGCAGAATTTTGGGGAGGGCTGCTTCAGTAGTGCCTTCATGACCTCCTCTTGGGTTCCAGAGCTTGTGGCAGAATTTTGGCAGAGGGCTGCTTCAGCAGTGCCCTCATGACCTCCTCATGGGTCCCAAAGCTTGTGGCAGTATTTGGGGGAGGGCTGATTCAGCAGTGCCCTCATGACCTTCTCATGGGTCCTGGAGCAGTGGTACATATCAAGGTCCTTTAGTCTCTTCTCATAGGGTTTCTGGTGTAGACCTTGTTCCATTTTAGTTGTCATCCTCTGGACCGCCTCTACTCTGTCTACGTCCTTCCAGAGATGGGGCTTCCAAAACTGGACACAGTACTCCAGATGAGATCTTACCAAAGATCTATATAGTGGCATCACCACCTCCCTCCCTCCTTCTGCTGGTGATACCCCTCCCTATGCACCCTAGCATCCCGCTGGCTCTACTCACTGCCTTGTCACACTGGCCAGCTTTGGGTCATCAGATATGATTACCCAAGGTCTCTTTCCTGCTTGGTGGTCATCAGTACCACATCACACATTTTGTGCTATGTCCCCGGGTTTCTGTGTTCCAAGTGCATTATTCTACTTTTTGTTTCATTGAAACCCAGCTACTGTTCCATTGAACACTCCTTGAGTTTTCTCAAGTACTCAGATGCCACCCATGTCAAACTCCATCCCAAACTAGGTGCCCTGTACCACAAGAAAGACTGCCTCTTTTCCCAGGTTTGCAGGGTGCTAGTAATCAAAATGATTATCCTAGTCTTTGATTCTGTGGACAGAGTCTGTAGTATAGCCCCCCCTGAAACACTTCCACTGCTTCCCCACCAGCTCTTCTCTCCATACCCACCACTATTTCTCTACTCTTCCTCTTCATCCTCCCCTGCCTTCATGTCACCAGTCCCACTGTGCTGCCTCAATTGCCAAATACTGGTTTAGGTCTTTTCCCTCCTATCTTTCTTTCCTAATGTTTCCTGTTTGTCCATTTCAGCATATGGATGTGTGTACTGAGGATCAGAAAACACACAACTGGTTTAAAACATGCTCCAGCTGTGAAAAAGTGGCATACTGTACATGTGTTGGTTTTTTTTTAGTAGGGGGATGAAACTGTGGTTTCTAATATACCAGTTTCACACAAGACTTGTTTTTCATATTCTTTTCCCCATCACCAACACTGCTCACTGAGACTGGTTATCTTCCTTCCAGCCCCATTTGCCACCCTTATCCTATACTTACCTGGTCCCCTCAGGTGTCCACAGAGGGGCATTTCTTGACCAGAAGGCATGTTCCCTGTTGTAGGTTCCCCTGCAAGTTTTGTTAGCCATGACCCCCTTAGGCCTGCCTAATGTGTGGGAGGCAAGTGGGCAGTTGGGAGGATGTTTAGCAATAGCGCCAGCATCATGCTTCTGTGTATTAAAATTTTTCCCCCTTACATACTCCTGCTCTCAGAACACCAGGTGCAAGAGTTACTTAATACACATGCAGATGCATGCCAGCTCCTGGTCACAGAGGTTTCTTCCCACCAGCTATCTTTTCCAACTGCACTTCTAACTTTGCCCCCCCCCCCAAGTAGCAGTATAGCAGTGTAACTTGCATTCTCCCTTCCTAGAGAAGGAGAAAATCCTATAGGATGCTCTTTCCTCCTCTCCCCATCCGGACCTTAAAAATCCAGGCTGACTCCCATACCAAGACTGTAACTGTGTTTCGAAACTGCACTTGCTACTCAGTTTTTTTTTTTTTTCATATGAGGGTGATCAGGCAGCAAGAGCAAATTGAGCCACATTAGCATTACTACTTCCTAATGGCATTTCACTTTATCCTAGATTTCTAACTTTTCACGTAAAAAGAGCGAACACTGCACAGAGCAATCTTAGCTGCATCAAATTTACTTTGGAGCAACATGATCTCGTGAAGTACTATTTGCTAATGAGGCTTAGATTCATACTCACTATCTTATTCATTTCTAGTGTAAAAACCAGGTGCATAGCTAATGTGATTTTAGTAAGCAACAGCACATAACAGGGCATGTGGTTATTGTGTAATTACTGAGCACACCCCACTCTGTGTGTTGCAAGCATGAGAGTTAGCTGAGTGCCCTTCAACCACGGGATGGGGGGTGGTAATCACTCAGTAACTGCAACCCCTGAAGTGCAGCATTGTATTAATAAAATGGCACCAAAATAATAAAACAAAGAGATGATCCCAGGGACTGCTGTCCTTCCTCCTGTGCCTCAGATGTATCCTATGGCAGGTCCATAGCACATTTTAAAGCAGATATTTGTGGTACACTCAATTCATTTTTCTCAGAAATTCCCAGCTTGTTATTCATTGACCTACACAGCCAGTATAGTGTTATGCTTCTGTAACTGTGTTAGTTTTGGTTGTGGCCGTTCGCACTCTCTATTCCAGAGGAATTACCACCCTGTAGGGGTACGAAGCAAGGAATTCTCAGAGAGGGTTCTGCCCCTAGGGGTGCCTCGGGACAGTTCCCATGGCTAAAGGTACCTTAGGAATCCCCCTAAGGAAAGAGCGCTGCCGCTGGAGGAGGAGGAGGGGAGGATGGTGGGGGCAAAGACAAAATGCTTCACAGTGAGGCTGAGAGGAACTGCTTAAATAGCTCAAGAAGTGGGAGTGGCTGGCTGCTTGGCCATTGAATTACAGGCAAGCCTTTCATTTCACTGACCTACGCAGCCAGTATAGTGTTATGCTTGTGTAACTGTGTTAGTTTTGGTTGTGGCCTTTCGCACTCTCTATTCCAGAGGAATTACCACCCTGTAGGGGTACGAAGCAAGGAACTCTCGGAAAGGGTTCTGCCCCTAGAGGTGCCACGGGATGGTTCCCGTGGCTAAAGGTTGCTTAAGAATCCCCAAAAGAAATGTAGTATCATCCCCAAAGGAAGCAACATGATGTGTATGAGCAAGCAGTAACAGTGACGTAGAAGCAGTAACTGGAACATAGTAGTAGAGAAGAATAGTGATGGCTTACATTGAGAGAAGGGGATCCCCTTAGGAGAGAAGGAACGGCAGGACATCCTCCACCTCCATCCAACAACGGAACCTACCTACCTAAGGAAACTAGGGGAAAACTATGCTAAGTGTTATGACCTGAGGCAACGGAGGAGAGAAAAAAAACCCTATGAGGAGGAAATTTCTGGGGATCCAAGGCCTAGGTCACCTTCCCTCCAGGCTTGGGAAAATGTATTTAGTAACGGCTCTGCAGCTGCAATTTGGAAAACCCAATTAAAGGGAGGTGGAAAATATCCCAATTTAGAGGAAGGCTCTCACTCAAACCCTCTAGTGGGAACGTCTTGGAAGGTTGCGAGAAAACTCAGCAACAATACAAGCATCCAAGGTGCAGGAGGAGAGCAACAACTGCTGAGGCACTCACCTGGCCTACCTGCCCTAAATCAAACCAGGTGAACCAGAGGCAGTCATGGTGAGAATGCGGTGAAGGTGCCTTGCTAGGGAAACCACTAAAGTCAATGGCCAACCGTTATAGTGGAACACTAGAGCCAAAGGAGATCATTGTAACCACCCTTCACTGCTAGTCTTAAATTCTACACCAGGAGCTGCTGTTGCATAGCAGACAGCTAAAGCCAAGCCCAGGGCAATGACATTCCCAGCTATGGGCCATGTGAGAAGGATCCCACCCCAAGTTGGACACGCTCAATGATGCGGACTAAAGGCAGAGTGAGACCGTCGGCTGCAGGAACCTGCGCCAGATTAGAATGGCTGACATGCCCCAGAATTGATTGAGAGCTGTAAATCTGGTGAGCTGAATGAGCACAGCGTGCTGAGATCGTAAGGAGCACTGAGTGCTGAGACCTTGCAAGGTCGGATGCAGATTGAGAGCAGTAGAATCCCAGGCGTAGCCGAGGGGATGGCACTAGGCATAAAGCAATGGTTTGTGTGAGCAAGAAGCAACGGTTGCGTAAGCAATTGGGGACCTAACAGGTCAGTAAGCCATAGTAGTAGTAATAGGTGGACCTGCATAACAACTGTATAGCAAGTAAACAGTACTGAGTTAGGGGCAAGCCAGCCAGACATGAATAGCCAAATCAAGGTGACAAACTCTGAGGATTTTCGGTGGTGAAGACAGGATTTAGAACAAAATTAATTAACCACATAGACCACGACCCACAAACACCTTGCAGTCCCCACCATAGGACAAACAAGGAAGCGATGAAAGGCCAAGAACCACATGCAGATATAAAAGCTAGTTTAATAGCCTCAGCAGGAGCTTCAGCTAACCTCAGAGTAAACAAGGTAGAACAGGAATGGGTGTAAACAATGCAGCAGCAGGAAGCAAGTGGGCCTGTACAGCAGTAGTTAAATGAGTACAGTGTTAAAACACAGGCACTGGGTACAATAGTAATTAAAGTAAACAGTCAGCAGCAGGCTGAAGTTGTAGGTAACTGAAAGCAGTAGCATGAGCTCTGAGTAGGTTTGTAGTTGCAGTGCAGCAAATTGAGAGTTGTAACTGAAAGCAAGCAGAATGAGCTCTGTAACAGCAGTATGCTAGGAGTTTTAAAAATAAAAGCCCCCCCAAAAGAGGAAACTAAAACACAGCAAAACAGAAAACAGGGAAGCCCCCCCCCCCCCCAAAAAAAAGAACAAGAAACAAAACACAGGGAAGCATACAGCCGGAGGAAAGATACAAACCAGAAGCAGGAAAACAAACACTGAAGAGCAGCAGAGACACACGGAAACAGCAGGCTTGGGGGGGGGGGGGTTAGGCCCCAGCCAGCTCAGAAGACAAACCAACATAGCCTCCAGCTGCAAAGACAAAATGCTTCACAGTGAGGCTGAGAGGAACTGCTTAAATAGCAGTGGCTGGCTGCTTGGCCATTGAATTACAGGCAAGCCTTTCAATTGAAAACTGCTGGCTTGTCAACTGCCAGCTTATCTCCGAACTTATCAGTAAGTCACCCCCCCCCCACGACCTAAATTATATTTTAGGTATATCATTTCTGAAGAAGTGTTCAATCTATTGTTTTCATTAAAGTAGGACTCTGCCAAGGGAGATGACAATTTGGATAATTTTTAACTTAAAACCTGTGCTGATATATTAGCTCTTCCTCTAACTTACACATTTAATGTATCCCTCACTACTCAAACTTTTCCTTTCACGTGGAAACACTCAGTAGTCATTCCCCTGCACAAAGGTGGGGACAAGAACTTGGTAGAGAACTACCGTCCAATTTCCTTGCTCACTGTCATTTCCAAGCTCATGGAAAAAAATTGTCCTTACTTGGAGTTCAGATGCTATCCATGGCATGTGTATATGCATGTCCACACACATATACCCCATTCATGGGATGTGTGGGAAACATGCATACCACCATAAACATGCATGCACCTCACCTGTCCCATGACACTGAAAATGTCTGGATTCTTGCTTCTGTGATGTGCTGTTGTGTAGCCAGTGCCACAGCTGTACATTATGACATATGCCATGCAGTGTCTGTACCACTGTAACCTCACATTGTGCCACTGGGAGTGCACACCTCTAGTGATGGCACTAGCCAAGTTCTGTGCTGTGCTATGGACCAGGACCTGCAGTGTGGCATGCATTGTCGGCATGCATCGCTGTGATACCCACATGTTCAGAATGGCCATCATCACGGCATTGTTCAATATAGGACAGGCTGCTTAGCACATAGCTGGTCACTGCACATTGGCTGTATCACGTGCCCTTGTCCTGCAGCATGCGGCTTTGTCCGTGGTGTTACACACCATACAGCTGCCTGCAGTGCTGTACACCAGTGTTGCTGCCTGGACACATATCACCACCCATTATGCATCACAGCAATGGGTGCTGGTCTTCACCAGTACAATGCTGTGCCCCACAGAGATGTAATTCATGGTAGTGACCATGACAGGGGAGCTTCATACCACCCTGCATGTGCACATTGACATCTGCACTTATGTATGCAGACAAGGACACTATGGAGGCCTGCTGTTAGCATCTACTTGTTCAAGGTTGCATTGCATCTTGCAGTGTGATCACTGCTACACAGCTGTTTTGTCTCTGTATACAGCTGCTTGTAGCCCTGATAACTGTGTTGCCAGTACAACTCCCCTCTGGCACACTGCATCATAAGGTTAATGTGTGTACACTGCACATGGCATACGTTGAGTCATGCCAGAGTGACTGCTGCATGTGCTGCTGCATGGCCATGTCTGTTGCCATTGTGATGTTAATGGCTGCCTTGTTCTTTTATGGGTGTGAATGGCAGCTGCTTGTCTGGTTGTGCAGTGCTCTGTCATCTTATTAATTAATGTATGACTGTTCCATGTCTCAACAGATCAGCAACAGATGGCCGCAGCAGGCATTGGAGGAGGCCAGAGCACAGGCATTGGGGGAGGCCAGGGCAGGAGCTGCCTCAGCATCAAATTCATGACATCAGGGGGTAGTTCCAGGAGGGGATCTAGCACCACTACCACAGGGGGTGGCACAGTCCACTATGTATCTGGGAATGTACATGTCATCAACAAAGTTTACTGTGTCGCTTAATAAGCCTTACAATGTAAAAAAACAAAGCAAATAGAAAACTGTAAAAATACAATATTATCACATCCATTAGACTTTGAGACAATATAAATTAAATAATTTATCTAATCGCAGCTATATAAAGTCATCTAAGGTTGCATTTAAATACAATTGGAACAGGCTAAGTGCACAATCAAACAACATTCATATTCCTCCTAGCTGTTTCTATTGCTAAAAAATATTTTGCAAGCCGTTCTAGTGACCAGAGGTCTCTTATGTGTAATAATATATTAGTTAAAAGATTTTTATCCATCACATACAATTCATTCAAAAAGGGACCCAACCAATAGGCCCTCTGTAACTGATTACAGCTGCATTCCCATAATACATGTTCAAGGTTTTCTATCCCCCCATTAGTACAATCGCAATCCCCCAAAACAATGCCTTCCACTTTATATCGATAAAGAAGAACATTGCTCTTGGCTTGTTCAAACTTATAATTAGAAAACATGGTTCTAAACCAAAATAGAAGTTATTTTCTGCAAATCGTTTTGAGTGTCTAGAGTTCTTAATTAATTGTAGCTCCTTAGTGATCCAATTATTGACAATCTTTTTTGTAATGTATGGTTTATATTTCATGCTTAAATAAATCCCTTTTTCTGTTTTCCATTTTAGATTGCACAGTCCATATCCTCCATAGCTTTCATTAGGTTTGTATACCATAATTTTTGTTTGATATTCATTTTGTACCATTTTTCTTTTTCTTTTAATGCTATGGACGCCAAAGCCAAAGGATGTTTCCTACTCAAAGTGAGCCAAAAATTAACTTTTCGGGTTTCCACCAACACATGAAGATTATTTAGCCCCAATTCAGATCTTAAGTAAATAGCTGGACGGGAATGTCCTACTTTTAATATAAAATATAGGTACTTATGTAATGGAATAACCAATTTATTTATATTAGTTATATGCCATATTTCAGATGCATGAAGTATTTGTAAGTCAATTTTGGCTTTTATGACATTTATCAAAGGTTTTAAAGACATCCCCCCATATTTTAAATTGAAATGGACCAAACCTGCTATTGTGGTTTTTAGCTTATTTGACAAGGATTGAAAATGATTTGTCCATTTTATGTTTTCCTGGACATTAACCCCCAAATACTGATAACTCCTTACTCTTTCTAATCTTTCATTTCCTAGTGTACAAAATGTGGAACATCTCTTTGGCCCCTTAGAAAATACTAAAAATTTTGTTTTGTTCAAATTTATTTTTGGCTTTAAACTAAATGATTTTAAAGATATATTATTAATGTTCTTTTGCAATCCCGCTTTTGAAAGGGAGAAAATAACAATGCCATCAGCAAATGCCAATAAAGGACATTTGCATATATTTTTATTTGGAATATCAATAAATTCCTCAGCACTTTCCTTCAACATCTGGTCAATATATAAGACAAACAATAGGGGAGCCAAAATGCAGCCTTGTCTCACAAGAAATGCTTGTGTTAAAAGTGTAAGGACTACTAAAGCAAATTTCTATATCTCCACTCTGGAGCAGGCTAAAGGGAACTCCCCAAAAATCTGGAAGACATTAAAATCTATTGAAGGCCATACGACTGCTCCTTCCCTTCCCACCAAGATTCTGGCCAAGGATAGGATAGTTGAAAATAAACTGCAAATCCTAGAAGAACTTAACCTCCACTTTGCCACAGCCGGATTGGCATTTGACTTCTCCCCCTACACTAGCCAAGCAAATGGCCACATTAAACCAGATTCTACTCATGCTTCTCTAACTCAACCCTTCCAGCTGTGTCAGACTAGCTATAAAGAAGTTGAAGACTTAATCCTTAGCCTAGACACCAAGAAAAGTGTAGGGGCTGATGGCTTGGAGTCATTTTTCATACAGCTAGGCTATGCCTAGCTCACAGCTCCAATCCTTCATATATTCAACCTCTCTATTACCACTGCCACTGTTCCTTCTTGCTGGAAATCTGCCCATGTTCTTCCACTCTTTAAATCAGGAGATCCCTGTGACCTGAACAATTACCAACCTATCTCCATCTTGCCTGTACTAGCCAAAGTATTGGAAAAACTCATATATAACCAACTAAATAAATACCTCAAAGTACACTCTCTACTAAACCCAGCACAATCTGGTTTCAGGTCGAAGCATAGTACAATCACAGCCCTGGCTAAGGTCTCTAATGACTGGATCTGTGCAATGGACACCAAGAAGGTCAGGGGTGCGGTCTTTCTAGATCTTAGCAAGGTCTTCAACACTGTAGACCATCACCTCCTAATTGCTGGTCTTGCACACATAGGTGCCACTCCAACCACCTTACAGTGGTTTACCAGTTACCTTACGGAAAGGATTCAAAAAGTAAAAGCCGTCGGCCTACTTTCTGCCCCACTTTCAATCACCAGAGGAGTCCCTCAAGGCTCCATACTGGGACCAATCCTTTTCTCCCTCTACATTAACAACCTCGACTCCCACATAAAGACATCCAGCATACACTTCTTTGCAGATAATATGGTTCTATACACATCAGACTCGTCCTTATCTAAAGTCAGGAAAATGCTCCAAGCTGACTTCTGTCAGCTAGAAAGCAACCTCATCAATGCCAAGTTGCTCCTAAATGCCAAAAAAACTAAAACTATGATTTTCTCAAGACTTGCAGTGGCTGATACCCTACCGTTCACAACTAAAAACTTTGTGGAAACCTCTCTAGGTGAACCCTTGGAAATCATAGATAAATTCAAATACCTAGGTATGTGGCTAGACAATAAGCTCTCCTTCCATGACCACATCAAGGATCTTTTAAAAAAGCTTAAAACATGTCTGGGTTTCTTCTACAGAAATAGGACCCTCTTTTCTCTTGCAATCCGTAAAAGACTGGTCCAAGCAACTTTCCTTCCCCTGCTAGATTATGGAGACATTATCTACATATCCTCCCCAACCCTGAGCCTATCAAAACTAGATGTACTATACCACCATGCTCTTTGCTTCATTACCAACTCGGCATATAGGACCCACCACTGTGATCTTTATACAGCAGTTGGTTGGTCATCCCAGACCACCAGATGTCTCCTCCATGCTGGCATATGGACCCTCAAACTGCTACTTCACAAACTGCCAGCATATCTGACGTCACTTATAAATATCTCACACAGCACCTACTCCTTAAGGAAATCCAACCTTGTCCTACTAGATATGCCCATGACACGAACTGCAGCCGGACAAAGGGCTGTCTCATACACTCTACCAAAGATTTGGAATCAACTCCAAACCATGCTGAAGCTGACCAGTACTGTATCAACTAACTCCTTCAAAACATTAGCATTCTCTAAAATAAAAGACGTATGTAGATGCAACTAGACCTCAACACCTAAACAGCTCCCCAAGTATCCACTGGCCCCCCATGGTATAAACTGAAAAGCATTACATAACATAGGACTAGGCTAACTCTGAAATGTACAGCATTATAGTGTAAGAATGTCCATTGTATATACCTCCTAAATGTATATAATTCTCCACCTTTTGTCCTACACTGTATACCTCCTATCTATGTAATTATGTATTGTATATGCTTATAACTCAGGACCTCCTTGTGAATGAGCTTGCTCAATGGAGTCTTTCCTGCAATAAACTTGAACTTGAACTTGAACACCTCTATTGATTTTTATAACCGAGGAGATACTACCTCTTACTTCCAGTCTAATATTGGCCCAGTTGTCCGTATAAAGTTGGGAAATGATTGAGACCAGATTATAATCTATACCCCTAATTAATAATGTTTTCCATAATAATTCTCTTGAAATAAGGTTCAAGGCAGAGGAGTAATCCACAAAAAGGGTGTACAATGATTGACCCCTAATTTCTACATATTTTTCAACCAAATGATGTAAAACAAAAACATTGTCCAAGGTGGAAAAGCCAGGCCTGAAACCCGCCTGATAAATGGCCAGGCCTCCAGTTCTTTTAAGGTCTATTTTTGGTCTTTCTCAGATCACTCTAGCAAATAACTTTGAATTAACATCTAATAGGCTAATTGGCCTATACATAGAAGGTTCTCTAGTACTACCCTTTTTGTGGATTGGAATAATTAAAGCTCCATGCCATGAAACTGGTAAGCTATTAGCAAGGATACATTAATTGTAATATTGAGTAAGGAATTTACACCAATTGGGGGTAAAAGAGAGAAAGACTTCTGAAGAAATACCATCAGGTCCAGATGCTTTATGTTGTTTCAATAAAGCCAATGAAAAAAAAAACTTTGTCTAATGTTATTTTCTGCAAAACTCTGGTTAACATGAGGTACTTCCATATTTAGTTCAGAAGGGTCAAAGAAAATAGCAGAGAAGTGGGAGATCCATCTTTCTTCAGTAATGTAAGTGTCAAATTTTATTTTATATTGATTAATACCCTTGGCAACCAGCACCCAGGAATCTTTTATGTCGTTTTGCTGAACAACATCCAGCATATTACCCCATAATTTATTGTGATAAAGTTTTTTTTTTATTTTTAATTAGCAATTTGTATTTCTTTATTTCTAGATTAAGATTCTTTAAATTGTGTTTACTTCAAGATAATCTGTAATCTTTAAGTAAACCTTTAATTTCTAGTTTCTTATTTTTACATTCCTTATCAAACCATGTATATTCTTTTCTATGTTTAATTTGACATTCTAATACAGACCTAATCCTTGAAAACAGGTTATTTAAATATGCAGTCAGGTCCTCCAGTTCGCTAATTTGTAATAACTTGTAGTCCATCACGATAACTGAATCCTGTAATATTTTATCTATATCGACGTGTGATCTTTCTTGCCATATAATTCTTTTATTCATTCTGATTTCTAGAATTGGCAAGGAACAAAGGACCACATTTTCAGATGAATTATTAATCCTAGTTTTTAATACTAAAACTAGGGGGAGATGATCGCTTTCTGGTCTTACTAAAATGTCTAACCTGCCCCACTGATTTAATGAACCAGACCTAAGTATATAATCAACTATAGATGCTCCTCTGGATGAAACACAAGTAAATTGTTCATCGTAATCCCCTTCTAGTCTGCCATTCAATGAATATAACAAAAAATCCCACATATATTCAATCAACTTAGTACCACTAGTATTTGTTTTTTCATCCTTGGAAATTCTTTTCAACACACCTTCATTACTTTGGTTAATGATCAAGTTATCAATTAGACCATCATACACTACAATATGTGCATTAAAATCCCCTAATACACAGAGTTCAGCTCTTGGAAAATCATGAATTCATTTTAATGTATCATGTGCTAGATTGAGCCAAATAGTCTCAGCATAATGTTCTGAAATCTGCGGAGGAGTATAACAATTAAAGACAAGAATGGATTTACCTCCAAGGATTATTTCTAGCACAATACAGTTATGATGTTGAAAAAGTTCTGTGACTTTACCAAAAGATCCCAATTTAATAAAGGTTAATAACCCTCCCGACGGTCTCCCAAATCTTTTAACCTTTACCCCCTGTCTAGAAATGCATTGATAGCCATTTAGACTAACTTGATCACTCTCGGTATGCCATGTTTCTTGCAAACAAATGAAGTCATGTTGTTCCAAAAATCTTTTACAATCTGGATCATTAATTTTTGAATTCCAACCAGCCATATTCCAAGAGATAATAGTACAGCCTTGCATGAGATTATCCCTGGTTAAACTTTCCTGAAGTCAGTTAGTTTCATAACCAGCTATGGCTGAAAATCTATTGGATAATGGAATAGGCATTTTGACATTATGTCTAGTTTTGATAGCCCAATTTGAACTGGCTAAAAGCTCATCAGCTTCAACCAGATTTAAATCCAGTCCATCCAATTTAATGGAATTTGGAAATGTACATACGTTATTGTCATCAGTCATCCACCACATGCTTGTCACAGTCTACAGATCACAGCTGACAGTGTAATTTTTTTTACATCATGACAGGTGATTTTTCAGCCCCTGTGTGAAATCACCTTTTGGCCAGGAGTTGAAAATTTTCTCTGCCTTGATCATGTGCTGAGGTAATAAGACTCATTGGTACCAGAAGAGTCTGAAAAGTGGTAGGGCCAAGGATGTAAGGGATTAATTCTCCCCTAATAATAAATTAACATGATTGCAGTAACTGATAGGGCCATTTATGAAAGTGGTAGGGCCATGGCCATAGTCCCCCTCCCCACGTTCCTGCACCTATGAAAAGGCTATGTTAACAATTTGTTGTAAAAATATAAAAAAACAATAACGTTTTGAGCCTACATTGAATTGTGTGAATGCAGGCTCGTAACTTTAGTACTTTTTAATATTTTTATCCCAAAATGTACAACACAGCCATTTTTTTAAAGCTCCTCATGGATGTGGCAGCTGTAATTTTTCAACTCCAGCCCAAAATGTGTTTTTGCATCCTGAAAGTTGATTTTGCAGTCCCTGCACAAAATCACCTTTAGGCCTGGAGTTGAAGGCTATGCTGAAAATTTGGTGAAAAATATTAAAAAACAAGTTTTTAAGATTTTTACCCAGCATTCCTTGGCTGCAGCTCTATCAGCACTGGCCAGATTTTGTTAATTGTTTCATTGTTTTTCTTCCACTGTGGTGTGCCTTTCATTCTTGCTCATATTGTTTACGTTCTTATGGCAGTGGTTCTTTGACATTTTCACATTATATTCCTTGTCTGTGTTGGTTCTGTGCCTATTATACTGTTCTGTTTCATTCATGTAGTGTTCATTAAATTGCCTTCCCCTTCCACACACAAGTCTGCCATCTGTCATGGGTGTCTGTACTCACTGTGAGAATTACTTGGGATTGTTCTGACACTGCTTAGTCTGACATTCAGTTACTAACTCTGGAATTTGGGAAAGTCTTAGCACTTGCGCTTGATGTCTTGTGATGTGCAATATGGTGCATTTTGCATTAGGCACTATTTTCTGCAATACTGGTATGCCAATTGCATGCGCTGGTTGGTTCAGTGATCATTCGAGTATACCCTTTGTTGAGATTGGCATTCAATTTTTATGTGCTAACAGTGGCTTGCACAACAACTAGACCATGCTTTGAATATCCTGGCCCTTGTGTACCAAGTGGTACTTCAAAACAGTAATTCAATAAAACCTTGGACTGGAGACATTTTTCTAGAAGGTCCTGAAGAGGAGAGTCACATGGAAAATGAAGCTTTCACTTGTCACTTGACATTCAACACCACAAAGAGTGCAAACATTCCGAAAATGCTCTCAAAGGTTTTATGATTCATTACTTTATAAAGACTGAGTGCATTCAAAGAAATGTCTTTCTTTTCATCTACTGTTATAATAGCTAAGAGATAAGAGATTAGGGTCCAGATATTCAACACTTTGCCCCAGTGCTAAATTAGCACTGCCCAGTATGCTAAATTAGCCTGGAACCAATAGCCTGCTATATTCAAAGGGATAGCCCCAGTGCTAAACCTGCTAAATATAGTGTGCTAAGGAAATCAAGCAAACTGGTCTGGGAGTGCAGTGCTAAAATAGCCCGGGAATAAGACAGCTCTGAATATAGCAACAGGGACATGCAAAATGCAACAGCAGCTCAGTGGACACAGGCGGAGCAAGCCAGAGTTGCAGGTGGAGGACATTGTGTGTGATTGCAAAGAGGTGTTTCACATCAACTGCAAACAACAATGCAGGCCACACACTGCAGAACTGTGCTATGCTAATGAGAGGTTTGCCTAGGGCTAAACCGATTGCACAGTGCTAACACATTAGCCTGGTGCAAACGGGTTAGCCCAGGGCAAAAGTTTGCTATATTCAAAGCTCCCATGCAAATGAGCCTACTCAGGTAATCCATGGGCAAACAGTCACATTTGCATCTCATTATGGGATGCTTAGCATACATTAATATGAAGATTGCCCGATGCTATTCCATGGTGAACACAGCTCCACCTGTAGGTCAGACTGGAACTACAGGTCAAAAGCCACAGGCTGGATGGTGCACACAGCTGCACCTGTAGGTCAGACTGGATGTACATGCTAAAGTCCAGGCCAGGGTATACACACAACTCTACTTGTATGCCAGCCTTGAGAAACAGTTTGTTAGCTGCAGACACACGCAGTGCATACCTCCCACCCAGTCAGCACTGGAATGAGGGACACAGACACTCTGAATGTGGAACAAAGAGGGATTCTGATCCCCATAATGAGAGGTACATCCACAATCATGGAGACAGAAGCTCAGGACACAATGGAAACCATTACCATTGCATGTACACAGATTAAGAGTTATGTAGCACTATAGAATAATATAACTCCCTGTTTGAAAGTTTGGATGTACAGTACAGTCTCTGAGTGTGCACCACTGTTCCCAGGAGGGATGAATGCAGGTCTTGGCTATAGTAAAAGAAACACAGAGGGATGTCCTCTGTACTGAGGGACACTGAAAAGGATTGTATAACTCTGTGTGTGTGTGTGTGTGTGTGTATATATATATATATATATATATATATATATATATTGCACAAAAATCTGTTAATGCATTGGTCAGAGCAAATAATATGGTGACAGAAGCAGGGAAATGAGGTGCTAGGGTTTTGAACATTAATGCCCCACCCCAAGGTTCCCACCTACCACTCCACCCACCCCTCCATCCTCCACACACCAACAGGCATCTGGATGTGCACTGGGGTTGATAGCCTAACTCTCACCCCTTTCCATGTGTAAACAAGCTGAGGTGGTATGGTGCAGGAGAATGGGGTGAAACTTAGGCCAACAACCCAAACGCACACCCAGATGCCTGTTGATGTGTGGAGGGTGGAGGGGTGGGGGTGGAGTTTTAGGGGTGGTAACCCTGGGGGGGGTGTGTTAGGGTTGGAAAACCTAATGCATCATTTCCCTGCATTTGCTGTTATAGTATTCCCAGTAACTGATGCATTGATGGAGTTTTGTACAATGGATTTCCCTTCTGTTACAGATAGTATAACTGTATCCTCATGTGCTGTGGGAACACAGGATCCCCATCCCTCCATCCAGATAGCACAACAGTATCACATGTCAAAGTGGGAGTACAGTGTCCTTTGGACCCTGCACTCCCATCCCTCCACAGATGCACATATGTATCTAGCTGTGGAAACACAGGGGTCTCCGGCCCCTGCGCTTCCACACATGAAGTGATGAGCGGGCTTAGTGAAATTGCAACAAATAGTCATAACTGTAATGTCTTAAATAAATTTCACCACATGTTCAACATAACTGTTTTATCACCTCACTGCATGTACCCAGTACAGAAAACCTTCAAATCCCTGTGGAAATATAATTCTGCTCAACTGTAATGCCCTTTTGTGCAACAGGTGCAGAACAACATGTTTGGCAGCATTTGAAAAATTAAAGCTGTACTATTCATGAGGTGGTGTGAAAAATGGTAATGTTGAGAATCAGGAGTGAAAACATGAAGTAGTGGCAAAGTGACAAGCATGCGTAGAAACTGCACAATGCATACTCATAACTCATTTTCTGGAAGTATTTCACCAAATTGTCAACATTGGTTTCTTGGGATCTCCTCTCATGAACAGTTGCTCTGTGATTTTGTTAATCCATTCCAAAAGCTGATTTTGCACAGTGACCATGCCTTTCTATACCACTGGTGCAAAAACACATTTCAGGCAGGATGTAACAAATGACAACTGTACTGTTCATGTGGAGATGTGAAAACATGGCAATGTTGAAACTCTGGGGTGAAAATATTCAAAATTGGACAAATTACAAGTGTGCATAGAAACTGCGCAATGCACACTTGTAACACAGTAATTTTTTGGAATTTTTCCACCAAATTTGCAACATGGGCTTTTTGGGAACCCACCTCATGAACAGTGGCACTGTTGTTTTCTTAATCAGTCTCAAAAGGTGATTCTGCACTGTGACCACAAAATCACCTTTCCAGATGAGTAACAAAATGACAGTAATAGTGTTCATGAGGTAGTCCCAAACCATATGTTAAAATGTGAGTCAAAATTCAAAACATGGCTGAATATCATTGTAAGTCAGAAACCCACATTGCTAGCCATTACTCATTGCTTACCTTTGATTCTTCAATTTTCAGTTTGGCTTTGAAGAGCGCAGACATGTCCAGTCCTCAGAAGATGACAGTGCCGACCTCCGGAGGTAAGCATGGGGTAAGGGGTGTGTGGGGAGGTGGGTACTCAGTGGGAGGGTGGGGATGGAGCAGGGGGACTAAGAAGATGATGAGGGACTGTTTTCTTTATTTCAGGTTTAACATACAAACAAATACCACATTGGGGGATGGTTTTCTTTATTTACAGGCACTAACAGTGAACAAATATATGTGGGCACACTGGGATGGGCTCCCAGTGTGCCGCATGATTTGGGGGGGGTACATGCTGCCAACAGGGGGACTGGTCAACCCCATCAGCAAGGCATTATCTGAAGACCTAATATAACATTTGGGAACACTGGGGTGGGCTCCCAGTGTGCCACATGAGTTGGGGGGTACATGCTGCCAACAGGGGGACTGGGCAACCCCATCAGCAAGGCATTTGCTAAACAGCAATATGACATTTGGGCACACTGGGTTGGGCTTCCAGTGTGCCACATGAGTTGTGGGGTGAGTACATGCTGCCAACAGGGGGATTAGACACCCCTGTCAGCAATACAAGTGTGGGCGGGGGACACTAGATTACCAGGATTGGACCTGGTGGTAATTAGATGTTACACTTCAAATTACTATGGTAGTAATTTGAAGTGTCACTTCTAATTACTTTGGGTTCCACTGCTACTTATGGCATGCTTTTTGCAGGTGGTGCAACAACCTGCAGCATGGCACTACTATTTTGAATATGCCAGTGCGCTGGCATTCATGGCCACTCCCCAATCTCCCTCCGCTGCATACATTAACTTTTAGCATTGGCGCTATCATGCAGCATCGGCACTAACAGGACTTTTGAATATTGCAGTCTGGTGCAAATTTGGCACTACTCCAGTACTATGGATTTGCGCCGGGTGCAAGGCTTTGAATACCTGGCCCTATGTCTCACTGTAATGTGTACAATGTGATAAGAGGATGTGAAAGGGAGGGATTGTGAGGTTAACAAGGGCAGGGGAAGACTGTACAGAGGATGGTGATGGAAAAGCAGATATCCTGAACAGAGTCTTCACAGTGGAAGGGGAAGAGGTAGACCACATAAAAACAGCAGTAACACTGGGGCAAAAGAGGTAGATAAAAACCCATTAACAGTGGAAAAAGCCTTGAAAGGACTTGTGAATCTAAAAGTGCATAAAGCTATAGGACTGGACAGAGTACACCCAAGGGTGCAGAGGGAATTCTGGAAGGTACTGGCTGTACCTCTGACAGCCCTGTTCAATAACTCACTGGAAACAGAAGTGGTTTTTAGAGGACTGAAGGAGCGGCAGGGAGAAGGCTAGCAACTATAGGCTGGTCAGCCTGCTGTCAGTGGTGGAGAAGTTAATGGAGATGCTTCTAAAGGAAAGGCTAGTGGAGTTTCTTGAATCCAGTAGGTTACAAGACACAAGGAAGCACAAATTTACAGAGGGAGGTCATGTCAGATGAACCTGATGAAGTTCTTCAAATGGGTGACCAGGAAAGTAGATCAGTGTGGGGTGGTGGATTTGACCAACAGAGACTTCAGCAAGGCCTTCAACACTACCACATATGAGGCTCATAAGGAAGCTGGGTAGTTTCTGGATGGGTCCCAGGATTATAAACTGGGTACAAAATTGTTTGATGGATGAACAACAGAGGGAAATGGTCCTCACTCTGGGGAGAAAAGAGTGACTAGGGGAGTACCTCAGGGCACAATCCTGGGACCAGTCCTCTTCAGTGTCTTTATATGTGACATTGCAGAAAAGCTGGAAGAGAAGGCATACCTTTTAGTAGATGACATAAAATCTGCAATAGGGTAGAACACCAGAGGGTGTGGCAAGACTGTATAGAGATCTGAGAAAACTCAAGAAGTGGTCAAGGGTATGGCAGTTTGGTTTCAATGCAAAAAAGTGCAAAATGCACCTACTGTAGGACACAAAAACCCAAAGGCAGAGTATCAAATGGAGGGAGAGGTATTGACAGTCACTAAACAGAAAAGGGACCTTGGGATAGTCATATCTGATTACTTTAAAGTGGTAATGTGACAAGGCAGTAGGCAGGGCTAGTGGGATGTTGGAGTACATGGGAAGGGATATCATCAGCAGAAGGAGAGATGGTGTTACCACTTTATACATCATTAGTATGATGCCACCTCTAGTACTGTGTACAGTTCTGGAGATCACATCTTAGAAACGACATAGACAGGGTAGAAGCTATCCAGAGGAGGGTGACTGGAATGGTGCATGGGATACACAAAAGCCCTATGAGTAAAGACTGAGGGATCTCAATATGTGCATCCTGGAAAGGTGGAGGGAGAGGGGACACATGATAGAGACCTACAAATACCTTACAGAGATGAATAAGGTAGAGGAGGGGAGTATTTCTTCAAAGGACAAGGTGCACAAGAGCAAGGGGGCATGCAATGAAGCTAGAAGGGGGAAATTTAGGAGGGATGTGAGGAAGTACTTCTTCACTGAGAGAGTGGTGGACACCTGCAACAGTTTTCCAGCGGTGGTGGTGGGAGTGAAAACAGTAGTGGACTCAAGTATGCATGGGATAGGCACAAATGAATTTGGACAGGAAAGTGTGTGGGTGGGGGGGTAGCCGAGGATCAGGTAGGGTCTACGGTAACAGTATAGGCAGGACAACTGCCAACAAATTCTTTGTTTTTATTTTTCTATGTTTCAAATACATATAGAGGTATGCACACTGTTTTCTGATTTTTTTAAAGAGCAGACCATAAAACTGCTGTGATGACAGACCCAAGCAGAAGGCACCCAAGAGGTTGCATGTAGTGCTTTCCAAGGAGGGCCAAAGCACAGGAACAAGGCAAAACAAAGAACCTTTCACTGAAAACAAATTTTTACCCAGGAAAGAGGGTGGCAATCCTCCTGACAGGAAAAGACACTGTTAATAGTTAAAGCATATATATTTATAAGGCCTGAATTGTCAGAACTATGACATACTATTTCTTAAAGTGTGAGCAATAACACTAAGTGTGAGTAAGGAAGAGATGATGAACATAACAACATATGAAGAAGCCAGAAGAATAAGGCCATTATGTCTGTCTAGTCTGTTTGTACTGCAGGGTCCACAGCTTGAGCTACTGACCCTGCCCCCAACCCCAATCCTCCCATCTTTTCCATCTACCCCCTCCCATGACATTTACTTCCTCCTTATGTCTATCAAAGCCGGTCTTGAAGCTACCCAACATCATCGACAAGACCATCTCTGCTGGCAGTGCATTCCAATTGTCCACCACCCTTTCAGTGAAAAAGTTGTCTAAATTCCCTTCTAAATCTTCGCCCCTCCAACTTCAGACACTGCCCCCTCATGTTTTGGTTGCCACTTAGCCTAAAGAAACCCTCTTTATCCTTCCTATTTATCTCTTTCAAGTATTTGAAAGTCTTAATCATGTCTCCTCCTTCCCTTCTCCCCTGCAGGGAGTACAGGTTCAGGGCTTCCAACCTCTCCTTGTATGTTTTCCCCTGCTGACCTGCAGTCATCTTGATTGCCATCACCTGTACCTTCTCCAGTAGGTTAATGTCCTTGTTAAGGTGTGGGCACCAATATTGTACTACAGCATATTCTAGATGTGATCTTACCAGTGACTTGTACTAGGGCAGTATAACCTTTTTTCACCTACTGCTGATCCTCCTGGCTATGCATCCCAACATCTTATTAGCATTTGCTGCTGCATTCCTGCACTGCATGGAGTGCTTTAGGTCACTGGTGATCATCACACCCAGATCCTGCTCCTCATCTGTTACAGATACCTGGACTGTCCCAGTTAGTACTCTGTCCTGGGATTCTTGGCTCCAAAGTGCATAACTTTGCATCTTTTAGCCTTGAATCCAAGCTGCCAAATCCCAGACCATCTCTCAACTTTTTTCAGATCCTCTCTTAGGTATTGCATCCTCTCAGTGGAGTCTACCCTCCCACAGAGTATAGTGTCATCAACGAAAAGGCACATTTCGCTCTTAATACCATCTCCAATATTATTAATAAAGACATTGAAAAACACCGGCCCTAGCACCAAGCCCTGTGAGACCCCACTAGTAGACTCCCTAGTGTTAGATAATTCTCCCCCACCTTCTGGGCTGTTCAGCAGTCAATTTTCCACTGATCTGGTAATCTTCTCCCCAACCCGTAGATCCAGCAACTTTCATATCAACCCCTTGTGGGATATGGAGTCAAAGGCTTTGTTGAAATCCAGGTAGGGGATGTTCACTGCATGACCGCTATCCACTGTTTTGGTGACCCAATCAAGGAATTCATTCAGATTAATTTAACATGACCTCCCCTCAAAATAGGCACACTGACAATAATAGAATATCCAAGAGCACACTCTATTACCTGGGCCAGTGTCGTTTCAATATACATTTGCCATGGGGAGATACAGGTCCTGCCCTTCTATGAGCTGGATTCTGGGGGCCCCATAGATGGACACTTGGGTAACTTCAAAGAAAGTGAGAGATATCACATAACGGCCATCTGCTCTACCTGTTTATTTAAGTGACAAATGTGAAGATGCACCTTATGGTACTTTGATTAGTTTATCCCTATAGATGGAATTCTGATTACTATGTGTTGATTTTATCCTGTATGCTTGCTGAAGATTAAATAAAAAAAAAAAAAAAAAACTTGACCTCCCCCATAAACCTGTGCTGCCTTGCATCATGAAGATTATGCTCCTCTAAACACTCAACCAACCTTTCCTTAAGTATAGTCTTCATGAGCTTGCACACAATTGCAGTCAAACTGACTGATCTGTAATTTTTAGGCTCATCTTTAGGACAACTCTAGTGGGGGGTCACCACATGTGCCATTCTCCAGTCTTGTGGTACCATGCCTGATTCTAGTGAACTATTGAACGGGTCCACTAGTGGTTCCACCACAAGTTCCTCTGCCAGTTCCCTCAGCACCCTTGGTTGTACTCCATCTGGGCCTGTAGACTCATCTGCCTCCAATGCTAGGAGCTTTTTCAACATTTTATCTCCCTTTATCACCACATCCATGATCCCTCCCTCCCCCCTCCCCCACACACACACCCTGTTGGTACGGATCTGCCTTTCTCCTTGTTGTAGGCAGAAGTATTTATTCTGTACCTCAACTTTTTCCCCATTCTCCTCCACCCACTTGTTCCCTTTTTGAAGCCTAACAATCCCATATTTGCAGTTGCAATAGAATGTATTTGCAGAAAAGATGGTGCAATTCACGTATTGCAATTTATGTAATGTCTCAAATATCACATATTTATCTCCGTAAAGTTGTTTATTTTAATGAAGGTGTTGTCATGACTTCATCCTTCCTTTTCCCAGGGGGAGGAGGGAGGCAGATAGTGAGCTGGGCTGTATAGAGGGTAACAACTTGCTGTACTTCTGGGCAGCTGGGTTGAACTGTGGCCAGGTAAGGACCTGGATGGGATACCCATAGGACACCCCACAAGGTGTGATGACTGTATGCCAGGAGAGGACCTGAATTTGGTCACTTTTGTAAGAGTCTAGCTTTTGGAGAAGTTCAGTTTGGCTGCACCTATACACCAGGAAGAATACTGGAGTGTGGAATAGACCACAGTGTGTACCAACATAACAGCCACATGACTTGTCATTACAGTAGCAATGTAAGGCCTTTGGCCTGGCTGACCATTCTGCAAGCACTTTTGAAGGGCAAGGCTACTGTGTTATGCACATAGAAGAGACTGCTGCATTACTCTTGGGAGATTTAGTGTGAATAAGATGCAGCTGAACTGCAAAACATTTTCCTATCACAGCAGTAAATGACTTTAAAATGCTGAGTGGAAAAGATTAGGTTAATGTACCATTAATGGTCTTAATATACTGCACGTGCTTTATACCTCCCAGACTGACCGACCTGCAAAAAAAGGTCTGTGAGACATCAGAACTTGCTTGTAACCTTGGCATAAAGCCAACACAGTGAATGATTTAATACAATCAGTTTTAATAATATACCAGCACTCAAAATGACTCAAAAACTGGACTACTTCTGAGCAAAATCAGATGACCAGATAAGGACCCTACAAGTGGATTATCAAATCAAAAACTGAACTGGTAGCCCCTCTCTCTCACTCTCTCTCTCTCTCTCTGTCTCTTTCTGTGTGTGTGTATGTGCGTGTGCATGTGTATGTGTGTGTGTGTGTGTGTGTGTGTGTGTGTGTCTCTCTCGATGTTATATATGAGCCCATTTATAAAAAACCTATACGCAGCAGCCAGGTTGTTGGTGAGGCAGTCTAAATTCTGTCACATCACTCTGGGGCCGCAGGAGCTGCACTGGCTGCCGGTCAGGTGGAGGATCCTCTTTAAGGTGGGTCTTCTCATCTTCAAGGCCCTACATGGGTTGGGCCCTGGTTATCTGTCAGACATCTTGACACCTGCTGCATCAGTCTGCTCCCTCTGTTCCTCTTTGAGGGGCCTCCTGATGATTCCCAGGATGAGGCTGAAAACCACCGGTGACAGAGCTTTTCAGTGTCACTGGCCCCATCTTGTGGAATTCACTCCCTCCAGCTGTCTGGGAGTCCCCTTTGGTTGAGGTGTTTGAGGCCAAACTCAAGGCCCACCTGTTCAGTCAGGCTTTCCCTGACCAGATGGGCTGAGTTTGGGAATCTGTCCCGCTTAATTGTCCATCTCCTTTTATTCCAGAATCTATTTTATTTTGCATTTAATGCTGCTGATCTTAATTTATATTTTGTATCGTTTTATGAGGTGATGTAAATTTATTATGCTTTTATTTGTTTTTTTGTACGGTACCCAGAGCCTCCAGGATTGGATACCAGATAAATAAAACTTGCCTTGCCTTGCCTTCTTGTCTACACACTATTTTAAGACTTACACTTATTCTATTAAACATTAAGATACATTCTCCTTCTCCTGTACTGTTGGATTGCAAGAGAAAATCACTTTGGCATTTACTCCTAACATTTGTTTCCTATACTGTTTGTTATTTAAATCTTCTCATATTATAATTTCTGTCTTGCTATTGCCATCATTTCACCCTCACAAGAGTTATAGAAACATGGACAGTGATTGCAGGAAAACACTTGGGGCCAGATTTCCAAAGGCCAAAATATGGTGCAAGGTGCCTGCTCCAAAAAGATTTAATGCAAGTGGCACCTTGTGCCAAATGTTGTGGCAATCCCAATTTTCAAATGCAGGTTGCATCAAAATCAGGATGCCTTGCACTGAAGCCACCCTGCACCACCCCTGCATCAAAAGTGCTGGTGCACCAGGTTGCAAGGGGGCTTGCACCGCAGTGGGGCTGCAGCATCCCCTTATTTAGGATTTTGGAAGCCCTGCCATGGCTTCAACTCGGGACTGAGGTTAGATCAGCCATGAACTGGTCAAACAGCCCTTGTGCCGAGTGTCTGGCATAAGTCACATTGGTGGGGGGATGCATGGCATAGAGCAACCAGACCAGTGGGAGTACCAGTACTGGGTGGAAAGGGCATGGTGGGGTGTGGGAGGAACACTGGTGTTACCAGAGCAAGTAAGCCCTGGACTGTGAAAGAGTGCCGCAGACTGATAATGGGCAGTATGCTGGCATGGACCATGTCCTGGACCTCTGATGCTTCCAACCCTGCCAGCTGACCCACAGCATACATACTCTCTGACATGCTGACTGCCAGACTTCAGGATGGCTTCTGCCAATTGGGATGCCTGTCTCACCTTCCATATCTCTTACAGCACCCCTGGATGTGCATCAGGGCAAGTGGTGCACCCTGGAGTGCATTCCCCACCAAGTGCAGCACCTCATCCCATGATGCCATAGCCTGTCACCCCCTGTCAGGGTGGTTGCACAATGGGGGCAGCTGGCAGGGCTGGTGGCATCAGTGGTCAATGACACAGTCTGTGCCAGCATACTGCCCATTGTCAGTCCATGGCAGTCTTTCACAATCCAGGGCACACCTGCCTCGGTGCAACCAGTGTACCCTCCACAGCCCATCATGCACATGCCACTTACTACTGGTACCCCCGCCAGTACAGCTACTGTGTAACACAAAGCCTCCCATACCAACATCACTGATCTGGACCAGGGTTGTGCCAGGCTGGGGGGGCTTGACAAAGCCCTTTGTCAAACCCCTCCGGTGCACCATAGGTTCGCCACAATACTCTGACTGTGGCAACTCTTGAGACTTTGGTGTGGGGACCCCCTTTGTTCAGGAATTGAGTGCAGAGTCACTGATGCATCCAAAATTTGCTGCAGCTTTGGATCAGCACACCTTGCACCAACCTAGCAGCCTGTTGAAAATCAGGCCGCTAAAGTCCTTCCAGTCCGTGGTCAGATTAGCCCCAGGGTTTTCAAAATGAAATTTATCTACATTTAATGAGCCACTTGTGTGCAAAACTACAACCTATTCTCTTGGTCTAAAAAAACAAGGATCAAAGAATCTTTTAGAATATAAAACCTATTTAATGTTCCTCGTATTTATATTGTAAATTTAAATATCTTAGCACCTACTAATTTGCCTGTTATGTTATTTTATAGCTTCCCAGGTTTGACCATTATTCTTTGGGTTTTGCTTTAACATCAAATTTGCTAACTTCAATTTTTACTGGTGTTCTGTCCTTTAACCCAGCCTTAGCCCAATTGGTTTAATTTAAATGCTTCTCCCACATGATTTCTTGATTACAACAATGCTGCCTTTTTCAAGTGTCTTTAACAAGCACTGCATGTTAATTTTAAAATGCTGACCTGTACTTTTATTCTATTTTATACTGCTTGGTATATCCTTTTTTGCTCATTTTGAGTATACTTTAGCAACATTTTTAAAGTCTGAAACAGTAAAAGTAGTCCTCCTTTTAAGATGGCCTGCCCAGGTTTTCATTAGCATTCAACGCTTTTTTTAAACACGCATTATTTGCCATCACTTTTCTTGTGTTTGGGGTGAAATAGTGTGCTCCTGATAATGCTCCCAGACATTTTTGGACAATAAGTGTTCAAAAACAGCTGAGAATAATGACAAACACCTGAGGAAAGACATATTAAAAATAAAGTTCCTAGTATTTCAAATGTAAAACAAAAGGTGCTGAAGTAAAAGATAAGTTGCAATTTAAAAAGGAATAGAAAGTGTAGGTTAAAATTTGCAGCATAACATACACTACTACTTTAATTTTCTGTTGATGTTATTGATGAATCTTAATTATATGTTTGAAAACTGATAATCTGTTGTAAGCTATACTTTGATAGACTGTAATGTTACCACCGAAGAAATGTCATACCTGTTACAGTGAATCCTTTTATTTTTCTGTACTTACCTGTATACTTACTGTATCATTCATGGTAATGATTACTTAGCAATAAGCATGTTGATGCTGGATTTTGGATCAGACAAATTTCTTATTGTTTGGCAAATTGGACACCAAATAATTATTCTGAACAAAATACGGTCAAGTAAAAGAATTTAAATTTGTTCCAGTTTGTGTGCTCCTTGTTGCTGGCAATATATTATATGCGCCATTATAAAATATCTGCAGGAAATCAGAAGAAAAGAGCATTATAATACAGATATACATGGGTGTACTTTTTACAGTTTATACCTAAGAGACTATTGTAATGCAGACAAATTTACATTTTATATGTTCAGAGTATTAATTTTTATTTACATGACTATCGATAGGCACTTCTTTTCAGAAATTAGCAACACAAAATATGTTAGGCTAGGTTAGATTTCTAGCTATCACGTAGGCCTATGGTATGAAACAATACATATAAAAATCACACCATCCACACATTATCATAAAAACATTTCATAAATTCATATGATTTTGACTATGGTTACCAAGTATAAAAGTATGAATGTGTAAATATGGGAAAATATGAATGTTATTTTAAAAGAAATATGGGCTAGAACAAGAGATATACTTTATATATTAAGAAAAACAGTTGTCCAGTTTAAAATGTGTTGCCAAAATGCATGTCCCTTTACAGAGAGAGCATCTCTGCACTTCAGCTTATATGGTACTTTCCCAAACTCAATGTTTCAGCTTTTAAAATTCATTAGAAAACATATTTTTTTTCAGTATCCTTTTCTAGGGTGTATTACAACAAATGTTCTTGAACCTTCCACAAATCTGTGTAAAATGTCTTTCTGTTCTCAACAGATCTCACAGCATGTTTATTTATGAAATCATTCATTAGTGTTCAAAATTAAAATATTAATGATTTCATAAATGCAAGAAACTTCGCAGTCAGTTTGGACCAGATAGATTATTTATTTATTTTTTAAGACACAATTAAATAAATGCTGTATTATCTGAATTATTTAGCTGACCACCACTGTGAGAAAGTAAAATAAGCCAGACTCTGTTATATTTATTTTTATTTATTTTAGATGTTTTTTTGGCCAGGAAAAGCACATTTAGCCAAAGTTTGTTGCCAGGTGTGACCAATGTGACAATTAAACACAGAAAGCCCAATTCCAGAATGCATGGCATAACTCACAGATGTATGCAAATTGCACCATGCGGCTCTATGCCGGAGACCTTGCATTGTATTCCAAGACAGGCAGGGTCCCCAGCACCTACATCCTATGACTTGTAGCAGCTACAGGCTAGCACCACAGGAGTAGCACAATGGACCTGGGCACCACAAGTCACAGCCCACAAGGAACTGCTCCCCAGAACCCCCCAGCCCAGAACACCACCATATGCACCAGTGGGCATTGGGGGCTGGCCAGGTGGCACAAGCATTTGGGTGGGCACTTGGTGAAATGGACCCCAGGGGTCCCTGACATTAGGGGTTGGGGGGCATGTCTGTGGTGGGGGGAAATGGGGAGTCAAGCAATGGTCATGCCGTGGCACTGTAGAGTGGATCTCTGTCTTTTGGCACAGATGGATGCACCTTAGACCATCTCCCTTTTTGTTTAACTTCACTGCGCCATTGTGGCTTTTGGGATAGCATATGTGGATTATGGCAGGCGCCTTCTTGGAATAGGGTGCAGTTGCTGCCATAACCTACCCTTGTGCCATGCCACTGTGGGTTGCAGGCATAGTGGATGGCATAGCCCACCTTTGGCGCAACCTGCATATGGCATGGCGCAGGTCACAACTTGTAATCGTGACTTGCATAATACATGGTGCAAGTTGCGATTTACATCATGGAATTTGGCATAAATCACTTGCACCATGTGTAATGCATCTTGGAATTGTTCCCCGGGAGATTAAGGCCCTGTACACATCAGGCTAGTTAAAACTTTTTAAGGTGCTTAAAACATTTTAACTAGTGCAAACACAGTGCCTGTCCGCATTTAAGCACGGTTTCAAAGTGTGTTAAGAAACCGTGCTTAAACCCTGCTGCAAGCTAGTCTCAAGTCCATTTTTAAAAATGGTTTGAATGAGGAAAGCGTGTTACCTTATGGTGTGGACAGGCATGCGATTCTCAGTCTGTTATGGTGCTATGTTAAGAGCTTCAGTCCTCCAGTCTCACCAGAAAGTTCCTGTCAAGCAATCCAATAGTGCAGCTGTAGTGAGGCTGTAGAGCATTGACATACAACACAGCGGCTAGCGGCAGGAAATTAAAGTGCTCATGGAGGTTGACAGATGAACTGTCTGCAGCAGTTACCAGGATTTATTACATTTTAACCAGACACACTCAGCCTGTGTGGTGAACACTTATTCATTACCTAATTAGTGCTAGTGCTTCCCCACATAGTGCCCTTCCAGCTGATTATAGCGTGACTGTGGCATGTCATAATGACTGACCATTCTGCAAGCTGGACAGGGGATGCCACTAAACTCATAACTGAATACTGGTCCCAGGAGTAGGTTCAGGAGGAGCTGGCCAACTATCGCAGAAACACCAAGATTTATCAGAAAATAGCAGACTTCCTATTAGAGAAAGGCATAGAAAGATCTGCAAAACAATGCAGGGAAAAGATAAAGCAGCTGAAAGTGAAATACCATAAAGTTAAAGACAACAACTGGTGATCTGGTGGCAAGAGGATCATCTGCCCATTTTTTGATGAACTGGACAGAATTCTTGATACTCGGCTAACCTCAAACCCTGCATTTGTCCTTGAGGAAGCTTCTGTTGAGCCACCATGCCCACCTATTGAAGAAGAGTACCCAGATCCAGAACCCCTACAGTCAGGTATATGCAATATGATGTCACACATGTATCCCATTATTCATGATCACTGTAGTCTCTCCACCCACACCCTGCAGTCACAGAAGTGTCTGTGTAATGTAGCGTCTCTGTGGTGGAATCAGTATACATGATGTGCATTACTTTGTCTGCACAAACTCTTCTCCATATCTGCATATGCTGCCTTTGATGACATAACATAGTTATATTGTCACTGTGTCTGGAGACGGTGGTGCTGGAGGGGGTGGTGAAGTGCACAGAAAGCATCTCCACATGGAACTGCATTACCTGGCACTTAGCATACAGCTGTCATCAGACATGTTCACATTAATTTACATTACAAAATGTGATTTGTTTTGTAGACCATGAGGGTTGCCAGGACTCATCAGTGGAAGAGTCTTCTGCTACCGTCCATGACCCATCTGATGATACCCTAGATACATTAGAAGAAGAAGAACCTGGATACAGCCATGCAGCACCACCATCAGATCTGTCGTCTGGGAAGAGAACCTGCAGCACTGAGCCTCTTTTCAATATACGAAAGAAAAAGAGACTGACAAAAGTGCATGAGATAGTTGAGTTCGCGTTTGACCCAACACATAAAATGTTGATTGAGCAGCACAATCAGATGTTGCAACAAGAGAAAGTAATGGCTAGGGAAGATAGAGAGATGGAGGAGCGGCTAAGAACACGGGAGATGGAACATACTGCAACATTGTTCCATAGCATTATGGCAACGTTTGCACCTCTGGTTGCACAGCGACCAATGCAGATGCAAGTTGCAGCTGCCACGGTCCATGCCAACGCCATGCAAGCACCATCCCCTTTCACTGTAATGATCTCTGGAAATACTTCTGCTGGCCATCCTTTTAACAGTAGAGGGGTACTGTATCAGCAACCAAATGTCATGCAGGACAGTCAACCTGTCAACAATAATATGACTCCCACTCATGAAAAGTTGGTTATGTGGGCAGTACTGTTTCCCAACATACTGCTACTGATGAATGTAGACCAAACAGTACTCATGTGCAATCATACAGAGAGCAACTGAATTCTGATGATTTCACATGGACAAGTCTGTGACATATCAACTGTTATGCTGCATAAAACAGCAAAGACAGTGTGTGCAACTGATGAGCAGATCCATGTTGTGTGCTCTTCATGTACACACATGTGGTTATATTTGTGTTTGCTGTTTCATGGACCTGACAGTGTTTTTACTCACCCCTTACCAGGTTCACCTGGCTGAATTCAAATATGTTACAGCACCACTTGTCATTTCCCATGTGCCACTGTTTGTTATGGCCAATAAACACACGTGTTTCACTTGTTAAGATGAAATGCATCAATAATTGTTTGTGCTGCTGTTGTCAAAGGCACAGTTTCACATGACCAATAATAGGAGTTCATCATTTAATAAGCAGTTTAAAGACAGAAAACTTGCAACAAACTTTAGTGCTGTCACATAACATCAAAACTGCTAAGAATTGTTACAAATCAATTTAATAATATAGAAATGGTCACTATTGTTGAAATAATGAAATGCTACTTGCACAGATCTATGTTCGGTACTGCTGTTTCTTTGTATTGTTACCGCCAAGTTTTTTCATTGAACGGTACATATTTTTAAAGACCATTTTAAGTGTCAGTTATGAATTAAATATACACAGTTCACAACAGGTTTTTAATCTGCTACTTGCAGAAATACAACTTCTCATTGAATTACTGTTGTTCCTTTTCATGGGACGACAACATTTGTTATAGAACAGTAACAATGTTTGTTTGCCAATAAAAGTAAATATTTTTAATGAAACAAACTGCTTCATACTTTCTACTGCATATATATCATAACTGCATTATGAACACACATTACAAATATTGGCTGTGTGACACAGCATCGGCAAGGTTACTATTGGTGCACTGAGCTTACTGCCTTACTGCATTTACTGGAGTGTGAGTAACCATGACATTATCCACCTCAGCAATATGTTACTGCACATGTGGCATTGTAACAAAATAAGCACACAGGGCAACATGGATCAAGAGTGCCTGTCTTGTTTGAGATGCAACTGTTGCATCATATGCCTGATGTTCAATGTCGGGTTGAGGAACAACACTACCATCTGTGTCAGCCAACCCACCCAGAGTCGAACAACTCCCCCTTACCTCACATATATTGTGCAGCACGCAGCATGCAGCAATAATATATGGTATGTTCTCCAGGCTGAACTCGCTTCTTTTTAGCAGACAACGCCATCTGCCTTTAAGTCTCCCAAAGGCACATTCAACAACCATACGTGTCTTACTCAGCCTGTAATTAAAGTTCCTCTTATCGGGGTCTGTATAATCAGCATATGGCTTCACAAGCCATGGTAGGAGGGGATATGCAGGATCGCCCAGAATCTAAGCAGGCACCATCACACCATTTATTTCCCGATCACTGTTTGGAAAAAGATCACCATGCTGCCCTCTACAATACAGGTCACTGTTTGTAAGTATTGTAGCATCATGAACTTTACCAGCCCAACCAACATTTATGTCAATGACTTTGTAACAGTAATCAACAACCGCCTGCATCACCATGGAATAGTAGCACTTCCAGTTGTAGTATTCTGTTGCATTACCAGGTGGGCATTAAATGGGAAAATGAGTGCCATCAACAGCACCAACGCATTGAGGAAAACCTCATTCTTTATCAAAACCTGCCATTATTTCATCTAGGTTTTGAATGACAATCACTTTGGGTAGGAGGACTTGCACAGTGGCATGACACACTTCATTTATGATCTCACCCACGGTGGAGCGTCCAACCCCAAACAGATGTCAGAGTGTACGGTACTCATTTGTTGCTAGCCGCCATAGGGTGATCCCAACACACTTAATAACTGGCACTGCTTGCCAAAATCTTGTATTGCTATGTGCAATGTAAGGTGATGGCTCATCACATAGCAATGTGAATGTCCCTTTACTGAGATGGAAGTTACATATCCACTGCTCATCATCCCAATGGGTCAAGACAACAAGATGAGGAATGATTAACACACCATACACGCCTATGTAGGGAATTTGAGACATACCCAGCAGTCAGAATATGCTGCATGACAGCTAGCGATTTAATAATGTGCTGCCGTCTCATTCTGGAACATGCTGTGCTGAGCAGAGATCTCTGCCTCATCTCATAAGTTCTCCTCTCCAGAGCAAGTGCTGACAGAGTCTGATGAACTGCCAGCAAGCATAATATCGGAGTATACATGTCCCCACTGCAGAACTCCATGTCTAAATAAAATGATCACCAAGGTGATACTTGACGTGGATCATGTGACAGGGTCAACTGCTTGCTAGGACAGGCTGTCACAATTTAGCATTCAGCAGTTTTTTTGCCATGTGCAATGCTGTAGCACAAATTAGCACACAGTACAGATGCACTAAAGAGCAAAGACACACTCCAGTTAAAACACTTCCTGAATGGCAGTTTGCGTTGTTTGTTTATATTACTGCCGAGATGCAGGCTGGGAGTAACATAGATGCATCCTGGGTTGAACCCCCCAACATAACCGTGCTACAATCGCAGAGGATTGCCGGGTTTAAAAACGTTACTCGCTGCTGATGCAGATGGGAGTTAACCAAGTTACAATCGAGTTCAAACTTGGTGAACAATAATGTGGATGGGCTGTTGTGGAGAGTTTGAAAATGTTTTTAAAACATTATTTAAAATGGTACAAATCTTCGGCTGTAATGTGTACAGGGCCTTAATGACTTGTTCAAGGTCTTATAGTATGCAAATGTGATTGAGGGTCTACTGGGCCTGCAGATTCATAGCTCACTGCTTTTACCACTAGGATATGAAATACATGCTTATAACTGCTGTGTGGGGTTTTCTTAGTAAGTAATAATGACTGAGAACCCAGTCATTTCCAAAGCATTAACAAATGGTTGGGAAAATGGGTGGCTGAGGTGTAGCTTTGGGCCACCTCCATCTAGGTGGCCATTAATCCAAGGACATTACTGGCTTTGCAGTTGTTATTGTGATTATAGATCTAATTGCAATAACAACACTCAATTTTTACAGTTTTCTTTTACTTACAGTACTTATGCGTTTTGAGCAGCATGGAGTGAGCAGCACGGCAAAAGTACATCTTCCATTTAAGATGTGGCATGCCACACTGCATCAGCTGACAGCTGGATCAGTCATTTGTAAGACATTAACGATCAATCAATTGGTCAATCAGGAGCCTCACAAGGACCATGAATATTTAATTAAACTTACAATACATGTTAACATACCCACATGGGCTCACATGTGTTCTCAGGGTACGAAAACTATGAACTGAAGATAAACATTTCTGATACCTTATGAATGTCACTGAGACCACTCTGACAACTTATCAACTGTGGACAGAACTTGTCAAACTCCGTTATACACGGCCATATATAATGACACATGTATAATGGAGTTTGATTAAGCAACTTATCAAAAACTTTTAAATTGTCTCTGATGCCAGCACTACTGGTTCCTCACACAGTCAGCTTGTGCTGTCAACTCAATTCTGCTAGCCTCTGAGAAACTGATGAGCAGGAATTTGGATTACCTGCGGCTCAACAAACACACATTTCTCACAGAAAACAATACTTAGCAGTGGACTAACAACATTTTTCTACTAGTTTCTCTGCTTCAGCAACCCCAGCATCAGACTTTATACACCAGTTCAGCAGCTTAATATTGAACACTAGAAGAGCCCCTGGATGCTGTATGATATGGACTCCAACTAGATCAAAGGTAAAATCAACATTAAAAGATATAACTAATCATCTTTTGTTAATACACTTAACAAATCTACTAATAAACATCCGTTTAGTTGCAATCCACACTAAAACCACACTTTTCTCTCACTCCCTTAGGTCACATATGCCAGCACATCTGATGTTAAACATCAAAGACACAGGAAAAAAAATAAGTGTGCACATACAAAAAAAATTGGTTTCTTGCTTCCAAAAGGACTGTTGTCCTTTACAGACTTGTTAAATATGTTATTTAATGCAGTTCTCTTAAATAGTTAAATATTTTTTTTGCTAGTTGCCAAAACTGGCTTGACATCAGTGGTGGTGGTGGGGGAAGTGGGAATGTACTGGACAGTCAAATGAACAAAGCCTTAAAATTTTAAAACTGCAGAAGTGTACATATTTTATTTTTTTTCATCAATGAAATGTTAACAATTATTCTTTCAGATTTTCACTAAAAATTACTTCAGAATGACAGTCAGTTTTTATTATGAAAAATAAAACATGGAGAAGTGTGTCAGCTCAGATTTTATGCACACCTTCAGTGTGCAATGCCTAGATAAACCCCTCAAGCTTCACTCTCAGGGTTTATGAGGCCTCACACACCTCAAGTGAGCATAAAATCCTCATTACGCACACTTGTCCATGCATTATTCTATATATAGTGTACAGAGACAGCTGGTTCTGTATGGATTTCCATCTTTTCTAGAATGTTGTTGTACTACAGTACAATGGTCATAGAATGGACGTGTGTTATCAATGCTCACGTGCCTAACTGGTGCCTCATGACAGCTGAATACAACTGCACAGTCATCAAAGTCAAATCCCAACTGAATTGATGAGATGGCTTTGGCAGTGTTTTCAAAGAACTGTAGTGAGTGCCAGGAAAAAAACTTTCTTCTCTAACATGGGCATGGACTTCACTTATTAACAAACAGTTTTCCTTTTAAAATAGACAGTTTTTATGTTAAGCGAAAAAAAAATGTTGTTTGATTTGAGAGTGAAAAATGGTTTCATTGTGTTAGAACATCCACGAACAGGATGAGAGTTTCAGTATTCAATGAATTTTAACAGTAAAAAGCAACTTTTAATTGCAATCATAGTCTTGAAATTTATTTCAAGCAGGATATTTCTTGCTCTATACACTATAAAAAATATTGTTCGGGCAAATCCATTCTCAACCAGTCTGTGCTGCCATACCAAGGTTCAGATTCTATTGACCTCTCAAAACCTTACTCTCGAGATCAATTGGAATCTGAACCTCTTGGTGACAGGATGGCTGTGCATGGCTGCCCAACCAGTATTCTCAATATTGAGCAAAGCTAATCAAGATTCAATAGCATATTAGAAATGCAACCCCTCCTCCCCACCCAATGTGCCCATTAAAACACGATATACTCTTTGCAGAATAAGTGTTTCTCATGCACAGGGAAGGTGTGCTCTGACTGATTGAAAGTGCTCCCCTGTGCTATACCAAAGAATAAAATAAAAAAATTAAAAATTAAAAAAATTAAAAATATAACATTCACTTATGCTGTTTGGGCATGAAGACCACAAACAAAGCTGTGCTATTTCTTTTGTTAAGTTATTTTTCAATAAGTAACATCAACTTTCCATGTAGAAAACAGATTAGTAATTACTTGCATTTTGAAGAGAGAGCTATTTTTAGTACTTTAGAAATTAATGGAACACCTCTCTGCACTGCTAAAATCTTACATTTGAAGCCCCCACATAAGACCCATACTATACACAGGATAGGAGATCCTGCAGTTCTTAATACTGATTGGCTGAAAGTGATTTACAATAACATTAAACATAGTTGCTGTAAATGTCAGTTTTGCACCTTTAATTTTCATTTATTCATTTTATTTATACTTGCTCTTTAAAGAGCTGCTTTTCTCACAATTGGATTTTAGCAAAAACAACTTTTGGACACATTTCAGTTTACAGTTTCCATAGTCACTGTACTTGTATTATCATTTTTCATAGTGTAAGGTTACTGCTCATTGTGTACGGAAATTCATACAGTCCAACACTCCACTGTGCCACAGCTGTAATGTCAAATATTTTGCACAACAGCTTTCAGAAGCTGTACCATCATTCTGAAATCACAGTTGTGGCACAGTGAAGAAGTCATTCATCACACAGCACATTCAAGCCACAACACTTCAGTTTCCATAGTGGATTTCAATACAGATAAGGTGCAGCAGTGGCAGTATTTTTGAACCATAAACTATACAAAATAGAATATGGACATCCAAACACAACCCGGCATGTGTTTCATCTCAGGACTGAGGTGACAACATGGACCTTTTGTCTTGAGCTTCGCTCTTGAGGTCCCTAATGTTATCTAAACCTCTTGAGAAAAACATTGCCTTATTGTGCATGGCTGCACACACACTGTTCTACATCATGCCTATGCACATCACATGAAGACAGGATCACTGTCCCCAAGACTTCATTTGCTCTGGCTGCTTGTCTACACCTCACATCACCATCCCATATTTATGACATCATAATAATCTCTACAGCAACTGACTGATGTCACAAGCAGAAGACAGTGACATCAGGTGTAAGCAAGCAGCCAGAGCACATGAAATCTAGCAGACAGCATTCCTCTTTTCATATTAATAGACATAAAAGAGAGGAAGCTAAATGCAGACAATTAAAAAGAAGCTAAAATATCACAAAATAAATTCAGTTTTTTCAAAGTTTCCCCATCATGTAAAAGTTCTTTAAACACTTTGAATGGTTCAAAATACAAATGCATGATAGTTACCATATCATATGCTTACTAGAGTTCTAATTTATTTATATGTCATTTTTGACCAGGAAAGGCAAACTGAGCTGTGACAGCTCGTTCACTGGTTCATCTTGGGAAGCAGGTTATATGCACCTGCTTTGTTTATTTATTTATTTATTTAAGAGTTTTACCAGGAAAACATACTGAGCAGGGTACCACTCGATTCCAGATGCGCCCTGGGGGTGTGGGGATAGGGAGGATACATATTACAATACATTTTTGATACATTCATATGACCAGCATTGATAACAGCATTCTTATATGCAGATTAGCTGATGGAATGATTGTTGATGGAATGTTGGCCAGGACACTTGGACAGCTACCAGGGATGAAGGGACCACAGTAAAATGTCTCATCTGAAGGATAGCAGCTCAACAGTGCTGCCCCCATCCCAAGTGCTACTCTACAATGACTAGTTCCTGGTGTTGGGACAAGAGTCTGTGACCTTCCAATCTTTCAGCCCCAGAGATGAGCATGCACCTAACATAGAAACATAGAAACATAGAATTTGATGGCAGATGAGGACCACTTGGCCCACCTAGTCTGCCCATTTTCCTACCTAACAGATAAGCTACAGATCCAAGTTAACCTAATGAGTCTCTGTTCTTTATCTTACTTTAGTTTGTTAGGGACTGAATGCTTCAGCACCCAGATTTCAGCTATTGCATCACATACTGTAAATAATGAATTAGAAGTTACAAAGATATGGAGTTGGTCACATGAATTTATAGTAAGAAAAAGATCACCAACCCATTGTGTACTTTTTCCAACTAAGTGGAAGCACCCTGCCTACCACACATTCTCCCTGGTTTATACTTACATGGAAAAGTTCTAAATTTACCATGAATAGCATGTAAAAAGAGTAAATGATATATCACGAATAAGCTTGGAAAATAGGCTTTCTTAAGTAATATCAGGTTTTTTGTTTGAACAGACACATAGTTAACCATTTATGTGATTAGAAAAAAGTATTGCAATGAATTGATCTGTGAAATGAACAACTATATACAGAAAAATGAATAACCTTTACCTGCTTTGTCTGTTCTTGGTAGATTGCTTCTTAAATCTTATCTGCAAAACTGCAAACTGAACCTTTTTTCAGCTCTGTGGGAGTTGTTTTTATAAGCAGCTCTCCCCCCATACCCACCCCCACCACCATCACCACCATCTCTGTTCTGTTTATCCAGTGAAAAGAAGACACCTGAGCACTAATTAACCATTTACAGGAAAACACGGTCATTTCTAAAGGCATGCAAAGCAATGGTTCCCAGTCTGTGACAAGCTGTAGCTATAGCCATTATGCCTTCAGTGTCCAATATGCTTTCAGTGTTTATGCCCTAGACATGGCTGTCCAATCTTTCAGGAGCAGATCAGCTTTCTACCATTTGCAGTTATTAATGGTCCCGGTGAGATGTAACATCTCATTTTTTGATCATGCCTGTCTTTCTTGCCCTGTATTTGATTTGAGCATGTTTTATGAAGATGATTGATCCAAAGCAAATTAAGGACAGTGTCCTGCACCCAGTGCCTATAACAATGATACATTTAATAAGATCTGTAGTGCCCATCTATGAAAAACACTAGGATAGAATCATGGATGGGATCTAACTGTACTGATTGTCTAAGCCATGTTATGCTGATTCTACATGCTGTTGATTTTACTATGCATTTTGCATTCTTTATGTTGCTAAGTTGGAGGATATTATTGTAACCTGTAAATTGTGTACATTCCATTACTCTAATTCAAGAAGAGTGTTATTTGTACTTGTAGTTGTTTAATACAATGTGTGTTTCCCATGATGTGATAATTGCTTGTTGCATGTACTTGTGTAAATTCCTCTGTAACCCTCTATGTCTGGTCACAACTAAAATTAGCCTTCAAGTCTTCTGCTTGCTAACATGATAAAATATGTTTAAATAAAAATAAATAGACACATAGATAGATAGATAGATAGATAGATAGATAGATAGATAGATAGATAGATAGATAGATGGAAAGAAATGTAACAGGTAGTGTGGGGGAAACTAGCTCAGGAGATTAGTCTTGTGGCTGAGTAGATTCAGGATGGGCTTTGTGCCTTCTAAACAAGTGCACTATAAAAGACTCTCTTGTCCAGAATAACACAGCACACCTGTGCCCCAGTGAGTGAGTGGAACAGTGAAGGCATAGAACAGGTACTGGTGTCTTAGGCATCAGCAGGCATCCACAGGAGCCCACAGGGAAGCAGGGGGCTCTGCCAGTCTGCTGAGGTAAGGTACCTGGTTACTTCTATTGTTACACTCACTGCAGGGAAAGGGTATAAGGCAGGCCACTAGTGGGAATAGGAGGGACGCCCTATCTAGGGTAACTTGAAATAAGGTTTCTAGTGCAGCACTAAGGAGAAAGATCTAAAATTAGTAAAGAAGCAGAAGGGAGCAGGAAAGAATTTAAAAAAGATAGTAAACAAGAAAGCAGGGGTAAAAGAGAAAGTTAGAAGACACCCAATCTGGGGTAGGGTGACACAGAAAAGACTCCTAGGAGGTTCAAAGGGATAGAACCAAATATAGGGGCAGGGTGTAGTAAGGAGCAAGAGGAAGAACATTAGCCAGAAATGGGAGTGGTGCAGTGCAGTGCAGTGGGTATAGAGCAGCAATCTTTAGGGAGACATTCTGGAGACCAAGATGCTGCCCCATATGTATGCACCTCTCTGGGTTGACAGAGGAGGTTACTAGACTCCAGGCCGAGCTGATCAGCATCCAGATGGCCTTGTCCCTTACCTAGGGGCCACCAAATATACTGCCAAAGCCTCAGATAATGCATTGGAAAAAGAGGACTGGCTACACTGCATGGGATCTGGGAGGGTGAGGGTAGTAGGTCAGGGGCACATTCCTCCACCAGTGATACAATATCATTCCTTTACTGTTCTGCAAGCATGGAACTTTTGGGAGGTGGTACTTATAGTAGTAGCGGGGAGGATGTAGGGGTCCCCCAAAGGGAAAACTGCAAGGTGAGTGGCAGAGGATCCCAGCAGAAGCAACTTCTGGTGAGGGACTCCATCATTAGGGGTATTGATTTAGGATCTTGGGAAGGGGATTGAGAGGGAGATTAGGTACCTATCTGGCACCACAACTCAGAGGGACGGTCATTGGATTCTAATGCTTGCTAGCTGTCAGGGTTCGGAGGGGGCTGGATGTCATTTTCCAGCTGGGGACTAACAACCTAGCTATGGATGCAGCTGCAGTTGTTAAGGGGGAGATCAGGGATCTGGGGACAGGACTAAATCAGGTAATGCACATGGTGGCCTTCACCAAGGTACTAGCTGTATACCTCTGATGGGAGCATTGGGAACTCCACATCAGGAGCTTCAATTTGTGATTCAACAAATGGTGCAGAAAGGAGGGTTTTGGCAACACTGGGGACTGGGAACCAATGTGAGAGAATGGAGGCTTGTACAAAAGTGATGGCCTGGATATGAACATATGAACATATAAAAATCGCCAGCAGAAAAAGGTCTTTATGATATACTAAATCTGCTCAATGGTGCAGCTAGTAGCCCTTATTCTGCAGCTGCCCCTCCCTCCATTACCTCTCCTCCCTTGACCCTCCTTCTTGCTCTGTCCCATCTCCTACTGAAGCTGCCCACTGTTCTACTATATACCACCTCTGCCGGCAACATGTTCCACCTGGCCACCACCCTCTTCATGAAAAGGTGTCTTCTCATCTCCCTCCTGAACCTTCCCTCCTCCAATCTCATATCATGGCCTCGGGTGTCCCTCCCCTCCCTTAGTTTGAAAAGCCCCTCTGTACAAGACTTGTTTATTTCCTTCATGTACTTGAAGGTTTCAATCATATCTCCCCTCTCCCTCCTCTCCTCCAGCAAGTACATGTTCAATACCCTCAGCCTACTCTCATAAGGTAAGTCCCCCAGACCCTTGATCATCTTTGTCACCCTGCACTGCACCCCCTCCAGTAACCTAATGTCCCTCTTCAGGTACAGCTGCCAGTACTGCATGCAGTACTCCAGGTGGGGTCTAACCAGTGATCTATACAATAGCAGAATCACCGTCTTCCTCCTTGAGGATATACTTGTAGCAATAAGCAATACAGCCCAGCATCCTGTTGGCAATTGCACCCACCTTTCTACATTGAGCCGAGCTTTTCATTGCTCCTGTAATGAGCACCCCCAGATTTTTCTTCTCCTCAGTCACAGCTAGCTGCTCAATCCCCAGTAGGTAGCTCCTCTTTGGGTTTTTTGCCTCAAAATGCAGCACCTTGCATTTTTTGGCATTGAACCCCAGCTGCCAAGTGTCTGACCAGGTCTTCAGTTTTGAGAGATCCTCCTGCAACCACTGATTTTGCTCTTGATGCCCGCCGAAATGTCTGCAATGAATATATCCCAAACAACACTGGTCCCAACACCGAGCCCTGCAGAACTCCATTTGTCACCACCCTTGGGGATGACAGCTTCCCATCCACCTCTACTCTCTGCTGTCTGGCTTGCAGCCAGTTCACTACCCAGCCCACCATCTTTGCACCAACCCCTGTATCTTGTAGCTTACTTCCCAATCTCCCATGTGGCACCGAATTGAATGCCTTACTGAAGTCCAGGTACAGGACATCTACTGCATGGCCCTTGTCCAGTTGTCTAGTTACCCAGTCATAGTAATCCACCAGGTTGATCTGGCAGGATCTGCCAGTGACAAAGCCATGCTGTATATAGTCCTGCAGTCCATGGGCTTCCAGAAGGGTCTCCAGCCTCTCCTTGAGGATTGTCTCCATCAGCTTACCCAAGATGGATGTGAGGCTCACTAGTCTATAGTTCCCTGGTTCATCCTTGGGGCAACTCTTGTGGAGAGGTAAAACATGAGCCATCCTCCAATCCTAAGGTACACACCCTGAATCCAGTGAGGCACTGAATAGGTCTGCCAAATGCCCCACTAAGATCTCTGCCAGTTTCTTCAGGACCCTGAGATGAATACCATTTATCCATGGCGCCTTGTCCACCCTCAGTGCCCTCAAGTCCTCCAGCACCCGATCCCCTGTTATTTCCCTGTCCGTCACCCCTTCTCCCTCCCCCTCTGTTCCTGACCTCAAACCCTCCTTGGGTATCTTCTCCCCTTTTCTGCAGTAAATACCAAGCAGAAGTAGTCATTTAACACTTTTGCCTTTTCACCCCCTGCTTCCACCAAACCTCTGACCTTCTTAATCCTTACTATATTGTCCTTACAGCTCCTTTTCTCCCTAATGTACCTGAATAATTTCTTCTCCCCCTCTTTAATGTCTTGTGCCAGCCTGAGCTCCTTTGATGCCTTGGCTGCCCTTACTGCCCTTGTCACCTCCTTTGTTTCCTTCAGGTACTCCTCCCTGTCCTCCCCACTCCTTGTTCTTTTGTACTTCCTGAATGCATCTCTTTTCTTCCTTACCTTATCTATGACACCTTTGCACACCCAGATAGGTTTCTTTGCTCTCACTTTCTTACTTTTGATCTTGCTTCAGGTTTTAGTTGCATCCACTACCCCCTGTTTTATGAGCTCCAACCTCTTATTACTGTCCATGCTAGGTTGAATTTTGACCAGGTACTTTTTTACTACTTCTCCATCCTCTTGAAGTTGGCACTCCAAAAGTCCAATACCCTTGTTTCAGATATTAATCCTTCTTTACCCAAATTCAATGTGAACCATACTGATTGGTGGTCGCTCCCCACCAGTGGTTCTTCCACCATTAGGTCCCTCACAAAGTCCCCATTTGACAACACGAGGTCGAGGGTGTTCCCTAACCTGGTTGGTTCATTGACCATCTGCATCAGGAGGTTGTCCTGGTAGGTGTCCAGCAATACCTGCTCCCGTCTATTGTTTGTGGCTGGGGTACTCCAATCCACCCCCGGCAGGTTGAAGTCCCCTACAATCACCACACTCCCCTTTCTACAGGTCCTCCTGATCTGTCCTGCTAGTTCCCTGTCCAATTCTTCTGACTGGGAAGGGTGGTCTATACACCACTTGCATCCTGAGAGTTCTATTCCTGGAGTCTTGAATTTGCATCCATAGTGCCTTCGTCCTGCCCTCCTCCCATACACACTTAAGTCCTTCCCTCACATATAGTGCCACTCCCCCCTTTCCCCTTTACGCTATCTCTGTGGAATAACCTGTATCCAGGTACTGCCAGGTCCCAGTCATGATACTGGGTGGCCCATGATTTGGTAATGCCCACCATGTCCACCTCCTCCTCCACCATGATGGTCTGAAGCTCTGCTGTTTTATTCCCCAGGATTCTAGCATTCAATGTGACCACCTTCCACCCTCTTATCTCTTCCATTCCTTACTAACATCCTCCCTAGTACTTGCCCTTAATCCCTTGTCTGTTATGGGGGGTAAGCTCATCTGTCCTCCCAACCTGTGGCCTCTGCATGCCTCTTGTCCACTTGCCACCCCCCGCTCCTAGTTTAAATACCCACCATCATCTATGTAATCCCTTCATCCCTTTTTTAACACTCTCTTGCCCTCCTCACTTAAGTGTAGTCTGTCCTTCGAGTAAAGACTACTGTTTTCCCATGTCCTTCCCCACACACCCCCACCAGCCCATATCCCCTGGCCTGACACCAAGTTCCTAGTCATTTATTAAATTTCTCTATTTATGTTTTCTTGCAGTGCTCGCCCTGGGACCAGGAAGTATCTCTGAGATTATTACTGATCTCCCTGCCCCCTCATATACTGGTCCTAATTCCTCAAACCTCTTCTGAAATATGTCTACCATCCCACCAGCCAGGTCATTTGTCCCCAAATGCAGAATTAAATGAGTTTTTTCCCTACCCCTTCTAGCATACTTCAAGACAGATTGCCCCACCCTTTCTGCTGTCATTGCTGGCATGGCCTCCAGTCATATGGTACTATGCTTCTCAAGTTCTCTCCCTTGCTACCCCACCTGACTCCCTGTAGTATTGAGTCCCCCAGCACTAAGATTCCACCCTGTTTTTCCAACTGCTTGTTCCCCTTCCTCCACTGCCCCTCGACACCGCTTCTTCCTCCTGAACATTAGTTCCCTCTTCTGCCCCTTTTATGATTCCCCCATCCATACTCTCCCCATCCCACTTTCATCCTGGGTACCCTCAGTTATACCTCCAAGCTCATCCCCTTCCCTTCCTCCTTTTCTTCCTGCACTGTGTACTGTTTTTCTGAAGACCCTTTTCCTAGACCTACTTCTACCTTCCTCATGCTAGTGCTCCCCCCTTCCGACTCCCAGTCCATCACCCCTTCCCCTCCTCCCCCCCAGCCTGTTTCTCCTCCCTTCCACTTTCATCTACCCAGCTACCTTGGTTCCCCTGGTTCACTGGACTGGGTCTCCCCGGCACAGGGTCTCCTGCTCCTTCTCCAACCTTTTCCCTCTCCTCCCCCTGTTTGCTTAAGCTGCCCTCCCTCTTCAGCTCCCCTCCTATCACCTCACACTGTTGTACCATAACTCAACACTGCCCTTCTCACCTGCCTCATTTCCTCTTGCAGGCTCATGATCTCTTTTTTAAGCCTTCCTATTTGATTGCACACAAAGCATCCCAATACTCTCCATACAACTTTAAGAAAAATTAGTGCTCCACAGTTGTTGCTGCCCACCACCCTTCCCATTTCTCTATTTGCCCACCAGTGACCCCCCATTATACTCGATGAAGGAACCCTCTTCCTCCCCCAAGCCTCCTCCTCCCCTCCTCTACCATTTCTAAACATGTTCCTCCCAGTTTCTAATTCCCTTCCCTCCTGCACTAAATTAGATGGTTGGGCAGCTTACTTTAAACCCTCACCCCCCCCATTCCCACTTAAAGCTGTTGAAGCTTAAAGATCAACCCCCTTATAACTGTTCTGCCACCTTTTAACAGTCCTTCCCCCTTTTCACAACTAGAGCATGTTTAAAAACTAAAATATGCCTTCCTATGTAAAACCTTGGTTTGCCCCATAAATGAAACAAAGCCTACTGAGCAGCTTCCCTTTAAGAGTGCTGTTCCCCCTTTCACAACTAGAGCTTGTTAAAAACTAAATTAAGCCTATCTAAGTTCAACCTAGTTTGCCCCCAAAAACCAAACCAAGCCTACCCACAATTGTGCCATATGTCTACCTAATAGAGTTTTGATATTTTCCTCTGTGTCCCCCCTTATTGACTACTCCTTCTGTTTTGTAGTGGGGTACTTCCCTGACACAAGTATCTAGATGTGTTGCAGTATATCCCACTGCTTTATATCTGAGCAGAATGTTGCAGTTTGTCACCTGAGTGTGCATCTATAAAGCAGGACTACCACAGGGTAGGTGGGGAATGGGGAGGGAGGTGGGCCTAATCCCCAGAGGGCTGTGGGAATCAATCAGCCACCAGCTCCTGTGTTCTCTCCCTCAGCTCCTTCACCTGCTCCCAATGGCTTCACCAATAACAAGAGAAACCCTCCACAACAGCTCCTGGAACCAAGAAAGAAGACAACCCTCTACCACAAAAAAGGTACAGTGCTGAGTAAATGTTGATCTGCAGTTCCTGTGTGCCTCATGCTGCAGCTCTGATCCATCTGCCCTCAGCCAAACAGAACCTGACATTCTCCTTCTTTCCTCTCCATAGTGTTAGTAGCTGCAAAAAAAGGAAGAAAAGAAAAAAAGAAAATCTGTGCCGTAGGAGCACAGTCAAGTCCTCTGGCCCCCTTCCAGATCCACTGGCCAGACCAATATAGGTGAGCAACTGCAGTCCTCAGTGGACAGCTTAAATGTTACTTTTGATGACCATTTACATTAGATAAGGGGGTGCTAGAAGGACAGCAGGAGGGATATACTGCCCCCCAAAAAAATGAAACAGGAGAGAAGCAGAACCTGAGAGTAGAAAATGGTAGCACTTTACAATGGTGACTGAAATTGGGCAACTCGGTTTTGAGTGACTAAGTTTCAGTGCCTGTGATGTGAGCTACCCTGAAAGGGAAGCGAGGAGTGGTTATAGCACCAAAGGACAAGTAAAAACAGATATACTAGGAGGGTAAAGGACTGAAAGAGGAGGGTTCAGGAAGGAGATGGTACGTGGGGTGTAGTGAGTGTGGTGATGTGCTGCCAAGCCACCATTCTGGTGTGGTGGTGAGGGTGGCAGGCTGCTGTGATGGAGGTCCGGAGTTTGGGGCTGGGTAGGGCTTCTAATTTTTTTGAATGTGTGTGGCAATTAATTTTTGTTGTTCTGTCTGAGTTTTTTCCCCTCCCCAACATGCACCCCGTTGGAGTTGAGAATCATAATTTAGGGGGTGTGCAGGGAAGTCCACATAGATAGATTGATTTTCAGTCACTGTTGTCAGGTTTGCTGGGGAGTGTACATCGCTGTTTTGATTTTCAGCGATATACACTCGCTGTAACAGCGATCACTGTCTAGTGATCACTGTTATGACATGGAACCAGAGAAAACATCACCAGGGAACAGGTTCAATGCAAAAAAAGGGGACTTAGGCTGCCTATATATAACCTCACAAGTCTGCTAAATAACTTAAGGTTTTCCTGTGCATCTATTTGGAAGCTCCCAATTCTGGTCAATAACCTAACATTGTTGCCCTGAATTTATATGTAACATCCCAAGTAGAGATATTGTGAAGTTTTAATTCGTTGGTGAAGTTAAGGTGAATTTTCCAACTTTGCCTCTGTGAATCAATTAACAAATTTTTGCTATTCGGTACGAAGTTCACCTTTTACAACTTTGCCTGTAACTTCGCCCTTGAGATACATTTGGGTGAAGTTTTTCAAAATGAAGCTACTGGTAAACAAGTGTTTCAAGATCACATGGAAGAGCTTCTACAGATCACATGAGGCATGTCTATATTAGTAAGGCTGCTTCGGGTTTGGTTTCGCAGTGTTAGTCACTGGAAGTCATAGGAGCATGACAAGCTTTCTGAGCAGAAAAATGTTGGTTTAAACAACAAATGTAATTATTTTTACAGCTTTTTCCTTATTCTTTTTTTATTATTGAATTATTTGTGTTCTTAGTGGTAATTTATTTTTGGTTTTTTCTATATTTTTCCTATTTTAATCTACTGTATAACCTTTAGTTAGAAAGCTATATCTACACTTTATTCCATTTGTTTCTATCTGAATTTTCTTTCACTCTTTTCCTCTTCTGTCTCTCTCTCTGTTTCTCTCACTCATTTTGTATATTTGCTAATGATGGAGTTTATGCAGGATCATATGTGGACTCGCAGTGCAGTCATATGCCTGCACCAGGCAATGTCTGGTCCAAATGCAGGATATAGAGGCAGTGGGAGGGGTGATTAAGCAGCTCCACACAGCACTGCAGCAGCCCCCTAGAATAGCAGCAGCAGCAACCCTCAGCACCAGTGCAGCAACATCCTCTAGTCCACCCCAAATGTCCTACTAAACCACAGCAGCAGCCTGAATGCCCAGAGACCCCCATGGTACCACCACTGCCACTGCTGTTCCCTCTGAAGAGCCACATCCTGGTTCTGTATCTTCTGACTTCTCAGTATCCCATGTAAAGAAGCAGCCCAGGCCTTCCCTTGTTTGAGAATTTTTCACCCTTGACCCTAATGATGATAGTGTTGTCAAATGAAAACCACTACATACTGGTCAGTTATGAGAAGAACAGCAGTCATCTAGGTACCAGTGGGCAACATACCCACATGAAATTCCAACACCTGAGCCCGAAGGAGGCCAGACAATGAGAGATACTGAGCAGTGATGGTGGCAGTGGTCCTTCTGTGCCACTGAGAGGGCAGCACACAGTTTGTCCATGATGGTCACATCATAGTCTAACTGTATGAAGAGATGGGAGATTGTCAATGGAAGAAATTCTCAAAAAGTTACTTGAGAATGAACATATGCTGATAGATGAACAAGCTCCATCGCAGCAGTGTGAGTGCTGTTCTACCTTAGCATTAAAAGTAACTTCATTGTGCTTTTTTCAGTCCTTCCTTTTCCAGTCCTCCTCACTGATCCTCTCACTTTTATACCCCATCGTTTGCTCTTACTATCAGATAGGAACATAGAAACTGACAGCACATAAGGACTGCAAGGCCCACCAAGTCTGCCAATTTTCTCTATCTGCTGTCAAAACTGCAGATCCTACTTGATCTCCGTCATTAGGCTCTTTCTCATCACTAGGGTTCCCCTATGCCTATCCCATGCACTTTTTTAATTCATCTACCAAATTTGATCCCACCACTTCCACTGGTAGGCTGTTCCATGCTGTTACATGCATCTATCACCCTTTCCATGAAGAAATACTTCCTCATGTTACCCCTTAGTCTATGCCCTTTCAACCTCATGCCATGGCCCCTTGTGCCTTCCTGTCTCCTTTTAATCTTTCTTCCCCACCTTTGTTTGCAATATATATTATAGGGGTGTGGTTGCACCCTTATAGTTAGGGATGAGTAGGCAGTTTAATGTTAAGCCCCAAATTTTGCACTTCAATAACTTTGCAATTGTTCAATGGATTTGCACAGAATTTGGAATACACAGTCTCTGGTCATGGATCTCTTGACTTGCCAAGTTGCATTTTAATTGGATTTGCAGGTTTTATGCAGCAAAGTGTTAGCAGAATGCATTTTTCACTTTTTTGGGCAAATGTTAGGGTAATGTTTCGACATTGTGCTGCACCCACAACGTTTGGAATTTTGCCCTGAAATTCTTAGGGTGGAAAGAGATTATCCTAAGAAACAATCCAGCACTGGGTTTGGTAAAAAAATATTAATCCATTTCAAAGTTATTAAATTTTGAGATTTTGAGTTCTGAGGATGCTCAGTTCAGTCTTTGGAATAGATGCACAGTTTCAAACAAGGATTCCTGGTCATGAATGGCTAGCAAACAGGGATTGTGAAAAGGGATTTGAAAATCTTGCTAAATCCCTTTTTTGTGAGTTAAAGCCCTGTTCATTGCCAACCATTTTATTTTTTTGCTTAGCGAGGGGAGAAAGCAAAATATTTTAACTTGCCCCAGGGACGTGTTTTGAAGAAACCAAGGCATGATTTTTGGTTAGGGGGACATCCTCTACCTGTCCATGCCTTTGTTTTTTTCTAAATTACTTGGATCAAGTAGTTTTATAATTTAATAATCTCTTTTTGCAATCCCTTTTCGCCAGCCAATCCGTTTTCACCAGATCGGTGGCAAAAAGAGATTGAAAAAAGGGATTCTAAAAGGTACCTGTGCAGTTTTCCTTGGTGTCTAGTGGACCCCTGACTCCCTTAAAGTAGTCATTCCCTGATGTCTAGTGCCTTCCACCCTCTGATCCCCCTCCCCTGTTTTTTTTTATCTTTTTGTTATTTTCTGACAACTGGATGCCCACCCCAGCTGTTGGATTACTCCCGCCCGTAGCCCACCATTTGTGAAATGTGCCGACATCAGGGTGCCCAATCCCCGTGTCTGCTTTTACCCCCTAACTCCCTCACCAGTAGCTTTGGACACCATGGAGCCCACCCCCTTTGTCCAAAAACTTTTTTTTTTTAATGTACCTGAAAAAAAGAAAACAGTCCCCCGATGTCTTTTTTTATTTGATGCAGAATTCTGTGTCAAACTGCCATTTCCAATGCAGGATCCTGTATCAAACTGTTTCCAGCCCATCCTCCCTCAGTGCAGTCCCACCCGCACCCTCTTTCCCCGGTCCCCACTGTCATATTAAAAAAAAAATCCCTCTCCCTCCCTCTGTGCAGTACCACCTGCCACCCTCTTTCCCCGGTCCCCTCTGTCATAAAAAAATCACTCCCACTCCCTCCCTCCCTGCAGTCCCACCCACCACCCTTGTTCTCCGGTCCCCTTTGTCAAAAAAATAAATCCCTCCCTCCCTCCCTCCCTCCCTCTGTGCAGTCCCACCCACTGCCCTAATTCCCTGGTCACCTTTGTCATAAAAATAAATCCTCCCACCCTCCCTCTGTGAAGTCCCACCTGCCACCCTCATTCTCTGAATGTATCCCTGCATGGGAATGACTTCATTCACAAAGTTGGGAATGACTCTTACAGTATGCACTGCAAGCCCATTGGTCCACAGTGTGGACCAATGAGGTTGCAGCTCAAATTGTAAGCTGTCATTCATTGGGCAGCCACAGAAGTATGTGGGTGGGTATGCTGCCCGCTAATGACCGGGGAGAGCTGGGTGGACTGGGGGTCCTGTGTGGGTGGGGGAGAGTTGAGGGACCACTAGAATACCAGGGACTGATATTGTTCTTGTTTATCTGTGACAGGATGGGAAGGGGGTACTACTAGACTACCAGGGATCTTACAAAGATTAATATAGTGATTGAGGTTGCCGGCAGGCAGGGGGGGTAACCACTGGACCACCAGGGAAATGTTTTATTTAACCTTACAGGTGATTGGGGTTACCAGCAGTAAGGGGGGTACCACTAGGGAAATGTTTTCTTCAGCATTATGGGTGATTGGGGTTACCAGCTGGGAGGGGATACCACCAGACTACCATGGAAATGTTTTCTAACATTTTGGGTGATCAGAACTATGGGAGGGGAGGGGGTACAACTAGACTACCAGGGTTCTTAAACAAAGATTAATACACAATCGGTGTTATGGGATGGAGAGGGAGAACTACTGGACCACCAGGGATATTACTAAAATATTAATATGGTGATTAGTGTTACGGGATGGGAAGGGGGTACTACTGCGGTCCCTGGTATAGTGACCACATGTTTTGTGGGGTGCTAGGCATATTTCACTGGTCAGCCCTTTATAACACATGCAAATGGGGCCATAATGACATGCAAATGGCTCCAATTGTGCTTTGCATGCATAATGGCCCAATTTGCATATCCAGGTCTGAATATCTGGAAATTGAGGCCGGCGCAGCTTCTGTTGTGCTGGATCATTCCTATTCCTGGTATTCAGACCTGTCTGGGGATGCGCTGTCACACTGTATTTGTGCCATGCACATTATTTGCTATATTCAGAAGACATGCGCCATGGCACATCTCTTTTGAATATATCTCTTAGTTGCTCCAGTGCAACTCAGGTATGCTGCACCACCACTTGCGCCATTGCCAGATGCAATTCTGAATATCGGGGCCCACATGTCAAAAAACAGAAATTAGCTATAGCTTGCTGTATTTATAACAGTGGGTTTATATCCTTACTATTACTCTTACAGTATGTACTACAAGCCCATTGGTCCACAGTGTGGACCAATGACCTAGCAGCACATACTGTAAGCTGTCATTTGGTGGGCAGCTGTGGAGGTACGTGGGTGGGTATGCTGTCACTGATGACTGTGGGGAGCTGGGTGGACTGGGGGTACTGTGTGGGTGTGGGGTGGGAGGACCATTAGACTACCAGGGACTGATATTAGTCTTTTTTATCAGCAATCAGAATTATGGGTTTGGGAGGGGGGTACCACTATACTACATGGGATCTTACAAAAGATTAATATGGTGATCGAGGTTACCAGCGGGGAGGGGGGAACCATTGGACCACCAGGAAAATGTTTTCTTTAATCTTATGGGTGAACGGGATTACCAGCAGGAAGGGGGGTAACACCAGACTACCAGAGAAATGTTTTCTTCAACATTATGGGTGATCAGGGTCACCGGCAGGGAGGGGGTACCACTAGACTACCAGGGAAATGTTTTTTAATATTAGGGGTGATCAATGGTATGGGAGGGAAGGGGGTACAACTAGACTACCAGGGTTCTTAAACAAAGATTAATACAGCAATCAGTGTTATGGGATGGGGAGGGGGAACCACTGGACCAGCAGAGATCTTACTAAAATATTAATATGGAGATCAGTGTTACAGGATGGGGAGAGGGTGCTTCTGTGGTCCCATGCTGTGTGGGGTGCCAGGTGCATTTCACTGGTCAGCACTGCACAACACATGCAAATGTGGCCATAATGACATGCAAATGACCCAATTGTGCTTTGCATGCATAATGGCCTAATTTGCATATCCAGGTCAAAATATCTGGAAATTGCACCCAGTGCAGCTCCAGTTGCACTGGAGCATTCCCATTCCTGGTATTCAGACCTGTCTGGGGGAATGTGCTGGCATATTGTATTTGCACAGTGTGCATTATTTGCTATATTCAGAAGAGATGCACCATGGCATATCTCTTTTGAATATATCCCTTAACTGCTCCAGGGCAACTCAGTTGCACTGCACCACCATTTGCACCACTGCCAGGTGCAATTCTGAATATCTGGGCCCAGATGTCAAAAAACAGAAATTAATCATAGCTTGCTGTATTTACAACAGTGGGTTTATATCCATACTATGACAGTGTTTGTAAGGGGTTCTTAAGCAGCAGATCATTTTTAATTCTGATGTAATAACCAGTATTTAACATTGACTTTATCTGCTCAAATTATATGTGACTTATGTACCTTAGTACTATTTCTGATTTAAATGTTTGGGTAAAGGGTAACCAGATTTTGTCGTATAATTTTAATTCATTCCTCATGGTATAGTGTACTTTTTCAAGTGTATGAAATAAAGTCATAAAGTTGAACCAAGTGATATATCTCAGGGGAGAGAGATCTTTCCATTTTAGTAAATACATTTAAATACGATGATACAACCTATTCAGATGAGTCATTATTTCTGCATTGGGAGCATGTCTATGTTTTTGCCATGGCACGTCATAGTCCATTCTATTCATTTTTTTCAAATATGTTCCTATAGATAATGATATAGAGGTTAGGACCTGATGCCAGAATAAATCCAATGTTGGATGTTTTACCATCATATGTTCTAATGTACCTATTTCACAACATGTTGGACATTTATTTGAACCATTACGATTTATTAAATTAAGTCTAAAAGGTGTATAATAGGTCCTGTATATTATATTATAATAGATGTATTGTAATCTCGTTAACATAATTCCCTGTTTAGTAAGATCTATCATTTTTATCCAACTATTTTCTGTAATTTTTGGGTCTAATTTTTCTTTGCATTTTAACTTTAATTGGTTTAAATTTCTTCCTAGTTGATTTACAAGATATAAGTATATCTCAGAAATGATTTTATATTTGTCTGAACTCAAAGAAATCTTTTCAAATTCATCATGTACAGGAGAGTTAGAGATATCTGTGTTCTTAGCTGTATAATTTTTGATTTGGTGGTATCGAAAGAAATTAGTGTTTGGGTGCGAATAACTGTTTTTCACTGTCTGAAAATCAACAAGACCATATTCATTAAATAAATTACTAATTTCGTTCAGTCCTTAACTTTGCCATATTTTTTATGTATAATCAGTTAATGAGGGGGTAAAAATCTATTCAGATTGGGGAAAGGAATGAAAATTTTGTAATTTAAATATGTCTTTTCTTGACTTTTTATTATGAACGCTCAGATAATTGTTGTTTTTTCACTTGCAAGGGCAGGGTTCAGAGAGTGTTTGCTTAGGGTGTGGCAAATTTGGCTATTCTAGTTATGGCCTTCAAGGTAAAGAATGGGATAGGGAGGAGGGAGGGAGGTTCTCTCCTAGGGAAATGCATTATCAGATTTCATATAGCAAAGGTTTTTGGATCAGGGGGATGGCTGAAAAGGGGGAGCAGTAAATATATCCTTGACAACAACTGCATAAAATTCAACTCATATCAACAGATCCACAAGCACAGGGGAAAACAAGCGTACCAGGTGGAACCAGAGGGAAAGGGAAGGAAGCATAGAGCATGATGGAAAGGAATTTGGGGATCAAGGACTAGGGTGAAGGGGGGATCAGAGCCTTTATCGAAGATATGTGATGTAAATGATAGAAAAAATAATAAAAGTGTGAATAACAAAGGAGATACAATGGAACAGATATTTAATATTAAAAAGTATGTAAGAAGGTCCAAAGGAGGTACATGGCTTGTTTTAACTCAGATATTTAAACTATAGAATGATGGCAACACTTAAGATATTGGCATGGAGCATGAGGAGTTAAATATAGAGTTAAAAGTACTGAAAAAAATATTCAATTATGTGAACAAGGAAAATGCAAATTGTTTATCATTACAAGAAATGCATCTAACAGACGATGAATTTAACTACTTAAGTAAAAGATGGGGATCAGGCCTAAATGCTCCATATGGTAATAACGCTAGGGGAGTTTCTATCTTTTTTAAACATAACTCAGGATGGAATATAAAGCATCATAAAATTGATCTCAATGTTAGATATATTATAACCGAACTTTACAGTCAGAGAATGCAGTTTACTCTTGTCAATACTGTATATATGGTCCTAACATAAATTCTCCCTCATTCTTTAGTGAATTCATATTGGAATTATCAACTTTTAACTCTCTATAGCTTATTGGCAGAGATTTCAATCTGACAATAGACAAGGTAATCGATAGATCAAATATTTATCCAGCCAAACTATCATCAGCTTCTCAACAACTATTACAATTCATACATGATCTAAAACTGATAGACCTTAGGCGAAGTTCACACTCGATGGATCGTCAATATTTTTTTTTAAATGTTTACCAAAATTATTTAAAGACTGATTTTTTTCTAATATCTGAATCTATATTCTACTTAGTGAAAGAAACCAAATACAAAAGTATTCTAATCTCAGACCATTCCATGGTTATTATACATATGGAATCTAATCATAGACCAAAAACTATCATTTTTCAGATTAGAATCAATCTTGTTAAAAAAAAGAAGCATTTCAAGAAACAATTATTACAGAAATTGATTAGTACTTTGCTGCAAATCAGGATAGAGAAACATTAAACACAACAATCTGGGACACCTTTAACGTATACATACGGTGAAGTATTATCGGAGGTTTACATGATGCGCCACCGACATTAGCTGTTCTTCTCCTGCGCTCCCATTCCCCCATCTTTATATTAGTTCACTTAGATGGTTAAATCCCTGTTCCATCGGGAGAAAGTGCTTGCCTTTAGTGCTGCATATACTCCACTGCATTTATCAATGGCAATTGCTATTTTGGTGCAGTCATGGACGTCGAAATGAAGACCATACTGCCAAAGCATACACCTCCAATGATGCTCAACAAGGCCTCTAAATGGGCAAAAGCTCAAACAACAGGCACAACACATCAAGCATCTTCATCTCCAGCTCTGACTGAGGACAAGTTCATGCAAGAGTTTAGTAAAATGCACAACATGGTGAACGACCTCACTGGAGATATTAAAGCTATGAGAGCTCTTGATGCCTTGGCCTGGCAGGTTGGAGACAATGAGGCCTGCACTAGCTCCTTGGAAGACTGGAGGAGAAAGATGGACCCTGAATTTGTGTCTTTAAGTCAAAAGCACTCCCGTGTCGAGTCCCAGTTGGAAGACTTGGAGGAGAGAAACAGGAGAAACAACATTGTTGTCTTGGATCTCCCAGAGTGAGCTGAAGGCACCCATGCTGTCCTTTTTGCACAAAAACTGGTGGAGAAGCTGGCGGGCCCTTCACCAAACAGCCCTACTTATGTTATCAAGAGAACATATCGGGCACTGTGCCCCATGCCAGCTGATGGTGCCCAACCTAGGCCCTTCATGTTCAAGTTTTTGAACTATATAGATCACCATCACCTAATTGCAAAAATCAGAGATTTATGTGAAGTTTTGTGGGAGTGATCCAGGCTCTGGATTACCCAGGATCTGCCAGCAACAGTCTGAAATCATAGGGCTACATTCCACCCAGTGGTTTCTAAGTTAGTGGCAGACGACATATGATTAAGGATGTTATATCCAGCTAAGCTCTAGGTTCACCATCAGGGCAGTTGGAGATCATTTGACACCGTGGACCATTCTACTAGAGTTCCACAGGCTTTGTTCCCCAATCTTTTTAAGACACCATGAATCTGCTTTCACCCATCGGAGTCCACAATTCTGTACTCTGGAGGGTTGAGTATGTCTTTTGCTTTGGAATGGTGTGAGTACTGGGTTTTTTTTTTCTTTCCCCAGCTTTCCTGGAAGGCACTATTCGAAAGTCCTGGAAATCTTTTTTATAAATTTAATGAAGTACCTTTATTTGTTAGTTGAGACGGGAACTGTAAACACCGGGACAGTATCATGTTTCTGATGTCAGTGAGAAAATTCATAATATATGGCCGGGACTTTTTATAAACCTTGTTTTGGTATCCTTTGTTTTTCAAGTGGTCATTGAGGAGCTGGACCAGGTTATTTTTGATTTTTAATTTAACACCTGGACTCCAGTGGCCCGGCACTCCGCTCTTTTGGCAATAATGGTACAGTATGTGCATTGTGTTGCCCAGTTGCTTGGTAGATGTAAGTAGAAACTTTTTCTTTTGGTGCCCAGGGGTCCTTCTGTGGGACAGGCTTGTGTGCAATTTCTTTACTGGTGACATGGGCCAGTGTCACTTACTTCAAGCTGAAGAAGCTACTTCTAATTCAATGGAGGATACATTTTGTCTCTGACTGGAAGTTTCTGTTCATTAATTGCTGAATTTCCCTGTGATAGGGTCTTCTTCGGCATGCGCCAGTGGGACCACTCTATTTTCAGAGTGGGGTTGCAGGTGGTATGAAGTTAACACCACTCTGCTTTACAGACTAGTTTTCATTTTACAAGCTATGGATTTGTTTATTTGGTCTCTTTTTATGTTACTGATTTGATTATTTGTTTCCATTGTTGCTGTGTTCTATTTTCAGGACATGTGCTGTATTGAGGTGGAACTTCCCTGATACTTGGTATTTGTAATTTAGATATTGTTCCCTCATGGGTGCTAGTAAGTGTAATTTGTTCAACCTATATTTCTGTGTTCAGAGGCACTGTTGGTTAGTACTGTGTATTGCTCCACCCCCTTTTTTTCTTATTTTCCCCTCTCTTCCTAAGTCACAGTATCACATATAGCTTGTGATAGTCTGGGTTTATTTTTTTATTTGTGGGCAGACTCTACTTATTTACTGCTGCATGCATCAGATTCATATTTGAAAAGTCCTTCCTAGACCCCTGTTTTTTGTTAATAGCTAGTACTAGACAAGTGTATTAATTATTTAAGCATACTGTATGTACAGTAATGTCCATTTTATATATACTTTTTGCCAAGCTTTGAGTTTGGTGGCAAATGTCGTTTTACGTGGGGGCTTTTTTCTTTCAGTTAGAGTGAGGGCCTGATTTGGATATTTCTTTATTTATTTAATGTCTCTCCTTTATTTTGTTGCCCGGATGGACTACTAGATGAAGGCTTAATTTATTTTCTGGTCTGACCCAGGAGGGCTATATACAATATAGGTGCATGCAACAGTTGGTGAGGTTTATATGGTACTAATGCCTGGGACTGACTGCATTTTCTTTACCTCTGTATATAGGATGTTACAGGATGCAGCTGGTACCTCTATTCTTGAGTATGGGGTGTCAAAAGCAGGATCTTTTGGGCATATTCTCCCGATTGGGGTTAGGTGCTAGGGGGGATGCGTTAAGGGGTGTGTGGCTGCTGTGATTCAGTGGGGATGGAAGTGCCATGGGCTGAGAAGTTTCAACAGGTCAGTTGGATGGACTGGGGTAATGGGTTTTCTTTTTTAGGTGGGATATTTTGTGGAGGGGGTTTACATATCAGGGTGGTTGTCAGTGGGGGATTGCAGAGGGGGTGTCTTTCTGTTGAACCTTGGCTTACTTAGAGACACTGTGTAGTTAGTTTGGGTGTTAGACCCCCTCATTATCAAACATGTAGTTTCAATTGTAATTGGCTAGGTATTTTCTGGGGGTATTGGGTTTTGTGTTTTGGAAGGGGGGATTGAAGTGGATTTCTATATGGCAGGATATGCTTTTGAACTTAATATCTTCTAGTTCTGGGACACTGAAGTGTTATTGCATCAGCACTAATTTTTTTTTTTTTTTAGTTGTTTAACCAGGTATAGCACACTAAGCTGAAAGCTTTTTTACAGGAGCGACCTGGGAGCATAAGGAGGTTAAGTGACTTGCTCAGGGTCACACAGTATGCAAGTGGAAGCTGTGGGATTCAAACTCAGGTCTGGCCTGCTGAATGTCACCAAATTTGCAGCTCAGAGCCTTAGACCACTGCGCTATACTGCCACCTAATTTGAGATAGTTATGACTGTTAGATATGCTTCTTGTAATGTTAAGGTTGCCCGCTCCGGGGTTAAATGATATCAAATTATTAAGCATATTAAACAGTTACACTGCAATGTAATTTTTTTACAAGAAACCCATCTACTTGCATGGGAAGGATCTGTCTTTCAGAAGCAAGTGATCGGGTAGGTGTTTGCATCAGGTAACAGTACTAACAGCAAAGGGGTAGCTGTTCTATTTACTAGGGGAGTTAAATTCCAATCCTTGCAGAGTCTCAAGGATCCACAGTGGAGTTATACATTTCTTCAAGGACTTCTGGGTCATATGGAAGTCTTGATAGGTAGTGTTTATGGTCCCAATGTAGACACCCCCTCCTTTTTTACTGATTTGTCTGCCCTCCTAGTGCAGAATGCTGCGGCCAGGCTTTTGACTGGTACATCAAGGGCCAGTCTTATTACACCTGTGCTGCATGGACTGCACTGGCTGCCTGTTCAGTGGTGGATCATCTTTAAGGTTGGCTTGCTAACCTTTAAAGCCCTACATGAACAGGGACCCAGCTACCTGCAAGATCTCCTGATTCCGTATTGCCACCTCTGTCCCCTCTGATCCAACAGTGAGGGATTGCTAGAGATTCCCAGGGTTCACATGAAAACATCTGGTGCTCGTGCATTTTCCTTTGCTGCACCTACCCTGTGGAATTCTCTACCTTGTCAGTTAAGAGAATGCCTGATCATTGACAGGTTTAAAGTGGAGTTGAAAACTTATCTCTTTAACTTAGCCTTCCCAGAGTTTTAAATTACTATTATATTTATTGTTTTAACAATATTTTATGTTAATATGTTGTATTTTAAATGTTAAGTGCCTCAGTTTCAGAAAGGCACTATATAAAGCAGTGTCAGTGGCTCAGTATGTAGCACACTCACCTCTGAGGCCTAAAGATCAGAGGGCTGTGGGTTCAGTTCCCACATCTGGCACTTGGGTTAATATCCCAGTACTGACACTGTAGTGCAGTATGAGAGGGGTGCTGCACTTCCGAGGTGCCATCTTTCAGATGAGACATTAAACCGAGGTCCCATCTGCCTGGATTGGTGGTAGTTCAGGTGGATGTTAAAGATCCCATGGCACTTATTGAAAAGAGTAGGGGAATTTCCCCGGTGTCCTGGCCAAATTTCCCTTATTCACTAAAAATACCACCAACAGCTTAATCTGGTTCAAGGTCAGTTGGCATTCATCTGTATCCCTTCCCCGGGTCATGCCTGAAAATAGGCAGGATTTGTCTAGTGCTCTTACCTGGTTAACAAAAAATAAATAAATAAAGATTTGCTTGTTTGCTTGCTCCTGGCCCCTTTTCTTTCCCTGCTGATTATACTGGGAGGGGACTGGGATATTACAGTCACTTCTGATTTGGACAGACCTTACTGGACACATGCTGGGCTATCCTCTGCGCCAGTGCTCCCTCTGAGATATGATGGATACAGTGGGGCTTTGCGACCCTTGGCGTACTCTGTATTCATCGGTACGGGACTATACTTGTTATTCACCAGTACATGGTATGTACTCATGCATAGATTATTTTTTGACCAGTTGGAATGCCGTCAGGGGAGGTGAGCAGTGAGATTGCCCTGTGGGTTTTGTCTGACCATTCCTTAATTTGGTTAGAGCATAAAACTTCCGCTCAATCTCAGCAGGATACTACTTGGAAGTTAAACAATCAACTTCTGAAAGATGTTGATATTGTAGCTAAAATCAAAGCCTTGATAGAGCTTTTCATTACTCAAAATAGGGATACTGTTACACAAGGGGACATGGAGTGGAGTGCACTTAAGTGCTATGTCTGTGGTGAATTTATTAGGTTAGCCACCAGTAGGAAACATAGTAGAGAAGCTGAACTATCAAGTCTATTCAGGCATATTAGGGAGTTGGAAAAGCACCTGTCCCTTAGGAGTTCGGAAAAGGAATGAATTGAATTAGTTATGCTCCAAGGTAAATACAATGAGTATCTCTGAGAGAAAGCAGAGTACACCATTTTTAAAATGTGTACTGTATATGTAGATCAAGGGGAGAAGGCAGACTGACTCCTTGCTCTGCGTTTCTGCCAACAGGAGGTATCCCACCTGATCACCTCCATTATTTCTGCAGATGGTACACTTAAATTATCCCCTCAAGATATCACCGGGGAATTTGAATCTTACTATAGGCATCTTTATGGTCCCCCTTTCAACCTCTTCAGAGGATGAACTACTGGATTATCTGCAAACAAACCCTATTCCTTTAACACCTGACTAGCAGGCCCTTTTAGATCAGCTGATCACCCAACAGGACATTTTAGAGGCTATTCAGTCCCTCCCTGTTGATAAAGCCCCTGGCCCAGATGGTTATATGGCCAATTTTTATAATGTTTTCTCTAAAGAATTAGTCCCTTTACTACATCACCGCTACTCATATATATGTGATTTTCGTGTGTCAGCTCCATCCCTGTTAGAGGCTCTGCTCGTGGTTTTACTTAAATGGGGTAGGCCCCCAGACAGAGTCACCAGCTACAGGATTCTCTACCTTATAAACTATGATATCAAAAATTCAGCCAAAAGTTTGGCTAATAGGATCACTAAGGTATGAAAAGGCCTTATTAGCAATGAACAGGTGGGCTTTATGCAGTCCTGCTCCTCTTCTGACCATCTCTGGAAAATGCCCCACCTATTCTCTGTATCTGGAGGGCAGAGTTCCTATGGACTCAGAGAAAGCATTCAACAGAGTGAATTGAGCATTTTTATTTGCCACTCTCGGTAAATTTGCTTTCCCACCCAAGTTTATTGATTGGATTTGGAACCTTTATTCCTACCTGAGAGAGAAAATTTATTGCAATGGGTTTCTTTTCTTCTACTTCTCTCCTTTGTCCTGGGACCAGGCAGGGATGTCCTATGTCACCCTTGTTATTTAATCTTTACCTGGAGCCATTACTGCTTAAGCTAAAGGGATCTCCATCTTTGTTTGTGGTGAGAGTGGGTAAGTCTGAATTATTACATTCTGCATATGCAAATGATATACTGCTCCATGTTATTAACCCCCAGACTTCTATCCCCACAGTCCTGTCCATCACTGAGGAATATGGGAAATGTTCCTATTACAAACTCAATGTTGATGAGACTGTGGTGATGCTCCTCACTCCTGAAGTTTTCAAATCTGACATTACAGCTATGTGCTTGGCTTGGTTGCCTACACAGCTTGATTATTTTGGGATAACCCTTGCAAAGAGTATTGCATTACTTAAAAAGTTGAATTTAGATGAGTTGGTGGCTCATATTCAGCAATATCTTAAGAGATGGTAATCCCTGCAACGTACTCTTTGGGGACATATTAATATAGTGAAAATGAATGTTCTATCCCATTTCTTTTATTCCGTCCATACTCTGAACATTACCCTCCTTTTGATCTGGTTTGAGAGTATACACAGAATCATCTTCAGTGTCTTATGACAAAATAGGCCAGCTAGACAGGCCTATATTAGATTATTGGCATTTGAGACTCATAGCAGGCTTCAGTTACCTAATTTCTTTCTTTATTATCTTGCGAGCCATGCTAGCAAGATCTTCTGGTGGCCATCCCAGCTTTCAGATGAAGGGACTACTTTTTATATTTCTATTTGGTTGAAATTTGAGAAGGCTATAATTACTGATGCTGGGCTGTCTCCATCTGCTCTATTCCATGTCCCTTTCAAATCACTGTAGGTGGGTCTTCTGGAATTGGTGGTTGGTACATCTTTACAAGTGTATGCACAACTCTGTAGACATATTTGTTATGATCCCTTTATGGATGTGAACCAGCCAATCCTTCATAACCTGAAATTTAGCATAGGAGGGGCAGTTCTGACAGAGACCTGGATGCCTCACCTGGTGGGGCGTAGGGTGTGTGACCTGCTCAAAGATGGTTAAATTACTGTATGACTTGGCAAGAGTTATTAACTTTGTTTCAAGCTTGCGGCCACTTTTACTTTAAAGTGTTTCAATTACAACACGTGTTATTTTCCTGGTTTGGTCCTACACATTGGACTTGTGACCATGGTGATTTTTTGCAGTCTCTAATGGATTTGGTGATGCAGCCACATGTTTTGTTTTGGACTTCAGTTTTCCTTTTTCCCAAGCTCTTCCCTAATATTATTGTGCAATCCAATTATTGGTCTTCAGCCTTTCCACATCAGAATTTTAACTGGCCTAGAATTTAGGGTGATTTATATAAATTTATTTTCAATGACAGACTTCTCCTCACTCAGTTTTATATTTTACACAATATATACTATACACCTCTTAAACTAGCCAAGATGGGCAGATTGGTTGCCCTGCTCTGCACAAGATGTGGGCAGGCTGAGGGCTTGTTGCTGCATATATTTGGGGATTGTCCAACAGTGGCTTCCTTATGGGAGTGCATTAAAACTAGTGCCAATCCCCTCCTAGGCTTAGATTGGCTTTTGGAGCCAGGAGTTCATCTTGTCAGGAACTACACTGGGATAGCAGTTTGGGAACAGAAACAATCGCTATGATCTCGCTATCTGTTAAGTGGGTAGTTTAACAGCATTAGGCTGACCAGTCACCAATCACATATCCTGAATGGCTGCAAGAAATATTAGCTAATCTACAAATGGAAAATATGATAACTAGTGTTCACAATAGGAAAGATTTGTATGACAAAAGATAGAGTAGGTTACATGCCCTACATTCCATTACTTCCTCTGGAATGGCACCAAGAGGTTAATTTATTGCTGTTTTTTTATGTTCTGTTAAGGTTTCCTTATTATTCTGGCAGGGTTCCTTTCTTTTATTTTACTCTTTTCATTATTGGATTTTATTCATTGTCACGTCGAAAATAAATTGATAACTAATACACAGATGACAGACAGATATATAACAAATGATCCTGAAGAAATTAATAATGTTTTCTTCAAATATTATAAAAAAATTATATACATCAGACTAAAAGAAACATAACTAATACAGAATCCTTCAAATCTCAAATCAACCTACCATTTTTTAACTAGCAGCAAAATGAGATACTCGATAAAGAAATCACAATAGAAGAAATACAGGCTGCTATGAACTTACTTGTAGTAGGTAAAACCTCAGGACCAGACAGATTACCAATAGATTTTAATAAAACATTTGCACAAAAGCTTACCATATATCTGAAAAACGAATTTCATGATATCTTCAAGCATCAAAAACACCCGGATTCTTTCCGTAATGCCCACATACTCCTTTTCCCAAAAACAGATAAAGATCCAACACTTCCAGGCTCATATTGACCAATCTCACTGATTAATGTGGATTCCAAACTTTTGGGAAAGATACTAGCCACCAGACTGGATAAAGTTTTATATGGACTAATACATTCTGACCAAAATGGATTCATTAAGAGCAGTCAATTGCAATCAAATATAAGATGTATGCTAAATCTAGTAGACAAATTCAAGAACTCAAATCCATCATTGCTTTCACTCGATGCTGAGAAAGCATTTGCTAGGGTTGAATGGGACTACATAAAATCAGTGATAAAGAAATTTGGCTTCAGATTGGGTTTTCAAACGTAGTTAAGCATCATATACACCAACTTAACTGCAAGAGTAGGAACTAACTATAACATGTCAGAAATTATACAAATGCAGAGAGGTACTAGACAGGGCTGCCCGCTGTCACCACTTATCTTTGCTCTGGTGGTAGAACCCCTAGCTCAGGCAATTAGACAGTTCCAGGACTTTAACAGCATACAGTATGGGGGCTTGATGCACAAAATTAATCTATATACAGATGATACATTAATTTATAGTGCAAATTAAAATCAGGATTTTAAAACATTAACCCAAATTATACAACAGTTCGGAGCTATTTCTGGATACAAAGTGAAATGGAATAAAACTGATATAATTGAAACGATGAAACATTGAAAACCTTTTAAAATTCCTAGAAATTATAACATTAAAGCAACTAAACAGATGAAGTACTTGGGGATAATTGCTGATATGGATAGGGATAAATTATTTGACCAGAGCTTAAGACCATGAACAGGTAAAGTAAAGAATGACTTAGAACATTGGGAATCTTTACCTTTGACACTGATAGGTAGAATTAATCTCATTAAAATCAACGTATTATCAAAATTTATGTTTTTATTTCAAACTCTTCCAATTTATATCAAGAATAATTAGTTTAAAAAGAATGGAAAAGATCATTAAAAAAATTCCTTTGGAAAGGGAAGTGTCCTAGGTTAAAAGTGGAAAAACTATATACCCCGAAACTGAATGGAGTATTAGCATTACCAGATCTACAATGGTAATATTTCTCATCTAATCTGGCAATCATTTACTCATGGTTTCATCAGAATCCACAAGATAGCTCAGTGCAAATAGAAACATCATCATGTCCATACAATGACATTAAACACATATTGTATGCTGGTACATATAGAAAAAGGAAAACAGACATTAGATTCACTACCTTAACAGTTTATGAGACATGGGATCAAGTTAAAAAAATGGCAAATTTACCTCAAAAACTTTCATTCCCAGGATTTTTTAACCACCAGAATAAAGATATCAGCCTGCAGCATGCTGCCATTTGGTGCCACAGCGTGTGTCAGTCCCACCAACACAGTTATTGTAATGCCCTTTAGAAGAAATTATGCAAAAAGCAAAATATACACAAAATAATGTGCTCCCAGAAGTGTTCTCATCTACTAGAATGAATATTTCAGCCTGCTGCATGCTGCTGCAAGGTGCTGTGCTATGTGTCAGTCCTTCCCCACCATCACCACCACATTTCTTGTAATGTACTTTAGGGTAAATGGTGCAAAAAGCACAATATTCATAAATTCTGTACTCCCAGAATTTTCTAAACTACATGAAACAATATGTCAGGCTGCAGCATGCTGCTACATGGTGTCATGCTGTTTCTGGACCCCAGAAACATGTAATAAACTTTAGGGAAAATAGTATGAAACACATATACATAAATTATGTGCTCCTAGAATTTTTCTTAACTACCAGAATAAATACATCAGGCTGCTGGATAGTGTTACATTGTGCCATGTCGGGTGTCAGTCCCATCAACACAGTTTATGTAATGCACTTAAGGGGAAATAGTATGAAAAGCACAATATACATAACGTCTGTGCTCCCAGAATTTTTCTCAACTACCAGAATAGGTATGTGAGGCTACTGCATGCTGCATTGTGTGTCAGTCCACCCACCACATTTCTTGTAACGCATGTTAGGGGGAATGATGCAAAATGCACAGTATATATATATATATATATATATATATATATATATATATATACATATATATATATATATATATATATGTGTGTGTGTTTATATATATATATGCTTTGCTCCCAGAATTTTCTTCACTACCAAAATAAATATGTCAGGCTTTTGCATGATGCTACATGGTGCCACACAGAGTGTCAGTACCACCAGCACAGTTGTTGTAATGCATGTCCAGGGAAATGGTGTAAAAAGCACAATATACATAAATTATGTGATCCCAGAAATTGTCTCAACTGCCAGAATAAATACAATGAAGCTCACCAGGATCAAGTCCAACTCTGCAGAATTCTGCAGTAGACTAAATGCAGGGAATAATGTAATTTCAATGGAAGTTAATCCCTTTTGGCATGCAGGGAAACTGTGACACTGTGCTTGATCCTAGCAGGCATCACTGCATGTCAGGCTGCTGCATGCTGCTACAAGGTGCTGCCCTGTGTGTCCGTTCCCCCACCATATTTCTCGTAGTGCACTTTAGGGTGCAAAATGCATAATATTCATAAATTCTGTGCTCCTAGAATTTTTCTAAACTATGTGAAACAATATGTCAGGCTGCTGCTACATTGTGCCATGCTGAGTGTCTGTCCCTTCACCATAATTCTTGTGAAGTACTTTAGGGGAAATGGTGTGAAACACATATACATAAATTCTGTGCTCCTATAATGTTTCTTAACCACCAGAACAAATACATCAGGCTGCTGCATACTGTTACATGGTGCCATGCTGGATGTCAGTCTCATCAACACAGTTCATGTAATGCACTTAAGGGGAAATAGTACAAAAAACACAATATGCATAATGTCTGTGCTCCCAGAATATTTCTTTAACTACCAGAATAAGTACATCAGATTGATTCCAGGCAAATCAAGGACAGTGTACTGGATCCAATGCCTATAGCTACGGTAATTTCAAAAATATTTCAAGAACCCACCCATGAAAAACACTATGATGGGTCATGGATGGGGTCTGACTGCACCACTGAATGTCTAAGCTACATTCGGCTGATTCCTTATACTGTTGATTTTGCTGATGTGTTTTACATTCCTTATGCTGCTTCCCATGTCGGAGGATAGTATTGCAACTTGTGAATCTTGTAGATCCCATAGCTCCAATTCATGTAGAGTTTTTTAAGTTTAAATGTTATTGACTGGCACAAAATATTTATAAATGTTAAAAAAAACATAATAACATTGTCATTAAAATAAACCATATCATTCTTTACTTGTTGGTTATTTCACTATAAATAAGAGAGGAAGGAGGGCATATGAGGTATGGGTCTTAATGAGCAGCTGATGCCCCTCAAGAAGACTTTGTAAAATAAAATATTTTAACACCATCTGACTTGTATTTCATATATCTTCTATATATGTTACTTCTGCATTATATATTACTCAAGAAATTCCCACAAAAACAATATCATTATTCCTTAGAGTCCATCTGACTTTACATCTTACTACCTACTTGAAATCATAAGGCTCTGTTGTGACATCACAGTCTGTTACAATGGGAATATCTGTGATGTCACAAGCAAAGTATTATGGCATCATATTGAGAAGAAGCAATAGGAGCTGATACATCCTCAAGGGACAATTCTTCTGTTTTCATACTAATGAATTCAGTAATAATCTGTGAGGATAAGAAATAGAGCTAATAAGAAATCTAAAGCTGCTTTGTGTCTAACTGTTAAGTTTTTCATAGTTCTTTGTGAGGTGTCAGTGGCTCTTTAAATAACTGTTGCCTTTTTTCCAAAATATAAACAGGATGACATGGTGTTTGGGCCTGGCTAACTACACTCCCACATGACAGTAATGCGACAGTAATATGGTCTGTAGTCCACAGTCTTACTCTAAACAAGACAGATGCCTCATAGGCACCAAATGACCCATCTTCTCAGGTGTCCTGCTCCCATATTAGAACAGGCAACCAAAGAAGCTAATGCAACATTTTCATACCAGTAGTCCCTTCATACTGTCAGATTTCTGTCTAGCCATTAATATGATTTACTGCTCTTAGGACCCCAAGTACTTTTTTGGCATTATTTTTCAGTTTCAGATGTCATTAGTCTAATCAGCACTTTACCCAAAGATTCATGCATATTTGTCAGAAAGGGAACAACGCTGTTTGCAGCACATCTCAGGATGCAGCTGGGGGTGCAGCTTACGGTGGCCAACCCAAATGACAGACTAGGGAGTACAGTAAGTGAGCTGCACTCTCAAAATCATGCCAAACAGAATCACTATGGTACAAAATGTTAGAGATTTATTTTCAGACTGTAAACAACAACAGAGGCTCTCTGGAGGTAAATAATGTCGGATTATATAAGATTTCTTTATTAATTTCTTGCAGAATGGGATTGATATAAATGTTGATTAAAGTAGATGCCAGTAGGCATCCTTGTCTGTCTGATGTTAAATCATCCTGTAACAAATAATGAACCTTTACCCAGGTATCCTAATGAAGTGCTACACTTTTTGAGAGGAGATGATGAGGAATCCCTATCCTCTGCATTTCGTCCCAAACTACAGTACAATTCAATCCACAGCATTAAAGGTTTGTGAAAAATCTATATATACTTTGTATAAATTGTTAGTTTAATATATTTTTCCATTAAGTAGTCAAGTATCATACTGTGCTGTACTGTACTGTACTGTACAGCTATCTATTGTAGGTCTGCTTGGTCAAAAAACAAATGTTTCATCTGTAAGAATTTGAGCCTTAATTAACTAATCTTACAATTTATCCAAAATCATTTTTATAAAGATTTTTGTGAGTTATCAATGAGCACAATTGACCAGTACATTAAGGGATCTGCAATAGAGCCCTTGTGTTTGTAAATCAGAACAATAGTGATTCCCTTCCAAGACTCTGGAACTATCCATGGGGGACTTCTGGTGGCTGGGGAGGTGAATAACAATTGAAGGAAGCAAGGATATGGCTAATAGCTAAAAAAAAAAACAAGCTGAATGAGGGCTGTGCTCTCAGCTAGGACTGTGTGCTTATAAATGCTCATACGATCCAGAAAAATTAGGACAAACACTCCACCGTAATGGGATGAAACCCTTTATAGAAAAGGTGAGCTAGTACAAGAGCCCACCAAGTTAGATGACCTTTGTAAATATCTGCTGGAATCATATCTGATTTAGAGGCTTTATGTAATTTCTGAGTTTCTATTACCAGCACTGTTTCTTCTAGGAAACATAAGGTTCATTATTTTTATCTGAAAATGTACTTGTGAAAAAATCAGTCCATACAGATCGGTTGACAGTTGCTAAAAAATGTCTTTCCTATTTTAATATTCCCTTAGCAACAAGCTTCCAGAAACCATCTGAGTCACAACAGTTTCCTTTAGTTTCTCCTACATTCAATATAAGCTTGTCTTTCCTGTATCAAAACCTTTCTATACTGTTTTCATTGTTGATTCAATTGTTTAACGTCATCTAAAGTTATTTATTTCCTTGTTTTCCTTAGTATTTTATTAATCTTTTTTTTTTGTTAATACATCTTATGTTAGCCCAAGTTTCTCTCTTTGCCCTACCTGTTTTTTTTTCTTATAAATGTTTTCCTTAGTTACTGTATGTCATTGTTTTATACACACAATTTATTATAACTGAAATGTCTTCAGTTCTAAAAACATTTTGTCTCACATATTCAACAACCTAATTTCCATGAAGAAAACCATTTCTTTAGCTCCTCTACCAGGTACCATACATTTTTCTTTCTAAGTTAAAATATTTCCTCATTATCTTTCATTATGCTACACTTTAACTCAAAATTATTTTTTTTTTATTTTAGTCTTTGGTAACTGGATAAGGCCCACTAGGCACAAGTGCCTGTTTCAAGGAGTGACCTGGGAGCACTGGGCGGTTAAGTGACTTGGTCAGAGTCACACAGTATGCAAGTGGAGGCTGTGAGAATCAAACTCAGATCTGGTCTGCTGGATGTATCAAGCTCATTCACACCTCGTTCCTCTAACCTGTAGGCTATATTGCCAGCCCGAATTAACCTCAAGGACTGTTGGCAAATGGTCACTATCTGACCTTACAACTGTATTACGTTTTTTGAGATATGGAAGAAAACTTATACAGTATTACACCAGAATAGATCAATGGTTGAAAATCTTAGTTGCCAACATGTGTGAAATCTCCAGAAAACTCCAAGAATATCACCTTCCAGTCTTCCATTACATACTGTATGAAAAATGCCTGTCATTGCTTGAATTAGTTTGGGTACATCTGTTGAAATTGTTTTCTCTTTCATAACTTTATTTGGGAAATTATGAGAGTTGCCAATTCCTTCCAGTATATATTGCATACCCTTTTATCTTCCAGGGGTAGGGATTTATTTAACTCTAAAAATTGATTAGCATTTTGCTCATAAAAATGCTAAATCTTTGTGAAAATGCATAACCCTTGCCTCACTGTGTTTAACAAACACAGCACTTCTAGAAAATCTATATAAATACTTTCTGTACAGTTAGTATAGTCCTAAGAAAAAAACTGCTAATCAATTATTTAAAACCCTGAAGTGTATTGTACCTCCCATTGAAATTTCACACTGTTTATATGTTTGCTTCTGAGTAGTCTTGCTCAATCTGTGAAAGAAGTCTCTCCAGTTCTATCCACACTTCTGCTTATAATATGCTGATGTCAATGGTGGAATGTAAATATTTATCATATACACTTGTCCATTTACATTAAAATACACAGAAAGAAAATTCACATAAGACTCAAAAACTCTGAATTTTACAGTTTCTTAATCATTTGTAATTCTTTACCAGTGTGATGGTCCTTTCACTTGGCCTAGACCCGTTTGTACCCTTATAGGCAGAAATCATAAATGATAAAACCCCTTGTTTCCCTAAATTATTTTATGTGAACCAAGTTTCTTGTACAAAAAAAGATTTTAACAAGAATTAAGAAATTCTAGTTATTCCTTATCACTTATCATTCCTTATCACTCAATGTTGACAATATACCTGCAATATTCGAAGAACAGATTTTAAGAACTCCCTGCATAGATCTATTCTGATGTGGTTGTTGTCATACCTGGATTTCTTCTAAAACTGTATATTCATTATGGGGTGTATGCATGAACAGGTGAGAAGTATGCTCTGGAGGCATGTATCCCACCAGCGTAGCTCCGCACCTGTGGATAGGTCCACACTGGACAGTATTCACCAACAGCTGCCACCTGTCCAATGGCATGCCCCCCCCCCAGCATGCAGATCCATGCAGAGCAGCCAGGAGCAAAGTCGCAGACCCAGCTGGGCATCCAATCGGATGCCCAGCATGGGTCCCACAGTGGGTCCCTTGTGCATTACAGTGTGAGTTCGGGTACATGAATAGCCTCCGAAGGCACCCGGCCCCACATGGCCATGCCCCCATGTGATGCATGCACTGGCAAGTGCCTCACCCACCACATGTCAATGCCCTGATCCAATCAGAGTGCAGCACCCCTCTACACATATCTGTGCCCTGGCCCTGGAATAGCATCACACACACACAAAACTGCTCCTGTCCCCATATGGCAGCATTAGCCCCTGCACCCAGCACACAGCTTTCCAGTCCCTGGCAGAGTCAAGCATCCTCCCACATGAATGCCCGGCCCCATATACAGCTGACACATGCCCCCCCCACAGCACCACACTGGACCACTGGACCCCAACCCCCATTCCCATCACCCTTGAGGAAAGCATGGTGGCCAGATGCCCACCACAGCACCTACAGGTCCCCATCCCCATACCTTGTCATTGGTGCCACAGCCTGGGATGGCCAGTGGCACAACTCTCCTCACACCTCCTCAGCTGCTGGGTGTCCAAGTGATGCTAGGAGCATGCCGCTATATATAGGGATTGCACTGCCAGCATCACTTGGATGGCTGGCAGCTGAGGAGGTGTGAGGAGGGCTGTGCTGCTGGCCATCCTGGGCCATGGCACTGACAGCAAGGTACAGAGATGGGAGGTTGTCAGTGCCATTGGGGGGGACATTGGACACCAATGAGGGGCAGGTGTGCCAGTATCAGGGCAGGGAGGGAGAGTGTTTGGATTGGTCTGTCACATGGTGAGTCACACATGATAGGGCTTGTGTGTGTGTTGGGGGGGTACCCCTATATCTGGACGGGGATGCAGTATGTGGTGTGGGTGTTCCTGAACAGTGCTGTTGACCGGGCACTCATGGGGATTTTTCCACAGAGTTGGAAATTGGCAAAGGTTGTTCCAATTGCAAAACGAGGGGATCCCACCAATCCATCAAACTACTGTCCCATAGCCTTATTATCAGCAATTTCAAAAATAGCAGAAAGAATAGTTTATGGACAGTTAATTGGTTACCTCAAAAAGATGAGAAACTGACAAAATTTCAGTCAGGATTCAGAAATTGGCAGGTCCACGGTCACAGAGCTCATAGACTTTTTAGATATGGTTGCCACCACTTTAGGCATGGCAAGGTCCGTGGGCGCTGTGTACATGGACCTGTCAAAAGCATTTGATCTAGTGGATCATAAAATCCTATTGTGTAACCTCAGAGGTATGGGGTTGACAGATGAATCATGGCAACAGTTTAAATCTTACCTGACTGAAAGAACACAGTTAGTAGCCATTAATGGATTTCAATCAAATATATTGTTTACTACTCGAGGAGTCCCCCACGGGTCGATACTCGGCCCATTGCTGTTTAATATATATGTAAATAGTCTTCTGGATAAAACTATATTATCTAGCATTTGATTATATGACGATGATACAGTTTTGGTGGCTGATGGTAATTTCCTAGGAGAGGTTGAATATAAGCTACAACATGACTTCTTGATGATGCAAGACCATTTTACCTCCCTGGGTCTGATAATAAACAACAAAAAGACCCAAGCCATGTTTTTCATCTCCAAGCAATCCAAAACAAACGAATCAATGGAAATGAAGATCAGGACTAGAGAGGGAAAGATTTTGATTCAAACGGAGGTTTATAAGTACCTGGGGGTCTATATAGATCAACACCTCATGTTCGCCTATCACATTTCAGACTTAATAAAAAAACAAACGCCCACATAGGAGCTATAAGGCTGTTCAAAAATTGCGCTACAATGAATGTACGATCTATGATGGCAAATCATTTGATCTTGCCAATCATGGATTAGGAGTGTCACATGTATTGGCACGCTGATTAAAAAATAGTTAACTAAATTGGACTGTACCTATAATCGACTGGCAAGGTATGTGTTAAAATGCAAGTTCAGTACACATCATTGTGTTATGTATAGTGCATTAAGCTGGAACACATTTGAGTTAAGAAGAAAGAATATATGGATAAACCAAGTTTGGGGTATAATAAAAAATGTGGTTCTGTTGTATTTAAAGTAAAAGTTGCATAGACCAAATCATGGTTTGAACCTGAGATTAAAAAAGGCTACGGAACTAATACAACCAAAAATCACTAATAATTTTAGTAAAATGACATTTGATTACAAAGCCACAACCAGTTGGAATGCACTTACATTACAATTAATAAATTAGGCAACTACAAGGGATGGGTTTAAGGCTGCTATAAAACAGGAGTATTTCTTTTGATGTGAGTGCAATAGTGTTAGTTAAGTTGAGGTGTTGGCCTTAACTCTATCAGGAAAGGTTACAAAAATGTTTATTATTGGTATTTGATTGTAATGTTATAATGTAAGCTGGCCTTATGTATTATATTTGTACTTGATGGTTAACTTTTTAGTACTTTATGTTAACTTTTAATGTAACAATTTACACAGGTTCACCTTGTAAACAGGGCATATCATAGCCCTAATGGTGTTATATTCTATAAATAAAAATTGTACTACTACTATGTGTGTGTGTGGGGGGGGCAGCTGTATCTATTAGGGGACTGGCCTTTCTTGTGCATAGGTGTGGAGGGGTGAGATGTGGCATGTTGGTAAGGGGAGGATGGGCGCACTGCCCAGTTGCAGGACCGCCACATAAGGACCCTTGTGGTCATCCACATGGGCATACACCCATTACACTGCCCCAGCCTTCCCCAACTGCCTAGTGGGTTGGGGCAGCATGGAGGGTAAATTCTCAGTCCCGTCATAACCGGCATGTGAGGTCTGTGGGACATACTGTGGGTTACAGTAGGGTCCCCCCCTTCCATAACCTACACCCTCTTCTGCACTACTGCAGGCAGCACTACATACCTTGATGAATGGCGAGTACTGCTGACACATCCCCGTCCGCCCCCAGCATATTGCTATCTGCACAGCTGGGGGATCAGGTGCGTACGGGCTGTGCGCACTGTGTTGTGCATCCATGCAGGGAGTTGGGTGGAGTGGCTACATGCCACATATATGTGGTGCATAGCCACTCTGCACAATTGTGCGTAGGGCCAATTGGGGGGATTCTCCATGGTGCAGATTGTCTATGCGCTGCATAACTGGGACACGTAGACACTCCATGGCCACTGCACCACCTGCATCTGATTCTCCACTGGGGTGTGGGGCAGATATTGCTGGATCCCCCTACCCACCAGTGATCCACACATGTGGGCAGTCTGGGGGGCCATGCTGGGTCCATGCCCATGCTCAATGCTATTCTTCTAGGCATTGAGTGCCAGGAGAGGGGGGGTGCAGGCTACACCAACAGGCACCAGACTTAGTCAGTATGTGCCACCCTGGGATGCCACTGCCAGCAGTGACAGTGCAATGGGGCATGGGGAACCCCTCCAACATGCCATCCCAGACCTCGGGATCCTCATGGAGGGCCAGGGGTGGCTGGCCAGCAACCTGCCTGCCCCAGTGCTGTGGCCACACCGTGGCTGCTTGAAAGCTGTGGCACCCCCATGAAGGTGATCCAGTGGCGGTCCAGGTCTGGGCATCCCATTGGATGCCCGCCCATGTCTGTGGATGGGCTTCTGTGCACTGGCACACTGGGGAAGGGCCTTGCAGTGGCTGGTGGATGAGACAATGGTCACCATGCATCATTCTACAGGTGCAGGACTCCATGGGTGGGATACACACCTCTGGTGCATTATTCCTGCCCCTTGGAGAATCCCCCCAATGTGTAGATTTAATAATCGCTCATGTATGTTCCTCATTCTTTTGATTATCTTGCATTTTCTCCTTGGTCCCACTTCTTTTTCAGGCCTGTTTGGTTTGTACCTTCCCTTTTTATTTATGTAAATTATTAGGATCCCTAGTAGATCCAATTTGGGTGCTTCCTGGAATATTTTGTTATATAGCATTCTATCCCTGATTCCCTTATTTATTTGTCCTAAATGTGTTACAACTACTTGCTTGTAGACCTAAATAATGCCCTTACATCTAACTTACACTCCAAAAATATTTCTGAGAATGCAGCAAACATTCCTCATCAGAAAACTGTTTGACTCTTTCACTGGTTCAGGGAGCCCATGTAACATAAGCATAAATTTTTGCCTTTCAGAAGTTCCTGTTTCATTTTGATTTTGTTCTATCTTTAATTAATATGTTTCTATAATATAAATAATGTCAATCAGTGTACTATTTTGAATCAAGATCTCTGAGATCACTTCACTTTCCCAAAATGGTTTCTACACATCCAGAAATGGGATTGGTTCTTCAACATATATTCCCAAATTCTCTTGTTCCCCACTAACTCTCCAAAGCACCCAAACAATGCACAAGGTGGAGGATACCAGGGTAATCTGACTCATATTACTGTATGCCTCATGTCTATGACTACGTTTTATGTAATTATCTAATCTCCAGTTTATTGACATACAGTGTTTTCAAACAACAATTGTACAGGTCTGAGTAGAGACACTGGTGTTTCATTTTGTCTTTTAATTAGGCCATGAATTTGTAGAATACCTTCCCAACCACTGAAGATCATTTTCCTTTTTTGTTCTGTCATGATTACTACTAGTCTTTTCAGTTAAACTATCTCTGGGTTTCTTTCTTTTTCATTTTTAATCTCCAATTTGCCCTGTGGTTCATTTAAAGGAACCCTGCTGTTTTCACTTCTGCCAATATTCCCACTGATGGAGTTTCATTCTGTACTGTCTCCTCCTTATTATTCAAGTATTCCAGTGTAATCACTTGAAAATTGACCTGCTTATTTTAATTAGTTGGTGGTTCTGTGTTTTTATTTTTTACATTTGATCTTTGTGCTTTTTTATCTGTTTTTATTATACTTGTATTCTTGACCTTAATTGTACATTGCATGTTTCTAGTATTTCCTTCCTGATTTGCTAAAAGATCCAGTACCGGCACTAATGTTTTACTATATTCAATAAAAGTATTTGATCAAGTACCCTGTCTCTCTTTTACAATAACCTTATAAAATCATTCAAACGTGCTTCCTGGTATATCATTACACTTATCATACTTAGAATGTCCTCTCTTATTACATGAGGTTGCTCCAGTAATAAAAGATAATGATACTGTGTGTGGATTTTAAGCAGATTCGTTGTTTCTGCATTAAAAAGTAGGATAAGAATTTACTGGCTCTTCATCTGTATTAAGTATTATGGCTTCACTTGTATTGTGTGCTATATCTTTTGAACTGAATGCTGAAGATTTTTAAACAGAGTTGTAAGACTTATTGTTGATTTGTGAGTCTGGGAAAGGTTGCCACTGGTACTCTTTTGAGGAGGGGGCATATTTCCTGTGCCTTTATACTATCTTCTGATGTTTTTGAAGATGGATACACTGTCTTTGAGATTTTTTAACTGAATCTAGGAGACAATTCACATTCATTTCAAAGGGACTTAATGGTTTCATTAATGGTGTATCAAAGACATCTGATAAGGGAATCTTCAAGGAGCTAAATGTTTTTACAACAAAGAAAGCAAAGCTCAATAAGGGACTGCCCTCTTATACGCTGATGCTCTCTCTATACAATCAAAGAAAAAACAATAAACCAGGCTAGCTTTAGCTCCACCAAAAATAAGTCATGCATTGACCATGTTGATAAAGTGTTAAAAGATCACTTTATTCATTAATGCAGTACCAAATAAGTACTGTACAGGGAAATGTTTCCACCATCTCTTCTTTTCCCATTTGGGTGACATTGAAGAATTATAAACTAGCTACTTCCACTGGCCTTTCTCTTTCATCAGTTTTTGGAGTGGAAGTGTGGACATACGTGTCAATTAGATTTTCTTTTTTTTCCATCTTTCTCTTGTTGTTCACATTCCCTTTTTCTGATCTTATTTCTTTAACTCTCTTTATCCAATTTTTTTAGTTTTCCCCTTTCTTACTAACTTTTTCTTTAGCATATGTGGGTGACTTGTATGACTGATTTTCCATTATTGTGGCAACTTTTCTACTATATAGAGAAATCATATTTTGGTGATCACTTTTATATGTATTGCATATGACAGACATTATATTGATGATTTTGTTGAAACTTATCATATTTTTTTTTACTCCCCTCTCTTCGCAGCTCTCCCCTCTTCAGGAGACACCTACAGCCTTTTCAGCCCTTGCTCACATACCTGGTGACCGGTGCAGTCCATCCCCCATGGAGCCGTGGTTATACCCTCCAGGCAGGTATGGGGTGGGGGTCCCTTACATTTTGATGCTTATTTATTTCGTCGGGACTCTGTCTCCAGGCCGGTAGGGGCATTGAAGGTCGGGGCCTGGTGCTCCATCTACTGGGAGGCTGCACATTTTTTTTTCCCATGTTCTCTCAGCGTGCCATGTCCCCAGACGTCAAGGCGCTAAAGCGCCGACATCTAGCATGTCACCCATCTGTTAAGCGTCGGGCATGCTGTACCTTGGGTCTCCACCCGGAGCCAGACAAAAGCTGAGTTCTTGTTCCCCCCTCCCGCTGGAGAGGACGAGTAGTCCCTAGGATGCTCGAGTCCTCTCCCCCCGGCTGGCCCTCCAGCTCCCGGGCTCCTTCCCAAACCCGGGTCACTGGCACCGGCGGAAACTAACCACCGCGCCGCAGGTCAAGCAATCTCATTGTTCTTGATCATGTCATCACCATTATTTAGGCCAAACTTTAAGATTATTTTAGTGGTATAGGGAAAGAGAAATGTGAAATTGTTTAAACAGGAAAGGAACACTGAGCCAGAGCTTGTTTCCAGGTGCAACCCTGGGAGCACAAGGAAGTTAAGTGAGTTGCTTAGAGTTACACAGTATGCAAGTGGGGGCTGATGGGATTCAAACCCAGGTCTCCAGGTTTGCAGCTCTGTGCCCTTAACCACTATGCTATACTGCCTCCTTATATAGTATACAGATATCTACATGTGTAATGGAGTCTTATTCACAGTAGCAAAGTGTTTGTCTTATAAGAGATGTGTTTTTAAATGTGTTTTTTTGACTGTGTTTATATACATTTTTCTACACCTGGTAAGTTTAATTGTTTCTTGTATTTAAGGGTCACATATTCTATGGCACTTTAGCTTCTCGATAAAGTGCACACGTGCAAAATGTTGGAGTGATTGTGGAAGGGGCAATGGCATTTTCCTGGTGCGAATCTTGCAAAATACAAGTATACAGACTGGCAACTTGGGACTTTTTCTTTTTTTTTATAGTGTTAAAAGATCCCTTTATTCATTAATGCAGTATCAGATCAGTACAGGGAAACATCTCCACCATCTCTTCTTTTCCCATTTGAGAGACACTGAAGAATTTAAACTAACTCCTTCCATTGGTCTTTCTCTTTCATCAGTTTTTGGAGTGGAAATGTGGACATGCCTATCAATTAGATTTTTTTTTTCATGTTTCCCTTGCTAGTCAAATTCCCTTTTTCTGATTTTATTTCTTTTATTTGCTTTATCAAAATTTTCTCATTTTCCCCTTTCTTGCTAACTTTTCCGTTAGCATATGTGGGTGACTTGTCTGACTAGTTTTCCATTTGTTTTCTCCTATAACTTTTCTGACTATGCTTACCTCTTTTTACTCCTTGTCGAAACATAGAATCATAGAAACATAGAAGTTGATGGCAGATAAGGACCGCAAGGCCCATCCAGTCTGAACATTTCTTTTTCTACCTTATGAATGTGCCATAGGCCTTTGCTCTGTCAATGGTCTATCTATTCATACTCATTTGTATTGCTCCCTTATGCCTACCCCATGCCTGTTTGAAGCCCTGCACTGTATTAATATCCACCACTTCCTGAGGTAGGCTGTTCCATGCATCCACCACCCTTTCTGTGAAAAAGAACTTCCTCACATTATCCCTTAATTGGCCTCCCTCTAATCTCATGCTGTGTCCTCTTGTCCTGCTATTTTTCTTATTGAAACATGTTAGACTCTTTCACTTTGTTAATGCTCTTAAGGTGTTTGAATGTTTCAATCATATCATCTTTCTCCCTCCTTTGCTCAAGGGTATACATATTGAGCTCAGTTAATCTGTCCTCATAGGTTTTCTGATGCAGTCCCTGCACCATTTTGGTTGCCCTTCTCTGAACTGCCTCAATTTGGTTAATGTCCTTGTGAAGGTGTGGCCTCCAGTACTGCATGCAGTACTCCAGATGGGGCCTAACCAGCGTCTTGTAAAGAGGGATTATTTCCTCCCTCTTCTGACTTGTGATACCCCTACTAATACATTCCAACATCCTTCTAGCCTTACCTACTGCTTTAGAGGTCTGCTTGGATGATTTCAGGTCATCGGTGATGATGACGCCCAAGTCTCTTTCTTCCCTTGTGACTGCCAGCAACTCCCCTCCCAGCCTTTAGGTGGCTTCAGGGTTTCTCTTCCCTACGTGCATGATCTTGCACTTCTTTGCGTTAAACCCCAGTTGCCACTCTTCCAACCATTTTGCTAGTTTATTCAGATCTCTTCTCATTCTGCCCACACCATCTGGTTCATCTACTCTGTTGCAGATCTTGGTGTCATCTGCAAACAGACAAACCTTACCCTTTAGTCCATCTGCAATGTCACTGATGAAGATATTGAAGAGAACTGGCCCCAGGACTGATCCCTGTGGTATCCCACTTGTGACTTGCATCTCTTCTGACTGTGTACCATTTACCACCACTCTCTGTTTTCTGCCTGTCAACCAGTTTGCCACCCAGTTGACCAACGTCTGACCCACCCCAAGCCTACCCAGCTTATTAGTCAATCTTCTATGTGGAACAGTATCGAAAACTTTGCTGAAGTCAAGGTAGGCAACATCAACTGCTCCCCCTTGGTCCACCACTCTGGTTACCCAGTCAAATAAATCTCACCATTACATCCCCTCTAGCCACAACATATTCAACATATACAAATGTTGCTATAATTAAGTAATTAAAAATGATAAAAATAATCATAGTAGACAAAATATCCAAAGTACAAAAATAATAACAAATTAGGCCTAGCAAAATTAGCAATAAAAGCTATGTGCCTGCTTTTGTATAAATGGTGTTGCCACTAAAAGGCAGCCTGAATTGTCAGATGGCATCCTAGAAAAAAATGGAAGATGGGGGGGGGGGTTAGAGGGGGGAGGAGGGACCAGGTGTGTAGAAGGCAGAGCTACATGAGGTCACTGGTGACAGCATCAAGGTGGAGGATGCTGGCATTCCAGGTGGGACAGGATTGGCTAAGGGGAGGAGCTGGTTTGGAGTCCTTCATGGGGTCCTTAGGGGGTTTAAAAGTCTCTGCACCAAGGAACTCCCCCTCTTTCTGCAGGGATTTTCATTTGAGTTGGTCCCAGCACATCGTTTGGCAAGTTCCTGATTTATTGCACCTAAGTTAAGGTATTATAGTGCTGAGGACCTGAGCTCAGGCCTGCGGTGTTATGATAATGTAGGTTCATGTTTGTTGGAGTAGGCCATCCTGTGCTTAGTTGTAGCCTCAACAAGCTAATTTAGTAACAAGGGGGGTATTTAAGTGGATTCTATTCTGCATACTTTGCATGTGTTGTGACACTTTGTGCTAATCATTTCCACTGAGTATGTTAAGTAAGGCTATTTTTTTTTCTTTTGTTCTTCCCAAGGACCATTTGTCATGTGGAGTCTTCTGTCTGGTAGATATTGCCTAGATCTGTTCCTGTGGGCAGTTCCCAGAAAGGTAGGCCCTTCAGGGGTGGTTCTAAGGTGTTTATGGTGAAGATAGCTTTAATTTGTATTGGTTTTGGTGTGGCGTGTGCTTTGGAGATGCCAAGCAGGCCCGATGTGAGTGGTATTGGGCTTCGGCCTGCTAACATGCGTAGGAACATTTTTTTTCTTTGTTTGACTAGCATTGGGGAATGCTGAGTACTAGCTGCTCAGGGCCTGTGACATACAAAAGCATGACTAGCTGTTTGCATTTTTCCTTTGCTACTTGGCTGCGATGGGCAGCCCGGTCTCGTGCAACAGACCAAACATGGGACATGGGGGTGGTGGCCACATGGTGGCAGCCTGCTCTGCATGGTCCAGAAGCATGATGGCCTGCGGGACCATGGCTGGACACTCCATTCCATTCTTCCACTAGAGCAAGCCCTGTCCGAACATGGCAGGGCAAGAAAGGAGAGAAGGCAGTGATCCGGGTTGGGAAGCTATCAGCTCTGCTTCCTAGGGCAGAGGACACATCCCTGGCTGTTTAGAGTTTTTGCTAGGGTCAGGCAGTCCACTGTTGGTAGGGAGGGCCATGTGGTGCTGGGACGCCAAGAGCGAGCGGGTCCCGGCTTAGTCAGGAGGGAGTTCTGTTTTTCCAAATGCACAGAAAGGAAACAAAGAAATTAAAAATATAATAAAAGGGGCTTTGTGGCAGGCCCCTTTCTCTCAGATGGAGGATGCATTTCTGTGGGGTTTCCCTAGGATGGGCTGGGTAGTCCCAGGGTGCAGGTAGAGACCATGTGGCTCCTGGGTCCCAGTTTGTTACCTCGGGGAGGCAAGAATGGAAAACAAATGGAGTGTGTGGCAAGCCCCACTCTTGCGTGAGAGGACCTTTTTTCCTGGGAGGTTTGGCCAGGAGGCCCTGATTGATGGATGATGTTGTGGGATGGCTGCAGTGCCAGGAATGGTCGGTGGCTGGTTCAACTAAATGCAGGGCTGCACAGATAGGCAGATTGGGGTGTAGTTTGTTTGTAAAAAAATACATATAATAATGAAAGTTTCTTGAGTAAGGTAGTAGGAATGTTAGAGGGGCCACATGGTGGGGGGTTGACTAAGCAAGCCCCTGGATCCTGGGGGGGGAATGGTGCATGGATGCTCAGGACCTGACTGTGTAGGCAGTGCAGGAAGCAAAACTGAGGAGTTTTATGACCGCTTGCACAGGCATTTCAATATTTAGGAATGAGCTCCGGGGGCGTGAGCCAAATTCTGGCAGATAATCTGTTTGGGCAGACTCTAATGGGTCTAATTGCATATGGATGGCCTTGGGAGCAGAGGGCGGGTGCCCTTAAGGGAGGAAGACACTGGATGGAATAGGGGGTTGTAAAGGTTCCGTATGGAGACGGGAAGAGGCTTCACGTCCTTTTGGCGATTAATAAAAAAAAAAAAATGAAAAGAAGAAAAACATAGGTGAAGGATGAACACAGAGATGCTAAGGGATGGAGGCTAGCATGATCCAGTTTGCAGCAAGTGACACACGATAGCACTTGCAAGAGGCCACGGCCTGCAACATAAGGAGGGGCGGAGCACCCCCACCCCCACATAGACAGGGGACAGAGGGAATGGGGGATGGGGTGGGGCAGGGAGCTGGGGAACTGCAGGTTTAAAGGGGGTCAGGAGGAGGTAAGCTGGGTGACTGGGTGGGCCCAGAGGGCCAACAGGTAGATGACAAGCATAGATGCTTTTGAGTACTAAATAAGCTTATTTGTCATTTTAGCAGCAAGACTCCTAGAAGATGGCACCCAGAAGACCACCAGCACCAGCTACCAGTTCGTAGCTGAGGATGAAGGTGACAGCCCTGATGGGGAAGATGACTCAGTTGATTGATCTGGCACAGAAAAGGGAGGAAAAAGAAAAGGTAGCCCAGAAGAGGAGGGAGCCAGCTAGACCAAGGGGCAAGGGCAGGGGTGGAAAGCACCCAAGAGGGGCTGCCCCAGAGCCTGGATCAGAGCCCCTCCAGAGCCCACTCCCAAGCCATGGGAGCAGGTAAGGGGTAGGGGATTTGTCCAATGACGGGAACTTGAAAGATTTTCTGGAGGGCATTTTAGGGGATATGGGGAACAAAGGTCTGGACACAATGGAGAAGGTGTTAGTGGAGCTGAAGAAGTAAAAGGGGGAAGGTGGATGGGGAGGCACTGGGAAGGGGACTCAAAAGTTGTACAATGGCCCCTCAGGTTTTTCCTTAGGGAATCATGTCCCATCATCGATTAAGGACAAAATATGGAAGGGAGACTACATGGATATTTTTGGCCTAGTGGATAAAGAGAAGGTCAGAAAGAGTTGGTGGGGAAGTCCGAGATGGCGGTAGCACTGGCCATAGTGGGGCACAAGGAAGAAGAAGCAACATCTAAGGGTAAAAACCTGGATACATGGCAGGCTGGGTTCCTGATATTTAGTGTCATACTGCTACAGAAGTAGCCAGAATTGGGCATACCAATGTTAACATACACGGCCATCATAAGGGATGCATATAAGACTCAAAAGGGATAAGGGTAGCTTAAATACAATGAGACATTCTGCCAAAGGATGGCAGCAAAAGGGGATTTGCGATGGGACTGCATGCACTCAGAGCTATGAGTATGCAGGTACAATGGGGAAAGGGGAGGGGGCAGCAATCCACAGAGCAGACCTTTCAAGGGAAGCAGGGGGTAGAAGGGGCCAAACAGGGTATAGCGGAAGAGGCAGGGGAGCTTGTAACAGGGGTGGGTCAACCTCAACCATGGCTGGAAATGAGGGGAAGGGGAGGTTAGGAGATGGGGCTTTTCTCTGGTGGAGACACTCATAAAGGTTGGGGTGGTAGAGGAGTGGACGAAGGTCTAGCCTGATAAGAAGGGGGGCATAATGCTGTGGGAGGGATTCAGGGAGTGGTTTTCACTGGCATTCCATGGGATCCAGTGGGAAATGGGGGCTAAGAATTTTGCTCAATAAAGGGCAGGGGGGAGGTAGTGCAGAGGAAGATCCAGAAAGAGCTGGATGCGGGCAGGGTAGAGGGACAGTTTAAGGAATCACCGTGTGGTGAGTTTTGGGTCTCTCCCCTTGGAATAGTGTCTAAGAAACAGTCACAGGAATAATGCCTGATACATCACTTGTCATACCCGGAGGAACAGTTGGTCAATGACGGCATTTTAGAGGACATGCGCAGTGCCCTATGCCTCATTGGACCAGGCAGTGAGTTTGATAAGGGTGGTGCAAAGGGCATGGTTGGCAAACATGGACATAGAGTCCACCTTTAGGTTGTTACCAGTGAGGCCATGTGAGTGGGGTTTGTTGGGATTCCAATTCAAGGGGGGCTCCTTTTTTGGCAAAGCCACACCCATGGCCTGTTCAGTAGCATGCTCCACTTTTGAGTCTTTCAGTTCTTGGTTTTAGGACACAGGTGTGGCCACATGAGGGTGGTGCATTACTTGGATGATTTCCTACTGATTGGTGGGAGCCAGGAGAGGTAGAGAGAATGTTGGAGGATTTCAAGGGCACATGCCAAGAGATAGGAATAGCGCTAGCGGTAGGGAAAATGGAGGGCCCCACTAGGAAGCTGGTGTTCCAGGGGATAGAAGTGGACACCAAATGGGAGTGTTTTCGGCTTCCCACCAACAAGGTTTGGGAAGCTCAAGGGCCTGTTGGGGCAGGTAACCCATGAAGTGGGCACATGAGGAAGGGTGCCATCTGTTACGGTGACACCTTCCCAGTGCAATCCACTCACGGCGATGGAAAGGTAGGGTGACTGGATGAGGGTCTGGGTGAACTAGGCGACAGGATGTCGCTATACGTACATGCTCGGGGGGGTGGGAGTGAGCACGACTACCGTGGGCTGGAAGGGGGTAGAGATGCTGTAGGAAGTGGCGCTGGGGTTGCCGGTTGAGCTGCATCATGGCGTCAGGGATAGGCTAGTGGCTGGGTTGGCTGAGGTACTGGGTTTGGGTCCAGGTGCTGGTACAATTTTTATTTCATTTTTACTTCTTTTACCCCCCTTCCCCGACATGCACCGCCCTGGAGTTGAGAATCCTTAAGTAGAGAGGTCCAGGGGGCGAAGACCCCCACAGAAAGCAGTAAAAATATGTCTTGGCACTGCTGTGCTGGTGTGCTGGGGTTGTCAGAGTGCCAAAAATGTGTTTGGCACTTTGACTGAGTGATAATGGTGATCTCCTTTAGGCGTTCACCGTTATCACGTAGACCCATTGGGGCAGATCATGGGGAGACAAAGGGTGTCTCTGGCATTAGTACAGCAACTGCTGGGGCACCTTAACTTCACTTGTAAGGCTATAGGCTCAGGGCAGGCATTCACAAGGAGGTTGGCAAGGGTAACAGGGAAAGTTAAGTTGCCGCATCATTGAGTGGACATCAACAAGGGTATAAAACAAAGACCTGGCCATCTGGGATACTTTCCTAGCAGATTATAATGGGGTGACCTTCTGGCAGGAGGAGTGGCTAGGCAGCATGGACATGGAACTGTACACCGAAGCCTCAGGGGCCTTGGAGATGGGGGCCTATTTCAAGGGGTACTGGATATCAGAAGCATGGCCCGACAGCTGGAGGGATGCTGGCCTTTTGAAGGATATCACCTTTCTTGAGATTTTCTCTATTTGTGTAGCTCTGATGGTGTGGGGGAAAGGGATGAAAGATAGGAAGGTGCTTTTCTGGTGTGACAATAAGGGGGTGGTGGAAGCCATAAACAAGCAACAGGGATTGATGGACATGGTTATCAGAGTGATGCATCAGTTGGTATTAGTGGGTCTGAAGCTCAACCTAATTTTCAAAGTAAGGCATGTGGAAGCGGTCAGAAATTATACCATCCTCAGTTGGGCAAGTTCTGGACATTGACCCCCTGAGCAGCGAAGATGAAATCCCGGGGAATGGAACAGCTAATGGAGATTGGGTGGCAAGAGCCCAAATGTTGTACTGTAACTCCTGGTCAGCCAACACACTGAGGGCATATGAAGGGGCATGGGAAGCCTTCCAGGAGTTTAGGCTGCAGCAGGGTATGGTGGTAAGAATGCCAGCCACGGAGGAACAGGTAATGATGTATATGGTGAATAGGTGGGATAAAGGGTTGGCATATTCCACTATGGGGGTTCAGCTTGCTGGCATAGGTTGGGCATCTGGATCTAGGGAGTGGCCAAAGCCAAATAAGTCTAACAGGGTCAGGTGCATGTTGCTGGGCTGGCAGAAGTGCCAAGGGCCGCAGGTGGATATTTGGAAGCCCATCACGGTGGAATTTCTGAGGAAGCTTTTAGAAGCTCTTAGAGCAGTTTGCATTTCTGCCAATGAGGCATGTCTATCTCAGGCTGTGTTTGCAGTAATGGCCAAGGTGGCATTCAGGGTTGACGATGTAGTGGTGAACAGCAAAGCTGATGTGGGGGGTCTTCAGACAGAGGATGTCTCATTCCAGGGGAATAAGGTGTTGATCTGGCTCATACAGTCGAAGATGGAGCAGCTGGGCTAAAAGGCGGAAGTGATGCTCCATCGGGAGGCAAGTGACAAGGGGTGTGTAGTGAGGGCGATGGAGGAACACAGGAGCATCTGAGTGAGTGGAAGAGGCCCATGGTTTAGGCATGGGAATGGATTGTCAGTCACAGTGTACCAGGTGGGGGGTCCTGAAGAAAGGCTTGGGTTTTATAGGAATGGACCTCAAGGAATTCACCTCCATTCTTTCAGGACTGGGGCTGCATCAGGGGCAGCTGCGAGGGTGGGAACAGAAGAGGAAATTAAGAATCTTGGGAGATGTCTGTCAGGTTGCTATAAGAGGTATGTTAGGAACTGAAATGACCCACCCTTTTATTATATCTTGACAGGTTTGCACAGAAGGAGGACCATATGGATAGTGGGACACTCATTCGCCTATTGGGCCAAAAGATATGCGGCAACCACACTGGGAGAGAGGCAATTATGCCAGGGACTTGAAGTGACTTAAGTGCAGTGGAAAAGAGTCCGGGGCATGTGATGGGCTCAGCTGCTACTACTACTGAAGGAAATGAAACTAACGTCATCCATCTTGGGGGGGGATGACCTAGGGGAAGCACAATGAGGGCACTGTTTCAAGCCTTTAGGTTGGATTTAGAGATCATAAAAGGGTAGTGGCCATGGGTTGAGATTGGGTGGTCAGAGGTAATATCCAGGCAAGTATGGAGGCATGCGAGGGACATAAAAGCTATGGAGAAGGCCAGGAAATGGCTTAATAGGAGAGTTGCAGGACTGCTTGCAGAAATGGGCTGGATATATGTGGCGCACAAAGATATAGCTTTTTGACAAACCAGGAGTATACCGATCAGAGTCCACCTTTCTGAAGTGGGGATGGTATTTTTTTTATGCCATTGGTGGAGTTGGCAGGCAAGGGGGAACGGAGAGGTTGAGGCTGACACGCAAGTGGGGAGGCCCACCTTCCAACACAAGCTGGAGGTGGGCTAGTGGAAAGAGGGAATGAAAATAAGGGGAGGAGAGCATAGCGGGGAACAGGAGGGGCAGTTTGGGGGGAGAGGGTTAAGGCAACACGGGCCGGGCTTAGTAGCACCCAGACATGAGCAAAGGAGTAACGGGGGAGGGGGGGATCTAGAATGACTAGGGGTCGGGTCACTGCATCTGGGCCTAGAAACTTAAGGAAGGCTAAAGCAAGTGATGATGGTATGGGGGTCAGATTGGGCATCTGGACCCTGAGAAAGGAAGAAAGATCAAAGGAAGAAGATTTTGGACAGAAAGAAATGGAATTCAATGAAAAAAATTAATTATGGACACTGAATGTGTATTGTGTAAATAACATTTTGAAGGACTTTAAGAAATGTAATCATTGTGGTGGAAGTGGTGTCAATACATATTTTTGCCATTCAAACAACCAAATCATGTCTGGATGTGATCCATTTCTGAAGGGTGGTCAGATGACAAATGGGGTTATCATTAAAAGGCAACCTGAGTTGTCAGGTGGCATCCCAGAAGAAATGGAAGATATAGGGGAGAGGGGGGAGGGAAGGAGAGATCAGGTAGGTAGGTAGGGGCTAGATGAGGTCACTGGTGACAGCATCAAGATGAATGATGCAGGCATTCCAGGTGGGACAGGATTGACCAGGGGGAGGAGCTGGTTTGGGGTCCTTAGGGGGTATATAAGTCTTTGCACCAAGGAGCTCCCCCTATTTCTGCTGGGATTTTCATTTCCCACTCACCCACCCTGTTAGCAGGGGTGGCAGGGGACAAAGTTTGGGAGCTTCATGTAGGAGCCCTGGGGGAGATATTAGTAGCCTGATCAGGAGGATGGACTGGTGGTCCAAGGCAGTTGGACAGTACCTGCAAGTAGAGCATGGTCTGCTGAAAGAGCAGAGCATATGAAAGGAGAAAAGAAAATTATGGGGGGTGTAGCAGGGAAAAGGGGAGGCAGTTTGGGGGAAGGGGTTAAGGCAGCACGGGTTGGGCTTAGTGGCAGCCAGACATGAGTAAAGTGGGTTGGGGGATCTAGAAGCACTAGGGGTCGGGTCACTGCATCCAGGCCTAGGAATATAAGGAAGGCTAAAGCAAGTAGTAATGGTATGGGGGGTCAGATTGGGCATCCGGACACCGAGAAAGGAAGAGAGATCAAAGGAAGAAGATTTTGGATGGAAAGAAATGTAATTCAATGAAAAACTGAATTATGGACACTGAATGTGTATTGTGTAAATAACATTTTGAAGGACTTTAAGAACTGTAATCAAGTGGTGTCAATAAATATTTTTGCCATTTGAGCAACCAGATCATATCTGGATGTGATTCAATTCTGAAGGGTGGTCAGATGACAATATATAGTTGTTTGTCAGGGATCAATCAAGTTTGGTAAAGCACACAAAAAACTCTGAAAAGGTACATAATCTAAAATGTGCATAGTAAGTTTCTATTATTGATTTCAGTAAGGATGGTTTAACCTGCAGCTTGGCCTCTAGACAAATTTATTTATTTATTTATTTAGATTTTGCTAACCAGGTAAGCCCACTGAGACAAGAGATCCCTTTTTCAGGGGTGACCCGGGATTGGTTACAATGAATACATACATAGGTGTAAAATACAGTAGAACTGAGTGAATACATATTTAGTTACAATGAATACATACATAGACATTGGGGTAACAGTAGATTAACAGATGATACATGTTGGGGAGTAGGTATCAAATGTTGGGCACAGAGACAGCAGGAATCATAAAGTTAGACAGGTATTAAGACAGATACAGAGTAATTTTAGAATTTTTCCATAGGATATTCATGGAGTGGGAAGGTGAGGTTCAGCAGATGGTAGCAGGGGAGTAGGTCAAGGACGGGGTCTAGCGATTACAACCACAGAGGCTGAGTTCCAGGAGGTACGCTTTGAGGCCTGATTTAAACCCTAAGAGAGTAGGCTTGTCAAGTAAACTTGCGGGAAGGGCTGCCCATAAGTAGGAAGCTGCATATTGGAAGGAGCTGCTCGGCTGGTGCGAACACGGAGACAGCAAGGGACGACCTTGCTGCAGATCGGGGGGTTTGGCGCTGGACTTTAGGAGTGAGTAGCCCATGCAGGTGAGGCGGGGGGCCGAAGGAGGTGAATTTAAAGGCCAAACAGGCAGTAGAACAGGCCAGCTTATACCATAGGGAGGGCCAGTTTAGGTCCGCGAGGGCCTCGCAATGGTGCCTCCTGGGGGAGGAGTTTGTTGCAAAGCAAGCTACTCGGTGGTAGAGTATGGAGAGTTTGTTGAGTTCCATCTCTCAGAGGAACTGTAGTATGGGGGAACCATATAGAATGGAGGGAATAAGGTTACAGTTGGCTATGGCTCGTCATGCCTCCCTGGAGAGGGAGTTTCCCAGATGGTAGAGGAGACCAAGCTGCTGGTGGATGGATCACGTTAAGGAGTCGATGTGTGGTTTATAGGTCAGCTCCTGGTCAAGGAGGACCCCAAGGTACTTGAATTGGTCTATGATCTCTACTCTCCTCCCTTGGGCTGTGTTGGGCTGTGTTGAGCTGGAGTAGCTCGCTTCAGTCTGCGCCCAGGCGTCTAGTCCCAAACAGGACTGCTTTGGTTTTGTCTTCATTCAGTTTTAGGGAATTAGTGGTGAAACAGACCTCCAGAGCTGAGAGACAGGCCTGAAGTTTGGAGGAGATGACACTGGGTTGCGGGTCTCTGCAGTAGACAACGGTGTCATCCACATAAAGGATGAGGTTGCTGGGCGCGCAATCACCTTCGATGTCGTTGAGGAAGAGTGAGAATAATAGGGGGCCCAGGATCGAGCCCTGGAGTACCCCTGAGATCATGGGCCTAGTGCTAGAATGTGTTCCTCTCCAATGGACTTTTTGGGATCTGTTAGTCAGGTAGCTCTCAAACCAAGAGAGTGAGTGCTCATCCAGGCCCAGTCGGTGGAGTTTGGAAAGGAGAAGTTTGTGGCTGACCAGGTCAAAGGTCTAGGACGGGTCAATGAACAGGGCACCCGTTGGGGAGCCTTGGTCCATGGCCTTGAGGATGTCAGATGTGAGATAGATGAGGGCAGTGTTGGTGCCTTGGCCTTTCCTAAAGCCATGTTGTACACTGGCGAGGAGTTGGTATTGCTCAAGGTAATCCTGGAGTCGATTGGATACAAGTCTCTCCTGCACTTTCCCGAGAGGGCAGAGTAGGGAGATGGGCCTATAGTTTTCCACTCTGACCGGGGTCCTTTTTTGTGGATGGGGACAATAGTCGATACCTTCCACTTACTTGGGACAGTTTCTTCCCAGAGGGACCTGTTGATGAGCAGGGTGACAGGGTAGGTGATAGCCAGGGCAGCAGCCCTCCGCAGCCGAGGTTCTATCTGGTCATTTCCCGGTGGAGAGTTAGGATTTATTTTGAGTAAGAGAGGAAGTACAGCAGATGGTTCAACCAGTTTCAGGTGGAACAGGGACCAAGGAAGCACCCAGTCCATATTAGGGTGGTAGGGAGTCCTGGGGAGGGGGTCCATTAGAATTGGAGAAGGAGGCACAGAAGGTGTCAGCAACTGTAGAGGGGTCATTGGTCAAAGTATCCCCAACTAGAAGTGAATCATCTTGTGTGTTTGAGGTACCTTTGAGAAGGGAGTTTATGTGGCCCCAGAATTTCTTAGGGTCACGTAGGTGGCTGGTTTGGAGGACTCTTAGGTACTTGGACTTGGCCTGTTTGGAGGTTTTTTTGCATAGGTTCCTCAGTTCCCTGTACTTCTCCCAGTCAGGTGTACAGCCCGGTTGTAGAGTCCCATGCATGTGGAGAAGCATAGTTTGCTTTAAGCTAGGGCTCAGCCATTTGTAGCACTTACCCTGTACCCTGAGCTTCTTCCTCGGGGCATGCAGGTTGGCTAGGGACAGGAAGGAATTAGAGAAGTAATCAAGTGCCTCATCGAGTGAGGGAAGGGAGACAATGGAGTCCCAGTCAATTGTCCCCAGGTCAGAGCAGAGGTCTGCAGGTATGAATTTGCTGAAGTTCCTGGCTTCTATGACCCTGGCAGCAGCTTTGGGGAGTTTGTTGGACCAGGCACAGCAGTTGGGAGAGTGGTGACTCAGAGAGTCTGACATGATCCCAGTGGTCAGTATGCAGTCTGAGCAAGAGACTAGTGCCCAGTCAAGTAGGGAATGATTGCCAGAATTAGCATTGTGCCTAGTGGGCAGATCTATGACTTGGGTAAGTGAGGAGTCGAGTATTAGGTTCTTGATTGTAGAGGTCCCAGGGGCAAGCCAGTTTAGATTGAAGTCCCCAAGGAGGATGATCTCCTCCAGAAGGTGCTCCAGCAGTGCACTGGTTAGTGATTCAAGGGAAGAGGCGGCAGATTGGGGCACGAGGTAGGCACACCCTATGTAGAGGGGCTTGGTGTCTCCAAGGAGCACTTTCACAAATAGGATCTCACTCTGCGATCCACAAAGAGAGGGGAGATCAATCTGGGAAGCATTAATGGTGGAGCTGAGGTAGATGAGAACCCCACCTCCTTTTTTTCCTCGCTCTGTCCTTTCTAAAAGCCTGGTATCCAGCTAGGTCCACTTCATGGGGGAGGATCTGAGGCTTGAGCCATGTTTCAGTCACAGCTAGTATGTTAGGTTTGTAGAGTGATGTTCATGCCTCAAGGTCATGGATTTTGTGACTCAAGCTGCCGATATTCATATGTACCAGCTTGAGTCCACTGGTGTTGGCCCAGAGGGGGTTTACGGGGTCACTACGGGTGAGATTAGGAGCATAGGGACCAGGGTTTGGTTCGATGTCCCCCCCAGTGCTAGCTTGGGCCTGGCAAGGAGGCCAGTAGCATTGTGAGGGAAGGGGAGGAGCCTCAGCAGGTCGTACCCATTCCAGTCAGAAGATAAGTTATAGCAGCTGTCCTTCAGGTGTGGTCCATTCGTGATTTGGCTAAGCATGTTTAGCCCTCCTCCCTAGGCTCTGGGGGCTGGGAGAGGAGTAAGGAGTTCCAGCAAGGTTCAAAGGAGAGCTGATCCAAGGGGGGGGTAGGGTAGTTCCATGTAACTGAGCTAAGTAAGTGGTAGCTACCCTGGGCACCAAGCTCCTCATCCCATAGATCTGAGAGGGGACACAAGCCTCAGGGGGTTGCTGGAATCTAAAGTTGCAGGGAGATGAGCTAGAGGGGGAATAGCTCGGTGCAGCAGGCACCTGTAAAGCAATATTAGTTGGAGTCCTTAGGTTGTGAGGGAATCGGTAAGCCAGATTGATGTCAGCTTACCTCTAGTTTAGACTGTAAGAGGAATTAGTGAGCCAGAAGAATTTCAGCTGTACCTCAAGTTCTAGCTCCAGAGAGGGGAGTGGGTCTAGCTATTATATTTCCACTGCTTTCTTCAATGAGGCAGGTAGCAGCCAGGTTAAGAAGTAGCAGTGTCCTACCATTCAGCCACATATAGAGGATAGAAACTGACTGGAAAGTTGGATGCGACCTCTAGTGGAGAGAGTCAAGAACCTGCAGATGGGAAAGTGAGCTGGTTCTGCAACTCACGTGATCTCTCCTATATAGGTGAATGCTCACCAAGGGTGGTGGTGGGGGTGGCAGGGTGCCAGCGCACAGCGCCGGTGGGGATCCAACTCAGCAGAGGTTCACAGAAGTGTGCACAGCTCCATACCTGATTGATTTTCCCTACGGGGAGCCGAGTATGCAGGGGTCTGGCTTGGGGGGAGAGCGAGGCAAATGAGGGCCCTCATGACCACTGCAGCTGTGGAACAAGACAGAAAACACCAAATTTATACACAGGTAGGCAGAGGGAGGGGCTTGGAGAGTACAGCAAGCTTTGTAATGGTTTTACTAATTCAGATTGCGCTCCCACAGATTTCTTTGTGTGAAGGTTATCAGATATTGGCGTCTGAGGCAACCAGAGACTAGTGGCTAAGTTAAACAATTCCAAGCTCTAAATACTGCTGGCTAAAGTCTTTTAAGGCACCTGATGGTACCGGAGGCAGTAGTGGCTAAGTTAAAACAGTTGCAGGCTTTAAATATTGCTGGCTAAAGTCTTTTAAGGCACCTGATGGTACCGGAGGCAGTAGTGGCTAAGTTAAAACAGTTGCAGACTTTAAATATTGCTGGCTGCCGGCTCGTCAGCACACTGGTTGGATTTCCGCTTGCGATGCCGGAGACCCGGGTTCGGGAATGGACTCGGGTCGCTGGAGAGCTAGCCAGGGGGAGTAGGCTCGAGTGTCCTACGACTGCTCGCCTACTCCAGGGGGAGGGAGGGGATGCGGCTCGCTATCTGGTACCCCCTGGTGGAGGCTGGAGAGACCAGCAGCAGAGCCTCAACACACATGGGGGCGTGGTGAACGTCGGCTCTGCCCAGACATTCGTGGCACACCACGCCCCGGGGAGAAAAGTGGAAAATCCGGCCTCCTGGTCTGCCAGATGATGGCTGCCCAGCTCCTGTTGGCCCGAGATGCCCTGACACCTCCAAACCCACCTCAGCAGCACTCAGGGACTGATGCCTAGTGTGCTAGTTGCCCCTCCTGGCGTCTTCCCCCTTGGAGGAGGGGGACCCACCTGGCAAAGGGATATGCCGGGCCACCCCTGGGTCGGCTGCGATCTGGGGTGTGGGAAGCGGGGTCAGGGCAAGGGGGTCACAGGAAGCATGAGAAGCCGGAAGGAGTGGCAGACCAGAGGCAAGAAGGAGGGATAAATAAAGAACACAAAAAAAAAATATTGCTGGCTAAAGTCTTTGAAGGCACCAGATGGTACCGGAGGCAGTAGTGCTAAATTAAAACAGTTGCAAGCTTTAAATATTGCTGGCTAAAGTCTTTTAAGGCACCTGATGGTACCGGAGGCAGTAATGGCTAAGTTAAAACAGTTGCAAGCTTTAAATACTGCTGGCTAAAGTCTTTTAAGGCACCTGATGGAAACAGACACTATTAAATACAATCTAGGTAGCTGCGCTTAAGGCACCAAGTTAAAATAAAAAGATTTCATTGCAGAATGAGCAGATTCAGGGGCTGAAAAAACTATCTCCACTCCTGTGGTGACATCAATTCAGGCTAGGTTTGAAAATGGCACCAGAACGATCCAGGAGCCTATTGTCCAACTCAGCAGAGGTTCACAGAAGTGTGTGCAGCTCCATACCTGATTGATTTTCTCTGCGGGGAGCCGAGTCTGCAGGGATCCGGCTTGGGGAGAGGGCGAGGCAAACAAGGGCCCTCACAACCACTGCAGCTGTGGAACAAGACAGAAAACACCAAATTTATACACAGGTAGGCAGAGGGAGGGGCTTGGAGAATACAGCAAGCTTTGTAATGGTTTTACTAATTCAGATTGCACTGCCACAAATTTCTTTGTGTGAAGAATATCAGATATTGGCATCTGAGGCAACTGGAGACTGTAGTGGCTAAGTTAAACAATTCCAAGCTATAAATATCGCTGGTCAAAGTCTTTTAAGGCACCTGATGGTACCAGAGGCAGTAGTGGCTAAGTTAAAATAGTTGCAGGCTTTAAATATTGCTGGCTAAAGTCTTTTAAGGCACCAGATGGTACCAGAGGCAGTAATGCTAAATTAAAACAGTTGCAGGCTTTAAATATTGCTGGCTAAAGTCTTTTAAGGCACCTGATGGAAACAGACACTATTAAATACACTCTAGGTAGCTGCGCTTAAGACACCAAGTTAAACTGAGAAGATTTCATTGCAGAATGAGCAGATTCAGGGGCTGAAAAAACTATCTCCACTCCTGTGACGACATCAATTCAGGCTAGGTTTGAAAATGGCACCAGAATGATCCAGGAGCCTATTGTCCAACTCAGCAGAGGTTCACAGAAGTGTGCGCAGCTCCATACCTGATTGATTTTCCCTGCGGGGAGCCGAGTATGCAGGGGTCTGGCTTGGGGAGAGTGCGAGGCAAACAAGGGCCCTGACCACCGCAGCTGATTGATTTTCCCTGCGGGGAGCCGAGTATGCAGGGGTCCAGCTTGGGGGGGGGGACGAGGCAAATGAGGGCCCTCACAACCACTGCAGCTGATTGATTTTCCATGCGGGGAGCCGAGTATGCAGGGGTCTGGCTTGGGGGAAGGGTGACGCAAACGAGGGCCCTCACGAACACCGCAGCTGATTGATTGCCTTTTATGTACCCAGAGTTCAGGCAACACTGGATAAAACTTTTAAACAATTTAAAGCCCCAATCAGCACATATTTAAAACGGTTTCTCTGAATATTATCTCATAGGCCCTGTAGTCACTATGGAGCATAAAACAGTTTAACTGCCTTAAACAATTTTAAGCTCCCGGAACACAGTTAGCATCCATACTGTAACATGGTTACAACCGTGTCACAATCATGTTCTAAAACTATGCTAAAACCCTGCTAGAGAGGTAGTCTTTAACATGGTTTTAGATAAACACATTTGCCTTAATCCATGTCAACAGCAGTGTGTACGCAAACTGTGCTGTAACACTGGTTAAGGCAACCCGTCATATTAAGAAAAACCTTTTTTTCTTTCCAGCACAATTTAAACAAAAATATAATGGTACTGCTGAGTCGGCAAGGGATCGTGGATTCCACCAATATATTTTTTCTGTGATCCCTTTCAGATCCCGATCATGAGTATCCTGCCATGCACTATGGCACTGCGGCACCCATAATGCTTTGAGGTGGGTGCCGCAGTCATGCCTGGGAACCTGCTCAGGATAACACAGTTGTCAGAATGCAGTGTGCATGCTCCAACAAATGTGATATGGACCGATTTATAAAACGCTCTTTAAAACATTTTAAAATTGGTCCATAGTGTGTATGGGGCCTTAAATTTAAAATTTCAGTTAAGCTATATTAGTAAACAGATTTTTTATTTACATAGCAAAACATTTACTGAAAGTTTTAGCTATTTAGCTGTTTAACAATTAATGAATAGACTTACAACCTTGTGTTTCTCACTTATTCCATGGTCTAGATTTCCTCCAGTGTTGCTAGAATGATCAGCAGCTCGATTATAGATACATAGATACATAGACAGTGTCGGCAGATAAGGGCCTATGGCCCACCTAGTCTGCCCATTTGAGCTTGTAAGTTCAGTTTGTTTTCCTAGAAGTCTATTTCCCCTTACCCCTGACCTCTAGAATTCCTTTATGTCTATCCCATGCATTCTTAAATCCCGTGATTGTTTCAGCCCCCACCACTTCCTCTGGCAGGGTGTTCCACCTGTCCACCACCCGTTCTGTGAAGAAATTCTTTCTCATGTTTCCTCTGAATCGTCCTCCCTCCAACTTCATCCCATGCCCTCTAGTCCTGAAACATCTTTTTCGCTTAAAAATAGTGTTTTCCTGCACCCCTGTTCCTCCCTGTAAGATACTTGTATGTCTCTATCATATCCCCTCTCTCCCTCCTCTCCTCCAGGGAGTACATGTTCAGTTCCTTCAACCTGTCTTCATAGGACTTGTGATGCAATCCATGCACCATCTTTGTTGCCCTCCTCTGAACCTTCTCTACCCTGTCTATGTCCTTACGTAGGTATGGTCTCCAGAACTGTACACTGTACTCCAGGTGGGGCCTCACTAGTGTCTTGTATATGAATTATGACCTCCCTTTTCCTGCTGGTGATGCCCCTGCCTATACATCCCAGCATCCTATTTTCTTTACCTGATGCCTTGTCACACTGTTTCTACCTTGAGGTCATCAGAGATAACAACCCCAAGATCCTTTCCTGCTTGGTGCATGCTATATCCTCACCCCCAACTGATATATTGTGCCTGGGTTTTGTGCCCCATATGCATTATCTTGCACTTCTTGCATTGAATTTCAACTGCCAAACCCCTACCATTCTTCAAGTTTCTGCAGGTCCTTCTCATTCTGTCTACACCCTCTGGTGTGTCTACTCTGTTACAGAGCTTTGTGTCATCAGCAACAGTGAAATTCTGCCTTCTAGATCCTGTGCAATGTCACTGATGAAGATGTTGAATAGGACCGGTTCCAGCACTGATCCCTGTGGTACCCACTGGTCACTCTTCCCTCTGTGGAGTGAAAGCCATTTACCACCACCCTCTGTGTCCTGCCACCCAGCCAGTTACCTACCCACCACACTACTGTCCTGCCCACACCCATATTCCCCAGTTTGTGTAATAGTCTTCTATGTGGCACAGTGTCAAAGGCCTTGCTGAAGTCCAGATAGGCTATGTCCACTGCCCTCCCTGATCCACCTCCTAGTCACCCAGTCAAAAATTCAATGAGGTTGGTCTGACATGACCTCCCCTGGTGAAACCATGCTGCCTTGGGTCCTGTAGTCCATTGACAACCAGATGTTCCACCAATCTCTCCTTCAGTAGTGCTTCCATGATCTTTCCCACTACCGAGGTGAGGCTGACTGGTCTGTAGTTCCCTGCTTCCTCTTTGTTCCCACTTTTGTATAAGGGGACTACATCTGCTGTCCTCCAGTCTTTGGGTACCTCCCCTGTTTCCAGTGACTGGCTGAACAGGATAGCCAGAGGTTCAGCCACCACCTCTCTTAGTTCTTTAAGGACCCTGGGTGCACCCATCTGGCCCCATTGCTTTATCAGCTCTTATTACTTCCAGTTCCTTCAGGACCCTTTCTGTGTAAAGGGACTTAGTCCATTTCTGCACCATTCTCACCCTTGTACTCCTTCAGACCCATTACCCCTCTTCCTTAGTAAAGACTGAGCAGAAATACCTGTTCAATATGTCAGCTTTACTGTTGTCATCCTCCACGGCTCCCATCCTCCCCTTCAGTCTCACTATCCCTCCTTTGTCTTTCTTTTTCACTTATGTACCTGTAAAGGTTTTGTCCCCTCTACCCACTGATTTTGCAATGTGTTCTTCTGTCTGAGCTTTGGCTTCCCTTACTGACTTCCCTGCCTCCTTTGTTTCTCCTGGTACTTCTCCCTATCCCCTTCTGCCTGTGTCTTTTGTATTGCCTGAATGCAATCTTTTGGCTTTCACTTTCTTTGCTACCTCTTGGAAAACCATAATGGTCTCCTCTTCCTTTTCTCTTGCTAACCTGCTTAATGCATAATTCTGTTGTTCTTATAATCCCCATTTTAAATTCTGCCCACTGTTCCTCAACCCTGATTCCTGTCCCATTCCCTTAATGCCTCTTTCAAGTATCTCCCATTTTCCCAAAGTCTGCCCCCTAAAATCCAGGATACGTGTTTTTGTGTGGTTTGGTTCTGCTCTTTCTGTGATTTCAAACCACAATGACTGGTGGTCACTGTTACCCAGGTGCTCCCCCACTGTTACCCCCATCACACTGTCCCTGTTTGTGAGCACAAGGTCCAGTATTGCCTTCTGCCGAGTTGGTTCCATGACCAGTTGCTTGAGGAAGGCACCCTTAAGGGAGTCCAGGATAAATCTGCTCCTAGTTGATGCTGCTGCTGGGATGCTCCAGTCCACGTCTGGTATATTGAAGTCTCCAACCAGTACTACCCTCACCCTTGTCTGCCATCCTTTGGATGGCTAGCATCAGCTCCCTATCTGTTTCTTCCTCCTGGGCTGGTGGTCTATAGACCACACCTGTGCGGATGGCTGGCCCCATTTTCCTTTCTGTATCCTCCTGTAATTTGAAATGATAGACTTCTCTTCCATTCTGAGCTCACATTAAGTATTGAAATTTAATTCAAATGCTAAGGGTTTTTTTCTGAACAACTATCCATTAAGCTATGTTAAATTGTGATTAAGTATTAGTTATTAGGAAACAGGCACAAGAATTATAAATACTTACAACATGAGAGATTTAATCAGTTATTGCTCTATTGTCAGTTTCCAGTTGTGTGTTCTTTGAAGTGCTCGGCTATCTTTTCTAAGACCATATTACTTTTAAGAAGTAAAACAAAATGCAAGAAGCCGTTAGTTTAACTTATAGGGCATTTGTTTTTGAGATGAGCCAATTTTGAATCAAGGAGCATATAACATACAGCTGCAACTCATACCCTGCAGAAACAGACTTGGTTATGTCTGACTCTACTTTCTCTTGCATGCTTTAAATGGCCAATCCATTAGCATATCACAATCAAGCTTGTTATAATTGCACAAAATTTAAATCACCCAACTGGGACAGAGGAAAACTGCTCACTTTGTTCATGCTGGTAATACAATAATTACAATTTTAATTGTTTATCTATTCAAAATTAACTAATGCTTCTAATATACATTATTCATGTAAATCTAATTTTCTGTACAGCAAATGAGGAGAGAAAGAAGTCAATGCAATCTTTTAAGGCAATGATTTTTAAAACTGGTTTGTCATAGATTGGAGCATCTACTAAATCTGCTCAGCATTATCATACACTTCAATAGCCTTAAATAATGAGTTAATTAAGATCTACATAAATCAGTTGAAAAATTAACTAAAGGTGAAACACAGAGTCTACATAAATGTATTGAAACAGCAATCAGACAAAGCCAGGGGGCACCTAGTCTTTGCTTAAAGTCCCAGCTTACAGAATCAAGTTAAACAATGATAAACAAGAAAAATCTCTCACCATGTACCACCATGAACTGTGGCCATTTCTTTCCTTTTTCTTCTTTTCTTTGTCCAGACATTCCTCTCCCTGCTCTCCTTGCTCCACTGCTCAGTCCGCTCTGGTCTGGCCATTCCAGCATGCAGTGCTCCCGTCTCCACTCTGCACTCTCTGGTTCTGCAACTCACTGCTGAAAATGTTTACGGCTCATAAGGATTGCTTTCAAATCCTGGAGAAAAACGGTAGGCATGTGTTTAGTCAGGGAGCATTTCATTTATTAGTAACATCTCAGAAGAAACCACAGGCTCCATTCAGTCACAAAAGTGCATGTACCCCACTTGGTATCCAGTGATGATAGTGACGGTAAATGACTGACTGTCAAACAGCAACTCATTTACAGTATTATCCTGTTGGGCAACCCTGTAAGGGTAGTGACCCTATGTAACCATGACTGTAGGGAGGGTGACCGGAAGGGGAAGGATAGAAAGGGGAAGGGGGGATAGAGAAGAGGGTTTGTGTAGGATAGTGTGCCTGCTGCAGCCAAGCTAGCCATGTGGTGTGTTGGTGAGGGTAGCTACCGCTGGTGCAGCAGGTACTGGGTTCAGGGCTAGGGACGGGGAGAAAATGTTGCTGCTGCCCGCTGCTGCCTTGTTTTTTTTAATCTATTTTTGAAGTGTTGCCCCTTCCCCAACATGCACCCCCCTGGAGCTGGTAATCTTTAATTAGGAAGGTACTGGGGACCAGCCCCGCATAAACACTTCCATTCCTTGCTGGATGTCTGATCTCCAGCATGCGTATATCACCGATTTACTTTTCGGCAATATACACTCACCATAATAGCGATCACTATTTTGTGGTTGCTGTTATGACATGGAACCACTGCACTTTTGCACTGATTATTTCATTGCAGCCCCCCCTCATCACAACCACTACTGAGCTCTGTTCAAAGATGGCTGCAGATTTCTCTTATGTACATTTTATGAATTTATTCTGTAGGGAGCAGGGTTTCTTTGAAAATAGTAGGCAGCACCATTCTTAAAGATTGGCTCCTATCGCATTAGCAACCACAGTAATTTGCTCCCTGTGATACGGTCATGCCCTATCAGACTTGGGAGGACTCAGTTCTGTTATCTATTCTTCCAAAGACTGTTGCAACAGCACCTCTAGCTATCCTTTACTATCTTTTCATTTTCTTCTTAGTTCTACCAGGCCAGCCACCTACAGACCCCCCATGCTCTCGATCTAATACCCACTATATTTTCATTTTGCTTCTCACTTTCCAGTCCTCACAAGTTTTAAAGTGCAGAGGTGACGTGCCAGTGCCTACAAAGTGATGATTGCATTAAGTTCATGAAGTCATACTGGCAAGGCTGATAATTTTTTATTTATTCTGAATTGCCAAATAAGGGTTCTTGGAACTGAAATACCCCTTGCCATTTCTGAAATTAATTCCTGTATATTCCTGTACCAAAAGCCATTCGACTATGTGTGGAGTGTAGCTACTGAATCAAAAAGACTGATAATTCATTTGTCTTTTAACAAAAACTGCTTTCATTTTACTGCCAGTGTTCATGAATTGATACTAGAAGAAAACATTGTTATGGCCATTTTATCTTTCTTTGCTTTGGTTAGAATTTTTTTCCTTTTGCTAATAAAAAGATACAAAGGGCTAACCCATGCTCCTCACTGTTTGCTTGTCCATTATAGCAGTTTAGATCCTTAACGCTCTAGTGAGGAGCTGGAAACCCATTCTTTTAGGTCCCGTTTTTAAATCATATCCTGCCATACAAAAGCAAGAGAGCCACCGAAATGGGGGACCTAATAGAAAAGTCCAAAACCTCTCTGAAAGACATTTGAGTTTTTTCCTTTTGAACCCCAAACTCCTGCTGATCACAAAAAACAGCCTTTACAATTAGCGCATTTACCTTAGCACTCTAAACTATAGGAGGAGCAGGTAGACCGCTGTCAAAGTCCCACTTTTTTTTTCTACTATGTCCTGCACCTGCAATAAAGGTAAAGCCACTGAAACTGGGGACATAATGGATGTCCAAAAATCTATCTATAAAACATTTAAATTTATATTGTTTCTCTGCAGAGCCCAGTAGTATTGCCAATAAGAAAAGTCCTATGGAGCTTATCCTGCAGCCTGCCTCTCAGAGTTTATCATGAGACAGACGCTGATCTGTGGGCTCTGTGAATTTTATTTCTTATCTGGTGTGTTTAAAAATTGTTTTAAGATTCAGAACTCCTTCAGATGGCGCTGCTTGTATTTTTACAATAAAAAGCACTTATGGTCATGCTTATACCTCTCAACCTCTCAGTACGAAAAATCAGAACACTGGCCTTCGAAATTCATAGCAATTGGCCAGAATGGGTAGTGCTTCCTTATTTTAAAGAGCTACTGACGCCTCAATGAAAACTTTTAAAATCATAATAATTAGGTATGATTTAGTTTACATTCTCTATACAGTCTATATATTTCTATTTCCATTATTTATTATGGAGCCAATTTGCATGACTACATGATCTTTATGCAGTAAAGTTCCCTTACAGTTCATGTGCTTCTGTAACTTACTTCCTACTTCAAGTCATAGTTCTCTGTTTTGACATCACAGTCTGTTGTCATGAGAGAAACTGTGATGTCACAAGCAGTTCATTATGACCTAAGGTAGGGAGAAAGCAATAGGAATAGATGAACTGCTCAGGAGCAAAGGCCCTGTTTTCATGTAAATGACCTCAATAATAAATAATGGAGAGGAGGAATACAGAACTAATGTGAAATACAAGCCGAACTGTGTCTAAATATTATATTTTGTTCAAGTTCTCCTGAAGGTATCAGCTGCTCTTTAAAGGATAATGGGCAGGATTCACAAAGCTGCCGAATCCTAAGTCCCACTCCGCAGCTGCTTTTGCAGACTGTAATTGACCACAGCTCCGGCAGTTGTGATTCACAGCCATAGCAAATGCAGAGGGTGTTATGGCTGCTCCTAACAGCCATAGCACATTCCCACAGGTGTGGCCATCTTCCTGGCGACACCACCCGCAAGTGGCCATAACCAGTGGAGCTGGTCATAATCCAGCTCCAGCTCTGTGAATACCCACTGCTGCGGGTAACCTGCTGCTCTGCAAGTCGCAACCCTCTTGTGCAGTGGTTTACCCGCAGCTGCGGGGAATTCACGGGCTTTGTGAATCCAACCCAATGTGTCTATAATTAGTGGGCCCCATGTATGTGATATTAAGGAATGTTTCTATCAAGTTATCTCAATGATTTAATAGTTTGTGTGTCCAGAAATAGCTCTAACATTATAAAGAACATGAGTAAACCTTTGCAAAGCAAAGCTAAATTGGAGTGTAAAAATCATAGCGCTATGTGACATGCAGAGCAGTTGAGAGGTATGGTCACACTGGAGAGACCGGGTGTAGCAAGGACAGAGAATCTCAGATAAACTGCATTTTAGGACTGGTCTCTCTCTCTCTCTCTCTCTCTCTCTTCTCTTCTCTTCTCTTCTCTTCTCTTCTCTTCTTCTTCTTTCTTCTCTCTCTCTCTCCTCTCTCTCTCTCTCTCTCTCCCTCGCTCCCAGTGCTGGTGTACTGTGGTGCAATACAAACCACCAGGTTCATAGAACAAGAAAAATACACAGCAAAATATAAAGTCAGCTAAAAACAGTATTATGAAGATACAAATTAATTTCATGTACTATCTTCCCCTCCCCCCTGCAACAAAAAACAGCATACTTTCAGAATAAATTAAGTTTGATTTTTTTTCTTGGCATCTCAGAACACTCCTGCTATTAATTTTTTGTTATTTCATTCTCCCATCAGTTTATGTTGAGTTTCTACCTGAGCTAGGTCGATTTTTTCTTTGACAAACTTTCTATAGGATCCAGCGGCCCTTTTTGACAGACCTTTTATACTGTCAGCCCAGACTTAGGGGAACATACAAACATATGAAATTTGCCAGCAGATAAAGGCCTAGAGGTCTATCAAGTCTGCTGGAATGTGCAGCTAGCACCCTTTATTATGCAGCTGCCCCTCCCTTCCACCCTTCCCCCTCCACTGACCCTCCCCCTTGCCCTGTCTCAGCCCCTTTTGAAGCAGTCCACTGTTCTACTGGATATCACTTCTGCTGGTAACACATTCTACCCAGATACCACCCTCTCTGTAAAAAAAGTGTCTCCTCATCTCCCTCCTGAACCTTCCTTCCTCCCTCCAGTCTCATATCACGGCCCTGGGTGTCCCTCCCCTCCCTTACTTTGAACAGCCCCTCTGTACATGTCTTATTTATTCCTTTCATGTACTTTAAGGTTTCAATCATGTCCCCCCTGTCCCTCCTCTCCTTCAGTGAGCACATGTTCAACTCTCTCAGCCTCCTCTCGTGTGATAAGTCCCCCAGCCCCTTGATCATCTTTGTCACCCTGCGCTGCACCCCCTCCAGTAAGTTAATGTCCCTCTTCAGATATGGGTGCCAGTACTGCACGCAGTACTCCAGGTGCAGTCTAACTAATAACCTATACAGTGACAGAATCACCTCCTCCCTCCTCGAGGATATACCCCTTGCAATGCAACCCAGCATTTTGTTGGCCTTTGCAGCTGCCTTCATACGTTGTGCCAAGTTGTTCATTGACCCTGTAATGAGCACCCCCAGATCATTCTCCTCCTCTTTCTGGGCTAGCTGCACTCCCCTCAGCTAGAAACTCCTCTTTGGGTTCTTCACCCTAAAATGCAGCACCTTGCACTTTTCGGCATTAAACCCCAGTTGCCAGGTGTCTGACCAAGTTTCCAGCTTTGCCAGATCATCCTGCAACCCCTGCCATCCCCCAGGTCATCCACTACCGCTCTCATCTTGGTGTCTTCAGCAAACAGACTGATCTTGCTCTTGATGTCCTGTAATATGTTGACAATAAATATCCCAAACAACACTGGTCCCAACACTGAGCCCTGTGGAACACCACTCGTCAATACCCTTGGGGATGAGAGCTCCCCACCCACCACCACCCTCCTCTGTTGCCTTCCCTGAAGCCAATTCCCTACCCATTTTACCAGTTTTGCACCCACCCCATGTCTTCTAACTTACTTCCCAGCCTCCCATGTGGCACTGAGTCAAATGCCTTACTGAAGTCCAGATACAGGACATCCACTGCATGGCCCCTGTTCAATTGCCTAGTTACCCAGTCATAGAACTCCACCAGGTTGGTTTGGCAAGATCTGCCATGTATGAAGCCATGCTGTCTGCTGTCCTGTAGTCCTTTGGCTCCAGGAGGGCCACCAGCCTCTCCTTCAGGATAGTCCCCATCAGCTTACCCACGATGGATGTAAGGCTCACTGTTCTGTAGTTCCCTGGTTCATCCTTGGGGCCACTCTTGTGGAGGGGCACCACATGAGCCATCCTCCAATCCTGTGGTACACACCCTGAGTGAAGTGAGGCATTAAATAGGTCTGCCAAAGATTCCACAAGGACATCTGCCAGCTCCTTCAGAACTCTGGGGTGGATGCCATCTGGGCCTGGCGCCTTGTCCACACTCAACACCTTCAAACCCTCCTGAACTCTGCCCTCCATAATTTCCCTGTCTGTCATCCCCCCCCATTTCTGCCTTTTCTCTCCCCTTGGGTATCACCCACCTCTTCTCCTTAGTAACTACCGAGCAGAAGTAATCATTTAGCACTTCTGCCTTATCGCACCCTGCTTCCACCAAACCTCCTTCCTTCCTAATCCTTACTATGTGTTCCTTACAGCTCCTTTTCTCCCTGATGTACCTAAAGAAGTCCTTCTCCCCCTTCTTAATGCCTTGTGCCAGCCTGAGCTCCGTAAATGTCTTGGTTCTCCTTACTGCCCTTGTCATCTCCTTCGATTCCTTCAGGTAGTCCTCCCTGTCCATCCCCTTCCCTTTTTTCTTGTACCTCGTAAAGGCATCTCTTTTTCCTCCTTACCTTTTCCATGACCTTCTTGCTCACCCAGCTTGGTTTCTTAGCCCTAGCCTTCTTGCTCTGGGCCTTGCTGCCTGTTCTGGTTGCCTCCACTATCCCCAGCTTTATGAGCTCCCACCTCTGGTTAGTGCCCATATTAGGTTGAATTCTGGCCAGTTACCCTTTTACTACTTTCCCCATCCTCCCAAAGTTGGCTGTCCTGAAGTCCAGCACTATTGTGCCAGATTCCACTCCTTCCTTGCACATATCCAATGTGAGCCATACTGAGTGGTGGTCACTCCCTGACAATGGTTTTTCCACCCTAATTTCCCTCACAAACTCTTCATTTGCCAGCACAAGGTCAAGGGTATTCCCTAAATTTGTTGGTTCACTGACCATTTGCATCAGGAAGCTGTCCTGGAAGGCATCCAGCAGTACCTGCTCCCTTCTGTTCCTGATTGTTTGGGTACTCCAGTCCACTCCTGGCATGTTGAACGTGTTCATGACATCATGAAATGGGAAGAAGCTACAACTCATTATAACCTATTTTAATATAAGGATTTTGAAATTAATACTACTGTAAACCATACAAAAAAATTCTTGCTAATACCATCGCTACTGGACTGATAATACCACCCTTCACAAGTGACAAAACTATCATTCGGGTCCTGTAATAGTATCGTTCGGGACCCGAACAATGGTTTTATCACTAAAACTCAACAGCTCAACCATAAGTCTGCTACCCCACATTATTCAAAGCGTGCCTTGTGATTTGCCGTTTTTCCTTTGTGGGCGGGCAGAACATATTTCAAAATAAGGCAGCTCTCCCTCTCCCTTAGAGACAGAAATACCCATGCACACAAACAACAGTGGTATTTTTCTTTTATTTTTCATTTTATTTCAGTTTTGACTATCTGGTTGATCCTCCTTTCACTCTTCTCACCGCTGAACTGAAGTCACTACTTATGGTAAGAGTGAGAGCGAGCGACTCCTCAGTGTGCAGCACTACAGTCTTCCTGTCTCTTCTCCAGCAAGTTATGTGCAGGCTAGATGTCAGGCACCCATAGGGAGTGTTTTAAGTGAAGTAGTCGGGTGCCATTTTTGATCTGAGAAAATCGATCCATATAGTGAAAAAAAAAAATAACAACAGATAGGTTTGTGTGCATTGCCAGGGAGTAATACCATCTCAAGATTCTGAACACTTTGGAACCTCTTGAGCTTCGCTCTCGAGGTTCCTGTGTCCAGACCTTTTCGATGGTATTACTCCTTTGTAAGGCTCACAAACCGATCCATTATTCTATTTATATATGCATACTGATTTACGAACTAAACAGAAGGATGATTACAAATTATATGTAAACAATAACATAATATGACAGAATGTTCTCCAGTTTTTCTATTTTTATATATTGAACTTATGTTTCAATCTATCAAAATTCCATTTATTGTAAAGGGGCAGATCACCTGACATGAAGGGAGATATAAAACCCCTTCATTTGGCTTCCCAGATCAGATCTGCAGTCAGATGGACTCTGACCTGAGAAGGAGAAGGAGTTGGACACTTGCAGCTTGATGTTCCAGTTTTGACTGGAGCAATAATTCCTTACTTTATACTGGAAGTGAAGTGACCCTAACCATGACTTGCTGTCAAGAAGTGTTGTTGCTTTCATTTTTTTATTTTATTATTTTAATTATTTTTCTAATAAAACCACACAGACTACATGTTTCCCCACAACCTCCACTGACACCCCTTCCCCATATTAATGCTATTAAAAGCAGGCAAGTGGGGTGTCAGAACTCTGTGCTTAACAAAAGCAAAGACAGTGGGGAGAATGATTAGTGATGGACCACAAAATAAACCCCTGTGTGAGAGGAAATGGTGTTGGGGGTATCCACTGGAGACAAACAGCTTTATTTGAGCTGTGATTAGGGGAGGGACCACTGGTACCACCAGATATTGCTAGGCAGTGGCATTAAAAGTAAAACAAGTGGTGGTCCTGAAGTGGTCCAAAACGTATGGATTGCATGGATGAGAGGCAACTAAGATGGTAGCCCCTGTGCCATTGCCTCTGTCCACGCACAGCAACTTGCAAGTGGCCCTGTACCATGGGCCGACTTCCATGGTTATCACACTTCTGGTGTTAATGCACAGGACCATAACATCAGGTGACACTTATTTGCATTCCACCATAGTTGCAGGGGGAACTTGTACCCCAGATGACTACAACTGTCTCCTGTGAGAAGCTGTGTAATTCAGTCCTACCGGCAGGTGGGGTTAATGTTTTCTCAAGTCAAGTTCACCCCTCAGGGAGGGCTCAGTACAGGTTGTTCTATGTTCTGCAGCAATATGTGTTAATACATCCCTCGGAGCCACTCATTGCTGAAAACAAGTATTTTCACATGCCTTCAGCTGAGCCAGAAAAGCGAAGCGAAACTGAACTGTTCTGGCTCAAGCTGAAGGCAAACAAAACCACTCATTTTCAGCAATGAGTGGCAGCGAGGATATTAATATATTATTGATTGAGAGCAATCAATAATATATTTAAAAAAAGAAAAAAACTTCCCAGAACGTACCCGTTTCCAAGGCATCTGCGCATGACACGCTCTTCACAGAATAAGAGTGCCTCATGCGCAGGGGAAAGGAGCGCTCTAATTGATCAGGATCACTCCCTTGATCTATAATGTAAACAATGGGATCTGTGGAACCAATAGCCTGGAAAAGTAATGTGGGACTCAAAAGCTGAAAAATCTGTAATTCGCATAAATATACTAGGTTCAACATTTTGAAACAGAGCAAGCTGAGCTAAAATCAAAGGTTACAGAAAAATATTGCTTATCTAAAAAGCATACATTTAATAGAAATTATAAAAAGCCTATGATACGACAGAACCATGGAAAATGTCAGAAGAAAAAGGCCATTGCCAGAAAAATTTGGTAGAAAAAGACCCTCTAGCTTGACCACCCTTTCAGGATGCCACAGAGTCATAAGAAGCCACCATTACAGACCAGTCAGGGTTGTGAGCCTGTCAGAGAATTTCTGGCTCCCCACAGTCATTCCCTGTTTGCCAGCCTCACTCACTAACTCTAGAGAGGCTGGAGCTGTTTGCTGCAGAACTAATTAGCTCTTCCAATCAACATGAGCTGCACTAGTTAGAAGGCAAGACCTGGTCTTTTTTTTATTCTCTTGGTCACCCAGCGGTCCCAGCTAGAGTGATTCAGCAGGGGTGGGAGTCTTCAGGGGGAGTCACTAGAGGGAAGACGCTAATATGCCAGGGGACTTTACACAGCTCCCTCCCTGTAGCCTGTAAGTGTATACCTGAGTCTGCCTTACTACTGTAGTTGTGTGCCTTACAGGAATTAAGAGGGGTCCAGACTTGTCTTAAGTGTTTTAGCCTTATAGGTTTTGTTATGAAAGTAGGCATACTTGCTGCTTAGACTCATGCAACTGCTTGCACCTACCATCTTCAACCTCATATATAACAGGAGCTCTTTTTATTTCTTTCTTTTTTTTATTGATTGTGGTTTACTCATAATTATTGTAATATTGTCCCACCATCCCTTAGCAGGTCTTCTGCTGTGTTTCTGCCTCCAACTGTTCCCTGCCTTAGTTATTCCCCCATAGCCTTCCTATCTGGGCCAGGCCTATTTCTCCCCCTAGCCTCCCTATCTGGTTAAGACCTACGCTCCCCCTAACCTCCCTATCCAAGTAAGGCTTACACTATCCCTAACCACTCCTTCTGGGTCAAGCCTACATTCCACGTAGACCCCCTGGTGTTGTTCCTACCTCCTGGGCTCATCCATAATGTTGCTTCCTATCCTAATCCTCCTTGTTCCTTTTCTCCTCTCCTCACTACCTCCCCATCCACTGCCCTTACCTCCTCCTCTACTCCTCTAATCTCTCCTCCCTTCCCCCATTCCGGGGGTCCTGGGTGCTGGCTTCTACTTGCTTCTTGCCTCCACCTTGAAGCTGTCTGGTGCTTCTGCCCCCTCAATAACCCCACCCACCATCACTCCCACCACTTCCTCCAAACAACCCCATGGCTCTCTTAAGCTCCTTGCCTCCCTGTCACTTGAGGTTGCAGCTGTCACTTGTAGTTGCAGGCAATATCAGACTTTATCCTGGTCCTGTCTTCCCCGCATTCACGCAGTTTCTCAAAGGCATTCACACAGCTTCCCAAAGGACTATGGGTTCCCAACCTCAACAACTGTAGCCTTCTCCTGAAGCTGGATTAACTGCAGACCCTCATGGTTAGCCTCCAGCTGGATGTCCTTGTCATCTCAGAGTCTTGGCTCTGCCACAAGGTCCAGGATTCTGCAGTATCTATCCTCGGTTACTCCATTGTTAGGCAGAATCCCCTTAAAAGGGGATGTGATGTTGCAATTTGGTATCCAATTTGTACCTGTGCTATCAGTGTCTTCCCTCTCTGCCTAAGAGCTGCTTCTCATCAAACTCCCTTCCCCTTCTCTATCCCTGTTTTTGTTGCCGAGGTTAGTTTCTGCCCTGGCCTGTTCCATGCATCAGTCACTGAACTCCTGTCCTCCATCTGCTTTCACGTCTCCTCTGGTGAGTTACTTATTCTTAGTGATTTTAACATTAATTGTCTCTTTCCCTTGAATCACGAACTTTAACAAAATGTTATAATCCCTTCAAATATCCCAACTGATTTCAGACCCCACCTACCTTAATCACAAATCCCCAAACTACACCTTTCTGGACTGGGTACTCTCCTCCTACCCCCACCACATTGTGGTTGCTGATCTCTTCCCTGATGCATTCAGTGGGCATCATATAGTCTAACGTATGTGCAAAATCCACCATCCCCAAGTTCCAGCTAAAATCATCCCCATTCAGTCCTTCAGGTTGCTGAACTTGTCTTCCCTCCATACCAACCTGTTGACCACTGACTGATCTCATATCATGTTAACCCTCAGAAAAACCAGGGTTTGGGGTTCCCACCTCACTTGAATCTCTCTCTGCCAAGATGCTGGCTAGTCTTCATGCTAGAAACATAACTTGGTGTTCCTGTAAGTCCCACCAGTTACCCTGCTGCCCCTTTAATATATTGAACCCATCAGAATGCTTGCACCAAAGCCACCAAGCTTTCAAAATCTGATTACTTTGCATCCACACTCCAGAACAACCTTAATTGCCCAGCCAACTTCTGGAAAGTACAGTAAATTCACTCCCCTTTCTCCCCGACCCAGTCATTCCCCCATCCTGAAGGTTGGCAACTTCCTAATCAGTGACCTTGCTATGGTTGCCTCTTCCTTCAACTTCTTCATTACCACTTATGCCTTTTCTCTTCTCCCCTCTGTCCTCCCTACTTAGAGTCCCTCATCTCCCCTTTGCACTCCTTATCCTTCTCTCCTCCTACTCTCTCTGCCACTCTGACAAGTTGCTTCTAGCTCTTTAACCCCTACAAGGGTGTGAGTCCTAAATGACTCAAACCCAAGCTTCTGCATCTCTTCTTCTGCCATAGCCATCCTTACTATCCACCTCCTCAACCTCTCCTTCTCTTCTGCCTCTGTTCCAAATGCCTGGAAACAGGCTACTGCCATCCCCTTCCTAAAGGGGGTGCTCTCTCCTCTCCTGGCAATTTTTGGCCTTTCTCTTTTCTTCCTACCCTGGCCTAGCTCCAGGAACACATTGTACTCTCTTGACTCACCCCTTTCCTGGACTTCTCCTTTTTCACTCCATTCCAGTCTAGTTTCAGGAACTCCCACTCCACATCCAGCTCCCTCCTCTGGCTCACTTACTCCATTATCTCTGATATGGACTAGGTCCAGCTTACTTCCGCCATCTTTGTTAACTTTGTAGCGTATTGTATTTATTTGTTTTACCAAGAAAAGGCATCGATGAGCAATGCTCATTTAAAAGGCGGTTCTGTTTAGAACAGCAGACAAAAACATTCAAAAAACACTGATATACATACATAGAAACATAGAAATTGATGGCAGATGGGGACCAAAGATCCATCTAATCTTCCCTGAGCCCTACCCCCACTATTAGGATTTCTGTGAGACAATCTCCTTGTGTCTGTCCCAAGCTGCTTTGAATTCGCTTAATGTTTTGGAGTCAATAATTCCAGCTGGTAGACCATTTCATGGGCAACCACTCTCTATGTGAAGAAAAACCTTTGCATGTTGCCCCTGAATCTTCCTCCCCTCAATTTCATCTAATGTCCTCTTGTCCTACTGGTACTACTGACCATAAAGAGCTCCTAGGTGGAGACTGTTTATACTCTTCAGAAATCTGAATGTCTCAATCATGTCCCCTCTATCTTTGCCTTGTTCCAGGGAGTAAATGTTGAGTTCCTGTAATCTGCTTTTGTATGGCAATTTATGGAGATTGTGTATCATTTTTGTTGCCATCCTCTGTACTGTCTCCAATCCATCTATGTCCTTCCTGAGATAAGGTCTCCAGAACTGGATGCAGTACTCAAAGTGGGGTCTCACCAAGGACCTGTACAGTGGCAGGATCACCTCCTTTCTTTTACTTGTGATGCCCTTTCCTATGCATCCAAGCGTCTTGCTGGCTTTCTTTGCTGCCTTTTCACATTGTCTGCCTACCTTCAAATTGTCTGATATGATAACCCCTAGATCCCTCTCCTGATGGGTGGTTGCTAGCTTCTCCCCTCCCAGGTAGTTGTCTGTCTCTGGGTTGCTTCTGCCCAGATGCATAACTTTGCACTTTTTCACATTGAATTTTAACTGCCACAAGTTGGACCAATGTTCCAGCCTGAGTAAGTCACTTTTCATTTGCTTTACCCCCTCTGCAGTGTCCACCCTGTTGCAGAGCTTTGTGTCATCTGCAAAGAGGCACACCTTCCCACACAACTTCTCTGTGATATCTCTGATGAAGATATTAAAGAGTAATGGTCTGAGGATGGACCCTGTGGCACCCCACTTGTCACCTCCCTATCCCCTGATGCTGCCGCATTTACTCACAGATTGAGTTCTTTGTTCAAGCCAGCTACTCACCCATGCTACCACTTCCTGCCCCACTCCTGTATTGTCGAGTTTGTTTAGCAGCCTTCTGTGTGGTACAGAGTCAAAGGCCTTGCTAAAGTCAAGGTAGATAACATCAACGGATCCCCCTGGTCCACAGCCCTAGTAACTGAGTCAAAGAACTCGATCAGGTTAGTCTGGCAGGACCTTCCCATTGTGAAGCCGTGCTGCTTGGCATCCAATTGTCCAGATTCCTCCAGGAATACTAGTATCCTTTCTTTGAGCAGTGACTCCATCATCTTACCCACCACTGAGGTGAGACTGACTGGGCGGTAGTTTCCTGTCTCCTAGCTGCTATCATTCTTGTGTATGGGGACCACTACTGCTCTTTTCCAGTTCTGGAGAACTGTGCCTTCTCTCAAGGATCTGCTAAAAAGATCCTCTAGCGGTGCTGCCAATTCATCACTAAGTTCCCTCAATATGCATGGGTGGACTCCGTCCGGCCCCATGGCTTTATCTACCTTTAGTTTTTTTAATTCTGCCTTTACCCTCTCTATTGTGAATGGGCTTATGTCCATTCCCCCTAGGTGACTTCTGTCCCCCTTTGGAGTGGGTCCATTACTGGGTGCCTTTCCTAGTAAGGACTAAGCAGAAGTACTCATTTAAGAGGTCTGCCTTTTCACTGTCTTCTTCTACCTTCCCCCATGCCTGCTTATGAGCCTGGCAATGCCTCCTTTCTTTTTCCTTTTGTCACTTATGTACCTAAAGAAGGTCTTATTGCCTCCTTTAACCCCCAATGCTATGTCTTCCTCAGTCTGCACCTTTGCTTTTCTGATCACCCTTCCTGCCTCCTTCAAGCTGCACTTGTATGCCTTCCTATCTGTTTCACTGTTTGAGCCCTTGTATCTTTGGAATGCTAGTCTCTTTTCCCTCACTGCAGCTGCCAACTCCTTTGTGAACCATAGCAGATTTCTTTTTTCTTCGTCTTACTGACTATCCTGGAGTATTTTGCAGTAACCTCCACTAGTGCTTCTCTTATGTTTATCCAACATTCCTCTACCCCTCCTTTTGTCTTCTTCTTGAGGATATCCCAAAAGCATAATCTCATCTGATCAAAGTCTGTTTTTCTGAAGTCTATGAGCCATATCTTAGTGTGGCTTATTTCCTTGCCCTTTTTTACATTGAACCAGACAGATTTGTGGTCACTTGACCTCAAATGGCACCCCACCTCCACCTCCTGGATTTTGCCACTGTTTGTGAGCAGCAGGTCGTGGACTGTGTTTTCTCTAGTGGGTGCTGTGACAAGCTGATTAAGTTCAGCCCCCCCCCAAGGTGTTTAGGAAATTTCTGCTCCTAGTTGTGGATGCTGTGCAGGAGTTCCAGTCCATGTCTGGGAGGTTGAAGTCCCCCATCAGCACGGCTTCTCCTTTCTCGGCCATCTTTAGTATGTTTTCAAGCACTGCTTTGTCTCCTTCTGCCCTTGTGAGGGAGGCCTGCATATCACTTCTAGTCTGAGGGCTGAGCATGAGCCAGGTTCAAAAGTGACCCCGAGTACCTCAAGTTCGTCTTGGGACCTTTGGACCTTCATAGCTTTTATGTCCTCCCTTATATATAAAGCAACTCCCAGCACCCCTACATCCTTTTCTGTCTTTCCTAAATAATTTTGTAACCTGGGATTGCAACATCCCATTCATGGCTCTCATTTAGCCATGTTTCTGTCACTGTGACCCAGTCCAATCCTGCATCTGCTATTATGGCTGAGAATTCTGGGATTTTGCTAGCCAGACTCCGGGCATTGGTCCTCATTGCCTTCCAAAGTCTGGCATCCTTGATGCTTTGTTTACTTGTACTTTGTTTAACTTGTATGACCTTCATGCGCTCCTGTTGTTTATGTCTATGTGACTGATGATGGGCGCTGTTACAAGGCTCTGGGGGATGGTGACTAGGGTTCTACATTCCTGCTCCCGTCTGGTCACCACCACCCCCTCCACTAGTTTAAACTCACCATGAATACGTTGAATCTTTGCCCTAATGCCCTTACCCATTCCCTGTTGAGGTGAAGGCCATCAAATTTAAAGTAAGTCCTTTCCCAGAAATCTTTCTAGCCGTTGATGAAGGTGTGGCTCTTTTCTGAGCACCAAGTGCAAAGAGTTCAATTCTGTGATTTCAGCTTCCCTAACCTTTCCTTGGCCTTTTCCCTTCTCCCATAGTGGGAGTACCTCAGAGAAGGTCAAGGTGGACAAAAGAGAGATGCGTCTATACCCTTGATCTGAGATATGTACCTTGGCCTGTTCGACGGAATGGTTTGCAATATCATTAGTTCGTATGTGAATGACGATGGCCTTAATGTCTTGCTCCTTTCCAATGCAGTTTCCTATGCGACCTGCATCCCTTTTTGCTGTTGCCCCAGAGAGACATCTGACCACTATCTCCATTTGGTTGGTCCCATTTATCTGTGATTCAACCCCACATATCATGGAGTCCCCCACAATAATAAGTTTCTTCTGTCCTTTGGTGGGAGGGTTTGCTCTACTAGTTATGTTCTGATAAAGTGTTTGGTGCTGCTGCACCCCTTCCCCCTGGTCCAAGTCAGCGTGCTCATCCTTCCCTGGCTCAATAACATGTGGGTCCCTTCTTCATGATCTACTGTTGTTTTTTAGGGTGATGCCAGGCTGGCGATACTCAGCTCTAGCTCTCTGGCTTGAGCCGTCACCTGGTTCATTGTGCGTCCTTACCAGTGGTGCAAACCTGTTATGCAGCTGCATAACTGCATCTTGAGAGTTGCCCACTTGGTGAGCCTTGCTGTTGTAAGCTTTGCCCCTTCGCACTACCTGCCAACCCCCTGGATGACCTGTCCTCTGGGGTGGAGAGTGAGTGCCAGGGTATTGGTAGTGCCGGCGCTGTTTCCAAGTCCTTGTGACCTGGCGTAGTTCCTGATTTAGGTTGGATATTGTTGCCCATGCCTCCTGGAGTTGGGCTTGGAGGTCTTTTATGGACCAGTATGTGGGGCAATATCCTATGTCCTGGACCCAGACCCTGTAAAAGAGTGTTCCACAGTGGTTACAGGGCATGATATCCATTCCTGCTGACTTGGTATTCTATGCTATGGAAATAAGAAGTGTTAGTCCACCCTGTAGGTAGTTGCTGGAGAGAACTGAAAGGTAGGAAAAATAATTATTTCTAAAGTTTTTTTTTTTTTTGCCTTCTAGTCAGTTCAGGTAGGAAGTGGGTGGTGACAGGCAGAACGTATAGAGGGAGAGAACCGGGGGATGGGTGGGATTAAGGGGTGGGGTGGGCAGCTGAACCTTTGTTTCTCTTTCCTGCTGAAAAAACAATCGGTTTGTTAAGGTCTGCCACTTAGTAGCACAACTAGAGACTGGAGGAAAGGAGGTCTCTCTCCCAGTCGGTGAAAATCAGTGAAGCTCAGCAGACAGTAAGGCTAGGGGCTGGACTACACTTGGCATATGCCTCATAGGGTTGCTCTTTGTGTCTGATCTGTTGCTTCTGGTTGTTTCTGGCTGAGTGCTTTCTATTAGCCAATCACTATTTTAGTAGTGGGTACAGCAGACAATAAGGCTAGGGGCTAGACCGCGCTTGGTGTATGCCTCCTAGGAGTGCCCTTTGTGTCTGAACTGTTGCTTCCAGCAGAGAGCTTTCTATTAGTTGACCACTATTTCAGTAGTGGTACAGCAGTACAAATACTGATTTACATACAGCAGCCAGGAATTCTGGGTAAGTGTTCCAACTTCCCCTTATGCTGAGAGAGAGCAGCCACTGGCTGGGTCTGAGCAGAGCAATTGAGGAGAGAAGTCACTTCAGCAGAAATAGAAGCCTGGACTGTGAACTCCAAGGTGGATTCAACCAGGCAGAACTGCTGTCAATGAACCCCTGCTTCTGCACCTGTCAGAGTCTGCCTTACTTCAGTGATTAGTCTCTTTCCCAGTCGGTGAAGATCAGTGATGCTCAGTTGACAGTAAGGCTAGGGGCTGGACCGCACTTGGCGTATGCCTCCTAGGGTTGCCCTTTGTGTCTGAGCTGTGTATATCAGGATATATGATAATAAAATAGTACAAATGATACACTAGTACAGCCCTAGCTTACATAACAGGAACTGCAAGCAAAGAAACCTTACATACTGTAAGATGCATGTAGAATAATAAAAATACATACAGAGAATAAACATAATATAATAGCATATACATGGTATATGGTGCAAAAACATACAGTAGCATGGCTGAGAAGGATAGGGACATAAGATACAGAGGATCAGTGCTTAGCTACAGATACAAACTTATCTGTAATGGGTATCAATGAGAGCTTTGAATTCATTAAAGCTGACCAGAGACCCCAGCTTAAGAACTGATTGCTATTTGTTCCACAAACTGGGGATAGAGCAGCTGAGTGAACTTTTACCAAATTGTGTGAGGTACCCGAGAATCCCAGGGAGAATGATATTATTTTCCACAAGGCACAGGGACTGGCATTTTTATAGAAATGTGCCAGGATATAGGATGGCAAGTCATTTTGTGACACTGTACAGTCATATATAAAGATTTTTTAGCTGGCTTGTTGTCAAGGAGGGCCAGCCAGCTGGCCCAGTGGTGCTGAGGGTTGAGGCGCAGGATACCACACCTCATGCTATGCCAACGTCCCGGGTTCGGGAATAAGCCTGGGCACTGGGGTCGGCAGGGGAGGGAGATGGATTGAGCATCTAAAGGACAGCTCTCCACTCCCTGGGGTGAGATCCAGGAGTTTCCTGATGCAGCAGTGACCCCCAGTGGAGACTGGGAGTTTCACCTGTAGAGGATCAAGCGGAGAACAGCGGCGAAGAGCTCTGAGGGCTTGCCTGTGTGTTGACGCCATTGAACGCATGCACTCATAGAGGGAAAGCAGCCACAAGGAAAAAGACTCCCAGACCACCAGTGAGATGACAGTGGCCCCAGGGGAACACCACACATCCCATATGCTGGCTCAGATGCACCCAGATCTCTCCTAGACAGGCCCATGTGGCTCCAGGTAGGCACTTCACACTTAGGAGTTTGACCGCCGGGGGTAGGGTGGAACCAGCCTTGGAGATGATACCAGGGGTCAAGCCTACCTTGGGGTCATGCAGGAGGAGAGACCCAGGGAGATGCAGGGGATTCAGGCCGGGAGTAGTGGTCTATCCAAGTGGGCACTCTCGAAGGTTGCTCGATGGTATGGGAGTATAAAGAAAGTTAAAAAAAAAAAAAAGGAGAGCCAGCCAACCAAATCATAAAGAAAACAGTGGTGGGTCCTGGGGGCTAGGTTGATTATAAATCTGAGTGCCCTGAGATGGAGAACATCCAGTGTGACTAGAGTTGTGATGAGACGTCTATAGATCAGGCTATAACCTGGATGAATGTGAACTAAACTGATCTTTTCCTTGCATCAGCACTGAAACAGCATTTGGTTCTTAGTAGAAACCTTGTCTGGCATGGGGTTTCTTACATAGGGTCTCAATGTGAGTGATGAAAGACAGTGTGCTATGTATCCATAGACCAAACTAATTATAACTATCCACCAGCCCCAAAGAGTTCTATTGCAAAGTGTGAATAGTGAAAGGGGAAGTACAAGAAGGGAGGGACCAGTTTGTTGAGAAAAGCATTACTGTACCTTAGTTTTAGTGGCACTGAACAACAATTTAGAATAGAAAAGGTTGAGCTGCAACCCATTAATTGCAGCTTGGAGATTAGACATTACTGCCTCAGTGGTGAGTCTCAAGATGTATAGAGTAATATCGTCAGCATAAAAAATGCAGATCACTTTCAACAATATTTGACCCCAGATCATTTATATAAATCATAAAAAGGAGAGAACTTACGATCAACCCTTGTGGGACTCCCTTAAATAGGAGAGTACAAGAGGGGGAGAGGCCTTCTACTTTTGATTGTTGTTGCCATCCAGTTGAATAGTTTGGATAACCAAGACAAGGAAGATAAGCTTACTCCCGTATTATGAAGCTTCAGCAAGAGAATGTGTTCACCAGTATCAAAAGATTTGCTGAGGTCAAGGAAGATTGCACCCCATGGTGAGTTTATGATGTAGGGCACAACGTCAATCACTGGTAATCTTGGCCAGGGCAGTTGTGATGCCATGCTTGGGTTTGAATCCAGACTACAGTGGTGTAATGATATCTGCAACTTCAAGATGGTCACACAGTTTCACATTTACCAGTTTTCCAAGCATCTGTACTAAAATAAGAAGAACAGAAATGGGTCTATAATTGTTAAAGTTATTGGTATTGTCTGATTTAAACAAGGGGATAATGTGTGCCATTTTCCATGATATGCAAAGGTTGTTTTGAGATAGCAAGAGGTTGAATAGATGAGTGATGAGGACGATGATGAGAGAACATCCCCATTTAAGGAGGTCTAAATTATCAGATCCAGCAGTTAGTTTGTTTTTTTGGTGTCCACACCAAGGAGGAGCTATTCAAACTGATTGCAGGAAATTTTTTGAAATTGAAAGGAGGAATCTATACTGGCCAGGGTACCCTATACTAAAGTGACTTAGCCAAAGTTTTTGATGTTGTGTCCCTCCCACTTCTCCTGGACAAGTTTAAGGTAGAGGGGCTCTCCTACTCTTCAATCAGTTGGTTCCACTCTCACCTTGAGGGCAGGTTGAAAGTTGTCCATATCAGAGACATTCTGTCCCCCCAGTCCCTATCTGCTCAGGCATTCCCCAAGGTCCTGTCCTGGGCCCATGCTCTTTCCTATATTTGTGCAAGGCCTCCCTACTGCCTGATGCTCTGCATCCATTCATAAGCATGCAGATTACACTGCCATGTTTCCTTCTGGCTTCTCTGCTGCCAACCTTGTTGTCTGACTCCAGCAAGACATTGACAGTGTCCAGTGCTTGTTATGACCCAATCAACTGTCTCCCAATGCCAAGAAAATGGTCTCTGTGACCTCTGGCTACTAACAGAGGATCACCAAGCTCTCTCTGCTACCCTCCTTCCATACCATGGATGGTTCTGAGATTCAGGATGTCTCTTCATTCAAGTACCTAGGGGTGTGACTTGACCACCACCTTGACTTCTCAGCAAAAATAGCAAAACACTCTACCCCAAACTGGATGCTCCCTACAGGAACAAAACCAGTATCCCATGTCCAGTCCACCATGAGCTAATTAGGAAAATGATCCTCCCAATCTTCAACAATAGTGACATTGTCTACAGCATGGCCCCCAAGTCCACTCTGGCTAGACTAGACCCCCTCTTTCACTCATTCTACCACTTTGCCTTGGACTGCACTTCTTCTACCAATTACTGCTCCCTCTACTCCTCCCCTTCTCCCTCACTTCCTTTGATTCCAGGCACCTCCCCTATTTCACCTCATTCACCTTTGAATTCTGTCTTGGCTCACTCCCTGCCTACTTCTCTGAACTCCTCCCCCCTTCCTACTCTCTCTGGAACACTGTATCCCATTCTGTTTCCCTCTCCCCAGGAAAAAATATTGCAGGTCAAGCTGCCTTCCCATATTCTTTCCCTAAGCTGTGTTCCACTCTTTCCCTGTCTATCCATTCAACCTCTTTCTTCTCCCTCAAGCACCTTCTAAGTCTTCTCTACCCCTCTTGCAACTATACTTGACACTGCTTAATGGTGCCCACCCTTGACCCTTTTGCCCACCCTTTGCTCTGAATCTGTGAGGCATTATTTTTACTCCTAAATTGTGTTCACATCTGAAAGGAAATGTATTGCAAGTGTTCTTTACTTTTTGTACTTGCATTGATTACTTTTATACCTTTGCCCAGTCTTGGTGTTTTATCTGCTCACACTCTAGTGTTCACATCTGGTACTGCAGTGCACTTGTCCTATTTGCTGTGTCCTTGCACATTTATTTTGGGTTGTGCTGGTTTACCTGGTTGTATAATGTGACTGATCAGCTGTTTTGTACATATTTTATTCTTGCCACTATTGCATCTTACTGTAATGTATTTTACTTCTCTTGCAACAGTGTATTGTTGACTCTCTCCCCCTCCCACCTCATGGATGCATCTGGAAACAAGCTGTTACCAGCTCTGTATGTCTTTCCTGGTAAAAGTTTTGAAATACAGTAAATGAATCAATCAGTCAGTCAATCAATCAATCAGTTGGGCTGCTACCTAAATTCCTGAAAACCATTGTCCCTTACATTGCGTCCCCTGCTACACACCTCTTCAATATGTCCCTGGCTACTAGACACATCCCATCCTCCTGGAAGACTGCACAAGCTGTCCCTGTTCACAAAAAGGGAGACACCACTAACATGGATAACTACTGCCCTATTGCCATCTTTTCATCTTTATCTAAAATCCTGGAGACAATTGTTGCTGCCCAGGTATCTGATCACCTCCAATTGCATAATCTCCTCACTCCAGATTAACACGGCTTTCGATGAGGGCACAGCACATCCGCTGCTCTTCTCCAGTTCACCAGTGATGTCAGGCTTGCAATGGATGAAGGTTCTCTTAACAGGGTGATCTTTGCAGACGTCATGAAGGCTTTTGATTTGGTGGACCACCCGCTGCTCTTATCCAAGCTGTCCACCCTGGATTTTTCTTCTTCTACAACTGCCTGGTTCTACAGCTACATCACTGAGCATCGACAATTTGTACAAATCAGAAATGTAAAGTCCTCCCTATCTCCAACCTGGCTTGGTGTCCCACAAGGATCAATTTTGGGCCCTCTACATTTCTCAACATTCATAAACAACCTTCCTCTGCTATCCAGTCTTTGTTCTGTCCTGTAATATGCGGATGATTTAGTACTCTACTCCAGCTCCTCAGACATATCGGTCATCAATAGTAATCTCAACCCTAAGCTTAGCATCTTTCAACTCTGCTTGAAGCAAAACAAGCTGGTCCTAAACACCAAAAAAACTGTCACCATGCTCTTTGGCTCGGGACTCAAACTCCAGGACTGTCACCAGCCCTTATGTATCAGCACAACTGGAGATACCCCCCTCAACACTGTGTCTTCTTTTAGGTAACTTGGTATCACCTTGGATCCAGCCCTGGACTTTGAACTGCATCTAACCACTTCTATCAAAGCAGTCAACATTCAACTAGATCTGGCATACAAAGTCAGGCACAGCCTCACATCTGCTGCGAGGCTAGCCATCGTGCAGGGGGTCCTCTGACCTAAACTAGCCTATGGTTTGATTGCCTTTCAGGAATCCACAAAAGGATTACTCCAAAAGTGGGATGTGTGCTACAACAATATCTGTTGCTTTGCTCTGTTGATACTCAAGCTATCTCATTACTGCTCCCTCTACTCTGGGCTGGGCTGGCTTGCCCCTACAGCTTACCTTCAATACACTACTACCTGTTTCATCAAAAACATCCTCACCTCCCAGACTCTGGATAAACTGACCTCTCTTCTGAAACCTGCTTACTCTGCCTACACCCTATGATCTGCTGATAAGTCCCTCCTTGCCCAACCCAAGTGTAGCACACTTATGGGTGAGAACACCTTCACTGTCAGTACTCCAAAAGGGTGGAATACCCTCCCACTGACACTAAAAAGCACCTAAACACTTAGCTTTAGGCAGGAACTCCATATGTTTCTCACCAGCTCTGCATCCTGCTCCTGTGGTGAGTGTACCCACTCACCTGCCTGTCCCTCCTATCAGTTTTCCTTGGCTGTGGTCCCTATCCTGCCATCCTGATTCATTTGCCAAATTCTATTTATTTATTTATTGAAATGTTTCACCAGAAAAGGCACACTGAACAACAAGTTGCTCATCTCATGGTGCATCCTGAGGGAAAGGGTAGTGGAAATACATACCTGCGTGCAACAGCAAACATTATTACAACAATATTGGCAATGGTGAATAGCAAATAACAGAAAGAGCATATTAAGTGCAGCATATAAGTACATTTGTTTACAGAGGTCACAATGGACAGGCCAAGTGCATTACATTAGGATAACACATTAAATTCATGATGATGGTGATTCCATTTAGCCCAAAAGGAAGGGGTGGATAGGGAGTAACAGCAGACGTGGAAAGGTAGCGAGGGCGGGAGGGGAGCAGATGAATAGGAATCAAGGTTATAGATATATTGATAGTTGTAGATTGATAGGACTCTAAAGTCATACAGTAGTTAAACTGGTAGTTATAGATAACCCGAAGGACTCACCAGGTAGGAATCTCTGCTTGGAAAAAAAGTAGTGGAGCTGGAAGGGAGCTGTTATTCAGAATAGTTACTGAATATATTGATAGAGATTGGGGAACAGGTCAGGAATACCAAGTAGGTTAATTGCAGGTACAATTCACAGACAGGAAATTATGTAGGGCTGAAGTTATAGAGAAGGGGGAGGAGGAGTGGTGACTCTGATGACTAAGTGAGTTCCACAGTTCTGGGAAGTGATACAAGAAAGCAGCCTGGCCTACAGTGGTAGACCAGCAAGGAACAACCAAAGAACAGCCCTCATAAGATCTAAGTGAGTGGGCAGAGGGAGGGAGGACTGATAGAGAGGAAGCAAGATAGGATGGGAGCGATCCAAACCAGAATTTAGAGACAAATTTAGCACAATGATGGAGGCGTCTACTTTCTAGTGAGGGGAAATGCCAGAGAGTGGTAGAGTTGACAGTGGTGGGTGAGAGGAGGCGAGTCCAGAGCAAAGCGACAGAAGGAGTTGAAGAGGGTATCCAATCTGGCTAAGAAGGTCTTGGAAGCAGCACTGTAGACTACATCACAGTAGTTGACAATAGGTAGGATCATCTTCTGGACAAGTTCGCACCTAGCCGGGAAAGGGAGGCAGTTCCGGTTCCTGTGTAGAGTGCTGAATTTGGGGGCGTAGCTTTTTCAGGATGGCATTCACATGACCAGAGAAGGTGAGATGCTGGTCACGCCAAACACCCAGCTAGACTGTCCCATCAAGGGTATTGAAGGAGGGCAGGGAGGAGAGCCTAGAGAGTCTCTGCCAAGTGCCGAAGGTCATGGAGACTGTCTTCTTGGCATTTAGAAAAAATTAATAAGAGCAAAACCAGTGCTGAACACTACTGAAGCCCTGCTGAAGTCTGTTTGCAACATCAGTGGGGGACTGTCCAGAGGTGTAACGGATCGTGTCAGCTGCGTACATATGTATTGAGGTTGATGTACAGACAGATGGTAGGTCATTAAGAAATAGGAAGAAAAGTGTAGGGCCTAACACGGACCCTTGAGGGACACCAGTGTTGATGGGGGGGATATGGAGTCGGCGATTCTGACTGACTGGATCAGATCTACAGTGTAGGCTCTGAACCAGTTAGTGGCTGAGTCAGTCAGGCCTGCTGAGGAAAGGGAGTTTAGTAGCAGGGTGAGGGAAACCATGTCAAAAGCCTTGGCTAGGTTGACAAAATGGTAGATGTGATTTGACCCCTGTCCATCCCTGAGAGGATGGAGTCAGTAAGTCTAATCGGGGAGGTGGTGGTGGAGTGGTTTTTCTGATAGCCAGATTGGAAGGGAGTGAAAAAGTTGGAGTTAGAGAGATAAGAAGAGAGTTGGGCAAGAACCACGTGTTCTTGCAGTTTGTCAAGGGTGGGAAGGAGGGATATGGGAAGGTAGTTCCTAGGTGAGGAAGGATCACTGCCCTTAGGTGGGGGAAGCACAATGGCCTGCTTCCAAACAGGTTAGGTGACTGCCATTTCGAATGAGAGGTTGAAGAAGTCAGACAGTGGGGCAGAGATAGCCGTAGTTGAGAGATATAGCAGCTTGGGGTCCACGTCATCAGGCAAACTACTTTGGGATGAATTTAAGGCATTCAAGGTGTCAGAAGGAGCAGTTTTAGTGAAACAAAAACTAGTAGACCGGGACAGTGTGCAAGGTGAGGTGGAGGGGGCACCTGGCCTAGTAGACAATAAGGAGGATAGGAGAGCAGAGGCACAAGAGATGAAGTATGAATTAAATTCACTAGCAACACTGGGGTGATCAGTAATAATGGTGTTGCTTATTTTGAAGAGAAGGGAGGAGTGGAAGGGGGGAGAGAAGAGTGAGTGGATGACTTTCCAGAATTTAGAGGGATTGTTTATGTTGGATTGAAAGGTTGAGCTAAAGTAGTCTGCCTTAGCCAGATGAGTGGCATTTGTGCACTTGTTGTGAAAAGAATGATGTGTGTCATAGTCTTTAGGGAACTTTGAGGCTTTATCTAGCTTCCAAGCTTGGTCCAGCACTCTTCAACAAGCAATGAGTTACGTGAGATCCATGGAAGGTGGCTCCCACAGACACTGACACGTCGAAGTGGGGAGTGCTGATTCCAAATGTCAAGAAATTTACCTTTAAAGTATTCTGCGACTTCGACTATTGAGTTCGCTGAGGCTATAGGGGTCCAGTTTGTATGAGCTAGGTCATGGAGGAGGGGAGTGTGGTTCAGAGATTTACATGAGCGAGTCATTAAGGTTTCATGAGGGTCCTTGATTGTGTGAGTTTTACATACCAGAGAGGTCATGAGGTGGTCACTTAGGGCATCTGATAATACACTAGATTTAATGACCCTATGTGGGTGTGAGGTGAGGACCCAGTCAATTAAGGAGTGATTACTTGTTTTATGGTTCATCTGAGTTGGATCAAGGATGAGCTGTGATAACTTATGGGCATCAATTTCATTTCTAACTTTGTTCATGGTGAGGGATAACCAGTTTAAGTTTAAGTCACCCATAATATAAACTTCACCCGAGGAGGTGTGGGATACTATGGAACTGATGAGGTCTGTAACAATAGAGGAGTGGAGGCCTGGGTGACAATAGGCACCTGTCACAAATATAGGGATGGAAAAAGGGAGGGATAGCTGTAAGATAAGCACCTCATATGTTTTCAGGACAGAGGTTGGAATGGTGATAGAGTGGAATGGTGGTGAATTGAATAGATGAGGAGACATAGCTAGCCTGGGATGGAAAGAGAAGGATCACTTATTTTATTGTTAAGCCAGGTTTCAGACAGGATGATAATATCAGGACCAAGCGAAGTAACTAGAGGCTGGAGTAGATCGACTTTAGGGAGAAGGCTGCGTATATTTAAATTGAGAATTTTTAGTCTACAGGGAAGGACAGTGAGGCTTGATGGGGAAGTTCCTGGAGCAGTGGATGGGGGTGCCAAGGCACTTGGAGGGCAAGGTCCAGGGTTGTAATTTATGTCTCCGGAAGATAGGAGCAGGAGTGCAATGACAATGTAGTGAATCTTTATACTCTTATACCAAGGTACAGAGCAGGCTCAACTGGAGATAAGGGGTGTTTGGAGAGAAGGAGGGGTCTGGAAGCATAGAATATGTAGTAGTGTGCAGTAAACAGGAATTGCTAAGAGTGAGGCACTAGGGCGGAATAGGTAGTGTTCCCAGGTCTGAAAAGAGGGAGATTGGGTAACAACATAATTGAAGACAGGAGAGTGGAGGGTAGTGTGGCAGAGAGGGGCTGGTAATAATGGGGAGGGGACAGGACATGGGTGAGAAGGGGGAGACAGAGGACAGAGAGGACAGGGAGAAGTAGTCTGAGTGAGTCTAGAGGCATGATGAGAAAAATATATGTAGTGGATTGAGCAAGACAGTGAAACTCTTATAAGTTAGGGGAAAGAGAAGGCTATACTATAAGTTAGGGGGCAGAGAAGCCTATACTGTTATGACACAGTCGCACTGCAAATGAAAGAACTAAAGTCCCTCTAGTGGAAGATCTTCATAATCTGCTTATGAAACACTGGACACTTAAAAAAAAGAAAAAAGGAAATTGACAAATGGCTATCAGGTCACAGGAGTCTTTGTTAGCTGGAGAGTATGGGTGAGGGCTTTAGCAGAGCCGGCTGCACAATGGAGGAGAAGAGAACGAGGCGGGTCAGGCTGTGGAGGGAGCGCAAGGTCAGGGCCCTCTGCTGGGGAAGGAGAAGGAAGGCACACGTTAATATAAGCTGAAATTGGTGGGTGGAGGGCCAAACAAGTAAAGGAGACACAAGAGCAGCAGGGAGTGTAGGCAGAACAGAGATTTAGGAGAAATTAGCAACAGAAAGGAAAAGCGCAGACAGAGTGACTGGCTAAGCTGGTCTTTACACACTACACAGTTAGACAGTATTAGCAATGTAAAGTAGCTGTAAACAGTGATTGACAGTGGCAATATTTGCTAAAATAGCTCTACACATTAACTAACCATTTAGCCAGGAAGTAAAAGAATAAAATATTTCTTTTCATCCTAGCGAAAAAGGAAAGCAAAATGTGGTATAGAACCATTAGTAGCTACAGTTTCTAGTGAGGCCAATGGGACAGAGGTAGCAGGGAGAAGTGGCCAAACAGGAGCAGGCAGTGTTGGGCATCGAAATTCAATCGGCCATTCAGTATGATCATACCTTGCCTGGATCCGAGGGAGTCTTTGCTGGCTGGAGAGCGCGGTTGAGAGCTTTAGCCGATCCCATGCCCATGCACTTATTCCCCTATTTTTTGCACCACTGTATGCAATTTGGTTTGTATCTCGGGCTTATAAACTGTTGCCTCTGCCTCTTCACTGTTTTACTGTTGCCTGGTACGTTACTCCTGGCTTCTGTCTGCTATTACTTGATTATTATGGTTTTTAGTTTTATATCACTTGTTGTAACCTGTTTATACCTTATCTCTCACTGTTGTTTTCCCACCCATATGTATTGTAACCTCCCGGGTTGTGCCTGAAAATAGTCAGTTTTGCTGTCTGGTGCACCTACCTGGTAAATGAGAAAATAAATAAATAAATAATCCCATTTTCTCTGTTTTACCTTATCCAACCCTGGGATCTATTGTCTAGCCTAGGTTACTACCCTCACCCGCCCTTGCCTTACTTCTCTTCCCTGTGCTACTATTACACCTTTTACTCAGTGCCAGCTGTGTCTGAAACCAATATTTTGCACACACCACCTCTGCTGGTAGGCTGTTTAATGGCTCAACCACTCTGTCTCTGTAAAATAAAACTTTCAGAAGTCCCTCCTGCATCTCCCATCCCCCCTCCAGCTTCCACTCATGTCCCAATGTTATTAATTTGTCATTCCTGCTGAATATTTCCTCACATTCTATCTTGTTCATTGCTTTCAGGAACTTGATGGTCTCTATACTATCGCCCCTCTGGTCTCTAGTGAGTACATGTTCACAGCCTTAATCCGATCCTCATAGGATCTGCCCTGCAAGCCCTGAATCATATGAACATACATACATATGAACTTGCCAGCAGATAAAGGCCTCTCAATCTATCAAGTCTGCTCAATTGTGCAGCTAGCAGCCATTATAATGCAGCTGCCCTCCCTCCCTCCCCCTCCAGTGACCCTCCCTATTACCATGTCCCATCCCATTTTGAAGCAGCCCACTGTATTACAGGCTACCACTTCTGCTGGTAATGCATTGTACCCTGACACCACCTTCTCGGTAAAAAAGTGCCTTCTCATTTCCCTCCTGAACCTTACCCCCTCCAATCTCAGCTTGTGCCCTCAGGTGTCCCTCCCTCTCCTTAACTGGAAAAGCCCCTCCATGTCTGTCTTATTTATTGCCTTCATGTACTTGAAGGTTTCAATCATGTCCCCTTTCCCTCCTCTCCTCCAGTCAGTACATGTTCAACTTCCACAGCCTACTCTCACAGGGCAAGTCCCCTAGCCCCGGTATCATTTTTGTTGCCCTGTGCTGCACAACCTCCAGTAACCTAATGTCCTTCTTCAGGTACGGCCACCAGAACTGCACACAGCACTCCAAGTGTGATCTAACCAGAGACCTATACAGCAGTAGGATCACCTCCCCCCTCCTGGAGGATATGCCTCTGGCAGTACAACCTAGCATCCTGTTAACCTTTCAGCTGCCTTCCTATACTCTGCATAGTTGTTCATTGCTCCTGTTATAATCACCCCACATTTATTTTGGGTCATGCTGGTTTACCTGCATCTTACTCTATGCTGCACCATCTTTAGCCTATTTTTGTCCTTTTTGTAAGTGGGGACCCAAGAACTAGACTCATTATTCCAGAATTGGCCTTATCAGTGCTCTATACAGAGGCAGTATCAGCTCCTCCCTCCTGCCGTCGAACCCCCTCCCAATACACCCAAACATTTTTGCTGACTTGCTGTATGCCATGTTACATTGGCTAGATTGCCTTAAGAAGTCACTTATGATTACTCCCAGCTCCCTTTCCTGAGAGGTAGTGTCCAACTTAACCCACACCGTCCAGTATTCTGTCCTGGGGTTCTTGTTCCCTATATGCATCAGTTTTCACTTCTTGGCATTGAATAGAAAGGCTTTAGCCTGTTGTTCAATGTGGGGGAAATAGCTCCTCCCCCATTCCCTACTTAAGTACATGACCACCTCCCACTCTGCTTTGAGTGTTTCAGCGGTGGCTGGCCATTTGTGGGATTCCTTCCCCTCCTTTTGCCTTCTGTTTACCCTTCCCATCATCTGTTTCTCCCCCCCCATGTCCCTTCCCTTTGTGTGCTCTCCTTGTTCCTCCCCTGGCCCTTATTCCCTGTACCTTCCTACCTCCCATTGTTCTTTTTGTGCCTTTCTCCCAGGTCGGCTGCCCTGCTGTTTCATTCGCCCCCTCGATCCAGTTCGTCCACCGCTTTCACACTTCTGGATAGCTCCCCTCCTTCTCCCTGGATCTCCAGATTTGCTGGTTTGTTTCTTTTGCACGTTTTTTCCTCCTTCGCTGCTTCCCTGGTTCTTCCTTGGGGTCTAGCCATTCTGCAGCTTTCCAGTTTGGCCCTCGCTCTGCTGCTATGGAATGCCAATCGATCTGACAGGACATTCTTTTGCCAACTTGCACTGTTCTTCCCTCAAATCATCCTTCTGGCCAGATAACATCAGCGCTTGCCCCCTTTTCCAACTGGATCATCAAAGGAGTATGGACTATGCACAATGAGGTAACGGAAACTTGGCTATAATAAAAGTTGGACTAGGGATCCAGATATCAATCACCCCCATTTATGCTCGCTACAGTGACCTTTCAGTTTATTTTACAAAAGCCCTTACTCTCTGGCTCTTGCCTCTGTACTGGAGTACTCCTTGGTTTGGCAGCCCAGGCCGTTCTACAACTATGCTCCTCTGTACTTCTTCAGCAAACCCACTTACTTCCTAACTTACTCATGTTTCCCTTCTACCTCCCCGAAGTTTTGCTGCTTCATGCACCAGCTGGAGCCTGCTGGCTACTCTTTGCCAGTCCTGACCTTCCTATTCAGCAACACAGCTGCTGGTTTAGTATATGCCACATCCTAGAAGGACCTCACTCAGTTCATATACCGGGGTAATGGATATGTTGTCTAGCCAATTTTTGATATTTTACTTGGCCCAAATTTAAGTGACTCTCAACTGCATCATGTACAATGGCATTTTAAAGGGGCAGCAACACAGCTTTGCGGCTGGCCATACACCTTGCAAGCCCAGCATAGCCAAATCCAAGGATAATCTTACTTCAACATGGACTCCTGCTAGCCAGAGTCCACAACATTATCAGTGCTGTTCATTCTACTCCCTCTATGATTTGCCAAAGACCCAAGTAAGACATGTCTAGACAATGAAATCCTCTTTGATATTCTGTTTTTTAACCATAATGTGCCTTCCACCACTCATTTCTATCTCCTTGCCACAGGAATGCTGCTTAGTCATATGCACTTCCGTACTATTCGTGACCTATCAGGGTCCCTCCTTTTTGATCCAGGTCATCCTGAAGTCTACTAGTCTATGACTGCCTCCTGGTTTAGCTGTCTGCCATTTCTGGAATCCGTCTTCCCTCTTGACCAAGCCCCACGAAGGGCTTCATTTCTTGTTGCTAGCTATCTCCCTCAGCTGGAGAACTCATCTCAGGTTTCGGCCTTTTGATCTCGGAACTGTATGCTTATACTGTGCCATTGGACTACAGAGGTCCAGTCATTCCTTTCTATGGATTTGCCATACTAGCACAATGGCAGATCATGTGGGGTGCTGACATCCTAACAATGCACACCCAATGCCCGGATCTCCTCTGGGCTTTACACCCCTTATTTACTACTGGCAGACTTATGTCAGGGCCCTGGCCTCCTTCTTTTGGTCTATTCCTTACCAAGGCAAAGGCGAACCACATGGGGTCTCACCATCCCAAACATACATGCCCTGCAAAATGGCCTTGCCATACCTCAAGTGTTTCCTATTCACTTCAAGAGCACAGACGATGAGTTATCACCTTCCTTACTTTGGACTGCAACACTCTGGCTCCCAAGGGTACCCCTTGCCACCTAGATTGTTCTATACTATGGTGATGGCGGACCACGTGGGGTCCCACCATCCCTCTTCTACATGCCCACAACACCCTTCCCCTTATTCCTTATCTTCTAATCCAACTTCTGACCCTTGCTTACCTTCAACTATCCAAATAGGACAACGTTGCTGGATTTATCTGGACCAGGTTTTGATCAGCGATTCAATTCATGCAGGTATCTTCTGCTGTCTCTCCTCATCGCATCCTCGTTAGGATCCCCCTTCCTCGATCTGCATCCCCTATTGCCAGTTCAGTGGACTTTCGCCTGCTCACCTTGGAATCAACATTCTATGGCTATCATGACCCCTTGGGGGCCTCTCCATCCCACTAGTTGTATTCCCCTCAACAGACAGTTATCCTCTCTACTAATGGATTTATATTCACACAATGACAGACCCTCGTTGAGGTCTCGCTGTCCCTGTATCGACAACCTGAGACTTCAGTCACTCACACAGTACTCTTTGACCATCAGGACTCTATGGGAATCTCTTTTCCAAGCTAGCTAACCTCTGAGCCTACCATCATCATCCAAGTCAATGCCTAACATCTCAGTTGCGATGGCGAACCACATAGGGTCTCACCATCTTATTTACGTATGCCCCACTACGGGCCTTATCTGGTAATGTATCTCATTTCAAACAGCCTCTGCAACTCTTGCCCTTTATGGCTTTGTATTATTCCGTACTGCTGCCATGGTGGACCACATTTGGGCTTCCATTATTCCTACAAAGGCTATGGCCTTCCTATCTCAGATTAAGCTTTTAATACAATCAATGTGAACCTGCAGATTCCAGCCATTTCGCCAAACAGTCCTTCTATGCAGATCTATCTAGTATCTAAAGGCATACTATAATTTGATCTTCAGTAATCATCTATCAGACTCGGATTAACCATCAGTATAGCATCTGGTCATCATTCCAGCTGGATATCCCTTCCTCAAACCTTCATCTGCAATATCGACTGCTTGCTCATCGACCATGTACTGGACTCCTCCACCAGCTACACCAGACTGTACTCCTAGACATAATCATACCTAAATCTAAGCACTCAGGATTATTCTCCTCTTAGTATGCCTAGAGGACGGGCAGGTCAGTAGCCATGGGTCCTTGAAGGTTTCCCCCTAAGGGAGGTTTTCCTCTCCTGCATGCTACAGTTCACACTTTCTGGAATTGGAGGAGGTAGTCACTCGTTACTTCTTTTTGGGCCTTAAGTTTACACCTACCCACTGTCCTACACAGGGTGGGATGTGGAGAAGCACTAAAACTCATATTATAAACACCAAGCATATTCCAGTCAGCTCATAAGTATACACAAGCACCAAGCTATTTGCCACGCATTGAATGGAAAGGCTTTAGCCTGTTGTTCAATGGGGGAAATAGCTGCTCCTCCATTCCCTACTTAAGTACATGGCCACCTCCCGCTCTGCTTCGAGTATCTTGGCGGCATCCTCCCTCCTCCCCTGCCTCCTCCTCGGCCTTCTCCAGTACTCTGGTCTCACCATCTCCACTGGGCCTTAAGTCTACAACTACCCAATATCCTACACGTGGTGGGATGCGGAGAAGTACCAAAACTTATGTTATAAACACTAAGCATATTCATAGAAACATAGAAACATAGACTTTGACAGCAGATAAGGACCGCTTGGCCTATCTAGTCTGCCCATTTCCCTACCTACAGGATAGACAGCAGATCCTAGCTAACTAACAGCCTATTTCTTCCTACCCCCCACAAGAATTGCCTTATGTCTGTCCCATGCATTCTTGAATTCTCCCACAGTTTTAGACCCCACAAACTCCTCAGGAAGGCTGTTCCATGCATCCACTACTCTCTCTGTGAAAAAATACTTCCTCACATTGCCCCTGAACCACCCCCCCTCTATCTTTAAATTGTGTCCCCTTGTTCTTGCACATCTCTTTTTCTGAAAGATACTACCCTCTTGGACTTTGTTGATTCCACTGAGGTACCTAAAAGTATCTATTATGTCCCCCCCTCTCCCTTCTTTTCTCAAGGGTAAACATATTAAGTTCATTAGTCTCTCCTCATATGGCTTCTCTTGCAGACCCTGCACCATTTTAGTTGCCCTCCTCTGGACTGCCTCTATCCTGTCTATGTCCTTTCGGAGACGGGTTTCCAGAACTGGATCCAGTACTTCAAATGGGGTCTCACCAACTGTCTGTACAGAGGGATAACAACTTCCTGTTTTCTGCTGGTGATGCCTCTCCCTATGCATCCTGATATACCCCCAGCCCTCCCTACTGCCTTCTCACATTGCTTGCTAACCTTTAAGGTCATCTGATATGAGTACCCCCAGGTCCCTTTCCTTTTTTGTTGTTGTTACTACCTCCCCCCCCATTGTGTATTCTTCCCCGGGTTCTTGTTTCCCAGGTGCATTATTTTGCGCTTCTTTGCATTGAATCCTAGCTGCCATACTTCTGACCATTCCTCCAACCTTGCCAAGTCCCTTCTCATCCTTCCCACACCTCCTCGTGTATCAACCCTGTTCCAGAGCTTTGTGTCATCTGCAAAGAGGCATACTTTTCCTTCCAGTCCCTCTGCAATGTCACTTATAAAGACATTAAAAAGGACTGGACCCAGTACTGAACCCTGCGGTACCCCACTAGTATCCCCTCTTTCTTCAGAGTGGACTCCATTTACAATTACCTTCTGTGTCCTGTTGTCCAGCCAATGTTTTACCCAGGCTACCACCCTGGAACCCACTCCCAGGCTGGTTAATTTGACTATTAATCTTTTGTGTGGGACTTTTTCAAATGCCTTGCTAAAGTCTAGATAGGCCATGTCCACAGCCCCTCCCTGGTCTACTACTTTGGTCAGCCAGTCAAAGAAATCTATTAGATTCATCTGACATGACTTTCCCGCTGTGAACCCATGCTGCCTTGGGTCCTATGCCCCACTGGCCTGTAGGTACTCAACAATTCTTTCCTTCAGAAGTGACTCCATCACTTTCCCTACCACAGAGGTCAAACTGACAGGTCTGTAGTTTCCTGCCTCTGTCTTGGTCCCACTTTTGTGAAGGGGAATCACATCCGCCTTCCTCCAGTCCTCGGATACCGCATCATCCTCCCATGATTTATTAAAAAGAGTAGCCAGTGGTTTCACTAGTTCCCCCTTAATTCTTTTAGAATTCTGGGACAAATTCCATCAAGCCCCATTATTTTGTCCACCTTCAGTTTTAGGAGTTCTTGTAGAACCCTTTCTTCTGTGAAAAGACTGAGATCGACCCCCCTATCAAGAGTGCTTCTGTTAATAGGATTAGGCACTTCCCCCTCCTCTTCCCAGTCAGCTTATAAGTATACACAAGCACCAAGTTATTTGCCACACATTGAATTTCAACTGCCAGAATTTGTGCCACCTTTCTAACCTTTGCAGGTCCCTCTGCTACTCCTTAACCCTTTCCTCATTTTCTACACTGTCAATGAGCTTAGTGCATCTGTGAAGAGACACGTCTTGCTCTGTACTCCTTCTCTTATGTCAGTGATTAACATATTGAAAAGGACCATCTCCAGGACTGAGCCCTGTGGCACCCCACTCATGATCTCTTTCCCCCGACTTAAACCACTTACCACCACCATCTGCTGTCTGCCCTGAGCCAGTCTCCCACCCATTTACATAGATCCTTCACTGCACTCAAATCCTCTATCCTTTTCAGCAGCCTTCTGTGTGGCACAGAGTCGAATGCCTCACTGAAGTCAAAGTGCAATAAATCCACTACTTGTCCCTTATCCATGGCACTTGTTACCCATTTAAAGCACATTATCAGGTTGGACTGATAAGTCCTCACTACCATGAACCCAGGCTGCTTAATATCATGGAGCCCATGTAGTTCACTAGGTCCTCTTTGACTATTGTCTCCATTAGTTTACCTGTTATGGAAGCAAGAATAATGGGTCTCTTGTTTCCCAATTGCTCCTTGCCTCCTCACTTGTGAAGTAGAATTACACACACTACCCTCCAGTCTTTCAGAATCATCCTGACTGTAGCAAGCTATTGAACAGACCTGCCAGGGGTTCTGCTAGCTCTCGTGCCAGTTTCTCAGCACCGTTGGGTGCATCATAATTACCACGTGCACCATTTCTGGGATCCCTCTTGCAGTACCCTTTATGTCACTTTCAGGCAAGATGCCCCCTATCCTGCACTGTGAACACTGAATAAAAGTAGTCATTAAGAACAGCTGCTTTTGCAGGGGGCTTGGCCTAGCCAGTGAGGTGAACGGATGCCTGAGCTTCCAACTCCCAAATGATGCCCCTTTCGTCTGCAACCAGCCATACATAAAAACTGCATTTTGTGTCAAAACCTCATCTGTTAATCTGCAATGTCAACCACAGAGACCATTGATAAAAAATAATCTAAATTTAAAACATACTAAAGAGACAGCCATCAGAGAGGCCTAGCAAAACACAGCCACATCAAGCATAGTATGTGCAATGGCCATACAGACCAGCATAGATTAGATGTCCATAAAACAACTGGCAGCAGTAATATGTGAACTAAAAAATGAGCTCAAAGCAGGTCTGAAAAACTTCACTATACAATGGGCTGTATTCACTATTGCAGCCTGGGTATGTTCGAAATAGGCATACCTAGGCCGCGATTTCCTGCACCCACTGTGCAGCACACATTGCATGCTGTGCACAAAGCATGATGGCACTTCCCTAGGGATGCTCCCCACCCATGTGATAGCACAGGGATTTTCAGTGGCACATGTGGGTGGCCCAGCGATTGACAGTGGCCATCCAGTCAGATGGCCCACCAGAAGGGAGACTACATCTCCACTCTGCGAGGAGTGGAGGATTGTGGGATATGGTCAATCCTCCCAGGACCACTGTATCTTTTAAAGGGACTGACAGGTCTGCCTGTGTGCCCTGCCATGCCCCCAGTCCTCAAGGTATGTTTATAGGGCCAGGGGTAGCATGATGGGGAGGAGGTATGGGGTCATAATGTCACAAGACATTATGCCGCAGCAATATACTGCACTGCCAATACCGTGCAATATATTGCCAGTGGCATAAGTCTTTTTTTTGCAGGGGCTATGCCCCCAGAACCCCCCCCAACTAAAATATCTAACTCCGGGGAGGGGGTGTTAACATTTAAAATTGCACAAAGTGCTAAAAATGTAAAAATCCATGCGTCTGGGACCAGGAATTGAAACTCGGTCCCAAATGCACTGCATGCCTCCCTTGCTGCCAGTGGCTATTCCTGTCAAGTCACAACAGCTGCTTGGTGGACCCCAGTCCCAGCAGAGATCTTATCCTTCGCCTGGGAGAGTGAGAAGGTGCACTACCACATATACACCCTTTCACAGTTTTGCACCCTCTTGCTCTTCTCTACCACGCTATTCCTGTTACACGGTTTTGTCATACGCTGTAGAGCATATGACAAAGGGACCCAGTAGGTGGGGAGGACTGCACTATAGCTGATAGCCCTTTTAGTCTTGGGAGGGAGCATGTATGGGACTATGAAAGGATCCCTGCCTGCATAGCCTGCACCCCCTTCCACTGACACTCCACACCTTTGTGACTGGTGTGGAGTGTAGCTTCACCCTAGTCACCCATGTCCATCGATGCATGCTGAGGCATGGGGTCAAAATCCACGAACAAAAACTGTGTGACAAATAATGCACTTAAGCAAGCAATGCCATCCCTGAAATAATGTTGGTAAAACACTGGCCGTAACAAAAAAAAGCACACCATAGAAAATAGCAGGGACTTCTTGTTTTTTGCGGGGCTCCGCCCCATACTCTATCTATGAGGGGCTTTGCCCACCACACACCACAGAATTACTATAATCAACTCCAGGGGTGTGGACCTCTGGAGTATGGTGTAACTCCAGATGGGGGAAACTTTGTTTCTGGGCCATAAAAAAAAATGTATCAGAAGACAGGGAACCAAACCCTAGTCCCCAGGTCTCCACTGCTCCAGGTGCTTGTGCCTTAGCCACTCCACCATAGGAGCAGCTCAACCAGGCACAGCACCTGAACGCTTCTTTAGCCCTTCCTCCTCTCTGCGGTCAGTGACAGGGGTAGTGGTAATTCATTACCGCTATTATACAAGTCACTCTAAATGTTTCCATGCTTTATACAGTGTGGTTCTTGCCTCGCTGTTCCAACAGTGGCATATTGACCTGGTACCCATGCAGAGCCATGGGCAGATGTGGGATCTTGCATGTAGAGGGTGCATACCCCTTCCATACATGCTGCCAGTGTCTGGTCAAACACTTCAGAGTATGCTGTGAGCTACAGGATAGGGGAATGCATAAACATAAAGGTAGCCAACCTCAGTAAATCCATAGTCCATAAAAGATGTCTGCGCTCCACAGAGAAATGTCCACACACTGGTTTTGAATACTCCCAAAGATTTATTCACACAAAATAATTGGTACAATACCTGCCAGTGGTAAGATACACTCACTGGCCACTCTTTGCAAAGAGTGGCCAGTGAGTGATCTTCACTGGCAGGTAACTCTCCAATGTGAGGCAAAATATCTTTGGGATATCACAAAGCCAGCATATGAGACATTTGTCTGTAGAGTGCAGACATCTTGAATGGACTCTGGTCAATACTCACTGCATGGATCTGGCACTTAGCGATGCCAACTTGGTACATACCTGCTATGCATTGGCACAGTGCATTTAGCCCAATATGCTCATATGCAAAGAACTGCAAATTCACTGATGACGACAGTGAAATCACATGGGAAGCACATTAAGGAGCTGGGGGTGTGCCTGGGGACCCAGGAGGAGTGTTTAGCCTCAGTCAGCAATGAACTACCAACTGCAAACAAAATGATCAAGGAACTCTAGGAAACATTACAAGACCATGAGAACAGAGAACAGTGCAACAATGTGCACCTCATGAGCCTGCCTGAAGAACTCAAGGGGAGAGAGATCATCATGCTTTCTTGGCTAAATGGCTTCCAGAGATGTTGTCACCCCCAATGGACACAGTGCTTGAGGTAGAAATAGCACACAGAAAGCCAAATCCCATGGAACCCCTCAGGCAAAATTGAATTCATTTTTTTGCGAAACACCAAAAGAGAGAGAGAGACAGCTACAGTACAGTTCACATTACACTATGCTATACTGCCTTCAGATTTTGAGGCAGTAGTTCAATGATGTAAAAAGGAGCCTTCACAACAGGCAATGGCAGTTTGCTCATCTATATCCTTCCTGCCTTCCATTCTCATCCATAAACGAGGCCGCCTACAGAAATCCTTCACCAAACTGACTCTGGCAGAGGCTTATGTCAACACGAAGATGGCTGCTGAAGAGGGTCACCAGACACAGCCAAGGGTGGGACTCTCCAATTGAAAATTGCCATCTAGCACCATTAATTAAGTAGAGGATGGGGGAACTGAAACATTGGGGGGGTGGGGTAAATGTGTGTTCCTGAAAAACTGAGTCTAGAGAAGGGGGGCAGTATGGCTCTTTGACAACTCTTCAGCAAGAAACTGATAGTTAAACTAATCTCAGACAATGTTTCAGAGCCACAGCCAGGAACATATCCTTGTCCTACTAACTGAACTCATTTTGTACCATAATGGATGCTCAAAGGTTCATTGAAAGTGTGGAATGGTAGGAAAAGTAAGAGAGACATAACTGTGCTAATTCAAACTACCTAACAAAGAAAAAAGGGTGTGCTCACCCCGACCTACTGGGTCTATCCCTCCAAATACACCCCCAGCAGCATACTCCGGTGCAAGGAAGCCAACAGATGAGAGTCCTATTTCTGCTGACTTTTGCATTAATTGTAACCATGGGGGGAGGGTGGGAGTCTGATGACATCTCAGTTAACAGAGTCAAGCAGTTTAAACTGAGCTTAACTTTGCTATGCCTGTGTTTTACTCTGCATGAGGTCAGAAACTGACCACCTGGACTAAATCCTACATCTTTTCTTTTCAGTGGCAGGCTGTGGGGGTGGGAGGGCTCCACAGGAGAGATCCACATCTGAAGTTCAAAGTGATAATACTTTCAGGTTGCTGATCTTTATCTTCTGTGAATGCCCCACCTAGTCACCCCTGGCACCTAGGTACAGTATTATAATGTGGATGGACTGCACCAGAGGCTTGTTTATCCCAGTCAGACCTGGCTGGGAATGTGCTGTACGGAGGGGTTGGGTCAGTACCTTGCTGGATCACTCTGCAAAAAAAACTGAAGCTCCACAGTATGTGGTTTTGGTGGTGGAGAGTGAAAGATGGTGACCAGTTAAATTATTAATGACATTAATTTTGTAATGCTTGTTAGGGAAATTAAATGGGAGGATAGAGGGAGGAGAGGCTGGTGAGCACCCAGCTTTAGGATCCAGGATAGTTAGCCTGGTTGTAAGGGAAGGGTGCCTCTGGTTCAGTTGAATTTTCAAACTAGAGGAGGGTGGGGATGCCTCACAGTTCGGATTAGAAGTGTTCAGTTGTTGGGCAGGGAAAGAGGGAAGGACTGTTCTGTGGTTTAGAAAAAGTGACAATGCTTTTTGAGTGGTAAATGCAGAATGGAGGGATATGAGGTTCAAGAAAAGAAAGACCAGAGAAGGCAATAATATTTTCCATGACACCTACATGATGGGAGATGCCATCAGTATAGACATTGAATGTTCATGGTCTGAAAACAGTCACAAAAAGAAAGAATATATGGTATCAAGTAGGGTTTGTTAAGTTAGTTAGTTATAGTCAGTAAGTTAGTTAGTTAGTTAGCTAATTAGTTTTTCTTGACTGTGAAAGGAGGGCTAGGCAATTCTGTCTATTTTCAACCTTGTCCTGGGGATGGGGGAGATACAGATGGAAATCAAATTAAATTGAACCAGATTAAGCTTTTGTGGTATTATAAGAGAATTGCGGAAATTTGGGCAGGACACCAAGGAAATTCCCCTACTCTTTGGTCGGGGGCTCTGGATCTCCAGAAGAATGGCTGAGGATGTGGAGAAGGAAGGAGGCTGTACTGGTGGTGGTTCTGGCCTTCAGGAAAGTGCTACACCGTTGAATTGCTCCAGGTCTAATGGTGCTGTAGTCATCGAAATGAGGGATGTTTCTACCCCTGTCCCACAAGCAATGGCAGTTTCAGGACCGGCACCTTCCATGTCGTAGCTTCAAATACAATTACATCTCTCCAAGCGATGTCTGCTGCAAGCAGAACAAGACTTTCGGACAGCACAACAATGGATCGAGGAGGAGAAGAAACGTAAGAGAAGTGCAGTTGGCTCACCCAGTATGTCAGCAGAAAAAGTGCCAAAAGTCTGTATTTTCTGCAATGACAACTCCAGATGGACTTGAAAAAGAGGCTAATGAATGCAGTGAAGTCCTGGGGGAACACGGTTGGTCTCCTGAAGCAGTGCCCAATAGAGCAGGATGGCTGCAGAATAATGATAGAATATGGGTGCCAGATCCTATTATCCCTCTTCCTGGACAGAATGCTGCACCAATTCACACTGACGAACAACCTGCTACGACTGTGTTTAATACTGATTCGGTGGCAACAGACAACACTCAGCAAGATAACTCTTCAGATTTATCACAGGGTAACATTTCATATTCTCCTATAAATGATGGGGTTACAGAGGAATTTTTTGATGCAGAACCTGGGCTTTAGGGACAAGGAGAAGCTACTGATTTAGAGCCTGAACTTGTGACTGCACCAGAAGTTCTATCTGAGCAACCCCCCCTCCCCCACTTATGCCAGCCTTCTAAAAAAGCCTGTTAAATTAGTCAAAAGGCGTAATGTAGTACATCTGAAGCATCTGGGTGATGCTGAAGCTATGCCTGACTGTTTTTATGTGGGTAAAGTATTACTGAAGCAAATGTTGGGTTTTTATCCTACAGAAGTTTACACATTGATTCACGCCCCTAGCGAATCCATGTATGGCATTAGTTTTCATACCCCTGACATTCTAGACAGGTTCTGGGTGAAATATGCTATACAGAAAACAAATCCAGCCTGGGTCCATTTTCAGGCCATCCCACTGACTAAACAGACATTTAAGATTACCACTGTTTTATTTCAAAGTGAGGGGGTGAATGTCATGGACATCATTTATTGATTGGAAAAGAAATGTAAAATACAGGGGAACCCAGACGCTATTTTGGACAATGAGAGATTCTGGAATGGGGGATGGAGAATTAAGATCAATCTCCTACAGGCTGACTCTGGGTTGCAGCACCTCCCAAACTGCTTTTATCTAGGCCATGACAAAGGCTTCATCTTTGCCCCAGCCAACCATGTCATTGTTATAAATGTGGGTCTTCCAGGCACCTTAGCAGAACATGTGATGTGGTGAAGTGCGTTCAATTTGGGGAGGTCGGGCAAACTATGTATCATTACAGAAACCCACTTAAGTGCAGCCTGTGTAAAGAAGGACACTCCTTTATCGACTGTCCTTGAGCCATGCACAACACTGATAATGGTGACTATGGGGTGCAAGATTTTTTTATATTAACAAGGCTATAAAATCTACTAGAACTCCCACCCCCTACCCAAACTTCATCATGGCCACCCACTGCGTCTCTACCCGAATCAGCAGTTGCTAACCCAGATACTCATCCCTTGCCATTTCAGAGTGTAGGAGCTTTTGAGCCTGTAGTAATGGCCACAACTACGCAGACATCTACTGTGCAGTCACAAGAAATCCCAACTTCTCACATGACCCCCCCCCCTTTGCCATCTGAAGATCCCTTTACTGTGGTGCAAAAGAGAAGTGGGTTATGGAACAAATATAAAGATAAAGAGAAGGAATCTTCTGCTCAGGTGGAACCCACAACACATACATGGGTAAAGAAGAAAAAGGCAATGGATTAAACTGTGAATGTATCCTTGTATGATTTTTCTGTGGCATCCTTGAATGCCAACAGCATCAAGACTGAGCGAAAACAATCTTTGACCTTTGCATATTTTGAGTCTCACCATTATGATGTTAATTTATTACAGGATACACACTTGCATTCAGTTAGGGAGGTACAGATGGCTAAGGATGCATGGCTTTGAGGTGATTCTCATTGGTCTGTAGGGGAAGACCTGTGCAGTGGGGTGGCTATTTGTTTTACTAATTCTGCACTGAAAGTTGTGCATGTGGTGGATATTATGCCTGGCAGAGCATTATTAGTAGATGTAGTATTGCAGAAAGTGGAATTTCGTATTATTAATATATATTCCCCCCAAATGAAGGTTACTAGGATTGAATTGCTTCAGAAAATTCAGCCCTTTCTTTTTACAGTAAAACATTTATTGTGGGGAGAGGATTTTAATTGTAATAATCTAGTTTCAGACAGAGGCATCCAAACAAAAAAGGTCTTCTGTGATGTCTCCTGCTTGAATAGTCTACCGGAACAAGCAGACCTTGTTGTTGCCTTTGCACACAAAACTAATATACCACAGAAAACCTATTTTAGAGGAGTGTTGGGAACAAGAATAGACTATTGGTTCATATCTATGGGCCTAGAGATAAAAAACGACTACGTTGTTACCAGTCACTTCTTCAAATCATGGTTTGCTGGGATTAACAGTGGATAACTATGATAATAATGGGTTGTGGGCCTCATTACGAGTGACTAAATTTAAGGCTGTTAGAAAATGACTTGATAAAACAAGGGTTTATGCATCTTTTGAAGGCACGTAAACCAGCTGCCTTTGTGTATGATTCTTCCCGGCAGTGGTGGGTAGATACAGAAGGGTATGTTCAGGACTATTTTAAATTGATGGGAAAATTGAATGGGATGCAACAAACTGATTTATTAAAGTTTCACCAGGAGCAATTATACAATCTTTTGTCCAGACAGAATAATTCTGGTATGGATTTTACTTCCCAGAATACAGAGCTAAGACAAAAGATATTAGATTTACAGTATAACTGTTTAAAATTATTGGAGCAAGAACATAAATTTGGCACACAAGGTCAACAAGTTTGGTTAATCCATTCCAGTTTTGTTCTGCCCAGGGAAAAAAGAAATTTATTTTCCACATTACCATAACCACAGGGAAAGTACCTGCCTCAAAATCTGCCATTTTAACTGAAATTGACCATTATGTTTCTGATTTGTTTCATGGTACCCCAGGTATTCCCTCAGATGTTAGAAACTGGTTATCTGAATATTCTCTACCTCAGTTAACATATCATCTGAAAGAGACCTTGGTACAGCCAATTTTTAAAAGGAGGTGTTAGGGATTTTGGCCTCTTTAAAAGAAGGCTTTGCTCCAGGATATGATGGTATCCCATACAAATTATATACGGTCATGTTCCTGGAATTAATTGATGAAATAGTTTCTCTTTATAATGAGATATTGACTTCCAAACTACTTCCTGCTAGTATGTATGTAGGTTTAGTGGTTCTTATGGTAAATGCAGCAATGTTCTGTGAGTGCACACTGAGAGCCTGAGCTATTTACAGCTCTGCTTTTCATGGGTTGAATCCTATAAGCTGTAACTGGAGCCCTGCTGCACCTGGTAACAGGAAGCAAGAAGAGTGAGCTATAGTCCCACGTTGTACAAGGGACTACAACTCAGTACAGGGACAGTAAAATAAATATTTGGGCTTAGATTTCAGTAACAGGGGCCAGTTCCATGCACGAATGGTTCTCGCTCTTGAGAAATTGTATTTTTTAAGGGTTTTCAATTTTCTAGGAGCACTTAGAGCAGCGCTGAACTTCTGGCTACTTGCGGCTCATGGTTGCTATAACTAGAACCCTGCTGCAAGCAGGGCAAGCACAGGCAGGGCATGTGCGAGTTTGCACACGAAGACAAGAGCAAAGACACGCACATCCAAGAGCATGTTTGCAGAGTTTGTGGAGCTGTGGAGCTGTACTTGGTTTATCTCTGCCTCATTAATGCTGCTGAAAGGTGAGATCATATTTACCTGACACAGCAGAATAACATAACACAGAGATGTTCTTGCTGTTGATAGAACTCTCAAGTGTAGGCATACCAGCCATCTACTGGTAACTTTATATATAATTGCTCCACAAGTTGTAACAATCTTTGGCAGATAAATTAATGACATTGTAGGGTGATATAGGAATCAAATGCAATGCCTGTCACATGTACCTGATTACAACTGAGGTGCCAACAGATAGTTTTAAATGCACCAAGTGCATTCAAAATGAGGACCTACTCAGAGAAATTAATCAGTTCAGTGACAGATTAGAGTCCCTAGAAGCAAGTCAAATGAAATGGCATAAAGGCTTAACACAAATTTCAGCAGCCATGACCCATCTAAAGCCTCTACTAGCTCAAATATAAATCAAGTCATCCCCTGTAAAAATGCTAGCACCTCTAGTGTACAAACATCAGGTCCATCATCACTGTCCCCTAGACAAACCACGATATCACCCATGGTCACAAACAAAAAAAGGGCAAGAGATGATGGGGACACCTCTGAGCCAGATGAAGCATGGTACACGGTACAAAATGCTAAGGCAGCAAAAAAGGGAAGGAAAGTTACTGATTTTAATATTCCATTACATAGCAGCTTTGACATTTTGGGAACTGCAGATACAGAAACAGAACACTCTCCAGCTGCACCTTTAATATCACTTGACAATGCACTTCCCAGGCCAGACTCACATTCTACTAGTGGGACCACAAAGCACAACATAACTAACAGTGTTACAACCAGCCCCTCCCCTAGCCCCTCTGACTGCACATCATCTTATAATATGGACACTGACATCAGCAGGTCAGCTACCCAAAGAAGTATAATAGTTCTAGGTGACTCAATTGTTAAACATCTTTACAGAGCAGTCTATAACCCAGATAAGTCAAATATGATGATGTCCAGCTTCAGTGGTGCTTGGGTAGCTAATATAACTGGAATGTGTAGGAATATTGTCAAAAACTCTGGGAAAAAAACATTAGGCATTGTCCGTAGCGGAGTCAATAACATCTTTCATGATCCCATCAACAAATCAAAACAGGATTTTGTTGCTTTAACATACAAAATAATACACCTAGGCTGTGAACCTGTGTTTTCTGAAATTTTACCTATCCCTAAAGCCTTGCCATATTACAGCAAAAAATTAAAAAACATTAATGAGTGGTTACGAAAATGGGCTTTCAAACAAGACATTACTTGTCTCACCCACTGGGAAGAATTCTACCTTCATAAAGAATTTTTCTGCTGGGATGGCCTCCATTTAAGTAGATGGGCTAGCTCACTGCTGGGAAAACATCTCACATCATTCATCAATAAATGTTTAAACTAACTCCGTTAGGGGAAGGGCAGGTCAGAACTGTCCCTCCTGAAACATACCAACAATATCAACAGGTCGAGCCTAGCAACTGTCATAATACTAATACTCTAGGGAGCACATTACTGAGCAGTAAGAATAAAAACAATATAAATATACTTAGTCAATGCTCGTAGTTTAACTAAGTCAAGTCAAATATATTTCTAAAAGGCGCTTTTCAAAATATCAAAGCACTTGTGCAGAGTAAAATTACAATAATTTAACAATAAATTATACTGTTTAAAAAGAGTAAACATTACCAATTTCTAGTCATCTAAGAATGCTAGGTTGAATAAATAGGTTTTTAAAGCAGCTTTAAAAGTCTTGGTGTACAGACACTGTCTAATCTGATGAGGCAGAAAATTCCACAGGGTCGGTGCCATAAAAGGGAAGGACCTCACCCCTGAGGTCTTCAAACAGACCCTGGGAATCTTTAGGAATTCCTCATCAGTGGAACAGAGTGGGAGAAGGGGGCAGTAGGGACACAGGAGGTCTTGCAAATAATGCAGTCCCTGTCCATGTAGGGCCTCATAGTTTAGTAAACTGACCTTGAAGGTGATCCTCTGCCACACTGGGAGCCAGTGCAGGCCACAAAGCAGAGGTGTGACATGGCAAGATCGTGGTAAGCCAGTCAATAACCTTACTCCCACATTCTGCACCAGCTGCAGGCTGCAGAGGTCCACCCCCAGAAGCCCTAGGAAAAGAGCATTGCAGTAATCAAGGTGGGATGTCACAAAGGCGTGGATCAGCACAGAAAGGTCATCAGGGAGAACAAGGTGTTTTACCCAGGTGATATTCCTCAGATGGTTAAATGAGGACTTGACAACAGCTGACACTTGAAATTTAAGTGTCCACTTATTGTCAAAAAGAACACCCAGGTTATGCATCTGCTCTGCGGACCTCAGCTGAGTGCCCCCAGCATAAGTTCAGAGGGCTGAACATCAGAAGACCTCACCACCCCATGACCTAAATCCACAACTAGCGCCTTGGTCTTATCTGGATTCATCCTTAACCAGCTGGCACTCATCTAATCTTGGATTTCAGAGAGGCAGATGTTAAAGATGGAGGTGGTATCCTCCTGGTGGAGTGCAAAGGACATGTAGAGCTGAGTCTCATCTGCATAGCAGTGAAAACTCAGCCCATACTGCCTTATAATATCCCCTAGTGGAAGCATGTACACTGCAAACAACATGGGAGATAGCACGGAGCCCTGCAGAACTCCATATGTCAGGGGGAGAGGGACTGAGGGAAAAATCCCCAACACCATTCTCTGAAACCTGCCTGTGAGAAAAGAATGGAACCACTTGTGGACTGTACCAGACAGTCCACAAATCAACCACAGGTGCTACAGCAAAATCCCATGGTCCATGGTGTCAGAAGCTGCAGAGAGATCAAGAACTACCAAGATCGAATGACTCTTCTGATCCTCATCACCAGGAGATCATTAAGCACCTGAACAAGGGCCATCTCCATGCTATGTCCCTTCCTAAACCCAGACTGGAGAGGATCATAGACATCATAGGTGGTAAGATGGTCTTCGAGTTGCAACAAGATGATCTTCTCAATAACCTTGCCCACAAAGGGCAGGTTAGAGATGGGTTTGTAGCTAGTGAGGCAGTCTCAGTCGAGGGAAGGTTTCTTCAAAATGGGGGTCACAACCACCTCTTTTAAGGGGTTGGGACACCCCCCCTTTTCCAACGAACTCTAGACTATCTCAGCTAGGACCAGTCCAATGACTTTCACACACTCCACCAGGAGGCTGGTTAGACCAGGATCCAAACTACAGCTAGTTGGTCACATACCCTGGACAATCTTCACAATGTCAGTGATTGCCAGCCAGTCAAAGTCAGACCAAATGAACTGGGCACTAATGACCTCCCACTGACCGCCGCTCTGCTCATTGGAATGTGCTGAATGGCTCTCCTACCTGATGGTGGCAACCTTATCTGCAAAGAATTGAGTGAACTAATCACACTTAGCTTGTAAAAAGGCTCTCCAATTCTGAAGGCAAGCTGGATTGCACAGCCTGTCGACAGCTCAGAAGAACTGAGCTGGTCAAGTCCTTGCAGCGGCAATCTTCTTGGTCAGGAACTCTGCCTTCTTGTGGGAGACAGACAATTGATAATCCTGTAATGGGACATCACTCAAATTCTGTCATCCTCCAGGCTGGATTTCCACCAGCAATGCTCCAGCCTTCACCCTACTCATCCCAGTTTCTTCAAGGTCCCTTTGTACCAAGTGACTGAGAGTGAAGAGTGTATGGGCAAACATGGATAGGAGTGATAGAATCCAGGGCCCTCAGTATGGCATTATTATAATGCCGTACCAGGTCATCTGGGTCCTCACATCCCAGTGGCATACTCAATAGGTCCAGTACTGCCATTAGACCAGTTGGGGAAACACCCCTTAATGCCCTCCAGGGGGGCAGGTCTACTGGGGGCCACATAACTGAACCCTATAGTGTGATGGTCAGACCAACTGACTGGTTCCATCACCGAATCAGAGACCTCCATCCCCAGAAGGAATATCAGATCAAGAAAGTGTCCACACTTATGGGTAGCAGTGGTAACCACCTGTGTGAAGTCCAACAAGATCATCAGTTGGAGAAAGTCTTGTCCAAACTGTGATAGTTTATCTTTGACCCAGGCATTGAAGTCACCCAGACTCAACCACCTGGGCAACTCCAATGCCACATCGATAATGAAGTCCATGACTTCCTGAAGGAAGCCCTTCTCACCATCAGGTGGACGGTACATAAGAAGTATCCTACAGCCCACACCTGCACCCAGGATACACTTCAAAGGATCTGGTAGTCCCCACAGGCATATCTACAAGGCTCAGTTCCAACTTAAAACAAATGGCTACAGCTCTGCCCCTGTGATCCAATCTCGGGCGGTGTATCACCAAGTACCCAGCCGGCACAACTGCCTCCAAAAACAGGACCAGCATTATTATCCAGCCAGGTCTTGGTGATGCATGCCAGGTCAGATTTTCCAACAAGATCAGCAATAATTGCTGTCTTGTTCCTAATTGACCTGGCATTGCATAACACTGCCCGAGTTGGATGAGCAGACATGGGAGAGCACATCATTTGCCCACTCAAAGTGGAGCCCTTGGGTATGGCAACCAGGCAGGAAGGACCCCTTTCCTGGACCCATTTTGCCCCAGGGTGCCTCCTGGTGCCCAACACCCCAATCCGTCCACTCTGCACTGCCCCCCCATCCAGCCAGGGGCCCACACTCCTCCACCCCCTCTGAGCTATTCCCAATGCCTGACAATGCCTATAGACCTCAAAGGGAAGAGGATGGCAGAACAAGGGATGCATGCCTCTAAGTCTGGAGGGGGAATAGCATTTGTTCACCTTAGAAGGCTGACAACAACCAAACAAGCAGCAGTATCCCACAAACAGGGAACAGATAAAATAATAACAAAATGCACAAAACCTATGCTCAATTCTCCCCTCCCAAATTAACCACAACAATACAAAAAACAGATCCCCCCAAAAAACTGAGTTAGTGTCCTTCGTTATTGAGATTAGACCAGTCACTTATAAATCCACATGAACTCTTACTTCAGTGGACAAGTTCGTATAGGAGTTCTCAGAGATAAGTTCAACTCTGACTTGGACTCACAATAAGATGCAGAATTAATATTTATAGGAATTCAAATTAGCAGTCACAAAGTTTAAAAGAGAAGGTACTCTCACTGCCTTCAACCAGTGCAGGAAAATTGTCCACAGGGTATCCACAAGTTCCAATGAAAAGCAGGAGATTCAAAGATCCATTACCAGGCTGAGGGAGAGTTATTCCACTAGTCATTGATGAGGAAAAATGCCACTAGTCCTTTGTGAGAGAATACACTACTTTGGGTCGCTCCCCCCCATTCACTCCCCGACACACTACCTCACCCCTGGTAGCTGACACCGCAGCTGCTTTTGGGACTATAACTCAGGCTGCAGTTGAAGAAAGTTTACTATAGCCATGGAAGGGGGGGGCCACTAAAGTCAAATGAGAGGGCACAACCAGCTCAAAAGATTCCCCACAAAAAGCTTGAGATGGCATTCAACCTCCGAGGGACACCCCCAAAACCCAGTGAGATCAACTCTCCAGAAGTCCCAAAACTGGGCCTCCCATTTAGGGACTGAGCCAGCAGGCCCACCAAAGATCAGCAGTGGAGCCCCAAACCCCCCAGGTCAAGCACAGTTGACAAATGGAGGAAACGACCAATGTGTAGACATACTCTTTCGATGGAGATCCACAGATAGTCCGATAGCCAAGCCTTTCCAGAAATCAAAAGTCCAAGAATGCAGTCCTGGCCCAGGGATCTCCAGAAGCTCATCCAAGACCATGCTGAAGGAATCTCAACCTAATAGCCTAACTAATAAACTAGATGAACTAAAATACATTATGAAAAGGGAAAATATAACAATCTGTGGAGTGACCAAGATGTGGTTCCAAGACCATGACTGGTACAGATAGATTCCAGGCTATTACAAATTCTCTAAAAATGGAACAGGAAGACGGGGAGGTGGTGGAGCACTACATATTTCTGATAAATATACAACCCATAGCATTACCCCAATAGAAGTCACTAATAGCAATATGGAAATAATTTGGATTCAAATTAAACTACTCACCAAAACCCTAGTCCTGGGTCTGGGCTACCAACCACCTAATTTAAGCATTGAGGAGAACAAATAATTTCTAACTGCAATTGACAACATAGATACACTTCATAACTACATCCTAATGGGAGACTTCAGTTTCTGAAATGTACATCGGTCCACACTTCAAGGAAATGGACAAATTGAAAATATATTTATTGAAGCAATAATAAATCAAAATCTGGAACAACTAGTTAAAGAAGGAACTAGAGAAAATAAAATCATCCTGACAAATATGGAAGATAGAATGTCAGCACTTGTTGTAATGGAACCACTAGGTGACAGTAATCACAACAGCGTGAAAGTGAATGTAAAGAAAAATAACTGCACCAGGGGAGTTACCATAATCAAAGATTATCCAAAAATCAACTACAGATTAATTATTGAACATCTTGCATCTTGGGACTAGGAAACAGAATTCCACGGTCTTAACTGACATTAAATATGGCACTCAATATGGCCCAAGTTAAAGTATTGTCTGGATACATGGGTCTAGACTAGATGTAAATATAATGATGGACACAGAATCCCACTTTGGTGGAACAAAAGTATAAAAAGAGCCATAAACATGTAAAACAAGAAAACATAAAAAATGCAAGATAAATCCAACAGCTAGCAAGTGGAATATATATAAGATAAAAGCAAACAATATCAAACATACTGTAAGGAAAGCAAGACTAATTTCAAACTTAAATTGGCCACTGATACACTGGACAATAAAAAAAATTCTATAATTACATAGGCTCACTTACAGGCAGCCAATCATCTACGGGGCCAGTAGATACAGATAAGGGAACACAGCATGATGGCACTGTCATGGCGACTGAGTTTAATAACTATTTTCTCAGTGTTTTTACATCAAAGGAAACTCCAATTATAGTAACTCCAAATGAACAGTTGCCACCACTTGCTTCATTCACTAGAGAGGAAGTACAGAATGCACTACTAAAACTTAAACCCAGTTCATCAGCAAGGCCCAATGGAATCCATCCGAAATTCCTCAGAGAAATAACAGATGATATATCTGGTCCTCTAACCATACTTTTTAATGCCTCATCAATCAAAGGAGAAACTATCTCAGTATGGAATGAGGCTGTAGTCACCCCTATCTACGAATCAGGTTACAAGAGAGACATATCAAATTACAGACCTATTAGTCTAACATCACTTGTAGACAAACTACTAGAGAGACTATTATTACCCAGGATAGAAGCACATATCTGTGAAAATAATTTATAGGATATAACACAACATAGCTTCTTCCCTGGTAGGTCCTGTATAAATAATCTTTTGAATTTTTTTTAAAATGTGAGTTCAACACTTGATGCAGGCCTGCTTGTGGACATTATCTTTCTTGATTTCTCTAAAGCTTTGGATAGAGTTTTCCACCACGTTTCAATAAATCAAATGATTACATTAAAATTCCATCCAAAACTTATAAATTGGGTTACTTCATGGTTGCACAATCATCACCAATGAGTTGTAATTAAGGGGCATTCTTCCACTTGGGGACAAGTCACAAGTGGGTTCCCACAGGGCTCTGTCCTGGGTCCTGCTTTGTTCAATATTTTGATTTCATCTATGCAGACATCACCCAACATCTGGATGTCAAAATATGTGGATGATTGTAAACCGAGATGCATAGTCAATAATTATCACAAGCCTTTCAAGAAGAACTGTACTCACTTAAAACATGGGCAGCTGACAATAAGATGTATTTCAACAAGCAAAAGTGCAAGGTCATGCACCTTGGGCACAACAATCAGAAATATGTGTATAAACTGAACAATGTCCATCTTCAGGAAACTGCCAATGAAAGGGACCTAGGAGTCATTGTAAACAACAAACTAACTTTTGACTCCCATACACTTATAAAGGTAAAGAAATGCCAATGCATTTTAGATTGTATTCTAAAACACATAAAGAGCAGAGAGCCCAACGTCATAGTCCCATTATATACTGGCCTGGTCAGACCTCATTTTGGCTATTGTTCCCCTTTCTGTGCACATATTACAATAAAATGAAAAAAATTAATAGAAGGGGTTCAAAGGAAAATAACTAAAAAAATCTGAAACATGGATAATGTTGAATATGGAGATAGGTTGAAAAAACTTAACCTCTACTCTATGAGATACAGACAACTCCATGGAGACCTGTGTTTTACCTACAAAGCCTTGCATAAACCATTACTCATGGAAACTTTAGGACTGAAGAAAAGTAACTCCATGGTCCATACGAGAACACATAACTTCAAATTAAGTGATGGAACCTGCTGTATTTATAAAAGAAGTGAATGGTTTACACAATGTGTTGTGGCACCCTGGAATGCACTTCCAACCACAGTAGTAGAAAGCAAAACCATGGATACATTTAAAAAACAACTCAAACAGTTGTTGGGCAACAAAAAAAGTTATTTATCAGTTATCTAACTCCAAATCCACCCTATGGGTGGTGACTTCTCTAAAGTCTTCTGCCTCCTGAGCCTGTAAAACTCTATGAAACTATGAAACTTATGTACAAGATGGGAGATAAAAGTCTCCTCTCTAATTGGCATATGATTACGCTTTTGAATTCGGATCTAAAAATATTTACAAAACTGTTATGTAATGGGTTGGCTCTGGTGGCCAGTGAACTCATACACTCATCACAATCATGTGTTATCCAGGATAGAACTATTACAGACAATCTGATTTTCATCAGGGAGATTTTTGCTAAAGGCCAGGAAGGAGAACTCTCTGGCTTTTTTGTTAAGCATAGACCAGGCCAAGGCCTTTGACAATGTTTCTCATGGGTATTTATGGGAATGTTTGGCAGCTTATGGTATACCGCAGGAATTCATTTGTTGGCTACAGGCTTGCTCTACACATGCTGTAGCCAAACCCTATTGTAATGGATGTGTAGGCCAATCATGTTTGGTGAGCAAAGGTGTGCATCAGGGGTGTCCCCTTAGCCCGCTATTGTATGTTTTTACTTTGGACGTAAGGTACACCACCACCTTGGGAACTTTTTATGTAAATTCTGAATTTTATGTATTTTATTCATTGTAAGGGTGCCCTGAGCTTTGGAAGGGTGCTTTTTAGAAATAAAAATGATGATGATGATGATGATGGACCCTTTACTGCAAATAATTAATAATTCCCCTTTAATTATGGGATTGTCTTTTTCTAGTCATGATTTGAAAATCTCAACTATAGCTTATGCGGATGACATCTGCGCAGTTATGGCAGATACGTAGTCATGCACAACTGCAGGGGCAATATTGTCTGACTTTTCTAGTCTTTCAGGCTCTGCTATTAATTATGCCAAAAGCAAATGCTTGCCAATAGGTAATTTAACTCAATCTGTGGATTATATTATAAATATTCCAGTTATCATGTGTACATGTTCCATTCTAAGTATTATTTTGGTTCTGGTGACTTAGCCGGAATTAATTGGCAAACAAAAATTCAACAAGCAATGGAGAAAGTTAAAATTTGGAATAGATGGAGAGTGGTGAAACTTAAAATAGTTTTTTTTGGTTAAGACCATCCTCCTTTCTAATGTTTTTGCACCTTAGTTGTATTTTTTCAGTATCCAAAGAATTAGAGAATAAATTGTATGGTTGTTTCTTCTCCTGTATTTGAGGAGAAGATTAAACCCCATCAAATGAGGTATACTATTTTCAGAGAGGAAACAAGGTGGCATTAAGATGGTTAATCCAGTAATATTTTTCTTTTCTATGTTTATTATGACAAATTTAAAACCTGTTTTAGGACCTCATCATAAGCTATGGACTTCCTGGGTTTTGGATACCTTAACGTCTGTTTTACCATTTTGGCCTGTGCTATAGGAGATCCCTAGGCAAAGATCCCTGAGGCACCTTCTGAGTCATTTTCAAGTTGCCTTTGCAAAAATTAAATTATGGCTCTTGACTAGACATCATATTTGTACATTGCACAGGAAAGAATTGTGTGAATACATATTGCTTGTTTTTTTTAAAGAAGGTACACATTGGGGGTGGGATATTCAGAAGGGTTGCACATGGTGCAACACAGGTGTGCCATGCGCAACCCACTGTTGCGCCCCAGCATGATATTCAAAAGGGGAAAGTGCGTGGCACAAATCCCGATGTGCTGGGGTGCATCAGTAATGTATGCGGTGCAAGTGGGAGGGGGGCGTGCCCATGCATACTCCACACATCCCGATATTCAACCTGGGATGTGCTGAGCAGACCCAGGCATAACCCCTACCTGCGCCGCACACAGTTGAGCCAAAACAAACAGGAGCAACAGCTGGCCACCTACAGGTGAGCTGCCATATTGCAGAGAGCAACATGGCAGCTGCCAGCTGTGGGTGGCCACCTGAGCTCCGGCGGCACCATCCATCATGGTAGCGCCCCCCCCCATGCCTGATCGTGTGCATAAGTATTGAAATAAAAACTTCTAATTTCCCTTGTGGTCCAGTGGACCTCTTCTAGCCTGATCATGGACATAAGTATAAAAATAAACCATCCAATATGCCCGGTGGTCCAGTGGACCGCTTCTAGCCCAATCGCGGGCATAAGTATAAAAATAAACTGTCCAATATCCCTGGTGGTCCAGTGAACCACTTCCAGCCCGATCGCGGTCATAAGTATGAAAATGTAAATGTCCAAACCATTCCTGGTGGTCTAGCATTAACCTTCCTCCCCACCTGCCCACTGAGCCCCACCACCCTGCTCCCCCCAGTCAGCAGCGGGTGGCAGCTTACCACCCGCAAGCCACCCAGCTGCCCACCGACTGACTGGGTAAAGTACGGCTGTATGCCCATTGGTCCACAGCGTGGGCCAATGGGCATGCAGACCGTACAGTACTACACAGTCCAGATAAGTGAATGAATCTGAGGATCGGCACACCTGCATGCAAATGGGGCCATAATGACATGCTAAAGGCCCCTATCTGCACCTTGCATGCATTATGGCCCCATTTGCATGTCCACCACTGAATATCGTGGTTGATGCACCTAGCACAATGGCACTTGCACTAGCATATCCCCCTGCTCCTCTCTGGCCACTTGCACTGGCACAGTGCCACTGCACCATGTGCAATGCGGGTGGCCACAGTGCCATATTTAATGGTGCTGAGCCATGGTGCAGCACCATTGAATATCGCCCAGTCCACACCCTGGTGCATCCCAGTTGCACTGTGTCCGGCTTGCGCCCCTGCGAGGCTAAGTTCTGAATATCCCACCCTATGAATCTAGACCCACTCAAGAAAAAGAAGTGATAGGAAAGACATTAGTTTCTCCTAGGATTCCCCCACATATGTGGGAAGTCTTATGGCTTTCAGTACGTGGGAAGCTGAATGTAAAGGGTAATCTGAATCATACAGGTGTAGAGGAGAGATATTGCCCAAGACCTTCCTGTACCACCACAATTGAGACAATGTCCCATCTCTTTTTGGAATGCCCATACATTGTTCAGTTTTGGTATATTTTAAGGCAAAAGTGGTCTACTTCACTCTTTTATTACCTTAACATGGATATTTTATGTGTGTGCATGTTACCAGACTTATGGACCAAGCATGACAGGCAGACAATGTGGCTTTTCCTGGTTTGTTTAAATATTTACTATGATATGTTTGTTGTGGACTGTCCTTACAGCAACTTTTTATTTCTGAAGGACAATTATTCTACATGATAGAAAATAATAGGGTTAATCATAAAACTAAAGACCGCTGTTTACTTTCCCAGCAGGTGTTTCAAGCATGGTGGGCCAGTGTCGATTGGATTGTCTAATTTGTACAGGTGGATTACTTCCCTGTATGCCTTGACTTGGGATGGAGTAAGTAATAGAAAGTGCTATACAATCTAGTGAACGTTCATGATATTACAATTTTCTTTCAAGATTTGTATTCCCTATTATCAGTTTCTGATGTATATAATGTCTGGCTTTCTAAGTTAGATTGCTAGAGTAGGAGACTCTAGTTGAATACACAGTATGATTTGAATATTATATGATGTGGGTAGGTTTCTGATACGTTCTCTGGTAATGTTGGACTGCTATGACCTGAAATGTGTGATTCTCTTTTCTTGTGTTGAAATGCTTTCAAAAGGGGGGAGGAGAGGGGGTGTATAAATCTCACATTTTGGATATTTAGGTTTTGGTTTTATTTAGCAAATCTTTCCTTTTAAGGTAGCATACTAGAATGATATTATGAGATGTAAGTATGTTTCAATATGTTGTTTATATTCCATATTCTTCCTTTTTTGTCTATATCATTTGGGAATGAATAAGATAGTATGACTGCATTATTTTCATTTTGTTTTTATGGTATTTTATGTGGACTAACATTGTTTCTTTTATTTGGTTTCAAAATGTGAGTGTACAGTATTTCCCTACTCCTTTAAGGCTTGTGAAGGGGTGGAATGAAGGATATGTACAGGTGATATGGATTACCTGCATAACGTTTAGGTGTTCATTTTTAGTAACTGTTCTTAATTTCTTTGTAGGGTGCAGGTTTTTGAGAAGTTGAGTGAGGAGATGTATGATTTCATATGTTAACGTGTATTTAAGTTTCCTTTTCTTTTGGTTTTTTAGAGCTGTATGTGTATATTTTTATATAGTATGACTGAAATACTTTCTTGATTTTTCTGTTTTTTTTGCCTGATGTAATGAGAATTAACATTGTTTATTATTATTTTTTGTGAAGTTATTATAAAAAAAAAATCCCCTACTGTTTGGGTAGGGGGTGCTGTGTCGATCAGGTCAGCAGAATGACTGACAGTTATTAGGAGATCGGTGGATGAGGAGGTTCAGGAGCCCAGAGCTCCAACAATATTGATGGAAATACCTGATATAAGTGAAGAAATTGATAGTCCGATGGAGATCACTACAGAGAATGAGGATATTGATATGGAGGACTGTATACAAAAGTAAGGAAAGAATGTTACCAGTGAGGCCAGCAGCAGTTCCAGCTGCTATGGAGGATACAGAGGTGTGGTCTTCAGCTGATAGAGAAGCATGCAAGATGAGGTTGTTGCAGCAACTTCAGAAAGGAAAAAGTGAGATGCAGACGGCTTTCGAAACTGTCGAGGAAAAACAAGGGTGAGGTAAGGTAAGGTAAATCTTTATTTATGTAACACCTTTCCACAACCAAGGCATTTCACATTTAAAATTCAGTATGCAAACATAAAATTTACCCTAAAACAATAAATATAGCAGTAAATTTAAAATTTGTCTGCAAAGGCTAAGTTAAAAAGATACGTTTTCATCTCAGTCTTAAATCTGTCAAATGTCAGGCATTCTCTTAACCAACGAGGTAGAGAATTCCACAGGGTAGGTGTTGCAAAAGAAAAAGTATGGGCACCAGATGTTTTTAAATGAAACCTGGGTATCTCTAGTAATCCCTCGATGGCAGATCAGAGAGGACAGAGGCGGCAGTAGTCAGGAGATCTTGCAGGTAGCCGGGTCCCTGTTAGTGTAGGGTTTTAAAGGTTAGAAAGCCAAACTTAAAAGTGATCCACCATTGAACAGGCAGCCAGTGCAGTCCATGCAGCACAGATGTAATAAGACTGGCCCTTGATGTACCTGTCAAAAGCCCGGCTGCAGCATTCTGCACTAGCTGCAAGTGACAGATATCAACCCCAGGAATCCCTAGGTAGAGGGCATTGTAGTAGTCAAGGCGGGTGGTGACAAAGGTGTGAACCAATGTTGGAAGGTCATCCGGGGGAACCCTGTGTTTCACCCGAGTGATATTCCTCAAATGGTAAAATAAGGATTTAACCATGGCATCAAAATAATGCCCAGGTTACACACCCGGTCTGAGGTAGTGAAATGATCACCATCAAGCCATAAGCCTGATGCCTGTCCAGATTCCAAACCCACCTCTGGATGTCCTGGGTCCACTACCAACACTTCAGTCTTGTCCAGATTAAGTCTCAGCCAGCTGGTGCTCATACAGTCCCTGATCTCAGTGAGACAATTGTTAAGTAGAGAGAGTGTGTCAACCTGTCTGGGTAGAAAGGACATGTACAGTTGAGTATCATCTGCAAAGCAATGAAAAACTAAACTGTATTGCCTGATGATATTTCCCAATGGCAGCATATACACTGCAAACAACATGGGTGCAAATATGGAGCCCTGCGGCACCCCACAGCACAGGGGGAAGAAGTCAAAGAAATAAATTCTGGTGACCACCTTCTGAGACCTGTCCACAAGGAAAGATAGAAACCATTTGAGGACTGTACCAAACAGCCCACAAAGAAGCAGCAAGCACTCCAGAAGCACACCATGGTCCACAGTGTCAAACACTGCCAAGAGATCAAGAAGGACCAAGATGGTAAACGCCTTTCGATCTCTCGCTATTAGGAGGTCATTCAATACACGGACAAGTGCAGTCTCAGTGCTGTGCCTCTTCCTAAATCCAGACTGGAGAGTTTCATGGACATTGTGGGTCACAAGGTGATTATTTAGTTGCAGCAACCTTACTGACAAATGTCAGGTTAGAGACAGGCTTGTAGCTAGCTGGACAGTCTGGATCCAAGGAATTTTTTTTAAGGAGTGGTCATACAACTGCCTCCTTCAGGGCATCAGGAAAAAAATTCTCTCCAAGGAACTCTGAACAATTTCTGCTAGGATCGGGCAGATAACATCTACACAACCCACTAATAGGGGTGCAGGGCCTGGATCCAAACTACAACTGGTTGGCATGTCTGTGAAATCCAGCTGTCTAAAGTCAGTCTAGACTAGCTGAGTGTTCACCACCTCCCACAGACCTCCACAATTCCTCATAGGGAGAGCTAAGCCAATGCCGGACCTGATGATGGCAACCTTACCCGCTAAGAATCAAGCAAACTCCTCACATTTAAGCTGAGAAAGAGAAACACTCCCACAGGCTGGAGACAGATTGGATTGCACAATCTATCAACAGTCCAGAAGAGCTGGGCTGGTTGATTCTATACAACAGAAATCTCCCTGGACAGGAATTCTGCCTTCTTATGTGTGATTTCTGATTGATAGTGCTTGTAATGTTCCATAAGTCTAAGTCTGTCAGCATCCAGGCTGGACCTCTGCCATTCTCTCTCCATCCTTTGACCAGCTTGCTTCAAATCCTTCAAGGAACCATCAAGACAAAGGGGTCCTTGGGAGAAGTGTGAGTGGTCGAACATGAACAGGAGCAATCATGTCCAGGGCATCTCCCACTGCCTTGTTATATGCCAGTACAAGATCCCTTGGATTCATGCATTCACCCGACAATCCCAATAGGAGGAACAGTTGGAGGTAGCGGATGAAGGAAGACTGCATTACAACAGAGAGACTTGGTCACCTTAAAGAGCTCTTCAAGCCACGAGATGGACTTTAGTGCCTGATGGCAAAAAGTGGTTAACAGGAACACCTCTGACCACAGTGGAGATACGCAACCTGCTGTTGGCTTAGAAGATGCACACATTACCTGAACCAAGGCTGCAAGCCCCAGTGGCTAACAAACAAGGTGTGGCAGCCCATACACAACAGCAAACAGCAGCTGCTGACTTGGAAGATTCACCTGGCAGAACTGAAAACATGGAGCACGGTGCTCCAACTAGAGGTACAACTTCTGAAATTGCTAAAAATGCTAATGACTCTGTTATAGAAGATACATAGAATAATATGATAAACACTGGAAAAGACAGTTAACAGGACACAGGTACAAGAGAATTTGTAGGATGATACAAGGGGAGAATCTAAGGTACATGAAGTTAATGTACCACAGCTGACACCTTCTACATCCTGAGCTGACGCAGTGGAAGTGGCTAATACTGTAAATGAGGAGCCAACTACTTCAGCAGGTTACAGACAGGAGTCGTGGATGCCTCTCCCAAGTCAAATACTTTCAGACCACAAACATATCCCAGATTTAGGATGGCAGATTTGTTTCCTAACCTGGGGGAAACCAAGGTCAAGATGAAATGCAGTGTGCCTGAAATATAAGGGCAGATTAGACCTTCCCCCAGATAGAGTGTATGTGGCTAGAAAACTGCTAAAAGAATCAATGCAGTTTTTAGCGACCAATATATTTGCACTAATACATACAGTGGCATCCCCCAGGATGAAACCCACTTTTAAAGCACTCTGCAGTATGCTGCAGCTGACCTACTGAATAAAGCAATGTCATTTCAATGGCAATTAGTCCCTTCTGTCCTGCAGGAAACTGTGGCATTCACTTTATCCTGCTAGTGTCACATTTTTTCTGAATTACAAAAGGGATTAATTACCATTGAAATTACATTACTCTATTTAGTAAGTCTGCTGCAGCTTTCTTCAGAGTGCTGCAAAATGCTGCAGAATTGGGTTTCATCATGGGAGATGCCACTGTATATCAGGAGACATGATATTTGACATTAGTTTCAATACTCCAGTACAACTGGAAAAATTCTGGACAAAGTACACATATTTAAAACAATCTGCTTTATGGGCACCATTTATTGCTATCCCCTTGACTCAACCAGCAGTCAAAACTACTGCCATTCTATTCAGAAATGAAAATGTGCATGTTTCTGATATATTGTACTGGGATAAGCAGATGTGCTGGAAAGACCAGTGCCCATACTGGACAATGAAAATATATGGTCGGGGGTGGAAAATCACAATAAAATTGTGAATGATTGATGAAGGTCCCATTCATCTCCCCAGGTGCTTTTATTTAGGTTAGGACCAAGGCTTCGGTTTTTACACCAGCCAACTGAACACATGCCATAAGTGTGGATCATTTACTCATTTGAGCAACACTTGTGATGCACTAGTTTGTAATTTTTGCCTGTAGACAGAATATGCCAGCAATTGCTGTAGAAATCCAACAAAATACAACCTATGTGAGGAACTGAGACACTTCTTTATACAGTGCCCCTAGGCTGTTCACAGCAAAGGCACAGCCTGGAATCGAGATGATATTGTTCACACAGCACAGGAAAAATAAACAAACACACAGTCCCTGAGTACCATAACTATAACAGAGATGTTAGAAACCTAGAAAGTTACCTGTCTGGAAGACACTGAAGAAACCCTCATGGACAACTTTAATTGTACTCAAGAAATCACGCCAGCTGAGGGGGAACGAAACATTGAAGTTGTGGAAAGACAGGAATAGGAGAATCCTTTATCTGAGTCGCATCAAGAAACTGTAATGCCTCCCCCCCAACTGAAGGGTATCAACTGGTGAGAGACAAAAGAAGATTAGCTAGGAACATTCCCAGATCAAAGCTTCCAAAAACTGACTCAATTACTAACATTAACAAATATACAGTTTTGCAATATAACTCAGCTGAGGAGGAGGAGGAGGAGGATTCAGAAACCTCATCTGTGGCATCATCACAGAAAGATACCTCTGACGTGGAAGGGGACCCCATGGATAAACCAAAAGTGAAAAAGAAAACTAGGAAAAAACCCTGAATGGCTAACTTTAAATAACAACATTGTTATAAATGGCCAAATCTGCTGGGGACAATTTAAAATAATTTCTTTAAATGTTAACAGCATAAAAAATTATAAAATGCGCTGTGTCATATTTCAAGCTTTGCATGAATCTAACACTCACATTTATTACCGGACACTAGATTAAGGTCAGATGCTGATATTTATCAGACACAAAAATATTGGCCATGGGGCCCCACAGTTTGGTCATTAGGAGACAAAGTGTGCTCAGGGGTAGGAGTATTATTTAATGGACAGATTAAAATCATAAAAATAACGGATCTCGACCCAGGGAGAGCTTTATTTATGGATATACAAGTTCAGAGTCAAGATATTAGAATAGGGGTAGTGTATGCACCCCAAACAAAAAAATCAAGAATGGATTTATTCAAGCTAATCCAATCATACCTACACACAAACTGCAAATTGATCCTGGGAAGGGATTTTAACTGTCCATTAAAATTAGCAGATAAAACAGGACTGACATCTAAATTATATTGCTACACTACTGTTTTAAAACAAATTTTGGCAACAGCAGAATTAAAAGATGCTTATAGACAAATAAAAGATAACGGGGGACATACTTATCATAGAGGTCATCTTTCATCATGAATTGATTATGCACTGTATTTGTTTCCAAACATTGGCAGGTAAAAAGAGCAGACACTAGTGCTAATGTTACTTCAGACCATATGGAAATTCATATTACTTTTGAAATTACGAAAACAGCTTTACAAGCTAATTTCTCTCAAAAACATAGAACATAATGACTTTTCGATACAAATTCGACAAATAAAAGCTGAAATGAAACCATATCTCCATGATAGGACTAAATTATTACGGATGGAACAATCTGCAGGGACTCAAGGTAATAGAAATTCCTTAGATATTTTTAAGGGCTGTCAGACCAAGGTACAAAATAGGGAATGGGAAGCAGTAAAAGATAGTTTTGGAACAAATTTCAGAACACTTACTTACTTCATTTGGTACTCCTGTACATACTACTGGAAATATACAGGAATTCTTGGCAGATTTAAATATAGGCACACTAGCTCAAGATGAATAGGCCTTTTTAACACACCCCATTTCACCAGAAGACAGTTCTACAGCTATGAATAAACTTTGTATTAACACTGCTCCACGACCTGATGGTTTAAGTCCAAACTTTTATAAAACATTTCAGGACATATTGGTCCCACTGCTACTGGAAACATTTGATGACATCATAGGGAATTTTAATATGTCAGAACAGATGGCTACAGTCTTTTTAATATTGTTACACAAAAAATTGGATAGGCTGGATATCATGAATGGGAGACCTATTTCTTTACTCAATATCAATGTTAAATTGCTTTCTATGATACTTTGTCAAATGCTGGGTAATATTGCACAGAAATTAATTTCCCCCTACCAAACATGTGCAATTGCAGGTAGAAACTTAAGGGATAGTTGTAATTTGCCTCAGGAAAGTATTTGCTAGAGGGCATTTAAAAAAAGGCATATGGGTACGTGGTGGCTTTGGACCAGAAAAAAGCTATCAATCAAGTTCCTCATGCAATTTTATTCCAAATTTTAGATTTCTATGGGATTCCACAAAGATTTATTAAATGGTTACAAATGTTATATGAACAGGCACACTTTCACCCATTAATAAATGGCTCAACAGGAAGAAAGATTGATATTTGTAGAGGCATCCGACAGGGGTGCCCTTTGAGCCCCCTGTTGTACATTGTTGGTATTGACATGCTTTTCAGGAAAATAGTTAATAATGTACAAATATAGGGTATAACACTTTTTCCAGAAACCCGACCACCAAAGGTAATGGCTTACGCAGATGATTTATGTTTATTTTTAAACACAGAAGCAGACTGCAAGGAGGTCTTTGAACTACTTTCTTAGTATTCCAGAGATTCAGGTGCAAAAACAGATTTTAAGAAAAGTAAGGCTCCAGCATTAGGGAACATTGTCTCAAAGGGCTTATTCCAGATCTGTGAAGTATCCATTGTGCCAGAAGCAGAAATTTTAGGAATTAAATTTGGTTCAACAGAAATGGATAAGATTCATTTGGAGGCTAAACTGGCACTGTGTAAAAAATGAATATATGCATGGCAAAGGTTGCAGATATCTAAGCTTAAGAGAGTGTATCTAATCAAAACATTTATTATCCCACTATTGCTTTTTTTAGGGGCTATTTTTCCCTCTCCAATGACCTTAGACACTAAAATACATAATTTATGTTTTTATATAATTTGTGGTAGTCGGTTGAGCCCTGTTAAGCAAAATACTATGTATAGGTCAGTATAGCAAGGGGGTATAGGAATGATACAACCATTAATATTTTTTTCACACAATATTTTGAAGCTTTAATTTGGTTCCTATTCTGAAAGATGTAAACACACTATAGAAAGTGTAGGGGAAAGAATGGTTACAGAGTCTGCTATCAATATGGTTAACAGATAAATGGACATTTAAAATGAAGAAAGAGGAGTTCCTACCATATACAATAACAATGATGCAAAAAATTAGAATTTGGAGAATAAAAATTGATGATTTAAAGAGTCTCACAAGACATCTACTATATGAACAACTATTTTTACAAATTTTTACTGAACAATTCAATTTTCCAGTTGGCACACCTGAAAACTTGATACAAACCACTAAACTACTGACTGATAAAAGAATACTGAAGTTTCTTTGGGATATGATTTGGCTTTCTAGCTATGGAAGACTCAGTGTGAAGAATAATCACTAACACAAGAAACTAGAAGAGCGGTATTGTCCTAGAGACATTTGTAATATGATTTTGGAGATTCAAGATCATTTATTTTTTGAATGCCCTTATATAATTAATTTTTGGAACTTATTGGCTACCAGAGTACAAAATCAGAATTTCATTAAAATCACTTATGAAGTATTAATATTTCGAATCTTTACTGGACCTTGGATACAATACCCATGCAGTACATTAAGGCTTCTTTGTGGGATATTAAAATATCACATTTGGCAAACTTGTTGTCATTGGACCTTACAACAGCAGTATATTTCCCAACAAGAATTAGTACGTATTATTTTAGGACAAGTACAACAGGTGTATGAAAAAGAAAAACAGATGGAAAATATTAAGTCTTCGGGTAAATTATGGAAACATTGTATGGGATAGATAAAATAGGAGAAAAAAACAAAGGGGAGAAAAAGGGAGAAAACTTTTTTTTCTTTCTATGAAGTATAGTATGAATTGAATATAATATGTGGAGTAATACTCAGTTACAAGAATTATGAGAAGTATCATATATTAATTTAATAGGTTTGTTAACTTCCAGTCATTATATACTGTCTTTTAGTATTGTTTGATTTTTTTTCGCAATAAACTTCCCCTAATCTTCCAGTAGGGGGACCCATTGATGGATCCAAGATGGCGGCAGCCATGGAAGGAGGAGCAGTTGCTTTGACCTTGCAGATGACAGGGAACTCTGCCTCACCCCCCAGTTGTGGATTTTGCTGAGGCACAACCTGAAGGGGTTGCCTCCCCACTGCTGGTGACAGGAGACACCACCATTGGATTCAAAGATTGTTTGGATGCCCTGAGCAGAGCTGAGTTGGAGACATGGGAATGGGAGCTGCATCTGCAGTATTGTTGATGGACAAATGACTTGACAGCCCAATTGTGGGTGGAGGATCTGTGGTTCTAGGCACAAGTACAGTCATTCACTTTTACTACACCAGGATGTACGGGGTCAGGCCCTGTTTTGTCTGAACCACATTCAGAGTATTAGCCTTCAACAAGAGTTGAGCCTGTTTTGGGGAGTTGGCTGTTTTCAGATCAGATGGGCTCTGCAGGAACTGGAGCACAAAGGGAGGCTTTGTTGTGTTCCCCTTCATCTGTGAGGACACAGGACCTGACTATGAACTTGCCTCTGGTCTCACCATTACCTGGTGCTGTGGACCCTGATGTTTGGTTGTCTTCTCAGCTGCCGGGATGTATTTCCCAAACTGGTGCCTCTCCTGGTCTTGTTTTTTTTTTTTTGTAGACTTTATTTCATTTACTACCCAAGCTGGGCATCCTTCCAGAGTGCACTCTCGGCTAGGACTTCCTACTCCCATGCCTGAAACCTAGACTCGGTAGACTCCCTCTGGCAACCAGGCCAACACTAGTGCCTTGGATCACCCTCTGGGCAGGGCCCGCTCTCCTTTAACAGCCTGTTTGTAATTAGAGAGAGCCTACCTGGTTCATCAAGGGGCAAGGGAGCACCGAGAAGGTGGGCAGGTGTTTGAATCAGTGTCCTGCCACTGGAGCACCCATCATCTCCATGGACGTGGGTAGGGATTTTTCTCTTTTAGTTGCCCCCAGGACTGCGATGTGCCATGATGTCCATGCACGGCTGCCCTGCTGACATCTTCCGCACTCCCGTCCCCCTCATATGTACTGCTGGCCTGCCTGTAGTGCTCCCGGTCTCCACTTGGAGCCACTAGGCAGCCTAGCATGCCCCAAATCCCTCCCCGAGAGAGGAGATCAGTCCTCCAGACACTCAATCCTCTCCATCCCCTGCTGACCCCTGGTGTCCCAGGCTTGTTCCTGAACCCAGGTCACAGGTGTGGCATGAGGTGTGGCATCCAGTGCATCAACCCTCAGCACCACCGGGCCAGTCTCTCTCCTGGACTTGTTGATGGGAGTCAATTGACATTAGGGGGTGCTAGTATGCCTACGCACACAGAAGAACAAGAAGATCTGATTCTTGGTGAGCCCAGGACACCAGAGAGGGCTCTTGAGGTGGTTGGTTGGCAGTCTACTGTGACTGGATACTGGGTCCTAGATGCATTGGATCCAGCTGTGCAACACTATCAGGCTGCTGTTCCTGTCTCCACTGACAGGGCCCTGAACAACTCCTTGCCAGCTAGTCTTCTCACCACGCCTATTCTTCCTTTTGATCAGATATCTAAGCACTTTATGGACTGCTCTCCAGTGTTGCAGGGACTTCTTGGACAGAGTCTTCCAGACTCTGGTTTGGCTTCTCTCTTCTGCAGCTGACATTGCCATGAACCATGATTACTGCATCTTTGGCCCCTTTGGAGTGCCCTCCTGTACCATGCCCTGTACCTCAGGCAATTTGGGGTTAGAAGATAAATGACCTGAGTTCTGCAGTCCCTGATGGGTCCTTATCACCCTCACCACTACCCCTCTGCAGTTTGATCAGCCCCCCTGACAAACTAAGACAGTTCTCAGACCTTTTTGCAAGCATGTGGGGAACTGGATCCCAGGATAAATGCGGTCCACCAGATTTATAAAGGGGGGGTTGGACTTGCCTCTGGATTGTTTGTTTATGGCCAGGAAATTATTAAAGACTTCTTGTCAGTTCCAGACCTCAAACATTTATGCCCTCATCAGTGTGGGGGATGTTACTTTTGTTATCAGTTTCAAGCTTGCCTCTGGTCTCGAAAGGTTCTGGACTCATTACACTGCCCGTCGGTCATCTTTTTTGCGGTCCTCCTTTTTGGTAGTCCCTTTAATGAGACCCACTGTTCCCACCCTTACTGTGATATTCTGAAATGAAGGGGTCAACATTCTGGATATTGTGAGTTGGCTCAGGAGACAATGTAAGGTTCTGGACAGACCTGAGCCTATTATCGATTCAGAGCAGCTTTGAACTTCCATCATGGTGAAATAAAACAATAAAGCATCTTATCAATAGATGAAACAAACTATATAACAAACACACTAAAACTCCAACTGATACATCTTGGACTAAATATAAAAAAAGTGCAAATAAACTGAAAAAAATCATCAGGAAAACTAAGCAAGAATGCGAGCATAAACTAACAAGTATTACTAAAGATAATAAAAAAATTATTTAATCATATAGGTTCACTAAAGGGACAACAAAAAGGGATAGGTCCATTAGTAACATCAAACATAGAAACATAGAATCTGACGGCAGATAAGGAATGCTTGGCCCACCTAGTCTGTCCATCTCTACCTAATGGATAGGCTGCAGATCCTAGTTAATCAATAGCCTGCTTCCTCCTACCCCCCACAAGAATTGCCCTATGTCTGTCCCATGCATTCTTGAATCCCCCCACTTTTTTGACTCCACTACTTCCTCAGGAAGGCTGTTCCATGTATCCACAGCCCTCTCCAAGAAAAATACTTCCTCACATTATCTCTGAGCCAACCCCCCATCTTCAGATTGTGCCCTTGTTCTTGCACATCTCTTTTGTGAAAGATGCTACCCTCTTGGACTTTGTTGATTCCTTGAAAGTTTCTATCATGTCCCCCCAGTGTATACTAACATACTATTTGCCAGCAGATTAGGCCTTATGGTCTGCTCGAGTCTTCTCAAACCTTAGATCCTTGGTTGGGTGCAGACCACTCCCATCCCTTGTGCTCCAGAAACCCCTATCATCCATCCCCACCCCTGGACAGGCCATCATCTGATACATCCACTTTCTGTGTCTGTCCCACCCTCTCTTGAAGCCTCCACTGTGGATCTCTGAACCAGCTCACCAGGCAGTGCATTCCAAGGGTCCACCACCCTCTCAGTGAAACCTCCTCCTCTTTCCCCTCACCCTTCCACCTTCCAACTTCAAACCATGCCCTCTGGTGATACCTCCCTGCTTTAGTCTAAAGATCCTCCATGTTTACCCTATTTATTCCCTTGAGGTACTTGAAGACCTCAATCATGTCCCCCTGTCTCTCTCTCTCCTCCAATGAAAACAGGCAGAGCTCCTTAAGTCTGTCCTCATCGTCAAAACTCTAGCCTCGATCATCTTAGTTGCCTCCTCTGTACCTCTCCAGGAGCTGTATGTCCCTCTTCAAGTGCGGTCTCCAGTACTGTACACAGTACTCAAGGTGTGGTCTAACCAGTCCATTGTACAGCAGCAGAATCACTTTCTTGCTCCTAGAGGTGATCCCCCTTACAATGCATCCCAACATCCTGTTTACCTTGCTAGCTGCTCTCCTGCACTGCTCAGAGTTATTCATACATGCATCCACCATGACCCCCTAGGTCTTTTTCCCCTACTGAGGCCTCCAGCGCCTCCCCTCCCAGGGTGCACCTGTGTTTAGGGTTTCCCCGAAAAGATGCAACACCTTGCACTTGGTGATATTGAAATTTAATTTCCACGTGTGAGCCCAGCTTTCCAGAGTGTCCAGGTCCCCCTGCAGAGCCAACCTCCCTTCTTCTCCCTCAACTACTGCTCCCATCTTGGAGTCATCCGTGAAGAGACTCTTTTCACACCCTATACCCTCCCTGATGTCCGATATGTATGCATTAAACAGGATCGGACCCAGGACCGAGCCCTGTGGTACCCCACTACCAACCTCTCTAGGGTTCGAGAGCTCCCCACAGACCACTACTCTCTGAGTGCATCCAGCTAGCCAGTTTTCAATCCATCTGACCATCAAAGGGCCTACTCCTAACCCCATCAGTTTCTCCACCAGACCATTGTGGGGGACAGAGTCAAACGCCTTGCTGAAGTCCAAGAATAATACATCCACAGGCTTACCCCTGTCCAGTTCTGATGTTACCCATTCATAGAACTCCACAAGGTTGGTTTGACATGATCTACCTGGCGCAAACCCATGTTGCCAACTATCCAGACCTCCCACCTCCTCCAAGTATACCCCCAATCATTCCTTTAGTATACTCTCCATTAATTTTCCCACCACCGAGGTCAAATTGATGGGTCTATAGTTACCTGGTACTTCCCTCGACCCCCCCTTTATGGATTGGTACCACATGTGCCTCTCGCCAATCCCTAGGTACCCTCCCTGTCTCAAGTGACCTGCTAAAGCTCCGCCAGGGTGCAGCCAGTATGTCTGCTAGTTCTCATAGTACTCTCAGATGAATGCCATCCGGCCCAGGAGATTTGTCTTTCTTTAGGGCCTTGAGGGCTAACCACACCCTTTTGGCGGAGATAGCATCATCCGTCCCCTCCCTCTTACTGGCCTTTTTATCCTTACCCAGATGTGACACCCCTGGGGTACCTCTCCCTCCCTCTTGCTCCATTTCTGTTGCTCCCCTGATCCCACTTACTGATGCTTCTATCCCTTCGTGTCTTGCTTTGCAGATATCCCGTCCCCCTCCCTAGTGAACACAGAGGCAAAGTACTCGTTAAATACCTCTGCCTGGTCCCTCGCCTCTTCCACCCACCCTCCTTCTGATCTCAATCTGCTGAGATGGCCCTTAGTTTTCTCCGCCTCCCCAATGTCCGGAAGAACCCTTTTCCTTCCATGTATCCCTGTGCCAGCCGCTGCTCTTTATTGGACTTTGCTCCCCTCACCATATGGCTGACTTTTCTAGATGCAAGCTGGTACATTTCCTTATCCCTATCCCCTCTTGTTGTTTTATATTTTTTGTAGGCCGCCTTCTTTTCTCTGACTGCTACCTGTACCTCACTGAACCACCAGCATGGTTTATGTGACCTTGCTCCCTTATGTTTCAACTTAGCGCAGATCCTGACTGCCTCATGAAGTCCCCGTTTTATGACCTCCCATCTCCTTTCCAAAATTGTCATTGAGGTAATCCCCTTCAAGTGATCCTTGAGAATATTTCCCATGCCCATAAAGTCCCCCCCTGAAGTCCACTGCCAGTGTCCTAGATCTCACCCCCCATGCTTATTTGAAACCAGACAGTATTAGTGTCGCTCCCAGTCAGGGGACTTGTACAACTATGTCCCTTACCAGATCCCCATCTGCCAGAACCACATCCAGGACATGCCCCTCCCTTGTGGGCTCCATCACATGCTGTGTTAAGAACACATCCTGGAAGCCATCCAGCAGCCTCTGCTCCTTGGCCACCTCAGAGGACATGGTCCCCAGTTTGTACCTGGCATATTAAGGTCCCCCATCAACACCACTCCTTCCCCTTTTGGTCCACACTGGGCAATGATGTTGTCCAGTAAACCATCCTCTAGAACATCACTCATCCCGGGGGGCCTATATCCTACACCCAGCTTGACCTTATCTCTGCTGGGGATCATAAGATGACCCATAAGGCCTCCACGTTTCCTCTGCCTCTTCTACCCTAGCAATTTCTATGTCATCTCCTAATGAACATAGCCACTCCACCCCTCTGCCCTCCTTTCTATCCTTCCCTAAGCATAGTGTACCCCCGTACGTTTAGGTCCCAGTGGCATGGTTTTTGTTGTCCCTTCGCTGACCGCCGCCACATCCACCCCTAACAGCATGGCCTTGAACTCTGGTGATCCAGCTTCCAAGCTCCTGGAATTTACTAACACCAACCCCACCCTTATCCCTTGATCCTCTTTGTCGAACCCCACCAGATTCCTTATACTTCCATCCTCCCTCTGCTCCTTCTGAAACCTCCACCCCAGTCTGTTTCCCCGGCTTGAAGGCAACTCCTCATCTGGAGGAGAGGGCTTCTGGTCACCTCCCTTATCCCTTCCCCTCACAAGTTTAAACCCCACCTTTCTTGAATGTAGTCAGCCATCCCCTGTTTAAGGACTTCCTTCCCTAATGGGGCAAGATGAAACCTGTCCTTGGCATATAGTCCCTTACCCTCCCAAACTCCATTCCAGTTCCCTAACACCCCCAATCCACTCTCTTCACCCCACTTCCTAAAGCCAGTCATTAACCTCTGAGCTTCATTTTTTTTCCACTGAGGCCTTTGGTACTGGCAATATCTTCGAAAAGGAAATGTTGCATCCATTATCCCGACAGACTCTGGCAAGTTCTTGGAACCTTGCTTGGATTTCCAAAATGCTATTTCCCTCTAGATCATTAGTTCCCAAATGCACCAGAAAATCCGGTTTCCCTCCAGAATCCCTAACCATTTCATACACCATGAACTTTGCTCTGTGCACTGTCAGCCCAGAGATACTCACTACCTTCACCTGGCTATGGCATCCACCTCCCTGTCCCTCCCACTGGATACCCCTAATCATCGAGTCTCCCACTAACAGAACCTTAACACCGCCATTATCCTTATGGTTACCTCCACTATGCCCTCTCAGCCCCCCTTCCCCCCCTTTATTCATGATCTTAATTTCGTGGGAGTCTTCCTGCCTTATTAGAGACCCCCTTGTCACCCTCCCCTTTCTGCCTCCTTTGCTATTTTGTCCACTTAACTCAAACCCCTTCTGAATAGGTGTCCCTTTAACCCTCTCTTATCCGAACCATTTATCCTGGCCTTGATGGTTTCCCTTCCCCACACACCACCACCCTCCCCTTGTAAGGTAGTACCCCTGCCTCCAGAAGCTCTCTGTGGGTCCCCTTTAGCTAGGGCCCCATCCTTGGTACTCACCCTGCTGAAGGGGCTCCTCTCCACCTCCTTGTCTCCCAGTTTCTCCAATCATGCTCTCCTCCCTCATGTCTGGAGTATGTTGCATCTCCCCATTTGCTTAACGATATGTTTCCCTTCTCCTCTGGGACTGTTTCTATCCTTTCCATAGCCGTCTGTGATGCCCTATGGGTATCTGACTCCCTCCCCAGCCTCTGTACAAGTTTCCTCATTTCCACTAGCCCTTCCTCCCCTCTAGGCTGCTTAGTAGCTCAAATTTATTGTGACACTCTGTGTCAGCCTCCATCAAACAACCAGAGTTCCCCTGACTGCACCTCTAAACTGCCCTCTTCTTCCCCTCTTGCTCTGTTCACCTTAGAGCTCCCTTCCCACAGTCTGCTGTTTGAGGCTTCCACACAACAGCCCTCCTGACTCTTCCCCTCCACTCTCTTTGTATTCAGAATGTTCACCCCGTACACTTTCCCCTTAGCATCAACTTCCCTATCTAAGGGTCCTCTGTCCCTAATATCCCCCCTCCTGCTTGCTGTAACATAATGCCCTGTAATTTCAGAGTGTTGCCCCAGCCTCCCCTCAGCCCCACCCTTCTGCTGCCCATATCCACACCCCTTATCCCTGGACACCCCCCCCAGCTCCCCCAGCTTACTCCTTAACCAATATACTCACTCCTGATACAAGATAGCTGTCTACAGAGTGGGCAGCCTCCCTCTCTCCGCCCAGTTTAGAATTATTGCCATCCCACAGCCTGTGCAGCCTACAACCCTTCCGAAGATGCCTGCCATGGTGGAATATGGCCATCCTGTTTATCCCCCTCTGTTTATAATGGCACACCACCTTTTTTCAGTCCCTTTCCCCTGGAATACAGTTTCTCTCAATACTGACTGTAGTTATTTACAAACCCAATTTCAACCCCACCAATAAAGTTCCCAAGTTTCACAAACAGTCCAGTGTGTGTTCGGTCCCACTAACAGTGTGTGTAAGCAGACATCAGGTACCGTATGATGTCACAGGCCCACCAGCTCCTGTTGCTTCGAATTTCAGTCCCAAAACAGAAATACTCAGCCCTTCAATCCCAATCCCCAGTGGCTTTTCAGTATTTAAGAAAACCTACAAAACAGGTTGGGTGGGAGGGCTCTTACCAAACACCAGGTAAACAACACATTTAAATTTCCCTCTAATTAACCCTGACAAACAACAGTCCCCAAGCCTCCAAAGTTACAATATCACAGCCCAAGTAACAGTTCTAATTCAAGGTAATAATTTTTAACACATAGAGCTAATTTCACTTACAAACTATTCAAATATTTCAGTTAAAACAGAATATAACCCCAGACCTCTGTCCTACCAGTCTGCAGCTTGAGTTCCCAAGTGAACCCATTATACATATTAGGCTTCTTTAATCTCTCTTCGTATGTCTTCTGGTGCAGACCCTGCACCATTTTAGTTGCCCTTCTCTGGACAGCCTCAATCCTGTCTATGTCCTTGCAGAGATGAGGTCTCCAGAACTGGATGCAGTACTCCAGATGGGGTCTCACCAACTGTCTTTACAGAGGGATAACAACTTCTTGTTTTCTACTGGTGATGCCTCTCCCTGTGTATCCCAGTATCCCACCAGCCCTCTTTACTGCCTTCTCACATTGCTTGCCTAACTTAAGGTCATCAGATATGACTACCCCCAGGTCCCTTTTCATTTTGTTGTTGCTTTTATCTTACCCCCATTGTGTACTCTTCCCCTGGGTTTTTGTTTCCCAGGTGCATTACTTTGCACTTCTTTACATTGAATCTAAGCTGCCATACATTTGACCATTCCTCCAACCTTGCCAAGTCCCTTTGCAACCTTTCCACTCCATCTTCTGTACCAACTCTGTTGCAGATCTTTGTGTCATCTGCAAAGAGACATACTTTTCCTTCCAGCCCCTCTGCAATATCACTTATAAAGACATTAAAGAGGACTGGTCCCAGTACTGAACCCTGCGGTACCCCACTAGTAATCCCCCTTTCTTCAGAGTGAACTCCATTTACCATTACCCTCTGTATCCCGTTGTCCAGTCAATTTCTTACCCAGGCTACCACTTTGGGACCCACTCCAAGGCTGGCAAACTTGCATATTAATATTTTGTGTGGGACTGTGTCAAATGTCTTGCTAAAGTCTAGGTAGGCCATGTCCACAGCCCCTCCCTGGTCTACTACATTGGTCACCCAGTCAAATAAATCTATTAGATTCTTTTGACATGACCTTCCTGCTGTGAATCCCTGCTGCCTTTGGTCCTGTGCCCCACTGGCCTCTAGGAACTCAGCAATTCTTTCCTTTAGAAGTGATTCCATCATTTTCCTTATGACTGAGGTCAAGCTAACAGGTCTGTAGTTTCCTGCCTCTGTCTTGCACCCACTTTTGTGAAGGGGAATCATGTCTGCCCTCCTCCAGTCCTCTGGTTTCACACCATCCTCCCATGATTTGTTAAAAAGGGTAGTCAGTGGTGTCACTAGTTCTACCCTTCCCGTCAGGCCCCATTGCTTTGTCCACCTTCAGTGTTAAGAGCTTTTCAGAACCCTTTCTTCTGTGAATGGACTGATATTGACCTCCCTATCTAGAGTGCTTCTATTCTTTGATTTAGGTACCTCCATCTCCTCTTCTTCTGTGAATACTGAGCAGAAGTATTCATTCAGTATCCCTGCCTTTTCACTGTCATCCTCTGCCTACCCTACCTTCCCTTTATTAAGCCTCACTACCTCTCCCTTCATCTTTCTTCACTCCCTAATGTACCTATAAAAAGAGGTTTTATCCCCCTTCTTAACTGAGTTGGCTATCTTTTCCTCAGTTTGGGCTTTTGCTATTCTGACTACCTTCCCTGCTTCCTTCTGCTTTACTGGTACAGTTCTCTGCCCTGCTACTTCTGTGTTTCCTTATACATCCAGAATGCTACCTTTTTCTTTTTAACCTTCCCCGCCACCTCTTTTGAGAACCATAGTGTTTTTTTTTCCCCTTCATTTTGCTTTGTTGATTTGCTTCACACAAAGGCTTGTTGCCTCTGTGATGGCTGTTTTGATTTTTCCCCATTGTTCCTCCACCTCTCCTCCTTGCCCATTTGCTAGTGCTTTTTCTGAGGCACTCTCCCATTTTCCCAAAGTCAGCCCTCCTAAAGTCCAACACTTTTGCTTTTGTATGGCTTGTCTCTATGGCTGTGTTTACTGTGAACCACACTGTTTGGTGGTCACCTGTCCCCAGATGGCTACCCACTTCTAAATCTGAGATCCTTTCCCCATTCCCATTTGACAGTACCAGGTCTAAGATTGCTCCCTCTCTAGTGGATTCCACCACTAGCTGTCTGAGGCATGCCCTCTGTAGGGGACCAAGAATAACAATGCTTTTTGATGTGACTGCAGCCAGGGTGCTCCAGCTAACATCTGGCATATTCAGGACCCCCATCAGCAATATCTCCCCTCTTTCTGCCATTCTAAGGATGCCTTCTTTCATTTCCTTGTCCATTGCCTCACCCTGAGATGGGGGTCTGTATACAACTCCTGTGAGAATTGTGGTGCCATGACCTGTCTCCAGGGTAACCCACAGTGCCTCCACTACTCCCTGTTTATCCTTTAGTTCCATTGCTTTGATCCCTTCCCTTATATAGACAGCTACTCCTCCTCCTCCTCTTTTACCCTCCCTGTCACTCCTGTAGATTGTGTACACTGGTATGTTGACATCCCAGTCGTGGTTCTCAGTGAGCCATGTTTCTGTGACTGCCACAATATCCAGATGTCCCTCTTCCATCAAGGCCACTAGTTCAGGGAGTTTGTTACACAGACTATGGGCATTGGTACTCATCACTCTTCATTTGTTGATGGTCTTACCCCTTTTTAGCCCCATCCCTGTCCTTATTGCCTTTTTCTGCATTTACCCCTATCCTACTCCCCATTAACTTCTCTACCTTGGTGTTTACATCTCTAACTACTGTGTTTAGTGGGGGGAGGCTGGGTTTTCCCTGCTCCTTTTCAGTGCCTCCCCCCTTGGCTACTTTAAATGCTTGCCAATGATGCATTTAAACCTATAACCTAGGATTCTGGTTCCCCTCCCGGACAGATGCAGACCATCACTCCAGTATAGGCCTGTATCCCTCCAGGTGGACCCCCAGTCCTCAATGAAGCCAACCCCCTGAGCTCTGCACCAGTTTTTCAACCATTTATTGAATCTCATGGTGTGGAGTACCCTAGCATCACCCTAGCCATAGACAGGCAGCACCTCTGAGAAGGTTACAGTATGTACTACTTGTCTAAAGGCCCCTCCCCAATTCTTCAAACTCCTCTTGCACTACTCAAATCCCATTGACAGCCAGGTCATTTGTCCCTAGGTGGATAATGATATCCAGCTCCCACCCACATGCAGCTGCTCCCATGATCCTGAGGATTCGCTTCCTGTCCCTCCAAGCTGTGGCACCAGGCAGGCACCTTACCTCCCTCTCCCCTTTGTTCCCCAGATCTAGCACCCTAACAACTGAGTCCCCCACCAGGAGTTGTTTCCTTCCCCTGTGGGGTCCCATGCCACCCTCCTGTGGGACTCCTTTGTGGAGGTTCCCAGCACCCTCCTTGGTCTCTACTGCAGGTGCCTCCATAGAGGAACCACTCTCCACTAGAAGAGCATATGAATTGTGAAGAGGAAAACAACTGGAGGAATCTGCCTCTGTTCCACCACCTTCTCCCTCCCTGAGCCCACCTTGGTCCAACTGCTCCTCTTTCTTGGCAACCTCTGAGGTAGCAGCAGTGGCCCTTGTGGTCCCTGGTTGGAGAAGGAGGTTTCACGAATCACAGCCAAGTCAAAAGACAATGAACCTCTGTGCAAAATCACTGAGGCAATGGTTACCCCAAAGGGCATTTGACCGGGAAGCCAAGTTTCAAAGAAATACAAAATAACACATGCTCCCACAATACAAATCACCACAGAATATTATGCTGGTTCAACTATAAGCAGAAATGCATGGTGCCAAAAGGCCTCTCATGCAGTTTGCGAAGGGTGGCAACAGAAGACAGAGACACATGTTTCATCCTACTAGGACTCATCAGTATGCCTCGTCTGTTTGACACACTAGTAGAATGAACCAGCTACCCTAAGATGGTCTATCTGGGTAATGTTGTGGTGAACCCAATTAAAACAAAAAAAATTTAAAATACAAAGAATCTCTGTGCTCATGCACTGAGGTAAAGGTTATCCCAAAGGGTATTTGGCCAGGAAGCCAAATTTCAAAGAAATGCAAAACCACACATGCCCCCCATAGCCAAGTCAGCCTGGAGATGAGCAACCTCTTCCCTCAGACCAGAGAGGTGCCTATAAATAGGGCAGCATCGCAGCCTCCAGAAAGTCTGCCGGAAGACTGCTGCCCAACAGCCAGTGCATTGCACTAATCCCCACGTCTGTCTTCTTTCCTGTTTCTCCTGTATTAAGCCTTTTTTTTTTGGTTATATATCATTAGTGAGTGTGCTATTACCTTCAATGCAGTGTGCTGTGCTGGTAAGGATATGAGCTGTATGCACCTTGTCCCCTTGAGGAAATTATGTCAGAACCCCTGCTATAAAAGGATTGACACTTGGGGGGGTGGAATGTGGGGAAGGGTGGGTTTAGGCCTAAAGTGTGCCCTCAGGAACAATCAGCTACAAGCTCTGACCCACAACTAGGATGAGTGATAACCTTCCTTTCAGCAAGACAATGTGCACAACAATCAGGGGAACACAGTCTCCTGCACCTGAGGCTGTTTGTGTTTCAATCCACAACTGCAGCTTTTGCTATGACAACTCCTTAGCCACCAGTAAATTATTTAAAAATAGTTTAACTATCACAAAATCCTAGCCACCAGTACATTATTTAAAAATAGTTTAACTAACACAAAATCCTAGTAGTCAATCCAGCTACCCCCAAGGGACAAACAAAATGCAATATTTCAACCCTTCTGAAATTACTTCCAAAATAAGCAGAGTTTGTAAGCCCCTTCTTCAACTCCTCAGCCACCTGTAAATTATTTAAAAATAGTTTAACTGTCACAAAATCCTAGTAGACAAACCTGCTACCTCCAAGGGAAAACCCAAATACAGTATTTCAGTCCTTCTGAAGTTACTCACAAGATAAGCAGATTTCACAACCTGCTTCTTGGTTAAACATTAAATAAATATATAGATGAAACACAATTATCAAGGGTAGTTAGTTTCATCTCCCACAGAATTGAGCAAGAGTGTGCAGGCTGCAGATATCAAGTACAATAATATAGCATCTCCTGCACAGCTCACAGCTGAGTAAAGAAGTAGCATCCTTCAACATCAAGAAAATGTGCTCTGTGTCTCTAAATGTTGCACACACCAGTAGCTTATAGTAATCTGATCAAGTCTGGAAGATTCCATCCAGAACAATTGAATGACAATGGTTAGGATGCAACCTTTTCTGATCCAATACAACACTTTGTGATCTGAAAGCAATGAGGGAAACAATTTCCTGCACCTGAGGCTGTTTGTGTTTCAATCCACAACTGCAGCTTTTGCTATGACAACTCCTTAGCCACCAGTAAATAATTTAAAAATAGTTTAACTATCACAAAATCCTAGCCACCAGAAAATTATTTAAAAATAGTTTAACTGACACAACATCCTAGTAGTCAATCCAGCTACCCCCAAGGGATAACCAAAATGCAGTATTTCAACCCTTCTGAAGTTACTTCCAAGATAAGCAGAGTTTGCAAGCCCCTTCTCCAACTCCTCAGCCACCTGTAAATTATTTAAAAATAGTTTAACTGTCACAAAATCCTAGAAGATAATCCAGCTACCTCCAAGGGAAGCCCCAAATGCAGTATTTCAATCCTTCTGAAGTTACTCACAATATAAGCAGAGTTTGCAAGCCCTTTCTTGGTTAAACACTAAATAAATATATAAATAAAAAGCAACTACCAAGGATAGTTAGTTTCACTTCCCACAGAATTGAACAAGAGTGCACAGGTTGCAGATATCAAGTGCAATATAGAATCTCCCACACAGCTCACAGCTGAGTAAAGAAGTAGCATCCTTCAACGTCAAGAAAATGTAAGCAACGCAGCGAAGTTGAGATGGCAAATAAACCTAATGACTATTTTCTGAGTGTATTCTAACCAAGACAACCACCAACTGAAATATATATACTGTATATTCCATCCAGTAGTTATAAACGACTTTGGAATTACTGAAGTAGCAGAAGCCATTACAAAAATTAGACCTAATGGCTCAACAGGACCAGATAGAATCCCACCTAAATTTATCAAGGAACTATCCTCAGTGTTGGCTGGTCCACTAGCTAGACTATTTAATGTATCACTAGCAGAGGATAAATCTTTGTCAGTCTGGCAAACCGTGATCGTGACACCTATATTTAAAAATGGCTAGATAAGCTTGTCGATAACTACAGGCCAATAGGTCTTACCTCGGTTATTGGTAAATTGATGGAACGTCTATTACAAAACAGAATTATCAATCATATTAACAATAAAGGCCATACAGATACATCACAACATGGATTCTGCAAAGGGAGATCATGTCTCTCAAATCAACTCCAGTTTTTTGAGCATGTGAGCTCAGCACTGGATAAGGCTCTTGCAGTGGACATACTGTTGTTGGACTATTTGAAGGCCTTCAATACCATCACACACAAGATCCTAATAGATAGTCTCATAAAAATCGAATTACATCCAAATATAACAAAATTGATAACGTCATGGCTTGTTAATAGATCACAAAAGGTAGTCATCAGAGGATACGAATCCACAATAGTTTCTGTGACTAGTGGAGTTCCTCAGGGCTTGGTCCTCAGGCTGACACTCTTTTATATTTTTGTTGCAGCCATGCAAATTGACACCACTGCATGGATGAGTAAGTATGCTGATGATTGCAAAATAGGCACCATAATCACTGACATTCATTCCAAAAAATAATTTCAAAATAATACACCTATGCTTGAAAATGGGCTAGAAATAACAACATGACTTTTAATATAGATAAATGTAAAATCATGCATCTAGGCCATAACAATCCAAGTTTTTCTTATTACTTAAATGGTCATAAAATCCAGACAACAACAAATGAGAGGGACCTAGGCATATATGTCACCTATGACTTGTCTTTTGACACAAATACAAAACTCAAAGTTAAAAAAGGACATAGCATTTTAGGATGCATATTTAGGTGTATCAAAAGCCGAGATCTGGAAGTTATCATATCCTACAGGTTTGTTCAGGCCACACTTGGAATATTGCACACAGTTCAGCACACCATAAACTTCTACAGGCTCTAGTATTATGGAAAAGGTTCAACAAAAGGCAACAAAGAAAATTTAAACATAAGAGCAATCTAACACATACTGATAGACTAAATAGACTTGGCCTTTACTCTCTTCAGTATAAAAGAACAAGAGGAGACCTCTGTCTTGCATACAGAGTAAAACATTATCTGTTTCTTGGAGCAACAATAGGCATTGTCAATCAAACCAAAATTAAAAATACAAGATCACACAACTGTCAAATGAAAGCGGGAAACAAAAGAACGGTGAAAAGAACCAAATGGTACACTCAAAGAATCATATCTAAATGCAACATTTTACCACAGGACGTAATCGATAGTGAGACAATCACTTCATTCAAAAGCAGTCTAGATAAATTCATGGGAAGCAAAAAATATGAATTTCACCCATAAATGTTGGGTGCAAGTTCAAAATGATGTAAGCCTGACAAACTTGTAACATACTTTGAAACTATGAAACTATGAACTGGAGGGTGGCAAGTCAGAGTAAAATTGATGCAGTCTGATTTTAGTGATACATCTACCTAATTATTTCTGTTTGGGATGGGACAGGGGTTCATTGTTCTATCAGGGACAACCCAGAACTTGTTTCAAATATGGTTCTGGTTCACACTTTAGTTCTGCCTGTGATAGTGTCCAGTGTGACCATTGTCTAACTTTTGGTCATGCAGCAAAGAATTGCCAAAATGGTTTCCATTGCAAACTTTGCAACCAACAGGGCCATTCTTATGTGAAATGCCCCTGGGCTTTACATAACAAGGGATCGCACTTTTCCCAGAAAGATATGGTCTCTCATGCTCAGCATAAGAGCTTGACCTCTGAGCAGTAGGTTTCCTCTGCTATATGACACCTTAGGCCCTGGTTCCCTTGCCCCCCCTCAGGTTTCTACCCTTCCTGGTGTTGCCTACCCCTGAGTGAGTTGAAGACTTATTGGCTGACAAGTTATTGGCTCCCAGCATAGTTGAAGAATCTGGCCCTCCCTCTGGGTCCCTGGGACCTGCACAGTCTGTGCTACCTTTAGTGGACAGGTTGGCAAAATCTGACTCACCCACCACTGTTGTTCCTTTGCCCAAAATGCCCCCTCCTCCCACCCCTGATGACTTTGTACCAGTATCTGTTAAAGGGAAAAGGCAGAGGTCTAGACAGTCCAGCAACCCCCAGATCAATTGGAAAGAAGGATGTGGCTGCCCTGGTTCACAAGAATAGGTTTGGGACCCTGGCCAGTCAAGCTGCATGGGGAGATACAGACATTGAGGACTGTGACTTATAAGCTTCCTCTGTTGCCTCTTCCCATATGGATTATTCCTCCGATGTTCATCTCCCTCACTCTGACCTTAGTACTGCTGTGATGGATAGATGACAGACCAGGTCTCAGAATGTTGTTAAATGATTTCATGAAGCTGGGTTTCTCTTTTAATGCTATCCATTCTTGATGTGATCCCTCCAGGCAGCTACCACTTAATGTTAATAGTCTAAAGAGCTATAAGAAAAGACTGTTAACTCTTACTTCTTTTCATTCCCTTCCTGCACAAATCATTTTTTGCAGAACACCAGGATCAAGGGGCAATTTGAACTAACACAGGCCTCATGCTTATGGTTGAATTCTTTGTAATTCCACACCATTGTGAGCCACTCACCTGGTGGACATAGTGCCTGGCCAAGCTCTGGTGCTGTATATAAGTTACTGGCACCATAGACTTTGGCTCATTATGATACCTGCCCCACAGAACAAGGCTGAACGAGTGTCCTTGTTTCAGATGGTATAACCTTTCTTGCACATATCTCACCTGGTAGTGTGGGGCAGAGACTTCAATTGTGGATTGACATGGAAGGATAGAGATTTGCAAATGGAGAAGCTTTTTTCAGACTCTAACTATTTAAATGCTGTGGTCGGCACTGCATCACTTCAGGACGCATACAGGGTGCTGCATTCCACTGGGAGACGTACATATTACCATGGGTCTCTGTCTACCTACATAGATTTTGTTTTTGTTTCCCAGCTCTTGATGGTGCTGGCTGCCAGCACAAGTGGGACAGAATTCTCTGACCACTTAATTGTATCATGTACACTAAACTGGATGGGGGCCCTGACACATGGTAAAGGACTGTGGAGACTGAACACAGAGATTCTACTTGACCCCATGTTGGGGGACTGGTGAGCTGCATTGTGGTCTGCATGGACCTCAGTAAGGTGCCTGTACAGTACCCTAGCTGACTGGTGGATGGATACTAAGAAGGATTTTGAGGAATTGTTTTGACAATTCACAGGGCATAAGGCCATGACGGGATGCCTTCACTATTTGTCTTTTTGTCACTACTTGCAGAATGTGTTCTCCTTGGCTGAGCTTACAGGACTGAATTTTAAAGGCCAAATTCAATTTTTGAAGGCAGACATGTGACAGCAACAGCATGACAGGATACAATCTCTGTACCAGGAGTTGCATTTTGGTATGCAGAGTTCAGCTACATCTTTTAACCCCTTTAAAGGCTGCAGATGGTGAGTGGACAGTAGATCCATGAGGACCTTATACGCTCTGACAGACAGGAGATTATCTTGGGGGCTGAGATATCAATGACATGGCATTGGATTTTATGCATGCTTCCTTTTCAGTAACCCACCCATAGATTGGTCTTATCTGTCCCTCACCACATTCCTGTCTTTAGCAGATGCTGAGGCCTGCTCTTTAACTGCACCCATTTCTGTACATGAGGTCACTTGGAGTATTAATGCACTGAAGAATGCTACAGCTCCGGGTCTTGATGATTTAAGCCAGGAATTTTATAAGCATTTTAAAGTCCCCCTAGTTCCTGCATTTAGTGACCTATTCAATGATTGTTTGCAATGAGGAATTTTTCAGCCAGCTATATTGCAGGCTATTTTTATTTATGTATATAAACGGGGGGGGGGGGTAAGGCGGACCTTCATAACTGGAAACTATTGAGCTTGCTGAATGTGGACTACAAGATACTGGCAAAAATATTTGCTGACTGATTGAGTAAAGTGGCTGCTTCCTTGATCAGCCCTTACCAGTCCTGTTTGATTCTTCATAGGTGACTCCCACGATAATTTGATTATACTCAGGGAAATCTTTACCTGGGGCAGCTGGTAGGTTGGATGGGCATATCCTCAGTTTGGAGCAGGAGAAGGCCTTTGACAGAGTTTCTCATGAGTATCTCTTTCAGGTTCTTCATTCCTTTGTACTCCACAATACTTTTGTGGCCTTCCTGAGAGGTCTTTACTGCTTGGTCCTGATCCACCCATTAATAAATGGTTGGTTTGGCCCCTCATGCATGTTGGGGAGAGGGGTGTGGCAAGGGTGTCCACTGAGCCCTCTCTTATATGTATTTTGCTTGGACTCCCTCTTGTATGACATTCATAGTAATGTATCCCTCCAGGATTTGTCCCTGACCCCTCAGGAAGCTCCTCTGAAGGTTCTCACTTATGCAAATGACGTGGTGGTTTTCTGTACCTTTAAGACTGATGGTTTGATTTTACGTAATCCCCAAGATAAGTTTTTCATGGTTTCTTCCTCCAATATAAATTTTGAGAAATGCTGGGGATATCCTTGGGGCAGGGAGGCACTCTTTCATCCTAGGGAGATCGCCTCTGTCCCCATTCTGCACATGGAGATTAAAATATTGGGTATTATGTTTGGTGCTTCTGATATGGCGTTAGTAAATTGGAAGGTCTGTACACAGAGAACCTTGGTTTCTGTGAAAAAATGGAATGCATCTCTTTTCTCAAAGAATAAGCAGGTAATGTTGATTAAAACTTTTCTAGTACCTGTTTTCCTATACATGTGCCATGTTTTCCCTCCACCCCTTAGTATTGTTATTAGTCTGTATCGTGTGTTCTTTAGAGCTCTCTTGGGCAGTAGACTCAACCTGGTATGCCAAGATATTACCTATAGGTCACTGCAGAAGGGGGCTTGATATGGTGAACCACTTGTTTTTTTTCAGCAGTTTCCTCACCCCTAATGTGTCTCTGGTCTTACGCCAGTCCCCAACTCTTTGGTTTCAGGCAGTGCAGGAATGATTGGAGGTTTACATTCTAGAGTGGCAAGCTTCAGGCCTCAGAGTGATCCACGAAAGACAGTTTGTACAGTACCTGAATACATGATTGTGGCTTTTTTGAAAATAAAGCATTGGATGATCATGCATGAGGTACTCTCGATGGAAACTAGGAAGTCACTGTATCAGGTCATCATGCTGGACCATTTCAGCCCTGAATTCCTCTTTCCACATTGCCCAGTGTCTGGAGAAAAATTGGTATTTAGCCACCTGATGAACCCCCACCTCCCCCTTTTGTTTAGGATCTGGTTTGGCTCAGCTGTTAAAACAAATTGGGGGTCCATAATTCCCATAAGCATAACTCTCTAGCAGACCACCATTGCCTTCAACCAGGCTGTGGCACGTCCTTGGAAACTGAAGAACACCTTTTTTGTTACTTGTCCATTTGCTTGTCAGTTTTGGGCTATGGCTGCAGCTTAGTGAGGTACCCCCCTTTTCCTGACCCTAACGTACCAAGAATTGGTATTGGGAAATTTTTCCTCAACATGGGTGTCTTTTATGACAACCACTTTACAAATTTTGTTTGCCCTTTGTAAATACTACCTTTGTAAGGCCAGGTGTTCTTGGGCACTCCAACAACTGTTGGTTTCCCATCAGGAATTGTTTGTAAATATTCAGCTGGAATTTTTCAAGGTTTATAATAGAAACAGTAAGACCTGTGCTCCCAGAGAGTTTCACAAGTTTTCGGATTCCTGTGCCTCCTTCTTGCCTCATTAATAATGGATGTGTTTTCTGTGGATGTTGTTTTTTTTTTTTTCCTTTTGCATCGATTTCATTTCAGTTCTGGTATTGATTGCTGTACTGCATTTTCAGGATACTAAGCTGTGTTAGTCCTGTTATATTCAGCCATTTGTTTTCCATCCCTTTTTTATGTTATTTTTTCAGGGTTTGTATTCTGTATCTAAGTATTTTGTATTATTACATAATAAAAATTCCCCTACTCTTGGAGGAGGGCGCTGTTGGCCCAATTCCAAGATGGCAGACCCAGAGGTTGCAGAGGACAGAACACTGCAGCAGGATGGGAAACAGTCCTCCTACTCAGCTGGTGTGATTGCAGAGGACACAATTTTGGAAAGTATAACTGAAGAGGCTGATTTTGCCCCGGTCGAAGAGATGGATCTTGCAGTTGCCAAAGAGATTGAAGGTGAAGGAATGACAATATTTAACACAGTTGCCAACAAGGATATTAAGGCTGCTGAAGGGCAACTAGAGAGAGAATTGGCAGGTAGATGTCAGCTACTGCTCAACATGATAGCATGAGACAAACAGATATCAAAAAAGCGCTTTAAAAAAAACTCTGAATACCTCTCCTGAAGCTTCTGAATGTTGTGGTACACCTGAGTTGTCTGTTGATTTTGGGAAACAGCTGAAAATCATGACAGCTAAGCCAGCTGAGGTTGACAATCAGCTGGCTGCTGAACTTCAAAAGAGCACTGAATGAGAAACTGAACTTCAAAGGCCAACAGAGACAGTGAGTCAGAGAGTTCTAACTGTTTTTGGCATTCATAATTCAAGCACTACAGATGAAGCCTGAGTGCTAGATAAGGCCATTATGGCTGCAGGATGGATGAAGACCCCGGAGGGGCAGTGGATTCCTGATTCTGCATGGGACATCTCTATTAAATCTCAACCAGAGCTTTTTTCCATGGAGCATGGGACGCATCTGAAACAGAGCCATCAATATCGAGGACCAAAAGAAAGACTCTAAACCAGGTACGTGTTTTTTCTTTTGCAAAGGAGGAGAAAAAATAGAAAAACACAGCATTTAGCTGAAATGAGAGTGCACACATGGTAGTTCAGAATGGCAGAAAGCAAATTTTAGTCACAGTCAGGGACATAAATGTTAACTTGAATCTAAATAAAAAGCATGATGCAGATAAACAATATGAACAAAGGGACACTGCTATGGAGGTTAATGTAAATAGACCTGTACAGATGCTCAAGGCCTCAAAGAGGAATGTTGACAGTGAAATCCAGAATAAAAGTAAAAACACACAGCAGCAGAGAACACCAAAGAAATGCTGATGGTTGATGAGGAAACACCCAATGGGACAAAAGTTGATACTATTCTGGAAGCTAATTGTAAGGCAGACATGAATAATGACTCTGACCACCAATAGGCCTGTGATAAAAGTGATCCTGAAGCACAAAGCCTACCCCCCCACAAAGAAAAACCAAGGTCCATGATTTGTTGACCTTTTTAACAGCTCAGAACCTGCTCCTAAAAGGAATGCAGTCAGATTACAACATAAAGGTGGAATGGACCCCAGACCTGGCTGTATTTCTGTAGGAAAAACTTTGCTGAAGAAATCAATGAGATTTATGGCATCTGAGATATATGCTCTTCTGGAGAGGATAATTTTGACATAAGCTTTAGAACCCCACAAGGCTTATAGAGGTTTTGACTTAAATCTAATCAAGTTAAATTATCACCTCTATGAATACCATTTATTGCAATACCTCTTACAAAACATATGGTGAAATTTGTTACAATAATATTCTGGAATGAGGGAGTCCATGTGGGAGACTGTACATTGGCTGCAACAAAGATGCAAAGTCCTGAGTCCCCCAAAGCAATTATTGGTTCAGAATTTATATGGATTGGTGAGTGGCATTTTAAAGTTAAACCAAGGCAAAATGAAGAAGGCATATATCACCTCCCAGACAACTTCTTCCTAGGCTGAGATAGATGGCTATGTTTTTACTCTGGGCAACCTAAAGCATGCTACAAGTGTGGTGCTCATACACATCTATCAAATGTCTGTGATAAACTCAGTTGTGGACTACGTGGGAGAATTTGGCCACATTAGCCTCCAGCGCACCAACCATTCAAGATTAACTTATCTGAAGAATATGGACATATTTTCCAGAACTGTTCATGGACCTCACATTATAAGCCCAGTGGGATAAATCAAGATGAACTCATTAGGAAAGTACAACAAAAAAGTGATGTCCCTGATACAACCCCAGAAAAAAACTCAGAAAAACAGACTTCTTCAACCCTACAGCAATAAGTACCTGTACAAGATCCACATGGTAGAGAGAGTGAACATCCACAGCCACAAACAGCATCAGATGTACATACTACAGAGGAGACAGAGGACAGTAAAGATAGTGCCATGTCAGAAAATTGCACAGCCATGGATCATTTACTCCAGCTAGTAAGTTATTAGTCACAAGAAGCAGAAGAAATGGAGTAAACATCAGGAATTCCAGCCCTGTAAGGGTGGTCATTTCTAGTCACTAGAAGACAAGGTTCTAGACTTCTCAAATCAGCAAAGGATAATCAGGAGAGTGGATTTGAGTCTGAACATAAATTCAAAGCACTGGTCACAGGCAAATGGGTGGACTCAGATGCAGGGGATTTGGACTCGGACACCTCATTATCATACTTCAGTACTTCAAAGTTAGAGCAATGTCAGAATGAGGAAAACAAGAAGAAATAGAAGTAAAAAATATAAGGACTTGACTCAGGACTTATCCATAATTTCAGAATGGCACACTTTTCCTTAGCTTCTCTGAATGTGTATAGTATAAAGAATGTAAAAAAAGAGACAAACTGTATTTTCATTTTTACATGACTCAAATTTGGATGTCATTTTTTTATAGGAAACATGGATAGATTCTATTTTTTCACTGCAACAGGCCAAAAAGAATTGGTTGCAGGGACCAACTTACTGGTCATTTGGACGTGATAAAGCAAATGGACTTGGGGGGCCTTTTTAATGGGCAAGGGTTTAAATTATAGAAATTAATATATCTGATTCCAGGATGAGTACTTATGGTAGATGGTATACAGTACAATGAACCTAGCAGACTTATTTACATACACACAATCCAGAAGAAGGCAGAAACAGCTAAGCTGTTTAAAGCAGTACAACTCTATTTAGCAACTGCTAACAATGTTATAATGGTGGTGATTTTAACTGTACTCTGGATGTGGACACAAGGCATGCATGTGGGAAAGCGTATACTGTGACTCCATAGCCTTTAGAAAATGTGTAGAGATGGCAGAATGAATTAACTGCTTCAATAAATAAAGTAAAGGGATAGGAGACACATACAGTATGTCAGAGGCTTCCTAACAGCTAAAAACAGATTATATTTTTATTTCTAAATGTTTGACTGTCATAACTACAGAGACAATTCCTGTCAAGTTTACAGATCATTTAATGATAAAAACAATCCTGAATATAGATAGAGAGTCACACACACCCAAAACTCGATGGAAACTCTAGTTCAAAATATTTTATTGTTCGGCTATTTAAGCCTTTACAGACAAAAAAAGTTTTTAAAAGAGTGCAAAAGCACATTTTCATTAGAAAAACATCCGAATACAATAGGGTCAGAATTTGCATTTTAAATGAGAGTACAATTAATTGTACAAAATACATATAACAAAACTCAGTAAAAATTTCAGTCAGTGTAAGACAATAAATTATTTCAATGAGTACTCTTGTTAGAGATTGTTCATTAAATCTTTTTAAATATTTTAAGCATATCTCTTGCAATTTCTTCAAACTGTGGGTGTATTAATATACTAAGTAGTTCTTCTTTAATTACATCATCACTCATTATAAACTGTGTAAAGAACGGTCCTCTTATACAATCATATTAAGGGCAATACAATACAATATGTGTAAGTGTTTCAAATTCCCCAAAATTACAATCACATGATCAATCATTATCTTGCATTGTATTTTTTGAATAAATAAATTCCAAATGCTTAGAGGGGTATAGTTCCAAACTGAACTTGGTAAAGATGTGCCTATCCTGCTTATCATGTAGATCCTATAAGTATGGTTCAAGAACATGATTTATTTTATTTTGTGAAAACCACCTATATAAATGTGATTTCCTCACTTTTCAATGGAGATTAAATACTGCACTTTTGAATGATCCACTAGTCAAAACAGAGATAAAAAAAACGTACAGCAAGATGCTCAACATTATGTCTATATGAGGATGTTGGAACGTGATGGGAAGAGATGAAATTGGATACAAAGACATGGCTCCAAAAATTAGGCAAAACTAGAACAATAAGTATGTTTATATTAACTGGTTAGTAATGATTATCACCCACTGGCAGAACCTTTCAATCTCCACTATACACACCTGTATATAATGAACCATATATAATGGAGCTTGATTAACCACCTTTTGACAAAATTAAAAAATACCTGGCATGCCAGCATGGCTGGTTCCTCATGCTCTCCCCTCATGCTGAAAGCCCTGTTGTGCTCACTCACAAAAATCACCCACCGTAAGTGTAGCAGTTTCTTCAAATTAAAAATGGAAAATAAGAAGCACTTCTACGAGCTAATTTCATACATTGACAACATTGACACATTAACAATGGTACAGTTAGAAATATTTCAGGCACCTAATGACACAGAACAGCAGAAATTAATTGAGCAACAAGAAAGTAAAAACACTCTCAAGAAAACAGAGACCAATGTCAAGCTCTTCAACAAGTACCACTCGGATGCTGGTGAGTCCACAGAATTAATAAGCTTTCCCATGTCTCAGCTTGACACCCTCATCAAAAACTTCATATTTTCGCTGAAAACAGCAAATGGTTCTAATTATGTGCCGTGTGAAAGAAATTTCTTACGTTGCTTTGATGTCCATTTCTTTGGGGGTGGTAGTACAGCAGAGAACTGTTAGAGATGTTAAAATTATAGAAATAAATACCTTTTAGCACTTAAACAATTAATCTTGCACAGTTTCTGTAATAACATTTCTTTACTGTTTCACTTTATTGTACCACAGATTAGGAATTGTAACATTAAAAAAAACCCAAAGGAACCAGTTAATATAAAAAAAAATGGGGAACTATGGGAATTCATATTTTATGCACATATTTGATGTGCAATGCCTTAATAAACTTATTAAGCTTCACTCTCAGGGTTTATGGGGCATTGCACACCTCAGGTCTGCATAAAATCCTTGTTATACACACTTCCCATGCATTATTCTATATTTTAAATAGTTGAGCTTAACAACTCAGCTACATAAGCTTTTGACAGTTACATATCAAATGAAACAGGATTTTAATGATCAAATAGCTATGATAAAAGTGCAAATGAAACAATACCAATATGATAGATCCCTTTGTTTACAGGCAGAACTAGCACATGGGACACAAAAAAACATACTCAGGCCCATGTGAGGTATGTACTGTAAGGATAGGAAGAATGTATCATGTTTATCTAGTTTAAAGAATACTAATGGGCAAACAGTCACAAAGACATAAGAAATAAAAAAGATAGTGGAAGACTACCCAGAAATGTATTGCCAAAGCCCTCAATGGTAGGATAGGACATCACAGATTATTTAATGGGTATAAAGTTTAACAAGCCTGCTAGTGTAACAGCTTCAGATATGATTAAACCAATCAATACACAAGAAATTTTAGAGGTTATTGGAACTTTAAAATCAAGGACCTCACCAGGATGGGATGGTTTGCCTAATGAATTGGTGAGGTAATGAATGAGGTAATGAAATTACCTAGTTAACAAAGAATAAAAAAAAAATTATAAAACCTTTAAGGAAGATTTGGCAGTGTGTCTAACAGAGGTCTATAAGTTATTTATCTCCCAAAACAACATACCCGCTACTTTTTCTAAAAGTTTAATGATCTTTTTGTTTAAATCTGGGGATAAATCCATGCTACAAAATTGGAGACCAATATGTTTACTGAACTCTAACTTCAAGATTTTAACCACTATTTTACAAAAAAGGTTAAGGGCAATAGCAAAAGACCATATACACCCTGCCCAGACATGTTCACTTCCAGACAAAAAGATTCAGAATAACTTGTTCATAGTGAGGGAAGTGTATGAATATTGTCAGAAAGAAAAACTTGCAGGCTATTTACTGTCATTGGATCAGTGCAAAGCTTTTGATAGATTGCATCATGGCTAACTGTTTCAAGCCTTAAGAAAATATGGTGTTCCAGACATATTTGTAACATGGATACAATAGATAAGTGACAACAATGCCATTAATAGCAAGGCAACAGGGAAGGAGCATTAAAGTAAAGGTAGGGGTCTGACAAGGCTACCCATTAAGTCCATTATTGTATGTCTTTTCTATTGATCCTTTTCTAAGGAAAGCACTTACAAACAATAAAACTGAAGGTATATCAGGAGCCCAGAAGAGAAACTCATCTAAAATTATAGCATATACAGATGATTTATGCATTTTTCTAAAAATGAGCAAAGTGTTGTTAAGTTAATGGATGAAATGACAGCATATTCAAAAGTTTCAGGGGCACAGTTGAACATGGATAAGAGCAAGGGTCTACTTCTGGGTCTACAGGAAAACAAATTAACATACCTTTCAGGGATAAAAACTACAGAGGAGCCTTTTAAAATTCTGGGAGTTGAATTTGGGGTGGGAGATATGGCTCAACTTAATTGGGAGGAAGCACTCAAAGGTTGCAAAAATAAAGTTGCTCAACAGAAGGGTTTGAAGATGTCCAAATTGAAAAGGGTTTTTGTTATTAAACAGTTCTTAATACCTTGTTTATTATATATCAGTATTCTATTTATTTATTTATTGAAAAGTTTCACCAGGAGGGGCACATTGAACAACAAGTTGCTCGTCTTATGGTGTGTCCTGGGGAAGCGTAAATGGGGGGGGGCAGCATATATACAATTATCACTACGTACATTCAAATGACATTAATACAAATTAAACAGTGATGTGAGACAAGCAGCAATGAACAGGTAACATTATGTACTGCATATAAGCAAGTGTACATACATCCAGATTAGGCATTAATACAGTTTACGTGAGAAGCAAGACAAAATCCAACATACCAAAGCTACATAAGCACTGTACATAAAGCAGTAATCAATTAAGTGCATTTGTGAAGTGCATTCATTGATACCCTGAGGGGACAGCTGATGTAATCCATTAGGGTGACAACTTATCCAAGGGAACTAAGTTAGATGATAGGGGGAGTAGTATAGTGCAAGTGAACTGAGCTGAGAGGGGAAATGCAGTGAGATTAGCTGCAGGTACAGTCTACCAAGAGGAAGTTATTTAGAGCTAAAGATAAGGAGTAGAGGAAGGAAGATAAATGAATTTGGAAGACAAAGGCATGCCATAGCTTAGGGAAGAGATGCGAGAAAGCCAACTGGCCTAACGTGGTTGAGCAACGAGGCATTACCAATAGGCGAGAATCATATGATCTAAGGCAATGGTCCAGCAGTGGTAGAACAGATAGTAAGGAAAATATGTAAGGGGGACAGTCCCAAACCAAAATTGTGATACAAATTTAGCACAGTGGAGAAGATGGAAGTTTTCTAGAGAAGAAAGGGACAGAGAGTGGTAGAGGTTACAGTGATGAGTGAAGGAGGGGGAGTTAAGAGCGAAGTGACAGAAAGAGTTGAAAAAGGTGTCTAATCTGGCAAGGGAAGACTTGGGAGTGGCACTGTAGACTACATCACAGTAGTCAAAAATAGGTAGGATTATCTTCAGGACAAGTTTGTGTCTTGCCGATAGTGGGAGACAACTACGGTTCATATATAGTGTGACAAACTTGGGCACAGCTTCTTCAGGATGGCATCCACATGTCCAGAGAAGTTGAGGTGTCAGTCAAGCCAAACCCTCAGGTACCTAAAGGCTGAGGTGTCCTCAATGATTGTCTCATCAATGGTGTGGAAGGAGGGCTGTGAGGGGAGCCTAGAGAGCCTCTGCCTGGTGCCAACGGTCATGGAGGTGGTCTTCTTGACATTGACAGAGAGATGATGGGAGCTGAGCCAGTGCTGAACATTGCTGAAGTCAAGCTGTAACCTGGATTCTACATCAATAGGGGACTGGCCAGAAGTGAAGGTGATCGTGCCATCAGCGTACATATGGATAGAAATGGATGAGCAGGCTGAGGGAATGTCATTTAGGAATATGGAAAATAAGATAGGACCCAGTACAGAACCCTGAGGTATGCCAGTGTTTATGGGGAGAGGTGTGGAAGTAGAGTCTGCAGTTCTGACCAACTGGGTTTGGCCTAGTTGGTAAGCCTTGAACCAATTAGTAGCAGATTCAGTTAGGCCAGCCGAGGAGAGGGCATCTAGGAGTACAGGATGGGAGATGGTGTTGAAAGCCTTAGCTAGGTTGACAAAACTGGCAGAAGTGATATGGGCACTGTCCATCCCAGAGGATGAAGTCAGTGAGCCTAACCAGGGAGGTGGTGTTGGAATGGTTCTTCTGGAAGCCAGATTGGAACAGAGTGAAGAAATTAGAGTCGTAGAGGTAAGAGGTGAGTTGAGATAGGACTAAGTGCTCTTGTAGCTTACCAAGGGTAGATAGGAGAGATTTGACTTGATAGTTAGAAGGAATGGAGGGGTCACCACCCTTGGGCAGTGGGAGTGAGGTGGCATGTTTCCATAAAGAAGGAGTGGTAGCTGTAGAGAAGGATAAGTTGAAGAGTAATGATAGAGGAGTTGCGATAGCTGGAGCCGATAGGTACAGTAACTTAGGGTTGAGACCATCAGGAGAGCTGCCTTTAAAGGGTTTATTTATTTTTTTTATTTGGTTTTTGTTTACCGGGTAAGTGCACTAGCCAGCAGAGTGACTATTTTTAGGCACAACCCGGGAGAGTACAATACATCAAAAAATAGGTACTGTACAGAACATATCAAGCAATGAGAAACAAACGTTACATCTTGGGGAAGACAAGTCTTTATGCACGGCATGTATGGAGATTTGAGCACAGAACATGGGGCAGTAGCATAATTAACAGTTACAGAGTAGGAGTAACACCCTGTGAAGAAAGAAAAACAACACAGAGATTTAACAAGCATAGATAGCGAGTAGGTTACAGGAAAGGTATAAACATAGAATAGAGCAGTAAACAGGAAATCAAGGTGGTAATTAGACAGTAGATGTTAGGATATAAGTGAGGGTACAGTGAGTAGCTAAGGCAAAGCGACATGCAGTCTGCCCGACCCGGAAGATTAGTGGGGTTGTGGATAAGTGCTTGGGGTTGTGACACAGGAACAGTAGATAGGGGACCTGACAGGAAGGAATTAGGGAGGATCAAAACAGATGCAACTATCAGCCTGCATAAGATAGTGACGGAGCGTGGTTTTGAAGTGAAGATAGGTCCCTGACTGTCTGATTCCAGGGGGAGAGTGTTCCAGAATTCAGGTGCCACGTGTCCAAAGGCACCTGCACATTTTGTTGTGACACATCTGGGGACTTTGAGTAGGGATTTTTCAACTGATCTCAGTTCATGAGGGGTGTTGAAAGGAAGGAACATCTCCACCAGCATAGTTAGGATTTTTAGCCTGATGATAGAGTCAATAAGAGAGCCAAGGTAGCAATGCCTAGAGGCCACGGGGGAGAGCCAGCCTAAGTCACCATAAAGTAGACAATGGTGCCTAAGTCGAGGGGAAGAGGAGGCATAGCGGCATACATTATTGTAAGTGACATCCCACTTCAGTAGGGAGGTTTTATGGGCAGAAGCAAGGAGACAGGCACAGTAATTGAGGGTCGGCAACAGAATTCCCCTTGCAACAGCCAGTTTAGCAGATGGTGTTAACATGTAGCTAGTCTTGTATGCAGTTCCCAGTTTGTTATTTACTGCCTTGCAGGTGGTTTGAATATGCAGTTTGAGATCCAGGGATGGATCTAACAGAACCTCTAGATAGTTGAAAGATGAGACAGACTGTAATTGAGATCTGCCCACATCGAGGACCAACAGTGACGAGGGACCAGTCCTGAGTTTAGAGACTGAGCCAAACAGCATAGACACTGTCTTTTTTTCGTTTAGGACCAGTTTATGTTCATTGAGCCAATTTTGGATGTTCTTGAAATCTTGGGAGAGGGCGGTTTAATAGCAACAAGTGCTTGCAAAGTGTCTAAGGCTGAGATATTTGAGAAAGAGAGTATTTTGAGGCCAGATGGTTGCGAAAGGAAGAGGAGTCAGATGTTATGGAAGACGGTAAGGAGGAGAGGAAGACCGAGGCACAGAAGGTAAAATATGAATTAAATTCAGTGGCAACATTAAAATGCTCGGCAAACTGGGTGTTGTTAATGCTAAGGAGAGGGGTGGGGGAGGTGGGAGAAAAGAAAGTGGATCACTTTCCAGAATTTGGAAGGTCTATTAATACTGGTCAGTAATTTTGAGCAGAAGTAGACAGATTTTGCTAAGTGAGTGGCTTTAGTGCACTTATTGCACAGCAAACAGGAGATGTCATAGTCATGTGGTAGATTAGTGGCTTTGTGTATCTTCCAGGCCTGATCTCAAGCTCTTTGGCACACTGGGAGTTCAGGGGTGATCCAGGAGAGGTGGTTTTCCCTGACCCTAGAACAGCACAGAGGGGCACGTTTATTCCAGCACTCCAAATATTTACCCTGGAAACAGCCACAAGCATCATTAATGGTAGAGGCAGAGGCAATGGGTTCTCAGTTTATTTGGGCCACTTCTTGTAGGAGTGGGGCAGGATTAAGTGACTTATATGAATGGAATTGTAGTTTTCGTGGGGCCTCAGATCTATGAATTTTGTGTACAATATAGGTTATGTGGTGATCGTTCAGGGTGTCAGGTAGTAGTCCAGATTTGACAACTTTGTGGGGATGGGAGGTGAGGCCCCAGTCAATTAGGGAGTGATTTCCTGTTTTCACATTCAAATGGGTTGGCTCAAGAATGAGCTGGGACAGGTTTTGGGCATTGATGTCACTTTGCAGTTTATTGAGGGTAGGGGAAAACCAGTTATGGTTAAAGTCACCCATTATGTATATTTCCCCTTAGAGAGAGTGAGAGACTATACAACTGATGAGCTCAGAGACAGAGGAGGGAGAGAGAAGGAGATCAGGGCAGCAGTAGGCACCAGCAATATAAACAGGTACAGAGAAAGGGAGGGATAATTTTAGGACGAGAACCTCGTATGCTTTAGGAACAGACGTGGAAAGGATTTTGGTGAATTGAATTTTTGAGGAGACATAGATAGCCACACCACCTCTGTCTTGCAGGCATATAGTGACTCCTGGAATAGAGAGGGTGTGATAGCTCACTTTGGTATTTAACCATGTTTCAGAGAGCATGATAATGTCAAGGGCAAGAGAGAGAGACAGCTAGTGGTTGGAAAAGGTCTAATTTAGGGAGAAGACTATGAATACTTAGGTGTAGTATTTTTAATCCATGGGGTAGGGCAATGGGGTTAGACAGTGATAGGTCAGCAGTAATACGTATGGATAGACACTTAGAAACATAGAAGTTGATGGCAGATAAGGACCACAAGGCCCATCCAGTCTGCCCATTTTTTCTACCTTATGAATGTGTCATCGGCCTTTACCCTGTCAATGGCCTATCTATTCATACTCATCTGTATTGCTCCCTTATGCCTATCCCATGCCTGTTTGAAGCCCTGCACTATATTCATATCCAGTACTTTCTGGGGTAGGCTGTTCCACGCATCCACCACCCTTTCTGTGACAAAGAACTTCCTCACATTACCCCTTAATTAGCTTCCCTCTAATCTCATGCTGTCCTCTTGTCCTGCTATTTTTCTTCTATTGAAACATGTTAGACTCTTCCACCTTGTTAATGCCCTTAAGATGTTTGAATGTTTTGATCATATCACATCTCTCCCTCCTTTGCTCTATGGTACATATATTGAGATCAGTTAATCTGTCCTCATATGTTTTCTGATGTAGTCCCTGCACCAGTTTGGATTCCCTTCTCTGGACTGCCTCCATTTTTTTAATGTCCTTTTTATTTATCTATTTTATTTATTTATCATTTCTAGGATTACAAATACCTTTGAGCCTTGGCTGTTTTACAAAGGTTCCACGTCAGAGAAATACAAATTATGGGGAACATCAAGACAGACATTACAACAATGTGGACTTTTCAAACAGAGTACAGATTAATACAATTCAAGGATAGCATTGTAAGCAAGGCAGCCAGCGGCATTTGTCAGAGAAAACAGATAACAGATAAGAAGTGCCAGAGTCATAGGGAGAGAAAAGGGGGGGGGGAGAAGGAATGTAGGAAGGGTGGGGAGAGGGTGAAAAGTGCAGCATTGGGTATACCAAGATGTGAGGGTAGACTCCAGTGGGGGTGGGCCACTACAGCAGGCAGGGAAGTGGAGAAACAAGGTTAAGTTGGGCAGTCGCAGAAGCTGTTGGTAGTGAGATAGTCCCAGAGCCTAGTTTTAAACATACCAATTGTTGGGGCAGTGATCAGTGTGGGAGACACTAGCCACCAGGGAAAGCTATTTATTACATATTGGGCCTGTAATCAGTGTGAAGTGGGGAAACATTAGACACCCTGGAAAACTATGTATTACCTATCGGGCAGGTGATCATGGAGAGGGAGGAACACTGGCATCATGGACACAGGGCTGCCTATAGGGCAGGGACTGGGAGGACTGCAGTAAACTCTGGCACAGCCTATGTAAATTCACCCATAATGGGCATGCAAGTGGCCACATAGTGTCTTGCATGCCCAATGGGCTAATTTGCATGGCTGCTTTTGTGAAATGGAAATAGTGCACCTACACTATTCATTGCAGGACCATTCTCCTGGCTGCAGGTCAGGGTGGCGCTAGTGGGGTAGCACTAGAAGTACTGTGATTACTACTGTCTTGACCTTGCCCTATTCACAACTGGAAAGTGCAGTGCACTAGCTGACTGTGAACAGCAACATTTGACACATAGGTAACCCAAAAACTCAATGCAAACTTTTGTGTTGTGCTTTGTGACTTTTTGTTAATCCATCCCCGGATCTTTTTGCCATGAGTCTTGGAGTTTAGAAAGAGTTCTGATTATTCTCACTGACTAGACTCCAAATTTTCCCTATCTGTTTTATTTCTCACAGCAAAGATAATTTTAATGTTTCCAGTTTTGTTTAATTAATTTTGTCAGCAATATCTAGGTTCTTTTCTGATAATTTCCCTTATTTGTAAAAACAGAAATAGGTACTGCAGTTTCCAGAAGAAAGATTATATATTTTTTTAGCTCCATACAAGACATTAAATTGGACTAACTGTAGTGATCTAGTAATTCTGTCATTCCTTTTGTGATTCACACTTTTAGATACAGACTGCCTGATAATCTGGATATATTATTATAATTTTGTATTGGGCAGAACTGAGATCTTTGTTTCAGTAGCTAGTGACTTCTAAATGAAGTGCCAGAATTTTACAAATACTTTGAGAATTTAGGAGGTTGTGTTTGATCTGTGTGAGCATTAGTGAACAGGGCATTTTTTACGTGATCCAAAATGGAATCTTTGCTGTCTAATGGAACCAAGCAAACAATTGTTCCACCTGTGTAGCGATGTAATAAAGATACAGGTTTGGTAAACCTAATCCTGTTTTTTCCACAGGTAAATATAATGTCTCCAGTTTAACTCTTCAGGTGTTATTTTTCCATATAAATTTAAGAACATCTTTTTGGGAAGGGACTGAACAGAAATAAAAAGTGTGGCAGGATGTTCACTTTAATAATATTATCTCTTCCTGTAGGTGACAGTGATAATGCTATCTGTTTTTTTAGATCTCAAGGATACTGAGTCTAATAAGGGGGCTAAATTCCTTTTATATAGTTTCCTTTATTTTAGATTTTTACTGCTAAGCATTTAAAGTTGGAAACATAATGACCACATCTTTATCTAATTACTGGATTAAGTTAAGAATATTTACCTGGTTATTTTTTATGCTGAGATTTCTGTAAATTTAGCTATTTGGTCAAATAGTGGAGGAAAAGCTATTTTAATGTTACTGATATAAAGTAGCACATTGTCTGTGTAAGGCATATATTATGTGTTTTGATTGGTTGTGCTGAAAACCCATATACTTTATACAGCAAACAGAAGAGACAGAGGGCAGTCCAGACAGTTCATTTAGATAATTTAAAGGAGTCAAAATTGAGAAAGTTTGTTCTTATTTATGCTCTAGGTGTATGGTATATAATTTTTAACCATTCCCGAAATGTGTTACCTTTTCCGACTTTTGAAAGAACCTCAAATAAAAGGTGCCAGGAGACTCTGTGAAAAGCCTTCTCTGCAGGTTGGTCAACAGTTCAATAATATTTAATGTGTGCCTAATAGTCTGTGCTATCCTCCTTCATTGTGTGAAGCCCATTTGATCTTGATGTATGATTTCAGGGATATTGTTTTTTAGGGCCCAGATATTCAAACTGGGCCATTCTGAGGCGCAAGCCCCTACGCTGCTCAAAATAGTTGTACAGGGGTGTGGCCAGGGCGATATTCAAAGGAGTTGCGCTATTGAGCAACTCCTTTGAATTTCACCCCCCAGCCACAGCCACTGTGCATGGCGCAGTGGAACTTGCGCCACCGCAAGTTGCCAGAGTTGAGCATTAAACTTGCGGTGGCACAAGTACCATTGCGCCATCTTTATATTTACGATATTCAAAAGGTGACATGCAAATGGGGCCATAATTTATGCAAGGTGTGGGGGGGCAATTTGCATATATTTATGGACCAATTTGCATGCCATTAGCATGCAGGTGCCCCGATCCCCGAGGACTTGCGCCTGGCCGCCCTGCCAGGCAGCAGCCCTCGGGGACCAATGCACCCTGCAGCCCGATCACGGGCAGTATGTGTGTATACACTCCCCACCCCCACACATCTCCCAATGCCCGATCGCGGGCAGAAAGTATCATGAAACCCCCCCCCACACATCTCCTGATGCCTGATCGCGGGCAGAAAGTATCATGAAACCCCACACATCTCCGATGCCCGATCGTGGGCAGAGCGTGAAACAACCCCAGTGCCCGATCGCGGGCAGAATGTAAAAAGCCCCCAACCCGAATATCTCCCCTGGTGGTCCAGTGGACCGTAATGCCTGATCGCGGGCAGAATGTCAAGTTACAACCCTCACCCCTCCCAAACATCTCCTGGTGTCTAGTGTCCCCCCACCCCACCCACCCGCAAGCCCCTCCACCCGCTCCCCGGCGGCGGCGGGCAGCAGCATCCACCGCCTGCCGCCGCTTCCGCCGACTGACTGTCTGGTAGGGCTGCATGCCTGTTGGTGCAGGCTAGCCAATGGCGTAGCTTCATACGCACATGACAGTACAGATTTGTGAATGATGTCATTCAAAATCTGGACTGTCATGTACGGTAAGGGCTGCACGCCATTGGCTGTAGCTCTGCACCACTGGGCGGCAGCCCCACCGACAGTCAGTCGGCGGGCGGCGGGCAGCAGGCAGGTGGATGCTGCCGCCCGCCGTCGGGGAGCGGGTGGAGGGGCTTTGTGGGTGGGTGGGTGGGGGACACTAGACACCAGGGAGATGTTTGGGGGGTTGTAACTTGACATTCTGCCTGCGTGATCAAGGCATTACGTCCACTGACCACCAGGGAGATATTTTGGTTGGGGGGCTTTTTACATTCTGCCCGCGATCGGGCACTGGGGGAGGGGTTGTTTCAATGCTCTGCCCGCGATCGGCATCGGGAGATGTGTGGGGGTTCATGATACTTTCTGCCCACGATCGGGCATTGGAGATGTGGGGGTTGTTTTTACGCTCTGCCCGCGATCGGGCTGGTGGGGGCACAGGGACTGAGTTGGGGGCCAGCCACGGGTGGCAGCTGCTGTGTTGCGCCTGCACACAGCAGCTCACCTGTGGTGGCCCTCAACTTGATCCTTTTTTTTTTGGCTCAAGGTTGTGCAGGCGCAGGTTGGGGGTTGTGCATGCACAACTCTGCACAACCCGACTGAATATCGGGTTGCGCAGTTTATGCATGGTTCCTCCCCCTCCTGTTGAGCATGCATTCATTTGCATTGTGCTTTTGCTCAACCTGTTTTCAGTGGCGCAACTGCCTCCTGCTTAATATCGCAGAATGGCACAATGTAGGACTTGCGCATGCACAACCCTGTTGCGCATGGCGCAACCCTTTTGAATATCTGGGCCTAGGTGTTTAGCTAAGATTTTGATGAAAATGTTACAATCATTATTTAAAAGAGCAACTGGCTTGTAAGAGACACCTAAAATAGATGATTTATCTGGTTTACGATTGAGAGTCATAAAAGCTTCCTTGAAACAGAATGGTAATGGTTTTCTTAAGTTATAACACAATGTTTACTGAGGAGTAGATAGGTATACAAACTCATAAAATTCCATTGTTAAGCCATCTCGACCAAGTGATTTCAAAGTTGGTGTTGATTAAACAATATCTACTATCTCTTTACTGAAAACTTCCTTGTCCAGCATAGCTTGATCTTCCTGGAGAATATATGGGAGCTTAATTTAGTCCAAAGATTCTTTCAATTTGTATCATTCTAAAGGTGACTCAGTAGAATACAATTTTTCAAAAAGTATTTTGAATGTTTCACTAACCTGTTTAGGATCATTTTGTGTTTTTCCTTCAGCTGATTGAATTTCATTGATAGTAATATTGGCCTTTTTGCATTAAAGCTGATAGGGTAGTAATCTATCTGGTTTGCTGCCCAGGAAATACTATTTGGCTTATGCTTGTGTCAGAGTTGCTTGTGTTTGAATTTCTAATATTTCATTGCACTTGTCTCTTAATGCTAGTATTTCCATTGGTTCTAGTTGAAAACTGCTAAGCTATATAAGCATGGTTCCACACAGCACAGGCAAAACAGCACCAGGAAATAAAAGCAAAGAAAAACTAAGCACTCATCCCACTATAGTACCTATGTCACAATCAATGTGGGGGGATATGCCCCAATACCCACCATGCAGGGGGCTTCAACCCCGCACCCCCCCAATATATATAATCAACTCCGGGGGGTGAAAACTCAGGGGACTGGGAAAACGTTGGGATGGGGTGGATTTTCTATTTCACACAAAAGTTGGGGGGGACAGGCAAGGGACAGGCACAACATGGAAACAGTCACAAGACAAAAAAACAAATGCAGACATACAACAATGAAAAAAATATACACATGCACACTGCAGGGCTCAGGCTAGAACTCCTGTCACCTTGACAGTGCACTGTCTCTCAGTACCTGTAACTCTAACCACTGAGCTATGAGGGCAGTGCAGAGCACCACCCAATAGCCGTGGACTTAGATTGGTTGGCAGGACTGAACACAGCAACAGGTACAGCGCTGTAATGTCCAGCACGATAGTTTAGCTGTAGCTTTGTTCACTCATGCTCTTTTCTCTGCACGGTTTTTACCACACTCATATTGATTGGCAGTTTTGACCAGCTACTGTTGCCATTAGAGCTTGATTTGATTCTGATCTGATATAATTTTCTTCAACAGTTGCCAATTCAGCTTCAAGGGCGTTAAAACCCTTTGAGTGAGCTTTGAATTTTTTGGCTACGTAGGCTATTATCTGTCCCATCAGGTAGGCATTAAGGCTATGCCATACTATGTTATGGTTTGCATCTTCTGTTTTATTTATGGTTATGAAGTCAATAATTTTGGTTTTAATCATTCTTACAACATTTTTATCTCAGAGGAGTGATGGATCTAATTTGTTTCCAAACTTTGTCCATTCTATTATTATCAGAAATTTCAATTGTAAATATCAGTGAAGCATGGTAAATAAATTGACCCATAATTGATTTCTTTATCCTTTTGTAAAATGTTTTTACAGATCAAACAGCTATATATTCTATCAATCAAAACTTTATTTTTAAAAAGCGCCTTTCAAAAACCAAGGCGCTTTTACAACAGATCAATACATAAAATTAAAACAACATCATAAAATCAATCAATAAATATATTTAAAAATCTGAATATGCCAGACTAAACAAATACATTGTGGACAGGTGAATAAAATAAGAGCTTTCTGTGTTTGGATATAGTTCACGGAATGTATATGTTAGGTTAAGATCTTGAATAAATTGTTTTAAACTGGCTACTGCTTTTTTTTTTCATCTGAAAGCCCAAAGACCTATCTGGGGGCAACACAGTTTAACTGAAGTCTCCGGCAATTATATACTGTACAGTTCATATTAAAATTATTGTGCAGCCAGTTTACAACACATTCTTTTATTGTGGTTGCAGTAAGCTGCCAACTAGTATTTTTTCCCTTCAGCTGTAGAATCTGTCTTTTTAACAGAAAGTAGTCAGGAAACTTGTTCAAAACTCAGTAGAAACCAGCTATCAGTTAGATACAGGTGATTAGGAGAATTTCAATGCAGAACTTTAACAGCTCAAATATTAACTAGCTGTTAACTAGTTGAATAATAGGTTTAATGTTAACTGTACTATATAGAGCTGGTGATTTTAAGAGATTTAAGAAAACGTTTAAAGAAAATTGTGATCATTATAGTTAGGAGCATAAATATTGGCCATGGTAAAAATCTGAGATCCTTGTTTTACTTAAATGATCAAATATTTCTCTCAAAGGTCAATAACAGAATCTTTATTTACATAGTTTTTTCTTGAAAAGTATGGCTACATCCCATTAAGAGGAAGTGTGTGGGGCATGTAGTTCTTTTGCATTAAAGAAGTTAAAAACACATTTAAAATTTGCTTCAGAAAATGTGACTCATGAAGAAATAAACATTAACCTTTAACTTTATCACCACAATATGTCACCACTTTCTTATTTTAACCGTATGCTTCGCCCATTCACATTCCATAAAATACATTTTATAGTCTTCTCTCATTTTGGGTTATCAAATACAGAGCACAAGTCCTTCACACTGTCATACTGTTTCCACCAAAACAAGAAATTTGCATTTATATGTAAGCCCCCTAATGGAAGCTTAACATTGTTGGGTCCCATGGTGAGCTGCCTGGCCTCTGATACCCCTTTTGGCCAGTGGGGTACTAGGAGGGCCAGAAGCTATAAATTGGGGATTTTGGCACCAGAGCAGAGGATGGAAGAAGCACTCACTTCATACAGGCAGTATGGCCTGTTTTCAGCTGGATGGCTGACATTTGGGATCAGGATGGGGTGTTTGCCACCCTGGCCCACCGCCTTCAGATTTGGCTTGGAGCATCATGCTCATTAGCTGGGACCAGTGGAAGCCAGAGAGAGCCAGTTGTACTATCAGAGACCTCGCAGCCACTTTTGCAAAGCCAGGGCTCAGGGAGTTTGGATGCCTGCCTAGTGATTCCCTGGTAATGAGGCAGAACAGCAGGGAGGAGGCTCCAGGGTAGGCCTGATGGATCGAGGCCCTGGGCACAGGTCAGTAGTGGCAGCCCAATCTTGTGGAGAGGCAGCAATGGCAGCCTGCTTCCCAGTCCTGGGGATCTCAGCACATATGGTGTGCAATGCTAGCCCTCAGTTGGCCCAGTCACATAGTAGCATGAGACTGCCTGATGAGCTTCGGCTGTGGGGTGTTCATTGGCTGGAGGCCAGCCCACATACAGCAAGGGTGTGAGCTGGGAAGGAGCTGCAGCCTGTTAGTAGAGTCTGAAGGATGCCTGTTCCATGGGAGGACTTCAGGAGGTAGTGTTTCAGCCTTATTTGATTGTGTGAAAAGCTTGCAGTTACCAGTTGGATTGAAAATTTCTTCACAGAACGGGTGGTGGACAAGTGGAACACCCTGCCAGAGGAAGTGGTGGGGGCTGAAACAATCACGGGATTTAAGAATGCATGGGATAGACATAAAGGAATTCTGGAGGTCAGGGGTAAGGGGCAACAGACTTCTAGGAAAACAAATTGAACTTACAAGCTCAAATGGGCAGACTGGGTGGGCCATAGGCCCTTATCTGCTGACACTGTCTATGTATCTATGTATGTATCTATGGTTTTGGCCATGTAAAACAGTACTGTCCATTTGAATGATCTTTGCCCTCCCCACCCCACCCCCCTCACACACACTCCATGGAGTGGCTATTATTTTATCTACAAGTAAATCAGTTTTAGCTTTCTTAAAGCCTATGTGGACATAGGATTCCTTCAAAAGTTGTTGCTGTTGTACTGCATGACCAAGGTTTGCCCTCCCAGCTGCTGCACCCGCAGTGAAGAGACAGCCTGCATGTCCACACTATCCAGTGTAAACTCAGGTAAATGAGCTAAAATTTTCTGGACTGTATTCATGACTGTACAGTGCCCCCCTCCCCCTTTACCACCTGGAATTCCCCTAGACCACAGAAGGGGGGCATACAATGTGAGGGCTCATCTGGGATCATGTATTTCGGGTGCAGAGGATTTACCTGGACTACAAATTTGGGAGTGCCAGCACTGGGGAACTGTTGAAGAGATGAAAGAAGGAGTTCTGGTTTGTGAGCCCCATCATCTTGAACTGTGAACATTTGCATCTTTTGGGAAGCAGCAACATGTGGAAAACCATGAGATGTCTGAGTGTTTAAGTTCAAGTTTATTTCATCAGGAAAACTCCACTAAGCATGCTGATTTACAAGGAGGTCCTGCATATGACAATGTGAGACATAAGCAGCAGGGTACAATAACAAGAACAAACACGCATTTGTCAATGCCGAACGTTCGCATGCAGGTATTTGCAGTGGTGTTTGGCACGTATGGTGCTTTACCCTAATGCCCTGTGCGATTGCTGGTATTTGCACAATAAAATTTCAGCATGACCTTTTTGTTACCCCCATTGTGCGCTACATAGGCGGAAACACGTTTTGGGCAGGATGTGAAAAATGACAGCTGTACTGCTCATAAGGAAGTGTGGTAAAATGGCAATGTTGAAAATCTGGAGTGGAAATATTGAAAATTCGCAAACCTATGAGCGTGCGTGGGAACTGTGCAAGCACACGCTCATAAAACAGTCATTGTTAGGAATTTTTTCACCAAATTTTCAACATTGACATTTTAAAACCTCTGCTAATGAACAGTGTCACTGTGATTTTCTTACTGTGTCCCATACATTGATTTCGCACACCGACTGCGCCATTGTGCACTACATGGGTGGAAACATGTTTTGGGCAGGATGTGAAAAATAACAGCTGTACTGCTCATAAGGAGGTGTGGTAAAATGGCAATGTTGAAAATCTGGAGTGAAAATATTGAAAATTCGCAAACTTACGAGCGTGCATAGGAACTGCACAATGCACTCTCGTAAAACAGATATTTTTAGGAATTTGTTCACCAGATTTTCAACAAAGCCATTTTAAGATCTCTGCTCATGAACAGTGACACTGTGATTTTCTTAATGTGTCCCATACACTGAGTTCGCAGAGCGACCGTGTAATTGTGCACTACATGGGCAGAAACACATTTTGGGCAGGATGTGAAAAATGACAGCTGTACTGCTCATGAGGAGGTGTGGTAAAATGGCAATGTTGAAAATCTGGAGTGCAAATATTGAAGATTATGAAATGTACAGCGTCGCGTGAACTGCGCATAGCATACTCGTCAAACAGTCATTTTAGGAATTTTTCACAAAATTTTCAACATAGTCATTTAAGACCTCTGCTCATGAACAGTGTCACTGTGATTTTCTTAATGTGTCCCATACGTTGATTTCACACACTGAATGCGCCATTGTGCGCTACATGGGCGGAAACACATTTTGCGCAGGATGTGAAAAATGACAGCTGTACTACTCATAAGAAGGTGTGGTAAAATGGCAATGTTGAAAATCTGGAGTGGAAATATTGAAAATTCGCAAACCTATGAGCGTGCGTAGGAACTGCGCAACGGACGCTCATAAACAGTCATTTTTAGGAATTTTTTCACCAAATTTTCAACATAGCCATTTTAAGACCTCTGCTAATGAACAGTGTCACTGAGATTTTCTTAATGTGCCCCATACATTGATTTTGCACACCAACTGTGCCATTGTGTGCTACATAGGCGAGGCACACGTTTTGCGCAGGATGTGAAAAATGACAGCTGTACTGCTCATAAGGAGGTATGGTAAAATGGCAATGTTGAAAATCTGGAGTGAAAATATTGAAAATTCGAGAACTTATGAGCCTGCATAGGAACTGCACAATGCACGCTCGTAAAACAGTCATTTTTTGGAATGTTTGGACCAAATTTTCAACCTCGGGTTTTTGGGACTCCTTCTCATGAATGATGTCACTGTCATGGCATTATTCGGGCCTGATGGGTGATTTTGTGCAGTGACTGTGAAATCACCCTTCAGGCCTGAATAATGCCATGACAGTGACATCATTCATGAGAAGGGGTCCCAAAAACCCCATGTTGAAAATTTGGTGCAAAATTCCAAAAAATGCCTGAATATGCAATAAAGTTGAAACCCCCTATCTAGCCCATTATACAGCTTACGCCATTTCCTCAGTTCGCGGTCAGCTTTGAAGAGCAGCGTGTTCCCGGTCCACGAAGATCGGCCGCACGAGCTCCGGAGGTAAGTATGGGGTGGGGGGTGGGGAGGCAGGGTGTGCAGTGGGTGGGTGCGGGTTGTGGGAGGGTGGGGAGACTGCGTGGGACCGTTTTACTTTACAGGTTGTTTTTTTTAAATTGAAGACATGGGACTTTGCCACGCTGGGGTGGGCTCCCAGCGTGGCACAATGGCTGGGGTGGCGAGGCCGGCGGGGGGATTGGCACCCGTGGCAAACAATGGATGTTTGCCACGCTGGGGTGGGCTCCAGCATGGCAGAAGGATGGCTTGGGGGGCCGTGGAGCCGACGGGGATTGGGCACCCCACCGGCAACAACGCGGAGGTTTGCCACACTGGGTGGCCTCCAGCGTGGCAGCAAGGTTTGGGGGTGGCATGATGCGGGGGTGGCGTGATGTGGGGGCGTGGCGGTGCTCTGGCATGACAGTGGTGGTTTCTTTGGCGAAGACCACAGCTGTCACTACTACCTTCACCCATTGGTGCAGGACTGCCACACCTGCTCAACTGAGCAGCGAATTTAATGGGAGAGGCACACCTCCAAAGTGTGCTACTCTCCCAAAACGTTCCTTGTACATGCGCGCAAGCGAACGTAAAAGGACAATGAACAATACCGAAAAAACATGATGGATTATAGCAAGCAATATTTTACAGGGAATAAACCATCACAACTGATTGTCAGATGTATACAGCTAGGGTTAAGGATGGTTGGTGAATGGGAGGGGGGATGGGAGATAGAAGTGCTAGTTGTTAGCAATGTTGCCATTGGAGATGGGGTATATTAACTAGTATGACAGTGGCAGATCTCCTTAAGTGCTTTACCCTTTAAAGATTTGAAAATGTTAAGAGAGACTAGATTTGAGGGCATAAGGGAGGATTTCAGTTTGTTCCAGATGAGAGGGATAGCATAGCTTATGGCAGCTTTACCAAAGTGAGTGTGGAATTTTGGCATGTATAATGAAATAATGATGTTTTTCCTCACAGAGTAGCAGCTATGGAAACGATGGAGCAGGGTCAAAATATAGTGAGGGAGTTTAGGTGTCAGCATGGCTCAGTTGGTAGGGGGGTTCTCATCCGACACTGGGATTGGACTTGCACCTAAAAATTTCTGGCATCCTACTGCAGTATTAGGGGGGTGCTGTACTGCTGGGGTGTGCTGTCCTTCAGATGAGACGTTAAACTGAGGTCCCTTCTACCCATCCTGGTGTTATCCTGGTGGGTGTCCTGGTGGAAGTAAAAGAACCCAGAGCACTCTTCACAAAGAGCAGGGACATTCCTGGTGTCCTGGCCAACATTCCCCTTCCCATAAACTGGTTCATGCAATTATCCAGGCTGTGTGTGGGTGATGATGTGCGATGTGGCTGTCACTATTTATTCAGTTACTTCACTACCAGTCTAGCATTGCTTGTGAAGTGCTTTAGGGTACACTGTGTATGAAAAGTGCTATATAAATGCTGATTCTTCTTAATATTATTTAGCAGTGATTTATAGGCCCCATGTGCAACTATGGAACATCCTTCTGGTGTACAGGTACATCCAACCCATTGTTGTATATAGGTCACAATGATGGGTTCTTGTAGTAAAACAAATAGCGCAGGGTGCTTGTAATAAACCGAATAGCATGGTGGAACAGCACATCCAGCCTGCGAAGATAAAGAGCTGTGCAGCTACTGAATATTATATCCATGCTGTCAATGAGGGGAAGGACGGTGGCTTGAACAAGCTTTTTCCTTACATCCATGGGGAAGAGAGATTTAGTTCTGCAACATAAACCTAATTTAGTTTTTAGTTTCTTCATTAAGGATTCAATAATTGCCATGAAGGAGAGGTTATTGTTGAGCAAAACTCCTAGGTATTTGAATTTGTCTACCCCCTCATGTGTGTCACCTAACAAGGTTGTGATGAGTGGAGGAGTACCATGTTTGAGTAGCATGGTTGATGATTGTGGAGGCAGGAAGAACATTGCTTTTGTTTTGCATTTATAGTAAATTAGACCGAGGCAGTCTGGTTAAAGTCGGATTCAAGTTCAATGCCAACTTCTGATAGGGAGGGTTTCAAGATGTAGAGGACAGTGTCATCTGTGAAGAAATGCAGATTGGAGTTGTGGATACCGTCACTTAAGGAGTTTATGTCGATAGAAAATAGTAAGGGGTCTAAGATGGGAGCCCTGGGGACTCCTCTTGTAAGTGGTAGCAGTGAGGACAGGAGCCCATCAGCTTTGATGCATTGGAGTCTTCCTGACAGATAGCTATAGAACCAGTTAACGGATAGGTTATTTAGGCTGTTGGTTTTAAGTTTGGTTAGGAGAAGGTCGAGGTCTAACATGTCAAAAGCTTTGCTTAAATTGAGGAAGACTGCTCCAGTAGATTGTTTGTTGTCTACTGCAGTAAACCAGTCATCTTAACCAAGGCCAAAACTATGCTGTGGTTTTGCCTGAAACCAGATTGCAGTGGGTTAATTAAATTTGAGGATTCAAGGTAATCCCTTAGATGAGTGTTAACTAGTTTCTCCAAACGTTTAGATAACACAGGGAGTATGGAAATGGCCTGTAATTGTTAAGGTCACATACTAACATACTGTTTGCCAGCAGATTTGGCCCTACGGTCTATCGAGTCTGCTCGAACCTTAGATCCTTAGTTGGGTGCCGAGGCCCTCCCATCCCTTGTGCTCCAGAAACCCCTATCATCCATCCCCACCCCCCTGGGACAGGCCATCATCTGATACATCCACTTTCTGTGTCTGTCCCACCCTCTCTTGAAGCCCTCCACTGTGGATCTCTGAACCAGCTCGCCAGGCAGTGCATTCCAAGGGTCCACCACCCTCTCAGTGAAAAACCTCCTCCTCTTTCCCCCTCACCCTTCCACCTTCCAGCTTCAAACTATGCCCTCTGGTGATACCTCCCTGCTTTAGTCTAAAGATCCCTTCCATGTTTACCCTATTTATTCCCTTGAGGTACTTGAAGACCTCAATCATGTCCCCCCTGTCTCTCCTCTCCTCTCCTCTCCTCCAATGAAAACAGGCAGAGCTCCTCAAGTCTGTCCTCATACGTCAAATCGCCTAGCCCTCGTATCATCTTAGTTGCCCTCCTCTGTACCTTCTCCAGGAGCTGTATGTCCCTCTTCAAGTGTGGTCTCCAGTACTGTACACAGTACTCAAGGTGTGGTCTAACCAGTCCATTGTACAGCGGCAGAATCACTTCCTTGCTCCTAGAGGTGATCCCCCTTACGATGCATCCCAACATCCTGTTTGCCTTGCTAGCCGCTCTCCTGCACTGCTCAGAGTTATTCATACATGCATCCACCATGACCCCTAGGTCTTTTTCCCCTATTGAGGCCTCCAGCGCCTCCCCTCCCAGGGTGTACCTGTGTTTAGGGTTTCCCCGACCAAGATGCAACACCTTGCACTTGGTGATATTGAAATTTAATTTCCATGTGTGAGCCCAGCTTTCCAGGGTGTCCAGGTCTCCTTGCAGGGCCAACCTTCCCTCTTCTCCCTCAACTACTGCTCCCATCTTGGAGTCATCCATGAAGAGACTCATTTCACACCCTATACCCTCCCTGATGTCCGATATGTATGCATTAAACAGGATCGGACCCAGGACCGAGCCCTGCGGTACCCCACTACCAACCTCTCTAGGGTTCAAGAGCTCCCACAGACCACTACTCTCTGGTGCATCCAGCTAGCCAGTTTTCAATCCATCTGACCATCAAAGGCCTACTCCTAACCCCATCAGTTTCTCCACCAGACCATTGTGGAGGACAGAGTCAAATGCCTTGCTGAAGTCCAAGAATAATACATCCACAGGCTTTCCCCTGTCCAGTTCTGATGTTACCCATTCGTAGAACTCCACAAGATTGGTTTGACATGATCTACCTGGCACAAACCCATGTTGCCGACTATCCAGACCTCCCACCTCCTCCAAGTACACCCCCAATCATTCCTTTAGTATACTCTCCATTAATTTTCCCACCACCGAGGTCAAACTGATGGGTCTATAGTTACCTGGCATTTCCCTCGACCCCCCTTTATGGATTGGCACCACATGTGCCACTCGCCAATCCCTAGGTACCCTCCCTGTCTCAAGTGACCTGTTGAAGAGCTCTGGGTCACCAGATTTAAACAGGGGCAGTATGTGTGCTGTTTTGCAAGTGGTAGGGAATGTACTGGTAACAATGGACATATTGAACAGGTGAGCAACTGGAATGGTTAAAGTGTAATATCCTAACTTAAGGAATATGGAGTCTATGCCATCTGCACCGGCGCTCTTTTTGGCATCTAGTTTTATTAGTAGTTCTTTGACTTGTTTAAAGCATATGGGACAAGGAGAGAAGGTTCCCTGATTTTGCAGATCAGCATAAGCATATTTTATGAGGGAGCAACTTGAGATTTTTGAAGCTGGTAAGGAGTCGCAAGCTAGACCTGCTGTCACGAAATGGCTGTTTAGTTGTTCAAGAATTGTGCATTGATCAGAGGTTGTGCCACCCTGAAGGTTAATTTTGGTCAGGATAGCGGGAGGGGGGGGCTCTATGGCCTTCTACTGATTTAATAGTTTGTCACAATGCTGCTGGGTTGCACTTTGCACCTTTGAGAGCATTCACATAATGACTGACTTTAGCCATTCTGATAAGTACCATGCAGGCACTGCATGAAACTCTAAAGGCTATCCAATATTCAGGAGCTTTGGTTCATCTAACTGAAGCCCAGAGTTTGTCCTGCTGAGCTAGAGCTGTTTTGAGTTCACCAGTGAACCAGGGGTATGAGGCTTTTTTCACTCTGCATTTTATGAAAGGGGTGTGCTTGTTTATAAGGTTTAAGATAGTTAAGTTGAAAATGTCAATGGCCTCATTAACTGAGGTTGCCAAACAGAAATGCTGCCACTTAACGTTATTAAGTTCAGACAGATTTGTCTCTAGGTTGAATTTGTGAAAGCTACATTTGGTGATGAATTTGGAGCATGAAATATGTTTTGTCGGATTTCTTATGTAGACAACAATGTTCTGATCACTTACATAATTATGAAATACTGCTGTATGTGAAATTGTGTGTGGCCTGTTTGTAAAGACAAGATCAACTAAGGTGCTACTGGCTTTATTTTTTACATTAGGTCCAGTTGACTCTGCGATTTACTGGGAGATGCCCAGTTCATCACACATATCTTTTAAATTATTGGATTTGGTGCTAAGCCAGTCTCAGTTGAGGTTCCCAAGAATTATAGACTAATTTGGGCTAGAGTCCATATGGTTTTGAAGGGTTGAGAGTAGTTCTTGTCCACTGTTGGCAGCCTTTAACAACCAGCTATGTTAATTGCCTCTACTGGAGACAGGGAAAGTTTGAGGACCAGGCATTCAAATTCCCTGTGTTTAGTAACAGCAAGCAGCTCAGTGGCTGTAAATTATGCGTTAACATAGATGACCAGTCCCCTTCCCCTGGTAGATCTGTCTTGCCTAAATGTATTAAACAGGCCTTTGATTGAATGTTTCTATCAGTGAGGTTGGACCATGGATTTAGAAGGTGGCATGGAAGGGGCTTAACCCATGGCTTTCAATTTCATAAAGATGGCATTTTAAAATCCTTCTCACAGCTTCAAGAGTAATATGCTCTCCCCCAGAATGACTTTTAAATATACTTACAAATCCGTCACTATTTAAACACAGTTATGGGTCTAGATAGTTCTTCTAGGCCATCCCTCCACTGTTCCCTTTATTGGTGCAGGTACAGGGAGAACTGTCCCCAAGACACCTGATATCATGTTTCTATAAAGCTATGACCTGTTCTCCAACTACTTTGATGGAAGGGGTTCAAACCAATTGCGAGGCAGAGTTGATGGTAGAGCTTACTCCAGAGGACTGGCTTAAGATCTGGCAAAGACAGCACAGAATAACTGGCTCATATAGATGGTGAGAGTTCAGGTGGAAGGTGGTGGTTAGATTCTTCTGAATTCCGCAAATCATAGCTAAATATATGTCAACAGGGGATTCCTCCTGCTGGAAACATTGTGGATATGAGGTATCCACACATGCGCACTTTTTTGTTTCTGCCCTGTGCTTTCTGACTCCTGGGGTAGAGTGGAAAGAATGCTAAAAGACATTTTTCCCACTTTGGGACGTCTCACACCAGAGACAGTGATATTGCTACAATTGCCCTGACAGGTGACGCAGAGACACCAGGCATACTTAATTAGTATTCTTCTCACAGCAGCGAAAAAAGTAATTACTAGAATGCAGCTTCAGCCACCACCCCCGATGATCAGGAGCTGGGAGTACACAATTTATGACATATACAGCATGGAGAGCATGATGGCCAAATTAAGGGGTAAGATTCCCATTCTTATGAATAGGTGGACTGCCTGGTTTACTTATATAGCCCAGTTTAGACCAGATTTTGTACTTCAGTAGAAAAACATAGAAGAACAGGCTGTAAAGTTCAGCCAGGCCGTTTCCACCAATTAGCTGGTACAGATATCCCAGCTTTACCCATTGTCTGATTGAGAGCCCTACCCTCCTGATCCTTTATATAGCAGGACAATTAGGATTTTCATTTTCCCCTCCTACGGCAATAACTTGCAGTGAGGTAATGCAACAGACAAACCTACATTGCTGATATTGTATACAACACTATGGTGAAAGGCAATAATTGTTATCTCATGTATTTATGATGTATGGTATTCATTTTTATACCACCAAACTTTAATAAAAATAAGCTTTCAAAGAAAATAAACATATTAAACAATGGTATTGCTATTTGTTGGTCAGAGAAGGAGCCCTTAAGCCATGTTTCTGTAATTACTAGGATGTCTGAGTTTGTGTGGATTGCCCATATTTTCACCATGTCAAGTTTTTTCTGGAGGCTACGCACATTGATTAACATCATTTTTAAGCTGGAATCAGATGCAAATGTGGATGGAGATGATAAGGTGGCAGTATGATCTGGGTTTATCTCAACATACCCCGAACATGTAGGGGCAGTATTATTATAAGTTTCCTTAGTCTATACCTCAAAAATATGTGTTGTTTCTTTACTGCGACAGTATTGTGATGCAGAGTCGCAGTGGAACCTTTCAAAGAGGGATAGTGGCAAAATGATAAGAATATATAAGCAAGAGAAATGGCCTTGAGAAATACTGGTTGCAACAGGGTGAGGGAGGATGCAAGTAATGTGGAAGAATCATCCCAAGTAGGGTGTGAATTGGTTGCGTAAACTGAATTCGGCATGGGATGAACAAATAACAAAATGCTGCCATGCATAGCATGGCAGTGCAGACCACTAGCAACTGCTTGGAGGATGATTGTGGGGGGGGAGAACTCCTGACTCACTGAACTGCCCTCATCACCCCTTGAGGTGTGGTAGCTGCTGTGCTAGGGTCTGGGAACTGGGGAGAAAAGAAGACAGAGGGTGAGTTAAATAGCTAGGCTTGAGGCAGGTTAATGGGGTTTAGCTTGGGGAGGAGGGTATGTTTCTCCAGTTTCAGCCCCAGTATTATTGTAGGGTCTGGCTACCTACATTTTCCTACCTCCAAATTAATACTGCTTCACAGAGCTAGCTGCTTAACCTATACCGAGCTATACACAAATCAGACACTTTGCCTTTAAACAGCTATATGAAATCTCAGCAAATTAGTGCTATGGGAAATACATAAATCTCAGGAAAGGACAGTTGGTGATTGGCTTGATTGGCTGGACCCTCGAGTAGAGAGTGTGGAGTGCTGCAGGAGTGGGCACCATTTTGCTGAGTGCCTAGGACAGTAGAGTACAGTGCCTTAAGTAAAACAGAGACTAAAGGGAGTTGGAACCTATTAAAACTTTTTTCCCTGTTTGAACTAGCATCTGTCAGTGGAAGAAATGGCTGAAGCTCCCGTGCCTTATGGACTGGATGTGATGGTGCTGTCATCATTGTTGTTGTGGCTAAGGAGCGTGGTACAGAAGACTAGATTCAACAACCAGTGTGCTGTCTGTGGTATGGCTGGAAATGATGTGTGATGCCTCCCTGTGCACCTGCAGTGCTTCTGCAGAGCTGTTCCATTGCTGCACTCACCATTCCAGACTTATATGCCCTCTTGGAGGTGGCCACACCCTTACTCCTCAGCTACCCCCGCATCTACTAGCATGGAGACTTGGGAGGATGTCGATCGAGTGGTCTCATAGATGGCTAAGGAGGAGAGGTGCAATAGACATCTGCTCAGCCCTGTGGATCCTACTTCCCCCTGTAGCAGAGGGGGAAGCCACAGTCAGGTGCTCATGCCCAAGGACAAAGCCCCTGTTATAGGTCCTGCATCAGCAGATAACTCTGATAAGGTGATAGAGGCCCCAACTGCCCCACTGGGAGACAAGCCTGAATTGGAGGTGGAGGACGTTAGATCTGAAAGAGACTCCAGCTATGAATCTGTGACCATCCCTGAGGCTGCCCCACCCATGCCAGGTGTTCCCCCAACTTTGTTTATCTTTGAGGACCCTATGTGGGGGAGAAACATTCCCAGGCCCTACCATTTCCCCTCATTCAGCTACCCAGATACTATCTCCCTGCTGGTGGTGGCCTCCAAAAACCACAAAAAGATCTGGACAGCCTGAGACCCTCTAACCCCAGGTACATGAAGTATACCTCAGGAAGTTATCTGCCAAAAGGAAAGCCCTCAGAACCTCTGTGTGCATTATCCCTGAGTGGACTCAGGTGGAGCAGTGGGTCCACAGGAGGATATGTAAGGAGTATTCTGGAGAAGAATACCCATATCTAAGTGAGAGGCTGTGAGATGTCTTCAAGGAATGGCGAGAGGAGTGGCTCTACCAAGAAGCCTTGGACAAGGTGAGGACCCATGGGGGCGCTGTGGAGCAGCATCATGGTGGCTGTTTTCTGAGAAAGCTCCATGCACTGTCAAATGAAACTCCTTGAAATCCATCTACTTTTTCAACTTGGCACTTGTTAACCGTGTCCGATATGTGTCTAAAACACTCCGGTGCAAGATGGGTCTGAAACAAAATGCCAAACATGCTTCACCAAGTTTGGAGGTCTTTTTTTGTCTTCTGCAAGCTCTTCAAAGAGCACAGGGCCAACCTCTGTAAGTGGTGCGGTGATGCCTGAACTGCCTTCCTCACAAATCCTGGCAATACTCACTAAAATTCAAGCCATAGGAGACAAAACCAACAAAAGGCTGGCTGCGGTAGAGGCTAAACTCACCAAAAATGATAATAAAAAACAAGAAAACTTGGTTGCTATCCAAGAACTCACAGCTATGAATACTCAGCAGACTGAATGCAATGCCACCTATGTGAGAGACTTTAACTTTCTTAAGGCCACAATTGAAATCCTGGAGAATATGCAGCGACAGGCCAATGTCTGGATAGCAGGCTTCCCTCCCCGATTTGCAGTGAAAGCAAAAATATTGTCTTCAGTCACCAGGCTGATCTTCCAAGACCTAAGATTGTCATCTCCTAATTCCCAAACTATGATCATAAATGTATTTGCCATCCCTCAGTGACCGGTTCCCCAAGGAGAGCCTGCACAGCAAACACTTACTACCATAGTTATGTCATCCTGTTAGGAGGCCCTTATTTCTCTGCTCCAGGCTGCTCGAGCTAGAGGGGATATTGTGTGGGAGGATAGCCAATTGGCTTTTTTCCCAGATCTGTTGGCCCAGACCCATGCCAGAAAGAAGCAACTTCAGATCACTAAGAAGGAACTATTAATACATGGCTTTGAGGCTCAACTTAATTATCCTGCTCGGCTGCAAGTGCATTATAAGTCCAAAACGCACATTTTCATGGATCCCGAGTAAGTGTCTACCTTTGCAACTAAACTAATTGGTGACCTGAATCCACCTAAAGTTATTTCGGATGATGACGGTTGAAGTATAATAGTCATGTCTGAGAGATGTTGCTTGCTGTGTCTGTCTTTGGGAACTGGGACATAAATTAACATGAACATGTTTGCTATCAGTTCATTAGTTAGGCAGGTGCATGATGCACTTCTCTTGTCTAATACCCCTACTTGCGGTGGAGCTCCTGGTGAAAATCAGACCATGCTTAAACCATGTTTTTAATGTGTTATGATTGAGTACGATCTTTCTTTTTAAGTGCATTCTCCTGTTTACTGCTCCAAGTGATAGTTCTGCCACAGAGTTCTGTTATGGCTCAGCGATATAGTGATAATACTGTTGGTGTGTAAGTACACATCACAACTTGTGAACGTTAATTAATTCCTGTTGCAAATCCTGTTTCCCCGCAGGACAGGATGCCTTGCCTTGCCTTATGTTGTGTGGAGGAAGAATAACTTAATTGAGACCAGACCATCAATGTAAATGCCTGTCTATATCTATGGACTTTTCTGCCCTCCCCAAGAAACTAGTTCTACTTGGGATCTGTTATGCTGGTTTCATAATCCTTTTCTTTTTCAGATTGTAGGTGAGAGAGAAATAGATCTACAGTGTAAACAGGTCAGACTTTACTCCTATAATTCTTAGCTGACAGTTCTCAATACTGCACGGACATACTGATCTGATATTTAATATAGACCTGGTTTAAACTATGCCTGCACATTCAGTCTGGAGGTCTCAGTCCTTATTTTATGTGGTATGGTATCTACTGTATGTAGATATAGTGCTCGTTATAGAAAAGTTTAACAGTACCACGGTATTTTCCTGCAACCGTGGAAACATTACTGCCGATTTACCGCTATTGTGGTAAAAAACCTAATGTTATCCAATGGAATTTTTACCGCAGTTGCTGGAAAATACTGTAGTACCATTAACCTTTCTATAACAACCACTATATAACTTGATAAATAAAAAGATAAAAAAAAAAAAGGTGAGGACCCACTGAAAGATCAGCCCCAACATCTGACTGCAGATCAACAGAGGGACATTAAACAAGATAAATCCATGTGTACATCCATGGTGTGGTCCAGCGTCTCACCATTCAAGACATTTGCTCAGATTCAAGATATAGAAGGCCTGCAGTCAAAGTATTATGTCATCAGTGAAAATACTTTTGGTGAGGAGGTTACAAAGCTGGATCTGAAGTATTACTACCCTTGTGGCCACACCCAGCAAGGCATGATGTAACATCCCAGTATAATACCTTACAGGACTGTAAGTAGCTGTGGGACCCCCCACCCCAGTTTCCAGAGACTTTTCCAAGTGGGCTGCAATGCCCACTGGTTTGCCCACTGGTGAGATTGACTCTTTTTCTGGTTTTCTTTAGAAGATATTTTTTTTTAAATGTGTTAAAGTAGATGTTTCCCTGTTTAACATGTTTACTCTCTTGTTATAGACAAGGAATCTCAATGCAAAAGCACTGAGGCAAGGGTTATCCCAAAGGGCATTGCTAACCCTTGCCTCAGTGTTTTTGCACTGAGGTTCTTTGTCTTTTAGCTTATTTTTTATTTTTTGGGGGGGAGGGGCTCACCATGACCCAAACCTGTAAGACCAACTTAAGGGTTGGTTCATTTCCCCTGGTGTGTGATACAGATGATGCACACTGATGAGTCCTGGGCAGGATGAAACACATGTCTGTGTCTTCTATTTGGATCCTTTGCAGATTGTGTGAGAGGCCCTTTGGCACCATGCATTCCTGCTTAAAGCTGAATCAGCCTAAAATTTCATGGTGATTTACATATACACCCCATGGTGCTTTGCATTATGGGGTTATGTGTGATTTTTTCATATCTTGTTAAAGAGGTGCATTGCTGTGGGTTGTCCTGTTCATCTTATGGACTTCCAAGTTTTGGACTTGTGAAAGACTTTTGGAAAAAAATTGTCTTGAGTTGCTGATTATTAGTTCAGTGAGTGAGTGAGGGTGTATGTGTGGGTGGGTGAATGAGTGTGTGCATGGTGTTGTCAGCTGTGTTTGGCAAGGGGGGGGTGGGGAAAAATATACTGCAGCCTGCTCAGGGGGACTGTTTGCATTGTGCATTGCTGTTTTATTACTGTAGACACCATCCTTTGGGTGCTGAAATGTTTTGTTGAAAATACATTCAAACACTGTTCCCTTACTTGTTAGACAGCAGTCACCAGTTGCAGCAACAAGTGTCTTTGATCGGAGAGTGAATCTTCACTATGTTGGCAGTTCAGGTGAGTGAGGGCATATGGAGGGGTCAATGGGGTGCAAGGAGATGTGTACACAGTGGGAGGTGGGGAAGGGTGCTAGGGGTGATCAGCACTGGACATTTTTTAGGGTAAAAAAGTACACTGAGGGATAGTTTTCTTATTTGCAGATTATCTAGTACATGGGAGGGTGGGTAACACTAACCACAAATGAAGTGTACAATTATCATAAATATGGGCATTGGAGGGTGAGGGGTGTCACTAGTCACCAGGGTTTACTATATGGGTACATGGGAGGTGAGGGTACCACTAACCAGAAATGAAGTGAACAATGGGCATCGGTGGGTGGGGGGTGCCATAGAAACCAGAGTTATAATTTATGAGGATATGGGAGGGTGGGGGTGCCAATAACCACCAATGCTTTAACTAAATAAATCCTTTTTTGGATTTGCCTGGTGTCAGCATGGCTCAGTTGGTAGCACATTCGCCTCGGGATCAGAAGGTTGTGGGTTCTCGCACCACACCAGGATTGGACTTGCACCTAAAAATCACTGGCATCCAAGTGCAGTATTGGGGGTGCTGTACTGCTGGGGTGTGCCATCCTTCAGATGAGATGTTAAAACTGAGGTCCCTTCTGCCCATCCTGGTGTTGTCCAGGTGAAAGTAAAAGAACCCAGGGCACTCTTTGCAAAGAGTAGGGAACATTCCCGGTGTCCTGGCCAACATTCCCCTTCCCACAAACTGGTTCATGCAATTATCCAGGCTGTGTGTGGGTGATGATGTGCGATATGGCTGCCACCACACATTCAGTCACTTCACTACCAGTCTAGCATTGCTTGTAAAGTGCTTTGGGATACTGTGTACGAAAAAGTGCTATATAAATGCTGATTATTCTTCTTTTTCACCAGCCAATTCCCTTTTTCATGATGACAAAAAAGGACTGGTGAAAAAGGAATTTAGTGAGTTGCAAAAAAGGATTTAAACAGGTTAAAAAAGCATTCACGGGTCATGGGAGCCATAAAAAATTACTAAGTGAAGCTCATCAGCTCCTGATGAGCAAGATGCATGTTTGGATGTCTAGGAAACACAGATAGTGCACACTGGGCATTGTGATGCTCATGAGTAAAAACAACAACTTCAGGATTAAAAGTTTAAAATGATTAGCTCTGTAGTACATGGAAGATAATCATCTTAAACTTTTATTTATGACAATGTTGTGACATCATGAACTTGTGATACTTAAGTGTGTCTGTTAGTGTGTAGCCTTCAGCCTTTGAGAAAGGACTTGGGTCTGAAATGCGTCAGGTGAGAGGCCAAGCTGGCTTTTTATTGTTTTATGTCATCCAGTTAATAAATATATGTTTATACTGCCTTTAGAGCCCTGGTGGTTTTTAATATGGTGAGTGAGTGCCCGAGTTCTTAAAATCCTGAAAATGTTTAGATGTCTATAAAAGACATCCCTGGGCAGAGTTATGACAGTGTGTTGTGTGAAAAAAGAGAAAACAAGATGGTGGCTCATGAAAAAGGATTTTTTCTGGTGAAAAAATATTGGCCCCTCATGAAAAAGGATCCTTTTTCATGAGACCAAAATCCTTTTTCATTCCATTCTGCTATCCTAGAAAGTAAAATTCCCATTGAAAATATGGTACTAGGACCTTAAAAATGAAATAACTTTGGAACGGATCGATATTTCTGCACCAAACAAGAGTAAGCCTGTTCTGTGATACAAACTCTTTCTACCATACACATTTCACACTAAAATTCCCCATCATCTGCATGCAAGGCGATGAGAAAAAAGTGCAAACAAGGGCACATTTTAAGGTTTTTGCACTATTCAGATCTCAGAATCCGCAAATCAAACCAGAACAAAACTCTGCATGTAAAGAGACCTACCCCCACGCGACAGTGCATGCCACATTTTGTGCAAATCTGTTGAACGGTTGCAAAGTTATTAAAGTGCAAAATTTGAGGTTTAACATTAAAGTGCCTACTCAACCCTAAATATAGGGGCATGACTGTGTCCCTATAATATGCATATTATAATTTTTGTAAATAGTTACTGGTGGTAGTATTTATCTTGTTGTGCATGGGGTAGTCAACTGCATCCAGGGAGTGGTGGTGCCAGGTTAATATTATTAGAAATGCAGTTCAGTGATGGTAACTGGCACCCACCTAAAGGCACACAGATGTCAGTTGCTCTAACAAGAACCAATATGAATGCACAGGATCCATCCAAATGAAGCCCTCAGCTTTAATATAAGGTGCTTTCAAACATCACAAAAGGACTGAATGAGCTGTCCTGGTGGTGCTGAGGGCTGAGGCACGGGATGTCTTACCTTGCACTGCACCCATGACCCATGTTCGGGAATGAGCTTGGATCACCGGGGGTTGATAGGGAGGAGAAGGATAGAGCATCCGCTGGACTGCTCTCCTTCTCTGGGGAGGAAGGGTTCACTTCTCGATGCCTGATTGCCCCCCTGGCGGAGGCTGGGGTCAGGGCATGGGGTGACAGCATTGGGTAGAGTCTAGGCAAATGCCTGGGGGAGAGGCATGTGGACACATGCACCTCTGCCTCCGCTTGTGTCATTGCACACCCATGGCTCCAGTAAGGGGGGGGAGCAAACAAGGAAAAAAATGGCACCTCTAGCATGGCTTGATGGCCATCCATGAGTGTTCATCGGGAAGTCTGCACCTGAACTGGATCTGAGAAGGTGGGGAGTTAGGGCTCCCTGCTGCCCCGCTATGGGGGATAAACCACAGGGGTTTCAGGGTGCCGGTGGTCCCAATCGAGATGAATGGAGGCCGGATCCCTGGCAAGAGAATGCAAGGTCTAGCGGGGGCAGAGAGGTGGCCCAAGAAGGATAAAATAATCTCAAAAAAACTAAAGGACTGAATCACCATAAATAAAACTCACATGAATAGTGTCCTTTGAGTAAAGTTCATTCAGTTCAAAACATGCAGGATAAAGTTAAAGTGCAAAAGTCCAAGGTTCAAGATCCAAACAGACCCAAACAGGGTCGGTAAAAACTTGTTACAGCAGCAGCAAAGGTGGAGGGTCCACCTCCTGACGTCACCTGACATGTTTAGTACTATGGGCAGTACTTTCTCAAAGGCTTTTCCATATTGATTCTTGATAGAGCAGCAGAAGTCTGTGTCTTTAGGTGGGTGCCAGTTACCATCACTGAACTGGTACTATTTAAATTTATATATAGATATAATTTATAGCACTGTTTTGCACACAAGCACGTTTTTAACATGTGACCTTACCTGAGGTTTGTTTTTATGACATTTCTTATCTGAGACTATTTAAGGGGTCTGCTATCGAAAACTAATTAGCCATTAAAAAATGCATCAGGTGTATTAAGTTTCTACTGTGCATGGCACCAAAAATAAAGGAGCACTATTGCACAAAAGCATCTTTTGAAGCAGCATCTACTTTCATACAGTTCGTGAGTGCCCCACTTTTTTATTAATATTATTGCTTTGTGTAGTCAGAGGCACCCATTTCCAAGTGTGAACTCTTTTGTTGTTTTCCTAAGTCATAGTCACAGTGGTCCAGTGGCCCTACCGGGTCATAATGTCATACGCTTAATAGCGTACAACATTATAGCTAACCTGAAACAGCGCTGTCCATGATAGTGAATGGTGCAATACCATGTATACTGCTGTAGGTGGTATTGCACCATTCACACACTCCCAGGCAGAGGATAAGACCTCTGCTGGGAGTGGGTTCCACTGAGCAGCTGCAGTGGCTCACCGGACTGAGCCACAGCAGCAGGAACCCAGGCACTGCTTCTGGGACCGAGTTTGATTCCCGGTCCCCGACATTTTGTTTTTTTCCATGGATTGTGCGCTCCCGAGTTGGACCCCTCCGGAGTTGAGAATCTTTAGTGGGGAGGTCCTGGGGGCATGGCCCCCGTAATGTGGGGTGTGGGGGGCAAAGCCCCCCACAGAAAAAAGACTTATGCCACGTGGCAATATCGCACTGTATTGGCAGCGTGATTTTGCCATGCAGCATAATGTTGTGCAACATTACAAACCCGTGCCATCCAGTGGTACTCCCAAGAAACATGCATCTGACCCACCTGCTGACATCCCACCTCCACACACACCTTCTTACCAGTGTTCCCATATTCCTCCCAGCCACATACAGCATGGTGACCAGCACAGCCATTTTCTCACCTCAGCTGTTTCTACAGTATGTACACTCAATGACAGCTCATATTGCAGCTGACCACAGAGTTGAGGGAGGTTGTGCTGATCACTGTATGTGACTGGTAGGAGCACCAGGAACTGAGGTAAGGGGCAGTGTGGGGGAGGTGGGATGTTATCAGGTGGATCAAGTCACGTTTGGGGCTGTTGGGTAGACCATCGGACCACCAGAACTTACTATAATAATGTCTGCTGTGGCAGCAGGGAGTGGGCAAACCAAAGGACCACCAGGGAAATCTAAAGAATGAAGGAACAGGTGCCTGTGGGTGGGGGATGCACTGGACTGTCAGTGAGTAATACAAAGGACAGGGATGGGAAACCAGGGGTGGGGTGACACAATGGACCACCAAAGAGTAATACAGATGAAGGGAATGGGATGTCATGGGGTGGGGGAACCACTGGAGCAACCTCAAACAAAATGTAGGAACATACTCCTCAGCCAAAAAGATTCTGAAGCAAAGAAATCTGTTGCAAATTCAAAATTTATTTTGCACCAAGCAAAAAATTAGTCAGCCTACAAACATGGTGGCAACTCCAACCAGTTGCCCCTGCGCTTCAACATTTATGTCTTCATCGGGGGAGTGCACTGGTAGTTGTTTAATTGCTTAAATGCTCCCACAATCAAGATGTCATCAGTCAGGTGTTATTATTCAGCATTTTATATCTTAACCCCCAAAAAAAGATCAAAAGCAATTCATTGTTGGAACAGAAGAAACGTCGAAAACAGCACTGTGTTGCAAATATTGATGCATACTGTGTTATTCATAGAAACTTTTTTATTATCAAATAGTGCTAAAAAAGCTTATTGATAATAAAAAGATACATTTTAATGCCATTTAAGCACAACCAGAAGTAGCTGCAGATTAAGAATGGTGAGGAGGGATGGAATATAAGGGCCAAAGAAAAGCTGCACAGCAAAGAAGTTAGGTGGGTGGGTGGGTGGGACGGAGGAAAATAATAGAGGACAAATTTGGTTCGGGAACATTCCATTAGGTTCCACCAGTTGTACCACTATGGAAGCAGGAAAACTCTTGCACTCTCCAATGTTTCAAAGGGTCCTAATAAATAGAGAAATAGAGAGAATTAGTTGAAATCTTAATTTCAGATGGCCTTACCAATAAAGAGCATTTAAACATAGGGCTTTAAATCCAACTCATTATTCAGACCAACAGGCTATAACATTTTTAGGGAAACAATCCAATAGTTCTCTCTTTGTACTGATATATTTAGCTTGTTGCCACCCCTTTATCCCACTTTTGCCTGCTTTAAGTCCATGACATTGAAACAGGTAGGGTCACTGTTATGAGGGATCTGAAAATGCTCAACTACTGGACTGGTAATGTCCACATTTTTAAAGTCCCGCACATGGTCTTGTATACGGAGCTTTATAAAATGGGCAAACAAAATCTTGAATACTGATTGGCTGGAAGTTCATTCCAGCCATGTCCTAATTTAGCCATAATGTTTCAATGGGCACTACTTGTGCCAACCAAGACACAGTACATAAGGAAATCAATCTGTGCCACCGCTATCCTGCTGCAGCTCCTTGGCTAACAACTGATGGCAATACAGCAGCTGCAGTGGTAAAGCGGTGAACATGACACAAAATTCTTCAGTAGTGCAACTGCCCAGTGTGAAAGCCCCATTCCCCTCAGACACACACCAAGTCTACATTTTGTACCAAGTCCACACATGATACCAGAGGCAAAAAACATTTAAAAATGAAAGTAACCTGCAGTTCAGGGCAGAAACATGAGTGTAATCTCCAAATCTCTTTACAGAGCTGCTCCTCCATTATGTCTTTCTCTGTAGGACCCCCTACCCCATTAAAATACCAGACCCAAAACAGAGTAAATAAATAAAAAAATCTCCAACTGCACCGCAAGTTACAGCTTCAAAACCTGAAAAAAGGAAACAGCTCCATACAGCAACCACTAAGGAATACATTCGGTGTCAGTGAAGTTGTGCTCAGAAACAAAAGGAAACAGCCAAACTGAAAGAAAAAGAGACAAAAATAAAAGAAAAAAAATTATCTGTTAATCTTTGGGGGGGGGCAGAAGAAACATGATACTGCTCGCTATAACTAAAACTGAGTCAGCAGTCAATCACTCCTCAGACACATAGACAAAGTAATAAATGTAAAAAAAAGAAAAAAATTTAAAAAGTTAAATGTACTGTATAGGGCTTCTGCAACAAGGGGGGCTTACATACACTGTATGGTATTTTTCTACTTTCTACTTCAGGAATACATAGGAAAACCTTTGCTGGCAACAAACAGTTCTTTTATAGGAGGACTATTTTTTACTATTTGACCTATTGAAACGTCCATTATTATGTCTGATATTCTTTTGTTCTCTTTTTTTAAATAATTAGTTAGGGGCCCATTTTATAAGCACAACAAGGCACTCCGAGGTATGAGTTATATCCTGATGAGAGCAATTCCCAGGTGCTAAAGGCATTTGGTGCAAGCGCCTCATGTCTTATAATGCACCTAGAGTGTGCTCTTATCAGGCCATATCCCACACCTCGTCATATCTTATTGCTTGCTTAACTGTCTGACAGTATATATAGTCTAGGACAGGTACACTAGTGGGCGTACACTACAAAAGTGGCCATGCGCTAGATGAACTGTCTTATCTGAACTTTCCTTGGAAACCAGATTTTCTCAGAACAATACTTTTGTGTACAGAACCTACAGATGTTACAATTCAAGCAGTTAAACATGCCAGCAGGTTTAACAGGAAGCCAAGTTTGTTGGAGGTGTGGTAATTCAGGATAATGGCTGGTCACTAATTCATCTCTTAAATTCTGCCCCCTGCTGAATGTAATTCTTTGCTCGGGACCTATTGTATGCTATCATACAGTACAGTGTCCCCAGACACAATGGGCTAATATTTTGAGCATACATTACCAATTTTACCTGATATTTGGTTGAATTCCATTATGAAGGACACTTGCTGAATGGCTTCCTGTGTACTAGATTTGGTTGTTAAGAGGCTAGCCCTGTCCAAGGATGAGGCTGTTCAAAAAGCCTTATCCAATACCTCTGGTGCATAACCCCTCTCTAAAAACCTCTGTCTCAGATCATTGGATTGTGACTCAAAATCAGCTTACCTTGTGAAATGTATTTTTAAATGTAGTAACTGCCCATAGGGAATAGAGCCCCTCCTCTATAGGGTAATTCAATCTGGTGTTCTATCCAACACCCTGAACAGCCACTATATGACCTACTTAGTATGCAGAATTCACAGGATGAAGGCCCCCCCCCAAAAAAACTGTAGAATTTTGTTCTTATAAATCTCTTAACCTAGCTCCCCTCCTTCATGATTTGGCCCACACTAACTGGGAACATATTACCTTGTCTAACACTATAGATGATGCTTACAACTATTTCACAATAAATTCTTGGATATTTAGAACAAACATGCCCAATGCATCGTACCGGGGTTAGGGGTAAGCACCTCCCTTGGATCACCCCTGAACTCTTGGTGCTCCTTAGAGCCCACAACCAAGCTTGGGCAACTCATAAACTCTCTAAGCTCCTTCAAGACTATACCATCTACCACTTTTTTCATAATAAGTGCACCAAAGCTACTCATTTAGCTAAAGCAGAATACTTCTGTTCTACCTTCCAGTCCAAAATAAATAATCCATCTAAATTTTGGAAGGTAATTCACTCCCTTTTCTCCCCTCTCTCTGCACATCCTACCCCTCTCCTTAAAATAAACAACACTCATGTTACTGAGCACCTTAGTGTCACTACTGAGTTTAATTTGTACTTCACCTCCTGTGCCTCTGCTCTCCTATCCTCCTTAGCATCTTCCCCACCTGCTGACCCCCTCCCTCTCCCAGTCTCCCCTCTTCATCAAACTCCTTCTCCTTCTCAAATAATATGCCCTCTGACACCTTGAATGCACTATATGCACTTAACCCCTCCAAAGGCAGCTCATCTGATGGATTGGACCCCAAGGTGTTATATCTATCAGCTCTGGCCATCTCCTTTTCTCTAACAGACCTTCTTAACCTATCCTTCTCTACGGCTACTATCACATCTGTATGGGAGCATGTCACTGTACTTCCCCTGACTATGGGTGGGGATACTCCTGCTAATTATCATCCCATTTCTCTCCTTCCATCCCTTGCAAAGATCCAAGAACATCTGGTTGTCTCACAACTCTCTTCCTATCTCTCTGACTAACTTTTGCACTCCGTACCAATCTAGTTTCTGGAAGAATCACTCCACCACTACCTCCCTGATTAGGCTTACTGACTCTATCCTCTCTGGGATTGACAGTGGCCATATCACATCAGCCATCTTTGTTGACTTAGCAAAGGTTTTCAACACAGTCTCCCACACCCTCCTACTAAAGTCTCTCTCCTTGGCTGGCCTATCCAACTTGGCCACATGCTGGTTCAGTGCTTACCTGGTAGGCAGGACCCAATCAGTCAGAATAGCTGATTCTACTTCACCTCCCCTACCAATCAACACCAGCGTACCTCAGGGGTCTGTTTTGGGTCCTATCCTATTCTTCATATCCCTAAATGACCTTCTCTCAGCCTGCTCATCCACCTTTATTCATATGTACACCAATGACTCTGTTCTCTTCACGTCAGAACAGTCCCCTGTTGATGTAGAAACCAGACTGTAGCATGACTTCACTAAAGTTCAGCACTGGTTCAGCTCCCATCAACTGTCCCTTAATGCCAAGAAGACAATCTCAATGACATTTGGCACTAGGTAGAGACTCACTCAGCTCCCTTCCCTGCCCTCTTTCTATACCCTAGATGGGATAGTCCTTGAAGATACCTCAATCTTTAGGTACCTGGAAGTTTGGCTTGACCAACACCTCAGCTTCTCTGGTCATGTGGATATCATTCTGAAAAAACTGCTCCCCAAGCTTGGCACCTTATACAAGAACCGTAGCTGCTTCCTGCTACTGACTAGATGCAAACTTGTCCAGAAGATGATCCTACCTATTTTTGACTACTGTGATGTAGTCAACAGTGCTGCTCCCAAGTCTTCAATAGCCAGATTGGGCACCCTTTTTAACTCCTTCTGTCGTTTCACTCTTGACTCTTCCCTTCGCACTCACCGCTGTAATCTCTACCACCCCCTGGCTTTTCCCCCATTAGAAAATTTGTCTCTAAATTCTGTCTTGGCACGCTCCCCTCATACCTTACTTCCCCTCTTTCCATCCTCCCCTCTCCAGACCATTTCCTTAGGTCTTATGACTCTCAACTATTGGTAGTTCCAAGTTGTTCAACCACAGTAGGCCAAATGGCCTTCTCACATTGCTTCCCCAAACTATGGAACTCTCTTCCTCCCCAGATTCACCTCTCTTCCTCCCCACACTCTATCTCCTTAGCTCTTCAAAACTTCCTCTCAGTAAATTGTACCCGTGGTTAATCTCCTCTTTCCCTAATCTCTGCTCTGATCACCTATTAGTGGAGTCAATCTTAGTCTATCCCTTCTGACATGCTGTGCATGAGTTGTTAGCACTTAACTGATTACTGCCATTACATGTTGTTATCTTCTGTAATTCAGCACTGCCTACATTGTTCATTTACCACTGTAAAAATTATGCCAATGTCTTCTTTGAATATATGTATATTTTCTTACACCCTCTCCCCAAGGATGCACCATGAAATGAGCAACTTGTTGTTCAGTGTGCCTTTCCTGGTGAAACATTTCAATAAATAAATAAATAAATATATAGTCTCTGAGATTCTTGGAGTGGAAACTGGCAACGTGCAGAAGGCTTTTGGTAGCAGTGGGTTTCCTGTACCCAGTGCTTATAACCTTATTTTCAATGTTGGTTGTCAAAGTGACATTTAAAAAAAGTCAAACTGGTCTTCTGAATGTCACTTGTGAAACATAGGTTGATGTCATTAACATTCATCCAATTGATAAATTCTGAAGTTTCCAAAGCTACACCCTGCCAAATACATACTATGCCATCAATGTAGTGGTCCCATCTTATGATGTTACCAAACAATAGGTTAGATTCAGCATGTAGTACTGTATTCTTTTTCCAGAGCCACAGGAAAAGATTGGCATATAAGGGCACCATAGCCACTCCGATGGCAGTGCCACAACATGAAGATAGCAGGTGTCCCCAAATATAAAATAATTATGTGTGAAGACAAACTCCAGACCATCCATAACTAGATTCACCGGAATGATTTCACATAGAGGGAACCTTTTTAAAAAATGTCTACATGCCTGTAGTCCATCCACATGTCAGATAGACGTGTAAAGGGACTCCACATTTGTGCCTAACCAAAAGAATCCTGGTTGCAATTAAAATCCTCCAACTTCTGCAGCAAGTGTATGGTGTTCCTGTTATATAAGTCCAGAGCCTACACACTGTGTTGCAGAAAGAAATCGATGAATCCACACAACTTGTCAATTAGAAATCCAACCCCTGAAACTAAGGGGCACTCCAGAGGATTGCTCAAATGTGTATGTCCCTTTGAGAGAATGTACAGAGTAAGGATAAAAGGGAACCAACTCAGGCCACAAATACCTGAATTCCTGTTCTGAAATAGTTTTATTAGCTCATGCATTTTCTAATAAACTCTCTCTCTTAAAAGTTGGTAAGGAGTCCTTGGTAATATTTTGTAATTGTTGATATCTTCTAACAATTACAACACATTTTTCTTGCAGAAATCCCTTGTCATAATAACAACATTATCTCCTTTATTGGTGGCCTTGAAAATCAAATCCTTGTTGGCTTGTAAATCTGTTAGTGCCTGTTTTTCTTCCATGGTCAAATTGCCACATTGCCGACATTGTTGATTTAAAATCTCACAGATCTCCTTGGATACTGTTTTATTAAAGGCAGCTATGGTAGGATTTAGTAGGCACAGTGAAAAGTCTGACTTTGGCATGAATTGTCTGGAATGTTTCTGTAAAAGTGCATCCTTATCCACAGAAAGTATACCCTGTGTGATATTTATATCTTCCCCGGTACCCTCATTCAGGAGTGATTCAAGAGCAATATATTTTTGAAGACTGGTTGAAGACCATTCCATTATAGCAACTCCCAGAGAACCCTCATCCATGTTTTGGATGGCAAATGTGTTGTCCATAGAAAAATCCAAGGTAGAAGCTTCCACTTCAGGAGTGACATCTTGATGATTGTCATGTCTAACTAATGGTGAGGCTTGTCTCCCCATTTCACAGTCCTGCACAGGGTTTTCAGCAAAGAAGTCTTTAAGAAGTATTTTGTGAAAACATTTCTGCAGATCAATAAATATTTTAAACATGTCAGGATGTGAGGTGGATACAAATGAAAGCCCCTTCTGTAAAATATTTTTTGGGGCTTCATTCAGTTCATATGGAGTTAAATTGATTATTTGCCACTCTATGTGTGCTTGGATGTTTCTGGAGCCATTGTATTGTTTCCTTCATCAACTCTTGCCCCTCTGTGTTTTTCTTTTTTTTTTTTTTTTGTTTGTTTGTTTGTTTGTTTTTGTCCCTGGAGTTTTTTTTTTCAGAAAAATAAACAGTTTTAGAGGGTGTGGCTGCTGAATCTATATCACCTCCTTCGGATGAGCTGATATTTACTGTGTTGTTAGAAGCAGACTCTTCTAATTTATTATCCCAATCTTGGCTGCTATTGTTTTTAGGAATGGATGTATTGGAGGGGCGTCTGGTGAATGAGCATCTTCAGGATGCTGAACGTCCTCTCCCAAACCTGCTCTGCTGGTAAATTCTACCCTCCTTGTAATCTAACTGGTCCCTTTCAAGTTTAGTTTGTTTTCATTTGACTAGTTCTGCTTCATGTTTTTTAACTTTATTTTGCAGGTCTTTGTCTAGCACAAAAAAGAAGAGATATTTTAATAAAGTCTTCAAGTGCCATGTTAGTTGTTGTAATATCCTTAATTAACAAATTATGTTTGTGTGTGTCCTCTTTTATCAGTATTTGTAAGACTTTACTGTTAAATTCTGCCTCCCCTGCCTCCCACTCCTCTCGATGTACAAACTCTTGTAGCCTACCTGAGGGTAGGACAATCACCATTAAGCCCCTTTGAGTTAAATCTTGCACTATGTAGTTTTAATGATTTAAAATGTTATATGTCAAGTTTAATTTTGAAAACAGGTGACATTCCAAAGTGACAGATAAATCTCTTATCTTGCCCACTTCATCTGCAGAAGGATTCTGGCCAGCTCCCAATTTTGCATTAAGGGTTGCTTTATGTTTAGATAAATCTTCCATCTCAGTGGGTTAGTTTGGCCAAGATCTTCCTCCTCAGTACTCATCTCAGTAAAATTGAAGAACCCTTCCAGTAAATTGGAGAAAGGCCATCTCACAGTGAATGCTGGATATTGGCTTGAACACCTGAAACCACAGGGGAGCTCCCCTGTGTCTGATCATGAAGCAATGGCCAGTCAGCAAGGCAACAACAAAATAAGCTTGCACACACCAGAAGTCAGGTGGGGTGAAGACCTAGGGTGGCTAACCCTCTCAGGAACAACCTGAAACAAAATGTATGAATGCATTCCTCAGACAAAAAGATTCTGAAGCAGAGAAATCTGCTGCAAATTGAACATTTATTTTGCACCAAGTAAAACATTAGTCAGCATACAAACATGGTGGCAACTCCAACCACTTGCCCTGGTACTTCAACAGTAAGGTCTTCATCACGGGGTGGGCACTGGTAGTTATTGAATTGCTTAAATGCTTCCACAATCATGATGTCATAGAGTCATAGATATTTGTTGGCAGAGAAGGACCACCTTGGCCCATTGAGTCTGCCCATTTCCCCCTCCTTACTTGGCCCCCTCCCAGAGATCCTCCCCACCTCACCCTAGCCAACCCATTGTGTTTGCCCCATGCCCTTTTGAATCCCTCCACTATTCTGACCCCGCCAACTCCTCCAGCAGACTGTTTCAGGGCTCAACCACCCTCTCTGTGAAATAATGCCCCCTCATATTTCCCTTAAACCTACTCCCCTCCAACCTCAGTCCATACCCCCTAGTTTTAGCAGCTACTTTCCATTTGAATAAGCCCCCCATCACACACTTTATTAATCCCTTCATGTGCTTGAATGTTTCAATCATGTCCCCCTTTCCCTTTGGGTCTCCAGCAGGTACAAATCCAACACTCTCAACCTCTCTTCATATGGCTTCCCACTTAACCCATGCACCATCTTAGTGGCTCTCCTCTGAACTCTCTCGATGCCATCTATCTTCTTGCAAAGGTGAGGTCTCCAGAACTGAACCCCGTACTCCAGATTGGGCCTCACCATAGACATGTAGAGTGGCAGCACCACCTCTCTCCTTCTGCTAGTTATCCCTCTCCCTATGCATGCCAGCATTCTGTTTGCATTGCCCACTGCCTTGTTGCATTGGGTCCCTACTTTAAGATTGTCTGTGATTATGATTCCTAGATCCTTCTCCTGCTTGGTTACTTTAATTTTCTCTCCACACCCAGTGTGTAATTTGCTTGTGGGTTATTCTGCCCCATATGCATCACTGTGAATTTCTAAGCATTGAATTTCAGCTGCCATGTTTCCAACCACCCCTCCAGCAACCTTAGATCCTCCCTGATAGCATCCACTTCCTCCCGGGTGTCCACCCTATTGCAGATCTTTGTATCATCTGCAAAAAGGCAGACCTTCCCCTGCAGCCCCTCTACTACGTTGCTGATGTATATGTTAAGTAGGATGGGCCCCAGCACTGACCCCTGAGATACCCTGCTCATCACACCTCCCTCCTTGGAATGCCACCACACTCTGGCTTCTACCCATCAGGCAGTTATCCACCCACCTTGATATTTTTTGCACCACCCCCAAACTTTCCAGTTTGTTAACCAGTTTTATGTGGGGCACCGTGTCTAAGGCCTTCCCAAAGTCTAGATAGGTCATGTCCACTGCCCCCCCCCCAATCAACTACCCTCATCACCCAATTGAAGGACTCAGTCAGGTTCATCTGACATGACCTTCCCCGTGTGAAGCCATCAGTTGGGTGTTATTATTTCAAAAATTAGAAAAAATCATCTAACATACAAATGTAAGCATTTTGTATCTTAAACCATAAAAAAATAGAAAACCAAAAGCAATTCAATGTTGGAACAAAAGAAATATTGAAGACAGCACTGTGTTCCAAATGTTGATGCATAGTATGCATTTTTCATATAAACATTTTTATAATCAGAATATGAGATCACTTTCATCTATCAAAATAGTGCTAACAGTGCTTATGGATAACAAAAAAATACATTTTTAATGCAATTTATACATAACTGAAAGTAGCTGCAGATTAAGAAGGGTGAAGAGACATGGACTATAAGGGCCAAAGAGAAGGTGTACAGTGAAGAGGAAGTTTGGGTGGAAGTGGGAAGTAGGGGGGAGACAGAGGACAAATTGGGCTTGGGAGTAGTCCCTTTGATTCCCACAGTTGCACCCCTACGGAAGCAGGAAAACTCCTGCACTCTCCAATACTTCAGACGATCTTAAAAAATAGGAAAATATAGAGAATTAGTTTAAATCTTTATGTTAAATGGCCTTAACTATAAAGCACATTTAAAGATAAGGCTTTAAATCCAACTCCTTATTCAGACCAATAGGTTGTAAACTTTTTAGAGAAAAAATCAAGTAGCTCTCTTTTTGTAGTAACATATAAAGCCTGTTGCCACTTCGTCTTCCCACTTTTGCCTACTCTAAGCCCATAAAACTGAGACAGGTAGGGTAATGGCGGCTGGCTGTGGTGGGGAGAGGAGGGCTGTGCCAGTCCCCGTCTGGGGGTCAGGTTGGAGGGAGTGGGGGTGCTGGGTCTTTACTTGCAAGGGTGGAGTGGTGGGGTCCACTATATCACCAGGTAAAGGGTTACATCTTCTATACAGCGGCTCAGGGACAGAGAGGAGGGTCTGTTAGACCACCAGGGATATGCTGTACTTTACTATACAGGGAATCCAGATGAGGGGGTTTTCACTGGACACCAGGGAAAGCATGTTTATATATGGGGTGGGTGATAAGATCAGGGAGGGACCACTGGACACCAGGAATACTTTTATATCTTGTGCAGGTGATCGGGTGGTGGGACAGACCGCTAGCTACCAGGGAACCTTTTTGTAGGTATTGGGTGAGAGATTAGGTGGTGGGGATGGACTGGTAGCCACCAGGGAGATCAATGCTCAGATTTATTTCTGTGTTGGGGATGGTGATTGATGATGGAGGTGGGATCACTAGCAACCATGGAGAATGATTATTATTACTCGGCCAGCAATCATGGGGGGATGCTAGATGCCAGGGGGGCTATTTTTGTTTCCTGGGCCAGTGATCAGCAATCACGGGGGGGGTCACTAGCCACCCGGAACTATTCTTTTTATATTGGGCTGGCGATAGGTGATCACAGGGGGAGGGTTGACCACTGGCACCAGGGAGCATTCTTTTTTTTAATCAGGCTGGTGATCGGGGGGTGCACTAAACACCATTGTGGCACATGTAAATGGGCCCATAATGAGCATGCAAATAGCCACATAATACCTTGCATGCCCAATGGGCTCATTTACATGGCTGCTTTTGTGAACTCAGAATAGCACACCTGTGCTATTTGTTGCAGGGCCATTCCCTAGGATGCATGTTGGGATGGTGCTAGAAGGGTTAGAGGTAGCGGTAAGAGGGTTAGTGCTGCTTTGTCCCAGCCCTATTCACAGTCAGCTAGCATGATGTGCTATAAAACTGTGAATAGCAATTTTACACAACGGTGTAATCACAAAGCACAGCATTTACTTTGGCACTGTGCGTGGTGATTTATTTGTGAATCTAACCCATGTGCATTTTTCAGGCATGACCCAGGTACTACAAGTACACTGGATGAACAGAGAAATTATAATATAATTGTTCATGGTACAAAGTTTTGAGATGATACAATAAGTGACAGAGGTTGACATTTTACAAGTTACAGATGCATGGGTATTACATGAGAAACATGACAGACAATACGTGCACGGATTGTACAGATGAAAAAAACTATTACAATAGCGGTTGTCTATTAAGATAAAAATACAAGAGTCTTATCTACAGGAAATGGGTGGAGGCACTAATACTTAACACATAATCCTTCATTTTTTGAGTGAATGTGGATGGGGACTGTCTGATGGTGGCAGGTATAGTGTTCCACAGAGAAGCAGCACTGTAGTGGGAAACTTTCTGACCCATCCTTGTTTGCATAAGCAGGGCCAGAAGTAAGTGATTGGCTGTGGAACAGGATTGATGGCAAGTGACAGGTGTTAGCAGCCCTTTTAGGCACTGTGGCATATTGCCATGCAGAGTCTTATATACAAAATTGGCCTGCATGAGTTGGCCCCTGTGCTCTGACTGCAGTCAAGTAAGCTGCAAAATGTTGGTGCAATGGTGGGACTTGGGGCTGTGGGAGGTGGCAAATCTGGCCACCTTGTGATAAAGGGTATTTTTTTGCCCAAACTGACTTACAGGAAGTACATCTTACAATTGCCCCATAATCTAACAGGGGAAGATGGTTGTCTTGCAGAATCCTAATTTTGGTATCTGCCATGAGTAACCTTTGGATATGGCAGAGGTGTCCTAGTTTTTGATGAATGAACTTGACAGTGGTGCATTGGTCAATTTCAAATGTGAGAAAAGGATCAAAGATTATTCCCAGATACTTGAAATCTACTACTGACCTGAGCTGAGTACCATCTATGGTACAGATGTTGAAGTCTTATGAGTGTCAGTTCATTTTGTGGGCAGAGTCTAAGAGCATGATCTTAATCTTGGGTACATTTAGAACCAGCACTGGAGACCATGGAAGTTTTGCTTGAGTGTTGTGTTGATATCAGAGATGTTTCTCCCATACACATGGACAACAGAATCATCTGCAAATATCAAGGAGCTAGCAGTTGAACAGTTCCTGGGCAGATTATTAATGAGGAGTATAAAAATTAGGGGTCCAGTATAGAACCCTGTGGTAAACTGCAGGTGATGGTATTGGCTTCTGAGATTACCTTACCCAGTTTAACCATTTGGAATCTGCTTTGCTGATAGCTCTTGAACTACTGTGTTGCTGCCAGACCCACCCCAAGGTTGCCTAGTCTTTGTAGAAGCAGACAATTGTGTACTGGGTTAAATGATTCATGAAAATTGAATTTATTTTAATGTGATTGTGACCATAAAAACAGGAGAATCTATTACATCATTTTAGATAAGGTGGATGTGTTGAATTTGATGCAAGTAAATGTATATTTCTTTAAATGAATCATAACAATTCAATTTAGTTTAATGTGACTGTGACCATGACCTTAAAGACAGAAGGAGACAATGTCACCAGATTATGGCTGAGGGTGGAGCTTACAGCCATCCTGCTTTCCCTTGAGAAAAGGTGTCTCTGTGGAATGCATCTTTTAGGAGTTTTCAGTGTGTCCTTCCATTCTGCAAATCTCTATGGCAGTTAAAGAAATACTCCCTTCATTCTGCTAAACTACTATTGCATTTCAGACAGCCTGCTTTCTGAAATTACCGCACTGAAACCAACATGTGGTTTATATCTTGTCATGCCTAATTCAACAGCAGATCCTGAGTTGTACCTTTGAAGTTGGATGGCTGGAGGAGAGTTTTATGAACGTAATTAATTAGTCAGTTGCTCATTCTTCTTAATAACCTTCAAAGCAGTCCAGGAGGGATTTAAAAATGAGGCACTGTTCTTTATGGAGCAACACTGGTAAAACTGAACATATATTACTAATCTTGACCATTAATTTTAAACAAAATACTTTTTAAACACAAAAAGGCAAAAAAAGAAAGACTGTATAAAATATGTACACATAAATGAAAATTGCCCTTCTCCCATTCACTTCTCTAAGAAAGTTTAAAATGTTGGTGGAAGAGGTTAACTAAATAAAGACAGTCTCACAGGACAACAAGGAAAAGGATTTTAGGCTGACTTAACCCTTTGAGAACAGCACATTGCTAACAGGTGACTGTCTTCATTTTCATTTGCTTTCTCAACTGTTAACCTGTATTTCTTTTAAATAAAGATTTCCCCTGCAGCAATGTGTTTTTCTGAAGTTGAACGAATAAAAACACATCAAATGCAACCATGAATGGGGCATTAATAAATGCACCTATTGAAAGGGTGTTTTTCTGAAACCTCCACCATGATTTTTGCTGTATTAAAAAAACATATAGTTGGTACTGAAAATGAGAACCAGTGATGCTTTAATTTTGATATAAATGTAAACAACGCCTTTGTGAAACAGGGAAATCATGACCTTTATAAGACTTTGTAATCACTTTAAATTTTTTAGCATGAATGACAAACAGAACTATATTTGCAGCACTTAATGTTATAAACAATCTGATGCACTTATTTTCATTCAAATGTGACTGCCTCCAATATCACTTTATTTGCCATCTTTCTTATATATACACCAGCCTCCTGATATAACCCTGACAGATATATGGAAAGGAAAAGTGGAAATTGTTTAACCAGGAAAGGCACACTAAGCCAGAGCTTCTTTCCAGGTATGATGTGGTAGAACAGGGAAGTTAAGTTACTTGCTCAGGGTCGCACAGTAAGCAAGTGGAGGCTGAAGGGATTTAAACCCAACTGTCCGGGTTTGCAGCTTGCTGCTCTTAACCATGCTATACTGCCTAACTGTATAGACAATATACATTTTTTGTTTTGGTTCAGCCATGTATCCCCTACAAGCAGCATTTCTCTTGTAAAAGGTTTTTTTTTTCCTTCAGTACACTATTACACTACATTAAGCCCTAAATGTCCAAGCAAGAGTTCTTATTTATAGCCAAATGTCATTTAGCAAGCCAATGTACAGTAAAGAGAGGGAACTTGTTTAACCAGGAAAGGCACACCAATCCAGAGTTTGTTTCCATATGTGACCTGGGAGCACAAGGAAGTTACATGACTTGTTCAGGGTCACACAGTATGCAAATGGGAGCTGATGGGATTCAATCCAAGGTCTCTAGCTTTGTAGATCAGTGCTCTTAACCACTATGCTATACTGCCTCCTAGTAAGAAAATACAGTTGTTCTATCTGAATCTAAAGGAAGTCACATTTACTATAACACAAGTTATACAAAGATGTAAACATGCCCCTCCAGCAATGTCATGTTGTGTGATTGCTTTTAAGATTTGGAATAGCCTACTATTAATTTTCACTAAGTCTTTATGCGTTACGGGATTAGGGGCACCATGACCATTTCACACCTCAGAATAAAAGTTCAAATCATAGCTCATATTTGCACGTGTGTGTGTGTGTGTGTGTGTGTACAGACAGATAGATTGTCCAGTTGAGATGCACCACTCTGTTTTCAGTGGAGTAATGCTTCTTATGTTATGTTACATAGTCTGAATAACACATGAATGGTAATAATTTCACACTTTTAAAATCTGGTACTTCCCATTTCTGCATATTTTTTCCATGAAATTATGTTCGGGGTTTGTTCACTTAAAGCAGCAGTATTTGTTAATCAACATCAATTTTATTTTTTTAGCAAAAACTGCATTGCATTTATAATCAGTATATTTCTAACTAGCTCACATACTTAAAAGTATATTTTATAACTATACAGTATTTGCAATTAATGGCTCAAGACACTAGAATGGCTGCCACTGGCAATACTTAATCTCTGTGGTTGACAGTATCTTATGCTGTTGTATTATGGTGTGTATCGAAAAATGGTTTGTAAAAAATGCCCTTTATGCCCTAACAAATAACCTTCCAATTTGCAGCACCCCTATCTGTTTCGGTCATCTGGCACCCATCTGTGAGCATTGCCATCTGTCAGAGATGCTCTTCCAACTTAAAATTTCCCTGGTCAGCAACGGTTAGACTGAATTACATTCCAATACACAGCACAGAGCAAGATGAATTATACTAAAATGTTGAGTGACTGCAATGTACAGTCAGAGATGATTTCTTTTTTAGTTGTTTAACCAGGACTAGCACACTAAGCTGAAAGCTTTTTTACAGGTGCAACCTGGGAGCACAGGGAACTTAAGTGACTTGCTCAGGGTCACACAGTCTCCAAGTGGAAGCTGTGGGATTCAAACCTAGGTCTGGTTTGTTGGTTGTTATCAAATTTGCAGCTCAGAGCCTTAAACCACTGTACTATACTGCAGTTAGACTGCTGGAAGTCCTGCAAAGATAACACAAAAAAAACAAGCATTTGTCAGTGCTGAAGGTTTCTTTGCATGGTGCCTGTGGGATGGCATTCAGCAGTGCTCATGGCACTTATTACTTGGAGCTTTATTAACCCTGACACAGCCATATTGGCTCTGGCTAGAACTGGTTTTAGATTTGGTGGATGTGCTGAAGTCAATGCAACTAAAAGTATATTTCTTTAAATGATTTAGGAAACTTAAAGTTATTTTAACACAACCATGAAGGAAGGAGGAGACTCGCCCCCCCCCCCCCCCCATTTTGGATGAAGTAGACATATTGTAGTTGACACAAGTAAATGTATATTTCTTGAAATAATCAATGAAAATTACTTTTATTTTAATGTGACCGTAAAGACAGGAGGGGGACTGTGTCACTTCATTTTAGATGAAGTGGACTGTTAGACGCAATGCAAGTAAATGTATATTTCTTTACATGATTCATGAAAATGACATTTATTTTAACATGACCATGACCATGACCATAGAAGAAGGACACTCTGCCACCTGATTTTGGATGAGGTAAATGTTTTGTAGTCGATGCAAGTGAATATATACTTCTTGAAATTATTAATGAAAATGACATTTATTTTAACATGACTGTGACTGTAACAGTGAAGAAAGGAGGAGACTCTGCCACCTCATTTTGAATGGGGTAGTTGAGTTGGAGTTCATGCAATAAATATGCATTTCTTTAAATGTTTCCTGAAAATGTAATTTATTTTAATGTGATCACAACCGTGACCGTGACCATGTGGATGGCATGAGTAGAGACATGAGCATGAAGCGTGTGTTCCTTTAAAGCACAGCTTCCCATATCTTCACCTGCCTCAGCACCACCGTACATTTAACAGCATCTGTCTCAGCACTCTTAGAAGTGGGATGGGCTGACACTGACAGCTACTGAAGTATGGATTTTGTAGTCATTGATTTTACATGGTGATTATATCAGGACAGCGTCTGGGTGGCAATGGGTGTCTTTGGGAATCATTTCTGCACTGCAACAGTGGATGACTCATGCAGTGTGATTGAATCAACAGTCCTAACAAGAAAACATGACTGAAGATGGAGAGAGGGGGGTGACATGCTTTCACTTCATTTTGTATGAAATAGGTATGTTGTAGTCAATGCAAGTAAATGTAAATGTTCTGTTTAAATGATTAATGTAACTTACATTTATTTTAACCTGGCCGTGACCACGTAAGTAGGAGGAGACTCTGCCACTTCATTTTGGATGAGGTAGATGTGTTGGAGTTAATGAAAGTAAAAGAATATTTCTTTAGATTGACTGGGGTCCTATCCCATAAACATGACCTCCAGAGGTTCGCATTGACCTCCAGTCTTTTACTTTTGACTCATAGTCTAAATGAGATTAGGTTAGAATCCAGATAGGGAACTAGAAAAACAGCTAGTAAGGTGTAGAAATGAAAGCTGGAGTTAGAAATAGGAGACTATATAAAGAAAAGTAGAAGAAGAAAGGGAAAAATAAAAGAATTAAGTGGAAAAATGTCATTACACAAATGTGGAATGGTGCTACTTTTTTAGAATCCTATGGGTACAGGATGAGAATAAATTGAAATATAAGGAAAAGTGTACATATATATATATATATATATATATATATATATATATATATATATCTATATATATATATATATATATATATAGATATATAGATATATATATAAAATATAAATATGTACAAAACATAAAAGAACAAGCAACACAAGATATATTAGATACCCTGGGCAAGCATGGATTAAGGGATATATGAGAAACAGGCTATATAAGCAATTATCTCTCATATCTCAGTGCTGCAAAAAGATAAAGGAAAAACCCATGCAGCACCTTCTGTAGCACAAGAGATGACACAGGAGTCATCTCTGCTACTAGAGGGGGAGGGACAGCAAAAATTGGATTTCTCCAAAATGGGGTAGGGGAACTTGAGTGTTGGTGTTTCTGCTTTGAGAGCGCATAAAAATATCAGCAGTAGTAAAAAGGAAAAAAGAATGTAAATATCAAATACAAAGGATCCTGGATTCAAAAACTAAGATAGAGAAGAACAAAGTTAAAAACAAAAAGGGTTGCCCAAATAAAGGGGCAGACCCCATTGTCCCAAGGCCTGTACATGTGGTATGTGGAAGCCACGAGGCTGGGGAGGGGAGGGGAGGTGGGGGGATGGGAAAAGGGGACGATTGAAAGAAGCATGAGATCACAGGAGGGGGGGACCCAATGTGGTCACAAATAGGGTGGGCAAAGGGGCAGGATGGGAACAGTGAAGTAGCAACCCAGGATTGGCCAAGTAAGCTAAAGGGGAAGGGCCTAATTGGGCAGTCATAAGGGACTGCACAACCGGGGAGACCACAAATTGACTCCACGAGATTTTTCCTCTGGAAGCACGTCAATTTGGCTTATTTGTTAGCAGGCAAATTTAACACAAAAAAAATGAGTAAAGCACTTTAGTTAAGTGGTAATTTAAGGTAAAACAATAGAGAAGTAGCTTTGAGGTCAAAACCCAGGAGGACGGAACAAGTGAGTACTCCAGAAACCGAAGAAAAGAGGTAAGGAAGCTCTGTTTTACACAAGTAAGTGGGGCCAATTGGAGCCCAAAGAGCAGGGGTACACGCTTGCTGAGAGTGGTTTGTTTGGTTTTCTTTTTGCTCACCTGCCTTACAATCTAGAGGAATGATTGTGGGTGTTTTGTTTCTTCTTCTTGGTTTTGTTCACCTATTTTGTTGGGGTTTTTTTTATATTGGAGTGATTCCCTGCAGATTTGGAGTTTTTGTCCTGTTGGTTTCAGTGGCTGGGCTCTCAGTCTGTTTGGGGGCTTTTCTCCCAAATATAGAAATGCTGGAAGCAGGTCACCAGCCAAAGGCAACAAGAGTTTGTCTATAGGACCATGTTTTCTAATCTGTTTGGTTTTGGTGCATTTTCAAGGAGCACTGCATGCACCAACAGTAGTGTGTGGTTTGGCGGTGGCCCACACACTGTCTGCACCAGTAATTTATGGCTCAGGGGTGGAAGGGACAGCACCCTAGTGATGCAGCTCTTAGAGGTGCTCCGGAGCAGACAGGAGCAGGTAGATGTGGACCCGCATGGCCAGGATAGTGGACAAGGTTATTTGGGCAAAAAGCAGCAGTGTTCAGGCCCAGGGGTTGGACTGGGGAAAGCAAAAGAGGTGAGCAGCCTACTGCGTGGCATGGCGTGTGACATCATCACCATGAGGTCCCTAGAAATTGATTGGCCTCAGAAGCGAGAGCAGCAAAGCAGGACTGAGGAGGACTGATCCATTTAACGCCCTGTTTGGTGTTATTTTAACAAATAAAAGGTTTGAGTCCTCCTCTCCTCAGGAAATTGAGCGGATGAAGTGAAAGTGGGGGGGAACAGTGGTGACAGCCAGACAGCAGGAATATGGGCCCCTGGGGTGGTGTTCAGGCAGTGAAGCAGCTAGTGCTGCAATTCGGGAGAATGATTTTTGCACCTGGGGGGTTGGTTTTCAGTCCCAGGGGTGGTGTTTAGGTCTGCGCAGCAGCTAGTGCTGCAATTCTGGTGGAAGGCTTTGGGCCTGGTTTTTTTTTCGAGGTCAGTGGGCAGGCCCAGCTCTCCAGGCAGTTGGGGGAAAGCTGGGGCAGTCTCTTTACATTGTTTTGGCCAGGCCCAAGGATTTTGTTTGGGCAGTGGGGTAACGGAGGCCCCAGGTGGTTCAGGGATGTCCGGGTGATGTCATCACCCATGGATGCAGGTGGAAGGGGGACTCCAGGCCAGGCATTTATGCAGGCCAGGCAGCAGGGCAGGCACCCCTGTCTAGCAGGGCTTGAGGGTCTATGGGTATAATTTAGGGGCTGTTAGTGCCCTGAGGGGGGTTCCCATGCAAGATGGTGGACCTTACCTCTACCTGGGTCATTTTAGTTGGGGGCCTGCAAAGTATGTTAAAAGGTGGTGCAAGGGTGAAAGGTGGTCAAGGAAATGCAATTGGATAGGAAAGCCTGTCCTTGTGGTTAGGGAAAGGTGGCATACAGCCCAAAGGGTAATGCAAAAACTTCAACCCCCAAAAAAAAGCAGGGCAACCAGGCCAGAAGGCCCCTTTAACTGTGACAGAAATCCCCTCACAGCAGGAACACCACCACACAATTGCACTTTGTCATTGCCTGTTGGAGCACGGTTTTAAGCCAAGTGGATAGCCAGGCAGAAACTGGCATGGGGATATTAATCAGGTGACCTGAGATGTGGGAGGTGAATTCCATCATATCCCAATTGTATATTTTGATACTGGGCCAGTCAATGCAGGGCAGTAATGCATGTATGATTTTTCATTAGGTACCCTGAACCAGAAGGATGGCCCCAAGGAAGCAGAAGCCAAGCAAGGAGGTGTGCTATTGAGCAGTGATGGACCTGGTGGAGAAGGCCAACCAATTACTGGAGGTGGCAGAGCCCAACAGTGGGGAAAAAGGCAAAAAGCAGAAGGGAAAGCAGGGGAAGAGCCAGGAGGGGAACAAGAGGGTACCAAAACCTCGGGCAGCCCAGAGCCCAGGACAGGAGTTCATGAGCCAATACTGATAGCTCCTCTACCCTCACCCCCCTGTAACCCCATACTGGAGCTGATGCCAGTGCCAGAGCCCATGCCGGCACCACTTCCAGAGCCTCCTATGCCTGTTCTTCCTTCACATTCCCCAGCTCTGGTACTGCCATCACCAGTCCTGATACCAGCACACAGCCCACCAGGAGTGCCCAGGCCAGGACCCAGCACCTCACAGCCAATAACAGCAGGTAATCAGGTGGTGACACTCAAGAGTAGTATCAAAGAGTATGTTGGGCAGATGTTGAAAGCCATGGGGGATAATGGCCTTGGGCAGTTAGGGAAGGCCTTGGGAGAAATAAAAGGGATGGGGAGGGAGGGAGTGTGGGGGGACAGGGGGCCTGATGATGGGTAGAGATGTGGGGGTGCCTAGTGTATGGCTAGGGGACCATGTGCCCACAGCCATGAAGAAGATATGGAAGGGAGAATATGTCAGCATGTTCACCCTGGCGAATGTCGACAACATGGATAAATACGAAGAGAAAGACAATTTCAAAAAGAAAGACATGGCATCAGCAGTAGTGCTGTTAAGAAAGGGGGAGGAGGATAAGTCATGGAAAGGGAAAATGTGGGACAGTTGGTTCACGGGTTTCACCTACTTCATGGCGATAGTTATCAAGAAGCAGCTGGAACTTGCCACCCCACTCCTGACTTACTCGCTCATAATCAAGAATGCACCTGAAAAAGGGGGCCATAGTTGGCTGAAGTATGATGAGAAATTCAGGAAAAGGATGGCACATTTCTGGGATGTGAAATGGGACACCAGGCAAATAGATCCCTGGCTAGAAATTTACACAGTGCTGACCAAAAGGGAGGCTGAAGGGGATAAAAAAGGGGGGGTTGATGTCAAAGGCTTGTGGGGATTCAACAGGGCATTTTGTTCCTGGCCTAACTGCCTGTTCCAACACATGTGTTCCAAGTGCAGGGGACACCATCCGGCATCGAAATGTAGATGCAGCTGGGAAAAAGGGTCCAGCAGCCAGGACAACTCATACCAGCAGCCCTTTCAGACCAATTAAGGTACCTTTGGGGGCAGCAATGGGGGAGAGGAAACTGGGGGTGAGGAGTGGGGGACGAGAGGGCACACCTACCACATGCGGCATCAGGACAACTGAGAGGCCATCAGGCATTTGTTTCTGGCTGGTCCGCACACCCATCAAGGTTGAGACCATTGAGGGGTGCTTGGGGGAATACCCAGACTAGAAGGCAGCAAAAAGATTGTGCACAGGTTTTTGGGCAAGTTTCAATTTACAATTTAGGAAAGTTAGGAAGGGGATGAGGACAAAGAACCTCAAGTCCATACAGAGGAAGGAAGAACTGCTAGCACAAAAAATTCAGAAAGAAGTAATAGTTGGGAGGGTGGAGGGGCCATTTGCCACCCCCCATTGCCCAACTTGAGAATTTCACCGCTGGGGTTAGTACCCAAGAAACAGCCAGGCGAGCACAGGGTGATACATCACCTGTCCTACACGGATGGGGATTCTGTTAATGATTGCATCAGAGAGGAAGATAGCAAGGTAACATACTCCACCATGGAAGAGGCGGTCCAGCTAATTAGGTCTAAACAGAGCGCTTGGTTAGCCAAGATGAACATAGAAGCAGCATTCTGATTACTGCCGGTTAGGCCGATGGATTGCGATCTGCTGGGATAATAGGTGAGGGGCATGTATTATTTTGACAAAGCCATGCCCATGGGGTGCTCGATAGCATGCACTATAGTACAAGTCACATTAAACTGTTTCATCAATGAGTTGGTTTATCACTGATTCTTTGACTTGGCGATGCATTGGCAACTCATAATGCATTATTTTTTAATGCTTAAACAGTTGAAGAGCAATGTTTGTAAAATGTTTTTGCAACTTAGTTGGAATGCATCTGCAGTTCAGTGACAGTGCAATGCAAAGCTACATTTTAACTCTTAGAAAACAGTTTGTGCAAGGCTTTGTGCTGAATCCAGCAACACTTATGCAACTCAGTCAGAAATGTTACAGCTGCTCATTGGAGGAACAGTTTAATGTGACTTGTACTGTACATTTGAAATGTTCAGCACATGGCTGCAGTGGGAGTTTCAAAACAGGTATGGTCATCAGATGGTGGTACACTACCTTGATGATTTCCTCTTCATTGGGGAAGGGCAGTGTGAGACAAAAAGAAGGTTAAGGGATTTCAAGGCTTTTTGCCATGAACTGGGGGTTCCATTAGCAGAAGATGCTAAAGAAGGGCCTAGCCGCACAATAGAATTCATAGGGCATGAGCTGGACATGGTCCAGAAGGTATTCAGGCTACCATAGAAGAAGGTTAAGAAATTACGGGAGCTACTGGGGATAGTCAGAGGGAGAAGGAGGGTGCAGCTCCAATGAGCACAGCAGCTGTTGACATTTGAACTTTGCTTGCAGAGCCATCACCATTGGACACACATTCACATGGTGTCTAGCTTGGGCAACCTGAGGGGCAACTCAGCCACACCATTGGATAGACATCAATAAGGGAACAAGTGAGGATTTGGGGGTATGGGAGCATTTCCTCATGATGTACAATGGGCAGACTTTCTGGCAGGAGGAGTTGTTGTATAATACTGACCTGCAGCTGTACATGGATGTGGCAGGTGGGATAGGCATGGGGAGTTATCTTCAAGGAAAATGGTTCACCAAACCATGGCCCAAGGAATGGGTATGAGCAGGGGTGATGAGGGATATCACCTTTCTGGAAATTTTTCCCATATAGGTAGCCATGCTAATCTTGGGCAGGAAGCTCTGGAATAGGCAAGTCGCATTTTGGAGTGATAACAGGGCAGTGGTGGAAGGCCTGAACCTGAAAAGGATGAAGTCAGACAGAGTCATGAGGGTGTTGAGCAGGATGGTATGGCTAGGGCTGACATTGAACATGTCATTTAGATCCAAGCACATTGATGGCATGGATGATGTGATAGCTGATTCCCTCTCTCAATTGCAGCTGGACAAATTTTCGACTGTCGCACCCAGAGCAGAGCACTGGCAGACCACAATCCCAGCATAAGTATGGACGATTGGACTGGGGAGCCGAAATATTGTTCCACAACTCCTTGGCCCCCAGGACCCTTAGAGCATACAAAACTCTTGGGACATTTCAAACCTTCCGAGAGCAGTATGGCAGCCAGGTAATTGAGGCAGTGATGAGAGAGCAGCTGGCCAGATTCCTAGTGGCAGGGTGGAACCAGAACATGGTGCAGGCATCCATGGGGGTTCATCTAACAGCAATAGAGCAGATATGTACACTGAGTGGGTGGGAGGACCCTACCAAGTGCAATCTACCCCACAGGATGATGCAAGGCTGGTTGCGTGGAACAGATTAGAAGAAAGACAATAGGAAACCAATACTGGAGGAGCTGATGACAAAGCTGATGGAGGCATTACAACGCATCTGCAGCTCAAGTAAGAAAGCCATATTGTTCAAAGCCCTGTATGCTACAATGTATAGTGGAACTTTTAGACTTAGCAAAGTGGTAGGCGACAGCAGAAAGTGGGATGGGGTGCCCTACATTGGGAAGACATGGAATGGGCTGGGGACATGATAGTGGAACTGTTAAAAAAAGTCAAAGACAGATAAGCAGGGTATGGGCACCAAGGTGTGTGGTTAAGAAAACACCATAATACAGCCATCTGCCCAGTGGGGGCTCTACAAGTGTAGGCAGCAGACTGCCCAAATGGAGAGAGTCCCTTGATATTTATGCATGAGGACAACAAGCCAGTGTCCAGGTATCAGATGATACAAGAGCCTAAGATTTATGGGGGAACTGGTGGAGGGATATTCCTCCCACTCGTTCAGGATTGGGGTGGCCCCTTCCATGGTGGCACAAGTCAACAGGTCAGGGGAGATTAAGCAGAAGGGTAGGTGGACTTCTGATTGTTACAAAAAATACATCTGTAACATCCCACAATAATGATGTATTTTTCTTTTCCCCATAGCAGGTACAAATAGAGGTGGAAAGAAGGGTAAATGATGGGGTGGGGGGAGAGAGAGGGGCAAAAATGTAAGATACTAAACAGTTTTTGCTTGTGGTTATGCAGGGATGACAAGGAAACTAGAAGTATGGATCTGTGGGCATTCCTTTATACACTGGGTGGAGAAATAGGCAGCCAGGAGACAAGGGGGGAAAGCAGCTGTACCTGAATAATAACATGGTCCATTTTGTATGGAGAGGCCTATGGGGAATGAAGTGGGCCCAGCTGCTACCAAATCTGAGGGAGATTAGAAAGGACCATAGATGACTGGACCTGATTGTGTTGCATCTAGGAGGAAATGACCTGAAGAGTAGGCCCTGGCTGGACATATTTTATCAAATGAAACAGGGCCATCAAAAGATAAAAGAATGGTGGCTGGAAGTTACTCTGGCCTGGTCTGGTATCATGCCACGAAGGGTGTGGCAGCAGAAGGAGAGTCACAAAGGGCTGGACAGAGCCAGGAAGTACATGAATGCATGGGTGGGCAGGTTGTTTGAGAGTATGGGAGGACTGGCCAAACACCATGGAATACGGGAGTGGGTAGATGAATACTACTGGGGAGATGAGATACACTTATCGGCCTTGGCCTAGCCCTGTTTAATACAGAAATTGCTGATGCCATTGAAGCATGGCTGGCACAGAAATAATAAAAAAAGAGAGAATAGGATATGAGGGGTAGAGGCAAGGGAGGAAGAAGGGGGAAGAAGGGGGGAAGTCCACCGTCCATTGCAAGCTGGAGGTGAGCTAGTGGAAAAGGGGGGATGAGGACAGAAAATAAGGGGGTCATAAAAAGGAAAACACTAAAAAGGTGACATAGGACCAATAAGCAAGAAGCAGGGGTACAGTGTGAATGCTCGTACACCTTCCCAATAAAAGAGGAAGAGGAAGAGGCTGGGCCCCCCCATAATGTACATCTGGGGGGCAGAAGAAAAAGAAGAATTTTGTAGAAGTGATGAATTGAAAAGAATGTGTCTTTATATAATGTACAAAATATTAAGTGCAAGAGATTGTAAATCTGAAAAGTTATGGAAATGTTCTATGATTTTGTATACAATGATGTCTTGAAAATGTTAGAAAATTTATTTGCCAAACTGAGTAACCACACACAACTTGTCTATGTCTTTATTGGCGGGGCTCTGGGGACAAAAAGTATTGTTATATAAGTGAGCATCATTTTCAACAGCTAAATGGATAGTAAATTAAGAATAGCTACACAGAATATAAAGTTGTTAAGGAATAAAACAAAAATGAATAAAATAATTATCTAGGAAAAAAACAAATAAATTGCATTTTGTTACAGGGAAAAAAAAATTTGGATAAAGATTTTTAATGGTTCCAGAAGCAGTGGGGACCTGGGGTGCATTCTCTATATAATCTAAGTTCAAGAGGAGTGGCTATATTCTTCCATAAACAAATATTAAATCCAGTTATAACAATTATCAAAACAGACCAGTGTGGCAGATCCATTATAATGGAAGCAGAAATTGGACTCATCAAATTTACTTTAGCTTCATTACACGGACCAAACCAAAATAATTCTGCCTTTTGTTCTGAATTTTTTCTACATATAACAATGCAAAGGGCTCCCTATATTATTGGAGAGTATTTTAATCTGGTATTAAATGAAAATGACAGAATGTCTAATAATTTTAAAACCTCAATTAAAATCATTAAAAACTTTATGATGGATTTAAAGCGAGTGGACCCATGGACAGAACTGATATCCACTATCAAAAAGTATTCCTTTTTCTTACCAATACACCAAACAAATTCACATATAGATTTTTGTTTTATTTCAGAAACATTAAAGTGCAAACTTCAACAGACTGATTATCCAGGAATACTTATATCAGATCATGCCCCCTGCTTAACTGAAATACAACTGGATGCTACCCAGCTGGCAGTTTACTTGGAATATGGATATTATCTTATTAAAACAGAATGAAATACACAGTTTATTAATACAAGAAATAAAATACTTTTTCATAATAAACAGAACAGGATAAAAACATATTAATAATCTGGGATGCCTTTAAGGCATGGATAAGGGGTAAATTACAATCATTATAGGGTATAAGGAAAAAAATGGGCACAACAACAAAAACCTTTAGAGGGTGAAATACATACTTTAGAACAATTACATAACTTCATCTTAGATAAAAAAAAATACAACAAACCAATACAGAAAAAGGAAGAGTACAATAAATTGGCAATGGAAATAGCAGAAAAATAAATCCTACAAGCAAGAACCAACTATTACAAAACATTGGATAAACCACTGAAATTAATGGCCTGGCAACTAAAAAAAGAACAAAAAAACAATAATATTCTAATGATCAGAGACAAAAATGGTAATCCACATAAACATCCAAAAGAAATCAACAATATCTTTGTAGATTATTATAAATAATTATATACATCTCAAAACACAGTGGATGATAAATCAGCAGAAGAATATCTAAATAAGGTTGAACTAAAACAACTACCTCAAGAAATAAAAATAATAATAGATGAACCAATATCAGCAAGAGAAGTAGAATTATCAATAAACAAACTGAAGGCAGGACAAGCACCAGGACCAGATGGTTTTCAGATAGAATACTTTAAGAAATATAAAAAAGTATTGTTACCAATACTTTCAAATCTTTAAAATAGATTTAATACATTAAACAATAAACCTTTAACATTTAGAGATGCCAATATACTATTATTTCATGAGCAGGAAAAGGATCCAAATTTATGTTTATTTTATAGGCCAATCTCGCTGCTAACTACAGACTACATAATATTCACAAAATTCTGGCAATGAGATTAGAGGGGGTACTCACTGCCTTGATAGACGAGGATCAAAATGGCTTTATTAAAGGGAGATGAATTATTAAAAAATGTAAGACGTTAAATAAATATAGTCATTAACTCTATTACACAGATGCAATCCTTCTAACTGTCAATGTTGAAAAGGCATCTGACAGGACAGAGTGGAATTTTATAATACAAACATTACAGAAAATGCACTTTGGCAAAAACTTTATAAATTGGATTAAAATAATATATCAAGAACCGAGTGCAAAAATCAAAATAAATAATATATTATCAGAATCCTTCAAACAATCTGGGGGAGCAAAGCTCTCTCCTTTGATCTTTGCCCTTGTTATGGAACCCTTAGTCGAGGTAGTAAGAAGAAACAATCAAATTACAGGTGTTACGATAAATAATAAAACAGAAAAAATAAGCTTGTATTTATAAGAGGCATTGCTATATATGGTAGACCCACTTAGGTCTATAAAAAAGTTTATAGGGTTAGCAACACTGTATGGTAATGCATCAGGATATAAGATAAATTGGAAAAAATCTTCAGTGCTTAGTTTAAGAATGGATTTCATGCTGCAGCTCCTAAATAATTGTCCCTGTCCACAGGTAGACACATTTAAATAGCTGGGGGTTATACTAACAAACCAATTAGATTCCCTATACAGCCTTAACCTTGAAAGCAGTCTACAGGAAATAAAAGCACACTTAAGTAAATGGCAGTACTAACCCCTAACATTAATTGGAAGGATAAATGCAATAAAAATGAAAATTTTACCTAAAATCTTATATTTATATCAAACATTGCCTGTGTCTATTCCAAATGAGTTTTATAAAAATCTAAAAAAAATCTAAAATTTCATTTGAAACAATAAAAACCCACATGTTGCATATGATAAATTAGTTCTGCCTAAAGAAAAGGGAGGGCTCTCATTACCGGACTTCTACAAATACTATGTAGTAACTAAAGTAGCTGTGATTTGGTACTGGCTAAAAGAAACAAATAACACACTTAAAACCATAGAAATGGAGACTAAAATGTAGAATATACAAATGTGTGCAATCTATTGTTCTCAGGATTCTACTCAAATAAATAAAATAAAAGCTAAGGAAATATGGCAACTGGCAAGAGCTTCATAAAATACTTAAATTTAAAATAGGAATAACAAAGTATACTATTAATAATAACTATTATTTTGCACTCTCAATAAAAGACCCAACATACAGTATAAAAGCTGGCAGTTACTCAGCTTATATGAATGTGGACAACTCTTCACAGATAAACGGTTTAAAACCTTTGAAGAGCTACAATCCCAATACAATATCTTGGCCAGCCATTAATATAAATACCTACAAATAAAGAATTATACTGTAAAAATGAATGGGGGGCTGATTCTACAAACCACACCACTGTTAGAAGTTTTCACATCGCAAAAAGAAAAAAAAATTAGTAACACTGCTATATAGATGCTTATATACTTCAATAATGAAAGATATAGCATTAAAATTAAAATGGGCAAAATATCTGGGCATAGAAATTTCAGAAGATTTATGGAAAGATATATTAGTCACTCCAACTGCAAAAATTAAAACCGGCAAAATGCAGCAAATTCAGTTCAATATATTACATAGAGTATATAACGCCCTTATAAATTACATAAAATGAACAGTACCGTCACAGAAAAATCTTCAAGATTCACTCACACTTCAGGAACACTGATACATCTTATACATGAATGTCCGTATCTAACAAATTTATGGACAAACATACTTCAAGTATTAAGTAAAATAGTTAATAGCTCAAATTCTCACCATTAATAACATTATTTGCACAAGTGGAAGAATCTCTAAGAATAGATAAATATCAAAGATCTTTTATTGCAATGGGCATGAGCCTGGGAAAAAATGCATTTCAATCAAATGGAAAAACTCAAGCCCCCCTGCATATGAAACACAGATAAGTTGTATGGTGGATGCTACGAAGATAGAAAGACTATGTTATATGAAAATTGATAAAGATAGCTCTTTTGAAAGACTGTGGAACCCCTTTGCCTACAAATACATGACCGTGACCATGAAGAAAGGGAGACACTCTGCCACTCCATTTTAGATGAGGTAGATGTGTTGGCATCAACACAAGTAAATGAATATTTATTTTAATGATTCATGAAAATTAAATTTGTTTTAATGTGACCATGGCCGTGAAGGACGGAAGAGACTCTGCCACCTCATTTTGAATGAAGTAGATGGGAAAACAACAAGGCACACAACAACAAGACTTGGGTAATTCTATACAAGTGACTGTAAGTATCAAACTAACACAGTCACTTAACTAAACAAAATAACTACAATCAATATAGTAACAGACTGAGGAAAATAATTCACTTAAAAACACAAACTGTACTACAGAAATAAAATAGCAAATCACAGACCAAATATAAAAATAATTAAGAAGAAACACTGAAGGAAGCAAATAAGACTAGTTCTCAAATTGCTTACAGGCCTACCTTGCTTGCTAGCGAAAGCAACTCCACAAACACACACACACACACGGCACTGTTTCAATAAATAAAACAAAACATCTACTTTAAACTAAATAAAACTACAGAAAAAGGAAATCTAGCTGCACAAGACACTAAATATTTTTCAGAGTGATTTGGTTATAAATACTCTGGGTGGGATATTCAGACTGCGACAGGCAGGGGCACAAGCCTTGACACAGCACAACTGGGCTGCACCAGGGCATGGACCAGGAGATATTCAACAGTGTTGCGCCATGGCTCAGCACCATTGACTATGGCACTGAGGGTGCATGCACTGCTCCAGTGTAAGTGGCAGAAGGGGAACAGGGGGCTTCACCAGCGCAAGTGCAGTTGTGCTAGGTGCAGCAACTGCAATACTCAGCTGTGGGCATGCAAATGAGTCCATTATGCATGCAAGGTGCAAATGGAGCCATTTGCATGTCATTATGGCCCCATTTGCATGTTGTGTGCCAATCCTTGGTGACTTGTGCTTGGCGCCCTGCCAGGCTGCAGCCGTCGGGGACCGATGCCCTGCTGCCCCCAGCAGGCTCCGCTCCCATTTGCCCAATCATGGACACATGTTAAAGTAATCCCTGGTGGTCCAGTGGACTGATCCACATCACCCAGTCGTGGGCATATGTTAAATTAAACCCTGGTGGTCCTAGTGGACCGATCCCCATAGCCTGATCATGGGCATACATTAAATTAATCCCTGGTGGTCCAGTGGCACCCCTCCTCCACCTGCCCATTGGGGTCTCACCACCCAGCGCTCTCCCAGTCAGCTGCAGGTGGCAGCACCCCACCCCATGCCACCTAACCGCCCACCGACTTACAGCGTATAGTAGGGTCTGTACACCTATTGGTCCACTGCATGGACCAATGGGCATGCAGACCATACTGCACTACCCAGGCCCGAATTGTGAATGAGCATTTATTCACTTTCGGGCCTGTGTAGTAGTATGGTCTGCATGCCCATTCAATAAGCAGTGGACCAAATGTACAGACTCTACTAGCGCTAATCAGTCGGCAGGCGAATCGGCGCATGGGTGAGGTGCTGCCACCACCACTGACTGGGGTGCTGGTGGCAGGGACCACAGTGGGCGGGTGGGGGAGGGGTACCACTGGACCACCAGGGATTCTCTATGCGAATACCCATGATCGGGCACTGTGGGGGGTTCCACTGGACCACCAGGGATTACTTTAACATATGCCTATGATCAGGCAATGGGGGATCAGTCCACTGGACCACCAGGGTTTAATTTAACATATGCCCACGATTGAGCGCGGGGGGGGGTGCAATGCTGCCCAGGCAGGGGGCATGTGAACTGTGTTCTGGGTGGGCAGGTGGCTGCCCACAGTTGTGCCTTGCAATGCAGCAGCTCACCTGTGGGTGACCAGGACTTGTTCCTGTTCATACCAGGCAGGGCTCCCCTGAGCAGCACAAGGCAGTGTTGTGCCAGCATGTGCACAGCACATCCCGGGCTGAATATCGAGATGTGCCACATATGCATGGGCACGAGCCCCGCACTTGCACCGCATACATTACTGATGCCCCCCCCCGCACATCAGGGGTTGCGCTGTGGAACATGCCCCTTTGAATATCGCGTTGGGGCACATTGATGGGTTGCGCATGGCACAATCCTGTTGCACCATGCGCAACCCATTTGAATATCCCACCCTCTGTGTTCAAAGTACTTTTAATGTTTTTTTTCATCAGACTATCAAGGACAGCCTTCTCCTCATCTATCTTTTCTACGACTATACTGAACACAGCTTCTTCATGGCATAAAGCTTGTTTTAGCACCATGCAACCTCCCATCCCATCGTACCATGCAAACTTCACCTGTGGGCCCCACTCTGCCAGTGAAGTTGCCAAATCCTACATCTGAAAAGTTAGACCTGTACTGCCAATTGAAAATTCACCAGGTTGATTAAATTCACAAATTTGGGTGAATTAGTGAAAATATCTATAAAGCAAAGTTGGCCAACTTCACACATCGCTATTCATCAAAGCTGATACTAAGATTTTCCTTATCTTGCATTTAAAGAGTTCCTTGAGTCTTTTCCATTACTGATGAGTCACTCTCTTGTTTACCTTCTGGTTGTGTCTTCTCTATCTGAGTGTGCTAAGAGTTATGTGATTCCTATGTAGTTGTACAGTTGGTTGCCTGGTTAGGTTTTGATGTTTCTGTGGAGTTCTCAGACTTCTGGGCATTCTTCATGCACTTCTTGTTGTCATTAGGAACAGTCATAATTGTCCTTAAGCTTGTTTTGGGGATGTGAATACTCTAGTTCTGCCTTATAGTTGTGCCTTTAGTTCTGCAGGGGGCAGCATTGTGAACTGCTGTTGGTAACATGTAACATGTTTTGTCACAGAGGAAGCTTTTCTTCTTTATACTGTAGTACCTCAGTGGAGAAGACTGTATACACATGTATATTTAATTTCTAATATTCATCTTCTTTCCACTCTTGCTTTCTTAAAATTGCCTCTCTGTCTCAGAAGTGATGAGGTTTTATGCAGATGAACCTTGGAGATTTTTCCCAGGTAGTTTGAGTTCCAGGCATCTCTATAGTCATGATCCAATTCAGCTTTCTCTTCCAGGAAATTTTCTGACCAAGGCTTCTGTCATAATTTCTTTGAACAAAGTTAAAGGATTTGTGCCCTCTAAACCTTCAGATACTCCTCTGAGTTTTATATTTTCTACCCCTAGTTTCCAGTTATCCTACAGTACTTAATCCTGTAACGTGTTCGTTTCCCTTAGCTGATCCTGCATGATTGTGTGTAGCGGTGCAGTATCATGTTCAATTTTACTAACACAAGACTCCAGTGCTGTTATTCGTTGTGTCAGAATCTCCAGTTTACTGGTCAAACCTGTCACTGTAGATTTTGACGTAGTGATAGAATCTTTAATTTCCAAAAAGCCTCTCATCATTTCCTTAAAGAGCTGCTGATGCCACAAAGAAAACTTTGAAAAACATGATATTTAGTTATAGTCCAGCTTGTATTTCATATGTTATCTTAAGATTTCTCCTCTCCATTATTTATTACTGAGGAAAGTTGCATGAATACATGTTTTTTATCCCTTAGAATTAATATGCCCCAGCAGCTTACTCCCTACTTCAAGCTATAATCCTCTGTTGTGACATCACAATCTGTTGCCATGGCAGTAACAGTGATGTCACAAGCACTGCATTATGACCTCGGGTACGAAGTCAACAGGAATAGATAAGCTCTTCAGAAGCAAAGATACTGTTTTCATGCAGAAGACCTCAGTAATAATTAATAGGGAGGAGAAGTGCAGTACTAATATGAAATACAAGCTAAACAGTGTCTAAATGTTATATTTTGTTAAAGTTCTCCTGAAGGTGTCAGCTGCTTTTTAAGTATCATTACATTTGCATCTTCTGCTTGTTTATGATCTGAGCAATTTTCTGTGCAAGTGTCCAGTTTCTCCTGCTTATCCTGTTTGTCCTGCTTGTTGGTCGTTGACTTAGCACCCACCATGCTAAGTTTGCAGAAGGATTTCAACAGTTAGTTTGGGTCTTGGGTTAGACTTTGCAGCTTGAGGCAAAGAGCTATTGTGCCTCTTAGTATCTATATTTTCAGGAATTTCTGAAATGTGTTTGCTTAGAGAACTTGAGTTGGTGTCAATTCCTTCCTATAATTCACCTAAGGGTGCTTTGGGGGCCATCTTCTTTTTGTCACCGTTAGATTTCTGAGCTTGTAATTCTCTGATATCCTTATGCTCCACAGGTGATGGGATAAGGGGGTCAGCCAAAAGATCTACAGAATAGCCACCAGACAATTTTTATTTTTATTTTATTGTCTGTATAGTCAGAAGAGACTGATTATGTTCCAAGAGGCCCACACTTCCAGAATTAGATTGAAAAGTAAGACAATGGGGGGAGGTATAGTTGTATTATCCTGTCTCTCCTGGAAAGACTTACTTGAAGGATTTACCTTGCTACTTGTGTATACCAAGGTAGCATCCCGACTCCAGCATTATTTTTTTTGTAACTGAGTAGTGTTTGGACTGTTGGGCAATGAGAGACTTGAGTACCTACCGTGCTCAGTGGGCTCAACGAGGACATTATGCTGACAGAGCTGACAATGTCAAGATCAACTGAGTCTGAAATAGTGAGCAAATATGATCAGATAAAGGCTTCAGTATATGCTCCAGTTGTGGTCTCTGAAATTCTTTTCTTATGCAAATGTACTTCTGGAGTCTGTTGTACAGTACTTCTCTCAAGAGATAAGGCTCATGTGTAGACTTAAAGGGTGTGTAAATATTTGGATATGGTATCTCAATTACACTTGCAGCAGCCACCTCACCCTCTGGTTGCATAGTTCCCTTTATTTCCTTCACTTTCTCCAGGTCCCCCCCCCCCCCACCTTTCCAGCTCAGCTGAGGTGTCTGGTTTGAGAGTGACCTCAGGCACAGAGGAGTAAACAGATGAGATCTGTAGCTCCGAACATCAATCTGCATAGTGTTTGTTTCACTACAGCAAGGTGTACTGATTTCCTAGACTCTCTGGAAGCCCTTTGACATTCCCCTCTGGTCTGCACCAAATTATTCTTAAATGGACACTATCAAACCCCTTAAGTCTCAAAATGTTCACAGTTTAAAAAACACATTTTATGACTGCTTACATTCTCCTTTTTTTATTATGTTGATTGCACGCATGCGCAAGAAACATGTTGCAACAGGTTTGTACAGAAGCAGGTTGTGGAGACACAGCACTGTTGTGACCAATGCCCCCACAGCCTGCAGAGGCTTGCCCCGGTTCCCCCAATGCCGTGGCATGCTGCTGCTGACACTAGTTCAGCCAGCGTGCCTCAACTTTAAAAAAAAACAGCCGCTGCAATCAGGGGCCGCCTGCGTCATTGCAGCGTCAGTCATCCGCTGCAATGAGGTGACCCATCATTGCAGAGGCGAGATTAAACCCTGAATTGTTTGTGAACATGGCGGTGGCTTGCCACTGTGTTCTAAAACAATATAACTCATCCCCACCATGTTTAGTTGCCAACAGGGGCCCCAACTCGTCGGCATTCTGTAGCCCCTGCGTTTTGTTCCTGCTGATGGGGTGCCAGCCCCATCAGCTGTAGTGCCCCCCCATTTGTTTTATTGCCAACGGGGGAGCCCACTCCCCGTCAGCATTCTGTAACCTCCCCTTTCTGTTCCTGCCGATGGGGTGCCCAATTCCTGTCAGCATAATGATACCCCGGCCCCTGCCCCTTCACCGACGGGGGTGCCCAATCCCCCATCAGCTATTGCTGCCCCCAAATGAGAAAGCCACTGCTGACAAACTGGGAGCCCACCCCAGTGTGCCAAAGGCCCCTGCAAAGTGAAAAATGGTCCTGCGACATCCGTTTGTTTTTTTTTGTCCCTGGAAAGCAGGAAACCGTCCCTCAGCGCGGCCCTACCTCCCACCCACACCACCCACTGCTTGCCCTGCCTCCCCACCCCTCTCACCCGATACTTACCTTAGGAGCTCAGCTTGATGATCTTTGGTGGACCGGGAACACGTCTGCACTCTTCAAAGCCGACCGCGAACTGACGAAATGCTAGTAAGCTATACAATGTAATACAGAGGGGTTTTTCAACTTTACTGCGTATCTCGGGCATTTTTGGGAATTTTTTCACCAAATATTCAACATGGGGTTTTTGAGACCCCTCCTCATGAATTCTTGAACTGTCATGGCATTAGTCGGGCCGGAAAGGTGATTTTGCGGTCACTGTGCAGAATCATCTTTCGGGACTGGTTAACAAAACTACAGTGCCAGTGTTCTCAAGGTGGGCTCTCAAAAAGCCTATGTTGCAAATTTGGTGGAAAAAATAAAAGAAATGACTGTTTTACAAGCGTCCGTTGCGCAGTTGCTATGCACGCTCATAACTTCATGAATTTGCAATATTTTCATGCCAGATTTGCAACATTGGCATTTTGTCACACCTCCTTGTGAACAGTACAGCTGTCATTGTTCACATCCTGGTGGAACTGTGTTTTTGCACTTCCGGCACAGAATAGCGCAGTCGCTGTGGGAAATAATGTTCGGGACAGATTAAAAAAATTACATTGACACTGTTCATGAGTAGAGGTCCTAAAATGTCTATGTTGAAAATTTGGTAATGATACTCCATAAAATGACTGTGGTTCATGCGTGTGTTGAGCAGTTTGCACGCACGCTCGTAAGTTCACAAATTTATAATATTTTCACTCCAGATTTCCCACATTGCCATTTTCCCACACCTACTTATGAACAGTAAAGCTGTCATTTTTCCCATCCTGGCCGAAATGTGTTTTTGCACTTCCAGCACAGAATAGAGCGGCCGCTGTGGGAAATCACTGTCCGGGACAGACTAAGAAAATAAGAGTGATACTGTTCATGAGCAGAGGTCCTAAAATGCCTATGTTGAAAATCTGGTGATAATACCCCATCGAATGACTGTGTTACAAGTGTGCATTGCACACTTTCCATGCACCCTTGTAACTTCGCAGATTTGTAATGTTGTCACGCCATATTTTCACCAGTGGAATTTTTCCACACCTCCTTATGAGCAGCACAGCTGTCATTTTCCACATCCTGACCGAAATGTGTTTTCACAGTTCCGGCACAGAATAACGCAGTCGCTGTGGGAAATCATTGATCGGGACAGATTAAGAAAATGACAGTGGCACTGTTCATGAGCAGAGGTCCTAAAATGCCTATGCTGAAAATCCGGTGACGAAACTCCATGACATGACTGTGTTACAAGCGTGCGTTGACCTGTTTCCACACACCCTTGTAACTTCGCAACATTGTGATATTTTCACCCCACATTTTCAACAGTGGCATTTTTCCATACCTCCTTATGTACAGTACAGCTACCATGTTTCACATTGTGGCTACAATGTGTTTTTGCACTCCTGCCATAGAATAGCACGGTCGCTGTGGGAAATCACTGTGTGGGACACATTAAGATCGAACTAGTGAGAGGGGGGAGTGACCTCATTCAACTGAGTTCTGTCGGGACTGCTATGGATTTGTTTGTGGGCAGAGAAAGGGCCCAATGCAAGAACCCAGTACAAAAGGGCAGCCTGCAGCACTGGGAGAAACAGAACGAGAGAGTGAGTGAGGGAGGGGAAGTGAGCGAACTCACCGGAGCTCTTTCAGGACTGCTGCGGATTTCTTTGTGGGCAGAAAAAGGCATCAATGCAGGCAGGGGCCCAGCACAAAAGCCCAGCCTGCAGTGGTGGGAGAAACAGTACGAGCGAGTGAGACATGGGGACTGAGTGAGCTCACCAGAGCTCCATCAGGACTGCTGCAGGTTTCTTTGTGTGCAGAAAAAGGCGCCAATGCAGGCAGGAGTCCCATACAAAAGGGCCGCTTGCAGCACCAGCACAAACAGACTGAGCATGTGAGAAAGGGAGACTGAGCGACCTCAACACAGCTCTGTCAGGACAGCTGTGGATTTGTTTGTGGGCAGAGAAAGGGCACAACATAAGAGCCCAGTACAAAAGGGCAGCCTGCAGCACTGGGAAAAACAGAACAAGACAGCGAGTGAGAGAGGGGAGTCAGCGAATTCACTGGAGCTCTTTCAGGACTGCTGTGGATTTCCTTGTGGACAGAAGAAGGCATCAGTGCAGGCAGGGGCCCCAGAACAAAAGGCCAGCCTGCAGCAGTGGGAGAAACAGTACGAGTGACTGAGACAGGGGGACTGAGTGAGCTCAACGGAGCTCTGTCAGGACTGCTGCGGATTTCTTTGTGGGCAGTAAAAGGCACCAATGCAGGCAGGAGTCCCGTACAAAAGGGCCGCTTGCAGACCAGGACAAACAGAATGAGCGTGTGAGACAGGGAGACTGAGAGACCTCAACAGAGCTCTGTCAGGACAGCTGCAGATTTGTTTGTGGGCAGACAAAGGTGCCAGTGCATGCAGAGGCCCAGTACAAATGGGAAGCCTGCACTGGTGGGGAAACCGGAATGAGCGAGTGACAGAGGGAGAGTGAACGAGCTCAACAGAGCTGTATTGTAAGTGCTGCAAATTTCTTTGTGGGCAGAAGAAGGCGGTAACACTGGCAGGAGTCCAATGAAAAAGGGCAGCCTGCAGTGCCGGCAGAAATGGAATGAGTGAGTGAGAGAAGGGGAGTGCGTGAGTGAGCTAAACTGAGCTTTGTCAGGACTGCTGCAGATGTCTTTGTGGGCAGACAAAGGCGCCAACAGAGGCAGGAGCCCAGTACAAAAGGGCAACCTACAGTGCCAGGACAGACAGAAAATGTGAGTGACACGGGGAGTGTGCGACCTTAACGGAGCTCTGTCATGACTGCTGCGGATTTCTTTGTTGGCAGGAAAAGGTGCCAATGCAGGCAGGAGCCCAGTACAAAAGGCTACTCTGCAGCACTGGCAGAAATGGAATGAGTGAGTGAGAGAAGGGGAGTCAGCAGGCTCAACAGACCTGTGTCAGGACTGCTGCAGATTTCTTTGTGGGCAGAAAAAGCTCCCAACAGAGGCAGGAGCCCAGTACAAAAGGGCAGCCTGCAACACCAAGAGAAACAGAATGCACGAGTGAGAGAGGGCAGGTGAGCCACCTCAACAGAGTTCTGTCAGGACAGTTGCAGAACTCTTAGTGGCCAGAACAAGGTGCCAATGCACGCAGGAGCCCAATACAAAATAGCAGCCTGCAGCACTGGATGAAACAGACTGAGCGACTGACAAAGGGCCAGTGAGCATGGTCAACACACCAACACAATCAACATTCGGTGTTGACAAATGCTTGTTTAGTATGCTTTTTCCCCTTATTGCCAGTCAGCTCCCCATTGGTCCTACTCACTCACCCAGCCCCCTCACTCATTTTCCCTGGGACATATTTCACCTCCTTGACACCCTGGCTTACCCTCTAACAGGGGCCATTGGGAACGGGCTCTACCACAATGGAAACTTGATCGGTATCGGTGGAGGAAAGTGCTTGAGTTGGCAGTGGAGGGCCAATGGTAGTGGGTGGATGTCCTCCTGCAGCACGTGTTCTTTTTTACATTTTGTGACCCAACCCCATACCAAGAAGAGCTCTTGATCTAAGTTGCACATAAGAGCACATTGGAGTCCTCCCTGATTCCGCAGCTCCCACTTGCACTGCCACTCGTGGTCACCAAGGTGGCAGCAGCACAATGGATTCCATCTGCACTCCCTCCCCAAGGTGGAGAGTGTCCTCTGGGATGCTCTTATTATCTCCCTCAGTCAGCCCTATGACAATTCAGCTTTGTTCCTGAACCCACGTCATCAGTGTCATGAGCGGTAGCACTACCGCTGTGCTGACTGCCAACTCAATTGTTTACACTTTGTGAAGACTGCTGATGGAACTGGTAGTTTGACTCTGATTCTTTTTTCTTTTAAAAAAGTGAAAAACAGACTACTCACCATACTGGTGTTACCAAACAAAAACATGTTTCTATACATTCTTTGATCATCTCACGCTGCATCTTTCCTGGACTTGGAAACATCCACAACTCTGTCTAGCCACTCATTATGCAGTGGAAGGAGAGGAGAGGAGACTATTGCATCATGAGTGACTACACTGTTTTGCAGTGATTCAAATGTTCAGGAAAAATGCAATGAGTACATCAAGGATTTAAACTAAAACAAGATTGGGTATAGCTACACCATAATTATGCATTTCAGTTCTACTATGAAAGAAGGCAAATAAAACAAGCAGCAACAATGATGAATTTTAGAGTAGATAAGCCATCAAAAAATATGTTTTTTTTAACTAGAACAAATATTGCAAACAAGTTGACAGTGTCCCTTTAAGTGGTGAGTTAAGTGCTTTTGGTTATTTTATTTTTTATAGCTGTGGAGTCTGACTGTGCCCTTAGGCAGTCTATTCAATTTTTTAGTGTTGGAACAATTTGAGTATTATTTACCATGTGTGTGTGTATCCTGCTGAATCAGAAGCGGCAATGTCAAATTTTGTTCCCAGGATTATGTCTTATGATTCATTTATTAAATTCATTTACTAATCATTCACTTTTATTTGACTGCTGAAGATAGTTGTAGACAGTTTAGGAGGTTTAAACTGAGCAGAAGTTACATTACTTACATAGCTAGCCCTCTCTCCTCTGTGGTACTCACTCGCACACACAGTGGTCGACCATCTTGCAACAGGATAGGCCTGTGCCTAGAAGTCACCCCATGGGTAACTTGGAAGGAGAAATCAGTGGGATTCCCTTTCCTGCCTGTAATGATGGCCTTAACCTTACAGGCAGGTGTCACAAAGCAGATAGCAAACCCCTTTTGTAGATCTCTGGTATGGGCAGGGTTAACAGCTAGCAAGACTATACAACACAGAAATGGAATTTCATGGCTGGCATCAATACAAATAGGAATCTAGGGAATCTCTGATCACCAACAGTGGTAGCAGAGGTTATGGAGAGATGGGCCACTAAGAGGTTAAGCCAGATCTTTGATCTCTATCAGGAAGGGGAGTTGAGCACTTTTCGAAACTTAAAATCAAAGTTTGGCTTGTTGGCTGGGGATTTTATCTCTTACCTGCATATACGACAAAGGATTTGTAGCTTGGCCAACCTATTTTTAAGAACTGAAAGACCCCCCCCAACAGAAGAAGTGTTAATCAAAATACATTAAGGGAGCTGTTCCTAAAATTGTTTTAAAATGATTTGATCCTAGAGGCAAAAGGGCGGGAGAACACGTGATCCAACAAACATGGGTGGCAAACATGGAAAAGGAGATCCTTCCAGCCCTGATTGCTCAGCTCAAACACTCCAGATATGCTCCAAAAATAAAAGACTGAGGCACGTGCTGTAACATTTCTTGCAACATACTTACTTCACTCTTGTCCTAGCTCATAAAACTGACAACACCATGTCAAACGTCATCCCAAAGTGTAAGATAGACAGACGGACCTTCCGTCACTTGGGGTGGGTTTGTGTATAGCAGCCGTCAGGTACTACATGGAGATAACATGTATCTTTTCTGAATGTCTGGAAGTCAAGTCAACTATTAGTATGGACTCTGTCATAGCTGTCTGTATCCCAGAAGGTGAGAATTCCAGTAAATATAGGCATCCGCTTTGACTTCTGGGTCTGGCAGTCAGAAAGCAGGTGATGGCATATGATTGGCTAACTGAACAATATCCCACACTGGCCCAATGGGGCTATTCAAAGTTAGAGTGTCTCAAAATGGAGAAACTTCAATACAATGTGCAAAACACCTCAGACCAAAATATACCTTTTTATGGGGTCCCCGGAAAAAAAGTTATAGAGGGGAGCTTTCCAAGAAACACAGAAACATAGACATTGACGGCAGATAAGGAACGCTTGTCCCACCCAGTCTTACCATTTTCCTACCTATTGGATAAGCTGCAGATCCTAACCAACCAACAGCCAACTTCCTCCTACCTCTACTATAATTGCCTTATGTCTGTCCCATGCATTCTTGAATTCCACCACTGTTTTAGACCCCACAAGCTCCTCAGGAAGGTGGTTCCATTTCATCCACCACTCTCTCCATGAAAAAATATTTCCTCACATTGACCCTGAGCCATCCCCTCCTCTATCTTTGAATTGTGCCCCCTTGTTCTTGCACAACACTTTTTCTGAAAGATTCTACCCTCCTGGGCTTTGTTGATTCCCTTGAGGTACTTGAAAGTTTCTATTATGTCCCCCTCTCCCTCCTTTCCTCAAGGGTATACATATTAAGCTCTCTCAGTCTCTCTTCATACGGTTTCTGATGCAGACCCTGCACCATTTTATTTGCCCTCCTCTGGAATGCCTCCATCCTGTCTATGTCTTTGCAGAGATGGGGTCTCCAAAACTGCATGCAGTACTCCAGATAGGGTCTCACCAATTGTCTGCACAGAGGGATAACCATTTCTCATTTTCTATTTGGATGCCTCTCTCTGTGCATCCCAGTATCCCCCCAGCTCTCCTTTCTGCCTTCTCACATTGCATGACCACCTTTAGGTCATCCGATATGATTAACCCCAGGTCTCTTTCCATTTTTGTTGTTGTTAGTACCTCCCCTGCCATTGTGTACTCTTCATCTAGGTTTTTGTTTCCCAGGTGCATTACTTTGCACTTCTTTGCATTGAATCTAAATTGCCATACATCTGACCATTCCTCCAACCTTACCAAGTCTCTTCTCATCCTTTCCTCCACCCCATCCCTTGTGTTATCAATTATGTTACAGATTTTTGTGTCATTTGCAAAGAGGCATACTTTTCCTTCCAGACCCTCTGCAATGTCACCTATAAAGACATTAAAGAGGACTGGACCCAGTACTGAACCCTGAAGTAACCCACTAGAAACCCCCCTTTCTTTGGAGTGAGCTCCATTTACTATTACCTTCTGTGTCCTGTTGTGCAGCCAATTTGCTACTCAGGCTACCACCCTGGGATCCACTCCCAGGCTGGCTAACTTGATTGTTAATCTTTTGTGCGGGACTATGTCAAATGCCTTACTAAAGTCTAGGAAGGCTATATCCACAGCCCCTCCCAGGTCTATTATTTTGGTCGCCCAGTCAAAGAAATTTCTTAGATTTGTCGGACATGACCTTTCTGCTGTGAATCCATGCTACCTTGGGTCCTGTGCTCCGCTGGCCTACAGTTACTCAACAATTCTTTCTTTCAGAAGTGATTCCATCATTTTCCCTACCACTGAGGTCAAACTAATGGGTCTGTAGTTTCCTGCTTTTGCCTTGCTCCCACTTTTGTGAAGGGGAATCACATCTGCCCTCCTCCTGTCTTCAGGTACTACCCCATCCTCCCAAGATTTGTTAAAAAGGGTGGTCAGTGGTGTCACTAGGTCCCCCCTTAGTGCTTTTAGGATTCTGGGGTGAATCCCATCAGGCCCAATTTCTTTGTCCACCTTGAGTTATAGGAGTTCTTTCAGGATCCTTTCCTCTGCAAATGGACTGGTGTCAACCCCCCCTGCCCAGAGTACTTCTATTGTTTGGTTTAGGTAATTCATCTTCTCCTTCTTTTGTGAAATACTGAGCAAAAGTATTCATTCAGTACCTCTGCATTTTCACTGTCTCCCTCTGCCCACCTCCCTTCCCCTTTATTAATCTTCACTATCCTTCCCTTAACCTTTCTTTGTTCCCTAATGTACCTATAAAAGGTTTTATCCCCCTTCCTAACTGAGTTGGCTATCTTTTTCTTGGTTTGGGCCTTTGCTATTCTGTCTTCCCCATTTCCTTCTGCTTTAACTGATACAGTTCCCTGTCATGCTGTTTCTATGAGTCCTTATACTTCTTGAATGCTATCTTTTTCTCTCTAACCTTCCCTACCACCTCTTTTGAGAACCATAGTAGTTTTTTACTCCGTTTTGTTTTCTTTATTTGTTTTACACAAAGGCTTGTTGCCTCCATGATGGCAGTTCTGATTTTTCTCTACTGTTCTTCCACCCCTCCTTTCTGGTCATTTGCTAGTGCATTTCTTAGATAGTCACCCATTTTGCCAAAGTCAGCCCTTCTAAAGTCCAATATCCTCATTTTTGTATGGCTGGTCTCCATAGTTGTGCTTATTGTGAACCACACTGTGAGGTGGTCACTTGTTCTGAGATTGCTACCCACTTCAAAAGCTGTGATCCTCTCACCATTTGAGAGTACCAGGTCTAATATTGCTCCCTCCTGAGTGGGTTCCAACACTAGCTATATAAGGCATTCCCCCTGTAGGGCATCAAGGGTACCCTTACCTGGGTGAGCAGATCAATCATTCCACACCTTGATTTGATCTGATTTAATTTCATTTGATCTGGTTCAGTTCCTAGAGTCAGATTTCCCTTTTCTTTTCTTTTGTAGACACAATAAAATGAGCACCCAATGAAAAGATGGTCCATAGTCAGAAATATAAAATTAGCTCACCTTTTTATTCCATGCTCATAGTGAAAAAACATAGCCATGTACTCAGTCATTTGACACTTGAAAATCGCCAGCAATGTCTAGTGACATCTGTGACAAAAACATCTAAGACTTCAACTGGCTACTAACAGTCTTTATCAGAGATAGCACTGTTGTTGATCACGTCTACTTTTATAGTGTATCGTAATCATAGTGATTGCATACACACCACCACAATTTAAAAGCACATCATGCCAGGGAAAAATCTTGGGTATGTTCAAACTTAACATGATGAACTCTGAACAAACACCTTCATTTTCAGAAGATCTAGTTCCCTGTGATGAAGCAGTTGATGAGATTGGAGGGAGGGGCATGTCTGCAGCTGATGTCGAGTCAAACTGCCCACCCATTGCCCTGGATGCCTATTCCATTGGTTCCAACACAATGCATAATTTCAGTTGTAAGTGGTCCAGGTTCAGGACTAACAGAGCAGATTCAGTAAGTTTATTTGTTTGTTTTATTTTTAACCAGTAAGGGGACTGCGCACTGCCCTTTTTCAGCCACGCCTAACACATAACATTACAATACAAAAATACATTTGCACAACATACAGAACAATTAATCACAATTGCAAACAGTATCACAATATAGCTTCTTTAAACAATAAATGTTTAAAATGAGATTCTGAATGTGCTTTTTGAATCAATTCTACAAATTCATTTAAAAGGAAGGTGCATACCAGGAAAATGCTTCCCTACTCATTTGTAACCTGAAAACAGAAATAACATTGATTTGAACAATTTTGTTTTGCACCCCTATCATGATTTTTAGCTATAATTAGTTTATATAAAGACAAGGGATCTCCTGAACATTTTATCCAAAAAACAAAATTTACTGACATACATTTTAAATGGTTAATTGGAGAAAGTACTTCAAGATCTAAGTAAAGCTGACAATTATGAGTTCTGAATAGGGCAAGTAGGGCGAATCTACAAATATCATTATACAAAACTTTAAATTTTGACTCAAACAACTGATTACAATGTGCAAAAGTAATACTTCTATAATCTAATGTTGGAAAAATAACTTGTTTGCTATAGTATAACGAGCTTCTTCTGTTAAGAATTTAATATTTCTATAAAAAAAGCCATGTTTTTGATGGATTTTTCCACCCAACTTTTCCAAATGAGGAACCTTACTGAGGTTTGGATCCAGTATAAACCTAGATATTTAACAATGGTAACCAAAGGGAGAGGATTACCACCAAGTCCTACTATATGAATTGGGTCAAGTTTCTGAAGTCTTTTTGAAGTACTGAATATCATAACATTTGTTTTAACTTCATTAATAACCAATATATTTACCTGAATCCAATTTGCAAAAATAGCATATTGTTTTTGAAGGGAATCCTGAATTTCATAACTATTTGTCCCTGATACCCAAAACACAGTATCATCTGCATACAATAAACTATTATTATTCATAAAAGAAAGGGGTAAATCGTTAACGAAAATTGAAAATAAAAGAGGACCTCTCACCAATCCTTGTGGAACACCTGCCATTATCTCTCGGGATTGAGACATATGGCTGTTAACTTTAGTTTTTTGAATACACTTTAACAAATAAATTAAAAGCCAATTTAACTGAACATCCTTAATTCCTAGTTTCCTTAATTGGTGTAACAGAATATTGTGATTCACCAAGTAACTCTTGGTTTTCTGTGGTTGAAATATTTCACCATCCTACACTGATGAATGTCACTGGTTTAACTGTGGATGAGGGGCTGAGTGAAATGTGCTGGGCCTAACCTATTCATGAGTGAAAGGGTAAGGGAGGTCTATACTGGGAGCTGCATTATGTGTAGAAGCTGTCTTTTATGCCTGAGCAAGCAAACTATCTTGGTCCAATTGTTCTCTTCCATTATAGGCTGCCAAGAGACAGGAGTGTCCTCACATAATTTGCACCCTAGAATGTTATTACACTTAGCACTGTTTTGCCCAAAGACTTAACACAGCCTGCACCTCAGCTGGTTACAGGCACTGCTTGAGTGGGTTTAGAGTGACACTTATAGCAGGCTTTAGACTGGCCAGGGTAAAAGATGGTGCCATGATCCTAGCCGATAAAAAAGCTGTTCAGTAACTGCTGGACCACAGTGCCAGACTGTCTTAGTTGGACTTTGAAATGCCAACGTCTAGTCCATATTTGTTCAGAATCAAACATTTTGTCAAGTATCCCCTGAACCTCAAATTTCTGCTGCAACCATAAAAGAATGTCTGACACATTAACCCCTTCATTTCTTAAGAAGATTACAATGGTTTTGATGGTGGGATGGATGAGGGCAATAACTGTGAAGAGAAGCCATAAGTGGGAGTTTTTGACCTCTGAATATTTCCTCCAGAATTGATCAAGAAGATCTTTGAGGTTCTTGAAACTTAAATCAAAAAATTGGTTCACTCAAGATATGTAGCAGGGCATAAATTTCTATTATGTAGATTTTTAGAGTCTTTTAGAAGGTACATGCCACATAAACATCACCAGGTAAATTCTCTGGATTCTCCTATATTGAGCTGAACTGCATTTTGGTGTCTAGCACGTTCAACAATGTTCTTTAAAAGATCAGCCATTGTGAACTGATGCTAATGCATCCATTGTCTTCTATACCCATTTCTGGGGTGTCAGGGAGTAAGGGCTAAGGCAGGTGCCTTGTATCTTGATAATTAGTCTGTGGATTAGTGGTTTTCTCATCCTTTGCCCCAGGTTCACATTGTTGCTGTTCCTCTGCCTGTTGCAAAGAGGCCAGAACTGCAATGGGGACATTTAAAGTCTAGATGATAGTACTTTGAGGCTGAATATCAGATAGTTCAGGAACAGGCAGGACACATTCAGGATTGAGGCCTAGACTGTCAGGGATTCTCAACCCTTCAGGAGCCTAAAAAGTATTAGGAGGACTTGATTGCTTGGAACTACAAGAAAGAAGAGCTCCAGTGCCTGAACTTACTGAGCTGACAGCTCACTTTCCTGCCTCCAGTTAGCCAGCCATTCCTTCTTGTCTGGTAACCAGAACCAACCTGCTCTTGTGAGGGTTTCTTCTACTGATAATTCATAAATGTGTTCATTTTTTTTTTAGCTACGGCCTTTTCTCATTCTCAATGTTTTGCAGCTGACACAGCATGTTGGGCTCCCATAGAAACAGACTACAATGTGTTTTCTATACCAGGAACAGTCTTTTTATCCATAGCTGTATCCTGCTGAGCAGTAGTATAATCATTGTCATCAGTCACACATATTGCCTGCTGTGGGTTAGCATCTAAAGTCGGCAAACCAGGTCCTGGTGGCACTGTCATAATCAAAGGGGCTGCTATCATCTTTGCTGTCAAGCCAGAGCAGCTGAGTCCCTCCAGCTCAGAGTGCTTAAAAGTAGCATTGAAAGATTCACTGTTGATCTGCATCACTGAGGGCTTCAGTGCTTGCAGACAGGAATTTTCTTTTGATATTTGAGCACCTCTTTATCCATAAGGCTTATTAAATAGGCTTGCTTTACCAAAAGTGCTTGTTCAGTACAGCCTCAGCTTTACCTAGTGCTGCTGGACCGGTGCCCTGCACAGATCCAACATTAGACACTTTTTCATCACCAGCACTATCCATAATCTTAATAACAGTAGTAGTAGTAGAAGATGCCAAAACCATCTTATTACTCCACATGGGGTGGGATGGAGACTCCACCATCTGGGTCACATCATCCTCTTCCATGCCAGGGGCCAACACTCTCACAGGAAGCAGGGTATATCCCATCTGAAGAGAAGGGGAATTTTTTATTGCATAAAAATAAAATACACACAATTCAAAGCTACTGTATACTACATATATAATATCCTTGTACAAATACAAGCAAAAACTGTCTTATTAGCCTACCCATTACTTCAGTCCTGCTCATAGATACTGAGCTATTAACCCATTAGACATTACAGTAAGTCAAATAGAAAAACATTTAGGAAAATCATATTTGTAAACTAAATAATAAACCTTCTCAAAAGACCCTAACACATTAGAGTTACTTCAATATAATTTATTCTATAGATGCTGACCCATGACGCAATGATGCAGGATTTCGCTTGCGGCGCGGCAACCGGAACCGAGAGCGGTTTCCGGTCGCTGGGAGAACCCGGCGAGAGAAGAAGGATAGAGCATCCTATGGACTGCTCTCCTTCTCGAGGGAGGATGGAAGTGCTCGGGGTCTGCGTGACTCCTGGTGGAGACCAGGTGCAGGCGACTACTGACCTCAACAGTGTGTATCGGAGGCGGGGCAGGACGCTCCAGCGTCATTACATCCCGCCTCCCGGAAAAAGGAAAAAGGAGAGAATATACGGGATCGCCAGTGAAGCCAGTCACAGCTTGGTGGCCCCTCAGGCCAGCCCTCCGACCTAGTCCGGCGCCTGCGGCAGTGTGTCCCCAGTGCCGCAGCCCCACCGTGAAAGTGCACACGAAGTGCTCGGAAAATCGAGGCAGCCGATGTGGGGGGGAAAGGCGTGACCTGCAGAAGGTACCGGGCTACCGGCGGCAGGGGTCTAAAGAATAAAAATAGAAAAAAATAATTTATTCTATAGATTTCCACCTGGATCTCAAAGTTTTAAGAGATATATATTTACTTTGTTGTGTATGCTGCATATATTCCATAGCTCATGCTCAACATGATTTATTATTATTAGCTGACTGTGTTCTAACTATTGAAATATTTTCTCTGTCATCTTGTACTCTGAGATGGAGGGGAGTTTCCCCGGTATCATGGCCAACACTCTACCAGTCAATAAAACAGGTTCCTTCAACCCACCACAAGGCTACACCTGGAAACAAGCCATTACAGTTTAGTATTCCCTTCTTGGTCAAAAAATACAAATCAGTAAATCAATCAAAAATTCAACACTTCACCCAGGACTTCACTACCTGAGGAGGAATGAACAACCTTCTCTCATAGTTCTGGCTCCTGTTTTTCCTGTTCTGGAACAGTCATGAATAAAGACCCCTCAAAGCAGTCAACTAAAAATCAACTCCAGTCACCCAGAAGCAACTGTAGTTTCCTAGATACTGGAGCAGGTGGAAGGCACCATGACTCCAGATCCAGAGATCAAGGACATAGCAAGGCCTGAGTGGACTCCTACACCAGTTCTGGCTCCATAGTGGAACACAGTGCTGACACTGGCTACATTTCCAGCTCCATTACCTCTATTTTTGGAAGTCGAAACCTCCCCAGTCCCACATTTTGGAAGTAAATATTTTGAGAAATGAACAAAGTCAATATTTAAAGAATACTACATAGGGGAAATACATATAATGAGAATTGTACCCACTGTTGAAGTGTTGCATGCTACATAAACTTGAGAGCAAAGCTCAAGGGATTTATACAAGCATCCACCACCGAGGGTGTTTGTAAAATCCGAGTTTCAAACACTACCCCATGCCTTGTTTCATATAACTGCAGTGGAGCATTTTTTCAATATAGCAATTATATAAATACAAATTGACCTCCATGCCTGTAGCTACTGTCAGGCTGAAGTGGGAAGGCAGTGTGCACATGAGTGTAATGAGGCAAACCCAATTCATGTCTGCCTTTATAACCGGCTGGTTATTATAGTGAATTATAACCGACTTTCCCTATGGGAGAAAATGTTCCCCAGCTATATACAGAATAATGGATGGGTGGCAGTGTGATATGAGTTTTATTTATAGATCTGAGGTATGTTTTGCTACATAAACCACAAGAGTAAAGCTTGAGCAGTTTATAATGGCAAAACACTGGGATGACATCTAAATAAAATGAGTAATCACGCAGTCATCCATGTTTTATTTTTTATTGCATCTGTTATGGTTTGATACTAACCAGAACTAGACATGAGCAAGTAAGCATTGATAGAAAAAGCAGAGTGAGAGAGGGAGAGACCACAAGTAAGCTTAAAGATGCTGTCATTGCTGTTTTCAGTTACTGCAACAGTGTAATAGCTTCCCTCATGGATGATTGGTCAGCTGTGACTTACTCTGTATCCACCTGGTGTGAAATCCCACCAGGTAGCTACAGAGATTTTCTCTGTATTAACCAGGTGTGATGTCAGACCAGGTTAATATAGAGAATCGATGGTTTGACTTCTGGGTGATAGCAGAGCCTATCATTTATTATAATACATTACCAGAAATATACCAATTTTTAAGAACAATCATTTGTTATTTCTGTGTTTGCAAAATTGGATATCATCTGATTGTGTTTTTTTTTATTTTTATTTTTTATTTACACTAATTCAGTATTGTACACAGAAAGTCATTAAAATATAGGAAATAAACTATTATAATAATACTTTTTCATACTGAATAAATTAATTCTATTGCTTATAATGTATAACATAATAAATAAAGGGCAGGTTCGCCAAATTAAGGAGATGATCAAAGAAATAAAAGTTAACTTTTCTTTTTTGTCAATTGAGACTCAAATACTTATTCTATTTTATTTTACCTTATTTGTGGAAGACAAATACTTTCAAAATGGGGTTAACTAAAGTTACAATAATGCTTCTACAAGCACTGCCCTGGAGGTATCTATACCCCTCCTAATGCGGCTTTTTATGTTGGAGCAGAAAAATCTGAGCTTAACAGAAACACTGTTTCCTCTAGCTTTAGTTTTTGTTGGTTTTTTTTTTGGGGGGGGGGCAATTTTCCAGGGACCAGTCCATTCCATTCCAGCAAAGATAAAGACTTTTCAGTATTTATTTTGAATAACTACTCTGTTTTGTGTCAGTCTTTAGCCAGGGCATCAGGAGTATGGGCAGAAGAGGGGCAGATGTTGTTGGAGATGAGCAGGACATGCAGGAGGCAGTACTATTCATGGCACAATTAGTGGATATGAATCTGGATGGTTTAATGTGGGGAAACTCTCAGGGTCCTCATAATATCCACTGAGAGTGATAGTTCAATTAATAGTTGTTCTGACTAGGCTTCTCCCAGATATCTTTTGGAACTCTTTAAAGACAGGGAACATGCCAGAGGATTCAAAATTGCCACTATTCGAGAAGGGACAGAGGTCAGGCCTTAACTTTGTGCTCAGTGAAGTTTTTGATTAAACAATTAATAGGATAAATCCTGGAAGCTGATTGGGTGAAGCAGACTGACCAGTGATGATATCTCAGTATATCATCATAATCCAAAAGTCAGCTATTCTTAAAACTTTGGGATATTTTATGACCTCTTCGGGGGGTGCTATATCATTGGATATCATCACTTCTTGGGTGGTTGAAGCCACTTGGCATTGTCTCATGCCTCACGATGCACCTAAGGTGTGAAGCTATGTCATGATATACCACACCTGTGGTATGCTATTGCTTAAGTCAGTCATAAAAGGTAAGGTGGTTCAGCAGATGGAAGAGAGGGAGGCAGTATAGCGCAGTGGTTTAAGGCTCTGAACTGCAAACCGGGAGACCTGGGTTTGAATCCACACAGCCCCTACTTGCATACTGTGTGACCCTGAGCAACTTACTTAACTTCCCTGTGCTCCCAGGTTGCATCTGTAAAAAAAGCTTTCAGCTTAGTGTGCCACTCCACTCCTGATTAAACAATAGAAAAAAAAAGTGAACACTAAGATCCCTCCCCCCAATCAGCTCAACACACACTTATTAAATAAATAATTACATCTTGAGTTAAATGGTAATATGCAATGAACTAGGTAGAGAACAACTATATAGTGAGCAGCGTGTGAAAGGGTTCCCAAATTTTCATATATCTATTCATTTTGTTACTTAGACTAGCCACCATTCTTTCCTCCCTGAGATTGGCCAGCAGTTCTTTGAGCAATTCCGCATGTGAGATATCTCTATCATCCTTCCAATGGTGCAGAATAACCTTCTTTACCGATAAAGAGATCAGTGCCATGTAGTAACGTTTGGATATTACTGGTATAAGGGTATAGTCACCTAAAAGACATATCTCAGGAGTAAAGAAATGAGAAAGGCCTAGGAAGGGATCAAGCCTGCGTTGAATGTCATTCCAAAGGGAAGAGGCCTTGGGACATGCCCAAAATATGAGGTAAAGCGAGCCCTCTGTTTGCTTGCAGCGTGAACAAGTGAGCGAGTCAATGAGACCATATTTGTATAGCTTTTGGGGGAGTAAAATAAATACTATGCAGTATGTGAAACTGTGCAAGCCGTAGTCTATCCTGCGTAATATACTTATGACAATTCGACCACAATACTGCCCAGTCTATATCCAAAATGGGGAAAAATAAGGACCAGTATTTCTCAGGAGCAAACACATCCGGGTGTTTATAATTATATAAAATTTTGTAGATGGAAGTTACGGAGTGAGGTTTACTAATGTTAAGCATGATTTCATCAACAAGACTTCTCATGCTTCTTGGGGGGGGAGAATCGGCCCGAAGACATTCCCTATTGAATGTTTTAATTGGAAGACTTTAAAAATAAGCTTACTGGGAATATTGAACTTATCTAATATTTGAATAACTGAAAGCCAAGAATTATCCAGTGCAAGAAGCTGGGAAAGCTTTACATGTTCTAATTGAGGGAGCCATTTAGGAGAGATTGGCTTATTGCCTGCTTTTAAATTAGGGTTTCCCCCAATCGGCTGAGCTAAATCCTGAGTATGATTATAATCCATAAATGAGCTTATCTGGGAGTGCACTTTGACCGATATCTCAATGGGTGTTGATTTCGGTAATGGAGGAAGAGATCCAGGCTTAACGTGAAGTAGCGATGCAGGTGAGAGGCCGCTCTGTTTGATTAATGAGAGTTCAATTTTGAGCCAAATAGGCGAAAAACTATCGGAATTCGGTTCTCCCATCTGTTCCACCCATCTCATGTATTTTACAACATGACTCGCCCAATGATAATAAGTCAAGTATGGAAGACGGAGACCCCCTTTGTCCTTGGGAACCACCAGTTTGAAAAAAGCAATCCTAGGTTGTCTATTAGCCCAAACAAATTTTGTTATCAGGCCATTGATCTTACGAAACCAGGTAATGGGTATCCAATTATTAAGGAGATACAAAGGGTAAAAAATCCTAGGAAAAACATTCATTTTAATTAAGTTCACTTGGCCCCAGAGCGAAATAGGTAATTTGGCCCACAATTTGATTCCTTTCTACACTAAGAGGTAATCACGGAGGGGGATTTGGTGTTGGTCTATCTAAGCTTCAGCAGGACTCTTGACACCATACCATACAGAAAACACATGGAGGGTGTAGAAATATATGGAATACACAAAATATACAGAAGGTGGATAGCAAATTTGATTACATGTAGAAAGCAGAAACGGTTAGGGGATGGTTGTTGTTCAGAATGGGAGGAAGTAGTCAGTAGAGTGCAGTGGTTGTGGTTGAGTCTGCATCTCTGTACATAGTCAGCTAGTCAGTAGTGACCTGGATGACTTTACTCTAAATTGCCCAGTGCAGTGAGCATAGGGAGTACGGAAGGGGGACCTACAGTGGTGTAGCTAAGGGGGAGAGGCAGGCTGTCCCCAGACACATTTCCCAATTGTTGACTAGGACACTTTGTGTCAGTTTTAAAAATGTTTTACTGGTCAGTGAGGTTGGACTTGTAAGTAGACCAGTGTGGACCTGGTCTAGTGGTTCTGGGTCATAGGTGTTATGAATGGTCATAGGTCATAGAGCTGGCTCCCTGACCCAGTAGTATCCAGTGCAGCACCTGCCCAGCTACATGTGGTATGAGGGGGTAGAGTCAGCAAGGAAGCATGCTGCTGCAGCTACACTGTGTGTCTTACAGCGCATGTCCATTTAGTCACTCGTCATCATTGTGCTTCCTGAGTGCCCATATTGGCTGACTCGTTGTGTCCTAATTGCTCATCTAGCCAAGCATTGGGAGTCGAGAGAATAAGTTTCTCTGTAGGACTAGCTGCCCATGGAGCAATGTGTGCTGTGTCAAAATGGTATGTGCTACAATTAGTGACACCAATACAGCGACCTACACACCCATCAACAAAATCGACAGTTCGCCGACAGATCACTGTGTTTGTGCGCCTGACACAGAGGCACACTGTCTCCTGATCCTGCACCCCCTCTCTTAATCAACTCTGACTCAGAGTTGATAATCTATAGTACAGGTGGTGTGGGGGCAAAGCCCCCCGATTAAAACATGAACTAGAAGACAGTCTGGATTTATGTCAGCCGCAACTTGTGGTCAACATAAATCCTGTTGCTGCGGTGCCGGTTGATGAAAGTGTTGTGTAACCGGCATCATAGAGCCTGTGGAAATAAGTAAGTGTTGGCACAATGAAGTCGGGAAGTCTACCTCAATACTGCATGCCTGTCTGTCTGTCTGTCTGTCTGCAGGTACTGCATCATCATGGGTCTGCCTGATGACCACTTAAACAAATGCAGCATGTCTGTATCAGGAGAAAATAACTTACATGGAAGAGGAGACAGGAGGAACTTCATTCACGCAAAGAAATTAAGTCACCAAGCAAAAAAAAAAGTCAAAGTAAAGTAAAATAGGAGTGACTGTGAGAGTGCCTACATATGAAGTTATTGCAGTTATGACACTCAGTCACACGGCCCCAGACCCACTGTGTTTTCTCAGCCTGACTCAGTGTGATATGGGTTCTGAAGCCCACTTGCCTTCCGAGGAGTCTAAACTTAAAATCTAAAATCAAAATACAATAAAGTGAGTATGAGGCAGTCCTGGTGGCCATTATTAGAACTAGTGTGCATTTGCAGTGAGTATGTGACTCATTGATTACTCATAGAGGATTAGCAGCTGGTGTTGGAAGCCAGTTGATGCCCAGCAGTGCCAATAGATGTCTATGTAGTTTCAACATGCCCTTCTGGGCATCAAAGAGTTTGTTGAGGTCAGCTGTTGCTACTATTCAGAATCATGAGCATCGTGGATTGCAACTGGTATATTTTCCACCTTTCTTCTGATTACGAAACAGATCTATAAGCAATCAATAAGGCACCAAATTACCCTAAAGATGCACCAAAATCTGTTTAAAACTCTATAGCTTCTGGGAGCCTAGGAATCCCCCAGTTCACTGGCTTTACTGGCCATGGTATACTGTATCTCACAAAAAACAGGACTTTTCCAAGACTTTGTCCCCAAATAAAAAAGCTAGCTACTCCCCGCAGACCTGCACCCACTATTTATTTTTACCAGGTAAAGCAGACTATTCTGTAATTGCTTGTTTCCAGGTGTTTTCTTGGGGTGACGTACATGGACTTATTTTATGGACGGGAATGTTGACCATGAAACCAAGGAAACTCCTCTACTCTTCTTCCATAAGTGCCATGGGATCTTTAACTTCAACCTGGACTGTCCATGACCAGAGATGGGCAGAAGGAACCTCAGTTTAACATCTCATCTGAAGAATAAGACCTCTACAGTGCAGCACCCCCCCCCCCAATACTGCACTACAGTGTTAATTATGGGTGTTACCCAAGTACCTGGTGTGGGGCTAGAAATGAAAACATTCTGATCCTCTGCCCCTAGAAGCAAAAGTGTTCTATCTATAGAGCTATTGACATAGACCATGATTATGGACTTGGGCTGAAACACAGAACAGTGGTTTAAAGTAGGGGAGTTATTTTTTTTTAACATGAACATTTTTAACTTTTTCAAAAGTTAACATACAACAGTAGCAGTATGTCTGTACTTCCAGCCTTAACAGCATCAGTCTGTACAGATATGGTGTGCGCTCTAGTAAACAGCAGACAGTAAAATGTTATCAGCATAATGAATGTGAAAACTCAAACTACTTAAATAAAGGTGAGGAAGTTAAACATAGAAAAAATATGAAACATATAAAAGAAAGTTTGTCAATTTAAAGAAAAATTCACACAATATTTAGACACAAGTCAGCTTATACATTATTTTTAAGGGCCCCATTTTTTGTTTTTAACCAGAAAAAAAATGTTAAATTCTTGAATTTGGACTGCCTGTGCACCAGTAAAAACACAGAATTTCACAGAATTTGGCATTTTGTACCAGATCAATGAATCTACAGAATTTTTATTTTTCTTATAATTACTTCCTGTACTACTTTCAATTCACTTCATTTAATGCTTCATATATTGAGTATTCATTTATTCTGATTATTTATACACATACTAAAAGAATGACAGTGGAATCCTGGTAAAATTTGGAAGTTGGACCTACAACCACCAGTACAATTCCTGGAATTTCAAATCTTGAAAACAGAATTTCATTAATATAAATTAACGGCCTTAATTATTTTGTATGGTTTCTGCATTTCTCTTCCTTGTTCTTCATTTCTGGGTTAATTTGTATGGAAAAGAGTCCTTGTCCACAAGAGTTCATTTACTCTTGGGGCTTAATTTTCAAAGCGGCAGGAATGATGCAAGGGGATTGTGTCAAATGATATTGATCCAAATGGTGACTCGCATCAAAAATTGCAGCAGTTGCAATTTTATGATGCAGCCTGCACCAGTGTCTGCTGGGCTTGCGTCAAAATGCATTGTGCCAAGGTTGCATCAAAAATTTGATGTGACATGTCGCAAAGCAACTTGCGTCTAAAAAGTGATGCACCATCCCCTTTTTAGGGATTTTAGAAGCTGGACACCTGCTCACTGTGCCATTCATAGCATGCACCTGTTAGATCAAGGTGGAACTGGTCTGACTCACACTAGAGCATTTAAATAGGCCCTAGCAGACATACAGATCAGAATCACTTGGGAGGTTGCACTGTGGTAGCACAAGCAGCCTATAAGTGACAATGAAGATGTCTGGAACCCAGCCCTACTGGACATCATGATGGCACTGGAAAGGTGGCGAAGGCATGCTAGGCAACAGGCTGGGAAGATTCAAGGGTACAGCATGCCACAGGGGCAGTGCTGAGCCACTAGAAGATATGCCACATGGGTGTTCCGTAGAAATACATCATACCAGGACCTCACAGAGGAGCAGTGCATAGCCTGCAATCACCTGAACAAGGTTGCCATCGTGGAGTTATGCCAGGAGTTGAAGGAGAACCTTCAGAGTGCAACCCAAAGAGGGCATGCTATACCTGAGGATGTGACAGTGAGTGTAGAGCTCCACTTTCTGGCCACATGGAGTTTCTAGACCCTCACTGGTAACACAGTGGGCATCTCAGAGTCTGTTGCATCTAAGTGCCTGAGGCAGTTTCTGGAGGCGCTGCTATGCAGGTCACACAGATACGTCAGCTTCCCATAAGAAGCAGTGCAACAACAGGCTGTGAAGCAGGGTTTTTACACCCTGGAATGGTTCTCCCATCTGCTAGGTGCCATCGACTGCATGCATGTGGCCATCAGAGCACCACCAGCCCAGGAGGAGGTGTACATGAACCAAAAGAGCCATCACTCCATGAGAATGCAGGTGGTGTGCAATGGTCAGTGATACATTTTTGATTTGGTTGCTCAGTACCCTGGATCCTACCATGATGCCTACATCCTCTCTGGTGTACCGCAGGGCTCCATTTTAGGGCCTTTACTTTTCAGCTTCTTCCTGAACAACCTACTGCAGGCCTGCCACCAACAGATGCTATGATGATGTCATCTTTACTGGTAACCCTGACCCACAGCAATTGGAACGTCAACTACAAAATAGTTTTGTAGAAGCTGAGAACTTGTTCAACACTCACAAATTGATCCTGAACTACAAAAAAACTAAAGTTATGTTGTTCAGTGGCACCCGTAGCAAGCACAACTCTTGACCACTTACAATCTGAAATTGCATGGGAGTACTTTTGGAACAAATCCTGCACTTTAAGTATCTGCAAGTAACCCTGGACAGCTCACTTTCTCATGCTCAGCACACTGACAACGTTGTCCGGGCTGTCAACATCAAGATTGTTCTGTTCCACAGACATAAACACTGCTTGACACCTGAAGCCCTCAAAACTGCAATTATCAGCTCTGTCTTACCTACTGTTGACTATGGCTTGGTTACCTATGGTGCCGCTACTACTTCTTCACTCCATAGAATATCCATTGCACTAAATAAGGCATCCAGACTCCTCACCGGTGCTTCACACCCTACCCACACATGCAACCTATACGCCCAATCTGGGTGGCTTCAACTAAGTGGAAGGATGCAGTACCAAACATACCTGTTAGTTAAAAAAGCACTTCTTGGCATTTTGCTCCCTGGAACTGCAAACCTCCTTAGCCCTAACTCCAACTCCCAGCACACTCAAAGCTCAGCCGATCAATCTCTGAAGATTCCTAGGTGCAGGACATCTTAAGGGCAGCGGTCATTTGCTTACAGAGCCCCATTCAGGTTCAGTGCACTTCCCAATGAAATCCTATCCATATCAAGATTAGGTCCTTTCAAGCACAGGCATCAATCAGCATCTTACAACAAATAGTTCCTGCGACTGCTTCACCTGCTGATATTACCACCTGTGCGCACTCCAGTTCCCTCTTCTCCACCTCAAAGCTTTACTTTTCTAACCCTTGCTATATCCTTCTTCCTTCCCCCCACTCTCCCACCCCCACCACCTCCCCTCCTATCTACTACCCTCACCCGCCACTTTTTCTACTCCTACTAACAAGACCTTCTGGCTACTTAACCCTCTTCTTCTCTCCTCTCCTCTTACCTCCCCCCCTCTGCTTTCTTCTCCACTATTAAAGTTATTAATTCTAGATAATTAAAGTATGTACTTTACTGTTTTTTAACTCATTGCCTCCACAGGAGCTCTCTGAATCTGTACCATGAGTCTCCTGTATCACCTTTATACTGTTAACAGTGAATCATGGGCCTTTCTAGGCAATATCAAGCCATAGTCAGCATACTGCAAACAAATGCTAATAGCTCAAGAACCATAAGTGCCAGACACAAAGTATGAGTAGCAAAGTTGTTCAGCACAAAATTACTGTTCCAACGGTGGTATGCAAGTAATAATAAGTAATTTAGTTTTCTTTCTATGCTGGACAAAATAGCAAAGCAAACCAATTTTTTTCACTAAAAAAGGCAACATAAGCCATATTTTGTTGGGAAATATGTAACATATTTACACCAAATTAAACATCCAGATATTAGATGTAGTTTTAATATTACGTTTGTAAAAAAAAGCTATTTTTGTAGTATGAAACATAATTTTTGCCCATTTTAGTCAAGGAGCTTTGGTGAGGTTTGAGGAAAAAATCTCAACCCAACACACCATACCACAGACAAATGCAAATAATTCCTAAAGTATACATGATACACACACTGTATCAGTGGCAAAGTTGTTCAACACAAAATTACCTTCCAACGGTGTCATGCAATCAATTGCAATCAATTCAGTTTTTGTTTTATACTGGCTGAGATACCCAAACAGTGTTTTTTTCAAGTTGCTCAGGTGAGTCTTGATGGACAAAATGTCAGCCATACACACCATACCATAAACAAATGCAAATGACTCCTAAGGTATACATGATACACACAAAATATCAGTGACAAAAATGTTCAGCACAAAATTACCTTTCCAATGGTGCTAAGCAATCAAATATATATTATATTATATTATATTATATTATATTATATTATATTATATTATATTATATTATATTATATATTAAAATAAATAAGTGACATCTCCAGACATTGCAAGGGCACACCGGAAGTTAGTAGCTGACTTCTGAAGTTGTCCTCGGACACACCAGTGCATTGTACTGCTGACTACAGGAGTTTGCTAGGAGACAATGAGTTAAATCGGGTCTTTGTATTACCACCTCTGTATGTTTGTTCACCCTTCCCCACTGATGTAGAACTTTTATAAATGAGTACCTTGCACTCAAAGGTATTGCAATCCAAGATTTAATAAATAAATAAAATAAAATTTTCTGCCACAGTGGCTTGCACACTGCCTTTGAAAGGGGAAACATTGAAGGAAGGTGGTTAGTAGGTAGGTGGCCTGGCGTGCACATATTTGAGGGAGAGTCACTTGGTGGCATGTTCAGAAACAAGTGCACAAGGGTGACCATTAGGTCTACCTGGTGGGCAGGCAATGTAGTCTGACAGTGTGGATGGAATAATGTGGTAGCAGTACTGTGTAGTGGGTATGTATGTGTGGGGGTAAAAGGTCTGGGGGCCAGTTGTGATGGGAAGCATACAGCGGGAAAAGCTGAAGGGGTGGCTTGGGAGGAGCATAGTGTGCTGGTAGTACTGGCATTTAACAAATTTATGAGTGTCACTTTGCTGATCCTGAACCAGCAGAGGGGGAATGAAGGGCATCACACACAGAGTACTTCAATAGTAATGTGTATCCCCACCCAACTACAGGTAACAGTAAAATAAACTGCCGTGGCTCATGGCCACTATTTATACCCACAAAGTGAGGCAGAGGAGTGATACAATGAGGCATTGACATCCACAAGGTCAGTTATAGAGAGGTGCTTCGGCCTTCTGAAGGTGTGCTTCAGATGCCTTGATTTATCAGGTGGGGCACTGCAATACAACCCCACAATGGCCTGCAGGATCTTCATGGCATGCTGCATCCCACACAACATCACCCTGGCACTGTGTGTGCCACTGCCAGATGTAGACACTGCAGAGGTGGAGGAGGATGTACTAGAAGAGATGTTGGAGGCAGGAAGTGGGCAAGTGCCCATACATTCAGGAGCAGCATCTGCGGGGCAGCATGCAAGACTGGGCCTCATTCACAACCACTTCATCTGAGGGACAACGGCATCCCAAGAGTGGCACCTGCAGCTGTACATAGCATCCGCATGGCAGCACAGAATCAAGGTCAAGATGATCTCAGTGGCAGTGTAACCATGTGATGGCTATGAGGATGTCTGTCTGGCTGGTGCTCCCCACCAGATATGGAATTACTGTTGCACATCCAGTGGTCATTGCCAGTGAGTGGCACCCAGCAAGGAAGAGGCACAAGGTATGCAGTGCAGACACACAGAATGAAGTGAGTGGGGAGTGATGTGTGAGGACAATGGGGGATGGGCAAGCAGCGCATAGCTAAATGCAGTAGAGAAGGCAGGAGTAAGGTGGCAGTTATGCCACTCAGTGATCCAACTGTACTGGGGAAAGGCACCAGGGAGATCCCATGCCTGCAGCATCAGTAGGTAGTACAGGATGTGTCAGCGCATGATGGACACAATGGTGTCCCACTGGTCATGGCCCTCGTACTAGCCACAGCCATGTGAATCCTCCATTTGACATATGTGTGGAGGCCCCAGGGCAATTAAGTTATATGTATGATAGGGGTACCTGGTGGACATGTCTGTCCCTGGCACTACAGAAGCCAGAGTAGCACCTGTGGTGTGTCCCAAGGCTCACACAGCAATGGAGTGGCCAACAGAAAAGGCAGGTAGGGAGACCGAGAGGCATGGCATCTGTCCAGTGGCCACATTCTGCGTATGTTGGCCATATGCTAGTAATGTAGGAAACAAGAGGTCACTGCAGGTGTGCCATGGCCAGTTCATGGAGCTCAGGAGAGCCGAAGGTACAGTGGAGTGGGAAGTCCCATGATCTCTGGGCCCCATGTGCATGGTGCGGTAGAAGACACATGTTGGCCATAGGGGCCGTGGCACATGGTGGAAGATGCTGCAGCATGGCATGTTGATAGCTAGAGGCTGAATGAGTGGGTTATGACCAGGGGAGTATTAGGAAGGGTGAGGATAACATGCTACAGCACCAGGGGAGATGTATCCCATGTGGGGTACACAGCCAAAAGCTGACAAAGCTATTGTGTTCACCACTGGCACGTATGTCAGAGGGGATGTATAGGGGCTGCAGGTGCCAGCAGATATGCCAGGGGACTGGACGGGCAGGCCACCTGGCATACATGAGCATCTATGTCCTTCATGTCATTATCATGGGATATGTGAGGCACTTGTGAAGAAATGTTCTGCAAGTGTAAGCTGCTCTTTTGTTTCTGTAATGCAGTTGCAGGAAAAATTGCCCCAAATGTAAGGTATTTGAGACTTGCGGCAGACATGCAGGGACAAAACAGATGCAGCATGTGTGTACTCGGGGAAAATGATGCACTTGCATCTGACATGCCCACGTAGCATGCAAATGCAGAAGTGAGGCTGCATGCAAGCAGCATTTCCAGAATGAGGCATCGTGTGATGCCAGCCTGCACTGTGTGACAGTGAAAGTCCTACAGTCTGGCAGCAAACACACTCAACACTAGACAGGTGTAGAAAATGGGGAACTTAAGCAGCAGGGCACCTAACTTCAGGGCAGAAGAGACTGCCCAGCTTATTAGCCTTGTTCAGTAATAGTGGAAGGTCCAGCTGCCCCTTGGGTGCAAGAGGCACATCCCATGAGAAAGGGACAGGGTGTGGCAGGTGATTGGGGCCCAGTTGCATAAGCAGTCAGGAGTGAGGAGGACTCTCCACAAGCTCAAGCACCATTGGCAGGATATGTCCAGAAGGGACCTCGCAGTTCTCAGGCAGATGCAGAATATGGCTCACAGAGCGGATGTGGCCATGCAGACAAGTCAGCGTCCAGCAGGAGGTAAGTGACACTTGTCAGACAATAGTCACATGACATGATGCTAAAGTCCAATTGTATTGGGTGGTGCACGTTAACACTGTGGGAAATGTCTTTGTGTTTTCACAGGATCCCAGGACAGCAGTGACTCTATGGCTGCGAGGGACAGCGGCACTGATGCGACTGAGGCCACAGACCAGGTGGCACCTGCTGGTCCCAGTGGGCATGGTAGGTGTCTTAAGTAATGTGGACTGGGATGGCACATGGAGGATGTCACATGGGCCTAGGACACCATATCTAGCAGTCAGCATGACCTAAGGGTGACATAACCCCTCCTGTGTAGTGGCACAACAGGCATTATTAGACATGCAAGTTCATCGGCCAGTGGCCCCACACAGAAACCAGGGAAACAACTGCATGTGTCACATGGGCAAGCACACTTGCAGGACTTGCATGGCAGGCACTGGCAGGGCCTGTGCCATCTGTGGCAGGAGGGATTATCCCCCTGTCATAGCCAGTGGGGGGCTCTCATGGATGGTAGGCTCCTACTCCGCCATAGAGGCTCATTGGATACTGTCCTAGGGAACCCTCTGAGACTGGCCCTTGCAAGGGGCCATTTGGAACAGCCCCCCCATAACAGGAACCATACCTTGTCAAGGGAACACGCATCCTGGAAACATAAGGGGGGCACATGGCCAACGGGGGATGGTGTACTCAGCACACCATAGGGGGAGGCACAGTGGGGTCAGATGGCAGTGTCCTGGGGGCCCATGAACATCACAGATATGAGGATTAGAAGGTCTCAACACATAGTGCCAAGTGACTGTGAAGCAGTGTGTATTAGCGGCAGGTAGGGAATGAGGTACTGTGTGTGGAAAGTGGTGCTGCAGCCAATTCTATGTGAAAATTGCGGGAAAAAAAATCACAATTGCCATTACAGCGATTACATAATGGGACAGCATAATTAGTGACAGTACAAAAAGGAAAATGTTAAATAGCAGTTGTGTTGATGCATTCCATGCCAACTCTTGTTGTAACTGTGCAAGTCTACTAGGGTATGATATATGAACTCCTGCTGGAAATACAAAATGTTCTAGGCAAGTTTCTCCCTAGTCGCACATTTCATGTAGACATGAACCAGCTACCATACCATTTCTGCCTCTACCTGTGTCTCTAATTTATGCTTCAGTCCCTTTAATTCTCTAAAGAAACTCTTGTATCAGCAGTACAATATTTATGGGAAATGACTGGTGTGTAATCTCAGCAATCCTCGTAAAACAGGGCTTTGCAATTCTTATGATTCTACAGCAGGCTGTTAAAATGTTCTGATTTGATTACTGAAGAGTCTGTCGTAGTCTTCCACCGATTGATTTATGTAAACAATGTAAAAAACAATCAGGAATTGTAAAAGTCCTCTACCACTGTACAGGGATTTATGTTTAAGGCTGGGTTTGTTTAGAAAGACATGTTGGCAGTCACTGTCTGACATAGAAATATGCAAGAACTCGGAGGTACTTCTAACCTTGTTTTAGATGCAGACATGCAAGTCTACAAACTCCTGCTGGAATTACAAAATTTTCTCAGTCTGAGCAACCAGTCAAAGAATCTGGTGATGCATGCAAGAACTGTCCGGGACAAGTGAGGAAACAGATATAGGGAGGGACAGAGAGGGGAAGGAAGAATTTTAGTTTACTTATTTTTATTTAGATCATGTCAGAGACCAGTGAGGGACCAGCAAGGAAAACAGATTGGGGGTGGGGGTGCAGAGAGATGGGAACTCTGAGGATTCTTTATTTAAACTGCTGCTATTTTTGTACAGCCAAATTCACTATTCATTCGCAGCGGTGTTATTGTGCAGTCGCCAAATATGGTTTTGTTATATTTGATGCGCGATTTTGTAGTAGCAATTTTGGATTCGCAATTATCACGGGATACGGCTGCAGCCTACAGGGCAATCCACTGTATGTGCTGTATAGCTGGATGTGTGTAGACATCCCATCCCCATATCGTGGGTTGATTGGCAGGCCTTGGAGACCCAGTTGCTGTGTACAGGACAGGAGGTATATGTGCTTATCCTGCAACACTGGATCTCTGGGGGGTTTGCACATATTCCTTGGGCATCTTAATGGCATGTGCATGTGTATGTCACTGTGTGGCAACTGCTGACCTCAGCTGTGAAGTGGTTGGTGTTGTTCTGCCACTGCCTCATGGCACTACAGTGGGGTTTGTCACAGCGCATCACTGTACCACAGTACTGTGTGCCACTTCACAGCATACAAGGTGATGAGGGACAGCAGTGCACATGTATTGTCCTGCCTGCTCCTGTTTAGACATGACTTAGAAATATAGAATTTGGCAGCATATAATGACTGCTTGGCTCACCTCGTTTGCCCATTTCCCTACCTGATGGATAAGCTGCAGATTCTAGTTAACCAACAGCTTACTTCCTCCTACACCCCCGCTAGAATTGCTTTATATCTGTCCCATGCATTCTTGAATTCTCCCACTGTTTTTGACTCCACAACCTCCTCAGGAAGGCTGTTCCATGCATCCACAACCCTCTCCATGAAAAAATACTTTCTAACGTTACCTCTGAGCCGTCCCCCCTCTATCTTCAATTTGTGCCCCCTTGTTCTTGCACATCTCTCTTTCTGAAAGATGCTACCCTCTTGGACTATATTGATTCCCTTGAGGTACATGAAAGTTTCTATCATGTCAACCCTTTCCCTCCTTTCCTCGAGGGTATACATATTAAGCTGTTTTAATCTCTATTCATATGTCTTCTGGTGCAAACCCTGCACCATTTTGGTTGCCCTCCTCTGAACAGCCTCCACTCTCTCTATGTCTTTGCAGAGATGTGATCTCCAGAACTGTATGCAGTATTCCAAATGGGGTCTCACCAACTGTCTGTACAGAGAGATAACAACTTCCTGTTTTCTACTGTTGATACCTCTCCCTATGCATCACAGTATCCCCCAAGCCCTCTTTACTGCCTTCTTACATTGCTTGCCCACCTTAAGGTCATCTGATATAATTACTCCCAGGTCTCTTTCGATTTTTGTTGTTGTTAGTATCTCACCCACCATTGTGTACTCTTCCCCTGGGTTTTTGTTTCCCAGGTGCATTACCTTGCACTTCTTTGCATTGAATCTGAGCTGCCATACATTTAACCATTCCTCCAACCTTGCCAAGTCCCTTTTCATCCTTTCCACACCACCTTGTGTATCAAACCTGTTGCAGATCTTTGTATTGTCTGCAAAGAGACATAGATGCTCTCCAATGTCACTTATAAAGACATTAAAGAGGATTGGACCCAGTACTGAACCCTGTGGTACCCCACTAGTTACCCTCCTTTCTTTACTGTGAACTCTGTTTACTATTACCCTTTGCATCCTGTTGTGCAGACAATTTTTTATCCAGGCTACCACATTGGGACTCACTCCAAGGCTGGTTAACTTGTATATTAATCTTTTGTGTGGGACTGTGTCAAATGCCTTGCTAAAATCTAGGTAGACCATGTCCACAGCCCCTCCCTGGTCTACTACTTTGGTTACCCAGTCAAAGAAATCCATTAGATTCATCTGACATGACCTTCCCACTGTGAATCCATGCTGCCTTGGGTCCTGTGCCCCACTATCTTCTAAGTACTCAAGTGATTCCATCATTTTCCCTACCACTGAGGTCAAACTAACCGATCGGTAGTTTCCTGCCTCTGCCCTGCTCCCACTTTTGTGAAGTGGAATCACATCCACCCTCCTCCAGTCCTCAAGTACCACCCCATCCTGCCATGATTTGTTAAAGAGAGTAGTCAGCGGTGTCACTAGTTCTACCCTTAGTTCTTTTAGAATTCTGGAGTGAATCCCATCAGGCCTCATTGCTTTTTCCACCATCAGTTTCAAGAGTTCTTTCAAAACCCTTTCTTCTGTGAATGGACTAGTATTGACCCCTGCATCCAGAGTGTTTCTCTTGTTTGGTTTAGGTACCTCCCCCTCCTCTTCTGTTGTGAATACTGAGCAGAAATATTCGTTCAGTATCCCTGCTTTTTCTCTATCACCCTCTGTCCACATTCCTTCCCCTTTATTAAGTCTCCATGTCCCTCCCTTGGACTTTATGTGCTCCCTAATGTACCTATAAAAGATTTTATCCCCCTTTGTAACAGAATTGGCTATATTTTCCTCGGTTTGGGCCTTTGCTATTCTGACTGCCTTCCCTGCCAAGTTCTCTGTCCTACTTCTTCTTAGTTTCCTTATATTTCCTGAATGCAATCTTTTCTCCTTAACCTTCACTGCCACCTCTTTTGAGAACCATAGTGTTTTTTCCTTCATTTTGTTTTATTGATTCTCTTCATACAAAGGCTTGTTGCCTCTGTGATGGCTGTTTTTATTATTCTCCACCCCTCCTTCTTGCCCGTTTGTTAGTGTTTTTCTAAGGCATCTCTCATTTTCCCCAAAGTCAGCCCTCCTAAAGTCCAATACTCTTGCTTTTGTATGGCTTGACTCTATGGCTGTGTTTATTGTGAACCACACTGTTTGGTGGTCACTTGTTCCCAGATGGTTACCCACTCCTAAATCCGAGATCCTTTCTCTGTCCCCATTTGAGAGCACTAGGTCTACGAGTGCTCCCTCCCGAGTGGATTCCAACACTAGCTGTCTGAGGCATACGCCTTGTAGGGCATCAAGAATGACCCTGCTCCTGGATGTGCCTGCAGCAAAGGTGCTCCAGTTAACATCTGACATATTCAGGTCCCCCAACAACAATATCTCCCCTTTTTCTACAATTTTCTATCATTTTGTTGTCCACTCCCTCCCCATGAGATGGGGGTCTGTACACAACTCCCATGTGGATTGTGGTGCCATTTCCTGTTTCCAAGGTGACCCATAGTGACTCATCTACTTCAGGTTTACTCTTTAGTTCTGTTGCTTTAATCTCTTCCCTTACATAGACAGCTACTCCTCCTCCTCCTCTTTTACCCTCCCTGTCCCTCCTGTAGACTGTGTATCCTGGTATGTTGATATTCCAGTCATAGTTCTCTGTATACTATGTTTCAGTGACTGCCACAATATCCAGGCATCTTTCTTCCATCAAGGCCACTAGTTCAGGGAGCTTGTTACATAGACTACAGGCACTGGTACACATCACCCTCCATTTTTTGATTGCCTTACCCCTTTTGGTCCCATCCCTGCCCTTACTGCCATTGCATTTCCCCTGTCCTGCTCCTGAATGACTTCACTACCTTGGTGTTTACCTTGCTAATTATTGTGTTTTGTGGGAGGAGGCTGGAATGTCCCTGCTCCTTTTCAGTGCCTCCCCACTTGGCTAGCTTAAATGCTTGCCAGTGCAGCATTTAAACCTATCGCCTAGGATCCTGGTTCCCCCACCCCGGACAAATGCAGACCATCATGCCAATACAGGCCTGCATCCCTCCAGATGGCTCCCCAGTCCCTAATGAAGCCAAAACCCTCAGCTCCACACCAGTTTTTCAACCATTCATTGAATCCCATGGTGCAGAGTACCCTAGCATAATCCTTGCCATAGACAGGCAGCACGTCTGAGAAGGTTACCATGCGTGTTACTTGTCTAAGGCCCCTCCCTAACTCTACAAACTCCTCTTGCACTGCTCTGATCCCATTCCCAGCCTGGTCATTTGTCCCTAGGTGGACAATGACATCCAGCTCCCTCCCTCGTGTAGCTTCCCCCGTGATCCTGAGGATTTTCTTCCTGTCCCTCCAAGTCGTGGTTCCAGGCAGGCACCTTACCTCCCTCTCCCCTTCTCCCCCATGTCTACCCCCCTAATGATTGAGTCCCCCACCAGCAGTTGTTTCTTTCCCCTGTGGTGTCTCATGCCACCCTCCTGTGGGTTTCCTTTGTGGACGTTCCCAGCGTCCTCCTTGGTCTCCACTGCAGGTGCCTCCATAGAGGAACCACTCTTCACCAGAACAACAAATGAATTGCAGAGAGGTACAGCTGGTGGGATGTACCTCTGTTCCACCACCCTCACCCTCCCTGTGCCCACCTTGGTCCAACCACTCCTCTTTCTTGCCAGCCTCTGAGGTAGTGGTGGTGGCCATGGTGGTCCCTGGGTGAGGGAACAGGTTTCACAAATCCTAGCAAGGTCAGCCTGGAGGCAGGCAACCTACTCCCTCAGACCAGAGAGGTGCCTGCATATAGAGAAGCATCGCAGTCTCCAGAATGTCTCCTGGAACATTGGCGCCCATAGCCATTGCACTGCACCACTCCCATCATGACTTATTTTGTGTCCCCTCTCCTGTTGATTTTTATACTTACTATCTCCTCCCTCTACATATTTTTCCACCTACTTTCCTATTGCCTATGTATCCTTACAACTCTCACCCTTCCTGTTCTGGGACAGGAACTTCCTGTAGTCTTCAGTAGTCTTCTTCCTTCTTGCTTGGACGTAGACCTCCAGCAGCTGGGGGAGGAGAAAGAGCTGTTTTTTCCTTCAAAGTTGATGAAACTAATGTGTCTCAGTGATCCTTCCCTTCCTACTGCCAAACAGGAAGTTTCTGATGTCAGTCAAATTCAGTGGCTATAAAAGTAGAACTGTCTTAGGGTGGGATGATGGAGGGGTGGGAAGGAGGGCAATTAGTAAGAAATTCTGTAGTTTTTTTAGTCAGCTGCTTGTTCTGAAAGAAAGATTCCCTCTGCCAGAAACTAGTAGCAGGAAGCTGTAATTGGAGACAGCTGCTTTTCTACTGCTCAAGCCACACCCCAATTAACTTCTCTCCTCTGCTCCTGATTTAGCAAACTAAGTTTATACAGCCTATTTCCCCAGAGAAACACACAGTGACTTTCTTCTTTTTTTTTTTACTTAAATGGGACCCCCTGCTTCAAATAAAGTGTCTGTTTGCTTAATCCCAACAGGCACTAACTCCTGCTGAGATAGAAGTGATTTATCAGTAAGAAATTCTGTAGCTTTTTTAGTCAGCTGCTTACTCTGAAAGCAAGTTTCTCTCTGCCAGAAACTAGCAGCAGGACAGGACTTACATCTCTTCTGCAGGAGGAGTTCAGGAACCAGGGTCTGGGGCCTCTTGTAGCCACCTGATGGGTGTGTGCAGCATGCACTGCAGCCTTCCTTCCCTATGTTGCCCATATTTTTCTTAGGATATGCCACGGGTATGCCCCAAGTGGTTCACCAGAATGCATGGTTTGTGGGAGCACCTGTGGCACCTTGTGTGAGGTGTGCAAAGGGAGTTGCATAATTTATGTTACAGCTGCAGCAACTGTGTACTATATGAGTTCCCAGAGGTGTACAATGGCATGGTCACACATGGGAGGCACATATGGTCCCTTGCAGGTTGTCTTCACAACCCAAGCAATGCATAGGTACCATGTCGCATAAGGTATACATGTTATGCCTGTGGTATTCCACTCATAGTGATGGCAGCCAGTGGCCTAGCGACAAATACACTGGTTCTCATGTGCTTGGTCCACACATATGACAGGCACACTGGACAATGCCCCCACCATGCCTGTCATCAGCTGTGGCACCAGATTGTCCCATAGCCAACCAGGTAGTTCTGGCAAGGGTGTAGGGTCCCCCAAATGGAGTGCAGGAAGGGGTGATGGCCAGTGGAGAAATTGAGGGCACAGGTGGTTCACGCACAGGACCTAGGGGCACAGTGTTGGCACTGCACATTGGAGGAGGTTCAAGTATGACATGGGGGCACATCATAACCCATGCAGAACGGAGGCCTCACTCAGACAACAGAGGGATTGGCAAGGGTGGTATGTATGCCTCCTGCTTGTGCTGCAGGCCATTCAGTCACATAGCATTACCCCCCGACAGGTATCTTCACCATGTAGGATTTCCCAGTTTGCTGTGCTGTGTGTGATCCTCAGCAGGTTCAATGTGGAATGCCCAACTGTGTGACACATGCATAGACGGTTTAGCATGACTGCACTGCCCTGATAATACCCCATCCATAGTGACACTGCTGAGTTAGCCCATGGCATACATGACCCCAGGGAGATTATACCTCATAGGCAGACAACAGCAGTCAAAGCTCAAGGTGATTCCCCCCCCCCTTAAAACTTTGCAGAGAGGAGTTCTACACCGATTGATCCTGGGGCCTCTATTATTTGTGATTTATATCAACATCGATTCTAAAATCAAGACAACAAATGTCCACCTTTTTGATGATCACACAGTTCTTTATGCCACTAGGCCTGCCCTCGAGATTGCATGTTCAGATTAGCAGCAGGAATTTAACCTGCTACAACAAAACCTTCTTCACCTGAATCTGTTGTTTAATGCAAAAAAGACTAAAGTCATGTTTCTCTCCCCCTAAGCCCATGCGGTAAACATAAACTCCCAGGGAGCCAAGCTCCAGATCATGACCCTTCTGGGGGAACCACTTGAGGTGGTTGACAAATTCAGATATTTGGGATTTTGGCTTGATTGCCGGCTCTTATTCATTGCATATATTGAGGAACTGTCCAGAAAGCTAAGACAAAGTCTAGGTCTATTCTTCTGAATCAAACATCTGCTTAACCAGAAGGGAAAAATAAGGTTGGTACAGACTACATTTCTCTCACTTGGTGACTATGCAAACTTTCTCTATAAACATTGTTCCAATGCCGCCTTAGCTAATCTGAATACACTGTAACACAGAACATTAAAATTAATTAACAACGCCCCTTTTAAAACCCACCACTGCTCCATCTATGCACAACTTGGTTGGCCATCGCTTTGCACATGAAGGTTGAAAAATTCCTCCCTTTGGGCCTACAGAGCCATCACCAATAAACTCCTTCTCTATATCTCTGATCTACTTACATGTACTCCAGGCATATATTCGCTCAAAAGATACTCTTATATTCTGCTCGACATACCTAGGATATGAACTTGCTATGGTGTGGCATCCCTAAATCATGCTTTCCCTACCGTATGGAATATCCTCAAAAAGTCTTCAAAACTCGTGCAAATTGTTGGGATGCACACCTTTAAATCCTTTCTGAACCACTCACTGCAGGTAACCTGCAACTGTTATTCTTAATCTGAACTACAACTTCCCTGAGGAACCTCATTGTACCGCCCTTACAGCACTTATTGTCTTCTCTTAGTCGGTTGTTGTACTTATTACATGTATTGGCCCCCACAGCTTGATGAATGTCATGAGTTTTTTCTTTCTTCCCCATCCCTCCTGCTCCCAAAAACTGGACTTCAGAACTTTAATGTCCTATCCCACTGTACCTGCTCTCTTATCAAGTATCTAGTCTTACATTGTTAGAAACAGTCAATGAATGCATTTGTAATTGTATTGCCATTTTCATTTGTCTAAGTGCAGGGTCTTTAGAATTGTATTTATATTGTTATATTTGTATTGCCTCATCCTGTTGTGTCCTTCCAGGACCACCTTGTAAATGAGTCTGCTCAATGGTGTCTTTCCTGGTAAAATAAAAAGTGAATTTGAATTTGAAATTCTGGAGGGCGGGGCACCCATGCCGGCTGCATTGCATGCACCCCCTTCCTATCTGCAGATCCCACACTCAATACTAGTACCATCGTCGACTCCAGTAACATGACCCACATTCCAGGGTCACACTGCACAAGTATGCAGTGGCATTCTTGCCGTGCCATTCAGCCACGACACACCTGGAGGCATGGCCGACTCAGACACCATGCAAGAATGTTCAACTACATATCTAAGGTGGTGAGGGTGTGCTACATTTTCTTTGCCCCCCCAGGACCCACAAGGCCACACCCTTGGGGGGGGCCAGTGGTGGGAACATATCACCAGCATGGATGCATGTGCCACATCTGGCCACCCCAACACCCCCTTCAGCAACTTTGACATGCCTGTCCACCCCATGCTGTGCTAGTGAATGGTCCCATGCCGGGCAGTTCTCCATGACACAAGTGGCCTGCCTGTCCCAGATGGTGCAGGGAAGGGTGATTATGAGAAGCAGGCAGGCTCCAGATAGGACCACTGACTGCTCAGACATCACCGCACCCCAGGAGGTTGACGGTCAACAACCAGCATCCCCCCAGGCCATAGCGTTCTTGTAGGCCATGACATACCTCTGTGTTGGTCAATGGTGCCACTGCCTACTGCCACCATAGTCCATGGTGTGCCCCAGCTTGTGAGCAATTAGTAACAGTTTGCTATATACTGAGGCCTGCACCCTATACCATGGTGATGGTCATATTCCTCCTGCCCAGCACTGGGCACATGGAGTGCATGCAACCACCTCATGCACCCAGCCAATGTTTGCAGTCCTTGCCTTTCTGAGCCCCATGATGACCACCTTGCCCCTTAATCTGCATGCATTTGGAGGCCACATCATACCGCAAGTGGCTGTTGCTGCATGACCTTACCTGTGCACCGGGTTTCCCTCCTGCCATCAATTCCCATGTTGGTACATGCAGTAGCTGTGGCCAGGTCCAGCATGACCATGTGGTTCACCTTATAGTCTCATTTTCTGGGGGGTGGGGCACCTGTGAGTCTCTCTGCCTGTGCTTCCATTGTAGCCTCACTGCCTGCTGCCTCTGCTGCCTGCACAATCTGCTGCCTAAAGTCAGCTGGATGTCCTTCTGATGTGCAGGTGACCAGGGTGTCCACAGGACCTGCTGCCACATATGTTGTGGTGCTACAGTACAGCTGACTCTACCTGCAAGCCTGGCCAAGGTGTCAGTGCTTGCATGGATATGGGAGGCCATTTGTGACACCTGCGTACCACTGGCCACGTCCTCTGCTGAGATGGTGTGATGTACAGAGCCATCCATGCTGGTAACCCCCATTCAGTGGTCACATTCACCAGCTGGTCATGTATCACTGCTGGCATGATGAGTGGCTGGCTGCAGGCGATACATTGGCAGCCCAGGCAGTGTGCCTGTGCTCTTCACTGGCATGCTGCATGTGTTTCCTGCTGCCCAACATTGGAATCCCCTTTGGGTGGCTCACCAAGGTGCTTGACGTAGACTGCTGCATTGAAACATGTGATTGCTGCAGAGCTGGAGCTGCACCACATAGGTGCTTCGCAGGGTCACTGGGTGTGTCGTCCCAGGGCCAAGTACCGGTCCTGTATGGCCTTGTTTGCAGTTCTATAGCTATGTCCTGCAGTGCAGCTGTGAAGGCGTCAGTCTGTCACTGCTACAGTGATGCTGTCTTTTCCATGGCAGCAGTGAGGCACTCCGTTGCCTCCATTTAGTGCTGAGCACAGACATGAAGATCATGCAGAACCCCCACCATGTCAGCCAGCAATGCTGTATTACCACGTGTGTCACTCTGCATGGCACTGATTACCCTGACAGGAGGTCCTCCATGCATCTATAGTGACCTTTCAGGCAAGACCTTAGTGCTACCTGATTGTGGGTCTGCTCCTCATGTCTGTCCACCACTGTTTGGCAGTATCTATCTAACTCAATATGTGGCAGCACCTGCTGGGGGAGATTACAGGCAGCTTTCTTCAATGTGGCCTCTAACTTTTCAGTGGTTAAGGGGCCTAGGTCCTGTGCAATATTGTCCACAATGCTGTGACTTAGGTCTGTATCTTTGCCCCTGTATCACCATCAGCCACCTCTGCTGCCCTTGCCATATGGCTGAACCCCTCTACAACATCCTGCCATTCCACTGGTACTGTCTCCTGCTCCATCGTCACATGATCCACCTATAGGCCACTGCTAAAGAGTGTGCTGCTGCTGTTTGTATATCTTGTGACATCATGTATAGGCTGTAGTGCCATGACTGTCCCAATGGTGCCTGCTGTCACTGTATTCCGATGCTCCACTGTGGTATCTGTGGGGAGAAAACACAGTATATTACTTACAGCTTCATCCTTTCATATAGCTATGTTCAATGTGTGTTGGTTGCAGCAGCTTGATCTGCCATTTTGCTGTCTTCACCCTGCAGCATCTCACCCCATCAGACAGTGATGAACATGACTGCTTAATTAGTCTAGAAGCCCAGCCAGGTGTAGCCCTGTGTCACTATGGCACTAAAGTAATTTCTGATGACCACCCCGTGATGTTACAGCCCTTCTTAGTCCCGTTGTGAACTGTGACAAGACTTGACACCTCAATAACCAATTATTGCGCTGCCCAGAGGTAGCCGACTGGACCTCCCTTTTTATCTCCACCTTTTTTACCAACAATGCTCCTACCATGCCTAAGCTAGTCATCTGGGCCAGGGGACTTGTCAGGTGCAAGGGAGTCTATTGCAGCAGCAACTTCCGTGAGGGCTGTAGGCGCTTTGAGCAAATCAGCCTGGACCTCATGCAATACCGGTAATTCTAGATCATGAAGGAAATCCTTGAACTGGGAGGAGTCAAATGGAGTCTGAGTTGAGGCATATAGTGATCTATAAAAAGTCTGAAACTGGGACACAATGTCTTTGGTGGAGTTGACAAGAGCACCAGAATCTAATTTGAGGAAAAGTGAAATTCTATCAGTGAGTTGTGTACAGAGATGTAAGGCAAAGAGATTCCCAGATTCCTCTCCCTGATCAAAATATTTGACCTTGGTCTTAAGGAGGAGATGTTCGATCTTTTCCCCTAACAAAGTATTGTATCGAGGTCAAAGAGCCTCAAGACACTTTAATTTCAACTGCGGGGAAGACAGAGAGCTGTTCCTTTCAGCAGTCCTAATCTGTTGCAGAAGGGAAGATGCTATCTGAGAAGTTTGCCTCTTCTGTATGTTAGCCAGGCAAATAATTTCATCCCAGAGGGCACACTCAGTCACCCCAGAGTAGCATGCCCAGTCACCAGAATATGAGGGGAGTGGCACAGATCATATAATGAGGGGATTAGATTGACCTAAATAGTTCGGAGATAAGAAAAAAGAAAAATTAATAAAACCACACCCCTCCCCAGCCCATCATAAGGTAAAAAAAAACTAAGAAAAAGAAATCAGGGGACACAGCAAATAAACAGAAGTAGCACTGCCAATATTGATAAGAGGATAATAGCAACCAAGACAGTTAAGGCTTATGGCATAGGCAGGACCCCGGCCCCCCCCCGGATACCAGCAAAGAAAGAAGGGAGCCAGCCCGTATTAAAGCTCTGCATTACCTGTTGACTTGTCAGTAGCTCCATGGTGCACCCAAAGTAGCTGTCCAAATGTAACCTTCTGATAAAACCCTGGAAAGGCCATTATCTGTCCCCACAAACAGCAAAGATGGTTGGTACTCCCCGAAGCCCTTTAGGTATATTCCAGACAAGATCACAGTGTCGGGAGGTGACACAGTCTGAGGATCCCTGCGATGATGATGATTGGGCAACAGATTGCAAGGGATGATGACTGCAAATAAGCAACTCCTCATCGGTTGTAGCTACATCCAGGGGTAGACTGTTAGAAAGGCAAGGGAAGAAAATGGCTGGTGGGAGACAATCCATGGAGAGTACATAAGCTGGGTTTCCTTCCAGTGGATCTCCAATGGCATCCGAGGGGAGTAGTCTCAGGTTGTCTTGCAGCCAAAGAAGAAAAATAATGAGCCTAAGTATGCCTGGTAGAAGTCCATCCAGACCTGTAACTCTGGGCTAGGTTCAAGTTCATTGGGAAGGTAAACAAATAGGCAGGCATTAGCGAACAGATACCCGGGGCTAAAAACCTGAACCACTTTCACACAAGGAGTATGCAGCCTAAGAGGGATGCCGGAGAGAAGGAGAAAACAGCCCAGAGCGGGGAAAAGTGATATCCAGAAGCAAACCAGCAGACAGTCTTTGAAGTTATCCATCCTGGATAGGGCAGGAAACAAAACGTAATTGAAAAGCTTATCGGTCACTGTCCAGCCACTGGTCCACATTTGACACTTTCAGTATCAAGTTCCCAGTCAGCGAAATGGTACTCCGATGTTGTAGCAGTACTCACCAATCCTTAAACAGTTCAGAGAGCAGCTTTTTAAGTTCAGTGGCATTATCCACGGTGTCGAAAGAATGCCATTTATCATTGACTAGTACCTGTAAACGAATGGGATATAACATCTTAAATTTGATTCATGCCATTATTAGTTTGGTTACCACAGCATGGAAGGCAGCACACTTTTGGTGGGTCCCTACAAGCAGGTCTTGAGTGCTCCTTAGTTTTTTACCTTCACGCAGAATGTCTTTCAGATCCTGACTTTCTGGAGGATGTACCATTTATCCAAGTAATTTAGCAGTCTAAACATGTTGGGACAAGGGGGAGAGCTTGCTGGAGGTTTGATGCGCAGAGCGGTGGGCCCATTCAACTGTGTACACTGAGCCATTTGGAGAGGGACCTGCTACACGTTCAAGGAATTTCTGAATAAATTGAATTGGTGTGGTTCCTTCTTCACTCTCCAGTAAACCAAAGAGTATTAAATTATTGTTGCAGCTTCTCCCTTCAAGATCTTCGATCTTGTTTTCAACTGATGAATCTTGTGCCACATCTGCATTGTGTCGGATTCTATACAAGTCTGCCATAGTTCCATAGATAAAGGATGGGCTTCAACGTCTCTAACCCATCTACCCAAGTCCCCAAGATCCCCTCTAAGTGATTTTAATTGGCAGGGATTTCCTGGAGTGTTTCTCAAAAGAGCTCCATCTCCATGAGAAAGTGCTCTTCAGTCAGTAGAGCTGGTGCCACAGTAGAAGTTGTGGAATGGCCAGATCCTGAATCCTGGGCCTCTGGCCATTTAGTATTTTTATCAGTCGTCTGAGGTGGAGTGTGCTGTGGTGCAGCTTGTCACATTTCTACCTTGGATGTCTCCTGGATCTGTGAGGTGACAATCAGTAGAGACACTCCAGACAGGTGAGTGAACTAGTTGCTGCCTTTAGGTTGAAAAAAGATGCAAATTTTCTTGCAATTTGAGCTAAAATAACACGGTGGAGGAGGTATAGCTGGAGGAGAGCTGCTACCAAAGCAAGGGCATCATGTGACTCCCAACATTCCCCGTTTAAACTGGTGCCCATATGTGAATCAGTTAGCACTGACTGGGGAATCAAACCGGGGTTATGCCCAACCCTACTCCCATGCTCAGTCTCTGCCTTTCCTTCTGGGTTCCACCAAACTGGATCCTTCACTTCCCACGAAATGCTAAAGGACATCCAAAACTTTAACTTTAAACATTCAGCACATTGTTGTGGAGAAATAGGTATCCACACAGGTGCACTCTAGCCATATCTGTGGGCACATACACCTCAGACAAACCACCAGAAACACAGTTCCATGAATCTGTTCTTACAGCTTGGTTGCTATCTTACAGACATGAAAACTTGAAGGAAAAACCTCTCTCCTTCCAGGTACAGTAGCTTTTCACAGATCCAGACTGCACACCTTTTCTTTTGTTAGCTGAACCACATTGGGGCCTTCAGGGGATTACCCCTTGGCACCACTGAAGCACAGTCTATTCAGACAGGTCTCCACCACTTCAGTTTGCACTGATGCTGTTCTCCAAACTACAGTGAGAAAATCGACAGAGGTCCTTCACCCAGTCAGCCACCGGACTGACAAGCAGGAACCTCACTGGAGAGCTCCTCTCTGTTAGACCTCCCACGCTGAACTGACTGCTCTACCATCTGAACATTCTAAAACTCCTCAGAGCAGCTGGTTCCAAAGTGGCTTATGCTGCTATGAGATTTCTAAATGACATAATCCATTCTCTGCCCATCCTTGCTCAATGAACAATTATATGTCATCTCCTCAGAGTTCCTAATGAGCTCTCTACCTTCCTAAGGCTAACCTGATGGGATTCTAGTAACCCCAGGGGACTGGGTAGTTACACAAGGAATACAGGAACTTCCTGTCCCAGAACAGGAAGATCAGGATCTGTAAGGGCAAAAAGGCAGTAGGAAAGTAAGGAAAAAAAAAACAGAGGAAGAAGAGAGTAAGCATGCAAAGCAATAAGAGAGAAGATGCAAATAAGACATGATGGGAGTGGTGCAGTGCAGTGGCTATGGGGCGGCAGTCTTCTGGGAGATGTTCTGGAGGATGCAGTGCAGTCTAATCTGCAGGCACCTCTCTTTTTTTTTCCATATGTAGTTTTTGCGGCTTTTTCTCCCCTGACCCAGAACCCCAGTGGACATGCACATGTTTGTGCATGTGGAGGCACTTATGCATGCAGGGTACCATCTCGGCCCTTTCCACCCCACTGCTGGCAATTGTCGCCACCCCCTCCTGCTTATGCTTCCCATCGAACCTCCACCAAATGTGTGTGGAACTACAGGGGGGTGGACAACCACCCCCAGGAGGGGAGAGCTGCCTTCAGCTGCTTGATCCCACTCCCTCCCTACCCCCATGCTGCCTCCCCAATGACCTGAGGTCATTCCCAAACCTGGGTCACTGGCACATGCAAGGTAAGGCATCCAGTGCCTCAGCCCTCAGCACCATCAGGCTGGCCATGCAGACACCTCTCTGAGTTGAGGGAGGAGGTTGCTTATCTCCACGCTGAGTTGATCAGGATTCAGGGGAGCTCCTCCTTCATCCAGGGACCACCAAGTCTGCCCCACTGCCTCAAAGGTTGCCTAGGCAGAGGAGTGGCTGGATTACGGTGGGCTCAAGAAGCATGAGGGTGGTAGGGAAGAGGCACATCCCTGCTACGGTTCCACTCCAGAACACCTATGCAGTGCTGGCAGGGTGGGACTGTCCCAAAGATGCAACCATAGTGGAGTCTAAGGAGGAAATGGGGGTCCTCCAAGGTGGATACCCCAAAGCGGAAGGCACAGGACCGCAGAAGAGGAGGAGGAAGCAATTCCTGGTGGGGGACTCTATTGTTATGAGAGTAGACTTGGAGGTGGATGGAGTGGTAGAGATGGAGGGAGGTTAAGTGCCTACCCAGTGCCACAACTTGGAGGGAGGTAAAAGCATATCTAGAGGATAGCTGGGAGAGCAGGATGGGAGGGAGAGCTATAAATCATTGTCCACCTGAGCTTAAATGATCTGGCTGGTGATGAGGTTAGGGTAGTACAGGAGGACTTCGGGGAGCTGGGAAGGGGTCTTAGATAAGTGGCACTCATTGTAACCTTTTCAGAGGCGCTACCAATTAATAACAAGGGGGAGGACCCGGTACTCTACACCACGAGATTCAATACATGGTTGAAGGACTGGTGCAGAGTAGAGGGCTTCGGCTTCATTAGGGACTGGGGTCCCACCTGGAGGCATGCAGGTCTATACATGTGGGATGGACTACATCTATCCAAGGAGGAACCAAGATCCTCAGTGAGAGGTTTAGATGCTTCAATTGGTAAGCATTTAAACTTGCCAAGAAGGAGGCAAAAGTAAGCAGAAAGAAGCTAACTGCCCCCCCTCCCCCGGATGAAGCAGTCAGTAGGGAGGACCCTAGGGATGGGAAATTGACACTAAAACCTAAAACCAAGATAGGCAGAATGGCTGAGATAAGGAAGAATGGGAGTAAGAACAGAAGGGGAAGGGAGGGAGGAGGGAAGACATGGTGATAATAGGGAGCTACTAGAAGGGGAGGTTGCAAAACTTGGAAGGCCATGTGCATGAACGCCTGCAGTCTGGGAAATAAAATCCAGAACAAAGTGACATTGATGGCAGAGGAAGACCAGAACATTGTTGCTGTTATGAAGACATGGTACATGGGGAACCATGAATGGGAAATAGCCATACCAAGTTACACTCTATTTAGAAAAGACTGGTGGGAAAAAAGGTGGAGGGGTGGCTATCTAAGTCAGGGAGGGAATTAAAGCAACTTAAAAAATTCAGGGAATGCAGGAGGGGTAGGAAGCACTGTGGGTCACCCTGAAGATAAGAAATGGCACCACCATTCACCCTGTCATGATCTACAGATCTCCAGAACAAGGGGAGAAGATGAACTGGGTACTAATGGAAGTCATCCACAAAATGACAGCCAAAGGTGAAGTGCTGCTGGTGAGAGACATCAATATGCATTATGTGGAATTGGAGCACAAAGGCTGCAGCCACAACCAGAAGCAGAGGCATCCTGGATGCCCTGCAGGGGGTGTGCCTCAAGCAGTTTGTGGCCAAACCCACCAGAGAAGGAGCAACACTGGACCGGGTTCTCACCAATGGGGATAAAGTCACCGATGTAATGGTGGGTAGCCACCTGGGGTCAAGTGATCATCATATGGTTTGGCTCAATGTGAGAACAGTGGAGGAGTCAAACCACATGAAAGCGAGGGCCTTGGATTTCAGACAGGTCAACTTTGCAAAACTGGGGGAATGTCTCAAGGAAACCCTGGCAGAGGAAGAAGAGGGGATGTAAAGAAACAATGATCTAACTTTAAGGGAGTCATAGAAGAGGCAGCACACCTTTGTGTTAGGCAAGTAAGCAAAACAAAGAGAAAGAAAAAGCCACTATGGTTCTCAAAGGATATGGTTGGGAAGGTAAGAGAGAAAAGGTTAGCTTTCAGGAGGTACAAGGACACAGGATTTACTATACAACACCGATTGTTGGAATCTCAAGCTTCAGTTACCTGAAACTGATTGCCTGAAACACGAAATCCTGACAGTTGGTAATTGCTGGCAACAGAGTGTTTTTACATGTTTCTTTACTATTGATTGCCAACTCTGCCTCGGTCAATTACCGACTGTCAGACTTTCGAGTTTCGGCAACCAGTTTCGGGCTCCTGAAACTTGGGATTCTGACAGTCTGCATTTCAATATACTCCCAAGGAAACACAATAGAGGGAAGACAGGGAAATGTATCTGGAAAAGCAGAGGGAGGTGGGGAAAGCAGTCAGGAGTGCAAAGGTACAACCGAAGGTAAAAATAGCCCAGGCAATTGAGAATGAAGACAAGACCTTTATCAGGTATATTAGTGAAAGAAAGAAGAGCAGTGGTGGGATTGTGAGGTTAAAAGGGGAGGGGGGTGCAGAGGGGGAGCTAGATAAAGTAACAATCCTGAACAAGCAAAGGAGAAGGAGCACTACTGGGTGATTGGAGCACCAGTGGGCGACAGTGGACACCAACCTGATTACAGAGGAAAGACTCTTAAAGGAACTCAAGAATCTAAAAGGAGACACAGCTATGGGCCAGATGGGATACATCCCAGAATATTAAAAGAACATAGAGAGGTGCTGGCGGCACCACTAACAGCCCTATTCAACAAATCAGTAGAGACAGTGGTGGTTCCAGGGGACTAGAGGAGGGCGAATGTTGTCCCTCTCCACAAAAGTGGGAACAAGGAGGAGGCTAGCAACTACAGATCAGTCAGCCTGACCTTGGTGGTAGGGAAATTAATAGAGTCACTGCCAAACGAAAGGATTGTGATATTTCTTGACTCCAGCGGAGCATAGGATCCAAGGCAGCATGGATTCACAGTGGGAAGGTCTTGTCAAACAAATCTGATAGATTTCTTTCACTGAGTGACCATGGAGGTAGAGAAGGGAGGGGCAGTTGATGTGGCCTACCTAGATTTCAGCAAGGCCCTTGACACTGTCCTACATAGGAGGTTGATAAATAAGTTGGGCAGCCTGGGAGTGGGCCCCAAGGTAGTAAACTGGGTCAGAAGCTGGTTGAGTGTCAGGACACGAGGAGGTGGTAAATTGTGTTCAGTCCAAGGAGAGGGGCATGACCAGATAGGTGCCACAGGGATCCATGCTGGGGCCAATCCTCTTTAATGTCTTCATAAGTGATATTGCAGAGGGGCTGGAGGGGAAGGTATGCTTCTTTGCAGATGACTCTAAGATCTGCAAAAGGGTTGACATTCTGGTGGAAGGGGTGGGAAAAATTGAGAAAGGACCTAAACGTGCTTTGCTTTTTATTTATTGCACTTGGAATTATAACCTTTTGAGTCATTGACTCCTTTGCAAAGGCTCCATGTCAAGGTACAGTGACCAAACACAAAATATATAATACAAATACAGTTAGAACACAGACAGGTACAAAAGGGAGCAAATTCTAGGGTCAGGAAATCGGCATCAAACATAGGATCATTGACAACATAGAGCAGGAGACATTGTAGAGTGCACATAATAATGTAGGTAATATAAGTAAAGGTACAATAGGGTTACAAAGCTCTGTAACCCAGCATCCATAAAACATCATTAGTTGCATAATTATGACCAACATATAGTGACCAGGAGGAGTTCCAGAAAAGAACAATGTCAAAGTAAAGTTGCAGGTGGATCGAAGTGAGATGAAGGGAAAGGCTTCAGAGATTAAGAGTAGTCACAGGCAGATGAGATCAGAAGTAGGCATTTTAAGCTAGTTTTAAATATGCCAAGCTTGGGTTCCAGGAAGATGCAGACTGGGAGACTATTTAGCCAACTGGGGGCATGGTATAGGAAAGATCTTTGGCCCAAGGAGGTCCTACAGCATGCACAAGGAGGGACACTTTCACTGAGCTTCTGGATACCCTGCGGAGGGGGCCATTTGGATAAGGGGGTGAAGGCCGGGGGAAGCTTGTTTGTGAAGAATCTTTTTCACAAGCAAACAGGTATGGTAGTTTAGTCTCCCTTCAAAGTTTAGCCAGTTAGTGAGTCTGTATAGTCACATGTATGGGTCAGTCTATTACAGTCCATGACCAGGTGACATGCTTTGTTTAGGGTTGTCTTGATACAGCGTAGGAAAGTATAGCCTAGAGGTTAGAGGAACGAGGTGTGAAAAAGCTTGATACATCCAGCAGACCAGACCTGAGTTTGATTCTCACAAGCTCCACTTGCATACTGTGTGACTCTGAGCAAGTCACTTAACCGCTCAGTGCTCTCTGGTCACCCCTGAAAACAGGCACTTGTGCCTAGTGGGCCTTACCTGGTTACCAAAGACTAAAATAAAATAAAAAATAAGTAGAGTCCACTATGCCATAACACACAATCCCGTAATCAACCAGGGAGATGACCGATGATGTAACAGCAAGGCGAATAGCCTCAGGAAGAAGAAAGTGTTTGTAGCAATAGAGGAGACCTAATCTGGAGTTGACCAAGGCAGATAGGAGCTCAATGTGTTTCTGGAAGGTGAGGGAGGTGTCGAGGGCGATACCCAGGTACATGAAGGAGGTGACTTGCTCTAGAGTGTTACCCAGGGAATTTAGAATGTTTAGTTGGAAGTCATGGTGTGGGCTCTGGCAATGAGCAAAGACCATGGTTTTAATTTTCTCAAGGTTGAGCATTAGCCGATGGGCAGAAAACCAGGATTCAGCCTTGGTGAAAAAGTCCTGTAGGTCTTGTCAGATAGTATTCAGGCAAGGGTGGCTCCAGAAAATGACCGCGTCATCGGTATAGAGTAGGAGTTTACCGCTGCAGGATTTGGGGAAGAGGGAGAAAAGGAGGGGCCCTAATATTGAGCCCTGTGGTACCCCTGAGAGGACAGGGCGGCTGGAGGAGAAGGTTGAATTGATTTTAACCTGCTGTGTTCTGTCAGTGAAGTAATCTGCAAACCAGGATGTGGTCTCTTGGGAGAAGACCAAGGAAGGCAGGGAGTTTAGGAGAAGGTCATGGTTAACGGTATCGAACGCCTTAGTTAGGTTGATATAGATCGACCCAACTAAGTGTCCATGATCGAGGGCATTGTGTATAAAGGAGGTATATTCTAGAAGGGTTGTGGAGGTGCTATGCCCACTCTGGAACACATGTTGTTCAGGACACAGTAGGTTGTGTTTTGACAAATAGTCCATAAGTTAATCTGCTACTACCTTTTCCAGTGCCTTGGATATGGGAGGAAGTATGGAGATGGGTTGATAATTGTTGGAGAGTGACTGGTCGCCATTTTTAAGGATGGGATAATTACAGCCCTTTTCCAAGGAGTAGGGAATTGACCAAGGCAGAGAGACATATTTAGTCTCTTGATGACACTTGGTCAGGACTTTAATGAGGTAGCATTTAGTTTCACAGTCAGATATAGAGTGAAAGTGAAATGAAGGGGCATTTACCAGGGTAGGGGGAGCAGACGTACATTTGGGGGGGTCAAAGAAGTTGGGTGGAAGGACCTGGCTGAGATCAGAGAAGGTGGCATATAGAATGTTGGAGATGGCCAGGGGGTCTTGGATGATGATTTTCCTCAACTGAGAGTTGTGCTGAGGCAGGGGGAATAACTTTTCCACTAAACTATTTGATATTGCCCCAGAACTTCTTACCTGACCCCCAGGAGGAGGTGAGGGTTTGCTGATAGTGTGCGGACTTTGCTTGGCATAAAGCCCAGGTGCATCTGTTCCTGGCCTCTCTATAATGTTGCCTGTCAAGGTGGTGCAACAAGTCTAGTGTTTTATGCCATAGGTTATCCCTTTGGTGCATCTGGTCAAGCAGTGACTGGGAGATCCATGGAGTGTCTTTGTGTTTAGTGAGCTGCTTGGAGAAGGGGGCACAGATATCACAGGCAGCATTAAAGGAGGAGATAAAGCCAGACAGGGCAATGTCAACTGACTGGGCATTAAAGACCAGGGTCTGATCATAGGATCTGAGGTAAGCTTTAAGATTTGGAAGGGAACCTTTTTTCAGGTGCCTTTGAATGGAGATTTTAGTGGGGGATAGCAGGAAGGTTACTGGACCACCAGCAGGTAACAGGGCAGTGGTGGTCACTGTCACAAACGCACTCAGCAGGTCAGACCATGTGCACCCACAGTGCCAACCTCTGAGCACAATAATGTCAACAAGTAACAGACAGGGTAACCCTCCTGTCTGCTTTTGGGTCTAAATCACCTTTAGTCTCAAGTTCTGGGGGGATTCAAACTGTGAACCTTATGCTAGCATACCCAATGTACAGGCTCAGATATGTACCCTCTTTGGTTGTGATTGCCCGATTGCGGTACAATCTTCACCAGAGGCACCAAGCCAGGCTTCCCAAAATGAACCCTTAAAACTCTGTTAAAGACCTTTGGTATATTCTTACCTTTTTCCAGTTTGGTAACACCATCAAGCTTTTGAACAGTTTTTGTCAGTCGTAACCCTCTGTACGTCACATGCAAAAAGAACTGACAGACACACCTTCAGGCAGTATCTTTCAAATAAATATTTTACTAAAAGATGATAAAAATATTAAAAATGTAAACACAGAACAATATATATTAGAACTCACAATCACATAAAAGAACAAGGGAAGATTACAAAACAGAAACTCCTACCACAATACAATTAGACTTTTTCTATCTAATGTATTACCTCCATAAGTGCCTTGAAAGTTAGCAAACTGTGTTTAAGAGCCCAAAAATATATGTCATATTCCTCAGTTACAAGGATACATTTCAACTCCATCTCCCCACCCCCTTGATGAATCATCTAGCTCCTCCTTTTAGAATATAAAATTACAAAAAAATGATTTCCTGTCAGGAGATATATTAAATAATGTGACATCTGCAAAAACTAATTTCCAAAATTATGAGTCTTTGATCAGCCAGTTCCTTTGAAACATAGAAACATAGAAGTTGATGGCAGATAAGGACTGCAAGGCCCATCCAGTCTGCCCATTTCTTTTTCTACCTTATAAATGTGTCATCAGCATTTGCTCTGTCAATGGCCTATCTATTCATACTCATCTGTATTGCTCCCTTATGCCTATCCCATGCCTGTTTGAAGCCCTGCACTGTATTCATATCCACCACTTCCTGGGGTAGGGTATTCCATGCATCTACCACCCTTTCTGTGAAAAAGAGCTTCCCCACATTACCTCTTAATCAGCCTCCATCTAATCCCATGCTGTGCCCTCTTGTCCTGCTATTTTTCTTATATTGAAACACGTTAGACTCTTTCACCTTGTTAATGCCCTTAAGGTGTTTGAGTGTGTTGATCATATCACCTCTCTCCTTCCTTTGCTCTAGGGTATACATATTGAGCTTTGTTAATCTGTCCTCATATGTTTTCCGATGTAGTCCCTGCACCATTTTGGTTGCCCTTCTCTGGACTGCCTCAATTTGTTTAATGTCTTTGTGAAGGTGTGGCCTCCAGTAGTACTCCAGATGGGGCCTAACCAGTGTCTTGTAAAGAGGGATTATTACATCCCTCTTCTGACTTGTGATACCCCTACTAATACACCTCAACATCCCCCTAGCCTTACCTACTGCTTTAGTGGTCCGCTTGGATGATTTCAGGTCATCAGTGATGATGATGATGCCCAAGTCTCTTTCTTCCCTTGTGACTGCCAGCAAGTCCCATCCCAGCCTATAGGTGGCTTCAAGGTTTCTCTTCCCTATGTGCATGATCTTGCATTTCTTTGCATTAAACCCCAGTTGCCACTTTTCAGACCATTTTGCTAGTTTATCCAGATCTTTTCTCATTCTACCCACCCCATCTGGATCATCTACTCTGCTGCAGATCTTTGTGTCATCTGCAAACAGACAAACCTTACCCTCCAATCCATCTGCAATGTCATTGATGAAGATATTGAAGAGGACTGGCCCTAGAACTGATCACTGAGGTACCCCACTTGTGACTTGCATCTCTTCTGACTGTATACCGTTTACCACCACTCTCTGTTTTCTGCCTGTCAACCAGTTTGCCACCCAGTTGACCAACTTCTGACCCACCCCGAGCCTACCCAGCTTATTAATCAATCTCTATGTGGAACAGTATCGAAAGCTTTGCTGAAGTCAAGGTAGGCGACATCAACTGCTCCCCCTTGGTCTACCACTCTGCTAACCAAGTCAAAGAAATTTATGAGAATAGTTTGACAGGACCTTCCTTTTGTAAACCCATGCTGTCTTGAATCCTGTGCCCCTATGGATTCCAGGTGTTGCACTACCCTTTCCTTAAGGAGTGACTTCATAATCTTGACCACTACTGAGGTAAGACTGACTGGCCTGTAGTTCCCTGCCTCCTCCCTGCTATCACCCTTGTGGAGCGGAATCACATGAGTCCTTCTCCAGTCTTCTGGGACCTCTCCTGTGCTCAGAGACTCACTAAACAGTTCTGATAATGGCTCTCCTAGTTCCACCCTCAGCTCCTTTAGTACACTGGGATGTATGCCATCAGGTCCCATTGCCTTGACCACCCTGAGCTTATCGAGCTTTTGTAGGACTCTTTCTTTTGTGAAGGGACTAGTACACACCTCCCTCCCTTCCCCCTGTGTCCATGGTGCAGAGCTGTGGGCCCTGCCCTACCTTCTCTTCAGTAAATACTGAGCAGAAGTATCTATTTAGGATAGATGCTTTTACATGATCCTCCTCCTCCTCACATGCCCCCATATCTCCTTTGATCTTAGCAATACCCCCTCTGGACTTTCTCCTTTCACTAATGTGTCTATAGAAAGTCTTGTCACCTTCTTTAGAAGATTTCTTCTGAAGATTTACAACCCTGTAATCCCTCAACTAGGTGCAAGATATCTGACAGGAATCAGCTTAATGATGTCCTGTTTCTGAAGTTATAAAGTGTATATTTTAGTTTCCCAGCTTCAGAGCAGCAACAGGTCATAAAACAGCCATAAAATGCAATGTCTCAAGGAAGTTAATTACATTACAGAGATCTCCTGGTCAATTATATATCCTGTAGTTTTCACTGAAACCTGGGGGGCATCCATGGAGCACAGGTTGTCTTATGTGAGACAATCACATACTATATTTTTATATAACAAATAGCATGCAATAATCATAACCAGCTGGCCAAGCATCACAGTCACTAAGAATATCAGGGAGTACCTTAATCTGAGAGAGATTCTGGGGGCAGTTGGTGAGTATGCAATCAAGCAGCATTGAATTACCTGTTTTGCTGTTAAATCTAGTAGAGGACTGGATGACCTGGGTCAGGTCAACAGCCATGATTGAGTCTTTGTAGGTGATGTAAGAGGAGGCTAGCCAATTGACGTTGAAGTCACCTAGGGCTAGTACCTCACTATTAGATGGAAGTTGGGAGATGCATGACATAACCTCATCGAAGGCAAATTTTTGGTTGCTGGGGGAATGTGGTCATCAATAATATAGAGGGTTTTACCAGTATTGCCAAGGTACAATTTGACAGTGAGGGTCTGGGCACCATGTGCAGGGGTGGGGAGGAGAAGGAGACTGGGAGGGCTTGTATGGAGTTCTTTACATAAAGGGCACATCTACCTCCTCGTTTACCTATTCTATATGCATGGAAAATGGAGTAGCCATTAAGGACCACTGAGGAGTCTGGTGTGTTTTTGGAAAGTCAGCTTTCTGTCAGTGCTAGGATGTCTGGGGAGTGTTGGGCAAGCCAGTCATGGAAAGAGGTAATTTTTTTCTGTAGACTGCAGATGTTAAGGGTGATGATTTGAAAAGTACCTTGTTTTTCAACCGGTTTAGATCCAGAGACATTGGGACCAGGGTTAGGGTGCAAGTTATCCGATAGGAGAAGGAGGAGTAGGGCATGACAGAGAAGAGCTAACTTATGGAATTTGGGTTTAGTCTTGTTGTGGTGGGGGCAGAGGATTTTGTGTCAAACACAGGAGTGGGAAGAGTGAATATGGGGGGGCAAGGAGGGCAGTTGAGGTATGGTGATTAGTGTGGGGAGAGGTCAATCTGTTCAGGATCTGGTAGTGTGATACCGGGGAGGTGTAGGTAGGAGGTACCAGGCACCATAGGGGAGGGGGTGGGCTAGTGGGTAGTGCAGTAGCTGGGGCTGAGAGGTGATGGGTAGGGGGAGGAGAGGGGCCCATAGAGCAGTGATTGTAAGGAGAAGCCAAAGGATTTCCATAGTTAGAGGGGAATAAGGATAGTCACAGTATAACATATAATAACAGAGAGAAGAAGTATGGATGGCACTATAGCACATCGGTAGGGTTGCCACCTCCAGAGATGAGGGTGCAGGGTTCGAAACTTGAGAGGGAAGGTGAGAGGATGCACTAGAGGCAGAGGGGCTATTTGAAGACAGAAGGTGGTGAACAGAGGAGGGAGAGGATATGAGAGTGGAAATGAGTTAAGAAGAGCAAGGAAATGAGGAGCACAAGCCTGACCCATTGTGGTCAGGAATGATAACCTGCTTGAGGAGTGGTTGAGAATGTGGCAGCTATGATTCATTGCAAAGAAGTGACAAGTCATGCATTTGGGGAATACAAATCCAAGGGAGGTGTACAAGATGGGGGAGAGATACTGATGGACATCACTAAAAAAAGGGACCTAGAGGTGAAAAGGCTGTGAAGAGAGCCAGTGGGATGCTAGGGTGCAAAGGGAGAGGTATCAGCAGCAGAAAAAAGGTAGTTGTGCCACTGTACAGATCACTAGTAAGACCTCATCTGGAGTACTGTGTCCAGTTCTGGAGGCCACTTTTCTAGATGGACATAGACAAAACAGAGACAGTGCAGTGTAGGGCAACAAAAATGGTGCAAGGACTGTGCCAAAAGTCATATGAGGAAAGACTACAGGACTTCAATATACATTCCCTGGAGGGGAGGGAGCGAGAGACAAGATATGATAGAGACATTCAAGTACACCAGGGGTATAAATAAGGTACAGGAGGGTAGCATTTTTCAGAAAAGAAGGTGTACAAGAACAAAGGGACATGATAGAGGGGGGTAGGCTCGGGGGCAACATGAGGAAGTATTTTTTCACAGAAAGAGTAGTGGATGCTTGGAATAGCCTCCCTGTGGAGGTGCTGAGGGCAAAAATGGTAGAAGAATTAAAGAATGCATGGGATAGACATAAGAGTACTCTCACAATAGGGAGAGAGAATAAGCCTCAGATGAACTAGGGTCTGCGATAATGCATTAGGTAGGGGAAAGGGCAGACTAGGTGGGCCACACGGTCCTTATCTGCCATCACCTTCTATGTATCTATGTGAGATACATTTTAAAAGACTCACTGAAGTAAGGACAGCATTATTTACAATATTAAGCAGACCAATAACAGGGAAAAGTAAAAATAAATAACTAGAAAACAAAGTTGAAACATAATTGGTGTCAATCTAGTGCTTTTAAAGAGCTGCTGATGCCTCAAAGAAAAATGTGAAAAACATGATATTTAAGTACAATTCAACTTGCATTCCATATACATTCAAAATATTTCTCTTCCTCATTATTTATTATTTAGGAAATATGCATGAAGACATTATATTTATCCTGTAGAGTTCCCTAAGAGTTCATCCGCCTCTTTAGCTTACTCGCTAAAGTAAGTCATAATCCTGTGTTGTGACATCACATTCTGTAGCCATGGGGGTAACTGTGATGTCACAAGGAGTGAATTATGACCTCGGGAAGAGAGAAGGCTACAGGAATAGATGAACTCTACAGAAGTATATGTATATCCTGTTTTCACGCAGATTACACCAGTAATAGATAATGGGGAGAAGGAATACAGAACTAATGTGAAATACAAGCTGATCTGTGTCTAAATATTATACTTTGTTAAAGTTCTCCTGAAGTTGTCAGCTGCTCTTTAAGCTTTTTATTCTAGTAGAGAGTTGCTCCTTAAATTGGATATATAGTCACGGCAATGTGGAGGGGAAGCAGGAGGGAGGCAGACAAGAACGATACAACTTCTCTTCCTTCCATTATAACAATACTGTGTTACAATGCCATATCCAGTATTCCTTCTGTCGACAAAATTGGTATAGTGTACAGTAGAACATTGTCCCGCATGGAAATCCATGCCTGGAACAGCACTGTTGTGCTGTTCTGACCACGTCACAATGTTGTTATGCTGCACTGTGTATGTCACTAGTGCAGCATAACATCGAATGCAGTGGTGCATGCGCGATGAAGGGGCCGTGACGGTGAGAGACGACATGGAAGTTACCGGCGCTGGAGTCAACACACCACAGTAAGGCTCTTAAAAGTTATTTGGGGACATTGTTTTTCAGTAATGAGTGCCCATACACTATAAAAGATTGTGTATGAGCAACTCATATACAGACAAGGCTATTTTCTGATCTTGTGGGTTCTGTGGTAACGAGATCTCTCGAGCTGCGCTCTCAAGGTCTCTTGTCACCACGGAAACCACTCGATCAGAAAATAACCTTGTGGAGACCATGTGATGCAGAGTGCTGAATAGAAGCTCCTCTGCACAGCTCCAGCTTCCCGATTATAAATTTTTTTTTTCGGACTGCTAAACTGCTTAAAACCCCTTGGTACCTTCTAAGTCTGCCTTCTAACCACCTTGGGATTCAGATTCGCGAGTTGGAGCATTCATGGAGTCTTACATGAAAAAAGCCTCACAAAAACACACTCCACCAGTTACCCCCGAGAAAGCCCCAAAGAAACCTAGGGCCTCGAGTGGGTTAGACAGGCCTGACCATTCCAGCCAAGCATCGGATCAAGAGCCTTTAACCCTGAACAGGTTCCTCGAAGAATTTAAGCCCTTCCATGAGGAAGTGAAAGAAATGGCAACTGAGCTCAAAGCCCTGTTTAAAAAGCTGGATGAGGTTTCTACAATAACCTCGGATAACACTGCTCGCATTGTGTCACTGGAGAAGCATCTGGAAAAGGTAGATCCTGGGCTAGCAGCAATACGGCAGAAGCTCTCTCAAGATGAAACAAAATTGGGACGTATATCGAGAGGGCCGCAGCCGCAGGAATAATGTTGTAATACTGGGGCTACCAGAAGGTGAAGATGGCCAGAATACTATCATTTTCGTACAAAAGTTGGTGGAACGAGTGGCTGGTCCCTCTCCCTTCGGCTCTGCGTATATTATTGAGGGGTGCATAGATCCCTATGACCAAAATCCCCTTCAGGGGCTGCTCCCCACCCTATTATATGCTGATTTCTCAATTTTTTGGAAAGGAAACACTTCTGTCTAAAGTGAGAGACCTACAAGAGGTCCGTTGGGAAAACTCAAAGCTAAGAATAGCACAGGATCTGCCGGGATCTGTTCGACAGAAGTGTACAGCATTCCATCCCACTGTATCCAAGATTATTGCCGCTGGGCTCAAGTTTAGGATGGGATACCCAGCTAGGCTGCAAGTTTTAATGAACGGATCTTGGTCAGTCTATGAAGATCCTGATACTGCTCTTACTGGCCTCAAGCTTGCCCTGCCGGACCTGTTTCGTGACCCATGAGGAGTCCTGTGCTTATGATGAGGGGGAGACCTGCGTTGTCAAGATGGGTCTGCCTTTTATGGAGAAGGCTGAATAGGATAACAAGCATTGATTGAACCCAGGGGATCTCATTGTCGGAAGAAGCAGAGCTGTTATCTTGCTGTCTTAACCCGATATGAGACTCTTTTGCTTTGAATTTAAGCATGGGACTGTAGTTCACATTTTGGATTTGTTCTGAACAAATGGTTTGTTTAATTGGGGGAAGGTGTTCAGTGGTTTGGTCTTCTTAGGAACACTATTTGTCAACATTAAGGGGATGGTTATATTATATCACTCAGGCTCATGATTTAATTCTGGGGATAGATTAATTCAGGAGAAGTGCTGGGCTTTTGAATTTTCACTCTGTGACCACAAGAGGGAGCTCAGCGCATAGGATTATTAGTTCAGTGCTAGCTGATAACTCGGGGCTGATTTCCTTCAGTAAAGCTCCCTGCTTGAAGTCTGGGGTAACAAATATACCCATTACCACGCTAGTTGGCTTTTGTGTGGTAAGATGCTGAGGTAAAAGAGCCCTAATTTTCTCATTATTTTCCTAGGATTTCGGGGCACCTGTGTTCATTTAGCAGGTCACATGAATCCTGCTAATCAGGGTTAAGCTTCGCTTGTATGGCTCCCTCCTTCAATGCTTGGTTAATTGTAGTTTACCTTTATTGTGCTATTTGATTTTACGCTGGCATGACACCGAGGTCAAAAACCTTATTTTTATGTTAGTTACCCGGGATCCCTGTGTGTTTTGGTCTCTCTTTTGGCAGGCCACAGGCATCCAGTTAATTGTAGCAGCACACTCGCTGGGCCCCATGCTATAAGCCCAGCTCTTTTTTTTAAGCTACCAAGAATTGTTTAAGTAGCAGAGCTCTCCTGGTTTCAACTTAAAGTTTACTGGTTAGGGGTGAATGGTTGTTGTATTTGTTTGGGGCTGAAGGGCTTCTTCAGGAGGCTGGAGAGGAGGAAGGGATGCGGTACTTTGCTGAGCGCTGTTTGTGACAGTTGGGGTGGATGGGAGTGGGCAGGAAGTTCGAGCTTAAAGGATTGGTTACATTTACGTTAAACAGTGGGGGGAACATTATGGGGGATGGGGAGGAGACAGTTTGTTTTGGGAGATGGGGGTATGAGGGAGGGTACAGCAGTACTTAATGGAATATGGATAATTTCCCTTTGTTGTTATTGTACAGGGCCTTCTGTCCTAATGCACAATATCACAGTTCTAGATGGTCAATAACATGGTTTTTGCAACTTGGAATGTGAAGGGGATGAGGAAAAAATCCAAACAATATCAAGTACTTAAGCACTGAAGTTTATTGCGTTCCCAGATAACGTTCCTACAGGAATCACATTTATTAGAGTCAGAAGCTGCTCAATTAAGGAGGTAACAAGTGGGTCAGGTCTTTAATGCATCGGGATCCCCCAATAGTTGTGGAGTCATGTTAATTATTAATAGAGGCATTCCCTTTATTTCCTCACATGTTATTAAAGATCCGGGGGGAGGGGCAGGTTTGTCTTGGTTCAGGGCATCCTCTGGTCCATACCACTTTTACTTTGCCATATTTATGGGCCTAATAACAACGATCCTGGCTTTTCTATGAGGCTGATCACCATTATTATCCCAATGCTTCCCACAATGATCATCATGGGTGGTGATTTCAATTTGGTTTTGGACCCTAATATGGATAGGTCAGGCAGTGGGTTGAGGGGTCTATCCCCTGGGCATTGGGCTTTTAGGGACTTGATGAATCAGTGTGGGCTATGTGATGTTTGGCGTGTCCTGCACCCCAACTTCAAGGAGTATACCTTTACCTCGCCGGTGCATGAATCGCAATCTCGCATTGATTACGTACTAATCTCCCAGGAGCTCTTGCCCAGTGTTATGTCCGCCTCAATCCAGCCTGGCCCTATTTCTGATCATTCCCTTGTGGTATGCAATATAGCTTTTCTTAATACGCCCAGAAGAGAGACCCATTGGAAACTCAATGAACAATTAATAAAGGAAGCCCGATATTGCAAGGTTATAAAAGAACAGATCGAGCTCTTCATCTGATCCAACCCGATTGATAGTGCAAAGCCAGATATTTTATCGGGGGCCTTCAAGGCCTATATGAGGGGAAGGCTTATCAGCTTAGCATCTAAAAGTAAAAGGGTGCTAGAGGAAGCACTACTATCTTTACTGTCCCAAATACGGCTCCTAGAGGCTAACTCTTCTGTCAGCAGTTTGAGTGGGTACAGAAGGAAGCTTCTGGTAGCCAGGGATAAATACTTAAATTTGCCAAGGGAAAAGGCGGAGTTAGCTATTATTCAAACTAGAGCTAGTTACACAGATCTGGGAGAAAAGGCAGGGCGATTACTCGCCCTCCGGTTAAAACAACAGGAATCTGCAAGATTCATCCCCCCAATCTGAGCCCAGGTAGACAGGTCTCTGAGAGTATCCCCTTCAGAGATAGTGCAAGAGTTTGCATTGTATTATGAACAAATATACAAGGGGATGGAGGGCCTTCCCTGTTCGGAGATTCCGGAGGTGTATTTAAAGGGCTCCCATCTGCCTACCCTAACAGAACAGCACAGAAACTTTTTAGCCTCACCAATATCACCGGAGGAGATCTCAGAGGCTATCGGAGCCCTGCCTTTGGACAAGGTCCCGGGGCCAGATGGCTATTCCTCATTATTTTATCAAGCTTTCTGAGAACTTTTATTGCCGGTGCTTCACCGGCTAGTTCAACACATTCTCTCCGGGGTTGAGGTAGATACCTATCTGTTTTGAAGCCCTGATTGTCCTTCTCCCCAAGCCGGACAAGGATACAGAGCTAGTACAAAGTTACAGGCCCATATCCCTTTTAAATCAAGATATTAAAGTTCTCTCAAAGATATTGGCCAATAGATTAACAAAGATCTGATAGGTATGACTCAGGTTGGGTTCATGAAGGGACGATCAACTTCAGATCACCTGCGCACCCTTTCACGTGTCTTCTCGGAGTCCAGGGATGCCACTTTTCCTGCTGGGCTGGTCTCCCTGGACGCCGAGAAGACATTTGACCATGTGAACTGGAATTTCTTGTTTCATGTTCTCAAGGCCTTCCAGTTCCCTACCATCTTTATAGACTGGATTTGTGCACTATATCAAGCTCCATCAGCTAAGATTTTGGGGAATGATGCATTTTCTAAGACCTTCTTTCTGTACTCAGGTACCAGACAGGGTTGTCCCCTTTCTCCCCTCTCATTCATTCTTTATCTGGAACCTCTTATCCAAAGTATCCTCACTAACGTGGGGATACAGGGCATTAGGGTGGGTTGCAACGAGGTCAAGATCACGGCATACGCAGATGATCTTCTCCTGTATCTCTCCCACCCGGTGTCATCTATTCCGGTTTTGTTAGGGGAAATTGCTAAATTTAGCTCCCTTTCAAATTATAAGTTAAATGCCAACAAATCTTCCTTTTTCACCCTGAATCACAAGGTCTTCAAAGCCTATATTACCCCTTTTGGTTTGTGTTGGGCACCCCGGATGTTAAAATATCTGGGTATCAAATGAACGCGTAATCCCTCAGCATGGTTCAAAGAAAACTTGGAGCCTCTTTCCCAGGTAATCATTCAGGATTTGGATAGATGGTCCAAACTCCCGGTTTCACTATGGGGACAGATTAACATAATCAAGATGAATATTTTCCCACACATTTTTTATCCCCTCTCTCTTCTTAATTCTTTCATCCCTTTATCCTGATTTCAGAAAATAAATAGAGTCTTCACCAATTTTATTTGGTCCAATAAATATCCCCGATTGGCATACCACAAGCTGGCCACCTCTAAAATGGATGGGGGACTGCGGATCCCTCACTTGGCAATTTATTATTGGGCTAGCCATCTATCTAAATGCATGAATTGGGTCCGCCCAGGCCCCGAGAACTTGAGACTGACTTGGCTCAAAATAGAACTAGATCTAATTCGGTCTATGAATATAGATCCCCTAACCTTGTTTTATGTCAAAGTGTCTCATTTACAAGGTGCTGAGAAATGTCCCAGCTTTATGACTTCTTTAAAAGTCTACGCGCAGTTTTGCTCTTTCCTGCACTATACCCCTTATTTGGACCCGTCCCCTTCTATCTGGAACTCCCCGCCATTTACTATAAATAAGCAATTGATCCCCCGTATATGGTTGCCTCAGTTGGGTGAAGGGATAGTATCCACGTTTTTGGATGATGAAGGAAAGTAGCTTCCAGTAGCTGAACTTATCCGGAAATTTAATATCCCAGTTTGTTCGCAATTCAAAGTGCTCCAATTAAAGCACTTGCTTACAACGGTATGGGGTAGTACCCCCCCTTGCCAGCATATTAGAGCATTGATTCTGGAGACTTCTTCCCTATTAGGGTCCTCGGATGTCATTTCTAAGTTATATCAGAATTTGTTTTACAGATGGTATGGGGGCTCCTTCGGACATACTCGGTTTTGGGGATCTATTTTTCCCCATTATACTCTCAACTGGCAGGTCTTATGGAAGTCCTGTCATAAGTATGTGTCCCAAGACAGATTGTGCCTTATGCAGTATCACATCTTACACAATATGTATTATACCCCAGTCAAGTTAGAGAGATGGGGTCTTCTCGAGTCAAACGTATGTATCAGATGCTCCAAGGGGGAAGGAACACTCCTTCACATATTCTGGTCGTGTTCCAAAATATCCCCTCTGTGGGGTACCATTAAAATCAACTTGGACCCTTTATTGGTTTTTCAGGATTGTTTCACACCTGATATTTGTCTCCTAGGGGACCTGTCCTCCATCAAGGTTAAGGCTAGGAGATTTCATATTTCCATGATTGCATTATCTGTCAAAAAACTTATACTATAGCATTGGAAAGATAGGGTTACCCCGATATTCCAGGAATGGGTGAACGAAATACTAGCTAACCTCCATATTGAGAAAGCTATAGCTAGTCTCCACAATAGAGTACCAGCTTATACATGCATCTGGGATCCCCTTCACACTCTGATTATGGCTATTCGGATACAAGTCTCGCTTTGTACTACTTATCCCTGTACACATAATGCATTCTGCCTTAACAGCTCTTGTTATTAGGAGGCATAATACTGCTGTGTGGGGTGGGAGGGAGGGGGCAGTTTGAGTATTGTATGTTACATAAATTGTACATGTCATATTTGCTGCATCCAAAATGGTGGGATATATGAAAATGTGTTACTAAAGTTTGAATTGAAAAAAAAAAAAGAAAATAACCTTGTTGTGTATGAGTGCTCATACACAATCCTCTATTTCAGTGCAATTGTCCATAACTGTATGCGGGATTTTGCCTCAGCAGCTTAGCACATTTAGGCTGTTGTGTCTGAATGCATGAAGTTCCTGACCTATCAGTAGCACTGCATTACATAGCTTGGTGAAGTGCTTTGAGATACTTTGTGCAGAAAGACGCCACCTAAAAACAAGCAAATTCTGTTTTATTTCACTGACATACTCCTTCTCATGTTCAGAGACAGAGAGAGAGAGCAGCTGGTCACACAGGGATGGACAAAATGTTGGGTGCATACTCAGGAAACTAGAAGGCACTGTGCTGGCAGGCCTCTAATTAGTTGCTGTTGCCACCCTCACAAGGGATTTATACCCTTACGGAGTGTTTCTTCATAGTTACTAATTTGTTGTGTGTACTAAGCTCTCCTCCTGGAGGATCTAATTTCTCATGTCTCTCTCCCTTGCCAGACATCCTTTATGTGATTTCCCCAAGAGGGAGAAGCAGCATTATTTAAGGCTGATCAAGAGTATAAAAAACATGTTTACAGCTGTGGAACCCAAAACAAGTGATTATTTTGAAGTTAATGAGGGTGCAAACTTCTGTTTGAGAAAGTTTCTATTCTTAAATTCTTATTTTTGAAAGCAGAATTTCTTTTTTGTTGTTAATTGCCTGGTATACACTAACAGCACCTTAGGGTATTAAACTTGTGAAAGGTTGAGAAAGGAAAACAATGCATGGATAGCACTAAACTGTGTTGCGATGTTTCCTAATACTCATACCATCTTTCCTCATGTGAGAACTATGAATGTTTATGTCCACCCCACCCACTATATATCAGTATGAATATTATTTTTTTTACCACAGGTCAAGTGACTGGCAAACAACTTTGCTGCTGTGTCAACTCCACCTTGCGGCCTGTATCGGTTGTCCTTAGGGCCACCCTGAATAGACCAACTTCAGTTAAAGGATAAAGCTGACTCTGTATTCTCTCAGTCCACAGCCTCTTGTGTTGAGCAATGCTTACAGCAGTGTGTGTGTGTGTGTGTGTATAGAGTAAACAGCTTTAAATTTCTGGTGGGACAACTTTCAATAGAGATCTTAATATGTTATTCAGTTCTTGGGGGGGGGGTTACAAACATACGAAATTTGCCAGCAGATAAAGGTCTAGAGGTCTATCAAGTCTGCTCTAATGTGCAGCTAGCACCCCTTATTCTGCAGCTGCCCCTCCCTTCCACCCTTCCCCTTCATTAACCCTCCCCCTTGTCCTGTCCCATCCTCGTTTGAAGCAGTCCACTGTTCTACTGCATACCACTTCTGCAGGTAACGCATTCCACCCAGCCACCACCCTCTCTGTAAAAAAGTGTCTCCTCATCTCCCTCCTGAACCTTCCTTGCTCAAGTCTCATATCATGGCCCCTGGTGTCCCTCCCCTCCCTTACTTTGAACAGCCCCTCTGTACTTGTCTTGTTTATTCCTTTCATGTATTTAAAGGTTTCAATCATGTCACCCCTGTCTCTCCTCTCCTCCAGTGAGTACATGTTCAACTCCTTCAACCTCCTCTCGTATGATAAGTCCCCCAGCCCCTTGATCATCTTTGCTGCTCTGCGCTGCACCCCCTCCAGTAACTTAATGTCCCTCTTCAGATACGGACTCCAGTACTGCACGCAGTACTCCAGGTGTGGTCTAATCAATGACCTATACAGTGGCAGAATCACCTCCTCCTCCTCGAGGATATACCCCTTGCAATACAACCCAGCATTTTGTTGGCCTTGCAGCTGCCTTCCTACATTGTGCCGAGTTGTTCATTGACCCTGTAATGAGCACACCCAGATCCTTCTCCTCTGTCTGTGCTAGCTGCACTCCCCTAGCTGGTAACTCCTCCTTGGGTTCTTCATCCCAAAATGCAGCACCTTGCACTTTTTGGCATTAAAGCCCAGTTGCCAGGTGTCTGACCAGGTTTCAAGCTTTGCCAGATCATCCTGCAACCCCTGCCATCCTCCTAGGTCATCCACCACTGCGCCTACCTTGGTATCATCAGCAAACAGACTGATCTTGCTCTTGATGTCCCATGATATGTCTGCAATGAATATCCCAAACAACACTGGTCCCAACACTGAGCCCCGTGGAACACCACTCGTCACTGCCCTTGGGTGTAAGAGCTCCCTACCCACCACCACCCTCTGTTGCCTTCCCTGCAACCAGCTTCCTACCCATCTCACCAGCTTTGCACCCGCCCCTGTGCCTACTAACTTCCTTCCCAGCCTTCCATGTGGCACTGAGTCGAATGCCTTACTGAAGTCCAGATACAGGACATCCACTGCAGGACCCCTGTCCAGTTGCCTAGTTACCCAGTCATAGAACTCGACCAGGTTGGTTTGGCAGGATCTGCCACATATGAAGCCATGCTGTCTGCTGTTCTGTAGTCCTTTGGCCTCTAGGAGGGCCACCAGCCTCTCCTTCAGGATAGTCTCCATTAGCTTACCCACGATGGATGTGAGGCTCACTGGTCTGTAGTTTCTCGGTTCATCCTTGGGGCCACTCTTGTGGAGGGACACCACATGAGCCATCCTCCAGTCCTGAGGTACACAGCCCGAATGTAGTGAGGCATTAATAGGTCTCGCTAAAGGTCCTGCAAGGACCCTGCCAGCTCTCAATACCCTGGGTGATGCCATCTGGGTCTGGCGCCTGTCCATCCTCAGTGCCTCTCAAACCCTCTCGAACTCTGCTCTCCATGATTTCCCATCTGTCACCACTTCCCACCCTGCTTCTGCCATTTCTCCCACATTGGGTGTCATCCCCTCTTCTCTTTAGTAAATACTGAGCAGAAGTACTCATTTAGTGCCTCCGCCTTTATCGCACCTCTGCTTCCACCCAACCCCTCCTTCCTAATCCTTACTTATGTGGTCCTTACAGCTCTTTTTCTCCTGCTGCACTTAAAGAAGTCCTTCTCCCCTTCTAATGCCTTGTGCCAGCCTGAGTTCCGTAGATGCTTTGGCCCCTACTGCCCTTGTCACCTCCTTCGATTCTGTCAATTACCTCCTGTCCTCCCTCCCTGTTTTCTTGTACTTCCAAAGGCAGCTCTTTTCCTCCTTACCTTTCCATGACCTCCTTGCTCAACCAGATCGTTTCTTAGCCCTAGCCTTCTTGCTCTGGGCTTTGCAGCAGGTTTTGGTTGCCTCCACTATCCCCAGCTTTATGAGCTCTCACCTCTGGTTAGTGTCCAATTAGACTGAATTCTGGCCAGGTACCCTTTACCACTTTCCCCATCCTCCCAAAGTTGGCCCTCCTGAAGTCCAGCACTCTTGTGCCAGATTCCACTCCTTCCTTGCCCATATCCAATATGAGCCATACTGAGTGGTGGTCACTCCCTGACAGCGGTTCCTCCACCATAAGTTCTCTCACAAAGTCCCCATTTGCCAGCACAAGGTCAAGGGTATTCCCTAACCTGGTTGGTTCACTGACCATTTGCAGCAGGAAGCTGTCCTGGAAGGCATCCAGCAGTACCTGCTCCCTTCTGTTCCTGGTTGTTGGGTGCTCCAGTCCACTCCTGGCATGTTGAAGTCCCCACAATCACCACACTACCCTTTCGAGGTCCTCCTGATCTGTCCCACTAGTTCCCTGTCTAATCTCCTCCGTCTGAGGTGGTGGCCTGTACACCACTCCCATTCTAAGAATCCTATTCTTGGAATCCTGGATTTGCATCCAAAGTGACTCCATACTACCCTCCTCCCCTTCTTCCCTTACACACGTCAGTCCTTCCTTCACATATAGTGCCACTCCCCTCCTTTCCCAATCACCCTGTCCCTACGAAATAACCTGTACCCTGGTACAGACAGGTCCCAGTCATTGTATTGGGTGGCCCATGTTTCCGTGATGGCTGCAATGTCCACCTCTCCCTCTGCCATGAGAACCTGTAACTCTGCAGTTTTCCTCCCAAGGCTCCTAGCATTAAGGGTAACCACCTTCCACCCTCCCCCCTCCTATCCTGCTCTCCTCTCCTTTCCTAGCATCACCAACAGTACTTGCCATTTGTCCTTTGTCACTGTTATGGGGGGTAAGCTCATATGATTTCCCAACCTGTGGTCTCTGCATATCTCTTCCCCAACTGCCACCCCCCACTCCTAGTTTAAATTCCCAACTTCCTCTATGTACTCCTTCATCCTCTGTTTCAACACTTTCTTTCCCTCCTCACTCAAATGTAGTCTGTCCTTAGCATACAGACTACTGTCTTCCTCAGGTCCCTCCCCACCCCCTAACAGCCCATACCCTTTAGCACAACACCAGGTTCTTAGCCATCCGTTAAATTCTCTATTCTCTGCTTCCTTGTTGTGTTTGCCTTTGGCAATCGGAAGTATCTCTGAAAAAGTTACTGATCTTCCTGCTCCTTCACATAATTGTGCTAGTTCCTCAAACCTCCTCTGGACTGTATCTACTGTCTTGTCAGCCAGGTCATTTGTCCCAAGATGTATAATTAAATGAGGCATGTCCCTACTCCTTCTAGCATATTTCAGAACAGACTGTCCTACCCTTTCTGCCGTCATTCCTGCCATGGCCTCCATCCAAATGCGACTATGCCTCTCCCCCTTGCTACCCCACTTAACTCCTCTTAGTATTGAGTCCCCCAGCACTAAGATTCCACCCCTCTTACTCCCTGCTTGCTTCCATTCATCTCCCTCTCTCATTTCCAGCTCCTCTTCTTCCTCCTGCACATTATTTCCCTTTTACCCCTGTTGCAATTCTCCCAGCAGAACTTCCCGCCTCCAGTTTGGTCCAGGCATTTATCAATTACTCCTCTAATTTCATCATTCCCTCCTCCACCTTCTTCCTCTCTAGCAGTGCACAACTATTTTCTGAAGGCCCTTCACAAATGCCCGCCCTCTCTTCATAGTAACCTGTTCTTTCCTTTCCACTCCATGACTTTTGCCACTTCTTCTCCTCCCCTCGCAAGTCCCTATCTCCTCCTTCCATTTGTCTTTTGTCTCCTGACCTGGTTTCCCTGGCAATTGTTCTTCCTAGCCTGGGCCCCTTTGTCTCTGTTGCAACACTTCCAATGATTTCCTCATACGCCTGTGTTGGGGGTGGAGGGCTCTGAATGAAATGGGGGCCATTAACTACCAGGTGCTTAGCTGAGAACTACCAGACTTGTATACCCAAACCCAGATGTGAAATATCATCTGTCATCAGCATCAGCAGCATCACCGTGGTGGTGGTGGTGGGGGGGGGGGCTTCATTCATAAAACACGTAAAGTTCTATTGATGAAACATGAGTGCAATATTTAGGAAGCTGTACAACAGGGAATATACTCAACACACACTCAATGAAATTAGTTGATTTAGGTAAAGGAGCTTATCTCTACATATCTGAGGCTACTGATGAAAGAAAAGAGCTGTATTTAAAACAAAATACTGAAGCAACAGCAAAGAATGCACAAACACTGAAGCCGTTCTTATGAACAACTGCTATCCCACAAAATGTTAACTGATTCAAACCTTCAATTCCAGCCATGTTGAGTACACAAGAAAAGGACATCCACCAAATGACCTGGCCACTCTTTGGGCTGCCACATGGGTAGACATTGCTTCTGACATACAGAGATGCACCTCAGGCAGTGAGAAGGCTAAGTGGATCCACAGTACAATTGTGCTTGACCTCCAGCAGGGACGAAACTGCTTCCAGCAGTGTGAGCAACCCTCTGCTGTCCACTTTAAATATTGCAGGTGAGCCATGGTGATGGCAGTATCCTTTCTGGAAAGATGGAGAAAGGGATAAAATGCCACTCAGAATGGCAGGCCCATACCATGCAAACATATGAAATAGCCATCAGAAGGCCTTCTGGCCTATCAAGTCTGCTTGATTGCAGAGTCCCTGATCCAGAGATTAAAGTGCACCCTACCTCCCCTCCCTGCCAGTCCTGGCTCTCATCTTCACCCTGTCCTACCCTCTCTTTAAGCCCCCGCAATTTTTTTGAGTGGCACCCTCAGCTGGGAGTTAATTCCACCCAGCACAACTCTGTCTGTAAAGAAGTGTCTCCTGATCTCCTTCGTGAACCTTCACCACACCATCTTATAATAGTGCCCCCTAGTGCTCTTGTTTACACTGAGACAAAATAGGTCCCTGATATACACCTTGTATATACCATTCAGGTACTTAAGTAATTCAGCCATGTCCCCTCTCTCCCTCCTCTCCTCCAGTAAGCACAAGTTGAGTTCAGCCAGCCTGTCCTTACGTGTCATACCCTGCTGCCCCTGAATCATCTTTGTTGCCCTCCTATAAATTCAAGCTGGTTGATATCCTTTTTCATTAACTGGGATGGACAATGGCCAAATCACCTCTGCCATTTCTGTCAACCTGGCCAAGGCCTTTGACACCGTCTCCCACTCCCTTCTCCTTGACTCCCTTCCAGCATCTGGTCTGTCTCCCTCCACCACTAAATGGTTCAAGGCCTACCTTACTGGCCGAACCCAAGCAGTTAAGATCTTGTACGTCATTTTCCTTCCCCTTCTGATTAGCACTGGCATCCTCCAGGGCTCTGTGTTAGGGCCCCTCCTAGTCCCCATCTTCTTAGATGACCTTCCCTCTGTTTGCTTTCCCTCCGCTACACACATGTATGCCGATGATAAGTCCTGTATGCATCTGGCTCCTGTCCTGCTGAGGTTACAACCAGCTTGCAGCAAGACTTCAACAAGATTCAGCTGTGGTTTGCTAACCATCAACTTTTCCTCAACACCAAGAAGCCTGTTTCCATGACCTGTGGCACAAGGCAGAGACTCTCTATGCTTCCCTCCTGCCCACTTTCCACACCCTTGATGGGACTTTACTTGAGGATATATCTTCCTTCAGGTACCTAGATGTCTGCTTGGACCAGTATCTAAACTTCTTTGGACATATTGATGCCATCTTGAAAAAACTGCATCCCAGGCTTGGTGCCTTATTCAGGAACCATGGCTGTATCCCTCCTATGGGTATGCATGAACTTGTTCAGAAGATGATACTGCCTATTTTTGACTACTGTGACATAGTCTGTGGTGCTGCTCCAAAGTCCTTCCTGGCCAGATTGAATACTCTCTTCATTTCCTTCTGCTGCTTTGCCCTGGATGCTCCCTCTCGCACCCACCACTGTGATTTTTATCTTGCCTTATCCTTTCCCTCTCTTACAATTAGGCGACTCTCCCACTGTGCTAAATTCACCTCCAAGCCCTTCCTACCTCTCTTCCTCATTTATTACACCCCCCATCCTTCCACTCCCTTAGATCAGCTGACTCCTGTACCCTGGTAGTCCCCCATAGATCCACCCTTATTGACCAATCTGGTTACTCTCACCACCTCCCAAAAATTTGAAAATCCCTCCCCCCTCAAATCCATCACTCATCCTCCTGTATCAGCTCATTCCTCAGTAACTACCTCGCACCTAGCTATTCCTGCCATGACCCTCCTAATCCCCCCAAGCCCAGGACAAACCCTACCTCCTGTCAGTACCCTCAGTCTGTCCCTGTTGCACCCCCACCCTCCAACTTCCAGCTCTTCTTCCTTCCCCCAACTCCCTCCCCTCCTGACCTCCCTTACACTATTACTGTGTTCCTCTTACCCCTAGGTTGTGCCAAGAGCTTGTCCCCACTCCACCCTACACCCACTACCCCTCCCCCCCACAAAGTCTCCTGCCATCCCTGTCCCCTTGCAGAGTTTCTCTGCATCCTGAAAGGGCCCCTTCTGAGACTTGGCCTCTCTTCTCTCTCACTAAACCTCTCTTCTGGCCTTCATCAAACCTTTCGGGCTCCCAGCATTCCGAAGCATACTTACCCTCACTGCTTAACAGCCTGCTTCCCTCCTATCATGCTTCACCTCTGCCTTGCCCATGCAGGGTTCTCAACATACTGGAGTGGTCAGGCCCCAGCAGACCTCTCTCCTCCTCCCTCTTCCTTTCCTCTCCTCCTCCATTGCCTGCCCCCTGAAGAGGTTCTCAGCTCCCATAGGGTTTTAGTTCTTGATAAGCCCTTACCTCTCCCCCCCTTTTCTCTATTTACCCTCTCCATCGCCCTCCTACTTCCTCCACCACTTTGCCCTAACGCTTGCCTTGCACCATCCTCTAGCAGGGTTCTCACCATCTGGAACTGGTCAAAACAGGTCAAATCCTCTATCTCCCCATCCCCTTTCCCTTCTTCCCCCCTCTACTTTGCACCCATCACCTCCCCTACCCTTGCCCTAAATCAACCTCTGGCTGGGTTCTTACTATCCTGTAAGTCATGAATTTTAACTGCCTGTCACCACCCTTTTCTCCTCCCTCCCCGCATTTCTTTAGCCTTAGTTCTGGCTAATCCTAATGTCCTAATGTATTACACTTCTAGACAAATTTGCACTTCTGTTTTACCTTAGCTAACTTGTACTGTCTGTGTTACTCCTTACTAGCTTCCCCTAGATCAACTACTTGAACTCCATTCCGCCATCATCAAGCTACTCATTTATGTGTCACTTAGAGTTTACCATTAATTGTCATTTTTTGCTATTGTATTTACAAAGTTCTAAACTGTTATCATTGTACCTGTCTAGCTCAAAATTGTTAGCATCCTGCTATTTAACTGCTTCATTACAGTTTACTCACTTTTATTTGAATGTAATCACATGTAAATCTGTGTTAGTGTTCCAAATCTATGTATACTATGCTCATGCTCCCCTTCCCCCCAAGTCGCACTGGAAGATGAGCAACCTGTTGCTCAGTGTACCTTCCTAGTGAAACATTTCAATAAATAAATGCATCCTTTTTCAGGTAGGGGCTTGAGTATTGCACATCATACCCCAACTGCAGCTGTACCAGGGATCTGTATAGCGGCAGTATAAACTCCTCCCTTTTGCTAATAAGCTCTCTAGTAATATAGCCCAGCATTCTGGCAGCAAAGCCTAGAGGTTAGAGTAATGAGCTGTGAATGAGCTTGGTACATCCAGTAGACCTGGGTTTGATTCCCACAACCTCCACTTGTATACTGTGTGACCCAGAGCAACTCAGTTAACCATCCCAGTGCTCCTGTAAACAAGCCTTTGTGCCTAGTGGGCCTTACCCAGTTACCAAAGAATAAATAAAAAAAAAAAATGCCAGGATTCTAATTGCCTTAGCTGACACCTTTGTGCACTGTGTAGCCTGCTTAAAGATGCTGGTGATGGCTGTCCCCAAGTCCTTTTCCTCCTCTGACTTAGTGACCTTGACCCCCCCCCCCAGACTGTACTTGATCTTAGGATTCTTTTTAAGGCTGTGGGTGGAGACTACAGTCCTACTGAGATCAGATCGTAGCTCTAAAAATGGGCAATCGTGGAACCTTCCATTGGGCATTTGGATGTATCCTTCTGAATGTCCAGCTGAGCTTGAAACCCTTCACCACAATCGGCAGCTATAGAATAACAGCCGCATTATTTCGGCTGTTACTTCCGCATTCCGGTGCAGGAGCTGCATATGCACGAATCATGCACATGCACAGTTCTGCTGGTGTTGGCATGTGGTGAATGGCAAAATGCCATTCACTGCAACTATGCATGTGTAAGTGCCACGCATGTGCAGTTGCATCGCCACCACCAGCACTGGAAAACAAAGTAAAAAAAAAAATAAAAATCCCACAGCCTCCCACTGTTGCTGTCCTCCCTGGTCCCTCTGTTCCTGTCTGTGCACCAACACTGTGGTCCTCAATCCCCATGTCGTCATTATGAGGCACCCCTTCAACTCATGTGGACCACTGGGAGCCCACCCCAGTGTGCCCTTTCTTCCCCCATCCCATCTCCCCCATCGATACTGGGGTGCCCAATCCCCATGTCACCATGATGTACCCACACACCAGACTCATGTGGCAGACTGGGAGCCCACCCCAATGTGTGCCCAAATTTGTCTTGTTTCTTGTTTCCCTGTAAAAAATAAAATGATCCCTTGCCATCACTCCAGCCCCCTCCCCTGTCCCCACCCTCCCACTGAGCACACTCCTCCCCGCACACCCCCAGCCCATACTTACCTCTGGAGGTTGGCACTTTCTTCTTCTCTGGACTGGCACATGTCTGCACTCTTCAAAGCCAAACTGCAAACTGAAGAATCAAAGGTAAGTGTGCTATAATGGCATTCAATGGGGTTTTCAACTCATCTCGGTAACTCAGCCATTTTTTGGAATTTTGGCCCCAAATTTTCAAGATGGGGTTCTTGGGACCCCAACTCATGAAAACTGTCATTGTCATTTTGTTACTCAGTCTCAAACAGTGATGTCGTGGTCACTGCGTGGAATCACCTTTCAGGACTGATTCATGATTCAGGTGGACAAACCAAAATGTCCGGACAGAGTACATCCAAGGGTACTAAAGGAACTGACTGAGGAGCTGGCTGGGCCACTTGCAGACCTATTTAATAGTTCACTAGAGTCAGGCATGGTACTGAGGACTGGAGAACAGCACATGTAGTGCCCCTCCACAAAAGCAGCCCCAAGGATGACCCAGGGAATTACAGACCAGTCAGTCTGACCTCCATTGTGAGCAAGCTCATGGAGACCATACTAAAGGAAAGGTTGGTAGAATATCTAGAAGAGCATGGTCTCCAGGATGATAGGCAGTATGGGTTCATGGGGGGGGGGGGAAGCATGTCAAACAAACCCGATTGATTTCTTTGACTGTGTCCCTAAGACAGTAGACAGGAGCCAAGTGGTAGACACCCTCTATCTTGATTTCAGCAAGGCCTTTGACTCTGTGCCCCACAAATGGTTGGTCAGGAAGTTGGTGGATCTTGGGGTTGGGGAAAAGATGGCCAGACGGGTGGAAAACTGGCTGAGGGACAGAATCCAGAAGGTGGTTGTGGAGGGAGAGTTATCTGGCACCAGAAAGGTAACCAGTGGGGTACCACAGGGCTCGGTGCTAGGGCTGGTGTTGTTTAATGTCTTCATCAATGACATTGGGGATGGGATTAAGGGAAAAATGTGCCAATTCACAGATGACACCAATCTCTGTGGGAGAGTAGATACAGCTGAAGGGATACATGACCTACAGGAAGATCTGAAAAGCTGGGGAGGTGGTCTAGGATATGGCAGCTTGGCTTCAATGCCAAGAAATTCAAAGTCATGCATGTTGGAGCCAAGAATCCCAGGACAGAGTACTACCTGGGTGGAGTCCAAGTACCTGAATCAGAGGAGGAGAAGGACCTGGGAGTTATGATCACTAGTGACCCGAAGTACTCCACACAGTGCAAGAAAGCAGCAGCAGAGGCAAACAAGATGCTGGGATGTATATCTGGGGGGATCAGTAGTAGGAGAGAGGAGATTATACTGCCCTTGTACAGGTCACTGGTAAGGCTGCATCTAGAGTATGGAGTTCAGTACTGGTGCCCGCACCTCAAAAAAGACATTAAACTGCTGGAGACAGTCCAGATGAGGGCTACAAAGATGATAGTGAGTCAGCAGGACAAGGCATACAAGAAGAGGTTGAGGGTATTGAACATGTACTCCCTGGAAGACAGGTGAGAGAGGGGGGACATGATTGGGACCTTCAGTTACTTGAAAGTGATAAATAAGGTTGATAAGAAGAGTCTCTTTAAGCTGAGTGGCAACCATAACAGAGGGGTCACAGTCCTAAGCTGGAGGGTGGGAGGTTTAAGAGGGAGGTCAGGAAGCACTTCTTCACAGAGAGGGTGGTGGGCACTTGGAATGCACTGCCAGAAGAGGTCATCTTATTGAAGACAGTGGGCAGCTTTAAGAAAGTCTTGGATAGGCAAAGAGGGAAGGTAAGGATCATGTGTAGGGTTGATGGGAGGAGTGGGGAGGGAGGGCAGGGACATTAGCTCAAGCTGTGGACCCTGCAATATGAGCAGACTTGACAGACCAAATGGCCTTCTTCTGCTGGCTTCTTCGTATGTTCATATGTATGTATGTATGAAATGACGGTGCCACTGTTCATGAGGTGGGGTCCCAAAAAGCCCATGTTGCAAATTTAGTGAAAAAATTCAAAAAAATGACTGCATTACAAGCATGCATAGCACAGTTTCTACGCACGCTGTTAACTTTGCCAATTTTTTATATTTCCACTCCACATTTTCAACATTGCCATTTTTGCACACCTTCTTCAAAACAGTGTGGATGTTATTTTCCACATCCTGCCCAAAATGTGTTTTCACACCTCTGCCACAGAGTAGCGTGTTCGCTCTGCGAAATGACCTTTCGGGACAAGTGAACAAAATTACACTGGCACTCTTCATGAGGAGGAGGAGTCCCAAAAGGGCATGTTGAAAATTTGGAGCAACACCTCCAAAAAGTGGCCAAGTTACACCCAGGCATTGAATAATTTCTACGCACGTGTAACTTTGGTCACCTGGCAGCTCTTCACAGTCCCATCGGCTCTGACTAGGTCTTGTTTCATATGTGAATGACTTTGCACTTCTTCACATTGAGCCCAAGCTGCCATATGCCAGACCATGTTTCCTGCTTTGCTAGATATTGCTTTAGGTTTGCATCCCTTCATCTGTGTCCACCCTCACGCAGAGATTGGTGTCATCTGTAAATAGGCAGATTTTGCTTTTAATGCCTTCCCCAATGTCATTAATGAATATACCCTTACCAAATGTGACACAATGGCAACACCATGGCACCACAATGGCAACACAGTGGTGAGCTAAAAAATGTGCAATGGTACTACCCAGTGGTACCCTGGTTGTACTATGGTAGTTTAAATTTTGATTATTTTTGTTGCTATGGTAGGACAGTGGTACAATGGTATCACAATGGAATTGAAACAAACCACTGTGATACCATGAAAACCTTAATGGTAGTAAAGTGGTAATCACAGTGGTATTGCAATGGCAAATGAGTTGTATTACAGTGGTATTCTGAAGAACTTTTTGTAAGGGTATTAAACCGCTTGTGGGGTACCAAGTCAAAGGTCTTGCTGAAATTCAAGTATAAAATGTCAGCCACCTTGATTTTGTCTGCTGCCTTCATTACCCAGTCAAAGAAACTGATCAGAGTGGTCTGACAGGATTTCCCTGACATTTCTTTTTGATTTTTATTTATTTAAAATCTTGGAATTACAACCTGAGTCAGAGACTCATTTCCAAAGGCTCCACGTCAATACACAATACAGACATAGATACATACAATAGATGGTACAATACAATATACAGTGCCAGGGCAGTTTGATGGCAAGGTTACAGCATGAAACAGTATACTGAGATGCCTAATGCAGAGTTGAGGCTGCAGGCTATGGGCAACACAGTAAATAGTACAATACAGGGTACAGTGCCAGGGCACTTTGACTTACGGTGACAGCATGATCGTTTTACAAGGATGTCCTGACCAGTTTACAAGGATGTCTAATACGTTGTTGTGGCTGTTGACAGTGCATAGGATAAATCTGACAGTAAGAGATCAGTTAGTGGCCAGAGAGTGAATCAGGGGACAGTGCACATGCCTACTATGTTTGGCTGGAGCTGAGTAAACTGGGTAAGTTAGGGGAGGCAGGTAGTGCAAATTCTAGAGCTGTCTGTCAGACTTTGTCTGAGTGCCTGAGTAAGAATTGCAGGCCATTGACTGTGAAGGAGGTCATGTGGCCATTTTGAGTGGCTGGTGAAGGCACTGGTGGTGGGCTTAGAGTGTGCAGGTGCAGGTTCGGGTGGCAAGGAGGTGGGTCTTGAGTGCCTTTTTAAAGGAACCAAGTTTTTGATGGTTAGATACCGATGGCGGGAGTGTGATGAAGTAGGAGGGAGCCCTGATCAGAAAATACCTCTGGGTGAGTGTGGTTCTGACTCTGGGAATGGCCAGTGCAGCTTTGGTTGAGCTGCATGTGTACACTGTGGGGGAAGAGGAGGTTAGGGAGGCAGACAGGTGTGGGGGCGTCAAGCCAAGGAGGGATTTTTTGGTCAAGGGGCAGGACTGATAGTGGACCCTCTCATCAAAATTTGGGATCTGGGCAATGAAATTGAGCATCCATGTGTGTGTCATGCTGTCTGCAGCAGTTAAGAGCCTGCAGGCTTTGTTAATGACCACTTTTATTTTACTGATAGCTGTTGCATCTGTGGCAGCATAGACCAGCAACCCATAGTCGATCAGAGACATTGCTGAGGAGGTTATGGCTAGTCTCAGGGCTTCTGACATAAGGCAGTCCTTATGGTGATAAGGAAGACCAATGTGTGCATTGGTAGCAGATGTGAGGGTGTCGATGTGTGCGTGGAAGGAGAGGACAGAGTCAAAGTTAACCCCTAGACATTTTTAGGATGAGACCTGCTGCAGGTTGTGGAGTGACTGTGCTTGAATATGCAATTGGGCATTTTTTAATTTGCTTTGGTGATGTGTGAAAAGTAGGGTCTATTTTTTTTCAGGTTCATGACTAGTCTATGCTTGGCAAACCAGAGTTTGGCTTGGCTAAACACATTCTGGAGTGAGGCCTGAAGGTCTGTTGGTGTGGGAGGCACAGATGACGACATCGTCTGCGTAGAGGAGGATCTTTTTGGGGCAGGCAGTGGGAATTGCGTTCAAGAATATGCTAAAAAGCAGGGGCCCTAGAATGGATCCCTGTGGGACTCCCGAGTGGATGGGATGTGAGCAGGAGACTTTGTTATTTATCCGCACACACTGGGACCTAGAAGACAGGTAACTAGTAAACCAGTCCAAGGGCCCTTGTGAGAACACCATTAGGAGGAGGGAGTTTAGTAGGAGGGGGTGACTGACCATGTCAAAGGCCTTGGATAGGTCTATGAACATGGCCCCTATGGTGTGCCCTCTAGCAAGAGCAGCATGTATGTATTTTGAGAATTCTAGCAGGGCCGTGGTGGTACTATGCCCAGCACAGAACCCATGCTGTTCTTTGCAGAGTAGGTCATGGGTTATAAGGTAGTCAATTAGTTGATCTACCACAACATGTTCTAGTGCTTTGGACAGTGGGGGGAGAATGGAGATTGGTCAGTAGTTTCCTGGTGTTAGGGTGTCACTGCCTTTGTGGACTGGTGTAACAACTGCATTCTTCCAGGCTGTGGGAAACTGACCAAGGCATAGGGAGCAGTTCAGGAGACCAGTGAGCAGGGTAATCAGCACGGCCAGTGCCAGATGGAGGAGTTTGATGTCAATTGGGTCATTCAGGGGGCCAGTACCATTCCGGTCTTTGGCTAGGTATGGCCTTGCTTCTGTGGTGGAGATAGCCCGGAGATAGAAAGGTGGCTGTGGGTGGTGGGGGGCAGTCGGTGGTGGGTACTGGGTCAAAGAATTTTGGGGGGAGAACACAGCTTAGGTCAGTAAAGTTGTCATTGAGTGTGCTGGCAATCTCCTTAGGGTCTGTGGTGACCAGTCCCTTAGATGCAATTTGGGACAGGGGCAGCATGTGTGTTTTCCATTTAGGGACTTTATGTTGTCCCAGAACTTGCATGATGAGCCCCAGGAGGTGGTTAGGGTGGCTTGGTAGTGTTCGGCTTCGCTTCCGAATAGCCCAGGTGCAGATGTTCTGAGCAGCTCTGTATGCCTTCCTGTTGGCAGGTTTGCCTGATTCATTGGCGCTGTGCCAAAGGTTATCACAGCTTTTGAGGTGCTGGAGGAGGGATGGAGTTATCCATGGTGTGCTCTGCTTTTGATGTTTGCCTTTTTTATAGGAGCAAAGATGTCATAGTCCTGGGTGAAGGAGTCCTGGAAGTAACTGAGTGCAGCATCAATGCTGTGGGCATGTTATATTCAAGACCCCTACTTTTCTATGGCACAGTGGGACCAAGTTCTGCGGTAATGCTACCATTTGCCGCAGAACTTCTGTGGCAGTGGTTTGTAATTTCTGCAGAAGTTCTGTGGCACTAACAAACTACCACATCACAGTGTCAGCTTGTCATCCTGACTTCACTTTCATGGCAATGGTTATAGCAATCAGGATGGTGGAAAGCACAGTAACACTAGTTCACAAAATAACAGACTTATTGAAATAATTTTATGCCTAAAAAGGCAAAACAAATGTCTCTCCTTTAAGGTCCTAGCCTATTGCATAAATGACATATGCAGAGGGGACCTTATGTGATAAATAAGGTATTTCTATATGCATGCTATCTATCCTACTAATGAGGTCTCCACTGTCTATCACTTATATGTTTGTATGTGCTTTCTACACCACTTATGAGGTTCCCACTGTGTATCACTTACATATTTATATGCAATTTGTAACATACATACAAACATGTATGTGTGTGTGTGTGTATACTGAGAGAGACAGATACACTATATGTGTGTGTATATAGATATAGATATATATATATAAAAGACAAAGAACCTCTGTGCGCAAACACTGAGGCAAGGGTTACCCCAAAGGGCATTTGGCTGGGAAGCCAAGTTTCAAGAAAATACAAAATCACACATGCCCACACAATGCAAAGCATCATGGGCTGCATATGCAAATCACCACAGAATGTTATGTTGGTTCAACTTTAAGCAGAACTGCATATATACATATACATACACACACACACACACACACACACATATATATATATATTTTTTTTAATTTCCATGAAATTGCATCCTCATTCATACAGGTCCCATCAGAAATGGAATAAACAGAATAGAGGAGTTATTGCAAAACTCATTCTTCACGTCACCCTGCTTCTCCAGACATACTACATAGCACCATCAGGCCATGACATGCATGTGTACCAACTGTGAGACAGTTCTCCAGCCAGTCACAATGTGTCCTCCATGTGACAGAACACTGCACCATACCTTCCCAGGCTCCGAGCAGTGATGTGTTCCACCAATGCTTGTGCTGCCCAACCAGCTCCCAGAGCTACAGTAATCTCTGAACCTGAGTTGCCGGCACGGAAACACAGCATGCTACCCTCTGGCCCAACAGCTGTCCCTGCACACAACATTTCTCCATAACTTTTAGGTGATTCTATTAACCAATGACAATATGTAATCAATAACCCTGGCAAAAATCCGTACAGTGCAATTACTTATTTAACAGGTCAATTCTTTCAACAGGTCTACACATTGTTATATTCCACTTTTCTGGGCATAATTACTTTATTTTTCTTTAAAAATAGCAGTTAAATTCATTTTACCAGTTATTCATTTCAGAAGGCATCTCTGTACCTGAAAGGTACAAATAAGTTTGTACAAAGTGAGATATGGACTTAACAGGTCTGTGCTATTGACAAGGTTTTGTTTAAGTTGGCCCTAGTGCAACAATGTAAGACTGAAAATTGTATTAGGCTGTAGTGCAGGATGAGCAAATATCACCATGCCTGATATGCTGTGCCACTGCTTCTGGCAGTGGGAGCAGTGGTAGATAAGTGACTGTTCATTTCTGTTGCAGAATGCAGCCATTTTATTAGCTAATGTATGACGTTATAGTGATAACGTTATATTCTGAGCATATGAGGGGGTTTGAATATAAAAAGAGGGTAAGGGAATCAGATTCTATGGATAAACAGAAATATTAATAAAAAATCACCAAGAAGAGTGAATTCTGTGGCACCTCAGAAGTTCTGCGGTAGATTGCAAGTTCTGCGCAAAATTCTGCGGCCGCAGAATTCTAGGGGCCTTGGGTATATTGAGAACCAGTCCCATTGAGTAAGGTGCTGCTTAAAGTTGGAGAGTTTGCCTGGGCGCAGTTGGCATCAGAGTGTTGTGGTTAGGGGTGGTGCAGGTTGCCAGCCTTACCATGAACAGATTACCGGGAAATGGTCACTGAGGGAGTTTGGTAGGACTTCAATGTCCTTGATTTTGTGGGGCCAGTTGGTGAGGATGATGTCCAGCAAGGTGTGTGTTCCCGTGACTGGGTTACATCTTGTTGGTTTAGTTACCAACTGATGTAGGTCAAGGGCTGTAAGCGCATCCGAGGCAGAGGTGGTTGCTTTGCTGAGCTAGTTTATGTTGAGATCCCCTATTAGTATGTGTTCTGAGTTGTGGGGGAGGCTGCCAAGGTACTCTATTAGTGAGTGGAGGGCTTGCGTTTGTTTGTGGGGTGGGAGATGGGCTGCAGTGACTGTAAGGGAGGCCTTTGATGAGTTGAGGGAGATTTTCAGTGAAAACGCTGGCGCTCCATGTTCTAATGCTGGGGGGGGTAGTGCCTGGCCAATAGGGTGTGATTAATGTAAATTGCACACCTGCCGCCTCGCTTGCCCACTCTGTCCAGTCTAAAGAATGAGTAGCCAGTAGACATGAACATATGCTGTCTTTATCAATGCCCATCTGCTTCAAGGAAGTCAACTAGCCTTTCCTACAGAATGGCCTTCATCAGTTTGTGACAATAAAGGTCTGACTGATCAGCCTGTAGTTCCCAAGGTCATTCCTTGGCCAACTCTTTTGCAATGGTACCAAATGTGTGGTTCTCCAGTCCTGCAGTATCACACTGAATCTAATGAGCTGTCAATCTGCTAGCTGAATCAACAGTTCTGCTGCCAGCTCCCTCAGCATCCTTGAATCATGCCATCTAGACCCAGGGACTTACTTACCTTAAAGAACATGAGCCGTTTCCTAACTCTGTTTCTCTTATCCTGTTTTCAACCATGTCCACCCTTCTTTCCTCTCCCTCTCCCCATCTTCCCTTGCAGCACTGGTCCATCTGTTTCCTTAGTAAAGACAGAGCAGATGTATTCATTCAACACCTCTGCCTCCAGCTTAGTTTTTCCACCCACCCCTCTCCCTTTCTAACTTTACTATGCCCAACTGAGAATCCTTCTTTTCACTGACATGCCAGAAGAAGGATTCCTCTCCTTCCTTGATCCCTTCTGCCATCTGCAGCTCCTTCCTAGCCTTGGCCTGCCTGACCACCCTACTAGCTTCCCTTACTTTCTCCAAGTATTCCCTCTCATCCTCACCCCTTAGGCACTTCTTAAACTTATAGTATGTGGACCACTCTTTGCTCCATACCCTGCCTACCTCCCTGTCAAACCAGCTTGGTCTCTTGACCTTTGAGCTTTTTCCCTTCTGCTTAAGGCAGGTGCTAGCAGCAGCAACTATTCCTTCTTAAATCACTGTCCACTTGTGATCCACCCTATGCCATTCTTAAGGCTAGGTAGGTGTCCCCTCAGTATCTCTCCCATCTTACTATAGTCCTCCTTCTGGAAGTCCAGCACTTTGGTATTAGCGCTCATTAGTGCTTATTACTTCCTTCCCCATATCATCCTTGCTCCCCAAGGACTCCTCTGCCTTGATGCCCCTAATGTAGTCTCAATTTATTAATACCTGTTCCAGGATTATTCCTTCTTGTGTAGGTTCAGTCACCCCTTGGATCGGGAATCTATCCAGGACGGGGTCCCAGATCAATTTGCTCCTGGAACAGGAGGTGGATGGGACACTCCAGTCCACTTTAGGTTAACTGAAGTCACTCACTACTACCACCTCACCTGTGTCCACTGCCATTCTTATGATGGTACCCAGCTCCCTGTCTTTGTCCTTGTCCTCATCATGATTTAATAGCCTGTAGACTACCAACAGCGTCACTTTCCTTTCCATTGCTGTTTGGATCTACTGTATACCCACAGCACCTCTACCTTCCCTTTCCTTCCCTGATATTCTCCCTGGTGGCAGTGATGCCCTCACTGACATATAGTGCCATCCCTACCCTACCCTTTCTTTCTTTCCCTTCAATAGAGAGTACACCCTGGTATTGTGAGGTCCCAGTCAAGGTTCAAGGTAGCCTACGTCTTTGTTATGCAACCTGATTCATTTTCCTCTCTGCCATCATGACCTGCAGGGCATCCATTTTGTTACTGAGAGTTCTAACATTTATAGTCACTAACCTGCAATACTCCTGATCCCCCCCTCCTTTTTTACCAAGAGTCCCCCCCACCCCATGTATCTGCCCTTCCCTTCCCTCAGCATCATCCCTGGACCTCACCTTTGCTTCTTCCACCCCAATCCCTCTTCTGTTTCTCCTATTCAACCCCCTACCTGATCCACCTATGCTTTCTACCTGATGGTACCCACCTTCTAAAATCACTCACCCGTGCCCTCTTCCACTGTCTCCATTTCATTCTTTACTGATCCACTTGTGTTTTCAACCTTGGGGGCCCTGGCTGCCCCCTACTCTGGGAAACCTGGGTGCTTTGACCCTTTCTGGCTGCTTATGTATTCCCTAATCCATTCCCTAAGTAGTCTGGATCCCCTTCGAATTAGGTGCAACCTGTTAGGTGCATAGAGGGTTTTATCTTCCCAGCATCCTTCCCTGCATGATTCCTTCAGCCAGCCTTTAAACTTCTCTATTCTATGTTTTCCAGCTTGTCTGAAAGACCATATGCAGATTCCTCCCATCCCCTTTGTAAGTGAGCCTATCACTGGGCCTATGCATTCTGCTGTGATTCCTGGAAGGCACACCACTGTTTTACCTTGCTGCCCACCCCCTTTTCTAGCTAATCATATCCCCTTCTCTACTGAATCCACTACTAATATGACTCTATTCTTATCCCCATACACCCCTCCCTTTCCCTGTTCCCCCAGTCCTACTCCCCCCTTCTTGCTACCTTCCCCCTCCCTCTCTCCCTCCCTCCTTCCCCTCAACCATTGTCAGCCTAAGGTCTCCTTCCCATCTGCTCTCCTTGCTTCCCCAGATCAAGCTGAATGCTGTCCTCCCTGCCTCTTCACACTCACCTCCTCTCTATTCCCCCAAGGATGCTCCCTTCTCCTCCTGTTGCCTTTACTCCATCCTCTCTTCCCTTCTTGTCCATTTGCAGTCTCTCTTGACCCCCCCCCCACCACAGACCAGCTACCCTTCTGCCATCTGCATCTCACCCAGGTCCCCACCCTCCACTGCAGCACTCAGTAGTTGGAACTGATTCCTTACTGGTACCATTCACACCCCTCCTCCCACTGAGTCCATACTCCCTATGGTCCTCCATCCCTCCTCGTAAGTTTCCTCTCCCTCTGGGGCAGTCCATTCCAGTGAAACTCGCCAGACCTCCCCACCCTCCCTCTACTCCTTCTACCTACCCCTGGTCCGGACCATTTCTCCTGCCTCCCTGCTAGCATTGCTAACTTGTTCCATAGCAGCTGTAACTCAACAATTAAAAAAAATCCTCTTTTACTATGGCCTACACACTAGACAACACCCTGCCTCCAGCATTGTTCCAAGGATGACTGCAGCACCACACACCCTACAGCACACCACCCTTCTCCTTCCTGTCTCCAGCCTCAGCATTCTTTCCAGTGCTACCCCACCTGCCTTCACAAACCTACCCCAGATCATTTGTAATTCCAACCAATAAACCCACCTGCCTCTGCAGGTATATTTCAGATGGGAAGTAGCCCTAAACAGTACACTCTCCTACCTTGGCAGACCTAACCAAGATAGGGAGTAGTTCCAACTAAAACTCCCACCTACCTTCGCAGGCCTACCTCAGATTCAGAGTAGTTCCAATCAATACTTCCACCTGCCTGCACAGGACCACCCCAGATAGGAAGTAACTAAACTGAGCACTCACCAGCCTTTGCAAGCTTGCTCCAGATAGAGAGTAGTTCTAAACAGTACACTCACCTGCCTTCGCAGGCCTATACCAGATTGGGATTATTCCCAAATACTGTTTTACCTTACTTCTCCGGGCCTACCTGGTTTAGGCCTGTGTGCAAACCAGTAATTCCATTCCCCCTCTAGCCCTGTTCACTTGCCTACTACCTGATGGGCAGAATCCCCTATGGACCAGTGATCTGCCCTACAGATGTCCAGCAGATAGCCTTAAGTAGATGTCACACTCCTGCTCTGTGGCACTCATGCTTCAGGGTCGCTCACGTGAGGGATCACTTGGCTCCTGGGAAATAAAGGGGAACAACAGCAGCCCTATTGACTGGCTGTAGCCATGTGTTGCCCTGGATGCTCCAATGGTGCTGATTCCTTCTCCTTTCCTCCCACCCTTGTCCTGCCTAGTCACAGCATCCTCCCTTAACCTGCTCCCTAATTCCCACTAATCCCTTCACAGCAATGCAGCACATTGTTCAGAAAAAAAAGAAAGCCTCCTTAAACAGCAGTAATGCCCTCTAATGAAACATGGTGCACCACAGCTCTTACTGTACAGTTCTGCTTGGCAGCAGCACCCAGAACATGTAAACAGTAGAAAAGCACAGTCACACTAAACACAGACTTTTTATTAACTTGAACTACATCCATCCTATTTGCTGGCTGTAGTCATGTGCTGCCCTGTATGGTTCAATGGTGCTGACTCCTTTTCCAATCCTCCCACCCTAGGTCACTGTCATGGATGTCCTATAACATGGATAATCTGCACAACTGTCTCTGTCAAAAACGATATATGTAATAAAAAATGTCTATTCAAGTGCTAGCAAGGCTGCACAGTGGCAAGGTATCCACTCACTACTCCAGAAGCCAGGGCTTGGGAATGAGCACAGGTTGCAGTGGGATGGCTGGGGTAAAGGAGTGATGAGCTTCCTACTGGACAGCTCACCTTCTTTGGAGTCAGGGGATTCCATCCTCTGCTGCATGACTGCCACCCATTAGAGGCTAAGCAGCAGCACAGGTGGGGGCTACCTCTGGGGTTGGTTTCTGCTACTGACGCCGATGCATGCTATGCACATCTGCACATGCTTATGCCACGCCATTGCATGCTGGCATCCCCCAGGGGAGAAATACAGGTGGATAACCACTGCACCAGCAGAACTGTGACTGATCCGTCACAGGCCCTGTATAGTCAACCAGGCATGCACCACCTAACTGGATCCTGCTCTTACTAGGGAAAATGCTCCCCCCAGGTGAATCCACTATGGATGGGGCAAGCTACAAGATAATTTGGAGGATGGGATAAGTACCCTGGGATGGCAAGTGATGGGGCTGGAGTGGTCTATCAGATGTGGGCCACCCATCAGCAGGAACAGAAATAAAAGATTTAAAAAAAGAAAGACTCAGTTCTGAGCAGTGGAATCCCACTCTGGAGTGGGCTGGGTGCTAAGCACTTCACTTCATGGAAAAAGGTGTTCAGTTCCCACTGAGGAAAGGTATATGTAGTTCAGCATTTGCATACCTCCTGTGGGCTAATCACAGAGTGGTGTTGGCATAGCCACTTACCCACCCTCCTGGCCAAAATATGGTGTGGTCCTGGCCATCTTAAATATTGGGGTGAGGGACAAAGAAACCAACCATGGAGGGATAGAAAACAGGGTGGCAGGACCATAACAAGGTTCTAGAAAATAAGGGTCAAGCCAAATGTTAAAGCTGATTGAGAGAGCAGTACATTCTACCTTACAAACGTGGTATATACCCTGAAGATAAGCTCCCTGGATGTGGCTATTTTGCAAAGTGCTTCCTTGACAGGTTAGTTACTTTTCTGAAACAAACCTAAAATGGAATGATTTCCAAATGGCACTCCTTAAGATTCCAAGCTTGACTAAAAACATTAAAATTGACATCAGGACTGTCAATGCTTAATCCTGACCCTGACCCTTAATTTCCCACTGGCGCCCATATGATTTGAATGGTTCTACACATTTGTTTAGAATTAAATTCATGTTGTCTTTTTGGATTATCATAAACTAAATAAAACTCGACTACTGATGTACAGTAGCCCTTACGTGTGGGCTCTTATTAGGCGTGGCTCTGCAAAGCTGGCTGACCCATATTCATTGCAGCTGAAAGTTCAGTCCCCCTCCCCCTGGGCTATGGGTCCACTGCCAGCACCTTGCATTAGCTCGCAATGTGCCTCAGCAGTCAGGAGAATCATTCTCAAGTAATAATAATTATGTAATTTTCCCAAGGGATCCAACTACTTGTTGCTTGTTTAGAGATGTCGGTGCAGTCATGTAGAATACATCAGGGTGCCCAGCTTCAGGGCCAGTGGGGAGATGGGCCAGATTAGCACCATGCAGCCTAATGAGCTATAGCAGCTGTGGAACTTCCTTAACAAGCCCCGAGACAGCATTTCCAAAAGACAGTGTCAGAGTTTAGGGTCTGCACCATTGTGAGCTTTGCCCAGGAGCAAACACAGCAGAGGCAAGAGATACTGTTCTGTTCTCCAAGGTATTGCGGCTTTCCAAAATGAAAAAAACAATCGGCTTCCTCAAGGACAGCATAATTTATTTCCTTTTCAGTCCCTATGCTGAATGCAAATTATAATACAGTGCAAAGTGTCTTAATAGTACAAAGTACTTGTTGATTTCTTTTTTTTTTTTTTTTTTGTAACTAGAACTTATGCACTTACTTGAAATGCACAGTCAAGAGGAATCATGTTAGGGGACTAGACAGCTCAAGGGACTGGTAGCAGGTTAGGGAGCTTTTCACCTCTATATTTCTGTTTCAAATCCAGCTCTGGTCAACAGTGGACAAAATCCATTATCATGTGAGGGTCTCTTGGTGGTCTCTGTGAAATAGGTTGTGATTGTTCTTAATCCATTTTCTAGTGGATAGGTGTCTACATCACAAAACCACCAACCAAATGGGATTAATTGGCATCCTTAGTGATTGGTCATCCAATATGAGAGTGCAAGGACAGAATGTGCATGGTTTTAAGGAAACATTCAACCGCACTGGGTAGATAGGTGATGGATACAACCGGTCCTAGTATCTATCCATGATCAATAGAAAGTGAATACTTGTACAGTACGTAACTCCAAACAATATCACCATGACTATTCATGTCACAGAGAAAAAAAAAAGATGTTCATGCAGAATTTTTCTTATACAGCATTTCTCCTCTAAACTGCTTTCCCTTGTAATATGTGTAGGGAGTAAGAAGCCTTGTGCTTAGAGCACAGAGTTGTCAACCTAGATCCAAAACTTTTGAAGCCTTCCACCACAAATTACTGCATGATCCAGACAGAGTCACTTTATCAACCTATGCCAAAACCCCTCTTTCACTCTTTTTCTCAGTGCATATCACTGAGTTTTTCTTAGCCCCCGTGTTGACCAATCTCACGTAACCTTCCTAAGCTGTCCTCAGTCTCAGTATTTTTTTTTTTTACAGTTAGTCTTTTTACTGAGTGATTTCAGAATTTTTACAAATAATAGAACTTAATTAAAAGCGAACGTTTGGTTGAAGAAAGTGGTTTACAACATCACCACAACAAGCAGACGGCGTTACAATAGTGTGAATATAATCACAGAGAATTATACATAAAGCCTGTAAGGCATAATCGTCTGCACTACAACAACTTCAGAGTGAAGGGTAGCTCAGGTAACAGATGCATCAAATGACTTACCCATCTGTCTTGGGCTTGCACGGTTGAGGGCTTTGCATTGTCTGGTCAAAGGAAGTTGAAAGAAATGGAGAGTAGGTTAAGCTTCTTCACCCAACGTGTAGAAGATGACTAAGGAGGAAATTAAGTAGATGTCCACATTATAGCACTCAAGATACCTAACAAGAGAGATCATATGCAATTATAAGCATCTTAATCCATCATATGTACTTGGAGGTTCAGGGGGGCCTCAGTTTATCCTTCGAGTACCTGGTACATCTACCAGCAGATAGTGAATTAATGAAAAAGTGATATGGAGCTCAGACTACCTCATATTTAGACCTAGTCCCAGATTTCTAGCAGGACATTCTGGTAAGGTTTGCCAGCCCCTCCATGGCATTATGCCACTCTACCACTAGGGGGATGACAGGCATTCTCCAACATTTCAGGATTAGTCTTTTAATCTCGACTGAGGCCTATATGAGCTAAAGCATCTTGTGTTTGGGTAAGGTGTGGTCAGTTGGTGTCAAGCCCAGGATCCAAAGATGGGGATTAAAAGGTAGGGGTGCCCCTAATACTATAGAGCACTGACTAATCACTAAGAGACCACAATTGGACCAGGTAAGGGCACTCCCACAAGATGTGAAGTAGGTCCGCATCTGGGGTGCCATACTTCCAACAATTGTCAGCAGGGAGCAGCCCCTATAGCTTTCAGCTGTGATGGGGTTCTGTACCATAGGTGCATTACTTTATTTTGGATGAGCAGACTTCTCTGATCACAGCAGGCTTGATGCATCCTTAGCTACCCCGTTGCCACTGCTGTTCCGTAATCAGAGTCTCTAACCTTCTTTTCTATTTGGCCTTGGCTGACAGGGAGGGGTTTGGGACACTGTCCCTCATAAACCTTTGTATGGTACCTGCACAGCCCACTGGATGCTCAACCCAAGCCTCAAGTGGCAGTAAGGTTCTTATACCTGTTTTATGTCTAATACATACAGTGCAAGGACATTTTTCTTTAGCATTATGGGTGAGGAGGTTGCTGATCTGAAGGGATCTTCAAAAATCTTTTTATGGCAAGCCGTGTCTGGATTTTAGCCCCTGGAATGAGTCCATGGATTTATCCCCAGGGGTTTCAAGATCTCCCAGACATGCTGTGTTTTGGGATTGCCAATATTTCCACATAATGGGTTTGTCATCAATGCGAAGATCCGGGTTGAACCACAGGGGGGTGTATTTACCCAGACTAAGTCAGGTTCTAGTCCGGAGACCTAACCTGTACCATGCTAGGTGTGAGTTAAATATGGTAAGGCAATGTTCCATCTGTTTAGGTGGGGGATGCATCACTAGAGTGGAGGGGGGAGCATTCAACAAATCTCATTCAATTGTTATCCATACTGGAGGGTGGAGGGAAGATGTGTGACCTATCCCTTGCAAGGATATTGCCACTATAAAAGCTATGGCGTATTGGGTAAAATCAGGCAAGTTCCAACCACCTCTCAGTTTCTGGGCTCGTAATTTAGCTTTACTATATCTTGGCCTGGATGCTCCCCACAGGAATCTACTGATTAGGCTGTCTAAATGTTTAGCCCATTTGTCAGGCAGTACCACAGGGATGTGAGATAGTAAGTGATAAACTTTGGGGGCCAACATCATCTTAATAGCAGATATTTTCCCAACCAAGGGGAGATGGAGGTGGTCCCATCTTACTGTGTCCTTCTAGAGGGCTTCAAGTAGTGGTTTAAAGTTAATGTCCACCAGGGAGACTATATTCTGGGAGATTCTGATTCCCAGGTACTTAATGTTGGTCTGTGCCCATGCCATTCCCATATCCCTCAATTGAGTAGGAGAGGTAAGGGCATTTAAGGGAAAGATCTCAGGCTTTGACATATTGATGTTTAAACCTGATATCTCTCCATATGATTATAGAATGGACAGGATGTGTGGCAGACTGAGGGGTAGGTCACGGGTCAGAGTCAGACAATCATCTGCATACAGTTTGGTGGTGCATTGTGTATTCCCTATTTAAAGTCCCCAAATTCCAAGATGGGCTCTCAGTGCTGCTGCCAGGGGTTCTATGGCCAAGATGAACAACAGCCGTGACAAGAGGCAACCTTGTCTTGTCCCTCTATAAAGGAGGAAGGTGTCCAAGAGGTTCCTATTTGTAAGCACCCTTGCCTTTGGGCCTGCATATAATGTCTTAACCCAAGTCACGTAGTATAGGCCTATATTAAAGCCTTTTAACACTTCATGCAGGTACTCCCATTCCACAGAATCAAAGGCTTTCTCAAAGTCTATTGTGATTGCAGCAGCTTGGGTAGGAAGAGTTGCAGCAGCCTGCATTAAGGGAATCAGGGCCCGAATGTGGTCAGAACTGATTCTGCCCTTCACAAAGCCGACTTGGGAGGAGTGTATTAAGCACAGCAACCATTCTTCTAGTCAGGAGTACAAAACCTTGGCCAGGATTTTAGCATCCACAATGATTAGAGATATGGGCCTGTAGCTGGCAGGGAGGGCATGGTCTTTGATGTCCTTTGGTAACACCATTATTATGGCCTCTGACAGGGAGGGTGGGAGCCTTTTTAGTGCTTGAGCCTCTTGCAGCACCTCTGCCAATGGGGAGGTGATCAAGGGCTGAACCATCTTGTAAAAATCCATTGGGAACCCATCTCAATATGGGGCCTTGTGGGGGACCATACTAGCTATGGCTGAGGCAATCTCATCCTGGGTGATCTTCTGTTCTAGGGCCATTTTTTGATGGTCTGTCAGTTTGGGGAGGGACACATTTTTAGTGAATTTACTATAGTTATCTTTATTCCACTTTGATTGTGAAGAATACAGAGTTTGGTAGAATTTGGACATGATATTGTTAATGGCCTTGGGTTTTGTGGTTAGGGTTCTAGATCCATTTCTTAGTTTATGAATAGCTCTCTCTGCTTGCCTCCATTTTAATCTATAGGCCAATAATTTACTAGCTTTTTCCCCATCTGCCCAGTACCGATGTTGCACCCTGTGAATATATAATTCAGCTTTCCTGGAAGTCAGGTTGTTAAGTTTTAATCTAAGAGTGGTTAGTTCCGCTGTCACCTCGGGTGACCTCAGGGAGGAGGGTTGCTTAATGTACTTGGCTTCCAATGTTTTGAGCTTGGCTTCTAGCATTTTGTGTTCCTGTTCTCTCTATTTCCATCTGTGGGAAGCAAAACTAATGATTTTACCTCACATGGTAGCCTTATAGGCTTCCCAAATGCTGGAGCAGAGGACAAGCCTCTAGGGTTATCTTGGAAGAAACCCTCCATTTCTTTCTGCAGCCATGGAGCAAAGTCCATGTCATGCAGGAGCAGTGGGACCAGTCTCCACATAAGAGACTTTGGGGTCTGTAATGCAGGAAGGAATGTAAGGGACACCAGTACATGGTCTGAGATTTAAATTGGGGAGAGCTTAACCCCCATTGTGGCTGCAGTCAGTTTAGGTGAGGTGAGCCAAAAGTCGGGCCTACTGGCCATTGCCCTATGGGCAGAAAAAAAGGTGTAGCCCTTATCCGAAGGATGTAGAATCTACCAGGTTTCTGACTGTTGGTGCAGAGAAATAAGGCCCTTGACAGCCTGATGGGCTCTCTGATTGGGGTTCCTGCCTGGAATTAGATCTGTCTAGTAGGTGATCCATTACCAAGTTAAAGTCCCCACCCATCAGGATGTCTGAGTTGTCAAAGGAAAGGTCCACGATTTTTTGGGAGATGGTATGAAAAAAGTCAGGAGAGTCTTCGCTCGGGCCATAAATATTAACCAGAACTAAGGGTCCCATGAATGTGGAGACCTTCATAATAATCCACCTGCCTTCACCTCCTGTGTGGGTTTCCACCCCTTGACACTGTAACTTTTTGTGCAGTTGAATGGAGACACCTCTTTTGGCTGATCCTGCTACATTATGTGTCTCCATACTGTACTCACCCAGTCTCTTACCAACTTGGTAACTTCTTTAGAGCTCAGTTTGGTCTCTTGGAGTAAAGCAACCTGGGTGCTCAACTTTTTGAGCTGGGAAAGAACCATTTTCGTTTTCACCGGGGAGTTGAGCCCCTCACATTCCATGAGGTGGCAGTTACTTCATTGGTGTTAGCCATAGTCTAAGTGTTTCCATTCTATGTGCCAGCAGATACGTACAATGAAATCAAAAAACTTGAATGCTATTTTAAATTTGCTACCATTAGTCAAGTATACAATTCTCCCATACCTCCCAAATATTACCTTCTTGAGGGTGTCTGCCGGGTGCAGTGTTGGACCATCAGAGGCTCATGAAATCACTCTCAGATTTCTGTTTATTATTGTTAACCTCATAGGAAGTCCCAGGGAGGCTGGAAGGGGTGTCTTCCAGCTCCCGTCTCTTGTTCTGAGCATCAGGTAGTCAAGGAAGTGCCTTCCTGGGGATGAAGCATTTGTTGTCTCTGGAACCCAACTGAGGGTATAACATTGCTTGGAAACTAGACCAAATGCAAGTTTCCTTGCAGAGGTATCCATCTATGGAGGGAGTAGTACCATCTCTGGCCAAGGAGGGAGGGGTAGCCTGCCTCCCAACAGTCAAGTACTATGCCTCGAGGAGGGGTGCCTTCTTTGGCAACCTAGTTAAAAGTTTCTCCTCAGGATCAGATCTGAGTCGCAGTGGGACCAGCCACCCATGCAGTTTCAGGTCTCTTTGACCCACTATCCTATCTAATGTGTTATTACTATGCCACCATCGGTCTATGGGCTAGGGGGATTATGGGTTGTATTGTAAGTGGCTTATCCACTGTGAGGCCCCCCCGCTAAGGGGCTGAGCACAGTATTGCGCTCCTGCTGTGACCCCCTATAACCCGCTGTGAGGCCTTACAGTGAACTACATGTAAGTAGTACCTGTTCCCAGAGTCCATGTCAGCCGCTGTCTGTAAATGGCCAGTTCAAGTAAAGGACTCCATCCCCTTGTTTCTCTAATATCATGCGCTAGCCCAGGGACCATTGCTTGGTGGATGGACCCCTTTCTGGGACCAGGAGTGTAGGTATCTGTTTCCTTTGGGTGAACCCCTGTTAATACCAGCTCCGGGCACATATTCTGGGTTCACAGAGGATTAGGGGGATAGAGACCCCATCTGAGTCCCTTTCTTTCAGTAGTATATCATGCTGTGACACAATCCCCTGCACTCCAAGAAGGGAACAGCCTGTGTCTAAGCAGGTGTGTTGACAAGCTGAGGTGAGTGGGAACTACCCTATCACCAACAGTCCCTTTGTCTGAACAAGGCAGAAGGCTGTTTGGGCTCGGGGGGGGGGTCATAAAAACACCCATTTTGGGCCTGTGCTGTAGCTCCCTGGATTAAAGCAAGGGGCTTTAGACTAGTGGGGTAGAGGTGGGGGATATGTCCACCCCTTACAAGATGGGCTGGTGAACCTTACTCTTTCCAGGTGCGCAGAGGAAAATCACCTCAGGAGCAATACACTGCCAGCTCACAGGGGCACCTTAACTCCTTAGACTGATACAGAAATTAACCAGAAACAGTAACATTAAGTATTATATGTGCAGTACTTGGGATGCAACAACAGGTTGCGATCTCATAATTTAAAGAGCAAAAAATGACAAGTATTAACAGTCCAACGGCCACACCATGGCGGCCTCAGTGAGCCAAGTTCTTGGAGCAGTCATCGTGGCTATCTTCAAACAGGGGAGCATTGAAACTGTGTAGCCTGTTACTAAACCCAGGCCCTACTAAGCTGAATTGTCATGCCACTCCCCCCCCCACACACACACTCACACTTTGTACCCACAACTGCATTTGGGAACTACAGCATAGATCCTAACTCAAGGGGATCCTTGGGGGGGGATAGCCACAATCCCTTAGCTTGTGTCACCAGGATAAATGCAAACATTTTCAGCCGGTGAGGAAGTTCTCCACTGAGGTGGTTACTTCTTGGTCCGATCATGGGCTCCCCAGATCCATTGCCCACTCCTAGTAGATCGGGGACCAGTGTCCTACCAGCTCTTCAGGTGAAGGAAGGGCAGACTTGGTCATGAACAAGCTCTTTCATGGAAGGTCGAGGGCTGCCGGTGAGAGATCACAGAGCGGCTCAAAGTGGTTGAATATTTTCACTGGTAATGAGTAGTATGAGGAGCTGCTTCCACCAGATAGGCATGCCTACCTCTGCTTGCTGCAGGACTATGTTCGCTGCAATTTAGCCACCAACCTCGAAGGAGTTTTGTTGGATTTAGGGGTGGCCTTCTTCTTTTGTTGTCCACACTGGGGGGTTTGCCAGTCCAGTGTATTCTCAGAAGTCGCAGCCAATCTCTGGTTGACAGTGCTGGGGTTTACAGTCCTCTTTGAAGTGTCCATACATTGCTGGGCCTCAACATGAGGCATGGGCAGTTGCTGTCGAGGAGGAGTTCTCTCGCCGGCAGTGTCCTCTAGAAACATCTCCACTTCAACCAATGAGTTAAAAGTGATCTGTTCGCCCCTAAACATTACTTGTAGTTTTGCTGGTACCTTAGGGAGGCTGGTATGTTTTCTTTGTAGAGGGCTTGTTTTACAGGGACGTATGCACGTCTCCTGCAAGACAGGTCATATGAGTAGTCTAGGTAAAGCTGTACCTGTGCTCCTTCCCATTGCAATCTCTTCAGGTCCCTGGCTGTTCTCAGGAAAGTCTCTTGCACAGAATACTGGGAGAATTTACACAAAATCAGATGTGGCCGATTCCCGAGTAGTGGTCTAGGTGATAAAGATCTGTGGGCTCTTTCCAGCTCCAGGAGAGGGTGGTTGTTCAGTTTCAGCATTACTGGGAGGGCTTACTGTAGAAAGGCTGTCATGTCATTGCTTTCAGCCCCCTCTGGTAAGCCTACAATCCTTATATTCTTTCTTCTCCCCCGGTTCTCAAGGTCGTCGACTTTTGCCAGTAAATATTGGAGTTGCTTGTGATTGTCTCTTAGCTGGCATTGGTGATCGTCTAGTAACTCTCCCTTTCTTTTGATATGTCCTTCAGTGTCAGTTACCCAGCTAGACAATTTCACCACATCAGCTTTGGTACTAGTTGTTTCTATAAGAGCAGCCGTATTCAGGAGGACTTTGTTCAGTAAGGAAGTGATGTTGCCCAGTTGCTGTTCCATGGAGTGTTGAGCTGCAAGGTGTGGATCTCTTGGGTCCTCCATTGCCAGGCCCAGTAGGTTAAGTGCCAACTACACCCTGGTGGTTTAGGATTGTCATGCAGGCCAGCTAGTTGCAATGAGGCCAGATATGAATGAGAGGATTAAATGCCAGTCCAAATCGCATCTGTGCAATATAGGTATCAAAATGCTCAGTGCAATCCCTTGTATTTAAAACCAACGAGTAAATCCTGGATAGTGGGTGCTGGGTCTTCGGATGTGTCGTGATGGGTAAAGCTGGTGGTGCAGCAGATCAATTACACGGCTTCCATCTTGGATGGCTAGCTCCACCCCCCTCAGCCTTAGTGTTAGTACATCTCATATAACATCCCAAAACATTCCACAGCCACAGTATTAGTTCAGTTCACATAACCATCTGTGCTTTCCTTAGCCTCTGTGCTAGTCCATCACACATAACCTCAGAAAACTTTGTTTAGCTTCTGCTTAAGAGCATCCTGTATGACTTATCTGAGAATTCTTTAGCCTCTATGTTAATCAATTAAGCAATAAGGCATGACAGGGTCTGTGTTACTGTGTAATAACATCACGCCTTGGGTAGTTGAAGCACAAGGCCACAGGTCAAATGCATGCAGCACTCGAGAAGTGGCATTATTACACAGTAACACACATCCCTGGAGTGCCTTATTGCTATTATAAAATGGCTCATTTGTTAGTTTAAACAGAACAGACAAACAATATATATTTTTATGCATATTTTCTTTTATTTTTGTGGGAGTAGGTATATCTTTAAAAAAAAAAAGTCCAGAATATTTCTTCCACTACAAGGTGGAGCTGCTGCCAGAATGATCTTGCCTGCTGAGTCCCCAAGATTTTTCTTGTTTTTCCTGCTGTGTCAATGCAAATCTCCCTTCTGGCCTTACTGGCTGTTGGCCATGCTTGAAAGGGGGACTGTGTTTGGGTTTCCATGTTCTATTTTAAATACTGTATGTTTTTCTCTTATGTGGCACTCAAACCATTTACCAATTGTGCAGCATGACTTGTAGCTGGACTGTCAAGAGTGCACGTGCTGACAGGAGCTCAGCGCCAAGCAAGAAAAGCCAGCTTTTTGTCTCTCTCTCTCTTTCTTTTTTTCCCCCAGTGTTAACCTTGTTTTTACTTGAATTTTTTTCTTAAATCCACATGTGTTCTGGTGAATGGTCAGCCAAGTGGGAACATTCATCAAGTCTGTTATGTGAATGGAGGAGCAGCATGGAGCTGCAGCTTCAGGTAGAAGCTTCACTTTTGAAAACTTGCAGACGCAGTCAGTGCAGTTTTAGAAAGAACATGTTTGTGCTTGAAGTTGAGCTTCCACAAATAAAATGACATTCGGGAAGGGGCTGCTGCTTTTTTTTTTAAATTGACATGTGTCCCGGTGAATGGGCAGTCAAGCGGGAGCATTCTTCAAGTCCATTATGGGAATGAGGGAGCCGCACAGAGTGGCAGTTTCAGGTAGAAGCTTCATTTTTGAAAACTCATGGATGCAGGCAGTGCAGTTTTAGGAAGAACATGTTGTTTGTGCTTGAAGTTGGCTTCCGCAAATAACATGACATTCACGGAGGAGCTGCTCATTCAATTACAACCTGATTGGAGCCAGGAATCAGGGGAGGTTTCTGGATGTATAGGTGAGCCATGTCATCTTCAGGGTACTTAGCTTCAGGGTACTGAAGCAGGGAGGGATATTCTTTCATGTAGTACGGTCATCTTAGTGCCTACCCTAGATACGATGATGTTATTGTGTAATAACATCACTGTATCTAGGGGTCAGCAGCCAATCAGGTTGCTAGAATTTTTCTTGCGATTATATAGTCTCACATAACCTCTCTCAGCTTTCATTAGTCTCTGTATTAAACCATTTCACATAACTTGGATCAACACAGAAAAAAGAATGCAAGGCACACTGGAGGACTACAGCCACAAAGCATATGAGGAGAGACTGAAGGACCTTAATACTGTATGTACTCACTGGAGAAGAGGAGGGATGGGGGGACCTAATAGAAAAATTCAAGTACCTTAAAGGCATAAGCAAGGTACAGGAATAAAATATTTCAATATATATGAGGAGTACAAGAAAGAGGGGGCATGGTCAGAAATTGGAAGGTGCAGGCTGAGGGGAAATGTGAGAACATTTTTCTTCACGGAGATGGTGGTGGACACATGGAACAATCTGCCACAGGAGATAGTGGAAGCAAGCACAGTGGAGGAATTTAAACATGCCTGAGACAGGCATAAGGGAACTTTAGTGGTGGGTATGGGTGGGGTGAGGCCGCTGAAGAGATAGGGTCACAGGCCACAAATAAGTATAGGGCTTATGGACAGACTGGATGGGCCTGGCGGTCCTCATCTACCAGCAATTTCTATGTTTTTTATGAGAGAAAAGCAAGCTGAGGCAAACAAAAAGGAGGTGCATGCCCAGATTTATAAGTATGCAAATTACACCATGACGTTGGGCCCCGTGGGGTTCAGGAGGGCCCCCGCCAGGCACCCGACTGTATAGTACAAGTTAAGAACTGCAGTGCTTAATACTGTTTTTCCTCCCCATCCCTGCCCTCTCTCGTCTTGTGTTTTGAAACTGCAGTTCCCCCCCCCCCGCTCCGAGTCCGCTCAGCAAGCGAGTCTCTCTCGGCTCCGCCTCTGTACTGAAGTCATCTGAGTGAATGACCACACACACACACACACCAATCAGCATGTGTGGCAAGGTCCTCAGGAGGTGTGGCTACTAAGGATTGAGAATTGTGGGGCAGACTGATGGCAGTGCATGCATTGCATCTCATCGGGTCAGTCAGGGGCAGGGCTGTGGGGCCATCTGTGTCCTAGTTGTTTCGACTGATGGACTCGAGAGACGAGGAGTCTGAGGAGGAAATCAACATTACAGCCAAGCCCAGAGAATCAGAGTGAATGGACCAGCATCCAACGATCGTCGATGTGACAGAAACAGAGAACTAAGCTGCAGCCGCCCCTGGACGTAGTCAGAGTTAGGCACTCAAATCATCATCGGTGAGCTGCATTGTGGTGGGTCACCAGTGATTGGTCAGTCAGTCAGTCCTCACTCCTCCATGTGACGGTGTCATGATGAGTCATTGAGAGTGAGTACTTCTCTGCTTTGGGCGGCTTAGGCCTGCGGGTGAGGGACAGGGTGGGTGAGTCGAGTCTGACAGAACAGAGATAGGAGGCTGAGGGCAAGGTATGTAAAAATAAGATGTAAATAACTAGACTGTCTGGCACAAATAATTCTGATGATCACTCTGTCTGGGACCAGGTCATTCTTATTTATTATTTTTAGTTGTTTAACCAGGAGTAGTACACTAAGCTGTAAGCTTTTTCACAGGAGTGACCTGGGAGCACAGGGAAGTTAAGTGACTTGCTCAGGTTCACACAGCATGCAAGTGGAAGCTGTGGGATTCAAACCCAGGTCTGGTCTGCTGGATGTCACCAGGTTTTCAGCTCAGAGCCTTAAACCACTGCACTATACTCCCTCCCTGGTTAGAAGTAAAAGAAATGTAAATAGAGAACTTTGTCTTTTAGACTGTCTGACAGAAATAATTCTCTGGGGATCACTCTGTCGGAGACCTGGTCACTACTCACTCCTCCTAGTCTTTAGTTTTCAAAGCAGCTGCCAGCAATGCATGTTCAGGTAGCTAGCTAGCCCAAGATGACAACTGTACTGTATGTAGTACCTCACTGGGCATTGGATAAAGAGGTTTTTTTCATAATAACACATAATGTATTCAGTGACTGTACATGTCATGAACTCGTACTCTGTATTTTTCAATATTGTCTGTAAACTATTAGGAGTACGTAGCGTAGGACAAACCATTTAACACATTATGGCATTAAGGTCATAAGGTGGGCTACTACTTCCATCTGAGTTACAGACAGATTAGACTTGACCCCACATTTTTTGTGTAACAGATAGAAACAGAGTAAATGATGGCTAGTAGGCCTAGTGGCCCACCGGTTGTCTGCAGGACTATCTAACTGTGGGAGTGTTTCTGAGAGAGTGTGTCCACAACCCTGTCAATCCTTCCTAATCCTCTCCCCAAGTCTGCCCCTTATGCACTATTCCTTTCCCATTTGTCTCCCTCCCACATGAGGCTGAGGAAGAGTGTGATGTTGGTATTTAGGGGCCCCCGGGCCACAAAATATAACTTGGAGAAGGGCCCCCACATCCATTAATCTGGGCCTGAGGAGGTGGCACAATCACGAACTGCAAAGTAATGCAAATAAACGGCACATAAAATGGGGGCTTAAATACTCTTTACTTAAATGTAAACGGCAATGGTAACACTGTACCTTGCTCCCAGTGTTTTGCCTTGCGCTGAGGCTTAATCAGGTTTGCCTCCATCTCTCATAACCTCTGTGAGGTTTTTACAGCCTCTGTGACAGTCCATCTCTCCTAACCTCCCTGAAGTTTCCTAACCAATTTTACTACTTCATATCACATAACTTCTCTTATCTTTCCTTCGCCCCATGTAGGTCCACCTCAAATAACACCCCCAAGTGTTCCTTTGCCTCCATCTTGGTCTATCTCACAATACCTAAGTGAGCTGTCCTTTACCACTGTTACATAACCTCAATGTGATTTTCTTAGTTTCTGTATCAATCTATCATGCATTAACTTCCATGATCATTCCTCAGTCTCTGTGTCAGTCCATCTCATATAACCTCCCCGATCCTTCCTCAGCTTCTGTTTGTCCCACTCACTTCAGTTCTCTAAACATTCTGTACCCTCTGAGTAAGGCTATCTCACATTACTTTATGTGTTTTCCTTAGACTCTGTTAGTATATCTCACAAAACCTCCAAGAAAGTTCCTTAGACTCTGTGTTAGTCCGTCTCATATAACATCCTGGCACTTTACTTAGCCTATGAGTATTAGTCCACCACACATAACATTCTTGCACTTTACATGGCTTATGTGTAAGTACACCTTAAATTGCTTCACTGAGATTTCCTTAGCCTCAGTTTGTTAGGTCACATTGCATAACTCTCCTGAGCTTTTCTCAGCATCTGTATTAGTTCATCTTATATAACATTCTTGAGCATTGTTAGCCATTGTGCCAGTCCTCCTCACAAAACCTCCATTAATATTTCTTCGCTTCAACATCACTCCATCTCACATAACCTCTCTGATTGTTAGACAAAACAAATAGAGCGTTTGTGCTCAATATGGACTAAGTGACATCCCCTGGTAAACACAGTTCTGGATAGACAATAGCAGGGAAATTAACAACTTGGAGGGTGTCCACAACACACAGTTCAAGGTATTAATTTCTATGTGCACATCCTAAAGCAAAAATGACAGGCAGGAGGCACTTAAATATTTTATCATACCAAAATTTTACTGTCTCACAAATTCACTTTCTTGCATTGCAGTGTGGCTTATGATGAAACAATCTGTATCTCAGTCCCAAATCATTTTTTACATCATGGCTCCGTTGCCTAAATCCTTAGACTGTGAGCTGGTAACCTAACGTGTTCTCATGGTCCTTGATTATACTGATGTGGTTAATGGTACTTCCCTTCCACTTTGCTAGCCAGACTGGGCACCCTCTGCAATGCCTTTTGTCACTTTGTGACTAACTCCACTCCATGAAGGCTCCACTGCTGTCCTTACTCCTCACTCGCTCTCTCCCTCTCCATGCCGTATCTTCACATCACCAATTACATAACACTCTCTCCATCTACAAGTACTGGTTTGGCCCCCTGCTATCCTATTTCTCCTCACTCCTCTTCAGTCTCTCCAGCTCAATGCTCCTTCTGCTCAAGGGACCAGTGAACCTTCTCCACTTCTCACCTGCATTCTTCTGCTGAACAATCTGCCTTTTCCTATCATCTACCATTACTCTGAAACCAGATCCCTCTTTCCATTCATCATTGCACCTTATTATGATCCCTCAGGCATCAGCTGAAACTCCTTAATCCACCCACCTGCACCTGATATGACTGACATCATACTGGTTGAAGTCTGTATCAATTTTCATTCTGCACTTTGTTTGTACAACATATTTTGCACTTTATCCAGTTTCACGACTGCACCAGTCATGTCTTCTTTCTGCTAATTTGTCTGCACTTAATCTACATCATGTATAATACTTTATTTGTACACAGTTTTACTCCTGTAACCCTTTCCCCGGGTTGGACCTGGAAGGAGCCTCAGCTCATTGTGACTCTCCTGGTTACCAATTTTAAAATAAATAAATATACCATCTATTATGCTTTAAATTATGGAGATATGTGTAATTTTACATTTCCTTAAAATCTGGCTTGCTTGCTTTAACCCTTGCCTCAGGGCTTTTATGCTGAGGTTCTTTTACCATTGAATTACTTTCCTATTTTGCACGCCACAATGACCCAAATCAGTAAGACCACACTATGACTGGTTCATCCTCCTGGGCTGTTACAGATGAGGCACACTGATGAATCCTGTTTGGGAAGAAGCATGTTTATGTGTTTTCTGTGTTCAGCCTTTGCAGAGTGTGTGAGAGGCAATTTGGCACAATATACTCTTGCTTAAAGCAGAGCCAGTCTAAACTCTTTCAGGGTGATTTGCATATACTTCCCACAATGCTTTGCATATAAGGTTATGTGTAATTTTTCATTTCCTTGAAACCTTGCTTGATTGCAAGTGCCCATTCCATGTAACCCTTGCCTAAGTGCTAGTGAGGCAATGGGACAAGGCAGTAGGTAGGTAGGGCAAGCTGGATGCTGGGTGCGTAGGGAGGAGTATCACCAATAGAAGCAGGGAGATGGTGTTGCCACTGTGCAGATCTTAGGTGAGACCCCACCTGGAGTACTGTGTCTAGTTCTGGAGATCACATCTTAGAAAGGACATAGGCAGGGTGGAGGCTGTCCAGAGGAGGGGAAACTAAAATGATGCTGGATTGCTGGGGCTACTTCAGAAGCACTATGTGGAGAGACTGAAGGACCTTAATATATATACTCTGAAAAGGGGGAAATTATAGCAATCTATAAATACCTTTCAGGGTTGAATGAGGCACAGGAAGGTAGCATTTTTAAGAGATGATACATGAGATCTAGGAGACATGCAATGAAGCTGAAAGGGAGAATTTCGGAAGATGTGAGGAAGTACTTCTTCACTAAAAAAGTGGTCAATGCCTGAAACAGTCTTTCAGCAGAGGTAGTGGGGGAGAAAACAGCAGTGGGCTTCAAGCATGCATGGGATAGGCACAAGAGGAATCTCAGTTGGGAAGCATTGGGGGGGGGGATAGTCCGAAATCAGGTAGGGAATCTGGTGACAGTGTAGGCAAGGACAATGGGCACACTAGGTGGGCCAAGCAATCCTTATCTGCCAACAAATTCTGTGTTTCTATAAACTTTGCAACTCACGAACTTCCCCATACAGTCATGTTTAACCCACCCTTCATAATTTCTATGAGTCTTCCCTAGGCTCTGTGTTAGTCCCTCTCATATAACCTCTCAGTGGTTTCCTTAGTCACTGTGTTGTCTCTCTCATATAACCTCCCTAAGCATTTCTAAACCACTGTGTTTGTCTGTCTCATATAACTCCATGAGCTATCTGTAGCCTCTGTAAGTTTGTCAACCTCACATCAATTTCCTGCTCTTTCCTTAGATTCTGTATTAATATATCTTATTTAGCCTCGCTGGACTTTCCTTATCATGTCTGTTTTAGTCTACCTCATGGACCTGTCCTTCACTTTCCATACTCTCTGAGATAGTATGTCTCACGTAGCCTCAGTGAAGTTCCTTAGCGTCACTGTAAGTCCATCTAATAGAACTTTCCCAAGTGGTCCTTAGCTTCAGCACTAGTCCATCTCACATGTACTGCCTGGGTATTCCTTAGTTTTTGTGTTAGCACATCTCACATAATTCCCTGAATGTTTCATAGCCTCTGTGTTAGTCCGTCTCGCATCCTTGGCCACTGGGTCAGTAAATCTCATACAACCTCACTGAGCATTCATTAGCCTTCATGTATGTTATTTCACATTTACTCTCTATGAACTTTCCAAAACCTCTGCATAAGTTAGTTTTGCATACTTTCTTTAAACATTCGTTAAGCGCACTGTTAGTCCATTTCACATGACCTCTATAAACTGGCCATGCCCTCTGTGTTAGTCCACCTTACATAACTTTTAAATTTGTTCCTTAGCTTCTTTGTTAGTCCATCTCATATAACCTCCCTAAGATTTCCATAGTCTTTGTGTTAGCACAGCTCACATAACTTCTCAAAGTTTTCCTAAGCCTGTGTGTTTCTCCATCACACGTAAACACTCTGAGCTTTCTATAACATTAGTGGTAATCCATTTCACATAACCTCAGTGAGCTCCTTAGACTCTGTGGTAGTACATCTCACGTAACCTCCATGAACTTTCCTCAGCCTCTCTGTTACTCTGTCTCACATAACCTCCCTGAGCTTTCCTTAGCCTTTGTGTTAGTCCATCAAACATAACCTCCCTGAGTGCCCATCAGCCTCAGTGTTAGTCTATCTCATATATCCTCCAAGAGTGTTCATTAGCCTCTGTGTTAGCCTCTGTGTTGAGCCATCTAAGATAACCCCCAAATCATTCCATAGCTATAATGGTAGTCCATCTCACATAACATCCCTGAGCTTTTTTAAGCATCTATGTTAGTCCCTCTCACATAATCCTCCATAAACTTTCCTTCACCTCTGTTTTTGTCCATCTTACATAGCCTCCTGGAGCTCCCTTAGCCACTGTGTTAGTCAATATCACATAACCTCATTGAGCTTTCTTTAGTGACTGAATTAGTCTATATCACATATTATGTCATATCCTTTCTTACCTCTGAGCTATTGGCTCTTACATAACCTTGCTGGGCTTTTCTTAGATCTTACTTCGAGAGGGCTCTTGCAGTAGGTAATCACCTTGAGTACTGCATCCCCTGGCATCAGGACCACTCAGAAAACTTTAGTCAGCGGTGTCTAACAGGGAACCGCCCATCCGATGCCACATGACTGATGTCAGCGTGACCCTATATAGTAGACGGTCTCCACACCCACCTTCCAGTTCTTTCCCGCCATCGACTTGTTCATGTTGGACCTCACAGAGATCATACACTGCAGTTAGACCACTATTCAGATGAGTATCCATTTATTTCTTTGTTTTTCAGTCAAAGTCAGTATTTTTGTGCATGTCGTCATCTTCTAATGTTGAGCACAAAAACAAGCGTACTTCATGCGGTGTCCAACTACCGCACAAGGATTTGCATTCTCTTTGCCTCTTCTACCTAGGCCCAGAGCACAAGGTCGAGGACTGTGAGGCCTGTGCCACTTTTAACCCAGCCACATGGAAGTTCCACCAGCAGGCCCTTGAGGCTCACCTACTGAAGCAACAAATGGCCACCATGGAGAAAGAGCTCCAAAAACTTTGCAGTGCTTCATCCTCACTCACCGAATCCAGGCACAAAAAGAAGAAGGAGAAGGATTGGGACCAGGACAGGTTCCCCTCCCACCCAAGGCTGCCCATGGGCCCCTCAGATGAGCACCAGTCCTCTTCCTCCAGGAAGTTAGCTGCCGTGGTCCAGCCTGCCCCACCTAAGGAGCAGCCCTTGGGCCTCCTGCTTCCACTGCTTCTAGTGACCGTGGGCACCTCAGCTTCAACTGAGGTTTCAACCGCATTTAGGCCCATCTCTTCTGCCAGGTCTATTGCATCGAGCAGGGCTAAGTCACTGATAAGACTCCCCAACGAACATCTAGACCAGGCTGTTCCATCGGGGTCTGAAAACTCCAGAGCCTTCCTGACTTCGAGTGATAAGCCAGGTGTCAGCATGTCCAATGTCTACACAGTTGTTTCGGCCGATAAGTCCATCGTCAGCACTACTGACACCTGTTTGACCATCCTGGTGGGCCACAATGACTTCCAGCTGCTGGACCCTTTTCAGCCCCCTCCAGAGGGTTCCCCCCACCAGGATTTCCCCTCTTCTCCTTTGGAAGTGGTCCCTTCCCTCTCCCTCATTCAGAGGGGGATGAAGGGTGAGGGGCCTCCAGCAGGCAGCTTCTCATTAAGTTCACCTCCAGATTTGGAGTCAGGGGCCTCTGGCAACCCTATTGGTCCCCAACCACCTGCTCCCCAATCAGGTACTCCCCTGCCGCAACCATGTCTACCACCTTCTGGCCCGATGTCAGACCCAGTTACTCTGGGCCGCTCAGGTACAGGCTTCGGATCTCCTCTGGGTCCCCCATCAGGGCCCTCGGTACTGCCATCAGACTTTACTCTGGGCTACCTGCCATCCGCTCCTCCATTGGGCTACCCACTGAAAGGCCCTCTATCAGGCCCTCTGTCAGGGTTCCCACCATCGGGTTACCTAATTACCCTTTTTATGGCGTATAACTCTTCTTGCTATCCTCTGTCAGGGTTTCATGCACCAGAGTATGTGCCTACCTACCCTTTGCCAGGGTACCTGATGTCCTATTACCATATGTCAGGTTTCCCAACACTGGGCTTCACCTCAGGCTATACACCGGCCTGCCAGACCCTACTGGCTCCTCAGACTCCTCTTCCTTAGACCCCTTCGGACTTCAATGCCATTCTCCAGTCCTGGTGGTTTGAAACCAAGGCAGAGCTCGCTTCGGAGCTGGACTGCCATCATCCTCCCAGGGAGGTTCCCAGGAGCCCAGGCATCCAACTGGTTAGGCATGGCAAGGCAAATTTTACTTAAAAGATGCCCAGTCCCAGAGGCTCCGGGTGCCGTACATAAAACCAACGTTAAAATAATCAACAGTAAATAACAATACCCATGAACATTATAATACTAACTGAATACTATTCAATAAATACATAAAATTATAAAATTTGGGACAGGTGCTATGGCACCAGTAACAGTTAGGTCAGCACTGGTGCCACAGCATCCCCGAATGACAGTCCCTTCAAAGGAGCCAACGTCTGACCAGATGCTAGAGAGGCTGCATTTGGATTATAGTGAACCAACTCATCCTGATGTCCAGTCCTCAGATTCAGACCTGGATTCCGACTCTGACTCCTCCTCATTGGAAACTTCAGGCTTGCAGACCCCACCCACTTGAGAGCCTCAGCTGAAGGAATCCCACAAGTCCCCCCCAGGATCCTTCCTTGCAGATCTGCATCACAAAATAGTGGAAGTCTATGAGTGAAAAACAGATGCCCAGGATCCAAAACAGCAAATACAGGCCAAATACTTGTTTATGTAGGGTGCAGCTCTGCTTCTTACTCCCCCCTAGCTGTAGCCTCATGAGGACCTAGCATCTACCATATGGATGATGCCCTCCTCAATCCCAGCACTGGCCAAGAAGGCAAACTGTACCTACCAGATGCCAGAGGGGAAAGATCACCTGAGTACCCACCCTAAGGCGGACTCAGTGATTATTGTGGCAGCCCACAACCAGTCCTCCAAGCCGCGGAACATGAGCACCTCATCTCCTGACAAGGAGTCAAGACAGCTAGACCAATTTGGAAGAAAATGTTTCTTTTCTTCCACATTGGCCATGAGGGCTCTGATTATGTGGGCCACATGCTGGTCCATCAAAAATCACTGTTTGCCCAGCTGGAACCTGCCAAAGAGGCTCTACTGGACTCAGAATCTGAGTCCATCTTGGCAGACTCCATCCATTTCGCCAAAGTGGCTTGCAGGCACTCCCTCGGGGCCACATATGACACAGTGGACTCCTCGGCTAGGGGAGCTGCTACGGCAGTCAGCCTCTGATGCTTCTCATGGCTGAGGGTGTCGGGTCTGGTTCAAGATGTCCAAGCGGCCATCCAGGATGCCCCCTTTAGAGGCTCCATCCTGTTTGAGGGAGATGCACAGGATATTATTACTATCTTGCTAGACGAGGGCCAAGCTCTCAGGTCAGTGCATAGCATGTATAGACCCACATTCAAGGAAAAGAAAAAGAAAAGGAAAAAGGCAGATGAAACAGCAGCAGACTGCCAGACATCAGCCGAAGCATCAAGCTCCGTTGGCCGCAGCCACCCTCCCCCTAGCAAAAGCCCAGAGAGCTTCTGGTACAGCTTTCCCACAACCCCTCTCCCACATGGTCCACCCTCCCTCCTTGGGGTCCATTAGAGGAACTGGTAGGCAACAGATTCACCAGTCACTTGCTGGGGTGGAGAGCAGCAACTACCAACCTATGGATCCTTCAGCTCACCACGTAAGGCCACACTTTGGAGTTTCTGGAAAAAAAAACAGACAGACCTCCAGTGCAATCACACTATCTGAAGGCGCACATCCCTCATCTTCAAGAAGAAATACAGGCTCTGTTACATAAAGAAGCAATAGAGCCCATTCCATGCCACCAGGAAGGAAAGGAGTATTACTCCCACTTCTTCCTGGTTCCCAAAAAGATAGGAGGTCTGCATCCAATTCTAGACCTCAGTGCTCTAAACCTGTACCTAGAGTACAAAAGGTTTCAAATGCTGACCCTCTTGCACAAGGGACAGTGGATCTACACTCTGGATATGCAGGATGCCTATCTGTATATTCTGATTTTCCAGGCCCATTGTCGCTACCTCTGATTCACCTTTCAGAGGGAACAGTACCAATTCAAGGCCCTCCCCTTTGGCCTGTCTTTGGCACCTTGGGTTTTCACCAAGTGCCTGGTGGTAGTAGCGGTGTCCCTGAGGTGACAGAGCCACTCTGCATTCCCCTTCCTTGATGACTGGTTATGTCAGCCTATTGAGGGAGCAGTTGGAACTCTCCCTGTCAGGTACCCTGGATCTTTTTGCACAAGCTGGGGTCACTGTGAATTTCCCAAAATCCTAACTTTTCCCTTCACAATGTCTCCAATTTATTGGAACAGTGATAGATACTGTTCAGGGTATGGCTTTCCTCCCTTTAAAGAGGGTGGACACCTGGAAGAGGCAGGCTCTTCTGGTGAACTCCAGCAGGAAGGTCTTAGCCATGTTGATTCTTCAACTGTTGGGCCTTATGGTGGCAGTCATCCCCACTGTGCCTTTAGCCAGGCTCCACACGTGAATTTCACAGTGGACGCTCCAGGATCAGAGGCTGGATGATCTGGACCAGATGGTCATGGTCTCCGATTCAATGCAGAAGAATCTCTTGCAGTGGCAGGATCTCATCAACCTCACCAAGAGGGGGTCCCCTTCAAGTCCCCTCCTCCCTCCCAGACTCTGACTACAGATGCATCAGGTATGGGCTGGGACGCTCACCTGGGGGGGCCACAAAACTCAAGGTATGTGGTCCCAAATGGAGCTTTCTCTTCACATCAAGATGAGGGTGGTGCTGTATGCTCTTCAGGCTTTTCAGCACCTGCTTCACCAGGGCACACTGTTGGTTCAGTTGGACAACATGTGTGTAGTCTGGTATCTCAACAAGCAAGGAGGCACCTGCTCTTACCCCCCATACAGGGAGGCATTGCGGGTGTGGAGCTGGGCTGTTCTGCAATGAATTCACCTTACAGCTGTTCACGTGCCGGGTGTACAAAACATCCTAGTGGACAATCTCAGCCACACCAGGGTAACAGTCTATGAATGGGAGCTCAAGCAAGATATGGTTGACCACAATTTTGACCTGTGGGGTTGGTTGGAACTGGATCTGTTTGCCTCCCCATACAACACAAAACTACCCAGGTTTTGCTTGCTTGCTCCAAGGCATGGTGTTTTTTGGTGAGATACACTATCTCTTTGTTGGACAGGGGAGGTTTTTGTATGCCTTCCCTCCCTTTCCAGTTCTGCAGATGGTGCTGCTCAAGCTTCAGAAGGATGGGCACATGGTTCTGCTTGCCCCTTTTTGGCCCCGCCAAGTTTGGTTTCTGCTCCTTCTGCAGCTAGCAATGAAACCTCTGGTTCCCCTGCCCCTCTGCACTGATCTCCTGACTCAGGAGAAGGGCATGCTGGACCATCCAGGATTGTGGTCCCTTCACCTTTACACATGGCACCTCAGGATGTAATAGTTTCATGCTTTGGAGTTTCCTCCAGAGTGGCACAGGTCCTCGTAGAGGCTAGAAAACCTATGAGATTGACCTATGCCATGAAGTGGAAATGCTTTTCCATTTGGGCCACATCAAAGGGTTGGGATCCCTTTTCATGCCCTGTTCCATCTATCATGGAGTATCTCTTGCACCTATATGATTTGGGCCTGAGTTACTCATCTTTGAAGGTCCATCAGTTGGCTGTTTCTGCCTATCACTCCTTGGTAGATGGTAGGATAGTTGTTCAACTGGAAGTTTCTAAAATGTTCCTGAAGAGAATTCTGCATCTCAGACCTCCAGTGTGCAATCCCACACCACCTTGGGATCTTAATTTTGTTTTAGAAAAATTTACTCTGCCTCCCTTTGAACCTGTTGTTTCCTGTGATATGCGCTACTTGTCCAGGAAAGTACTTTTCTTGGTGGCAGTTACTTCAGCCTGAAGGATTTCTGAGCTTCAGGACCTGATTTCTAAGGAGTCTTATTTGGTTTTTCATAGAGACCGGGTGGCTTTTCATTCTAGCCCTAAGTTCTTACCCAAGGTGGTTTCTGAGTTTTCATTAAACCAGTTGATTCAACTTTCAGTGTATTACTCTGAGCATTCTAATTAGGGAGAAGCGATTCTTCATACTTCGGATGTACATAGATTCTTACGCTGTTACACTAACAGGACAAAGTCTGTCCCGAAAATAGATCAGCATTTAATTTCTTTTGCACCCAAGAGAGAGGGTGCCACCGTTTCCAAACAGTGCTAATCTAATTGGTTGGCAAACTGTATTGTTTTTTTGTTACCAGAAGTATGGTGAAGCCCTACCGAGGGAGGTCAAGGGGAATTCCACCAGGAGTATGGCCACCTCTACTGCTTGTTTCAGAAATGCGTTAGCTGCTGAAATTTGTGCTGCAGCTACCTGGAGTTCAGTCCACACTTTCACAAAGCATTACAGTCTGGACACTGCTTCTAGGTAACAGGGCAGGTTTTGGCCTAGCTGTGCTTCAGGGACTTCTGTCCTGATGGGCTGCATTTAGCAGTTTTTTCCTGCCTCCCATGTTTCAGATTCTTCTTATTCACACTGCTTGGGACTCGGTCCTCAAGGTGATTACCTACTGCAAGAGCCCTCTTGAAGTAAGATAGTGCAGTTATATAAGAAGTTACCATAACAGTAGATTTTCGAGAGAGGCTCTTGCAGCAGGTAACCTTTTTTCTCTCCCTTCATCTCCCAATTATGTTTTCCCTTGCTCTTTCTTTATAGGCTCATTCAGGGCTGCTGGAGTCTCTTTTTCCTTTTCTCCTGTCACTACTCCTTAGAAGTCTCTCACAGGAGAACTGGAAGGTGGGCATGGGGACCGCCCACTATATAGGGTCATGTTGACGTCGGTCATGTGACATTGGGTGGGCGGTCCCCCGTTAGACACTGCTGGCTAAAGTTTTCCATGTGGTCCTGACGCCAGGGGATGCAGTCCGTAAGGTGATTACCTACTGCAAGAGCCTCTCTCAAAGATCTACTGTTAAGGTTAGTTCTTACTTAACTGCACTTTTCCAAGTTGATCCATCCCAAATAACCTCCTTGAGTGTTCTGAGGCCTCTGCATAGTCTGTCTCACATCCTTGGTCACTGTGTTTGTTCAACTCACACAACCTCACTGAGTATTCCTTAGTTTTAGTGTATGTTCTCACATAACCTCTCTGAGCTTTCCATAGTGTCAGCGTAAGTCAGTTTTGCATAACATTTCTAAATATTCCTTAAGCACACTGTTAGTTCTTCTCGTGTAACTACAATAAACTGTCCATACCCTCTGTTTTAGTCCACCTTACGTAACTTTCAGATTTGTTCCTTAGCCTCTGTGTTAGTCCACCTCATATAACCTCCCTGAGATTTCCATAGCTTTTATGTTAGCACAGCTCACATAATCTCCATAAGCTTTCCTCAGTCTATGTGTTAGTCCATCTCACCTAAACACCCTGAGCTGTCCATAGCTTCAGTGGTAGTACATCTCACATAACATCACTGAGCTGTCCTTAGTCTCTGTATTATTATATCTCATGTAACCTCCATGAGCTTCCCTCACCCTTTGTGCTAATTTTTCTCACATAAGCTCCCTGAGCTTTCCTTCACCTTTTTGTTAGTCCATCTTACATAACCTACCTGAATATTTTTCATACTCAATGTTAGTCCATCTCACATATCCTCCAATAGCATTCCTTAGCCTCTGTGTTAGGCCACCTAACATAACCTCTCTGAACTTTCCATTGGTTAAACTGTAATCCATCTCACATAACCTCCCTGAACTTTTCTTAGTGCCTCTGTTAGTCCCTCTCACAGTACTTCCCAAAGCTTTCCTTAGACTCTGTTTTCATTCATCTCACATAACATAACCTCCCTGAGCTCTCCTTGGCCACTGTGTTGGTACATCTCACCTCACCTCCATGAGTTCTCCTTGGCCACTGTGATGGTACATCTCACATAACCTCCCTGAGCTCTCCTTGGCCACTGTGATGGTACATCTCACATAACCTCCCTGAGCTCTCCTTGGCCACTGTGATGGTACATCTCACATAACCTCCCTGCGTTCTCCTTGGCCACTGTGATGGTACATCTCACATAACTTCTCATAGCTCTCCTTGGCCACTGTGATGGTACATCTCACATAACCTTCCTGAGTTCTCCTTGGTCACTGTGATGGTACATGTCACATAACCTCCCGGAGCTCTCCTTGGCCACTGTGTTGGTACATCTCACATGACTCCCCTGAGCTGTCCTTGGCCACTGTGTTAGTCCATCTTGCATAAACTCACTAAGTTTTCCTTTCTCACTGAATTCACATACAGTAATCTCCCTGACCCTTCCTTATCTCAGAGCTATTGCATCTCTTATAACCTCCCTGGGGTTTCCTTAGCTTCAGTGTTGGTCCATCTCATATAACCTCCTTGAGTGTTCCTTGGTCTCCGTGTTAGTTCATCTCTAATAACTTTACTGACATTTTTTGGAACACTGTGTCAGTCCATTGATCTCAAAAAAAACATACAGAGTTTTTCTTAGCCTCAGTGGTAGTCCATGTCACATAACCTCTCTGTTATGCGCCTTGTTAGTTCATCTCACAGAGCCTGCCTGAGCTTTCCTTAGCCTCTGCATAAGTCCATCTCATATAACCTCCTCAAGCATCCCTTAGCCTCATTGTTAGTCCCTTTCAAATAACCTCCATAAACTTTCTAGGAGCACTGGATCAATCCATCTCACATAACCTTACTGAGCTTTCCTTAGCCTTAGTGTTAGTCCATCTCACATAATCATCCAGTGCTTTCTTTTATGTCTGTTGGAATTGTGCAGAAAGCAGAATTCTGCTAGTGGAATTTGTGTTGAATGGCAAGTCTGCTCCAGAAATGCTTTTCAGAATTTCTATTTCAGTTGTGCAGAATTCCATAAAATATTTCTATGCCAATCACAAAATAACTTCACATCACTGATTATGTAAACTGTGGAATAGTTTTCTGCAGGCTAAACAACTTCCCCTCAGTTATCTGGGATGAGACTAGAATTGACCCTTTTAAGAATAAACTCCGACAGCATTTCACTGCACTTAGTAGCTGTGACTGCCACTTATAGGTTGCCTCCTTTACCTGCACATCACACATCCCCTCCCACTCCACCTTCCCCCTTCCTCTCCTTGTCATCAGAAACAGCTTTGTTAACTCCCACTAGAAACCCCTCTCCACCTTCCTCCCACCCCCTCCTTGCTCTCCCACTTTCGTGCATCCGCAACTGCTTCACCCACCCTAACCTTGGCCCATACGTGCCCCTACTCCTCCCCTCCTCTTTGTTGTTGTTACTGTTTACCCTCTTCTTATCCCACCCTCTCCCTACCCACTCCCACCCCCCCAATAAAGCCTATCTCTGGCTGCTTTTTACCTGCTAACTGTTTTTGATAATATCCTCCCGACCTGCTTTATTATGTCTCGATTTGTCTACACTACTGTATTGACATGACTGTTTCTAACTGCTTTAATTAAGAACATACGAAATTTGCCAGCAGATAAAGGCCTAGAGGTCTATCAAGTCTGCTCGATTGTGCAGCTAGCACCCCTTATTTTGCAGCTGCCCTTCCCTTCCACCCTTCCCCTTCATTAACCCTCCCCCTTGTCCTGTCCCATCCTCATTTGAAGCAGCCCACTGTTCTACTGCATACCACTTCTGCAGGTAACGCATTCCACCCAGCCACCACCCTCTCTGTAAAAAAGTGTTTCCTTATCTCCCTCCTGAACCTTCCTCACTCCAGTCTCATATCATGGCCCCTGGTGGCCCTCCCCTACCATACTTTGAACAGCCCCTCTGTACCCGTCTTGTTTATTCCTTTCATGTATTTCAAGGTTTCAATCATGTCACCCCTGTCTCTCCTCTCCTCCAGTGAGTACATGTTCAACTCCTTCAACCTCCTCTCGTATGATAAGTCCCCCAGCCCCTCGATCATCTTTGTCACTCTGCGCTGCACCCCCTCCAGTAACTTAATGTCCCTCTTCAGATACGGATGCCAGTACTGCACGCAGTACTCCAGGTGTTGTCTACTAATGACCTATACAGTGGCAGAATCACCTCCTCCCTCCTCGAGGATATACCCCTTGCAGTACAACCCATCATTTTGTTGGCCTTTGCAGCTGCCTTCCTACATTGTGCTGAGTTGTTCATTGACCCAGTAATGAGCACACCCAGATCCTTCTCCTCCTCTGTCTGGGCTAGCTGCACTCCCCCTAGCTGGTAACTCCTCCTTGGGTTCTTCATCCCAAAATGCAGCACCTTGCACTTTTTGGTATTAAAGCCCAGTTGCCAGGTGTCTGACCAGGTTTCAAGCTTTGCCAGATCATCCTGCAACCCTTGCCATCCCCCTAGGTCATCCACCACCGTGCCTACCTTGGTATCATCAGCAAACAAACTGATCTTGCTCTTGATGTCCCATGATATATCTGCAATGAATATCCCAAACAACACCGGTCCTAACACTGAGCCCTGTGGAACACTGCTAGTCACTGCCCTTGGGTGCGAGGGGTCCCCACCCACCACCACCACCCTCTGTTGCCTTCCCTGCAGCCAGTTTCCTACCCATCTCACCAGCTTTGCACCCGCCCCTGTGCCTACTAACTTCCTTCCCAGCCTTCCATGTGGCACTGAGTCAAATGCCTTACTGAAGTCTAGCTACAGGACATCCACTGCATGGCCCCTGTCCAGTTGCCTAGTTACCCAGTCATAGAACTCGACCAGGTTGGTTTGGCAGGATCTGCCACGTATGAAACCACACTGTCTGCTGTCCTGTAGTCCTTTGGACTCTAGGAGGACCACCAGCCTCTCCTTCAGGATAGTCTCCATTAGCTTACCCACGATGGATGTGAGGATCACTGGTCTGTAGTTTCCTGGTTCATCCTTGGGGCCACTCTTGTGGAGGGGCACCACATGAGCCATCCTCCAGTCCTGAGGTACACACACTGAATGTAGTGAGGCATTAAATAGGTCTGCCAAAGGTCCTGCAAGGACCTCTGCCAGCTCTTTCAGAACCCTGGGGCGGATGCCATCTGGGCCTGGCGCCTTGTCCACCCTCAGTGCCTTCAAACCCTCTCGAACTCTGCTTTCCATGATTTCCCCATCTGTCACCACTTTCCCCCTGCTTCTGCCATTTCTCCCACCTTGGATGTCACCCCCTCTTCTCTTTAGTAAATACTGAGCAGAAGTACTCATTTAGTGCTTCCGCCTTATCGCACCCTGCTTCCACCCAACCCCCCTCCTTCCTAATCCTTACTATGTGGTCCTTACAGCTCCTTTTCTCCCTGCTGTACTTAAAGAAGTCCTTCTCCCCCTTCTTAATGCCTTGTGCCAGCCTGAGTTCCGTAGATGCTTTGGCTCCCCTTACTGCCCTTGTCACCTCCTTCGATTCTGTCAAGTACTCCTCCCTGTCCTCCCCCTCCTGTTTTCTTGTACTTCCTAAAGGCAGCTCTTTTCCTCCTTACCTTTTTATGACCTCCTTGCTCAACCAGATCAGTTTCTTAGCTAGCCTTCTTGCTCTGGGCTTTGCAGCAGATTTTGGTTGCCTCCACTATCCCCAGCTTTATGAGCTCCCACCTCTGGTTAGTGTCCATACTAGATTGAATTCTGGCCAGGTACCCTTTTACCACTTCCCTCATCCTCCCAAAGTCGGCCCTCCTGAAGTCCAGCACTATTGTGCCAGATTTCACTCCTTCCTTGCCCATATCCAGTGTGAGCCATACTGAGCGGTGGTCACTCCCTGACAGAAGTTCCTCCGCTGTAAGTTCTCTCACAAAGTCCCCATTTGCCAGCACGAGGTCAAGGGTATTTCCTAACCTGGTTGGTTAATAATTGTATTTATTGTTGATTTCAAATGTTTATCTATTTTATTTTGTATGCCATTGTATCAACCTACTGAAGTGGAACCTTTGTAAAAGAGCCTCTGGCTCAAAGGTATTGTAATCCAAGATATATATATATATATATATATATATATATATATATATATATACATACATACATATCTATATCTATATATATATATATATATATATATATATATATATATATATATATATTTATATATATATATATAAAATTACATATAAATGTTGCAGAAATGGAACCAATGTTTCTGTGAACTATGGATTACTAATCAGCAAAAAACATTTCACTCTCAAGATTTAGGAATTCTACTTCTAATAGAATTATGCAGAATGAAGTGGAATTTTCCAAACTGATACTGAGGTCTGTTCTGTCAATTTTGAAAATAACACACAGCACAGGCCTCTTTTTTACTTCATCTTACATAACCTCCCTGAGCTTTCCACACCCTTGGAGTTAGTCTGTGGGATGCCATTAGGACATAATTTAGAACCTTCACTGTATAGTGATATATACATATTATACTGTAATATATACTTCATATAGTGAAACACATACACTATGTAGTGAATCGCATACACTATATAGTTAAAAACATACATCATATAATGGAACGTATACACTACAGCATATACTGAAATGAATATGTCACATAGTGAAACACATACATTATATACTAAAATGAATGCATTATATAGTGAAATACACTGTCTACTGAAAAAAAAATACTGAGTACTGAAAATCCACATACACTATATACTGAAACAAATACCTATACATTGAAACACATACACTAGCTATTAAGATATATACAGTATACTACAGACTAGAAAATCCACATACAGTACATAGTGAAAGAAATGCACTATATATTTTTGGAAAAAATCCACATACACTAGGACATGTGACACAGTCTTGTAGACACTCTGATACAAATCAGGACGAATCACTGTGAAGAAGTGTGTTAAAGTCCTAGCCAACTCCCTCAGTGACCACTCACCTATTCTCTGCTTCTGGTCCTCCCCCACACTCAAACCTGTGCACCAAGCCACTCCCCCCACCGTCGACAGTTCTGCCCCGGAGGACTAAACAAGCTTAAGCGGCACCTTACCCAGCTCGATTGGTCCCCGATCTCCCTCGCAATGGATATAGACATCACCCTAGCCTTCCTCACCAGTGCCTTCTGCAAGGCCTGTGACGTCTTCACCCCTGTCACCAACACCCGTACTAAGAGACACACTGCTGCCTGGATTTCCCCCTCCCTGATCCAACAACTGAAGCAGCGTGATAACCTTTGGCATATTGCTGTAGAGACTGGCAGGTTAGCAGACAGGCAAGCCTATAATACAGCTCGCAACCAGTGCACCTGGGCCATAAGACAAGCCAAAGCCAACTACTACCAATCCATCTTGACCTCCTCCTGGGGCACTGCCCGAACCTTCTGGGATAACAAAAAGGAGTTAAACGGGAAGACCCGCTCCCCTCCTCCCTCACAGATGGTTATAAATGGCACAATTAATACAGACCCATCCTGTGCTGCTGACAACCTTAACACAACTTTTTCTGATCTAAGTGCAGTCCTTCTGGCCCACTTCTTTGACCCCATCCCGGTAATCAACAACCCAGCAATTTTTCGCCCCCCTTTTCTCTTTAGGGCTATCTCCCCACATGACATAAAACCGATCCTCCAAAAAGCTCCCTCCTCCCACAACCCAAACTGTGACCCCCTCGACTCCAGGATGCTCCGTCTAACAATGGATGTCATGCTAGCCCCCCTCACGGACCTTCTTAATGGCCAATTCCCGAGTACATGGAAACAGGCTGAAATCACCCCTATCCATAAAAATGGAGACCGCACAGTACCAAGCAACTACAGACCTATCTCCATCCCCCCCCCCCCAAAGCACTGGAGAAAATAGTATCCACGCAACTCATGGATTATCTATCCAACTACAACATTCTGTGCCCAGAACAGCATGGCTTCCGCCTTGGTCACAGCACCACCACAGCTCTACTGGAGCTTTCCCACCATATACACTCGGCACTAGATGCCAGGGAGATTGCTGGAGCAGTGTTCATTGACCTATCCAAGGCCTTCGACACTATGAGTCATCCGTTAATGCTTGACACCCTCTGTAAGCTGGGATTCTCATCCGGTCCTTTGGCCTGGTTATCCAGCTACCTCTGTGATAGATCCCAACGTGTCAAGTTAAATGGTAACCTATCTACTGCACTGCCTGTACACTCCAGAGTCCCACAAGGCTCCATTCAGGGCCCTACATTGTTCAGTCTCTTCTTAAACACCCTTTCCAGCTCTTGCACAGGCAAGCTGCTACTATATGCCTATGATGCAGTCCTAGTCACCTCACACCCCAACCGATTCACTCTCCAGAGCTCCCTGCAGCTCTCCTTCAGCCAAGCTAAAAAATGGTTCTTCAACCATCGCCTAGTTCTGAACCTCAAGGAAACAAAATCTATGATCTTTGCACACTGACAAAGTAACTCCAAAAATGCTCCCCTTTGCATCCTTCCCAGTACCCTCCACCCCCTTGAGCAGGTATCAACATACAAATACCTGGGCATCACCTTTGATTCGGCTTTCTCCTTCCATGCCCATGTCAGTGCTTTATGCTCTGCCATGAATGTCTGGATTGGACTCCCCTACCGCCACAAAAACTGCCTCCCCGAGTTTGCCCTATGGCTGGCTATCACTTCCTCCATCCCGTCATTGGTTGACTATGGACTCCCCGCCTATGCAGTCGCTGACCCCACTGCCCTCACCAAAATCCAGACCTCTATCAACAAAGCCTGCAGGCTCCTGACCAGTGCCCCAAGCAGAACTCACACATGCCAACTCTACTGCACCTCTAACATATTCAATCTTGAAGAACGTCTGCAATATCACACTTGCATACTGGCTAAAAAGGCTCTACTTGGGCTATGTCCTCTAGGTGTCACTGCACCGCTTCGATGGACCTCCCACTTGGTCGCCAACTGTAACACTACCAAAGCCACCTTCCAGGTGCCTAGAGCCAGGACCTCACTTGCCCAAAGGTCCTTTCATCACAGAGCACCGTCCTTGTATAACTACCTCCCTGCGCACATCACAAATACCCCCAAAACTGGCTACTTCAAAACTGCCCTACGCAAACACCTCACTAGCACTCAGAGATGTATGTGCCTATTATAGGGCTTCCCATGAGTGCCTTTCAAACCAACCAGCTCCTACAGAATTACATATACAACAGTTCTCTCAATTAGCCTGTTTTCAGTCTGTATACCGCATGCTGTATCCTGCATGACCCGCTGGGATCCCCAATGACTTATTGTTGTGTGCTCTTCTGCAACTGCCTATGTTTATTTGCTCTTTGAAAATTCTGTTATGTATGCTGCATGTATCTCACCTGTACTGTTCCCCACTGTCTTGTCTCACAAATTGATTGTTCCCTTCCCTGTGACGAGGTGCCTTTGTAAATGAGTCTTTGACTCAAAGGTTGTAAATCCAATATATGAATTAAATAAATAAAATAAAATAAATAAAGTAGGCATGGCTGGACACTTGATACCTTGGCATTGTAACACATTAGTGGCAGAAAACCAGCGTTGCTTACAAAGGAGAATGGCAGAAAATTGATGGCTAGCATTTCCACAGTTGCTCTTGTTAATTTTCTTGCTTCTGGTCTGTTGGCTTTATATTTCTGGCCCCTTTCCCAGGACTCAACCGATGAGAGTCAAATGATTTTTCTTTCCTTGTCATGACAGTCCTCTACTAGTTTTTGCCACATGGAGGATGAAAGTGGCTGGAGATTTGTAGCCCCTTGGAGATGTGGGAGTCAGTGCGATAAAGAAGTGATGAATGGAAGATGGAGTTGTGCATTGGCTACCACCTGAAGGATTTCCTTCTATTTTCTCTCTACCTGGTCTCCTTGGACTCATACTGTTCTCCCCTGGCCATCATCAGTATCAGCTTCACTTGCTGGTGGTGCTTCTGCTGATGCCATATGTTGATATGCATTCTCATACTGAAATCTGTGGGGCTTTAACAAATGCCTCTTCATGGTAGATGTTCCCAACCTTGTTCCCTGCATACCCTGACTCAGCTTGTCTTTACATAAAAGACACACTATATGTGTTCGTGATTCTTTGTCAGCTCTAAAGAAAGCCTACAGCACCGAAGTTACTGGTTTGGTCTTTCTTACTGGCACTGTTGGCTGTTGCCTAATGAGTGGGCTACTGAGGCTGCTTCCACATAATCACCCTCCTCCTCTTCTTTCACCAGTTTTCTGGGCTCAGTGAATGGTTCTTCTTACTCTTGTACTATGTGTCCTAGGCCATCAAATTTTCTTGTGCATTCTTCATCTTCTATGGCCTTTCTTTTTTGGTTTTACCGCCACTTTTGGTCTTTTTGGATCTCTTATGTACACCAGCCCCAAGTCGAAACTGCCACCTGTTTCATCTCTTCCTTCTCCCCAGAACTGCTGCTGCTGTCACTTTTATTAGGTATATAATCATTGTTCATGTCTTTGTCCCCAGGAAGTGCTGCCAATTCACTTTCCTCTTCCTTCTCTGCCTGTCTCACTACCTGACAGACTCTTTTCTTAATCCTTTTTTATACAATGATTGCTTGTGTTGAAACCCTTGTGGTGCCAATCTGAGTGATTCCTGCAATGTGTGATACTATAGACTATTCGACCACTACTGCCATCTTTCTTTACACTTGTAGCTCATAGTGGTGCGTGGAATATTCAAATTGCAGCAAAATGGAATTTCATGGAATTTTCAACATTCTGCTGAAATTCTGCCAAATTTTGTTGGACGTGGAATGATGGAATTCTGCAGCAGAATAATGCGGAACAGATTATCTGCTACATTTCCATGGAATTCAGTTCTGCATATCTTAATATTTTCTGCAGAAATGGTTACAGAATAATGTTCTGTGGAAAAATTGCTGTTCCACGGAACATTATTCCATGGATCACAATAGGCACAATTCCACAGAAGGACCAGTAAAGTCCCAACAGAAATTCAACTTGTGGAATGGACATTCCACACTAATTCCTCTGGCAGAATTCCACATTCTGCACAGTACTAGTAATGCCCACTGAGGCAGAGAGTTTATGACCAAACCCACTATGCTTTTGTTTTTCTTTGATGTGACTAGAGTCAGATGACCCCATGCCATCATCTCCATGACCTGTCTGTTGCTCCATTTCCAATTGCTTGCTATGGGGCTCAGCCACTTGAGTGATGAGAATGATGAATACGTATATTTTATTTAATTCTGTGATTTTTACACACATGCTGTCCACTGCCCAAATCACACTGTAAAAGGCTGCTTCAGGACTCAGGAGGAGGAGAAAGACTAATGACTAAAAAACTGCCACAAAAAGAATTGAAATTGAAGAGGATGCCACCAAGGTGCCAACTACCTGTGGCCATGTACTATCCTGCTGCCAGCTGGCACACTTACTGCTCAGCCTAGAAAAATTCCAAATAGGATAACTCCCAAAAGACTTCTGCTTGGGACATATAATGTCCAGTTAAAATGCTACTTCTGCAACAAAAAATGGGCACTGGCAGACTGCCACCACATGTGCCCTATCTGCTCACTGCCCAGCCAAAAGCATGCTCCTTCTCCAGTCCTATCAGACAGGCAAGCCCCTGGTCCCAGAGACCTGTTGCAAGCTGTAACACTGCTGCTGCTGCCATTTTGTCTTTCTTTTCTTCCCTACCCCAAACTGCAGTCCTGCTGTTCAGCCAGCTGTCTAATTGAATTTTCAGTCATGAAAGAAGAATTTAATTTCCTTTTTTCCCTAGCTAATCTAACAAGATTTGTACAACTCCTTGCCTGAACTACCTATCAGCCTGAAGCTCAGTGTAGGAGTGAGCTCTCCTGCTGACTCATGTGGGATTGAGCTATGTAACTGCATCCAAACAGAAGATGGACTAGCCAGCGACTCATAGTCACAGTAAAGTTAACTATGTCAGGTGCATACAGTGGTTTGCAGTTCAACTGGTTTGACAAATGCGCATCATTCAGACCAGGTTGAACCAGCATAGGCACAATAGTGGCCATAAGCCACCAGACCCTGCCAAAGTGTAACAAGGATTGATTCACCTTGAATCCCAGCTGCCTTAGTGTACCTTAAAATAATTGATAATAAAAATGAGTCATACCATGAGAAATGGCCTCACCTCTGAAACCATATAGCTGAATGGGGAACTGGGTCCTCGAAACAGGGAACTACCTGCTACCAACTACCCCAGCACCATAAAACTACAATGAGACAATCTTCATTACCTCTTTTTGAACATGCGCAGTGGAAAGTCTTGTGGTTATAAGTCTATTGATTGTCACCTTATGGACAAAGTTCAAAAGGACAAATAGGCAGGTCAATGACAGAGCCCCCGATGAGTCAGAAGACTACTGCATGTATGCTATAAGACCTCCAACCCAAGACAAGCTTCTGTTCAAATATGAGTATACCATCCCAAAACATCATGCTACTCTTGAGGTAGAATGAAAATTCAGGATATTTCTGAGGAAGTATTCGGCCTATATATGACATCTCCAAGGACCAACAATTTGTGATCACCTACTAGCTGCCATCTGAATCTGTGTTTCATCGCTGTGAGGGATCTCACATCTGCACTGCTTCTACTGAACTCTAACAACTATCCTTCTGCCAAATTCTGAAGACCTATGGCATCTGCCATAAGTAAGAGACATTAAAACTTGTACTGACATTGTAATTCTTCCATTTTGCAAGACTCAAGGAGGAAAAGAACTGAGAGAGCCAGGAAGAAATCTTCTTCAGCCAATATGCTTCAAATCTTCCTCAGTAGTAATTGTGCTTACAAATATGGCATCCTTGGGTGGGACTGAGATTTATGCTAATCATAGCAACGACAGACTACATTGGCATGTAGTGAGAGTGAAATATTCTTAAGATTGTGCTGACTGATAAATTTTTTTTTAACTGAACAAAAAAAAAGAGAACTACTTTCCCTCTCCACTTTTAAAAGACTAATTTCCTTTGTCCCCACACAGAACTAAAAGACACTTTGGAGAAAAAAGGGAAGTCATTTGTGACTGCAGACTTATCAGAACACAACAGGTTTTGAAAGGTTTAAAGGCACAGTACATTCATAGTGCTCTGCTTGATTAGAAATAAAAAAAGAGATGCTTTCATCAGGGTTTTTCCTGGGGGATCAAGAGGATGCTCCTTCAGTACTCACCCCCATGGGTAGCCCTCAGAGGGAAGAGATTAAAGATAATCTCCCAGAGCTAGAGATTTCCTTTGAATATCCAAGGGAGATAATGTCTGATGTTCAGAGAGAAATGTGTTTTTTTCACAAGGCTGTCTTCAAACAGAAAATCCCCCTGGAGAGTATCTCTGCTAAAGTGCTATAATCCACGGAGCTGGATGCTCACTTAAGCTCACTATTGGCTGAAGCCAAGACTAGATTGAAAAGGAAAGAACTTAACCCAATATTAATAAGATATATTCTATGGCCCAGATATTCAGACTGCACCAGGCAGTGGCGCAAGCCTAGGTGCCGCGCAACTGGGATGCACTGGGACCAGGTGATATTCAGCGGTGATGGCCAGTGCAAGTGCAGTTGTGCTAGGTACATCACCCATGATATTCAGGAGGGGGCATGCAAATGAGGCCATACTATATGCAAGGTGCAAATGGGGCCATTTGCATGTCATTATGGCCCATTTGCATTCCTTACGCAGGGCAGACTGGCGACTTGTGCCTGACAACCTGCACAGCATGACGTGTGCAGTGGGGATCCTGTGACATCCCCCGCCCCATAGCTGTGACTGCAGTAGATGTACAACATAACAGCCCCTGGTAGTCAAGTGGTCCCCCTTCCCTCCCAATTCCCTGAATCCCCAATAAATGTAAAAGAAGACCTTCCCTGCTGGTCAAGTGGTCCCCCCTTCTGATTCCCCAGTTCCCTGATAAATGTTAATGAAGACCACCTCTGGTGGTCAAGTGGTCCCCCCTCCCTCCCAAGTCCCTAAGTCCCCGATAAATATTAATGAAGCCCGTCCCTGGAGGTCTAGTGGTCACTCCCCCACCCATCACTGCGATCGTGGTACATCTCCATCAAAAATATCCCTGGTGATCCAGTGGCATCCACCACCCTTCCCACCCACACAGAACCCCTTGCCCACCCCGCTCCCCCCATCATCGGTGGGCGATAGCAACCCACCCACATACCGCCAGGCCACCTGCCAAATGACAGGTACAGTATGGGCTTGCACGGCATACTGTACTAGACAGTCCCAAATATGTGAACAACTTCATTTACAAATTTGGGACTGTCTAGTACACTATACCACCAGGGTGATGTGTGTGCTTGAGGCCAGTGTTCTGGATGGGCGAGTAGCCACCCATGGCTGGCAACTGCTGTGTTGCACCCTGCAATACAGCAGCCCACCTGTGGGTGGTCAGAATTTGTTCCCACTTCTCACTGGTTCAACTTTGATCCCCTCTATGTGATGCACTGCAGAGTTGCACCACCATATGTGCCGCACATCCCTGGCTAAATATCAGGATGTGCCGCATATGCATGGGCATGCCCCCTGCATCTGCACTGCATACAATTACATTGCATCCCAGTACATCGGGATTTGTGCTGTGCCTGGCAGCCCTTTCAATATCCCACCATGGCGCAATGCAGGGCTGCACCAGGCGCAACCACTTTGAATATCCGGGTATATATATTCAACATAATCAAGCAGACCAAAGCAGGCTACATACACTAGGGTAACTTAGCTTTTGACTTGACCAATGCAGGCAGGACCAGACCACCAAAATTTAGGCTTTGGAACTGGAATTACAGTCAGAGAAGGCCAAATATTTGGGCATTCTCAAAATCAATGAATCAGACAGAAATAATTTAAAAGCCATTAATCAAAGGTTGACAGAAGAAGTTGGGGATTTGAAACAACAAATTAGCCCTGGGCCTAGTGAAGTCAGGGACCTACAACAGCAAATTAGGGCTTTAAAAGCTGAAAATGTTGAATTAAGAGCAGAAAAATCTAAGTGCCAGGAGAAATTAGCAGAGGCTGTATTCCAAATGAAAGCAGCTCAAGGCTCAGCCCAAAAAGAAGAAGAACAGGTAGGTGCAGCCCATCAGGTGATAGACCAGCAACACGAAGCATTTACTGAGTTCCTTGATGCTATTGGTCAACAGCTGGGATCCCTACCACCAGCTGAGCCCTTGCCACCTCCTGTCCCCAAAACCCCCCTGAAGCCAGAGGCCGAGGACCTTGCAGTCAAGGTCCAGGATTTAGTCAGAAAAATTTAAGACTTAAAATTGGAGGGGGCACAACTTTCAAATGGCCCTCAGACCTCTGATAGCCAAAAGAGTACCCCTGCAGGGACAAGCCACCCCTGCCTGGTCCTACCAAATCTGGCCCCACTACCTCTAGCCCCACAGCTCCATATCGACCAGACCCAAAACAACTAATCTGGGTTATAAGGGCCATAGGGACAAGCTTTGACCCCAAGACCTCCTTCTTGGAGGTAGAAGATTACCTTTTGGATTTGAAATCACAATTGGAATACTTTGGGATCAATAACCCTGAAGATCGGTTTTGGATCTTAAGGTTTTCTGTTACATCAGAAGTTCGAGCCTGGATGGCTAGACAAAAACTTGAAATCAAAACTGATTTTGATAAAATGTGCCCAGCCCTGATCAAAGAGTATACCACTTATCAAAGTCCTATAGCAGCTTTTAAAGAGATATGCCCAAAGAACCAAGCCCCAAAGGATTTTTACAAAGTGTTGAATAGAATGTTTTCTCAGGAGGGGAGGAGAAAGGCACAGACCTGTTTCCTCCCCTAAAAGAAGCCTTTGTAAAAGGCCTTCACCCCTCTGTTTGGACATTAGTCCAGCCAGGAGTAGAACCAGATACTCCCATGAATTATATCATAGAGTGGGCCCAAAGAATGTTTATAACTGTTAACCCAGATGCAGGTAAGAAACCTACCACCGATTCTCAAAACAAGCTTTTTGCCATTACAAGTGATCAGACCTCCCTCCAAATGGAAGGAAATGAATTTTCCCAAAACAAACAGGAGGCCACTTCCAGACTTCCCAGGGATAATAAAAAATTCCCAAATCAGAGGAGGGATGGCTGGTATCCTAAATCACACAGCCCCCATAATCCAAATAAAAGAGGGTCAGAGGCTTCCAGACAGCACCCAGATGCATGGAATGATCAACCACGGCCTAACTGAGGCAGAGACACTAACAGTTATGCTATTGACCAACTAAGAAGGCAGAGCAGACAGCTGAGAGAGAAAATTCGTAGACACACTTCCAGGGCCCCATACTGTCACCCTGCACCAAACCCCAATGCCACTCCTTTTACCCCTAGGAGTGCCCACTCTAGTAGCTATCCACTAGCACAAGCAGACACTCCCCAGGGTCCTAGCTGACTAGGCCAGAACCAGTCCCCTCCTGTCCTCCATCCCAACATGGGCGGGGGGGGCAAAAATCCTAAATCCGTCAATGTGGTATATGTCACCCGAGCTTCTGGGGTGAATGAAGGGGAGACTCCCAACTCACAATGACCACCACCTGCAAAGGAGGTGTTTGTGTTAAAAGGCAAAACATACCTAGGTCCAGTAATACTTCAGGGAGGTATAGGAAGACCATATTTCAAGGTCACAATTAATGACCTTCCCAGTTGTAACACCCTTTTTGATCTTGGATTTGAAATCACAGTCATGACCCAAATGGTCTTTACAGAACTACAAGACCACTTGATTCAAAAGGGAGACCCTTTAACCTTGTTAGATAGCACTGTAAGCTTTACCAGTTTTACACGAGACACTGCTAAGGTCCTGTGCATTATCTATTTAAAAGTAAATTTTGGTACCTTATGTATGCTTCATCCTGTGTATATAATCAATCTCCCCTCTGAAAACTTATTGGTGGATCTGATCTGTTGTTGCGCTTTGCCCTGCTGCTGGATTTTTGTGCGTGAGGACTGTATGCACAGTTCCCTAAACCCCTTCCTGGCACTTATGTGGATAACAACCAGTTACAAGCCACTGCTTGCTGTTTTGGTTCAGATGGTACAACACTTAAATTTGCCTATCCAAACATAACACAGGCATATGCTCTGGTTTGGGGCAGCAGATCGGATTTGACAAATCCCATCCTACTGTAGATCCAAACGCAGCTGACACTCCAGCCCATAATGAGGAGGATGACCCTTTACAAGCTATACTTGAACTGAATAACTCAATTCTTCACTCTAGCTCCTCAGCTAATCAAGAAGCTGACACACCAAATGCAGGCATACTCAATGCCCCAGAATCTGTAAACCTCGGTGAACAGAAAAACACACACACCAGCCCTTCCATGCCCTCTAATAGAGTGCTACATCACCCTGTCTGCCTGGAACATATCTACTATCATGATGAGAACTAGTGGACTGTCATAGTAGCCAAACATCTCATTTCTGACACTATACTCACCCTTAACTAGGAAAGCACTCTAATTAGTGAAGCTTTATTTCATGACCTTAGACAAACTGAACCCCTCATCTTGGCAGAAAAAACCACAAGACATGCAGGTTTGCCACTAAAAGTGGGCACTTCAAAAAGTAAAGGAATCACTCCCCTTCCCATCATAATAGGAAAAACAGAAATCTCCCATTATGTGTATGTAGTAAAAGACCTGGAACCTTCAGTTTAACTTGGTGCCGACATCCTTGTGCTCTTCAGTGTAACTGTAGATTTTATTCATGCTATCCTGTGGACTAGATTATCAGGGGTTCCTCTTCCTCTTGCGGGTCACCCCAAGAACATGAGTTCTGGACAAACCATACCCCAAATTTGCCAAGTCGTTGCACCAACATCTGTGGTTATACGGGCCACAGCATTTGCTTTCCCAATAAGACTGAAGATCCAACAAGGTCAACTGATGCCAAATAGCAGAGCCTTGCTTCAGCCTGCTACCCTGCTCCATATCTTAGGCTTAATCATCCAGGGTGAATCTTACCTGGAAGTTGTTGATCGAGGCACCCATATCCTGGTAACCAATCCTAACTCTAGAGATATTATTATCTCTGCCCACACACAACTAGGATTCCTCCTGAGAGACTCTTTTTATGGCTTTGAGCCTCTGGTGCTGGTCATTGGCCCACTATCTCCAGACTTACTTGGTGGGGAGACCGAGGCACTATGTTACACATGCCCCCTCGGAATAATTGCTGTACAGTCACTTAACGAAGATGGCAGTGCCATGACCCACTTCCAATGGGAAGGTACCGATGTAGCACTTTCCTTCCCTGGAGATTCTCCTACCATTAGCCAGGCCACAGCCCCTGTAGTGCATGCCATCATAAAAGATGTTAGTGAGTCTGTAGAGGAAGAAGTAGAGGTGGGCCTAGCCCAAGAATTGCCTAGATTTACTATGTTTGTGGAAGTCCAAACCAAGTTATCTGCCCTTCCAGATAAGATGGCTAAAGACCAATTAAGGTCAATTTTCCATGAGCACCATGACATGTTTGCGACCGATTCCTTATCCTGTGGTAACACTGACCTCCACCTGGTAAGAATCCCCATGGTTGCCAGTTCAAAACCTGTGTATGTCTGACAGTACTGAATTCCTTTAGCAGTCTATGAGTCTATCCAGAAAACACTGGATAACCTTCAGAAGCATGAAATCATCAGAAAGACCAACTCAAACCAAACTGTGCAATTTGGCCTGGGCTTAAACCTACTGGTAAGCAGAGACTTACTGTAGGCTAGAGGAAGCTCAATAAACAAGTACCCCCCTCTCCTGATAGCCTATGACTTACCTGGACTGGAGCCTGGCCAAAATTAAAGGAGCTAAATATTTAATCTCCCTCAATATAGCCAATGGTTTCTGGACCCTAAAGGTACACCCTGATGACCAGTATAAGTTAGAGTTTACCTTCAGTAACTCTCAGTTCACTAGGAATCGATTACCCTTCGGTGATTGCAATTCATCCGCTGAGTTCAATATCTTCTTGTACAAAGCTATGCCAGATGCAGCAGCACATGGAACCCTGATTTACATTGATGACATACTCACAAAATCAGCCACATGGCCTGAACACGTAGCAGAACTTGGGCATGTTTAAGGACAACTCAAAGTGGCCGGAGCCATGCTGTCTTTGACCAAAGGACAGAGGTGCCGCTCTCGGGTAGATTACATAGGATACACAGTGGGACCACCTTAGGCATCCGTCCACAAAAGGATCAGGTACAAGCCCTTCGCACCTTCAAAACACTTGCTAACTTAAAGGAACTACGAAGTTTCCTAGGAGTTTGCAACTACTCTTGACAGTTCATTGAAGACTATGCATAAATTGCACATCCCTTGTTTAAACTGTTGAAGAAGAACGTCCCCTGGGTGTGGGAATCTAGACAAGAAAAAGCTGTCCAGGAGTTAAAAGACAGGCTAAGCAGAGCACCTTGCTTGGCTTACCCCCAAGAGGGTAAGGAGTTTCTTTTAGGCACTGCTCACACACATAGCTCCCTAAGTGCTTCTCTTTCCCAAATGCACGACACCAACAGATGAATCATAGCCTGCTCTAGTAAAACTTTGACTGGCATAGAAAAGAAGTTTTCTGATTGTAAGAAGGCTGTCTTTGTGGTGGTTTGGGCCATCCAACACTTTAGACATTACATTGGAAGAAAAAAGATTTTCCTGGAAACATGTCACCAACCTCTTACCTTTCTGGGGAGCCAGAAGATAAAGGAAGGAAATGTTTTTGGAAGTAGGATTGTATCTTGGACTTTGGCCCTCCAAGGGCTTTCCTTAGAAGTCTGCTATGCCAAAAATAAGAACAATTCTCTGGCCCAGGGCCTTGTTGAAGGTCATGACTGTGCTGCTAAAGGTCCTGAGGACCCTGGTTATCCCTGGGAAGCAGAGCCCCCTCCTGAAATGCCCTCCAGGCACAATGCTATGATGCAGACCTCTGCAGAGGCCTTCCCAAGGTATATGTAAATAGCTGTGTGTATCACCAGGATGACATTCTGCATGCACTTGTGGGAAGGAGGGTACCCCTAACCACCTAACCACCTACAGGATATGCCTAAGGCCCAAAGACCAGTCAGTATGCTGAAAATGACATGTATTCTCTTTGCTTTAGAGAGAGCGCACAAATATCAAGTTCTTGATATTATCATCTGTGCTGATTCTAACTATGTGAGGCAAACCTTTCTTACACATCTTCCCTGCTGGAAGACACAGGGCATGAAAAACGCAAAGGGCAAAGACATCAAACATGTAGAACTAATCACAGCCATTGATCTTAAGATAGAAGAACATGGAATGGAATGACCATTTGCTGGAAAAAGTTCAAAGAATACTCAAAAGTGAGTGGCCCAGACAAAGATGGTAATGACTTGGCAGACAAACTAGCCAAGAAAGGTGCCTTTTGTGATGTTCAATGGGAGTTTGAGCTTCGCCATGCTGCCTCTGACCATACACTTACTATATCTGTAATCACTAGAGGTCAGGCCCAAAAGACCGCTCCACAACCTGAAGACTCATGTTCTCTGAATCAGACTTTAGTGTAAGGATGCCAAGACCCTCATTTGGATTTAGATTTAGTGCAAGTACAGACTAAAGACCCCACTGTGAACAAGCTTTACCAGTATGTATTAAATCCTGAGGCTAACCCTATCACCCCTGAGGATTTGCAAACTGACACAGAACTCAAGAACATGTATGAGCAAAAACAAAGGTTTAAATTACACCAAAACCTTTTGATTTATGTTCATGAAAGAACTCCCACCCCTCACTGGGTAGTTCCTAAAGGCCATCGAGGTATGTCCATGCAAGATGCCCACCATGTGCCCTCTAGTGCACACCGTGGCAGTAGACCTACCTATAACACCCTCAAAGAAATAGCTTATTGGCCAAAAATGTGCCGAGACATTGAGAGCTACACCAGAGGATGCTTGAAATGCTGTGAGTTTCAGCCCTCTGAACCCCAACACCGAACACATCTCTGAACCAGAGGCCTTACCTTGCCCTGGTCAGACCTACAAACAGATTGGATAGGACCCATCATAAAATCCTCCAGAGGTAACAAGTACCTCCTAATGGTTACATGCTTGTTCACCAAATGAGTTGAATGCCTCCCTGCAGCAAGTGATACTATGGAAACCATTGCCTTTCTTCTGATTTCTAGGATTTTCACTACATGGGGCTTATTTATGACTGTGGAATCAAACAGAGGAACACACTTCACTGCAGAAGTAATGACCGAAGTATGAAAAACTTTGGGAGTCCAAAGGAAACTCCACATTTCCTATCACCCTCAATTCTCAGGCCAAGTAGAAAGAGCCAGTTGGACCACTGTAAATATTCTGTGAAAGTACATCTCCACTACAGGGACGGACTCGGACATTAAACTTCCTGTTGTACTGATGGCCATTCATGAAACACCTCACCGATCCACAGGTGTCACCCCTTTTGAAATGATAACAAGTAAAAAAATGGTTCTGCCCTTACACCTACTATATCAGGTTGGTGATGTCAGCTTGGTTAGTGCTGTGACCACACATGAACATTTGGCCAATTTGAGACAACACTTACAGGCCACATTCATCTTTACTCAGGATAACCTAGAGAAAAGTGCCAAAGGTAGGAAGGCCTACTATGACCAGAAAACTACCCCACAAGAATATCAAATAGGGGACAGGGTTTTCTACTTCAATTATGCTAAAAGGAAGTTGCCGATCAAAACGTTTGTCCTCAACTGAACAGGCCCTTATGACATCACCAGAAAGCTTTCACCAGTTATTTACCAACTCAAAATTCATACAGGATATGGAAAACTAATCTACAAATGGATTCACATCAATCAGCTGAGAATATATCACCCTCATCAGGAAACTGCAGACACTCCTGGGAGAGAGCAGTCCTTGGCCACATCTTCATAAACCCTGTACATCCATTAGACAAATACTAAATTATAATATAAATAGCTGACGGCATAAATGTAGGTACAGGTAAGATATGGTTATTGTAGTTACGCTTATAGTATGTAGATGGCAAGCATATGACTAAAAATGTCCTTGCACCACCTCTTACAAATGAGACTTCAAGTAACAGCCTGGGTCATCATCCTGCTGCTAGGACTCAGATGGGTTCTACATGCAGTAATAGTCATTCCTGGACCACTGTCCAGCATTATGCTTCGGGATGAAACAGGACTCCTGGTTACTAAATGTAGAGTAGTAACCAAGAAATCTATACTTGCCTTCACCCTCGATATGTCATGTTAAAGCATGTAAAAGTAATGTGGTTAACCGAAAAGGCCCAAAGATGGTTTCAAGAGTATATGCTTCACACTGAAAGAGATATGAAAAATATTTTACTCCAGTTAAAAACTGTCATTGTTTTTCCTGAAGCCCCTGACATATCTACTAGAATAGAAAGAGCTGCCTCCCTATTTTTTTCTGGTTTAAGAGCACTAGGAACCGCTTTTGGACTTGGCGTAACCACCATGAATTCAGTTAAAATTTCCAAAATAAAGGTTACAGTTAAAGAATTGTGCAAAGATATGGGTAACATTAAGGCACAACTCCCTACACAGCAAAAGCTTCTATCAGATATAGGAAGAACTGTGGGAGATACCATAGTTATGGTTAACCTTCATGCAACCCTTCTCAATAATACCATGCAAAAACTCCATAACCTAGCTCAAATTGTGGGTGAAGATCTCACCACTATTCAGCAAATCAGAACAATTGCACAAAAATTGTTGAGAGAAGTAAATAGTGGTGTAGGAGATTTACTGGCAGGAAGAATTCCATGTTATTTAGTGTCCCCAGAATTGATGACTGAAATTTTAAGCATAGCCACGTCAGAGAAGATAGAGCCTCTGCATGTGAGTATCACTCACAGTCTTGGAAGTGCCATTCCTGTTCATGTTAATTTAGAAGAGATGAACATTGCCTTTATATTAAATTTTCCCCTGGCAGAACAACAAAATGTCTACAGAATAAGGGCCATTGTTAATGTGGGTACCAGGCAAGGAGATATTTATGCAAAAATTAACACTCCACCTATAATGGTATACAATGAACTTAATCTGGATTTATATTTAGTCCCAAACTTACAGATGTGTCAAACTACTAAAGAACAACATTGACTGTGTCCCAATAAGCCTTTCCTAAAAGACATCACTGAGGTTCTTTGTGGCCTTAGCAATGCCGATGCCCCAGAAAGGTGTAAGATCGCTTTGACCCATGCAGGTGAAGCTAAGAAAACACATGCTGAAATTGCAGGATCTCAATGGTTAGTTAATACCAATGTTATGGAAGTCACTGTTACTTATAACAGACGTGGTACTACCACTCAACTTACTTTACCCAGCAAGGTACTGTAGTACTCATCTCTGTTCCTGCAGGTGCACATATCCTTTTTGGACATGTTACCTTGTATCCCCTTGATCCAATATCCCATGAAATGGAAATCACTCCCATTTCTGCATTCCGAAGTCATGAGCTTTCTCTAGCTGATGACCTTGAGTGCCTTTTAGATGCTAAAGACCTTCATGAAATTGTGATCACTGTCTCTGAGACTGGCCTGGTTATCTCTGATAAACAGTTCAGTCCTGGAGATAAGGAACAAATTCACAAACCAGTACAGTGGCCTCTCATTATCACATTCCCTTGTGGCTTAAATATTACTGAAGTTCTTGCTTTCCTGTGGATGTTATATTCCACCTGTAAGCAACTTCACACTAATTATGTGAGAATTCAGGGTTTGTATAACCATGCTTTGGGAATCAAAATGAGACCTTATCCCCCACCTAGATCTATTAACAACCAACCCAGCTCTCCAGCCTTAATCCTAATAAATGAAGAGGAAGAATATGCTGATATGGAACCCCTAAGAGAAACACCGTAACCCTATAATCTGGATGACCCACCTTTAGAGAAATAGGAAAGGAGTAAAATGCTCCCTAAAAGAAATTGCTATGGCATCACTTAACTCATTGAGACCTGCAAACACTCAACCCAGATATATGGAATTCACCTCAGCAACAGGAATCAAGGAACAATCTACATTGAACAATATGTTTAAGGCTTGCTAACATCAAGCACATTAAAAATGCCAACAGAATAAATTCATTAGATTCAGACATTGCGCAAAGAGCTGCAGCTTCAGAGGTACTTTAAAATCAGGACACAGCACTTCTTAGGTCACTGAGTCATACCATAAGAAGTGGCCTCACCTCTGAAACCATATAGCCAAATGAAGAACTGGGTCCTCGAAACAGAGAACTACCTGCTACCAACTACCCCAGCACCATAAAACCACAATGAGACAAACTTCACCTCATTTTAAACATGCGCAGTGGAAAGTCTTGTGGTTATAAGTATATTGATTGTAACCTTATGGACAATGTTCAAAAGGACAAATAAGGCAGGTCAATGACAGAGCCCCCGATGAGTCAGAAAACTTATGCATGTATGCAATAAGACTTCCAACCGAAGACAAGCTTCTGTCCAAATATGACTATTCCATCCCAAAACCTCATGCTACTCTTGAGGTAGAATGAAACTTCAGGATATTTCTGAGGAAGTATTCAGCTTACAAAAGGTGCCTCCAAGGACCAGCAATTTGTGATCACCTACTAGCTGCCATCTGAATCTGTGGTTCATCGCTGTGAGAGATCTTACATCTACGCTACTTTTACTGAACTCTAACAACTATCCTTCTGCAGAACTCTGAAGACTTGTGGTGTCTGCCATAAGTAGAGACATTGAAACTTGTACTGACATTGTCATTTTTATGTTTGCTTGCACGTATGTGCAAGAAACATAGTGCCATCATCTGAGTTTTCAGAGGTGTGGCACCTGTCTTCCAGTTCAGTCAGTGTGTTTGCAGGCACGGCCGCAGTTCTCCAATGAATGCTGCAGCTGTTTATGACAGCAGTTGAAAAAGCAGTGGCTGTACAGTTGAAAGGGAGAGCTATGCTTCAATGAGCAACAATAAATTATCACGTGCTCATGCCCGCTTCCCCCACACACACACGCACGCATACTGTGTGCTCATGCTCCCCCCCATGCACACACTGCATAGCCGACAGGGGTGCCCAATCCCCCATCAGCTGTGCTGCGCTCCCCCCCAACAGAGTTCCAGATGCCATGCTGAGAGCCCCCCAGCATGGCAACAGATCATATGGCTGGCGGGGATGCCCAATCCCCATCGACTCCACTGTCCCCCCAAGAAGACTACAAGGGTGCCACACTGGGATCCCACCCCAGCATGGCAACAGATCATATGGCCAAAGGGTGCCCAATCCCTGTTGGCTCACGTCCCCTCCCAAACAGCCTTCCAGCTGCCACACTGGGAGCCCACCCCAGCGTGGCACAAGTCCCGTGTTGTCTAAGTTAAAAAAAGAAACCTGAAAGAAAAACCTTCCTCGCTGACTGTCCTGACCCAATCTCCCCCACCCATGCCCACCCTCTGTGCACCTGCCTCCCCACACCCCTCCTCACCCCATACTTACCTCTGAGCTCGGCGTGATGATCTTCGTGGACCAGGAACATGTCTGCACTCTTCAAAGCCGACTGCGAACTGAGGAAATGCCGGTAAGCTGTATAATGTAATAAATAGGGTTTTTTCAACTTTAGTGCATATTTCGGGCATTTTGGGGAATTTTCCTCACCGAATTTTCAACATGGGGTTTTTCTGACCCCACCTAATGAATTCTGTCACTGTCATGGTGTCAATCGGTCCCGAAAGGTGATTTTGTGGACTTCACAGAACCACCTTTCAGGACCGATTTACAAAATGACAGTGTCACATTTCATCAGGTAGGCCCCCAAAAACCCTATGTTGAAAATTTGGGGAAAAAATTCCCCAAAATGACTGTTTTTCAAGCATGCTTTGCGCTGTTCCTACGCACACTCGTAAGTTTGTGAATTTTCAATATGTTCACTCCAGATTTTCAACATTGCCATTTTACCATACCTCTTATGAGCAGTACAGCTGTCATTTCTCACATCTGACCCAAAATGTGTTTCTGTGCATGTAGTGCACAATGGTGCAGTCGGTGTCCAAAATCAATGTTCAGGACAGATTAAGAAAATCACAGTGACACTGTTCATGAGCAGAGGTTTTAACATGGCTATGTTAAAAATTTGGTGAAAAAATTCCCCAAAATTACTGTTTTACGAGCATGCGTTGTGCTGTTCTTATGCATGCTCATAAGTTGGTGAATTTTCAATATTTTCACTCCAGATTTTCAACATTGCCATTTCACCACACCTCCTTATGAGCAGTACAGCTCTCATTTTTCACATCTCAGCCAAAACGTGTTTCCACTCATGTAGTGTACAATGGCGCAGTCGGTGTGCGAAATCAATGTTGGGGACAGAGTAAATCACAGTGACACTGTTCATGAGCAGAGGTGTTAAAATGGCTATGTTAAAAATTTGATGAAATACGTCCATAAAATGACTGTGTAACAAGCCACCATTGCACAGTTTCCACACACCCTCATAACTTCATGGATTTCTAATATTTTCAGTCCAGATTTTCACCGCTGGCATTTTTTCACACTTCCTTATGAACAGTACAGCTGTCATTTTTCACACCATGGCCAAAATGTGTTTTCGCACTTCCAGCGCAGAAATGCGTGGTGGCTGTGGGAAATCACTATTCAGGATAGATTAAGAAAATCACAGTGACATTGTTCATGAGTGGAGGTTACAAAATTCCTGTGTTGACAATCTGCTGTAAAAATTCCCCAAACTAATTGCATTACGGGTGTGCGTTGCGCATTTTCTATGCACGCTCGTGACTTCACTAGTTTTTTTAATATTTTCACTGCAGAATTTCAACATTGCCATTTTTTGCACCTCCCCATGAACAGTACATCTGTCATTTTTCACATCCTGTTTGAAATATGTTTTTGCACCTGTGGTGCTAAATGGCGTAGTCACTGTGTGAAATCAGCTTTCGGTTAACAAACCGATATTGCCATTGTTCATAAGGTGGGGCTCACAAAAAAAACATGTTGAAAATTTGGAGTGAAAATGCCAACAAATGCCTGGGGCATTAGGGTTTCTGACCATAACGCCCCATTCTGTAGAGATTGAGAGGCATCAGGGGTGTGACTTGGGGTTCTCGCCATAATGCTCATACAATTCCACACCCTGCAGCCAGTGAGAGGCATCGAGGTGTGCCTTGGACTCTTCAGCCCCAAAGTTCACCCCACTCTCCTATACTGGACCCATCTCACCATACTTCCTGATAAAATGGGGTGAGCATAATGGCCGAAGACCCCAAGGCACACAGTGACACTTGTCAGTGTCTGCAGGGTAGGGTATGGTGAAATGATGTGGCTGTTATGCCTGATTACCCAAAGACACACCCCAATGCCTGTCAGTCTCTGCAGGGTGGTGGTGGGGTTGGCTTCAGTTCAATACTTTACTGCCATTCCTATTATGCAGCTCTCTAGCTCCTACACTACCAATGTCAATGCCAGCAAGCAAACATTCGACATTGACAAATGCTTGTTCTATTTTGCAAGCCTCAAGGAGGAAAAGAACTGAGAGAGCCAGGAAGAAATCTTCTTCAGCCAAGATACTTCAAATCTCCAGATGTCAGGGAGATAAACAGACTCTTTGCAAAAGGACTGGTTGAGTATAAACTTTGATTTAAGGTGCTTAAATATGTGTCTTTTGAAGAATCCTGGTTCCATATATACACATAGAAATGCATAGATACACTGCACTGCAGTGAAATATTGGTTACATGCTAGCAAAGATTGTTAGTACCGATGAATTGTGTACTGGGATTAGCCCAGGTTATTCTAGTGAGAATATTACCTCAAAGTGCCTCCAGATAGGGAGTACTAGATCTTATAAGTACGTAGAGAAGATTCTGCAATGATTTAAAGTGCACAAAATAAGACAACAGTCTGAATAAAGTTTTCTAAAAATGTCTTGTACTGTTTAAGTGTTAGAAATATGTTAAATGTTAACTGTGCATTGAAATAAACAGCTTTTAATTGCACTGCATGTCCGAGTGAAATCTGTCATCTCAGGAATTTACCATGAAAACAAGTAGGCATGATTTACTGTGCACCTTTCCTAAAGACAGCCACAGAATTAAATTAATAGTAATTGTGCTTACACCAGTCAAACCAAATGTCTGCCTACTTCCCTTAAAAGTTTGCCACCATCTGAATGAATCAAACACCTGAAGTTTGAGGTGTCCAATTCTTTGGTAGAACCAAACTTGCAGAAATACTCAACTTATAAGGGTTCCTAATGTTTATTTGGGTAGGCTGCTGAATCTGTTTTCTATACCCAAACCTAAGACCAAAGTCCACAAATGTTGACATTTCTACAAGTTTATACAATTTATGTTAAAGGAGTAGTACACCCAGAATTTGTAAAAACATATGCTGTGCAGAGTGTTTTGATTTGTGTGTGAAGTCCTAGTGTGTCCTTCCCTCTGTCTGCTATTAGGAATTGTTCCTAAATTAGCCTGCTAGCTTTATAGTAGTTGTACAACCACTGGGGATCTCCATCTGAGCTAAGTTCATTGCTTTTCTTGTACCTACAATGCATTCTGTCTCATGTGACAGTGATGTTGCCGAGACCATAGATTCAGCACACACATGCCAAATAAACTTAAATATCTTAGAAACTTTACAAGAAAATCAAAAAATGACCAGCAGCAAAGTTGTTTAGGACAAAAATACCTTTACAATGAGGGCAGTCACCAAACTGAACTCTGTGTATTTTTTTAAAATATAACCATCTCTACTGTTATGAACAGTGCTTTCTGCTGAATCTATGGTCTTGGCTACATCACTGTCACATGAGACAGGATGCATTGTAGTAACAATGAATGCAATTAACTTAGCACAGAGATCCACAGAAATCATAAAACTACCATAAAGCAAGCAGGGTAATTTAGGAAAATCTCCTAATAGCAGACAGAGGGAAGGACACACTAGGACTTCACACACAAATCAAAACACTCTGCACAACATGTGTTTTTGCAAATTCTGGATGGACTACTCCTTTAAAAGTAACTTGTGAGAGAGAGTATAGGGTTGCAAAATTTGTGTTAACTTGAGAACGTTTTGAAGAAGTAGTTTAGGTGGCCTGTAACAGAAGACAAATAAAATAGGTTTACAAAACTAGTTTCCATTTAGAGAAAAGTGTTTACAATGGTGTCTATGAACAGACAAAGAAATTAATTTAGGAACAAAATTATCCTAGTGGTAAATAGGTAAACCACACCATTTTTTATTTCTATCTTCTCTTGACAATATCTAGCCTTACAGGGATATGTGCTTATCAACAAGTCCTTCATGGAGCCAGGTTTTGTTTTTTAAAAATAAGTTATGTCCACAAACCAATACCTTCTCCATAATTAAATCCATCTAAATCCTCTGAGCCCTTTACAAAAAAAAAGGGGGTCCTAAATTGTGCAAAGCAGGTGATGATACACAACTTTCTAATTATTATGTTTGTATATGACTTCAGTTGTAGCAGAGCATGCACACAACGAGTTTGGTTATGTAAGACAAAGACATTTTTTCACAGCGATTTTCATGCTTTAAAAATTTTCTTCATGTTGCACTTAGAACATTTTGTGTGACAATTTTTGTTGTTGTTTGTGTTGGACTCAGAAAACTTTCTGCAATGTCTGCATATTTGGTCATGTGTTAAACAAGCTCACGTGCTAGATCTTATCCATGTGGGCTGACTTTAACGTCCATCTTGTTGATTAAATATTCTAATTAAAATACATAGAGCCCAATATTCAAAGGTTAGGGCACCCACTAATAGGGTTTCTGGGTCCACTAATGCAGGTTTGTTTGGGCATTACCAGCCAGCCAATATTCAGAAGCCATGAGAGTGCCCCCACAGGCCCAGCAGTACAAAACCACTAACATACTGTTGCTCCTATGAAAAGGAGAGGGTGCCTTATGCATAACAACACAATGGTAGAGTCAGTTCCACTTGTATGCCATTCAGAAGTATGTCTTTTCTGTTTGTATGCCATTTTTATTTTTATGCTAGGTCTCAAGTTTTGTTTCCTATGCGCTCAGTGCAATTACATTTGGATATATGCTTGTAAAATTTCAGTTGTATACCTTTTTTTCCTTAATATAACTGGCTGATAATGCTTAAAATCTTGTCCTATCAGCTTGTTAGCACCTTGCTTAAGCACAGTACAGTAGGTGTGAACAGAAGCTCTGTGCTCGTAGAATCGCTCTCATGCATAGGTACTAAGCAGCTCTTGATTACTGACTGGATTTACTCAGCTTCCAGAGTGATACTGTGAGTGGGAGACTTTTAAAAGACTATTATAGTACAGACATTTAAAGTTTTAATAAGCTGTAGTGATTTTAGCAGTTTTAGCTGTTCACTTCGATGCATGGTAAACTGGTGTTAATTATTTTACTTTTTAAAACTCAGTACTGTACTGTAGTTTTTATGAAGTTTTTTTAAAACATTTTAAATGTTTTAAATATTAAGTGCAACGGTATGTATAATAAAGCCTCTTTTGCATATTACATGGTTTATGGCATTCTTTTAATGTAGCTCAATATGCACTGAACTAATGGGAAGGCTGTTCCCACTTGTATGGCATTCCACTTGTATGCACAACTCTCCTTGGCCCTGAGCTTGTGCATACAACCAGGACTGACTGTATATTTAAAGGTTTGCAGCAGTGGTAAACAGTTCCCAAAGGAGCCCCCAAGTGCCCCCTTCTAAGGTCCAGAATTCTGCTGCAAATATACCTGGCTGCACCCTAGTCGGGCAAGGTCATTCTAAAATGTGTGGTGACGTTGCAGCTTACAAATCCACTAGGATCCAATGTACAACTGTTCTTGCTGTCTCTTCCTCCTCTTCCTATGATATGATCCTCCTTAAACTCTCCCCTTCCTTTTCTAGTTCTGTCTATATTGCTGGTGTTTACTGTTGCCCTGGTACATCCTCTGTTTTAGTCACTGTGCTCCTTTCCTCTGTCTTTTCTAACTCCCTGAGTGGTGAGCTACTTGTACTTGATGACTTTAATATAAATTGGCTCTCCCCTAATGCAAAACAGTTTTCATAAAATGTGAAGTCACTGCAGTTAACCCAGTTGACTTCTGAACCCATTTGTTTAAATTTGAAATCCTTAAACCATTCTCTGGTAGACTGGGTCCTTGCTTCTCATCCCCACCACGTAGCGGATGCAGGTATTCTTCCTGGTGCACTCAGTGATCATCATAGGGTTTACTGTATGCTCAAGTTATATCGTCCTAAAGCCCCCAATAAATTCATATATCTCAGGTCTTTAAAGCCACTTGACTTGACCGCTCTCCTAGCTGACCTTTGATCAATTGATTGGTCGCCTATCTCTGCAGCCAGTAATATAAATTCTGCCCTACATTACTTTCAGTCTAAATACTTGGCTGTTTAAGATTGTCATGGGTTCCATGATGCCGGTTGGCATTGTGCCATTGGAAAAGTAATGTGTTTTTTGTGAGGGGCTGCACCCCATACACCCCCCTGCATTTTAGTATTCCAACTCCAGGTCAGAGCTGACTCAAGGAGGGGGCACAACACCCAAGGAAGTCATGCCGGTGTCCCAAGTGAACTTCACAGAGATCTGTCATTGCTGTCAATGACATCACTGTAAAGTTTTCGCTGTGACATCAGCACACCATTGTCACATACCCTTGAGAAGTATCAGAGTTTAAAGTTCACATCTTCCCTGGATATCAGCAGAGGTACTTACTTGTCTCCACACCAGAGACTTTGACTGACTTACTTTTAAAATCAATGGCTCCCAATATTCTTTAGCCAACTATAGACACTTACACAATGCCTTTACAAAAGCTGTCAGAGTTGCTAAGTCTGAATATTTTATTTCCACACTCCAAAACAACGTCAATAAAACCTCCAAGTTCTGGAAGGTTATTCATTCCCTTTTCTCCCCTCAGACCCACTCTCCCTATCCTACCCTTAAGACTGGTGACTCCCTTATTTCTGACACATCTGCTGTTGCTGTGCCATTCAACTCATACTTTACTACTGTGCTCTTATTCTGATCCCTTCCTTCACCACCCCTTCCATCCCTCTCTCTGCCTTCCTCTCCTCTCCTCTCCTCTCTCTTTTTCCTTCTCTCCTATCACTCCCCATGTTTCCCTAAAGGCTCTGTTTCTCGTAATCCATTAACAGAAGGTAGTACTGATGGCCTTGGCCCTAAACTTCTCTGTCTCTCAGCACCTGCCATTGCTCTGCCCATTAATCTACAAAATGTTTCCTTTTCTTCTGCTACTGTTCCTGATGTTTGGAACAAGCTGTAGTCATACCTATTCACAAAGGTGCTGACCCCACCTCTCCAGGTAACTTCCTTCCAATATATCTCCTTCCTTTCTTGGCTACATTATAAGAACACATAGTTCTATCTCAGCTCACATTCTTTTTCAACAGCTCCTCCTTTTTCACTCCTTTCCAGTATGGTTTTAGGAAAATCCCACTCCACTTCTACCTCCCTCTTTTAGCCCACTGACTCTGTACTTACAGGCATGGATCAAGGACTGATTACTTCTGCCATATTTGTTGATCTTGCCAAAGCTTTCATCACTGTGGACCATCCTCTCCTTCTGGACAAATGTAAAGCTGCAGACCTCTGACTCTTCTGTCAGTTGGCTTCATTCTTACATACAAGGTAGGACTCAGGCTGTCTGGATAGGAAAATCAATTTCATCTCCCTTTCCCATTAACTCAGGTGTCCCTCAAGGGTCTGTCCTGGGGCCTGATCTGTTTTCCATATTCCTAAATGACCTGCCCAATGTCTGTTCCTCTGCATCCATTCCAAGGTACACCGATGACACAGTTCTTTTTGCATCTGGCTCCTCTCCCCATAGCCTTATCTCCCAGATTCTGTTGGATTTTTGACAACATTTAGCACTGGTTCAAATCTAATCATTTGTCCCTCAATGCCAAAAAAACAGTCTCCATGACTTTTGGCACCCATCACAGGTTGGCCAAACTTATTTCTCTCCCACCCTTGATGGTGCTAAGATTAATGATTTTTTCTCTTTTAAGTACCATGGTGCCTGCCTCGAATGGCATCTTGATTTCTTAGTGCATACTGATGCAATACACTTTATGCTTTACCATAAACCTCATGCATTGTACAGGAATAAAGCAAGTATTCTGCTTCCTGCCCACTGAGACATTGTACAAAAAAAATTATTCTTCCTACCTTTGACTACAGTGACGTAGTCTACAGTGGTGTCCCAAAATTCTCCCTTGCCAGACTGGACCCCCTTTTTCACTCCTTTTGTCATTTTGCTTTAGACTGCCCCCTCATGCTTACCACTGCTCACATTACTCAGTCCTCTCTTCCTCCGCCCCCTCTCTTGATGCTAGGAGCTTTCTCATTGTGTCTCTTTCTTATCCAAATTCTGGTTCAGCACCCTTCCCTCTTATCTCATCTCCCTTCTAGCCTCTCCTTCTTCTTTCCTCTACCCTCTTCACAACATTACTTCCCACTCTTTCTCTATTTTTTCTAGAAAATCTAGTATTGGTCAATCTACTTTTTCTTACCTCTTTCCTAAATTGTGGTCCTCCCTTCCCCTTTTTATTTGATCTACCTCTTTTCCTTTCTCCCTTAAGTCTCTACTCTATGACTTTTCTACTCCTACCTGCAAATGTCTATGACACTCTTCTTATTCTCCTTCTCTAGCCTTGCCCTGTTCATGTTGTTCCTTTATTGTTTTCCCTTCTATACTTATAAGAATGTGTTAGATTTTCTAAATGCACTCATTTATTAATTTGCCTCTAATACTTGTGATTCTGCTTATAATACTATACCACTGTATTTGATTACTTGTATTTTTTAATAATTTTGTTCGACTATTTCCTTTTCTCTTCTCCCCCCGGACACATCTGGAAATGAGCTGCAATAAGCTCAGTATGTACTTCCTTGTTAAACTTTTAAATAAATAAGAGGAACTGTTTACTGCCATTGCAAACCACCTCTTAACTTGGTTAAACCTGCACCTCTACCCCCAAGAAACGGTGGATGTACTGCAGTTGCTCATCCCTGATCCTCTGTACCACATCTAAAGAAATCACTGGTGCCTAGTGGTACCCCCCACCCTCTGATTACCCATGAATGCTGCTTCCAAGCCATCCTTGGTGTCTAGTGGTGCCCCATCCCCTGATCACCCATCAATGCATCTTTCAAGTCAGCTCTGGTGTTTAGCGGTACCTTCACTTGTGATTACCCATTCATGCATCTTTCAAGTCAGCCCTGGTGTCTAGTGGTACCCCCCACAACCGATCACTTATTTATGCGTCTTTCATGTCAGCCCTGGGTCTAGTGGTACCTTCCACCCCTCATTTCCCACTCATGCATCTTTCAAGTCAGCTCTGGTGTGTAGTGGTACCCCCACCACTGTTCACTCATTCATGCTTCTTTCAAGTCAGCTCATTCTGGAGGAGACTCCGCAATAACTGCTGGTGCTGAGCCAGTGCTCAGTAGGATGAGGTAAGCAGCCCCTACTAGCCAAAACAAAAGTCAAAAAGTACTGCGCACACAAAGAAAAAAATGCAACGGATACCAACAATTCTGTTCTGTGTATGTTTTAATAGATAACAAGCACTGGCACTTGCAAACAATCCAGAAATCACAGTTCACCATAAAAAAACAGCAAAAATTCAGGATTAATCCAAACTGCTAGTGCAGAGTAAAGTAACAGCCAAGGAAGACTTGGAAAGAGTCTAAGCACCAAGGCTTTGGCATCAACCGGCACTGCGATTTGCTTTGCCTTTAGCTGTTACTTTACTGTGTACTAGCACTTTGGATTAATACTGGATTTTTGCAGTCTTTTATGGTGTGTTTTGATTCTGGATTGTGTTTCTGCTGTTTTTTTAGGGTGGATTATGATTTTGGATTATGTTAGTGCAGCCAGCATCTGTTATCTATTAAAACATATACACAGAACAGCAATTGTTGGTATCCACTTTGTTTTCCCTTTGAGTGCTCAGCATGTTTTGATTTTTGCTTCCAAGTCAGCCCTGGTGTCTAGTGACTAACTCCCTCCCTCCAATCACCCATTTCAAAACGTTAAATATTCTCTAGTGTCCAGAGGTTCACCATCCTCCCCCCAATTGCTGAATTACACACATGCAAGAAGGCAGTTGTGGTCCAGTGTCACCCATCTAACTTTCCCACTTGCTTCCCACCTTCCCACACCTCTACCCTTTTCACAGGTGGCTGGTGATCCTCCAAGCATGATACAGCAACTGATACTGCCCTCCTCTCACATCCTCGGCTGGCTGATGTATGAGTTGTCAATGAGTCTGTGTACAAATACCATTCTGTAAGCTTCCTTTGTGACTCCAATATTGACATTGCCAGCTGTCGATACAGGCAAGCATATTACGGGTGTTTGAACATACTGGGGATCTGGAGGGAGGAGCACTATGGTCCCAGAGGGTATTTATTCATTAGAAAGAAACAAGACTATACATTTAGGATGGTGATACTGGACATAGTTTCAGTACTTCTAGAAATATATTTTGCGAGTTATTTGATTCATATATGACTAGCTTACCTATTAGATTTGATTAAAGTGTCATTAGTTAATTAGTGGGTAAAATACATAGCACTCACTTCAAGCTATTTAAATTTTCAGTACCTCACACAAAAGGGATGTTAATAAGTATCCAATAACAATGTTTCAGCTTTAATCAGTTAAATACAAATTTGTGTTAATCCAGGGAGTGTTTTGCAGTAGTTAGGACTTCTTTCTTGAAAAGAAAGCATCCCTTTCCTGACTTTCCAATTCATGTGAGTCATCATTTTGTACTAAAAGCAATCAATACTTCAGTCCTAAGAGTCAGGACAGGCTGAGAAAGGCTGTTTCCTAGTACATTATTATAAGAGGAAACAGTGTACTCTAGATATTGGAGCATTGGCTTAACACCCAGAAAATCACAGGTCCAAACACCACTGGAGCCAAAATACCCATAGCATGACCTAGGGAAAGTCACTTAACTTCCCAGTGCTCCAGTCCATGAGCTGCAGAAATGGCTAGAAGCCAAACACCACTGGAAATGAGATGCTGTGTTTCTATTGTATTTTACTGTTTGTTTACCCTGGATAACCAGCATTTCAGCTGGGCTATCCTGGGTAAATTTATGAAATAAATATCTAATCCTAGAAAGCTATTAGATACACCTGTTTTATTTTATTGGTTGTGTTTCAGTTTTAGTTAGAATCTGGGACTGGGAAACATCCAGACCACAAGGGTCACATTCGGGGAGCAATGCCCAAGCCAACAGGTAAACAAGATGAAATATAATAATTAGAAATCAAGTACGAGAAACCTGCAAAATTGTGTGTTTCAGTATGAAAGTCATAAACTGATGTCCTTTGGTCTGTCAGGAAAAAATGTCTGTCGGACTACATTTGCTGAATGGTAGCAGCCCTAATTGACAACTGGTAACTGCTGATTTAGAAATAAAAAAATGCCTAGAAGTTATTTAAAGTATGTGGCAAATAAGCTATAAATATAAGCAAACAAAAAAGGTTTAATTTAATACCTAAGGTACTTTTGCTACCACCTCCCCTTTGTTGTCATATAAACTTTTTTTAAGGAATGAAGAGACTGTTTGCAGTGCTTACTGTTTCTTTGGCCATTACACAGAGCATGGAGAACACTGAATGGGGTAGAGTGGCTGTGACTGGCAGGCTAAGTGAGGTCCGATAAGTACAGAACTGAGGTGTTCTAACACTCCAGCCAGTGCACATTTTTGTTGGATGGGGGGCAGGGCTCAGATGGTACATGTTGAAAACATTTTTAAATGGCATTTTCACATTCACAGTCTAATTATCTGCTGTTTCAATATGGCTAAACAGGACACTGAGAAATGTTGGTCAGCTGCTTAAACCAGTATAAGCAGCACATTAAATATTTCAAGGGATTCCCAGGAACCAATTCATGACTCAGCCTTACTTTTATCCTTAGTCTATTATATTTGGATTCCATCAGATTGGGTTTGTTCTTTTATTTACCGCAGAAGCAATGGCCCCGCAGGGTTGTGTGCTTCTGTAGCAAGAAGTAGTTGTGTCTTTGTGAAATCTTATCAGTTCCAAACCTGGGCACTTTCAAAATAATGCTCAGGCAGCATCTCTTAGATAACAGTAACTGTGACAGCTTCATCTAACTGTTGCTGCTTATGTTACCTTGCACTCCACTACACTTAACCTTTCCCATCCATGCAAGCTTGTTCCCACCTCCACCCTCTTTGCAAGTCACCCCCGTCCCCTACTCTATACCCTCCTGTGCACTTTTCTAACTCTGCTGCTTTGACAAGACCTTCTAGGCTGCATCTTCTCTTGGGTTAACCAGTTATTTATCCTCTGATAAGTTGACATTTATTACAATGTACTGACACTCTTTAAACTGCTTCTACATAGCAACCATTGTAATGTTTAACCTTTGTTTGTTTTGTTACCCTTTGCCGGCAGTATGACACCTTTGTAATCCAAGACTTAATAAATAAATAAAAAAATTCTTGTACTGTGAATCCGAATCTGCAGCTGCAGAATCATTGGCCCCACAGGGAGCAGAGCTTCTGCAGCTGGAAGTACCATTGTAATTTCAAGAAAGGAGAATTCAATGCAAAAAAACTGCATTAATGAACCAGTTAGGGTTCAACTTAAAGCCACAAAAGTAGGGAATGTGGTGTTAGGGTTTCCAACCCTAAGCCCCCAGCAGTAAAAGGACAAGACCATACAAAAAAAACACAGACAGCCATCATTAGGTAAGACAAACAACATACAACCATTTTCAGGTGACACAAAAGACATACATTATCAGGATCCAGCACTTCTGCAGCCACGGATATGCATGCACACATCAACACATACACACCCACTGCTGGCTGCAGATAAAAATCCATGATACTGAAATCACAGCACTACATCTGCATGTACGGTCTCTGCTTTTGCAACCACATGAACATTTGCAGTGTAAGACATACACACCCTCTTCTAGCTGCAGAAGCACAGGCTCCAACTTCTGTCTGCAGAAGCGTAAGCTCGTACAGGGTCTACACTTCTGCAGTAACAGATACACTTGCATAAAGTAAGATGTATACACCCACTTCATTTTAGATAGCCCTAGTACCTTAATGCTATGCAACATGGGGTGAATTTGTAAAAAAGGACATGCCATAACTTTCTCCTTTATGTGCTGCACAAATTAGGAGGTTAAGTCCTGAATAAAACAGGTCTATGCATCCTTGCCAATCCCCAAAAATGCACCTGAAAACATGCTGTCATAGCTTAGTGTTCTTTTCCTGGTTAAAAACAACAAATAAAACAAGAAACAAAAATACTGCAGGTTCCATTCACATTAATAAAATCACACTCTTGTGTCCATAAGGTGGGGTGGTTATGTGGCCATCCTGAAACTTTGAGGGTAAATTTGACCCCAAAAGGCCATATAATGGCCAAAAGTTTAAAACAACTTCACTCTGCAAAGTCTTTTTTGAAATGTTTCACATTATATATTTTTTCACCCACTATTCATACATTGCCCACTCCTCTGCCCATGTCCCAGATAAATTTCACACCACTCCCCATTTAGCCTCACATTGCCACCCACCTCACTCCTCCCCAGTTACTTTGAATATCTGACAGACAAGAGGAGTAATATCTCCAAAAGGGTTATGCAGCATTGGCTGGTTTTATTGTAAAGATTGGTGAGGTGGGGGATACCAGTGGTGGGGTGGGCTCCTGCCACTGGTTTATGTAAATGGGATGACCATTTTTAGGGCTGCAGTGGTCGAAGCCCTGCAGATCTCTTGCTTTCAAAAAAGGACTCCCGCACTCCTTGCATTGCTTGCCAACAGACAGCATGCCAGATATAAACCACAGTCACCTCCATATCTTTGGAGCACTCAACTCACAATGCACTATTTTTGCTTGATCGGCAGTGCTGATTGGGACACTGGGGGATTAGGCACCCCAGTGTCACTCATGTTCTGGAGGTAGGTGTAGGATGGTGAGTACTGAGGGAGGGTTGGGTGGGGATAGCTATAGTTCAATCTGTTTATTTTCAGTGGTCATGGTGGAACACTGCACACTCCTCCATAACAAAGATGGCCACTGCACTCTACTGCACATGTACGACTACTAGTGCATGCACAGAGTACTGTGGTGGCCATCTTGGACACAGCAGAGTGTACAGTGTTCTGCCATGACCACCAAAACAAACATTTTAAACTAAGGATATCCCCCACCTGATCCTCCCCTTCAGCAACCCTCCCAGAAATATATGAGTGACTCTGGGGGTGCCCAATTCCCAGTGTCAGGAAACACATATGTGATACTGGGGTGCTGAACTCTGGTGTGTCCAAATTGGTGCATCCTCTTTTTTATTTTTAAAGATATCCCACCTGACCCTCCCTCTCAGCACCCAGCACCCCACATCCCCCCCACAGAAACATATGAGTGACACTGAGGGTACCCAATTCCCCCAGTGTTGGGAAACATACATGTGACACTGGAGATCCACAATCCCCCAGTGTCAAAATTAGGCATCCTGTATTTTTTAAGCTATTCTCCCCAACTGATCCTCTCTCTCAGCACCCACCACCCCACTCCCCACCCCAAAAGACATACTAGTTACACTGGAGGGTGCCCAAGTTCCCAGTGCAGGAATCCATGCACATTTTTTTAGACCTGTAAACAATAGCCATCAATGTTTTTTGCAGCCGTTAGACTCCCCCCCACCTGACCCTCCCACTCAGCACCCACCACCCAACCCCACAAACCCTTACTTACTGATCAAGAGTACAATGCCATAATCCTCTCTGGACTGCAGACACATTTTCAGTCTTCAAAGCTGATCCACAAACTGAAGAGACAGGTATGCACTTCAATGTATTTCAATGGGGTTTTGAACTTAGTGGCATAACTTGGGCATTTTTGCATATTTGGACCCCACCTCATGAGCAATTGCACTTACATTAGGCAAATAATTCCTGAAAGGTGATTTTGTGGTCCTTGTATGAAATCACCTTTCGGGCAGGAGCTGAACATTTTCTCTGCCCTTTTTCATGAGGTGGGGTCATAAAAAGGCTATGTTGAAAATTTGGTGCAAAAATATTAAAAAACAACAAAATTTAGTTGGCCCAGTGGTGCTGAGGGTTGAGGCACTGGATGCCACACCTCGTGCTGTGCTGCAACCTGGGTTTGGGAATGGACTTGGGTCTTCGGTGGTCGGCAGGGGAGGGAGAGGATGGAGCATTCCATGACAGCTCTCCTCTCTCTGGCAGGGGCAAAGGGGGTCATGTTTCTCTGCAGCAGTACCTGACAGAAGTCGGGGCACTACAGGAGTGGCACACAGAAGGGGACTGGAGTGCGGCAGACGTTGGTACGCATGTGTGCTGTTGTCATTGCATGTCTGGCTCCAGAAGGGAGTAAAACCAGGCAGAAAATAACACAGTGGTCATGGCAGCAGATGGCTGTGCACCATGCCCCCAAGACCTAGAGAGGTGCACTCTCCCTAAGTATCGGATCTGGGTCCCCATGGGGGGGCATTGTGCATGCCAGCCTGTGTGGAGGAAAGAAGTCACTGACCAGACCCAGGTCCGGGGTGTGTGGGTGCCTGTGGCCAGATGACCTGCCAGCCCACTCTGCAGAGGAGGAAGAAAAAGAATGTAAAAAAAATAAATAAAAGTTATGAGCCTGCACTGAATTTTGCAAAAGCAGGCTCATAACTTTGGTAATTTCCAATATGTTTACCCCAAATTTAAAACATAGCCGTATCTTCACATCACTTCATAAATGTGACAGCTGTCATTTTTCAAATTCTTGCCAAAATTTTTTTTTCACATCCCAAAAGGTGATTTTGAGGTCCCTGCATGAAATTGCCTTTCAAGCAGGAGTTGAAAATGTTAGTTTGAACTCGGTGGTAAGGAAAATGATGGAATCACTTCTGAAAGAAACACTTGTTGAGTACCTAGAGGCCAGCAGTGTACAGGGCCCAAGGCAGCATGGATTCACAACAGGAAGGTCATGTCAGATGAATCTTATAGATTTCTTTGACTGGTTGACGAAAGTAGTAGACCAGAGAGGGGCTGTGGATATGGCCTACTTAGACTTTAGCAAGGCATTTGACACACTCCCACACAAAAGATTAATAAACAAGTTAGCCAGCCTAGGAGTAGGTCCCAGGGTGGTAGCCTGGGTAACAAATTGACTGGACAATAGGACACAGAGGGTACTAGTAAACGGAGTACACTCTGAAGAAAGGGTGGATACTAGTGTGGTACCGCAGGGTTCAGTACTGGGACTGGTCCTCTTTAATATCTTTATAGGAGACATTGCAGAGAGTCTGGAAGGAAAAATATGCTTCTTTGAAGATGACTCAAAGTTCTGCAACTGGCTGATACACAAGGGAGGGTGGAAAGGATGAGAAGAGACTTGCCAATGTTGGAGGAATGGTCAAAAGTATGGCAGCTTAGATTCAATGCAAAGAAGTGCAAAGTAATACACCTGGAAAACAAAAACGTAAGGGAAGAGCGTGCAATGGGGGGCAGGTACTAGCAACAACAAAAATGGAAAGGGACCTGGGGTAGTCATATCAGATGACCTTAAGGTAGGCAAGCAATGTAAGAAGGCAATAAGAAGGGCTGGAGGCATACTTGGATGGATAGGGAGAGGCATCATCAATAGAAAATAGGAATTTGTTATCCCTCTGTAGAGGCAGTTAGTGAAACCCCATGTGAAGTACTGCATGCAATTCTGGAAACTCCATCTCCACAAGGACATTGACAGGATGGAGGAAGTCAAGAAGAGGGCTACTAAAATGGTGCAGGGTCTGCAACAGAAGACATATGAAGAGAGACTAAAAGAGCTTAATATGTATACCCTTGAGGAAAGGAGGAAGAGGGTGGACATGATAGAAACTTTCAAGTACCTCAAGGGGATCAACAAAGTCCAAGAGGAGAGCATCTTTCAGAAAAAGAGATGTGCAAGAACAAGGGGGCACAATTTGAAGACAAAGGGAGGACAGCTCAGGGGCAATGTGAGGAAAAATTTTCTTCATGGAGAGGGCGGTGGACACGTGGAAGCACCTTCCTGAGGAGGTTGTAGGGTCAAAACCAGTGGGGGAATTCAAGAATGCATGGGACAGACATAAGGTAATTATAGTGGAGGGGGGAGGAAGTAGGCTGTTGGCTAACTAGAATCTGCCTCTTATACAATATTGTAGGTAGAAGTGAGCAGACTAGGTGGGCCAAGCGGTCCTTATCTGCCTTCAAAGTCTATGTTTCTATGTTTCTGTGCCCTTGTTCATAAGAAGGGATCATAGGAAGGCTATGTTGAAAATCTGGTGTAAAAATATTTACAAACAACAAAGTTATGAGCCTTTGTTCCAGATTCCATTCCCCCATAAAAGAGATACACACTCAATATTGCAGATTTGGCTGATCAGTCGGCAAAACCTTTTACTACTCCACACATGAAGTACAACTATATATACATATACAATATTGAGTTCCTTTTAAAATTTTCTCTCATGTCCACATTTTTCATTCAAATCCTACTCCATTTTAACGATCATTGTCTTCCTTTCTTTTAGTTATGTTTTGATTTCTTTCTCTTGTTTTCTTCCCGGGGCATCGAAACCCGAGGGGGTCTTGTTCCACTCCTTTTTCCCAAGTGTGAACCCAAGCTGGTCTTATAATTTCCTTCTTTTCTTAGAAGGTCCAATTCCTGCTCCCCCTTTCTTGTCCACTTACCAGGGTGTCTAGACCCCTTCACCTTTTTCCGACTTTTGTTCCCACTTTATGTTTCTCCCCTAACCCCCCTCCCCATGTTTCCTCCCTTTTCCTTATCAAATATTTTCTTCCTACTTTCCTTCCTCCTTTCCATTCCCCAGGGTGGTGGGTGGGTTTCAAATTACTCACCAAAACCTAGCAGAAAGTGGCAGAGCCCTTCTGTGCTGGCCTTCTTAAACCCTCTTTTGCTCCACCCTTCCCTTTGTCCCTTTTGCCCTCCTATTCGCCTATTCCTACCTCCCACACCTGATGTCACTATAGTGACTTCATGGGGTCCATCCCCTCCTCTAACCTCACTATCTCCCTCCTTGCCCTCCCTTTTCCTTCTCAAGACCACCCCTCCCCTCCCCTCACCTGTTGCTACTCAGGTCTCTTTCAGGGTCAAAATGGCCTGGAACAATGGGGTTGCCTCTTATGGCAACCCATCTTGTTCCAGATCCCATTCCCCTATAAAAGAGATACACAATCAATATTGTAGGTTTGGCTGCACAGTCAGCAAAACCTTCTATTACTCCACACATGAAGTACAACAATATACACATATACAATATTGAGTTCCTTTTAAAATTTTCTCTCATGTCCACATTTTTCATTCAAATCCTACTCCATTTTAATGATCATTGTCTTCCCTTTCTTCTAGTTGTGTTTTGATTTCTTTCACTTCTTTTCTCCCCCGGGAGTCAAAACTCAAGGAAGTCTTGTTCCATTCCTTTTTCCTGGGTGTAAACCCGAGCTGGTCTTATAATTTTCTTCTTTTCTGGGCAGGTCCAATTCCTGCTCACCCTTTCTTGTTCACTCACCAGGGTGTCCATACCCTTCACCTTTTTCCAATTTTTGTTCCCACTTTATGTTTCTCCCCTAACCCCCCTCCCCATTTTTCCTCCCTTTTCCTTATCAAATATTTTCTTCCTACCTTCCACTAGCTTGCCTACAGCTTGCATTAGATGGCAAGCTTCCCCATATTCTCCTTTGACCTATTAGTTTCTCTTTTCTAACCACTGATCTGTACCCCTGCCTAGTTCAGTGATAAATATGTGATTCCCCATCAGGGATAAGTGCACCCCATCCACCCGGTATAGTCCGGGTATCCTCTCCTCCACCTCATCATGTCTTATGGCAGCTCCTCTATTCTCTAGCATGATCCTTTCCACTCTACTGTTCATCTGCCTCCTCACCTTTGCTATGGCCTTATGTTGTCTAGCTTGTCTCCACACCCTACGTGGTATCATTTCAGACCACATAACTGTTGTACCCGGCCACCATGTCTTCATGACCTTGACATCCCTCTGTATGTTGTTAAAAATATCTAACCACAGGCCATGCCCTAAGTCATTACCGCCCAGATGTATTATGAGGAGGTCTGAGTCCTTGTTGTTCCTCCTCATCTCTAGCAGTAAAGGAAGGAGCTGCCCCCATCGCATTCCTCATATTCCTTTCCAATTGATCCTTATTGCATTGTGGTCAAAACCCAGCTGCTTTCCACCTGGCTTCTGTGCTGCCTCCCTTTCCACCCAATAAATGTGTGAGTGTCCCACCATCCAAATGTCCTTCTTTTGCCATGTATCTACAACACACAATGAGAAAAATGAGGGCAGAAAATGTCTATTTTTTTTTTTTTACTTACCCCCCCATACCTTTCTCATTTGATCTTTCCTGTAGGGAAGAAAGAAAATTCGACAAAGTTAATGTACTGCATTTCTGATGTATTTTTTATAGCAATCTGATGACCACCACCCTATGGCTTTTATGTCCTTCTTGACCATACCCCGTGATGCCACCTCTGACGTTGCCCTGATCCGAAAGGAGTGAGACGAGAACCTGTCCGGGTTCTCTTCTAGTTCTTTAACGCTCTGCTTCAAAACCCCTGAGACTTGACTCCCTTTTACCTCTTTCCCATTCACAAGTATGAAAAACAGACCCCCTTTTTTTGGTCTAATTCTCTGGTATTCTCGAATCAGCCAGCAGGGGCACAGGTCCAGGTTTTCATTGGGCTCTATACTTACTCTGCAGCCCCTTCCCATCTGGTCCATCTTTGAGCTTGATATCTTGAGGGTAAGACCCTCTCTTTCCCACCATATATCCTGCATTTGTAAACCCTTTTCTATAGAGGGTGTTGCTGGCCCCACTGTTTCTGACACTCAGAATACTCCCTTATGTAGCACCGCAAGCAATGCTTTGAATAGCATTACTTCATACGGGGTGTAGCAAATTTCTGACAATGTTGCCATTATCCTTTCTAGCAAGTGCTCTGAGATTGGCTCTCTTCTATCCCTCCCCCTCCCTTTTACCCTCTGCCACCCCATCATCATTCTTCTCACCAGAGTACTTTTGCAGGGTTCTCTCCAACCCTTCATCTGGCACACCCATCCAATTGCCGCTAGATGCACTCCCATGGTGGCAAAAGCTGACCCTTGCTGCCAGCTCACCACCACAAACCTCCCTACCTGTTCCTCTGTGACTGCCCCACTTACCTCCATGGCATGGTGTGCTCTGAAAACTTGGAAAACTCTCCATGAGCTTTTTTAAGCTTTTAGAGCGTTGCCTGCCCATGAGCTTCGAAAGAGGTACACTGCTCCATCCAACCAATCTCCCATAGCTCCTCTGGGATCTTCACTCCCTTTGGATCTGCGTTGGGCGCTAGTGCCCAAAACCTCTCCATCTGCAATCGGGAAAGGCTGTCAGCTATGGAGTTCTTCTCCCCCGCAAAGTGCCTAGCCCTAAAACTCAAATTGCGCATCAGCCCCTGTAGCACTAGCTGACATAGAATGCGGAGCACCAAACCTGATTTCGACACTCTGTTGTTTAACATGTCAACTACTGCCCTGTTCTCATACAAAAATGTGACCTGCTGGTTCTGTAACCATTTTCCCCACATCTTCGTTACTGCCCAAATTGGGAATATCTCCAAAAATGTAATATCTTTTGTCAACCTCTCTCAATCCACTCTTGGGGCTAGGGTTCCGCTACCCATTTTCCCCGGAAATAAGCACCCACCCCATACCCTCCTGAGGCATCTGTGTAAAGTTCCAGATCCGTATTGTATAGCCATTCCTCCTGCCAAATGGCTATCCCTTTGTATGTATTTATGAATTCCTCCCAGACTTTCAGATCATCCTTGAGCCATCTCCCCAGGCCGACCCATTGATACAGCTTTGATCCACCCGCCATAGCCCTTGCCAGACGTCATGTAAACGCACGTCCTGGCACAAATCTACAAGCGAAATTCAAATGACCCATTAATTGCTGGCTAATGATTAACGGCACCCTCTTTCTTTTGCTGACCTCTAACAACATTCTCCTCAGCTTGATTACCTTTTGGCTCGGCAGGCAGAACAACCCTCACTCTGCATCCACTTCTATACCCAGGAATTCCAAGCACCTGCTGGACCCTTCTGTCTTTTCTGCTGCTAAGAGCACTCCCAGCTCCCCACACAGCTCTTGAAAATCATCCAGCATCACCTGTACTCCCTTTTCACCCTCGCCTATAAACAGAAAATCATCCAAGTAATGGACTACGGTATCGTGCCCATAAATGTCCTTAAATACCCACTGCAGCCATGTGCTGAACTTTTCAAAAGTGGAGCACGTTACTGAACACCCCATCAGCATGACTTTGTCAAAATAATACTCTCCATTGATCTGTAAATCTAACAACTCCCAATCCTCCCTCCATACTGGTAGTAGCTGGAAAGCAGATTTGATGTCAGTCTTTGCCAGCCATGCCGTACACCTTGCCCTGATGATGTCCACCGCATTCTCTAGGGTCCCATAAGACACCCTACTATCCTCCTCTGATATAAAATTGCTGACTGACTCTTTTTCCAGATGAATAGGTGGTGTATCACCCGATATTTCCTTACTTGTTTCTTGGGCACTAGGCCCAGCGGAGATACCCGTAGGTGCGGGAAGGGAGGCTCCTTGAAAGGGTCTTCTATCCTACCTGCCTCTTTTTCTTTACCAATCTTCCTTTTTAGCATTGTTTATCCCTTTATTGAATTAAAATTTTTTGCCTATGTCCCAAATCTCCCTCCCTGGTAATGTAAACTAAAACCTTTCTGAAAATCCTCTATTAATTCCAAACAGTCCTTTTCATCCGGGTACCCCTTCATCCACTGTTCTACTATTCCGCCTCTGATTGGGGTTTTGGCCAGTGGAAAGTGACTCCCCCTACTTTCTTCCTTGGTGGTATCCTCTCCCACCCGCGTACCCTCTTCCTCTTCCTGCGTTATCTCCATGAGTCCCTCTCTGGCCTCCCCGAAAGGAATAGCTTCCTTGTCCTCCTCCTGAGCTGGCCTCTCTATATGACCTACATCGAGAGGCTGGGTGATCCCCCCACATTTTGAACAGGCATGTCTGAATCTGCAGTGTGGAAGGGAGCAGTGTGCCCTGTTGTACCCCCAACAACATTTTTGATATCGCACCCCTCCCTTCTGCCTCTTACCTTCAGCTCCACCTGCTACTGTCACGGTTTCCCACCATAGGTAGTTGCACCTGGAATCCCATCGACAGTCCTCCCCATAATTAGCCATTCGGGTCCTGAACTTCTCATCATACTGTAACCAATTTCTGCCCCCCATCATCATATAAGCATTTCTTATAATCAACGACTAAGCTAACAAGGGTATCCCCAATTCTGACTTCTTCTCTTGTGCTATCGCTCTGTAATATGTGAAACCCAGGGTCCATGCTGCCCATGATTTTCCTTTGTATGTGGTCTCTTTCTGCTTTTCTCCCTTTTTAACCAGTACCACCACTGCTGCTAATTCTCTTTTGCTAAAATTCTCTTTTTCTTTCTACTGCTCCGATGTTTTCTTATCCACCAAGGCAAAAATATTAACAAACTCCCCCTTCCAGATATTTTCTTTCATTGCCATTGGAACATGATCCCCTATCTGCACCCCCTTCTCTATTTTCTCTGTTCTGTCTTTTCCTTCTCTCCCCTGTCCATCTGTTTCCCATCCTTCTTACTTTTTTCCAAATCATTCAGCACATTTTGTAACTTCTTAATACCATTGCCCCCCCCCATACCCATCAACAATTGCTCCACATATTTCTTCATACTACTCTCTAATGTCAACACCGTACCTGGTTCTCCATGTGATTCCTTTGCTGGTCCACTTGCAGTCTTGTCTCCTGGCTCCTCCATTTTGAGGTCAAAGTTGGGACCTGCAGGTTATTACAATTCCTAGGTTTGGTTGTCCCCGCCTGGCTGTGGTATCAAGGGCTGGACTGGATTAGGTACAGGAATGCTGGACACCAGTCCCTGGTGTGGCCTAATCTCCTGCCTTGGATTGTGCTCAGGTTCAGGAATTACCCCCCCAAACTAGGAGCAGGTACTGGGTCGGGGATCTCATGGGTTGTTGGCTGCCACCCTAGAGAACTTGTTCTATGGCGTTTTGGCACCGGGACCCCAGTTCCCTTCCCTTTTTCTCCTGCCCCTTCCCTCTGACTCTCTCCTTTCTTGCTGGCACTTCCCCCCTCTCTAGGTCTTCCACTGTATCCAGGACCTTGTGGGCCCTGTCCACCAGCTCCATAATCATTTTCATGGCATCAGCTTTCATCAACCTGGATCCACATTGTCCATTCTGTTCCTTTTCTACCTGCTCACAACAAAATATCACATTATTAGTTGCTTAGCCTGGAGTCACATGTGTATTAATTTGACTTGTCGATGCCTATGCCCCTATCCCATGATGAAGCAGGTGTTGGATCTTCCACTTTATTGTATATATATATATTTTTTTTTTTTTGCATCTAAAACACCACTTAAAGAACACCCCTCCTGCCAATCATTGCAACCCATGCACTGGTTCATGCTACCCCAAATGGCAGCCCTTGCTTGCTTCATTAGATGGCTACTGCTCCATGTGCTCCTGCAAAAAAAGGGGGGGCAGGCCCCAACCTAGTTGCAAGCTACTTGTTGTGGAGGCTGGTGCACAAGATGGTCTGATCCCTTGCCAGAAACTGCTTCACAAACTTCATATGCCAAGAGTACTGGATTTTGGAAAAATTTGTTTTGTTAGCCTAAGCATTGGAGACTCCTATCGCACCCTATTCATTTTGTGCCTTAGGGGGGAGTTTTACAGACAAGATTTGCCTGTGTAAGTTGTAGGGATTCTGATGTCCCTCTCAGTTGAGCTCCCTGCCATCCACTGACAACCCCCCCCGCCCCCGAACCATCACGCGTTTTCTTTTTCCTTTTTCATGTAAAAAAACCCATTAAATTATCTGCATTTTTTCTTTAAAATTTGTCCGCTTCATTTGCTTAGCCGCCAGTCTCCCCTCACTCAAAAACTGTCCTCTCCCCATTTCTGGAGGCCATGCCCTTCATGCTTGCATCACTCCCTTTGTACTACTCGCATTCTAGCGCTCCAACGTGGTCAGCCGACAACGCCGGATGGGATCTCCTCGTCGCGTTCACCTTTTCACCCATTCCTTATGTTTTATTCATTTTCCTAGCCCTTACTGCTCGTTATACTGTCCTTTTGGTGCAGAGAACAGCTTCACCCATGAGGATGGTCCTCCCCCTCGGCGCTGACCCTGCTTTTACCTGCCCACATGGCTCCAACAATGGCAACTCTCCATCTTTTTGCCCTCGCTCACCAGCTGGCTACAGTGTCTACCCTTGCTCCCTTTAGCATGCCCGCTTTGATCGCTACTTCAGCGCTGCCCTTGGCTCTTGCAGCCACCCTTTTTGCCTCACTAGCAGCTGATCTGTCAATCACAATGACTGCTCTTACTCCCAACTCATTATTAAACCATGTAAACACTTTCTGACTGCTTCTTGCCATGCAGTCCTGTACCACACACTCCTCGCTCAACCCATGTGCACAACTCTCTCTCGCTCCCTTTTCAAACTCCTGCATTTTCTCCCAAATTAGCCAAACAAATTGTGCTCGAACTACTCTGTATTTGCATGCATAGCCCTGCATATTTGTACATTCACCATGTCCTTTATTACTTGTTCTTATGGCTATTTCTGCCTTTCCAGTCTACCTCAGTAATTACTCAGCATTTCTACTAAAGCCAAAATATATATCTTTTTTTGACTTTACCCTGTAATCAGACTTCTTAACACTCTTTTAAAAGTAATAAATTCTCCTTTTTTACCTTCCCTTCTTTTCCAGGAACTTCTGACTGATGTGCTAGGCTTGCTTTCAAATCACTCACCAAAACCTAGCAGAAAGTGGAAGAGTCCCTCTGTGCTGGCCTTCTTAAACCCTCTTTTGCTTCGCCCTTCCCTTTGTCCCTTTTGCCCTCCTATTCGCCCATTCCCACCTCCCACACGTGATGTCACTATAGTGACCTCATGGGGTCTGTTCCCCTCCTCTGACCTCACTACCTTCCTCCCTTGCCCTCCCCCTTTTCCTTCTCAAGACCCCCACCCCCACATGTTGCTACTCGGGCCTCTCTCAGGGTCAAAATGGCCTGGAACAATGGGGGTTGCCTCTTATGGCAACCCATCTTATTGAATGTTGTGAAAGCAGGCTTGTAACTTTGGTAATTGTCAATATTATTACCCTAAATTTACAATATAGCCATTTCTTTACAGCACTTCATGAATGTGACAAATGTTATTTTTCGACTCTGGCCTAAAATCTTTTTTGGGTCCTAAAAGTTAATTTTGCAGTCCCTGCATGAAATCATCTTTCAAGCAGGAGTTTAACATTTGCTCTGCCCTTCTTCATGAAGCGGGGTCATAACAAGTCTATGTTGAAAATTTGGTGTAAAGATATTACAAAACAACAAATTTATGAGCCTACATTACGTTTTCCTAATTCGTGCTCTTAACATTGGTAATTTTCAATATTTTTATCCAAATTCCTCCCGTGCAGCACTATCAGATCTGGCAAGAGTTTGTTAATACTTGAAGCTGCTTTTTAAGTCATGAAATCAGGTCCCTCTCACATAACTGATATATACAGTATCAGTTTTGTAACATTACAGTCATCCTTAGAATATTCAAAAATGTTTTGCACATATGCCAAAAATTCCACTTTATGTTCTGAATAAAAACTATGCATTTTCCAGTAAAACCACCTACAAAATAATTATCCTTGGGCCAAACTGTAAATTTAAGATTTCAACTCCTACTGCTTTTGTGCTGCTGGTAAGCAAAAAGAATGGTCTACATTTCCATATTGCTAAGGGTTTTCGACCTTCTAAACATTGAAAATGGCTGAACTAACTGTTACCAAATGTACAGTACCTTGATATCCTGACTGTCTCCATGCATGTCAAATTCAGGATAATTATTCCGTGGATTGCTGCATTTATAAGATGCACAAATTGAGGTTTATCATTAAACTGCCTACTCGGCTTCAATATATAGGCCCTACCATGCCTGTATAATTAATTATAGGGACACAGAAGTGCCCCTATGGTTAGAATTACAAATGCTGTTCCATGTTTAACCCTGAATTTTTTACTCTAATAACATAACAGGTTCTAGACGCATTAAACTGAAATTTGACATACACATTCTGGTGCTCAACATCAAAAGATTCTGAGAACTTGAAAACTATCTATTTAGTCATTTAACAGTTCTAGAAGGTTGAAAATATGTAAAAACAGCCAATTTAATGCTCTTTGCATGCCTATAACTCACCAAAGTCTGACAATTTAAACCTGAAGCTACCTGGTTTAATACAATTTGACTCAAGGAAATGCCCTTGATAGGTGGGTTTACTGAAAAAGATATTGCTGCTAAGTTATAAAGAAAATAAAATTCCATTTTAGCACAAGTGCAAACCACTTTTCAATATTCTTTTCATAAGGCGCTTTTCACATTAGCAGTAGCTTCTGCTTTTATGACTTGAATATCATTAATGTAACATATTTTCATGGCTTTCAGTGGTCATGAAAATTGCCAGTTGTCCATAGTTACTGGCTAATGAGAGCCAATTTCCTCCACTGCAACTGCCTCCCTCAAAGTTACTTTGCTGATTGGGAGCCCATCTCCATCCCCGCCACTGGCAACCCCCTCCCCACCGGTGACAGGTGCCCAACCCCACCCCCTGTATCACCCCATCCTAATTGCCTGATCTGTAATCAGACTACAAGAAGATGTCCAATCCTGCTGCCAGCACATCCCACCCAACCACCAGATCACTCTTATTAAGCCAGCAGTGGGTGTCCAACCCCGCCACAAGTACCTTCTCTCTGACTTCTCCCACATCTCCTGCCCTAGCTCTCTAATTAAACCAGTAGTGTGTGCATACTCCACAACCATTACCCCCCACCTGCCTCATCTTTTTAATTAAACCAGCAGTGGGTTCCCAACCCCACTACTGTTAACCCCCCCCATCTGCCCTATCTAACTAAACAACTGGTGGGAGCTCAACACCACAACCAGCACCAAGATCTCTGATTAGACAGGTAATGGATGCCCTAACCCATTGCCACTTCACCTCCCCCTGCTCACCCAGTCTATCCAATTGAATTGATGAGATGGCAGGTGACCAATACAACTGTCACTACCCTTTCTCCCACTCACCCACCTAATTTCTCTCATTAAACTGGCAATGGTTGCCAAACATGCCCGACACTAATACTCCCCACCTCCACTCCTTCCTCATAGTCCTCAATGTCTTTCAATGTGCTTCTCAATAGAATAAGAGAACTGGTAAAAACCCTGTGTTCCAGGATGTCTGTATTGCATTTTTTATGTTACTTGTAAGTTTGCCATTTTTGACCATTTGGGGCCTACAGTTTCAAGGTAGCCAGACAGCCACCCAATACAATTACATAAGTGGAACCTTGTAAATCCAACATGAAAAAAATTTTTTGCTGTTCTATAATTGCTGTATGTTTACTTGTATGTACTTATCCCATTCCCTCTACCCCCAGGACGCACCTGGAATTGAGCAGTAGTCTGCTCAGTATGTCTTTCCTGGTAAAACTTTTAAATAAATAAATAAAATAAATAAATAACAATGAAATCTCTGTATTTTTTTTGGGGGGGGGCAAGCCTGCAAAACACATTTTAGGCCAGATTTACAAGGTGCCACTCATATGTTCATGATGTGGGGTTGTGACCTGGCCACTCTGAAACTATAATCCCAAAATGGCCAAAACTGGACACAAGTTATGATCAAAACAAAAAAATGGAAAATAAAGTTAGTCCACGTGCATGCACAGAACACCTATTTTGAGACTATACTTTTTTTTTTGTTTTCGCTTGTAACTTTGCAATTTTTTACCATTTTGGTCCCAAATGCTCAAAGTGGGCAAGTTGCCACTTCACCTCAAAAGCATAAAAGTGATACCTTGTAAATTCAACCCGAAATGTGTTTTGGGGATCAACCCCCCCAAAATAAAGTTTGGATCACATTTATAAGATGCAACTTATGTGATCACGAGGTGGCATGGCAATGTGGGCACCCTGAAAATCTGGGCCTAAATTTTATTTATGATTTATTTATTTATTTCAGAAGTTTTACAAGTAAGGACTGAAGTCAGGTGTGGTACCGCAGGACTGGAGAACAGCACATGTGGTGCCACTCCTCAAAAGTGGTCCCAAGAATTACCTAGGGAATTACAGACCAGTTAGTCTGATCTCAATCGTGTGCAAGCTCATGGAGACCATACAGTACTTAATGAAAGGTTGGTAGACTATCTAAAGAAGCATGGTCTCCAGGATGCAAGGCATCATGGGTTCATGGGGGGGGGTTCATGTCAAATGCATCTAATTGACTTCTTTGACTGGTTCACTAAGACAGTAGACAGGGACCAAGCAGTCGACATCCACTATCTGGATTTCAGCAAGGTCTTTGACTCTGTGCCCCACAAAAGGTTGATCAGAAAGTTGATGGATCTCAGGGTTGGGGAGAAGATGACTAGATGCGTGGAAAACTGACTGAAGGCCAGAACCCAGAGGGTGGCTCTGGGGGAGAGTTATCTGGCACCAGAGAGGTCACAATTGGGGTCCCGAAGGGCTCAGTGATGGTGCTGGTGTTATTCAATGTCTTCATCAATGACACTGGGGATGGCATTAAGGGTAAAATATGCCTATTTGAATGACACCAAGCACTGTGAGAAAGTGGACACAGATGAAGAGATAGAGGAACTACAGGATAATCTGGAAAGGCAGGGGAGGTGGTCTGGGATCTGGCAGCTTGACTGTAATGCCAAGTCATGCAAAGTTATGCACATTGGAGTCAAAGATCCATGGATTGAATACTTCCTTGGGTGGAGTCCAGGTGTCTGAATCAAAGGAGGAGAAGGACATTGGCATGATAATCACTAGTGACCTGAAGCACTCCACACAGTGTAAGAAAGCAGTAGCAATGGCAAAAAAGATGCTGGGATGCATAGCTAATGGGATTAGTTATGGGAGACAGGAGGTTATACTGCCCTTGTACAGGTCACTGGTGATGCTACAGCTGTAGTATGGAGATCAGTACTATTGTCTACACTTTAAAAAAGGACATTAATCTACTGGAGAAGGTCCAGAAGAAGGCTACAAAGATGATAGCTGGTCAGCAGGGTATGACATACGAGGAGCGGTTGAAGGCACTGAACATGTATTCCATAGAGGACAGAAGAGGGGGGATATGGATACATAAGGTGGATAAGCTGGGTCTCTTTAAGCTAAGTGCATAAAACTGGTGATCGTTCCCCACAGGGTAACTATAAGTCTATATCCATTCTCCCTCCACTCTCCAAGGTGCTTGAGCAAATTGTTACCAACTAACCTGGTGCTTATCTGGACACATACTCCATCCAGTGCCCACAACAACAGGGCTTTAGAAAGGGGCGCAGTACTACCACAGTATTATTAGGAGGCAGTATAGCACAGTGGTTTAAGGCTCTGAGCTGCAAATCTGGTGACATCCAGCAGACCAGACCTGGGTTTGAATCCCACAGCTTCCACATGCATACTGTGTGACCCTGAGCAAGTCAGTTAACTTCCTTGTGTTCCCAGGTCGCTCCTGTAAAAAAGCTTTCAGCTTAGTATGCTACTCCTGGTTAAACAACTAAATAAATTAAAAAAAAAAGAATTCACAAGCTTCATACAGCAGGTAATCGATCAAGGCAAGATTGTAGGTGCAGCCTTTGTTGACCTAACATAAGCTTTTGACACAATGAATCACACACTGTTGCTTGGCCAATTCTCTAAAACTGGTGTTGCCCTAAACACCCTGAAATGGTTCAGAAGCTGCCTCAGTGATAGACTGCAGAGGGTGAGGATATCAAATGTAGTTTCGGAGCAGAGTGCTCTCCAATCAGTGGTACCTCAAGGCTCAATCCTGGGTCCCTTTTTGTTCATCATTTTCCCGAACGACCTTTCAGCTGTCTGCAACCAGCATACTCTCCTCTACGCAGATGACGCAGTCATCTTTACTAGCCACCTAGATCCCAACGCTCTTGAAAACTGTCTTCAACAAGGCTTCACAGAAGCAGAGAGATGGATTAATAATCACAAACTAGTGCTAAACTACAAAAAAAGCTAAAGTCCAACTGTTTTCATCCTCTCAGAATAAGTTTAAGGCCCATCAACTCATTATCACCAACAACCACAGAGACGCTCTTGAACAAACTCAGCTTTTCAAATACCTAGGTCTAACCCTGGATGGTCACCTTACCTTTGTGCCACACATTGAAAATGTTGCCAGAGATGTTAATACCAGAGTTGGGCTCCTCTTCAGACACAGATGAATTCTTACCCAAGAAGCCCTTAAGGTTGCAGTTCATAGCTCGGTCCTGTTGATCATTGATTATGGTTTAATCATATACTGTGCTGCAACCTCCACATCTCCTAAACGACTCACGGTGGCCCTGAACAAAGCCTGTAGGTTAGTTACGGGTGCTGCATGCCTCACTCATACCTGCGAGTTATATGCTCAATCTGGCTGGCTCCAACTAAATAACAGGATCAAATATCAAACCTGCCTCCTGTCCAAAAAAGCTCTACTTGGATTTCTACCCCCAAGCATTGGTTGCCTGCTAAACAAATCCCCTAAGACCCAACACACATGTACCTCAGTTTCTGACCTCCTTCTAGTTCCCCACTGTCGGACTGCTCAATACCAGCGATCCTTTCAATACAGAGCCCCCCTGTGGTTTAATAATCTAAGCAACCAACTGAGCAGTCTTTCTAGTCTGTCCCAATTTAAACTTATGCTTTGTCAGCATCTCCTAACTGAAAGCACTTGTGACTGTCACACCTAGTTTCCCACCTCTGCAGACACCCTTATATCACTTTTTTCACTCTCTGAGGCTCTTACTTGGCTTCCTGTTTTGTTTCACCTCTCTTGACAGAACAATTTCCCCTTTCCCCCTGCCACCTCCTCCCTTACCTCACCAACTCTTTGCTCTTATCCCACTGAACCCCCTCTTCCTCGACCTGTCCAGGCCCTCTGGTCCCCACTCTCCCTTATCTTCTTCCCCTTCATCCGCCCTCCTTTTCCCCTCTTTTACCCCTTCTCCCACCTTAGCCTCCCCTCCCTCTCACCTTACAACAAGGCCTCTGGCTGCCATATTTTCTTTTCCTTCTCTATGTGGACTCTGCCCTCTCATCTCTCCTACCCCTTCTTTACTCTTCCCCTCCCCCCCACCTCTGGTTAGCAATGCTGCTTCAAATGTACCTTATGATTTTCTATGCTTGCTTGTAATCTTGATTGTGTAACACTGTTCCCACTTAGTTACCAGTTGGCTTGCTGTGCTCCGATGATACCATGAATGTTGTCTGTACCTCCGTTGATACCATGAATGTTGTCTATAACTCCCAACCTTATTGTAACCCCTTTCCTTTGACATGGAACCTTTGTAAATGAGCTGTCCCTAACTCAAAGGTATTTGTAATCCAAGATTTAAATAAATAAAATAAAATAAATGAATAAATAAGCGGTAACCATAACACAGGAGGGGGGACAGTTTTAAGCTGGAAGTTGGTGCTTTAGGAGGGAGGTCAGGCAGCACTTCTTCCCAGAGAGGGTGGAGGACACTTGGAATGCACTGCTGGAAGAGGTGATCTTTTTGAAGGCAGTGTGCAACTTCAAAATAGGCTGGGATAGGCATAGGGAGAAGGTAAGGGTCATGGGTATGGAGGATGGAAAGGTTGGGAGGTGTTGGGGGGGCAGGGTCAGTAGCTCAAGCTGTGAACCCAGCCATTCAAGCAGACTAGATAGACCAAATGGCCTTCTTCTGATGGCTTCTTTGTATGTTTGTATGTAAAGGCATACTGAGCTGGCAGCAGCTCATTTCCAGATGTGTCCTCGGGTTATATTTCATTTCATTTAGTAGTTAGCCAGATAAGAGCATTGGGAAAATTAATACCCTTTTTCAGGCTCAACCCGAATACATACAATTGAATCACAACATATACTGTACAACATATAATTACATAAAAACAACTGACATTGACAAATAAATTCTACCCAATAGCATTAATAAATGCATTTACATTCATCCAAACAAGACAAGTATTCTTTTAACCAAGATTTAAACACTGTTAATGACATTGGGGTACTTAAATTGCTAGGAAGATTATTCCAAAAAGCTGGATCAGCATTAGAGAAAGCATGAGAAACCTTTTTAGATTTACACGAAGTAGATGTGAGTAATCTAAGACCCAGGCCAATACTATGAACTTTAATAAGATCCTGTAGTGGACAGTAATGGCAACTATTAATTGCTTTAAAAATTTTACATCCAAAAAAAGTACTTTTATGACTTGAAGATAACCATGTTCAACCATGTTGAATAAAGTGAAACAGACTGAATAAAATGGCCAAGTTATGCACAAATAAAAAAGAAAAGAAAAACTAAGTCCAGGCACATATGTTGGGCAATTAAAATGGGAAAAGAAACTGCTCCAGGCTACTGGTGGTCTGGTGTACTGTGAGTCACTGTAAAGTAGCTTCATGTATGACTCACAGGGCCACCTGTAAAGTAAGCTGCAGGTCTGATGAGGCATGTGTAATCGTGCAGCTTCTTTGTCACAGATAGTTTTGACTGACGCATGCAAGCCTTATGGTACCATGAAATACAAAACTGTATATACCCCAATAATGCAAAGCATCATGGGAAATATATGTGAATCACCATGAAAAGAATTCACACTGATTCTTCTTTAAGCAGGGCTGAAATCCCATAAACTCAACTGAAAGGAATGATTTTGCATTTCTTTGGAATCTGACCTTACTGCTAATGCCTTTCCCGAACATCCCTTGCATGAGTACTTTTGTGCCAAGGTTTTATTTGTCATTTAAATCACTAAGATACTATGACTACCTATTGTAACAGCTCCATGACTCATCTTGACTGCTCTGGGGCCCCAGGGTCCACACCACAAACACACCCCAAGGGGACCGGCCAGGGTTTCGTACATTGTAAAAGGGTTTGGCATGGTGCCTTCACCTGAGGAAGTGTCTGGGAATACCTGTAGGTGAACTGCAGGCGACGTTCCCCCAGGAAGTAGCAATAACTGCCCCCAAGACCATTCCCCATGCTGCAACAATTCCTCCATCCACAGTAATTCTAAACCAAAAAGTCATAGCAACAAGAGTTAACATGCAAACAATTGCAATATTTATTTGGGGAAGGGGAGAAAAAGCAAAGGTCAGATAACACAACAGTTTTAGCTAATTTGTACCCTACACAATCACCCCCACCTCCCACCTTAGGGTGCACCCTAGACTGTCCCTTGACACAGTGGGTACCTCACTGTTGCAATGTTGCAGACCGGGGGTGTCTTTCGTTGGGGCCCAAGAAGCTTTATTTGCAACAGTAAGTCTAACATTAAACCTGAGGCTTGGCTTTTGGGTGCTCAGTCATCCCAGGTAATTAATCCCTGGCTTCCCTAGCTAACTAGCTAATAAAACTCCCCAAAGCCACAGCCAAGGAATACTTACAGTTCAGTAGTCACTGGAGGTTTCAGCCAGCTGGGTTGGGTATGGTACCATGAAAGTGTCCGAAGTTGCTGTTGTGCACCACAATGCAGGGTACAAACTTGCAGGAGGATTTCAGAAGTGAGGGATGCTGCCTAGCCTTGTTATCTTCACCTCAGAGGTCTATATAAACTGTCTTCACGAAGCAGGCATCTAGATGTCTTCCTCTCTAGTCATCGTCTTCAGTCTGGGGACAAGGCAGGTGTAGTCCCCTCGACCACTCTGTCGTGCATCCTGGTCAGATGATTAACAGTTGGAATTTTGCACAGTTTTTTTACCTCAGCACTCTCACTTTTAGTTTCCCTATTCGCAGTGGTGCTGGGCCCTTTCACAGTCTCTCTAGCCACAGCAAGCTTAGGCTCTCCCCTTGCTAAAAACTGGCACTCACAGCAATTACCCCTCTGAGTGGGAATACAGTAGCTCAGTCTTCGGACAAGGTTGCAATTCCAGGGAAATCAGGCAGTACACACACACACACACACACACAGTCTCTCAGCTCTCTCTGCAGCTTTCAGCTCTCTCTCTCTCTCTCTCTCTCTGTCTGAAAAATCTGGATCCTGATGAACGTCTGCAGCAACCTCCAAAACCTTTCTCTTGTTCCTGTTGCAAAGCTTCAAGCCTTTCTCTGGCTGTCTTTTCAAGTGTCCCTGGGCCGGACAGGCCATTGGGGCCTGAATGCTGGTAAGGCTGGGAAGCCCACTGCAGTCCTTTCTCACTGTCACTCAGGCTGATCTCCCTCTCTGGCAGGCAAACAGTCCTATTGATAGCCTCTGTCAGCTCTTCTCCTGATTGACTGCCCCATTCCTGGGTTTTCTGCTATTCCCTCTGACTTTTCCCAGCAGCTCCCTGGCTTTTGTAGTCCTGTGGGGGCTGCCATTACTGTTTACATTGTGCCCCTGAAATTACAGTCCCATACATTTAAACCAAAGTCCATTCAGGGACTAACAATTATTTGTCCTGTCTCGGTTTAGCCAGTAGGAGCTAGGATGCCCTTTATTTAGCTGTTTAACCAGTTGTTTAACCAGGAGTAGCACACTAAGCTGAAAGCTTTTTTACAGGAGAGACCTGGGAGCACAGGGAAGTTAAGTGACTTGCTCAGCATCACACAGTATGCAAGTGGAAGTTGTGGGATTTAACTTATGGAAGCCCCCATTTACCCATCGGGGCTCCTGAAACACATAGACCCCACTTGTGTTTTTAGCAGCACTTCTGGTGCTGGAGCCATGGCTGCATTAAATTTCTGGCCCTCGGCAGCCATGCATGCTCAGTATGAGTGGGGCCACCATGTTTTTTTATTTACTTTTGTAGTGGTCCAGTTTTTTTGGCTTTACTGGACTGCCAACATGCCCCCAAAACATCCAGAGGTGTGGAAAACATAATCGGATCTCGGCCCCACTTGGACCATGGAGCAAGATCCCCAAATCACAGTGGCCATGACCAAGGAGCAGCAGCAGGGCTGCTGGCTCGAGCCCCCACTACAGCCACTGGGGACACTGGCAGGAGGTCGGAGGGCCATAGCCCTACACAGGTAAGCCCATTTGGGAGGCTTATACTATCTTAAGAAAGATATAACATTGATTGCAAAAGACTATATTACAGTACAAGTTAAGGTTTTTAAAGCAACAAAACTAAGAAAATGTGAAATTAGTTTTTTTTTAACTTTTACCCAGCCCACCCCATGTACCACCTATGTGAATTTAGCCTATTTGAATGCCAAAGCACAATCCAGATTTCAAACATATGTTTTTACATCATAACTAAATAACATAGTATAAGGAATAGAGTTATACCCTATGAAGAACACTGCAGTTGCTACTGATGTGGGTCAATCACAACGTCCTCTACAAGTCTGGTGGTTTGTGTGGCCATGCAGCTGCTTGATGCTTTTTTGAGGGATCCACAGTACCACTCATGAGGTGCACAATAGGTCTGGTACATTTTTTGTGACCATAGAGAACAGTCTGTTGGACCATTCAACTCTTTTGTGAGTGGTCCACAGTGCCACTTGCGCAGTCTGTTACAAATGTTGTGCACTTTGTGTGTTCATGCAGCTGGTTTGTGAGTGGCCTACAGGGCCACTCTCTCTATGTTCTCTTTAGGTGTGGTGTACCTTGTGTGGTGATGCAGGTGCTTTGAGACGAGATTTCACACACAAACACACATTGACGTTGCACTGTATCTTAAGTCTTTCTGTCTCACAACATGTGAGTACAGTGTTCATTATGGATAGTAACTGCATACCTCCTACAATGTTATTTATTTATAGATACTGGCCTTTGTTTTTCCCATAGAGAAAGCAAGTTACAATTTGCCATTATAACCAGTTGGTTATAGCGGCAAAAATGCACCGACTTTCTCTATGGGAAAAGGTGAGCCACTGTTCCCTCACTCTGAGCAACATTCGTGCTTCTCCCACAGACTCACCTGTCCCTGTGCATTTTCCCCTCAGTACATTTTCTTTTCAAATGCTTTTAAAAATGTTGCCTGTCAGTGTTTCAAGGAAAAACAAAAAACAAAATGTGAAGCACTTGCTGAAACTTGTTCTTCTCTGCTGTGCTCCACTACCATTCTTGCCACACTACCGATTATCTGGGAAAGCTGGAGGTGAAAAATGAAGTCCAGCAATTATATCAAATAAAAACTGGATAAGTGTGTAAAACTAAAATTTTACACACACCACCAGTGTGAGAGCTTTATAAACCCCTTGAGCTTTGCTCTCAGGGTTTATATGACATTCCACAACATGTGTGTGTGTGTGTGTGTGTGTCTTGCTTGTAGCGTGTGTGTGTCGCGTCGTCGTGTAAACTCTCATTATCGCACCTACCCAGCCATTATTCTATATGATGTTAAAACATCGGTCTTAAATCTGGATTGTGCTTTGGCATTCAATTTGGTGAAATTCGCAAGGAGGTGCTTGGGGTCAGGTGGAGTTAGGGTTCAAAAGTTCTGTTGATATTTAACTTTACTTATCTTTCCTTACAGTGCAGTACCTGTTTGGGTTTTTTTGTTACTGGTCTGTATTTTCCACTCTGGCAAAGAGATTCTCTTGCCCACTAGCCACTGACACAGCAGGTTCTCCTTTATCATACAATACTTTGTAGCTCCTCCATTGCAGAGTGGGCCACAACGACCACTGGCCGCAGGCACACGAGCCCCCGGACCAGGTCTAGCATATGCTACTTGCGCCTGACTCACACAGGCCCCGATTAAATTAACAGGACCCCCCTGGGGGCCTGTGAGTGGGAACCAGGTGGCCACGCCTCTTGTATCAAGGGGCTCAGGGCTTGGCCATGAGCCACAGTGGTCACCCCACAATTTTATGCCATTACTTGCTCCAGGGAGCCGGACATGCAATGACATCTAATGCACCTACATGCAGATGTCTGCCATGCTCTCTTCCCTTGGAATGCACGCCACTAACAGTGTGCCTAGCCTTCACTAGGTGCCACTGCAGCATGCTGCATACCCCGTACTCACCCTAGCCCCCGGCGCCCCAAGTCCGTTCCCAAACCCAGGTCACTGGCATGGCACGAGGTGTGGCATCCAGCGCCTCAACCCTCAGTGCCACCAGGCCAGCCAGCAGGTTCTTCTAACCTAGGGAACAAGCAACCCCAAGACTCACCCTTCCCACAGGTCTACAAGTAACTTTAGTTCCCTCACAGACACCCAGTGTTTATTTTTCTTTTCTGTTCTTCCAGGTTGAGAAGGCAGGGGGTAGCTTCAACTCTGGCAAGTGGCTGATTGTTTCTGGAGAGACAGGGAATCTCCCTTCCATCCTGCCCCTCATTCCACTCATCCCTAGACTCTCTCTACCTTTATAGATGGCTCCCTATGGCATCACACAAGGGAGGAAAAAAATGTATATATTTATATTTCCTTTTTATCTTTTCATCCGCTAATCACTAGAATAACCTGTCCATAGGTGTAGGGAACAGGGGAGTGGAAGGGGCAGCAGCCCCCCCACCTTTTTTTTGGATGGCAAAAAATAGGTTAGAAAAGGTGCCCTTTGTATCCTCATAAGTGCCCTTTCAATTTTCCGCCCCCTCAGATTTTACTATCTTCTGGCACCCTTGAACCTATCACATTCTACCATTCATCCATATAATAAAATAGCTAAAATGATAAACTTTGTCAACTGCAATATCTGTGGAACCCTCTCTACCAGGGCTTTTCCCTGACAGTGGGGTCACTGCCCTATATTCACAACCATCAATGACCTAAATACCCAACTAAGGGCTGTACATACTGAAACCTTTTGGCTTAGATTGCAACTACACCACACCCCTCAGTGGTCTAATACTATTCCTCCCAACAACGACAACAGCGGACAAGTGCTCCTACCCCAAAGAACAAACAAAGCCAGAGGATGACAGGTAGTCACAAAATGCAAAGGACCCAAAGGAGCCACACCTAAATCTGAGAGTACTCCTATTCGAACATCAAACAAATTTGCCACACTAGCATTCACATCGTTAAATTTAACCAATGCCAATTTGGGGATTAACACATCACAAGATGTAAGAACATCCCCTGCTACAGAAACCACAATGGAGAAAAAAATCCATACTTGTGCTAGGTGACTCTATGATATAGAAAGCAGAGTCACACATTCAGCAGCAGAACTGAATGTTAGTTATGGTCAGGTGCCTCCCTGGAACATTGTCATGAAGGTACACAAACCATATAGAAAAGCTTGTATGCATGGCACCACAGAACACACATATTCTCATCCACATGGGAACCAATTACCTGGTCAGTTGAACTCTAAAACAGACATAACTAAAACTGTCCAAGCTGGGCAATATACTATCTTCAATTTCATCTGGCATCTCTTTCTGGTAGTGCCTACCTGTGTGGGAAAAGGGGGGGTAGCAGACAGAGGATCAGGGAAAGAGAAATAATTGAACTGAACAGCTGACTGAAACAGTGGTGCCAAAAGTAAGGACACCATTACATTTTCAATTAGCAGAACTGGGACAGGAAGTTCTTCAAATTTGATGGGTAACACCTTATAAAACAAGCATTTGTCAATGCTGAATGTTGGCTTGCTGGCATTGGCATTGGTAGTGCAGGAGTTAGACAGATGCATCATAGGAATGGCAGTGAAGTATTGAACTGATGCCAACCAACCCCCACCCTGCAGAGAGTGACAAGCATTAGGGTGTCCCTTTGGGTGTTTGATAGTGTAATGCGGGGAAACATGTCGGGTAGGATGTGAGAAATGACAGCTGCACAGTTCATAAGGAGGTGTAAAAAAATCCCAGTGTTGAAAATGTGGCATGTAAATATACCTAATTTATGAAGCTACTAGGGTGTGTGAGAAATATGCAATGCATGCTTGCAACACTGCCATTATATGGGCGTTCGGCACCAAATTGTCAATATAGGCATTTTAGCACCTCGGCTCATGTACAGTGTCACTGTTATTTCCTCAAAGTGTCCCAAGAAGTGATTTGCTAGCGACCACGCCATTCTCATAGCCAGAAGTCGAGAAACACATTTTGGGCATGATATGTCAAATAGCGGCTGTACTGTTCATCAAGAGGTGTGGAAAAATGGCAATGGTAAAAATCCAGACTGAAAATATCACAAATGCACAACGGTACAAGCGTGCGTGCAATCTGCCAACGCATGCTCATAACACAGTTATTTTATGGAGTATCATCACCAAATTTTCAACATAAGCATTTTAGGTCCTCTGCTCATGAACTGTGTCACTGTCATTTTCATAATCTGGTCCAAACATTGATTTCCCACAGCGACTGCGCTATTGTGCGCAGGAAGTGCAAAAACAAATTTCAGGCAGACTGTGGAAAATGACAGCTGTACTGTTCACAAGGAGGTGTACAAAAATGACAGTGCTGAAAATATGGCAGTAAAATATTGTGAATGCGTGAAGTTATGAGCCTGCGTAGCAACTGCGCAGCACACTCGTAAAACAGGCATTTGTTGGATTTTTTCCACCAAATTTGGAACTTAGGCTTTTTAAGAGGGCACCTCATGGACACCACCACTGTCATTTCTTTAATGGGCTCCAAAAGGTGATTTTGCACAGTGACTGCAAAATCACCTTTTGAGGCTGATAAATGCCATGAGAGTGACAGAATTCATGAGGAGGGGCCCCAAAAAACCTATGCTGAAATTTTGGTGCAAAATTCCAAAATGCCTGAGATATGCAACAAAGTTGAAAAAACCCTATCCAGCCCATTATACAGCTTACACGGCATTTCCTCAGTTCGTGGTCGGCTTTGAAGAGTGCAGGCGTGTTCCTGGTCCACCGATGATCATCGTGCGAGTCGGAGGTAAGTATGGGATGAGGGAGGTGTGGGGAGGAGGAGGGTGCACAGTGGGTGGGTGCGGGTTTTGGGAGGGAGCAGGAGAAGCGCCGTGGGACCGTTTTAATTTACAGGTTAAAAAAACGGCAGCGGGGCGTTTGCCATGCTGGGGTGAAACTCCCAGCATGGCAGAGACAACTGAGAGGGAGATGTAGAGCCAACGAGGATTGGGCACCCCGTCGGCCATGGGATCAGTTGCCACATTGGGGTGGGCTCCCAGCGTGGCACCCTGTACTGGGGGGACAGTGGAGCCAACAGGGGATTGGGCACCCGTCGGGCATGGCATCAGATGCCACGCTGGGGTGGGCTCCCAGCATGGCACCCTGTACTGGGGGGACGGCATGTAGTAAAGTGGACATAACTTGTAAACAAAGTGGCGCAGCATGACGAGCTTGTCTCTGATTGTAGCGGCACTTTGTTTTGAAGTTTTGACCACTCTACATAATGTTGGTGTCAGCGCTAGCATGCTGGCTTATTGAGGAATGAGGGAAGCATCTACTGATGTGTGCCCTGCATTCGCCCAACAGCAGCCGCGCCCCCAAAGCTGCACTCTCCCAATATGTTGACTGCCACACAAGCATGGCAAGCCAACATAAAAAGGCACTAGGGCACTAGGTCAGAGGTTTGACATCCATCTAGGTCAGTTAAACTAGAAGGCAGGGAGGAGTCACAGGCACCCAGCACAGCACATGGGTCACTATCTGCCCCTCCCCCATTGATTCCTTACAGCAATTAATCAGTAAAGCAATACAAACATACCATCAAGAGCAACAATCATCATATTTCCGTCCAGCAGGTACCTACACCAACAACAGTCCCTGTCAACCTGTCGTGTGCAGAAACAGGTCAGCATTCCAATAAAAACAACAGGGATCATATTTCCATCTGGCAGCACCTCAGCCCACAAAGCTGCACAAAACCTACAAAAAACAAAGCCTCCAGGGGCCTCCCTCAACATAGGCAAAATAACCACCCTGGTGGTCCAATAGTTCAAGAGTGGAAGGCAATGTGCATCAGTGCATGCAGCCTTTCAAACAAAATCCCTGAGCTTTCCACCTTTATTGCAGAGGAACAACTGGATTGGGTAGCAATTACTGAAACATAGTTCTCTGATAAGCACACCTGGTGGGATATTAGCATACCTGGCTATGCACTTTTTCACAAGGACTGGAAAAATAAAAGAGGAGGGGGGGTTGCAGTATATGTCAAGGAAGGAATAAAGGCAACAAAGATTCACCAGGAACACAGCAATGCAGAAGCCCTATGGATCACTCTAGGAGCTGGTAGCAGGTCTCCTATCCACCTAGGTGTTATGTATAGGCCCCCAGCCCAGGACTCTGAAGTTAACAAGGAGTTCCTTGAGACCATTCACTCAATGGCTGACAAGGGGAGCTGCTTCTGGTTGGGACTTTAATCTACCAGACTCAGACTGGTCCACATGCACAGTTTCCTCACAAAAGAGCAGAGAATTTCTTATCACTCTTAAGGAAGCTGGGTTGAGCCAACTAGTGGACTCATCCACCAGGGATAGAGCAATTGTGGACCTGGTTTTCACTAATAGCCCCAGGATATCCAATGTCCATGTTGGCATCAATCTGGGAGCCAGTGATCATAAGTCTGTCTGGCTACAAATCAAAAATATAGTGGTTCTAGGATATACCAGACAAAAGATTATCGACTTAAAAAAAGCAGACTTCCAGAAAAAGAGATCCAGCATTAAAGCACTGCTGAGAGACAGATCAGCAGGGGATGTAGAAGCTCAATGGGAAAACTTAAAAGACTCGCTTAAAATGGTAACAGCAGACTGCATAAAGTTAGTAGCAAAATCTAAAAGGAAGAGAAACTCCCTCTGGTTTACTACAGAGGTAGCTCTAAAGATTAGAGAAAAGAAACAAGCCTTTAGGCAGTTCAAGGAGTCACAGAGGGAAGGGGATAGGGAGCTCTACAAGGAGATGCTCAAGGAGGCTGGAAAGGCTATCAGGCTAGCAAAAGACAAAACAGAGGAAAAAATAGCACTGGGAATCGAGAAGGAGGATAAAACCATTTTAGGTACATCAGCAAAATAAGGAAGAACAAAGGGGGTAGTCAGAATGTCAACAAGCAAATGTCAGATAGTGGAAAAAGATGAAGACAAATCTGAAGCACTCAATACATTCTTTTGCTCAGTCTTTACAAATCAGCAGAACAGTAGTGGTCCATCGCTAAACAGAACAGAGCACCCTGAATGGGAGGCAGACACAAGCCCCTTCACAAGGGAAAGGGTGCTGAAAGAACCAGAAAAAGTGAGGACAGACAAAGCCATGGAACCAGACGGTATTCACCCAAGAATACTGAGAGAGAGCTTCAAGAAGAAATAGCTGCACCATTAGCTGAGTAATACAATGAACCTCTGGAAAACAGCAAGGTGCCACTTGACTGGAAAGGGGCTACCATTCTACCCTTGCAAAAAGGTGCAGCAGGAAGGAGGCGAAATTACCAACCAGTTAGCTTGACTTCAGTGGTGGGTAAAATCATGAAGACAGTACTTAAAGAAAGGATAGTAGACTTCCTAAAAGAGCAGGACAACTTTACCCGAAACAACATAGATTTACCACAGGTAGATCATGTCAGATAACCTGATATAATTCTTTGATTGGGTGACCAAAGCAGTGGACTGGTGGGTGGGGGGGGAGCAGTGGACATGGTGTACCTGGACTTCAGCAAGGCCTTTGACACCATTCAACATAAGAGGCTGATAAAAAAACTCAAATACATAGATGTCATAAGATAGTAAGCTGGGTAGCACACAGGCTGCAGGATAGAACTCAGAAAGTCACAGTAAATGACATCATGTCTAAAGAGGGTTTTATGATCAGCGGAGTCCCTCAGGGATTGGTGCTGGGTCCAATCCTCTTCAACATATTCAATAACATTGTTGATGGTCTTAAGAGTAAAGTCTGCCTGTTCACAGATGATACAAAACTATGTAATAGGGTGGACAATCAGGAGGGACTCTCCAGTATGAAGGAGGATCTCAAGAAACTTGAACAGTGGTCCAGTGACTGACAACTTAGATTAAATGCTAAAAAATGCAAAGTGATGCACCTGGGAAAGCAGAACCCAAGAACTCAATACTTCCTAGATGGGCATCAACTTGAAGAGACCAGGACTGAACAGGACTTAGGCATAATCATATCAGATGATCTTAAAGTAGGGAATCAATGTGAAAAAGCAGCACAAAAAGCAAGCAGTATCCTCAGATGCATAGGCAGGGGAATAACAAGCAGGAAACAAAAAGTGATCATTCAACTCTATAGATCCTTGGTAAGGCAACACCTGGAGTACTGAGTCCAGTTCTGGAGACCCCACCTGAAGAAGGACATAGAGCACTTGGAATCATTCAAAGAAGGGCCGCAAAGATGGTGCAGGTCCTCCATCACAAGACATATGAGTCTAGATTCCAAGACCTAAACTTGTGCTCCCTGGAACAGAGAAGGGACAGAGGGGATATGATAGAAACGTTCAGATTCATCAAGTGTATAAACACTGTTCAGGTAGACAGCCTCTTCCATGTAAATGGAGAGGCACATACAAGACAGCACAATCTACGCCTGAGAGGGGGAAGGCTCAGAGGCAATATCAGGAAGTACTTTTTTATGGAGAGGGTAATAGAACATGGAACAGCCTACACCTAGAGGTGGCTGCAGAAAAGATGGTGAATGCATTTAAACATGCATGGGACAGGAACTACAGTGTGAACAAAAAGCAAAATATAGGGAAGGGGGTAGGTTCATGGGCAGACTAGATGGGCCACTGGGTCCTGTGACAGGGAGCTCCTGCCACTCTTGAGGGCTGACCTTTTCTTAAATCTGTTGCAGCAGTTCTTCTATTTCTTAGCCTAATCTATCCTTTACAATTGTTAGTCCATAAGGTTGGCAACCTATGGGCATACCCTTCCCTACCCTTTCTTGATTATGCTATAGTGTTTTCTTTAATTGTCCTTTTCCCTCTTAGGTCCTCGTACAGGGAGGTTATTGTGGTGACCTCCAAGCATGTGTAAAACAGGTTGTGTTTATCATTGTTGGATTTAGTATGTAATAGCACTATGTCATAAAATACCTTGATGTATATACCTTATGTTTATGAAACCTGTAAATGTTGAAAATACCATGACATTAGGTGTTTTTAATGATGGTAAAAAGTACTAGGTGACTATTATAGAAATTAAGTTAGTTGTGCTATTTAAAATGCATGTAAATTGCTGTAAGTTGAACAAGTCTGAAATGTCATGGTGATTTGCATATATCCCATGATGCTTTCCATTAATGAAGTATGTATGATGTTGTAGTTCTTTGAAACTTGATTTTTTGCCAATGCCCTTTGGTGTAACCCTTTTTTCAGTGATTCTGCATTAAGGTTCTTTGTCTATAACTTTTTTTTTTTCTTTTTGAGCCCTCACTACCCAAGCAAACAAGGCCCACATAAGGATGAAGGGTTTTCACTAAAAAATGTTTAGATCAGAGATCAGTGTCAGTAGGTGCTGGCTAAGTGCAGAGAAAGGACAAACATAGTCTGTTGCTGCAAACTGATGTACTGAAGAAGGAATATGCCACTGCTGAAGGTTATTTCTTGTATTTTTGAATAAACATCACACAGAGATTGTGTGCTGAACCTGAAGTTCAGTGTCTGGTCCATCTGTTCTCCCACAACCCTGCCACAGACTTGGTGTTAGAAGTGGGATAACTTGCTGGAAGCATCTGGCCTGGTCAAAGAGGGACATGTTCTGGTGGATATAGCCCAGATATCCCCAGTGGACTGATGCACCAGGAGTTGCCGGAGAAGAAAGTCTGGAGTTCTGGCCAGAACCATAGCTGGCAGATGGAGAGAAGCTGCTGTCTGGACTTGACCTGGGTGCTCCAAAGAAGGCTAAGCCTGAAGACAACAAAGAGATGCAGGTCAGGGCAGACTGGAGGTGTGAGAGACAACACCCCAGAGGTGGAGACCCAGATGAGGATGATCCACTGGATGAGTGGGTCATAGCTGGAGGCAGACCAACTGTGCAGAGAGGCAGAACACTGGTGCCAGGTGCTTGAGAGGTCCCTGCTAGAGAGTTTGGATAAAGAATCAGAAGAGGATTTTTTGTGATCTCAGCTGGAGGAGGACCCCCTGACTGAGCAGGATATTCCTTTGTTTCCTGTGTTCATGGGATGTTAACTGTTGGAGGTTGGAAATGCAAGTATGGAACTTGAATGTGACACCCCAGGTAAGCCTGTGCATAGTGATACTATGCTGAGGTTGAAGACTCCAAGCAAGGAAGAAGAAGCCTATGAGGCTGAAGGGACATTTTCTTATATTGACGCAGCTAAATCAATTAACAGTATTGACTGGGGTATACTGCATGCTTAAAGATACTAATATTGCCAACATGTTACAGCATGTTAAGATAAAGGAGGTGGTACATGTGTTTTATTTTTTAATGAAAAACCTACAAAGGAGGAGGTGGGTGGAAAATGGAATAGACCCTGTGTTGGGGTAACACCAAAAGAGTTTTTATCCTCCGGTGTCTGTATCTGCAGCAAATGAATGACTCAAGAGACATAGTGGGTTTATATAGAGGGGTTGAACCTAGGACTGGGCCCCTGCTTAAGACTGACATGTCTGGTGGGGTTGGAGCAGATAATTACTCACCCCACAAAAGGTTTTTCCATGGTACTGGACTTCATAGCCATCCACATTTTTGGTTAAGAAATATGACAGACTTTCCCTAGAATGAGACAGTTCAGGGAAGGAACCATTAGTCTCTGTTGAAAAATGCGTTAAGGTCTCAGGGTAAAGAATGATGATATCCACTATGTTTATGATGGAATGTTTATCATTAATAGGGACCCTGAGATAGAGCTTATGAAGATGGACGGGTGGAAGATCCATCCCTTCCGGGGACAGAAAGGTGGTAAGCAATCTGCAATAACTGCTTCCCTCTTAAGGTGAGGGATATGTGACAGGGAGTTTCTGCCACTCTTAAGAACCGACCTTTTCTTAAATCTGTTGAAACAGTTCTTCTATTTCTTAGCCTAATCTATCCATTGCAATTTCTGGTCCAAAAAGTTGACCACCCATAGGCATCCCCTTCTCTTTCTTGATTATGCTATAGTGTTTTCTTTAATTTTCCTTTTCCCTCTTAGGTCCTCATACAGGGAGGTTATTGTGGTGACCTCTAAGCATGTGTAAAACAGGTTGTGTTTATCATTGTTGGATTTAGTATGTATTAGCATTATGTCATAAAATACCTTGATGTATAAAGCTTATGTTTATGAAACCTGTAAATGTTGAAAATACCATAGCACTAGGTGTTTTTAGTAATGGTAAAAAGTACTAGGTGACTATTATAGAAATTAAGTTAGTTGTGCTATTTAAAATGCATGTAAATTGCTGTAAGTTGAACAAGTCTAAAATATCATGGTGATTTGCAATATATCCCATGATACTTTGCATTATGGAAGTATGTATGATGTTGTATTTTTTTGAAACTTGATTTGTTGCCAATGCCCTTTGGGGTAACCCTTTTTTCAGTGATTCTGCATTAAGGTTCTTGGTCTATAGCTTGTTTTTTTTTTCTTTTTCAGTCCCCACTACCCAAGCAATCAAGACCCACATAGGGAGGAAGGGTTTTCACTAAAAATGTTTAGATCAGAGATCAGTGTCAGTAGGTGCTGGTTAAGTGCAGAGAGAGGACATGCATAGTCTGTTGCTGCAAACTGATGTACTGAAGAAGGAATATGCCATTGCTGAAGGTTATTTCTTGTATTTTTGAATAAACAACGACAGAGATTGTGTGTTGAACCTGAAGTTTGGTGTCTGGTCCATCTGTTATCCCACAACCCCTCCACAGGTCCCCATCTGCTGTCAAATTCTTATGTTCTTAAAAAACACGATTGTTGTGTTTAATTACTTTTGTTCCATTAAAAACTTTAACTTGTGCATTAGCATAGTTTCTTACAATATGTAAGTTTATTTTTTATAGTATGTATATATTTTATAGTGTGTATAATGTATAAAAGCTGCCTCAACCAAATAAGAAACAAACGTCAGCCATGTTTTCCACAAAAAAGCAAGCCCTGACCACTTACTGTAGCTGATTAAAACACCAGCTCCCCCACATCTCAAAATGTGTTGTAAACATAAAATTAGGATTGTTCCTCATTGTCTTGTCACTAGCTTCTACTTGTTACCCTAGTATATCTCTCTGTCACCTAGCTCACACTGACATACCTTACCATCCTTCACACACTGAATTGTTAAAAGGAAAGTAAGTCTCGCTGGTACTTTTTGGAAAAAAAGACTTGCAGCTGCACCCACTTAACTATGCTAGCTATTATCAGAACTACACCAACTCACTTAGTTCTTGTCTTGCAAGCTTAGCTCTCAGCATTCTACTTTCCGACACTGCAGACATTCAGGATCCTGCTGTCATCATCATCCCATTTTGACTTATTTACTGCATCTGGGTCTTGCTGTTCCACTCTGTCACCTTTCTTGTCCAACTACAAAATCTGTACTATTTTTACAAGAGAGAGTGAGCTTGAAGCAAACATACTGGACAGAACAAGTAAGCTCTGTACTGTCTGTATGTGAATGTGTTTGAAGCAGAAACTAGTTTTCTCTTCGGCAGAGATTTCCACTGAAAAAAAGAGTGTTTTCCTTATAAACAGTGTACAAATAAATTTTCTATAATTTCTAAGTAGGATTTTTCTTACACATTTGTAAGTGCAATAAGACACTTCAGGGTTTGTAATTATAGTCATTAATCACATTTCTCTCCTGTATGTTTAAAGATTTTTGGCACAAATGCCTCATGCCTATCACAATCGGAGACATGAGGCTATTGACTCATAATTACATACCCAGTTGTGTCTTACTGAATACTCTACATATACATTAGACACAGAGTCCAACATTTTGGTGATGTTAAAACATTTTGCCACACTGAGTGCCTGATATCGTAAGTGATTTCACATGGTGGGTTTGCCAGTGGATGGACAGACATAGCCCACAGAAGCATACCCATTCTGCTATACAAGCCAAATAAATCTTCTAAAGAAACTCAGGACGCCTGCTACAGAACTAAGGGTTGCAGTACCTCAGATAAGTAAGTTCCCCAAGTGCAATTAAATATCAAGGGAACAGTGTTTTGCAATCAAATTTAAAATAAGCACTTTATGAATGCATCTCTCAGGGACTAGCTGCAGAGGACACAGCCACAAGGTGGCCTATTTAGCAGTAATATATAAACATATATTGAAAAACAATTACAGCTTGGCTAAAACTACAAATGGTATAAAAAGCATCTCTAATCGGCAACAGTGGGATCCATAATTAATCCCCAACTCCTCCCTCTCAGGGGAAGTCTGAACACTCCTACTTGTAAAGGAGAGACATCAAAGCTCTTCCTCACTGCTGGGATGAGCTAGTCTACAGTGCTGTTTGGACTCACACTGCTGAGCCATGATTGTGCGGTATGCAATCTTGTTCTACCATGCAGGTGGCCAGTTTGACATGACTGAATGGTATCTTAATAAAGGGGTGAGATCGGACTCGAATTCTTAGGAAAGGAAGATCAGAATTTGGGTTTATATAATGTCAGTCTAGCACACTACATGCCAAAGTGCTTTACACACCTTGCAGAGTGGCAGTATTCATTAGGAATTAAAGGGAGGAAGTGAAAGGGTGGGATGTTCAGCAAAGCTCAGAGTGGATAAGCACAGAGAAAGAGTGAGAACATAAGAGAAAGTGAGAGAGACAGAGGTTAAATTGGGTAGGAGCCCACAGGAATGCATTTCCACCACCTCTTAAACAATGCATTCCACCACCTCTATCATCTTTCTCCATTAACTACTACAGGAGAGTTCCACCACCTAAAAAAGACAGTTCTGTCACCTAGAAATCTAGATGTGAGAGTTCCCCCACCTAAACTTCTTCAATTTAACCACTAGAGAGAGAGAGACAGAGAGAGGGAATAAACTTTTGGAGGTCAGTGAACTGCTTAGTCACAGTGACTAAACAAAAAGGCAGAGAGACATACAGAAAATCAGAGCTCACTTACCTATCCACACAAAAGACCAGGGGCCCCGATTCTCAAAACTCAGCATAACCCAAACCAAAGGCAACTGCGACGGTTGCCAGAGCACCAGGAACCCTGCACCTTATTCTCTATTAGGTAGGGTCCCGCCGGCAAAGTCTCACAGCTTACAGCAACTATGGCCATGCACCAAATACACGGCACATCTGGATGGGATGCCACAAGCAGCCGTGTACCACTCTAAGACCTTCCTTGTGGCTAGTGGCAAATGTGGCCATTGTTTTTCGAGCCAGCCTGGGCTTCACATTGCTCCCAGTTGGTAACACCCAATCTTTTGAGTGCATTGCTGTGCATGGGGGCACAGGTGCAGGTTGTAGGATTCTCCTCATTTACCGCCCTCCTGGGGCTGGGGAGATTTCCTGCAGGAGGTAACAGAATTCATTGTTGACCAGTTGCTGGAGTCCCCCAGGTGTTTAATCCTGGGGGACTTCAATGCCTGGATCAAGGACGAATCCTCTCATTTTGGTTTTGACCTCCTCCAGTTGATGCATTCACTGGGCCTGACACACTGTCACAAGTGGTTGCTACTGTGATCCACCAACATGGGCACACACTCGATCTGGTGTTCCAGCTGGGTCTTGAGGTTGATAACCTCAAGATTGATCAAGTACTTTGGTCTGATTACTGTACCATGGAGTTCACATTTGGGGACCCACCCAGGAGTCTCCCCCCCATGGAGATGGTCAGCTTTTGCCCTTTAAGAGGGATGTGCCCCAAGGGACTGTTGGCATCAGCTGACCTATCTCAGGTTGACGCAGCATGTGTGATGGGTTCTGGAGAGGTGGTGGCCACTTATCATAGGGTGGTTTCTGAAGCTCTGGATGCTCTCACACCAGTTCGTATATGACCCAGATCTTCTCACTTGAGGTCCCCCTGATTTGATGGGGATCTCAAGGCGATGAAGATCAAGGGTCAGAGGTTGGAGCATTACTGGTGGAGGTCCCAGCTGGAGGCCAATAGGCTGGCCCTACGTGCTCACTATGTGGAGTTCAAGGGGGCAATTTCCCATAAGAAGGCAGAATTCCTGTCAAGGGAAATTGCTGTGGGGAAAAACAGAACATTTCAGCTATTTTGGATTGTAGACAGGCTTCTTCATCCTGCCTGCTAACAGCCGAGAAATGCATTGTCATGCACCTTGTCTGAGGGGTTTGCACTGTTTTTCTTCAACAGAGTGTTGGCCATCTGGTCAGAGATCCTGCCAGGGAGGTATCTGCCTCATAGTGGTTGGACTGGAAGTCTCAGAGGCACTCCGCCTATCTGGGATGAGTTTAGGTCAGTGGAGGTGCCTGAAGTAACTAAGGTGATCTTAGAGCCGAAGCACACTTTTTGTGAACTGGAGCCAGCCCCGACGTGTTTCTTAATGGGATGTGTCAAGGCTGTTGACCCAGTGTTCACTGGGATTGCCAGGTGCTAGATGGTGGAGGAGGGTCCTCCCTGCAGCTTTGAAAGAAGCACTGGTGAGGCCCCTCCTTAAGAAACCTTCTCTCAACCTTGACATCCTGGCGAATTACCATTGTATCTCCAACCTACCCTTTTTGGGTAAGGTTGTTGAGAAGTTAGTGGCACATCAGCTCAAGAATCACCTGGTGTTTTCAGACATCTATGAGCCATTTCAGTCAGGTTTCAGGCTAGACATAGCACAGAAACAGCTCTAGTGAGGGTGCATAATGATCTGCTCAGGGCTAGAGATAGAGGAGACAGGCCAGTTCTTGTTTGCCTCAATCTCTCCTCAGCATTTGACATTGTATTTCTCCCAGTCCCTTCCATGCTGTTCAGCAAATGCTTGGAGCATCGATTTAAGGGTACTAATTAAATCTTTCCACAAGCCCATTGGCTTGTGGGTGATAAGGTGTCGTGCATCTCTGCACCAGCCCACACTTCTCCCACAAACATTTCATCAGGTCCGACATGAAGGAACCCCCTCGATCTGTGATAACCTCCTGCGGGAACCCGACACAGGAGAAAATCCCTAGCAAGGCATCTGCCACTTTGTCTGTCCTCAGTGAGGGTAGGGTGACTGCCTCTGGATACTGGGTGGCATAATCTATTTATTTTAATTATTTATTTAGGAAATCAGAATTACAACCCTTTGAGTCATAGACTCATTTCCAAAAGCTCCACGTCAGAATAAAACAGACATTTATACAGTACATACATAGAATAAATGTGGGTGAGCAATCATACAGTGATAAGTACAATGAGTACGGGTTAATACCTATACATTTGGTAGCTAAAACAGGGCAGAGCTATCGACATACTTACCTAATGAGTAGTTAAGACCTATGCATTTGGTAGCTAAAGCAATGCATGATATGAGCTGATAGTAAGCCGCTTCAGTGAGGCCTTGTCTTATACATATTACAGTGCATTAATAGTCCAGTGCAACTATATGGTGATCGAGGGAGGTGAGGAGCCTGTAGGCTAGAAATAGTGATCCACCACTGTTAGGAAAAATCTCTTCCCAGTGGAACTGGGGTTATTCAAAGGCCCCACAATATCCATTCCTACTCTCTGAAATGGCTCCTCCACTACAGGCAAGGAATTAGGGTGGCTTTGCTTTTACTACCCGCCTTCCCTATTTCTTGGCACTGGTGGCAAGACCTGCAATATTCCTTCACCTGCTGGGTGAAGTTAGGCCAATAGAAATTCTGGGCCAATTGCTGAATAGCGCACGTGATTTCCAGATGTTCAGACATGGGAATATCATGAGCAATATTGAGCAACTGCTCACAGTACCCCTGAGGAACAACAAGCTGCTTGCCCATCACCCCTTTCTCTGTCCTTACATCCTGCAGATGCAGCAATTCATTGTGCCAGTAAACTGTTTCCCGTCACCTCCCAGTGCTCCATCAGAGTCTGCCCAAGCCTTCAGCCTCTCTAAACTAGGATATTTTTTTCTGAGCAGCTGCAAAATCTTTACACATTCCCACAGCATGGGACAGGTCCCCTCCAGTTTCTAAACTAGGGTCCCTAGCTCTCTGACAATTGGTTACCCCTCCCTCTAACCTTCTGTAGCTGTTCTGTTAACTGCTTTCTGTGAAATTTCTACCCCCCTTTCACTATTCTCCATATCAGGAGACACAGGGTGGGGAACCAGCCTCTCAGTGTTTTCCACAGGGGCTTCTATGGGGTCCAGAGAACTACAGTTTGCCTTTGCTGCTTCACTGTGGGTAACTGCACACACCATCCTCTTTTGGTGATTGTTCCCTATAATCACATCTAGGGCAAGATTTTCTGCCACTGCAACTTTTTGCACAGTCTCTCCTGTCTCACCCCAGTCCAGGAGAACATTAGCAGGTGGCAGCGTTTTCTCCTCCTCAATGAATCCCCATACTGTAACAAACGGATTGGGTATAAACTGTTCAGGCTCAACCAAATCCCCTTTTACCAAAGTATGATATGGCCCCATGTCTCTTAACCATGGGTTTGCACCCCATTCACAGTAACTGGGTATATGTGCTCCATCATGTTTATTGGCATGCTTTCAGGGATACACAAAAGCCCACTTCTTTCCCAACACCACTTTGTGAACTCCCTGTCTTTTTAAGACACTGTCTTACAAAATGTCTAGGTTGTTTGCAAAACCAACATTCATTTCTTTTATCAGGCAAATCTTTTCTTTGTACGCTGAGGCTGCCTGCATTCGGTGGAGGCAGTGAGGGTTTTAGCTGCCCTGAAGGCGCACTTTTCCCTTTCTGCACTGCCACGCCTGCCCCACTCTCTTTCAGAGCAGGTCTGCTCCTGGCACAGTGGTCTGAGAGCTCGGCAGCCTCCTGCACTGTTTTTGGATCTCAGTCCTCTAGCCAGGTTTTCAGCTGTGCTAGGCAAGCCCAAAAGAACTGCTTCAAAAGTACAACATTCTCAATTTTCTCTACAGAGTCTGCTTGTATCCCTTCCCACCAACGTTTTAAAAACTGACGTTGTTTGGTAGCTAGCTCTTCACCACTCATGTCTGGGCTTCTCCTGAGCTTATAGAACTTAACTCTATGCTTCAGCTGTCAAGTCATACTTTTTTAACAAAGCAGCTTTAAATTTGCCATAATCATTACTGTCCTGATTGTCCATTTGACCCAATGAGTCATGAGCTTTCCTGGTAAGCAGCGGGGATAGCTGGAAGTTCTAGGACTCTCTGGGAATTTGTGCCTGAATGCATAACTTTTCAAATGAGTTTAAAAATGTATCCATATCTTCCCCCTCTTTAAATTAAACTATCAGTTTAGAATTTAATTTGTAACCCAGTCCTGGAGTCCCAGCTTCACCCATGCCACTTACCTGCTCTGGCACTGGTCTTTGGAGTTGCAGCTTCTCCAGTTCAAATTTCTTCTGGCACTTCTGCTCCTCTAGCTTGACCTCTCGCTGCTCTCACTTGGGCTCTCTCTGAAGCTGTCACTCTTTTTCCTCTGATTCTCTCCACTCTTGCTTCTCCTCTCTCTCTCTCTCTCTCTCTCTCTCTCTCTCTCCAGCTTCCTCTGTTCAAGCTTCCTCTGTTGCTGGACCTCATACCATTCCTACTCAAATTCCAGCTCCATTCTCCACAACTCTATCTGCAGCCTGATCTCTTCTGGCTCCAGCATGGTGGTGATCCTCCCCTGGGGCTGGGGCTCTTGGCTCACACTGGTCCCACTGTCCTCCTCCCTGGGTCTGGACACTGCAATGGACCCTGGCCCCTCCACACTCAAGGTCTGGTCCATTTTAGTCACCAACTGTGACTCGAGGTCTTGGGAATCAGCTGCCACAAGAGCCTCCATGAGGTGCTGCTTGTTTCGCCTTTCACAAAGGACTCCTCTCTTCTGGCACAACTGCCTCAGGTATTCTGCAGTGTACTTGCTGTAGGTGGAAATCATCTTCTTCCCTAATCTACAGCTACACTAGCCTGCACCAGAAAAAAAATAAAACAGGTAGGGAAATTTTGACTGTAACCACAATGATATATTTCTTCTTCTTCTTTTTTTAAATTACTGCCTTATTTTGTGTGTGAACTGTTACAGTTATCAAACTGGCATATTGGACTGCTAATGCTCATGTCACCAAATACTTTCACAGTATGCAAACTAATCTTTTTGATTGCAGCACTGCAAACCAAATCTTTTAGATCCCACCTCTGCCACCAGATCTGTCACAAACACACTCTAAAGGTCAGGACCTCTGCCTCCACAGTGCCAAATCTTGAAGTGCAATATGTGAACAGGAGACAAACAGGGTAACCCTCCTGTCTGTTTTTAGTTCAAACAACTACCAGTCTCAAGTCCTGGGGTCAAATATGAACCCTTTTTCAATAGCACGCTCAATTACCAGGTTCAAATATCACACTCTCTTCAGCAGAAATGCAGTGCAATATATAACCTAGTGGGCACCCAACCTGGTTCTCAATCCCCCTTTTGGCTCAGTTGAGACATAGGTGTTTTTCTTACCTTGGTGCATATGGTAACATACTGTAAGCGCTTAACAGTTCTGTCAGAATTATTAACACTGTTGCAGCATTCATTTTAAAAATGAAGGAAAGGCTTATGCAAGATTTCAAGAAAAACAAAGTTTACTAAAATTAAAAATAGTAAATGAAATACAAAACACAGAACATATAACATTTAGGGTACAGTCATACAAATAAAATGGACAATTTAAACAAAACTGCCTTATTATTGAGTATCTAATCCTACCCTAGTTTCAGTTAGCAAATAGTGGAGGCTGAATTACCTAATGAAGTAGTGTTCTTGAGAGTGTGTCCTTTCAGGAGTCCAGAGATAAAAAGCATTATGTTCTCTTAGCTTTGACCATCTAAAGGGAACAAGGGTCCCACCCAGCTTGAGAGGTCACAGCTCAGTAGTGATGCTGGCTGTGAGGTCACTCACATTTCCTGCCTACCAGATTAGTCTCAGATGTTTGCATATAGCTAAGCATCCCACAAAAAAAATGTATATTTATTTTTTACGGCTGCATGGGCAGAGCCCTGCAGACATTTTGCATCCAGAAAAGGGCTGACATCATGTTTTCCATTCGTGGAACTGTTTTTCCTCCACCTGACCCTTCCTCAAGAAGCAATCTGCCCATGCTGTCTCCATGGACTGCAGCACTGCACTATATCACAGTGGGTGTTTTTACAGCTCCTGGGCAGAGCCCTGCAGATGTTTTGCATGTACAAAAGGGCTGACATCATGTTTTCCATCCGTGGAACTGGTTCAAGGTGTGAATAGTCTCCTCCGCCTCCCCACCCTCAAATAAATGCACTGTAATATTTTTCAATGGTTGCAGGGCCTATTTTGTTTTTTAACTGGGTGGTACCAGATCTGGAACAAGAGTAGTGGGAGTATTTATACACATGGCCTCTCCCCAAAATCCATCAGAGGTGGAATAAACTAAAAGAAATGTCATTCCACATGCCCCTCCCCGAAACCCATCAAAGGTAGGCTTTGTTGTAAAGCATCAAGTTTCATTCTATTTCTTCCCTGTACTCATCTCCTGGTAAGTGACTTTTCCACCATCCTAAAACTATGCTAACACACTTTTCTTCATAAATAACTTTTAGCCTCCATTAAGCTAATATGATGTGCACAGAACTGATAGAAGTTGTTTGTTCACAAAGCAGAGAGAATACTTATTTATTTATGTAAACTATTCCTTTTGTCCCTCCTTAAAGTTACCCAGGTTCTCCTCTCTAAGGAAATTTCTCAACTTGGTGCCCAGTTCCCTGCCATAGACATTACACTCTATTCGTACTTTAGGAGAAAAACAGGATTTCAAATGCTTAAGTTTCAAAATTCTTTCTGTAAAAAATGTGAATTACCCAGGTTCTCCTCTTTAAGGAACTTTATCAACTTGGTGCCCAGTTCCCTGCCATAGACATTACACTCTATTCAAACTTTAGGAGAAAAACAGGATTTCAAATGTTAAGTTTCAAAATTCTTTCAGTAAAAAATGTGAATTACTGGGATCATTCATGTTAGGCAGTGCTAATATTGCAGCCTTTGGAAAAAGTTAAAGTCCTTACTCTCCTTTCATTTACACCATCTTTTCTCTCCTTTCCTTTGTACCATTTTCTAGCTCATTTGCTTAAATCCTTTTTACTGTGACTCCCTTTAATATTCAGAACTTTGTCCTGAGTTTTAGGCAGCAGAACTGGCAGTACCACAATTAATGAAACAATTCAGGTATAATGTGAAGCCAAATATTAAGAAAGCAGGAAGCAATATGACCCTGCTGCAAACATCAGTATATTAAGCGATAAAATGAGAGGATCATTAAAAGTTAAAGGAAAAAAAATACAAAATGCAAAGAATCAAAAGACAAAGAAAGTATTAGTGAAACCATCACGTGAAATGCAGCAACACGCCATAGTGGTACCACAGTGTGGCAGCACTCTATATTTGAATCAATCAACAAACCAGACACTTACTTACAGTATTTAAAGTGCAGTATTTGTACTTGTAACCTTTTCTGGTTGTTCTTTTAAAGTGCAAATACAGGTACCAACAGTGCTTATTTACAGTTTATTTTAGTAACTCGTTAGTTCTTAATGTTTCTCATTCTCCATTCTCCACCATTTATTTTGTGGCTCAATGGCGTAATTCCGTCTGGTGATATATTCATGACTGTGGCTCAGTTCTCTGCATTTCATTTTGGCTTTTGATCTTTCTTTTTCTGTGGCCACCATTTTACTCCATCTCACAGAGCAGCCAGAAAAGGTTATCAGTACAAATACTGCACTTTAAATAATTAAGTCTATTGATTGATTCAAATACAGAGTGCCTCCACTCTATGGTACCACTACGGTGGGTTGCTGCATTTCACTTGTAAATGTCTGGTCCCTGTGAACAGCACCTAAGAGCAGCCTGAGGAGGAATAAAGTCATTTTAAATAAATGAAATAGTTTTTTTTCCTCTCCACTTGAGCATAAATGACTTTCTGTTCCATATAAATGAAACTACACTGCACTGTATGATATGAAATGACGAGCCTTCGTGGTAGGAGCAAACTTTAATAGAACTGAATAGCTAAAAGTGCTTTTACACTTAAAATGTCCACTTTGAAATGTTGTATTTGTCTTTTAGATATGAAATTACAAACTGCATATCAAAGTGGAGATGAAAGTATTTGATTTTGGTTTGGAGCTGTTGTTTGTTTCCTACTATCATGTACTGACTTTCTGTGGAGACACCTACCAGCATTCCCTTTTGAAAATGTTATGTCTGCCCCAATCTGCTTTGGGCAGATGCACACCCAGACCATAATGGGAAAAAAACACTGCATAGGATTCCAAAAGCAGCAACTTAGACATTCAGCTAAAAGAATAAAAATACCCCAGTTTAAAGGTTAAAGTGTTCCATTAAATTATACCTACTATCTCAGACATAACCAAGGCTCCAATGGTGCTCCTAATACCTGACTGACTGTAACTCCAACAGATCTTTGAACTGTCAACTAGCTGGTGCTGGCAGTTGGAATTTTTAAACTTGGGGCCTTTTTGTGATTTTTTTTTTTTAATAGTGGCTCTTGTCAGGAATCGGAGTCCTCCTCTTATCAAACTTTGCCCCTGTCTGGAACCAAAAATGTCTTTTGGAGCAGGAGTCCTCTGATCTGCACCAAATGAAATAAAATGTAATGCTTTTCTTGTACTCCTTGTTGAAAGGCTTTATGTTGCACTCCTAATCCCAGACCTGCTGTGTCTAGCTAAAAGACCATTTATTATGTTTGTTTGGGCTGTTTACATTGGGATACAACAGTGCTCTGCAAAATGGTGAATGAAAGGTTATCTATGTTCATTCATTTAGCCGAAATATGACACTTATAAGCATTTGAGCTAATTGACATATCAGTCATCCTCTTCATATTCATGGCTGTGGCTCAGTTTACTCCAGAAATGAGATGGAATAAAATGGTGGCCAGAGAAATAAGAAGATTAAAACCCAAAATAAAACAGAGAACCAAGCCACAACCATGAATATGAGGAGGATGAATAAAACCAGTAATTATTACCAGAAGCAATTAAACAATTGAGCCACAAAATAAATGGTGGAGAAGGAAGAATGGGAAACAGTAAGAACTAATGAATTACCAAAATAAGCTGATAATAAGTGCTTTTGGTGCTTGTTTTTGCACATTAAAAGAGCACCCAGAAAAGGTTACCAGTAAAAATACTGCACTTTGAATCAAGGGTGCTGACTGATTCAAATATAGAGTGTCACGGTGGTATCACTATGGCGGGTTGCTGCATTTCACTTGTGAATTTCTGGTCCATGTGAGCAGCACCTAAGGGCAGCTGCCTCCACCCCAAACCTGCCCAGCTTCTCCCTTCCCTTCCCCTGCTCCTCCCCACCCCTGCCCCTGCTCTGCCCAGCTTCTACCTTCTACACTTGTAGCACTAAAGGAGTGCCTGAGCCAGCAGTCAGACTGTGTTCCAGTGCAAACAAACAGATAAAACAAAAGGTGTGGATTACACGTACACAGGATCAGTAATTTTCCAAGTGCTTGAAAAAGTACTTAATGTACACAGACATTTGTGGTGGTGTATTCCATTGCTGGAATGTATCTGTTTTGGTGATCGAGCTATCAGCTTTTAAGCTTGTAAAAATAGATTAAATGATTTTATGTTAGACCTTCATAACAGAATGGTCGAACCTTAAAATGCACATAAAGAAAACATGTTTAAAGATCCATATTTACACTGTATCCTAAAAAATCTAACTATAGAGTGAAGCAGATAGCCTTAGTACACATATCATACAGCAACTAATAAATGGCATTATGAAAGCATCTGTAATAATTATACAGCAATCTGATATGATGTTATTAGATATAACTATAAAGACATCACTCCTTATGATGTTCCATAAAATGGGATGATTGCCAAAAAATACATGTTGTGCTATTTTCATCATAACAGAAGGCCACGGCACAGGTTCTTTCATAATGCCACTTATTATCTGCTGTATGATATCTGTATTAGGGCTAGATGATTTGCCCTACATCTTGGATTTTTAAAATAAGGTTTAAATAGTGATCTTTAAGCATGCTTTCTTTATTTGTAATTTAAGGTTCAACCATTCTATTATAAAGGTATACATAACATTTTTTCACCTATTTTCACAATATGGCCCTTATTAATAGAATCCCAGGGCTCTTGATGAGTCTGCCCAACAGAACAGAATGGCATAATGACCTGCAATGTACCTTACAAATTAATAAAAGTGTTAGCACCTGGGAGATATATGCTTTCTCATTACACCCCATCTCTTCAAATGAAAAATAATAGGCCATGCCATGCCAGCAAAACAAACGGACAAAGCAGATGCATAGTGTTGGACTCATCCTCCCCAGCTCCCAGCAGGTTCTTTTCGGGGTGATCCCTCTCCTGATTTCTATAAAGGATGCTTTGCCATGGAAGTACTGCTGCCCCAAACATGCTCTGACAGACTGACACACAGGGGGCAAATGCAGTGACATCTCAGCTGCTGCTCACCTACTGCCTCTTCCTGTGCACCAATGCTACCTTGCCCTCCATCTACCCCCATGGCAAAGCATGGTCCCTCACCTGTCTGCACTGTCTACTGGTATAGGAACAGAATGGGCAAAAAGAAATGTTGGCATTGTGTTGTGTTGTGCAGGTTAACATCAGAAATGTGTGATTGTACTCTTTTGTTTTTATGGGCAAGCTGGGAGTACTGGAGAGGTGAATTGACAAGTTCAGAGTCACACCGCATCCAGGTAGAGGTTGTGGGAATCAAACTCGGGTCTAACAGATACCAAACTAATAGATTTACAGTTTAAATTCAATATCTAAAGACAAGAAAGTAACCTCAAGGGAAGTTTTTTTAAATTGTTAGAGAAACATACATCTTTAATGATAGGAGTAATTAGTTATGCAATTAGTAATACAAGCTGGTTAAAAAGGTCTGACAAAGTAGAAAATATACTAATGAAGAATCTAATTATGACAGAAATATAATACAGTAATGCTAAAAGACTAAATTGTGAAATTTTTTGCAGACAACAAATAGTGCTACTGTAATCCTTCGTAATTCTCCACAAACCCCTAACTTGGTTACAGCTGGAAAATAAGTTCGGTGTAGACCACTTTTCAGTTCAAAATGTTCTAGTAAATAAATAAATAATTTTCCTCTCAGAAAACAAAGAATGAATTCACTATTAACATAATGAAACCACTGAACATAAATTGCAGGTAGTTTTAACACTGGAGTAGATTACAAGGGAAATCAGTATAAATGCATAAATTAACCTAAGCAGTTGGAGTTATAGGTATAACATGTGAAAGCAGGAGATCTCAGGCAGTGTTGGAATGGACTGTGGGGAGGCATATGGACTTACCACCCCATAGCTACAAAGTGAGCTTTTATATGTAGCTCACAGAACGATGTGGTATGGTGAATCAGTTTTGTATATAAACATAATACGCTTTAAATTAAAATAAGTAGGTAAAAACTGCAATTTTTTAATTTGATTTTAAAATGTGCTGATATAAAAAGGCATTCCCTGAAAAAAGCCATGAAGTAATTGTGAAACATTGGGAGCTATTGAACTGAAAAGTGAAGAGCATGAGTGAAAGTTAATAAAATAAATATTGAAGACCTTGTATGGTTTTTTTTTATCTGAAAGCCCCCCCTCCCATTACATAACTTGCACTGCAAATGGTTCAGTTTATTTGTTTATCTATTTATTTTTACTACATCTGCCACTTTGCTATCAATCCTGCCACCTAGTTTAGTATCATGTGTGAAGAGTGCAAGATTGTCCTGGATACCTATGCCTATGTCGCTACTAAACTCATTAAACAGGACTGGACCCAGGATTGACCTTTTGGGGCACTCCATTGGTGAGCTCCTTCTCATTTGACTTAGTCCCATTTACCACAACTCTCTGCCTTCTGTCCCTTAGCCAATTTCCTACCCACCTGACTAGGCTCTTGGACATATTTTATTTAAATGGGGGTCTACTAACAGCGGCTCCAGGTACAGCAATGGGGCCACAATGACACCATCATATGCAAATGCATCATCACCAAGCAGGCTTCTAAAATAAGCCTCCTCCCCCGCCAATGTTATCTCTGCCAGTGCTGAAACCCACCCCAGTGGGGACAATGCAAAATTACCCAAGTCTGTGCTGTTACCTGCTAGGAGTGGACCTTCAGTAGTTTCTAGATGTTGCCAGCTGAAAAGCTTGGCTCATCATATTAAAACAAGCATTTGTCAACGCCGGACGTTCGCTTGCAGGTATTTGCAGTGGTGTTTGGCATGTATGGTGCTTTACCCTAATGCCCTGTGCGATTGCTGGTATTTGCACAATAAATTGTCAGCATGACCTTTTTGTTACCCCCATTGTGCACTACATAGGAGGAAACACATTTTGGGCAGGATGTGAAAAATGACAGCTGTACTGCTCATAAGGAAGTGTGGTAAAATGCCAGTGTTGAAAATCTGGAGTGGAAATATTGAAAATTCACAAACCTACGAGCATGCGTGGGAACTGTGCAATGCACTCTCGTAAAACAGTCATTTTAGGAATTTTTCACCAAATTTTCAACATTGCCATTTAAAACCTCTGCTAATGAACAGTGTCACTGTGATTTTCTTACTGTGTCCCATACATTGATTTCGCACCGACTGTGCCATTATGCGCTACATGGGCGAGAAACATGTTTTGGGCAAGATGTGAAAATGACAGCTGCAGTGCTCATAAGGAGGTGTGGTAAATGGCAATGTTGAAAATCTGGAGTGAAAATATTGAAATTAGAACTTACGAAAGCATGTAAGAACTACACAACGCAGACTCATAAAACAGTAATTTTTAGGAATTTTTTCACCACATTTTCAGCACAGCCATTTTAAGACCTCTGCTCATGATCAGTGTCACTGTGATTTTCTTAATGTGTCCCATACATTGAGTTCGCACACCGACTGCGCCATTGTGCGCTACATGGGCAGAAACATATTTTGGGCAGGATGTGAAAAATGACAGTGGTACTGCTCATGAGGAGGTGTGGTAAAATGGCAATGTTGAAACTCTGGAGTGCAAATATTGAAAATTCACAAACATACAAGCGTGCATAGGAACAGCGCAACGCACGCTCGTAAAACAGTCATTTTTAGGAATTTTTTCACCAAATTTTCAACACAGCCATTTTAAGACCTCTGCTCATGAACAGTGTCACTGTGATTTTCTTAATGTGTTCCACACATTGATTTCGCACACCGACTGTGCCATTGTGCGCTACATGGGCGGAAACATGTTTTGGGTGAGATGTGAAAAATGACAGCTATACAACTCATAAGAAGGTATGATAAAATGGCAATGTTGAAAATCTGGAGTGAAAATATTGAAAATTGCAATTCATGAGCCTATAAAGAACTGCCAACACGTACAAGTAAAACAGTCATTTTTAGATTTTGCACAATTTTCAACATAAAGTTTAAGGACACTTCTCATGAATGATGTCACTGTCATGGTGTTATTCAAGCCGAAGGGTGATTTCGCACAGTGACCGCGCAGTGCCTGCAAAATCACCCTTCGGGCCTGAATAACGCCATGACAGTGACATCATTCATGAGAAGGGGTCCCAAAAACCCCATGATGAAAGTTTGGTGCAAAAATTCCAAAAAATGACTGAGATATGCAATAAAGTTGAAACCCCCCTACGTAGCCCATTATACAGCTTACCAGCATTTCCTCAGTTCGCGGTCGGCTTTGAAGAGTGCAGACGTGTTCCCGGTCCACCGAAGATCATCGCGCCAGAGTCCAGAGGTAAGTATGGGGTGGGGGGTGTGGGAGGCTGGGTGTGCAGTGGGTGGGTGCGGATTGTGGGATGGGGGCTGGGAGATGCGCCAGCGGGACCATTTTATTTTACAGGTTTAAAAAAAAGATGATGTAGGACATTTGCCACGCTGGGGTGGACCCAGCGTGGCAACAGGATGACTGAGGGGCCATGGCACCCGTCGGAGGATTGGGCACCCCGCCGGCAAAACAACACCGTTTTCCACACTGGGGTGGCCTCAGCGGCAGAAAAGTTTTGGGGGCAGGGACGCAGGCTGGGAGCGATGATGGAGGGGACGGCGGCAGCGCCAGTATGGCAGCGGTGTTTTCTCTTGAAGCAGAGGAACACCATCATTCATTGAGCTCCTGCACCCATTGGTGCAGGACACCATGCCTGCTCAAGGAGCAGTGACTGGATGGAGAGGCACACCTCCGCGTGCTACCTTAAAACGTTCCTTGTGCATGCGCGCAAGCGGGGGCAAAAAGTTAAAGATTTGTAAAGTATCTTTCACGTGGCATATCACAAAATACAATACTGGAAGTTCAGATGTTAACACACTTGTAAAATAATGTGTCCAGTACAAAGCAGGGAATGTTATAAAAAAGCTGACATTTTGACACCATGAATGTTAACCAGTTTGATATTCCCTCTCTTTTGCCCTAAACATTAAAATCTTCAGAAATAAACCAAAATTGGACATAACAGTGTCTTTTAATTAACTGATATTGATGCACATATTGTGTGTTTTATTATTGGGTAGGTGAACATAGAGTTTCTTTCCTGGTTGAAAATATGGGTGCCAACAGCCTGACTTTTTCACAAAAAAATCTAAGTGCTTGGATGGACTGTATTTAAAGATCCCTTTAATGCAAGGAGCCACCAGAAGAACATCATGTGGTCCAGTAGACACCCAGATATTAAAAAAAAGATTGAATGTCAGAGGCATAACAAGAGACTTAAAAAATGATTTTGAGAAATGATTGAAAAAAAGAAACTGAAGCAAGAAAGAAATAATATTATGATGAACTTGCCTTTGGGACTGCAAACGACTGCTAAAGGTGGGGAGATGAAGTATAATAAAGAAAAACAGAACACTAGTTTCTAAGTTTATTTTGCAGAGTTGCCACTGAGAATAAGGGCTTGGAAATCATAAAAGAGCTGCTGTTAAGCATCATATCAGTGTTGCTATTGGAGTAGGAGAGGAGTTGCAACAGGAGAAAACAATTCAAAGCGGTTTCCCATCACCACATTAAGAGCCGTTCCTCTCCTCACTCTTTCACCCTCCGTATTTAATGCAAGTCTGTGTTTTGAAAAGGAAAAGAGGTATGCCACCGGAAGAAAGTCGAGGGCTGGGTAGCAGTAACAAGCAGTGAAGGGCAGGCTCCATGTGAGCAGAACTATGGCCATCTAGAGCTCCAGACTGAAGACGTGAAGCCAAGGAAGAGCACCTTTCCTTAAGCAACCCTGCAGTTATGGAACTAAACCTCCTCAGCACACACACACACACACACACACACACACATATACCTGTGACTTGTCTCACAATACAAGGAACAGTTCCTGGATGTTATATCCTGACCACCAGAGGAACCTACAAACTCTCCCCAATTACTGGTAAAATAATGGAGTGCAGACCTCTGAGTGCTGAAAAACTGCTGTTTTTATTACACCTTTATATAAAGCACTGTGGAAACATACCACGAGATGCCACCACCCACAAAAAAAAATAAGCCCAACAGTGTTTCACTCCTTAGCAGGAGCTTTATCAAGAGCTACTGTGTGTAAAATCACCGTTCCTTAAACATCCCCTACAATTACAGTTAATTAGATTCCTTAATTGATAATATTCAGTTACAACCAGATAAAATTATTATCTATACAAATCTATATTACACATGCGTGGTTGGTAAAAAGGGCCTCGATAGTTTCAATCATTGCATATCAATCCATATTAATGCATATTACATTAAACACTCCTTTTTCTTGTTCCCCATTCAGAGAACAAATAATATATTACCAAAGGTCCCATGGGTAATCATTTCTCAATCATGCTGATTGCCTTACAACCCATGTCATGATGATTTTGATGCTATCTCACACTTTGCTGTTGAACTCATTTTTAAGGAGGTCCCGACTGTTGTATGCTACTCAGTTCCCTTACTCTCAAATGAAAGTTCATCATATTATTTATTACTTTTTTGCTATTTTTTTTTTCGGTCTTTTCTGAACATTATCTTTGAAGTCTGTTGTTATGGCTGTAATACAGTTACATTCAGTTCGGGTTTCTATTAAAAGTGTGGTTTGAAAGATCACTACCTTACTGTCTGCTTCAGTTTGAGCAGTGAGCCTGTCTGTCTGTCTTTCTGTCTAACTTTTCATTCCCTCTACCTCCCATTTTTTTCAGTCTTCCTTATTACCCGGACCCCAGCCCTTATGTATAGTTTGTTAACTGATGAGTTATGTGCATCTGGGGGATTGCTGCACACTGTACATTTGCAAGTACTGTAGTAAATTCAATCCGCCTTCCTTTATATTTACCTTTTAGCACTGCATTCTTCCTTTATTGTTATTTTGTTGCTGGTTAGCTAAAAATCATTTACAAGTAAGCTGGCAATAAATGGTGTTTTTGTTATATTGGCAATGCTTGCATTAAAACATAGCTTCCCAGCTTTCTGTGCACCAAGGGGCGTGAGAGGAGAAAAGTGCACTCTCATCCTCTCTCCTTCCTTCCCATTCTGAAAACTGGTCAGCCACAGTGTGCAAGAAATAATAACATTCCAGATAAATTAAAGAGAATAATATTAACCCTACATTTTTCCCTTTTTTAAAAGCTTCCATTTCCATGCTGGTGTATCACAAGTTTGTCTATTTTACCAATGCCATTTGATAGACAGTTAATAAAAATAGTTTTTATGTGGAAAATGGCTTGCTTGCATGGTAGCTCAAGACAGGAACCTCTGCTCCTCTCTATTGCTAATTGCTTTGATTGTTTATGTTGGGACTCAGTAAAATAATGCAGCATTTGTACTAGATGTCTCACCCTCTCTGAACCAGACACACATCGGCAAACAGAGGAAGTGACCTAGAATGGCACACTCCGCGAAAACAGAAGAGAAGGCCAGCACTCCATCTTATAATAGTGAGTAACATTTATACAGAAATCAGAATCTTAAGAGACAAACCAGCAGCAACAACAGACAAGGCATTGGTATAAACTTTATTAGCATTTTTTGATTTTTATAAAACAAGGACCATAAACGGGATGCTTTATTTAGCAATCTGGATGCATTGTCCTATGACACGGTCACAGGCTGTACTGTGAAATTTGGATCGTCATTGCCAAACTGCTCCAGTTAAGCAGAATAATAAGGAATATTGCATTGTTATTGACAGTCAGTGCATGTCAACACATATGTATGCAGTCATGCCTTCAGACATATAGTGACTGACACTACAATGCAATAGTCCTGATTATTCATTACAACTGAATCACTATGACAAAGCTGACCATGTGTTCCACAGTGCAGCCTGTGTGCAAATACATTAAACAGGGCTGGGTCCAGAACTGTGCCCTGCACCACCGTGCTGGTCACACTCCTTTCATTACATTGAGCACCATTTACCATGACTCTGTCTTTTATCATTCAGCCAGTTCCTAACACAGTTTATCACCTTGTAACCCACTACTAATCTGCCCAGCTTGTTCAAAAGTCTTATATGTGGAACAGTATTGAAGGCCTTAATGAAAGCAATTCATGTTTATGTTTAAGCCCATGAAACACCCTTATCTAGTTAATGCTTTTGCAGCTGTGGTGGCTCTGTCAGATTTTGTTTTAATTGGTGAGCCTGCTTTACGGCAGTCAGAACTACCCCTTTGATCTTCAGAGGACATTTCTAAGCTATTTCTCTTAGGGATGGGAAATCTAGCAGTTGTCTGTCAGAAGTTGCTTTCCTCCTAATAGGTCATAAAATGCAGCCTGTTTTATGGCCCATTTCCTATATTTACAATAAATGGGTGTTTTACAATCTATTACAACCTGGTATCTAAAGGAAGATCTTAATTAAATTTTTCACTCAGATGGAGAGCAGCATTTTTTTTGAAAATTCAAGGTCCCACAATGCCTTGTGCTGACTGCCATATTTTCAAAGCAGAAATTCAAAGAAACATATTTTTATCACAAATGTAATCACAATAATAACAAGCTGATTGGTGAAGCAACACAGTCCCAGCCCTGGTGATATAGCAGCCCCCACCCCACAGCCTTGATCCCATTTCATTTATAGTACTCTCCTTCCTGGTGGTCTGGAGATCCCCCAGCCCTGATCTGTCCGGATAATAAAATATCTGTCCCTGGGTATAGCAGCCCCTAGCCCATTCCCCTTATCATTAAAATAATCTGGTTCCTGGTGGTCTAGCAGATGCCCCCAGCCCCAGTCCCCATATCATTAAAATAATCAGGTCCCTGTTGGTCTAGCGGACCATCCCCCTGCCCTGATCAACCTTAATAATAAAATATTCTTTCCCTGGTGGTCTGTAGACCCTATCACCCATCAGCTCATATAATATATACATTTTTTTCTCATGTGGTTTAGTATACCTTCACCCCCACCCTGGCAAGCAGTGCCCACCACCCCCACTCCTCCATTCCCAAGCTGTCAACTGGCACAGCCCTTCTCTTAATACCTTGGCCAGCCGCCGACTGATCTGCAAGGAACATGTACTTTACACAGTATCTGCTCATCAATTAACAGAGCTGTCAACCAATGAGTGCATAGTGTATACACACTCCTTGACAAGTCAGTCAGTGGCTGACAGTGGTGGTGAGGGGTGTGCCAGTCATTGGTTCTGGGATGGGATGAGGGTGAGCTGGGTGGTGGGGCACTACCTGCCAGGATGGGGTGTTGGGTTCCACTAAACCATCTTGGGAAAAAAAAAAATATATATATATATATATATATATATCTATTATATGGGCTGATCAGGGATAGGGAGCCGGGATCTGCCCGATCACCAGGGAAAGACTATATCATTATTCAGGCAGATCGGGGCAGGAGGGTCTGCTAGACCACCAGGTACCTAATTTATTTTAATGATAAGGGGATCAGGGCTGGGGGATTGCTAGACCACTACGGATCTGTTTATTGCAATGATTCAGGGATCAAGCTGGAGGTCCACTAGACCACCAGGGCAATAATATTTTATTACTCAGGCAGATGGGGTAGGGGGGTCTCCTAGACCACCAGGGACCTGATTATTTTAATGGTAAGTGGATCAAGGCCTGGGGAGTCTGACAGACCACCAGTGACTTGATTATTTTAATAACAGCAGGATTGGGGCTGGAAGGGGGACCTTGGCACATTGTTTGCTGTTAACTTCAGAGGGCAATTTCATACCCTTAGACCAACCCTGGCTTGTCTAACGGTATTTAGAAATTTGTCCTCTGGGAGAGTTTTGAGAATCCTGAATTAAGGGATAGGCAGCCTGCATCTGCTGCAAGCCTGCTAGTGTTATGCAGCAGCCTCATTTTGTCCTGCAAGGATGGTAAGCTCTTTTTGTACACGCATTTACGGTCCATGGCAGGCTGCCTTTGAGAATTGTTCTGGCACATTTTTTCCATTAAGGGGCACTTTGTGCCATTCCTTGTGGCACAAGTCACTTGCACCATTCTGGGAACTTTGAGAATAAGGGGCCCCAGAACCCGGGGTATAATGCATGTACAGCACTCTTTAATTCATAATAAATCCATGGAATGCCTCCAAGCCTCAGAACTCAATAGGTGGATGCCTTGATGTTTTCCATCAAATGACACTTTCTTAAGGGAATGAGTACAGTACTATACAAAATGAGAATGTGACAGTGGTAGAATTCAAAAGTGGGTTTTCAAGTCCTTAGTTCTGTGCTCTAATCCCTAGGCCATAATACCTCCTAGGGTTACGTGCCATTCATCGGTCTAGTAATGGTACCTAATAATCTTGGCTGGATTGAAGTTTTTGCTGGCTGACCTGCTGTTTACTACATGTTCTCACTGACCTTGCTAAACAAGATCCATCTATAACCCCAGCGCCATGTACCAGTGGGCTACTACCCCTGCCTTGAAGGTTAGATCAAGGTTAAGAGGCCTGGGTCCTTGTTCTGGTGGAAAAGGGGGTTCTTTCCCAAAGATAAAATAAATAGTGTAGTACCTCTGCCCAGAGTAACTATAGTGAGCCAGATATTGGTTTGGCACAACCCACTGGGATGCTGTACCTACCCTCTTCCCCTTATAATCACCCTACATGTGGATTACATTGAAACACAGAAACATAAAAGTTGTAGGCAGATAAAGACTTCCTGGTCCACCTAGTCTGCCCTATTTTCCCTTCCTACTGAGCCACCTCAGACCCTATTCAGTCCATGGTTCCCTCTCTTACTTGCTTAACTTCTATGATCTCCTTTTGTCTATCCCATGCACTCTTGAAACCCATGACCATTTTAGCCTGGTAGACTGTTCCAAACATCCCACCACCCTTTCAGTAAAGAAAACTGCCTCATATTTTCCTAAGCCTCCCCAAGCTTCATAGAATGACCCATTGTCCTTGAGCAGTCTTCCCATAGATCAAAACAGTATTTCAAGACTTGCATTTATTGACTAAGCTAACATAATATGCTCACTAATAATATACATATGAGACATTTGTGAAAAGGTTACCGAACAATTTATTTACATGGGGTAGGGTTAGGAAAAAGGGAAATGAAGGTTGAGGTTAAACGTTACTTCAGCATTTTGGCAATTGTTACCATTTTGCAAACGTCAGTAGCTTAAACTGTAAACCCAGAAATATTCTCAGTGCCCATCTCCCACCAGCATTAAGATGGCTACAGATCCACACTTTCTTTCTAACTAGCTGCCTAGGCCCAATGACCACACCCCAACTGATACCAGTTCACAGTCGATAGGACCCCAGCACTCTATTCCTGGGTACCTAGCCATGGAAGCGTTGCAGGCCTGATGTGTTGCAGCTGGATGGCAGGCATTGGTGCACTTAAAATAAATTAGATTCAACCCTTCTTGCATGATTTAAGTAACTACTTGATGAAACTTGATCCTTTAGCTAGGCAGAAAAACTCAGAACTTTGGTGGCATCTGCTATTTGGCTATTGAACTTGACCACAATTGAAGGCATCTATTTATAGTTCCTCAGATACAGGGCAAGCCCTGAGTTACTCATGGTTTGAAGAATAGTCTCATGGCCTATCAGGCCGGTGATGTTCAGACTGTAGATCTGGGGGTGGATGGAATCAGTAGAAACTTGCTGTTTGAGTAACTGAGACAAGCAGCAGGCTCTTGCAGTTTGGACCTTCTCTTTGCATTTTTTGCAGCTTGTGCCTTCTCAGCAGCAGGCTGTTGCAGCTTTGAACAGTCTGGATGTCTTTCAGCTTTATTGGTAGCTTCCTCTTCTTCTTCTCTTGTCGTCACAGATCAGGAACAGGCTAGCACTAGTGATCAGGGCCACACACCTCAACCCCCACGTCCAGGCACAAACCCTCAGGGGAGATGCAGAGATAATGCATAGCAGTGGCATCACCTAACTGATTCCTCAGAGTGACCACAGATGGGGGTCAGTCTCTGTTTGGTACTCAGGAACATTCCAGGTGTAAATAGCCTCAGTCACAATGCCAGCCCACAGCTGTGGCCATTTCTCAATCAGACCACATTCTCTGGGTCTCCCACCAAATGTTAGCAGGAAACAGTCTCTCAGACTCAGACTTTAAGCAGAAGACAATGACTCATCTTCTCACCACCAAAACTCACACTTGTACAGAAGAATGAAATCTTCTAGCTTTGAAACTCAGACTTGCACTGAAGAGTGAATCTTCTCACTTCAGAAGCACAGACTCAACAGAAGAATGAATCTTCTCACCTAGAGTTCAAACTTAAACAGAAGAATGAATCTTCCACTTCAATTTCCATCTACAGGAAATAACAGGCAGCTTCTCTTGGCTTTGTGGTTCGGAAACCTCCAGGTAGGCATCCATACATTCTCAGGCATCTGGGGCAATTTCCCTTCCATCGAGAAACTCCCAGCCATTGACCTTTAACACTGGTCATCAGATACTTTCATTCTGTCAACACTGTCTTTCTAGCCATTGGCATGCAAAGCAGGGCAATGTGGAGCACCTCCTGGGCTAGTGGCCATACAAGCCCATTGGCAGGTCTCCTTCTTCACTTGACAATCACAGAGGCTTCTTCTCCTTGGGAACCTCTCAGATGATTGTCCTGACTGGACAGCAAATTAACTTCCCAATTCAGGAACAGCTCCCTCTAGACACAGGCAGGGCTTCTGGGCTGGTGGCTGGACAAGCTCCCAGGCAGGCATACTTTACTTCTTCAGGCAACATCACTGAGCAAGGGGATATCTCAAGAAGGGCTCAAGTTGAACAGCATTGAATAGTCTCTGTCCTCTGGGTTTGAGTGGATCATGGCAGAATCCCACTGGTCAAAACAGGCTGTCCATCAGAAAATTAATATTTGTAGGGGAACGCTACAGAGTCAGCTTCCAGGATGGACATTTCTGGCATCGACTTTCACTTTGGGCTCAGCAAAATACCTACAAAACTTGCAAATAAATTAAAAGTCAGTATTTTTCTTGACGGATTTAACTTTCTATGAATATAAGGAACAGAGGCATGCCTATTTTCAATATGGGGCATCCAAAAAATCAGCAGGGGCAGCAAAAGCAATCCCAATCCAAAAGTAAAATAGACAATGCCATGAGTGCAGCAGGACTTAGCAGTAGTGGGAGACTGGAACCCCTGTGGCATGCAATGGTGGAAACCATGAAGGTAATGGACGCCAAAATGGAGAGAACAGTAACTAAACTGGAAACCCACAATGCAGCTATTAAAACACTTACTGGAACCATGGCAGAGCAGGAAGGAGAACGATCTCACACAGGCAGCAGTGGCAACCATGACCCAAGCAAACAGTCAGCTGAGGGCCGTCTTGAAGTACTTGAGAACCTAATGAGGACTGGAAATCTCTGTGTGATCGGTGCCCAAAGGAATAGAGGTACAGATCTGTTGTACTTTACTAAAATTGCTCAGAAATAGTATTGCACTCCCTGAGGGACTTCCGATGGGACCTGTTAAAATGCACCTACAGAGTCAATCCAAGAGCTCGGCTGCAAGACACCTTGCAGCCACATGCTATCTGATCTGAACCCCCAGGGTAGAGGTTTGGGATGCGGTGCTCAGGGCAGCTAGAGCAGCGTACCTTCTAGCGATCAATGCCTCTGACATAAAACTATTCCCAGACCTATCTTTTCAAACATGGACGGCTGCAAAAATTAGATTGTGTCAAGAAATGTCTCTGATCACTGGGAATAAATCACTTGTTCCTGCTCCCAGTGAGACTGCAAATAACCTATGGAGGGAAAAGTTGGCCATTTTCAGACCCCAGTAATTCAGGCAAATGGATGGAGAAAATGCAGTAGAATTCACCGCAAATTCCAGACCGACTGAACGAGAGGGAGAATCCAACAATGAGGACTGACATAGAGGTTTGACAGCAACTTACAAAAACAAACACTGCAGTGACTGATCACTTTAAAATTGACATATTAGTGGTATTACTTCCTCTTTTAGAGCTTTTTAGAATAAAACCCTTTATTCCAGTATGTTTAAAATGTTTTTCAGAGTTTGGAAGTGGTTGGTAAGTAGAACACCCTTTCATGTGGCTTTTGCCATTTATCAAAGTGAATGGGAGGAATATATTTTCCAAAAGACAAAGAAGTGCTGCAGTGGGATTTATCAGAAGAGATTATGTATGCAGGAAGTGTGTTACTAGTTTATTCCTCTTTACTAGTATTATGCAGTTATCACCTAAAGTAATAAGTGACAATGTGAGGGATATGCAGGGCTTATCTGGGAAGAAGATGACCAGTAATAATCTCACTTCTTTAGAGTATTTTATAAGTGGTTAATAACAAACACAAGTTTGCATTTTACTTCTGTTTTTGATGTTCTCCCTTTATTGACTTTATCATGCCTCTGAAGTGGCTAGCAATTATTGGAATACTGCTTTAAGGATTTTAATTGAAGGACCTCACACACACACACTCCTACTGTACAAGAATCTGAAGCCAGCATAGTATGTGACCCAAAATCTTAGATAGATAACCTATTGTTGCACTGGCTGTAAGTATTTTTCTGGTGCATTGTATGAGGATGTCTATTGTTTTGTCAATATGATGAAAATAATGGGTGTGCCGATGCAAGGTCGACACTGGCACAATGAACACCAGCACAGTGACAGAATTAACCAGTCTGTGGTGAGTTGCTGTGCTGGTGCAAGGAAGACAATGGTGGTGCCTCTTCTCCCATAAGTCCCTTGGCAAAGTCCTCTGGGTTACTGGCTTTCTTACTGATGGCCTGCCAGGATATAAGTGGCAAAGATGATGGCTGCATTACAGTTCATATGTAGTCTCACTTGTCTGTCCATTTTACAGTCAACCAGTAATGTTTCAGCATTTACTGCTCCCAACATTAAATAGCAGTCTCTCTGCCCTTGCCTCCAGTGGCACAGTGGGGCAAAACAGGGGCTTCCCCATCTTGTCACTGGTGCCGTAGCGCTATCTCCCCTTGACAGCAAACTGAATTCATCAATATTGAAGAATTGAGGAAAGGGTCATGAGGGCCCAGGACTTTGAAATGCCCTCCCCGGCTGCACTCCAGGACGGACCCCCCCTCCGAATGCTCAGCCAGCGACTTGAGGAAAAGGGCTCAGGCCCAAGACTTTGAAAAGCCCACCCTGCTGCACTCCAGGATGGACCCCCTCCCTGGACGCTCAGCCAGCGACTTGAGGAAAGGTCGCGAGGCCCAGGACTTTTAAAGCCCTCCCTGCTGCACTCAGGATGAACTCCCCCCAAGCGCTCAGCCAGTGACTTGAGGAAAGGGTCGTGAGGCCTAGGACTTTGAAAAGTCCTCCTCTGCTGCACTCAGGATGGACCCCGAATGCTCAGCCAGCGACTTGAGGAAAGAGTAGAGGGCCAGGACTTTCAAAAGCCCTCCCTGCTGCACTCCAGGATGAACTCCCCCAAATGCTCAGCCAGCGACTTGAGGAAAGGGTCGAGGGCCCAGGACTTTGAAAAGTCCTCCTCTGCTGCACTCAGGATGGACCCCCTCGAATGCTCAGCCAGCGACTTGAGGAAAGGGTCGCGGGGCCCAGGACTTTGAAAAGCCTCCCTGCTGCACTCCAGGACAGACCCCCAGGCGCTCAGCCAGTGACTTGAGGAAAGGGTCGCGAGGGTCCAGGACTTTGAAAAGCCCTCCTGCTGCACTCCAGGATGGACCCCCAGATGCTCAGCCAGCGACTTGAGGAGAGGTCGTGAGGCCCAGGACTTTGAAAAGCCCTCGCCTGCTGCACTCCAGGACAGACCCCCAATGCTCAGGTACAAAGAAGAGCAGCTGCACTCTCGGCGCCATTTTCAAACTACTTAAACATTTTAAAGTGGGCTACTGCAAGGAAGCTTACTGCTCTGCACTGTCTGTGTGGTTTAGAGTTGGCACAGGTGTGCTGATAGTTTATTTCACCTGTGATTTTATGCCTTTACTACCTCCTTTGCTAATTCAGTAAGGTGCTTTAAGATACCTGTGTAAGAACCCAGTTAAACTGTACTTGCTTCACTGTGCCTTTAATTGTACCTAGTTGGATACAGTATATAGTGTATAAGTAAGATGTTACCACTACCTAAACTGCGTAATCCTACCACCTCCTGTCCTGTTTTGCTGTATTTCTAGCCATCACAGGTAGCGCTGGAGCAGCATCTGGGCACTAAGCAAATTTCCCCTCCCTGCTCTTGAGCAAGTCCCTTGCTGTGTCATTTGCTAATCTGCTGTAAGCGCGACTGGAAAACTAAAGCAAGCGCAGTGTTACACTGCTCTCTCCCCGGCCAGGCGGCCTCACCCGCAGGCAACTCTGAGCCCCCAACCCCTCTAGCCTCGATTCAAAGAGAATTTACAGCTCCAATTAAAAGCTCAACATACCTCAGCTCCTCCTTCAACTCTGTGCTTATATTTCTTCTTTCTCTCCTCAGCCAGCGACTTGGGGAAAGGGTCAGGGGCCCAGGACTTTGAGTCCTCCCCTGCTGCACTCCAGGCGGACCCCCAAGCTCAGGTACAAAGAAGACGCTGCACTCTCTGGCGCCATTTTCAAACTACTTAAACGTTTTAAATTGGGCTACTGCAAGGAAGCTTACTGCTCTGCACTGTCTGTGTGGCTCTGTGTGCGGCTCCCCACCACCACCACCGATACCACTGCCCTTGGTGAGCTCTTTCTTATATAGGCTTAGTCACATGATTCTCCACAGCCTATCAGCCCACTTCTCCATCTGCAGCTTATCAGCTGCTACCACCAGAGGGCTCCCAACCAAAACTTTCGAACACCCAAATATATCCCAGTCTAGGATGTTGCTGTTGCCTGCATTACTCATCCTCTTCCAACTGGCTAACCTACCCTCCCTGCCACCAGCTATCTCCATTATGCAACGTACATCTGTCGTTTATGCACTATAACCTAACCACACTGCCCTGCTACACAGCTTACACATACACACCTGCTCAAGCTAAGGCAAATATACATTACAGTCTTATTAGTGCTTCTATTCTATCTCCTTCATTTTACATGGGCCATTCAGTCCTACACCTTTCTACCTTCTGCCACCCCCCTACTATCTCTTCCTATCGAACTGTTAAAACCTGCCTTAAACCCCCCCGGGTCAAGCTCAAACTTAAACATCTCATCTCCCTACTACTACTACTCCTGTCCGGGGACATAGGGGCCAACCCTGGCCCAGTTCCCCCAGTTTCAAGCACCCACTCCCCTTTCTCTTTCCCCAAAGGCCTCCGTATCCTCCACTTAAACATCTGTAGCCTCCCATCCAAATTCTCCTTGCTGCAGCCACTTGCCTTAACCCTGCGCCCGGACATCCTAGCCATCTCTGAAACCTGGCTAAAACCACACCACACTGATACAGAAGTATCACTACCAGGGTATGCAATAATCAGGCATGACCACATTGGTAAAAGGAGAGGTGGTGGCATGGCTATATACATCTCACACAATCTCCAGTTCACTCTAGTGGACATCCCCCATCCCCTGGTAACATAGACTCTCTACTCGTCAAAATCTCTCTTCCTAGTTCTGCCCCTTTCTATGTGGCTGGTTCATACTGCCCCCCCCCTGCACTCCCGCCGAAGACATCCTATCCCATCTGGGCAACCTTCAATCTCTAGCAGCTGGGGGTGAACTCCATGTCACTGGCGATTTCAATATAAATTGGCTCGGCCCTGACAAAGCCCACCTTAAGACAAAAATTAAGGTCCAGAATCTATCTCAACTCATCACTGATCCGACCAGACTAAACCACAAAACCTTTAACCACACTTTACTGGACTGGGCTCTTACTTCCCACCCCCACAGGATTCTAAGTGCAGGCCTCCTACCTGATTCCATAAGAGATCATCATATGATTTTTATGGTCCGGAAGATTCACAGCCCCCCTGCCCCACCCCCAAAGACAATAAACACTAGGTCCTATAACTCCCTCAACCTAGCTTCCCTCCTGTCGGATCTAAAGCAGATTAACTGGAATTTCATCTCACAGCGCCCTCCATTGACATTGCCTTTGAAGCTTTCAAATCAAACTTCCTTAAAATATGGGATAAACACAACCCATTATGGATGAAAAGAGTCAGAGGCACATCTCCTTGGATCTCGACTGACATAATTAGAAAATGTCAAGCTAGAGACCACGCATGGAAAGACTATAAGAAGTTAGGCACACTGGTCTCCCTCTCTACATACAGATCCCTACAGGCAGCGTGTACACATAGCCTTCACCAAGCAAAAAAACTACTTTCATTAGTCTTTCAGCAAAGACTTATACCACCCAAGTGACTTCTGGAAATCTCTCAAATCCCTGCTCTCCCCCACCCAACCTGCACCCGACACTACTTGTGCAGGGCACCCAATCTCTGACCCAATTTCGTGGCTGAAGCTTTTAACACCCACTTCTCCAGCTGCGATGACAAGCTCCTCTCTCCTCCCTCACTCCTCTCTCCCCGGTCCCCCCACTGCACCGTGCCCCAGCCTACCCACACAACCATTCCGTTCTCCTTCCCCGAGTCTCCTGAGCTGATGTTTTCCGCTCCCTTGAGCATTAAACCCAAATAAGGTAAGTGCCCTGCATCCATGGGCATGAAGATGCTTTACCTCTCCACCCCTGCCATAGCCGCCCCCTAGCTGACCTTCTCAATCTATCCTTCTCCTTGGGCAAGCTTCCATCAGCCTGGAAGCTCACCACCAGTTATACCCCTGCCAAAGAAGGTGACCGCCTCCCCTGAAAACTACCAACCCATCTCCCTACTTCCCACCCTAGCCAAATTACAGGAACGATTGGTCCTGTCTCAACTCACTCTGTACCTTGACACCTCCTCCTTTTACACACTTTTCCAATCGGGCTTCTGTAAATCCCACTCAACTATTACCTCCCTGCTTCGCGTCACGGATGACATCCTCACGAGCATGGATTAAGGACATATCACCTCTGCCATCTTCATATACCGAGCCAAGGCCTTTGACACCGTCTCTCTCACCCCCTACTCATCAACAAACTCACCGACGCAGGTTTCTCTACTCAAGCCACTAACTGGTTCCAGGACTACCTAGTAGGCAGAAACAAGTAGTCAAAATTGCCTCTCACCTCCCACCCACTGCTAGTCCCTGCAGGCGTCCCCAAGGCTCTGTCCTGGGTCCCTACTCTTCTCCATCTTTCTAAATGACCTCCTACTGCATGCTCCCACTCTTCCATCCAGATGTATGCAGACAACACTGTCCTTACACATCCCACAACACACAGTGTAGCAACTCTCCTCAGGACGATTTCAACACCATCCAGAACTGGTTCAGGTCAAATCAGCTATATCTTAACCCCCAAAAACGTATCACTTACTTTGGCTCCCCTCAAAGACTCTCCCGTGAAGCCCCACCCCCACAAAACCTTAGAACACCCCTGGATAACTGCACAAGTTTCAAATATCTGAGTCTGGCTAGATCAACACCTAGATTTCTCGACTCACATCACCTACCTACACAAACGGTGCTCCCCAAACTTGGTGCACTACACCTCAATAAAAGCTGCCTCCCAACACAGACTAGGTGGGTCATCGTTCAAAAAATGATCCTTCCAGTACTCGACTATGGCGATATAGTTTACTCTATCACCCCTGGGTCTGCGCTAGCCAGCCTAGACACCCTGTTCCACTCCTTCTGCCATTTCATCCTTGGCTGCCCCCAATCCACACACCATTGCAACCTCTACATCTCATTAACCCTGCCATCCCTACATGACCGCAGAACAAACTAACTGTACTAGGTTCACTGCCAAATACTGGACCCACACCTTCCCCATTACCTGACCTCTGTCCTCTCCCATCAACCTTCACCTCGTGCTCCTTAGGAGTATGGACCAAAGACTATTCCTTGCCCTGTTTATGCGCACATCAAAGGCCAGGGTGCTTTTAAGTATTGGTTACCTCAGACCTGGAATGCCCTACCTGCCCCATTAGACACACCCCAAACCCTACCCTCTGAACCAATTACTCAGAGCACACTTTACCTCCAGCTGTTCCTGTTTTAACTAGGATTATTTTAATCCAAGTATTGTTCTCTCAAATGTTATGCTCCTATTAATGTAAATACTCAACTAAATGTCATCACACTGTATTTATTTGTCTACCCATGTCTGCACTGTACTCCCAGATTTTCCCTTAAATTGCTAATTGTACAAACCTATATTTCATGTCTGTACCGTCCTAGTATGTCAATTTGTATGTGGGCTTCGACCCCAGGTCACATCTGGAATCGAGCATGTTGCTTAGTATGTTCTCCTGGTAAAACTCGTAAATAAATAAATAAATATTCAGGGAAAAGCCTTGGCTGCTCTTAAAGACACACGATCCCTTTGAATTAATAGCACTTTTAAACATTTTCTTTCCCCCAAAGTGCCCCGGACACTTTTTACTGTCTATTTGCTCACTGTGGCCAGGCACACACAAACACTGGCTGAGAGCCACTGCAGCGGCTTTCACAAATTCAGTGCCACAGCACTGCAGAGGATGCAAGCTGACTGCAGTCGGTTGCCTGATTTTATCGATGATGGCGGTTTCATTTTGATTTTCACTTCTCCGGCCCCCACAAGCACTGAGCACATGGGACCAGCAGGAGCAGAAGTAAGTAAATAAGGGTTTATTAATATATTGGTGCCCAATCATAGAGACTCTGGGTGGCATTACAAATAAAAGTAAGGTTTAGGCAGCATCAACAACACAATTTCATCAGTAAAACAATAACGTTATCTAAAATCAGATTTAAAAACTATCTGCGAACGCCTCATTAAAGAGGTAGGTCTTCAGGCCCCCTTTAAATGACTCCACCATTGGGGCTTCCCTCAAGGATTTTGGCAGCAAGTTCCAAAGGGCCAGGCTGGCCACCTAGAAGGAGCGATCCTCCAAGGATTTTAGCCTGGCCCTCAGAACCGCCAGGAGGCCCTCGATGGAGGAGCAGAGGAACGATACTACAATAACGTAAAACAATAACGTATCTAAAATCAGATTTAAAAACTATCAGTGAATGCCTTGTTAAAGAGGTAGGTCTTTAGGCCCCCTTTAAATGACTCCACCATTGGGGCCTCCTCAAGGATTTTGGCAGCAAGTTTAAAGGGCCAGGCTGGCCACCTAGAAGGAACTCGATCCTCTGAGGGTTTTCAGCCTGGCCTCAGAACTGCCAGAAGGCCCAGTGGAGGAGCAGAGGGAACGTACTGGGGTGGCTGGAGTAAGGTCAGACAGGTAACCAGAGCCCAGGCAGTTTAGGGCCTTATAGGTGAACAAGCTCACCTTGAAAATGATCCTCCACCTGACAGGCAGCCATGGCAGATCGCGCAGGACCATGGTCACATGGCAGAACCTTGGAAGGCCCACCAGCAGCCTGGTCACCACATTCTGCAATAGCTGCAATCAACAGAGCATCCCTCCATTGACTCTGAAGTACAGAACACTACAGTAGTCCAGCCTGGAGGTCACAAAGGCATGTACCAGTGATGGAAAGTCTTCTGGCGGAACCAGGGGTTTAATTCGGGTGACATTCCTTAAGTGGCAGAACCCACTTTTGATAGCAGATGACACCTGGGCTTCCAGGGTCAACCTGTCATCAAGGATGACACCAGCATTTCTCACCCTGGGGGAAGTCATCAATGGAGTGGACCCCAGGACCAGCCTGGTTGCCACTCTAGAGCCACCCCCATCATGTCATTGGCCAGGCTCAGTCACTAGCACCTCCGTCTTGTTGTGGTTTAGCCTCAGCCAGTTTAAGAACATCCAGTCCTGAATCTCAGCCAGACATTTATTAAGCACTTCAACAACAACTTCAGCTTCAGAGGCACATGACATATACAGCTGGGTATCATCTGCATAGCACTGAAAACACAGACTGTATTGTCTAATGAGCTGTCCCATGGCAGAATGTACACTGCGAACAACATTGGTGAGAGGACTGAGCCTTGAAGCACTCTGCACGGCATAGGCTTCTAGGAGGAGAAGGAGAAATTCCCCATCACTACTCATTGTCTCCTGTCAGACAGATAGAATTCAAACCATTTGATGACTAATTTTGTGAGTCCACAATAAACTCTAAGGCGATCCAATAGCACAACGTGGTCCACGGTGTCAAATGCTGATGAGAGATCGAGGAGGATGAGAATTGACCATTCTCCTCTATCTCTTGTCCTGAGGAGGTCATTTTGCACCCAAATTAGTGCAGTCTCTGTGCTATGCCTCTCTAAAACTGGACTGGAAAAGCTCATAGATGTCAAAGGTCGAGAGGTGTGCCTCAAGCTGCAGAGCCACTAGTTTCTCGACAACCTTCCTAAAAGTGGGAGGTTGGAGATAAGTCTATAATTGCAAGGACATCAGGGTCAAGTGATGGTCTCTTCAGAAGAGTCTTCACCAATACCTCCTTCAAGGCATCAGGAAGCACCCTCAGGGGAGCACCGGACTATCTAGCAAACACTGGACCAATGGCCTCGGCTCCTCCCACTAGATGAGTCAGGCCAGAGTCCAGTTCAAAGCATGTGGACTGCAACTTCAAAATCACGCAATGACCTCAGCCACTTCAACCCACTGAAACTCCCTCCAGATAATGGGATTGCCTCTGCTCAGACCAAACATACCACTGTGAGACAAATTTTGTCCCATTGGGAGATCCCTGCCTGAACAGAGGACACCCTGTCTGAGAAGAACAGAGCAAACTCTACACACAATGCAGTTGAAAATGTTCTTTTCAGCTGTGACAGATTGGACATAACTATCTATATCTCTAACCTGCCCTTCTTGGGCAAGGTTATTGAGAAGGTAGTTATGCTGCAGCTTGAAGACCATCTTACCACCCACGAGGTCTATGATCCTCTCCAGTCTGGCTTCTGGAAGATGCATAGTACTGAGACTGCCCTTGTTCAGGTGCTAAATGATCTCCTGATGGCAAGAGACTGGAAGAGCCATTCGATCTTGGTTCTTAATCTCTCAGCAGCATTTGACACCATGGACCATGGGGTACTATTGGAGCACCTGTAACTGATCTGTGGACTGTCAGGAACAGTCCTCAGATGGTTCCTCTTTCCTCACAGGCAGGTCTCAAAGAGTGGTGTCAGGATTTTTCCTCATCCCCTTTTCCCCTGTCATGTGGGGTACTGCAGGGCTCCATTTTGTCTCCCATGTTGTTTGCGGTGTACTTGCTGCCAGTGTGAGACATAAGGAAGTACAGGCTGAGTTTTTACTGCTATGCAGATGATACTCAGCTGTACATGTCCTTTTTACCTGAGCAAGGTGATGCTATCTCGGTCTTTAACAATTGCCTCACTGAGATTCAGGACTGGATGAGTGCCAGCTGGTTGAGATTAAACCCAGAGAAGACTGAGGTGTTGGTTGTGGACCCAGGTCACCGGGTAGAGGAGTTACCTTCTGGTTGTCCATCCGGTATTATACTATGGGGCAACTAGTTGAGGGCCTCTGAACGGGTGCGTAATCTGGGCATTGTGCTTGACGCCGAACTGACACTTTAAAGCTCAGGTGTCGGCCACTGTCAAGACCTCATTTTACCACCTGAGGAACCTCGCCCAGGTGAAACACCTTGTTCTGTCTGAGGACCTTCCCACACTAGTCCACGCCTTTGTGTCCTCCCGCCTTGACTGTTGCAATGCTCTATACCTAGGGCTTCCAGGGGTGGAGATCCACCACCTGCATTTGGTGCAGAACGTGGCTGCCAAGCTGTTGACTGGCTCATCAAGAGTCAGTCATATTATGCCTGTGCTCCGCGAGATGCACTGGCTGCCGGTGTGGTGTAGAATCACCTTCAAGGTCGCCTTGCTGACCTATAAGACCATACATGAACAGGAACCATGCTATTTGCAAGATCTCCTCTGTCCCTACACCCCCCCACACGCCTACTCTGTTCCACAGCGAGGGATTGGTAGAGTTGCCAGGAGTCTGTTTGGGAGATCTCTGGGGCCAAAGCTTTTGGATTCATAGCCCGACCAGGTGGAATTCTCCACTCTGGTGTGCGAAAGTGCCTGTCTACCAAGTCTTTGAAATCTTCATTGAAGACATATTTATTCGAGTTGGTATACCCAGATATGTTTTGAATTTTATTATTAGTTATAATGGCAAGTATGATATGATCTGGAATTTTAATCTGAATCAGTTTTTAGTAAATTTTTGTACAGGAGCTTTGGTTTTGCAAAGCACCTTTTGTAAATAAAGTTGACTTTGAATTTGATCCAAAATAGCTGAGCTGGTCTGCTCTGCCCAGCAGCAATCTCCCTGGAGAGGAACTCTGCCTTCTTATGATTGATTTCCCCCGATAATCATTATAATAATTTCTCAGGGTCAGTCTATCCTCCATGGACCGAGTCCTCTGCCAACAACTCTCAACTTCAACCCTTAGTCTTCATCTCCTTGACAGCCCCATCAAACCATGGGGTCTCAAGTGAGAAGATATGGGTCATATACGGACTGGTTCAGTGGCATGAATGCCTTGGTAACGGACCCATTACAGTCCGTCATGACCTCACCCATACCAACTGCACATGCAGCACTCACACCAGAAAAGTCTACTACCAACAAAAGTCCCTCTGTTGACAATCCCCTTGAAGGGTTGTAGTGGACCATCTCATTGGGGGGGGGGGACTATCGGGGGAGGGGCCAAAACAGAACTCCACTGTGCAGTGATTGGACCAAATGACCTGATCAGTCTTGATGTCAGTCACATCAAGCCCCAATGAGAATACCAAGTCCAAGGTGTCGCCATGTTAGTGGGTCGCATAAGTAAATACCTGTGTCAGGCCCAGAGATGTCATTATCTGGAGGAGGTCGTAACCAAATATGGAGGATTCGTTGTCAATCCAGGCATTGAAATCCCCCAGAATTAACCACCTAGGGGACTCCAACACCCTGTAGGTGATAAAGTCTGCTACCTTCTGAAGGAAATCTCCCCTCCATCCCAGAGGGCAGTAAATGAGGAGAATCCTACAACCTGCTCCTGGACCCCCACACACTGCCACATATTCAAATGATGAGGTTTAATCCACTGGGTGCATGGAGACGTTCAGGCTGGATCTAAAACAGTTGGCCACTCCCCTGCCTCTCCATTCCCTCCTCGGGCAATGCATCGTGGAATACCCGGCAGAATACTGGACCAGCATTGTCCCCAGCCAGGTTTTGGTGATGCAAGCCAGGTTGACCGAGGAAAGCAAGTCTGCCATACTGGTGGTCTTGTTCCTTATCGACCTGGCATTGCATAGCACTACCAGAAGGACTAGCAGAGACTGCAGGCCCTCTAGCAACCTGCCATGCAGTTCACTCTGGAAGGATCTACAAATGGGATCACAGGACTAGCGGACAAAGCTGTTGGGATGCAGCAAGGTAAGCCCCACCAGTGGGGGAGGGGTTACACCCATACTTTGATAGAAGAAAGATTGGGGCCTAGTCTCTCTTGCAAAGCAACAAACAGATTAAAAAAGACTTAGTGGGAAGGTAAAACAGATCACATCTTAAGCAAAGGAAATAGAGGGCCCATTTCTCCAGACTTTTCAAAGAACACTTTATGCCAACAAAATGTCTATGACACATCCCTCCCCACACACACACATTCAGACCATGGCTCTGGAGGTTGCAACCTCTTCCTAAATACCTGTGAAATAATTTGTGAATGCCTAGGATGGGGGCAGGGCTGTAACCACAACTATAGGTAAGACCAGGGCCCCTCCATGTCTAGGAAGATATGGTGGCATCCTCCCCAGGGAATGCCCTGCCTAGCCATGAAATCTGTACCTCTCTCCTAACCATGTCACCATGGGTCTTGGCAGATTAGGAGCAGGAGCACCAAAAACATACAGAGGAGTACCAAATAACATGAGACCACTCAGAAAACTGTTGTCCATACTAGAAGCTGTTGTCAAGTAGGTTGCATATTTATTGTTATCTGGATGGTACACAGCTTAAAGAGCATCACTCTCACCAGTCATTTTAAGATCACTCATGAATTCATCATACTACTGACACAATCAGTGCCATCACACTTGCCCTTCACTTAGAAATGGGCACTGCTGTACAATCAGTTACTTTTTCCTTAACCACAAGTCTCATCATCTCCCTTGGGCACTATCACCCACAAGACCAGGTGTGTTTGGCACTCTCCCAGACAGGGTGAGACACCATCCTGGGGGTGGCTATACCTACCTGTGGCTCTGTGTCCAGCTAGTGGCAATGTACCAATTTGCAACCAGACTGTGGTTTACTCCCAGATTTAGAATATATATGGTCCAGCAATGTGTGTCTCCTTCTGACAGCACAGTGATGGTCATAGAGAACCAAGGCAATAGGCTGCCAATCTATCCCAACTTCATGGGACTTAACTGACTTGACTCTTGCCAGGTTCCTTACCCTGATGAACCATTACCATTTCTTCACTTGCCTAGGGTTAGCTCTTTACACAGTTAGCTACCTTTACTCCATCAGAGCACCTCAAAAAAGGTTCATTTTCACATTGTTCCCTCTCTTGTATACTTCTTTCTGGAAAGTGGATCTGCAAGGATCCTGGCCATCTCCTTTGAGAGGAGGCCCATCACTGCTCCTAGGTGCCATTCAGGTGTAGGTTGCCACTTTTCTTTGGGCAAGTCTTCTTAGGTCTCTCTCTTCCTTAGGTCTCTCTCTCTCTTCCTTAGGTCTCCCTCTTCTTTAGGTCTCTGGAGGGGCCCCTTCCCACCCCACAATGGGGTGAGGAGAGAGAGAGAGAGCTTCCTCTCCAGTATGTTTCCTGTATTCAAACTCTGTAGTACCTGGGCATCCCAAACCTCTCTGGATCTGGACCTTCTAGAATCCTTTCTGAGCTCTCTGCTAGCCTTCTCCTCTTATAGTGCAAAGATGGAAGGGCAGGGCCATGAATATTCATCAAACAACTGAAAAACAGAGCACTCACCACCCAGACACAGATGGCACTAACAACAGGTTTTTCTGCAATAAATTGCTATTTTATGAAAGTGAATAAATACTGTCAGACATGTACTGGTACAGCCTCACTAGGCCACTCACCCTGCGCTTCACTCAGTAGGGCTTCCATAGGGGCAGGGCCATGAATATACACGCCTGGGCTTCCCACTTCTGGCTAAATCAGTAAGCACAGAGCACAAACTCAGACACCCTGTCTCCTAGCTAAGGTCCACTAGAAAGGAGCTCTCAGGGTCAGGCATAACCCTTTGAGTGCTCACTAGTACCATTCCTTGAGCTTAGGAGAAGAGAGAGGCTTGTTATACTCACCTCTTCCAAAACCCTTGTGGTCCCCAAGAGGCAAACCCAATGCTAGTGTCACTACTGCTTGGGTGGTACTGCATTCCTGGCATTCCTACAAGAGGAGTGCACTACTCCTCCCTCAACCTGCGTCTCTCGCATACCAGAGCACAAATAAGATGTTATTTGTACCTTAAGTGGGCCTATGTGCAATGTGGCCTAATTATAGTAGTGGCAGGGCAAATTAACTATGCTACATGCAATTTCACACTAACACTATATACTGCATCACATTTCTTTTACTTCAGAGCACAGTACTTACCTGGCTTAATGCCCAAGGGTCAAGACAGCAGTAGCCTATACAATCACAAAGTCTTCAACCTTCTTCTCCCTTGCTCCTCTGTCTCCTTCAGAGACAAAAGAGTAAAGCACAACTCCAGCTGCAAAAAGAACAAAATACAACACACTAAAGTTCTACCAAAATACTTTTTATCAAAACAAAGCACAAATGAGTTTAACTGGTAAATGTGGAAGCCCATACTTTCACAGTCTGTGAGAACAGAAAAACCCCACCGTAATGGGTTCAAGTCTCCCAGAGGAGATCCTAGTTCAACAAACTCTGGTCAGAGCCGATACGGCTGTGGAGAAGCTTTGGAATGCTTTTACCCATTATTTCTAATGAATTTGCACCATGCAGATCTGCTGAGAGGCAGTTTCAATGCGGTCTTCCTTTTACACATTTTTACAATGAATTTCCCTAGAATATGCATACTGATTGCTATATATTTAGCCTGGATAGTTCGCAGAAGAAATGGCATCTTATTTTTGGGTGGCAGAACACTGCCAGTAGGATGCTAGAATGTGTCATACACAGGCATGAGCTGTGTGCGGGCGATAACCCCCAGTGACCATACACCTCAGGCACTCACATGCAGCTCCATCATCCCGTTGCCATTGCACTGCTCAGTGTGGGTGACAGCTGATGCTGTACTCACTCACACAGGTCCCGGAATAGGCATGTTACAGTCAACCTCGCATCCATTTGTACAATCAGGGAACAGCGAATGTACTATCCATAGCCTGGAGCGTACACTGCAAAAGGCATTGCAGGATACCGCACCCCATGGCACCCAGGATACCTCAGCAGTCTGGAGGGTGGCGTGTTACACAGGGAAATGGAGGAGAGTGTAGGCCTGCAGTGGTGTATGACAGCAAGAAGATAAAGCATTGACAAGGCATGCATTGGAAGTATGTCAATTCCCTCTTACTGTTTGCCAGGGAAATACACACGGATGCATACACTGGTGGGTCCGCAGCTTGTGTAGTGCCCCAATGTATGGTACAGCCACTTGGGTCATTTGAAGTTCAGGTCCCTGGCCTGGGTCCAGTGCAGTCAGTGGCTGGCCATGGCAGAGCGTGGAGGGTATTGCCAGTCTCTGCAGCAGGTTGGGCATGGGGGGCGTGGGGGTGTCTGCGTACCAAGGTGGTGAGTGAGGGTCCTCTATGCTATGGATATGGACCATTATTTTCTCTGGTGTGATTAGGTCTGGGGGGTGCCCTACACTGTGGAGCTCTTCAGGGATGGAGTTGGATCATTTAGGGATGGGAGGGGGTACCTCTAGTCCACCAGAGGTGCCAGGCTGCTTTGCTCCTAGGTGCACTTCTGGAGCCCATCTGGGGGTGTTGGTTAGGCCAGCTATTCATGGCCTAACATTTTGCTCTGTGCTGCTCTAGGCTGTGACAGTCACATTCCCACTGAGTATGCCGCAGCATGGCATGTGCATGGAGCAGCACCCTCGACTTGCACAGCATACTATTTGTGTGCACCCTGGCCCATTCCCTTGTGGCAGGCACATCCTGCACATCTGAATATCACACCATGGTGCATTGTTGGAGTTGCGGCTGTCTACCTTTTCCCCGTGATCGCCCGCATCTCCTTTGAATATGGGGGCCTGGACTAGGCTACCCAGAAGAAATACATTATCAAAATGGTAAAATCATGACCACACTGAAAATAAGATTGTGCATCTAATCTGGGACAGCCTGAGTAAACAGAGTGCAAAACTGTGTAAATGAAGAGCCCTATGACAATGAGATGTAGTATCTCCCCTGCGTTATCCAGGATACAAAATATAGGATAAGAAATAAACTATAAACTGAACTTCACTGTGGTCACTGACATAAACAAACAGTTTCTTTATTGTAACAATCACACAGGAGTGTGGTGTGCATATTTTATGGAACATGTACAGACAGAGATGAGAAAGAATAAGTGCCTCAGCTGGGACTTGAACCCAGGCTGCCCGGAATACCATTCCAATTGCGCTAACCAGCTGCTCCACTGAAACAACTGGAACCTGAGCCATTCTTGAGCAGGTTACTCTTTCTCAAATGCACAACCCAATGGCAACACAAATATTTACTTGTAACAATCACACAGGAGTGCGGTGTGCATATTTTATGGAACACATACAAACAGATGTGAGAAAGAATAAGTGCCTCAGCTAGGACTTGAACCCAGGCCGCCTGACAGTATTGTGGCCATGTGGATGATGTGTGTGTGTAATAAGAAATATTTAGAAATCTACTCTAAACTGAACTTCACTGCATTCACTGACATAAACAGTTTCTTTATAACATATTAGAATGTGGTATTTATTTTGAATGTTGTGGCTATGAGGATGGTGTGTACAGTGTATATGTGTGTGTGTGTGTATCCAGGATACAAAATATAGGATAAGAAATTTTTAAAGAAAATCTATTCTAAACTGAATTTTACTGTGTTCACTGACATAAACAGTTTTTTTTTATAACATATTAGAATGCAATTTTTATTTTGAATGTTGTGGCCGTGAGGAAGGTGTGTGTGTGTGTGTGTGTGTATGTGTGTGTGTGTGTGTGTGTGTGTGTTTGCTGTAGCTCAATATATATTTTTTCCCAAAAAGCATAGTAGAAAATGCTTGCTGACTGCTATATATTTAGTCTTGGCAGTTCACTGAAGACCTGGCATATGTCTGAGACAGTGCTAATCACATAGGCCCGGATATTTAGACTGCGCCAGGCAGTGGCGCAAAGCTGGGTGCAGCGCAACTGGGATGCTCCGGGGCCAGGTGATATTCAGTGGTGATGTGCCATGGCGCAGCACCATTGAATATGGCACAGACAGTGCACTCACTGAGCATAGCACAGTGGCACTGCGCTGGCACAAGCCACAGATAGGAAGCACGGGGATGCACCAGCATAAACGCAGTTGTGCTGGGTGCATCACCCATGATATTCAGCAGAAGGCATGCAAATGAGGCCATAATATATGCATGGCACATATGGGACCATTGCATGTCAGTATGGCTCAGTTTTTCAAGCTGTGCGCCCAGGGCAGCCAGGCAGCCCCTGCCAGCGACCACATACCGCCCTGCCGCTCACCTGTGAATGACAGGTACAATATGGGCTGTAAGCCCTTTGGTCCTCAGTGTGAACCAATGGGCTTGCAGGGCAGACTGTACTAGATAGTCCCTAAATATGTAAATGAAGTCAATCACATATTTGAATCATCTGTATAGTATGCACTGCAGCCCATTGGTCCACATTGTGAGCAATGGACTTACAGCCCATACTGTACCTGCATTCGGCGGAGGCAGGGTGGTATATGCGGGTGGGTTGCAGCCACCCACTAATGATGGGGGAGCTGGTGGGTATGGGGATCTGTGTGGGTGGGAGGGGTGGGGGTGTCACTGGATCACCAGGGAAGTCTGTTCTGGCACTGTAGTGATCGCGGCAATGGGTAGGGGGGTTACCACTAGCCCACCAGGGCTTTATTTAACAGGGATTTACCACAATCAGGGTTTCGGGAGGGAGGGGGTTACCACTAGTCCACCAGGGCTTTATTTAACAGGGATGTACCATGCTTGTGGATTCAGGAGGAAGGGGGGACCACTAGACTACCAGGATATGGGTTCATGTACATTTACCATGATTGCGGCAATGGGTGGGGGAGCCATGTGTGCTTGTGGACGGTGTTCAGGGTGGGCAGGTGGCCACCCATGGCTGGCGGCTGCTGTGTTGCACCCTGCAACACAGCGGCCTGTGGTGGCCTAAGTTGCTCCTTCTCTTCACAGGCTCAACTTTAGGCCCCCAAGTGGCGCACTGCAGGCTTGTGCCAGCATATTCACCGCACATCCCGGACTGACTATCGGGATGTGCTGCATATCATGGGCACGCCCCATCTGCACTGCATACAATTACATTGCACCTGGGTGCATGGAGATTTGCGCCTGCACCTGGCAGCCCTTTCAATATCCCACCGGGGCGCAATGTGGAGTTGCAACAGTGCAACTCTGTGGCACCATGCTCAACCCCTTTGAATATCCAGGCCCTAGTCTCTTTAGAGGTTAAAAAAACAGAGTAAATCATAGATTTGCTGGGAAAGGGTGACATTTATGAGGTATGAATATTTCTTGAAAGACAAGACTTTCCCAAGTAAAACTAGTATAAAGAAGCTGTTTAGATGGTAAGTATTTAAATGTGCAAGTTGCATTCTGAAGGGGTAAACAAATCTCCAGTTTAACAGGCAACCAATATTTACCAAATATTTAACAAGCGGTTTCAGTTTCCTAATGGCATCTGATAAGTGGCTTGGAGTTATGTCTTCAATATTCTTAACAGAAAGAAGGGACTATTTTTTGTCAGTTGGCATGGAAGGATACATTGAAAAGTCCAAAACATGTGTTCCACAATACTTCATTTTTCAGCTAAAGAGAGCAAGATGGCTGTAGAATCCACCCACAGCCATAAAAATTGTTATCTCTGCTGCATTGTCTGAGCACCCAGCAAGCTGCAACCCACTAGAACGAAGGTCACTGCACTCTTGTTGCAGACTGGTGATGTAATGTTCCCTTTTCTGAGAAAGGGAAGGCACATTCAAACTTCAAGAACAGTTGTAAATAACTGGTGGTGCTCCTTGGTGGAGAGAAACCGGGACCCCTTTGGACTTAAAAGTGCTAAGCAATGCCTCCTGCATAATTCTGTGCATAGAGCTTCCTGAAATGCTCTCCATCTGGTTTGATGGTCCATGCAAAATAATAAGTCATATCAGTTAAAGGAGCTTGTGCATCTGGGTTCTCATACCCATAGCATAGGCAGAAATCTTAGTTCTAGCAATGCAGTCAGTTTCATCTTTGTTCTACAGCTAGTAGGCATGATCCCTTTGGTGAATGCTTTTTTTCACATGTACTTTATCCTCCTGTCCTGACTTATCAGCTCCACTTTGCTGTGATCCTCAGCCCCTTCACCCCACTCCAGGACTTACACCATCTTACCCCAACAGGTGGGTGGGTGCCATTGATGGTGGGGCTGCAGCACCAACAGGGTCGAAGTGTCATCCTGCCAATGGGGGTTCTTTTCTCCAGTTTCTCCCTTTGAGTCAGAGCTAGCAGTGTACAATTGCATGTGAGGAACAGGTAAAGACATTGCATGCCCTCAAAACCCACCTACAGCTGTCAATTTTGGTGACTGCTGTTGTGCCACCTAGCATCTGCTAGGTTGCAGCCAAACAGCAGTACATGTTGTCCCCCACAGAGACATAGAATTTGACAGCAGATAAGTCACACTTGGCCCATCCAGTCTGCCCATGTCTCCCAACCTGCACTGTTACATCAGACCATGCCTGATCTACAGCTCTTTCTCCCTCCCCTACCTTTCCACTATGATTCCTTTGTGCTTATCCCGTGCATTTTTGAACCCCACCACTGTTTTTGCCCCCACCACCTCCACTGGAAGGCTGTTCCAGAAATTCACCACTTTCTGTTCAGACATACTTCCTCACATCTCTCCTCAATCTACCTGCCTCCAGCTTCATGGCATGTCCCTTTGTTCTTGAGCACCTTTTCTTCTGAAAAATACTCCCCTCCTGTACTCTATTTACCCCCCCCGTAAGTATTTATAGGTCTCTATCATATCTCCCTCTCCCTCCTCTGTTCCAGGGTGTACATATTGAGGTCCTTTAGTGTCTCCTCATAGAGCTTTTGATGCAGACCCTTCACCATTTTAGTTGCTCTCCTCTGGACTGCCTTCACTCTGTCCAAGTCCTTCCAGAGATGTGGTCTCCAGAACTGGACACAATGCTCTAGGTGAGGTCTTACCAGCGATCTATATGGGAGCAACACCACCTCCCTCTTTCTGCTGGTGACACCCTTGCTATGCATGGCAGCATCCCACTTGCCCTCTCTGCTGCCTTGTGGAACTACCTAGCCACTTATGGGTCATCCAATATGATTACCCCTAGGTCTCATTCCTGCTTGGTGGTCATCAATACCACTCCACCCATTTTGTACTCTGCCCCGGGTTTCTGTGCTCTAAGTTAATTATTCTGCACTTCTTCACATTAAAACCCAACTACCATACCCTCGACCACTCCTCTAGTTTTCTCAGGTCTCTTATCATCCCTTTCTCTTCCCCTGGAGTGTCCACCCTACTGCAGATTTTGGTGTCATCCGCAAAGAGGCAGACCTTCCCTTCTAGCTCCTCTGCAATGTCACTTACAAAGACATTAAAGAAGATCAGTCCCATCACTGATCACTGAGGCAATCCCACTGGTCATCCTCCCTTTCTTGGAGTGAACTCCATTTACCACCAGCCTCTGTTGCCTATCCCCTAACCAATTTCTTATCCAATTTATCACATTTGGACCCACTTCTAAGCTACCCAGCTTGCTTACTAGTCTTCTATGTGGAACGGTGTTGAGTGCCTCATTGAAATCTTGGTAGGCCATGTCCACTGCTCCACCCTGATCCAGTTCCTTGATCACCCAGTCAAATTAATCTATCATATTCATTTGACATGACCCCTCTTGTGAAACTATGCTGCTTTGGTCTTGTAATCCAGTTCAAGTTATTCCACAATCCTTTCCTTCGCAGTGATTCCATTCACTTCCCCACCACTGATGTCAGGCTGATTGGCCTATAATTGCCACCCTCCTCCCTGCTACAACTTTTGTGTAGTGCCACTCATCTGATCTCCTCCCGTCCTCTGGAATCAGTCCTGTTTCCAGTGAGCTGTTAAATATAACTGTCAGAAGTGCAGCCAGTATTTCCCTGCACTTCCTCAATACCCTTAGTTGCACCCCATCTGGCCCCATTGCTTTGTCCACCTTCAGATTAGCAAGTCCTTTCAGAACTCTCTCTCCAAAATGATTCTTGCCTACCTCCCTCCCTCAAAAGCTTATGTTACTTTTGTAGCCTCTTCCTTTCTCCTTCCTCTGTAAACAATGAACAAAAGTACTTGTTCAGGATATCTGCCTTTCCTGGTCCCTCTCTGCACGGTCTCCCTCTTCCCTTTTTAACCTTACAGTCCCACCCCTAGTTGTTCTCTTTTCACTTACTGTACGTATCTAACAAATTGTCTTGTCTCCTTTCATTACCTTCTGGGCTACTCACTCTTCAGTTTGCACCTTTGTACTCCTTACTACTTTCCTTGCTTTCCTCTGTTTACCTCGATGCACCTCCCTATCCTCCTCCCTCTAAGTCTCCTTTTACCTTCTGAATGTTACACTTTTAGCTTTTACCTTTTCAGACACCTCTTTCGAGAACCATAGTGGTCTCTTTTTTCCTCTTGCTTTTGCTCACTTGTTTGAGGCAAAGGTTTGCTGTCTTTACTATGATCCCTTTTATGTTTGCCACTGTTCCTCCACCCCACCCAGGTCACCCACCCCTGCTAGGTCATCTCTGAGGCATTCACCCATCTTTTAAAATCTGCCTGCCTGTAATCCAGGATCATCACCTTTGTGGTTTGATTCTGCAGCTGTCCTTATACTGAATCACACTGTACAGTGATCACTGGTCCCCAAGTGGCCTCCCACCTTGACATCTGCAACACTGTCTCTGTTAGTGAGTATCGGGTCCAGTATTGCCCCATCACAAGTGATTTTACTGGCTAGTTGCCAGAGGAATGGCCCCTGCAGAAAGTCCAGAATGTCCCTGCTTCCTGCTGAAACCACTGCTGGAAGGCTCCAATCCACATCTGGCAGGCTGAAGTCCTTCATCAGCAGCACCTCCCCCTTTTCTGCCATCTTGCAGTGGCTTCCACCAGTACCTTATCTAATTCCTTCCTCTGTGCTGGAGGTCTGTAGATCACTGGCACTCCAGTGCAAACAGTGGCTCTATTCCACATCTCCAGGGGGACCCACAGTACCTCTGCCCCCCCCACCATATTTCCTGTATTTTCCTCCTTTACTTCCCACCTGGTCCTTCCTGAACAGAGTATAGCCCAGTACGGCCATGTTTTAGTCATGATTTTCAGTGCACCATGACTCAGTAATGGCCACAATATCCAAGTCAGGCTTCTGCCATGATGGCCTGTAGGTCTGGAATCTTCCCACCCTGAAGAGAGGAGAGCCATTGTGGATGCTCAACCCTCTTTTCCCCAGATGGCCCCTAGGTGACAATGGTCCATTCCTGAACCCTAAGTCTCCAGTGTGGCAGGAAGTAAGGCATCCAGTGCTTGAGCCCTCTGTGCCACTGGGCCTCCTTGGCCAATGCTTTTGTGACATCCAGTAACAAAATGCACTCACTTTAAGCTTCAGCAGTTTCCCAGAGCCATCCAGGTATATATACAAAACAGTACCCACAGCAGGTTTCACCCATCTCTTGATAGCATGAGCAGCCTGGCAAATCTTCCCAAGATAGCTAACCTCTTCCTTGCCTGGTGGCAGCCAAGGTCCATACCACCACTTTTTCATTGCTTTGTCAATTGTCTTCTGAGTGTTCAGCTTTGTTTCTCCAGCCTAGGTGTCTGTTGTCTGTTGCACTGGGGCCTCTTGTTGGTGGCAGGTACCAAGGAGGGACTTGGAGACCTCTGTGGGAAACTCTTACATGGCTGAATCAGTGACTTCTTCTATTACCTTCTCCTCCACCATGTCAGCAGGTTTTGGTTCCTCCTTTTCTTCTGGTGTAATAGTACTGCTGCTATCCTTATTCTTTTTCCTGGGGGTCAGGCAGGACTGGCTGAGGACTGACCTCCTGGTAGACCACAAGGTCAACGGCTACTTCAGGGGACAAGGTCATGAAATCAGCAGGGGTCTTCAGGCCCAGTGAGCAGCCAAGCCACTCCAGACTGCTGGTCAGACTTACCTCTGCCCATGAGCCACTCTCACTGACTGGCATATCAGACACCGTGCTCACCACATAGTCAGCCAGTGAGAATGCTCACAAACACACCTGGGATCTCACCAGGTTTCTAAATGAATGATCTAACCTCACCCTTTGCATCCCAGTAGTCACCTTCCTTGCCCGGGGCAGTCCAATAAAATGGGCACCTCTTCCACAGTGCAGGCATTTGGCTAAATCCTCTTCTACCTGGCATCAGTGGTGGTGTGGCAGGGGCAAGCACTCTGATTATTGTCTTTCACTTCTTTTGGTAGGCCACAATCCAGGAGATTACCTGTAGAGGGGCTGGAAGGGTGGCTATGAGGCCTATATATAGTATGGTCATAGTAAGGTTCATATAGTTTTCCAGTCAATATATCTTGCCTGTGTGGTAAAGCAGCAGTCATAGTACCCGGGGGGGGGGGATTTGGTTATCAGCGACACCACCCAGTGCCTGAACATCCCAGTAGCATTTCCAGGGCCTGGCTCTCTCTTTGGAGCCTTAGCGCTCACATCTGCAGATTCTTAGCCATTCATAGAAACATATAGCAACATAGAAGTTGATGGCAGATAAGGACCACAAGGCCCATCCAGTCTGCCCATTTCTTTTTCTACCTTATGAATGTGCCATTGGCCTTTGCTCAGTCAATGGCCTATCTATTCATACTCATCTGTATTGCTCCCTTATGCCTATCCCATGGCTGTTTGAAGCCCTGCACTGTATTCATATCCACCACTTCCTGAGGTAGGCCGTTCCATGCATCCACCACCCTTTCTGTGAAAAATAAATTCCTCACTTTACCCCTTAATCGGCCTCCCTCTAATCTCATGCTGTGCCCTCTTGTCCTGCTATTTTTCTTATATTGAAACACGTTAGACTCTTTCACCTTGTTAAGTTGCTGGCTAAGGCCGGACTGCATAATGTCCTGCTGGTGGTCCCCACTCACTTGAAATGCCCATTCCAGCTTTCACTGTTAATTGCAGTGTTCAATTTAAATATTCAATTATGCAGTTCATACCAACATACACACTACAGGTTTGAAGGAGTTACTTGTAAAATCACTTTCACATTCAGTGTCCTCATCTGTGCCTGGCTGAGCTATAACTTTAAACAATACCTTTCATGAACACCCAGAGTTCTTAGGCATAGTCTCACCCTAAAGAAGGGCTGAGGTCCACAGTTGTGTTTCTTCTTCTGGGAAAGTGGGTGCATTAGTAAGGAGAAATCAGGATGTGCTGACTCTAAAGGCACTAGTATGACACCCACATCAGTTCTCCAGGGTCTGTGGGGGTCTGATGAAAAGATCAGAGGGTAATACACAGCTCTCTCTGGCAGATGGTCAGTATGATCTCTCTGCTGAGTCCACTGGGGTCCTTCTCTCTTAGTCTCACAGCTGCCCTGTCATCATCATTTTCCTTCACTTCCATGCAGCACTGCTCTTACATATGCAACCAGTGTGAAGGCCTTCTTCAAACCCTGACTATCTGCATACAGGGCTGGGATCCAAGTCATGAGCTCCAATCACATAACATAGAGAATACTGGATGGACAACTATGCACAACCAGTGTGTTCTGCCACAGAGGGGTTCTGGTTTCCTGTGACACTGAGAGCGAAGCTCAAGAGATCCACAGGAATCAGAACCTCAAAGTGTTAGAACACATTGGTTGGCAACAGAGTTGCCCACCCAGTGTTTTTATACAGTGTATGGTGCTCCCTAAATGAATTCAATACAGTTTTAGCACTTTTTTATTTTTTAAATAAAAAAATAAATTGTTCGTTGGTATGTTTTATTCCGGGAGTTAGTGTTGATTGAGAGAACAGCAAGAGGAAGGAGGTGCTGTTAGAACTTTACTACTCTACTGGGACTAAAGAAGTACAACTCTACTACTGGGACCTTCAATTTAGGGTAGAAACAACAACAATAAAAAAAAATTAGTGTGTTTGTCTGAGCTGGGTGAAGTGAATTGTTATCTGTGTAGTTAGCTAAGTGAAGAAGGAAACTGTGAATTAGAGGGAGTGGCTTAGGCAACAGGAAGCCAAGTGTTTGCATTTAAATCTGCCCTAGATAGCTTCTGGCAAAGAACAGCAAGAGGAAGGAGGTGATGTTAGAACTTTACTACTCTACTGGGACTATATTGCCCTCCCTCTCCCCCTCCACCACCCCGCCCTTAGCCAGTTCTACTTTTATAGGCACAGGATTTGACTGACAACAGGAGCTTCCTGTTTGGGAGCAGGAAGGAAGTGATCACAGAGGCACAAAAGACTCACTATCCTAGAAGGAAAAGATTAGCTCTCCATCCCCCCAGCTGCTGGTGGTCTGACTCTGAGCAAGTAAGAAAGAGACTACTGAGGAATATAGGTACTTCCTGTCCCAGAACAGGAAAAGCAGGAGCTTTAAGAGCATGGAAGTAGTAGGAAAGTAGGGAGAAAAAAAAATATATATATATATATAAAAAAGTAAATAAATAAACAGAAAGAGGAAAGAGTAAGCATACAAAACAACAGTTGAGGGGCCACAAATAAAACATGATGGGAGTGGTGCAGTGCAGTGGTTGTGGAGTGGCAGTCTTCCAGGAGACATTCCAGAGGATGCAGTGTTATCCCATCTGCAGGCACCTATCAGGCCTGAGGGAGGAGTTTGCCCCTCTCCAGGCTGATTTGGCCAGGATTTGGGGACCTCCTCTCCCACCCAGGGACCACCAGGGCTGCTGCCACTGCCTCAGAGGTTGCCAAAAAGAGGCGGTTGGACCACTATAGGCTCAGGAGGGTTATAGTGGTGGAATAGAGTCATCCCTCCAGCTGTACCTCTCCACAATTCATATGCTGTTCTGGCAGAGTGTGGTTTCTCTATGGAGGCACCCACAGTGGAGAGCAAGGAGGATGCTGGGAACCTCCACAAAGGAGACCCACAGGAGGGTGGTATGGGGCCCCACAGGGGAAGGAAACAACTCCAGTTGGGGGACTCCATTGTTAGGGGGGTAGAACTGGGGGAGGGAGGTAAGGTGTCTGCCTGTCACCATGACTTGGAGGGACAGGGAGTGAATCCTCAGGATCTCAGGAGCAGCTGCATGGAGGAGGGAGCTGGATGTCATTTCCACCTAGAGACAAATGATCTGACTGGGAAAAGGATCAGAACAGTGCAGAAGAAGTTTGTAAGGTTGGGGAGGGGCCTTAGACAAGTAGCATGCATGGTAACCTTATTGGAGGTACTGCAAGTCTATGGCATGAGTGAGGCTAGAGTGCTCCACACCATGGGATTCAATCAATGGTTGAAAAACTGGTGCAGAGATCAGGATTTTGGCTTCATTGGGAACTGAGGTCCACCTGGAGGGATGCAGGCATATACTGCTGTGATGGTCTGCATCTGTCCAGGAGGGGAACCAGGATCCTAGGTGATAGGTTTAAATGCTTCATTGGCAAGCATTTAAACTAACCAAAAGGGGAGGCACTGTAAAGGAGCATGGAAATCCTAGCCCCCCCAAAAAAACAAGGTAGTTAGTGAGGTAAACACCGGGACAGAGAAGTCAATAAGGGGAAGGGCAGGAGTAAATGGAGGAAAAGGCAGAGGCAGTAAGGACAGGGGTGGGGCAAAAAGGGGTAAGGCAATCAAAAAATGGAGGGTAATGAGTACCAATGCCTGTAGTCTAGATAACAAGCTCTCTGATCTGGTGGCCTTGATGTAAGAGGGAAGCCTGGATATCATGGCAGTCACAGAAACATGGCACACAAAGAACCATGACTGGAATGTCAACATACCAGGGTACACAATCTACAGGAGGGACAGAGAGGGTAGAAGGGGAGGAGGAGTAGCTCTCTACATAAGGGAAGGGATCAAAGCAATGGAACTAAAGGGTAAACAGGGAGGAGAGGAGGCACTGTGGGTCACCTTGGAGACTGGAAATGGCACCACAATCCACATGGGAGTTGTATACAGACCCCCGTCTCAGGGGGATAAAATGGACCAGGAAATGATAGATGGCATCCTTAGGATGGCAGAGAAAGGGAAGATATTGTTGATTGGGGACCTGAATATGCCAGATGTTAACTGGAGCAACTTTTCTGCAGCCACATCCAAGAGCAGGGTCATACTCGATGCCCTACAGGGGGCATGCCTCGGTCAGCTAGTGTTGGAACCCACTCAGGAGAGAGTAATCTTAGACCTTGTACTCTTAAACAGGGATGCAGAGAGTATCTCAGATCTAGACGTGGGCAGCCATCTGGGAACAAGTGACCACCAAACAGTGTGGTTTATGATAAACACAGCCTTAGAGTCAAGCCATACAAATGTGAGGGTACTGGACTTTAGGAGGGCTGACTTTGTCAAAATGGGAGAGTGCCTCAGAAAAGCACTAGCAAATGGGCAAGAAGGAGGGGTGGAGGAACAATGAGAAAACATCAAAACTGCCATCAGAGGCAACAAGCCTTTGTGTGAAGCAAATAAATCAAAACAAAACAAAAAAACAGTATGGTTCTCAAAAGTGGTGGCAGGGAAGGTTAGGGAGAAAAGATAGCATTCAGGAAGTATAACAAAACACAAAAGGAGCAGGACAGAATTTACCAGTTAAAGTAGATGGAAGTAGGAAAGGCAGTCAGAATAGCAAAGGCCCAAACCAAGGAAAAGATAGCAAACCTCGTTAAGAAGGGGATAAAACATTTTCTTGGTAGATTAGGGAGCAAAGAAAGACCAAGGAGGGATAGTAAGGCTTAATAAAGGGGAGGGAGGGTGGGTGGGCAGAGAGGGAGTGAAAAGCAGGGCTACTGAATGAATACTTCTATTCAGTATTCGAAAAGAAGAGGAGGAGGGGAGGTACCTAATCCAGTTAATAGAAGCACTCTGGATAGGGGACGATACCAGTTCTTTACAGAAGAAAGAGTTCTGAAAGAACTTAAACTGAAGGTGGACAAAGCAATGAGGCCTGATGGGATTCACCCCAAAATCCTAAAAGAACTAAGGGAGAGCTAGTGACACCACTGACTACCCTTTTAACAAATCATGGAGGATGGTAGTACCTAAGGACTGGAGGAGGGTGGATGTGATTCCCATTCACAACAGTGGAAGCAAAGCAGAGGCAGGAAACTACAGACCTGTTAGCTTGACCTCTGTGGTAGGGAAACTTATGGAATCACTTCTGAAAGAAAGAATTGTTGAGTACCTAGAGGCCAGCAGGGCACGGGACCCAAGGCAGCATGGATTCACAGTGGGGAGGTCATGTCAGATGAATCTAACAGATTTCTTTGACTGGGTGACCAAAGTAGTAGACCAGGGAGGGGCTGTGGGCATGGTCTACCTAGACATTAGCAAGACATTTGATACAGTCTCCCACAAAAGATTAATAAACAAATTAGCCAGCTTGGGAATAGGTCCCAGGGTGATAGCCTGGGTAAGACATTGGCTGGACAACAGGACACAGAGGGCAACAGTAAATGGACATAGACGGCCAAACAACAGTGGCTAAAGGGAATCCATGGCAGGAGCACACGAAAAAATAGAAACATTCAAAAAGAAATAATTGGCTAACTGGCAACTAGTGTACAAAATAAAGGCAAAACAAGACAAGATTTTGTCTCAAAATGGTTAAAAGGCATGAGGCCTTGAGAAAGTTCACAGTCACGTGGGTGAAACGATCATTGGCTGACACTGGTGGGGTGAGTGGTGTGAATATTTTATTCAATAAAAGCTATTTAACCTTTTTGAGACAAAACCTTGTCTTGTTTTGCCTTTATTTTGCACACTAGTTGCCAGTTAGCCACTTATTTCTTTTTGGATGTTTTTAATAGTAAATGGATTCCACTCTGAAGAAAGGGGGATTACTAGTGGGGTACCACAGGGTTCAGTATTGAGTCTGGTCCTTTTAATTTCTTTATAAGTGACATTGCAGATGGGCTGGAAGGAAAAGTATGCCTCTTTGCAGATAACACAAATATCTGCACCAGGGTTGATACACAAGGTGGGTTGAAAGGATGAGAAGGACTTGGCAAGGTTGGAGGAATGGTCAAAAGTGTGGTAGCTTAGATTCAATGGAAAGAAGTGCAAAGTAATGCACCTGGGAAACAAAAACCTAGAGGAACAGTACACAATGGAGAGAGGAGGTAGTAATTACAACAAAAATGGAAAGTGACCTGGGGGTAGTCATTTCAGATGACCTAAAGGTAAGTAAGCAAGCAATGTGAGAAGACAGTAGGGATGGCTGGGGGATACTGGGATGAATAGGGAGAGGCATCACCAGTAGAAAACAGGAAGTTGTTATCCCCTCTGTACAAACAGTTGGTGATACCCCATCTGGAGTACTGTGTGCAGTTCTGGAGACCCCGTCTCTGCAAGGACATAGACAGGAAGGAGGCAGTCCAGAGGAGGGCAACTAAAATGGTGCAGGGTCTGCAACAGAAGCCATATGAAGAGAGACTAAAGGAGCTTAAAAGTATACCCTTGAGGAAAGAAGGGAGAGAGGGGACATGATAGAAACTTTTAAGTACCTCAAGGGAATCAGCAAAGTCCAAGAGGGTAGCATCTTTCAGAAAAGAGATGTGCAAGAACAAGGGGACACAATTTAAAGATAGAGGGGATGGCTCAGGGGCAATGTGAGGAAGTATTTTTTCACAAAGAGGGTGATGGACATGGAACAGCCTTCCTGAGGAGGTCATGGAGTCAGAAACAGTATGGAATTCGAGAATGAAAGGGACAGACATAAGTCAATTCTTGTGAGGGTAGGAAGAAGTAGGTTGTTGGTTAACTAGTATCTGCAGCTTATCCAATAGGTAGGGAAATGGGCAGACTAGGTGGGCCAAGTGGTCCTCATCTGCCATCAAAGTCTATATTCCTATGTTTCTTTGATTGCTAGGGTGAGATGTCTGGTTGCTGGGGACCAGACATCCCTACATTCTTAGTGCCGCCTTCTACTGGTTGTCAATCGGGTGTGGGAGGGATCTTTTTAAAAAAATGGTGGTTGTATTTCTCACTTAGAGAGAGGATGTGGACTGTGAGGAACAGACTTTTCACTTCTTTTAACTACCTGGTTGATCCTGCATTTTTTACCCATATGGTTGATTCTGCATCTGCAGGATTTATGAGACTGTCTGATCGTGCTGTCACCATGTCGTTTCATCTGGCAGATAGTTTTTTTTTGTGTTGCCTCAGCTGCTGTTAAAACCATGTGACTTGTGCACTTTTCAAATCTGCTGGAACACTGCTCTACCACAGAAGGTTAGAATCACATTCCATAGTCTTTGAACTGTGGTACAACAGCATTTCAGCTGAGATGAAAATTGGGTTGGAACAACGTTCCACCAAACACTATACCATGCTAATCAGCTGTAGCCAGGGGCGTCATTTGGGGGAGTGGGGGACAGTTGCCCCCCCTGCATTGCAGCCAGGCTTGTGTTTTTTTAGCCAGTGTCTTTTTTTTTTAATAAATGTACATGCCCGCAGCCCCGCACTAGTCATCCCCCCACCCCCACAGGCAGCTGCCAGCAACAATCATGGATTTGCAACCTCCAGTCCTCCGACGGCTATTGACTACTTACAAAAAAACTCCAATTCCCAGTGTGCTTAGAACTAGCTGCACCTCAGTGCACATGCATGGAGTCAGGATTTGGCTTTAGCGATTGGCTAGGAAGGCCAGGAGGTGGAACGAGTCGCGACGTTGACCCAATGTCACTTGTAAGCGGGAGAAGTAAACCATGTGAGTATGAGCAGTGCCGGAGGTGGGAAAAGGTCAGGAGTCTCTAAAGTGACTGACTGTATGACAGCACTGTCTCTGACTGAGAGTGAGTCCTCTGTCCTCCTCATTGCGTCGCGAGTCACTGAGTCCACACTCGAGCCAAGGTTGGAGGGGGGAGAGAGAGAGCTCAGCTAGTTCAGAAAGCTCCCTATCTGTAACTGGCAGGCAGGCTGCAGCCAGCAGTGATGCAGCACACAGGGGCAGGCCAGACACACCACATGGGTCAGGAAGGGTTGTTTGGTCATGGTCGATCGGGTGGGCAGCTAGGGGCCCCGGGCACTGCTGCAGAGAAGACAACACTCAGATCTCATAGAGCTCAACTACTACCAGAGGAAATCAGAATCCCAGCGTGAGGTGAGTGGAGGAGGAGGACCAGGCACTAGCAGTGTCATGACCAGGAGGACTTCAGTAAAAGTAGTACAGTACTGTGACTGCAGGTACGCAAATGCAATTTGCTTGCTGATGATGGGATTTTGGGGTGGGTGGGATCCTGCTTCGAGCTGGCTGGGCTGATTTTGTTTTTCTCTTAAAATTTAATCAGAAAAAAAAGGTACCAAGGCTGATTTTGATTAGGCCCATGACAGATGGGCAGAGTTAGGAGCTGTTCTATGAAACCAAGGCCCAGTCTATTGTTGATGTTATATGGTACCCAACATGCCTGAAAGAGACTCCATTCCCCAGCATGAGGACAGGGCATCTGTAAACAAGTGTGAAAATTCAAAGGACTGCCAGATCAGTGCTTAATAAGACATCTATAATGAGGGATGTGGTCTATGATGCTGATACAGATCTGGTGTGTACCTACCACAGAACAGAAACCTGTCTTAGTGAGTCTGCTGGTGCTGCTAGGCCAGTTTGTAGCCGGTATGGTTTTGACTGTATTTTCTGAGGTACACCACATGCGACTGGGGGTCTTAAAGAGAGGGATGGCCTTATTCTTTAGGTTTGAATTGGGATTCACAGTGCCTTAAGGGGAGCAAGTGGGGTCTATTGAAGGGTTCTCCTCTCTGGAGTGGTCTGGTCTCAGCTGCAGAACAGTCTTGCTGTACTCTCCCTGAATGTGTACCACTAGTATGGCTTTCTGCAGCAGTTTGCTGAGAGGTTGCCACTGCTTGCCTCAGGAGTGTCCAATATGTTTGGTGTTGGGGACTTCAGAGCACGTGTAAAGATTGATGATAACGTGGATAATTTTGCTAAGAGACCCTTCAATCAGATAGAAGAGATGGGTCTTAGGGCTGCAGGAATCCATCTTGGGACTGGTCCTATTTAATTGTTCATTAGGGACACAGGGGAAGGCATCCAGAGTAAGATGTCTCTCTGCTGATGACACAGAGCCCTGTAGCAGGGTGGATAGTAAGGAAGTGGTGAGGGAGCTTCAGATGACTCTAGGAAGGCTTGATGTGGTGAAAGGTCAGGCAGTTGAGATTCAGCATCAATAACTGCAAGATGATTCACTTAGGAACTAATAACCCACATGGGGTGTAGTGGATGGGAGGGCTGAGCTGGCCACATTATAAAAGGAGATAGAGATTTGGGTGTCCTCATCAGTGGCTCACTCAAGCAAACCAGTCAGTGCAGCAAGATCTATAGCAAGGCATCTAGGATGCTGGGGTGTATAGGGAGCGGTTCTGATAGTAGGTGGATGGGAGTTGATATTGTGCCTATACAGATTTCTGGTGAGGCCTCACCTGGAGTACTGTGCCCAGTTGTGGAGTCCCTACCCAAAAAAGGGCATCAATAGGCAGGAGTCAGGGCAGCATAGAGTCACAAAAAAAATTCAGGGCCAGCAGCGCAGATTATGCAAGGAAAGTCTGAAGATCCTGAATATGTACTCGAAGGAGGCCACTTTGGGAGCCATGATGACATGATTGGTCCCCTCCCCACTGCCCAAAAATAAAGTGGTAAGTAAGTGCTCTATCAGCACAGCAGCAGGACCAGGCAAAAAAAAAAAAAAAACAGGCAGTCCACCACTGTTGGCTCTGAGGCCATCCTGGAATGAAGTCCCCTTAAATTAAAACAGATATAAATAAATGGTGACAGCCTGAAGGCTTTAATCAGATTTCTGTACTTTACTTATATTTATTGTGTGTCTGGAGGTAGGGTTAGTGCAAACATATTCACATGATTAATTTAACTTGTTCTGAGTGGCCTGTGCCAGAAGGGTGCGTGCCATATACTGTAAATAAAATCGGTGTCGCTTTCTTTCTTTCTGTAAGTAACCTTAAATGTACTGTCTGCTTAAGTGTATGCCTGTTGTCTTCTTCCTCCTGGGTCACCCATGTAAACAAGGCATCATCCTTTGAGTTATTGCCTGACAGCTTGATGATCATGTCCATAGTGCACAGAGCTCACCTTGGCTTCACCTCAAGAGTAGGGGAAGGGGATACAGAAAATGAAAATGCTGGCTGGGCTGGGCATGGGCAGCAGGCATGGCCACTCCAGTCCCACTCAGTCCCTCCCTGTTATGAGTGAAACAGGAAATAGAACATGTATTGTGACTGCCAGCTTTTGGGGGGGTCATTATTGCTTGCTAAAGTCTGAGATAGGTATCTTCCAGTTCTCCTCAGGAGAGGGGAACAGTAAAAAACAATTCTGCCATCTTGGTGGACCATTCTGAGTTACCCTCAGAAGATGGGGAAATTAATAATTCCACCACCAGCTTAGTCACTCACCATCTCTGGGTCCTCCACTGAAGAGGGAGAGATAAAAAATAATTCCACTGCCTTTGTGACAATCTCTAGGACCTCCTCTGAAGAACAGGAGCTATCTCTTGGCACTGAATGGAATTCTGGCAGCTCAGCAGCAGTCTCTGGGCACCGCCCCCCACCCCACCCAGGTCAGAAAGCAGGAAAGGGAGACATGAGGCCATTTATGTAGCTGTCCCCAACATGTAATCATTTCAAATAAATTTGCTGACTGACAATGCCAGTGTCTTAGTAATACATACTCATTTTTTTGGTTTTTACTAAGACTGCAACCGACAATACAACAAATGTGTAACTTTTTCCTACCCGATTCAGATCTGTTCCAGTCCAGTTTAGCTTGTGGTGGCCATAGCCTATGTGCCCCTGACCCTGCCCCATTTAGCAACTGGCCCCACCCCTACACAGCCCATGGCCATGCCCCCACAGCTTCTCTGACTACACTGTAAGTTATTTACATATTGCTTTCCCTTGTATACTGCTTCTTATCTGTAGTGGATTGCCAAGGTATTACAATAGAAACCATGATCTACTATGGTATTAGACCATGGTTTCTATTGTACCACATGATGTGATTTGTCCAATGTGTTCTCTTTATTCTCCACTGTTCTTTTAGCCATGTTACAAAGAGCTATATACCTATAATACTATCCCCCAATAAGTACAATTGGCTGCAAAGTAAACAAATAGTTTCTGAAGGCCACCACAAACCCCGACCATTGTAAGCCTTTGTAACACGGCTAAAGAAAGCAGTGGAGAATAAAGAGAACACATTGGACAAATCACATCATGCGGTACAGTAAAAAACCATGGTCTAATGCCATAGTAGATCATGGCTTGTATTGAAATACCTTGGCAATCCACTACAGGTAAGAAGCAATATACAAGTGAAAGCAATATGCAAATAGCTTGCAGTGTATAGTTATCCCAAGTTGTATTTACTAAGAATTTTCTTGGCACAGAGTTTTTTGACTTTTTCAAGACTGTTCTATATTGTGACTACAACAGAAGTTCATGAGTCACTAAAGATTGTATATTTAAACTCCACATATACTGTTAATTATGCTGCAGCAATATTTCTATAGAAGTGAACAGTTACATACTGTTACCATCCCTTCTGATCTACTGCTTTCTAAGCAACTGTGGGTGCAATGCATTGTGGATGACTGAATAATATTATCTGGCCTAGCCTTGTCTTGGTGAATACACAGTGGTAAAGATAAGCATGCAGCTTCTATAACCCAAAGCAAAAATAACAGACACTGAGAGAAACAAAGCAAAATTAAAGAGAGAGGATACCTCTGTGGGTGAAAAGAAAAATAAATTGAGAGAAACAAAAAAGAAATCAAAGAAACAGATTAACATTAGTAGTCAAAACAAGTATTTGAAAGATGAAAGCAGTAAACGTTATGTTGTTCTATGTCCTGCTGAGTTAGGTAGTTTAGAGCGAAAAAAAGTGAAAATAATATTCTGCAAAATAGTAGTTGTTCAATGAAGTGTTTTTCAGATTGGCTTAGTTGAGTACATTTGGAGAAAAGGTGCTTGTGCTACTAGGATTGTGTGACAGCCACCTATTGGTCTGCAAAGGAACTGGAGAAAGAAAAACTAAAATGTAGCATAGCACACTCCCATCATGCAGCGCAGCCCATATCTTCTAATACATAGAGAGGAAAATCAAAGCACCTAGAATAGAAAGTGAATTTCAAGTTTTTGAAAAGTTGTAAAATATGTTTTGATGTCACAAAGCTTAAAGCTTGTAATGAAAGTTATTTTAACAAAAGTGAAATAGTACCCATATTTTCCAATAGGTGTGTTCCAATTGTTTTCAAGTATATGTATATTGTGTTTAATAGCTCAAGTTATAGTATTCTGAAAATAATTCAGTGTGATTGTACTCATTTTTCAAAGAATATTAGTCATACAGTCATTTCCATGTTATAAGTGGATTAACCCACTCGTAAGCATGGGTCTACTGTGGTATTAATCCATGGTTGGTTGGACCCACCCGGCCTTCGGCCTCATGGTCCAACCCCCCCCAACCATGGATTAATACCATAGTAGACCCATGCTTTCTCGTGGGTTAATCTTTACATATATAACACCGCAACCCCTTTGCTTACATGGTTTTGTGGTGGGGCTGTATCAGGAAGTAAAGTAACATAAGAAATGTGGTAAAAATGTATGCTGAGAGTAGTCTTATGCATACAGTGATACATCAATTATTCGCCAGATTTGGTATGTACAAAATGTTAGCTGTTTTATTGCCCTTATTATCCCACACCCTTGATTATCAGCCTAATTTTGCTTGTACAAAATGGAAGGATAACTAAACACGCATTCCTCTATATTACTAGATTGAAATCAAACAGTATTTAACACTTGGGGGAAGGGAGAGAAGAGAATGGTGTTGCACTGTTGCTAATATGATTCTGAGAGAGGGGAACAGAATGGTAGGAATTTGATTTGTGCACTGTTGCCTGTAGCTCTTAACATACAAGGCAAAGCAAGGCAAATTTTATTTTTCTGGTGCCCAATCCGGGAGGCTCTGGGCCAACAAAAACATACTATCAATACAATAATACAAATCAATATAAAATATCAGTATACATAAATATAATAATATAAAAGCTGAAACTCAAACAGAAAAGCAGGGTACCCAGGGATGACTAATACCTACGGTTTGGGAAAGCCTGATTTAACAGGAAGGCCTTGAGGCGGGCCTTAAAAACCTCAACTGAAGGGGCCTCCCGAATTAGTGTAGGAAGTGAATTCCACAGGATGGGGCTGGCAACACTAAATGCTCTGTCACCATGGTTTTAAGCCTCATCCTGGGAACTGCCAGGTGGCCCCTAGAGGAGGACCGTAGGGAGTGGACCAGGACGGCAGGTGTAAGAAGGTTGGACAGGTAACCTGGACCCTGCCCGCAAAGGGCCATAAAGGTGAGCAAGCCAACCTTAAAGAGAATCCTCACCCTAACTGGCAGCCAGTACAGACCGCGCAAAACCGGGGTGATATGACAAAATTTCAGTTGCCCAGTTAGCAGCCTAGCAGCTGCATTCTGCACTGGCTGTAGCCAGTGGAGGTTCCCTCCAGAGACCCCGAGGTAGAGCGCATTGCAGTAATCAAGTCTGGATGTCACAAAGGCATTCACCAAGGTGAGGAGGTCCAAAGACGGAACTAGGGGCTTGACCCTGACGATAGTCCTAAGATGGTAAAAGCTGGTCCAGATAATGGATGACACCTGAAAATCAAATGACAGTCTACTGTAAAAGGACACACCAAGGTTTTGCACCCTAAAGGATGTCCTCAATGGCACAGATCCCAGGTATAAACCAGTTTTGGTGCCAAAGGGCAACCTGTTCCATCTTCTGTTTGACTCCACCACTGGTACCTCCATCTTGTTGGGGTTCAGTCGCAACCAGCTGGAGGACATCCAGTCATTTATCTCCATGAGGCAGCTGTTTAGTACTTCCACTGCAGTAGAAGTTCCTCGGGCAAAGAAAGATACAGCTGGGTATCATCGGCATAGCAATGAAAACCCAAGCTGTACTTTCTAATGAGCTCACCCAGGGGCAGCATGTACACGGCAAACAACACTGGTGACAAGACTGAACCCTGAGGTACTCCACATGACAGGAAGCTAGAGGAGGAGGATGAGAAATTCCCCATCACTACTCATTATCTCCTGTTCGTGAGGTAAGACTCAAACCAGCAGATGACAGAGACAGTGAGCCCACAAAATTCCCTCAGGCGGTCAAGCAACACATAATGATCTACCATGTCAAATGCTAAGGAGAGATCGAGAAGGATTAGAATTTTCCACTCCCCCCGATCTCTAGCCCTGAGGAGTTCACTATGCACCTGAAGCAATGCGGTTTCTGTACTATGCCTCACATGGAAACCAGACTGGAATGGCTCATAGAGACTGAAGGCCATGAGGTGCTCCTGAAGGTGTTGTGCCACAAGCTGATCAACAGCTTTTTCCAAAAATGGGAGGTTGGAGATTGGAAGGTAATTCACCTTGACATCAGTGTCTAATCATGTTTTTTTTCAGGAGGGACGAACCAGTGCCTCCTTCAAGGCATCTGGAAAAATTATTTCTATCAACGAGTGCTGGACAATCAAGATGAACATCGGGCCAACAGTGTTGACACATCTCATCAAGAAACGTGTCTGCACAGGGTCTAGTTCACAATATGTGTGCTCAACCTGGAAGCAACCCCAATGACTTCCAACACCTCCACTGGTTTAAACTCCCTAAACTAGGCGGAGTGCTTTCAAGATAATCCAGATGATCACTGTAAGCCACTGTAAGGCTCACTGGTGGAATGCTCTGCCAGATGGTGGATACCCCTGATGGAGGAGAATTGGGTGAACTCTTCGCACAAGGCATCAGAAAAAGTATTTTTCAGCTCGAGACCGGGTGGATTTAGGAGCCTATCCACAGTCTGAAAGAGCATAGTCAGTCGATTCTTTTCAGCAGCAATCTCTCTGAACAGGAACTCTGCCTTCTTATGTGTGAGTGCCCCCTGATACTCACAATAGTGTGAGCGCAAGGCCAGTCTATCCACCTCCAGGCAAGACTTCCGCCAGCAGAGCTCCAGCCTCCAACCCACAATCTTCAGCACTTTGAGCTCCTCATCAAACCAAGGGCACCTCAAGTGAGAAGATCTTGGTCATACACAGACTGGTGTGAGGGAGTTGAGTGCTACCATCATCACCTTATTATAGGTGGCAAATGCCATGCCCAAACCCCAAAAAAACACATGCACTGTCCACACTAGATAGATCAGCCATAGCCAGGAATCCCTCTGGGGTCAAACCCCTCAAAGGGCGATAGCTGACCATCTCAGCAAAGAGAGGGCTCTCGGGAGGAGCCACGAGTGAGAACCCCACTGTGCAGTGATCGGACCAGATGACCCAGTCAATCTTGAGGTTACTAACCTCAAGCCCCAGTGAGAAGACCAGGTCCAACATGTGGCCATACCGGTGGATTGCAGCAGAAACTTCCTGCGATAGGCCCAGAGATAACATAATCTGAAGAAGGTTATGACCTAGCCTAGAATCCTCATCATTGGCCCAGGCATTAAGTCCCCCCAGACCAAACACCGGGGGACTCCAATGTCTTGCTGGCGATGAGATCGGCTACCTCCTGCAAGAATTCACCTGCCACCCCGGGGGGGTAGGTAAATCAGGAGAATCCTACAACCTGTGCCCAGACCCCCACATACTGCCACACATTCAAATGAGCCTGGTCTTCCCACTGAGTGTACAGAGAAGCCAATCTCAGACTTAAAACAGATGGCTACTCCCCCACCCCTGCGTTCCACTCTGGAGCAGTGCACCACAGAATACCTGGGGGATGGCGGCCTCCAAAACTGGACCAGCATTGTCACCTACCCAGGTATCTGTAATGCACACCAGATTGACTGAGGAAATAAAATCCACAATAATGGCGGTCTTGTTCCTAATTGATCTGGCATTGCATAGCACTGGCCTCAGGGGCTAGGTGGACAGTGTAGTCCTTCTGGCTACCTGCCCACTTGGTCTGGTGGGAATCCTGAAAACAGGCACCAGATACCTTTCACCTCTCACAGGGACCTGTTGATATCCAGGGCACCTTCTGCACCTGACCACCCCAATCCTGCCCGCTCCCATAGTGCACGGGGCGCCACGCCATAAGTGATCAATGCGTCTTCTCTTAATCCTGACCTCTTGACAGCAACATGCTGCCATGATGGAAACTGGAAGGTCAGTGAAAGGCCACAGATCAAGCAGCTGGGACACCCCGTACACTATCCAGGCCCACCCCAGGCCCCACAGTCCTCACAGACACATAGAGTCCAACCACAAAGGGCACTTGACAACTAGTTTATCCACTCACTCAAACCCAATCACACCACTAATACAAATAGCAAACTTAACCCCTCACACACCATTCACACAAACATAAAATAATAAACCCAATACCTAAACCCACTGAACCCGACCTCCAAAGAGAAGGAAAAAGTAAGGAGCAGGCCTTAAAATAATTTCTGAAAAAGCAATATATCCCCAGATCCCATTTAGCTTAATAGTACTTGACCAAAATAAAGTTGATTTTACTCAAAAGGGGAGAACTCCTATAAACAACAGAAAAAAAGTCACCGGAGCAGCTGCAGTCCAGCAATCCTCAGAGTTCCAACAGGCTCAACTTTGATAGTCCACACCATCCAGTCCCCCTTTACAATAATCCGGGGGGGAGAAAGCCCCCAAAAACTGCAAAAGTCCACAGTCCAAGCCTCCTTTACGATCATCCTACGGGGGGAGGGAGACCAAAGGAACTGTATCCTAACTTGGGATACGGTTTATATGTTAATGGATTCCCAAGGTGCTTTACAGACTGTGAGAGGGTCCCTTCACAGCAAAGAGGCATACCCAACCCCTTCTTCTGGTGCTCTGTACTTGCTGTGCCTCCAGCTTCTGCCAGAGGCCAGTCAAGTACCAAGCCAGAACACCAACCCCCGGAGAAGGTGAGCTGTCCTATGGACGCTCAAGCCTTTTCCCCCCAGCTGACCCTCCACCTCCCTGGGCTCATTCTCAAACCTGGGTTGATGGCGTTGCAAGTGGTAGTGCTATGGCTGCGCCAGTGGGCTGGCTTTATTTAAAATATTTTTAGTAACAGTAGTGTGAAGTGGGGAATCAAGATGGTGGTGGGAGTAGGGATTAAACAGTTAAAGGAGGGGCACCATTGGCTGTTGTTGTGAGAATGATTCCTTGTGGCACTGGTCAGAATGTGATGTCAATCATGTTGATTTGACATTTTCTCTGAGGGTGTATTGTTGGCAAGTAAAAAAATAAACAGTGTTTTTTACCCTTTGGGTCAATAACACTGTTTATTTTTCACTTGGGTCAGATACTTGAGAAAATAACTAATCTATTTAAACAGTAGGATTCCTACATACATTGTATACATGTAAATATACTATGACAGACAACACTTTCACACATCCAAATACAATAATATTAAGTTGGAGATTAGAGAATGTATTATTTGTGATAACACCTTTGTAGTCAATCTCCTGTGGTGTACTTGTGGCAAGACGATGTGGGTAGAACAGTCATAAATTTCAAAATCAGAATACAGGAACACATTTGGTCCATTACTAGTGGAAGAGCAGATACTGCAGTGACATTACATTTATGGATCTAGAATGGATACCACCTCCTAAAAATGAAGGGATCGAACAAATGAACTATTAAGAAACAAAGCAGATATATTTTTTCAGTGAGAAGCACGAGACCACATGGTCTCATTAATCACTGGGATTCTAAACACTTTTTGAAATTATACGTATTTTTGAATATGTCTGAAACCACCAACCCCCTTCTCCCACACACACACACTCACTGACTGAATAATGAGTCAGATTGGAGAAATTACTCAGATCATTTTAATGGTTTGTTTGCCTAATGTGTTTGTATACTGATGCACTCTTCTCTGTTTTTCAGATCGTATATGCTTCCACACTGGCATGAAGTCCTCCGAGCAATCACCAGAAAATTAAACTGGAATCCCAATAATAAGTGCATGGGTCGATCAAGGAAGCTCATCAGACTCTTCTACCTTTTTCTTTGAATCAACTTCTTCTAGCTGGACATGCCTAGTACTAGATTTAGATGCCATAATTGGAGCATTCATTCAGCAGGACTAGAGCTGAGCTGAAACTGCACAGCCATGGAAATTCCCAATTGTGATGAGTATTTTGAAGTGTAATAAATATTAATTAGCTCTGCTGTTCTTGTGCAACAAGATTGAGCACTACTTTTCTATGCTGTAATGAAATGCAACAATACTGAATTTTTATACCATCAACTATTTAAAAACCCTTTTGATTGTTTGTGTACAAGATGTTTGTATGCACTTTGCACCGATGCCTGGATTAAATATTATTGAGAGGATGTATAAAAGAGGGCCCATCCTCCCAGTAACCATGCCCCTTGATGAAGACTTACTGAAAGTCAAAGCACCGGTGCTAGACACAGGTAACTCTGTGGGCCAGATATTGAAAGGGTAGCACTGGGCGCAAATCCTTTGTGCTGGATTACCACCAGATTTGCCCCTGACAGCAAAATTCAAAAGGACATTTAGCGTCGGCGCTAGGTGTTAGCACCGATGCTAAATCATAATGTATGCAGGGGAGGGACTGAGAGGAGGGGACCTGAATGCCTGCGCTATGGCATATTCAAAGGTATAGCACCGCCGCTACGGCATTAGTGCAACCTGTGGCCTATCTTTACCTTCCAAAAAGGTGGCGATACTGACGGTGCCCCCGCTCTACTCCCGACTGCTGTTAATGTACATAAATACATTCCCTGGTAGTCTAGTGGTCCCTCCACCCCCAAGCACTGCTCCTGACCTGTCGTAACATGTAAAAGTAATATTCCCTGGTAGTCTGGTGCCCCAAGCACCCCTCCTCACCCCGTCTTAACATGCGTAAAGTAATATTCCCTGGTAGTCTAGTGGTCCCCCACCCCCAGCATGACTCCGACCTCCATGAAGTAACATCATTATTTCCTGGTAGTCTAGTGGTCCCCCTGACTCCCACCTGTGTGAGGTAACATTATTTTCTTTAGTTCATTATCTGTTAGTTTCACTGTTTATCTGTTCGACTCTTACGAAGTCGAGCATTGCTTCACGCTCAGTCTTCTCTCACCTCTCCAGCCAGCTGCCGACTGAGGGCACGATGAGCTGATCATACCTCAGTCCTGCGGCCGCTGTGGAGGTGAGAGGAGGGCTGAGCTGCTGCCGCACGGTTCATGCGGGGGTCAGATTCGATGGGTGGTGGAGTCACTGCTGGTGGGGGACCACTAGACTACCAGGGATAAGTCATCGAATTTATTTGTAACGGAGATCGAGTCAAGCTGGGGGACTACTAGACTACTAGGAAATAATGATGTTACCTCATACGGAGGTCAGGAGTCATGCTGGGGGTGGGGGACCACTAGACTACCAGGAAAATATTGATGTTACCTCACACGGAGGTCGGGAGCGGTGCTTGGGGGGGGCCACTAGACTACCAGGGAAACTTACGTTTTCGCATTTTACGACGGGTCGGGAGCAGTGCTTGGGGGGAGGGAACACTAGACTACCAGGGAAAATTTGTTTTTATATGTTAGGATGAGTCAGGAGCGGTGCTTGGGGGAGGGACACTAGACTACCAGGGAGTGGTAACAACACAGGTGGAAACAGGGACCAGACAGCTGTGAAGGGCTGCCTGGCCCAACCTGTCTGCCCAGGTCCCTATATGTTGGATGGCTGTGCTGCACAGCCCAGTGACCCTACAGCTGACAACTGTGATCGCAAATTCTCTCACTGTAAGTATTACCTGAGCAACCACTCCCGTCATCACGGGCCAAAAACCACACCACTGGGTTTTGTCTTAACGTCGCTTTATTTGATCAAACCTTACACATGCATGCGGGAGATTCTGCAAAGGAGAAAGCTCCCAATTAAAGTTTACAGCAGCTTTTTATAAGCTAGATTTTGCACTTCTTATCTTGAAAAAATACCAACATTTCAGTATAAGCCAATCATAAGACAGCATAACAAGTTTTCAGCAATGTAACAGAAAAACATTTATTCCATTTCTTTCCCAATACTTCTTGATACATATGCCTGGGTCAATCTGACCTGAGAGAAACAATGAGTTTCACTCACACCATAGCAACGCACAGCTTGCCTTCAATGCCTCAACGTGCTGTTATCTTATATTTTGTCCGAGCCTGTTATTCAGTCTGGTACAACCAGTTCTGTTCAGTTTTATCTTGCTTTCTGTTTTTACAGATGTACCTCAAGTAACCTCAGTATCATTCTATAACCCTGTAAAAAAACATGAACTCAGAAATTTCTACTACATTCATTATGACTTTGTTACAGCATGGCTTTCAAAGTAAGCATAGCTTCAAGGCATATAATAGCAAAATATAGCTTTAGGATATATAAAATTCCCTCACACTCTCCCCCTTTTGATACTTTGTATCAACACTAACTATTATACTTTAGTCACATTTGGTACACATCACAGAGCAGGAACAGTTTGTTAAGTTTTATAGGGGTCCTTTTGTTCGGGTTGTAGCAAGGGGCAGGTGGATGGCGTCCATTGACACCATTGTGTTGCAGGCATTGTAGGAGAAGTTTGATTAGGACAGTCAGTAGCCAGAGTGCCAATATGACCACTTACAAGAACTGTCACCAATGGAGAAGAGTAGCACCCCAGTCACTAACTACGCTTAGAAGCCATGACCATGGGTCCCATATTTATGTGTAGCAAGCTTAGAAAAATGTAAGGCTGGAATTTTCCAAAAACTATGACAGCAGAGCCTGGACACCTGTACATTAATACATTTCCATAATTAAAGTTTTTGATACATTTTGTAGCTACAATTTCTGAGACATCCTGTAATCAAATTTCTTGGTTAGATGTATCTGACATTTTGCCAAGACAGGGGAGTTATTTTCACCCTTGGAGGGGAAAACAAATGGTGACAGAATATTATATTTATTTTAAATAACTTTTGTTTTGGGAGCCAGAAAGCATATGAGAGAAGTGGCTAGCTTGCTACAAATGTCAAAGTAACCTTGTACCAGCAGCTAAATGAGGTATCTCATTATTTTTTATCAGTTTTTTGTTAAACATATTTTTTTAACACGAGAGAATTATTTGATGAGAAACTTTTAACAGTCAAGGCTAAACACAGCTGTGTGCATATCTCGGCCACAGCCTTATCTTATGCTTTCAACTATTTTTTTTTTCATTGTATAGAATTTTACAATTAACCCTTTTAAAGTCTTACACGCACACATATTAAGTGACATGGTGGTATTTAGCCACTTGCAGCCTTTTGCTACTAGATATATTAATTTACATGTTGGCATCATTTAGTCATTTACTAACCATTTTTACCTTTTACTGGCCCTTTAGCAATCTACACTAGCCATTTTACACCTTTCTATTTCCTTAATCTTTTGGTTAGCTAACTACATATTGTTGATAAAAGTTTGGTCACTGATTACTAAAACCTTGGCCACTGACCACTTTTAATATTTTTCACCCTGAAGATAGGAGGCCCCTGAGGGACTCGAACATTCACAAAAATTGAACATAAATGTAAAGATATTAGTTAATAACTGAAGGTTAAAAAAAAACTAAACATTTCTACTTTTAGACTGTTAGACTAGGTGAATAGGTATATGATTTAAAACTGGTTGCCAGCATACAGATAGTCAAGGCATTTATAAAAAGCATTTTGTTCTGGAGTTGGTACGGGGTGGTTACAGACAGAACACAAATCATGAGTTTGTAAAACATAATACAGAATTGAGGGATGTCAACATCACAATTGAAATATGTGAAAAAATGCTAACATGTGACACTACATATAACACAATATAACATAACAATTTTGTTGATGAAAAAGAGTTCATGGAATCCACTTTGAGAGTGAATAAGGTAGATGCTACCTTGTGTTGAGGTGTGCACACCCTTGGAGCTTGATTGAAGAATCTGTTGATAATGTCTCTTGACAGATAAGTCCTTATAAAACATAATAGTCCATGAAATTAACAGTTCATAAGTTTATATAAGTAACCACAGGTTGGTGTAGTTACAGTACAGGTGAAATGCCATTTGCAGAATGGTGGTAACCCCACAAGACATATGGGGCAATGCAGACAGTAATTTAAAAACAAAACACCAGCATAGTAGAAAAGTCAGTGTTCATTTTGCTGGCTGCTGGATGGCTGATTAGCAGACACACTGGCCAGGGGTGCATTGAGTCCTTTTAATGGAGTAGCCACACACACACACACTGGCATGGCATTTGTGTTGTGGTAGTTGATTACACACCGGCTTAAAGATTATCAGTCCATAAAAAGGTAACAATTGACAATAAACCATTAAGAACACAGTCCCTAACAGAGCAATAGGGTTGTAGAAAGTACCAGCCATGTTTGGAACAAGCAGCAGTGAAGAAAATGGATGTATTGCTTGAAGGTCAATTGAAGAAGAATCTTCTTGCGAAATTAGGGATTGCCCCTAACCCAGACTTAACTTTATAGTAAGCAGAAACAATAAGCTTGATTGCAGAGTCTGAACTGACTGGACCTTCTTTAGTTGATTTAAAGTTCTACAAATAGGTGTAATTTTGCTGAAAACATTACACTTGCAGAGGTAATAATAACTGGATTTATGCAATAGTCCTTATAAGGAACCAGTCAGGCACAAAGATGGTGATAACATCAAAACTGTGGCAGTTGTTTCTCTTTTTTAAGGAAAAAAGATGAAGATCTTGGCAACTTAGATGAAAGTATTACTGCTGTTGAACGTGGAGATCTTATGTGTGCCACACCGTGGAAACCTGCAAACTTGCAAAGTGTGTTAGACACTGAATTAAAAACACATAAATAACAATCTTTTAAACCATTAACTTTTTGTTTTGTAAACAGCGGTGTGACAGAGCCTAAATTCTGGCAATTAGAAAGAAAAAAAATAAAAATGGGACATTATCCGCACACCTGGGGGTGCAGGCCGAGGTTCAATTATACCATTTGACCATCTGTAAATCATGACAATGTTATGATTACACCCTGCTTTCAAATCACAGAAGCAATTATGACAGTGATGAACATTATTTCCCAGTCTGTTGCAAGCAGGCCTGACTGAGACCTGAGTTATAAAATCTTGTAATGTTACAATAACACGCTTCAAACATATAGTTCATAGCAATATGCCTGTTACACAATGCAATTAGTGGGACAAATACATATGTTGTTGGCCTATGCCAATTTAATAACAGTGCCTATTGCACCTGTGACAAGTGAAAAGGTCTACCTTCTTTACCCTGTATAGTGAAATACCCAAAGTACTGAGGGTAAGGCTTGAAGCATAGGTTTGGAGTACAATCTAAATTCTGCATATTATAATTGTTAAAATTTAAAATGACAAAACCTGCATAGAGTGCACTTATTCTTCAGGGTACCTGTGAGTAATAAGACAAATGGAGCATTAATTTTACTTTTGGTTTTGCTTTGGAACATATTGTAGGGGTGGATCAGCAATGCTGGCCCAGTATTTAGGTCTGGTTATGAGCATTAAAACGTTATACATGTGGAGCACTTTTCTGAATACACACATGATACAGTGTAGCAAGATGTATATCAAAACATTATAACATAAACGTGAAACATAAGCATGTTTGTAATAGAACAATTTCAGTATTGAGCATAATGTATAAAATACATTTTAAACAACACATATAGACTGTAAACTTAGCTTAGAGTCCAGAAATGTTAGAGTATTGTGAATTTACTGGTTGAAAAAAAAATGCATTCATTGCTGTAAGGCTATGACAAAAGTTGTTTTACATTTGTTTTGACTGGATAAGAAAGCTGAAAAGACAATCAAAAGAATGAATATGTGTGGATATACATACATACACAACTTTACCCTCCAGCGTAACTGATTAGTTGCTGAGGGCAGAAACCCTTGTACCAATAATAGGTGTGAGATTTAACTGTTTGCACTAGAAAAAGCAGAAGGGCTTGGGCTGGGTTATGCTGTTAAAATACCTTGGGTCTTTTTTAAAACCTGTAAATAAGAAACAATTATTGGCAAATATACATTTTCTTTATTTACCCCTTTGGGGAACAGTGATGTACCTTGCAACCTTTGTGGGTATTACACTGGAAGGGAGGAAGGGTAGCTTACCCCTCCTCCAAGCTCCTACTGGTGGAAGAGACAGCTCGAGGTGGAAGAGACAGCTCGAATACTGTAGCAATAAAAAGGTTAGCTGTGGATGGTGACATGATCCCCACCTACTACACTTTAAATTATAACAAGATAATATTACAATTAGTTTAGTAAGTTTCATACCTTACTATAAAGATGGGGAACTTCTTTTTCTCTAGAAGAAAGAGAAGAAACACAGACAAACAACAAAATACTAAACCTACACAAGTTTAAAAATAAAACAAGATTATTTCCATAGGATAAAAGAAGCCAAGCGTCCCTGGGTTCCCTTATCCTAAGCATGACAAAATGTCAGCTGAGTTTATAAAAAATCCGGATTGATGGTAATACCGTACGTACGTATCTCTTAGAATGCATTTTAAAAAGAAAAAAATGATTACACCATGGTCACACATAAAAACAAAAGCCATTGTTTTTAACTGTAGATGGTAAACTCTCAAAAACAGCTGCAAGTCAGAAGAAATGAGAAGAGAAAAAGTTTGTTCCTTTTTACTTAGAATACTAGTTTTGCAATAAAAATCAAATTACATGGTTCACTCTTGGTGTGTTTCATGAAAACATACATTTTGTGTGAAAAGTTGTGCTTTAGGTATGGAATACACATCAAGTTTGAACTGGTAGTAACATAGAATGTTGAAACACAAGAAGGTCAAATAATGTGCAAAAGGTCACAGTGTGTATGCAAGGGTCATTCAAACCCAGTTATTTTTTTGTTAGTGTCCTTGAACACTACTGATATTAAATATCTTTAAATAATAATAGAGCATACAATAAAACTGCTGGCCAAGACAGTACACATACACAAAAAGAAATACTTAACACAAAATAAGACTGACATTATTTGACACCAATTTGCTGAGGTAATGCCCATAGTTTCATTAGAAAACCGTACGTGTTTTAGATATAAGTGCTGCCTCCCCCTGTCTTGTAACACTGACAATTTTTTTTCTCTTTTAAACCAACAAATTTATACATATCTCCATGCCAAATCTTTCCAGAACAAAACACTTTTTAAACACATTCTAACTCCTTTAAAATGCAGTACAACACACCATCTGTAAGTGAACACATCTAGTATAACATGGTTACACCTTTTAGCGCATAGCCAAAATATGGCACCCTGCCATTTTGCAAAAAGTTTCTGGATTTAACTAGAAGTATGATAAAGCCATTTATAGCTGTTAACACATTACATTTTCACCTAGCAGTGGCTTGGCATGTTGCTTGCAAACTACAAATCTTTTTGCACATTGCAATATATGACGTCATAACTCTTTACCATCAACACTACCTGCTCCAACCAACAACTACAAACAAAAGTTCTTCACTGACCCTATCTAGGCAGCACAAATGTTCCATTAAAAATAAAACCAATTAAAACAGTCAGCTATGAGGCAAAGAAGCTTCTTCTCTTTTTTTTTTTTACTGTAACATGTTGTGCACCAAAGCAGTCAATCCAATCTCGCAACCTTGACAACAGAACATAATTACAGAACACAGATATAAGCTAGAAAATATGCACGAGAAAGACGGAGCATTACCTTGTTTAGTATATGTATTACAGAAATAAAACAGACAGACATAAAACAACTTTAAATAACAAAAATTCAGACTTACCCAGTGCCAAGGTATTTTTCTTTTTCTTTTCTGATACACTGGTCCGAGTAAGAAAACTGACTGCAGGACCTTCATGATAATTTCCAAACACTGCAGCTATTAACCCTTTCAAAGATTTTAACCCTTTCAAAGGTTTTCTTTTGGCCATTTTAGTAACCTGCCAAACCAAGTCTTTTTCCAGAGCTCTGGTTTGCAGTTTAAAACAAAACAAAAAATCTCTAACAGTACTAGGTTGAGATCCATCTGGTAGAGGTCCCAGTACTTGGGTTTGGGATCAAATGTTTCAGCCTCTATAGGAGGCAAGGGAACTTGAAATTGATACAGAAAAACTTGAAACTACACAGATAGGCAACATGGGGGATTTTCAAATCATCCTGTCTGTAGTCACCTACTGTGCGTACATCCACAGTAGTTTATTTTTCTTTCTCTAGATGTTGCTTATCTAACGTTACTTAATCAGCCGCTGCTTTTCTCCTAAAAGCAGCCTGAACTGTGAAAGCCATCATTGGCTCTAACAGTATATACTTGCAGCAAGCACAAATTACAAGGCACGGTTCATGCAGGGGTCAGATTCGGATGGGTGGTGGAGTCACTGCTGGGTGGGGGACCACTAGACTACCAGGAAATAATGATGTTACCTCATACGGAGTCGGGAGTCATGCTGGGGGGTGGGGGACCACTAGACTACCAGGGAAAATATTGACGTTACTTCTACAGGAGGTCGGGAACGGTGCTTGGGGGCCACTAGACTATCAGGAAACTTACGTTTCACATTTTACTACAGGTCGGGAGCAGTGCTTGGGGGGGACACTAGACTACCAGTGAAAATTTGTTATTGTATGTTAGGATGAGTCGGGAGCGGTGCTTGGGGGAGGGACACTAGACTACCAGGGAGTGGTAACAACACAGGTGGAAACAGGGACCAGACAGCTGTGAAGGGCTGCCTGGCCCAACCTGTCTGCCCAGGTCCCTATATGTTGGATGGCTGTGCTGCACAGCCCAGTGACCCTACAGCTGACAACCCACCCCCATCCCCAGCAGGTTTGCCTTATGCCTGCCCCATGCATACATGTGTTCCAACCACACCTGCTGTGGGCTGCCTCTTTTGGTGTAGAGTGGGGCATCATCCAGGGCATGTGTGGCCACTGGTGTGTGTGTATATAGCTATATATATATATATATATATATGCATGTGTCTCTGTATTAATCTATAGTTATAGATCACTACGGATCTATATATCTCATTATGTACTGCTTGCAGTGCTACATAGCTATGTTGTATGCACTACTGGTACCTGCCAGCGCACAGTTCCTGCTGCTGTCAGCTTGTACATCCATTCCAACCAACAGGGGATGCTGTGGGTATGCCTTGGCCTGCAGCATCCAGCCTGTACTTCCATTCCAACCAAAAGGGTGAGTTTTGTGCTCCATGCAGTAGCACCGGGCAAACCGTGTGGTAATGTATGCTAAGCAGCACCTAATGATATGCAAATATACCTGTTTGCCCACGGATTACCTAAGTAGGCTCATTTGCATGGGAGCTTTGAATATAGCTCCAGTTTGCCCCGGGCTAACCAGTTTGCACCAGGCTAATGTGTTAGCACTGTGCAATCAGGTTAGCCCCAGGCAAGCCTCACTTCAGCATAACACAGTTTTGCAGTGTGTGGCTTATATTATTGTTTGCAGTCATACCTCTCAACTGTCCCTGATTTTCAGGGACGTCCCTGATTTTACCTCAAAATCTTACTCTGTCCCTACTAAACATTGTGTTTCTGTGGCCAAACAGTGGGGGCATACCTCTCAAGTATCCCTCATTACGAGGGACATCCCTCATTTTGCCCCTTAAAATTGCTCTGTCCCTCATCTGTCCCTCATGGAAAAGGTGCTGCCCACAGAGAGAATGTGCTGTATATTCAGAATTTACAGAAGAAACTCTTAATATTCTGAAATACTAAATCCAAAATAAACCTTGTACAAGTAAACACTATGGTTTTCACAGTGTTCTGAACTTGTATCTCCATGTTTGAGGATGTGTCCCTCATTGTCCCTCATTTTGAGTGTCCAAAAATGTCCATGTCCCTCATTTCAGTGACAAAAGGTTGAGAGGTATGAGTGGGGGTTGTAAGCATAATATACTGTCAAACATTAATGTTACTGACGTGTTCTTCCTTAGTAAATGCATTCTACACTACACCACTTATCCTACCAGCTTCCTGAGTGGATATCACCAATATTTAGGATGTGTCCCTGATTTTAAACCTTTGTCCCTGATGTTTTTAAGCCTTGTCCCTGATTGATGAGGCAGGGGGTTGAGAGGTGTATTAGCAGCAGCTGTGAAATGTCTCTGTGCAATCACACACAATGTTCTCCACCTGCAACACTGGCTTGCTACAGAGTCTGATGAGCTGCAGTTGCAGTTTGCACTTCCCTGTTGCTAAATTCAGTGCTGTCTTATTTCCAGGCTATTTTTGCCCTGCACTCCCAGCCAGTTTGCCCGGCTTCCTTAGACTGCTATATTCAGCAGGATTAGCACTGGGCTATTTCCTTTCGAATATAGCTTGCTTTGTGTTTCCAGGCTAACTTTGCCCCTGAGCAGTGCTAATTTAGCCCCGGGCAAAGTTTTGAATATCTGGCCCTGTGTGTTTTACTAAGTGAATTTTGCTTGTACACCTTCATTTTTTTCAATAAATTGTAAAGAATCCTGAACCAGTTAGGTTGTTTTCTTTTTGTTTTAAATACTGATGTTCTAGAGTGTGACAACTTTCTGGCTGTAAGCCTGTACTATGAACTGACAAACTGCGACAATGTCAGGTGCATCAGCATTGCTGAGACTGCAGCAATCACCTGTAAGCATGGATTCAGCTTGATATGGGGAAAGAAATCCTTGACACTTTTTTTTTTTTGTGATTTGGTTGGGTGATTGATATTTGTGGATAGGGAAGTGGAGAGGATAGCGGTAGTGGGATTTTATCTTTTAAATGTTTCCAGTGTACGTTACTGTCTCTCTATTTGAAAGTACTAGATTAATAGAATCACTTGTATTGATAACTGAATGTACATGTTCAGTGATGCATGTTAAAGTAACGTATGTGTGATACTTCAGTATTATGGTTAAAAGCAATAAAATTTTAATTACAAAAAAAGAAATCCTTGACACGAAAACATGTGTTCTGCATGTTATATAGTGAACAGTGTTTTGATTGTTTTTTATTTATGTACTTATTTACTGAAATTGTTTTACCAGGTAACCATAGAGAGATTAAGAAAAATCTTGTTTACAATGAGATCAGGGCTGGGTGGGGGTTCAGACATGGGAGAAACAGGAAGTGCACATGATAAACAGATTGAACATATTGCTGAAGATGTACAGGTACAATTAACAGGTAGTACAATACATGGTGTAATGCACAGTCATATCCCCAATGAGTGAACCAGGGAAGAACAGCTCTATGCAGGATTATAATAACCAGGTCTGTTAGATATATTTATTTATTTATTTATTTATTCAGCTTTCATTGACCGGGTAAGTGCACTAGACAAATCCTGCCTATTTTCAGGCATGACCCGGGGGAGGGGGATACAGATGAATGCCAACTGATCTTGAACCAGATTAAGCTGTTGGTGGTATTTTTAGTGAATGAGGGAAATTTGGCCAGGACACCGGGGAAATTCCCCTACTCTTTTCGATAAGTGCCATGGGATCTTTAACATCCACCTGAACTACCACCAATCCAGGCAGATGGGACCTCGGTTTAACGTCTCATCCGAAAGACGGATATCAAGTATAGTCACAAAGTTACCGTGTAAGGGGATTGTGCATTTGATTGTAAGAGGGGATAGCCTCCCTTTCTACTCTTGGGGGACTGTGGGAGAAATGTGCTACTGTTTAATTCAATGCTTATCTGAAAAACAATCTTTTTGTTCAGGAAGGTTTCTTGCCCCTCCCATTTTTGTTATACTTCATATTTGTCCCCACCTTCCAAGCTGTCTGTCATGCAAGAGACCTCCTAGTCCAATATGTGACTTTTCTGTCAGTTACTTCTACCAAATGGCTTATCCCCTATAGCAGAGCCCTTTATGTCAGCACCCCTCTTGGAAAACCCAATGGTTGGAGGTGAGTCACTACTGTGGGGCCTGAGAGTGTCAGTATGTCATGCTGCACATGAAGGGGCCTTTTCCTTGTTTCTTCCCTCAGAATGCCAGCATCCAATGAGATTGCAGTGAAGAGTGTGCCAAAGCATATCCCAGCTGGCATTCTTCCTTTCTTCCTCCAGAGTATGGCTGCTCAGATTCTGAGTCACAAAATCAGTTTCATCTAATTCTGCCCCAATTTTCCAAATTAGGGTTTTCAGAATTATAATCAGAACACTCTAATTCCAAAATGTAAGGCTAAAACATGTTATTACACAGGCATTCAAGACTTAGGAATTAGGATTCCACATCTAATTCTGATTTTCAGGTCCTTTCTGGAATCAGGTATCAGATTCAGAATCAGAAATTCCTAAATTCCTAAACAGTCCAATTGGATCAGAATCAACCAATTTTGAGCATTCACCCCTACTTCACGGTACCACTTCTGCAGTACCACCCATGGTCATCCAGGTGGCAATATTACAGCAGAGTCAGTAATTCTTCAGTCTAAGAGGAGATGGAGAGCATCTTTTATGATGGGTGATACACCTCCCTCCTCTGACCCACAAATCTCTTCTCTATGATTGTCCATAGACATCCAGGATTATTCCTTCCCAATCACTGATCTTTGTCCACAATAACTCCATCCATGGTTTGTTCATGATCGTTGGACAAGATTGTTCATGGTTTCTGAACATAAACAAATTAATGAAAAAAAACACTCAATTAAGAAAGATTAGTCAGGAGAAAGTAATCCATTTTTAATTTAGAACATGAAAGACAAAACTCTGACAAAATAAAATTTAAAATTATTTCAGGTAGTAGCCATGATTGTCCTTAATCTACAGTTAATATGTTTTTAGTGTCCGTGTTTAATGATTATTTTTATAGTCTGTTTATTAATTATAATATTAATTAAATGTATTCTTTGTGTCCTTTTATGATTATGTCATGGGCGCATCCTGGTTACCATAAAAACATTGTTTTATCACGTTAGTAGTTCTATTAATTTGTTTTTAATCCCAATGGTACTGTGGTTCTATAAATTATACTACAGTACTTATAGCCTCAGTAAAACTGTAAAATTTTTCTCATGGTCAGTTTTGCCTCATTTAACATGGATCCACTTCAACCCTTTATAGGGATCTAGATGATTTTAAGAGGTGCTAGAGGTGTCAAACCCAAGTGTGAAGATCAGATTGCAAGATCCAACTCTCCGTTTTCAGTTAGTTTATTTTGTTTAGTTTATGCCTTCTCTTTTTTCAGAAAATCATAAACCATCCAAAGCCTTGCCAGGACCAGTCTGATTCTTTAACTGAATTATGCCTCTGTTATAGTAGCAGTAAATGTCAGGTACATAGCATTTTTTTTGTTTTTCAAAACAAAACACTGCCTCAAATATATATTTAGGTTGTAAATGTATTCCTTAAATCTATAGTTTTTCAACAGACCATGTTTAAATAGTGTTGGCTCCATTTGACTACTGTTCCTGACCATAATTGCTAAAAAATTGTTTCATAGCTCAGACAGCTTTTGAAATTAACAACTGTGGATAAAGATGGATGACCATTCTTGACTTGAATGATTCTCAGACTATATTGATGATGGTCAGTTCCTGGTTCTTTTACCACCAGTGGCTATCCATTGCTAACCATGGTTAGAAGCATGGATAAACCATGAATGACCATGGCCACTGGCCATGTACAACCATCGTATAATTAATGGTTCCCTTTTTCCCATAGGAAACCACGCGTAATTTGCTTTAGTAAAGGGTGTTTATTATGGCAAAAATGTACAGTTTCCCTCACTCTGTGCATGCTCCCACTGCAGTTTCTCACTTCTCAACTGCTCTCATGCCTTCTCGCCCACAACTCGACTGCCAGAAGAACTCAGAGGTAAGTTAGTTTAAAAGCAAAATTAAGTCATTTTACAGATATAGGAGCATCAAAAAATAGTTTAAAACAGTTTAAAATCTCACACAGTGAGAATGTGAGATTCGACTGAAAATGGAACTGGAGCCCAGCCACACTGGAATGCTTAGTATTTTATATATTTGCTGTGGCGAAAAAGGGGAGACCCAGCAATTATATAAAATAAAATATGGGGTGGTGTGTGTAAACTCAAAGTTTACACACACCCTCAGTGTTAGATGCTTTAATAAATCCCTCAAACTTCACCCTCGGGGTTTATGTAGCATCTAACATCTCAGGGAAGGGTGTAAACTTCTCATCACACACCACCCCATACTTTTAACCATGCAGCTAGGAAGTACCATGTCAAGTGCTGTCAAGTCAGTAGACTTCTTCTCAATTTTCCTGCAGTGTTATAAGGATCAAGCAACTGGTTAGAAAATGTGTCTGTAAAATTAAATTGCTTAGTACTCCACTGGGCAGTCCCATGACTCAAAGAGGAGAGGGAGGGCTTATGCCTTCAACACAGCATAAATGAAAACATTAGCATGATGTGAGCACACTCAGGGATGCACACCTTTCCTGTTATCATTGAATTGTGTAACAGCACTGTGAAGTACTAAATAATTGGCTGTGTAAGGATGTGTTTTCTAATCTGCTATTTTTTATCACAGCATTATTTATCTCTCCTATCACTGTGGAGCAGGCAGACCATCGTCCGGCCACCGGCACCTGTACCCCTGGATCCAGTCTGGTCAATGACATGCTCTCCTTCACACAGGCTGGCATGCAGTATCCCTGCCCTATGGGAACCTGGATCCTGATACCTGAGGGGGCACACCTCTCAGGTCCAGGAATGCAGCACATGGTTATCAGCCACCTTGACCAGCCCACAATTTTCCGCCATATAATTTCTCCCCTCTGGAGCCAGACATGCAATGGTATAGGTGCACTACGTGCAGATGCCTGCCGTGCTCCAGCCCTCAGCTGAACACCACCACCTGTAGTGCCCCTGGCTTCTGCCAGTTGCCACAGCAGAGCAACATAGACTCTTACCCTCCACTCAGAGAGGAGAACTGTCATGGGATGCTCAATCCTTCCTCTTCCCTGCTGACCCCCGATGGCCCGGGGCCACTCCCAAACCCAGGTTGCCGGCATGCAATGAGGTGTGGCATTCAGCTTCTCAACCCTCAGTGCCACTGGGCCAGCAACTAATCTGCTGTTTGATCCTTATGGCACTGCTGTAAAACTGAGAAAAAGTAACCTACTGCAGACCCAGGTGGAATGCAAAAAAAGATCATTTTCAAATTTTGTAAAGGAGGTATGCTACTTACCTGACCATACTTGGTGGGTGCCATACTTCCTGGCTGTATTGACATTTGTAAGTGTGCACCAATCTCTCAGTTTCAGTTGAAACACAGCACTGAAATTTTCTTTCTGTGGTTATTGTTTTCTATATATAACCATGGTTCATCCAAGATCATAAGAGTGGGGTGTCTACAGGTGTTAGATGCAAACTGTGTCATCATAATCAAAGTGCCACTATGGTGATAGACAACTATACCACCTCCCATTTTGATCCTCTCCTCTTCTTGATTGGGAAGGGATTACCTGTTTAATGGCCAAGTTAGTGGTGGTCAGGGGTGATACACCAAAGGAGCCAAAATAAATATCAAAACAATTCTCAGATCCCACCAGCAAAGAATTCACATGCTGCTCCCTGAGGTTTCATATTTACTTGAGACTTGACATGTTTTTACTTTCTCAAGGGACCTCTCTTCCTTTTCTTGACGTGGGTGAGAACCACTGTCTTGTTGGATCACAGCCACTCTTTTTAGAAATAGGCCTGGGGTTGCATAAAAGAAAAAACCTTTGGAGACTGAACACCTCTCTTCTCCAAGACAAAGAGATCGTTAAGAACTTAAACAATTTGTCAAAAGATCAACAGAAGAAAATAGCACACTGCGTATCTCTCCCCAGATCCTATGGGACTCCTTAAGGCGATTATCAGAGGTAAATTAATTCAAATAGCTACCCATAAGAAAAAGTTGGTAACCCAGAAGCAACAAGAACTAACTTTCCAGAATAAAGAGTGGGAAAAGGACTAGAAAACTAAATGGGACCCAGAAAGAGAGAGGGAATTAACTGAAAGCAGGAATCAACTACAAAAAATACAAGAACTAGAAATAGAGGAAGTCTTATTTTATTTAAAGCAAAAATATTATGAAGGGGGTCCTAGAGGGACCAAAGTACTAGCCTATAGACTCAGGCAAAGTATAGCGAGGGCGACAATCACCAAAATAATTTCCCCTGATAATAATCAGAAAACCACCCAGGCCTCGCAAATAGCGAAGGCTTTTGTGGCCTATTACACAAAACTATATTCACTCCAGGAGGAAACCTCCTCAGGAGAAAAAAGAAATACCTGGACTCCTCCCCTCCTCCCTATCCCAAGCCGCAGCAAAGACCTTTACTAGACCCATCACACAGCAAGAGCTCAAACACACAATAAAAATTTAAAAACAGCAAAATGTCCAGGACCAGATGGATTCAGTGCAGAATTCTATAAAACTTTTGAATTGGAGATCTCCTCTGTCCTCCTAGAGGTGTTCGCAGCTGTGTGGACTGGGACCGACCCTATTCCTCCCTCATGGCAATATGCCACCATTTTGGTCATTCATAATGAAGGGAAAGACCCAGCACTTTGTGAATCTTACCACCCCATATCCCTATTAAACAAGTCTACAAAATGTTCACAGCTATAATAGCTTCCAGGCTAAATCCTATACTGCCTAGGTTAATACATATAGACCAAACAGGCTTTATCACCGTCGCAAGCCCCTGACAGTGTCAGATCAGCGGTAAATTTAATAGATACCATTCAGAGGTCTGGTGCACCGGCACGCTTAATGAGCCTAGATGCTGAAGAGGCCGTTGATAAAGTCTCCTGGAGCTTCCTATTTGCTGTACTAGAGCACAGAGGTTTCCTCCAACCATTTATTAATGTTATCCGGATGCTTTATTTTAGACCACAGGCCTATGTCCGAGTGAATGGAGAAATATCAGAGAGGTTTAGCCTAGGCAGAGGCACACATCAGGGATGTCCCCTGTCCCCACTATTGTTTGCTCTGTATATCAAGCTGTTGGCGGAAGCTGTGCACAGAGCAGAAGAGGTAAGGGGTGTGGTAGTGGGAGCCTTCATAAAAAAATATCACTCTATGCAGATGATGTCCTCCTGAGTCTCACACAGCCTCAGCAGTCCATAAAACAAGTCTGGGCAATACTGACGGAATTTGGTAGATATGCAGGATAGTCCCTCAATAAAAATAAGACAGGTGCTCACTTTCTTTTTTAAACCTAATACAGAGCTGTGCAATCTCTTCCCGTTAAACTGGAAGGGGTGTAAAATGAAATAGCTGGAGACATACATCACAAAACAATATTCCCAAATTTTTACTACGAATTACATTCCCTTAGTAAATAACTTTCAAAAAGATTTTGAACGATGGTCCCTGCTGAATTTCCCAATATACTCTAAGATACACACCCTGAGAATGAATGTGCTCCCCAGGTTTTTATACTTGTTTCAATGCATCCCACTCTGTATACACAAATCAATCTTTCAAACTTGGAACAAAATGCTAACCAAATTCATCTGGAGTTCCAAGAGGCCCAGAATAAACTTTAGAATCCTCCAAATGCACCGAGAAAAAGGTGGACAATCCCTCCTGGACCTTGAAGATTATTTCCTGGTGGCTCAATTAAAAAATGCCATAATGTGGTCTAACCCCAACGCCTCCTTGGGGTGGCAGCTAATTGAAAAAGAAGAAGAGAGAGGGACAGGGTCACAACCCCTGGAAACCAGACTGCTGGTCTCCAGTATAAATAGATGTCCACACCCGAGTCTGACCTCAATTAGAGACACAATTTGATCTGTCCACAGAATATGGCAGAAATATAAACTTAAAATTCCATTTGGCCCTTAAAAGACTGGCGAGGACCCAGATTTTCAACTGGGATGCCTAGATAATAGGTTCACATGTGGGAGGGAAAGGCCTGAGATATCTGTCACAATTCTGGCAAGGAGAGACTTTTCAAGATTTCAGATCCCTGTAAGAATAAATATGGCCTACAAAATTCAGACCACTTCAGGTACCTACAGGCCAGAAACTATATCTCCACACTAAAGAAAAAAGACATGGACTCAGTTAGGGCTCAGGAGATCCTTATGGCCATACAGGAAAGTAGTGGAGTTAGTAAGCAAAGAGGAATGATCTCCTTCCTTTATAAAGCTTTATCGACACTGAAAGGGAATCCACTTACCAAAATAAAAAAAAATGGAGGGAAGAAGCCCCCCAAGATCTAGGGGAATTTAACTGGGACGGAATATTTTTCCTAACTAAAAAAATGACTCAATCACCGTACTGGCAGGAATTCTCGTGGCAAATTAAGGTCCGCTACTTCTTAACTCCTCATATAATTAGTAAAAGAGATCCAAATGTCACAGTTCAATGTTAGAGGGGTTGTGGGTCACTGGAAGCAGACCATTTGCACATCTTCTGGTCCTGTGGTGCTCTGCAGAACTTTTGGCTTGAGATCACTAGGGCACTTGGAGAAATATTTCCGGTGCAGATGCCACTAGAGTGGCCTATAATGATTTTAGGGCACCCCCCCCCACCGAATAGATACAAGATATGGACTCATTGTACCTTTGGACCATGTTAATAGCAGCAGCACACAAGGCCATCACGAAGAGATGGCTAACCCCTAACCCCCCCCCACTACACAAGAGTGGATAAAGATAGTAGCCACCATATCAGAACTGGAGGAACTCACTTATAAAATCAACAATAGAACTTTCACCTACTTGAGAAGCTGGACTAGATGGGAGATTTGGAGATCCTCCAATGAGACAGCACCTGAATGACCAACATTTAGTCCCAGGTCAGAAAAGGAGAGATCCACTACTAAAAGGGGAAATATCAGAGGTGCGGGAAGACTAAAACTGAAACAGGAGGGGCGGTCGGTGATCCAACCTACGTTTAAGGGAGATGGCGATGAATTTGCTGGAAACCAAAAAATAAGGGAGTCTTTGCTGCTGTGGATAACAATAATAAAGTAACTATTGATATACTGAGATGATTGAGACAAACTGTACAGAATAATGTAAGAATTATTTCTTAACATGAGATATGTATGGATATTAACTGAATGTACAAAATTGATGTACCTGCTTGATGTTAATAAACTTGAATTAAAAAAAAAAAAGAATTCTCAGCTTCCACACAGCAAGAAATCATCTCTGGATGTTTGGTTGGGTGTTCACATCCTACTGCTTGACTGCCTGGGAGCGGTGCACTAAAATGAACATTGTTTTAATAAAAAATTCAGAAGCAGTTGGAGACAGCCTCCTATACTGATGGGGGCATGCAGGTTCAGGGTACCACATAAGGAGGCCAAACAATTCTGATTAGCTCAGTGAAAAGGAGACAGCAAACTGAGCCACTACTAAAAATATAATATGACTCTGCTTTGGTACTGTTGGACAGTGCAGTGATACTGTATAATACAGAGAATACTGGTAGGGCAACCATGATGCACAACAAAGCGGTGTTGCTACCAAGAGGTTCTGATTATATAATTGACCTTGAGAGTGACTCTCGTGAAGTCTGATGTAATCAGAGTCTCAAAGTGGCAACACAGGCTTGTTATGCCAGTTGTTGCCCTTTCAGTATTTTTGTATTTTATCATTTTTTGTTGTTTTGTTCATTTTTAATGAGGCAGTGCGAGTAACTGTTTGATCAGTAACCTGGTGTATGAATGCAGCAAAGGCAGCAGTCAAATCAGTATTTATCAGTGTTTGTTTGAAGTTCATATTCTATAGTCCATTTACTTATTTTTTTTATTTATTACTTTTTGGGCCCCATCCAGCGCCAGTACCTCTGCCTGGTCATGGCCCTCACCAGCCCTCACTGCCCACATGAGCTTGACAGAAGATACCAGGAGAAAGAACTACTGTGTGACTGAACTTCTCTACTGGGACCATATTGCCCCTTCCCTCCCCTCCACCCCCACCCAAAGCTAGTTCTATTTTTATAGGCACAGGATTTGACTGACAACAGGAACTTCCTGCTTAGGGGCAGGAAGTGAGTGATCACAGAACCACCAAGGACCCACCATCCTAGAAGGGCAAGAGTAGCTCTCCGGCCCCCTCTAGCTGCTGGAGGTCTGCCTCTGAACAAGTAAGTGGTCTACTGAGAAATATAGGATATTCTTGTCTCAGAACAGTACAATCAGGAGCTTAAAGGGCACACAGGCAGAAAGTAAGGAGAGAGAGAAAAAACAGAGGAAAGAGTAGGATTGCAAACAGTTAAGGGCCAGAAATAAGACATGATTGGGTGGTGCAGTGCAGTGGCTGTGGAGCAGCAGTCTTCCGGAGATGTTCTGGAGGATGTGGGTGTTGTCCCATCTGCAGGCATCTCTCTGGGCTGAGGGAGGAGGTTGCTCATCTCCAGGCTGAGTTGGCCAGGATTTTGGGACCTCCTCTTCCATCCAGGGACCACCAGTGCCACTGCCATTGCCTCAGAGGTTGCCAAGAAGAGGAGTTGGACCACAGTGGGCTCAGGGAGGGTGAGGGTGGTGGAACAGAGGCACATCCCTCCAGTTGTACCTCTCCACAATTCCTATGCCATTCTGGCAAAGTGTGGTTCCTCTGTGGAGGCACCTACAGTGGAGGCCAAGGAGGATGTTGGGAACCTCCACAAAGGAGACCCACAGGAGGTGGCATGGGAACCTGCAGGGGAAGAAAACAACTCCTGGTGGGGACTCCATTGTTAGGAAGGTAGAACTGGGCAAGGAAGGGAGAGAGAGGTGGTGCCTGCCTGGCGCCATGGCTTGAGGGACAGGGAGCGAATCCTCAGGATTGCTGGAGCAGCTGCACAGGGGAGGGAGCTGGATGTCATTGTCCACCTAGGGACAAATGACCTGGCTAAGAAAGGGATTAGAGAAGTGCAGGAAGAGTTTGTGGAATTGGGGAGGGGTCTTAGTCAAGTAGCACGCACGGTAACCTTCTCGGAGGTGCTACCCATCTATGGCATAGGAGAGGCTAGGGTGTTCCGTACCATGGGATTCAATCAGTGGTTGAAAAACTGGTGTGGAGCTCAGGGATTTGCTTCATTGGGGACTGGGGGTCCACCTGGGTGATGCAAGCCTATACTGGCATGATGGGCTGCATCTGTCTGGGAGGGAACCAGGATCCTAGGTGATAGGTTTAAATGCTTCATTGGCAAGCTTTTAAACTAGCCAAGGGGAGCACTGGAAAGGAGCAGGAAAATCCAGCCCCCAAAAATCATGGTAGTAAGTGTGGCAAACACCAACATGGAGGTGTCGATAGGGAGAAGGGCAGGGGTAAATGGAGAAAGTGACAAAGGCAAGAAGGACAGGGATGGGGAAAAAGGGGGTAAGACCATCAGGAAATGGAGGGTAATGAGTACCAATGCCCATAGTCTGGGCAACAAGCTCCCTGAACTTGTGGCCTTAATGGAAGAGGGATGCCTGGATATCGTAGCAGTCACAGAAACATGGTACACAGAGAACCATGACTGGGATGTTAACATACCAGGGCACATAACTTACAGGAGAGACAGGCAGCGGAGAAGAGGGGGAGGAGTAGCTCTCCATGTAAAGGAAGGGATAAAAGCAACCGAACAAAAGAGTAAACAGGGAGGAGAGGAGGCACTGTGGGTCACCTTGGAGACTGGAAGGCACCCAATCCACAAAGGGTTAGTACAGACCCCATGTCAGGGGAAGGAATGGACAAGGATATGATGGAAGGCATTCTTAGAATGGCAGAGAAAGGGGAGATACTGTTGATGGGAGACCTGAATATGCTGGATGTTAACTGAAGCACATTTGCTGCAGTCACATCCAAGAGCAGGGCCATTCTTGATGCCCTACAGGTGGCAGGCATTAGACAGCTAGTTTTGGAACCCACTCGTGAGGGAGCAATCTTAGACCTCATACTCTCAAACGGGGGCAGTGAGAGGATCTCAGATCTAGAAGTGGGTTGCCATCTGGGGACAAGTGACCATCAGACAGTGTGGTTCACGTTAAACTCAGCTACAGAGAGTCAAGCCATACAAAAGTGAGGTACTGGACTTTAGGAGGCTGACTTTGCAAGATGGGAGAGTGCCTCAGAAAAGCACTAGCAAACAGGCTAGAAGGAGGTGTGGAGCAACAATGGGAATTATCAAACTGCCATCACAGAGGCAACAAGCCTTTGTGTGAAGCAAATAAACAAATCAAAACGAAAGAAAAAGCCACTATGGTTCTCAAGAGAGGTGGCTGTGAAAGTCAGGAAGAAAAAGATAGCATTCCGGAAGTATAAGAAACACAGAAGGAGCAGGACAGAGAGCTGTACCAGTTAAGGCAGAAAGAAGCAGGGAGGGAAGTCAGAATAGCAAAGGCCCAAACTGAGGAAAAGATAGCCAACTCAGTTAAGAAGGGGGATAAAACCTTTTATAGGTACATCAGCGAGCGTAGAAAGACAAAGGGAGGGATAGTGAGGCTGAATAGAATGAACGGTGGGTGGGCAGAGGGGGACAGTGAAAAAGCAGGAATACTGAACGAATATTTCAGCTCAGTATTCACAAAAGAGAAGGTGGAAGTGCCCAATCCAATTAACAGAAGCACTCTTGATAGGGGGATCGATCCCAGTCCTTTCACAGAAGAAAGGGTTCTGCAAGAACTCCTAAAACTGAAGGTGGACAAAGCAATGGGTCCTGATGGAATTCACCCCAGAATTCTAAAAGAATTAAGGAAGGAACTAGTGAAACCACTGGCTACTCTTTTTAATAAATCATGGGAGGATGGTGTGGTACCCGAGGACTGGAGGAAGGCGGATGTGATTCCCCTTCACAAAAGTGGGACCAAGACAGAGGCAGGAAACTACAGACCTGTCAGTCTGACCTCTGTGGTAGGGAAAGTGATGGAGTCACTTCTGAAGGAAAGAATAGTTGAGTACCTAGAGGTCAGTGGAGCACAGGATCCAAGGCAGCATGGGTTCACAGCGGGAAGGTCATGTCAGACGAATCTAATAGATTTCTTTGACTGGGTGGCCAAAGTAGTAGACCAGGGAGGGGCTGTGGACATGGCCTACCTAGACTTTAGCAAGGCATTTGACACAGTCCCACACAAAAGATTATTAGTCAAATTAACCAGCCTGGGAGTGGGTCCCAGGGTGGTAGCCGGATAAAACATTGGCTGGACAACAGGACACAGAAGGTAATTGTAAATGGAGTCCACTCTGAAGAAAGGGCGGTTACTAGTGGGGTACATTGGGGTTCAGATTGGGTCCAGTCCTTTTAATGTCTTCTATCAGTGACATTGCAGAGGGACTGGAAGGAAAAGTATGCCTTTTGCAGATGACACAAAGATCTGCAACAGGGTTGATACACAAGGCAGCGTGGAAAGGATGAAAAGGGACTTGGCAAGTTGGAGAAATGGTCAGGACGTATGGCAGCTAGGATTCAATGCAAAAGTGCAAAATAATGACCTGGGAAACAAGAACCCAGGGAAGCATACACAATGGGTGGGAGGTAGTAACAACAACAAAACAGGAAAGGGACCTGGGGTAATCATATCAGATGACCTTAAGGTTAGCAAGCAATGAGAAGGCAGTAGGGAGGCCGGGGTATACTGGGATGTATAGGGAGAGGCATCAGCAGCAGAAAACAGGAAATTGTTATCCCTCTAGAGACAGTTGGTGAGATCCCATCTGGAATACTGTGTCCAGTTCTGGAGACCCCATCTCCGCAAGGACATAGACAGATAGAGGTAGTCCAGAGGAGGCAACTAAAATGGTGCAGGGTCTGCAAGAGAAGCCATATGAGGAGAGAACTAAGGAGCTTAATATGTATACCCTTGAGGAAAGAAGGGAGAGGGGGACATGATAGAAACTTTCAAGTACCTCAAAGGAATCAACAAAATCCAAGAGGGCAGCATCTTTCAGAAAAAGAGACTTGCAAGAACAAGGGACACAGTTTAAAGATAGAAGGAGGCGGTTCGGGGCAATGTGAGGAAGTATTATTTCACAGAGAGGGTAGTGGATGCATGGAACAGCCTTCCTGAGGAAGTTGTGGGGTCTAAAACTGTGGGAGAATTCAAGACTGCATGGGACAGACATAAGGCAATTCTTGTGGGGGGCAGGAAGATATAGGCTGTTGGTTAACTAGGATCTGCGGCCTATCCTGTAGGTAGGGAAATGGGCAGACTAGATGGGCCTAGCGGTCCTTATCTGCCGTCAAAGTCTATGTTTCTATGTTTCTATGTTACTCCACGTGATACCCCCTGGCTTCCCCCCCAGGGCAGGGCTATGGCACTGGCCCCAAAGCACCGCAGACTATGGGATAGGTCAGGGGGAGTCAGCCTGGAAGCAACTGTGGGCACAGTGAGGCGGTCATCATCTAGGCGCTGGAGCGGTGATTTGTTCCCCCCTGTAAGGAGGGGCAGAGCATGCAATGACACCTGCATCCATCCCACCCCTCAGGAACTTGCTGACACTGGCTGCTATGGTACCCCTAGCCTCCACCAGGGGTCCCTCCAGTACCGGACATGCCCCTCACCCACCTTCCAGAGAAGGAGAATAGTCCATGGGACGCTCGATCCTTCTCCCTCGGCTGGCCCTCCAATGACCCAGGTCTGTTCCTGAACCTGAGTCGCTGGCGTCACAAGCAGAAATCCAACCGCTGCACCAGCAGACCGGCCTCAATAATCCATTTATCAATATTGGTACTTATTGTGTTTCTTTTATCGGTACCATTTTTTGTTATCTTCGAATTTCAAATTCATTTGAGTGTGGCATTCTGAAATGAGAAATGGGACCAAGGGATTCTTAATCAGCTAGAGAGAATTTGTTGAGCAGAAGCTGTACAACACATTTGTTTTCTATTTAGAAAAGGTATGCCATTATTTACAAGAATATATAGACAGTATCGAGCAACATATTTATCGTTGAATGAAGAAACAGCGCGTCATAAGTAGCATAAAATTAAGACGACGTTAAGTCCCAAAGACGCTTTTTCAATGTGATTGAATCGATTTCTACATTGAAAAGCCGCCTTTGGGATGTGAAACGTGCATCTGTGGTTTTTTACATGCTGCTTGCTTCAGCTATCTGATTAAAGCTGTTTTAACTACATTTCCAGCATTGGATGTATGTTTTATCGATTACCGGGTAGCCGTTCTGTGTTTTTTCTTGCAATTTTTGGTGTTTGGCTCCAGTCTTGTCCATTGGTGGCCGCCTTCTGTACATATAATGCCACCATTTACGTTAACCATACCTGTCTAAGCTGTACAGCTCTTTCCGGGCTGACTTGTGTGGCCTTGATTTGTGTGTTCCTCTGCTGTTGTGTCCCTTTCTATTTGCAGGCCAGAGTGCTGAGGAAGGGCAGCCTGCCCTGGAGAGTGGGAAGAAAGCGCTGGAGCGCGATCAGCGGCAGAGGATTCCCACCATTCCAGTGAAATAAAGGAGAGAAGGGTGAATAAAGAGAAGCGAGGCAAAGTCACAGACCAAAGACCAAAAGATTGATGACTGACAAGCCCAAGGACTGTAAACTGAGGACTGAGACCTGAGGATTGTGGTATAAGGATTGCCCAAGACTCTGGATATTAAACACTGGATTTATTCCATATTCCTGCATTGTACTTGTACCTTGCACTTTTTTGTGCTTTGTTGCACTTTACTTGCACTTTATCTGTACTTACAGTTTGATTTGCTTTTTAGCATGCTGAGAGTAGTGGGGGAGCACTGGAGTGTAGTGGGAGTGTTGGTTGCTGTTTTTCTTTCTTGGACTTGTGGAAGCTTCACTCGGCCACTGCTGCATCTTCCTTGGTTGGAGGAGGTACGAGTGGACTAGGGGTTCCCCATTGATAAATTTGTATTTTTATTCTTTTATTTTACTTCTTATTTTTAATTGAGCATTTTTAAATTAAGCTATTTGATGGCATGCTGATTGGTTACTTGGGTCACGTGGTCCCAGAGTTTTAAGAGATGCATGTGTGGTATTCTGAGTATCGCAGACTATCTGGGAAGAGGAACATGCTGCAGCCCTGCTGAATAGCTCAAAGAACTTGGGGTTTTCATCGCACAGAAGACTTTTTGTTTTTCAGCTCGGCTATCATTGCTATAGTTGCTATAATTGTTTTAACTGTAGCTATAGTTTGTGTTCTTTGTAGCTGTAACAGTGTGAAAGGAGCTGGACTGGGAAGCTGGAATAGGAAGCCAAGCAAAGGATTTTCCATGCGTTTGTGCTCACCGATTAAAGGATAGTGTAATGCATTGCCTACAGTGACTCTTAAAGTAAGTTTTGAGTTTAAGCAATAATGCCCAACAGGGTGTGTGTCGTGCTAGGATAACGTCATGCCTTAGGTGGTTGGGCATGAGGCCGCAGGCTGAGTGCATCCAATAACTGAGGCGTGACGTTATCCCAAACAACACACACCCTAGAGGGCATTATTGCTATTATACAATGGCTCGTTGTTATACAGAATAAAAAAATCATTTGAAAGATGTTTTTGTGTGGAAAAATATTTTTGTTTTTAAAAGAAGATGAAAACAATGAAGCACATCATCAGCACATAATGAAAGCAAAAATCATCTACAGGTTCACAGTGAGGCTGAGACTAGACCCATTATATTGTACTGGGACAACATCACAGGTCCAGCCCAAGACTGACCAATCAAAGACCAGGATTTTTACTTGCCATTGTATAATTTGTGTTTAACCACTGGCACATTTGTATTTGTTATCTCAATGGACTTATTTGCTTTAGCTGATTTAGCTTTAGCCTTAGCTGACTTGAATTGTCTTGATTGTCTTGATTTAACTGATTATCTTTATAGCATAAAGTATTCAACTACACAAGGCATTTTGAGTATTTTCTAGCACTTTTTAGCACTTTATACCTCTTTTTTTTTAGTTTTCTGGCCTGTTTGTACTCTTAATTTATGAGGGGAGAATTAACCATATAGACACATGGTTAAGAAGCTGGCTACCGGATTTTATAGGAGGCATACAATAGCTTTGTTTTATTTGTTTTAATTTTTTTTCACTCAACATTTTGTCCTTTATTTCTAGATGGATGAAACAGTATTTTAAACCAGAGATCCTACTGAGTGGGTGTACTGAGACACTATGCATTGGGAGTACAGCATTCCAATTCTTGGGGTACAAAGTAAGACATTGTGTGCTGCAGTACAGAAGAAATAGCCACATGGCTGATGGTGCCCTGCTGTTTGAACATTTTCTTTTTAGAACTTTGGCTTAGCGTGCATGTAGTTAAATCTGATAGCGGTTTCTCTACTTTAAGTGTTTATTTTAACTACTACATTTGGTTACCTGCCAACTTGAATGTTTTTCCCCTGGAAAGAGAACAATTGAGTGGGGTGGACTGGAGTTGGAGGCAGTATAGCGCAGTGGTTTAAGGCACTGAGCTGCAAGCCTGGAGACCTGGGTTTGAATCCCACAGCCCCCACTTGCATTCTGTGTGACCCTGAGCAAGTCACTTAATTTCCTTGTGCTTCCAGGTTGCACCTGTAAACAAGCTTTCAGCTTAGTGCGTCTCTCCTGGTTAAAAAAAAAATGTGGAAATCCTGGGACCTCAGTGGTGGGCTCTGAAGACCACTGAAGATTTTTGAAGAACTTTAAGGTCTCAAGGCAATTTAAGGGACACTGTGCAACACATATTCTGAATCTTTACTCTGTGTTATTGTGGTTTATGGAGATTTATCTATTATCCAATATTTGGATAGGAATTTCTTATTAGTAGCAAATACAATTGTAGGAATTGAGGTGGTACACTAGTATACTGGTACTCTGATTGCAATTCCTTCTTATTTTCTCTGTATCTCTGCATGTTATACCTGTGATCATTGTGTTCATTCTGGGTCCTGTTGACTAGGATCTTGTCTGAGCTTTGGGTGGAGGGTAGGCAGAAGCCAGTATTCTCCTTTCTGTTATTTACTTTGTTTTGCCTTGTTAAAAAAGTGGAGATTTATATTATGGTTAATACCAGGCTACAGAGGCTTCAGAACTCTGAACTATCACCCTTAGTACAAGAGCTCCCTTATAAAAAGGCGATGGCTTCTAAAAAGCAGACCAAAATAACTGACCATTAACTTAAGATTTTTGATAATAACAGCAAAACTTCTACTCCACGGGTAGAGAAATCTATCAATGGTACTCCTGTTGTGATTGATTTGAGCACAGGGGAAAGTCAACTTAGTGTTAATAAGGAAAGCTTGGAATCCGTTCATAACTCAGGTGATCCTATTGAGGTATTTTCAAACTCATGGCATACAGATGAAAACTTCACTGTTTCTCCTTCTGGTTCAAATGAATTTACAGGCTCAAGGTCATATGAAGCTCCAAATAATAATTAGGCTTTAAATTCAATAATACAGGCCTTACAGGTCACCATTAATGGCCTGAAAGCATGTGAAGAAAAGATTACAGGTACTAGTCATTCTGATTTGAGACAGGAGGTTCCAAAAAGTCTAGCTAACACCAATAATAATTATTTGTGCAGGGACCTGGAACTTACCTGTGTCTCTGACAATTTGGATAACAATTTGATTTCTCTCTTAAGAAACCTGCACTATGCTAATTTGATTTTAATAGATCAATTAATTATCAATAGGGACATCATGGAGAATTTAAGAGTAGGTGCAGCTATAAACAGAGCCAAAACTGATGAAATAATGGCTATTTTTTCTCAAATTAACTCTACCAGTGAGCGCTCTGCAGCTACCGAAAGCTCTGTACAGCTAATTGAGTCTAATTCAAATTTAATTAGACCCAGTTTTAGTAGTCTACATCTTCCTGAAAGCCTGGTTATTAGTAGAATAAAGAACAAGGGAGAAAAGGGCAAAAGCAAAAGAAAAAAAAGGAACAAAAATAAAAATAGAACTTCCAATGATAAAATTGAGCAAATTCAGGTTTTGAAAAGCTTGGATGTAACAGCTGTCAAACAAGTTGACTAACTCCCTACAAGTGAGGTAGGAATTATAATGAATGATGCCATATCCAATAATATTGCTCAAAGTTTAGACTTGGATACGAAAGAGGATGGCTTACAAAGTGATACCACTTGTATTGAGAAGGGGAAACTGGTTACACCCTTAAGGCTTTTGGAAACTGAACTCAATTTACTCAATCAGCAGCTGGGAAGACCACTTCAGGAAGCAGTAAATAAAGAAAACATAGATAATACTGGGAACGTAGAAGGTCCACCCTTAAAAGTTATTGGTAGTAATAGATTGTATACCCAGACACAGAACAGCAGTGGGGATAGGGCATGTAAACAGATGACACCCTGTAGGCATGAAATTGTAGATAACAACAAGCATTTATTGAGACTGGTTGGACCAGCCAACTGGAGTAAGCTCACATTACCTTTTTCTAAGTGCCAGATCATACAATTTCTAAATAATGAGCTGGGATTTAATTTAGTGCCTGATGACATACTTGAATTTAGAGATATTCCAGTAGTGGAGGTTTTCATTTTGGACATTGTTTTTCTATCGCCACATACTGCCAACTATGTCTGGACAGATAGTGACCCTTTAAGAGAAAAAGGGATAATTCTAACATATCCAAACAGAGAATGTTTTAATTATATGGCTCCAAATACAACAGGAGCCCAAGTAAAAACCCTGTAACAACCTTGTATAAGCCTGTTTGGAATGGACATATTGACAAACGAGTCCTGTACAAAATTGACTGATACAATAAAAAATATTTTTTCAAACTTTTTGAAAATACCTTTTGGAAACAGAGATCACTTTGTTGTCAAGAGGTGAGATGGCAGTACTTTAATAGATATATACACCAGTTTAAAAGAACCTTCTGATGAAATCTTGGCAAAAAGCACTATCCTAGATGTGCTAGGGATTATCATTTGTGACAGTGGACTGTTATCAGCAGAGACAGTAACAAAAAAGTCAGAAATTGAGATTCCCTATATGGATCTCCCTTTAAGCAATCAATTTATGGTTATTGCAGATCATGATGATAATCGACTGTCCTTTTACAGTGTAAATAATACTGTATCCTCGATTACTTCAATGAGTATCATTTTATTAACTTGGAACATTGCTGGATGTAATACAAAAATTATAGATGATGACTGGAAAAGGTATATCCAGGGATTTGATCTACTGTGTCTACAAGAGACATGGCATAGCTCTGTAGATAACATTAGTCTGAATGGATATGAAAGTTTTCAATTGGAAGGAAAAAAAACACTTTAGTAATGGTAGATATTTTGGATGTATTATTGTTTTTGTTAAGATAAATGTCTTTTCCTTTGTTCATTGTTGGAAATTACATAATCATTTTATAGCCTTATTACTAGGCATCAAAAATAAGAGAGTGATTTTAATCACTGGGTATATTCCTCCTGAAAAGTCCAATTATTTTTTCCCTGCACCTTGGGATGCTTTATTTAATATCCTTACAGAAGTGCTAGCCTTATATCCCCAGGCAGATATTTGACTCCTTGGAGATTTCAACACTCACATCAGTTCTTATGATGGTTTATTGTGAAATTCAATTTGAATGTATAGTGAGACACCAAATGAAGGATTCCCAAGGAAAGGTAAGGATATTAAAATTAATGGAGCAGGGAGGAAAATAATTCATTTGATGGGTAACTTTGACCTTTACCAGCTTAATGGGAGATTTAGAGGAGATAATTATGAGGATTTTACTTATGTATCTACTAGAGGTGCTTCAACTACTGATCTGGCACTTTGGTCAGGTCCTATAGCTCCATGGCAGGATCTACATGTTGATCTCCATGCTGAGAGTGATCATTTTCCGACTGTGTTAGAGTTAGCCACTCAGAAAGAAAGTAACAGGTCTAATGAAGTGGTAATGCTTTCAGAAATTAGAGCTGATGCCAAAATTAGATGGTATAACAATGTGGAGGAAGTAGTTTACCCCCGATTGGCACCTCTCCTATTATGGCTCATTTGGCTGTATTACAACATATGAATATTTTACAGTTAGCTTATCTTATTAATATGCTGTTTGCACAGATCAAGGGTGAATTGAGTTCCCTGCCATGTAGTCATACTCCCAGTAAGCAAGTGGGCTGGTATGATCAGGAATGTAAACAAATCAAAAAGGAGCTCCATAAGCTGTATAGATCTTATAGAAAAATGCCTCTAGTATTTTGTTTAAGCAGCTCAATATAAAACGGAGATGTTATAAATCGGTTATTAAGAATAAAAAACTCAACACTACAAAAAACAATGGGATCTGATGTTAGAGGTAATTTCCTCCTATGATATAAAAAACATTTGGACATTGGTTGCCAATGGCACTAACTCTTATAAAACCATGATAGATTACTACATAAATGAAAGTACTTGGGTCACGTATTTTTCAAATAATTTCTATGACCCAGATGAACAAGAGTCAAATCTCCATATGGAACCAGTTTTTGAAAATAGATTATCATTTTCCCTGATGGAAGTTTTGTTTGCTATATCTACCTTTAAAAGGAATAAAGCTGCGGGACCGGATGATCTACCCACTGAAATATTTATAAGTTATCCTCTCTCTTGGAGTAATGGGTTAATGATTTACTTCAACAAATCTATTGTATCTAATACTTTCCCACTAACTTGGAAAGGTGTACATATTATTCCTATTCATAAAAAGGGTCCTCTCACCTCACCAACTATGTATAGCCCTATTAGCTTATTGGATGATACATTGCAATTATTTTCCCAAAATAGTGTTGGAGAAGTTAAAAGTGCAAGTAGATCTGACGGATGGAATATCAAAATTCCAAGCAGGCTTCAGACAAAATTTCTCTACTACTGACAATGTCTTTATTTTGCAACATTTAACAGAGAAAAATGTATTTTTCAAAAGCAGAAGCTTTATACTACATTCATTGATTATTCAATAGCATTTGATTCTGTCTCTAGGAGTACACTATGGATTCTTCTGCATGAGAGAGGCATTGATGTCAATTTGGTACATCTTATAGCTAGTCTTTATCAAAATACCTGGGCAAAAGTTAGCTTGGAAAAATATGGCAAATTGTTGGCCCCTTTAAGATTAATAAAGGGGTGCATCAAGGCTGTGTTGTGGCCCCACTTCTTTTTTCCTTGTATATTGATAAAATGTTGAATAATTTCAAGTTTTTTCCTTCAAAGTCACCCAAAATACTGGCCTCTGCTTGCCCTCTGCTTGCTTATGCAGATATTGTTGTATTTTCTTTAACTAAGAAGGATTTACAGGATAAACTGGATTATATTGCACAACAAACTTTGACCTTAAAATTAAAAATTTATTTAAATAAAACAAAAGTTGTTATTTTTGGAGATAACAAAACTAGTAGGTACTTGGACAGTGGCAGACAATAAAGCAGCAGTAGTTTCAAGTTATGTTTATTTGGGGGTTGAATTTCATTCAAGGGGTACGTGGAGATCCCTATACAAGGTTCTGGTAGAGAAACATAAGAAAACAATTGGAGCATTAAATAGGTTTAATTATAAATTTGGTGGCTGTACAGTAATGCCTCTCTGAGCTATACAAACTAAGTTAGAACCACAACTACTTTATGCTGCTGAGATATGGGATTCGGACAAAAACAAGTGTAATCACCTGACGTCTCACTTGTACAAAAGTTTAAGATATCTGCTTAGACTTTGGCATTCTTGTCCCTCTGCTTATTTAAGATTAAAGCTAGGCCTTATAGATCTAAGGGCAAAAACGGATTCCAGAAAGCTGAATTACTGGATTAAGCTTATCAAGAACCCCTGAAGATAAGTTGACTAGACAATGTTATAATGAAAAGGTTTTCTGGCATAACCTGGGGTACAGGGGAGTCTTCTGGTTCTCAAAGCTTGATTTGCTTTTTGATAAATATTCATTAACAAATTTGAAGATGGCAGTTGATATTGGCATCACTTTGAGTCTCAAATACAATAAATACATTAATAAAAGGGTTACAAACTACTGGAATAGTGAAGATTTGAAGTTTATTGCAGATTCACAATATTCATAATGGTTTTGTAAAAACAATTTCTATTTTAGTTACAAACCTTATTTAGATATATTAACCAATAACAACTTACGGTCTACATTTTTAAAGTACAACTTTGAGTAATTTTCTAGTAATGTGTTATTAAATAGATATAATACAGAAACAAATATCTCTGACATGTGCGATTGCTCAGCTGAGGGAAGAGAGGATTTAACTCACGTTATGTGATACTGTACTTACCATACTCACCAGCCAGTGAGTTGTGGAGACCAAGGAACACCTGACCAGGCTGGGTGACAAACTATCATCCATTTCACCTGGCATCTCCTTCTCTGAGATCCAGCCAGTCTTGGAGAGGGGGGCAGATGGATGGAAGGTCACAGAAGGGAAGCTAAGCATGTGGCTCAAGGGCTGGTGCCAGGAAAAAGGACACAGATTTGTAGGGAATTGGCAACAGTTCTGGGAGTGAAAGTTCTTTAAATTTGATGGACTGCATCTGACTAAGGAGGATTCAGTGCAATGGGGCAGAAGTTTGACATCTTTGCAGAATATTTAAACTAGCAATGGGGAGAGGGTGCAGCACCCATACATCAAATGGGAAGAACACCCTCCCTCGGCTAGTGGTCAAACAGGGATTCAGCATACTTGCAGTTCATTTACATCACCAGGTAAGAAAAGAGGTCTATCTCCCCATACGACACACAGGGGAAATGCCAGACTGCACCCAACAACTAACACACCAAAATCTGGCTAATGGAAAATCATGTACACAAATGCTCATAGCCTGGGAAATAAGATCCCAGACCTACAGGCAATAATGTCAGAGGCTAAACTGGACATAGTAGCAATCAGTGAGATGTGGTTTACCAGTAACCACACTTGGGAGACTTCAGTACCTGGCTATGTACTGTTCAGAAGAGACCAAGGTGCAAAAAGGGGGATGGAGTGGCCCTGTATGTCAATGAAAATATTAAAGCTACAGAAATTTAGAATACACATAAGGAGCCAGAAGAACTGTGGTTCACCCTGGACACAGGAAATGTGACAGCCATAAGAACTGGGGATGTCTACAGGCCCCCAGACCAGGGAGAGGACATAGACACACTACTGTTAGAAGATATACAAAACATGACAGCTAAAGGGGAGGTTCTGATAATGGGAGACTTCAACATGCTGGATACAGATTGGTCAATACCAGCAGGAGCATCTGCCAGAACTAGATACATGGTGGATTCCCTGCAGGTGGAGGTACTCAAACAACTGGTACAACTACCCACAAGAGACAGGGCTATACTAGATCTAGTACTGACTAATAGGGAAGGGATCACAGATCTCCAGGTAGAAGGTCACCTGGGGGACAGTGACCATCACATGGTATGGTTCAATTTGGCCACTACAACTAAATCATCCCATTTCAAGGCAGAAATATGAGACTTCAGAGGAGCTGACTTTGATAAGATGGCCAACAGAGTTAAGCTAGCCCTGGCAAAAAGAAACACAGGTAAGGGGGTACAGGCAAAATGGGCAAGCATTAAGGATGCAATACTCGAAGCAACATCCCATTGTGTTAGACAGAAAAGGAAGTGCAAAAGAAGAAGGAAACCACTTTGGTTCTCGAATACAGTAGTAGAAAAGGTCAGAGCCAAAAGGCTGGCCTTCAGGAAATATGAGGAACACAGCAGGATGAAGATAGCAAACCAAACTGCCCTAAGGGAAGCAGGGAAGGCAGTAAGGCAGGCAAAGTCCCAAACTGAGAAACACTAGCACAAACAGTAAAAGAAGGTGACAAGACTTTCTACAGATAAATTAGTGAAAGGAGAAAGTCCAGAGGGGTATTGCTAAGCTCAAAGAAGAAAAGGGGCATGGAGAGGAGGACTCTGTAAAAGCATCTATCCAAATAGATACTTTCGTAGTATTTTACTGAAGAAAAGGCAGGGCAGGGCCACAGCTCAGCACCATGGACACAGGGGAGGGAGGTGAATACTATTCCCTTCAGAAAAGAAAGGGTCCTACAAGAGCTCCCTGAGCTCAGAGTGGACAAGGCAATGGGACCTGATGGAATACATCCCAAGGTACTTAAGCAGCTAAGGGTGGAACTAGCAGAGCCATTAGCAGAACTATTTGGTGAGTCTCTGAGCACAGGAGCGGTCCCAGAAGACTGTAGAAGGGCTCATGTGATCCCACTCCACAAGAGTGGTAGCAGGGAGGAGGCAGGGAATTACAGCCCAGTCAGTCTTACCTCAGCAGTGAGCAAGATTATGGAGGCACTTGTTAAGGAAAGTATAGTGCAACACCTGGAATCCATAGGAGCACAGGATCCAAGACAGCATGGGTTTACAAAAGGAAGGTCCTGTCAAACTAATCTCATAGATTTCTTTGACTGGGTAACCAGAGTGGTGATCAAGGGGAAGCAGTTGATGTCTCCTACCTTGACTTTATCAAATATTTTGACACTGTTCCACATAGAAGATTGATAAATAAGTTGGGTAGGCTCGAGGTGGGTCAGAAGTTGGTCAACTGGGTGGCAAACTGGTTAATGGGCAGAAAACAGAGAGTGGTGGTAAATGGTATACAGTCAGAAGAGATGCAAGTCACAAGTGGGGTATCTCAGGGATCAGTCCTGGGGCCAGTCCTCTTCAATATCTTCATTAGTGACGTTGTAGATGGACTACAGGGTAAGGTTTGTCTGTTTGCAGATGACACCAAGATCTGCAACAGAGTAGATGATCCAGATGGGGTGGGCAGGATGAGAAGAGATCTGGATAAACTAGAAAAATGGCTGGAAGAGTGGCAACTGGGCTTTAATGCAACGAAGTGCAAGATCTTGCACAAAGGAATGAGAAACCCTGAAGCCACCTATAGGCTGGGGGTGGAGTTGCTGGCAGTCACAAAGGAAGAAAGAGACTTGGGCATCATCATCACCGATGACTTGAAATTATCCAAGTAGACCTCTAAAGCAGTAGGTAAGGCTAGGGGATGCTAGGGTGTATAGGGGTATCAAGTCACAAAAGGAGGTAATAACTCTCTTACAAGACACTGTTAGGCCTCATGTGGAGTACTGCATGCAGTACTGAGGCCACACCTTCACAAGGACATTAACCAAACTGAGGCAGTCCAGAGAAGGTCAGCCAAAATGTGCAGGGACTGCATCAAAAGACATATGAGGACAGATTAACTGAGCTCACTATGTATACCCTAGAGCAAAGGATGAGAGAGGTGATATGATCAAAACATTCAAACACCTTAGGGCATTAACAAGGTGAAAGAGTCTAACATGTTTCAATATAAGAAAATAGCAGGACAAGAGAACACAGCATGAGATTAGAGGGAGGCCAATTAAGGGGTAATGTGAGGAAGTTCTTTTTCACAGAAAGGGTGGTGGATACAAGGAATGGCCTACCTCAGGAAGTGGTGGCTATGAATACAGTGCAGGGCTTCAGATAGGCATGGGATAGGCATAATGGAGAAAAACAGATTAGTATGAATAGATAGGCCACTGACAGAGCAAAGGTCAATGGCACATTCATAAGGTAGAAAAAGAAATGGGCAGACTGGATGGGCCTTGAGGGCCTTATCTGTCATCAATTTCTATGTTTCTATGTTACTTATTATGCTAAAGAGAGATTGTACTGGCTCAGTGAGTTTAACAGTATGATGTATCAAGTTGATAAATCCACATTAACTATAATATTGCTGCATACGGCAGATAAGCCGACCATTGAGAAATTAGCAAATTATTTTTATACAATAGAAAAGGAGAAACAGAAAATAAAAGTATTGATGTAATTTTACCTTAGTATGGTTTTTGTACTAGGATGGATTTTATTATGTGTAATAAGATACTGAAAGATATATTCCAGTTATTATAAATATGAAAGGGCATTTTTATATCTGTGTCTTGTAAAGCATGGCAAAGTTAGTGCAATAATGAGCTTTTTCTGATGCAATGTTTGTACATGATTATGAAGTGTTGTATTTAATTATGTTTTGTAACATATGTGTCAAATTTATTTTGTTGATGACTTAATAAGTCAAACAAAAACTTTTACTACATAATCAGCCAGAAATATTGCTGTACCACAGGTGGGTATAGTAGCATTACAATAACCTTTAAAGAGCAACTCTATGTTATAATAAAAAGCTTAAAACCACTAATTTACACCAATTAATTTTAACTTTATTGTTTTCTAGTTATTTTTTTTTACTTTCCCTTGATGTTGGTCTACTAAACAGTGTGTAGATAATACAACAATTATTTCACTTAGTCATTCAAAATATATCTGACTATTCCCTGATAACCATACAATTGCTGTTTGTGACAACTTTGTCTTTGGCTCGACATTTCGTGGACAGGGGCCACACAGTGGTGCAACTTTGATTTTTGGGTTTGGAGTTAGTTCCACCACAAAACAAGGTGGCAGTTATCAAAAACATTTAAACCACAGGGAAACCTGGTAGATTTTTGAATTAGCCACTTATCATACACCGTGGAGTCTGAATGAAGAAATTTGCTGGCAATCGTGCTGGCATTAGAAATATGTTTCTATCTTTTTTTTTTATTTAGTGCTTCCTCCCCCCCCCCTTTTTGTTTAAGTTGGATAATGTGAAATACTAAATCCACTTTTAATATTATTTAGTAACATTATGACATGTCTCTTGATCTGTGGTTTGTTTACACAGGACATAGCTTCGTTTTACACTTTTATATTTTTTAGTTATGTATGTATTCTTGTAACTCATCTATTAACAATACTAAGGTAAAAAAACAATCTGACTGGTATATTTCTATATACCCGCACAGAAATATGGTTACCTGGTTGCTATACAACCAGGTGATGATGTGGTTACACATCCGCTGGCATCGCTGGTGCTTTTCAGCGTGGGTATAAGAGGTCATGCTTAGGTGAGCTTTATGCTGCCACATTTAAAATAGAACACCAAGCTGGAGGTGCTACATTCCCGGTAGGATTCGTTGGTTTGATTTTGAATCTGTAAGACAATTAATTTTGCTAATTTCTCTAATACTCCATTTATGGTTTTATGTCTCTAATGGCTTCTATATTTATTTTTGTGATTTAGAGCTAAAAACTCATTAGGGCTTGTTCGCGACCTGCAGGTACGGCTTGTGATTTTGGTTTGGTCTACTCTACATGTTTTAGGTTCTCTGTTACGGGATTAAATGCAAGAAATAATGAATCACTGTTATTTTGTGTTGCACTTGTATGGATACATTTAGTTACTAATGAATACCTGTAATAAGGATTTGTAAGTTTGTTACTTTTCCAGTAATCTACAAGAAAGGTTTTCTTTTCATTTCCAGCCTTAGAGCGGTCCGCTAAAGCATTTAAAGCAACAGTACGCATATTAGAAATTATACAAACAGGTAGATTTCCATTTAATCATTTACTATTTTTTAATGGTTGTATTTACCCTGCAATAAGGAGCCTTTTCTTTGTATATATTTTAGAATGTTCATAAGATTATTTGGGCAGCATAGGAAACTCGCATCAAGCTGGTAATAGTAGGTAGCCTTTTTGGCACATTCTGAGTTTTGTTTGAAATCACACCAGTGTGTTCAAGTTTCTGTTTATATTTATAATAATAATAGTATATTCAATTAGCATGGGCAGATATGTTGTCTACATTCAAAATTGAAAATGGTTTTGAGTCATTATTAGACCTGTATTGTAGTTATAATACTTATATTTTTATTTTTCTTACATTTTTTTAAACAGCTCCCCAGAAGAAGCCATACCTTGGCGAAACATTGGGACAGGCTGCAAGATATTAATAAAAAAACATTAAATATTCTCATCTATCAAGAAGTCATGTTAATTGAGTGGTTCCTCTTTATTTTGTTTTGGATTCATGAAACACTATACAACTGGCTCCATGCAAAAGATTTTCATTAATTTTTGAATTACCCTTGAATACCTTACTTTTTGGATGTTTGTGACAACCGACACAGTCTGTTGCCAGGGTGAGCACTATGGCCTCATAAATGAAGGCACTGCGAAGGTTAATGGTGGAAAGGCAAACATTTTCAAATGCCTTCTGTATTGACTTTTTAGATGGACTACCAAGATGTGCTGTAAATCTCGGAAAGGAACATTTAAAATGAAAAAAATATATTCTCTAGTAAATTGAAACAGCTGAAACATCTTACTTATGAAAGCACATGCTAAAGTGTAGAGTTGTGCTTTAAACTGTGGTACAACATTTCAGTAAAGATGGATTTGCATGTAGAATAAGCCCTTACTACATACTATATACTAAAAGACTCTGAACTGTGTCAATGCTTTGATATTATATGTCTATAAGGTGCATATTTCATGTCTCTTTTAATGAATAATAATGTTATCTTGTGAAGTTTAGATAAGAGGAGTATGAAATGCCCTATAAACTTAAAAATAAGTAAATGAGGACTCTGCAAAAAATGGAATGCACCCAACCTTCCTTATAAGGAAGGGCAATCTCTAGCCATGGCTGTAGCCACAGGAGCTGCTCCCCTCCCGCCGTTCTGCCACATCAGCCCATGTGTCACCCCCTGGGCAATCTCTAACCACAGCCATAGTCACAGAAGCTGCTCCCGACCCACCGTTCTGCCACATCAGCCCATGTGTCAACCCCTGGGAAATCTCTAACCATGGCCATGACTGTAGAAGATGTTACCCACCTACGGTCCTGCTGCATCAGCCCATGTGTCACCCCTTGGGCAATCTCTAACCATGGCTGTAGCCACAGGATCTGCTCCCCACCTGCCGTTCTGCCACATCAGCCTGTGTGTCACCCCCTGGCAATCTCTAACGATGGCTATAGCTGCAGGAGCTGCTCCCCACCCGCTGTTCTGCTGCATCAGCCCATATGTCACCCCCAGGGCAATCTCTAATCATGGCCATAGCCACAGGAGCTGCTTCCTTCCCATCGTTCTGCCACATTAGCCAGTGTGTCACCCCTTGGGCAATCTCTAACCTTGGCTGTAGCCACAGGAGCTGCTCCCCACCTGACATTCTGCTGCATCAGCCCATGTGTTGCCCCCTGGGCAATGTCTAACTGTGGCTGTAGCTGCAGGAGCAGCTCCCCACTCACCGTTCTGCTGCATCAACCCATGTGTCACCCTGTTTGTGGAGCCAGAGCCACAAACTTAATACTTTTTTATTACATCGTTGAAGCCATTTAGGGCTGCTGCTACACTGCAGGGCTGCTGCTGTCTGCTATTTCTGACTAATAATTGCTTGACTACAGTTGTGTATATTGTGTAGATGGTGATTTCTGTGATTTACTGTGTTTGCTGATATTATGTTTGAATCCAGGCTGAACTTAACCTTGCAGTGCTCTTTCTTTTCTGATCTGTCCACTGTTCTGTCCCTCTTTAGTCTCGCTTCTCCACTGTCCTCCCTGTTCTAGCTAACTATTCTCTACTGTCCAATCCCTCCTGTCTACACTCCTCAACTAGCCCTACCCTTCTCTTCTCTGTCTGTCTGTCCTCCGCCATCTCTAATCTAACCTCCTCTCCCCTTTTTATCCACAGCCTGTGTGTTGTCCCCTGTGCAATCTCTAACCATGACCATAGCCGGAGGAGCTGCTCCCCACCCACCATTCTGCCGCATTAGGTACATCCTGCTGAATCACCAACAGACACATCTGCACCCTCGCCATTGTTCCCAGTTTGAACTTTGGCACCTTGTTTTTCATCTCTGTTTAAAAATTGTGCCATTGTAATTAGGACTTCTAAATCCTTCTCTGTGAGCCATAGACTTTCAGCAGACCTTTTGTCCTTAATTTGAATCTCAGTTCTTTTTTCTCTTACAATTAATTTAAGCTTTCCACATGTAGCTCCTTAAATGTTTTTTCTTTAAACGCTGCATGTTTCTGTAAAAGTTACCCTGCTGTGCTGAATGGAGCTAGCTCTGAGTGCAGCACTCAGGAGTTCTGTGCAGCTTAATTCCCAATTGATTTTAGCTCCCCCGATTTAGCACCTTAATTGTTTTTTTTCATTTAATGCTGCATATTTCTGTAAGAGCTACCCTGCTCTGCTGAATGGAGCTACCTTTGAGTGCAGCACTTGGGATTTCTGAGTAGCCTTAATCTTAATTAATTTTAGTTCTCCTGATTTTAATCCTTAGATGTTCTTTTCCTTAAAAGCAGCATATGCTCTTCGCAGACTGGAGTTACCTCAGAGTATTTGGTAATTTTATTTTGCAATTTGCTGCCTTTTATTTTGCTGTTTGCTGCATTTTGCAATTTGCTGCCATTTGTGGAACCAGAATCAGTGCAAATTTAATACTTTTTATTACATTGCTGAAGCCATTTAGGGCTGCTACACTGCAGGGCTGCTGCTGTCTGCTGTTTCTGCTTTCATTCCAATGCTGCATGTCGGCTCCCTACCCACCCTTGACTAGCCTGCAATTTATAGTTAATAGGGGTCATGTGGCTTGTTTTTCTAAGTGTCGAGTTCCCCATCTGCAGACTATACTATTCCACCAGTAGAGGAATATGGGTAGTGCTACCTTCCTTAAAAGTGACTTATGCCTCATAGCCCTATTTATCTCTGTTGTTGCACCATTATTACTCCTCTCCTTTACCTGCTCTAGCTAGTCCACCAAGGTTAAGTTACCCCCTATGCCACACCTTTGCCCCCCTTCTGCTCATCAAGCAAACTGCTGAGCCCCTACTAAAGGCTCTCAGCTGCCTGGTTCCAGTACCTTGCTGGTCCCTAACTGCCTAACTCAAGGTCTCCGCAACTTCCATCTACCTAATGCACCCCTACCACGTAACACATGAAATTAATCCTTTTTTCCTACTTTTACTGGCAGCATCACTGTTAAGTACCCTCTGGTTGGTTGACTCATGTGCCTTGATATTAGCACATGATCAAGCTAACCAGTCATTTTTCACTGTCTCTCGACAACCGATAGCCCCCACCATGTGCAACTCAGATTGGAATGTACAGCTACTGGCCCTGCTATCCTCTTGTTTCTATCTAAACCTGAGAAATGACTGCTTAGCTCCTACCTGTACTCCCACTCCCTCTCGTACCTCTGGCCAGCTCACACTTATTGTCTCCTATTCTCCTTGCTATTACTTGCTGGTGATATAGAGAGCAACCCTGGGCCAGTAAACAACTCTATTACCTCCTCTCATACTATCTGGCCAACCCCCATTGATTGAAAATTGCCCATCTTGAGGTCATGTGATGCAGGCAACCTAGTGGCAGCAGGGTTACAGGACACCTAACCTCAACCTCACATTATCGGCTTTTACATCTAGATTCCTACTGAAATCTCATCAATAATACAAATTACGAAGAGAGGGCATATCCAGCATCAGATATCACTGCAACTTTCATCACTATTGGGAGAATTCCTTCCACGATGGAAGCAGATATGAAGATGGCCCAGCTTAAACATACGCCTCCTCCCTCACCTGAAAAGCTGCCTAAAAAAGCCAGGCATCAAGGGGGAGCCTCCAACTCCAAAAGCCTAGCATCTATACAACCAGTTCTACTTACTGAAGATTGGTTTCTACAGGAACTGTTGCCTTTCAGAGAAACATTGCTTGAACTTTCTACAGAGATTAAGTCTATTAGACATGATATGGCAAATTTAAATAAAAGTGGGAGACACAGACATGAGATCCTCCTCACTGGAATGCTGGAGATAAAGTAAACCCAGAAGTAACCCAGCTTCAGCAGCAATACACAAACTGCAGTTAAAAACTGAGGATTTTGAAGGTAGGAGAAGGAGGAATAATTCTGATAATGGGTCTCCCAAGACTGAGGAGAACCCCAACGTCATAGCCTTTCTCCAGAAGCTTTTGCTGAAAATAGTGGGCCCTTCCCCAATCAGGAGCATCTACCAAATCGAAAGAGCGCACCAATCATTACGGCCTCGGCCCCTGGCTGGATCTCCCCCAAGACCCCTAATTTTAAAATTCCTGAGTTATTTGGAGCGACAACACGTACTAAATAAAGTAAAAGAACTCCAAACAATATTGTGGGAAGGCACCAAGCTCCATATTACACAGAATCGACCATATGAAATGTGCCAGAAGCAAACAGCCTTCCATGCCATTGTTACCAAAATCATTGCTGCTAGCATTCCTTTTACAATGCTATATCCTGCCAAACTACAGGTCTCAGTATCTGGATCCTGGATATCCTATGGCTCACTCTTACAAGTGATGGCTGATCTAAAGATCAAGCTCCCAGAACTGCTCAAGAATGACTGAAGTCTCTGACTGCAATTAGTTCTGTATGAGAATTTACTCTATGCACAAGATTTAATGAAAGATGAGGATTCACCTACCCGCCTCCAAACTTTTCAGATGGTATGGTATGGTATGGTAAAATTTTATTTATACAGTGATACAGCCATTAGGGTTCCAAAAATCCCTGTTCACCAGGCTTACCTGTTTATATTATGCAAAATTATTACAACTATACATTTATAACAATACAAGTTACAGAAAAGTACAAAACAATACATCAGAGTTTTACAAACTCATCAATAACAGGCATGTTAGCATTTTTAGATTTACATTAATTTTACCTATTACAACAACAACAAAAACTAAGTTTGTGATTCAGGCCATTTTTAAAAACATGATCAGTAGTTGTTAGTTCACGTAAAAAAGGAGGAAGACAATTCCAGCTTTTAGCTACTTGATATTGAAGGGTCATTTCACTAAATCGATTTTTTAACTTTGGTATTATTAAATCTCTAGCACCAGTTCTTCTTAAATTTAAATCATGTTTTGGTTTTAGTATTTTTTTAAGTTATCTAAAGATTGATTTTTAAATATATTGCAAACCTGATTTAGCCAGATTCCCTAGCCCGTAAGTGTAATGGAATCCAACCCAAATCCATATACATAGTGCAATGATGAGTTTTAAAATCACACCTTAACACAAATCTTGCAAGCTTATTATAAAGTGTATCCAAGTTATTTAAATGTTTTCTTGCTGTATGTCTGTAAATATGACTTCCATGGTCAATAACCGGCATTATTAATTGATTGATCATAATCAATCTTGCTTCTCTTGTTATACAATTTGATATTTGTCTCATAGCTCCAATCTTAACATGTGTTTTCTTTATTAAATTTGTTATATGATATTGGAAAGTAAGACATTGATCTATATGTACCTCTAAATATTTATATGTTTCAGTTTGTTCTAAAAACGTACCCTCTTGTGTCTTTATATTTAATTTTGAGATTCCCTTTAAGTCCAATGCAAATGACATAACCTGTGTCTTTTTACTATTAATTAATAAACCCAGTGATGAAAAGTGATCTTGCATGATGCTAAAGTTACCCTGTAAGTTTAGTCCTGCTTCACTTGTAGTTTTTCCTCTGCTACTAAAACCGTATCGTCTGCATATACAAATTTTTGAATGTCCAATTTTCTTTGTTAAGTATTTAAATAGACTATGAACAGGAGGGACCCAGGATAGATCCCTGGGGAACCCTCTTGTTACATAGTCCATTTTTGACTGGTGTCCATTTAGGACAACAAATTGTGATCTTTTATCATGGTATGATATAACCCAATTGCAGGTTTCTTCCTCCACCTCTGTTTTCATTAATGGAATTAATTTGTGGATGGGCCTGATCTCACCAGTTGCAGTGCTAGATTTCCAACACAGAGGGCAGCCTGCTGCACAGTTTCATTCTCTAGGGAAGGAACTGATTAATCCGGGTGAGGGTAGAAGAGATTGTTTTTCTCCTGGGACTGAAATTGGTCCGGCTATCCTTAGGTTCCCCCTCTAATTTCCTTACCCCATCAACATCGACAGGACAGGACTCCAACACTGAAGTACTGTACCAATTTTAATTTCTTTGTTGTTTTCTAGCAATTGGTTGTAGCTGGTCAAGAGTTTTTTCTTCTTCCTTAGTTGTTTTCCGAAGTTTCTGAAATTGTGGGGTGGGGGATCTTATCTCCTCATCTTATGTAACCTTATAATGTGGGAGATTAAGCCTGAATCAAGGGTTATTGATTCACTAGGCCTCCAGATACTCCCAGGAGGGATGAAATCTTGTGTATTAGGTGGAAACTTATATTTGGGTTAAGAGGAGCAGGTTCTAATCCTCCTCAGAGAATTATGAACCTCCAGAATGTTTACTTTGTTCTGAATATGTTAGTGCCTAAACATATCAAAATAATATGGTGTTAACAAGATTTATAATCCGGAGAATGATGATGTGGGGGGTAGAGGGGCAGGGTGCCCTGACCTGAGCAAGCTCAGGGCTAACTGCATAATGAACTAGTTTAAGTGTGGGGTTAGCTCCTACACATTCCCTACAAAGGGACATTGGTGGTCCTGGTATCTTTGGCTGCAGTTCTTTTGCTTAGTACAGTACCGTCAGACCATACCAATAATCTGTCTCCTTTTTTTCTGGGATTTGTGGCTAGGAGCTATATGGGATAGTCTCCCTCGCTGGGACCTGTTTATCAAGAACTTTAAGCATTTCTTTTTTTCAAGGGAGACAACTGTATATAGTTGCTGGGGTTATGAAGGGAGGGACTGAGGGTCTACTGCTTTATACTTATTACGGTTTCCTCTTGTTGGATTAGTCCTGTACTTTGAAAATATCATCATTTTGGAGAGTGGAAACTATAACTCCTGGGCAATTGGGGGTGGGGGATGGGGCAAAATTATTGTTTCACTTGCTGTACTTTGGAATGGTTTCCCCTTCACTTAAATCATCCCTGTTATTACCAATTTACAAGCTTAATATTGTTGAGGGGCTCAGAAAAGTTGGGGAGGAGGGCGGGGACTGGAGTGTGCCTTATGATTATTTTTGGTTTTTATAATGATTTCTCCTCTAGAAAAATTATGTTGTTTATTATTTGGTATGGCTAATAACACATGTAAAATAGTGACCTGGAATGTCAGAGGAGTCAGGGAACCTACAAAGAGATATCAAGTATTAAAACATTGTGCCCTACTTAATGCAGACATAATCCTGCTACAGGAAATGCATCTGTTGACTAGAGAGGCCATTTGGTTATGCAGACTGGGGATTTCTCAAGTCTTCGCCACTGGGGTTTCCTCATCAAGTAAAGGGGTAGTCATTTTAATCTCAAAATACAATCCTGCTCCAGGCTGACTCCACAGTAACTGATCCTCATGGCATATATATCTCGTTAAAGGTACCTTCTTGGGCACCACAGTAGTTTTAGGCTCTGTATAAGGGCCACTGGTAGCAATCCATCATTTTATGGAACTTGCCAGCAAAATTGCACCATTTCTTCCCATCTCCTTAATTCTAGAAGCTGATTGGAATGCCCCCCACACACAGGATATAGCTAAGACCCATCGACCCATCACAAAGAGCCCTATAGGACTTGATGGATACACTGAGACTTTGTGTTCCATGGCATTTACTTAACCATCACATCAAATGTTCTCCTCTTACTCTAGTGTGCACCAATCCTGGTCCAGATTGGATTATATCTTAATCAGTATCCCTTTGTTAACTGGTGGACATGAAACAAGAATTGAGCCTATAATAATCTCTGATCATTTGCTGATATGGGTGGCCCTATCTCCTTCCCCTGACTGTCCCAAAGATAGACCATGGAGGCTTAATACTCAACTTTTAAAAGACAAACTATCATCTCTAAAATTTGAACCTCCATTCAAACCTTCATAGATACTAATATAGGTACGATTCAAAGAGATGATTTATTATGGTGTACTCTCAAATGCTATATTCGTGGGGAATTCATTAGATTAGCTACCAGAAGAAAGAAAATTAGAGAAAAAGAAACCTTATCCTTGTTAACTCAAATAAGAGCGGCCACGTGTGGAAGTTATGCCCCATAAGTGTTTTTTTTCTTGAAAATGAATCTCAGTATCATGAGGTATTTCCCATTTTCTATGCCTGATACTTTCAAATAAATCTATCTGCTGCAGCTGTCTTCTTTATCTTTTATACTTTCCCTTTTCCCACTATGATAGGGTGGCCTCCTATCATAGTTTCTCACTATTCTTTCCCTGCTATGATTCTCTCTTTGCCTCAAGATCCTGGGGGGGAGACATGGAGGCTCCATTTTTGGTTGTAAGCATTCAGCCAAATATTGTCTTCATTCCCCCCTTTTACTTGTAAAAAGAGCATGTTGCCTATTAATGCTGGTAAAAAAACATTCAGAATTTAGTAAATAGCAAAGATTCAGCGCTGTAGCTGAATGCCGTGGAAAGTGCCAAATGAAGCTCCTGGTGAATGGTCCATTTTGGCTTCAGGCTTAAAAGAGTGGATTAACACTCAGGAAGCACCTGGTTGCTACGAGTAAGCCTAGCCCTACCACGTCTAGTCTCAGCTGGGAAAGCAGGAAGAGACTAAGACAGGTATAGGATTCAGGCAGACAGTAAGCAGGGTAGTTTCAGCTACGTCCCTTGTAATGCTCTCATATTTTAATAAAGGAGTCAGCTGATAACTAAGCATGTCACTGCAGTCCACGATATCTACTGGGGAAAGTGATTTTAAAATATTCCATAACCCCAGATAAATGTACCAAACAACCAGGGTAGCTAAAAGCATAAAAACATTAGGTCCTTGGGATGTATGAACAAGCGGTGACTTTTAGCTATTAAAAGCAAATGAAATATACAAAAGTATGTTGCTGCTTACCTAAAACTTGTTGCTGGGTTTTAAAGGGAAAGGTTCCTATTAGGGAATCTACGGCTCAACATTAAGCCTATTTATAGGATAAAGGAATAAACTGACTCCTTCTTGTGGGCAGAACATTTTGTTTTAATGAACTATTGTTTATGCAAACTTGTTTTCAGCGTTAAAAACTATAGAAATGTGGGAATTAAAACACTTTATGATGTAATAACTTCAATATGTAAAGGATACTTTGGGTTTGAACCCCACAAGAATTTGTATTAAAGTAGAAAAAGTTTATAATAGAAATAGGGGAGGATCAAACCAGTCATGTGACTTTATTTTCCCAGCTCCAAAGAGATATATAAGGAGCTTCAGTACTCAGTTGAAGTAGATTGGTGGAAGAGAACAGTTCACTTTCTTCCAGGGACATTCCATAGATGTAGTGGAATATAGATGCAGCTACTTCCACTCTATGGGAATAAGTTTTTTTCTGTTGTTGCTGAAAAGCTCTTGGTGAGCCAGGCTTTGTTTTGTAATTTCATGTAAACCAGTATTTTCTTTTTTTATTTCATACTTTGAGTTGGTTACTTTTATACCTTCAACCATGCAAAATAAACAACATGTATGAATGAAATGTGCCTAACTTGATACTTGTCTCCAGCCTCTGCTTCCTGAGTTGTATATACCCACATACTTCCACACCATGCTTTCTCTCTCATCCTCAACAAATCCTGACTCCACAACCGAGCTCTTAGATCTCAGGAACAAATATGCAGACTTCTAAAGAGAAAAAGCAGAGTATGCACTCTTAAAAACTAAATCCACTTACATAGATCAGGGAGAAAAAGTGGGCAAACTCCTAGCTCTTTGAATCCGCAAATTGGAAAGCTCAAGACTTATACCTTCCCTTCAGGCTCTGAATGGGACTATTAAAACCAATCCCAGAGACATTGCTCTAATATTTGAGAACTTTTATCATTCCCCCTATGGGAAAAGATCCACATCCACACCTACCCAAAAGATAGACTCTTATCTGGATTCCTTAACTCTCCCCTCCTTACCCAAACACCTCCGACTTTCCTTGATCTCGCCTATCACCCTTGAAGAAGTGATAGAAACAAATAAAGACTTAACCCTTGATAAAGCTCTTGGCCCAGATGGCTTCCTCACTAATTTTTACAAATCCTTTGTAAAGGAGCTGTCTCCACATCTACTCAAACTATTCCAGTATATGCTCTCAGCTAAACCTTTGGATCCTACTTTATTAGATGCAACCATATCTCTTCTATTAAAACACAAGTCCCACCTGCTCCCGGAGAGTTATTGTCTGATTCCCCTCTTAAATTGTGATATCAAGATCTTAACTAAAATCCTAGCTTTACGCATTCAAAAAGTACAGTATGGTCTCATCTTCTAGGTCCAAAACAGGTAGGATGTGTCCCTGGTAGATCCTCCACAGATCACCTTTGAAAGCTTTCCCATATTTTCAATGTAGCAAGACTATCTCAAACCCCAATTGCCCTAATCTCATTGAATGCCAAAAATGCCTTTGACAGTGGCCTGGACTTCCTCTGGCTGACTTTAAGTAAGATGGGCTTCCTTCCCCTCTTCATCCAGTGGATTCAGGCCATATATTCCTCCCCTTCTGCAAAGATCCATTACAATGGGGTATCCTCCTCTTGATTTCCCATTTACTCAGGTACAAGGCAGGGTCGCCCCCCTCAACTTTCCTATATAATCTTTATTTAGAACCCTTGATTCATCATATCAAACATTCTTCCCAAATACAGGGAATTCCAATACTCAATCACAACCTCATCCCCTCTGCAAATGCTGATGATACCCTCCTCCATTTAGAGAATCCTGCTAAATCCCTAAGACAAGTAGTGGAGGTAATAACCCAATTTAGCTCATTTCCAACTATAAACTTAATCTGAACAAATCAGAAATCTTTCCCCTAAATTATTTCACTCACAAAGCTGACTTCAATGGTTTTGACCTAAAATGGACTCCTCATTCACTTAAGTATCTGAGCATTCACCTAACCATGGATCCTCTTCAGACCAAGAAACTCAATCTCAATGACCTAGTGACAATCCTTCAACTTGATCTTCAAAGGTGTGAATCTCTTCCATTATCTCTTTGGGGACACATAAACAGAATTAAAATGAATGTCCTGCCTAGACTTTAATATCCATTACATATGCTGAACATGTGGCTCCCACTGTGTTTCTCCCAGAAGGTACAATCTCTCATCTCTGGCTTCATATGGCTACATAAACAACCCAGAAATCCTTTATTAAATGGAGTCTCCCCAAAGCATCAGGGGGTCTCCTCCTCTCTAATTTTCTTCTTTATTATTGGGTGAGCCACTTCTCTAGGATCGGGAAATGGCTTACGGATCCCACAGATGAAGCCTCTCCTATTTGGCTGTAAATAGAAACCCAGATCTTACAACAACACCACTTGCTTTCCCCTGCCATTTACTATATTCCACTGAAAAAGTTGCCGGACTCAATCAGCCACTCAGTAATTGGGACCTCCCTGAAAGTTTTTTTCTCAGTTTTGCTCCTCTTACAAATTTTCACCTCATCAAGACTTCGCACAACCTCTCATCTTCAACCCCAACATTAAGGTAGATGGCACTCTCCTCACACACACTTGGTTACCTCCTCTACAAAATGTTAAAGTAACAGATCTCTAAACCTCCCAGTCTCTTCTTTCCTTTTCCGAAATCTGACATAAATTTGGCCTAAATGCTTCTTATAATTTTAAGATCTTCCAGTTGAGACCTACTAGCACAAGTATCTGGTACTGCTTCCCTAGAATCTAAGCTTCAACTTATATTAGAAGGCTTCCATGACCTATCTTCCAAGCCACACTGCTTGTCCCTCTTATACAACTATATCCTCTCCATCGGACACACTGATCCTCTACCCGGTTCCAAAATCTGGTCCTCTCTCCTTCCAGGAACAGTCATTGAAAGGTCAAAAGTCTGGCAAGATTTATATACAAACATCTCCCAAGATAAACTGCAACTTGCCCAATACCATATACTACATAACCTATATTACACACTAGTAAAATTAGCCAAAATTGGCCACCTGCCCAACTCTAATTGCTCCAGATGCAGTAAAGGTGAAGGAAATTTAGTACATATATTCTGGGACTGTGCTAAAATTGGCCCATTGTGGCTGTCGATTCAATCCAAATTGGACTCAATATTTGGTCTAGGGGATCTCTTCACTGTGGAGATCTGTATTCTAGGGATTTACACCACTATCTGAATTAAAGAAAGGACATATTACATGGCACTAATTTCCATGGTGGTAAAGAAACTAGTGCTTAAACACTGGTTGGATCAATTACCTATCTCCTGTAATGAATGGCTAAATGACCTCTCAGCCTACTTCAGGGTAGAGCACTAGATTGCTGGATCCTGTAATAATCAGCATCATCTGATAAAAATGGTGCAAATTGTACGCCTTATATCTGCACTGAGGTTATTAACATTTAATTTTCCAGGTCCATCTCAAGATGTTTCTATGTGCCAAATATTTATTTCAAGTATTGTACTATATGTATTGGCACACTCCGGGGGGGTCAGGAGGGAGGGAAGGAGAATGGGACGGTGGGAGGGGTTTCCTTTCTCTTTTTCATCGGCTTTCCATAATATACTGTACGTTAAGTGGATTGTTGCATCTATGTATCATACCTGTTATGAATACTACTATGTTTATAATTTAAAACCAATAAAGAAGTTAAATTGAAAAGCAAAAATAAAATTGCCCATCTAAACATATGTAGCCTCTCTTCTAAACTCCCTAAGCTTGAAGCCTGGCTGCCTCTACAAACCACGATCATCAGTGTCTCAGAAACCTGGTTGAAACTGAGCATCTCTGATACCATGTGTCAACTGGCCAGCTAGACTATGCTCCATCATGACAGGCCAGAAAAGAAAAAAGGAGGATGTAGTAATATACCTAAGTGAAACACTATCTGCCTCAATCTTCCTCTGCTCTGATCCATTCTCCCCAGCGAGTGGCTCATTGCTGAGGTGATTTTGGTCCTCCAAAAGCTTCTTCTGGGGTATTGCTATAACCCTCCAGCATGGGGCACTGATGGCCTTCAGAACATCTTGACTGGTTTCAGTTCTCCCTCCCTACCCAAGACACCATCCTCCTTGGTGACTATAACCTGAACTGGTTAAGCACCCATGAACCAGACTATGTCAATCTACTGAAATCGGACAACCTTGTTCAGACCATCTCAGTTCCTACTAGGCATAACTCATGCACCTTTTTACATACCCTGTTGGACTGGATAGTCACCAATCGGAAGACAGTGTAACTCTGGCTGGGATGCTCACTGACCCTCCAACCCACATCATCTGGTCCACTAAGACTAGACCCTCCCCAAGTACTTCTCCTCCTGAAATTTCTATTGTCCTGATGCCACTGTCATCCTGGAAGAAGCTAGGGCTATCAACTGGTCATGCCTTCACTCACAACATGATGTGAACTCGGCAGTGACTTTTTTCAAGAATGCCATTCTGGAGTTTCAGAAGTGCCACTTCCCCCTCAAGACTAGGCAAGTGCGGGGAGAATATACACATTGGATCACCAAGGAACTCCTAACACTTATGAAAGCACAAGATTGAAAGCAAGCAGATCATAAATTGTCCCCTTCCCCTTCTCTGTGCATTGAATATTGGTGTTTGAGAAATCAGTGTAAACAACTTGCCAATCTCTTAAATGGGAATATTATATTAAGCTGCAGAAAGACAGCTCGGCAATCCCAGGAAATTCAGGCACCATTAGCTCCCTCACAATCCCCACACCAACAGTTCTGTTATTAAACTTGACTTGCCATCTGGCCCTCTGGCTGAGCCATCTGAGGTAGCTCAGTCTTTAATATAAAATTCACGGATCTGTCAGCCAATCTCAGCAAGCTTACCAGCAGTACACCGTCCAACCAGGGATCCTGCGCAAACTCGCAGTTCTTCTCCTCTCCCCAGGCATCCCCCTCTTCCACTTCAAGGCCATATCCATTCAAGACACCACTAAACTTCTCAAAAATCTCCCAAACCAGGGTAGCCCAGGTTCAGATGATCTCTCACCTATCCTGCTCAAACTTATCTCGCCTGCAATCTCCAAGTCTCTTATATATTTAACTTTATATTTTGTATTATATTTATATTTAACTTGGCCCTGTCTACTTCCTCCATGCCTGAAACCTGGAACTCTCAAAGTTCTACCCATCTTCAAAGCTGGGGACCTCCACTGATCCGACAATTACAGACCTATGTCTATCCTCCACACCTAAGCAAACTTCTAGAAAAAATAGTTCACTATCAACTGCTTGAACATATCAATAAACTCATTCTTATGTGTAGCCAGCAGCATGGCTTTCACAAAGATCACTGCATGACCTCTGCACTCATACTCTTTACTGACCATATCCTTACTAATATGGATCAAGAGCGTGTTACCAGGGCTTTGTGGACCTTGCAAAGGCCTTTGACATGGTCAACCATGCAGTCCTCCTCTCCAAGCTACACCAACTTGGTGGCTCCACTGAGTTCTCAGAGTGATTCAGAAGCTACCTCTTGGGTCGCTCTCAATCTGTGTGCATAGGTTCTACCATATCCCCTGCCCTTCATGTCTCAACTGGAGTCCCCAGGTTCCATCCTGGGCCTACTTCTCTTTCTATTTTCATTAATTCTTCCACTCTGAAAGCCTCAACTGTAATTCGCTCCTGTATGCCAACAATCTTATTATTTACCACAGCTCTAAGTCCCTCGTGGCAGGTCTCTTCTGTCCTCACCCAGAGCTATAGCAGTGCCCAATGCCCATAGCTGGTTCACATCCAACCTGTTATTGGTTAATGGGGAAAAAACAAAACCATGCTATTTATGCTCAAACTCCACCTCACCAAAATTAAAAGTTCAGGCTCCTTCCTACAAATATGATCCCCAGATGGTACTGTCCTAGAAGATGTTGCCTCTTTCAAATATCTTGGGGTAACGCTTGAAATGGCACTAACCTTCTTGGACCACATCAACAGTGTTTTCCGCAGGGTCAATTAAACACTAGGGTCCGCCCATCATCCACACCACTTACTAACTCTGGAGGCTCATATAGATATAGTTCAGGGTAACCTGCTTCCCATCATCAACTACTGCTCCCCCATCTACTCTAGTACATCCTCCACACTCAGAACCAGGCTTATGTCCCTCTATAATAGCACTTGCCACTTTGATCTCATGGCTCCATTCTCAACCCATCACTGTGACCTCTATAGTGCCCTAGGCAGGCTACCACTCCAAGGCTGCTTTGACTTTGCTCTTGGCTGCATAATGGATAGTACCATCAGGGGCAGTAACATGTCCCCTCTCTTGCCCTTACTTAAGGTCAGAATCCCACCTAGGAAACTACGCCCATCCACTGCCCTTCCCCTAGAGGTACTGAGGGTCTCTACCAACATGGGAAGGAAAACCTTATCAGTTGCAGCCCCTACACTGTGGAACAGGATTCCTGCACCCCTCCACTCATCTAACACCCATACTGAGTTCAAATCTCTCTTCAAAACCTGGCTTATGGATATGTCCCACAGCTATTGCCCACCAAGGTAACCCGTCCCCTCACATGCAGCAACCTAATCACCACACTAACTTGACTTCTGGTTATTAGTCCTTTGTATCGTGTCTCTCCTCCCTCTCCTTGTGACCCTCTAAGGTGTGTTGGCTAATGGGGAGACTGTTGCACCCTACTACTGTACGCCTTGAACAGTAAACCTCTGGTAATCTATCTCCTGACTTGTATACTGATATTACTGTATGTAAATAAGTTGACTTCTGTGTTTTTATCAATGTTGTGCCTTATTTTTTTTTTTTGTGGCAGGGCCCCTCCACCAAGTTTCTGCCCTGGTCACGGCCCCCGGACTTCCAACTTCTGTCACTGCCGTGATCCCCCAGTCACCCCCAGCTTTCCCCCCAGAGGGTGGGGCTGTGAAACTGGTCCTCTTATCCAGCCCGTGGTACCAGTAACTGATTTGGGGATCTGGCAATGAAGGCTAATTGAAGCCTGGGGAGGGCTTCATAGACACGAAGGCCCCACCTGATTTTCTTGTTTGTTCCCCTGTGGAACTGAGTGTGTAATGACGCAGTTGAGGAGGAGCCTGCATGCTTCCATGCACTCCCCTTGAACCATCCGCACTTGGTTCCCCATGCTTTCGCCTGGTGCCCAGCACCCCCAGCTTCCACCAGGAGGCAAAATAATGCCAGTGCTGTGCTTCCCCCCTCCTCAGAGAAGGAGAGCAGTCCTTCAGAGGCTCAATTCTTCCCGTCCCCTGCTGACCCCGGTGGCCTGTGCCCATTCCTGAACATGGGTCACCGGTGTGGCACGAGGTGTGGTATCCAGCACCTCAGCCCTCAGCGCCACCAGGCCAGCAATGTTGTGCCTTATGACTATACTGTTCTTCACCTTTGCCATCTTTTATGGCCCAGATCATGCCTGAAAACGGTCCCTCAGATCAGTACATTTTACCTGGTTACCAAAGATGTAAATAAATCTTCTAGAAAAACTGCAATATTTTATGGGGGAAAACATTTATACTCACAGGTGAACATCATTTACATACATTTGGGACTAACTTACTAGCAGGGAGAGTAAACACTCGGATAGGACTTTAAACTTATATAGGTATGTAGTGATTGAATTACCTACATCACAAACAGAAATCCAATCAATACAAAGGATAATTCAAAACTGATATAAAAGGGGAAATGCTGTGTTATCATTCAATGGCAGAAACCTGGTAAATAAAATAGATGAATTTAGGATCATAGCATGTAAGGTCAAGCTGGACATTATTGCAGTCATTGAGACATGGTGGGATCCATTTGATGAGTGGAACATGAATTTTGATGGGTACCAGCTGTTTAGAAATGAAGGAACTGATAGAAGAGGTGGTGGTGTGGCTCTCTGCTGTAATACTTGTCTTCAAGTTATGGAGCATAACAACAGAAATGAGGATAGTATGGAAACTATTTGGGTGAAAACCAGTAGCACTAAAATCAGTTCCCTGATTGTAGGAATTCATTATCTCCCACCAGAAAAAAATGATGCACAAACATTTGCCAGTTATGCTGAAATTGTGATCTCCTAGTGCAGTAATAGTGATTTTTTAATTCTGGGACTTTCATTTACCTGACATTTATTGGCAAAAACCGAGGCTAATAAGGATGGGCAATAACATCTGGAGCATAATCAATGAGCGTAGTGTTTAAGCAATAATCCACGATAGGGTGTGGGTTATGCTGGGATTTACTCACACCTGACGCAGGCGGGCTTCATGACCAAATCCACACCAGGCATGAGTAATCTCAGCATAACCCACACCTTGGAGTGGATTATTGCGATTACACATATTGTTAAATGCATTTGAGTAAGGAAGAAGGAAACTTATGTAGTTTTAAAATGATTTTTTCTTGTTTTTATTACTTTTTTATAATGTATTCATCCACTGCATTAAATAGTCCGTTGTTTGAATAGATATTTATATTGTAAAACATGCAATAAATAATTGTATTTCTTACGTTTCTTTAAAATCAATTTGCTTTGTAACTGTAAGTGTATTTTGTTGAGTGTAACTTTAACTAGAACTTTAATTGCTGCTGTAATGTTAACTAAGATTGGAACATTTGTAATATTCACTGTTGAAAGCAACTGCTAGAAATAACATATTTTTTTTGCTCTATTGCCGCAAGTATACAGTAGATTTATTGTCCCATGGCTGATGAAATGAGTTAATAGAGGGACACTTGTGGGTGTTGCTGTTTCAGGGCGAGATCTCGCGGGCGTCTGAGATTTGGGAGCGAGAACACGTGCAGCCATTTTTGGGTTATCTGTATGCATGGAGGAGAGATTTTCAGTGCTAGTGTTCGTCGGTTGCGTTTCATCATTGAAGAAGACTTATTTATCATCATCGATGGATACCAGTGGCTGCATTTATGTGGTATTTAGGTAAATGTCATCATTGGAGACTTCCAATTGCAGCTTTTCTGTGGCTTTGTGGTGCTGTTCTTCATCATTGCTTGGGGCATCGTGTTTCTTTTTTTTACAGGGAATTAGATTCATCTGGGCCAGTGTTTCATTATTTTTACACTGTTGTGGTTCAGTGAAGTCAACTTTGGTAGAAGTTTGCATGCATTCAGCATGGGTAGTACTGCTGCTGCAGAAGTTCAATTCCGGGGGGTGACCTGTGGAGTAGCTGGTACTTGCCTCTGTTTCTTGCACTGATCTGGGGGCTAAAATGATGCTCCACTGCTGCCTTTCTTCGAGATTAGGCCTCCAGTAAGATCTTAGTGAAGCTCTGTTTTTATGTCCAGTTATGGACATGATTTCTCTAGCTTTGAGACTGGCTGAGCTGAGTAATGTAACGGCATTTGCTCGAAGAGAATGATTTGTATATACTTTGCCAAAGCCCACTTCTTTGCACAATCTTGGGAGCATGGAACTGATGTGGTTCATACCCATGGGCTCAGTTGAGTACCAGTACTGTTTTTTGTCAAGCTGGTCTTGGGTCAGTCGCTTTGGGTGGCAGAAAAGGGCTGGTGCATCAGACGAGTTTGACAAGTATTTGATGAAACTTTTATGGGGCACAGTAGGTTGTCTGGCTGCTCAAATAAGAAGACTTTAGTGTTCTCTTTGTTAGCATCGTGACCTTTTATGATTCTTGGTCTCCTCATTGAATGCTTTAGTTAGGTAATTAATTCCACTGGCTGTTGATTTTAGTTCAAACGACTGCCTAGTGAAGGACCAAACTCTTTCCTTAGCTCAACATGATTTGCAGCTCCACATCTAACCAAACCTTTTTACAAGGCCAGCTGCTGTGCTGGGGACAGACAAGGTGAGTTTCTGAGACATTTCAGCTCTTCAAAGGTGAGAGGTGAGTGATGGATAGCTGATCTTTGCCCTCCTTCATTGTCTCTTCACGACACCCTTAAAAACGATGTTGCTGGTAGTGAACTCTGGGTTTGTCGTTAGATTAATAGCATGACTGGGGGGTCATTTAAGTGCCGTTAAGTCTGGAATGCAAGCTGATGTAGCTGCTTAAACAGTATTCATTGCCGTCTGTGTTTCATACTGTGCTGTAATATTTGTGTAATGTGTCATTTAAGTGGGTCACTGGGATTTCTTTAAGGTTCACGCTACACAGCCTTCTCCATACATCAGTTTAAAATACATTTATCACCCATTTTGTTTACTTTAGTGTGGTTGGCTCATTGCATTCTATTTCAAGCTGTAATATTTATTTGTCAGTAACGTAAGAATGTCTTACTGGTATTTTAGAACTGCTTTTTCCCTTTTCAGGTAGTCGCCTGCATTGAGCTGCTTCACCGCAGCGGATCCAGTGTGACTCTATCAGTGTTTGACGGCTCCTGGGACTTTTCTGTCGCTTCAGTAATTTCTGTAAACCAGGTAGGTGAATCAGGCTCATTGAATGAACTGAAAAGCTCCTCTAAGTTTTCCAGTGTATTGAGTTGGAATGATGTGTTCACGTCACTCATTTTTAAGTTTTTTTTATGCTGAAACTGATGTTGCGGTGCTGGTAAATAGCTTTCTAATATGGCCACCATTTGTTTATGTTTGCTGTTGCACAGAATACTTAATGAGGAGAAAAGGTATGGTTGCTGTCTGGTACTTATTCCTGTGAGTAATGCTGGGATTTACTCACGGTGAAAACTACTTCTTAGTCAATCAGATTTCTTGATTTTTGATTGTCACTGTATAATGCGCAACATATTACAAGACAAGCAAGAGATTGTAATACCCTTGAGTTGGTATTAACTAATTATACAGATGGTTTTGAATAAGAAATATTAAATCCCATAGCCAACAGCAATCAAAATGCCATTCTATTATTCAAGTAGATTAAGAATACTGGTAACAGTGTAAAATGTATGTATGGTACTGGAAAGTTCAGTATGACAAGGAAACACCTGTCCAAATGGGACTTCAAATCTCATTTAAGTACTTCGGACACTACACAGAGCTGGAATATAGTGAAACAAAATGGGACCTCCAGAACCAATTTATAACCAGAGGAAATTTTTATAATAGAAAAGGAAAGCTCCCACCATGGTTTACACTTAAAATAAACTAGTCTCCAAAAAAGGGGTCTTATAAAATTATTAAAACAAGCATTTGTCAATGCCAAATGTTTGCTTGCTGGCATTGACATTGGTAGGAAGTTACAGAGCTGCATAATAGAAATGGCAGTGAAGTATTGAACTGAAGCAACTCCACCACCACCCTGCAGAAAGTGACAGGCATCGGGTGTGCCTTTGGGTCCTCAGGCATAACGGCCACGCATTTCACCACACCCTACCCTGCAGACACTGACAAGTGTCACGGTGTGCCTTGGGCTCTTGGCCTTATGTGCACCCCATTCCATCAGGAAATATGGTGAGATGGGTGGTATAGGATAATGGGGCAAACTTTGAGGTCAAGAGTCCAAGGCGTGCCTCGATGCCTCTCACTGGCTGCAGGGTGTGGAATGGTATGATCATTACAGGCAAGAATCCCAAGTCACATCCCTAATGCCTGTCATTCTCTACAGGGTTGGGTGCTATGGTTGGAAACCCTAACACCTCAGGCATTCGTTGGTATTTTCACTCCAAATTTTCAACTTGTTTTTTTTGTGACCCCCACCTCATGAACAGTGGCAATAACAGTTTGTTAGCTGAAAGCTGCTTATGCACAGCGACTATGTCATTTAGCACCACAGTTGCAAAAACACATTCCAAACAGGATGTGAAAATGACAGCTGTACTGTTCATGGGGAGGTGTAAAATGACAATGTTGTAAATCTGCAGTAAAATATTAAAAAACTAGTGAAGTCATGAGCGGCATAGAAACTGTGCAACGACACCCATAATGTAATTAGTTTGTGGATTTTTTTACAGCAGATTGTCAACATAGGCATTTTGGGACCTCCGATCACTAACAGCGCCACTGTGATTTTCTTTATCTGTCCGAACAATGATTTCCCACAACCACCAGCATCTCTGCGCTGAAAGTGTGAAAACACATTTCGGCCATGTTGTGAAAAATGACAGCTGTACTGTTCATAAGAAAGTGTAGAAAAATGCCACTGGTAAAGATCTGGACTGAAAATATTACAAAGTCATGAACTTACGAGGGTGCGTGGAAATTGCGCAATGCTCACTTGTAACACAGTCATTTTATGGACTTTTGTCATCAAACTTTCAACATAGCCATTTTAAGACCTCTGCTCATGAATAGTGTAACGGTGATTTTCTTAATCTGTCCGAAATATTGCTTTCACACACCAACTGCACCATTGTGCTCAACATGTGCAGAAACACATTTGGGGCGACGTGAAAAATGGCAGCTGTACTGTTCATAAGGAAGTGTAATAAAATGGCAATGTGGAAAATCTGGAGAGAAAATATAGAAAATTTGCAAACTTACGAGCGTGAGTAGGAACTGCACAATGCACACTCGTAAAACAGTCATTTTTAGGAATTTTTTCACCAAATTTTCAACATAGTAATTTTAAGACCTCTGCTCATGAACAGTGTCATTGAGATTTTCATAATGTGTCCCAAACATTGCTTTCACACACTGACTGCACCATTGTGCGCTACATGGGCGGAAACATGTTTTGGGCAAGATGTGAAAAATGACAGCTGTACTGCTCATAAGAAAGTGTAATAAAATGGCAATGTTGAAAATCTGGAGTGAAAATATTGAAAATTCATGAACTTACGAGTGTGCATAGGAACTGCACAACGCACGCTCATAAAATAGTCAGTTTTAGGAATTTTTCCACCAAATTTTCAGCATAGGCTTTTTGAGAGCCCACCTTATGAACAGTGGCAGTGTTGTTTCATTACTCAAACCCTGAAAGGTGATTTCACGAGTGACTTCAAATCACCCTTTCGCCCGATTAACACCAAGGACATTGAGAGTATTCATGAGAAGGGACCCAAAACCCCATATTGAAAAATTTGGTTCAAAAATTCCAAAATGCCTGAGATATGCAGCAAAGTTGAAAACCCTATCGATCCCATTATACAGCTTACCAGCATTTCCTCAGTTCGTGGGTCGGATTTGAAGAGTGCAGACGTATTCCCGGTCCACCAAGATCATCGCGCCAGAGTCCGGAGGTGGGGTATGGGGTGAGGGGGGTGGGAGGGTGCGAGTGGTGGGCGCGAATGGAGGCAGAGACAGTGAGGGACCGCTTTTTCAGTTTTAGGTTGTTTTTCTTTTAAAATGATGATGGGATATTTGCCATGCTGGGGTGGGCCCCAGCATGGCACAAGGATGGCTGGTGGGGCATGGAGCCGACAGGGATTGGGCACCCCTGTGGCAGATAGCATCTGTTGCCATGCTGGGTGGGCTCCCAGCATGGCACCCTGTACTCTGGGAGGGGGACGTAGTGAGCTGATCGGGATTGGGCACCCTGTCGGCTATACTGATGTGTAGCCACGCTGGGGTGGGCACACAGCATGGCAAATGAAACTCTGTTTGGGGGTACAGCACAACCGATGGGGGATTAGGCACCTCTGTCAGCTACACAGTGTGTGCATGGGGGAAGCACCAGTATGTCTGCGTGTGTGTGTGTGTGTGTGTAGGGGCGTGCATGAGCAGGCAATATCTTATCGCTGCTCACCGGCAAGCCTCCCCTTTCAACTGTACTCCACTGCATTTTGGACTGCTGTCATAGACAGCTCCAGCAGGCATTGGAGAACTGCGGCCGCACCTGCAGACACACTGACTGAATTGGAAGAAGGCTGCCACACCTCCGAAAACTTGGATGATGGCACTATGTTTCTTGCACGCAAACATAAAAATCCTGAATTAAAGAAATATTACCAGATACAAAAACAGCTAAAAGATGTAAATCAGAAACAGGAAAAGCAAAACAGGGGATTTTAAACTAAGCTTGCTACCAAAAAACATAACCTAAAATCATTTCATAGTTACATAAACTAAGTCAGCAAACATACCCCAGCAGTGGAACCTCTGAATCAGGATAATAACATTATTACAAACAAACAGAAATTGCTGAAATATTAAATGAGTACTTTTGCTCTGTATTCCGGAAAAAAAAAAGATATCAGTCATTTTAATACATTTATTCCCTTTAAAGCAACTAGAAGTAAGGAGTCCACATTATTAGATTACAAAGATGTCCATAAGAAGTTAATGTCATTAGATGTTATCTGATCCATAGGTCCGGATGAGCTGGCACCAAGGTTACTAAAGGAAATAACAAGAGAAATTGCCCTCCTTTTAAAACAAATATTTACCAAATCACTGAACAGTGAAATTCCTAAGGCTTGCAGGAAGGCAGGTGTTGTCCGAGTTTTTAAAAAAGGGTTAAGAAGTAATAACGATGGGATTCAATGACTGGTTGAAAAGCTGGTGCAGAGTTCAGGGATTTGGCTTCATTGGGGACTGGGGCTCCACCTGGAGGGATGCAGGTCTATAAAGGTATGATGGTCTGCATCTATCCTGGAGGGGAACCAGGATCCTAGGTGATAGGTTTAAATGCTTCAGTGGCAAGCATTTAAACTAGCCAAGGGGGGGAGACACTGAAGAGGAGAAGGAAAATCCTAGCCCCCCCCCAAATCAGGCTAATTACTGACGTAAACACCAAAATAGAGCAGTCGATAGGGAGAAGGGCAGGGGTAAATGGAGAAAAAGACAAAGGCAGTAGGGACAGGGATGGGGCAAAAATCAATAAAGCCGTAAAAAAATGGAGGGTAATGAGTACCAATGCCCATAGTCTAGGTAAAAAGCTCCCTGAAATGGTGGCCTTGATGGAAGAGGGATGCCTGGATATTGTGGCAGTCACAGAAACATGGTACTCAGAGAACCATGACTGGGATGTCAACATACCAGGGTACACAAACTACAGGAAGGACAGGGAGGGAAGAAGAAGAAGAGGAGGAGGAGTAGCTCTCTATGTAAGAGAAGGGATAAAAGCAACAGAACTAAAGGGTAAATAGGGAGAAAAGGAGTCACTGTGGGTCACCCTGGAGACTGGAGCTGGCTCCACAGTATGCACAGGGGTTGTATACAGACCCCCATTTCAGGGGGAGAAAATGGACAAGGAAATGACAGAAGGCATCCTTGGGATGGCAGAGAAAGGGGAGATATTGCTGATGGGGGACCTGAATATGCCAGATGTTGACTGGAGCACCTGTGCTGCAGCCACGTCCAAGAGCAGGGCCATTCTCGATGCCCTACAGGGGGCATGACTCAGACAGCTAGTTTTGGAACCCACTCAGGAAAGAGCAATCTTAGACCTGGTACTCTCAAATGGGATGGAGAGAGGATCTCTGATCTTGAAGTGGGTAGCCATCTGGAAACAAGCGACCACCAAACAGTGTGGTTCACAATAAACTTAGCTGTAGAGTCAAACCACACAAAATGAAGGTACTGGACTTCAGGAGGGCTGATTTTGTCAAAATGGGAGAGTGCCTCAGAAAAGCACTAGCAAACAGGCAAGAAGGTGGGGTGGAGAGACAATGGGGAAACATCAAAACCACCATCACAGAGGCAACAAATCTTTGTGTGAAGCAAATAAATAAATCAAAATTAAAGAAAAAAACACTATGGTTCTCAAAAGAAGTGGCCGGGAAGGTAAAGGAAAAAAAGACAGCATTCAGGAAGTATAAGGAAACACAGAAGGAACAGGACAGAGAACTATACCAGTTAAAGCAGAAGGAAGTGGGTAAGGCAGTCAGAATAGCAAAGGCCCAAACCAAGGAAAAGATAGCCAACTCAGTTAAGAAGGGGGATAAAACCTTTTATAGGTACATTAGGGAGCAAAGAAAGACTAAGGCAGGGATACTGAGGCTGAACAAAGAGGAAGGTGGTTGGGCAGAGAGTGACAGTGAAAAAGCAGGGATGCTGAATGAATACTTGTGCTCAGTATTCACAATGGAAAAGCAGGGGGAAATACCTGATCCAGTCAATAGAAGCACTCTGGATAGGGGGGTTGATATTAGTCCTTTCACAGTAGAAAGGGTTCTGAAAGAACTCTTAAAACTGAAGGTGGATAAAGCAATGGGGCCTAATGGGATTCACCCCAGAATTTTAAAAGAACTAAGGGAAGAACTAGTAACACCACTGACTACCCTTTTTAATAGATCATGGGAGGATGGGGTGGCACCTGAGGACTGGAGGAGGGCAGATGTGATTCCCTCTCACAAAGGTGGGAGCAAGACAGAGGCAGGAAACCACAGACCTGTCAGTTTGACCTCAGTGGTAGGGAAAATGATGGAATTAGTTCTGAAGGAAAGAATTGCTGAGTACCTAGAGGCCAATGGGGCACAGGACCCAAGACAGCATGGATTCACAGGGGGAAGGTCACGTCAGACAAATCTAATTCATTTGTTTGACTGGGTAACCAAAGTAGTAGACCAGGGAGGGGCTGTGGACATGGTCTACCTAGACTTTAGCAAGGCATTTGACGCAGTCCTGCACAAAAGATTAATAAACAAATCAGCCAGCCTGGGAGTGGGTCCTAGGGTGGTAGCCTGGGTAAAACACTAGCTGGACAACAGGACACAGTGGGTAATAGTAAATGGAGTCCACAGTGAAGAAAGGAGGGTTACTAGTGGGGTACCGCAGAGTTCAGTACTGGGGCCGGTCCTTTTTGATGTCTTTATAAGTGACATTGCAGAGGGACTGGAAGGGAAAGTATGTCTCTTTGCAGATGACACAAAGATCTGCAACAGGGTTGATACGCAAGGTGAGGTGGAAAAGATGAAAAGGGACTTGGCAAGGTTGGAGGAATGGTCAAATGTATGGCATCTTAGATTCGATGCAAAGAAGTGCAGAGTAATGCACCTGGGAAACAAAAACCCAGGAGAAGAGTACTCAATGGGGGGTGAGATACTGACAACAAAAATGGAAAGAGACCTGGGGGTAGTCATATCAGATGACCTAAAGGTGGGCCAGCAATGTGAGAAGGCAGTAAGGAGGGCTGGGGGGATACTGGGATGCATAGGAAGAGGCATTACCAGCAGAAAAAAGGAAGTTGTTGGCCCTATGTACAGACAGTTGCTAAGACCACATCTTTAGTACTGTGTACAGTTCTGGAGACCCCATCCCCACAAAGACATAGACAGGGTGAAGGCTGTCCAGAGGAGGGCAACCAAAATGATGCAGGGTCTGCATCAGAAGACATATGAAGAAAGACTAAAGGAACTAAAGATGTATAGCATCGAGGAAAGGAGGGAGAGGGGGACATGATAGAAACTTTCAAATACCTCAAGGGAATCAACAAAGTCCAAGAGGGCAGCATCTTTCAGAAAAAGAGATATGCAAAAACAAGGGGGCACAATTTGAAGATAGAGGGGGTACAGCTCAGAGGTTATGTGAGAAAGTATTTCTTCACAGAGAGGGTTGTGGATACACAGAACAGCCTTCCTGAGGAGATCAGAGAGTCAAAAACAGTGGGGGAATTCAAGAATGCATGGGACAGACCTAAGGCAATTCAAGTGGGGGTAGGAGAGTAGGCTCTTGGTTAACTAGGATCTGCAGCTTATCCATTAGGTAGGAAATTGGCAGTCTAGGTGGCCAACAGTCCTTATCTGCTGTCAAATTCTATGTTTCTATGTAATAAAAAAATCACCACACCATTAGCATAACCAGTATATTAGGTGAAATTATGGAAAACGTAATAAGGAAATGTTGGGTAACCAAGTAATGGAGAAAGAGGTTAACAAAAAATACCAGCATGGTTTTACAAAAGGGGACCACGTGCAATAAATTGAATCTGCTTCTATGAAAATGTTAGTCTAGCATAACATAATGGAAGTTATCCTGATCTCATATATTTAGATTTCAGCAAAGCATTCGATGTAGTATCAAGATAGCAAATCAGTGCATAAACTGCACTCCTTAGATTTGTACACCCTTTTGATTAACTGGATAGTGAAATGGCTCTCAGACAGAACACAAAGGATTAAAATAAATGGCCATATATCTAACATGGCCCAGGTAACATGATATGTGCCTCAATGATCTATACTGGGACCGATTCTCTTTCTATTTATATATTGGATTTAGAAAATAATGTGAACAATTGGTACAGTATTTTTGAAGATGATATCAAAATAGGACAGCAAGTGGACAAGCAAGTGGATAGTGGTGGATGCTTGGAGCAGTCTTCCAGTGGAGGTAGTGGGGATGAAAACAGTGGTGGAATTCATGAATGCATGAGATAGGCATAAGGAATCTTAATGATAAGTCGGGGAGATCAAGTAGGGTCTGCAGTGCCAGTATAGGCACAGAACAATGGGCAGATTGTTTGGGCCAAGCTGCCCTTGTCTACAGTCAGATTTTCTATTTTTGTGTAACATAATTGGGAAATTGAATGGGGGATAATGTTAAATTTATCAAAATGTACAGTTATGCACTTTGGAAAATCAAATCCCAGTTATGATTACTACCTGCAAAACCTATGATTAACTAGAACCTCAAGTGAGAAGAAAATGGGCATAAAAATCACAACAGATTTTATGAATAATTAACACAGTGGGTTTATAGGAAAACCATTTAGTGAACACAATAAACAGACACTTTATTCATAAATCTAAGGACAAGATACTATCACTGTATAACAGCTATGTTAGGTCACATATTGACTACTGCTCTCAGTTTTGAGGTGGTCTAAATACAGTTGTAAGGGGTTCTAAATACTGTAGAGAGAAATACAATTGAGAGAATACTGAGAAAGACTACCAGATCAATAATGGAACTTAAAAACTCAACTATGAAAAGCGAGTAAACAACCTTGATTTATTTTCATTGCATTGAAGGTACAGTATATTGGGGGGATTTATTATTGATGCACAATGCACAGAAGGATCACTGCCTCTAATATTTTTTGGCAGTTAGTGCCATTTCTCCACCAGGCTTTGAGCAACCCACCAGATGCCAGCCAACCCAGCACCATCACCCCGATTTTCTGCCAGGACTTACTTTTGTGCAGTGCAGTATGGCCTGTGTGTTTGCTGAATGCAGGGCTATTGGGCAGTTGGATGTCAGCAGCCACTCAGGAATCCATCATTTTTTCTCCGTTTTTCTGTGCTCTGAGGAGTATGCATGCAGTGCTGCCCAGACGTTCCCACGTACACTTTAGTACATGGGACGCTGGCAGCCACAACTCCACCCCTGTTCAGGACAGTCCCAGCTGCCCTACCTCCAGCTGATGCTAGGACCAGGCAAATGCCAGCTGCTGTAACCTTCCCTCACTAGAACAGAACAGCAGTCCTCTGAATGCTGTATCCTCTCCTGCCCCAGCCAACCTGATGACCTCTGTCCACATCCAAACCCAGGTTGTCAGTGTGGTGCAAGGTGCGGTATCCAGTGTCTCCACTCTCAGTACCACTGAGCTGGCACTGGCCCCAGTATTCAAAAGTTAGCACCAGCATATAAGTGGTTAGCACCAGTACTAACCCAGGTTTGTGCCAGCACTCCAGGCATGGCAATATTTGGAGGCCTTCAGAGTGCCCTCCCAAACCTAGCAGTGCACAGGTGCTAAAATACCGCTACACCTATGCAAACAAGGAGGGCCCCTCATGCATACTGATGCAGTGGCATTTTCAAAGGTTTGCAGCAGTGGTAAATGGCTTCCTGATCAGCGCTGTTTACCACTGCCAAAAACACCTCATTTGAAGATGTTGAACCCATAGGTGGTTGTACTGCAGTTGCCTGCCCATGCCAAGCTACCCCCACCCCTTATTGTCCTGTACATAAGCCTTTGTGGTATCCTGGTGGTCCAGTGGTTCCCCCCATCCCTGATCACCCAGTAAATCATCCTTTTACATGTCCCCGGTGGTTCAGTGGTTCTCCCAACTCCCAATCACACAGTACCTCATCCTTTTATATGTCCTTGGTGGTCCAGTGGTTTCCTCACCCCCAATCACCCAGTAAATCAGCCTTGTACAAGTCCTTGGTGGTCCAGTAGTTCTCTCTCCCCCCCCCGACTGCTCACACTCCCTCCAACTCCCAGTGCCAGCCCATGAAGCAGCAGCCAGCACAAACTTCGCCTCACCCCCTCAGCTGGCTGTCGTCTAACAGTCACAGAGCACAATTAAATATGTGGCTTTCACAGCCCAGCCCTTGAGCTGAGGGGGGTGTGGGATGAGGGTCTTCATTGGGTTGGGGGTATATGGACAGTTGGGGGAGTGGGGAGAACCACTAGACCTCCACGGATATGTAAAACAATGATTTGCTGGATGATCAATGGTGAGAGAAGCCACACTGGACCACCGGAGCTTTCACTCTTCATCAGAAATGGGTACTAAGGTGCAGCAGTGTTACATGAAAATGAGCCCATAATGGCCATGCAGATAGCTTCTTAGTGCCTTGCATACCCAATAGGCTCATTTGCATGCTGTAGCTGAATATGGCCGACAGGGCACCTGATGCTAAACCATTTTGGGCAGCACTATTCCCTGTGGGCCATATGCAGCCTTGGTTCATGTTAAAGCAGCGTAGATTCACTTAATTATGTGCCAACATGGACTGACATTCAATCAGATAGTGCCACTCCACTGGCAAATGCTATCCATCTGAATATCACCAAGACCAGGGAAGAGCAAGTGCAGTGCAAATGACTGTGCTTACCCCAATGTCACAGTATTGGGGCCACTATTTTTTGGATAATATGAATATGAATATGAAATAAAGGTCTGATACTATTGTAATGGAAGGGCATAACAAACAAATTATTCCTTGGTCATTTAAAACAAATAAACATAAATTATTTTTCACACAAAGAGCAGTTGAAATGTAAAACTCTTTACCATCAGATGTGGTTAAGATCAAAGACTTCAACATGTTTAAAAATAGATTGAAAACACGTGCATGAGATAAAAGAACTATTAAGTAGTACCTCTAGCAGTGTTGGGGGGAGCTTACATGGACCTTGGACTCTTGCTGTCTCAAATATCCAAGTGAATCAACCATAATGCTCCCAAATCACAAAACTGACATTATTAAATGGAGAGAAAAATGCTGAAAGCTGATTATCCCAGGGCAGCCTCACAGGTGTAGCTCATGCCTACAAAACAGCTTACTTATGACCATTAACACATATATGGATTTATTTTATAATAGCAGTGAGGCACTTCAAGGTGTGTGTCACTATGATAATGTCACTTCTCAGGTGATCGAGGTACTCAACCTGTGGCACATGCCTCACAGCCCACCCAAGGCATGCTGTTATCTCAGCATGACACACCCTGGTATGCCTTATTGCTTATCTTACATGAGGGGGCTGGCAGGGACATTATGTATAGGGGCAAAATTGTGGCAGTAGCATTAACTAATGGGACATTGATTTAGTGAGCTCATACAGTCCCAGATTTGAGTTGTAGTCTGGTTTTCACCTAAACAGGAATGTGTCCCAGATCTGGAATAGTGCCCTGAACTGACTCTCCTCCATAGATAATTTCTTTGCAGAATAGCCCTGCTCCTTTAGTGACTGATTCTTCAGAGATGCCCTGGTAGTGAATGTCCATACTGTATGAGTGCATTCTGGCAAGGGCACTCAGGGATTTGAGGCACTGCAGTTTAGGGTGCATTCCAGTTTTACCCACAGCTCACTGAATGTATTCAAAAAAAATGTAACGAAGAAAATTGTTGTCTTTAAAAGATATCTGAAAGGTGCTGCCTCCTTCCTTTTCAGTTGTTAATTGGCTAATCCAAAAATGAGTATGTGAGAATGTATGACATCAGATGTTTGTTTCTCCAATGCGTGCAGGGCTCTCAGTAGGATTTTGCAACCCTGGGGCATTCTGTATTCACAAAATAACAAACTGGGGCACTTTGTCTAATTCTTAGAACTCTGCAGTGTTACTCCACAGCACCTTTGGTCCATTTTACTACAGTGTGGCGAGGAGCAAGGCAGTGGCTTGTGCATGTGTCCTGAAGTCACAAACAGGCTAGAGGGTCACTGGCCATGGCCTGGATTTACCTAAAGTGCCTACAAAACATCTCAGGGATGCATCATCCTGACAAGCACATCCCGATTAGGATTAAGCAGACAGGTCCATCTTCAATCAGACCACCCCTCTTAGATCCTATGTGACCCAACAGACTTGGAGTCCAGGACTGCAAGCTGCCAATGCCCAGAGTCCCACACTCCAGATAGTGCCCCCACTATTAGTGTGTGTGTGGGGGGGGGGGATCTGGTACCAAGCACCCACCATTACTGTTTTTTTAAGTCATTATCTAAGCAAATTCTGATCCTTATCCTGCATTTATTTATGGCACACCTGTGCTCAGGGTACTGTGATTTGTGAATATTTCACCTGCTAAGTGAACCTGGTCCTCCTTCTGAGTCACTATAGCATTTAAAACAAGCATTTGTCAATGCCGAATGTTTGCTTGCTGGCATTGGCAGTGGTAGTGTAGAAGTTACAGAGCTGCGTAATAGGAATGGCAGTGAAGTATTGAACTGAAGCCAACCCCACCACCACCCTGCAAAGAGTGACGGGCACTGGGGTGTGCCTTTGGGTAGTCAGGCATAACGGCCACGCCATTTCAGTACACCCCACTCTGCAGACACTGGCAAGTGTCACGGTGTTCCTTGGGGTCTTTGGCCCTTATGCGCACCCCATTCCATTAGGAAACACAGTGAGATGGGTGCGATATAGGAGAATGGGGTGAACTTTGGGGCTGAAGAGTCCAAGGCATACCTTGATGCCTCTCACTGGCTGCAGGGTGTGGAATGGTATGAGCGTTACAGGCAAGAATCCCAAGTCACACCCCTGATGCCTGTCATTCTCTACAGGGTTGGGCATTATGGTTGGAAACCCTAATACCTCAGGCATTCATTGGTATTTTCACTCCAAATTTTCAACATGTTTATTTTGTGACCCCACCTCATGAACAGGGGAATATCAGTTTCTTAGCGAAGCTGCTTATGTACAGCGATTACGGCATTTAGCACCACAGGTGCAAAACATTCGAACAGGATGTAAAAAATGACAGCTGTACTGTTCATGGGGAGGTGTAAAAAATGGCAATGTTGCAAATCTGCAGTAAAAATATTTAAAAATGGTGAAGTCACGAGCGTACATAGAAACTGTGCAATGCACACCCGTAATATAATTAGGTTGGGATTTTTTTTACAGCAGATTGTCAACTCAGGCACTTTGGTGCCTCCGATCATGAACAGTGTCACTGTGATTTTCTTTATCTGTCCCAAACAATGATTTCCCACAGTGACCACGCATCTCTGCGCTGAAAGTGTGAAAACACACTTTGGCCATGTTGTGAAAAATGACAGCTGTACTGTAAATAAGGCAGTATGGAAAAATGCCACTGGTGAAAATCTGGACTTAAAATATTACAAAGTCATGAACTTACGAGGGTACGTGGAAACTGCGCAATGCTCACTCATAACACAGTCATTTTATGGACTTTTGTCACCAAATTTTCAACATAGCCATTTAAGACCTCTGCTCATGAACAGTGTAACTGTGATTTTCTTAATCTGTCCCAAACATTGCTTTCGCACACCAACAGCACCATTGTGCGCTACATGTGCGAAAACACATTTTGGGCGGCATGTGAAAAATGGCAGCTGTACTGTTCATAAAGAAGTGTAATAAAATGGCAATGTTGAAAATCTGGAGTGAAAATATTAAATGCGCAAACTTATGAGCATGCATAGGAACTGCGCAACGCATGCTCGTAAAACGGTCATTTTTAGGAATTTTTTCACCAAATTTCAACATAGCCATTTTAGACCTCTGCTCATGAACAATGTCACTGTGATTTTCTTAATGTGTTCCATACATTGATTTTGCACATCGACTGCGCCATTGTGCACTACATGGGCGGAAACATATTTTGGGCAAGATGTGAAAAATGACAGCTGTACTACTCATAAGGAGGTGTGGTAAAATGACAATGTTGAAAATCTGGAGTGAAAATATTGAAAATTCGTGAACTTACTAGCGTGCGTAGGAACTGCACAACGCACGCTCGTAAACAGTAATTTTTGGACTTTTTTCACCAAATTTTCAACATAGCCATTTTAAGACCTCTGCTCATGAACAGTATCACTGTGATTTTCTTAATTTGTCCCGTACATTGATTTTGCACACCGACTGTGCCATTGTGCACTACATGGGCAGAAACATGTTACATAGAAACATAGAAACATAGAATTTGACGGTAGATAAGGACCGCTTGGCCCACCCAGTCTGCCCATTTCCCTACCTGATGGATAAGCTGCAGATCCTAGTTAACCAGCAGCCTACTTCTTCCTACCCCCCAACATACTAACATACTAAAATGCCAGCAGAATAGGCCTAACGGTCTTTCGTGTCTGCTCGTTTGGTCAGTCCCCACCCTGGGTGCTGACCTTGCTGTCCCCTCGCCTTCTCTGGCTTCTCCCTTCCCAGTTCCGGATATTATTGCTGCATTGGATTTTGCTTCCAGAACCCTTCCCCTGTACCTGTCCCACCCCCTCTTGAACCCCTCCACTGTCTCTGCCTCCACCAGCCCCCTAGGCAGTGCATTCCATGGCTCCACCACCCTCTCAGTGAAGTAGCACCTCCTCCTTTCTCCCTGAATCTTCCCTCCAGCTTCCACCCATGCCCCTAGTGGCCCCTTTCTCCTTCCTTCAAAGCACCCTGACTGTTCCTCCCCTATTTACCCTCTTCATGTACATAAAGACCTCTATCATGTCCCCCCGGTCCCTTCTCTCTTCCAATGTGTACATATTTAGCTCTTCGAGCCTCTCCTCATAGGTCCTGTCCCCCAAGCCCCAAATCATTTTGGTTGCCCTCCTCTGGACCCTCTCCAGGAGGTTAATGTCCCGCTTTAAGTGTGGCCTCCAAAACTGCATGCAGTACTCAATGTGCGGCCTCACCAAGCAGTTATACAGAGGGAGTATCACTTCCCTCCTTCTGGAGGTGATCCCCCTAGTGATGCATCCCAGCATCCTGTTGGCCTTGGCTGCTGCCTCCTACAAGTCTCAGAGTTGTTCATCTTGACATCCACCACTACCCCAGGTCCCTCTCAGCCATCGAGACTTGCATTTCCACAGGGGTACACTTGGCCTGGGTTTCTGGCCCCAGGTGGAGTACCTTGCATTTCCTGCATTGAACCTCAGCTTCCACTTTCTAGACCATCTTTCCAGAGCCTCAGGTCCCCTGTAGGGCCACCTCCCTCCTCCCCATCCACCACCGCCCCAGTTTCAGTTATCTGCAAAGAGACTCATCTCACTCCTGATTCCTGTCCTTATGTCAGATCATGAGGCGTGAACAGAAGGGGCCCAAGGACTGATCCCTGTGGGACCCCACTAATGACCCTCCTTGGGATGAGACTATCCCACAACTACGACCTCTGGGTCCATTCCTGGAGCCAATTGACTATCCATCTGATCATCTGGTTCCCAACCCCCGTTTCTCCCAGTTTATCCAACAGGCCCACGTGAGGAACAGAGTCAAATGTCTTGCTGAAGTCTAGAAAGAGGACATCCACTGGTCTACCCAAGTCCAAGGCACTTGTCACCCAGTCATAGAACTCCACCAGGTTTGTCTGACACGATTTCCCGGGATGAATCCATGCTGTCTATCGTCCAGGCACCCTGACTTATCCAGGTCCCCCCCTAGCCTCTCCTTGACAATGCCCTCCATCACCTTGCCCACCACCGAGGTCAGGCTGACAGGTCTGTAGTTCCCTGCCACCTCCCTTGATCCCCCCTTGTGGATAGGCACTATATGCACCACCTTCCAGTCTTGGGGCACCCACCCTGTCCTCAGAGAGATGGTGAAAAGCTCTGCCAAGGGTTTTGCCAGGACATCTGCAAGTTCCTTCAGCACTCTGGGATGTAATTTATCCCCGGCCCGGTGCTTTCTCCGTCTTAAGGGGCTGAGGGCTTCCCTCACTCTCTCTGCTGTGATTTCCACTTCCGTACCCTTCTCCTGCTTAGCCCTCCCCCACCTGCCAGTGATGCCTCCCTCTCCCAGACCTGCCGATCGGTAAGGGTCCCTCCTCAGTATCTCTGTCTCCTCCCATGTATGATGCAGCACCCCCATTTTCCCTGGTGAAAACTGAGGTGAAGTACTCATTTAGTACCTCAGCCTGCTCCCCGGATCTTGTGCCCATCTCTCCCTGATTTAATCCTGCTAATCTGCCCTTCACCCTTCGTTTTTCCCCAGTGTATCTAAAGAACCCTTGTCTCTCTCCTAATTTCCCTGGCCAGGTTCTGCTCCTTCCTTGCCTTAGCCGCCTCACCACTCTAGTGGCCCTTCTAGCCATCAGCTCATACTCCCCGATCCCTTTCACTCCTTGAGCACTTGAATTGCTTATAGGCTGCTTTCTTTCCCTAGAATTGCCTTATGACTGTCCCATGCATGCTTGAATTCCACCACTGTTTTTTGACTCCACAACCTCCTCTGGAAGGCCGTTCCATACATCCACAACCCTCTCTAGAAAAATACTCCTTAAATTACCTCTGAGCTGCCCCCTTCTATCTTCAAATCGTGCCCCTTGTTCTTGCACACCTCTTTTTGAAAGATGCTACCTCTTGGACTTTGTTGATTCCCTTGAGGTACTGAAAGTTTCTATCATGTCCCCCCCCTCCTCCTTTCCTCAAGGCTATACATATTAAGCTCCTTAACCTCTCTTCATATGTCTCCCGGTGCAGACCCTGCACCATTTAAGTTGCCCTCCTCTGGACAGCTTCCATCCTGTCTATGTCTTCTGGAGATTGGGTCTCCAGAACTGCCGCAGTACTCCAGATGTGGTCTCACCAACTGTCTGTACAGAGGGATAATAACTTCTTGTTTTCTACTGGTGATGCCTCCATGCATCCCAGTATTCCCCAGCCCTCCTTGCTGCCCTCTCACATGCTTGCCCACCTTTAGGTCATCTGATATGACTACCCCAGGTCCCTTTCCATTTTTGTTGTTGTTAGTATCTCACCCCCATTGTGTACTCTTCCCTGGGTTTTGTTTCCCAGGTGCATTACCTTGCACTCTTAGCACTGAATGCAAGCTGCCATACATTTGACCATTCTCTAACCTTGCCAAGTCTCTTCTCATCCTTTCCACCCCACCCTGTGCATCAACTCTGTTGCAGATCTTTGTGTCATCTGCAAAGAAACATACTTTCCTTCCAGTCCCTCTGCAATGTCGCTTATAAAGATATTGAAGAGGACCGGTCCAATACTGAACCCTGCGGTGCCCCACTACTAACCCCCTTTTTCAGAGTGGACTCCATTTACTATTACTCTCTGTGTCTTATTCTCCAGCCATTCTTTACCCAGGCTGTCATCTTGGGACCCACTCCCAGGCTGGCTAACTTGTATATTAATCTTTGTGTGGGACTGTGTCAAATGCCTTTAAAGTCTAGGTAGGCCATGTCCACAGCCCTCCCTGATCTACTACTTTGGTCACCCAGTCAAAGAACTCTATCAGATTTGTCTGGCATGACCTTCCCGCTGTGAATCCATGCTGCCTTGGGTCCTGTGCCCCTCTGGCCTCTAGATACTCGACAGTTCTTTCCTTCAGAAGTGATTCCATCATTTTCCCTACCACTGAGGTTAAACTAACAGGTCTGTAGTTTCTGCTTCTGCCTTGCTCCACTTTTGTGAAGGGAATCACATCTGCCCTCCTCCAGTCCTCAGGTACCACCCATCCTCCCATGATTTGTTAAAGAGGGTAGTCAGTGGTGTCACTAGTTCTACTCTTAGTTCTTTTAGAATTCTGGAATGAATCCCATCAGGCCCCATTGCTTTGTCCACCTTCAGTTTTAGAGCCTTCAGAACCCTTTGTTCTGTAAATGGCTAGTATCAACTTCTGTATCCAGAGTGTTTCTACTGTTTGTTTTAGGTACCTCCTCTTCCTTTGTAAATACTGAGCAAAAATATTTGTTTAGTATCTCTGCCTTTTCATAGTCACCTCTTCCCACCCTCCTCCCTTTATTAAGCCTCACTATCCTCCCTTAGTCTTCCTTCACTCCCTGATGTACCTATAAAAGGTTTTATCCCTTCTTAACTGAGTTGGCTATCTTTTCCTCGGTTTGGGCCTTTGCTGTTCTGACTGCCTCCAGCTTTTTTGCTTTAACTGATACAGCTCTCTGTCCTGTTCCTTCTGTGATTCCTTGTACTTCCTGAATGCTTTCTTTTCTCTTGAACCTTCACTGCCACTTTCTTTGAGAACCATAGTGGTTTCTTACCTCGTTTCATTTTGTTTATTTCCTTTACACAAAGGCTTGTTACCTCTGTGATGGCAGTTTTTATTATTCCCCATTGTTCTTCCACCCCTCCTTCCTGCCCATTTGCTAGTGCATTCCTTAGGCACTCACCCATTTTGGCAAAGTCAGCCCACCTAAAATCCAGTACCTTTGTCTTTGTATGGCTTGACTCTATTTCTGTGTTTATTGTGAACCATACTGTTCGATGGTCGCTAGTTCCCAGATGGCTACCCACTTCTACATCTGTGATTCTCTCTTCATCTCCATTTGAGAGAACCAGGTCTAAGATTGCTCCCTCTCGAGTGGGCTCCAATACTAGTTGTCTAAGGCATGCCCCCTGTAGGGCATCTAGAATAACCCCACTCTTAGAAGTGGCTGCTGCAACTGCACTCCAGTTAACACCTGGCATATTCAGATCACCCATCAGCAATATCTCCCCTTTATCTGCCATTCTAAGTATACTTTCTATCATTTCCTTGTCCATTTCCTCCCCCTGAGAGGGGTGTCTGTATACAACCCCTGTGCGGATTGTGGTGCCATTGCCTGCCTCCAAATTGACCCACAGTGCTTCTTCTTCTTCCTGTTTACCCTTTTGTTCTGTTGCTTTGATTTCTTCTCTTATGTAGAGAGCTACTCCTCCTCCTCTTTTACCCTCCCTGTCCCTCCTGTAGATAGTGTATCCTGCTATGTTTATGTCCCAGTCATGGTTCTGTGTGTACCATGTTTCTGTGACTGCCACAATATCCAGATCTTCCTCCTCCATCAAGGCCACTAATTCAGGAAGCTTGTTACCCAGACTACGGGCATTGGTACTCATTGCTCTCCATTTTTGATGGCTTTACCTTCTGTAGCGGCATCCCCACTGACCTTTCTACCTTGGTCTTTTCTCATTTAGTACCCTGTTTTGTAGGGGGAGGCTGGGATTTTCCTGCTGCTTATCAGTGCCTCCCCTTCACTAGTTTAAAGGCTTGCCAATGAAGCATTTAAACTGATTGCCCAAAAGACTTGTTCCCTTCCTGGACAGATGCAGACCATCCTGCCAGTATAGGCTGGTGTCCCTCCAGGTGGAACCCTAGTCCCCAATGAAGCCAAACCCCTGTGCTCCACACCATTTTTTCAACCATTTGTTAAACTGCATGGTGCAAAGTACCCTCGCCTCACCCATGCCACTGACAGGCAGTACCTCTGAGAAGGATACTGTGTGTGCTATTTGTCTTAAGTCCCTCCCCAACTCTACAAAGTCCTTCTGCACTTCTCTAATCTCATGATGAGCTAAGTCATTTGTCCCTAGGTGGACAATGACGTCCAGCTCAGACTCCCGTGCAACTGTTCTCGTGATCCTAAGGATGCGCTTCCTGTCCCTCCAAGCCATGGCACCAGGCAGGCACCTTACTTCAGTTTTCCCTGCTCCCCCCAGTTCTATCCCCCTAATAATTGAGTCCCCCACCAGGAGCTGCTTTCTTTCCCTGTGGTGCCCTCTGCCTCCTTCCTGAGGGCCTCCCTTGTGACAGTTGTCTGCACCCTCCTTAGTCTCCTTTGTGGGTGCATCCATAGGGGAACTATGCTCCCCCAGAATGGTGTATGGATTGTGGAGTGGAACAACTGACTGGGTGTGCCTCTGTTCCACCACCCTTACCCTCCCTGAGCCCACTGTGGTCTAACTACTGTGCTTTCTTCGCAACTTCTGAGGTAGTGGTGGTGGCTCTGGTGCTCCCTGGATGGGAGAGGTTCCCTTGCCACTGTCCAGTGCGGCCTGAAGACGGGCAACTTCCTCCCTCAGGGTAGATAGTTGTCTGCAAACAGGGCAGCATCTCAGCCTCCAGAAAGACTCCCAGAAGACTGCTGCCTCACAGCCATTACATTGTACTACTCCCCACATAACTGTCTACCTTGTTTAGTTTGTTTTGTGTGTGTGTGTGTGTGTGTGTGTGATTGGTGCGTTATATAGAAATATATGTATTTATATAATGTGTATGCTTATATTGTCAGTGCAGTGTGCTAGACAGATATGACAGTGATATGTACCTTGCCCTCTTGAGGAAATGATGTCAGAACCCCAGGTATAAATGAACTGTTTCCAGGGGTGGTGGGGTGAGGTGGGAAGGGGTTAGCCAAACTGTGCCCTCACGAAACAATCAGCTAAACGCTCTGACCTACCGATGCGATGAGTGCCTTCCTGTCAGCAAGATGCCATACACGACAATTTTAATACTGCTTCAAACCAATTTGACAGAGAAACACCCTGCTAATCAAACAGAGAAAATCCAAACATCCAAGTCAGACACAGTAAACCTCCCCAGCCCCAAAGAGCCTGGTGACTTGTGCTATGAAACAGTCAGCCCCAAACACGTCAGCTGTGCAGAAGGGCAGACACAGAAACAATATTCAGCCTATGTGGGTTTAAACTCTTCCTGCACTGAAAACCTTAACACTTGTAACAAAAGTAAAGCAAACTCCACCTCCATCTGTTGATTGAAAGACTGCCTTTTCTGATAATTCTAAGTTCCTTATTTCACCCTTCAGGAATCTGCTTCAAACCAAAGAACAATTGTAAATTGTAAGGTTCACCTCCCTCTGTTGTTAGCACTACTCGCTTTCTTGCAAATCTTAAGTCCAGTGTTGCAGCTTGCAGCCAGAGGTAGCTTCACCTGAAGACTATGAGGTTATCTGATGAGCCTGCTAAAATTAATACTTTTATCAAGGTCTATAAGATTCTTCCAGAGCTATTGGCTGTTAAGCAGCTGTGATGTAAGCACTTCCTGATGCAGTCTGGCTTGGCCTTATAAGGCACACTGAGGTAAACAAAAGAAAAAACAGTTTCAACCCCCTAGGCACTGTCTGGGTCCTATACACAGACTGTAACCTGCTCTCAATTCAGGGCTTATGACAAATTCTTAGCCCAGTGAATACTCACAGTATTGCAAATATTGCAATGCAAACATTCAATCACTAACTCCAATCAAGTCAGAAGGGCAGAAACACAGAAAACAGTAAAATCTTAACAATTGTAACAAGTATAGCAAACTCCACCTCCCTCTGTTGATTGAAAGACTGCATTTTCTGATAATTCTAAGTTCCTTATTTCACCCTTCAGTTAGAAGTATCCTCCACCTGAAGAATATTAACTTTCCTAAGGAATCTGCTTCAAACCAAAGACAATTGTAAATTGTAAGGTTCACCTCCCTCTGTTGTGAGCACCACTCGCTTTCTTGCAAATCTTAAGTCCAGTGTTGCAGCTTGCAGCCAGAGGTAGCTTCACCTGAAGACTGTGAGGTTTTGGGTGAGATGTGAAAAATGACAGTTGTACTACTCATAAGAAGGTGTGGTAAAATGGCAATGTTGAAAATCTGGAGTGAAAATATTGAAAATACGTGAACTTACGAGCTTGCGTAGGAACTGTACAACACACGCTCATAAAACAGTCATTTTTTGGAATTTTTTCACCAAATTTTCAACATAGCCATTTTAAGACCTCTGCCCATGAACAGTGTCACTGTGATTTTCTTAATTTGTCCCGACATTGATTTCAAGACACCGATGGCTCCACTGTGCGCTATCATGGGCAGAAATACGCTTTGGGTGAGATGTGAAAAATGACAGCTGTACTACTCATAAGAAGGTGTAGTAAAATGGCAATGTTGAAAATCTGGAGTGAAAATATTGAAAATCATGTAATCCTACTTGCAGCATGCGTAGGAACTGCACAATGCACGCCAGAAACAGTCGTTTTTGGAATTTTTCCACCAAATTTTCAAAATAGGCTTCTTGACAGCCCACCTTATGAACACTGGCAGTGTTGTTTCGTTAATCGGTCCCGAAAGGTGATTTTGCCCAGTGACCATGCAGTGACTGCGAAATCACCCTTCGGGCCAGAATAATGCCATGACAGTGACATCATTCATGAGAAAGGGTCCCACAAACTCCATGCTGAAAATTTGGTGCAAATATTCCCAAAAATGCCTGAGATATGCAACAAAGTTGAAAAAACCCTATCTAGCCCATTGTACAGCTTACCGGCATTTCCTCAGTTCGCGGTCGGCTTTGAAGAGTGCAGACGTGTTCCCGGTCCACCAAAGATCATCGCGCCAAGCTCCGGAGGTAAGTATGGGGTGAAGGTGGTGTGGGGAGGCAGGGTGCGCAGTGGGTGGGTGCGGGTTGTGGAGGGGGGGGCAGGGAGACTACGTGAGACCGCTTTTTGCTTTTACAAGTGTTTTTTTTTTAAAAGACGACGCTGGATGTTTGCCACGCTGGGGTGGGCTCCCAGCGTGGCACAAGAACGGTTGGGGGGCATTCAGCTGATGGGGGATTGGGCACCTTTGGCCGGCCAGCATCTATTGCCATGCTGGGGTGGGCTCCCAGCGTGGCACCCAGTACTTGGAGGGGTGAAGATAGTGGAGCCAACGGGGATTGGGCACCCTCCGCTATTATATCATGAGTTGCCATGCTGGGGTGGGCACCCAGCGTGGCATTTGGAAGGCCTCTGGGGGCAGGGGAGTAAGTACAGCCGACGGGGATTGGGCACCCCTGCCGGGCTATACAGTGTGTGCATGCGGGGGGCGACACCTGCGGTGTGTGTGTGTGTGTGTGTAGGGGAGCGTGCATGAGCAGGCGATATCTTATCGCTGCTCACTGAAGCGTAGCCCCCTTTCAACTGTATGCCGCTGCATTTTGGAGCTTGTCATAGACAGCTCCAGCATGCATTGGCGGACAGGGGCCGCACCTGCCAACACACTGACTGAATTGGAAGAGGGGGTGACACACCTCCGAAATCTCAAATGATGGCACTATGTTTCTTGCACTTGTGTGCAAGCAAACATAAAAAGCTGTCTGCCTGCATGCAGGGGATCAGGATTTCTCATTCAGCATACGATGGAGGCTGTAGCTGTGTCTGACTGTGACTGTACTTGTTTCTGCCTTTGTAGTCAGTAAAAAAAAAGTCTATAATTGAAAAAATCCCTTCCTTAAAAGGAAGATGACCATCTGAGCTATGCTGGTGTCAAAGAGCACAAGATGCTGTGAGAAGGGTACTGGCCTAACCATTATAATTTTAATACAAGTCTGTACTGAATACAAGTATGCCATATAAGCCCAAGTGAAGTTTTTGTTTTTAGTCACTGACTCAGAGGTAGAGTTGTCTCTGCTTTACCTATCACACTGTCATCATAGGTGTTCTTATCCCAATGCATACTCATTTTATAAACGTGAACGGTGGAGATGGGGATGTCTTAAAGATGGACAAAGATGTTTGGACACTGACTGGTGGATTGCTGGAGTGCAAGTAGGAGTAGTGGAGCAGTGGTGTGCAAAGGGCTAAAAATTTGCTTTTAGGAATTAATTTGCCAAGTTCCACCACTTTGCAAAGTTAATCTGCTTTGCAGAGTTTCAATTCACTGTACAGAATCAACCTCGCAAAACTATGAATTAAGAACTTTGCCAGCAAAGTTGACCACCCAGGTGAAGTTCTCTAGAAGGAAGAAATGTACCATGTGACTGCAGGTCACATGGTACAGAAAGTCAGAAACAATGTGTATGCCCTGCAGAGGATGTGTTCACTGCTGCCTTACAAAGAAAGAGTAGGAGATAGGTCTGTCCCTGTCAGGGCCAGATAAACCATTATGCCAATTAAGCCATGGCTTAGGGCCTCAAGGCCAATAGGGGCCTCCCATCCCTAGAGTTTGAGCATTTCTTGATACGGAGGGGGCCCACAAAGTAGGACTTGGAGTAGGGACCCCATGTACTTTAATCTGGCCCTGGTCCCTGTGCTTGTCCAAGCAAAGTAAACATTCTTAAATCCTTTAAAACTGAGCTTTATCTGTAGCTGAGTCACTCATTCACTTTTTCTGGATTGCTTTGTGCATCTAGATTGTGTGTTTTGACTCTGATTTTGAAGATTATTCAGTTTGAAATTGTCATTTTTATTTTATCTACAGAAAAGCACTGCTGTGGAAGAGTGGTGGTCTAGATACTGGTAGCCTGGCAGCCCAGAATGGTCTGTAGTTTTTAATGTTTGCCATGCACGCACTCACAAACGGACATCTTGCTGTGAGAATGCCTTTTGAGGAGTGTGACACTGTCAGTCCAATGCAGAGTGGTCTGCAAGGGGCACATTAGTGCCACAGCAATCATCAACCAGGATGATCATGACACAGTTTAGGCTTGCTAGGCAGAAACTTCATGTATTTGAAAAGAAAAAGCCACCCCGGCCATGAGTCGGTTCTTTCCTTTGATCTACCCCACTCAGCAAGCATAGCTGATATGTCATGATCAGCCTGCTGAGGACTTTCAAACATCCAGGAAGAGTGTCACACTCTACAGATGCCAGCTGTAACAGAGAAAACATCCATCAATGTCTGTTGCTGGCACCCCTGTAACTGTCCCCCCACCTCGACCCTCCTTCTCAGCACCCACCACCCCACACACACACCCCCAACAAATGTAATACTGACACTGGTGTGCCTAATCCCCCAGTGTCACCAACTCATCTGTTGTTGCCACTCCTGCAACTGTCCTTCCACCCTACCATCTCTCAGCACCCACCACCACAAACATAACACTGACACTAGGCTGCCAAATCCCCAATGTTGCAGTCACTATCTGAAATAAAGAAAAACATCCCTCATCATTTTTTTTAACCATTTATAAAAGAAAACTGTCCATCGATGTCTGTTGCACTGTTACTGCCCCCACCCGACCCTCCTACTCAGCACCCCCCCAAGCCCTTACTTACCCAGCAGTGGTCCAACGCTATAATCCTCTGTGGACCATAAACGCATCTTCACTCTTCAAAGACAGACTGTGAACTGAGGAAATCAGGTATGCAGTTCAATGTATTTCTATGAGGTTTTAAACTTAGTGACATAACTTTTTTATGTTGATTGTGCGCATGCGCAAGAAACGTGTTGCATCAGCTTTCTCCACAAGCAGGTTGTAGAGGCGTAGCACTGTTGTACCCAGTGCTCCCACAGCCTTCAAAGGCTTGTCCCCCATCCCCCAATGCTGTGGTACGCTGCTGCTGACGCTAGTTCAGCCAGTGTGCCACAACTTTCTGAACAATCAGCCGCTGCAATCAGGGGCCGCCTCATCATAGCAGCGTCAGCTATCCACTGCAATGAGGAGCGACCCGCTATTGCAGGGCAGGATGTAACTCCTGATATTGTTTGTGAACATGGCGTGGCTTGCCGCCATGTTCACAAACAATATAACCTCCTCCTCCCACCATGTTCACTTGTCGACAGGGCCCTGATCCCCATCGGCTGTGGTGCCCTCTTTTCTGCTGTTGCGACAGGAAGCCACTCCCTGTCGGCATTCTGTAACTCGACCCTCCCCATTTTCTTCCTGCTGATGGGGTGCCCAATCCTGTCGACATAATGAGCACCACCCCTGCTTTTGTTACTGCTGATGGGGTGCCCAATCCCATTGGCTACTGCTGGCCCCAAACTACATCCTCTGGTGGCACACTGGGAGCCCATCCAGTGTGCCAGATACCCTGTGAGGGGAAAACGGTCCCGCTGCTGGCTGCTTTTTTTTTTTTTACCTGTAAAAAGGAAACTGTACCGCCGCCGCCTCTGCCACCTCCCACCCAAGAACCGCACTCCACCCACTGTGCACCCTGCTTCTACACCCCCCCATCCCATACTTACCTCCAGAGGTTGGCGCGATGATCTTCAGTGGACCGGGAACACGTCTGCACTCTTCAAAGTCAACCGCGAAGTAAGGAAATGCCGGTAAGCTGTATAATGTAATAAATAGGTTTTTTTCAATTTTAGTGCTTATCTAGGACATTTTTAGGAATTTTTTCACTAAATTTTCAACATGGGATTTTTGGGACCCCTCTTCATGAATTCTTGAACTGTCATGGCATTAATCGGCCCCGAAAGGTGGTTTCGCAGTCACTGTGCAGAATCACCCTTCGGGGCTGATTAGCGAAATGACAGTGCCAGTGTTCATGAGGTGGGCTCTCAAAAAGCCTATATTGCAAATCTGGTGGGAAAATCAAAAAAAATGACTGTTTTATGAGCGTGCATTGAGCAGTTGCTTCGCACGCTCATAACTTCGCGAATTTACAATATTTTCACACCAGATTTTCAACATTGACATTTTCTCATACCTCCTTGTGAGCAGTACAGCAGTCATTGTTCACATCCTGGCTGAAATGTGTTTTTGCACTTCCGGCAGAATGGCATGGTCGCTGTGGGAAATCAGTGTTCAGGACAGATTAAGAAAATGATAGTGACACTGTTCATGAGTTGAGGGCCTAAAATGCCTATGCTGAAGATTTGTAACGATACTCCATAAAATGACTGTATTACAGCTAGTGTTACAGTTGGCATGCAGACTGTAACTCAATTTATAATATTTTCACTTCAGATTTTCAACACTGCCATTTTCCCAGACCTACTTATGAACAGTATAGCTGTCATTTTTCCCATCCTGGCCGAAATGTGTTTTCACAGTTCCGGCGCAGAATAAGGTGATCACTGTGGGAAATCAGTGTTTGGGACAGATTAAGAAAATGACAGTGGCACTGTTCATGAGCAGATGTCCTAAAATCCCTATTCTGAAAATTTGGTGACGAAACTCCATAACATGACTGTGTTACAAGCATGCATTGAACTGTTTCCACACACCCTTGTAGCTTCACAAATTTATAATACTGTCTCGCCACATTTTCAACAGTGGCATTTTTTCACAACTCCTTATGAACACTACAGCTGTCATTTTTTACATCCTGGCTAAAATATGTTTTTGCACTCCTGCCAGACAATAGCACAGACACTCTGAGAAATCAGCGTTTGGGACAGATTAAGAGCGACCGAGTGAGAGGGGAGAGTGACTGAGCTCAACTGAGCTCTGTCGGGACTGCTGCGGATTTGTTTGTGTTCAGACAAAGGCCCCAACACAAGAGCCCAGTACAAAGGGCAGCCTGCAGCACTGGGAGAAACAGAACAGAGAGCGAGTAAGAGGGGAGTGAGCGAATCTCACTGCGCCTGTCAGGACTGCTGCAGATTTCTTTGTGGGCAGAAAGGTGTCATACAGGCAGGGGCCCAGTACAAAAGGCCAGCCTGCAGTGGTGGGAGAAACAGTACAAGCAAGTGAGACAAGGGACTTAGTGAGGGCAACAGAGTTCTATCAGGACTGCTGGGATTTCTTTGTGGGCAGAAAAAGGCGCCAATGCAGGCAGGTGCCCCATACAAAGGGCAGCTTGCAGTGCCAGGACAAATAGAATGAGCGATGAGAGGGAAGACTGACTGACCTCAATGGAGCACTGTGGGGACAATTGCAGATTTCTTTGTGGACAGACAAAGGTGCCAATGCCGCCAGGAGCCCCATACAGAAGCACAGTCTGCGGCGCCAAGAGAAACAGAATGAGCGAGTGACACAGCGGTAGTGGGTGAGCTCAACAGAGCTCTACTGTGACTGCTGCAGATTTCTTTGTGGGCAGAAAATGCAGCAACACAGGCAGGAGCCCAGTACAAAAGGCCAGTCGGCAGCAGCAGGAGACACAGAACAAGCGAGTGAGGGAGGGGGAGTTAGTGAGCTCAGCAGGGCTGTCTTGGGGCTGCTGCAGATTTGTTTGTGGGCAGAAAAAGGCATTAAAGTATGCAGGGGCCCAGTACAAAAGGGCAGCCTGCAGTGGCAGGAAAACCAGAATGAGCAAGTGAGTGAGCTCAACAGAGCTGTATTATAACTGCTGCAAATTTCTTTGTGGGCATAAGAAGGCAGCAATGCAGGCAGGAGCCCAGTAGAAAAGGGCAGCCTGCAGCGCAGGCAGAACAGAATGAGAGAGTGAGAGAAGGGAGGAGCGAGCTCAACGGAGCTGTGTCGTGACTGCTGCAGATTTCTTTGTAGGCAAAAGGTGCAACAGTGGCAGGAGCCCAGTACAAAAGGGCAGCCTGCAGCACCAGGAGAGCCAGAATGAGTGAGTGAGACATAGGGAGTAAGCGACTCATGGAGCTCTGTCGGACAGCTGCGGATTTCTTCTTCAGAAGAACAAGCTGCCAACGCAGGCAGCAGCCCAGTACAAACAGACTGAGCCACTGACACAGGGCCACTGAGCGCAGCTCAACAGACCAACGCAATCAACATTCGCATTGACAAATGCTTGTTGAATATTTGTGCCCAGATTTTCAATGTGTTTGACCCCACCTCAAGAACAATTGCAGTCAAATGAGGCAAATCTGTCCTGAAAGGTGATTTTATAGCCGCTGGTGAAATCATCTTTTAGGCAACAGCTAAGAATTTTTCTGTCCTTGTTCCTGAGGCGGGGTCATAAGAAGGCTCTGTTGAAATGTAGCATAACATTATTATAAAACAACAAAATTATAAGCCTACATTGAAATCTGCAAATGCAGACTCGTAACTTGATAACTTTCAATATTCTGACCCTAAAATTTTCAACATATCCATTTCTTCACAGCACCTCATGAATATGACAGCTGTCATTTTTCCTATCCTGGCAAACTGTGTTTCGCACTTGTGGTGCAAAATCAACTTCTGGGCAGAATTTGAAATGTTCTCCACCCTTGTTCATGAATTGAGCTCACAATAAGGCTATGTGGGGTTATAAAAGGCTATGTTGAAAATTTGGGGTAAAAATATGAGAAAACATAGAGGATAATGTATGGTCCTCTATCGGTAACCGGTCTGTTAACTGTCGAGAGGTTGCCAGGGCGACCGTGTAAACCTCGAGAGCGAAGCTCGAGAGGTTTACATCGCCATGGCAACCTGGAGACGGTTAATAGTGACCAGTTGCCAATAGAGGGACCATACATTATTTTTTATAGTGTATGGTCCCATGTAAAAAGTGAAATGGCTGTATACTTTTTGAAAAATAGTCTCCGCCGCGGCCATTCAGTCCTTCACCAACCGCTGCTCATCCGTCGGTTCCCCATGTAAAAAAAGAGGCGCCAAGCATTGCAAGAAATGATCGCTGTTGTTAACCTATCCATATGACGAAGCATCATAGGTTAACAACATTTCTATGTCACATCGATATTAACAAACCTTAGGAAATGATGATTTCAAGGTTAACAGCCGTCTACCATACATTATATAGAGGATAATGTATGGTCTTTAGCTAATAATCATGCTGTAAACACTTTGAGAGGTTGCCAGGACATCATTGTATGGCAACCTCAAGAAGTGTTTTCAGTGTGGTTGTTAACCAAAGACCATACATTATATTTTATAGTGTATAGGCTACCAAGATTAAGTAATCACGGATTGCATTATATTACTTTACTTAATTACTTCACAGAACATTGATTGTTGTGAGCATTCTGTTTTATTATACCATTGATATGACATACTCAAGAAGGGTTAACAACAGAGTGATGTCATATCAATGACATAACAAGGTTGTAATCTGCTTGATTTCAGATAATAGCAAGGGCTCCCCATACGTTATAACAAAGTTATGAGTCTATGTTGTAATTTTTCAATGCACTTCATAACTGTGGTCATTTTAATATTCTGACCCCAGTTTTAAACATAGCTATTTTTGCCACCACCTCATGAATGTAACAGCTGTCATTTCTAGATCCTACCCAGAATGTGTTTTAACACTTGTGGTGCAAAACGACGCTTCAGCCATTGTTTCATAAATTATACCTGTCATGCTCAGAAGGAGTGATCATAAAATACTTATGTTGAAAAGTTAGTAAAATGAAAAGCCAATGTTATGAGGAATTAAATTGTTCCAACATTTACTCATAACTTCAATTTTTTCACATGTTGGCCCCTAACGCTTAACACATCCCTGTGTTACCCCACCTCCTGAACATGGGAATGGGGAAAAGGCAGAATCAGGCACAGGATCAGAGAGAGAGAGAGACACTCCAAATTCAATGCCTGACTTAATGGTGCCAGGAAAAAGACACAGCTTTATTGGCAATTGGCACAACTTCTGGGAGTGAGACTTCTGCAAGCAAACAAATAAGGAACTCGGGCGCTCAAACAAAAACTCAGTGTGCACATAGACCATTTAAACTAGTGAGTGGGGAGGAGCAGAAAGGACACCTCATGGCAAGAAGGGTATCAGTAACTCTCCCCCACCAACAGCTAGTTTGACACAGATCTCTTTTAGTGATCTTGGAACTGGTAGTTATCAAGACACTTCCCATAGCAGGCAAAGGGATAAGCATAATAGGCACAAGAGAAGCAACATTGCTATACAGCATAATGATTCTACTACTTCATCATGCCACACAAAACAGGAATGGAGGGCTATGTGTGTCAGTGTATGTAGTCTGTCAAATAAAATCTCTGATCTCTCTGCTTTAGTGACAGAAGTCAAATTAGACTGGGTAGCAGTCACAGAAACCTGGTTTATGGAGAGCCATACCTGGGATATCACTATACTAGGTTACACACTTTTAGGAAGGACCACATTGGAAAAAAAGGGGAGGTGGCATTATATGTAACAGAAGGAATCTCAGCAACAGAAGTCCAAGCAAAACAGGGAAGACCAGAAGCTGTATAGGTCACCCTAGGAGCAGGGACAAAGCCCCATCCAAGTGAAAGTCACATAGACCTCCTCCCAAGACTCTGACATAGACAAGGAGCTCTGGAAAACATCTGCTTGATGGCCAACAAGGGAGACCTGTTATTAGGGGGATTTCAATCTACCTGATGTAGATTGGTCCTCATCCATGGCTTCATCTGAATGCAGCAAAGAGTTCCTACTTGCCCTGAAGGGGCAGGACTTAATAAGCTGGTGCAGTTCCCCACCAGAGAACAGACTGTCCTGGATCTGGTGTAACAAACAGCACCAGAATCTCCGACATAACCTGTGGGGTAAATCTGGGAACCAGCAACCACAGGTCAATCTGGTTAACAGTGGAAAGGGTAGCGGAATCAAGTCACACAAAATTCAAAATACTTGATTTCCACAAGGCAGACTTTAACACCATGAAAACCCAGTTAAGAAACTTGCTAGAAATCAACAACTCATGGGGTGTGGAGAGAAGCTGGGAAGCCTTGAAGACAGCTTTATTTCAAGTTACTGAACTGAACAGTGCGCAAAGCACATCAGCATGTCAAAAAGAAGAAAAAGCTACTGTGGTGCGCTAAAGAAATAGCAACAATAGTGAAACATAAAAGGGCCTTCAAGCAGTATAAGCAGACAAAGAAAGAAGCAGACAGGCAGCATTACATATCAAAGCTGAGAAAAGCAGGAAAGGCTATTAGGATAGCCAAAGCCCAGACAGAGGGCAAAATAGCACAGGCAATAACAAAGGGGGTCTAAATAGGGGTCTCTGTATGAGGGGCAACATAAAGAGTGGTTTCTCATCAGTATGATTCCACACAACAGAGGAGCTAGATTGTAGGCGGGGTCACTCGGGTGTGCAGCCATGGTCCCAATGAGAGGAGGCACAGCAGGGATTGGTAAGGTGAGGTGCCGTGGGTCCAGGCTCTCATACCGGGTTCACTAGAAGGACATTGGGGGGGGGGAGAGGACAAGAGAGTGATCTACAGAACTCCAGACCCTCATCTCCAAAACAGAAGCATTAAGCCAGAAATGGGGGGGGGATCCAGCTTGAGGGGAGGGATAGAGAGAAAGCAGAAATGACACAGGAGCATGTCCCCCTATGGGGAGTAGCCTAGAGGAGGGGGGAAAATGGAATTGGCTGGCTCATGGGGTGGCTCCCACCTCTCCCAGCCTGTTATCAAGACCGGGTAGAGAGTAGTACCAGTTTATGCCTCTGAGGTCCGAGTACGGTGGTTGCTGCTGCTCTTGAAGTGACCATGGGTGCTCCTGCTCAGGAGGAGAAGATGAAGGGAGTTGCTACATTAGGCACAGGGTGCCAAGCAATCCAAAAGTGCAGGTCTAGTGCAAGACCTCTGGCTAGGGAGCCTCATCCCGGCTGCCCAAGGTCATCTAATCGGCAGCTGGGTTGTCTTCAAACCATAGGAGAACAGTTTTGCTGCTTAAAGTTGTTTGTTTACTTTCTAAGTTTAAATACATATGGACGAGGGGACCATGCACTGCAACAGTAGAAGGAGGGGGAGGGAAAAGGTTGATGATATGGCAGAAGGCTGCCTAGTTTCCTACAATGTGAAGGGGTTGGGAAGCCTGGTTAAGACAGCCAGAGTGCTCGCTGAGCTCAAGAAACACAGGGCAGAAATCACATTCCTGCCAGAGACACACCTTGACTCCAGGGGAAAGTGATAAACCCAAGTAAGCCTGGGATGGGGCAAGTTTATAATGCCTCCTATGGGACATACCCCCATAGGAGAGGGGTGGCAACCTGATTCATAAAACTGCCTTTTGAGCTCAGAGTAGTAGAATGATGCTGAGGTCAGGTACCTGTTGCTCAGGGGAGGTATATGGAGACCCATGCACACTGTTAAACATTTATGCTCTTAATCAGGATGGGGAAAACTGTGGCTTCCTTAAGGAGGTCCTCCTCAGGGCAGCCCTCCACCGGGAGAGCTCTTTGTGTAGGTGAGGACTTCAACACCATCCTGAATCCTACTTTGCATAAGTCAGGAAACAGCCAAGGCCCTCCATCTAGAATGGCAAAAATATTAGCGAGGCTAAATAAAGAACTCAGCCTGGTGGAGGTGTGGTAGCATTTGCACCCAAGAACCCAGGATTACAAATGTTGGTCAGCACCTTACCAGGCATACTCCAGGTTGGACATCTAGCTGGTATCTACTGACTGGCTGTACAAGGTGGAGGGGGCCAGGATACACCCGAGAACCCTCTCAGACCATAGCCCAGTGAGTCTGAGAATATGGCCCACACAGGGCATGGGAAACTCTTCCTGGAGGCTCAATGTCTCCCTTCTGAATAAGGAGGAATACAAGGAGTTAGTGAAAGAGATGGTAAGGGAATAAACACTCTGTAACCTGACCCAGGACACCAGCTCAGCAACATGGTAGGATTGCCTTAAGGCAGTAATCACTGGTAAGACCATCAGCTACACCTTCAAACTCAAAAAGCTAATCAAAAGGAAATTTTGGAGCTAGAGTCCAAGCTGTTTGATTTGGAGGCAGTGCACAAAATTGTCCTGAATCAAGAGGTAAAGGCTCAACTGGACAATACCAGGCAACAGCTGAACAAACTCTTCGATGATAGAATAGAGGGACAGCTGAGATATTCTCAGCAGTAGTTTTATGAGGCCAGTTACAGGGCTGGCAGACTGCTGGCATGGCAACTCAGGAAGGAGGCCTCCAGTAGAAGGGTACTGAGGCCGAGGTCTGGCTTGGGAAAGGATCAATACATCACCGACCTGGAGCAGATCATAGAGAAATTCAGAGAGTTCAATGAACAACTCTACCTTCTGGGACCGATAGAGGGCCACCAGTGAAAGCTGGATGCCTTCTTCGAAAGGGTAAAACTTAACAGACTCTCTCAAGAGGAGAGGGACAGCTTAGATTCCCCCACCACAGATTTGGAGGTTCTCATCATTATCAGTGACCTGAAATCTGGGAAGGCACCTGGCCCTGATGGGATAGCCTCAGAGTTGTATAAGACCGTGAAGGAGAAACTGGCCCCACTGCTCGGGCGGATGTATAGGGAAATCCAGGGAGAAGAAGGAGCCCCCAAGTTGGCAATATGCCCAGATCTCAGTGATTCACAAGCAGGGGAAATACCCCACAGTCTGTGGCTCATATAGGTCTGTTTCACCATTCAATGTAGACTAGAAGGTGTACACCACCATTCTGGCCCACAGACTGCAGGGCTGTGTGGGTTCTTTGGCCCCCCCAGATGAAACAGGCTTCATTAATGGAAGGCTGATACAAGACAACATTAGGAGACTTCTCAATCTGATCACCTGTCAACAGAACACTAAAGAACCTACAGTGGCAGTATTTCTGGATGCTGAAAAGGCCTTTGACCGGGTGGACTGGAGATTCCTCCACAGGACCCTCGTGGAGATTGGGTTGGGCCCCAAGTTCAGGGATGGTGTGGGGTCTCTGTACACTTCACCGCAGGTGACGGTGAGGGTTAACGGGTATATGACAGAGAGATTTTCACTGTCTAGGTAGACAAGGCAGGGGTGCCTGCTCTCCCCACTACTATTTGCCCTCTGTATTGAACCCCTGGCAGTGGCAGTCAGGGAGAATGAGAAAATCCAATGTTTAAGGGTGGGAAATAGAGATCACAAGACACCTCTATATGTGGATGATTCCTGTTTTTCCTGATGTCCCCTGACAAATCACTCCCAGCCCTGAGAGAAAAATCCAGGAATATGGACTGATCTCAGGCTACAAGATTAATATGGAAAAGTCAGAAGCCATTAAATTTGGGGAACATTCTCGTGAGACGATGCAAGATTTTCCTTTAAGTGGGCTACAGCTAACACCGTAAGATATTTAGGGTTCAAGATATTACCTCAAAGGGTGGCTCTATTCCACCTTAATTATGGTAAGCTGTGGGCGGAGCTCTGGGCAGACCAGAACACGTGGGAAATTACCCTATCATTGGGAGGGAGGATAGACACAATCAAGATAAAAGTCCTCCCCCAATTCCCATTTCTGTTCCATGCTTTGCCGATCAATGTCCCGGACTTCTTCCTGAAACAAGTCAACTCTGCCTTGCTGGCTTTTATATGGCAGAATGGTAGAAGATGAATCAGCCAGATGCTCCTCTCCTAGCCAAGGGGCAGAGGGGGCCTGGCCATGCCAGACTTTAGACTCTACTACATGGCGGCTCAGTTGGTCCCAGTAATTACTTGGGTCAAACAAAAGTGCAAGTCTGGTTGGCAAGAAATAGAAGCCCAACAGACTCAGCTAATCACCCTCACCTCCCTACCTCACATGCCGCTTACCCCAGAGGTCTGGCAGTCCCTGAAAAAACCCTTGATGAAATACACTTTGAGTATACTGGAGAAAGCCAGGAAGCAGCAGTTGCAGACCCCGGAGGGAGTGGCATCACTTACCATGATTATCGGGGATCCTGGCTTCTTCCCTACCCCCCCAGTATGAACCCTCATTTCCGCAAATGGAACACGCAGACCTTGGTCAGGTTGCAGAGTCTGATACAGGGGCATTCGGTGTGCTCCTTCACATCTTTACAAGGCAGGTATGCCTTAACCAGGGCTGACTTCCACAGGTTTTTGCAGTCCAGGCACTATCTCATATCCAATCACCTGATCTCGAAAATTAATAGAGATTTTATAGCTCTAGAAAACTTCCTGTATTGGTCAGTGTGATTGGCCGGGAAGAGAAAGATGTTCTTGGGGGCATATAATACCCTTCAAGAAACTTATTGCACCCAGTTTGAGAGCCTAAGAAGGAGAAGGGAGGAGGAGGAGGCAGGCGCTCCTGTCCCAGAGAAGTGCTGGAAGCTGGCTTGGGAGAAGGGATGAGAACCATGGCATCTCCAGTGTGGTGGGAGTTCCACTGGAAATGTCAGACTAGGTTCTTCCACACTGCTTCCATCACAAGACACTTCCCGGGTTCAGAGTTGTGCTGGCAGGGCTGTGGATAGACTGAACCAATTTCCACATATTCTGGTCATGCCCTGTGCTGGTGCCATTTTGACTGCCATCCACCAGGGCCCTAAACAATCTGTGGGATACACAAATACATTTTAATTTCAACACATTGACCCTGGGCTTAGAGTTCCAGAAGTGGGTAACAGTAGGCAATAAGCTTCTTCAGGATTCTGTGCTTAGCAGCACAGAATAAATAATGGCAGGCTGGCTAAGGGCTTTCCTCCTCCCTCAGTAGACTCTAGGAGGTGCAGAGGAGACCATAAGAAGCATGAAAACTGATGGTGAAGCTTAGGCTCACCACAGACAAACTAATAGAGTAATGGAGTGGGTGGGTGAGAACTGGAAGCCTGACACCAGGGGCCGATTCAGCTGATAACTACATGTAACAGGAGCACAGCACAGCTAAGCACAGTCTGTAAACAAAGGGGATAAGGCATTTAATAGGTACTATTAGTGAAAAAAGAAAAAAGTGGGGTATTGTCAGACTCAAAGGGGAGAAGGGAGAGTGTAAGGAGGGGGATCTGGACAAGGCAGAAATATTGAACAAATACTTCTGCTTAGTATTCACTGAGGAGGGGGCAGATCAAGGACCACAGTTGGGGTGCAGAGGCAATAGGAGTGGAGAAGTGAACACCAGATCATTCACAGTGGTGAGAGTTCTGGAAGAACTCATAAAACTGAAGGTGAATAAGGTCATGGGGCCAGACGGCATCCACCCGAGGATATTAAAGAGCTGCGAAGAAACTAACAGCACCTCTCGCGGCCCTGTTCACAGAGTTACTCAACACGGTGTTGTTCCAGGGGACTGGAGGAGGGCATGTAGTCCCACTGCACAAAAGTGGCAGTAGGGAGGAGGTGGTGAACTACAGGCCAGTCAGTCTCACCTCAGTGATGGGATAGATCATGAAGACACTGCTGAAATAAAGGACAGTAGCACATTTGGAAACCAGTGGTGTGCAGGATCTGAGGCAACATGGATTCACAGCAGGAAGGTCATGTCAAACGAACCTAATAGTTTGTTTTTTTTATTGGGTGACAAGGGATCTTAATCAGGGAGGGGCAGTAGATGTCGCCTACCTGGATTTCAGCAAAGCCTTCGACACTGTGCCACATAAAAGACTGATTAACAAGATGAGTAGTCTGGGCATGGGAGACAAGGTGGTGAACTGGGTTGGGAAACTAATTAACAGAGAGGAGACAGAGGGTGGTGGTAAATGGGTTACAATCTGGGGAGAGGGGTGACCAGTGGGTTCCTCAGGGATCACTATTAGGATCAGTCTTGTTCAATGTCTTTGTTAGTGACATTGCAGAGGGCTGGAAGGAAAGGTCTGCCTGTTTGCAGATGACACCAAGATCTGCAACAGGGTGGATACTCCAGAAGGGTACAGAAAATGAAGAGGACCTGAGAAGCTTGAAAGATGGTCAGAGATGTGACAACTGAGGTTTAATGTAAAAATGCAAAATAATGCACCTGGTAGAGGGAACCCTGGAGAGCATCAGGGTTCCAGCTCAGTAATTTATAGTACATTAAACTCAGCGCAAGTATTCTCATCGTTTACTTTTAAACACGGTTACTTATTCACACATAATCTTCAGTCACTGTCCTTTTGAATTACTGTGTACTTTCGTAATCTATTATTAAAATCTGAATCAACGAATCAATGTTCACCATATTCTGCTATAAATAATGATCCAATGGAGAGCTCAGCACCTATGTACCATGCCTCTGCATTTTGTTCTGAGCATCAGGGGGCAGCCGCTCCTCAGTCATGATGGGTATCTATACAGGAAAGAGAGAAAATATGGGCTGAAGGAATACTGGAAATGCATCCAGTATAATGCATTTCGATGTTCTCTTTCTCTCGTTCTATTTGTGCTGTTCAGGAAGATACACTGTATTTGTCTTGCGATCTAATATGCTATGCACTTACGCTTTTTACGCTGTATTGGTTACACTCAGGTTTAGATTAAGAGGGGGCAATGGGCAATGCCCCAGGCCCCCACCATGGGGTGCACCTGAGAAACGCCAGACTTACGTGGTAATATAGGGAAAAGCAAGTTGCTATTTAAAAAGTGGCTGCTGCTGCTTTAAAGGATCGGCCGGGCGGCCCCTGCTGTTCCTGTTTTTTGCCAGCAGTGTCGCCTGATTAGACCCAATGGAACGGGGGACTCATGATATGCAGGCCAACTAGCAGAGAAGTCATGTGGTGTGTGTCGCCTGACTGCGTGATGTAGTTAGTGGTATATGCACGCATTCACGCAGAAGTTTGGGGAGATAGAGCTGAGCAGACGGGTTGGGTTCATGAAGAGGTTCCCAGGCTAATCTGTTCAGATTCAGACAGTTTTCAAAAATAAAACAAAACTTAAGCTACTTGGCGGCGAGAAAGCGGTACAGAAGTACTACTGAGACTAGTGAGGAGAGGAGACAAAAACCAAAAACTAAACAAATCAGTGATCACCACACGACAGGTACTTACTGTCTGAGGTACACAGTGTCAGAATTGAAAACTCGAGCCGCCCGAGGCCGAGCTGGAGTCGGGACGAGTCAAGCTTATTGCCTGGATTGGATGGAAGGTCCTTCCTTCTCTCGCTTAATGATTTTATTTTTTAATTGAATCGCCCTCGTGTCCCGGTCCTGAATGAATCTTTCTTATTCTGGGGTGGGGGCTGGGAGGGGGTAGCCAGCCGGTAGGTAGAAAGAAGTTAGATGAACTGGTCTGGTCTGGCTGCATGGATGTTTTTCATGTTAAATTAAGTATTTGGAAGTTGTGAATTAATTAATTTCCTGACCTGTCCTCCGATACTTCCACACTCGCCTCCGACCTCCAGTTCTTCTCGTCACGCCTCCCTCTCTCTACTTCTCTGAGATGACGGTCAAGTCGAGTGGACACTAGTACTTCCTCTCTCTTGTCTGAGTCCCTCCCCACCTCCCGTAGTCCCTAGTACTCTTTTGTTTGATCTGACTCCCGCCCCGCTTGAGTCTGACGGCAGTTGAAAAAAAAATATGGTCGTCCTGGTGGTCTGCAGTGTCTCGAATTGGCTCCAGATGCAATGCGGCAATGCTGGTAGGCAGGCAGCCAGATCCAGTCCCTGCGCCCCCCCAATCCCTCTCCTGCACAATCCTCCGGGCTCCGGGACAGACTTGTACCAGTATTGGTAAGCCATTGTTGTCTCTGAGTCTGAGCATTATATACCTCATGTTTGAATGTGTGCTCTAGGGAGGAACTCAGGAGGGGGGTCATTCTCCAGAGGGGATGCAGCTGAGGAAGGGGGAGAAAGTCGGGAGGGGCAGAATTAAGTATTGGAACCCTGGGGATGCAACTCTGAGGGATGGAGGTGGGGTGCAACTGTGGTCATGGAAAAAAATAGAAGTCATCAGGCTTGAACCTAGGTCTGCAGGAGGGGATCCATAAACAGCTCTTGCCTCTTCTAACCTCTAGGCTATGCTGACAGCATGGCCAAGCACCCCACACTCACATTCTTAAACAAGATGCCATCAGTGAAAAGAGCTACCTGGTTATCACTGAAACTATTTTTGACAGCACGCCTTCACCGGAGCTATTATTATGACACCCTGTTAATGGTATACCATCATGTTATATACAAATTAAAAGCCTTTAAATGCTTAAGAACTACTTACCTCGAGTAACCTTGGGGTAGGTACTCACTTACTGGCTACTATACCACACAAAAGACTGAACACATTTTCTAATTATAACACAAAAGTAGAGACACACTGTCTAATATGTTAAACTTTATTATCGCGATGCCAAAACCTGACACGCTTTTGGATGACCTTTGAGAAAGGATGTAATTTTCATCCCAAACGGCTAGGTTTTTGGCATGTGTTAATAAAAGTTTAACTTATATTTAGACTGGTGCCCTTGTTATTAGAGGTGTGTGTCTCACTTTTTGTGTTTTGATAAATGAACTGGTATTGTAGCACCACGCCCTCGTGCTTACTCTAAGTTTGTTTTTGGACATTTCTAGTCTCCTATGTACCTATAGTTCTACTAGATAGGGTCTCACCAACTGTCTGTACAGGGGATAACAACTTCCTGTTTTCTGCTGGTGTTGCCTCACATCCCAGTATCCCCCAAGCCCTACCTACCGCCTTCTCACATTGCTTGCGCCAACCTTTGGATCATCTGATATGATTACCCCCAGGTCCCTTTCCATTTTTGTTGTTGTTCCTACCTCCCCCTCCACTGTGTAATCTTCCCTTGGGTTTTTGTTTCCCTGGTGCATTATTTTGCACTTTGCATTGAATCTAAGCTGCCTTACTTCTGACCATTCCTCCAACCTTGCCAAGCCCCTTCTCATCCTTTCCACGCCTTCTGTGATCAACCCTGTTGCAGATCTTTGTGTCATCTGCAAAGAGGCATACTTTTCCTTCCAGTCCCTCTGCAATGTCACTTATAAAGACATTAAAAAGGACTGGACCCAGTACTGAACCCTGCGGTACCCCACTAGTAACCCCTCTTTCTTCAGAGTGGACTCCATTTGCAATTGCCTTCTGTGGTCCTGTTGTCCAGCCAATGTTTTACCCAGGCTACCACCCTGGGACCCACTCCCATGCTAGTTAATTTAACTATTATTATTTTATATCATATTTTATTATTATATTTATATTATTTAGCTATTGTCCAACAGCTCCAGGCACTGACAGGCAGCCATCCAGGCTTGCATCCCACCTCCCACTACTTCTCCCAGAGTCCCTCCCTGCACAATCCAGCAGCCCCTGCTGCCCCACACACCTGACTGTGAGCCCATCTCTTGCTCTTGTTGGAACATGTGAGAGCGGGGCCAGGCCGCATCTGGTTGAGTGAGTCTGTTGTTGTGATGATCATGAATGCCAGTGCCCTGCCGCCCTGTACCCACATCAAATTTGTATTCCTCTGACTGCTGTGCTGATAACCTCCCAGTCTCATAACTCATAGGGCAGCTGGGCAGGGCATAGAGGATGGATGAGCAGTGGCAACCCCTAATTTTGAGGGGGTGAGCAATTAACTAGCAAGGCAAGGCTTAATAAAGTTATATTATTTACATAGCAATTGGCAATGGCATGCAAGGCATTAGTGCAGGGCAGTAATGGCATAGAGCAATAAATAAATGAGCAAATAAAAAAAAATAAACGGCACAAGTACAGAAGCACTGTAAGCACAAGCACAAAACTGACACACACACACACCACTGCGCACTGTAATTTCCTTGTTGTTGATGTAATAGAAATGCCCTTCCTTCCTTTTGAGAGTGAATCTACATGAGTTCAAATTCAACTACTTGAGTTTAAGTTGTTTAAATGTATTAAATGGAAACTGTACTTTTATTCCTCAACAACAAATTACAGACAGTATCTAATTTATGATATGTATCTGGTCATCTCTTTTCCTAGACAGGACTAGAAGGTTGTTGAACTTACTATTTAGCCTTCTAGTCCCATCATAAGGAAGGAAGTTATCTTAGTTTACATATCCCATACCAAGATACCATATGTGGCTGATCATGGTACCCCTCACGCTTACCAGGGCAGGGAGGAAGTACTGCAATTAGGCATTTCTTTGTGATGGAGAACGTTGAGTTAAAGGGTTAGTGACCTACCTGCTTAACTTGACAACTGGTGTTACTGTCTCCCAAAGCAAACATGTTCCTTGCCATAATAATGTTGCTTCCCTGTCTAACTACAATGCAGTTACTCATACCCTTGAGCCCTCTGGTGAGAGAGGCTCTTCTCATAGAAACATAGAAATGTAGAAGTTGACGGCAGATAAAGACCGAAAGGCCCATGCAGTCTGCCCATTTCTTTTCTATCTTATAAATGTGCCATCAGCCTTTGCTCTGTCAGTGGCCTATCTATTCATACTCATTTGTATTGCTCCCTTATGCCTATCCCATGCCTGTTTGAAGCCCTGCACTGTATTCATAGCCACCACTTCCTGAGGTAGGCCATTCCATGCATCCACCACCTTTCTGTGAAAAAGAATTTCCTCACATTCCCCTTAATCGCCCCTCTAATCTCATGCTGTGTCCTCTTGTCCTGCTATTTTCTTATATTTAAACATGTTAGGCTCTTCACCTTGTTAATGCCCTTAAGGTGTTTGAATGCCTTGATCATATCACCTCTCTCTCCCTTGCTCAAGGGTATACATATTGAGCTCTGTTAATCTGTCCTCATATGTCTTTTGATGCAGTCCTGCACCATTTTGGTTGCCCTTTTCTGGACTGCCTCAATTTGTTAATGTCCTTGTGAAGGTGTGGCTCCAATACTGCACGCAGTACCCAGATGGGGCTAACCAGTGTCTTGTAAAGAGGATTATTACCTCCCTTTTACGACTTTATACTCCTACTAATACACCCTAACCCCCCAGCCTTACCTACTGCTTTAGAGGTCTGCTTGGATGATTTCAGGTCATCAGTGATGGCATTTACAGTTCAGAGGGCTTTATTTGGCTTCAAGATACAGTATTTATTTTTCTGTTTTTCTATTTTTAGAGCATTTTGCTATCGAGTCTGACTAGTAAAAGAGAAGACCACGGCGCCTGGCCGACTCGAGTAGTTCATTCATTTTCAGGCTGAGAGGAGAGTTTATCAGAGGTAAGTAAGACTGCCTTTTGTTTTCATCATCATTTTGTACTAAAATTTATGGGAATAGTGTATAGTACATATCTGTATGAGAGCTACATCATGGCTTGCAATTTCAAATAAAAGCATGCTTGATACATGCTGTGTGCAACCAATAATACCCAACAGGTGGGCGGTATTGGCTGCACCGCCACCCAGGGGCGTAATGATGCTTGATGCCACAGGCGGAGGGTCTTATAGCCCTGGAAGGGTGGATATAGCCTATACCGCCACCCTGGAGGGTGTTATTGTGCTTAGAAAATTAGGTTATATGTGGATTGAAAAAATAGACTTGCTTGTCTTTGGGTTAAGAGACAGGTGAGCATCGATGGAGTGGCGGTAGCAGACAGCGTATAGCGCCATAGTCTGAAAATGAAAACTGCTGTTGTTGTTTTGGAGATCTTTATTTAGATTGTCATTTTGGTGGTGTCTGCGATGTGTGCATGAGGGTTGGAGCTCACCAGCTCAGTGGCTGTCTTGGTGACTCAGAAAAAATGGTGGTTTTCAGTTTTGATTTCAAAAGTGTGATCAGGATTTCGTAGATAATGGGCAAAATGCCACGTTGTCCATTGTACTGTCAAATCGTGACAGCTCAGGTGTGGACGGGGAGATAATAGAAAGAAAAGTAACTTTGTGAAAACAGGTTCATTTATTTCTTTTCACTGGCTGTGCTTCTGCTTATTTCAGCAGGGATACGCATTAGGCTCATAATTTTATTGGGAGAACGCCTTGTGGACTGTGTGTGGTCTCAGCTCGTTAAGACAAATACAATGGCAGAGATTTGAAAATGAAATGAGGGTGTTTTAGCCAATTAGAGACCAGGTTGGGCAGCAGGACTGTGGTGATGGTCATGGGGTTGGCTGGGCTGATATTTTAATAGATGGGCATCTGTTGTCTGATAGATGCCCAGCTAGAGAAGTCCTCAGCCAATCAGAAGCCTGGAATACTTTTAACCATTTTCTAAGTGGCAGCTTGAGAGGATGAATAATGGTGCTCCACATGTTTCTGATATTTTACTAAAGTAGCTGTGATGAATCTGGTGAAAATGTTGATCTATACTTTTTATGTTGTAGATTGTTACTATTTTCTGACTTGTATGGTAGCCATTTTTCCACAATGTGAGTCTGTTTTAGTATTTTTCCATGTTTGAACAATAAAAGAAGCACTCCTCTCAATATGGCCTGGACCAGGTCTTCATCAATATTATCAGCTGTTTTTGAACATCTATTGTTCCATAAGGTCAGGGAGCACTGCCTGCAACATGATAGTTCATTTTAGACACAACAGAAGTGATATTTAAACAACTGATGGACAAAAACAGCAGAGAATACTGATGAAGTCCTAGTCCCAGCCATATTAAAAAGAGAACTCCTTGTATTATTTCAAACATGGAAAAAAAGTAATAAGGCAGCTTCAAATTATGGAAAGAAGGGTATCATACAAGTCAGGAGGTGAGTGGCAACTAAAATTTCATAAAAAGGATAAGTAAAATTTCACTGGATTATTGCAGTGCTGCTTTAATACTGTACCAAGGATGTCAATTTCATTTTATATGGTAGGAATGACATGGAGAGGAAACATTTAAAACGTCATCCCGTAGTATTTTGGTTCAGGAATGAAAGAAAAGAAAATGTGGCCTTAAAATTTTGGATAGAGACTAACATTATTGTGGCTTCCAACTATGTTGACAGTTAACTGTGTGATTACTAACAATTATTACTGTATGCAGTTCTTTTCAATCCCTGATTTTGTTTCCCAGGTCTGACTGGGACGGTGGAGACAGGTGTGTATAAGATTAAAGAAAATGCCACGAAGGGTTTTGCAATCAGGTGTCTGAAACGTCGCATTGAAAGAGAAGCAAGATAAACTGAATTCGTGTTGGCAAAGACCCTCGACTCAGTCAATTTTCGCGACACGCTTCTGTGTCAGCTGATGTCCTTGTCACCCCAACTAGTTATCCTCAGCAAGTGTGAATGCTACTGTCAACTCTGAAGTTTCACAGGCACATCCTAATGCGGAATCTGATTTAGAACATTTTGAAGACAATACTGTGGTTGTCCACCAGTGTCCTTTGACTGCCACTTCCACAAATGAAAATGATGACATGTTTTTGGACAGAAGGAGCCTATCAGTGATTCATCACACTCAGTACATGATGAATGTGAATGTCGATCAACTGATCCCATGGAGTGGTTCCCCTATCGCCCGCCACAGTGGACTTCTGGATTGAGAAAGGACCAGACAGTTGCCAGAATAAGACTGACTCTGACAGTTACATGAAGTCAAAGCGTTATTACAACCCAACACAGAGACAGCCAAAGGGGCATTTCCGCTTCATGAAAAATCACATGTTCTACACTAGGCAGGATTAATGGTGAGATGCATCTGAGGAAATGGATGCTATATAGTCCTTCAAAAGGATCTCTATACTGTTTCTTCTGCACGCTGATGACAAGTCAGAAGGATCAGTTTTCGTAAGTTGACGGTTTTAATGACTGGAAAAAGCTGACGAGAGAATCTGCATGCATGAAGAAAGTGACGGCACAGAGATTGCATTCTCAGCATTTGCAACCATCGCAAAGAATATTGCCATGTTGGACCGTAGTTTGGAGAAACAGTGTCAGGAGAGAAGCAGTATTGGCGCGATGTATTATGTCGGGTAGTGGCTGTTGTTACTCTTCTGGCTGAGAGAGGCCTGGCCTTCCAAGGAGATGATGAGATAATTGATCAAAACATAATGGCAACTTCCTTGGTTGCATAGAATAGATAGCAAGTTTGATCCCTTTCTGGCCACACATATAGAAAACTTTGGTAGTTGGTCGAGGACAGCCTGCTTACCTGTCCTCAACTATATTTGAAGAATTCATTCAAATCATGGCGAACCATGTTAGAGGCACTATTGTTAGAGAAATCGCAATGGCCAAGTATTTCTCAGTATCTGTTGATTCAACGCCTGATTTAACTCACATTGATCAGCCGACTGTGATTGCTCGGTATGTGTTAAATGGTGTTCCAGTTGAGCGCTTCTTGACTTTCCTGCAAATCAGCAGTCATATGGCTGAAGACCTAGCAAATACTCTGCTAGACTACTTGAAGACTGAAGCCATTGACTTCATGGATTGTCCGTGGCCAGTCTTACGACAATGCAAACAACATGGCTGGACGATACTTGGCATGCAAGCACGACTCAGACAAGTGAACCTCTAGCAATATTTGTACCTTGCGCTGCCCATTCTCTGAACCTAGTTGGTTCTAATTCTGTTGATTGCTGTGTCGAGGCAGTCAGCTTCTTTGGCTTTCTGCAGAAAGTATACACTTTCTCTGCGCTACACACCGCTGGTCAGTGTTGATGAAACACTTAAAGGAGAAGGTGGTGATTGACACTGAAGTCATTGTCTGACACACGGTGGTCTGCAGGTGCTGATGCAACCAAGGCACTCTTTGACAGCTATGCCGACATCAAAGCTGCTCTAGAGGAAATCGCTGATGATGAACATCAGAATGGCACCTCAAGACATGAGGCAGACTCGTTGTCCCAAACAATGGAGTTAGTCGAAACAGCATTTCTTTGTGATCTGTGGAATACCATTCTTGTCAGATTTAATGCGACGAGCAAATCTTGGCAACATAGCAAAATTGATCTTAAATCAGCTGTTGAATTACTGACATCTCTCGAAAGCTTTGTCAACACATTACGTGATAGTTTCGATAAATTTGAAATGTGAGCACAAGAATTATCTGGCTCCTCTAATTACAGAACTGATCACTCAAGGAAAAGGAAAAGAAACATGCAGTATGACGACGTGCAATCTGAAGGAGTTGTTCTAACTGGCAGAGAGAAATTCGGACTGAGACCTACTTGGTTATAATAGATTGCCTCATTATGGCTTTGAATTACAGGATTTCGAGCTACCAAAGTGTCTATGATCGCTTCAAAGTTATAGTGGACTCTGACATCTTAACTGATGAGGCAATACATCTTGAGGCTCAGAAATTAGCTCAAGAATACCCATCAGACTTGTCTGTTGAGGTCTTCCTGGTGAAATGTCTCAGTTCATCAGCTTTGCAAAGGCAAGAGGTTGTGATTCACCACTATCTCGAGCATCACTACTTCATACTGAAGAACTGCAAGAGACCTTTCCAATCGTTTCTGTCGCTTCAGATGTATCTGTCACTGATGGTGACTAACTGCTCAGGTGAACGCTCATTCAGCAAAATGGCCCTCATTAAAAACAAACTGCGATCTACAATGCGAGATGACCGTCTGAGTGCACTCACTCTTCTAAGTATTGAAAGTGATATTTTATTTATTTATTTATTTATTGAAGAGATTTACCAGGAAGGCATACTGAGCAGAGTACCGCCGATTCCAGATGCGCCTTGGGGTAAGGGGATTACAGGAGTGCAGTAAAAATACAAAAATACAATAATTACTTGACAAATCAGCTTTGATGACATTATTGATACATTTGCAACTGCTAAGTCACGAAATGCCATGTTCTAGTAGCATAAATTGATTTTGTATTGGGGAAATTATGATGACTAGAGAACGGGTGACAAACGCACCAATGTCAGGGTAAGGATCCCATGGCCCTTCCACCAACCAAACAAGGGATTTTCTGAACGCAACTTATTTCTACCTTTTTCTTTCTTGTCCTCCTCCTCCCCCGCCTGGGGTATATTCCTGATAGTTACTAAATGCAGCACATGCCCCTGTGCACTATTCAGTGTAACTGTGCTTGGAGTTGTTCTGCTCATGGGACGTCCTATGCACCTTTTTGGATTGACTACACTAGCTCTTACACAGGGTACATCCCTGTGTTTGCTGGAGAAGCTGGCCCATTTTCTTGATGAAATTGTTTCTTATTGACTATGTCAGACTGTCTTGATTGGTATGCCCCTTTTATTCTTGTGTAACTGGGCTGTTTGCATACTACCTGTAAGGATGCTGGGGTAGATGAACACATCTCTACTACCTTTAATTGTGTAGTCCAGTCCTGCAAATCCATATTCATCTAGGTTCCCCTTTCTTCTCCCTGATGTACACACTGAGTCTTGTCTTCTTCTGGGGCCTCACCACTTTTTACAGAGGTTGTCCACATTCAGGCCCGGATGGGCCACTATAATATAGGAGAAATACAGAGATTTTTTTTGTTGCCCTAGATATCTTCCATAGGGGCTCCGATGTGGCCAAGTTCTGGCCCTTTCTTCGCACCAGCAGAAGTGATGTGAGGCTTTGACACCAACAGACCCTGGAGTCAGTGCTCTATCCCTATCGTCATCACCTCAGTGGCCAGTGAATCATCTTTACACTTGTCTTTGGCTGCTGAGTACTCTGTACTAGCAATTCTTTAGGCACTCCAAGATGTCACTCAAAAACAAAAACAAAAAAATGGGACCTCTCCTGTGCTCAGAGACTCAATAAACTGTTCTGATAATGGCTATCCTAGCTCAACCCTTAGCTCCTTTAGTACCCTGGGATGTATGCCATCAGGTCCCACTGCCTTGTCCACCCTGAACTTAGCGAGCTCTTGTAGCACCCTTTCTTTGCTAATGGAGTAGTAAACACCTTCCAGACTCAAACCCCCCCCACCAGACCTCCCCAAAGTTTGAACACTGCCCTTATCCTACGCTGTCTCACTTTGCAAATATTATATATATTTGTAGTAATATCCACCGTATGTTTATATATTCATATTCTGAAAGCACATACAAATTTGTACTATCCATATATGTGAATATGGAAACATACAATATATGATTTGAGGCATTGGCATGTACAGTATTTTTCCAGCATAAAGTGTCACTTTTTACAGTAGGAAAAAAAATCAGAAAACGATAAGAAAACCCCCTAAAGTGCACCATTTTCAACCATTTTTTTCAACATTTTCTGGGGGGCATGCCCCCAGACCCGCCTAGATGGGTTGGGGATTTTCACATGTCATAAACACTGCGCACGCATGGGCCCCCCAGAGGTCCAGTGCCCCAGGCCCCCCAGGAGCTTGATCTGGCCCTGGTTACACTGAATTTCATGTGCTTAATTGTTTACGTGTAATTGACATGATACCGAGCTAGAGGTGGGGGGGGAGCTGACTGTCACCAAGAAGGAAAGGGACCTAGGGGTTATCACCTCTGGTTACCTTAAGGTATCAAAGCAGTATACAAAGGCAGCAAAGAGGGCCAGTGGTATGCTGGGGTGCATCGGCAGAGGTATCACTAGCAGGAGGCAGGAGGTGGTGATGCCATTGTATAAAACATTGGTAAAGCCTCACCTGGAGTACTGCATGCAGTTCTGGAGACCACACCTGCGCAAGGACATAGATAAGGTGGAGACTATCCAGAGAAGGGAAACAAAGATGGTGCAGGGCTTACACCACAAAACATATGAGAAGAGACTAAAGGACCTCAATATATACTCACTGGAGGAGAAGAGACAACGGGGGCATATATTTGAAACTTTCAAGTACCTTATGGGCATACACAAGGTGCAGGTGAGGGAGCTTTTCCTATGTAGAAATAATACTGGAACAAGGAGGCACAATTTGAAATTGGAGGGAGGTAGATTAAGAGGTAATGTGAGAAAGTTTTTCTACACAGAAAGGGTAGTTAACACATGGAATAGTCTGCCATAGGAGGTAGTGGGGGCAAGAGCAGCGGAGGGGTTTAAGCATGCTTGGGACAGGTACAAGAGAAGCCTGAGAAGGGAGGGAGTGATGGCAAGCCATTGATCACATAGGATCAGTGGCCACATACAATGTATAGGGCCTACTGGGAGATTGGATGGGCCTAGCGGTCCTTATCTGCCAACAATTTCTATGTCTATGTTTCTATGTAATAGTCTAGAGTAATGAAAGCAAGGAATAGGGCATAGTGCAGAGGCCAACAGCACAACCTTTTTCTTTCATGGTGTGTAACAAGAGGCAATTCCTCCCCCCCATCTCCTCCATCTTGACCACAGAGATACCCTCCCCAGTAAGGAGCTGGGTGCATGGGCTAGAAGCACAGTCTCCTCGATCTGACTCAGCTGAGTCATGTTTAAGGTTATAAGTTCTTGAAAGGTTATATATTTAGAAAGAAGGGAGTAATTTTTGGAATTACCAGCCGTCCCTAACTATAGTGGGGGCATGATGAATGTCAGTAAGTCTAGGGTGAATAAAAGAGAGGGCTGTTAAAGATAAGGGCACAGTATGATATATTAAAGAATACATGTTGGCTTTTACCCATTACAAACATGTAAACTGTTCTTTTACCTGCCTTTGCAATGTGCTTATGTGCTCTTGATGCTGTATCTTTCTTTTATTCCATCAATAAACCTGAGTTAAAAAATTCAGACTGTTGGACATTTGAATCAAAATATGGTCCCCTTTAAAGCAGATATTGCCTCTCAGCTGCCTTATCCTGGGTAATTACAATCTAACAATGTGTCAAAGCAGGACACCACTGAAAATAAGATACTGCAGCTCATCTGTTGTATCCTGGGTAATATGTAGTAAAATGTCTACAGTAAGACCCCGAGAACAGCAATACCATCGGTGAACATTCGCACTGACAAATATTTGCTTTTTTGCCATAAAGGTTTTTCTAACACAAGCTAGGCAGGCAGCTATCAACCGTGTCCCACACCCCTGACCATCACCTATCTCCCTGACCACCAGAGATTCCCCACAGATTGCCCCAGTGGTGTGAGTCAAGAAGGTGAAGGTTCATTCTTCCCCAGCCCCAGTGCAGCCAAATCCAGAGTCCAGCAGCAAGGTAGTGGCGGAGGCTGGAGGAAGTGGCATGGTTTCATGAAGCCTGCCTTAGTCCAATTTCTTTTCAGGATCCTCCCTCCCTGTTGCTGGGGCACATATGCCGACATGTTCATGTAGAGGCTACATGCTCCACAGAAGTCACGCAGCTCCCTCCTTCTGTTCCTTTGCTACTCCTGATCTGTCCTACCACTAGATCTCCACCTGGTGGAAGTCATGTGGCAGAGCTGGCAAGCCTTACTCCCCAGGAGTGCAGTATAGTGGATGCTGAATCATCTCACTGCCCCCATCCCCAGCAACCCAAGATCATTCCCATTCCCAGGTCACTGGCAGGGTGGGCAGTAGCACTGCTGCCATGACACATGGGCCGGCTTGGTCTGTAGTTTTGACTGAGCAGGAGATTTGCCTTATTTTCTTCTTTATTACCTTTTGTCTGTACTCTGTAATTTCGTTATGGAGTATTTTGCCAGTCTCTTTCCATATTAGTTTGAGTTCTTTATATCTTAAAGTAACAGTTCTGTGACACTGCAGAGAGATAATTTGTCACTGTATATATATTTTTTGGGGGTATTAGCTCAATTAATTCATTTTCACCTTTTTGTTTCAGACAGCACTGTTGCCCTCAGAGCTGTTGTCTGCTGCTGTTCAGTTGTACTGTAGGCTTTCTGCAGTTTTGTCATCCGCTCCATAACACAGCACAGCAGTATGTAGCAGCACCACATCTAATTTCTGGGTCTTGAGAAAATTTCAGGAAATGGGAATTAATATAGTGAGATTTTTTGTGCACTACAGTGCTTTATAAGAGGTGCTGTGGTGGAGACTAACAGTCGATAGCAAGAGAATGTATAATAGGAAAATAAGGAAATGAGCATTTAATATATGGTAGCTTCTGAGCACCAATGTGCTTTTCAAACAGGTGTTCTGAAGGGACCCATTCGGGAGTCAGAGTGACACAGTGTAGCCACAGCATATTGCAGTAGAAGAATATATGATTTCTGTAAATGAGAATTTAATATTTGTGCATTTATGTGCACTGAGTCCTCTATGATTATAACAGGTTGTGTGGTGGAAGACTGTCACAGTTCAGCACCATATATAAATTCTAAGATTTGAAAACAACTAAGGAACTAGAACATTGTTGTATACTGCGCTTTTCACACACGCTTGTATATCACAGTGTTTACAACAAAAACAGTACTGAGAAAAGAGAGCGACAGTGTAAGGGCTGCAAAATTACGTAAAGAGAGAGCATTTCAGAGGAAATCAGAAATCTTACAGTTTTATTTTTTCTAGAGGTGAAGAGCTGCTTTAAATAGAATAATGAAGAGACCGCTAAGGCACACCAGTAAGGGAGAAGATAGCAGAAAGATAGCAGCAATTGCAGAAATCAGGATTCAGGAAAGAGTAAGACAGAAAATCAGACTTTTTTTTTCTGCCAAGCTTTTTCTCCTTCTGGTCTCATCAGGCAGTGCACCCCCAGCCCTGTCACCAACGTTCTCCCGGGCATACTGATTATCCTCCACTACCAAGGACCCTAACATGGTTAGTGTCCATCCGTGTGAGTTGCATGAGAGCCTGTGGGGCCTCCGATGGCACTATAGGAGGGCTCTAGGGCAGAATTGATGAGCCAAGTGATCCTTCTCTGAGGACAACATCTATGTTTCTGCTGGCATGGATGGCTAGCATTTTCTTTCTTCCCAATAGGGTTCTCCCCTGCGGTGCTGGTATGCTGTGATGTGGTCATGCATGTGTGCAGCAGTGGTGCGCATGCATGACAGGCATCTGGCAGTGACCCTTCCCTTCTGGTGGTTTGCACTGTGCTGTCAACTGGTCTCCACCACCCTGCAGTCATGCAGCGGGAACAGCATCCCCCTCCCTGAGGAAGTAGAGCAGTCCCTGGCCTGCTCAGTCTTTCCTCACCCAGTCAGCCCCCAATAGTCCACACTCATTCCTGAATGTGGGCTGCTGACGTAGCAAGCAGTGATTCTATTACTGTGCTACTAAGATTGCTCAGGAATTCAGACTTTTAATTGTTTTGCATTTTTTTTTTCTGCTAATAGGTAAACAAGAAACAGGTGAGGAGGAGATAGACAAATAAAACAAGGGATGCTGACTGATGATGGCAGAAGGAGTCTGGTAGGACTATGGCCTGGGTGAGACATAGGGCACACCATCACCACAGAGGTCCACCGCTTCTCAAGAATATGCTGGATGGCAAACAGCATCTGGAGTGTAACCTCCCAGTGACACAGCTCTGCTTCTGAGGTCCTCATGTCAACACAGAGTTGCACAACATCAGCTCTTGTGGAAGTGAACAGAGGAGGAGGATCTGAAACTGGGATCTCAGGTGCTGTCTCCCAGTGTCCACTGCAGGTCCCATTCCCAGTCCTCTCTGTGCTATCTTCCAGCAACCAGGCACCTTGTTGTCACTTGCTGTGACATCCCTCCATGGCACAAAAGAACTACTAGACAAAGTGTAGTGAAGTTGCCAGAAATGTCCTAAAATCACAATGCGTTTGCAAAGGCAAAGTTGTTTACTATGCCAGAACCTCCCAGTACATTAAAACTTCATAACATCTCTATGGTAGTCTAGCGGTGTGGTGGAACAGGAGGACCGAGGATCCAAGGGCAGTGAGACTAGATGAGACGGGAGTGCAGAGAGCAGAGAGTGTTAGAGGATGATGCTGTACAATTCAGTAGTTCACCAGCTTGACATCCACAGCTGACAAAGAATAATTAAATAACAAAGAAAAGAGAGATCAAGTGGAAACAGTTTGGATTTGGTGCTCCAAGTCTGAAAAGATATAGAAACTAAGCTATCAACTCAAAACTTTTAACTGAATGCACACAGTAGAAAAAATAAAGTAAGACAATCGGTGATTGAGTCCATTTGTGGTTCTCTGGTTGAACACATTTGAGTAGTTCTTTTTAAGAAAAGAGAGATGCTTGAATTCCAATTTTAATTATTTTTTATTATGAAAATATAAAGATTTTTGGTTACTGCCCCTCCAGCTATTGGTGGCATTTCACCTTAATACCCATTTTAGCAGAGAGAGAGAATGTCCAATCAGGAGACTGAACACTGAGTGTTTTGGTTGTTTTTCACTTTGTCTGTCTTGGTTCAGTGATTTTGATAGATATTTTTAACAGTGAAAACTATCCTTCTGTAAGTCTGAATTAAATGAAAAGGGCATCAGAGGGGGTTTCAGATGTTCAATGACCAACTTTTCTCTGCACTCTAGTCTCAGTTGTTTCTTTTTTTTTAACCAACTAAACATAGGGGAAGTAAGATTTTGTTACTCAGGAAAAGAGAGGAGTCATAGTAACTTTTATTGCTGCTGTATGGGGAGAGGGCACTTTTAGTGCTGCCCACACTTAAACCAAATAGTTGGTTGAGGTTCTAATGCATGGAAGCAGTTAATGATTCACTCATTTTACGTATAAGATTCTGAGCCTTGACTTGATGGGGGTTGCGTAGGTAGCTTAACAGCGACCAGTAACAAAGAAGATAATGAGAAATAAATAAGAAAAGGCATTTCAAACTTGATTAGTTTAATTTTTATATTTTAAAATGTATAAGTTTGTATGATGCCTTTCACGCAAGGTCAGTAACAGCTTAAAACATAATTTGAAAAATGTAGGCCAAATGACTGCAACATGCAGAACCTTCTGAATCTGATGAATTATAGAAGGTTTAGATTTCCTTGGATCTGAATCTTTACTTGAAGATGTATTGTGCTGTGCTTTATTTGGGGACAGCAAAAGGTCACCTAATAGGTACAATATAATGTGAACATATGAACATATGAAATTGACAGCAGAAACAAGTCTGCTCTAATGTGCAGCTCAGTTTAGTTTCCTGAGCTGTCCCCTCCCCTACACCTCTTGGAATCATCCACCTCCACCCAATTACTCCCCTTCGACTTCCCAGTACTGATTCCTCCCATTCTAATTTTTTTTCACCCTGTCCCCCCTCTCCTTGAAAGTGGCCACCGATTTGCTGCAACTACCTCCTCCAGCAACCTGCTCCACCCTTCAGTGAAAAAGTGCCTCACATTTCCTTTGTAAATCATCTCCCACTAGTTTCAGGCTATGCCCCTTGTTGTACCCTCCTTTATTAAATTGAAGATGACCTCCAATCCAACCCTGTTTATGTCCTTAAGTTACTTGAAGGTTTCTATTATGTCCCCCTCCGTTCTCTTCTGTCCTCCAGGAAGTACATGCTGAGCTTCCTCAGCCTCTCCTCATATGTTTTGCACCCCATGCCCTGGATCATTTTGGTTGACCTCTGCTGGACTCCCTCCAGTAGTTTGATATCTTTCTTCAGATAAGGGCACCAGAACTGAACAAAGTATTCCAGGTGTGGTCTCACCAGTGACCTGCATAGTGGCAGAATAACTTCTTCCCTACTAGAGGTGATTCCACCGTGATGCAACAAGCATTTGATTTGCCCTGGCTGCTGCCTTACGGTGGTGTGTAGTGATTGGAGAGTGTTTTATTGAGCTTCTCAATTTGAGCAACTCAATAAAACTGCCCTGTAGTGAGATCAATTGGCAGAAAACAGCACTGATTAGTCTATAGCAAGTGCAGCAGTGAGCTGCAATCTCACAAAGAGGATATATGGATTTATTTGCCAAGCCCTGCTGAGTTGGCCATTTGGCATAGTGGCTTTAGTCACCGTCCATGGCGCTGGTGGGCATTGATTCAGGTCCTGGTGCAGTAGAAATGTTTTTTCTTCGGATTTTCAAATCTTTTCTTTGCACCCCCAAGTTGATAACCCTTTGTTATGGAGTGCAGGGGCATTAAAAAGTGTTTTATTGTTTCTGTTTGGTCAGTTAGTGAGTCTCTGTTTGTGGTGGTTACTGTGACAGTGGATGTGATGTTGACTTGAGGCTGGGTTTTTTGTCGTTCTTTTTGGTCGGCAACTTTAAAAACTCATCCTGATCACATAAAACGCCTTATAGCACTGCACAGAGTGTTTTATGTCACCCCTTTTTTTCACAGAGAGGGTTGTGGATGCATGGAACAGCCTTCCAGAGGAGGTTGTGGAGTCAAAAACAGTGGTGGAATTCAAGCATGCATGGGACAGTCATAAGGCAATTCTAGGGGGTGGGGGTAGGAAGAAGTAGGCTGCTGGTTAACTAGGATCTGCAGCTTATCCATCAGGTAGGGAAATGGGCAGACTGGGTGGGCCAAGCGGTCCTTATCTGCCATCAAATTCTATGTTTCTATGTTTCTTACCAACACTCGAAGATCCTTTTCCTCCTCTGACATAGTCATCTGTTTTCCCACCAGCCAGTAGCTACCCCTCTGGGTTCCTGGCTCCCAGGTGCATGCCCTTGCATTTCTTAGTGCTGAATCCCAACTGCCAGATGCCCAACCATTTCTCTAGCCTAGCCAGATCATCCCTTAATTCTTGTCTCCCTTCACTGTGTCCATCCTCCCACAGAGCTTAGTATTGTCTGCAAATAGCAAATCTACTTTTGACCCTCTGCTATGTCACCAATGAAGATGTTGAACAGCACATGTCTGAGTACTGAGCCCTGAGTGACCCTGCTGGTTACAGGTCTAGGTTTGGATAGTTCTCCTACCACCACTTTCTGGTTCCTGTCCCAGCCAGCTCTTGATCCACTCCAGCAGTTTGTCCCCTGTTCCCAGGCCCCTCAGCTTGCTGATCAGCCTGCCATGTGGCACAGAATCAAATGCCTTGCTGAAGTCCAGGTACAGGACGCTACCGCCTGCCCTCTGTCCGATGACCTTGTAATCCAGTTGAAGAAGTCTATCATGTTTGTTTGATAGGATCTCCCCCTGAAAAACCTATGCTGCCTGTCATGCTGGAGACCATTTACCTCAAGGAAGTACACCAACCTTTAGTGTAGTCTCCATTAACTTGCCTACTATGGAGGTTAGGTTGACCAGCCTGTAGTTGCCAGGCTCTTGTGAAGTGGTGCTACATGTGCTGTCCTCCAGTCCTGCAGCATGCACCCTTTCTCCAGTGAGGTATTAAACATGTCCATCACTGGGTTGCTAGTAACTCCACCAGTCCCTCAGGACTCTTGGTGTACTCAATATGGGCCAGGTGCCTTGTCCACCCACAGTTTCCTTAGTCCCCTTAAAACCCTGTTGACCCCAATCTCCCCATCATATTCCTTCTCACCCCAAGACTCCCTCCATAATTCCTGTGACATATGCCCATCCTCTTCCTAGTGAAGACAGAGTAAAAGTATTCATTTAGTGCCTCTGCATGATCTTTTACCATTTTCTGCCCATCCTTCTTCCCTCTTTATCCTAACAATCCCATCCTTCTGCTTTTTCTCTCTTAATGTATCGGAAGAAGTCCTCCCCCTCCTTAATCCCATGCACCAGTCATAGTTTTTTCACAGCCTTGGCTGTGCGGATCTCATCCCTGCCTCTCAAGTTTTCTCTTTGTATACCTCACTGCCCTCCTCCTCAAGGTATGCTTTGTACCTCAGGAAGGCAGCCTGCTTTTGCCTCACTTTCCCTGCCATCTTCATGCTAAACCAGTTAGAACTCTTGGTTCTGGAGTTCTTTTTACAAGCTTTCATACAAGTGTCTGTGCCCTTGATTAACCTCATCTTAATGATGGACCATTTCTGATCTGCATCCATCTCAGATCGGAGCTTTGCCAGGTGTCCCTCTAGTTTAATACCCATTCTGTCAAAGTCTTCTGTCTTGAAGTCCACCACTCTTATTTTGATCTTGTTTGCTTCTTTCCCCATGTTGATGTAAACCCTCACTTCTACCTCCTGGACATGTTCTCCATCCGATAACGCTAGATCGAGTATGACCTCTTCCCTTGTTGGCTCTTTGACTCACTGTGTCAGGAAACACTCCTGGATAGCATCCAGGAGGACCTGTTACTTGCAACAGGAGGTAGCCAGGGTGCCCTGATCTACTCCAGGTAGACTGAAGTCTCCTATTACAAGGTTCCCTCTCCCCCACCTCCTGATCTGTTCCCCTAGCTCCCTGTCCAACTCTATGCCCTGTGATGGTGGTCTGTACACCACCCCAACTGAATCCTTCTCCCAGTGGTGTTCTGGAGCATTACCCATAGGGGTTCTGCTCTGCCCTCCTCCCTGGTGCACATTATCCCTTCTGTTATGCACACCACTCTACCCCCATCCCCTCTCCTCTGTCCTTCCTGTGCAGTTGTTTTCCCAGGATCTTGAGGCCCCAGTTATGATACTGAATTGCCCATGTCTGTGCAATGGCAGCTATGTCCACCTCCCCTTCTGCCATCCGTGCCTGTAGGTCTGCTGCCTTGTTAGCAAGACTCCTTGCATTCAAGGACACCACCTTCCAGCATGACCCCTTTCCCTCTTTGCTCCTCGACGTTCTTTTGTGTCTCCTCCTCCCTCCTATGACCCTACTATCCCCTACATGTGCCCCCTCCCTTCCTTTTGATTTCCTATTGGTGGAGGACTGAGGCCCTCACATGGTGCAGAGTGCCTCACCCTCTGCTCCCCCATCAGTTTAAATTCAGCTTGTCTGTCAAGTGTCTCTCCAGTTTGTCTTTCAGGACCCTTGTGCCTCCTTACTTAGATGCAGCCTGTCCAGTGCATCCCAGTCTTTGCATTCTAATGTCTTTCCCACCTCCCACCAGCCCATACCCATTTGCCTCACACCATCCCCAAAGCCATGAGATAAATTCTCTATCCTCAGCTTTCTAACAGTACTGGCCCTGAGACTGACAGTACTGCAGAGAAAGCTACTGACCTTCCTACCCCACGGAGATCCTTCCCCAGCTCCTTGAACCTTTCCTGCACCACCTTCACCTCATATCCTGCCAGATCATCGGTGCCTGAAATGTACCACAGTATGTGACTTCCTCTTCCTGCCCCACATACTTTGGTATAATTGCTTCCAGCCTTCCTGCCATCATGCCTGGCATACACTCCACCCCTCCTGTTGCTTTTCCTTGTATGCTTGTTACCCCATCATACTCCTTTCTTTCATTATGGAGTTTCCACTATTACAACCGTCTCCCCATTCCTAACTCTCCTCTCATAATGCCTACCCTGTTGCCCCTTCCTCTCATATTTCCTCCATTTTGATCAACCCCAAGGCATCACTTCTTCCTTGAACCCAGCTTTCCTTCCCATTGCTTACTCCTCCTGCTTAGCCGCCTCTATGGTCTAGTCCCTCCTTTGACCTCACCTCCTGAGACACCTTCTCGCCCATGCAGCTCTCTCTCTCTATCCCCTGCCCATACTTATCTTGTCCTCCCTCCTCCTGGCTCGCCTGCCCCCGTCACTTCTTCTTTTCTTGACCTCTGTCCTTCCCCCATTACTATAGTTGGCCTCTGCCCTCCCTGTTCCTTGATCTCCTCCCTCCTCCTTCCCCCGATCATCCAAACTCTGCAATACTGTGAACCTGTTTGAGGTCTTTTCCCTTTGTCCAAAATGCCTTCTGTTTCTCTGCCCTGCTCTCCCATCCTCCCTCCTTGCCCTGATTCCCTCCTCACATCCACCTGACACCACCTGCCATTTCCCCCCCTCATTCCCCCTTGGTCCCAGTGACAATGGTGTTCCTGGACCCTGTGGCATCCTTCTGTCCTTGATCCATCCACTGTGCTGCCCGACAGCGACATCCCCTTCCATCCTCCATTGCACATCTCCCCAACTGCCCTTCCTCCTTCCCAGCTTCCATCTTAGCCTCTCCATTTCTTCTCTAAGTTGCCCAAGCTGCCTACAGACTAGACATCTCCCTGTACTCCTCCAGTCCACAATATTCCCAGGAAGATGGTGGCTGCACACCGAGTACATCTTACCATCCTCCCATTCCCTTCCTGTATCCTCCATCTACCATTCCTGCCCCACCAACCTTCCTCCATGCTGTCCCTCTGCGACCCCCAGCTATTTGGGTTCCACATCCTCCCTGCACCTATGCTGCCCTAGGCACCCCAACCCCCTATACATTCACTCCCCTACTGCTCTGCCCCAGCATGGCCTGTGGCCTGCTGTTCTCCCTACAGACACCACTTAGTTGCCACACTCCTGCTTCATGGCATTCATGCAAGGGGTCGCTAGGTCCCCCCAGGTAATTTGAGGAAAAGGCAGGTGCCCAATTAACTCACTTCAGTCATGTGGCTCTGCTTCCCCTCCAATGCTGACAGCTGCTCCGGTGCAGTTCTGTCCTCAGCCCTCCCTCTGGCATTCCCCTTCCTACCTCCCAGCCACAGTCCCCACCAAACACTGTTTCAGCTATTTAAAACATCAAACTGCCCACAAAATCTGATCCCACACAGTCCAATAAGAAAGCAAACTCACTTAGCCCAGCGCTTTGTCCCCTGCCTCCCACTGGTGTTCTGCCACGCTCTGAGGCCTATCCCCCATTGATCTGTGCTTAAAAACTACAGGACAGGTAGGTGCCTGATTGGCTCATTTCAGCCACATGGCTCTGCCCCTTCTCCAATGCTGCCGGCTGCTCCAGTGCAGTTCTTTCCTCAGCCCTCACTCTGGCATTCCCCTCCCCACCTCCAAGCTACAGACCCCATCAAAACACTGTTCCAGCTATTTACAACATCAAACTGCCCACAAAATCTGAGCCCATACAGTCAAATAAGAAAGCAAATTCACCTTGACTGTCTCCTTCTGTCCACCTCCCACTGGCGTTACGCCGCCATAACTATGGGAGAAGCCTCTGGACCGACTGTCAAGTGTCATCAGTGAGTGGAAGAAGGACTAGAACCAGAAATAAAATTACATGAGGTCAACTTGGGTGTGCTGTGGCAGTTTTAAGCCAGTGGCACTGAGGCATATAAAGAAGGAAAACTGGCAAAAAGCAGGACAACCAGGATGCTAAAAGTTGATGAGTATATTGACTCAGCATTGATGGTGTTTTATCTAAAATCTGCATAAACCATATTGTACCATGATTTATATTGAACAATTAACAGCAACTTTTGGAGGATCTTCACAGATTTGAGTTTCCTTATGTTTCAAATGGTATAATCGTGGAAACTGCAAATTGCTCTGTAATTTTAAGCTCTGGCAGTAGACAGCTACTAGGTTTTAACTTTTTGGGAGAAAGTCTTCTATTACTAGATAATTTGAAGTATAACAGCAAATTGTGAGAAATGCTACATTCATTTTCTATATCTTTGAGAGTGGAGAAAATAGCACAAGATTGGTCAATGGGTTTATTAATTATTGCTTATAAAACTAAACATGTGTGCATGTGTGCAGGCGATGCATGTGTGTGTGTTTTAATGTATTAGTTCTTTTCAAAATGACTATCCAGAATCTCCCCCGAAATAGAAATATTTTATCAACTTAGTATCTAACTCCTGGAGATATCCGGGAGGGGGACAAAACAAAATATAATTTGAAATGCTATTAAAAAGGCCAGAGGTGGAGAAATAATTGGTTAATCCAAATAGGGCATCATAATGGATTTGTAAATATTCAATTCATAAGAATAAAAGAAATTAGAAGATGACAAAAGAAACTGTTTGTTCACAAAACACTGAGTCTAATGAAACATCATTGTTTGATGTATCTTTAGAAGAATGTCTGAAGGAGAGATGGTGGTGTGTTGTACAAGCATAGAAGTAACACTAAAGGAGATTATAGCACAAGAGATTAGGCCACAACCAATACACAGTCATTTGAATGATCATGGAAAAGAGGAGTAGACTGAAGAGGATCGAAATTGGTCTTTTTAGTAGATAATAAAGTTAAAGAATGCCATATACAGTATACTGTAAACACATAGTTTAATATTAAAGGCTAGTTCTAAAGCAACACCACCATCTTGTGGTCAATCTGGTATATTGCATTGAAATTCATAATGCTAAATCTAATAGATTTGGATGGCAATTGATATACAGAAATCTTCAGAGCGTTGACTCCCCCTGAAAACATATAAGATTCACTAGGAGCTACTTATGTGGTCATAGGGTGGGGTAGTAACTTGTCAAAATGGCCAGAATTGGACAAATTATGACCAAAAGAAAAAGAACTGTAAGAAAAACCCAAGTCTGCATGATTGTACAGTATACATGTTTTCATAGATACATAGAATTTGTCGGCAGAAAAGACCTGTAGGCTTATCTAGTTTGCCCTATTTTTCATTGCCTATTACTCCACCCTGCACCTTATTTGGTCACCGGTGTCCCTTCATCCTCACTCTCTACTTATTATGCCCATATGCCTATGCCATGCATGCTTCAAGCTCCCCACAGTTTTCACCCCCGCCACCCCTACTGGCAGGCAATTCCAGTTGTCCACTACCCATTCCATGAAGAAGTATTTCCTCACATCCCTTTTAAATTCCCCCCACCCAGTATCATTGCATGTCCCCATGTAAAGTGCTCCTCCTCCTTCTCCTCTAAAAGAAAGAAATTCCCCTCCAGCACCCTGTTCACCCTGTGAGGTACTAAGGTCTAAATCATGTCCCCTCTTGCTCTCCTTTCCTCTAGGGAGTATGTGCTGTGCTCCTGCAGCCTTTCGTTGCATGGCTTCTCGTGCAACCCCAGCACCATTTTGGTAGCCCTCCTCTGGACGGCTTCCTCCCTGTCAATGACTTTGCAGAGGTGTGGACTCCTGAACTGGACACAGTAATCTAGGTGCTGTTTCACTAGTGAGTGATACAGTGGCAACACCACCTCACTTCTTCTAGCAATCTGCCTACCTGTGCACCCTGGCATCCCACTAACCTTACCTACTGCCTTGTTGCGCTGCCTTGCCACCTTGGGATTATCAGATATGATTATACCAAGGTCTCAGACTTGCTTGGTAACTGTAAGTACACCCCCCCCATTGTATACACAGCCCCCATGTTTCCCCACTCCAGTGCATGACTTTGCACTTTTTGGCACTGAAACTCAGCTGCCACACCTAGGCCACTCCTCTAGCCTTCTCAGATCTCTTCGCATTCTCTTCAACCTTCCTGGGTGTCCACCTTGTTATAGATTTTTGTGTCCTCTGCAAAGAGACACACCTTCTCCTCCAGTTCATCAGCAATATCACTTGTGAAGACATTGAAGAGGACAGGACCAGTACTGATTCCTGTGGCACTCTACTGGTCAATCTCCCATCCCCTGAGTGACTGCCATTTACCACTATCCTTCAACCAGTTTGATACTCAGCATACCACCTTCTCCCCAACCCCCAGGTTGATGTGTCTTTATCAACCCCTGTGTGCCACACTGCCAAAGGCCTTATTACTGTCCACATAGGCCACACCCACTACCCTTCCCTGATCCACCTTCCTAGTCAGCCAGTCAAAGAAACCTATGAGTTTTGTTTGACATGACCTCCCCTCGTGACGCCATGTTGCTGGCAGTCCTGCAGCCCATTCTCCTCCAGTTATTCCAACAGCCTCACCTTCAGCAGGGTCTCCATCAATTTCCCCACCACTTATGCTAGACTGACTGGCCTGTAATTGCTAGACTCCTCCCTGCTGCCGCTTTTGTTCAGAGGGACCACATTGGTCTTCCTCCAGTCCTATGAAACTATCCTGTTTCCAATGAAGTGCTAAATAGTGTTGCTAGAGGGGCGGTTAGCACCATACGCAGTTCTTTTAGAAGCCTTAGGTGAGTCCCATCTGGCCCCATTGCCTTGTTCTCCTTTAGGGTTCCCAGTTTGGGACTTAGGTTTTTTTTCTAGTTTTTTTTTTTTTTCTGCTGGTAAAGAAGTGCATCAGGACATTGTGGATCTGCAACATGGGACACTGAGGAACTGAAGAGTACCATTGGTAGGAATGAGGTGGCGTGGCTGCCAGAGAATGGGTGAAGGTGGGGCAGTTAGAAAAGACTGGCTAGAAGGGAATTCTGGTGGCAGGGTTGGCACCCACTGCCAGTCCATTTAAAGCTTGGGTGCCTGGCAGGAGGAGATACCTGCATCAGGGTTAAGTATTAGGGATGGGTGGACCACCCACCTAAAATCAGACCTCTGATCAAATGCAGCCCGTGGACCTGGATCAATAAAAACTCATTGCATAAAAGTACCAAGTCTGGGTCTCAGGCACTTATGGCTAGATGCTCTAAGAAATGTAAAAATTGTATTCCTAGTGTGTCTAGTGCCCCCCATGAGATTTATTTTTTTGTAAGGCATTGCTGCCCCTGGGGCACTCTTTCAGCCAGAAGTTGCCGGGGCACTGCAGGGCATTTACTGGGATGGATCATGTCAGCACACAATCATGTGTGCAGTGTTGGAGAAGACATACTGGGCTTTTGCTTCACACTTTGCAGCCACACTATCATGCCCTGAGAGGGTGAGAAGACTGATCAAAGTCTCTGCAAAACCGCTCAACAATTGCGCCGTGCATGTCTGAATGACAGTCGGTCTCTAGTACAAGAGTGGTCTCCTGGTGCCGAAATTACAGGAGGCAAGGTAAGAACTGAAAAAAATGTGTTCCTTCAGTGTGCAGCTTTCCTACTGACCACCAATAAATAAAACACAGTTTAGAGAAATGGGCTTTATTTGCTACATTTTTTATTAGGATGATCTCAATTGACCACCAATGATGGGTTATTTGCCAGGCTTTATTTTTTTTACAGGTGTCTATGCAGCTTGGTGAGGCGTGGATCTTGTATGATCCGCCATTCTTCTTGTGTTTCAGCTGAGTGTGCTCACTGGGAAAAAAATAAAATGCTTATTAAAAATTCTTTCAAAAATAGCTTGAACTTGAACCAGGCAGGATGGAATTTAAGTAATCTGTTATGTCCCTTGAAATAAGCACAGAAAAATGAAAATGTGAGTTGTAAGGCTCAGCTATGAGCTTCAGAACCTCTTAAACTTGAAGTGTGTAGGGTCTTTGAATGCTTTTCCCAGCATGTTTTGGTGCTCACAAAAACAAATTAAGGGACTGGTGTCAGTCTCAGGGGGTGAGAGGCTTGATGGAAGGCAAAGCACCACTGGTTCAATATCTGTATGTTTATTTTGAGGCCAGCAGGATTGGAAGAAGAGGGTACGTTCACTAGACATCAAGGAATAGGGATGGGGGTTGTTTTTACAATACAGGCAGGCACATGCACTGCAGCAGCTATCTGAGGAAGGGGTTACCATGCCACTGTCACTAGATAACAGGGACTGATTTATGGCTATTGGGTGAACGAGCACTGATTGGGAGGTGTAGCTGGGAACTTTGGTAGCTGGCTGTCTGCTAGGTTCTTCTGTGTTCAGGGATCAATTTTTTTTGGGGGGGGCTCAGTCAGAGGCAGACAGAGAGAAGTATGCTAACTAAAAGAACAAAAGGGCCAAGGGAATAAAAAGAAAAATATAGATAAACCTGGCAGGGAGGTAGGGATAGGGATAGGGAAGGCCAAGGCCAAGACCAACAGACAGAGCTTCAGTGCTCAATCAGTAGTCAGTACCTAACTGAACTTGTATTGTGTCAGTTTTTGTGCTCTGCCACTGTCTCCTGTGCAGAGAAGGAGTTAGTGCACTAATGACAAACTGTAAAATGTCCATTGGATACTACAAGATGGGAATGGGATCCCCCTCTAAGGTCAGACAGGTCAGTTTTACAGTTACACCACTGTGTAGGCAGGGAACAGACCAAGAGAGGTCAACTGCATGACTGTCAAGAATTTAATTGACCAGCACATCAGTGCCATAAGCTCACAGTTTTCATTTCCTGAAACGCTGTTTACAATTCCATGTGTGTGTCATAAATCTTGGTGCGTTTTATGCAATTTTATGACAGATTTTCAGTTTTCCTAAAGTTTTACCAAATGTTCTGATTTAAATCAGGACTAATCAGAACTAATCAGGACTTTGGTCTGGATCCTGATCCTGATAATAAGGGTCAGGACCTTTTCGGGTCCACCCATCCCTACTGAGTGTCTGCGGCTGTCCCATTTAAAGATCAGATTAGCAGAAGGGGGATATCAGTGACAGAGTTGGACATCCACCACTGATGACTTTAAAGATCAGGTGAGCATGGGCAGGGATACCAGCGGTACAGGTGGGCACCCACCTCCTGTCATTTTAAAGATCAGGTGGGTAGCAGGTGATAGTCGAGGGAGGCTGAGCACCACAACTGGTCCATTTTACAAACTGGGTAGATGGGAGTGGGGATACTAGTGGCAGATTGGGCACCCACCACTGGTCATTTTAAACATTGAGTAGGTGGGAAGAGATACCTGCAGTAGTGTTGGACACCCATCACTGTTCCCTCTAAATATCATGTAAGGGGAGATATCAGCAATGGGTTTCGCATCCACTATCAGTCCCTTTAAGTATCAGACAGGGGTAACACCAGCAGCTGGGTAGGGCATCCACCACAGGTACCTTTTAACATCCAGTGTATGGGAAGGGGAATTCCGCAGCTGAGAGTTTAGGTACCCTTAGCTAATTGTGTCAGAATTCAGGTGGACAGGTTTTACCACCAAAGGGATGGGATCCCAGCCACTGGAGTAACTTGGTGGGGTCTGTTGCAAGTGGCAGGAATGAACTAAAGTCAGTATTATGAGAGCCATTTCATGGTTCGAAACTAAGTCCCCCCCACCACACACACACACACACACACACACACACACACACACACAAACTGACATACGGTACATCAGTTTCACAGAAATTCAGTTATGAAAAGAATGTAAAATGTTCTACACATGTGCCAAAATACCAATTTATTTTCTACCTGATTTAAAAATTACAAATGTTTACCATATATCAATGAATTATCCTTGAGTCAAACTCTAATGAACCTGAAACTTTCAGGTTTTAATTCCAGATGTTTCTGTGAGTAAACAAAAGGTCTTTATTTCCAAATTTTAAGGATACATTCATCTGATGTTCTGCTCCTGCAATCCTCAGGATTGTGAGCAGCAGCATCGAGAGAGAGTTGACATCATTGTCCACCTAGGAACAAAAATGACCTGGCTGGGAGGACTCAGAGCATTGCAAAAGAGTTTGTGGAGTTGGAGAGGGCCTTAGACAAGTAGCATGCATGGTAACCTCTCGGAGGTGCTGTTTGTCTATGGCATGGGTGAAGTTAGGTACTCTGTACAATGGGATTGAAAGAATTGTAAAGAAACTGGTGCAGAGCTCATGGTTTTGCCTCAATGGGACTGGGAGTCCACCTGGAGGGGTACAGGCCTATACTGGTGTGATGGTCTGCATTTGTCCGGGATGGGAACAAGAATCCTAGGTGATAGGTTTAAATAGCTTCACTGGCAAGCATTTAAACTAGCCAAGGGAGAGGCACTGAAAGGAGCAGGGAACCCAGCCCCCAAAAAAAAAGGGTAGTTAGTGAGGTAAACACCAAGGTAGAGAAGTCGATAGGGAGCAGGACAGGGTAAATAGAGAAAAAGGCAATAAGGACAGGGATGGGGTTAAAGGGGGTAAGACCATCAAAAAATGGAAGGTGATGAGTACCAATGCTCATAGTCTTGGTAACAAGCTCCCTGAACTAGTGGCCTTTATGGAAGAGGGATACCTGGATATCGTGGCAGTCACAGAAACATGGTTCATAGAGAACCATGACTGGGATGTCAACATACCAGGGTATACAATCTACAAGAGGGACAGGGAGGGTAAAAGAGGAGGAGGAGGAGGAGGAGGAGGAGGAGGAGTAGCTCTCTACGTAAGAGAAGGGATCAAAGCAATGGAACTAAAGGTAAACAGGGAGGAGAGGACGACTGTGTGTCACCCTGAGACAGGAAATGGCACCACAATACGCACAGGGTTATATACAGACCCCATCTCAGGGGGGTGAAATGGTCAAGGAAATGATAGAAGGCATCCTTTGAATGACAGAAAAAGGAGAGATATTGTTGATGGGGGACCTGAATATGACAGATGTTAACTGGAGCACCTTTGCTGCAGCCGCATCCAAGAGCAGGGTCATTCTCGATGCCCTACAGGGGCATGCCTCAGACAGCTAGTGTTGGAACCCACTCGGGAGGGAGCAATCTTAGATCTGGCACTCTCAAACAGGGATGGAGAGAGGATCTCAGATTCAGAAGTGGGTAGCAATCTGGGAACAAGCGACCACCAAACAGTGTGGGTCATGATACTGTAAATACAGCCATAGAGTCAAGCAATACAAAAGCGAGGATACTGGACTTTAGGAGGGCTGACTTTAGCAAAATGGGAGAGTACCTCAGAAAATCACTAGCAAATGGGCAAGAAGAAAGGATGGAGGAACAATGGGGAAAAATCAAAACTGCCATCAGAGAGGCAACAAGCCTTTGTGTGAAGCAAATAAACACATGAAAATGAAGGGAACAAGCACTATGGTTCTCAAAAGAGGTGGCAGGGAAGGTTAGGAAGAAAAAAGATAACATTCAGGAAGTATAAGGAAACACAGAAGGAAGAGAACAGAGAACTGTACCAGTTAATGCAGAAGGAAGTGGGGAAGGCAGTCAGAACAAGAAAAGCCCAAACTGAGGAAAAGATAGCTAACTCAGTTAAGAAGTGGGATAAAACCTTGTATAGGTACATTAGGGAGCGAAGAAAGACCAAGGGAGGGATAGCGAAGCTTAATAAAGGGGAATGGGTGGGCAGAGGGTGACAGCAAAAAAGCAGGGCTATTGAATGAATACTTCTGTTTGATATTCACAAAAGAAGAGGATGGGGAGGTACCGAAACCAATCAATAGAAGCAATCTGAAGGGGGGGGGGTCAATACCAGTCCATTCACAGAAGAAAGGGTCCTGAAAGAACTCCTAAAATTGAAGGTGGACAAAGCAATGGGGCCTGATGGGATTCACCCCAGAATTCTAAAAGAATGAAGAAGAGAACTAGTGACACCACTGACTACCCTCTTTAACAAATCATGGGAGGATGGTGTGGTATCTGAGGACTGGAGGAGGATGGATGTGATTCCCCTTCACAAAAGTGAGAACAAGGCAGAGGCAGGAAACTACAGACCTGTTAGTTTGACCTCAGTGGTAGAGAAAATGATGGAATCACTTCTGAAAGAAAGAACTGCTGAGTATTTAGAGGCCAGCGGGACGCAGGACCCAAGGCAGCATGGATTCACAGTGGGATGGTCATGTCAGACAAGTTTAATAGATTTCTTTGACTGGGTGACCAAAGTAGTAGACCAGGGAGGGGCTGTGGATATGGCCTACCTAGACTTTAGCAAGGCATTTCACACAGCCCCACACAAAAGATTAATAAACAAGTTAGCTAGCCTGGGAGTGGGTCCCAGGGTGGTAGCCTGGGTAAACAAGCTCTGGTGGTCAGAGCCAGCAAGGCTGCATAATGCTATTTTACAGGGATTAGGAGCCATCTACAGGGAAATTGCTTTTATATGAAACCTCAAGCAGCTCAATATTTCTTTTGAACTGCCTGCTAATAACAATATTCCCCTGTGGTTGCTGGCCCTGTTAAAGTTAACACATTCTCTGGTGTCCACAGGTACATCCCACCTTCTGACTGCCAGGCCCGTTAATAAAAAATCATTCCCTGGTGTGCAGTGGATCCATCATTGTCCAATTACCTGCTGTGTTAATAAACAATTCCTTGCTGCAGTATAATGTCAGTCTGGTCCAGTAGTATGGAGGATGAGGCACTGTGTGCCTTGACTCCCATCACGTCCGTGACTCGAGCTCAGCAACATGCTCAGGTTACCAAGGATCGGAGAGAAGACTGAGCATTCATCAGATAGCTGTCCTGTCCCAGGGTGGGAAGGCATGCTGACTCAATCTTTGCTTCCCCAGGTGAAGGCAGTAATCCAAGGGAGGGGAATGTGAAATGGCTACCACCAGGATACCTCCACTTACCTCAGTCACACACTACCACTGGGATGACTGGCTCAGTTCTAGATGTGAGTGACTGGTTGGGAGTGATGGCTCTCCCACCTGGCCCTATCATGGGGGGGCAATCCATGTGGAACTTTAGACTCAGTGGTCTGGGACAGGGAGGTGGCCAGCAGGGGATGTGGGGACAGGGCTGAGAGCCTGCCTGAGTCAACTAGCAAGGCAAAAATGTTTATGGAGGAGGGAAGTGCTGCAGTATTTATGACGTTAACACATATACACAACCCTCCCATAACAGGGGTTATTGTAAATCTACCAAGTTTAGGTAATATGTACAGGATCTCCTACCAGGGTTCTATGGAGCCAGAGGGAAGAGTCTTGAAGGGATGAGGTTTCTTAGACCTGTAGAATAAGGATCCACAGTTCTTAGATGGTTACTAGGAAGAATAAGAAAGGTTAGACATATTGTTATACTTATCTGATGGGGGAAGGAGTTCACATCCTTTGAGACTGTGAAAATAAAGACAAAAAGGTTAACATGGAGTAAATACAGTAGTGGGAACAATAGATAGGCTACAACTACAAAAGGGGTATAGTATACTGTAAAAGGTAAAAATAAATATTGCTTTAGATAGAAAGTTACAGAATTAAATGAAGTAACAGATATAGAGACATGTTTAATTTAGGTAGTGTACTAATATCATTAACTGTTTACCATGAGCATCAAAAACAAAACACAAAACACAGAATAATGAAATGTTCATAACCAAGTTACTCATGTGTTTTCAGCTTGTCTTGCACATTGTTTTTAGTGTATGGTGTATATCACTTTAAGAAATCTGTATGCATGAGATGTACATTTGTATTCCTCAGACCCACCGCTTGAAGAAGGCCCATTGAGGGTTGAAGCACTGGGGCTAGTGGGTGCACACCAGCATATTGCCAGAAACTAAATCTTGCACTGAATCTACACTATGAGCGATGAGTTTTCTTTTCTTTTCTTATTACGAGCTGGCTGCTTTGCTCATGCACCACCTCTTCCAGTGCACACCACTCTACACTACTTAAACTATAGCTACAGCACTGACCACTGATCATCACAGGACTGACGCTTCCACCCCCAACAGTTACAGGACTGTACTCCCCCTCTGAGAGTCACATGATTGAAATCCTCTGCTGTCAGTCACAGCACTGGGCACCCACCCTTGGCAGTCACAGTACAGATCCCTATTCCCAACAGTCACAGCACTACACCCCACCACCATGACAGCACTGCCCTCATACCCTATAAAGTCGCATGGATGACACTCCACAGGCAGTTACAGTAGTAATCCCCATACCAACAGTCATAACACTGTACCTCAGTCACAGCACTGAAGACCACCCCACACAGTCGGACTAACCCCCCACCCTGAACAGTCACTTAGTTTGGCACCTTATACAACCTTCCTGCCGCATGTACACTTCCTGCAAATACTTCAGTCCCTCAAAGTTGTAGAACTGTGCAGAAGCAGACCTCCCAAAAGTCATAGGAATGACTCTCACTCTGACAGTCACATATGTGACACCCTATCCCTGGCAGTTACATATCTGACCCTCTTCCAGATAATCACAAGACTGTACCACAGCTTTGACAGTCACAGTGCTGACACCCTCCACCATCAGCCACAGCAGTGACCACCCTTCAAAAGTTACAGGACTGTACCAGCCAGCACCAGTCACAGGACTGTTCCCCCACCCCCCACGTCCCCACCCCCACAGTCACAGGACTGTACCGACACGCCCTACACAGTCACAAGACTGTAACACCCCCTTCTTCACAGTCATAGGATTGTACCGCCACACTGACAGGACTGTACCATCCCACTAACAGTCACAAGACTGACACCCTCTACCGACAGTCATGACAATGACCACCCACCTCTGGCAGTCGCAGCACTGTTCCACACCCCTGAGAGTCACAACCCTTTCTTACTATTTCCAACAGTCACAGAACTGCCCCCCCCCAAACCTTGTAGTCACAGAAATGACCATACACCCCTGAGAGTACTGATCCCCATCCCCCCATAGTAACAGCATTGGTCAAAGCACTACACCCCACCCCCTTCTTACAGCACTGATTATCCATACCCAACAGTCACAGCACAGCCACCTCACCCCCAAAAGTCACAGGAATGACACACTCTACCATCAGTCACAGCAGTAATTCCCATTCCCTGACAATAACAGCACTGAGCCATGACTCCTAATGGTCAATGCACTGACCACCCATCCACAACAGCCACAGCACTGCCCCCTCACCCTCAACAGTCACAGGACTGAGTCCCACCCCAACAGTCACAGACCTAAACCACCCCTTCAATAGTCACAGAACTAACACCTACCACTGTCAGTTACAGTGGCCACCTGTTCAACAGTCACAGTGCTGATCCTCATCCCCAAAAGTGACAGCACTGACCTCGACCCACAACAGTCACAGCACTACCCACCACCACTGTCAAAGCACTGTCCCTATACATCCGCAACAGTCACAAGGCTGATACCCTCCACAGACAGTCACAGCAGTGACCCACACTTCCAACAGTCATCACACTGCCCCCCACTCCCAAAAGTAATAGCCCTGCCCCCTACCTGGCAGTCATGGCACTAGTCATCCACCCCCTGACAATAACTGCACTGGCTCCCCCCTTGTTAGACCGTTACAGCACTGACACCCCCAACCACAAAAATCACAGTACTGACCCGCAAATTAACATAGCACTGCCTCTGAACCTCCCTCAACAGTCATAGGACTTACCCTCCCTCTTACAGCAATGCACCTGACAGTCACAGCACTGACCACCAACCACTTGCAGTCCCAGCACCGACCACACCTCAGTCATAAAATCTTTAAAAAAATTGTTTTAAGTACTGGCAACCCATTGCAGAGAGTGCTGGGGTCAAAACTGGCACTGACCTGCTAGCCAAATTCTGGTTGATACTGTGTTAGGCTAGTAAGATTTTCCTTTAACTAGCCCTGCAGACTTGTCCTGGAGAGTGTAACCAATAAGTACATCAGCTGGGCTAGTGGAAGAGTCTGTGGGGTTAGTGAATTTCCCCAGTCGCTAGTCCTGCTGGCTAGTGGCTACAAGACTTAACTTAGACCCTTGGAGTGGATCATGCCATCCACAAGATGGCCCTTTAGACATTATTGCCCACTGAGCATCCTGCTAGGAGTCAGAAAACCCACATCCCAGTACCCCTCCCCCAACAACTGGACCACTCTTTCAGTACCAGTTTATTGGGTTCTTATACTTCTTCCTGGACACCCAAAATGACAACAATAGAGATGGGTAGAAGGGACCTCGGTTTAATCCCTCATGTAAGGGAAGCATACCATGACAGTATAGCATTACTCCATATTCTATACTGTGGTGCCAGTGTTTACAGTATGACGGTGAATATCCTAATAATCAGACTGCCCATACTGTATATGTGGTATGTCATACTTATTTCAGTTCTGTACTGCAAATATTAGGTAACCAACAAAAGAAAAAAAGAGACAGCTGCAAGAACTTCACAGTTCTGTTGTATAAGAGACACATAATATATAACGATTCTAAACAGACACAAAGTGGTACAGCACATGGACAACAAGCTCTGTATATTAAACTTTACATTGCATGACTTGTTAAACAGGCTTCTGGAATGTATAAATTCACAGCTGCTTAAGTAAGGGATTTAGACATGTGTACAGCATGATGCTGGCATCGCAGGAAAAAGCCTGGCTTTCTCAGTCCCAGGCCAGAATATCTCCTAGCTCTTCCTGCAGCCACACTTGTAAGACAGAGGCATAGTCATTCTCCGATCATACTGAACCCCTAGGTGGCACTATCCCAAGGGCTACTACCTCTGCCTGCTCGGCTAGTAGCAGGTTAAGGGGCCTGAGTTCTGAAACGGGTGCCTCCACCCAGATGTCAGGGTTGGTAGTGGTCAAGCTAACCTGGGCACAGCCCTCCAGGACACTGTAACCCCCTCTTTCCTTGCTAGTGGCCATAACAATACACAATAATGACTTTCACAATAATGACTTTCACAATACCCCTGATACACCACACAAGTACCCACACTGTTTGCACTTACCACCAGGGCTTTTCTCTGGCTCAGCCCTGGGGACCCCCTGTAAAACAAGGTTATACACAGCAAATAACAGTAGTACAGTACTCTTGCACAAACTGGAACTACAGTCAGGGTAAATGAAAAAAAGAGTTAGATCTGATTTATTTAAGGGACTTGAACAAGGAAGGGGCATAATCAGGTTAATTTGCTTAAAGGCTCTATCAATCAAACAGTTATGCATGCACGTCAGGATCCATAAACCGTCACACACTCTAGGTACCCAGATGGAGAATGGTGGGCTAGCCAGGAACGTTGCAGCTGGTTGGGGCCCTGTGATGGAAGTGTAACCCCCAGGTGGCACTATCCCAAGGGCTACTACTCCTGCCTGCTTGGCTAGTAGCAGGTTAAGGGGCCTAGGTTCAGTGACGAGTGCCTCCATCCAAAGGTCAGGGTTGGTATCAGTCTGACTAACCAGGCCACAGCTCTCTGGGACACTGTGACCACCCCCCTTGTCGCCTGCTAGTGGCCCACACAGTACACAATGTTTAGCTTCCCAATACCCCTGATAGGCTTTACACATACACCTAGATTTAGTACTTACCCCCAGGACTGGTTCCTTTAGCTTGTCTCTGGGGAACCCCTGTAAAACAAGGTGATGCAGGACAAAAAAACTATGCAATACCTTAAACATAAACAAACACTATAGTCACTGTAGATTGCAGAAAAAGAAATAGATCTGATTTATTCAGGGGGGCTATAACAAGGATGGGGGCAAGCATGTTAATTGGCTTAAACACACTATAAATATCACAGTTGTACATGCAGTCAGTGTCCCTATCAGTCACACCCTCTGGGAACCAGGATGGAAAAGGGGGCTAGCAAGGACCGTTGCCTAGGATAGGCCGACATTGCAGCTGGTAGGGGCCCTGTGAGGAAGAAGAATTAACAGGCACACTCTATGATTGTAATCCGGAGCCGGAGGGCTCAGTTCATGGAAACAACACAACAAATTAATCAGATGGCACACTTGTGATTTAAAAGATATGTTGCAGGGAGTTACCCTGTTTACTACTCACGATACCCAAAGCTGAAAACAGGATGGATGATGGTTGTTCAGGACTGCCAGAAGAAGCCGGGTAGGGAGACAAGGCCCTAGTGGCAAGGCCCAACTGCATTCGATAGCAGGCGGATTCAATCTGATGCAAGCTGGGTACAGCTTCCAGCCTTCAACACACAGCTCAGCTTGAGTGGGAAACCAGGTTGCGACCCCCCTCCAGTTCGCAGCACATTTATATGTAACTAAAGACTACTGTACCAGGCAATCGACTCCTCAATCCCGATCACAAAGTCACTGTTTCACCAGGGAGCTCGAAGGTAGCTAAAGTTCTGACAGGCCGATCTCGCTTGGCAAAATCTTCAGTCTTCTTCAGGTTGAGCCTGGTATCCCTCCAGTAGCTTACTTCACAGCACACTGAGCGGATCACTGTCTGACTATTTTTGTTTCTGTCTCTTTCTCTTGGCAAAACAGCAACAGACTGGGTTTCGGGCCTTCCACGGTTCTCCCGCGTGAACTACTGTGCAACACGGCTGCTCAATCATGCGAGCTCTTTCCTATCCAACTTCCAACTCGAATCTGGCTTGCCAGCAGACAGCTCAGGGAATTTCCCTTAGATCCAAAAGGTTCAGTTGGGCAATTTAGCTGTCAATCACAGTAAGAGCTCCCCCTCCTGTTGCAAAAAGGTGCCAACAGTCTAAAACTGCAAATCCCAACTGGTTATCCATACAGTCCCATTTCAGCAGGCTCCATTTTAGAGTCCCCCAGTACTGATTGGTCCAATTTGGCAGTTCGGGACCAAAATGGTGGAGCTAAACTATGCAGACCTTGCTGCAAAGAAAGCAGGTTAGAACAAACACTATATCTTTACCACTCTAAATGTTTATCAGCAATTAGTTACATCTCTTAACAGGGATCCCCTTGCGCCACTAGCGACAGCAGAAACAGAGCGAGGATTCAGCAGCATGGGTGGGATTAGGACATGTGAACATACAGTCCCCCCATTGAGATTAATTATGACTGCAAGCAGGCAGCACTTAAAGAGACAGTACCTGGAGGCTTTAAAGGCGCTCACTAGTAGCAACATCGAAATGGCTTTAGCGCCGAACACCAACCAGGCAGTGAGCAATTTTGGAAGACTTTTCGGGAACCCCCATTTGTAGGGGGGGTTACAGAAGAAAACAACAACATGCACAACACACACTATTTGTCATCCAGAGCCGGAGGGCTCAGTTTGTGAAAAGAAAACAAGAAGACAATCAGATGACACACTTTTAGATTAGGCTGTTGTTGCAGGGAGCTACCCTGATGATTACTCACGATACCCAAGACTGAACACAGGCTGGACGAAAATCAAGACAGCAGGTGGTTAACCTGGAGTGCCAGGAGAAGAAGGGCCCACTCGATTCGCTGAGGCATAGTTCCTGTTCAAGTGTGGAGCAGGGGGCTGATCCCCAGGTAGGTCTCTCTCTGGTGGCTTTCTCTGTGCAGTGGGGTAATCTGGCAGAGCCAGCATGGCATGGCCCAGGCAGAATGGAGATGAATGTGGGTTCAGTCCGATTAGGCTGGATAAAGCTTCCAGCAAGCAGAACACAGTTCACATAGTGGGAAACCAAATCAAGACCCACTTTCAATACACAGCACATTTACATGTAAGGAAATTCTACTGTACCTGGCAAACCACTCTCTGGTCACGGTCGCAAAGTCTCTGCACAAACCGGGGATTCAAAAGCAGCTGGAAATCATGACAGGCCGATCGCATTCAGCAAATCTTCGATCTTCTTCAGGTATGAGCCTGGTAAAAAATCAGTGGTTTACTTCGTTCTCACAAACTTGGATTTAGTCCTAAATAATTCTCTCCTCTCCCTCTCAGGGGCAGCAGGCAGACATGCAGGCCACAACTCAAGCCTTTCCACAGAGACTGTCTTGAGCTGTTGCCTTTTCAGCTCCCAACTTAGATCTGACTCAAACTGCAGCAAGCCTGTGAATTTCCCCAAGATCCAAAAGGTTCAGTTGGCTGATTCATCAGTCAGTCACAACAGGATCTCCCCTTTCAGGTGCAAAAAAGCACCAAAAGCCCAAAACTACAATTCCTATGGATTCTGACTCCAGAAAGCTCCTGTAGTCCAGCTCCATTTTAGATCCCACCAGTACTGATTGGTCCAATTTGGCAGTCCCGGGCCAAAGTGGTGGGGATAAACAAAACAGTCCTTTCTGCAGAGAAGGCAGGTTAGACAAACTACATTATCATTATCACTCTAAATGATTTTCAGCAAATAGTTACATCTTTCAACAGGACTCCCTCTCAGATTACTTATGACTGCAATCCAGGCAGCTCCTAAAGAGGCAGCTTACAGAGGCTATACAGGCACTCTCTGGCAATCGCATTTAAACTGCTAAAACGCAGGACACCAGCCTGGCAGTAAGCATTTAGGTAAGCTCGAGGAAGACTTTTCGGGAACCCCCATTTGTAGGGTTGTTGCACCCTTCCCTGCCTGGAAAAAACTTGGCACCCGCGTATAGTCTGTACCACCATGCATCAGTTAACATAAACTTATTACTTTACTATACATATTCACTACACTTCATGATACTATAGCCATTCTGACAACACATTATGCATATTTCACACAGGTAAATTGAACATTACTATACTGAATCAGATAATAACTTCTTGTGCCTTAAACAATGCAAGAGGGGGCCCTTCCCTATCGGCTAACTTGGAGCTAGAGGGGGCAGGGGTGCCATGGTGAGAGGGAAAGACAAGTAACCTGGAATTGGCTGTCAAGCTCAATCTGGGCAGTGAGCTTGGTGAGACATAAACACCTTTGTGCACCACGTTGAGAGGCAAATCCACTGGCCTCCGGGGAGAATCATGACTGAGGCATACTACTGGCTTGACAGCTCAGCCAGTCTTTCTGAGGGGGACAACAACAGTCTCTGTACTCTCAGCACTGCTCTGGGGACTCTCTTCACTTGTGAGGGGTGCCTCTGCCTGGATGGGAACATCAAAAAACTTGGGGCACTGTCGGCTCCTTGCTCTGCAGACTCTGTTTCTACAATACTTGACTCATTTGCGAAGGCTCAGCCACAATAAGCTTTGAGGCACTGAAGGGGGTGGTCAGCACTCTCATAGTGTTCTTCAAGTTCTGGTATGTCACCAGAAAGACTCAAACCCTCAGCTCCTTCTTCAGGCAAATCATACAGTTCCACAATACACAGAAACATCTTCAGACATGATACTTTGCACCCAGGGTTAGCAATCTCTGGGGGTTCAGCCTCAATCATGACTTGGCCAATAGGTGGCAAGTGGTTACGGTGCATGGTCTTGACAGCTTTGGAGTTGTTCTCCCGGTGCACCTTGTACACAGTTAAATTATCCAACTTTCCGACTACTACATGGGGAAAATGGTGCAACCGATCAGCAATTTTGTGTTTACCATGCAGTCCCAAATTACGTAACAACACACGGTCTCCAGGTTGAAGCTCTTGAGCAAGTACTTTTTTATCATGCCTCTCTTTCTTGGCTAGATTTCTCTTGGCAGCCATTGTCTGGGCCATTTGATAGGCATGGTTCAATTGAGGTTTCAGTTTTTCTACATATTGCAAGTAGTTTTCAGCTCAGACCCCATGTGGAGAGACCCCAATACAGACATCAACTGGCAGCCGGGCATCTCTCCTGAACATGAGGCAGTAGGGGGAAACTCAGTATCATCATTTTTCATGCAATTGTATGGATGTACCAAGGTGTTAATCTGCTGCCTCCATTTATGCTTGTCTTTTGGGTGGGGGATGCCTAGCATGTCTAGAATGGTGTGGTTAAAACGTTCTGGTTGAGGGTCTCCCTGCAGGTGATAGGGGGTGGTTCTTGACTTTCACACCCCCCATAGAGAGAGCACTTCTTTGAATAGTACACTCTCAAAGTCTCTGTCCTGGTCAGAGTGGATCCACTGGGGGGGCACCATAATGGACGAAGAAATTTTCTACTTGCACCTTGGCCATGGTAGATGCCTTTTGATCTTTGGTGGGAAAAGCTTGTGCATACCATACGAAATGATCTGTAACCACTAACACATTGCCAATGCTCCACTGATCAGGTTCTAAACACAAGATGTCTATGCAGACTAGTTCCATGGGGGTGCTGGTAGTAATATTAACAAGGGGAGCAGCCCTCTGAGGCAGGGCTTTTCTTTGCAGGCAGCGACTACAAGTCATGGTGCTCAACATCGGTACCCATTTTGGACCAGTAGAAGCAAGACTGTACCAGGTCAAGGGTTCTGTCAATACGGAGGTGCTCCATGTGATTGTGGAGAGACCTCAGTACCAAATCTTTAAAGGCTGTGGGCAGGACCAATTGTTGCTTGTCTACTTTGCCACTATGATCTACTGTCTCTCTCTACAGCAACTGATTGAGCAAATTCAATCTGGGGCCTTATTTAAACAATAAAGCAGTTCACAAGTCAGTGGAACATAACTTAGACACATCTTTCCCTGCACACAGGGCATCAAGTGCTGGCTGAATCATAGGATCTTGGGATTGAGCCCACTGAATGCTGTCATTGTCAAATTGAGGTAGTGCACTAATAATCCAGAGCAGATAAGTAGCAATAAGCAGCTGGTATGCAGGTGTCAGAAGGGTCAAGCAATCTACTAAACAGTCCACTGTGTCCGCAGACATCTGTTCATCTCTATCAAACTTTTAGCACAATGCTCGAATGTCAGGTTCAGACAGCCTGACCCAATCACTCTTGGAAGTGGGCCTTCGTGATAGGGCGTCAGCATCAATATGGTTCAGGCCTGGTCTGTATTCAACAGCATAATCACAGGTTGATAATGCAGAAAGCCACTGGTGTCCAGTGGCATCTAACTTAGCTGAAGTCTGTACATAGGTCAATGGGTTATTGTCATTCTTCACCAATATCTTTGCCCCATAGAGGTATTCATGAAACTGGTCAACGATGGCCCATTTTAGCGCAAGGAACTCCAACTTATGCACAGGGTAGTTTTGTTCAGACGGGGTCACGCTCCTACTGGTGAAAGCTAATGGTCTCAGGCCATCCTCATGGTCTTGATACAGCACTGCTCCTAGACCCTGAAGATTAGGATCAGTACCCATTCTTCTTACGCACAACCACAATGAGAGAGGCGAATCGGCTCCTGGATTCTTGTATCATGCCGGCTGCAAGCATTTCCTGCAGGTGTCTTCTCACATCACCCATGTCTGCTGAGGCTAGGCATCAGGACCTCTCTCGAAATGGCCATTCATCATGCAGAAATATGTGATGCTGTGCACCCTGAGCACATCCCACATCCCATTCTTTCAATGAAAACACCTGGTCTCTCTAGGCAAGTATCTTGCTAATTCTAACCTTCCATTCAGCTGGCAACGGGGAGTCACCAAAGTCAAACAAATCTGGGGTCACTCTCTCCTTCTCAACAGAATGCTTGTTGCTGGGCAATACTGCAGTGTCTATGCAGTGTACCATAGCTAGGGTGTACCCTCTGTTCACCCAGATCTCCCGATCTGAAACATTGTGAATCTGGACCATCACTGGTTGTGCAGAGGCATGGGCATGAGCAGGCTAGGTGCTGGGCTTGACCAATAATCCTTCTGGCAATTTTCCATCGCCTGGCGCATCCAACATCAGTATTTTGTTCTTGACATCTTTCCGGAGGTGGACCTCCCCTTGAATGATACACTGGGCATTAGGGACCAGTACCACTGAATCGGGATCCTTCTTCTACAGGATCCCAGCCGGTTCATCCTGGTCTGCTTCCTCGGGTTTCTGTTGTAAATCATAGGCCCTCTTGATCAGAGATGGAATTCTCAGGGCCATCCCAGTCCGTTGCCCTTGTTTCTCATGACAGAGTTGCGCCAGTCTCCCAAACTTATGAGCGTCTGTCCCAGTTAGCAGGGGTATCCCATCATACAGTCCAGTGGGGGGACACACTAGGGTCAAAGTCTCTACTCGCTCCTCTACACCAGTTACAATTGCAGGAAAAGACAACCAGAATCAGACATACCCTAGGAAGGGATAAGACTTGTCGCTCAGGCCACACACATGTAGGCCTTCCAGGGATTGTATTGGCATATCAGATAAGTGTTTGTCTTACCAGTCCTGAAATACAATGGTCACTTGTGACCCACTATCGAGCACAACCCGAGCATGGATACCATTGAGAGTCACAGAAGTCTCCATTGAAGGGCCCACTATTCTGGACCAGACTGGAGAGGCAGTAGCAGAGGCCTGGACAGATGATTTAGCCACAAAGAAATTTGAGTTAGTACTTCTTGAACCCTCACTGCGGTCATTACGGGCTCTCCTCGTCCATTGATTTGTTTTTCAGAGCTCCCCTTGGAGTCTGTTTGCTACCTTTTCTAAGTCTTTCTGAGACTGGCACTCTCTCTTCATATGGCCATCCTTCCCACGGTTGTGACAAATGATAGACTCCTGGGTGATCCTTGGAGAGAACATTGCATGAGGGACTGAGGCAGTAACAAGGGATCGGGGTCCAATATCCGGTCCAGCCTAGTTTGATCTAATTCATTTGACAGCAAATTATCCTTTCTAAGGCACTCTTGTAGCAGCTTTTCAAGCCAAGGTACATACACAGACAATGGCTCCCCTGGGTACTTTCTCTCTATCACAGATTCTCATCTGAATCCGGGCTCCATACACATTCTCCAATGCATCCAGATAGTTCTGTGCAATTGCTTTGGAGTTATTGGCCCACTTGGCATGGATGGTAGCCAGGGCAGCACCTCGGTGGCTCTCACTCAAACTCTTTCATTTCTCTGCTTCTGAGCATTGCCATTCAAGTAATAGAGAGGCAACATAGTCTATCCATGTCTCCCAGTCATCCTCCCCCTGGGGGGTGGGGAGAGTGCCTGAGAAGATTCTCAGCCTTCGGTAGGAGTCGTGACTAATGGCAGGTACAGATATAGGGGCCAGCATTGGAATGGGCACAGAAGGCAGGGCCATAACAGGTGCTAGATTGGGAGGGGGTGATGGGGAAGGAACACCCCCAGGTGGCAGGAATAGTCTCTTAAAGTCCTCTACAGTTTTCCCTTCCTCCAGCAACAACTTAGCAAATTTCTCCTCAAAAGTCCCAGATAATGGTGGGAGCTCATCCTCCCCAGGGACTTTTCTGTGTTTTGTTATCACTCTCCAGGCAGCTGGAACCCCTTCTGGGGCAATAGTCTGTGTCACTTTAGAGCTGTCCATGAGGTCACTACACTCTACCATGGCTATGAAAGTCTAGGCAATCAAATCAGCCTGTCGACCCACCACCACAGTGTTTTTTAAACATTTAACTTTGGCGAGTGCTCCCTCTACAGTGTCTTTACTGGTACCCAGGGGAATATCCAGTATAAGGAGAGCATTTTTGGGGTCAATCTCCTGCTCAGTACACCACCCCACCAACTGGTGTACAGCCATTTCTACTGGGGTAGCCATTGATCTTTAACAATAATTCATCATTTTTGGCCACTAGAAGGCACAAAATCCCAGCGGTGAGCCTCCAAAATGCAACCTCTAGGTGGCGCTATCCCAAGGGCTACTATCCTTGCCTGCTTGGCTAGTAGCTGGTTAAGGGGCCTGACTTCTGAAACAGGGGCCTCCACCCGGAGGTTAGGGTTGGTAGTGGTCAAGCTAACCTGGGCACAACCCTCCTGGACACTGTAACCCCCCTCTTTCCTTACTAGTGGCCGTAACAATACACAATAAAACAACAGTGTCAGAAAATATTTACTGATCCCGCCACCTGCAGGGTAATTACAGGGGGAGAATCTAATTACAATTTAGGCACACAAAATTTCTGTGACAGCTCGGGTAGCCATCTGGTGGCTAGGCCAGTAATTGCAGTTAAAGAATTTATTAAATCATGCTTCCCACACTGCTGCCTTCTCTCTAACGCACCACAAGCAGCCCTACAGAGTGGTGTACTGCATTAATGCAAAACTGCCGAGTGGTATACCTTGTCATCGGGAAACTTTTTTATGACCACCACTGTAGTTCACTCAACAGTGAGGGGTCAGGGGGAGAACCCCCACATAATGGTGCACCTCGACTGGAATGATTGGGAAGGAAATAGCGTGTAGGAGGCACAGGCTAGATTTAGGGAACTGGCCAGGATATGTAAAATAGAAGGGAATACATTTGCTTTTTCCAAAATTCTGCCGGTGCTGAGGGCAAGCACAGAAAGAAAACAGAGGATGAGGGATTTCAATGAATGGTTGGAGGAATGGTGTAAAACTATGAGGTTTGGACTGGTGGGGGAATGGGCAGCAACATGGGAAAACAAAGATCTGTACTCCAAGGATAGACTTCAGCTGAGCAGGGAGGGTTCAGGAGTCTTAAAGAGGAAACTAGGAGAGTTTATTGCTAACACATATGATTTAAATTAGGAGGGGAGACTTAGACTTGTAGGGCAAGCAGGGATGCAAAGTTTGGGAGGCCTTCTGCCTCTCCCCCCAACTGGAAATTTGGAGGAAGTAAGAAAATCACAGACAGATAAAGGAGGGGAAGGGATGGATAGGAGTGATCGGGGGGCTGGGAGGAGGGTAGTCTCCACAAATGTGAGGAGCCTAGGTAAGAAGTTACCCAAGCTTCAGGAATTGATGGCGGAAGGGGGGGGTGGACATAGCTGCCATCACGGAGACATGGGCCACCAAGTATCATGACTGGGACTTAATAATCCCAGGGTACAGACTATATAGGAAGGATAGAAAAACTGAAAATGGAGGAAGGGTGGCTTTATTCATTAGGGAGGGGATATAGTGTAGTAGGGAGGAAGGAGAGGAGGGAAATGTGGAGAGGTTGTGAGTTACCATACAGGATGCAAAGAGGAGAAGGGTTAGTCTAGGAGTGGTCTATAGACCACCATCTCAGCCTGAGGAACCTGATTGGGAACTGGTGGTCAACCTAATGAATCACTGTGGCAGGGGCAGGATGGTGGTGGTAGGTGACTTCAACCTGCCAGGGATTGACTGGAGAACAAATTATTTCCATTAGTGATAGGGAACAATGGATACTAGATGCATTTCAAGATGTATTCCTGAGACAACAGGTGGTAGAGCTGACCAGAGAGGGGAACATTTTGGACCTGGTATTGGCAGATGGCAGCCAGGTAAGGGATGTGGTGGTAGAGGACCCGCTGGAGGGGGGGTGACCACTGTATGGTGTGGTTCTCCCTTGATCTGGGGGGGGGGGAATCTTAACAAACTGAGGGTAGTGGAATTTAGTGGTGTGGACTTTGAAAGGATAGCAGCCATACTTGAGGGGCACATGGCAACAATCAGCCTGGACATGGATACAGAAAGCAAATGGGCCATCTTGAAGTTGGGCCTGATAGAGGCCACAAAAGCCAGCACAAAGACCTGCAGTAAGAAAGCAAGGTCCAGAAAACCTAGCTGGTGGATGAGGGGAGGTGCAGGAGAGGGTAAGGGTGAAAAGATTATCCTTCAGAAAATACAACAGAACCCACAGGGGGGAAGACAGGGAGGAGTACATTAACTCATTCCGTCCTGATGATGCCATATGGCGTAATAAAAAATACTTCTTTTTCCTGATGATGCCGTATTGCATCCTAAATTATGTGCCCTACTGCTAAGTTTGTATAGCCTTGAGGAAAGGAGGGAGAGGGGGGACATGATAGAAACTTTCAAGTACCTCAAGGGAATCAACAAAGTCCAAGAGGGTAGCATCTTTCAAAAAAAAGAGGTGTGCAAGAACAAGGGGGCACAATTTGAAGATAGAGGGGGGGTGGCTCAGAGGTAATTTAAGGAAGTATTTTTTTCACAGAGAGGGTTGTGGATGCATTGAACGGCCTTCCAGAGGAGGTTGTGGAGTCAAGATCAGTGGTGGAATTCAAGCATGCATGGGACAGTCATAAGGCAATTCTAGGGCATGGGGGTAGAAAGAAGTAGGCTGCTGGTTAACTAGGATCTGCAGCTTATCCAGTAGGCAGGGAAATGGGCAGACTGGGTGGGCCAAGCGGTCCTTATCTGCCGTCAAATTCTATGTTTCTATGTTTCTATGTATGTGCTGTAGTGCCTGATGATGCCAATTGGCATCCATGTCTTTCTCTTGGTGCAGCTCAAGCATTTGTTTACATTTGATGAATTGAGTTGTACCAGCCAATAGGGGACATCATACGCTTACTAATTTTACCTAATATAATATGCGTTCCCTTTGGCTATTTTTGAGAAAACATGCCTTAATAAATAAATAAATAAATAAAATGTACTGTTTTTTGCATGTGCTGTGAAAAATGTCTATTATGTTCGTTCTGCCATTAGTTTGTCTTGTAACAACAAATCATCTTGTTTTAGTGTAACATGTTAAGCTTATCAGATTTACACTATAATGAATTTCATAACCTATATTTGTTTTTTATTCGAGCAATTTTTTAATGTCTTTTGGGGTATTTTTCTACAATAACATGTTGTCACTGATATCATAATCATTATAACTGTTAGTCTATGTATACCACTAAGTGAGCTGAATATTTCTTTATTTAAAAATCGAGCTCTGTGATTGGTCTGATTTTCTGACATCATCAATTCTGAATTTAATTGGTATAAACAGATTGTCTTAGATGCAGGCACCACCCCCCTGATGAAGCCTTAATTGTCGAAGCACCAGGGAACCTGCACGCAAGCCTATTGTTGTGCCTTCCACTATTCTATTCAATGTGTGTGCCTGAAATGTTAAAATAAATCCTTATTTAGCATTCAAGCAGGTGCTTGTATTTTTTTACAGCAGTCACTGGAGGGAAAGTGGCTCTCTGGGCTCTGGAGTGTACAGTGATTTTTTTTTTTTTGATGTTTCAGTTAGGGCTCACAGCCCTTACCTGCACCCGCCCTAACTCTGTAGTGTGGCACCATTTGGTCATATTGATCCTCACTGTTGCCATGCTTCCTCTATGCTTATTGCACACATCACTATTTCCATTAACCAGTCAGAGCGCACACTGGTGCAGGAAGAGCATGGTGACTGGAAACTTAGTTTCAAGATGGAGGTGCTGCTCTTATCTTAAAATACTCACTTCATTTTGGTGCCAAAACCTCGATTTGTAATCTGTATTTACTGTATTTGTTTTTATTTATGATAAAAGTTTTCATAGTTGTCACTTTGTTCATTTTGGGATAATTTCTGGTCATCCTGTGTGATCACATCTTATGGATTCGGCTTTCATTCTTGATGGGATAGAGAGTTTCTTGTGCATGTACTAGATTAGGTCACATGAATACATCACCGTTGGTTACTTTTTAAAGAGTTTATGTTCGGATTATGGCTGTGTTAAAATCTATATGGCATGTTGCTCCCTGCATTATGGATGATAAGCTGGTTAGGGTCGGTAGCATGTTTGTCTCATGCTCTGTACTTGAGTTTTCTCCCTAATACGCAGTTGCTGACTGTTTAAAATGAAAAAATAATGGTGTTGCCTTCAACTCTTCTAGCATCAGTCCAGCCTCAATCTCTGATGCTCTGTAAAGGCCAAATCAGTTTTGATTCCCTCCACAGTCACTGGTGTTGTCCATCAACTCATATGACATCAGTCCAGACCCAACCTCTGATGCACTGTAAAGTGTTCTTCAGGTTAAAATCCCTCCACAGCCACTGGTAAGATCTATCTCCTTATCATGCATCAGTCGAGCCCCAAACTGTAATGAACTGTGACATGCATTTCAGGTTCAGATCCCTCCACAGCTGATGGTGTTATCCATCGACTTACCATGTATCAGTCCAGACCAATCCCATAATGCACTGTGAAGTGCATTTCATGTTCAAAACCCTCCACATCCACTGGTGTAGTCCATCAATTCATATGACATCATTTCAGCTCTAATCTCTGATGCACTTAAAGTAGTCTTCAAGTTCAAATCCCTCCACAGCCACTTGTAAGGTCTATCTCATTATCATGAGTCAGTCGAGCCCCAAACTGTATTGAACAGTGAAGTGCATTTCAGGTTCAGATCCTTCCACAGCCAATGGTGTTGTCCATTGACTGATCTGGTGACATTCCAGCCACAACCTCTGTTGCACTGTAAAGTGCTGTTCAGGTTCAAATCCCACCAGAGTCACTGATTTTATCCATCTGTTCATCAGTCTTCAGTCCAGCCTTCATCTCTGACATTCTGTGATGTGCAGTACTGATATAGATCCCTCCTCAGTCACCATGGTGTAGTCCATTGTACACATCAGAATTCATTCCAACACTACCCTCAGATGCACTGTAATGTTCTATTTAAGTTTGAATCACTCCACAAGCACTTGTTTAGTCCCTTGTGCTCATAATGCTTCAGACTGGCCCTTACCTCTGATGCACTGTGATGTGATCAGTGCCAGTGTATGACTTATACAGTCCATTCAAATGAAACATAGCACATAGTATACATGTACGCCAATGAGCATCACTCCATGGTGCAGGCATACCCACACTCCTTCCCACCTACACAGTGTACCATGCTGAATGCTGCAACATATTACATGTGTATGCAGGCAATCCATGTGACACTGTACATAGTACACAACCTTTACAGGTGCCCATGTCATCACCCTGTATGTATACCCACGATGTCTCTGCATGGCATATGAACACCATTACCAGGTGCAGGCAGCCCCACCTGCCTCCCTACAACTGAGTATACCCCAAAGACGGGTGCCAATTCATGACACAAAATGACTGCAATACCTATGAGCATCATTCCTTGGTACAGACAGACCCACCCTCTTCCCCATGACACAGTATACTCCAAATTACCAGTGCCTTTTCAGCAATTTCATCATCCTATACAAATACCCATAATGTATCTACAGTGACTGTTAGCACCATTAGTACATGCATACAGCCCCTCTCTTTTCCCCAGAACATATAAAGTGCATCTGAGCATGTATTATGAATGTAGGAACCCCCTTCACTAACACACAGTGCTTCATCATACAGTCATTCCCTCACCTTAAACCATTCCATAATACAACCTCAAAAAAATAAACTATGCCAGGAAATTAAATAATACACACATTTATGTAACAAGATGTTTACTGAAAGACTGTGAACCTTTACATGAACATCATGTTTCATTCACAGTATGTTATTACAAAAATACAGTAAAATAGTTTATTTCAATGAAATTACACATTTTAACCACAGCAAACATGCAATTAATCATAGAGAGACCTCCAGCACTAAAAAATGTATTCATTTCCTGTGTCAGCTCACTGACCTACACTGGAAGTGTTCTTCCTGTTTACACCACTTGACCTCACAAAGCACTTCCTTCCTGCATCACTTCCGGATATGTCCTTCTAAGGTAATGTGTAAATATGTTCTTACTAAACTAGGGGGAAAAACAAAAAACTTGATAATCAGATCAGTGGGTAAGAAGAATTAAACACTGCAAAAATTCCAACCAGTGGAGTGGAACAAAATACTCAAACTTTAATAACAAGAGATTCAGATATTGAATTCGGATGAAAAAAATGTTAAAACCTTGAAAAATTTATATTTAGATAATGACAGATGTTTATTGTATATTTTTAACAATTCAGAAATGTAATATTTTTGCATGACTAAGTAAACAGAGCATAATTATATTTAGATAAAATCATCAGAATTTATGAAAATATGAAAACAACCTTACATAACATTAAATCCAGTTAAATAGACATTACCAAACCTCACTCATTTTCTAAAACGTTTTTTCCTGAAAAACTTTTCTTTTTACAGTTTAAAAATTGGAAGTACGGTTTTTAAGATATGTAGATTTAAGCACAGTGTGTTTATATGAATACGGCAGACCTAAAACCCCTTCAGGAACACAGGTGTTCTAGCATCAGGCAGAGGGTACCTGAACATTCTAAGTGACAATAGGATAGAATGAGTTAAGAGGTTGAGGGAGGTGAGCAGAGTGGTAAGGGCAGCCAAGGCTTCAAAGGAGCCAAGGTTGGTGCAGAGGATCAGGGATGTTGAGAAGGAATTTTTATGTACATCAGAGAGCAGAGAAATTGTAGGGGCCAGATAACCAGGATAAAGAGAGATGGTGGGTGGGCAGAGGAGGGAGCTGAGCAGGCAGAAGTACTAAATGAGTACTTCTGTTCAGTTTTCACAAGGGAAAAGGAAGGTCCAATTCTGCAGGGAAACAGTAGGGTGTGGGGGGTTGATGAGGGGGATAATGGATGGTGAGATCCTAGTGAAGAGAGTGTGAGAAAGCCTTAAGTCCTTGCAGACAGACAAGGCACCAGGGCCAGGTGAAATCTAACCCAGAGTCCTTAAGGAATTGGCAGAGATCCTGGCAGCACCTCTGTCAGAGTTGTTCTACACCTTATTTCAATCAGAATATGTACCACTGGACTAGAGGATGGTGCATGTGGTGCCCCTCCATAAGAACGGACCCAGGGATAAGCTGGGAAATTACAGACTGGTCAGCCTTATGTCCATAGTGGGGAAATTAATAGAGACTATCTTAAAGGAGAGGTTGGTGGCATTCCTGGAAGTAAATGGCCTTCAGGATGTCCGGCAACATGGGTTCGTCCAGGGGAGATCTTGTCACTCTAGCCTGGTTGAATTTTTTGACTGGGTGACAAAAGCTGTAGATGGAGGTTGGCCAGTTGATGTCCTCTATCCAGACTTCAGCAAGGCATTTAACTCTGTGTGCTACCCTGCATTCAAAATGGACCATTTTGCCGCCATGGCAGATTCTGAAGGCACATGCAGAGGGACAAGGGAAATATTGTGGGACCTGTGTGCACTATCCAAGTCGAATAGACCACACAAACCATACCTGGGTTTGAAACATGTTACATGCCCTATGCACCTAAAAAGTAAACTGGTCACTGCTTGTTCACAACATGATGTAGTATGGACCTCAGTGTGTTGCACTGTTGTGCAGCATTGAAAGACTAGGGAACCTGCTTTCTCATCGCACTATCAGAAGTATGACAAAGCATATTACCTCACAAACAATGACCCTCATCTGTGATCTACTGACCAATGACTTTCAAAACCATGTATGGATCACCTAGTTCCTATCAGCACCCTGTGTTCAAAATGGACCAATTTGCCACCATGGCAAATTCTGAAGGCATACGCAGCGGGACATGGGGAAACATTGTGGGACCTCTGTGGCACTATCCAAGTTGAATATACCACAAAAAACATACATTGTTTTGAAGCATGTTACATGCTCTGTCTTTGTTCATCACTCGTCAAGTTCTTTGTTTGCACGTCTTTGTTCATCACTGGCGAACAAGGAAATCGGCTGATGAGCAAGGATCCCCAGTCAGGCCATCTGGTATGAAATTTTCATGACCAGATGGTCAGACTGGGAATCTTTGTTCATGAGCCAATGTCCTTGTTCACCAGTGATGAATTGGGATGACGAACAAGGAAATTAGGTGGCAAACAAGGGAAAAAAAGTATGAGTTCTATATATTTAATTATAATTTTAATTTTTTTGGTGTGACCCTGCCCCCCTGAACAGAAAAAATCCCTGGTGTCTAGTGGCACCCCCTACCCCCACCCTTTGTTTTTTCATATATATATTTTTTTTCACCTTTTTTTCATTGGGGAGTCACAATGGTACCATTCTCTGGTGTCTAGTGGTACCCCCCCCCCACACCCGCTATTGTCCCAGTCATCATTGGTGGCAGTGGCATTCCTCTGGGAATGTCCTTTTCTTTTTAAGCTGTAAAACAGAAAACTGTCCCTCATTGTCTTTTGCTAGTTTTTACCTGCAGGTCATATTGTTCATGAGGTGTGGTCATAAAGCTATGTTGAAAATTTGGGGTCAACATGTAAAAAATGGCTGCATCATGAGCATTCATTGCTAGCTCACTTTGCACGCTCCATAACTTTGGAAATTTTCTGTATTTTCACCCCACATCTTCAGCATAGCCTTGTTATTACTCCACCTCATGTATGTGACACCTGTCATTTTTCAAATCCTGGCTAAAATGTATTGCATTGCAGTTATGCAGAATTATGTTTTGATGGGGATTTGAAAATGTTCTGTGCTGGGTACATGCAGTGATGTCATAAGACGGCTATGTTAAAAATGTGCGGTAAAAATAAGTAAAAATGGCAGAGTTATGACTATTTGTCAATGAAGGTATGAGACTGCAGGGGCCAAAGGACCCTGCGCTCCCACCGTAACATAAAGATACTGTTATACTATCTCGATGGAGGGATGGGAGTGTAGGGTCTGATGGACCCTGCACTCCCACTGTAACATAAGGATACTGTTATACTATCTCGATGGAGGGATGGGAGCGTAGGGCCTGATGGACCCTGCGCTCCCACTGTAACATAAGGATACTGTTCTACTACTTCAATCGAGGACTGAGACAGCAGGGTCCAAAGTCTGTAACATAAGGGTACTGTTATACTATCTTGATAGAGGGATGGTTGGACCCTGTGCTCCCACTGTAACATAAGGATACTGTAATACTACCTTGATGGAGGGATGGGAGCTCAGGGTCCAAAGGACCGTGTGCTCCCACCATAAAATAAGGATATTGTTATACTACCTTGATGAGTTCAGACCCTGCGCTCCCACTGTAACATAAGGATACTCTTATACTGTCTCAAAAAGTAAGGAAATAAATTGCAAAAACCTTCGTTAATGCATCAGTTAAGGTTAAAATGACAAAAGTAGGGAAATGTAGCTTTAGAGTTTCCAACCCTGCACAGACCAACAGGTGGGGAAGGGGGCTGTCTTGGGGCTCGTGAACACTAACGCTCACCCCATTCACCTATACTGTAGCCATGTCAACTAATTTTGTACTGGAACAGGGTGAGCACTACGGTTCAGTAGCCCCAAAGCAGCCCCTTCCCCTGCCTGTCGGTCTGTGCATGGTGGGGAATGCAGTGTTAGGGTTGAAAACCCTGAAACCACATTTCCCTACTGTTGTTGCTTTAACCCTAACTGATGCATTAATTAAGTTTTTTGCACACAAAAATATCTATCTGTGGGAGGCAGTATAGTGCAGAGGGTTAAGGCTCTGAGCTGCAGATCTGGAGACCTGGGTTTGAATCCCATAACCACCTAGGTGGGTACTGTGTGATCCTGAGCAAGTCACTTAACTTCCTTGTGCTCCCAGGTCACACCTGTAAACAAGCTTTCAGCTTAGTGTGTCTCTCCTGGTTAAACAATTAAAATATATATATATATATATATATATATATGTGTGTATACACATTTATACAATGTATGTTGTCAGATAAATAACAGTATAAAACATGATATCTCAGGTGGCCAGTGAAGATAACATTGTTATCTTCATGTTCCTATATGTCATCTGTTATCTCCACGTTCCTATACGTCATATCGAAACTTATCTGGTTGATCCTGCCACTCTGAGCACTTTCACTTTCCCTGTAATTGTAGCATGACCGAGTGCTAGCCACACTGACTATTGGTACATTGCCAGATGTTTTCTAGGAGGTGCCCCGGGTTCAGTAACTGAGAAAACGCTGTGCAACAGCGAAACTAGCACTTCCTTTTTACTGTTCAAAACCCTTGGCTCGGTCACTGCTTCACTCTATGTGCAGTCAGAAGCTTTTTTTCAACAAGAGACAGCAAGATAAACATAAAGCACAGCGTTTTCTTAGTTACTGAACCCGGGGCACCTCCTAGAAAACATTTGGCAATGTGCCAGTCGTCAGTGTGGATAGCGTTCAGTCACGCTACAATGGGGAGGAGGGGAGGGTGGCCCTGCAGGGGGACCTGGAGGCTCTGAAAAGATGGTCTAGAAAGTGGAAGCTGAGGTTCAATGCAGGGAAATGCAAGGTACTCCACCTGGGGCCAGAAACCCAGGCCAAGTGTACACCCTGGGGAATACTACAAGTCTCAATGGCTGAGAGGGACCTGGGGTGGTGGTGGATGTCAAGATGAACAACTCTGAGACTTGTAGGAGGGCAGCAGCCAAGGCCAACAGGATGCTGGGATGCATCGCTAGGGGATCACCTCCAGAAGGAGGAAGTGATACTCCTCTGTATAACTGCTTGGTGAGGCCGCACCTGGAGTACTGCGTGCAGTTTTGGAGGCCACACTTAAAGAGGGACATTAACCCGAGAGGATCCAGAGGAGGGCAACACAAATGATTTGGGGCTTGGGGACAGGACCTATGAGGAGAGGCTCAAGAGCTAAATATGTACACATTGGAAGAGAGAAGGGACCGGGGGGACATGATAGAGGTCTTCAGGTACATGAAGAGGGTAAATAGGGGAGGAACAGTCAGGGTGCTTCAAAGGAAGGAGGAGGGGGCCACTAGAGGGCATGGGTGAAGCTGGAGGGGGAAGATTCAGGGGAGAAAGGAGGAGGTGCTACTTCACTGAGAGGGTGGTGGAGCCATGGAATGCACTACCTAGGGGGCTGGTGGAGGCAGAGACAGTGGAGGGGTTCAAGAGGGGTTGGGACAGGTTCAGGGGAAGGGTTCTGGAAGCAAAATCCAATGCAGCAAGAATATCCGGAACTGGGAAGGGAGAAGCCAGAGGAGGCGAGGGGGACAGCAAGGTCAGCACCCAGGGTGGGGGCTGACCAAACGAGCAGACACGAAAGACTGTTAGGCCTATTCTGCTGGCATTTTAGTATGTTAGTAATTACAGGGAAACTGAAAGTGCTCAGAATGGCAGGATCAACCAGATAAGCATTTAAAAAATTGCTTTTCCCCAAAATAATAGCAGGATCAACCAGATATTTTAGTAATTTAAATTGACAGGATCAACCAGATATTTGAAAAACTTATGTAATCTGTTATGTTGGGGGGGAGGGCATGTGGAGCTCTGTTGGGGGCAAGGATAAACCAGATAAGACTTTTAAAACTAACCATAAACAACAGGATCCACCAGATATTTTTTAAACAATAAATGACATCTGCTGTTTTGGCAGCTTTTCTGTAAGTGGGGTTGTATTGCTAGGGCCATCACCTTTATATCACCCATTGCATTGAGAGGGCATGTGGTGAGTTGTGTTGGGGGGCAAAGCATACATTGTATAAACAGAATATGACATGGCTGATTCAGAATATCTATTTATCTTCACTTTCGAGGCCAGTGATATCGCGTGATATCAATGGCCTCGTCGAAGATAAATATGATATCTTCAGTCAGGCATGTCATATCCTATATATATATATATATATATATATATATATATATATATATATATATATATATATACACTGTATACACACACACACACACATATCAGTTTACCCGGGCTGATTTAATCTTTTCTTTTTGATCCTGACAAGTGTAGGGGAGGTGGAGGCATTATGGGTTCAGTTAAGGTCCAATAGAAGGAGAAAGGTGAGGCTGAGGGTGGTTTACAGACCACCCAATCAGGATGAGGAGAGGGACAGGGAACTGAGCTGACAAATATCAGAACCTGTGGGGAAAGGAGAGGTGGTAATTGTGGGGGACTTCAACCTGCCCAAGGTGGACTGGAGCATATCATCCACGACATGTGCTAGGAGTCAGGTGATCCTGAAAGGACTGCAGAGTGGGTTCCTGGCTAAGGGCATCGCTGAACCAACAAGAGCTGAGGCAGTTCTTAATCTGGTGCTCACAAATGGGGAGGATGTAAAGGAAATAATGGTCAGGGAGCCACTGGGTGGAAGTGACCATTGCACAGTGTGGTTCCAGTTGGATATGGCCAGGGAAAGCATCCCGACTAACACCAAAATCTTGGATTTCAGGAGGGCAGACTTCAGGAAAATGGGCAAAGTGCTAAGGAATCATCTAGTGGGCATCAGAGCAGATATGGGGGGGGGAGGTGGTCCATCATTAAGGAAGGAATACTGGTTGCCACAGATGAGTGCATTAGGCTCAGGAGGAAGAACACAAAGACCAAAGTGCCCAGCTAGTTCAGTTCTTGGGTTGCCCAGGCAGTAAGGGAAAAGAGGTTGGCCTACAGAAAATTCAGGAAGACCAAGAGAGGGGTGGATAGGGAAAATTACCTTAGGTTTGTTAGTGAGGCAAGTAAGAAAATTAGGCAAGCAAATGCACAGAAGGAGCTGCAGATAGCTGAAGGAATTAAACACGAGAAAAAGGCTTTCTTTCACTATATAAGTGAGAAAAGGGACAAGGAGGAAGGGATTGTTAGGCTTAGGAAAGGGGTGGAGTGGGTAGAGGATAATGGGGGGAAAGCAGAGATACTAAATGAAAATTTCTGTTCCGTCTTCACCAGGGAGAAGAATGGACCAGTGCCTTCAGGAGGGAAAAGAGCAGTGGGGGAAGGGGGGAACAGATGTAGTGATAGAGGAGGATAAAGTAAGGGAGGGGCTGCTGGCATTGAAGGTGGACAAATCACCAGGCCCAGATGTAGTACATCCAAGGGTAAAAAAGGAACTAGCTGAGGAGCTGGCAGGGCCACTGGCAGACCTATTTAATAGTTCACTAGAAACAGGCATAGTACTGCAGGAGTGAAGAACAGCACATGTAGTGCCACTCCACAAAAGTGGTTCCAGGTCTGGCCCAGGGAATTACAGACCAGTTAGTCTGACCTCCATTGTGGACAGGCTCATGGAGACCAAACTAAAGGAAAGGTTGGTGGAATATCTAGAGGAGCATGGTCTCTAGGATGAGAGGCAATATGGGTTCATGGGGGGGAGATCGTGTCAAACAAATCTGATTGACTTCTTTGACTGTGTCACTAAGACAGTAGACAGGGGCCAAGTGGTAGACATCCTCTGTATTGATTTCAGCAAGGCCTTTGGCCCTTCAAAAGGTTGATCAGGAAGTTGGTAGATCTCAGGGTTGGTGAAAAGATGGTCATATGATTGGAACACTGGCTGAAGGACAGAACCCAGAAGGTGGTTGTGGGGGGAGAGTTATCTGGCACCAGACAGGTAACCAGTGAGGGTCCCGCAGGGCTCGCTGCTGGGGCTGGTGTTGTTCAATGTCTTCATCAATGACATTGGAGATAGCATTAAAGGCAAAATGTGCCTATTCATGGATGACACCAAACTCTGTGGGAGAATGGACACAACTGAAGGGATACAGGACCTACAGAAAGATCTGGAAAAGCTAGTGAGGTGGTCCAGGATATGGCAGCTTGGCTTCAATGCCTAGAAATGCAAAGTTATGCATATTGGAGCCAAGAATCCTTGGACAGAGTACTACCTGGATGGAGTCCGAGTATCTGCATTAGAAGAGGAGAATGACCTGGGAATGATGATCACTAGTGACCTGCACCACTCCATGCAGTGCAAGAAAGCAGCAGCAAAGGCAAACAAGATGCTGTGATGCATATCTAGGGGGATCAGTAGTAGGAGAATGGAGGTTATACTGCCCTTGTACAGGTCACTGGTAAGGCCACATCTAGAGTATGGAGTTCAGTACTGGTGCCCACACCTCAAAAAGGACATTGACCTGCTGAAGAAGGTCCAGAGGAGGGCTACAAAGATGATAGCCAGTCAGCAGGGTGAAGCATATGAGTAGAGGTTGACAGCACTGAACATGTACTCCCTGGAAGACAGGAGAGAGAGAGAGAGAGGGGACATGACTGGGACCTTCAAGTACTTGAAAGGGATAAATAAGGTTGATAAGGAGAGTCTCTTTAAGCTGAGTGGCAACCATAACATGAGGAGGCACAGTCTTAAGCTAGAGGGTGGGAGGTTTAGGAGGGAGGTCAGGAAGCACTTCTTCACAGAGAGGGTGGTGGACACTTGGAATGTGCTGCCAGCAAAGGTAATCTCATTAAAGACAGTGGGCAGCTTTAAGAGAGGCTAGGACAGGCATAGGGGGAGGGTAAGGCTCATGGGCAGGGAGGACGAGAGGAGTGGGGAGAGAGGGCAGGGACATTAGCTCAAACTATGGACCTAGCAATACGAGCAGACTTGATAGACCAACCGGCCTTCTTCTGCTGGCTTCTTTGCATGTTTGTATAAGTATGCTAATAGAGCTGTATTTTGAAACAGCTGCTGTCATTGCTTAGTCACGGCCCATGGGCCTCCACCCAACAATAGTGTCAGAAGATGGATGCTAGTGGATGCAACTAACTGGCACAGTGTAAATGAAGGCATAAACAATTAAATATAAGAAGGCATGACAGTTTATGTCCAGTACAACAGAAGAGATTGGTTGAGGTCAAGGTTAAAGTTTTCTACCTAGATGTCCTGAGATGGTAGGGATCTGCAGAAGAGTGCACAGAGAGGTGAAGTTGACCATTCAATAGAAGATGGAGGATGAAGAGAACAGACGAGGGGCTAATCTGGCAACCTGCCTGAAAATCTCTGAGGAAGAGGAGAAGCAGAATGCAGATTTAGAAACTTATGGAGATACAGCTGGTACTGCACCCTTGCCTGCTCATATAGCTGGTCTCTTGTACTAGTTATACATTCAGCACACAGAAGCCAAAAGATCTATAATGGAAAGCATGGATTGACAAGTAACAGAATACCAATGGCAGGAGAAAAAGTAGCAAGTGGACTTGCACGCTGTTCAAAGAGGAGGAGAGATGGCAACTGGAAATACTGGACTCCTACAAGAGAATTCTGGAGAAACTAGAGATATTCCTGCTGCAGATCCACTTGTCAAGGACTTATTACTTACAAACCTGAGCTCAGAAACTGACACTAAAGTCTATTTAACCTCTTATGAGGGGGTGGCCCAAGCCTGCTAGTGGCCACAAGCTCATTGGGTCATAAGACTTGGACTCTACTTGATGGGAAAGGCACAAATGATCTGTAGCAGTCTGGGTACCCAGGATGCTAAGAATTATGGTTATGTGAAGGAGGCCATATTACAACCCTATGGCATTAGTGAAGAGACCTACCAGAAGATGTTCTGAAGTTCCAGCCCATAGACAATCCCTCACAGACCTTCACCCAATTCCGTTATCTGTTCTGGAAATGGATTTTACAAGAGCCCATTAAAAAGGCAATTGTGGAGCATCCTGTGCTGAAGCAGTTAGTCCAGATCTTGCCTGAGAACCTCCAGACCTGGGTCCAAGAGCAAAGATCAGAGATGGTATTCCAAGCATTGGCTCTGGCAGAGGTTTAAATCTTTTGGCAAAAAACATTCTGAAACTGAGCAGGCTATGCTTCCTGAGACTGTGGTGAAACAATAAGTCAGACTTTATCTGCTATGACTATGGGAAAGTTGGCATATAGACTGGAACTGCTCAAATAAAAAGAGAAGCAATCTCACCTGGTGTTAGCCACTTGGGGCAGAGTCTGCAAAATTTGGGGGTGGGGACTTGCAAGTGCAAACTTTAATAGACTCTAGTAGTCAGCAGACTCTAGTATACCTAAAGGTGATTCTAGGACTAGCCAGGGAGAAGGTCCAAATCAAAGTGACTTGTGTGCATTGGCAAACAAATTCCTACCCAATGGTATGAGTCACTCTGGGACTGGAGGGGGAGTCACAGTCTATGCTATCATAGGTGGTACCTACCTTGCTCCTGCCTATAGTTGGCCATGATATACCCAACTTTAAAGACTTGTTATAAACTGGGATAGCAGACTAGATGACAGCAATCATTACCAGAGTCCAAACCAGAAGACAGAAGATGGCTTTAGGGAACATTTTTTCTATATAGGGACATTTATGAAACCTAGTGCCTAACAAAGCTGTCCCTTAGGGAGACCAGGAAACAGCAATATCCTGACTGTGATGCCTTGAATGGTTAGGATGAATTTCCCTGGAATAAGGTTGATTTGGCATGTGAACAGAAAAAGGACATTACATTCTTTTCAAGATGAAAATTGTGATGTTTAGAATGCAGACTAAATGAATGTTCCTTAAGTTTAGTTGAATGTGAAGAACATTTTATGTAGGTTGAGTGAGAACCCCTGAAGAAGGGAATATTTGGAACAATTGATTGTTCCTAAGAAGTTTCAGCAAGAAATCATACAGGTGGCACATTGAATCCCTCTAGCATGAAACCTGGGGAAGGATACTCTGGCCAGATTCTGTATTACTTTAACTGGCCCAAGGTACATACCAGTTCACCTGGTAGGTGCAGCAAAAGAGTAGCAAACTCAATCAAACGAAACAAGCCAAAGGTTGATGCACTCAAAGTAGGAAAGACATGCACAATCGATGAAATCAGAAATAAAGGCTTTATTGCCAATATTAGATAGTGTGCTCAGACACTCACTGCCCATCATTCTTGTCTTAGTGCTTCGGATAACCCTTCATCAGGAGTTTACCAGCCCAGCCCTGAGTGTCAAAGGAAAGACCAGGCCAAGATGGTACTGATGCCCTTAGAGGAGGTCCCATTTAACTTACATATCCATGAAAATTATAAGTGGGGCTAGTAGAAAAAATTCAAAGGGGAAACAATATATTTTGGCGCTGTGGAATTATGCAAAATTCCATTCAGAAGCAGTTCCTATGCAAACTTATACAACCCAATGGCAGCAGAGGAACTTTCTCAATTTTTCAAAAGAATTATATTATACAGAGCAGTGGCAGATTTCATCAATTGCAGGAGGCATCAACAAAGCATGCAGGCTAATGCAACTAGCAGATACAGTCTAGGTAGGCATGCAGTACAGTTTCTGGAAAAGCTAAGCAGTGACTTGTGCCTTAAAGAGGGAAAAGTGGGAAGAGTGGTGATGGCTGTGGGCAGGGAGTTACAGGCTTCAAATGCTCTAGTTGCAAATGAACATTGTCCAAGAGAAGTTTTTCTAAAGGGCAAGAGGAGTTTTCGATCTCCCTTCAATTGAGTTCAGTATTTTTTTCATGACCGGGGTGAAAGGGTTGCAGACACCCAGTGACATTTGACCAGAAAGTGCTCTATTGCATAGAAGGGTTTCATTCAGGGTAACATAGAAGTGGAAAGGAAGCCAGTTGGTGGACAGGTATAGATCACAGCGGTGTGAGTCTTGTTTCATACTGACTGCAAATCTAAAGGCTCGATTGAACATTACTGAGGTGCTTTTGAGTATGGTGTTATTTGTTGCAGAGTAGAAGACCACATCATAGTCAATCCTCGAAATAATGAAGCTGGATACTAGGAGTTTTATTTTTATTTTTTTTTACTTCAGAGGTGAGGTTGTGCTTGTTTCTGCATAGTAAGTCAAGGTGTTGATGAATATGTTTGACCAGGGAGTCGGCATGAGATGTGAAGCATAGGGTTGTGTCAAGTTGTAAACTCAGGTACTTGAATAATACAGGAGATCCTTACAAATCAGGGGTCAAATTTTACCTGTACCCTCCTGATGCAACAGTATACATTTCCAGGGTGAATGTGATTAAAGTCTCTCCAAAGCATACACAAACCAATGTATTAGTCAAGAGGTTTAACCAAACCTTTAAGATGATGCTTGAGATAGTGGTGTATGAGTAACAAATAGCATTTTACAGATACCACAAATAATAGTAATTATTTGTTACTCAAGAAGAAAAATGAATAATTGGTGCTATTCAGGGTTATTCGGTGTTTGTAATATCCGTCAGGAGTTCAAGATCTCCCGAGACTTCCTGACCAATCAGGGGCTACTTTGAAAGCTCACTGAAGGCAGTTCACGTGCCCCAGCACTTGCAGAAGTTACAGGCAAAAGAGGCAGATGTCTGAGCTTCTGTGAAAGAGCAATCTGCTTTCATTCACTTGCTAAAATTAGCCAAAAAGCAGACTTCTTGACAGTTTTTGTTCCCTTTCTAAATCCCAAGCTGAGAGAGTCATTTTATTTTACAACTGTAGTGTGACAGCTAAGCTTTTTTTTTTTCAGAAGAATCATTAGAGTGAGAACAAAATGAAACTAAACTAGGGTCATTTGCTGGGAGAGAGATAGGCAGAGCCCAGTGAGCAGACGCACAGTCTGTGTGTGCACTAAAACCAAAACATATTTAAAGAGGACAGGAAATAATTTCTACTTTGCAGCCCTTTATAATGTTCCCATTTACAAAAATGATATCCATAAGCCTAAATTATCCATATAGGTGCTGTTCTCACAGTCCGTGTCGCTCCAACTCACCACCAAGGGGTCAAGAGAGGGTCTCAGGCAGATCACTACAACCATTCCCCCTCAATGATCACCTCTTCCATGGTATTTCAGTGGCTGGGAAGCCCCCAGGAATAAAAAGCATGCCTCCTGCGTTGCTGCTTTGCCAAATGGAGCTTTAATGCAGAAATTAAGGGGTGGGCCTCAGAAGGCCTGCAAGCTTAGAATCTGCCAAAAAAGACTCTACAAAATCAGCACTGTTTCCACAATCACTAGCAAGGGGTTGAGAAGGAGTCTCCAGCAGCTCACTATCACCTTCCTTCCCGACAATCTTCTCTTACATGGAAATTCAGAAACCAGGAAGCCCCAAGGAAAACCATGCTTCCAGCACTGCCGCTCTGCCAATGAGAGCCTTAACTTGGGGCTTAAGAGGCGGTACTATGAAAGCCCACCAACTTTGAATCTGCCAACAAAGACCCAGCAAAATCTATACTGCTCCCAGAGTCCACACCACTCCAGCTCATCACAAAGGGGCCAAGTGAGGTCCCCAGCAGCTCACTACCACCTTCCCTGACAATGATCACCTTCTCCACAGAATTTCAGTGGCCAGGAAGCCCCCAAGAAAAACATGCCTCCAGCACTGCTACTGCACCAACTGTGGTTGTAACTCAGGACTTATGGGGTGGGACTTAGAAAACCCATCGATTTTGAATCTGCCAATAGAGACCTTGCAAAATCGGTGCTGTTTCCAAAGTCTGCACAACTCAAACTCACCATCAAAGGGGCAAAAGGGTCTCCAGCAGCTCACTACCACCCTCACCCCCAATGATTGCCTCTTCCATGGAATTTTAGTGGCCAGGAAGCCCTCAAGAAAACCTCACCTCTAGCATTGTCATTGCACCAGTTGCAGCCTTAACTCAGGACTTGTGAGGCGGGGCTAAGAAAGCCTGCCAACTTCAAATCTGCTAGCAAAGACCTGCAAAATCAGTGCTGTTCCCACAGTCTGTGCCACTCCAGCTCACCACCAGGGTGTTGAGAGGGGGTCTCCAGCAACTTACTACCACCCCCCCAACAATTGCCTCCTCGATAGAATTTCAGTGGCTTGGAAGCCCCCAGGAAAACCGTGCATCCAGCACTGCCACTCTGCCAATCGCCAAACAAGAATTCTCTTATGCAGGGATTTCTCCAACCTTGACTTTGCATCCCTCAGTGCTGAGCTCACTAATATTGAATGAACCCTAATTCTAGCCACCACAGATATAAACTCAGCTCTAGCCCTCTTCCAATCAATCATCACCTGCCTTCAAGATGAGCTCATCCCTCTTATCGAGTGAAGATTCAGTGGTACAGCAACCCACTGGCTACACTCTGACCTTCCATCCCTCTTTAAACTCAGGGACAAATGCTGGGCAACCTTTAAAGCTTCCTCCAAGCCACAAGATTGGCTCAGTTATAGACAAATGTGCAGTAAATGCAAAAAGACCACCTGTTCTGCACAACTCTCTTTCTATAAGGTGCAACTACTGGCCTCGTCTGAAAATTCATGCAGTTTTTAGGGCCATATCAAAGGGCTTCTGGGTGAGTCCTCCAAATCTATCACCAATGACATGGTCATTGCAAGAGTGTATTGCAATAACCAAACCACCACAGCAAATGCTTTCAGTGCATACTTCACTGATCTCTCTTCCTTCCCCTCACACTCCCCTGTCAGACAGGTTATGTCTCCCACCTCCACCAATCCCTATCCCCCTTCCCCACCCTTTTTCTTTCAGAAAAGGGTCCACAGAAGGGAGATCTTCAAATTACTAAACTCTGTACCTGCTGACTCCAGTCCTGGTCCGTATGGGATTGAATTTCGAATTCTTTGACTTGGCGCCTCTGCACTTGCCCTGCCCATCCCCCATATTTTCAAACTCTCACTCACCTCCAGAGTTGTCTCCTCTCAGTGGAAAATAACCAAAATGTCCCTCTCCAAAAAAAGGGTCGCAGTCCAATACTCACACATTACCAGACTATTGCTCTACTGCCTCTCCTAGGCAAATTATTTGAAAAGGTAGTTGCTTGCCAACTAACTGAATTCCTACAGTCACACAACCTTCTCATACCTCACCAATACAGCTTCTATAAGGATCACAGTACCACCACTGCCCTTGTACAAGGCACTAATGACATTAAAAATGCCACAAATAGAGGGCTCTTACTGGGTACAGTCTTCATAAACTTATCAAAAGCATTCAATTTAATGGATCACACCCTCGTGATGCAAAAACTAACAGATTCAGGCCTCTCCCCATGCCACAGCCTGGTTCACTAACTATTTGACAGACAGGCAGCAGTTTGTCAAATTTGGAGATGCCTCCTCAAACCTCTTGACAGTCACTCATGGTGTCCTCCGGAGATCCATAATAGGACCACTCCTCTTCTCTATCTACATAAATAACCTCCCCACTGTCTCCTCCAAATGCTCTACATCATCATATATGCCAATGGTATTGCTCTCTACTACAGTGCCCAAAATTTCCAAAAAACTAATGCCCAGGTTAATATGGATTTCTCCCACATTCAGAACTGGCTTGTGGTCAGTAACCTAGTTCTCAATGCCTAGAAAACCCAGGCTATGTTATTTGGATCTAAGCACACAAAGCATCCCATTCATGTCCATTGGCCATTCGCTGCTCTGTCTGTGCCTCTCTCTCTACTGCAGGTGAATATAAGAACATCGGTGTTACTCTATATCCAGCCCTGGATTTCTCTCCCTATGCCTCTGCCATTACTAAGTCCAGAAACTCCAAATTAGGCATACCTTATCTCCTCCATCACTTCCTAACTCCTGATACATGCAGGTCCATATCCCAAGACAGATTCCTCCCCTCCTCCAATACAGTTCACTCATCTTCACAAATGCACCCAAAACCTTGCTGCACAAATGGGATGTTACTTACAATTACATCTGTTGTTTTGCCCATGCCTCCCCCTACCTGACACATCATTGTTCTCTGTGCTGGCTATCCCCCTCCGTGTCGGGCTCCTATGTTCTGGGATGCTGTATTTTCAAAGATCTCAGGTCTGCCTCCTCAGCCCCGGCCCCCCATCTCATTAATACATGGCGTTCCTTCCACCTACTCACTTCAATCAGCAGATACCACCTCCTTGGTTGTTCCAAAATGGGCAACCAGGCATTTTCCTCATCTGCCACAAAACTGTGGAATGCCCTTCCCACAAATAGTTACAACTGACCAACCCTAAATTCCTTCAAAGCAGGCTTGAAGGATGATCTTCTATCAACGGACTGTACCTGTACCTGAACTTGACATTACCCCCACTCTCTACTCACTATGTACAGTAGTCCTTCATTATAACAAATCTCATTATAATGGATCCCAGTTACAGAGAACAGCTGTGGTGGATTCCATTGTTTTTCAGTTTAATCCATCAAAAACCACTAATGGGTGTTAAAGGGTTAAATGAAAAACAGTGGCCATTGGCACCATCACCGTTGTCTTCTACTGATTGCCTTATTTACAGTATAATCTTTCTTACTGTGGTCTTACTTTCAGAACAAACTGGCACTTTTCTGTCTCAAGCAAGGAGATATCCAGCACCTGCAATCTGTAAAGACACCACTGAAAATCCCTGTGAATCACTTTACAATCATTTAGACAATTACTGCTGAATGTTGCAAAAGGAACAGAGCAAACCTTGAATTAGTCACCATATGTGCTTTGTTTTATTTCATGCTGAAATGGTGCTGCTTGACAAACAGACAAATGGTACATATTCATTAAAGTACAAGAAGTTCCTTAATCTTCCTGTTCGCCCTTCACTCACAAGATCTTACCACATCACCTAACACGTTTCATGCTAGGTGCGCTATTTTGAAGGCTGATGAGGTAAATTCAGCACTTTTCTTTTATACTAACAGGCTCTTAAAGACACATGACATAAATTACTAATAAAGACAATATAAAGTGCAAACCATGTTTTGACAAACAATCCTCACTCGCTAGAAGGAAGCTACATTTAAAGACTGCCTTAGAAAGATTCTGCTAATAGCTTGGCAGAAGACACCAGGAGAAAGGACTGCTGTGTGACTGAACTTCTCTACTGGGACTATATTGTCCTCCTTCCCTCCCCTCCACCCCCCACTCACCCAAAGCTAGTTCTATTTTCATAGGCACAGGATTTGACTGACAACAGGAACTTCCTGTTTGGGAGCAGGAAGTGAGTGATCACAGAACCACCAAAGACCCACCATCCTAGAAGGGCAAGAGTAGCTCTCCGGCCCTCTCTAGCTGCTGGAGGTCTGCCTCTGAGCAAGTAAGTGGTCTACTGAGAAATATAGGATATTCTTGTCTCAGAACAGGACAATCAGGAGCTTAAAGGGCACGCAGGCAGAAAGTAAGGAGAGAGAGAAAAAAAAACAGAGGAAAGATTAAGGATTGAAAACAGTTAAGGGGCCAGAAATAAGACATGATTGGAGCGGTGCACTGCAGTGGCTGTGGAGCAGCAGTCTTCCGGGAGACGTTCTGGAGGATCTGGTGTTGTCCCATCTGCAGGCACCTCTCTGGGCTGAGGGAGGAGGTTGCTCATCTCCAGGCTGAGTTGGCCAGGATTTGTGGGACCTCCTCTTCCATCCAGGGACCACCAGTGCCACTGCCGTTGCCTCAGAGGTTGCCAAGAAAGAGGAGCGGTTGGACCACAGTGGGCTCAGGGAGGGTGAGGGTGGTGGAACAGCGGCACATCCCTCCAGTTGTACCTCTCCACAATTCCTATGCCATTCTGGCAAAGTGTGGTTCCTCTATGGAGGCACCCGCAGTGGAGACCAAGGAGGATGCTGGGAACCTCCACAAAGGAGACCCACAGGAGGGTGGCAGGGGACTCTGCAGGGGAAGGAAACAACTCCTGGTGGGGGACTCCATTGTTAGGAAGGTTGAACTGGGGGGAGAAGGGGAGAGGGAGGTAAGGTACCTGCCTGGCGCCATAGCTTGGAGGGACAGGGAGCGAATCCTCAGGATTGCCAGAGCAGCTGCACGGGGGGAGGGAGCTGCATGTCATTATCCACCTAGGAACAAATGACCTGGCTAAGAAAGGGAATAGAGAATTGCAGGAAGAGTTTGTGGAATTGGGGAGGGGCCTTAGTCAAGTAGCATGCACTGTAACCTTCTCAGAGGTGCTGCCCATCTATGGCATAGGAGAGGCTAGGGTGTTCTGCACCATGGGATTCAATCAGTGGTTGAGAAACTGGCGTGGAGCTCAGGGATTTGGCATCATTGGGGACTGGGGGTCCACCTGGAATGATGCAAGCCTATACTGGCATGATGGGCTGCATCTGTCCGGGAGGGGAACCAGGATCCTAGGTGATAGGTTTAATGCTTCTTTGGCAAGCTTTTAAACTAGCCAAGGGGGGAGGCACTGGAAAGGAGCAGGGAAATCCTAGCCCCCCCAAATAATCATGGTAGTAAGTGCGGCAAACAGCAACATAGAGGTGTCGATAGGGAGAAGGGCAGGGGTAAATGGAGAAAGTGACAAAGGCAAGGACAGAGATGGGGAAAAAGGGAGCAAGGCCATCAGGAAATGGAGAGTAATGAGTACCAATGCCCATAGTCTGGGCAAGAAGCTCCCTGAGCTGGTGGCCTTGATGGAAGAGGGATGCCTGGATATCGTAGCAGTCACAGAAACATGGTACACAGAGAACCATGACTGGGATGTTAACATACCAGGGTACATAACCTACAGGAGAGACAGGCAGGGGAGAAGAGGGGGAGGAGTAGCTCTCTATGTAAAGGAAGGGATAAAAGCAACTGAACAAAAGAGTAAACAGGGAGGAGAGGAGGCACTATGGGTCACCTTGGAGACTGGAAAGGGCACCACAATCCGCATAGGAGTTGTGTACAGACCCCCATGTCAGGGAGAGGAAATGGACAAGGATAAGATAGAAGGCATTCTTAGAATGGCAGAGAAAGGGGAGATACTGTTGATGGGAGACCTGAATATGCCAGATGTTAACTGGAGCACATTTGCTGCAGCCACATCCAAGAGCAGGGCCATTCTTGATGCCCTACAGGTGGCAGGCATTAGACAGCTAGTTTTGGAACCCACTCGTGAGGGAGCAATCTTAGACTTCGTACTCTCAAATGGGGGCAGTGAGAGGATCTCAGATCTAGAAGTGGGTTGCCATCTGGGGACAAGTGACCATCAAACAGTGTGGTTCACGTTAAACTCAGCTACAGAGTCAAGCCATACAAAAGTGAGGACTTTAGGAGGGCTGACTTTGGCAAGATGGGAGAGTGCCTCAGAAAAGCACTAGCAAACAGGCTAGAAGGAGGTATGGAGCAACAATGGGGAATCATCAAAACTGCCATCACAGAGGCAACAAGCCTTTGTGTGAAGCAAATAAACAAATCAAAATGAAAGAAAAAGCCACTATGGTTCTCAAAAGAGGTGGCTGTGAAAGTCAGGAAGAAAAAGATAGCATTCCGGAAGTATAAGGAAACACAGAAGGAGCAGGACAGAGAGCTGTACCAGTTAAGGCAGAAGGAAGCAGGGAGGGAAGTCAGAATAGCAAAGGCCCAAACTGAGGAAAAGATAGCCAACTCAGTTAAGAAGGGGGATAAAACCTTTTATAAATACATCAGCGAGTGTAGAAAGACAAAGGAAGGGATAGTGAGGCAGAATAGAATGAACGGTGGGTGGCCAGAGGGGGACAGTGAAAAAGCAGGGATACTGAATGAATATTTCTGCTTAGTATTCACAAAAGAGGAGGGGGAAGTGCCTAATCCACTTAACAAAAGCACTCTTGATAGGGGGGTCGATCCCAGTCCTTTCACAGAAGAAAGGGTTCTGCAAGAACGCCTAAAACTGAAGGTGGACAAAGCAATGGGGCCTGATGGAATTCACCCCAGAATTCTAAAAGAATTAAGGGAGGAACTAGTGAAACCACTGGCTACTCTTTTTAATAAATCATGGGAGGAAGGTGTGGTACCTGAGGACTGGAGGAAGGCGGATGTGATTCCCCTTCACAAAAGTGGGACCAAGACAGAGGCAGGAAACTACAGACCTGTCAGTCTGACCTCTGTGGTAGGGAAAGTGATGGAGTCACTTCTGGAGGAAAGAATAGTTGAGTACCTAGAGGCCAGTGGAGCACAGGACCCAAGGCAGCATGAATTCACAGCGGGAAGGTCATGTCAGATGAATCTAATAGATTTCTTTGACTGGGTGACCAAAGTAGTAGACCAGGAGGGCTGTGGACATGGCCTACCTAGACTTTAGCAAGGCATTGACACAGTCCCACAAAAGATTAATAGTCAAATTAACCAGCCTGGGAGTGGGTCCCAGGGTGGTAGCCTGGGTAAAACATTGGCTGCACAACAGGACACAGAAGGTAATTGTAAATGGAGTCCACTCTGAAGAAAGAGGGGTTACTAGTGGGACCGAGGGTTCAGTATTGGGTCCAGTCCTTTTAATGTCTTTATCAGTGACATTGCAGAGGGACTGGAAGGAAAAGTATGCCTTTTTGCAGATGACACAAAGATCTGCAACAGGGTTGATACACAAGGAGGCGTGGAAAGGATGAAAAGGGACTTGGCAAGGTTGGAGGAATGGTCAGAAGTATGACAGCTAGGATTCAATGCAAAGAAGTGCAAAATAATGCACCTGGGAAACAAGAACCCAGGGGAAGAATACACAATGGGTGGGGAGGTAGTAATAACAACAAAAAAGGAAAGGGACCTGGGAGTAATAATATCAGATGACCTTAAGGTTAGTAAGCAATGTGAGAAGGCAGTAGGGAGGGCTGGGGGTATACTGGGATGTATAGGGAGAGGCATCAGCAGCAGAAAACAGGAAGTTGTTATCCCTCTGTACAGACAGTTGGTGAGACCCCATCTGGAGTACTGTATCTAGTTCTGGAGACCCCATCTCTACAAGGACATAGACAGGATAGAGGTAGTCCAGAGGAGGGCAACTAAAATGGTGCAGGGTCTGCAAGAGAAGCCGTATGAGAAGAGACTAAAGGAGCTTAATATGTATATCCTTGAGGAAAGAAGGGAGAGGGGGACATGATAGAAACTTTTAAGTACCTCGTGGAATCAACAAAGTCCAAGAGAGTAGCATCTTTCAGAAAAGAGACTTGCAAGAACAAGGGGACACAATTTAAAGATAGAAGGAGGGTGGTTCGGGCAATGTGAGAAGTATTATTTCACAGAGAGGGCAGTGGATGCATGGAACAGCCTTCCTGAGGAGGTTGTGGGGTCTAAAACTGTGGGAGAATTCAAGAATGTATGGGACAGACATAAGGCAATTCTTGTGGGGGGTAGGAAGAAATAGGCTGTTGGTTAACTAGGATCTGCGGCCTATCCTGTAGGTAGGGAAATGAGCAGACTAGATGGGCCAAGCGGTCCTTATCTGCCGTCAAAGTCTATGTTTCTATGTTTCCATGTTTCACTCGGATGGATAAAATCAATATTAAAAAGCAACAAGACATTAATTCTTTATACTAATAAAATCTTTTGTCAGTGACAGTGTTTAATCTGAACCTTGAACCATTTGTTGCATCGAGATAATCACACAGTCACCAGGTTAGAGGCAAAGCCAAGTGTCATGATGTAAAACTAAGATTTGTAAAACCTGGTGCACCTAATAATTTCATAATAGGCACTACAGGTTAACCAAACAGTTACAGGATTGCCCACAGCACAGATTCCCAAAACTGGATGGGTAAGCTGTGGGTGGGTCATATCTGCAGAAAAACATTTTATAAATGATAATGACATACTCAAGAAATGGATAGTAAAAATGTTAGAGCATTTCAAAACAGCACAGAAACACAACAATGATCTTGGAATCACTAATATAAGGCTACAAAAGTAGAGGAACATATCTTTAAGTTCATATCCCTAATGGGGGAAGAAATTTATGAATATTCTCTGTGCCACATCTTTTATTTTAAGACAAAAATGGGCCTACTCCAATCTGTCATTCTATCCAGAAAGATATGTTGTGGCACCCATAGAAAAAAATCCAATACCGCATTCTCTTAAGAAGCACCCTATCATGATCCAACCCCCCGGTGCAGTGTCCGACTGTTTTTTCAATTCCTGTGAATGACATTTTGTGTGTACTCCTGTCTCTGGCCTTATTTAAATGTGCTGATAAGGCATAACTTAAACCATTTTTTTTCAACAGCTCTCATGTGCTCCCCAATTTGCATCTTTAACTGACACTTAGTTTTATCAGTGTAATAGCTTCCACATGAGCAAGAGGCCAAATAAATCACACCCTCTCATTCACACATAATGAATGAATCCCCTTAGTTTGCTATTTTGTCCAGTTTTGGGATTGAGGAGCATTTTTGTGGAGCTCACTGTAGGACAGTACTTACAGTTGCCACATTTATAGCACCCATCATTTCTGGCTGGTAGCCACAGTCTCAGTCGCTCAGGTAATGATTGTACAGAGTGCACAACCGTATCTCAGATATTTTAACCCCTTCTGTGTACAAATCTCGGTTGTGTATCCTTTAAATCACGTAAACCAGGATCAAGGCCAAACAAGTGCCAGTGTTTTTGGATTATGTCTCCTAACTTTTTAGATAGGATACTATAATACGGACACAAAGTTCATCTTGAGGTCCTTTCTCTTCTCAGGACCCTCTTCAACTAATAAATCCCTATGCTCTACAGCATGCTATCCACTTCAATTCTAGTCTTTAATACAATGGTTTCAGTGTACCCCCTTTCATACAATTTGCTCTCCAATTCATCAGTTCTTTCCTGGTACTTCTGATCATCCCCACAGTTTAATTCTGATACACTGCCTCATGGGGATGCTTACTATTGTGTGGAATGGATAGCTACTTCAAGCATGTAACAACGTATTTCTATTGGTAGGTTTTCAAAAAAGGTCTGTAGTTACCTCACCTCTGCCATCCTTGGAAATAATGAGATCCAGAAAACATATTTGGGACTTGCTAAAAGCCATTAAAAATTTTAAATTCTTTTTGCTGTTATCCAAGAATCATACAAAGTCAAACAGTTCCCCTTCTGAACCTGTCCACACAATAATAATGTCATCAATAAACTGCCTCCATAAATTCAGCTTGTCTAGAAAATAGTTAACCTCTGGATTTTTAACGACCTCTTCCTCCCACTTGCCGAGGAAGAGATTTGCGTAACTGGTGGCAAAACATGCCCCCATAGCAGTGACCTTCATTTGTAGGTAAAAACTGTCTTGATATAAAAGTTATTAAATTACAAGACACATTTGGACAATTGTAGTAACACTTCTGTGGGTGGATCTATTGTCTGTCTTTTTATCTAGAAAGTAGGACATTGCTGCTAGGCCCCCAGGATGCAGAATATTGGAGCAGGGGGCTTCAACATCTAACGTTATCAATAAACTATCTTCTTCAATTGCTATGTTATCCAACAATCTGAGGATATCACCTGTATCCTTAATATAGGAGGGTAACTGATGAGCTAAATCACTGATGTGATGATCTCCAAATTTTGCTAAAGGTTCTGTGAGAGAATCATTGCCAGAAACAATGGGTCTTCTCAGAGGATTCACCAAGCATTCGTGGGTCTTTGGCAGGCAATAGAAAGAAGATCTAACAGGGGCTTTAACACTTAGAAATCCTATTATATGGGATGGCAACCAATTATTTTGTGTCACAACATTAAGATATTCATCAATGATTCTTTTGACTTTTGTAGTGGAGTCCTTGGGAAATTCTTCATATTACTGTGCATCTTCTAATTATCTACGTACTTCAGCTTCATATTTAACAGAGTCTAATACAACTACCAAGCCCCCCTTATCAGCTAACTTTATGGTTGTAGACCTGTTTCCCCCCAAAGTTGTTAAGGTTCTCATTTTCTCATTATTCATATTTTAGAAGGAATGAGTATCAGTCTCTCTGTTCAATTTCATTACATCAGTTTTACAACATTTCAAAAATGTCTGAAGGGCTGGTGTTAGTAGAGGAGAAAAAGTGGATTTGGGTTTAAATTTTCCCAAGCTCCCTTCATTTGATGCAATGCTTTCTTGTGAGTCTCCAGACATCAAGTCACTATTTACCCCATTTGTCCTGAGTCCGTAATATCCAAACTTCATTTTGCAGATAAAGACTTAAGTCCCAGATTCCTTACAAACTTGTTGTTGTCAATAATGGTGTCAAACAGATTAAATCTTTGTGTTAGAATAAATGATAATCCCTTATTCAGGACTCCTAATTCCACTTCTGTTAGACTGTATCCAGAGAAATTTATTACAAGCATTGTTGGTGTCCATTCCTTGGAGGTCTTCCCAGGTCCCATCCTCTCCCTCAACTATGGTTTCTTTTTCCACACCCTTATCCTGCCCCCCCATGTGACTTCTTGTCCCTGATAGGTGTTTAGCCTCTTGGAGCTCCTGGGTTCCAGTGGAGGCAGTTGGTGGGATGGTGGAGGTGGTGTGCTTTTCCTGTAGTCTTCTTCTCCTAGAAAACATCCTGATCATCTGATGTTGAACTGCCTGCTACACCTCAGTCTGTGCCATAATCCAAAGGTTTTGGTGAGTCTTCAAAACAGATCATGACCCAGGGGCTAAATTGATATCTGATTTGTGTGTACTGCCCCACTAAAAAATGTTTCCATCTTTAAAGTCATTAGCATCACCTTCAAATTTTTTCTTTTTAATTTATTTTATTTTATTTTCAAATATGAGTAAGTTAGATTTCAATGTCTCCCTTAGTTCAGTATATTGAGCTTGATTTTCAAATTCTTTTAGGGCTTCCTTTCTTAATCTCCTTTACAGCTTCTTTTTGAAAATTTTCATTCTCCTTTAAAATTAATTCTATGTGTTCTTTACTAGCTTCATGGCTAATTTCTCTTCATGCTTCCAGGAATTGCTTTATCTGTTGCCCAAAAGTAGGATTATTTAAAATTTGAAGTCCATGGGGGGCTCTGTCGACTTCTAAATAGGCCCTCAGTGATATCTTTACCCAAGGCAGCCTTTTTATTCTGAATGCTACCTTTTCAAACTGGCTTGGCGCATGTTAAAAGGACCTTGTGCAGTATTACTTTCTGATACAGTGTTGATAAGAACCAAGTCTGGAAGGGAGGGGAAATCATGGTTTCCTGGGCCTCCATGCTAGTTTATGACTCTGTCGTAGCGCCACTCGCTATTAAGCGGTTGTGAAAATCAGGTCCGAGCTGCTTTTTGTTTGCAGAATTATGTGTCTAATAAACAATTTTTTTTTATAAAAATCCTGTGTGGTTCTCCTTATGAAATTCAAGAAATAAAGGAATACTAGGAACGCACCATCATATGCTAATCTGTTCATGGGGCTATGGGAATTTAAGGGCTTAAATAATCCAAATGCCAACTCATATTACTGTAATATTATTAAATGGGGGTGCTTTATAGATGACTGTCTGTGTATCTGGGAGGGAAATGAAGAAAGTGTAAGAGAATTCATTAAATGGCTAAATGAAAATAACTGAAATTTGAGATTTACATCTGTAATGCATGCTAAAGAAATTGATTTTTTAGATATCACTTTGATAGAAGATAGTTTAACACATAAGATCAGCACACAGGGGTATAGAAAAAATAGTTAAATCAATTCTTTGTTAAGAAATGACAGTGCACATCCATATAAACTTAAAAAAACTATCCTGTTTGGACTAGTGAGAATATGAAGGAACTTCAAGTTGCAGAACATCAGAAGCTGGTTCCTGGTAATTTGTGTAGTAGCCATCTTATGTGCTTATCCTGCGGAAAATCCCATATCTGTTTGGTTCACCCGTAGTGCCAATTATGAAATAATTAGGTGCACCAGGTTTTACAAATCTTGCAGTTTTACATCATGACACTTGGCTTTGCTTCTAACCTGGTGACTAAATGATTATCTTGATGCAACAAATTGTTCAAGGTTCAGATTAAACACTCTATAATGTATGGTGGAACGTTGTTATCTGGTGTTTTTTATCTTTTCCTCATGTTGTTATGCCATCGATGTAACGTGATGAAGTTGTTAACCCATCCATGGTACGTCACATCGATGGCATAACAAAATAGAATGCTGCCAAGATAAACAGTCCACCGCACCAGCGCATCACAGTTTTTCACCATACTTGGCTGCATTCAAACAAAAACGACGGTTACTCGTTTGCTTAGTTTTTCTTTTACTTTTCTTGTTAGGTACCTGGTAATCGAGAAGAGTACCCTCAAAGCGTTTCTGAATGGCGCACTGTTGACGTCAACCTGTTTTGACCCCTAGTTATAAACTTCCTAGTCACAAGGCGGGACAGCAATTTTTTTTTTTTTTTTTTTATCGTGTCCACGTCTTCACTCAGGTAAACGTTTGTTTTCCCTTCCTATTTTAGTGAACTATGTGCTTGGACTGCTTCCCCATACACTATAAAAGACAATGTATGGGGAGCAGTTAACAACCGCGTTGAATTCTCATTTTGAGGTTACCATGGTTACTGAAAACCCCTCGAGCTTCGCTCTCGAGGTTTACAGACCATGGCAACCTCTAGATGAGAATACAACGCAGTTGTTAACTGCTCCCCATACATTATCCTCTATGTTACTGGTAAATGTTTTTATTAGTATAAAGAATTAATGTCTTGTTACTTTTTAATATTGTTTTTGTCCATCCAAGTGAGGGTTATGTATTTGCCACATCACGGTTTGCACTTTATATTGTCTTTGTAAGTAGTTTATATCATGTGCCTTTAAGAGCCTTTTAATGTAAAAAGAAAGTGCTGAGTTTATCACATCAGCCTTCAAACAAGCACATCTAGCATGAAATGCATCAGGTGATGTGGTAAGATCTTGTGAGCGGAGGACAAACAGGAAGATGAAGGAGCTCCTTGTACTTTAATGGATGTATCCCATTTGTCTGTTTGTCAAGCAGCACTTTTTCCAGCACTAAATAAGGCAAAGCATATATGGTGACTAAATCAAGGTATGCTCTCTTCCTTTTGCTTCAAGTAAAAGTTTCAAGTTTGTTTATTTGGGATAATTTCATTGAGCAAGCTCATTTAGAATGATGTCCCGTTGTACAAAATAAAATAAAGTTTAGTATAAAATACACAATACAAATACATAGTACAAAAATATCAAAAGAATCAAGATTAACAGTACAGACTTAACAGTGCACATATATCATAATATGTCGCACTAAAAAAATTCCCTAAGTAACCCCCTCTTTAAAATGATTACATCTTTCACAATAGGATGGAACAGTCATGAACCAGGCCTTTGTAGCTGCTTGGGACAGAAGGTTTGCACCCTTCAAATGAAACCTAGCATGCTAAGAATTCCATTTGTGGGGAATCATGTGACTATAAAAATAGGTAGCTCTCAGATCACTAGACCTAGGAATTACCAACTCCATCAAATTTGAAATTCTTAAGGATCCTTTCCATACCCTATACTTTAAACATTCTCACAAATAATTCAGCATCATTGAACAGTAACTGTCAAAGTGATTCTAAAGTGATTCACAGAGATTTTGAGTGGTGTCTTTACAGACTGCAGGTGCCAGATACCTCCTTGCTATAGTCATTGATTTGAAAAGTGCAGCACTGCACCTCCCTAGTAGATTCCCAATAATGTTTTATCACTTTTCTGTCTCCTGCTTTCTGTTGACTATCACCCTATTGGTATCTCAGAAAATAGGAAGCTGTGCAGTCTTTTTCCTGTCCCCATTATCTTTCCCAAGTCCTGCAGTCTTCCTCTACTTGCTGATCTGTAACTGTAAATAAACATTTTAAAGTTTTGTGAACTAAACTGTGTCACTTTCCTCACCTGCTACAGTCCATTACTTGTGTGGTGATTGATATCATGGAAGATAGAAGCTGTGTGTTGGCTACCGTGTTTTGCATCTTCTTTCATGCACTGTTGGGAACTTGTATGATAAAAGTGTTGCTGGTGGCAGCAGCTTTTGTATTTCTGTAGTTGATTTAGTAGCCAAAAAGCTGATTTTTACCTTTGGAGAGATCAGTATGGAAGCTGGAAGCTCTATTTTGGCTAATGTGATTTTCATCTGCTGTTTGCTACAGAAGTTAAGAGAGGGAGAGCAGCTACCCTACAGCAAGGATGTGATTTACTGAGTATATTGAAATGAATTCTTAATTCAGGGGTCTGTAATAGTAAGTAGAAGTCAGTGTTTTAGTTCTCTGTTTTTGGGGTTGTCTTTATCTAGTGTAAATGTAATTTGCCAGGTAGGTACTCTAGCTGGAAGAAAATTTGCAGTCATTTGTGACTAGAGCTGTTACTGAAACTCTATGAAAGATGTGTCTCATAAGGGTCAGGAGCAGAAGAAGGCCTGAGGGACTGTGGATTACAAACAGGAGTTGACTCTGGACTCTGTTTGCTGCAGAAGTTGAGAGAGGGAGTGCAGCTACCAGTTAGCTTAAACTAGAGCTGTGTTTTGCCATTTAGGTTACAGAAGAAAGTTTTTTACCAGATTGTTGATTTTTTTGTAGACACTGAGTACCAAAGGAAAACCCTCCCACCCACCCAACCCGTTCCCCAACCACCCCCAGGTGTTCTACCTTTATAGAGGAAGGCCAGGCTGCACCTATTTAAAAACAGAGGAACAGTTAGGCAGCACATCATATGCAATAACCTAGCTGGTATACAGGCAGAATTACAAAGGGTGTAGCTAGCAACTAGGTCCACAAAGGCACATACAAGAGGAGAGAAAAGCTATAAGTCACTACAGAAGGAGAGCAAGACAGGATGAGAAGGAGAAGAAAAAAATGGTTAGCTGCTGGAGGTCTGTCTCTGAGCAAGTAAGAAGGAGACTACTGAGGAATACAGGAACTTTCTGTCCCAGAACAGGAAGGGCAGGAGCTGAAAGGACACAGAGGCATTAGGAAAGTAGGGAGAAAAAAAGAAAACAGAGAAAGGAAAGAGTAAGCACACAAAACAACAGTCAAGGGGCCACAACTAAGACATGATGGGAGTGGTGCAGTGCAGTAGCTGTGGAGCGGCGGTCTTCAAGGAGACATTCTGGAGGACATGTTGTTGTCCCATCTGCAGACACTTCTTTGAGCTGAGGGAGGAGGTTGTTTGCCTCCAGGCTGAGTTGGCCAGGATTTGGGGGACCTCAACTCCCACCCAGGGACTACCAGGGCTGCCTCCTCTGCCTCAGAGGTTGCCAAGAAGGAGCAGCGGTTGGACTGCAGTGAGCTCAGGGAGGGTGAGGGTGGTGGAAAAGAGGTGCATCCCTCCAGTTATACCTCTCCACAACTTATTTGCCTTTCTGGCAAAGTGTGGTTCCTTTATGGAGGCACCCACAGTGGAGACCAAGGAGGATGCTGGGAACCTCCATAAAGTAGACCCACAGGAGAGTGGCATGGGACCCCACAGGGGAAGGAAACATCTGCTGATGGGAGACTCATTTGTTATGGATGCGGAATTGAGGGAGGGAGGGGAGAGGGAGGGAGGTAAGATGCCTGCCTGGCACCATGGCTTGAAGAGACAGGGAGCAAATCCTCAGCATCATGGGAGCAGCTGCATGAGGGAGTGAGTTGGACATCATTGCCCACTAAGGACAAATGACCTGGCTGGAAATGGCATCAGAGCAGTGCAGGGGGAGTTTGTGGAGTTGGAGAGGATCCTCAAACAAGTAGCACACATGGAAATCTTCTCAGAGGTGCTACCTGTCTATGGCATGGGTGAGGCTAGAGTGCTCTGCACCATGGGATTCAATAAATGGTTGAAAAAATGGTGCGGAGCTCAGGGTTTTGGCTTCATTCGGGACGGCATGTGCACCTGGAGGGATAAAGGCCTATACCGGCACGATGGTCTGCATTTGTCCAGGAGGGGAACCAGGATCCTAGGTGATAGGTTAAAATGCTTCATTGGCATTCATTTAAACTAATTAAGGGGGAAGACACTGAAAAAGAGAAGGAAAATCATCCCCTCCCACAAAACAGGGTAGTTAGTGAGGTGAACACCAAAATAAAGAAGTCGATAGGGGAAAGGGAAGGAGTAAATGGAGAAAAAGACAAAGGCAGTAAGGACAGGTATGGGGCTAAAAGGGGTAAGGCCATCAAAAAATGGAGGGCAATGAGTATCAATGCCCATAGTCTGGGTAACAAACTCCCTGAACTAGTGACCTTGATGGAAGAGGGAATCCTGGATATCATGGCCGTCACAGAAACATGGTAAACAGAGAACCATGACTGGGATGTCAACATACCAGGGTACACAATCTACTGTACAGGTGGGACAGGGAGGGTAGAAGAGGAGTAGGAGTAGCTCTCTTCATAAGGGAAGGGATCAAAGCAATGGAACTAAAGGGTAAACAGGGAGGAGAAGGAGGCACTGTGGGTCACCCTGGAGTCAGGAAATGGCACCACAATTTGCACAGGGGTTGTATACAGACCCCCATCTTAGGGGGAGGAAACAGACAAGGAAATTAAAGAAGGCATTCTTAGGATGGCAGAAAAAGGGGAGATATGGTTGATGGACATAAATATGCCAGATATTAACCGGAGCACCTTTGCTGCAGCTGCATCCAAGAGTAGGGTCATTCTTGATGCTGTACAGGGAGCATGCCTCAGACAGCTAGTGTTGGAACCTTCTCAGGGAGGGAGCAATCTTAGACCTGGTACTCTCAAACGGGGTTGGAGAGAGGATCTCAGGTTTAGAAGTGGGTAGCCATCTTGGAATAAGTGACCACCACACAGTGTGGTTCACGATAAACACAGCCATAGAATCAAGCCATACAAATGTGATGTACTGGACTTTAGGAGGGCTGACTTTGGCAAAATGAGAGAGTGCCTCAGAAAAGCAGTAGCAAACAGGCAAGAAGAAGGAGTGGAGGAACAATGGAAAACATCAAAACTGCCATCACAGAGGCAACAAGTCTTTGTGTGAAGCAAATAAACAAATCAAAAAGAAGAAAAAAAAACACTACAGTTCTCAAAAGAGGTGGCGGGGAAGGTTAGAGAGAAAAAGATAGCATTCAGGAAGTATAAGGAAACACAGAAGGAGCAGGGCAGAGAACTGTATCAGTTAAAGCAGAAGGAGGTGGGGAAGGCAGTGAGAATAGCAAAAGCCCAAACTGAGGAAAGATAGCCAACTAAGTTAAGAAGGGGGGGATAAAACCTTTATAGGTACATTAGGAGCGAAGAAAGACCAAGGCAGGAATAGTGAGGCTTAATATAGGGAGGGAGGTGGGTGGGCAGAGGTGACAGTGAAAATCAGGGATACTGAACGAATACTTCTGCTTAGTATTCACAAAAGAAGAGGAAGGCGAGGTACCTAATCCAGTCAATAGAAGCACTCTGGATAGGAGGGTTGATACCAATCCAGTCACAGAAGAAAGGGTTCTGAAAAAATTCCTGAAACTGAAGGTGGACAATGCGATGAGATCTGATGGGATTCACCTCAGAATTCTAAAAGAACTAAGAGGAATACTAGTGACACCACTGACTACCCTTTTTAGCAAATCATGGGAGGATGGTGTGGTACCAAAGGACTGGAGGAGGGAAGATGTGATTCCCCTTCACAAATGTGGGAGCAAAGCAGAGGCAGGAAACTACAGACCTGTTAAGTTGACCTCAGTGGCAGGGAACATGATGGAATCACTTCCGAAAGAAAGAAAGAACTGTTGAGTACCTAGAGGCCAGTGATGCACAGGACCCAAGGCAGCATGGATTCACAGTGGGAAGGTCATGTCAGATGAATCTAATAGATTTCTTTGACTGGGTGACCAAAGTAGTAGACCAGGGAAGGGTTGTGGACATGGCCCACCTAGACTTTAGCAAGGCATCTGACACAGTCCCACACAAAAGATTAATAAATTAGTTAGCCAGCCTGGGAGTGAGTCCCAGGGTGGTAACCTGAGTAAAAAATTGGCTGGACAACAGGACACAGAGGGTAATAGTAAATGGATTCCACTCTGAAGAAAGAGAGGTTACTACTGGGGTACCGCAGGGTTCAGTACTGGGACCAGTCCTTTTTAATGTCTTTATAAGTGACATTGCAGAGGGACAGTAAGGAAAAGTATGCCTCTTTGCTGATGACACAAAGATCTGCAATAGGGTTGATACACAAGGGGGGTAGAAAGGATGACAAGGGACTTGACAAGGTTGGAGGAATGATCAAAAGTATGGCAGCTTAAATTAATGCAAAGAAGCAAAAGTAATGCACCTGGAAAACAAAAACCCAGCAGAAGAGTACACAATGGGGGGGGGGGGTACTAACAACAACAAAAAAGGAAAGGGACCTTGGGGCAGACATATCAGAGGACCTAAAGATAAGTAAGCAATGTGAGAAGGCAGTAAGGAGGTGGAGGGATATGATGTATAGGGAGAGGCATCACCAGTAGAAAATAAGAAGTTCTTATTCCTCTGTACAGACAGTTGGTGAGACCCCATCGGGAGTACTGCATGCAGTTCTGGAGACGCCATTTCCACAAAGACATAGACAGGATGGAGGCTGTCCAGAGGTGGGCAACTAAAATGGTGCAGGGTCTACACCAGAAGCCATACAAAGAGAGATTAAAGGAGCTTAATATGTATACCCTCAAGGAAAGGAGGGAGAGGGGGATATGATAGAAACTTTCAATTACCTCAAGGGAATCAACAAAGTCCAAGAGGGTAGCATCTTTCAGAAAAAGAGATGTGTAAGAACAAGGAGACACAATTTGAATATAGAGGGGGAATGGCTCAGGGACAGTGTGAGGAAGTATTTTTTCATGAAGATGGTGGTAGAGACATGGAACGGCCTTCCTGAGGAGGTCGCGGGGGTCAAAAACATTGGGAAATTCAAGAATGCATGGGACAGACATAAGGCAATTCTGGTGGGAGTTAGGAAGAAGTAGGCTGTTGGTTAACTAGGATCTGCAGCTTATCTATCAGGTTATCCAGCTTATCTAATAGGTAGGGAAATGGGCAGACTGGGTGGGCCAAGCGGTCCTTATCTACTGTCATAGTCTATGTTTCTATGTTTCATCAGCTGCAGAAAGCCATGCCAGGCTGAAAGAGTGAGTCTCGAATGACACTGTACTGGACACTTCACTGTATCACCAAAGAGCTGTGATCTGTCATGCTGAATGAAGTTGCCAAAAGCACTTACATTGTGTGTCACAAAAGTTGCTATTAGCAGTAGTTTAACACATATATACTGTAGCATGTTCATTAAAGGCAATTCTTCCTTATAATGAACCCTCATTATAACAAACTAATAGGAATGACCCAAAGGTGTTCGTTATAATGAGGGACTACTATATTGTGCTAGTCTTACTGCCCTGTAGACTTTAAATTCTTTGCTAATTGCAGCCTTTCATTAAAGTACTGTACTCCGTCACTTGGTGTTTTAAATATTCTGTATAATGCTTTGCTACTGTACTTGTCTCAATGTAACTTTCATTTGCTATTTACCTTGATATTAGTGTAGCTGTGATGTAACCTGAAATGCTCTTGTATTTTTACTGATTTTTGTTTTACCTGTCTTGCACTCTCCTGGGTCATGCCTGAAAATAGACCTGCAATTGTCTAGTGTGCTTACCCAGGTACTAAAAATCAAATAGATAAATAAATATGTAACTGTACCTGAATTAAAAGTGATGCAAAAAAGTGTATTTTGCATTGTTTTGTTTTGATGGGGAGCATTATGGAACCAGTGATCTCGAGATTTAGCTATGTCACAGTTTTGCATACAACTCTTAGCATGGTCTTGATAGGACAAGAGCTCATGCTTGGCATTCTGTACACAAACCGTGACTTAGTAAAAACTCCAAATTACTGTGCGGATTGTTGTTCATAAAAAGAAAATAATTAGAAACACATTTTGTTCCATCAGTGTTCTTTCAAGTACAGTTAAATATGGCTCATTTGAAGTTGTCATTTCCACTTCCGTTACTAGAACATTACTAATTTCAATGAATTAGTGCAAATTTCCTGTCTCCTTTAAAGCTGTAGCCCAAGATATTCAGAGCACTTGTACATGGCACAACTGAGTTACGCCAGTGCAAGTCCGAAGATGTGCCACTGAGCGATATTCGAAGGGAGCCACAGCACAGCACGAATCCCATTGCACTAATGCACAAACATAATGTATGCAGAGCAAGTGCAGGGGGGTGTTCCCATGAACAAGTGGTGCACTAGCATATTCAACCATAGAGCATGGTGCAAGTCTGGAGCAAACCCCAAGTTGTGCCAGGCAGACTTGAGCCAATAAATATAGGCTCAAACACACAGACAGCAGATGCACAAAAGTGTGCACAGAGAAAAGGAGTCAGAGAGTGTGAGACAGACAGACAGAGAGGGGGAGAGAGAGAGACACACACAGACCGACAGATGGACTGACAGAGTGTGAGAGGTAGCCAGGGAGACACCCAGTGACTGAGTGATGGACAGTGGCCAATTCATAATGGATGCAGTAATTAGGGGTGTGAGGAGTGTCAAGAGGTCTAAACACTCACTTTCAGGTTCTTGGCAATAATGGGAATGCAAGCATTCACAAACAAGTTAAATAAGAATAATAAATCTTGTTTATTACTACAAAAAGGAAAATCACAGTTGCCCTAAGCAGTTCTTACCATTAGGAACTGGGAGCCAATGCTCGCTCCCTATACCTCGAGGAATGCAGTGGTCTCTGGGTCTCCAAGGTAGGAGATGTAATGTCTTACATTATATACCTAAGATAGTTACCATAGTTCCTGTAAGATAGAAACATTTCTAGTTACAGAGACGAGCCTTATTGGCTAAATTAGAGGTGGCTTCACAGTCCTAGATAATATTATACAATTTTGTTATAGTCATCACTTTGTGGAAACAAAGAAAGTACAGTTTGTGTACATGGCCATGTAACAATACAAATCATCAGAAGATGGCCATGCTGACTCATATATCATAATACTACATGGACACAGGTGTCCTAACATCTTGTAAAAAAGAAATACATGTGTGTATTAGAAAGTAAGGCATATAGTAATCAAATGCATACATATCCTGACATCTACTCTTGCACGGTAGATGTCCTTGGCTCTAAATGTTAGTATAACATATACATAAATGCTGGCTGTCTGTGGTGTACCTCTGGGGTATCAATTAGGGTGCAGGGACCTTGCGTAACATTCCCTCCCTTGTTGCCTCAGAAGGGGCAACAAGAACAAAAGTAGGGAAGTGGAGAGAGAACAGATATCATTTACAGATCTGATGCATGAGCCTTATAAAGGGACTCAAGCTGCTCATGGTGTTGGTGGAGTGTGTGCCACAGGCAGCAAAGCATGATGATGAGGAAAAATATAAAAAATGCTTGTACAATAACAAAACATTTAAAGGTAATCTCTAATCAAGTATTAGTAAGTGCACTATTAAAATTACCATCATTAATAAGATCACATATTGCTTATGTGGATGAGGTGTGTGTCTTTTCTGTTTAAAAGTGACTTTAGTGCTAAAGTCAGAGGATCAAGATGCACATTAAAGCAGGGTAAATACTCTGAAAGAGTAAGAAGATAATCAGGGTCACCATCAATGATGTCTGGTTCCACAAAGGGAACAGGGGTGATAACTGTGTGCCCAAGAATCATCATCTGATGAGGGACAAAGCAAAAGTTTGGTTCAGTAATAACACATATATTATTGCCATAAGTACATTGCTTAAAATTAGTTACCACACAAAATTCACCATCTGAATTACATTGCATGTTCACAGCAGCTAGTCTCCATTTTTATGTTTGCTTGCACGCATGTGCAAGAAACATAGTGCCATGATCTGAGTTTTTCAGAGGTGTCAGCATCTTCCAGTTCAGTCAGTGTGTTTGCAGGCATGGTCACAGTTCTCCAATCACTGCTGAAGCTGTCTATGACAGCAGTTGAAAATGCAGTGGCATACAGTTGAAAGAGGGAGCTATGCTTCAGTGAGCAGCCCCCCACACACACACACAGATCAACTGTGTCAGTTGCCTGATAGGATGGTGTAGTCTTGTCTAGCTTAGAGAGACAAGCCACACATCATTACTTTAATAAACTGTTCCTGCCAAAGCAGGACCACCAAATGTGTGGGTACCTAACAGTCCTTACTCACACCAGCTCTCCAAAGCACACCTTCATGGACTCCATGGGTTCTAATCTTCCAGAAAAAAAAATACCTCAGCATTTGATGTGAAAACTCAGACTTCGTTGTATGTGTAATTCCAAGTGTTTTCTCTTACTAGACTCTGTCAATGTGAACTCCCCACTGCTAAAACCTAAAAGAATGCACAAAGGAGAACATACTGCTATGCATTTCAGCAGCAGCCAGTGGGGGAGGTTTTCATGACTGAAGCACTTTAATGCACCTTTTAGTGCTGTCATATACACACCCCTGTGGTAATTCACTAAACTGCACACTTAGTCTGGTAATGCAGCTTCAAAATATTTTTTTTCTCTGAATTGCCGTGAGCTGGCATTTAGATAGAATCACATAGCTCTTTCTCAAATCAGATGCTCAATGAAGTCACATCACCTTGTGACCCTAAACATCTTAGGGTTGGACATGTGCCTAACAAAATTGCAAAACTAGGTATAGAAAAGAAAACACAATTCAACCGTAGCTCACAATCGAATCCACCTTTTCTCCAGTGAATCTGAAGCCGCCTAACAGCCCACCCCTGGTGCTTCATGCACTCCTCCACCCACACAACATATGGCCGACAGGGGTGCTGTTGCATTTTATTTCATAATTTCCTGATCCTGTTGCTGCCACCATACTGATACAGTAATACTTTTTATGGCTCGAAAACTGCTCGACATTAGCTGAATTATAAATGGCATCCCTGTTTGATGCTGTGGTGCGGAATATGGTGGTGCTCAAATTTTAAGCCAAGTATTACATGCAGATATGTTGTTATTGACTCATGTCACTTACCATTTTATACATCTATTGATTTTTTCAATTTACTTTTGCTGACAAATGTTGATCGCAGGGATTCTGGTGTCACAATTCAGTTCAGTGACATGTAACATCTTAGTGCAGATGCTAAGTGTTTTAAAATGCTGAAAAAGTTAACAGTCATGAAAATGCATGAACTTCTTTCTTCAGTGTCTGGAGCTCTAGCGGTGTTATTGGCAAGTGCATGTCCCTTTGCTCAAGATCTGTCAGTGAGATGTCTGTTCTGTGCAATGGACAGTGGCTGAATGTTATCAGCTGACAGTTTTCATTTCATTATCAACAGATAAATATTCAGAACTTTGCAAATGCAACTTTGCTGGTAGCACAGTTTCATGCCCCCAAGTGTCTCATCAGTTAGTGGTTATATCTTAACCGATGATCACAAAAAGTATGAAAAAGATTTGCCGCTGAGTAATGTAAATGCCAATCCACCTAAGCACCTTTAGGCTGCAAACATAATGTGAACGTATAGGGATTCTGGACCGGTGTATCCCTCTGTGGCATAGCAACGGTTAATAACTTTAAGCACATTCTCAGGACATTGTTTCACTTGCCCTCTCTCCCCACTATGATCCTGGTCACCTGAAATAAACCTGACATTTTAGTATCTGTATTACATCTTGGCTCAGTTAGGCAATCAGCACTGTAAGAACATAAATGGGCATATAAATGGGGACTATAAGAACATGCTGTGGGTGCTTGTGCCTTAGTCTAGCTGTGCAACATCAGCCTGAAGCTCAGGTAGGGCTTACTGTCTACCACTTTGTTCACCCCCCCATGTACCTGTACCATTTCACATCCTCCCTTCCCTTAGTCCAGCTGTGCTACATCAGCCTGAAGCTCTGGTAGGGCTTATTGTCTACCACTTTGTTCAACCCCCATGTATCTCGTGCTATGTCAGCCTGAAGCTCTGGTAGGGCTTACTGTCTACCACTTTGTTCATCCCCCATGTACCTGCACCATTTCACATCCTCCCTTGATCTACAGTGAGTGGATCCCTCATTCATACGTCACATATGCACGCACAAAAAAAAATAAACTGGTCTTCAAAAATTAAGATACATTTATTATGTTTGTTATGTTTGCTTGCACGCATGTGCAAGAAACATAGTGCCATCATCCAAGATTTCGGAGGTGTGTCACCCGCTCTTCCAATTCAATCAGTGTGTTGGCAGGCGCGGCCCCTGTAAGTCAATGCATGCTGGAGCTGTCTATGACAAGCTCCAAAGTGCAGTGGCATACAGTTCAAAGGGAACTACGCTTCAGAGAGCAGCGATAAGATATCGCTTTGCCGCGCGCAGCCCCCCACACACACACATGCACACAGGCGGCACTTCGCATGTGCATCGCAAGACACACTGTATAGCCGACGGGTGCCTCAACTCCCGGCTATGCTGTGCTCCCCCACCCCCAAAGTTCCAAATGCCATGCTGGGTGCCCACCCCAGCGTGGCAAATCATGATATAGTCGGGGAGTGCCCAATCCCTCATCAGCTCCACTGTCCTCACCCCCCCCGAGTACTGGGTGCCACACTGGGAGCCCACCCCAGCATGGCAATCGATGCTTTGGGTGACGGAGGTGCCCAATCCCCCATTGGCTGAATGCCCCCCCAACCATCCTTGTGCCACACTGGGAGCCCACCCCAGCATGGCAAATGTCCCGCATCGTCATTGTAAACAAAAAGAACACCTGTAAAGAAAAAATGGTCCCACGTAGTCTCCCTAGCCCCCCTCCCACAACTCGCACCCACCCACTGTGCACTCTGCCTCCCCACACACACCCTCACCCCATACTTACCTCCAGACCTCGGCACGATGATCTTTGGTGGACCGGGAACACGTCTGCACTCTTCAAAGCCGACTGTGAACTGAGGAAATGCCGGTAAGCTGTATAATGGGCTAGATAGGGGGTTTTCAACTTTGTTGCATATCTCATGCATTTTTTGGAATTTTTGCACCAAATTTTCAACATGGGGTTTTTGGGACCCCTTCTCATGAGTGATGTCACTGTCATGGCATTATTCAGGCCCGAAGGGTGATTTCGCAGTCACTGCACAAAATCACCTTTCAGGACTGATTAACAAAATGACACTGCCAGTGTTCATAAGGTGGGCTCTCAAGAAGCCTATTTTGAAAATTTGGTGGAAAATTTTCAAAAACGACTGTTTTACGAGCATGCATTGCGCAGTTCCTACACACGCTCATAAGTTTGCAAATTTTCAGTATTTTCACTCCAGATTTTCAACATTGCCATTTTACCACACCTTCTTATAAGTAGTATAGCTGTCATTTTTCACATCTCACCCAAAACGTGTTTCCGCCCATGTAGCACACAATGGCGCAGTTGGTGTGCTCAATCAATGTACGGGACAAATTAAGAAGATCACAGTGACACTGTTCATGAGCAGAGGTCTTGAAATGGCTATGCTGAAAATTTGGTGAAAAAATTACAAAAAATGACTGTTTTACGAGCGTACGTTGTGCAGTTCCTATGCACGCTCATAAGTTCGTGAATTTTCAATATTTACACTCCAGATTTTCAACATTGCCATTTTATCACACCTCCTTATGAGCAGTACAGCTGTCATTTTTCACATCTTGCCCAAAATGTGTTTCCGCCCAAGTATCGCACAATGGCGCAGTTGATGTGCAAAATCAATGTATGGGACACATTAAGAAAATCACAGTGACACTGTTCATGAGCAGAGGTCTTAAAATGGCTATGTTGAAAATTTGGTGAAAATATTCCTAAAAATTACTGTTTTACGAGCGTGCGTTGCGCAGTTCCTATGCATGTTCATAAGTTTGCAAATTCAATATTTTCACTCCAGATTTTCAACATTGCCATTTTATTACACTTCCATATGAACAGTACAGCTGCCATTTTTCATATGTCACCCAAAATGTGTTTTCACACATGTAGCGCACAATGGTGCTGTTGGTGTGTGAAAGCAATGTTTGGGACAGATTAAGAGAATCACATTTACACTGTTCATGAGCAGAGGTCTTAAAATGGCCATTTACAGAAGAAAGGGTTCTGAAAGAACTCTTAAAACTGAAGGTGGACAAAGCAATGGGGCCTGATGGGATTCATCCCAGAATTCTAAAAGAACTAAGGGTAGAACTAGTGACACCACTGACTACCCTCTTTAACAAATCATGGGAGGATGGGGTGGTACCTGAGGACTGGTGGAGGGCAGATGTGATTCCCCTTCACAAAAGTGGGAGCAAGGCAGAAGCAGGAAACTACGACCTGTTAATTTAACCTCAGTGGTAGGGAAAATGATGGAATCACTTCTGAAGGAAAGAATTGTTGAGTATCTAGAGGCCAGAGGGGCACAGGACCCAAGACAGCATGGATTCACAGAGGGAAGGTCATGCCAGACAAATCTGATAGATTTCTTTGACTGGGTGACCAAAGTAGTTGATCAGGGAGGGGCTGTGGACATGGCCTACCTAGACTTTAACAAGGCATTGGACACAGTCCCACACAAAAGATTAGTATACAAGTTAGCCAGCCTGGGAGTGAGTCCCAAAATGACAGCATTGGTAAAGAATTGGCTGGAGAATAGGACACAGAGAGTAATAGTAAATGGAGTCCACTCTGAAAAAAGGAGGGTTAGTAGTGGGGTACAGCAGGGTTCAGTATTAGAACCGGTCCTCTTCAATGTCTTTATAAGCGACATTGCAGAGGGACTGGAAGGAAAAGTATGTCTCTTTGCAGATGCCACAAAGATCTGCAACAGAGTTGATGCACAAGGTGGGGTGGAAAGAATGAGAAGGGACTTGGCAAGGTTAGAGGAATGGTCAAATGTATGGCAGCTTAGATTCAATGCTAAGAAGTGCAGAAATGCACCTGAAACAAAAACCCAGGGAAGAGTACACAATGGGGGTGAGATACTAACAACAAAAAATGGAAAGGACCTGGGGGTATTGTTATCAGTTGACCTAAAGGTGGGCAAGCAATGTGAGGGAGAGCAGCAAGGAGGGCTGGGGTGATACTGGGATGCATAGGAAGAGGCATCACCAGTAGAAAACAGAAGTTATTATCCCTCTGTACAGATAGCTGGTGAGGCCCCATCTGGAGTACTGCGTGCAGTTCTGGAGACCCAATCTCCACAAAGACATAGACAGGATGGAAGCTGTCCAGAGAGGGAACTCAAATGGTGCAGGGTCTGCACCAGAAGACATATGAGAGAGACTTAAGGAGCTAAATATGTATAGCTCGAGGAAAGGAGGGAGAGGGGGTCATGATAGAAATTTCAAGTACCTCAAGGAATCAACAAAGTCCAAGAGGGTAGCATCTTTCAAAAAAAGAAGTGAGCAAGAACAAGGGGGCACAATTTGAAGATAGAAGGGGGCGGCTCAGAGGTAATTTAAGGAAGTATTTTTTCACAGAGAGGGTTGTGGATGCATGGAACGGCCTTCCGGACGAGGCTGTGGAGTCAAAAACAGTGGTGGAATTCAAGCATGCATGAGACAGTCATAAGGCAATTCTAGGGGGTGGGGGTAGGAAGAAGTAGGCTGCTGGTTAACTAGGATCTGCAGCTTATCCATCAGGTAGGGAAATGGGCAGACTGGGTGGGCCAAGCACTCCTTATCTGCCGTCAAATTCTATGTTTCTATGTTGAAAATTTGGTGACAAAAGTCCATAAAATGACTGTGTTTCGAGTGAGCATTGTGCAGTTTCCACGCACCCGCGTAAGTTCATGACTTTGTAATATTTTAAGTCTAGATTTTCACCAGTGGCATTTTTCCTAATGGACTGGGGTGCACATAAGGACCAAAGACCCCAAGGAACACCGTGACACTTGCCAGTGTCGGCAGGGTGGGGTGTACTGAAATGGCGTGGCTGTTATGCCTGACAACCCAAAGGCACACCCCAATGCCTGTCACTCTCTGCAGGGTGGTGGTGGGGTTGGCTTCAGTTCAATACTTCACTGCCATTACTATTATGCAGCTCTGTAACTTCTACACAACCACTGCCAATGCCAGCAAGCAAACATTCGGCATTGACAAATGCTTGTTGTAGTTGTACTAGGCTAGTGTATGTCTGGTTGGAAATCTATGTTGACAGCCAACGAACCTCCTCTGGTAAGACTGGTACAATCAAGAAGTGTCTGGAGCAGATGTTGAGCCCTAGTATTCTGTGCCATTGGTGGTGATGTCATCGTCCATGGTAAAGGACCAATCGATACTGTCTGGGGAATATCCACATACAGGTTTAATAACATCAAATGCCTCACATCGACATAAATAAATATACCCTTTCTTTGCACAACAGTCCATGTGCGGTGAGACTCATGTGTCCAGAAGAGGATGAAAAACCAGAAGAGGTGGCAAGTCGAGACATTCTCTGTAGATGTCATCATCAAGGTGCCCAAAGGAGTGTACGTATGCTAGTTTATCAAACATAGCTGTATTGGGATCAAAACGTGGTAAAGAAACAGTAAAAGACACAAACATAGTACCTTTAATGGAACATTTCTTAGAAGTAAAGCAAGGACCAGTATTAGGATGTCTGGTCACAAATCCCATATTTCTAGCAGTAGAGATAGGAACAAAAATGGATTATAACATACACATGGCAACACAGTTAGGGAATTTGCAATGAGGGCATTACTATTTAGAGATACATCCATCATGTTTGATATCAGTGATTCTTCCAGATTCCAGATCATGGAAGAGATTGTTGATGGTAGTAATGATGTATGACCCATAGGCAGAGCATGATATTTCACTGGCAATGTATTGCTTATCTGCCTCCTTATTGTTCTGTGCAATAAGGAAGTTAATTTTTTCTTTAGAATCTGAAAATGTCTTAACAATATCATGCATATTACATACAGTGTATCTTTCTTCCTGACTAAGGCCATCCACACCATGCAATAATGGGGGTATGATGTAACTGATCATACCAGTTTCAAACTTCTGTGAATGTGCTTTGATAGTCGCAATGTCTGCTTTATTCAAGATAGACATTGTAGTACCAAAGGGACCAGTAAGGGTGCCCATGGCACCAGTGACATCAAATGTGTCAAGTATGTTTCATTTATGACTTTGCAAATTATCTGTTTGAGAACTAGATTTTCTCCTAAAATTGCCTCTATGCTCGGTGGTGTGTACCCTGGCAATAGGGTCTTGACTATGAATCTGAAAAGCTGCTAAGTTATCAAGTAACAAAGTACTATAAAATAACGATGTGTTAGTAGAATGACACGTACCAAATTCTTTCATATTCCAGTAAGTTAAGTTAAACAAAACAGGTATATGCATATATTATAAGTTGCTAATAAGTGTGCCAGGCAAAGCAGTGGCTGTGAGACCACTATGAGGGCCAGGGTGTTGTTGTGGACATTCTAAAAGTTCTTTCTTAGTGGGGAGGTAACACAGATAAATACATGGCAGCTGAGGTCATGTATGGCACAAAATTTCCGCAGAATCTTAGAAAGTGCATATACAATAAGAAGGATCAATTAAGGCTGTAATGCTATATAAACCTGAATGTCTAAGAGAGGTTTGGTGCCAGGACAAGGTACCATTTGGGGATCATTTTGCGTTGGGCCATCCATGGAAAGTTTCCTTGGAGAGTTTGGCCACGGGGAGTATTTGTCCTTGAGACTTGGTTTGCCACTCAATTTGTAGGGTAGATTTATCAGGAGCAACAACTGAGACAGTGAGGTAGGCATCTGAACCTTCCTGAACTGTAATCAAATTGTCTGGGACATTGATGGAGACTCCTCTAGGTAGTGGTGCAGGGATCAAGATGAGGAAGGATGTGCTTACCATGCCTTGGATGCAGGGGATTACTCCTGAGATGAGGAGAAAATGGAACAAGATAGCCATCTTGTCAGTGTATCTGAAAAGGAAAATCAAACATTAGCAAGATTAGTACTATTCTGCCCAATGGGGTTAGGAAAAGTAATTATATTCCTTTATACAGTTTCAACTGGTTTGCATGTAACCATTTGTCAGTCAACTTGTTGTTTTGCATGAGTCAAATTTGATAGACTGCTGGACTGAGCTTGTTGACAATTGGGTAGGGTCCTTCCCACTGGTTGGAGAAAGAGTATGTTGGATGCACAAATCTGAGAACCATTACCTGATCTCCAATTTGCCAATCCACTTCTTGTGCGTGTTTGTCAAACTGAATTTTGAACTGTTGCTGGGCTTTGTCCATGCAGTTTGTAGCATACAAATGAGTGTGTATTAGGTCTTTTCTCAACTTTTCCACATATTTATCCACAGAGACCTGATCTGTGGTAGGAGTGTGCAGGTCAGACAACAGGTGTTCAGGTAATCTCATACTTCTGCCAGTCATCACCTCAAAGGGTGTCAACTGAGTGGTGGCTGAGGGTGTGCCCCTAACCGCCATAAGGAGTAGCAGCAGTAGGGAATCCCAATCCTTGGTATTGTCCTCAATGAATTTGGAAAGCATCTGCTTAATCCATCTGTTGGCCCTCTCTACTTGACCTGATGATTGTGGGTGGTACAGTATGTGGAACGTCTGATGAACTCCAAGGAGTTCAAGGGCTTCTTTCATTAACTCCCCTGTAAAACTGGTTCCCTTGTCGGAGTCTACCTTAAGAGGTAGGCCCCACCTGGAGAAAATCTATTCCACCAGGATTTTGGCAGTGGCTTTTGCAGAGTATGTCTTGGTGGGGAAAGCCTCAACCCACTTAGAGAAAAGATCGGTTACCACAAGGGCGTATTTGTTGTTTCTACTGGTATTGGTGAGGGGACCAATAAAATCGATCTGTAAAGCATGCTAAGGGCCAGAATGCCTTTGTGGTAATAATTTGGCATTTCTTTTGGTAGGGATTGGGTTGTTTTGTGCACAAACAAGACAGTTATCTATGTACTGTTTGACATCCTTTGTGATACCAGGCCACCATGGCAAGGCAAGGCGAGGCAAAATTTATTTAAAAAACGCCCCTTCCCAGAGGCTCTGAGCACTGTACAAAATAGATAAATACAACATTAAATGACATAATACATCACAAATTTTCCTAAAAATACAAAATAAAATTAATAACCCAGCAAATACTTTCTACTACAATCTTCAGTTATGTTCCAAAAAAGCTTGGAAAAATAGGAGGGCCTTCAAGCAGACCTTAAAAATGTCTACAGTGGGTGCTCCCCTGACCCCAGCTTGCAACGAATTCCAAAGGACGAGAGCTGCAACACTGAAAGTTCTATCACCAGGAGATCTTAACCTTGTTCTAGGAATGGCCAGAGGGACCCCACTAGAAGAGTGGAGAGGGCAAATTGAGACAGCAGGTACCAGAAAGTCTAACAGATAACCAGGGCCCTGCCCATGTAGGGCCTTATAGGTGAGAATACCCACCTTAAAGAGGATTCTCCACCTGACTGACAGCCAGTACAAGTCACACAACACCGGTGTAATATGGCAACATTTCTGCTGCCCAGTAAGTAACTGGACAGCTGCGTTTTGCACCAGCTGCAGTCTGCTGAGAGATCCCCCTGTGACCCTGAGTTACAGCGCATTGCAGTAGTCAAACCTAGATGTGACTAAGGCATGTATCAAGTTAGGGAGGTCCAGAGGCAGAACAAGGGGCTTTATCCTGGCAATATTTCTGAGATGGAAGAAACAGGAATGAACCGTGGAGGATAATTGTGCCTCCATAGTTAAATTCCTGTCCAGAATCACTACAAGATTTCACACTCAGGAGGAGGCCTTCAATGACACAGCACCTAGAACAATTCCAGTTGTTGAGTCAGAGGCCGTCCTATCACGCACTCTGTTTGACTCCACCACCAATACCTCTGTCTTATCAGGGTTAAGTTGCAATCAGTTGGAGGCCATCCAGTCGTTGATCTCAGCCAGGCAGATATTTAGCACATCTGCTGCATTGGATCTTCCTGGGGCAAAGGACAAATATAGCTGCGTATCATTGGCATAACAATTAAAACCTAAGCCATACTTCCTAATGATCCTCCTAGGTAGTATGTACACTGCAAACAACATTGGGGCTAATACTGACCCTTGAGGGAATCCATAAGATAGAGGCTAGGAGGAATAAAGCATTCCCATCACAACTCGAGGTCTCCTATTGGGAAAAAAAGGACTCAAACCAGTGGATGACAGTACAAGTGAGAACCGCGAGAGCTCCCTCATCTGATCAATCAGCACAGAATGGTCCACAGTGTCAAATGTCAAGAGAGATCAAGGAGGACAAGAATTGTCCTATCCCCCTGATCCCCGCCCTGAGGAGATCATTCTGCACCCGAACAAGAGGGTTTCTGTACTATGCCTAGACCAAAACCTGACTGGAAGGTTCATATAACTCATGATATGAGGTGCTCTTCCAACCAAGCACCACCACCTTCTCAACAATCTTTGCCAAAAGCGAAGGTTGGAGACAGGACAGTCACTTGCCCTGACCTCTGGGCCTCAAAGATGAAAGTTTTCAAGAGGGGTCTCACTAATGCTTCCTTCAAGGCATCCAGAAGACCCCTCAGATAAGGCAACACTGACAATCAGAGCAAACACCGGGCCAATGGAGTCAGCAAATCTTATTAAGAATGTGTCAGCACCAGGTCCAGCCTACAAAGGTGTGGGTTTGAATTGGTTGCTATCCCAACAATCCACGCTTACTTCCATCAGCCCAAACTCCCCCAACCAGGTGGAGTGTATTCAGAACACATTAAGCGACCACTGCCAGCTATTGACATTGCTGGCTGAAGAAGCTCACCTGCTGGATGCTGGACACTCTGTCCGAGAAGAACCAGACAAACTCTTCACACTCTGTATTAGAAAAAACCTTCTTCCTGGGCTGCAGACAGGTAGAATGGAGTACCTGTCCACAGTTTGGAAAAGTGAAGCTGATCGGTTCTTCCCAGCAGCCCCTCTGAGGAACATCTGCCTTCTTATGGTTGATTGCCCCTGGTGTGCAATTATAATGCACACACAGGGCCAGATAGTCCCTCTGCCGATCTCCTCCAGCAGCACTCTAACCTCTGACTCTTCTCTTCATCTCCTGAGATCCCCGTCAGTAACCACAGGGACGCTCAGATATGAAGATCTGTGTCGTACACGGACTGGGTGCAAGGTGCATGAGTGTCGGTTAACACCCTATTACAGGTGTCCAACTCCAGTACAAACACTCACATATGCAACACCCACATTCAATAACTGAATCAGCCAGAAACCCTCAGGGGTCAAAACCTACAAAGGCTATAGCTCATCTCAGCAGGGGAAGGGCTTGAAGGGAGCCCCTGCCATGAACTGCACTATGCAATAATTGGACCAAAGGATACTTGTTAATCCTGAGATTAGGCAATCCAAGGCCCAGTGAGAACACCAGGTCCAACATGTGGCTATCCTGATGAGTTGCTGCAGTAACAGCTTGTGTAAAACCTAGGAAGACATATAGTCTGAAGAAAACTCATGACTACACCTATGATATCAAGATTTGGTCAAACATTGAAATCCCCAGAAAACACACTGGGGCTTCCTGTTCCCGCTGGCATACACCCAGTGACCTCCTGCAGGAAATTTTACCTCTGCCCAGGAGGCGGCAGATATGGAAATCCCAGCCCGCACCTGGACCCCATGAACAGCCAGATATTCAAATGAACTCCTGGAGTTCCCACTGGCCTCACAGTGAAGGCCAACCAGATCTTAAAGAGATAGCCACACCCGCCACCCCTGCATTCTACTCTGGGCAGTTCATCATGCATACCCAGGAGGGACTGAGGCCTCAGAAACTGAGTTCGCATCATCCCCAACCCAGGTCTCCCATAATACAAAACTAGACTGACTGAAGAATCAAGTCCACAATAATGCAGGTCTTATTTCTAATCGATTGGCATTGCATAGCACTGCCCCTCAGGGCACTGGAGGGTGAAGCAGCCCTCAAGCTAACTGACCACTCAGTCAGGTGGAGTCCCTAGAGATGGACACCAACCACATCTGGCCTTCTCAGGGCCTGCCGTCGAACTCAGGGTACCTTCTAGACCCAACAACCCCTATCTTGCCAATTCCTCCTATACATGGGACAACCCCACAGCCCATGATCATTGGAGTCCTTTCTAATCCCCACTTCCCGACAGTGTCTCACTGTGATGTTCAAAACTGGGAGGATAAAGGACAAATCATGCAGCAAGGAGCTCCTCTATAATTCGGTCCCCCAGGCCCTCCAAAACAACCCTTACACATCACTAGATCTTAAACCCTAAACTGAGAAAATAATTTACTAAGCCAAAATAAATTACCCTAACAATCCCATAAACAAAAACATAAATAAGACAAATTAATTTACCCCACTAATCATACATAATTTAAATAACATTTAAATAACCTACCTCACCTAATCATTTAAATGAGGAATATGCTGACACACATCCAACATAAATCTCGACCACTGGATGTGATAATTTATACACAAATAATAAGTCTCATATGAGAAATACATGTACAGTATAGCCATATTCTAATAGATAAATGCTGTAGTCTTGAGCTGCTGGAGTGTGTTTTCCACTCCCTGGTGTCTACCAGGGGGCTCTCATGCACCTGGTGCAAAATGCGCCTAAGATGATGAGGAAACCACCCACAATTTTGTGGTGGTGTCATCTAGGTTGGCACCAAATGAGCTTGTCATCCGGGACAAGTGTAACTTACCTTTATACCTTCTGTATGGGTTATGAGCAAGTAGATTCTTCTCAGTACTTTGTCCAAAAATCTGAATGTGTCCTTGAGTTCAGAGTCCACATGCATGACCTTCTGACAAACCAAGGGGAGAAGGGTTAAGGGTTTTTTCTGACGGGCTGCAATGTGCACAGGCCTGACTTCTGGATGGTCCATCACAGTTGCCCCCACCGGCACTTCTTTCTTAGCAAGGATGTCAGCTGTGTCATTGAAGGCATGATAGGGGTCATGTATGGAATGGGCCTTAACCTTGTGTACATAGAGTTTGTGTGCAAATTTCTGTGCCAGTGAATGAATACATATTACCAATTCCTTGTGTTTCACTGGGGTGCCATTAGAAGAGGTAAAGGACTTCTTCTGCCAGAAAGGGAGAAATTCTGTCAGAGAACAACAAACCCAGTTAGAGTCTGTAAAAACGATGGTATCCCCGGTTCCATGCTGGATAAACTCTAGGGCACAGGCCACCACTGCCATTTTTGCATAGCATGATGACGCTACTCTGCAACGTTTGGAAATTTTAACAGTGTTACCAAAAGAGTAAACCACCAATATACCCATTCCTGCTATCTATTCTCCCTGATAATAGGAGGCTGATTTGTCTGTGAAAACATGACACAATGAGGTGTTCTCAAGTATTTGTGGCGTAGCAGGAAGGAAAGAGCCTGGATCAGGTAGATCAGGTTGCTGCAGTGTACAGTCATGTGGTTCTTCTTGGAAAAGGCTATGTGCCAGCATGGATGTCATTTTGGTTGGGTGAACCCTGGTGTCCCTATCCTGGAGAAGGAGGGACCAGAGTGTCAGTCCAATATTGAAGACTGATCCATCCTTTACTCTGTCTGAGAGAAGGAAGGTTGTAGGGGTGTGGTTTGTACTGATGATAAGAGGGGAATACCCAATGATATACAAAAACTGCTTGACAGCCTAGTAGGTAGCCAAAATGTTCCTTTCACAAAGGCTGCACTTCTGTTCCACTGGGGTCAAGATCTGTGATGCATATGCAGTGGGTCTTAGGGTGCCATGAACCTTCTGGGCCAACACTGTAGACATTGCAATGTTAGAGATGGTGGATTCCAGATGGAATGGCAGAGCTGGATTGGGGTTGATCAAGGCTGGAGCTGAGGCCAGGGCCTGCTTCAGTGACATCACAACTTGGGTATGAATGGGTCCCCAAGTCCAGGGAACATCCTTTTTCAATAGTTCATACACAGAGGTAGCCTTCTGAGCAAAATCACAAATGAAATCTCTGGAATAATTCACCATAATTAGAAATCTTCTAAGGGTGGCCACACTGGTGGGGAGTTGCAAGTCCTGTAATCCCTGTATCTTCTTCCAGGTAATGTTTCTGCCTTTGTGTGTTATCCTTAAACCAAGAAAGAGTAACTCTTTCTGGTACAGCTGTACTTTTGTTGGGTTACATTTGAGGCTTGTCTTCAGAATGAGGGTTAGCAATTCATCCAAAAGGTCGAGATGTTGCTCCTATGTGACTGTTGCCAACAATAGGTCATCCACATATTGCAAGAGGCACTGGGATGTCGAGAAACCCTCAAGAGTGTCCATTATGTGCAGATGGAATAGGGAGGGGCTGTTATGGAACCCCTGTGGTAAGCAGGTCCACGTGTACTGCCTACCTTCAAAGGTGAAGGCAAACTTATATTGACTCTTGGAGGCCAATGGCAGTGACCAGAAACCATTGAAGCTATCCAGGGTACTAAACCATTGTTGGTCAGGAGGTCAGTAGTCGGAGCACAAACGGTGCTGATGCCACTGTTGGGGCAAAACTAAGGGTGTCCTGGTTTAGTCTCCTGTAGTCAATTATAAGTCTCCATGTGCCCATGGGTTTTTTCACAGGCCACAAGGGGGAATTTGCAATGGAAACACATGTACTGATTACACCTTGCTTGAGAAGTGATTTAATTTTTTTTCGAAGAGAGGGCAAGGCCTCGGATGGAAAGGGGCATTGCCTTTGTCTCTCATGGGTTGGGCCTGTCACCTCAATGACAGTATGCATCTTGCCACAATCATGCTTGTTGGTGGCAAATGCCTCCAGATGCTGTTGCAGGATGGAAAGGAGGTTTGGGAAAAGCTTATGGTTCTTGAACAAATCTATGATGTCATATTCTTTGTCGTTTGCGGCAATTGTTGCAACCACATGTGAGTCAGGAATCATGAGAGTGTGGTACTGTCCCTGAATAGAAACATAGAAACATAGTCTTTGATGGCAGATAAGGACCGCTTGGCCAATCTAGTCTGCCCATTTCCCTACCTACAGGATGGGTCGCAGATCCTAGTTAACCAACAGCCTATTTCTTCTTACCCCCACAAGAATTGCCTTTATGTCTGTCCCATGCATTCTTGGAATCTCCCACAGTTTTAGACCACACAACCTCCTCAGGAAGGTTGTTCCATGCATCCATGACCCTCTCTGTGAAATAATACTTCCTCACATTGCCCCTGAACTGCCCCCATCTTTAAATTGTGTCCCTTGTTCTGCATCGCCTTTTTCTGAAAGATGCTGTCTTTGGACTTTCTTGATTCCACTGAGGTACTTAAAGCTTCTATCATGTCCCCCCCCCCATCTTTCCTCAAGGGTATACATATTAAGCCCTTTAGTCTCTCCTCATACGGCTTCTCTTGCAGACCCTGCACCATTTTAGTTGCCCTCCTCTAGACTGCCTCTATCCTGTCTATGTCCTTAGGAGATGGGGTCTCCAAAACTGGACACAGTACTCCAGATGGGGTCTCACCAACTGTCTGTACAGAGGGATAACAACTTCTGTTTTCTGCTGCTGATGCCTCCCTAGCATCCCAGTATACCCCAACCCTCCTACTGCCTTCTCACATTGCTTAAACCTTAAGGTCATCTGATATAACTATCCCCAGTTCCTTTCCTTTTTGTTGTTGTTACTACCTCCCCATTGTGTATTTTTCCTGGTTCTTGTTTCCCAGGGGCATTATGTTGCACTTTCACTGAATCCTAGCTGCTATACTTGACCATTCCTCCAACCTTGCCAAGTCTTTCTCATCCTTTCCACACCTCCTGTGTATCAACCTTGTTGTAGATCTTGTGTCATCTGCAAAGAGGCATACTTTTCCTTCCAGTCCCTCTTCAATGTCACTTATGAAGACATTAAAAAGGACTGGACCTAATACTGGAACTCATGGTACCCTCACTATAACCCTCTTTTGTCAGGAGTGGGATTCCATTTACAATTACCTCTCTGTGTCCTGTTGTCCATTTTTCAATGTTTTACTTAGGCTACCACCCTGGGACCCACTCCCAGGCTGGGTTAATTTGACTATTAATTTTGTGTGGGACTGCACAAATGCCCTTGCTAAAGTCTAGGTAGGCCATGTCCACAGACCCTCCTGGTCTACTATTTTGGTCACCCAGTCAAAGAAATCTATTAGATTAGTCTTACATGACATCCGCTCAGAACCCATGCTGCCTTTGGGTCCCAGCCCCACTGGCCTCTAGGTACCAACTATTCTTTCCTTCAGAAGTGACCCATCACTTTCCCTACCACAGAGGTCAGACTGACAGGTCTGTAGTTCTCTGCCTCTGTCTTGGTCCCACTTTTGTGAAGGGGAATCACATCTGCCTTCTACAGTCCTCGGGTACCACACCATCCTCCCATGATTTATTAAAAAGAGTAGCCAGTGGTTTCACTTGTTCCCCCCTTAATTCTTTTAGAATTCTGGGGTGAATTCCATCAGGCCCCATTGCTTTGTCCACCTTCAGTTTTAGGAGTTCTTGCAGAACCCTTTCTTCTGTGAAAGGACTGGGATCGACCCCCCTATCAAGAGTGCTTCTGTTAATTGGATTAGGCACTTCCTGTATCAATCTGTATCAATAACATGTTGGCCAGGTCTACCACACAGCTGTGTGGTGCCAAGAAGTCAATTCTGATGATGCAAGGGTGACCATGCAGTACCATAAGCTGAAAGGTATGATATGCCTCCAGGAGTCCCAGTGTCACAGGTAGTGTCAGGGAGCGGTACACAGGTAGCCTAGTTCTGTCTATGCAAGACATACTGGTCTTCCAACTGGTGGACCAAGGTGATGTGGCTGGTTTGCATCATGCAGTACAGACACTGTTGTGCCTGTATCCAGCAATATAGTAAGTAGGCGGCCCCCGACCTTGGCCTCTGTACAGGGCCTTCCATTTGTATCCAAGACTAGCTTATTTACAATATGGACTGGGGCCTGTAATTGTCAATCCGTACTAGTAGAGGCACGGGGATGCTCTTGGAAGAGCATTTGGGCCTGGTTCCTGTGAACTGTTTCACCATCCTGTGCTGATGCTACATAGGAAGCCGCTTCCAGGTTCAGGCCTGAGAGCCTGGATTTCCGGTATCCCCATGGCCTGTTGAGGCCTGCCCTCCCAGTTGTACTGCAGCAAGGGGCCCGAACTGGGACAGCTTCCGCTACAGAGCGCACTTGCCCGAGAAGGTCTTTGAGGCTTCGGTTTTCATCGGCTATTTTTCTATATGAAGGACCTGGTCTCTGCTGTTTACACTTATTATTCTTAGGGTGTTTCTTGTTTTTGTGGTAGTTCCGATTCCTGCCCCAGGATTACTGTTGTTCAGCCTGCTGGAGTTGTTGGTTGTCTGTAGGGAAGGGCTGTTTCTCTTGGGCCTGCTCCTCCACCATGTAGTGTGTCGTGGCCTCTGGGATGGGTTCCACAGCAGCTACCTTCTTGGAGCCGGAGCTTGAATCATGGATGTAGAGTTGATAGGCTTTCTCTGTTTTCTGAAGAATGTCAGAAAACTTATCTGTGGTGGGATAGGTGGTTGGCTCTACCTTCTCTCACACTGCAGGGATCATGTTCCGAAGGAACAAGGTTTTTACTCAGTAAGGTCCACATGCGCTGCCTTTCCTGCAAGAGTCTTTCCTGCTTGGTAGGCCATCCAAAGCCTCTGGTGGAAGGTTGCTGGACTTTTCTTCACATTCTGTTTCACAGGGTATGTGAGCATCACTCCTACCACACCTGGGTTATGTGCAGTAATGAGTTCAGCTGCAACTTCATCAAAGATGGCATGGCTATCCTGCCGGATAGCATCGGGGGTTTCACCCAGAGGTCAGGATCGATGGTCTGGCATAGGATCTGGACTTGGTAGTCTGTAGCAAGACTAAGTATTTTGCATTTGGAATGCACCTTTTCCAAGTGGCAACTGATGTTGTGGGACGGGCTCATCTGACCAATGCTGTCAGCTATCTGCTGAACAGAGTGGGCCATTTGTAGGGAATTACTGGGACAATCGTTTGGAGGTAGATTGTCTCGGGTGCCCTGCAGAGCTGCCTGAGCTGCAGCTTCAGCCACAGTCTGGACCATCTGTTCCCGAGTAGCACTATCCTGCAGCATCTGTTTGGTCTGCATTCAGAGGGTCTGCTTGCTTCTCTTGGGAAGGGTCACAGTGCCTAAGGCACTATCAGTCATTTGTACTATCTCTTCCCCATTGTCCACAGAAATAACGGTGATCAGTGGTGCCATTGGGACTAGGCCAGGGCCTGCTCCCCCACATAATGGGGGTCGCCATTTTGGCATCGCCCATGATGATCGTCATGCCGTCGATGCATAGGGATGTGGTGTTATGTGACGGGGATCTGCCATGTTGTGGATGGTGGGATGAGGTCACTGGGCCATAGTAGGGGTGTGACTGGGCGTTGTACTGAGAAAAGTCATCATCTGATGACTTCTCCCCAGATGACATCATCAGGATGAGGGCTACTCCACCCATCGCTTTGATGTGACCAGCCAGTACCTCTCGTGGATGGTGCAGTTTCACCATTTTACATTCACATTCTTCATGACTAACTTTTGCAATGTTCTGACCCACATCATCCTGTAACTGCTTCTGTAACACTCTATACGCAGCACTCAATTCGCAATTGTCCCTAGTAGCTATGCCTAAATCATTACGTATCTGGTTTATCATGTCCTGGAGCAATCCCAACTCATCACGGATCTGATCATTGGTTCTACTTAAAATATCATTAATTTGCAATGCCTACCTCTTATCCTGTCTCAAACTTTCACAGTCCTGTTTCAACATACAAAGTTCCTGCTTATTTTCCTGAACAGAATGATGCAAAAGCGAATCTTTTTCTTTTTGCAGAGTTTGGAGCATAGACTCCAAGTCCTGCTCTCTTTTTAAACATTCAGTTTCCTGTAGTCCAATCTCCTGCTTGAGAGATGAGACATACAGGTCAAGAGTTCGAAACCTCGATTCAGAGACTTCCAGAGCAGCATAGAGAGCCGTGACCAACAGCCCTTTAGCTTCACGCTTTCTGGCTGTTTGTCTCATCTCTGAGTACTGGTTTGAAATCTCCAGCATGGGGTTGTCTGATTGACCTGTGTCCAGTGTGAAGTCAGCCCATCCTCCATGGGAGGTAAGGAAGTTCGAGACATCGAGTCTCATGTCTGCACAGATATTTGATGCAGAGGCCAGTGGGACAGGATGTAAAATCAAACTGTGAAAAGGCACCGTGCTGCGTATTGAACCACAACAGGTGCACTAATTCACAGGTGGGCTACTGTGCACTCATAAACTTGCAATTCAAAACTGCTGTGGGATGAGGTGAGTAGGCATCAATTACACCCAGTAAGCAGCCAGACTTTGCAAGTAGTTACAAAGTGGGTGAAAAATGGGAGCGGTGATGCAGGTGTGCACACCTTCTGTCCCCGTTAGGAAAGGAAAGAAGTAGCAATGAGTGAAAACTTTGAAAACACCAAATATTGCCTGCACGCAGTCATCAATTGTCAGGAGGTCTAAACCCTCACTCTCAGGCTCTTGGCAATAATGGGAATGCAAGAAATCACAAACAAGCTGCAGAAGAGTAATAAATCGTGTTTATTACTACCAAAAGGAAAATCACAGTTGCCCTAAGCAGTTCTTACCATCAGGAACTGGGAACCAATGCTGTGCATTCCCTATACCTCAAGGAATGTAGTGGTCTCCGGGTCTCCAAGATAGAAGATGAAATGTCTTACATTATATACCTAAGATAGTTACCATAGTTACTGTAAGATAGAAACATTTCTAGTTACAGACATGAGCCTTACTGGTTAAATCAGAGGTGGCTCCACAGTCCTAGATAACATTATACAATTTTGTTATAGTCATCACTTTGTGGAAACAAAGAAAGTACAGTTTGTGTACAGGGCTGTGTAATAATACAAATCAACAGAAGATGGCAATGCCGACTCACATATCATAATACTACAAGGACACAGATGTCCTAACATCATGTAAACAAGAAATATATGCGTATATTAGAAAGTAAAGCATACAGCAATCATATGCATACATATCCTGACATCTACTCTTGTACGGTAGATGTCCTTAGCCCTAAATGTTAGTATAACATATACATAAATACTGGCTGTCTGCAGTGTACCTCTGGGGTATCAATTAGGGTGCAGGGACCTCGTGTAACAGAAGGCAGGAGGAACAGCAGCGTGGCCGAAGAAGGGCCCTGTGGCGGTATGCCCGACACGGGTGGTACCGTGTCAGGATCACGTATGAGAACTTCAGTGACACAGAGATAGTGGGTTGGTACCACCTGAACAGGACAGTTCTGAGGCAGCTTTGTGAGCTGTGAAGTGATGAGATGCAGGCACAAACCAGACATAGCCATGCCATGGCAGTGGAGACTAAGGTGACCGCTGTGATGTGCTTGCTCACCACGGGCACCTTCCAAAGACCAATGGGTGATACCATGGGCAGCACCCAGTCAGCCACATCCCGCCTCCTCAACCAGTTCCTCAACGCTCTTCTGCCACATGCTTCAGAGTACATACATTTCCCCAGCACACAGGCAGAGCATACAGCAAACATGCAGAAATTCCACCAGGTGGCACGCATGCCAGCCGTGACTGGGGCAATAGACTGCACCCACATTGGCATCTGCACACCATCTGGCCCAGAGGGCCTAGTGTACATAAATCAAAAGGGATACCCATCCATCAACTGCCAGGCAGTGTGCAATGCCATGGGGTGCATCATCAATGTCTGTGCCACACACCCCAGAGTGCACATGATGCCTTCATATGGCACAGTTCTGTGGGGAGACATCCCCATTGGCCACCTTGTTGGTGCATAGGACATGCACCAGAGTGGCTGAGAGCCACAGCCCTGGGGGTGGGGGAGGGAGGTTGGGGCGTGTGCTGTAGTGTGTGTGGTGGCTGAGAGGGAACTGGTGGCAGTACAGCACAGCACAAGGATAACCATGTCATCTTCCACACAGGTAACAATGCATACTCCCTAAGGCCATGGCTGCTCACCCCCTACAGGCGACTATCGTCCCCCACGGAGGAAAGATACAATGAGGCACATGCCAGCATGCGCAATATTATCCAGTGTGTCTTTGGCATGCTAAAGATGTGATTCCATTGCCTAGACAGGTCAGGTGGTGCCTTGCAATACAGCCCATCAAAAGCCTGTGGCATATTCCTGGCCTGCTGCATCCTTCACAGCATGATCATTGACCATGGAATATAGTAGTCTAGGCTCATGAGGGTGACAGCAGTAGAGACAGTAGTGGTGAAGGGCTGGAGGGCAGTGGGCAGCAGCTCCTTGGCAGGAGGAACCCTCAAATGGTGCAGGAGGCATGGTGGCACCATGACACCATCACAAGGGAGCATTACGGACAATGCAGGTGAGTGCACCGACATACAGGCAAGGCCCACAGAGCGCAGCACATAACACAGTGGCAGGGATGTGCACAGTGGTATGCATGCAAGAATGGGGGAGCACAACACACATGGCAGATCCACTGGCACACAGGGTCACACACACAGACACATGCAGCAATGGCATGCACACACACAAACACACACACACACATGGTGAGAGACATGGCATGGATCAGAAGCATGACACCGGTGCACAGGCATGACCAGTGCTGAGCTGCCCTCATTACATCCATGCCACATATCCCAGCAGCATGGTCTACACCCGGGGGCATACAAAACAACACACATGTGCATCACCACATGCATACCGCACCACCACCACCCACATGTGTGTGTGTGTGGCAACAGCAGTGGATGGCAGGTCAGGGCGCAGACACGCACTCCAATCACAAGAAATCCCATGACTGCCATGGCCACGTGGGTGGCTGCGCCAGGGCCGACCAGCAGACGCATTCTGCACATCGGCCACAAAGGAGGTGTCAGATGTCCCCCATGGGTTGCTGTGAGGGGCTGTGACCGAGTCCATGCAGGGGTGTCGAGGTGGCCAAAAAGGCCTGCCCTGGGGGTGTCTGGGATGCTGACATCAGATCCCGGCATCCGCTGTGCTGGTGTTGCCAGACACTGGGACCATGGGGTGTACAGTGCACTGCAGGAGTCCTCTGCGCATGGCCGAGCCCAGTTGCTGCCACTGACGTGAGCTCAGCTGCAATGGTACCGGCCATGCGGTCCACTGATGCCACAGTGGCACTGGTCTTGCAGTTCATTGCTGCAGTCATGGTCTCCTGCATCTGGTGAGCCTGTCCATAAGCCTTGCATCGCCCCTGTCCTGTTACTCGGGTACCTGGTGCACATCTGCCCGCAGTACACTCACCTCAGCAACAAGCAATGCCTAGTGTTCCATGGATGCCTGCAGTAACCGGGTGTGCTCAGTCAGCCTCTCAGCATCCTGGGCCTCCTGGCCCACCCATCAAGTTGGAGGGAGTGCCACAGCATGCAGTTGTGCAGCCTCCTGCTCAGGTGGGTGCTGCACAGTGGGCCTTAGAGGGGGCACAGTGCTATCTGATGCACTGGCAGTAGGCACTGTGGCACGCTGCCCAATGTCACCTGCATCCTGTTGCTGCTGCCTGACTGTCCGCTGGGCAGTGCCCTGCATCTCTGCCGCAATGACAGCAGCACTGCCACCCACACTGAACACAGCTGTCGTGCCACACACAGCTTCACCACTGGGGATGGGGGTGGCTGTGGAGCTGCAGGCATGGTGATGGGACCTGTTGGTGCCTGTGTAGTGGGAAGGGGCATGTCGGGCACCACCACCCCTATGCTGTCCAGTAGCAGAGTAAGGTCATCATCAGTGTCAAACAGCACCCCAATCTAGATCTCTGCACACAGTACCTCCAGGCTGTCATCATACAGGAACCCAGCCAGGGGGACATCCAACCCTACGTCAAACACGGCTGCATGCCCAACAATGCCAAAACATGGCCTGTCCCAGCTCTGGATGCCCGTCAATGCTGAGGGTCGGGTATCCATGTCTGTGTCCACGGCTGCCTCTACCTGCTTCTCTGCATGGAAGCATGCTGGTGCAGCAAAACAAGAACAGAAGGTTAGTGGAATAGCATATTCTATACCCCCAACCCCCCCATGCCACCTTGCAGCAATGTGTGTCCACGCACACACACCCTTGTGGTAGTGGGCATGGCCTCACACACACCTGCACATCACGCCCACACCAGGCACACCTGGTGGCTGGTCATACTCACCATGCAGTGAGGGGCTGCCCCCCATCTGGAACCCATCACCAGGTATACCCTCCACTGCCATGCGGCTGATAGTGGATGCCACAAGCTCCTCCATGGCCATCAGTGGTGGCATGATTGATGGCCTGCCACCAAGTCACCCTGCAGGACACCCATATGGCCACAACCTTATCCTTGATCTGCCTCCTGTCCATGCCAGCCTTCTTCTTGCACTCCTGTGGGGTGCGATGGTGGCATCTGTGGGTGCTGATGTATCAGGCCACCTCCTCCCAGCCCACCGCTCCACTCCTGCATCATGCCCATGGCACCACTGAGAAGGGGCCCCCCCGTCCATATAGACCTCAAAGAGGGCATTGCTCTCAGTGGCTGTAAAGTTGGGCCTGCTCCCTGACTCTCCTCTCCTTCATTTCCCAACATTCTGCCACCTGTCGACATGAACAGCAGAGTGGGTCAGTGCCAGCACGTTGCAATGCAGCACTCTGTTGCAGTGTTTGATTAGGCTGCTGTTCATCCATGTTGCCACTCACGTACCTGAATGGTTGCACTACAGGTTTGTGGCCTGTGCTGTTCCGCAGTGCTTTTAAGGTGCAAGGCATGCACATTAGCCTGTGTGCAATTTTAATGATATGCTAATGCCCCGCACTGTGCTATGCATTGGCTAATGGATGATTTGCATGCAGCATCTCAATATTGCATGGTTGCGCCAGAGCATCTCCATGGCGTAATACCTGCACATGCATGATGTGCTTGCCCGCAGTGCGCATGTGTTAGCAATGACCACACTGCTATTGCGCATCATGTGTAGCATGCACAATGTGATGGCACGCGCATGCGGCACTGGTATGCCATCACGCATACGATCACTGCCGCTATCGTGCACCAGCACACTGTGCATGGGGGGGTGATGACTTCTGACCCGTGGGTTGTATAGTGATCCTGTGCTCCCGCTAGGCCCCAGCATGCTGCACATGCCCATGACTACGCTATGGCCCTGCTCTGCTCAGTGTCTACACATCCACATGCTGCGCAATGGTAGCCTTGTGTATCCTATCACGCATCCTGCACATGTGGCAGACACGTGTGCTGTTCCATGGCCATTTTCGTCTTGAACTTGTTTGCTGACCATGGCACAGGGACACAGCAGGGGGCAGGCAGCTGGACAGAGGTTGAGCTCATCAACCTTGTGGCTGTGGTTCAGCCCTTTGAGGGGCAGCTGTATGGCCAGGTTGCCACTCCAGCAGGCCAGGGGAGGTGTGGCACCATGACACAGAGGCCCCAGAATGGAGGACTGGCGTCGGGCGCACGGTGAAGCAGTGCAGGTACCAGTATGGGGACCTGTGGCGGAGTGCGCCAGACTGCCTGCAGTGTATGCAGACCTGCATCCTGCAAGGTTCTGTGCCACAGCCAGGTAGGTGTGCTTATCTTGCTGTTATGCCCAGGCGTAGTACTGTGGTGTTGGCATGGCTGTGTGGCAAGGCCTGCAGCAGGGTACTTCATTGGCCTGGAGGTACCACACATCAGGCTTGGCTGATGCACAAGTAGCAGCCATGCTGGCGTGTGGGTCTCAGGACTGACAGAGACACACCCAGTGCACAGCAGACTGTGTGGTGGTGGGCTCCACATGCATGACTGTGTACTGATGTTCACCTCTCTTCATTCCCTCCACAGGGCCGGAGGACCATAGATGGGCCAGAACAGTGGCAGAGGTGGCCAGGGTGGCGCAGCCTAGTGGGCAGCAGGTAGCACCAGCTGCATAGCAAGGGGAAGGTAAGCATTGTCACACTCCTTCTCAGTGTCACAGTGCGATAGTTGTGGGGATAGGGGAAAGCCATGGCCACCTCTGCCATGCACCTAGACAGTTGTGTGTGTTGCATAGTCCCTTGTGCGTGCCACTGCATGCGATCCCTTGGCCACCGTGTACCAGCTGTTTTTGAGGTGGGCATGCACATGGCTTCCACTGTTTGTGTTGCAGTGTTGCTGTTGCTGTGTGCCATATGACCCTCACATTGTGGTCCTGTGGCCACTGCACTACATTGTCCACCTCTGTGCACCACCATGGTGTGCCTTGTGGGTGGCTGGCATTGCCGCCATGTGAGGGTCTCTCTCTAGTCTCTCCAGGGATGTGTGCCCCGCTGTCCAATGTGCACTGTGGGTGGGTGGGTGGGTAGGGGTCCTGTGACATTGCACTGATTGCCTGTCTTGTCCCATCCCCTAGGTGTCAGGTCTGTGGTAGTGAGGAGGGGCCCAAGGGTGTGGGCGAGGACTCAGAGGCAGATCCTGGCAGGGCTCTGGAGAATACTCTGCATGGTGCAGTCCATCCAGTGTATCTCCACAGCCATGAGGAGGGAACAACGGCATCAAGGGCCAGCCAGGTGTGGACAGCATTAACTGGTCCCTGTATATAGCCCCCTTTCCTTTGCTATCCCTGTTCCCCTGCAGTCCCCCAGCATCTTGTCCAGCCCCTATTTCCTGACCCCATCCTACTTTTTATCTCCCCTGTCCCTGCCCAGTTACTGTGTTTTTCTGCTGTTTTCATGTTATAAAGTGTTTATTTTCCTACATGCCTGTGTCCGTGTCTGCTCTGCAGGTGGTGTGTGGAGCCACATTGCAGTGGTTGGGTGTTGGTCCATGGTGCTGGTGCGGTGGGGGGAGTGTAGGTTGACTGTGGTTCCCTGCTGTGTCCAGTGGTGTTTCACATTGTGGTGGGGGCTGTCTCCTGAGTGTGTTGTATGTTTTCAGGATCATCATGGGGCTGTGGTCAGAGCTGGGCAGGTGGTTGGGGGTGTGTGGGTTGCACACAGGCCTGGTAGTCATGCTAGACTCATCAGCCTGCTAGGGTGTGGCCGTCCACATCCACTGTTACGCTCTCAGTACCATGTGTTCTGGCCACCTAGCTGGGTCCTGACTCATTCACTGCCTGGCGTTGGTGCTGCCTATAGGGGTGTGTGGCATTAGGCATGGGTGTGTTTGGGTCAGGGGCCGTGGGGGGGACACAGTGTGGCATTGGCCATGATCAGTTTGCTAGTGGCCTGCGGGGGGGCACCATTGGTGGGCTCACATTGGCCATTGTCCCCACCTGTCCCCTGATGGCAGGCTCACCACTGTGTGCTGGGATGCTGTTCTGGTGCATGCCCCTGTCGCATACCCATGGACCAGCTCTGGTTGGTGTGGTGCACAGCACCTCTGTTGGTGGCTGTGCTCCATCCTGTGATGCCCATTGTTCCCTCCTACTCTCTGCCAGTGTGTGCACTGGTGTGCCATGCTGGCTGGTGGGGTCCTCTATCATTGGCACTGTGCTTCCTTTGCTGTGTCCCTGGGCCTCTTGCATTTGCACTGCTCCCTGTGTTTGTGTGCAGGTTTGCTCCGCACTTCCATGGCTGCACTGGCACATCTCTGATTGCACCATGGTGCATCTTTACCAAATTCAGTCAGCTTGCATTACTGCATTTGCAGTGGTGCAACTTCTGAATATGACACCCGATTTGCCATGGCTCATCTAACTTGCACTGCACTGGACTTGTGCTGGCCTTTGGCGCATTTCTGAATATCTCAGTCATAGTGTTTTAAGCAGATTTTGTTAGCTTAAGGGAGTAAGGGAAATTTTAAAGGGATTTATTTAGTGAATAGAAATTAAAGGGTTTTTTGTAACTTAGTAGGACTTGTCTGAAATAAAGAACAAGGCAAACAAAGGATTTCGATTCATATAGTCTAACTGAAGTGCAGAAAAGTGCACAGCTGTGCTGAATAAATAAATTCATTATTTTTTGTGGCATCAGGTGACTCTCAGCACCACTGCTTCTGGGCAGCTGCTGTTTTGTCCAGTGCTTTTGTGCAGTAGTGTGTACTGTGCACACTTGTTAGTGGCTGTGTGCCAAAGAAGAACTTTAAAAATGAAATGATTTTAGTAAGGCTTGACTATTAGTGAGGGAGACTTGTCAGCTCACTGGCATTATCACAGAGTGTCTATGTTTCATAACAATATAATTTAAATTTAATATCTGATGCCTTCCTGTGAGGCACCCAGCCTTGGTTCCCTCCATTGCCACTTGTGCAACTGCAAGTGCATTGCTGTATATAGCTGTTAACTGGTAGGGTGAGACTAGTTAGCTGACTCCTACCACTTCAGGCAGCTAGCTGCCATTTGACAGTGTGCACTCAGAAAAGACACTGTTCTAAGTCTATTGCTTCGTGCCAAAGAAAAAATTTTAACAATAAATTGTTTTAGTCAGGCTTGTCTTTTAGTGAGTACAATTTGTCAACTCACTGGCACTGCCACAGTGAGTAACTATATTTCAGAACAGAAGAAATGTCTTCATACTTACCATAATTTCCTTTTCTGTTAGCTCCTAAATTTTCAATGGGATTCAGTACTGATAGGTTACGTGCACCCCTACTATGGGAAATGGCACAGCCCAAGGCTGTAATCAGGAGAGAACCCTTGGCACTTGAAAATTCCAAATAGCAGCCACTCTCCAGTCACTATTGTCCATGCAGTGTCTTTAAATATGGAAAGAAAAATATTCGTAAGATCATACCAGTCGTCTTGACATGAGAGCACACCAATCAGCTGTCTACATTGTTAGTAAGTAGGCTTTTATTTATATTGCGCCCAATCCTGGAGGCTCTGGGTGCTTTACAAAGAAGTGCAAGGACATACAAATTTACACTTTACGTAACAGAAATATACAAGGGTCAGTAATTACAAACAGTTAAAATCAGAATAAATGATAATAAAAATGCCGTGGCTAGCAAAGACTTTTTAAAAAGGTGTGCCTTGAGACCCTTTTTAAAAACCTCCACTGATGGTGCCTCCTTCAGTGATCTGGGGAGTGAGTTCCATAGGGCCAGGCCGGCCACCTCAAATGCTAGGTCTCCCAAAGTTTTCAGCCTGGCCCTCAGGACCACTAGGAGGCCCTCGGTGGAGTAGTGGAGCGAGTGCACTAAGAAGGCAGAGATCAGGAGGTCACTCAGGTGCCCAGAGCCCAATCCATATAGGGCCTTATAGGTGAGCAATCCCACCTTGAAGACTATCCTCCATCTAACAGGCAGCCAGTGCAGATCACGCAGGACCAGGGTCACATGACAAGACCTGGGAAAGCCCGTCGGCAACCTGACTGCTATGTTCTGCACCAGCTGCAGTCGACAGAGGTTACCTCCACTGCCTCTGAAATAAAGAGCATTACAGTAGTCTAGCCTTGATGTGTGTGGTCGCAGATTCTCTTTACTGTATATACTTTACCTTAAATTCTATATACTCAATAACCACACCCAATGGTTATTCCAATAAACTTCAGTTTATTGTCTGTACACACATGTGTGGGAGCCTTGGCTAAAGGCAAGAGCTCCCCGAACAAAGGGTTACACAGCATTTTATAACTTTCTTAGCACGTACACATTTTTGTTACAGCAAATAGCATTATGAGTCGTGGTACTATCTCCAGACCCCCACTCCAATTTCTACATGCCTTTCCCATATATAGAGTTGTTTTCTGAAACCTTGCTTCTCCTTATCTCAAACCTAAGGAGCTGGTTTCAGCCAGCACGAGTTACTGTTTTTCTGCTTGCCTTATGATTCTTATGAACTTGCAATGACCCTTAGCTTTTACTCAGACTTGGCTAATATTCAACTACACTGGCAGCTTTACACTATAATATACTGTAACACCTTTACTTTATGTATGCATGAATCCACTCTATATGTATGTACAAGAGAGAGATATATAAAAATTCTTACACTCCCCTTTTGAGGCTCTGCCTCAACTAAATCTTAGTAAGGTCATCTATGTGTGCAAAGGAAATGGGGTTCTTGGGAAAAGATTCTTTTGGTAATCAATCAGGGCATTTGGGCAGAGATGGGTATGTTAAAGAACACAAGCGAAAAAATGCACGCTTTCAGAATGGTGACCACAAGCCAAATGGCCAATAGAATAAGGAGAGCCACTGCAGCCCAGTGCAACAGGGTGGCTCCCAGTCACCAAAGATGCTAGAAAACCAGGACCAGGGGTCCCAGCCTTCCCCACAGGTGCATGTTCACTCAAAACTCGATCCTGCAACTGCTGCACCCTTGCAGGACATGATCTAGGGCCTCTGAATTATCAGGAATATATGTACAACATTCTTCACCAATGACAGCATACCCCACCCTGGGCAGCTAGGAGGTAGTCTAGGGCTGCTCTGTTTTGCAAGGCCATTAATCTGGTGGCTCGTATTTCAGCATTTACTAAAGGCAATTCTGTTTTTGTACTGTTTATAAGAGTTTCAATTTCATAACTTAACTGGTCTATGTAATGCATTGCCTGCACTACCCCCCACCAAGGAAACACTCCAGCTCCAAATTTCTCATACCAGGGTATACGAATGGATTCAGGTGGAACAGGTCTACCTAGATTTCGTTTAACCCTGATAGTGTGGTTGTTAACGTTAATTATACGGAAAGTCCGCACTACTGGGTGCAATGTAGCCAAGTAACAGCATCCAGCCCACCGTGAGGGCAGGAATGTATAAGCCTTACTTCCACATACCCAGTATAAACCAGTTAAAGTCCCAAAAGGAATGATGATATCCTGGTCCCTCCAAATTTGTAGATCAGTTATAGCAACAGTAGTAGTACAATTGGATGAGCCCAACTCCTGAACCCCCACCTCACTGCTACAGAGACAAGTCACTGGCTGGGACCTTGGAACCCGGGGCCATATGTGCAAGAGCTCACCAGTTGTGTTGGGGCGCGCTGGCGTATACCACGTGATGAAGGGCCTTCCTGCAAATACAGTCACATTACTAAGGACACGATCTACCCAAGGACCCAGTTTTTTATAGGTACTGTCTGTCGGCTCGTGCCAAGAAACCAATGTCAGAGTCTGGTAGAGTAATGTAGTATCATTTTGAGGAAGGGGTTCTGGGTATAGATGGAGCCCAACCTTTGCCGAAGCAGGGGAAGGGGCACACACATAACAATCAGACAGATTAATATTTTTTGCATGCAACTTCATTAAAGTCCACCAAGTATTTGCACAATGCAGGGGCTCTGCACTCTTGATGCTTCTCATTAAAGGAGTACGTAAAGTCTGTTGCAAAAACCCCACCAATACAATGGTTACAAAAACAGTAAGTCCTTTAAGCATTAATCCCCTTCGGCTCGTACGGTCTCGGACAGATCCGCTCTCACCAGCCGGCAATGTGATGCGTGAATCCATGTCTCCCTTTCTGCAACCTTTACTGCTGTAGCCGTTGTCAACAGGACTTGGTACGGGCCACGCCACCTTGGAGAACTCCATCTTTTTCTTCGGAAGTCCTTCACCAGAACAAAATCACCAGGCTGAATCTGATGCAGGGGTGTCTCAGTAGGCACTGGCAAAGCTGCCTTGACCCTAGGATAAAAAGACCTCAAGACACCATTAAGGGATAAACAATAAGTAACCATTTCCTCATCCACTCCATGCAGGGTGATTCGACTTTGTGGGTAAGGGGCATTTGGCATTCGCAATGGCCGTCCTAGTAAGATTTCATGTGGGGAGAGACCAAAGGCGCCCACCCGCCCCCTCATAGCCATGAGGGCAAGAGGCAAAGCAGTCACCCAAGTTAGACTGGTCTCTGCCATGATTTTTGTTATTTTGAGTTTTAGAGTCTGGTTTGCTCTCTCCACTGCCCCACCGATTGGGGATGGTAAGCACAGTGCATCGGAGGTCCACCTGCAAGGCCTCACACAATGATGTTATCCGCCGTTTGCGAAATGAGATCCATTTCGCATGATAGCGGCTGGGCGATCTAGCGAGGATAATTCTCATTAAAGCCTTTACCCAGCACATGCAGTCGCCCTGCGAGTTGGAAATGCCTCTACCCACTTTGAGAACATATCTACAATGACTAAGCAATATTTATAGCCTTGGCATGGCGTAAGCTCTATAAAGTCCATCATAACATGCTCAAATGGACCAGCAGGAATTGGGTGGGCAGAGGGGGTTAGGTGCTGTCCTCTGCCCACATTGTACTGCATGCAAATCACACACTTGCTACAAAACACTTCAGCATAGCTAGTAAATCCAACAACGTACCAATATTTATTTGCAAAATCTACCATGCCCGTCTTTGAAACATGATCGGCTCCATGAGCCAATTTTGCCAATCTGGAAATACCGATCCCGTAAGCATGGTCTCCCATCCCAGACACCCACACTTTTAAATCAGAATCAAATACACACTGCTGTTTCCAATGGCTTTTCTGCCTCTGTACCATTACGCTGGGCGCCACTAAATCCTGTGGAGAAAACAAGTTACAGGTTTCACTATTTACAACAACTAACTGGTAGACTGAAGCACTCATTGCCTGAGCAGCTGCCTTTGCTGCAGCATCCGCCCAGCGTTACCTGTGGAGACAAAATCTTTGTTAGGCGTAATGCGCTGCACATTTACAATTGCCAAAGCTCTAGGTAGTTGGATAGCAAACAGTAAATCTTTTACTAATTTCGCATGATGCAATAGGCTTACCGTAGCCATAAGAAAACCTCTATGCTTCCATAATGTCCCAAAGTCATGTGCCACACCAAAGGCATACCGACTGTCTGTGTACACATTTACTGTCTTCCCTTGCGCAAGCGTGCAAGCCCTCATCAGGGCTACCAACTCTGCAGCCTGGGCAGAGAAATTGGATGGCAATGAACTGCTCTCTATTACCTCAGATACAGTACATACTGCATAACCAACTCTAGTCACCCCCCTTAGGTCCTTAAAAGCTGAGCCATCCACAAAATATTCCACTTCTGCATTTGTTAGAGCTACATCTGTTATATCTGGTCTAGGTTTACTGTCACAGTCAATTACCTGTCCACAGTCATGCTGTTCGCCGTAAGTCGGGGAGGGCAACAAGGTTGCGGATTCAAGGTGGTGCACCGCTTGAGGTAATGTTTGACATTGTGAGCAGTACATTCTGGTACTGCAAAACTCTCGCCGGGGTCAGATGAGCTGTGCGAGCTTGTAACAATATAGCTTGCACTGCGTGGGGTACATGCACAGTAAGGGGGCAAAATCCCACCAGATCCACACAAGACAATACTGCCTCCGTGGCTGCCGCCACGGACTGTAGGCAGGAGACCATACCTGCCACTACCGAATCCAACCGTTTTGAATAATAAGCAATTGGCCTCTGGCCCCCCCCATGATCCTGTGTCAACACTGCAGACATGTAACCCCTTTGACCATTTACAAACAGGTTAAAAGCTTTCTCATAGTTTGGGAGTCCCAAACATGGAGTGCTGGCCAGTACTTCTTTTACTTTGGCGAATGATGTTTCTAACCCGGGGACCACTGCACTTCATCTGTCATATTCATTTTGTGCGTGGTTGCATCATGTAATGGCTGGATGATGTAGGCATAATCCATTATCCAGGCACGACAGTAACCTGCCATTCCTAGGAATGACATCATTTGCTGCTTAGTTACAGGACGGGCCATTCAGTAATTGCTTGAATGCGTTTGGGATCTAACTGCCTTCCCTCTGCAGAGAGTATGTGACCCAAGTAATGTACCTTAGTAGCATACAGTTGCAGTTTACTCTTTGAGACTTTATGTCCATTTTGGGCTAGAAAAATCAGCAGAGCTCTAGTGTCCTCCTCACTTGCTTCCCTGGAAGGGCTGGCAAGAGTAAATCATCTACGTACTGAATTAGGTGCTGCCCTGTGGGCAACAAACCCCTGCAAGTTCTCTCGCATTTGAGCAGAGAACACAGCAGGTGACTCCGATAGCCCTGCGGCATGCGAAGTCCAAGTCCATTTTGACCCTTATCATAAATGCAAACCATTCCTGGCTAGCCGGGTCTACAGGTATGCTAAAAAATGCATTTGCAAGATCGATCACTGAAAAATGTGTGGCAGTGTGGGGGATTTCTGATAAGATAGTTGCTGGGTTCGGTACCACTGGAGTTCTTACATGCACTGCCTCATTCACTGCCTTTAGATCTTGTACAAAGCGGTAATCCCCATTTCCCTTTTTTACTGGCAATATTGGTGTATTTACCACCGCCCTTGGACATGGAACAATGACCCCCCTTTCCACTAATGCTGCATGCACGGGTGAAATTCCTTCTGCTTCTCCCCAACGGGTACTGGTGCAGTTCGGTCTGTATGGACCCTTTGGTGTTACCATCAGTGGCTGCGCTCCTTCATTGACCCCACATCGTGTTTTGATGTTGCCTACAACACTTCTGGTATTTGGTCTAGCCAGTCAGGGACTGACTCTTGCTCCATCTTCCTTTCCCATTCCTTTGCACATTCACTTCCTCTCTGTAGCACATGCTCGTACCCATCTCCTCAAACTTATTTTTTACATTGTCCTCCTTTGAAAATTGTCCCCCTCCCCATTCTTCCAGTCCTGTAGTTTCACCATTTTTAACATCCAGGGACCTAAATCTTTCCACGGAACTGAGGTTTCTTTGCAGCGAAATGTGTGGTTGAGCCCGTAACCTAAATATTTCTGCTGCTCCCTGTTAGTGACACTGATGCCCCTACCATGTCCTGTCCCACATACAAATCCTCTACCCATAACCATTGTTCAACTTCCTGCCTACCCCAGTCTCCACTTTCATAATCATAATCCCTATCCCCCTCTGAATAGTGTGCAGTACAGTGCAAATTAACTGTGAATTGCATATTTCCTTTTGTTACATTTTCCACCCAGCCCTCCAACCAACATTGATCATTTGAATCTACAAGTTCCCAGCTATACAACCAGTCCCCTCCCTTACCGCAAACATAAATTCCCACTGTAGGTGCTTCAATAACCATCCCCTTAGAAGTACACTGAATTTTTGCACTTACCTTTGCCAAGAGATCCCGTCCCATTAGGTTCACTGGGCAAGTTGAACTGCTTAAAAAGGAGTGTTTCAACAATGTATTTCCGCACATTACCGGCAGGGGTAATGTCATTTGTTCCTTCTGTGGTACTCCTGATGCGCCGATAGTCGTTATCAGTTTTCCAGACAAGGGTGGCAACAATTCCTGTTGTTTTATGACCGAGACAGAAGCTCCAGTGTCTATGAGAAACGTCAAAGAGGTGTCCATTACTGTCAAGTTCATTAAAGGGCTTCCAGCTGGGGTGGCTGAAACCCGTACCATCAGGGAGTGGTCCTGTAACCATCAGCTGCTATTTCCCATGTCATCCGTCCAGTACTGTGCATGTTGTGAGCTGCTCCCTCCATGTTGTCCTCCCTGTTCCCATCGGGTTGGACCCGACGGCTCCGACCATTGTCGTCCTTGCTGTTGCAGCGGTGGTGGAGGGGGTGGCCATTGTCGTTCATTCCCTGATTTTGGCTGACCGTAATGTGGGTTCTGTATTCGGGGCAAGTTCGGGCTATGTGACCTCTCTCTTGACACTAAAGCAGGCGATGCCCTGCCCTCTTGTTGTGGGGTCCATAACCTGTCTTGTTTGTCGGGCAGGGCTGTTGCGGCTGGGACTGGTGGTATCCTGCAGTCATCCTGGCCCTTGTCCCGTCGAGGGGTCCTCTGCTTGACCCTAGCCCTATTATCCTGTCCTCCACCTTCGAATAATACATTAACTCGCTTGTTCCAGCTTTTCTTTTCCGCCTTTTCTGCCCCTTTGCTTGCCTTTCTACATGCTCAGCATACCTGAATATTTCCTTCAGGGACTGCGTCTCCCATCCAATGCAAACTGTTTTTACCCCTGCCTGGATGGCCTCCAGTAGCCCGGCACAGAAAGCCATTGCTAGCTGGCTGTCATACGCTGGATTTTCTGGTTTTAGTCCAGAGTAATGGCAGAAGACCTCTTCCAGTCTTTCTCGATAGTCCCTTACTGTCTCCCCCTCCGTTTGCCTGGCGTCTCGTATCTTTTCCCAATCTACTTTGCCCGTACACCTCCTTAATTTGGCCCAAATTGTACTTAAATGGGCTGCCAGGCCAGCTCTGGGGTATCGAATTCCAGGACACTTTACTTCCCCCACCGCCCTTTAGGTGCGGCGAGCACTCTTCCGCCTCCTTTGTCGAAAGTTCGTAAGTTTCGATTAGGTTTTTAAGCTCTGTTATATATTCTTCAATGTTCTCATGGGGCTTTGGTATTTCTTTTAAAGCCTCCCGCAACTCCTCGGGGTGCCAAGGCCGTTCAACTTCGATAAAGCGTTCCCCGCCTGCAGGGTTTGGGTTGGGATATCTTACCAAAGGCAACTGCTGTGTCACATCTGCAGACTTGTCCATGGAATGCACCGCATCGTCCCTCTCGGACGAGCTGGGCATTTCGCTCTGGCGTCCCTCACAGCATGCCGTCCGTGCACCCTGTCCTTTTTGAATTGTACGAGGTTTCAGGCCGCCTCCTCCCTGAACTATCTGCCTGGGCCACCCCAGCCCCTTGTGCCGGAGTTTCGGCGCCGCCTCCCCAACTATCCGCCGGGGCCACCCGCACAGCCTCCCACGCTGGGGGAGGCGGGGGAGCCATTGGGGGCGGCCGATATGGTGGCGGGGTATCGTGATGTCTAAACTGCCTCCTTTGTCTCCCCAATTTTCCCTCTTCCTCCTTCACCAGTAATCCCTTCTGTTGGCTTTCAAATCTGCGTCCCGCCTCTCTCTCCCACATCCTAAACGCTTGCCATTTTACCCTCTGTCCCCTTTTGTTTCTCTTTTCCCATTCCTCGAGCCTGAGGCGTGCCTCTGTCAACACATCTATACTGAAGGTCCCTATCTGAGGAAAACTCCCTCTGTCCATTTTTCCATTCCCTTATTTGACAGACCAGTCGGCACCGTACTTTTCCACCATGCATTTTGCTGGGCCGACTCCTATTCATTTACGGTTTTCCCCTTTATTACCCATGTTAGTCCGTCTACTGGCGCCTCTTCTGTGCACAAAGTGTCAACCTAACACTTTTACCTGGGCGTCCTGACGCGAGTGCCAACCTAGCACTTTGGGTGCCACCCTAGCACCGGAACAGTAAACGATGGCTGCCGCCGCTCCCTAGGCGTCACGTCTCTGTGGTGGGACTAAAATCCCCGGGGCAACCTTCCCCAGAGACCGGGACTTGGTAGTCCGATCACAGCGCGACACGGAGAAGCGAAGCCATCCTGCCGACTACGCCAAAAACTGTGTTCGCAGATTCTCTTTACTGTATATACTTTACCTTAAATTCTATATACTCAATAACCACACCCAATGGTTATTCCAATAAACTTCAGTTTATTGTCTGTACACACATGTGTGGGAGCCTCGGCTAAAGGCAAGAGCTCCCAGAACAAAGGGTTACACAGCATTTTATAACTTTCTTAGCACGTACACATTTTGTTACAGCAAATAGCATTATGAGTCGTGGTACTATCTCCAGACCCCACTCCAATTTCTACATGCCTTTCCCATATATAGAGTTGTTTTCTGAAACCTTGCTTCTCCTTATCTCAAACCTAAGGAGCTGGTTTCAGCCAGCACGAGTTACTGTTTTTCTGCTTGCCTTGCGATTCTTATGAACTTGCAATGACCCTTAGCTTTTACTCAGACTTGGCTAATATTCAACTACACTGGCAGCTTTACACTATAATATACTGTAACACACTTTACTTTATGTATGCATGAATCCACTCTATATGTATGTACAAGAGAGAGATATATAAAAAAGGAAATCCTTCCACATGTGACAAAGGCATATACCAGGTCTCCAGGAGGAATTAGGGGTTTAATACAGGTGACATTCCTTAATTGGCAGAAACCACTCTGGATGATGGCTGACACCTGAGACTCAAGTGTCAAACCATCATTGAGGATGATGCCCAGTTTTCTCACCCTAGTGGCAGCCACCAACAGAGTAGGGCCAAGCAATAACCCTGTTCCTTACCCGGTGGCAGCCACATCACACCAGTGACCAGGCTCAAGTCAACAGCACCTCTATATTGTCGGGGTTCAGTCACAGCCAATTAGAGGACAACCAGTCTTGGATCTCACTCAGGCATGTATTTAACACTTCCACTGTGTTATTTGTCCCGGGAGCAAAATACATATACATCTGGATATCATCTACATAACAGTGAAATCCCAGACTGTAATGTCTAATGAGCTCACTCAGGAATAGCATGTACATAGTGAACAACACTGGCGACAGAATCAAGTTTTGAGGAACTCCACAGGGCAGGGACTTCGGGCAGGAGGAGAAATTCCCCATTACTACCTGTTGCATCTTGCCTGTGACATAGGACTCAAACCAGTTGATGACAGTACTGGTGAGTCCACAATACTTTCTAAGGTGATTCAAAAGCACAGTGTGGTCAACGGTGTCAAATGCTGAGGAGAGATCTAGGAGAATGAGAATTAACCAATCTCCTTTATCTCTCACCCTGAGGAGGTCATTATGCACCCTGACCAATGCCATTTTGGAGCTATATATATAGATAAAACTTTAGCCATAGTAAAATACAGTAAACAGTTGCCTACCTCATCAGATGGTGGAGAAAAGGGATCATGGCTTGTATTCCAATTCTCAAATGTCTTGGAAGGTCTTGCAGCATCAAATTAACTAGAACAGACTTTTCAAGGATGAATGTCAGCAGATAACACTGGGTAAAGGACTGCATGCAGTATAAGCACTCACCTGCAACAAAGGAGGCACCCTTGGTTAGCATAAAATTCAACCCTGTTAAATCTGCATGCTAATAACCAACATTCTAATGTGGAATTGCTCTTTTTTCTTTTTTCCTGCTCCCCCATCCCGGTTAGCACTTCTTCCCACTGGTCCTCGCAGCCCTGTCACCCCAACTTCCCTTAAAGCGTACCTCTCCTGTAGTCCCCCATGGCTTACCCTTCATGGCAGGGTGGCGGGGAGTCCCTCAACCCGTCAGAACCAGAAAGAGATTTCTGGGAGGTACCTGACTCGCTGTGTATGGTACCTACAGAGTGTGACGATCATCCAGTGTGACAGGGAGATCTTCTGTTTTCTCCCTGGGAGACGTAGCATGCGCTGTCAACGGGCACATGCCAATGTCTGCCATGTCAGCCCCACCTCCTCTGGCTCAGGCTGCCTTTTCCCCTGGCTTCTGCCAGGGGATAGTTGAAAACCAAGCTCTTCTCCACAATCCCCCACAGAGGAGTAGAGTGGTCCAATGGACACTTAATCCTCCTCCCCCGGCTCTTTGATGCTTCTGGCTCACTCCTGAATCCGGGTCACTGGCATCACAAGCGGTACTGCTACGGCTGTGCCAGCAGGCCAGCCCATTTTTTTTGCATTTCTATATAAACACAAGAACAGCAGGTAAACTGTAGAGGGATGTCCAGACAGACTTGCAGTCAGAGTTTATAACAAAACAATGGACATTCTAGTGCTGGCATACCACCCAATATTCTCCTACAGCAGCAAAGCTCCTTGGTGGGCCCCACTGACAATGTAGGAGCTAATAGAAAAGGAAACTGTGGTAAGTATGAAGAAATTTCTTCTTTCTGTAGCACTCTACATTATCAATGGGATTCAATACGGATGGATTCTAAGTCAACCCTGACTCCGCTATCTCCCTCCCTGGATACACCTTATTCAGGGAAGACCGTGTAGGCAAATGCAGAGGTGGGTGCACAATATTCATGTGGGACACCCTAATAGGTCACGCACTTCCTGCTCCCAAACTTGACTATGGTGCCAAGCCCTCACACTAAAAGTAATCCCTGACCCCACCAGATGCCCTCTTTTTCTCACTGTCTCCTACATACCCCCAAGAAACCAGAACTCAGCAGTCCAGTCCCTCATCGACTACCTCACATCCCTCCCACACAAAATTAAGCAAGTCATCCTTGGTGCTCTTAATGTTAACTGGCTTGCTTCTGCCAACTCCCAAATCAGGGACTCCTTCACTGCCCTGGATATGTCCCAACTAGACTCACAGTCCACCAGGCTCAACCAATCCAGTGGAATCAACACCCTCCTAGATGTTATCTTATCAAACTGCCCCTTTAAAATCCGGGACATCACTGTCCTCCCCAACTCACTTAGTGATCACTCCCCTGTCATCTGTACCTGGTCATCCTACTCTCCAAAACCAGTGTCCCAGGCTACACTGCACTGGTGGCTACACACTGGTGGCCTAAAAACATTGAAACAGCACCTAGCCCTGCTAGACTGGTCTCCCATCCGACTCGGCTCTTGACTTCTTCACAAGTGCCTTCTGCAAGGCCTGTGACCTCTTGGCCCCCCCCCGCCAGGATCCGTACAAAGAAATGCAACGCCCCTTGGATTACCCCTTCCCTCATCCAGAAACTTAAGAATAGGGATAATCTCTGGTGAATCGCTGTAGATTCAGGCAATCCATCTGACAGATAAGCCTACAACACAGAGTGCAATAAGTGCACCTGGGCCATCAGACTGGCCAAGGCGGAGCACTACCAGGCCACCCTCACCTCCACCTGGGGCTCAGCCTGGACCTTCTGGGATAGCATAAAAGAACTAAATGGGAAGACCCACTCCCCTCCACCATCTCAGCTCACCATCGATGGTACTACCTCCTCTGATCCACTACCTATAGCTGACTGCCTCAACACCACTTTCTCTGATCTAAGCTCTGTCCTCCCCAGCAGCTTTTTTGATCCAATTTCCTCCTCACTCCCTCCTGCCCTGCACTGCCCCTCTTTCTAACTGTGCATCCTATCTCCCCACGAAGCCAGGCCACATCTGCTAAAAGCCTTTGGTAGTAATAACCCCAGCAGTGACCCCCTCGACTCCAGGATCCTCCACCTGGTCCTGGATGTTGTCCTAGTCCCCCGATGGACCTACTCAACTGGTCCCTATGCCTTGGGCAGTTTCCCAGTGCATGGAAAATTGCTGAAATCACTCCAATATACAAGAGTGGGGATCAATCCTCCCTCAGCAACTATCGGCCAATCTGCATCCTCCCCGCACTCTCCAAAGCCCTCGAAAAAGTGATGTCTATCCAACTATCTGAGTACTTGGTTAAGTATGACATTATGTGCCCGGAACAGCACAGATTCCGCCCAGGACACAGTACAACCACAGCTCTCCTGGAGTTCTCCCAATACCTGCACTCTGTTCTCGACTCTGGCAACAGTGTTCATTGACCTTTCCAAGGCCTTTGTCACTGTCTGTCACTCCCTCCTACTCAACTCTCTCCACCCATTAGGTTTCTCTTCTGGTCCCCTTGCCTGATTTTCCAGCTACCTCTCTGCTAGATCCCAGCATGTAAAAATCAACGGCTCCCTCTCCAACATTCGACCCGTTAGCTCCGAGGTCCCCCAGGGCTCAATCCTGGGTCCCATTCTCTTCAGTCTCTACCTCAACAGTCTCCCCAGCTCCTGCAATAGTAGCATCCTCTATGCAGATGATGCAGTTCTCTTTGCCTCACACCCAGATCCCTCCTCTCTCCAATCATCCCTTCAACTCGCCTACAACCAAACAGAAAGATGGTTTCTTGATCACAGACTAGTCATAAACCTTAAGTAAACCAAATCAATCTCTTCTCTCACCACCAAAATAAAGTTAGAAGTGCCCCCTCCTGATTACCCCCAACTCTCAGCACCCATTAGAGCAAGTGCCCACATACAAATACCTAGGCATCACTTTCGATACTGCCCTCACCTTCCACAGCCACATCAATGCTCTTTCCTCCACCATAAACTCTCAGATTTGCCTACTTTACCACCATAGGGATTGCCTGCCCCTCGCTGCCCTCCAGTTGGCCATTACTTCCTCCGTCCTGTCCCTAGTGGACTACAGCTTGCCCATCTATGCTGCAGCTGACAACACCACCCTCTCTAAAATCTAGCTCTCCATCAATAAGGCCTGTAGGCTCCTGACTGGAGCCTTCAGCTGCCCCCACACCTGCCTGCTCTATTCCTCAGCCAACCTACTCAACTTCGAGGAATGTCTGCAGTATCAGACCTGCCTTCTTGCTAAGAAGTCCCTGCTCAGACTCCCCCCCCAGGAGTCTCTGCCTCCCTACCATGGTCATCCTCATCTGTTTCCACCCACAGTTCTGTTAAAGCCACCTTCAAAGTGCCCAGAACCAAGACCTCCCTCGCCCAGAGGTTCTTCTTTTATTGAGCCCCCTCCTGGTTCCACTCCCTACCTCCCTACCTGCATCACCAACACTGCCAAACTTGGTCCCTTCAAAACCGCTCTCTGGAACAATCTGTTTAATGTCCGTTGCTGTAGGTGCAACTAACCCTGCCCCTCCTCCAATCCTACTGCAGGACCTTTCCCTGCCTGGCCCCCCTAATCTTGACAAGGGCCCCTGGACTGCTGATCCATCTTTCCCCCTACCCCTTAGGTTTATACAAGGATGTATTCCACTGCAACTCCTGAAAAATTGTACATCTTTAATTGTAAATCTGTATTTTATACCAACATGTAACTAAGCGTATTCTGTGTTCAATGTCTGCACCTGTAATGTTGTCCAATGTTGTATCTGCACAATGTTCTATTGTCCTGCCCTCCCTGTGACAAGGTGCCTTTGTAAATGAGTCCCTGACACAAAGGTTGTAAATCTGACTTGTTCAAATAAATAAAAAAAAATAAAAAATTCTATGAAGCACTACCCATGAAGAAATGGGGTGAGGGAGAATATTGTCCCATATGTTAACCCCATACAGGAAAGCAATTTACCTGCTAACTGCCGACTGCAAAACTCTGCGACCAAAGGCCGCATTAGCAGAACTTTGGACATCCAATCTGTAGTGCTTGGTGAATGTGTGGATGGAAGACCACATAGCTGCCTTGCACAATTATAAAACAGTTGCCACACTTCTCTCTGTCCAGGAGGTGGCCATAGCCCTGGTGGATTGAGCCTTGATAAGAGACAGAGGCCTCTTCTTTTCTGCCACATAACTCGTGGCAAAGCAGGCCCTCACCCACCTAGCTAGGGTGGCCTTGGAGCCTTTTTGTCCCTTTTTGTCATTCCAAAAAGAACAAACAACTTATCTGATTTCTGGAACTCAGCAGTCCATCTATAGTATGTCTTAGCGGCCCATTGCAGGTCCAACTTATGCAACTCCTTCTCCTTTGTGTGGGTAGGTTATGGACAGAAAGATGACAGACAGATTTCCTGCTTCATACAGAAGGCCACAGGGACCTTTGGAATGAAAGACAGGACTGTTCTGAGGACTACCTCCTTCTTATAAATAATGAGGTATGATTCTTTGTAGAACAAAGCCTTGAGCTCACCAAGCCTACTGGCTGAGCAAAGGCAACTAAAAACACACCTTGTAGGGCAGCATGTCAAATAGTACCCAAAACAAATGGTTTGCAAGGCTCCTTACAAAAAGAATTCAGGACCAAATTCAGATCCCATGGAGGAAATAGAGGGCAGAACAGAGGTCAACACCTGCTGACAACCCGCAGAAAACAAATAACCTCCCAGTTCATCTCTAAGGATGATCCCAAGGAAGCCACAAGGGCCAACACATGACCTCTCAAGGTGTTCAAGGCCAAACCTTTCTCCACCTCTCCTTGCAGGAAATCCAAAATCTGCAGAACTGTAGCTTTTGAAGGCCAGCTTTTTTATCCCTGCCCAAGCCAAAAAGGTGGTCATACGTGAGCATAAGCTGCTGACATGGAATTCTTCCTGACAGTCATCAAGGTGTCCACCACTTTCTTAGACAAATTCTGTTTCAGGAGTCTCCGCCTTTCAGGAGCCAGGCCACAAGCAGCATCATTCCTGGATTTGGATGAAAAATGGGGCCTTGTGAGATGTCTGTCTCAGGATGTGGGTGTATAAGATTGACACTGATTCAGTTTGTATAAGGTACAACATGCTTACTGTGTGATTTTATTTCAACAAGGTTTCAAAAATAAATAAAAAACACAAGGAAATAAAAATAAATAAAAGAAAATCATTACATAGCATTTGTCAGGATGCAACAATCAGGATCACATAACATCGCTGGGATCCTTTTCTCATCTGTGCTTCAGATTGCTTTGAGGACATGATACTGCATGTCTTTCCCTTTCCCAGGGTCCGGGCAGACTGAAAAACCAAGGCTGTTTGCAACTGGCTCTGGACAGACTGAAAAAACAAGGTTGTTTATATCAGATATCATTTTGAATTTAAAATAAAAGTAATATATTCTCTAGCCGTTTCCCTATCAAGGGAAGCTTTTCATTTATACTTAATCTGGCTTTCTCAGACACCAAACCACTATGTAGTATATAACATTTTCAATGTACTTTAGGCAATCAAACATATTTTATACTGTATGTGATGCATAACAACAGTGCAGCAAAAAAACAGCTCATATTTTAAATGTGCAAATATTTAACAATGGGTATCTGTTTTTATATTGGCAAATGAAATTGAGCTAGCTAGCTATTACATTGTTTGGTCACTTTGAGCCATGCAGGATGCATTTTAGAGGGCCTTGAAAAGGAAACATAGAGTAAAGAAGAAAAAAGGGGGTGTCTGTAGGTGGCCATCCTGACAGAACAGGGAGATGATAGTGCCACATAGAATAGTTAGAATGCTGTTGCAACAGGCTTTAGAAAAAAAAAATTAGAATAGAGTCCCTCTACTTCCAAGGTAGGATGACCATCCCTACCACAAGGTCCCCAAGCACTAGAAGGTGAAAGGGTGTGCGTTGAGCAAGGTTCACTAAGCCCAACAACCATGGTCTTCTGGGCCATTCCAGAGCTATTAGATGAAAGCTTCCTCTTGAGTGCCTTATTTTGTGTATGACTTTGGTGAGGAGTGATAGAGGGGGGAAGGCATACACTCTGGCAATATTCCATGTTTGTGACAGGGTGTCCACTGCCTCTGCCTGTGGATACCAGTAGTGGCTTTAAGAACTGTTGTACTTGAGCATTCTGGCTGGAAGTGAAAAGGTTGATCTGAGGATGACCGAATCTTTGACATAGAAGGTCGAACACCTCCAGGTTCAACATCCACTCCCCTGAATTGACATTCTCTTAGCTTAGCCAATTGGCCTGAACATTTGACTCCCCCACCAAGTGAACTGCTGATAGAAAGAGAAGATTCTCCTCTGCCTACAACAGGATATTGGTGGCTTCTTTTAGAAACTCTCTGCTCTTTGTACCCCTTGATTCTTTATGTATGCCACCATGACAGCACTGTCTGACCTTACTTTCATGGCTTTTGACTGCACCCAACTTTGAAAATGAAGGAGAGCAAGGTGCACAACCCTCATCTCCTGAACGTTTATGTGCAGGTGCTGTTCCTACGCTGACCAAATCCCCTGAATGGGAATGTGGTCCAGCACTGCCCCTCAACCCAACAGGCTGGCATCAGATGTTAGAATCAACTCTGGGGGGACTTTCAAGGGAGACCCATTACTCAGATTCTCTGAACTCACCCATCAACTCAGAGACTGTTGCAGAAGTGGTGAAATCAGGATACTGACCTGATAATCCTCCAAGATTGGATCCCAGACTGATAGCAACTCAGTCTGTAGGAACCACATGTGAAGGTGAGCCAATGGAACCAGTTCTATTGTCATGGTCATGAGGCCCAGAACCTGTAGAAGGCTGTGAATTGAAACTGATAATGGACTCCTCAGCCACTGAACCTCTCTCAACAGGGTCTCCATCCTGGCTGGCAAGAGGAAGACCTTCCCCTTGTCCATTCTGAACATCACTTTTAGATGCTCCAGGGCCTGAGATGGCTCAAGACAGCTTTTCTCCTGATTCACCACCCAGCCATGGGACTCCAAAATCTCCAGAGTCCTAGTCACTGACTTCCTTGCCAGTGGTGCAGATGGTGCTCAAATGAGCAGATCATCCAGGTAGGGATAGACATTATGTCCCTACTGTCAAAATTGAGCCACCAGGACTATAAGCACCTTTGAGAAAACCATATGGGTTGTTGCCAACTCAAATGGGAGCACGCTGTACCGGAAATGCTGTCTTAGGACTGTGAATCTGAGGAACCTCTGATGAGACTGTCATATGGGGATGTGCATATACACATCCCTTAGATCTGTGGATGCTAGATAACCCCCTGGCTGGGCAGCTCAGATGACTGAACGCAGGAACTCCATCTTGAAGGTCATGTGGTGAACAAACTTGTTTAGGTGTTCCAGATCCAGAATATGCCTGAAGCCCCCCCCCCCGACTTCTTGAGAGCTACAAAATAAATTGAGTGGAATCCCTGGCCTTGCTTGCTGGGAGGCACTGGAACAATCAACCCAATCTGTGTGAGGTGGTCCAGTGTCTTTAGTACTGCTTGTCTCTTCATGGGGTCTTTTGGTACTGGGGACAGCAGAAAATGCCTCTTTGAAAGAATTGTTTAAAATTCTATTGCATAACCTAAAGCCAGAATTTCCAGAACCCAAGCATCCAATTTTATCTGTGCCTATCTTGTGTAAAAATTGTGCAGTCTTCTACCAAGGGAAAGAAGGCAGAGATGGGCCCATGTACCCTCAATGTGAGGTGCCCACTTTTCATACTGGGCCTCCATTTTCACTTTGGGTGAGAGCTCCTCTGCTACTATTGCTCTTGAAGCCAGAATAGGATCCTTTACCCCTCTGGTTCCCGAAGTACCGAAAGGGATGAAAACCCACTTGATACTGCATCTGTTGGCTGCCTCCTTGACTTTTTGGTGTCGAACAGACCTTTTGCTGTTGCTTTGACACTGGAAGGTGGCCTTTTTTATCCTGAATATCCTTCAAAATATCATCCAGATCAAAACCAAACAACAAGCTTCCCTCAAAGGCTAAGTTTAACAACTCGGTCTTTGAAACCTGATCAGTGACCCAGTGCCGAAACCACACACCTCAGACAGAGGACACAATGTGATAAGTGGAGCGAGCCGACATGCATATGTTTGCCACTGTGGCATCCCCTAAGAAGGTGGAAGCCATGGATACCAACAGCATAATGCTCGCCCCCTCCAAATCCGGGGAAACAAAGCTGCCCAGGGTGGTAACCCACAAGTTTAAGGCTCTGGCAACAATAAAGGAGCCATAGGAGGTGCGGAGGTTTGCACCATTGAAGGCGAAGGCAGTCCTGCATGAAGCATCCACTCGCTTGCCATGCGAATCCACTAAGGCCAAGCACCCTTCAATAGGAATAATGGTGTGTCTGACAGAATAATGGACCATCTTATCTGCCAGAGGAAGGGGTTTCCCAATCGCAGGTTTTTTCTTCCAAAAAAGGGAAACACCACACTTTAGGTTTCAGAAGATATTTTATTTAGTCTGCACCTGCCATTCTTGATTACAGTAATAATCTGGTCACAGTGAATAAAGTTTGGAAAACACTTTGAAGTGGAGGAGGATGCAGACGGGACAGGGTTGGCATCTAAAGCCTCCATGGATTGCACCTCCTTCAGGTGTAATGCCTTACACACCTCTGTTATCAGATAGGACAAAGACTTGGTATCAAAGAGATGAGGGATAGAAATCCTCCTCTTCAGGTCTGTCCACTCCCCCTTCCTCCTCAGAGGTTGTCCTCATCATCATCAAGTAATTTCTTTGGGTCAGAATTTTCCCTAAGATCCCCGATATCCTCATCCTGCCCCACTACATGGTCAGGGTCTGCCTGCAGATTCATATTAACAGCCCTGTCCTGCTGCAGCACACCTGGACCTATCTGTATGGGACCCCCTGATCTGAGGGGCCCAATTTGTGGTCCGGTGAGTCTGATGGGATGTCCTGCAGAACATCAGGGCCCAAAAGCTCTGCTAAGGGCAACAAAAAGGATCTACATAATTCTGCTTTGCAACTGCCAGCTGGTACACCAGTTGCACACTCACGACTCCGAGTGCAGATTGTGGGGAACCATAAGGGACATACTAGCCTGAGTAACACAGTGGGGGCAATATGAACCCAGAAGAGAAGGTCACATTACCCTTTTGCAAGTCTTACATCTTTTCAAAACTAGAGGTCTACGGGAAGCCATGGTGCCAATGAAGCTAGTCCTGCAGGTGCCCAAATGAACAAAATTAAAGTTGTCCCCCATATTGTCTAGATAGAACTACTGCCATGATCCCCACCTCCAACTGCTTGAAAATAGGCAAAAAACAGCAGAGGATACTCCTAGCAGCTGAGCCGTCTATGAATATATGGATCATGAACAGCCAGTTGGGCTGAAAGTGAAAGTAAAAGAGAACTGCCGTGCCTAGCACTAGGGAGATACAGTTGCGCATGCTCTCTTTCTTCATTGCATGTGCGAGCCGTCATGATGTTGTGAGTGATATTGGCACACTGAAGAGGGGAGCATGCACAACACAGGCATGCAAAAAGTACTCTGAGCCTAAGAAGCCTTTCACAGAGAAAAAAGGCACAAGTCCATCAGACGGAGAGAGACAAAATGGCAGGAATCCATGCATCTAACTGGCGCTGTTAGGAAAATATGCCACACAGCCTGTGGCAAATAATGCCCCACTGAAACATTGAAGAGAGTCTGATCCCACTCATACTCTAAAGGCTCGCTCACTGTCAGGCTTTTTTTTTTTTTTTGCAGCATTTTCAACTGCAGAAAACATTTAAAAGGGAAATGTCCCCTCCAGCAAGGGAGCCAGACATAAGGTGGAAATGTCCCCTCAAGAAACAGAGTACAAAAAGACACCTGTTAGAAAAAACACACACAAGCAATTGCACCGTATGAGAGTGGGGAAGGGGAGTACCGATGCCCAAAGATGGAGAGAAACCCCAGGGAATGCCCTAATTTAAAACACAAAAGAAAAACGGGTACTTAACTGAGGCACTTTTTTTTTTTAACAAAAAAAAATCAGAGACCTGATAAAATATACACCCTGAAATATGTGGCAGATGTGGCCTCCACTCCATGCACAGGCAGTGAAGATAGGGAAGAGCAGGTTAGTCAGTTTGAGAGCAGCAGCTTAACAGGCATGAATTTAATTTAGGGGTGCTCCCTAGCACCAGGTAGCCCCAACATCCATGCAGAATTACAACCCCAAAAGCTAAGGGGAGTCGATTTTGTCTTCAGAGAAGCTTTTTAGTTGTTTCCCCTTCAATGGTATAGCAAAGATCCTTGGGCTGTGCCATTTCCCCTAGTAGGGGTACACATAACCAATTAGTATTGAATCCCATTGACAATATAGAGTGCTACAGAAAATATAAGTTAAACTTAATATCAGATATCTTCTTGTGAGGAACCTGGGCTCTGGTCCTTCCTTGGCCACTTATGCAACTGCGAGTGCACTGTCACATGTAGCTGTTAGCTGGTAGGGTGGGACTAGCTGGCTGACTCCCACCTCTTGTGGGCAGCCAGCTACGGTTTGGTTTTGCTTGTGTGCAGTGTGCTGTCAAGAAAGACATTGTTGTAAGTGTGTGCCTTTGTACCAAAGCAGAAATTAATACAATAAATCTTTTTCTTCTCAGAATTTATTTACTAGTCAGATTTGACTAGTTAGTGAGGCTTAGCTGGCAGTTCACTGGCATTGCTGCAGTGAGAGACTACTAAATTTCATAATAATGTAATTTAAATTTAATATCAGACATCTTCCTTTGAGGATTATGACTATGGCAGAACGACAATGTACTTGAAAACGTAGTTGGTCCAGCATCTCTTGCAAAGTTGCAGTAGGTGTAGAGCAGCAAACAGCAGGTGAGGGTGAGTGCACTGCAGAGCGACATTCTGGGCACATCCTCTGCACAAAATTATGTTTTACCCCATCACAGCCTGCAATCTCCAGCATCATTACAGCATCAGTGATATCAGGAAATAAATATCATTTGAACTACTAGTAGTACTGCTAGGAGGACACTCTTATTAACTGCCACTGATACTACCAATGTGAACAAGCCTTCTTCATCTCTTGCCTCTGCCACCAGTACCAGCATCACCTCATGCTTAATCACCACTGATCTAATCCAGCACCATCCACTGCAACTACTAGCACCCCAGCTTCTGCTGCAACAGTGGCCCGGCCAGCCACTACTGCCACTGTGTCTGAGAAGACTCCTGCCACTGTGACCCAGACCATTCTTGCCATTATGATCTAGACCACACCTGTCCCTGTGACAGAGACCGAAGCTGTTACTGCAACCATGGTGACCAGCAGAACTGCTACAGTGACAACGGCCCCTGCTACCACTGCGGCCCCAGCCAGCTGCACAACTATTTCCAGTATTGTGTCTACCCCTACTGTGACACCTCTTGTTTTTTGGCCTGTCTCCAGTACAGTAGAACTTGATAGTACAGATAAGAAGCACCCATGCAGGTCAGAGTACTTTCCACCAGGAGAGGAACTGCCCACTGATACATCATCTGAGGAGGCTAACCAAAGCAGCTTTGATGATGAGGCAGAGTGTGGGAAATTCATTGACAGCAGTAAACAAATAAAGTTGAGTTGCAAAAAAACCTCAGCCTCTTGAGATTGTACTGACAGGACAAAGGATATGCCTAGCCCCCCCCCCCCCAAAAGAAAAAACTTAGCAAGCTACCCTTCAGCATTTTGTTCAACAGACTCAATCTCAGTCAGAATAGTCAAGTAGAGCAGGTGCAGGGGCACCAGTGGTGCCATGAGAAAACCCACAGACACAGGTCCGAACAAGAAAGGCTAATGGGGGTCATAAGAGTCATGGTGGTGATACTGGTGACATTAGTCAAATGAGTGGTGTGAGGAACTGTAAGAGCATGGTGTGGCTGCATTTAATGTTGCTAAATGAAGACAACAGGCAGTATGCACATTGTACAGTATAACTATCAGCAGGAGGAAATCTCTGGCAAATTTAACAACCACCTCCTTAATGTACCACCTAAAGATAAAGCATCTGCAAGTTTTTGAGACATCAGGGTCCAAGCCTCAGGTTACATCAGACCTATCCCATGGTGATAATGCAGGCTGTGGTGCTGGTGGCAATGCCACAGACTGTTCTGTCAATGAAAACAAATGCTGCTGCTACCACTCCTTCCTACTCAACAATGAGTCCACACACCCCAAGCACTTCCACCAGACACTAGTCCCTGCCATTTCCACGCCTCCTGTGAAGTGTGAAACATTTCCCAACATAGAGTCAGTGCAAACAGTGGAAGCGCTCGAGGCCAAAACTTAGTACCAGTTGTGCCATCCAACAGCTCAGCACATTACACAGTTCATAGGTGAAATGATGGTGCGGGATCTAAAGCCTTTTTTCACTTGTAGAAGACACTGACTTTTGGAGACTTGTGCAGCATTTGCAACCACAATACCAGATCCCATCACATTCCACATTTTCACAGACTGTGGTGCCAAAGATATACAAGTGAGTGAGAATGGAAATTGTCACAATGCTCTCATAGGCTGTGGGGGGAGTTTTGCATTGCACCTCAGACATCAAGAGCAGTAAGAAGAAAAAGAAGAAGAAGAAAAAGAATCAGCATTTATATAGCACTTTTCATACACAGTGTATCCCAAAGTGCTTTACAAGCAATACGATCTAAAAACTCCATGCATACCTATCTCTTCCTGACTGCACACTAGTGTGTGCAAATGCCTATGTCTCCTGTTGTCAATTCCTGCTTCTCTAGCTGTGTCACTGACTCTCCCTTCATCGCTCCATAATCTGGCAGTCACACCAGGCCTGCTCTTCTAAATGTGGGACTAATGAAGAAAGACTTCATATCCCCAAACATCCTGGTATTCATTCAAGACATGCTGCAGACATGGACAGTTGGAACCAATCTAGATGTTGTTCTTTTTTCATCATAGACAATGGAAAATATGGGTAAAGCAGTTGGTGATGGGAAGTTTATTGGCATTGACATTCATTGCTTTGCCCACACCTTGAATCTAGTGGTCACATCTGCACTACATCACAGTTCTGAAGCTATCAAGACTGTCTCCACAGCACGCTCCATCTTTGCTCATTTTCATTGCTCTGTAAAAACCACTAACCAAGAGAAATGCAATAATGCCTTGGTCTGTCTCAGCATCATTTGATACAGGATGTGAGTACCAGATGGAATTCATCACACCCAGTGCTGTCTAGACTGCTAGAACAGACGCATGCACTTCTTGACTTTTTTTTAAATTTATGGCCAGGAAAAGACACACCAAGCCAAGGCTTGTTTTCATGTTCATCCTGGGTGCAAAAGGAAGTTAAGTGACTTGCTCATGGTCACACAGTATGCAAGTGGTGGCTGTGGGATTCAAACCCATTTCTCCAGGTGCTCTTAACCACCACCCTATACTGCCTCTGACATGTCAATGGCATGTGCACTGGGGGAATCCTAGGCTACCATGAGTTGTCACTGACAGATATCACGAAGAGAGTATTTGGACCATTTGAAAGGAGCACCCATGGTCTAAATGCATCACTGCCACTCTCAGTCATGTGATCCCAGTAGTGCATATCCTGAAAACACCCATGGAGAGATATATAGAGGAACATGGAGATTCCAGATGGGGCAGATGTGCTTGTTGAGCATCTGCAAGCTGAACTGGATGCAATGTTTGTGAAACTGCTGGATAGTTATAACCACATTTTTGCAACTATGCTGGACTCCCTGTTCCAGTGTGAGATCCTTCACATGGCAATGTATAGCCAAAGAGTGACTCACTTCTGCTAAGAGCTGTGTGATTAGCTGACTGATTTCATGCGGGGACTGGTGGAGAAACCAGCTGGTGAAGTTCATGACAGAAAGTGAATGTTATTTGGCATGTCTTGTTCCACTGGTGGAGAGGGGGAAGAAATACCTGTTACTGACAGCTGCACTGATGGGAGTGAGTGGGCACTGCTCAGCACATCCTTTTATCAAGAGTAACAGCCTTTTTCCTGTGGAAAATATTTTGAAAGTTTCATGCGGGGACTGGTGCAGAAACTGGCTGGTGAAGAAGTTCATGATAGAGAGGGAATGCTATCTGACATGTCTTGTTCCACTGGTGGAGATGGGGATGAAATACCTGGTACTGACAGCTGCACTGATGGGAATGAGTGGGCATTACTCAGCACATCCTTTCATCAAGAGTAACAGCCTTTTTCCTGCGGAAAATATTTTGAATGTGTATTTTGCAGTCTCTTGAGCCATTTTCAGTTGATCTATTAAGCTGCTGGGCACAGGAGATGTATTCATCCCCTCACTTGACACAACTGGCTGTGAGCACAGAAGTTGTCCCTCTTGAGTGTGTCATCAAAGAGGATGTTTAGTACAGCATCAGCCTCATCATTCAATACTAGACCCTGAACAAGTCCAACAGCTTGTTTTCATCAAGCTTAACGTGCCATTACTTGGATAGAAATTTATTTAGTTTTTATTTATCAGATGAGTGCACTAGGCAATAACAGTTGCCTATTTTCAGGCACAATCCCAGAGAATACAACATAGGAACAATATCAACATAAGAACAATACAACGGAAGTGAAAATTGGTTCATTAAGGATACAATATACAGTACAACACTGACGTACAAAATGCTATATGAGATACCACCATGAAAGAGAAATAGTCTTCTTTTGCTGACTGTTTTTCTCCATTAAGTTAAACTCCATATTTTCCCTTATGCTTCCTTCCTGCAGTGCTGCACGTACATTCATTGTAATATAAATACATTAATGTTTTCTGAACCAGATATAACTTCTCTTGTTGTCTTAATACATGTCATTATCATGTACGTTAGTAACAGCAAGGATGCTGAACAAAAACACAGCTGTAATAGCTCTAAGGTAAAGTCAAAATCCAGTGGGTGCTTGCTCCTCAGGTTATGACTTCCTAACAGTGAGGTTGTGAAACTGGGTGCACTGAGCAGTGCACTCACCACTCCACTTTTCAGAAAGCCTACAAAAACGACATTCCCAGAATCTTCTTTTTTTATTTAAAGATCTACATAGTTGCAACATTTTGCCGATAGGGCTTGTTTAGGGGATTGTTTTTATTGTTCTCATCATTTTGTTATCCCTTTCTTGCCTACAATTACTTATCTCACAAATTAAAAAGGCTGCCTGCTTTTATTGTTCTTTCAGAATTCATTCACTTCATTTTCTTTTTTCATGCATCCACTTTGCTGCTACCAAGCTAACACTAGGTGCTGCAGCAGTCCCATGGGGGGGGGCACTGTCTATGTCCCCACTTCCCAAGAGAACAGCCATCCATGGGATGCCCAGTCTTCCCTCCCCAATTGACCCCAAAGTGACTAAGGTCCATTTAGAAACTCAGTTTATCAGCGTAGTTAGCCAAACTGATAGTATGGTAGCGCTACGGGGCTGGCTCTTTCTTTTCTTTTTAAGAAATCAAAACTTTTTTTTTAAATCTATCATTTCTTCTTCCATGCTGTCCACCAGAGATATGCTCTGTTTTCAGATAGGGATATACCTTCAAATCAGACAGCGATATACCCTGCCTATAATCAAACAGGGAATGGGATATACCCTGTTCAGGATCTATGAGCCATAACTGAGACACCAGGAAAGTTTTATCAGTCAGGGGCCCATTATACCACAATGCACCTGCCCAGCTCCGCTCCTGAACCTGGCCCATCGAGGCAGACACATAACCAAAACATTTTGACAGCGTCATGTTGGTCTCCTAGTGGGCTGGAAAATCCCTGCAAAGAGACCAACATGGTGCTTTATAAGAAATGTTCTGTGAAGCCTTTTCTGCTTTATAAAAAAATGTTCTGTGAAGCCCTGTCCTTGGTCCCTCCTTGAAAATGCAGTGAAAGGATGTAAAAATTAAAAAAAAAAAAAGCCATAAAAGGAGTCACCCTTTTTCATTTGTGTGATAAATAATTACAAGTAAAAAGGAATAGAAAAATGATGACAACAGTAAATACACTTTCCTAAACAAGTAAGGAATAACATATACCAAGGTGTCCAGGCATCCTGAAGTGTGTTGTGAGGCATGAGACTTATCCCGAGTGCCTTGAACCACCTGAGATGTCTGTTTATCAGTGTGCCTGGACACCGTGAGGCATGTTATTACTCTTATAAAATAGGCCCTGAATTGATTTGTGAAGTATAAACAGTCATTTAGTTCTGAACTGTCCAGGTATTTTCTAATAACTGGACAGTCAGGTGGTACTCTCAGCCAATCTAATTGCTAAGACTTAATTACCTATTTTATAATCATACTTGCGAAATGTTGGGGTTAATACTGTATGTGTGGTTCTAATGGGAACAAACATAGCAAACTGATATTGGAAATGTTTTGTAGTTTTTGACTTTGTACAAACTGTGAGTGGCCTCGCTACACAACTACAACTAATGAAATCTTCATCATTATGACAAACTAAGGAACATTTGCAAACCTAGCTTGTCTTATTTACACTGTTGGCTTGCTTCTTGATTTACTGTGTCTTGTACTCATTAACTCATGTTCATAGCCTTTCTGTATGATGCCTGACCCTGTGACTTGACTGCAGCTAAGCATTATTATGTTACTGTCATATAAAATGCCTTTTTGACGCAGGCCAACCTGGCCTGTCACACTCATCATTGTTACTGTGTATATTTTTTGTATTGTTATTATTTACCCTAATGTTAAATAGCATGAAAAAACAAAAGTATGGTTCAGGGGCTGGACAAGGGCAAGTAAAGCAGCAATTATGAAAGTTCAAGTGGCAGCCACAGCCCAAGGATGTGGCAAGAGTCACAGCAGCATTTTTCAGAAGCAGCTGGAGTCCTCCTGCTAGACAGAAATTGCTATTACCTATGATTTCAACAGCATTTGATTTACCCTGTGAGTCCAATTCACCACCACTTATGTGATTGATTAAGAGTGTTACTGGACCACCACTACTGTGCTGCTGCTGTCCTACTGATGCCCAGACAGGATGTGGTGATGATCTTTGAATACCATGTTGTGTCCTACCAGCAAAGGTGTTATTTGTGTTTTTTTGTTGTTTTTTTTTTGTGGGGGGGACTGCTGTAGGCAGGAAAAGCTTAACATACATGAAGATTTTTTTTTTACTGAGCAGGGAGTGGAGCAACAGGTGGGAAAGTTTTACTTCAACTGTACAGCCTGCATGTCAGCCTCTTAAATATGTTTGTTCTTCTGTCTCTTATTCTTGCAGGTACAGATCACATGGGTGATGACAGATCCTGCTGCTGTGTGGTTCCTCCTGATGAAGAGGGCTTAGATCCCTCGAAGCGCCGAGGTCTGTGTCCATTTTGGCTGCACGTCTTTAGTAAAACAATTGTATTTTTGAGTCCTTTGTGAGAGCATGTTTTTTTTCGGTGTTTCCTTGCTGTGTGGTTCCTACCTGGAGCAGAACTGATGTACATAGCCCAACATCATGGAAAGGGAAAACAGTAACACTGCTGCATACTGAAACAAAATCAATGACAAACAGCACACTGCAAGGGAACAGAGAGAGAGAGAGAGAGAGAGAGAGAGAGAGAGAGAACTCAAGAATCTGAGGGAGAGAACTCAAGAATGGCAGCAACAAACATCAGGTAGTGGCAAACTGCAATCACTTGCCATGTTCTGTGTCAGAAATTCAAAAAATTCAGAATTTGGCCAACAGAGGAAGGCCTAACCGACCTGTATGTTTGTCCAGTGGTGGTCTTTCCTTTCTAAATTTGCAATTTTGGGCCAGGAAAAGTGCATTCAACTGAATCTAGTTTCAGGTCTGTCCCAGGATTACAGGGCAGTTAAATGACTTGCTCTGCCCAGAGCCACACAGCATGCAAGGTATTTGCATATTACATCATTATGCTTCCAGACCACCTTACTGGTGCCACTGCCCTGCCCACTGTTGTCCATCCCCCCCCCCACACACACACACTTAGGCTGGCTGTAGCTGCTCATCCTTGTATACCACACTATGGGAGGAAAACCAGGACTTTGGAAGAAAATCAGACCCCCGTAGCAGGCTCTTGCATGACCAATATGGCTGATCAATGGCCACCCACCACAATTCGTCCTGGTTAACTGTGGTGAATAATCTGTTAAGCTATGAGAAAGTAGGTGACAGGGCTGGGTGGTGGGCTGCGAGACGACACCAAGGGGAGACAAAAAGCTCTGTAAAAAAATCCTTCAAGCTGCTGAATATATCACTCAAAAGTCTGACAGCAGCCTATTTTATTTATTTCTAAACTCTAGCTTGGCACTTGCCACTTAATAGGAAACTGCACACGAAACTTCTGTGTTTTTTATGTGCACCTGTGACTGCTTGCAGAAAAAAAATTATTTATTTATTTATTAAATTTTGGTAACCGGGTAAGCCCACTGGGCCCCGGAGGTCCCTTTTTCAGTGGCGACCCGGGATTACATAATATTGGTAAATATCACAGTATGATAGTGAAATTACACAGTATGATACAAGTTATACAGTCCGCTGGTTACATGTGCTGAGAACAGCATGCACTTGTGGTGGGTACAGGAGTTTAGCAGAGTATGTGAATAGACACGAAGAATGAGAGAGGAGGGTGTGAGCCACATTGCATAATACGACTTACTCATTGAGGGTAGTATTGGGCTGTGGGATTCAGTTGACCGTCAGGTGGTCCCAGGAGCCTAGCAGCAGCATTTGGAAGTTGCAATCATGTGAGCCTTAAGCCTAGTGTGGAAACTTTTGATAGATGGTACTTCCTGCACCCCGGGAGGGAGTTCCACAGGGTGGGTGCAGTGTGAGTGAAAAACTTGCCTCCCGCCTTGGTTCTTACTCTGGGGACAGCTAGGAGAGTGTGATCTGTTGTGCAGAGAAGCCAGGGATTAGTCTTTAGTGCAATGAGTCCAAATAGGCTGGGAGGGGGAGTTGAACTAATTCATTTGAAGGTTTGGCATAACAGAGGGTACTGGAGACGGGCGTCCAAAGAGGGCCAATTTAGCTGTGATTGTGTGTCACAGTGGTGATTCCTGGAGTTTGACTGGGCGGCGAACTGGACCACCTTATTGTACAGGGCTTGGAGTCTGTTCATCTCAGTCCTTGCTACTCCATGGACTACTGGGGCCACATAGGTGATTGTCAGAAGGAGGATACTGGTGGCGATGGAGACCCTTGCTTCTGGCATCAACTGGTTTTTCAGTCAGTACAGGGTGCCCAGTTTCCCATGTAAGGTTTTAGTAACTTGTTCCACATGGCTCTTGAGGGTGAAACCCTGGTCCAGGGTGAGGCCAAGGTATTTTAGTGATGCCACTACCTCTAGGCTAATGCCTGACATGAAGGTGAGGTGTAGGCATTGTTTTCTATCATGTCCCAGGGATCTTTGACCAGACAGCATGGCCTTGGTCTTATCCGTGTTAAGGACCATTCTATTGTTAACAAGCCAGTTCTCGAGGGAACATAGGACACCATGGAGCAAGGAGCTGAGGTCTCCCAGTATAGTGGAGGGTTGATAGATAATGGCATCATCCACATACTGGACCACCAAGCTCCCCCCACAGTGGTGGCTCAGTTCATTGGTGAAAAGGGACAAGAGAAGGGGGCCGAGTATTGACCCTTGCAGCACTCCCTCTTTTAGTGGGAGCGACTCTGAAATGGAGTCTTTCCATTTTACCCTCTGTGTGCGACCAGTTAAGTAGCTTTCAAACCACCTTAGAGAATGGCTGTCAAGACCTACATTGACCAACTTAGTCAACAGCAGATTGTGGCTGACCAGTTCGAAGGCCTTGGATAGGTCAATGAAGACCGCACCAGTAGGGGTCCCCTTATCCAGATTTCTGAGTACATCGGTCGAGAATTTGATAAGGGCAGTGTCCGTCCCATGCTGGGTTCTGAAGCCATGCTGGGAGGGTGCCAGAAGTTGATGGTACTCCAGGTAATCTCAGAGTTGCCCATAGATCAGCCTCTCCTGTAACTTTGCCAGGATGCAGGAGATTGGCCTGTAATTGCTGATGGACTCCCGATGGCCTCCCTTGTGGATGGGGACCACATGGGCCTGTTTCCACTGTTCAGGGGCTTCACCCTCTTTTAGGGATCGATTAAAGAGCCAGGTCAGGGGTCTGACCAGGGAAGGGGCCCCTTCCTTCAGCAGCCTGGGGTGAATCCCATTGGGTCTCCCAGAACTGGAAGTTTCAAGTGTCATTAAAGTGAGAGTACTTCTTTTGGTTTGACCAGTCTGAGATGGAAGGTTGGGCAGTCAAGGTTAGGAAGTGACCTTGTGTTAGGGTCAGAGTAGAGGGGCGGTAGCCCAGCCTTGTAAGAGTCTAAGTAAGTGAAATGATAGTTAAGTGACATGGCGATATGGGGGTTGTCATGTATTAGTTGTCTGTTGACCTTGATGGGGCCAAGTTTGGACTTGCCACTCCCTTTTAGTAACCCATTAATGTGGGCCCAAAATAATCTAGGGTTCCCTAGATTCTTTTTCTGAAGTTGCACGATGTACTCTCTTTTTGCCATTTTGATGGCCAGCTTACACCTGTTTCTGAGAGTTTTGTAGCTCACCAGGTCAGCAGGTTGGGAGGAGAGCTTGTATTTTTTCCAGGCCTTATCACGGTTTTTCATCAGGGCCTTCAATGGGGGGTTGATCCACTTATAGCAACTTCCCTTAGTACGGAGTTTCTTCATGGGGGCGAATAGGTTGTCTGCTGTATTGAGTGTTCTCTGGAAGAATGCAAATGCCTCGTCTGGAGAGGGAAGGAGTTTGATTGGGCTCCAGTCTATGCTGCTAAGGTAGTTGGAGAGTTTTTCGGGTGATAGGTGGGTGTAATCCCGCACTGCCAGGATTCTCGGATGGAATCTGGGAGCCCTATTTTTCCAGATACAGAATATGGGGTAGTGGTCACTCAGGGCATCCGCTAGGGTGCCTGCAGCCTGGATATTACAGGGTTGGTCACCACTGCTCAGTCGATGGTAGAGTGAGTCCCTGTTTTGTGGTTCAGTCTTGTAGGTCCTGAGATAACCTGTGCAAGATTTGCTTCTTGTATCATTCCTTTAAGCGACTGGTTTGCATTCGGGGCCCAATTCAGGTTAAAGTCCCCCAATATGAGTAGCTCAGAGGAGACCTCCTCACCAATGCCCTTTAGGACAGACTCAAGGGACAAGAAAGCATTTTTAGGTGGGTTGTATACACACCCAATGGTGAGGTACTTGCAAAGACCAAGGGTGATGCATACAAAGACCGTTTCACTGTCAGTGCTGGTAGTGTGCTGCAGGCTGACCTGCATTGAGTTCAGAGTTTCTTTTTCATAGATTAAGACCCCTCCCCCTCTTTTGTTTGCTCTGTCTTTGCGGAAGGAGTGGTACCAAGGGCAGCGACCTCATTTGGGAGTACTTGAAGCTTGAGCCAGGTCTCTGATACAGCCAGGACATCTGGGTTGTACAGATCAAACCAGGCTTGTACTTCCTGCATCTTGGGTCGCAGACTACATATATTCATATGTGCAATCTGCATGCCCTTCGAGGACACCCATTGAGGGTCCTGTGGTGAGGAAATCAGTAGGTTGTAGGAGAGGGTCCAGGGTTTGTTTGAATATCTCCTGCGATGAGCAGGAGGGTAGCAATGAGGCAGATTGGGGGGGGCATGGGAGAGGGAGTAGCTCAGTTCTGAGTGTTCACTTTGTGAGGAGGAAAGTATGGTACCAAATGCCTTTCCTGTAAAATCCGTGGGCCGTCAAGAGTTATAGGAGTCTGTTTTGGGGGGCTGGCATATCCGATGAGAGTATGGAGGGGTATGGGGGTCCACTGCAGCCTGGGTCACCTGTGCTAATAAGCCTGTCAACCCAGAGGAGGGACAGGATATACATGATGGCCAGGAGTAGCCTTCTGTTGGGCCAATAATGGTAGGATAACCCTTGCTTTATAGACATTCCTAATCAGTAGGGGTCCTTTCAGCAGGAGAAGGAGAATATTAAGGTAGGCCTTGTTTCTACCGTTGCAACCCTGGGTCCGGTATGATCAGATTCACAACAGTCTCCCTAACCCTTCAAAACTCCCTAACCCTTCAGAACTCTGCTTCCCCTATGAAAGAAGTCTTTAAAAACAGGAGTGGCTAGTAGATTCCGTATTATCACATTTTTTCCTAATGTGGATGTTGCTCATCCCCTGTGACCAAGTCGGGTGCAGCAGATTAGGTTAGCATTACAATATATGGTGTTGGATACCATCAATTGTTTTAATACCTCCAGAATACTAGCGTATCAACAGGGTTAATACCTCCTATAATCTAGCTGATCAAACCAATGGCCTCATATGGCAACCAGTAACCATATAACAATACTTGCACCTTCTATCTAAGAGGCCGTCTTTCTTCGCTAAGCAGGTACAGTGTTCTGGCTAAGAATGTGCCTAGTGTCTTCCTTGAGTCTAATTTATAAGTCTGATAAGCTTATAATAAATTCCTCCAAGTTCTATGAAGAAGCAATCAAGAGACGCTAAACACAGCAGGAACCATTACTCATGAACAATACTTGCATGTTCTATCTAAGAGGCCATTATTCTACGCTAAGCAGATACAGTGTTCTGTCTAAGAAATTGCACAATGTCTTGCTTGTATGTCATTCAGAAGTCTGATAAGCTTATAGTAATTTCATACAAGTTCTATGTAATAGGCAGGCAAAAGACTCTATGCGCAGGAGGAGTGGGGTGTAGTCCAATCCAAGATTCAGTCTGAAGAATAGACCGGTTTGCTGTCTAGGTTAATTTACCTATAAAAAAGTGACTAATAGAGCTTGCACCAACCCAGATTGGCTCCAGATTCTAGGTGGGCATGGTTGGGGAGCATTTAATGAGAGGAGGGAATGGGGTGGATGGGAGGTCCTAAAATCATTGTCTTCAGGGACTGAAAATTCATCCCCTGCTGACGAAATCCCTGTGTCCCTCTTTGTCTGCTGGTGCTCGGTCCCAGCCTTTTGCCTAGGCTGCCAGAGTGTCACGGACTTGTATACCAATAGTGCATGGCTGCCTTTTTTAAAATTTGGCACCCAAATGGTGAATGCAGAGGCTCCAGAATTGTTCCAGTTCAAAATAGATTCCAGCCCCCTGCTGCCGAAATCCCTGTGTCCCTCTTTGTCTTCAGGAGCTGAAAATTCATCCCCCGCTGCCAAAATCCCTGTGTCCCTCTTTGTCTTCAGGGACTGAAAATTTGTCCCCTGCTGTCGAAATCCCTGTGTCCCTATTTGTCTTCAGGGACTGAAAATTCGTCGGGGGAGGTCCATCCGGCTCAAGGCAATGTAACCGATGCCTCAACCCGGAGGTTCTCCGCTTGACTGGAAATCAATGTCAGCTGTAGGGGGGGATCGTACAGTCCCAGCCGCCCTCTCCTCCCCTGAAGAAAATTCGTGTGCCGCTGTCTGCTGGTGCTCAGTCCCAGTCTTTTGTCTAGGCTGCCAGAGCATCATGGACTTGTACACCAATAGGGCATGGCTGCCTTTTTTTAAATTTGGCGTCCAAATGGCGAGTGCAGAGGCTCCGGAATTGTTCCAGTTCAAGACAGATTCCAGCCCCCTGCTGCCGAAATCCCTGTGTCCCTCTTTGTCTTCAGGGACTGAAAATTCGTCCCCTGCTGCCGAAATCTCTGTGTCCCTCTTTGTCTTCAGGGACTGAAAATTCATTGGGGGAGGCCCGTCTGGCTCAGGGCAATGTAACCAGCGCCTCAACCCTGAAAGCCTCTCAGCTTGATTGGAAATTAATGTCCGTTGGGGTAACGAACAGCCACAGCCACCCCTCTCACAAAGAAACTGTCAAAATCTGTGTTCTTTTAATGTGCACCTGTGACTGTTTACAAAGCAGAAACAAGCCAAGTAATACCGGGTTTTCTTTTTACATTTAGGGGGAAAAACTCCTAGCAGTTCTCCTGACAAACACTAAAAATTATCACACACAAATGTAACGAAAAAAAACTATTTCTAGTTTGGAATTTAGAAAAGAAACAAAAACTGTCAAGATTTTTGCTATTTGGCTAATTTTAATAAGTATGTGGAAGTACATTAAGCTTCTCAAATGCTTCCCTAACCATTGCTCACCCGGGTCTGATAGCCTCTCCACCATCTTCTTCAGGCTTATCTCCCCTGCCATTATTAAGTCCCTAACATTTATCTTTAATCTCGCCCTATCTACATCTACTATGCCTGACACTTGGAAGATGGCTAAAGTAATCCCTATTTTCAAAGCAGGCGACCCACACTCCACTGACAACTACCGGCCTATCTCCATCCTCCCCCACCTAAATAAGCACTTTGAGAAAGTCATCCACCATCAGCTTTCTGAACATATTTCTAAGTACAACCTCATGTGTAGCCAGTAACATGGCTTTTGCGAGAATCACAGTACTTTCACTGCCCCTGCTCTACTGACCAACCACATTCTCAGGAACATGGACAATGGGCAAGCCACAGGAGCAGTTTTCATTGACCAATCCAAGGCTTTTGACTTGGTAAATCATGCCCTCCTTCTCTTGAAACTACGTCTCCTCGGTTGTTCCCTTGAGGTATCGAACTAGTTCCTGAGCTACCTCACAAATCGGTACAAATTTGTCTGTGTGGTCCTCACTTGCTCCCCTACCCTGCCTGTCACTACTGGCCCACAGGGCTCCATTCTGGGTCCCCTGCTTTTTTCTTTATTTGTAAATTCCCTTCCCCCCCGACTGTCTTTCCTGCCACTCCATCCTTTATGCAAATGTCCTTGTCCTTTTTTCCAGTGACAAATCCCTCTCCCGCATTTCTTCCATCCTCACCCAAAACTATGGAGCTGCCCAAAACTGGTTTGCAGCTAACCTCCTCTTGGTAAATGTCAAGAAAACTAAGTCCTTGTTGTTTGGATCAAAGCCCTTCCTTGCCAAGCTCAAATTTCCCTCCCTTCTCAACATAATCTCCCCCGATGGCCAAGTATTAGAAAACGCTGATACCTTCAAGTATCTTGGTGTCACCCTTGACTCCTCCCTCTCCTTTTCTGAGCACATTAACTTTGTGGTTTGAAGGATACACCAAAAGTTGGGATCAGCATATAGATTCAGGCACTACCTTACCCCAGAGGCTCAGCTTTCCTTTGTCCAGGGAGACCTAGTCCTCATACTTGACTATTGTTCCACCATCTATGCCAGGTCATCCTCTTCCCTCACTGTAAAATTTTCCACTGCCTTCAATAGTGCCTGTTGCTTTGCCTTACTGGCCCCTCTTTTCCACTCACCACTGTGTCCTCTGTCAGTCGCTGGGGTGGCTCCTAGTCCAAGGCCGCTTTGACTTCACTCTTTGCTGCTTGAGTGATAAGGCTGTCCAAACTGGCCTTTTCCTGTGGCATCTGTGAGTGCTAGGTTACATGAGCTGCCTTCAGTGAACTTCCAAAGAGACCTGTGATTGGACAGAAAATCTCAGAAACTCCTGAAGTGTCACACTCTCTTCTAGTGGCTGAATAACAAAGCACAAATAATGAATAATTGGGCCCCTGAATACGAGTAGTCAGCCGAATATTCAAAATAAGGTATTCGCACACCCCTACCTTGGGAAGTACATGCAGCATGACCGCCAGAAGTTGGACTGATATCTCCTCAACCTGCTATTTGTTTATAGGGAAGTGCCCAGCCATCGGCAGGCTTTTTACTCTTTGAGCTCTTGTATGACAGGCAGCTAAGAAAACCATTGGATGTAATCAAGGTGATTTGGGAACCATTTTCTGCACTTCAGAGGATGTAACTATATCCTCAAGCTCTAGGAAAAGCTGGATCAGATTATCTAGTTGTATGAGAGAATGGAAAACAAGCCTAAGCCCATAACAACATGCCCATGACAGACACCTGAAACCTGTGTCAGGCCAGGTCCCTTCTTGTGTATAGCAGCATATTGTGATACTTTTCAAGAAACTTGCACCTCTAACTATTCCATCACCACTGGTCTGGGAACACCGGCACCAGGGGCAGCAACATCACATGAGTACCACTAAACTGAAGACCACTCCCAAACAGATTGTCCATGCCAGGAGCTGGGATCCAGCAGGTCTAGATTTAGTTGCTTCAGACGTTACACAGCACTGAAGGGCTTCTTCCTTTTCTCTTTCATTCTCTCTTTACTCATCCAAAGTAACTCCACACACCAAGCCCTCTACATAGGATGGGCACTTCTGCACAGATGGTCACAATTTATTTAATTATGTCTTCTATTATGGGTTCTGTGGGTGTTATGTCCCTCGGGATGGGCACAAAGTGGCACTCTCTCTATGCAGGGTGAGACACTACCCTGGGGAGCGATACATGCCTGCTCTAGCACTCATGCCATGGAAAGGCATCATCGTTATTCCAGCAACCAGATTATGGTCTATTTAATGTTTTAACACCTAGTTTGTCCAAACTCATGCACTTAGCTTGGCATCTTGCTAATACTGTAGGTCCTAATGATACAACTGCATGACAGGCTCCCTTGCCTGGCCCAATGTAAGTGGGACTAACTGACATTGATTTTTACGAAGCCATTCACCTGATGGTCACTAACCAATACCATATACAGTTCTATACCATACAGTGCATCAAGAGGCAGTCATCTTACCCAGGTAACCTTTTATCCTCTGGAGCTGCTTGTGGAGATGGACTCTCATATTGCTCCCTCTCTTGCATCCATTACTAAGAGCGGATCCATAGAGACCAATGAAATTCTTTTTATTTTTTATAATTTTTCTTTTTCTGGAATTTCATGGTATTTCTTTTTATTCCTTTAAAATGTAGTTTTATTTCTTGTTATCACATTTACATTCAAAAATACCTCAAAATGACCTTATACACTAGAAATCACATTCCTGGTATACTGTATTGTATTAAGCAGCATTATGTTATGGTCTTGAAAGGTGTTGTGAATCAACCAATTCCACTGCCGCTTCCTTACGGACAGTCTCTGTGGTAACAACGGAGCCTATTCAACAACTGCTGCAAGCATTTATTTAGTTTTTGCCCCAAAGACAAGTTGTTTTTTACCTTTTTCATGTGCTTGTTTATTTGTTTTATTTACTGAGTTCTCGGATTACAATACCTTTGAACCAGAGGTTCTTTTATAAAGGTTCCATGTCCATCATAATATAAGAAGACAAAAACACACAGGATCCGAAATTCAAACCAAAATTAATACTAGAGTAGGTTACAGGGTATGAACTACAATGCCATGGGACAGGATAACAAGGTAAGTGCCAGACAAAGGAGGAACTGTAGTCAGCCACTGTGGCTTTTATCAGGCAGGATAGAGGGGAAGTGGTGTGGAGCTGAGAGAAGGGGGAGAAAGGGAGAGGTGAGGAAGCTGGTTAGGTAAGGGGGAAGAGAAGGGGTACAGGGGAGGGAGGTGTGGTGAAGGCAAGGAAATTGAGGGGTAAAGCAAGGTGGGGAAACATAGTAGCAGGAACAAGAACATATGTTGGAGGTAGAGAGGTGATTCTGGAGATTGAGCTTGAAAGGGCCTAGTTTAGAGAGGTCACATGTCGAAGGGGGGGGAGATCATTAAGCCAACGAGGCACTCTAAACTTAAAGGACTGTTCAGCTGAGGAGGTACAGCAGCAAGTAACTTGAAAGACCAGGCTGGATATACCTCTAGTGTGATGTGGGTTGGAGGTAATCAATAGGAGCTATTGGAAGGAAGAAGAAGTAAGCCCTTGACAGATTTATTTTATCAAAAAGGCAGGTCTGGTAGGTTATTTTAAACGTTGTATATATAAACTTTTGAATTATGCTGTTTATGCAATTTTTAGACATGAACTGATCTGAACAGGAATTAGTTGTATTATATTGCATACCTCTGTGAAAGGTCCCTGCTGTTGTACTTAAAGTCTGTAACAAGACATTGTTGTACTTCTCTGCTTACTTTCTGTGTACACCTCATACCCGGGTAGCACCTGGAAATAAGCCTTGGCTCAGTGTGCCTTTCCCGGTCACCAATTTAAAATAAATAAATAAATAAATTATTTGCCACTTTACAGCGACCCAGCGTGCCTGAGTGTATAAGTCGCAAGTATGAGTTAGTCTAGGGGCACCTGTAACTAGGCTGCAGCTTTTGTTGAGGGCAGTGTGAATTCCTTTAAGGGTATGGTGCATGGCTGCACCATAGATAATGAGACCATAATCGATAATAGAGAGTAGGGAACTGGTGACCCCATAGCTGGGGGCATTGGGGCTTGTTTTCATTTTATTGCTTTTTATACCTTGAATGTCTTGTTATTTCTTATTTAAGAAAAACACGGGTCTCTATGGATCCGCATGGAACCCCACAACCTCCTTTGAGAGGAGGCCTACCAAACTCACTAGAGCCTGTCAGGTGGGGTTGGTAGGTTAGACCCCTCGGGGCAAGGTTACTTCAACTTCTCCTGTCACTGTTTCCTGGAAGGCCCATCCTCACCACAGGAAGGCATGAAAAGAGACAAGGCTTCTACTGGAATTTCTCTTCCCTTTTCTCTCTCCTGGTAATCACTCTGGAACCTGGACACCCACTCTACTTTGTGCACAGCTAACCTCTCCTTTTACAGAAAAAGGAAAAGGGCAGTGCCATGAATATTCATTTCTGTGCTCCATTGGTTGAGACAGAATGCAACCGACATCAGCATCCAGAAACCCTGTCTCCTAGCTGAAACCCAGCAGGAAGCAACTCTCAGGGACTGGATTAACTCTTCCAATGCTCCCTGGGAAATGCCTTGAGCTTGGAAGAAGAGTGAGGCTGGTTACATTCTCCTCTTCCAAGAATCATGTTGTCTCCCACAAGGGCAACCCGCTGCCTGGCCAGCACTTTTTTTTTTAATCAAGCTTTTTGCTCCTCGGTACCCCTATGCTTCTTGGCAACGAGGGAAACATGCCTTTTTCCCACAATTTTCTCCCCATTACCCCAGAACGTGGTCACACATGCGTGTGGAGGTGCACATAAGCTTCGCAGCTCCCTAGGGGGATGGAGGGTGGGAAGGTATTACCTACTGCAAGAGCCTCTCTCGAAGATCTACTGTTATGGTAAGTTCTTACGTAACTGTACTATCTTACTTCTAGAGGGCTCTCGCAGTAGGTAATTACATACAGGACTGAATCCCAAGCAGTCTGGAACAAAGAAAGGCAATGGGAGGAGGAAACTACTCCAAGAAGTAGCTCTAGCCGTGCAAGCCTCAAGACAGGAGGCCTTGCAAAACAACTAGCCCGAAGCCTGCTCTACGGCGAGAGGCAATATCCAAACTGTAGTGTTTCGTAAAGGTATGGATGGAAGTCCAGGTGGCAGCAGTGCATATGTCTGCCACAGACACATTCTTGAATCAAGCTGCAGAGGCAGCTACTCCTCTTGTGGAGTGGCCTCTGACTTGATCCAGGAGGGTCTTGTGGTATTTGTCATAACAGAAAGTGATGCAAGGAGCCAACCACTTAGGCATTGCTTGGAAACTGCACTGCCTTCCCTTTTGTGAGCAAAAGAGATGAACAACTGATCAGTTTTTCTGAGATCCTTTGTCCTGTTGGTGTAGTATCTCAGAATCCGTGAACATCCATAGTATGGAGTAAATATTGCCTTTGATTAGAGTACTGCATAAAAAGGCAGGTAGCTCTATGGACTGATTTAAGGTAGACTCTGCTACTACTTTAGGTAGAAACTTAGGATCTGTATGAAGAGCAACTCTGTCTCCTAGTGAAAAATCAAGTAGGGATTTTACAATCAGGGCCTGGAGCCTGAGATTCTTCGAGCCAAAGTAATGGCCACCAAGAAGAGCTGCCTTCCATGAAAGAAACTTCAAATCTGCAGAGGCTGCAGGTTCGAAGGGAGGAAGGGTAAGTTTCTCGAGAACAAAATTAAAGTCCCAAGGGGGGGCAGGAGTACGGATGGGGCCCTCAGATGGAGAACCCCTCTGAGAAAGGTCTTGGAGACTTCCAGCTGAGCAAAAGCCTTGTTTGCGAAGGGAACATGATAGGCTGAGATGGCCACCATGTGTACCTTCAAAGAGGAATGCCTGAGACCCAGGTCGAACAGATGACGTAGATACTCCAGCAGAAGCCCCGCTGAACAGGAGAAAGGTTCCATGTTCTTGGAGGCATCCCAAATAGTGAATCTTTTCCACTTCATGGCATAAGTGGATCTGGTGGAGGGTTTTCTGGCCTCCACAAAAATCTCCGCCACTTTGGGAGACACACCAAAATGGGATTAGGCTAGGTCTGCAAGAGCCATGCCTGCAGTTGAAGGGATTTGAGGCCTGGATGGACTAGGGTCCCCTGATCCTGGGTCAACAAACCTCGAGATAGAGGAAGAGGAAGAGCAGGATCCTCTGAATATTGTTGTAGAAGAGAGAACCAGATTTGTCTGGGCCAGAAAGGAGTGATCAGAATCATTCTCGCTCCTTCTGAGGCTAGTTTCTGCAAGACTCGTGGGATAAGAGGAATTGGGGGAAAGGCATAGATGAATCTGTCCTTCCAGTCTAGAGACAGAGCGTCATTCCAGAAAGCGTCTTGCTCTGGAACGAGCAAGCAGAAGGTGGGAAGTTTTGCGTTTTGGGAGCATGCGAACAGGTCGACCTGTGGTGTTCCCCAAAGTTGGAAGATATCATCTAGGACCCCTTTGTCCAGTTTCCACTCGTGAGTCAGAGCAGAAGAGTGACTTAGCTTGTCTGACAGGGTGTTGTTGACTCCTGGAATGTGAATTGCCGTGAGGTGAAGGTCGTGTTGTGTTGCCCAATCCCAAACCCTCATTGCCTCCCTGCATAGAGGGAAGGACAGAGTTCCTCCCTGCTTGTTGATGTACCACACTATGCACATGTTGTCCATCTGGATGGCAAGGTGGCCGGGAAGGATGTATTGGTGAAGGGATTGGAAAGCGTACAACACTGCCCGAAGCTCGAGCACACTGATGTGGAGAGCTTGTTCTAGCCTGGACCAGGAGCTCTGGGTCTGATGAGGGCCTAGATGGGCTCCCCAACCTTCACCTGAGGCATCTGTGGTTAGAGTCAGGAAGGGGGGAGGATGAAAGAAAGGAACCCCCCGAAACAGGTTCTCTCAAACCATCCACCATTGTAAGTCTTGCGTCATTGGCAATGAGATCAGAACTGAGTGATCTAGGTCTTCCACTAGTTGATCCCACTGAGAGCATAGAGTCCACTGAGAGATCCTAATGTGAAGTCGAGCGTGAGGGACCGTCAGAATAGCAGCCGCCATGAGCCCGAGAAGTCGAAGGATCAACCTCACTGAGACCATCCTGCGATCGGATAACAGACTTATCTGGGTCTGAAGGGAGGCCGCCCTGTCTGGAGGCAGGAAGGCCTTTCCCATGGTCGTATCGAGGATCACCCCAATAAACTGTAGCCTCTGGGAAAGGTCCAGATGAGACTTGGAATGGTTGATGGTAATACCCAGGCAGACAAAAACCTGCTGGGTGAGGGAGAGGAAATGCAGGAGTTCCTCCCTGGACGAGGCTGCCAGGAGCCAGTCATCCAGGTAAGGGAACACCTGTACTCCACTGGTACGCAGGTGGGCTGCCACCACTGCCAGGCATTTGCTAAATACTCGGGGGGCCGAGGATAGACCAAACTGGAGCACCTTGAACTGGTAGTGGTTCCCCTGGAACGCAAAATGAAGGTGTTGCAATGAGATGGGCAAATGGGAATGTGCAGATAAGCATCCTGCATATCCAGGGCACAAAGCCATTGACCCGGCCGGAGGAGGGGCAGAAGGCTCTGCAGAGAGAGCATCCTGAACATTTTGTACTCTACATAAAGATTCAGGAAACTGAGATCTAAAATCAGTCCAAGATCTCCCGTCTTCTTGGGGCCAGGAAGAAATGGGAATAGTAACCCGTCCCCTGAAGATGAAGGGGGATGGGCTCTATCGCTTGCTTTAGCAGAAGAGCCGAGATTTCCTCCTGGACCAAAGGAAGGTGTTCCCATGAATAAGACAACTTTAGAGGGGGGGTGGCTGGGTGGTTTCTGAAGAAACTCTATGGAGTGTCATTCTGCTATGAGCTGGAGCACCCAAGAATCCGTGGTTATCCTCTCCCATCCCGGAAGGTGGAGGGAAAACCTCCCTCCTACCAGTTCCTCTGGGGAGTCCGGAGACAGTGGGAGAGGAAAGGAGTCAGGTGGTGGGGCAGCTGAAGTACCCGCTGCTTTTGGGGTGGGGGCCAGCAGCCGCGGGTCCAACGTTTGTGGCCCACCTTCCGGGTTGGCCTTGGCCGATTCCGTCTATGAAAAGGGACGGCACTGCTGCTGATGGGGATGGTACATGGAATCAACTGATTTCAGAGCCATCCCCTTCTCTTGCAAATCAGTAATGATGTCCTTGACATCACCCCCGAAAAGCACCAACCCCTGGAAAGGTGCTTCCTGGATAGCAGATTGCACCTCCGGGACCAGACCTGACACATGGAGCCAAGCATGACGCCGTAGGCCTACGGCGAAAGCTGAGCACCGCCCAGCAGTGTCCACTGCATCGCATGTCACACGTAGCATGTGGCAACTGGCCGAATAAGCAGAGCGGACGAGATCAGCCAACTCCTGCTTGACTTGGGAGTCAGCCAAGGAGTCTAGCTTGGCTTCCACCCGAGTAAGGATGGCCTTCTGGTAGTCCCCCATGTGGCCGACGTAGTTCAGGGTCCTAATCCCCAGTGTGGAGAAAGTGTAAATCTTTCTCCTGTACTGGTCCAGAAGGCGAGATTCCTTATCAGGAGGTGACGAGCTAAGATGTTTTGGATTTGCTGACCAGCCGTCAGCAGCGCTAATCATGACCGAGCCGGCACGAGGGTGAGAATCCAGGAAATCAACACCCTCTGGAGCTGATATAACCTTTTCAACTTCCTACGAAGTGGGGCTAAGGCCAATGGCTGTTTCCATATCGTGGTCACAAGGTTGGCGTAAGGCTCTATCCAGGGTGGCACTAATGTAGGAGCTGTCACGGGCAGATCCAGATGTTCAGTGAGTTTCAGACACTGAGGATCTGGTTCCAAAGAGCGCCACTGATGAACCTCCTGGATTCTTCTAAGCAACTCTGTAAAAGAAAGATCCTCCAGAGGAGACTTTGGAGGAGTCCTTAGCTGGGGCTTCAACGGAGAGAGAGGCTCGTCGTCTCTCTCGGAGCAGCCGTCGGAAGAGTCTGAGGAGCCCGAGAGTGAAGAGGAGGATGAAGAAGAGTAAGACTCCCTTTCCCGACCCAGGGGAGGAATGGGTCTGTTGGGGAGTCCCTGGGAACACTTGTCCTGCCCTTCTCTGGATCCAGATGGAAGAACCCTGGAGTCCGGAGATGGTGAGAGAGTGTGCTGCCTGGGGCGTACGGGAACCTGGGACAGCACTGTCACTGGAAAGCGGCTCTCAACCTCTTTGGTGATCTGAGCCTTGGCCTCAGCACACCAGGAGGCCAGAGTCTCCTGCAGGTCCACTGGCGGTCACGAGGGTGGTGGAGAAGGAAGAGGCGGGGGATAAGAATATGGGCTTTACCCATATGGAGCATATCCAAAACCCGGCTGTGGGCAACCCAGAGTCGGGTATTGAGGCATGGAGTACTGCGGCATCAGGAAGCCCAGCGCCGGATATGGCATTCCCGGGTATGCCAGCGTCGAATAAGACGGCGGATACCCGGAAGCCAGGGGGGCTGCCTGAGCAGACAGCCCGGCTGGAAACCTCGCAGGTGGGTCTGTAGTGGAGAGCCCGGAGGGCCCGATGGGTGTAGGAAATCTCCCTGAGTTGGTAAGGCCAACATCAGGGCAGATGGCGGAGGCCCTGACGCAGGAGGTACCGACATCGGAGGGGCCAGCGCTGGCCAAGCCGCGTCCGGGGAGCCGACGTCAGGTCCGTTGTTCCAGATGGAGGAAGGACTGGTGGAGGCAAAAATTCCCCAGCTTCACCCAGGGACGGAGGGAAAAAGTCCCCGGGTTCAGGTTGGGGGGACTCTGGTTCCCCAGATGGCAGCTAAGGCTGCGGTGAACTGGGAACGACAGACGTTGGGGGGGTCCGTCATCAGTTCCCTCGCCAGCCGGATGTTGGACGAACTGACATGAGGTGTACAGGTTAGCTCTCGTTGGGCGCCGGAAGAGCCGACGTCCGACTTACGAGAGCCGTCACAGGAGACAGGTCGAGAGGAGAGGTCGGCCTGGTCCATTGGGGAAGAAGCCGCACATTGCCCCGGAGGGTCAGACGTCTTACCAGCCCTCTCCGGGCGGACATCAGAGAAGCTGACGCCTGGCTTTCCGGAGTCACCCACAATGGTAGGCTGCAAGCCTTCGGCTGAACTGGGGGGGAGGCCTCCAACTGCCCGGAGGCACCTGTAAGGCCCAAGCGCGAGCCAGACGAGTGGGCCGACGCCACCTCAGAAACCTCCGAGGCGGACGTCGAGGAGCAATCCCCTGGAGGGGATGGTACCTGCATGCCTGTGACTCCCAAGGAAGATGCGGTGGAGGAGCCTTTGTCCCTGTGCCTCTCCTTGTCCTTCTTCTTTTGATGGTCTTCGGGGGAAGTGGACACCTGCCTTAGCTTTTTAAGCTCCATCTCCATAGAGCTCATTTTCTTCTTAAGAATATGGGCCTCCAGAGATTGCTGCAGTCTTTTTCGGGTGGCTGCGTTAAAGCTAAGGCAATGCTGGCACTTCTCGACCTGATGATCAGGCCCTAGGCAGAACAGGCACAAGGAGTGGCCGTCCTTGTGCGGTAGTTGGGCGTCATATGAATCGCACTTGTTCTTGTGCTCGGAGGGTGTAGGGGACAACATACACCGATGTTGAATACCGATGTTAGTCAAAAAATAAAGATTTTCGGTAAAAACGCATGGGAAGGTAGGGCTGATGAAGCACGAAATTTTCTCTGCAAGTGTGCCGCAATGAGCTAAAGGTGAGAAAGAACTGAAGGGGCGTCTCGTGGGACCGCTTCTTTATACCGTTTTCTGACGCCGGTCACCTGATGTGGGGTGGTCCTCGCCAGGGACTGCTAGCTAGAAATTTTTCTGTGGGGTCCTGCAGCCTGCCAGCATCAGTCCTATATGTAATTAACTACTGCAAGCACCCTCTAGAAGTAAGATCACCAATTGCTTTAGCACCATTGTACTTTAGAACACTTTAACCGCAGCTTAAGTGCCTAAGGGTCTAGATGGCATCCAGATACTGTAAAGCAATCTTCACTTTCTAAAAATCTTCAGCTTCTTTTGCCCTTCGTCCTCTGCCTCCTGCAGGGGCACGATATAAGGCCAAGCTTCATCTGGCAAAATGATAAGGTTCTTTTAAAATGCTGTGAATGACTGGAGCTAGTTAACAATGAAGAGGCTACTAGAGGAAAGTGAGGAGAAAAGGAGGTACATCATGTGAACTGGTTGAAACATTGTGTAGATTTGAAATCTTAAACTACCATGATTAATTCTGTGAATAAAACATAGAATGTGTCAACAGAGAAGGATTCCTTCCTCTCTCCCTTCCTTCCTTCCCCACACAGTACCTGGAGGATTCATTTCAAGTAGTGACCTGTAATTCCAAAAGAACTATGTCATTTTCCCAGGTAGGACTGGGTATTGTCCATTTCCATAGACCCTAACTGGTCTCCGGCAACCATGCATACTCTCTGGTGACCCTTGTTCCTCCCTTTGTGAGATGAACTGCTGCCGAGAAAGCCTATGGCAGACTGAGACATGACCAGGGTGCTGCCTAGAAGGTGACCCAGGGAACTTAGTTTAGTGAGGACCCAAAAGGGAAATCTGGATTGCATAACATGAGAATATAGTCAGATTTTGAAGAATGCCCAAGAGAAAAATATGTGTGTGAGCATCATATAGACACAAGTGACATCTTCCAACCAAGCAAAAGCCATACCACATGGCAGAGAGGCTGAGGTCTGCGATCACTAAGGAGATTCAACAGATGAAGGAGGCAGGGGTGAGCCAGACATCATGTACTGAATGGTGCTCTCCAACTGTGACAGAGTTAAACTGATTTTGATATTTTATAGTTATCCAATGCCTCGCACTAACAATCTGATTACTCAGCTAGAGGAAGCCAAGTATATAATATACTCTTGACCTTACTAAGGACTACTGACACATCCATTCCATGAAAAAAACAGCTTTTTCCACTTTGCAGAGGTTATACTACTTTACCACCAATCTATTTGGACTTCATAGGGCACTGGTCACCTTTCAATGAATGATGGACTGGTTGCTGAATCAACATGAGGGTTACTCTGCTTGATACATGATTTTGTGGTCTTTAGTGGGAACTGGGAAATGCGTCTTGGAAGTAACTTTATTTTTTATTTTTTCTCAAACTGGGTAAAGCGGGCCTGATATAAGATGCTTGCAAAGTTTTTAAACTATGCTACGGGTAGCACTGCACAAAGTGGTGTGACTTCACATACTGCAAAGTGCTACTACGTGTAGTTCTCCACTTGGCAAAGTGGGCACTTTGTCACATGGAGACTATGCATAGTATCACTTTGCAAGTGCGGGTGCTACTTCTTATTGTGCTGCAAGTCTAAGCTACATGTAGTGGAACCTTCTGTAGAGAAGTGCCAATGTGTAGTTAGTTTAAATTTCCTTTTTATTTAAAAAAAACACCTTAGCGTAGCATAAATTCACCCCTTCCCATACCACCAATTCAAAGACATGTCATCCCAATGCCCACCCATGTACCACCCACCTCCCTCCTCCACTCCCCTAGTTCTGCCATGAAGTTTCTGTATCTATTATTCAAAAAAAAAAAAATGTTCCCATCACAGTCCAGATAATCTTAATTTAAACTCCCACCCACTCCAGTTTTATTCAGGTATGTAATGTACACCCTCACTCACCACCCTCGCCCCAAATGCCTCCCAAAGAAAGGATACACTAGTAAAAGGAGACACCTGTAAAAAAAAGAAAACTGTCTCCCACAGCAGCTACAAGCTGTCATCACTGATTCTTTCACAATGAATGAATTGGTGATGATGTCTTAGTAGTAACGGCAAAATGGTCAGTGTGGTCAGCCAAAGAAGGGAAATTGGAAGGAAGAAGGTAGCTGCTATGAGATGGGAGTTGGGGGTAACATGATTTTGATCTGGTAGTGTGAGAGGGGGTGGTATTATGCTACCTGTGGGTTGGGGTGGGTGTGTGTATGCATGTTTTTCTTTTCTTTTTTGTTACTATAAAGGAAATGTAGAGGGGTATACCAAGAAAAACAGAGTGATTCCACAGATAACCTATAGTATGGCTTTTGGGAAAGGGTTTCCCTCTTAGGTTGGAGCTATGCAAGATGGATCTTTTAGGTCTCTCTTCCTGGATATTTTTTTTGTTTTTGCTTTTTTGTTACAGGGATAGTGACGGGGAAGTGTTGTGAAGCTGGAATGGTACAACAAGGCCCTCCTCCAGTGACTCAGGTCAAAATAATAAAAAGTACAGTTACGTAAGAACTTAACATAACAGTAGACTGGAGAGGATTCTGGGAGAAGTGTGACTGCAGGCTACATTGCTGAGGAGAAGCATTGGGTGCAGGGCTCTGTACATATGTTCTTTTTGCTATCAGCAGGTATGCCACAATTGCCTGTGCGTTACAGCCAATTGTCCATTTTGGCTGCTTTTGAGGTGCTGATAGCTGTTTACAGAGCCTTACCAGACTTTCGTGTGTCACCAGTAGTTGTTCCTGCCTACCTGCTCCGACTAGAACACACTCAGCTGAAAGGAGTCCATGGTGGCCAGAGCCAGGCTGGTACCCTGGCTGGTAAACCTTGTGGAGAGCAAAGGCAGGGGATTCAGGAAAGAATAGATACCAGTTTTGTTTTTCTATATCAGTTTACTGGGCGTCAGTACCCGTTTTTCTCTCCATAACCCTCTTTTAACATAAATTATCTAAGGTGTCATCTTAGTGCCTACCTAGGTTGAATTTGTGGACAGATGACTAACTGCTTTAAGGTGAAAGAAATTCCTAGTGGCTTTATTTTTACCACATAGCCCCTAAACAATTTGGGGAGGATATGCGTATTTTGTATCCATTTGGAGTATTCAATATTCCAGATGGCAACTGTCCCTATTGCTCATAAGCTGGAAGTGAGGACTTTTTGCTTCCAATATAATAAATACATAGATATGTAAATATTTTAATAAATAATTATTTTATTTATACAAGGTGCAATATTTGATTTAAATATTCTCATTTAAAAGATAGGTATTTTACCTTTTCTGCTTCTGGATCACATGATCTAAGAATTCATGTATAAAGTATGCATGCATTGGTGTTCCTTTCGGGACCAGCATCATTTTTAAATGCTGCACTGACATGCTTACATGTTGAAATTACAAAGGCTAACCTGTTTCTCCATCTATTTAGTATTTTAAGGTATGATAAAGATTGTGTTTTTATAGTCTTTCAGCAGTCATTTATTTTTGTGCTCTCTCTCCTTGTTCCCCCCCCCCCCTTGCTTTTATTAAAACCCATGACTCAGTAGTGTGAATTTAAAAGGGAGACATGTTTTGCTTTGTCTCTTTTCAGAAGCCTAGGAATTAACTCGAGTGAACTTTTTGCTGTACCCGGATGAGAGACTCAGTACAGCTGCCAGCATGTCTACATTTGGCGAGTCTTTTTAGTGTACTGTACCTTTTCCGAGACAAGGTTTACAAGGCTGTACAATACTAGCAATGCTGGCAATCCTGACGAATATGGTAATCATTTTATAGACAATTCAAAATTAGAGGCTATTTTTTAATAAATGATTATTTTATTGTTTTAGTTTTTGGCATTGCTTAGTAATTAAATCATAAGCAGACAAATTTTAAAGATCTTATTAAGCAGATCTAACTTATAAAAGCGTGGTTACTGACATGTGATTTCTTCTTTTAAATAACTAAAAACGATTTAAAATTTAATATTATAAGTTCAGGTCTGCTTTATTTTCTTTATTGATGGGTTGGTTTCTGGCTCTGATTTTGTGTCCATCTGAATAGAATACTCCCTGGGACCATAAGAGTAGGCTCCAGTTTTAAAGGGAGGCCCCAGAGAAATTGCATTCCAAAGGCTCTTCAAGGGTGTTTTTGTAGAAGCACCTGGGACTCAATTTTAATATTTAAATATTTGAGCATGTTTGAGAAGCAAGTTGCTGAAGAACAGCTTGGTGGTGTGGAAGACAGTCACTTTTGAATTTCTACAACTTTAATTCATTGTAATATCTGGACTTTTATTGAACACTAGCTACAACTTTTATGTGCAACACTAGCCACTGTGGCTCTATTTTTATAATTCTACTGGTCACTTTATTATAAAAACTTAAGTTTTAGAGTTTGTCCTAATGCAGACCTTTTAAGATAATCATACCCTTTTTGTTACTTTAAGATATCTTCTTAGGACTTTTACTATGGTTAGTACTAAAACTGGAAAACATAGTTCACTGATTGTTTCTCCACTGTTAAAAAATAAGGCCCAAAATGGTAATAAGGGGAAAAAAAAGTCTGTCTGATAATAAACATATTAATATAAACAGTACTAATCAATTTAAAACCACAGACTTTTGGGGGGATAACATACTTATTGTGGTAGCTCTTTCTACACCCACTACCGTACTAAGTCCCAGAATTCCTCAGCTGTGCCTGGGGCTTTTCCAGCCAATCTCCACTCTCCTGTTTTGAAAGCTTCTCAATTAGAGGTCCTTTATTTGTTGTCTTATGATAGGACATTGTTAGATTTTGAATCTATTGGGGAAAATGATAGCAATAACTCCAAATTAATTACATTTCACCTCAGGGATAACTTCGTCCTCAACATTACTTAAGCATGGGACTGAGAAGAGGCTGATACCTTTGACACTATTACTCCGAGAGAATAATCTATTTGCTGTAATTCAGGATTTAAACCATAATATTAAAGGACTTAAAAAATTGGTAGCAACTGATCTAATCATCAGGGGTGCTGGGGATACAAAAACTAGGGGCAGGAACTCCTTTTCCTTGACCAAGGCTTCAGCTGGTCCTCCTGTCCAATATATAGTTTATGACAAGGATTATTTTAGAGGGATATTTTGTATCATCTTCCTCATTATCTAAACAAATATTGGAAATCATTAAAACTCCATATTACACAAATGTGGTAATTTTGGAGAATTTATGGGCACTAAAGGAGGGCATTTCTAACTTCAGAACAAATGTATTTTACAATCAAGCTACACTTACCTAATGGAGGATCTTCAGCCACGGGACAGGTATAGCTTGGAAGAGGGCCAAAAAATATTGGAAAATAAGGCGATTCACGTTAATTTACCTCCCACTTTTTCCAAGGAAGGTTCAGCTGAGATAACAATCTTAAAGTCTGGTGAAGACAAAAGGAGAAACAATAAACCTAAAAAGAAGAAAACCAGTAAGAGAGACAGGTCCTATGAACAAATTGATACTACCATGAATGGGGTTTCAGGAATTTTAAAACAAGATAATACTAAGGGAACCGATATAGCTCAAAGGACCCATATTGGAGTTAGGACTGGTGCAGAGTCCACTGCCACTTCTCTAACATTTCCTGTTCCCGAGACACAGAAACATAGACTTTGACAGCAGATAAGGACCGCTTGGCCCATCTAGTCTTCCCATTTCCCTACCTACAGGATAGGCCGCAGATCCTAGTTAACCAACAGCCTATTTCTTCCTACGCCCCACAAGAATTGCCTTATGTCTGTCCCATGCATTCTTGAATTCTCCCACAGTTTTAGACCCCACAACCTCCTCAGGAAGGCTGTTCCATGCATCCACTACCCTCTCTGTGAAAAAAATGCTTCCTCACATTGCCCCTGAACCGCCCACCTCTATCTTTAAATTGTGTCCCTTGTTCTTGCATGTCTCTTTTTCTGAAAGATGCTACCCTCCTGGACTTTGTTGATTCCACTGAGGAACTTAAAAGTTTTTATCATGTCCCCCCTCTCCCTTCTTTCCTCAAGGGTACACATATTAAGCTCCTTAAGTCTCTCCTCGTATGGCTTCTCTTCCAGACCCTGCACCATTTTAGTTGCCTTCCTCTGGACTGCCTCTATCCTGTCTATGTCCTTGTGAGATGGGGTCTCCAGAAGTGGACACAGTACTCCAGATGGTGTCTCACCAACTGTCTGTACAGCAGGATTACAACTTCCTGTTTTCTGCTGGTGATGCCTCTTCCTATGCATCCCAGTATACCCCCAGCCCTCCCTACTGCCTTCTCACATTGCTCATTGCTTGCTAACCTTAAGGTCATCTGATATGATTACCTCCAAGTCCCCTTCCTTTGCTGTTGTTGTTACTACCTCCCCCCCCCTCCATTGTGTATTCTTCCCCTGGGTTCTTGTTTCCCAGGTGCATTGTTTTTTACTTGGTATTACTTGGTATGAAAGAACAGAAGAAGGCCATAGCCCACTGAGACTGTTCCCCACATTATGTGTGGCATTATTTATCTATTATCCCTCAAGCAAACATCTAATTTGTTTTTAAAGACAGTGGCACTAGTTGCCTCTACCAATTCTTGTGGCAAGGTGTTCCATACAATGGATGCTCTTATTGGAAAAAAGTTTCCCCTTTTGCTGGTTTTATAAGTTTTTACTTCAAGCTGTTTATTATGCAGTCTTGGAACATGTCTCCTTTCGGAGAGTGTTAGACCACATTTTTCCATTAGATCTGGTGAATTTATTAAATTAAAAACCATAAGCATATTACCTCTTAATCTTCTAGTTTGAAGAGATAAGAGACCAATAGCTTTTACTCTGTTCTGATAATCCAAGTTTGTTAATCTTGGAATCATTCTAGTTACTCTCCTTTGATCCTGTTCAAGAATTGCTATGTCTTTTTTTTGGTTTGGATTCCAGAAAGGGGAGCCATAGATATGGTCTAATGTATGCCCTATACAATGGAATAAGGCATTGTTTAGTGCGATTAACAAAAGTGCGTTTTATTTGCCTCAAAAGTCTGTTGGTCATGCAAGCAGTTCTAACACAGTGATCATTTGATGTAAGTTTATTATTAACATATATCCCTAAATCTTTTTCACAATTTGATGAGTGAAGTAGCAGTCTGTTTATATATAATTATTGGATTATTTACACCAAATTGCACTACTAAACATTTGTCTTGATTAAACTGCATATGATTTTCATTTTCCCAAAGTGTTCATTTTTCCAAATCCTTCTTTAATGCAAAATTATTTTCTTGATTATTAACCTTGCCCCCCAATTTAGTATCATCTGCAAATTTAACAATGAAGATATTTGGCTCTGTTTGTAAATCACTGATACAGGTTAAACAATGTTGGTCCCAAGACCAACCCCTGTGGTACACCATTTATCACACTACCCAAATCAGACAAAATATCATTAATTCTGACTCTCTGAGAATGATTTGTCAACCAGTTTGAAGTCCAGTTGATAATATCAGGTGACAAACCTAGACTGTGCATTTTAGTAATGAGTTTTTCATTTTGCACTTCTTTGCATTGAATCCAAGCTGCCATACTTCTGACCATTCCTCCAACCTTGCCAAGTCTCTTCTCATCCTTTCCACACCTCCTTGTGTATCAACCCTGTTGCAGATCTTTGCATCATCTGCAAAGAAGCATACTTTTCCTTCCAGTCCCTCTGCAATGTCACTTATAAAGACATTAAAAAGGACTGGACCCAGCACTGAACCCTGTGGGACCCCACTAGTAACCCCTCTTTCTTCAGAGTGCACTCCATTTACAATTACATTCTGTGTCCTGTTATCCAGCCAGTGTTTTACCCAGACTACCACCCTGGGATCCACTCCCAGGCTGGTTAATTTGACTATTAATCTTTTGTGTGGGACTGTGTCAAATGCCTTGCTAAAGTCTAGGTAGGCCATGTCCAAAGCCCCTCCCTGATCTACTACTTTGTTCACCCAGTCAAAGAAATTTATTAGATTCATCTGACATGACCTTCCCGCTCTGAACCCATGCTGCCTTGGGTCCTGTGACCCACTGGCCTCTAGGTACTCAACAGTTCTTTCCTTCAGAAGTGGTTCCATCACTTTCCCTACCACAGAGGTCAAACTGACAGGTCTGTAGTTTCCTGCCTCTATCTTGGTCCTACTTTTGTGAAGAGGAATCAGATCCACCTTCCTCCAGTCCTCGAGTACCACACCATCCTCCCATGATTTATTAAAAAGAGTAGCCAATGGTTTCACTAGTTCCCCCCTTAATTCTTTTAGAATTCTGGGGTGAATTCCATCAGGCCCCATTGCTTTGTCCACCTTCAGTTTTAGGAGTTCTTGCAGAACCCTTTCTTCTGTGAAAGGACTGGATTGACCCCCCCCCCATCAAGAGTGCTTCTGTTAATTGGATTAGGCACTTCCCTCTCCTCTTTTGTGAATACTGAGCAGAAATATTCATTCAGTATCCCTGCTTTTTCACTGTACCCCTCTGTCCACCCATCGTTCATTCTATTCAGTCTCACTATCCCTCCCTTTGTCTTTCTACGCTCGCTGATGTACCTATAAAAGGTTTTATCCCCCTTTGTATCTGAGTTGGCTATCTTTTCCTCAGATTGGGCCTTTGCTATTCTGACTTTCCTCCCTGCTTCCTTCTGCCTTAACTGGTACAGCTCTCTGTCCTGCTCCTTCTGTGTTTCCACATACTTCCGGAATGCTATCTTTTTCTCCCGGACTTTCCCAGTCACCTCTTTTGAGAACCACAGTGGCTTTTTCTTTCGACAAATGACTTACTGGAAGTCCAGAGGGAGACTAAGGGACAATATCACCCTGTTCCATTCCCCAGATCTATACATCTTTTGACTGTCTACAGCAGTCAGAAACATTTATTTATTTTATTTATTTAGTTAGTTAGAAATTGGAATTGAAACCTTTTAGCTAAAAGCTCATTTACATCACGTGATACTTTCTTCCTTAGTGGACGCATTGTACTTGCGCTCCCACCTCAACAATCTAATTTTGATCTTAAAAATCGATAAATCGGTATTACGTACTCCAGTTTAGATTTCTACTGATTTTACTGAGGTCAGGGTTGGAATTGGATGCTGACTTGAACAGATCAGCAGCGTAAACTACAAGAAATGGAGGTCGAAATGAAGCAGACCCTCCCAGCCAGAACGCCACCTAATACACCAGACAAGCAAGTGAAATGTGCTAAAACGCATACCCCTACTGCTGGAAAGTGTCCACAGCCTCCTGTGACTGCAACCCTGCTCTCCGAGGATACATTCTTAACTGAAATGGCTAGGCTTAAAGCAACGTTTGCAGACTTTGCCTCTGATATGAAATAAATGCAGGCAGAGCTTAAAGAAACCAACAAGACACTCTCAGATGTTTCTGCTTGCACATCTTCACTTGAATCCTGGAAAGCTCGCATGGAACCAGAAATGACTTCCATCAGGCACAAGCTACAAAAATTGGAGCTAAAATTGGAGGATCTGGAGACAGAAACAGGCATAATAACCTGGTGATTTTCGGCCTCCCAGAAGAAGAGGAAGGTCAGTCACCAGTCACATTTACGCAGAGGTTGCTCCTGAAAATTGCGGGTTCACCTCCACATTCGACAACCGATGCAGTGGAAAGAGCACACAGATCTCTAAGACCTAGACCCTCTGCTGGTGCAAACATAGAAACATAGAATTTGACGGCAGATAAGGACCACTTGGCCCACCTAGTCTGCCCATTTTCCTACCTAACTGATAAGTTGCAGATCCTAGTTAACCAACAGCTTACTTCCTCTTACCCTCCACTAGGACTGCCTTATGCCTGTCTCATGCATTCTTGAAGTCCCCCACTGTTCTTGACTCCACAACCTCCTCAGGGAGGCTGTTCCATGCATCCACAACCCACTCAGTGAAAAAATACTTCCTCACATTACCCCTGAGCTGTCCCCCCTCTATCTTCAAATTGTGCCCCCTTGTTCTTGCACATCTCTTTTCTGGAAGATGCTACCCTCTTGGACTTTGTTAATTCCTTGAGGTACTTGAAAGTTTGCATCATGTCCCCTCTCTCCCTTCTTTCCTTAAGAGTATACATATTAAGCTCCTTTAGTCTTTCTTCGTATGTCTTCTGGTGCAGACCCTGCACCATTTTGGTTGTCCTCCTCTGGACAGCCTCCACTCTGTCTATGTCTTTGCGGGGATGGGGTCTCCAGAACTGCACACAGTACTCCAGATGGGGTCTCACCAACTGTCTGTACAGAGGGATAACAACTTCCTGTTTTCTTCTACTGATGCCTCTTCCTATGCATCCCAGTATCCCCCCCCACCTTCCTTACTGCCTTCTCACATTGCTTGCCCACTTTTAGGTCGTCTGATATAATTACCCCTAGGTCCCTTTCTATTTTTACTGTTGTCAGTATCTCACCCCCCATTGTGTACGCTTCCCCTGGGTTTTTGTTTCCCATGTGCATTACCTTGCACTTCTTTGCATTGAATCTGAGCTGCCATACATTTGACCATTCCTCCAACCTTGCCAAGTCCCTTCTCATCCTTTCCACTCCATCTTGTGTATCAACCCTGTTGCAGATCTTTGTGTCATCTGCAAAGAGACATACTTTTCCTTCCAGTTCCTGTGCAATGTCACTTATAAAGACATTAAAAAGGACCGGCCCCAGTACTGAACCCTGCAGTACCCCACTAGTAACCCTCCTTTCTTCACTGTGTACTCCATTTACTGCTACCCTTAGGCCCTGTTGTCAGCCAATTTTTATCCAGGGTACCACCTGAGACCCACTCCAAGGCTGGCTATCATGTGTATTAATCTTTTGTGTGGGACTGTATCAAATGCCTTGCTAAAATCTAGGTAGGCCATGTCCACAGCCCCTCCCTGGTCTACTACTTTGGTCACCCAGTCAAAGAAATCTACTAGATTTGTCTGACACGACCTTCCCCTCATGAATCCATGCTGCCTTGGGTCCTGTGCCCCACTGGCCTCTAGGTACTCAGCAATTCTTTCCTTCAGAAGTGATTCCATCATTTTCCCTATCACTGAGGTCAAACTAACTGGTCTGCAGTTTCCTGCCTCTGTCCTGTTCCCACTTTTGTGAAGAGGAATCACATTTGCCCTCCTCCAGTCCTCGGGTACCACCCCATCCTCCCATGATTTGTTAAAGAGAGTAGTCAGCGGTGTCACTAGTTCTACCCTTAGTTCTTTTAGAATGCTTGGGTGAATCCCATCAGAGCCCCATTGCTTTGTCCACCTTCAATTTTATTAGTTCTTTCAGAACCCTTTCTTCTGTAAATGGACTGGTATCGACCCACGTCTTCCGAGTGTTTCTCTTGTTTGGTTTAGGTAACTCCCCCTCCTCTTCCTTTGTGAATACTGAGCAGAAATATTCGTTCAGTATCCCTGCTTTTTCACTGTCACCCTCTACCCACATTCTCTCCCCTTTATTAAGCTTCAGTATCCTTCCTTTGGTCTTTCTTCACTCCCCAGAGCATATTGTGAGGAAGAGGAAACCTTTGTTCCTCGCAAAGCCCAGGCTGTTCATCCTTAAGCTGCCAAGTTATCTTGATCGCCAACATGTTCTGTCAGCAGTCAAAGATTTGCAAGAAGTTAAATGGGAAGATGCCCCGATTTAGTTTTCCCAAGACCTGCCAGTTGCCACCTGTCAAAAAAGGGCTGAGTACCATCCTGCTGTCACTGAACTAATAGCTGCTGGAATAAAATGTCAGATGCTCTACCCTGCCAGACTATCTGTCTTATGTTCAGGCAGTTGGAAAACTTTTGATAATGTGGAGCAGGCCACGGGAGAACAGGTAGCCATCTTCCCAGATCTTTTCACCTCACGCTGAGACTTCCACGCAATATGCCCACTGGGAGTGGATGAAGCAGACTGACGATACAGCGGATGAAATTTTGAACATTGTTCGATTGCCTCTGCTGCTCAGTTTTGGTGCAAGACTTTAATCTGGGGGTCTCCAGAGGCAGAAGTTTGATTGTGACTTTGTTCTGACTCAGCGGGAGTCTGGTACTGTATTTTCTTCTTTTTTTTTTTTTGGTTTGCCTGCCCTGAAGTGCCTCATAATGGTTATTTGTTTTTCTGGGCTAATTGCAAGATCCCTGTGAGAAATGATGATTCGTTGGGTTGTGGAAGAGCCTAAGAAGATTTTTTCATTGTTGTCTGTGGTCACTTCAATCACTTAAAAAAGATTGGGAGAATGCTTTAGACAGCATGAAGATAAGAATGATCGAGCAGCTGCTGCAAGCTTTTTTCAGCTTCCCATTCAGTATTAAATCAGGCTATTGATGCTGCGCTTGAACAAACCACCTGTGTGGTCTAGGAAATAAAAGAAAAAAGATATGCTTTGGTTTTTCAAAATGTTCAGTGGGTTGAATCCTAACCTAGTGGCTTGATCAATATAAATTGGTCACACTGTGCCCTGCCACACGTGCTACTTTCATATCAGAGTTATTATTTAGGGTTATTGATTGCTAAAGCATTCCAATCTATTACAAGACTGGCTGTTGATAATAAGCTTGACTATACTACTTTTTTTTTCTTTTTTACTACTTTTATTGTTTTTCTTCTTCCCTAATGGATAACTTCTGTTACAAGGTCAGCAATGGAAAGTGACTCCCTGAAATACCACAGAGGGTTATCACAAGTTTTTTTTTAGAATTTAGAGAAATAATAAGTCCGATTCGGAAGTCCTCAGATCACCAATGGTTTGTTTAAAAAATAAGACAAGATAATGTTGTTGATTTTATCCATGATAGCTAGATAAAGAGTTAGGTTAGACACCTGTTTTAAGCATAGGTAACTGTTAATAGTTTATTGTATCACATAGGTAATAGGTTGGGGGGGGATGCTAAAGTGTTTGCTGCAGGAAAAGGAGTCATGTTTCATACAGTGGGGTTTGAACCTCCTAAATCACTATCCCAATTTGGGACTGTTCTTAGTGCAGTATTGTATTACAATTTGTGGGGTTCAGAGCTAGGTCTTTTAAGTCCTAGCTACAAGGGTTAGTGCTTTGGGATTGGGGGGGAGGAGGGAGAAAGGAAAACAATTATGGGGTTGTCTGCCGTTAAAAAGAGGTCAAATATTTTTAATTTTCTAAATTCAGGAATGGTTATATTTTCTTCTTTGTCCTATATTGTACTCTACTATATCCCATCATTTTGTCATGGCAAATTTTAAATATTGCTCCTGGAATATAAAAGGAGCCCAGACTCCAGCCAAGAGATCTAATGTCTTACTTCATTTAAAAAGTTTGTAAATTTACATGGCCTTTTTACAGGAAACACACCTTCCATATCCCAACAACTAGAAAACTTTATGCAAGACATTGATCTCCCAACCTTATCAGAAACCCAGGCTAATTTTTTAAAAGCCCCTATCACTTTAATGGAAATTTGGGATGCCATAGATTCCTTTTCCCCGGATAAATCCCCCGGCCCAGATGGCTTCACTATAAATTTTTATAAGAAATTTAAAGAGATAATCTCCCCTATTCTTTTAGATGCCTTTCATTATATCTTTGAGAAAGGTATATCTGATATCTCACTGACTCAAGCTATAATCACCGTTATCCCTAAACCTAGCAAAGATCCCCTTTTGATTCCCAATTACAGACCAATTTCCCTAATTAATGTGGACCTTAGTTAGGTTAGGCCAGGTTTGGGATCCTCTGATAAGTATAGAGCAGGTAGGGTTTGTAAAGGGAAGGCTTTCGTCTGATCACCTTAGGAAAACAGCACATCTCACCTCTGTATCCAGGGACTCATCTGCACCAGTAGCACTTGCTTCCCTGGATGCAGAGAAAGTCTTTGATAGGGTTTTTTGGGATTATCTTTTTAGATTATTACCCAAATATCACCTCCCAAATGAATTTATACAATGGGTTACAATTGTATATACTTCCCCATCAGCCCAAATTCAATATAACGGCGTTCTTTCTGCATCTTTCACCTTATTTCAAGGTACCCGTCAGGGATGTCCCCTTTATCTCTTCTTTTTCAACTTATATTTAGAACCCCTCATCAGGAAAATCAAGAATTTGGCATTGGTCTCTGTTATATCAATAAGTGATACGGAATATAAAATCTCTGCCTATGCAGATGATTTACTACTTCATATTTCTAATCCCATTCAGTCTTTATCTGCTGTCTTTCATATCTCTCAATTTGAGGCAATCTCAAATTATAAGTTAAACATTGGGAAAACAGAGGACTTTCCCCTCAATACATACATGGTTAAGACCGACATTGAACAGTTGGGGCTTCAATGGAATTCTGACAAATTTAAATATTTAGGGCCGGATAATCAAAGGGTTGCGCCAGCGCAAGTCAGAAAATGCACCATTCTGCGATATTCAGCAGGAGGCAGTTGCGCCACTGAAAACATGCTGAGCAACAGCACAATGATAATGAATGCATGCACAACCGAAGGGGGTGGAACCATGCATAAAGTGCGCAGTGCGATGTTCAAAGACTTGCTCAATGCGCAACAGTGGAGCAGGCGGAAGTTGCACCATAGTGGAAATAAGCCAAGATAAAAAGGAGCAAGGAAGAGGCACAAGAACGCTACAGGGAAGCCGCATGAGGCAGGGAGAGAGACAGAGCAAGAGGGAGAAAGAGGGAAGGCCAGGGAAACAAGACAACAGAATAGGAGCAAGGGAAGGTGTGTGGGGCCACAGAGAACAGAGGTCAGTAGGTGTACCCGGCGCAGTGGAGGTAGCAGTCAGGACAGCAGGGGGAACAAAGCAACAACAGCTGGGGGGGAGACACAAGCCAGGGACGTGGACAATGCCACCTTCCATGTGGAAGCTGTAATGAGGGGGGTGAGAAGGCATGCTGCAGGGGGACATGGCCGTGGAAGGGCCCGTAGGCAGTACTAACATACTATTTGCCAGCAGATTAGGCCTTACGGTCTATCGAGTCTGCTCGAACCTTAGATCCTTAGTTGGGTGCCGAGGCCCTCCCATCCCTTGTGCTCCAGAAACCCCCATCATCCATCCCCACCCCCCCGGGACAGGCCATCATCTGATACATCCACTTTCTGTGTCTGTCCCACCCTCTCTTGAAGCCCTCCACTGTGGATCTCTGAACCAGCTCTCCAGGCAGTGCATTCCAAGGGTCCACCACCCTCTCAGTGAAAAACCTCCTCCTCTTTTCCCCCTCACCCTTCCACCTTCCAACTTCAAACCATGCCCTCTGGTGATACCTCCCTGCTTTAGTCTAAAGATCCCCTCCATGTTTACCCTATTTATTCCCTTGAGGTACTTGAAGACCTCAATCATGTCCCCCTCTCTCCTCTCCTCCAATGAAAACAGGCAGAGCTCCTCAAGTCTTTCCTCATACGTCAAATCCCCTAGCCCTCGTATCATCTTAGTTGCCCTCCTCTGTACCCTCTCCAGGAGCTGTATGTCCCTCTTCAAGTGTGGTCTCCAGTACTGTACACAGTACTCAAGGTGTGGTCTAACCAGTCCATTGTACAGTGGCAGAATCACTTCCTTGCTCCTAGAGGGACCCCTTACGATGCATCCCAACATCCTGTTTGCCTTGCTAGCCGCCTCTCTGCACTGCTCAGAGATATTCATACATGCATCCACCATGACCCCTAGGTCTTTTCCCCTACTGAGGCCTCCAGTGCCTCCTCCCAGGGAGTACCTGTTTAGGGTTTCCCTGACCAAGATGCAACACCTTGCACTTAGTGATATTGAAATTTAATTTCCATATGTGAGCCCAGCTTCCAGGGTGTCCAAGTCCCCTTGCAAGGCCAACCTCCCCTCTTCTCCCTCAACTACTGCTCCCATCTTGGAGTCATCCACAAAGAGACTCATTTCACACCCTATACCCTCCCTGATGTCCGATATCTATGCATTAAACAGGATTGGACCAGGACTCGAGCTCCCATGGGTACCCCACTACCAACCCTCTAGGGTTTGAGAGCTCCCCACAGACCACTACTCTCTGGGTGCATCCAGTTAGCCAGTTTTCAATCCATCTGACCATCAAGGGCCTACTCCTAACCCCATCAGTTTCTCCACCAGACCATTGTGGGGACAGAGTCAAGCATTGCTGAAGTCCAAGAATAATACATCCACAGGCTTTCCCCTGTCCAGTTCTGATGTCACCCATTTGTAGAACTCCACAAGATTGGTTTGACATGATCTATCTGGCACAAACCCATGTTGCCGACTATCCAGACCTCCACCTCCTCAAGTACACCCCAATCGTTCCTTTAGTATAATCTCCATTAATTTTCCCTACGAGGTCAAACTGATGGGTCTATAGTTACCTGGTACTTCCATGACCCCCCTTTATGGATTGGCACCACATGTGCCTCTCGCCAATCCCTAGGTACCCTCCCTGTCTCAAGTGACCTGTTGAAGAGCTCGCCAGGGGTGCAGCCAGTATGTCCGCCAATTCCCATAGTACTCTCGGATGAATGCCATCCGGCCCAGGAGATTTGTCTTTCTTTAGGGCCTTGAGGGCTAACCACACCCTTTTGGTGGAGATAGCATCATCCGTCCCCTCCACCTTACTGGCCTTTTTATCCTTATCCAGATGTGACACCCCTGGGGTACCTCTCCCTCCCTCCTGCTCCATTTCTGTTGCTCCCCTGATCCCACTCACTGCCGCTTCTATCCCCTTCATGCCTTGCTTTGTAGATATCACATCCCTCTCACTAGTGAACACAGAGGCAAAGTACTCGTTAAATACCTCTGCCTGGTCCCTCGCCTCTTCCACCCACCCTCCTTCTGATCTCAATCTGCTGAGATGGCCCTTAGTTTTTCTCCGCTCCCCAATGTACCGGAAGAACCCCTTTTCCCCTCCTTGTATCCCCTGTGCCAGATGCTGCTCTTTACTGGACTTCGTTCCCCTCACCATCCGGGTGACTTTTCTAGATGCAAGATGGTACATTTCCTTATCCCTATCCCCTCTTGTTGTTTTATATTTTTTGTAGGCCGCCTTCTTTTCTCTGACTGCTACCTGTACCTCACTGGACCACCAGCATGGTTTATGTGACCTTGCTCCCTTACGTTTCAACTTAGCGCAGATCCTGATTGCCTCATGAAGTCCCCATTTTATGACCTCCCATCTCCTTTCCACACTTGTCATTGATGTAATCCCCCTTCAAGTGATCCTTGAGAATATTTCCCATGCCCTCAAAGTCTGCCCCGCTGAAGTCCACTGCCAGTGTCCTAGATCTCACCCCCCTCCCCCCATGCTTATTTGAAACCAGACAGTATTGTGGTCGCTCCCAGTCAGGGGGTCCTGTACAACCAGGTCCCTTACCAGATCCCCATCTGCCAGAACCACATCCAGGACATGCCCCTCCCTTGTGGGCTCCATCACATGCTGTGTTAAGAACACATCCTGGAAGCCATCCAGCAGCCTCTGCTCCTTGGCCACCTTAGAGGACATGGTTCCCCAGTTTGTACCTGGCAAATTAAGGTCCCCCATCAGCACCACTCCTTCCCCTTTTGGTCCACACTGGGCAATGATGTTGTCCAGCAAACCATTCTCTAGAACATCACTCATCCCAGGGGGCCTATATACTACACCCAGATTGACCTTATCTCCTGCTAGGGATCGTAAGGTAACCCATAAGGCCTCCACGTTTCCCATTGCCTCTTCTACCCTAGCAATTTCTATGTCATCTCTAATGAACATAGCCACTCCACCCCCCTCTGCCCTCCTTTCTATCCTTCCTAATCATAGTGTACCCCCATACATTTAGGTCCCAGTCATGGTTTTTGTTGTCCCACGTCTCCGTGACCGCTGCCACATCCACCCCCCCCGAACAGCATGGCCTGGAACTCTGGCAATTTGATTCCCAAGCTCCTGGCATTTACTAACACCAACCCCCACCCCTTATCCCTGATTCTCTTTGTCGAACCCCACCCAGATTCCTTATACTTCCATCCTCCCTCTGCTCCTCCTGAAACCTCCACCCCAGTCTGTTCCCCCCTCCCTCCCCTTGGGCTTGAAGGCTACTCTCCTCATCTGTAGGAGAGGGCTTCTGGTCAGCCCCCAACAGGCAGTACCCAGCCCACACCAGCTTTGAGCTGCACTCAGATGTCGAGATTGTGGGCCGGTACCGCCTGAACAGGGCAATACTGAGGCAGCTCTGTGAGTTGTGCAGTGATGTGATGGCAGGCACCCACACGACGGAGTCACGCTCTGTCAGCGGAGACAAAGTTAACAGCCTGCATGTGCTTGCTCACCACGGGTACCTTCCAGAGACCAACAGGGGACACCACAGGCAAAACACAGTTGGCCACATCACGCATCCTCACCCAATTCCTCAGCGCACTGCTGCCACATGCTGTGGAGTACATTCATTTCCCCAGAACTGCGGCGGAGCGCACAGCAAACATACAGGAGTTCCACAGGGTAGCACGTATGCCTGGCGTGATAGGGGCGATAGACTGCACCCATGTGGCCATTTGCATGCCACCTGGCCCTGATGGGGCCGCCTACATGAATCGGAAGGGATATGCCAGTGTCAACTGCCAGGTGGTGGTGTGATGCCAGTGGTGCATCATCAATGTTCGTGCCATGCACCCTGGGGAGCACATGATTCCTTCCATATGGTACCAGTTGGCACTGTGCCATCGATTCGAGATTGGGGACATCCCCACAGGTCATCTAGTGGGTGAGTATGCATGTAGAACTGACAAATCGTGGGCAAGTGGGGGTAAGCCAGAGGTGCCATGGGTGTGGCACACAGGGTTTGGGTCAGTCTGAGCCTGAACAAAACACTAACCTCCACTGTCTCCACACAGGTGACAGTGGATACCCACTCCGTCCCTGGCTGCTCACACCCTACCAGCGGCCCACGGCCCCATCTCAGCAACGCTTCAATGAGGCATATGCCACCACACGCAACATCATTGAGTGGATGTTTGGGATGCTAAAGGCGCGTTTCCATTGCCTGGACACCTCTGGTGGTGCCCTACAGTATAGCTCCTCAAAGGCCTGTGGGATATTCCTGGCCTGTAGTATCTTGCACAACATGGCCAAAGACTGTGGGATAGCTGTACAGGTCGAAGAGGGGGACAGCAATGGGGACGGGCAGCCCCCCTTGGACGATGGGACCCCTGACTGATCCAGCTGGCCAGGCTGCACTGGGACACCATCACAGAGGGGAACTTCAGCCAACACAGGTAAGTCATGGGGCCATGTGCAACCACCATTGGCTAGGGCGCAACCCACGTACACACATGGAAACACATCGGGGGTGCATGACGGCAAGGGAAGTGGCAGGGCACAGAAGCACACACATACAAACAGGGAGGGGTGAACAGTAACACGCCACATGGACAGACACACACACATGCACACACAATAGGCACAAAGTGCACAGGGGTCAGGTGTAAAACAGAGCTGGAACACAGACACTAGCAACACACATGTCCACAGGCCACCACGTCCACTGTCTATGTGCATGTGTCAGATACTGGGCACCATTGCACTTTGGTGTACAGCGCAATGCAGGCATCATCATGCACACGCACCTGTGGACAGCAGTCAAGAGGATGTGCAGGTGGACCGTGTGTCTGCGTGTAGGGCTGGGCACCAACCGGTGCACTATCCACCAAAACACACAATGCACACAGGGCAGAAACAGACAGAGCCCGCACTGGGAGACATGTCAGTCTTGTGGCACAGTGCCACATCTGCCTCGGATGTGTGGGAGGCCCCGCTGAGACGATACCGGGAACGGGGCGTGGATAGCAAACTGCGCGGTGTGAGCAACACATGGGCACCTGACTGTGTGCCCAGTGTGGCCACGACAGTGACCAACGCCTCTGTTAGCCTGTCAATGGCAGCGGTCACATCCTCCCGCAAATGGTCAATCCGTGACAGGATCCTATCGGTGTCCCTGCTGTGTTGCTCCTCGACCTGCTCCAGAGCCACACACAGTGCCTCCACAGACGTTGCAAGCCGCATCTGCTGCTGTACTGATGCCTGCAGCAGGGGGTTGTGCTCATCAAAGAGGTCATCTGCCACCACAGCAACCTGTCCCTCAGGGTATGGAAGGGCCTGAAGTTCAGCATCCCTTGAGGGTGGGCGCTGCTCACCAGGACCAGTTATGGGCAAGTCCACAGGCGGTGGCTGACTGCTGCTGCTGCCCCTCTGCCTGCTGTGCCCAAGGGATCGGTTGTTCCACCGCTGTGGCCACAACAGTGCCACTGACCTGACCAGCCACCGGTGCTGCCCCACCAGTGCTGCCAGGTGCAGCCTGTGACTATGCTGACATGCTGGCACACATGTCGGAACCAGCCAGGTCCATGGGCGTGAGCTGGCCTGCTGTGTGTCCATTCCGTGACACACGTCACTGCCCATAATGGTCATTGCATCATCAATGGTGCAGGTCTGTGCCACAGCCACAGCCACAGCATGCTGGCATGCTTGGACGCCAGACTGCTGAGACACAGGAAGGGCCTCCCCCACACCTTTCTCAATGACATCAGTGTTGACAGCCAGGCAGACCCATTGTTGCAATGCACGCTGGCTACCTGCAGAGGTGGATGGTCCCTCCTCCAACTCCAGATGGCTGTCTGCAGTGGACAGGCCCTCCACCGCTGACCCCTGCAGATGCACAGGATCTGTAACAGAAAGTAAGGACATGTTAGTGCATGTGATCTACCTAACCCCCCTGACAGACCATGACGTATCATGCAGTGATGGGCTACCAGCTGTCTGGAAGCCACCTCCTGGAATGCCCTCAATGGCACTGCGCTGCATGCTTGCAGTGAGCCTGTCTTCTGCCGGAGTCAGCTGCACCACCTCCGGCTGGCCCCCGCCTGTTGCAGCACGTGCCGCCCTGATGGCAGCCACCTTCTCCTTCACCCTCCTCCTGTCGGTACCCATCTTCTTACACTCCTGCACAGAGCACTGGTGGCTGCTGTGCAGGTTGTCGGCATGTGCCACCCCCTCCCATGCAGCAGCATGGGCCAGAGGGGTGCCCCACAGTCCACTGAGCAGTGGCTCCTGATCCAGGTAGGCCTCGAAGAGTGCCTCCATCTTGGCCTTAGTAAAATTGGGCCTCCTCTTCCGCCCACCATCGTCCTCCTCACCCAGTCCTTGCTCGGTCATGTTTCAGCCTGTATGGGTGACAGTGGTTACCTGTGACTGTGCAGTACAAAGCAAGTCCCTGAGACCACAGTCCAGAACACCACACAGCATGCAACTCACCTATAAACTGCAGTAACCAAATATGGCCACTGCAGAACAGTGTTGCATTTTAATAGCACAATCCGTGCAAATTAGGTGTGCAGCAACTTTAATGAGATGCAAATCGTGCTGCTGCACCATTGAATGGCTGATCAGATGATTTGCATATGATGGCTGAATTTCGTGCTGTTGCACTTTATGCAATTGTATTGAACGTGCTGAGCCAATGGTGCAGTTCTGTGGCTGCGTAGTACACCACACTGCGCATACCCAGGCAGCTTACGCAGGCACCTGCCACGCTGATGACGTGCTGTGCACGGTAGGCAATTCAGGGCACGGCCACCATTGTGCCAGTGGCGCTACAGTGAGGCCACTACATGGTACTGTGGCACAACTGCACAATAGTTTACTGTGGCGATGGCACACAGGCAACCAATTGCGCTAGATGCATAGACGTCCGATGGTGCTGTGTGTGGCCTTGCGCCAGAGACCCATGGCCCTGTGCTGACCTTTGCCCCCTTGGCGCTATACGTCTGGCATGGCTGCAGCTCTATCGCACTGTTCGGTGACAGCGCGATAGGGAATGGCGGCGCTGTACTGACAGTGCGATAGGGAATGGCAGCGATGTACTACGCAGCACTTCCATGTGGGGTTGCTGTGCTGCGGAGCACCATATTGCCTACTATAGCACTAGAGATGGCACACAGGAGAGCCCCTCAGTGGAGTGCCCTTGAGCTGGCCAACTTTGTGGCCTTTATGGAGCCACACTATGGCCCAGTGTTTGCTGAGGTGCCACTGGACAGGGCCAGGACCCAGGTCTGGCAAGAGGTGGCCACTGACCTGGAGGTGGCCACTGGCTGCAGGGGGACATCCGAGCAGTGCAGGCACTGGTATAGGGACCTGAGACAGAGGGAGGTGGAGCTACTGGCACATCTGTGGTCGCGTGCCAGGAGGGGCGTGGTGCCTCGTCCAGGTGGGTGATACATATACACACTTGTATGGTCCATATGGGTAACACTGTCTTATGTGTCCAGCACATAGGGGAGGGATGGTCTAGGGTTGGCTGTGGCGGTGTTTACAGTGTATGGGATGGATGGATCTGGCTGGGTGGGTGGGCACACACATTGGGGCAGGGGGATTATGCTTTGGGTTTGTACTGATGTGTTTTTCTCCGTTTGTCTCCCACAGGCATGGCAGAGCAGAAGAGGGTTATGGAACAGCAGCAGAGGGTGGTGGACACTGCACGGGGGCGTGTCAGGGACCAACCCCAATGCCAGCAACAACAAGATGAGGGTGAGTGCCATGACACCACGATTGCTACTGCATGCTGTGTGACAGGGTAGGAAGCAGGGCATGGCCACCATCCATGGACACCACTGCCATGCACGCGACATGTGACAGTCAGCACTGTCCAGTGGCACTGCATGTCTGGGAGTACATCAATGGTGGTCCATGCGTGCACTGGGCACATGGCTGTGGCACTGCCTGCCCACTGCATAGCCACGTTACCGTACGGCCTTGGTTGTGCTGTGCTGGACATGGGCGGTGTGTGTGCAGTGGTACACATGGCTGTTGCTGCCTGGTTGGGCATGTCTTGTAGACACGGTCACTGTGGGTGGGTGAACACCATCACAGGAGCGTGGCACATGGCTGTATGCCATGCATAATGGGTGGGCTGCAGGGGGATGGACAGTCACACCCATTGACTCTGATCCCCTGTCCTAGGTGTGTGGATACTCCTGCGGATTGAGCGGTCCATCCAGGATCTGGTACGCATAGCGGAAGAATCCCTTGCCATCCTGAGGGATCTCCATCGGCATGGGATGAGGAGGAGGAGTTGACCCCAGGAACGGCCCCAGGCAGTGGAGGACCAGGCTGGACACCAGTGACCACGGACAACCTCCCCCCTTTGACCAACCCTCACACCCCGCCTTCCCTCTCCCATTTGTTCACCCCTGCCCCTTACCCACTCCCACCTTGTTCCTGTCCCTCCACCCCATGTTTGTAAATATTTGTAAATAGTTGTTGTTGTTATATATTTTCTAATACAGGTATTTTGATATGAATACTGTGGTGGTCTCTGATTTGCAACTGGCTATAGGTGCTTAGTTGCAGTGGTGTGCATGGCATCTGTGGTGGTTCAGTCATGGGTATGTGTGTGTGCGTGGGGAAGTGTCTCTGGTGTGGGAGTGGCTATCAGTCAGTATCTGTGGTGTGTGTTGTTCTCTGTGCATTGCATTACTGTGTGCAGTGGTCCATGGTGCCTGCTCTGTGTCCATTGTGCCCCTGTCAACCTGCCCATGGCCTGTGCAGCTGACACCCTTGCATGTCTGTGGCCTGCGAGGTCTGCTGCCTTGTCAGTGGTGGCTGTCCCTGCAGGTCATCCACTGTGACCATCACAATGCTGGGTTGCCTCCTGTCACTGGTGTGGTGCATATTTGCCTCGAGTGACACTGTGGCCTCTGCAGTTGCTGTCCCACCTCCATGCTGTGGCTTGTGTGTGTTGCAGGGGCTGTGCACCACTGTCTGTGACTTGTGATCCAGGCATATGCTGGTGGTGTACAGGGCCACAGTTCATGCACAGGGTGGGTGTCACCCCTGTGCCATGCAGGCTGTGTGTGCACAGTTTACATGGGCCCACACTGGGGACTTGGTTGCCACACTACTGCATCCCTGTGTTAGTGTCCCCAAGGGTATGGGTGTGTGTTTGCCCTTGCACTGTGTTGCATCCGGTGTACTGCATGCTTCCATGCACGACTGTGGGTGTCTGTGCTGGCTGCTGTGGCTCGTGATGAGTCATGCTGTGACACTTGTCTACTGTGCAGGGTGCTGTATCAATGGCGGTGGTGTCAGGGGCACACCCTTTCCCGTGTGGGGTACCTCTTGTGGTGACACGTTCGGTCTCTCAGCTATGCCTCAGGGGGATTGTGCATGTTGGCACTGTGTCTGCTGTTGTTGCATTGCTGTGTGCTGCCACCCACTGCTGGGTGCTCATGGTGGGTCTAGCTTGTATGGTTCTGTGGTACACGAGGTTGCAGTGTGACAGTGGGGGTGGCAGTATGCATGGGGATTCCTGCAGTGGTGGTCACTGCTCATGCGGGGTGTCTTGGGGTCACGGTGCAGGGTGTGCTGTGCACAGGGGGGGCTGCTGTGCCATGGGGTGGTCCGCCCTCCTTGTGTGGCAGTCTCAGCTTGCCGGTGGGCATGATGGGGCACCATGGCCCAGCTGTGCTTTGTTTGCTTGTCCCCATGGGCCGGTGGATATTCCATCCCTCCACCAGTTGTGCTGTGTTTGGGGTGTGGGGGTGCATTGCCAGTTCTGCAGTGTGTTCCTGTGCCCATCTGTGGCATGGGTGGTGGGCCTCTACCTACCTCCCTGGTTGTGCAGTTCCATTGCTCTGCTGCTGGGGGACTCCCTGCTTGTGCTATGGCACCTCTGGGCTGCTCAGCTGGGCAGCCCTTGTTGCGCTATAGTGCATCGTATCTGCTCAGCTTCCCCTTCCTAGTTGCACTATGGCGCAAGTTGTGCGATATTCAGACGTTGGCTGTTAGCGCAATTTGGCTTGCTCCTTTTTTGAATATTGCGTCTATTGCGCATGGGCGCAATGGACTTGTGCTTGCTCCTGCTATTGCGCACTTTTTGGGCACAGTTTGAATATCCAGCCCCTGGGTTCTACTTGCTTTCCTCTCCCCATATCATGAAAAAGACTTAATTTGGATGCTTTAGTTAAAATTTTAACAGATGATCTTAGATGCTGGTCAAAACTACCTCTTTCTATATGGGGACGTTTGAATATAATAAAAATGAATGTTTTACCCCGGTTATTATATCCCTTACAAATGTTCAATGGGGCTCTTCCATTATCATGGTTCTCTCACGTACAAAGAATAATGAACACTTTTATATGGCAAGGGGAAAAGTTAGAAGACGTTATTATAAACTTACCCATTCAAAAACTGACGGTGGTCTTCGTGTCCCCAATATTTACATATATTATTTAGCTATACATCTGACTAGGGTTAGATATTGGATACAGATACCAGAGAATTGTTCAGCTCTTGGATATTGTCCCTCCTAGGTCAAAATAGAACAAGCACTTTGTTTTGAAAAAGGCATTGACCCTAAGGCCCTTCCTTTTATTGTTAGAAGGAATCTTCCTACATTCCTAAAGGAAACACCATTAACTTTCTCACTTCATACATATCATCAGTTAATCACTTTCCTCAAAGTGGATGTCTACAAAGACACTGCCCAACCCCTATTCTAAAACCCAAATCTTCTAATTTTGGGTAAAGTAATCAGGCCTCATCTTTTTTGGCCTGATATGGGGGTATTAAGAGTGAATCAGTTAGTCTGGGACAAAAAAGTGCTCCCCTATAGGGTTGCCAGTATCCTGTTCTATTGGCCTGCCACTAATGTTTTTAAATACTTTCAGATATCCCGCATGTTGACACATTTTTTTGGGTCAGGGGAATGGGAAAGTCCCTTCATGTGTGTTTTATTCCCTAATTTTAGTTATATCCCCTCCTCCCATATAATATCCTACTCTTACAAATTTCTCCTGGCAAATGTTGCCTCTCTAGAAGGCAAGAGGTTCTATTGGTGGGATAATGTATTAGCAGTGACTTCCCCTCCCAGGAACCGGTCAAAAATTTGGAAATATTTATAAAAGTACATTAAATGAGACAGGTACAGACATATGCAATTTTATATTAGTCATAATTTATTTTATACACTGGTTAAACTTCATCAAATGGGAAGGGATCCATCTAACCAATGCCCCAAATGTCAACAAGCCCCTGCGGATTTGCTCCATATGTTGTGGTCATGTGACAAAATCACTCCTTTTTGGCTTTGCATTCAAAATCGTCTTGATCCACTTCTTACACTATCACATAATTTTAACCTGGAAATTTGTATTTTGGGTGATTACACAGGGCTACAAGGGATTCAGAAGAGAGCACATATGGCCTTAATATCAAGTTGTGCCAAGAAAGTAATTTTGAGGCATTGGTTGGAACCTAATATCCCTGTTTACATGGAATGGTATAAGGAAATTATGTTCACTTTGCAAGCAGAATTCATCATTGCTGGAGTCAATAATAGAATGGACAAACATAAAGCAAGATGGGAATCTCTGTATACTCTTCTATTGATTCGGTAGACACTGGAGATTTATATTTTCCCTTTTGAAGATTACTGCATTTAGTAAGGTTTCTTGTTTTGGAATCCTTTAAATAAAATCCTCAATTGATAGCAAGTATTAGACCGGGGAGGGAGGAAGGGAGGGGGGAAAAGGGTGGGATACAGGCAACAACATTATGTTCCAGGATTTTCTCACATTATGATTTCCATCTATGTATCTCATACTATGAATACGTGTTAATCTTTTAGTTATGATTATTTCTCTGTTTAATGTATTTACATGTTGCCTGTATGGATGATTGTTCTAAAAATACTAAACTAATAAAGCTTACTAAATAAAAAAAAAAAAAAGGAGGGCCTTGAGCCTCCGGAAGAACCTGGGCAGCAGCATTGGCCTTCTCCAGAGCGTTTTCACCCCTCCCCATAGCTAGCAGTGGAACCAGTGACCACAAGGAGGGGATAACTCTACTAAACTGTGTGCAAAATATGGAGCTGGCACCCAAGGGGTAGACAGGCAGAAAGGGGGCAAAATTCTACAGAAGGGCAGACAGCAGGGAGAACCAGGGATAAAGGACAACCAGGGAGGGGGCTGCAGTAGAACAGCTAAACAGTCCAGGGAGATCATATCATGGAAGCCATGAGTGCCAATGCTAGGAGCCTTAGCAACAAGATGGAGGATCTGGAGGCTGCGATGGTGCAGTCGGACCTGGACACTGGGGCCATCACAGAGACCTGGTGTAATGATAACCATGACCATGAAATGGCCATACCCAGCTTCAACATATTCAGAAGAGACAGGGCAGGCAGGAAAGGAGGAGGAGTGGAACTTTATGTGAAAGATGGCATAAAGACCACAGAGATCCAGGAGGAACAAAATGGGGGAGAGGTTCTGTGGGTAAGCTGGAAAGGAAAATGGTGTCAGCAATCCGCATGGGGTGGTTTACAGACTACCAGCCCAGGAGGAAGAGGCAGATAGGGAGTTAATGCTAGCCATTCAAAGGATGACAGACAAGGGGGAGGTGGTGCTGGTTGAAGACTTCAGTATTCCAGACGTGGACTGTAGCCTCCCAGCAGCAGCAGCAGCAGCCAGGAGCAGATTTATCCTGGACTGCCTTCAAGGTGCCTTCCTTAAGCAACTGGTCATGGAGCCAACTCAGCAGAAGGCAATACTGTGTGCTCTTGTGTCTGTTATCTGTAATTAATCCCGGGTTGCCCCTGAAAAAGGGACTTTGTTGTCTCAGTGGGCCTACCCGGTCAACAGACTTCAATAAATAAATAAATAAATACCGGACCTCGTGCTCACAAACAAGGACAGTGCGATGGAATAACAGTGGGAAAGCACCTGGAAAACAGTGACCACCAGTCACTGTGGTTTGAAATCAAAGAAGGAACAGAACCAAACTGCACAAAAACACGTATCCTGGAGTTTAGAAGAGCAGACTTTGGAAAAATGGGGACATGCTTGAAAGAGGCACTAATGGGAATAGGGAGGGAATCAGGGATGGAGGAACAGTGGGCAATATTTAAAACAGGGATAACAAGAGTAACAGAAGTATGCATTAAGCAGGTTAGCAAGGGGAAAAGGAAGAGGATGCCATTATGGTTTTCCAAGGAGGTAGCGGAGGAAGTGAAAGCCAAAAAGATCACATTCAGGCAATACAAAAAGACACAGGCAGAAGGGATTAGGGAGAAGTACCAGAAGAAGCAAAGGGAGGCATAGAGGTCAGTAAGGGAATCCAAAGCTTAGACAGAAGAGCGCATGGCCAAATCAGTGGGTAGAAGGGACAAAACCTTTTACAGGTACATAAGTGAAAAAAGAAGGGCAAAGGGAGGGATAATAAGACTGAAGGGGGAGGACGAAGGCTGCGTGGATGACATACTAAACAGATATTTCTGCTCAGTCTTTACTAAGGAAGAGGAGGGTAATGGGCCTGAAGGCAGTACAAGGGGTAGGAATGGTGCAGAAATGGACACAGGTCCCTTTACACAGGAAAGGGCCCTAAAGGAACTGGAAGAAATAAGAGTCAATAAAGAAATAGGGCCAGATGGGGTGCATCCCAGGGTCCTAAAGGAACTAAGAGAGGTGGTGGCTGAACCTCTGGCAATCCTGTTTAGCCGATCACTGGAAACAGGGGAGGTATCCAAAGACTGGAGGACAGCAGATGTAGTTCCTTTATTCAAAAGCTGGAACAAAGAGAAAGCGGAGAATTACAGACCAGTCAGTCTGACCTTGGTAGTGAGGAAGATCATGGAAGCACTACCGAAGGAGAAACTAGTGGAACATCTGGTTGCCAACGGACTACAGGACCCAAGGCAGCATGGTTTCACCAGAGGGAGGTCATGTCAGACCAACCTCATTGAATTTTTCAACTAGGTGACAAGGGAGGTGGATCAGGGGAGGGCAGTGGACATGGCCTATCTGGACTTCAGCAAGGCCTTTGACACTGTGCCACATAGAAGGCTATTAAACAAACTGGGGAAAATGGGAGTGGGCAGGACAGTAGTACGGTGGGTGGGTAATTGGCTGGGTGGCAGGTCACAGAGGGTGGTGGTAAATGGCTGTCACTCCACAGAGGGACAAGGGAAGAGTGACCAGTGGGGTACCACAGGGATCAGTACTGGGACTGGTCCTATTCAAAATCTTCATCAGTGACATTACGCTGGACCTAGAAGGGAGAATTTCCCTGCTCGCTGTCAACACAAAGCTCTGTAACAGAGTGGACATGCCAGAGAGTGTAGACAGAATGAGGAGGGACCTGTAGAAGCTTGAAGAATGGTCAAGGGTTTGGCAGTTGAAAGTCAATGAAAAGAAGTGCAAGATAATGCATAGGGGGCACAAAAACCCTGGAACAACATATCAGTTGAGGCATGAGGATATAGCATACACCAAGCAGGAAAGGGACCTTGGAGTTATCGTCTCTGCTGACCTCAAAGTAGGGAAACAGTGCAAGAAGGCAACAGGTAAAGCAAAACGAATGCTGGGATGCATAGGCAGGGGCATCACCAGCAGGAAAAGGGAGGTCATAATTCCACCATACAAGACACAAGTGAGGCCCCACCTAGAGTACAGTATACAGTTCTGGAGACCTTACCTACATAAAGACATAGACAGGGTAGAGAACATTCAGAAGAGGGTAACAAAGATGGTACAGGGATTGCATCACAAGTCCTATGAGGACAGGCTGAAGGACCTGAATATGTACTACCTGGAGGAGAGGAGGGAGAGAATACGATAGAGACATACAAGTATCTTGCAGGGAGGAACAGGGTGCAGGAATAAACTATTTTCCAGTGAAAAAGATGAAAGATTTTCCAGGACTGGAGGGCATGAGATGAAGTTGGAGGGAGGGCGATTCAAAGGAAACATGAGGAAGAATTTCTTCACAGAAAGGGTGGTGGACAAGTGGCACACTCTGCCAGAGGAAGTGGTGGGGGCTGAAATAATCAGGTGATTTAAGAATGCACAGGATAGACATAAGGGAATTCTGGAGGTCAGGGGTAAGGGGCAACAGACTTCTTGAAAAACTTAAAAGGAACTTACAAGCTCAAATGGGCAGACTGGGTGGGCCATAGACCCTCATCTGCCGACAGTGTCTATATATCTATATATTCTGAAATTTTTATCATATGGGCAATGTAATATGCAACCTTGAAGTCCATCGTAGCAAAGGCAAAGGCCCTCTTCCCCATAAGGTCTAGCTTTCTGGACTCCTTATCAGGTGAAAGAAAGCTGAGGTGCTTAAGTCTCTTACACCTATCATGGGCAGCAATTATCACCACTGAATCTGCCTATGTTTGCTCTGCAAAGTATGATTTCTATGTGGGAGCCTGGTACAATGTGTCTGCCTTTCTGGGAATGGCAGGAATCAAATTCTGCCTGTACCAGTCAGCCATGGTGTAATCCTCAAAGGCCACTGTTAGGGGAGGAATGACCAGGAGTGTTAAATCTGGCAATTCCAAGTAGTCAGTCAGATTTCTCCTAGTAACATCCTCTTCCTCGGCATCAAACCCCATAGCAGTTTGTAACTGCTGCATCACTGATATGAAAGAGGGGTTAACAGGGGGGGACCTCAGGGAATATTTGGTGGAGTCCTCACTCCATGAGGAAACAGTAGAGGTAGAGTGTGGGGGGTTACCAGCCCCCTCTCCCTCATCCTCACAGGAGCAAAGATCAGGATGATATTCGTCCTCATTGCCTGGTTATGAAATGGAAACTGATAGCATCAAAAATCAAGGATGAACAGGGTGTGATGCAAGGTGGGACAAATCAGGTAGTGAGGTGGCCAATGGCCACTAAAATAACTGCTTTAGCCACCAGATGTTGAAAGTTTCTGGCCAACTGGCTACCTGCCCACAGAGTGATTTATTGAGCCATTAGAAATGATGACCACTAAAAATGTTGATTTGGTGACCAGATTTTCAAACCTAGTGGCCAAACTGACCACTGTCTCACAAACTGATTTGTCCCACACTGGTGTGATGCCAAGGAAGGTGGCACAACAGCAGGCCTAGTTGGCCCTGGGGTTGCCAGCCTCAAGGGAGGGGCAAGGTGGTGCATGAACTCCCATAAGGAATATATCATGGCCAAGACATTGATAGTGACTGATGATAGAGTGCTGAGTGTGTGGACTGGGGAGCCTGGGGTCCTAGCACTAGCAGTATGACCTGCAGCACCAACGAGAGAGGCCAAGGCCCCGATGTTGACATGGTGGCCTGGTTGGACAACAGGGAAAGCTGAATCCCTGACATCGAAGTACAGGCTAATGTAAAGGCAGAGGACGTTGCTGGGGGAGGTTGGACCCCCTATGATGATGTACCAGCACCAGTCAAAGCAGAACTAGTGAAGCTCCCTGGCTGTTGGCCCATGGAGAAGAGGGGCCAGAGCAGCCGGGGCTGGAAAGGCGTAGGTGTGAGAAGGCCCAATGCCGAGAAGTCACCACCAGCTAAGATTAAGACTGGTGGAAAGCACTGCCAGAGCCCAGCCTGTAGAGGACAGGGTGTGGATGACAGAGGGGGTGCCAGCAGAGCAGACGACAACCCTGCCACAGCTGATGCCTGAAGCAGCAACCACAAGTGAGTCAGGGAGGATCTACCATTGCTCTAGTCCTTGTCCTGGTGCTTTTGTTTCCCATATGACTCGTCCCAGGCTTAGAGGAGTGGGAGCTGATGGACGTGGCCAGGGAGGAGCTTCTGGTCTGGAGCTCCTTCCCCATTCGGGTGAACTTCTTTTATAGCAGGAAGTTTTCTAGGGCCTTCTGGTGGCACCACTTAGTAGCTTGGTTGAATCCGCAGCAGACTTTGCAAGCCTTAACATTATGGTCTGTGTCCCTGTGATCACCCTTATTGAAGAGTTTCTAACCACACCTGCAGCAGCAAAAGAGTTTTTTAGGGTTGGTTGGCATAAACAAACAAAAAAAAAAAATCACTTTAAATAAAGTGATTACAAAAACTAGGGCAAGAAAAGGAAAGAGAATCGAGAGATAAAAAATTGGCTGTCGAGTGAAACAGCGGTGTGTCCGTGGAATCTGATGTGTGATTGTCGACAACAGGAAAAGAACTGAGGGCATGAGACCACCCACGTTTATATAGGAGGGATGTTGCCAGCATATGACATCATTGTAGGCATCTGCCTCCGTGTGGTACTAGTGCCTGGCGGCTATAATTCCATAGGTGCAGTCTGATGCAAGAGATACCCTCGACGAGGATCAAGAATATAAATGGTACTTACCTATTGGGATGGGTCACTGGTGGCTATCCTAACTGGATGATGGTGTCTTGATTTCTGTGGTACATCTGGCGATCTTGGATCCAATGTTGGTTGGGTCATCCACCTTGCTGACCCTCCTTGAGGGATTAGTAGCTTGAGACTGGTAAGTCTAGTGGAGTGCCCATGGTTGTGGCCTGAAAGATCTGGGATAGCCCTGCTGGACAGAGTTGGCAGGGGTCATTGTTTATTTTGTTGTTGTTTCTTTTTTTGTCCCCTCTCCCCCACTGTATGGCCTGGTTAAAGTCCTCCCTTCCCAAATGCAGTGAGAGAGGCCGGAGTCCAGAACAGCATGAAACCATTTTTTGTCACTTTTCTGTTGCCTGCCATTTTGGTCCTTTGTGGGGGGCAGCACAGATAGAGTGACACAGAGCCATGTTGCTTTGATGGTATCAACTGAGCAGAGAAGGCAAAGCTATGTAGAGTGGCAGGTTGGCTGCCTGTATTGGTGATTGCTTCCCTGCTTAGCCGGATGTTTCCACTGTGTAATCAAAAGCAGGAAAGTCAGCATTAACTTTCTTTAAGATGGAAGGAGTTGGAATGTTTTTTGGGATGGGCATTTGGCCCACCAGAGTCTCCTCCCCCTCACCACCACTGAATGCTTCCTATTGCGACACCAGCAGGGCAGGTAGCACTGGTAGTCATGGGTCTGTGGAGTTCAGGGAGAGCATCACAGGATAGGCAGTGTTGCTAGGCCCAGGGCCCAGACAGCTCATTTTTTTTTTCCAATAAATAAAATAACTAGACCAGGGGATGTGGTAGGAAAACAGGAATGCCAACACATACACAAACAGCCTGCTGTGAAGGCAACAAAGTCAACTGGGGCACACAGGAAAAGAGCTGGAACAGCATGGCTACTGCTATTTGTCTGTCCTCCCCCATCATATTTTATTTCTCTGATCATCTGTTTTCTTTTTTTTTCATCCTCCAGATTTTCTTCTTTATTTTATTTGGTACCTTCTGCTCCTCTAAAACTCCTGCCTTCTTATTTCTTATCTTAAATCTAATTTTTTTCATTTTTACAGGTCTGACTGGATGTCACCACAACCACAACCAATATTAAATGAGAATCATTTTATGAATACCTATCCTCTAATTGCCTGTATTTTATAGAGCTATGATTGCTTTGTGAACAATTTCATTATTTTGATTTTAGGTCTCTCTTCCAGGATCAGGAACAGAGCTATGTAGAAAACAAAATTCCACTGATGGAATGCCTGTGAAATTACCATTCCGATTATGTGGAATTTTGCAGAATTTGCATGAATATTGCTCAGAATTTTGCCACATTTTAAATGTCACTTATTTGGTATAGTTTTCAAAGTATGCATCCAAATGATATCACATTTGGCAGGCAAACAGGTACTAATGGTTTTTATAAGTATACAAAGTTTCAGAGTCCTAGATTGAAAGGGGTCTGAGGTATGGATGGCCAAACATGTAATCAAAATGTAATTTTCAGTTATTTCCTCTGATTTGCAAAATGTCTTAGCCAAAGTTTTCCACGTTTTCAGGATACAGATAAATGTGCAACCAATGGTGCCTGAGTTTTATAAATATAAAAATATTCATGCACTTTCCCACAAAAAATAAAATGACAAACTTTGAGCACCTATAATTTTGAGACAATGTGTCCTAATAGCAAGATATCTGGAACACCATTAGAGCACCTGTCAGCAGTAATCATACCAAATGTCAAATCTCCAGCTCAACAGACAGCTGAGTTATGACCAAATTAATACATTTTAAAGATTCCATGAAATTCTGACAAAATTCTGCAGAATTTTGTGGAATTGTCAGAATTCCACAAATTCACAATTCTTTTTCATTCCACACAGCTCTTATCAGGAATCCAACAGAATATCCCACTCATTGGGAGGCAAGCCTTAATGATTTGACTTTTATGTTAGTTAAGAGACAGACAGGAAAACATCTGGGCTACTGGAACCCTGCTGTGTGAATTTTTTAAAGGCCCATTTGGACTTGTGGAGGAAGGGCACATGAAAGGCCAGCAGTGAGTCTTGTCAGTCTCCCAGGAGTGACAACCGTGCTTGGGGGTGAGGCACTGGGAGGGACTGCCATTTTATACGCTTGACCCTTTCCAAAGCCTACAGTACCCCCCCCATTAGAATGTAGGCAGCCACTTAAGGTAGAAGCCCCCTGATTAAAAAGCGTATTCATCCAAAATCTGCACCAGACCACAGGAGTGGCAACAGCCAGACTTTTGGAAGCCACTCAGCGGGGCCAAGGGAGGCATCTTTTCTGCACTGAACAGCTGATGGAATGGTGGTGGGCCCCCCAAGCAGATCAGCATGTGGCCATGTGAGCAGATAAGCAGTGCTCTGGCAAATGTCCTTAGCCACAATGGTGCTGCACTTTAGCTAAATTTTGCTGCCTCTGCCATGTGCTAGAAAAAGTGCTGTAAAAAGCAAAGTTCTGTCCACATGCAGTGAGACTACACATGTAGTGAGAGTGATCTGGCAGAGAATTTGGTAGCTACACTTGATTTTATCACCTAGGTTGCTTGATATCTGGGGGAGGTACTGCCTATGAAAAGCAGGAAGTACAGTGGGAGTTGCAGTTCGGGAGGACTCTCTATTGAACTACAGGACTGAAACAGAGCATTTAAATTTGAACTGTACTACTGTTTGTACACTTACTCCATACTAGTAGGTAGGAAGGAGGGCTACATACTTATTTTTACTTTTTTTTAGGGTTTTGAAGCAGCACTAGCTTCTGTGGGGTCACATGACCTGGGAGATCACTTACAGGTCACGTCTGATATAAACACAAGCCCTGAGCGAGCGGGGCGAGCTCGAGTGGGGAGAGCATGCATTCACTGTGTGCGGAGACACAGGCAGAGACATGCGCATCACCAGCACATGTCTAGAGTGGAAGGGGTGGATAGGGGCACAAAAATACACATCCTGGGTAAGTAATAGTTAGCTTTATTTGCTTAGAAGCCATAGTAAGAATATCTGTTCCATTTTGTTGCTGCTGTACAGCTTAGTACTATACATTACGTAAGATGAATATTAATGAAGGATTCGTCACTTTAAGCACAGGATAAGTAGCTATGTAGTGAACCCTCTGTAATAGTTTTTCTATCTCTAAGAATAAAGGTCAAGATGGCATAAAATGCAAACAATGCTTGGAAACTGACTCTCTGAGAACACAGATCTGTAAACCTGAATCTCAGTTAAAAGCACTGTTATCAAAACCATCCAAAGACATTAAACATGCATATGCCCAAACATGTAATCTAGAATGTGTACTCCAACCTGACAATCCTACAGACCACTCATTAAAAAGGGATAGGGATCACGACAGTGAGGATGATTCAGGCTGGTCTTCTATTATTAAAAAAAAGCACTTTAAAGTGGGGAAGGAGAGCTATGAATTTTACTATTCTGCTTAAAAACAGATTTGAAATACTGAACAATACGGATCAGGACACCAACTCGTGCTGAAGAAGGTTGTTTGGATTGGTCAAACAATTCAGAACCCTTCTCCTCAACAACGAAGGACAATGTTAGTTACCCACAATGGGCCCAAATTTTAACAACTGGCCACAACGAGGAACCTCCTATCAACCAGCAAAGGTGGGGTGAAGCCTATCATCCCAAACAATTTCAATGATTTAGTTACATTAGAACACCAGACAGGAGCTGATACTGCAGCAGAGCCCATAGCCCACCAACACAACAGTGCAATCTCTTCATTAAATGCCCAAGGCAGGTAATAGCTCTGGGAGATTCAATTCTGAAGTATACAGATGGACCTTTATGTCATGATGACAAGGCCAATCAGACTTATTCTAATTTTAGAGGGCCAAAATAAAGGATACAGTAGAGCCCACTTATAAGAACATCCCTTTTGCCAAGGAAAAATGTTCTTAAAAGCAGGCTTCAATTAATTTCAATTATACCGTTAACCACTAGGTGGCGTCAACCCCCTGCTGGATAGAAAAAGCGACGTACATGATGTTTAGGCAGAAATACATTTTCTGTGTTAAAAAATGTGCAGTAAATCAATCAGATTACACAAATACAGTACTGTCTATCTTTTAAAACACAATGAACCAGATGATTAAATTTAATGTTCAATCAGTTTGTAAAAACCACAACACAGCACACATTGAAAAGGACCAAACTCAATGTGGCAAAAATCAACAGAGTACACTATAGGTTTAAAAGTTCACTACCGTGCATGATTTAGCCTCCCAAACAGGAGCCCCGGAGCACTCAAGTCCATCGTCTCAACAGTGTGAATTTTTGGGGTGAGTGTTAACGCGGTATTCTTGTGTTTCTCCATACCAGCAGCTTACTTAGGGTAATGCCTTATGTAACACTAGGACTACACCAGGTTTTTAAAAGGGAAAAGGGAATAAAGCTAGCCACGGGGGAATGTCATCTAAATTGCCTTAATCGCCTTTTATCGCTCCTTGTAGTGTTCCTCAATGGCAATCTGGTTAACCTGTAGAAAACTAAAAGGGGGAGTCATTATAGGTGTAAGATAAGTCAGGCTACCCACGGAGGAATAATGGTTAACAATAGAAGAGGTTGCCATTGAGGAGTCTAACAGTTAATTAGCAGGTAAAGATCAAAGCAGGCACACACATAGAAGCACTACTGCTGTTACAGCGCTAATGAGCCGTGACTGGAAAGTGTGATTACCATCAATACCTGCTCTGAGTGTGGAAAAACATGTCTCAGACAGCCAAATTACAATGAAACACTACAAAAAAGTGTGACTATAACCGATCTTGCTGTTCCTATAAACGGGCTTTCGTCCCGTTGAAAATAATGGAGCAAGATCGATACATGGGCAAAATGTGATTATACCCGGGATGTTCTTATATCCGATGTGCTTATATGTGGGCTCTACTGTATAGAGAACATGGCTAAGAACATCCTAAAAACTGCTGGCCCCAATACCCTGGTAATGGTACATGTAGGAACACATAATATCAATTCCTCCACTACTGATGATATAAAGGAGGATTGTCTCTCTGGTCAATACACTGAAAGACTTTGGGGATAAAATTTGTATATCAGAAATTCTTCCTGTCCCTAGGGCAAGTAGAACAATAAAGGCAAAGATAAAGACAATAAACGAGTGGTTAAGGAAATGAACCTTAAAAGAATCTTTATCTTGTCTAACTGATTGGGACCAGTTCTCTGAAAAGCACAGGCTATACTGCTGGGATGGGCTACACCTGATTAAAAGGGGCAATATTTTACTGGGTAGAACTATGCCTTAAGGATATAAATACAGGTTACTCACCTGTGACAGGAGTTCTAGGAATGGTATATGTTGTTCATCCACACTTAATGGCAGGTTCCTTGCCGCTTTAAATCTTGCTGGAAGGTCTTCAAGCTGACTCCTCCCACCCACCCAGGTGGTAAAACTCTTGGCTCCACCCCATGACGCCAGATCTAGCCCGCTGGAAACCAGGTTGTGCGTCGAAGCCGGGGAGGTCAGGTGGGTCGTGTGGATGAACAACATATACCATTCCTAGAACTCCTGTTACAGGTGAGTAACCTGTATTTCTAGGGACATGGATATGTTGTTCAATCCACACTTATTGGCAGACTCTTAGCAGTTCTCTGGGAGGAGGGAGGCAAGGCGCACACCCCCGATACTTACTTGGGAAATAGAGACTGGAGAACCAAGGCCCCAAAACCAGCATCCCGGCGTGACTCAAGGTCGATGTGGTAGTGGGTAGTAAAGGTATGTGCTGACTTCCAGGTAACAGCCCTGCAGATATCCTGGATAGGGACATCCCTGGAAGCAGCTACCGATGCAGCGGTATGGCGGGTAGAATGAGCTCTTATCCCTCTGGGAGGCTCCATGCCCGCCAACCTATAGCAGAGCTCTATGCAGGAGGTGACCCACCTGCCTATCGTCCGCTTGGCTGCAGGTTTGCCAGGTGCGGCTTCAGCGTAGGTGACAAACAGCTGGCGAACCTCTCCCCGAACTTCAGCCGTCCACTCCTTGTAATAAGCGAGCGCTCTTCTAGGGTCCAGAGTATGGAGCCTATATTCAGCCTCCGAGGTGTGATTGGGGTAGAACACCAGCAGAGTCAACACCTGGTTGAGGTGAAACTCCGACACCACCTTTGGAAGGAATTTCGGGTGGGGGCGCAGGACAACCTTGTCCCTGTGGAAGACCAGATAAGGAGACTCGATGGAAGGCACCTGGAGCTCTCCCATCCTTCTGGCTGAAGTGACAGCCACCAAGAAGGCGGTCTTCCATGACAGGTGGGAAATATCGCACCTGCGCATCGGTTCGAATGGCTTGCCCATGAGCTTGGCCAATACCAGCAGTAGATCCCACGGAGGTGGAGGTTCTCGCACCAGAGGGGAAATGTGGTCAAGACCTTTGAAAAAGTGCCCAACCACCTTCTCCTGCGCCACCGACTGCTTCCTGGCCTGCGCCTGGTAAGCAGAGATGGCTGCCAGGTGCACCTTAAGGGTCGGCGACCGAAGCCCTTGCTGAGAAGGGACCACAGGTAGTCCAGGATGCTTGCCAAGGAGCAGGAGGAAGGGTCCAGGCCCTTGCCCTGACACCAAATGGAAATCTCTTCCATTTGAAGGCGTAGCATTTTCTGGTCGACTCCTTACGGGACGCCTCAACGATGTTGAGGACCTCGTCGGAAAGACCCAAGGCCTGGAACTCTAGCCGCTCAGGAACCAGGCCGTCAGGTGCAGGGATTGAAGGTCCGGATGGAATACCTTCCCCTGGTTGACTGAGATCAGGTCCGGGTGAGTTGGAAGCCGCCTCGGAAGCCTGAAGCTGAGGCTGAGGAGATCTGGATACCAGAACTGGCAGGGCCAGTCTGGGGCTACCAGAATCACCTGCGCCTTGTCCCTCTTCGCCTTGAGAAGCACCTTGTGGATCAAGGGAAATGGGGGAAAGGCGTAGAAGAGGCCGGGGATCCACAGCCTCGAGAAGGCATCCCTGTGCAGCGAGCCCTGCTGAGGGGGGCAGGCATGGAACAGACTCAGCTTCACATTCTCCCTGGAGGCAAACAGGTCCACCTGAGGCATGCCCCAGTGGGAGAAGAGATCTTGTACTACCTCTGGCAGGAGAGACCACTCGTGAGACGCAACCCCTATCCAGCTTAGAGCATCGGCCAGGGTGTTGGAGGCTCCTGCCACATGAATGGCTAGGAGATCTGCCTCCAGGCTGCGCACGAGGGACCATATGTGGAGAGCTTCCTTGCATAACGGCATGGAGCGCGTCCCGCCCTGGCGGTTCAGATAGTACATGGTCGTGGTGTTGTCCGTCTGGACCTGAACCACTTGACCCCGTAGAAACGGAGCAAAGGCGGTGAGAGCTAGGTGGACCACTCAGAGCTCCAGCAGGTTGATACGGCATCGGGACTCCCGAGGAGACCAGAGGCCGTGCGCTCTGTGCTCCCCCAGATGGGCACCTCAACCCATCAGAGATGCATCGGTCGATGGAGAGACCGTCGACTCGGGGAGGACAAATCGGATGCCCTCCTGCAGATGTGCCGGAACTGTCCACCACTGGAGAGCGTTCCACATCTCCTGGGTCACTGTCACTGGCTGGTCCAACAGAGCACAGCATTGTGACCACTGGCTGGCCAGTCCCCATTGAAGGGGACACATAAACCAACGGGCCCAACGGACCACGCTGGTGCAGGCCGCCATGAGGCCCAGGAGGCGCAGGAAGTCCCGGGCAGGGCGCGATTGCCCAACCAGAAATGATTGGGCAAAGGAGGAAAGAACCTCAGCCCTGTCCGCTGGGAGCTGAGCTCTGGCTCGCAGAGAGTCGAGCTCTGCCCCGATGAAGATTATCACCTGCTTCGGCACGAGTTCTGACTTGGCCTCGTTGATGAGGAGGCCAAACTGAGAGCAAACCTGGAGGGCCAGATCTCTGGACCGCTCTGCCTCCGCTCTGGAGGGGGCTGCAATCAGCCAGTCATCTAGGTAGGGGTACACCCGGACCCTTCGGCGCTGCATGAATGCTGTCACCACTGCCATGCATTTGGTGAAGACCCTGGGAGCTAGGGAAAGGCCGAAGAGCATGGCCCGGAACTCGTAAAGGGATTCCTCCGCTCTGAAGCGGAGGAATCTCTGATGAAACAGACGGATTAGGACATGAAAGAATGCATCCTAGAAGTCCAGGGACCCGAACCACACACCTCTTTCCAAGGATGGGATTATCTGAGCCAGAGTGACCATCCTGAAGGTCCGAGACCTTAGCAACCTGTTCAGGTTGTGCAGGGCGAGAATGGGGCGCCAGCCGCCCCGTCTGTTTTGGGACCAGGAAGAACCTGGACACAAACCCCGGGTCTGGAGGAGGATCCACCACCTTCCTGATCACCTCTTTTTCAAGGAGTAGGGCAATATCGGCTCGGCGGGCTGACAGCGAGGCTGCGGACCCCGTGGCCCCCGTGGCGGCTCAAAGGTGGAGCCTGCTCGAACTCCAGAGGCAGGCCATTTCCTACCACCTCCAACACCCAGCGGTCTGTGGTGATAGTGGACCAGGCGGAAAGACAGTGGCGGAGCCGTCCCCCCACGGGGGTAACCCAGGGTGAAGTGACGAGGCTGGGGGCAACACCCCTCAACCCGTCACTGGGCAGGCTTGGAGGAGGAACCGGCCGAGGAACCTCCTGGGCCTTTAACTCCTTGCTTCCTATTGGAGGAAGCTGCCAGCTTGGGTTTGGGACGTCAAGCGCGAGCTGGCTGGCCCTGTGTTGGTGCTGTTGGGCCGGTCGAGATGCAGGGGCCAAAGAACGAAAGGACTTCTGCTGTAGCTGACGGCGGCCTTTGTCCCTCTGGGCGGAGGTGACCGAGTCCAGGGTGGCATTGGACTTTTCGATCCGCTGGAGGTGACCTTCCACTCCAGGGCCAAAGAGGTCAGTCCCCAAGAAGGGGACGTCCACCAACTGGTGCTGGGTATCCGCCGTGAAGGTGGATATCCTCAGCCACGTCCTGCGGTGCATGGCCACCGTGGCTGCTACTGACCTGGCACAGGAATCACCTATGTCCAAATCAGTCTGAAGCTGCTGCTTCGCCACCACTCTACCCTGGTCCCGCACCTGGTGGACCGTGGTCTGCAGGTCAGTTGGGAGATGAGGGACAACCTCATCCAGGGAGCCCAAGAGGGCGTAGGAGAAGTGTGCCATCAGCACGGCCGAGCTGGCCTGTCAGAGGCCGAGGGAGGATGCAGCATACACCTAGCGCCTGGCAAAGTCCAGCTTTTTGGACTCTTTGTCGGGGGGCTTATCCCCGTCCCGAGCATTACTGGAACACCGGAAAATGTTATTGGTGACTAACCCCTCGGCAGAGGGGTGCTCCGAGAAACTGGGCAAAGAGCCGGTAGGGACCGCATACTTCCTGGCCATCCTGGCCGAGGGCGCAGGACAGGAAGCAGGCCGCTGCCAGAGCTCCAAGACTGGGCCGACAATGGCCTCAGCCACCGGAAAGGCCTCCGTGGGGGAATGCCCTCGGTCCAGTATCTCCGTCAGAGGATACTTGGCCCATTTGGACACGGGCTCGAGCTGTATCCCGGTGGACTCCGAGATGGGATGAAGCAGACCCAAAAAGGACGATGGGCTATCGTCCAAAGACTGGTCCCCGGAGGACTCCAGGTCGACCTGCCTGGAGAATAGGGAGGAGTCATCGTCGTATTCCGAAGAGTCTGCGAAGAGCTGCCTTGGCCCTGAGCCACCCTCTACCTGCCGAGGACGGTAGGGAGTGAGGTTGACCGACAACCAGTGGGGCAGGCCGTGACCCGACTGAGAATCCTTGGTCGGTGCCCCAGACTTCGGGCTGTGGAGGCGGAGGTTCCACCACAATCGGTGGAGCAGCTGGTTTTGGCCGAGCAACTGGCCCTGGAGCGGGCAACTCGACTGGGGCGAGTGGTTGCTTCGGTCGTTCGGGCAACAGCCACTTGATGGCCAGGGTCTGGACCGGAGTCCGCTTAGACCCAGACAACAGCAACTGCTGCCACATAAGCTCCTCATAGCGTTGACGTAATTTACACCGAAGCCTGCCCTCATTCGAGGAAGAGAACGAGGAGGAGCGGTGTCGCCGCTTACTTCGGTATCGAGACCGAGACCAACGATGTCGGCGGGAACGGCTTGACCGAGAAGAAGTCTGAGACCGAGACCCTTGGGGGGACTGAGGGCGGGTCTGGGAAGGGGCAGGGGACACCCGCTCTTCCCTTGGCTCAGGAACTTTAACCGGGGACTGCAGCCCCGAAGGCACAGGCAAATCCTCGGTCTCCACCGGGGGAACCCCGTGAAGGACGGTTGTCAGCTTCACCAGTCGACAGCCTGTCTAACAGATCGAGAAAAATCTTGACTGCATCGACGGGAGTCTTGGCAGGCTGGCCTGACAGGGACACCATGAAGCCAGCGGCCTGAGCCGCAACTTCGATCGAAGTCGACGGTTGGCTGTCTGGGGAAGGAGACCTCTCCCGCTCCCACGAACGCAGATGGTGGGACTTACCCTTCGACTCCTTCTTCTTGGGCCAAGAAGAATGTCCCAATGGCCCCTCTCCCTTCGTGGAAAGGGACTGACAAAGCTCCTTGAACGAAGCCATGTGCGAGAACTCAGAGAGTGGGATAAATGCCGTGGCCGAGGAGGAGGAAGATGCAGCCTGGCCGCCTCCTCCTCGAGGCGATCATCTCTTCGAGCTGCTCAGCCGAGCCAGCCCTTGTGAGACACCGCCCAGCGAGCCTCTTTAGTTTTACGAGAAAATGCTTCTCGGGGCACCCGGCTTCAATCGGGCAGCGCGATTATCCAGGAAGTTGGCCAAGAAAGAGTGGCACAACTCGCAGGCCTGTGGGTCGTGATCTAGGCCAAGGCAGTAGATGCACATGGAGTGCGGATCCATCCTAGACATTTTCTGCCCGCAAGGGCACCTCCAAAAGCCGGGAATAGATTTGTCCATCGCAGCCGTGAGGGAAGATGAAGACCAAAGTTTAGAAAACTTCAAAACCAATTTTGGATGAACCAAAGAGTTAGGATCCAGTCTAAAATGCAGAGTGCTAAGGAGGGAACCTAAGCTTCCAAGCGGTAAGGAAGATCTGGCATCATGGGGCGGAGCCGAGAGTTTTACCACCCGGGTGGGTGGGAGGAGCCAGCTTGAAGACCTTCCGGCAAGATTTAAAGTGGCAAGGAACCTGCCAATAAGTGTGGATTGAACAACATATCCATGTCCCTAGAAATAACCATTTAAACTAATAAGACAGGGTTAAGTGTGATTCTCTTTTACCCTCATCAGTCCATAGAAATTTAAAAAAAGTTCTAAAAGTTTATCGCATGAATGCCAAAAGCCTAAACCTGGTAAAGAGTGGGGAGTTACAATCTATCATACACCAGCATGAACTAGGCATTACAGCCATCTGTGAAACATGGTGGGATAGCACTTCTGATTGGTATAATAACATCCCTGATTTCTCTTTATATAAAAGAAATAGGCATAACAAACAGGGTGGAGGAGTTTGCATGTATGTCAAACATTCCTTGGAGTCAGCAGAACATGCACTTAATTCAGATTTGGTAGAAGGGATATATGTGCATGTTAAAACTCAAAATGGCAAAAATTTCATCACGGGAACATTTTATAGACCATCTTCCACAGATAAAATATATGATCAGGAATCGTGTTCTGTCATTACCAATTTGGCTGAAAATGATAATTTGGTCATGATGGGCAACTTAACCTGCCAGGCATACAGTGGGTCTTGCTTAGGGCATCAACGAATACTGAAACTATAGTACTGGATGCTATTGTAGAAGCACGGCTGGACCAATTGATTTTAACAACAACAAGGGGGAATAACATACTTGATATTGTTTTTTTTTTTTCAAATATCTCCATGGAATTAACAAATGTAACCATTTCAATGCCACTGTCAACTAGTGATCACAACAGCATTATGTTCTGTATTAATAAGCAACAGCAACATTCATATGTCCCTCAATATAATAAAGGCAACTACAACAATATCAGAGGTGTCCCGAATGTCAAGAGATTGGAAATATGTGTCGAAATACAAAATACAAACTAATGCTGGGAAACAAATAAAATAGTTATTAACAATATGGAGGAATCTTTTCTCCCAAAAAAGAAAATTACAAACTCAAAGGGAAAGATTCCACAGTGGTTAACAAGGACAGTTCAAAAACAAATAGGAACTAAAGAAAGAGCATTTATTAAATATAAAAGGGCGCCTAATGAACTTAACAAGCAAGTTTATAATTCAGAACTAAAAAAAACTAAAAAGGTAATAAGGCATGAAAGGAATAAGGTTGAATTAAAACTAACAGTGAACAAAACCCCTAAGGCATTTTTTGCATATATTAGAAATTCACACTTTCAACATAATAAGATAAGACCTTTAGTTGATAACAACAACAAATAAATAAATTATCCCTCCAACATCACACATGTGTTTAATTCCTTCTTCAGCACTGTTTTTTCCAAAGCAGATGAAATTTTAGGCCAAATTGCTACTGATAACGACAGTTATCTACCAACAACCAAAGAGGAAGTAAATACAGTTTTGAAGGAATTAAAAGACATATCATCTCCAGGCCCTGACTTTATCAACAGTAAATTTTTGAAAGAACAGCTGATGCACTTACCACTCCCCTCACTATTTTATTTAATAAATTCTTCAGTTCTAGGGAAATACCACTGGACTGGAGGAGAGCCACCGTTGTCCCATTTATAAAAAGGGAAACAAAAACATGTCTTGCAGTTATAGACCTAGAAGCCTAACTTTCATCATTTGCAAATGCTTGGAAATGATACTAAAAGCAAGGCTGGAAAAATAATTATGTGACAAAAAGCTGGTTGACACAACTCAACAAGGTTTTGTCAAGGAGAAATCTTGCACCACCAACCTGATTTTATTCTATGATGGTATTAGTAATAGTTTGGATACAGAAATCCCAGTGGATGTGGTTCTTCTGGATTTCTGGAAGGTGTCTGACAAGGTTTCACATGCACAACTTGTTTCCAAAATGGCTGTTAGGATTAAATCATTTTATAGCTAGAATGGTCTCAGGGTAGCTGGCAAATAGATCACAACAGGTGTGATATCATGCTCACTGTCTAACAAGATTGCGGTGACAAGCGGGGTCCCCCAAGAATCTGTATTGGGCCCTGTCTTGTTTAGAATTTTTATAAGGGATTTAGGTGAGGGATTGGGATGTAAGGTGACCACATTTCCTGATGACACCAAGGTCTGCTTGGAAGTTGATACCATCCCCAAAATAGATTTATTTCAACAAGATCTTGCAAATATATCAATGGGCTAAGACTAATAAAATGGAATATGGACAAATGCTATGTTGTGCACTTCAGAAAGAAGAACCCAAATACCATGTACTGTATATACTTGGTACAGTCATGATTAAAACAAATGAATCCAAAAGTGACTTAGGAATAATTATAAACAAAGACTTCATGCATGTAGACTAGTGCAGAAAGGTAACCCTCAGAGCAAATATAATTTTGAAATCAGTCCAAAAAGCATTTGTCAATAGAAGCAGAGCATGTATTCTCCCTCTTTCTACAATGTATGTTAGGCTCCATGTGGATTATGCTGCTTCCTTTTGGGTTCCTTATTTAACTAAGGATATCACGCTAGTGGAATCAGTACAAAGAAAAGCTACAAAATTGCTATAGCTTTTAAGACACTCTCCTACCCCCAAAGGCTGAATACACTAAATCTTTACAACCTTGAGACTTGTAGGATCATACGGAACATAAGTATGCTATTTAACATACTAAAAGACCCAAAACTCAAAAGGAATTGTAACACAGAATGGTTAGATAAACCCGATGGCCTTAGATGTCATAGTAAACAGCTGAAGGTGCCTAAAATAAGAATCAATAAAAGAGATAATTATTTTCACCATTAGGCTTACCAAGCTGTGGAATGCATTACCACTTTATCTAGTAAATATAAATTAATTTGGGCAATTGAAAAAAGTCCTGGGTAGGTATTTACTTGACAATAGGAAATAATATACATCCAGCAAGTGCAGGGAAGGTGGTCTCAATGGGCTTTTGTCTTCTCCCACCTTTTTCAACTGAGTAATACTGAGTAAAATGGGCAGTTTAACCATTTTTTATTGTTCTTAGCAAGTGTGCATGCCATAAAGATACAGTCACTTGATGTACTGGGTGTATGGGAATGGCACTGATGGTCTCAGAGAATCAAGGGATACGAGCAATTGAGGAGCAGTGTCATGAGATAGTTCTGATCAGCTAGATAAGGGGCTGAATCTCCAAGCTGGCATGTGATGATCTTGGTTGGTGATCATAAGGCTGAATTACTATTCAGTTTGGTTCCATCCATACAAACACCTTTTCTTTTTTTATCTTTGCAAATTAAACTCTTCTTATCATGTTCGGCTCCCCCTTTTAAAGGCTACCTTACCACCACACTAGCTGCACCAAGGAATGACATACCCTGCTGACATCATCAAGGAGCAGCACATTATCATTTAACAGTGCACTTTACTAGCAGCATCACACAGCAGTGTACCAGACCTGCAGCAACAAAGAGCAGTGTGTCCCACTGGCAGTGTCACAGAGTCACAATCCCACTGACAGTATTTGGCAGTAGCCTACCACATACATACACCTTTCTATTCTAATGTGAAAAGGAATAACATCTTTTTACTTTCCCTTCCTTGAGTCCCATGTTTTTTTTTCCTTTCCTCATCCTTTTTGTCCTGCCCCCCCTTTCATCTTCCACCCCCTCCATTTTTTCTCTTTATTCCCCATTTTTATCTTTCCTTCCTTGGCATTAACAGATCTTTTAAACAGAATGAGTACTCTTTTGACTTAATATATATTTAGACAAAATTGAATGTCAGCAATGTAGACTTTGTAACAGATTATAGTGATTAGTTAGGATCTATTGTATTCACATTTTGGATACTTAGCACAGAATAAGCTAACACTACTGTTACCTTATTAGAGAATAGATTTAGTACATATTTTGCCTTTTTGTATTGTCTTGTACATAAGCACTTTTTGGACTTCATTGCTTGGTATAGTAACAGTTTTGCAAATGTGAATACTAATTACATATTTGGTATTATTTTCAAATGCCAGTGTTTAACAAGCCATGCAGAGACAAGCACCAACCTGATGAGTTTGTGAGGTGCTACATATGTGTGTTTGTTCTGCAGTGACAGTGTCGTTCAACATTTGGTGAGATTTTTAAATAAAAATACACCTTTAGACTCTCACCAAGCTTGTGTGCATGCTGTTTTTCCTTGTTTTCAAAGAAAGGAATACCAGCAGCAGAATATAGTTATAAGTAACTGTGTTAGAATTTGTATAATCTCATTTGCATAATTCACTGTCCTGATGGGTACGGGGGTGAAGGAAGAAGGTAAGGCATCATAGAAACAGAGCTGAACACTAGTCTAAACTTTCATGTTTTATACTTCTTGGAAACTGGGGACCATGGCTGTATGAGTCGACAAGAATACTGTGGGCTCAAATATGTCTGGTATTTCTTATCCCATGCTTGCTACTTAATCTAAAACTGGGAGAAAAACTGATTACAGAAGCTTCCCCTGCTACCCCGATGACCTCAGCTAGTCCCATAGGCACTGATACCTGCTCCATTTAATGGGAAGTCTTTATCTGGCATCCTATTAGCCCCATTCCTGCTTGATATCACTTTTCTAAAACTAGCCCTCTCCTTTACCTAACCCCTTACAAAGCTGGCCCCTTAAATATTGCCACTCCCTTTATCAGCAATCCATGATGAAAACTACAACCCCACCTTTTTCCCTAATCCATCTCCCTTTGACTCCAAATGGCTACTTTTTTAAAGTCCTTCATAGTACTTAACCCCTGGACTGCTGACAAAATTAGAACATACAGGAATTCTTGGCTGATATACAGTATCAGTTTGCCTCACTGCAAGGGTTAAAGCCCCCTGCTGCCTATGTGACAACTCAGAAAAAATTTAATGTTTGCACACAGTTCAACTTATATTTTCATATGTTTCTGTATTCTCACCCTTATTTTGTATTGCTTAGACATTTGTATATTTGCATGAAAACAGTCTCACTACCTGTCTGCTCTGGCTGTTGTCTACACCTGGCATCAAAATTCTGTTTATCACATCACAATCTGTTGTTGTGGCGATAATTATGATGTCATAAACAAGGGATTATGATGCCAGGCACAGACAAGTAGCCAGAGCAGATAAGTACTGTGTTCTTCATGCAACTGTCAACAGTAATAAAGAAAAAGGAGAAAGAACTGTCAAACCTGTATGAAATAGAAGCTGAATTGTGCCCAAAGATTACATTTGTTTTCAAAGCTGCCACAGTGGCATCAAGAGCTCTTTAATGTCCCCAGCCACTATCCATAGTGGTGGTAGGAAGCAGGCTTGTTCTTGATCTTACCTGTCAAGTTGGCCCCCTCTGGTGCCTTAGCTTCTAATTTCACCACAGTACTTCACCATAACTCCTTACTTGTCCAGTTGGTCACCTTCCTCCTCGTCATCAGTGTCAACCTAAGCTGTTAATTTACAGCAGGTATTGATGTGTCTTGGGGGAAATGTGGTCAGTCTAGAATATAATAGAGGACTGGATCTGAGTTCATTGTTGTTTTACATTAGATAAACAAACACTGACCACAGAGAAAGACCCAAGAGACCATCCAGTCTGCCCAGCCATACCAACAGTTGTATACAATGGCCCCAGCAGTCATTCACTGAGCACATCAAAGAGCTCCAGTCTGTTCTTGTATTACAGTCCACCAGTATCCATGAGTGGCATTAGGCAGGTCACGCTCTCCACTCTCCCTGGCACCCTGCAACAACTGCTACTACTGACGGGACAGACTGGGGAGGGGGGTTATGGACTGAACTGCTGGGAAGTGTCTCTTAGTCTATTGGTTCCCACCATCATGATGTGTGGGGAGGACACAATAAATGTAGCTAACTGAGGATGGGGAATTGAGTTAGGGAGAGGGGTTGTCCGACAACAGCATTGAGTATGGGTTAGGGCCACAGGCAAATAGATACATGTCTACAAGTCATTTAAATGACACCTCTTTGAACATGATTTTATGCCAGGAGTAGCGTGTCAGACATTCTGCATGTGGATATTCTACCCTCCCTCAACACTGCCTCCTGGTTTATAACCACCTTTAGTCACACAGGTTAAATGAATGAATAATCTTTATTTGTTTGACTGCAGTAGTCTGTACAATCACACATTTATAAACATTCATTAAACACATTTCATATAACATACATCCCAGTCATATTTATAAACATAATACAATCTGTACATACTGTATTTGTAGGTAGCAAGAAAGGACTCACATATTCCAGTTTCTTCAACTGTCTAAATAGGAGGGAGATCAGGTGGACCAAAATGCCTTAGCTAATCCAGATAAATGTTACCTAGCTGCAAATGGAGTTTAAATTCCATGCCAGGTGGTTCAGGTCTGGCTAAATACACCCAATCCTGTGAAAGTGCAGTCCATAGTCTCAATTACCTATAAGAAGCTAAAGACCGTAGTAGACTGTGGTAGGTAAAAAAAAAAAGGCTGTTTCTCCACATCTATCTCGTGTTATAGAGGAAAATGAAAAATACATTTATGTACAACAGAAGAAGTAGTATAAAAAGACATATCAGACAGCACTATTATATTTTCAAATGCAGCGTGTCCATGATGTATTTTTGGACAGTCACACAGGGTAAAGTGAAGCAGTAAAGGCTGAAGCCTTCCTTCTCTTTATGCCACCCCTCCTCATTCAGATCAAATGATGAAGGTGGGTCTCCTCTGTTGTGGGTGGAAATGATGCCACAGTGCTGTTATGTCGGCTTTAACTCTTTTTCTAATGGTCTTTAACAAGCCAGCCTTTAGGCCATTACCAGGTGACTATTCTGTAAAGAACTCTGTCATAAGCAAATACATACTTCATCCTTGAATTGCCCACAGTAGCTGTTATGTTATCATTGACAATGAGCATTTGCCGAATGGTTCCTTCTCATTTCATCCACAGGTCAAAACATGTCACATGACTGTTGAGTATTTTCTGACACCCACACACCTTAACTGAACTAAAGTTTTTTTTTCAAGAAATAAAAGCCCATTTTATAAGTGGAATAACACATTCCAGGGTGTGTATTGAAAAGGGAGTAATGCATTTCTTGGTTTATTGTGGCACTTGGCTATGCCTCATCTCTAATAACCACCCGAGGCATGCATTATTCTCTTGTAACCTCAGACCCTGTCATGTGTTATCCATTCGTAATCAGCAACTTCATTTTTCAGCCACTGATTAATGCTTATCAAGCATACGTTTTTTAATAAGCTTGTCAAGTACAGAGAACTTTCTTTGACAGAACTTTTTATCCTCCTAGTACCACCTTCCTAGCATTGAGGCTGTTTCTTGGTGACTTCCTAGCCCAAAACACTCTGCCATAAGATCAAGCTTACAAGTATCCCCATGGTACACCCACAGTCCAACAGTGCCAGTAACCAAAAATGAGTTGGCCAAGTGATTTTCACCTTGGTTTCTTCTTTGTTCCTCCCATATGGTACAGGCATAGCAGATGGTGGACTAATACATGCACAGAGTGTCTGTGGGTGGGGGAGTAAGCTCCCTGACTCCCCCATAGTTGTTGCTGTGGTGGTGATACCCAGTGTCAACCCCTGACCCCAGGACACCTCTTTCCTGGTTGCCACAATACTCACAAGCCAAGTATGTGCTCAAAAGGTAGTTTAATTTATTTTTTTATTTATTTAGTGATTTGGAAAATACCTTTGGGCACAAGCTCTTTTACAAAGGTTCCATGTCATAGATTGCAAAACAAAGTACAACAGGAACAAGCAAATATACATTACAATAAACTATACAGCTTGGATTCAGAACTTACAGAATAACTCAAAACATAGGTACAAGTTAAATAACAAGAAAAACACTTTATGAGGGTGGGGAGAATACGCAACCACAAAGTGCCTTGTCAGTAGCTAAGAGGGACGGGGATAGCTGGCAGCGGGGTGAAAAAAGGAGGTATGAGAGAGAGGTATGCACTGCGGTGGAGGTGTAGGGTGGGGAGGGAAGGAAGGGCAATAAGGTACAGTATAGGGAGAAATGGTGGGGTGAGGGGAGGCTGAGTGGAGAGGTCATGCTAGAGTAAAATGGTGGGGTGTGAGTGGGCATGGTCAGGCAGCCTGCATTAGTAGTGACTATTACGGAAACTCACAGGCCTGTGAGTAGGGGAGGGGGGCGGGAGGCTGGTGGGTGCCGAAGGAGCATGACGTAAACTGATTGCTGGGGCAAGTCATGAGAAGGGACAGAGGAAGGGGTACCTGAGGCCTGCCTAGTGTTTGCTGGGGAGCAGAGTAGGTGTGGCTGGACTCAGGGGCAGGTGCACTTAGAGAATGTTATCAGGTGCTGTTTGAGGTCAGTTTTGAATTGTGCAAGACAATTGGTGGCCAAGAGTTGCCCAGGGAGTTCATTCATCCACAGGGGGGCTGGTAGGCAAATGCACATTGCCCAAGTGAGGTGTGATGGAAGGGGATAGCCAAGGCCCCTCTAGTCCTCCCTCTGGTGACCTGTAATGAGTTGGCCGCCTTGATCAAATTGCCTACAGAAGGTGGTGTTTTACCCAATAGAGCCTTCTTCCCTAGTATGCAAGTCTGGAATTTGACCCTGTTTCTTAATGACAGCCAATTTGCACGTTCATACAGAGCACAGGTGTGAGTGGCACACTCAGCATCCAGGGTGAGTTTGCAGGCTTTGTTGAGTGCAGTCTGAACCCTCTTGAGTGCTGTATCTGTTGCCGCCCCATAGACCACTAGTCTATAGTCAATAGTAGATATAATTAAACTGTCGACTGAGAGGTGGAGGGCCTCTAGAGAAAACTGCCTGTGCCTGTAGAGGACTCCAATCTTGGTATTGACTGTCTTGACCAGAGAGTCAATATGGTGCGCAAATGTGAGGGTATCATCTATTATGACCCCCAGATACTTGAACAAGTGAACTTGTTCCAGTGGCTCACTGCTTGAGTTAGAGATGATGAGGGGTGGGGCTTATTTTTGTTGTGGGGGCTGGACATAAGCATGGCCTTGGTCTTCTTGTACTTTACTAGCAACTTATGACTACAGAACCAGTCCTTAAGTTTGGAGAAGGAATTCTGTAGCTCAGATTGCAGGGCACCTTGAGATGTGCTGCTGCTCAGGAGCACATCATCATCTGCAGACAGTATGAGTTTGGTGTCGCAGGTTGTGGGAAGGTCATTGAAGAAGAGACTGAAGAGTAGGGGCCCCAGTATTGATCCCTGCGGTACCCCTAATTATACCTCTCTTGTGCTGGATACTGTTTGCCCAATGTTGACACATTGATTTCTCTGTATCAGGTAGTCTGGGAACTAGCAAAGGGCACTGGGTGTCACATCCATGTTTCGCAGTTGGGTCAGTAACAGGTGGTGGTTGACTGTATCGAAGGCTTTGGTGAGGTCAATAAAGACAGACCCCACCAGTTTGCCTTCATCCAGGGCCTTATGTGCATAGTTCGTGTAGTACAGCAGGAGTGTGGTGGTACTGTGATTTTGTCTGAAGCCATACTGGTTGGGGCATAGTAGATTACACTTATTGAGGTAGTCGATGAGTTGACCAGCCACAATCTTTTCCAGTGCCTTGGACAGGGGGGAAGAGGATTGAGATGGGTCTGTACCTGGCTACGAGAGACTTGTCGCCTCCTTTATGCACTGGCATAACTAAGGCCTGCTTCCAAACTGCCAGGAATTGGGCCAGGGCCAGGGACTTATTGTACAGTGTGGGCACTATAAGAATTTCCAGGGTGAGGGTTAGAAGTTTCTTGTCTATCCCATCACTGCCCAGTCTGGTCTTACCTAGTATTTTCTTGACCATAGTAAGGGCCTTCTCCACTGTCACCCTTTTAAAGTGGAAGGTTGGGTGAGAACACTCGGTAGATATGTTGCTGGAGTAGTTCAAACCAGGTTGAAAATAGGCAGGTGGTAGCACTGGGGTCAGATCGGTGATGGCCTTATTGAAGGCTTCTGCAATAGCTAGAGAGTCTGTAGTGGGGGTGTTACTGATACTGAGCAGCTGAGGGTGCTTCTTGTCCTCCTTTCCAGGGATGCTTTTGATGTTATCCCAGAATCTTTACCCATCACCCCAAGAATTGCAAAGCAGGGTCATATGATAGTTGGCTTTGGTGAGCCGGATTAGCTTGGTGCAGCGGTTACTGGCTGTTCTGTAGCACTGGTAGTCATGCTTGCTACCTGTGTTTCTGGCCTTCTCCCAGAGTATGTCCCTTTCTTTCAGGTGGGAGAGGAGCTCCCCATCCATCCAGCCATTGGCCTGCCCCCGCCCCCCCGAATGTTTCTTTTCATGAGCGGAGCATAGATGTCACAGATGGAGCTAAAGACCTTAATGAAGTAACTGAGGGCCTGAACAAGGGTAGGCTCCAGGTTGACAGGAGTCCAGTCATGCAGGACAAGGGCCGGTTTGAGGGCTCCAAGTTTACACTTCCTCAAGACCTTGCTTTCAATGAGGATGGGTGGGCTTTTGGTAAATTTATTAGACCACAGGAAGGTGATTGGGGAGTGGTCACTTAGCATGTCTGGGAGAACCTTGATCTCAGAGATCCAGGATGGTGAGCTTGCTAGGACCCAGTCAAGGAGGGTACTGTTTCCTGTTTTATAGTTCTGCCTGTTACAGTTACATGAGAACTTACCATAACAATAGATCTTTGAGAGGATCTCATGCATCAGGCCACACCTAAGGAACTACAGACTCCAGGCACTAGGACCACATGGAAACTTTTCTAGCCAGCAGTCTACAAGGGGGTCACCAATGACAACGTCAGACTTCTGACATCCCTCCCATATAAGCGTCAGCAGCCCCTGCCCTCCTCAGTTCTCCTACCGGAGACCATAAGCAAGAGAGCCCCAGCAGAGGAACTGAGGGGGCCCATAGGTTCCCGCTAAGGAAAGGTGAACCAGAAGTTGGACTGCCTAGGAGAAAGAAAGACAAGGACAGAGAAGCCCCAAAGGCCAAGGGGACTGAGGGTGGGACGGCATGGCCTGATGCAAGAGATCCTCTCGAAGATCTACTGTTATGATAAGTTCTTACGTAACTGTACTATCTTACTTCGAGGCATCTTTTGAATCAGGCCACACCTAAGGAATGTGTCCCAAGCAGCAGTAGACAGGTACACATGGGGTGGCTGGAAGCAACAGGCCTAAGTCAAAAGAGGCTCACAGCCATAGGCCCAAGACAAGAGGCCTGGAAGGAGCTGATATTGGCCTATGACAAGAGGCCTTGAAGCACAGCCAGACCAAAGTCTACCTTCCTCCTAGAAGCAATATCCAGACTACAGTGTTTAGTGAAGGTGTGGGCAGTACTCCAGGTGGTGGCCGCACAGATGTCAGCAGCTGAAACAGGCAACAGAAGTGGCCATGCCTCTGGTACAGTGGCTACTGACAACCCCAGGAAGTTCCTTATCATACTTCCTATAACAGAAAATAATACAGCTGACTAGCCATTTGGACAGGTACTGTTTAGACACTGGAACACTCTCTTTCCCAGAGGCAAAAGTAACAAACAACTGTGAGGACTTTCTGCAGTCCTTTGTTTGGTGTGTACAGTAACGCTGAATGATATGCACAACTAAGGTATGGAGCAATGCTTCCCCTGTACTGGCATGCTTCGGATAAAAAACAGGCAGGTGGATAGTTTGATTTAAGGTAAACTCAGATACTACCTTAAGACGAAACTTGGGATTCATACAGAAAGACACCCTGTCTTTGTGGAAAATTAAATAAGGAGACTCACACATCAGAGCCTGAAGTTCAAAATCCTCCAAAGCAGAAGTAATAGCAACTAAAAATAACATTTTCCATGACAAAGCACAGCTTGCAAGTCATGGCCAGCTCAAAATGGGCCAAAGTAAGTTTCTCCAAAACAAAATTTAGGTCCCAAGGTGGGACTAGATTATGAATAGAAGGCTTCATGTGGAGACTGCCCCTTAAAAAGGTACGGTACACATCAAGTTGTGCTAGCATATGACCCTCAACAGGCACATGAAAGGCCAAAATGGCAGACAGGTGCACTTTAAGGGAGGAGTACTTCTGACCAGAATCAGAAAGGGACAGTAAATACATCAAAATCTGATTCACAGGGCAAGTGAATGGATCCAGCTGACAGGCAGTTGTCCATAGAGCAAAGTGCTTCCACTTCATTGAATAAGTGTCCCTGGTGGAGGGCTTCCTGGCAGCCACCAGTGCATTAGCCACTTTGGGGGACACCCCAAACCTGGCCATGGCTATGTCTTCGGGAACCAGGCATGAAGATGCAGTGATTTGAAGTCCAAATGGACCAGGGTGCCCTGTTCCTGAGACAGCAAGCTGGTGCACAGAGGTAGAGGTGCTGGAAGTTCCACTGCCAACTGCTGCAGTAGAGGGTACAAAATCTGATGAGGCCAGAGGGGGGTGATGAGGATCATGGTGGCCCCCTTCATCTGGAGCTTGAGTAGCATCCTTTGGATTAGAGGAAGGGAGGAAAGGTGTAAAGGAACCTCACTTTTCAAGAGAGGGACAACGCATCTCACCAGAAAACTCCATGCCCTGGAATGAGCAGGCAAAAATGCGTTCATTTTGCATTGAGTGGGAAAGCAAAAAGGTCGAACTCTGGATGACCCCACTGGTCATACAGGTCTTCTGCAACCGAGGTGAGCAGCTCCCACACTCGTGCATCTTGGACTGCGACTGGCTTAGCCTGTCCTCCAGGATGTTTTGGACACCTGGAACCTGGATGGCCGACAGTTCTAAACCATGTTCTACAGCCCAGTACCAGAACCTAATCACTTCCTGACAGACAGGATATGAAATGGTGCCACCCTTGCTTGGTGATGTAGTGGACCAAACCGATACTGTCTGCCTGCACCAGAAGATGGCCCAGGGACAGCTGAGTCTGGAAGGCTTGAAAAGCATACAGCACTGCCCTCATCTCCAGGATGCTGATGTGGAGAGCAGCCTCCACCCTGGACCATGACCCAGAGTCTGATGAGGCACCAAATGAGTCCCCCTCACAGCCCAGCCTCGAAGCACCTGTGGTGAGAAGTTGCTGAAGGGAAGGAATCAGGAAAGGAACCACTTTCAACAAGTTGCTGGGGTCCATCCACCAGAGCAGCACCTTCCTGACCAGACAGGAGACTAGGACCTGTTGCTCTAGGTAGTCGGTGTGTTGGTTCCACTGGACTCTTAATGTCCACTTAGGGATCCACATGTGTAGCCGAGCAAGAGGAATCATGACAACTGCTGCAGCCATCAGGCCCAAGAGGCTCAGGAAGGTTCTGGCCATGACATATCTGCTGTCGTAGACCAGCTGAGCCTGGGCTATCGAGCAGTCCACCTGTCTTGAGGCAGGGACGCAAAACCTTGAACTGTGTCCAGAACTGCCTCTATGTACTGCAGGTGTGGGCAGTGGGTCAAAACCAACTTGGGTTGATTGAGCGTGATTCCCAAGGCATGGAACAGCTGCAGGGTACATTCTAGAATCAGAAGCAGCTGTTCTCCGGACTGTGCCTTGAGTAGATAATCATCAAGATAAGGGAACGCATAAAGCCCCCCCTCCGTGTGCCACTGCAATCACTGCCAAGCACTCTGTAAAGACCTGAGACCCAGAGGACAAGTCAAAGGGCAAATCACTGAACAAGTAGTGTTTCCCCTGGAACTAGAACCCAAGGTACTGCCAGTGGTGAACACATACCTTGATATGCAGGTATGCATCCTGCATGTCTAGGGAGCAAATCTAATCCCCCTGGTGCAGCAGTGGTAGCAGGTCATGCAGGGTTACCATTCTGAACTTTTTTTTTTTTTTTTTCCATTAACATTTTCTTTATTTCAGGCAGAGGTACAGCAGCACAAACAAAACATTACCCAGTATGAAAACAGATTGTGGTTACAACATTACAAACACAGTAAAACTTTCCTCTGCTTTCCCCCCTAACACTACCATTCTGAACTTCTTGTACTTGATGTAGAAGTTCAAGTTCCCAGATCTAGAATGGTCCGTACGTCCCCTGTGGATTTGGGAACCAGGAAGAAGTAGAAGTAGAACCCTCCATTCCTTTGTTCTATGGGAACAGGCTCTATGGTCTTTTGCTCAGCAATGTGCGGATTTCTCTCAGAAGCAATGGAATATGGTCTGGAGGATAAGTTGAGCAAACTGGATGATGTTGTGGAGGCCACTCCAGCAGTTCTAGACTGTGGCCTTGGCTCTATGTGCTATAGAACCCAAGAGTATCCAGTGAATATGGCATTCGAAATTGAGCACCTACAAAAATGATGACTCAGTTATGGCGCCTGTATTCAGGCTACTTGGCAGGGTAGTGCCAGATACCGGGGTGGGGCAACTGGATCCTACACATGTATGCACACGCGCAGGGAGGGAGAGAAAGGGGAGGGACTGTATGTGGGAGGGGGTGTGGCAGGCAGCTGCCGAGCTGGTTCGCTAGTGTGGTGGGGAGGGTCATCAGTTGGGAGGTGCAGCGTTCAGGTCCGTCGCGTTGCTGGCGGCCAGCTTTTGCATTTTATAAGTATTGCATCCCCCCCCCACATGCACCCCCTAGAATGGAGAAACCTTTAGTTGGGAGGGGTGTGAGGGCACAGCCCCTGCATTAAAAAATTGAGCTGAGGATCTCGGGCACTCTGTGCCAGGCGCTGTGAGTGTGCATCATGGTGTGCAGCGATGTACACTTCATGGCGATCGCCCGTTATCACATAGAATGAACTCAAGCATCCATTCGAAGTCTCTCCACCTGTCCAGGTGGAAGGAAAAGTGACATCGCCATGGCTACCTCCTGTAGGCCCACTAGAGGAAGGGGACAGGGCAAGAAGTCATGCTGAAGTGGCACCTGTGGCCGGAGCTGTACTCCCTCCTCTGGCAGCTCTTCCAGAGGCAAAGAAGAGGATAGGTAGGGCTGTTGCTGTTCTGCGCTTACCTTGGAGTTTGGTGTCCAGCTTCGGTTTATGGACAGCCTGGCAAAACAGCACATTCTGGCCACTTTTTGGTTAGGTGTTATACAAAGAGCGGCCTGACCTTAGTGTCTGGCTGGAGGCCTGCAAATTAGAAAGGATGCCCTGAACCTTAAAGAGTTAATAACCTCTGAAAGAGGCATTCAAAATGGATTCCTGGATGTCCCATGCAAAGCCGGACACCCTCAGCCAAGAAAGCCACTGCAGGCAAATGTCCACAGCTACTGCCCAAGATTAGGCGTCGGTGGCATCGTAGGCCGACCGCAAAAGATGTTTGCCAACATTGGTGCTGGACAGAAGGGTTTGAAGTAATTCCTGAGCCCAGGAGTCCTCTGTCAGGGCCTTGGCTGCCTCTTGGGCCAATTGCCAGAGCTGGTTCTGAAACTTGACCATGTGGGCCATACAGATGAAGACCCTAATGGCCAGGGTGGCCGAGGCAAAGGTCTGCTTGCCAATAAGGTCCAGGCACCTGGACTCCTTGTCTGTGGGCAGGGCGCTAAAGTGCTTAGGCTTTTTGTCCAATCCTGGGCAGCATTAATGACCAACGAGTCAGCCTGTGGCTTTTCTTCAAAAAACAGCTTCCCTGCTGAGGCCTGGTAGAGCTTGTCCACCTTTCTGGGCATGGCAGAAACCATACTGGACCAATGCCAAGAGGCCACAGTGGCATCTTTGAATGGTTCCATCAAAGGAGGAATAATGAGTGGAGGACAGCCTGTCAGTTCCAGCCAATGGGTCAGATGTCTCCTGCTCTTCCACCTTGAACTCCATGGATGCATGACGGTGATGAAAGAGGGGTCATCAGGAGGGGATTGAGGGGCACACATGGGAGACTCCCAACCCCAGGAAGACACAGTGGAGGCAGAATGGTATGAGCTTGAGGCCCTGTCTCCCCCCCCCCATCTTCATCATCACTGGGGGGAGAAGATCAGGGTGGTACACATCCTTGTCGCTGGGGTTTTGAGTGAATCAAGGTCCTGGGGTGAGCAGGACATGGCGCTGGAATGAGGGATGGCACGGGGTTAGCCTGAGGAGACCCCGTAGTGTCAGCCCCTAAGGGGGCATGAAGTACCTCTGCATAAAATCCCAAAGAGAGTAGAGCACTGCTGGAAAGTCCACTGAGATCAGTGTTGGGACCCTGAGCGGCGCTGGGTGGTATATCAACAACAGAACAGAGGAAAGAGGGCAGGGTGGATCAGCACATTGTAACTACTGCAAAAGTAATCTCACCAACATGGAATTTGGAGTGGGTGTCACTCTCACCGCACTGATACTTCCTTACCTGTGTCCCATGGGTGAGTGGAGGTGTTGTTATATATTTTTGGTGGGAGTGCAGGAAGGCGTAACCCCCTGCTTGGCATTCACTCTGGTTGTTTACCAGCCAAACTGGCTGTCATATTTCTTTCACCCTACTGTGTACCATGCTGGGTAAGGAAATTGTGGGACCAGCAGCGGCTGCGGGGACAACGAGGGTGGCACCATAGGCTATTGCCCTGAGTTCAGCCTGGCAGACTGGGAGGTCGGTGGGGAAGACACAGACAGCTGAGGGGGGATCTGGGGCGATGCCAGGGAAGGCCCTAACCCTAAGGCCTGACAGCTGACTGAAGTAAAGACTGAGGACGGCATGGGGGGGGTAGGCACAGCCCCTGCTGCAGGGGGTGGGGGTGGCGGAGCTCCCTGACTGATGGCCCAAAGAGAAGGGGGCCAGAACTGGAGGGGCTGAATCAACGGCAGGGCCAAAGAATGGTCTGACGTTGAGGAGGCTGCACCTGCCAGGGTAAGACTGGTGGCAGGATGCTGTCATAAGGGGCCCTGTGGAAGAGAGGGCCTGGATGGCAGATGAACCATCCCCAAAACTGAGTACAGCTCTGCCACGGCCGGCGCTTGAATCAGTGACCATGAGCAGAGGGGGGTGGGGGAGGACCACTCTTTGGACCAATCCTTGTCCTGGTGTTCATGTTTCTTGGTCGACTTGTACTGAGCATGAGGACAGGGCAGGGGAGGCGGAGGAACCTCTGGCCTGCAGCTCCTTCCCCATGTGCTGTTGAAGCAGGAAGGTTTGTAAAGCCTGCTGGTGATGTCTCAGTGTAGTCTGGTTGAAGCGGTGGCAAAACTCGCAGGCCTTGACGTCATGGTCCGAGCCTAGACAGCGGGCACAGGCCTCATGGTCATCCTTCTCAGGGATCTTCTTCCCATAGGTGCTGATGCTGAAAAGTTACTGCTAGCTTTTGCAGACAACAATCTTGCTTTCAGAGCAAGGAACAGCTGACTAAGGAGCTAGAATTTTTCTTACTAATTGCTCTCCTTCCCTCCCCTCTACCCTTAGCCAGTTCCACGTTTATAGGCATTGGATTTGACTGACAACAGGAACTTCCTGTTTGGCAGTAGGAAGGAAAGGATCACTGAGACACACAGGTTTCATCATCCTTGAAGGAAAGGAGTAGCTCTCCCTCCCTCCCTAGCTGCTGGAGGTCTGACTCTGAGCAAGGAAGAAGGAGACTACTGAAGAATACAGGAAGTTCCTGTCCCAGAACAAGAACGGTGAGAGATGTAAGGGCACATGGGCAGTAGGAAAGTAGGTGGAAAAATAAACAAAGGGAGGAGACAGTAAGCATACAAAGCAACAGGAGAGGGGCCATAAAATAAGACATGATGGGAGTGGTGCAGTGCAATATCTGTGGGGTGGCAGTCTTCCGGGAGACGTTCTGGAGGATGCGATGCTGTCCGATTTGCAGGCACCTCTCTGGTCTGAGGGAGGAGGTTGCCCCGTCTCCAGTATGACCTGGCCAAGATTTGTGAAACCTCCTCCCTGGCCCAGGGACCACCAGGTCCAGCAGTTGGTCCAAGGTGGGCTCAGGGAGGGTGAGGGTGGCGGAATAGAGGCGCATCCCTCCAGTTGTACCTCTCCACAATTCATACGCCATTCTGGCAGAGAGTGGTTCCTCTGCGGAGGCACCAGCAGTGGAGCCAAGGAGGATGCTGGGAACCTCCACAAAGCAGACCCAAATGAGGGTGGCACTGGACCCCACAGGGGAAGGAAACTACTCCTGGTGGGGGCCTCAATCGTTAGGGGGATAGAACTGGGGCAGGAAGGGGACAGGGAAGTAAGGCGCCTGCCTGGCACCATGGCTTGGAGGAACATGGTGCAAATCCTCAGAATCACAGGAGCCGCTGCAAGGGGGAGGGAGCTGGATGTCATTGTTCACCTTGGGACAAATGACCTGGCTGGAAATGGGATCAGAGCAATGCAAGAGGAGTTTGTGGAGTTGGGGAAGGGCCTTAGACAAGTAGCATGTACAGTAACCTTCTTGGAGGTGCTGCCTGTCTATGGCGAGGAGGGTGAGGCTAGGGTACTCCACACCATGAGATTTAATGAATGGTTGAAAAACTGGTGCGGACTTCAGGGTTTTTGCTTCATTGGGGACTGGGGGTCCACCTGGTGGGATACAGGGCTATACTGGTGTGATGGTCTGCATCTGTCCAGGAGGGGAACCAGGGTCCTGGGTGATAGGTTTAAATGCTTAATTGGCAAGCATTTAAACTAGCCAAAGGGGGGTAGGCACTGAAAAGGAGCAGGGAAATCCCAGCCTCCCCCTACAAAACAGAGTAGTTAGCGAAGTAAACATCAAAGTAGAGAAGTCAATAAGGAGCAGGACAGGGGGAAATGGAGAAAAAGTAAAAGGCAGTAAGGACAAGGATGGGGCTAAAAGGGGTAAGGCCATCAAAAAATGGAGCGTGATGAGTACCATTGCTCATAGTCTGGGTAACAAGCTCCCCTGAACTAGTGGCCTTGATGGAAGAGGGATGCCTGGATATCGTGGCAATCACAGAAACATGGTACACAGAGAACCATGACAGAGATGTCAACATACTAGGATGCACAATCTACAGGAGGGACAGGGAGGGTAAAAGAGGAGGAGTAGTAGCTCTCTATGTATAGGAAGGGATCAAAGCAATGGAACTAAAGGATAAACAAGGAGGAGAGGAGGCACTGTGGGTAACCCTGGAGACAGGAAATGGCACCACAATCTGCACGGGGGTTGCATACAGACCCCCATCTCGGGGGGGGGGGGAGGCAATGGATGAGGAAATGATGGAAAGCATCCTTAGAATTTTATTTTATTTATTTATTTAGTTTTTGTTGACTGGGTAAGTGCACTAGACAAATCCTGCCTATTTTCAGGCACGACCCGGGGGAGGGGGATACAGATGAATGCCAACTGACCTTAAACCAGATTAAGCTGTTGGTGGTATTTTTAGTGAATGAGGGAAATTTGGCCAGGACACCGGGGAAATTCCCCCACACTTCGATAAGTGCCATGGGATTTTTAACATCCACCTGAATTACCACCGATCCAGGCAGATGGGACCTTGGTTTAACGTCTCATCCGAAAGACGGCACCTCAGAAGTGCAGCACCCCTCTCATGCTGCACTACAGTGTCAGTATTGGGATATTAACCCAAGTGCCAGATGTGGGAACTGAACCCACAGCCTACTGAGCCACAGAATGGCAGAAAAAGGGGGGGATATTGTTGATTGGGGACCTCAATATGCCAAATGTTAACTGGAGCACCATTGCTGGAGCCACATCTAACAGCAGGGTCATTCTCGATGCTCTACAGGAGCATACCCCTGACAGCTTGTGCTGGAACCCACTCAGGAGGGAGCAGTCTTAGACCTGGTACTCTCAAATGAGGACGGAGAGAGGATCTCATATTTAGAAATGGGTAGCCATCTGGGAACAAGTGACCAAAAAACAGTGTGGTTCATGATAAACACAGCCATAGAGACGAGCCATACAAAAGCAAGAGTACTGGACTTGAGGAGGGCTGACTTTCAGAAAATGGGAGAGTGCCTCAGAAAAGCATTAGCAAACGGGCAAGAAGGAGGGGTGCAGGAACAATGGGAAAAAATCAAAACAGCCACCACAGAGGCAACAAACCTCTGTGTGAAACAAATCAACAAAACAAAATGAAGGAGAAAAACACTATGGTTCTCAAAAGAGGTGGCAGGGAAGGTTAGGGAGAAAAAGGTAGCATTCAGGAAGTATAAGGAAACACAGAAGCAGCAGGACAGAGAACTGTATCAGTTAAAGCAAAAGGAGACGGGGAAGGCAATCAGAACAACAAAGGCCCAAACTGAGGAAAAGATAGCCAACTCAGTTGAGAAGAGGGATAAAGCCTTGTATATGTACATTAGGGAGTGAAGAAAGACCAAGGGAGGGATAGTGAGGCTTAATAAAGGGAAGGGTTGGGGGCAGAAGGTGACAGTGAAAAAGCAGGGATACTGAACGAATACTTCTGTTCAGTATTCTCAAAAGAAGAGGAGGGGCAGGTACCTAAACCAAAGAATAGAAGCACTCTGGATACGAGGTCGATACCAGTCCATTCACAGAAGAAAGGGTCCTGAAAGACCTTCTAAAACTGAAGGTGGACAAAGCAATGGTGCCTGACGGGATTCACCCCAGACTTCTAAAAGAACTAAGGGGGGAACTAGTGACACCACTGACTACCCTTTTTAACAAATAATGGGAGGATGGTGTGGTACATGAGGACTTTGAGGAGGGTGGATATGATTCCCCTTCACAAAAGTGGAAGCAAGACAGAGGCAGGAAAATACAGACCTGTTAGTTTAACCTTAGTGGTAGGGAAAATGATGGAATCACTTCTGAAGAAAAGAACTGTTGTGTCCCTAGAGACCAGTGGGGCACAGGACCCAAGGCAGCATTGATTCACAGCGGGAAGGTCATGTCAGATGAAGCTAATCAATTTCTTTAACTGGGTGACCAAAGTAGTAGAACAGGGAGGGGCAGGGCTGAGGACATGGCCTACCTAGACTTTAGCAAAGCATTTGACACAGTCCAGCACAAAAGGTTAATAAACAAGTTAGCCAGCCTGGGAGTGGGTCACAGGGTTGTAGCCTGGGCAAAACACTGGCTGGACAACAGGACGCAGAGGGTAATAGTAATGGAGTCCACTCCGAGGAAAGGGGAGTTACTAGCGGGGTACCGCAGGGTTCAGTACTGGGACCGGTCCTCTTTAATGTCTTTATAGGTGATATTGCAGAGGGACTGGAAGGAAAAGTATGGCTCTTTGCAGATGACACAAAGATTTGCAACAGGGTTCACACACAAGGAGAAGGGGTGGAAAGGATGAGAAGGGACTTGGCAAGGTTGGAGGATTGGTCAAAAGTATGGCAGCTTAGATTCAATGCAAAGAAGTGCAAAGTAATGCACCTGGGAAACAAAAACCCAGGGGAAGAGTACACAATGTGGGGGGAGGCACTAACAACAACAAAAATGGAAAGGGACCTGGGGTAATCATATCAGATGATGTAAATGTAGACGAGCAATGTGAGAAGGCAGTAAGGAGGACTGAAGGGATTCTGGGATGCATAGGGAGAGGCATCACAAGTAGAAAACAGGAAGTTGTTATCCCTCTGTACAGACAGTTGGTGAGACCCCATCTGGAATACTGCATACAATTCTGGAGACCCCATCTCTGCAAGGACACAGATAGGATGGATGCAGTCCAGAGGAGCGCAACTAAAATGGTGCAGGATCTGCACCAGAAGCCATATGAAGAGAGACTGACATAAATACCCCAATCAGTGGATGGTGATATAATGTGGAAGTGTCAGCCAAAGAAGAAATGAGGTCAACAGGATGATGAATGATCATGTTTTCAGATGTAAAGAACAATGTGACGTTAACTGGATGCAGGAAATGGGACAGCCATACGAACTGGGGTTGTCTACAGGCCCCCAGACCAGGGGGAGGACATAGACACATTACTGTTAGAAGATATACAAAACATGACAGCTAAAGGGGAGGTTCTGATAATGGGAGACTTCAACATGCCGGATACAGATTGGTCAATACCAGCAGGAACATCTGCCAGAACTAGACACATAGTGGATTCCCTGCAGGGAAGGGCCTCAAACAACTGGTACAGCAACCCACGAGAGACAGGGCTATCCTAGATCTAGTACTGACTAACAGGGAAGGGATCACAGATCTCCAGGTAGAAGGTCACCTGGGGGCCAGTGACCATCACATGGTATGGTTCAATTTGGCTACTACATCTAAATCATCCCATTCCAAGGCAAAATATGGGACTTCAGAGGAGCTGACTTTGATAAGATGGCCAACAGAGTTAAGCTAGCCCTGGCAAAAAGAAACACAGGTGAGGGGTACAGGCAAAGTGGGCAATATTAAGGATGCAATACTTGAAGCAACATCCCATTGTGTTAGAGAGAAAAGGAAGTGCAAAAGAAGAAGGAAACCACTTTGGTTCTCAAATACAGTAGCAGAAAGGTCAGAGCCAAAAGGCTGGCCTTCAGAAAATATAAGGGAACACAGCGGGATGAAGATAGGAGGCATACCAAACTGCCCTAAGGGAAGCAAGGAAGGCAAGGCAGGCAAAGTCCCAAACTGAGGAAAAACTAGCACGAACAGTAAAAGAAGGTGACAAGACTTTCTATAGATACATTAGAGAAAGGAGAAAGTCCAGAGGGGGTATTGCTAAGCTTAATGGAGAAAAGGGAGCATGTGAGGAGGAAGACCCTGTAAAGGCATCTATCCTAAATAGATACTTTTGCTCAATATTTACTGAAGAGAAGGTAGGGAAGGGCCCACGGTGAGCACTACTCCCTTCACAAAAGAAAGGGTCCTACAAGAGCTTGCTAAGCTCAGGGTGGATAAGGCAATGGGACCTGATGGCATACATCCCAGGGTACTTAAGCAGCTAAAGTGGAACTAGCAGAGCCATTAGCAGAACTGTTTAGTGAGTCTCTGAGCACAGGAGAGGTCCCAGAAGACTGGAGAAGGGCTCTGTGATCCCGCTCCACAAGAGTGGTAGCAGGAGGAGGCGGAAATACAGACCAGTCAGTCTTACCTCAGTAGTGGGCAAGATTATGGAGGCACTCCTTAAGGAAAGGATAGTGCAACACCTGGAATCCATAGGGCACAGGATCCAAGACAGCATGGGTTTACAAAGGAAGGTCCTGTCAAACTAATTTCATAGATTTTTTGACTGGGTAACCAGAGTGGGGACCAAGGGGAGCAGTTGATGTCGTCTACCTTGACTTCAGCAAAGCTTTTGACACTGTTCCACATAGAAGATTGATAAATAAGGTGGGTAGGCCTCAGGGTGGGTCAGAAGTTGGTCAACTGGGTGGCAAACTGGTTGACGGGCAGAAAACAGAGAGTGGTGGTAAATGGTATACAGTCAGAAGAGATGCAAGTCACAAGTGGGGTACCTCAGGGATCAGTCCTGGGGCCAGTCCTCTTCAACATCTTCATTAGTGACCTTGCAGATGGACTAGAGGGTAAGGCTTGTCTGTTTGCAGATGACACCAAGATCTGCAACAGAGTACATGATCCAGATGGGGTGGGCAGAATGAGAAGAGATCTGGATAAACTAACAAAATGGTCAGAAGAGTGGCAACTGGGATTTAATGCAAAGAAGTGCAAAATCATGCACATAGGGAAGAGAAACTCTGAAGCCACCTATAGGCTGGGAGGGGAGTTGCTAGCAGTCACAAAGGAAGAAAGAGACTTTGGCATCATCATCACTGATGACCTGAAATCATCCAAGCAGACCTCTAAAGCAGTAGGTAAGGCTAGGGTGGTGTTAGGGTGTATTAGTAGGGGTATCACAAGTCATAAGAGGGAGGGAATAATCCCTCTTTACAAGACACTGGTTAGGCCCCATCTAGAGTACTGCGTGCAGTATTGGAGGCCACACCTTCACAAGGACATTAACCAAATTGAGGCAGTCCAGAGAAGGGCAACCAAAATGGTGCAGGGACTGCATCAGAAGACATATGAGGACAGATTAACAGAGCTCAATATGTATACCCTTGAGCAAAGGAGGAGAGAGAGGTGATATGATCGAGGCATTCAAACACCTTAAGGGCATTAACAAGGTGAAAGAGTCTAACATGTTTAAATATAAGAAAAATAGCAGGACAAGAGGACACAGCATGAGATTAGAGGGGGGCCGATTAAGGGGGAATGGGAGGAAATTTTTTCACAGAAAGGGTGGTGGATGCATGGAATGGCTTACCACAAGAAGTGGTGGCTATGAATACAGTGCAGGGCTTCAAACAGGCATGGGATAGGCACAAGGGAGCAACACAAATGACTATGAATGGATAGGCCACTGACAGAGCAAAGGCCGAAGGCACATTTATAAGGTAGAAAAAGAAATGGGCAGACTGGATGGGCCTTGCGGTCCTTATCTGCCGTCAACTTCTATGTTTCTATGTTCTATGTTTCTATGTTTCTATGTAACTACACGCTACGAACTATTACCCAGGGAGGCTGTGACTGCATTTTTTATTTGTGTTAAATTAGTATTTAATTACTGTTCGTTTCTGCAATGGATTATTTGCATATGGAAAATATGCTTTTGATAATGATCATATGAATTCTCAATGAATACTACTTAGGTGTAAGGTGTATGTGTAAAGCAAAAAAGTATGCACTGAAATTGGGATGATATGAAGGTTAACCAGCAATTACATATGAATAATATGCTGCTGCTAAGGATTATTTGAACACTAAATGAATACTAATTTAGCAATAATTAAATTATACAACTAGTACTGCTCTTCGATTGTAATCTGACATACTATTCTGAAGCAATCATTTGATCTTCAGAATGCATGTCCTTTATTTACATGTTCATGAAGTGAAGACTAACAAAATATTAAATAAATACCCACTTTTTAGGTTAATTTTCAAACCTCATTTAAATAGTTTGGTTCATGAGCAGGCAACTTTAACACCTGGTGAACTACTATGCCAAAATGATCAGAATAATAGTACTACTCATTACTGACGACAGAACGGTAGTACTCAAGACTTCAGTGAAGGGTTTTTCAATGCAGTCTGTGAATCATCTGGTTCACAGTTCAAAGTTCTAGGCACCAATATCAATCTCTCATCTCGAGGCTTGAATTTTCCTCTTTTCAACCATCCATCAACATGTGGTTACAGCAGCAGATCCCTGCATTTTTCACTGTAGCTGTGGGATCTCCTGTTTCTCTCTCATGCAGATCTGCTGATGTGTTGAGATACTTGAATGATGTGTGTGTGACGGGGCTGTGGCTGATGTCAGTACACTACCCCTGCCTTAAGCTCATATAAGGTTGAGGATAATATGCTGATTACTCATGTGGGGAACCATTATCCAGGATTTAGTTCGAATTGTGTGGTGCCTCTATCCAGAGAAGCTTGAAGTGGGCTAAGTGACAAGCCAGTTCTACCCCTCCAGGAAATAATACAAACCCACTGTGGTTCCCACTGGTATGACCAGCCCACTTCCCACACAGTGCAGACACAGTTTGCCTCCAAATGCGACACCTTATAGCTCAATAAAGAATATGCTCATGAGTCAGAAGTGCACAAAATAACAAGGAGTTTACTGGGAGAAGCTGGGGCCAAGGAGCTGGGGAATAAAGAGGTTAAGGCAAATCATAATCACAATTAACTATCAGCAGCTAACAGGCATCACCCTCCTCTAGCACAGTGCCCTTGCCAGACTGTACTGTATGGGTGTCTACCTTACTCCCCATCGGTGCCAGTATACCCCTATGTCCTCAGGAATCTCTTGGTGCTTCACTAGGCACCCAGCTCGAGGAACGTTTGAGGTCCATTCACAGTCACACTGCACATGATTAGATGAAGGCACACTTGCTTTAGGAAACAACAACAAAAGGATCTGTAATCTTGTCTGGATATCCTAGTACATATAAATGGCCACCTGTGGCCCAATCCATCAAACTAACTGAAGATTGGATGTTGCAAGACCCTGAAGCCCTGATATAGTCTCACTGTTCTCCTGTTTCTGCGAGCCTTCAACCACTGGTGCAGTCTCTGATGAATATATCAGTTGTTGTCTGCAGCACTGACCCACCTCTGACAATTCCCTCAGTTCTCCACTGCTCATTACTCTCACTGGCAACTCCACAGATCACCAGGGCTCTCTTTTGGTCTCTTACGATGGCCAGGTTAGATTCTAGGTTGGCAAGCTCACATCCTTGACAGTGTAACCCAAAGGCAACACCTAATTTGTAGGCAGTCACCTGGCTCTGGTGCTGATGTTGGTGGCTTCCAGGCCCCTCTGGCTCAACTGCAGCTCAGATCCTTGAAACCTGTTCCTTTCAGCAGTTCACTGAGGACTCAGCTTCAGGGTGGCTTCACTGTGTAGACTGAGCCCTTCAACTGTTGTTCAGTGAATCTCTCCTTCTTTCTGTGTGTAGCCAGTCTCCTCCTCCTCCTTGGCAATTCAAGTCCAGCAATCACCTCCTTATTCCTAGCTACAGAAGCCTGGCCAGGCCTCTTAGTGTGGGAGAGTTCAAGCAGCAACTCTGCCTCCGAGCTATCTTTGATGCAGATTGAACATTTTCTGGAACTGCATTGGCTGTTCACTTGTGATTCCAGCCCATTGGCCGAGTCCCTCTAGTAGTCACTGGGGAAGGGTCTGTCTAACTAATCCTCAACTGTCTATTGGCCATCCCACTCATAAGCAAATTTATATGTCCTTCTGTGGCCCATGAGCTCTCTTGGCTCAGTTTCAGGTTTTCAGTAGCCTGATTGGCTGTTGCTCTACCCTCTGACTCTGTTGCCATGTTAAAGAGGGTCAACGACTCACAAAGATGGCAGCTGCCATCAATCCAGGGCTTCTCTGACCCACAGAGTTCCTTATCTTGAAGGGATCCAGTCCTTTATACATTTGTGCCCCCTTTCAGTGTTGGCGTAGGCTCTGCACTAGTATCCAGTTGGTCAAGGTGAAGGAAGTCCACAGCTTTGGGTGCACAATCATACCTCCTCATCAGTGACAGAAAGCAATGGCTGCAATGTTAGAACTTCTTTCTGAATACTGCTGAGCATCTAAAATCCAGTGCTCCTCTCCTCTTCACTTCAAGACACCATTCAGCAGTATGTCTACTGTAGCAAGAGGAAAGTAACACTGGCAGCGACTGTGGTTCATGAAGCTCAATGTAAGCCCCCAAAGCACACAGTTTGGGGGGTTACATGTGTAAAATACTTCCCACACACAATGCATTTCAGTTTTCTCTCCTGTGTGAATTTGTCTACAGTAAATGCTATAACAAAAGACTGTTGTGTAAAACACTTCCTACAGTCAGTGCACTTAAAAGGTTTCTCTCCTGCGTGAATACACTGAGGGTTAGTAGGAGCTGAATGATAAGTAAAATTCTTTCCACAATTAGAACACTGACAGAAATGTTTTTTTTTCTTTCATAGGTAATAGTTCCCTCATGTGATTGGACAGTTGTGTAAAGCACTTTCAGCAATCACTGCATTTAAAAGATTTTTTTTTCTACAGTGTGAATTGTTTTATGTTATGAGACAGGACAGGTGTGTAATCCACTTTGCACACTCCATACCTTTAAATGTTTCCTCTCCTGTATGACTCTGCTAATGGTTAGTAACTGTTTATTGATGATTGAAACTCTTTCCACCAGAACTGTCAAGTGTTTTCTCTCTTGGGCTAATTACTCTTTTGTATGAATCACCTGATGCCTTGTGAGGTGTGACAGTTGTGTAAAACATTTCTCACAATCAGTACATTTAAAAGGCTTCTCTCCTGTGTGAATCCACTGATGTCTTGAGAGATGTGACACTTGTGTAAAACACTTCTCACAGTCACTGCATTTATAAGGTTTCTCTCCCTTGTGAATCCGCTGATGCTGTGAGAGATGTGACTGTTGCGTAAAACACTTCACACATTCAGTGCACTTAAAAGGTTTCTCCCCAGTGTGAATACGCTTGTGGATATTAAGAGTGGACTGTTGAGGGTAACTCTTTCCACAATCATTGCATTTAAAAGGTTTCTCTCCAGTGTGAGTCCGCTCATGTTGAGAAAGATGTGACTGCTGTGTAAAACACTTCTCACAATTGGTACATTTAAAAGGTTTCTTTCCAGTATGAATCCGCCGGTGGATAGTAAGAGCTGACTGCTGAGGGTAACTCTTTCCACAATCATTACATTTAAAAGGGTTATCTTCCATGCAAATGTGCTGATGTACTGAGAAATGTGATAGTTGCCTAAAACACCCTCTACGCTCACTGCATTTAAAAGGTTTCTCTCCCATGGAAATCTGCTGTTGGATAGTAAGAGCTGACTGCTGATGGTAACTCTTTCCACAGTCATTAAGTTTTAAAGGTTTTTCTCCCTCATGAATCTGCTGATGTATTGAGAGATGTGAAATTTGTGTAAAACACTTCCCACACTCATTGCATTGAAAAGGTTTCTCTCCAGTGTGAATACGCCGATGTTGTGAAAGATGTGACTGCTGTGTAAAACACTTCCCACAATCAGTGCACTTAAAAGGTTTTTCCCCAGTGTGAATCGGCCGGTGGATAGTAAGAGATGATCGCTGAGAGTAACTCTTTCCACAATCATTACATATAAAAGTTTTCTCTCCAGTGTGACTCAGCCGGTGGATATTAAGAGCTGACTGTTGAGAGTAGCCCTTTCCACAGTCATTACACTTAAAAGGTTTCTCTCCCGAGTGAATGTGCTGATGAATTAAGAGATGTGACATTTGTGTAAAACACTTTCCACAGTAAGAGCATTTATAAGGTTTCTCTCCTGTGTGAGTCCACTGATGCCTTGACAGATGTGACATCTGTGTAAAACACTTACCACAGTCGGTGCATTTAAAAGGTTTCTCTCCCTTGTGAATTCGCCGGTGGATGGTAAGAGCTGACTTGTGAGAGTAACTCTTTCCGCAATCATTACATTTAAAACGTTTCTCTCCCGTGTGACTCCGCTGATGTATTGAGAGATGTGACACCTGTGTAAAACACTTCCCACAATTTTTACATTGATAAGGTTTTTCTCCTGTGTGAATTCGCTGATGCTGTGCGAGATGTGACATTTGTGTAAAACACTTCCCACAATCAGTGCATTTAAAAGGTTTCTTTCCAGTATGACTACGTCGGTGGATAGTAAGAGCTGACTGCTGAGAATAACTCTTACCACAATCATTACATTTAAAAGGTTTCACTCCTGTGTGACTCTGCTGATGTATTGAGAGATGTGACAGCTGTGTAAAATGCTTCCCACACTCATTGCATTGAAAAGGCTTCTCTCCTGTGTGAATTTGCTTATGTCTTGAGAGATGTGACTGTTGTGTAAAATGCTTCCCACACTCCAAACATTTAAAGGGTTTCTCTCCAGTGTGTATTCTTTGATGACGTAAGAGACATTTCTTCCATTTAAAATTCATCCCACAATCATCACATTTAAAAGTTTTATCTCCTGTTGGGATCTGCCTAAGAAATGAGAGATTACCTGGCCACAAGAAGCTCTTTCTTGTGGCAGAATTGAAAGGTTTCAGTGTTGTATGTAACCCTTGAGGCCTCTTTCCTCTGTGAACCTTCTGATGTTCTCTAATCTTCTGTTTATGAAATGCCAGTGGATCACGGAATTTCCTCTCATATGGGGTATGCTTAAAGTTGCTCTCTCCAGTGAGGTTCAACTGGTATGTAGGAAGTTCTGATTGTTGGCCTTTCTCATAAGCAGCATAATTGGGAACTAAAATAAGAAGAAAAAGAGATGTGTCACACTTGGTCCTCAGTGATTGAAAACAGTGAAGATAATAAAAAAATTTATATTTTACAGAGAACTGACAAAGACAATCCTTTAAATTAAACTAAATCCTACAAATGTTTTCATGAACAGTACAGCAATTTTTCGCGTGTTTGTTGGCTATGATATAAAGCTGTTCTTCTCAAAGATGCAAGACTAGCGACAATTAGAAATCAAAAGATTATTGTGTAGAGTACTGTGCATGACGTGACCACGTGTGTGCATCTTGACACACATGCAGGCTGCATCATCATGCTCCTGCCCACACCTGCTGGTCCCACTGTACTGCTGCCCAGCCTCTGCCAAGTGGCAGGCAAGTAGCATGACTCAGTACCCCCCCTTTCAGAGGGAGGAAAGCAGTCCTTCAGATGTTTAATTCTCCCTCCTCCAGCCAGCTTCTGAATGACCCTGGTCCATTCCTGAACCCAGTTCATTGGCATGGGTGAAGGTAAGGCTTCTAGTGCCTCAGTCATCCACATCACTAGGCCAGCTGATGGCTCTTAACATTTTAATGTTTTCTGTTAATTTTCTAACTTGGAATCTTCACCACGATTCTGTTTTTTTATGGGAGTCTCCTATCAAGTTTCCCACTGTTCAATACTGTATGGAGTGCAGACACCTACAGACTTTCTGATATAAGTCACACACCAGTAGTCCCCCCCTCCAAAAAAAATACAACTTATAAGAAATGTCACTGAATCTTGGTGAGTGAGCAGTGGTAAAGCTTGCTAAATCCTGATTTACTTCATGACTTGGAGAGGTGTGGCCCACTTCATTAGCAAGCTCCCTACCGACCACCTATGCTTCTCTAGGTATCCGGACAGAGCACTCAATTATACTTGGTTCTTACAAATTGGGTCACAATATTTATATGCACAACCCCCCCTCTTCCTTGTTTAAGAAACTGCTGGATAACCCCACCTACCATCAGACAAGGCAAGCTTCTACAAAACCTTTAAGGAAAAGCAACGTAAAAACAAATCTGGGGAGTGTTTTTTCTTATACACTGCTCACCATGTCACTCATCAATTAGTACACCTTTGGATAAGCCCCCTACCAGAGTAAAATGACATTAAGAACAAAAACTTACTAAATGAATTGCCATGCAACTGCACAAATGTCGATTGAGATCCATTAGAAAAATTCTCTATTAAAGAAATAGTACACCCAGAATTTGCAAACACATATATTGTGCAGAGTGTTTTCATTTGTGTGTGAAGTCCTAGTGTGTCCTTCCCTCTCTGCTATTAGGAGTTTTTCCTAAATTTGCCTACCAGCTTTATGACAGTTTTACGACCCCTGGGGATCTCCATCTCAGCTAAGTTTATTGCTTTCCTTATTCCTACAATGCATCTTGCCTCATGTGACAGTGATGTACACATGGAGGAGGGCCTTAGCCCATAGGGAGTCTAGGTCTGCCCTGGTAAACTTGATCAACTGCGAGAGAACTAGCTTGGACTTAGCCGGGTTGTCCAGAAGGTCCAAGTCCTGATAGGTCTGGAGGGACAGATCTCTGGACCTCTCCACAGCCTCGCTGGACAACCTGGCTATTAGCCAGCCATCCAGATAGGGATACATCCTCAAGACCTTGTGCCGCAGGAAGGTTTCTACTACTGCCAGCACTTGATGAAGACCCTAGGCATGGATGACAGGCCAAAGAGCATGACCTGGAACTAGTATCGGATCCCTTCAGCATGGAACTGAAGGTATTGGCAACTGGATGGATTGGGATGTAGAAGAATGCATCCTGGTGGTTCATAGAGTAGAACCATGTGCTCCACTCAGGAGACCCAATGATCTGATTGAGACTTGACCATCAGGAACTTGTGCCTCCAGATGAACTGGTTCAGAACATGCAGATCCAGTATGGGGTGCCAGCCCCCTCTCTGTTTCAGAACCAGGAAGTACCTTGACACATATCCCTTACTGGCCAGGGTGTCTGGAACACAGGCTGTCACCTGGTCCAGCAGAGGGGTGCTCCATGAAACCCTCTAGGAGCTGAGCAATGATGACTGTTAGTACAGATAATGTGGACTTCGGCACCCTGGACTCCCGAGGAGCCCAGAGTCAGTATGGCAGGAAAGCCCTAAAATCCAGAGGCAGCTCTTTGCTCACCACTTCTATCACTTACCTGTCCAAGGTAATGGTGGCCCACTGTGGCAAGAAGTGCCGCAACCAATCTCCAACAGAATTGGGGCCCTAGCAGCAGGGGCTGCAGAAGAACCACCATCTCTGCCCCTGGCCACCAAACTTGAGCTTTGGACACCAGTGCTGAAACTTCTCCTGCTGAGGCTCTTGTGGTTGAAAGGATCGATACTGAAAGGCATTTATTTTAGGTTTCTGGTCCTTCTGGGATGAAGCCACAGAATCAAGGATGACGCTGAACTTCTCAGTCCACATGAGAGTCCCCTCCACCCCAGGTCCTAAGCAGTCATGCCCAAAAAGGGAACACTGATCAGCTTATGCTAAGCGTCCACTGTAAAGGTGAAAAACCTCAGCCAGGCCCTATGACACATGGTGACAGACGTTGTCATGGCATGGGTACAGGAGTCGCCCATGTTCAACGCTATCTGGAGCTGATGTTTAGCCAAAGATTGACCCTTGTCTCTGACTATCTGAACGGCAACTGTTTGTTCCCAGAAAGATGGGGGAAGAGGTCTCAACACTTCCAGCAGGGATTGGCCTAAATCTGCCATCATGACAGCATATCTGGCCTAATGGAGTACAAGCTACAGTGCTGCTCACCAGAATGAAGTACAGTAATGAAGAATTCTGCATAAAGAATGATGCAGTAAATTGCACAGAAAATCATGTTTCCCTGCAGCAATTTAGCATTCCCTGAAAGAATCCTGCAATGCTGCAGTGAAACAGCAGATGGCGTGTCCAAGATGATCCAATGTTAAAAGTCAGCCTAGACAGGTAAATTTCGCTGATCATTGGGGTTGGGATCTTCAGAGAAATCTGTCCAAGACTTCACTCACTGACACTCTGTGTACAGTTCCCTGGCAAGATGGCGGCCACATTGGGCCAGCCGTCTGGAGTAGTTAAGGCGCTCAAGAGTTACTGTCATTTTGCTTAATTCATGGAGTCTATTTAATTTATTTTATTTCATTTTTACTTTTCTTTTGTTTAATTTATATAATTTGTAGCTGTTGTTTGTGAGTCATGGTCATTTTTTCACTTTATCGACTGCGTTACACCTTGGATATCAACTACTATTACATGCAAACTGTTTTACTTACTACTTGGACTGTGCACCTGCAGGAGCTCTCTTCTGGTGTTGCTACTTTGTGCTGCTGTGAAGTGAGGAGTGAGGCACATCTTCAGAGCGGTTTTAGCCGGGAATCGAATGTTGGTGGAACTGGCTGTAGTGGCGTGTTTGGAGTCCCTGAAATCTGAAACAGTAACATTTGGTGTATTAACAGCTGCATTTGGTGATGAACTGATGGAGGTTTTATCGGAACTGCCTTGCTCAGACTCGAAGTCATGAGCTAAGAAGGATCGAAGCTGTGGACTGAGAGAGCCGAACTGGCGTGCCTGAGGCGGACACTGGGTCTAGCTTTTCCATCCCTGGGGTGATCTGGTGGTGCCAACCGAAGGGTGGGCATTTTCTTAGGTCTCCTGGGGCTGTCAGGGTCTGTCTGACTGGTGCTGGGTGTGCTCCTGATGGCCTAAGTGGGGGGGATTTGCTGGATTCTGGGCGGATCCGCTAAGCGGTCTGGAGGAATCAGGCTAATTTGAATTTATCTCCTAAGATCTGATTTTCTAAGGGAATTGGCTCATTTAAAGAACCTCCTACATCTCACCAAGTGATACTGGATGTAAGCTTGTTTGCTGGTGGCCACAACTATTATGTGAACTGGCTGTTCTTTGAATATATCATTGGATTTATGCATCTGTATGACTAAGTTAGGAGGCAGTGAGAGGGCCTCCTTTTTTGGTTTCTGATTTAAACTCATGAAGTAAAACTCTGAATAGGAGGCAGTGAGAAGGCTACCTTGTTTGGACAAAGTGTTTGATAAGGGGGTGGTGAGAGCTCTCCCCTTTCATTTCATATTTCTTCGTGGAGTTGTGGCATGCTCCTCTGAACTGTTAAAGATTCACTACTGCATATAGTGGACAGCAATATTATACTGAAATCAAACTATAGTTATTCCGTATTATATAATTTGTTTTAATGTTTTTTGTTGTACTGTTGTTGTTTAAGTAGAGATCTGTGGGATTTGTTGATTTGGGGTTGGTATTTCTGGGGTTAGTGGGTGGTATTTTTTGTTAAAGTGTGGGTATTAGTATGTTTAACTTGCTCTACAATCTGTGAGAGTGACTGGTACAGTATAGTATTATTATTTTTGTTTATTTTGTTTTTTGATTATTTAGTATTTGTTAATTTGAGTGTTAGGCTCCTGGTTGCGTGTAGACAGACTTGTGTTTTAAGAATGTGTAGGGATGGTCTAAAGATGGTCAGGCAGTATTCCCCCACCAGGCTCAGGGAATTGCACCTCTTTGACTGCCCCTTTTTACCAACAGAGACTTACAAATGTTGCAAATCCCTTGGGATTGCCAGGAGGCACAGGAAGGGGGGCAGAACTGGGACTGGTGGGGAAATGGATGGGGGGGACGTATTGGGGTGGTAGGGACCAGGCGATGCCCTAGGGTGAAGTGGTGCCAGGACAGGGGTAATCCCTGTCTTGTTCCCATATCCAAGGGCCCAGCAATTGATGCTGGTCAGGAGTCGAGGTCTTCCCCAACACCACATCCAACCCAGGCAGTGTTATGTAATGCTAGGTCCAACAAAAACAAGACAGCCATTATTGCTGATCTTGTTGAAACAGTAGACCTGGCATGCATTACTGAGGCCTGGCTGGATGAAAATGCAGGCCCAGTATTGGCCTCTGCAGTTCCAGCTGGGTTCTCGGTAATTCACCGCCCGAGGTTGGATCGTAGGGGTGGGGTGTATCCATCATCTTTTTTAAGACCGAACTGGGCCTTATGGATGTTCCAGTGGGGACCACTAGATCTTTTGAGTGTGTCATGGGTGAGGGTGCAGGCAATAGGATACTCCTCATTTACCATCCACCAGGTGATGGTGGTTTATTCCTGCAGGAGATGGCGGACTTCATTGTCGACATTGTGTTGGAGTCTCCCAGATGGATAATTTGGGGGGACTTCAATGCCTGGATTGACAATGAACTCTTGCAGTTTGGTCAAAATCTCTTTCAGCTAATGGCGATGCTGGGCCTTACACAGGTAGTTACCTCCTCTACCCATATAGGAGGTCACTCATTGGATCTATTGTTCCTCCTGGAGATGGAGATCATGGACTTGGGGGTGGAACCAGTCAGTTGGCCTGACCATCACACCATAAGTTTCAGTTTCGGGGCCCCCGTAAATGGACCTACCCTTCTGAGATGGTCCGGTACCACCCTTTATGAGGAGTTACCCCAGATGGTCTATCGGCAGTGCTGGACCTATTGAGATTGCTGGGTGAAAGCACAGATCCAGGTGACCTCATACTAGCCTATAATAAGGCAGTGGGAGATGCCCTGGACTTGATTGCTCCTGTTTGTGTTCGACCACTCACTCTCTGCTCAAGGTCCCCTTGGTATGATGGGTTCTTGAAGGAGCTGAGGTGGGCTGGTCAAAGGCTGGAGAGAGCATGGCAGAAGTCCGGCGTGGATGCTGATAGGCTTAGATTGATGGAACATTATAAGGGATATCAATCAGAAATCACACGTAAGAAGGCAGAGTTCCTGTCCAGGGAGATTTCTGGTGCATAGAACCGACCGGCTCAGCTTTTTTGAACTGTGGACAGATTGTGTAATCCAATCTGTCTCCAGTCTGGAACAGCTTTTTCACAAATTAAGTGTGAAGAGCTAGCTTGGTTTTTCGCAGATAAGGCTGCCAGCATCAGGTCCGGAATTGGCCCATCTCTCTCTCCACGAGGGGTTGCGGTGGTCGATCGGGGGCAGTGAGCACCTGGTCTGTCTGGACAGATTTCTGCCGACCGGAATTCGTGGACATTGTGAAGATTGTCCAGACTTTGTGCCCAACCTGTTGTAGTTTGGATCCAGACCCTACCTCCCTTTTAGTGGGTTTTGTAGATGTTATCTGCCCGATACTAGCTGAAATTGTATGGAGATCCTTAGAGAGGAGAATCTTTCCAGATCCCCTAAAGGAGCGGTCATTCGACCGCTCCTTAAAAAACCCTCCTTGGATCCCAATAATCCAGCTAACTACCGACCTGTCTCTAACCTGCCCTTTGTGGGGAAGGTTACTGAGAAGGTGATTACGCTGCTACTGGATGATCACTTGATCACACACAATGTCTATGAAGCTCTCCAGTCTGGTTTCAGGAAGAGGCATAGCATGGAAACTGCCCTTGTTCATGTATTAAATGACCTCCTAATGGTGAGAGATCGAAAGGCTCGTACCATCTTAGTCCTTCTTGATCTCTCAGCAGCTTTTGACACTGTGGACCATGAGGTGCTTTTGGAGACCCTGCGGTTTCTTTGCAGACTATCAGGTACAGTCCTCGAATGGTTAAGATCTTTCCTCATAGGCAGGTCTCAGAGGGTGGTCACTGGAATTTATTCCTCTGATGCCCTCCCCATCCTGCGGGGTGCTGCAGGGCTCCATATTGGCACCCATGTTGTTCGCAGTGTATATGCTGACATTAGGAGATATCATTAGGCAACATGGCTTGAGTTTTCACTGCTGTGCAGATGATACTCAGTTGTTTACGTCCTTTGTGCCCAGACAGGTTGATGCAGTCTCTATACTAAATAACTGCCTCTCTGAGATCAAAGACTGGATGAGCTCGAGTTGGTTGAGACTGAATCCAGATAAGACTAAGGTGTTGGTTGTGGATCTGGGCCGCCCGGGGTCGGGTTCTAGTGCTGGGCACGTGTCAAGCATGTAGCTCGATGGGGTCCAGCTCATTACCTCAGATTAGGTGCATAACCTGGGTGTTATTTTTGATGATGGCTTGACCCTGAAGTCTCAGGTGTCAGCTGTGGTGAAATCCTCATTCTATCATCTGAGGAATATTGCCCGGGTGAAACACCTGATTCCCACGGGTGACCTTCCAACATTGGTCCACGCTTTCATTACTACCCATCTTGACTACTGCAATGTCCTCTACCTATGGCTGTCTGGGGTTGATATCTGCCACTTGCAGCTGGTGCAGAACGCTGCGGCCAGGCTGTTGACTGGTACCTCTAGGACCAGTCACATTACGCCTGTGCTGTGCGAACTGTACTGGCTGCCAGTTCAGTGGTGGATCACCTATAAGGTAGGCCTGCTTACCTTCAAAGCCCTACATGAACAGGGACCAGACTACCTTAAGATCTCCTGACTCCCTACTCCCCCAATCGCCCTCTCTGATCCGCCGACAAGGGATTGCTACAGATTCCCAGGGTTCGTCTTAAAACATCTGGAACTCGTGCTTTTTCATTTCCAGAATCGACCCTGTGGAATTCTCTACATCGTCTGTTAGGAGAATGCCTGACCATTAGCAGTTTTAAATCTATGCTGAAAACATATTTATTCTCTTTGGCCTTCTTGGATTAATTAATTAATTGATTTTAAATACTTATTTATTGTCTGTTTTTATACTGTATTTTATAATTTGCACAGTGCCTTGACTTTGAAAGGCACTATAAAAATAAAGATAGATTGACTGATTGATTGATTGATTGATACAGTATGTGTCTGTTTCTTTCTCCGGTGAATTAGGGTAGGGGCAGGATTAAAATGAAAAGATGTTTACAAAGTGTTTTTTCATTTGATTTGTCACTAGAGCTTCCCTGCAAACATCTGTGAGACAAAAAAACTATATTACAAAGGCTGGTACAGCATAGCTATTTAACTTTGTTGTATTTCAATTTGTAAGGCACTGTCTGACATTTCTTTTGAATTGCTATGTCATGGTCATGTCACCGGTCATTTTCCTCATTACAGAAGGAAATGTCAGACAGTGCCTTACACAATTAAAATACAACTCAGTTAAATATATATGCTGTACCAATCTATGTATGTATGTGTCATGACTGTGTTTTTCTACTATTATATTTTTGTTGTTGTTTTTGTCTATTTTTAATTTCCTTACGGGCCTTAACATGGAAACTCGAGTGACAAATTAAAAAAAAAACTGTGTAGAAATCTTTTTGCTTGTTTGTTTAATCCTGGCATTACATTATTTCACTGGGCTAGGAAAAAGACACACACAGAGTGCCAGTGAGTGAAGTCTTGACAGATTTTCTCTGATGATCCCTGTCAGGACTGACAGAGAAAATTAGTTTTAAGTGTAAGGTCAGAATAAGAACCAAAAGAGAAAAGGGAAGGCAGGGATTGTTATTCCCCTCCTCCCCCAGCTCCCATGATGATACTAGAGTGGTATAGGAGGAAAGGCCGTAGAGAGGGAGTAATAGTTTTACTTTGCCTGGGGTTTGAGAACTGGTCTAATGATGATCACCACTCATGTTGCCACCTCTAATCAGAGATATGAGATGGGGTCTGGGGCACGTCTCACACAGCCACCGCCTGTAGTTAGTTTATAGTTATTTCCCGAGGTGACAGACTATGGTGCCCATGTCCTGGCAGGGCAGCCCTGCACACACAGCAAAACTTCTTTTATATCAAAGGTGGCAGGGTGATGGAACCATGGAGATAGTGTGCCGAGTCACTAATCATACTGAAAGCTATTCACAGGCATGTTTTTATGCTGGGCACCAAAGGACTGCGGACTTGAAGTTGGACCCCAAAATAATTAGATCACTCCATTCCAAAATGCAGGCTTATTTCAGAGGCAAAGGACCAAGGTGCATTAGCTGGGCAAAAACAGTGGCTGACACTAATCAGGGAGGACTTAGGCTTCTGGTCTATTCTCTAAAAGGTATGGTCCAGGCATTCTGGCAATTAGCCCAAGTTGGTCCTCAATACCTGCAGGACAAAAGGCCTAAATGGACAGAGAATGAAGCGTACACAGCTGCAGGTTCAGTCCTGAAACTGATTCAATTTAGGAGCACCCCCCCCTCCCAAGTTTAACCAACACACAACCTTAAAGGAGATAGGAATTCAATAAAGATTTATCGCATATCATAGTCTGTTGTGTTTTTATATGTGCCAGCACAGCAATTAACCATTCTTCTAACACAATAGTTTTTACCACGGAGCTGTCAGCGTTTGGGATCAGTGAATCAATCAATTTAGCATGAAATCTTACTGCTGTGTTTCAGAGTTCTTTTTTTTTTTAACTCTATTTATGCTCCTGCACTGGCCCACAGACCTCTCTCTCCAGTGAGGTCTCTAGGCTCGATGTTATCCCGCCCAGCCTGAGATAATCCAGAATCTGGTCTCCACTCCCAGGAGTACTCTTTCATGTCCACCAACCACCCCACCAACCCCTGGCTCTGAGCCCCCCCCCCACAGATGGGACCACCCTGACTCCTCCAGTACTCCTCCTCCAGTACTCCATCTAGAATCTAGATGGGCGGCCGGGGAGTGGAGAAGACATGGAGACCAGTCGGGATGGAGCCGGCTGAGGGCTTGGGGGTCAGCCACTGGACCAACCTTCACATGCCAGGGTCCTTTTTCCTGGTCCCACAGGGTTGGACGTGCAAGGAATTTCCATTGCATCTTGGGAGTGAGCCTGCCCTTGCCACTGGACATCCATGGACTCCTCCCTACCCTTCGACATGACGCGGCCAGCTGCAATGCCTCCAGTCTCCACTGGAAGAGAGGAGAGCAGTCCTCTGGATGCTCGATCCTACTCCTCCCAGGCTGACACCCAGCAACCAGCATCTGCTCCTGAACACGGGCCGAAAGTGTGGCACGAGGAGTGGTATCCAGTGCCTCAATACTCAGTGCCACCGGGCCAGCCAGGGGTGTTCTTTGATGACATTCAAAACTCCCACTCAGATGGAGATAGCAGCTGTTTCACAGGCAAGTGTCAGAGCAATAGGGAAACCCACTTTGCCCATCACACAAAGAGGGATTTAATGTGTTATTTATTAGATATACACTGTTATGTGATTAGTGTGCCAGCTGGAGCTGTATCATTGGTGCGATTGCTCTGAATTTAAATGGCAGTTTGTGTATTTTTTTTTCTGTTGGAAGAAGCTGATCTGAGTTGAATTATGATCTGTCATCTCAGTAGGGTTTCTTTTTCCGGATCTTAATACTATATGTATCTGGTGTTCTAGCTCCAGTTTATCTGGTGCTCTTTTAAGAAAACTGCCTGTAATTGAACATATCTAAAATAGTATTTATTTATCTAAGTTGTACTGTTGTTTGCATAAGTCCCATGATTTAAGACGTTCATCTATTATAAGGTCAATCCACCTGTTAATTCCTTTGTAACCATCTTGCCATGGCGATGTTTGGTGTTAAAAAAAAAATAATCAAACAGCTGAGCTAAGAAATATTTACCGGAATAGTAAAGTTACTAGTACTGTAATCTGGCTATAGTTTGATTGATATTCTGAGCTCAGTGAGCTGAGCTCTAAGTATAATATAATAGAGTTTGTAGATTGGAGCATTGGGGGGGGTCATGGTTTTAGTCATTCACAGATGACAGTCATTATTATAAGATGGTTAGCCCACAAAAATTGATATTGCATCTCAGCCATACCAATTTCAGTTTGCATACTTATGGTAAAAATTTAAAATGCCATTCCTTACTGCATTTGAATTTTGTCTTTAACTTGTATAGCACAGTGGTTTATGGCTCTGAGCTGCAAATCTGGAGACCTGGGTTTGAATCCCACAGCCCCCACTTGCATACTGTGCGACTCTGAGAAATTCACTTAACTTCCTTGTGCTCCCAGGTCACACCTGTAAACAAGCTTCAGCTTAGTGTGTCTCTCCTGGTTAAAAAAAAAACAAACTTACAGATGGTGGAATGGTGCCAGGAAAACGGCAACCATCTCATCGGCAACTGGCAGTTCTTCTGGGAGAGGGGCATCTTTTTTTTTTTTTTGTTAGTTATTTAACCAGGACTAGCACACTAAGTTGAAAGCTTTTTTACAGGTGCAACCTGGGAGCACAGGGAAGTTAAGTGACTTGCTCAGGGTCACACATTATGCAAGTGGAAGCTGTGGGGTTCAAACCCAGGTCTGGCCTGCTGGATGTCACCAGATTTGCAGCTCAGAGCCTTAAACCACTGCGCTAGCACTTGGTCAAAAATTTGATGTGTACGTGGGCCATTTAAACTGAAGGCTGGGGAGGTGGTGATGACACTTACCAAAGCAATGGGTAAGAATGTCACTACCCCTCTGATAGCAAATGATAGGCTAACTACTCCAAAGCACAATAATACCATACAAATTAGGGATGAAAAAGAAGGTGTACACAAAGTTTAGGCTGTCAATGAAAGATGATGATAAGGAAACCTATAAGGTAGCACAGAGGGAAGCTGGTAAGGCAATAAGGAAGGCTAAAGCCCTGACTGAACAGGGGACTGTGCAGGGGGTAACGGAGAGAGATAAAGCCTTCTTTAGGTACATAAGGGAAAAGAGGAAAACCAAGGGAGGGGATAGTTAGACTAGAAGATACTGGAGGGAAACTAGTAGAAAAAGACTGTGAGAAAGCTACAGTCTTAAACCAGTACTTCTGTTCTGTGTTCACCAAAGAGAATGCAAGGAATGGGCCAAGTCTGCATAGCAGCAACACCAAGGGACCGGGGTTGACACAAGCCCCTTCACAGAGACTCAAGTCTTGGAAGCTTTAAATAAACTCAAGGCGGGACAAGGCCACGGGACCAGATGGGACTCACCCTTGAGTTCTCAGGGAGCTGGGGAGTGTACTAGCAGTACCCCTAGCAGAACTATTCACCAAATCACAAGAGAATAGAACCATACCGGCGGACTGGAAAAGGGCAACAATGGTCCCACTCCACAAAGCAGGGAGGAGGCTGGCAATGACCGTCCAGTAAGCCTTACGTTGGTGGTAGGGAAGTTGATGGAGACACTACTCAAACAGAGAATCATAATGTATCTGGAATTCAGTGGGCAGCAAGGCCCACAGCAGCATGGGTTCATGGCAAGTAGGTCTTGCCCAACTAACCTGGCTGACTTCTTCAACTGGGTTACAAGGGCAGTAGATCAGGGAGTGGTGGTAGATGTTGTCTATCTGGCCTTTAGCAAAGCCTTCGACTCTGTTCCACACAGAAGGCTGATAAGGAAGCCGAACCACATGGGGGCAGGCAGGGAGGTGGTTGCATGGGTAAGTAGCTGGCCGAGAGGAAGAACAAAGAGGGTTCAGGTAAATGGGGCATTTACAGCTGAAATGGAGGTGACCAGCGGGGTACCGCAGGGTTCAGTGCTGGGTCCCCTACTCTTCAATGTGTTCATAGCAGTCATTGCAAATGGGCTGGAAGGTAAAGCGTGTCTATCTGCTGATGACAACAAGATTTGCAACAGAGTGGACTCCCCTGAGGCTGTGAGGAGTATGACTTCAGACTTGAAGAAACTGGAGGAGTGGTTGGAAACATGGCAGATAAACTTAAATGCCAAAAAGTGCTAAGTCATGCACTTAGGCAGAAATAATCCCAAAGAGGATTATTACCTGGGAGGAGAGAAGCTAGCCTCCACCAGCCAGGAGAGATCTAGGAGTCCTTGTATCCGAAGACTTGAAAGTGGGTAAACAGTGCAAAAAGGTAGCACTAAAAGCAAGTGTCAATACTGGCCTGCATTAGAAGGGAAATCACGAGTCACAGGAGGGAAGTGATGTTACCACTTTACAGGGTGCTGATGCACCCCCACTTGGAGTACTACATACAGTACTAGAGACCGCACCTCAAAAAGGACACAGAATTGAGATGGTGCAGAGGAAGACTACGAAAATGATTCAGAGATATGGCATGACAGGCTGCAGGAACTCAACATGTACTCCCTGGAACAGAGGAGGAAGGGTCGCGACATGACTCAGACTTTTAAATATATGAGGGGTATAAATAAGGTTAACGTTCAGGAGCTTTTCCAAGTGAAAGAGAGTGGGAGAACGAGAGGGTATGACATGAGGCTGAAGGGAGGGAGGTTCAGGCATAATACAAGGAAGTTTTTCTTTACAGAGAGGGTGGTGGACCCATAGAATAGCCTGCCCAAGGAGGTACTGGGGGCCAAAATGGTAAGCGAGTTCAAGAACGCATAGGATAGACATAAAGACAGCATACAGAAAGGCAAAAAAGGGGAGGGGGAATAGCACCAGGTAGGTTCTTGGGCAGACTAGATGGACCTTGCTGTCCCCTTCTGTCATCACTTTCTATGGTTCTATATTTCTGTCTTCTCTGATATGTTTATAGCTTATTTGCTATGGTACCACAATCACAAACATTAATATGTTGTTAGTTGTGCCAGTTTTATGTGTAGGAACCTAAGTGAGTCAGTGCTGCACTCCTAACATGCAGAGTATAATGGAGCATGAATGAATAAATACATAATAAGATTTTTTACAGACACCGGTACTGTGAGAACTTCATTCAACACAGCCACGTAAATAACTCCCTTGTGGCTCTTACAAAAGCCACAGCATCAATGCATTCTGTGTGTGGTTTTTACATGCTGCATGTTGCTCAAGTTGTTCCTCTACTTCTATAGTTACACTGTTGTCTAAAAGTAATGAAAAAGAAGAAGAAATTACATTTTTATAACCATTTTCATTCAGCACATTGCAATAGACAGTGACTGCAAACCCCTAGGGCAGTTTACAGACACCCACACATAGCCATGGACAATTGCCAGAATAGTTTTAGTGGGAAGAGAAATGCTGTCTAGGACACTTGGAAAGATCCCCTATTTTTGTGGAATGTGTCATGGCTTTTTTGGCTTCCACTGTAATATTGACCAGGACAGCACCAGAGATGGACAAAATGGACCTCAGGTTAACATAGAGGATAATGAATGGGCATCAGTTAACAACCACGTTACGCTGGTATCGAGTGGTTACCTTGGCAACTTATGTAAACCTCGACAGCACAGCTCGAGAGGTTTATTAAAGTTGCCAAGGTTACCACGTGAAGCCAGCTTTGCGTGGTTGTTCATCGATGCCCATTCATTGTATTTTATAGCATATGGGCATTGATGTTACCTTGTTTTTGGTTAAAAAATATTTTTGTCCCTGAAAGTCTGCAGTAAACTGAGGGAAGTGCTGTGTTCACGAATGAGGCATGGAACATTGGCAGCAATGAACAACCTAGGACATTTAAACACGACAGAGGAAACAGAAAACATTTATTTCATTACTTACAGAAAGGTGGGTGACTGGGATGGGGGACAGAGAAAAAGACGGTAGTGCTGCGATTACTGCTAAGGGTCAGGGGCTTTTAATTACTGTGCCGTCTTCCCAGGCTGTCTTACAGGATGAAATCATCGATGGATTCAAACAGCTTTCTGGCCATTCAGCCATTAGAGGAGACAAGTGGGAAGCCGCGCGATCCGATTCCAAGTTGTTGTAACATCGATGCTTTAAAAACATCATGATGACACTTTGATGGTACAACAGCTTTAGGGAGAAATGGATTTAAACTAATAACAACATTCTACCATACACTATATATTTTATTCTTCTAAAAATAAGCTGCAATAACCTAACTTCCTTCCTCAGGTCAAAAAAGCCCTATTAGGATATGGATTTGGGGGGTTACATGCCCCCAGGGTCTAAGGGCATGACAGCCCTGTGTACAGCACCCAGGGTGCTTGTCAGAAGCACATCGGATAAATAATGTATTTATCAAATGTAAACACCTAAGTTTCTATTTAGCAAGGGTCAATCAATCAATCAATCAATCAAAATCTTTATTTAGTCAGGCGAACATCATTGAGCGTAGCTCATTTACAAGATGGACCTGAGTGGTCATACAAATAAGAGTACAAGTATTTTTACATGGACAAGAAAATAACATAAACAATAGTACAATGACATAAAATGAGAGTATACAAAAATTTACATATATACAAGGCACAGTAAAAATCACTTAACCTGTAAAAAAAAAAAAAAGGAGAATAGATATAGAAGCGCAAGTGTACAAATAATAGGGCTTTGTAAACTTTTATAAGAATATAGCAGCTGACTGGATAATAGAAGGAGAACTAAACAGAATGGAATACAGAAGGGGGGGGGATGTAGGTTGGATGGGAGATTAGGCCTTATGGAAGCAATTGCAGAACTCTGGAAATAGGGTGGAGAATAATCTTTTGAAGGATGATAAGGGTAAGAGGGTATTTAGATTCATAGATTTTTGGAGTGAGTTCCAAGTAACTGCTAGGAGTAGCTGATAGCAGCCCTCCCAAACCGGGTGCAGGCATTGGGAACCTTTAACATGATGAGTTTACTGATCCTTAAGGTGTATGGCCTAGAAGTAATTCGGGTAAAACAGTCTGTGATATAGAAGGGGAGTTTGCCTGATAAAGCTTTGAAGATCCAGACTGCAGCATTCCTATTTCTTCTGTGTTGTAGTGATGTCCAATTTACTGCCATGTAAAGAGAGCAATGATGGGTGCTGGAGGGAAGGTCAGTAATAAATCTGATGGATCTATGATACAGGGTGTCCAGCTTATTTAAGAGGGAGAGTGAGCAATGGCCATAGGGTCATTTCCATATAGTGTCTTACTGCAGCTGCTTTTCTGTTTTCCTTTATGGAAGATTTGAATATTATTTTTAAAGTTGGAAGATAGTCAATGTCTTTTGTTGTCTACCAATGGCAGCATGTTATTGCCTTTTGCAAAATGTTCCTACACAACAGGAAACTGGTTTGATTCCTTGTGATTTAGAGTTTCTATAAAACATTGCCTTACAGGACTGCTTGTGGGGGACAAAAAAAACTATGTGGCCGGAAGAACGAAGCGAAGGGAGGCCAAACAATTTCCTCACACACTGAACTAGTAGTGGTGGTGGTAAAGTTCAAACCCGGGACCTCCTGGTTGACAGTTCTGTGCTTTAACCAATGGACTCCAGTGCCTTCTGATAAAAAGCAGTGGATGATCCAATTATGTTTCCATTCTAAAGAGCTTGATCAGTACCTTTGAAAGGTGGTATAAAATGCAATACCATGGGGGAGCACCACACACCTGTTATTAGAACAGATGTAACTTTGAAAAGCCATCCCCTGATTACTCAACCCAATCATTATAAGACAACCCCAGAGAGTGCTTTAAGCAAAGGTAATGCCACCAGGTAGGTTAATTAGAAACAGTTATATACAGACATAACTGAATATGGGGTACTTTAAGGAGATGATGACATTAAAACAAGAGGTGACAAATGACACTGATCACTGCAACAAGCAGAATAATGTCCAGAAGAGAACAAAGAGGTCAACAACTCTAAATAGTCTCCAACTCACCCTACTGAGATTAATGCTTTCTGTGAGTTATCTTAGGCATTCCTTTCCAAGTGATTTATGGTTTACATTTTTTTTTTTATCACATCTTTATTTTCTCTCCTCCTGTGGCGCGGGCATGGCAGGTTGTCTGGCCCCCGGCACCCCCGGACCTGGTCTGTCCAGCAACACGAAAAAATTACTCACCTTAGTAATTGCTTTTCTTCTCATGGAGTCTTGCTATATTATAACATTAGCAGTCAGCCACTGCAGCTGAACTGCCCCGGAGAGGAAGGAGTTAACTCCAGAGAATTTGGAGTTCTACAGCGCGAGGGCGCTGTGCCCAAAGCTCTATCTGGCAGTTTCAAATGAAACTGTCAGATCTTTACGAAGCTAACATCAAAGAACAGAAAGTCTGTGTGGAAAACGACACTAGCCCATGGCTATCTACTAGTAGTAGCTAACAATATAAACAACAAAGAAACACCCAGAACCATAATAACAAAATTGATGGATTATGGTTCGTTTACCACCTTGACAAGCACATTATGAACTCCCTTCCCCAAGACTCAAGTCCAGGAAGGGGCAATATAAATAACCTAAATAAACAACCAGATCCCTAACCCAAAGGAAAGGGTAAAGGGATAACTACAATGTATGACACAGTGCTTGCCTATTCGCCACCCCTACCCAAGTAGAGGTTCTGAGAGGAGCAGGAGGGAGGTGGTTATAATATAGCAAGACTCCATGAGAAGAAAAGCAATTACTAAGGTGAGTAATTTTTCTTCAAACACCATGAAGTCTTGCTATATTATAACATTAGCAGATTACACAGCAGTACCTCCATGGAGGAGGGTCAGAACCTCACTTAGGAAATAGGCTCTGAAGCACAGCTGTGCCAAACCGAACATCTCTCCTGGACTGGACATCAGGGAATAATGCTTAGTAAAGGTGTGAACTGTCTTCCAGGTAGCAGCTTGACAAATCTCCAGAATGGGAATGTCCCTAGCAGCCGCTAGAGGCGCAGCTGTACCCTGGTGGAGTGGGCCCTCAATCCTGAGGGGTACTCTACCTAGTTTCTGATAACAGAATTGGATACAAGAAACAATCCACCTTGCAATTGTTCTCTTAGTGGCAGGTTTTCCTTGCCAACCTCGCCATAGGTAAGAAACAGTTGGAGGATTCGAACCTATGACCTCTGGTGCGCTCTAAATAGTAGCTTAAGGCTCTTTTGACATCCAAGCTGTGCAGTCTCCTCTCACCTGAGGAAGAATGCTCAGTGAAAATACTGGGAGAGAGATAGATTGATTCAGGTGGAAATCAGAAACCACCTTAGGCAAAAACTTTCTATTAGTCGTAAGGACTACCTTATCTCTGTGGAAAGAGATAAAATCTTCTTCCACTGACAGGGCCTGTAACTCACTTATGCGTCTGGCAGAGGTAATAGCTACTAGGAAAACGGTTTTCCAAGTTAAATACTTGAGCTCTGCTGAAGACAGAGGCTCAAAGGGGGTTGCATTAACTGAGCAATGCAAATATTCAGGTCCCAGGCGGGAGCTGGTTCCTAAAAGGAGGTTAGTATGAAGTAACCCTTTAAAAACTTGGAGAACACAGGGTGAGAAGAAAGGGAGGCAGGCTTCCTGCTGACACAAAAGCAGAGACAGCTGCCAGATGAACCTTCAGGGTAGCTGGTCTAAGGCCTAGGGAATTCAGATGGACCAAATATTCCAGAAGAATGGGAAGATCGCAGATTCTGGGATAATCTGCCTCTCAGAGCACCAGATGGAAAACCTCTTCCACTTAGAATTATAAGTGGTTCTAGTGGAAGGCTTCCTAGAAGCCTTTAAAATATCCATGACACCTTGAGAAAGGTGTAAGTCAGCAATTCTAGCTCCTCAAGAGCCAAGCCTTGAGGTGGAGGGATTTGAGGTCCGGATACTACACTCTCCCTGTGCACAGGCCAGTAAGTCGTGGACTCTGGGTAGGCTCAGGGCAGGGTGGACTGCCAAGGACAGAAGCAGAGGTACCAGGCTGTCTGGCCCAATCTGGGGCAATCAGAATCACTCTGCAAGGTTGAGATCTGATTTTTACTAGTACCCTGAAAAGAAGAGGAAAGGGAGGAAGAGGCATACAGGAACTTCCTTTCCAGTCCAACAGAAAAGGCGTCCAGGGGGAGCCACTGGAGGCCTGCAACAGAAAAGAGAAGTTGATGGTTGTCTGGGGCTGCGAAAAGATCTATCTGAGGAGTGCCCCATCTGGCAAAAACGGACCCCAGCACTTGTGGATTCAGAGCCCATTCGTGATGGCCCTGAGAAATTCTGCTGAGGCGTCCGCTAGGACATTGTCCTTCCTGGGAGGTGAACCGCTATCAGGGAGGTGTTCAGGAGTAGGCCAGAGACCACAACTTCATTGCTTCGTGCACAAGGCTGAAGACCGAGTGCCCCCTTGTTGTTGATGTACCACATTGTGGTGGTATTGTCTGTCCTGACTTGAACCACTTTGTTCTGGACAGAATCTGAAAACACCGAAGAGCTAAAAGACAGCTCTGAGTTCCAACAGATTGATGTGGAGCAGAGATTCCTGAGGAGACCACACCCCTGGGTGGCAAGATCGTCTAGTGAGCCCCCACCCTAACAGGGAGGCATCCGTGGTGAGGTGAGGGAGTGAGAAATGGAATGAAGGGAACCCCTGTCTTAAATTGCTCTGGACCTGCCACCAGTGGAGGGCTAGGATCAGAGTTTGAGTAACTGGAACCAACTTGGTTAGGGGTCCTTCCTTTGAGACCAATAGGCCCTCAAATGGAACTGAATGTCCCTCATCTGGAATCTTGCTCCCTGCACGACAGCTGTGGAAGCAGCCATGTGCCCAGGAGCTGCAGAAAATGCCTTGCTGGTCGAGAGACCCGCAGGGTAAAGGAGGATGCCAGGCGATGAGTCTGTCCACCCTTTCCGAGGGAAGAAAAGCCCTGGCTAACCTTGTGTTCAATTCCGCGCCTATGAAAGTTAGGACCTGAACCGTTCCAGAACTGACTTTGGTAAGTTTAGCAGGAATCCCAGGAAGTGAGAAGCTGCTGGGTGACTTGCAAATGGTTTTCACCTGACCTGGAGACTGACCCGCAATGAGCCAGTCGTCCAGGTAGGGAAACACAGCAACCCCTTGCCTTCTTAAGTGAGCCACTACTACAGCGAGACATTTTGTGAATACCCTTGGCGCAGAGGTCAGGCAGAAGGGCATTGCCCTGAACTGGTAGTGGCCTGAGGGCAGTTCGAACCTGAGGTACTTTCGGTGAGAAGGCCTGATCAGAACATGAAAATAGGCATCCTTGAGGTCCAGGGAAGCTAGCCAGTCCCTGGCCTTAGGGAAGGCAATATCATTGCCAGAGTCAACATTTTGAACTTTGGTTTCAAAAGATGCTTGTTCAGGTACCTTAAATCTAGAATGGGCCTCCATTCTCCTGTCTTTGGGGTAGAAAGTATCTTGAATAAAGCCCTTGCCCTGATGGCAGGAGGAACCCTTCCACTGCTTTGCAGTCCAGAAGAGAAGAAACCTCTGCTTCCAAAGCAAGGGCTTCTGAAGGATTTGCAGGTGGAAAATGTCTGACTCTCATCTTTGGAAAGTGTTTGAAGCTGAGAACCAGACCCTGGTCTATTACGTCCAGAACCCATCTGTCCGGAGTTAGGGACAGCCAGTTCCGCTGAAATAGGCCAACCTGCCCCCACTGGTACAGGAGAATGGGCCCTGGCAGCTTCCATCAGGGTGCCTGCTTAGCAGCAGCCTTGGGCTGAGGGAGGGGACGGTCTGCTTGTGCCTCGCCTACCCCTGCCTCTGAAGAAACCCTCTGCGAGACAGCAGAGGAGGCTTGAAATTGGTAAAAGGCCTGAAAAGGCCTGCCCCTCTCTGGGAGCATGCCTTGTGGCATGGCACGCTCTCCTTAGCCTGGGCACTTTGTAGGTAGTTCTGTATTCATCCATCTTTTCATATAGTTTTCTGTTTGCTCTCAAACAGAGAATTTCCTACAGGAAAATCCATAGCCTTTGACTGGGTATCTTGGGACAGATTAGTGCATCTGAGCCATGCCAACTCTACGGAGCTACAGAAGTGGCCATGACCCTAGAGGAAACATCATTAACATCAACAGCAGTATGAAATTGAACTTTAGAGGCTTCAATGCCATCAGCAGCCACCTGTTCCAACTCACTAGCCAGCTGGCCATGGGCCTGCTTGGCTAACTGCAATACTGTGTCCCACCTAGATTTCTGATATCTAGCCACATAAGCCATATAATTTGCCTGCCTGAGTCCCAAAGAAGCTGCCATATACTGTTTCTTTCGCCATGGCATCAATCTTCCTGGAATCCTTATCAGGAGGATGTGAGGCCAGAGGAATATTAGCCTTGTCACAGGCTGCAGCTTGTACCACACCTACATGACTACACTGTTCAGTAAGGAAGTCTGTATCTGAGCCTGACAAAGTATACCTTCTGTCCATTTTTTATCTACAGGAGGGACAGAATGAGGATTTTTAAAATCTTTGTTGTTTGCTTCCTAAATGACTTATGCAAAGGAATAGACAACCTCCTAGACTCTGGAATATCCATCATTTCCACATAATCAGGCTCCTCTTGTTTCATCCACAGCCTCTCTAAAGGAAGCTGGAGGGTTTCTGCAACCTTTTGTAAAAATAAAGAAAGAAGGGACTCAGACAGAATGGGAGATTCTAAAGGTCTGTCTGGAGAAATGCCCGGTTCAATGGGCACGTCCAGACCCTCCCAGCCACACATATATTGATCAAATTCCTCCTCCCTCCTGTGGTTCATAAAATCCTCAACTTCAAAATCCTGAACCACTGGGACTGGAACGAACCAACCTTTTACTAACTGTTGGTGGTTCTACAGATCCCTGAGACAGTGACTGGACAATCTGAATGGCTTTAGCTATCTCTGCAGCAGTTGGAGACGCAATTCTGGACTCCAAACCTCCTGATTTCTTTGTCTTTTACTTGGGACTGGTTCCTCTGAACCAGTCTTCCTTGCCCGAGGAAGTCTTGCCCTGGTCAGAGGGCACTCCTCTGGTCCAGTGGGTACTGAACCGGCTGGCCATCCGGTCAGCGACTTTTTGGCTTCTCTGCCCTGAGCCGCCCAATCTCTTCTCCAGGGTGGCTGCAGGGAAATTTTTACACACCTGGCAGTCTGACAGGAGGTGGTCAGCCTCAGACAATAGACACAAGTGGTGTGTGGGTCAGCCTTGGCAAAGGCGTCCCCACAGACATCACAGTGTTGAAACCCAGTGGGCCCAGTTTTTCTTTTGGGTTTCTCAGACATAATGCCAGCCTAACCAAAAACTTGCCCTTTTGATGGCAGTGCCAGGCAAGACACCTTATATCGGTTCCTAACACGTGTCACGGTATTTGAAAAACCGTAATAATTTCGTTTTTTTTAGAACCGATAAGAACCGGGAACCGCACTCTAAAACCCACAGTACAGTTTTAAAAGGCAGAAAAATCCAAGCGATCGGTTCAAAACCGAACCGATAATTAATTTTCCACACAGACTTGAATTTTTGTACTTACGGTTACCAGATAGAGCTTTAGAACCGAAATGCGGCAAAAATAATGACTTTTGCTGGTTCAAATGAACCGAAAACTACTCTCTTGAACCGAGAATGAACCGAGCTGAAGGAGCTGATCTCCGGAGCGACTGTTCAGTGAAGCGGAGTAAAGAATCTGACAGTTTCATTTGAAACTGCCAGATAGAGCTTTGGGCACAGCGCCCTCGCGCTGTAGAACTCCAGATTCTCTGGAGTTAACTCCTTCCTCTCCGGGGCAGTTCAGCTGCAGTGGCTGACTGCTAATGTTATAATATAGCAAGACTTCATGGTGTTTGAAGCTCTCCTCCACAGGCTCAGTGTGCACACACAGTATTCACCCCCCCCTTGGGGGACTGGGAACCATTATCTGGGGTGCATCTCTCAGGCCCGGGGGCGCAGTGCATGGCCATCAGCTGCCACGAACACCCCGCTATTTTTCTGCCTTAGTGTTCTCCCTGGAGCCAGCATGCCATGACGTACAGTGCACTTGTGTGCCAACATCTGCTGAGCACCAACCCTCATCTGTGCGCTGCAACTGTGCAGTGCACCCGGCAGCTGCCAGATGCCACTGCAGAGCGACGTGAATCCCATGCCCACCCCAGTGAGAGCAGAGCTGTCTAGGGACACTTGATCCTCTCCCTTCCCCTGCTGACCCACCTTGACCCAAGTCCGTTCCTGAACCTGGGTTGCCGGCGTAGTGCGAGGTGTGGCGTCCAGCTCCTCAACCCTCAGCGCCACTGGGCCAGCTGTTTTACATTGTTGAAAAGTTCTCATTCATCCAACAAGAAATACAGAAAACAGTCACATATCTCATGAATATTATGGCCGAGAATGAGAAAGAACATTTGTGCCTGGCATTAAGATGGTATCTTCTTGTGTGTCTGTCTGAGTTGCCAGTAAAGTGGCTGTGGGGGTGAGGTTGTTAATGGGGGAAAATAAAGTGAAAAATGATTGGATTTTATGTTATTTGATAATTTAAGACATTATCTGTCTAATTGACAAATACTGCTGGGAAGATTACTGTAAATTCAGATGGTAGGGAGTGAAAACTCTACTCAGCAGCTCACCCATCAAAGTTTAACTCAAACTGTGATCTCCCCAGAGACAAGGGTCACAGACAGCTGTATCTTTAAACACTACTGGTAAATGTTGAGCTCTGCTTAACAAACATACTGTATTACAGAAATGTATATGTTCCACTGGGTTTCATCAGATGTGTACTTAAACGGTTCTAGAAATGAAAATAACATGCTCCACACAGTTACATTATTAAAGACTTGAACCTGCAACCCAACTACATTGATTACTCTGTAAATTACCTAATTTAACACAATGCACAGTAAGTTTCAGAAAGAATTCCTATTGTCAAATAAACATAATTGAAAAATATACACAGAACTCGTTTTTAATAACCAAGCCCCACCAAACAGTGCATATATTCACACATAATCCTGTATAATAGCTACACAACATCACAGACCTTTATATTGTGTATAGTGGACCCTTATCGTGCATGGAAACCAGAGGTTCTCAAAATGTTGTTCTGCTGCAGTTCAAAAGGTCATGGAACGTGACTGTACCCTACTGCAGCAGAACAACATTTTGAAAATCTCTAGAGGTTCCATGTGCTCAGTCGCTTACCTGTACGCGGCTGAAAACGGCAGGCTCCACACTCCGGCGGTGGCAGTACAAGCAGCGTCACAGGAGTCTCTCAATATGCAGGATCAACCAGATATTTTTAAAATGCAGGACCAAGCAGATAGATTAAGTTTAAAAAAAAAAGAAAAGAAACCGAGCGATCCCCAAACCCCCTCTCTCTCTCTTGCTTAGCGAGAACTACGGCTGCCATTTTATTTTTGTTGAACATTCCTCCCACACAGACTTGATAGCCAATAGAAGGCTACGCATCCAACACAACATCTCTGCTCCCTAGCAACCGGCACAATACCCAACAAGCAGCCCTAACTCAACTAGCACGACGGAGCAGCAAACCTTTTTTTTTTTTGTATTTTAAAAATAAAAAAAATGTAAATACCTCATGGGAAACTATACACTATAAAAAATAGTGCATGGGCAACCACATGCCCAAGCAGCCTACTGTGCCACCTCGGGGTTTCGATTACCTAGGACCTCTCGAGCTTCGCTCTTGAGGTCTGAGGTAATCAGAAACCCTCTGTGGCATGATAGGCTGGTTGCGCATGGTTGCCCATGCACTATTCTCTATGATGCATCTGACCTCACACTTACCTTCCACGTCACCAACTTCAAATACTACTATAAAAATAAATAAAAACATAATCAACACTTCGATTTCTCTGTATATACATATACCACTCCCCACTCCTCTCCATTGTAACACTAGGCTATAATTAGTTGATGTGCTTGGAGATCTCACCAACCATTATGCGCCAGAGATGCTTCACCACAATGTGAATACTTATTTTCAGAAGTACCAACATTAATCTTAAAAACAATGGAAAGCGACACTGTATTACTTTTTTGTAAGTTTCCTACATTCGAAAGAGATACAGAATAACTTTCAGCACTTTGAGGATCTCATTATACAGTGCTACAATGTTACAATATAATGTTAGAAAAAAGTAATACAGTGTTAATTTTTATTGACCTAGCAGGGATATGAAACTGCAGTTTTTTGTTTGTTTGTTGCAGTGTACAGTATGTCAACCATCAAAACTGTGAATTCTTGTAATTATTGCTGATATCATAGATTGCTGTATTTATTAACAAATCAGACCACAGCACTGTAACCAGATCACCCACTCAGTTTGCATACAGCCCATTCCCGGTCTCAACCAGTACAGTACTGCCATTTGAAAAAATTAAAACTGTTTCCGTCATACAGTACCTTGGCACTGTGCCTTATCAGATCAGGGTCTGGTCAAATTGGGATGGTACAAGACAGGACAGGTAGTGTTGATGGGGAGGGGACACTCAGTCAAGCTTGTAGTTGAGAATGCAAGTGGCAAGAAAGTGCAGCTGATTGGACTTAAGACAACTGAACAAAAACTTCATGCTGCTGCCTGCAGTAACTTACGATATACAGTGTACAGTACGCATACCTCTCAACTGCTATCAGTTTCGAATGGAGCTATGATTTTTACACTTGCAGTAAGCTTAGCCTTGTTCCAGAAAAGTTTACTGATATTCTTAATAATGTTAGAGATATTTCTGAACACACAAACTGTTAAAGCATTGAAATAAGTTAGGCAGTAGAAAAGTAGGTGACTCCAATTACAACTTCCTGCTGCTAGCTTTTGGAAGACAGAACTCTTCCTTATAGAGCAGAAAGCAGCTAACTAACAAAGCTACAGTTTTTCTTACTAATTTAACACTTCTATCTCAGCCAGTTCTACTTTTATAGCCACTGGATTTGACTGACAACAGGAACTACCTGTTTGGCAGCAGGAAGGGAGGGTTCATAGGGAAACATTAGTTTTATCAACCCTGAAGGAAAAAAGCATCTCTTTCTCCCCCACTAGCTGCTGGTAGTCTGACTGAGCAAAGAAGAAGGAGACTACTGAAGAACACAGGAAGTTGCTGTCCCAGAACAGGAAGGGTGAGAGCTGTAAGGAGAGGAGAGAATAAGCATACAGAGAAACAGGAGAGGGGACACAAAATAAGACATGATGGGAGTGGTGCAGTGCAATGGCTGTGGGGTGGCAGTGTTCTGGGAGACATTCTGGAGGTTGCGATGCTGCCCTATTTGCAGGCACCTCTCTGGTCTGAGGGAGGAGGTTGCCCATCTCCAGGCTGACCTGGCTAGGATTCGTGAAACCTCCCAGGGACCGCCAGGGCCACTGCTGCTACCTCAGAGGTTGCCAAGAAAGAGGAGCAGCTGGACCAAGGTGGGCTCAGGGAGGGAAAGGGTGGTGGAACAGAGGTGCATCCCTCCAGCTGTACCTCTCCACAATTCATACGCTGTTCTGGTGGATAGTGGTTCCTCTATGGAGGCACCTGCAGTGGAGACCAAGGAGGATGCTGGGAACCTCCACAAAGGAGATCCACAGGAGGGTGGCACCAGACCCCACAGGGGAAGGAAACTACTCCTGGTGGGGGACTCAATCATTAGGGGGTAGAAGTGGGGGAGGAAAGGGAGAGGGAGGTAAGGTGCCTGCCTGGTGCCATGGCTTGGAGGAACAGGAAGCGAATCCTCAGGATCATGGGAGCAGCTGCACAAGGGAGGGAGCGGGATGTCATTGTCCACCTAGGGACAAATGACCTGGCTAGGAATGGGATCAGAGCAGTGCAAAAGGAGTTTGTAGAGTTGGGGAGGGGCCTTAAACAAGTAGTGCATACGGTAACCTTCTCGGAGGTGCTGCCTGTCTATGGCAAGGGTGATGCTAGGGTACTCCACACCATGGAATTCAATGAATGGTTGAAAAACTGGTGTGGAGCTCAGGGTTTTAGCTTCATTGGGGACTAGGGAGTCATCTGGAGGGAAGCAGGCCTATACTGGCACCACAGTCTGCATCTGTCTTGGGGGGGAACCAGGATCCTGGGTGATAGGTTTAAATGCTTCATTGGCAAGCATTTAAAGTAGCCAAGGGGGGAGGCACTGAAAAGGAACAGGGTAATTCCAGCCTCCCTCCATAAAACACGGTAATTAGTGAGGTAAACACCAATGTAGAGAAGTCATTAGGGAGCAGGACAAAGGTAAATGCAAAAAAAATGCAAAGGCATTAAGGACAGGGATGGGGCTAAAAAGGGTAAGGCCATCAAAAATTGGAGGGTGATGAGTACCAATGCCTGTAGTCTGTGTAACAAGCTCCCTGAACTAGTGGCCTTGATGGAAGAGGGATGCCTGGATATTGTGGCAGTCACAGAAACATGGTACACAGAGAACCATGACTGGGATGTCAACATACCAGGATACACAATCAGGGAGAGTAAAAGAGGAGGATGAGTAGCTCTCTGTGTAAGAGAAGGGATGGACAATCAGGCTTGAGTTACAGGAATGGAGGGGAAGCGTTGCTTGGTTTACAATGTAACATTTAAAGGCAACATTAAAACAAAGTGTAGAAATATTAAATGTTATGGGGAACCAAGCACCACAATCATCCTTCCTCTTATCCCTTCCTACGCCAAAGACGTGTGTGTGGGTGGAGTCCTCAAGTTTTGACTATTTCCACCAAGGTGCTTAAAATACTGTAATCTGACTGGTACAAGATCTCTAACATGCTATAGCCATCACCATAAAAGGGGATCCTTTCTGAATTTAAACTAGTCTTTCATCAGGCCATATTAAAAGTGAGTGGTGGGGTATGTGCTTGGGGGGTTTGCAGCTAAGTTTTGTGTGGCTATGGAAACATTATGACATGAGCTACTGTGTTGACAGAGTGATCCAAGGCTGATAAGTCAATCTGGCTGATGACTTTCTGCTCAAGGTGTGAAAACAAATGTAGTGAAGAACATCTAAAACTTCACACAAGCTGAAAAGCTCATATGCCTCATGGTAAGCACTGTAGTTTACCACGCTGACTGCCCTGGTTCAAGTCCCAAATCCAGACGGTTGCACGTCAGCTGTCTAAAGCAGTGTTGTGTATGAAAATGTTGGTGGGTTACTGCTGCCGATACATAATTTCCCCTCTGGTAACCTACTGTATGTGTAAGAAGGAACTGAGGAAGAATGCAGTGCTTCAAACAAGGTTTAAATCCTGCCACTTGGCATGACAGCAGTCATGTCCTGTTCTGATCGCACTGCTTTATTATAGGTGTTGTGATTAAATACAGTAAGTTTAAGTTGCTGTCTTGTGTTTTACTTCCCTTCTTTCAGCAATTCATTTAATCATATGTTGTCAGGCCATTCATGCAGTCCACCACAATCTGTTCAAAAGAAGAACATCTCTGCACTCATGGAGAGAGTTTCAAAGGCAAAGTGCACTATTTATTTCAGTAAAGTGCGTGGAATTCACCCACTAGCCCCAGTGCCTCAACCCTTCACTGGGCCTTCCTCACGGGGCTGGTGTAAGGATTATACAAACGTGCCCCATATTTATACAAATTCTATTTAAAGTGCTACACACCAAGTAGTGATTTAAAACAAAAGACAACGGTTGCAAGGTTCACACCATCACATTTAACTATACCTCATTAGCCTCTGATTGATATTACAACACAACCCTATTTAAATATTAGATTTACATGCAGATGAATCAATTTCATTATGAAGTTTAAATTCCTTTTATGTTTTTGCATGTAGTTAAAGTTTATTGTTGATATGTTCAAATACTTTTGAAGATGGCTTATGAGTGGGGCGGGGGGTTAAACAAGGGAGAATAAAGAATGTATTCAAGTTTAATCTCTTTTAATATATTATCACCACAAAAACATTATTGGATAAGTATTTGACTATATCAACCACAACCTTTAACTGGCAAACATGGTAAACTGTGACTGAGGAAGAAAGATCTTTTTACAAAGAATGTCAATTAACCCTTCTCACCCCACATGATACTCTGTAGTTAGCTGAATTTTAGTGTTCAAGGGCCAAATGCTGGGGTAGTCATTATTTTGAATATTTGTTATATGGGGCCTTAAACATTAAGAAATGTTAAGAAACAATCTTGTGCAAACATTTGACAATGTCGAGTGTTCACCGTTTGCACTGGATCCTGTCCTGCTGATGCACATTTTCACTGTACAGTGGAGCAGGATGGAAAGGGGGATTGTTTTAAATTGGTGTCTCATCCTTCTCATACTTCTTGTTCTCTGTTTTCATTACGATCACTTGGCAAGCAGACAGGGAGGTTGAGTCTCGCCTGCGGAGTGTCACTACAGTAAACAGAGCTTACTGACATTGCATTCAATCTTAGTGTACCAGATAATGTGAAATTACAGTATATCACTTTTTACTTCATGATAAGTTTCATTTTATCAACATTCTCAATCAGTTGGTAAATAACTGCAGCACCATGATTTCCTTATTCCAAACTAACACTGAATGCGATCTGTGACTGTTAGTTCCACTCTCCCACTCTCATCAAGTAAACCGATGCCAAGAGTGGTCAGAAGGCAGTCATCTGGGATAAACATTACTGTATACCCTACCTTCTGACCCTTCCTTATTCAGTTCAGGTAATCGCCAAAATAAGAACTTTGCTACAGTAACTTGCTATACAGTGAAACCCCAGTAATCCAAACCTCAACTATCTGAAACTCTCAGTTATCCAAAACTGTGGTGTGTCTCCCAGCTTAACAAACTTCAATGTAAAGTTCCCTCACTCATCCAAAACACCATTTATCCAAACAATTTTATTGGCCCCCAGTACATTCGGATAAATGAGGTTATACTGTATTACTGTATATGCTGTACTCTAAATGAAACTGGTTCGGTATGCATTTCCTTGTGATTCCCCGTGATATATCTACACTGCACTTCTGAAGCACACCAATGCACAGTGGGTATACTCTGTGACACACTGCAGTGATTTTCCTGCAACCAATGACCACCCCTCTGCCCCCACATCCCAATCTCAAATGGATAAATGCAGGAATTAAGAAAACAGCATGGCAAGGCAGGGGGTTGTTTTTTTTTTGTGGGGGGGGGGTTACCAACACTTTAATCATGAAAAGAAATTGACCATGAATTAACAACTGTCAAGGAATCTCTTATCGGATTCTGTTCTAATTCCTTGATAGTTGCTGTCTTTTAAACCACTGATTGCTGGATCCCTAAACTCAGACAAAAACAAAACAAAAACAAGACACATGTGATGTGCAATACACTCCCCCCACCCCATCCCCTGATTGCAGGAGTAGTCAGACAGCATGGCTCTGGGAGGAAAATAATTAAAATAATTTAAAAACATATGCCCTTCATCTTGTCCCTCCATGTATCACAGCCATAACTGCCCTTCATCCTGCCCCTATTAGAGCATTCATGGTAGCCCTGCTTCCACCCTCCCCTGGCCCCCAGACAGCAGTCTTCTGGGACTTCTGGGACTGAAGTACTGTAATGTAATTTAAAAAAAAAAATAGAAAAAAAAATACTGTATGACCTGGGCTCCAATCCCTCCCCGTTCAGTGCAGGTAATCACAAAAATAATTCTTCTAACTGTGCTCACTGAACTGCATGCGCTATTCTAAATGCCACTGGTATGTGTTTTCCCATGTTTCCCTGCAGCATCTATCTACGCTGCACTTGTACAGCACACCTAAGCACCACAGGGAACTGTGACACAGTGCAGTGATTCTCCTGCAACCTACTGTATACCCACCCCCTCTGCCCTCACATCCCAAACCCTAAACCAATAAATGGAGGCATTTAGAATACAGTATGACAAGGCAGCAGAGTGTTTCTTTTTTTTGGGGGGGGAGGGGCAACACATTAATAAAAAGATAAATTACCTTGAATCAGCAACTGGGCTCTCTGATTACATTTGTGTTCTAATTCCTTGACAGTTCCGCTGCTTAAAAGCACTGCCTGCTGGCTCCCCAAGCAGAAAAAGACACATGTGACACAAGCCATGTGGAATACTGTACTGTGCTGTATATCTGAGACAACTCTGGGACTGTAAGAAGCTGAGAGGGCATTCTGTTTCAAAGTTTTTTAACAGAGTCGCTACATCAGCAAGGTAATACTATACACTGTCGCAAATGGTCCTCTGATTTTTGAAACAGTAAAACATTTTTAGACAGAAAGTTACAAATCACAGATACATTGTAGCATTGTGTTTTCTGCTCAAACATAACCCTTTGCTACGATGTACAGTATTACCTTTCTGTGTGTGATACAATATTTGGTACTGTACATGGGGCTTACAGCATTACACTGTTAGAAAGTGACCACGCCAAAGAAAAGATGTTAGGACTCTAGAAAGCAGTTACTACATCCCCAGAATAACAACGGTTTGTTGTTTTTTTATTACAAATGTGATTTTTTTCTTCTGTTGTGATATATTCAGTGAGCTACATTGTAATATTGTACTAGCTCTGTGGGAATAAGGAGCAATTGAGCCTCCCTTTGAATTAGTGGATACAATGAACAAATTACTTTTTAATGAAACCCTTAATTCTTGCCCTGTCCCACAAAAGGTGTTCAGTCTTGTTCGACTGAATGCTGCTACAGTAGGTCACATCAGTTCAGCCCCCTATAAACTGTTGATAGTGGAAGGTGATTGATTTTGTTTCTCTTCAGTCTCAATAGCCCAGTATTGGTCAGGGCACTTCAGATTTGAAAAAGATTAACTGAGGTCGTTCTGACTCCGATTGTAATCCCCACACACACGCAGGTAAATTCAGCCAGTGCCTAGAATGGATAGAAATTTCTATGAACATGGGGGCAGAGCTACATCACTCTAGGCCGAGGCCCAGCTCAACCATCAGTTACATGTTTATTTATTAGGAGATTATGTAGCCAGGGCTCATGAATAATGGGTTCCATATATACAGTAAAAAGAAGCAATGCATACAAGAAGTATGACACACAAGTATCATAACATAGAGAATAAAGTATGGGTCGGGTGTGTAATGAGATTTTACACATTCATTTGTAGGGATGCTACATAAACCCCGAGGCTTAAGCCTGAAGGGTTTGTGAAAAGTATCCTGACAGAGGGTGTAAAACTCCAGTTTTACACACACCCCAACCCATACTTTATTTTATATAATTGTTGGGTATCATTTTTTTGCCACGACAATTATATAAACATTGTGTCAATCAGGATGAATAAAAGGAACGGTCTTACCTCGGTATCGTTGCTGGACATGTTATTCAGAATAAATATCAATGAAGAACTGTAGCCTGAAGTGCTAAAATATAACCGATGAACATTTTCAACAAGAACAAGTAAAGCTTTTGCTAAAAAAAAAAAAAGAAAGAATTCGTCCCAATGTCCGTTGCTAGCTTACAGTAAGAGTTGCCAGGAGGTCATGGTTACCGGAGCAACTGTAGCATGTGACTGGCAGAGGAAGCGGGGGAAAAAGAAATGGAGAGGAGAAGCACTTAGGGACTGTGTGTGAAGTCCACTACTTCAAGTGATTTGGGCAATATTTTGAAATAAGATTTACTGATTAGAGTGATTTTGTGGTTCTGCTCGATGGCTGCCGTTTTTGAGATGAGTGTGCGAGAGTGCTTATAATGTGACAGCGAGAGACAGCTCGAATGGCCACGAGAGACACTGGTGGCTCATGCCTTTTTTCCAATGGAGAAGTGGCGCGTGTTTGCTGTGATAAGCACTCCTTTATAATGGCAAATTATAAATGCCTTTCTCTATGGGAAAAAACGATACCCAGTTATTATAATGCATATACTGTAGTCACAGAACACACACAGTATCTTACAACAGCCAAGTTAAAAGCACTTGGAGGCGTCATCAGTTTTAAAACTTGTATGCAGCTTAACTGTACAGAAAAATGACATTTTCCATACAGGGCAAACATGGATATAAAATATTCCAAAATCTAGCTCCTTTCTAGCAACTTTACAACATGGATATGTCTGAGAAAATATATAACATACTGTATTTATGGCACGTACATGGCTCATACTGTAGAGAGACAATATGTGAAACATGCAACTCCCCTTTTTTCTATTGAGAAGGTAATACCCATATATTGTTTATCCACAAGCAGAAAAAAATCAAGTATCTCCCAGCTCTCAGTTGCAACAATTCTGTGCACATGTACCAGGTGGAGCTCTAAGCAGAGTGTAAAAAGAGGTACTCCCAAACTCCCTCCACTTGTGATTGGTACCAGCACATAGAAGCCAACACATCAGTGAAAAAAAAAGTATTCCATTCAAGATATTGTTTCTTTATCATCCAGAAATACAGTTTGGTTCATGTAAATCAAATAAGCGACAAATGCTTCTATTTAGTCACAATGTTTTCATTGTTTAATGTTTCTCTTCAAAAAAAGCTTAATTCACGTCGGACATGTGAACTTTTCCCAAAGATAATCCACAAAGCTGTGTACTTTCCCAAGCAAGCCTTAATATGAATCATTTTATGTCTCTATAAAATATGCTCAATATGGTTCACAATATATAAATATGCAAGCTATTGCAATGTGCAAAATAATGGATCCTATAAGTAAAGTCCATTAATACCTGCAACTCATTCAGATCTTGCAAATTAATGCATAGTGCAAATAAGCGAAGTATCAAATAGTGAAAAATGAAGAAAAAGTTGTGCATATGTGAATCTCACTCAATAGGAAGCTACTATTGATCCCAAAGTAAAATTGCAGCACACAGGTCTAATAAGGAAGAAGGATCTAAGAAAACATTCCACCAATGTCCGAGAATACAGAGCACACCTGCAAAAATCTGTAAAGACAGCCACCATATGAAATTGTCCACATATAAGCTCTGGACTATGACAGTTTCCAAAAGGTGGCAAAACAGTGAGAGGCTACTAACCAGGAATCTTTTGTAGGATTTTATTTCCAAACAAGGAAAGCAAGCTTTAGATTTTAGCACTGAATAGCACTGAATCTATGGGAGTGGACTGTTAAATACTGAAACTGCTACATGCAGCTTTCTGCTTTGCAAACATTTTTCACAGAACTGTACAAAGAGATCCACAGTTCTGTCACCTCTTAAGGAGACAGTCTATCTTTTTAAAAGACAGTTCTTAATTCTGCTTGTAACACGGCATTATGGAGAGCCGTGCCAGGGCGCACCGCGATAGGCGCAACAGCGTCACGTGGTACAGGAGCAGCACGGCATTGTGAGCCCGATAATGCCGTGTTGTTGTTATGGAAAGCGGCGTTCACGAGGCCCAACATGGCATTATTTCTCATAATGCCTTGTTTTTGCGCGTTCGAGCCAACACAGCATTATCGTCTCATAATGCCGTGTTGCTCTTGTAGTGGACACGATAGCCACTGGGTGGCAAGTAGCGCTGTGGGTGGTCGGCGCTTACGGATCCAAACGGGGGATAGAGCCTGCAAGGAGCAAGACAGCTACGCACGTATGCATGGGGTAGAGTTAGACAGCAACTGCCTTAATGTCCGGTGCCTTTCTTGCGAATCACTGTCCAGACTGCTTGCCCTACTACACATTGTGCTTGTCCGTGTTACAAGAGCATTAATCACCGGCAGAGGAGGGCTCTACCGGTGATTAATGCGCAACTGATGTTGAGCCCTCGGCTTCGCCTCGGCAACAACGCCCCACCGGCATATAAGCATTATTCATCGGCAGAGGAGGGCTCACCGTGATTAATGCCCGTGGGGGCGTTGTTGCACGAGGGCGATGCCCGAGGGCTCAAACCCCCAGCGGGCATTAATCACCGGTAGAGCCCTCCTCTGCCAGTGATTAATGCTCTTGTAACACGGACAAGCTCAATGTGTAGTAGGGCAAGCAGTCTGGACAGTGATTCGCAAGAAAGGCACCGGACACTAAGGCAATTGCTGTCTAACTCTACCCCCCTGCATACGTGCGTAGCAGTCTTGATCCTTGCAGGCTCTATCCCCCGTTTGGATCCGTAAGTGCCAACCGCCCACAGTGCTACTTGCCACCCAGTGGCTATCGTGCCCACTACAGGAGCAACACGGAATTATGAGACGATAATGCCGTGTTGGGCTCGGGAACGTGCAAGAGCAACATGGCATTATGAGAAATAATGCCATGTCGGGCTCGTGAACGCGCTTCCCATAACAGCAACACAGCATTATCGGCTCACAATGCCGTGTTGCTCCTGCACCACGTGACGCCGTTGTGCCTATCGCGGGGTGCCCTGGCACGGCTCTCCATAATGCTGTGTTACAATCACCGGTAGAGCCCTCCTCTGCCGGTGATTAATGCTTACATAACGTTTCATATTGCACTATTTGAATGAGTCGCACATAGCAGTCATTTGCATATTCATATGTGAAGGATTATTTAACAGAACTATTCACCATTTAGTACATTTCAGTTTTTATGAATGTGGTGCAATATAAAGCACTTTATTTGTGGGAATTCACCAGAAGAGTGCATAACAATTTTTGTAACTTGGCAACAGTAGAACTGAAGTAGCCAAGCTCAATGAGTGTAGGAGAAGCGTCAGGGTGACAGAAGTTGGAGACGGCATTAATTCCTTAGTAATGTCCACTCCAACTTGAAGTACTGATTGCCACCACAGTGAAATCACCACCAGTTGTTTATTAATATCGAAATTATTTTTGTCTAACCCACCCACCCAATTGTCCATTACTATCCTAGTAAAGTAAAAAGAGGAAAAAAAAAGAGTATTGTAATTGTGAAACTGGTTTTGTGAGTAACAAAAGTAAAATATGCAAAAACCGATAGTTACGTTTGAAATATGTGGATCATCTGGAATCGCTGCTTGGATTGATAGTAAATTTCCACCTTTGGATGACATACAGCAGCACAGTGATCTTTCATTCCAGTTATGCAAACTGTCATGGGAAAAATCCCACAATGCAAATCGGTAATGTAGTGAAATTAGCCGACAGCAAGCAATGAGTGTTGTGCCACAAATGTACCAGTTGTAAGTTGAAAAAACTAAATTGAAACATATTTCTGTAACATTATTGTTATAACAATTGCCATCTTTGTTTTGCATCATAAGTATATTAGTAAATGCCAGGTGGACGCGCTGTCCTGCATGACATGCTGTTGTAGATGTTGTGTTGTACAATAAGTAAATTGCTGAATATGTGAAATGCATTTTGTCTTTTTTTTCACATGTAAGGTAATCTATGACTGGTGCTTGCCATGTTACAAGCATGTTAAGCCACTCCGAAGGAGGCTTCTACTAGGAACTTAATGCATGGTTGGGTGGTTGTAGGCACTCACCCCCCCCCCCCCAAAAAAAAACATGCATTAATTCCCCAGTAGAAGCCTCCTTCGGAGTGGCTTAATGCTTACATAACTTTGGAGTTTTGTTAAGTCTGTATATTTTAAAGAGACAGGCAGCTATTTTGAGAAGTTTTCCTCTATAAAAGAATTATTCAAGGATTTTTAATCCAAGACAGAGAGTCCTTGTGTACTGTGGATATGAATATATAATATGAATGTTTTACAGTTTGAGCATATTTTATAGAGACATAAAATTATTCATATTAAATCTTGCTTGGGAAAATACACAGCTTTGTGATTAATCTTTGGGAAAAGTTCATACTGTGTATATGATATGAAATAAGCTTCTTTTGAAGAGAAACCTTTAACAATTAAAACATTGTGACTAAAGGGAAGCATACTGTATGTATTTATTTGATTAACATGAACCATACTTCTGGATGCTAAAGAAACAATATCTTGAACGGAATACTTTTTAGACTAATCTGTTGGCTTGTAGGTGCTGGTACCCATCACAGGTGGAGGGAGGGAGGGATTTTGGAAGTACCTGTTTTAGGCCTTTATTCACAAGTCATAGCTATATGATATAATCTCCCTTCTAGTTCACATTTGTTTTTTATTTTTTTTTTTAACATATACCAAAAAGGGGCTCAGTTTGTTATATTAAAAATACTATTTTACCATGCATATTTTTTTTTCCTGTATGGGCAACCTAAGGTATGTATTTTAGCAACAACAAGGACAGTGGCGTTAGCACTGTGCTGTGCTTGTCTTCTGAAAGTTTGACTTCAAGGAGAGTACAGTATGTACATTCTAAAGAATTGTAACAGAGGCTGTTTTCTTCAGTTCATTAAAAATACAGTTCTTGAGAATAGTGTTGGGTTATGTAGTCATTTACATGTTTAATTGTTCATTAGTGAATGGTATGAGTTCTGAAAAGAAAAAGACAGTGAAAGGACAATGCAGTTCTTGACCTTTGCTGCAGCATACAGCAATATTAGAATGTCTGCAGGCTTATCTTCTATAGCCCCTCATATAACTAGGTCATTATTCCATAATTAGAACAAAACAGACTCCTTTTGAAATGAAAGCACCTCTAATTTTACAAGCATTAACATGCTCCTTGAGGTTTAATTGGGTTCCCTGTTGGAAGAAATAAAAAATAAATGAGGCTAAGGGATAGAGAAAAAGAGACTGTTTCTTTTATCAGTTATAAGAGATACTGTGCAGCAGCTGAACAAATGTCACTCTGCAACTTAGAACAATCATTAGCTGAGCAAAGTTGCAGCTCCATTTGATGGCTGGCCGCAAAGTAAGGCTGTTTTGCTGTCTGTGGACTTTAATTAAGATGTATTCAATTCTAACCTTCCCTGCTGTGTCACACACACCACAGATCAGATGTTTTTTAGCTGGCCCGGCCTATGACTTTGACCTTCTGCTGCAGTCCAGAATTCCCTGGGGAACTGTTCAGCTCGTGAGGTCTGATTTCACACTTATTGCCACATGGGAACTTGTGTAAATTGGAAACTAGAGTGGTGTCAAGGAACACAGTTATGGGCTACCAAATTCTGCTTTTAATAAAGAGTTCAGAGCTCTGGTTCAGTTATCCTGGTACAATTACTTGAGGCATTTATCTGCAGCATCAGAGGCTTCCACTTTCTCACAGAGCATATGATGAATATCAGCTAAAGCATATAGGTTGTCCATAAAATGTGGCATTAACCCTTCGATTTACTGCATCCCTCACCTCCTCAGAGTTAGTAGATGCTTTTGTTTTTCTGAAGAGTTTCAGCTGTATGGCTTTAGGGCAGGGGAACGCTTGTGAGCTTCCTTGTTGGGGGAGGGGTGGTTTGACAGCAAAGGACAAACTCATTTTTTGTATTATAGAGTATAGGAGCATTAAAACAATCAAATTCATCAGTAGTTGTTCCTGTTCCTGCTTCCTGAAATGCATCTGGTGTCACTGTTTACTTTTTGTGCCTTGCACCCTTTTAAAATCAGCCATCTCTTCCTAGTCCAAACTTAGTAAATGGCTGTCCATCTGAAAAAAGGCTACTTGAGTAACACACTATTCTCAGTTACTTACAGCAACTGAGCACTCAGCTGGTAAACATTTGAGGGAGTTTAGCCTATGAGTGCCTACCCCTCCACCACCCAAGTTCAAAACAGATCACTAGCCAGTGGGGGCACACACCAGTGCCACAGCCTGAAGCACATGACTGCAGACTCAGCATTTCCTCTGAATCACTGCTCATCTTAGAGTGGTTATGTTATGAAGAGTTAGCCAGAGACACATGGCCCGAAAGACAGAGATGGAATGTCATACCTTGTTTCCAGTTTTACCTGACTTCAGGCACACGGTGTGTTTATTTGTACATGTGAAGGGTGCACACTACTGTATATACAGTATAAACACTCAAAAATCAAAGATAAATTGACAATGTTATATGTTCAGATATGTATAGGACAGAAATAATGTCACCATTGTTATTTGGCATTATATACAGGTACTGATAATCTTTTAAAGAGTTGGTCCAGTTGTTTAGTTCTAATCACCCATGTTAAGCATAGACTACTGTAAGTCAGTGTAGCATTGTTGTTAGTTTAGGTGACATTGCTGGGCCAGGCAGTCCATCTTTGTTGCAGAGTTTCATTATGGTGCACAGCCACAGTGCTATTATCTTATGCAGAACTGTTGGCACTTGTGCAGGTGTAGATGTTCCATGGTCCCTGGGTACGTCAGTGTGCAAAAAAAAGGCCACTTCTGCTGAGTACAGGAAGCAAACCACCAGTGGAATCTATTGTACTTGGTGGTAGGGTAAAGATGGGGAGAGTGCACTTTTGCAGCTACTGTACATCATAAAGACAGCACAGTCTAGTGACAAGTACCCAGGCTTGGGAGCCAGGAGACCCAGGTTCAAATCCCACCACAGTCACTTACTGTGTGTTCCTGAACAAGACACTCAGCCCCTCCATACTTTAGTCCATTCAGCCTTAAAAAGTGGGTAAAAGCAGGACCTCAAAGAAAAAAGAGATATTGCATCTCAGCTGGGCTAGCCTAGGTAAATACACTGCAAATGTATAGTCTGTGCAATGTGCATACACTTTAGGGGCAGTGTACTCCAGTGCTAAAAAATAGAATTCTGGCTACCAGAATGTCTACGATATTAGATCAGCTCCTGAGTGTTTGGTTCAGCGCAGTGCTGTCTATCAGCCTCCTTATCTGGGGAGCTTTGGAAGAAGACTAGAAGAGTCTCATAGATGCAAAACCTGGTGGAATCTTCAAAGAATAGAAATTCTATTTGTTGGTGGATTTTTTTTTCCTTTTGCAATGCACCTACGTTGTGCTGTCTGACATTGTGGCAAGCTATGTAGCATAGGGGTTAGAACACAGAGCTTTGCAGTAAGAGATTCCACATTCCTATCCCTCTAGAACTCACCCTGTGCAGTGTGACCTTTGAACTTCGATACTTCGCCTCCCTCTGCTTTAGCTCACCTAGCTGTAAAATTGAATAGAAGCAAGGCCCCAGAGAAAATGAGATGCTACATCTCAGCTGGGATACTCTGGGCAAATAAATCTTAAAGAAAAGAATACTGCCCTTGCCTGTGGAATCCATAAGCTGCGTGGCTGGATAAATGCTTTTACCTGTTGGTGTGCATGCATGCAAATATTTATTATAAAATATATAGAGAGTCCCATTTGCATTTATGCATGCGTACCCATTTCTGAAGACAGAGGGACAGAAATACAGATATTAAAGTAATGGTTAGTTACTTAAACTATATAATTGAAGTTTGTCATTGAAGGGTCTAGGAAGGGGGTCTTATTTAAAAAGATTGTCAGCTTCTAGCATGGTGCCAAAAGCTGGCATTTTCTTAGTTCTTTCCTTTTTGGACTCAGTGACAAGGGTAAAGCGGTACGTGGGTGGGAATGAGCTGGTTATAGGTGGAAGGTAGCCAGGAGACTAGCCCTTAGTTATCTGGGGAGGAAGGAAAAGTTATTTTGTACAACTGTTTTGGTACCCAAAATGACCAAAACCAAAGTATTAGGCCCTTGAACACTAATGTTTGCCTAACTACAGGTGTGGTGTTTGTTCATTTTATTTAAAACGTTTCACCAGGAAAGGCATACTGAGCTAAAAGCTTGTTTCCAGATGTGTCCTGGGGGAAGGGAAATTGTACAAGTGGTGCTTTGGTAGCGCAGGAGTACAAAAATACATAACATACATGTTGGTAAAACAATTACAGAGCAGAGTATATCAGCACGCAATCGCAGCATACATTGGGAATTGTACAAGTGGGGCTATTGGCAGCATAAGAGTACAAAATACATACACGTTGGTAAATCATTTTCAGAGTACAGCAGCACACAGTCGCAACATGCATTGGGAATAGTACCATACAAGACACGAGGACTTTAGTGCCAGGGTAACAACTGACAAAGCATATACAGCGCAGTCAAAAAACACTTGCGTTTAATAAACTATGGCAGTAATCCATTACTGAACAGGTGAAAGCAACTCAAGTAACAAGCATTTGAGAGATGCAGTAAAGTGAGTAATAACTAGAGACGCAACATACAGTAAGTCATTCTTTTCAAAAATATTATAATCTACAACTGATATACGTTCATGCTCTGAAATGTGTTTTATGATTGATTTTATATATGTTAAGTGTATATTGTACAGTGCTCCGAGCCCTTGGGAAGGGGCGCTTAAAGTTTTGATTGATTGATTGATTGACAAGTGCCTGATTACAGTTGTTCCCTAACTGGAGCAAGTCATATGAGAGCAGGTCAGGGGAAATTAGGTGCAATTGCAGGAGGGAGAAGTGAGGCAAATGGCTGTGGGGAGGGAGTTCCAGATTTTAGGGAAGTGGTGGCTGAATGTGGCTTTGCTGATGGTTGTGGAGACTGAAGGGACTGCTAGGGTTTGAACATCTGAGCTTCTGAGGGTATGCCAGTGGGGGAGAGTGCAGGAGAGGGAGGAAGAGAGGTAGGAGGGTAGGGAACTGAAACAGAATTTGCCCACAAAACTTGTACAGTAGGCACGACGTCTGTCCACAAGAGAAGGAAAGGAAAGAGAGGTAAGAAGGGCTGATTGACATTCATTGAGAAAAGATCATTCCTCTTCACTCAGAGTTTGCCATTCCCAATTCCCCATTCCTTCAAACCACTGCTCACCCCTCCCCCTCACATCTCAAACCCAAAGGAATACATGGAGATTGGGGGGGGGGGGTAGCACACATCATTTAGGCCTCTGCCACAAATTAGCAGACAGGAAGCAGAAGAGTTAACCAGTATTGTAGCAATGTTAAGGAGTAAAGGAGAGGAGCAAGGGAAACAGAAAATATAGAGATACGGGTTAAAGAGAACAGGAAATGGTTAAATATTCCTTCACAATTCCATAAATTGTGTTGTCATGATCACATATTACTGTGATTCTCTGCAGAATAAAATCAATGAATGGTCTATAGTTAGCGGATGGGGTGTTCAAAGGATTGAGGGAAAGCTGATGTGGAAGGTAAATGTACAATTAAATATATATATTACCGTTTTCTACCAGCAGATGAACTGAGCTAACATGGGGAAGTGAAGGATGGATTGATATAACATGATATGGCCAGTGTAAAACAGAAAAAAAAGGTTTCACCTTATGCTGTGAGCATGAAATGGAAGGCAACTAAAGTAAGCTGTCTGGGGGATTTGCTTGACTGGCAGCAGGTGAATAACCTCTACACAATCACTGCCCTCTAAAGTGCCATAATTCCCTGTTGTGATTTGTACATAAGGGCCCAGATATTCAAAAGGGTTGCGCATGGCGCAACAGTGTTGCGCCATGCACAACCAACTGACGCGCCTCTGCTAATATTCAAAGGAAAAGTGCACCAGACAAATCCCGGCGTGCCAGAGCCAGCATCAGTAATGTGGCGCAGGCACAGGTGGGGTGCCAGTGACAACCTGCACAGCCCGATATTCAGCCCGGGATGTGCAGAGTCATGCATGTGCAACCCATACCTGCGCCTGCACAAAGTTAAGCCAAAAAAAAAGGAACAAGTGATGGCCACCCACAGGTGAGGTGCCTCATTGCAGGGAGCAACACAGCAGCTGCCACCTGTGGGTGGCCACCCCAGTTCCTGCCGCACCTGGTGGCGCCCTCCCATGCCCCATCGCAGGCATCCATGTAGCGAATTCCCCCCTGTCCAATATCCCTGGTGGTCCAGTGGACCTCTACGTGCCCGATCACGGACATTTGTCTTGAAGAGTAAACCCCCGTCCTATATCCCTGGTGGTCCAGTGGACCTCACTCAGCCCGATCTGGGGCATCAGTAATAGAACCCCCCAAGTCCAATATCCCTGGTGGTCCAGTGGACCGATCGCTGCCCGATCACGGACATCTGTAACTCATCAAATACCCCTACTACCCTGGTGGTCTAGTGTACCCCTCCCACCCGCCCACTGAGCTCCACCGCCCTGTCTCCGTCAGCCGGTGGGCAGCAGCACCCCACCCGCCCCGCCCTGCCGCCCGCCAACTGATAGTTGGTGCTGCACGCCCATTGGTTCACAGCGTGAGCTACCGGGCGTGCAGCCCATACTGTACTACTCAGTCCAGATATGTGAATGAATACGGTTGCAACATGGGATTTATGCACATATATAGTTTTTTCAAGTCTGTATTGAAAAACAAATTGCTGTGGAATGTGCGTCTATAGCCTCAGTGCTTCCCTAACAAATAAAACCTGCTGCATGTGTACCACCTCTGCATTTTGTTACTTCAGATCTGAGATTTGGACATGATACTGCTATTGCTGCAGATGCTATTAGGTTAAAACAAAGATGAAATTAGTTTTCCATTATAACAAGTCTGTACAACGGGTAAAGGTGGTCATGTCAGAAATTAAAAATATAGACTGGACTAGATTCTAATGTACAGCACAAAGCAAGATGAATTTTACTAAAATGTTTAGCGACTGCAGTGTACAATCTAACATCATATCTTCATGTCAGTTAAACTGCTGGAAGCTGTGGGAAGGTCCAATATAAAACCCGCAGACTGTAGGTATATATTCAGGCTCTGGAGACAATTCATCACTGACATTCAAAATTACTCCACCTTGTAAAATGAGATAGCAAAACAGTTTCTAAATGCCATGCAGATTACTTCTTACTACATACTGATTTGCAATGCAGAAGAATGTGTATAGCCCATGCACATAATTATTTATGGGGTACGTGCAACAGGTGTTATTTGTTAGGGAAGAACTGAGGCTGTGGTTAACAGCCTGAAAAAAAAATCCAGCAATTCTGAAGACCTTGATATAACAAGTAAAATTATTTTACTGCTCAGGAGCACCGTGGAAATTCCTTTTTCACACGTCTACTGTACATATAAGGCTTTCTGCCAAAACAAAGCCTTATTATATGTATATGTATACAAGTGAAAAGGGAATATCGTGGTGCTCATGAGCAGTAAAGAATCCTTTTCTGCAGTTCCTTTTTCACAATTTGTGGAAAAGGAAAAATACTTTTTTGCAAATTGTGAAAAGCATCGTATTTTGCAATTCTTTTTTCACAATTTGCAGAAAAGGATTCTGGCATGTTAAAATACGTTTACAAGTAAGCCATCAAAAAAGTAACCCAGAATCATATTCTAGGGGTCCCAATTATGTTAACATAACCTTTGCTGTCTACTAAACTTCTGTATTTTTTTAGTTATCTAATTTTATTGTCACTGCTTAATGAAAAAAAGATGGCGGAAGCATGGAAAAAGATTCTGATTTGTGGCAAAAAGATCCTACATTTGCAAAAAAGGATTCTGCATTTGCGATAAAGTATCCTTTTTCTAGCAGGACATCTAACTGGTTCCATAGGAAATAATGGGAAACTTTTAAATTTAATAAGTTACGAACAGATAACAAATCTTCAAAAGGCACATCTGTGATCCTGGACATTTCTCTCCATAAGATTTTAGACCACAATTCCACACAATTTTTGTGCAGTGATGTGACAAAGAATTTTACAGAAAAAAAATGGCAATTTTTACATTTTTGACACTCCGTATATCCACACCCACATGGGAATGAAACTTGTCACACCCATATGGGAACGAAACTTGTCACATCAAGAGATCGTTGGTCCCTGATGGCACTTGCAAATTTTTATGTGAATCACTTGAATGGCTGTGAAATTATTAAGGTGCAAAAGTTTGAGTTTAACACGGATGTGAAGGTTGAACCCTAACTATAGTGGCCCAACGGCACCCCTATAATACTGAATATAGATATACACTGTATATAAATATATTAATAGCTTCACCCCCATGTAACAGAATTGCACTAAACTTTGCATGCACAGTCTGGGGGATAAGGTGTCTTGATTTGCCAAGTTTCATTCCAGTCAGATGTGAGGATTCCAAGATCTGGGTAATAATTTTTACTTTTTTTTTTGTTTGCTTTTTTTTGTTATCACCTACAGTCCAGACAGTTTAGAATTTTGGTCTGAAAATGTCAGGGTAGAAAGGATATGCCACAGAATGGTGCCTTTTATTGGCTTGGTGAAAACATATTAATATGTTCCCAAGTTACAAGTATTTAAAATGTTGGTTCTGAGCATGCTCAGTAGGGTATTAAACGTCTATTCAAAAGACCCTACTGAGCATACTCAGAACAGAAATTTGAAATCATTATAACCTGGCAACGGATTAATATTTTTTCACCAAACCAGGCAAAGGCACATCTGTGGGCTAAGCCCTTTCTGCCCTGAAAATTTCAGACCAAATTCCAAACCGTCTGGGTGCTAGATGATGACAAAAAAACAGCAAAAAAATGGTGATTTTTTAAACTTTTTTCACTATTCGGATCTCAGAATCCATACATGCGGGCAGAAATAAACTTGGCAATTCATGGTTTTTATGCCTGTTGGCATCATCGGTTGTTACAGGCCTCCTTCAGTGGGGCTTATGGTGCAGAAACATCTGTGGAACACTATGGACAAACTGTCCTGGAGGTCATTATCTTGGGTGACTACGATCTCGATTGGCTCTCTGCAAGCTCCAAACCACTAAACGACTTGTGTGACACCTTTGGTCTTACCCAACTTATTATGGAAACTACCAATCCAAACATATAAAATCCAGCCCATAGTACTTTGCTAGACCTAATTTTAGTAAATAAACTTAATTTTAGCACTCATTCTGACATCCTCTTCAGTGACATAAGTGACCACAATTCCATGTGATAATGGCAACCGCGTAACAGCGATTACCATTTGGGTGAGTCTACATAACTGAAAATGAATTTCGGCGATGTAGACTCATGGCGCACAGCAAAAGGGCACTGGACACTTGTAATTTACTTTTTATGCTGGGGGATGTGCCCCCCTGCAGCCCCCTATTAAATTATTCTTAACTCCTGGGAGATGCAAAACAAGGGGAAAAAAAGATTGGCACAGAAAGCAAGTGGGCGCCTGGAACCAAACCCACCAGCCTCCCAATCCTAGCCTGCCACCAACCCACCACACTACATGGCCAGACTGGCAACCCACCACCACGCTACTCCCCACAAACCCTCCCTCCGCCCCCTTCTGCCCATCGTATGGCGTGGTCCCACCCCTCCACACACGTGTATACATAGCGACAGGATGTCGCTATAGCAGCCAACTGCCTATTCTGCTGCCCTCCTGCTGATAGCAGTGTGTAAAAGCACCATGACTGAGTTGCCCTTTTTGAAAGTGCTCAATCGCGGTTGCTGAATACATGGGACACCGTGACCACTGTTACACAGCCTGTGTGAGAGTCATCCCTAAACCAGCTTCCACCTCTGTGTATATCTATAAAAGAAGTCACTGCAATTTTGACCAACATGCCTTCCTCTCTGATCTCCAGTACTACTATTGACAAGACTTCTACCTGGCCCCCACTGTAACTGAGACCATGAGCGGTTCCAGGATATTGTCCTTGGAACTATAAATCGACATGCACCTTTAGTCAAAATTCGCACTAGGAAAAAATCATGTCCATGGTTTACGTCCAGACTGAAAGCTGCACTTGTTCATAGGGATGCCCTTTGGAAAAAAGTGTGCAAAATTAAACTCCTGGTGACTGGGAAGCTTTCAGAGTAGCAAGGAACCAATATGCTAAACTTACTAGGACTTAAAAAGCTAGATACTTTCGAACTAAACTGGTCTCCTCTTCCAACTTTTCTGCAAAATTTTGGAAGACAATAAAAGACACTGATGGACATAGCCCAGCTAACTCTCTTCCAACTAAAATTTCCTCTGGTGGTTTCTCCACTACTAATAAGCAGACTATCTTAGACCTTCTTAACAACCACTTTGCTACTGCTGGGTTAGCTTTTGATACCTCTCCTGCCAATAACCTACATACGCAGCTCTGTGCTCAGGACCTGGCTTGCCTAGCACTGGCAACCCCTGCTCAAGACGCACTCTTCTCCTTATGCCCCGCCACCCTAAAACAAGTGGAAGGTCTTCTTCTGGAACTTGACACCAGGAAGAGTGCGGGTGCTGACCATATTGATCCCTACTTCTTAAAACTAGGTTACCATGTCTTGTCTGCTCCTATTAAACACCTATTCAATATGTCTCTTGCACAAGGTGTTCTCGCATGGGTCTGGAAAACTGCCCATGTAATTCCACTGTTTAAGTCTGGTGATCCAAGTGATCTTAATAACTTTAGACCCATATCACTTCTTTCTGTCCTATCCAAATTGCTTAAAAAATAGTCAATTCCCAACTTAGAATGCATATGGAAGAATTCAATCTGCTTAACTCAGTGCAGTCAGGATTCAGACCGTGTCACAGCATGGTATCTGCACTTGCTAAGGTATCTAATGATTGGCAAAAGGCCTTGGATGATAAAAACTATGTGTATGCTTCATTCTTTGAGCTTAGCAAGGCTTTTGACACGGCGGACCATGACCTGCTTCAGTTCATTCTTCAAAACACTGGCCTGGACTCGCCTGCATTGAATTGGTTCACCAGTTATCTCACTGGTCACCAACAGCAGGTTAAAGCAGGCAGAGACTTCTCCCCTCTGAAACCTGTTCTGAGAGGTATGCCTCAGGGGTCAATTTCAGGCCCACTGCTATTTGCAATTTACATTAACAATATCAATTCCGGCATTAAATCAGCAAACATTCACCTTTTTGCCGATGATACTGTCGTTTATATCAACAGGCCTACCCTGGGAACTTGCCTGCAAGGACCTTCAACTGGATTTTTAGCATTTACAGCAAAACCTCCTGCATCTAAAACCGTTGTTCAATACTAAAAAAAACCAAGGCCATGTTCTTTTCACCTCTAGTCAATGCATCCAATCACTGCCCTGTAGGCACAGCACCTCACATTACCACCCTATTGGGGGAGTCTCTGGTGTTTGAAGTCAAATTTAAATATCTAGGCTTCTGGATTGACCATAAACTTTCATTCACTGACCATACTGAGGACCTAGCAAAAAAATTGAAACAAAGGTTTGGTCTGTTTTTCCGCATCAAGCACTTACTTACTCAGGAAGCCCAAACCAGAGTGGTTCAAACCACTTTCCTTCCACATCTAAACTATGCAGACTTATTGTATGGACAAGGTTCTAGCACTGCTATATCTAAGCTTGACACACTCTATCGCCGAGCATGAAGATTTGTCATTGGAGCCCCATAGTCCACCCATCATTGCTCCCTTTATTCCAAATTAGGTTGGATATCACTTAAATTTAAGGCAAATGGCAAGGCAAGGCAAATTTTGTTTTTCTAGGTGCCCAATCCTGGAGGCTCTGGAAGCCGTACAAATCAACAATACTAGAAATAAAACAGTAAAATTACAACACTGAATTAAATAAACCAATATAAGTAAATAAATAAGGTCTAAAATAAGAACAGTAGCTAGAAGGGGCCATCCCAAGGATAAGATCTAATACAGAGTGTCTTGGAAGGCCTGACTAAACAAGTGGGTCTTTAGGTGGGTCTTAAACACCTCAACCAAAGAGGCCTCCCGTACAGATGATAGGAGCGAATTCCACAAGACAGGACCGACAACACTAAATGCTCTGTCACCGGCCATTTTTAGCCTCGTCCTCAGAATTGCAAGGAGGCCACTACAGGAGGAGCAGAGGGACTCGGAATGGATCAAGGTAGCGGGTGTCAAAAGGTCAGACACGTATCCAGGGCCCAGTCCATGTAGGGCCTTATAGGTTAGCAAACCCACCTTGAAGAGGACTCTCCACCTGACTGGCAGCCAGTGCAGTTCACACAGCACTGGGGTGACGTGGCAGTATTTCGACTGCCCCATCAATAACCTGGTGACCGTGTTCTGCACTAGCTGCAGTCTGCAGAGGGTACCTCCTGAGACCCTGGGGTAGAGCGCATTACAGTAGTCGAACTTTGACATCGTAAAGACATGCACCAAGGTGCAGAGGTCCGGGGCGGAACTAGGAGATTGATCCTGGTGATATTCCTCAGACGGCAGAAGCTGGTCTGGACAACGGATGACACCTGAGCCTTAAATGTCAATCCACTGTCAAAGGTCACACCAAGATCGCGCACCCTAGAGGAGGCCTTCAATGGCACAGACCCCACAAAAACACCTGTCTCTGCACCAGAGGCCATCCTATCACGCCCTCTGTTCGACTCCACAACCAGTACCTCTGCTTTATCGGTGTTCAGTTGCAACCAGCTGGAGATCATCTGGTCGTTGATCTCGGCAAGGCATTCATTTAGCACTTCCACCACACTGGATGTCCCGGGGCAAAGGAAAGATACAGCTGAGTATCATCCACATAGAAATGAAAACCCAAGCTGTATTTCATAACGAGCTCTCCCAGAGGCAGCATGTACATGGCAAACAGCACTGGTGACAGGACTGAACCCTGAGGTACTCCACACGACAGGAGACTAGGGGAGGAAGAGGAATTCCCATTCACTACCCATTGCCTCCTATTCGTGAGATAGGGCTCAAACCATCAGATGACAGTGCTGGTGAGTCAACAAAATTCCCTCAGGCAGTTGAGCAACACACAATGGTCTACCAAGTCAAAAGCTGAGGAGAGGTCGAGGAGCACGCAAACTGTCCCTTCCCCCTCAATCTCTAGCCCTGAGGAGGTCCTTGTGCACCCAAACTAATGCAGTTTACATGCTATGCCTCACACGAAACCCCGACTGGAGGGGTTTGTACACATCAAAAGCCACAAGGTGCTCCTCAAGCTGAAGCACGACAGCCTTCTCAACAACCTTCCCTAAAAATGGGAGGTTGGAGATAGAACGGTAATTTGACTTGATGTCAGGGTCTAAAGATGGTTTCTTCAGAAGTGGCCTGACCAATGCTTCCTTCAAGGCATCTGGGAAGACCTGACCTGAGAGAGCGCACCAGACATCAAGGTGAACACCAGCATACAGTGTCAATACATCTAATTAAGAAGTGTGTCGGTGGCCAGCCCAGTGGCGCTGAGGGTTGAGGTGTTGGACACCACACCTTGCCCCACGCCGGTGACCTGGGTTCAGGAATGGACTCTGGTAGATGGGTATCAGCAGGGGAGAGGGAGGACTGAGTGTCCTGTGACAGCTCTCTTCCCTCTGGGGTGGGTAAGGGGGTCTGTGTTGCTCTGCAGCAGCAACTGGTGGAAGCCAGTGGTGTACAGCTAAGAGTTGGAGCGTGGCAGGCGTTGGCATGTAGTGCTCTGACATCATTGCACATCCGGCTTCAGGGGAGGAATACAAGGAGGAAAACTGAGGCGTGGTCATGGTGGCTGATGGCCATGCACTGTGCCCCCGGACATGAGAGATGCGCTTTCCCAGGTATCAGTATCCAGGTCCCATGGGGGGGTTGGGACTCTTCGTACCGGCCTGAGTGGAGGAGAGTGTGTTGCTGGCCAGACCGGGTCCAGGGGTGCAGGTGCCGGCACCCAGACAACATGTCAGCCCACTCCACAGTGAAGGAGGAAAAAGAATATCATGATTTAAAATAAAAAAAAAAAAAAAGAAGTGTCAGCACCAGGTCCAGTTCACAATATGTGTGCTTCAGTTCGCGAGCAACCCAAGTGACCTCCACTGCTTCCACTGGTTTAAACTCCCCCCAATCACGTGAAGTGCTCTCCAGACACCCAAGGCAACCATTGTCGGCCATATTAGGGTCCACTGATGGTACACCCTGCCGGATGGTGGACACCCTGTCCTAGAAGAAGCGAGCAAACTCTTCACATAAAGCATTTGAAAAGGCTTTTTTTGGCTGCAGACAAGCTGGGTTCAGTAGCCTGTCCACAGTCCGAAACAGCACAGTTAGTTGATTCTTCCTGGCAGCAATCTCCCTGGACAGGAACTCTGCCTTTCTATGGGTGCTTGTCCCCTGATACTTACCATAATGGGAAAGCAGGGCCAGTCTGTCCACCTCCAACCCAGACCTCCACCAGCAGCACTCTTAACCTCTGACCCAAAATCTTCATCACTTTGAGTTCCCCATAAAACCATGGGGACCTCAAGTGAGAAAATCTGGGTCATACATGAACTAGTGCAAGAGAGTCGAGCGCTGCTGACATCGCCTTATTATAGGCGGTGACAGCCTCAGCCATACTCCCTATGCATACACTACCCACACTGGATAGATCAGCCACTGCCAGAAAACCCTCCAGGGTCAAACCCTCAAAGGGCAGTAGCTTATTATCGCTGCCAGGAGAGGCATTCTCGGGGGGGCCCAAAACAAGAACTCCACCGTGCAATGATCGAACAAGATGACTCCATCAGTCTTGAGGTTGCTAACCTCAAGTCCTAGTGAGAAAACCAGGTCCAGCATGTGGTTGCCCTGGTGGGTCACAGAAGAAACTTCTTGTGACAGGCCCAGGGATGACATCTTCTGGAGGAGGTTATAACTTAGCCTGAAAGTTTCATCATCAGCCCAAAAATTGAAGTCCCCCAGAATTAAACATCTGGTGGACTCCAACATTTCACTGATGACGAAATCAGCTACCTCCTGCAGAAATTCTCCTGCCACCCTGGGGTGGTGGTAAATCAGGAGAATCCTGCAGCCTGCGCCCAGATCCCCACGAATGGCCACACAGTCAAAGGATCCTGGTTTTCTCACTGGGTGCACGGTAAAGCCAAATTCAGATCTAAAACAGTTGGCCACTAGCCCACCCCTGCGCTCCACTCTGGGGCAGTGCACTACCAAGTATCCAGGGAGAACAGCGGCCTCTAAAACCAGACCAGCATTGTCGCACACCCAGGTCTCAGTGATGCAAGCCAGATCAACTGAGGAAATCAAGTCCGCTATAATTGCAGTCTTGTTCCTGATCAGTCTGGCATTGCAAAGCACTGCCCTCAGGGGATTTTGTGGACACTGTCGCCCTATTGGTTACTAGCCCACTTGGTCTGGTGGGAACCCTGGGGATGGGAACCAAACATGTCTGGCCTCTCCCTAAGGTCTGTCGACACCCAGGGCACCTTCTGCACCAGATGACCTCAATCCTACCCCATCTGCACATATGCATGGCACGGGGCACCCTGCCACACCCAGTCAATACAAGACCTCTTAATTCCAACCTCCTGACAGCGACGAGCTGTAGTGATGGAAACTGGGAGATTGGTAAAGGGCTGCAGATCGAGAAGCTGGGATGCTCCGTTCACAATTCTAGCCCACCCCAGACCCACAGGCCTCCCCAAACATATGTTATACCCCCGGATAGCCCCTATACACCACTAACTAAATACCAATCACACAAACCGCCACACAACCAATACAGAGCAAGCCCTAACCACTCTTGCCACACAACCACACAATTACCTAATTCAGATGACAAAAAAACATGGCCACCTGGATTTACACAGCAATTATCAATAAACTCCCCCAGTACATTTCAGATTGCCTGCCTGCTTGTACTGTTGAAAACTACTCTCTCAGGAGTTTTTCCCACATCACACTTGTCATCCCTAGCGTAAGAACGCACTTTGGTAGAGCTTCAAAGTGTCATGCCCTTCCTGTCCTGTGGAATAACCTCCAAAAAACCTTGAAGACAGCGATCCTCATCAAACTGGCCACATTTAAATCTATGTTTGCATGTTCCTTCAAAGAATCCTGTAATTGCTTCCCATGATGACCTGTCGACCTAATGCTTTGTATCCTTGACCACTACTTACCCCTTGGCTGACCCGTTTCTACCTTTTAAACATAGAAACATAGACTTTGACGGCAGATAAGGACCGCTTGGCCCACCTAGTCTGCCCATTTCCCTACCTAGAGGATAAGCTGCAGATCCTATTTAACCAACAGCCTATTTCTTCCTACCCCTCCCCCACAAAAATTGCCTTATGTCTCTCCCATGCATTCTTGAATTCTCCCCCAGTTTTAGACCCTAAAACCTCCTCAGGAAGGCTGTTCCATGCGTCCACCACCCTCTCTGTGAAAAAATACTTCCTCACATTGCCCCTGAGCCGTCCCCCCTAAAATCAAATGCTCTGACTTGTGCAGTGGCTGGTTCAGCAGGATTGTACATCTGGTATTTGTGGGATTCAAACCTAGGATTATGAGGTCTTTGGGCTTATAACTCAATGCTCTAACCTCTGCGCTACATTGCAGACCTTAACAAGGTAATCTACCTGTGTTAGTTCATCGACACTGTGCGTCGACTGCCCCACCCTGGTCCATCCCTAGACTTATGTCATCACGATCACGTGATCTAGTCACATGACCCTCACAACTGAATCTAACAGCTCTGTTTACCTTTTGCTCAATATTTGCAACCACCACTAGGAGTCAATGCTGAGCTCCCAAGTTTATCTACATTCTATTGTGCTAACTCACTGCTCCTGTGAACCCTTTTCCCCTTTTTTGCCTCCTGCCTTGCTTCACCCATGCTGCCCTTTTGCTCTCTACTTCTCTGCCCCTTGCCAGCTTTGAACCTGTGACCTTCTACTCCAAGGGCTGACACCATAACCTCTTTGCTATTGTAGCAGCCCTTTTCTACACATTCTTCATATATATTTGCCTAACTACTCACCTTCCAAGGATCCTATTGTACATATTGGCCCCAATATTCAGAACTGCGCCTGGCAATGGCGCATGTAGTGACGCAGTGCAACTGAGATGTGCTGGTGCAACTAAGGGATATATTCAAAAGAGATGAGCCATGGCGCATCTCCTCTGAATATGTTAGGTAATGCGCACTGTGCAAATACAATGCGCTGGTGCATCCTTCCCAGACAGGACTGAATACCAGGAATGGGAACTGCACCAGTGCAACAAAGTTAGGTTGTGCGCAAATTCCTGATATTCAGCCAGCAGTATGCAAATGTGGCCATAATACATGCAAGGTACAAACAGGGCCATTTGCATGCCATTATGGCCCCATTTACATGTGTTGGGCAGGACTGGCCAGCAAAATGCACCTGCCACCCTGCACAGCATGCAGTGCTGTCAGAGGTTGGCTAGTGGTACCCTTCCCCATCACATACTTCCAGTCACCTGACAGGAAAGCCTGTCAAAGCCCTGGTAGTCTAGTGGTACTCCTCACCCCTCCCATTGCTCTGATTGCCCACAATACATTATCCTTCCATCCCTGGTAGTCTAGTGGAACCCTCTGCCCTGTTCTGGAACACTGTTCACCTGAAATAAAAGAACAGCATATCCCTGGTAGATCTAGTGGTAATCCCTACCCTGCCCATAACCCCGATCGCCCATAAACTCATCAGTTATAACTCCCTGGTGATTCAATGGCATGCCCAACCCACACTGGACCCCCTGCTCCCCCAGCTCCCCAACCCCCCATCATTGGCGGGCAGCAGGAAACCCACCCTCATACCTCCGTGGCTGCCCACTGAATGACAGTTTACAGTACAGCTGCAAGCCCATTGGTCCACACTGTGGACCAATGGGCTTGCAGTGCATACTGTAATAGGCATTCATAAATATGTGAATGACACCCCCTGGAGATGTGCCGCATACATTATCTTTGAACCACGGTGCATAGGGACTTGCACTGCGCAAGTCCCTCTTTTGAATATTGCTTGGGGTGCATTTCTGGGGTTGCACTGGTGCAACTCAGCTGCACTAGGCACATCCCCTTTGAATATTTAGCCCACTGTGTATATTTTGTGTATATACTGTGTATATCATGTATATAGGGTGCTGCATTTTTTGATAATTCTACCTTGCCTTGTTATTATATGCTACCTCTTGTGTTGTATTTTATATTATGCTGTGTAATGTTTACAGTATCCTTTCTGTTATTTCATTGTTGACCTATGTGAACCTTACCCAGGTCCACCAGGTAAATGAGTTCTTCTCAAAGGTGTTTCGCCTAGTAATACAAAGATTGATTGATTGAAGAGATCTGCTCTCCGAGACTGAGCATGCAACATTTCATTCAAATCCACTGAATGGTTGTGAAGATATTAAAGTGCAAATATGGCATCTCACGAGAAAGGATTTTTTTTCCTCACAAAAAAGAATTGACCCCTCACAACAAAGAATCCTTTTTTATGAAATCAAATTATTTTGCCATTCTAGGAAGCTATCTAAAAAAAAGAAATGAGAATGCTCAGAACTCAAAACTTTAAAATTAAACAACTTTGCCAGCCTGGTGGCACTGAGGGTTGAGGCGCTGGATGCCATACCTTGCGCTGTGCCTGGTGACCCGGGTTTGGGAATGACCTTGGGTCATCAGGGTGCTGGCATGGGGTGAGGAGGGCGGAGCAGGATCAAGCATGCCTATGGGCAGCTGTCCTCTCCCGAGGGTATTGGGGGTGGGTTGGCACCCCCCATGTAGTTCCGCTTCCACCGGGTGGAGGTCCGGTGGGTCGTGTAGATGGAGAGGGGGTGGAAAACACTTATGGGAGGTGGAAAGGGCTGAGCTGGTGCCACAGGGTGAGTAGCATGCCTCTACATGCTCACATGGCCATGTGCTGGGGCCTCAGGAGGTCAGGGGAGAAAACCTCTAGAAATACCTATGTGTCCCCATTGCCAGTTGGCAGGAGGTGGCGATGGGGACCAAACAGCTCTAATAAAAAAAAAAATTATTAAATAAGATTGGAACAGTTTAATATTTTTTCACCACACCAGCAAAAGGCACTTATGTGAGGCAAGCCCTTACTATCCTGAAAATATCAGACCAAAATTCCAAACCATCTGGTCACAGCGAGATGACAAAAAAAAAGCATAAAAACTGTTTTAGCACTATGTGAAGCTCAGAATCTGCAAATTCAACCGAAATGAAACTTGACACATCAACAGATCTACCACATCTACACTACAAATTTTTAAATAAGTTTAATAAAACATTTTTAAGGGCACCTAGAGCAAAGAATAAGTGCCTGCTAATTGTATGATTGAAGGTGGAATCATCATGGGGAGTCCCAGGAAGGACAGAACACAGTAAGAAGGAGCAAAAAGTAAACCAATCCTGGACCCCCGGTCATGAAGTCCACACCAGGCTGCCTCGACACGGAGGCCGAAGAAGCTGGCACCGTAACTCTACAAAGCCTTGGAATAAAAATTAATCAGCTTATTGTCACAGTGGCTGGTCTGGCAGACAAATTCAATAACTTAATGACTAGAGTGCTTTCTCTGGGAGAGCGACATGGCTTTTCTAAAAACGGAGTCCAATGAGACATGGCAACAAGCAACGGTGGCAGTGGGAGTTAACAGCAAATTTAGTTAAAGACTGGCAGGAATGCCAGAAAGGAGGGGAGCAGACCATCTGCTCCTTTTTATTAAGGACTGGCTTGAGCAACAATTGGGGCAACCTATGCAAGATCGCAACATCAGCATTCAAAAAGCATACAGAGTAGCTTTCAGGGGATGAAAAGACAATCCTGAAGCTCCAAGAGCAATAGTCGTAGTCCTGGATGGAACTGGGACTAGGGATCTTATTTTGGGCATTGGCCAGGCAGAAGCGGACACTGTTACAGGAGTGTCAGCAGGTCTGTCTGTACCCCGACTTAAGCTATGCAACCTGGCAAAGAAGAAAGAAGTTTGACGGAGTTCAAGCAATGTCACGTCAAGCTGGTATTTCTAACAAGATCATATTTCCAGCCAGGCTCCGAATTGTACACTAGGGACGAATCTTCTTGTTTCTAACCCCAGTAATGCTCAGGATGTTCATAACTTTATTCAGTAAGCCTGGAGGGTTGGACTGCCTGGAGAAATGGAACACACGCAAATGAGTAGAATTCTTTGCACGTGAGCATCTTTCAAACACTGACTCTACCAACTGTAGTGTTCTACCTCTTCAGATTTATCTCTCCGCCTGAAAGCCTGGTCGCTCGGAATTCCTGTCGTCCTCTTTCGCGTGAAGAAAGATATAAAAATCATAAAACTATAAGTATATTTCATTTCATTTACTGCCTCTACTAATTGTCAGTTTAGATCTTATTTTATTAAAACAATAGTTGTTTTCTCGGTTCCTTGTGGCTCGGGATAACTGTGAGGGATCCGAGTTAGTTTGAGTTATTTCTGGTTCTCTGACTAAAGAAAATGCAAACCAAAAGTAGTGTGCTCCAAAAACAGATGTTCTCATTAAGTACCAAAGTTCAACAACCAAAAATAAGATTAGTCACCATCTGTCAGTAAATATGTATGTTTGTTACAAGCAGCATTTCTCAGTAAGAACTTCCCTGTGGCCCCCGACCGAGCCGCAAGCGCACTTCCTAAGGGAGGCTGCAAAACTGGTCGGAGCCACGGGGGAGTGTTCTACACTTGTATGTTTGGAAATGTGCTTGCTTTGGTAACTTTTGAAAAGCAATAAATATTTTACTGAATAGACGGTGCTCTTATTTTTGGTCTCTGACTAAAGAACCTGTGTGTCTGCATTTAAATTTGATCTTTATAAGTTCTATTTGTAACCGCTTTTTATCGGTTACAGAACCACTGAACCAGTTCATATTTTACATCTCCCAGTTCAGTTCCTCTGGTTCCTATCGGTTCCAGAACCGACCGCAAAAAAAACAAAAAAAAAACTCTGATTTTATAACCACAGCAGTTTGTTATTTAGCGGTTGGGGGTTTTCTTCTCTGGCTTTACCATGGCAGAGAAACCTAAAAAGAGAACCGGAGAGCCCGGTTTTAAAAATTGCATAAAGTGTGGAGATGTGTTCGCTAAGGCAGACAAGCACACCTTATGTGTAGCCTGTCTGGGATTTGAACAACTGGACCAAGACTGTGATATTTGTAAAACTTTCCTGGATAAAACCATTGAAAAATGCCTTGAAAGGCCTAATAAAAAATTTCCAAGGGGTCCCTCCAGCTCTGACCAGCTGACGCCCCAGTCTGTTGTGGCTGAACCCACAGTTGTGCATACCCCTGCCCCTGATACGTGCGAAAAAGGGACAAAAAGAGGCAAAGAACTAGCTGACTCCCCGGTTCCCTCAAAAAAGGCAAAAAAGCATAAACATGTAGAACCCTCCCCTACTAAACCAGGGACTTCTGTGCAGGTGCCTGCTATGCCTTCAGCTCAGGAGATAGCTCAGGCATTTAAAATTACAAGCCCTGCAAAATGTCATCCCTCAGCCTCCTGCCCCTTCTCAGGGTCCCCAGGCTGGCAGTGCAGTGTTGCCCTCTTTATCAGAGCAACTATATTTTGAAGAGAATGATGAGCCTTATGAGGAGGATGAACCTATCCCTCCAGAGTTGTCCCCTGAGCAGGATTTTGGCTCGCCTCCCAGGGTGTCTGAAGATTGTTCTTCTCACTTCTCTTCTGTGAGGAAAATGGCAGATGCTCTGGATATTGCCACAACAGAGCAAGTGGAGGATGAGGAGGAGATTGAATATTTGAGCATGATGAGTTTAACATCCACAAAGGCCCTCCTTCTCCCAGTATATAAGTTTTTTAATAATGATGCTCTGAAGCTCCTGCAGACCCCTAATTCTATTCCTCCCATTGACAGAAGAATATACAAGAAATACCAGCTGGATAGGGAGGGAGCTGACTTCCTCTTCTCCCATCCAGACCACCAAGGGGTAATACAACAGGCAGCCTGTGATAAGGCTAAAGTCCCTCTGTCCTCACATCCTCCAGACAAGGATCCCAGAAAATTGGATAGTATGGCCAAAAAAGGCTATTTGTCAGCCTTTTTGGCCATGAGACAGGCTACCTTCCAGGCTTATGCTGCCCAGTATCAGAAATCCCTGTGGTAGTCGGTACTGGCAATGTCTATGAAAGCCTCCTCACCCTTATCAGATGACCTGGCTGAAACTGCCAAGTTTGGGTTAGAGGCGGCTAAGTACCAGTTCCAGATGGCTGCTGATTTGAATGACACTGCAGCCAGATGGATGGCTAACACAGTGGCTCAGAGGAGGTTTGCTTGGCTTAGGGCCACAAACCTCACTCAGGATACTCAATCAAAGGCCCTGGACTTTCCATTGGAAGGAAATTCTCTTTCTGGGGAATCCACAGTGGCCTATATGAAGAAGGTGGATGAATATAAGGCTACTTATAGAAGCAACTCTGCCAGGAACAGAGCTTCATCATCCACCAGGCCCTATGGAAGTGGGGGCAGAGGTTGGTCCTTTATGACAAGACCTTTTTTCTGGTCGGTAGCCATGCCCCAATACCAGCAGTACCCCCAACAGGGATACTCTAGAGGTAGGGGTAGAAGGGGCTCTAGGCGAGGGTCTCAGGCACAACCTCAGCCCCAGCCTAAACAGAGCCCCTGAGATGCAGGCCGCCTCCTCCCTACCTGTCGGAGGCAGACTATCCACTTCCTCCATGTTTGGTCAACCATCACCGCAGTCAAGTGGATGTTGGAGGTAGTGGGCAAGGGTCTGTCTCTGGACTTCAAATTTCTTCCTCTGAAAAAGTCCAGGGTTTTCCTCTCTCCTCCCCTAGCAGAAACAGCACTGACATAGGCAGAGGTTCAAAAGTTGCTACAGCTCAGAGCAGTGAAACCAGTTCCTACAACCCTGAGAGGAAGAGGTTTTTACTCCAGATACTTCCTAATAAAAAAGAAATGTGGAGAGTGGCGGTCAATACTGGATCTCAGAGCTTTAAACAAACACTTGAAAAAACCAAAGTTCAAAATGATAACTTTGCCTCAGATTTTTGCCAACAATCCAAAAAGGGGACTGGCTGGCATCACTGGACTTGAAAGATGCCTATTTCCACATCCCCATAAAATAATCTTTCAGAAAATATCTGAGATTCAGACTCCCATCAGGTTATTACCAGTTTTCAACCCTGACCTTCGGTTGTTCCTCAGCACCAAGGGTTTTTACAAAATGCCTAGCAGCTGTGGTGGCATTTCTTCGAAGACAGGGAGTGACTGTATTACCTTATCTGGACGACTGGCTGGTGGTGGGCAAATCACCAGACCAGGTCAGAGTTTCTCTAAAGCTCACCGAAGATATCTTGGAAGTCCCTGGGTTTCATAATAAACCAGAAAAAATCAGTTCTAACCCCTACACAGATTTTACAGTTCCATAGGGGCAGAAATCAACACTCTCTTCAGGGCAGAGCATTTTTGCCCCTGGACAGGGTGCAAAGCCTTCAATCCATAGCAAATTCCTTCACGTTACACAAGCCAAGAACTGCCAGTCAGTTCCTGCAGCTCCTGGGACATATGGCTGCATCCACAGGCACACTGCAGGGATCCAGGTTCCACATGAGAGACATCCAGTTTCACCTCAGGAATCACTGGAGTCAGGAAAAAGACCCTTTTTCAAAACATATTCCAGTAACAAGGGCACTATTACAGGCCCTCCTGTTGTGGAAAAAGGAGTCCAACCTAAGACAAGGAATTTCTTTTCAGAAAGAGAATCCCTCTTTAGTCCTCACAACAGATGCATCCCTTTTGGGCTGGGGCACTCATCTAGGGGAGCACATAACCCAGGGTACCTGGACAGAAGCATAGTCCCTCCAGCATATAAACTTGCTGGAACTCAGAGCAGTGTGGCTAACCTTAAAAGTTTGTTCTCCTTTGGTGATGGGCAGGGTGGTACAAATCAGAACAGACAATACCACCATTATGCATTACATAAACAAGCAGGGAGGCACCAGATCAGGCCTCCTCTGCACAGAAGCCATGAAAATCTGGACTCTGACATATTCCCTAAATGTATCCTTGCAAGCAATCCATCTGCCAGGAAAGGACAATACATTGGCAGACACACCGTGTCAAATCAACCAGTCCCATCACGAATGGACACTGAACAAGCAGGTGGTGCAAGTAATTTTCAGGAGGTAGGGCACTCCAGAGGTAGACCTGTTCGCATCCCACCAGAACCACCAGTTGCCTCAGTATTGCTGCAAACCACCAGACTGGGGCACAATCCCTCTGGATGCTCTGGTGCTAGACTGGTCAGGCAAGTTCCTTTATGCCTTCCCCCATTTCCTCTGGTTTTCAGGGTGTTACTGAAGCTCAAATTCCTATCAGCTTCTCTGATTTTGATAGCTCCAGATTGGCCCAGGCAGCCATGGTACTCTCTTCTGCTCTCCATGTTTGTTAGCAAACCAATAAACTTGCCTCTCTGGCACAATCTCCTGACATCCAATCAGGGAACATTGTTGTACCCAAATCTCAAGTCCTTCCCCCTCAAGGCATGGCTCTTGAGGAGTTAGAGTATGCAGACTTAAACCTTTCTGAAGCTGTATTAACTACAGGGTATCTTGAAAGGTTATAGAAAACCTTCCACTAAGAAAACCTATTCCTTGAAGTGGAAGAGATTTCTTTCTGGTAGGAATCTCATCCCAAATAATGCGGGAGTATCAGTGATATTGGATTATCTCACTCATTTGCATTCACAGAGTTTACAACCCAGTTCTTTAAAGGTTCATCTTGCAGCAGTGCCTGTCTGCCTTTCTGCCAGGACAAAGGTGTCAGTAGCATCAGATCCCATTTTCAAAAGGTTTTTTAAAGGTCTGATACATTTGCATCCCCCTCATAGGGCACCAGTGCCCACATGGAATCTTAATGTATGTATAGCTAAGTTAATGGGGGCTCCTTTTGAGCCCATGGCTATAGCCCATCTAAAGTATGTTACCTGGAAAACAGTTTTTCTAGTAGCAATTACTTCTGCAAGAAGGATCAGTGAGCTCCAGGCTCTCTGTGTTGACCAGGACTACATCTCATTCCACAGGGATAAAGTAGTCCTCAGAACAAATAGACAATTCCTTCCCAAGGTCGTTTCAGACTTCCATCTGAACTAATCAATCACTCTACTTATCTTTTTCATAGACCATGTGAGTTCTGGTGAAAGAAGGATGTGAAAAGAGCTCTCAGCTATTACATGGCAGCTACTAAGGACCATAGGTAAGATAAAAAAACAACTTTCCCTTACATATGGGGATGTAGGAAAGGGCAAGGCAGCTTCAAAAAGATCCATTTCTCGATGGATTGTCCAGTGTATTCAATTCTGCTACACTAGAGCAGGTAAAGAGCCCCCAGCAGGTCTGAGGGCACACTCTACAAGAGGAACAGCTGCTAGTCTTGCAGCTGCCAGGGAGGTTCCTTTACTGGATATTTGCAAAGCAGCTACCTGGAAATCAGCACACACCTTTACAAAGCATTACAACCTGGATATTTTGTTTAGAAGTGATGCCAGGTTTGGCACAGCAGTCCTTCAAAGTCTGTTTCCTAAGTAAGTTCTTTGCCCACCTCCAGTGGTACTGCTTGATAGTCTACATAAAGCTGTGAATATCCTAAGCATTACTGGGGTTAGAAGAAAAAATTACTTACCATAGTAATCTTCTTGCTTCCCAGTGATGCTCAGATATTCATAACTCCTCCCTCCCTCCCCTTCCAGAACTTCAGCCTCTTCACTCCGCATGCTGGTGCCACCTAGCCATATCTTGTAGTGGTTCATTTTCTCTATGCTGAGTAAATTTTGAACAGAGTTTCCTGTTTTTCTTTAATAGTTTTCTGATGCTGTTTGGTGAACACTATTGTTAATTTTATTATTATTGTTCCTCCCTTGGAGGTATTTGTTAATTATTCTTTATTAGGGGTAAACCCACATTTTTAACTATTAGGATTTTTCCTAATGCCTGATTTCCAGGCTTCCTTCAAATCTGATGAGGCAGAACATGACAGTTGGTAGAGGCAGTGTTTGAAAGATGCTCACATGCAAAGAATTCTACTCATTTGCATGTGTTCCATCTCCCCCTGCAGTCCAACCCTCCAGGCTTACTGCATAAAGTTATGAATATGTGAACATCACTGGGAAGAAAGAGGATTACTATGGTAAGTAATTTTTTTCTTACCGATCCGAATGAGGCCTTGAAATGGGTCCAACGCCACACACAGACATGACTCCAAGGAGAAGTCCTGTTCCAACCAGAGTCAGAGGATGAAGAAGTGGACGACATTTGAAATGTTTACTTCACGAAACAACCAGGTTTGCTCACAGTTCGTTTTCCCTTCCAACATTATGTTTTAAATCCCCTTTCGAGACTTTCCGTCCACAGTGTTTTGATTTAACTAAATATATAGTGCTTTTAGTTGATATTCAGCAGCTAAGCTTAGACTAGAGGGGATGGGAAGGGGTACATTACCTTAAGTGTTTTTTATTATACTTTGTGTCTGATGACATGGGAAAGCTTTAGTTGTAGTCTCGTTGTTCTTGGGATTAACCAGATAAGAAATAGGCTAATCGATGTTTTGGTGCCTTTGTAGCATATTAAATGTAGGGCTGCAGGCTGTTTGGGATATTACCACGCTTGGTAATTATTTGGGGAGCATGCATGGTACACTTATATTCTTTATCGGGATAAGGAGATATCATTGATTTCACATACAACAAACCTTTCTATTTTACCATCTTGGGCTCAGTACTACAGCAAATATGGTTCAAGTTACTCGAATTTAAATTTAACATGTTTTTCCCCCTATGATGTATCGTTTATATATATTATGATATTTACAACTGCATGTATTAAGAGGGATGGCACCCTCAACAGTGGGGGGGTCAAGTGTTCATCCCTCTTTCCTGTTTTGTATCTCGTATGTACTGTATCAGGTTGGCTAACTTGTATGCTCATTGTTAAATCAATAAACATAAAGTTCAAAAAATAGATCTACCACACAAGACTGCATGTGTAAAATTTCGTGCAAATCCATTCAACGATTTCAAAGTTATTAAAGTGCAACCAGGTATTCCTCAATCCTTTCCTTCAGTAGCGATTCCATTACCTTGCCTACTACCAACATCAGGCTGATGGGGCTGTAATTTCATGCCTCCTCCCTCTTCCCACTTTTGTGTAGTGAGACTACGTCTGCCCTCCTCCAGTCCCCTGGCACCTCCCCTCTTTCCAATAACAGGTTGAAAAGGGTAGTCAGAGGTGCAGCTAGCAGCCCTTTAGGTTCTGTCAGTATCTTCGGATGTACTCCGCCCAGCCCCATTGCCTTGTTTACCTTTAACGTTGATAATTCCTTAAGCACTCTTTCTTCTGTAAAAGGACTTGTATTCACCTCCCGCCCCATTGTACCCTTGTTCTGGATCTTTGGCCCACTTTCTTCTCACTCCACCTTGAATACCGAGCAGAAGTATTTGTTCAAAATATATGCTTTTTGGTGGTCCTCTTCCACGTATCCCCCTCCTTACTATCCCTCCCTTTGTCTTTCTCTTTTCACTTATGTATTTAAAAATGCTTTATCCCCCTTTGACACTGATCTGGCAGTCATTTCCTCTGTTTGTGCTTTAGCACTCTGAACTGCCATCCCTGCCTCCCTATGTTTCTCCTTGTAAGTCTCCCTGTCACCCTCTTTCTGTGTTTCCTTGTACCTTCTAAATGCCATCCTTTTCGCTCTCAGTTTTTCCGCTACCTCCTTAGAGGACCATAATGGTCACATTTTTCTCTTGCCCTTGCTAACCTGTTTGATACAGAGGTTTGTCTCTGTTTCAGTGCCTTATTTTATTTTTGCCCACTGCTCCTCAGCTCCCTCCAGTTTTCCTATGCCTGCTAGGGCATCCTTGAGGCATTCTTCCATTTTCTTAAAATTGGCCCTCTTGAAGTCCAGCACCCTTGTCCTTGTGAGATTTGATTCTGATCCAGAACTTACATCAAACCTCACTGTATGGTGATCACTGGTCCCCAGGTGGTCCCCCCACTGTGACAGCGGTCACACTCTCGCTGTTTGTCAGCACTAGGTCCAGTAATACCCCCTCTTGAGTGGGTTCCGATACTAGTTGCCTGAGGAACAACCCCTGCGGGGTATCTAGGATGTTCCCACTCCTGACTGTAGTTGCGGCAGGGAGGCTCCAATCCATATCCGGTAGATTGAAGTCACCTACCAGCAACACTTACCCCTTGCGAGCCATCCTTAGAATTGCTTCCATCAGTTCCTTATCAACCTCTTCTGCCTGTGTTGGAGGTCTGTAAAGCACTCCTATTCAAATAGTTGCCCCTTTTCTTCTCTCCAGAGTGACTCACAGTATCTCCTTCCCTCTCTGCACCCCCTGTATTTTGTATTTAAACCCTGTCACAGTCTTGGCTTTAAGCACCTCTCTAGCCTCACTATTCAGTTTTCCACCACGTGCCAAAACAGAGCAAGGAGAAGACACACAAGCAGTACACTGTGGCATAAATCAAAACAGCATATCTGGAAAATTGACTGCAAAAAAGATTTACAACAAATAACACAAGCGGAAAGACAGCTCTATACCCTGGCGTTTCACACCACAGACATAATGCTTCATCATGGGCTGGGTACCTGGCTCAAACATGTTGTTTTAGAACAATTTATTTAAATATATATTAACTTAATTTACTTGTTACAAGAAACCACAAAACAGACACATTAAGGAAACATTCATTGTAAACACAGCAACATAGATTGTGCCAGCAGAAAAATACCCAGAGGCCCATTTCACTGCCTAGCTCCATGCAAATCCTAACGCCACACTGGATTTAGAGATCTGATAGCCCTGGTGGCTGAGCATCTCCCCTTTTCTAGGTATCCTATCACCTCTTCTGCCTGTGGGTCCTACAATTCCCTTATATTAGTCCCACCCAAGTCTAAACCTTGAAACGGTCTTGGCTGCTTCTACCTCACAGGACAGTCTACTCCATTCATCCACCACTGTCTCTGTGAAGAACTCCCTCATATTCCTCTTCAACCTCCCCCCACCACTCTCCACCCATGTTCACGTTCTTCATCAGCAGGCCCTTACAACCCACCATGCTGACTCCTCACAAGAACTATGTTTCAACCATATCCCTTGTTTGCGTCCTGGCCTCCAGTGACTCCACGTTAAGGTCTTCCAACCTTTCCTCATACAACCTTCCCTGCTGCCCCTGATCACCTTTGTGTCCCCCCTCTGTATGGTCTCTATGATGGCCCATTCCTTCTTGAGGTGTTGACTCTTGAACTGCATACAGTACTCCAACTGCAGCCTTACCAGGGACCTGTACAGGGGCAGTATCACATCCTGCCTCCTACTATTAAAAATAAAACTCACTTCATTCTATATATCCCAGCATCCTACTGCCTTCCCATCTGCTTTGCTGCACTGTGCAGTGGACTTGACACTATCACTAATGATGACCCCAGGGTCTCTCTACCTGGTTGTCTGCACCACTATTATTGCCATAATCTGGACCACATTTCTAATTTTTAAAGGTCTCTTAATTTCTCTCTCCTCAGTGTCTACTCTGCCAAAGATCTTGGCATCAAAAGCAAAGAGACACCTTATTCTGGATTACCTTTTCTATATCACAAATGAAAATACTGAAGAACACTAGTCCCAAAACCAATCTCTTCAGTACCCCCCTCATGACTTGCCTGGACTCCTAGTGTGCCTTATTAAAAGATTACACACTGCATCCTGCCCCCAAGCCAGTTGCTTATCCATCTGATAAAGTTGTACCCAACCCCAGGTCACCCAACTTTTTTATTAGCCTTCTCTGTAGACTGGAATTAAAGGATTTGCTAAAGTCAGGGTAAAACACATCCACTGCTTGGTGTCTGCTCACTACCTTTGTAACCAAATTAAATAAGTCATTCAAAAAAGTTGATCAGGTTAGTTTGACAAGACTTTGGCTACAACCCCATATTGTCTCCAGTCCTTCAACCCATTTGTTTTCAAGAATTCCACAATCTGTTCCCGTTTCCAGCATCTTGCCTACAATCAGATTAGATTGACAGGTCTGTAATTTTCCAGGGTAATCCCTGTCCCCACTCACAAAAATGACACCACATTAGAAGCAAAAATATTTTAGTTACTTAGATACCTCGTCACATAGATTTGTAAAACTAGTAGAGTAAAAATGTTAAAGCTTTATCCTTAAAGAAATGCCATAGTGATAACAAAAGACGCATTAGATGAATTACTGCATATGGCTCCCTTGTGAGTTCAAAATGTTTCACACTCTTTATCTACAAAATAAGGTTTGGGAATGATTTTAATAATTACTTATCTCATCTTTGAGGGGACACAAACACCAGTTTGCGGACGCTATTCTAAGAACTGAACTTAGGAAGTATGCTTTTGTGCCCAGAGCAATAGGACTGTGGAACCAGCTGCCGGATGAAATTGTGTATACGCCAATTTGTCAATCTTCAAGTCAAGGTTGGACAATTACATACAAGGGGATAACCTTGATAGTTAAAACCACTGAGCAGTGGGGGCAGCATTCATGGGCCTAGGCCTACCACTGTCCTAAATCGTAGTATTAACCATAGTATAGTAATCTAAGACATTCACATCTTGGCATGTTTCTTACAGTCGTAAACTGTGTTTTGAACTTAGCCCCTCTATACTCAACCTGTAATTCTCAACAGGAAATTACCTTGCAAACTATCCCAGGTATTTTTCATGGGACTACAGTGTGGAGGTTGGCTGCTAAGATGTGAATGTATCAGGTGAGACAAGAAGTGATTATATTGCAGTACCACCATTCCCTGAAGAATTGAGTTACCATAAAATGTTGGAAACCATTCTAGGTGGAAAATGAATAAATATATCAAAAACATAAAAAGAGTTGAGCACTCTTATTTTTCCTGTTGAATATAACAGACATCCAGAGCAGTTGATATAGTCCTACTTTTTGATGTAGTGACAAGTCCTACAGGGCAGTGGGCATCCTGGAGAGTTTCCTAATTTCCGCCAGAATAGGACAGAATGCATTGTTTTCTATCCTTTCCCTTGTACAGCGTGACTCAGTTTGGTTTGACTATGCAGCCAGTTCCCTGCCCTCCTCAATGCAGGCAGGATGCATAGCCTATTAACTCTTCCTGCCCAGAGCCCCTTATGAGTAGCCAAGAGAAGTGTAGTAAAGTCATATATCTGCGTGCCAAAACCCCTAATGAGAGGGGCCAGCTGCAGCAGCCCAAGTAGCTTCTGGAGCCACTCACAAGTAGCTAGTTGAGTAGAACTGCCCTCCCCCCACGCTGATACTCCTTATGTGCGGGATTGGTGCAAGCAGGGGTGGCATACACAATGCTGCCCTGGAGTTGCTGGGTCCTGTCTCAAGTGGCCCCAGAGGAGCAGTAGTGCGTCCCCTCCGCCGATCCCTCCTACAAGTGGGGTTCATACAAGCAGGGGAGGAGTGTGCACCCTGTAAATAATCTTGTGCCCCTAATGCCTACCAGTGTTACTGCCCGAATCCACCCCTCTTCCCTTACCTCCAAGGATCCATTAGTCAGGACCAGGACCCTGCCAGCATCTGCGAGATCACAGGCATAACACCCAGTAGGCCATGCAGATGCCATGTTCTCTGCAAGGAAGTAGCCACACAAGAGCTCTGAGGAAGTGAGGAAACACTTCACCGTTCACCATTATGCATGCATATAGTAGTGCTCCAGTGCAGATGCAGGCACAGACCCAACTTGGCAACCATCTTAGGCCAAGCATACTACCATCCACCACCCACCACCCACCACTTTGTGTGCAAACAAGCACTCCAAGGCATGCACAGATCTGCCTTGGCAGCTATCTTAGGTATGCACACAACCATCCACCATTTCAAGCCAGCTAAGTGATGCAGGCACATTCGCTCAGTGGCTAGGTTGTGTTGCTTGAGGATACACCCCAGCCATCTTGGGGTGAATGCAAAGTGTCACTCCTTCCCCAACTCATCCCACATCCACCTCTAGGCAACAGAGGCCCATTATGCATTTATATTTTTTTTTAACCAGAGGAGACACACTAAGCTGATGCTTGTTTGCAGGTGTGACCTGGGAGCACAAGGAAGTTAAGTGACTTGCTCAGGATCACACAGTATGCAAGTGGGGGCTGTAGGATTCAAACCCAGGTCTCCAGGTTTGCAGCGCAAAGTCTTAAGCCACTGTGCTATACTGCCTCCTCCCAAGAGCACAGAGCATGCCCACAACAGTGGAGCACAGGAGGAACTGAGGACTGTGCTGATGGAACACTAGTGGGACAGTGCCAAAAGAACCCCAACAATGTTTCCCCCATGCTGCTTTAGTAGTGGGAAGCATCCTCATCATCACTGCTCAGGCAACACATATGTGCTGTCTACTGATCATGCATGCTCACCTTAAGTCTGGCCTATTACAGAACCCATTCTATCTCTCTCACCCGCAAGCTCAACCATGGTAAAGGCCAAGAAGTGTAAGACATGCAGTATCATGTTGCTGTCCTTGCAGATAGGACCCAGCTGTACCATTTGTGCCATGGAGACCCAGTCAGACCTTTCATCACAGGAAGAAGTGAGCATGGAAGAATTAAACATTGCAGGCACAGTGGCTGGCACATCACAGCCATTCTGGTCAATGCACCACAATATGGTGGCGTTTCTGCAAAACCAGTAAGCTCTCATGATGAGAATGCTCTAGAGCACTGAAGCATTAACAGCCACAAAGCCCACCGCACCTGCACCCACACCCGTCACTGCAGCCAAACTGCAGCCACAGCCTAATCACAACCAGAACCCCCATACCCCGATGACAATGACAAGGCAGACCTGGATACGAATAATGATAATGACACAGACAATGATGATGACAGCAAGACGGAGGAAGAACTCTCGCTTATGTCCATGCTTTGTTTCTCCTATGTGATATCGGAGCTCGTCCGATCAACCAAAAACACAGTGGGTTTGAGACACCACAACTGCCCTAGAGACAGAGGCAGACCCCATGCTCAGACAAAAGCAGAAGTCACAAGACTTTCTTCCTGTATGCCCCTCATTTGAGGACTTCATCACAAAGGAACAGGAAGTACCAGAACCCACACAAGTCCCTGAGAACAGGGTGTTCGATAGGGATCATCCAGTCCATGAAGACAGGGCAAAAAGCTGGTGCAAAGCTCCACCACTGGATTCACAGATCATTGCTCTCATCTGCAGAACCCTCCTCCTGGAGGCAATCTCTGCAGCCCTCAAAAACCCAGTCAACAAGCAGCTGAAGAAGCAACTCGAGAAGAATTTCAAGCCAGCAGGGTGACAAACAGGGTAGCCACAGCAGTTATCTATACCAGCCAGGCACAACTCGGATAGCTCAAGGATCTAGCCAAGATGCTCACCCGCCAGTCCTCTTACTCACACCTTGCCATGTACATGATGCAGACAGCCAAGGATCTGGCAGACATGGCAGTCGACACACTCAAGTTAAATGTCACAGCAGCAGCACTAACAAACAGAGTAGCCTGTCACAAGCAAGTACGTCTGCAACCTTTGGGGGGGGTAGCACGGCCACTTGGCAGCCAGGCTAGGCAGTAGGAAGGTGCTCCACTGAAGGTGTTTGTCTGAGGAGAACCAAGTTGCTAGAGATCTGCTGAACTTTAAGGAACTTTTAAGGAAAATGGTGAAAAACCTGAACCTATATACTACATAATTAGCTAGCTACTTTACAGTCCGGTGGGTTACTAGCGTAGTTATGGGACTCCTTAGTGAGTTAGTGTGAGGAGTTAGCTTCTTTGTTTTCAGTTAGTGGTTCTGTACTGATTCTACCTGGTTTAACTGCAATTTTATTTCACTATCTTTTTCGCTGTGTATTTCAGACTATTTCAACCCAGAAGAGTATGTCTGTAATTTAAGTTACTTCTACATGCTATCTGTTTTGGTTTTGGATTTTTACCTTATTTGCACCTTTATTTCTACTCTAAGAACCCAATTTATCTTCTTCGGGAAAGTACTCTTAACAGCTCTAAATACTGCTATTACTAAAACTCCGACCAATAACTGACAGCATTATAATACGTCACAGTATAGTAGACTCCATGGACTTAAATACATTTCTGACAAGTTTGCACTGATTTTTGAAGACTGCAGATGGAGAGCGAACTGATCTGAGCCTGTTTTTGGAGGGATGAGCCTATATTGAATTTGTTTCTGTGGCTGTTACTGCCACCACCATTTAATCTGGGCCGGTTCCTGGTGCCTGAGATTTTGCCGCAACTGTAGCTGCCTACCCTCCAGATGACTATCTCTAACCTGTGAATTGGTTAAATATCACACGTACTCCACTGCTACCATCCAGCTTTGCACTGTTTACTGAACTTCATTTGTCCCGCTTATGACTAAACCTTGGTTAACACATTTAGTGTTAGATCTCTACTACAGAAATCAGAGTTTTATCTTTCTGTCTGTGGTTTCACTGGTTTTTGACAAGGAATGTAGTGATTATTTAAATACTGCAGAACCATATTTTCTGTGCCTTAAATGTTATATTTGGACTAACTTCAGTTTAACATACTGAACCTAATAGCACTACAGGACTACCACATTTTATATATCTGTATTTTTGGGTCTCCTCAATTGTGTTTAATTTATGGTCTGCCTGTCTCTGCCCTGCTCCTCACATCAGGGGGAGGCATTGTATTGTGGGAAGAGCTGCAAAGCATTTCAGCGCAACGTTTGAAAGCCACTGGATTCTAACCAGGGACAGTTGGGTTGCTGCAGTTTCATGGAAGTGGAGGGTCCTGCCAGAGCCAGCCTGGCTCTTTTGTGCCACTGTCACTGTACTGGACAGGTTCCTGAGGGACATTTGCTTCTGCCTGTCTCTGCCTTAATCCTCCAATCGAGGGGAGGCACTGTCTGGTGGGCGGAGCTGCTACCCTCCTACCCACTTAAGTATATTTCCTAAGCGGTCTTTTGCTAAAGGGCCGCAGCTTAAGAGAATCATACTGTAGGTATCAGTCGGCAGAAAGCTCTGCACCCACAGTAAGTTACTAATATATACATCTTCAATTCTACGTTACTAGTCATGTAGAGCTTAGTGTCCCTGCAATGTAGCTGAAGTGCGATGTACTGCGTACTACCTCCTTTGTACATTACATTCTAAATGTATTACAGCTAAATACATGTAGTGTATTGCAAGCTACTGTGTATAGCTTATCAATTTGCTCACGTATGTGTACCCATTCTTGTACATTAGTAGGGGTTAGTTTCCAGTGCTTACTATTGTGTTTAACATTTAGTTTAATGCATTTGGTAACTGGGTATTCTGTTTATTTGTTTTGTTTTCATTATCTACTTTAACTAATGCACTGTGTATTGTTTCTCTGCTCTGTCTGCCTTGTTTGCATTCCTATTGCCTTCCAATCTAGGCCTGATAAACATCTAACATCAACTACTATTCCTGTTACAGACCTCCTTTCTCCTAACTTCTAATTATCTGCTTCCTTTCTAGCTTCACTATGCTGTTAACTTCTGGTTTTTCTCTTCCCCTTTCTTCCTCTCTTCACCCTTCCTCAATCCGCTCATTCTTCCACTATGTACTCTATTACTTTTTCCCTCTCCTCTTCTCCTCCTCCCCCTCCCTCCCTCACCCCAGTGACATTTATCTCAGTTTCTTCCTGCTTCTTGGCTTCACACTGAAACTTTCTGGCACCTTCTGTCCCTTTTCTCCTCATTTTCTTCCTCCCAGCCTCCCCCCCCTTCCAGGCAGCATAACAGTGCTTTCAAAATCTTTGTCAGCTTACTACTTTTATTAGCAGGTGACACTGAAATTAATCCTGGTCCTACTATTCCTTCACCCTTGCAACTTTTCAAAGGTTTGAGGGTGGCTCATTTAAACATCCGTAGCTCTTTTCCAAAAATTGACCAGTTACTATCTATCATGCTTAACCTTTGGCTGGAGGTACTAATTACATCTGAAATCTGGCTCTTCTCTAAGGTCCAGAATTCTGGTGTAACTATACCTGGCTACACCTTAGCCAGGCAAGATCGCTCTAAAAGGGGCAGTGGTGTTGCAGTCTACGTATCCATCAGGATCCAATTTACGACTGTTCTTGCTGTCATCTCTCCCTCTTCTCATGAGCTGCTCCTTCTTAAAACTTTCCTTTCCTTTCCCTTCTCTATTCCCATTTTATTGCTGTGTTTACTGCTGCCCTAGTACATCCTCTGTTTTAGTTACTGAGCTTCTTCCCTCTATCTGTTCTAACTCCTCATGTGGTGAGCTACTTATTCTTGGTGACTTTGCTCTCCCCAACTGCAAATACATTCTTGCAAAATGTAAAGTCCCTGCAATTAAATCAATTGACTTCTGAATCCACTCGATTAAATTTGAAATCCTTAAACTACTCCCTATTAGACTGGGTCCTTGCTCCTCATCCCCACCATGTGGTACATGCAGGTATACTTCCTGATGCCCTCAGTGATCATCATATGACTTACTATGTGCACAAGTTATGTTGTTCTAAAGGCCCCCAAAATTATATATCTCAGGCCTTTTAAGTCTCTTGACTTGGCCTCCCTTCTCGTTGATATTTGTTCTACTGATTGGTCCCCCATCTCTGCAGCCAGTAATATAAATTCTGCCCTGTCTTTTATTCAGCCTACATTTTTGGCTGTTTGGAATAGTCATGCACCCCTGAGAAAATCCAGAATGCAAGGTTTGCATCTTCCCTGGATATCAGCTGAGGTACTTACTTGTTACCTCACTAGAGACCTTGCCTGGAGTACTTTTAAAATCTCTGGCTACCAATCTTCTTTAGCCAACTATAGACACCTTCACAACACCTGTACCAAAGCCATCAGACTTGTAAAGTCTCAGTATTTTGCTTTCACACTTCAAAACAATATTAATAACCCTTCCAAGTTCTGGAAGATTATCCATTCCCTTTTTGCCCATCAGAACCAGTCCGCCTTCTCCTATTCTAAAGCCTGATGACGCCCTTCACTCCAACTCTTCTGCTGTTGTTATGTCTTTTAACACCTACTTTACTATCTGTGCCCTTTCTCTTAGCCCCTACTCCCCATCCATCTTCCCTCCCTCTCCTCTTTCTTTTTCCTTCTTTCCTATAACTCTCTCGGTCTCTCTGAAGACTCTGCTTGCCCTTAATCCTCATAAGGAAGGTAGTCCAGGTGGCCTTGATGCTAAGTTTCTCCTTCTCTCTGCACCTGTCACTGCTCTACCCATTACTCTCCTCAATCTTTCCTTTTCCTCTACTACTGTTCCTAATGTTTGGAAACATGCTATTGTCATACCTCTGCACAAAGGTGGCGATTCCACCTCTCCTGGTACCTTCCATCCTGTTATCTCTCCTTCCCACCTTGGCTAAGTTACAGGAACATATTATTCTCTCTCTCAGCTCACTTTCTTTCTAGACAACTCCTTTTTCACACCTTTCCAGTCTGGTTTTAGGAAATCCCACTCCACTTCCACCTGTCTTCTTCGGCTCACTGACTCCATGCTCACAGGTATGGATCAAGGATTGATTACTTCTGCCATATTTGTTGATCTTGCTAAAGCTTTCAACATTGTGGCCATCCCCTCCTCCTCCTGGACAAACTTAAAGCAGCAGGCCTCTCTGATTCTTCAGTCTATTGGTTTTGTTCTTACGTTGAAGGAAGGTCTCAATCTGTCTAGATAGGAAAATCCATTTCATCTCCACTTTCCATTAGCTCAGGTGTCCCACAAGGGTCTGTCCTGGGTTCTATTTTCTTTTCCATTTTCTCAAATGACCTACCTACTATATGTTTCTCTGTGTCCATTCACATGTATGCAGATGACACAGTTCTTTTTGCTTCTGGCTACTCTTCTGATGACCTTACCTACTGGCTGCTGTTGGATTTCAGCAACATTCAGAACTGCTTTGAGTCTAACTAATTGTTGCTTAATATAAAAAAAACAGTCTCCTTGACTTCTAACACCCATTAGAGGCTTGCCAGACTTGCTTCTCTCCCACTATTTAATACCCTTGATGGTGCCAAGATTGAAGATGTTTCCTCATTTAATTGCCTCGGGATTTGCCTTGACCAGTATCTTGATTTGTCAGCGCATATTGCTGCATATCACAAGCTACACCCTAAGCTTGAAGCTTTGTACAGGAATAAAGTGAGTATTCTGCTTCCTGCCCGCTGAGAAATCGCAAGTGACTTAGTCTACATTGGTGCCCCTAAATCTTCCCTTGTCAAACAGGACCCCCTTTATCATTATTTTTGTCATTTTGCTTTAGATTACTCCCCTTGTACTCACCACTGCTCTCTTTAGTGAGCCCCTTCTCTCTCCTGTCTTGATGCTAAGTGCCTTTCCCATTGTGCTTCTTTTATATCCAGTTTCTGGTTCAGCTCCCTTCTATCCTCTCCTCAACAATATGTCCCTTTCTCTCACAATTCTTTCTAGAAAATCTTCTGCTGGTCAATCTGCTTTTTCTTAGTGATTTCCTAAACTGTGGTCCTCTCTTCCCCCTTCCATTTGATCTGCCTCTTCTCCTTCCTCTGTAAAGTCTCTTCTTTATGACTTTTGTTATCCAGCCTGCAACTGTCTATTTATTTATTTAGTTTTTGTTAACCAGGTAGGTACACGAGGCAGGAATTACCTTTTTTCGGGTATGACCCAGGAGAAACCTGGGTCTATGACCCTCTCCTCATCTTATTCCCTTTCCCTGTACATACAAGAGTGTGTTTTAATTTTAATTTTAAATTTTTCATTGCATTCATTTATTAATTTGATTCTAATATTTATAAGTATGTTTCTTAGTACTCTATTGCTGTATTTGACTTCTTATCTTCAGCAATTTTATTGTTTCGCTATCTCCTTCTCCCCTCTTCCCCAGGACACATCTGGAAACAAGCGGTTTTCAGCTCAGTTTCTCTTTCCTGGTTAAACTTTCAAACAAATACATAACTGTTGGGGGGGGGCAGTGGTTTTGTAATGAGGGAGTAGTTCTAGGTGAGAATGTGAGTGTGAGTGTTTTTATTATTTTTGGTCGATTGTTGTGGGCTGACTGTGTGTTAGGATTTAGGGTGTATGTGGGGTCGTGGGTGGGTGTTATTTATATTTTATACTTTGGGTGTGTCTAGGTCTACATTGTAGTGATACTAGATAGTAGTTGAGTTTTAAGTAGCCTGCTTGAGATTTGCTGGGACTTCAGACCCTTTAGGCTTAGCTACTCCTTGGCATAGCTATTGGATCTCTGCACTTTCAAGGACCAACTCCTGTTGGCAGATACATATACATGCCGCTTTGCAGCTGGTATTGTGAGGAAGTGGAGGTCTGGGTGGACGGGCTTGAGGAGGGATAATGGGGAGGCTAGTATTAGGGTGGTGAGATTCAGAAAGTGCCTTCTGGTGAAATGGGTACTGAAGAGGGGTCCCTTCTGTCTGATTTCCATACGAAGGTATTCAACTGATTCAAGTGGGCAGGTAGTACATGGGCCAGTTGTCTCCACTCGTCCCACTAGGGCTGTGCTCTGCAATGCTAGGTCAATGAGTAACAAGACCATCATTATGGCGGACCCGATTTCCTTGGTCAACTTGGCTTGCATTACGGAGACCTGGTTGGGCGAAGATGCTGGCTCAGTGCTGGAGGCGTCAATCCTGGCTGGGTTCTCAGTTGTGCACTGCCCAAGGAGGCACCGCAGGGGCGGAGGAGTGGTTATCTATTTTAGATCTAGCTTGCACTTCTCTGTGTTCCCAGTGGGACCTGTTAGGTCATTTGAATGCGTGTGGCCATCCGAGGGGGCATGGATGCAGGCTGCTGGATCCTCCTTGTGTACCTTCCTCTGGGAAATGAGGGTGAGTTCCTGCAGAAGTCACAGACTTCATGGCCCGTCTGGTGTAGGAGTCACCCAGATGGTTAGTCCTGGGTGACTTTAATGCCTGGATTGATGATGAACTCTCACTTTTTGGTCGGGACTTCCTCCATATCATGGAATCTCTGGGCCTGTCAAAAATAGTTCATCTGTGACCCACTCACACAGACACACCTTGGACCTGGTGTTCTCTCTGGGATCTGAGACAGGCAACCTCAAGATTGATCTAGTCATTTGGTTGGATCAATGGAAAGTGAGGTTCTCATTTGTGCCCCCCCCGAGAATCTTCCCCCTGTGGAGATGATCTATTACCAACCTTTAAGGGGCTTGACCCCACTAGGATTTCAGATGATACTGGATCTACTGACTGTCATGACTGCATGCATAACAGGACCATGGGAGGCAGCAATGGCCTGTAACAGGGTCGCTGCTATGGCCCTCGATTCTGCAGCACCGATCCACATATGACTGAAGTCCTCGTGCTTGAGATCCCCATGGTTTGATGGGGAGCTCAAGGAGTTGAATACTAAACGTCAAAGGTTGAAACACCGCTGGCAGAGATCCAATGCTGAGAACAATTTGGTTTTGAAATCCCAGTACAAGGTGTATCAAATGACAATCTGTCTTAATAAGGCATAATTTCTTTCCAGGGAGATTGCTGCAGAGAAGAACAGACCAGCTCAGCTCTTCCAGACTGTGGAGAGGCTTTTCCATTCTGCATGTCTTCAGCTGGTTAAAGCTTTATCAGCCACTAGATGTGAGAAGTTTGTTCTGTTCTTTACTGACAAGGTGTGCTCTATCAGGGCAGGTATCTCCCTGGGGGTGCCACAGGTGAGTGGCATCATGCCAGAGATTATCGTAGGACTTCCTCAGGCCTGGGAGGAGTTTGACCTAGTGGGGGGTGTAAGAGGTTAGTGAGATAATCTTGAAGTTGCGGCCTACATACTGTGACCTAGACCCGGGTCCGACAAACCTTCTTGTGGGTTACTTGGAGTATATTGGTCCAGTGTTCACCAAAATAGTCTTGTGTTCCCTTTAAAAAGAGGGTCTTTCCTGAGCCCATGAAAGAGGCTCTTGTGAAACCTCGCTTGAGTAAGGCTTCTCTGGACCCGAGCTGTCTAGCAAACTACAGACCCATCTCTAACCTACCCTTCCTGGGGAAGGTTATTGAGAAAGTGGTGGCCATTCAACTTGATGTGCATCTCATTGCCTTTGAAATCTATGAGTCACTGCAATCTGGATTTAGGTCTGGGCATAGTAAGGAGACTGCGTTTGTCAAGGTGCAAAATGATCTCCTTAGGAAGAGAGACAAAGGTGAGCAGTCTGTTCTTATTCTCCTCAGTCTCTCTGCAGTATCTGACACAGCAGATCATTGGGTGTTGATGGATCACTTTAAAGAATGCAGCGGACATTCTGGCACTGTCATATGCTGGTTTGAGTCCTTCCTCACAGGCAGGATGCAAAGGGTGGTGAAGGGAACTTATTCTTTCTGCCTGGAGCCCCTATTCTGTGGAGTTCCACAGGGCTCGATTCTTTCACCACTCTGTTTGCGATGTATCTGTTGCTCTGGGAGATATCATTATACAGTACAGTATGGGTTTTCACTGCAATGCATATGACACCCAGCTGTATATGTATTTTGCACCAAGACTACAGAACACAGCCTCTATATTTAACTCCACTCAGGTGGAGGTACAGGACTGGATATCCTCCAGCTGGTTAATGCCTAACCCAGACAAGATGTAAGCACTGGTGATTAAGCCTGGTCGCCAGCGGGGTACCAGATGGCGGGTACATGACAATTCGCTCCCGCAAACTCGTCCCCGGACAGCCCGCTCCCGACAATATGCTCCCAGCCATTCTCGCTCCTGGCATATTCATCCCGTCAACTCACTCCCTAAGTTAAAAATGCTAAAGTTAATAATGGTTAGCTGACAACAAATGAAGGTTGGCAGTAGTCTCTCGGTCCAGTACCTTAGGTAGCACCTCCCAGAGTGCGTGTCTCTTGGTACTCCCAGGCTCCCAGACATGCCGTGACCCTTAATCTTTAAATTATTGCTCTATCAAGATAAGGATTTAAACTTTTGAAAAGTGAGGGAACAAAAATTTGATAAAATAAAGCCAGGTCTCAGAAATAGGGGACTTGCATATTCCCTTCTCTACCCGACCATCCTGTCAGTTTGTATTGCCGGGAAGTAACATCTGTTTCATTCACCAGATGAGGCTGACAGTTTTCTACAATGCACACTAGACTCCCTGAGATCCATGGCCTTTCCAACAGTGCAACCCCCTGCTGAAACCCCACAGATAGATGAGACTTCCAAGCCCTGATGCAGAGAGATGATTCCTTGTTGAGGGCTACCTATCGATTCAACCCAGGAGCGCTAAATGGTGAAGGAACTTTAATTCAAATCTATGTTTTCCTTTATGGGGGGTGGCTCAGCTTCAACAGTTGAATCGCATGGGTTCTGATCTTTTATCTTGTGCACCATGCTGCCTGAAGCCGGCTACAATTATTTCATGCTGCCCAGCAGGGCACTAGCTGGCTATCACACTATTCTCGTTTGCGAATAAAGGAACAATGGAATAATTTTACTGCATTGCACAGCGTGAAGAGTGAGCAGATTTCTTCATTAAGGTAAGCCAACATTAACTAAATAAAGAACTGCTGATTTTGCTTTGTTTGTTGTCAGCTAACCATTATTCTGGAGATGTCATGCATTTGTTTATTTTGTTTTACATTAAACATTGTTTAAGCATTTAAACTCTTGAGCTGTTAGAGAGTCAGAGTAAAGGTGTTTAGTCTGAGTACTGCTGTTTGAAAGCAATAGAAATTTCAGCATTTTTAACTTTGCGAGCGAGTTGTCGGGATGAATATGACAGGAGCGAGAATGGCCGGGAGCATATTGTCGGAAGCGGGTTGTCCGGGAGCGAATGGACGTGCTCCCCCAGACGGCCTGAGGATGGAGCTGGCCTTGTACTCAGTGCCTCTGAGTTGACAGGGTCCGCGAAGGTGAAAAACCTGTGCGTGATCTTGGACAACGAACTGACATTGGAGGTTCAGGTGTCAGCTGTTGTCCAAAATGTGTTTTAACACCTGAGAAACATCACCCGGATTAAGTACCTTATCCCACCTGACAATGTGTCCTCACTAATCCACACCTTTGTGATCTCTAGGTTTGACTACTGCAATACCTTGTACCTAGAGCTAAGGGGAAGAGCCCTATGTCACCTGCAGCTAGTGCAGAACACAGCAACCAGACTGTTGGCAGGTTCCTAGGTCCTGCCATATAACACCACTCCTACGCAAATCTGCGTCGACTGCTGTTAAGGTGGCAGATATCCTTCAAGGTTGGTCTACTGACCCATCAAGCCCTGCATGGAGTGGGACCCAGCTACCTGCGTAACCTGTTGTCTCCATACCAAACCTCACGGCCTCTCTGTTCCTCTGAGGATGGCCTCCTGGCGGTTCCTAGGGTCTGGCTGAAGTCATCTGGGGAACGTGCCTTTTCAGTGGCAGCTCTGACCATGTGGAACTCACTCTCAGGGCCCCTGAGGAAGGGAGGCCCCCTCATTGGAAGCCTTTAAGAAAGGGCTGAGGTCCATTTAAGGATGCTTTCTCCTTGTACTAACCCAGATGGTTACTTATCATCCCTTAGTCACATCGTTTACTACTGGTACACTGTATTTAACTATTTTATCTAATTCATCTTATATTGTTTGATTTAAATTTATAAGCCATTGTTCCATGCCTAGAGCCTCTGGGGATGGGTGCTTAAGAAATAAAAAGTTGCTTGTTTGCTTGCTTGCAGAGCCTGGAGGACAGTGTGGCTCAAACCCTGTGAGACAAACTCTGATTCCAAGGCCATGTTCCACAAAATAACATTTAAAGAATCACAGCTGTTTGGGAAGGGATTGGAGAAATTCATAAAAATGAAAAAGGAAAGAAAGAATCTTGCCAAGAACAAAACAGGCCAAACTTTGTACCTTCTGTCTTTTCGGAACAGGTTCTGATGCAACAGATTCAGACATGACAGAAAAAAGATGTAGAATCAATAATCCAGATCCTACCACTTCAAGACAGTCTATTTCCCTCAGATGAATAGGTTCTGCAACAAGAATAATGTCAACAGCGGCACAAATAACTCTGAAGGCTTCAAGTACAAGTTAAACAGTGCACAACGGTCAGTCACTGACCACTGCGGAACCACCACTAGGAGGAAGACTGTTATAATTTAGCAACCAATGGTTTAAAATCACAACAAATGGATCCTCAAAGTGGTATTGTGGGGATATCAGTAGGATTCACAGGAAAACATTTCAGACACAGCCTTGTGACCTTTTCAGTCTCCAGGAGAAGCCACCGAATCAATAACATTAGAGCAACATTCAACAGGTAGAAGACTTGGTTCGCTGGCCAAGGCACCTAGCTTCACCTGAGCTCTTTCCTTCTAAGACTGCTTGAAAGGCAGAGTAGAGAAACTTACCAGAGCAAGGGAAAAGGATTAAGACTTAGTTTGGCTAAAGCAGATTTACTGTGTGGTGGTGTTTTTATTTTTTACTCACAGGGATTGCTACTGTTTGTTGCTAACATTTCATTGCTTTTTTTTTCTCTCTGATTCAAATTGTTGTTGCTGGTATACCTTCTTCTGCATTATTACAAGGTGTGCCTACAGGTGTGTGCTAACAGATTACTCCTGTAATCTTCTGATTCAAATTGTCTTTTGCAAGGTATATCTTCTGTTACTGCTTTATTTTTCTCTGGAGCAAAGTGTTTCTTACAGCGTATATCTTCTCTGAAATTATTACAGGTGGTGCTTTACAGGTTTTACAGTTTTATCTAACATTAGGATAAGCTTTCAGGGTTACTGCATTTGTTATTGACTGATTGTTTCTGCTCTTACCTCCTTGTTCTTTCGTCCATGGTTCTTCTTTTTAGGCAGGGGAAGGGCCCAGCCACCCACCCCCATCCCCAACCACCCCACGCTACACTCCTTTTATAAGGTACCACAGTTGTGACATTTCCTGTGGCAGAGCAGGAAGGGGCGGATCAGTGGGGCCTCCACAAGGTGAGCTCATTTACAGGGGCACTAGTAATTTAACTTGTTATAACAAGTTAAACAAAGCACAATTAAACCATTACTTGCATTTTTATTTCCTTTTTTCTCCTTCTAATTACTCTGACTAGGTTACAAACCCAGCAACTTATTTGGAATGGATTTCATTAACTGCAGGTACTGTGGAACAATTTTCAGAAGGACAGTCTTACAGGATTTAGGACACTGTCCCACATGCTGGGCCTTTGGAGATCTTAGGGCTCAGCTCCGGGCAAGGGCAGAGATTGCCGCCTCAAATTTCATATTGAAGAGGAAATACATTATAAGAACCACCCGTCATTTCCCCAGCATCCAATAGAAAAACCTCGACCGCAGAGGGTAGTTGGTCCAGGAGGTTGGCAGGTGGTTAGGAGGAGCAAATCAGGTGCCCCATCACTCTCTGCTCTCCAACACATTACCTCCAAAAACCATATAAACACTACAAACAGGTATCTGCCTCTATCTCTGAAATCAAATAAAGAGGCAGAAGACACTGCAGAGCAGGACACTGCGGCACAGGAGCTAGCACAACAAAACTCACCCAAATCAGGAACCAAAACAAAACAAGCACAAAGGAAATCCAAAAAACTTCTGATCATAGGAGACTCCATGATTCGGGGAGTTGATACCCATCTCCAGCCAGGGATGATGGTCAGATGTCTCCCAGGTACATCAGCATGGAGAGACACTGACCGCATTGCTAAAATTGTTCACAAAGCAGGAGAAAACATTGATGTCCTAGTACACATAGGGACTAATGATCTCGCCAGCCGGTCAGTTGTGGAGACCAAGGAACACCTGACTAGGCTGGGTGACAAACTATCATCTATTTCGTCCGGCATCTCCTTCTCTGAGATCCTGCCAGTCTGGGAGAGGGCAGATGGACGGAAGGTCAGAGAAGGGGAGATAGGGGAGCTAAACACGTGGCTCAAGGGCTGGTGCCAGGAAAAGGACACAGATTTGTAGGAACTGGCAACAGTTCTGGGAGCGAAGTTCTTTAAATTTGATGGACTGCATCTGACTAAAGAGGGAGTCAGTGCATTGGGGCAGAAGTTTGAGCGTCTTTGCAGAATATTTAAACTAGCAAATGGGGAGAGGGTGCAGCACCCCATCGTCGAATGGGAAGAACACCCTCCCCTCAGCTAGTGGTCAAACAGGAATTCAGCATGTTTGCGTTCATTTGCATCACCAGGTAAGAAAAAGGTTTGTCTCCCATACCACACAGGTAATGCCAAACTTCACCCAACAACTAACACACCAAATCTGGCCAATGGAAAATCATGTACACAAATGCTCACAGCCTGGGAAATAAGATCCCAGACCTGCAGGCAATAATGTCAGAGGCTAAACTGGACATAGTAGCAATTAGTGAGACGTGGTTTACCAGTAACCACACTTGGGAGACTTCAGTACCTGGCTATGTATTGTTCAGAAGAGACCGAGGTGCAAAAAGGGGGAGGTGGCCCTGTATGTTAATGAAAATATCAAAGCTACAGAAATTCAGAATACACATAAGGAGCCAGAAGAACTGTGGGTCACCTGGAAACAGGAAATGGGACAGCCATAAGAACTGGGTTGTCTACAGGCCCCAGACCAGAGGAGGACATAGACACATTACCGTTAGAAGATATACAAAACATGACAGCTAAAGGGGAGGTTCTGATAATGGGAGACTTCAACATGCCAGATACAGATTGGTCAATACCAGCAGGAACATCTGCCAGAACTAGACTCATAGTGGATTCCCTGCAGGGGGAGGGCCTCAAACAACTGGTACAGCAACCCACAAGAGACAGGGCTATCCTAGATCTAGTACTGACTACAAAGAAGGGATCACAGATCTCCAGGTAGAAGGTCACCTGGGGGCCAGTGACCATCACATGGTATGGTTCAATTTGGCTACTACATCTAAATCATCCCATTCCAAGGCAAAAATATGGGACTTCAGAGGAGCTGACTTTGATAAGATGGCCAACAGAGTTAAGCTAGCCCTGGCAAAAGAAACACAGGTGAGGGGGTACAGGCAAAGTGGCAAGCATTAAGGATGCAATACTTGAAGCAACATCCCATTGTGTTAGACAGAAAAGGAAGTGCAAAAGAAGAAGGAAACCACTTTGGTTCTCAAATACAGCAGCAGAAAAGGTCAGAGCCAAAAGGCTGGCCTTCAGGAAATATAAGGGAACACAGCGGGATGAAGATAGGGAGGCATACCAAACTGCCCTAAGGGAAGCAGGTAAGGCAGTACGGCAGTAAGGCAGGCAAAGTCCCAAACTGAGGAAACACTAGCACGAACAGTAAAAGAAGGTGACAAGACTTTCTATAGATACATTAGTGAAAGGAGAAAGTCCAGAGGGGTATTAGCTATGCTTAATGGAGAAAGGGAGCATGGAGGAGGAGGACCCTGTAAAGGCATCTATCCTAAATAGATACTTTGCTCAGTATTTACTGAAGAAAGGTAGGGCAGGGCCCTCAGCTCAGCATCATGGACACGGGGGAGGAGGTGAGCCTACTCCCTTCACAAAAGAAAGGGTCCTACAAGAGCTTGCTAAGCTCAGGGTGGATAAGGCAATGGGACCTGATGGCATACATCCCAGGGTACTTAGGAGCTAAAGGAGGAACTAGCAGAGCCATTAGCAGAATTGTTTAGTGAGTCTCTGAGCACGGGAGAGGTCCCAGAAGACTGGAGAAGGGCTCATGTGATCCTGCTCCACAAGAGTGGTAGCAGGGAGGAGGCGGGAACTATAGACCGGTCAGTCTTACCTCAGTAGTGGGCAAGATTATGGAGGCACTCCTTAAGGAAAGGATAGTGCAACACCTGGAATCCATAGGGGCACAGGATCCAAGACAGCATGGGTTTACAAAGGAAGGTCCTGTCAAACTAATCTCATAGATTTCTTTGACTGGGTAACCAGAGTGGTGGACCAAGGGGAGCAGTTGATGTCGCCTACCTTGACTTCAGCAAAGCTTTTGACACTGTTCCACATAGAAGATTGATAAATAAGCTGGGTAGGCTCGGGTGGGTCAGAAGTTGGTCAACTGGGTGGTAAACTGGTTGACGGCAGAAACAGAGAGTGGTGGTAAATGGTATACAGTCAGAAGAGATGTAAGTCACAAGTGGGTACCTCAGGGATCAGTCCTGGGGCCAGTCCTCTTCAACATCTTCATTAGTGACCTTGCAGATGGACTAGAGGTAAAGGCTTGTCTGTTTGCAGATGACACCAAGATCTGCAACAGAGTAGATGATCCAGATGGGGTGGGCAGAATGAGAAGAGATCTGGATAAACTAGCAGAATGGTCAGAAGAGTGGCAACTGGGATTTAATGCAAAGAAGTGCAAAATCATGCACATAGGGAAGAGAAACCCTGAAGCCACCTATAGGCTGGGAGGAGTTGCTAGCAGTCACAAAGGAAGAAAGAGACTTGGGCATCATCATCACTGATGACCTAAAATCATCCAAAGCAGACCTCTAAAGAGTAGGTAAGGCTAGAGTGTTAGGGTGTATTAGTAGGGGTATCACAAGTCGTAAGAGGAGTAATAATCCTCTGTACAAGACAATAGGTTAGCCCCATCTGGAGTACTCATGCAGTATTGGAGGCCACACCTTCACAAGGACATTAACCAAATTGAGGCAGTCCAGAGAAGGGCAACCAAAATGGCAGGGACTGCATCAGAAGACATATGAGGACAGATTAACGGAGCTCAATATGTATACCCTTGAGCAAAGGAGGAGAGAGGTGATATGATCGAGGCATTCAAACACCTTAAGGGCATAAACAAGGTGAAAGAGTCTAACATGTTTAAATATAAGAAAAATAGCAGGACAAGAGGACACAGCATGAGATTAGAGGGAGGCCGATTAAGGGGAATGTGAGGAAATTCTTTTTCACAGAAAGGGTGGTGGATGCATGGAATGGCTTACCACAAGAAGTGGTAGCTATGAATACAGTGCAGGGCTTCAAACAGGCATGGGATAGGCATAAGGGAGCAATACAAATGACTATGAATAGATAGGCCACTGACAGAGCAAAGGCCGATGGCACATTTATAAGGTAGAAAAAGAAATGGGCAGACTGGATGGGCCTTGCGGTCCTTATCTGCCGTCAACTTCTATGTTTCTATGTTTCTATAGGCTACTAACAAACAAGGCAATTACTGAACAAGGTAATTACCTATGTCCTCAAAGAACAATAAGGCCAGGAAATGTACTCAATAATTTTCATAGTACTAAGAAAATAAGAGACCCAAGATCTTAACCTCAAATTCTTAAACCAGTTCATACAATTGAAAAAATTTAAAACAGAGACATATGATCAATGCTCCAGGCCTTCCGGATAGAAGACTTAGTAACATCCACAGATATGAAGGATGCCTGTCTCCACATAACCATCAGATATGCACATTACAAGTTTCTCAGGTTTCACATCCTAGGGAAACTACTTCTACTGCCAGGTTCTCCCGTTTGGGCTTGCTTCCGCCCTGAGATTATTCATGAAGGTATCGATCATCCTAGTGGCAGCAATGAGACAAGAGGGGACCCACATTATTCCTCAACTGGATGACTGGCTAATTAGGACTAGGTCGAGGCAACAGACAGAAGTACACAGCAAGGATCATACACACCCTCACCTCTCTCTGCTGGGTGCTAAACAAGCAAAAAGAGCAGTCTGCTTCCAAGCCAACAGATACAGTATCTCGAGTCGGTACAGCCATAAATACAATCTCAGGCCTCGCCAGGCTGTCCAACAAAATGACAAACAAAGTCATCATATAGGCCAAAGCCTTGGCACATGACCATTCTCCAGCTCTCACAGACCCACTACAATTCTAGCCATAGGCGTGCACGGGGGCTACCCTGGCCTCGGCTTCCCCCCATTAAAAATCATCCTCCAACTAAATTATAATATAATTATATATGCCCCCAGACTTCCTAGCTTTGTGGAGATTCCACCCCCCCTTCACTGACTCTGCACACTTCTCTGATTCTTGCTTGATGATGTCTTGCATTGATCTAGTGAAGTAGGCCAGGTGGAATATGAAACCCTTACAGTTCTTAGCTATACTTTAAGAAGAAACCCTTGACCACGATCTCTCCAAGTCAGTGACATTGAGCAAAAAGGGATGCATGTCACTTGGGGAGGCAAATCCACACACCCAAACCAAGGGGGAGAATCTGGAAGTCTAACACGATTTAATGGGGAATAGGCACAACACCCCACAAGAATATTGGAAATGACCGCAGTATATCTAGCACTACTCCACTTTAACACCTACATCAGAGGCAGGATAGTAATAATTCGATCAGACAACAGAGCCATAGTGGCATACACTGTGAAGCAAAGAGGAACCAAGAAAAACAGATTCCTACAGGAAGCCAGCAAGGCACAAGATTGGGCACAGATAAACCTATCTCTTATCACAGTCGTACACCTGGCAGGCAAACTGAATATGCAGGTGGACTGGCACAGTCGGCAGACAGTCAGCTCAGGAGACTGGCATCTGCACTTACAAGTATTCAACCTAATAAACAAGACATGGGGGCTTCTGCAAATCAACCTAATAGCCTCAGAAAAGAATGCCAGATTAAGAATATTGTATTCACGCTTCAAAGAGACTTCAAGTGGCATCAACTCTTTCCCCCCTACAGTGGAACTTTGAGCAGGCGTACATCTTTCCCACATTTTCAATATTACCCCAGGGTCTCAGGAAGATCCAGTAAACATGAGCAATGGTTATACTGGTGGTGCCCTGATGATCCAGAGGATCATGACTCATGACAGTGGTGGTGATAACAGAAGATCAACTGTGGTACCTCTAGACAGAGTAGACATCTTGTCCCAAGGATCCATATGATACCTCAGTTCACAAAAGCTAAGACTCAAGGCTTGGCTCCTGGAAGGGAAAGACTGCAAAGGGCAGGCTACGACCAAAAGGTAAGGTGTCTTTTTTTTGGTTAGTTTGTTTTTGTTATTTAGTTTTAAATATTATTTGGCTGGATATATATGGTGAATGTGTGTCCAGATCCCCCTTGAAAATGGGCATTTTTGCCCTTGGGTTCTAACATGGTTAAAGCAATTTAAATAAAAATAAAATAAAAATGACCCATTGCTACAGTTCAGCAGATCTTCTACCACAGGCACACACTGAAGCAATGGGGGTTCTTCACCACAAGGTGCACAGACCAAATCTACATCTCTCAGTCACCAATATCAGCATATCATATATTCTCCGACTCCTACAGCAAGGCCTAGACAAAGGATACTCCATGTCATCTTTAAGAGTACAGCTTGTAGCCACTGCAGTAGCAACAGGCTAAACTGGACACAAAGGACCCAATGCACACCCAGACATTATCAGGTTCCTCAGGGCCAAAAACAACATCAAAGCTTAGGCAACTAACTGCTTCGTGGGACCTCAACACAATTCTCAATGGCCCTAACAGGACATACATTTGAACCATTGAACAAAACTGACATAGCATGGTTCACACTGAAAACAGTGTTGTTCACTGTAATATGTTCAACATGGAGGATAATGAACTCTGTGCACTCTCCTCCAGGGAACCCTTTTAAATCCTCCATCACAACAGGGTCACCCTGCAAACAGTAACAACATTCACTCCAAAGGTTGCATCGCCATTTCATGAAGCACAATTACTCAAGCTCCCATCCTTCTATACAGACCTGAACAATTACCAAGAAAGGTCTCTCCACACTCTCAATGGCCAGAGAACTACTGTAGAACTGAAAAGTATTGTCTTCTCTAAATTTCATGTTCTAAGTATCAGTGACTTGTTGGCAGCAGTTATATTTAGCACTCCCCATGTTGTACAGCATAGTGCATCCTGTAAGCCGATGTAAAGTGATGTAGAGTGATGATTTAATGTCTGTGTGATGTGCGATCGGCAGTTGGATGTGGTCTGTATCTGCTGTCACTAAGCAACAGTGATTAGAGTCATTAGCAGGTAATCAGGTTAATCCCCTTCAGTCATTCACAGTTCACTATGTTCTTGCACTGTAATCGCTTCTGTCCTGACTTGTCATTAATTGAAAACACTTGTGATTAATATACTGGTACTTCAATAACATGGTTACCTGGCTGCTCTGTAAGTGTTGCTTACCTGACTGTTCTTCATATCATGTGTTCTGTAATATTCTAAATTCTGAAAGAACTAAGGGAAGAACTACTAACACCACTGACTACCCTTTTTAATAAATCATGGGAGGATGGTATGGTACCTGAGGACTGGAGGAGGGCGGATGTGATTCCCCTTCACAAAAGTGGGAGCAAGACAGAGGCAGAAAACTACAGACCTGTCAGTTTGACCTCAGTGGTAGGGAAAATGATGGAATCACTTCTGAAGGAAAGAACTGTTGAGTACCTAGAGGCCAGTGGGGCACAGAACCCAAGGCAGCAAGGATTCACAGTGGGAAAGTCATGTCAGACAAATCTAATCGATTTCTCTGACTGAATGACCAAAGTAGTAGACCAGGGAGGGGCAGTGGACATGGCCTACCTAGACTTTAGTAAAGCATTTGACACAGTCCCGCACAAAAGATTAATAAACAAATTAGCCAGCCTGACAGTGGGTCCCAGGGTGGTAGCCTGGGGAATACACTGGCTGGACAACAGGACACAGAGGGTAATAGTAAATGGAATCCACAGTGAAGAAAGGTGGGTTACTAGTGGGGTACCGCAGGGTTCAGTACTGGGGGCCGGTCCTTTTTAATGTCTTTATAAGTGACATTGCAGAGGGACTGGAAGAGAAAGTATGTCTCTTTGCGGATGACATAAAGATCTGCAACAGGGTCGATATGCAAGGTGGGATGGAAAAGATGAAAAGGGACTTAGCAAGGTTGGAGGAATGGTCAAATATATGGCAGCTTAGATTCAATGCAAAGAAGTGCAAAGTAATGCACCTGGGAAACAAAAACCCAGGGGAAGAGTACACAATGGGGGGTGAGATACTGACAATAATAAAAATGGAAAGGGACCTGGCGTTAGTCATATCAGATGACCTAAAGGTGGGCCAGCAATGTGAGAAGGCAGTAAGGAGGGCTGGGAGGATACTGGGATGCATAGGGAGAGGCATCACCAGCAGAAAACAGGAAGTTGTTGGCCCTCTGTACAGACAGTTGGTAAGACCGTATCTGAAGTACTGTGTACAGTTCTGGAGACCCCATCTCCGCAAAGACATAGGCAGGGTGGAGACTGTCCAGAGGAGGGCAACCAAAATGGTGCAGGGTCTGCACCAAAAGACATATGAAGAAAGACTAAAGGAGCTTAACATGTATAGCCTCGAGGAAAGGAGGGAGAGGGGGGACATGATAGAAACTTTCAAATACCTCAAGGGAATCAACAAAATCCAAGAGGGTAGCATCTTTCAGAAGAAGAGATGTGCAAGAACAAGGGGGCACAATTTGAAGATAGAGGGTGGACGGCTCAGAGGTAATATTTCTTCACAGAGATGGTTGTAGATGCATGGAACAGCCTTCCTGAGGAGGCTGTAGAGTCAAAAATAGTGGGGGAATTCAAGAATGCATGGGACAGACATAAGGCAATTCTAGTAGGCTGTTGGTTAACTAGGAGCTGCAGCTTATCCGTTAGGTAGGGAAATGGGCAGACTAGGTGGGCCAAGCAGTCCTTATCTGCCATCAGATTCTAAGTTTCTATGTTTCTATTTAACCGCAACTGCACCCTAAACAGCGCTCCAGTAAAATGCCTCTTGTCAAGTGGCTGCAAAAAAACAAGGGCTTAAAAAGAGAGTTTTCTTTGATGGAGGAGATCACCCCTTCAGCTCTAAACAGCACTGGTGTCTCTCTAAAAACAGCAGACTGTGTTGTGCAGGAAGTGTATCAAGCTCTCCCCCAAAAAAGACGCTGCACAGATTATGCTCACTGTAGCCCTGAACTGTGCTACAAATTAGGACAATATGTTTCCACAATTGGGGTCATGAATGCTGTAAGGCTATACCATAGTAAATATGGCAAAATGATCAATTAAACCACTATAAGAAAACTTAAAGCCGATTATCTTGAAAAGTTAAAGAAACATATAAACACAGACTTTGACGGCAGATAAGGACCGCTTGGCCCACCTAGTCTGCCCATTTCCCTACCTAGAGGATAAGCTGCAGATCCTAATTAACCAACAGCCTATTTCTTCTTACCCCCACAAAAATTGCCTTATGTCAGTCCCATGCATTCTTGAATTCTCTCACAGTTTTAGACCCCACAACCTCCTCAGAAAGGCTGTTCCATACGTCCACCACCCTCTCTGTGAAAAAAATACTTCCTCACATTGCCCCTGAATCGCCCCCCCATCTTCAAATTGTGTCCCCTTGTTCTTGCACATCTCGTTTTCTGAAAAATGCTACCCTCTTGAACTTTGTTGATTCCTCTGAGGTACTTAAAAGCTTATATCATGTCCCCCTCTCCCTCCTTTCCTCAAGGATACACATATTAAGCTCCTTTAGTCTCTCCTCGTATGGCTTCTCTTGCAGACTAAACTGAAAACAGTAAGTGACCCAGCATTATTGAACCATAGCCTGTTGACTAAGCCACGCGGCCATCCCACTTTATTAATGGAGGATGTAGAAAACTAGATAAAAAAAAAATCGGTAACACATCAATTGAGCTAAGATAAAATAGCCACAAGCAATTTCAGCTACAACATTTCAAAAGCGTGACTGCAATTCGAAGTCTGTGTGCATGGGGTGAGCACCAAGCGTGACATATGCATTCTCTCCTCCCGAGGTGCTACAACCTTGGGTTGGCTATTTTAGTAAGGTGTGTGAGAGGTAAAGCCCCCACGAGGGAAATGGTGTGGAGGCAAAGCCACCCACAAAACAAGCATTTGCCAAACTGTCGCCATTTCGGTGCTCGCCCATATGTACAGGTGCCATAATTGCAGTCGCCAAAATGCCATCGCTGTAACTGCTCTCGCTACTTTTTCGCTCAGTTGACATGAAACCAAAAAATCATTAAAAGCCTTCACTTAGAATGTATAGTTGTCAACACCAGAGTTGTTGCTGCCATAGAAGTGGGAGTAGTGAGAGCAACGAACCATAAACATCTGGCAGAATATGGTGGATCACTGACAATTACCAGGCAGTGGGCATGGCATTTTTTAAACTGAATGAGGTTTGTTAAATGAAAGGAGACATAGGCTAGCCGAAAAATCTTAAATGGCTGCGCATTTAAAGTCTAACTTTACTGCCTGTCAGCCGCATTTGCAAACAGGAGCTAGTGCCACTGGAGCTCATCATTAATATTGATGAAACAGGTGTGTGCCTTGTACCATGTAGCCAGCGGATGATAGAGGAATCCGGGGCCAGGCAGGTGGATGTCACAGGTCTTGCAGAGAAAAGGCAGGTCTCCCTACTTCTGGGATGCACACTGGCTGGCGATTTTATGTCCCCCCCCCCAGATAATTTATCAAGGGAAAACAGCAGCCAGCCTTCCTAACTTTGTCTTTCCATCTGATTGGAGCATAACACAGACTGAGAACCATTGGGTGAACACAGATATCATGGTGTCATTTACTGACTGCATGCTCAAGCCCTACATTAAGAGTGTGGTGGAAAAAAATGATCTTCCCTCAGAGCTGTGCACTATTCTCATTATAGACTTATACAGGGCACACAAAACACCTGATGTAATAGTCCTAACACACAAGAGACTGCACAGGGTGAAAAGGTGGATCCACAGTGTAGAGTTAGATACAGACACAAGGCAAGCTGGTCTCCAAAACACCTCTCAGATATGAAGGAAAACAAGGTAAAGCTCCTTCTTTTGATTTACCATTTATTCATGTTTGAAAATAAATGAAACGGCTGCACCAAGGCGTACACCCAGAGTACGCACTGTCTCCTCCTCTATTCATTTATTTATTTTTGAAAGTCGGATTTACAACCTTTGAGTTAGGGACTCATTTACAAAGGCACCTCGTCACAGGGAGGGTAGACATGGTTACAGTGTAAAGTACAACAGAGGTAACATACAGGTGCAATACACATAACAATAGAACACAATATAACAGTGGTTTACGGAATAAAGTTACATGTAGTAAACAGCAATTGTATAAAGTATAACAATGGTAGAAGTCACAACCCTGATCATACCGGAAATACCTATGTGAAAGGGTGGGGGGACAGGGTGAGAGGAAAAAAAAAAAAAAGGGGGGAGCAGTCCAACGGACATTGTCAAGGCTATGGGCCAGAAATGAGGAGGACCCCAACATTAGGTTGATTAAGGGCAACTACAGCCTCGGTTGCCAAAGAGGTGGTTATGGAGAGCGACTTTAAAAGGACCAATTTTGTTAGACTTAGTGACAGAGGGCGGGAGGGAGTTGAACCATGTGGGGGTGCGGTAGTGGAAGGACCTTTGGGCTAGGGAGGTCTTGGTATGGGGCACCAGAAAGGTGGCCTTAACTGAGCTATGGGTGGCAACAGATGGGGATGCAAGCCACAGGGATGCAGTGACCCGGGGGGGAGTCTAGCAGGGATTTTTGCAAGTAAGCAAGTTTGGTAGCACAGGTGCTCCTCCAAGGTGAGCAGGTTGGCGGTGGAATAGAGCAGGCAAGTATGGGTATGGAGGGATGCGCCAGTCAGGAGCCTGCAGGCCTTGTTTACCGAGGTCTGGATTCTGGTGAGGGTGGTATTGTTGGCTGCAGCATAGCTAGGTAGGCCGCAGTCCACTAGGGACAGGACAGAGGAGTTGATGGCCAGTCAGAGGGTGGTTTGGGGAAGGCAATCTCTGTGGGGATAGAGAAGGCCAATCTGAGAGTTTATGGCTGAGGACAGGGTATTGATGTGGGTGTGGAATTTAAGAGCCGAGTCGAAGGTGATGCCCAGGTACTTGTAGGATGACACCTGCTCGAGAGGGTGAGCATTACTGGGGAGAATGCAGAGGGGGGCATTTTTGGCCTTATTCTGGTGATGCAAAAAAAGCATAGATTTGTTTTTTTTGAGGTTAATGACCAGCCGGTGGTCAAGGAACCACTTTTCGGCTTGGTTGAATGTGTGCTGCAGGGATTCTTGCAGAGATGCGGGGTCAGGGTGGGAGGCAAGGAGAACCGCATCATCAGCACAGAGCAGCATATTGCCCGAGCAGGAGCTGGGGGAGGGTGTTAAGAAATAGGCTGAACAGAATGGGGCCCAGGATGGAGCCCTGGGGGACCCCCGAGCGAACTGGCAGGGTATTGGACAGGGTGCTGTTTATCTTCACACGCTGTGATCTGGTAGAGAGGTAACTGGTGAACCAATCCAGTGGGCCAGGGGAGAAGCCAAGTTGGTGGAGGGAGTCAAGTAGGAGGGGCATTACAGACAGTGTCAAATGCCTTGGAGAGGTCAGTCAACACTGCACCCGCAACATGACCAGAGTCGAGAGCAGAGTGGAGGTGCTGGGAGAACTCCAGGAGGGCTGTAGTGGTGCTGTGTCCAGGGTGGAATCCATGTTGTTCCGGACACAGCAGGTCGTATTTGGCCAGATACTCGGAGAGCTGAATGGCCACTATTTTCTCTTGTGCTTTGGAGAGAGGGGGAAGAATGGAGATGGGCCTGAAATTGTTAGGTGAGGTTCTATCTCCGCTCTTATGGATAGAGGCCATTTCTGCAATTTTCCAGGCACTGGGAAATTGACCAAGGCACAGTGACCGGTTTAAAAGGCTGGTGAGAGGGGCTAGTACAGTATCTAGGATTAACTGGAGAATCCTGGAGTCAAGGGGATGACAGCTGGGGTTGTTGCTAGCTAAGGCTTTTTGTAGATTATGCCTGACTTCAAGGGGTGATATGGCACACAGGTAGAAAGGAGGGCGATCCGAGATGGGGGGGGTGGAGGCAGGGATAGGATCGAAAAAGTAGTTGGGAAGAACAGAGCTTAGATCTGAGAAAGCCATATTAAGGCACTCAGTTATGTGTGGAGGATCAGTAGTGACGGTACTATCTATGGAGAGTACTGATGGTGGTGGGAGCGGGTCTTTCCATTGAGCTCTTTCATACTGTTCCAAAAAGCACGGGATGAGCCCCAAGTGGATTCAAGCCACACTGGCTCGTTGTCAAAAGTAAAACTAAGCACACAGAGTGGCTGGTGCTGGCATTTTGCAAACTGAAGGAGTGGAGAGATGACTGTATCCGCGACTTTGAGCAAGTGGGAATTGCAGAAGCATACTCGCAGTGCCTGAATGGAGTATTGTAATCCTAAAAAGCAAAGTGGGTACCTGTGTAACATGTAACATAATAATGTAACATGCTGTCTCTTTTCCAGGATTGCGACACTCTACCTGAATAGAACACAAGCACAATTCAAGCTAGATAAGGTAATCAAAAAAACAAAAAAAAAAAACACGGAAGCTATGCTAGTGAACATACAGTAACATACTGTTTTCTTTTTGTTTTCCAGGTTTTGCAACTCTACTACCCTGAATGGCTGATTTCAATTCTTTCTACTGTCACCACTTATTTTCACTACGCCAGAATACCAACTTTTTTTTTTAAATGCTGTTCAACAGTTTGTTTTAAACTTTGTTTGCTGTTGCATTAGTTTAATGCTCAATATCATACCATGAACGCAGCAAGAATTTTTAATGAGCGAAAATTTTCAATTCCACAGTACATCAACCTATATTAAGATGACAGCAGCCTTAGGAATACCGAAAAGCTGTATAAATCCATCACCACCAAAGATCCTCAACTAGCAGTCAAGGCCACTCAATCAGGGTGGTGGCCACCTCATGGGCACAAAGGAATGATGGAGATATGCACAGCAGTCATGTGGTCCACCATTCATACAGTATGAATAGTGGATCACATGACTGCTCCGCATAGCTTCACCAGACTTTATAGACTGGATATTCTGGACTAAAACAAGGCAAACTGTGGCAGAAAAGTTCTAGGCTCGATATCTGCTTCGAAGTATCAAGCATGTCAAGTCTTCCCACGCTGTTCTCTGGGCATTACTTTTCTTTTTTTTTTGTATTATCTATTTATGCCCCCTCTGTGCTCTGAAGCTGCCTCTCCTTCGGACTGCCATGACCCACAGACATTCCTCCTACTATCTCCCCTTAGCCACCTTACCTCAGATCTGCAGCCTTCCTCAGGGTAGCCCGGTTTAACCCTTCATTGGGTGGGTCCCTCTCCTCCGAGGGGGAAGGCACCGGCAGGAGGAGACCGGCACACTATTTTTTTCTTTTTCGGTCCCGGGCGCTGCTGAGGCTTTCCGTGGCTTCCTGGGAGTCTTCAGAGGTATCCTAGGCCAGCAGCCGTCATCCGGCCAGTCTCCGGAGCGGTTTCCGCTTTTCTGTGGTGTTCCCTCATTGCAATCCCTCTGCAGTGCTCCGGGTCTCCACTGGGGGGGGGCCGCTGCAGAGCAACCATGCCGCAACCCACCCGAGGAGAGGCAGTCCTACGGATGCTCAATCCTCCCTTTCCTACAACCCCGACAACCGAGTCCGTTTCCGAACTTGGGTTGCCGCAGGTGGGAGGTAAGGCGCCCAGGCCAACCCTCTGCGCCCGGGCCAGACTGGTATTACTTTTCAAAGAAACACATTCTGTAAGGTTTGGGGGAATGCTGTAAAGAGATGTGCTGTAGAATGTTAATTTACTCACCTGGCAAAGGTAACTGTATGAACATCTCTTTACAGCATTCCACACCCCACCCAGACACAGAGATGAACACATCCAGAGCTATGACAAGCAGTCAGACAGGGTACTCAACATGCTATATGGGCCGGGAACCAATGTATATTCCTTGTTCAATAAATTCTGAAACAGCTCTGAACTCATTCTTAGTCAGGTCTACGGTAAGTCTTATACTAATCTCCATATAATAAGGTTCATTCCAGCAACATACAACCACCTACTACTGTAAAACTGGTTAATATTACTGAAATTAAATGTCGCTATGTTCACGTGTCACTTAGCAGCATGGACATACTTTGACAGCATTAAAGAATGACCGCACAAGTATTAATTCATCATAAATTGTTATTGAAAGCACAAAAATGTCAGCAATAAAATTCATAAATCATAGCAATCTGGTAGTATGCACTGTTGATGTTGTTCTCCTCGGGAGTAAACTTATCGGTCAGTTTTCCATATTATGGGCTTCGCTTGTCAGATCCCTCACTGAACTTCTTTTTACTGCAGGCAGAAGAGAGATAGAGAGAGAGAACAATTTAGTGAGAATAATTTATTGATCTTTGACATACATGTACAGGCAAACTTCCTTATCTGTATGTATGTCGCACACCTGCTTGTCTCCTGACTGTTTTTTAATTCTTCTCAATCTCGCTTGCATTATTGTCTTACTCTGTACCAACCTGTATCCTGTTATGCAACTCCAGCGTAGCTACCACTTCTATAGGCAGCTGCTCACCGGTATGTAACCTTACTGTACTCAAATGTCCTAATTTCCTGTTGTTAATGTTCTTATCGTTCTGTGACATGGAGCCTTTGAAAATGAGTCTATGATTCAAAGGGCTGTAATTCCTATGTTCTTAAACAAATTAAAAAAATAAATAAATAAAATAAGATCCTAATTTTTTTTTTTTTTTACCTCTCCTCTTCGGTTTTCTGTCTTCTGCCTGTGTTTGTGGCTGTGGTATGTGAGTTGTGTTCAGTGGTTCCTTCGTATCTGCAGGAAAATCAGAGAGAGAATGAATGATAAGGGAAAAAAAACATTTTGTAAAGTTTTTCTCGATCTCATTACCTGTCATGGTCTGTTCATTCTCTGCAGCCCTTTTGTGATTGTCTGGTGTTGTCGGTGTAACTGTTGACAGAAATGGACACAGGGCACATTATCAATCATTACCAAAAAAAAAAAAAGATTTTTTAATTTACTGTCAGGTTGTCAGCCTACCTTGAATATCGCCGAGTTCCAGATCACTTTCCACTAACTGTTGTAACACACCAGAAACTTCGCTAACCTATAAATGCAGCATACAGTAGTAAATTGAGGCAATAAGATAAAGATAAAGAACCATATTATGGTAATGAACAACAACAAAAAAATAATCAAAAATGCACATACGATCATTTCCAGGCAGTTATCGTGTACTGTTTTTATGCCTGCCTCTTCAAAACCACGCAGGCAATCTTCTTTTCTGGCACTCAGTTGTACAAAAGATTCCACTAGCCACTTAAGGCCAGATATTCAAAACTTTGCACCGGGCAAAAACTGTTTGCGCAGGTTTAGTGCAGGATTAGCGTGGGTTTGCTATATTCAAAAGGCCAAACAGTGCGCAAACTGCATTAGTGCCAGGCAAAATCATAATGTATGCAAAGGGCAAACTGAGTGGGTGTGTACATGAATACAGGCGCAATACTATATTCAGCGACTAGCGCCGCGCAAAGTGGTTTTGCACGACTTAGCACGACACTTAGCATGGTGCACATTACCTCCCAGGAAAAGGTAGTCTTAACCCTGGGCAATCATCTTTGTGCGACATTATGGCTTTGCGCGGTGTTTGCGTGGCTTTTGCGTCATCCTAACAAATAAATATGACACATAGACAAAGCCAGACATAGAGGAAACATGCTGCTCACTGATGGCATCACAGTGATACCATCATCTGCCACCAGTCCCAGCCATGCCAGGCAGTAAGTGGTGACCCTGCTATCAGTGGACAGTGTGGCCATACAGCACACACCCTCGGACCAGTCTTCTGTGGACACCAACAGATGCCAGCATACACATGCAGCACTGTGGGCATGGACGATGTTTAGGGGAGAGTGTACGGGTGGCCAGGCAGTGCAACAGACAAGGTGAGGCCACAAGGCTGGGACACATCATGCAGTGCACATGGGCCAGTATTGAGAATACCCCAACACCAGTGTGCCTTTCTGATAATATATGCCCCCGACCACATACCGCACAGCTGTACAACTGCCACAGCACACAAAGCCGGACATGTATATGTCACTGTGAGCATCCTATGCCAGAGGTGCAGCATCTGTGGGTCACACAACAGCGTAACAGTAATATCCACTGTCAGTAAACATCTGCATGTTGGGCCTGTCACTGTGTATAGTGCAGTCATCAGCACTGCCCTACACACCACAGGCGGTGCTGTGTCCACACACTACTGGCCCCAGTGCTACTGTAGTGTCTGCTGTGTACTGCAGCATGACCTACAGTGTGACAGTTGCATGCAGCACCACCACCATCTGTGCCTATGCTGTGTTGTCCCAGTACAGCTGCAGGCAGCAGCGCATATGAAAGTACAGTGTTCAAAACTGTATAATATTCCCTGAACTGTTTGCGCAGCGCTAACACGTTTGCGCGGGTTTAGCGCAGGGCTAAACCGTTAGCCTGGTGCAAACTGCATGCAAATCAGAGCATAATGAGATGCTAATCTGGATGTTTGCCCAGAGACTACCTAAGAAGGCTCATTTGCATGTCACTTTTGAATATGGCAAAGTTTAGCGCCGGGCAAACATGTTTGCACCAGGCTAATGGTTTAGCCCTGCACTAAACCCACGCAAACATGTTAGCGCTGCGCAAACAGTTCGGGGAATATGATACAGTTTTGAACACTGTACTTTCACATGTGCTGCTGTCTGCAGCTGTACTGGTTCCACACATTTGCTGGCACACACACACTGGCCACATAGTTCACCTCTACCTACCTTCACGTTGCTGTGCACTGTGTTGCTGTTGTGGTTTGCACTTCCTGGTTGCTATATTCAGAGCTGTCTTATTCCAGGACTAAGTTTGCCCTGCACTCCCAGCTCAGTTTTTCTGGCCTCATTTCCATGCTATATTCGGAAGCTGTTTGCCCTGGGCTATTCCTTTTGAATATAGCTTGCTTTGTGCTCCAGGTTAAGTTTGCCCGCCGGGCAGTGTTAATTTAGCCCCGGGGCAAAGTTTTGAATATTTGGCCCTTAGCATGCAGTATTTTTAATGTACTCATGCAGAGGTCCACATTAATGCTCTCGAACGGTGTTCCCGATTCAAGCTTAGCAGTAATTTGCTCTGCATATTTTATTGACTGAAATATCTAAAGGCTGCAACAGGTCCGTGCATGAAGCAGGGATGAAGACTGGGATAATGGCTGAATTTTCTAGCTTGTCCAGCACAGGTCAGGTACTGTGGGCTCTATAGAGTTCTAATATTAGGACAGATCTCTGTACTGATGGCAGTTCATTTTTTTTTTTTTTTATTACTGAAGTGATGTAGGGCACCAAAATGTTATTGATATACTACAGCATGGTATCCGAGTTGGCCCAGTGGTTATCGGAGAGCGTGATGTGCCAGCCATGGTGGGAATTGGTATGGTGGGTGACTGTGGTTAGTTTTACCCTGATAAATGACCTGAGGGGGCAAATAGTCTCCTGCAAGACTGCAACCCATCAACATCAAGACCTGCCTCTTGTCTCCCAACCCGGTGACCTCCACCTGCTTTGCACCGACCTCCTTCATTGTCCACTGGGAACATGGAACAAGGTTAACCCCCATCTCATCAAATTAGCCCTGCTGGTATGAGTTCCTGCATACTGGTAGTACTTATTCTCCTAAGAAAAGTCTTCTTCAGATGTGGGAAGTCTGGGGGGGGGGTTCGTCCAGCTTTGGTGCCCTTCCTTTTACAAAAACCAAGACGATTCAGGAATTGCCATGCCCTTTGCCTAGAAAACACTAGCAGACCACCATACTCTGCCACCAATTTGTGGTTATGGGCTTTCACCACACCAACAGCCCCTTCAGTTCTCAGGCTTTTAATTATTGTTTTTAATTCAGTCTCCACATCTTCCAAAAGAAAAGTGGGATGGCCTGTGGGTTTGGTGGGTAGCACAGTAGGCAGTAGTGAATGGTCATGGACAGATTTTCCTTTGTTTAAGTAGTCTGTCTTAAATTTCATTATTGTACTCTCATTAATGGTACTGTTATACTTTGAATGGTAAAGCCTAACGGCATTCATAACCCCATTTGTGGCAGCATATTTACCCAGCTCAAACCGAACTTCAGGGGAGTAGGTCACTTATTGTGTATGCCATCTTTTAACTGGTGGGGATGCTGTCTGAATCTCTTTAACAACACAGGCTGCAGTCTTGAATGGGACACCGGTACACCCGCTTAATGAATCAGCAGTCAATTATTCTAGCACAAAGCAATCACGCTTCAGCGGTCTGCACTTTTGAAGTCACTGCACAAGAGACATAATGATACTGTATTCGGCAGATGACAGCAGTACCGCAAAAAAATCTCAACTCACAGAAGCAGCTCAAAGCACAGAGCGAAAAATAGATCGAAACCAGAACTGTCCAACAGCAGAACAGAACAGACAGCCATTTTAAGAACCAGGTACCTCCGGTGAGTGGCCGAAGCTTGACAGGTGATTTTAAGATAACTAGTGGTTACTAGGGGCTAGATGGATATTTTTTACTGGACGGCAGGCTACGGTGATGTGGAGCACGAACTAAGCTTTGTGTGTTCTACTCTGGGAGCCGACAACCGCAAAATTTGCTTAGCGTATCAATTACCAGTTTTACAGTACAGCTTTGGAAGATCAAACTGAGGGGCAATGGGAGTGCAAGCAGCCTAGGTAGAATCAAATTACAAAGATTTGACATCCCATGTGAATCATCAGCCTATCAGGTAGGCGTAACTCAGTCTGTAAGGTCTGGGGAAATGCTGTGAAGAGATGTTCTTGCAATCTCCTGTACCTGGTGAGTAAACCAAAATTAATGAACTTGCAGAAAAACAAATTCAATCCTTATATCTCTGCAGACAGTTTGGTGTCAGTGTATGGAGACCCTCTCCTATAATTCGCATTAATCCCCAGAGGGACCTGGGTCAGCCTGGACATTTCTTTTACAGGCACACTTCAGCAGCAATCAGTCTCTGCACTGAGGCTGGTTGGAGTCTTCTGGAGAAGCCTGGAAGGTTTAGGTTTCTGCCACAGTTCAGTGCAGCACTTGTAGAGAACAGAAGTGTGTGAGTGAGGGAGGATGATATGATTGACAGCAACTTTGGCTTATCATTTTAGCGACAAATTGGGGCAGGAAAATTGAGTGTGTGCAGAAATTACTAGTACGGATAACCTGACTGGTGAATGTCCCATCCAGTCTGGCCCCTCCGTTATTTTGATTAATGGTTCACCTGTACCTGACTCCTCCTCTGTTGCGTCCTACTTTAATGTGTTCTTTACTACTTGTGCTCTCCCTTCCTCTCCCCCACCTGCCACAACTCCACCGTGCCACTTTCCTTCTTCCCTCCCCTCCAGGGCTTCAACTTCTCTGCTGTTACCATCCAGGAGACCCTGACTGCCCTTTACTCCACTGAATTTTAGTAAGTCTAGCCCTGACAGACTTGATCCCAGACTTCTTCATATCTCTGCTCCTGCCATTGCATCTCTCGACTGACCTTATCAATTTCTGCTTCTCCCTCGGTGAGGTCCCACGGTCTTTATACCATTCCACAAAGTGTGGGGGGGGGGCAACCCTTCCTGTTCAGGAAACTATAGGCCTATCTCCCTCTTCCCCTCTCTTGCCAAACTATAAGAGAAGCTTGTCTACAAAATACACTCTCCAATTTCCTCTCCCTGTTCCAGTCTGGTTTCAGGAAGAATCTCTCCACCATCTCCTTTCTGCTGCATGTAACTGCTATCATCTTCTCAGGAACAGATCAGGGTCACATCACGGCAACCATCGTCTTCAATCCAGCTAAGGCCTTTGACTCAGTGTCTCACCCTCTCCTGCTGAATAGGCTGGATTCTGCTGGCCTTTCAGCTTCTGCTGTCAACTGGTTCTATTCTTACTTCACAATGCCATCTACAGACAGTACAGGTTGGTAGCACCCTGTCACCTCATCTTCCCATCCAGGTGGGAGTTCCACAGGGCTTTATTCAGGAACCCATACTATTCTCCATCTTCTTCAATGACCTCCCATCAGCCTGTGCTGACTCGCATATTCACATGTATGTAGATGACACAGTCATCTACACTTCTGGTCCCTCCACCACGTACATGGAAAGTTTGGTACAGAAAGACTTCAACAACATATTACAATGGTTCCATTCAAACTAGCCTTGGGTCAACATTAAAAAAAAAAAAAGAAAACGGTGTCCATGACCTTTGGCACCAGCCAAAAAACTGGCCCAACTCCCATCTGTGCCCATCTTCACCACCTTGGCTGCTCCCCACTTGAAGTGGATCCTTCCTGAAATACCTTGGTGTGTGGCTTGACAGCTATCATGATTTCACTGCACACATACGCCATCCATGCCAAGCTCCAATCTAAACTTGGTGCCTTGTACTGAAATACAAACTACCTTTCCCTTCAGGTTCACTGAGAGCCTGTTACCAAAATGGTGCTCCCAGTATTTGACTATGCAGACGTGGTCTATGTTTTCGCCCACTCCACCTCCCTGGCCAGAATGGATACCATTCTGTAACTCCTCCTGTCACTTTGCAACCAACTCACCCTGGCTCTATGCATAAAAAGGGGTTACCAATGGATCCTAAAGTTTGTAATGCAGTACATATGCAGGATTTTGAGTATAATACAGTCATTGATATGGGCTTTTTAACTAGCCTATGTGGGGAGATACATAAGATAACATTAATGGAATCAGATGATTCCATATTAAAAAATGCACTTTCATCAGTCAAAATGCATGAAAATTTGTGTACTAATTTCTAACGTGGCTACACATGTGTGTGAAATAGTCTCTCAGTGTCACTGAACTTGACTTTTCTGACAATAAAAATATTTTTGTAACTAATTATGTGTCCTGCTTTCATTTATTACACTTCCTTATTGTGCTACCTTGATTCCTACCCACCCCAAGGGGGCCCTAAAGATGTGGTCTTGTGTGTAACCATTTATGTCCCCTTATGTCACCGCTGATATTTTGTAATAATCTGCACTTTGGTGCCATTTGTGTTGTATTTTTGTCCCCAAGTTACTTGCTGTATTTATTTAGGGTACTACAGTGCATTGCCCTGTTTCTTTAAGTACACAGCATGAACGCAAGCTGTCCCCTTTGCTCCTCTGATCCTTTCATGCCCCACACCACCGGATGTTCATGCATGACTGCAGGGGTCCTGGGGAGCTGCTTGTGAAACCATTTGGGCGCTTACAGCAGCATGAGATTGGGGCAGGCCATGGGGGACTTGACGGATGATTCACTGCAAATTTCTAGCCCTTTCCAGTGATTGACTGTCTTGTCCTGAAGAGCTCTTGTCCCCTTGTGTGACACTTGTTTCATCACTATCCTCACTGCATCGTGTAAATACCGATTATGCCTGCAGCCAAAAATACTGTTTTTTTTTTTTTTACTAGTTTTGGTAATGTAAGCGAGCCGATGGGGGTTTCATTAATAGTACAGGTGGACCCACACCCTGAATTTCCCTTTTTGCCTTCTGGATTTAGTGTAAGGGACACCATTTGAATTAAAATTTGAATTTGGGACCTTAAACTTCTTTATATCCCTGTTCATCACAAGGTCTTCTTGAAGGAGTTGATAGAGGGGGTTGCATAGATCAGTATTCCAGGGTACTATGCTTTATTTTAAATGTACTTTTTATGTTGGGACTGTATTTTACATGCTTTTGTTAGAGTACATGTTTTGGGGTGGTCGGGTGAAGAGTGAGTGGAGTGTCTGGGATTAGCACACTACATTATTTGGTTATAGGGGAGGGTTTGGTACCTGTATTTGATCCTTGGGCTCTTTATTTTTGGGATACTGATATTTATTTTGGGTTTTGGTTACAATGCTTTATTTTAAATGTGCTTGTCGTATGTTGGGATGGTATTTTACATACCGCTGTTACAATGATTGTTTTTCTTGGGGGATGTTAAAAAGATTGAGTGAAGTTTTTGGTATTTAAAAAAAAACATATGTCCTGTATTTAGCTGGGCACTGCCAGTACAACCCACCAACTCTCCTGAATGCATGCTTATCCCTACCAAAGAGTTGTATAAACACTGTACCTCAGTACATCCTCTAAATGTGAAACACTGCCCCTCAGAATATGGAACACTTCATCAAATCTACTGTATTACTCAGAAGCTCAGACCACTGTTGAAATGTGTGCCTTTGTGTCCAAAAAGTTCACCGTTAAAATAAATAATACATTTTTCATATAAACGCCTATGCATTTTTGCTTTATAATGCTGTTATTGAATGTGGGGCAAACCCTCTAAATGTGTAACAAGGGGCTTTTGTGAATAAAATGAGGAACTGTCCCTTGTGATGTGGTACAGTTGAAAGGTATGGCATGATCAGATGTGCCGTAACTGCAGTCGCCAAAATGCCATCGCTATAATTGCTCTCGCTAGTTTAACTTCACTCAGTTGACACAAAACCAAAAAATCATTAAAAGCCTTCGCTAAGAAGGCACAGTTGTCAATACCAGAGTTGTTGCTGCCATAGAAGTGGGAGTAGTGAGAGCAACGAACCATAAACTTCTGGCAGAATATGGTGGATCACTGACAATTACCAGGCAGTAGGCCTGGCATTTTCTAAATCGAAAGGGGTTTGTTAAGAGAAAGGGGACACAGACTGGCCGAAAAACCCTAAATGACTGCGCAATTAAAGTCTAACTTTATTGCCCGTCAACCGCATTCACAAACAGGAGCTAGTGCCACTGGAGCTCATCATTAATATTGATTAAACAGGTGTGTGCCTGGTGCCATGTAGCCAGCGGATGATAGAGGAATCCGGGGCCAGGCAGGTGGATTTCACAGGTCTTGGAGAGAAAAGACAGGTCTCCCTACTTCTGGGATGAACACTGGCTGGCGATTTTCTGACCCCCCCACCCCAGATAATTTATCAGGGGACTCAGGGGAAAACATCAGCCAGCCTTCCTAACTTTGTCTTTCCATCTGATTGGAGCATAACACAGACTGAGAACCATTGGGTGAACACAGATACCATGGTGTCATTTACTGACTGCATGCTCAAGCCCTACATTAAGAGTGTGGTGGAAAAGAATGATCTTCCCTCGGAGCTGCACACTATTCTCATTATAGACTTATACAGGGCACACAAAACACCTGATGTAATAGTCCACACACAAGAGACTGCACAGGGTGAAAAGGTAGATCCACAGTGTAGAGTTAGATACAGAAACAAGGCAAGCTGGTCTCCAAAACACCTCTCAGATATGAAGAAAAACGAAGTAAGCTCCTTCTTTTGATTTGCCATTTATTCATGTTTGAAAAGGCAGGGAGGCAGTATAGCGCAGTGGTTTAAGGCTCTAAGCTGCAAATCTGGTGACATCCAGCAAACCAGACCGGGGTTTGAATCCCACAACTTCCACTATCATACTGTGTGACCCTTAGCAAGTCACTTAACTTCCCTGTGCTCCCAGGCCACTCCTGTAAAAAAGCTTTCAGCTTAGTGTGCTACTCCTGGTTAAAAAAAATAAATAAAAAGGCTGCACCAAGGCATGTGAAAGGTATGGCATGATCAGATGTGCATGTTAGTTTGGTGCGCCTAAATTAGGCAACCACAAATTTAGGTGGAGTGGTAGGTTTGCCTGCCATGATCTTGATGTGAGCTATTGTGTTGCATAATGTGTTTGTTACTGGCTTCTTCATTAGTAGGGTGCACCACTTCTGTTTTGTCTTGGTGCATCGCAGGGCACCCACAGCATTTGTTGTTAATCTGGGTACCAAACCATGTGGTCACCGATTATTGTTTTTTGGGGTGTACTATTTGTCTGGTATGTATCAGGTCTGGAGACAGTTTTTGACTGATTTCCTGTGGTATGTTTTATGGTGTGCCTCAATTTTTGGTTGGCAGACAGCTGGAAGCATGCCTCCATTTTGTTTGCAGATGGCTAGATGCATGCCTCCATTTTGCTTGAAGATGGGTAGATGCATGGATGCGTGCCTTCATTTTGTTTGCAAATTTGTGTATGACTGCCTCCATTTTCATTTGCAGGTGGATGGATGCCTCTATTTTGTTTCCAGATTTGTGTATGATTGCCTCCATTTTGATTTTCAGAGGGGTAGATGCATGTCTCCATTTTGTTTGTAGATGGGTGGATGGATGGATTCCTTTTGTTACCAGATGGGTGTATGCTTGCTGCCATTTTGTTGGCAGACCTGTGGATGCCTGGCTTCAGTTTTTTTACTTTTTTCATTTTGGCAGATGGGATGATGTGTGACTTGTACTGAAGTTATTGCATTTTTCTCCTTATTTTTGTCTTCACTTACAAAGTGATTTAATAATTTGAACAGCTTTGTTAGTGGGTTCATGATTGTTTTGATGCAGGGTTAGGACTTTGGTATTTGAAAACAAAAACATGAACAAAATTAATTTTTTTTTTTGTAGCTTGCACACCACTATGGCAACTCTCCCTGCTATTTTGGTTTAAATTTCAAAATCACCAAACAACCCCAGATGTGCACTTATTGAATTCAAACAGATAGCTTGTACTGGGCTGGTGGTCTTGGCGAAACCCATTTTGTGCGTGACTATGTCCACAACCCTCCCCCCCCAAAAAAAAACAACAGTTATGCATATTGCACATATGTGTTTGCTACACCAGTACACCAATCACCTGTTTATGCACAACCGAGTTGTACGCCTAAGTAGGCAACAACTAATTTTGGTGGAGTGGCTGGTTTGTGTGCTGTGATTCAGATGGTGTTTGGGTGATGCTGCTGCATTAGCTAACTTGTTTGACGCTGCCCGCAGTAGTCTATTTTTTTTTTAGCACATTTAAATTTTTTTTCTTATTATGCCTGTGTAGATTTTCTGGTTGCATTGTAGGGCAACCACAACATATTGTTAATCATAGCACAAAACCATATGGTCACTGTTTTTGAAGGAGTGGAGCTTAATGTTAAAAAGCATGCTCCCCATGCCGCTTATTGTGGTGCCCTAATTAGGATGCATTATTCTCTGAGCCATATTGGTCAGCTATATCATACATGTGTGTGATGAGTTAACAGAACTTTGCTAGCAAAAAAAATTAATTACTGTGAAAGCCAACTATACTGTTTTCTGCCAGTGTTATCTGTGCTCAGCGTACTCAGACAGCCCATTATCCTCCTTCTGTATGTCTGCAATTTTACTTATATTGTAATGCTTTAATATCGTACTGTATGTATGTAACTGCTGTAGTTTGTATGTTTTTTACAACTGTATCTTAATGTGGAGCCTTTGCAAAGGAGTCTATGACTGAAAAGTTTGCAATTTTGATTGTTGTTAAATAAATAAATAAAAATAAAAACATTATTCAGGTGATATGGACTGATGATGCCGATTAGAATGCATGCTTTAATGATGAACTTCTTTGAAAGCTTTCATCAGGTATTTAGTTGCGTGCCTCCATGTTGTCTACAGATAGGTGGTGGTTTGCCTCCATGTTGTCTACAGATGGGTGGTGGCTTGCCTCCATGTTGTCTACAGATGGGTGGTGGCTTGCCTCCATATTGTCTGCAGATGGTTAGTGGCTTGCCTCAATGTTGTGTACAGATGGGTGGTGGCTTGCCTCCATGTTGTGTGCAGATGGGTAGTGGTGTGCCTGTGGTACTTTAATGTCCCCTGTTACATGTGCAGCCCTGCTTTTATGTCCTCAGTTACACATGCAGTCCTGCTTTTAATTTCCTTGTTACACGTGCAGCCCTGTTTTCATGTCCCCTGTTACACAAGCAGCCCTGCTTTTATGTTCCCTGTTAAACATGCAGCCCTGCTTTTATGTCCCTTGTTACATATGTAACTTTGTGGAGACTTGTTCTCGGGCCCCGAAATGGGAATTATCCTACACCATACTACATTTTTATAACGTAAGTCACAGCATTAAAAAATGCTTATAATAATGGCTATATTATAGATTAAAAAAATTGACTCTAATGTCACACTTTGGTAGCCCTTTTTCATGGATAGACCCCCCCCCCCACCAAAACCCATCGCTGCTTGCTTTGCACATCACTATCCATCCTCCCGCTAACATCCCATTGCCAGATGCACTGTGCCTCCTTTATATCTAAATTCTGGTTTGGGCCCCTTCCCTCCTAAGTCTCATTACTTATCTCTATTGTACCCTCTGCTTCCTGCTCCCTCCGCTCCAGGAACTATCGCACCTTTGCTTTGCCACATCCTCGTACTGCAGCGCTGGCCAATCAGCTTTCACATATCATCTCCCCTCATTTTGGAGCCAGCTTCCCTCCTCCTTCCTCTTCACCACTTCCCCTGCCTGCTCAATTATGAGCTGAGACTCCCCCCTCCCTTGTTCATGTCTCCACCTTCCTTAACAGTCTGTCATACACTTGCTGCAATGTTCAACTGCCTGCTTACAACTTGTTTACTGACTGTGTACTTTCTAAGGTCTTCATGTGCTCTTACTTTGTACTGTTCATAACACTGACATTTGACCTCCCTTGGGTCACACCTAGAAATGAGTCTCGACTCATTGTACCTTTCCCAGTCACCAATTTTCAAATAAATAAACAAAGAAATAAATAACTAAAATAACTTTCTGCTCACATGCACTATAGTGCAAGTACTAAAAAAGTTCATTCCTATCCTATATATAAAACACCACCTATTTTTATGCTATGTCCCTGTTTTAATCTTTCAAGAACTGTATTAAATTTTGCTTTAGCAATATACATTATAATAGTTTTCAGACTACATCCTTTCCCATATTTAGTTTGGTGGGATAATAAGTTCGGACCGCTGAGCTTGAACCCGTTCTGCACAATAAAACGTAAACAGAAATGTCTATTACATATCTATGGTCTGATTTTTTCTTCCACCTTGTGTTTCTCACCTTGGTCACTCAGACCAGTGCCAAATGGATCTGTTCCCCCAGTGCCATCACCTGACATCCCTGGGATTTACTTTCTCCATGGTCAACCTGCCACAGGACCTGGACGGAAGTGCCCAGTTGTCAATGCAGGGCCTGCGAGGGACACAGCCACCAATGAACTTTAGTCTAAGGGTTTTTTTTCCTCCATTTTCTTCAATTGGGACCTAGAAACATAAACTTTGATGGCAGATAAGGACTGCTTGGCCCACCTAGTCTGCCCATTTACCTACCTACTGGATAAGCTACAGATCCTAGTTAAACAACAGCCTATTTTTCCAAACCCCCACAAGAATTGCCTTATGTCTGTTCCATGCATCCACCACCCTCTCTGTGAAAAAATACTTCCTCACATTGCCCCTGAGCCATCCCCCCTCTATCTTCAAATTGTGTCCCCTTGTTCTTGCCCATCTCTTTTTCTGAAAGATGCTACCCTCTTGGACTTTGTTGATTCCCTTGAGGTACTTAAAAGATTTTATCATGCACCCCCCCCTTTCCTCAAGGGTATACATATTAAGCTCCTTTAGTCTCTCCTCATATGGCTTCTGTTGCAGACCCTGCACCATTTCAGTTGCCCTCCTCTGGACTGCCTCCATCCTTTCTATGTCCTTGCGGAGATGGGATCTCCAGAACTGGATGCAGTACTCCAGATGGGGTCTCACCAAATGTCTGTACAGAGGGATAACAACTTCCTGTTTTCGACTGGTGATGCCTCTCCCTATACATCCCAGTATCCCCCAGCCATCCCTACTACCTTCCTGACATTGCTTGCTAGCCTTCAGGTCACTGTGTAATTACCCCCTGGTCCCTTTCCATTTCTGTTGTTGTTACCCCCCATGTACTCCTCCCCTAGGTTTTGTTTTCCAGGTGCATTACTTTGCACTTCTTTGCACTGAATCCAAGCTGCCATACTTCAGACCATTTCTCCATCCTTGCCAAGTCCCTTCTCATCCTTTACACCCCCCCTTGTGTATCAACCATGTTGGAGATCTTTGTGTCATCTGCAAAGAGGTATACTTTTCCTTCCAGTCCCTCCACAATGTCACTTATAAAGACATTAAAAAGGACCGAACCCAGTGCGGAACTTTGTGGTACTCCACTAGTAACCCTCCTTTCTTCAGAGTGGACTCCGTTTACTATTATCTTCTGTGTCCTGTTGTCCAGCCAATGTTTTACCCAGGCTACCACCCTGGGACCCACTCCCAGGCTGGCTAATTTGTTTATTAATCTTTTGCGTGGGACAATGCCAAATGCCTTGCTAAAGTCTAGGTAGGCCATGTCCACAGCCCCTCCCTGGTCTACTACTTTGGTCACCCAGTCAAAGAAATCGATCAGATTTGTCTGACATGACTTTCCCACTGTGAATCCTTGCTGCCTTGGGTCCTATGCCCCACTGGCCTCTAGGTACTCAACAATTCTTTCCTTCAGAAGTGATTCCATCATTTTCCCTGCCACTGAGGTCAAACTGACAGGTCTGTAGTTTCCTGCCTCTGTCTTGCTCCCACTTTTGTAAAGAGGAATCACATCCACCCTCCTCCAGTCCTCAAGTACCACACCATCCTCAGTGGTGTCACTAGTTCTCGCCTTAGTTCTTTTAGAATCCTGGGGTGAATCCCGTCAGACCCCTTTGCTTTGTCCACATTCAGTTTTAGTGGTTCTTTCAGAACCATTTTTTCTGTGAAAGGACTGGGATTGACCCCCCTATCCAGAGTGCTTCTATTGATTGGATTAGGTACTTCCCCCTACTCTTCTTTTGTGAATACTGAGCAGAAGTATTTATTCAGTATCCCTGCATTTTTACTGTCCCTCTCTGCCCATCCACCGTCCCCTTTATTCATCCTCACTATCCCTCCCTTTGTCTTTCTTCTCCCTAATGTACCTATAAAAGGTTTTATCCGCATTCTTAACTGAGTTGGCTATCTTTTCCTTGGTTTGGGCCTTTGCTATTCTGACTGCCTTACCCACTTTCTTCTGTTTTAACTGGTACAGTTCTCTGTCCTGCTTCTTCTGTGTTTCCTTATACTTCCCAAATGCTATCTTTTCTCCCTAACCTTCCCCGCCACCTCTTTTGAGAACCATAGTGTTTTTTTCCTTCATTTTGATTGGTTTATTTGCTTCACATAAAGGCTTGTTGCCTATATGATTGCAGTTTTGATGTTTCCACATTGTTTCTCCACCCCTCCTTCTTGCCTATGACATGCAATTACACATATGCATACTCCACTTCCATGGAATATGGCGTCCCAGAGTGAGGTTCCTCCTCCATTGCTGTCCCACGTTACTGCAACCTAGATTCCTGTAGATGGCAGTCACAATGTGGGATAGGCATTCCCTCCTCTCTGAGGCAGGAAAGCTGTTCCACAGATGCTCAATCCACCCTCCTCCAGCCAGACTCTGGTCCAACACCAAACCTCTGCTGCCAGTGCAGCAGGTAATGAGGCAGCAGTGCCTCAGCATGCCATGCCACTTGGCTGGCCTATGGTCAGATTTTTGCAAAATAATAGGAAGTTTAAGTGGTTTAAGGTGTACCTATCTGATAGGTGCATTAAGTAACCATTTGTCTGTTTGGTCTTTTTTCACAGGTCAATCACCATGAGGTAATTTGGTAATCTGCAAGGGCATCACAGGATGTGGGACGTCATTCAAGATATCATCCCACTGGAGATGCTCACCCATGTTGCTCAATTTGGCACTTAGCTTAAAAGCCATGTTTACGCAGCAGATGCACTGTGACTTCTGCAGTGCTTAAACTTGTACTGACTGCCAGAGATGATCTAACCATGTGTTCACACGACCCCTCTCAACACCAATGTAAACTAGACTGGAGTTGGGCCATGAGTCTGGGGGACAGACAGGTCTTTGGGGGATGTCAGCAGTGTTGCATCAGGTGATGCGTGGACTACTGACATCACTGCTGTAGTACCCCCATGAAGTGACAACTTCTGTATTGCTTCATTTAAATGCATTATTCAAACCAGAGAGTGGCACGCTGAACAATGGAATGAAATGGAATGGAACTTTATTTATATGGCACCTTTCTCAAATCAAGGCGCCTTACAATATTTAAAACAATAAACAGTAAATGAATAAAGCATAAATAATTTGCAAAACACTAAACATGTACAACACTAGGTCTGAGCTCCAATTTCACAATCAATTAATTAAAATTAATCTTAGACCATAGATAGGTCTTGAGGCCTTTTTTAAATTCCTCCACGGTAGCACACTGATGAAGCGGACGGGGCAGAGAATTCCAGAGGGTTGGAGCAGCGAACATAAAAGCACGAGCACCTGACGACTTTAGGGAAATCCTCGGAATCTCTAGCAACCCCTCGTCTGCTGAGCGGAGAGATTGCCCAGGGCAGTAGGGAACCAAAAGCTCTTTCAAGTAATCTGGACCCTGTCCGCGTGGGCTTTGTAGGTCAAAAGACCTACTTTGAAGGTGATCCACCACTGAATCGGCAGCCAGTGCAGATCGCGTAATTCCAGCGAGATATGACAGGTACGACATGTACCTATCAATAATCAGGCCGCAGCATTCTGCACTAGCTGCAGGCAGCAGATATCAACCCCAGGAAGCCCTAGATAAATGGAGTTGCAGTAATCCAGGCGTGAGGTCACAAAAGCGTGAACCAGTGTAGGAAAGTCAGCTGGTGGAACAAGGTGCTTAATCCTGGCGATGTTCCTAAGATGATAAAAGGAAAGCTTGACAACCGCTGACACCTGCAAACACAGTGTCAGTTCATTGTCAAAAATCACCCCCAGGTTCTGCATCCGTTCTGAGGTGGGGAGCTGGATACCACCCAGAAATAAACCTGAGGATAAACTAGCTCCCATCCCCTCTACCCTGCGACCTGGGTCCACAACTAATACCTCCGTCTTCTCTGAGTTCAACTTTAGCCAGCTTGCACTCATCCAGTCTTGGATCTCGGTGAAGCAGCTGTTAATGACCAAGAGAGCTCTATCCTGGTTGGGTGCAAAAGATAGGTAGAGCTGAGTATCATCTGCATAGCACTAAAACTTCAGCCCATACCTCCTTACAATGTCTCCGAGGGGCAGCATATACACTGCAAACAACATGGAGGACAACACCGAGCCCTGGGGTACCCCACATGACAGTGAGAGTGGGCAGGAAGAATTTAACCCAGACACCACTCTCTGAGTCCTGTCAGTGAGGAAAAATCTAAGCCAACTGAGGGCTGTCCCTGACAGACCACAGATAAACTCCAGGCATGCGAGAAGTACCCCATGGTCCACAGTGTCAAAAGCTAATGAGAGATCAAGAAGAACGAGAATGGAACAATTCTTCTGATCTCTAGCCATCAGGAGATCATTGAGCACCTGAACCAGCGCTGTCTTGGTACTATGCCTCTTTCAAAAACCAGACTGGAGGGATTCATAGATGTCAAGGATGGTTAAATGGTTCTCCAATTGTGCAGCCACCACCTTCTCAATAATCTTTCCAACAGAGGGAAGATTAGATATCGGCCTGTAGTTAGCATGGCAGTTGGGGTCCAAGGTAGCTTTCTTCAGGAGGGGTGTCACCACCGTCTCCTTCAGGGAGCTAGGAAACTCACCCGCATCCAGGGAACACCAGACTATCCGTGCTAGAACTGGGCCGATAGTCTCAAGACAACCCTTTATCAGGGAAGTCGGGCCCAGGTCTAAACTACAGCACGTGGGGTGCATTCTTTGGACAATCCTCATGACATTGATGAACTCAGGGCGGTCATAGGAACTCCAGGAGAGACCAGAGGGAGCAACCAAATGCCAATGAAAAACAACTCCAATAGAGGGAGCAGGTTGGAGTGCTGCCCTGATGTTGGCCACCTTATCTGCAAAGAAGCGAGCAAGCTCATCACACTCTAATTGTGAAAAGACTTTCCAAACCTGGAGATAGGCTGGGTTGCACAGTCTGTCAACAGTTCAAGAAAGCTGAGCTGGTCGATTCTGAGCAGCTGCAATCTCTCTGGACAGGAACTCTGCCTTCTTACGAGAGATAGTGGAATGATAGAATTGATAATGTTCCATCAATCTAAGATGGTCGGCATCAAGGGCAGTTCTCCGCCAACAACACTCTAATCTTTGTCCTTGTCGCCGCATCTTTCTCAAGTCCTCATCAAACCATGGGGACCGAGGTCGAAGGGGGACACGACGAACACGGACAGCAGCAATTTGATCCAGAGCCGAGGAGATGGCCCTATTATAGGCCAGCACCAAGGCATTGGGATCGTTGCTCACTTCAGAAAACTCCAATAGGTTAAGTGCCGCTACCAGGCCTGCAGAGCTAGTGTCTCGTAAAGAGCGACACTTGGCCATCTCCACAGAGGTAGGCCTACAAGGGGGGTGCTAAAACTGAAGCCCACAGTGTAACGATCAGTCCAACTGATGGGTTCCACCCCCATGTCAGTAGCCTCAATCCCCAGGAGGAAGACTAAGTCCAAGGAGTGACTGCTTTTATGCGTAGCAGAAGTAACCACTTCTGTGAGACCCAAAGATGTCATTAATTGGAGGAAATGTTGTCCAAACTGCGAATATTCATCATCGATCCAGGCACTGAAGTCGTCCAGGACCATCAGCCTGGGAGACTCAAATGCCATGTCGATGATGAAGTCAGCTATTTCCTGCAGAAAACGTTTCTCACCCCCTGGTGGACAGTAGATGAGAACAATTCTATATCCCACACCTGCCACAGCGGTACACTCAAAGGACTCAGCCTCCTTAACCGGTACACTTGTGAGTCCCAGTTCGGTCTTGAAACAGACTGCAACCCCCCACCGTGGTTCAACCTCGGGCGGTGTAACACCGAGTACCCAGCTGGAATTGCTGACTCCAAAATTGGCCCGGCATTACCATCCAGCCAGGTCTCAGTAATGCAAGCCAGATCCACCGACTCCACAAGATCTGCAATAACTGCAGTCTTGTTCCTAATGGATCTGGCATTGTACAACACCGCTCGGGTTGGACGGGTCACTGAAGTGGAACAGACTACTCACCCAATACCATTAATAGTAGAGGTGCCCTTGGGTATGGAAACCAAACAAGGAGAATCTCGCTTTAGATTCCATTTCACCCCAGGGCGTCTTCTGGTCTCCACAACCCCGATCCGATGTTGCCGCTCATTCGGCCTCCACTGTCCGCACCCCCAAAACCCCTCCTCCCCCTTCGTACTAATCCCCAGTGCTCTACAGCACTGGTGGTGGTTAATGTTGTAGTGGGCATAGTGGAGAAAAGGGTGGAGGGACGGAGAGCAGAGGACGAATAGTGTACGACCGTGGTGGCAGACCCTCTACACATAATAAAACCAAACCCAAACAATAGCCCAGAAATAAAACAAATAAACAAGTACAAATAATAACAATGAAATAATAAATAAACACAAAAAATTAAATCAAATTAATCAAATAAAATCCAAATAACCAAAATTCACACACCACCAATCAAGAGGCTCTCACCCTCCCTTAAATTCTAAAACAAATCATAAATACCAATCACACAATAGTCTCTAAAAAGTCAGTGTCGATGGGCAAAACAGCAGCTTTCCACAGTGAAATGCAGAATCCAGATAACAACAAGAGGGACTCTCACCCCCTCTTAGTCCAAATATCAAAGCTCCTCCAGATGAAATTGGGCAAACAAAAAGAGGGTCTCTCACCCCCTCTTAATCCAAGCACTGAAAAGGTTCCTCGGGAAAACCAGCTCTTTCCGATAGCAGGACCCAGGCCTAGACACCTTAAGCTAAGATCGGGCCGGAGGGCTGTAATCTGAAATAGGGCCCTAAAGCAGTAGCAATAGCTCCCACTACAGAGACACCATAGGAAACCAGGGAAAAACCACACCACCAATAAACCCCGGAATTCCCTCAGAACAACCCAACACAGCCACAATCCCACACCCAGGAGCCAAGGCCCAAAGGAGAATGCAAACCCCAACCCCCACAGGAGTAAAATCCAGGGAAAAGCAGGCCGTTCTAGGAGGGGAGATTTATGATCCCAGCCACCCACCAGCTGCTGAGACCCATCCAACCAAACAATCACAAAGGAAAACGGCCCTACAGCCAAAATCCCCCATAATTCCTCCCAAAACGGCCCAAAAATCTCTAGAATCACCCACACCAGAGGAGGGGGAGCATCCACCAAAATAGTTAAAGAGGAATGCTTTCATATGACACAGTGCTCTATGCAAAGGTTCCCGGACTCCAGAACAGGGAGAAGATTTAATCAAATGCCCCAAGTCCCGGGTGCTCTCACCACCCAGAACAATATTAGGGACAGTTAATAGTCTATTAATAATCTGCAGAATCTATCTTTGAAAATAACATCCCAAACAAAAGGAAAAATACAAAGAAGGTCTCCACTCACGAACTCACAACCCAGTCTCAGTTCCGGAAAGATATCATCCAAATTTGTGCAGTTCTGGCCAATAAACCTCCTCATTAGGCATTCTGGAAAGATTAATCCACAAGACTCATGGGAAGCATAGAAAATGCCCAGAGACACATCGGCAACAATCCAAAAGTCAGCCAAATAAACGCGGAAATCCAGGACCTCACACTCTCCAGGGATTCCCAGACATAATAGGTTGGCAAAATAAAACCACAGGGTTTTGTAGTCTAAATTCAGATCTACCAGAAACCATACAGTGGATTTAGCGGAACATTTAGCGCCCGTACTACGCTGAAAAACAAATCAGCTGGATTCCCGACCGAGAAAATACCGCACCTCAGCATCGGTCAAACGACAACTTAGTGTTTATTCACCGCTACCAAGCGAAGCAAACAAAACTATTAAAAACTGTTAGAAACTATGAATAGAACAATTTGGAGGTCAGGACAAATTAAAACAAAAAAAACATATCTAAACAGAACACAAGCTAAGGCGGCTCACACATACCGCTGCTATACTGCTTCATCACATGTGATTGGGTCAGTCATGAGGGCTCTTCCCAGACTTTGAAATCATGCCAGAGCCTGTTTGTGCAATTTTTGGCCAAACAGGAATATGGAGTATGAATAAGTAAGCAACCCAAACTTCCAGTCCAATAGGTAAGGCCCAGACATCCCGTATAACCTGTACAGTGTGCTCAAACCTTAGCTCAATGTCTCTGTAAATACAATCAATCTGGGGAACAGCCAGGTATGCAGGAGCATGCTGGGCGCACCTGTCAGAATGAGCAGTGTAGCCTATCCACACAGCAGCTCACACCGCTCACTCTCGAAAGCATTACCAACTTTGCTGCGACTCGAGGACAGGACAAGTGATCCACTTATCTCAGTCAGGCAAGTGTCCACACTCACACGTTTGCACCGCAGCAACCTAAGCACTCAGGCTGCTGCAGTGTAAACAGGCCTAAGCAGACAGATTTAAAGTGCAGCAGTAATAAGAGTAAGGCCCCGGGAACTATACATGAGACGGACTGAAAAAAGAAAAAGAAACAAGAAAAGGTAGAGTCACTTAATTTAGTACTTTGATACTGCTAAAAACAAATCCATTAGTTTTGACATTTTAATTGAAGTTACACACTAGAAAGAGTTACAAGAAATTTCTATTGTGTGTGTTTTTCCTTGTTAGGCATGTTTAAACTGAAAAGAGGAAATGGAAAACTAAATGTGGCATAAGAGACATAGTTAAAGGAAGAAAATAGAAATTATGGCTCAGAATAAATTATGAACAGAATACAATGATTAAAGGATTTGAGAACTGATACAATTAAATTATGTTTAATGTTTTTCTATATTGCATGTAAGCAGGACAAAAACTCTGAAGGTGAGAAAAATATGTTTGCAACAGTATTCACAACAGGGCTGGTCTCTGTTACAAAACAGGTGAATATCTTTGTGAAGTAGAAGTGTAAAAGTGTTGATTAATGAAACCAATTTTAACTCAAAGGTTACATTTAAAAGACTTGTTCATAGTAACATTACGAATAATACTAAAAGAAGATAATTAAGATTTTAAAATTGTGGTATACAAGGCATATGATTGTTATAAAGCTGTTTTTTTATTATTATTATTATGATTATTATCTTTGTTTCACTTGGCTTGGGTTGCACTATAGTACATGGGCTGTTACTTGAAATAGGCATTTGGCCTAGTGAACTTAGCATGTTAACAACAAAATGAAAAAAAAAATAAATAAAATGACTACACTTAAATATTGCTTGTATACTTCTTTTTGTGCATTGTGCAGAATAACATATTGCAGCAATATTCAAAGCAAGTGAAGTACACATTTTGAAGTTAGTAAATGCAAAAAACAAAACACAAACTAAAAAATCATAGACCAAAAAGGACCTGGGAATAATAGTGAGCAATGTAATAAGGCTGCGGATACATCAGACAGGGGTTTGGAATGCATCAGAAGAGGAATAGAATGAAGACGTTTCTAAAATCATTGCTCCTTTTTATAGAGCCTATGTACAACTTCACCTGGACTATGGTTCCCAGTTTTGGTCTCTCTTTACCCAAGTGAATATAGATGGGCTTGAAAGGGTTTAATGGAAGGCTACCAAAACCAGCAGATGTTTTTTTATGATCTAAAGTATGATGTAAGTATGATGTAAGAATAAAAAAAAATGTATTGCATGTCATTACACATAACATGTATCTAAGAGATCGGATGCTCATGTATGATACTATTAATGATTAAGAACTTTTGCTTAAGTTAAACATGGAGGCTAAACACAGCAATGTAGGCATCAGAGGTTACTGCCTTCAAATAAGGAAAAAACAACTTCAGACCAGAAAGGCCTAGAATTTATTTCACATTTAGAGTGACGGGACTCTGGAATTATTTGCCCTCCAATGTGGCACCAAGTAGAAATTAGGTAAACTGTAAGGAAACCTCAAACTCCTCCTGTGCTTTGGTACCTTAGTATGAACCTTAGCAACTCAGTTTTAACTAAAAGGCTTAATTTGAATGACTTGTTCATAGCAGAATCATGACCGATACTGAAAGCAGGGAGTGTTTAAAATAAATGGGGACAGGTGACATAAGATTACAGTACAGCATTATAAGTATACTTGCAGGAATATGTGCAATATTTCTTTAGGCTGCCCTGCAGATTGCTTAAGATTATTTAAATTAATGAATGAAATCTAAGAAGGCTCAAACTATCCACTCATTAATTAAGATAGTGGAACTCTGTCAAGATGTGAGAGAAGTAGAAGAAATTCTATAGATAAGCCTTCATCTATTTGTAAGATAGTTCCAAAAGGATTGCTGTTTTCTTTTTATCTTTTTACGGCTGCATGGGCAGAGCCCTGCAGACGTTTTGCATGTAAAAAAAGGGCTGATGTCATGTTTTCCGTCTGTGAAACTGTTTTTACTCCGCCTGACCCTCCCCCAAGAAGCAATCCGCCCATGTTGTCCCTATGGACTGCAGCACTGCACTATATCACAGTGGACTTTTTTTTGTACATTTCTGCATCCCTGCCATGTCTGTCCCTTCCCCATAACAGCAAGGGCGTAGCTACCGATACAAGTCACAAGTGCCAACCCTCCATTCCTAGTAGGCTTCCCCACTTTCCCAGACACAGCAGCCTAAATTAATAGTGTCACTCACCTCCTGTGCAGTCTTCTGTGGTGCTGGAGCTCCCACTGAGAGGCAGCTCTCCCCTCTGGCCAGCATGTAGAGCACTGCAGCTGTCCCGGGAGCTCGGCGGGACAGCCCATGGCGCAAGAGCTATCCGAGCTTTGCTGCTGCCCATACTGCCATGATGATATACTATACCAGATGCTCTCAGACTGTGGAGCGCTGCGGGAGTTGTAGTTTTTACTATGAAGCCTAGCATGCAAGTTACAGATCACATAAATCCATAGTCACCCTTACAAGGGTCCTCACGTGCACTACTAATAGTTCATTTCTGTGGCGCGAGATTAGCTTTTTATGTAACGAGAGAGAAAAATGTGCAGAGAGATGTGGCTTATTTTCCACTGGGTCTGCTCCTCGGCTTCCCGAGTTGTCATACCGTCCCTTCCTGGATGTGACCCTAGTTTGTTTTCTTTTGTTTTGTTATCAAGTCTGCGCAGCTAAAAGCTTCAAGAACAACAGCTTCAAACTCAGAAAAACAGAACATAAAGTCTGCTTCTTGCATGCTGGCAGTTGTACTGTAGAAGAGCTTGCCGGAACACTCTGGGTTAATTTAGATTTTGTATGAATGTGACTTATTTTCCACTGGGTATGCTCCTCAGCACCCCAAGTTGCAACACTGTCTCCTTCGGCCTGTGTTTTTCTCTGGCATCTAAATTAGATTTTACCACAGTTTTATTTAACAAGGTTGACAGCTTGATAAATGGAGGTTGCTATAGCAGTGCCAGCTACCAGGTTTAAGTTTTTTGATATCGGACCAGTACTCACAACCTGAGATCCCACTGTACTGCTGCTTCTTGTTTTTCTTGGTGGCTTGTGTATGGCCCCTCCATATTGCACCCCCCCTCCCAAACTCCTGCACAGTGACCTGGGCACTCCTTCTGTGGTACAGAATTAGAAACTGAGAGGGAGCCCAATGGGAGGCAGGTGAGATGGAATAGCACAAGTCCTAGGGTTTCTTTCCTTAGACTTAAACCTGCACCATGATAGTACACAGCTACAAAGGCTGGAAGAATTACCTAGACAATCCGCCCATTTATGAAGTAAGAAAGGAGCCTATGTTTTTAAAACCCTAGGCAGCCCACATCTCTCTCAGTCACTGTGGTCTAATCTTAAAATAAACATTCAAACAAGTAACAGGGCTCAGAATGGTGCCGCAAGACAAAACAAAACAACAACAACAAAAAGACTGAACAGCTGCCACACATGCTGTACAGTACATTTCTACTACCCAGCCTTTGGATACTGATTTAATCTAGAGTTCTTTTGGCCTAGCAATATCTCTCAAACTCGTGCCTCACAATGTGAGCACAGAAAGGACCAAGACATACAAATTACCTAAATCCTGGACGCAAGTTTGAAAATCTACTTGAATCTACTCAAAACGCCAGAAGATAAAATGTGCTTTTTGAATGCTGTCGGTTGTACTGTAGAAGAGCTTGCCAGAACACTCTGGGATCATTTAGGTTTTGTACAAATGTGGCTTATTTTCCACTGGGTCTGCTCCTCGGCTGGTTGCTTTATTGAAAAGTTGATGAGACAGGAGGGTTCAGTTGCACTGCTGACCTTAAAACTGTGGCTTATTTTCCACTGGGTCTGCTCCTCGGCTGGTTGCTTTATTGAAAAGTTGATGAGACAGGAGGGTTCAGTTGCACTGCTGACCTGTCCAGCAGCTGCTGCTGAGAAATAAATAATATATACCCCACTAGTATATTAAAGTGCAGACATGTTCACTGAGGTGTATCATGGTGGACTGTATTATGTTTGAAACAGACTGAGTAAGAGAGAGTCCATGTGCCCCCCTCCACCCCCAGATTCTGTGCATACAGCGACAGAGCAGGGAACCTGTCACATTCTCCCCTGCCTACCACTGCTCACATCGAGGGAGACAGCTGTGGGTTTTTTGTGTTTTTTTGTTTTTTTTTTTCCCTGTTTATAGGTCTGCTTTCTCAATGTCCAGATTGACTGCAAGCAGAAATGTAGTGACAGAAGAAGTCCAGCACACATGTGACCCCAGTGCCATTAGCATTTCTGCATTTGGTCGCTGTGTCCCTATGTCGACTGCAGGACTTAATGTATGTCTCTCTGTAACTGTCGGAGTGCTATTCATAGACTGTTTGTCCTACTGGGACTGTTGTCCCTGAGTTGTGGAATAAGCATTTGTCTACAGAGGGAGACAGGATTAAATTCCATCATGCTGTTTGCTGCAATAAAGCATTTCAATGTTCATCAATATCTGTGTGTGTTTATTTCTGCCCTAATGTCCGTAACATATATTAAATATGTACACAACTTATCTTTGACTGTTATTTAAAATGTCTTTGTTATTTAATTATGATGTATTTAATCATTTATTTATTGTAGTTGTGTCAAGTCTGTGGTAATTTACAGGTTCAAGAAAGTAATCACGAAGTTTGAAATGAGGAGCGCATACAGGAATTACTGCTGCAGTGGTCAGCTTGGGGTGAAATGCAGTATTGAGTGTAACTTGTCATAAATAACACAGTGGTGCAAACTGAACAGAAGATAACAGAACCTGAATTACTAGTACTAGCCTGAGTGAAGATGTTAGTTTTATTACCATGTATGGCAAAAGCATACATAGCTAGATTATGTCATCCAAATTAAGTAGCGAGGACCAGACCCGATGTAATTACTGTATTTGGAAGATAAGATAATGTGAGACACTCTGCTTCTCCTTTACTTTCATCCCATGATTTTACCTTTTTATTTTTTGTGGTTTTAAATGCCGGATAAAAACTCATTTACACTGCTGCAACACAACCTCTGACATCCAGATGCTGATACAGACTTTGCTACTGCCGCTAAACAACAGTGTAAACTCTCACATAGTTACTGTGCAATATATACTGTTTTAATATTACATTTTCATGTGGGTACAAACATAGGAAGAGAGCATACATCCTGGTGATAGTTTTGCTGCCGGTCAGGACAAGCGCATGCAGGGGAACACTGAGTTGTAATTGTAGTGGCTAAAAATCACTACTTTCAAAGTGGTCCTCACTTTACATTTGACTATTGCCTTTTTCAGGTGTACTGTTAATTTTCTGCTTGTTTCCTTTTTTCTTACTGGCTTTTGTATTACACACGTATTTCTGGAAGTATGTATTTCTGATGGGAGATGGCTAGCTGTCCTCTGCAAGCGACTACTGCAGGTACATTAGCTGGCACTGTTAGTCACACTTGAAACCTCTGCCTACTAGCTATGCGGAATCTGCATTTAAAGACTTGAAGCTCAGTATGTCCTTCATTTTCAATGGTCCCTAAGCCCTTTAACGCTGTACATTAATAACATTAATTTATCAAATGAACGCACACTTTACATTATAAGGAAAGTACAATGAGACTGTACTCAGAATGAGGTTTCACAAATGGTCCCGGTCTGATTTATGTGTTGTTTCTGGCTATTGCTCAAAAGTCTTCTCTCTGTTTCTTTGATTATGTATATTTGTTTGTGTGTGTGTGCTTGTTCCCTTTTTTGTGTGTGTTTTCCTTTTTTCCTTCTCACAGACTAACTTTTTTTCAATTTCTTACACCACAGCTAAAATTCATGGCATAACCCATTGCTACACATAGTACATATTGTCCTTGTACTGCCATCCGTAAAAAAAGAAATACATTTTTGTCACATTCATGATATGAAGAAATACCCACTCTATAAAGATAAAAAAACCCAACTGAGATTTAGTGATTGTTGTGACTGCGAACCACAGAGCATTAATGGGACATTGCATGGGAATCTTTTCACTTGCAGCAGTGTTATGTAATTTAGAGGTTTGTGGCTGAGAGAGAGCACTGAGTGAAACTGTCATGCTGCAAATATTTCCCTTCTTGTGAAGTAATAGAAAGGTCCTTCGAAGAGACATATCATACAGTTAGAGTCTGTAGCCCCCCCACCCCCTCCCACTAAGATGGAGGTAGTGTGCGAATGGGTTTGAGAATTAATAAACTGAATTGAAGAGAATACACTGGGGCTGGCAGTATAGCCTAGAGGTTAGAGGAACCAGGTGTGAACGAGCTTGATACATCCAGCAGACCAGACCCGAGTTTGATTCTCACAACCTCCACTTGCATACTGGGTGACTCTGAGCAAGTCACTTAACCGCCCAGTGATCCCAGGTCCCCCCTGAAAACAGGCACTTGTGCCTAGTGGGCCTTACTGGTTACCAAAGACTAAAATAAAATAAATGCATAGCAGTATTACGTTGCAACCAAATGAATTAATGAAATTCTGTTTCCTTTTAGACAGGAATTTATCTATAGCTTCCTTGCTGTAATAGGTTAATGAAATGATGCCTATAAAGAGTACCCATTTCATAAATACAGCCAGCAGCCTATAGGCCAGTCATAGAGGCGACAGGAAATAATATTATAAAAAGAACTATAATATCAAGAGAAAACTACAACATTTTGAATACCAGATCCATCAGCTGGAGGGGGAGGAGATGGTCTTTTGATGCTGTAGCTAAGTTGCTGACACATTCACACCTTGAAATAAGTAATTATGCTGTAGACAGTCTGATCATCTGGGCACAACAGACCCTATGGTGATCGGACTGTCTCAAGCATAAATGCGTGCTTCAGTGTACTTCCCTGGCACCAAAAAGCAACCCTCCTTTAGTCCCTCTTCGAGCAAGTCACACCTTCACAGACCAGTTGTTCAGCAACGCTTTGAACTCTGCCCTTGAGTCTTCCTCCAAAGTTGTTAGAATATCTAATTTACTTCTCTTTTGCTATAAGTTACAACAAAAGAGCAGTGATGAGATATATATATAGGATAGTGCATGGGGAACAGTTGACAACAGGGCTATTCTTTCACCGAGTTGGCACTATGACGAGGGATTACCTCGAGAGCACAGTTCGAGGGGTAATCCATCGTCATAGTGCCAACGAGGTGAAAGATTAGCTCTGTTGTCAACTGTTCCCCATGCACTTTTCTTTATAGTATATGGTGGAACGTCATTTTTTTTGGGAAAAAAAATCACTATGGCATGTTTCTGCTTCAAAACATTTTCACTGGGTTACTAGAAGGAAAAAAAGAATTTTACAATACATTTTGAACGTTTTCACGCTTGACATTTTAACTGTTTAAGAACTTTACATTTACAACTATATAACTGCCGCATGTCATTTCTCATTTTTTTTTGCCATTTTTTTATTTTCCTGATCGAGGATGAATCTATCCCGTTCCAATAGTGGCTTTGATAGTACTGCCACCAACATTGTTGCTTTCGCTATGTGTCCTGTCTATGGAGTGAGCCCTAACTGTCAAATGCTGCTCGAGGACACTGTGTGACGTGCGCAGTGCAGTCGAACAAAAAATTGTTTTGCTGCACTGCGAACATCACTAGTGTAGGAGAACAACATTTTGACAGCGATGGATTTCGTTGGACAACGACGCTCCACCATACACTATAATACAGCCCTGATCTCCATGCTGCCCAGTCCTGTTGCTAGTGACCCATGGTGACCTTCCCTAATTGCAAAATTCTTTCCCTCTCTCTCTCTCTCTCTCTCTCACAGCACTTCTCATTCTGCAAGTAGAAACTTTTCTGATTAGCAGGCAACTTAGTTTTGGGGCAAAAGGGGAGTGATCAGCCAGCAACACACTAAAAAAAATCAGTTGATTTAAATGAAAATGCAGCAGCCTGCTCACACATGTATTTTTTGTGGCAGTCGAAGTTGGATAATTAAAAGGGTAACAAAACATTATGCATTTACTGTGGACTGTGCTAGATGAACCCATGAATGAATGAATTAATGACTACATAGTTTGTAATGTGTTTTCTGTTTTGTTTGCTTTCTGTTTGTTCTCAAAGGAGCCTGATGTTATTGCACTCGGCAACTATGTGTGACCTTTGCAGGCTGTTCTCTCCTACCTCTTAACGTTTTAAGTCTGGCAGCCTGAATGTCATGTGTTTTCCCCACATGCAATGGAAACTGAATTAGTTTTTATTTTTATTATGGTAGTGCCCCGCTATTCAGCAAGGGCAGCAAAGAGTGACTTTTGCAAGTCCTCCCTACTAAGCTCTGCCAGTAATTCCAGGAGGTTCTGGAGAGATATTAAATCCCTTGTCAGTGGATCCTCCCATCTGGGGGTTACGGACATGGTCATAAATGGAGTCTCCTGCAATAATCCCCATACTATTGCCAGCTCCCTAAATAATCACTTCTCTGACCTTTCTGCCTTCACAACCCTCTTCGCACCTGATGAGGCTCTGTCCCACCCCCTTCCCTCCACTCTGCTGGAGGGTGACCCTCCTCGTCCAATGTTCCACCTCAGGGCTGTATCAGTTCAGGACTTGCAGAAATGCCTAGCTGGCCTCTCCCAGTACTCCAGTCCTGGCTTAGACAACCTGGAGCCTAAACTCCTTAAGCTTGGTGCTGCATACATTGCCTCACCAGTAGCCTTTATCTTCAACCTATCCCTTGGTCTGGGGACCATCCCAGACATCTGGAAAGAGACGAGGATTGTCCCTGTACTGAAGCAAGGAAATCCCAAACTACCTGACAATTATCGACCGATTGCCATTCTCCCAACCCTGAGCAAGCTCCTTGAAAAGGTAGTGGCTGAGCAGCTTTCGGAATATATCCACTCTCATGAACTTCTGTCCCCAGCCCAGCACAGCTTTCGTAAGGGACACAGCACCACCACAGCCTTAATCTCGGTTACATCAAGTATCCGGACAGCCATGGACCACGGCAAACTCTCTGGTGCAATATTTATCGACCTGTCCAAAGCCTTTGACCTCGTTGACCACAAACTGCTTGGTGCACAGTTGTGGTCACTTGGCCTCTCCCCCCATGCCATGAAATGGCTAACGGGTTATCTACATGGCAGAAAGCAGCGTACCTGCTTCAATAAAGTCATCTCCGAGCCCCTACCGGTTACCCCTGGAGTGCCTCAAGGCTCGGTACTGGGTCCCCTCCTCTTCTCCCTCTTCATCAATCAACTACCCATGGTTACTACCAGCTGTAGCGCCACCATGTATGCAGATGATCTGGTAATCCTGGCTCACTCCTAGAATGCCACTACCCTAAACCAGAACCTGACCGATGACTTTAACAGGGTATTGTCATGGGTTACTAGTCACAAGCTGGTCCTGAACCTGAAAAAGACACAGGCTATGCTCTTTGGCTCAATGGCTAAAATCAAAGCCTCATCGGCCTGCTTGCACGTCACCAGCACAGATGGATCCTCACTACCCATAGTGAGCTCCATCAAATATCTGATGGTAACTTGACCCCCAACGACATGGGTAATCACATCCTTAACATCTGCGGGCGGCAAACTGCAAACTGGGTCCAGCCTATAGGGCCAAGTATAACCCACACGGCAGCCAGGCTTGCCTCTAGCTAAGGATGTTCTCCTTCCCTCCCTTAGCTATGGGCTGCACCTATTTGCTCACTCTCCAAAGACACATCTCACCCGGTGGTACACTGCTTACAATAACATTTGTCATTTTGCCTTGGCTGCCCCCCCGACTCACCCACCATTGTAAGCTATATGAGAAACTCTGCTGGCTCTCACCAGCTAAATACCTTGATTTTGGTTTGGGATGCCTCTCTGGGAAAGTGATCAGAACTAGCACCCCCCAGGGGCTGGCCCGGCTTCTGCCTAAACTGAATCCCACCCCCTACCAACTTAGGTCTCTCACATCAGGGATGTTCAAAGTCCCTCCTACCCAGACCCTCATGGGGATCGGGACTTGCCATAAGTCTTGTAGACTCTGGAATTCACTGCCTGTGGATATCTGAGCTGCCTTCTCCTATCTGAGTTTTCGAAATTCCCTGTGGGGTTTCCTAAAACTAGCATCAGAGTGTGACTGCCCCAAACCTCCCTAGAGTAAAGTGTCAAATTGTTTTGTCTGAACCTCCCCAGGGTGTCTCCATTTAATTCCTGGAGATATTTTCCCCACTGTATCAATGACTTCTGACTACTCCTGCCTAAAAAGCCTTGGGCATTTTTACACCCATTACTGCTCCACGGTCACAGGCTAACCATGACATATTGCACCTTGGTCACTTGGTAGAAACTTGTACTACCAAGTGTTTCTGTTTCTGTCCAACATGTGCATATTTAGAAAAATGTGATGAGCTGTATATATACCTGTCCGCGATCCAACTAGCCTAGGGGTGTATACAACAATGTTATAAGTTATATTATGACCAATCCAGTCCTTCAGCTATGCACCACTCCTATGTATGATGACCTGTATATATCTGTCAGTTGAACTAGCTAGTCTAGAGTGTATAATCTGAAATGTGCTTACTACTATATGTTTCCCCTAGCGTCAAATGATGTATTTCCCACATGTTTGTTTACTGTGACAAAAAACTGTACTCTCTTTGCCATGTCTCCTTGACTGTTGTTCCTCATGTTGTACTCTCTCTGGTCGTTCCTGAAAATAGGCATAATACTTGTCTAGTGTACTTACCCGGTAAACAAAAGCTAAATAAATAAATAAATAAGAATTTCTGTTGGGTTTGCTGTTACTCCCTGTCAGCTTTTTCTTGGGCAGAGCTACGCTCTGCTTTAGTACCTGGTAAACTCTAAAGTTTGTCAGCCCTTCCAAATGTAATGTTTGTTGTCTGTTCCTGGTTTCCTCAAAGGAAATGGAAACCAGAGGTTTTTTTAAGATATATTGCCATTGTGCTCAGCTATTAATCAAGTATTTAACTATTCCCCATGTCGGAGGTTGTATCAGATAAAGTCTTCTTCTTGAATGCCGACAGTTGTACTGTAGAAGAACTTGCCAAAACACTCTGGGTTAATTTAGGTTTTATTTAAATGAGACTTATTTTCCACTGGGTCTGCTCCTCAGCACCACAATTCACTACACTATCTCCTCCTCCTCCTGAATATGACCCTAGCTTCTTTTTAGGGCTGCGTGGGAGAAGCACTGCAGTCCAAAAGGTTTGTATATGAAGGAATCATAGGCACCATGCAGACTTTGCATCATTTTACACTGTAGTGTTAAAAGACTGCATGACTGCCACATCTCTTTGTATAAACTGAATGTTTACCTAGCACTTCCTGAGAGGCTGGTTATCAAATTTTCCCCGCCCCCTCAAGCTGTCCTCCAGTCCCTTGTCACTTGGATGAGAAGCTGAAAGGTGATCTCCCCTTCACACTCTCACTCGGTCTGTTCAGGCTGCTTAGAATGTGTTCTGCAGATGTGGAAATAATTTTATATCGAAAATACTAGCTAGCTAGTTAGTTAGCTGAGCTCATATTAAGCATGAAAATCAAAATACTGTAGTTGAGACCCATGAAAAGAATGTTCCCCATGTCAGAGGTTGTATTAGGGTCCAGAGATCTAATTTAACTCCTTCCCCAGGTATTTCAACACTAATAAATAACTAGGGTTAGACTACCCAGAGACCCATCCCCTCCCATATAGCTAGCTGTATCTGCTAGACTGCAAAGTGTTTTATTATTTAGGTGTGTGTTCACAGGTTGCCCTTTAAGTCCAGCCTCTGTTTGAATTTCTACGACTGCACTATACTGTCTCTTACACACCTGCTACACTGGAATTTGTTATATTATATTTGTGACCAACTTCAGATGCATATATCTGTACATGACATATCTGTCATGCTGTATTTGACAATTCATGCCGTTTTTTCTTAGGGTTGTTGTCTCACAGACCCTGGACAGTCAGTCACACTGAATTGCATAGCACTTTCCATTTTAATTATGCAGTTTATCATTAGTGTATACATTTGAAATCAAAATAAATTTAAAACATTTTGCACATAAAGGAACTAGTATCTGGGATCACTGCCCACCCTTCCTGAACATGAATCAGTTCAGCCTCAGCAATAACTATTAGATCCCCAACACCCCTAAACCATAAATGAAACACCCCTGCCTTCCACAGACTCTGCTTAATGCTCCCACCCTCTCCCTCCCCAAAAGCCCCCAAACCCCAGTTCATACATTCTTTTATCTGTTAAAAAAAAAAAATTCCCTTCTATACTTTTTATTGCAGATCACACAGCAGATTTTTTTTTTTACTGTACAGGATTGTAAATGTTAGCCCCTTATGTTATATGCAGTAAAGTGTGTTAATTTTCTGATTCTTTGTGAGTGCAGGTGGTCATGATCCCTCCCCACATTAAGGAATATGGTCTCGACGACAACAGAAAAATGACACCGAACAGTTGCAGATGTGCATTAAAAGTGTTTTATCATTGGTTTGTTTGATTTTTTGGTCCCTTTCTCCCTTTGCTTGAAAGAGGATCTCCATAGCAACATAAGTAATTGCCACCTTACTCCATGCAAAAGTGCTTATCTGCCTATCTTTCCTATTTTGTTAAAGTGTTACTACTTGCTGTTTATCTTCTGCTTCATTTTAAAAGCAGTCTCCCTAACAACAGTAATAAATGGCACCAAACTGCTGTGAATGCAGTTTTTTTAAAAGTAAACATTACTGCTGGCTCACATTTATAAATGTATTGACTTTTTTGAAAACAGTCTTTTGGAACTTTTTCCTGTCACACTCTCATCCTTATTTTTCCTGAGGTTTAGTTGCAAAAGTAAAAAAAAAATAACATCAGTTTACCCATAACAGTTTCCCCTTCTTTTAGACATAGTGTGTTATTGCAAAAGTGAAAAGATATGTCCCATAGATCGTCTGATTCTTAAAAATCGCTAAACTGTACAATACATTTTGGTTGTAGCATGTTGATTTATAAAACATTTCAATCTTGGCCAGCCATTTTTAAAGGACAGTTGGTCTTGTGATGTTTGTCCAGGACAGAATGCAGAATGCGTTTTATCACATATTGTGTGGTGATGAAAACTGTGAGCAATTCAATTGCTCTGACCTTGGTGACCACCCATGATTTATCACACTACTTTATTCCATTTTGATCTACTGACCCAAGATATTTATGCATAGTATGGATATCCATTATTCTGGACATATTTGAAACTGGATCATGACGGAAAAATAAGTGTTTGATAGCCTGAATAACGTGGAGATTACAATAAACTTGAAACAATTATTTCTCACTGATAAGCGCTTTCAAATATGTCCAGAATCGATGGATATCCATGCTATGCATACATATTGTGGGTCAGTACGGCAGAATTAAATGAAGTATTGAAAAATCATGGGAGGTCACCAAGGTCACAGTGGCTGATATGCTCACAGTTTTCATTACCGCTCACTATGTGATAAAGAACATTAGAATTCAATATTTTGCAACAATTACAAGACCAACTGTCCTTAAAAATGGCTGGTCAAAATTAAAACATCTGTTTTGTGCCCATAATTATTCCTTCATATCTCACATTAGCTGTTCCATGTCTCTACCCCAGCACTCTCCCTTTAGCAAGTGAGAAACAGAGACTTGAATGAACAGCTGACTAAAATGGTAAGTTATTCAGACTGTCAGATTTTGTATGTGCTGCTGTTTTGGGTGAATATCCCATTTGACTGTGGGGAAGTATCCCCCCCCTCCTCCTCCCCACGCACACACACTCTGACACTTTAGCAATCGGGAAGCAGACACCTCAACAAACAGCTGACAATAACAGTAAACTAGACAGATCCTCAGATCCTATATGTGTTGCTGGTTGGGTGACTCCCATTTGACTCTGGAGAAATCTGTTTATATATTCTTATTTTTTTAAATATTCTGATTACTGATTTTATTTATATTTGATAGGCCCTGCCATTATTTTTGTTAAACTTTCTATTTATAGCATTTCATACTTATACTCATTCAGCTCTGCTGTAATTTATGCATATCAGACATTGTAAAATCATTTTAACATTACAAAGGTTGAAGATTACAAGTTCTTATGGTACAGCATTGAGAGGCATAACCAAGCTCATTGAGTAACAAATTAATAAAAATAGAGCTATAATGTCCAAAGAGTTTGTATGTGAAGCAGCCATAGGCACCATGCAGACTTTGCATCATTTTACACTGTTACATACACACACACACACACACTTACTAAACGGAGCACAAAGCAAATGGTTGCTTTATTGAAAAGCTGCTGAAACAAGAGGGTTCAGTTGCACTGCTGACCTGCCCGGCAGCTGCTGCTGAGAAATAAATAATATATACCCCACTAGTATACTAAAGTGTAGACATGTTCACTGCAGTGTATCACGGTAGACTGAGTCAAGAGGGTAGACATATATAGTATTGTGTTTGAAACAGAGTGAGTAAGAGAGAGAGAGAGGGAGTTATTTTTGTCCCCCTTCCCCCCGAAGATTCCATGCAAACAGCGACAGAGCAGGGAACCTGTCACATTCTCCCCCGCCTACCACTGCTCACAGCGAGGGTGACAGCTGTGGGTTTATTGTGTTTTTTTTTTCCCCGTTTACAGGTCTGTGGCCTCACCATCCAGACTGACTACGAGCAGAAATGTAGTGACAGAAGTCCAACAAACGGGTCACCCCAGTGCCAACAGCATTCCTGCATTTGGTCGCTGTGTCCCTACGTCGGCTGCAGGACTTAATGTATGTCTCGCTGTGATTGTCGGAGTGCTATTCATAGACTGTTTGTCCTACTGGGACCATTGTCCCTGAGTTGTGGGATGACCTGTCCATTTCTCTACCGAGGGAGATAGGATTAAATTCCATCATGCTGCTTGCTGTAATAAAACATTTCAATGTTTATCAATGTCTATGTGTGTTTATTTCTGCCCAAAAGTCCGTAACATATATTAAATATGTACAAATCTTATCTTTCACTGTTATTTAAAACGTCTTCGTTATTTAATTATGATGTATTTATTTATTGTAGTTGTGTCAAGTCTATGGTAATTTACAGGTTCAAGAAAGTAATCATGAAGTTTGAAATGAGGAGCACATACAAGAATTACTGCTGCAGTGGTCAGCTTGAGGTGAAATGCAGTATTGAGTGTAACTTGTCATAAGTAACACAGTGGTGCAAACTGAACAGAAGATAACAGAACCTGAATTACTAGTACTAGCCTGAGTGAAGATGTTATTTTTATTATCATGTATGGCAAAAACATACATAGCTAGATTATGTCATCCAAATTAAGTAGTGAGGACCAGACCTGATGTAATTATTTGGAAGATAAGGTAATGCGAGACACTCAGCTTCTCCTTTACTTTCATCCCATGATTTTACCTTTTTATTTTTTTGTGGTTTTAAATGCCAGATAAAAACTCATTTACACTGCTGCAACACAACCTCTGACATCCAGATGCTGATACAGACTTTGCTACCGCCGCTAAACAGTGTAAACTCTCACAGTTATTGTGCAATATATATTGTTTTAATATTACATTTTCATGTGGGTACAAACAAAGGAAGAGAGCATACATCCTGGTGATAGTTTTGCTGCCGGTCAGGACAAACGCTTCTTAAATCCAAGCTGAAATCCCAGGCATGCGCACCAACAGCACTCTCTTGTGCATGCGCAGGATCTTTGTGCACGCCTCGTGAGCACATGCCCAGGATTTCAGCTTGGATTTAAGAAAGTAATTTGTAGTACTTGCAGTGCTCAGTGTGCCGTGGGAGATACCAGCAGCATTTCTTCACTATATAGGGGACCAGATTATCCTGCTTTTAGTGGTGGTATGTGAAAAATTCACACTTCGTGACCGCGCTCCTTGCAGACCCGCGTTCCTGACCTGGATGTGCTTCCGGGACGCAGGTCAATTACCGGTGGCCCGACTAAAAAGGTATTGTAGCCAAAACTGCTAAAAATAATAAAAAGGCTTAACTTTGTTATATATGGGCACATTTTACAATGAATCACTAATAGGTGTGTGCCAAGAGGCACACTTTCCAGATCTGGCTAAAAATGAAAGGGCAAGCTGACAGTGCCCCTTTAAGCCATGTTTACACTACCGACTTTGGAGTGCATCAAATCATGCAAACCAGCTGTTGCTAGTTTAAGAAGTCACATAACAGCAATAGAGATGAAAACAATGCAATGCATAGGAATTTGCAAAAAAGGTTTACATTAGCAGGAGCAGTGTCATGCCTTCACCATTTTTATTTATAGTTTCACTCCAGATTTTCAACATTATAATTTTTTCACACCTCCTCATAAATAGTACTGCTGTCATTTTTACATCCTGTTTAAAATGTGTGTTTGCACCTGTGGAGCCAAATCACACAATCACTGTACAAAATCACCTTTTGGCTAATGAATGGATAGTGTAACTGTTCATGCGGTGGGGTCACAAAAAGCCCATGATGAAAACTTGGGAGTGAAAATGCCAAGAAATGCCCAGGGCATTAGGGTTTCTGACCATAACACCCAGTCCAGTAGGGGCTGACAGGCATCAGGGCGTGACTTGAGATTGTCAACAGTAATGCTCATGCCATTCCACCCCCATCCCCACTCTGCAGCTAGTGACAGGTATCGAGGTGTGCCTCTGACTCTTCACCCCTAAAGTTCACTCCATTCTCTTATACTGTACCCATTTCAGCATATTTCCTTATAGAATGGGGTGAGCGTACAGTTTGAACACTCCAAGACACACCTCAACACTTGTCTGCGTCTTCAGGGTAGGGTGAGGTGAAATGGCATGAGCGTTATGGGCAATGACCCAAAGGCACATCCCGATGCCTGCCCATCTGGGCATTGAGTTGGCGTCACTTCAGTACTTCACTGCCATTCCTATTCTACCAGTCTGCGTGTGTCTCTCTCTCTCTCTCTATATGTGTGTGTATATGTGTATATACTGTATGTAATTATCTAGCTTTCTATCAATTGCATAGATCACTATTTTTACAACAAACCTGCATATTATATTTGCTTGCACTCTGAGCACATACTTAAGAAACTGCATATCTGTACTCCACTTCTGCGTAGACCTCATACTTGCCTAATATTCCCCATTATCACAAGCATAACTACCTTACCCTTATCCAAAGCAACCCCCTCTGAAAGTTACTATCACATTTTCTCTGCTAACAGTCTGTCATTACACCTGACATCAACACATTGCTTAAATATAACTTTCTTCTCCTCATGGACAAATACCTCGTTTCTCAAAAAAAAAAAAATGTAAATAATCCCAAGGCCAACCATTACTTTTTCATGCCCTGCCACCTTCTGTACCATCATGGGGATTTGCATATGTTTCCCATGATACTTTGCATTATTGGGGTCTGTGCAATTGTGTTTTCTTTAAAATGGTGTCTGGCTGGCCAATATCATTCAGGATAACACATACCTCAGTGGCATGTGCTCTGGGGTTCTTTTGTAAACCTATATTGTTTCCTATTCCTTCCATTGAAATGTACACTCCCATATATTTTCCTAATAATGTGTATGCCTTCCCTAGAACAGAAACTAAAACAAATCTTACTCAGGGTTTTAAATAACTGATTAGCAGTTTTTTTCTTGGGACAATACTAACTGTACAGAAAGCATTTATATAGGTTTTCTAGAAGTGTTATGTTTGTTAAACACAGTGAGGCAAGTGCTATGCATTTTCACAATGTTTTAGAACTTTTATGAGCAAAACGCTAATCAATTTTTAGTGTTAAATAAAACCCTGTTACTACTTACAAATCTGTATTGTTTCTCCATACCTCCTGCACAATTGCACACAACTTCACTAACTTCATTATGCAGCCGTGGTGGATCTGACCAGAATTTGTTTTCATTTATTGCTGCATTTACATGATATCCTTTAGTCACACACACACACCTGTGACATTGTCCTTAAATCCTAGGGAGGTGAAAATTCCATCTGGCATTCAGCATATGAACACTCAGTAAAGACCCTTTAGTTCTGTCTTTCACCACTGTCATGGCATATCCCACAAGCCTTTAACATTGCTGCTGTTTAAAATATAAAAGAAAAGGTTCACCCCACCTTGTCTAGATGCTACTTAAAATTATGGAGCACTTTGTAGAAGTGTTGCTGATGCTAGGTACCCCGCACATCACGAGTTTTGTTTGCACAAAAACTTTCAAAACAGTGGCACTAGGTGGACTTCTGGTGGTGTCATGGCCACGTCAACAGCCTGAACATTGAACTCAAACCTGGCCACTGCACCTAATTTCCCAAATACACCAAACTATAACATTTTAACTAACCTGTGCACTGGGAGACCTCTGATGCCATTAGGGAGAACAACTAGAGCACAGTCACCAATGGACTCGCTCAATGGCGAGAGATTCCATGATGGCAGAACTGACAGTGAGGGCTCTCATGTCAGTCTCCACCAGACAAGGATGCTCACATTCAGATACTTCAGGTTCCCAGACCCTGCAATGGCAGATGGCTATTATATTGAAAGTGCTAAGGGAGTTTAGAAAGGAAATAAAGCTCAACACCGCAGTCCTCTGCACAGACCTTTCTACCGGAAAATCAGCAAGACAACATGAAGCAGCAGCTCTCCGCATCAGACCAGTGCTTCAACATGGCTGAAAAGGCCATAGTGCAACTCCATCAGGACATTCAAGCACTGCAGGACAGGGTCAAAGATGCAGAGAGCCACAACTGGTAAAATGACTTACAAATCAATGGCCTGCCTGAAGAATCTGATGGCCCAGACCTTATCCCTTTCTTGCAACACCTCCACTGTGCTGAACTCACTCTTCCCGACTCCTGCACCTTGGAGTCAGAGAAGACTCATCATGCTCTGTGCCCCAAACCCAGTACTCTGGGGGTTAGACCAAGATTAGTAGTTCTAAAATTCATGCACTTTCAGGAAAAGGAACTAGTATTGCATACTTTTGATACTTTGGTAAATTAGGAATAAAAGTGCAACCCAGGTGCTTCAAGTCTACCCCCCCCCACTATTCAGTGGTGATCCATTTGTCCTCCCAGGAATCCATAAAGGCATCAAGACATTTTTTAACACAATCCAGGCTTGGGGCATCAACAATGTACTGATGCAAGTTTTCCAATGTTTTACTATTCTTTGAGCAAAGGCAGAACCCCTTTTTTACAGTTCTGAAAAGTTTGCCACATAGCTATTTAGTATGGTTCCTAGAACTGGATATTACTTCTTTAAATTCCAGCCCCATATCTGCCATTAGCTCATTGTTCATTATTACACTGAAAACAGGAATGCGATCACCCCTCAGCCATCTCCTTTCTAAGCTATGCAAACCCAGTAATTTCAACCTATCTTTATAATTAAAACTGTCCATACAATAAACAGATTTGGTGACTCTCCTTTGCACCTTCTCTAAATCAATTATGTCACTCTTTAGATGTGGAGACCAAAATTGGGAACAATAGTCCAAATGTGGCTGCACCAAACTTCTATACAGGGGCACAATGATGTCTTTATGCCTACTAATCCTATGTCTTTTTGTACACCCTAAGATTCTACTAGCCTTTGAAATGGCGACTGAACAGTTTGAACTAAACCACAGATTATGTTGGATAATAACCTCTAAGTCTCTCTCATCTTGTTCCTGCTTTTAATACAGAGTCTTCCAAACTGTAAGATACACAGATGTTTTTTTTCTTTCCCAGATGGAGCGCTACACGTTTATCTGAATTAAATTTTATCTCCCACCTTTTGGACCACTGATATAATAAATCAAAGTCTGCTTGGAGTCTAGCAGCACCATCACAGTTTAATACACTGCCTCCAATTTTCGTATCATCCACAAACACTTGCACGCCTAAATGCAGATCACTAATATTTATGTTAAAGAGAACTGGGCCCAGGATAGAACCCTGAAGTACCCCACTGGTAACATTTATCTAGCTAGAGACTGCACCACCTATTCTAACACGTTGTTTTCTATCAGTTAACCAATTATGGATTCAAAGTAAGTAAGTAGCTTGCCATGATGAACACAATCAAAAGACATACTGAAGTCTAAATAAATTACATCGAACAGGATATACTGATCCACGAGTCCACTGAAAGGCTCATGAAAAGATATTAGTCACACAAGAATGCCCTCTGGTAAAACCATGCTGTATTCTATCCATCAAACCTCTTTTATCTATGTTATCTAGTATAAATTCTTTTAAAATACCCTCCATAATTTTACCCAAGATGGAAGTAAGACAAATAGGCCTATAATTTCCAATTGTTTATTATCCTTTTTAACACTGGTGTGACGACAGCATTCTTCCAATCCTCAGGATCAAAGCCCGTATTGAAAGACGATAAAAATATAATGCATAAATGTTCAGCGATTAGGTGAGCCAAATTCTTGATCGACAGTTTGTAGATGAATATCATCAGGTACAGCAGCTTTACTAGGGTTAATTTTATTGAATTCCTTTAATATTTTTTCAGGAGTAAACAAGTAAGTTCCCAAATCTACAACTGAATCACAACTATTTGTGTTATCAACTGGTTCATAATCATTATTGTTAAGATTTGATCCAAAGTAATCATTTAAATGTCCAGCCATGAGTGCAGTGGCATCAACTAGGCTCCCTTGTATGAGAAATGGACCAACTACAGACTCTCTTCCTGTTAAAGAGTTAATATACCCCCAAAAAGGCTTTGGGATTTGCTTTATTTCTCGGTAGACCAAGTTCAAATTTATGTTTATTCCTCCTTATGGTAGCTCTACATTTTTTTTAATACTGTAATTTACACTGCTTGGATCACTTTTAAGCCTTTTGTATAATCTCTTTTGTTTATTAATCTTCTTATGCCCATATTGAGCAATTTGGGCCTGATCTTATGACCTGAATACTTTTTCCTTTTGGGAACCCAGTTGGCCTGTATATCTAATTAAACAATTCCATGTTCCCATTGTTGTTTTACCTTCAAACGATGCTTCCCAGTCCCAGGCAGATAGTTCACTGGCCACTGATACAAAATCAGCCTTATTACAATTATCAACTGACTAAGACCTAGGAGTATTATTTAACTTAGGGTGGAGAACAACATGCATCATGCAGTGATCACTAGTACTCAAAGGATGTAACACATTGCACTAAGTGCTCTATTTTTTATATAAGTCAGGACCAGGTCTAATAAATTACTCCCCCTTGCGGGTACTAAAACCAACTGATCTAGGTTGCACTCATTTATAATATTAATTATGTCCAAACCTAACTGGCCCATAGATGTGCCAGTTGCCCAGTCCACAATACTGATGTTAAAGTCACCCAAAATTATAACATCCTTATTAGTCATGCATCTGTTATATATGGTATCAAATAACTTTTTATTATAATCTTGATCACTCCTAGGAGGCCTGTAACAGATTCCAATGATAACAGGTGTGGGTTTGCCATTGATCTCAATCCCAAATCATTCTGGGTTAAACTCACCCTCATCTTGTGGGCTGGTTAGTGGTCTGCTGCTAAGCTTGTTAGTGACATATACTGCCACACCACCGCCCCATGACCTTTTCGATTTAGATGGTACAGATTAGAACCCTGCAGTTGGTGTCCCCAGCCCTCAGAATCCTTCCACCAAGTTTCAGTTATGACAATTATATCACAGCAGTGATCAATTAATTCCACCATTAACTGATCCAGCTTGGTATTTTGGCTCCTTGTGTTCAGAGATAAGATGTTCAGTTTAGACTAGCCAATCCTCCAAGTCCTTTTTTGTTTGGTTCCCAAGTTTGTATTATTAGGACTAGTTTGAGTTATCACCTCCCCCTCAGTATCTAGTTTAAATTGTACAATATGGCAGATGAAATTCATCTGCCAAGAGCTACAGCCCTTCTCCTGTTGAGATGTATAACTTCTCTACTGTACAAATTCATGAGACCATAAAAAGTAGTCTAACGACTCACAAATTTGAAATCTTCTTTGACTGTATAGGTACAAAGCCAGTTATGTCTATAAATTTTCTCCAGTGTCCACTCGCCAACCCCTAGTTTGGGTAGAATTTCTGAAAATATGGCAGGACATTTAAGATTTTTAGATGTGTTTCCTATATCCATGATGTCTCTCACTATCATAATTTTGGGTGTTCTGTCAACGTCATTAGTCCCAGCATGGATTACAACCAAACAACCGTATATAACCGGAATACTGCCTGGAAACAAAAGACTGTTCAGTTCAAGGGCATCAGACTGCATCTGGACAATGATTTCCCACTGACCATCATGGTCTAGGGCCTACATTCCTGCATGAGGATCCTTCATTACCATTAAATATGCTTTAGAATACCCAAGCATTAGAAAATGGTAATCTACTTTCTGATGGCCTGCTCACATGTAACACTACTGAAACAGTTCTCAATGAATTGAGTAAAATAAAATTGGAAGGCCCACTCCCCCTTGCCATGAATCCCTGCTCTGCGGAACACTGCAACAGCTCATTATGCTACTGACCCCACTTAACTATGACCTGTCTGTTTTTTCTAGCTCCCATGTTTGTGTTAACCCTAGCACACACGTTTACCCAACCCGCAGGAGCTGTGTTTAGACTCCAGAATCAGCCTCTGAATACAGGATTATTTACTTTAAGTGGACTGTCCTCTGGATTCTGAACTATGTCCCAGCCCCAGACATATTGTCAACAGACATATCCTTTTCTTTTCCATGTGGATTTGATTTTCTGTTCTGATATTTGAGGAATGGCAGGGTTACGAACTCTATGCATCTATCCACTTGCCTTGTAATGTCATAACTGCATGGATTAAGAGTTCCCACCCCCCAGTGGCAACTGCAGACTAACAAAGATTGCTCTGGTATTCAAAACTGTATGCAGTCAGCATTCGATGTGGGGAAGTGCTATGCTTAATGTGCTCAGTTTATATATCCTGAGGTCCCAATGTTTCCTTAGTCTTTCCTATAATTCTCAGCTTCCCTGAGTATATGTATTAATTATCGGGCCTGCATGACCCTGTTACTAGCTGTCTGCTTACACCCTGGGCCTTGGCATCCCGTGGCCCTCTCCCCAAATCAAACTAATATCAGGTTTATGAGTTTCCTTTACTCCATATGTACTGTTGACTACATAGGACTAATGCTCCTTTTGTCTCTGCAAGCTCCCAATCCTTATTCTTATTTGGTATTACTTTACTTGGTATGAAAGAACAGAAGAAAGCCAGAGCCCATCGAGACTGTTCCCCACACTATGTGGGACATTATTTATCTAATATCCCTCAACCAAACATCTAATTTATTTTTAAAGACAGTGGCACTAGTTGCCTCTACCAATTCTTGTGGCAAGGTGTTCCATACAATGAAAGCTCTTATTGGAAAAAAGTTTCCCCTTTTGCTGGTTTTATAAGTTTTTACTTCAAGCTGTTTATTATGCAGTCTCGGAACATGTCTCCTTTTGGAGAGTGTTAGACCACATTTTTCCATTAGATCTGGTGAATTTATTAAATTAAAAACCATAAGCATATCACCTTTTAATCTTCTAGTTTGAAGAGAGAAGAGACCAGTAGCTTTTAATCTGTTCTGATAATCCAAGTTTGTTAATCTTGGAATCATTCTAGTTACTCTCCTTCGAACCTGTTCAAGAATTGCTATGTCTTTTTTTTTGGTTTGGATTCCAGAAAGGGGAGCCATAGTCTAGATATGGTCTAATGTATGCCCTATACAATGGAATAAGGCATTGTTCAGTGCGATTAACAAAAGCGTGTTTTATTTATATTCCTCCACTTCCTCTTCCTCCCACTCTCATCTGGACTGGCTGCTGAGAGCTCAGCCAGAGAACTCCACCACTGTTCTATATACTGCAATCTGCTTCTCCCCACATGGTCTTATAGCAACCCTGTCAAAACTATAAGACCAGCACAGGCAGCGGCCATGTAACCAATGGTTGACTTGGTTTTCAAGGTTATGATATGGCTACCAACCCACATTCTTACACCTACACCTTTGTTGATAGACAGGGAATGGTGCAGGCATCCTTCAGATATCTGCACTGGTTATGCTACCTCCCAAGATGCTCCAAGTTCCACTTCCTCCTGCGACCATTTAGTACTCCCTTTCCCCACCTCCCCTTTGTTCTGACTGCACAATCTGTTCAGTTAGGATGGGGTGATGATGTCAGACTTCCCATCTCCCCTCCCTAGGATGCCTGTTATCTCTAGAGGCCCCATAAGGTATGCCCTGCAGGCAGGTTATAATACCTTGCTGTCCAGGACCCAAATACCATGGATCTCCACTTTGGAACCACACAGTTAAGTTACTCTTTATCAAAAATGCCGAGTTGGTGTTAACGGATCATAGTTTTGTTATAAGCCCTCCCCCACCCGGCTGATCAAGCTGGCGAGGCTGACCAGCCTAAAGTGTAGGTTTCTTATTTCATGGTTACTTAAAATATCCATGCAGTTACAGTCTGTGACAATTGTGGGGAGCTGGGAGGAGCCAAGGTAAACGGGCCAGCACTTCTTGAATCTACTTCATCTAAAATTCCTACCCCTGCAGGCAAAGGATCACTAAAGTTTCACTTTTACTCCCTTAATGTTAATAGCTTCTCAAACCCAGCTACCAGGGCTAGTGTTCTCTCTCAGATCAAAAGAACTAAACTGGACCTCCTGTACATGCAGGAGACACATCTCACCACTTTAGAACATTATAAATTGAATAAACCCTGGAGTTGTGAGAGTTCCTACATGACAAAACTGAGGAGTTTCTCCAGGATAATTCCACTCAGGCTGTTTTCCACTATATCCAATAGGATGCCCTAAACATGGTTCTCTGATGCCACATAATCCAGTGTATTGCAGTTCAGTAAAAGAGGTGCCAGGAACATCAACATGTGCTGGAAGAAACATTTTCTTTTCTCTAGCTGGCTCATCAGCAGGAGTAGAACGCCACTGTCCTCCAGCTGAAGCAGATCAAAGCAGATCTGGTCCATTCTGTCTTCAACAAAAGGAAATAGCTTTGACCTTTTTGAGGCAATGCTACTATGTGATGGGAACTCAGGCATCCAGACTTCAGGCATACCAGCTGCGAAATGAGTTGAAAACCACTAATATACCTGCCCTTCTTCACTCAATTTCTGGGGCAAGGCAAACAAAGCTACAAGACATTGCATGTGCCTTCCTTTTTCCACAAAGGTTATTATCCTCCTCTAGCAGACCTGAGCAGCTATCAGTCCTGTCCTCATGCTCAGTGGTCATCCTTTACCTCTCTCCAGTCCAGGAGCTTGTTCCCATGTTGATTTCCCCTGCGGCAGGCCGGGAGTCCTCCCCTCAAACACGCATATCCAGATCCATTCTGGGACCAGAGCGGCAGGGCAGACCATTGAGATATGGGCAGAGCTTCACAGAGCCAATGGAGGCACACCCATCTTATGCTGCCACAATTCCCTCCCTTCGAGTCACTCACACCTGCGCTACCACCGAAACTCCACTCAGTAGTAGTCATGGGCCAAAACAGCTTGGCCAACCCTTCCCCCCCCACAGAGTGGAGGGGAGAGCAGTCCCCGAGATGCTTGATCCTCTTCCACCAACCCACACTCATTCCTGAGCACAGGTTGCCAGTGTGGCAAGAGGAAAGACATGCAACGCCTCAACCATCTATGCCATTGGGCTGGCACTGCACATGCCTTCTACACATACTATCAATAGCTATACACCCCAGAGCAGCAACCTCTCTATTGAGGAGATCACTGTGTACCTCGCACCTCTCACACACCTATCCCTACCACAGGACCAGGAGGAATGGCTTCAGTCCCCCATTTCAGCAGAGGAACTGGATGGGATAAATCGGGGACTCCAAAATTATGAAGGCACCTGGCACAAATGACTATGGGGCAGAAGTCTACAAAAACACAAAGGAACAAATTTGTTCCAGGACATGAATGCTGTCCTTACAGAGGATTCCCCCTCTCCAACAGTGTCCTGTGCTGCTATCTAAGTAATTTTAAAACCTAAGAATTTCTGTGTTCTGCCCTTCCTACTGACTGATACTGGTCTTGAATTCTGATTATAATTTTTTTATGGGCATCCTTGCTCGCTGGTTAGACAACATGCTCCCCATGGTCACTGAGCTGGAACAAATGGGATTTGTCCATTACTGGACAACAGCTGATAAAACAAGACATGCCCTACACATAGTACTTAAAATGCAACACTCGGTCACCTCCTCTCCCCTTTTGAGTTTGGACGCCAAGAAGGCCTTTGACCAGGACCATGGCTTTTCCTATACTCAGTGTTGGGGCAGCTTGGTTTCCCAGTGTCCTTCATTCACCTCCTCCAGCATGTTTATCACTCTCACTGAGCACGCATTAAAGTAAATGGCCACCATATGGAAGACTTCCCCTTCAGACGAAGCGCCTGATAGGGGTGCCATTGTCCCCCCCCCCCCCCATTCATTAAACCCTTGGCTCAGGTCATAAAAGGCAACCACTTTCCAGGGGATACAGATCGGGGATGAGGAACACCACGTAGGTCTATATTCGGATGATGTCCTGCTTTATCTTAGCTACCCAGAAACCTCCCTCCTGTCGGTATTTGAGATTCTCCAGGATTCTGGAAGGATGTGAGGCTATAAGCTTAACACTACTAAAACTGAGCCCACAGTGCTCAATTTCTCACTGCCTCAATGCCTCGGGGGCAAGTTTTCCTTTCACTGGAAACTACAGAAGCTGAAATATTTAGAAATATACATGTGACAGAAATGGGAAGGAAAGAGTTAATGGTTTGGATTCTGTAGATGCCTTATTTTTTTAGCAGTGTGGAAAAAATACACTGAGGCTGAAATCCTCCAGCAGCAACCAGCTTGTGGAATTCCTAGCTGCTAGATAAGAGCTGGGTCATAAATCTCGAGTGGACATCTCCAGACACACACAGACCTTGCAGACACGGACACAGGGCAGTTTGAATGGATTGGATCATTCAAATATAAACTTAAGGTGAAAAGGGAATATAATTGGTCACCAATAGGTGTTCACTCTGATTGGGACAATTAAATACATACATGTTAGTTGGTTGGTGCATTTAAGGGAGAATAGGAATGACCTAGTCTCCATAGACTATATAAGCTTCTGTAAGACAGAGAACTCTCTCTTGCCCTGGAAGCTGTGGGAAACATAAACTTGGAGCCTACCTGGTATGTCCGTGGGAGCTGGCAGTTAGAACAGGGTCCAGTGTCTCTTGTAAGGACAGGGAAGGGTAAGTTTAGTGATAGTATATTTCAGTAATAGCCTTCTTCTTTTGCCATCTGTTGTTTAAAAACATTTGTTTACTTTTCCTGTATGAGTGTTATTCTCTTGTGTTGTAAATACATTTCCTGTAAATGCTCATTGCACTTTCTGTTAAGTAAAGCTATTTATTTGCTCAACAGTTGTGTCTCTGATGTCATTTTTCTAAGGTAAGATTTGGTTTTCCACTGGCTAGGGTAAACTCTGTAGCATCCACCACCTGAAAGAGACACACTACCAGACTTTAACTTGTGCAATTGCACGTGTGATTATTCAAGTTTGTACACTTGAAAGAGGTGCCGGAAGGAAAGTCCGGCTGGTGGCAGCGAATACCCGAGGACACACACCTCTCTAAAAGCTGTTTCAGCCCAGAGGGAGAGGTGGGTTGTCACAATACATATAAAAACACTCAGAGTATGTCTATGCAAATAACTATGTAAAGACTAGAAAGATGGTCTAAGGATTGGCAGCTGAAATTCAACACCAAAAATGCAAGGTTATGCATCCAGGATGGACCCACATAATGGCACTTATTGTATATTGTAGATGCTTAAAATGTCAGTTTTTCTCATTTTTTTTGCACTTCTTGCTTTTCTTTTGATTTTCAAATCTGCATTGTTTGTAATCGTGCTGAAGAATGCTTAGAAATATGTCTCTCCATACCTACAGTTGATTGTATGTGATCCTCCTCCTCCTCACTGTTACATATCTCATATCTCATGTGCTGCGTCACATGTATACTCATGTGTTTCCACTTGTATCCTCCCGGGTCGTGCCTGAAAACAGGCATTTTTATGCCTAGTGCACTCACCCGGTTACCAAAAGCAAATAAATGAATAAATAGGAGGAACAACAGGTCAGAGTACTTGATGAGAAGGGTTAAACAGAGGACTAGTGCAGAAGTAAGTTCTGGGAGTCATCATTAGTGACTCCCTCAAACAATCAAGCCAGAGTAACAAGGCCTACAGTAAAGCTAATAGGATGCTGGAGTGTATCTGAAGGGGTATTGACAGCAGGAAAAAGAAGGTACTACGCAAAGTGGGGGGAGGAATATGATGGACCTTCAAGTTTCTGAAGGGAATAAACAACAGCCAAGGTCATGAGTGGAAACTGGTGGGGGCTTAAGAGGGACGTGAGAGTCCTATTTTATGGAAAAGGTGGTGGAGCCGTGAAACAGTCTGCCACTGGAGGCAGTGGGCACCACGACCATAAATTGTTTCAAGCTTGGCTGGGACAAAGTGAAGGGTTTGGTGGTTGCTCAAGTCGGAAGCAGTAGGGAGGGGAGCGGGGGGAGGGGTGGACCGGGAGGGCTAAAACCCCATATGGACAATAGGTCCAAGGGAGACAGGGAACTCGGGGCAGACTACTTGAACCTTTGATCTGTTTCAGTCAATGTATTTGTTTCTACATTTTTAAGTTTCCGAGTGGTCTTCAAGCTAGTGGCTTACAGTTCCAAAGGTGTGGCTCTGTGGAAGGAGATGTCCTGAAAAAAGATAAACCAGTTCATTTTCATCATAGCAGTAGACAAGGTCTTCAAAAGCAATAAACTCCAAAGTGGTCAAAACAAATTTCACCTGCAGTGCTGTTGTCAGCTGGGCCTCTGATACCTGCAACATCCTACAAATCTCTTCAATGGGAAGAGGAGTACTGATTTTTAAACAGAGAAGGCACCAAGGAAACTACAGGCTCCTCTGACCATTCTTACCCACCGTTGTCAGTGCTGGAATGCATGAACAGCCAAATTCTGAAGATTGGTATGATTATCACTGCTTTGGGAGCCTTACAGGTCATTTGGCTGAGGAGAGTTACTTTGCACATGCAGCCCACGGTATACTGAAAGTCAGGAAGGGCATCCTTATTACCTTAGTTCTATGAAAGATGTGCCACTACATCTGCACAAGCCTGTCATGAACCTCTGTAGGGAAGAGACACTTGTGATTCAAGTGTTTTACCTGGTTAGCAGACAAACCAAAAATACGCAAGTTTGTTTTCTTCTAAAATTGTATACCTCAGTTTCTACACCCTTAACACTTGGTGAAAAGGCAGGCTGGTAGAAAACCCTGGCATCTGACAGAATCCAGGGTTAAAAGCAGGAAGCAATTTAAAATGTTACATGACACAGACATTTCAATTTAGAAATCCTGCATGTTAAGACAAGCAGGATTCTCTGCTAAGTCCCCACAGTTAGGAAAATAAATTAATGTGAAGAAATTTCAAGTAAAAAAGCCACGGGGAAAATCTGCTTGTCCCTCGACCAACAAACACAGAGAAATAGCAGTTATGCAAGAACTTACCATAACAGTAGATCTTCAAGAGGTTCTGCAGTAGGTCTTCACATATGGGACTACACCCTGGCGTCAGAACTGCTTGTAACGAAACTTGTAATATGATCGCCGATTGAGGGTTACACCCCGTGGTCAGGTAATGGACGTCCAGCGTGACTATAAAAGGGCGGTCCCCACCCATCCTCCAGTTCTTTTCCACCAGAGACCTATAAAAAGGAAGCAGAAAAGAGGAGTGACAGACTCCTGGTACCCTGTGCCCTGGATGAGACAGAGTCCTGTGCAGAGAATAAAGAGAAAAAACACAGGAGCTGGAGGAAAGGTGGGTGGGAAACTAGACATACTGCAGGAACCTTTCTTGAAGATCTACTGTTATGGTAAGTTCTTACATAACTGCTCTATCTTACTTCGAGAGGGTTCCTGCAGTAGGTCTTCACATACAGGACTGAATACCAAGCAGTCTAACAAAAAAGGAGGAGTTGGAGATGAGGTTCCGGGAGGAGGAGGAAAATGTCTGCCAACTAAAGGTCAGTTCAAGACAGAAGGCCTTGCAGGACTGCAAGGCCAAAGCCAGCCTACGTCTAGAGGCAATGTCCAGACTGTAATGTTTAGTGAAGGCATGGATGGAAGACCAAGAGGCCACTGCACAAATGTCCGCACATTCCAGAAAAAGGCAGTGGAAGAGGCCACACTCCTAGTGCAGTGGCCCTTGACTGTACTCGGAAGAGGCTTCTCATACTTCTGGTAAATGTAGTGAATACAATTTGCCAGCCACCTAGACAAAGTCTGCTTCACGATAGCCTTGCCTTGGCACTTAGGAGCAAAAGCTACAAAAAGCTGGTTCAAATTTTGAACCTCCTTAGTCCTTAAGGTATAATACCTCAAAATCCTGTGCACATTGAGGGTGTGCAGGAGATACTCCCCCCTGTTGAAATGCTCTGGGAAGAACACCAGCAGTTCAACACTCTGGTTAAGGGTCAATTCTGAAACCACTTTCGGAAGGAAGGAAGGGTTAGTCCGCAGAACCACCCAGTCTCTGTGGAAAATTAAATAAGGCACTCTACAAACTAAAGCCTGAAGCTCTGAAACTCTTCGAGCTGAAGTGACAGCAACTAAAAAGAGTGTTTTTCACGCTAAAAAACACATATCACAGCTTGCTGCCGGTACAAAATGGGACAAAGTAAGCTTTTCTAACATAAAGCTAAGATCCCAGAGGGGAACTGGATTCTGGACCGGAGGCTTGATGTGAAGGATCCCCTTCAAGAAAGTCCTGGAAACCTCTAGCTGTGCCAGGGTTTTGCACTCCATCGGGGGGTGGTAGGCCAAAACCACAGAGAGATGGACCTTCAGGGAGGAACAGCTGAGGCCCAATTCTGACAGATGCAAGAGGTACTCTAAAACCTGGGAGGCAGAGCAAGAAAAGGGATCAAGGCCTTTTGCTGAGGCCCAGATAGAAAATCTCTCCCACTTTATGGCATAAGTGGATCTAGTGGAGGGTTTCCTGGCCTTCACTAAGACCTGAGTGACTCCTGAAGAGATCCCATACCGAGAAATCGCTAAGTCCACAGGTGCCACCAGTGTTGAGTAAGTTACTTTTTCTATTACTTTCTATTACGTTTGGAAACTTGTTCCAGGAAGCTCTGTGCAGTCACTAGCAAGGATGGAGAAGTACTAGAAAAAGTAATACACCTTACAATTATAGTTACTCATTTCTTTTTATAAAAAAATTAAAAAAATAATAAATAACTGTAACAGATTACATTTTTTGAAAGTAATAGGTTAGTTACTAGTTACTTTCAAATAAATGTAATCAGTTACAGTTACGTATTTCTTTTCTATAAAAAGACATAAGTAATTGTAACTGTAAAGTGTATTACTTTTTCCAGTACTTCTCCATCGCTATAATGATTTTAAATTCATTTCTAAGTTCATAAGTAATAGAAAAAATAACCTACTACATTATTACTGTATGAAGATGAAGAGACTTGAGGTTCAGATATACCAGGGTGCCCTGCTCCTGGGACAGAAGGTTGTGAGAGAGAGGAAGAGGTACTGGGGTTCCAGTGCCAGCTGTTGTAGCAACGGGAACGATATCTGCCAAAGCCACAGGGGGACAATGAGGATCATGTGTGCCCCTTCTGCTTGTAGATTCAGCAGAACCTTCTGAAGAATAGGAAAGGGAGGGAAAGCATATAGAAATCTCCCTGTCCAAGATAGAGACAGTGCATCTCGCCATAAAGCACCATGCCTGGGAACGAGCGAGCAAAAGCTGGGTAGTTTTGCGTTGTATGGGGAGGTGAAGAGATCTAGGTCTTCTACTACTGCCTGCTTTAGTTCCCACTCATGAGCCCTGGCAACTGATCGGCTGATATTGTCCGCCAGAATGCTGTGAACACCTGGCATGTGGACTGCTGTCAAGGATAGGCCATGCTGTACCGCCCAGTACCACATCCACATCACCTCCCTGCATAGAGGGTGTGACCGGGTGCCTCCCTGTTTGTACAGATACCAGACAGTGGCCATGTTGTCTGCCTGGATAAGAAGTGTTCCCAGAGTTAAAAGCGACTGGAAGGCCTGGAGAGCATACAGCACTGCTCTCATCTCCAGAATACTGATGTGAAAGTTCTCTTCCATAGGAGACCAGGAGCCTTGGGTTCGATAGTCCCCCAGATGCACTCCCCATCCTAAATTAGAGGCATCCGAGGTGAGAATCTGAGAGGGAGATGGAGGATGGAAGTGGACCCTCACTGAAAGGTTGGCTGGGTCCTGCCACCAAAGGAGATCCTTCTGAAGGCTACTGGAGATTAGGCCTCTCTGGTCCATTTTGTCCAAGTGATGGTCCCACTGGACTTGAAAAGACCATTGTGTAACCCTCATGTGTAGTCTGGCCAAAGGGACTGTGGGTATGGCTGCCACCATCAACCCCAGTAGCCGTAGGACTGAACGCACCATGGTCCATTGGGATGAAGCCATGAGCGCTGCTTGGGAGATTAATGTTTCTGCTTGGTCGGACGGAAGAAAGACCTTGCTCTGGACCTGTCCAGCAGCACTCCAATGAATTGGAGGTGCTGTTAGGGTACCAGCTGGGACTTGGGAAGGTTGATTGAAGTGCCCAGACTGGAGAAAAGGTCTAGAGTGAAGGAAAGGGATTCATTCAGACTGTCCAGAGAGGGGGCTGAAAAGAGCCAATCGTCCAGATAAGGGAACACATAGATGCCCCTGCAGTGCAGAAACACCGCAACCACCGCAAGGCACTTGGTGAACACCCAAGTTGCAGAACTCTGAACTGGAAATGATCCTCCAGAAAAGAGAACCTCGGGAAGCAGCTGTGGGCCGGTAGAATAGGGATATGGAGGTAAGCATCCTGCATATCCAGGGAGCACAGCCAAGTGTTGGGGAGGGGCAGGGGCAGGAATGCCTGAAGTGTCAGCATGCAAAACCTCTTGTACTCTACAAAGAGGTTGAGCATGCTGAGATCTAGGATAGGCCTTAGATCCCCTGGAAGAAATGGGAAATAAAATCCTCTTCCTGTCCATTCCGGTGGAACTCGCTCTGTGGTCGTTTTTTGCAGCAGAGCTTGAATTTCTAGAAAAACCAGCTGTTGTTGACTTGACGGGTAAAAAGACTTTCCTGGAGGGTTGGGAGAAGGTCTCTCCAGGGACTCTATTGAGTGACCTCTTTCTATGAGTTAAAGAATCCATGCATCTGCGTTGATGGCCTTCCACCTGTTCAGGTGGAGGCCAAACCTTCCTCCCCACTGGTTCCTCCGAGAGAGTCAAAGGGAGCGGAAGGGGGTAAGGGAGTCAGGACATGGAGGGCAGGGGCGCCTTTCCCCCAGAGGCAGCTTTGGGAAACTTGGCCTGTGGCGTTTGGGTGCCAGAATGCAGGGCGCGACGCTTGTTCTGTCATCCCCTGGTTCTGCTTTTTCCATTTCCCGCTGGCAACGAAATGGCTGCTGCCATTGTTTTTGACAGGAGCAGTACATAGAACGGACATCCTTCAGGGATTTGCCGCTCTCCTGCAGCTCGGTAATGATATCTTTCACATCGCCACCAAACAGAACTGGACTTCTAAATGGAGCATCCAGAAGAGAGCTCTGTACATCCTGAGCCAACCTGCCGGGTGAAGCCAGGCTACACGTCTGAGGCAGATTCCTGTAGCTGCTCCTCGTGCCACAGAGTCCACCGAGTTGATGGTGGCACGGAGGGCATGGCAGCAGGAGGACTTATTCATCCTGACCTTGTCCAGTAGTTTGTTCCTTGGCTGTTTGTCAGGGATCTCCTGGAGGTCTTTTTCCAAATCCGAAAGGGAGGATCTTTGGAAAGCCACCATATGGGCTACACAGTTTAGGGAATGAATAGCGCAGGTGGACGAGAAGTAGATCTTCCTACCATACTGGTCCATCTGCTTGGACTCCTTATCCGGTGGGGAGGCACTAAGATGTTTGGGCTGGGCCGATCTATCGTGGGCAGCCATAATGACACTAGCATCGGCCTTAGGTTGGGTAGTTAGGTGGGAGACCCCTTTCGGGGAGTAGTAAGTCCTATCAGCCTTCTTGGATATGGGCGGTATGGATGAAGGTTGCTGCCAAATGGTGGACGTAAGGTCCTCATGCAGTCCTGTCCAAGGTGGGATGGGAAGGGGGTCTGCATTGACCAGATCCAGGTGCTCTGACAGTCTCCTGCATTTTGGGTCCAATTCCTGGGAAACCCATCCACAAGATTTTTGAATGGTCCTGAAGAGCTCCACACAGGAAGGGTCCTCAGAAGTGGATGTGGGGGACTCTTTCAGCTGAGGCTCGACGGGAGAGTGAGGTTTGGACTGGTTCCTGAAGTCCGATTCCTCATCAGATTCTGAGGATTCCTATGTATTTGGCAAGGATGCCTCCGGAGTCGGGACCAGGAGCCTATGTTCAGTGAGTCCAGAGGGCAGAGCACCCAAGTCATGGTCAGAGACTCGGCTGGAGGGTGCAGGTCTACCTGGAGGCACCCTGAAAGGTGGAGTGGTCCTGACCACTACCTGTGGTTGTCCCAACTCTTGAAGGAGTTGGGACTTGGCTTCCTTCCACCACGCAGGGATGACTTCTCATTCTGGCTGCGGTGGTGGTGGAGGCAGAGGTGGAGGCGGTTAATCCGGGGTACCCTGCGTAAGAAGGGTAGCTGGGTGCCTAATACCAATAAGGGTACTGGTAGCCTTGATAGTATGCCTGGCCCGGTGATGGGTAGCTCGGCATGGGGTAGCCTGGCCTCAGCAGGGCATAACCCAGTGATGGGTCCCCCAGCGTCGGATACTGTGGATATTGAGGGGTATATCCAGGAAAGTACCCGGTTGGGCCCGAAGGAGGAACAAAGGGCCTCGCCGGAGGGGGAGCTGAAGGGCCGCTAGGAAGCGGGTCTAACGACGGGGTAGGCGGAGGAGCCAAAGATCCTGCAGGAGAAGGATCCATGCCGCTCCAAAAAATGTCCAGCGAGGGATCTGGCAATGGGAGAGGATCCATTGGAGGAAGAGAGCCTGGTTGGGGGGGGGGGGAGATCAGGTAAAGCCCCCTTCGACAGGTCAATAAGGTTATCCAACAGGAGGAGATTAGTCCCGAAAAGGTCAGATGAAGGTAGCGAATCCTGGGAGGGAGAACTCTGAGGCGATGAAGAGGTACCTGCGAGCTCTCTCTGCCCGGTGTCGGGGTCCACAAGGGAATCTGATGAGAGAGAGGGTGGTGGCCTTGCGATCAGCGGAGGAGCTGTCAGTCATCTTACTTGTCACAGCCAGGCTGACAGAAGCTGGAAGGCTAGGGTCAGGCTGATCTGCCTGGTCCGGGCGCCCGGCGGTGGAGTCAGAGGGTGACTTAGCGGTGGAGCTCAAAGCAGGAGACCCTGAAGGAACCTCCAAAGAGGCAAGCCTCAACTGCCAGCTAACCTCGGCGGGGGGGGGGTCCAGCACGCCGGAGCAGAGGAAGGCCCTAAAGGTGGGGTACTCACGGAGGTGGGGGGCCTACCATCAGCTGTCTGGCTAGATTTCCCTTGAGGAAAACGTCTCTGCTCCCGGTGTCTCTCCTTGTCCTTCTTTTTCTTTTTTCCCTCTGTGGCCGGTGACGGCAATCTTCCCCTCAGCTCCTGGAGCTCTTTTTCCATCAATGCCAGTCTCTGGGTCAACAAATGGGCATCAAGGGTTCTCTTGAGACAGGTGCGCTTGGCCTGGTTGAAGCCCTGGCAAATGGAGCACTCGGTGGAATTGTGCTTAAGCCCCAGGCACAGCGCGTCGCACTTGGAGCAATTCTTCTTGGGTTGACAAGAAGACACACCATAATGGATCGAGTAAAGAAAATGGAAATGAGAAAATATTCCCTGTAGAAAATGGCGGGCGACTGAAAGCTGTTCTACGATACCATGTGATGGAGGGAAAGAACTGGAGGGCGGGTGGGGGACCGTCTCTTTTATAGTAACATGTGATGTCTGTCACCTGACGACGGGGGGGGGGGCGGTCCCCGCCGATGAATGCCAGCTACAAGTTTTCCGTGCTGTCCTGACACCAGGGGGTGCAGTCCTATATGTGAAGACCTACTGCAGGAACTCTCTCGAAGTAAGATCTGAAGGATCTCTGCCAGAATGTTCCAATGCCAACTGCAACAGGAATGTTTACTGCTCTAGGTTCCAATTAGGGTATTACAGCTCTGTGTGTGTGTGTGTATGTTCGCCCATAGCTGCATGACATCACAAAAAAAACAACACTAAATGACTAGTCCAGTGACAACATGGAAAGAAGCAGAATTTATACATACTGAACGTTATATTCATTTTTAAGTCTATGCAGCTCTGAAGAGGCAGTGAGGTTTTTCATGAAACAGCACTAGACTTACACAATAAGGCATGACCAGGGGTTAGATTAACAGTCTGTTAATCATCCTCTAGGGGTGTAATGTGTCACGAGATGCAGCCGAGTGCCATATTGCCCCTGGGGGTGATTGACTGTTAATCTAACTCCTCATAGTGCTTTATTGCTATTATAAAAATTATTCCAAAAGAAAAGTGTTAAAAGTATAATTTTTAAATGTTTTCCTCATTTAGAGGGAGATTTTTGATAAAATAGTTCTACTAACAGTTTAAAAATGCTGGTTCAAAATCAGAATTTATCATTTCAGTCATTCAGCAGTGCTAGAGGATGGAATGCTGACAGGAAGAATCCAAGTGCTATGGTGATCAGGCTGTACATGACAGTGTACCAGGGATTAATGTAGGGCTGTTGGAATCCTAACAGCCAATAAGACTGCAGAATTTCTGAGACCCTTTTTATAATGTTAGATCATTACTACTGTTTGAACTTGGGAAGGATATAATCCAAAAAGGCCATCCACAATGAACTACTGTTATTCTGGCCAGAATAACCGCAGTTCAGTGTTGTTGCCCTTTAGATAAAATTGAAAAATATGCTACTGGTAGTTCTGAAAGAGAGGCTTACAAAGGTACCAATGGATCGGGGAACTGGGTGCTTGTTCCCTTGCAGGAAGGCCCCAGAGAGTGCAGAGCAAAATAAACCGATGAGAGGATGAGAGAGAGAGAGAGAGAGAGAGAGGCGAGAGAGAGCGAGAGAAACTTTCAGTTTCCAACCATAGATAGTATCCATGCGGTCAAGTGACTGGAGTCAACAGAACCAGTGATCTGGGGCTGCCCCCTCCAGGCTTCCCAGTGAGCCAAGGTGGTGTGCAGCTAGTATCATGTGTCTAGAACTACCCCTTGCTGAGTCTCATATGGGTTCAAGAGACACTTTGTTCCTAGTGGGGGATCCATCCACCAAAGAGAGACTGACAGAAGCCAGCCTGGTGACACAGAGGGCCGAGGCACTGTGTGCCTTACCTATCACCATGCCTGCAATCCAAGTTTGGGAACGAGCTCGAGATGTCAGGGGTTGGAGAGGGAGGACCAGGAGTGGATTGAGCAGCCACTAAGCAGCTCTTCTCTCCTGGATATGGGTGACTGGTCAGCTAGGCTTTTGGCAGCCAGCAGGTGGAGGCCTGGTGGTAACATCAATGCACAAGTGGCAAATGAAAGTCAGGGAAGGGGAAGCCACAGTTTCGGGATGCATTCATACCTCTATGCGCATGTGCAGCCCATGCTGCATGGCTAGGGGAGGGAGAAAAAATGTAGATGAGAACTACAGCAAGGCATGCATCAATGACACTCCACACACCAAGGCTCCACCAACCCTACTACCAGATGCACCTACTGGCCAAACTGGATTTTTTTTTTCCGGATGCCCCTCCACTCCACGCAGGGAGGTCAGCCCATGCCCACACGCTGTCCCATGCCCAGGCTAACCCCCCTGAGTGGGCTGCCAGGTGGGCGCCCCTCCCCATGGTCACCGGTAGCTTGCCCCCCAGGGTGAGGCCACGGGAGCAGGCCCCCAGTGGACACTTGTGGCAGCGGGGACGGTGGCAGAACAGGGCGTCATACCTGGGGGACTAGTAATGTTTTTGGGAGGCGGAATTTGTGGGAATCTGGGGGTGGGGACGTGTAATGATAACCAGCATCTGCCACCCCAACGTTATGAAGCCGGCACAGCAGATACCCCTAGCCTTTGCTAGAGGTCTGCAATGCCCTGGACACTCTTCCCCCTCCCCCACCGGAGAAGGAGAGCAGTCCCTAGGATGCTCAATCCTCCCCCCCACCAGGTAGCCCTCTGACTTCCCTGTTCCATTCCTGAACCTGGGTCGTCGGCATCGCAAGTGGAAATCCAACCACTGCACTGGCAGGCCGGCCATGCTGAACTGGATTATGACCCTTAGGAGGGAGGACAGCCTTCCCCCTCCTCACCCTGCCATAGGGGCAATCCGTGAGGGTATTTGGACCAGTCAAGGTGAGCTTGGGGAGGCAGTGAACAGTGGAGTTTGGTTGAGCCAGAAAGATGGGAGTCCAAACCTGCCTCAACTAGGGCAGAATAACAGATGATGGGGAAAAAAGAGCGCGACTAGGCATCATTGTAAATGTGGGTGAAGCAGTTAAGAGCTGAATAGTGCTGTCTGTAACTGATATGTTTGAAGTGGCAGTAAAGAATATGCAAGGTATAAACAGGTTACTCACCTGTAACAATAGTTCTAGGAGTGGTATATGGTATACATCCACACATTCTGGCAGTGTTCTTTCCCCTTTAATTCCTGCCAGAAAGTCTTCAAGCTGGCTCCTCCCACCCACCTGGGTGGTAACTCCCCTAGCACCATCCCATGATGCCAGTTCTTGCTCGCTGGAAACATACCTGTGTGCTACTGCCAGGGCAGGTTGGTTGGGTCCGTGTGGATGCACACCATATACCACTCTTAGAACTACTGTTACAGGTGAGTAACCTGTTTTTCTAGGGATGTGGATATGATGTACTTATCCACACGTTCTGGCAGACTCCTAGTGGTTCTCTGAGAGGAGGGAGGAAAGGTGCACATCCCCTACTTAAGTAACAGCGATTGGAGAACTAAGGCCCCAAAACCAGCATCCCAGCATGACTCGAGGTGAATGTGGTAATGGGAAATGAAAGTGTGTGCTGATCTCCAGGTAGCAGCCCTGCAGATTTCCTGGATAGGCACATCCCTGGAAGCAGCCACCGACGCAATGTTATGGTGGGTAGAATGAGCCCTTAGCCCTACGGGAGACTCCCTACCCTGCCAACCTATAGCAGAGATCAATGCAGGATAAAATCCGCCTGCCAATCGTCCATTTGGCTGCAGGTCTTACAAGTGCAGTTTCAGTGTAGGTGACAAACAGCTGGTGAACCTCTCCCCAAACTCCAGCCATACGCTCCTTATAGTAAGCGAGCGCCCACCTCAGGTCCAGAGTATGGAGCCTGTGCTTGGCTTCTGAGATGTGATTGGTGAAGTACACCGGAAGATTAATCACCTGGTTAAGGTGGAAATCTGACGCAACTTCCGGGAGGAACTTCAGGTTGGGGCGATAGTGAACCTCTCCCCAAACTCCAGTCATACGCTCCTTATAGTGAGTGCCTGCCCTTAGGTCCAGAGCATGGAGCCTGTGCTCGGCTTCCAAGGTGTGACTGGCGAAGTACACTGGAAGATTAATCACCTGGTTAAGGTGGAAATCTGACACAACCTTCGGGAGGAACTTCAGGTTGGGGCACAGGACAACCTTGTCCCTGTGGAAGTATGGAAACTCCACCGAGAGCACCTGAAGTTTACTGATCCTTCTGGTTGACGTGATAGCCACCAAGAAGGAGGTCTTCTACAACAGATGTGACATCTCACACCTGTGCATCGGTTCAGATGGCTTGCCCATGAGCTTTGCTGATACCAGCAGTAGATCCCAAGGTGGTGGTGGTGGTTCATGCATGGAGGGGAAATGTGGTTCAAGCTCTTAAAGAAGCACCAGACTACCTGCTCCTGTGCCACCGACTGCTGACCGGCCGACGCCTGGTAAGCAGAGATGGCTGCCAGGTGCATCTTGAGGGTCATCGACCAAAGGCCCCCTTTAGAGAAGGACCCATGGTAGCCGAAAATGTCAGCCACCAGACAACCCTGACACCAAATGGAGAATCTCTTCAATTTTAAGGTGTAACATTTTTGGGTCAGCTCCTTCGAAGATGCCTCAACAATGTTGAGTACATCTTCGGAGAGACCCAAAAGTCTGGAACTCTAGCCACTCAGGTACAAATCTGTCAGGTGCAGGGACAGAAGGTCCGGGTGGAGTACCTTCCCCTGACTGACTGAGAGCAGGTTCAGTGATAGTGGGAGACACCACAGGAGCCTGTTGCTGAGGCTGAGGAGATATGGGTACCAGAACTGTCAGAGCCAGTCCGGAACCACAAGGATCACCTGTGCCTTGTCCCTTCTGACCTTGAGTAGAACTTTGTGGATCAGGGAAAACGGAGGGAAGGCACAGAGAAGGCCCAGGGTCCAGGGCCTTGAGAAGGCATCCCCTTGCAACGTTCCCTGCTGAGGGGGGCAGGCACAATACAGCCTCAGCTTGGCATTCTCCATGGAGGCAAACAGGTCAACCAGAGGTTTGCCTCAGTGAGAGAACAGATGCTGTATTACCTCAGGATGAAGAGGCCACTCATGTGATGCCTCGCCCACCTGGCTGAGGGCATCCTCAAGTTGGTTGGAGGCACCAGCCATATGGATGGCCAGAAGGTCTGCCTCCAGACTGCACATGAGTGTCCAGATGTGGAGCGCTTCCCTGCACAGCGGAAGGGAGTGCATACTGCCCTGTTTGTTGAGGTAGTACATGGCCGTGGTTTTGTCTGCCTGGACCTGCACCACTTGACCCATGAGATGTGGAGCGAAAGCAGTTAGCACCAGCCGAACTGCCCTGATCTCCAGCAGACCGATGTGACACCAGGACTCCTCAGGGGACCAGAGCCCATGGACTTTGTGATCCCCTAGGTGGACTCCCCAGCCAATGAGGGAGGCATCAGTCGGCAGGATGACTGTCGGCTCTAGGCAGACAAATGGGATACCCTCCCACAGATGTTCTGGGATTAGCCACCACTGGAGCGCATCCCACATCCGCTGGGTCACTGGGACCAGTTGGTCGAAGTGACCCCTGCGCTGAGACCACTGACCAGCCAGCTCCCCTTACAGTGGGCGTATTCTCCAGGAGGCCCAATGGACCACACTGGTGCAGGCCACCATATAGCCCAAGAGGCGCAGGAGGTCCCGAGCAGGGCACAAGTGCCCAACCCAAAATGATCGGGCAAAGGAGGTAAGAGCCTCCACCCTGTCCTGGCTTTGCAATAGTTGAACTCTGCCCCAATGAAGTGAATCAACTGTGAAGGCACGCGTTCCGATTTGGCCTCGTTGACCAAGAGGCCCGGAGAGATGCAGGTCTGCAGGGCCAGATCCCTGGACCACTCCACCTCCTGCCTGGAGAGACCCGCAATGAGCCAGTTGTCCAGGTAGGGGTATATTCAGACTCCCTGGTGGCTCAGGTGGGCAGCTCCAACTGCGATGCACTTGGTGATGACCCTGAGCACCAAGAATAGGCAGAGTGGCATGGCCTGGAACTCGTAAAGCGTGCCCTCTACCCAAAAGTGGAGGAACCGTCAGTGGGACAGATGGATCAGGACATGGAAGAACGCATCCTGAAGATCCAGCGAGCAGAACTACATGCACTGCTCCAGAGATAGTATGATCTGAGACAGAGTGACCATCCTGAAAGTGCAGGACCTGAGTAATTTGTTCAGATCATGCAGATCTAGAGTGGGGGTGCCAGCACCCTGTCCGTTTGGGTACCAGGAAGTACCTGGACATGAACCTTGGATGCTGTGGAGGGTCCAGAACTGAAGCCACAACTTCCTTGATCAGGAGTTGGGCAATATCGTCCCGAAGGGCCACGTGAACGCTGACTAACAGTATGTCTTCCCGTGGGGTGCAGGTTTGGCTGGGAGGGCACTGCTCGAATTCCAGAGCCAGACCTTGGCCGACCACCTGGAAAATCCACCTGTCCATTGTGACAGTGGACCAGGCGGAAACGAAGTGGTGGAGCTGGCCCACCTCATGGGAGGACCCAAGGGGTTTAGGATGGGAGACGGAGGGGCACCCCGTCCCTTCACTGGACAAGCTTGGATGCAAAGGAGGATCAGGCCGAGGGACCACCGGATCCAAGACCTCCTGGCTTCTGGACAACAGAGGCCACAGACTTGGGTTTCAGATGCCAGACCTGCTGCTGACCAGCTTGGGGCTGGGCAGATTTGGTCACAGGGGCTGAGGTGGGCCAAAAGAGCTTTTTCTTGGTGGATTTGGAGCCTTTCTGATCCCTTTGAGCAGACGTCACCAAGTCTAGGGTTGCACTGGACTTTTCAGTCCTGGTGAGATGTACCTCCTCACCAGGACCTAACAACTCAGTCCCCAAGAATGGCACGTCTGCCAACTTGTGCTGCCTATCAATGGTGAATGTAGAGATGTGCAGCCAAGCCCTGTGGCGCATGGCAACTGCCACGGCCACAGACCGGGTGCAGAAATCGCCAATGTCCATGGCCATCTGGAACTGTTGCTTTACTATGGCATGGTCTTGGTCTCTGACTTGCTTGACAGTAGTCTGCAACGTTGCAGGGAGGTGGGGAAGCACCTTGTCCAAGGACCCCAGAAGGGTGTGTGTAATGTGAGCCATCAGAAGAGTCGAACTGGCTTGCCTGAGGCCAAGCGAAGAGGCGGCATACACCTTCTTGGCCGAGTGGTCCAATTTTTTGGACTCATTGTCAGGGGGTTGTTCATGTCCCCCACATTGCCCATGTGCCAAAAACAGAGTAGACCACCAGACCTTCGACCGACAGCTGTTTGGTAAATCCCGAGAGGGAACCGGTAGGGACCACGTACTTGCACGCCATCCGGGCTGAGGGTCCCAGGCAAGAAGCCAGGTGTTGCCACAGATCCAGAGCAGGACCACAGATAGCATCCAGGACTGGGAAGGCCTCCATTGGAAAGTCACACTGGTCCAAGATCTCGGTCAAGGGGTACCTTTCCCTCTTCTGAATGGGCTCAGTTGGAGGTCTATCGACGCGGAGATCAAGCGGAGAAGGCCCATGAATGAAGTGGGGTCCTTGGCCAACTCCACGTCCACGGGGTGGGAGCGAAGAGAGGAACTCTCTGATTCCAAGGATTCATGAAACAGAGGCCTACCACCCATGTCACTGCTCACCTGCCAGGGGGTGATTGGGGGTGAGAGTAACCTTGAGTGGAAGCTCTTTCTCGGGATGCTGTACTTTGGCACAGGAACGGCGGCTCCGAGAATCCAGAGTGAGCCATGCCAGGACCATCTGAACCAGCACCTGCCAGGGTAGGGTCTGCTGCGGCTCCGGTGATGGCAGTACAGTTATGGCCAGGTTGGGTACCAAGGGTGGCTTCGCCTGGGAAAACAGGAGCTGCTGCCACATGAACTCCTCATAGCGCCAACGCAGCTTGCACCGGTGCCTCTCCTCACCCGAGGAGGATGAGGAGGAATAGCGGCAGCACCATTTGCTGAGGCGCTCAGTGCGCGAATGCAGAGAACAGCACAGGCTGCCTGAGTCCAGGCTACCAGAGTAGAACCTTGGCCACTGCCGGGGGGACTGGCATGGTCAATCAGTGGGAGTCGGTGACTGCTGACCCACCCCTTGGTTGTGAAGCTCTGGAGTGGGAGGTGGCGGGACAGTGGCCTGCCCTATCCCCCCCCCCCAAGAGAACCAGAGTCCTTGAGAGGGAGGTGTCAACCTCCACTGAAGAAAAGATTGGCTCGATCGGCTCGAGAAAGATCTCAGCTGGGGAGTCGGTCCAATTCTCAACCAACTGGCCTGATGGGGGTATCGTGGAGCCAGCGGCCAAAATCGAAGTCTCAGCCGAAGCTGGAAGTTACAAAGAAACATGTGAATCGGAGGCCTGGGAGCACTCCCGATCCCACGAGCGTCAACAAGGCCATTTCTTGGTCTCTTTATCCTTGAAATCCTTATATTTTTTTTTTAACTTCTTGGAGCCCAAGGGACCCTCTCCAAAAGTAGACAAAGACTGACACAGTTCCTGGAATGCGCCAGAAAATGACGCACCCAGGTGAAGCAGCATGAAGACCGAAGCTGAGGAGGACTGCGCCATGGCCCAAGCTGCCTCCTCTTCCATGGCCGCTAACTTCTTGGCAGAACCGCAGCTGCAGAAACCACCTTCTGTGTCTTCTCTGAGCGGACAGGTGGATCACGTTCACTTGGTTATCCAAGGAGTAAGCAGGCGAGGCAATCCTCCAGAGTCGATGGCAAAAAGGCACAACAAAAATCGCTGGCCTGGACATTGTGCTCATGCCCCAGGCAGTATACGCACGTGGAATGCGGGTCGGATACCGACATCTTCTGCCCGCAATTGCAGAACTGGAAACCCGGAGCTGACTTCACGTCATCCATTGGAGCAGCGAGAAGCAGGGAAGACAATTTGAGTTGAAAAAACTCTCAAAAGGGTTTTTTAGAAGGTTTTAGGGCCTCAGTAATGCAAAGCGGTAAGGAGGGAACCTATTTTTCAAAACGGAAACCTATTGGAAAGAAGAACTGGTGTCACAGGGTGGTGCTAGGGGAGATACCACCCGAGTGGGTGGGAGGAGCCAGCATGAAGACTTTCCAGCAGGATTTAAAGGGGAAAGGACACTGCCAGAATGTGTGGATAAGTACACCATATCCACGACCCTAGAATTCAGATTTTCCTCCAGCTTTGTTATTCCTGCTGGGCTGGACTAGAGGAGATCTTAAGATCTGTGAAAACCCCAGGGCATGACCCATTAAATGCCAAAGAGGAACACTCCTAAATCTGGTAAAATATAAATGTTCATGTAGACACCTCCTCAGGAGACAAGCCGACAGCAACTACTAGCTGGGGATGAAGTAGGGCTACATTATGGTAAGAAGGCACTCAAAGTCTTTGAAAGATGGAAGATTCAAGGGAAATATCAGGAAAAAGTACTTAAAAGAACAAGTGATAGACACTTGGAACAGGCTTCCAGAACAAGGGGTGCCATTCGGTACAGTTTCTACCTTCAAACTTAAACTTGAGCAGTACCTTGAAGAACTGGAGGTGACAGAGTATTCTCACCGAGTTGGTGGGAAAAGTAACTTTTTTTTCAATCCTTTATCTCCTTAGTCCCCCATCCGGACCAGTCTCTCCATCCCTGTCACATGATATTTTTAAGTCTTACCTGACTCTGTGTGTCCTCTGCCACAGGACATGTTGGAGGTGCCCAGTTGCTGGTGCAGGGCCTGCAGGGCACCATGCCATCGTCAAGTTCATGTCTGAGGTGTTTTCCTATATTTTCTCCAATGGAGTCAAAAGCGTGCAATGTCATGATGTGGGTGATCTGCCTACAAGGAGATGCAGCCTGTATCTGGGTGCTGGAACCCATCCATGCGTGCAGTCCTACTACCCTGCCACCCAGATTCCTCCAGATAGCAGCAAACCAGGGGACACCCTAACCCCCCCACCAAGGAAGGAGAGCTATCCAAGGGGTGCTAAATCCTCCATCACTCCAGCCAGCTTTCAAGTGACCCGAGTCCATTCCCGAACACGAGTTGTCAGTGAAGTAAGCAGCAGCACTACCACTGCAATACTTACCCAGATTTCTGAAGAAAGAACATGATTGACTGGTAGACATCTTTCTTTCCTAAGTCTATATGTTCATAATAAAATAATTACGCTTGTAAGAACTTGCTTGGACTTTCTGTCAATACACAATAATACCAAGTGTATTTCTTTCCTAAGATACATACCTATGGTATCTCAAGGTCAAGGCTAAAGGTATGCTGAACTTAGGAATTGTAAGTAATAGGTAAATGCACTATATTCACACAGCCATATTACTGGACAAGAATTGAACAGTTCAGAGCCAAAAGGACTCCATAACTAACCTGTGATTTTTGGGGGCAGAATAGTGTGTCTAGAACCTTCTATTCTTGCAGAAAAAATGTAAGACCACTTCAGTTGTATTTCTCTGTTTCATTGAAACCCCTGACAAATCCTTTGTAAGCCAGTTTTCCAATTGCCTACTTACTGCTGGGGGTGTCCTCAAGGTGATCCTTCTGCTGTTTAGTCTCTTCCTCCTTTATATCACCAGGTTCCTCACCATTCTCTATCAGCGACAACAAGTGTTCCTTTGGGATCTTGTATCCTGCACATTTATAAAAAGGGACACAAGATCACTAAAATATTACTGCAAGGAAAACTTCAAAACAATGATTGAGATCCTCCCAGATATGTCTACTTGCATGTAATTTAAAAAAAATTACAAAAATCTGATTGGATGATTAGGTACCTTATCTACAGTGTAATTCCTGTATAAAATATCCAGTAAAATCCAGTTAACCTTGAAGCCAGATTATTAATTTCCACAGTTGCAAATTCCTACATGACTACCTCTCTTCACTAAGAGATGTAATGATATGAAACTGACACGGTAGGAGAACTGTGACATGTAATATCACAGCTACCACAAATACCGGAGTACTACAAAAACAATCATTTAGATCTGTCTCACCAAAGTCTAAACCCAGACACAGTCTTGGCTTCATCTACCACACTTTTAGGAAGTCTACTCTACTCGTCCACCACCTGCTTAGTGAAGAACTTCCTCAATCCCCCATGAATCCCCCACCAGTCTTCGCATATATCCTCTAGTCACTGCCCTCATTTTTTGTGAGCAAGTCCTTACAATCCACCACGTTGATTCCTCTTAAAAACTTGTACCATTTCCTCCTGGCTTCCAGTGTATAAATGTTAATGTCTGCAAACCTTTCCTCATAAAACCTCTCCTACTGCACCGGGGTCATCTTCATGACCATCCTTTGTATGGCCTCCATGTGATCCCTATCTTTCCTGAGGTGTGCTCTCCAGAACTGTGAGTATTACTCCAGAAGTGACCTTACCAGAGACCTGTACGGGGCAGTCTCACCTCTTTCCTCCTACTATCAAATCCCCTTCATTGGCATCCCAGCATCCTGTTTGCCTTCCTGTACACTTTGCTGCACCAAGCAGACTTCAGGCCGTCAATGATAACCCCCAGGTCTCTTTCCTCAGCTCTCTGCACCCCCTTACTTCTCATATTCAGTAGTCCATTTTAGAATTATTTCTACCAGTGTGCATGACTTTGCACTTTTTTAACTGAACTTTAGTTAGCATAATATGGAACACTTTTCCAATTTTTCCAGATATCTTTTAATTTTTCAAACTCTCTCCTCATTGTCCACTCTGTCGTAAATCTTAGTGACATCAGCAAAAAGACACAGCTTATTCTGGATTCCCCCTCCTATACAGCAAATAAAGATAATGAAGTGCACCAGTCCAAGAAATTACCCCTACGGTATCTGGCTCGGGACATCCTGGGCTCTGAGTGGGCCCCACTGACAACTACCCTTTGTGTCCTATCCTTCCCCCTCCAGTTAGTACCCTATCCACCTGTATGACATAGAAAAGGGAGACATCTCAATCACTGCATAATAGCTCTAAACTTCTATTTATTCATGTGGACACCAGTTACACACATTTTGCCAACCCTGGATCACTTGCTTGTGTGTGTTTTAATAATTTATTTATCTTGTTTCCAGCAATGACCAAAGGGAGATTCCAAGTGCGACCCAAGGGAGAGGGAAAGGGGACTACAGTATGACAAAATTACATCAAGTCATAAAACACAGTTGCAATCACAAATTACAAAGTGCAATAAGAGAGAGCAGAACAAAACTGTGACAAATGGAGGGACCATCAAATTCGCTACAGGGCATCCTTCAATGTAGACAAGAGCTACATAAAGTGCAATGTGGCTGTAGAAAAGGGTGCCGGTGTATGGGCAGTGCAGACAAGTCAAATACAGGCAGCTACAGCTCACTGATAAGAGCCAAAATCATGTGGTGGGGTGCAATGGCAGGTGGAAAAATAAGAAGCGGGGGGGGCAGGTTGAGGGTTGGCAACAGCAGTAAAGAGCAGGAGTAGGGAGAAGTCTTAGCTAATGTCTAAAGGAAGGAAGTGAGGGGGAGAGATGGCAGGAGAAAGGGAGCATGTTCCAGAGGAAGGGAAGATGACATTTTCTGACAGTTAAACGATTTTCTGACAGTTAAACTATTTTTAAATAACTTACAGGTGGCTGAGGAGTTGAAAAAGGAGCTTGCAAACTCTGCTTATCTTGGAAGTAACTTCACAAGTGTTGGAATACTGTATTTTTGTTGTCCCTTGGGGGTAGCTGGATTGACTACTAGGATTTTGGGACAGAAACTATTTTTAAATAATTTACTAGTGCGTAGGAGTTTGTGATAGTTAAACTATTTTTAAATAAGTTACTGTGGTTAAGGAGTTGTCATAGCAAAACCTGCAGTGTGAAACAGGAAAAGACAGTCTTTCAAGCAACAGAGACAGATGGATCTAGGTTTACGTTTGTTTGTTACAATTCTTAAGAATTTCAGTGCAGGAAGAGTTTAAAGCACAGCTGACTTATTTTGGGGCTGAAAGCTTTCAGAGCACAAACCACCAGGTCTGTTTTGGGGCTGGGGAGGTTTACCTGTGTCTGACTTGGATGTGTGGATTTTTCTCTGTTTGATTAGCAGGGTATTTTCTCTGTCAAATTGTTGGGTAGAGCATCTTGCTGACAGGAAGGCACTCATCACAGCGGTGGGTCAGAGCTTTTAGCTGATTGTTTTGTGAGGGCACAGTTTATGCCCAACCCTTCCCACCTCACCCCACCCACCCCTGGAAATAGTTCCTTTATACCTGGGGTTCTGACATCATTTCCTCAAGAGTGTCAAGAATGCAAGGTGCATATCACTGTCATATCCTCTCTAGCACACTACACTGACAATATAAGCATACACATTGTATTTTATATATATATATATATATATATATATATATATATATATATATACTTCTATATAACAAACCAATCACACACACACACAAAAACAAACAAAAAAATGTAGGGAGTAGTCAATGTAATGGCTGTGAGGCAGCAGTCTCCAGGAGTCTTCTGGAGGCTGAGATGCTGCCTTATTTGCAGACAACTCTCTGCCCCGAGGGAGGAAGTTGCCCATCTTCAGGCCACTCTGGACAGTAGTAAGGGAACCTTCTCCCAGGCCACAATGGATGGTAGGAAGGGAACCTCCACCATCCAGGGAGCACCAGAGCCACCACTACTACCTCAGAGGTTGCGAAGAAAGCACAGCAGTTGGACCACAGTGGGCTCAGGGAGGGTGAGGATGGTGGAACAGAGGCAAACACAGTCAGTTGTTCCACACCACAATCCATACACCATTCTGGGGGAGCATAGCTCCCCTATGGATGCACCCGCAGAGGAGACTAAGGAGGCTGAGGACAACTGTCACAAGGGAGGCCCACAGGAAGGAGGCAGAGGACACCACAAGGAAAGGAAGCAGCTCCTGGTGGGGGACTCAGTTATTAGGGGGATAGAACTGGGAGGAGCAGGGAAAACTGAAGTAAGGTGCCTGCCTGGTGCCATGGCTTGGAGAGACAGGAAGCGCATCCTTGGGATCACAAGAACAGCTGCACGGGAGTTCGAGCTGGACGCTATTGTCCACCTAGGATAAAATGACTTGGCTCATCATGAGATTGGAGCAGTGCAGAAGGACTTTGTGGAATTGGGAGGGGCCGCCACAAGTAGCACACACAATATCCTCTCTGAGGTGCTGCCTGTCAATGGCATGAGTGAGGCGAGTACTTTGCACCATGCAGTTTAATGAATGGTTGGAAAATAGTGTGAAGCACAGGGTTTGGCTTCACTGGGGACTGGGGTTCCACCTGGAGGGACACCAGCCTATACTGCAGGATGGTCTGCATCTGTCCAGAAGGAACAAGTCTTTGAGCAATTGGTTTAAATGCTTCATTGGTAGCTTTTAAACTAGTCAAGGGGAGGCACTGATAAGGCAGGAAAATCCAACCTCTCCTACAAAACAGGGTACTAAATGAGAAAAGACTGAGGTAGAAAGGTCAGTGGGGATGCTGCAAAGAAGGTAAAGCCATCAAAAAATGGAGAGCAATGAGTACCAATGCTCAGTAGTCTGAGTGACAAGCTTCCTGAATTAGTGGCCTTGATGGAGGAGGAACATCTGGATATCGTGGCAGTCACAGAAACATGGTACACAAAAACTATGACTGGGACGTAAACATACCAGGATACACTATCTACAGGAGGTACAGGGAGGGTAAAGAGGAGGAGGCAGCTCTTTACATAAGGGAAAGAATCAAAGCAACAGAACAAATGGAAAACAGGAAGGAGAAGAAGCTCTGTGGGTAAATTTGAGACTGGCAATGGCACGACAATCCGCAGGGGTTGTAGAGCATAGACCCTCCCTCAGGGGAGGAAATGACAAGGAAATGATAGAAAGAATACTTAGAATGGCAGAAAAGGGGATATATTGCTGATGGGTGATCTGAATATGCCAGATGTTAACTGGAGTGCAGTTGCAGCAGCCACTTCAAAGAGTGGGGTTATTCTAGATGCCCTACAGGGGCATGCTTTAGACAATAAGTATTGGAGCCCACCAGAGAGGAGCAATCTTTAGACCTGGTTCTCTCAAATGGAGATGAAGAGAGGATCACAGATGGAAGTGGCTAGCTCATCGGGAACTAGCGACCATCGAACAGTATGGTCTACAATAAACACAGCAATAGAGTCAAGCCATACAAAGGCAAAAGTACTGGACTTTAGGAGGGCTGATTTTGCCAAAATGGGTGAGTGCCTAAGGAATGTACTAGCACATTGGCAGGAAGAAGGGGTGGAAGAACAATGGGGAATAATAAAAACTGCCATCACAGAGGTAACGAGCCTTTGTGTGAAGCAAATAAACAAAACAAAACGATGTAAGAAACCACTGTGGTTCTCAAAGGAAGTGGCAGTGAAGGTTCAAGAGAAAAAGAAAGCATTCAGGAAGTACAAGGAATCACAGAAGGAGCAGCACAGAAACTGTATCAGTTAAAGCAAATGGATGCTGGGAAGGCAGTCAGAACAGCAAAGGCCCAAACCGAGGAAAAGATAGCCAACTCAGTTAAGAAGGGGGATAATACCTTTTATAGATACATCAGGGAGCGAAGGAAGACCAAGGGAGGGTTACTGAGGCTTAATAAAGGGGAAGGAGGGTGGGCAGAGGGTGACTGTGAAAAGGCAGAGATACTAAACAAATATTTTTGCTCAGTATTTACAAAGGAAGAGGGGGAGGTACCTAAAACAAACAGCAGAAACACTCTGGATACAGAAGTTGATACCAGCCCATTTACAGAAGAAAGGGTTCTGAAAGAACTCTTAAAACTGAAGGTGGACAAAGCAATGGGGCTTGATGGGATTCATCCCAGAATTCTAAAAGAACTAAGGGTAGAACTAGTGACACCACTAACTACCCTCTTTAGCAAATCATGGGAGGATGGGTGGTACCCGAGGACTGGAGGAGGGCAGATTTGATTCTCCTTCATAAAAGTGGGAGCAAGGCAGAAGCAGGAAGCTACAGACCTGTTAGTTTAACCTCAGTGGTAGGAAAAATGATGGAATCACTTCTGAAGGAAAGAATTGTCCAGTATCTAGAGGCCAGAGGGGCACAGGACCCAAGGCAGCATGGATTCACAGCGGGAAGGTCATGCCAGACAAATCTGATAGATTTCTTTGACTGGGTGACCAAAGTAGTAGATTAGAAGGGGCTGTGGACAAGGCCTACCTAGACTTTAGCAAGGCATTTGACACAGTCCCACAAAAGATTAATATACAAGTTAGCCAGCCTGGAAGTGGGTCCCAAGATGACAGCCTGTCAAAGAATTGGCTGGAGAATAGGACACAGAGGTAATAGTAAATGGAGTCCACTCTGAAGAAATGGGGGTTACTAGTGGAGTACCGCAGGGTTCAGTAACAGGACCGGTCCTCTTCAATGTCTTTATAAGCTACATTACAGAGGGACTGAAGGAAAAGTATGTCTCTTTGCAGATGACACAAAGATCTGCAACACAGTTGATGCACAAGGTGGGGTGGAAAGGATGAGAAGGGACTTGGCAAGGTTATAGGAATGGTCAAATGTATGGCAGCTTAGATTCAATGCTAAGAAGTGCAAGGTAATGCACCTGGGAAACAAAAACCCAGGGAAGAGTACACAATGGGGGTGAGATACTAACAACAACAAAAAGGAAGGGACCTGGGGGTAGTCATATCAGATGACCTAAAGGTGGGCAAGCAATGTGAGAGGGCAGCAAGGAGGGCTGGGGGGATACTGGGATGCATAGGGAGAGGCATCACCAGTAGAACAGAAAGTTATTATCCTTCTGTACAGACAGTTGGTGAGACCCCATCTGGAGTACTGCGTGCAGTTCTGGAGACCCAACTCCGCAAAGACATAGACAGGATGGAAGCTGTCCAGAGGAGGGCAACTAAAATGTGCAGGGTCTGCACTGGAAGACATATGAAGAGAGACTTAAGGAGCTAATATGTATAGCCTCGAGGAAAGGAGGGAGGGAACATGATAGAAACTTTCAAGTACCTCAAGGGAATCAACAAAGTCCAAGAGGGTAGCATCTTTCAAAAAGAGGTGTGCAAGAACAAGGGACACAATTTGAAGATAGAAGGGGGGGCTCAGAGGTAACTTAAGGAAGTATTTTTTCTCAGAGAGGGTTGTGGATGCATAAAACGGCCTTCCGGAGGAGGTTGTGGAGTCAAAAACAGTGGTGGAATTCAAGCATGCATGGGACAGTCATAAGGCAATTCTAGGGGGTGGGGGTAGGAAGACGTAGGCTGCTGGTTAACTAGGATCTGCAGCTTATCCATTAGGTAGGGAAATGGGCAGACTGGGTGGGCCAAGCAGTCCTTATCTGCCGTCAAAATCTATGTTTCTATGTTTCAGAAGGCAGACTGCCCTGCAGAGGAGTGTGGGTAAGGAATGAAGGTTTGAGGCACCCTGCAGCAAAAGGGAGTAGGAGGAACAGGGGATATGAGAGAGCAGTTAGGACAGGTAAGATGGGAAGTACCCATACCAGTATTTTGAGATGAAGAAAGCAAAGTAGGACTAGCAACATGAAGGTAGAGGGAGGATAGAAAGGGAGGAGTAGATGGAACAATGATGAGTACAAGAGGGAACTTGGTAGAAAAACAGCAGAAAGCACTGTAAAAAGTATTCAGACTTGTGGGAGATGAGGGTGGTGCCATAGACCACATCTGTGTAGTTAAAAATGTGAGAATCATTTTGGTGACCAGCTCCTGGGGGGCACAAGGACAAAAGCAGTACTTATTGTGGTACAGGGCACTGGGTTTGGGTTGGAGCTTGGTGTGGATGGTATCAATGTGGTCAGAGAAGTCCAGCATACCATCTAGCCACACATCAAGTACTACAAGGCAGGAACTACTTCAAGAGAGATGCCATCCAGCATGAAGTAGACAAAGAGGGGAGAGCCTAACCAGTTTCTGGTTGGTGCTAGAGGTCAACGACACTCTTCTTTTCAATGTTGACCTGGAGTTGTTTGGTGTGGAACCAGTGCAGGACATTGTTCGAAGTCTTGCTGGAGCAGATCATCCACAGCTGCAGCTGTGCGGCCAGAGGTGTAGACTGTCATCTGCATACATACGGATATGCCAGGTGACACAGGCAGAGAGCAGGTCATTGAGGAAAACTGAGAAGAGAACTGAGCCCAGGGACAAAGCCCTGTGGGACCCCAGCTAGGCTAGGTAGGGGAGGAGACAGGGCACCTTCTACTTGTACCAACTGCTGGTTGCCCAAGAGGTAGAAATGGAATCAGTCAACAGCAGGAGATGAGAGGCCGGCAAAGCTCAATTTGTCCAGCAGAAGTGGGTGGGACACAGAGTCAAAGGCTTTGGTCATACTGATGAAAACTGCTGAAGTGATGTGCCCCTGATCCATTCCAGTGAGGATGGGGTCAGTGATATGCAGCAAGGAGGAGACAGTGGAGTGGTGCTTCCAAAAACCAGAATGGCAGGTAGAAAGGTAGTTAGAAGAGAGGAGAAAAATCAGCAAGCCTGGAGTAGACAAGTTTCTCCTGCAGTTCTAAAACAGAATGAAGTAGGGTTATAGCCTGGATTTGCCAGGAGAGAAGGGGTCACCTCCCTCTTCATGCAGAGATAAAATCTTAGCAATCTTCTGAGATTGAGGGACACCACAGAGTGAGTTGGATAGGTTCAGAAAGTACACAGAAACACAGATTTTGATGGCAGATAAGGACCGCTTGGCCCACTCAGTCTGCCCATTTCCCTACCTATTGGATAAGCTGCAGATCCTAATTAACCAACAACCTACTTCTTCCTACCACCCCACCAGAACTGCCTTATGTCTGTCTCATGCATTCTTGAATTCCTCACTGTTTTTGACCCCACAACCTCCTAAGAAAGGATGTTCCATGCATCCACCACCCTCTCCATGAAAAAATACTTCCTCACATTGCCCCGAGCCATCCCCCCACTACCTTCAAATTGTACCCCCTTGTTCTTGCACATCTCTTTTTCTGAAAGATGCTACCCTCTTGGACTTTGTTGATTCCCTTGAGGTACTTTAAAGTTTCTATCATGTCCCCCCTAGCCCTCCTTTCCTCGAGGGTATACATATTAAGCCCCTTTAGTCTCTCTTCATATGGCTTCTGGTGCAGACCCTGCACCATTTTAGTTGCCCTGCTCTCAACTGCCTTCATCCTGTCTATGTCCTTGCAGAGATGGGGTCTCCAGAGCTACACGCAATACTCCAGATGGGGTCTCACCAACTGTCTGTACAGGGGGATAACAACTTCCTGTTTTCTACTGGTGATGCCTCTCCCTATGCATCCCAGTATCCCCCCCAAGCTCTCCTTACTGCCTTCTCACATTGCTTGCTTACCTTTAGGTCATCCGGATATGACTACTCCCAGGTTCCTTTCCATTTTTGTTGTTGTTATTACCCCCCCATTGTGTACTCTTCCATGGGTTTTTGTTTCCCAGGTGCATTACTTTGCACTTCTTTGCACTAAAACCAAGCTGCCATACTTTTGACCATTCCTCCAACCTTGCCATGTCCCTTCTCATCCTTTCCACCTGCCTTGTGTATCAACCATGTTGCAGATCTCTGTATCACCTGCAAAGAGGCATACTTTTCCTTCCAGCCCCTCCGCAGTGTCACTTATATAGACATTAAAGAGGACCGGTCCCAGTACTGAACCCTGCGGTAACCCACTAGTAACCCCCCGTTCTTCGGAGTGGACTCTGTTTACTATTACACTCTGTGTCCTGTACTCCAGCCAATGTTTTACCCAGGCCACCACCCTGGGACCAACTCCTAGGCTGACTAACTTGTTTATTAATCTTTTATGTAGGACTGTGTCAAATGCCTTGCTAAAGTCTAGACAGGCCATGTCCAAAGCCCCTTCCTGGTCTACTACTTTGGTCACCCGGTCAAAGAAATCTATTAGATTCATCTGACATGACCTTCCCACTGTGAATCAATGCTGCCTTGGGTCCTGTGCCCCGCTGGCCTCCAGGTAATCAACAATTCTTTCTTTCAGAAGTGATTACCTAATTTTCCCTATCACTGAGGTCAAACTAACAGGTCTGTAGTTTCCTGCCTCTGCCTTGCTCCCACTTTTGTGAAGGGGAATCACATCCACCCTTCTCCAGTCCTCACATACCACACCATTGTCCCATGATTTCTTAAAAAGGGTAACCAGTAGTGTCACTAGTTCTTCCCTTAGTTCTTTTAGAATTCTGGGGTGAATCCCATCAGGCCTCATTGCTTTGTCCACCTTCAGTTTTGGGAGTTCTTTCAGAACCCTTTCTTCTGTGAATGGACTGGTATCGACCCCCCTATCCAGAGTGCTTCTATTGACTGGTTTAGGTACCTCCCTCTCCTCTTCTTTTGTGACTACTAAGCAGAAGTATCCGTTCAGTATCCTGCTTTTTCATTATCACCCTCTGCCCACCCTTTCCCCTTTATTAAGCCTCACTATCCCTCCCTCCCTTAGTCTTTCTTTACTCCCTAATGTACCTATAAGACTTTATCCCCCTTCTTAACTGAGTTGGCTGTATTTTCCTCGCTTTGGGCCTTTGCTCTTCTGACTGTCTTCCCTACTTCCTTCTGCTTTAACCGGTACAGTTCTCTGTCCTGCTCCTTCAGTGTTTCCTTATACTTTCTGAATGCTATCTTTTTCTCCCTAATCTTCCCTGCCACCTCTTTTAAGAACCATAGTGTTTTTTTCCTTCATTTTACTTTGTTTATTTGCTTCACACAAATGCTTGCTGCCTCTGTGATTGCAGTTCTGATTTTTCCCCATTGTTCCTCCACCCCTCCTTACTACCCATTTGCTAGTGCTTTTCTGAGGCACTCTTCCATTTTTTCCAAGTCAGCCCTCCTAAAGTCTGGTACCCTCGCTTTTGTATGGCTTAACTCTATGGCTGTATTTATCATGAACCACACTGTTTGGTGGTTGCTTGTTCCCAGGTGGCTACCCACTTCTAAATCTGAGATCCTCTCTCTATCCCCATTTGAGAGTGCCAGGTCTAAGACTGCTCACTCCCGAGTGGGTTCCAACACTAGCTGTCTGAGGCATGCCCCCCGTAGGGCATCAAGAATAACTCTGCTCTTGGATGTGGCTGCAGCAAAGGTGCTCCAGTTAATATCTGGCATATTCAGGTCCCCCATCAACAACAGCTCCCCTTCTGCTGCCATTCTAAGGATGCCTTCTATAATTTCCTTGTCCATTTCCTCTTCCTGAGACAAGGGTCTGTATACAACCCTCGGGCAGATTGTGGTGCCATTTCCTGTCTCCAGGGTGACCCACAGTGCCTCCTCTCCTCCCTGTTTACCCTTTAGAAACATAGAAACATAGACTTTGATGGCAGATAAAGACCGCTTGGCCCACCCAGTCTGCCCATTTCCCTACCTATTAGAAAACTGCAGATCCTAGTTTACCAACAGCCTACTTCTTCCTATCCCCCACCAGAATTGCCTTATCTCTGTCCCATGCATTCTTCAGTTTTCCCATTGTTTTTGACCCCACGACCTCCCCAGGAAGGACGTTCCATGCGTCCACCACCCTCTCCATGAAAAAATACTTCCTCACATTACCCTTGAGCCATCCACCCTCTATCTTCAAATTGTGCCCCCTTGTTCTTGCACATCTCTTTTTCTGAAAGATGCTACCCTCTGGACTTCATTGATTCCCCTGAGTTACTTGAAACTTTCTATCATGTCCCCCCTCGTCATCCTTTCCTCGAAGGTATACATATTAAGCTCCTTTAGTCTCTCTTCATATGGCTTCTGGTGCAGACCCTGCATCATTTTAGTTGCCCTCCTCTGGACTGCCTCCATTCTGTCTATGTCCTTGCGGAGATGGGGTCTCCAGAACTGCACGTAGTACTCCAGATGGGGTCTCACCAACTGTCTATACAAAGGGATAACAACTTCCTGCTTTTTACTGGTGATACCTCTTCCTATACATCCCAGTATCCTCCCAGACCTCCTTACTGCCTTCTCACATTGCTTGCTTACCTTTAGGTCATCTAATATGACTAACCCCAGGTCCCTTTCCATTTTTGTTGTTGTTATTACCTCCGCCCCATTGTGTACTCTTCCCATGGATTTTTGTTTCCCAGGTGCATTACTTTGCACTTCTTTGCATTGAATCTAAGCTGCCATACTTTTGACCATTACTCCAACCTTGCTATGTCCCTTCTCATCCTTTCCACCCCCCTTTGTGTATCAACCCTGTTGCAGATCTTTGTGTCGACTACAAAGAGGCATACTTTTCCTTTCAGTCATTCCGCAATGTCAATTATAAAGACATTAAAAAGAATTGGACTCAGTAATGAATCCTGCGGTAACCCACTAGTAACCTCCCATTCTTCGAAGTGGACTCTGTTTATTATTACACTCTGTGTCCTGTTGTCCAGCCAATTTTTTACCCAGGCTACCACCCTGGGACCCATTCCCAGGCTGGCTAATTTATTAATCTTTTGAGTGGGAATGTGTCAAATGCCTTGCTAAAGTCTAGGCAGGCAATGTCCACAGCCCCTCCCTGGTCTACTACTTTGGTCACCCAGTCAAAGAAATCCATTAGATTCGTCTGACATGACCTTCCCACTGTGAATCCATGCTGCCTTGGGTTCTGTGCCCCACTGGCCTCTAGGTACTCAACAATTCTTTCTTTCAGAAGTGATTCCATCATTTTAGCTACCATTGGGGTCAAACTAACAGGTCTGTAGTTTCCTGCCTCTGCTTTGCTCCCAGTTTTGTGAAGAGGAATCACATTCACCCCCCTCCAGTTCTTAGGTACCACATCATCCTCCCATGATTTGTTAAAAAGGATAGTCAGTGGCGTCACTAGTTCTCCCTTTAGTTCTTTTAGAATTCTGGGGTGACTCCCATCGGGCCCATTGCTTTGTCCGCCTTCAGTTTTAGGAATTCTTTCAGAACCCTTTCTTCTGTGAATGGACTGTGTTACAGTGTGGGTTCTACAGATGGACACAATGAGACAGAAAGTAAGGTGCAACCCACTTTTGCTTTTGGGATGTTTATTTCTTCATAAAACACTTTTCTAAGCACCATAAACAAAATAACATAAAGAAAATAAGCTCTTCAAATAAACAATGAAAACTAGTAGATTCTGTAGCTTAGAACCTCTCTCTCTCCTCAGGTCAGGAGAAACTGACCCTGTCTGTCTGGCGCCTGCTCAGGTAGTGCTTAAGTACACTGTACAAGTGGGATCAAAAAGGAGTCCAGAAAGCAGTCAGGATGTGAAGAAACCAAAATAAATTTGTTCCTTTAAGCAGGCAAACATAAACGGACTTAGTACGGAAAAATAAATAAAAATACATAAACTACAATATTTCAGCAGTTTTCATCTCCACAGGAACCATACCTAGAAGGCAGCTAGGCATCTGGCAGGAACTCCTTCCAGCCACACTCTGATCTGTTCACTTGAAATCCTCTCTTTTATACAGAAGGAGGGTCACATGACAGGGCTAACTCCTCCCTAACAGAACTTTAACTTGTTTATACAGCTTTAAGTATAATTACAAAACTGAAATAAACATTCTTTAGTTAGATGAATCATAATCAGCTTTAAAGCAAACATAAAAAAACCTTTATATCTTTTATTTACAATATTTCTGTGTATCCCAGGCTCCTCCCAACAGCATTCATTATAAAAAGGGGAAAAAGGGGTCCGGCCGGCTCTATAACAAACATGGAATGCTGAGGGAAGGGGTCTGGAAGCCTGTTACACACATACCTACAGAAAGTAAGTTTTATCCTTTACTTTTAATCTCAATAGAGACATTATATGCACCAAACAACTCAGCAGTACAAGACTGTATTTCAGTGCTGCAGCAACTAAACTGAAGTAATGTGGGTTTAGAAGCTATACTGGCTTAAATCTCTACTTACAGGCTTGTCTAAGCAGCTGGGCATAATGGCTACATTTTGAAAACAACAGGACACTGCTTTAAACTGAACTACACAAATAGGGCTTGTAGCAGCAGTAATTTTACTTGTAGCCCTCAAAGTAACGAACCATGGGTGTTCTTCTTTCTAAAAATGCTAGCGCTAGCCAGGGAAAGCAAGAACTGCTTGTTTTTCATTATTTTGACAAAAGTAGCATTTTGATGCCATTTCGGAGTCTGCGCACAATCGCTCTGATCGCACAATCGTACTGTCACATTTGTGCAGCACTAATGTCCTGCGATTGTGCAGCTTTACTGAAAAAATGGCTTTTCTGAGAACCAAACACGTCTGTGCCGCGATCGCACAGTTGCAGGATCGCCGCGATCGCACAGTCAGACATTCGCACAGTCGTGCAGCACAAATGTGCGCACAATCGTGCAGCTTTACTTTTTTTTTTTTTATAATCTTCTTTATAAATTTTTCAAAACTTAAACAGACACACATATACCTGGCTGAGCCAGGGTACACAGTCCCAAACTGACTGTGAGAACTATATACAAAACACCTATATACATACACAGCACAGGGAACCACCCTCCAACGTGTTCTTATACACGTACAGCGCTTGTATCTCGGAGTAACAGGGTCCATAAATAAATTTGATCAAGGGAAAATAACCCCTATAACCCAACTCCTGTTTCTCCCATGAGAGCATCAAATCATAAACTCTTTCTTGAATGCAATCCCTCTAGGTTTTACTATATTCCCACAACACACGTAGAAGATCCCCTGTTCCAGACTCACATCTAAAGCACAGGTCTGTCTGTCTGAGGTGTCTATCACATAGTTTTACAGGGGTAAAATACATATTAGAGACAATAAAATATTGCATACTCTTATATTTGGGTATAGATATATACTTGTTACTCTTCCATATATTGTCCCAATTCAGATTCCCAGGGGCCATCGTCCTGACCCAATATGCCACTTTTACAGGAGAGTTCGGACTAAAATAATCCAAAAGCACTTTATATACTTGTGACAAAGTTTTAGATAATGGATCAACATCCTTTAATTTATCCCAGGTAAAGGAATTATCCGTAGAATCCCCAATCCTTTTCCCCACCCCTTCTAACATGCGTATGATTTGCAGCCTTCTAAAAAATGATATTCCTTCACACCCAGCTGGGAGGACCACTCTATTACCCTGGATCACATCCCTTATCGTCATACTTATTAACTGCACAGCCCACCTTTTAGTAATTACTTGATCCCCAATTAGTAAGTTAGGATTGCCCAAGACAGGCTGGTCTCTAGCCTTCATTCGATTCTTTCTCTGGACTGGAGTAAGGAATGACCACCAGGCTCCTGCCGATTTCACAATTCGATTCCAGGATATCTTTTTAGGGCCCCTTTCTATGTTAGCAAATAGAAATGCCTCCGACGAGAGTCCAGGTCCTTCAACATTTGCCTCTCAATTTGTAACCAAGTTGGTACATAGGACTCCCCTTCTAAACTTCTACTCCACCGAATCATAAGCCCCAACTGTCCCTCCACATAATATAAATGGAGATAAGGCAATTTAATCCCTCCCATCGCATATGGCAGACACAAAATACTATGCTTTTTCCTAGGAGGTTTAGCGTTCCATAAAAATTCCGATAGGAGCTTCCTACTTCTATTAAACCAAGTTGCAGGAATGCAATATGGGGCTAAGTATACTGGATACAGTAACCTGGTCAATAAATTCATCTTGATGAGACCCAGTCTAGATGTAAAATTCAAGGGGAGCTTGTTTCATCTTAATATATCCCCCCAATCGCTGACAGTACCCCCTCCATATTTAATGCAGCACCCTCTTCAATACTAGATGTAATCCAAACGCCCAAATATTTCAGCTTATCCACCTTCCATTGTATCTGTAGTGGTGCAAAATCTGCTCTACATACATAGGGTGTCAAAGGCAAAATCTGGGTCTTAGTCAAATTTAGTTTATAATTCGCAACTTTAGAGTATTTCTCTATTAAATCTATTATTCTTTTAAAACTTGTTGCCGGGTCCTGTAAGTGGAGAAGTATATCGTCAGCAAAAACTGAAAATTTTAGCTCCCTCCCTGCAATTTTAATCCCCTTTATTTGTGCATCAATATTAATAGCTTTCAGCAGAGGTTCCAAATATATGTTAAATAAAATCGTCGAGAGCGGGTATCCTTGACGGGTCCCATTTTCTAGATGAATCTCTCGAGAAACATAACCATTGCACAATACTCTAGCAGTTGGAGCTGCATATAGATTTTTGATACCTCTAATCAGGCCCTCTGGAAAACTCATCTTTTCCACTGTAGCAAAAAGAAAGGGATGGGAGACCCTGTCAAAGGCCTTTTCCGCATCTAAAGATATCAAAGCTAGGGGTAGTTGAGAGTTTGGCACATAGCTAAGTATATGCTGTAGTTTCCTAAGGGCAACGTGTGTGCCCCTCCCTGGCATAAAGCCCACTTGTTCATGACTAATTAAAGCTGGGGAAATACTCAATATTCTATTAGCTAAGATTCTAGTAAGAATTTTAATATTTTGATTCATCAGAGCTATAGGTCTATAATTCCCGGTATATCTCTAGGCTTATCTGGTTTGGGAACAAGTGTGATATATGCCTGGTACAGTGGAGCATGACACACCCCTTCTCGCATTATGGTATTAAAAAATTCTTGGAGTATAGGAAGTATCATCTGTATATGCACCTGATAAAACTTAGCCGTAAGACCATCTGGCCCGGGGTTTTACCATGGGGCAAAGATCTGACCACCTCCATTATCTCCGATGCCTTTATGGGGGCTGCTAACTTGCTAGCCTGTGAGGGGTCTAAGACTGGAAGCGGCACTCCCTCCAGAAATGTTCTAATTTCCTCACTAGCAACATCCTTTGCTTGATAGATTTCTTTAAAATAGGACTCAAAAGCGTTCGCCACTTCCTGGGGGTCTGTTACATGTTGTCCGGCATATTGTATAAAAGTAACTGTTCTATTAGCTTCCCATTCCTTAACCCTAGCTGCTAAAAAAACGCCCAGGTATATCTCCCTGTATTAAATATTTAGCCTTAGTCTTTTCCAACCAAAATTCCACTTTCCCTTTCAAAATATCCGCCATTTCCCCTCTCAAATTCTTAAGTTCTGCATCAATTTCCCCAGAGGACCCTTCCAATGGAGACAACGATTCGATTGCCCCCATAATGAATTCCTCCTTTGCCTTTCGCAGTCTATTTCTTTGCGCTGCCAGGCCCTGTGCTACCCCTGCATACAGCACCTTACAAGTTGGCACGACCGTGCAGCTTTACTGAAAAATGGCTTTTCTGAGAACCAAACCGGGTTTCTGAGTGGCACGGGACTTAAAATACTGCAGGAAAAGAAAGAAAAAGCTAGCAATAGTAAGACTACACATAGGAGGCCACCCTATGGTAGGGGAAACAAAGAATAAAGGAGGTAACAGGGAAAGTACAGACAGAGAGAAAAGGAGTTACTGTTGCAACAGATTTTGAAGGATATTTATAGTCCCAGTAACCAAATGAAATCTCCGCCTATAAATCCAATACTACTCTAGGATTCTAAACGCTATCCAGGAGTATAGAAACATTAAAAGGGGGGAGTTCAGACCCTATTACAGTCCTCCCCACTCAAGAGAAAACCACAGGTTTTCTAAGCAAAATATTGCTTAACAGGAATCCTTACTACCAGAGACAGGAAGTGTAGATCTCTCTACGAGAGAGATGGAGCTTCAGCCCACCCACTCTCAAAGCTCCACCTCAGGGTCCCTTACAAACTAGAATTTATTAAACATCGGAGAAGACAAAATATGCCCTCTAATCTATAAGCATACAAATACCCCAAGGTCTACTCCTGTCCCTGTCATTATATCTGCCCCAAATCAGGACATATAATCCGCATTACTGTTAGCTGTCCCTGCTCTGTGTTTCACGGTAAATTTGTATGGTTGTAGTGTTAGGTACCACCGGATAACTCTTGGGTTACTGTCTTTCATGTTATGTATCCAGCATAAAGGATTGTGATCAGTCCATACTTCAAACTGATGTCCCCATAAGTAAAATCATACAGACTATCGCCCACTTCAAGGCCAAGCATTCTTTTTCTATTGTTGAGTATTTAGTCTCTCTGGCATGAAGTTTCCTGCTGATAAAAAGTAGAGGGTGTTCCTCTCCATCCTGAATTTGGGATAACACTGCTCCTATACCCACATTGGAAGCATCCGTCTGAACAATAAATGGTATATCGAAATTAGGACTTTTTAACACAGGAGATGAACACAGTGCAGCTTTTATAGCAAGAAAAGATTCTTCACATTCAGGGGTCCAGATAACTTTAGAGAGTTTATTCTTTTTTGTCAGTTCAATCAAAGGATTGGCTAGGGTAGCAAACTGGGGCACAAAGTGTCTATAATACCCTGCAAGTCCTAAAAAAGAATGCACATGTTTTTTAGTGGTAGGGTGGGGACTCTTTGCTACTGCATCTAGCTTTCCTACCTCTGGTTTTACCTGACCATTTCCAACCAAAAAACATAAGTATCTTGCTTCCTTCATAGCAAGGGAGCATTTTGCTGGGTTGATAGTAAGACCAGCTTGTGAAATAGTATCCAGTACCTGTGTTAGATGTTTTATATGTTCTGTCCAAGAAGGGCTATAAATAATAACATCATCTAGATAGGCTGCACTATAGCCCAAATGCGGTAGTAACAACTTGTCCATTAGTCTTTGAATGTTGCGGGGGCACCATGAAGTCCAAAAGGCATCATGGTAAACTGAAATGATCCTAGTGGGGTACAAAAAGCAGTTTTCTCTTTGGCTGTTTCCTCTAATGGGATCTGCCAATAACCTTTGGTCAGATTGAGTGTGCTGACATACTGGGCTTGTCCAAGCTGATCTATTGTGTCATTCACTCGGGGCATGGGGTACCCGTCAAACTTGGAGATGACGTTTAGTTTACGGAAGTCTAGACAAATACGCACTCCGCCCTCCTTTTTGGGAACTACTGTATAACCATTGGGAACCCCCATTCACTATTTGCCTCTTCTATGACTCCCATTTCTTTCATTTTTTCTATCTCCCTTGTAACTCCAGTTTTTACCTTCTCAGGGATTCGATAAGGCTTCACCCTAATGGGAGCAGTTTGGGGAACCTGGATCTTATGAGTTATAGCGGATGTTTTCCCAGTTTTATTTGTAAATACACATAGAAACTGACTTATTACTCGAGCTAGGTCCTGTTTTTGGTCTTTTGTTAACAATGGATTTATCACCAATTCAGTAAGTGTATGATCACCTTCTAAGTGAGAGTATGCTACATCTAACTCATCGTCAGAGGTAGTAGGACACACATACATAGCACTACTGGGATGTTCATTCCATTTCCTTAATAAATTAGCATGATAAATCTGTAACTTATTTCTTCTGTCTGGTATTTCTACCAGATAGGTAACAGGACCAGTTCGTTTTTGAATGACGTAAGGACCTTGCCATTTCATGGTCAGCTTATTGTCAGTAGATGGTAATAAAAGTAACACACAATCTCCAACATTAAATTGTTTGTCACTAACCCCTGTGTCATACTGTTCTTTTTGGTAAACTTGTTTTGCTAGATTGTGTTTATGGGCTAACTGGGAATACCGGGCTACCATTTCTCGCAGCTGAGTGACATATTCAAGGGTAGCTGGATTTTTCCATACAGTGGTATCCTCCCACTGTTCTTTCACCACATCTAAGAGGCCTCTAGGATTTTATCATAAAGTATCTCAAATGGTTAGAATCCAGTTGATGCCTGAGGGACCTCCTGATAGGCAAAAAGAAGCAATGGTAGATATAAGTCCCATTGTTTTCCTTCATCATTTACAAACTTTTGAATCATCTTTTTCAAGGTTTCATTAAAGCGTTTGACCGAGCCATCAGTTTGTGGATGATAAGGTGAGGTGTACACAGCTTCCACCCCCAGGGCCTGGTACAGACGCTTTAACAAAGCAGAGCAAACATTAGTTCCTCTGTCTGTGAGTATATTCTTTGGAACGCCTACCCTCCCAAATACTTTCAGCAATTCCTCTGCTATTTTATCAGTAGTTACAGTACGTAAAGGAATAGCTTCTGGGTATTTGGTAGCGTAATCACAAATGATTAGAGCAAACCTATTTCCTTTGGAACTTTTGGGGAGGGGTCCTATAATATCCATTGCTATACGTTCAAAGGGTGCTGTAACTAATGGTAATGGTTGCAGGGGAACTTTATCCTTTTTTGTCACTGAGGCTACCTTTTGACACTCATTGCAACTCTTACAGTACTCAGCCACTTGCATATGAATTCCTGGCCAAAAGTATCTGTACAGGAGTCTCTGCAATATTCTGTCCCTTCCTGCATGACCCCCACAAGGAACATCATGGGCCAAAAATATAAGCTGCTCTCTATATTTCTGTGGGACCACTAATTGATCCACTTGTTCTCCTGTTTTTGGATTTACACACACCCTGTATAGTTTTTCCTGATGGGTTCTATACATAGGAGGTGTACCTTCTTTCCCTTCCGGAACAACCTGTGAATATAAAGGTGTTAGTGTTTCATCATTTTTTTGGTCAGTTGCAAATGACTGTATATCTTTAGCATTATGTAACAGTTCATCAGTACATAAGTCTTTTGTCTTAGTCCAAGACCATTTTTCCAGTCTCTTTTGCTTCTTGGATTTCCTGGATTTACCCGGGGGTTCAAGCACAGTCTCTTCAAAGGGAAAAAGATCCACATCTAACTGTTCTTGTTGGGCCCGAGCCCGTGTTGAAACTGCACAAATGGTGGAGGCATGTGACAATAACTTGTTAAACTCAAGGAAATCATGTCCCAGAATTATCGGTACAAGCAGTCGAGGTACCACACCCACTCTCATCTTTTGTTCTAAGTCATGAGCTATGATGGTAGCTTCTTACAAATGATATACATGGTTGTCTCCGTGTACACAAGTCACTGTTGTCTGTCCCAAATTTATACTCTGAAGAATCCCCCTCATCACTTCAGTGTGTACTAGGGTTTGTTTACTCCCAGAGTCAATTGGGGCCGGTACTTCCTTTCCTGCTATGCTGATGGTCACAGTATACTGTCCCCAATTCATTAAGGCCAAATGAGAAGAGCCAGTTTTCTTTTTGGGACAAAATCAGGCAGTATGTCCTTTTGTTTGACATTCCCAACAAATTATGTCAGGGTTGTAAGGATGAGGCACATGTTTTTCATTTACACTAGGACTGGTAGTAGTAGAATGTCTTGCCATTGAGCTGGTGGTGGAGGAAGGCCCATGAAATCCCTTCTGATGTTGGTGACGTGCTGTTATAAAATCCTCTGCTAGGCTGATAGCTTTTTCTGCATTTTCTGGCCTGTACTCTCGAACCCAGATTTGGACCTCATAAGGTAGTATTTTAATAAATTGTTCAAGTACTATTACTTCTATTACTTGAATTATGGTTCGTGATGTGGGTTGGAGCCACTTCATGCAGAGGTCTTGCAGTTGAATGTAAGCTTCTTGGGGGGAATCAGCAGCGTGATACCTGAATGTCTGGAACCATTGCCTGTATCTTTTTGCACTGATGTCGTATCTTTTCAGAATTACTTGTTTCACATGGTCATAATTAGTAGCATTCTGGGTCTCCACATGGCTGTAGGCTAGCTGTGCCTTACCAGTGAGGTATGGAGTCAATTGTATCACCCATTGGTCTCTGGGCCACCCACAGGCAGTTGCCACCCTTTCAAAAGTGGTGATACAGGCTTCAATATCATCACTGTCCATCGATTTCAAAAGTTTAATGTCCCTTGGTCCTCCACTAGTTGGGATGGGTCTGACCATCCCTATGGCTTGTATGGCTTTAAGGGTTTCCGGCCATCTTGCCTCATACTGAAGCCTGTCTCCTTCTCTCTGTCTTTCCAGGTTTAGTTGTTTTAAACACAACCTTCGGAGAAGGTCCTGCATCTCATTAGGAGGTGTATCTTCTTTTTCTTCTTCTTCCATCACATAGGTCTCACCTCCTCCTGTAGCACCTTTTTCTTCCTCTGTGGAACTAGTGTCCTTAGCTCTGGAGGCACCCTCTGTTTTCAAATGTCTCACAGTCTCTTTCCGTCTAACATCACCCAAGCCGGTAGACAATGGAAGCTGAAACTTCTCAACCATAGTCTGTGTCCATGCACCTTCAGGCACAGGTGCGTCTGTCAACCCCTGCTTCTTAGGTTCTTCCATGCTTGATACTGGACAGCTTCCACTCGGAGGTTGGCTCACCTTCCTTTAATCCCACTGCTGACACCAAATGAACATGTGGGTTCAAAAAGGAGTCCAGAAAGCAGTCAGGATGTGAAGAAACCAAAATAAATTTATTCCTTTAAGCAGGTAAACATAAACGGACTTAGTACGGAAAAATAAATAAAAATACATAAACTATAATATTTCAGCAGTTTTCATCTCCACAGGAACCATACCTAGAAGGCAGCTAGGCATCTGGCAGGAACTCCTTCCAGCCACACTCTGATCTGTTCACTTGAAATCCTCTCTTTTATACAGGAGGAGGGTCACATGACAGAGCTAACTCCTCCCTAACAGAACTTTAACTTGTTTATACAGCTTTAAATATAATTACAAAACGTGCCCACCTGTGCAGCCCGGACCCGTTTCTTTATCACCTTGCAAGGTGCTTCACCTTAGAGCAGTTTCGGCATGTTGGTCAATGGCGCCGTTATAGGAGAAATTTTACTTTGTGGACAAAGCTCAAAGCTGAGTCGAGATACAATACTCGATAATAATTACAGAAATCAAAACCACAAGGTATGTTTTATTCATAATTCTATAATACAAAGACCGTAATGAAAGTTTTTTTCTCAAAAATTAGTGACCAAAGTGATTGTTTGAATAATCAACAGGTAGAAGATACAGTAACAATAACCTGGACTAATAAGAATTAAGTTGAATATCAGGACTTCTGTTAAAAAGTAATTATGAATTAAATAATTCATTTGAGGTACTGCTAATATGCATACGATTATATTAAAGTTTTATTTCTTTCATAGAACATTTAATGGTTCTCCGTTGATACGGCTAAAAGAGACTTTACTCCCGCTGCCCATGACAGACGCTGCTGTTATTTTTATGATTCAGCTGGTTTAAATACACAGGTTAGTTCCACCTGTATTTGGATCTGGATTTGGTTTTTGTTTTTGTTAAAAAACAGCTTTGTTAAAAAACAGTTTGTCAACATAAAATGTTGTTTGAGCCTGGTATATAAATACAGATATGAAAGATAAATAATATGAATGTATTTTTCACTTGAGATAATGCTCCAATATCTGATGAAAGAACACTAGTTCTGAAACGTTACGTGATATGGTGTGGAGCATCTAAAAAATAAAAGAATTTGTGCAAAGAAGTATTACACATTGTTTTTTGGTTGAGAAGGTGATTTCTGAGTTTGACTACATTTCTGATCCGACATTCGCCTTCTCCCATTTTTTTGAAGTATGGCTCTTAAAGAAAACTTTTCCTGAAAAAATAAAAAGGAACCCTGGGAGATTATATGGTTGATGAGCTTAATATTCAAAGGTCCCATAAAAAATTTGTTCTGCCAGTCTTTTTTTCTCTTTGTTTCATTATTTTCCCCTTCCAAGTTTTACCTGAGGACTCAAACAGTTCTTCTGTAAATGGAAACAGCTTCTCCAGTTCGTCTTGGTGTTTTGTCTGTGACCGAGTTGTCACTGCAACCACAGGAGAAAAATCATGTTTTACCAACAGTGCAGAAAAGTCAGGATGATCCTGTCCAATGATTATGGGGACTGGTAAATGGGGAACAATCCCAACAGATAACTCCTGTGTTTGTCCATTTATAGTCAAATCCAGAGAAGTGGTAGAATAAAAATGAGTGTCCCCATGTATGCAAGTAACCATTGTCCCTCCTCCTGTTCTTTCTAGGCCCTCTACCAGGTTGGCTCGAACCAGTGTCTGATGGCTTCCAGACTCTAAGAGGCCTAGTACATTATGGGGTCCCATTTTTACTGTGGCTATATAAGGTGCCCAGTTGGCTAATGCCAAATGTCCAAAGTCTCTTTTCACTGATGGACAGTTCCTCATTATATGCCCCTTCTTCTGGCAACCATGGCAAACTATTTTTTGATAAAGGTACTCTCTCCCTCCTTTCTCTCTTAACCTCAGAATTGATTTTAAAGTTGTTATTAGAAAAGGTAGTTCTTACTAGGCTAGTGGAAGGAGTGGATGTAGGTCCTCCTGGGTTTCTCCCCCTTGTAGCTCTTGCAGCCATGAAGTCTTCTGCCAGGGCAATAATTTTCTCCGCTCCTTCAGGCTTATGTTACCGAACCCACAATTGCACATCCTGCGGTAATATTTTGATCAACTGCTCAATCGTGATGGCCTCCATAATCTGGTGAACTGTTTTGCTACCTGGCTGCAACCATATATTGCTCAAGTCCTTCAGACAGGCATAGACTTCCCTCTGGGCATCAGTGGACTGCATTTTCAGAAAATGAAAACGTTGCTGGTAGGTCTCTATATTTATATCGTATCTTCTCAGTATCTCCTTCTTTACATTATCACAGTTGTCTGCAACCTGTATATCCAAACGACTATACACGACCTGTGCTCTTCCTGTTAACTGAGGGGGGGGTAAGATGTACCAACCATTGTTCTTTTGGCCACCCACATGTTTGTGCCACCCTCTCAAACAATGTGAGGTATGCTTCAATATCATCTGTATCCTGTAGCCTCACCAGTTTAATATCCCTTGGGCCCTGTGGTCGTTCAGTATGCTCTGTCTGAATGGCCTGCAGCACCCGCATGGTGTCTGCCCACTTGGCATCCTGTCTCCTTCAGTCAATCTCCCTCTCCCAATCCAACTGAACTTGCCTAACGCATAACCATTTTTGTAGTTCACCAACATCTTCCACCGGAGCGTGCTCAAGGTAGGAGGAATCTCCTTCTTTCTCCAGGCCTTCAGTTTCCAGGGGTTGGTCCGTGGGTATCTCTTCCCCATGCTCGCTGTACTCCTCCTCTGTTCTCTCAGATGGCTGCCTCTTGACCTTCAGGTGTGTATCGGGCAAACTGGTCAGCAGCTGAGCCCCTGTCTGGGCCGCCATATGTCTTGTGAGGGTGCCTTGAGCCAGGCCACCCTCCGCCCTGTCCACCTCGGGTACCAGGAAGTACCCGCCACAACATCTCCCTTCCCTGGCAAGATGTAGCAGGCAGTAGAAATCCCAGTTCTCACACCACTTGTTACGAAGTGGGTTCTACAGATGGACACAATGAGACAGAAAGTAAGGTGCAACCCACTTTTGCTTTGTGGGATGTTTATTTCTTCATAAACAGTTTTCTAAGCACCATAAACAAAATAACAAAGAAAATAAGTTCTTCAAATAAACAATGAAAACACGTAGATTCTGTAGCTTAGAACCTCTCCCTCTCTCCTCTAGTCAGGAGAAACTGACCCTATCTGTCTGGTGCCTGCTCAGGTAGTGCTTAAGTACCTGCCTACCTGAGTCAGGTGACTTAGCATCATCACTATGAAAACATTTCTTTATAGCCTTTAAAACAATTTTATGAACATCCAACAAAGTAATGCATGACAAGCACAAACTGTATTTTGTTCAAAGAGTAGTAAATAACCATTGCTAAAGACTTTGTATTTACCAGAATGTTCCTCTGACAATGACTGACAGGCAGGTGCTATAAGAATAGGCCAAAAGGGACCGCTATCTCCCTATAGTAGCCCTCAGTACACTGTGAGGCTTCCCATGGAATAGAACTCTTATGGCTGCAAGGGGCTCCAACCCCAACTAAACAGAGCCATATAAGGTATTGTTATGCCTCTTTGTGTAATGTTTCTAAGGGCCAGTCCTGCTTGTCTGCCTAGGCAGGAAAACTAACAAACAAACTAAGTTTGCAGGACTACTCTCTGAACACAGCCTCTTTCATTATGTGCTAGCACTATAATTTCATAAGAAATGCAAGGGGATAAATGTTCTTAGAGGCTTCTCTAATAAAAAAAAAAAAGGTTTTCAGAGCTGCAGAGCTGCAAAGCTGCAAGAAAACAGAGTCCCAGAACTGTAGAGCTGCTAGGAAGCAGGGCTCTCTCTTTTACCACAGCGGGGGGGGGGGGGATGAGGAAACCAACCTCATTACAAATAACTCTAGGCATGATAAACATAACAATGGATTTATACGTAAGGTACTTAATATTTCATAAGCCTTCTTTCTTTTATCAGGCAAGGACAGCACAGGATACAAAAAGAAAAGGGGTAAAGGGGGTGCTGCTTGCAGACGTCTCATTATTAAGGCAGCTAGTCTGCCAAACTACTGTATCCATTTTTAAATAAGGACCCAGAGGAATACAGTGGAAACTCAAAGAGGGAATAAGAAATGGGGAGGGTGGATTGTAAGGAGGTGGCTTGCCTCCATACAGAAAGACGGGGATAGCCATAGGAGAGAGAAATATAGTGGTTGCAACCAAGGAGAGAAAGTAAATGGGTCCATAACTAAAGTGGCAGGGACTGACCCTGTTACAGACTGGTATCGACCCCCTATCCAGAATGCTTCTACTGATTGGATTAGGTACCTCCCCCTCCTTTTCTTTTGTGAATACTGTGCAGAAGTGTTTGTTCAGTATCCCTGCTTTTCATTGTCACCCTCTGCCCACCCACCTCTCCTTTATTAAGCCTCACTATCCCTCCCCGGCTTTTGTTCTAATGTACCTGCAAAGGTTTTATCCCCCTTCTTAACTGAGTTGGCTAACTTTTCCTCAGTTTGGGTCTTTGCTATTCTGACTGCCTTCCCCACTTCCTACTGCTTTAACTGGTACAGTTCTCTGTCCTGCTCCTTCTGCGTTTCCTTATACTTCCTGAATGCTATCTTTTCTCCCTAACCTTCTTCACTACCTCTTTTGAGAACCATTGTGGTTTTTTTTTCCTTCATTTTGATTGGTTTATTTGCTTCACACAAAGACTTGTTGCCTCTATGATGGCAGTTTTGATGATTCCCCATTGTTCCTCCACCCCTACTTCTTGAACGTTTGCTAGTGCTTTTCTGAGTTCCATTGCTTTGATCCCTTCCATTACATAGAGAGCTACTCCTCCTTCTATTTTACCCTCCCTGTCCCTCCTGTAGATTGTGCACCCTGGTATGTTGACATCCCAGTCATGGTTCTCTGTGTACCATGTTCCTGTGACTGTCAAGATATCCAGGTGTCCCTCTTCCATCAAGGCCACTAGTTCAGGGAGTTTGTTACCCAGACTATGTGCATTGGTACTCATCTCCCTCCATTCTTTGATAGCCTTACCCCTTTTAGCCCCTTCCCTGTCCTTACTGTCTTTGCCTTTTTCTCCACTGACTCCTGTCCTGTTCCCTATCGACTTCTCTATCTTAAGTGTTTACCTCACTAACTACCCTGTTTTGTTGGGGGGGGCTGGGATTTCCATGCTTCTTCTCAGTGCCTCCCTCCTGGGCTAGTTTAAATGCTTGCCAATGAAGCATTTAAACCTATCACTTAGGATCCTGGTTCCCCTCCCGGACAGACGCAGACCACCAGGCCAGTATAGGCCTACATCCCTCCAGGTGGACTCCCAGTCCCCAATAAAGCCAAGCCCCGAGCTCCGCACCAGTTTTCCAACCACTCATTGAATCCCATGGTATGGGGTACACTAGCCTCACCCATGCCATAGACAGGCAGCACCTCCGAGAAGGTTACCATGCATGCTACTTGTCTAAGACCCCTCCCCAATTCTACAAACTCCTCCTACAGTGCTCTGATCCCATTTCAAGCAAGGTCATTTGTCCCTAGGTGAACAGTGACATCCAGCTCCCTCTCCCATGTCACTGCTCCCGCAATCCTGAGGACTCGCTTCCTGTCTCTCCCAGTCATGGCACTGAGCAGGCACCTTACCTCCCTCTCTCACCCAGTTCTACCCTCTTAATGACCGAGTCCCCCACCTGGACTTGTTTCCTTCCCCTGTGGGGTCTTGTGCCACCCTCCTCCGGGTCTGCTTTGTGGAGGTTCTCAGCATCCTCCTTAGTCTCCACTCAGGGTGCCTCCATAGAGAAACCATGCTCCACCAGAACAGCGTCTTAATTTTGGAGAGGTACAACTGGAGGGATGCACCTCCAATCCACCACCCTCACCCTCCCTGAGCCCACCGTAGTCCAACCACTCCTCTTTCCTGGCAACCTCTGAGGCAGCAGCAGTGGCCCAGGTGGTCCCTGGGTGGATTGAGGAGGTTTCTCGAATCCTCACCAGGTAGGCCTGGAGACGGGCACTCTCCTCCCTTAGACCAGAGAGGTGCTGTAAATATGTTAGCACTGCAGCCTCCAGAACATCTCCCAAAAGACTGTCGCCCCACAGCCAGTGCATTGCACTACTCCGCACATGTCACTTTCCCTTCCTGTTTATTTTTTCCTTTTTTGTTAGTGTGTTTGAGCGTGTGCATGCATCTACCCCCTATGCAGCGTCCTGAGCTGTTAAGGTTATGACACGTGTATGTCCTTTGCCCTCTTGGGGAAGTGATGTCAGAACCTCTGGTATAAAGGAAATGATGCGCTTGGGGTGGGAGAAGTGAGGGGCAGGCTGGGTGGGACCAAGCCTGTGCCCTCCAGAAACAATCAGCTACAGCTCTGACCCACCACCCTGGTGAGTGTTTTCCTTCCTTTCAGCAAGGCAACCTGCACAACAATTTAAAAAAAATACTCTGCAAAAAACAATTTCAATCAGAGAACAATAAAGCAGTAAACTGTACAACCTGTACGCACAAAACAGTAATAAAATCTGTAAACACAACCGTAAGCACAAAACTAAATAGTAACACAACTGTAACTCTGCCTAGCCAAAAGAAGCCTTGATGTTTCCCCCTGCTCTGTTAATATTGTTTTTGCTCTGTCCTTTCAAGCAAACTGTAGATGAAAAGAGCTCACGTGAAGCTAGGTGCTTTATGCCAGCAAACCTAGTGAGTGAGTGGAGAGGTAATGGCAAGATCTAATCATGGAGGTATTAAAGAGCAACTCTTTATTATAATAAAAAGCTTAAAAACACTGAGGGTGGGAAATTCAGAAATGCGCCAGAAGCAGGAGCAACAGCTGCGCAGCACAAGTACACTGCGCCAGTGCGCACCAGACGTGATATTCAAAGGTTGCGCACGACAGCAAGTGCCAGCATAACACGGCTGAATATCGCAGGGATGCACCACAGCGCAACCAGGGCTGTGCCAGGGAGCAAACCAGCATGCACCATGGTGCAACCAGGACTGCGCAAGGGCCAGAGGTGCATACACCAGGACACAGGCCAACAGTCACAGCAGGGAGCATGCCACCAGAGCAGGACAGACCACCACCAGGGCACAGAGGATGCTAGGTGGGAGGCATGGCAGGCACATGGCTGCAGGCCCCCGACCATGTGCACCACAGTGGTGCACAGAGACAGTGTGGCACCAATGTCCACCGGCATTCAGCCACCAGCAACACCCTCAGGAAGGCATGGGACACGCCACCTGGAACCCTGCTGGCAACACACATGCCAACAGCACAAAACACACACGCCACACAACACGTACAGAGCGCACACGTACGCCCCAGGGCACACCCAACTGCCATTGGGCAAAAAACACCCGACACTAGCCCCAGTCAACCCCAGATGTACTACTCGGCCACCATGCACACCACTGCAGCATGGCTCCACACACCAGCTGCAAAGCAGACGCAGACACAGCTGGCCAACAGTACAAAAGTGTATTAAAACCATGTAACAACAGCTATGTACAGATTAACAAGGAGCAGGGAATGGGGTGGCCACAAACAGAGAGGTAGGCTGGGGAAGGGAGGCAGGGGGACTGGGGACATGGCTGGATAAGGGTGCAAGGGAGGGAAAGGGAGCGGGGACAGGGAAGGGAAGGGGGTGCAGGCCAACGGGCCCTATGGGCATCCCCGCCCTACTGGATCCTGGTGTGCCATCTCCTCTGTGGCCTATACAGGGCCTGATGAATGAGTCGCGCCACCTGGAGTGTGGACGTGGTGACCCGCAGAATCCACCGTAGCAGCCTCGTGCTCACTGCATCCCGCTGGCCACCTAGGACCAAGGAGGGGACATGGTATGAATGCATGTCCATACGACCGTAGCCCACCCACCATGCGCAGTGGACAGCAGTGACATGTGTCCCTGAAATGGCACACAGCCACCCACAGTGTGCATGCCCATATGAGCCACCATTCCGACCGTCCACAGCCATGCACAGCACTGCACACCAACACCACCCATGTGCGGCACACCACAACCATGGTGGCCAGGCAACAAGGCTAGGCGATGGGATGGCAGTGGCATGGCTGGAACCCAGGTGCACCCACAGCCCACGGCATGGTGCAAGGGACCCCGCCGGCGTTGCACAGCTGTAATGGCCATGTGCACGGGGGCTGTGTCCCACCCCCACCCTGCACAACAACAAACCCTGATAGAGTGCCTACCTGCATGCTGCGGCGCAACTGGCACCTGTCCGGCAGCACCTCCCACACATCCAGCATCCCGTACCTGTGCACCAGCGTTGGCCTGCCCACGTCCGCCAGCAGCACCTGCCATCCTGGCCCATCGCCTATCCTCAGGGCCTAGTAGGGAGACAGTAGGAAGGACACATCAGTATCTGGCAACAACCCACGTGCCCCACCCCCCCTCCAGCACCGTATACCCCCTGGCCCTGCGCAGTGGCGGTGAGGTGGCACAGCACACCCATGGTGCGCTGCCATGGCCAGCACAGCACGCAGCAACAGCCCCCGCAGCGGTGTGACACCCTGCTGGCCCCCACAGAACACCGGCATGGCACAGACATGGAAATAGTGCACTCACCTGGACTTGGCACGGCGCCCCTCCGGACGCGTGCCAGCACTGAACTCAGCCTGTCAGGATACCTCCTCCGCAGGTCACCATAACGGTGGCGGCACTGTTCCCTGCTTCGCTGGGCCCTAGTGGCCTCCTCCAACCCCTCAGCCACCTCCTGCCACACCTCAGTGCGAGGCCGGTCCGGGGCACCTGCCCATACAGGCATCTCACATGTGGCTCCACCAGTGCCATCAGGTTCACTAGCTCAACCTGGCTCCAATTTGGTGACCTCGCAGTGCTCCAGCGTGGCTTGCTTGGTTCTCAACTGGGACTCCAAATTGGCGCCCGTCAGCCCATTAGCCGCACGTGCCATGGGTGAGCGACTCGCTTGGCGATGCGCTGCCATCCCCAATCGCGCATGCCCTGGTGATGCGTGATACAGCTGGGGCAGCACTGGCACATGCCGCAGGCACTCAGAAGGTCAAGGGACACTCATGGGGTCAAAGGTCGGCATGCGCACCGTACGTGACAGCGCGATAGGGCACACCATGCATGGTGCGCAATAGGGGCTTGTGTGCCCCATGATCCATGTGCCAATGGCGCACGGGTATCATAGGGCATACAGCGCACGAGCTCCACATGCCCAATAGCGGCAGAGTGCTGTACCACGTATGGCGCACTGTGCATAGGATGCGCCATCGACGTATGCGACGTAAGTGCGTGCAGGCGCACTGTCAGGCCTACTGTGCACGTCAAACAGTTGTGCCATGGCTTGTGCATGCTCAACTCCAATACGCCATGTGCAACTTCACGATGTTCAGCTGGAATATGCAGATGGGCTGATCAGCATATCTGTGGTGCATCAGAGGCATTTGCATCTCATTACAATTGTGCATCCCCCAATTTGCATGTGATGCACTATAAAGGCGCCATGGGACTGCACAGGCACCAGACCGATACTGCATCCTTCAGAGTTAAGCCACCAGGCTGTGGGCCTGTCAGGACAGTGGACTGGGAAGGCGCTGTGTGTGGCAGCCAACACTAACCACATGTCCATACCCACAGGAATAAGCATGTCAGAACACAAAGAGGTTGAGAAGCAGGGGCCTGCACGGAAGCGCATGCCCCAACTTCACGAGGACAGAGAGCGATGCCCTCTTCGACGCCTAGAGCGATGCCCTAGTCGACACCTACCTGGACCAGGAGCCCCTCCTGAGTGGTTCAACTGGCACCCCACATGCTAGGGCGGCTGCATGGGAGGGAGTGGCCAGGGCGGTGAACCAGCAGGGCAGCCATCACAGGACAATACAGGAGTGCAAGAAAAAGGTAGGCACGGACCGGAGGAGGATAAAGGACAAGGTGGCTGCCATCTGGTCTGCACGTGCCACCACGAGCGGTGGACAGCTTGATGTACCACAGTTGACACTGCAGGAGGAGCTGGTGGCGGCATCCATGCAGTGCAGCACCATCGAGGATGTGCCTGACGGTGGATTCCAGATGGGGGGAAGCCCATCACTGCATGGTAGATACAGCAGCACCTGGGGAAGGGGGGCAGGGGAGCAGGGGTGTGTGGCAGCGGCACAAACGTGTTTGTGTTTCTTTACAGCACCGGAGTGCCTGCATGCAGCAGTAGGGGTGGAGGTGACCACCATGGGGGTGGTCCTGGACCTGGAGGACTGTCCTTCCACCTCCACCGGTGTCCGGGATCCAGACTGCAGTCAGCCCATCCCCACTGTCCGACTGGATGCCTGTGGCGTGGTTGCGGACGAGGCCCTGGCAGTGTTTCAGCAGGACGCCAGCCATGGTGTCCAGTACGCTGAGACACAGATCGGGGCAGGGTCCAGGAATGATGACGATGTGACTGTTATCCTGGACAGTGGTGTTGCCAATCGGGGGAGGCATCCATGCCACACACCTGACATGGCAGCGTGAATGGTACTCTGGTGGCGGTTGCCCACCCACTGGCTACAAAGGGTGTGGCTGTAGTCGCCAACGGTGCGGCGCAGTCTGAAGGGGTGGCGGTGCTGGTGGTGCAGCCGCCCCGGCACCATCACGCACACAGTGGCCGGAAGGGGTAGCAGCAGCAGCAGGATGCAGCCAAGGGGGGGACAGGTGCAGTGGCTGCTGCCGTCGCACCGCAAAATGATCAGCCCCAAGGGGGCCCCACTGTGCAGCCCCCACCTGCGCGGGGGGCGATGCTGCAGGGTCATGCAACACCAGCGGGTTGACGCAACGCCCATGCACCCCTGGGCACTGACCCCCTCGTCGAGCACACACGTCTGCTCTGGGCCTCTGTGGAGCAACAGATGCTGGTCGTGGCAGGGATGCGTGCACTCTGCACAGAACTGCGCCAGTCCGCAGGGAGGCATGACTGGGACTATGAGCAGCTCTTGGACGAGACCACATGCATGCGGGAGGACACGACCGCAGCCCTGGATTGGCTTACCGCTGCGGTCACAGCCGGCCTAGCACCACTGGCCACCCTGGTGCATGGCCGTCCGCCGCAGACAACGCGGAGTGCATTCTCCACCCTCGTCCTCAAGCGCCGTGCGACTTCCCCATCAGTGTCGCATGCCAGGATCCGCCATGGGCATTCCGGGCACGCCTGGAGTGGGCCTGTTCAGTGGCCTGCAGACACTTGCGAGGGACCGGTCACGTTCCCGCAGTAACACACCTGGGGGACCATCAGTGACACCTCCTGTGGCCGTTGCACAGCCTGCGTCTGCTGGGTGGTCTCAGTGGGGCGGTCCACATCTGCGGTGGCCATGCGACTGTGTGGCGGTCCTGATCCACCACCCTCCCTGTCCGATGTCTGCCGCAGCCCTGTCTGCACATTGGTGTGGCGTGTGCATATGCATACCAGGGTCATGCTGCCCATGGTCCACGCCACACACCTGCCTTATGCACACCCACCCGGTCGCTGGCCACTGTGGCATGTGCATGATGTTGCCAACACAACACTGGCCGCCACTGTGCACTAGTGTTCAGCGTCTGACACATGCCCATTGGCGGCCTCCGAGTGTGCGTGTGCCCGTGTGCATGTGCATGTGGGTGTGTGTGAGGGTGTGTGGGTGGGGTCTACAATGCCGTACAGGGTGCTTCCACGGAGTCATGTCCCATGCCTGTCCACTCTGCCCTCCGGCCATGTCTGTCATGGGTCCCAGCCTTGCATGCCTGTATACTGTGCCATGGACCCTGAGACATGTGTGTGGTCATGTTCACCTACCTGCGTGCACCGTAGTGCTCCTCTGCAATCGTGTTCTGGTGCTGCTGGGCCATCCTGTTCAGCCGGGATTCCAGTCACCCGGGGGGGGGGGCTGCCCACCATCGTCTGGCCTGGCGTCCGCATTGTCCCCACTGCTGTTCCCCTCTTTGACCTCAACAGCTCTCCCACAGTCAGTGGCCATGTTGTGTAGCATACAGCAGGCCAGGAATAGGCCGCAGGCCTTCGAGGGGCTGTACTGTAGGGCACCGCCAGACCTGTGCAGGCAACAGAACCGTGCCTTCAGCAGCCCAAACACACGCTCGATGATGTTGCGTGTGCTGGCATGTGCCTCACTGTATCGCTCCTGCGCCGCGGTTGACGAGTGCCGGTATGGGGTGAGTAGCCAGGGCCTGAGTGGATATCCGCTGTCACCTGTATGGAGACATGCGGGGTTAGCACGATGGTCTGTGTGGCTGCACCCCTGCCTACCCAGCCAGACCCTCTGACGCCCCTGGCCTAGCATCCCCCCACACCCTGCCCTGTTGTGCCAGGCTGCCCATTCCAGCTGCATACTCACTCACTAGGTGGCCGGTGGGGATGTCCCCACTCTTGAACCTGTGGCACAGTTCTGACTGGTGCCAGATGAAGGCATTGTGTGCTCCACCAGGGTGTGGCACAGACATTGATTATGCGCCCCCTGGCATCGCACACCACCTGGCAGTTGACACCGGGGTAGACCTTCCTGTTGATGTAGGCCACCCCTTCTGGCCCAGGTGGTGAGCGGATGCCTACGTGGGTGCAGTCAATGGCCCACTAGCACGTCAGGCATACGTGCCACCCTGTGGAACTCCTGCATGCTCGCTGTATGCTCAGCTTGTGTGCTGGGGAAATGGATGTATTCCGCAGCATGTGGCAGCAGTGCATTGAGGAATTGCGTGAGAAGCCATGACACGGCCGACTGAATTATGCCTGTGGTGTCCCCTGATGGTCTCTGGAAGGTACCCGTGGTGAGCAGGCACATGACGGCCATGACCTTGGTCTCCACCGACAGGGCATGGCTCTGTCTTATGGGTGCCTGCATCTCATCACTACACAGCTCACAGAGCTGCCTCAGAAGTGTCCGGTTCAGGCGGTACTGGCTCACAATCTCAGTGTCACTGTACTGTTCGAAGGTGGTGCGGGCACAGTACCACCTGTTCCGGGCATACCGCCGCTGGGCCCTTCCACGGCTGCGCCGCTCTGCCTCCTGCCTCCTCACACCCCTCATTACAGCCTCCATCTGGAAGACTGCACTGGCCATGGTCTGGCTCATTCTGCCCCCCCCCGTGCAGCTGTCTCCCTGGGCAACCCCAGTTGTGTGCTGCTGCGTGTGCCCCTGCACTGGGCGCACACCTTTGGGGACCCTGCTGGCGGTGGACTCCGCCTCCCTCCCGTCCGGGTTCTCCCACAGCCACTCCTCTGTCCTGGCTCGCAGGCTCACGCTGCCATTGCTGCCCCCACTGGTGTCTCACACACACACACACTGAGCTGCTTACACACAATTGACACTTTCAGGGTCACACTCCCTGTCCCACTGCCTGTTGCACCTCCTGCCTCTGTGCCTGTCTTGTACCCCTGCTGCTGTCCTGCCTAGCAACTGGCTCTCCCTCTCTGTCTCTCTCTCTCTCTCTGTCTCTCACTCCTGCTCCCCAAGGTGCAAGCCTCGGTCCTTTGCTTGCTCTGTCTTTTTATGGACTCAAAGTTGCTCCGCGCATGTCCCTGTTGCTCTGCGCTTGCGCCATTGGCTTGCTGTTGAATATCGCACTGCGCTGCTTATTCATGGCTACGCCCCCTGCACTTGCGCATGCATTCATTAGGGTTGCGCATTGGTGCACTGCAATATGCGCCATGCATTGTCTCCTGCTGAATATCGCTCTTTGGCACATTTCTGCTCTTGCGCAAGAGCATCTCAGTTGTGCATGACTATCCAACCCTATATTTACACCAATTATGTTTTAACTTTATTGTTTTCTAGTAATTTATTTATTTTTTACTTTCCTATGCTGTTAGGCTACTAAATATTGTATATAATGCAGCAATTATTTCACTATGTCTTTCAAAATATATCTGACTCTCCCCTGCTAACCACACAATTGTTGTTTGTGACAGCACAGTCTGTTGTCATGGTGAGCACTATGATGTCATAAACAAAGACACTGTGAGGTTAACGGGACAGGCAAATGTTTTCAAATGCTTTCTATACAGGTTTTTTAGATGGACTACCTACATGTGCTGTAAATCTCGGAAAGGAACACTGAAACTCAAAAAAAGTATTCTCTAGTAAGTAGTAACAGCTGAAACATCTTATTTATGAAAGCAAATGCTGAAGTAAAGAGTTGCTCTTTAATCATGATGGGTGGTCCTGGAATTCATTTTTCATATTTTTTTTATATATTTTGTATTTATTGATATTTCGGTGATACTTCTTTGAGCCAGGGCTCATTTACAAAGGTTCCATGTCATACATTACAGATCTGAATGAGACACAAGCATTAAAATAATTTGGACAATCAGTATTTGGATGAGAGCAAGCAATACAATGAATAGGACAAGCATTCCAACAGCATGACATTTATTCGATTTGGAAAGAAATATACAGCCACTACATGCTAGCACTGTCAGGGTAGGCAGAATCATAGGAGAGAATAGGAGGGGGAAGAAAGGGGCAAGGGCAGGGGGAATGATCCTGCCTACCCTGACAATGCTACCATGTACATAGATACATAGATACATAGACAGTGTCGGCAGATAAGGGCCTATGGCCCACCCAGTCTGCCCATTTGAGCTTGTAAGTTCAGTTTGTTTTCCTAGAAGTCTGTTGCACCTTACCCCTGACCTCCAGAATTCCTTTATGTCTACCCATGCATTCTTAAATCCCGTGATTGTTTCAGCCCCCACCACTTCCTCTGGCAGGGTGTTCCACTTGTCCACCACCCGCTCTTGAAGAAATTCTTTCTCATGTTTCCTCTGAATCGTCCTCCTCCAACTTCATCCCATGCCCTCTAGTCCTGGAACATCTTTTTCGCTTAAAATAGTGTTTTCCTGCACCCTGTTCCTCCTGTAAGATACTTGTATGTCTCTATCATATCCCTCTCCTCCTTCCTCCAGGGAGTACATGTTCAGTTCCTTCAACCTGTCTTCATGGGACTTGTGATGCAATCCATGCACCATCTTTGTTGCCCTCCTCTGAACCTTCTCTACCCTGTCTATGTCCTTACGTAGGTATGGTCTCCAGAACTGTACACTGTACTCCAGGTGGGGCCTCACTAGTGTCTTGTATAGCGGAATTATGACCTCCCTTTTCCTGCTGGTAATGCCCTGCCTATACATCCCAGCATCCTATTTGCTTTACCTGCTGCCTTGTCACACTGTTTCCCTACCTTGAGGTCATCAGAGATGATAACCCCAAGATCTCTTTCCTGCTTGGTGCATGCTATATCCTCACCCCCAACTGATATATTGTGCCAGGGTTTTGTGCCCCATATGCATTATCTTGCACTTCTTTGCATTGAATTTCAACTGCCAAACCCCTGACCATTCTTCAAGTTTCTGCAGGTCGCTTCTCATTCTGTCTACACCCTCTGGTGTGTCTACTCTGTTACAGAGCTTTGTGTCATCAGCGAACAGTGAAATTCTGCCTTCTAGGTCCTGCGCCATGTCACTGATGAAGATGTTGAATAGGACCGGTCCCAGCACTGATCCCTGTGGTACCCACTGGTCACTCTTCCCTCTGTGGAGTGACAGCCATTTACCACCACCCTCTGTGTCCTGCCACCCAGCCAGTTACCTACCCACCACACTACTGTCCTGCCCACACCCATATTCCCCAGTTTGTGTAATAGTCTTCATGTGGCACAGTGTCAAAGGCCTTGCTGAAGTCCAGATGAGGCCATGTCCACTGCCCTCCCTGATCCACCTCCCTAGTCACCCAGTCAAAAATTCAATGAGGTTGGTCTGACATGACCTCCCCTGGTGAAACCATGCTGCCTTGGGTCCTGTAGTCCATTGACAACTAGATGTTCCACCAATCTCCTCCTTCAGTAGTGCTTCATGATCTTCCCCACTACCAAGGTGAGGCTGACTGGTCTGTAGTTCCCTGCTCTCTTTTGTTCCACTTTTGTATAAGGGGACTACATCTGCTGTCCTCCAGTCTTTGGGTACCTCCCTGTTTCCAGTGATTGGCTAAACAGGATAGCCAGAGGTTCAGCCACCACCTCTCTTAGTTCTTTAAGGACCTGGCGTGCACCCCATCTGGCCCCATTGCTTTATCAACTCTTATTACTTCCAGTTCCTTCAGGACCTTTCTGTAAAGGACTTGTGTCCATTTCTGCACCATTCTCACCCCTTGTACTCCCTTCAGACCCATTACCCTCCTCTTCCTCAGTAAAGACTGAGCAGAAAATACCTGTTCAATATGTCAGCTTTACTGTTGTCATCCTCCACGCTGCCCCATCCTCCCCTTCAGTCTCACTATCCTCCCTTTGTCTTTTCTTTTTTCACTTAGTACCTGTAAAAGGTTTTGTCCTCTACCCACTGATTTTGCAATGTGTTCTTCTGTCTGAGCTTTGGCTTCCATTACTGACCTCCCTGCCTCCCTTTGCTTCTCCTGGTACTTCTCCCTATCCCTTCTGCCTGTGTCTTTTGTTTTGCCTGAATGCAATCTTTTTGGCTTTCACTTTCTTTGCTACCTCTTTGAAAACCATAATGGTCTCTCTTCCTTTCCTCTTGCTAACCTGCTTAATACATAATTCTGTTGTTCTTGTAATCCCCATTTTAAATACTGCCCACTGTTCCTCAACCCCTGATTCCTGTCCCATTCCCTTAATGCCTCTTTCAAGTATCTCCCCATTTTCCCAAAGTCTGCCCCCCTAAAATCCAGGATACGTGTTTTTGTGTGGTTTGGTTCTGCTCTTTCTGTGATTTCAAACCACAATGACTGGTGGTCACTGTTTCCCAGGTGCTCCCCCACTGTTACCCCCATCACACTGTCCCTGTTTGTGAGCACAAGGTCCAGTATTGCCTTCTGCTGAGTTGGTTCCATGACCAGTTGCTTGTGGAAGGCTTATGTAGTGGCTATAGATTGGACAGAATGTGGTTCAGGTCAGTGAATGCTTCATTAAAGAGATGTGCTATTTCAATGGGTTCTGTTATATCTGTATTATTTTGTGCAATTACTGTAGGAGAGGATTTTTCTTCCTTCCTTAGGGCTTCCATTAGGGAGTTCCAGAACTTTCTGCGATCCCCCCAGCTTTCCGTCTGTTGTGTTTTATAATAGGTGGCCTTGGCTACCCTTATTTCTTTTGTGCACTTGTTCCTGGCAGCTCTATAATTCTGATAATCCTGTGGGATTCCTGTGGCTCTGGCCCTGTTCTAAAGGTAGTCCCTTTGTCTCATCAGATCCCACACCTGGGGTGTAAGCCATTCTGATGTGTTGCCTCAAATCACCCCCTTTTAAATGGTACACACTTGTCTGTGGCTGCATCGAATTTTTTAATGAAGAAGTCTAGGGCAAGGTCTATGTTGGGGATTGAGTCCAAGAAGCTCCAATCAACAGAGTTTATGTGATCTTTGAAAACCTCTAATCCTTTTTTATGGAGTACCCTGCTGTTTATATGCTTGGAAGGGGGTTTAGCATACATTGCTCACCATTCGCAGATGACTAGGGAGTGATCACTCAAGGCATCTGGGAGAACTCTTATATTGCTGACTCTCTCTGGTTGTGTGGTGAGGACCCAGCCTACTAAGGTACTTGTGCCAGATCGGTAGTTTGACCTGGTGCATTCATTTACAACCTGTGTCAGTTATAGATTTCCGATTTGGTCCCTTTGTGCTTGGTTGGTATTTGAGTTCCAGTCAGTGCTGAAGTCTCCTGTAAGGTGCTTATCTCCTGGAAGATGTGGCAGAAAGATTCAAGACCTTTTTGTGTGGGGGGGGGAGAGTATACTGTCATAATCTACAGACTCTTGCAACCTTTGCCTCATGGTAGTTTTGTTGCTATACTGTTGCAGTTACTTGTGGTACTGCTCAGGGGGGTTACTTGGCCCTGCAAGTGGGTCCTTGTGTACTGGAGACATCCCCCACCCCATTTCCCTAGTCTGTCCTGCCTGTGAATTGTGTATCCTTTCAGGGCAATTGAGGAGTCTGGGACCTTGGCCATGGGCTAGGATTCTGTAATGGATATTATTTATCAGGTTGAATGTGCACAACCCATGCTTCAAATTGTGAGAATTTAGGGAGTAGGCTGCCAGTGCTGATGGATACTATTCATAAGATTCATAAGATGTAATACAGGTTCATATAGCATTAGCCTTATTTGTCCTGCACCATTATATAATTAGTTGAAAAGGACAAGATACACAATGATTATCTAATGTGTGCTTGAAATGATTCAAGAAGCTACAAGATACCACTGCTGTGGGCAGCAAGTTCCACTGTGTCACCACACGCTGTGAGAACCACTTACCTCTCAGATTTTCACTGTATTTATCACCTCTTAGCTGGAATTATTGATCATTATTGTATTTGGTTTTCTGTTCAAACCCACACACTTCCAGAGACCGGTTTCCCTGAAGGCCCTGTAAACCAGGCACATATCTCCTCTATGTCTTCTGTACTGCAGAGATTATAACCCCATTTCGCAAGGGTCCTCGCTTGTCCATGGGAATTAGGGCTCCATGCAGTGGGCTGGGATTAGGGTGACTATTTCCAGAAATAAGGAGGAGTAGCAGGATTTTTCACAGCACCCCATAGGAAGCAGGTTTGAAAATGAATTTGGCGCTCCTATGTGATAGTTTCATGGGTGGGCTAAAGATCCCTTGTAAGAGACTGGACCAGCACTGAATGTCACTGTGGCAGATTGTTATCCATGACACCAAATGTTATTCTGTGGGTCTGAGTGTCTGGTTATATACATACTGCACTGCTGCACTTCAGTAGGTATAGTCACTATCCATGAGGTAGGGTATGGCCTGCTGTGACCCACCAATCGTATGGCGGGAATAGCCAAGGGAAGCTTCTAGCACTGCCAGTAGGAAGGTGTAACTACTTGCTTGTGTTGTATTGGGGCTGGAGTGGGACAGGGAGCGATCGTTGCAATGTGGGTATTATTGATCAGGGCAAGTGCGTTTACCATTGAGCAGGTTAGCGAAATCAGTTGTGAACAGCTTTATGTGCTGCAGTATCTGGTGTTGCTCAGTGGTCACAGCCGCATTAAGTTTAGTATTGGAAGTAAATACGGCTGACCTGAGGTTGTTGATGTTATTAATCAATCCCCATTTTCTTCCAAGTGAGTATTTAAATGGCTTCTGCCTGTCTCGAACTCTGTTTTATCTCCACTAGCATCCTATATTTAATGTTCAGCTGCTAGTGTACATTAAACAGAGTTCATGTCAGGCAGAACCATTTAAATAATTAAAGGACTGGCAAAACAATGATGTGCCCTGGTGGCTATATAAATACACATAAGAATATTTTAAACCATTGTACAGTGACTGAGCAGTGTCCTTTTTCTATGTCGTTTTGGTATTTTGTTGGCTGACTGCTCCTTTGCACGAGGTGTCAAGCCCATTGAGGATACAGTTCATCCTACTAACTCCTAGAAACTTTTACCTATCTGTCTGGTCAATTTGTCCCCATCCCCAGGTTGCCCTGCTTTTTTATTAGCCTGCTGTGTGGCATTGGAATTGAGATCTGCAATACATCAAGTATACACATAACAGAAATATAGCAACTGGTGACTCAACTCATTTTTAAGTTGTGTCAAATGCCGTAATAATGGGCTGTGAGCTCACACACTGTTATTATGGCATTTCAATCCAACATTTTATATCAACTCAGCTAGTAGTAGGATCATGCAGGCAAACTTCGGTCCATTTTCCCTCGTGCACACTCTCTCCGGTAGGCAGTTATTAAAAACATTCAGCTCTCAAGCGCACGCATTTAATTTTAATGGCATCGAAAAAGTAACTGTGGGATGCAAAGGCGGAGATCTTGAGAATTTATTACTCAAAAGAGAAGCTTTTTGACAATTTAAACTCAGAGCTTGGAAGGGGGCAGGTTTAAATTAATGTTTTTCTCTCAAACCATTTTTAAAGAAGAAATCATTTTTGTAGAACGATATTAAAATATATGTGCAACGAGTACCCCAGCCAAGAGCAGTGTCTGGTAACTGGTACCCCCCTAAACTTGGGCCATAGGCAAGACATCAAACCACAAGGTAGCATAAACAACAGGCATCACCCCTAGTGCTGGGGCAAATACCTGGCTTGGCAGTCTCAGAGGTTAGGGGATTAGGGTACAAAATAACATTTATATTTACTCCAAGTTCTGGCAGAGAGAGAGGTGCTAGGGCTATGCTACATCTATCTTCTGAGGGGGCCCAATAATTCACACTGGAGCACAGATTGATTGTCCACTACTGAAGATGGGATTGTGCGGTATGGCTTTATTCTGACAACAGATGGAACACACGGAATGGGGTGTCCCCCCAAGTTGGAATTGACTTTTCAGGGCAACACATTTTTCTTTCCAGAAACAATATTTGTCTTGGGTATTTTGTACATTCTTTTCCACACAGAACTATTGAACTGTCCATCCCTCTGATCTAGGATCTCTAGACATTTACTTCCCAAAGTGTATATCTTGTGGAGGGTTCCACACACTTTAAAACATTTCACATTCTTTCCTTCTGACACAATGGACTTTGTTAACATGCCCAGGGTAACTTGGTGTCCATACATGAACAAGTTAGCCCTGACTAAGGATTAAAATGGGGTTATGCCCACTTTCGCCCCAACCAGTCTCTGCCACTCCTGATATACACCAAATGGATCCTACAATTCACTTGGATTGTCAAACGACTCCCAACTTTAAATCTTCACATTCAGCAAATTTTTGTGGTGATACAGGGGCCCTGACAGGTGTATTCTAGCCTTAGCTCTGGGCACATACACCTCAGAGAACTCCCCTAAGAAACAGTCCTATGAACCTTTACTCACGGTTTTGTTTGTCCCTTTGATACAGACATGGATGCTGGAAGAAACACCTCTTCCCTTCTCAGATAGCTTGTTATAGCTTCACACAGATCACACTTTTTTCTGGGCAACTGATACTCTTCAGGACCTTCAGGGGATTGCCCCTTGGAGCCACAGAAACTGAAGTCCAAAACACTTCTCTGTGGACTGACCCACTGGGGTCCTGCTGGCACCGGTATCCACCACCTCAATTGGCACTGCTGGATCTCACACACTAGGGTAAGAAAACTACCAGATTTCCTCCATCCAGTCTCAGAACAGATTGGTAGGTACCTTCACACTGACAGCCCCCTCCCCACAGAGCTTCTCCCACACTCAGACTGACAAACTACAACTCCTGTCTGAACATTCTAAACTGCCCCAGAGCAGCTGATTTTAAAGTGGCTCATGCTGCTGTGAGAATTCTAAATGACATAATCCAATCTCTGCTCAGGCTAGCTGAGTAACCAATGATGTCATGTTGTAAGGAACTTTTAACAACTCCCTAAAGACTGCCCAGGAACCTTCCTAGACTAACACTGATGGGATTCCAGTAACCCCAGGGGACTGTGTGGTTACATATGTGGTTCTCAAAATTAGTGGACATAGAGAATACTGGATGGGCAACTATGCAGAACCAGTGTGTTCTGCCACAGAGGGATTCTGACTCCCTCTGACCTCAAGAGCAAAGCTCGAGAGGTCCACGGGAATCAAAATCCTGAGGTGGCAAAACACACTGGTTGTGCATAGAGTTGCTCATCCTGTATTTTTTATAGTGTATAGTACTGTGTGAAAAATGTGTTTTGTGAGTTCTTTTGCTTTCAAAATGAAACTGACTCATGCAGTCTCCAGAGGTTCTAGAATGCTGTTCTACCACGGCAGGGCAGAACAGCATTCCTTGACATTGGAACTGTGGTAAAACAGCATTTTGAAAGGGATAGAATTCTATACACAACAACACTTCACAATACACTATTATTTTGTTCTTTATATTGACATCAGGAGGATGGCTAGAGATTGTGATTGATTTAATAAAAAAATATGTAAAGCCAATAATATATATGTTTAATATTATCCAGAGTTCATATTTTATATGTATGTGTGTGTATATAGAGAGAGAGCTACATTTTCTTATGTAGTGCCTTCCCTCTACTTAAGCCCCCCCATCCCTTGTACTATTCCATCCCCTTCTCTGTATGTTGTGAATAGGTCAATTTAGAGAGTGAATACTAAGCATAAACATAACTATTTTAATTAACCAATGAAATTGAAATGGTCTAATTTGAAACTGCTATTTATGTTTGAGGAAGTGACCTATACATTAATGCCTTGAAAAAGAACATGCATGTTTGAAACGTTGGTGAGGGCTGAGAGGAAGATGTCTGCTGTATTTTTACATTAATAAATGTTTTAACTTTAAGTCCAAGTTTGTATTTATTGTGGTCCAGTCTGTTGAGCCCAGCTCCTGAGGCAATACATGGCTCTCAAAAGAGTTTTCTTGTGAATGTAGACTTGTTCCTGCTCTAGGTCATGCTCACTCTTCGAACAGAAAATCCCTGCACTAATTATTATAAGAAAGCAAAATGCTATGTGTACAGTGGCATACAGTGGTAGGAAGAAATCTGAGGTTGGGAGTGGTCTACTGGCCTCTGCAGCAGGATGAAGGAAAGAGGAGCGAAAGATGGGTGACATGATCAGGAAAGCATATGGGATAGGGGAGGTGGTGATAGTGGGGAATTTTTACCCGCCCAAGATAGACTGGGATGTCTCAACTGTCACCTGCAATAGGAGCCAACTGTTCCTGGACACAGTCCAGGACAGATTTCTGGTCTAAGGGGTACCAAGCCCACAAGAGAAAGAGCCAACCTTGACCTGGTGTTAACAAATGGGGACTGTCAGGGATATTAGAGTAAAGGGACCATAGGAAGACAACGACCACCAGATAAAATGGCTTTGCACAGATATGGGGAAGGAAATCCTAAATAAGAAAGCATGTGTACTGGACTTTAGGAAGATTAGTTTCAGTAGCCAGGTGGGATACTGGAGGAGGGATTAGCTAGCCTTAGGGGATACCTGGATGTGGACTGGAAGTGGATCACGATCAAGGATGGGATCCTGACAGCCACGGATACCTGCCTTAATCAGAGGGAAAAGAAAACTAAATCCAGGAGAGAACTTCAGTTTAATAGGGAGGTGGAGAGGGTGGTAAAGGAAAAGAAAGCTTCATGTAGGAGGCATAAGATGTCACAGAATGAGGTGGATAGGGGAAACTAGTGGAAAAGGTAAGGGAGGCTTGGAAGCTGGTCAGGCAAAAGCAGGGAAGGAAATGTTAATTGTGGTGGGAGTCAGAGAAGGGGACAAGATCTTCTTTAATTATATTGGGGGAAAAAGGTCACGGAAGAGAGCATAGTTAAACTAAAGATAGGGGAAGAGTGGGAGGAAGGAAGTAAAAGCTAGAGGTATTAAACAAATACTTTTGTTCTGTCTTTATTTAAGAGAAAGATGGTCAAGTGCCACAAGGGAAGATGGGTAGGGGAGTGGGGGGGATATGTATGGTAGAGGAAAGGATCATTGTAGACATGTCATAAAGTGACTCAGAACCCTAAAGATGAACAATTCCCCCAGACCAGATGGCATGCACCCCAGAGTACTGACCAAACTGGTGGCAGAGCTGGTGGGACTGCTGGAAGACCTATTTATCAGCTCCTTGGCTACAGGGTAGTGACACTGGACTAGAGAACAGCATATGTCATACCACTGCACAAGAGTGGGACTAAGGATGACCCAAGAAACTACAGACCTCTCAATTTGACATGTATAGTAACCAAGCTGATGAAGACCATCCTGAAAGTATGGCTGGCTTAATTCCTAGATGCTAACAGATGCCAAGATGTGAGACAGTATGCATTCATCACAGGGATGTCATGCCAGACCAACTTGATCCACTTATTCCACTGGGTATACAAGGCTGCTGACATAGGGCAGGCAGTAGATATACAGTACTTAGATTTCAGTAAAGCCTTTGATTCGGGTCCCCAAAACAGGTTGGTCAAAAAGTTGGAGAACTTGGGGGCAGGTAGCAAACTGACCAAGTGGGTGTCAAACTGGCTCAGTAGGAGGACACAGAGGGTAGTGGTGGGAGGGAATGTATCAAGATCAAAGAAAGATAACAGCAGGGTCCTGCAGGGGTCAGTGGACTGTGTTTTTTAATGTTTTCATTAATGACATGGGGAAGGCATTAAAAGCAAGATTTGCTTCTTTGTAGATTACACCAAACTCTGTGGGAGGGTGGACACCAAAGAGAGGGTCAGGAATCTTAGAGAGGACCTTGCAAAGCCTGAAAGGCGGTCTGGTATCTGGCAACTCAAGTTCAACACATGACAAGGGAGGCAAGAACCTGAGAGCTGATACCAACTTGGGGGGGAGGGAGTGAAGGTCATGGTGATAAGTAACGGAGCTGGGGGGAGCTTGGCACCTGGCTGTGAAATTGGTGTCCCTCACCAAGACAAGTGCTGATTTCCACAACATCTCCATAAGATAGGGTGACAAGATGTTTTGTTTTATCAGGACAGTCCCCATTTTCATTACCCTGTCACAGTGTCCCTACACTATTTTTAAAACTGGTGCTTTGTCCCAGTTTTAACTGCAAATCTGGTTTTTGTCTGAAAAAAAAAAAAAAAAACAGGTTACTCACCTGTAACAGTAGTTCTAGGAGTGGTATATGTTGTTCATCCACACTTACTGGCAGATCGCCTTTCCCTTTAAGGGTCGCCGGAACGTCTTCAGGCTGGCTCCTCCCACCTACCCAGGTGGTAAAACCCTTGGCTTCGCGCCATGATGCCAGATCTAGCCCACTGGAAGCAGAGGTGTGCGGCGAAGCCAGGGAGGTCAGGTGGGTCAGTGTAGATGAACAACATATACCACTCCTAGAACTACTGTTACAGGTGAGTAACCTGTTTTTCTAAGGATGTGGATATGTTGTTCTAGCCACCCTTTCTGGCAGACTCCTAGCAGTTCTCCAGGAGGAGGGAAGCAAGGCTCACACTCCCTACTTACGCAACAGGGACTGGAGAACTGAGGCCCCAAAACCAGCATCCCAGTGTGACTCAAGGTCGATGTAGTAATGGGAAATGAAGGTGTGTGCTGACTTCCAGGTAGCAGCCCTGCAGATTTCCTGGATAGGGATGTCCCTAGAAACAGCCACCGATGCAGAGGTATGGCGGGTGGAATGAGCCCTTAGCCCTACGAGAGGCTCCCTATCCACCGACTTATAGCAGAGATCACTGCAGGAAGTGTTCCACCTAACAATCATCCACTTGGCTGCAGGTCTGCCAGGTGCGGTTTCAGTGTAGGTGACATACAGCTGGCGAACCTCTCCCCAAACTTCCACTGTACGCTCTTTGTAGTAGGCGAGTGCTCGTCTCAGGTCCAAAGTATGGAGCCTATACTCAGCCTCCGAGGTGTAACTCAGGTAGAACACTGGCAGAGTCAACACCTGATTAAGGAGAAACTCCGGCATCACCTTCGGAAGGAATTTCGGGTGGGGGCGCAGGACAATCCTGTTCCTGTGGAAGACCAGGTAAGGAGACTTGACAGAGAGTGACTGTAGCTCCCCAGTCCTTCTGGCTGACGTAATAACCACCAAGAAGGCTGTTTTCCACAACAAATGTGACATGTCACACTTGTGCATAGGTTCGAATGGCTTGCCCATGAGCTTTGCCAAAACCAGCAGTAAATCCCACGGAGATAGAGGTTCACGCACTGGAGGGGATATGTGATCTAGGCCCTTGAAAAAGTGCCAGACCACCTTCTCCTGTGCCACTGACTGCATATCGGCCCGCGGCTGGCAGGCAGAGATGGCTGCTAAGTGCACCTTAAGAGTTGTCAACCGAAGCCCCAGCTGGGAGAGGGACCGCAGGTAGACCAAAATGATAGCCACTGGACAGGATGAGGGGTCCAACCCTTTGCCCTGGCACCAAAAGGAAAATCTCTTCTATGTGAAGGCATAGCATTTTCTGGTCGATTCCTTACGGGATGCCTCAACAACCGTGAGGACCTAGTCGGAGAGACCCAAAGCCTGAAACTCCAGCCGCTCAGCAACCAGGCTGTCAGGGGCAAGGATTGAAGGTCCGGATGGAGTACCTTCCCCTGATTGATGGAGAGCAGGTCTGGGCATGTTGGACGATGCCTCAGGAGCCTGGAGCTGAGGCTGAGGAGATCTGGGTACCAGAACTGGCGTGGCCAGTCTGGGGCTACCAGGACCTTGTCCCTCCTGGCCATGAGATTCAAGGGAAGTAAAGGGAAGGCATAAAAGAGGCCTGGGGTCTACGGCCTCGAGAAGGCATCCCTGTGCAGCATGCCCTGCTGAGGGGGGGGCGGACATGAAACAGCCTCAGCTTCGCATTCTCCTTGGAGGTGAACAGGTCCACCTGAGCATGCCCCAGTGGGAGAACAGGTCTTGTACTACCTCCTGGTGGAGTGACCACTCGTGCGATGCCTCACCCATCTGGCTGAGAGCATGGGCCAGCTGATTCGAGGTTCCTGCCACATGAATGGCTAGGAGATCCGCCTCCAGGCTGAGCACGAGGGCCCATGTGCGGAGAGCTTCCTTGAACAGAGGCAAGAAGTGCATCCTACCCTGTTTACTGAGATACTACACGGTCGTGGTATTGTCTGTCTGGACCTGGACCACTTGACCTCGAATGAATGGAGCGAAGGAGGTCAGGACTAGCTGAACCACACGGAGCTCCAGCACGCTGATGTGACATTGGGACTCCTGAGGGGACCAGAACCTGTGGGCTCTGCGGTCCCCCAGATGGGCACCCAACCCGTCAGTGAGGTGTCAGTCATCAGGACGACCATCGGCTCTGGGCAGACAAACAGGATGCCTTCCTGCAAGTGAGCTGGGACAAGCCACCACTGGAGGCTGTCCCACATCCTCTGGGTCACGGTGACAAGCTAGTCGAGGTGACCCGAGCGCTGAGACCACTGGCTGGCCAGTTCCTACTGAAGGGAACGCATATGCCAGTGGGCCCATTGGACCATGCTGGTGCAGGCTGCCATGTAGCCCAGAAGGCACAGGAAGTCCCGGGCACAGTACGACTGCCAAACCAGAAATTACTGGGCAAAGGAGGAGAGAACCTCCACACTCTCCGCCGGAAGCCAAGCTCTGATCCGACATGAGTCAAGCTCTGCCCCAATGAACTGAATCACCTGTGAGGGCATGACTTCTGACTTGGCCTCGTTGATCAGAAGGCCAAGTCCAAAGCCAGTCTTGAGGGCCAGATCCCTGGACCGCTCCACCTCCTGCCTGGAGGGACCTGCTATGAGCCAGCTGTCCAGGCAGGGATAGACCTGGACCCCTCGGCACCTCAGGAAAGCTACCACAACTGCCATGCATTTGGTGAAGAGCCTGGGGGCCGATCAGAGGACGAAGGGCACGGCCTGGAACTCTTAGAGGGTTCCCTCAGCTCAGAAGCGGAGGAACCATCGGTGGGATGGACGGATTGGGACGTGAAAGAAAGCATCCTGAAGATCCAGGGAGCAAAACTGCATGCCGTGCTCCAGGGATGTTATGATCTGAGCTAGAGTTACCGTCCGGAAGGTGCAAGACCTGAGGAACCTGTTCAGATCATGCAGATCGAGAATGGGGCACAAGTCCCCCATCCATTTTGGTACCAGGAAGTACCTGGAAATGAACCCTGGGTCTGAAGGAGGTTCTGCAACTCTGCGCACAACCTCCTTTCAGAGCAGTTGAGCGATGTCATCTCGGAGAGCTGACTGAGTGATAGCGGACACCAGATCCCCCATGGGGCATGGGCTCAGCTTGGAGGGACCTGCAGGAATTCCAGAGGCAGGCCCCAGCCAACCACTTCCAGCACCCAGCGGTCCGTGGTGATAGCGGATCAGGAGGAAAGGAAGTGGTGGAGCAGGTCCCCCACGGGAGGGCCCAGAGGAAGTATGACAGGGTTGAGGCTGGCACCCCTCAACCCGTCACTGAGCAGGCTTAGAGGAGGAGGATCCGGCTGAGGGGCTTTCTGACCAATGAGGCAACTGACTTGGCCCGCGGTCGCCAGGATTGAGCCTGCTGGCCCTGCTGCTGGTGCTACTGGGCTGGTCTGGCTGCAGGAGTGGAAGAGCAAAAGGACTTACGCTTCTGGTGCTTGGGGCCGTTGTCCTTCTGGGCAGATGTCACAGAATCCAGGGTGGCACTGAACTTCTCAATATGTTGGAGGTGACCCTCCACTCCGGGCCCAAATTGGTCAGTATCCAAAAAGGAGACATCTGCCAGCTTGTACTGAGTGTCAGCCATGAAGGTCGAGATCCTCAACCACGCCCTGCAGTGCATGGCTACTCTGGCCACTTCCGAGTGGGCACAAGAATCACCAATATCCAGAGCAGTCTGAAGTTGTTATTTCACCACTGCCCTTCCCTTTATTTTATTTATTTTATTTTATTAAGTCTAGGATTACAAATACCTTTGAGCCAAGGCTCTTTTACAAAGGTTCCACATCAGAGAAATACAAATTATGGGGAACATCAAGACAGATAGTACAGCAATGTGGACATTGCAAACAGATTACAGATTAATACAATTCAAGGGTAGCATTGTAAGCAAGGCAACCAGCGGCATTTATCAGAGAAAACAGACAAGAGATAAGAAGTGCCAGAGTCATGGGGGGGGGGGAGAAGGAATGTAGGTAGGGTGGCAAGAGGGTGAAAAGTGCAGCATTGGGTATACCAAGATGTGAGGGTAGAATCCAGTGAGGAGGGGAGGGGGGGGGACAACTAGAGCAGAAAGGGAAGTGGAGAAACAGGGTTAAGTTGGGCAGTCACAGGAGCTGTTAGTAGTGAGATAGTCCCGGAGCCTAGTTTTAAACATACCAATTGCTGGGGCAGAGGAGATTTTGGGGCTAAGGCCATTGAACCAGAGTGGCGCTCGATAAACAAAAGAGCGTTGTCCCTGTGAAGTGTGACAGTGGGAGTGTGTTTAGGTATGTTAAGGAGAGTGTGATAATCAGGGAAACAACATTTAATTAATTTGTTCTATTTTTTATTTAGGTAGTTTTATTTTTAGGGCCCAGTTGAATTTGTTTTACAGTGTAAAGGTAGCAGCCATGTTTGTGGTGGAAGATCGGTTCTGGCTGTAGGGAGCTAACTGAAATGCCTGCGTTTCAAATGCTCATTGATCTGGGTTCCAGACTCTTCACTGCTGAGCAGCCCTTTTTTTTTTAACCATGTGTAAACCATATTTTACACATAAATAAGAGCCAATCAGATTACTGGATTTTACCCTGCCATTTTATAAAAGACAGTAGTTTTATATTGGCTAATGCAGACCCACTCCTGTTGTATAAATCTAGTTATACAACAGGCATGTGTTAAATTTGATTATGGTATCACTACTGTCTCCCTAGTTCATATGAAGATAGTATTGCCATCTTGAAGTTTGATATGTCACAATGGAATATGGAACCAATCAGAAAGAAGCTTTAACAATGCTGATGACAACACAATAGCCATATACTAACATACTAACCTACTAAAATGCCAGCAGTATAGGCCTAACAGTCTTTCATGTCTACTCATTTGGTCATCCCCCACCCTGGGAGCTGACCTTGCTGCCCCCCTCGCCCTCTCTGGCTTCTCCCCTCCCAGTCCTGGATATTTTCGCTACACTGGAATTTGCTTCCAGAACCCTTCGCCTGTACCTGTCCCACCCCCTCTTGAACCCCTCCACCATCTCTGCCTCCACCAGCCCCCTGTGCAGCGCATTCCATGGCTCCACCACCCTCTCAGTGAAGTAGCACCTCCTCCTTTCTCCCCTGAATCCCCCCCCTCCAGCTTCCACCCATGCCCTCTAGTTGCCTCCCCTCCTTCCTTTGGAGCAACCTGACTGCTCCTCCCTCATTTACCTCTTCATGTACCTGAAGACCTCTACTATGTCCCTCCGGTCCCTTCTCTCTTCCAATGTGTACATATGTAGCTCTTTGAGCCTCTCCCCATAGGTCCTGTCCCCCAAACCCCAGATCATTTTGGTTGCCCTCCTCCGGACCCTCTCCAGGAGTTCAATGTCCCTCTTTAAATGTGGCCTCCAAAACTGCACACAGTACTCTAGGTGTGGCCTCACCAAGCAGTTATACAGAGGGAGTATTACTTCCCTCCTTCTGGAGGTGATTCCCCCTAGCGATGAATCCCAGCATCCTGTTGACCTTGGCTGCTGCCCTCCTACAAGTCTTCGAGTTGTTCATCCTGACATCCACCACCACCCCCAGGTCCTTCTCAGCCATCGAGACTTGTAGCATCCCCCCCGGTGAACACTTGGCCCAGGTTTCTGGCTCCCAGGTGCAGTATCTTGCATTTCCCCTGCATTGAACCTCAGCTTCCACTTTCTAGATCACCTTTCCAGAGCCTCCAGGTCCCCCTGTAGGGCCACCCTCCTCCCCATCCACCACTGCCCCCAGTTTTGAGTCATCCACAAAGAGACTCATCTCATTCCTGATACCCTTCCATATGTCAGAGACATAGGTGTTGAACAGGAGGGGCCCAAGGACCGATCCCTGAGGAACCCCACTAATGACCCTCCTTGGGGATGAGACTAACCTGCCAACCACGACCCTCTGGGTCCGGTCCTGGAGCCAAATGCCTATCCATCTGATCATCTGGTTCCCAACCCCCATTTCTCCCAGCTTATCCAACAGACCCCCGTGAGGAACAGAGTCATATGCACATGCAATACTAAAACCATCAGATGTGAGATACTTTGAGAGGCGCTGTTTAAATTTTGAAGTTTTGTTCCATTTGTAATGTTTTATCATTTCTATCACACAACCACCTAAACACTTGGGGCCAGATATTGAAAAGTTAGCATGGGCACTAACAGATATTTGCCCATGCTAACCAGGTTTGCACCCAGTTTTGGGGTGGAGTCTAAATCCAGAGACCCCTGTAGCATGGGCTTTTTATTTTATTATATTTATTTGTGTCTAGGATTACAAAATACCTTTGAGCCAAGGCTCTTTTACAAAGGTTCCACGTCATGCTGGTTACAGGGTAACAGACACTAAAACACAAAACAGTTACAGGTACATGGTTTTAGACAGTAACTTTGCTTGACAAAATCAGACTGAGCGATGAGTAACTCAAGAAACAATAGGAGGAAGAGGGCAAGAAGGGGATAGGGCTGAGGGTAGGGGAAGGCATAGGTGTAGAGGGTCAGGGTGAGGCAGCCGAGGGGCCTTGTCAGGACAGACACAGGGCAAGTGCATTAGAAGTTGCATTAGACAGGTAAGGGCAAGAAGAGAGGGCAGAAACTGACACCTATAAGGTCAGAAGCAGCGTAGGGAATGAAGATGTTATGGGGTGCAAGCACAGGTGGAGGTGCCAGTTATGGAGTGGCGGAGCTTTTTTTTTGAACGCTCCAAGCATTGCTGTGGATGAGGTGTTACTAGAGAGCTCATTCAGCCAACACGGAGCCCTGTATGCAAATGTCCTTTGGCCTTGGGACATGCGGCAGCGGGGGATTTGAAGGATTTGCTTGACCATGGTCTGAAGGTCCGCCGGGAAGGGAGGATGACCTCATTCAGGGGAGCCCAAAAGAGCATGGGAAAAGTACCATCAACGCATGGCCGTGCTAGCCTGGCAGAAGGCCAGAGTAGGGAAGCAAGCGCAGACCTTCTTCGCCCGAATGATTACATTTTTTAGACTCTTTGTCTGGCAGTCTAGCCACGTCACCCATATTGCCCAAGCACCGAAAGACAGAGTCAGCCACCAGACCCTCAGCCGAGGGATGCTCCAAAAACCCCAAAAGGGAACCGGTTGGGACCGTGGATTTGCAGGCCATCCTGGCCAAGGGTGAAGGGTAAGATGCCAGACACTGCCACAAATCCAGAACCAGGTCAACAATGGCCTCGGCTACAGAGAAGGCCTCCGTAGGAGAGTCCCCTTTGTCCAGAATCTCTGTTATGGGATACCTGGCCCATTTCTGGACCGGTTCGAGCTCCATCTCCATGGACTCGGAAATGAGTCGAAGAATACCCATGAACGAGGTGGGTCCCTCGTCTATGGAGAGACCCCCCCAAGGACTCCACATTGATGGGACGCGAGTGCAATGAGGGATCTTTGGACTCCGAGGAGTCCGCATAAAGCGGGCATCCACCTGAGTCACTCTCAACACGCCTTGGGCGATCAGGAGTGAGGGTGACCGACAGCTGATGAGGCAACCCTTTTGCCGACTGAGAATCCTTGGTCAGGGCCCTGGACTTCGGCTGTTTGGGTGGCAGCCCCACCACAATCAGCAGAGAAACCTGCTTCGGCCGAGCCAACTGAGCCTGAGCCAGCGCCTCCACCGAGGTGACATCGACTGTTCGGGCGACAGCCACTTGATAGCCGGGGGTAGAAACCAAAGTCGGCTTTATACCGGTCAAGACCAGCTGCTGCCACATCAAATCTTCGTAGCACCAACGCAATCTGTGCTGGAGTCTTTCCTCATCCAAGGAGGACGAAGAAGAGTAGCGGCAACGACGCTTACCAGGATGTTGGGAGCAAGATCGCCGGTGATGGCAAGATCTGCCCAACCTGGTAGAGCAGGACTGAGACCTTCAGCATCAGCGGGGGTCCGATAGAGGACATTAGGAGCAGGGGACTCCCGCAGCTCCTCCAGGTCAGGGTTCTAAGTGGGCAGGTTTGACCCAACAGGCTAAGCCGACCCGTCCAAAGACACTGGAATCACCGGAGTCTGAAAGAGAGAATTGCCGGCTTCATCTGGCGACAGTCTGTCAGTCGGTTAGAGAAAAATCTTGGCCGCATCGACAGGTGTCTTAGCCAACTGATCTGACGGGGTCTCCATGAAACCAGCAGCCTCAGCTGCAATTTTAATAGGGGTCAAACCAGAGTCTCCTGAGAGCGGGACCACTCCCAATCCCAAGAGCATCAACGTCGAGTCTTTTCTTTCTTCGACTCCTTCTTGCGAGAGCACAAAACATGTGACCCAGAAGGGCCCTCCCCCTTAGTCCAGAGAGACTGGCACACCTCTCTGAAGGAAGCCAAATAAGTGGAGCCCAGTTGGAGTGGACTGAAGACTGAAGCCGAAGAGGAACTAGCCGCAGCCTGAGCCACCTCCTCCTCGAAGGCCTTGAGCTGTTCAAGCTGCTCCGCAGACCCCGTAGCCACGGAGACCACCCAACGGGCATCCTTAGATTTAACCAGAGGTAACGCTTTTCTGGTCACCCCAGCTGAAGTTGGGCAGCGCGGTCTTCCAGAACTGACAGGTGAAAGGAACGAAAGAGATTGCAAGCCTGTGGATCATGGTCATGTCCCAAACAGTACACGCATGTGAGTGTGAGAATCGTCGAGACACATTCTGTCCAGTAGCACAGCGAAGCAAGGCAGTTTCTCTTCTATTGTGAAGCGAGAAAAGGAGGAGCAGACGAAACTCAAACAAGTTTTAAGGTAAGTTTTGGAAGCAAATCCAAAGATTCGACAGCCAGGGCCTACCACACATGGGAGTGCTAAGCGGAGAACCTGAACCTTCCAGTGGAAAGGAAGATCTGGTGTCATGGGGTCAAGGATTTTACCACCTGGGTGGGTGGGAGGAGCCAGCTTGAAGACATTCCAGCGACCCTTAAAGGGAAAGGCGATCTGCCAGAAAGTGTGGTTAGAACAACATATCCACATCCCTAGAACAATCCTTTAGTGTGGTGATCTTGCCACTTGCCTCCTGGGTCTTTAAACTTTAAAGATTTGCTGCCTTAGTTGTCTCACACTGTGAGTGGAGTCAGACGCTTTCTCCCTGCCTATTTTCCAGCTAGCCACCAGTCTACCACTTCCTCTGAGACCTGGACCCCCATATCATGCAGCCTGCCCCCCAGACCCCTGGTTTTGAAACTGGTGCCCCTCACCAAGACAAGTGCTGATGCCCAACATCTCTCTAAGACAGGGCGACAAAACATTTTGTTTTATCCGGACAGGCCCCATTTTCACTGCCCTGTCACAGTATCCCTACACTATTTTTAAAACTGGTATTTTGTCCCAGTTGTAACTGCAAACCCAGTTTCTGTCATAAAAAAATGGCCCTTTTGTGTAGTGATGTCGCCACTTGCCTCCTGGGCCTTTAAAGATTTGCTGCCTTAGTTGTCTCACACACTGGGTGGAGTCAGATGCTTTCTCCCTGCCTGCTTTCCAGCTAGCCGCCAGTCTACTCCTTTCTCTGACACCTGAACACCTATATCACGCAGCCAGCCTCCAACTGTGACTGCCCTACAGTTAACATAGAACTCTATGGAGTATCCAATTATAGCACACACACACATATCACCAAGCAAACTCTGACGACACTATTGTGACCACACAGTCCATCCCACACATGACAGAGATCAGCACTGGTTATAGTTTTCAGCTTGAAGACTTGGTGCATACATGCAGTGTGCTCCCAGTTTGTGGGAGAGTGTCTGTGTGTGTCAGAAGGTAGGCCTGACAACAGCTACTCTCCTGCTTTGTGGTAAGTCTTCTCTTTTTCCCGTTGTCATCTGAACCATTGCCTCTTTAATATAATTAAAAATTAGATCCCGAGGTTTCATTGGAGAACACGCAGGACAGCAGGTGGGAATGTGAGGTAGTGGGTCTTGGGGGAGGTAGAAGCCGAAAGCCAATGAGGACTGCCAGCTACTGAGTGAATAAGTAAGAGTGAGGAGGAGTGGAGGTGATGCAAGTCATGTTAGTGAGTGAAAATTTCTGTACAAAAAAAAAAAGTCAGTAAATAAATAAATAAATAAAGTTAATCTTTTAAAAAAAATCCTCAAGACAAGAGAGCCATGCTAGAAGGTCGGAGGAGTGTGATACAGGGCCAGTGCCACGCAGATCAGGGCTACCAGCTGTGTGACTCTGTCTGTCTCTCTCTCTCTCTCTCTCTCTCTCTGAGAAGAGAAAGGTGGTCACTGATGTGAGTAAAAAAAATCATATCACCCCTTTTCATCGACACCCTGACAGTGAAACAAGGAAAAGGACCATTATGGCGACATTCGTGGTAATGGGCATTTTCCTTGTTTTGCCTTCCCCCAGTGTTCCGCCCCCTCCCCAGACCAACTCCGACCTGGAGTTGGAATCTTAAGAGTCCGGGGGTGTGGGTGGCAGAGCCCCCCGCATGGGGGGTGTGAGGTGCTGAGCCCCCCCACAGAAAATAAGGAGCTAAGAGGCGGCACAATACCTGCATCTGTATTGTGCCATCACTGTGGGGAAGGTCGGCACTTTCGCTGATGGGAAAACTTGGTGCTTCCCAAAAAATTTGCCTTTTTTTTTTTTTTTTTTTGTCATCCAGACCCCAGACTTTTATTTATAAATAAATAGTCTTGAGGAGGATTAGGTTTTTCTTTTCTTTGAATCACATGTGGGCTGACACCTAAACGAGTCTTTACTTCTTCTAAATAAGCCTCAGAATATACCAGAGAAAGTACAGTTATGTAAGAACTTACCGTAACAGTAGATCTTCGAGAGAGGTTCCTGCAGTAGGTCATAACACATATAGGTCTGTGCCCCATGGCATCAGGACCGCACAGCAAACTTTTGCTAGCAATGTCTGGCGGGGAAACGCCCACCCAATGTCATATGACAGACATCAGTGTGACCCTATATAGTGGGCGGTCACCGTACCTGCCTTCCAGTTCTCCCGCCAGAGATCCAAGGAGGATGAGACAGGAGAAAACGATGTGAATCCTGGAGCACAGTTCAGAATGATCTGAAAGAAATACAGAAACTGGAGGAATGAGGGAGGGAAAGTGTAACCTACTACAGGAACCTCTCTCGAAGATCTTCTGTTAAAGTAAGTTCTTATGTAACTGTACTATCTTACTTTGAAAGGGTTTCTGCAGTAGGTCATAACATATCAGACTGAATCCCAAGCAGTCACTCTGAGAGAGTCCGGGAGAATCAGAGAAGGAACAACTGAAAACAGACCAGGACCAACCTAAGTCAGTAGGCCCTGCATGACGGCGAGGCCAAACCCGGCCCTACGCCTAGAGGCAATGTCCAGATTGTAATGCTTCGTGAATGTATGGACCAAACTCCAGGTCGCTGCCGCACAAATCTCTGCTGCAGAAACATTCCAGAGGAATGCCTCTGGTAGAGTGACCTCTGACCTCCCCCAGAAGAGGTTTATTGTACTTCTGATAGCAGAAGCAGATGCAGTTGGCCAACCATTTGGACAGACACTGTATAGAAACTGTCGACCCCAAAGATTTGGGGACAAAGGAAACAAAAAGCTGATCTGACTTGCGTATGTCCTTGGTTCTGTGGACATAACAATGCAAGATTCTATGTGCAGTACATCCAATGTCTGAAGAAGAGTCACTTCCCTGTTCGAATGAACCGGATAGTATACCGGGAGTTCAACCCGTTTGATTTAAGGTGAACTCAGGAACCACCTTGGGAAGAAACTTAGGATTTGTACGCAGGACTGCCCAGTCCTCCTGAAAAATCAAATAAGGTTCCTTACACTTTAGGGTCTGAAGTTCAGAAATCCTTTAAGCGGAAGTAATAGCAACCAAAAAGAGCGTTTTCCAGGACAGATGGCACACATCACAGCTTACCGCCAGTTCAAAAGGAGGGAGTGTAAGCTTTTCTAAAATTAAATTTAGATCCCGAGGTGGGGTGGGGTTGTGGATGGGGGGTTTCAAATAAAGGATCCCTTTCAGAAAGGTTTTCGAGACTTCCAGTTGAGTGACAGGCTTCCTGTTCACAAAGGAGTGGTTGACTGAAATAGCCGACAGGTGGAACTTGAGGGAGGAATAGCTTAGACCAGAGTCAGACAGGTGCAACAGGTACTCCAAGACCTGAGGAGCTGAGCAAGTGAAGGGGTCTCAGCTCTTGGATGCAGCCCAGATGGAGAAACGCTTCCATTTCATTGCATAGGTGGATCTGGTGAAGGGTTTCCTAGCTTCCACTAGGACCTGAGCAACCCTATGGGAAACTCCAAAATGTGATACAATTATTTCTGAAGAAGCCATGCATGAATAGGCAGGGTCCTGAGTCCCGGATGCACCAGTCTGCCCTGATTCTGTGTCAACAGATCATGTTGAAGAGGAAGGGGAACTGGGAGTTTCACTGCCAGCTACTGCATGAGTGGGAACCAGATCTGTCTCAGCCAGTGGGGGGCTGTGAGTATCATCTGAGCCCCCACTGCTTGAAGTTTTAGAAGGATGCACTGTAGAATGGGAAAGGGTAGGAAGGTGTACAAGAACTTCCCTGTCCAGCAGAGTGATAACGCATCATGCCAGAAAGCACCAGGCTCTAGAATGAGCAAGCAAAACCTGGGAAGTTTTGTGTGGTATGGTGAGGTGAAGAGATCTACTTCTGGTAGTCCCCATCAGTGGAACAATAGATTGGTCACTTCCTGACTCAATTCCCATTAGTGAGCTTGAGACGATGTCTGACTGAGGCTCTCCGCCAGGATGTTGTGGACACCTGGGATGTGCACAGCCATGAGAAACAGACCATGCTGGACCACCCAGAACCACACCTGCATCGCTTCCCTGCACAAGGGGTACGATCGGGTGCCTCCCTGCTTGCTGATGCACCAGGCCATAGACATTGTCCATCTGGACTAGCAGTGTTCCAGATGACAGGATGGGCTGGAACACCTGCAGAGCGTACAGAACAGCGCTCATCTCCAATATGTTTATATGGAGAGACTTCTCCATCTGAGACCACGATCCCTGAGTTTTGTGATTCCCCAGGTGGGCTCCCCAACCCAGACCAGAAGCATCTGTGGTGAGGGTCCATGAAGGAGGGGTATACTGAAAGGCAACCCCCATTACAAATTCTGAGGATCTTGCCACCATAAAAGGTCTTTCCTGAGTGTGCTGGACACTAGTACAGAATGATCTAGGTCATCTGAGCGCTGATCCCCTTGGATGCGTAGTGTCCACTGAGTGATCCTCATGTGTAATCCGGCTTATTGGACGATAGAGGGACCAGGCAGAGGAGAGGAGAACCCTTGACCAAGTTACTGGTTTGTGTCATGTGGATCCCTGCCAGTTTTTGGGGATCCGGCTTACCGACTACCGGGCAGGCCCTGGAGGATCCAGGGTCTGACTTACTGGCAGAAACTGGGTGTTCTCCAGAGAAGCCAGCAGACGACTTACCAGTAGATAGGCTGAAAAGAAGCAGAGGAACCTGGAGAAGTCCCAGACATGGCTTGGACAACCACAAGGGCAGGCAGTGGGGGAATGGCCTTGCTGGTCGAAGGTTGCTGGAGGTAACACAGTCCCGATCCTCCATGTGCTCCCGTTTCCTGTGCTTCTCTTAGTCCTACTTCTTCTTCTTCTGTTTGGACTCCAAAGAAGGGGAAGAAGTGGTATTCCTCAATTTCTGCATCTCCTTTTCAAGAGTGGCCATTTTGGACTTCAGTAAATGTGCCCCCAAAGCCTACTGTATGCGTTTGCATGTGGCCTGATTGATGGCTTGCAATCAGGACAGGCCGTGGTGTTGTGGTTTGAACCTAGGTAGAAGAGGCAGCGATGATGGCTGTCCTTGTGAGGGATCGGTGCACTGCACTTCTCACACGTCTTCTTAGTCTTCGAAGTCAGTGGTGGAGAAGACATAAAAGAATCAAAGAATGGACTGAAAACTCGGAAAAATAAAGTACAAAATGGTAATCGACTGAGCAACGTTTACCACAAAGGTCTTACGCAGGTTGACTGTGGGAAAGAACTAGAAGGCATGCGCAGGGACCGCCCACTATATAGGGTCACGCTGACGGTCAACCACCAGACATTGCTAGCAAGTTTGACGTGCAGTCCTGAAGCCAGAGGGCGCAGTCCTATATGTGTTATGACCTACTGCAGGAACCCTGTCAAAGTAAGATCTTCTAAAATCCTAGAACTTCTGGTGCCTGCTGACTCCCAGACCCCCCAGCTTTGTGTCAACATTTATCTTGCACTTTGTGCATCCATCCTTCATCAAGAATTTTTCTGCACACTTTATGTGCATGTCCCGCCTTCCAGATTAGTAAATCTGGTCACCCTACTCTTAACAGTATTTAAGTTGTGAATCGGTGCAGTGCTACATTTGTCTCCTAGATGCATGCAGCAAAGAAAGCCCCCAAAGCCTACTGTATGCGTTTGCGTGTGGCCTGATTGATGGCTTACAATCAGGACAGGCCGCGGTGTTGTGGTTTGAACCTAGGTAGAAGAGGCAGCGATGATGGCTGTCCTTGTGAGGGATCGGTGCACTGCACTTCTCACACGTCTTCTTAGTCTTCGAAGTCAGTGGTGGAGAAGACATAAAAGAATCAAAGAATGGACTGAAAACTCGGAAAAATAAAGTACAAAATGGTAATCGACTGAGCAACGTTTACCACAAAGGTCTTACGCAGGTTGACTGTGGGAAAGAACTAGAAGGCGCAGGGACCGCCCACTATATAGGGTCACGCTGACGGTCAACCACCAGACATTGCTAGCAAAAGTTTGACGTGCAGTCCTGAAGCCAGAGGGCGCAGTCCTATATGTGTTATGACCTACTGCAGGAACCCTGTCAAAGTAAGATCTTCTAAAATCCTAGAACTTCTGGTGCCTGCTGACTCCCAGACCCCCCGGCTTTGTGTCAACATTTATCTTGCACTTTGTGCATCCATCCTTCATCAAGAATTTTTCTGCACACTTTATGTGCATGTCCCGCCTTCCAAATTAGTAAATCTGGTCACCCTACTCTTAACAGTATTTAAGTTGTGAATCGCTGCAGTGCTACATTTGTCTCCTAGATGCATGCAGCAAACAAAACCGTACAATATTTCTGTGTGAAAACATAAGGCAGGTATGGTAGATGCGAGTGCATGTGAACATGTAGAATGACCCACTTGCTCATGTGCAAACAACCAGGGCTGCCTTTAAAATCTTGAAATGAAGATACTGTGTCTTAGAGCCCTGGGAAATGGGAATAAACACCCTCCCGCCCCGTCTTCAGTCTCACTACTAAAAATGCACATCTCTTGCTAGACTCTCACAGTGTGGTTCACCTCCTGTCCGCTCATCAAACTTTTGAGTGCAAGTTTTACACTTGGAGGGTGGAAGAGACACAGTTACTGTTTGCATGAGCCCAAACAGACAGAAAATGAGTAAAATCCCTACCAGCATTCTGTGCAACATAAGAGGGCTGCAGCCAAGGCAAACAGGATGCTGGGATACATAGCTAGGGGGTTCACAAGCAGAAGAAAGGAGATGATCCTTCCGCTGTACATAATCACATTACAACTGCACCTGGAGTACTGTGTGCAGTATTGAAGTCCATATCTTAAAAAAAGGACATTAATCAACCCGAGGCAGAAAAGAGAATAGCAACAAAGATGATTCTGGTCAGCAGTGCAGGCCATACTAGGACAGGCTGAGGAGCCTAAATATATGTTTCTTGGAGGACGGGGGTGACAAGATTGAAACTATCAAATATCTCAAAGGTATAAACAAAGTGGATCTTGGATAGCTCTTTACCTTGCGTGAAAACAGGAAAAGAAAGGGACACAGCTACAAACTAGTCGGGAGGTTCAAGAAGGAGGTCTGCATGCACTTCTTTACACAGCAGCTGGTGTCAGGGAGGAATGAGCCGCAGGCAGAGGCTGTGAACCAGAACATGGTTAGCAGATTCAAGAGGGGGTGGAATGAGATCAAGGAGAACGTCAGAGTTAAAAGGGAGGGAGGCAGGACCCACTATAAACAGTGGAACAGTGGACCTGCCACGAGTACACTAAATAGATTGTATGGCCTTCTTCTGCTGGCAAATTCGTATGTTCGTATATAGACGTGTGTCTATTAGGGATGGGGGACCCGAAAAGGTCTTAACCCTTATTATCAGATCAGGATACAGGCCAAAGTCCTCATTAGTTCTGATTTAAATCAGAACATTTGGTAAAACATGAGGAAAACTGAAAATCAGCCGTAACGCTGCATTAAATGGCACCAAGATTCATGATACACACATGGAATTGTAAACAGCTGAAGTTGAAGCTCTGTCAGTGTCCACTGACCCTTTTGTTCTTTTCAGCTGCCTTTTTTTTTTTTATGAAATTAAGGCACTCTTGCACTTTTGCTTTACACTGCAATTTGAGTTAGGGCAACAACAGAAGATGCTGGCAGAACAGAGGTTAAAACCGCCACAAGATATGAGCTCAGGCGGGTACTGAGTGAGCACTGAAGCTCTGTCTGTTGGCCTTCCCTATCCCTTCCCCACTGCCAGGTTGATATGTGTGTGTGTGTGTGTGTGTGTTGTTTTTTTTTTTTTTGTTTTTTTTATTCTTTTTAGATGCTTTTTTTTTTCAAATGAAATTAAGGCACTCTTGCACTTTGCTTTGCAGTTTGCACTGCTGGTCGTTTATAGTTAGGGCAAGTTGGGCAACAACAAAACTTCTACAGAAGACATTGGCAGAGCACAAAAACTGCCACAAGATATGAGTTCAGGCGGGTACTGAGTGAGCACTGAAACTCTGTCTGTTGGCCTTCCCTTCCCTTCCCTCTTGCCAGATTGATCTGTAATTTTCTTTTTATTCCCCTTGGCCCTTTTCTTCTTTGCCTTTTTTTTTTTTTTTTTTATAAAATTAACTTTGCTTTAGTAAAGTTTAGTTATTAGAGAAACAAGTGAAGGCAAGGCACTACTGGTACTGTACTGGCAAGCAGAGGCTTATTAGTCTACCTGCTTTAGTTAGAGCAACAACAGAAGGTACTACTACTGGCAGAGAAAGTAAAACAAAACCACCACTAATGATAACATGTGAGCAGTATTAAGCACTTAAGCTCTGTCCAGTGTCCTTTTGGGCCCTTCCTCCCCGTCAGGTGAGGTTGATCTTTTTTTTATTTAAACCCCTTGAACTTCCCTTTCCCCCTGCCACCTTCTTTAGCCCTCATTATCCCCTACCCCTATTTCATTTTTTTAGCAGCTGCAGGCTAAAGCTTATTTCCAAGGCTCTGCTGGTGGTCAAATGCGAAGACGAGAGAATCACCTCCGACACTTAACTCCTCTCAGGATCTCAGCCACACACTGACTGATTCCAGCGGCACTCACCCCTATATATCCTCAATATCACCTGACCAACTTAGTGCAGTAGTACTCCAGGTCAGGTGACTGAGTGTGACGTGTGTGGCGCAAGCCTTTCTCTCTGTCCCCTTCTGACTATGCGCCACCAACTTGAGCCATGAAGACCAGAGCTGAGCCACCAAAGTTCCCACCCAGCTGCACCACCCTGTCCACATCGCTGCCCATTCACCCACCAGCCAATCAGTCCCCAGTGTCTAGTGGCAGCCACCCTCCTCCTGCTGCTGCCTTATAGGAACCCCCATCCACTATTCCCAATCTCTGGTGTCTAGTGGACCCCCTCATCCTCCAATCGTGCCGGCACTGTACAAACTTACTGATCTGCACCTCCGCCTCTGAGCATGTGGCTGTGAACTTGAGTGAGAGGAGAGAGTAGCTTTTTGTCAGGCTTCCAAGTTCCCCTCTCCCAAACTTCAGTGCAAATATTATACTAGCCTACAGCCCGGGGCCCCGATTAAGCCGGCAGCTACAAGCTGTAAGACTATTCAAATATTGCACTGAAGTTTGGGACTGGGAGCTGAAGCCTAACAAAAAGCTACTCCCTCCTGTCACCCAAGTTTACAGTCACACGCCTGAAGGTGGAAGAGAACATCAGCACAATTATGGTGTTAGTTCAATCGGAGGACAAGGGGGTTAGAGGAGGATAAGGATGGAGGGGTCCACTAGATACAACAGGGATTACCATTTTTCATTTTTAAATGTACCAGTCACACACAGCCGGAGGACCCGGATTCGGTACAATTTGGCAATGGGTTTTTATTGATCCGGGTCCAACAGGCTGCATTGGATCTAGGGGGTTTCTAATTTTTGGCAAGTCAGTCCGCCCATCCCTAGTGTCTATGAGTTTCTTTTTCTTTTTTTTTTTTACACACACCTCGGTGTGTAAAACTTCTTCTCGACACACTGCCCTACACATTGCTCTATAGTAACAGCCTCCCAGTATGGAGCTACCTTCTGAGAGTGCTGTGTGTGTGTGTGTGTGTGTGTGTGTGTGTGATAAACCCCCTACTGAAGAACTGTGTGTAAACTATGAGTTGCCTGATGCTCGTGTGAATATCAGTTGCCCCATGGTCCATATGAACATACGAAGGTGCCAGCAGAACAGACCTATTGGTCTATCAAAGTCTGCTCGATTGTGCAGTTAGCTGCCTAGCAGGCAGCTGCCCCTCCCCAACCCTCTTCACCTCCCATTGTTGTCCTTCTCGCCACCCTACCCACCCCTGTACCCTGTCCCAAGCATTCTAAAGCCAGCCACATTTTGCATATCACCCCTTCTGGTAGTGCGTTCCAACTCACAACTTCTCTCTCTCTGTAAAGTAATGCCTTTTCATCTCCCTCCTGAATCTCCCCCATTCCTACTCCATGCCCCTAGTCTCCCTCCCACCCCTTAGTTTCAACACCCCTCCGCCCCCTTTGTTGACACCCTTCAGGTACTTTAATGTCTTGATCATGTCCCCTATCCCCAGTGTGTACATATTCAGTTCCTTTAGCCTCATCTCATAATCCATTCCATCCATCCCCTGAATCATCCTCATTGCCCTTCGCTGCACTCCTTCCAGCAGCTTGACGTCCCGGCTCAGGTACAGCCTCCAGAACTGTACACAGTAGTCAAAGTGAGGCCTAACCAGCACCCTGTAGAGGGGCAAAATCACCTCCCTGTGCTTGGACGTGAATCCGCGTGCTATGCACCCTAGCATCCTATTTGCTTTCGTTGCCGTCCTCCTGCACTGGGCAGTATTGTTCATGCTTGCTGTTATCAATACCCCCAGGTCCTTTTCCTCCTCTGTGCTCCCCAGCTTGATCCCTCCTAGCCAGTATTCTCTCTTTGGGTTCCTTTCCCCAAAATGCAACACCTTGCATTTGTTTGCATTGAACCCCAGCTGCCACTTCCCTGACTATTCCTCCAACTTTGTCAAGTCCCTCTGTAGTTGCACCCATCCCTAGTCATCGTCTACTACTGCACTCAATTCTGGTGTCATCGGCGATCAGGCTAATCCTGGTCACTACACCCTGCGCAATATCTGAAATGAATAAACTGAACAGCACCGGGCCAAGCACCGAGCCCTGTGGCACCCTGCTCATCACAGATCTAGGCTCCAAGACTCCCCACGATCACCCTCTGCAGCCTACCCCTTAGCCAATTTGAGATCCAAAATGCCATCTTTGTCCCCCACTCCCACCCCAGATAACTTCACCCCTAGTCTCCCATGGGGTACTGAATCGAAGGCCTTGTTGAAATCCAGGTATAGCACATCCACAGCATGGCCCTCATCCAACTCCCTCATCACCCAGTCATAGTACTGTATAAGACTGGCCTGGCAGGATCTCCCTGAAACGAACCCATGCTGACTCCCGTCCTACAAGCTATTGCCCTCCAGAAATGCCACCAGCCTGTCCTTTAGTATCATCTCCATGAGCTTTCCCACTATGGACATCAGACTGACTGGCCTGTAGTTCCCTGGCTCATCCCTTGGACCACTTTTATGTGTTGGTACCACATGGGCCATCCTCCAGTCCTGAGGCACCTCCCCCATTTCCAGGGAGGTGCTGAACAGGTCTGCCAGTGGTTCCGCTAGAACCTCTGCCATCTCCCAGAGCACCCTGAGGTGGATACCTTCTGGCACCGGCGCTTTATTCACCTTCAGTGCCCTTAGCCCTGCCAAGACTCTGCTACCCTCTATCCTACCATCCGTTAACTCACACCCCCATCCCTCCTCCCCCCCGACCAGGGTAGTAATGGACCCCCAGTGAACACTAAGCAGAAGTACTCATTCAGTGCTTCCACTTGTCCCTTCTCCTTTTCTACCCACTCCTTCCACCTTTTTATCCTCACTGTACTGCCCTGCATTTCCTTTTCTCCCTGACATATCTAAAAAAAGTCTTTCTCCCCTCCTTTAATTCCCTAGTGGCTTTCATACCCCTTACCCTCTTGGTCACATCCTTGGACCATTTGGTGTACTCCTCCGTCTTCCTCCTTCCCCGTCCTTCTGAACCTCAGGGACGCTGCTCTTTTTGCTCTCACCCCCTCGATCACCTCCCTGTTCAGCCAGCACATTCTCTTTGCCCTATTCTTCTTACTCTGTAGCCTGGTGCACGTTTCCGTCGCTTCTATGATTCCTTGCTTTATTATGTCTCACTTCTGCGCTGTCCCCATCCCCTGCTTTAATTCTTTTGAGTCTCCCCTTCAGCAATTCCCCAATTTTCCCGAAGTCCACCTTCATGAAATCCACCACCTTTGTTGTGCACCCCACTGACACATCATAACAACCCTGACCTGCCCCTCTCAGGATGTAGGGCCTCACAGTACCTGACTAACAGGAGTCAAGGTTAACATTATTTTGTGAAATAAAAGTTGCTAGCTTATACACCAGTATTGCCTTATATGGTATTGTGAACCTAATATAATAATGTAAAAAAATTTCACACAGAGGCTTTTTTTTGTTAACATTATGAACTTTAAACTAGGATGCAGGGGATCTTTATTAAAATAACTATATAGATAAGTTCTGGGCCCTGTCCCTTATATAGGCGAATCCCTCTCCCCCACCCACAACATTATTCATGTTTGCTGGTGGTGTTCTTTGCAAGACTCTGTGCACAACTCCTTGCTGACATTCCACCAGGAGACTGTCTAGTCAGGCAGGTGGGGTTTTGCTATCTGTATCTGGCTGTACCCAAGTTCCTGGACTACACCTGTCCCCCGAGGTGAGCCGGCGGTAGCAGTGACGTCATCTGGGGGTGGGGCTATATGATTTAAAAGTCTGTCTGCCCCATAGCTGCTGTGCTTGCCAGTGTTGATCTGTGCAAGACTCCTTGCTGACATTCCACCCAAAGACTGCCTAACCAGACAGGTGGGGTCCTGCCATCTGTATCTAGCTGCACCAGAGTTGCTGGACTGCACCTGTCCTTGGAGGTCAGCCGGCGGCAACAGTGATGTCATCTGGGGTGGGGCTATAGGATTTAAAAGCCTGCATACCCCATATCGTGAGCTTCGCAAGTGCCACTCGGAGTTTATTTTTTTCCTTCTGTTTTGTTTTTATTTCATACTTTTTTTGCTCTGTACTTTGTTGTTAACCGTCTTAGACTGTTCTATTATTGTGCTATCCTCAAGAATGGCTAGTACGGTTCAATTTTTAAATAGTCAGTGTCTTGAGACTGTTTATTAATACCTATTGTAATAACTTTAGATATTTTCCTGTTGTTACTTTTTCCTATTTGGTTGAATTTGCCTGTTGACGGTGGAAATATTAGCTGACAGGTTTAGTGTTTATATAATTTGTCTTCTGTGCTGATTTGTATAACTTAACCTGAATTGCTGGAGTTTGCAGTGGGTGGGTGGCAGACTCCTGCTGCTGACCATCTACTGATATTTCCTCATCTGTCTTGCCTTTGACACTTTTTCCTCTTTTCCCTCTCTTTCCCTGATGGTGGCAGCATCAGTGGAGGTGTTGGTTTTCGAGGATTTCAAACAAGACATTATCAGTGGTAGTTTCCCAGTATCAAGTTAATGTTTGTGCAAAGTGGTTTTCCTATTCAGTTAAATTTACCTGTTCATGGTAGCAGCATTAGGGCCCGGCAGATTTACTGATTACATAAATTGTCCTTTTATAATAGATTTGTATTACTAGGCCGGAATTGCTGGATTTTTTTTATCCAGCTGTTTGGCCCCCATCACCTCCTCCTGCCAACTGACAATGGTAACACATAGGTAGTTTTGCAGGTTATTCTCTTCTGTCCCCCCACCCAAGGACCTGCCACACAGCCGTGTGAGCTGCGGAGGCATGCCACACACCCCATGGTGCCAGCTCAGACTCTTCCACCTCCCGCAGCTGTTGGCCCCCTCCTCTCCGCCTACACTACCCACCAGACTGCCACCCGGTGGGAGCAGAACTACGGGGCAGCACCAACCTACCCTCACCACCCTTAGGAGAGGACAGCTGCCAGTCAGTATGCTCGATCCTACTCCACCCCACGCTGGCACCGGACTGACCCAGGGTCATTCCCAAACCCGGGTTGCCAGCGTAGCGTGAGGTGTGACGTTCAGCGCCTCAACCCTCAGCACCACCGGGTCAGCTGAATTGCTGGATTTTGTGATGGGTGGGTGGCAGACTCCTATTACTGACTTACTACTGATCTAATTTTACGTTTTTGTCTTGCCTGTTACTTTTTCTTTTCATTATGGTGGGTTTTAAAGAAATTCTTGGTTGGGTATTTTTTATTTTAGTTTTCATGTGTGTTCTATGTGAATCCTGCTCCTGTTTTTATAACTACTGCACCAGAACAGCCAACCTGAATTATCTGATTTTTACCATGTCTAACTTTCTTTTCATAGAATCATAGAATCACAGAAATTTGATTGCAGAAAAGGACCCTTCCGGCCCAACCAGTCTGCCCAGCATCCTCTTTCACATGTCCCCTCCCCACCTGCCCCCACCCTCCCCCCAATACTCAGTTCCACATGCCTGTCCCATGCCTTCTTAAATTCCTCCACCATCTCAGCCCTTTCCACTTCGTCCGGCAGTCTACTCCAGGGCTCCACCACCCTCTCTGTGAAGAAGCGCCCCCTCACATTGCCTCTGACCCTATTTCTTTGCAATCTGAGGCTGTGCCCTCTAGTTCTGTCTCTCTCCTTCCTCCTCACCAGACCACCTTCACCTACTTTATTGAGCCCCTTCACACATTTAAAGGTTTCAATCAAGCCCCCACTTTCCTTCCTTGTTTCCAGCACATACAGACGTAGCTCCTTACACCTCTGCTCGTATGTCCTCCCCTGCATACCCTGCACCATCTTTATTGCCCTTCTCTGAACCCTCTCCAATGCATCTATATCCTTGCTAAGGTGTAGTCTCCAGAACTGAACCCCGTACTCTTAGCTGTGGCCCCACCATGGCTTTGTAGAGGGGCATTATAACCTCCTTCTGCTAGTAATGCCCCTGCCTATGCATGCCAGCATTCCACTGACCCTTCCTGCCACCTACTACACTGGAAACCTACCTTAAGGTTTGAGGAGACTATGATCCCCAGATCCTTTTCCTGTTCTGATTCTTTGATCCCCCTCAGCGTGTACCCTGCTTGTGTGTTTTTCCTCCCTAGTTGCCTCGCAGCGCACTTCTCCGCATTAAATTTCAGCTGACATTTCCCAGCCCACTCCTCAAGCATCTTGAGGTCCCTCCTCATGTCTTCTACCCCCTCTGGTGTGTCCACCCTATTGCAGATTTTTGTATCATTGGCAAATAGGCACACCCTCCCCCTCAAACCCTCCACAATATCACTGATGTAAATGTTGAAGAGGAGCGGACCCAAAACTGACCCCTGTGGCACTCCACTCCTCACACTTGCCATCTCAGAGTGCACCCCATTAAGCACTACCCTCTGAGTTATCACTGCTAGCCAGGCCTCTACCCAGCCTGCTATTTACCCTCTTAATCCCATGCTTTCCATCCTGCTCACCAACCAGACAGGCCATCCACTGTCCCCGGTCGACTACCTGAGTCACCTAATCAAAGAACTCAATTAGGTTGGTCTGGCATGATTTCCGCTTAGTGAAGCCATGCTGTCTGCTGTCCTGCAAGCCACACTCCTCCAGGTAATTTACCACCCTCTCCTTGATTAATGTCTTCATTACCTTCCCCACCACAGATGTCATATTTAATAAAATCTAAGTTTTTTTTATTTCTTGATGGTTACCAAGAATTTTGTTATTCGGGTTTGTGGATTTCTTGTATTACATTGTTATTTTATTTGTTTCCAGTGGATTCTTCATAGAATTAAATTTATGTTTTGCCTTAGCCTTTGTCTGCTTCTGTTGGCTGGTAATGTCGAAACTAATCCTGGTCCTTCCCATCTTGGTATAAACAACATGGTTTAAAAATTCTCCTCCTAAATACTTGTAGTCTTCTACTTAAAATGGCAGAATTGGAAACTTTTACCAATATTTACCACCCTGAAGTTATTAGCATTTCTGAATCCTGGTTGAAGCCTTCCATACCTGACTGTCTGTGTATTTTACCTAGATATAATTTCATTACACAAGATCGTTTGGGGGGAAAAAAAGGGTGGTGGGGTAACTGTATACTTTAAAGACCACTTACAAGTTAATATAATCTCTAGTAGTGCTAATAGTAATACTTTCGATTGGCTTCTGCTTCATCTTCTTCTGGGTGGCTGAAAAAATATTATTTTAGGTCATGTGTGTAACACCGCCCCCCCCCCCAATGTAGCTTATTTATTTATATTGAAAAGTTTCTCCAGGAAAGGCACATTGAACAATATTAAATTGCTCATCTCACGGAGCATCCTGGGGGAGAAGGGACATGGGAGTACAATAGTCTTAACAATACATACATCTGTAGAATACATAATACATTTGGGATAAGCACAACAGGCCTCAGTAAATTACGACAAAATTATGACATACAGGTAAGTGAATTGCAAAAATAACAAATACATGAAGTACTGTTAGAGTATAACACTGAGTGAGCTAACAAGGAGCAAAGACTAGAAGTACTGACAAGAGAGCACAATCACTGTCAGCACAACTTTATACTTAAGAACTGAATGCAACATACGATATAGCAGCTAGCAGTTAACATACAATTTGAGCTAAGAGCTGAATGGCACTGGAACAGGACAGTGTGTGTTGGTGGGGGTAGGAGCAGGCAGGATAGAGAAAGTTTTTGAGGGAGGTTGAGATGGACCAAGGGGAGGAGGAGTGCCTGATTTGAAGGGGCAGAGAGTTCCATAATGTCAGGAATCAATGAGAGAAGGCCGATTAGCTTACAGAAGTGGACCAGCATGGGATAACCAAGGTGCGTGAGTCACTAGATTGGAGGGAGAAAGGTTCTTGTAGCGAATAGGTAGGAGGGAAAGGAGGCAAATCAGAATTTCAAGGTGAATTTCATACAGTGAGCAAGTCATCTGTCTGTCAGTCAGAGAGGGAAAGCCAAGGGATCGATAGAGGGAACAGTGGTGAGTGAGTGGAGGGGCGTCGAGCACAAAGCGACAGAAGGCATTAAAGAGGGAATCTAATCTGGTTAGAGAAGATGGTTGTGCAGCACTACATACCACATCGCAGTAGTCAAAGATGGGTAGAATCATTTTCTGAACCAACTCATGTCCAGTCAGAAGGGGTAGGCAGCTTCGGTTTCTGTATAGGGCACCTAATCTGGGGCGCAGTTTTTTCAGAATAGAGTCAATGTGCTGAGAAAAGTTGAGGTGTTGGTCTAGCCAGATCCCAGATACCTAAAGGAGGTGGTATCCTCTAGAACAGTACTGTCGAAGGTGTGGAAGGAGGGTAATTTAGGTAGCCTAGAGTCTCTGCCTAGTGCTGAAGGTCATGGAGATGGTTTTCTTAGCATTGAGGAAAAGCTGATGGGAGCTTAGCCAAAGCTGAACTTTCTCAAAGTCTTGCTGGAGACTGGAAGCAAGGTCAGAAGGAGAGGTGCCAGACAAGAAAAGGACTGTATCGTCAGGGTACATGTGAAAAGAGAAGGAGGTACAAACTGGTGGGAGGACGTTCAGGAAGATGGAGAATAGCGGGGGACCATGGACTGAACCTTGAGGCACGCCTATTATCGGAAGAGGAGGGTAGGTGGGAACACCAATTTTGACTGATTGAGTCCTACATGTTAGACAGGAACTGAACCATCTGCATTCTGAGTCAGACAACCTTGCCTTGGCAAGGTTGTTTAAAAGGAGGGGCTGGGAGACAGTGTCGAAGGCCTCAGTGAGGTCGACAAAGATGACTGAGGTTATTTGCCTGTCATCCATACCTGTAAGTATGAAGTCGGTAAGCCTAAGCAGGGAGGCGGTGGTAGAGTTTTTTTTTTTTCTGAAACCAGATTGATAGGGGTAGAAAAAGGCAGAGTCAGAGAGGAAGTAGGAGAGTTCGGAAAGAGCTATGTGTTCCTGAAGCTTGGCCAGTATAGGGAAGAGCGATATGGGCCTGCAGTTCACCAGAGAGGAGGGATGACGTCCCTTGGGTAAGGGGTGAACCACTGCATGTTTCCAGGAGGGGGGACTGTGTCAGATGAGAAAGAAAGGTTTAATAGTGCTGAAAGAGGGAAGGCAATAGCATCTGCAGATAGGAACAGGAACTTTGGGGCAAGGCCATCTGGGGAGGAGCTCTTAGACATGCTGAGTGCTAGTAAAGCATTTAAGAGCATCTGTGAAGGTGAATGGGGCAAAGGTGAAGTGATGTGAGCGTATGGGGTTTGTGGAGGTATTAAGGGCAGGGGCAGGAGGGAGAGAAGTCAGGAGGGTGGAGGCATATGAGGTAAAATATGAGTTAAAAGCAGCTACCACGAGGCTGTGGTCAGAAGTTAGTTCATTATTTACATTGATTAGGGGGGTTTGAGGTTTCAATGGGGGAGAAGAGGGAATTAACTACTTTCCTATTTGCTCTCCTGGTATCTATGCGCTAAGCAGCTCCTCCTACATTTCCCTAGTTATTCCCAAAGTTAGAACTCGGTTCGGCAAATCATCCATAAGCTATTCCTTTTGCTCTTTGTGGAACAAGTTACAAAAAAACTCTCCAAATATCCATGCCACTTAAATTGGCTACTTTCAAAACATTGGTTGACAGGGCTACCATGGAAATTTGTAACTGTGTAACCTAAAATTATATTTCCAACCTCCTTCCTCCTCACTTCCCTTCTATTTCCTTTCCCCCATAACTGTCTCCTTCCCCTTAACTCATTCTATCATCTTTTCCTACATTTGAGCTCCTTCTATCTAACCCTTGCCCTAGGTGTATACTGTTATCATCCGATTATTGTCTGTTACTGCATGGTCTACCTTGTTATCCTTGCAGATGCCTTGTCATACCATATTGCCTGATTTTAATATTTTGTTCTTGAATGTATCTACTTCTATTATGCTGTTTTATGCTGTATGAACTGACCTGTATACCTTGCCAAATGTTATGCTGTTTTACGCTTGAAAACTTTGCATCTTATTACGTTGTATACCTTATTCTTCTCTATGTTCTACTGTTGTTAACACTGTAACTACGACCAGGTCATCTTGAAAATTAGTTCTTTTCAACAATGTTTCACCTGGCTAAATAAAGAGATTGATTGACTAATTTCCAAAATTTATAGGGGGTACTTAAGTTGGCTTCAAAAGTACAGCGAAAGTATTCCAATTTAGCAAGGTGGGTAGCTTTAGAGAAGGAGTTTCTTAGGGCCCAGTGATGGTCACGGTCTGCTTGGGATTGTGAGGCCTTATGCTTCTGCCATGCACAGTCAGGTACTCACATATATGCCAGCAGTTCTGGTGTGATCCATGGGAGATGGTTGCTGCATACCTTGGTGCATTTGGAAGGAGCATGTTTATTCTAGGTGTTGAGAAAATGAGCATGGAAAAAGTCCAGGGCATCATTTACCGAGTGTGATGAGTAGGAAGGGGACCAATCTATTTGATACAAATCCTGATGTAGGTGGGAGAGGCCGAGGGACTTGTATGTGTGGGTTACAATTAATTCACATCCAGAGTGAGGTTGTTTGCCACTGCCACTTTTTGCACCCTCTCTCCTGTCTCACCCCAGTCCAGGAGAACACTAGCTAGTGGCAGAGTTCTCTCCTCCCCAGTGAATCCCCTCACCGTTACAAACTGATTAGTTAAAAGTTGTTCAGGCTCAACCAAATCCTCTTTTGCTAAAGTAAGAGACACCCCCCCCCCCGTGTCCCTTAACCCATGGGTCTGCACCCCATTTACAGTAACTGGGTGTATCTGCTCTCTCATGTTTGCAGGCATGCTTTCAGGGATACACAATGCACCCAACTCTGTTTGAACACCATTTTGTCCACTCTGTGACTTTTTAGGACACTGTCTAGCAAGATGCCCTGGCTGTTTACAAAACCAACAGTCATCATTTCTTTTATCCGAGAAATCCCTTTTTTGGTAACTCAGGGCTTCTCCCTTTCAGCAAAGGCACTGAGGGTTTTAGCTGCCCTGACAGGCGTTTTTCCCTTTCTGCCCTGCCACACCTGCCCCACTTCCTTTCAAAGCAGGCCTGCTCCTGGCATAGCGATCCATGAGCTCAGCAGATTGCTGTGCTGTTTTGGGATCTTGGTCCTCTAGCCAGGTTTTCAACTCTGCTGGGCAAGCCCAAAAGAACTGCTCTAAAAGTACAACCTCCTCAATTTTCTCCACAGAGTTTGCTTCCACCCCCTCCCACCAACGTTTTATGTGCTGCTTTGTGGTGAGTTCCTCAAAGCTCATATCAGGGCTTTTTCAGAGTTTCTGGAATTTAACCCTCTAGGCTTCAGGAGTCAGTTCATACTTTTTAAGCAAAGTAGCTTTAAGTTTCTCATAGTCTTGGATGTCCTCATTATCCATTTGGCCTAGTGCCTCACACCTTTTACCAGTAAGTAGCAGGGATAGCTAGAAGCTCCAGGATTCCCTGGGTACCTTGGCCTGGATACAGAAACTTTTCAAACAAATTTAAGAATGCATCCATATCCTCCCCCTCTTTAAATTCAGCAATTAATTTGGAGTTTAACGTTCACCCCTGCCACTTACGCTCTCTGGCGCTGGTCATTGGAGTCTTAGCTTCTCCAGTTCAAACTCTCTCTGGCGCTGTCTTTCTTTTTCCTCGGCCTCTCTCTGAAGCTGCTTTCCTTTTTTTTCACATTTCTCTGGTGCTGTTTTTCCTGCGTCTCCAGTTAAAACCTCTTCTGCTCGAACTCCCTCTGCTGCTAGGCTTTAAACTTTCTCTGCTCGAATTCCAGCTCCAATTTCCTCAACTCCAGCTGCAGCCTGATTCCTTCTAGCTCCAGCTTTGTGGTGGCCTTCCTCTGGTGCTGTGGCCCTGGGTTTCCTCTGGTCTCGCTGTCCTCCTCCTCCCTGAGACTGTACTCTGTGATGTCCCTTGGTACCCCCACACCCAAGGTCTGGTCCCTTTCAGTCACTTGCTGTGACTTGAGAATTGGGGCAACTGCTTGCTCGTCGGCTGCCATGAGAGCCTCCACAAGGTTCCTTTTGGTTCGCCTCTCATACTGAACCCCTCCTTCCTGATAACTGCCTTAGGTGGAAACATAGAATTTGATGCCAGATAAGGACTGCTTGGCCCACTTAGTCTGCCCATTTCCCTACCTAATGGATAAGCCGCAGATCCTAGTTAACCAACAGCCTACTTCCTCCTACCACCCACTAGAATTGCTTTATGTCTGTCCATTGCATTCTTGAATTCCCCCACTGTTTTTGACTCCACGACCTCCTCAGAAAAGCTGTTCTATGCATCTACAACCCTCTCCACGAAGAAATACTTCCTCACATTACCTCTGAGCTGTTCCACCCTCTATCTTCAAATTGTGCCCCCTTTGTTCTTGCACATCTCTTTTTCTGAAAGATGCTACCCTCTTGGACTTTGTTGATTTCCTTGAGGTACCTGAAAGTTTCTATCATGGCCCCCCTCTCCCTCCTTTCCTCAAGGCTATATATATATTAAGCTCCTTTAGTCTTTCTTCATATGTCTTCTGGTGTAGACCCTGCACCATTTTTGCCCTCCTCTGGACAGCCTCCACCCTGTCTATGTCTTTGCGGAGATGGGGTCTCCAGAACTGCACACAGTACTCCATATGTGGTCTCACCAACTGTCTGTACAGAGGGATAACAACTTCCTGTTTTCTACTGGTGATGCCTCTCCCTATGCATCCCAGTATCCCCCCAGCCCTCCTTACTGCCTTCTCGCATTGCTTGCCCACCTTTAGGTCATCTGATATAACTACACCCCTGGTCCCTTTCCATTTTTGTTGTTGTCAGTAGTCTGCAGTGCATTCACTGTAGCTGGAAGCCATCTTCTTCCCTACCTACTGCTATACTTACATCGGAAAAAAAAAAACAGGTAGGGAACTTTATACTGTAACCAAATTATTTTTTTCAAATCTCTGCCTTGGGTGCATGTGGATTGCTTTCAGTTTATCAATCTGATAAACCAGCTTTGAATCCAACTGTTATGACTGTGCCACCAATATCTCTCAAATTGCAACACTATGCAATCAGATCTCTCGGATCCTACCACTGCACACCAGATCTGTCATGAACCCACTCCTGGTGGTCAGGTCCACTGAGCTCACAGTGCCCACCCCTAAGTGAAATCAATGACAGGGAGGGTGAAAACAGGAATACCCTCCTCATGTCCTCCAAGAGTTCACAACTGAACACCCGCCACGAGATCCCAGGGCTCCCTCTTTAATGTGGATAAGGGTGCAATACCAGTCTCGAGTCTCGTAGCCAAATGAGAACCCTTCTTGGTTGTTGCACAAAGGGGAAGATCCAGGCATTACAATCTCTTTGGGATAGCACTGTAACCCTGATTTTGTCTTTTTCCACAGGACAAGCAATAACCTGATTAAAATCCAACAGACTCTTTCCTGAAACTTTTGTATTCTCCCTATCTTTACCCAGATTTCCAATTACAGATCCTTGTTCGACTGCTAGCTTATGGTGGCATCCCTTTTACAATAACAGTTTGGTCACAGATTATTACTAAACATCCCACAATCACACACAATATAAAAATCTCACTCAGGCAGGTTTCTTAAAAAAAAAAATGTTTTTACTAAATACTTAATTCATCACCATACAGTTACAACTAAAAGAGTTAGACAATTTGGTCACAGAATAACACAAATAAAAGCGGACATGTACAAGAAAAATGCACTATAAACTGTTATCTAAATTCTACCTTAAGTTCGTAGTGAATTGAAGTCCAGAAGAATTAGTGAAGTCTGAAAATCCTTTCCTTCTTTTCAGACACTGGCTTTCAGTGTCTGCTGGCAGTTTGTACTGTGTCTTTGTTAGGAAGTGTGTCCTTTGAAAAAGTATGTCAGAATGCCCTGATCTGAGGGCTTATATAGGCATGGCTATCGCAGTCTGTGGATAGCTGTTGGCCTTATCATTTTAGGCCAGCAGGGGTCTCTCTTGCTCTGTCCAAGACTTTGAGGGAATTATTATCATTTTCTTATTTAAGTTCTCATAGCATTACTTCCTGGCATATTAAAAACATTTCAGAACTAGTGCCTTTGAAGTCACCCTATCCATACAAGATAATTAAGACAATTCACGCCAGCCTGTCAGGAATGGCCATTTCCCAGATCCTGGTTCCCAGGTATCCTGCCTTTGAAGTGCAAAGGTTTATCTCCTGAAACTTGTATTACCTCTGCTTCCCTCAATTAAGTTTACAAAGCATTTCTACTCCTTTTGGAGTATAATTTAGCTTCCTGGCAAGCAGCTGGTTTCCTAGGTCACAGAGGAATGTTAAATATTTTGCAAGACGTTCTCTCTTTGCTGCAATATTTCAGTAAAACTATGTACCCCTTTAAAATAAACACACATAGGCATCTTTCTGTGGCATTTAACATACACAAAATCACATGAAAAAATATAACAGAAATACATCTGCAAATAATGGCTGGCAGTGGCTAGCTCATCCAAATCTGTAGGAAACAGTGAAATTCAGTGGCAGCTGCCATGCAAGAAACTGACACTCTCTGATCCTAGCAGATACCACTCTACAGTATATAAAAAGTTTGGTCGGCACTGTCAACATATCGTGTGCATGTGTTGTAAAATATATTTTTTAAAAAGCAGTACATTCTTTGCAAAACAGCTATATTAATGCATTAGTTAGGGTTCAAGCACAAAGTAAAAAAAAAATAAGGAAATGCATTGTTAGGATAAAAATTACCCTATGTCTTGGCGAATTTATGGTGTGATGCTTCCTGGGGTTTTAATGAGCCACCTGGCATTGTCAATACATACACCTTGTCTATCCTACCTCTATATTTTATATGAATGCTGTTAATTCATATCACACTGTGCATATGATGTATTTCATCCCACTGCCTCCATCCCCAGGTGTACCTAAAAACGAGTCTTGGTTCAGTATGCTTTTCCTACACACATTTTTATAAAAATAATAAATAGCCATTTTTACCCAGTGAAATCATGGTTTCATAATTCTGCATCATCACTTCCCTGTGCAGCTCCTTCTGCTGCTCACTTAACATCTTCCACTCCTCTTCAGAAAAAGTGATGACAATGTCTTCAAAGGTTTCTGGTACCTGAAAGGCGATGAGAAGTGTTTAATCATTTCTGGATTCCCTGTGCATATTAAGAAATCTGCAACTGTTCAACACAAAAGGAGATCGATAGGGTTCTTTTCAGCAGTCAGCAAAGAGCAAAGGTGGTCTAGTCATACCAGTGAAGGAAATGAGGCCAAATGGAAACCAACTGTAGCATATAATTATAAAATGGGCACAGAAAATCCTGCTCTCAGAGTGGCTGACACAGTCTGACTCCCATACTTGTAAGTCAGCACAACCAATGGGAAAAGCCTCCTGGTGCATGTGCCAGCCTTATCCCTTTGCCTGACATATCAACAGTCCCACTTACAGTGTTTATTTTTAAATGGCAGCCCTCCCCCCTCAAAGTGGCCCACTTTCAAACAAACTGTTCCATTAACCAGCATCATCACCACCCAGCTACTCTGAAAAGATATTTCTGTAAATAAATACTTTCCAGCTTTTTCTCCCCCCCAACACCTACAAAACTGTAGTAGATGTACTAGATGAATAGACCACTAAGTCCTCCATTTTCACTGAACTGGGAATAGAACAAACACCACCATATTGTCAACTTTTTTGAAACACTATACACTGCTTGCACACACCTAGCTCCTCACTCCATGTGGAGTCTGCATGCTGGAATACAAACTGGTAACTCATCAGCTACTACTAAAAATCAAACAAATAAATGCCTTTGAGAGTATTCAGTGAAACAGAAATGTATAACTCCCTAGAAATCAACTTGTGTCATGTGTGGAATGGGGGGAAGGCACAGCCAGCTCTGAAGCAGCACAGTCACTAAGCCAGGCACCATGCCATCACCCACAAGCAGCACACATCTATGGAGGGACTATTTCACACACAAAAAAGTTACATTGCTTGAAAAATGATTTATCTGTAAAATTTCCTGATATTGTTCTACATAATCTGGAGAATATACAATTTTATAAGTTTAAGTAGGCAATCCAAGCTGTTGGTTACACTAGGTAAATGCATTATCCCAGCACAACCAACACTCTGTCTTGTCTTATTGCTTACATATCACCTTGAGGTGCAACTGCCTTACTGTAACCTCCTCAGAGCTGCTTGGTCTGAGCTAGTGTGTAAACTGGCATTTTTACTTGGGAGTTTTCTCCCTGTGACTGGCCAAGAAACTTGGGGACCAGACTTAGAGGGCGGTCCTAAATGGTCTTCTTCTGGAGTCAAGGAGGTCATTAGTGACCCTCAATATCTACATCAGTGGCATATGGCAGGGGTGAAGGAGGAAGGTCTGCCTCTTTGCAGATGACACAAAGCTGTGGGAGGGCGGACAGTGTGGAAATGGTTGACATTATGGAGGATAAGGAGATACTAGAAAGGTGACTATGCATTTGACAATTGATATTTAACCCCAAAAAGTGCACGGTGATACAAATAAGAAAAAATAACCCCAAAACAAATATAGGGTTGAAGAGGTATGGGTGGGGATCACTTCGGAGGAAAGGACTTGGGGGGGGGTCTGTGTAGTAAGGCATATGGGAAAGCCAGTAAAGTGTTAGGGTGTATAGGGAGGGGCTTCACCAGTAGAAGGATATCTGGCACAAAAGCAGAGGATAGCTAGGCTCCAATATACCAGTCTTTAGGACTCTAAATGGCACCCCATTTGATGTTGTACCTCACTTTAAGTATCTTGGTGTGTGGCTGGACCAGCCCTCAGCTTCTCCACCCACACTGATGCCTTGCATAAAAAAAACTCTGCCCCAAACTCGGCATGCTGTACTATAACAAATCCTGCCTGCCACTCCCATTCTGCTGCAAGGTTATCCTCAAGATGATCTTGCCTGTGTTTGATTGCACAGTCATGGTTTACAGTGCTGCTGCCAGATTTTCCCTGGCAAGACTGAACACCCTTTTCTATTCCTTTTGTTGTTTACTGCTACCTTTATCTTAACCTCTTTTCCCTCCATTGAAGCCCGATGTCTCTCCCACTGCTCCTGTTTCCTTGCTAAATAGTGAAGTACTACCACACCCCTTCTACCTCTCCTCACCCCAGCCATCTCATCATCATACTCCCTCCATTCATCTTTTCACATCCCACACTGCAAAACTGTTGCCTGACAGTTCCCCTTTCTGTCTGCTTTCCTACTCTCTGGAATGATCTTCCTCTCTATCTCTTGTCCTCATTTTCTTCTCTTATGTCATGCCTATCTTCTCATCTCTCCCTACCCTGCTCCCTTAGGTAGCCATTGAAACCAGTGGCTGGCACATTATCTTCCTCTGACCAGCAGTGCACCCCCCCAAACATACACACACACTTATTACCATTAACAATAACTTCTTGTACTTTTGGGTATATTTGTACCTCATCATCAGATTATATTCTGTGTACACTCCACTTGTCACGTTTAGCCAGTGTAAACAGTTGCAAGCTTGTAAATGCTGGACCTTGCACCATCTAATATTCTGTTTTGTACACTGTAGTTGTTACTTTATTTCGTACTGTACCATCCCCCTTGGCACAAATGGAAATGAGCTCCAACTCAATGTGCCTTCCCAGTCAACAAATTTTAAATAACTAAATAAAGGACACAGGTGACCCTCCCATTGTATAGGTTCCTGTTCGGGCCTCATCTGGAGTCCTGAGTACAGTTCTGGATCCCATATTTAACAAGCATTTGTCAATGCCGAATGTTGATTGCGTTGGTCTGTTGAGCTCGCTCAGTGGCCCTCTGTCACTGGCTCACTCTGTTTGTCCCGGTGCTGCAGGCTGCTCTTTTGTACTGGGCTGCTGCCTGCATTGGCACGGTGTTCTGCCGAGGAAGAAATCCGCAGCTGTCCCAACAGAGCTCCATTGAGGTGGCTCACTCCCCCTCTCTCTCTCGCTCATTCGGTTTCTCCCATGCCTGCAGGCTGCCCTTTGTACTGGGCTCCTGCCTGTGTTGGTGGCTTTTCTGCCCACAAAGCAATCCACAGCTGTCCTGACAGAGCTCTGTTGAGGTCGCTCACTCCCCCTGTCTCACTCACTCATTCTGGTTCTCCTGGCGCTGCAGCCTGCCCTTTTGTACTGGGCTCCTGCCTCTGTTGGCGCCTTTTTCTGCCCACAAAGAAATCTGCAGCAGTCCTGACAAAGCTCCGTTAAGCTCGCTCACTCCCCTTCTCTCACTCGCTCATTCCGTTTCTGCTGGCGCTGCAGGCTGCCCTTTTCTACTGGGCTCCTGCCTGCGTTGCTGCCTTCTTATACCCACAAAGAAATTTGCAGCAGTTACAATACAGCTCCGTTGAGCTCACTCACTCGCTCATTCTGGTTTTCCTGCCACTGCAGACTGCCCTTTTGTACTGGGCCCCTGCGTGCATTGCTGCTTTTTTCTGCCCACAAACAAATCTGCAACAGTCCCAACAGAGCTCCGTTGAGCTCACTGACTCCTCCTCTCTCACTCGCTCATTCTGTGTTTCCTGGCACTGCAGACTGCTCTTTTATACTGGGCTCCTGCCTGCATTGGCGGATCTTTCTGGACAGAAAGAAATCTGAAGCAGTCCCGACACAGCTCCGTTGAGCTTACTCACTCCCCCTCTCTCACTCACGCATTCCGTTTCTGCCGGCGCTGCAAGCTGGCCTTTTGTACTGGGCTCCTGCCTGCATTGCTGCATTTTCTGCCCACAAAGAAATCCGCAGCAGTCACAATAGAGCTCTGTTGAGCTCACTCACTACCGCTCTGTCACTCGCTCATTCTGTTTCTCTTGGCACTGCAGACTGCGCTTTTGTATGGGGCTTCTGGCTGCGTTGGCACCTTTGTCTGTCCACAAAGAAATCCGCAGCTGTCCTAACAGAGCTCTGTTGAGGTCGCTCAGTCTCCCTCTCTCATGCACTCATTCTGTTTGTCCTGGCGCTGCAAGTTGCCCTTTTGTACGGGGCTCCTGCCTGCATTGGCGCCTTTTTCTGCCCACAAAGAAATCTGCAGCAGTCCTGATAGAGCTCCGCTGAGCTCACTAAGTCCCCCTGTCTCACTTGCTAGTATTGTTTCTCCCACCGCTGCAGGCTGGCCCTTTGTACTGGGCCCTTGCCTGCACAGGCGCCTTTTTCTGCCCACAAAGAAATCAGCAGCAGTCCTGACAGCGCTTCGGTGAGTTCGCTCACTCCCCCTCCCTCACTCGCTCTCTCGTTCTGTTTCTCCCAGTGCTGCAGGCTGCCCTTTTGTATTGGACTCTTGTGTTGGGGCCTTTGTCTGCCCACAAATAAATCCACAGCAGTCCTGACAGAGCTCAGTTGAGCTCGGTCACTCTCCCCCCCTCACTCAGTCGATCTTAATCTGTCCCAAACACTGATTTCCCAGAGTGGCCGTGCTATTCTCCGGCAGGAGTGCAAAAACATATTTTAGCCAGGATGTGAAAACTGACAGCTGTAGTGCTCATAAGGAGGTGTGAAAAAATACCACTGCTGAAAATGTGGCGTGACAATATTGCCACCATGCGGTTACAAGGTGCGTGGAAACAGTTCTCACTTATTACCCAGTAACACAGTCATGTTATGGGAGTTCCGTCACCAAATTTTCAACAAAGGGATTTTAGGACCTCTGCTCATGAATAGTGCCACTGTCATTTTCTTAATCTGTCCCGAACACTGATTTCCCAGAGTGACCATGTTATTCTGCTCCGGAACTGTGAAACACATTTTGGTCAGGATGTGAAAAATGACAGCTGTACTGCTTATAAGGAGGTGTGAAAAAATGCCACTGTTGAAAATCTGGTGTGATGATACTACAAATCTGCGAAGTTACAAGGGTGCGTGGAAAGTGCACAACGCACACTTGTAACACAGTCAATTGATGGGCTATTACCACCAAATTTTCAACATTGGCATTTTAGGACCTCTGCTCATGAACAGTATCATTGTCATTTTCTTAATCTGTCCCGAACAGTGCTTTCCCACAGCAACTGCTCTATTCTGCGCCAGAAGTGCGAAAACCCATTTCGGCCAGGATGGGAAAAATGACAGCTGTACTGTTCACAAGTAGGTCTGGGAAAATGACAATGTTGAAAATCTGAATTTTAGTTGCCCTCCTCTGGACAGCTTCCATCTTGTCTATGTCCTTGCGGAGATTAGGTCTCCAGAACTGCACACAGTACTCCAGATGGGATCTCACCAGCTGTCTGTACAGAGGGATAACAACTTCTTGTTTTCTACTGATGATGCCTCTCCCTATGCATCCCAGTATCCCCCAGCCCTCCTTACTGCCCTCTCACATTGCTTGCCCACCTTTAAGTCATCTGATATGACTACCCCCCGGTCCCTTTCCATTTTTGTTGTTATTAGTATCTCACCTCCCATTGTGTACTCTTCTCCTGGGTTTTTGTTTCCCAGGTGCATTACCTTGCACTTCTTAGCATTAAATGTAAGCTGCCATACATTTGACCATTCCTCTAACCTTGCCAAGTCCCTTCTCATCCTTTCCACCCCACCTTGTGCATCAACTCTGTTGCAGACCTTTGTGTCATCTGCAAAGAGACATACTTTTCCTTCCAGTCGCTCTGCAATATTGCTTATAAAGACATTGAAGAGGACCGGTCCTAATATTGAACCCTGCAGCACCCCACTAGTAACCCCCCTTTCTTCAGAGTGGACTCCATTTACTATTACCTTTTGTGTCCTATTCTCCAGCCAATTCTTTACCCAGGCTATCATCTTGGGACCCACTCCCAGGCTGGCTAACTCGTATATTAATCTTTTGTGTGGGACTGAGTCAATTGCCTTGCTAAAGTCTAGGTAGGCCATGTCAACAGCCCCTCCCTGATCTACTACTTTGGTCACCCAGTCACAGAAATCTGTTAAATTCATCGGGCATGATCTTCCTGCTGTGCTGTGACCATGAAACAAAAACTTCAAACTTCAGATATTGACCATTCATGAGAAAAATTAACAGCCAAAGTCCAAGAAAAATACATGCTCTGTACAAGCCTGGAGGTACCAGTTCATTAGTAAAGAGATACAGTCCAGCAAGGTGAATCTGTCAAAAATTTCACTCTCACCACTGAATATTACCAAATGTCGAATTACTGGCCTTCACTGCTTCTTGCAGGATTGGAACATAGTCTTTTTAATTTATTTATTTATTTTTTATTAAGTATGCTTTATTAAGACAAATTATAATATACTCCAGAAAACAAATAATATAAAAAAAAAAAGTATCATAACAAGAAGACAAAAGGAATTAAACAAGACAAACAAAACACACAATCACCCCCCCGAAAGAAAAAAGAAAAACAAAACCCCCACACCACCCACAGGAGTACAACACCAAAGCCACCCAAACAAAAAAAGGAAGGCAAGCAGCCAAAATAAATAGGAACCTTGCCGAAGAAGGGGAAAGTGGCACCAGGCTTTAGAATTACTTTGTGGAATAACAGATAATGTAGCATAAAGCAATTCCCATCTGGATCAGAAAGCATTAAGACAATTTCGATGGGAAGCAATGTTTTTTTTTCCTACAGTAAAAGCTTGTCAAATTTCTTGATGCCATTCCTTATTAAGGTGGTACATCATCATCCAGTTTTACCCATCTTATAGAGTTTCTGCAGGGTATAATATAAGTTATGAAGTATGTTATACTGAACCAACTGGAGTCTGTCTTGTTTGATATGTTTATAAAGATTCTGCCATATAGACTGCCACAATGCTGGCTCCCAACAAAGGTCAAGAGCCTGCTACCAATAATAACACATTTCTGATGGATTATTAGTATCCAAGTATTGAAAGACCCTATACAGACTGGAAATGGTATGGGGCTGCTCAACCGTGGAGACAAAAATGTCTAACTTGTCCCCTACCATTCTTCACCACAGGGAGGGGCCAAAATGAGAAGTAATGGCACAGCTCAACTGAAAAAATTTGAATATACATGAATTAGGCAGACTGAACCTTTCTTGGAAAGAAGGGAACTAAACAAGTTTGCCCTCCACCAGGAGGGAATCCTTGGAAGAATTACGTAGCTGGGGACAAAATGAGGTGGGAATGGAGCGGTGACCAGTACGAATATAGGGGTTGCTAAAGAGAGGTTGTGAGGTATATTGCTGACCCAGCAGAGTCCAAAGTAGGAGCTAAGCTGATGATGGGCTTTAAGAGACCAATAAATCACAGTCCAGATAAGGGCGACTGGCAAGTGGTAAGGTTTAATAAATAAAAGGCTCCTGAGTTGGAGTCCTAGCGACTGACACAGGCCCCTCTAGATTTGGAGCCAGTAAGGAGCACACCCTGCCTCGGGTCCCATCGTCTCTGGTAGTCCCCACTTGTACTATTTACTACCATGCACAGCTCTGTAATAGAGGAAAAAGTTGGGGAGGCAAAGACCGCCCGAGCCATACTGGAAGCGTCAATTTAAAATATGACCGACGTATAGCTGTCCCCTGCCAAAGATAATCATTTATGTGATGCCGGAGCTTAAGAAACCAATGCTAGGGAAGAAGTATCCCCAACATGCCCAATGGGTAAAGAATTCAGAGAATAAGATTAATTTTTACTATGCTAATCCGACCCCACAAAGTAATTGGTAGGGCCGACCAACAGTGCAAGTTGAGTATAATGGAATGAAGAAGGGACGCCAGGTTCGCCTTATAAAGCCCTGAGGACTATCTAGAAACCTTGACATCTAGCTAAGTAAACCTTACTATCTTATTAACCCTTTCACTCCACAGGTTGGGTCCATGGTTTCTGCACTTATTATATATCTTACTGCCATTATCTGTATAATGCTTGCCATTATTTTTTGTTGTTTCTACCCATTGTATTTTTGTAGCACTGCTGTACTGTTCCTCTGTTTGTACTATTGTACCCATGTTGCTGTTGTTCAACTGTTCTCCTTTTGTTGTACTCTCCCGGGTCGTGCCTGAAAATAGTCATTTTATGGCTAGTGCATCTACCCAGTTAACAAAAACTAAATAAATAAAAAAATAAAATAAGTATGCTGCGTTCCCAAGCCAAGCCCATGTCTGCAATAACATAGTCTTCTTATGATCCCACCTTATGATCAAGACAGGTGGAGATTTTTAAATCCCACCCAAAACATGATTTCACTTAGCGACTGCGAACATGTTCCGGAGGGGATTTGAAAAATGACACCTGCCATATTCATGAGGTGGGGTGACACAAAAGCTATCTTAAAAACGTGGGTCCAAAATCTGCAAAACAACAAAATTAGGAGTAAACTTTGGAAAAATGCCATTTTCTGATATTCTTTTTTTTTTCTTTTAACGTTACCCTTCTTACTGAAAATTTTCAAAACATATAATCCAAACAGCACAGAACAATGACAACAACCAAGACTGCGTTTCATCTCAAAGATAGAGGCATATGACGAAGTTCATATAGAACAATAGAACATACAAAGAATGGATTCAAGGAGTTGCAGGATAAAATATGGCATGACTGAAGCAAAAGTCTGTCTCTGACTGACAGCAAAAAACAGCTATGTAGGGACTGTTCTGGGATGTGATCTCATGAAAAGGTCCTACAGGTTAACTTAGAACATATCCTTCTTAATTAGATGCATCAGGTCTGTATCAAAAAAACAGACAGCGGCCCAGACCCACAGTAACCTCCTTCCCCCTCGGTCCCTCTTTACTCCATTCATGCAGTTTTATGGAAGCATGCTATCCTAGTCTGTCATGTCTGAGGGTGACTGAATTGTCAGAAAGGGAGACCAAATTTTACAGAAAATGTCAGCCTTCCCCAGTGAGAAGTGCAATAGTCACACCATGGATGCCAGATGGCCCACTGCCACCAACCATTCATTGAAAAAGGGCACTTCTGTCATCTTCCACCTCCGCAAAACCAGTCTTTTGGCTGCAACAGTGGCTGTGAGTGCCCATTTCAGGAGGTGGTGGTTTCCGGTTACTGATGTGTGAGGGATACAAAACAAAATTGGAAAAATTCAATGTTTCTTCATAATTTCATTGTTTATTGATATTCAGATCCCAAATTTTCAATATACTGTACTCTTCTTATGACCCCACCTTATGACCAAGACAGGTGGAATTTTTTAATCCCGTCTGAAAGGTGACAAGGTGGAATCGTTGATGTCACCATCCTGTGGCAACCTTTTCACTGGCTGGTGGGAAAGGTGACCTTCTATGACCCCATTGCCAATCCCTTTTGTAACAAAATAGTTTACTGAGACCACTTCATTGACTACATTATGTATTTCTGAAGTCAGATAGGGAGAGGGTGACTACTCCACAGAGTCTGAAAGCAGATAGAGAAAGAGGGTTGGCCTGCTGCAGATTTACAGTGAGGGTTATGAAACGGTCAATCGTCAAATCAGCAGAGAAATAGGATGACAGAATGGAGGGGGTAAGGAGAAAGGAAAGGTGGGAGAAGGCACCGCTAAGCAAGCATATGGCCAGAAAGGAGAAACAATGGGAGATGTGCTGGACCTGAAAGAAGGGAAGAGAAAGATTAGAGCAGAGGGAGCGGTGAAAGGTGAGAGAGGGAGAACTAAGGGTAAAAAGACAGCAAAGATTGAAAACAATAGTGAAAATGGGTAGAACCCAAATAACTCAGTTCCAGAAGTGAAATTAATTCAGTTCCAGGGGCAAAATGAGGAAGGACTGCTCCAGTGTAAAATGTAGTCCCTAAAGGCATGAAGCGGATTAGAAACATAGAAATTAATGGCAGAAACAGATCCAGGGTATATCCAGTCTGCCCAGTTTGCCTCGACAAAAAAAAAAAAAAAAAATTATACATGCTGCACAAGGCAAAAGGAGACCAGATAACTATGTGCTGGGTGATCTTATTACAAATCACCATGATACATAAACAAGATGAATAAAGAAGTAACTTTGTAGGGGAGCACTCGGTCTGGAAGCAGAAAATAGCATGATTGTTTAGGTAGTGACTACAAACAAGTGCTTTTAAACATTTGGGTGTACTCTGTTTTTTTTTTGTCCCACAGCCAGTAAAGGGGCACTGAATATCCAGTAACTTGGGGGAAATTACAGGAGGTGGGAGGGATTTTGGCACTGTGAGGGGCCTGGTAGGCTTGCCTGAAGGACCAATGCCATTGTTGGGAGCACGGGCTACGTGACCACCAGGGACCAATAGGGTTCTGGTAGTCTTGTATTTAATTCCTACAGAACCAAGTAACCCCTCGCATGAGCAAACCCAAAGTGTGAGTACAACGAAGCAGGAGTGTGGCATCCTTCCTCAGGGTGTCCAAAGGGCAGACCACAGGCCCACAAGGGATTCTGTCCAGTAGAGGTCAGCTAAAGTGAGCAGGGGTTAGATGATGAAGGGAAGTCTGCAGCTAAAAGTAGGAAAACAGACCCAAACCAGAGACAGGTTAGAACAACATGTGAGGGGGGCACCAGAGAGCCGATCTCCAGGCAGGAAGCTTTTTCCATATGCTTTGCACTTCGACTGCTAAACTTCATTGAAAATATTCTTTTAAAAGCAACTGTATCTCTGAAATATGACTAGATTTGATTCTCTGAATTTTAAAGCTCCTGATTGATACCAAACACTTGTTGGTACGGTGAGTGAATTTCAATTCTGTGGCTTCTAAACCTGTCGCATTGAATAACCAACCGCAAGGTAGCAGAGCTCCCAATTTCGGTACCTACACTGAAGATGGTATCCCTGTAGAACTGCCCTTGGGAGCAGCTACTTTTAATGTTGGATCATATAGCCTGTCAAATGGAGACTTCAATGTTGAGATTGGGGATGTCTAACGAAGCACCAGTCGCTCTAACTGAAGCGGTGCACAACTTCGATGAGCGATCCACAATAACTCAGGGCACTGATGTGGGACCGAGCAATGAGGAGATACAACCTTGTGGCCGGGTTGCGGCCTTTTGAAATGGAACCCACACTAATGTCTTATAATCGCCATAGAGACAAGCTCTACTGATCGGCATTGTGGATTCGAGGTATCTTCCACCTGCTTTGGAAGACTTACGATTTATGCTGCATCCAGATGGGTACTTTCACGAGTTGGGTCTCCAGAGAACCCGATGGCGAAAGTGGAGATCTGCTTTCCTGCAGTCAGGCTGTTTGATTTTCAGACAACCGCAGAGGAAGGATGACAGGGAGAGCCCTCTGGTGTATGGCCCGGACTGACTGTATTTTTGGCGAGCTAGAGCTTACATTGCTATTTTAAATCACAGATATAGTTAACCGAGTTACTTGAAATACCATTCAAGGACTTCTGGGACTGGGACTCATGGTGGATGGGTTTAGTTGGGGAGATCTCTATGTTAATTTTTGGGATGGGAATTTGATGCGGGTCCTTTTATTCCCAATGGTGGAGTAATCCACCCTCTGTAATTCTTTGTCTTCCCCGGCATACCTATGCCATGTAAACTTCAGTTACACCAAAGTAAGTGTAAGAAGCTCTATATGACTATTATGTAGTATTTACATAACAGTGTTTAGATATCAAGCTGGTTTAGTGAACTTAAATGTTTGATAGTTGAATTTATATTGAACTCACAGTCGATTGTAGAGCTGTATGTGAAATTGCAGATAATTCCTTTTTCAATTTTTCATGTTATCTGGATTAACAGCAGTCACTTAGACTGCATTTAAATGCTACCGTAAATTCTACCTTTCTTTCTGGGGCATTCCATGGCCGCTGAGATGGCTGGCACTATTGTGACATTTCTTTATGGACAATGCTGGATAGCCCCCCTTCCTATTCTAACAGTTTACAGGGGGTCGTGTTCTGATTATCAACATTATCTGTATCTATGCTTACTACCCTGTATCAGGGATTTGTGTGTATGAATATACATGAAACAATAAAAACAAATTTTAAAAAAAAGGAATGTGTGAGCTACTGTACTTCCTATCTGAGGTAGGCCTGCACAGGCAGGTGGGTATACCGACCAGAGCTACTTCTTATTTGGGGTAGGCCTGCAAAGGCAGCTGGGTTTACTAATTGGAGCTACTCCCTATCTGATGCAGGCCTGGGATGGCAAACAGGTATGCTCATCACAGCTACTCCCTATCTGGGGTAGGCCTATAGAGGCAGGTGGGGTAGTGTTTGTAACAGAATGCCGAGGCAGAAAAAGGGAGGGTGGTGTGATGTAGGGGGTGTAGGTCTGCAATGTTCCTGGAAATAATGTGGGAGTCAGGGTGTTGTCCAGTGTGTAGGAAGCTAAGTTTTCTAATGGCTGAGGGGCAGTTGCTAAGGCGGCAACTGGGAATACTAGCTGGGAGACAGGAGAGCTGAGCCGGACCAGGGGAAGAACAAGGAGTAGGAGGGGCAAGGGAACTGAGGATCCAGTTTTGCTGGAAGCCACTGCCCCAAAGGGAGAGGAAGCCTAGGGATGAGGGATGGAGGACCATTGGGAGGAGAGAATGGACTTGGGGCAGGGGTGAAAGCATCCGCTGGGGTATCAGTAAGAAATCGCTTCCAACCACTGAGCACTGCAGGGGAGGTGGGGTGACCTAGGTGGGACACAGATGGCAGAGGGGCAGCTGATATACTGTGGGGATTCAGAAGAGGCTGCAGAGGGACAGCAGGGGAAGAAGAGGTGGGGTAAGGGCAACAGGAGGAGAAGGGGCCACCCTTGAGGAAACAGAGGGAAGGCAGGGGTGGAGAGACTGGGAGGTCAGTGTTTTTTTGGGGGTTTTTTTTTGCTCCTCTGCTCCCCCTGGCCAGCCCCTTCTTCGAGCCTGCTTGGTCCTTCTGTTTGCCCACCATCCCCAACGCCGACCCCTACGTCATGACATGACCCTCCCGAGGTAGCTCCGGCATATCCCTTCGCTGGGTGGGTCCCCCTCCTCAGAGAGAGAAGACATCAGTGGGGCCCATCCAGCGCACTAGTCAATCGGCTCCAGGTGTCGCTGAGGCAGGTCGATCATGAGGCTTGGCGGCAGTGGGGAGCCAGAGATGGTCATCCAGTTAGCCAGGGAGCTATTTCCTGTTTCTTCTCCCCGGAGAGTGATGTGCCACTGACGTCAAGGCGAATGCCGACGTCCGTCACTCCCCCAGCAATCAGAACCCCGATGTCCTGCCTTGCTCCCGGCCTCTGCCAGGGGCCAGCAGGTGCCTGGTTCACATCCCCACCTTCCCCCCGGAGAAGGCGAGCTGTCTGTGGACGCTCATCCTTCTCCCCTGGCCGGCCCTCCAACGACCCGAGTCCATTCCCAAACCCGGGTTGCCGGCGTCGCAAGTGGAAATCCAACCACTGCACCGACGGGCCAGCTTGGGAGTTCAGTGTTTAAATGGACCTGAGGAGGCAGGCAGAGCAGATCAGAAGGGGGGAGGGGAAATAGGTGGGGTAGTGTTTGTAACAGAATGCTGAGCAGGAAGGGGCAGCGTGGTGTGGTGCGATGCGATGCGATGCAATGTGATGTGGAGGGTGCTGGGCTGCAGTATTCCTGGGATCAATCTGGGAGGTGGGGGTTGCCCAGTACGTGGAAGGCTAAGTTCTTTGATGCAGAGGGGCAACTACTAAAGAAGGAGTTGGGAACAGAGGTAGGGAGGCAGGAGAGCTGGGCTGGGCCAGGGGTGGGATCAAAGAGTAGAGGGCACATTGAGGGGGGCTGGAGTTGCACTGGGACCCACTGCCCCAGAGGGACAGGAAGCCAGGGGAGCTGGGATGGAGGACAGGTCCATGTGCAGGAGATGATGGGATTGGGGGGAGGAGCAGGTGCACTCACGGTGGTAGCAGTGTGGAATCACTTCCAACCACTGAGTACTGCAAGGAAAGAGGGAAGATCTAGGTGTGACACAGATGACAGTGGGGCAGCTGAACTGCAGTAGGGGTTCAGGAGAGGCTGCAGTGGGACAAGAGGTGAACGGGGGTGAGGTAAGGACAGCAGGAAAAGGGTGAACCCTTGGGGGAGTGGAGAGGAGGCAGTGGAGATACAGGGAGGGCAGGGTTCAAATGAAGCTGGGGAGGAAGAGGGAGACAGGCAGTCAGCAGATGATGGGAAAGAGAGAGGGGGAAGGCAACTGGAGAGGGGCAGTAAGACAGGTGGAACAGGTAAAGGCAGATCCAGAAGCAGAAGGAGTAGAAACAGATTTATGATACGGGATTCAGTACTGTAGCGGATTAGATCAGCTGGGAGGGGGCAACAGGCAAGAGAGTGGTGTGCCCCCTGGGAATGACTGTAGAGTGCATGGCCAACTCACACAGGTGATAGCTGGAAAGCCTCATGTGGCCACTCTCTTAGGTAATAATGACCTATCTGGATGAGAGGTAAAGACAATTCAAGAGAGGTTTAGAGTGGTGGGGCAGATTGGGAGGACCTAGGACAGTAGCCTTCTAGGAAGTGCTGCTGGTGCTTAGAGCCAGCACAGCTAAGAAGCAAAGGATAGAGGAGCTTAATGGCTGGCTGAGAGAATGGCGTATAGTGGAGGGATATGTATACATAGGGAACTGGGGAAGGACCTGGGATGATAAAACCCTCTATGCACGTGATAGGCCGCCTAAGCAGGAGGGGAGCCAGGCTACTGGGAGAACAATTTGGGGGATACATAAGCAAGAGCTTAAATTTAAATTGACCTGGGGGAGGCAGCAAGGGTCACAGCACCCAGAGTTCCCAGAGGAGGGGGGCAGACAGACCCCCCAGGTAGAGAACACAGAGTGATCAGAATTGAGTGGAGGGGTTTTCTGGAGGAAGGGGCGAATGACCCCACCCTCAGGTAATCAGCACAGGAAGGTCAGGAAAGGGGAAGAGTGGTGCAAACAAGAGGGGCCTGGGGTGACCAAAAGCAAGGGGGTCAACGAAGTGTAACCCCTCACCCCTGCCTTTTTACCAAAACGACAGGTGGCATGCTGTTGGCGCTGGCAGCAATACCTGGTGGGGACCTGGGTTCGGGGAGGATGAGGTTACTCGGCACAAGGGGACCTAGGTTTGGCTACTCTGCACAGGGACACCCAAGTAAATCGAACACAGGAAGCAATAACTGTAATGTCCAGAACCAGGAATGGGATTTTACAGTGTGGCTTTTATTCACAACTAGCTGAACACAACAAAGCATAGATGGACCCCCATGGAGACTCGTTTACTGATAATACAGATTAGAGACTACAAAGGCGGTCCACTGGAAGAATGAACCAATTCTACTGTTTTCAGGCTCTGGACCCACCAGGCACACAGCCCGGACTTGCACGCGCTTTGGTCACAGCCCGACTGGCCCGGCTCCCCTGCCGGCCACTTGAATGTCGGTCCATTGGAAGAATGAACCCATTTTACTTGTTGTGGCTCCCCACACCACTTAGAGTCTGCAACCCCTAGAGAGATTTTCCCATTTGCGACCCACATCTGGGTACTTTTCTCATCACTGGCCAAGCGCATGAGGCAAGTAGCAATCACAGCAGAAATCCGTAGAGGTGGACCTGGTTGCTAAAGATGGGGGGTGTTCCCACCTCCAGCTCCCACAGCCCATACCCGGCTATTTCTCTGGAAAAACTGAAACTTCGGAATGTAGATTACATGGTGGATGAACTGTCGCACCCCCTCTACAATATTACTTGAATTCACACAGCACTCTAGCTTTTGACACTACTCCATTTGTTTGTCCTAGTACTATAGGCCTCCCAAATAGTAGTTCAAATCCCAGATTTCTTCACATGTCCCAGGCTGAAGAAACACATTTTTTGCCCTCTCATAGTAGAGCAAACACTCACCCTTTTGTTGCAGGTGCCCCACAGGCGAATTTCAACTCTTCCCACTTTCCAAACACAGACTGAAACTGAAATAGGCAGTTTTCTTTCTTCTGCAGAAATTAGGGGATTGCCCCTGGAATCTACATGGGGATCTTTACTCCCCCCCCCCAGAGGGAGGGGCACTGAGACCCAAACAGCATTCTCCACTACTTGAAACTGGCTCCTCAAACCCAAACTGCAGACTGAACCTTCTTGTTTGACAACAAACAGGAGACTGCCTTTGAAAACTCCCAATGTTCTATTTAACTCCCTCTGCTGCAGATTCCAGTGTGGCTTATGCAGCTGCGACAGTTCTATTGGTGATGTCATCTCTCAGTCTCAGCTGAGACAGAACAGAGTGAGACAGTGTGAAACCCATTTAACTGGAGTTTCACAAGCTGCCTTCCCTGCCTACCACTAGGTCTTACTGGGATTCTAGTAACCACCGGTAACAAGGGGTTACACTCGCCCTTGACCAGGAAAATGACTGTCCCCAGTCATTATGCACCCAGCCTTAGGCCATCCCACCCTATGTGCTACCTGCGGAGGGGGGTGATCAGGCCCCCTCCTACCATGTGCAAGCACAGGCAGGAAACACTAAGGGCCCAGAGGCCTGTAGCTGACATATCAGCCTCTACACTATCCACTTACTATGGACACCCAGTGGCTCTGGTAGAACTATCCAGAGCATAGCCCTGATAGATCAGTACTGCAGTCCCAATGGCCATTCAGGACCACAGCCTGTCTATCCCCCTAACCATCTAAGGAAAACCTATTTGCCTCCAACATAATATCTCAAAACAAAAAACAACCCTGGGACGTCCCCGACCTTGGGCAACCTGCAACCACACACCATTAAAATACCACATTAATACCTCCTCCCTACCCCCACAACCACACCTGTGAAAGGAAAGGGTTAATACAGCAATAACCATAACAATAACACCATAGTACTTTAAATTTCTACACAATAAAGCACTGTCGAGGAACTCCGATGAGCCCCTCCTCCTCTTCTTGTCTTCTCTTCTGTCTTCCCAGGAACACCTGTAAGAAAAAGACAAAACAAAACACACTCCCAATCTGCATACACAGTCTACCTAAAACCCTTACCATACAAAACACTGAAAAATCCCAAAAAGATTTTTTAGAAAAAAGGTAGAAAACAGTATTTACATTAGAGTACAATAATGACATTATTTACAATGCACATTTGGGGGGATGGAGTGCCCTAAAAGTCCCAACTAGTGACCACAAGGCCCGAAGGCTAGCCCAATAAAGAGTCTCTCCTGGGCCGGAGCCCGGTGAAGCACAGTTCTAACAGGCCAAAGTCCCGAAGGGGAGAGTCTTTGCGGACAGTTCACACATTTTTGAAGTCTGTAGTGTAGGGTGTGTACTGCAATGTCATAAAGATAGGAAAGTTTGGACTTACCAGCCATTTGTAGTACAAGACTCTGCATGAACCTGCACCGCAGTCGAAGACTCTCCCTGGCAGCATTTCTTCTGATACAGCTGGGCGGACATCTTCCGGGAACCACAGGAGGGCACATCTGGAAACAGCTGGGCTGATGTCATCAATGGAGATGGAACCTTAGAACAGGAACAAAAAGAAAAACAGCTGGTCCGACGTCATCCGAATACCAGGCGATGAGCAGGAAACAGCTGGGCTGGTGTCCTCCCTGGATCTGAAGTCATCTGGTGGGCCAGTCGATGGTTGCTGGACAGGATAGTACACTGTAGACTGATGAATGTGGGGCACCTGAGTCCTGGTTATTCATACTGGCAGATCAATAAGGGCACTTCACAGTCTGGTGTGGCAGTATTGACTACCACTGCTCGGCTCTCCATTTTGTAGGCATGGGCTTAATTGCTGGGAGGTCCTTGCACTGAGGCCAATAGTACCGGGGATCAGGGGCTTGAATTATTACCCCATCTGGGCGCACATAATTCACACAGTGGGGGAGATTTCACATCCCTCTCCATCCACTATTCTCACTCTGTCCATAAACAGTGTCCTGCCTCTCTTCCACTGGGTATACTTTTCGTGGAGCAGTCTATTCTTTACATGCTGGTTGGCCCCAGGATGCACATTTTCATTGCTTCATCCCAGATGCAGGATTTCCTGCAGTTCTCAATCTCCTCCCAGACTTTCCGAGGAAAGGTAGGAAAGGTCATACCATAGATCTCATTTGCCTTTCTACGAACCAGTTTCTCCTCTTTACTTGCTTTGGTCAATCTGAGACTGCTGGCCTGGCTTGGGGGTGGCCAGTCCTGGTTCTGCCAGCTTCGCATCTTTAAAGAAATTAGAAACAGATCCCTGACTTCTTCCTCCTGCAAAGCCAGAGAAGTGGCATCACCACCTTCTTCAATACATTCCTCCGAGGCAAGATCTTGAGGCTGTGTACCCGTTCCTTTCTCACAAGGCCACATAGGTTCCCCCTCATCTTCCTCTTCACTGAGGATCTGAGCCCAGGAGTGAGCAGTCGTTCTCACCCCTGAGACTATCCATTCATCACTAGGCGCGTAGGTCGACACCTCCCATTCAAAGGCCTCCCGCATCTCATCTTCACCTAAGAGACTTGGGCTAGGCCCCCCCACCCAGGGGTCTATTGATGCTTTATCCGAACTTTCTTTCTGGGATCCAGCATCCAAAACTTCAACTTCTGATTCTGTCTCTAATTCTGCACCCTCTAGCTTTGTGCCACACTCCCCCGATGGACCTTCCTCCACAGGCTCCGCCTGGTGCTGTGTGCTGCCAACTGCAGATTCCTGAATTTTTGTCCATGTGGGAGCCAAACGAATTGGAGGTGCTTTATACAAGCCATATTTTTGTAGGCATCCAGCACAGTGAGGAATCATGAATAAGTCCCTTCCAGCACTCAAGCATATTTGGCATACACGCACTGGATAATTAGGAATTGCCACATCAGGAGACAGTTGCCCTCCATAGCACCACTTTTCAATATCTCTCAGTCTATTTACTGCTGCTGTTACTGCAACCCAGGCATGATCTGGGTAACAAGCTGGTCCTGAGGCCATAACTGCAGAAAAATAAACAAAAGTTCACTGTAACTGAAAGTCCCACTTTACTGAACACACTCTGTAGTTTTAAAATGGCTCCTCTGCTGCTGTGTTTACTTTACTACCCCACCCTGTAATGGCGGTGGCAGCATTCCTGTGCATCAACATTTAGAATCTGGGTCATGCCATTGCGCACCCGATTTACACCAGCTACTGATAACTTTTACTCAAACTGCACAACTTGCTCTGATCAGGCTTTACACACATTTACAGGATTTTCCTTGGACTTTTCACAAGCTGGTAACATTTATTTAATTCACAGTCCCTCTAAAAGCTTCAGGTTTTAGCTCAGGATTGCCTGCTTCTACTAGTGTTGCATTTTGCTACAACTCACAGTCTCTCTCTGGCTGCAAACTTTAAACTGAGGCTATTTTACTTCCATGCACACATTCAATGGCTTTACAGACTTGCACTTGCTGGCAGGACTTCACACAGTCATTACTTGCAAAGCGACTACAGTGCTGCACACACATTTTATATGGCATAACTAAAAATCACTGTTTGAGCAGTTTTTGGGTTGCTTACTTACTGTGATCAGTAGCAATTTGCTGCGATGGGGTAAAACACCTGCAGCCAGTTTTTGAAGGCCTCTGTACACAAACGGGCGGGCAGTCTTAGCGATCGTCATTTTAACCACCAAACTCGCTATTTCCACGATCGATTTGTGGGTTGAGCCAGATTTTAAACTCAAAAGTCTATTTTTAGGATGTTTACAGCACTTTGAATACTTTGCGACGCTCCTCCACTGCCAGTACACGCACTACACTCTGTCTCCCTCTCAAATGCTGGGGCAGTCTCAGAAAAGCTGGCTGAGGGGCGGGACTAATTGCAGCCTCACCAACCACACGACATCATGCAAATGAGCCTCTTCTTCCTCACGAGGGCTCTTCTCCTCACGGCGATCGTTGAGCAGGCAAATTCAAACTGCAGAATGCATTTTTTTTTTCCAACTGACTCCACGGCGGGAGCCCATTTCAACCATATAACATTGCCATTAACTCTGCAGTCTCTCCATTTACACAGAAAGCATTTCCAACGTTCAGGGCATAATTTCTCTGTTGCTACCCCTAGTCTTCCACACTTTTATTTACCACAGTTTATTTTTAAAGCAGGCAAAAACACTGTAAACAATTTTGATGCAGGACAAGGGCACACTCTTTGGCTTTAATGCTCCTTGGTAAACAGTAGGCATTTTTTTAAACAGCAGCACAAGATTCACAGCACACAGCAACACACTAGGGAAATTGCTTCAGCTTTTTGGGCTACCCACTGCCAGATAGCCAAAAACGCTAGCCCCCTTGCCCGAGCACCTTCCTTCCCGAACAAATCCAAAGCGGTGCCTCCATTTTTGTAACCCCTCACCCCTGCCTTTTTACCAAAACGACAGATGGCATGCTGTTGGCGCTGGCAGCAATACCTGGTGGGGACCTGGGTTCGGGGAGGATGAGGTTACTCGACACAAGGGGACCTAGGTTTGGCTACTCTGCACAGGGGCACCCAAGTAAATCTGAACACAAGAAGCAATAACTGTAATGTCCAGAACCAGGAATGGGATTTTACAGTGTGGCTTTTATTCACAACTAGCTGAACACAGCAAAGCATAGATGGACCCCCATGGGGCTACATTTACTGATAATGCAGATTAGAGACTACAAGGTGGTCCACTGGAAGAATGAACCAATTCTACTGTTTTCAGGCTCTGGACCCACCAGGCACACAGCCCGGACTTGCATGTGCTTTGGGGTACCACAGCCCGACTGGCCCGGCTCCCCTGCTGGCCACTTGAATGTCGGTCCATTGGAAGAATGAACCCATTTTACTTGTTGTGGCTCCCCACACCACTTAGAGTCTGCGACCCCTAGAGAGATTTTCCCATTTGCGACCCACGTCTGGGTACTTCCCTCATCACTGGCCAAGCGCATGAGGCAAGTAGCAATCACAGCAGAAATCCGTAGAGGTGGACCTGGTTACTAAAGATGGGGGGTGTTCCCACCTCCAGCTCCCACAGCCCATACCCGGCCATTTCTCTGGAAAAACTGAAACTTCGGAATGTAGATTAAATGGTGGATGAACTGTCGCACCCCCCTCTACAATATTACTTGAATTCACACAGCACTCTAGCTTTTGACACTACTCCATTTGTTTGTCCTAGTACTATAGGCCTCCCAAATAGTAGTTCAAATCCCAGATTTCTTCACATATCCCAGGCTGAAGAAGCACATTTTTTGCCCTCTCATATTAGAGCAAACACTCACCCTTTTGTTGCAGGTGCCCCACAGGCGAATTTCAACTCTTCCCACCTTCCAAACACAGACTGAAACTGAAATAGGCAGCTTTCTTTCTTCTGCAGAAATTAGGGGATTGCCCTTGGAATCTACATGGGGATCTTTACTCCCCCCCCCGGAGGGAGGGGCACTGAGACCCGAACAGTGGTCTCCACCACTTGAAACTGGCTCCTCAAACCCAAATTGCAGACTGAACCTTCTCATTTGACAACAAACAGGAGACTGCCTTTGAAAACTCCCAACGTTCTATCTAACTCCCTCTGCTGCAGATTCCAATGTGGCTTATGCAGCTGCGACAGTTCTATTGGTGATGTCATCTCTCAGTCTCAGCTGAGACTGAGAACAGAGTGAGACAGTGTGAAACCCATTTAACTGGAGTTTCACGAGCTGCCTTCCCTGCCTACCACTAGGTCTTACTGGGATTCTAGTAACCCCGGGTAACAAGGGGTTACACAAGTAAAGAAGAGGAGAGGGACAGTCAGCTAAGCAGAGGAGGAGGGAGGCATTAGGTCAAAAAGGAAAGGAGAATCAGGAGTGGTGGAGGGCAGTATCCCTTATCAACAGAAGTCTTGGGAAGAAAACAGATGACCTGCAGGCCATGATGGTGAAAGGTGGACCCGACAGTGGTCAGAGAGACCTGGGCTCCCTCAAGTCATGACTGGGACCTCTCCACTCCAGGATAGGCTTTCTATACAAGGGACAGGGAGTAACAGAAGAGGGGAGTGGTGGCACTATACATCAGGGAGGTTATTACTGCCACTAGGAAGGAAATAGGGGATGGGAGAATATAGGTGCTATGGGTACAAATCCAAAAGGCAGCAGGAAAAAAATCAAAGATTAGGAGTAGTTTGCAGGCCACCTAATCAGATAGGGAGCTGGGCACCATGATCAGGATGGCAGCTGAAGGGGGGGGAAGTGGTGATAATGGAAAACTTCAATATGCCCAAGGTGGATTGGCATATTCCATCCACTGCTTATGCCAGGAGCCAACTGATGCCAGATGTACGGGATACTGGTTCAGGGGGTGACTGAGCCGACATGGGAGGGAGCCATTCAGGGCCTGGTATTAACAAACAGAGATCACATCCAGGACATCACAGTGAAGGAGCCCTTCAGGAGCAGTAGCCACCAGATGGTGTGGTTCCAGATGGTGTGGTTCCGAGCTGACATGGGGAATGAAACACCAAACACAAAAACAAAAGTGCTGGATTTCAGGAAGGCCGACTACGGCAAGGTGGGAGAAATCTTGAGGGTACACCTAGTTAGCCTTGAAGAAGATATGAGTGCAGATCAAAAGTGGACAGTGATCAGGGAACGGACCGCGACAGCCACCAACACCTGCCTAAAGCAAAAGGGGATGAATTCCAAAGCCCAGAAACCAAGTTGCTACAGTAGGGAAGTGAGCCAGACAGTGAGGAGAAAAGTGGGCCGCACATAGGAAGTACAGGAAGTCTTGGAAATATGAGGATGAGGGGATCTACTTGGGGATACTAAGGAGGCCGGTATGCTAGTCAGGCAGGGAGGGAAGGAGGGAGATAAAGCCTTCATCAGTTATATCAGTGAAAAGACATGAAGGTAGGCATAGTGTAGCAAAAAAAGGAGGAGTGGTGGGTTGAAGGCAGTAAAGACAAAGCAGAGGTGGTGAACGAAAACTTCTGTTTTGCCTTTACTGAAGAAAAGGATGGACCAGTGACACAAGGGAGGATTGTGGGATGATAAGGAAACATGGCTGAGGATAGGATAACAGAAGACAGGGTTAGAAAATGGCTCATGTCACTGAAGGTAAACAAGTACCTGGGCCCGGATGGCATTCAACCAAGAGTGCTGAGGGAACTGGCAGAACAGCTGGTGTATCTCCTGGTGGATCTGTTCAACAACTCCTGGTGGATCTGTTCAACAACTCTTTACATACGGGGGGGTGGTACCGCAGCAATGGAGAGCCACACATGTGGTACCACTGCACAAGAGTGGGCCTACAGATGACACTGGGAACTACAGGAAAGTCAGTCTGACCTCAACTGCGGGTAAACTGATGGAGACCATTCTGAAGGAAAGACTAGTTAAGTTCCTTGAAGCCAATGAGCTACAGCACAAAAGACAACATGAATTCATGTCAGAGTGGTCCTGTCAAGTCAACCTGATCAACTTCTTTGACTGGGTAATGAAGGCGGTGGATAAGGGTCAGGAAGTTGACATTCTATTGGATTTTAGCAAGGCGTTTGACTAGATGCCCAACAAGAGGTTGATCTGGAAGTTGGAAGACCTAGGAGTAGGGAGCAAATTAAGCAGGTGGGTGGCAAATTGGCTCAGCGGTGGGACCCAGAGGGTGCTGTTTGGGGGGGGGAGACTCTCAGGTACAAGGGAAGTTACAAGTGGAGTCCTGCAGGCGTCAGTACTCTGCCCAGTGCTGTTAACTGTGTTCATTAACAATATTGGGGGCAGTGTTTAAGACAAGATCTGCCTTTTTGCGGATGTCACTAAGCTTTGTGGGAGTGTGGATACAGACAAAAGGGTGCAGGACCTAAAGGACAACTTGAAAAAACTGAAGAGGTGATCAGGTATCTGGCAGCTGGAGTTCAATGCAAAGATGTGCAAAATCCCAAGCAGGAAGGAAGGAAGAACCCAAGGGCCAAGTACAAAGGTCACTGAATCAGAGGAGGAAAAGGACTTGAGGATAGCCATCACCAGCGACCTTAAACAGGCTACTCAGTGTAGGAAGGTGGCAACCAAAGCAAACAGAAAGCTAGGCTGAGCATCACGTAACACACCTACTCCAGATCAGTGGAAAAAGTTAGTGTTGCAGGTACTAGCAGTTGATCTATTGACGTATATGCTAAAAAGAAGAATGAAACAATTTATGCTGGAGTAGGGACAGCATTTGGATGCCCTGCCTGCAATGGAAACCCAAATGTTGAGAGAAGGGGGACCTGCTAGAATGGCCAAGGATCGGGGGAATCTCCTGAGCAGGATGCGATGTAGTCTTTCAAAATATAGTCATTTACTATAGGTGGGTACTATACTCTGTCACAGACTGAGGTGGATATAAATATGATGACGAAGTATATAATTACAACACCTGTGGACTGAAATATGCATATCTGGACTGTTTGATTTTATGTTTACTGTTAAAATGTGCTGAAGGTAATAGTTACAGCAACAATTACTAAGCTTAAACCATGCATAAAATGTACTATTCCTCAATAATGCTGATGACTGCTGATGCTGTACAACTTGAACCTTCTATTTTCTTTTTAATAAAAAGATTATACAAAAAGAAAGCTAGGCTGTATTGCTAGAGAGTTCACAAGCAGTAGGAAGTGAGTTACACTGTCACTGTGCAGATCCTTGGTGTGATCGCACCTGGAGTAAGGTGTGCAATACTGGAGGCCCCTACCTGAAAGAGAATATCAACCAGCACGAAGCACCTCAGAGCAGGGTGAGAAAGAAGGTTCAGGGACAGCAGGGCAGGGCATATGAAGACAGGCTGAGAGAACTCAGTATGTACTTACTTGAGGAGAGGAGGGAGTAGACCCTGGAGTCAGTTGAATAACCAATTATGACTGACTTACAACCCATTATGACTGATTTTTTCAACCAGTTTAAAATTTGTGACTGCAACTGAATGAAGAAAATTCAACCATTTTTTTCAACTCCCACCACTGTGTAATTTTATTTATATACTTGCAGCACACTCACACACACATTCAGAGAGCTGCAACTTAGAAAAAGATGGCAAAAGGGGCTAAAATTAGTCTTCAGCATTCCGCAGTGCCATGCTGATGTCGAAGAGGCCTGGAATGGAGGAGCAGTAAGGGATTTTCTGTCGGAGTGACTGGCAGGCGTTTTACTACAGAAAGACATGGCACGCACCAGTATGGCATGAGTAAGGAGACATTACTGTTTTCAAATGATCAAGGTATAGACACTAATCACACCAATGCATAAACTGACAGCTGTCTTGGCTGACAGCAACTCGATCTTCTCTCAGTCCCCATGCTTTGTTACCAAGGCAGAAGTAAGTTAGTTTTACAAAAAAACATACTGACAACGCATTTGGATTTTGGCATAATGCACTGCTAACAGAGTGTCTTAGTGAAGAGGAACCACAATATGTATACCTAGTAATGTAGTTTTCCCATGCGAACTGCTGCAGCTTCACTGTACTGCAGTGTGAGTCACTCCTCTGCTATACCCGGTTAACAAAGACTAAAATGAAATAAATATAGTGATGTCAGCAGTACAGCCCTGGGTCCACAGCAACACCAGGCTTGCTATAGAAGCTATGGTACACACTGCAGTTTTTAGCATCTGAGAATGCAAATGTAACCTCCCTGTCAATTGGGGGCTTACTTGCCATCCTGTAGCTTTGTCCTCCTGCTCTCTCCCAAGCGCCTCCCGATAAGGCCTGAATTTTATTCTGTTCCCCCAGGTCCTTTTCAGCCCCCAGTGCCCCAGAATCAGCCCCGCGAAAACCCAGCCCTCAGGGGCTCAAGAAAACAAACCACAATCTCCCGCTCGAATGTCTGCCCTCAGGGTAGCGGGAATCACGCAGGCACGAGCGGTGCCTTTGATCTCCGACCATTTCAGTTTGCGGTCAAACTGGGAAGTGTTCCGTTGGTCCCAGGATCCCCATCAGCTAACGGGAACCCAGTGACCACGAACAGGCCACTGAGAGGCCGTTCTCCATTGAATTAGAGGAGATCCATGAGGGAGTTTCGATCGGGGCTCAATAATATTCATGAGCCAGAGCCCCGATCATTTAAATAATCTTGAGGGTCTGTCTGCCCTCGGGGCAGCTGTTCTTAGCTACAGCTGGGAAATTATTTTTAACAAATAAATGTTGTGGCCTGAAATGCATGTTTGGGGAATTTACTGTGGGGGGGCTTTAAATTAAATAAATGTCCTTTCCTGGCTGCACCAGACTATTGGGACTCAGAGAAATGTCAGCCTGTCTGCTGCTGCATGTCAAGTAGCTAAAACATTGGCAGCAGTGACAGGAAAACGGACTGAGCAAATTCCTTTCTTTGTGCCACGACAGCAAGAACACATGCAGGGCTAATTGACTGAGGGGCATTGGGACAAATATCTAATTATTCCTGGCTGCACCAGAATTTTAATTTGGGACTGTATCTGAACTGCTAAGGGACAGTGGGTTAAGTAGCCATTGAAAAGCCAGGATAACAAAGCCAGGACTTGTGGGACATTCACAGACGCTCATGGGTGAATGCCAAGTGCTCATGGGGACTTACAGGGACCTAATTCTAGGCGCCAAAACAGCAGACCAACAGTGCATCGAGTAAGGTTCATGAATTATTCATTTTCCTGATTGACAGGTCCTCCAGCCAATCAGAGGCCTTGCAACCAAAAGCCACAGCCAATCAGGAGCCTCAGGAAAGTCCTATGAGAGACAGTGTTTTCCAGCATGTTGCTAGATTTGAGACTGCAGATTCAAGAGGGAGCCCCCCTCAGGGGTGGGAGCTCAGGCCCCCAGCCATGCTGCCCAGCCTGAAGATCCAGTTAATCCTCTCTAACCTTGAGAGGGTTTGCCATCTTTATTTAGTTACGGTTTAAAAGTAATGTAGTTTGCCTGGAGGTTACCAGAATGTCCTCCAGGTGTTAGCCCTCCCTTCTACATCGGGGGAAGATGTGGACCAAAACCAGCCGACATCAAGCAGTGGTGAGAGCACTGAAAAGAACCTCAGTTGTGAGAGGACCGAAGACCTTCAGGGGCCTTCAATAGTGGGGATCGTCTGTGAGGGACCTGAATAAGTACCCTTGTACCTCCTTGGTGCAAGGGAGAGAACTGCCCAGAGTGACTGTCCGAATGAAAGTTAGTTCTTCAGTTCACACCTTGACCTGCTGCTCTGTCTGGCCCAGTGCAGGTGGATCTCTGGAACTGTTTTACAGATTGTAGCTGTTGCTGGGGGACCCAAGAGAACACAAACAGCATCATCTATCTGAGGGGTCCAAGAGTCCAAGCATTCATCTATCTAGGGACCCAAGAGAGTCCAAGAGTTCATCTATTTGAGGGGCCCCTGTGAGCCCAAAAATGTCATATAAATGTGCTGAAATGCACCCATGTTAGTATCTGGTCAAGACTGTCCTGTGGAGCCGCACTGCCACATTAAGGGACTGAGACCCCGAAGCAAACTTTGGACTGTGCATAAAATCTGGAAATGACAGTTTTCTATCTTGCCTAGACGTACTAGAAATATAAATGTACTGGATGTGACTACAATATATTTGTGCTGAACATTTCAGGATTGCAGATCCAAGATCTAGCCCAGGTAAACCCAGCTGGTTACCCTTCTCAGTTGTTCAGTCTGCGATAAGCAGGGCAACCCCTGCTATTCTGCCAAAAGCAGGGCAACCCCTGCACTTTTCTAGGCTCTACAGTTGTTCATTTGCCTTCCAAATTAATCATTCCTTTTGAATCAAAGCCAACCAATGCAACCAGCTGCAACATCCACCAGGCCTGCAACAATCCAGGACTTCGGTATTTGGGTACCCAGGGTATAGTGTGAGATTGCGGGGTTTCACATGTGTCTGGGAACTGGTATCAGTGGTAGGGAAAATTACTGTGTAACATCTGATTAGTCAGCAGCTTAGATAGCCAGGGCTCTGGATATCTTATGGGTTGGTAAAATGTGATTGTCTTTATGTTAAATATTATTGTTACTGTTTTTCCAAAATGGTTGTTGCGAGCATATTATTAGACAAATTCTCCCACTGCAAAATGTTTGAAATGTGGGGAAATGATAATGGGTCATGTCTGGGGTGACAAATGGTAATTGTGGGTGGTATAACATCTCAGGGGGTTGTACCAGGTAACAGCTAGCCCATGGTAAAAGTTAAACTCTAAGTGGAGGCACTGTGTAATTGTTAGAACCTTATGTAAGTTTGAGAACCCAAACCCCTCAGCCTATCTCGTAGGTAGTAGGCAGAGGTATAACTCTAGGAGTAGCGCCACCTAGGGGTTACACAAAAACTAACTGAAGAGGACAGTAATGATATGCAATTCCAGAATCAATGCAAGAAAGGGTAATTTATGCATGAAAATCAAAAGGACTGGGAAAGGTGCTGAGAGCAACTCAATCTTCTCTCACTCCCCATGCTTTGTTTGTTTTTTTATTTTTATAAAACTGACTAACAAAAACAAAAAACAAACACTGACAAGGCATTTGGATTTTGGCATAATGCATTGCAAACAGGGTGTCTTGGGGAAGGGGGATCACAGTATGTACACCTAGTAATGTAGTTTTCCCTTGTAAAACTGCTGCAACTGCACCGTACTACACAGTGTGAGCCACTCCTCTGCCATATAGTGATGTCAGCAGAAGCCAGCTGCCCAGCAACTGAACAGCAAAGGCATGTGCAGCACGGCTGAAAAACAAATGCAAAATATAGAATGCAGAGTAAACCTTGACCAAAAATAACAAATGCACACACCCTTTCAGGTCTAGTACTGCATATAAAGACTATAAGCTGTAACTTTTTTGGACCATGATGAAATATGCTCTTTAATTCTGCTTCTTTGTTCATGGAGTCCTAGACCCCTGCCAAGCAAAGGCTGTGAAAGTCCTAACACTGTGCAAGTGGGGGCAGGGTTCACACATACGGAATGCATTTCAGTTTACGACTGTCCAGAGAGTCCTGTTTTATCACTGCATACCACAAGTCTGTGTGCTGTCACATTCTCTCCAGTCTCTGCTTTGCTTTTCTACCTTTAGCTGTTGCTTTCCCCCTAATATTGTAGACTTCTGCTCTCAAACTGCTACAGTTACATCCCACAACTAATGCTAAAAACATATTTTTACAGGTGCCAGCAGTGTTTGGAAACAGATTTTCTTACTCAGTCTCAGTACCCTGGCACCTATGGAAAGCAATTTTAGTGGTCGCAGATGACTGCTACCTGGGCTCCTGGCACCACAGGCAGAAACACTCATCCTGCAGTCACCTGCAGTCGTGCCGCTTGCCCATTGCCCAAATATGGAGGTACCCATCAGACGGAAATGGCTTGCTGCTGCAGTGCAAACCGACAAACTCACATCAAAAACTAACAAATAGGCTAGTAGGTATCACACCCTGACACACACACTCAGAGCTTCAAGTTAGAAAAAGAAGGTAAAAGGGACAGAATCGAAGTAGGAAACACTCAGCTCAGAGCTTTCAGAGTTCTGACTGTGACTGTGAAAGTGTAGCCAGCTTTCCCTTTCTCACTCTCTCTCTCTCTCTCTCTCGGCAGTGGCGCCTAAACCAGGACTCTGGGCACCAGTTACCATCCATAACTATGGTGCCAGCTGCTTTCTCCTTCTCAGGCACTCACTGACACCTCAGAAAGATTTAACCTTTTTTAATATACTGTATGCAGGGTAAACCAATACAGTCCAAGGAAAGTGCCTCCAAATCGAAATCTCGCAGCCCCATACTGCCACTCATCCCGAAGTTCAGTCACTCCTCAATGCAGGCCCATGCCCATCCATGGCCGTCTGTCATGTCCTGCTCAGCCAGGCGCGCTCACTGTTCTTCTCTCTCCTGACAGTTCATATCTCTCTCTCTCTCTCCTTACTCGGTCCCTCCTCCTGCTGTCTGTCAAGAGGTAAGTGGACTAGGGTGATAGTGGACTCAGGAACTCCACACATTGTGCAACTCAACAATGAACCCACCCATTCCGCACTCTACCAGTTTCATTCTCTGCCACATGCTATCTTGCCAACTGACTTCACAAAGCTCATGTGCAGCGTGCACAACTCCTGGCTCCTCCCTCTCCCTCATACTCTATTGGAGAAGGGTTGGCACTGAGGAGCAAGAGGCACAATTTGGTTGGTGGCTAAGGCTACGGGTTGGGAGGGGGATGGAATGGCTGTGGCAAGAGGCTTGCAAATTAAGGCTCGGCTCCTGGTTGGTGCGGGGGGGGTGAGACAGAGAAGGAGACTGTCAGGATGAGCAGCACAGCCAAGTATGCTTAGATGGAGTCGTCAACTGAAGCAGAATGTGACTCCACTTAATTACAGCTGCATCTCAGGGCAATTCCAGCTAACTGCAACTGCCCTGAACTGTGGCCCACAATTCCGATGGCGGCTCCGGGATCTAGGGGGAGAGAGGAAACATGACTCAAACCATCAAGTATCTAAAAGCTATAAACAAGGAGAATATTGGGGAACTTTTCTGTCTCAGTTAAAACAAAACCACAAGGGGGCATGGCTATAACCTGGCAGGGGGTGGCATAAGGTTCAAGAAGGGGGTCAGGAGATGCTTCTTTACAAAGAGAGTGATGTCAGGGTAAAATGAACTCCCATCTGAGGTTCTCACTCAAAAGACTGAGGGGTTTCAAGACAGAGTGGGACAGGGAGAAGGGTAGGGTCAAGGTTGGCGTGGGGGGGCTGTTATTTCTGGATCACAGGCACCGCAATCCAGCAGACTCAACAGACCATAAGGCCTTCTTCTTCTTCTGGCTATTTCATATGTTCGAGCCATTTATGCCATACTCTTGAGCTCCCAGTACATCTGGATTTGCCATACATTTGCACTTTATTCATTTTCTTGTTGAGTGCCACCATTTGTTATGTTTCTTACAGGTTTTTTTTTTTTTGGTCAGCTCCTCTCTTGTTTTGTAAGTACGTGGCTGTTTACACCAGGTATCACAAGAACAAGCAGGAGAGAAAAAAATGGCCAGACCATCCACCCCAACATTTTGCCTCAAAATCTGAGGTTTCATCAGGGGGCACAGGAGGTCGGCAAAATAGCTTCTTTTATACCCTCATTTTGCCTGCCTTATCCACCTTGACCTATTGCTGTAAAGGGTTTTTACCTTGAGTTCTACCCCTCCCTTCACCCAGCAACCCCCTTCACTTTTTATTCCCGCAATTCTTCACCCTCCTTTTGGTACTACCAGACCCCCTGTATCTGTCCCACACGATCCTGAACCCATTTTAATAGACCCCACTCCCACCACTTCTATGAACAATCTGTTCTATGGTTCCATCACCCTCCTGGTGAAGCACTTCCTTACCTCCCTCTTATATCTCCCACTAACAAGTTTCCACTCATGTCCTCCAGTCACTGTCTTTCCATTCCTGGTGAAAAGATCCTCACAGCTCACTTTGCTTATTGCCATCAGGATCTGGTACATTTCTACTGAGTCATATCTCTCTCCCACCCCCCCCCTTCCTGGCCCCGAGCACGTGTATGTTTAGGTCCATCAGCCGTTCCCTGACATGATCTGTTCTGCTGGCCCTGCATCATCTTGGTAACCCTACACTACACAGTCTCCAACCTATCCTTGTCCTACCTGAGGTGTGGGCTCCAGAATTGGGCACAGAACACCAGGTGGTGCCAGACCAGGCACCTGTACAGAGACAATGGGAACCACAAATTCAAGCAGACTAGACAGACCATAAGACCTTTATCTGCTGGCATATTCATATGTTCGTGTATAATATCACCTCCCTCCTCCTACAACTGAATCCTATCCCTACGCATCCCAGCATTCATGTTGCCTAATTGTTTTATGCATTGTTGCACTGGCCTGAGAATTTGAGGGTGTCAGTGATGATACCTCCTAGGTCTCTTTCCTCTGTTGTTGTGGCTAACTCACACACACACACACACACACACACACACACAGACACACACACATATATACACACACCTATCCAGTACCCTATGCATGGATTCTTTCTTCCAGTGTGCATCTGTGACAGGAAATGTGACCAGATTTATTCTTTTTTTTGGTTAGTATAATTTTTTTTTTCCTTTATAAGTTCTGCTGTTTGGAATGGACACCATGATGGCTTCCCGGTCACATGTTCAGGCAACTCTCAGGAGGAATACTGGCCAGCTGCTAAATGCTAAGCCTCCCATGAGTTCATCTAGCTACAGACCCTGGCAGATGTTATGGTGCAGATATGACGGTGCCATTTCCGACACAAGAGACATCCTGCAAAACCAAGTCGTAAAGCTGTAAGGATGTCATATACATACACACACACACGCTGTGGGGAACTGTAATTCAAGGGAGAGGTCACACCCCTCAGTACATAAAATAAACAGCTGTCTCTCTCTCTCTCTCCCTCCCTCCCTCCCTCTCTCTCTCTCTCATCTTCATAGCCTATGAAGAGGACCAGACTCTGTGAACAAGTGTTCCAGAGAAGGGAGAGCCCTGCCCCTATAGCTAGCCTACCGGTGTGGGGGTGGGCAGACTTAGTGGAAGTCCTTGCAACTTAGTTGGCAGGTAAAAACAGACACCAGAAGAGACTAGATTTTGAGATTATTCTTACAATCATCTGTCTGTTAACTATTTTTATTTCCCTTTTCAAGTAATGTGTACATCTTTTGCCTTGCTGTAAATATATCCTGTTTATTTCTTACTACCTGTACCAGTTACCAGTAAATAATCTATTTTTTTAGAATCAGTTGCTGTGCCTTGTTATTGAAAAGGTAATTTTAATATTTCTGCTGGCAGATGAAGACTTCTCTGTCTACAGTTCATCATCCGAAGTGCACTCTACCAATTGTTATTGTGTTTGACCTCCCTGATCCTGAGCAGGACAGGGTATTTTCTTGATATAATCAGGCAGTGGCAGCTATGGAACCAGTATACCCAGACAACTGCCCTATAAGCTGGTACAGCCCAAGGGGCAGGTTATCACAGCATCACTTTGCAATTTTTGGCATTGAAGTTCAACTGCCAAACTTTGGACCATTTCTCTAGTTTCTCCAACACCCTCTTTAATTCCCTCACCCCCTCCTCACTGTCCACCCTGCTGCAGAGTTCTGTGTCATCTGCAAAGGCAAGGCAATTATATTTCTCTGGCACCCTTTCCCTAGGGCTCAGGGCGCTCGCTGTACAAAGTGGACAAAGAAAGCCAGAACAGAAACATGACAAGTGAGGCATAAATAAAAATTCCTGATAAATAAATTATCCCTCAACACAGCATATTTCCTTGCTAGCTAATCCAGACTTGAGCAGTAAATAAATAAATACATACATACATACATAGGTAAATAGTTAATTAGGTCAGGCAATAGGCAAGGCTAAAAACATAATACTTCAGAACCCTTTTGAAGACCCCCACCATGCTAACAGGTCTAATATGGATAGGTAGAGCATTCTACAATACAGGAGCAGCCACGTCAAATGATCTGTCCTCAGAAAGCTTCAACCTGGAATGTGGGACCAGCAGGAAACCAGTATTGATGGAGCGAAGAGGGTGGACAGAGGTAAGTGGGGTCAGAGGATCTTTTAGATAGTCAGGACCCAGACCATGTAGGGTCATTTATACCAACAAGAGCATCTTAAAGCTGACACGACACTGAATGTGCAGACAGTGCAGTTCAAGCAGCACTGGAGTAATATGATCTCTATGTCTGTGGAATGTTCCAGAGATCAAATGGGCTGCCATGTTCTGGACCAGCTGAAGGCAGCGCATCAGCCTCCCAGATAACTCTAGGTAAAGAGCATTACAGTAGTCCAGCCTGGATGTGACAAAGGCATGACTATTGTCACCAGATCACTACAACTAGAAACGGCTTGTCCTGGCAATGTTTTGGAGATAGAAAAAGCCACAATGAACAACCGCTGACACTTGGCAATCCAAGGTAAGCTTGGACTCCATAATGACCTCAAGATTCCTAACCACATCCACAGCCCCAAGGGTGGCACCATTTAGAGATGGCAACTAGGGGTTGTTCCCTGTCACAACTGATGCACTGTGTCCTGGTTCAACAATCATCACCGCAGTCTTGCCTGGGTTGAGACTTAACCAGTTTAAGGCAATACACTCATGGATTTCTTTCAGGCAATGGCACAGCACAGAATCAGCATTTATTCCATCAGATGCACAGGACAAGTGTAGTTGGGCGACATCTGTAAAGCAAAGCAATGAAACTTCAACCCAGAGCTCTCAGTAGGACTTTCTGTTTGGGGATCCAGGACTTTCTGGAAAAACTAATGGGGGTCTGCAGCTAAAAAGTAAAAATCCCCATGATATTTTTTGGAGGTCCCCATTGAAAATGAATGTGAGCCATGCCCCCATACTCACACTTTTCATGATGCAAGAATCTGGAGAGCACAGCAGCATGCTCCATTGGTTTCTATAAGGCTGCTTTTTTTTTATGACAATTTTTAATGTTTTAGAGGACCAATTCAAACAAATTAAGGCCACCGCTCAACTAATAAGGTAAAAAAAAAAAAAAAATGACCCAGGTCTAGTCTTGGCCCGGATGGTATTGACTACGGCATTCTGAAACTGGTTTGTGAGCCCTTGGCTCTTCCCTTAACCAACATCCTCAACTTTTTCCTGTGCACAGGGGTCTTCCACAGCAAATGGAAGAGTGCCATCATTAGACCACTCCACAAATCTGGTTCCAAAAATGAGGTTAGCAATTTCAGGCCAGTCTCTTTGCTTTCCTCCCTCTCCAAAATCCTAGAAAAGATAGTCCTGGAACTGACCATGGATTTCCTTGAAAAATACCTGTTGATCGAGTCCCAACACAGCTTCAGATCCCACCATAATATGGAGACTGCCCTGGTGAGGCTCACAAACTACAATAAAAAGACCAACAATGAAGGGTTCTACACTGTGTCAGTGTTTGTGGACCTCACCAAGGCATTCGACTTTGTGGACGACAAAGTTCTCCTCAACTCCCTCTGCCACCTAAATTTTTCCAGGGACACTCTTAAATAGTTTAGAAACTACTTGTGCAACAGGTCACACAAAACAATTATCGTAGGGTCTCTCTCAGATGTCTGTCCCATCAAATACAGAGTTCCGCAGGGATCCATTCTCGGATAAGTTCTTTTTCTGCTGGTTGTCATTTCATAGTAACATGGACACACAGACTTTGATGGCAGATAAGGACCACTCGGCCCACATAGTCTGCCCATTTCCCTACCTACAGGATAAGCTGCAGATCCTAGTTAACCAAACAGCCTATTTCTTTATACCCCCCAGAAAAATTGCCTTATGTCTGTCCCATGCATTCTTGAATTCTCCCAGTTTTAGACCCCACAGCCTCCTCAGGAAGGCTGTTCCATGCATCCACCACCCTCTCTGTGAAAAAATACTTCCTCACATTGCTCCTGAACTGCCTCACCCCCCCCATCTTCAAATCATGTCCCCTTGTTCTTGCACATCTCTTTTTCTGAAAGATGCTACCCTCTTGGACTTTGTTGATTCCACTGAGGTACTTAAAAGTTTCTATCATGTCCCCCCTCTCCCTCCTTTCCTCAAGGGTATACATATTAAGCGCCTTTAGTCTCTCCTCGTATGGCTTCTCTTGCAGACCATGCACAATTGTAGTTGCCCTCCTCTGGACTGCCTGTATCCTGTCTATGTACTTGCAGAGACAGGGTCTCCAGAACTGGACTCAGTACTCCAGATGGGGTCTCGCCAACTGTCTGTACAGAGGGATAACAACTTCCTGTTTTCTGCTGGTGATGCCTCTCCCTATACATCCCAGTATCCCCCCAGCCCTCCCTACTGCCTTCTCACACTTGCTAACCTTAAGATCATCTGATTTAATTACCCCCAGGTCCCTTTCCATTTTTGTTGTTGTTACTACTTCCCCTCATTGTGTAATCTTCCCTTGGGTTTTTGTTTCCCAGGTGCATTATTTTGCACTTCTTTGCATTGAATCCAAGCTGCCATACTTCTGACCATTCCTCCAACCTTGCCAAGTCCCTTCTCATCCTTTCCACACCTCGTGTATCAACCCTGTTGCATATCTTTGTGTCATCTGCAAAGAGGCATACTTTTCCTTCCAGTCCCTCTGCAATGTCACTTATAAAGACATTAAAAACGACTGGACCCAGTACTGAACCCTGCAGTACCCCACTAGTAACACCTTTCTTCAGACTGGACTCCATTTACAATTACCTTCTGTGTCCTGTTGTCAAGCCAATGTTTTACCCAGGCTACCACCCTGGGACCCACTCCCAGGCTGGTTAATTTGACTATTAATCTTTTGTGTGGGACTGTGTCAAATGCCTTGCTAAAATCTAGGTAGGCCATGTCCACAGCCCCTCCCTGGTCTACTACTTTGGTCACCCAGTCAAAGAAATCCATTAGATTCTTCTGACATGACCTTCCTGCTGTGAACCCATGCTGCCTTGGGTCCTGTGCCCCACTGGCCTCTAGGTACTCAACAATTCTTTCCTTCAGAAGTGATTCCATCACTTTCTCTACCACAGAGGTCAAACTGACAGGTCTGTAGTTTCCTGCCTCTGTCGTGCTCCCACTTTTGTGAAGGGGAATCACATCTGCCTTCCTCCAGTCCTCAGGTACCACACCATCCACCCATGATTTGTTAAAAAGGGTAGTCAGTGGTTTCACTAGTTCTCCCCTTACTTCTTTCAGAATTCTGGGGTGAATTCCATCAGGCCCCATTGCTTTGTCCACCTTCAGTTTTAGGAATTCTTTCAGAACCCTTTCTTCTGTGAAAGGACTGGGATCGACCCCCCTATCCAGAGTGCTTCTGTTAATTGGATTACGCACCTCCCCCTCCTCCTCTTTTGTGAATACTGAGCAGAAATATTCGTTCAGTATCCCTGCTTTTTCACTGTCCCTCTCTGCCTACCCACCGTCCATTCTATTCAGCCTCACTATCCCTCCCTTTGTCTTTCTACGCTCCCTGATGTACCTATAAAAGGTTTTATCCCTTCTTAACCGAGTTGGCTATCTTTTCCTCAGTTTGGGCCTTTGCTATTCTGACTTCCCTCCCTGCTTCCTTCTGCCTTAACTGGTACAGTTCTCTGTCCTGCTCCTTCTGTGTTTCCTTATACTTCCTGAATGCTATCTTTTTCTCCCTGACCTTCCCCACCACCTCTTTTGAGAACCATTTCGTTTTGATTGGTTGATTTGCTTCACACAAAGGCTTGTTGCCTCTGTGATGGCAGTTTTGATGATTTCCCTCTCAGATATATGCCGTCACACACAGCTTATTCTTTACGCTGACAACGACACTCTTCTCTGCAAAGATAAGTGTCCTACTTCCCTCTGGTACAAACTGCAGCATGATTTCAACAAGCTGCACTCTTGGTTCTCTGCCCAAGGTCTTGTTCTCAATGCAAAAAAAAAAAAAAACCTGAAGAAAAAAAACAAACAAGGCTATGGTCTTTTCAGGTATCAGAAAAACCACTGATTTTGTTCTGTCTCTTAGTGACAATGATGGCAACCATATCGAGAGAGTCTCAGAGTTCAAATACCGTGGCATCTTCCTTGATTCCTTTGAGTCCCTGATGAGGCACATAAGTGCAAAACCGGTCGGACTTTTGGTGTGTTGGGAGGCTGTCGTCATCCTGCATGGCACCATTGTTTTGACTCTTCATTGTGACTAAAACTTTTATATGTCACTGAAGTGTTGGTGCTGTGCTTTTTTCAGTTTTGCATTCATCTATTGGCATAAGCACAACAGGGGTTGGAGCCGCCTTCTTCAGGTTGTCCATCTTCCTTGATTGTCACCTCATGTATGAAGATCACATCAGCCAACTTATCAAAAAGGTTCATTAGAGGCTAGGCATGCTATACTGTATTAAATGATACCCTATCCCTGAAACCAGGGCCCTCTTAGCTAACAATTTCTTGCTACGTTTATTAGACTATGGCTCTTTGGCCTACTCCTCCACTCCCTCCCAGAAGATTCTTAAAAAGCTAAGGGCTACTTATCATAACATTATTTGGTTCATCATGGACTTCCCTAGATGGACCCATCACTGTGACTTTTACAAGGCAGTAAACTGGCTCTCACTCAAAGATAGGTTCGACTATAAAATCCTCACTTTCTTCCACAAAATCCACTGGGGCCATCTACCTTTAAGCATCACCTCCTTGTTTCAGCAGCCTATAAATGCTAGGGCCACCAGACAGACACCGCCTGCCGCTTTCTCAAATCCCAATCATAACACAACATAAGGGCAGTTTTCCCTCTCCTACAAGGGTACCAAACTCTTCAATAGCCTTCCCCCACCTCTGGCACTATGTCCTTCCCCATCTCTATTTTAAGAACTCTGTCAGACAATATCTCCTTGACAAATATGTCTGCAACTGTCGCTGACCTCCTGCTGTTGGTTCCCCCAACCCCTCATCAATTTACGCTGTATCTGCCCCCATGAATTATGGCACTTGTCTTTCCCCAACTGTCTAGTTTTTATATGCACTTGTCTACTTCTCTTTGTAATTTATCCTGACTCTCATTTATTATGTACTTCATGATGTTTGTTAACGCTGGTCGCACTTGAAAAAGGACAGTGTTGCTCAATGTGCTTTCAGAATAAACAATAAAAATAAAATTAAATGAATTGGCCCTCTAAAACATTAAAATTGTAGTTAGAAAACAGCCTATAGAAACCAATGGAGCATGCCGTAGCGCTCTCCAGAGTCTTACATCAAGAAACGTGTGAGCGTGGGGACGTGGCTTAGTAAAGGGAAGTGGATGGACTCTTGGGGCAATGCAAGTGAGCATCTCGGGAAACTTCTGAAAACAATCCGAGGAGCCCAAAGCACAAAATGTGTGTAAACAACGCAGGCACTTGTGGCGCCGAGAGTCCTGCTTCAACCCATACCACCTAAGAGGTAACATATACATGGCAAACAACACGGGTTAGGCTAAAATTTTGAGGCACACCACATTCCAATGCAGCCGTCTCAGAGAAAGAATTACCCAAGTCTACCAGCTGCATTCTTCCGGACAGGTAGGATGTGAACCAGCAGAGAACAGTGCTAGTCAGACCAGGGGACAACTTTAGCAGTTGCCCGGTAGCCTGAGACCAGCCAATTTGAAGACGGGCCAGAGAATATCCTACTTTGCTGGCCTTAATTGGCCAGCACCTTTTTAGTAGGCTATAACCCATGACAGGGCATAGGTATACTGGGCATTAATGCATGCCCCAGGTGCATTGTGAGGCACGAGGGTGAAGACCAAGTGACCTCCAACCACATGGGAAGTGCATTAATTCCCAGTACACCCATGCGCTGGAGTGGGTTATTGCACTTATAAAATGACGTATTTTTTTATTTACAAAAGAATGCTCGGATGTTTAATTAATATAACAAAATTTCCTTTATTGTCACTGTGCACATCTGTGTCAAAAAGTAGTTCCCGCGAATAAAAGTGATTGTTTACATTATTTGCCTACTCTAAATTAAGTACATGTAATTTTCAGTATAACTGTGTTTTTGTTTTTTAAATAGTCGTACATTTAATGGTAACATATTGAGTTTGTATGCGGAAGAAATAGTCACTTAATCCGTGACTTTAAAAGGAAACCGGGATTTTCTTCCCTCTGTAATAGTAAGGCTGCAAATGCCAACTGTCAGGGATAAATAAAGTCCTGCATCTAAGAAGCGTTGACAAAACTTGACAATTGGAAACAAAATTGAACACACTGTAGGTTTACTCAATTAACTGTCAACTATTTTTTTTTTAACATGAGATATAGACTTCGGTAGCACTGCTGTGTAAAAGGTTACGGCCGCAATTGCAAGCCAGTGGAATAAAGTTCTGCATCAAGCACACATATTTACAATTAGAGCTGGGCGGACTGTTCCGTAAGAGATCCGAACCCCCGGATCAAACTCGCAATCCACGGATCCAGATAAATACGGACTTTGCCGTAGAAGTCTGGTTCCGGGTCCGTGGAGATGCCATTTCTGTGATTTTGTTGTCTGTTACCATGGGGATGCCGTCGGCACATACTGGCAGCTGGCATCATCCAATCAGGCAACAGAAGGTCACGAGACACCGTCACGGTATATAACTGTGCTGAATGCGCAACGCGGCCCCAGACGAGAGAGAGAGAGAAGGACCAGAGGAGCAGGAGCTGTGCACAGCAGAGCCAGGCAGCCAGCAGAGAGAGTTGCCAAACAAAAGCACCAAAAACCCCCAAAAATGCCAGAAATATATGAGCCAGAGGGGAGGGAAGAGAAGAAATTAGGGAGAGTGAGAGAAAGGAGGGGGAGAGAAATAGATTGTCAGGGATGGGTGATGGCTGGTCAGGAAGTCGGGACTGGGGAGATAGTGGTGGCCTGCGTGGCTGCGGGAGGGGAGGGATGCAATCTAAGGCAGTGTCAGTGCTGTGACTGCATGAATGAGCAAGGGCAGGCTGGCAAAATCTTTGACTTGTGCTATTCCAGATCCAGAGGAGAGAGGGAGAGACTACTGGGGGCCCAAGAGAGATTTTACAGTTACAGAAAATCCTAAATGAATTTTTTTTTTCTTTTGTTGGCCTCAAAACAGCATAGCCGACTCTGTATATGAGAAAGGGCAGGCTGACAAAATCTTTGATTTGTGCCATTCCTGATCCAGAGGAGAGAAGGAGAGATTACTGGGGGTCCTAGAGAAATTTTACAGTTACATAAAATCCCAGATTTGTTTTTCCTGGCTTCAGTGTGGCTGTGTGTACAGGGCAAGGGCAGTAGGGTGGCAAAATAAATCTTTGACTTGTGCCATCCAATCCCGAATCACAATCTCTTGTTAACATTCATTAACAATCTTGTCCAGAGGAGCGAGAGAGAGAGAGAGAGACTGCAGGGGGGTTGACAATAAATATAACAGTCCCAGAAATCCCAAGTAACATTTCTTTTCCTTGCTTCAGTGTGGCTGTGTGTACAGGGCAAGGGCAGCAGGGTGGCAAAATAAATATTTGACTTGTGATGTCCGGGGGGGGGGGGAAGAGACAGAGACAGAGACTGTTGGGGGGGGCAGGATAAATGTAACAGTCCCAGAAATCCCCAAAAAAATATTTTTCCTAGCTTCAGTGTGTCGGTGTGTACAGGGCAAGGGCAGCAGGCTGGCAAAATAAATCTAGGACTTGTGATGTCCAGAGGAGAGAGAAAGAGAGAGAGAGACTGCAGGAGGGCCCACGATAAATGTAACAGTCCCAGAAATCCCAAATAAATGTTTTTTCCTGGCTTCAGTGTGGCTGTGTGTACAGGGCAAGGGCAGCAAGCTGGCAAAATAAATCTTTTACTTGTGCCGTCCGGGGGGGGGAGAGATTGCAGGGGGGGCCATGAGAAATATAACACTCTCAGAAATCCCAAATAATTTTTTTCCCTAGCTTCAGTGTGGCTGTGTGTACAGGGAAAGGGTAGCAGGCTGGCAAAATAAATCTTTGACTTGTGTCATCCAATCACGATCACTTGTTAATGTTTATTCACGATTTCATGTATTAAAAAAAATATATTGTTCGGACAAACATACAAGTTGACACGCTTGTGCTGCTGGCGGCCCAGGGGATAAAATCAGAATTTGTGACTCGTAGCAGGCTGTTTACACGCAACACAAGTAAAGCACAACCACACACAAGTGTCATCATCATCATCATCATCATCATCACTCATTCCCAATTATTCTTCCTTATCATCATTAGTTTTATAGTATATCGCATTACATTACATATAAGCATTAACCAACCCCAGTGTGGGACTGTGCTGCATGCGGCTATGCACCAGATGTGTCTGCATCTCCAATTCAAATTCTGAGGCACAGTTAACAGTTGCTGAATTTCGTCACTTCACAGTAACTATACTGCAGGAGTCAGTCAGGTATTCTTGGAAGGAAGTGGTGGTGGACTGCTGTGTTGTCTGTGTGCTGTGTACAGTCACGAGTCACAACAGTAAATTTGTCCCTGGCTTGTGGTTGTTGGTGGGAGTCATCAGAAGGACGTTACGTTAGAGGGATCTTAGTTTTTTTTACAGGTTAGAATACCAATGATATAGGTATTTCCATCTCTCTCTCTCTCTCTCTCTCTTTATTTAGCAGTTTTACATTAATTTTTATACAAATAATCCATTTGATTATTTACTTTGGGCCTCTGTGTCAAATGTGACCAAATTTGGCCACTTTTATGCATTTTTGTTGCATTTTTTCAAATATTTGTCAATCAATCAGAACTAATCAGAACTTCACAGTGTTCCGATTCTTATTTAATAAGGGTCAGAACTTCACCGAGTTCTCCCAGCCCTATTTACAATACTTGAAATTTGGAGATTATAGTCTAAACACTGTGACATTGCTTTCTGCAGTGTTGAAACTGACAGTTTCACTGACAGCTCGCAATGTGTCAGTTTCACTGGCAATTTCATTGTCAGCTGTTATGTCTGGGGCTGTCTGTTCTGCGATAGCCAGTATTTCTACATTTGATACTTCAGTTGTGTCATTATTTGCATCTTTCTGTAGTTTATATATTGAAATCGGATGTATTTCAGTTTGATATTCTTTCTCGTAAATTTCACTTGCTTTGGTGTTTTTTTTTTTTAAATGGCGGCTGTTTGAGCCGGAAAGTGTAAAGGCAGTGATCTCACTTTAAGCCACATTAGGCTTTACATGCCAGCGTATCACGATCGGCATGTAAGTTGGGGGTGTACCAGGCATTAATCAATGGTCACATGGTACCGCTTGTCCAGTAAATTTTTTGGATTTGATGCTACTATTTCATGCCATTATATAAAAGTAAATACTGCACTGCACCTTTAAGGAATGAAGGGTTGCCAGTGCTGGAAATTTCCAACTTCCTGGTTGTGGAGACTGATGCGTTTGCGCACAAACTGATGTACTGGACCTGCAGTCATGTGCGAAGAGACACACACAGTAGTACATAGTGGGAACCCCAGGACTAGTCAAGATAGGGCGAGTAGTCACTCTGGTGCAAACAGTAAAACTTTTCACAGGTGGGAAACAACAGGTTTGACAAATATGACAGCAATGGAGCTCCTATACTGATCATGTAATTTACTAGCTTCTAGCTGACCTTGGTGACAGGCGAAAGAACAGGCAGTGCTGGGCAGCAGGTTAATCTGCCCTGAGCATGGTGCAATTGCTAATTTAAACAAACTCTAGCCAACACATTTTTCAAATCCATTCTGGGGAAAAACAGATTTAAAAGAAGTAGTGGGAATTTATTCATTAGCTGGGGAAGGGGACTGCTGCAAGTTTTCAGCCTCTCAAATAAACTGAGTTTTCTTTTCTACAAAAATTCTCCATATATAAATTTCTACCAAGTGTTTGAACAGTAGCTGTGTACAGTAACTCTCTTCAGAAAAATCTAAGTGAAATCCATCAGTGTACAGTTTGCCAGTGAAACACTATAGGCTCAGTCTTTAAAAAATTCAGAGTGGTCCTCTGTTAGTAAAGTACTAATATACTGTAATAAGTAACTAGTGTGGCATAATTTGTGCTCTTCTTGGTCACTTCTTTAGTAAATCAGTCAGTGCCAGTTTCAGTAAGAGCCACATTATAGTACTGCACATCCCCCTCAACCCCACTTGCACAAGCTGATGTCTTGCTCAGTAGGTCCAACACCTCCAATAGTTTGTAAGTCGCCAGATTTTTTTAGGATGGTAATGGAACATCTCTGCATGGGGGAAATTAAATGGAGCCTCCACAAGGGAACAAAATAGCATGATGAACCAACCGAAGGACTGGATCAGCCCTGACTTTGTTAATGTCAAAACCAGATTACAAGACCAGGTCCAAGGCGTGGCCTTGCTGGCGAGTTCCTCTGGCAACAGCCTGTGCTAGGCCCAACTGTATCATCTGCTGGAGGAACTGCTGACCAAAAGATGAGGCTTTGTCATCAACCCAGAAAGTAAAGTCCAAGACAGCCATCAGTCTTGGAGACTCTCATGCCATTTTGGCATTAACATCTGTCAGTTCCTGCCGGAACTCGCTCTCATGTCCCAGGGGCCAGTGTATGAGAATGATCCAGCAGTCTGCACCAGACGCATCCCTAACAGCCAACGCATTCAAACAACCTGGTCACTCCCGTGGGGCATGTCCTTAAGTCCCAGAAAGGATATAAAAGATATGGCCACTTGCACCCTCTATGCTCCTGCCTCAGGTAATATACAATAGAATGCCCACCTGGGATAGATGCCCTCAGCATGGGGCCAGAATCATCCCCCACTCAGGTTTCCATAGTACAAACCAGATCAGCCAAGGAGTCTACAATGAAGCTGTCTATCACTGCAGTTTTATTCCTCAGAGACCTAGCATTATAAAGCAAGATCCAAAGAGGAGGAGAAGAGCCAGCTGGTCTGACTATCTCATGCCTGTTCTTTTCTGGTGAAGCCCTAGGTATCAAAGTCAGTACCTCTACAACAACATCAACATCTTCCTGGACGTCTGCAAGACCTTACTACCTCAATCTTACCCTACCAACATCACCTTTCGGCCCCATACATCAGTGCTTTCTCAATCTTCTGTGGATCCCCAGGGCCAAACAGTGGTTTAGCGCCACTGCTGGCAAACCAGCAGAGCATCCTCCAAAAGGACAGAGCTGCCAAAAATGGTCCGAGAAGTAGATGTGCCTCCTAGAGGACTTACAAGACCCGGATCGTGCCTGAAAATAGTCATTTCATGGCTAGTGCACCTACCCGGTTAACAAAAACTAAATAAATAAAAATACAACTGCACATCCTGCCAGACCACAAAACGAACTTAAAACCTATACTCAGCAACCTACTCCAACCCTGAAACATGCAGACCTCAAGTCACTCAATAAATACAACAAGAAAGCCCTAATCAGTCAGACCCAAACTCACTCCAACCAAAATATATCTTAAAATAAAAAATATTCAGGGAGACGCATCTTGCGCTAGATATCCTCCCATATGTCCCTAATGAACAAACAGTGATACCTGGCTTGTAACTTCCCTGTCCTCTGACTTAATCCAGTTTACTGCTACCCTCTACTTTCTTCCTGTTAACCAGTTTCCGATCCATCTTACAAGATCTTCCCCCGCTTCCAGATCCTCAAGTTTCTTTAGCAGTTTCCTGCGTGGTACCAAATCAAAGACCTTAATGAAGTCAACATAGAGGACACTTACCGCTTGCTCCCAATCCATTGCTCTTGTGATTCAATCAAAGAATACTAAACAGGTTGGTCTGGCTTGATCTTCCCACCACGAACCCATGTTACTTACAGTTCTGCAACCTCTTTAACCTCTAGATATTCAACTGTTTTCTCCATAATCAGAGTCTCCATCAGCTTATGAGCAATGGATGCAAGACTGACGGACCTGTAGCTGCCTGGGTCTTCCCTGTCTCTCTCTCCCTTGTGTAGTGGCATCACATCTGCAGACTACAGTACCTTGGAACATCTCCTGTTACCAGGGAGCATCTAAACAATCTGCCAGGGGCGCGGTCAGTTCTGTTCCCAAGTACTTCAGCACCCTTCAGTGTAAACCATCAGGTACTGTTGACTTCTCCACCATTAGGACTGCTAGCCCTCTCCTCACTCTGTCATCCGTCATCTCGGTCTGCTCCATTCCTTTCACCCCTCTCATGGAAGCCCTTACACCCCTTTCTGGTAGTGGTCACACAGAGACCACTATGAATACTGAGCAGAACTAGTTGTTTAATACCTTAGCATTCTGCCCATCGTCCTCAACTAACCACCCTCCTAAAATAATCTAACGATCCCCTTTTCATCCTTCTTTCCTTCCCTGACATACCTGAAGTATCCCTTGCCCCCCAACTCCCTCTGCTGTGAACAGTTCTGAGTGCATTTGCCTTCCTGAATAACCCCTTTGCCTCTTTTAACATTTCCTCATAATCAACATCCTCCCTTTTGTTTGTACCCTCTTAAATATCCTTCTTTAGACCTCACAGCCTCCCCCCACTTGGAAAACCAGAAGCTTCCTGTACCTTCTGTAGGACAGAGAACTTTATCAGTTAAAGCAGAAGGAGGCAGGGAAGGCAGCCAGAATAGCAAAGGCACAAACTGACAAAAAGATAGCCAACTCTGTTAAGAAAGGGGATAAAACCTTTTATAGGTACATTAGGGAGCGAAGAAAAACCAAGGGAGGGATACAGAGACTTAATAAAGGGGAGGGAATGTGGGCAGAGGGTGACAGTGAAAAAGCAGGGATACTGAACAAATATTTCTGCTCAGTATTCACAACAGATGAGAAGGGGGAGGTGCCTAAACCAAACAAGGGAGAAACTCTGAATAGGTGGGTCGATACCAGTCCATTCACAGAAGAAAGGGTTTTGAAAGAACTCTTGAAACTGAGGGTGGACAAAGCAATGGGGCCTGATGGGATTCACCCAAGAATACTAAAATAACTAAGGGTAGAACTAGTAACACCACTGACTACTCTCTTTAACAAATCATGGGAGGATGGAGTGGTACCTGAGGACTGGAGGAGGGCAAATGTGATTCCACTTCACAAAAGTGTGAGCAGGGCAGAGGCAGGAAACTACAGACCAGTTAGTTTGACTTCAGTGGTAGGGAAAATGATGGAATCACTTCTGAAGGAAAGAACTGTTGAGTACCCAGAGGCCAGTGTGGCACAGGACCCAAGGCAGCATGGTTTCACAGCAGGAAGGTCATGTCAGATGAACCTAATAGATTTCTTTGACTGGGTGACCAAAGTAGTAGACCAGGGAGGAGCTGTGGATATGGCCTGCCTAGATTTTAGCAAGGCATTCGACACAGTCTCACACAAAAGATTAATATACAAGTTAGCCAGCCTTGGAGTGGGTCCCAAGGTGGTAGCCTGGATAAAAAACTGACTGGACAACTGGATACAAAAGGTAATAGTAAACAGAGTCCACGGTGAAGAAAGGAGGGTAAGTAGCGGGGTACCGCAGGGTTCGGTACTGGGACCGGTCCTTTTTAATATCTTTATAAGTGACATTGGACAGCACCTGGAAGGAAAGGTATGCCTCTTTGCAGATGATACAAAGACCTGCAACAGGGCTGATACACAAGGTGGGGTGGAAAGAATGAAAAGGGACTTGGCAAGGTTGGAGGAATGGTCAAATACATGGCAGCTCAGATTCAATGCAAAGAAGTGCAAGGTAATGCATCTGGGAAACAAAAACCCAGGGGAAAAGTACACAATGGGGAGTTAATAACAGCAACAAAAATCAAAAGAGACCTAGAAGTAATTATATCAGATGACCTAAAGGTGGGCAAGCAATGTGAGAAGGCAGTAAGGAGGGCTGGGAGGATACTGGGATGCATAGGGAGAGGCACCAACAGTAGAAAACAGGAAACTGTTATCCCTCTCTACAGACAGTTAGTGAGACCCCATCTGGAGTACTGTGTGCAATTCTGGAGACCCCATCTCCACAAAGATATAGACAGAGTGGAGGCTGTTCAGAGGAGGGCAACCAAAACGGTGCAGGGTCTACACCAGAAGACATACGAGGAGAGACTAAAGCAGCTTAATATGTATACCCTTGAGGAAAGGAGGGAGATAAGGATAAAGTATCTCAAGGGAATTAACAAGGTACAAGAGGGTAGCATCTTTCACAAGAAGAGATGTGCAAGAACAAGGGGGCACAATTTGAAGATGGGGGGATGGCTCAGAGGTAATGTTAGAAAGTATTTTTTCACAGAGAGAGTTGTGGATGCATGGAACAGCCTTCCTGAGGAGGCTGTGGAGTCAGGAACAGTGGGAGAATTCAATAATGCCTGGGACAGGCATAAGGCAATTCTAGTGGGGGGCAGGAGGAAGTAAGCTGTTGATTAACTAGAATCTGCAGCTTATCCATCAGGTAGGGAAATGGGCAGACTGGGTGGGCCAAGCGGTCCTTATCTGTCGTCAAATTCTATGTTTCTATGTTTACCTTTCCTCAGGTATACACCTCTATTATGGACCATTTTATTTTACCCCATTTATCTTAAACACCTGTTGCTCCCCCCACTGGCTTGGACTAAATAAAATATAAACATGTAACATATACAGTAATGCGGAAACATATCCCCAGACCCCTGTCAAGTGGGTTTCACCTACATCTAAGGTGGTGGGCTCCTCCAGTGAATCTTTCCTATTTCCAACACTGATTGAAACAGGGTTCAAGCTTACTGAGTGTTTTGAGCGGGGACAGCAGTAAATAAGGCAAAAAGGGAAAACATTGCAGCCTGCCCAGAAATGACCCACTTTCTACTTCACAGTGAGTCCACAGTGGTGCAGTTGGTTTCTGATAACTGAAAGACGAAAAACTGAACAACAGGAAAGTATTTTTCCTTTAAAAATGTTAGCTTCTGAACTGGTGAAATTTGTACTTATGATTAGGTTTAGACCCGGTTATTTCTTATTTTGACATTCATTTTTTATACCAATGGGTCTAATTTGATCAATGGTTTAAAACCCCTGGCACTGTCACCAGTTCTGAGTGTCAAAACGTTTTCTACATTTCAGGGACAAAAGGTTGAGAGGTATACCAGAAACACAGAAACACAGAATCTGTTAGCAGAAAAGGACCACTTGGCCCACCCAGTCTGCCCAGATGTTTCCTGGCTATTTTGTCTTCATAGACCTCAACTGGTCTTCAGTGCCATTTCCCCCACCCTGCTTATTAACCCATATTCTTAAGTAAAGTATTTTTTATTAGGTTTTAGAAAAGCAAAAACAAGGACCCTCCTGGCTCCTAACACATCAGTTTCAAACCGGTATCCCCTATATGCGTTTCTCCAGGGTAACTTAATGCCCACCCCTCCCATTCTGGGACTCATCCTAAAATGAATGCCTCGATGCACTCTGGTGTTAATATTTCCTCAAGTTATCAGAGGGAAACCGGCCTTTGACTTCGTGCCTAGCTCACCTGTGGCATACATCAGAGAATAATGTATAGGTGACTGCGTGTTATAGATATATTTTTTACACACTCGAGGTGTGTGATTACACATAAACCACAACAGCAAAGCTTGAGAGGTTTATAAGTTCATTACACACCAACAGTGTGTTAAAAAAAAAAAAAAAAACACAAACACACTGTCATCTGTGTTTTATTTTTTCTTTATATAATTGCTGGTGCAAGGAGTCAGCATGGGAGTGGTAGAGCAAAGGGCTCCACTTGCAAAAATCATCCCCAGGAGCCGGGCTGATAACAAAAGTAAAGCATCCTTCCCCCCCCCGCCAACAGTAATGAATTAGTGGGAGAGAGTGTTTTACTACAGTGAGATAGCGAATCAGTTGAAGAGTACTATTGAAATGATGACCGCACAAGTGAAAGGCAGCGCTGAGCCTCTGGCACGAGAGCAGTCTTTGCTATTCTGAGGTGCGACCACTAGAAAACACAGTAATAACTGGGCACAAAGTCATACGCGGCGATGGTAATAGCTCATTGTCCGATCATTATAGGGGTCACCAGTAATTATAATGCTTTAGAAAATGGGCTGGAGATTTTGAGCTGTCTGACTGGTTGACAACCATGGCAGGGGTGCACATTAATTAGCTGTAGAGCCCTGCAAAGAACAAGTACCAGCCCAATGTGCCACAGTATAACAGAAATCACTATGCCCAAGTAGAAATCAAGAAAAATGGCAGCCTGTTTTTTTTTTTTTTTTTGCTGTTAATCGCTTTGCTCTTGTGTAAGAGGCTATGGGATACAGATGGACTCAGACACAGATGATTTCCTTAGGTTGATCTCCACAGTAGCTTTATTGGAGAATTCCGAAACAAACAAAAAAAAAAAGGCGGACTGTTTCATCAAAAGCAAATAAAGCACGTTTTGAATGGAGTAGCATTTAACATAAGTACGTTTGTACAACAAGCAAAATAAAACAGACGAGTCTTCTTTAGTAAAGTAACTAGAGAGCACTAGTTTTAAGGGTGTATATACTCCAGCACCCTCAGCTACATCTGATCTCTCTCTAGAGAAGCTAGCTATATATATGCTAGGAGTATTTCTGATTAGTTAGAATACATATCAATCAGCTAGGTCAAAATGATTTTTACAAAAAAGCTCACTTATGTGATACAAAGCTTACAGAAAATCTTCATAGCAACCTTATTTCCATATAGCATATCTATAAATCACTAATATTGTTTAAAGCTTCAAAACATAGCTTTTGTGGGACAAGCCTCTCCCCTTTGTATCTCTTTCCTTATAAAATAAACAACAATATGGCGACCGGCTCCTAGGGAGAGGATCCATCAGGGAGAACCCCTCAGATATCACAATAACATCATTTATTGTACAGCAGGTAAAAATATCCCCTTAGCTTTCTTCTGTTTCTGTTATCTCCCTGCATAATGTGCTGTGCTTTTAAAATAAAGGGACTGACTGTATGCTGAGCAAAAGGAAAACACTGTGCTGCCTGCTGAGCTGTAGATGGCAAAAGCTCAGCTTAGACACAGCCACAAGAAGAAGGACTTGCTCTAAATGCAGACTGAAAAGCGCTTTAGCGCTAAGGAGATAGCGCTTCACAGAGCCAAGGGGTTTCAGCGCGAGTGGAAGGCTGTTTTGAGCGTTCACGGCGTTTACGAGCTGCACGACAGTGCGCATGTTTGTGCAGCTCATTCAGAATGCCGAGAAGGAACGTCTAGCAAATACGCTCGATTTATAGCTTGAGTTAGTGTAGCCAACATTGTATTTAGAAAGGGGAGTCACTTTTGGGGCCTTTCAGAGGCAAGAAGGGCAATTTTGAGGGTTCCTAATTTTCGAAAGGTTTAAAGGGGCCACGCTACTTCTAGGATGTAATATGTGGATTATAAATGTACCATTCACTTTCTACTATGTTCTACTTGTTGCAACTTTAATTCTTGATTTGCTAGGATGGGAAAACAACAGACAGACAAAATATATAAAAAATAAAACATATAGGTGGCCAGTCTATGCACAAAATACATCACAATCACCAAACACACACATAGGGCAGACACACGGGGCAACAGTAGTATCCTTGTTAGAAATATGATAAGGCTGGCCTGGAACTGTACCACCAGACCCTTAGACATCTTGCCACACAAACACCACCAACTAAACTAATAAGTCATGAAAACAGTTCACAATGTTGTTATTTAAAAAGAAATACCTTATTTCACTCCGTATTTGTGACAGCTCTGTTCCTGTCCTACAGTCACCTGCCCGCTCACCCATGTGCTGCAGCTCCTCAAATGCCGTCTCCATTATACAGCTGCCCATTCTGCTGTCTGCCACAAGCCAGAAGTGCACCTCCATCTGCGGGTGCAGAAACTGATAAAGTATCGCTGGTCTCATCCTTGAGCCAGCGCTACAAAATGGAGAACGGAGGTCAGTAAGTAGTGGGGGTGAGGACTTTAAACACAGCAAGGGTATAAAAATGTAAACCGGAGGAAAACACAGACATTATCGGGGAGACTGAATAGAAATGTAAAGCAGACAGAAAACAGACATTGGCAGAGAGTTGTAAATTGGGAGGAAAATACCCATCAAACACTGCAGTGCCTTCTACTGGCAGATATACTAGTAGAGGGACTACATTACCCACACATGACTAAAAATTGTTTACTAATTTTTTAGCATTATTTTATTTTTAAAGTTCTATAAAAATGACACATGTAGCACATTTTCTAGCACAATAATACCCTCCTCGGTGGGCAGTATTGGCAATAAACCCACCCTGCTTGGTATTATTGCTTGCTTAGTGCACACCATGTTGTGGCTTACTGCTTAATAATTGTATGATGCTAATTGGCTGCTGCAATAGCAAGCATTGTTGTGATGCAGACATTCTAGGCAAAGCTTATCTCGCCAATTCATGGCGCTCTTGTTTTTGTATTACTCATAGATCATGGCATTCATTGCGTGAATGAATGATAAAAACAAACTAGTATGCTGACAGCTGCCTGTCTCTGTCTTTCTAAGTTTTCCTAGTAGTTCTTGGGTTACATTTCTCTGTGTTTCATAGCTGTAATGTGGGTGGAGGGCACTGCAGGTTGCAAAATTAATTTCTATAAGCATTCAAAGCATTTCAGCCCGTTTCTTCCATAAATACACACACATTTAGTTGGTTCTGCTACAGATTTTGTGATTTGGCTACAATACTTTGCTGGTAATTCACCCCAAAAAACTACGGATTTGAAGTTTCCACCTTAAACCATGTAGTGTAGTAGGTAGAGAACCCCAGTTACATATATACATACATACATTTGTCGGCAGATAAGGACCATGTGGCCCACCTAGTCTGCCCCATGATACTCTTATCTATCGACTATCGCCATGCCCACCTCCGGTTGTTGCTTGTATTCCTTTTGACCCCCCCCCCAGTTAAGTCAAACCCAGGCCCTTGCAGTCTCAGGATGCCCTTGTGTCTGTCCCATGTATGCTTAAAGCCAGAGATGGTTTCAGTCTTCACTGTCTCCTCCGACAGCTTATTCCAGGCATCCACCACCCTTCTCCGTGTAGTACTTCCTTATATTCCCCTAAATTTCCCTCACTCCAACTTCATGCTATGATCTCTAGTTGTTAAGTCCTTTTTCCTCTGCAGTCAGCTTCATACCCTGTTAAACCTCTTTTGATATCTGAAAACCTCAATCATGTCCCCCCCTCCCCCTCCTTTCCTTCAGAGAGTACATATTTAGATCCTTCAGTCTGTCCTCATATGTCCCCCCATGCAACCCATAAACCATTTTGGTGGTCCTGCTTTGGACCACCTCCACCCTCTCAATGTCCTTTTTCAGATATGGTCTCCAGAACTGGACACAGCACTCCAGGTGAGACCTGACCACTGTCTTATACAGAGGCACAATGACCTCCCTTCATATGCTAGCATATCCTACCCTATACATCCCAGCATCCTGTTTGCCTCCCTAACCGCTTTTTGGCATTGATTTGTCACCTTGAGGTCAACTGTGATGATGATCCTGAAGTTTCTTTTCTGCTCCGTGACTGCAATCCCCCCCCCCAGCATATATTTTGCCCTAGGGTTCCTATGCCCCAAGTGCATAATTTTACATTTCATCATGTTGAACCCCAGTCCCTACACTTCAGACCACTGCTCCAGCTTTTTAAGATCCTTCCTCATCCTTCTAACACCCTCCAGAGTGTCCACCCAACCACCCTGTTACAAATCTGTGTATCGTCCGTGAACAAAAACACCTTCCCCTCCAGCCCTACTGCAATGTCCCCAATGAAGACTGTGAATAGGAGTGGGCCCAAGACCGACCCCTGTGGTACCCCACTTGTCACCCTCTCCTCACTAAGTACCCCCTTTACCAGTACCTTCTGGGTCCTGCCAGAGAGCCAGTTTCTGATCCACCCAACTATGGCTGGTCCCACCCCAAGACTACCCAGTTTGTTCAACAGCCTTTTATGAGGAATAGTATCGAATGCCTTCCTGAAGTCTAGATAGGCCATGTCAGCTGCTCCTCTGTGGTCTACCATCCCTGTCATCCAGTCAAAAAGCTCTGTTAAGTTTGTTTGGCAGAATCTCCTTCTGGTAAATCCTTGCTGCCTGGGGTGCACCAGCCCTCTCCCCTCAAGGTAGGTCATTATACGCTCCTTTAAGAGTGACTCCATTATCTTCCCAACCAATTAGAAGTTGACATTAAACTACCCTCCCCAAACCCCATGCCAGTATGACTAAACAATTTATTGGTACTCTAGTGCCCCCCCACACACACTCCGATCCCTATACCAAGTATGAATAAATAACATTCCCTTACTTGTCTACTGCCCCTCACCCCATCCCTATGCCCAGTATTTTCTTTTTTGATCCTCCCTCCCCACCCCAGTCGACCTCTTTCCGAGGAGCGCCTCAGCTCCATTACCCCGACATCTGCTGGGACTTAACTGCCAGCTGTCTTCCCCCAGGGCTAGTCCTCCCTGGTATGGTTGGCAGAGTTTCCCAAACCCCACCACAGAACAGATTTTGTTTTGGTTGGTGTGTCCGGCTAGTCAGGTGCGGGCCTGCGGGCACTCATCGAAATCCTGCCACTAGCATTTTCCTCCAGTTTTTCGCCCCTGAAGAAGTGATATGCAATGACGTCATGGTGCACGCTACACACTCTTCTGTGACATGCAACATCTGGCACGTCTCCTGACCTTCTCAGCCTGAGCAGCTAAGGAATATTATTAATTCATACTGCACATGGGGCAAAGCTTGTCTGGCCCCTACATCCAGTACAAATTAATAATATTCTCTGGTAATCTAGTGGCCCACCACCCTCCGATCCCCATGCCATCCCCATGAACAATATGAATTATTATACAATGGCAAGAAAGAATCCTGGTTTCTGATTGGTCAGTTGGTTATCACAGCAGGGATGTTATCCTGGCATAACATCCCTGCTGATTGTTTGGATGATTTCGATCCCCATCACCTCCATGATCATCTCCTCTTTCTCTTAAGAAACAAAAATATGTTTACACACTAACAAAAACATTCTTTAAAATTATTTTTTTATTATAAAACAACAAGCCATTGTATAATAGGAATAATGCCCTCCAGGGTGGGAGTTATGCTGGGATAACATCCCTCTCGGTGTGAGCGCACGCCGGTGGCCCTGGCCCAACCACCCGAGGTGGGATGTTATCCCAGCATAACTCCCACCCTGTCAGGCATTATTCCTTTATTAAAATTCCCTGGTGATCTAGTACACCTCCACCCCAATACCCGTGCCCAGTATGAATTAATAATATTCCCCACCCTTGCTCTCTATGCCCAGAATTAATTATTATCTGGTAGTTTAGTGCCCCCACCCCTGAACCCTTCATAATATTCCCTGGTAGTCTAGTGACCCCCAACCCCTGTTTTCCATACCCAGTATGAATTAATAACATTCCCTGGTAGTCTAGGGGCACCCCACCCTTGCTCTCTATTTATTTTTTATTTATTTATTTAAAATTGGTGACCGGGAAAGGCACACTGAGCTGCGGCTCGTTTCCAGGTGTGACCCGGGTACAAGGTGTACACAGAAAGTAAGCAGAGAAATAAAACAATTTCTTGGTTACTGACATTAGGTACAAACAGCAGGGACCTTACACAGAGGTATGCAGTACAGTGCAACTAATTTCTGCTCGGACGGGAAATTCAGCATCCAGGGCAGGTCAAGTCTAAGAACTGCGTAAACAGCATAACTCAAAAGAAACTATATACAGTGTTTACAAATTGTATCATGATAGAGTGAACAAGCACCGAGACTGGACAGTAAATAAGCAGTGTGCAAAATGTGGGGCTGTCTGGTGCAGGATATTGACCAGCAGAGGCCACCCATGGCAGGCTAGGCCCGAGTTGGGGTGTGACCAGATGAGCAACTAGGGCAGGCGGGGGAGGGTAGGAGCCTGAGGAGTAGTTTAACAGCTGCGAGGGAGGAGGCCTGGTGAAGGTTGGGAGGGAGGTTGTTCCATAGAAGGGGGAGACAATAGGAAAAGGAGCTTGACCAGAGGCAGAGAGGGGGCATGTGAGGTGGAAGGTGCAAGAGTCTCTGTGTCGGAGGGGGTAGCCAGAATAACTGGCTGGAGAGAGCCAGGAGGAGAGGTAGGGGGGTAGTAAGCCTAACCAGTATTTAGCTATGAAGGAGGCACTGTGGGCGGTCCTCATGTGTAAGAGTGGGGTCAGGGGTAGAGCAGAATAGAGGAGGCAGTGGTGAGTAATTGGGGGAGAGGCAGTGGCGAAACGACAGAAGGAATTGAGAAGGATGACAAGTTTAGAGAGGGATGAGGCTGGGGTTGTACCATAGATGATGTCCGCATAGTCCAGCACAGGTAAGATGGTTTTGCGTACGAGTTCACTATGAGAAGGGAGGGGAAGACTGGCTTTGTGGTGACAGAGGATGGCCAGCTTGGGCCGGAGTTTGGTGCAGATGGCCTTGATGTGGGCGGAAAAGTTGAGGTGGCTATCCAGCCAGACTCCCAGGTACTTGAAGGCGGGCACTGTCTCAAGGTGAGATCCTTCCAAGGTGCAGATTGGTGGGGGAGCAGGTAGGGAGGCATGAATTAATATTATTCTCCGGTAGTCTAGTGCCCCCACCCCTGAACCCTTCATAATATTCCCTGGTAGTCTAGTGACCCCCAACCCCTGTTCTCCAAAGCCAATATGAATTAATAACATCCCCTGGTAGTCTAGGGGCACTCCACCTTTCCTCTCTATGCCCAGAATGAATTAATATTATTCTCTGGTAGTCTAGTGCCCCCACCCCTAAGCCATTGATAATATTCCCTGGTAGTCTAGTGACCACCAACCCCTGATCTCCACACCCAATATGAATTAATAACATTCCCTGGTAGTCTAGGGGCACCCCACCTTAACTCTCTATGCCCAGAATGAATTAATATTATTCTCCGGTAGTCTAGTGCCCCCACCCTGTACCCTTCATAATATTCCCTGGTAGTCTAGTGATCCCCAATCCCAGATCTCCATACCCAATATGAATTAATAACATTCCCTGGTAGTCTAGGAGCACCCCACCCTTTTGCTCTCTATGCCCAGAATTAATTAATATTATCTGGTAGTCTAGCGCCCCCACCCCTGAACCCTTCATAATATTCCCTGGTAGTCTAGTGACCCCCAACCCCTGTTCTCCATACCCAATATGAATTAATAACATTCCCTGGTAGTCTAGGGGCACCCCACCCTCGCTCTCTAAGCGCAGAATGAATTAATATTATTCTCTGGTAGTCTAGTGCCCCCACCTTGAGCCCTTCATAATATTATCTGGTAGTCTAGTGCCCCCCAACCCCTGTTCTCCATACCCAATATGAATTAATAACATTCCCTGGTAGTCTAAGGGCAACTCACCCTTGCTCTCTATGCCCAGAATGAATTATTATTATTCTCTGGTAGTCTAGTGCCTCCACCTATGATCCCTTTATAATATTCCCTGGTAGTCCAGTGTCCCCCACTCCTGATCCCCATGCAAAATATAAATTAATAATATTCCCTTGTAGTCTAGTGGCCCCCCCAATGCCTGATCCTGCCCAGTATGAATTAATAACATTCCCTTGCAGTCTTGTGGCCACCACCCCTAGTTTTTTTGTATGCCCAGTATGAATTAATAATATTCCCCTGTAGTTTAGTGGCCCCTGGTCTCTATGTCCAGTATAAAAAGAATTGCCTAGTAGTCTAGTGCCCAACCACCCTTGATTCAATGCCCAGCATGAATTATCATTCCCAGGTTGTTTAGTGACTGTACCATGATCCCTAAGCCCGGTATGAAAAATTAACACTCCCTAGTATTCTAGTGACCTCCCCAGTCACTCATCCCTATGCCAATTTGAAAGTACACTCCCCCAACCCCCATCATGGCCAGAGACAGTCCACCTGGTGCCTCCCCCTGAAAATATATCTTAGGTGGGAGTTAAAAGTACCCACTTATGTGTTTATGGGGTGGGGGTTTATAACTAACATACTGCCAAGTTTAATGACCTTACTGTATAAACTGTAGATGTTTTCACTCAAAAACCTTCAAAAAATGCCACAGTGCCAGTCTGCAAGGCCCTGACTCATGACTTACTGTATAGACTGGTTTGAACGGCTTAAGTGCTTGCTCACTCATACCAATGGTACCGTCTAAAATGGAATTTTTTTTTTTGCTAACTACCCAGTTCTGCAGGTGCAAAACTGTGTGTGACTCTACCCCTTAGCGCTGGCGCTAAATGTTTGAATAGCCTGCCAAAATCTCTTTAATAGTCAACATGCTGGTTTGGGACAGCAGGGGGTGAACTAGTTTAGCAGAAGCATGCCAATTATATAGCCATATAGGGAAGGGAAGTAAGCCATTTTGACAGCGTTCTGCTCTTTAACAACATTCTTTCTAAAAGCAGCACACTGTATGTCAGACTGCTGTTATACTACTGTTCTGATGTTACATCGGTGATAAAACAGCATCCTGATGCTAGAACACTGGTACAATGGCTCTGGGAAATCTGTCTCCTCTGTAATTACACTGTCAACTATTTTGCACAAAAAAATTATAATTCATCCAGTTAGTAAACAAATGTCAAAATGAGTTTGTGTTGTCCTGTTTTAGTTTATACCTGCCTTTGTTCTCTTACCTCCAATTTCATGATCCCTTGGTTTCAATCTGCACTTCCTTGCGATTCAAAACTGTGCTGCACTTCCTTGCAATTCAAAACTGTGCTGCTTACAAATGCAAGATGCTGTTCACTTTAGCACCAGAAGGAGAAGAATCAATATCAACAGATACAAGTCCCCTTTGCACTGGAGTCCTCTGCATGCTCAGCTCCCTCCTGTTGTCTCTAACAGCAATTCTTGAGGAACTTCCTGTCCACCTGTGAAATGTGTCCCCACAACATTCAAATCATCTTATTAATATTGATATCTGCTGCCGCAAGCAATGTGGTTTCTAAACATGGCATTTTCTTAAAGTGGAAGGACAGCACATCCAGGTTTTTCACTCAGGCTAAAATACTCCTGGTGTCAGGAAACACATAATAATGACTGCTGAGATGATCCCACCTAAAGAGAAGGCCTTCAATATTAGTTCAAAACCTCTTCAGTTTTTTTTTTAAAAAAAAAACTGCTGTTTCTTTTCTTTTCTGTGTTTTTTATGCATTAAATCATCCACAAACGTACTTCAAATTGGCTTTGACTGCATCTCAAACACCATAATTTAATCCATTCAAACGTTCTCAGTTTACCCTCAAATACCCTTCAAATCTGTTTAGCCTTCAAACCAAAAACTGAAATACTGGTCAATAACTGGCATGAAAAGGCCCTTTACCTCTGCTTGAAATACCTTTCAGTTTTTTAATCATTTAAACTGTCTTCAAACAAACAGCCAGTAGCACCAAATAGCAGTTCTTCTGAAATCCCCGCCCCCCCCCCGAAGATAAGTGTTACAAAATGTTGTCTGTAATACTTACTGTATGTAACCCCCCTGCAAATGGGGGTTCCCAAAAAGTCTTCCAGGAGCTTGCTTAAATGCTTCAAGCCTGAATGGTGATTGGCGTTTAAGCCGTTTATCTGTGAGTGCTTTTAGAGCCTCTGGTACTGTCTCTTTAAGAGCTGTCTGCTTGCAGACATAACTAGTTTGTATGGGGGGGACTGTGTGTTTCCCTGCTTGAGTCCCGCTCAAGCTGCTGCCAGCTCACTCCGTTTCTGCCATCGCTAAGTGGGCAGAGTGAGCACTTTTCAAAGATGTAACTGTTTGCCAGAAATCATTTAGAGTAATAATGAAAATACAGTTTGTCTAACCTGCTTTTCTTTGCAGTCTGAATTGTTCTTGCCTAGCCCTCCATTCTGGTTTTGAACTGCTGAACTGGACCAATCAGTGTGGGGGCACCTTTAAAATGGAGCCTGCTGCTGGCAAATCAGAACTTGGACTCTCATTGTGGAGCCAGCCACCTATGTACTGTATGGCCAGTGCCTCTGGGAAATGTAGTTTTGACCTTGGTGCCTTTTTCCACCAACAGGGGTAGTTTTGATGTGAGTGACAGCCAGACCAGCCAACAGAATAGTGTGGAGCTATTGGAAATGCACTACTCTGGGACTGGAGAGATGAGATCAGTTTTGGCAGTGGAGAGACAAGGAGCTCTGTGCTTCTGCGGTGTATAGTTTCACGCAGGAAACGCATGTGAGGCCCTGAGTTTTCGGTCTGCAACCTGTGCAAGCGCCCGTTTGGACTGAATCCGACCTGTGAGGAGGAGAAAGGAGATCTGAAGAGTAGAAACCAGGCTCACCCTGTAGAAGACTGGAGAAATTGCTGAATCACGCTTGACCTGTCAGGAACTGAAGCTGCTGCGTGTTCTCCCGGGTATCGTGCAGTAATTACGGTCGGGATCGAGAAGCAGCCTGCCTGGTATAGTACTTTCCTTTTACGTATAAATGTGTGTAGTACTTGTGGGGAATCGTGTTTCAAATCCCCTGTACAGTGAATTGAGTGTACGAAGCTGGAAGCAAACCTCAGCCTGATTAGGACTACCTCCGATTGCTGTAAACTACTGTGGGGTCCAGTCACAAGGATCTTTTCCACATGTTCTGCTCCTGCTGGCAATCCAGGACAATCTGCCTTCCATCCAGTTCCCAGCACTGAGTCTGTGAGTACAAAGCAGGGTAGCTCCCTGCTATCTGTTTATCAAATTGCAAGTGTGTCATCTAATTGTTGCTTTTTCATTTCTTCACGAACTGAGCCATCCGGCTCTGGATTACAATTGGGTATTGTGCAAGTGTTTTTTCCATCACAGGACCCCAACCAGCTGCACCGATCCTGGCTAGCTCCCCCCCCATCCTGGGTACCCAGTGAAAGTGACAATTTGGGACTCTGAATATGCGCACAGTACTGTGATTATTAATGTGTTTAACCTAATTAACCTGATTTCCCCTTTCCTTGTTACAGCTCCTTAAATAAATCAGATCTGTTTGTTTCAGCAAAGTTACACTGACTGAGGTATTCATTTATGTTAAAGTATTATACTGTGGGTATTGTATTGCATCATCTTGTTTTACAGGGGTCCCCAGAGTCAAGTGGACAGAGCCAGTCCTGGGGGTAAGTGTAACTAGTAAAGATACTCATGGTGTATTGTGTGGGCCACTAGTAGGAATAAAAGGGGGTCTCAGTGTCCCAGAGGGCTGTGACCAAGTTAGTTTAATTACTGCAAACCCTGACCTCTGGGTGGAGGCATTCGCCATTGGACCTAGGCCCCTCAACCTGTTAGTAGCCAAGCAGGCAGGGGTAGTAGCCCTTGGGATAGCGCCACCTAGGGGTTACATCTTGGAGGCACCACTGAGAGTAGCGTCCTCTAGTGGCCACATTTACGAATTCCTGTTAAAAATAAAATGGATATCCCAACAGAAGTGGCTGTACACCAGTTGGTGAAGTGGTGTACTGGCCAGGAGATTGACCCCCAAAATGCTATACTTATTTTGGATATCCCGCTGGGTACCAGTATGGGCACTGTAGAGGGAGTACTTTCCAAGGTCGAATGCTTACGAGACCCTGTGGTTGTGGGGCAACAGGCTGATCTTTTCACCCAAACTTTCATGGCCTTGATAGAGCGTAAGGACCATAGGCGTAGATTGCGGGGGGGGGCAGAGGGCCAAGTTGCCCCCCCTGAGAAATTAGACCAGGACTTTTTAGGAGCCCAGCCATCGTTCTCCCGGTTATCATTTTTTTTTTTAATAATATGGGCTCAGGGCTATGCCCGGACTGCCTGCACCTCTCTGGGGAGGGAGGGGGGTGGTGGCGCAGCACCGTGTCTCTTAAACAAAAACTATCCCCTTTTCCAATTGGCTGCAAGCCTGCAACCATAGTAGCCTGCATGTTACAGCCAGTCAAAGAGTGCTGCAAGCTGGCGCCATCGCGTGAGCAGTACTCCGTTAGTGGCGCCATTTAGTTGTCTGTGTGCCTTCCATGAAGGAGTAGCAGCAGCATCCATATAGGGTAGGGCTGAGGAGAGATAGCTATTCGAGGATGTCGCGCAGCAGTCGTTGGTTGTCAGGTGTCACCAGTGTTTCAGTCAGTCTAGTATTCCCACCCTCCTCCTGTCCTGAACAGCCCAGTTTAAATATACCTCACCAGAGTCCTCTGACTACCTACTCTCTGTTTCTTAGTGCAGCCAGCTGTGCTCTGGGCTCTCCCGCTGCCACCTGAGCCTCCCATCCCCGAGAGCCTAGGAGGCCTGCGGCCACAAGGCCTCTACCACCGGACATACCAGGCAGAGGAGCGAGTAGTACAATTACAGTGAGTCTGAGGCACGGCCAGGCTTGCCTGCACACCCAGCTCCTGTGTCCAGCAGGCCAGAAAAAGATTTACCATGTCGCCGTCGAGTCCCAGACCATGCCCATTGCCCACCAGTTCCACGGTCCACCGAGAGGGATTATTCAGGTCAGTGAACAGCCAGGCCCAGAACAGTGAAGAAGCTGGTGGTCATGCAGGCTATAGCAGACCCATAATGTGACATGTTCATCTGGTGTCAGAAAAAATGAGTTACTGGCTCGTCGGGGGATTAATCGGGAGAGGAATGGGACTGTTGGGAGAGACTCGCTACCTGACCTGCCTTCTTGGCCTTGCTGTGCCCTGCTGCATGCTGCCCTGTCTGTGCCCTTACTGATTTGGTGACAACTGTGCTGCAGCTAGTTGTTGGAAAATAATACCATTCACATCCCAGAAATGTGTTTTTTTTTTTGGGGTTGTCTTGGCCCTGGCCATGTGTCTGGGGAAGAGTGGAAGGTTTGCTGTCAGCTTGTGTTTCTTTAGGTAGGAGGATTTTCTAGCTGTTGAGGCTGTCCATGTTGGTGGGGTGGTGGGGGCCTATTTGTTTTGTGTGGTGTGGACACTGGTCATGTTGGTGGGGTGGGGACACTCAGTTACTGTGCTACTGGTGTGGTGGGGTTTGTTGGGGAAACTCACTGGACAGTCTGTGTTGGGGCTGGGGATGGTCTGTTTTGTGGGGTTGGGGTCGGGGGAGACAGTCTGTGTGTTTTGGGGCTGACTCACTGAGAGGATGGTCAGTGTTTGGTGCTGGGGGAGGGCCTGCATTTGGTAGGGCTGGGGGGTGACGATCAGTGTTTGGGGCTGGGGTGGTTAGTGTTTGGGACTGGGAGGGCGGTCAGTGTTTGGTGGGGCTGGGGGGACAGTCTGTTTTATATTCTGGGGTCTGGTGGGGTGGAGACACAGGCCATGGTGATGTGGGGACACTGGCTGTGATGGTGGGGTGGTGACACTAGCCATTGTTTGGTGGACTTGGCTGGCCATTTGGCTGGGGGGACTGTCCATAATGGTGGAAAAGGTGAACTGTCCATGTTTGCCTGCCGGGTGTCTTGTGGGGAGGGGGACTATTTTGCTGGTCGGGTGTCTGGGGATCTTTCCATGTTGGCTTATTGGGGGATGAATGTCGCTGATTGCTGATCAGGTGTCTAGGACGGACTATCAGTGTTGTTGGGGAGGGAACTCTCCGTGTTTGCTAGCCAGGTGTTTGGGGGATTGCTCATGTTGGTGGGGCGGGGAAATTCTGTGTTTGCTAGCTGTGTGTCAGGGGGTGGGGACTGTCCTTGAGGGATATGGGGACCGTCCATGTTTGCTGGCTGCCTGGGTGTCTGGTGGGACTGTCCTTGTCGGTTGGGAGGGGGCATTCTATGCTCGCTGGCCCGTGTTGTCTGGTGAGGGAGGGGACTGTTCAGGTTTCTGGGGGACTGTTCTTGTAGTGTGGGGTGAAGGGGACTGTCCATGTTTGCTGACTGGGTTTCTGGTGGACCGTCCATGTTGGTTAGGAGGGGGGACATTCTGTGCTTGCTGACTGGGTGTTAGCATATAAACCTAAGTAAATGTTAAAACATAATTTCCACCTCATCCTTTACCTGTCAAGGGATGTATCTCACTGACCTGTGCCCGCAGCTAGCATACGAACATTAGTAAATGTTGAAACATTATTTCCCCCTCATCCTTTACCTGGCTGTAAAAGTAATCTTTCACTTTTTTGATTTCTCCGATCATCCACTGTGGAGGGGTGAAACAGACAGATTCCTTGGCCTTACTGTCTCTGTCTTCATTGCCTGGCAAACACAACCAAAGGGTAGCTTTTGTGCTCTCCCTGTACAGTGTTACAAGACTGCAAAAAATCTTGCACTAAAACATGCACCCAAAAGAAATTATTATACTAGTACCTGCTATTGTTATAGCGACTACTGACTGACCATGATTTTTTGGGGGTTGGGACACTATTTGTGTGTGTGGGTGGGGTTGCGGACACTGCTGGTTGTGTGTGTGTGTGTGTGTGTGTGTGTGTGTGTGTGTGTGGTTGGGGACACTGCTGATCATGTGTGTGGGGTTGGGACTGCTGGTCATGTGTGTGTCTGTGTGTGTGTGTGTGTGTGTGGTGTTGCGGACACTGGTCATTTGTGTGGGTGGGGTTGGGATACAGGCATTGTGTGGGTGTGGTGGGGGAACTGTTGTGTGGGTGGGTGGAGGCACTGGCATTGTGTCGGTGGGGCGGAGTTGTAATTGTATACCAGGCAAACTGTGCTGACCAATAGCTCAACATCTCTCTTTCCAGACAAAGAAAGAAACATAAACAAAATGCAGTATAAAGTGTGGTTTTATTTATTTTTGTGTGTCTGTGATGTGGAGGCACAGATCTGGATGCCTGGAGTAGATACCAGATAAATGGAGCTGGAAATGGTGTTGGTTGGGTGGGGAGGGGAGAGTGGCTGTGCTGGTGCAGTGGGGAGAGTGGCTGTGCTGGTGGGGTGGACACAGAATGTGGAGAGTGGCTGTGCAAGTCCATTAAGGTGCAGAGAGTAGCTGAGCTGGCCAGTCTGGGTGGAGATAGTGGCCTTGCAGGTCTGGGGTGGGGAGAGTGGGCTGTAGCTTTTTGCATGGACATTTAATTCACTGTTGCTTGCTGTGCCTTCTGCTGCCCTGACCAGGGTGGACTGCTGAAAAAAATGGTTCTGGCCACTGGTGGGTGGACAGGCATACTGGCACAGAAATATTTTTTTCAACATGTATGCCAGTCTGCTGGGTCCATGCCATGCTTACCTCCCTCGTACAAGGGGCTTCTGAGCACTAAAGATAAGTTTCTGTGTCAAAATTAGGAACTGTTGGAAAGTATGAAATCCTACAATATTAAAATTATGCATGTTTATGTAGTTTCACCTTACTGTGTGGTTCGACAAGATGTTCTGTGGTCTCTCCTCCTCATTTAGCAGCCTGACCTGTGACCCAGCCATTCCCCCCAGGGCAGGGGGAAGGTCCATTGTTTTGTGGTCTTTTGGTGGTTTGTTGGGCATTGTAAAATGCATTGTTTCATTTACTGTGTTGTGCTGCCTGGACCTGCTTTACTCTGTCTCTATCCTGAATGTAAACATGGTATAAAAAAAGTTCATTTTTGGGTGGTGTGTGTGTGTCTGTCTGTGTCTGTGTATAGAAAAATAGAGACACATGCTCGGACAAAAAAACTGTATTAAACCACATCAAACTGAAGCAACCATGTTTCATATGTGCCCTTCAAAACTGTCAGATGAGACGATTTTGAAGTAGTCTGTGGGGGGGAGGGAGCATCCGCGGCAACCTGGGCTACCACAACCGGCCCACCACACACAGTCATAGGTGATGCTAATAAAAACCACCAACCATGTACTTACCTTTCAGGGTCGGTCCTGCGAGGCTGTGCACAGGTATCTGGAGTCGTTGTTCCAGCAAACTTCCTGTGTCGTCTGTTCTCTTAGGTTGTGTGATGCGACCACTTTTGTGCCAGGGCAGTCCATGTTTGCTTGGATGGGGTTGTGTAACCCTGAGCATGGACAGAGATGCATATTCCTTAGGTGCCCATGGGGAGGAGAGTGGTAGGGGTTGTGGTGTGACCACACCATGCCCATGGGGAGGAGAGTGGTAGGGGTTGTGGTGTGACCACACCATGCCCATGGGGAGGAGAATGGTAGGGGGTGTGGTGTGACCACACCATGCCCGTGGGGAGGAGAGTGGTAGGGGGTGTGGTGTGACCACACCATGCCCATGGGGAGGAGAGTGGTAGGGGTGTGGTGTGACCACACCATGCCCATGGGGAGGAGGTGGTAGGGGTGTGGTGTGACCACACCATGCCCATGGGGAGGAGAGTGGTGAGGGTTGTGGTGTGACCACACCATGCCCATGGGGAGGAGAGTGGTAGGGGTTGTGGTGTGACCACACCATGCCCGTGGGGAGGAGAGTGGTAGGGGTTGTGGTGTGACCACACCATGCCTGTGGGGAGGAGAGTGGTAGGGGTTGTGGTGTGACCACACCATGCCCATGGGGAGGAGAGTGGTAGGGGTTGTGGTGTGACCACACCATGCCCATGATCATCCTGAACAATTAGGGGATTTACATTGTTCTGTTGCACTGTCCCTGGTACATCAGCACGCTTGTAGAGAGCACTGCCCGAGGGATATCAGCAAGTCCCATGCTTGTGTATGCAGTGCTTGCTTAATTAGGAGAGCATTATCCTCTTTGCTTACCTTACCTAACCAGATTCAGGCATGTGACATTGAATAATATGGGATGGGATGGGAGACTAATGAATTAACTTGGTTATAACAAAGAAAAGTGTTAACACTGGGTGCAAGTAAGCAATAATGCCCGACAGGGCGTGTGTCATGCTGGGATAACGTCACGCCTCAGGTGGTTGGGCACGAGTGCATCCAATACATAAGGCATGACATTATCCCATCATGGACACACACCCTGGAGGGCATTATTGCTATTATACAATGATGCTTTTGTTATACAGAATTAAAAATAATTTTAAAGATGTTTTATTTGGTGTGGGAAAATATTTTTAAGAGAAGATACAAAAAACACACTAATGCTAACAATCATCAAGAGGTTCACGGAGAGGCTGAGACTAGACCTGTGATGAATCGGATGTACTGTGATAACATCATGGGTCTAGCCCAAGACTGACCAATCAGAGGCCAGCATTCATTCTTGTCATTGTATAATCGCATTTTTTTATGTAATATATGTAAATAAGGGCTCATGCTGTGAGGATGCACATGCTGGGATGTTTCCCATACCATCCATGTTTACAGGTAAACTGAGGTGGCACGGCCATTTGCTGCACTTCCTTGAAACATGCTTTTTGCACTCCTGAAGAGTGGGAGGGCTAGCTCAAGCAGACATTTCAAGAAGTTCAGGATCCACTATAAGGGCTGGACTTGTAATGGTTATGTAAGCAGCAAAGGGGGGTGAGAGACTAGTGAGCTATCCACCTGGAGGTTCAGGTGGGGGCAAAATTAGGTCAAGACTGATTTGAATTGAAGCTGAGGTGAGGTCCTGTCCTCTTGAGAAGGAAGTTAAGTTCCTTACATATTTTCAACTTTACAAGTAAGTCCTCACTCCCAAGGCAGAAGACGAAGAACTGAATACAAAACAGATCTCGGTCAGTTTTTGAACTCGGTCTCAGGAGGAGTTGGGCGGAAGCAGGCTGCAGTAAAACTGGTGGGGTGGGGAAGTGCTCTGACTTGGCCTGGGCTGGTCCCTCCCAGGAGTTATTCAACTGCAGTCTTAAGTGTTTTTTGGGCATTATTTGATGCTGGGTGATTTGTTTGCATTACGCAAGCCACCCACCCTCTTCACTATCGTGATACGCGAAAATCAGGACTTTTTGTTACTTTGCCCCCGCTGTAAAAATAACAAACTATGCCCCTTACTAAGGACCCTGTAGACAGTTCTAAAGTGCCACAGACTATTACCCAAGGGGAAACCCTCCCTGTTTGGGGAGTGATAACTAAGGACAGTAAAGACTCGAGGGGGAATGAGCCCCCACTATCTGAAACGTTTGAGGAGAAATTTGCTAAATGGTTGCTGGAGGAAGAGAAAACTGTGGATGACTTGAATAAACTGTTCTTGCCACCTGGGGGCATACCACCCCCAACATCCACACCCACTCCAATCCCTGCCCTGTTGCCAACGTCTATACTTGCCCCCGAGCCAGCAAGTAGTTATGGACTTTACCGCAAGCTCAAGGTATTCTCTGGTATCCGCTCTACTCCAAATGGGGAAGTTGATCTGGAGTCCTGGATAGATTCTGCTGCTCTTGTGGTACAAGACTGGCAATGCTCGGAGGCCAGAAAAAGGGTCCGCCTGGGGGAAAGCCTACAGGGACCCGCCCAATGCACCTTTTGCTCCCTGAGGTCCTCTAACCCTGACGCCAAAGCCCAAGAGTACATAGTCACCCTTGAGAATGTGTTTGGGGGTACCACTAGTGTTGAGGCCTTGAAATGGATACTTAGAGGAGTTAGACAACAGCCGGGAGAATTGTTATCTGCCTATATGGATCGATTAGAGGGGATCTTACAGACCATTTTTCGGAAGGGGGGCTGGACCTCTAGTGAAGTGGACCGGGTAAGGCTGAATCATATACTCTGCTCTGCCCGACACTCCAGCTGGGTGTTACTCAAATTGCAACTGCATCAAAGGAAGTCCAGTCCCTTGCCTTTCCATGTGTTGATGAGGGAGGTACGGGAAGTTGAGGAGGAGGAAGGTTTGTCAGAACCCTGCGCAGTTGTAACTGCTACCTCCCCTGCTCCAGGTGCAGGGTCAGATGCTGATGGCCCGAAATCATCGAAACCTCATGACTCAATTCGAGGTCTCCATGTTAGCCAAGGGGGGCCCAGTCAGAGAGGGACAGATACAGATGTCCCACCATGGGGTGAACTGCTGAGAGAGTTCAGGAAAATAAAAAACAGTCTCTTTATGAAGGCCGCTCCTGCAAGTACAGGCCCCGACCCTCATCCGACTGCATGTGCTATGGGGGTGGGGGTACGTACCCATGCATCTCCTGCTGACAACAGCTCAAAACTCAATGTCTTGACCATGGAAGTGGGTAAATTGACGAGATGTCCCCAAATGCTTATCACGTCGCAGACAGAGATGGCACCAAAGTTTCCAGTAAGTAGTACCCCCGCCCTAGCTCCCAGTGTGATGCCTTGGCCAGCTCAAACTCCAGAAAGTATGTTTTGCTATAATTGTGGGAAGGATGGGCACATGAAGAGAGAATGCCGGTCCCCAAAAGACACAGACAAAGTTACATATAGGCTACAAGGAGAGCTTCGGAGAACAATTCAGTGGTTAAGAGCTGCACGAAATGATCCAGTGAGGGCCCCAAAAATGCTAACTCACGTCCCTTTGTGGCAAGGTCAGTTGCCCAGGCCCCTGCTACCGCCCCCCCAGACTGATCCAGAATAGTGGGTCCCTCCATGGAGACCACTGTAAAGGTGAATGGAGCGTCTACAAGAGCTGTATTAGATAGTGGCTCCCAAGTGACAATTATGTTCCAAGACTGGTATCAGAAGCATTTGTCTGATGTACCCTTACAACCGTTGGAGGGGCTGCATGTCTGGGGGTTAAGTGAGAAGGCCTACCCCTACTCTGGATATATTCGAATTTGGCTGTCTTTTCCCACCTCCATGGCTGGAGTGGCAGAGCAAGTAGAGACCCTGGCCTTAGTGTGTCCCCCTACTGGACTGTATGGTGGGGTTCCTTTACTAACTGGGACTAATGCACATATGTTTGGATGGCTGGCACAGTTGTGTTATGAAAAACAGGGGTCAAGGACTAGTAGAGCTTTAAGAATTCTGGCCTTGATCAAGAAGGCCTATGAGGCACAGAGAGATGCTGAAAAAGTAGAACCAGAGGAACCGGTGGGCACTGTCTGGAAGAAGGATCCTGAGTCTCTGATCCTGGTGCCAAATGCCCAGTGTACCTTACAGGGAGAGGTCCATATCAGAAAGGATGTCAAGAATAAAATATTAATGTTGGATGCACCAGGCGATGGAAAGTTGTGAGAGAGATTGCTAGTCAAGCTTAGAATTTTGCCTGCTAGAGCCCATGTTTATGCTAGAAGGGTAATGGTTCAAGTTCATAATGTGTCTGAGAAAGATTCGAGTAAATAGAAGTTGCACTCTAGCTAATGTGCATTGTGCAGACACTGCAGTGCTACCCAGTAGCAAGAGTTCGGGGAAGAATGGCAGAGTAACGCCTGACTTGTTTGATTTTGGTGACTTTCCATTGCCAGCTGAATGGAAAGTAAGGATCAGTGAGAAGCTTGCCCAGAGAGACCAGGTGTTTTCTGTAAAGGAATGGGACATAGGATGCATACAAGGAGCTGAGCACCATATCCAGCTGCATGATGAAAGACCATTTCGTGAGAGGTCTCGATGCCTGGCACCTGCTGACATAGATGATGTGAGACGGCATCTGCAAGAGATGCTAGCTGCTGGTGTAATACAAGAATCCAGAAGCCCCTATGCTTCCCCCACTGTGGTAGTGAGAAAAAAGAATGGGACAGTAAGGATGTGCGTGGATTATCGCACTTTAAACCATCGGATTATCCTGATCAGTACACAATGCCCGCATTCAGGATGCTTTGGACTGCCTAAATGGAGCAAGTGGTTCTCTGTGCTGGATCTCCGCAGTGGGTACTACTAGATCCTGATGGCCCCAGAGGACCATGAGAAGACAGCTTTTATCTGTCTGCTTGGCTTCTATGAATTCATGAGGATGCCTCAAGGGATTTCAGGTGCCCCAGCCACTTTTTAATGATTGATGGAGCATGCAGCGGGGAACATGAACTTACTAGAGTGCCCGGTATATCTAGATGATGTTATTGTGTTTGACGGCTCACTGGAGGAACATGAGAGCAGATTATTCAAGGTGCTGGACCGACTGGAAGACTTTAGCCTTAAACTGTCCATTGATAAGTGTCAATTCTTTCAAACATCAGTAAAGTATGTGGGACACATAGTATCCACCGAGGGAATAGATACCGACCCAAGTAAAGTTGTGGCCTTAACCACCTGGCCACAGCCCAAAAATCTAAAAGAACTGCAAAGATTCCTGGGATTCTATGGTTGTTATCAGTGTTTCATCAAGGACTATTTAAGAGTGATCCGCCCTTTACTTAACCTTACTCAAGGGTATCCCCCAACCCATAAAAGATACAAAAAGTCAGCATCCCTCGAGACTGAAAGAGTATATTTTCATCCAAGTGAAATATTTGGGGCCCGCTGGACTCCTGATTGTTAGACTGCTTTTCATGAGATCATATATCAACTTACCCACGCTCCAGTGTTGGCCTATGCTGATCCAGCAAAACCTTACGTCCTGCACACTGATGCTAGTTTGCAAGGGTTGGGGGCTGCTTTGTACCAAGTGCATGAGAATGGCCTGAGACCAGTGGTCTTTGCCAGTAGAAGCCTGACCCCATCCAAAAAGAACTATCCTGTACATAAGTTAGAGTTCCTAGCTTTGAAGTGGGCTATTGTTGACCAATTCCATGAGTACTTGTATGGGGCTAAGATACTAGTAAAAACTGACAATAATCCTTTGACCTATGTGCAGACTTCAGCTAAGTTGAATACCACTGGCCATAGGTGGCTTTCTGCATTATCTACATATGACTATGCTGTTGAATACAGAGCAGGCCTGAACCACATAGATGCTGATGCTCTCTCCCGGAGGTCTGTTCCACAGAATGACTGGGTCAGACTGTCAGAACCTGATATTCGAGCACTCTGCCAGAAGATTGACAGGGAGGAACAAATGTCCACGGACGCAGTGGACTGTATGATGGATTGTTTGGGATCCTCTGAGAATTGCATACCTGCTGCTTATTGCCACTTTTCTGCAATAGACATTGGTGCACTGCCTCAGCTAGACAATGACAGTATTCGGCAGGCTCAATCCCGAGATCCCATGATCAAATCAGCTTTAGAAGCCCTCTATACAGGGAAAGATGTGTCCAAATTACAGTCCACTGATTTGAGAACTGCATTGTTATACAAAGAAGGTCCTAAGTTGAAACTGATCAATAGACTGTTATACACAGAAACAGTAGACAGAGGGGGACAAGTAGACAAACAACAACTAGTGCTGCCCACTGCCTTTCAAGACTCGGTACTGAGGTCCTTACACAACCACATGGGACACCTCAGCATAGACCGAACCCTTGATTTAGTGAGATCTAGATTTTATTGGCCTAAAATGGGGGCTGATGTGGAACAACACATTAGAACTTGTAGTCTCTGCCTACAGCGGAAAGCTTTGCCCCAGAGGGCTGCCTCCCCTCCTTGTTAACATCACCACCAGTGCACCCATGGAGCTGGTCTGTATTGATTTTCTGAGTTTGGAGTCAGATCAAAGAAATGTTAGTAATGTGCTGGTGTTCACTGACCATTTTACGAGATATGCCCAAGCTTTCCCACCAAGGACCAAAAGGCATCCACTGTGGCAAAAGTACTTGTAGAAAACTTTTTTGTTCACTATGGGGCTCCACAAAGAATCCATTCTGATCAAGGAAGAGACTTTGAGAGTCGTCTGATCAAAGAGATGCTTTCTCTGTGGGGAGTGCGAAAGTCCAGAACCACCCCTTACCACCCCAAGGGGGACCCACAGCCTGAACTTTTCAACCGCACTTTGCTAGATATGCTAGGCACCCTCCACCCAAAGGACAAGCCTAGATGGAGCCAACAAATTAGCACCCTGGTACATGCCTACAACTGCACCAACAGTGATGCCACTGGGTTCTTCCCCTACCACCTGATGTTTGGAAGAGAAGCTCGACTGCTGGTAGATGTGTGTTTTGGAGTCTCTCCTGATGGGGTTCAAGCTGACAACTATTTACAGTATGTGCAAAAGTTAAAGGCTCAGTTAAATCATGTGTACCAACTGACTCAAACCATGGCTGCCAAAAGAAATCTGGTCAACAAAGAAAGGTATGATAAAAAGGTGAAAGCACAGGAACTCCAGGAGGGAGATTGGGTATTGTTAAGAAATCTGGGACTGCATGGCAAACATAAGATTGCTGACCGATGGCACCATCTCCCTCACATTGTAGTGGGCAAACTAGATGATCTGCTGTGTATAAAGTAAGGCCTGAAAATAATTCAAAAGATGTTAAAACAATGCACAGAAATCATTTACTGCCCATTGGACAAATCTTGATTGAGTCTGAGTCCCCTGAAAATGCCCCCTCTGGACCAGTGAGTAGAGCTGCTGCTAAGGAAAAATCAAGAAAGTCTGGACCTACAGAAGCTGAGTTAAAGAGTTCCCCTCCACAAGTCCCAGTTGAGCATGACTGTCAGTCCATATCAGAGGAAAGTGAGTGTGACTTTGAATACTACCCTTCTTACGAACTGAGTCAATTGTTTTGGGGCAATCTCCTAGTCAATTATGGAGAGGAAGCTGGGCCTTCTGGACTGTCTAAGCCCCCAGCTTTGTCCCTGGAGCCAGTGCTCCCAGAAAGTGAAGTGCAAAGCATCAAGTCGGATGATATGGAATCATTGTATATGGTTGAACTGTTTGAGCTTTCAGGGGAGGAAAATGATGGACTGGAACAGACTGGTGATACACCAGAACAAGAAGAGTATTCTGAGTGCCCTGATGGTCCACTGCCAGTGTCCAAAAGCTCTCCATGTGAGCCAAGTGTTGTGGACTCGGAGATTGTAACTCCTGGAGCTGAAAATGCCCCAAGTTCTAGCCTCTCTACCTCAATGGAGACTCCCCTGACAAGTAAGGACAATCCTGAAAATGAGGCTCAGAGTGCAGAGACTGTAACAGTTCCCCCTAGAAAGCCCGGTCGAGCTGTAAAGCCTGTGGTGCACCTCAGTTATGATTCCCCTGGGAGGCCTGTGGACTTGCCTCTCAATGTTATCCATAAAGGAGTGTATGTGTCCCCAAGCTCGTTGCCCAAACTGAACATCAGTGCTAACTCCAAGTTACTTGTGTTGCCTCTAGGTATGGTGCCCCTGCCCTGTCCAGCCCCAAGGTAGCTGATAGGGAGGAAGGGCCCCCTCTCTTCAGGTTTCACGTACAAGAGGTAATAACTTGAGTTATGGTACAATGTGTGTGTAATACTGTGTAAAGAGTGACGTACTGCAAAGTTTCAGAAATGTGTTCCTGGTAAAGTGATATATTGACTGATGATTACATGTATAAGCCTAATGTGATACTGATGCAAATGTATATGGTTGTATTGAAACTTATGGGGGTACTTACTTGACGCGGACGCCAAGCTTTCTCAGGCCGAGAAGGGTATAACCCCCCTGCAAATGGGGGTTCCCAAAAAATCTTCCAGGAGCTTGCTTAAATGCTCCGAGCCTGAATGGTGATTGGCATTTAAGCCGTTTATCTGTGAGTGCTTTTAGATCCTCTGGTACTGTCTCTTTAAGAGCTGTCTGTTTGCAGACATAATTAGTTTGTATGGGGGGACTGTGTGTTTCCCTGCTTGAGTCCTGCTCAAGCTGCTGCCAATCACTCCATTTCTGCCATCGCTAAGCGGGCAGAGTGAGCACTTTTCAAAGATGTAACTGTTTGCCAGAAATCATTTAGAGTAATAATGAAAATACAGTTTGTCTAACCTGCTTTTTTCTTTGTAGTCTGAACCATTCTTGCCTAGCCCTCCATTCTGGTTTTGAACTGCTGAACTGGACCAATCAGTGTGGGGGCACCTTTAAAATGGAGCCTGCTGCTGGCAAATCAGAACTTGGACTCTCATTGTGGAGCCAGCCACCTATGTACTGTATGGCCAGTGCCTCGGGGAAATGTAGTTTTGACCTTGGCGCCTTTTTCCACCAACAGGGGGAGTTTTGTTGTGAGTGACAGCCGGACCAGCCAACAGAATAGTGTGGAGCTAAAGGAAATGCACTGCTCTGGGACTGGAGAGATGAGATCAGTTTTGGCAGTGAAGAGACAAGGAGCTCTGTGCTTCTGTGGTGTATAGTTTCAGACGGGAAGCGCATGTGAGGCCCTGAGTTTTCGGTCTGCAGCCTGTGCAAGCGCCCATTCGGACTGAATCTGACCTGTGAGGAGAAGAAAGGAGATCTGAAGAGTAGAAACCAGGCTCACCCTGTAGAAGACTGGAGAAATTGCTGAATCGCGCTCGGTCTGTCAGGAACTGAAGCTGCTGTATGTTCTCCCGGGTATCATGCAGTAATTGCGGTTGGGATTGAGAAGCAGCCTGCCTGGTATAGTACTTTCCTTTTACATATAAATGTGTGTAGTACTTGTGGGGAATCATGTTTCAAATCCCCTGTACAGTGAATTGAGTGCATGAAGCTGGGAGTAAACCCCAGCCTGATTAGGACTACCTCTGATTGCTGTAAACTACTGTGGGGTCCAGTCACAAGGACCTTTTCCACATGTTCTGCTCCTGCTGGCAATCCAGGACAATCTGCCTTCCATCCAGTTCCCAGCATTGAGTCTATGAGTACAAAGCAGGGTAGCTCCCTGCTATCTGTTTATCGAATTGCAAATGTGTCATCTAATTGTTGCTTTTTCATTTCTTCACGAACTGAGCCATCCGGCTCCGGATTACAATTGGGTATTGTGCAAGTATTTTTTCCATCACAGGGCCCCAACCAGCTGCACCGATCCTGGCTAGCCCCCATCCTGGGTACCCAGTGAAAGTGACAATTTGGGACTCTGAATATGCGCACAGTACTGTGATTATTAATGTGTTTAACCTAATTAACCTGATTTCCCCTTTCCTTGTTACAGCTCCTTAAATAAATCAGATCTGTTTGTTTCAGCAAAGTTACACTGACTGAGGTATTCATTTATGTTAAAGTATTGTACTGTGGCTATTGTATTGCGTCATTTTGTTTTACAGGGGGTCCCCAGAGTCAAGCGGACAGAGCCAGTCCTGGGGGTAAGTGTAACTAGTAAAGATACTCATGGTGTATTGTGTGGGCCACTAGTAGGAATAAAAGGGGGTCTCAGTGTCCCAGAGGGCTGTGACCAAGTTAGTTTAATTACTGCAAACCCTGACCTCTGGGTGGAGGCACTCGCCATTGGACCTAGGCCCCTCTACCTGTTAGTAGCCAAGCAGGCAGGGGTAGTAGCCCTTGGGATAGCGCCACCTAGGGGTTACATGTGTGAATACTGTACATAACATTTTTGTACCTTTACATTTTTGTCTTTCTTTTACCACAAAATGTTTGTAAGAGTTCACTTTAAAAGCAAATATTTAAAAAAAAGCAAGCAAAAAACAGTTCCTAAGAGTATCCAGCAGCTACTTTTGTTTTTAATTTATGTTTCCTTTTTGTTTTGCTAATTAGGTGGCTTTCTACCCAGTGGATGATAGTGTGATGTATAGAACTGCACTCTCCCTGGCAAATTACTGGTGAATTACTTATGTAGTGCTATACCACTCAGCATTGTGATCTCACTGTGATATCACTCACTTGGGACCCATCCATCTAAATGTGAGTAATTTTTCTTGGTCAGCTGGGTAAGCAAAATAACAATGCTGATAACATAAAGATCCTATATATTACAAACATTTGTCAATGCCGGGTGTTTGCTTGCATGTTGTACCAGGTAGGTTGTGGTTGTGATGTAGAGAATGATGAAGACAGCCAATGAGATATGCCCATTCCACATTTCCATGTTTCTCTCTGAGTAGGAAGTGTATGCAGTAGGAGTTCTATTTCTCTACATTAGTATTAAAAACAATAATATGACACTGGGGCTGGCCCAGTGGTGCTGAGGGCTGAGGCACTGGATGCCTTACCTCACACCACACCAGCGACACAGGTTTGGAGATGGACTCGGGCTACCAGGGGTCAGCTGGGGAGGGAGTTGATTGAGCATCCAGAGGACTCCTCCCCAGGGTTTGATGTGGGCTTCTCTCAGCTCTTGAGTGGCCCCCAAAGGAGATCAGAGACATGCAGGAGCCAGTGCAGAGAAGGGTGGAGCGGCAGCTGATGTTGGCAGTGTGGCTGTGCAGATGTCATTGCATGTCGGCACTCTGGGGACAACCAGCACACATGGAAAATGGCCTTGATCCTCAGTAGGTGATGGTGGGGACCGGGGGACAACCTCCACTCTCAGTGCTGGGTCCACAGCCTGCCTTTGGTACTCCTTTCGCTCCACAGCAGCCTGTCTAGATTTCAGAAAGATCACTGGGAGGAGTTGGCAGTCCCGCTCCGGGGGGGCTTAGATCTGGGGAGCCAGGTTGTCATGGAAAGCGAGGAGGGGTTCCCTGGGTTCGAGAGGTAGGACTGGGGCTTCAGGCAGGAGGGACCAGGTCATGCTGTATGTCCCCAACCGGAGAGCATCTGAGGGTCAGAGAAGGAGGAGTATAAAGAGACAAGAGAGTTAAAAAAAAAATAATACGATACTGAAGTGACTATTCAGGCCAGTGCACAGGTTTATTACAGCTCATCATAACACTTATTTATTACTTAATTCAAGCCATTTGTGAGCATTTTTGTAACAGCACCCAAAAGTCACCTGCTTGAACTCAGGGAATGAAAAGAAATGACCATGCCAAAACAAAGCAGATTGGGTGAGCCGAGTGGTCCTTATCTGCTGTCAAATTCTATGTTTCTGTGTTTCTTGCTCTTCTACATATTATCTGCTATAGTTCCAATGGTAAAACAATAAACTGACAACCCATCGGTATAGCTTTTATAATTAAAAAAACACTATCAAAATAAGAGTTTTTTAATAATATAAACAGAATCAGGAGCAATAAATGCACCTGTTATGCAGTGAATCAACCAGAGAAGTTGGTGAAATGGGGGTTATATTGGAAGGCCTTGTTATATGATCCACTGACTATTCAGGCCACTAGATAGGTTTATGATAGCTTGATCATAAAAAAGACATGTTATTTTATACTTAATCCAAGGCATTTTTATCATTTTTTGAGGCAGTGGGGATATAGAATTACCACAAAACCAAAATGTTCCCTGCACACCTAACCTGAAAAAAGGATCTTAGTCCAAAACATGTTAAGCTATGTGTTGGAGCGGGTGTTTCGTTTTTAAATAAATGTTATTTTGGCACTTAGAAGCTTTTTGATGCAGCGTCCCTTTTTTCAGGTTAGTGTGTGCAGGGAACTTTTTGGTTTTGTGCTGATTTGTTGTTTCTTAGCATCACATCATTGTGCATACTCTAAAGGCAGTATAGCGCAGTGGTCTAAGGCTCTGAGCTGCAAATCTGGTGACATCCAGCAGACCAGATCTGGGTTTGAATTCCACAGCTTCCACTTGCATACTGTGTGACCCTGAGCAAGTCACTTAACCTTCTTGTGCTCCCAGGTCGCTCCTGTAAAAAAGCTTTCAGCTTAGTGTGCTATACCTGGTTAAACAACTAAATAAAAAAAAAAAAGCAACAACAATACACCCATGGGATATAGAATTAATATGTGACTTAGCTGTGCTTGTATTATTGTGATGTAAAAATCCCACATTTACACCACAATAGTTAACAAAAAGGAAACCACAAACATCAAGGTATTGCAGTAAAAGGTGTTTTTGGTTCTAGACATTACATACCCCCTTGCAAATGCACACAACAAACAGACACAAGTGTGTGTACACACACACTCACCCACTCCAATAACTTACAACAGTTGTGTGTGTAGAAAGTGTTTTAATGTAATTAGGATAGGGAAGCTGAGCTGCAAAATGTCATTTTCAGGATGTCTTGCTTTTATACATTTTTATAATGTATTTGGTAGAGTTAGCACAGGTAAAATGCAATCTCATTTTCAGCAGGGTCCTACTTTTATCCATTTTTACAATGTAGTTCCCCAGGATAGCTCGGCTAACACGCAATATATAATTTTCAGTAGGGTTCTGATTGTACCCACTGTTACTATGTATTTCTCCAACAGAGACCAGCTGAGATGCAATATCTTGTTTTCAGTGGGATCTTACTTTTGGAAAATGTAAGTAGTTATTTGCACAGTTTTTCATTTCGGTAGAGGAATAATGATTTATGATGTCAGAATGAACACTGCAGAGCAATGGTAGCAGAACACTGCAGAACAATGGTAGCAGCCATGGAGGACTGTACGGAGCACCTCACTGCCCCATCTACAACCAAGACAGAGCAATCTGACTCCAGAGGAACAAAGTTGAAAACCTTGAGAACAGAGGTCGGCAGAACAATCTCCACTTCGTAGGTTTCCTTGAAGGCTGTGAAGGGAAGAATGTTAATGCCTTGCAACAAACCCTACCTGAACATATAAACATTGAAACATATAATTTGACAGCAGATAAGTACTGCGTGGCTCACCTAGTCTGCCCATTTTGCCTACCTTCTGTAATACCATAGGCAATACCTGATCTCTGGCTTAGCCCTCCCTTCCCTAATGACTTATGTTCAGTTATGCCTAGCCCATGCATTTTTGAATCTCGCCACAGCTTTTGCCCCCACCACCTCCACTGGAAGGTTGTTCCAGACATCCACTACTCTCTCTGTGAAGAAGTACTTCCTTATGTTTCCCTTGAGTCTACCTCACCCAGCTTCATAGCATCTCCCCTTCTTCCTGAGCATCTTTTTTTCTGAAAAATGCTTCCCTCTTGTACCTTTTTTATACCCATGAGGTATTTGAAAGTCTCCATCATATCCTCCCTTTCCTTCTTTCCTCCAGGGTGTATATATTGAGGTCCTTTAGTCTCTCCTCATATAATCTCTGGTGCAGACCCTGCACCATTTTAGTTGCCCTCCTCTGGACTGCCTCTACTTTAGCTATGTCCTTCCGAAGATGAGGACTGCAGAACTGGACACAGTACTCTAGGTGGCGTCTCACCAGAGATTGATACAAAGGTATCACCACCTCCTTTCTGCTAGTGATACCCTTCCCATTGCATCCTAGCATCCCACTGGCTATCCCCACTGCCTTGTCATGCTGTTTGGCCACCTTTAGGTCATCAGATATGATATCACCCAGGTCTCTTTCCTCTTTGGTGGTTGCCAGTACCACTCCCCCTATTTTGTACTTTGACCCTGGGTTTCTATGCCCCAAGTGCATGATTTTGCATTTTTTTGCATTGACATTTAGTTGCCACTTTCTAGACCACTCCTCAAGCTTACCTAAATATTTATTCATCCCCCCGCCCCCGGAGTGTCCACTCTACTGCAGATTTTGGTGTCATTTGCAAAAAGACATACCTTCCATTCTAGTCCCTCTGCAATGTCACTTACATAGATATTAAAGAGGACTGGTCCCAGTATTGATCCTTGTGGCACCCGCTAGTCACCCTCCCTTCCTCAGAGTGAACTCCATTTACCACTACCCTCTGTCGCCTACCCTCCAACCAATTTCTTACCCAGTTTACCACTTTTAGTCCCACTCCTAGGCTGCCCAGCTTGTTTATGAGACTCCTATGTGGAACAGTGTTGAAGGCCTTACTGAAATCTAGGTAGGCCACATCTACAGCTCCACCCCGATCTACTTCCGTGGTTACCCTATCAAAGAAATCTATAAGATTAATTTGACATGACCTCTTCCTAAGTGAATCCATGTTGCCTCGGATCTTGTAAGCCACCGGATTCAAGATATTCCCCAATCCTTTCTTTCTGTAGCAATTCCATTACTTTCCCCACCACCGAAGTCAGGTTGATTGACCTGTAATTGCCAGCCTCCTTCCTGCTCCCACTTTTGTGAAGCGGTACTACATCTTCCCTCCTCCAGTCCTCTGGGGCCACTCCCAATTTCAGTGAGTGGTTGAATGGGACTGTCAGAGGTGCAGTCAGCACCTCTCTGAGCTCCCTCAAAAACCTTGAATGTATCCAGTCTGGACCCATTGCCTTGTCTACCTTAAGGTTTGCAAGTTCTTTCAGGACTCTCTCCTCTGTAAATAGACAGCACTGAGTTGGAACATTGCCGACAACAATAGCGTGGTCAAGAACCATGTAGCAATAATGCCATCAGTTTTTTTTTGTGAGGGCTCTGCCCTCCCTTTCACCCAATGTGGGGCTTTGCCCCCACTCCCTCCTACTATAGGATTCCCACTTCGGGGAGGAGCGGATTATGGGGCAAGTTGAACTTTGTGGGGCCATGGAATACTGTTTCCATGGTCCCTTGTAAAAACACACAAAGTCCCAATGCACAAGCATTTTAGGATACCAGGATTAGAACCCTGGTCTCCACTGCCACCTGGCCGAGCTGCTCTATGCCTCAGCCCTCCACACCATGGGAGCAGCTCAGCCAGCCTTCTGGATTCTGGTGCCCTTGTTCCTTCTGAGCACCATGGACACTGATCTGGGGAGCGCTTACTGCAAGCACTGTAAATCCCCTCTTGCTGTTCATGGTAGCGCTATTCAGAGTAGCGCTCAGCTGACTGGTGCTATTCTAATAGCGCTAATCTAACCAGGTACTAAATAGACTAGTGTCCATGCCCCTTCCTTTGATGCCCCTGACACAGATTTGTGGTCCCTCACCCTCCCTTTCATTTGTGAAAACTGAACAAAAATAATTGTTCAGAATGTTTGATTTTTCCTTGTCCTCTTCTACACAATCTCCTCCTTCCTTCCTTAGCTTTACAATCCCTCCTCTGCTCTTTCTCCTTTTGCTAACATACCTGAAAAATGTCTTGTCCCCTTTCTTTACTGCCTGTGCTATCTTCTTCTCTGTTTGTGCTTTTGCACTCCTGACTGCTTTCCCAGTTCTCAGTGAACACTGTCCTCGCAATCTCAAGATCGACCACTCACACCAGTGCCGACCCCAAACCTGGTAATTGTCCACAGGGTACCTCAGCATCATTCCTTAGATTCACAGATAAAGAGAACATTTTACTGTGAGTGAGACAAAAAGGCAATCTGTCTTAGCATGGGCATGTTGTCTCCATTTTCCTGAACTAAACATACTGGCATAAGTATTGACCAAAGGGTCGAGGGCATGAGAGGGCAAGAGGGGTCCCCAATTCCATCCAATGGATACTGTACCAAAGGCAGAGGCCTTAAACCAGCAATGCTACAGCTGTGGCCCTCCACTTAGATCCCCCCCATTGGAGGCTGACCTAAAGCACCCCTTCACCCAAACCGCAATGCTGTAAACAGAAAACTCTTGGTGTTGTCAGTGCAGTGGGCTGTTCCTCAGTGCTTCTGCTGATTTAACAAAGAGAAAGGACACTTCAAGCTTGCAAAAGAAAGAAAATCAGTATTACTTGGTGTTACCAGGACAGTATGCTACTCTTTGATGCTGCTAGTAGGGTGCTCTCCTCCTTGATGAGTAATGCCAGTGGGGGAGCATTGCTCCTTAGTGTTGCTGGTGGGGGTATAATGTTCCTTAGTTTTGTCAGTGGGGGGTACTACTTCTTAGTGCTGCTGGTAGGGGTATAATGTTCCTTAGTTTTGTCAGTGGGGGGTACTACTTCTTAGTGCTGCTGGTAGGGGTATAATGTTCCTTAGTTTTGTCAGTGGGGGGTACTACTTCTTAGTGCTGCTGGTAGGGGTATAATGTTCCTTAGTTTTGTCAGTGGGGGGTACTACTTCTTAGTGCTGCTGGTAGGGGTATAATGTTCCTTAGTTTTGTCAGTGGGGGGTACTACTTCTTAGTGTTGCTGTTGCTTATCTGATAAATGGACTCTCCATGCCTGCAAAAGAAGGAATACAAATTTTTTTTAAGCAGGCTGAGGGAGGCATTACCCCACAATGCTGCCTGTGTGGTGCAGTGCTCCCTGGTGTGGTTGGTGGGTGCACAGCTCCTTGATGCAGCTGGTGGAGTGTGCTGCTCCTTGATTCAATCAGTGGGGTGTGTAGTTTCTGGTGGATGAATGGTGGGATGCACTGTTTCTTGGTACTGAAAGAAGCAGGGATGTCCTGGATTGCCTACAGGGGGCATTCCTCAGACAACTAGTCAGTGAACTCACTTGTGATGGGACAATACTAGACCTGGTACTTACTAACAGGAACAGTGTTGCAGACATCAAGGGGGTAGGCCACCAGGGGACCAGTGATCATCATACAATGTGGTTCAATATAAGAATGGCTGCAGCATTGAACCACACATGGGTGATGGTCCTAGATTTCAGGAGGGCAGATTTATAAAGATGGATGAATGCCTCAGGGATGATCTGGTTGGGGGGGACAAGGGTGGGTGGGGAAACAGTGGGCAATGCTAAAAGGGGCATAAAGAAGGTAACAAAACCACTGTGTCAAACATGTGAGCAAAAGCAAGAGGAAAAAGAGACCACTACGGTACTCAAAGAGGTGTCGGAAAAGGTAAAGGCTAAACGCATAGCATTCAGAAGGTACAAGGAGGCGCAAAGGGAGAAGGATAGCAAGGTTCATCAGGGGCGAAAAAGGGAAACAGGGAAAGCAGTTAGGAGTGTGAAGGCACAAGCTGAAGAATGAATAGCCCAGGTGGTAACAAAGGGGACAAGGCACTATTCAGATATCTAAGCGAAAAGGAAGACCAGAGAAGGGATTGTAAGGTTAAAAAGGGGGGACTGTGCAGAGGGAGACCAGAAAAAGGCAGATATCATAAACAAATACTTCTGTCCAGTGTTCCTAGAGGAAGGACAAGGGGAGGGGCCAAAAAAAGGTAACAGGAGCATTGTTTAGGGGGGGATGACACTAGTCCTTTTCATAGGAGAGATTCCTGAAGCGACTCGCCAATCTAAAGGTGGACAAAGCAATGAGGCCAGATGGGGTACATTGAAGGATACTGAGGAAGCTTAGGGAGGTACTGGCTGTACTTCTGATAGTCCTATTTAACAGTTCACTGGAAACAGGAGTGGTTTCGGAGGACAGCATGAGGGCAGATGTAATCCCACTTCACAAAAGTGGTAGCAGGGAGGAGGCTGTCAATTATAGGCCAGTCAGCTTGAATTTGGTGGTGGAAAAGTTATTGGAATCATTACTGAAGGAAAGGATTGTGGAATTAATTTGAATTCAGTGGTTTACAAGACCCAAGGCAGCTTGGATTCACAAGGGGAGGTCATGTCAAATGAATCTGATAGATTTCTTTGACTGGATGACCAAGGAATTAGATCAGAGTAGAGTGGTGGACGTTGTCTACCTAGATTTCAGTAAGGCTTTCAACACTGTTTCACATAGGAGACTAGTAAGAAAGCTTGGAAGCTTAGAAGTGGGTCCAATGGTGGTAAACTGAGTAAGAAACTGATTAGGGGATTGGCAACAGAGGGTGGTGATAAATGGAGTTCACTCAGAGGAAGGGAGGGTGACCAGCGGGGTGTCTCAGGGATCAGAGCTGAGACCGGTCCTATTTAATGTCTTTATGAGCCACATTGCAGAGGAGATGGAAGGGAAGATCTACCTCTTTGCTGATGACACCAAAATCTGCAATAGGGTGGATACTCCAGGGGGGGTGGAAAGAATAAGCAGAGACCTGTGAAAACTTGAGGGGTGGTTAGGGGTATGGCAGATGAGTTTCATTGCATAAAACTGTAAAATAATGCGCTTAAGACACAGAATCCTTGGGGCAGAGTACAAAATGGGTGGAGTAGTAATGAGTACCAAACAAGAAAGAGAACTGGGGGTAATCATACTGGATGACTGAAAGGTGGCTAGGCAGTGCAACAAGGCTGTCGGGAGAGCTAATGGGATGCTGGAGTGCATAGGGAAGGGTATGAGCAGCAGAAAGAAGGAGGTGGTGTTGCCCCTGTATAGATCACTGGTAAGACCCCACCTAGAGTACTGTGTCCAGTTCTGGAGAACCCATCTCTGTAAAGGAATAGACAGAGTGGAGGTGGTCCAGAGAAGGGCAACTAAAATGGTGCATTGTATGCACCAAAAGCCCTTTGAGGAAAGACTAAAAGACTTCAATATGTATACCCTGGAATAGAGGAGGGGGGATAAGATAGAGACCTTTAAATACCTCACAGGAGTAAATAAGGTACAGGAGGGAGTATTTTTCCAAAAAAGAAAGTTTAAGAGCAATGGGACATGCTATGAAGCTGGGGGGGGTGGTGGATTCAGGAGAATGTGAAGTATTTCTTCCCAGAAAACAGTGGTGCATTCCCAGAACAGTCTTCCAGTGGAGGCAGTGGGAGCAAAAACAGTGGTGTTGTTCAAGAATGCATGGGACAGGCATAAGGGTATCTTTGTGGAAAGGAAGGGGGAGGCAGAAAGATTTGGAGATCAAGGTAGAGTCTGCGGTGATACTGTAGGTAGGGGGAAATGGGCAAACTAGGTGGGCCTAGCAGTCCTTATCTGCCATTAAATTCTGTGTTTCTATGTTTTTAAAGAGAAAGAGAAAGGACACTTCAAACTTTCAGAACATAGAAAACATGTTAGTTTCATAGGTACTGTACAATAAAATATAGAGAATACTGGTTAGACAGCCTTGCACAACCAGCCTGTGCTGCCACAAAGGGGTTCTGATTACATCAATCCTGAACAGCCCAACCAGTATTTTTTACAGTGTGTAGTTTGTTTATTTATTGATTGACTGATTGATTCATGTTTAGAATTAAGGGAGCCCTAATTAGTAGGGAAAGTGAAAGTGGAGCCATCTAAAGACTCGTGCTGAAATAATTGTTTAAAAAACAGTCATGTTTTAAAACCGCACATTACAAAACAAACAAACAAAAAAAGAATAAAATAGTTAACACAGGGTTTATCTCTTGCCATTTTATGCATTCAAGGTTCTCAGAGCAGGTGGTCTGAGTATTTCCAATCAACTGATAGAAACATAGACTTGATGTCAGATAAGGACCGCTTGGCCCATTGAGTCTGCCCATTTCCCTACCTAATGGATAAGCTGCAGATCCTAGTTAACCAACAGCCTACTTCTTCCTACCCCCCACTAGAATTGCCTTGTCTGTCCCATGCACTCTTGAATTCCCCCACTGTTTGACTCTACAACCTCCTCAGGAAGGCTGCTCCATGCATCTACAACCCTCTCTGTGAAGAAATACTTCCTCACATTACCTCTGAGCCTTCCCTCCCTCTACCTCTGAGCCATCCCCCTTCTATCTTCAAATTGTGCCCGCTTGTTCTGCACATCTCTTTTTCTGAAAGATGCTACCTTCTTGGACTTTGTTGAATCCCTTGAGGTATTTGAAAGTTTCGATCATGTCCCACCCCTTTCCTTGAGGCTATACATCTTAAGCTCTTTTAGTCTTTCTTTATATGTCTTCTGGTGCAGACCCTGCACCATTTTGGTTGCCCTCCTCTGAACAGCCTCCACCCTGTCTATGTCTTTTTGGAGATGGGGTCTCCAGAACTGTACACAGTACTCCAGATGTGGTCTTAACAACTGTCTGTAGAGATGGCCAACAATGGGAGGGCTTTAAGCCCAAAGTTCAATGGGTGGAGCAACAACATCACTCCCCCATCGGGCTTAAAAAGGTCACACATCCGGGGCCTCGGCAGGATTCTTTTTCGTTGCAGCCGGAGGCTCCATCGGCTGTTTCCTTCCCTGTGTTGCTTATCTCCTCTGTCACTGGTTCTCAGTTCCTCCTATGTCCCAATTGGAGCACTCTTTCCGTGCTGGCTATCACTCTGACCCTGCTGTTCTTTCCGGACATGGTGGTGAGGGACTAATTTTGCCTGTGCGCTCTTAAGTGGGTATTTCCTGTATAGGGCACCCCGCTCTGAAATCTGTGCTACGTGCTCTTGGGGAGCTGGCGGCCACCTGTGGTGCCCTGTTGTCCCCAGTCCCATGGTCTCTGCAGCCAGTGCGTCCTTTGCCTCCATTTCAGCTGTGACCCTTCTCAGAGACTGGGTTGTTGAACCGCTTGTTGCTCTTCTGTCCCTGCTCTCGCTGCTACCAATGCTCTAGCTGTTGCGCTGGGTGGCTCGCCATCCTTCATCCTTTCCTCCTCCACCTTTCAGTGGTGCAGCCCCTTCTGGTAGTGCAGCTGATTCTGGGAGCCCAGAACACGGCCTGTGTTGACTATCCACCCTTCTCCTCTGCCGGCGTTGCAGCGTACCCTTGGTTTCCCTTCCGATTCCTGGATGCTTTTGGATGTGCGCTTTGGTGTCTCCCCACCTATCCTCAATGTTGTCGTACCGCTCTGCATTTCTAGCTGTCTGTCCTTCTCTCCGTTTCTTGCTTCCCTCAGTGTTCTGCGGTGCGGAGCTATTCTACACCCTTCCTCATTTCTATGTCTGGGCTCCATACCATTCCCCACGTTATATCTCCTGCTCTAGATTTATCTAATTTCAGTGGGGCATCTCTCGTTATCTGGTGTGCTCTGCTGGGCTTCTTTAATATGCCTCATAGTTCTGCCCTCCCTGGTTGTCCTCCCTCCCAGTCTCATTCTATACAATCCTGCTATTTCAGGATGATTCTTGCTCTTCTCTCGGGCAGGTTCTCCTAGTGTCCAGTAGGTGGCATCATTTGACCATCCATGATCAGCTGGGCACCTTGTGCCTTTTCAATTCAGTTTCGGCCCTTAGGGTCTGCCTTCACTCACGGTCATGCCTTCCTCTCTCTGTAACTGCAGTTTAATTTAGTGCTGGGCTTGTAGATTTAGCATCAGCTCAGAGTTCACTGGAAAAGGGTGCAATTTCACCTTCTTTCCCAGCCACATAGGGTGTTGCCCTCGCTTATGTGCCTCATTCCTGAAGCCCGTTAGGATTAGCCGACTGGTTTTGTACTCATAATGCCATGGTTTTCTATTAGCTTGCTCTGCTATTCACATATTTGAACCATCTATGGCTGACTCCATCTGGCCTTCCATTGAACCTGGCCTGCGTGCTACCTCATCCAGCTTACTTTACTGCCATTCTTATCCTGTATCGGCTGGGTCCTATGCTACCCCATTGACCTCCCTCCTTCCTTTGTCCTTTCCTACCTCACCTTCCTGTTCCAGCCTCACTGGCTTCAGTCCCTCATTGTAACTCATCCCGTTTCCTAATTTTTCCTTCCTTGTCCTAGTGCCTTTTCTAGTACCAGCCATCATGGCTTCACACTGCTCTTAGCTTCTCTCCTCATCATACATCATCCAGTTTTGCTCACTCCTCTCTTAGTATAGCTTCTCATCATACATAGTCCAGTTTTGCTCCTCGATCGCTCAAGCTGCATTGCCTCTGGTTTCGGTTATGCCTTCTTGGCCTTGGAGTCTACCTCCTTTCGAGGAGCCTACTTCCTTTTCTTTCCTTTGTATGAGTTCATTTCAAGTTCATTCTTGTCTCCTCCTCTTTAATTCTGTCCGACCATCCAGGATTCACTCCACTCGAGGCCTGCTATTGATATTTCTTTTTGGGCATACCTATCCTGACTCCTATGTCACCTTCTCAACCCGCAGCCATTCTGACGCACGTATCGAGTTCATAACTCCAGTCATCATTCACTCAGCCTTACCTCAAGATTCATCTATTTCCATCACTTACTCGAATATTTCTATCATTGTATCCTATGGACTTCTCTACTTCATCGACTACAACTTCAGGGTCTTATCATTCAAGACAGTCTACTCATTTGCATCGCATAATCATGTCTTATTGGCCTCAGTGTCTACTGACTCACCTCACTCAATCATGCATACCTCTCATTGGATCTTATGCTACCTCATCGATCTGCCGCCCTCCGGCAGTGGTCACTTTCAGTGTTCTTCGTTGCCTCATGTTCCTTCGATCTGAGCACAGCCTTAGGTTCCCTCTTCGATCTGTGCTTTCTTTTGGGGATTTTCCCTATTCCATCATCATCATCCTCCCTACTCATGTTCCTTTCTTTACCGAACCCTTCTTTTTAACAACATACATCCTCAAATGACATTCATCCTCAAATCAAACGTCGTCAGCTGAGAGGGAAGACGATCTAGGCCTTGGATCCCCAGAGGTTTCCTCCTCAAAGGGGGTTTTTCCTCTCCTCCGTGCCAGTGGTCATAATATTAGCTAGAGTTGGTGCTTCTTTGGTTAGTTAGTTAGGTTCCACTGTTGGATGGAGGTGAATGGTGGCCTTGGCTTTCCTCTCTCTCCTTAGGAAGTTAGCCCTTCTTTTCTCAGAGTTCATTCATCATCTGTGCCTCTTGGAAGCTCGACATCTTTGGGTATTCTTTTTGGGCTTTTTGCTAACCTACCAAAGCTGCTAAAGATCAAAGGAGGGATACTGAGGCTTAATAAAGGGGAGGGAATGTGGGTAGAGTGTGACAGTGAAAAAGCAGGGATACTGAATGAATATTTCTGCTCAGTATTCACAAAGGAAGAGGAGGGGGAGGTACCTAAACCAAACAAGAGAAACACTCTGAAGACGGGGGTCGATACCAGTCCATTTACAGAAGAAAGGGTTCTGAAAGAACTAATAAAATTGAAGGTGGACAAAGCAATGGGGCCTGATGGGATTCACCCAAGAATTCTAAAAGAACTAAGGGTAGAACTAGTGACACCACTGACTACTTTCTTTAACAAATCATGGGAGGATAGGGTGGTACCTGAGGACTGGAGGAGGGAAGATGTGATTCCTCTTCACAGAAGTGGGAGCAGGACAGAGGCAGGAAACTACAGACCAGTTAGTTTGACCTCAGTGGTAGGGAAAATGATGGAATCACTTCTGAAGGAAAGAATTGTTGAGTACCTAGAGGCCAGTGGGGCACAGGACCCAAGGCAGCATAGATTCATGATGGGAAGGTCATGTCAGACGAATCTAATAGATTTCTTTGACTGGGTGACCAAAGTAGTAGACCAGGGAGGGGCTGTGGACATGGCCTACCTAGATTTTAGCAAGGCATTTGATACAGTCCCACACAAAAGATTAATACACAAGTTAGCTAGCCTTGGAGTCGGTCCCAAGGTGGTAGGCTGGATAAAAAAATTGGCTAGACAACAGGACGCAAAGCGTAGTAGTAAATGGAGTACACAGTGAAGAAAGGAGGGTTACTAGCAGGGTACCGCAGGGTTCAGTACTGGGACCGGTCCTTTTTAATGTCTTTATAAGTGACATTGCAGAGGAACTGGAAGGAAAAGTATATCTCTTTGCAGATGACACAAAGATCTGCAACAGGGTTGATACACAAGATGGAGTGGAAGGATGAGAAGGGGCTTGGCAAGGTTGGAGGAATGGTCAAATGTATGGCAGCTCAGATTCGATGCAAAGAAGTGCAAGGTAGTGCACATGGAAACAAAACCCAGGGAAGTGTACACAATGGGGGTGAAATACTGACAACAGTAAAAATGGAAAGGGACCTGGGGTAATTATATCAGATGACCTAAAGGTGGGCAAGCAATGTGAGAAGGCAGTAAAGAAGGCTGGGGGACACTGGGATGCATAGGAAGAGGCATCAATAGTAGAAAACAGGAAGTTGTTATCCCTCTGTACAGACAGTTGGTGAGACCCCGTTTGGAGTACTGTGTGCAGTTCTGGAGACCCCACCTCCGCAAAGACATAGACAGAGTGGAGGCTGTCCAGAGGAGGGCAACCAAAATGGTACAGGGTCTGCACCAGAAGACATACGAAGAAAGACTAAAGGAACTTAATATGTATACCCTTGAGGAAAGAAGGGAGAAGGGGACATGATAGAAACTTTCAAGTACCTCAAGGGAATCAACAAAGTCCAAGAGGGTAGCATCTTTCAGAAAAGGAAATGTGCAAGAACAAGGGGGCACAATTTGAAGATAGAGGGGGGACGGCTCAGAGGTAATATGAGGAAGTATTTTTTCACAGAGAGGGTTGTGGATGCATGGAACAGCCTCCCTGAGGAGGTTGTGGAGTCAAGAATAGTGGGGGAATTCAAGAATGCATGGGACAGACATAAGCCAGTCCTAGTGGGGGGTAGGAGGAAGTAAGCTGTTGGTTAACTAGGATCTGCAGCTTATCTGTTAGGTAGGAAAATGGGCAGACTAGGTGGGCCAAGCGGTCCTTATCTGCCGTCAAATTCTATGTTTCTATGTTCTATGTTACCTTTAGCCACTGCATTCATTCCCAGGGCACCTATAGGGGGGAACCCTCCTCTATGGTTCCTTGCGTCGTACCTCTACAGGGTGGTATATCCCATGGATAAAGAGGTGGAAAGCCACAAAGCAAATCAAGTTACTCAAGCATCTCATATTATCTCATCCGGTTGTGTAAGCACATTGAATGGGAGGGCTTTAAGCCCGAGGTTCAATGGGCGGAGCAACAACATCATTCCCCCATCAGGTTTAAAAAGGTCACACATCCTGGGCCTCGCCAGGATTCTTTTTCGTTACCCACCATCCACCCCTCCTCTTCCAGTGGCTCATCTGTCTTATCCGTGGACTTCTTTCTAACCTACCTTTAGCTGATGCATTCATTCCTACGACCCCTGTAAGGGGGGGGGAACCCTCCTCTAGGGTTCCTTGAGTCATACTCCTGCAGGGTGGTATATCCCATCGATATAGAGGCAGACAGCCACAAAGCAAATCAAGTTACACAAGCATCTCATATTATTTCATCCGGTTGTGTAAGCACATTGAATTTCCTGTTTTCTACTGGTGATGCCTCTCCCTATGCATCCCAGTATCCCCCCAGTCCTCTTTACTGCCTTTTCACATTGCTGGCCCACCTTTAGGTTGTCTGATATGACTACCCCCCAGGTCCCTTTCCATTTTTGTTGTTGTCAGTATCTCACCCCCCATTGTGTACTCTTCCCCTGGGTTTTTGTTTCCCAGATGCATTACTTTGCATTTCTTTGCATTGAATCTAAGCTGCCATACATTTGACCATTCCTCCAACCTTGCCAAGTCCGTTTTCATCCTTTCCACTCCACCTTGTGAATCAACCCTGTTGCAGACCTTTGTATCATCTGCAAAGAGACGTACTTTCCCTTTCAGTCCCTCTGCAATGTCACTTATGAAGACATTAAAAAGGACCAGCCCCAGTACTGAACCCTGCGGTACCCCACTAGTAACCCTCCTTTCTTCACTGTGGACTCAATTTACTATTACCCGTTGTGTCCTGTTGTCCAACCAGTGTTTTACCCAGGCTACCACCCTGGGACCCACTCCCAGGCTGGCTAATTTGTTTATTAATCTTTTGTGTGGGACTGTGTCAAATGCCTTGCTAAAGTCTAGGTAGGCCATGTCCACAGCCCCTCCCTGGTCTACTGCTTTTGTCACCCAGTCAAATAAATCAATTAGATTTGCCTGACATGACCTTCCCGCTGTGAATCCATGCTGCCTTGGGTCCTGCCCCCCACTGGCCTCTAGGTACGCAACAATTCTTTCCTTCCGAAGTGATTTCATCATTTTCCCTACCACTGAGGTCAAACTGACAGGTCTGTAGTTTCCTGCCTCTGTCTTGCTCCCACTTTTGAGAAGAGGAATCACATCTGCCCTCCTCCAGTCCTCAGGTACCACACCATCCTCCCATGATTTATTAAAAAAGGTAGTCAATGGTGTTACTAGTTCTTCCCTTAGTTCTTTTAGAATCCTGGGGTGAATCCCATCAGGCCCCATTGCTTTATCTACCTTCAGTTTTAAGAGTTCTTTCAGAACCCTTTCTTCTGTGGAAAGGACTAATATCAACCCCCCTATCCAGAGTGCTTCTATTGACCGGATTAGGTGTTTCCCCCTGCTTTTCCATTGTGAATACTGAGCAGAAGTATTTGTTCAGTAATCCCTGCTTTTTCACAATTGCTCTCTGCCCAACCACCTTCCTCTTTGTTCAGCCTCAGTATCCCTGCCTTAGTTTTTCTTTGCTCCTTAATGTACCTATAAAAGGTTTTATCCCTCTTCTTAATTGAGCTGGCTATCTTTTCCTTGGTTTGGGCCTTTGCTTTTCTGACTGCCTTACCCGCTTCCTTCTGCTTTAACTGGTATGGTTCTCTGTCCTGCTCCTTCTGTGTTTCCTTATACTTCCTGAATGCTATCTTTTTCACCCTTACCTTCCCTGCCACTTCTTTTGAGAATCATAGTGTTTTTTTCTTTCATTTTGATTTGTTTATTTGCTTCACACAAAGGCTTGTTGCCTCTGTGATGGCGGTTTTGATGTTTCCCCATTGTTGCACCACCTCACCTTCTTGCCTGTTTGCTAGTGCTTTTCTGAGGCACTCTCCCATTTTGACAAAATCAGCCCTCCTGAAGTCCAGTACCTTCACTTTTGTGTGGCTTGACTCTACAGCTAAGTTTATTGTGAACCACACTGTTTGGTGGTCGCTTGTTACCAGATGGCTACCCACTTCAAGATCAGAGATCCTCTCTCCATACCCATTTGAGAGTACCAGGTCTAAGATTGCTCTCTCCCAGTGGGTTCTAAAACTATCTGTCTGAGGCATGCCCCCTGTAGGGCATCGAGAATGGCCCTGCTCTTGGATGTGGCTGCAGCAAAGGTGCTCCAGTCAACATCTGGCATATTCAGGTCCCCCATCAGCAATAGCTCCCCTTTCTCTGCCATCCCAAGAATGCCTTCTATCATTTACTTGTCCATTTACTCCCCCTGAGATGGGGGTTTGTATACAACCCCTGTGCGGATTGTGGTGCCATTTCCAGTCTCCAGGGTGACCCACGGTGCCTCCTCTCCTCCCTGTTTACCCTTTAGTTCTGTTGCTTTGATCCCTTCCCTTACATAGAGAGCTACTCCTCCTCCTCTTCTTCCCTCCCTGTCCCTCCTGTAGATTGTGTACCCTTGTATGTTGACATCCCAGTCATGGTTCTCTGTGTACCATATTTCTGTGACTGCCACAATATCCAGGCATCCCTCTTCCATCAAGGCCACCATTTCAGGGAGCTTTTTACCTAGACTATGGGCATTGGTACTCATTACCCTCCATTTTTGTATGGCTTTATTTCTTTTTGCCCCATCCCTGTCCCTACTGCCTTTGTCTTTTTCTCCATTTACCCCTGCCCTTCTCCCTATCAACTGCTGTATCTTGGTGTTTACCTCACTAATTACCCTGATTTTTTTGGGGGGGGGAGCTAGGATTTCCCTTCTCCTCTTCAGAGCTTCCCCCTTGGCTAGTTTAAATGCTTGCCATTGAAGCATTTAAACCTATCACCTATGATCCTAGTTCCCTTCCAGGATAGATGCAGACCATCACACATGTATAGGCCTGCATCCCTCCAGGTGGAGCCCCAGTCCCAAATGAAGCCAAATCCCTGAGCTCTGCAGCAGCTTTTCAACCAGTCATTGAATCCCATGGTGCAGAGTACCCTAGCCTCATCCATGCCATAGACAGGTAGCACTTCTGAGAAAGTTACCGTGTGTGCTATTTGTCTAAGGCCCCTCCCCAACACCACAAACTCCTGTTGCACTGCTCTGATCCCATTCTCAGCCAGGTCATTCGTCCCTAGGTGGATAATGACATCCAGCTCCCTCCCCCTTGCCGCTGCTCCCACAATCCTAAGGATTTGTTTCCTGTCCCTCCAAGCCTTGGCACCAGGCAGGCACCTTGACTCCCTTTCCCCTCCCTCCCCCAGTTCTACCCCCCCTAACAATTAAGTCCCTCACTAGGAGTTGTTTCCTTCCACTGTGAGGTCCTGGGCCACCCTCCTATGGGTCTCTATTGTGGAGGTTCCCAGCATTCTCCTTGGTCTCCACTGCAGGTGCCTCCATGGAGGAACCATGCTTCACCAGAGTGGTGAATGAACTGTGGAGAGACACAACTGGAGGGATGCACCTCTGTTCCACCACCCTCACCCTCCCTGAGCCCACTGTGGTCCAACCACTCCTCTTTCTTGGCAACCTCTGAGGTAGTGGTGGTGGCCTGGGTGATCCTTGGGTGGGGGAGCAGGTTTCCTGAATCCTTGCCAGGTCAGCATGGATACGAACAACCTCCTCCCTCAGACCAGAGAGGTGCCTGCAAATAGGGCAGCAACGCAGTCTCCAGAATTTCTCCCGGAAGACTGCTGCTCCACGGCCAGTGCATTGCACCACTTCCCACATGTCTGTGTCCCTTCCAGTTACAGATGCTTTTTGGTTTTTTGTTCTTGTTTTAGTGTGTGCAAGCTTGTGAGTGTCTCTATCCCCTATTCAGTGTGCTGTGCCTTAAGGATATGAACAGGTGTATGTTGTTCGCAGTTTTGGGAAGTGATGTCAGAGCCCATGTTATAAAGGAAGGTATGTGCTTGGGGCAGGTGTGGTGAGGGGAAGGGTGGGTGGGAGTAAACCTATGCCGTGCAGAAACAATCACCTACAACTCTTACCCTCCACCCTGGGAGTGCCTTCCTTCCTTTCAGACACCTATTTCACAAAGGCTAAATAACAGGTCTAGTCACAACTGACTGCAAATATCTCCTAGCTACAGTTCCTCCCTGGCAAATTAAAGTTAAAACTAAGAAAAGTCCACCCCAAAAACAGAATCAATATTAGTTACTTGCACAGGTCCAAAAAGTAATAATTCAGTTCAGTGTAGTCTAGAAAATAACCTCCTTGATTCAAAGAAGCTGTGGCTGCTTTCTCACTCTCTCTGTCTCAGCAGCAAAGTGCCGCACAGTTCAGTGTGCGCACGTTCGAGCTGTCTCCTGCTTGAATGTGCGAGCTGGCAGTCTGCTTGTAAATCTCATTAGTGTTATGGTGGTCTATGTTGGAACTGCTTTGCAGCTCAGTATCAAAGTTGCTGCATGTGTGCTCTGACCTTTGAGATCCCTTAAACACTAGTGAAGGTTCAGGCACACATTTAGGAGAAAGAAAGTGAATTCTGTACATATGTTAAATGTTAATGTGTACTGTTACTTTAAGAATAGCCAAAGATTGTGCAGTGAGTATGTATTCTGCTTGTCACCAGGGGATCTAGTGCTACGGTGCTGGCAACAGCCAAAGGACCTGCACAAAAGATACCTCCACAATCGGATAACAGGGCAGAGAAGCAGCTATTGGACTCGGGGCCAGTTAACTTTAAAACTGTTCTATTTGTTTACAATACTTTAAATTTGGGACTTGTCATAAACTGTTTGTATGCATGCCATTTTGATAACCCATGGCTCCTGGAAAGGGGCAATGGACAATGTACTTGGCGCCTTTAGCTTTGCCAGTTGAATGTCGAGTGAACCTTATGCATATTAATTTTTTTGATGGACTGCAGAGTCAGCCAGTGAGCTGTCAGGATTTCCTCCTCAGGTTTTAAGGGAGAACACAGCTTGCGGCAGTCTTGCCTGAGGCTCTCTGAGGAAACAAAGGAGCACAGAGTGAGCCAGAAACCATTTGGAAGTTGGCCTAAGACTTCCACAGTGACTGTAAGAGACTGTCCAAAATCCTCCTGTTATTTGGTAGGCTACGGTGAGAGTGATAGTGACGAAGAGCCATTGGAAGATCTAACTCTGCAGTTTGAGAGACGCCCTCAGCCAGAGTGGAGGGTTGGACTGTGTTTTAGGGTGGCTGAAGTGTGGCCTGGGCTAAAACCAGAAACAGTTTCAGAAGTTTGAGACTGTTTTGCCATCCCAAGCCCTAGGGGGTGGGCTGGATGTTCCAGAGGCATTGAAGTCTGTGGCCTGTAGTGAGACACAGACTGGGTGATTCCTGAGCTCCAGAATCAGAATGGTCCCGGGATGGTCTGGGGAATTGGCCAGGTAGTGCCATAGCTGGGCATTACCCATTGTTTGTCCCGGGGGTTAGAAGCCTGGATTTGTGGGTTAGGTGTGTAGCCCTAGTCCCTAGAACTGGTCTGATCAGCATCTGAGAAGGAGTGGCACAGGAGGTGACAAGCTGCTAGACCTGGCCAACAGCCAGAAGGTGACAAGCTTCTAGAATCCTGTTCCAGCAAGTACAAAGCAGCCCTGGTAGTACAGCTTAAGGCCCCCAGCTCAATTGAAAAAAAATGTAAGTGCAGGCACAGCATTTTATCTGACTTGCAGTAGAGACATACCATTTCACTTTGAATTTAATCTCCCCAACCCCATGCACTTGTGTTATCAATGTGGCATGGAACAGCAGGCACCCTGTAAGTCCCTGCTGCCTTACTGGCTCAAGTGTGTTTTTTCTCCAAACTCAAACTTGTGGCAAGTTATTGCCATTATCGACTGTTACTTATTTATGGAAAAATATCCATGCACATGAAAAATGGCTTTTTTTTTTGTTTGTTTGTTTTCAACATATAGCAGACATTTATAAGCTTTAGACTCTGGCCTAGATATTCAGAGCAGTTGCACATGGCACAACTGAGTTGAACCGGCGCAACTACACACTTGCACCACAGAGCGATATTCAACCAGTGCAGCTGTGCAGCACAAGTCCCATTGCACCATGGCACAAATGTAATGTATGCAGTGCAAGTGAAAGGGGCATTCCTGTGAATATGTAGCACAATGGCATATTCAACCCCAAACCATGGCGCAAATCAGGAGCAAAACAGAAGTTGCACCATGTGGAACTGAGCCTATAAAAACAGGCTAAAATACAGATACAGCAGATGCACAACCATAGCAATAGGAGAAAGATGGATGATGCACCATTCATGATGGATGAGATAATGAGGGGTGTGAGGAGGTGGGAGGAGCAGCAATGTGGCCAAGGAAGGCCCATCAGTGGTATGCCCAACACAGATGGTACCGTGCCCAACGCATGTTAGAGGATTATAGTGATGTGGAGATCGTGGGCTGGTACCAACTGAACAGGGTCATTCTATGGCAGCTCTGTGAGCTGTGCAGTGAGGAGATGCAGGCACCCACCAGATGGAGCCATGCCTTGTCAGTGGAGACAAAGGTGGCAACTGTGTTGTGCCTGCTCACCACGGGAACCTTCCAGAGATCAATGGGTTACACCATGGGCATCACCCAGTCAACCATGTGCCACCCCTTCACACAGTTCCTCAACACTATGCTGCCACATGCTTTGGAGTTCATATGATTCCCAAGCACATAGGCTGAGTGTACAGCAAACATGCAAGACTTCCACAGGGTGGCACACATTCCAGGCATGATCAGGGCCATAGACTGCACCCACGTGGCCATACGCACACCACCTGACCCTGAGGGAGCCGCATACATGAACCGCAAGGGCTACCCCTTGGTCAACTGCCAGGTGGTGTGCAATGCCACGGGGCACATAATCAGTGTCTGTGCCACAGACCCTGGGAGTTCACATGATGCATTCATCTGGCACAGCTCAATACTGTGCCAGAGATTTGAACATGGGGACATCCCCAGGGAGCACCTGTTGGGTGAGTAGGGCACAGGCAGGGAGTGGGTACAGCATGGACATGGGAGGAAGGAGGGAAAACAGGGTGGGTGAGGCACAGGGGGCATTGGAAAGCATGGGCAAGGGGATGGCAACAACACAATGCAGTGCTAACCATGCCCTTCTCCACACAGGCCTTGGCTGCTCACCCCCTAACGGCGACCATCATCCCCCGTGGAAGAGAGCTACAATGAGGCACATACCTCCACATGCAGTATCATTGAGCATGTCTTTGGCATGCTGAAGATGCATTTCTATTGCCTGGACAGGTCAGGCATTGCCCTACAATGCAGCCTATTGAAAGCCTGTGGCCTACTCCTGGCCTGCTGCGTACTGCACAACATGCCCATTGACCATAGGATAGCTGTCCAGGTGGATGAGGGTGACAGCAGTGGGGATGATTGTGACAATGGGTTGGAGGGCAGTGGACAGCCACCCCTGGGGAGGTGGGACCCCAGGCTGGCAGCAGAGTCCAGGACGCACTGGGCCACAATAACACAGGAGCATTTCAGAGAATGCAGGTAAGTGCACCGGCATGCATACATGCATCACAAAGACCACAACACCACACACAGATCTGGACGTGCACAGTGGGATGCATGCAGGGAAAGGGGCACACAGTAAGCAAGGTGGAGGCAGTGACACACGGACACACACACACACACACACACACAGCACAGGCATGGAGACATACACACGGGTTGAGAAACATGGCATGGATCAGATGCATGACACCAGTGCACAGGCACAATTGGCGTGGAGCTGCTGTCATCACACCCATGCTACAAGGCCTAGCAGCCCAGCCAGCACACACAGGGGGGCATGCGCCACAACACACATGCATGCCACCACATGTGTTCCGCACCACCACCCACAAGTGTGCATTGGGCAGCAGCAGCGGAAAGCAGGTAAGGACAGCGCACACATCAGGGCAACTGCTCATTCCCTCGTCCATGTGGGCAGCCACACCTAGGTCAGTCAGCAGCAGCAGGCTGAGCTTTAGCCAGTGGGGGGTGTGTCTGACACACCTGAAGGGGTGGATGACAGAGAACGTGAAGGTGTTCTTGCTGGGGTGTACAGGTGACCAAACAGGCTCCCACTATGGGTGCCAGGGATGCCAACATCAGAGCCCACTGTCCACTGTGCAGGGGTCACCAGACACCGGGACCGTGGAGCTGACAGAGCACTGCGGGGGGGGGGGTCCTGTGTGCATGGCCAAGCCTAGAGGCAGCCAGTGATGCAAACTTGGCCACAATGGTACCAGTCATGCGGTCCAGTGATGCAGTCCTGGCCTCTCACAGCTGGTGGAGCCCATCAGTAAGCTGTGCATGACCCCTGTCCTGATGCTCGGCCAGCTGATGCACCTCTGCCTGTAGTGCATGCACCTGTGTGGGAAACAGTGCCTGGTTATCCACGGATGCCTACAGCAACCAGGTGTGCTCTGCCAGCTGATCAGCATCCTGTGCCTCCTGGGCAGGATGCCAGCCAGCTGGGGGTGACATGGCATGATGTCCAGTGCCTTGCTCTGGTGGAAGCTGCACAGGGGAACATACAGGGGGTACTCTTCCAACGGGCGCACCAGCGGTGGACATCGTGGTGCGCTGCCCGGTGTATTCCTCATCCTGCTGCCACTGCCCAACCATTCGCTGGGCATCACCCAGCGCTGCCGCATCTGTCACAGCACCACCACCCTCGCCAGGCACAGCAGTGGCATGACACACCACTGTGCCGGCGGGGATAGGTGGCAGCTGGCAGCCGCAGGCACAGCACTGGGCCCTGATGTTGCTCGTGCCAGTGCCTGGGGCGTCTCAGGCACCACACATCTGGCACTGTCCAGGATCAATGTTATGTCATCATTGGAGTTGAACATGGCCCCCAGCTGGGTGCCAGCGCAGAGCACTGGCAGATCGGCATCCATCAGGATCTCTGCTAGCGTGTCGTCCTACCCCAGTCCAAGGACATCCTCCATCCCAACACTGCTGCATCATGGCCGGTCCCTGCCATAAATGCCCATGGATGTGGATGGTTCCTCCTCTGAAACCATGGCTGCAGCTGCCTCCACCTGGGCCTCTCCATGGAGATGTGATGGTGCTGCAGGAAAGGAACACAGTGTCATTGTTGCTGTAGGCCCCATGCACATGTCTCTCCCGGTGTGTATTGTGCTGTTGCCACAGACCGACGGTGTGCCATGTATGGCAGCAGGCAACCCACACACATGGCATGCTGCACAGCAACTGGCACACCTGCATGTGATATCCCACACACCTCAGACACACAGGTAGTGTGCATACTCACCGTGCTGTGAGGAGCTACCACCTGTCTGAAACCCACCACTGGTCACATCCTCAACCGCTACATGGCTGATGGTGGATGCCACCAGCTCCTCGGTGGCTGACAGGGTGGGTGCAGTGGATGGGCCCCCGCCAGTCTTGTTGTGGGATGCCCGGATGGATGCCACCTTCTCCTTGATCCTGTGCTTGTCGGTCCTGACCTTTTTCTTGCACTCCTGCACAGTGCACTGATGCCTGATGTGGGTGTTGACATATGTCGCCATAGCATCTCACCCTGCCAACCTTTCCTGAGGGGTGCCCATGGCACCACTCAGCAGGGACTCCCTGTCCAGGTAGGCCTCGAACAGGGCCTGCTGTTTCTCCTTCGTAAAGTTGGGCCTGCACTTGTGGGCAGGCCCTCACTCCTCCTCTCCCTCAATCTTGAATATGAAAAAAGATTAAAAGCCGTGGACCTCTATTCTATGGAATACAGACAATTACGAGGTGATCTATGTTTAACATATAAAGCTTTTCAGGATCCTCTTCTTTTTGAAACACTAGGCTTAATAAGAAATACCTCCAGCACTATTACCAGGACACGTAATTTAAAATTAAAGGGAGATAATTATAAAACCCATAAAAGAGGCCATTGGTTCACTCAAAGGGTTGTATGTGGAATGCATTACCAAAGGAAATAGTAATGGATCTATTCAAAAAAAAATTTAGCTATCTATATGGGTGATAGAAAAACATCCTATCTAGGATAAAACTCCAACCACCATATTGATGGCGAGCTCTATAAGGGCATTTTTGCCTCCTAAGCTCGTTGTAACCTATGAACCTATGAACCTATTCTCGAACATTCTGCTACCTGTGGACAGTGACAGCACATGGGGTCAGTGTCAGCATGGGCCAGAGCAGTGCATTGTAGCAGTGCTGGTGTAGGCCTCACACTCCCAGCTAGCATCAAGATACCTAAATGGCTGCAATACCGGTCCATGCCCTGTGCTGTTCCGTGGTGCTTATAAGGTGCATCGCATGCAAATGGGCTTGTGCACAATGGTAATTATATGCTAGTGCACCCTAATGTGCCACGCATAGGCTGATGAGGTGATCTGCATACCGCGGCTGACTATCATGATTTTGCACCATGCTCAATCAATTTGCACCGGAGCATCCATGTTGCGCAAGTTTGGCGCATGCGTAATGCATATGGCTGCAGTGTGCATGTGCGCACACCGTAACATGGTCCTGTCATGTGAGCATCCCACTTGCGTGTAGTGGGGCCGGTGCACATGCACTACTACTTACACATTGCGCATGCATGCACAACATGGTGCAGCTGGCTATTGCATAGCTACATGACTTACACGATGCCACATGCCGCGCATGCCCGGGTCATGCATGACACTGTGTGGGATCACTCTCTGTGCCCTCGGGGTCATGTACATGACCCCATTCACCCACCAAGCCATGGCACAGTGCACATACATATTGCTGCACCATACACCTACACAGTGCGTGGCAATCGCACATCCACGTGCTGCATGGCTGCATAACACTGTTCCCTATTGCACATCATCCGCGTGCAGCTCCATGTGCCTGCTGTGTCGGCCATTACGCCTACAACTGATAGCACACTGGGCAGCATGGCGTGCAACGTGGGAACCAGGAGGACAGTTAACTGGACCAAAGTTGAAATTGTTAACCTGGTGGCCGTGGTCCAGCCTTTTGAGGGCCAGTTTTTGGTTGGGTATCCCTGCAGCAGGCACATGGGGATGTGTGGCAGCAGGTGGCCACAACCATGGAGCACTGCACTGGAGTGCTATGGATGATGGAACAGTGTAGGCACCATTTTGGGGACCTGCGCTGCAGGGACCCGGACAGGTTCAGATGCCTGCAGGCACGCATACAGCATGGGACAGTGCCACAGCCAGGTTAGTATGAACATGTGGCATGCCTGCACAGGGCAATGCTATGGTGGGTGTACTGATGCACAGAGTATTCTGTCACTGGGGGTTGTCTTGGTCCTGGTGGTCACTGCACGTCCTGCATGACTGCTGTATGAGTTGCTGTCATGCAGATGACAGGGCCACTGGGCAGCCAGGGTCATGTCCTGCGTCATGCAGGCTCTGTGGTGGTGGGGGGCTGTCTGTGCATGCATGTATACTCATGTCCACCTCTCTTGTGTCCTTCCACAGGGCCAGAGGATCACTGGAGAGCCAGGGTGGCCACAGCCACAGCCACAGTGCAGGGACCAACTAGGGGTGCAGTGGCAGGACTGGCAAGGGGTGCAGCGGCATAACCAGCAGGGCTGTGTTGGCCAGGTAGGTTTATGCCTGGTTAAATAAAGTGATTAATTGATTGAGCACATTTCTTTACCATGTCACTGTGGGTTACAGATGGGCAGAGGGTCCAGACAAGGTCACCCAAGCTGTGTGCTTCCACAGACATGATGGGCGCACAGTCCATTGGGTGTTCCCGGTGTTGCACGGTCTGTGCTGGCCATGTGCCACCTAGGGGGGTGTGCGCACAGCTTTCACCATGTCTGTGGCAACAGGTGCCTGCACTCTGTGCCATGTGCCCATGCCTGTGCACACATGTGCCCACTGTGTGGCACTGTCAGCATGTCTGCACCATTGTGGTGTGCTGTGTGGATGGCTGGTGTGGCCTTCCATGTGTGGGGCCCTTATCGTCCATCTGGTGGTGTGTGCCCCCCACTGTCCAATGCATGCTGAGAGTGGTCTGGGGTTTATTGGAGCATATCACTCAGTGTCTGTCCTGTCCCTTCTCTTAGGTGTTCCCAGGATGGTGACCTAGAGGAGTTCAGGCAGGTTGCTGGGAGCCATGAGGAGCCAGGTGGCACACCAGATGTATACAACATGCCTGTTGCGGAGGCTGATCTGAAAGAAGGTGGTGGTCATGAGGGTCCTGCAGCAGATGCTGGTGGAGCTCTGTGGCTGTTGTTAGCCCTTTGGCCTTATAAACAGCCCCTCTTTGGCCTAGACTTACCCTGTTGCCCAGCCGAACACCTCCGTCCCATTGTATAGCCCCTGAATCCTGTCCCCATCTTCCTGTTACCCTCCGCTGTGCCTCTACTACTTCTTGTATATAGTTCTGTTTATATTTTGAGTAAAGCATTTATTTTGCTACATCACTGTGTCTGTGTTTTCTTTGCAGCTGGCGTGTTGAGCCATGCTGCAGGTGTCAGTTCTGCTGTGCATTGCCATGTCTCTGGTGTCCCTCCATTGTCCCCTTGTGAAACTGCTCCTGTGTGCACCGGGTGTGTGCCCCTTGTCCCTGTCCTGTGCGTGGCCCTCTGTTGGCTGTCCCATGGTGGCCTGTGGCTGGCCCTGCAGCTTGTGTACTTGTCTGCCTGCCCTTCCTTTTGCCTGTCATGCTGCACATCTCCACTGTGGGCAGCAGTATGGTGCCCTTCTCCACTCTGGGTGGTGGCTTATGTGGCCATGGGTGGCCGGTGCTTCCCTTGCCCCTGGGCGACAGATCTCTGTGGTTGCTTGTTCTCCTTGTGCCATGGCCACAGCACCCTGTAGGCACGCCCGGTGGGTGCCTCTTGCATGGCTGTGCCATTGGCATGGTGGTGGTGTCAGTGTTTCAGCCTGGTGCTTGTTTCATAGTGGGTGGCCTGGGGTTCTTTGTGCACTGTCCCCTAGTCCCCTGTGTTGCCTCTGGGGTGGTGCATATGTGAACCTGGGTGTGCTGTGCTGTGCTGGTGGTATCCTGTGCCACCTGCTCCTGTGCTTCCTTGCCTGTGTGTCCTTGTTTCCTGTCGCTCTTGTGCAGCTCACTGGGTTTTGTGCTCTGGCATGCTCCTGTGCATTCCTGGTTGAGCCAGTGCATCTCTGGTTGGGCAGTGGTGCATCTTTGCCATATTCAGCCTGGTTGCGCCGGAGCATTTCAGAGAGGCGCATTTTCTGAATATGACTCCCTTTACCCCATGGCACATCTGACTTGCCTTGCATTGGACTTGCACTCACCTTTGGTGCAAGTCTGAATATCTGGGCCTCTGCGTACTGCTATAGTTCAAGTCTTGGCAGAAATGGAGGACCCTGTGTCTTGCTCCTGTCGAAACAGAATTAACAACATTGAGACCCCAGCTGGCTGGTAACCTAAAAAAAGAACACAGATATTTTTTTTTATGTGGTCTGTTTTTCCTATTACCTTTGTTAGCCACTGTACTGTCCAGTATTAGGATTTAGTCTTGAAATGCTCCTGAACTCAAGAGTTGGCTCTGCTCCGTGGGCTACCTCTAATGTACAGTATTATGTGCCTGGTGAGTATGGGGAGTTTGCTTTCAAAGTCTGACAAGGAAAACAGAGGAGAAAAACAGATCACATAAAAAAGGTCTGTATTCTTTTTTCTAAGTTACCAGCCAGCCAGGGTCTTAATGCAGTTCATTCTGTTCCGACAGAGCAGGACACAAAGTTCTTCCATTTCTGTCAAGATGTGAGCTGTAACAGTGCATGGAGTCTGAAGCTTATAAACGTCTGCTGAGAAAAACCTTTAGACCTACAAGCTGAGCAATCAATAAATAAATAAAATGCCATTTTTCATGTGCACGTATATTTTTCCATAGATAGGTAACAGTCAATGGCAATGACTCATCACCACAAGTTGGAGTTTGGAGAAAAACTGCACTAGAGCTAGTAAGGCAGCAGGAACTTCCATGCCACTTTGGTAACACAAGTGCATGGCGGGGGTACATTCAAAGTGAAATGGTATGGCTCTAGTGCAATTCAAATAAAATGCCATGCCTGCAGTTTAATTTTTTTTCAGAGTCCAGATAGATCCGTTTTTAGCAAGTGACGGTAGTCTGTCAGGAATTAACTGTATGAATACCGGCTTTCTTTCAAGATTGACAGTCTGAGCCAATGTGGGAGAACAGCTGATCTACTGACTGTAATGGGAATGCACACGCTGCCTGTGCAAATCTAAGACAGCGCAGCCACACCTCTGCCCAGCACATGAAGCCTGAGTCAGACTACTGTAACTGATGTCATTGAGACTCGGGCTTCACAGTGCTTCTCTTCATCTGATTTTTCTCTTCCACTCCCCACTTGCACAAGAGAAGTGCTTCAACAACAGCTCCCCAGTACACCACAGCACACAAAAACAGTCAAAACACAATGTTTGGGCTAATATTTTGTTATCAACTAGTTAAAACCGGCACTTGCACACACCGCATTTGGCTATCAACTAGCTCTTTAAGGTCATTTGCCTTGGCCCCTCAGAGACATGTCAGAAGTGGACAGTCCATCTTAATCTTGCCCTGGACCTGCACTCAACCTTCCCCCCATCACAGCGTACACAGTCACTAACAATGGGTTTTTAATCTATACATCTTAGTCCCAATATAATGCGACAAGGAAATAATTAAATGTTTACATATAGAAAAATGCCTTTCCTGTTACTGAATCTTTACACAAAATATTACAACAGACCAGCATCTGCCATCACACATCACACTCAAGGAGGTTAAGGGTCATGATATGCTCAGGGTCTGATTTTTTTCATCTTTTACTAAATCAAGTATGCATTTGTAGTCACAATATGAATTCAGTTCTATACATTTGACAATCACACTATACATCAAATTTTTAATCTGCAGCAGGAGGTCATAAGGTTAAGTGTTGATATATAGTGGGATTGTACATAGCTAATTTAGTAAAAGAAGAAACAAACTGGACCGTGAGCATATCATGGCCCTTAACCTCCTTGACCGTGATGGCCGATGCCAGACCATAGTAATATTTTATGTGAAGATTTAGGAATAGGTAATGCTTTTTTCTATACTTAAAATTTTGATCCCTAAAGTATAAGGCATGACAACTGAAATAAAAATTATAGACAAAATAAAGGGTAAAAACAAATGCTGCATTGTACTGGGATTAGCACATATAGTTGGGTCATGTGTGCCTGTATTTAACTGATAGATGTTTTCAAATAAACTAAATAGGATAAGGATTGCTGCTGTCATGATCATGCGCACGGTTTGGTAATCTAGCTTGAGCATATCATGACCCTTGACCTCCTGGTGGTGATGGCGGAAGATGGGTTTCAGTAAAGGTTCCGTATACTATGTGGGACCTTAGGAACAAGTAACGCTTCTTTTAATATTCAAAGACTGAAATTGTTTCTTTGCTTTTGTGGACTTGAAAGCTGAAATTATAAATAAAAAATGTTGGCTAAATAGTAAAAAAATAATGAATGTTGCATTATATTGGGACTAATACAGTATGTACAGATTACTAACCAATGGCTGCATTGAAATAATGGAGGCATGAAGAAATACCTGGTGCCTTTATGAGCCTCTTGGCCTCCCTCATGAGTAAGAATAATGACAAAGGTGTAATCAAATGCTCATTGGCCTGATTGCCACCTACTACTGCTACAGGAATGAATTAAGCAGTACAACTGTGTTTATGTGTGCATACTATTGCGCAACTTTATTTACTTTGTAATGTTTTCAATTAAATACTTTGCAGTTTTGTTTAGAGGCACTAAAACTAAAAGATTTTGGTGGGTAAGTGTGGAGACATTGATTTGGCAGGGGAAAATGAAGCTGTTGAACAACCTATTGAAGGCGATTTGAAAATTGTTAGCTCTATTTCTGTCCCAATCATTTAACTATGCCCCCCTCACAACACCTAAAATGGAGGATTACTTCATTGTCCCAGCTACATCAGTCACTCCACTTGGTTAAGGACAAGGTTCTTGCCCCATCTCAGCATTACTTTATGGGGGACAGATCATGCCAAACGAACTTGATGGCATTCCTTGAGGGGGTGACTGGGAAGATGGACAGGCACAGAGCACTGGGCATACAGTGGTAGCCACTAACATCAGTAATGAGCCTGGTGTGAGTAGGTGGTGATAGAGAGAGCGTGATGTGAGTAGCTCTCATTGCTGAGGGAGGTAAGAGCTGCTGGTGCAGTTACCAGAGACCAGCTGACAGGCTCAGCTGGTAAACAATAACGGAACTTGTGAAGTGGAAGAGAAGAGAAAGAGAGAGACAGACAGATGCGGCTGACAGGTTCAGGGAAAACAGTGCATTAACTGGTGAGATACAGACAGACACACAGCTTGTTAGCAGGGAGAAAGATACAGCATGCTAGAGATGAGTGGAGTGCAGCTATGGCCAGAGAGAAAGAAAGAGAGAGAGAGAGAGAGAGAGAGAGAAAGAGTGCTAAAAACAGCAAGAAGCTCTAAATTTTGACGAACAGCCACAGTAAATATTGAAACAACCATAGCTAGATGAGATAGAAAACATGTTGACTAATTTGTTTGTTAGGAGACAGCTGCTGGTTCACTATCAGGTTTTTCTTGGTAGCCCCGAGTTAAAATAGGGGTCAAAATGTGTTGGAAAGAGTGTAGTGATGTATTTTAATTTTGTTTTGGTAAACAGATCATCTAGGACTTTACCCATAGGTTATGGTGGGATTTACCAAAGGGTAAAGACCCTAGCCGACCAATCAAGTTACTGGATTTCTTATCCCCATTGTATAATTAGTTTTATAGCACTTTTAACCATCAATCAAACGTTTCAAGTGTAATAATCAACTCTGGGTGTGTGTCATAGCTGTAATAACCTCACTTCTTAGGTGGTTGAAGGCCCAGGTAATTTGGTTATTACAATATTACCGCACACCTGACCATAGATTATTACTTACATAACTTATTGCTAGCCATGGCTAGACATGAGTCATTCAGTTCAATGGTAGACTGTGAAAGCCATGGATGGACATGGTTGGCTATTGTGACTTTTGGACAAGGCTATCAATGTAGTCTATCTGAACTTCAGTACAGTTTTTAAAACTGTGGTGCATTACAAGATTCTGAGCTAAGTACACCAGTGCTACACACACAAGAAACACAGAGGGTAAATTCCTTACTGGCTTTGGGTAGAAAGCAGAGGGTGATGCTGATGGATGGGCACTACTCTGAGTGGAGAGGGGTACACAGTAGCGTCCCTAACAAAATGATGCCTGGAGACACTGTTTGCACAATATTTTCATAAAAAAGAAAAGCAGGGGTCCTCAGCAGGCTGTATAGATTTGCTAATGACAAATCTAGCCACGGTGGTGGGTTCACTTGTGGATGGGAATAAACTTCAGAAGGACCTAAATAAGCTGGGCTATTGGTCAGTCTCCTGGTTTCATTTATTTTATTTATTTATTTATTGTCTTGGATACAACCTTTGAGCTTGGAACTCATTTACAAAGGTTCCACGTCAGAAGACAAAAAGTAAAAGGAACAGAAAAGAAAGAATAATAATAAAAATATTTACAGAGGATGAAAGCATGGGTAATGTACATGAGAAACACACAAATTATTTACAGAGCATTCTACAATATGGCAAATATATACAATCTGTCGAGTAGGAGCATTCTATATTTACAGAGCAAGATGGATTTTTCTTTGTTACTGTAAGACAAGGTATGCATTCGGGGTGGCATTTGTCAAGAGTAGAGGTGAAGAACTGAGGGGAGGGTGAGAGTTATATGGGTGAAGGTTGGGGGGGAGTAGATAAAGCAGGAAAAGAGAGGTGATGGGGTTAAAGCACATAGTTGAAGGAGCTCAGCCAGGAAGGGGTGTGGTAGAGAGAGGGGGCCAGAGAGATGGGTGGGTAAGCGAAGGGGGCAAGCAAGGGTAGTTGTGGGAGGGGAGGTGGAGGACAGTGGAAAGAGAGGGGCTTAGGAGGTGAGCTATAGGGTAGGCAAAAAGAGGGGTGGAGAGGAAGGAGAGAAAATCAGGGGTCTATTCTGGGCAGTTGCATTCACATAGCGTAGCCAGATATTGCCTTAGTTCTTTTTTGAAAGGGCACATCTTAGGGATATTTGAAACAGCAGAGGGAAGTTCATTAAGCCAAAGGGGTCCTTCTAGGAGAAGGACCTTTGGGCAAGTGTAGTGTGGCAAAAAGGGATAGGCAGAGCATTTCTGACCTTTCTTCTGGTTTGGTCGAGCTTAGCGCAGGTGTGAGGAGTTTTTAGATGGCTGCTGGAGTCTGGCCAAAGAGAGTTTTTACCCCTAAAGAGGCAGACCTGATATTTTATCCTCCCCTGGATGTTAAGCCATGTTGTTTGTGCATAACGGTTGCAGGTGTGTATCCAGCTGCTTGCCACAAGGACACATCTGCAGGTCTTGTTTAAAGCTATCTTAACTCTTTTCAGAGCAGTGTCAGTGGCTGCAGAATATATGACTAGCTGAGCTCATAGTCAATGATGGATAGAACCAAACTGTTGGTAGCGAGAGAGGATGTTTCATCTGTCATACAGGGTCAGTGACTATAGAGCATGTCGATTCTAGTGTTGACAGTTCTGACCACATGATCTATGTTGTGCAAGTAAGAAAGAGAGCTGTTGAGGGTAATACCGAGGTACTTGAAAATATTTACCTGGTCTAAGGGATCAAGTTTGCTGTTTAATACTTAGTTGGCTGGAATTGTTTTTATTATGTGGGTTGGTGAAAAACATTTCTTTTTTTTTTTTTTGTAATTAAGTAGTAGCTTGCTCTGTTTAAACCATTCCTCAATTACTGAAAAGCTTCCCTGTAGTTTATTTTCATGCAAGTTTAGTCAGGGGTTGCTAGAGTAGATGGCCGCATCGTCTACATATAATCAAATTTTGACCGGGCAGGTACCAGGGAGTGAGTTGAGGAACAGGCTGAAAAAAAGGGGTCCCAGGATGGAGTCTTGTGGAACTCCAATGGACACATTCCAGCAAGCAGATAGGGTATTGTTTATTTTAAGCCACTGCATTCTGTGGTCTAGATAGCTCTTAAACTACCCTGTGGTTTCTAGGGATAGTCCAAGAGTGGTTAGTTTTCTAATCAGAATGCTGTGATTAATGGTGTCAAATGCTTTAGTGAGGATGATATTGCCCCCACTAATTTGGCCTGTGTCTAATGCATCATGTTAAGTAGTCCTTATATTCAAGTAGTGTGTGGTGGTACTGTGGGCCTTCCGGAATCTGTGTTGCTGGGGGCACTGGATGTTGTACTTATTTAGCTAGTCTACCAGCTTGTCAGAGACTATACATTCAAGTGCTTTGGATAGCAGGGGTAGGATGGAATTGGGTCTATAGTTAAGAGTAGACTGTACGATACCCACTTTTATGTACTGGGGTGATCACTGCCACTTTCCACCCTTTGGGGAATTGTGCTTGTCTGAGGAATAGGTTGAGTATTGTTGTAAGTGCAGGTGCCACTTCATCCAGTAAGAGGGCAAACATTGTTGAGTCCAAGGAGTCATTACTGTGTCTGGTTTTGCCAAGGGTACGCTGAAGATATTTTTTGCCTTGAGCAAGAGTGATTTGCTTAAAATAGAAAGGTGGGGTGCCTATTGAGGGCATAATTCACAACAGTTTCAGTCAGGATTCAATGTAGCTGAATGCAAGGTGATACATTTGGGGAGGAAAAACAGAGGCAGGATCCTTACACGGTGGGGGGCTCCTCCTGCTGCTGCCGTGAAGGAGGAAAAGAACACGGGGGTTGTAAAAGACAAGAGTCTGAACCATGACAAGCAGCACATACCTGCAGTCAAAAGAGCTGAAAGAATGCTAGGTTGCATCAAAAAGGGGGTATCCAACAGCTCAGGGGACATTATCTTGGGTGATTCATGACAAGGTTTGAACAACTAATTGTATAAACTCAATAAAGCAAAAGCAGAAGGAAAAACAGATACGATTCTCCAAAGAAGTGGCAAGGGCGGTGAAAGAAAAAGGGTGCATTCAAGAGGTACAAAGAAATGCAGCAGAAGGAGGACACGGAGGTATGCCATCCAAAGCAAAAGAAAGCAGGCAAGGCGGTTAAAGAAACAAAGGCAGAGACAGAAGAAACAACTGCTAGAGGGGTCATTGAATAGGAAAAGACTTTTTTCAGGTATACAAGTGAGAAAAGGAATATAAGGGGAGGGATAGTGAGGATAAGAAGGGCGAAAGGGGGATACTGTGCAGAAGCAAACTAAGAAAAATCTGACATTTTAAACAGGTACTCCTGCTCAATCTTCATAGCAGAGGGAGGGGCAGATGGCCCACCAGGGAGAAACAAGAATTGGGGTTGGGGGAGAGGGAATGTGGACACAACTCCATTTTCAGAGGAAACAGTCCTGAAAAGATTTGCAGCTCTGAAGGTGGATAAGGCTATGGAACCAGGTGGGCTACACCCCAGGATACACGAAAAGAACTGAGGGAGGTACTAGTTGCCTCACTGACAGCCTTGTTCAACAATGTGGTCTCTCTACATAAGAGTGGCAGCAGGGAGGAGGCTAGCAGCTACATAACGGGCAGTCTTATTACAGTGGTGGAGAACTTAATGAAAACCCCACTGACAGAATGACTGAGTAATTTAAATCCAATAAGCTGCAGGACCACAGACAGCACAGATAAACAGGGTGAATCTGATTGATTTCTTTGACTGGGTGACCATGGAAATAGATCAAAAGACAGAAGTGGACGTGGCATATCTGGACTTTAGTAAGACCTACAACACTGTGCCACACAGGAGGCTGATTAGAAAATTGACCAGCCTAGGGGTGGGATCCATAGTGATAAACTCTGTCAGAAACTAGTTAACAGATAGGAGACAGAGTGATGTTCAACAGCCCTTATTCTAAGGATGGGAACGTGACCAATGGGACACCACACGGCTTGGTACTGGGATTGGTCCTCTTCAATGTCTTCATAGATGACTTTGCAGAAGAACTGGAGGGGAAGGTATGCCATTTTGCAGATGACACCAAAATCTGGTGTAGGGTGTACACTCATGAGAGGGTGGAGAAAATGTGCAGGGATCAAAGGCATGGCAGCTGGGGTTCTATGCCAAAAAGTGCAAAATGATGCACCTTGGGCATAGGAACCCAGAGACCAAGCATAACGTGGGGGGGAGGTACCAACTGTCATTAGACAGGAAAGCAACCTAGGGATTATCATACCAGAGGATCTTAAGGTGGTAGGTCAGTGTGACAAGGCAGTGGGCAGTGCTAATGGGATGCTGGGGTGCATAGGGAAAGGTATCTCCATAAAGAGGAGGGACATGGTGTTGATGCTGTATTGCTCCAAGGTACACCCACACCTGGAGAACTGTGCCCAATTATGGAGACCACACCTCAGAAAGGACATAGACAGGATAGAGGCAGTCCACAGGAGGGAAACTGAAATGGAGCAGAGTTTGCATGGGAGGCCCTAAGAGGAGAGGCTGAGGAATCTCAACATGTACACCCTGGAAGAGAGGAGAGAAGAGACACGATCGAGAACTACATGTGCCACACAGAGGTAAACAGGGTGTAGATGGGGTGTAGATGGGGTGTATCTTTCAAATGAGGGAAGCACTAGAGCTGGCCCAGTGGCATTGAGGGTTTAGGCACTGGACACCACACCTTGCACAATGCCGGTGACCCGGGTTAGGGAACGACATTGGGTCATTTGGGCCAGCACGGGGGGGGGGGGCAGAGCAGGACTGAGTGCCTAATGGCAGCTCTCCTCTCCTTGGGTGGTTGTCAACCCCCCATAGTTCCGCTGCCACTGGGTGGAGAACCAGTGACAGTGCAGGAGGGAAGGGACGGTAAGTCAGGAGGGCATCTCGGAATGCAGCACATGCATGCATGTCAGGCTCTGGGGAGAGGGTGAAAAATGGGAAAAAAACACATAAAATCCCTAATGAAAAAAAAAAAATGAGGAACACACCAGGACCAGGGGCATGCAATGAAGCTGAGGGTGGAGAGTTCAAGAGAGATGTGTGGAAGTAGTTTATTTTTATTTATTTTATTTATTTATTTGATAACCGGGTAAGTACACTGATCCCAGGGACCATTTTCAGGCACGACCCGGCCATCTTGCAGTGTCAGTGGCTCAGTAGGTAGCACACTCACCTCTGAGGCCGAGAGATCAGAGGGCTGTGGGTTCAGTTCCCACATCTGGCACTTGGGTTAATATCCCAGTACTGACACTGTAGTGAGGCATGAGAGGGGTGCTGCACTTCTGAGGTGCCATCTTTCGGATGAGGTGTTAAACCGAGGTCCCATCTGCCTGGATTGGTTTTAGTTCAGGTGAATGTTAAAGATCCCATGGCACTTATCGAAAAGAGTAGAGGAATTTCCCCAGTGTCTTAGCCAAATTTCCCTCATTCACTCAAAATACTACCAACAGCTCAATCTGGTTCAAGGTCAGTTGGCATTTATCTGTATCCCCCCTCCCCCGGGTCATGCCTGAAAATAGGCAGGATTTGTCTAGTGCACTCACCTGGTCAACAAAAACTAAATAAATAAAATAAATCTAGATGGCACATATAAAACTAGTTTACAGCATCATCAGAAAAAAGAAAAGATTGGAAGTACAGAAGACTACAAAGGCATAAAACATGTTCAACAGTAATTCACTGAGAACACAGTGGTAAAGATAATACATAATAAACCTAGAGGTACAAGGGTTGTGTCAGATACATCACATAACAGTCCAGCTAGTATCAGGGGCCACAGTTACAATGTGTCTTGGATGATAGTGCATTCAAGAAGTGCCTTTTGAAATTAGTGGGTGAGTTGAGGTATGAAGCTCCTCTGGAAGGGAGTGCCAGAGTTTAGTAGTAGCATATGAGAAGGGCCTTCAGCCCATATCCATGAGTAGCTGCAGACATACAAGCAGAGGACCAGAGGAGGATCTCAATCTGCACATGTTAGTTTTCGGGGTTAGCTGGTCCGACAGCAGAGATTTATTCCCTAAGCAAAGATTTTTGAAAATGGGAGAACCTAATATCAGTTCCCTATGACCCTGGGGGGGAGTCACCCTAGAGACCTACATAAGGAGTAGTGGTGTGTGTGGAAAGGTGCTTGGATGACAAATCTGCATATATTGTTGTATGCCATGTTCAGACAGCTTAGTAGTTTTGTAGATGTGAGGGATATTAAAGGGGAGCAATATTCTAGCATAGGGAGAAGAGTACCACTCCCTACAGCAAGTCTTGCTTCTGGAGACATGAGGTACCTAAGATGCTAGCACACTCTGAGGCATTGGTTTACTTTTTTGACTACTAGGCCAATGTGGGCTGTGAATGTGAGTGAGGGGTCCAGAGTTACTCCCAGGCACTTAAAGTCATTAACTTGTTCCAGTGTAGATCCATCAGGCAACAGAATGCTGAGGAGTTCAGTTTAGTGGTAACATGTTTTGCCAGGCTTTGTTTAGAGTCAAACAGCATACATTTTCATTTTTTTGAATTTACAATTAGCCTTTGTTGAGTGAATCAGTATGTAACTGAGGAGAAGTTCATGTTACGGGTGTGAGACAGCCTAGGAGGGTTGTTATGGCTATAGTATAAGATCAGATCATCAGCATACATTATCCTATCACTGGAAGATGCTTCAGACAGCAGAGGGTTTATGAAGTTCGAGTACAGGAGGGGGGCCTAGAATTGAACCCTGGGGGATTCCAATGTGAACCACCAGTAGACTGGACAAAACACCCCTATGCGGACAAATTGGACCCTGTTACCCAAGTAATCCTGCACCCAATTTGCTGTATTGTGAGAGACACATGAGTAGATAACTCCTTTAGCAAGATCCTATGGTCCACCATATCGAATGCCTTGGATAAATCCACAAACATGGCTCCAGTGAGACTTTTCTTCACTGAAATGGTGGTAGATGCCTGGAGCAGACTACCAGCAGAAGTGGCGAAGGCTAGAACGAGGGGGCTTCGCATGCAAGGGATAAACATAGGGGAATATTAGAAATGAGGCAGAGAGTAGGGAGGGTCATTATAGCCCAGTTAGGGTCTGCAGAGGAGGAACAGACAGAGAACACTTGGGCAGAATGGATGGGCCAAGCAGTTCTTTCGTGCAGACAAATTCTGTGTTTCTAATTATGGTATTATGACAGCTTCAAGCATCACCTTGGTTCCATTACCAATTCTGATCTATAACTGTAACCCTCTTGCAAATGGGGGTTCCTAATGTGCCTTATTCCTGGTTGGTAATTGCTATAAAGCCGCCTAAATGGAGACCTGGTGAGTGCTTTTAGGGCCTCCATATTCTGTCCCTTTAAGGGCTGCCTGTTGCAGTCAGAGTTAGTTGAAATGGGAGGGGTTTGAGTGTTGCTATGCTCGACTCCCGCCCGGGCTGCAGAATAATCGCTCCGTTTCTGCCATCGCTAATTGCGCAGAGGGAGCTTCGTTAGAAGATGTGCTTGTTTGCTGACTATCTACTAAAGTAGTAATGATATTGTAGTTATTCTAACCTGCCTTCCTTTGCAGCCAGGACTGTTTTGACTGTCTCCTCCATTTTGGTCCAGAACTGCTGAGTTGGACCAATCAGTACCTCGGGACCCTACAGAGTCGGCTGACCAATAGAGGAACTGTTTGTATTTGGGAAAGGCATTATGGGCTATGGCGCTTTTTCGCACCAGTGAGAGGCAGAGGAAGTGACTGGCAGTCTCAACCAGCCAACTGGATCGGGTCGCACCCGAATGGAGAGAAGTGCTCCAAGCTGTGCAGAGGCAGATGCATTGTGGCTAGTGAGGAGTGAGGAGCTGTGTGCTTCTGCACTGCAGAGTGTTCGCGCGGGAAGCGCGTGAAGGCCTGAAGCGACCCTTGTGTGTTGTCGGCTCCAGCAGATGAAACCCATCGGCTAGCGGTCAGAGGAGGCTGTGCTCTGTACAGCTACCCACCAGGCTCGAACTGAAGGAGGACTGGAGAAAATTGCTGAATTGCGCTCAGTCCGAAGACAAGTGAAAGCTGCCGTTTGCAGTATCTCAGTGATGGTGAGTTTGTGGGAGCATTGGAAGCAGCTGCCTGGTGTGGTACCCCTCTGTTGCTGTTTACCATATAAATGTGTGACGAGGCTTGTGTAGCTCAAGTAAATCCTGCTGCCATTAAAGGACTTTTGCCTGTTGCTGTTTACCATATAAATGTGTGAGGAGGCTTGTGTAGCTCAAGTAAATCCTGCTGCCATTAAAGGACTTTTGCCTGTTGCTGTTTACCATATAAATGTGTGAGGAGGCTTGTGTAGCTCAAGTAAATCCTGCTGCCATTAAAGGACTTTTGCCTGTTGCTGTTTACCATATAAATGTGAGAGGAGGCTTGTGTAGCTCAAGTAAATCCGGCTGCCATTAAAGAACTTTGCCTGTTGCTGTTTACCATATAAATGTGTGAGGAGCTCACGTTAAATCCTGCTGCCCTTAAAGGACTTTGCCTGCTGCAGTTTGTCATATAAATGTGTGAGGAGTCTCGTGGAGCTCAAGAGTAGCCCTGCTGACGTTGAAGGACCCTATCTTGTTTGGAGGTCGTGAGTACTAATTCAGGGTAGCTCCCTGTTGAATTGCCACATTGAATCCAAATGGAATTACTGTACTGCTGACTGTTTAACTATTTTTTTTCTTTTCTCTGTGTGAAAGGGCCCCTACCCGCTGCCACGGTTTGGACTAGCCACTAGGGCTTGGGGCACATGGACAGTAATCTGGTAGGATAGGCCTGTGCACAGAGCCATAGTTAGATGAGTATAGTGATAAGCTAATCAACTTGATTCCCCCTGTCCTTGTTGTTTTCCTCCTGAATAAATCAGATTGTTTTGTACAGCTACATCCTGGCTATTGTGTACATTAATGGTGAACTGCTGCTTGGTGATTGCAACATAACTGTGCCTTGCTTTACAGGGGTCCCCGAAGGGAGCTGGATTATATTTTCCGTGGGGTAAGTGTACTGGGGAACAGAATTATTGGTACCCGTGGGAGTCACTAGTGGGCCAAAAGGGGTTGCAGTAGCCCAGGAGGGCTGTAACTGAGGTAGTCTTACTTGGCTAACCTCAACCTCTGGGTGGAGGCACCCGTCCATGGATCTGGGCCCCTTACCCTGCCTCAGAGGGGGCAGACAGGGGTAGTAGCCCTAAGGGTAGCGCCCCCTAGGGGTTACATAACCATGTCCTGGACTCTCCTGGTCCCTCTTCTGATGGGATTTCAAAGTTTTTGAATGTTCCTGGTCCTACCTGCTGCCTCCATTCTGGGAATCCCTGTTACATGATGTGATACCTTTGAACTGGCCTACCAACTCGGACTTTGTACATTGGGATTTTGTTCCCCACCTGCCTTCATCCTTCTGCCATTAATGAGCCCTATAGTGACTTTAAATTTAGTCTGGTATACTGGCAGGGTGCCCACAATGATCAGGGTGAATCAATTCCCTTTTCTTGGGCCCACAAGAATCAGTATCCCTATCTGTGCCCCAGCAGCCAGGGAATCTTGATGCCCCACCCACACACACACACACACACACACACACACACACACAGCCTGGCCCATATCAGTCAGAGCTATGCTTTTGGTGTGGCACCTTGTAGGACAGCCCTCCCTCCCACCGGGACAGCCAGCTTGCATGGCCACAAGTACCCAGCTTATCTTCTTGGAGACCCTCCCCACATTCACAGAAACAATCTCCTACCATGACTCAGCATGCTGCTTCGATCCACTTCTGTTCCATCTGCCAGTTCCTTGGGTGGCTGCCACGAATTCACAAAGGTCACCCCCTCTTCATTCACAGAGCTTGATCCTGCTTGTTTTTTTGGGAATTCTCTTCAAGTCTGAAACTCACTGGGTGGCATTCCTTAAGAGGTACCTCCTTTTATTCCCTTGCACTCTCTGGGATCCCTTTATTTGTTCCACTCCTAAGAACACTAGGTATGGTTCGAGACTCTGATCCCATGTCGAGGAACTTTATGAGCATCTAAGGTCGATGGCTGGATCCCGGGCCCAGCCATTGCTATTCCAGGGTTCACTATCACTTGGCAAGACTGATCCACCACAGGTGGAGGAGTGGCTATCTACACCAGCTCAGCCCTACATTTTTCTGTCACTCTCACAAAAGCTGAACCCAAAGCCTATGAGCTGCTTATGCTGAAATTGTCCCCTCCTTCCTCACTCCCCATCTTTGTGGCTGGTATTTATTGCTGCCCTGGCACCCCAGCCTCAACAGTCACTGACTTACCGACCTCCTAAGCCAACTAACGTCTCTTGCCCATTTGGGTAAACTTTATGTTACGGGTGACTTTAAGCACAACTGGCCAGCCCCCACTTTTAACAAAAACCCGTACCGAGATACCTGCTCTCAACCTTACCCAAACCATTCTGGAACCTACACACTCAAACCATAAGACCGGCAACCACTCCATACTTGACTGGGCTCTTACCTCCCATCCACACCGCATCATCAGCTCTGGCCTCCTTCCTGACTCCATTAGCGACCATCATTTAACCTACTTGGTCCGCAAAATCCACCGGTTAAATCCCCTCCCAAATTTATATTCCAACAGTCATATAAAACTCTGAACCGCTCCCCTCTCCTGGAACAACTAGCTCACTCTAACTGGGACCTCATCCTTAGATGCTCTAACATGGATGCTGCCCTTACGCACTTCCGGAACACATTCCTTAGTGCCTGGGATAAACATGCCCCTCTGCGCCGTGCTAGGGTCTGAGGGTCTCACCTTCCCTGGATTTTATCCAAGCTGATAGCATGCCAACAAGCCCGTGACAGGGTGTGGTGAAATTACAAATCTATGCTCCTCCCAGGTGACAACATCACCTACCGCATGCTCCAAAACAAGTGCACAAAGGCCATCTACTTAGCAAAGGCCGGATATTTTAACAACACCCTAAATGCCAATCTTGGGAGGCCTTCTAAATTCTGGAAAATCATCAACTCCCTTTTCTCCCCTCAACAACAAATCCCCCCTCTTCTCTCCCAAGGGACTCTACACTCCGACCCCCTGATGGTAGCCTCCGAGTTCAATTTCTACTTCACTACATGTGCAACGACCCTCCTGGACTCCCTTCCTTCAGTAACCCTGCCCAATCTCCAGACAGCTACTCCCCCCCACTGCCTGGCCAGAGCCCTTTCTCATTCAGACACATCTCCCCTATCAAAACCTTAGATGCCCTTCACTCCCTGAATCCCGCCAAAGGAAACTCTCCTGACGGTCTCGACAACAAACTCCTCTTCCTATCTGCCCCTGCCATAGCTACTCCTCTCACTGCCCTACTAAATCTCTCATTCACCATTGAATCACTCCCCACAGAGTGGAAACATGCCACTGTCCTACCACTACCAAAAGGAGGTGACCCTACCTCCTCTGCTAACTACCACGCCATCTCCCTCCTACTAACTCTCGCCAAACTTCAGAAACACCTCGTCCTATCTCAACTCTACCACTTTCTCTCTGAAACTAACTTCTTCACTCCATTCCAGTCCAGTTTTAGAAAAAGCCACTCCACCAACACCTCCCTACTAAGACTCATGGATTCCATCCTCTCTGCGATGGACAAAGGACAAATTACACCTGCAATTTTCATCGACCTAGCCAAAGCTTTCGATACGGTATACCACTGCCTCCTATTATGCTGCCCATCAGGTGTTGGGTTATCGGCATTGGCCACAAATTGGTTCAGAGCCTATCTACAAAATAGAACCCAATCTGCAAAAATAGCTGACTACACCTCCCTTCCCCCCACTCCCTATTACCACCGGCGTTCCCCAGGGCTCAGTCCTTGGCCCCATTCTCTTCTCCATCATACTAAATGATCTGCCAAAGGCTTGTTCTACTACCTCAATCCACATGTACACTGATGACACGGTCCTCTTTACATCCGGCTGGACCTATAAAGAAGTCACCTCTAATCTCCAGACCAACTTCAACAAAGTACAGCACTGGTTTAACTCCAACCAACTCTCCCTAAATGTCAAGAAAACAGTCTCTATGACTTTTGGCACTAGACAGAGGCTATCCAGACTTACATCTCCTCTGATCTTCCGTACCCTGAATAACACTGTCCTTGAAGACGTGCCCTCCTTTAGGTACCTGGGGGTCTGACTTGATCGCCACCTCGCCTTTTCCACACACGTAGATGCAATCCTGTCAAAACTGTGTTCGAAGCTCAGCGCCCTCTATAGAAACTGCACTAGTCTCCCGCTTCCTGTGAAATGTGAAATAGTCCTGAAAATGATTCTACCTTTCTTCGACTACTGCGATGTTGTCTACAGCTCTGCCCACAAGTCCACCCTAACCAGACTGGACCCCCTCTTCAATGCTTTCTGCTGCTTCGCCCTTGATCCCCCCTCCATACCCATCACTGCGAGCTCTTCCATTTGCTGGCCCTTCCATCCCTGAGCAACCGGCTCCTACTTCACAGTGCTAAATTTGTTTCTAATTTCTGGCTCAGTTCCCTTCCACCCTACCTCGTCTCCTCCCTATCTTTGCTACCAACCCCAGCCCATGCCCTCAAGTCTACTGACTCCAGGCTATTAGTAATTCCTCACCGTAGGACCTCTGCCAGCCAATCGGCTTTCTCTTACCTCCTTCCTAAGCTCTGGAATGACCTGCTGGCCCAAATCCGCCATTCCTCCTCCAAACACTCTCTATCCTCTGCCCTCACTAACTTCTATGTGCCCAATTGTACATGCCCCTGACCTCCCCCCCTTGCCTGATTCTCCCCTCCCGATCTCCCTCCTCACCTTACGCAGTCTGACCAGTGGCTTGTCCTTCGCCCAAATGACTGGCTTATAAATTGCCCTAAACAACCCATGCACTAACCCACTCATGGCACTTCTGCTATCCCCCTTCTTATTATCCCGACAATGTCTTCCCTAAGTCAACCCTCTCATCTTTCCCTGTGTACACTACCCAGACCTGCCACCTCTCCCTGGCCCCAAGCTCAGGCTTCCAGTTCTATCAGCCAACTTGGTGCATTATACTTCAAACTAATCTCTAGATAGTAGGCACTTATGTAAGAATGAATAGTTCTAGATGTGTAATCAAGTATGTTATGTCTTTGTGGCACATGTATGTAGTGTTTCCTCATGTAGCAAGTTTGTAAAGCCACTCTTAACTATGTAACAATTGTTTGAAATGCTGGACTCCAATGTTCAACCTATTGATTGTTTTATGTATACCCTCCTCCCTTGTACCCCGCCCCGGTCACACCGTGTGACGAGCAACTTGTTGCTCAGTGTGCCACTCCGGGTGAAACATTTTCAATAAATAAACAATAAATAAACCCGGCTGCATCAGGACTTCAGATTTACCATGCAACTCCCTCACTGAGTGAGGTGCCTTGACCTCGTGCCACCCCCTGATGCTGAGGATGGCAAGGCACTCCCATACATATGCAGAAGCCCACAATAGGAAGAGTGCACCCTGCCTCATTTAATAAACTAGTCACCTGGCAAACCACACTGTGTGGCCCACCCATCAGGAGCATATCAGTGCCCCTACTACACCCAGCTGTCAAGCAGGCATGCCTACAAAGCCTTCTCTGCACAGCACCATGGCACAGGACACCAGCACAGGTCCCTTGCCAATGCCCCAAGGAAGCCTTACTGTGAAGGCACCTAGGAAACAATGCCCTCTCCTTGTGACAGGGTGGAACAGGACCCTGTCCCAGTTGTTATGGAAAGAATTTGAATGCAGGGATATGTTTTATTCTCCCCTTTCCTGTCTGTTGTCTGTCCAGTTGCGCAACCACATTTTTCTGTGAGACCTAGGATTTGATCACCCCGACAGTCTCACAATTCTTTGCCTCTTACTGTCTCTCACTTTTCCCTTGCTGTCTGTCTTTTCCTCCCTTGCATATCTGCTGATATAAAATTATATGCAAACATTATGTGGAAATGTAATTGATATTGGGATCTCTTTGTTTATTTATTAAATTTATTTATTTATTAAATTTTGGTGACCAGGTAGGCCCACTGGGCCCCGAAGGTTCCTTTTTCAGGGGTGACCCGGGATAACAATACTAGTTATGATACAGAACAAGGACAAAAAAAATAACTTTTGTATACATTGTCTGTTACATTATGAGGAGGCTACAAGAAACAGTGGATACAGGCATGGTTATCATCATGACACAGTTTAAATAGGTACTACTTTACATATTGTTTATTCAGGAGGTAGCGTATGACCCCAGGTGAACAGAAAGTTTGAGATGGGTAGTAGGTAGGCTCCACTAAGAGAAGGTGTGTTGGAGAGGAGGGGAGTACCTTAAGAGCCTTATGTACCGTGGCATGCACTTGAGGTCAGCATATGGGACTTGAGCCTGGTGCAGAAGTTCATGAGTGAGGAGGAGTCCTGGACAGGGGGAGGGAGCTTGTTCCATTGGCAGGGTGCTTGGGAGGAAAAGGATCTACCACCAGCGTTTGTCCTTACCTTAGGGACTTCTAATAGTGTTCTTTCTGAAGTCCTTAAGTTTCTTGGGTTGTGCTTGATGGTTATGGTCCTGGCTATACTAGGCGGAGCATGGGGTTTGAGAAGCTTGTAGGTCTGGGCAAGCAAAGGGTATTGGAGGTGAGCGACCAATGTGGGCCAACGGAGTTGGGCCAGAGTGTCGCAGTGGTGACGTCACGGGTGGTCTTGGGTAGCGAAGCAAGCTATTTTATTATATAGGGTTTGCATCCTGGTTGTCTCTTGCTTTGCCATGCCCTGTATTATTGGGGCCGCAAAGGTCAGGGTAGGAAGCAGGACACTTGTAACAATGGAGAGCCTAGCCTCAGGGATGAGCTGGTTCCTGAGTCGGTACAAGGTGCCGAGTTTGCAATGTAGGGTCCTAGTGACCTGGTCCATGTGTTCCTTGTATGTGATACTCTGATCCAGCGTTAGGCCTAAGTATTTAAGGGAGGGAACTACAATAATGGCTTTGCCAGAGAGTGTAGTTAAATGGAGGGATTAGGACCTGTCAAGTCCAAGGGATCTTGGCCCAAAGAGCATTGCCTTGGTCTTGTCAGCATTGAGTACCATTCTATTCTCACATAGCCAAGTCTCTAGGGATGCGAGATCCTTTTGGAGGAGAGAGCCTAGTGCAGCCACATCACACATGGGTCGGAAGATGTCAGTATCATCAGCATACTGAACAACCGAGCTCTCTCTGCAGTAGGTGCTTAGGTCATTGATAAATAGGGAAAATAGGAGGGGGCCAAGTATTGACCCCTGAGGTACACCCTGTTTTAGGGGTAGCGGGTCAGACATGACCCCTTTCCATGTGACCCTCTGAGCCTGGCCTGATAAGTAACTCCCAAACCACTTAAGGGCATGAGTGTCTAGGCCAACATTTTGCAACTTCTGTAACAGCAAGTTGTGGTCGACAAGGTCGAATGCCTTGGCTAAGTCTATAAAGACTGCACCAGTGGGTATCCCTTTGTCCATTGCCCTGAACACTTCATCCGAGAAGTTAATAAGGACAGTATCAGTACCATAGTTTGTTCTGAATCCATGTTGGGAGGGGGCAAGGAGCTGATGTGCTTCCAAGTAGTCTCTGAGTTGGTTGTAGATTACCCTTTCTTGCACCTTGGCGAGTGTGCAGTGGAGGGAGATTGGCCTATAGTTGTTTAGTTTTTCCCTGAGTCCCCCTTTGTGGATAGGGACAACATTGGTGTGTTTCCACTGGTCAGGAACTGCTCCTTCCCTCAGTGATCTGTTGAGGAGCATGGTTATGGGCCAGGATAAGGAGGTAGCTCCTGCCTTGAGAAGCCGAGGGTTGATCCCGTCGGATCCCCCTGATCCTTTGAGTTTCATGTTCCTTAGGAGGGTTAAGACTTCAGTGCTTTTAGCCAGTCTCAGGTGAAAAGAGGGTCATTCCATGTGAGGTGATTCAGCTGAGCTTGGGGGCAAAGTCAGGGGAGACTGGCATGTCTTATAGGCCTCGAGATCTGAGAAGTGCCTGTTTAGGGCAGCCGATATTTGAGAAGAGTCAGTTGTGACCTGACCATTGATCTCCATGGGGCAGGATTCAGGCGTTTTGCTGCCCTTGATCAGATTGTTAACATGATTCCAGAATTGCTTAGGGTTGCCTAGGCTAGTTTTCTGGAGGTGTGTGATATACTCTCTCTTAGCAAGTTTTATGGTTCTCTTGTCTTTGTTTCTTAGGGCTTTATATTCCACAAGATCTGCCAGTGAGGAGGAGAGCCTAAACTTTTTCCAGGCTTTTTCCTGAGTAGCCATTAGGGCCTTGAGGGAAGGAGAGATCCACTTGTAGCAGCTGCCTTTTGCCCTCAGTCTCTTCATAGGAGCGAAGAGGTTGGCAGCTGTGGTTAGTTCATCCTGGAAATATTGCAAGGCCTTGGTAAGAGTTGGGAGGAGATTTATGGGGTTCCAGTCCCAGCTACTTAGGTAGCTATTGAATTGTAATTCTGAGAATTTGGAGAAGTCTCGGGCGGAGAGAATTCTTGGCTGGACCTTGGGAGGTCTGTTTTTCCACATACAGAAGATCAGGGAATGGTCACTCAAGGAGTCTGCCATTGTGCTCACACACTGTATATTAGTGGGGTTAGACACCAGAGCCCAGTCCAGGGTGGTGTGGTTCCCAGTTTTGTAATTCAGTCTGGTTGGTTCAGAGATGACCTGCGTCAGACCTACTTCTTGGGTCAGGGACATCGAGGCCTGACCGGGGGTCCTGGGCCCAGTTTATGTTGAAGTCACCCAAGATAAGCTGCTCCATAGCTACCTTGCTAGCGAGTGCATTTGTGATGGCTTCGAGGGATTGGAGGGCTGATTTTGGTGGGTGGTAGACACAACCAATTGTTAGTTGTTTGGCATGTCCTAGGGTTATGCGGATGTGTATACTTTCTCGCTCAACAGGAAGATTTGTCTGCAGGGTTAGAGGTGACACAGAGAGGTCATCCTTTGTATAGATTAGAACCCCATCCCCTTTTTTTGGATTCACTGTCTTTGCAGTAGCTATTGTAGCCTAGGACTTGTATCTCGTGATCCAGGCTGTGGGCTTTTAACCAGGTTTCCGAGATGGCTAGGACATCTGGTTTGTAGAGGTCCAGCCAGGCTTGGACTTCATGTATTTTTTGTCTAAGACTACATATGTTCATGTGTGCTATCTTCAGATCCTTGGTAGATGCCCAGTGAGGGTCCTGGGGGATGCTACCAAGGTATTGGGGGTATGTGGGCCAGGGTTGGGTTGGATATCTCCTGACAGGAGTAGTAGCCCAACTAGTAACCTGAACAGTTTAGTGCAGGGTATAGAGATGAGGTGCCTTTGACGTGTCCTGCTCATATAGTAAAGCTGGTCATAGCATACACCATTTTTTTTACCATCTCATGCTCCGTTAAGAGAGTAGTCATACTCAAGATAGGGTTGCTGCTATGAAAATCATGTGGGGGGACATTGTGCAGATTGCTCACTGGTTTGGGGTGGCATGGGTCAATGAGCCTGTCCACCCAGAGGAGGGTCAGTGAGTAGATTATGGCAAGGAGTACACCCCTGTTAGGGGGAGGGACACCTTGGTTTTGAGCACACCAAGGTGCAAGGGAGGAAGCATATGCTTTGTAAGGCATAATTAGATGATCTCTGCGCAGAATCAGTTGGAGTAGGGTGCTCTGAGTCTATCTGACTTAGGTCTGTGGGGGGGGCGGAAAACGCTGGGGGGCTTAGGGTTTTCTGCTGCAGAGCAGTCCCAGGGTTATGGTTTAAAGTTTGGCAGTTGTTAGGATGTTGCCTGACTGTGTAATAAAATGTAGGGAAACCTTAAACTACTACAACACCGTATAGAACCACCAAGTATAATTACTCTAAGGCAGGCAGTCCCTGGTTTAAGATTAAAGATTAGCAGTTGTTTAGATATTATATAACTGTAATATAAAATGTGGAGAAAAACGTTAGACTACTACAACACTGTATTGAAGCACCTAGTATTGTCTGACTGAATAATAAAGTGTGGAGAAACATCTTAAACTACTGCAGCACTGTATAGAAGCACCTAGTATTATTACTCTAAGGCAGTCAGCACATTATTCCTGTATGGTGTGTGACAGATAAGAGAGAGACAAGAGCAAGTGCGGCATCCTTAGAGAGAGAGAGAGAGAGTAATTCATTCAGTCACAATTTTACAGAGAGATTAGTAGCTAATGCAGCATCATTACAGTGAGAGAGCTTGAATTAACCACAGTAATACAGAGAGTTAGGGACTGGGAGTGTATAGAAATCAGCTGGCATACGGAATATATCTAATTAGTATTGTATGGCAGGCGATCCCCCACTTGCACTGTGTGGATTGGCTAAGGTGTCCCTGTGGGCGTGGCATTCCCGTATTTAATGGGAGGAGGGAACAGGGTGGGTGGGAGAAAACAAAAAGGCAAGTTCCGTGGTCATCCCCTGCTTTGGTGCAGGGGAGGTGTGGGCTTGGGGTAGCATGGGTGGTCCACACACTTCTGGGCCTGGATGAGGGATGGGGGACCCTCTTGCTGTGAGGTCTCCCTCGCTTCCCCAGCAATTGAATGCACAGAGTCCTGGCTAGTGACCCACGGGGGCTCCAACAGGCCTTTTTGAGTAGCCTGGGTTGGAGCGTCACCGTGGTCAGGTAGCCAATCAGGCGATCTAGAAGTTGATTTGAAGTTGGCGCCTTAACTCGCTCCCTGTTATCTGCGGAGTCGGCGTTCTCGGGAGACCTTGGCACTGTGCCATGAGGAGAGGAATCCAGCTCATGGGAGAAACGTAAGCCAAGTGTCTGAGGCAGAGTTCGGAATTAGTCCAGCAGAGAAAAGTCTGTTGAAACAAAAAGGCAAGTTCAGCAGTCGTCCCCTGCTCCGGTGCATGGGAGGTGTGGGCTTGGGGTAGCGTGGGCAGTCCGCACGCTTCTGGGCCTGGATGTGGGGAGGGGGGCCCTCTTGCAACGAGGTCTCCCTCGCTTCCCCAGCAATTGAATGCACAAAGTCCTGGCTAGTAAGTGTTAATTTTTGAAATGTATATAATGGTGGTTTGAGATTATTGCAAAAAGCTATTGGAAACTTGGGTTACCTGAGTACAAATTTTTAAGCCTTTTGCAGAAGAGCTGTGGAAAAGGGGCCTCAGCTCAGGCACACTGTGTTCCTGCCTTGCACCTGCCTGAAACATACTGTACATGAACAGGATGCTTGTTAAGAATGGGGGTTGGAAGGACTTATAAGAGAACTGAGCTGCAATTGCATATTAGAGAAAAGGGACACAGAGATTGAAGGCAATCTCTAATGGATGTTCTCTATTTTATTTTGGCTTTGTACAATGTTATACTGAACAAGTTTATTTTTTTATGTTACTGCTAGTTTTAATAAATATTGTTGTTGAATTCTACAACTGTTTCTGGTTTTCCTATGCTTCCTGACCTGTGTCTTGACAACAGATGGTATCAGCCTAAGTGAGATTTACACCATGCATACCCTAAGACAGGAGCTTTGTTTGTGGGTACTGGACCTAATACCAGGGAAGCACAGAGAAAGGTATGGATTTTGCAGCAGCAAGTCCAGGAGTGGTTACCAGGAGAATGGTAACCAAACTAGCAGAGACAGAAGTCCAAGCTGAGATTGTACAGCCAACACAAGTAATGGAAAAAGAACAGGCAGCAACAGAACCTAAAAGCCCGATGGACTTTTTCAAATGGTGGGCTATACAACAAAAAGAGACTGAGAAGCAGAGAGAGAAAAAGAGATTCAATGTTTAGAAGCACAGAGGAGAGAAGAGATGCAGCAACAGGAGCAGTGATGGCTGGATGCCTTGCAAGCTATCAAAGGCACAGATCCAGACAAGCAACAAAACACAAGCAACTTAACAGCCATTAAAACTTACAAAGTTGTGTCCCTCGGATGATATCGAGGCATACCTGACAACTTTTGAAAGAGTTGCCACAGCCTGCCAGTGGCCAAAGCAGCAATGGACAATCAGACTGGTACCCTACCTGACAGGGAAAGTCCAACTTGCCTACAGCAATATGGACACTGCACAGTCAGAAAACTATGACCTGGTGAAAAGCAAAATCCTGAAAAGGTATGACATCTTTGAAGAGACCTACTAAGGCAGAGATTTTGATCTCTGAGGTACGACTTGGTCGACAATCCTCGAGAAGCCTTTACCCAACTTAGAGAACTCCTGACATCCAGAGAGCAAAACAGTCCCACGGATCATCGACACATTTGCCATGGAGCAATTAATCAACATCCTGCCTACAGGTGTGCAGCTCTGGGTAAAAGACCAGAGAGTGGGGAAAAGGCTGTTTCTTTGGCCGAGGATTATCCAATGGCCAGACAAACACCACAGCAGTGAGGTAACAGCCAAGTAAGACACTCTTTTTCCCATTTAAACTCCAAGCCTGATAAGAACTCTGATGGGGGTAACAAATCTGTGTCCAAAGATGTAATTTGCCATAACTTTAATAAGTCAGGCCATATGGCAAGAAACTGCCATAGTAAGGAGAGTGGCACTGGAGCAGATTTGTCCTTGGCAAATTGGGAGAAGTACTTAACAGATGTGAAGGTGGGAGATAAGACTGTAAAGGGACTCATTGATTCGGGAAGCAGAAAGACGCTAACACATGTTGAATTGCTGGGAAAACACTGTGCAAAAGAACCAGGTACTGGTGTCATCTGCATCCACGGGGACACGCGATACTATCCCACCACCTAAGTGGCTCTGACCATTAAGGGTGTGTCACAATTAATGAAAGTGGGGGTAGTACCTAAGTTACCTATACTTGTGATTGTTGAAAATGACTTTCTAGGATTTTCTGAGTTAATCAAAGAAGGAGAAAATCCTGATGTTTCAGCAGCTGTGGTGACAAGAGCTCAGGCAAAGAAAATTTCAGATGGTGGGGGACACTTTTCCTTTCAGTGATTTTGATTTGGACTTGTTTGAGCTCAGCTCCAAGATCCAGAAATCCAGGAAAGAAAGATGATGTCTTAAGAAACTGTGCCAGCAAATGACTGATAGACATGAAGGGTTAAAATATGAAAATGTTGAAACTAAGCTGAGAACTGACTGTGATTTTCTTTCAGAGCAAGCTAATGATGTTTCTCTCTAGGGTTATTTTAAGCAGCTTGAGGTGAAACCAAAGCAGGGTGGACCAATGTTTAAAAAAATTTAATTTGTTACTGTACAGAGTTTGGGTTAAACCTCAGAAACAGGGACAGACAGAACGACTGGTTATACTACAGAAGATAAAACAGAGTTGTTACAGATAGCGCATGATAGTCCTATGGCTGGTCACTCAGGGAGGAATCACACCCTTGCCAGATTGCTGTATAGATTTTGCTGGCCTGGAATTCATGAAGATGTTGCTACCTATTGTAATTCCTGTGGTGAATGTCGGAACATAGCCCCAGTCACTAGAAAAGATAGGGTGCCCCTGGTGCCACTACCCTTGATAGATGTGCCTTTTGAGAGAATTGCAATGGATGTGGTTGGTCTTTTAGACAAAAGCAAAAAGGGTAATAGATTTATCCTGGTAGTGTGTTACCATGCTACCTGATACCCAGAAGCAGTTCCAATGCATACTGTCACAGCTTCAAAAGTGTCAGCAGAGCTTGCAAAAATTTTCAGCAGAATGGTAATACTGAAAGAAATTATTACTGATCAGCTTAGTAATTTTGGTTCTGCATTGCTTAAGGAGTTGTACAGACTATTAGGTATCACTGCCATAAGAACCTCTCCCATCACCCTCTTGTTGAGCGTTTTAACCAAACCCTAAAATGTATGTTGAAAAGGTTTGTAAAAGGGGAAGGGAAAGATTGGGACCAATACTTGTCTTATGTACTTTTTGCTTACAGAGAAGTGCCACAGGCATCAACAGGGTTTTCACCATATGAAATGTTGTATGATAAGCAGCCAAGAGGGCCACTGGATGTGATAAAAGAAACATGGGATGATAACTCCACTCAGAAACAATCCATAACTTCTTATATGTGTGCCCTAAGAAAGAAGCTGGCAAAATACAGTAGGTTGAAATTGCCCATAGTAATCAGGAAGAGGCCCCAAACCAGCAGAAGGTTTATCATGACCATGAGGTAAAGGAAAAAGTTTTCGAGCCAGGTGAAAAGGTTTTGCTACTGCTACCCACAACAGAAAATAAACTGTTAATGAAGTAGCAAGGGCCTTATAGAGTGCTTAGATGTATTGGCACCATTTACCATGAGATTGAGACCCCTAACTGGAAAAATACTAAGATATACCATGCTAACCTCCTCAAGAATTGAGCTGAAAAATGCCAAAAGCTGCTTTGCTAGTTTTACCAGAAACTGATACAGAAGATATTGATGTAGCTTATGACAGACTGGGAACAAACTGTAAATACTGATGCTGTAAAGGTGAATGTTTCCTTAACCTCAAAACAAACTGCAGACATTCATAATGTGCTAAAGACATTTAACAGTACTTTTACTACAGTACCAGGCCAAGCAAAAGGGGTTGAGCACTGAATAGTGAATGAGAATGCTCGTCCTATTAGACAAAAGACATACAGGTTGGCAGAGCAGTTAAGAGCTGATGTGGTTAAGGAAATGCAAAAAAATGAAAGAATCGGGTATCATGGAGGAGTTGAGGAGAGCTTGGTCATCTCCAGTGGTAATTGAAATAAAAAAGAAGGTGGTGTAAGAATCTGCCTTGATTTTAGGAAACTTAATCAAGTTATCCTATGCCCAGAATAGATGATCTGGTGACAGACTGTGGAGTGCAAAGTATTTCAGTACCCTCAATCTCACCAAGGGTTATTGACAAATACCTTTAGCTAAAGAATCCAGAGATAAAACTGCATTTGCTACTCCTATTGGATTCTATCAGTTCACCACCATGCCATTTGGTTTACATGGTGCACCACCTACATTCCAGCAGTACATGGATGTAATTTTATCACCTCATACTGGTTATTGTGCTGCTTACCTGGATGATGTCATGGTGTACAGTCCAGACTGGAAAAGCCACCTGGAATACCAGCGAGTAGTTATCCAAGCTATCAGAAATGCAGATCTGACTATTAATCTTACCAAATGTGCACTGGGCATGCAGGAAACCAAATATTTGGGTTATGTGTTGGGAAATGGAGACGTTAAGCCAGGAATTTCTAAAATAGAAGCTGTAGCTAACAGCCCTGTCCCTAAAACAAAGAAACAAGTCACGTCATTTTTAAGGCTGGCTTGTTATTATCGGAAATTTGTTCCCAGCTTTGCTGAGTTAGCTACTCTCCTCACTGAACTCACAAAAAAATGGTACCCAAATAATGTGAAATGGACCTCAGAGTGTGATGAAGCTTTTCAGACCATTAAGGCTGCATTATGTTCAGCCCCTGCTTTAAGAAGCCCAGACTTGGAGAAACCATTTTTATTACAAACAGATGCATCAGAGGTAGGCCTAGGTGCAGTCTTGATTCAAAATATAGATGGGATGGAACATCCTATTCTGTACATAAGTAGGAAGTTGCATGACAGAGAGAAAAGGTACTCCATCATTGAAAAGGAATGTTTAGCAACAAAGTGGACTGTGGAGTCCCTTAAGTTTTATTTACTAGGAACTGACTTTGTACTTAAAACAAATCACAATCCTCTCTGTTTGCTTAAACAGATGAAATAATAAAAATTCCAGAATCTGAAGGTGGTTCCTGGCACTACAGCCATTTAAATTCAAAGTGATACATAAACCTGGTAAAGAGAATAGCAATGCTGATTTTCTATCAAGATATGGATCAGAAATTGAGGGTTCTGAAGGTTGAAAAACAAATATATGAGTTTAAACTTTACTGTTTGCTGTACTGTTATAGAAAAAAGTATAGTGTATATGTGCTTAATTTCTGAAAGTCAGAGGCTAATATTAGTAGACAACAGAAAGTTTTGGAAACCTATTTAAACAAACAGGTTCCCTCTCAAGGAGCGTGGTGTATATAATAGTGTGGAATAGGACCCTCTCCCAGTTGTTATGGAAAGAGTTTGAATGCAGGGATATGTTCTATTCTCCTCTTTCCTGTCTCTTGTCTGTCCAGTTGCACAACCTAATTTTTCTGTGAGACCTAGGATTTGATCACCCTGACAGTCTCACAATTCTTTGCCTCTCACTGTCTCTCAGTTTTCCCTTGCCATCTGTCTTTTCCTTCCTTGCATGTCTGCTGATATAAAAACATATGCAAATCATTATGTGAAAATGTAACTGATATTGGGATCCCTTTGTTTAGAAAATATATAGTGTTAATTTTTGAAATATATATAATGGTAGTTTGAGATGATTGCAGAAAGCTATTGGAAACTTGAGGTTACCTGAGTGAAAATTTTAAGCCTTTTGCAGAAGAGCTGTGGAAAAGGGGCCTCGGCTCAGGCACACTGTGTACCTGCCTTGCACCTGCCAGAAACATACAAGAACAGGATGCTTGTTAAGAATAGGGGTTGGAAGGACTTATAAGAGAGCTGAGCTGCAATTGCTTGAGAGAGAAAAGGGACATAGAGATTGAAGGAAAATTCTAATGGAGGTTCTCTATTTTATTTTGCCTTTGTAAATAGTTTTAGAAAATGGGCTAAGAAATTCAAAGAATCTAATTGCCTACCAGGGATACATTAACTAACAGTGAGCGCCCTGTTAGTAAAAAGTACCAGCCTGTAGTGCTCCCTTACCCAGTGAAATACATTCCAGTGTCCAGCCTGCTGCCTAATTGGCTAAAAGTACCCTGTTAAAATTTGAAATCTCTGCCATTTTTCTGTCTTGCTTAGCAAGACATTAATCACCCCATCTGTCACACAGCACTCGTTTTTTGATTTACGTGCCTTTTATTTCTTTCCATTCTTTATACTCACAGCAGCTTATCACCTTTCTCCCACCCTGCCAGTCTTCTTACTTTCAAATTATTTCCCTTGTGGTCCTACGCAATTATTTTCCTCCCTCTTGCACTCCTGTGGCTCAGACCTCCACACTCGCTGCACGACCACCCACAACCCAGCACATTCACAACAGTCCATCATTTAAAACAAAAAGGAACATAAAAAAGTGGTTCACTTGCTTCTGGTGCATATCTAGTAAAGGAGAAAGAAACCATTTCTCCACAGGCATTTCTCCTAGCGGCAACGATCTGTTTCCCTGAATCTCCCATTACCTTCTTCACATGCTCACTCCCTGAACTTCTGCTCACTTCATCGCCTGCCAATACATCTCAGACCCAGGATTCATAGCCAAAAACAAAACCCTCAATGAAATAAAAAAGTAAAAGTGTGTGTGTGTGGGGTAACTATGACATCCTGCTCAAAAGACAGTAGAGGGGGAAAAAAACAGGCAGAATGACTACTTTATTAAAAAAAAAAAAGAATCACAAGAGTTGTATCATTAAACTTAAAAAGATATATTTTTTGTAAATAGATGTGATACAGTCCCCATTTCCTAAGAGCAATAATACCCTCCAGGGTGGGCAGTATGGGTAATACGAGACCTTCCAGGGGTATAAGACCCGCCACCTGTGGTGTTAGGTCTCATTACACCCCCCGGGTGGTCTGGTATTGCCCAATACCGCCCACCCAGTCAGGTATTATTGCTTGCCTATTGAACAAGTTTATTTTTTTATGTTACTGCTAGTGTAAATAAATATTTTTGGTGAATTCTACAACTGCTCCTGGGTTTTCCTATGCTTCCTGACCTGTGCCTCAATGACACTCCCCGACCACACCTGGGCTTTCTAGCCCATCCCTTTACTCCAGTCCACCTTCCCTGAAAGTACCCAACCTCTCTCTTGGGGCAGGGGGAGCACTTTTTATAGTATTTATGAGCCTTGCATTCCCACTATCTCCTAAAGAGCCATGAACAGACACCATTCCCTACATTGGACACGTTAGTAACAATCTTGCCTCTAATGTAGGGAGGGAGTTGTTAAAACTATTAACAACACATGCTGGTTTGTACTTGTGTGTGACAAGAGAACTCATCATTGCACTCTACAGTAAATGTGGACTTCTATCTCCAGATAAAAGACGGAAGCTCAGATGAGCCACTTTCAGTATCATAAAAAGTCCCTTTTTGACCTGACAGGTAGCACAGCATAATGCTTCTATTTGCTACTCCTGTGACCCAGATTTGGGAGTGGACACAGGTCATGGGGGGCCAGCAAGAGGATGAAGATTGGAGTGTCCCCATGGACAGTACTCCTATTTCAGGTTGTGGGATTACAGTATGTCCTTTATTGTTCGTCTTCCACTAGGCAGAAGCTGGGTGGTAATGCAGCAGTGGCACTTAATGGTAGAGGGGCTGCCAACAGTTACTGATAGAATGCTTGTGAGCCAACAGGTGTGTGCATCATTGCAGCCCAGCAACTCCACTAGGGTAGAAAATAAAGTGGACCCCCAACCAGCAGGATGATATCCAGCCCCCTGCAGGCCCCACACTGCCAATGAAGTACCCATTTCCTCATCAAATCCTGACCCTGTCTGGGAAGTTGCACTCTCCGTGGACAGAAGGCCAGTGAATGTACCTAAGAAAAGGCAAGTGCCCCTTGGGGGTGGGGTGAGGGGGGCAGAGCAGCAGCCAGTGGATAAACAAAGGAAAAGACACTTTTCATTCTCAAAGCAAATGCAAAGTGTTGGATGTGAAGCCTTTCAGCAACACCCTTTTCTTCTGTATACATGAAACTGTTTTATTTATCTAACCAAAGGTACCCTGTTTTGCCCAGCTTCTATTTTTTCACATCAACTCAGCCTTCCTTACCTCCAACTTCATGATGCTTTGGTCTCCAGCACCACCTTCCTACAGTTCAGAACTGCACTATTTAGAACTGTGAGCAGCTGCTGTTCTTCAGAGTTAGTTTGATGTTACAGAAGCTCAATCAATGTTCACAGAATACAATTAAATACAATTACCTTTGCAGCTCCATGTGTTGTCCTGTATCTACAGCAGTTGCACTTCCTGTCCACCTCGACATGTGTTACTATCTATTCAAATTAGGTTATTAATATTCAAAAACTGCTGCAGCATGGATGGAGATACTTGCCAGTAATCCCTTAAAGGGGAAGGACAAAATATCCTGATTTGACTTCTCTCTGAGGCAGAGCCTTATATTTTCTGTCAACAAGGATGGATATCCAGCACTGAGGAGATGGTACAAGTCAGCAGGTTCCTTCCAGTTCTGTCAGCTGTCTTGAGACTGAATATAAATTATTTGTTTTCATCAGAGTAAAACATAAGACTTAGGACTGTATATGAATCTCTATGAAGTACAGAAAGCACTAATGTGATTGCACCTGGTGACCCCCCCCCCCAAGTGTAAGGCTCACCCCCGGGGCTCACCTTTAGGGTCTCTGAAGCCCATCTTGTTGCCAGCCACTAGACTGCCTTTTCAAGAGCTAACACAGGTCTCCGAGGACCTGCTGGCAGCGCAAGCCAGAATGGAGGGAGGAAGAACATGTACAGTAGTTTGGCTCTGATTGCCCCATGGCTAAATGCAGCTCTGATACCACACAGCCAACTGCCACCAACAGACTGAGTGTGATACCACATTTTAGGCTCAGTACTGCGCCCTGCCTGATCACACACTCCTTCTGACCATACCAGAATGCAGCACGGACCTTGCACACCACAAGAGTGGCCAGAAATACTTAGGGCAGCAGCTGTTTATTAAAAAATAAAGATTATGGGGCCAGTGTCCTTGGAAAGTGGGTGGAGGGGGGCACCCACAATACAGAGAATAATGACCCTCCCCCCAGCATGCAGAGCAAACTGAGTCTCACACCTCAGAGGATCAATGATGTCATAACAAGCACCAGTAGCGGCTCTAGCCACAAATGGTTACCAGGGCACAGCTGGGGCACAACAGATGGCAGCCAGGGCACTGATATATTGTTATTATGGGGGCAGCTCTGCACCATATGGGGCACCAACTGGGGCACAGCATTTTTTTACCGGGGCACGTGCCCTGGCTGGCCCTGGTGTAGAGCCACCACTGACAAGCACAACAACAAAGCTTATGTGTTCTATGATGGCACCAACCCTCCAAAATATGAGAAACAGTTTGTTCTGCACTTTGGGGGTGTGGGGGGGGGTTAATACAACACAAGCCTGTTTTTTTTTTTAACTAAAAAAAATCTTGAGGATTTTCTGGCTTCCTCAAAACAGCTGATCAGCTGATATTTTATCTAGATGGGATTGCACTGGTCTGTTTTCAATTTCAGTCTCTGCTGAGGTACAGAAGGGAAGTATGTTTCAGAAAAAAGGGAGCTCAAGAATAATGGACATGCTATGAAGCTTGATGGGGATAGATTCTGGAGAGATGTGAGAAAGTGTGTCTTCACAGCAGAAGTGGTGGATGCTTGGAACAGCCTTCTACCAGAGGTGGTGGAGGCAAAGACAGTAGTGGGGTTCAAGAACATATGGGATAGGCATAAGGGTATCTCAGTGGAAAGGAAGGGGGGAGAAAGAGCCAGAAACTGATTAGGGTCTGCGGTGATAATGTAGGTAGAGAAAAAATGGGCAGAGTGCAGGTTGGGCCAAGCAGTCTTTATCTGCCGTCAAATTCTATTTTTCTATGCTTCTATGTTTTAAACTTTCTAATGTTTAGAACAACTTTTAATAACAACCAGAAAAACAGGTTCAAAGTGTATTATAACCATATTTAAGAATCATGGACATGGCAACCAAGGTTAAAAGGTGGCAGCCAGCCAATCAGGCTGCTGAGCCTAATCCAGGTGCTCCAAGGGTTACATAGATGCTGAAGGTCTTCCTTGATTCACCCAGGTAGAGTAGATAATCCAACGCTGAGAAACAGCAATACAGATCCTCCTCAGAGGCTAACAGGAGAAGCTGGCCACTGGCTTTTTCACTGAGGAGCTTCCTAACACAACCTCGGTCTGGGGAATGTGGAGAGGAGCAGACTACTCATTCACTGGTTGAGTCAGTTACAGTTTCAGTTTGCAGAATCAGAGGAGGAAAGCAGACTCCCCATCTCCAAGCATGAGAGACAAACTTCACTTAGTCCGGGGAGAGAAGGGTGCATATACAGCTGCAAAGTAGGAGGCATTTCCACTGCAACTACTCTGGCACTGCCATTCAGGTAACTTTTACAGTACTCTTAGGCTTTCTTCATTAGAAGTCATCTTGTATACTAGCCACCCAGATAGGTTCATCCCCAGTTGAGCACTGCTTGCCACTCACCATTACTGTGTCCATTGGTAGAAAAAGAAACAACTACCTTTTTGTAAAGAAAGTGGCTGAACTAGGAGGGGACCTTGATGTGCCACCAGGCCAGAGGGGTTGGGGACACAATTGCAGTCTTGGCAGAGTAGGGCAGGAGAGAGAGGCATAGAAGAGAGAGTATGAAAGACTGCTTCAACAGTGAACGTAGAAAGTTGTGAGGAATGAGGACCCCGTCGGCAGAGTCTGAGTCTCATCCACCATCTTGACAAGTCATGTTGCCAACACAGTTTGTCCTTGCAGTGCAGCAGAAAATGATAGTGACTAATGTCTTTCTAGTTTGTGGATTGTGAGTACTTCAGATTTCAGGCTCTGATAGGTCTTTCTTTACTTTTGCTAGAAAGGGGGATGCTGGGAAGCCACTCTTGAGTACTGTTCACTAATGAGCACATCAAATTATGTTTAAATACTGATAAGCCCTAACTCATACTGCTAGTCAATGTACTTCACAGCTAGGTACCAGCTATACAGAGAGGAGAACTCTCTCACATAAGGCCCGGTGGAGGGGGGGAGTCAGGTACATTCGCAAAAGGGAGAATATTTGTCATTGTACCACCCCCTTCCTGGTCTGGGGTTACTGCTGGCACAGTTAGTTTCAAGGAGGGGAGTGAACACCAAACAACCCATCTTGACCTCCCAGATATGCAGTGACCTACCAGGTGGCAGATGTCTTCAGGCCTGAAAATCACTTATGGTTGGCAGAACAACACTTATTGGTAAGTAACTGAATGCTCACAACAGATATTAAGTATCATCAAGAGGGTACTGGTATTTCAGCCTGTTAGTCTCAATTCCATAGTGTGTAAACTTATGGAGATAATACTGAAGGAGAGGCTGGTGTTGTTTATCTAGGGAAATGACCTCCAGGATGGGTGGCAGCATGGGTTCATCTCAGGGAGGTTTTGTCAGACCAATCTAATAGAATATGACTACTGAGTAACAAGAGAGCTGGATATGGGTCATGCTGTAGATGTCCTGTACTTGAACTTCAGCAAGGCCTTCGATTCAGTGCTTCATGGGATGCTGGGGAGGAAGCTGACTGCTGTGGGGGTGGGGACAAAGCTGACGAACTGGATAAGGAACTGGCTGCAGGGGAGGCTGCAATGGGTGGTAGTCGGGGGGCGCTCTCAACACCTAGACTGTTGATGAACGGTATGCCGCAGGGCTCGGTGCTGGGCCTGGTGCTATTTGGGCTCTTTATCTCAGATATTGCACAGGGAGTTGGGAGCAGGGATAGTCTGTTCACAGATGATACCAAAATGGGGGCAGTGGTTGATGAAGGAGATAAATGGAAATAACTACAAGGGGACCTAACCAAACTGGAGGCATGGTCAGAGAAGTGGCAGCTGGGATTCAATGCGAAAAAGTGCAAGGTTATGCACTTTGGGGCAAAGAACCCAAGGAGGGACTACTGGATGGGAGGGGTGAGACTGGGGATCACTGAGGAAGAAAAGAACCTAGGGGTGTTGGTAACAGAGAGCATGAACAACTCTGCTGAATGCAGGAAATCAGCAGCTAAGGTGAACAGGATGCTGGGCTGTATCGCAAGGAGTTTCTCATCCAGGCATAGGGAGGTGATCCTGCCTCTCTACAGATCTTTGGCAAGGCCACACTTGGAGTATTGGGTGCAGTACTGGTGGCCGTATCTGAAGAAGGATATTAATTTACTGGAAGGTGTGTAACAGAGGGCAACAAAATGTTAAACGGGATGGAGGGCAAGGCCTAGGAGGACACGCTGAATGAGCTGAATATGTACACACTGGAAGAGAGGAGGGATAGGGCGGATATAACTGAAACATTCGAGTATTTGAGGGAGCTAAACAAAGCTAGCACTGAAGGGGTGTTTAAACCCAGGAAGGGTAGGGACATGAGGGGGCACAGACTAGATTGGAGGGCGGAAGATTTAGGAGGGAGATGAGGAGGCACTACTTCATGGAGAGGGTGATGTCTAAATGGAACACTATACCGGAGGAGGTGGTATCATGTATGACAGTAGGAAGTTTTAAGAGGGTGTGGGACAGAGCACGAGGGAGGGTCTGGGTAGAGGGGGCTGAGACTGTCTTGGGAATGACAGATGGGGAGAGGGTTGGGGTAGCTGCAATCTAGGGGGCTAGCTGCACATTCGGGCAGACATTGACAGATGGGGTGGTCTGTTTCTGCTGGCAGACTTCGTACGTTCATATTTCACTCATGAGCATATTATTACACCACTACACAAGCACTAGCTCAGGTCACATGCTTATGTTCCAATTCAAATCCTATCATGTTCATTCATTTCTTTCATGTTCATTCCCCATGTTGGGAAAAATGTAGGCACTACTGGGGTCAAGGTCCCATCAGGTTCTAATGCTTAAGTTACACCTTGAACTGCTGGCTACCTATACGTTAAAGTAACTTTTGGCCAGAGTAAACAGTTACCTTTTAAAAAGGCACAGGGTCCTCTCTCAACCCCAGACGCATAGTCTCACTATCCGAGATATGCTCTCTTGCAGAAAATGTTCATGCTTACATATTCAAGTGAATGCATCTTTTTGTTATCTTTCAATGTACACAGATCATTTTAAGCTACAGGCTGGCGCTACCCAAAAGCTCTGGGCTTAGGAGAATTGTGCCATAGGGTACAGCTTCTCAAGGATAGCACACATGCCTCCCGGCATGGGTTCCTGCAAGGATCTGTAAATCTGTGCTCCTTCTCAACCCTGCTCTGGCTTGGATCTGTATACTTTTTAAACTTAATGCAGATCACCTTTAGACAGTCACAACTGACACTTAATTTTTCTTTTTAGGACAGCGCACCAGATGCCATTGACTTCAGTCACTCAACCCTGTCACTGTTACATGCTAGCTTTAATGCCACCAGTGTTATTGCAGGTCCTTTGATATTCAACTTTTAAGTTACTCATTTTCCTTGGAGTCTCGACTCTCATAACCTTATTATGGCTGGGCTGTTTCTCAGGAACAGGCTGCACTGCAGGGGCTTCACTCATTTTGGGCAGCTGTGCAGAATGGCAATTGCCACGATACCTAGGCATTCTCTGGAAAGTTACTCCAGAAGAACAATCAGTGACTAAAAGGAGAGGCTCTCTCTTCTTATCCCTGGTCCAACTGAAAGAACAATTATGCGTTCTTTACCATACCTCCTGTAAGAGAACATAATACAATGTGCTAGCCATTTGAACAAGCATTGCTTAGACATGGGGTGCCTCCTTCCCAGGGGCGAATTAAGCAAAAAGCTGAGAGGACTTTCTGCTGTCTTTTGTGCCATCAATATAGTACCTTTGTATGTATTCTATGCATGTCCAAAGTATGGAACAGTGCCTCACCCTGGTTGGTATGTTCAGGATAATATACAGGAAGATGTATCATTTGATTCAGTGTAAATTCTGATACCACCTTTGGGAGAAACTTAGCATTCATATGCAAATAGATATGTCTTTGTGAAAAATCAAACAAGAAGGCTCACACATTAAAGCCCAAAGTTTGGAAATCCTCCTAGCAGAGGTCATCACAAGCAAAAAAAAAATTTCATGACAGGAAACATAAGCCACAACTCACAGCAGGCTCAAAAGAAGACAACATCAATTTTTCAAGAATGAAATTCATGTCCCAAGCTGGGACTGGATTATGAATAGGAAGTTCCATATGACGAATACAAGTCTAATTGGGCAACTGTATGCCCATCAGTAGTGGCATAGAAAGCTGATATAGTGACCAAATACACCTTCATAGAGTGATACTGCAGGCCAGAGTCATACAGGGAAAGCACGTATTCCAACACAGTATTCACAGGACATCTAAATGGGTCCTTAGTCCAGAAAGCAGACCACAAAGTGAAGTGCTTCCATTTCAGAGAATAAGTATGTCTGGTAGAAGGCCTCCAAGCCACAAGAAGAACATTGGCTACCTTAGGGGATGCCCCAAAACATGCAATGGCTATGTTTTCAGGAGCTTTGTATGCAGGTATATGGACTTCAGGTCCAGATGGACCAGAGGTCTATTGCCCTGTGACAACAGACAACGACACAGAGGTAGAGGGACAGGAGGCTCCACTGCCAGATGTTGAAGGAGTGCGAACCATATCTGGCAAGGCCAGAATGGAGTAATGAGTATGCAGCAGAACTCTCCACCTGCAGTTTAAGCAAAACCATCTGTATTAAAGGAAGAGGGGAAAGGCATGTAGAAATTTCCCTTTCCAGGAGAGGGACAGCACGTCTCACCAAAAAACTCCAGGCCCTAGAGCAACCAAGCTGAAACAGGGCAGTTTTGTATTGTGTGGGGTTGGAAAAAGCTCCAGCTCTGAAGAACCCCATCTTGTGAAGAGGTTGTTTGCTATGGATGACAGCAGTTCCATTTAATGAACCACTGACTGGGACCTGCTCAACCTGTCTGCCAAGACATTTTGGAGATCTGGGAGAAACACGGAAAACAGCTGAAGGCCATGAGATAGAATCCAATACCATAATCTCATTGTTTCCCTGCATAGGGAATAGGAGTGAGTGCCCCCTTGTTTGTTGATGTAATGCATCATGTAGAAACTGTCCATCTGTATTAGCAGTGGACCAGGGCAGAGATTATTCTGAAAGGCCTGGAGGCTATACAGGGCAGCACCCATTTTCAGAGCAGCTCGGCCTCCAGCTTGGTCCATGACACCTGTGTCTGGTAAGGGCTGAGATGAGCACCCCAGCTGCAGCCTGAGGCATCTGCAGTGAGGATCTGTACAGGAGCTGGTACAAGGAATGGAATGCCCTTTAATAGGTTTACTTGAGCCATCCATTGTAACAATGCTCTACGAAGAGGACACATGATGAGAACCATTTGGTCTAGCTCGTCTGTCATCTGATCCCACTGGACCCTGAATGTACACTGAGTTATTCTCATATGAAGATATGCCAGTTTCAGTCACTATGGCTACAGCCATGAGGGCCAGGAGGGAGACCACTGTTCATGCAGAGACATAATGGCTCATGTATACCAAGTGTGCCTGAGTAACTAAAGGGTCTGCCATGTCCTGTGGCAGGAAAGCACTTCTCTCCTCTGTGTCCAAGGCCACCCCATGCACAATAGTCTTTGGCATGGAGTTAACACAGACTTTGGCATGGTTACTGTGACCACCCAAGTCATCAAACAACTGATGTGTCTGAGACATGGTATGTAGCAGATTTTCCCTTGAACTAACCTGCAGGAGCCAGTTGTCTGGAGATGGGAAAACACAAGCCTTCCTTGCGAAGGGCTGTTGCAGCTACTGCCAAGAATTTGGTAAAGATCTGTGGCACAGAAGACAAGCTAAAGGTCAATACCTTGACCTGAACTTCTTCCTTCAGAAAGGACAAATGGCCCGGAGGATAAAAGGAAGGAGGTGGAGGATCATCTGGAGGGATTTGTAACAGATCCAGAGCATTTCCCCTGCAATTATCTCCAGAACCCACTCGTCCGTAGTGATTGCCCCGCATTGTTTCTGATGCAAGGAGATCCTACCCCCTACACTCACCACTGGAAGTAATAGCTGAGGAGGGGGGAGAGATGGGAGACAGTCAGGCAGAACTGGGAGTGGCAGTGCCACTGAAACAGATTTCTTTGGGTGCTTTTGCATGAGTACCAGGGGAAGGGATCTGGTAGGGGACCACCACCTCTACCATGGCCTTGCTGATGGTAGACACAACTACCTCTGGCAGCAGGCTGATGAATGGAGACCCTACCATGACCTTTATCAGGAGAGAAATACAGAGACTTCCCAGACCTTAGAGTCATTTTAGAAGTTTGAAGACCACATAGGGCTTCTTAACATCATAGCCAAACAATTTTGACCCTTTAAAGGGAGCATTCTAAACTGCCTGCTGCATATCAGTGGCAAAGCCAGCAACTCTGAACCAAGAATATCTTCTCAAGCAAATGCCAGAAGCTGCAGCTCTGGCAGAAGCATCAGGGACATTATAAACTGAGCAAGGCAAATGTTTGCCAACTTTAGCACCAGCTGATAATGTTTTAAGCAAATCACTCTTGGCAGAGCCATCAGGTAAAACTTGGGTGGCAGTTCAAGCAGCTTTCCACAAGCTGTTCTGATTTTTGATAACGTGGGCCTGGTAGTTTGTAGTCATAAAGCCCAGTGTTGCAGCAGCATAAGTAAGCTTGTGCATCATGCCCAGCCTTCTAAATTCCTTATCAGGAAGCAAAGTACTCATATGTTAAGGAGTTCTACACCTATTATGAGCAGTTATAATGATCACAGAGGCAGCTTCAGGCTGGCTAGCATAATAAGGCTTGGCAGATGGTGCAGGATACTGCTTCTCAGCCTTTCTAGGGGCTGCAGGCAGTGAGTTTGGCCTATAAAATGCAGAAAAAGTAGCATCCTCTAATGCAGGATATATAGGTAGAATGATAATGGAGGGGGAACAGGCACCTCAAAAAATTCTATGAGATTCCATTTAGTGGAATCTTCCTCTTTCACTTCAAAGCCCATAGCAGACTGCATTTCCTGCATCATGGCTTGAAGGGTCCTCTGGAGGAGATTTTGGGGTATAAATCACCAAGTCCTCACTAAAGGACAAGAGAGCTGAACTAGAGTGAGGGTAACCCTCCGGAAATTGTTCTCCCTCATATTCCTTCTCTAAATCTGCCTATTAGTCCATGGTGTTAGGATTATATTCCATTTTGTCATTGTCAGCACGAGTGATGATGGGAGCCACAGAATCGAATGGTGATGCCAGTGGTGGCTGAAAGGGAGGAATCTGTGGCATGCTACTGGAATCCATCAATAGGAACAGAGCACCAGAAGACCCCATTAGCAGAATAGCTGCCTAGAAAGGCAACCCTGGCAGAATACCTCAAACATTTCAGAGAATGATGCCAGCACAGCCTGGGAGTTGACAGTGCACTGAATAGGGGCTGTGACTACCTGCATCAACGGCCTTGGACTGACAATTGAGTAATGCTGTTCATAGTAGGTACAGCAGCACTTAAGCCAAGCCCTGACCTTGGTGTCTCAATGATGGTTAGGGGGCTGTAGTTGCCACCACTGGAGTGGGCGTTGATGCGGATGTACCTTTTTTCAATCATGATCGAGACCTCATCAGCGAAGTAGACTTGTCATGTTCTCTGTGTCTCTGCTTCTTATGACTGGACAATGAGGAGGCCCAAGATGGTGACCATTCCTTGTCCTTATCCTTAGACTTCTACAGCTGCTTCTTGGCCAACTGTGAGGGAGAAGCAGATTTTGAGCCCTTTTCCTTCTCCATGGCTGTCAATGCCTTTAACACAAGGACATTTTCTAGAACTTTCTTAGTGTCACCTCATAGCCTGGTTGAAGCTCTGGCAAATTACACAAGCTCTCACACTGTGATACAAGCCCAGACAGCACACACAAACCATGTGTGTGTCTTCTTAGTGAATGTTATATCCGCACTTACAATATCAAAACAAAGGCTCTTCCAACTTTGGCGGCAATAACAAATGACAACGGATTAGTTAATGGTGTTTCTGTCAGCAAATCCAATGAGGATGACCAAAGCAGGAGAAAAAACTGAGGAGTAATGGGGACAACCATGTCATATATGCATAGATGCTGCACGTCACTGTAGGTGGTACCTGGCTAGCAAAAAGTTTCCTAGTGGTCCTGACACTGACAGCTTATAGTTTCAAAGGTGTGGCCTAATGGAGGAGATATGCTCGACGAAGATCTGCAGCTTCTTGGGCTGGTCAGACCCAAATAGCTGGCTTCACCGCCAGGACCCACAGTCAGGGGCCTCTGACCCGGAGCCCTTAAAGGTATAGCAAGTGCTCATAATATAGCCCAGGCCTACAGGAAGCAGGGCTCCCTGGGGTAAACACCCCCCTTTTTAAACACTGGCATCCTTGGCAGTGCTTCAGACTTTATAAACTACCCCTACACACCAGCACTCCAGTGTACCAGGATGGTGCCTTCCCAGTCCATCAGACCACAAAGAAGGAACACAGCTACAAAAACACCACATCGTAGTGCAGAAGTACTCATAATTCAAAAGAAATTGGGATCCCTAACAACTGTGGGGAACACTGGCCCAGGAGCTCCTGATGGTCCAGTGTTTTTCATGTTTGCTTGTTTGCATTAGCAAAGCAAACTTCTTGGGCCATTGGGGTGGAGTAGTGGCCAGGGAGGTGTGTGCTGTAGCAGTCAATGCAGCTGAGCCTGCAGGAGGTGTGAGACTGAACACCCAATGCTGACAAGGCTCATGATGCTGCTTCATCATTTGATGTGTGAAAACTTCTCACATACAAACTGATGAATCCACACATAACATAGTGCGGCTGCATCTATTATGAACATCCTCAGCCAGCATATCCCATCTCCCACCTGATCCACCTTTTCAAAAGCACCAGTGGCAGGTGGTCAATCCAGATGTCAGTATCCCCCTCCCACCAGACCCAGATTTTCAGTAACACTTGCTGTGGGTGCTCAATCCTACCACTGGTATCCACCCTCTCACCTGACCTAGTTTTACATAGGCCCAGCAGTGGCTACTCAACTCCACTGCCAGTATCTCCCCCACCCTCATGATCCAGCTATCACCCCCCTAACTTACTCTGAAACCTGGGTGCTCATCCCCAGTGACGGCTAACCCCCCCCCCACAGAATGCAACACCAGGTTGCCCACCCCTAGTACTGCCAAACGTACTGGCACTGGGGTGCCCAGTCTCTAGAGTCAGTCCCTGAAATAAAGAAAACCATCTCTTTTTTCTTACAACCTAAAAAAAAATAAAGAAAATGATCCAGCAATGTGTTCTCCCCTCACCCACCCCCTTCTGGTTAATGTGGTTTTTTTAATGCATCTTGAACTTTTATATGTAACCTATCATTTTTTTTAACATTTTTGCTCCAAATTTTCAACATGGCTTTTTTTACCCCACCTCATGAGCAAAGAAAGTGTGACATTTCAAATCCCCTCCAAAACATGTTTGCACAGTTGCTCAGTGAAATCACCTTTCAGACCTAATTTAAAAAATTCCACTTATCTGGATCATAAAGTAAGGTCATAAAAAAACTATGTTGAAAATATGAGGTCAAAATGTTAAAAAAAAAACAACAATAAAGTCATGAAATCATTAAAATTTTTAAATGGTACTGATAACTGTTATTTTTGCAGACTCTGACCCCATGTTTTCAAAATAGCTCTTTTGTTACCCCATCTCATATACATGGTGCTGCTGCACTGAATATATGTTGGGAGAGGGGAGTACTAACAGACACTAAGCAAGAAAGGGGTCTAGGGGTTATATCTGAGGACCTAATGATGGCAGGGCAGTGTTACAAAGCAATGGGTAAGGCTAATGGAATGCTAGGTTGCATAGGGAGGGGTTATCTCCAGCAGGAGAAAGGAGATATTTCTTTTCTATTATATCTCTTGCTGGTGTGACCACACCTGGAGTAGTGTTCAGTTTTGGAGACTGCACCTCAGAAATGACATAGACAGAGTAGAGGCGGTCCAGAGGAGCACAACTAAAATGGTGCATGGTTTGCATGAGAAGCTTTATGAAGAAAGATTGTGGGATTTTGACATGTATACCCTAGAAAAAAGGAGAGAAGGGATATAGAATAAGTCAGGGTGTAGTAGGTGGGTCAAGTGGGAGAGGGGATATAGAAACATAGAAACAAGGACAATGATGGAAGAAAAAAATATTGGTCCATCCAGTTTACCCATTAACCCAAACTAACCTGGGATCTATTATCCACACAGGGCTCTAACCCACACTATCCATCCCCATACTCTCTACCCTACTGCTATCATCCTGAGCAACCATTAAACCCTTCACTCTGCCCCAGCCCTGTTTGAGACCATTGATAGTTTTGGTACCCACTACATCAGCTGGCAGATTGTGCCATGGTTCCACCACCCTTTCTGCAAAATAGAACTTTCTCGCTTCCCTATTAACCCCCCATCAGTTTCCATTTATGCCCCCATATTCTTGACCTACTACTTATGCTAAGTAGTTCCTCACAGCTAACTTTGTTCACTCCTTTCAGGAACTTGAAGGTCTCAGTCATATTTCCCCTCTCTCTTCTGGCCCCCAGTACCATGAGCCAATCCTTGTTAGATCTGCCCTGATGGCTTTGAATCATTTTGGTCACTCTGCATTGCACAGTTTCCAATCTGTCTTTTTCTTTTCTTAGTAGAGGACTTCAGAACTTGGCACAGTAATCCAGGTGGGGCTTCACTACATGGTAGCTGAATGAATGGGTGATCAGGAGGAAGAGACCTGACAACAGTTGATGTCAGTAAGTCCTATGTGAGGGGCGAGGCATGGGAGCCTGTTCTTTGGGCTGTTAGGGCCATCAGGATACTATCAGAGGGCAGCAGGCATGGCCAGACCAACTAATCAATTAAATTTACCACCACTGTTATAGTCTGACATTGCTTCAATAATGATGTCCCACAAGGGCACTGAAAGACACGTGCTGGCCCACAGGGAAATGCTCGCCCTGTCTGGGAGAGTGTCACTACACAAATAGTCTTGGGAGTACCATGGATCCAGGGACCCCAAAAAGGAGGTTGGGGATTGTAACAGAGCCAGTGAATCTTTAGCAGTAGTGTCCCTTAGGTTGAATGTGGTAACCTGGTGGAACATCATGGGAGCTAGTTCTGGGTAGATAGACCCTGGGTGTCACAAGCCCACTCCTGTGGGGTGGGATTCTCTGCATCACTGCAAATCCCTCTTGTGACAGGGGGTCAGGAATACCTCTCCTCTGTCCTTTTAGTATGCTCACTGTTTCACAACTGAACATACACCAGATGATCCAAAGGCTCCCTCTCTCCATGTGAGGGATTCAAATACAGTCTCGAGTCTGTGTTCCTGGGAGAGAACCCTCTCGGCCATTGCACAATGAACCAGAAAAGTCATAGGCATGTATATGTCTTAATAAATGCAGTAAATAATTTAAAAACAAATAATTTTAGACATTGGTTACATGATTTGGAAAATAAAAATGAAAGTATACAAAAAAAAACTAAACTTTGAAAATTCCAGTTTGAAAATTTCTACCTCAAGTCCTTAGTTGCTGAATTTGAAGTACAAAATGTCCTTAGAAATGGTAGCTGAAAATCTTAGTACTTTTTGGTCCAGGAGAGTTCTTGAAAAGAAATGTCTCTGCTCCCTCAGCAGACAGAGTCCCAAATGCAAACAGTTCCTTGAATTGGCAACAGGCAAGAAGGCAGCAAGGAAACAGAGGAGGGCTAAAAAGGCTCTGATAACCTTCTGCACCTTTGTTTTAAGGGTTTCCAAAAGGGCAGGCCCCGTAGATACTGGCTTGCCCTGTGGTTGGCTAGCATTCCATCTCCATTGCTATGCAACCAACAAGGGATTACTATTTTATTAAAAGAATGTTCATTTCTGGCAGGGAACAAAGGACTTAGAGGCAAACCAGTTTCAGCCTGAATTCCAGGGGCAGATTCCAACCTCCCCCAAAATTAATGTAATTAAGCTACACTTAATACTGCTATTTACTCAAAATTTTCATCCATTTAGTTATAACTAGATTAAGTCAGGGTAGACTTATCAGGACAAAAGGAATCCAGACAAAATGACACCATTAGATGTCCTGGCCTTTCACAAGCAAACTGGGCTACCTAGCCTCCTAGCTATGCTTAATTAGCCCTTTTGTTTTCTTTTAAATGGTTTAATCAAATGCTCAGTCCGTGGATAAGCAGCCAACAGTTTCTCTGCTCAGTAACAATATTTTATTTATTTATTGAATTTTGTTGACCCGGCAAGCCCACTGGGCCTAGAAGTCCCCTTTTTCAGGGGTGACCGGGGGGAGGGGGGCGGGATACAGATGGGAAGCAACTGAAATTGAACCAGATTAAGCTGTTGGTGGTATTTTTAGTGAATGGGAGAAATTTGGCCAGGACACCGGGGAAATTCCCCTACTCTTTTTCGATAAGCGCCATGGGATCTTTAACATCCACCTGAACTACCACCAATCCAGGCAGATGGGACCGCAGTTTAATGTCTCATCCAAAAGACGTCATCCAATATACTCACATCATTTTTGGGCCCATGGCTTTCTTTGTACCCATGATCCCTTGCAAGTTACACAGGACTACCATGGGTGTCTCTGAAGCATTTCTCACATAAAATAACATGAAATATGATTAGAACAATAAGGTATGGCTTTATCCTGCCACACTGGCAAGATTGGTAGAGGTGCAGATCTGGACCCTAGTGAAACTGAGATAGGGTACAGCATGATGCAGTGAGTACTGTGCTTAATTAACTAAAGTGAAGATTGAAATGGTAAGAGAATGCCCTGAAGGTAGTGTATAACCTGGCAATGTAATAAATATACCCAGCTTGATCCTTGTGGATTCTTGGAGAGGGAAGGAGGTCCAATTGGTCCCAGCCAGGGACTCCCTCTTACCCCACTTCACCACCACCACCGCAGAGCAGGAGATCGGCAGCAGCTATCAGCTGCAGATTTAAGGTCAAGGGTCTTTTGGCAGCAGCAAATGACTGCAGCAAGGAGGAGATTTCCACAGCAGCTTTTGGCCACAATATGGAACAAACAGGAGCAAGCAGTGGCCAATCAGGGACAAGATTACAGCAAGGGCATCAGTTTCAAAAGTGAACCAGCTGCTCCACAGCTTTAAAAAGTGCAACAAGCACTTGCTCAGGAGAGTGGATTCTTGGAAAAATTTCTTCCCCACCTTCCCCCACCACCGCGACTTCAAATGCCTCAGGTTATTTTTGTGATTGGGCCGTCAAGCGAGAGGTGTGGCTCTAGGTGGAGCCAGAGAAAATCTGAACTTAATTAAGCAGAACTGTGTCATAGAATACATGTCCTATGCTGAATCAGGGGATATCTGTACTAAGATAAGAGCAGAATGGTCATGGCAAGATGTTACAGTTCTATAGGGAATGAGCTTAATTGCGTTTAAGATTTTAGTAGGAGACAAGCAAAATTTGAGAATCTGTTAAGGTTCTATTGCGGATGTGCTAAATTGTGTATAAGATTTTAGTATTGGACAAGCAAAACTGAGAACTATTTAAGCCTCTGTGCCACAACCACAAGTTTTTCTTTTTGCTGAGTTGTCAGCAGGGAACGAACTAAAGTGGGTAAGGGGGTCTCAGTAGGGAATTTCCTAAAATTGTGAAAGGGGATTCAGTAGGGAACAAGCTGAACTGTGAAGGTTTAAGCTGTTGTGTCCAACATCACAAGTATCTGTTTCTGTAAAAATTCAGTAGGGGTCAAACTAAATTGAGAAAAGAGTTAAGCTATAGGACCCAGTAAGGGCACATTATAGAAGTTTTTCATTAGTGGCATCTGACCCCTGTAACTGATACACAGCTGGACCAGGATGGAGGGATTCTTAAGCAGTAAATAGACCCCCGTGGATATTTTTGATTACATAGTAAGATGTGGAGTGGCCAGGAAGGTAGAAGGATGGGGGAAGGGGTGGATGGAGAGGCCAGGAAAGTAAAATGAAAGGGGGAGGGAGTGGGTGGAGTGGGCACAAAGGTAGAGAAGGGGTTGGGGGCTGGTGGAAAAAACATGGAGGCAGGGTGGGAAATGGACATATCAGGATAGTGAGTTGTAGTGGATGTGGAGCAGTTGTGCATATGGACACATTCTGGAGAGTAGAATATGCCCTATATGTGTGAAGGTGTTTCACCTGGAAAGGGAGATTTGGGAGTTAAGGAGGGAGGTGTATCACTTAATCAAGGGAGTGGGGTATAGGAGAAGACAAGGCAGTGGTCTGACAGCTCAGGGTGACATTTTTGAGAGCTCCGATGTGAGGAGGGAAAGTGAGGTAACTGGGGTAGATAATAGACCAGTCAATGTACAACACAGAAGTGATCAGGAAGAGGGTAGAAAGAGGAGTGAGGAGGGTCTTGCTGCTGATGGTGTTGTTGAGGGGGTGGGTCAAACAAGGATTGGCAGGAAGTGGTTATGAGGAAAGCGGGGGGAAGGAGATATGGAGTTAAGGTTGCTGGGAATGTCAGCCTTAGTAGGGCAAGAGGGGAAAAAGACAATGGAGCTGCAGGAGGTGTTGTAGTGAAAAACAGGTATACACCTCTACAAAATAGAACGACACAGGATCATGTGGCGACAATGGAAACTTATGTTGCAGGGGGCGGGGCAGGAGACAGAGGGGAAGTTAGGTCGGAGGATAAGTAGGGCCTTGAAAAAATAGCTGAGGATGGAAGGGCTGGGATTGGGAATAATGAGGAGTTAGGAGCAAGGTTGAGCACAGATCCAAGGGAATTAGTAAGGGGCAGAAAGGAAATTGGAAGGTCTGGATTTGCAGATCATACTCCAGGAGGGGGAATTGCCCAGGTGGTGGTGGGGTTAAACAAGGAGAGCATACAAGGAAGAGAGAGAGGCGAAGTTGTCATGCAGGGAGAATGCAGTGGGTAAAAGTAGACAAGACATGAAAAAGGGGAAAAGAGGATCCTGGTATTGGGGGACTCCATCCTTAGAGGAATCGGATGGGGGGGACAAATGAGGGCAAAGGGAGCTCTAAAAGGGTGGAATGTACGTTGGGGATGACTGTGTTCAGGATAGAGTACCTTGTGCACTCGTTAGTAAGAAAGCATGGAGGGGTGTCCCACATTGTGGTACAAATTGGCACTTATGATGTGGTGGAAAATAGTGTGTAAGAAGTGCAGGCCAGATATAGGGAACTTGGCAAGATTATGTGTAGCTGAAAACTGCACTGTCTTGTTTTCAGAAATCTTGCCAGTACCGAAGGGTACTCTGGACGGAAGGCAGAGCATTAGGGAAATCAACAGCTAGTTAAGGGAATGGTGTTTGGCTATGGGGTATGGTTGGGTGGGCAACTGGGGGACTACTTGGGAGAACAAATAACTTTTTGCTAGGGACAGGCTACAACTGAGTAAGGAGGGGAAGGAGGTCCTTAAGAAAAAGCTAGGTGATTATATATCTGGGCAGTGGGATTTGAACTAGATGAGGGGGGAGGGCTGGAGAGTACAAGGCTCTCAAGCATCATAGGAGGGCATAGGCTCTTCCCCCAGTCTGGAGGAGTAGAAGATGTGAAGGCCAAACCTGGAGGAGTGGAGGCAAGGGGCAAGAGGGTTGGAAGGTTAGGGGAACATTCTGGGAAGGGCTGGAAAGTCATTCTGATAAATGCATGAATTCTGGGAAACAAGATGCTAGACTTGCATGCATTGTTGGTGGAAGGGGTGTGGATGTGACTGTAGTCACAGAGACTTGGGGCACTCAGTATCATGGCTGGGACATGAAGATCACTGGGTATGCCACACTTAGAAGGGATATGACAGTGGGTGGGGGATGGGGTTGCACTATTTGTTAGGGAAGGGATAGTGTGCAGCACAGAGCAGGTGGGGGAGGATAATGTGGTGGTGGTATGAGCCAGGTTATAGGACAGTAAAAGGAGGAGGGTTAATCTAGGGGTGCTCTACAGGCCACCCATGCAATTGGAGCACATGGATGGGGAGCAAATCGACAATTTGAGAAAAAAATGCAGTAGGGAAGGGGTGGGAATGTGATACTAGGGGACTTTAACATGCACGAGGCAGACTGGAATTCCATGGTGTCTTCATCAGCAAAGGAGCAAAGGGTGCTCAGTGCATTCCAGGACAAGTATCTGACTCAGCTAGTTGAAGAGCTGACTAGGAAGGGAACCATCCTGGACCTGGTCCTAGCTGATGGGGAGCAGGTCAAGGACCTGGTGGAGGACGTCCTTTTGGCTGGTAGTAACCACTCCACGGTGTGTTTTACCTTGGACATGGGGAAGGAGAGAAACAAAATGAAGGTCATGGTAGTGGACTTCAGAGGGGCAAACTTTAGGGAGATGGCAGATATCCTCAGGGAGCATATAAGTAAAATAAGACCCGGGATGGACATGGAGAGGCAGTGGGAAATCCTGAAGCTGGGCATCCTGGAGGCCACGAAAACCTGCACCAGGTCACAAAACAAGATGGCTAGAGCTAGGAAACCTTGCTGGTGGTCAATGGAAGTACAGGAAGAAGTGATGAATAAGAAGTTGGCATTTAGAAGTTACAAATGCTCCCGCAGTGAGGCAGACCATGAGGAGTACCATAGGATATCCAGGGAGGTTAACAGAAGGGTTAGAACTGCCAAGGCTGATAAAGAGCATAGATTAGCAAGAGGGATCAGGGAGGGGGAGAAGGAATTCTTTAGATATGTTAGGGAGAGAAAGAAGGGTGGGGCAGATAAGCAAGCTGAGGAAGGGGGGACGGGTAAGGGTAGAGCAGACTGAAGTGTTAAAAGATTATTTCAGTTTGGTCTTTACTAGGGAAAAGGATGGGCCGTTGCCTAAGGGAGGGGGCAGGGAAGGGGGCACAGAGGGGGAGGCACTCACTGATGGAGAGATCCAGGTAGGGAGAGTGAGGGAGGCTCACCTCCTTGAGGATGGATAAAGCTCCAGGACCAGACGTCATCGACCCCAGGGTTCTGAAGAAAGTGGCAGATGTCCTACTGGTTCCAATGATGAAACTATTCAATTCATCCCTCCAATCAGGATGTGTCCCTCTAGACTGGAGGATGGCCCAAGTTGTGCACCTCCATAAGACTGGACCTCAGGATGAACTGGGGAACTATAGACCGATCAGCCTGACATCCATAGTAAGGAAAATGTTGGAGGCCATCTTAAAAGAACTAATAGTGGAATTTCTGGAGGTAAATGGTTTTCAGGATGGCAACCAATATGGGTTTGTCTGGGAAAAATCGTGTGTAACTGACCTACTTGAATTTTTCCACTGGGTGACTAAATCCCAGGATGGGGGAAAGCAGGTTGATATTCTGTACATAGACTTTCGATTCAGTTCCACATAGAAGTCTAATTTGGAAATTGAGGAACTTGGGGGTGGGTGATAAATTGGTGGTGTGGGTAGCAAATTGGCTTAAGAATAGACAGCAGAGAGTGGTGGTAGAGGGTGAAGCCTCGACACCCAAAGGGGGTCCATCAGTGGAGTCCCACAAGGTGCAGTGTTGGACCCTAACTTTTTTATTGTGTTCATTGTGGACATCGGGGAGGAGGTTGGTAGTAAAATGAGTTTGTTCACTGATGATTCTAATTTGGGGACTGAGGTAGACAGCGAGGAGGAAAGGAAGGCACTCCAGGATGACTTGGGGAGGCTAGAAAACTGGGCTCACACATGGCAGTTAGGGTTTAATGCAAGCAAATGTTGCGTTCTGCACCTGGGTGTTAAGAACCCTGGGTATAGCTACCATTTGGGGGGAGTACAACTGGCTGTTGTGACAATTGAGAAGGATCTGGGTGTGATGATTGATGCTAAATGGAACCACAGGGAGCAGTGCAGGAGAGCAGCGGCTAAGGCAAACAAAATGCTTAGGTGTATAGCCAAATGGATAATGTCCAGGAGAAGGGAGGTTATACTTCCCCTGTACACCTCACTGGTGAGGTCGCATCTGGAGTACTGAGTGCAGTTCTGGCACCCCAGCCTAAAGGACATCACACTGCTGGAGAGGGTTCAGAGAAAGGTGACAAGGATGATTAGTGGTCTGGGGGGTTTATCATATAGGGACAGACTTAGACAGCTGAACATGTACTCTCTGGAGGACAGAAGGGATGGAGGCATAAGATAAAGACTTTCAAATACCTGAAGGGGGTCAACAGAGGGAACAAGGAGGGACTGATCACACTAAGGGAGGGAGGGGACTATGAGAGGTCATAGTCTAAAGTTGGCAGGGGGGCAGTATAGAGGAGAAGCGAGGGGGCATTATTTCATGGCGAGGGTGGTGGCACCCTGGAATATGCTGCCAGATGACCTGGTAAAAATGGTAACTGTGGGAGGTTTCAAGAGGGGTTGGGACAGGCACAGGGGCATGGTACAGGTTGGAGGTATGGTGAACACCAGAAGTATACATGGAGGGGAGTGTTGGAGGGAGGGCGGAAATAAGGGAGGGAGCTAGAGCAGCTACCGTACACTACCAGTAAGCTGTATCGTGCAGATGTGATAGACTGTTCGGCCTAATCTGCTGGCAACTATGTATGTATCCCAGCTCCATGCTTGGACTTCAGTTTGTGTGTGGTATCATGATTAATGGTACCTCAGCATATGCTAAGGTGCTCCTAACCCCTTTGCTCCAGACCTGAGGTGGTACGGTAATTGTAAAAATATTTTATAGCATAACATGGGTGCTCATCTGATGAGAGATGCCACCGTATATCAAGAGACACAAGGGGTTGCACAGCCCTTATACAAGGCTTATTGATATTATTTCTACTTGTTGTTGACTGCTTGGCTAGCTAGTTCAGTTCATGGTAGAGTAACCATATTAACCCCTTACATAGAGAACGCTGGATGGGCAACAATGCACAACCAGTGTATTCTACCACAGAGGGGTTCTGATTACCTCTGACCTCCACAGCAAAGCAAAAGAGGTCTGTGGGAATGAGAACCCAGAGGTGGCAGAACACACTGGTTGTGCATAAAGTTGCTCATCCTGTATATTTTTTTGTAGTGTACAGTATTATGTAAAATGTATGCACAACAGTTCTTTTGCTTTCAGAATGAAAATTACTTGTGCAATTTCTAGAGGTTTCAAAATGCTGTTGTACCACAGAAGAGTACAATCATATTCCATGACCTTTGAACTATGGTCCAACAATATTTTTGGATGGAATGCTACACAGAACGATGCTCTACTATAAACTATAGCATACAGAATATGGATTTTATAATAGTGGATGTGTTTAGTGGCAAACAGCTGTCAACTCATTACGCACAATGTATATGACAACTTGGTAGGACAGGTCGAAATTCAACATCTGCTTGCTGAATTTAGGCAGCACTATGAAATTTCTGTTAAATGTCTATGAAATGTCACCACAATTTAATTTTCAGTTATTTCTATGCTTGTCTTAACCAAGGGGTAGAAAGGTGTGGAAGATGCAGGGTGAGGGTGAACGGTCAAATAGGGTGACAAGCTCAGGGGTCAGGGACCCTTTCAAAGACTCTTGAGGGTCTCCACACCCTCATTAACCCCTAGGTGAAATGATGAAATCCAGACAGGAAAATGACAATATGTTTCCCTAGTTTCATATCACAAATAGCATGCCAAAATAGGTTCTCCCCACAATACCATGCATTACAGTTTTAAATTAATTCCATTTTTCACCTATTCCCAACTTTCGAGTGTGAAACTATTATTTCATCTAGTTCTAATCTAGATTAGTTTTATTATAACTTTTCAAAAAAGTAATCTGCTTAGAAACACAGCCACATTGAAATATTATATATCTCAGAGATTCAGAATGATCTTCCTGTTTTGTCTTGGACAAAACCAATTATTTAGTTAAAATGTATTTCAAGCCCCAAGAAGACTGATGGTACAAACTGACTGGAACCTGCTGGCATAAACCATCTTCTTAGTGCCCTGTTTCCATCCAGGCTGACAGGGAGCTCTATCTTTGCCTCAGTGAGAATTCGAATAAAGAGGTTCAGTCCTGCCACTTTAAGGAAGCAATATGTTTAGGATCCTCCCCCTGCTGCAATATTTAATGAATATTAATGACATTATTTGAATAGTAAAGTAAAGGGACACATTTCAGAGGTGGACAGGAAATACATCTCAGTCTAAGAGACCAGCAAGAGAGGTAGCAGCATCTTGTTTTCTTTGAGCATTGATTATTATAATCTCAAACTCTGAAGAACACCAGCTGCTCACGGTTCTGAACAGTGCAGTTTTGAATTGTAAGGAGGTGGTGCTGGACAATGAAACAGAGGATCATGAAGTTGGAGGTAAGGATGGGTGAGCTAACATGAAATCACAGGGTAAGCAAGGTCAGTTTGACATGCTTTTCTAATCAATATGATTTCATCTGTACAAACGCTGATGTGTTGTTGAAATGTTTCACAACCAAAACTAGACATGAAGATCTGTTATAAATGTGGATGGAATGAATGCATGTTGTATTTGCTTCAAGTTTCAATAGTGCCCTTTTGCCTTTTATGTTGTTTACATTCTGTCTAGCGGTGACTAGCAAAAGGACAGCACATATTGGATTGTTGCCACAAAAAAATGTTCCATTAAAGAGTAGCTGACATATAATTCCATCAGAGTGTACAGCTGAGTTTACCCAAAGAGCTGCCTGCCCAAAGGTCTAATTGAGCCCATAAAAATATATATATATTGGTTATATGGAGCTTTGTGGAACTAGAAAATTCAAAACTTTTGGAATTCTGACAGAATTTTATGAACTTTTATGGATTTTTTTTTTCACATAATTTTGCTTTGTTTGGTCATAACTCACACATCTATTGAGCTAAGTGCCTTTACCTGAAATTTGGCATGATTGATAGGTGCCCTAAAGATATTCCAAATGTTGTGGCATTTGCAGAGGTTACGCATAACTTTTTTTTGCACTGTTCCAGCTGGGAAAGTGGTACCAGTTTGCACTGACCCTCAAGATTTACACTGGTCTCAAGCTATAATTTAGGATATTGGAGGGGGACTCCTTCTAGTCCTTTTCAGTTTACTCTCTGGTTTCCAGTGGCACCCTCTTTTTCCCCATCCTCTTAGTTTCCCCGTAGTGCCCATTAGTACCCCTCCCTCTCCCCATAAGCTGTCCCTGGTGTCCAGTGGCAACCCTTCCCTCTCCCCTTTCCCATATGTTCTCCCTGATGTTCAGTGGCACCCCAGCCCCACAACCCTGGTCCCTGACGGTGACTGGCACAAACCCTCTGCTCAAATCCTCCACCAATCACTGTCTATCTTGCGCAACTGCAACACAGCAAAAAAAAAAACACCTACAGTAATTAATACCCTTCTCCCACCAGTCTTGGCTCCACCATCCTTCCCATCTATGTCCCCTTTGTTAGGCAAAAACTCACCCACAGAGTGACAAATATCAGTATGAAAAGGTTCTGAACCAGCACGCCACTGATTCTGTCTTAACAGTCTCACAGTCAGGCCTGAATGCCAGCGGTCTCTCCCAGTAGTGCCTTGCGATACAGTGTGATTGAGAGATTGCTGGCATTTGGGCTGGTGGTGTGCTGTTTTTTTTTCTAATACTTGTCAAGTTGTGGGTGAGCTTCTGGCTAAGGAGACATGGGTGGTGGGGGTTGTTTTTTTACACTAGCCCAAATGGGAAAGTTGGGGGGGTTGCACTTGACCACAGCCGTTTGCACTATGCCAAGGGCCAGTAAATTAATGTTAAAATTGACCCCTGCATTTGGATGAGTCGTTTCACACATACAGAGGCTCAAAGTCGGATATTTTATTTGGTGGGGGATTTCATGAAAATATGTTTCTGCTTAAAACTCAGCCACCTTTGGAGCTAGGAGTCTGAAAATCAGCTGGCATAACCTTTCTTAAGAGACATAGAACTGACTAAATAGGGATAGATTTCATTTAGAAATTTAGAGGTTTTAAGGGGTCAAAATTTTAGTATGGAATTATTTGTGAAATGTTTTTGAAAACTTTCTAAAAATTTGGATGTTTATAACTTCTCTGCTCTTGCAGGCATAGACCTGGCATTTGTCTATCATAGCCAATGTCATTATATCTTGGTGTCTAACAGAACTGGAAAGAATTGGTTTAGTGGTTTTAAATTTACAGTAGAGATACCAAAAATTATTCTTGGTAAGATTTTCTCAAATATTTTGGTAGCATAATAGGTATCGCCTCCAAACTTACTTATGGAATCTAACATTCACAAAGCACATACTGTATCACTACTTCATTTTATGAGCTCTGCTGTTTGCTGTCCTGTTGGTCCTTCCTGTGTGACTATTTTGGCCCATTCCCTTTTTTATATTTGTTCCCCGGCTTGCGCCGTTCAGTCTCACCACGCAATATCTCCTGGGACTTACCTGCTGCCACTGGTGTTCACCCTGGATTGCCCTCCAGGGCAGGGCCATTGGGAGAGCCACCCCGCAACTCCCCGAACAGTGCTGCAGAGTGCCTCGGCCAGTTGCATGGGGCTCGGTGGTGACTGATATAATTCTGCTGCAGACAGAGGTTTTTTCCCGCAGTTGTTGGGAGGTGTGGTGTGCATTGATGTAAGGGTGCAAGCGCCCATGTCTGGCACACATCCCGGAACCTATGAGCATTGGGCTGTGATGCTTCTGGCCTCTGCCAGGGGTCGGTTAGTTTCTAAGTGCTACCCCATCCTCCCCCAGATGAGAGAGCACACCATTGGATCCTCGATCCTTCTCCACGGCCCCTTCCCTTTTTAATATACTGGGACGATTCCAGCAGTGTAGGGGCCGGGGAGGTGTGTGCTGTAGCATGTTGCTGAGCCTGCAGGTGATGTGTAAGTCATCGCCTAATACTGACAAGGCTATTGTTGGCTGTTGGGTGGAAACTTTTCACATATGAAATAATGCAGGTGCACCTTTTACAGTGGCTGCTTCCTTTCGTATCACTGTCATAAGTTGGCAAAACAACTCCTGTCCAGCCCAGGTTTTCCCTACCACTGGTAGTGGGTGCTCAATCCTGCCATTGTTATCCCTCCCTCCTGCCTGACCCAGCTAGTCAATAACAGGTGGGTAGCATGATTGGTTCCGGTAGAGTAAGTGTGATCATGTTCTGTAATAAACTGTTGGTCTTAAAGTATGCTTACCGGCATATGGACACCCATTATGGTGTAGCCTGTCAGTCATGTCATCAGAAGGCTGGGTGTGGAGGACTCTGGGAATGTTAGTACTTCCAACATTGTGGGCGGGGAAGGGTTGCAGGATGAACAAAATGTATTTATTTATTTATTGTTTACCAGGTAGGTACACTAGCCGAAAGACTATTTTCAGGCACGACCTGGGAGAGTACAGAGACAAACTTTCAAGAGAACAATAATGAATACATAACACAAGTTACATGTAGATATTTGAGCAGAACAGTTATAATATTGACAAGGAATCTTAGGTAACAAAACCAAAATACAATATTTAGGTTACATAAGGCAATACAATCAGGCAAATTAAAGCATCCAGACACCGATTTAAAAGTGGGGATAAGTGCTAAGAGAGCTATACCAATTTGGGAGAAGTAGATGAAGAGGGAGCAAGAGAAAAAGGTGAGAGGAGTAGGGAGACAGCAGTGCCAAGGGTATAGGTGATGAGAGATATAGAGTTTGAGAAGAGGGGGTAGCTATGATTATGTGGAAGGGAAAGGGGAAAATAGAGAATGAGAAAGTAAGAGTTAAGGAAGTGAAGCTGAGAGGAAGTGCGCCATGTGGAGTAGAATGCAGCACCCATGATTCATTAATCTAGTCACAACTAAGTAGTTAAAAAATTATTTTTTTCTTGCAGATTGCTTAATTGGGTCCTCAAGGTTCCTCAGCATTTCTCCAGGGTAACTGAGAGTTCCCCTTTTATTGGCTTTTTTTTTTTTTAAGCGTTTTGAACTTTTACACATAACTTTGTCATTTTTTTTTTACTTTTCTGTGTCATAAATTTCCAATATACCTTTTTTTTTTTTTTTTTAACTCAACCTCGTGAACAAGGCAGGTATACATTTTCAAACCCCCTCCCAGATGATGTGATGGTTTTGCTGTCGCTATGCAAAATCACCTAACGGGATTAAAGAAATTCCTCCCTGTCTTGATCATAAGGTGGTGTCATAAATAGAGTATGTTAAAAATCGGGAGTCAAAATGTCAAAAAACAACAATGGTATTATGAAAGATTGATTTTTCTTTTCAATGTTTACTTATAAAACTGTTATTTTAGCAGATCATGGCTCCAAATTGCCAACGTAGCCCTTTTGTTACACCACCTCATGAACATAAACATTAACATTATGGATGTCATTTTTCAAATCACCCTCCGAAACACATTGCTGCAGTCGCTCCATAAAATCGCCTTTCGGACTGAATTTAAAAAAAATTCTATCTGTCTTGATCATAAGGTGGTGTCATAAAAAGACTATGTTGAACATTTGGGGTCAAAATGTAGAAAAACAATGAAGCTATCAAGAAATGATGTCTTAGAACGTTGTTGATTTCCCAGATTTGGGCCCCACATTTTCAACATAGCCATTTTTTTTTTACCCCACCTCATGAACATGACAGGTGTGATTTTTCAGATCCTGCCCAAAATGTCTTTTCAGGTTTGTGCCACTGCAAAATGACATTTTCGTCAGCATTTCATAAATCACATCTATTATGCTCATAAGTTGGTGTCGTAAAAGACTGAACATTTGTGGTTAAAAAATCTCAAAAAAGTTACAAGCAAACATTGATATTTTTCAATGATTACTCATAACGTTGCATTTTTTTTTTACTTTTTGAACTCCCATTTTCAACATAGTCATTTTTTTACCCCATCAAATGAACATGGCAGATATCTATTTCAAATCTCCCTCCAAAAACTGTTTTTGGGGTTGTTCCACAAAAATCACATTTTGGATCACATTTGTAAATGACACCTGTCATGTATGTTCATATGCTGATGTAATAAAAACTACTATCTTGAAAATTCAGTGTCACAATCTAAGGAAAAAATGTGTGAACCTCCTAATTTCCAGTCATGACAATTTCACTATTATAACTCATGTTATTAATTTGTAATACATGGTTCCGTCTTTTCCCGCAGAAAACTAGCAGGTGCTGTAACTCCTAATACCATCATGCTGGCATCAGGAATCCATCATGCTATCGATCTGATGTCAGAATGATGGTACTGCTGATTGGAACCTTTGTCACTTTGGCTAGTCTGTTCAGCTCAGGCAGGAGTGAGCGTGAACTCGGGAGAGTGTGTCTCCATTTGTTTCTTACTCACTGGCAAGAGGGTGTGTCTTGTCTTTACAAGATTACAAGCAGATTTACAAGTGATGGGGGAATGAAGCTAACAGACACATACAGGCAGAGATCATCAAGGAACAATCATCAGAGTTTTATTTTTTGTAATGATTGATGTTATGGTGGTTGTGGGTGGGCGAACCTACCGATACTGATGAAAACAAATTGTCTTAGTGTTTGCGCACAGAGGTTCTTTGTCTTTTAAATAGTTTTTTATTTTAATGGGTCCACCACAACATGATCCAGACAGACTGTCTTAGGGTAGCTGGTTCATTCCACTGGGGTGTCAAACAGACGAGGCATACCGATGAGTCCTGGTAGGACGAAACACGTGTCTGTGTCATCTGTTAGCACCCTTTGCAAACTGTCTGAGAGGCATTTTGGCACCATGCAATTCTGCTTAAAGTTGAACCAGTATAACATTCTGTGGTGATTTGCATATGCAACCCATGATGCTTTGCATTGTGTGGGCATGTGTGATTTTGTATTTTCTTGAAACTTGGCTTCCCAGCCAAATGCCCTTCGGGGTAACCCTTGCCTCAGTGTTTACGCACAGAGGTTCTTTGTGTTTTTATTGATAATTGAAATTGCTTACAATAGATTGCCATGCCATGTATTACAAAAAAAAAAAAAAGCATATGGCAGTCTGTAATGGTTGCTGTAAATTCATCTTGGGATTCCAGTGATGTCACAAACGTGTCAGGCTTCACTCTTGAGGTATATGATATCATGAGAATCCCTCAATGATTGAATTTACAACCCCATTACAGATCTATTGTCATATGATATTCCATTTGTTAATTTTAATTGCTACCCTATCTATGCTCAAAAACTATACAGCAAATACAAGCCAGCAAGCATTTAGTATTATACAATGGCAAGAACATTTCCTGTCCTCTGATTGGTCACTGGGTGCCCTGGAACAGTGATGTTATGTGAGCAGTAAGGCACGAAGGGGTGTCTGTAAACCATATTTTACAGCACGGCCAGGGGCATAGTAAAGCACAAGGCTAAAGGCCAAGTGATTTCAGCTGCTGGCCGTGCTGTAAAATATGGTTTACACACACCCCTGAGTGCCTTATTGCACTTATAAAATTGGCTCCTTTTTTTTCTTACTTTTGACTATCAAGAAAAGCATGTTTATAAGTAGAAAAAAAAATAGATTTACTTGTATGCACTTGTGATAAAATAGTCTTTCTGTCACTGCAAGTGATGTCATTGATGATATCATTGTATTATTGCCTACTTTCTTCTTCGTCCTGTATTTTTTTTTTTCCCCCTCTGTTGTTCTCCACATTCAAGATATGGAATGTTTACCACAGAATACATGGATTCAAAATTGTGCTTAGTTCCACTGGCAGAATATTTCTCTCCCAACACACTGTACACACAGACAACAACGGCCTTTGTTACAGCCAGAGACTCGGTTATCTCACTGTCAGTGTGTGACAGGAAGCTCCTGCCACTCTTGAGGACCGACCTTTCCTTAAATCTGTTGCAACAGTTCTTCTATTTCCTTAGCCTAATCTAACCTTTACAATTTCTAGTCCTTAAGGTTGGCCACCTATGGGCACCCCTTCCATTTCTTGACTATGCTATAGTGTCTTTTTAATTTTCCTTTTCCCTCTCCTGTCCTCATACAGGGAGGTTATTGTGGTGACCTCCAAACGTATGCAAAACAGGTTGTGTTTATCGGTGTTGGATTTAGTATGTAATAGCACTATGTCATCAAATACCTTGATATATATACCGTATTATTTATGGAACCTGTAAATGTTGAAAATACTATGGCACTAGGTGTTTTTCATAATGGTAAAAAGTACTAGGTGACTATTATAGAAATTTAGTTAGTTGTGGTATTTAAAATGCATGTAAATTGCTGTAAACTGAACAAGTCTGACATTTCATGGTGATTTGCATATATCCCACGATTCTTTGCATTATGGAAATATGTATGATGTTGTATTTCTTTGAAATTTAGTTTGTTGCCAATGCCCTTTGGGGTAACCTTTTTTTTTTTTTAAGTGATTCTGCACTGAGGTTCTTTGTTTTTAGCATGTTTTGTTTCTTTCTTTTTGAGACCCCACTACCCAAGCAAATGGGGCCCACCTAGGGATGAAGGGTTTTCACTGAAAAGTGGTTAGATCAGAGATCAGTGTTGGTAGGTGCTGGCTAAGTGCAGAGAATGGACATTCAGAGTCTGCTACTGCAAACTGATGTACTGAAGAAGGAATATGGCATTGCAGAAGCCTATTTTCTGTATTTTGAATAATCACACAGAGATTGTGTGTTGAACCTGAAGTTCGGTGTCTGGTCCATCTGTTATCCCACAACCCCTCCACACAGGGCAAGAAGAAGCGAGTTCTCTGATAAGCAGTTAAAGATAGAAGGGTGATTTTTCACTGTTGGCAAAGGAACAGTTGTAGTGAAAACTATAAACAATACTTATTGTTTCTAATTTGTTTATGTATGTAAGGATAGTGTGATAATCAGGGAAACAGCATTTTGTTTTATTTTTTATTTAATGTAGTTTTATTTTTAGGGACCAGCTAAAGTTTTTTTTTTTTTTTTTTTACAGTGTAAAGGTAGCTGCCATGTTTGTGGTGGAAGATCAGTTCTGGCAGTAGGGGGCTAACTGAAATGCCTGTGTTCCAAATGCTCATTGATCTGTGTTGCGGACTCTTCACTGCTGAGCAGTCCTTTTTTTAACCATGTGTAAACCATATTTTACATATAAATAAGAGCCAATCGGATTACATGTGTAATCCCCCTCCCAAAATCGGGAGCTCACCTGCTCCTGCTGCTGCCTTGCTGTGGCTGTTCTTTGCTCCCCTGGCCCGCTCCTGTAATGCTGGAGGGCTGGGGTGCACTGCAGAGTGTTTCGGCACCTCCTGCACCAGTAATTCAATGCGCCAGTGAGCCGCTCATTGTCTCACTTCCCCGGCTCTCCCGAACTGAAATTGGAGCTGGGAGCATAAAAAAGTTACTTTTGTGTCCCTTGCCCAACAACATGTGGCAGAAGAGCTGCAGCGTCTACTCACCCCTCGCCTCCGAACTGCTGCACAGCAGGGCAGGGAGCATCAGCAGCAGGCCACTTGTGTGGATAAGTGCCATGAAAGGCGCCGCAAGATGCAGCAGAAGCTCTGCAGGGGTGAGTTTCTCTTCCCAGGCCTGACTGTAGAGGGGGCTGGAGAAGACACAGAGAAAATAAAATAAACTTTTAAATCACTCCCCAACCCTGCAAGTGCCTCCATTGGGTCGAGGAGTATTGGGAAAGATGGCGACAACTGGGGACTACATGTCCCATGATGAATAGTGGCTGAAACGGCCATTTCTGTGCTTAACTCCACCAGAAGAGCATGTAAAATGGAGCCAGCAACTCTGCTCCTGCCCTATAAATGTACCCCCTGGCACTAGTGACCCCCCAGAAGGGACCAGGAGGGTGCTAGCCATGCAGCCAGATGCTGCCAACAGTACACAAATATATTTTATTTCATCTACAGAAGTGACTGAACAATCCAGTACTGTTTAAGGTGGCCATCTTTCCAGAGGCTGCTAGATAACAGTGAAGCATCCGATTGGTAGCTGCAGTACAGCCAATCAGGATGGAGGGCTTGAGCCTAGAGTGAGCCAATCAGTGCCAGAGTTTCAAACCTGTATGTTCTAAGTTTGACCGTTTGAGAGAGAGATTACTGTAGGTTTCTGACGGAAGGTGTGTTTTAGTCAGCTCTTGTTGCTGCTAACCAGACAGTCCTGTAATTTTGTGCCTGCTGTGCAAGATAGAAGACACAAGAGACCATTGTGAATGACCTGAAGTGCAGAGGGTATATTTTATCTGTTCAAAAAGTGCCAGATAGGAGACCCTGAGTGTGTGAAGCCTTCTGTGCAGGTCCAAGACTGGTAACTGAATCTTCTCTAACCTGCAGTGTGTATTAGTCTGTGAAAGTGTGAGGCAAACAAGAAGACTGCCTCATTCCCTTCCAGTTCAGAGACTGTGTCTGGTGCAGTATCCTTGCTCTGAGGTACTGCCTGCTTCCTAAGTTACTGCCTACCTATAGTCGAGGTGGGTGAAGACAAGTCCGTCTATGGGGTGAAGAGGATCATCGCCTGCATTCCCAGCCTCTTCTGCCAGTTCTCCCAAGTTGCCTGAAAAGGGGAGACATCCCCCAACATTCTGCATCACTGTCATCTAAGGTCGTGAGTACTGGGTTTTACCCACACAAATACTTGCCTAATTGTTCAGCTAGCTAGCTTGTTAACTTTACATCTGGGCTTCCTGTGCGACCTTAGATATGCCCTTAGCAATTAATACAGCCAGGAATAAACTGTTTCGCCACACCCCATGGTGTAGTTGGCTCTTTGTTGTGCAACCATTCAGTGTTTCATCTGTGTTGCACCCAGCTTTCCTCATCACAGGCCTGCAACTACCCAGTGTGTGCACAACTTGGGGAGCAGGGCAGGGACGGGTAATCCTAACTTACATTGTGCCAGTTCTAATTGTGGTGGTGTTTGATGTCACTGACTGTTCTTAGAGTTTAGTACATTGGTAAATACTTTTATTTCCTTTCGTTCCACTGCTCCCTACCTCTTTATCCACCCCAAAATAAACCCTTGTTTATTTTTGAAAACAGTTTCAGCCATTGCATTATTGTGTAGAGTGATATTTCATGCTTAGAGTTATAAATGGGGATGAGACTGTATATTATTTTACCTGTTTCCCAAGTGAGGGGGGCTGAACATTATTTCCTGTGGGGAAGCACCCTGGCATTACGCTGCTGGAAGGATCCCCATAGTTGGAGACACTGCGCCAATCACACAGCCAATTTTACCCACGAATCTGGGTGCTGACCTATATTCCTGGAGGCAGCACCACCTGTGAGTGAGTGTGCAGGTAGAATGGAAGAGGTGGGTTACAAAATTGGAGGCAATGCTGGGATATTTTGGTTGTTTCAGTACCCCTGTTAGTTGTATTGGGAACAGTTGGTACCCCCCCCCCAAATATTCCAAAGTTACAATGGCTCATATTTCATTGTAGGATTGGTGCAAAGGTACAGATGCTGACCTGTAAAAAGCTATTTTGGTAAAAGGGATCCCCGAAGCTACCCCAAGGGATCGTGTAGAAAGTGTCTTAGGCAGCATAAAATGTTTAGGAAAGGTTTTAGAGCATGGGAGGATCTACAGTTCTGCTCACCAATACTATACAGTTTTAATAGAGTGTAGCGAGGATGTTGATCCTTCCAGAGTGCCTAATCAGTTTTCTGCTGATTGGGTCCTCATTACTCATACCACCCAGGAGCCTCCTGCAGAGGACCCTAAAGAACCCAGTGACTTTGAGAAGAAGTTACGTTTGTTGTTAGCCTCTGAGGGAAAATCAGTTCAAGATATTAGAGCTATATTCCCAGAGAGTGACCAGACAAAGAAGAAACTCCCTGGTGAACCATTGGTTGGAGGACCTGAGTGGTCCCCTTACTTGATGCCACCTTGCGAACAGTATAGAAGATTGCATACTTTCTCTGATACTATCCCCACACCCTCTGGCAAGGATGACTATGAAAGTTGGATTAGTAAAGCCACCCAGATGGTGCAAGTATGGAAATGTTCAGATGATGAGAAATGTAAGCGCATAGTTGAAAGTTTAAGAGGTATGGCCTTGGAGATCATTAGATCACTGCGAGCCAGCCAACCAGATTGTACTCCTAGTGACCATCTCGTCATACTGAGAAGTTCCTATGGAGCAGCTGAGCGTAAGGAAGATCTCATTTTCCAGTTGGGAGCTACTACCCAAAACGTGAGAGAGATAGACTGTCCCAGTACATGACTCGAGTAGAGACAATGATTCGTAAAATTGTCGAAGCTGGAAGAGTGACCCCTGCACAGGTTGCACAAATGAGACTTGACCAAATTATATGTGGTGCTGTATATTCACGTTGGCCTCTAGTAACTTTAAGATTAAAGGAACACCGTGCCAATCTTCCTAACTTCAGACAGCTTCTTGAGGTGAGAGAGGAAGAGTCACAAGAAGATCTTGCTAATTCATTGAGAGCCAGCAGGGAAAGCCTTACCCTTGCAGCTCCAAGCTGTGAATAACCAAGAACAAAGAGATATCTCGGATCTGAAAATGCAGTTAAAAGAAATCAGTGAGTGTGTTAAGACCATGCAGATGACACAGACGCCTCATCCGAGAACCAACTCCTTACCTCCTGGGTGTGGATGCTCACTGAATTTTTCCTCTGATTCCAGAGTAGGTCCTCGATCCAGGACTGTACCCAGAAGTGAATGGTTCTGTTATCATTGTTGAGTAGGTGGACATATTATACGAGGTTGTGTAAAACCTGAGAATCAGCAGTTGGTGAATGAGAAACGAGATAAAGGACAACAGCTGCGGGGAAACGACAATGGAGCCCAGTGAGGGAGCAACCTGGGACTCTGAAATCAAATAGCTTCATAAATTGGACCAGCCCTAATATATCTGTCATAAACCAGTTACCAACTGGACTGATGGGCCCCACTCCTATCATCCAGATTTCTGTTGAAGGATGCCTGTGTGGTGCCCTTTTAGACAGTGGATCACAGGTCACCATCATTTATCAGTCTTTTTAACAGAGACATTTAATGCATTTGCTTTTGCAGCCTCTAGATGAACTTTATATGTGGGGGTTAAACTATGCCAGTTACCCCTATGATGGTTATATTGCTGTGCAGATTGAATTTCCCAGAATTTTTGCTGGAGTTCCTCAGAAGATTGACACTTTAGCCCTCATCTGTCCTGATGCCCAGATTCTGGACAAGACTCTAGTGTTGATTGAAATAAATGCCAATATGTTTGGACATCTGGCTCATTTGTGCCTGCAGAAAGCAGGTGAACGTATCTATCAGACTTTACCCATTCACACCTTGGTGAGTACTGCCCATCTAGAGAGAAAGACAATGGTTTGCAGCCAGCTGGAGGAGATTGTTGGATACATAAAAAGAAAAGCTAGAGATCTTCTGATAGTGCCCCCTGGTGCTGAGTGTGTGGTGAAAGGCGCAGTGGATTGCAAGACATCCATGACTGACCAAATTTTCATAGTAGACTCAAAAGGGAGAGGTCTGCCAAATGGTCTGATGGTACAGTGAGGTGTGTTACCTGGAAGAGATGCAATAGTAAAGAGAGTCAACATCAAACTCAAAAATGAGAATCACAGAGATCTGACAGTACATCCTGGTACTGTGATAGCCAACTTGTATGCAGCTGATGTGGTCATGTCCACATTCACGTCTAAAAAGACTGTTCGACTTAGTGAAGGAGCATTTAATTTTGGTTTATCTCCTATCACTGTCATCTGGAAGAATAGGCTGAAGAAGGAGTTGGTAGAAAGATCCGATGTGTTTTCTTGCCATGAATGGGATGTGGGTTGTGGGAAAGGGGAAGAGCATTGCATCCACCTGCACAATGAACGCCCATTTCGTGAATGATCAAGAAGATTGGCACCTGCAGACATTGAGGGTGTTAGGAGACATCTTCAAGAACTCCTAAAAGCAGGGATCATTTCTGAATCATGCAGTCCTTATGCCTTGCCTATAGTGGTGGCCCGGAAAAAGAATGGGGCAGTGAGAATGTGTATCGACTATCGTACCCTGAATCAACGAATGGTGGCTGATCAATATATCATGCCTCGAATTCAAGATGCCTTAGGTAGTCTCACTGGCAGCAGATGGTTTTCTGTTTTAGACTTATGCAGTGGCTACTACCAGATGCCGATGGCTGAGGAAAATAAGGTAAAGACAGCATTAATTTGTCCCCTGGGATTTTACCAGTTTGAGAGAATGCCTCAAGGAATCTCTGCCACCCCAACAACGTTCCAGCATTTGATGGAAAAGGTGGTGGGTGACATGAATCTTTTAGACGTTTTTAGTCTATTTGGATGACTTGATAGTGTTTGGGAAGACACTGGAAGAGCATGAAACCTGACTACTCAAAGTACCGAACCAACTGAAGGAGCATGGGATGAAACTCTTGCTGGACAAATGTCAATTTTGCCAGACTTCCGTGAAGTATGTGGGACATATTGTTTCCGACCAAGGTACTAGTATTGATCCGGATAAGGTGAAAACTCTTACCACATGACCTAGACCCAACAACTTGAAAACTCTTCAGTCCTTTTTAGGATTCTGTGGGTACTACCAGAGATTTGTAAAAGACTGCTCTGCAGTGGCGAGGCCTTTGTTCAGACTAACGCAAGGATATCCACTAACTCAGAGGAACAAACAGCTTGGAGCCATGAAATCCTCCCCAAATGAATACTTCAGAACCAGTGAACTTTTTGGGGACTGATGGACTGATGAATGTGAGAGTGCATTTCAAGAGATTATTTGCCACCTAACAGAAGCTCCTGTTTTGGCTTTTGCTGCTTTCACTGAGCCATACACTCTGCATATTGATACCAGTATGGACGGCTTGGGTGCTGTACTCTACCAAGAACATGACAAGGGTATGAGACCCACTGCCTATGTCCGTTGTAGTTTGACACCTTCTGAAAACAACTGTTCAGTCTATAAGTTAGAATTCCTTGCACTGAAATGGGCAGTGACTGATAAATTCCATGAATACCTGTATGGAGCTAGATTTGTGGTGCTTACAGACAATAATCCCCTTACAGATGTGCTGACAACAGCCAAGATGGATGCCACTGGGCACAGATGGCTTTCTGCCCTTTCTGCTTATAAAACAACATAGATGCTGATGCTCTGTCCAGATGCCCGTGTAATACTCCTCCCATGGATGGGCCCTGGACCTATATTACAGAAGATGGAGTGAAAACTGTTTGCCAAATGATGGTGCCTGATGATCGACCTGCCATCACTAACCCAGACCGAGCAGTGGCACGGCTTGGAGTACATCCTGATGCCATACCGGAAGTGTACGCATGATTCACCACACTGCACAACACCTCTTTCCCTCATTTATCTCCTACAGATTTAAGAAAATCACAGCGCACAGATCCTATTTTATGAGACATTATCATAGCCAAAGAGAAAGGTTGGTCTTCCTCTCAAGTTAAACCGAACCTGCCAGATGCACCACCTTTCCTGAGAGAATGGGATTAATTTCATTAAAGCAAGGACTACTGTATCGTATCTCAAAGACACAAACTCAGTTTCCCAAAGAGCAACTGGTGCTGCCCAAAAAGTATAGTCGGATAGTTTTACGAGCCCTTCACAAAGGCATGGGACATTTGGGAATTGATAAGATGTTGGACCTAGTATAAGACTGCTTCTACTGGCCTCACATGGCTAAAGATGTAGAAAGACATTGCAAAAGCTGTAATAGGTGCATCACCCGTAAAACTTTAGCCAAGCAAGCAGCGCCTCTTGTGAATATCACCAGCAGTGGACCTGTGGACTTGGTCTGTATGGACTTCCTTTCCCTTGAACCTGACAAAAAGGGGATCAGTAATATTTTAGTAGTGACTGACCACAGTATCCACTATGGACAGGCTTTCCCTACAAAAGATCAGAAAGCAACCACTGTGGCTAAAGTATTGTGTGAAAAGTATTTTGTGCACTAGGAACTCCCCAAACATTTATACTCAGACCAAGGGAGAGACTTTGAGTGTCGCTTGATCAAAGAACTCACAAGTATTATGGGCATAGAGAAGTCTCATACTACTCCATACCACCCTTAAGGTGACCCTTAGCCAGAGAGATTCAATAGCACTTTACTCAATATGCTAGGAACATTGGATCCCAACAAAAAGTCATTCTGGAGTCAGCAAATCCCTTTTCTAGTCCATGCCTACAACTGCACTAAAAATGATTCAACGGGGTTCTCACCTTATTTTTTGATGTTCGGAAGAGAAGCCAAACTTCCAGTAGATTTATGTTTTCGGGTATCTGCAGATGGCGCCTTACCAGAGACACACTTGGAGTATACCAGGAGTGCTGCAAGTACAACTTACTGAAGCCTATTGGGTAGCCAAGGAAGCAGCTGCAAAGTCTGGCTTAGCAAACAAGAACAGATACAATAAGAGAGTCTGAGAGCAAGCTCTTCAGCCTGCAGATCAAGTATTGATTCGAAACTTGGGACTGACAGGCAAACACAAGATAGAGGACCATTGGAAATCTGATCCTTATGTAATAGTGGAACTGCTTCCAAATTTGCCAGTTTATATATTAAGACTGGAGAATGGAAATAGGGTAGATAAAACTCTGCATCGAAATCACTTATTGCCAATTGGTCAACTGTTGCCAGAAGTTGTAAATTCAGTACCTGTCTCACCTCCATGGAGATGAGTTATTAGAAATGAGACAAGACATAAGAGATACAGTCAAGTTCAGCTACCAGTACCTGTTGCCCCACAGGCAATGCCGTCTGATGTGTTCAGCAGTAGTTCTGAAGAGGAAGAACTGTATGTTTGCCTGATACCTCGTCAATATCAGCCTGCTCCATATCCTATTGACTTTCCATTTATAGCACCAGACGGTAGTAATACAAGTCATTCCAGACCATTGAATCCAGCTGCAGTACCCTTTGCTCTGACTGACAATGGGCCCACAGTTATGATCTATGTTCCACATGCAGAGAATGTTGAGACTCCAGCCATAGAATCCATCCAGGACATTGAAAGATTTGAACCCCCTATGGCTGAGTATGCAGAACCTATAAATGATCCTGATCAAATCATTGCTGAGGAACCTGTAATGCCCCACCGTTCTGGTAGAGAAGTCAAGCAAAGAGTAAAGCTTACTTATGATGTCCCTGGTGTCCCTTTAGACTGCCCTGTAAATGTGATATATTAAAGGGTTAATCTGCTGACAAGCCTGTTATTACTGTCCCTCTTGTGTTGTCTACAAGTCATACTAGGAAAATGTTCATGTAGACCATGGGGGGAAGATAATCAGTTGAGTGCATGTGTAGTGCATTAATAAATGCTTTATTCATGCAGTACTAATGATGGATAGAGAGGTAGCAGGTGTATTAGTCAGAAATGTTTTTTATGTTTCAGGCCTTGTCGGGGACACCAGGGATTTCAGTGGGGGAGAATGTAACCCCCTCCCAAAGTTGGGAGCTTACCTGCTCCTGCTGCTGCCTTGCAGTGGCTGTTCTTCGCTCTCCCAGCCCACTCCTGGACTGCTGAAGGGACAGGGAGTGCTGCAAAGTGTTTCGGCACCTTCTGCACAAGTAATTCAGCACAGCCAGTGAGCCGCTCGTTGTCTCACTTCCCCTGCTCCCCCAAACTGAAATTGGAGCCAGGGAGCATAAAAAAAGTTACTTTTGGCACCTCCTGCACCCAACAACATGCAGCAGAAGAGCCGCACAGTCTACTCACTCCCCTGCCCCCGAACTGCCACATAGCAGGGTGGGGAGCATCAGCAGCAGGCCACTTGTGTGGCCAAGTGCTGTGAAAGGCACCCGCAAGATGCAGCAGAAGTGCCGCGGGGATGAGTTTCTCTCCCCAGCCCTCCCGGATTGCTGAAGGGGCTGGGGAGAACGCAGAGAAAATAAAATAAACTTTTATATCACTCCCCAACCCTTCAAGTGCCTCCAGTGGATCTGGGAGTATTGGGAAAGATGGCGACTGCTGGGGACTACAGTACATATCCGATGATGCATAGCAGTTGAAACAGCTGTTTCTGTGCTCCGCTCCACCTGAGGAGCCTGTAAAACTGAGCCAGCAACTCGGCTCATGCCCTATAAATGTACCCCCTGGCCCTGGCAACCCCCAAAAGGGACCAGGAGGGTACTAGCCATGCAGCCAGATGCTGCCAACAGTACACAAATATATTTTATTTCATCTACAAAAGTGACTGAGCCATCCAGTACTGTTTTAAGTGGCCATCTTTCCAGAGGCTACTAGATAACAGTGAAACATCTGATTGGCTGTACTGCAGCTACCAATCAGGATGGAGGGCTCTAGCCTAGAGTGAGCCAATCTGTGCCAGAGTTTCAAACCTGTGTGTTCTAAGTTTGACAGTTTGAGAGAGAGAGACTGCTGTTACTTTCTGAAGAAGAAGGTGTGTTTTAGTCAACTCCTGTTGCTGCTAACCAGACAATCCTGTAATTTTTTGCCTGCTGCGCAAGATAGAAGACACAAGAGACCATTGTGAATGACCTGAAGTGCAGAGGGTATATTTTATCTGTTTGAAAAGTGCCAGATAGAAGACCCTGACTGTGTAAAGCCTTCTGTGCAGGTCCAAGACTGGTAACTGAATCTTCTCTAACCTGCAGTGTGCATTAGTCTGTGAAGGTGTGAGGCAAACAAGAAGACTGCCTCATTCCCTTCCAGTTCAGAGACTGTGTCTGATGCAGTATCCTTGCTCTGAGGTACTGCCTGCTTCCTGAGTTACTGCCTACCTACAGTCGAGGTGGGTGAAGACAGGTCCCTCTGTGGAGTGAAGAGGACCATCACCTGCATTCCCAGCCTTTCCTGCTGGTTCTCCCAAGTTACCTGAAAAGGGGAGATGTCCCCCAACATTCTGCATTGGTGTCATCTAAGGTCATGAGTACTGGGTTTTATTTATTTATTGGCTTTTAGTAACCGGGTAAGTAAGCTAGGCAACAATCCTGCCTATTTTCAGGCACGACCTGGGAAAGTTCAAAATTGAGAAATACAGCCAATGAACAATGGTACAATTCAGCAATAGCATAGGTACAATCAATTACAGTACAGGTTGTGATACATCAGAGGAATGGGCATGCAGACATTTATACATGCACAGAAAGATGGTAGACAATAAAATAAGAAGTGAGATTGGCTAGGGGAGGAGCACGCTCTTGTAGGTGCTTAGCCAATCTTAGAGGAAAACGGAAGCACATAAATAAGATGCAAAAAAGTAAGGTATACAATGGCGGTTACATAGCATGAAAGTAAGTTATACAATGGCGGTTACATAGCATGGAGACTTAAGTGGCAACTCCCATATATGTGCAATTACAGATAACTGTTCAGCTAGCTAGCTTGTTAACTTTACATCTGAGCTTCCTGCGCAACCTTAGATATGCCCTTAGCAATTAGTACAGACAGGAATAAACTGTTTCACTGCACCCCATGGTGTAGTTGGTACTTGTTGTGCAACCATTCAGCGTTTCATCTGTGTTGCACCCAGCTTTCCTCATCACAGGCCTGCAACTACCCAGTGTGTGCACAATTTTCCGAGAGTCATGACAGGGATGTGGGGTTAACTGGTGCACCAGTGGGGGGCAGGGATGGGTAATCCTAACTTGCATTGTGCCAGTTCTAATTGTGGTGGTGTTTGATGTCACTGACTGTTCTTAGAGTTTAGTACATTGGTAAATGCTTTTATTTCCCTTTGTTCCACTTCTCACTACCTCTTTATGCACCCCAAATTAAACCCTTGTTGTTTATTTTTGAAAACAGTTTCAGTCATTGTATTATTGTGTAGAATGATATTTCATTCTTAGAGTTATAAGTGGGGAGGGGACTGTATATTATTTTACCTGTTTCCAAGTGGGGGGGTGGCTGAACATTATTTCCTGTGGGGAAGCACCCTGGCATTTTGCTGCTGGAAGGATCCCCGTAGGTGGAGGCACTGCACCAATCACACAGCCAATTTTACCCTCGAACCCGGGTGCTGACCTGTATTCTCAGAGGCAGCACCACCTGTAAGTGAGTGTGCAGGTAGGTGGGAAGGGGTGGGTTACACATGATTTTACCCTGCCATTTTATAATTTACAGTAACATCACTGTATGAAGTCCAGCCACACAGAAGACCACATAACAGTATAAGAAATCATAGCACCACTGTTGTTAATGGCTTCAGCTACAGCACCCCTCCCTGAACTTCACAACTCCCCCTCCTCAACACACACAGACATATTCTGTCCCTTTCTTTTTTCACAGAAATGTTTACTTTTCTAAAAAGCAGTGCTGTAGCTTCTGCAGTCTGCTTTTTTTCCCCACCAAACGGGCAGTTTCATTGAACTGTGCAGAGTGTAACTGCCAGTCGTGCACCTTTGTGACACCGCTTGATTTGGCGGAAAGAAGGTGCCATGAAAAATACATTCGGCTACTTGTAAAAGAAGTGTACACCCTTAATGGCATGTCAACAGAAACTTCAAAAGCTAGAAAAAAGCCGCAGCTCGAAATGGCTTTTCTGTCCCCCACTCAACATCATGACTGTGACAGCACATGCATGCTTCAGTGCCACGCTGCATATTCACTCAGCAGCAGTCCTCCAATTCCTTTCATGTCTGTCACCTTTTTGTCCAGTCCAATATCGTAGCTACACACAGACCCTTTTTCCCCCAGTCTGCTTCAGGCCCTGACTCCAGTTTTACCCAGTCTGACTGCACTGTACTATTCGGATCAGAAACACACAAACGGAGCCACAAAGAGAGACTTACGAGGCAATACAGTGCAACCATGTAGGGACAGTGCCACCTGCTGGACAAGACTGAAACTATGCCCTTTTTTCAATAGGTATACCTGCCCTACCATAAAAGTACTAAAAAAAAAAAAAAAAAAGTGTTTTTAACATTCTTTCCCATTTTCTTCTTCTTAAAACAAAATGAGCCATTGTAAAATAGTAATAAGGCACTCCAGGGTGTGTGTTATTTTGTAATAACACACATTTTGTTGTGTCTTAGTGCTTACTTGACAAATGCTTATTTTCTCTTAGCTTAACCAGATAGACTGAGTGGAAGTGCTGGTCCTCCTGATATCCTCCTTGTTCTTTACAGTGACACACTCTCTTAAAAAGATGGTCACCTAACTCCTTTTCCTATCACTTCTATTTCCTTAGAAGAGACAGAATTCCTCATTAGTGCCCCACACATTTTCTTTCCCACATCTTTTTAAGCGTCTCTAAGCCCTAGACTTGTAAGTACATCAGTCTTTAAGGATAGCAGTTTTACTGATATGATTTTTATATAACCTGCATTCAAGTTGGAGTTGTCTCTCTGTGCTTCTTTGCCGCAACTGGGGTTCTACTTTTTCTGTGCTATCCAGCTCAGCTGTCTGTTTCTTGGTGAACCCATGCATCTAACACCTGCAGCTGGTGCCTCCCGCATTAGCTGCCTCCTCAACCCCTGTCCATTAATTTAAATCCCCTAGATTTCATGTTCATTGACAAGATCCATGTCCTCTGCTTCTTGGCACAACTGCAGCACATCCTAAAAGCATTCCTTGCCCCAGAATGTCTTCTAACTTGCCTGAAAAAGAAGTCACGTTCTCTTTCAAAAGAATCTTAGCAAAAGTTAGCTTGCTTGGTTGATGCTGCTATTATTTCCTACAGGCCCCAGATCCAAGGCCCTGAGCTTCCTGTGGTTCTACAACCACAGAATTTAGCATGGATTTCTGCAGAACTTGCAACTGACTGCAGAAGTTATTCCCAACCTTAATTTTAAATTCCATGCTGCGATTCACCGCAGCAAGAGCTGCTTTGAGCAAGCATCTTTTCTTGCTCTGAGCAGGAACAAATAAACAATTCAAGCCCCCAGCCTTAATTTTAAATAACTCTGTGCTGCAATCTGCTGCAGCAAGACCCCCTGTGGCATCTTCTCCTGCTCCAAGTGGGAACATACAACAGTTCACCTTATCCACTGGCACTTATTCCACTGTGACAACCCAGCCCCTTCATGTGTGTGGACACCAGGGTTCCCACCCCTTGTGCTGCCAAACATCTTTGACACTGGGGTGTCCAATATCCAGTGTCACGCTTGCATGTGCGGGGGGAAAAAAACACTCCATCATAGTCTTTTTTTTTTTTTAAACCTGAAAAGCAGAAAACCACCCATCAATGTGTTTCAATTCCAGCCTAGGACCAGACTAACAGAAGAGCAAAATGGGCAATGTGCCAGGGGCCCTGAGCTCTAGGGGACCCTTCACCTTTACCAAACAATACTTTTTAAATTTTTTTCCCCCACTATGCCTGGGCTGACTGGCTCCTTGGCTTCATGATAGGATTGCCTCCTCCCACACACATGTTCACCACCGACAACTTGAAGAAAAAAAAAAGATGTGCTTCTTTTTTTTTAGCTCCCATCCGTGACTGTCTGTTGCTAAGAGACAGTGGAGATCCAGTTGTGACTATACATAGGTATGGAGCAGGCTGCCATTATTGATGCCAAAAATATGGGAGAGCTGAGAGGTCAGATTGTGCCCTTGCAGGAGTCTCGCAGTGTTGCAGCAGTGCCGATTGGAAGGGAATCGAATCATTGAGTCAGACCAACTGTCTGTGTGAGGAGGAGGAAGAAGCATGTGGAGCAGGCAGCAGCTGTGGGCTGAGCTGCCAAAAGAGAGACTGGACAGGACTGGAGACTTGAGTTGGGGCCCCTTGGCCAAGCAGTGTTTCTGTTATGGCCATGCGGCTGTGCCGCGATGCAGCAGAGCAGCATTGATAGCTGAGAATGGGATTCTGGAACAGAAAGTCTAAGGCCAAAAAGTCTGACTGGTAGGCGTAAATAAATATATTCTTTCCAGTGTGTTTACTAATATTATGCACTAACTCGCACGTAATGAAAATAATATGTGTGTGAGAAGGGTTTACAATTACAAATGTATAGTATAGATTGTCATGTTACTCGTGAGGAAAAACACAAGAGATGTATGTAAGGACAGCGAATATAAGGAGGGTATAACAGATTCCTCTGGACTGTAGCAGGATGCCAAGGCAGCTATCAAGGATGCATACCACCAGGATTCAGATGCACAACCTATTAATTATTATTATTTTGTCTCTTTTGCTCACAAAAGAGAAGACAATGCTGTTACCAAGCAATGCCTGTCTGTAGCTAAGTTTTTTGGGGATTTAGAAGATCTTCTGCTTGGAGTAACTACACCAGTCTTGCTTACTACATCTGTGAAGGTCTCCTGGACTGGATTTTCTGCAACACATCACCACAAGGTATTTGCATTTTCAGTTTAAAATCAACCTTTTGGAAGCTATCCCAAGCAAAACAGAAATCAAACAACTAGGTCTGACAAACTCCAGTGACTCTGGGTCCTGCTCAAATCCACGTTTTCGTCTGGCATGCTCCTAAGGGATCTATTTGTGGGCTTTTAAACAACCTCTTTAAATAACAAAGGAAGCACAAGGACGAAAGGATTTCACATCCTGTACTTGTACTTGAGTAGGTGTGCCCCAGACTATCAATGTAATTGGTCTGGGGAGTGCATGCCTGTAAGGTCTTGCATAGTCAAAACCTCTTGTCAATCCCTGCCAGCTGTGACCCTGGGTGACCTCTGTCATGAGTCGAACCAATGTTGCACCAACAGTCACACCATGTCCAACAGCTGTCTGGGGGTTGCCCTCATAACTTTTCTTGTCCTACTTTGCCGTGACAGAATTACACTATCCTTATGGAATGAGGATGGCTCAAATCTAGGACCAAACATTATGATTTTACTTTCTCCAACCTTATTGTTTGTAATACAAGGATACTACAAACTAATCTTCTTCTCTACCAAAAGGGCTGTCCCTACCATTCTCTCTATATGTTTAGGAAACTATGGAACAAGTCTGCATTATCCCATCCTTTTCTAAACGTGGAGCTGTGGTTTCTTGTCATCACTGCCATTCTGCTATCTGGGGATATCGAGACAAATCCTGGGCCACTAGATGCTTGCTTCTCAGCAGATGACATACATAGTATGTCCAAACATGGGCTGTTAATTGCACACTTGAATATAAGAAGTTTGATGTGTCTCTTCGTGGAACTGGAGTCATGAGTCAAACTGTACAATCCTGATATCCTCTGTCTCACTGAGACCTGGCTAAAACCATCAGTTACTGACTCCATCTGCTCTCTGCCAAATTACTCTATTATTCGAAGGGATTGGATATCAAACAAACGTGGTGGAGTTGCTCTGTACTACAAAAATAATCTGACTATCTCTTTTGTTGCTATCCCGGATGCTCAATATGTATGTAAATACTTCCATGCTACCCTTGCGTTGGGAGCCCAAAACTGCATGTTATCTGTGCATATAACCTCCCAGTGGGAGGGATTGCGGGTCTAGCGTACCTGTTGGAAAATACCTCTCAGAATTTTAATCATAATGAGGTTGTCATCTTAGGGGACCTAAACTTAAACTGGCTTGGGGCAGCTCTCAGTTCTCTTCAATCTGACTCATAGCTACAACCTGTATCAGATGGTAACAGTGCCAACTAGAAGTCTTTCTTCATCATCACTAGGCACCCTATTGGATTGGGTGCTGGTAAACCAGATCGAACACATCTCAGCCACTGGTACTCTTGCTGATGGCTTAACTGATGACTCTCCTACTTTTCACATCCTGTCCTTGGGGGCACCTCCATCTCCTCCACCACGTCTCATCACTCTCACAAACTTTGCTCACCTAGACCAAGAGATGTTTCTGTATGATGTCTCCAAAATTGATTGGTCGGAGGTCTATCTATCACACTGTTCTCAGGACGCTGTTAACCTCTTCATCACTAAATTCCTTATGGTTCAATGTAAACATGCCCCAAAGATCACCCGGAGAGTGATGGGTAAACAAACAAGATGGCTAAACAAAGACTTGCTCAAAAGATTGCGCCGTAGAGATAAACTCTGGAAGCGCTACAAAACATCAGGCCAGCAAACAGATTTTAACGCTTACTTATGCTACGGAATTCATGTAAAAGACAAGTCAGAGCTGCTAAGAGCAAGTACTGTAAAGACCTACTGATTAACTTGGGCAATGATCCCAGAAAATTCTGGCCACACATCAAATCCTTCCTAGGATCCTCACAGTCAACTACCCTTGGTGATATGCTGATAAATGATTTGCATTGCAATGACTCACAAATCATAGCTAATTCTTTCAACCTGCATTTCTCTGATCTCTCCCAATATACCTCTTCCTTAGATCCCACTGTAGTGTCCTCCCATTCCTCATCAGGAACCTGTCTGGATAAGCCGGGAGTGTTGTCCCCTGTGCCTCCTTATACTCCTCCATTCTATTTTAGGGCTGTGTCTAGAAAGGAAGTCCTGAAGCTCCTGAGGTCCATCTCTGATCATACCAGCACTGGCTCAGGCTCCCTGGAACCCCACCTCTTGAAACTTGCAGCTCCCCTTATTGCATTACCGCTGGCCAAAATTTATATGTTATCACTTTCAGGTGGAGTGGTCCCTGACCTCTGGAAAGCTGCTTGGATCATGCCTGTACTTAAAAAAGGGGATCCTAAGGTTGTCATGAACTACAGACCAATTGCCATATTCTTGGTACTAAGCAAAATCCTGGAGAAAATTGTCGCAACTCGGGCAACTGACTATCTACTTAAGCACAGCCTGCTCTCGGATACCCAACATGGTTTCAGGAAAGGACATAGCACAACGACTGCTCTCCTTAAATTCACCACAGACACTCTTTCAAAAAATGGATACGGGCAATCTGACTGGGGCTGTCTTTATTGACCTCACAAAGGCTTTTGACCTTGTTGATCACACTTTGCTTCTCTCCTTGCTTCGACACCTGCATTTCTCCTCCTCTGTTGTTGACTGGTATGAAAGCTGCCTGACAAATAGAACTCAAGTAGTGAAAATTAATTCCTTTCTATCGAATACTACCACCATTAACATTGGTGTACCTCAGGGCTCCATCCTAGGGCCCCCTCCTATTCTCTCTTTATACAAATAACATTGGAGCTGCTCTAAAATCCTGCTCTGCTATTCTATATGCTGATGATCTTGTCATCTTTACAAGTTCTACTAATATAGACACTATCAACACAACCCTTTCCTCTGACTTTAACGATATCCAAAACTGGCTATACGACCACAAACTGGCTGTCAACACTAGCAAAACTAAAGCCATGTTGCTTGGCTCGGCCCCAAAGCTCCGGGCTTGCACAACAGCACTGACTGTGCAGGACTTAGAAGGTCAGTTACTGAAATGTGTGGCCTCTTTCAAGTACCTGGGCATCCTGCTAGATCAATCTCTTGCTATTAATCTTAATGTACAGTCTGTTTGCAGAGCTGTCAACTCCAAACTGGGTGTTGCATATAAGACTAGTTATATGCTCATGCCATCAGCTAAAATGGCCATTGCAAGGGGAATTCTGCTCCCCACCCTAACCTATGGGGCTCCCTTATTTGGGGCTGCTCATAAAACTGACCTACTCAGATGGGATATTACATTAACAACATATGTTGCTATGCCTCTTCTGCTCATCGGCTTAAATACCACTGTCAACTTTATAAAGTTCTTGGTTGGCTCTCTCCATTAGCTAGTAGGATATATTACCTTGGCTCTTTTATTGATTCGATAATTCAGAATCAAACCCCTAGATGTCTTGCAGCTATGCTTGTTCCTCAGGACACACTCCATGGTCTACGATCAGCTGATAAATCCTTTCTGAATTTGTCGAGGTGCTGCACTAGGAAAGGAACTGTTGCATTTGAGCATGCGGCTCCACAGCTGTGGAATTCCCTTCCCCTCCACATTAGACTTTCTAGCTCCCACACATGCTTTAAGAGAAAACTGCACTCGAATCTGCTGATTGCTGATACCTGTTCCTGCTTTCACCCTACCTAATGACTGATGTCACTGGCCATACAATAGTATTTTCTCACCTCCATATAACCCTCTTACTGCCTCAGCCTGTTCCGGCTTCCTTTCCCTGCCCATATACAATCTTGCACTGCAGGCATCTCCCTTACACTTACATACACTCATATAATCTAATTTCATGGCTTGCTCCCCTATTCCTCACTTACCAACCTTTTCCTTAATGACACCCCCTGCTCTCAATGGTTATTTCTCCATTTTGTAATACCTGTTTTTGTTTTTGTGTACCTTGTTCTGTTCATATGGTATGTCACCTGATAATTTATTGTCCAAGGTCCTCTCTATTCATTGCATAGGTAGACACCTATGAACTTATGAATGGTCTACCCTGTATGTCTCTGATACATTGTATCCACTTAACTCATTGTATGTAAAGCGCTTTACTTTGTTTGTTCCAATATATTGTATCCCCTTTAACTCATAGTATGTAAAGCACTTATAATTTGTTAACCTGTTAAGTTTCTGCATATCTGTACTCTCCCGGGTCGTGCCTGAAAATAGTCATTTTATGGCTAGTGCACTTACCCAGTTAACAAAACCTAAATAAATAAATAAAATTAAAGACTGGGGGTGGGGACTAAAGCCCAGTTTTGCTAGTGGTGGTATCTGTGATGGGAGCAGAACCAACTTGACTAGGAAGGTAGCAACAGGTAATGCTAGTACTTGGGAGTCACTCAAACCCCCCATCTTTTTGCTAAGAAAAAAAATCACATTATTTGAATACCACCACCACTACGAGGGCAGTCGGCAGCAAGGCATGGAGGCCATAGGTGCATCAGGATTCACTCTTCCCCTAATAGACTTACCCGAGTCAGTCCCTTGACCCAATTGCAGCACAGCCAACTACCAAGTGTGTGCTGGTCTCCTTATTTTGTCACACTGACTTGACTTGTCACATACTTAGACTTTCTCTGCTTGTTATCTAAATGTGCTACAACAATCCTGTTCGTCTTCATATGGTTTGTTATTTTCATAAACCTCCTTGCTCCTATGGTTCATTTTTATAACCCATTTTCTGTAAAAGGACTTTGAAGGGGGGCGTTAGCTTGAAAATGCCCCAGGGCCTTTCCAGTCTTAATGCGGCCCTGTTCCAGCCCCCAAACTCACACCTCCCCCACACACCGTCACTCCCCTCGAAATGGTCCACCACCGCTTTGTGACAAATGACATCCTTCTCTGTGAACATTGGAACTGAGGAGACCATTTTAGTTCAGTCAATGAATTTTAAATTAATTTTGAACTTCTGCTCATAACTTTGTCATTTGTTGATATTTTTTTCATCAGATTTTCAACATGGCCTTTTTTGGGCTCCACTTAATGAACAAGGTAGGATGGGTGACAGTTTTAAAACTCGTCCTGAAAGGGGATTTTGCTGTTGCTCCACAAAATCACCTTTTGGGACAGATTTGAAAAAAGTTCACCTACTAGGTTCATGAAGTGGGGACATAAACAGACCATGTTGAAAATCTGGAGTCAGAATCTTAAAAGGAAAAGTTATGAAGGTACATGGAAAGTTTTCAGCGTTCACTCATTACAATGGTCAGTTTCAATATTTTGAACCCAAATTTTCAACATAAGCATTTTTTTTCACAGTGCCACTTGCATGTGAAAGGAGTCGTTTTTCAAATTCTGACCAAAATAGGGGTGTCAAGATTTTAGCATTTCCATGATACAATAACCGTGATATTGTCACAATAATTGTGTTATAGTGTAATAGTAGAACATTTCTCTATATAGAAATTCATCATTTTCAAAAAGCTGTTGTACCACAGTTCAAAGGTCATGGAATGTATTCGGTTTTGAGGTCAGAGGGAATCAGAACCCCTCTGTGGAAGAACACACTGGTTGTGCATAGTTGACCATCCAGTATTCTCTATATCACAATCGTTTTGTGACTTGTGTAAAAGTATTCTAAAAGTGCAGAAATTACCCACTTCCCTCCTGATAGACACCACTCCACCTTGACAGTGGTCGCCAATTCTGCAGCCCAGCCACAGAAGCAACTTTCAAGGTAGCCCTGGCCCCCATTGTAAGCTGTGCCTACACAGAACTATATGATCACATCGACATGAGGCAGAGCACAGGCCGTCGATCACCCTTGGCCAACAGCAACATGATCCATCATCCATCGAGCAGCTTGATTCGGGCCCAGGCTATAGAATGACAAAATTAGAAAATAATTACCCATAAATTACAATTTATTCTCCCTCTCCCCTTATAATTACACTCTGTCTCACTTTCCAATTTTGGCAACAGTCTGTGTCCGGCATTGATCACCATCCACACCATGGCCATAAAGGGGAGGGAAAGGACAGCATGGACATCACAGATGAGGCCATCAATCAAGGCCCCCCCCCACACACACACACACCATGGCCATAAAGGGAATATCTCTCCACCAGTTACAGGCACCAACAGATAACAGTAATATATGTGTAAGAGGCAACTTGTTTGGAGGAGGCCTGGGGCCAGTGGGCCTGGTCATGAGACTGTCAATCAAGGTCCACCCCCTGGGCCCCAACAGGAACCACATAGACATCACGTCGCATAATGACATCAATCAAGTCTTCCCCCTCCCCCAACCATGACCTTAAAGGGAAGGTCCTTGATGTCCCTGACTACCCCATACCCCATATCCCACATCACAGTCTAGGCAGTAACACACAACAGAATCATATGTGGAATGAGGTAGATTGGTTGGGGGCGGTATCAAGGCCCCCCCCAACAGGATCAAGTGCCAGTCTTGACCCCAGCGAGTATGTATTGTGATCCCATGCTGGTGAGCTGAGTTTGGTGGTGAGATTAGTGACTCAGCTGGATGGGGTGAGGGTTGGAGGATGGTGCTGTTATATGGCACCCCTCCAGTCAGAAAATGAAGGGTGAAGGGTTGTCTGCACAGGCCTTGCTACCATATAGTGAAGATAGCTGTCCTCTTGGCATAGGTCCCTGCACCTCTCCTATCTTGGGTGGCAGATGGCCCTCTGCATTGGCTGACAGATGCACTTTCTGCCCTGTGCATCTGTAGCTGTGGCCTCATAGAAGTGGAGGAACCTCAGGGTCCTGCACTTCCACAGCCCAGCAGATAGCCTCATGAATTCTTCACATCCATCATTGCACAGAACATTTGGGCCCACAAGGGCCCTGCACTTCTGTAGGTGGATGGAGTCTTCCCTTGGCCCAGGGCATCTGCATCTTCAGGACCTGCATGAATAAGGATACAATTCTATTATCTCAAAAATAAAGGAAATTCTTAGCAAAAAAACTTCATTAATGCACCAGTTAAGGTAACATAATGCCACAGATGTGGAAATGTAGCATTAACTCCCCCCAAGGAAGCCCCACCACTGATTCACCAAAACTCTGGAGACTCAAAACCATAATATTTTTTTCCTTTTGCTGCTTGAGGGTGGGGAGTTAGGGAAAAAATGTCTTATTTATAGGATATTCTTTGCAAAAAACTTTGTTAATGCACCAGTTAAGGTAACTTAATGCCACAGAAGTAGGGAATGTGGCATTAACTCCCCATCCCCCAAGGAAGACCCCACCACTGATTTGCCCAAACTCCGAGACTCAAAACCATAATATTTTTTTCCTTTTACTGCTTGGGGGTGGGAGTTAGGGTTTGAAACCCTAATGCCACATTACCCTACTTTTGTAGTGTGGCATTAAGTTACCCTAACTGGTGCGTTAACAAAGTTTTTTGCAACGAATATCCTATAAATAAGATAATTAAAAACACACATACACACATTTAAGGTCTGTGAACTTGCTTAATTTAATGACATTGTGTTCTCTAGTTTTGAGGTTATAGGGGTTTAGAATTTTGCAGTCTACTGTGACCCCCCCCCCCCCGAAGTCACTGCGGTGACCTGGGGTCCACATCCCTGCCTGGTGACTGTGGTATGGCACACCTGGTTGAGGGAGTTGGGTTTGTTTGTTCTCCTGCAGTGGGGGTGGGGTGGGGGTTCATCCCCAAATTAGTAAATTGCAGGGTACCTCAACCCAGAGGAAATAAGTGGGCCAGATGTTGTGTGTAATACTGCCATGCAGTATCTATCCACCTCCCTACACTGGACAAGACCTCTCCCTGGGGACCACCAACAGCTGTTACCCTTACAAAATAATAATTTAGTCAGCATGTACAAGTTGAAAACCCACACAGTAATAAAATTTACAAATGAAACGGTACATTATTTTCTGACACAGCCTTGGGTAGCTGGAGATGGACAAAGTGGGTTACGTACTTGCATGTCGTTGATCAGTATCCCATACTCAATGCAGCTGCCCAAACAAAGGGGCCATTGAAATAAATATGTTACACAGGATGTGAAATACTCTGTGATTGGTACCAGTAGTAGAATTATAGATATACAATTATATCAGAGCTCTGATGCAGGCCTGGATGTTACATTGCCTGGGATCTTTCGGCTATGCACAACAGGAACATTTTAGTAAGCCTGCAAGTTAGGCCCCCCCCCCCCCAAATGGGCCATATGTGCTAGCACAAAGTTTACAACTTGAAAACAACATGAAAACATCAGCCATCCAAAGGCAATAAATGCAATCCAAAAGGCAAATCTTGTCATCCAAAAGGCACTGTTATATTCCATCTGGGAAGTGAAAAAACTCAGCCAGCAGTGCTGGCACTTGCATGACCCATAGATTCAGAAGAATGTCTGCAGAGAGGACCAGTGTAGAGCAGCAGTCGAAACAGCCCACAGGAGCTTCACACTTGGAAAAGGCACAACAGCGTAACCCTTTGGATTCGCACTTCTGTGGTAACTGCTCTTCCACCTCCACTTCTCAACTTTTCAGGAAACAGTCTTTATGGCTATCCAGCCTGATGCAGGAGCACTACCCATTGGCTTCCTGGTTCCCAAGGAACCCAGACCCAGGAGTGACCCCAGGGTCTGACTTCCCTATGAATCAAAAGTCACCCGCACTCAGGCACAAGCCCGTGACTCCCTGTTCCCTGATCCACCCCACTCGGTAAGGGATAGCTGGCCCCCTACCTGACTCTGTAGCAGCATGAGGGTATTACAGTTCTCAGCCTCCAAATCTTGTGTCTGCAGTCTCACAAGCTTTGCACTTCTCAGGTGTTAGAACAACATTCACTGGATACACTTTCCTAACAGGAGCTTTAAAATGCTGGAAAGGGCTTTTCCGAACTGGGCCTGGCTAGGCCTGTGACACAGCTCACAGACAGCAGGTCTCCACTCTTTAGAATCTCATCCAATCACCCCTTGCTCACCCCAAACCCAGCAAATTTTCTTTTATTTTTTTCTCATTGGGTAGGCAGACATGTCCGTCAGTCTTTCTAACCTGGCCTGCCCTCGCATTTACTTAGAAAGCCCTCCAGTCCAAATGGGATGAGCCTGATTCATCACCCTGCCATCATTCCTTGCTTATCCTTAGTACCTTCTGATTGGTGGTTTCCAAAATGAGGGGTCTCAAAGATGGCACACCTTTGCTTCAATGGAGCCTTGTGCTCCAGGCATCATTATTTTATTTATTTTAATATTGCCCCCTTTTAGTGTACTGGTCCCTGGCATGATGGGGACAACTGTGCCTAACTTTCTGATGGGGCTGTGGTGAGGAGCACAGCTTGTGTGCTCCCTCATTGGGAACTCGCTCTTCCCCGTTGCTGGCTGTCTGTGTGCTGTGGGAGCAGCTTGTCCCGAAGACACAACGCGCCAAATGTTCCATTCTTTCTTTCTCTTCCCCCAGTGTCTTCGAGCCTGCCTGATACCGACTGAAGTCCATGGAGCTGGAGCACACCAGGGGAGATGCTGTGGTGACCACCAATGTGTTTTTTAGTGCCCTTGCTGAGGGCACTTCCTCCACTGAGAAACATTCAAGCTGCAAAGATGGCTTGCATGGATGTGTGGCATTACTTTGCAACAGCTCCTATGGTCCCCTTCCCAGCTGCCCTCCTGGGGCCGGAGCGAGCAGAAGAAACAGGAAGCATAGTTCGGGGGCAGCACATGCAGTGTCCAGGTAAGCCCCCTCTACCAAGGAGGGGGCTACACTACATAGTTACAATATCTAACTTAAACATTTCTGAATGTATAACTACTTATAACTCAGTCCACATTAAAACAAGACACGTGAAATATTGCACACATTATCAACGTGGGATAGTGTTTTAAACCTTTCAGATTTGGATAAGTTGTTTTAAAACTAAATGCAGATAACTGAAATTTTAAATTGTTGCAATTTCTGGCTGCCTATAACTCAACCCCCTTTGAAGGAGTACAGTGCTGAGCCTATAAGCCATTTTCCCCAGTAGAAGCTGATTTTTAAATACTGGTTCCAGTTCTGTTATTGTTTCATTTCTGTAGGCTTTTAATTATCCTAGTAGGTGTTTCTGATTTACACTCTGCAGGTAATGTAGTTTATATCCCTTGTTCAGATCCTGCCTTGTTGGTACATTGCCCCCATGATGTTCTACTATTATAGAACTCTATGGCTACGTCCCTCTTGAGGCTCAGAGGGACGTACACTACATCATACAGTTCTAAAATGGACCAGAATGTAGATCAGAAACATTCACTGGGATAACTAGCAAGCCTTTAGAGATGGAACAATGACATAATTAGAACCAGTGTTTAAAAAAACAGCTTCTGCTGGGCAACATGACTTATAGATTCAGTGTAGTTCTCCTTTCAAGCATGAGACCTGAAATCTGGTGCACATGCCCAAGTTGTGTAATTCTTTAAATCTTAAACATGGACACATTTGGATAAGAAATGTTAAAATTAGATGGAAATAATTACAAATTTAAATTTGATGAGATTTTTGCCCACCCAGTATACTTTAGAGCTGGGAATCTGCAACTTGGTACATTTATACATATGGCATGGAGCTGTGTATCTGCCAAATTTGGTAACATCTGGATGGTTTCTTTTAAAAGTAGACTTAAATAAATGGAATTTAAGTGTTGGAAAAATGTTACTTAATGTTCACTGAGATTCTGCGAAATTTCATGGTTTGGACTGGTAATTCCACCTGAATTCTAGTGGAGGAATTTTATATTCTGCCTAGCTCTAGTTTAAGGGTTTGTAAGTGTAACCACCCATGGTGGGGCTTACCTTTCTGCTCCTTGGGAGCTCCTTCTTCCTCCCATTTCCCCCGTTGCCTCCCCACCGCAGTCCAAATGTGCTATGGTGCCCCTACAGCTCCATCCATCCCCTGCACTGTTCCTTTGGCTAATTGGGGCCGGAGGTGCAAAGTCACCTGGACTGCCGCACTGTTCACACCTCGAATGTGCAAGTGGTGGTCTACACATGCCCACTGGCACATTTTGGTTTTCTCGCCACAGTTGTGGCAAATTGGCAGCCTCTCCAGTGCTCCTGACCCTGAGGTTCAGCTGGTTGGGGGTCAGACACACAGAGGAGGCCGCCAAGAAGAAGCAGAACTGTTTAGATAAAGAGTGCCAATGGGCACAGTAGGAAGCATCATAAATATTAACGGAGGTCATGATTATTAATGAGCTCTCTGTCTGCCACCTGGGGACACAGTAAAATGAGGGCAGTGACAGGCAGAGTACAATGTTTTTGAATATAAAACTGCAGCTCAATGAAAGATGAGAGGGTCTGCTATCAGACTGTGGGGCACTTATAAATTAAAATGTACTGTTTTGACTGCAGCAGAACCTGAAAGTTGGGACAGGACATAAACTGCAAATAGACTGTTACTGTGGCAGCCATGTTTCATCCTTTGACTCTGAGAAACAGCCAATCAAAGACTTAGGTGCCCAAAACTCTAAGAAAGGACTTGTGGGAGAGGAGTAAACCATATTTTAGGCTCCCAAATCAATCACCTAATCAATAATCAAAGGGATTTAATATCTACTGTTTAATAATTTTGCTGATGGACAGCTGTTTTTCAGCCAATCACAAGCTGCCATTTTTGGAGTGAAACCCCAGGGACAGTTAAAGCTAGAACAGTCTGGCTTGGGCTCTCAGAGAGACAGGACGTCTCAGACTCCATTGTGAGAAGAGTTTTGAAGTCGGCTCATGGCTTCCATAGCCAAAGGCTGGAGATTTTGCTTGAGTTCAGCAAGTGGAAGCCCGAGAGAAGAGAGAGAGAGAGAGAGAGAGAGAGAGAGAGAGCGGTTTTGTGCTGATTCCTGCATCATCCTGAGAAAGCTCAGCTTGCAGAAAGTGTTTGAACTGTTTGCCAGAAACTGCAGTTTGACGAACTTGGCTTGAAGCTAGTCCCTAGTCCGAAAACTCCTGACTAAAGTCCTTGGCAAATCCAGACATAGTGGAGACTCGCTAGACCTCAAAATCCTGTCACAGACTCTTGAAGAAGTACTCCTACCAATTACCAAGATTCTAAACTCATCACTTACCTTCTCACAATTTCCAGAAGTCTGGAAATCTGCATTGGTCATCCCTGTGCATAAATTTGGTGATCCATCACAGCACTCTTAACTACAGGCCAATATCAATACTCCCTCCATTATCAAAAGTCCTTGAACTTATAGTCTCCAATCAAATGGTTGATTATCTTGAAAAGTACAACATACAATGTCCTCAACAACATGGTTTCAGGAAAAAAAAACATAGCACTACCACAGCTTTACTTGAATTTACCAGCTACATACATCAGTTCTTCGACATCAACAAGATTGTTGGCGCTGCTTTCATCGACCTTACGAAAGCATTCGACACCATGAATTACAGCCTGCTTCTTACTCAACTTGCCTCAGTTGGTGTCTCCCAAAACCCACTGAAATGGTTTGGTGGCTACCTTGCTGATAGGTCACAGTGGGTAAAAATATCTAATATCGTCTCCGAACTACAGTTCTTCCAGTCAGGTGTCCCTCAAGGGTCCATCCTTGGCCCTCTGTTGTTTAGTATCTTCCTAAACAACCTACCCCAGTCCTGTCATCTACACAAACAACACTGATCCTGCTGTGCTTGAGTACAACCTACAAACAGGCTTCCTTGAAGTTGAGAAATGGTTCATTCAGCACAAACTTGTTCTGAACTACAAAAAAAACTAAGCTTATGCTGTTCTCCTCCCCCTGACATAAGCACCAGTCGTATCCCATGATAATAAAAAACAACTTCGGTGCACCTCTTAAACAAGTTCAACAATTCAAATATCTGTGAATAACCTTAGACAGCTGTCTCTTATATGTACCCCACATTGAGACCATTGCTAATCCTACGAATACAAAGCTAGGCCTACTATTTAGGCGTAGAAGGAACCTAACCCCAGAGGCACTTAGACTGGCAGTTAACAGATCTGTGATATCCACCACTGACTACGGCCTAGAAATATAAGGTGCAGCCACCCCCACATCACTAAAAAGGCTGAACTTAACACTTAACAAAGCTTGTAAGCTCATCACGAACTCAGACCATTTCACGCACACTTGTGATCTTTACACAGAAACTAGCTGGCTCAATCTACTAGGGAGGATCAAGTGTCACTCTTGTATACTAGCAATGAAAGCTTTCAGTGGAGATCTACCTGCCGGAACCTTCTGTCTTCTAACCAGAGCCTACAAGGTCCGACATACTCTGGCCTCGGCCACTGAGTTCCTACTAGTACCAAGGTTCCGAACTACACAGGGTCAACAATCTTTCCTTTTACAGAACCCCTATCTGGCTAAATGGCCTTGGCCATGAACTAGCAAGTCAAACTGGTATGTCCAAGTTCAAACGTCTTCTGCACCAACACATCCTGTTAGAGAGTTCCTGTGACTATCTAGTTTGAGAACTGCTTTGCCCTCTTGAGCCTAATTTCAGTCCCACTTTAATCCGTACTACCACCACTAGCTTGGACTCCCCTCCTCTGGCTCATTTCCCCTCCTTTTCATCCCCACCTCCCCGCTGCCACCTGCATCTCTTGACAAAGCCCTGTGGCTGCTTCCCCCCCACTTCCTCTCATCACCCTTTCTATATCCACTACCTCTACTACCCCTCCTTTCTCTATCTATTGCAATCAAAAGTGACTTGTAATCATATCTGTTTTGTACTTGCAATTTTTGTACCATGCTAATTTGTTTGTTAGTCGCAACTTGTTTTAATTTTCTGTCTTCATGTGTCAGTTTGATCCCTCTGTTTTACCTTCTCTAACTGACGTGGAACCTTTGTAAATGAGCTTTTATGAGCTCAAAGGTATTGATAATCTGAAATGTGAATAAAATAAAAGACGCAGAAGCCAGCAGTGGAAAAGAAGCCTGTGGATGCTGCTGTGCCAGGGAGCCAGAGAACCTTGTGAACTCCTGCTGTTTGAAATATGGGGCTTTCAGCTAAGAGACTGTGTGCTATTCAGCCTGAAGCCATCCGGAGTTGTATGCGGAAGTGTTTATGCTCAGGCCGCTCTGGAGTCAGGTAATGGATCAGCCAGCCTTTACCAAGTAGGGTGGATTGGGATGCATGGAGCCAGTGGTGTGCGCCTGAGTGCTAGGGAACTCTTGACCCTTCTGGGGGAGTTGGACCATGGGGTCACTCCTTGAGTCTGGGCTTTTTGTGTACCAGGAAACCCTGCGCAGGGCTCCTGCTCTCCAGTGAAGAAGGTGACAAGCTGCCAGACTCTGCAAGCAAGGCAGAAGGTGATAAGCTGCCACACTCTGCAAGCGAGGCAGGTGACCAGCTGCCCAATCCTGTATGCTGGCCAGAAAGTTCCAATCTGCTAGACAAGCCTGCCACTTCCAGCAAGCCTACTGCAACCCAAGTTGCTGCTCCAGGCCCTAGCTCTTCAGCCTGCCTTCACTCAGACACTGCGAACTTGGACTTCAGAACCATGACTAAAGCAGGGTCTGCCCTGCACCTGTGGAACTTTACAAAGTGGAAAGGTTGCTTCACTTTAATGTAAAGTGTTTAAAGTTAAACTCGAGTCAAACTGTTTTCAAACTTAAAGCAGCAGTGCAATGAAAAGCTGTTTTTCAAAAAAAAGCTAGTTTCTGCTACAGTTACAAAAAATATTAGCATGTCTGTCAAATGTACTTGTCTGCATAACTCCTATGCTGTGCACCATGAAGACAAGGCAATTTTATTTATAAGTCGCCCAATCCCAGAGGCTCTGGTTGCTGAACAAGTATCAGTACAGGAAGCACAGGTTTAAAACACAAGAAGAAAGTATAAAATACCAACAGTCAATGTAAAACACAGATTTAAAAAAATGAATTAAAAAGCTTCAGAATGCCACACCTGGGGGCTGGATATTGATGGAATCAGCAGTCTGCAAAAGCCAAGGCAAAGAGGTGGGCCTTCAGCCGCCACTTAAACAATTGAGGGGGCCTCCCAGACTGTAGATGGTAGAGAGTTCCACAGGGTCGGCCCAGAGATGCTAAAAGTGCGATTTCCCGTGGTTCTGAGCCGAACCCTGGGAATATCTGGGAGGCCCCTCAAAGAGGAGCGGAGGGAACGAACAGAGGTTGCTGGTTTCAGGAGCTCTGACAGGTAACCAGGACCCAGTCCATATGGGGCCTTAAAGGTGAGAAGACAGACCTTGAAAAGGACTCTCTGACTGACCGGCAGCCAGTGCAGGGCACACAGGACCGGGGTTACATGACTGGATCTCGAAAGGCCCATCAGTAACCAGGTTGCTGCATTCTGCACCAGCTGCAGTCTGCGAAGGGTACCTCCCATGACCCCAAAGTACAGAGAGTTACAGTAGTCGAGCTTAGAGGTCACAAAGGCATGCACTGGCATCGGCAGGTCCTTGGGCAGAATGAGGGTCTTAATCCGGGCAGTGTTCCGCAAGTGGTAAAAACCATTGCTGACAACAGACAACACCTGATCTTCAAATGTCAGTCTGCTATCGAGGATCATGCCAAGATTTTGCTTCATCGGGGAAGCCACCAGCAGAGCTAATTCCAGGACGATACCTGTAACAGCCGCATTTGCAACCCATCATGCCTGTGACCAGGCTCGATCACCAGTACCTCCATCTTGGCCGGGTTAAGTCTCAGCCAGCTAGAAGCCATCCACTTATTGATTTTAGCCAAACAGTTGTTAAGCACATCGACAGCTCTTGATGTTCCGGGGGCAAACGACAGATACAGCTGGGTATCATCTGCATAGCAGTGAAACTCCACGCTGTTCTGTTGAATGATCTCACCCACGGGCAGCATGTACACTGCAAACAGCATCAGAGACAAGATCGAACCCTGTGGCACTCCACGTGACGGGCCTTGGGGAGGAGGAGGAGAAGTTCCCCATTACCACCCGCTGCACCCTGTTGGAGAGGTAGGACTCAAACCACCGATGACGGTCCTGGGGAGTCCATAAAACTCACAGAGCTGATCAAGAAGCACAACTTGATCAACAGTGTCAAAAGCTGAGGAGAGATCAAGGAACACAAGAACTGACCTATCTCCTCTATCTCTAGCCCAGTGCAGATAATTATGCACCCACACTAGAGCTGTTTCTGTGTGGTGTCTCACCCGAATACGTGACTGAAATGGCTTGGAAATGTCCAAGGACACCAGACAGTCCTCAAGCTGCTGTGCCACTAACTTCTCAACAACCTCACCCAGAAGTGGCAGGTTGGAGATAGGACAGTAATTCGTCTGGACATCTGGGTCGAGGGAATATTTCTTAAGGAGGGACCTTACCAACGCGTCTTTCAAAGCAGCTGGGAAGACCCCCTCCGCCATTAAGCACCTGGCAATCCTGGTGAACACTGGGCCAACAGCTTCAACACATCCCATTAAGAAATGCATTGGGCTGGGTCCAGTTCACAAAAAATGTGTTTCTGCTCTAAGATCATCTTAGTCACTTCAGAAACTTCCACTGGCCTAAACTTCTCACAGACAGGTGGAGTACCTCTGAGCCCCCCGGCCCAACCATTGCGAGGTGAATGCCTCCCTGGCAGAATCCCCGACCGGATGGTCGACACTCTTGTTAGAGAAAAAGAGAGCAAACTCCTCACATAAAGTGGATGACAAAGCTTTTTTTCAGCTGTAGGCAGGCAGGTTGCTGTTTTTCTCCGCAGCAATTTCCCTGGACAGGAATTCTGCCTTCTTATGGGAAATTGCTCCCTGGTATTCAATATAGTGGGCACACAGGGTCAGCCTGTCAGCTTCCAGCTGGGTCTTCTGCCAGCAACACTCCAATTTCCGATCCTTGATCTTCATCACCTTGAGATCCCCATCAAACCGTGGGGATCTCAAGTGAGAAGATGTGGGTTGTATACAAACAAGTGCAAAGGCATCCAGAGCTTAGGAGACCACCCTGTTATAGATGGCCACCACCTCTCTGGGGCCAATCACACATGCCACGTCGACCCTAGATAGGTCAGCTAGTGCCAACAGTCCCTTTGGGTGCAAGCCCCTTAACAGATGATTGCTGACTATCTCCATGGGGGGACTACCTGGGGAGGCCCCAAACGTGAACTCCACAGTACAGTGATCAGACCAAGAGACCTGATCAAACTTGAGGTTATCTACCTCAGGCCCCAGCTGGAATACCAGTGTGGCCATGCTGATGGGTCGCAGAAGCAACAGCTTCTGTAAGGCCCAGTGAATGCATCAGCTGGAGGAGGTCATAACTGAAACTCAAGGATTCATCGTCGATACAGGCATTGAAGTTCCCCAAGATTAAATACCTGGAGGAATCCAACACTTGGTCAACGATGAAGTCTGCCAACTCCTGCAGGACTTCTCCCACTGACATGGGAGAGTGATAGACAAGGAGAATCCTGCAACCTGCACCTGCACCCCCACGCATAGTGACGCATGCAAAAGATTGGGTATTACCAACTGGGCGTACAGTGAAGCCCAGGCTGGATCGAAAAACAATGGCCAATCCCCCCATGCCTGTGATCCTTCCTCAGGCAGCGCACAACGGTATACCTGGTGGGAACAGCGGCCTCAAGAACTGGGCCGGCATCATCACCCAGCCAGGTTTCTGTAATGCAAGCAAGGTCGACAGAGCAAATCAAGTCCACAAAAATAGCTTTCTTGTTCCTTATCGACCTGCCATTCCATAGCACTGCCTGAAAAGGATTAGAGGATGCGGTCGGTCCTCTAACTACCTGCCCACTCAGTCCGTCGGGAACCCTGGGTATGGAAACTAAACACATCTGGCCTCGCCTTAGGTTCCGTTTACACCCAGGGTGTCTCCTGGACTGGACAACCTCAATGCCATTCACCACCCCCTCCTCAGCTGTCCTCAGCCCTCGACAAACCACTCGCCTCCTAACAATGCCAACCTCCCTGCAGCGTCTAGCTACAATGGCAGAAACTGGGAAGTCACTGAAGGGGTGAAGGTCATGGAGCCAAGCGGCAGCATAGGTAATTCTGGTGGGTCTGAGGCACCAACACATCTCTGCCTGGCTAGTCCAGTCTGCCAGAAAACCAGAATACACTGGATTTTAAAGTGCAAGGGCAACCTTAGCTAAGTACACCCCACCAACCAACTAAACGAGCAAAACCCCCCAAAACTAAACTATTCCCCTCTAAAACAATCACACCTTGTACATACTATCCACACAAACACTATACAAATATACTTATTTAAATACACACACACACTCCAGACAGACTCCTAAACCCAACCCCAGCTGAAACAGTGAACCTTTTTTATTTTTTCTGTCCTAACTCTTGCCTGATCTACAGTGTTATTTCTGTGGAAAATGTGGCACCCATCTTTTTTTCTTTAGAAAAACTCAATTAAAACGTTTATAAAATACTCAGATTTTGGTGAAATTAGAACATTGTACCACCAAATTAAACTGGAAGATTCCAGGAATCTTTTATAGTGAAAAAAAGGAGTCAAATTTTTGCCCAATTTTGTTGCACTGCTGCTTTAAAGAAGTCCAAGTGTTCAAACCCAAATCATGTTAAAGGAGCTGTGCACTGAGGCTGTAAGTGATGTTTCCAAAAAGAAGCTGCGTTTTAAGTGATCGTTAAAATTCTGTCATTGTTCTGTCTATACAGACCTTTTAGTAACCTCACTGGGTGTTTCTGCTTTACACTGTGATGGTAAGTACCATTTTAGAACTGTGTGATGTAGTTTATGTCCTACACTACAGATATCTACAGTAGAACATGGATACATTGTGCCAACAACAGACAAGTAAAACTGGGACATAAACTACATCATACAGTTCTAAAATGGTTCTTACCAGCAGCATGCAAATCAGAAATATACAATATGATAATTAAAAAGCCTGGATAGCTAGAGCAATAACAGAATTTGAGCCATTAAAAACAGCTTCTACTGGGAAAAAATTATGTGTAGATTCAGCACAGTTCTCCTTTAAAGTAATTTTCTTCATTAAGTGTACCAACCCATGGCAACATCAGGCCTGCACCAGTCTGGGGGTACCCTCAGCAAGGACTGTTAGTGGGAGCTGGTACCAGTCAGGGAGTTATGCATGCACGCTGGGTGGAGGGTGGTGTATTGCAAAAAGGTTTACTGCTGAAGTTTACTGCTGAAGTTATTCATTGTCAAAATTACAGTTACTGCGTTGTGTTGCTTATGGTATTCCTTTGTCCAGGTATCCCCTTTCCTAGCCCTACCCCGGTAAATAAAGCTGTGTTTTATTTTTGCAATTTTTGTGCATGAGCTTATTAGCTACAGTCACTTATTACATGTGTTTTACCGTATTACAGTTCAAAGTGGTATACTGTGTGGGGGGTGACTGGAAGTGGAGATGGGTAGGTACAACATCCCTGGAGGTTGTATTACACAAATATCATGCCCACTATAATTTTACTCTGGGTGGAGGCACCACGCTATTTATTTATACTATTGGGAAAGAACCTCCAGTTGTCACCAGAACAGAACCCAGGCCCCCTAACCTGTGTTGTAGTTATCAGGCAGGGGTAGTAGCCCACTGGTACATGGCGACGGGGCTACATAAGTACAGTATAACCTTGATTATCTGAATGCTCTGGGAGACATTAGATTTGTTTGGATAATCGAGAGTTCAGCTAATCGGGGGGGTGGGGTCTATAACATTAGACAAAGAGAGTTGGGGTATAATGTCAGAGTTCAGATAACCGGGAGATCTGAATAATTAAGGTTTGGATAATTGAGGTTGTACTTATTTTAACTTACAACAGCAAACTTGTAAGATGAGATGATTTATGCAGTACTGCCCACAGAACCAAGTTTTGATGGCACTGTTTTCTTAAAAACGTTCCAACTTGCTGGAATCCAGAGGAATTGCAACTCTTAGAAAAGCATAGACTTCTATTGAATATAGAAATCCTTGGGCTCCCAGCATTTCTCAGCTTTTGTGAAGCTTGGATGTACAGGAATAACTGGACATCAGGGGCCAGATATTCAAAGCTTTGTGCCTGGTGCAAACTGATTGCACTGGAATTGCACCAGAATAGCACTGGCATGCGATATTCAAAAGATCAAATAGTGCCGGCGCAATCCGGCGCAGCAAGATAATGTATGCATGGGGCAAAGTGAGGGGCGGGACCATGCATACATGTGCAGCGCTGTGTTCAAAGCTGTAGCATGGCGCAATTGCGCAACCCATTATGCGACGCTAGTTGACACCTTTGAAAAGGTAGTCTTAATTCCAGGCAAACCCAGGATGTGGGGGCGTGGACACAGTAGCAACAAGGAACAAGGCTGTATGCATCCAGTGAGGAGGCAATGTAGGCAGCTGGCCATCCTGGGCCACCCCATATGCACAGGCACACAAACTGTGGAATGCAGTGCCTCAACAGTGCTGTGAAGTGCACATTCATATAATAATAGCTTAATAATAGTAATAACTTTATTTCACATAAGTGCCTTTCAAAATACCAAGACACTTTACAAAAAGATTAAAACGGCAATAATAAAATTAACAAACACAGTAATAAATAGTATGACGGGTCCCCTCATTCAATGCCACTAAAAGCCTGATGCCATAAAAAGGTTTTTAACACCTGTTTGAATCCTCCCACAGTCGTGCACTCCTGTAGCTGATGGGGTAGAGAATTCCAGAGGGTAGGGGCCGCGTGCATGAATGTACGGGCCCCAGAAGATTTCAAAGACACCCTCAGAATCTCCAGCAAGCCCTCATCAGCCAAATGGAGCTCTCGCTCAGGGCGATGGGGAATAAGACACCCTTTGAGGAGTCAGAGCCAAGTCCATGTAGGGCTTTGTAAGTCAGTAAACCAACTTTAAAAGTGATCCGCCACCGAATCTGCAGCCAGTGCAGATTGCGCAGCAGAGGGGTGATATGAGAGGCTCGAGAAGTCCCTGTCAGCAAACGTGTTGCAGCATTCTGCACTATCTGCTGGTGGCGGTTATCAACCCCAGATAGCCCTAAGTACAGGGAGTTGCAATAATCGAGGTGCGAGGCCACAAAGGTGTGGACCAGCGTGGGTAGATCCCCAGATGGAACAAGGTGCTTGATCCTGGCGATGTTCCTAAGATGGTAAAAGGAAGACTTGATGACCACCGACACCTGGGATTGTAGAGTCAGCCCATCACCAAGCACCACCCCCAGGTCTCGCACCTGTTAAGAGGTAAGGATCTGGCAGCCCCCCAGATGAAGTACAGAGGGCTGAACAGCCCTCATCCCCTCTACCCAGCGACCCAGATCCACAACCATCATCTCGGTCTTTCCCGCGTTCAACTTTAGCCAGCTCTAATTCATCCAATCCTAGATTTCAGCAAGGCAGTTGTTAAATCTCGAGAGAGCACTATCGATATAAATGGTACAACTGAGCTAGAACACCACGTGCAGCAACAAACTATTTGTAGTATACTGTAATGTGTACCTAATGTGATATTTGTGTATTGTGTGCTGTTGTGCATTGTATGTCTGTATTGTACACCGTTGCATCTCAGCTGCACAGTTAGTGTCTCTGAGTCATTCCTGACATTGGACCTTGACCCAGTGTGCTTACCCGGTGAACAAGGTGATACAGAACAATGTACAGAAACCATACATGGCCGAGACATGCTGCACACAGATGGCACTGCCCATATCGCAGTCATCTTGCACCGGTCCTAACTCCACCAAGCATTAGTGGGTGCATCAGCGCCAAGTGGACACATGGCAGTGCATCTATGCAGCACACACCTCCAGTCCGCCATTGGTGTACACCAACACAATCCAGTAGAAACATGCTGCACTGGGGGAATGGAGGGTGTTGAGGGGAGGATGTAAAGGTGGCTAGGCCGCACCACATAGTAGGTACTGCCACATAGCTTGGGCCATCCACACAGTTCACATGTTCCACTGACGGTAATGTCCCTGATGGCAGTGTGCCAGTGTGATGGTATGTGTGCCCCCCGGCACATACCCTACACCTGCCCAGGATCCCTGCACACACAGACAGCCATGTGTATGGTAGTGTGGAGATCCCATGCCACTGGTGCAGCACAAGGGTCACAGGACAGTATGACCATGGTGTCCACTGTCAGACCACACCTGCCATCTGTGCATGTCACTGTATGGATAGCACCTGTCCCTGTTGCCTGTCACACCCTAGGTATTGCTGAAAATCTCACAGTATCGCCTACTGTGGTACTGTACCATTTGATAAACACTGTGGCAGGAACAACTACTACCCGTTCCTGTAGTGCTACTCTCCTGGGCCACATTGGTCTTTGCATCGGTGTCCAAACCAAGACTGTAGCTAATATTCTGTGAACTGTGAACACACAAGGACTGTGGCTACTGACCTGTGATCCCAGTTGGACTTACAGGTGGAGGTGTGAGCTCGACAGGAAAGTGGCTACCATCTTGTAATTCCAGTCAGACCTACAGGTGGAGCTGTGTGCATCATGTTATAGCGCCGGGCAATCCACATGCTAAGCAGGCTGTAATAAGATGCTAATGTGGTTGTTTGCCCTCGGATTGCTTGAGTAGGCTCATTTGCATAGCAGTTTTGAAAATAGCAAACTTTAGCGCGGGGCAAACAGGAATACATCGAGCAAACGCATCAGTGTCACACAACTCTGTTAGTGCCGCACAAGACTGTAATGTTCCATTACATGGTTCTGCAGTATTTGGCCTGCACTGTTGTTTGCTGCTGTTGTGCTCCACTGCTTTGTTAGCATACATGTTGCCTACATTGTTCAGCCTTCACTCACTCCACCTCAGTGTGCACTGGGCCACTGCTGCAGTTTGTACTGCTCTAGGTTGCAGTATTCAGTGCTGTCTTATTTGCTGGGCTGTTGTTGCACTGCACTCTCAGCCCTGTTTGCACATCTTCATTTGTACACTTCACTGTCACCCTCTGCCCGCCCCCCCTCCTTAATTAAGTTTCACTATCCCTCCCTTGATCTTTCTTTGCTCCCTAATGTACCTATAAAAGGTTTTATCCCCTTCTTAACTAAGTTGGCTATCGTTTCTTCAGTTTGGGCCTTCGCTATCCTGACTGTCTTCCCCGCTTCCTTCTGCTTTAACTGGTACAGTTCTCTGTCCTGTTCCTTTTGTGTTTCCTTATACTTCCTGCATGCTGTCTTTTTTCTCCCTAACCTTCCCCGCCACCTCTTTTGAGAACCATAGTGTTTTTTTTCCTTCATTTTGTTTTTTTTTCCTTCATTTTGTTTTATTTGCTTCATACAAAGGCTTGTTGCCTCTGTGATGGCGGTTTTGATTTTTCCTCATTGTTCCACCACCCCTCCTTCTTGCCTGTTTGCTAGTGCTTTTCTGAGGCATTCTCCAATTTTGCCAAAGTCAGCCCTGCTAAAGTCCAATACCCTCACTTTTGTATGGCTTGACTCTATGGCTGTGTTTATTGTGAACCACACTGGTGGTCGCTTGTTCCCAAATTGCTACCCACTTCTAAATCCGAGATCCTCTCTCCATCCCTGTTTGAGAGTACCAGGTCTTGGATTGCTCCTTCTCAAGTGGGTTCCAACACTTGCTGTCTGAGGCATTCCCCCTGTAGGGTATCGAGAATGACCCTGCTCTTGGATGTGGCTGCAGCAAAGGTGCTCCAGTTAACATCCGGCATATTAATGTGCACATTAATAATATCTTCCTTTTTTCTGCCATTCTAAGGATGCCTTCGGTTTCCTAGTCTATGTCCTCCCCCTGAGACGGAGGTCTGTATACAACCCTCATGCGGATTGTGATGCCATTTCCTGTCTCCAGGGTGACCCACAGTTCCTCCTCTCCTCTCCTCTCCTCTCCTCTCCGTTTACTCTTTAGTTCTATTACTTTGATCCCGTCCCTTATGTAGAGAGCTACTCTTCCTCCTCTTTTACTCTCCTGTTCCTCCTGTAGATTGTGTACCCTGGTATGTTGACATCCCAGTCATGGTTCTCTGTGTGCCATGTTTCTGTGACTGCCATGAGATCCAGGAGTCCCTCTTCCAAGAAGGTCACTAGTTCAGGCAGCTTGTTACCCAGACTACGGGCATTGGTACTCATTGCCCTCCATTTTTTGATGGCCTTACCCCTTTTAGCCCCATCCCTGTCCTTACTGCCTTTGCCTTTTTATCTATTTACCCTTGCACTGCTCCCTATTGACTTCTCTACCTTGGTGTTTACCTTACTAGCTACCCTGTTTATGGGGTGGGGCTGGGATGTCCCTGCTTCCTTCCCCCTTGGCTAGTTTAAATGCTTGCCAGTGAAACATTTAAACCTATCACCTAGGATCTTGGTTCCCCTCCCAGACAGATGCAAACCATTGCTCCAGTATAGGACTGTAACCCTCCAGGTGGATCCCAAGACCCAATGAAACCAAAACCCTGAGCTCTGTACCAGTTTTTCCACCATTCTTTGAATCCTGTGTTGTGCAGTACCGTAGCCTCACCTATGCCATAGACAGGCAGCACCTCCGAGAAGGATACAGTGCGTGCTACTTGTCTAAGGTCCCTCCCCAACTCCACAAACTCCTCCTTCACTGCTCTGAACCCATTTCCTGCCAGGTCATTTGTCCCTAGGTGGACAGTGGTGTCCTACTTCCTCTCCGGCGCAGCTGCTTCCATGATCCTGAGGATTCACTTCCTGTCCTTCCAAGCCATGGCTCAAGGCAGGCACCATACCTCCCTCCCTCAGTGCTACCACCTTAATGATTGAGTCCCCCAGCAGGAGGTGTTTCCTTCCCCTGCCACCTTCCTGTGGGTCTCCTTTGTGGAGGTTCCCAGCATCCTTCATGGTCTCAACTGCAGGTGCCTCCATGGAGGAACCACACTCTGCCAGAATGGCATATGTACTGTGGAGAGGCACAGCTGGAGGGATGCACTTCTGTTCCACCACCCTCACCATTCCTGAGCCCACCGTGGTCAAACTACTCCTCTTTCTTGGCAACCTCTGAGGCAGTGGTGGTGGCCCTGGTGGTCCTGGAGTGAGGGGAGATTTTCCAAATCCTTGCCATGTCAACCTGGAGACGGGCAACCTCCACCCTCAGACCAGAAAGGTATCTGTAAATAGGGCTGCATCACAGCCTCCAGGACATCTCCTGGAAGACTGCCACCCCAGAGCCAGTGCATTGGGGAGTGCACCACACTGCACATGTCTCTCCCTACCTGATTAATTTTTCTTTTCTTTTTTGCTAGTATGTATGTGTGTGTGTGTGTGTGTGTGTGTGTGTGTGCGCGCTCGTACATACGTTTACCCTCTACGCGGCATGCTGGGCTGTTAAGGTTGTGACAGGTATTTGCTCCCTGCCCTTTTTGGGGGAGTGATGTCTGAATACCTGGTATAAAGGAAAAGATGCACTTGGAGTGGGTGGGGTGGAACCAAGCCCATGCCCTCCAGAAACAATCAACTACAGCTCTGACCCACCACCCCGGTGAGTGCTTTCCCTTCTTCAATAATAATAATAATAAACTTTATTTATATTGCACCCTTCCAAAACCAAGGAGCATTCCAAAAAGATTAAATACAAACAGAACAAACAAACAATAATATAGGAACCGTTAATAACAAGTACCAAACATTAATCAAGGCCATATGCCTTATTCCATAAGAAGGATTTAAGCGCCCATTTAAAGCTCCCCACGGTCAAACACTCCCTTAACCGACGTGGTAGAGAATTCCAAAGGGTTGGTGCCGCAAACATAAAAGGCCAGGTACCAGCTGATTTCAGTGTGACCTTAGGGATCTCTAGCAACCCCTCATCGGCTGTGCGGAGCAACCTCACCGGGAGGTCAGGAGTCAGGAGATCTTTCAGGTAGTCAGTGCCCAGATCATGTAGGTCTTTAAAAGTCAGTAATCCAACTCTGAAGGTGATCCGCCACTGGACTGGTAGCCAGTGCAGATCCTGCAGCACTGGAGTAATATGTGATGTTCTAGGAGTACCTGTAAGTACTCGAGCTGCAGAATTCTGCACCAGCTGAAGGCGGTGGATATCAACCCCTGGAAGTCCAAAGTAGAGCGAGTTGCAGTAGTCCAGGCGTGAGGTCACAAAGGCATGGATCACAGTTGGCAGATCGCCGGATGGAATGAGGTGCTTGATTCTGGTGATGTTTCTCAGATGATAAAACAAAGATTTTACCACTGCTGACATTGAGATCTTAAGGTCAGCCCATCATCTAAGATCACCCCCAGATCTCACACCCATTCAGAGAGCAGTAACACAACATCCCCACAAAACATCCCAGAAGAGGAGCCGGCCACAGGACCCCCTATCCGGTGATCCGGATCCAAAACCAACACCTCAGTCTTCCCAGAATTCAACTTCAACCAGCTTAACCTCATCCACTCCTGGATTTCCTCCAGACAGCTATTAAATTCCAAGACAGCTCCTTCCTGGTCGGGTGCGAAGGACAGGTACAGTTGGGTATCATCTGCATAACAGTGAAAACCCAAACCGTACCATCTCACGATGTCTCCGAGGGGAAGCATGTACACCGCAAACAACATGGGAGACAATATAGAGCCCTGAGGGACCCCACAAAAAAGTGAGACGGGATCAGAGGAAAAAAAACCCTGACACTACCCTCTGAGATCTTCCTGTGAGGTATGATGTGAACCATCTGAGCACAACCCCAGAGAGTCCACAAATACATCTCAGGCACTCCAAAAGAACCCCATGGTCGACGGTGTCAAATGCTGAAGATAGATCCAATAACACCAGGATAGACCATTTTCTCTGTTCTCTTGCCATCAAGAGATCATTGAGCACCCGAACCAGTGCAGTCTCGGTACTATGCCTCTTACAGAAACCTGATTGGAGAGGTTCATAGATGCTGTGGATGGTCAAGTGGTTCTCCAATTGGGTTGCTACCACCTTCTCGATCACCTTCCCTGCAAAGGGGAGGTTCGAGATAGGTCTGTAGTTAGCCAGACATTCTGGGTCCAAAGATGGTTTCTTCAACAAGGGTGTCACCACTGCCTCTTTCAAGGACAGGGGATATACACCTGAGTCAATAGAGGACCAGACTATTTGTGCTAGAGCCAGTAGAATAGAATCTCCGCACCCTAAGAGTAAGGGTGTGGGACCTGGATCTAAACTACAGTAGGTAGGACACAGCCCCTGGACAATCCGCATAACATCCATGATTTCCGGGTGGTCGAAGGTATTCCAGGAAAACAGAGGTATAGTGACCCTGTCCTGGGCACCCGCAACTAGCATAGAACGTGCCAAACCAATGTCTGCCCTAATGTCGGCCATCTTATCAGCGAAGAACCAAGCAATCTCATCACACTGCGATTGTGACAACGCTCTACGGAGCTGTAGACCGGTTGGGTTGCACAATCTGTCCACGGTTTTGAAAAGCTGAGTAGGTTGGTTCTGCATGGCAGAAATTTCCCCGGACAGGAACTCTGCCTTCTTACAGGAGATTTCTGACTGATAGAATTGATAATGTTCTAGCAGTCTAAGACGGTAGGCATCCAGGCCAGACCTCCACTTGCAACGTTCTAACCTGCGTCCGATTCGCTGCAACTCCCTCAGAAACCCATCAAACCATGGGGTTCGAGGTCGGAGGGAGAGAGGACGCACACGAACTGGAGCAATAGAATCGAGGGCAGAGGTAATGGCAGTATTATAAGCCACAACCAATGCCTCTGGATCATTGCTATGCACAGGAAGCTCTAATAGGTCAAGAACCGCCGCAAGGCCATTAGAGGAAACATTCCGCAAGGGGCGGAACTTGACCATTTCCACAGGGGTTGGCCTACAAGGCGGGGTGCAAAAATTGAATCTCATGGTGTAGTGATCTGACCAACTGACTGGTTCCACCCCCACATCAGAAGCCTCGATCCCCAGGAGGAAGACCAAGTCAAGAGAATGGCCAGCTTTATGAGTAGCAGTGGTAACTACCTGTGCTAGGCCCAGTGAATCCATTAACTGGAGGAAGTGTTGTCCAGATTGCGAGAGTTCATTGTCAATCCATGCATTAAAGTCACCCAGGACCATCAGCCTGGGGGACTCAAATGTCAGGTCGACAATGAAGTCTGCTACTTCCTTAAGGAATTACTTCTCATCTCCTGGTGTACGGCAGACGAGAGCAATTTGATAGCCCACACCTGCTACAGTGGCACATTCAAAAAAAGAGGTCTCCTCAACTGGTACACTGGTGAGATCCAACTTGGTCTTAAAGCAGACCGCAACTCCCCCCAACAGTCCAACCTTGGGCGATGTATCACCATATACCGGTTGGGATTTTCAGCAAGACAACCTGATTAACAATTTAACAGAAAATATATCCTGCAAAAAAAAAAATTTCAATCAGAGAAAAATAAAGCAGTAAACTGTAAAACCTATAAGCACAAAATAGTAACAAAACCTACAAGCACAACCTGTAAGCACAAAACAAAAATAGTAACAAGACAGTAACTCTGCTTAACCAAAAGAAGCCTTAATGTTTTTCCTTGCTCAGTTAATGTTGCTATTTGCTCTGTCCTTTCAAGCAAACCTAGAAGAAAAAAGCTCAGGGAAAGCTAGGTGCTTTTTGCCAGCAAACCTATATGCTAATACTGCACAAAAAAGTTTAAACTAGGTAGATTGGCTCCTTGGGCAGGCAGCACCTTGGTATGAGTTGCCTGCCTGGACCATGAAAGCTGCTCTTTAAAACTTTACAGCATCCACACTATGCTTTTCTGGTGCCTTAAAGTTCTTATTATCAATAGTGAATCCTCTCACAGCCATGCCACAATTGCACAATTCAGAGGACGTAAAGGTGACATTTTCATCTGCTTGTCTCTACAGGACCCTACTCTTAATTAAAGACTAGCCAGTGTGAAAAACCATGCCTGCAGTCAAGTTTAGCATAGACTTGAAAAGTCTATAAGAAAGTAATGTCCACAGGAGAGTCATAGTTCAATTGATTTGTCCAAAATTGGCTCACCATCTACAGCTGGCAAATTAGGTGTCTAAACAGTGCGTGCACGTGTGTGTGTGTGTGCATGAGTTCAGTTAGGCAGAGACTCTGTTCTTCCACCTCTGGCAAAACTGCTAAGGGTATGGCAGCTGGGTTTCCATGTGAAAAAGTACTAAATTATGCACCTAGGGCAGAGAAATCCAGAGGGGGAGTATAAAATCTGAGAAGGTATTGACTGTCGCAAAACAAGAAAGGGACCTTGGAGTACTCATATAGGATTTTGGATGACCTCACATTGGTGAGGCAGTGCAACAGGGCAATAAGTATGACCCATGGGTTGCAGGGATGCATAAGGAGAAGTATCACCAGTAGAAAAAGGAAGGTGGTGGCAGCATTATTCAGATTGTTGAAGAGGCTCCACCTAGAGTACTGTGTCCAGTTCTGTAGACCACATCTTGGGAAGGACATAGACAAAGTAGAGGCCATCCAGAGAAGGACAACTAAAATGGTGTAGCGGCTGCATCAGAAGCCCTCTGAAGTGAGACTGCGGGCTCTCAGTATGTACATGTGGAACATGGTGGGGGAGTGAGAGAGAGAGAGGAGAGAGAGAGAGAGACCTGTAAATACCTAACAGAGGTGAAAACAGTACAAGAGGCGAGTGTTTTTCAGAGGAGAAAGTGCAACAGAACAGGGGAGCATGCAGTGAAGCTTGAAGAGGGGAAATTTTTTAGTGGGGGGGATGTGAGACAGAACTTCTTTACTGAAAGAGTGGTGGATGCCTGGAACAGTCTTCCACAGGTGGTAGTGGGGGCAAAAACAATGATGGGCTTCAAGCATGCATGGGATGGGCACAGAGAAATCTTGGTAGGGAGGTGCTGGTGGTAATGTAGAATAGACAAGGTCTATGCTGACAGTATAGGCAGGGAAAAATGAGCAGACTCGGTGGGCCAAGTGGCCCTTATCTGCCAAAATGTTCTATGTTCCTATTTCTGTCTATATGACCTACACTTCTAGCACCTCACTTTTTCCCCTCCTTCCCCTCACCTGTTCTGTTCTTCCTAGTCTTTCTCTTCCCTGCTTTATATACATTCATACATACATACATGGTAGATACACAGACACATGGACACATTCATGCAGTACATATAGATATATTGGTAGGAGCTGTGATTTATTCCAGTTTTATCTGTGATTATTGTGTTTTAATTAGCTAATCTGCCATCCATTATTTACACCTCCAGCAGACAAAGGAAAACCTGTAGATCTGCGATTTCAGCAGTTTCCAACCTTACTAAAAATGCACACAGAGTGATTATCTGAGGCTAAGAGATCCACAATCGTACAGAACAGGCAGATATCATTTCAGAATGCTTTGTAACCCATCTCTGAACCAAAAATTACCTATGCCCTTGCCTGTTTCAGAGTAACAGAGGGGAAATCATCCCGGGGAGGAGAATGCCTTGTAAGGAGAGTCAAAGTTCCATTTAGGGACAAAAATTATTTTGTCCTTTATGCTGTATTGTGGAATGCCATCTATCTCTGATCTTGTTTGAAGTCCTAAATCAGCGGATAACAGCTTGCTTATTAGTTTATTTGTTTTTATATAGAACATTCTGCACAATGTTTGAATGCAAAAACCTATATTTTAATGAATACAATATTTAACCCAGTGCAACCCTTTATTACACAAAAAAGCTAGATTCCAATAGAATGACAAAACTGAACTAATGGGGAATTTTTTTTTTTAGTTACTATTGTTAGCTCAATATTTCATTTGATGAAATCATAGATGGTTGAATGTTTTAAAGTTTTCTGAGCCCCTAATACTGATGTAGTTCTTCTGACAGCAATTCTTGGTATCAGATGGTAAAGCATCTCACATTTAACCCATTTCTCTTCAAATAACAATGGCTGAGAAGCCACATAATATTTTTTACATTTGTGTTGGAGAGGAGGTTTCTGTTTACTGGTGCATTGGATCTTGAAAAAAACTCTTCACACTCTCTCTCACATACACACACACACGTTTTTAAAATGAAATTAGTGAAATGGTACATAAAGGAGGCAAGAAAAATATGGAGCCAAGTACTTCATAACATGAGGGCAATGTAAAAGATGACTAAACTGATTCCTAGTCACTATACCATATAGCTGCTATATGCATTCCAGTCAAAAAAGGAATGCTTCAATGTCTAAAATAAAGGTATAACAATTGTAAAAGTGTGAATTGGAACAAACGTCTATATATTTTTTTGTTACTCTCAAATATTTTAAACCACTGTGAAATGAAAAATCTTCCTATTACAAACCACACATCAAAAGTCTCTGTACTAGTCTTGAAAAACAAAATAAAATCTAAGTACAGTAGTTATAAATGATTTGCATTTTAACACTCTGTATTGTGCTTAAAATGTGAAATGGAAACATATATATTTGAAAATAGGCAAGGCAAATTTTATTTTTCTGGTGCCCAATCCTAGAGGCTGTGGGCGCCATACAAACACACAAGAATTTAAAAAAATATGTATCTCACAATATAATAAATAATCACATGTTAGAATAGGCAATGTCCTGCATATAAATAACCACCTTCTTGACTTTTAAAAAGGGACTGCTAATCTATGTTTCCATCCAGTGCCCGAGAAAGCCTGGATAAACAGATGACACTTAAGGTGGGCTTTAAATGGCTTCTCAGAAGGGGCCTCCCTCACCAATGGCAGGAGTGAATTCCACAGGACAGGGCCAGCGGTATTAAAAGCTCTGTTGCTGGCAGTTCTCAACCTCATCCTGGGAATCACCAGGAGGCCTCTCGAGGAGGATCGCAGGGAGCGGACTGAGGCAGCGGGTGTAAGAGGTCCACCAGGTAGCAAGGGACCAGTCCATGTAGGGCCTTAAAGGTGAGCAAGCCCACCTTGAAAAGCACTCTCCATCGAACCGGCAGCCAGTGCAGTTCCCGCAGCACTGGGGTGACGTGACAGTATTTCCTTTAATAAAGCAGTTTTATTCTATTTGTTACAATCCATTTTGTCATGAGATAAATCAAGTAAATATCTACACTTGCAGGACTTTGAGTCCACTTCTCTCAGGTTCTGTAAATGTGACTGCTCTGCTTATCTCTATAAAATCACACCAGAGGACATCTGTTTTATCTGGTCAGTATATATGCCGGCTCTCTGGCTGTTTGGGGGTTCCTTCTCTGAAGATTATCAATCTGTACTACAATTTCCCTGTAAAAATAATGGATTAGGAACTGTATCAGAAGGATTAACTTATAAACGACAGATGGGTCTGTGCAACCCACTCCGCTCAAAGAAGAAAACGTTATCAGCGGATACAGTGAAGGTAAAGGGGCATGTACTACAGGTCACATGTGTTTCACTTCAGTACATTTAACTGAAAATATCATGAAAGACATTGAGGTGTTTTTACTCACCACAAGCTTTTCTTATTCTTTTGATTCCAGTGGGATGTGATATCAATTTAGTAATGAAGTTGTAAAAATAAACCTTTACAGTATTTCTAACATACAGTTAAAAAAAATGAAGTCCCATGGTGCCCAGATGTGCAAACCTCTTCTGTATAGTGTATATATAATACCATATCAGTAGGTCATATACCACTCTAGTACACTGACAGCCTTTGAACGTGCAGAATACTGCTTATTAGAGGGCATATTATATCAAATAAACACAGATGCAATGAGAATAATCATTTTTAGTTACTTTAAATTTCAAGATATATATATATTTTGTTATAATATACATTGCCAAAATGCGTGGTCGAGCCTGGGAATGGTCATTGGGAATTGAGTGGCAGGTGGCGTATTAATGGTTTGTTTTTTGTAACACAGAATATATAAACACACTCACACATACACACACCACTTTGTGTGTCAGAATGGTGTATTGATTTAAATAATTGAAGCATAGCCGGCCCGGTGGCGCTGAGGGCTGAGGTGCTGGATACCTCACCTCGCACTACGCCGGCGACCTGTGTTCGGAAACTAGCATGGGCTGCCTGGAGTCGGCAGGGGTGGAGAAGGACTGAGCATCCGAGGGACTGCTCTCCTTCTCCAGGGAGGGGTAATCCCAGTGACCAGTGCATTACTGCTCCATGGTGGAGGCTGGGGGGGGGGCCAGAGACTACATTGCTGCACTTCCAGGGATGCAGATGGGGCAGACACCTGGAGGAGCGCATGCGGACATGTGCGTACTCCCTCTGTCGGCGTCATTGCACGCCCTATCCACATAAGGGGAGAAAATCGGGAAAACTGGTCCCAGGTCACGCAGAATGATGCAGCCACCCACCGAAGGCCCTGACTCCAATTGGCGCTCACGTACTGGATCCGTTTCGAGGTGAGTTGAACTGGGGGGGGCTCCACACCACCCTACTATGGATGGTAAACCATGGGAGTAGAGGGGTATGTGGCCTGACGTTGGAGTGTTGGGCTGGACGAGTGGCTGATTAAGCAATAAGGCACAACAGGGTGTGGGTTATTGGGGATTTACCCACGCCTTGTGTGGTGTGTCACGAGGTACAGCCGAGTGACTTAACCACACAAGAAGTGGATAAATCACCCAATAACTCACACCCTGGAGTGCCTTATTGCGATTATACAATGGACCCATGTGTAAAATGAATTTAAAATGTGTATAATTATGTTTTTTTTTATACATGCCATTCTTCAGCCATGGATAATGCAGTATTTACCAACAGTCATGTGACATGTTTTGACCAATGAGGTTACAGGATTTTCACACACCCTTGTATAATGAAGGTTAGCCGACCGAGACCTGGGGAGAAACAGAGAAAGCAAAAAAAAAAAGGAAATAATTGAAGCATTACTTTGATTCGTCCCGACATGATGGCTGATTTATAGATCCTTTCCTCATTGATTTTTCTGTGTTGTTGGGTCACATGGAAAATTATACACACCCACACACAACTACCAACACACGCACATACACCTCTGTATTATCAGATGCAGTGAAACATTATTGTATTTTAAATGTTCAATGAGGAATGGCTGACTTTCTATGTGCTTACATTTACATCACTGTTGTGCTTTTGAATTCACATCTTTCATAACATGATCCCACTTGCGACAAGGGACAGATGTTGATAGAAGTATGATAAATAAAAGGCGGGGCTGCATATGTGCTTTATATTTATATACTAGTTTTAATAGTGAAAGGTAAAAGCTGCTGAAAGTTCACTGTTTACGATTATATTCCAGTTGATCATGTATGTATGTGCACTTATTTCATTGGTAAGCACATCTGCTTCTAGTATCCACATGCATTTATGCACAGAATAAGTTTATATGGAAGTTCACACAAACATTATATAGTACATGGTTTGCCTTTGTTCTGTATAAAAATCAGCTTGCTCAAAAACCTTATAGTGTATGGTAGAATGCTGTTGAGCATGGAAATCCATGCTCCCAACCAACAGTGTTGTTATGCTGCACTAGCTACATCATTGTAGCTGTTGTGATGTACTAGCTAAGCAGCTAGTGCAGCATAACACTGAGAAGGTGGGTGTGCATGCGTGACCAGCGATCCTCCCTGAATGGCTATGGCAGTGAAACAGGCCAGAGGAGGGGAAAACCACCACAAAAATCAGCAGGAAAGTAAGGGCAGTCGTTGTATGAGTTCCATACACTATAAAAGACTGTGTATGATCACTCATACACAATCAAGGGTATTTTTCAGCTCTCGAGTTTTCCATGGTAACAAGACCTCTTGAGCTGCGCTCTTGATGTCTCCAGTTACTATGGAAACTTCTTGAGTGAAAAATACTCTTGTTGTGTATGAGCGATCACACACAACCCTCTGTTGTGCACATTCCAAGGTGCTGTTGTATGCATTCCGAGTAATTGTTCAGAACAGTTCAAAGGTCGTAAAATGTCTCATTTATTCCATACCTAGCTACTTAGTAACCACCCAGTGCCCAAAGCTGTAACTTTTAACTTTCAACAGTCTGTAAATTTGATTTTGAGCATAGAACAGAGCAAAGAAATGGCAAGCTTTTTTGTTTTCACTTCAGTGGTGTCTGTTACTCCAGTGTAAAACAAAACAAAACAAAAATTACTATACAAAAATTTAATATGGGCAACCACGCAGCTTGGCATGTGTTTCCATCTTGGGGTTGAAGTGACATCATTGACCTCTCGAGCTTCGCTCTTGAGGTTCATACTCTGTCATTTCAACCCCTCAATGGAAACATGGTTGCCCATACATTATTCTCTGTATTTATATTGGTATTATAGATAATCATTTACTCCCATGTTATCCGTTGGGACTTCAAATCCAGCATGAAAAGGGAAATGACTGGATATTTCTTTCCTAGCGTTACTGATATTTGAATTACATATCTATATTATACTGTGTATTCTGTGTACTGATGGAAAGGTGGGAAACATATAGGATAGTGCATGGGGAACAGCTGACAACAGGGCTGTTCTTTCACCGAGTTGGCACTATGACAACGGATTACCTCGAGAGCGCAGCTCGAGAGGTAATCTGTCATCATAGTGCCAACGAAGTGAAAGATTAGCTCTGTTGTCAACTGTTCCCCATGCACTTTTCTTTATAGTGTATGGTGGAACGTCATTTTTTTTGGGGAAAAAAATCACTACAGCATGTTTCTGCTTCAAAACACTTTTACTGGGGTACCAGAAGGAAAAAAGAACTTTACATTTTGAACGTTTTCACGCTTGACATTTTAACTGTTGAACTTTGCATTTTGAATGTTTTAATGCTAAACTTTTAAACTATTTAAAAACTCACATACAGCAGCACCCGGAACAGCAATTTACAATCTGCGGGGAAGAGCATCGAAAAGGGGTTGGTAGTGAGGATCACATTTCATCACTCAGGAAACTATGTAATTGCCGCATGTCATTTCTCATTTTTTGGGTTTTTTTTTTTTGCCATTTTTTTGTTTTCCTGATCGAGGATGAATCTATCCCGTTCCGATAGTGCCTTTGACAGTACTGCTGCTGACATTGCTGCTTTCGCTATGTGTACTGTCTGTGGCGTGAGCCCTAGCTGTCAAATGCTGCTCAAGGACACAGTGTGTGACATGCGCAGTGCAGCAGAACAAAGAATCGTTCTGCTGCACTGCAAACGTCACTAGTGCAGGTGAACATTTCGACAGCGATGGATTTCGTTGAACGACATTCAACCAGACACTATTTTGTAATTATGGACTGGCAATTTTCTCTGCCCTTTTTCATGTCATGATGTAGGCTTACTATAAGGCTATGTTGTCAATTTGGTGTACAAATATTAAAACACAACAACTTCATGAGCCGACTTTACATTTTGTGCACACTGGCTCTTGTATTTGGTAATTTCCAATCGTTTTTCCCCAACTTTGTCACCTGCAGTACCATCGGATCTGGCCCGACCTTGTTTTACTTACTGATTACTGTAGTGTACCAGACTGTATCAGGCTAATTTCATTGACTTGTAAGCTGACATTCCTGTAACCAGAAATACCAGGCTCCCCTGCAGCTCACACCAGAGGAAGGCTACAGCAGTGGGAGATTCAATAGCCTGTAGTGATTTTCAGGGTTTTTTATAAGCTGTTTGCTCGTCTGCTGTTCTCCTGGGGATAGGTACAGTCACAGAGGACTGTACTAAGCCCCATGAGCACAGCAGGACCAGGAAACAACTGACTTTAGCTTACAAAATCTTAAGCATGTACTTTATACTGTGGGCTATTGAAGGCTATTGAGAGGAAGCTATGCTGGACCTGGTGTTCATCAGTGGGGATACAGTTCAGGGGTCAAAATTAAGTTTGGCAGCCACAAGCCAGCAGGGCTAGTAACTGGGAAAATCCACTAGCCCCACAGATGTTTCCACTGGCCCAACTGATATACTTATTAAAATATTGCCTTCTCCAGTACAAGCCTGCAGGGCTAGTTAAAGGAAAATCTTGATAGCCTGATACAAAATCTGCCAGCATGTGGCTAGTGGGCAGGTGCCAGTTTCAACCCCTGGAGTTAAGGATGTGCAGGTGGAGTCATCTTGGCTCCAGCGATCACTGTACAGTGTGGTTTTCCATATAAACAGTGGAAGAGTCAAGCATCTCATGAGTTAAAATCATGATTTTTAAAAAGAGCTGACATTACGGAGTTAGGAGAGTGTTTAAGGAAAACTTTACATCAAAGGGAGATGGGGGGTGGACAAACAGTGGGCTACCCTAAAGGGAGCCATAACTGAAGCTACCAGTATGTGCATTAGGCAAGTAAGCAAGAGCAGAAGAAGGAGAAAGCCACTAAGGTACACTGAAGAAGTACAGCAGGTAGGAGGGTAAAAGAAAAGATGACTTGCAGAAAATACAAAAAGACACAGCGGGAGGCAGCTAGGGAAGCATACAGGGAAAAACTGAAAGAGGCCAGTAGAGCAGTTAGAAGGGCCAAAGCACAGACTGAGAAAAACACTACCCAGTCAATTAAGGGTATAAGACCTTTTTTTTAGATATATTAGTGAGGAAAAAAATACCTGGGAAAGGATAGTGAGACTACAAAGGGGGCGAGCCTACTATGGAGGACTACAATAAGGCAGAATTCCTGAATAAATACTTCTGCTCAGTATTCCTGGAGGAATTGGAGGGGGAGGGACCACCTTTTGGAGTTAAGGGAAGTCTAAGGCAAGGCATGGATTCCAGTTAATTCATAGAGCAGAAAGTCCTACAAGAGCTTGGAAAACTGAGGATAGACAATGCGCTGGGACTGGGTGGAATTCACACCAGAATACTCAGAGTTCAGGAATGTCCTAGAATCACCCCTGACAAAACTCTTCAACAGTTCCCTTGAGTCGGGGGAGGTCCCGATGGACTGGAGGAGAACGGACGTGATCCCTCTCCGTAAGAGTGGAAATAGGGAGGAGGCGGGTAATTATATGCTGGTCAGCCAGCAAGGTGTTCGACACCATGCACATAACAGGCTTGTAAACAAGTTGAGGAGCCTGGAACTGGGACACAGGGTAGTAAACTGGGTTAGTAATTAGTTAAGTGGGAGAACTCAAAGGGTGGTAGTGAATGGATCTAATTCCACAGAGAGGACACTGGCCAGTGGGGTGCCACAGGGCTCTGTGCTGGATATTGTACTCTTCAGTATCTTCATAAGCGATATTGCAGATGGACTGGAGGGAAAGGTGTGTCTCTTTTTGCAGACAACACAAAGATCTGCAGTCAAGATGGCTCTGTGGCGCTGAACAAAGGGGTTCGCTTAGCACGCTGGCGACCTGGGTTCATGCCCTGAGCCCGGGTACCAGGAGCAGAGACCAGCAGGGAGGGAGTTCAGAGTGTCTACTGGACACTTCCCTCCCGGGGGAGTGAGCGGAACTTCGGCATGTGAAGGTGGCTTGGGTGATGTTCTAGGAAGCATGATGTCTCGTCATGCCACTGTACGTCCCTGCCCCAGGTCGCCATCGCAATCAGGTCCATTTCGAGAGGTGGGGAGGGGTAGAAAAGTGGGAAAACTGCCCCCTGGTTGACCAGATGTCAGCCACTGGTCCCTGCTGCCACAAAGCCTGGAGGTGTCTGAGCCAACCCCACCATGCCCAGGATATGTATCTGCACCTATGAGGCGCTTCTCCCTCAGAAGAGGGGGACCCATCCAACAGAGGGCTATGTTGGGTTACCTGGGGGCTGCGGCACCAAGGGGTGGAGGATGGCAGTGGGGCAGAGTGGCAGCAGGCCTAGGCAGTCCAAAGGAGTGACCAGCCAGGGAGCCTGGGGAGGAGCAAAAACAAAGATCTGCAACAGAGTTGACTCTCCTGAGGGAGCACAGAGAATGAGAAGGGGACTAGGTAGACTGGAGGAATGGTCAAGGGTGTGGCAGATGAAATTTAATGCAAAAAAGTGCAAAATTATGTATTTGGGGTGTGGTATCCAGGGGGAAAGTATGCAATGGGGTGGTGGTGTTGACTAAAACCACCAGACAGGAAAGGGATCTGAGGGTGATTATAACTAATGACCTAAAGGCATCAGAACAGTGTGAAAGAGTGCCTGTAGCTCAGCGGATTTGTTTCCTAGGCTTCTTGCATTCAGTGAGACCACCCTCCATAATGCACCCTTCCCTTCACTAGCCTCCATCTCCTCCTTTCTACTCCTTCCTTTTTTGGCCTCCCTGAGTCCTTCCTGCTAGCCGGGGAGGCTGTGACTACACTCTATTGGATCCCTGCCTACCTGCTGTCCACTTGCCAACCCCCCCATCTAGTTTAAATCCACCCTTGTCGCAATATACCTGCCCAGTCTTTGCTTTAATACCGCCTTCCACTCCACACTCAGGTGCAGCCTATCCCTTGCAAACAGAGTATTGTTATCCCAGGTACTGCCTCAGCTGCCCACAACCCCATACCCCTTAGTTCGACACCATTCTACCAACCATGTGTTCATCTTTCTAATCCTATTCTTTCTCACTGTGCTTGCACAGGGTACTAAGAGCACTTCAGAGAAAGCAACAGACTCCCCAGTCTCCTCGCACAACCTTCCCACTTCCTTAATCCTCTCCCTTGTTACCTCCACCGTTTCCCCTGCTAGGTCATTTGTCCCCACATGTACCACAATGTGTGGTTTCCTCCTACCCCTCTTTACGCACCTTAGGATTGCCTGTCCTGCCATGTCTGCCTTTAATCCTGGCATGGACTCCACCCATATCCAACTGTGTCCTTCCCCCTTGTTGCCCCATCTGATCCCCTTGAGTATGGAGTCCCCCAACACCAGTACATCCGCACCTCTTTCCTTGTGCTCTTCGCCACCCCCCCCCTCCAGGTTCTTGCTTTGAAGCCACTCAAGACTGTGTTTTTCCATGAGCCTCATTGTCTTCCCCCTGTCCCTCCCAATTCCCCCTCCTCCTGTTTGACTGCCAACCTCCTTCTCCCTCTCCCTCCTCACCTCGCTGAGTATTTTCCCTCCCCCTGTCACCCCATGCTCAATCTATCCACTAGTAATGCCCCTCACTCCCTCTTCTTTGTGAGTGCTATCCCTTGTGCAGTCACCTCCTGCATCCTCTTTCCCATGCGTTGCTAGTAAAAGTAAACATGTTCCCTATCACCTTTGCCTTACTATGTGCTTTCTCCTTCTTCCTGCCTTCTGCTGCGACTCTTTTTCTAGGTCCTACTAGAGTCCACCCTTCATCAGCTGACTTCCTGTCTAGCTTGCCCCCTCTCTTGACCCACTGTTCCTTCTCTGTGGTGTCCCCACAATACTCCCAGATGTCAGCCCTCCTACCGACGCAATCCTCCCCTCATCTCTCAACCTCTCCAGCTCCCTGCCAAGCCACCGAACCTCTTCCTCAAGCCTCCTTAGCCTGTGGCATATTGGGCACCCTCCCAGCCTCCACAGTATATTCATCCGTATTGCTGCCCCACAACCATTGTACCCAACAATCCTACCTATGGTCCACACTAACTATCCCTACAGCAAGATATGGGTAAACTCGATGGGCTAGGTGGTCCTCTTCTGCCGTCAAATTCTATGTATCTATATTGAGTCTCCCAGCTCTGCAGCCCTCCTCTGATGTTAGCTGCAGGGGATTCTGGGATTTCTGGTTACAGGAAATGGCATCTTAGAATTCAGCAAAATTAGCCTAATACATTCTACTATACTGCAGTAAACAGTAAGTAAAAAAAAATAAAAGTTTTGTGCACAAAGTGCAAATTGGGATCAGCCTCACACTTGGGTGTGAGGATCTTATTGCTGACGGTTCCCCTTTAAAAGCATGAAGCCTTTTTCTTGGGACTTTTTAGAAAGTGAGCTGTCCCAAAACCCCTTTATTTTAAGCTATTACAAGCTGCATGGGGTTGAGCTTACTTTACTTAAGACAGTAAAAAAGAAAGGCTCAGTTACTCACATCAAGTCTGGATTTGTGACCAGTAATCCATGCTTTATGGTACTGAAGAAAGGAGTGTCCCTGAGTTGAAGAGTACCAGCTGATTCATGCCACCATCACTGATTAAACTGGACAACAGTACCAACAAGACTATTTCAAAAGTAAAAGTAATGCAGTGTTTAAATTAAAGAACTGTTTAGAACCCACAGTTTTGTAGCAAGTGCCTGTGTATGACCCCAAGACCAGCCAACCAGAATTGGATGGTGACAAAGAAATAACTGAAATACTTTGGGAGCCAGAGTGGTAGTGTGTTATGTGCCCTTTTTGCAAACACTAAGAAGCTAGGAACTGTGACTGACAGCCAGATCTGCCAATGTGGAGTCAGTATTGCTGGGTCCTGCACTGGAACCTTTCCACTAGCTAGGAGGAGTTTGAGGAAGCCCTGCCCGACCATTCAGAGGAGTTGGACATGCTGAGGAGGAAGGCCTGTGTCACCAGCCAGCCTAAGAGTCAAATGTTTTGCTTGTGCTGTAAAGAGTTGCAGAAGGAACTAGAAGATTCTATAGCCTGCAGTGCATGTTGGAGATTTTATAGGCTCAGATCAGAAGTTTGCCAGTACTGCTATTCTCCTAGGGCTTAATACAGTCATCTGTGACTGTACTTCGCCCCGGGAGCACAGTGGGATCAGCAAACAAAAGATTATAGTATATAAAAAATCTAGCATGCACCGCAGGCTATTGGATCTCCCACTGCTGCAGTCCTTCTCTGATGTCAGCTGCAGGGGATTATGGGATTTCTTGTTAAAGCAAAAAGTTTGGAAGTCACTAAAAACCTAATATTGTTTACTGCAGTATAGTAGATTGTAAGAAAAAATGTTTTTGCAACCAAAGTGCAAACTGGGACCAACCCGCACATGGGAATAGTGCTCTTAGTGCTAACTGTTCCCCTTTCAGAAAGGGACGGACATTGGTACACCTCTATCAGACCAGTGTAGTATCCTGTGTCACCCCGAGTCCAAGAGACCCACCAAGATAAACCTTGGAGTATTCGACTTTGGCAACTTGCTGATACCAGAGTTATTGGTAGAACCTGAATAACAAGCTTGCCAGATAAACAAATGTGTTTTCACTGAATGAGTGGGATGTGTTAAGGGCAAAAAGCACCACATCCACCTCTGTGAGGATCGGCCATTCTGGGAAGGGTCCTGACACTGTGCTCCTTCAGACATTGAGGACATAAGGCCTACAAAAATTGCTTAGTCAGGATAATCAAAGACTCCCAGAGTCCCTGTGCCTATCCAGCTGTGGTAACCAGACAGAAGACCAGTGACATCATGATGAGTATCGACTGCTGAACATTGTGCCTGAATAGTACATGATACCCAGAGTGGAAGATGCACTGGCTAACTTTTATTTATTTATTTATTTATTCAATCAATCTCGGATTACAATACCTTTGAGCGCATGGCGCTCATTTACAAAGGTTCCACGTCTGTAGGGAGGGGTGAACAAACATACAGAGGTGGTAATACAAAGACTAGATTTAAAAAACAGTAAAGTACATTAATTATCTAGAATTAATAACTTTAGTAGTAGAGAAGAAAGGCACGGGGGGTAATAAGAGAGAAGAAGAAAAGTAGTAAGCAGTCAGGAGGCCTTGTTAGTAGGAGTAGAAAGAGTGGCGGGTGTGGGTAGTAGGTAGGTAGGGGAGGTGGTGGGGGTGGGGAATGGGGGAGGGTAGGAGGATGTAGCAAGGGTTGGAAAGGTAAAGCTTTGGGTGGAAAAGAGGGAACTGAAGTAAGCACAGGTGGTAGTATCATTAGGTGAAGCAGTCACAGGAACTATTTGTCGTAAGATGCGACTGGAGCCTGTACTTGAAAGGATCTAATCTTGCCATGGATAGGATTTTATTGGGAAGTGCATTGAACCCGAGTGGGGCTCTGTGAGCGAATGACCACAGCCCTTTAGATGTCCTTCACCTAGGAATCTTAAGAGATTGATGGACTGAGCTTCGAGTGTGCTGGGAGCTGGAGAGAGGGCTAAGGAGGTTCACATTTCCAGGGGGCAAAAGGCCGAGAAGTGCTTTTTTAGCCAACAGGTATGTCTGGTACTGTATCCTTCTACTTAGTTGAAGCCACCCAGATTGGGCGTATAGGTCGCATGTGTGGATGAGGCGTGCAGTACCGGTGAGGAGTCTGCACGCCTTATTTAGAGCAATGGATATTCTACAGAGTGAAGAGGTAGTAGCGGCACCATAGATAACCAAGCCATAGTCAACAGTAGGTAAGACAGAGCTGATAATAGCAGTTTTGAGGGCTCCGGGTGTCAAATAGTGTTTATGTCTGTAGAGCAGACCAATCTTGTTGTTGACAGCGCGGGCAACATAGTCGATGTGCTGAGCATAAGAAAGCTTAATAGAAAGTAAATGGTTTTCCATCCAAGAAGATAATTGAAAGCAAGTGGCTTTTTATTCAAGAAGATAAAGAAAAAACTGCATTTATCTGCCTTCTGAGGTTCTATCAGTTCATGAGAATGCCTCAAGGTATATCTGGTGCCCCTGCCACTTTTCAGAGACTGAGAAGGGGGTAGTAGACATGCATTTACTGGAGGTGCTGGTGTACCTAAATGACCAGTTTGTGTTTGGTAAGACACTGAGAGAGCACAACAGCAGGCTAATGAAAGTGGTGGACAAGTCGGAAGAGACTGGCTTTAAAGTTTCCATTACAAATGCCAGCTCTGTCAAGTATGTGGGGGCGGATCGTTTCAGCATGATCCTTCAAAAGGGGAGGTGCTAACCACCTGGCCTCTACCATATGACCTCAGGTCAGTGCAGTCACTCCTCAAATTCTGTGGCCACTACTGGTTATTTGTAAAAGACTATTCCCGCATTGTCCACCCTTCGAACACTCTAACCCAGGAGTACCCACCTACCCTCAGAAAGAGAGATCACTCTGAGAGGGGCAATCCCTGAACCACATACATGAAAGTGAATGAACCTTTTGGCACCAGGTGGGATAACTGGTGTGAAACAGCTTTTAAGGAGATCATCAAGTGTCTCAGTGAGGCATCCATCCTTGCATTTGTAGATCCCACCAAACCATATGTCCTGCACACTGATGCCAGTCAAAGTGGCTTGGGAGCTGTGCTGTATCAGGAACACCCTGGATGACATCATCTAGTTGCTTACGTCACCTGACGCTTGAGTAATTCTGAGAAGACATATTCCATACATATACTTGAATTTCTGACCCTGCAGTGGGCAGTTACCAAAAAATTCCATGACTACGTATATGGAGCCAAGTTTACAGTCCAGACAGACAACAACCCCCTCATGTACATCAAAAGCACAGCAAAATTTAATGCTGCAGGACATCGGTGGCTATTGGCCCTATCAGCCTACAACTATAGTCTTGAATACTGAAGTGGTCGAAGCTATATTGGTGTAGAAACCTTATCCTGGTGTCCCCACGCTGAGCAATAAAGCCAAAGTATGACCATTCCAGCTGCGGAAGTGAAGGCCATGTGCTTGCAATTCTAAACCGAGGATTATGCCACTCCTGCCAATCGGCAGTGAGCAATTGATGTGTTGGAAGCCTCTTTGGACTCCTTCCCAACAGCCTACCTCAATTTCACTGGCTTGGATTGTTCATTTCTGCTCTAGACTAGCTGTTCAAAACTCAAACAAACCCAGAGAAAGGACTTTGTGGTATGTGATGTGGTATGCAATCTGCAAAAAAGGACTGGACGCAAGTCAAGTGCAAGTAACTCATTTTGATGTTTTCCTGTTGTTTTGTGTGTGGAGCAAGTTATCTTTGAATGATGGACTGCTGATAAGGACAGTTCAAAATGAGGCACACCTGGGGTTCCCTTGCAAACAGTTTGTTTTACCCTAGAAATACGGCAAAGCCATCATCATATCACTACTTGATGACATGGATCACCTGGGAGTGGACAGCATATTGAACTTGATGCCGGCCCACTTCTGTTGGCCCAAATGGCAGCAGAGGTTGAGTGCCTCTGCTGGAACTGTTTCTGGTGCATAAAAAGACAAACTTGGCCCAAAAGAGCACAATCTTGGTCAGTATTCATGCCAGTGGACCATTTGAACTTGTATGTATGGACTTCTTTCCTTGTAACCTGACAGCAGGAATATAACCAACATTGTTGTTATGACAGACCATTACATACACTCAGGCATTTTCCACAAAAGATCAAAGGCAAGCACTGTAATCAAGGTCCTACAGCTATATTTTGACCACTATGGCATTCTTCAAAGTCTACACTCTGACCAAGGGAGGGACTTTGAAAGTTGACTCCTAGGCAAACGATGGCATAAGGAAATCAAGAACTACTTCATACCATTCTCAGGGAGATCCTCAGCTTAAACATTTGTTTATTTATTTACTTATTTAAACAGATTTACCAGGAAAGACATACTAAGCTGTAAAGTTCGTTTCCAGATGTGTCCTGGGTGGAGGGTATAAGTACATAAAAACAGTAAAAAGTGCAGTAATCTGATAAGGCAAATGGTACAGCAGTGTACAATGTACTGGCATAATCAAACAAGCAAACTGAATAATCAGGAGTGTGGGGTAACCCAGCATTTGCAGGCTGTAACGTCAGTAACAGGACAGAGTAGGAAGTAGTCATAAACAGGAGGGGGCAGCGGGGGGGGGGCAGCTAGAGAGAAAATGGTGAGGAAAAAAGAGGAAGGGGTAAGAGAGAGAAAGGAGATGGAAAAAGGAAGAAGGGAGAGGACAATAGGCAGAGGTAAAGATGAGAAGGGGGGATGAAGTAGGGTTAGAAATAAAGTATAGAGGAGTGGAGGGGACATAGTAAAGGGAATAAGATAAGGAGGGAGGAGGAGAGTGGGGAAGAAGCAGGGAAGGAAATAGGACCCAGCTGGACAAGTTGGGCATGTTGCTACCAGCAGAGAAATCTAAATGGAGTCAGCAAGTGAGTTCACTGGTGCATTCATACAGTAGATAGGACTGTATATATGTTGATGCTTATGCACCATTGGACATTTGGACATTATAGAACTTGTTGTGATGAGGACATGAAGAGTCTGGCAGCGGGAGTCTGTAAGCTCCCTAAAGCTAACACTTACCTATTTGGTCTCACATACCCCAGTAGCTGCTTACTTCCCCCAACCAGACCTCCTTGTCTTCACCCTCCATCCCCTCAAATTGACCATTGCATTGGGAGACCTGCAGGTCAGCAGCCTCCAGGAACCCCAGGTGGAAGCCTAGTCTGGGTTCCCTCCACCTTGTGGTTGTAGTCACCCATAATGTTCTGCAATCCCAGCCCCCTGATTGGTACAGGAGGTTGGGACTGGGACCAGGAAGTAAAACGCACCATCGGGCACCATAGCAGCAGTGTCTCGAAGCCAGAACAGGAAGTGGGGCTGGGGAACAAAGAGAATTGGTGGAGGGGCTGCCATCTTGGCCCCACACACGGTACGTACTGAAAGGAGCCAGAGCTCCATTAATTAATCTCAGGTCACACTCCCACAAAATAAAGGGTCTTGACTGCAGGGCAGGCAGTAGAGTTGGGACTGAAAATAGTACTGCCAGCTGCATGAGAAAGTATTTCCCAGCCCCAGGGCCAGAATCGGGGCAAGGAACTGAAGCAGGATAAGGTGTGCATACCCCCCCCCCCCGCAGCTTCAAGGCTACTTCCCAAATAGAGCCCCTTGACTCAGAAAGGTGACCCACCCCTACAAATAAACATAGCCATGGGGCCCAAGACAGAATAAAGAAGGTCATCAGGGGCTTAAATAAAACAGACAGGAGACTGCACACGGTACAGACAATATGTAAACAAACATGGCAGTGGCCATGTAGCTCCTAAGCTCCCCGGACTGCTGGGATGAGGTCAGGAGTGAAGCAGAGTATCTGCACAGGAATCTGGGTCTATGAGAAGCCTGCATTGCTGCCCAGACTACAAGGAGGTTATGCATGGGTGGCTGACATTCCAAAGTCCCGCCAGCCTGGGAAACAACAGGCTAATGGGACGTAGAGTTCAGTACAGTGTCAAAGAGAGTAACTTCTAGGATCTGGGCTCAGTTTTGTGTGCTTCTGAGACAGAGAAACCTGTGAGTTTGTGAGCTAGTGGGTGCCAGGAGCTGCGGTCCTAGCAGGCCCTTGCAGTGTGTGCTTACCTGATGTGAATGAAGAAAACAGTTTTGTAGAAAGACAAGGAGTGGAACTGGTGCTAGTTCTGCCCATCAGTGACTCTTCCTCACAGTGGAGTAACCTTCACAAAGATACCTGAAAACAGAGGCAACTGCCTACTACAGGGCCCCTGGACCCTTTATGCCTGCTCATGAAGAGACTGGTGAGAGAGACCCAAGTGCCCCCGGAGAATCCTGCCCTCCAGCTGGGAGCCTGTCCATCCACATCACCTGTCCAGCTGTCCAAATACTGGAGGTGTCCAGTGAGTCAGCAAAAACCATGAGTAACCACTGGGGTTTCTGCCCTGCAACTAGAGGCATTTCAAGTGTGTTTCTGACAAAGGGAGAAAGCCCTGGGTGAACTGTGTATCACATCCTAGGCCGTAGACCCTGGTAACAGACTTGAGAAGGCCAACTGCCACCTGTCCCAGGATTACAAATGTGGGCCCCTTTTTACAAGTTTAAAATTTGTTTGGGTCATCTCAGGTTGGGTTTACAATTGTTTGCCCACAACAGTTAAGTGCACCATAAGTTCACCTGCCCTGCTAGCAGCACCTGCATCCTCAGTGAGGTGCCCACTTAACCTACAGAGCTCTCACCCATGGTCTGTGGGGGAATAGAAGTCAGGTGCACTCAATTTGGAGATCTGTGGGACTGCCGGGGGCTGGGCAGATTGTGTGGGGATATTGTTTGATATATAAAGTATAAGAATTTACCTGCTTCCCCATTTCTCACACTTTTTCTTACTGTTTAATTGTTCTTCCATTTTTTTCCCCATATTCCATTTATTCTTCCTGGCTGATGCAGGCTTGGTCTCCCTTTCTGCCCTGCCCCACCAACCCCGCCATTAGCCATCTCCCTACGCTCTCCTGACCTGACTAGTATCCCTATGGATTGCCCACCATGGCTGAGTCTGGAGAGGGAGGGAGGGCTGTCCTCCTCAAAGTCATAATCCATTAGGCTGGCAGGTGCTCCCTAGTGAAGGAGTGAGTGAGATCTCAGTGTACAGAGCGTCATTGATGTCTGCCTCATTGTGTTTTTCCTCCTTTTTTTCTCCCTTCTCCTAGCTGTGGCAAACTTGGGCTTGCACATGCACTTAGAAGCACATATGCACACTGGAACCACGGTTTGGTCCTCCCCTGACTCACATCTGCGGCTCGTGCATTGACGTTGCCAGCAGGCCTCTACCTGGTGGTAGCCATGACCTGACACAGCACACCTCCCTAGTCCGGGAGAGGAGAGAAGAGCTGCCAAGTGGCTGCTCAGTCCTCTTCCAGCCTCCCCCCCAGACCTCTTGTGATCCAAGCTCATTCCTAAACTCAGGTTGCTGGCGTGACGAGAGGGAAGGCGCACAGCACCTCAGTCCTCTATGCTAGAGGGCTGATGACCATTACCCTACCATTTTAATAAACTATTTGCTGTACAGCATTTCCTTGTTTGTGAATTATTTGGGTATGGTGTCATGTGTTTAGGGGGTGACGTGGGGCAAATGTAATTCTGTTGATCTTTGGGAGTGATGGTATAGTACACGTCTAGCTAACCACTGTTGTTACCCAGGTGGAGGCTCCATGTCACTGTTACTTCCGAGTGCCCAGTGTAGCACAGTTTCTGCAACCCAAGCCTACCTCCTTGGGGAAAGTCCAGAGGGGTCGATCCCAAGGGCCCCAGGCAGTCGTTGCATACAAGTCTTTGTCAAGGAGATTGAAGTCCTCCAAGATTACTGCTGCTTCTAATCTGGCTGTTCTGTATTATTTTTGTTTCTGACTAGTTGGGCATCATGCTTTACTGAGCTGTTTGGAGACTTGTACCACACACCGCCAGGCTGACTCATCTGCTCCCCTTTCCCCTGGATCAACCAGATTGACAATGTGATACTGTTTGCTCACAGATGTAATTCTTATCCTGCATAGTGACCCCCTCCTTTACAAGGAGATACTATAGCAGCTGGATCTCTTCTCTCTGGAGAGAAGGTAGTGCAAGGGCAATATGGAACCGGTGTTTGAAATAATGAAGGGTTCAAGAAGTTAGACTCAAGTAGTCTGTGTGTTTTAAACCAAGAAAAGAGTACAAGATGACATGGGCTGAAGATTTATTTGGGGTTCAGAACAGAAATCTGGAAGCAGTACTTTTCTCAGAGAGTAGTAGGATCATGGGGTAGGAGTCCCAGGAGTCAAATTGACCCAAACTCAGTCCGACCACAAACTGGATGAGTTTCTGAAGAGTAGTAGCATCATAGGATACAACTGCTAGGATAGCAGGGGGATGAACCTTTGGTCTGACTCCATCCAAATAAATATTAACGTATTGGGGACTCCTCCATTTTTGCCAACTGCCAGTCTGAACCATGTCTGTTACCTTTGAGCGAAAACATTGCAGATTTATCTATCTATATATCTATATATATATATATATATATATATATAAAAACAATTATGATTAAGCACATGTCATGTGTTGTTTCAGGCACCAGAAACCTTTGAAGATGTTGCAGTTGCCTTTTCAGAAGAGGAGTGGAAGATATTAAGCAAACAGGAGAAGGCATTGCACAGGGATGTGATGGTGCAGAATTATCAAACCATGGTTTCAGTAGGTAAGGACTGACACAGTCTCAGAGGTGGATATCTGTATTCTGACGGGAATTATTATTTTTAAAAACTTCATGCATTAGAATGTGTCAGTGTAATGGATTAATTAGATGGGATTAGAGGTCCCGCTATAACATTCCTGTGACTGAAAACTGAAGCAGTATATGAAGAACTGAGCCTTTCCCATCACACCCATTTTGTGACTTAGGGACTTTTAGAATATGGAATTGTTAAAACCACAGTTTTACTTTTAAACCTGCATGAATGAGGAGGTTCAAGTAGCTTGATATAATAACGATCACCAGAATTTGCAGCTAGTCCACCAGCTTTTTGCATACAGCTGCTGTACCATCTCATTGTTGAACAATGACTGCCTTGTTTGCCTGCATTCAGTGCCAGCACTACCTGCAATATCACAGGGTTTTAAATAATTGATTAGCAGTTTTTTTCTTGGGACAATACTAACTGTTCAGAAAGTATTTATATAGGTTTTCTAGAAGTGTTATGTTTGTTAAACACAGTGAGGCAGGTGCTATGCATTTTCACAATGTTTTAGCACTTTTATGAGCAAAATGTTAATCAAGTTTTAGAGTTAAATAAAACCCTGTATCATCATTGGCGTACAGTGACTGTGGCATGTGCTTGCATTCAGTCCCGGCACTACGTGCAATATCATCATTGGCGTATAGGGACTGCTATGTACGTATGCTTACAGTCCCCTGCATAACCAGCATATAACTCGTACGTGTACAGTGACCGTCATATTTGTCTGCATATAATCCCTACATCAGTACATGAATCATTGGTGTATAGTGACTGCCGTGTTTTTCTGTATACAAGCCCTGCACCAACAGCATATAAATCATTGGTGTTAACTAAATGACTGCCACATTTGTCTGCATACAGTCCCTGCACCAGCAGCATACAGATCATTGGTGTACAATGCCTGCTGCTTCTGTATACAGTTCCAGCAGTATCAGTGCCTAACTCATTGGTGTACACTGACTAGCTTGTTTGTCTGCATACAGCCCCTGCACCACAAGTACAGTATATACATCATTGGTGTGCAGTGCCTGACGTTTTTGTCTGTATACAGTTCATGCATCACCAGTATATAAATCATTGGTGTACAGTGGCCTTCATGTGTGTATGTATACAGTTCCTGCAATACCAGCATATAACTCATAGGTGTACAATGACTGCTATATTGTCTGCCTGTATTTCACTATCATATTTTAAAATGAGTAAGAAAAATGTTACTGTGCAGCTTAGTGCAAACACATCACATGACCGTGCACTCTTATCATCAATGATAGCACACCTGCACATTTTTTGTGTGTCTTTTCTTATATAGCCCTCTCCCCACGTCTAGGGGTATGCAGATGGTACAAAAGGGATGGGGAGCATACAAACACTGGTATGCACTTAGTTGGTCCTCCGGGTCTTGGGATGACCTCCAGAGCACCCGTGCACTTTCAGGTTCATCAGAGCTGCAGCTAAAAGGAGATAGCAAAAAAGCAGTCTTGAAACATTAACGGAGGTCCACATAGAACATAAAGCCTAAAACAGGATCCTAGTATTTTCTCTCAAAGCTCATGGGCATCTTCTTGGAGGATGTTGCAACAGTTTCTGTTCTGATCCTACAAGTCCTTCCCAGGTACATATTTAAATTCGTACGTCTCCAAAAGTTACTTTGGTTTACCCACAGGAGTATAGTACTTTCAGCCGGGGGGTGGGAGGGGGCACATTCTGTTTCTCTTACATCACTTCACCAGAATCAGTCTGTCTTCTCACCCATAATCCAGGGGTCCTCCAGCTGTGTTGATTACAGGTTGTAATATGCTCACAGACTTAGCTTTGCCCGTAAAAACAGGTGCTTCACATGTTAAACAGTTGATTGTTATGTTAGCCTAGTCCCTCATAGTGTGCCAGCAACCCAGGTGTGGAAGGGGGCATTTCATTCCAAAACGCAGCCCAAGGAAATGCCAGCCTGCCGCCCCAGACCTGGTACAAGGCACTCATTTCCTGTCCCACTCCAGTGGGCAAAACAGTAGGGGCCCCAACCCTTAGGACTACATCACCATGCCATAAGCCCTGCACCACTCAAGGAACTGGACCTACACCAAAATTTACAGTGGTGAGCTAGCTCGGTGGCATGGAGGGCTGAGGCATCCTGCCTTACCTCCTGCCACGTCGGCAACCCAGCAGGTCACTGAGGGTCAGCCAGGGAGGAGGAGGAGGATTGAGCATCCCAAGACGGCTCTCCTCTTCCGGGGAAGGGGGGGAATCAGTGATCGGTGCTTGCCTGGCCCCTAACAGAGGCTGGAGACTGGCACACCAACACTGTACTTGGTGGGCAGAGGTGAGGCAGATGCCTGGCATGCATGATGGGTGACAAGCCCTGGGGGAAGACAGTCGGCAGGACCAGGTGGACGTTGGGAGGGATGGGACTGGGGCACCCTCCAGAACATAGGTCATCGGAGAAGGGAGAAAAAATAATATATAAAAAAAAAATTTACAGTGGCACGGAGAGACAAGCAACTCCTAGGGGTCCGTGGCTACCACAGGTGTAGTCTCCCATCCTCTCCCAAGAACTGCCCCACCCCATGGGAAGAGGTTCAAAATGTCAATTAGAGCTTCTCAGGCTTTGTCCCCACCTAAGAGGATAACAATTTAGGGGCAAGGAGCAGTTGACATCCCTTGGGGGTCCAAGAGGGCTAGGAATGATTAACTCTGTAGTTTTCTTCATTTGCATCTTCTTCTCTTATAATATCAGATCACTTTTACTAGGTAGAAGAGAGAAAGATGGAAATGTGAAGGATAAAGGAAAACCAGGCATGTCATATGTGCAAGATTGTTTTAGGAAACTTAAACAGTGGCACTTGGGGAAAGATGGTGTTTACTTTCTGCAAATACAGGGAGACTTTTTTAATGTTAATTTTTATTGAGCTTCAGTAGTAACATAGCAGTAAAGTTAATAACATTTCGAAAAAAGGTACACACCCCTCTTTTAAATTTACACTTAACACAACACTAAAAACTAGAAACTTGAAAGGAAAGATAAATAGATTAAAACTGCAAAGGAATAACTAATACAGGTATAACTGACTAATCTTAATACAGGTATAACTGGCTAATCTTTAATAAGTCAGTGATTAATAGTAACCTCCCTCAACAAATGCACCATTTTACAGAAATATGAGTGATTGTGCCTGGGCTGTTAAGGAAGCAGCATCAAATATCTATCAGCATTAGAATCATTTTTATGTTGCTTGCACGCATGAGCGAGAAACATAGTGCCATCATCCGAGTTTTTGGAGGTGTGTCAGCCCATCTTCCAGTGCAGTCAGTGTGTTTTCAGGCGCAGCCCCAGTTCCTCAATGAGTGCTGCAGCTGTCTATGACAGCAGTCCAAAATGCAGTGGCATACAGTTGAAAGGGAGGGCTTCGCTTCAGTGAGCAGACCCCCCCCACGCACACACAAGGCGCAAGCATGCATATTGCATGCTGATGCGCATCCATGCGCAGACACGTAGCAGCTGGGGTACCCAATCCCGTCGGCTCCAGGCTGCACACCCCAAAAGTTTCGTACCACGCTGGGATCCCATCCCAGCGTGGCAAATCTTGTTTTGGCTGACAGGGTGCCCAATCCCCATCGGCTCCACGTCCTCCCAAACAGCTTTTCCTGCTGCCACGCTGGAGCCCACCCCAGCGTGTAAACATCCCATCGTCCTTCTTAAAAAAAACAAAAAAACCTGTGAATAAAAGGTCCCTCGTAGTCTCCCTGCCCCTCCCACAACCCGCACCACCCACTGTGCACCCTGCCTCCCCACCCCCCTCACCCCATGCCACTCCAGAGCTCAGCGACCAATCACTGTGGACTGGGAACACGTCTGCACTCTTCAAAGCCGACGGAACTGAGGAAATGCCGTAAACTGTATAATGGGATAGATAGGGTTTTTTCAACTTTGTTGCATATCTCGGGCATTTTGGGGAACTTTTGCCCCAAATTTTCAACATGGGGTTTTTGGGACCCCTCCTCATGAATTCTTGCACTGTCATGGCGTTAATCGGGCCGAAGGGTGATTTGTGATCACTGCGTGAATCACCTTCGGGACCGGGATAACAACGACACCTGCCAGTGTTCATAAGGTGGGCTTTCAAAAGTCTATATATTGAAAATTTGGTGAAAAATTCTAAAATTACTGTTTTATTTAGTGTGCGGGGTTATGCAATTCCTACGACGCCATAAGTTTGCGAATTTTCAATATTTTCACTCTAGATTTCCAACATTGCCATTTTACCACACCTCCTTATGAGCAGTGCAGCTGTCATTTTTCACATCTTGCCCAAAACGTGTTTCCGCCCATGTAGCGCACAATGGCGCAGTCGGTGTGCGAACTCAATGTATGGGACACATTAAGAAAATCATAGTGGCACTGTTCATGAGTAGAAGTCTTAAAATGGCTATGTTGAAAATTTGGTGAAAAATTCTTAAAAATGACTGTTTTACGAGCGTGCGTTACGCAGTTCCTACACACACTCATAAGTTCGAGAATTTTCAATACTTGCACTCCAGTGACTTCCAGATACCTAAACAGCACGTAGAAGCAAGCAACATTCGGCATTGACAAATGCTTGTTATAAGTAGGTCTGAAATGCAGTACCCCCTGTGAAGAATCTTTTTCAGAATTATCTCATGTCTCTGAATCCTGATACGATTGGTAAAATAACTTGCCCCAGACCTCATCAGCTATGATAATCTGGAGTTCCCTCTCCCAGATTTACTTGCATCATTGAAAGGGGGTTATAGAGTGGGAGAGAATAAATGCATACATTTTCCCCTCTGATTCCCTGGGGATTTTTAAGCCATTGGGAAATCTCTCTTGGTAGAAGGTCTAATATTTCCACTGGTAGGATCTGGAAACTGACACAGATGGCCGATCTGATTTGGAGATGTTTCCAATCTGTTCTAGGCAGGGAGAAGTTCTCAGTGAGCTCCTCAAATGAGAACAGTTGTCTGGTCTGAGGGTGCCTTAGATGCACCACTGTAAATTAATTATATCCATGTATCTGCCCAGAATTCCCAGGAGTCCCAGTGTACTGGATGCTTTGGTCTTCCAAGACCTAAGAAGACGTGTATAAAATGGTTGGAAACTATTGGGAACTGAATACAGAGCCACGTATCCGCAGGCCGAAGAGCAGAACCAACAGTAGCGAATAGCAGCAGGGGTACCAAGACTATGGAAAGGGGTATGCATCAATGCCAGAATCCTGGGAAACAAAATAAGCGACCTGCAGGCAATGATGGTGGATTCCTGAGTGGACCTGGTGGCTGTCATGGAGACTTGGGTCTCATAGAAAAATGACTGGGTCCTTTTGATCCTGGGCTATGCTCTGTTCAGACAGGACAGAAGGGAGGGTGGGGAGAGGGGTAGCATTATATGTAAAGGATGGGATAAATGCCATCTCAGTAGATGGCATCAAAAAGGAGGGTGTGAAATCCCTATTGATGCTACTCAGCTCAGCAACGGGGGAGAGGATTCACATAGTTGTATTATACCAGCCTCCAGGGTACACTGAGGGAAGGGATAAAGAACTCCTAGAGGAGATCCGGGGCCCAATTCTGAAAGAGCCCTTCGATCACCGCAAAGTTCCAGTGATCTGGGGCAGCAGCACACTCCCGGTGCATCAGGGACCATGCGCCTGATTCTGGAACATCAGGGGTCCCTGCGCCACAACACCTGGTAAATACCCCAATGGCAAGATAGTGCAGAACACGAAGTGCACCTGTGGGATCTGCTGCATGGATCGGCGCCCCCCCCCCAAGGTGCAAGCCAGAACTGTATGCTAGGAGGGCTCCCGGGGCTGTAGTGGGACAGGGGATGCCATGGAGTGTTAGGGTGTGGGTGGGTATGCTGGGGGAATTATCGGGCACCCAGCAGGGGTGCTCTTGGCAGCACTGGTCACCTACTGATGTATGCTGTGCTGTCCGAGAATGGCATCCCCCCACCAGGTGCCCGATCACCCCCCCTTGGCATACCCACATGCCTCAATACACCTCCATGGGACACCCCTGTCCCGTATGTCCCCACACCCCACATACGGACCCCCCCCCACCAGTTCTCAACCTTGAAGGGTACTGTTGCAAGGGGTTTAGACCACCTCCTGGCTGGTCTAACATGACCCCCTTTTTACGGCCACGGTGGGGCTTTTGGAATCTCTAGAAAAAGGATGTTGCATCTCCGCCATGGCACAAGCCCCCTTGTGTCCTGGCGTGCCTTGGTTCTGGTCACAAGAGTGACGCAGTGCCCCTTTGCCGCAGCAGCATCCCAGTTCAGTGCAGTCCGCATACTGGAATAGGGATCATCGCAACTTCTAGCGCAAGGTGCAGTTTGCATCAGTGTTGTCTGGTGCAAGCACCTTGCGCCGGACATAACCACTTCTGGAATCGTGTCCCAGAGGTGTAGAACAAAAAGGAAAATACAGTGGTGGTAGGAGAACTGAATATGCAGGATGTAACTGGAGCATCCCAGTGGCAGGTTTTACTAGGAGCCAAAAGGTGGTGGATACCCTACAAGACTGCCTATTGCACAATTAGTTAGTACCCTGACTAGACTGGACACCATCCTGGATGTGGCCCTCACTAACTCAGAGGTAGTAAGGGCTACAGGGATCGGGGAACCACTGGCCAACAGCGACCACAACTCTGTGTGATTTAAGTTAGCCCTACCGGTAGAAAAATTGCAATCCAAGGCAGAGGTTTTAAACTTTAGAGGAGACAGTTTTGACTAAATGAGGGATGTAATCAGAAGCAAGCTGTTTTTTTTTTTTTTTTTTTTTTTAATTCTTTTGCTAACCAGGTAAGACCCACTAGGCACATGTGCCTGTTTTCAGGGGTGACCTGGGAGCACTTGGGAGGTTAAGTGACTCGCTCAGAGTCACACAGTGTGCAAGTAGAGATTGTGGTGGGAATCAAACCCAGGTCTGCTAGATGTACCATGTTCATTCACAGTTCGTTACTCTAACATCTAGGCTATACTGCTAGCCCTGGGAGTGTGTTAAGGATCCAGGAGCATTTACATGTGGAAGAAATATGAGAGTTAGTTAAGTTAGCCATTTTAGAGGCTACCAGGATGTGAGTAAGAACAGTGACCAGAAAGAACAAACACAAAAAACAGTATGATTTAACCAGGTAAGGACTGCAGTCAGAACCAAAAGGGAGGCCTATTGGAACTATAAACTGCTCAGGAAGACCGCGCATAGGAAGCCTGCATTCAGAACAAAGAAACCAAGAGTATGGTATAATCGGCTGATGCTGCCATGGAGCCTCGGCTTGTGGAAGGGTTAAAGAAGGGAACAAACACTTTTTTTGATATACTGTATACAAGAAAAAAGAAAGGGGAAGAATAAATTGACTCAAAGACGGTAACAGAGTAGTAGAGGAGGAGGATAGGCAGAAGGCCACTATTCTGAACATCTCTTTGCTCAGTGTTCACTGAGGAACACAAAGGCCCAGTACCAAACAATGGCATCAAGGCTGCTAACAAAGGTGCTCCACAAGTGGAAGCACCATCAGTCATCAACAGTAGGGTTAGAGGGGCCCTGGATCAATTCGGGGAAGACAAGTCACCAGGGTCTGATGGAATATACACGAGGGTGCTAAAGGAGCTAGCAAGTGAATTGGCAGGCTCCTTAGCACATTTATTCAACAGATCACTTCAGATGGGGTTAGTGTCAGGAGATTGGAGAACAGCTGATGTGGAACCTCTCCACAAGGGAGGGAGTTGGGAGGAAGCAGGCAACTACCGAATGGTCAGCCTTACGTCGGTAGTGAGGAAACTGATGGAAACCTTAATAAAACAAGACTTAGTAGAGTACCTAGATAAGAATGGTCTGCAGGATGATGGGCAACATGAGTTCTTGACACGAAGGTCATGCCAAACAAACCTAATCACGTTTTTTTTTTTTTTTCAGTTTCTTTTTATCCTGCCGTACTACCCTCTCACCCCACTCCTTCAGACCTGATCAACCCCATAGGTTCCTCCCACAGAGTTTGCCCCTAGAGTGCCAGGCTTACTCCTTCATCCCCCTATCTTACTCCTCTCTTCGGAGTGCCTGCACAATGGGGTCTGCCCATGGGTAGGTGATCTGGGGCTTGTCTCGGTCCAAGATGACGACCGATCTGGCTTTTTTTTCCATTTTTTTCTCCCTTTAGTCCCTCTGAGGGTGTTGACCTGCAGGACTGACATCCAGACAGACTGCGTGCTGACATACACCATTATCAAATGCCCACACCGTCCTCCCTGACTCCGGAGAGCCACATGTGCCCTGATGCCCATACTTCCACAGGCATAGGTGTGTTGGGTGCTCCGAGCACCCCAGGAACCCACCCCAGGAGGAGGAGAGCATCCGTTGGGATGGTCGATCCTGCTCCTCCCCTCTGACCCCTGGCGGCCCGGTTCTGTTCCCGAACCCGGGTTGCCGGCATGGCACGAGGTGTGGCGTCCAGTGCCTCAACCCTCAGCACCACCGGGCTGGCCCCTAATCACATATTTTGACTGGGCCACTAGGGAACTAGACAGAGGCCACCCAGTGGACCTCCTCTACTTTGATTTCAGTAAGGCCTTTGATTTGGTGCAACACAACCACCTGCTGAAAAAGTTGGAGGACCTGGGTGCAGCCAAGTGCATAGTCAGTTGGGTAGGTAATTGGTTTAGGTACAGAAACAGAGTAGTGGTCAACGGGGTGAGGTCTGATGAAAGTACGGTCACTAGTGGTGTGCCCTAATGCTCAGTGTTGGGGCCAGTCCTGTTTAATGCCTTTATCAGTGACATTGGAAAGGTATTCAGGGCAAAATTGCCCTATTCGCAGATAATCCCAAGCTAGGAAGAAGGGTTGACAGCAAGGAGGCAGTTAAGGACCTACAAAAAGACGTACAGAGGTTGGAAAATGGTCCAACGTCTGGCAGCTGAAGTTCAACGCAAATAAATGCAAGGTGATGCATTTGGGTAAAGTGAACCCAAGGACAGAGTATCACCTCAATGGAGTCCAGCTCAGTGCCACGCAAGAAGAACAGGATCTAGGAGTCATCCTAAGCAACAACATTAAACAAACAATTCAATGCAACAAAGTTTATAGCAAGGCCAACAAAATGCTGGAGTGCATGGGGAGGGGCATACGACAGCAGGAGGAAGGAGGTAATACCTCCACTCTGCAGGTCCCTGGTAAGGCTCTGTCTGGAGTACTATGTCCAGGTTTGCAGTCCACATCTGAAAAAGGATATAAGCAGGTTGGAGGCTGGTCAGAGAAGAGCAACCAAAATAATCCAGGGCCTTCAAGGGCACTCATATGAGGAATGTCTGGAAGCAGTATGTTCTCACTGGAGACGAGGAGGGAGAGGGGAGAGGGGAGATATGATTGAAACATACAAGTTCCTGAGAGGAATAAATAAGGTGCCATCCTCAGACCTGTTCAACAGAGTCTCCGACTCTAACACTAGAGGCAAGAGTGAAGTTGGGGGTGGGTGGCTTCAAGGGAGCTTAGGAAACACTGTTTTACAGAAAGAGTCGTGGAGCCATGGGATAAACTGCCAGCTGAGGTAGTGGAAGCAAAGTCCTTGACATCATTCAAGCTGGGGTGGGACAAGGCTAAAGTATGGTCAAAACTTTTAAAGCAACAGGAGCTGTAGGAGGCATTAGGCAGAAGCGGGGTTAGGTCTTGGGATCTGAGAAGGTCTAAGGAACACATGGCAGACTAGATGGACCCTTTGTCTCCTGCTATCTTTTTCTCTGTTTCTAATAGTAATATAAGGGTTTTGCCATAGGGGTTCCCATTTACCTAGGGGATGGTTTTTCCAATTGTGCTGTTTAATTAACTTTCAACAGGTCAGATTGGTAAATTGTGCTACCAGGGACCTATAGGGAAGATTACGAGAATATGGAATCCGGGGGGGGGGGGGTCCAAAGTGGAGACTTTTCCAGAAGAAGCCACATTGGGGTTTGGATCCCCATCCTCCAACCAACCAAGGTTTTGATGAATACTGGCTGCTTGGTGGTAAACCCAAAACCAGGGTACTGCCCATCTACCTGTAGTGCCTGGGACCCTCAGCATTTGCACACTGAAACAGGGTTTCTTCCCTTTCCATAGGAATGAGGTGAAAAGTTTCTCCATACACCAAAATGTGGTCACTGGGATGGACACCGGGAGGATGTTTAGCAAGAATCAAATTTTGGGAAAGGCCATCATTTTATAAACTACTCTCCTGCCACTAAACATTAGACAGAGTCTGCTCCACCTGTGGAAATCTGCTTCTAAGGCTGAGAGCAGGGACAAAAAATTAAGCTCTATCAGGTCTTTTGGGCTTGCCATGACACAAATGCCCAAGTACTTAATTTTATGCTTTTGCCATTTGAGACCCAGATTGGTGACACAGGACTACTGTGTAACCCGACTGAGTGGAAGGACTTCAGTCTTGGCCCAGTTTACCTTAAGACCAGATAAGGACTTGAAGTCTTTCAAAATGGAGAGGGCCACCAGTAGTGATACCTTTGGATTCGATAATGTAAGAAGCAAATCGTTCACACAAGCCAGGATTTTAATTTGCCTTAGCCCACAAGCGATACCGGTAATCCAGGGACTATGCCTCAATTTGCAGAGGAGAGGCTCCATTGCCAGGAGGAATAATAGTGGGAGGGGGCAACCCTGACGTGTACCCCTTTGCAGCTGGATCGGGGCTGAGATTATGCCATTTGTTGCCATTCTTGCTGTTGGGGAGGCATATGAGGTTTGGACCCACTAAATGAATGCTTCCCCTATACTCTTGTTTGCCATTGCCTGGTAGAGATAATCCCACTCTATAGAGTTGAATGCCTTCTCTGTATCAATACTGGCTAGCACACTTAGGTTGTCCGACTGAGCTTTGACCCATATGGCATTCAGTACCACTGTGGTTGTCCATGACCAACCTGCCCTTTACAAAACCAATTTGGTGTTGATCAGTAATACTGGGAAGCAAAGCATTTCGATGATTTGCTAGTATTTTAGCCAGTATCTTAACATGCACATTAAGCAAGCATATTGGCCTGCAGTTGGCTACCAGCTGGGGGTCTTTTATCAGGCTTGGGAAGAAAGATAATCAATGCTTCTGACATGAGGACAGGAAGAGATTTCCTTTGGAATGCCTCTTGGAACACCACCTATCCACTTGCGACATAAAGGCCTGATAACATTCTGCTGGTAAACCATTTTGAGCCAGGAGTTTTCATCTTGGGCAGTGTTTTTATTATGGCTTGGATTTCAGATATCAGGATTGGGGTCTCTAAGAAAGCAGTTAGTTGTGGGGGGGGGAGTAAGACTCTTGAAGGGAGTGTCTTTCTGAAAATCCTGCAGGTTTATGGGAATATCTTCCCCCCCTGAGATTTATAGAACTTTGTATAGAACTCAAGAAAGGCTGCTGGGATTTCAGAGGACTTGGTAAGAACTTAACAGGACAGTTGGCAGAGTGAGGTGATGTGCCTGGTTTGTTGCCTAGTTCTAGCTCTATATACTAAAAGCCTTTCTGCCCTCTTCCCTCTCAATATTTATGTGAAGGTTCTCACCACAGCTTTATGGGCTTCATTGTATGTCAAGGTGTAAGTCTGGTATTTCGGCAACATAATTTCCCACTGCAACTGAGGTAAGTGGTTGGGAAGTGAGTTGTACGCCTTTTCCTTATCTTTTAAGACTTCCTGTAAATTTCTGAGTTCTTGGTCTCTGCTTTTTGCTGTGCGCTGCACAACTAATGATGCACCCTCAGATGTACGCCATAAAGGCATCCCATAAAGTGGCTCTAGATACTTCAGGTGAATCACTGCACTCGAAATAGAGGTCGATTTATTTTAGAAGTCACCCTGGGAAGTCTTTACGTGAAAGTAAAAAGGTGTCCATATGCCATCTGGAAGGCTTTGTAGCATCAGGTCCCTGATTCTATTAGAAGGTTTATTCTTGTGCAGGCATGGTCTGAAATTATTTTAGGGCCAGTGGAGGCCTGCTGCCCTTCCTGCATCCATGGCCCTTGGATGCAGGAAAAAGTCCAAGTAACTGTTCATGTTATGAGGAGCTGAGTGAAAGCTAAAGTCCTTGGCTGTTTAGTATAGGCTATGCCAGGGATCCACAAAGTTAAACTCGCGGGCCATGGCCTGCAATGCTGTCCCACGTTCAGTGGGCAGAAGAGAGCTGCCTCTTAACCTATCTAACAAGGGGTCCCAGACCTCATTAAAGTCCCCCCCCAAAGAATAAGCCTATCTTCTGGTTGTAGCAGGGCAGAAATTTGCTGGGCCGGGTCAGCGTAGAAGTGATTTGATTTCATTGATTTGAGTTTTTTATTTTTCACCAGGAAGTGAATGAGGCACAGACATTTTCAGTCACACCTAACATACAACAACAAACAGTACATAATTAATAAATACATCATAAACAAGACAATGTTAAAAGCAACAATATTGACATTTAACATTCCTACTGAGTTGGCCCGGTGGCGCTGAGGGCTTGAGGCTGAACGCCATGCCAGCGACCTGGGTTCAGAAATGGACTTGGGCTGTTGGGGGTCGGCGGGGGAGGAAAGGATTGAGCGTTCAGAGGACTGCTGTCCTATGCTGGGGAGGGTTGGGCTTTGTTTGTCCAGCACTAGCGACCTCCAGTGGAAACCAATGGTTGCTGCAGTCAGGGGGTGCCTGTAACTGGGATCAGAGCAGTGGTGGAAGTCCTGCTGGCTAGCATGGGAGCATGCTTGTTGCACGCTGGATGTCATTGCACGTCTGCACCCCTGGGGCTTAAGTAGAAGTTCCCCTCTTGGCGTGCCCCATGACACCCCTGATGGGCCACTGATCGCTGGCCAAACAAAGTACGGCATAAGTCGGGGCGGGGACTCAAGGGTGATGTGGCCTCACTTCCCTGGCCCTGCCCCCGGCCACGGAGGGGCCTCTCAGTGGGGTGGTAAGCCACGGTCCTCCCCACTTTGCAGTTGTGGCAAAGGCTGGCTGGACGATCGTTGAGGGCCTGTATAAAGGGCTGAAATGGGGATGGACCCCTGCCACCGAAAGGAGGAAAATATAGATTGTACAAAAAATATAAATTTCTACTGTACGATTTTGTTAGCAAGTGTTTAAAACGCCTTTCATTGTGTGCTGATTTAACAGTGCCAGCCAAATAATTTAAAATAGTTGGGCCAAACCAGGAGAAAGACTTTTTTTTGCACATTATTAACTTCATAGGATTAGTAGAGAAGAGCTTGGATGCATTAGACCTGGTGCTGTAGGGATTAGACAACAAGCTAAAGGAAGAGATTAGAACATCCGGCCCTGAATTTTTGAATAATTTATAAGTAAATACTGCTGCATTGTGTTCAACCCTGGGTATGGGAAGAAGGATTCCCATTAGATAATACAGCTTGCAATGATTTGTTCTGTAAGGTGCCTTAAGGGCACAATAGCAGATGTTATTTAATATTTGGTAGATATTTCTCTGCAAAAATATTATTTTGATTCACAAAAATGTAGCTTCCCCCCCGCCTAACTCAGTAAACACTGACAAGTAAAGAACCTAACAGGAAGGGGGGGGGGGGTAAGTGTGAAGAGTGCTGATTAGGGCCATACATATTGACCAGTAGCAGTGGTTCAGAATTAATTAGCACCTTACCTAATACCCATCTACCCTCTGGGGAAAAGGCAGATTTTATCATTTACATTTGGAGCTTTTTGTGAAACAAAATGGCAACCCCTCCTACCTTTTCAGAGTAATAGCTACTGACCATGTGTCCTACCCATTCCTGAGTTAGGTTTTGCATTTCTGCTTCTAAAAGGTGGGTTTCTTGAAGAAAAGCTATGTCACATTGATTCTTTCTTAAGAGTATACCATCGGGAGAGCGAACCCCTGACTGCGAAACCATCACAGTGGCATAACCCGTTTCACAGCCACAGTGTTGAACAGGTTGTCAGAGCGCTGTACAATACAGGACTTCTGCTGTAATCTCCCCGAGTTGACAGTCTATAAGTCAGGAAAGCCCCTAGAAACAACATAGCAAAGGCCAGGTGCCATGGTGATCTGTCAACAGATTTGCCAGTTAACCTGGTCGATGTTTGCAAATCCGTGTAGCTGTGGGGGATGGCGACAACTTGGTTGTTGAGCTGACGTAGTGGAATCTTTCTTAAGTAGGTGAGAATTAATACCCTGACATTCCAAGATGAAATCTGACTTGTGTTGGTTCCCATTTTTACCTATTACAAAATGGCATTGTGAGGGGAATATACCATCAAGTGCCCAAATGGCCATCAACTCAGCTATTTCCCCATCAGCTTGTAATCAGGCAAGACTCATGCACCAACCAGCAGCCCTAGTCAATTTGTGTGATGTCTTACCTATTTTGTTATAGGAGCCCACACCTCCAGTGCTCAAGTGGAGTCCCTTCATGAACCACAGAGCCTGTAAGAGAGAAACTTGCCATAGTGCAGTCTTTTAGGACCAAGGTTATAGTAAAGGGGGAGATGATGACAAACCCCTAAGGTTACTAACAATCCATACTCTCTTCCTACAAAATCTGAAAGAATAAACACTTACAACATAGCTAGTGCAAACAAGTCTGAGGAACACAGTTAACTATAAGTTAATCATAAAAAACTCAACACAGCAGTCATTTATAACTCAGTAAACACACTGACAAGTGAAGAATCTAACAGAGAGAATCCTGCAGTTAAATAATGGGGAAGTAGCAACCTCCTATTCCCTGCAACAACTGCTGGATTCTTCTAACCTAAAAACTGTTCTGTACTGATGCTCCTTCTCCTTGGGCCTAAGGGGGGGGGTTACCCAATTAACTGTCTCATGCTTAATGGGGGAGGGGAAGGAACTCCACCAACTGAAAAAAGGTTGAAACCAATTATTTATGTATTTATTTATTAAATTTTGGTGACCGGGAAGGCCCACTGAGCCCCGAAGATCCCTTTTTCAGGAGCAACCCGGGATAACAATACATTTATGATACAGTGGATCAATGCAGGAAAGGAATGCTCTGATGGGGGGAGAGTCGGGTGGGTAGTACAAAGAGACGTTATAGTTTCCCTAAAGGGCCTATATATAACATCAGGGAGGAAGAGGGGAGGGAGGAATTGAATGCTCCTCAAGGTGACAACCTTGGCTACTGCATTCCCCCTTAGTTTACCCATCCTAAATGCTCATGAAAGAGCTTTGCAACCCTAGGTGGATACTCCAACCCATAATATGTGTGGATACTACTTACACCCCCTTCCTCTTGCTGGCTCAACTGGGTGCATATTCTGTAGGTTATAAACCTTTAGTTCAGAGATGAAATGAGGGGGGTGGTAAAAAGAAAGCATCTGTTCATTTATAACTCTTGTTTGGACTGAGGCCTAACAATAGAATGTTCCTTAAATTTATGTACAAATAGAAAATAAGGCACTGCTCGCCTTTGCAGGAGAAACTGTTGTTTGACCAGGGTTTGCGTCCCCATGTTGAGGCTTCAATGGTGGAGTTATGACCACATGGTAGTTGTAGGCTCAGTGATCAAGTTTATGTATGCTGCTTACCCCTACCCAGAATTCACTCCTGGGGGGGGTCACACAGACTTCCCCTGTGAGAGCTGTCTTCTAGCACCCTCCCTATCTCAAGCCACAGTCCTGTGGAGCTACCAGTGCCCCCACAGCCCCCCCCCCACAATGTAGTTTGGGGGGGGGTATCTACAGGCAGTCTCCAATGCTGTTTGATTCTGGGTGGTCTAGGAGGATGCTATATGAGCTGAATTGAACAGGGGGAGAAACAACAAACACAGGGACATCTAGACGTCTCCATCTTAGGCCAATGATCTGTGCAGTGGTGTAGAGTCACGAGGGGATCTAATGAGGCACTTCCCTGATAGACCCAGTCACATCAGGGGTAAGAGAGGCATTGTGTGGTCACAGTTTATATTTACCCCCAGCGTCTGCGTTAACCTCCTTGCATGCAGATCTAAAACTCTGCGGCTATAGGGGAATATGCTGCCTGGTTGTGCCTGTATATAATCTTGACTCAGCAAGCCAATGCACTGTGGAAATAATCCCCCTATTTCTGCTTCCTGATGCTGCTGCCAACAGGAGTTCCCCCTAGGCACTTCATGTGTCCACGTGATAAGCAGCTACTCCAACACGTGGCTAGTAATCTGCTTGGGGTTGGCAGGCCCTTCCTTCATGCCTAAGTAGGGTATGATTGGAGTAGGAATAAGGGGCACTCCAGATCACCCCGAAGGCTCATGCCTGGGACCAAATGAAGAAAGTGTCCCCATGGGGGCTTGCATCAGGGATGGGCTATGTACAGCTACTAATGGAATGTGTGGGTCACACTGTAATCACTTTGGCTAATAGAGAATACTTATCCATGCCCTGTAGTGTGGAGCTCATTGGCAGCCCAGAGTACCATAAACTTTGTTGGTTGTGGTCTTATAACTAGGCCGGTGGTGATTCTTTATTCTGTAGCTACTGTCAGGGCCTATGGCTGCGGATTGGTTCCTGAATGGGACACATTCTTGAAATCTGAGAGAAACGCTCAGTGTGATTAGCTATAAAGCAGGAGAATTCTCGCCTACTGAACCACTCTGACAGGTGACCAAGTTCTGAGGGCGGGGTGGGATGGGATTTATAGCTGTGAGGCAAAGGGTAAAAGGGCCTCCCTGAGTAATTGGCAGGGGTGTCCTAGTAAGGTCATTAGCGTGTCACAAGAAACCAGAAGAAAAACAGACATAGAAAAGAGCTAACTGTGGTGGGGGAGATGCCACCAAATATAGGCTATTTTTGAGAAACAGAGAGCAGTAGCCTAAAATGCATCTTATTTCAAAATTATATTTCTGCTAGCTTGCCATTATATCAGTTTGACAACCCTCAGAGATTTAAATGTAGAGTTCATGTGCCTCTGGTGGATAGTTCATTCTTGCGGCGCATGCAGAGAAAGCTGATTCCATTGATTGTGGAACACATCAGCCCATAACAGCTGCTCATGTGAAGTTTGTGGCAGGTTAGAGTCATGAGTTTTTAAGTCTCTGTTGCAAGATATCTGTTGTGGTTGTTGCGGTTCTGGTAGTAGCTTCGGTAGGGCTGGTCACTCAGGTGGAGAGTCAGAGGCTGATGAGTCTGCATCTGATGCCCTGGAATCCCTGCCTCTGCTGAGGTGCTGGCAATTTGACGTAGCGGCATTGGCAGGGGTGTTCTGAGTCCTTTTCTTTGATTGTCCCCATTTTCTTTGCCATTGCTCTGGCAGAACTGTGCTGGTGGATGGCACTGGGGAATATGGTAAAGAATCCATTGGCTGACCTGAGGTGTCCTCTGGCTTTTTGAATGAGCTGCCAGTTGGGATCCCTGGGGATTCCATGCTGTCCCCCCAGGTTCTCTGGGCAACAGCTATGGCCTCTGAGAGGTCCTGAAAACTATGGAGGACCCCATTCCTTTCTATGTTGAAGGTGGCAGGGTATGTCAGTCGGTAGAGAACACCCATCTTCTGCAGAGAACATCTCAGGTCCATGAAGGCAGCTTTTTTGTTTGTTTTTCCTTTTTGTTAGTCTAGCTGAATAGTCTTGGTACGGGGAGATCCTGTGTCCATGCCAAATGAGGGAGCCTTTCTCTCTTGCTAACTGGAGAAGCCTTTCTTTGGTAGAAAATGTAAAAACATAGGCTAGAATAGGATGGGGCTTCTTCCCTGCTTTGGTTCTGGGTGCTAGAGTCTTGTGAGCATTCTGAATTTCTAATGGGCAGTTCTGCAGGTGCAAGATGTCAGTGAGAAGATACTGCAGAAAGGCTGCTACATATTTCCCCTCCAGTATCCCAATAATGCAGAGGTTGTTTCTGTGCCCTCAAGATTGTCGTGTTTCTCCCACAGCAGCTCTGAAGTTCTGATATAATTAAGTGGATTTCAGTATCTTGTTTGCTAACCTGAATGTTTAGTTGCCATAGGGTCGATCCCATGTTAAAGACACATAAATTTAGGCTGTCCATCTGTGACCGAAATGTCTGAGCACTGTTACCATTTGAGACAAAACTGCTTACTGCTTCTTAGCGCCCCCGCTACAGTGCTGTTCTCTGTTAGCAACTTCTAATTTGTTGCCACCACCTGATTTTTACTAGGAACCTGGAAAACTTACCTTTTGCCTCCTGCTCAAGGTTAGGAAGGTCACCACAATAGCTATTGGTAGAGTGCCCTTTAGAGACTGACTGCAAACAGAGTCCAGCAGAAGTTGTAAAATTACCTTTTTATAAACAGGCAATCACTAGTTCTATCAAAAATAGATTCTTTACTAGAAGAACTGCAAGTATTTAAAAACAGGATATATTTACAGAAAGACAAAAGGTTTACAAGTTTTCTCTGAATGGAAAATAAAGGATGTTAAACAGACAAGTGATGTATAGAAAAATCAGAGCTTTCACTTAGACCTTTTTACCTGCCACTGACTGCGAAAGACACTTTCCCTAACTGTGCTGTCTTACCCTTCAGCTAGTCCTTGGCTGGGCCCTCTTGCCTTCAGATGTTGAGTGTTCCAAAGAGAGAGAGATGATCCATCAGCTTCCTAATTTATTCCCTTTGACACTGGGGAGTGGTCTCACCCCCTTGAGTGGCAGTTCCCCACTGTTCCCCCACCCTAAGTGTGTGTGTGTGTATGTGTGTGCGTTTGTGTGTGTGTGTGTGTGACATCATCTAGGTCAACAGGCCTCCTTCACACCTAGACATCCTCTGTCTAGCTTTACAATCTTGTTTTTCAGGTGTCTGAGGTGTTTGAAATTGCACCCTCACATCTCCCAGGATGTGCAGCATATATGAACTCATGGGACAGTTACACTGAGCAATTAACCAGTATTTCCCAGAAGACCTGCTGGACATGTGACTTAGAAGTCATGTTTTCATCCACTTTCAAATAACAGAACTTATGAAAGAAAAATATCTACACTGACAAGTGAACATGTAACCCCCTTGTCACCCGGGGCTACTAGAATCCCACTTACACTACCGGTCAAAAGTTTTAGAACACCCCCATTTTACCAGTTTTTATTGAAATTTACGCAGGCTAATGTCTCAATGTACTCTGAAATTAAAGCATAGAACAAATAAACAATTGGAGATAAAAAAGAAATCATAGAATCATTTTGTTTAACAAAATTTAATCTAAATTTTTGACTCATCAAAGTAGCCACCTTTTGCAGATATACTGTAATCGCGAACACACTGTGGCATTCTTCCTACAATGGACATCAAATATTGTTCGGGAAGTTCTTCCCAATGTTGTTGCAGAAGTTCCCACAAATGTGTTGCACTTGTAGGTTGCTTTGCTTTCACCCTTCTGTCCAGTTCATCCCAAACCAGCTCGATGGGATTTAAGTCTGGAGACTGTACTGGCCATTCCATGATTTGAAGCCTACCGTCTTGTTCTTTTCCTTGAAGGTAGTTCTGACATAGCCTGGAGGTATGTTTTGGGTCATTATCTTGCTGTAGGATGAACCCCTGACCAACTAGTCATAGACCAGAGGGTATTGCATGGCGCTGCAAAATGCTTTGGTAGCCCTTTTGGTTCAGGGTGCCAGTCACTCTGTGCTGTTGTCCTGTGAGCCGCCTATCACGCAAGCTGTTGACTCTCAGAAACTTGTCTTCTGATTCTGTTGTGGCTTTGGGTCTGCCAGACCTCTTCCTGTCAGAGTTTTCTCCAGTTTCCAAGTGCGTTTTGATGGTGTAGGAAACTGTACTCACTGACACCTTGGCTTTCTTTGCAATTTCTCTAAAGCAGTTTTTGCTAACGTAAACTTTTTTTAAACCTCTAGCAGTTTACCGCTTACCTTTGTACCATTTCAGGTTATTTCCTGGACTGGAATTGCTTAAATTTCAATAAAAGCTGGAAAAATGGGGGTGTTCTAAAACTTTTGACTGGTAGTGTAAATCTAGTGTCAGGCAGGGAAAGGCAGCTTGTAAGACACCAGTTAAATGGGTTTCACACTGTCTCACTCTGTCCTCAGTCTCAGCTGAGCTGGAGGTATAACATCATACAGAATTCTCGCAACAACATAAGCCACAGTGGAATGTTGCAGCTGAGAGGTTAAAACGTTGGGGTTTTCAAAGTCAGTCTGTAGTAGTCTAGTAGGAGACTCAGTGGAGGGAGGAGGTGCACTGCAGTTAGCAGTCCCTCAGAACACAGCTCTGTAACAGAGCTACCACAGAAGAGGGTGTGTGTTCTCGCCCTAGAAAAGAACACAGAAGAAAACTTGCTGAAGTGGTTGAGACCGTCCCCCAGTTGGTTCCAGTGCCCCATCTCTAAGAGGGATGGGAGGGGGGATCCAGACCAGCTCTTCAGGGGATTCCCTGGCCCTGCTGGAGGAAGAAAAGCTGTCTGATGAGAAGATTTGTGCTAAGGCACTAGAAGTATGTTTTTTTTTCCTGTGAAAGAAGCCCTGGGGCACCTGCGAACCATGGTGAGTCTGCTCTGCCAGAGAGCCTATGTTTTCACCAAGACTGTAGTGTTCAAGTTTATTGCAGGAAAACTCCACTGAACAAACTCATTCACAAGGAGTTCCTGTGAAGTGTAAAGTATCTGCTACTGTGGGTCAGGAAAGGACAGCCAATTACAGTACTTTGAAGTTATGTGTATGGCTTGAAATGCATCTCATCAGTGGGGGTCTACAGGGATGGACAGAGCCACTTAGAGAACGCTGCAAGTCAGGACACCTGTTACCAAAGACAATTGATTGTTAAATGTGATATACATTTTGAGAGACAGCATTCTACAAACAGAGAGTTTCAAAGGAAAGGCGTTGACTCCAAATGAAAGGCTGGGTATGGATTTGGGGGCAAGAGGTGGGAGACCCTCCCCATCTGAAGTAACCAGATTTACCTCCACGGATTTACTTTGGGCACCTATAGCTTTCTCCCAGGCACTTGGCCAGTGTCTACAGAAAGTACTCAGATGTGGGATTAAGGATGTGGGTTTTCCCCTTAGAGCTAGGAAGTGCTCATGGGTGGTTGAGGGAGCCACCAACAGAAATCTCCATGTCATATGGAAGAGTGTACCAGAGCTGGCTGAGGGCCATGCCAGAGAATCCAGGATAGAGAGAGTACCAGTTCGGGCTGAGAGCCCAGTGTGTTCAGAATCTGAGGGGAAAAGCTATTGTGATGATGAAGATGTGTTCTGACCTCTGTAGTTCTGCATAACCAGTGAACGTAGCCCTGTGGGGATCCATCTTGCTTTGTGTTCTTGTGTGTAAGTGAATTAAAGCCCCACTTTAGAATCCCACTCCTGGTTTGGACATTCTCAGTTCTTGCTTCATGTGTCCGGAATTACTTGGGTGCCCCTGTCCAGAAGTACAAAGCTAGACCTGATGCCAGGCGACTGTTTTCTCCCTGGACCCAGGCTAACTAGGTAATGGGTTACAAAAATGGAGGCACCGGGCAGTAAATAACAACAATAAACCCCAAGCCACACCCTGGTTACAAACGGATCAAGCTGGTCATATGCCCTTCACATCTCCTACCACAGGAAGATGTGTCTCTTTCAGGTGACCCCCAAGAGACACTGCCATTCATGTAGAGACTGGGGAGTGCCTAAAGGAATATGTCATGCACTTAGCCCTGCCTCGACAGTCCATCTGCACTGGCATTCTGCGCACCACTTTGATTCTGGATGGTAATATTATAAGACTGTAGTACTAAACCCCAGTGCAATAATTTTGTATTTTTCCCACTAGCCCTATGGAGCCATGTCGGGGGACTATGATCTGTGACCACAGTGAACTCCTCTGTGAAAATACGACTGCAGCTGTGGAAGGGTCCACACTATCACCAGACACACCCTCTCAATTGTACCATATACCCCCTTCCTGGGCAGAAGCCTCTGGCTCAGATACACTGTGGGGTTTTCCTCCCCCTGCGGTGTAACCTGGCTTAGGACAGCACCCAGCCCATGGTCCAAGGCATTCAAGTGCACTATTGACCTTGGGTCATAATTGGGGGCTAGTGAGCACAGGTGACCCACATAATGTCTCCTTCAACTGTCAGACGGTAGATTCACAGTCCACTGTCCAGCGAACTTTCTCTGGCATTTTCTTCTTTGTCAGGTCTATCAGGGTTTTAGCCACATCACTGTTGTGAGGGACAGACCTCCTGTAGTACCCAGCTGTCCCCAGAAATGTCCTTACCTGTTTCTTTGTGGCAGGGGTGGGCCAGTCCTACATGGCATCAACCTTCGCAGGTTCTGGATGGATGCATCCACTGCTCACCCAGTGACCAAGGTAGGACTCTTCGGCCATGCTTACTAGACATTTTTTCACCTTTACTGTCAGCCCTTCAGTCTGTGGAAAACATCCCTCATGTGTCTGACGTGATCCTCCCATGTCTGGCTGTAAATGGCTGTCATCCATGCACGCCAGCACATATTCACCTGCCCCAGCCAGGATGCGATCTACAACCCTCTGGAAGGTTGCAGGTGCATTCTTCATCCCAAATGGCATTACTCGGAATTCAAATAGGCCAAATGGGGTGACAAAACTGGGCCTCTCCCTGGCTGCAGGGGTTAGTGGTATCTGCCAGTAGCCATTTGTCAGGTCTGTTGTGGTCAGGAACCAGGCTCCCCCCAGCTGTTCCAAGGTCTCATCCATTCTGGGCATGGGGTAGGTCTGTGACTCCATACAGCTATTGAGTCTCTAGTAGTTGATACAGAACCATGTGGTACCATCCTTCTTAGGGATCAGGACCATGGGCGAGGCTCAGGGGCTATTGGACTCATGGATCACTCTAAGCACCAGCATTTCCCTGAATTCCTCTAGCATGGTCTGCTTAATCCCTTTGATATGTTGTAGGGGACTGCTTCTATGGAACTTGGCTCCCAGTGTCCATGTGATGTATTCTGGCTTCCCTGTGAACATGTCCCCAAATTCTCGCAGCATCCCCCCCATCTCTTTTGCCCGGGCCGGTGTCAGCTGCCCTGACAATGTGAGGTTATCCACTGAGGATCCCTCTTGCACTTCCCCAAGAAGGTCCACAAGGGGATCAGCCTCATTCCCCTATTGTGGCATGCTGCACACAGCGAGGACTATTTCCTGCCAATCGTAGGGCTTCGTGATGTTCATATGATATACCCTCTGCCTGCACCTTCTGTCAGACAGCCCTACTACATAGTTAACATCACTCACCTTCCTGATGATGGAGAATGGGCCCTTTCATGCTGCCTGCAGTTTATTGTGTCGGACTGGGACAAGTAGCATCATTTGAGAATAGGGGGAAAGGGGCCTTGACCGCCCGGCTAGCTCAGACGGTAGAGCATGAGACTCTTAATCTCAGGGTCGTGGGTTCGAGCCCCACGTTGGGCGTGCCTGCTTTCATGGAGATTAGTGCCCAAGAGGTGGATAAGCAGAAAAGGCGCAAATTCAGCAGAAGGGCAGACAGCAAGGAGAACCAGGGATAAATGACAACCAAGGAAGGGGCTGGAGTAGAACAGTGAAGCAGTCTAGGGAGGTCAAATCATGGAAAGCCATGTGTGCAAATGTCAGGAGCCTTAGCAGCAAGATGGAAGATCTGGAGGCTGTCATGGTACAGTCAGACCTGGACATTGTGGCCATCACTGAAACCTGGTGTAATGATAACCATGACTGGGAGATGGCCATACCGCGTACAACATATTCAGAAGAGACAGAGCAGGCAGGAAGGGAGGAGGAGTGGCACTGTATGTGAAAATGACATAAGGGCCACAGAGATCCAGGAGGAACAAAATGGGGAGAGATACTGTGGGTTAAGCTGGAAAGGAAAATGGGGACAGCATCTGCACAGGTGTGGTCTATAGACCACCAGCCCAAGAGGAAGAAACAGATAGGGAGTTGATGCTAGCCATCCAAAGGATGACAGACAAGGGTGAGGTAGTACTGGTTGAGACTTCAATATTCCAGATGTGGACTGGAGCATCCCAGCAGCAACATCAACTAGGAGCAGATTTATCCTGGACTTCCTTCAGGGTGCCTTCCTCAAGCAACTGGTCATGGAACCAACTCGGCAGAAGGCAATACTGGACCTTGTGCTCACAAACAGGGACAGTGTGATGGGGGTAACAGTGGGGGAGCACCTGGGTAACAGTGACCACCAGTCATTGTGGTTTGAAATCACAGAAAGAGCAGAACCAAACCACACAAAAACACGTATCCTGGATTTTAGGGGGGCAGACTTTGGGAAATTGGGGAGATACTTGAAAGAGGCATTAAGGGGAATGGGACAGGAATCAGGGGTTGAGGAACAGTGGGCAGTATTTAAAATGGGGATTACAAGAACAACAGAATTATGCATTAAGCAGGTTAGGAAACCATTAGGAGACCATTATGGTTTTCCAAAGAGGTAGCAAAGAAAGTGAAAGCCAAAAAGATTGCATTCAGGCAATACAAAAAGACACAGGCAGAAGGGGATAGGGAGAAGTACCAGGAGAAGCAAAGGGAGGCAGGGAGGTCAGTAAGGGAAGCCAAAGCTCAGACAGAAGAACACATTGCAAAATCAGTGGGTAAAGGGGACAAAACCTTTTACAGGTACATAAGTGAAAAAAGAAAGACAAAGGGAGGGATAGTGAGACTGAAGGGGAGGATGGGAGCCGGGAGGATGACAACAGTAAAGCTGACATATTGAACAGGTATTTCTGCTCAGTCTTTACTGAGGAAGAAGGGTAATGGGTCTGAAGGAGTACAAGGGTGAGAATGGTGCAAATGGACACAAGTCCCTTTACACGAGAAAGGGTCCTGAAGGAACTGGAAGTAATAAGAGTTGATAAAGCAGTGGGGCAGATGGGCACCCCAGGGTCCTTAAAGAACTAAGAGAGGTGGTGGCTGAACCTCTGGCTATCCTGTTTAGCCGATCACTGGAAACAGGGAGGTACCCAAAGACTGGAGGACAGCAGATGTAGTCCCTTATACAAAAGTGGGAACAAAGAGGAAGAGGGAACTACAGACCAGTCAGCCTCACCTCGGTAGTGGAAAGATCATGGAAGCACTACTGAAGGAGAGATTGGTGGAACATCTGGTTGTCAATGGACTGCAGGACCCAAGGCAGCATGGTTTCACCAGGGAAGGTCATGTCAGACCAACCTCTTGAATTTTTGACTGGGTGACTAGGGAGGTGGATCAGGAGGCAGTGGACAGGGCCTATCTGGACTTCAGCAAGGCCTTTGACACTATGCCACATAGAAGACTATTACACAAACTGGGGAATATGGGTGTGGGCAGGACAGTAGTGTGGTGGGTAGGTAACTGGTTGGGTGGCAGGATACAGAGGGTGGTGGTAAATGGCTGTCACTCCACAGAGGGGAAGAGTGACCAGTGGGGTACCACAGGGATCGTGCTGGGACGGTCTATTCAACATCTTCATCAGTGACATTGCGCAGGATCTAGAAGGCAGAATTTCACTGTTCGCTGATGGACAAAGCTCTGTAACAGAGTAGACACACCAGAGGGTGTAGACAGAATGAGAAGCGACCTGCAGAAACTTGAAGAATGGTCAGGGGTTTGGCAGTTGAAATTAATGCAAAGAAGTGCAAGATAATGCACATGGGCACAAGAACCTGGCACAATATATCAGTTGGGGGTGAAGATATAGCATGACCAAGCAGGAAAGGGATCTTGGGGTTGTCATCTCTGATGACCTCAAGGTAGAAACAGTGTGACAAGGCAGCAGGTAAAGCAAATAGGATGCTGGGATGTATAGGCAGCGGCATCACCAGCAGGAAAAGGGAGGTCATAATTCGCTATACAAGACACTAGTGAGGCCCCACCTGGAGTACAGTGCAGTTCTGGAGACCATACCCACGAAGGACATAGACAGGTAGAGAAGGTTCAGAGGAGGGCAACAAAGGTGGTGCATGGATTGCATCACAAGTCCTATGAAGACAGGTTGAAGAACTGAACATGTACTCCTGGAGGAGAGAGGAGGAGAGAGAGGGATATGATAGAGACATACAAGTATCTTACAGGGAGGAACAGGGTGCAGGAAAACACTATTTTAAGCGAAAAAGATGTTCCAGGACTAGAGGGCATGGGATGAAGTTGGAGGAGGACAATTCAGAGGAAACATGAGAAAGAATTTCTTCACAGAACGGGTGGTGGACAAGTGAACACCCTGCCAGAGGAAGTGGTGGGGGCTGAAACAATCACGGGATTTAAGAATGCATGGGATAGACATAAAGGAATTCTAGAGGTCAGGGGTAAGGGGAAACAGACTTCTAGGAAAACAAACTGAACTTACAAGCTCAAATGGGCAGACTGGGTGGGCCATAGGCCTTTATCTGCCGACACTGTCTATGTATCTATGTATCTATGTATTTGCTGTCCAACTTTGTTCTCCCAGGCTCTGCTTCCATGGTCATAACAGGTTTTCAGCCACAGTTGTGCAGTGGCTAAATGCTCCTGGGCGAGCCCCATGAACTCCTAAAGCTGGGTCCTGAAATTCAGGATGTACTCCACAACAGATTCCCCTTGAAAGGCAAGGTCACCTTCCCATTCATCCCTGACTAAATTTGGGAGCCCCCTCATCCTGTGACCAAACAGAAGCTCGAAGAGTGAGAACCCTGTGGACTCATGCGGGCCTTCCCATTATGCAAACAGGAGGTGGGCAAATATTTGTCCCACTCCCTCTTGAGCTGGTCAGCAAATGTCCTGAGCATGGTTTTGAGGGTCGCATTGAATTGCTCAACCAAGCCATTTGTCTGGAAGGGTGGGTTGGGTGAGGCACGGAGTTGTTTTCATCCGCAATTCTTCCATAGACTGGTTATTAAGGCTGACATGAAATTCGTCCCATGGTCTGACAAAATATCCTGGGGAAATTCCACTGGGCTAAAAAGTTACAGGAGCTCATCAGCCACTTTCTCTGCCTCAGTGGAGGACATGGCAACTGCTTTGGGGTACCAGGTTGCATAGTCCACAACAACCAATATGTATCTTTTGCCCATTTGACTTGGGGTGCTCAGGGGCCCTGCAATATTTATGGCTATCCTCTTAAAGGGTTCATCAATAATAGGCAGGGGCACCATAGCCACCTTAGCCTTGTTCCCTACCTTTCCCACCCTCTGGCACTGTGGGTAAGTCTGACAGTAATGTGCCATATCTGTGTACATCTGTGGCCAAAAGCAGTTGTTGGCAAGCCATCTTTTTGTGTGGTTAATACCCAGGTGGCCTAAAAAAGTGATATCGTGGGCTAGGGCTAAAAGCTGCTTGCTGTAGTCCCAGGGGAATACCAGTTGTGGAAGTACCTCTCCCATTAGCCCCCTCTGTAATGTACACTCCCTGTACGACAGCCCATTCTCCCAGTAAACTGGCTTTTTGCTCCCCTGAGAGTCCTCAGCACTATCTAACGCTTGGAGTTTCTGGAGGGTAGGCTCAACAAGCTGAGCCCTGCCCAGCTCCTCCCATCTAACCCTTCTCAACTCCCCTTCAGGAGGAAATATGCCACTGGGGGAAGTCCCCTCTGTTTGCAGCAAGGGCTTAGGGTGGCCACTCCTAGCTTGCCACTCATGCATACTAGCTGCTTTCTCACCTGCTAAGGGAGGGGCTAGCATAGGCTGTGCCACCCCGTTCTCACCCTCAGAAGCTTACCCTTTTGCCTGACTGTGGATAGTAACTCATACTAGGTTGTCCTTGTGGTCAGATTCATTCCCCATGATCATATCCACAGGAAGATCAGGTACAACTCCCACCTCCTGATCCCAGTGGCCACCCTCCCAGCTCAGGAAGACCTGAGCCGCTGGCATTTGGACCACTGGACCCATGACTCCCCAAATCTTGGAAAACTGTCCCAGGAGAATCTGCTCTGCCTGGATCAGATCCTGCCTCACCATGGAAATGGAGGTGCCAGTGTCCCTCAATCCCTGTGTTACTGTCCCATTGACCAGAATAAGGTACATATGCTTGGTGTAGTTTGGTGGCACCATAGAGTGTGTGCAGCCTACCAACTGCTGTACTGTCTTGGCCACTCTCTTTCCAAGGCATTTGCCCATTGCTCCTGTTTTTATGGGAGTCATAGGACAGATGCCTCACTTTCTGGCAGATCAGCATTCCTTTGCCCCCAGCTCCTTGTTCCCTTAGAACCAGTGGGTTCTGTTTTGGGCTTGAGTGTAGGCTGGTTTACTTTAAGCTGCACCCCCCAGGTCCCTTTAAAACCATGTGCTGCCCCACCCCCATCGTTCTTAAGCTGCGCGTATGGCCTACTGGCCACATACACATGATCACTTTTTGCTACCTTCTTCGTGGAGTTGCATGCACGGTCCAGTAGCCATATGTTCTCAGGGTTTTAAATAAGCTGCGAAAATTGATAAGCACTTTATGCTAATCAGTTGTAAAGTTGCATAGCACTTGCCTCAATATGATTATCAAAATAAAAAATACTAAAACTGTGTAAAACATACAATTACATTTTTTTTATCCTGAATAAAAATACTTATTAAAATTAGCTCTGTCTTTTGCGTGATCTGTTTTAATACATAGACAAATGCCTAACTGTCAGTATAACCTAGGCCAGGGTTAGTATAATGAGCTTGATACATCCAGCAGACCCGGGTTTGATTCGCACAACCTCCAACTGCATACTGTGTGACTCTAAGCAGGTCAGTAACCTATCCTGACGGCACTGGTATGACACACACACACACACACACACACACACACACACACACACACACACATACATACACTGCTAGCCCCATCCCATCTATGGCAAAACCCTCCGCCCATCTCAGTACCACCACTCTCAGTGACCACTCACATCCCCTGTCCTCTCAGCCTTTTGTCACTGACATGAGGGTCATGGACACTCAACGTGAGGTACACCGACCATCAGATGAGGGATCCTCCAACATGAAGACGGGCTCAGAACAGAGTGTGGAAACCTTTTTACTTGTAGAACATTTATTTTTGATGTGGCATCCATCCTGTTATGAAGTTCGGCTTTAAAGTCTGAATTTAAGCACATTCTTTGTATGGGAAGCACCTTTTCCATGAGGGACAGAGCAGTTTTGAGGAGTAATATGAAAGACGTCCCTCGTAATCAGGGGCAGTTGAGAGATATGTCCCTGCCAGAAAATGTCACTTGCCAAAGCCATACCTCTCAACCGTCCCTGATTATGAGGGACATCCCTCATTTTACCTCTCAAAATTGCCCTGTTCCTCATCCCTGCCTCATGAAAAAGATGCTGCCCAATCAAGATCATGTGTTGAAGTACACACCACGGTTTTGGCAATGGGGAAAAAAAAAACTAAATTAGATCCTCCCCGCCTGTTTCATTTTAATTGCATGCCCTAATACTGGACTCAATTTTTATTTTTTTTAACTTGTCGGTTCTAATGAATGAACTGCAGCAAAATTAATAACAAGTCAGTCAGTAAGTGAAAACAAAATGAAGAGGTTTCATTTCCTCGGCATGGAATGCATTCCTCAGTTGGGTGGTATGCACCGACTAGGATTTTTTTTTTCTGCTCTGCCGGCCCCAGGTTGTCTGCCCCCTCTGCCCTATCTTCTGCACAGCCTGCAGGTTGTCCTCTCTGAAGAGGTTCTTCAGTGTCTCATAATAACTGCATGCAACCCACCTGAAGAAATTTGTTTGCCCTCCATAGTCCTTGCAGTTCCAGACTGCCTCTTCCCAAGCAAAGCTGGCGATGAGGATTGCTGCCAACAGACAAAGCCACATTCTTCTGGTGGTCTCCATGGCAGCTGAACCAGTCGGTACTCAAGATGCCACAATCTCCCACATGTATAGTGCAGCCTGATGCACCCAGAAACATGCAGATTGGCGCCTTGCTACAGTGAGCAGTTCTGGTTCATGGGAGGGGGTCACAGAACTAGTGGTGGGGCTACGATAGGAGGGGGAAGGGTGACAGAATGCATCGCATGTTTTTGCAGTGCGGAAGTAAAAATGCATCGCACAAACAGCCGGTTTGCATTGCAAACTGTGATGTGATACCGACTAAAACCCTGTGTTCAGGTCATCGGGTACAATTTTAAGAAATTGTTCCCTTACAAACAGATTTTTTATCTGCTGTGTAGTCATAACTTTAGACCCATCTACCCAGTGGTCTAGATAAGCACACATTTGGACATGCAGTTCTACATAGCTGCCTACTGGGCCCTTTTCTAATTCCCTGAATTTTTGCCTATAAGCCTCAGGAGTCAGTTCAAAATGTTTCAGTAACACTCCTTTAAAGAGCAGCTGACGCTTGCAGGATAATTTTAATCAAACATAATATTTAAACACAGTTCAATATATATTTCAGGTTAGTTCTGTATTTCTCCTCCCCACTGATTATCACTGAGGTCATTTGCAAGAAAGCATCAAACCCTATAGGAGAGTGGGAATTTAGCTCTACTTAGTTATGCGTCTTTAACTGTAGCTCTAACAGATGATCTGTCTGGTTGGAATGATCTACCTTTATCCTTTTTCTCCCTAATCAAAACAATATGTATGAATGTTCTCCTTCGTAGCTTATAATTATTTTTTTTGGTTTGTTTGTAGACCCTCCCTCTTTTCCCATCTTATTGTTACTTTCAATCTTGGGACAAATTAATTTCTTGTTATTTATGGGGTGGTCGCCGCCCTAGGATATGCTACTCATTGTTATAATTATCAGCCTCACAAGGTGGGGTCAACCTCCATAATCTTTCTCATCATGCGTGGGCCTCTCATTTCTGAATAATCTATACCTGCTTTCATCCACAACTTTCTCCTCCCTGGTAACAGCTAGAATTTGTTCTTAATGACTTGCATGACATAGGCCATGTACTCTTTACTTCCCCAAACTGGAGGCTGCGTCTGGCTGACTTTACTTTTACGGAAAATACCTTCTCACAGTGGCGCAAAGTACAATCTCTCCCACGATTTTGGCTTTCTATTTTTGCAGGATCTCAGCCTCTGATTAGACTTTCTTCCTTTCAAGTTAGACCAGACTTTATCGCTGCAGTGGTGTAAGGCGAGTCATCCACAAGCCCTGCCCAATTTAAACTGCACACATACCCCCTCAAATGATTTTGAAAACAAATCAAGATAATCTCCCTCACTGACGAAACATTTTAGAATTAATTGTGACTTTGTGGATTGCTCCCCCTATGCCATTACTTACAGTTTGCCATGATGTTTGCTGGCGCAGTTTCACTATCTTGCACTCATGCTGTCATTCTTTCTCTGATTCTGCTTGTTCCTTCTCTCTTTCTGCCTGCTCCATGATTTCATGCTAGCGAGCCTTCTCTCTTTCCCCAGTCTCCAGCCTGGCTTTCTACCTTTCAGCATCAGACCTTGCCCTCTGCAGTTCAGCCTCCTTCAGTGTGAGCTCCATCCTCAGGAACTCCAGCTGATTCTGAGCCTCCAATGCACTGGCTCTTAGCTCAGGTTTGAGCTGTATGCTCCTCCAGCTCATGCCTCGAGGTGCCCCTCTGACCCAGCCACTGTGACCTCAGTCCTGCTACCTTGGTCTCCTTCCTCAGTGACCCCCTGCTGCACAGGTGTTTAGTCATGCACCTTTAAGACAGTCTGCTCCTCTTGCATTGGGTCCTGCACCGACAAGGCTTCCATGAGTCCATTCTTTGTCAGACCCTCATAAACAATCCCCCTGTCTACGCACAGTTCATGAAGCTGCTGCACATTACATTTGCCATAGGCTGAAGAGCTCATCGTTTCTAATTATCCTGCAGTAAGCTCTTTTCTATGAATAAAAAAATAACTAGCAAACAATGTAACCTTTTGTATATTCTCTTTTATAAAGCTGTATTTCTACTGGCACTGTGTCCCATGTGCTAGGTAAGGCTCTTACCTCTCTCTCAGAGTTCCTGCGTCTACAGAAAAGCACACTGCGCACAAATTCTGGCTTTAAATCTATGTACTGATCTGCACCACACTGCCACCAGTTGTGACAGAGGTGCCTCAGCAGGCAAAAACTGCCCCTTTTGGCCCCTTGCTTACAGTGCAGTTCTCTGTCAGGGGCTTCTGATTCATTGCTAGGGGTTTGGGGGGGAAGTGGAGGGTAAGTCAGGAGATGTTGTAGTATAATGAGAGAGGACGGCGGGGAGAGGGGATAGGAATTAGGTGCATGGGAGTCACTCATGTGTGCCTGGGGTGGAGGAGAGGGTGGGCCACAAAAAGGATGATAGGAATGAAGGAGAAGAGGGGGGTAGACTATAAAATGGAGATTATAGTTAAGTGTGCGAATGTTCGGAGTAGAGGTGGGAATGGGTTGGAGATAGGATGGGGGGAAGGAAGACATGAGGAGAGGGGGTGGTGGATAGCAGGAGGGGGAGGGAAGTGCGAGGGCAAGCGGCAAAGGGAGTATAGGAAGCAGAAGAAGGGATGGAGGGGTGTCAGATGGGAAGGAAGGGGAGGGAGAGGTGAGTAGGAGGAAGGGGCAAGCCAGGGGGGTGATAGGGTGGGTAGGAGGTGATGAAAGAAGAAGCTAGGTCCTGTGGCAGTTACATACTTCTTTAAACTCACTTCTTTAAACATTTTGTAAACATTATTCATTGGACCAATGAAAGGTATCAAACCATCCATTTTGTTCATCTTTTTTGTACAAGGACCATTCTTTTTATAAACAGGCAGTCACTGCTTCTATCAGAAATAGATTCTTCACTGGAAGAATTACACGTATTTACAAACTTGATATATTTACAGAAAGACAAAAGGTTTGCAAGTTTACTCAGAATGGAAATAAAGGATGTTAAACAGGCAAATGACTTGCAGAAAACTCTAAGCTTTCACATAGACCTCTTTACCTGCCACTAATTATAAAAGACACTTTCCCTAACTGTGCTATCTTAGCCTTCAGGTAGTCCTTGGCAGGGCCCTCTTGCCTTCATATGTTGAGCGTTCCACAGAGAAAGAGAGAGAGAGCTGATCCATCAGCTCCCTAATGTATTCCCTTTGACTGTGGGGAGTAGTCTCACCCCTTTGAGTGGCAGTTCCCCACTGTTCTCCCACCACAAGTGTGTGTGTGTGACATCATCTAGGCCAAAAGGTCTCCTTCATGCTTAGACATCTTCTGTCTAGCTTTATGGCTTTGTTTTTCTGGATGTCTGAGGTGTTTGAAACAGGTGTTTTACACCCTCACATCTGCCAGAATGTGCAGCTTAGATGAGCTTGTTGGAAAGTTACACTGAGCAGTTAACCAGTATTTCCCACAAGACCTGACTGGACATGTGTCTTGGAAGCCATGTTTTCATCCACTTTCAAATAACAAAATTTATGAAAGGAAAATATCTACACTAATAAAAGAAATGAACAGCAAGTCTGATCATATTGCAGAGTTCACAGCTTGAGCTAATGTCCCTGCCCTCCTTCCCCACTCCTCCCATCCTCCCTACCCATGATCTTTACCTTCTCCCTATGCCTATCCCAGCCTCTTGTAAAGCTGTCCACTGTCTTCAGTGAGATGACCTCTTCTGGCAGCACCTTCCAAGTATCCACCACCCTCTCTGTGAAGAAGTGCTTCCTAACCTCCCTCCTAAACCTCCCATCCTCTAGCTTAAGACTGTGCCCCCTCGTGTTATGGTTGCCACTCCGCTTAAAGAGATTCTCCTCCCATCGGTGCAGCAGTTGGATTTCCGCTTGCGATGCCGGTGACCCGGGTTCAAGAACAGACTTAGGTCGCTGGAGGGCTGGCCAGGGGAGTAAGGCTAGAGCATCTGATGATGGCTCGCCTTCTCTGGGGGAAGGGAGGGGATGCGGCTTGGTGTCTTGCGGCCCCTGGTGGAGGCCAGGAGCAGCACATAGCCATCCAGCAGACACTTGGGGAGTGGCGGATGTCGGCATATGCCTTGACGTCACGGGCATGCCACTCCTCCGGGGACAAAAATGGAAACAGTGCCTCAGACGATTGGGTGATGGCCCCTCCATTCCCTCACCTCCTGGATGCCTCGACCTGCATCCACCACCTCAGCAGCACCCAGGGTCGCGCCTCCTGGCCACAAGGCGCATCCCTCATGAAGGTAAGGTACCCACCTGACACAGAGATATGTCGGGGATACCTGAGGTAGGCTGCCATGTGGGGTGGAGAAGGCGAGGTAGATTCAGGGATGGAAGGGGGGCTTACGGGGGCCCAAAGGAGTGATCGGGTGAGGGGGCAGTAAGGAGGGAAAAAAAAAAAAAGACTCTCCTTATCAACCTTATTTATCCCTTTCAAGTACTTGAAGGTCCCAATCATGTCCTCTCTCTCCTGTCTTCCAGGGAGTGCATGTTCGGTGCCCTCAATCTCACCTCGTATGCCTTACCCTGCTGACTGGCTATCATCTTTGTAGCCCTCCTCTGGACCTTCTCCAGCAGGTTAATGTCCTTTTTGAGGTGTGGGCACCAGTACTGAATTCCATACTCTAGATGCGGCCTTACCAGTGACCTGTACAAGGGCAGTATAACCTCCTCTCTCCTACTACTGATCCCCCTAGGTATGTATCCCAGCATCTTGTTTGCCTTTGCTGCTGCTTTCTTGTACTGCATGGAGTGCTTCAGGTCAGTAGTATTCATCACTCCCTGGTCCTTCTCCTCCTCTGATGCAGATACTTGGACTCCACCCAGGTAGTACTCTGTCCTGGGATTCTTGGCTCCAATATGCATAACTTTGCATTTCTTGGCATTAAAGCCAAGCTGACAGATCCTGGACCACCTCCCCAGCTTTTCCAGATCCTCCTGTAGGTCCTGTATCCCTTCAGCTGTGTCCACTCTCCCACAGAGCTTGGTGTCATCCACAAATAGACACATTTTGCCTTTAATTTCATCCCCAGTATCATTGATGAAGACATTGAACAACAGTGGCCCCAACACTGAGCCCTGCGGGACCCCACTGGTTACCCGTCTGGTGCCAGATAACTCTTCCCCCAAAACCACTCTCTGGGTTCTGTCCCTCAGCCAGTTTTCTACCTATCTGGCCATCTTTTCCCCAACCCCGATAACAATCTTGCTTCAGAGCCTGAGCTGCCGTCGTTGCGGGAGACCTTGTGCCTGCTATTTCTTGGCTCAATTTTGGAAAAAAAATTTTATAGGAAAATCTCAACAGATTGAAGGAAAACCGGTGTATTTTGTTTCAGTGAAATCAACCCTAAAGAAATTTGTTAAAAGACTTTTAATGGTTATGAATTTTGTGATAAACCTGAAATAATAGCCTGAGGTGAGGAGCTCTCAAATTAAGCTGCCATCTTAGTCACGTCCCAACCAGAATTCCCAAATACAGGGAGACAATTGTGTATAAAAATAATTACTGAATGTTTTTTTCTTGACCCAGTGCTTCCAGACAGTAAAGGTATAGAGGAGAACATAATAAGAACACAATTGATAGTCCCCAAAATTCCACACAAAATGTGGGCTATTACATGGTTAAGCACACTTGGCAAGTTGAACATAAAAGGAAATGTAAAACAAAAGCAGAAGTAGGACATGTTGGGCTGGATATTCAAACTACGCCATTCTTAGGCGCAAGCCCTTGCGCTGCACAAAATAGTTGCGTAGGGGTGTGGTCGGGGCGATATTCAAAGGAGTTGCGCTATTGAGCAACTCCTTTGAATATCACCTCCCAACCACAGCCACTGTGCATGGCGTAGTGGAACTTGCACCACCGCAAGTTGTCAGAGTGGAGCATGCAACTTGCGGTGGCGCAAGTACCATTGCGCCATCTGCAAAATCCCCATATTCAAAAGGTGACATGCAAATGGGGCCATAATTCATGCAAGGTGCAGGGGGCCATTTGCATCTGATTCTCTTCATTAGCATGCAGGTGCACCGATCCCCGAGGACTTAAGCACACGCTCTGCCAGGCAGCAGCCGTCGAGGACCGGCCCCTACAGCAACCTGATCGAGGACAAGAGTGAAAAATCTCCACCACCACCCCCCACTGGCCTCATCAGGGCAACAGTAGAAATATCCCCACCACCAGCCCGACCGCGGCTGCATTAGTTTAAACCCCGAATACATCCCTGGTGGTCCAGTGGACCGAAGAGCCTGATCGTGGGCTGTATCAGTGTAAAATACAACCCCTCCTCCGAACATAGCCCTGGTGGTCCAGTGAACCGAAACTCCCGCTCCGGGATGTAAGCAGTAAATATCCCCCAGCACATCCCTGGTGCCTAGTGTCCCCCACCCCACCCACCCATGAAGCCCACCACCTCGCTCCCACCCCGGCAGCCGGCGGGCAGCAGCATCCACTCGCCGCTCACCGATGACTGCCCGGTAGGCTGCATGCCATTGTGCATAGCAAGAGCCATCGGGCATGCAGCCCATACGATATAAGATAGTCCAGTTTTGTGAATGAATTTCATTCACAAACTGGACTGTCTTGGCAGGCAGGCTGCACGCCCATTGGCTCTTGCCTGCACCAATGGGCGCAGAGCTCCACGGCAGTCAGTCGGTGGGTGGCGGGCGGCAGGCGGGTGGGATGCTGCCACCCGCCGCGCCGGGGAGCGGGTGGTGGGGCTTCATGGGTGGGTGGGGGGACACTAGGCACCAGGGATGTGTTGGGGGTATTTACTGCATACATCCCGCGATCGGGAGTTTTGGTCCACTGGACCACCAGGGCTATGTTCGGGAGGAGGGGGGGTTGTATTTTACACTGATACAGCCCGCGATCAGGCTTTTCGTCCACTGGACCACCAGGGATGTATTCGGGGGTTGTTTTAAACTAATGCAGCCCGTGGTCGGGCTGGTGTGGGGGACATTTCTGCTGTTGCCCGCGATCAGGGCCAGTGGGGGTGGTGGTGGGGATTTTCACTCTTTTGCCTGCATCGGGCTAGGGAGGCACAGGGGGGTGGTTGGGGGCCAGCCACAGTGGCAGCTGCTGTATTGCGCCCTGCAATGCAGCAGCTCACCTGTGGTGGCCCTCGACTTGAGCCTTTTTTTGGCTCAAGTTGTGCAGGTGCGCAGGTTGGGGTTGCGCCAGACAACTCTGCACAGCCCGGCTGAATATCGGGCTGTGCAGTTTATGCATGGTTCCTCCCCCTCCAGTTCAGCATGCATTCATTTGCATTGCGCTGTTGCTCAGCATGTTTTCTGTGGCGCAACTGCCTCCTGCTGAATATTGCAGAATGGAGCAAGTTTGGACTTGCGCATGGCGCAACCCTTTTGAATATCTGGCCCATTGTATACAAGACCTGAGTGTGTACTTCAAGAGGAAAGCATGATGCAGCTTTTCCAGTGTAGCTATATCTCCACCTACTGCCATACTTTGGCACAGCATTGGAAGACTCCTTAGTTTGAATATATGATGTGTGCCAATATTGGGAGACAGGAACAATCCATGAACTCTTTGGCACAACAGCACTTTGTAAATATTTTGTGCCTACTTAACATTATGGATATGGTAGTCAAGTTTTAATTTTTTTATTTTTTTAGACTAAAACTATACCTTTGGTTATTTGAATTACTCTAGTTGAAAATGAAATACAAGATATTAGAGCATGTGAGTATAAATCACAAAGTGAGAAAAAAGGAAATATTTCATGTGTCTGGGACCGGGAATCGAACCCGATCCTAAATGCTCTGCATGCTTCCATCCCTGTAAGTGGTTCATCTCTTTGAACCACGGCAGCTGCTCAGTGGAAGCCCATCCCAACAGAGGTAATATCCTCTGCCTCCAACAGTGAGAGTTTGCAGTACCCTGCAGAGAACCATTCGCGGTATTGCACCCTCTTGCTGTCCTATACTGCGCTGTTACAGTTTTGGGGTTTTGTCATACGCTATTAAGCATACAACATTTTGACCCGGTAGGGGAAGTATGCATGTTTTGACAACAGAAAGAGAATGTCTGGGTTAGAGGTATAAGATTTTTATAGGAGATGTACAGATCCTCACAAGTTTTTTTCTGTTTTTGCAAAAGAACTACTATAGAGAATATGTTTGTATTGATGTATTATGTTAGATATTTTGTTCAACATTTTATGGACTTTATTCATTTTTGTGTTTGTAAAATGAATGAGTGAAATATTTTCATACAGTGTAACTGGTTTTATTCAGTATAACAACAGATGAGCTGTTTAGTCATAACAATAAAAAAGAAAAACACTAAATAACATTATAAAACAAGGTCCATAGAGTCCATGATGTCTGCTTGCAGGGTGGGGGCAAGATAAAGGTAAAAAAGGAGACAAGAATACATTTTGAATAATAAGTTACTGTAGATAGAAAACTTTATATGTATTCAAGCTTCCTAAAATCACTTAACAGAGACTAGCGGATGGGCAACTATGCACAACCAGCGTGTTGTGCCACCGAGATGTTCTGATTCCCAGTGACCTTGAAAGCGAAGCTTGAGAGGTCTGTGGGAATCAGAACCCCTTGGTGACGCAACACACTGGTTGTGTATAGATTTGTCCATCCAGTGTTTTTTTTTTTTTTTATATAGTGTATGGTGCCCGTAAAAGTTTTTTAGAACAGAGAAGTTTTTTTTTTGTACCTCATTTCATCCTGGTTTTCTATGTTGGTTACTAGGATCAGTGGTGTGGTTGCTAGGGTCCAGATGTCCCTACATATATAGTGTGGGCTGCTATTGGTTGAAAGTTGCATGTGGGCGGGATTTAAAAAAAAAACATTGCAGTGGTATCCCTCGCTAAGTGAGAGGACTGAGTTGGGGGAATCGCTTTCCTTCATGCGAGTTATTTTAAAATATCTGGTTGATCCTGTGGGTATATTTTTTTAGTTATAGCTGGAAATATCTGGTGGATCCTGCATTTTTAAGTATCTGGTTGATCCTGCTGAAGTCATGTGCTCGTTGATGTTGCTACTGCCCTGACTATCTGGCTGATTCTGCCATTTCTGTTGCTGCTGCTGCTCCATTGAACAGCACGGCTTGTGCCTTTCCAAAATGAGCCGAAATGTTGTTGTACCACAGTGTGGTATAACCACTTTCCATGACCTTTGATCTGTGGCACAACAACATTTCAGCTAGGATGGATTTCATCTTGGACAAGCCCTCACTATAGACTATAATTACTTATTCACACATTTTACACACTGCTTTTAATCAAGAACAAATTCAGTACTATGAATCTAAGGCTGCTTTATCCAAAACAATTCTACACATTCCTGTCCCAGTCAGCTGAAATTTGGATACATTGGCACTGAATGTTGCTTTGCAAGTACTGTGCCATTAATATTAGTGTATAGGGTGCTAGAAGGACCTCTTATGGATATAAGAGTGTTGCCTCATGGGTTCTTAGGGCAAGAGAGTTGGGAACCGAAGGTGAGCAGTTCTGGTGCCCTAAGGTATTTAAAAAAATGCCTTTTTGGGGGTCCATTTGTGCAGCATGAGCGGTGATTATCAGAAGCCCACCACAGTGTGAGTGCGTGAGATACTGTTACAGTAATAAGAGTACCTCGTGCACAACTGAAGGAAATATTGTGATTGGCTGTAGTGCATCACATGATGCTCCAACAATCAAGGACATTATAATGTGAAACCATAGCTAGAAACCGCAACTAGATGGTGCTGTTTAATGATTTTTTATTTTTAATACACTTTCTGGTTTTATCACCAACAATGATTAAACATAATATTCTAACAATATAAGTGGAGCTATTCTTTTTTTTCCCATTCAAATTTTATTGAAATTTTCCAACACCAAGAATACATCCATCTATAAAAGTAAATAGCAGTAGTTACATCAATACTTTAGCATGACTTTATCAGGATGTATTCACCCCCCACCAAATCCCCCAACCCCCTCCTCCTCCCCCTCCCATCCTCCTTCCCCCAGAATCCCCGCTCAGCACACATGTTCTCAGCCTGTGTTATTAAAATAGGGAAGAGTCACTTCTTGGATGGTAATGAATACAAGGTATATAAGGGGCCCCAGATCAGATTAAACGTTGGTAACTTGTTCTGAAGACTAGCAATAACTCTTTCTGTTCTAAGATTAGCAAGTAACTCTTGTAACCACTCGCCACAGGTAATTTCTGAGGTATCCTTCCAATGCCTCAGGACCACTTTCTTGACTGAAGCGGAAATCCGGCTGATATGGTACTTCCTATTCCGTACAGAGATAGTGGAGATATCGCCTAATACACATATCTCCGCAGTAAACAGATCATCCAGCCCCAGTAGGGGATCCATCTCTTGTCTAATCCTAGACCAGAGTGGAGCTACCTTGGGACAATTCCAAAAAATGTGATGCAGATCCCCACTACCCTGCTAGCATCTGTAGCAAGTGGAGGAGGACACAATACCTGATTTTGCCAACTTGAAAGGGGAATAATAAATATTATGCAATAACTTTAATTACATTAGTCTAAGCCTGTCTTGCGACATATGTTTATGGCAACTACACCAGATACTTGTCCAGTCCGGCTCCGTATCTGGAAAAAGTGAGGACCAATAACTCACCGGAGCCAGGTTTTGAGAATGAACCCAGCTAAAAAATGCACTGTATTTGCTGGAAACAGCATGAGCCATTCATGCTAGTGGTCCTGTCTCTAATTGGAAATCCGGAGCTGGAGTTACCGGGGAAATTATGCCCAGTCTTTTAACCAGTAGATGCCGAAGTTGGAAAACTTTGAATATATCAGCTTGTGGGATCTGAAATTTATTAAAAATATCAGCCGACGATAATCATCACCCTTCTGCTGAAATTAAATTGCCGACTAGACCATCCTCCAATTGTGGAATCCAACTACCCTAATGGGTTTACCATCCAATTGGAGGTTGAGGTTGCCCTTTAATGGCTGAGATGATGGGTCTTTAATATGACTATATTTTAAAAAGGTACGTAGCTGTGAATGACCTCTAATGGATATCTCGATAGGAGAATTTCGGAGGGCCATGGGTAAAGAGCTTGGAGTGCAATGCAGCAAGGTCCTGGGAGATAGACCTAGCTCAAGTATATGGGACATCTCCACCTTTAATCAAAATGGAACATAAGAAACTTTGCTCCTGGAAATCAATCGGTTTCGTCCACCTGAGATATTTATTTGCATGACTGGCCCAATAATACATCCCTATATGAGGCAATCTCAGACCCCCAATCGACTTGGGAGAGGCTAGTTTATGGTAAGCCGGTCTGGGTTTCTTATAATTCCAAATAAATCCGGCAATTATACCATAAATTTTTCTGAACCATTTTAAAGGGAGCCAGTCATTTAACATATTTATTGGGTAAAACAAACAGGGAAATACATTAATTTTGATTAAGTTGATTTTCTCCCACATCGATAATGGAAGTAAGGCCCATCTTTTGAGATCTGCTTCAATCCCATGAACCAAGGAGTCTAAATTTAACTGTTGCATATGGGCTGGTGATCGTGTAAGGGTAAACCCTAGATATTTTATTGCATCTGCACCCCAAGCTAACCCGAATGCAGTGATCTCATGTTTAAACGTTTTATGATTCAGGGGAAATACCAGTGTTTTTCCAATATTGAGTTTATAATTGGCAACTTCACTAAATCCCTGAATAATTTATAATAAGGCAGGAATGGAAGAGATCGGATAGGAAATTTGAAGCAATAAGTCATCTGTGTACGCTAATAATTTAGTAGTATGCCCATACACCTGAATACCCTGAACCTCCTGTGCTTGCATAATTCGTCTAATAAGAGGCTCTAGGTATAAATAGAAAAGGAGCGGGGACAGTGGACAACCTTGCCTAGTGGCCTCAAACAGCTTAAAGGGGTCTGAGATAATACCGTTAAAGGCAATTCTTGCAGAGGGGAATTTATAAATGGAGCCAATCCATGATCGGAATTCCTAGGGGAAACCAAATGATTCCAAAGTGGTTAGAAGATATCTCCAGTGGACCCTATCAAAAGCCTTCTCTGCGTCCAGAGAAACCAAAACCATGGGATGATCAGCTTCCATGGAGACCGAGAAAACGTGTGCCAGAGTCTGCAAATGGTGCACCGAAGATCTCCCCTTCATAAATCCCACTTGCTCAACCCCAGTTAACTCAGGAAGAACATCTCTAACACGATCTGCCTATAGTTTCGTAAGAATTTTAATATCATGATTAAGAAGTGAAATGGGTCTATAACTTGACACAGAGTCTAGTGGTTTATCTGGTTTGGGCAAAAGTACTATTAATGCCTCAAACAATGAGACATCCGTTGCAAGCCCGCTTAGTATATATTGAAACAAGCTCAACAATGAAGGGATTAATTCTTTAGAAAAAACTTTATAAAAATTAGCGGAGAACCCATCTGGGCCTGGTGTTTTATCAGAAGGGAGGGACTTAATGACACTTTATATTTCCCAATGTGTTATAGGAGCTGAAAGCCTAGTCTGATGATACTCCACTAGAGACGGCAAGTTCAACCCTCCTAAATAAAGTTGCAGCTTCTCCTCTGATAGAGGATCACTCATTGCCCCATATAACTTCTCAAAGTATTTTTTAAATTAGCCCACCATTTCCTTAGGTGATGTTTTAGTGGAGCCATCATCCTTTGAGTAAATAGCCACAACTAATCTAGCGGATTCCAGTTGTTTTACTCATCTAGCCAGCATGCAGCCAGCTTTCTCCCCTTGGTCGGAATACACAGCCCTTGTTTTAGTAATAGCCCACTCAGCCTGCTCCCCTAACAAATTGAGATATGACTCTCTCAATTTGGTTAACTCCTGCCTATATTTTTCAGACGAGGAGGAAGAGAGCCTAGCCTCTTTTTGTCGAATCTGAGCAAGTAATTCGGAAATCCGTTTCTGTCTCTCTTGCTCTCTGCGTGAGGCCAGTCCTATAAGGATCTCTCTCAAGTAAACCTTGAGTGCACCCCACTCCATATCAGGTCAACTGGTGGAATTGTGATTGAGAGATATAAACTCCGTTATCTGGGAAGAGATAAATTTAACAACCTTCGGGTCTTTTAGCAACTGATTATTAAGCTTCCATCTACCCCGTTTTAGGAAGAGAAGGAAATGATATTAAGCAAGTAACAACCGAGTGATCGGAAGGTGACCCAGCCACTATACCAGCATCCAGTACACCTGATATGAGAGTGTTTGAAATCAGGACATAATCAATCCTGGACCTGGTGCTGTGCACCTGGGAGGTGAAAGTGAATTCCCGGTTTTTTGGGTGAAGAATCCTCCACACATCACAAAGACCGATTTGGTCTAACAATTCTCTAACCGCTCTTTGGGCAGGGGAGAGTCCCTTTCTGGAAGGCTCTGATCTATCTATTGACGGATCCATTACTAAATTTAGGTCCCCTCCTATAATGATGGGCATATTAAGAAATGGTGTGAGTACTTCCTTTAATCTGCACAAAAAAGCCTGGGGTGTCAACATTAGGGTCATAAATCAACCCCAACATTATTTCGAGAGTGTGCAGCTTGCCCCTTATAAAAACATACCTCCCTAATGTATCTTGAATTATTTGAAGTGGTTTGAACAGGACTGACCTATGAATCATCACCATCACTCCTCTGCTCTGAGTATTACCTTCCGAATCAAATACCTGGCCCACCTGTAGCCTCCTCATGTGGTTAGCCTCACTATTAAGTAAGTGGGTCTCTTGGACAAACACTTTATCTGCTTTCACATAATCTAAGTGCTTTAAAATCTTGTATTGCTTAGACTTATGGTGAGCTCCCTTAACATTCCAGCTAATAAATTTAATGTCTCTGGCCATTACTTAACCTTCCATAAACACTATATCCATTGTATTCTTTGTAACCGGACCCTCCTTCCCTTTCCCAAACCCTGTGTGTGCTGTGCTTCCTTCCCCATTACCCCCCCACCGTAAAAACTACCCTTAACAAAAATCCTCCCCACTCCATGCCAATAAAATACCCAATACCCTCTTTGCCCTCCACCCAGACCCCTCCCGATCTACCATGGTCCATGACAACAGTCCACACAGTATTACCACCTCCTCCCCTTCCGCCTGTCCTCCCACCCCGTATATAAACTATAGAGCACCATGCCAAGTTATAAACTTTGTTGCTCTTGTAGCATAATGAAAAGAAAAGGCTGTCTTAATAGAACAGCAATTGTCTGGAACTTACCAACAAGGTATAGGAGCTAATAAAAGTGATAACAGTCAAGTGACCTTACCTAAGCATCTATCTAATCCCCCTTCCTTGAACTTACCAAGACAACTGTTAACAATATTTCCCTATCATTAGCTTTTCCCTGTCTCTTAAGGTAATATTTATACCCCACGTTATATGCAATTTTAGCATATACCACTTATAAAACAGCCACTAAGCCAGTCCCAGGAACTAACTAACAAGTTCTTGCAGTGCCCCTTAATCAAAATGCTGACACTCCCCCTTAATGGAATTGAAAACAAGCCTGCAAGTTCCCATCGTGCTGCGTACAAACGCTCGAGTGTCTCTATGCTGGATAAAATTACACTGAAGCGTTCGATAAGAATAGAATCACAGTCTGTGGTTCTATCTAGTGGTCACAAATCGTAATAGCCACTAGCAGCAGCTCGTGGATTTTTCCTGAGCACATCGACCATCCTTTGCTGAATCCACAACCAGAATCCTAGGGATCCTTAAATTTGGCGCAACATCAGGCCCGAGAAACAGAGCCAATCAACACCAGGAACCTGCTGCAGCCACAGTCGGGATTACAGGTACCAATCGGGGAGGCAGTGTCTGATGAAAAGAGGGGGCCCGAGTTATAAGCAGGGAGGAGAAAACATCCATGCATCCCATTGACTCTCTGCAAGAGCGCTGACCAAATCGCAGGGAAAGCCTAGTAGGGGCACATGCGAGAACTCCGTACTGAAACAGGCATAATTTAGCAATCCCAGGACATTCTTTAAAGGAGTAGTACACCCAGAATGTGCAAAAAAAATATTTTATGTAGAGTGTTTTGATATGTATGTTAAACACTAGTGTGTTCTTCTCTCTGTCTGCTATTTGGAGTTTTTCCTAAATTGTCTGCTAGCTGTATGGTAGTTTTACGACCCCTGGGGATCTCCATAACAAATAGTTTTATTGGCTTTCTTTCTCCCAGGAAGCCCCCATCTCATGTAACAGTGATGTAGCCATGCCCTTAGATTTAGCATGTGTATTGCTTTAAAATTAGTTTAGCAACAGCAGAGCCTTGTAACTTCTTATCCAGGGAGCACAAATGGCAACAGTTAGTTTACCAGATACATGAGAGCAAGCTAACTGGGGTTTCTGTAAGAAAACAGCTACTAAATACCTCTAATTCATTATTTGTGTTTTTGATGTTACAACACTCCTGCTAGCTAGACCTGATGAACAGAGAAAAAAAAATAGTGAACTAGAGCTATTTAGTAGCTGTTGTCTTACAGGACCCCTAGTTAGCTGGCTCTCGTGTATCTGCTAAACTAACTGTTGCCATTTGTGCTCCCTGGATAAGAAGTTACAAGGCTGTGCTGTTGCTAAACTAATTTTAAAGCAATACACATGCTAAATCCAAGGGCATGGCTACATCACTGTCACATGAGACAGGGGGCATCCTGGGAGAAAGAAAGCCAATAAAACTATTTGTTATGGAGATCCCCAGGGGTCATAAAACTACCATACAGCTAGCAGGCAATTTAGGAAAAACTCCAAATAGCAGACAGAGGGAAGAACACATTAGGATTTAACATACATATCAAAACACTCTACGTAACATATGTTTTTTTAAATTCTGGGTGGACTACTCCTTTATTCAACAGCCGCCCCCTTATCAGCTTCAGGAATTTTTAAATAGGTCCAGAAGTGCTGCTTTGAGGGCAATAGACGCTGCTTCTGGTTTCTCGTAGGTACTCCAGGAGCCTGCCGCCAACACTTGGAATTTAGCGAGGTAGCCCATTTTAAATTTAATGCCCGCTGCAATTAGCTTTTCAACAATTAGGTGGAATGAAGCTCTCTTTTGCCAGACAGTTAGAGGCAGGTCTTGAACAACTCTCAACTTTGCCCCTTCCCATTGCAGCTCTTTTATGTCCTTGACTTTTAACAGGAAGTGCTGGCGCTCCTGATAATTTAGAAATCGAAAAATGAAGGTGTGCGGAAGAGCTCCATGAGGGGGTAATGGTCTCAAGGCACGGTGAGCCCTCTCAATTGTATACATGCCTAAATGGTGAGGGCCTGAAATATTTTTCTACAAACTTGTGCAAACTTAATTGGTCTCCCTTTCTCTCTCTTGGTAAGCCAATAATGATCATGTTATTAGCAGGTTACAACCCTCTGAGTCTTCAACTTTTATTGCGAGTTTAGAGATACGTTGCCTCATAGCTACTAAGTTAGGTTCCAACCTCTCGTTCCTTCCTTCCAGGGAATGAATACAGGTCTCATTGTTGGACGTCCGTTGCGAAAGGTCTTCCAGAGCATGAGTTAAGCTTTTAGTTTCCTCTGCGAACTCTTTCATTTCAGCCTTAAAAGGTTGAAATTCTTCTAAGAATCTGGCTAGAGTGAACGGCTCAACTTCCGTACCGTCTGCAGCTGAAGACTGGGTCTGGTGAACAGCTGAGGCCTTGGATTTTTTTGAGACTTTCTCTGGGGAAGCTGGTGGGGTATGTCTCGGTATGTTTTTTTTTCATCTCGACTTCCATCAGACTCAGCCAAACCAGTGTACCTCTTCTCCCGTGGGTAAAGCAGAAAAGCTGAGTTTTTCTGGTGCAAATAATGCTTTTTATTCGTTATTTAGGAGGTCAGGTGGTCAGAGCTCTAGGGAAAGGCAGCCACCTAGTGCTCTGCATCACGTGACTCCCAAGTGGAGCTATTTTCACTGTTAAGGTGTAACAATATGGGGTAATTGAACAAATATAAAACGTTATTGTGTAGATAGGAAAAAACACTTTAAGACTGGGCTAAAGATCGAGCTACAGACCTGACAGGCTTGGCACTGACAAAAACCCTTAGTTTGTCCCCAGTGTTGCAACTCTCGCCCCAAGAAAAAATATCACGTCATCTACTGCCCAGTAAACACTCTTGATAATCCCTATTGTTCTAGCATAATAATGGTGGAGCACTGCAGCTGTTCTTGTTCTTATACTAAAATTAGCACAGTACAAAGAAGATTAGCATGGCCCTTGTGCTAGACTCGCATGCAAATTCATGAAGCGTTTCATATTTTCCTTCCCAGGTTGGCGTAGGAGGACAAGCAGGACACAGCCATTCTAAATGATTACTTTTGCTCCGTGTTCACAGTAGGGGGTAATGGGCCCTTGCCTTAAAGTAGCATAAAGGCTGCTGCAACAGAGATTCCAGAAATGGGGCAGGTGGTGTTTATGGGAGAAAGGGTCAGAAAAGGGCTAGCAGCCCTGAAAATAGAAAAGGCCCCAAGGCCAGATGGAATGCAACCAAAGTGCTCAGGGACTTGGGATTGAAACTGGCTGAACCCATGGCAGGGCTAGCCAGTGGCTACCTACAGTTAGGGGTGGTTGGCAATAGAGTTGGGCAAAGTGTATAAAATTTGCTTTGCAAATTAATTCGTGAAGTTGGTGAAATTTACAAAGTGCGAAGTGCCGACTTAGTGAAGTTTTTACAAGGTGAAGTTGCCCTTTTTCTAGGTAAATTGACTTAAATTTCCTCAACTTCACTTTTACTTCGCCACTTTTCTAGGTGATGTTTCAAAGAGGGAACTTCGCAAAGTAATTAGTGAATGCAAATTTTGCAACTTCACCAGAACTTCGTCAGTGAAGTAAAACTTTGTAACATCTCTAGCTGGCACAGAGTTGAAGATATCAGACGTAGTCCTGTTCCAAAGGGAAGGAGATGAAGCGCAACCAGGAAACTGCAGAAACATTGGTCTTATCTCTATAGCAGTTAAACTAATGGAGACACCAGTCAAAGAGCACCTAGTGAACTACCTAAAGATAATGGTGGGAAGCTGGGGGAGACAGCAGAGGGTGGTGGTAAATGTGGTCAAGTCAGAGGAGAGGAAAGTTATGAGTGGGGTGCCATAAGGTTCAGTCCTGGGGCTGGTCCTTTTCCATATGTTCAGCAGTGAAGGAATACAGAGCAAAATGTGTCTCTTCGAAGATGATACTAAGCTCTGTGGCATCATAGACCACGTGGAAGGGGTTAGGGAACTGCAGAGGGGCCTGAAAAAATTAAAGAGGTTGTCCAAAGTATCACTAAAAAGTGCAAGGTGATGACATCAGGAACAAGAGCCCTAGGGAGGAACATTAAATGGGACTTAGAGGAGTTAAGTTGGTTACCACCTCTGAGAAATGTAACCTGTGAGTCATCATAAGTAACTCCCTGCTAGTCAGTGTAATAAGGCCTACAGCAAGGAAACCAAGATGTTGGGGTGTATTGGGAAGGGGCTTGACAGCAGGAAGGAGGAGGTGATGGTGCCTTCCTATAGATCATTTTGAGGCAGCATTTGGAATACTGTGCTCAAGTCTGGGGCCCACACCTTTGAAAAGAAAAAGACAGGCTAGTGGTGGCATAGTGTAGGGGAACCAAAAGGTTTCAGGGCCAGCAGAGCAGATTCTATGAGGGATCAGCTTAAGGCCCTGAACATGTACTCACTGGAGACCAGACAGGAAAGGGGAGATACGGTAGACCTGCAGGTTCCTGGAAGGACTGAATAAGGTAGATTGTCAGATGGAGATCCCCCAGAATAAAGAGGCACAACAACTTTTTGTGGGTGTTCGACTGGCAATTTGATTTATTAAACATGTCTTACAACGATTGCATTTTACTTTTCTTACATTTTCAACAGTCCTTCATTTCCAAAACTGTCCATTTCATATTCCATCTTTCAAAGATTTACATATTTCAAATCACGTTTCAAATTGTCCCTTTTTCCATTGTCTTCTCGGGGTCCAGAGGCTTTGAAGCCCGATACCCCTTGGTCCTCTTCCTCTTGTGGTCCTCATCTTTTTGTTGTCGATAATCTTCTTGGGGTCTGAATGTTTGGAAGCCCAATACCCCTTCTCCTATACCCCTTGCTGCCCTCCCTTTTCCGGCTGCCGATGGCAACTGTGCCTCATATTAAACCCTTCCTACCTCGTCCTTTTTGCTTGCCTCCATGTCTGGGCGTCTGAGCCCGGCCCATGGTTTCGACTTGGCCCCCCTCCCCATTTTAATTTTTAATTTTTAATTTTCTAAAAATTTCCTCCACTAGCCCATCTCCAGCTTATGCGATGGAATGATGGGCTCCCCTACCCTCTTCATCCCACTTCTCTATGGTATCCTCCAATTGCAATATGTATGTTGCCATCCCTACCGTTGAAAGGTGTACCCCATTCTGTCTGTACATTCTTGGGTTGGGATAGGATATTCCTTTTGTTCTATGTATACCCCCCATTTAGCCAAGCCGCCACCTTCCTGTTAATTCTGTTCCTGGCCTGTCTCCCCTTTTATATCCCTGGCCTGCTGCACACCATCCTGGGCACCATCTCTGACCAGGCTATCCTGCCTGCGGCCACCACTGTTGAATTGTCCCCATATCCCTTATCATCTCCTTGCACAGCAAACCCCATGGACGTTCCCCCAAATCATTACCTCCCAAGTGCAATATTAACAGGTCCGGTTTCAGCCATTTCTGTTTCAGATCTTCTAAGGTTTGCATAATCTGTGCCTACCTCATTCCCCTTACCCCCTTCCAATGGACCATCACTCTGTCAGGATCCTGTCCTAGCTGTCTCCCTCCTTGACGATTAGCAACCCACCTCTCTGCCCAGTAAATGTAAAAGTGCCCTAGTGTCCAGACCCTTTTGCATCTTCCCCGACCTGTGAAAAGCAAGTGGGGATATTAGACTATTTTTCTCACAAATGTCTTATAGCAGTTTGACCTCCACCTGCCTGCTTTCTTGATTTATTCTTCAGATCCACCTTTTTCTGCTAGTGCGAATGCGGCTCCAATTCTGAATGAATGAGAAGAATAATTTTGGATGTCCTCCCTCAGGTGCGCCATCCCCTTCTTCAACATCCCCGTTACCTGGAAACATGTCACCAGTTTTCCGTCTATATGTGTAAAGAACTGCTTGCTTTTTCCCTGTCTCTTCGCCTTGTACTTCCATAGTACCGCTACTGGGCATGTTCTCTCACTGTCATGCTTGTCTAATACAATCTCCGTCCCCCTTCCTATCTGGTCTGTTTTTGAACATCTCAGCCAAATTGTGATCTTCTCTTGTTCCCAGTGTATTTCTTCCTCCCACAATCCCCCTACTGCATCCATTTTATTGGCTGCTACTGCCTCACTGACCCTGAATGCTCCTCATGCCATCATTGTGAAAATGGCCCTGAATAACACGGCTTTGAAGTGTGTGGTACAAATCTCTACCAGGGTTTTCACCAGCCCTTCAAGTTTGCCCCAGCAATAGGTTTTCTTATGTCTACCTTCCCTCCTTTTAGCCATTGCCACCCCATCAACATGCACTGCACCACCTTAAACTTATTCGGCTCGACCCAATCTTTTGTGCTGCATGCCCATCCTATCCCTGCCAGCTGCACCTCCATTGTGCCACTAGCCATTCCTGCCTTCTACTTCTTTACCATGTACTTTGTTACCTGGTCCTGTGAAACTGGCTCACTTACCTTGAACCCTTCCTGTTTCTGGAACTCCTGGAAAGCCCCCCACACCCCTTCATATGCCTTCAGCTGTTGGTGGACCAGGAGTTCATGTATAACAGTCAGGCTCCTTCCAGCCAATTTCCCATACTTTTTCTGCCACCAGTGTTCTCGTTACAGCCACTTGTGGCGCCAAGGACCTGAATCTTTCCAGCTGTAAACGGGAAGGGCTGTCAGCTATGTCATTTTTTAACCCCTCTATGTGCTTGGCTTTAAATGACACGTTTAGTTGTGATCCCCTCAACACTATGTTTCTCAGGACCCTGTTCGCCGTATCCAAATGCCCTCCCTGCCTGTTGATGACCTCTACTGCGGCTGTGTTATCGCACTAAAACATTATTTTCCTATTCCTTAGGAGTTCTCCCCATGTCAACATCGCCGCCCATATTGGGAAAATCTCTAGTAGAGTTATGTCCTTTAGCAGCCCTTTCTCTTTCCAAGAATCCAACCACACCTCCGCTATCCATCTCCCTCGTAAATAAGCCTCCAAACCAATAGCCCCGGATGCATCTGTATATAGATCCAGATCGTTATTTCCTAGCCACTCTTTCTGCCAGAATATAACCCCATTGTATTCCTATAAGAACTGTTCTCACACTTCCACATCTTGTCTAATCCCTCGTGATATGTCTACCCAATGGTGCAGATGCTTTTTGCCTGCTGTTGCCCTGGCTAACCTCTTGGTGAACTCCTTCCCTGGTGTGACCGCCCGGTATGCAAAGTTCAAGTGCCCCAACAGCTGCTGAACCTGCCTCGGGGCACTCTCCTCCTACATTTTACCTCTTGTAGCAAAGCCCTGAGCCTGGCCACTTTCTGTTGTGGTAATCTGAAGACTTGCTCGTCTACATAAATCTCAATCCCCAGGAATTCCAGCTTCCTGGCTGTGTCTTCTGTTTTATCTCCAGCCAAAGGCACCCCTAACTGCTCGCACATCTCCTTAAAGTCCACAAGCATTGTCCTTACCTCTTCCTCACACCCCTCTATCATGAGGAAGTCATCCAAATAGTGCAACATTGCCTTGTGCCCGTATCTATTCCCAAATACCCATTGTATCCAGGAGCTGAATGCCTTGAACTTGGCTGTGGAACAGCCCATGGGCATTGCCTTGTCAAATTAGAGGGACCCTTGAAAGCAGAATCCCAACAGGTTCCAATCCTCCTTCCTGACTGGTAGTAGCCAGAAAGCTGACTCTGTATCGGTCTTTGTAAGCCAGCCCCCCCCCCCCGCTCTGATGAACTCCACTGCTTGATCCAGGGTTGCATACAAAACTGTGCTACACTTGTCTCATTCACCGAGGTCCCTTCTGGGTAAGACAGGTGATGAATTAGCCTAAATTCCCCTTGTTGCTTCTTGGGCGCTAGGCCCAATGGGGAAACCCACAGGTTGGGTAATGGGGGTGTCTGGAATGGCCCCTCCATCCTCCTTACTTCTGTTTCTTTCCTTATTTTTCTGAAAGCTATGTCATGCCTCCCCTTAATGGACGAAAATTTTTTTGGCTCTCATGCCTTCCCTCTCCCCTTGATATTCTAAACTAAATCCCTTTTAGGAAGCCTTCCATTAACATCTGTCCTGCCTTCTCCTATGGGTATCCTTCCTCCACTCTTGCACCTCACCGTGGCTGGCATTCTGGCCAGCTTAAAACCTCCCCTAAACCTCCTACCCTCTCAATGGTTCCCCATACTCCATTCCCAAACCCCTCTTCCTTGAAATCCTCTCTCCCAATTGGTATCCCTTCCCCCTCGAAATGGTTGCCCATTTTCCCATTGCCCTTTTTTTCTGTCCCCGGTTGCTCTGCACCAGGTTGCTGGGTGCTGAGTGCTGACCTGCACATTTTGAACAAATCTGCCTGAATTTGCAATTACTCCAGGTTCACGATGCCTTGTTTAAACCCCAACACGCTTTTTCTTGCAGCCCGCCTCCTCGGCTCCTTACCCGTAGTTCAGAATGGGTCGAATCCCACCTCAGATCCCCACTGGCTGCCATTCTCTGCCGGAAGGCCTCATCATACTTTAGCCAACCTATCCCCATCATAGTCTTGTAGACATCTTTTATAGTGGTGGCATATGTGAGCAGTGGGATGGCCAGGTCTGTTTTTTTCTCCAGCATGATGGCTGTGTATATCGAGAACCCTGCCTGCTAGGCCTCTATACTCTTCCCCTTGTAACTTGTCTCCTCTACCTTGTTTCCAGTGATCACCAAAGCCACTGCTATCTCAGATTTTCCTACAGTCTCTTTCTGTGCGTGCCTCTTCACCGACTCCTTATCCACTAGTGCAAATAAATCAACGGACTCCCCTTTCCATATCTTTTCTTTTATCGTTGGGAGGACGTGATCCCCCATTGTCATGCGTGGTATCCCCTCATTACCTACTCTAGTTTTTGTGTTACCTTCAACCCCTGCCGCCTTAATTTCCTGCAACACCTTTTCCATTTGCTCTAAGCCCTTCTCTCCGATGTCCCCCAGCAAACCTGCTAGATATTTAGTCAAATCCCCCTCTAGGGTCTGTTCGCCCATATCCTTACCACTCGTGCTCTTGTCTGCATCCAGGTCCACCAACTGCTCCAGATCTGCCGCCTTCTCCATCATCTGGATGCTTGTGACTTCTGCCATCCTGGATAATTAAATACTTAAAGGGGTATACAGCAAACAAAGTTATCCCTTGGCCAGCATTGAAATCACCCAACATATGCACCCCCACAGTTTTTGTACGCTCTCTGCAGACCTTACACACCCATTTTGATCCCCTCTTCCGGTGACAGCCTGACATCTTTTGGCCAGTTTCTGTCACCTTTCTAGCTGGGAATTGCCCTGAACCCCTTCCCTTAGGTTTTTTTTTTTTTTTTTTACACGCTGCTCCCTACCCTGGTTCACTGCCCTTTCCCACAAAATTCTCAAATTGAACATTTTTTCTATAGATATAGAGAAAGGGCGAGAGAGAAAGAGACAAGTAATCCATATATGCATTTTTAATTACCATTGCCTATGCTGATTGCCATTTAACCACATTTACAATGTTCTATTGCAACAATGCCACTGCAGGAATCATGCCCAACACCACCACATGGGCACTGCAGTCTCTGAAGCCGCTGCCACAACAGCAGTGGCCCGAAGAACGGCAGCGCGTGTCACCAGAGGAGACTCCTGGGCCTCTGTGCTCTTTGTGTGCAGCCCTAGCCAACTCTTGACTCCCGGGACCCTTCGCGATCCAGCTGCATCTCAGGTACATTTGTTTTACTGTTTACATAACAAGATGGAATAAACTCCCATTTTCCCTATGCTTTTTACTCCACTTGGGATCCCCCTCCAACTGGAGAGCCGAATTCCCCCACTTTGGTAACTCTGCCCTTACTGGCCACAATGTTCCTATCCCCCCAATGTGGTCCCAAATTCCACACCTCTATTTTGCCTCTTCAGTATTCTGGCTACCAAGATCAACAGCTATTACACTTAAATTACAACTTTTTTTTTTTTATTTCTGTTATTAATGCATCTCCACCACAGGCTTGGTCATAAGTGGCCTCCCCCAATAATTATTTTACTCACCCCCACTACTGCCTTCTGGCCCATGCGGCCTTGCTAGGCCCCCATGCTCAAACTCCTGGCCATGTCGCCAGGCCTACTTTTTCCCCCATTATGCCTTACCTCAAATCCGATCCTTAATTCCTCACTTATGTAAAATACAAACAGGGCAACAGTGCACTATAACTGTTATATACTCGGTTATTTAGAACGACTCCTATATAAATACCTCCCAAAACGCTCCCTCAGCATCTAATTCATGAGGGAACCTAGTACAAGGTTATTAAACAACCTCTCTACATTTGTCATATGCTCACAGTTCCTGCCCAAAAACAATCCTCTGTGTAGACAATACAAAAAGAAAGAACAGAAGCCAAAGACTCTTTCCCCAGAGGTACTATTACTTTCTAAATTGCCTAAAAATGCATCTGCTGATTCTCTGTTTACTGATTTTTATATATATAAATATAAATATATATATATATATATATCTTTTTTTTTTTTTGCCAAGCCTGCTAACATTGTATTTCTACCCATTAACAGAACTTGCCTCACATGGCTCTAAAGTTCATCTGCTGCTTGCCGTAATTCCTGCAATTGTTATCCAAATTGAACTGTTTCCTTAATTGCAGGTTATGTGCTGACTGTAAAACACCTCTAGGAAAAATCCCAGCACAAAAGTCCTGCCACTAGCACACTGAAAGTTAACTCCCATGCCTAGTTACTGCTCAGGCCGCTCCCATGTGGCCAGGCCTACCCCACCTGAAAAAAACCTTACCTCAAGTAGTTGAAGTGCTGAGCTCTGTTAATCTTGAAAACCCAGCAAAAAAGGCCTCTGCTGGCCCCTAAATACCCTCAAGACCCTTCCCCCTTTCCTTCTGGCCAATCCTCACCTGGCCTACCTCCCTAGTCATATTGGTCATATCAAGGTATGACATCACGCCCACTCCCCTCCTTACCTGAGCCCGCCTTTCCTTCCCCCCCTTTATTTCCTCCTACCCTCCCCGGCCCCCTGATCTAACCTGCCTTTGACTTGCTCAGCCTTCCCTCCCCAACCCCACCCCATGCCCCTTTTCTTTGGGATCCCCTGACAATTTAGGTTGTCCCTTAGGGGCAACCGCATTTTTGGGAAAATGCTCAGCAGGATTGGCAAATCAAAAACATGGGGCATGAGTGAAAGCTGGCAGGGGGAGGGATTCAGGAGGAATGTGAGAAAATTTTATTTTACAGGGAGAGTGGTTGAGTCTTGGAACAGCCTACCAACAGAACTGCTTACCAGCAACCCTGATTGCTCTGTAGTTGGTGGCTAGCTTGTGAACACTAGGTGTTTGCTACATAGAAATATATTTTTTATTTATTTATTGAAATGTTTCACCAGGAAGGCACACTGAGCAACAAGTCGCCATCTTCCGGTGTGACTTGGGGAAGGGTACAACTGGAATGAGACATTAAACATTCAATTTACAAGATCAACATTAACATGCAGTTGTAAGGCAGGTGTAGCAAACTGTTGCAATAGTGTTGCACATAACATGTAGAAAGAGTGGTCAATAATAAGTGCTGGGTTAATAAGTAAACAAGTGCTTACGTGAAAGAAAAGGGGGAAATGGGAGGAAGGGGAGAGGTGAGGGAGGGGGAAGAGTCATGCCTCTGGAGACCGCCTCAGGATGCGAGGAGCCCTGCAAGGGGACTGGGGTGGACCAGAGAGAAGGGGATAAGGCAGTGTCCCAGAGAGATCCCCTTAAGATGGTGGGGGAAGGGAAGTAGATGAGAGATACAAGCCCCTTGGGGGGGGCAGGAGAGGGACCCATGGAGAGCATTCAGGGTCCTTTACATTCTGTGAGAGATCAGGGGAGGCCAGTAAGGGGGAGAAATCAGGGGGAAGGGGAGAATTGCTAAAGATTTGGGGGTTGGGTGTGCACAGGGTAAAATGAAGGTGAGGGTAGGAGGTAGGGTTTGTCCTGGGTTTAGAGGAGGGAATTAGGGAGGGACATGGCAGGAGCAGCTAGGTGCAAGGTAATTATTGAGGGCAGAGCTGATGGAGTAGGTGGAGGATGAGTGCCGGATTTGGGGGGGGGTTCCACATTTTTGGGAGGCAGTGAGAGTAACTGGATTGGCTGATTTGGGTGGATCTATGGGGATAACCAGAGCACGGGAGTAGGTTGGATCTAAAGGCATGGGAGGGTGGGGGTGTTATAAAGGAGAAGGTGAGGTAGGAAGGAGCTCACCCAACCAGTGCTCGGAGGTGAATTTAGCACAGTGGGAGACTTGCCTGTTTGTAAGAGAGGGGAAGAATAGGGCACAATAAAGATCACAGTGATGGGTGCGGGGGCATCCAGGGCAAAGCAGCAGAAGGAATTGAAGAGGGTGTCCAGTCTGGCCATGGAGGACTTAGTGGCAGCACCATAGACCATGTCACAGTAGTCGAAAATGGGCAGTATCATCTTCTGAATAAATTCACACCTAGCCATTGGAGGGATGCAACTACGGTTCTTGAACAGGGCACCAAACTTGGGGCACAGTTTTTTCTGGATGGCATCAACACATCCAGAGAAGTTTAGGTGTTGGTCCAACCAAACACCTAAGTACCTGAAGGAGTATGTGTCCTCAAGCAAGGTCCCCTTAAAGGTGTGAAAAGTGGGTAGGGAGGGAAGCCTAGAGAGTCTCTGCCTTGTGCCAAAGGTCATGGAGGCAGTCTTTTTGGCGTTGAGGAAAAGGTTATGGTTAGCAGACCAGAGCTGGACCTTGTCGAAGAGTTGCTGTAAGCTGGATGTAACCTCAACAGGACAGGAGCTAGATGCATACAGGACTGTATTATCGGCATACATATGTACAGCAGAGGATGGGGAGCAAACAGAGGGAAGGTCATTTTAAGAAGGTGGAGAATAGGAGGGGCCCTAATACCGAGCCCTGGGGAACTCCAGTGCTAATCGGGAGGGGAGGGGAAGTGGTGTCCAAGATCTTAACTGATTGAATTCTACCACTAAGTTAAGCCTTGAACCAGTTTGTGGCAGAGGGAGATAGGCCGGCTGCTGGGAGTGAGTTGAGGAGAAGGGAGTGAGACGGTGTCCAAGGCCTTGGCCAGGTCGACAAAAATGGCAGAGATAATTTGCCCATTGACCATCCCGGTTAGGAGGGAGTCTGTGAGCCGTAGGAGAGAGGTGGTGGTAGAGTGTTTTTTCCTGAAACTAGACTGGAAAGGGGAGAAAAGGGAGGTGTCTGATAGAAAAGAGGTGAGTTGGGAGAGGACAATGTGTTCTTGAAGCTTGGCAAGGGTATGGAAGGAGAGAAATAGGGTGATAGTTGCCAGGGGATGAGGGGTCACCCCCTTTGGGTAGAGGGAGGACCACAGCATGTTTCCTTGAAGGGGGCACAGAAGCAGTAGAGAATGAGAGATTAAGGATTATTGAGAGGGGTAGGCAATGGCCATAGCGGAGAGGGAGAGGAGTTTTGGTCAAGGCCATCAGAGGAGGCACCTTTAGAGGAGTTGATGGTGAGGAGGGCACTTAGGGCATCATTTGGGGTTACAGTAGTGAAAGAGAAGGGAATGTGGGAGGTTGGTGGAGGGGGCACACTGGTAGAGAGTGGGAAGGGGAATGGGTAGGAGGGGAGGGCTTTCAGTAGCTCAATGGTGCAGGAGGTATAGTAGGAGTTAAATTATGTGGCTGCAGTATAGAAACATACTATAGAATGGTATGGCAGATAAGAGCCACTGGACCCACCCAGTCTGCCCATTTTTGCTAACCTTCATTTTTTGCTGCAGACCCTACTTGATCTATGGCGCAGTCTCTTCCCCCCTTCTTATCCCTAGGGTTTCCTTGTGCCTGTCCCAGGCATTTTTGAATCCTGCCACTGTTTCCACCCACACCAGCTCCACTGGAGGGCTGTTCCAGGTATCCACCACCCTTTCTGTGAAGAAGTACTTCCTCACATTCCTCCTGAATTCACCCCCCAGCGTCCTATTGTGTCCCCTTTGTTCTAGAGCACCTTTTTCTCTGAAAAATACCCCTCTCCACTACCTTATTTACCCCTGTGAGATATTTGAAGGTCATATCCCCCTCTCCCTCCTTTCCTCCCGGGAGTACATATTGAGTTCCTTTGGCCTCTCATTGGGTTTTTGATACAGGCCCTGCACCATTTTGGTAGCCCTCCTCTGGACCACCTCCACTCTGTTTATGTCTTTGAGATGTGGTCTCCAGAACTGGGCACAGTACTCAAGGTGTGGTCTTACCAGCAATCTATATAGGGGCAGCACCTCCTCCCTCTTTCTGCTGGCGATTCCCCTTCCTGTGCACCCCAGCATCCCACTAGCCCTTCTGACTGCCTTGTTATACTGCCTGGCCATCTTTAGGTCATCTGATATGATTACCTCTAGGTCTCTTTCCTACTTGGTCTTAGTCGGCATCACTCTGCCCATTTTGTACTCAGTTCCTGGATTTCTATGGCCTAAGTGCATTATTTTGCAATTTTTTACTTTAAAACCCAGCTGCCATACCCTTGAACACTCTTTCAATCTTTTTAGATCCCTGCCTATCCTTTTCATGACCCCCCCCCACCACCACCAGACTGTCCACTCTATTGCAGATCTTGGTGCCATCTCATCTGCAGAGAAGCAGACCTTCCCTTCCAGTTTGTCTGCTATGTCACTTATAAAGACATAGAAGAGGACCGGTCCCAGCACTGATCCCTGAAGTACCCTGCTGGTCAGTCTCCTTTCCTCAGAGTGAACTCCATTTACTACTACCCTCTGTGTTCTATCCACTAAGCAGTTTCTTACCCAGGTTACTACCTTATTATCCACCCCAGTTACCCATGTTGCTTACTGGTCTCCTTTATGGAATGGTGTTGAAAGCCTTGCTGAAGTCCAGGTAGGCCATGTCCACTGCTGCCCCTTGATCCAACTGCTAGCTTGGGAATACTAGGGGTTGGTGATTACTATATACCCATTGCTGGTTTTGGAGCCACTGATTACCTTCTCCATACCTAGTAAGAAATGTGTAATATGTTATCAACCTGTATGATTGCTACTTACACCCTATTCCCTATCTGGGTGAAGCCTATATCATGTCTTTATACTTGTACTGTACAGGTTACTACTGGTAGGAATGCCCTCCCCCCTTCTGTTCTGGGTGTTCTCTGCTGTTTGGTAGCTTTTATCTGACTCCAAGAATATTTTTCCCTACCCAAATGTGAAGGCTTTCACTGCATATTCCAGTAATTATTCTCCTAGAGAAGTCCATTTCAGAGCCTACTGTGTTTTTGCACTGGCAGTTTTATTCTCATGGTCAAAAGTTATTTAGGATTCCTAATCATGGCCTTCAAGGTAATTGCTCTTGCTGTAGCATGTATTATGCTCTCCATCTGCATGGGCCATTTCATTATAGGGCTTCTGACTCCACAATACACTCTCTCATCAAGGAGCACACCCTGACGCCTGCTTTGGCTCTTTCTACAACAGAGGACCATGCTCCAGTCATCATAATTCTGCATGGCTTAAACAAAAATGGTAACTGTTACAAACTAGCATTGGGGCTATTATGGTACAACATGCTAAACTGGCCTGCTCCCCCTACCTTTAGACCCTGGCTATAGCTCCTAAACGTCATAATCAGCTGATGATGTCAAAACCAGTCCAGGTCCCATCCCCTCCAATATAAAGGTGTCCTCTTCTAAGGACCCTGTTGGTGTAGCACACAAAATAGTCCACAAGAATGATAACAGCTTACAGCCCAAAATGCATGAGTTTGAAGTCAGGTCCAACCTATATTCCCCTGATATATTTTGCATCTCCGAGGCCTGGTTCAAACCTGTTGTCCTCACCCATGAAATTGACTTCCCAGTTTGCTCTGTCTTAAGAAAGGATAGGATGCTTAAAAAAGGGGATGGAGTCCTTAAATTGCCCCTCAGTTCCCATTAGGATACCCTCACTGCATTTGACCAGCCCCTCTGTGAAGCAGTCATCCTATTTATAACCTAGAGAGGGAGTAAAACTCTCCACATTGGCTGTGTAATTCACCAAACATTGCACTATGTGATTTATCCTCTGTAACCAGCTCCCTAAATGATCAGTCCTTAGTTGAACTAACTCTGGGAAACAATAATAATTAATTGGCTGAACAATAGTCATAAAGGGAGTAATCAGCCCTGCCTGACCTCCACCCATCTCAAATTATTGGGAGCCCACCAGAATCAACACTAGAACTGGTGACCACTCTCTCCTGGACTGGATTCTTGTAAACAGACCAGACAGGATCAGGGCATCTGGAATCCTCCCAGACTCTGTCAGTTATCCTTCCCCTGTATTCTACATCTGGAATAATAGTGTTCCACACCACTTAAGGCCACAGATCTCTCAAAGTCTGATGAGAGCCCTTTCTTTACCAGCCTTAAGGTATTAAACTTGGGAACTATAAATGACTTCCCTGATGTTGACCGTACCCTTGATTTCTTTGTCAATAACTTCACCAGTGTAGTCAATAAACATGCTCCCATAAAACAACAAACATCTAAAGGACACTGTTCTAATTAAGTGGCTGGGCAGTGACTTCCACACTGCATTGAGACAAAGACAACCACTATAGTTCTCAAAGGAAGTGGCAGTGAAGGTTCAAGAGAAAAAAAGAAAGCATTCAGGAAGTACAAGGAATCACAGAAGGAGCAGGACAGAGAACTGTATCAGTTAAAGCAAAAGGAAGCTGGGAACGAAGTCAGAACAGCAAAGGCCCAAACCGAGGAAAAGATAGCCAACTCAGTTAAGAAGGGGGATAAAACCTTTTATAGGTACATAAGGGAGCGAAGGAAGACCAAGGGAGGGATAGTGAGGCTTAATAAAGGGGAAGGAGGGTGGGTAGAGGGTGACTGTGAAAAGGCAGAGATACTAAACAAATATTTTTGCTCAGTATTTACAAATGAAGAGGGGGAGGAGGTACCTAAAACAAACAGTAGAAACACTCTTGATACAGAAGTTGCTACCAGCCCATTTACAGAAGAAAGGGTTCTGAAAGAACTCTTAAAACTGAAAGTGGACAAAGCAATGGGGCCTGATGGGATTCATCCCAGAATTCTAAAAGAACTAAGGTTAGACCTAGTGACACCACTGACTACCCTCTTTAACAAATCATGGGAGGATGGGGTGGTACCCGAGGACTGGAGGAGGGCAGATGTGATTCCCCTTCACAAAAGTGGGAGCAAGTCAGAAGCAGGAAACTACAGACCTGTTAGTTTAACCTCAGTGATAGGGAAAATGATGGAATCACTTCTGAAGGAAAGAATTGTCGAGTATCTAGAGGCCAGAGGGACACAGGACCCAAGGCAGCATGGATTCACAGCGGAAGGTCATGCCAGACAAATCTGATAGATTTCTTTGACTGGGTGACCAAAGTAGTAGATCAGGGAGGGCTGTGGACATGGCCTACCTAGACTTTAGGAAGGCATTTGACACAGTCCCACACAAAGATTAATATACAGGTTAGCCAGCCTGGGAGTGGGTCCCAAGATGACAGCCTGGGTAAAGAATTGACTGGAGAATAGGACACAGAGAGTAATAGTAAATGGAGTCCACTCTGAAGATAGAGGGGTTACTTGTGGGGTACCGCAGGGCTCAGTATTAGGACCAGTCCTCTTCAATGTCTTTATAAGCGACATTGCAGAGGGATTGGAAGGAAAAGTATGTCTCTCTGCAGATGACACAAAGATCTGCAACAGAGTTGATGCACAAGGTGGGGTGGAAAGGATGAGAAGGGACTTGGCAAGGTTAGAGGAATGGTCAAATGTATGGCAGCTTAGATTCAGTGCTAAGAAGTGCAAGGTAATGTACCTGGGAAACAAAAGCCCAGGGGAAGAGTACACAATGGGGGGTGAGATACTAACAACAACAAAAATGGAAAGGGACCTGGGGTAGTCATATCAGATGACCTAAAGGTGGGCAAGCAATGTGAGAGGGCAGCAAGAAGGGCTGGGGGGATACTGGGATGCATAGGGAGAGGCATCACCAGTAGAAAACAGGAAGTTATTATCCCTCTGTACAGACAGCTGGTCAGACCCCATCTGGAGTACTGCGTGCAGTTCTGGAGACCCATTCTCCGCAAAGACATAGACAGGATGGAAGCTGTCCAGAGGAGGGCAACTAAAATGGTGCAGGGTCTGCACTGGAAGACATATGAAGAGAGACTTAAGAAGCTAAATATGTATAGCCTCGAGGAAAGGGGGGAGAGGGGGGACATGATAGAAACGTTCGAGTACCTCAAGGGAATCAAGAAAGTCCAAGAGGGTAGCATCTTTCAAAAAAGAGGTGTGCAAGAACAAGGGGGGCACAATTTGAAGATATAGGGGGCGTGGCTCAGAGGTAATTTAAGGAAGTATTTTTTCACAGAGAGGGTTGTGGATGCATGGAACAGCCTTCCGGAGGAGGTTGTGGAGTCAAAAACAGTGGTGAAGTTCAAGCATGCATGGGACAGTCATAAGGCAATTCTGTGGGGTGGGGGTAGGAAGAAGTAGGCAGATGGTTAACTAGGATCTGCAGCTTATCCATTAGGTAGGGAAATGGGCAGACTGGGTGGGCCAAGCGGTCCTTATCTGCTGTCAAATTCTATGTTTCTGTGAGGCAAAGCCTGGGGTCAATAAAAAATAATTGGACTTAATGTCTGATTGACATTCCTACTGGAGCCAAAGAAATGCCTGCAAGATTAGTCTTGAAAGTGTCAAAAGGGGAACATCTCTGAAGCCTCCAGGTTAGAAACATATCTGATCATAAAAATGTGGGGGTACAAATACCCTGTTAAAAGACCATTCTAGCTGTACCGCTCATGACACCATTGTTTTTTTTTTTTTTCGTATTTATTCCTCCTTTCCTCCCCTCAGATCTGGTTTCTTCAGGAGCACCAAGGAGTCATCCCTTTGCAGTCCATCCTACCTGGACAGTCCTCCGTCACCCATGTAGCCTCGCTTACCCCGCCCCGGGCGAGGATGAGGTGGGGTCTCAATTTCAGCAATCAGTGGTGTCTGTCGGAGGGTGCCAGGCAGGCAGCCGAAGATTGAGGCAAGCTCCTGTGCTCTGTCTCCACCAGAGCTGAAGGGCATTTTCTCCTGTTTCTTGGGGAGTGGCTAGCGCCCTGACGTCAAGGCATGGAACCGACTTCTGCCACTCCCCTGCCCCTTCTCTACATCGTCAGCACTTGCTGCATCTCCGGCCTCCGCCAGAGGGCAGCCCAGCACCGACTAGGGACCCCTGTCCCTCCCAGGAGAGGAGAGCTGTCCTCCAGATGCTCAATCCTCTCCCACCCCTGCCGACCCCCAGCAGCCTGGGCTCGTTCCCAAACCTGGGTCACCACATGAGGTGTGGTGTCCAGTACCAAAAAATATCAGATCATAACATCTGAGTCTTCCTTTAACAAATTTTTTTACAGACCTGAAAAGATTTAAATCCCCTTGTAATGTAAACCCTGAGGGTCCCTAAACCCCTTTCCAACCCTCTGCCCAGGTGAACCAACCCAAATTTCAAGTCAGTTAGCCAATGGGAAGGGGGTACTCCTGTAGCTGCACCAGATAAAAATGGATGGCTCATGTGGATATGACACCCTGGAACCCCGATTGCTACGAACTGCAGATCCAGTCCCTGCCACTCCCTTAACACTTATTGGTACCATCCAAGAGAAATGGAAAACTGCCACTGTGGTCCCTGTCCATAAAGGAGGGATTAGAAAGCCCAGAAAACAACCGGCCCGTCTCACTTTTATGTACCGTAGGAAAAATACATCAGAGACTGGTGTGCAAAAAATTACAGGATTACCTAGAGTTACACCGCTCACTCACCCACTGCCAACTTGAGTTCAGAATGTGTCATGGTATAGACACTGCTCTGGTAAGTTTGACAGCAGACATTTTAGAAGCTGCTGAGAATTTTAAGGCCACTGATGCAGTTTTTATTGACCTCACCAAGGCCTTTGACCTGGTGAACCATGTGCTCTTGGTTGATAAACTCAGAGCCACCAGTCAAGATGATCTGATTTACCACTGCTTCAGCTGCTTCAGTCACTACCTGTCTAACCATAAACAGCTAGTTAGGTGGCAGAGTTGTGCCTGTGAACCTGGAGACATAATGGATGTTGTGCCAGAAGGTTCTATTCTGGGTCCCCTCCTTTTCTTACTGCTGGAGACCAGACTAGTATTAAATGTTCAAAAAAACCAAACACAAAAGCCATGTTAATTGGCCCAAAAAGATTAGCGCTGAGAGGATGAATCTTCTCAAATTGGCTATTGTGGGGGGCGTTCACCTGAAGGTAGTGAGCTCTCTGAAGTACCTAGGAGTTGTGCTTGACCATAATCTACCTTAGTGTGTTCATGTAGACACATGTCTAAAACTTTACATAAGAAACTGGACCTACTGTTAAGACTTCATCTATGTCTCTAAGGATGCCAGAGTAGTTACAGTTAATAGTACACTCTTGCCAGTTCTTGGTGCCCCTATCTTATAGTCCCTATGGACCATGAAACTTAGCAAACTCAACTCCCTTTATAGTAAGGTCAGTCACTTTGCAGCAGGTGCCCCTTGCCACGCGACCCTGGTTCTGTGTGGTCTACACTGTCTGTCAGTTAGGTGGAAGATCTCCTTCAAGTTGGCTTTACTCACCTATAAGGGAAAGGGAACATTGTTTAACCAGGAGTAGCACACTAAGCGGAAGTTTGTTTCCAGATGCGACCTGGGAGCACAGTGAAGTTAAGTGACTTGCTCAGGATCACATAGTATGTATCTAGGCAGCTGTGGAATTCAAACCCAGGTCTCCAGATCTGCAGCTCAGAGCCTTCACCCACTGTACTATACTGCCTCCCTATAAGGCCCTATATAGTTAGAGACCAGGCTATCTGTGTGACGTACTGACTCATGCCCACCCCCCGTGCTCCCTCTGGTCTGCCGAGGGTCTCCTAGCAGTTCCTAGGGCCCGGTTAAAAAAATCTGGAGATTGTGCCTTTGAGGTCCTGTGGCACTTTCTTTCCAGGTCTGTGAAGGAGACCCTCTTGGAGGAAGCCTTCAAACGAGGTCTGAAGACACAACTTTTTAGAGAAGCCTTCGGGGCTTAGTACACTGTTTTTATTCTGGAATTTATCATTAAACTTTAAGTTTGTATTAACTAGTTTTCCCCATCTGCCTCATTTTGTACAGCTGCCTGAGCCTCGGGGAAAGGGTTCTTTAAAAATCAAACCTTGCTTGCTTGCAGACAGAATACCACTGTGTAGTCCTAGCTGCTGTTGGGTGGCCTTCTTTTACTAAATGGATGGAACGCTCCTTACTCTGCTTAGCCTTTAAGATACTGAAAGTCTTTACCCCACCCTACCTTGAGGGCATCAAACACCACATAGGAAGCCTCCACTCCAACCCACTGCTGGAAATCGCAAGGGGTATTATCACACCTGGTAGGTGGGCCTTCTTCACAGCCCCATCGCTCTGGAACAGTCTCCCATGTGAGATTGTGCACTGTTCAACACTTGATGCATTTAAAAGCAAATTAAAAGATTGCCCCACAATTGTGAATCAGTTATTGAGGTTCAAACCTCTACTGCACCCCTAGGGGCTTTTTGCTGCCCCCTCCTGGAGGAGCCTGGTATGATCATCTGCTTCAATGTGCACCATTTTTGACTTACAAAACCAGAACTCCGTGTGTTCTCTGTTCTTGAAATATATGTAACTTAAGTGTGATTCTGTGATCTGTAAATGTTACGTCTCAATCCAATGTAATATGTTTCTGTTTGCACCTGTCCACTCCAAGCTGTGTAATTAACCAGTGACACTGTGTTCCTCTCCTGCAAAGGACTTGTGCAGTTTTACCCACTGAATATACACACAATGAATGCAATGAGCAATATCTCTTTCTTCCTTTACACTGAATGTAATTAACTCTGGGTTCCCTCTGAAAAAGGGACACACTTTCTCAGTGGGTCCACCTGGTTCCGATCTGTTTTAGATCGGAACTGAACCTGGTGGAGGTACCTATGGGGACCATCAACTCCTTTGAATGTATCATGGGTGAGGGTGAGGGGTGCAGGATTCTTCTCATCCACTGTCCACCAGGTGATGGGAATGTTTTCCTGGGGGAAGTCGCGGACTTCTTTGTCGACCTGACATTGGGATCATCCAGATGGCTGATCCTGGGGGATTTCAATGCCTGGGTCGACGATGAACTCTCGCAGTTTGGTCAAGACTTCCTCCAGTTAATGAATTCACTGGGCTTCACACAGGCTGTTTCCTCATTGACCCATATAGGTGGTCATTCATTGGACTTGGTGTTTCTCCTGGGGATGGAGATATCCGACTTGGTGGTGGAACCAATTGGGTGGTCTGACCATCATATCATTGGGTTCAGTTTCCTGCCCCCCCCCCCGTAGGCCGGCCCCTACGGATGTGGTCTGGTACTGCCCTTTGAGGGGTGTTTCTCCAGAGGGTCTCATGGCAGTGCTGGACCTATCGGGTCTACCGAGTAAACGCATGGATCCCAGGGACCTGGTACTTTCCTATAACAAGGCAGTGGTAGTGGCCCTGGATTCCATCGCTCCTGTTCGTGTTCACCCCCTCACTTTTCGCCCCAGGTCTCCTTGGTTTGATGAGACCTTGAGGGAGTTGAGGAGAGTGGGACAAAGGCTTGAGAGATGTTGGTGGAAGTCAGGCCTGGAGTGTAATAGGCTTAGTTTGATGGACCATTATCGAGTCTATCAATCAGCAATTACTCGTAAGAAGGCAAAATTCCTGTCCAGGGAAATTGCTGCTGCGCAGAGTCGACCAGCTCAACTCTTCCAGTCTGTGGACAGATTGTGCAATCCAATCTGTCTTCAGCCCAAAAGTGTTTTATCACAAGAACGGTGTAAGGAGTTTGCTCGATTCTTCATGGATAAGGTTGTCACAATCAGGTCCAATGTCATCCTAGCTCTCTCAAATGGGAGTTGTGGTGGTTGGCAGGAGATATAGGACACCAGTTTGTATGGTTTGACTTCGACCTACTCACAATCAATGACATTGTGATGGTCGTCCCAGTCATTGTGACCGACCAACTGTTGTTTGGACCCGGGCCCCACATGCCTTTTAGTAGGATGTGTGGATAAAATTGGCCCAGTCCTTGCCAATATAGTCTGGCTGTCCTTAGAGAGAGGGGGGGATCTTCCCTGATCCCCTGAAGGAAGCCGTGGTTCGGCCCCTTCTTAAGAAGTTCTCCATGGACCCGGAATGTCTGGACAACTACAGGCCTGTCTCAAACCTACCCTTTGTGGGTAAGGTTATTGAGAAGGTGGTTGCATCACAGCTGGATGATCATTTGACCAGCCACAATGTCTATGATTCTCTCCAGTCTGGATTTAGGAAGAGACATAGTACTGAGATGGCCCTTGTCTGGGTACTAAATGACCTCCTAATAGCAAGAGATCGAAAAACCCGTTCCATCTTTGTCCTTTTGATCTCTCTGCAGCATTTGACACCATGGATCAATGGTGTGCTGTTGGAGTGCCTGCGGTTTATCTGTGGACTGTCTGGTACGGTCCTCGGTTGATTTTGTTCTTTCCTCGAGGGGAGGACTTAGAGTGTAGTGTCTGGGATTTTTTCCTCGGTACCACTCCCCTTATCCTGTGGGGTGCTGCAGGGCTCCATCTTGGCACCCATGCTGTTTGCGGCGTATATGCTGCTGTTGGGAGCGATTATTAGGCAGTACGGCCTGAGTTTTCACTACTATGTAGATGATACTCAGCTGTACATGTCCTTTGTGCCTGGCCAGGGTGATGCTGTCTTGGTTTTTAACAACTGTCTCACTGAGATCCAGGATTGGATGAGTGTGTTGGTTGTGGACCCAGGTTGTCGGGAGGCGGATTTGTTGGCAGGATCACCTTCTAGGACCAGTCATATAACGCCTGTCCTCCGCGGACTGCATTGGGTGTCAGTACAGTGGCGGATCACTTTCATGATCAGTTTGCTGACCTATAAGGCCCTACATGACCAGGAACCTAGTTACCTGAAATATCTTCTTCACCCCTACTGTCCCCCCGCCCTCTTCAATCCACCGACAAGGGATTGCTAGAGATTCCCAGGGTCTGTTTGAAGACATCGGGGGCCAGGTCATTTAGTTTCATGGCCCCGACCCTGTGGAATTCTCTACCTCGTCAGCTGCGAGATTGCCTGACCATCCAAAGTTTCAAAGCAACCTTGAAAACGTATTTATTTAGCCTAGCTTACCCTGATTTTTAATGATGCTATGTTGACTGGTTTTACCATATTGTTTTATTTTTTGGTGTATTTTAACTATTTATTATACAAGCGCCTTGGTTTTGGAAAGGAGCTTTTTATAAATAAAGAATGAGTTGAGTTATCAGAATTCAAATAAATAATTGATGGATGCAAGAACCATTAATTGTTTCAGACACATCTGGAACCAAGTAAAAGGATAAATAGTTACACAGGGAGAAGCAGTAAGGCAGAAGGCAAGGGGGAAGTGAGGGCAATAACCTTGACTAAACATTAGGTCCCGGGATAGAGTAAAACCAGACAGACTGGCTAAACCAGTGGTCTTTTTCTGTCAACACCTCGTAAGTTTCTGTGAGAAAGTTGTAATCTGCTGCTTCAGAAGAGTCCATACATATGTGTGCCTTAACTTTATTTGCATTGTCCCAGGCTGACAGATTCTGAGTGTCCTGCCTGCCAGGTTCCACTATGTCGGTTCAGCATCAGTCACGTCTACCGACACTACAGTGACAACAAAATGACAATGGTGACCATGTCACCCAGCAGTCATGCTGCCCAACCACCATCATGGCAAAGCACCGGGGCACATCCCAGCTGTTTTCGGTGCCCCCCCCGTACCCCTGAAAATTAATACAATCACCTCCAGGTCAGAGGTGTGGGAGGGGAGAACAGTGAAACACCCCTGAGGCATCAAGATGGCGGGTGCTACAAAATCACGATTGACGGAATTACTGTTGATTGGGTTGAAGCACCCACAATGCCATTGATGTAGGGGCTTCGCTGCACTGACGGCACACCAGCCTGCTATAAGATAGCTATATTAAATGAAAATGTATCAACTTATTTCTTGCCTTACTTGCTATGCCAAATAGGAAACATTATTGCACTCTTGGCATAACTAACAAGCTCTGGCAGAGCCACTACAACTGTGAACGCATTAACTAGATAAGGGTGTTTCATGGGCTTAAACATAAACATTTATTTATTTAAAAAAATCAGATTTACAAACCTTTGAGTCAGAGACTCATTTACCAAGGCACCTCGTTGAAGCTAATACAAAGACAGCACAGTTAACAAGTCAAAAAACAATGGCTTCGAGAGCAGACAGTTACAACAGTCATTCACTGGAGATACATGGGTAGCAGTAGATAAACAGATTACATAGTTTAGGCACACAGGCACCACATCAAGAAGACCAAAGCAGTTCAAACAATATACAATAGCTAAAGCAAATAGACATCCGGGTGGGATATTCAAAAGGGTTGCTGATGCACCCTAGTGCGATATTCAAACAGGGAAAATGCCTGGCTCAAATCCCGATACACCGGGGTGCATCAGTAATGTATGTGGCACAAGTAGGGGGGGCATACCCATGCATAACCTGCACATCCCGATATTCAGCCCTGGATACGCTGAGCCCACGCAGGCGCAACCCCTACTTGCGCCGCACACAGTTGTGCCAGAAAGGAAAGGAGTAACAGCTGGCCACCCACAGGTGAGCTGCCATATTGCAGGGCACAACACGGCAGCTGCCAGCTGTGGGTGGCCACCTGAGCTCCAGCGGCACCGTCCATTGCAGTTGCGCCCCCCCCATGCCCGATCGCGGGCATAAGTCTTAAATAATATTCGTCCAATATCCCTGGTGGTCCAGTGGACCGCTTCCAGCTCGATCATGGGCAAAAGTAATAAAACAAGTCATCCTGTATCCCTGGTGGTCCAGTAGACCACTTCCAGCCCGATCGTGGGCAAAAGTAATAAAAAAGTTGTCCTGTATCCCTGGTGGTCCACTGGACCACTTCCAGCCCAATTGTGGGCAAAAGTAATAAAAAGAGTCATCCAATGTCCCTGGAGGTCCAGCGGTACCCACTTCCCAACCTGCCCACTCAGTCCCGCCACCCCACCCCCCCCAGTCAGCGGTGGGCGGCAGCACCCCACTTGCAAGCCGCCCAGCCACCCGCCGACTGACAGTGTACGGTATGGGCATATGCCCATTGGTCCACAGCGTGGTCCAATGGGCGTGCAGACCATACTGTACTACACAGTCCCAAAATGTGAATGAATCCAGGGCTGGCAGCGGTCCAGTGGATCACCAGGGATACAGGTCGACTTTATATTATTACTTTTGCCTGTGATTGGGCTGGAAGCGGTCCACTGGACCACCAGGGATTATAATTCATTGAATGCCTGCGATTGGGCGTGGGGGCGCATTGACCACCAGGGGCATGGGGTGTTGGTCCCTGACGGCTGCAGCCTGGTAGGGCGCCAGGCGCAAGTCACCGGGGATCGGTGCACCTGCATGCAAATGGGGCCATAATGACATGCAAATGGCCCCATTTGTGCCTTGCATGCATTATAGCTCCATTTGCATATCCATTGCTGAATATCGTGGTTGCTGCACCTAGTGCAATGGCACTTGTGCTGGTGCATCCCCTGCTCCTCTCTGGCCACTTGCACGGGTGCAGTGCCACTGCACCATGCGCAGTGCGGGTGGCCACAGTGCCATATTCAGTGGAGCTGAGCCATGGCACAGCACCATTGAATATCACCCTGTCAACACCCTGGCGCATCCCAGTTGTGCTGTGCCCAGGCTTGAGCCACAGCCTGGCGCAGTCTGAATATTCCACCCTAGGAGTCAAAGAGAAGCCCAGAGTGTTCACATGAAGGTTGTTGCATACACTAACTGAATCAAAGTATAGTACATTGAGAAAGGGAATATTTAAGCAATAAGGCATGGCAGGGTGTGTGTTATGTAATAACGTCACTTCTGGGGTGAGTTGAAGCACGAGGCAAAGCCGAGTATTTATTTATTGATTTGCACATATTTATTTGATCCACTGGATCAGCAATATTTGCACAAGCTGAGCCCAGTGCAGATTTTACAGCACTGGTCCTGGTCTGGTGATCTGGGTTTTACCCATACCACTGTATGGCTTAGTGGTATACTGTACAGATGGCTGCAGAGTCTAACCCATTGAAGGTTGAAGTTTCAGAAAACCATTATGCTACAAATATCAAGACTCACTCCCTCCCTCCCTCAGCCCCCAGTCACAATTAATCCTCTACCAAAGTCATGCTTAAATACTGGTGCATCTACATCCACGCCACTAAGCTTTTAATGCCAACATGCTTCTTCTGCTGCTGTGAGTTAAACTCTTTATTTAAAAACATTTTGTTGAGAAATTTTTGTTTTAGTATATCCATGGTCAGGAAAAATGAATTTGTAAAAGAAACCTAAATCCCCATTTATCAGTTCATTGAATCACAATACAGCATGTTATGAATTTTTCAGATTCTATGTGTAACCTACAGTAAGTCAAACAGAAATTAGACACAAATGCGTACCTATTTGCAAGTGATGCAAATGTGTTTTTTATCATTCAGTTGTAAACACCTATAGTCACAGCCAGGATTCACATTGCTTGACTCTGGGTAAGTATGACAAGTTTCCTAAATACTGGTACCTTATACAGCTGTGTTCTGCTTGGTGTGTGTGTGTGTGTGTGTGTGTGTGTGTGTGTGTGTGTGTGTTTAAACATGTAACTTTCTATAGTATATTGTATAGCACTGTGAATCCTGGCTGCAGTGTTCTTTCTCTGCTGTGGCTAAGCAAGACACTGTAACAAGACACTGGCCTACTTTTGGTGCTATTAGACATCAAACCAAAGGGTATGCTGTGAAGACTAACTTGGAGAAGATGCAATAAAACAAACTTGAATGACAGCTACCAGACATCATAAAACACCCAGGAAAGATTAGAAAAATCTCCTCTCACAGTCTGGGCAGAAACAAAACGCTGAATTGAAGTGAGAACTCAAAACTGGTAGTAATACATATATTCCTGATTTTAACATGCAGTTTTCCTTTAAGAGATTCAGTAGAATTTAAACAGTAGCCCTGAACTGCCTGCCTGAGAATGAAGTTGGTATATTATTTGGAAAAAGTCAAGGCTGGGTCTCTTGCTATGCAATGTCCTGCAAAGTAACACACTGACTGCTCTTAGGATGGTGGTGTCAAATGCTGTGAGGTGCCTAGGGGAACTTGTTATGCAGAAAGTTCCAGGAAGTGTTTAACCCATTCTACTTCTAATAGCTTTCTATGATGTCTGTACTATCCATTTGTGCAAGTCAACTCCACTTCTTAAACTTAAAAGGAAAAATACACTTCATCACAGACTGTGTTTCCCAAGTACTGTGCCCATGATTAAAATAATTTGAACCCCACCCCCCAAAAAAATGTGCCCTCACATGAACATGCATGATTTATCTGTAAAGACAATTAAAAAACGTATTTCTAAATGCATTAGTAATACCAGTGCTTTCAAGGTTTTGAAACTACTAAAAAGACAAACTGTAGATATATATATATATATATATATATATATATCTATATATATCTATATATATATATAGATAGATAGATAGAGTATGGTAAACCAATATTGTTAATCCCAAAAGCTGAACTTTGTTTTTAGTATATAAATGTTTAAGAAATACCTGAAAGCTATTTTGCTTACTTTTTATACACTTGTTAGTCTTTCCTTTTGAGACACCAGGTGGCTCTGATAATCATCTGTTCCAAGGGTTTTTAAGTTAGTTTGAAGGCATTTTAACTATCTTCTGTTCTCCTAGTCCTTAACAAAATGCAAGGACTCCACGGGCTTGTTGTTCCTTGGTCCACACCCCAAACTAGTGAGTTTTCTTTCAGCATGATAGATCCACCTCATGCCCCTCCCACATGAATAAAAAAAGGTGGGATGGACCTTTTGGATCTTCTTGGGTAGAGGTGGGGTGGACCTTACTTCCCCAGAAAACATGCTGCCTCACTACTCAGGTTCCAGTTCTTGTACCACCCATTTAAGAAAGAAAATAGTACCCTGCAACCATTGACTAACATGAAAGCGTATTTATTTGAGGGTGGAAAACATTTCTTGGAGGAGGGTAAGGCAGAGGAGGCTATTTACACCTTCAGTCAGTTCCACGGACAGAAAACATGACATCACTCCTTTTGTACATGCAATACTCCTTTTGGCTCCGCCCATAGTTGTAAAAATGGTACATTGACCCAACTCACCTGCTGGTAAAATAAAAAAAATAAAAGTAAAATATATTACTATGATTATAAACAATGTTTTTATTGTCTGGTTTCTGTTTTCTTAATAAATGTCCAGGCTACAGTATCCCAAAGGAACACTTATTATTGCTGTTTGAGAAGGGTGAGGAAATCCTGATTGTTGATGTGAAGGAGGAAGAGACTGAACAGCAGAAGGATCATCTTGAAGACACCCCCACCAGTAAGTAGTACAGCATTTATACAACAGTGGTTGAGAGGGAGTTGGTAAGGTTCAGAAGAAGATGAAAACACTTATTTCCCTGTGAGAACCTTAAAGCCTGCAGCATTTACAAAAAGATTAAGATTGTTAAATACATTTTCCCTCTTTCAGAGAAGTTTAACATTAATACTTATGTTTTATAGTGTATCAGTGGACCAGGATTAATCACCATATTTGCTCATTGGTGTGATACCCAAAATTTACTGTAACTCAGCTGTAGTAAATCTGAGGTATCACCATGTTTGCTGATGAGTGTGATACCTCAGATTTACTAGAGTTGAGTTACCCACATATTAGCACAGTTTGAAACAACTCAAGAGTGGCCCCAGGCTGACTTACAGGAGATGCACAAGTCATAGGAAGAAGAAAGCTGACATTGACATATTCACTCTTCATATAGCTTAAGAATGAGCCAAAACCAAAGTAGGCTTTGGTGGAAGGGCAATAAACCAGCAATTTGTTTTCAGATAGGGAATGTTGATGTCTTGAAGCAATTTGCCACTTCGGTCAAATAAACTGTGAAAAAACCTCCAGGCCTCCCAAGTGTCCAGGGCTAGTCTGTGACCACTCCCTTTCAGCTCCAGTCATTTCCTACCCTCCACCCTGCCATGTTCTTAAAGAACCATTTTTTTTAATTTAAAAAGCAGGCTCCTTACTCCTGCAGTTTGACATCAAGGCATTCTGTTTGGGGGAATCCTGGGTTTACGTCTCTGTACCTGATCCAAGCATGTTGTGGCAGAGCTGGAGAGGCAGTCTGAAGGGTGCACACACTCTGTTGCAGGAGACTGTCCTGCCTCTCCTCACAGAACTGCTGTCCCTAGCAATTTAAGCAGAAGGGGAGCTATTCCCTGAGGAAACACTTTAGTTTTTCCTGTATTACCTTGTTGATGGTATGGAAGGGGGCCTCAAGTTATATTTGTTGACACCAGGTCCATCTGCCACCTCCACTCAATATCATGAGGGGTGCACAGTTTTGGCTGTGGCAAGATTTGGACCATTGGGTCATGACAAGTAAGTTGGGATATGAGGAAGAGTGGGTACAGGACGAACATTTGAAATAGCAAAATATATGATAATATATACAGGCTCCTGGCACAGTGCCCAGAAATAATCACATCTTTTTACAGACACTCCACTCACTAGCTCACATTCAGTCCCCAAAATACATCTGTTACATAAATGACCCTTCTCCTGACCCCCAAACCATGATTTGGGGTGGTAATTCTTAAAGAGCCAGGCTAGTTCAGTCACCCTCCCCCGGTGGTTGATCCACCCCCATAATCCATTCAGTCACCATGTATAGGCATGAGCAGGCATGCAGCCATGAAATAAAGGGTAATGTGATCTGCATCATTGATAATGCAAGGCAGACTGACAGACTGTTTAGTGTCTCAGTGATGCAGACTGCTTCCCCGCCTTCCTGGTTATGTACCATGATCGCACTGACTTAACTGAGGGGGTCCATCAATGTAATATATGCATTTTGGGAGTAAGGCTAGTTACCAGAGGTGCCAGAATAGGGAGAAGGGAAAAGCAGGCAGAAAGCTTGGGAGTAGACACAGATAAATTGTGGCAAAGGAGAAGGATGGAGTAGGGAAACAGGGAGAGGAGAATACATAAAGTTTGTGAGTGAGTTGAGGAAGTCACTGGGACGAGTTGGCATTAGGTACAGAAACAGAAACCACCCGGAGTCTGTGCTAAGGCTTCACAGGTCAAACAGAAGAAACAAAACATTGTTTTCTTAAAAAAAATGTATTACTGGGTAAAAATGCTGCACTCCCCAGAAAACGCACCGAGCGATTTTGAACACCTCCATGTTCTTTCTCAATGCATAAGGAGGCTCAGCAGCTGTATTCAATTTAAAGCAATCAATTAAAGGTACAACACACATAAACTTGATCACAATATACATAAAAAACTAACGTTAAAATGCCTAGTACGCATAAGCCTCATAAGAAATTATTTTATCCACATTGCACGATTATAATTGAAAGTATTTAGAAGAGAGAGAAACAGCACAACTTGTTATCACAGGGGTAATTGACCTTGCTCACTACAAGAGATGTGGTCGGGGGGGGGGAAGAGGAGGAGAGTGAGAGAGAGCGAGAGAGATAGATAAATAAAGAAAAGGAAATTAGGGAAACACCAAGAAAAAAGGGAAGGGGGAAGTTATTATAAGCAATGCTGCCATAGCATGACACAATCAATTGTACTTCATTTTACTTTGATAACAGTACATATAGATGCACAGCATACAAAATATATAGAATGTGTACAGAAACACCCAATCATATAAGATGTATACAAGATCTTATTTTAAAAAAAGTCAATAATCAAGTTTCTACATTACTTTAAATACAAATACTTCTACGTCATAAATGCGGTGTAAATCTTAATTTTTCATTTAATCCCAGTCCATTCATGACTATTAACTGATATTAAGTTTACCATTTCTTTCTTGCTGCCTTTGTAGGCTTTGAACTCTGCACCCTCACTGTCAAAGTCAGCAGTTCCACCACTCAGCTAGCACAATATTGCCCAAAGCTTTCTTTTTGCAGTAGGGCACTATCAATGTCACCCCTCTAACTGGTACATATATTTTATCTATACCCAGAAACTTAAATTGATGTCCAATGCCTTTTTGTTTCACATGAACTGCTAAAGCATTTTTAGAATCTCTCCTTTCTGTTGCATTCAAATGCTCACCTATACGTAATTTAAACTTCCTAGTTGTTTTTCCTACATAAAAACTTCTGCAATCACAGGTAACCATGTACACTATATTATCTGTGTTACAATTAGTGAAGTTCTTGATGCTATACTGGTTTCCATTATTTCTACTGAGAAAGGCATCCCCCACCAAAATGTATTTGCAAGACATACATGACCACATCTGTCAAGGGGGATGGCACACTATTATCTGATCCAACTCATGTTGCTGAAGCCCTAAATAAGTATTTCACTTCCTGTGCTATGCCTTCAGGGCCCCCTCCCATCCCACCTTGCATTCCCCAACTTTCTTTATATCCTGACCTTCATCTACCAAGATTTCGTCATCAGAAGACTTGAGAGCCCTTACTTCCATCAACCCCACCAAATCTAGCCCCAATGGACTGCATCCCAGGCTCTTAAAAATATCCGCCCCATCAATTGTGACCCCATTTACCTACATCCTAAATCTCTCTCTCTCTCTCTCTCTCTCTCTCTCCTCTGCCATGGTCCCTAATGCCTGGAAGTCTGCCACAGTCCTCCCCCTCCACAAAGGCGATGACCCCACTATTCCTGATAACTTCCGCCCAATCTCATTTCTTTCCACCCTTGCCAAAGTGCAAGAAACCCTAATTCTTGCCAGGCTTAATGATTTCCTATTTTCGTCTAACACCCTTTAACCATTCTAATCAGGATTCAGGAAATCCCACTTGACCACCTCTTCTCTCCTACGCTTCAAGTATGCCATTCACTCAGCCATGGATCAGGATCAGATCACCTCAGCTTTATTTGTTGACCTCACAAAGGCCTTTGACTCCGTTTCCCCTTCCCTCCTTCTTTCTAAGCTAAGCTCTATAGGACTTTTCCCCAGACTGAGTAGCCTGGTTCAGCTCCTGTGGTTCCCAGTCAGTATCTGTTAACGATGTTCTCGCTCCATCACTCCCTATCCTCGCAGGTGTTCCCCAGGGTTCAGTCCTTGGGCCTGTTCTTTTTTCCCTCTTTATAAATGATCTCCCCTTAGCCTGTACCCATGCCTACATCCGCATGTACGCGGATGATAACTGTCCTTGTCCTGTCTGACCCATCTATCCACGTCATACAGTCTCACCTTCAAAGATCTTATTGGTCACAGCCTGTTTGAAACCACCTGCCTTAAGCTTAGGGCTAAAAAAACTGTGTCCATGACCTTTGGCTATAAGCAAAAACGTGCCAGGCTTCCATCCCTCCCAGTCTTCTTCTCTGCAGCCAACACTCCCCTTGACAATTTCCTGACCTACAAGTATCTTGGCATCTGGCTTGACCCCTCTTTCAATTTCTCCTCCCATTTTAATGCTCTCCACACCAAACTGTGCCCTAAAGTTGGATTACTGTATCACAACAAATCCAGTCTCTCTCTCCCTGTAAGATGAGACCTCTTGGCAAAATGGTTGTCCCAGCCTTTGACTGTGCAGACATTGTTTACAGTGCTGCTCCAGCTATCTCCCTCACCAAACTCGACGTGTTGCTTCATGCCTTTTGTAGGTTCGCTTCTAACTTCCTCCCCCAACTCAGCACTGCTACCTTTACTCTTCCCTTTCCCATCAATCCCTCTCACAGAGGCGCTCCTCTCACTGCTCTACCTTCATTGCTAAATACTGGTTTGGGTTTCTCCTGTCCTACCTTGCCTGTCTCCTTACTCCTGCTACTCCCTCGCCCTACAACTCGTGTTCAAACTGTACCCAACACTTTCTCCCTCCCTCCCTTGTGTCTGCACCTCTGCGGACAAACTCTCCTTCTCTTACAGTTTTCCCTTCCTCTGGAACAACCTTCCCTCGCACTCGCGCCTCTCTTCTTCTTTCCCTACTCGCAGGCGACTACTCAGACCACCCCCCAATTCTTTCTGCATATGTTTTTCTACCTAGGCCTCACCAGTCTCATTGGATGTTCTCTCCACACTTCACTGTACATATCTTGTATATAATTACTAGTTTTTTTCTCCGCCCACTGTAAATAGCCTGTGTTGCACTTTTATTTTCTGTATCGCCATGTTGTAAATATAACTTATGTATATTTCACTGTATGCATATGTATACTTCATTATATGTATATTTCATTGCACTCTGTATGTCAAATGTATTTGCCGCTACTCTGTATCCCCCTTCCCTGGGTCGCACCTGGAAATGAGCTTGTTCATGATGCCTTTCCCCAGTTATCAACTGTTAAATAAATAAATAAAACATTAGAAACATTTTAAGATACAGGACAATAATGACTTGTTTACAGTTTCTGCCAAATTACGATCCCTTTTATATGTGATTCTAGGTAACTCTGCTACATGTGATTTGAGGTTCAGTTCAGCTCATTGTATGTCCCAATGTTTCCTGATTATATCAGTAAACTGAAAGGTATATGGAGAAGACATAATAACAAAATGCACACTCATCAGTGTGCCTCATAAGACCAACTTGGGGCTGGTGCTTTTCCCCTGGGGTGTTATATAGATGAGGCACACTGACGTGTCCTAGGTAGGCAAGGCAAATTTTATTTAAAGGACGCCCATCCCAGAGGCTCTGAGCACCGAACAATCCAAAGATCAATATTATACACAATAGAATGTAATATATAACAATATCTCAAACAAAACAAAAACATCTACAAAACAAATAGAATTTGTATAAACATTAATTTAAACAATGATAGCAAATATTAAAAAGCCAGATCGGACCTAAAACAGAGATTCTAGAAAGAAGCAAGGACTATACAGTTCAGTCTGGGAAGGCCTGATTATACAAGAAGGCGTTGAGGCAGGTCTTAAATACCTCCACATAAGGGGCCTCCCTAACAGCTGGAGTAAGCGAATTCCACAGGACGGGAGCGGTGACACTAAATGCTCTGTCGCCTGCTGTTCTTAACCTCGTCCTGGGAATCGCAAGAAGGCCCTAGAGGAGGAGGCGGAGGTGCGGGTCGAGACAGCAGGAATGAGAAGATCCTTCAGGTAACCAGGGCCCAGGCCATGTAGGGCCTTAAAGGTGAGTAAACCCGCCTTAAAGAGGACCCTCCACCTAACTGGCAGCCGGTGCAATTGATGCAGCACCGGGGTGATGTGACAGTACTTAGACTGTCCTGTAAGCAGCCTCACCGCTGCATTCTGCACCAGCTGCAGTCAGCACCAGCTACAGTCAGCGCAGGGTACCCCCAGAGACTCCCGATAGAGTGCATTACAGTAGTCCAACCTGGACGTCACAAAGGCATGTACCAAGGTGGGGAGGTCCTGCGGTGGAACTAGGGGCTTTATCCTGACGATATTCCTCAAATGATAAAGACTAGTATGGACAGTGGAAGACACCTGATACTCCAGTGTCAATCCACTGTCCAGAATAACACCTAGATCCCGCAGCCTAGAGAAGGCCTTCAATGGTACAGAGCCGAGAAAAAGCCCTGTCTCTGCATCAGAGGCCAACCTACCATGGCCTCTGTTCGACTCCACCACCACTACCTCTGTCTTATTGGGGTTCACTCGCAACCAGCTGGAGGCCATCCAGTCATTGATTTCTGCAAGACAGCTATTAAGCACTTCTACTGCTCGAGATGTTCCAGGGGCAAAGGAAAGATACAGCTGGGTATCATCGGCATAGCAATGAAAATCCAGACTGTACTTCCTAATGATCTGTCCGAGGGGCAGCATATATTCGGAGAACAACTTTGGCGACAAGATTGAACCCTAGGAAACTCTGCATAACAGGTGGCCAGGAGAGGAAGAGAAATTCCCCATCACTACCCTCTGCCTCCTGTTAGAAAAGACTCAAACCAGCAGATGACCTTGCCGACAAGTCTGCAGAATTTCCTTAGACGGTCAATCAGCACTCAATGGTCAACTGTATCAAACGCTGAAGAGAGATCAAGGAGAACAAGAATTGTCCCTTCCCCTCGATCTCTAGCCCTGAGAAGGTCATTATGCACCTGAACCAGTGCAGTTTTTGTGCTGTGCCTCACACAAAACCCAGACTGGAGCAGCTGATATAGATCATGGGCCACGAGATGCTCCTCAAGCTGAAGCACTACCACTTTCTCCTCAATCTTACCCAAGATTGGAAGATTGGAGATAGGATAGTAATTTGCCTTGATCTCAGGGTCCAACAATGTTTTTTTCAGAACGGGTTTCACCAATGCCTCCTTCAAAACATAAGGAAAGACCCCCTCTAACAAGGAGCAATGGACAATCGAGGCAAACACCAGGCCAACAGAGTCAACACATCTTATTAAGAAACGAGTTGGCACCAGGGCCAGCAGTGTGAGAAGGCAGTAAGAAGGGCTGGGGTAATACTGGGATGCATAAGGAGAGGCATCACCAGTAGAAAACAAGAAGTTGTTGTCCCTTTGTACAGACAGTTGGTAAGACCACATCTGGAGTACTGTGTACAGTTCTGGAGATCCCATCTCCGCAAAGACATGGACAGGGTGGAGGCTGTCCAGAGGAGGGCAACCAAAATGATGCAGGGTCTGCATTAGAAGACATATGAAGAAAGACTAAAGGAACTAGGGATGTATAGCCTCGAGGAAAGGAGGGAGAGGGGGGACATGATAGAAACTTTCAAATACCTCAAGGGAATCAACAAAGTCCAAGAGGGTAGCATCTTTCAGAAAAAGAGATGTGCAAAAACAAGGGGGCACAATTTGAAGATAGAGGGGGGACGGCTCAGAGGTAATAGGAGGAAATATTTCTTCACAGAGAGGGTTGTGAATACATGGAACAGCCTTCCTGAGGTGGTCGTAGAGTCAAAAACCGTGGGGGAATTCAAGAATGCATGGGACAGGCATAAGGCACTTCTAGTGGGGGGGTAGGAGGAAGTATGCTGTTGGTTAACTAGGATCTGCAGCTTATCCGTTAAGTAGGGAAGTGGGTAGACTAGGTGGGCCAAACGGTTCTTATCTGCCGTCAAATTCTATGTTTCTATGTTTCAGTTCACAATAGGTGTGCCGAAGCTTGGATGCGATCTCCATGACCTCAGCCACCTCTGCTGGTCTAAACTCACCCCAACATGGCAGAGAGCTCTCCAGTCACTCAGGGCGACCACTGTTGGCCAAATCTGACCCACTGGCAGAACGTCCTGCCTGATGGCAGACACCCTGTCCAAGAAGAGCCAAGCAAACTCTTCGCACAATGCGTTTGAAAAAGCTACGTTCGACTGTAAACAGGAAGGATGGAAAAGGCTGTCTACAGTCCAAAAGAGCATAGTTGGTTGGTTCCTCTCGGCAGCAATCTCCCTGGACAGGAATTCTGCCTTCTTACGGTTGATTGCTCCCTGGTATGCACCGTAGTGCACACGCAGGTCCAGTTTGTCCACCTCAGACCAGACTTCTGCCAGCAGTGCTCTAATGTCTGACCCAAAGTCTTCATCCCCTTGAGCTCCCCATCATACCAAGGGGATCTCAAATGAGAAGATCTGAGTCATACGTGGACTGTGCGAGGGAGTCGAGCACACCAGCAAGTGCCTTATTATAGGCATCCACTGCCACACTCGCACCCCAACCGCAAGCATAATCCACACTAGATAGGTCAGCCATTGCAAAAAAAACCTCGAGGGCCAACCCCCTCAAAGGGCAATAGCTGACCATCTCTGCAGGTGGAGGTCTATCGGGGGGCCCTGAACAAAAACTTCACCGTATAATGGTCGGACCAAACAACCCGATCAATCCTGAGACTATTAATCTGAAGATCCAGTGAGAACACCAGATCCAACACGTGGCCACCCAAATGCATTACGGAGGAAACACCCTGCGCAAAGGTAAGATGAAACATCTGTCTGTGTCTTCTGTTTGCACCCTTTGCAGATTGTGTGAGAGGCCCCTTGGGAACCATGCACTCCTGCTTAAAGCTGAACCAGTCTAAACTTTCATGGTGATTTGCATATATGTCCCGTGATGCTTTGCATCATTGGGCTATGTGTGATTTTTGTATTTCTTTGTATATAGTGGGATATGTTTCTTAAAATCAGACTTTATTTGTTGACTAGGTAAGTGCGCTGATCATACTTTTTTCAGGTATGACATAAGCACATAAGGCCAGTACAGTAGTAAAGAGTGAGTGGTATGCACACCGCTCAGAACAGAAATACGCTTGATGATGGAACAATTTCATGTAAATAATTAACATTAACAGATCTGCCAAGCATCATCAGATTGTTCATAAATATGCCTGTGAATGATGGGCACATATAAGCATTTGAAAACCTGGGCATGAAAAGTGTACAACAGCAACTTGTCATGCTAAGTATTCACAGACAAACCTACAAGACAAGTAAACAGTAGGATGCACATTAAAGAGAGAATAAGAAGGGGAGCGGTAGGGGAAATAGGAGGATTGGGGAGACTGGATGCAGCTAATAATAAAGTATAAGTCACATCATTTTGTAATAACAGAAAGTACTTAATGGTCCTTCTTATCTACTCCTACCACATGGCAGTGACTTTACCCAGTGTCAGTTTGGACACACCTCCAAGGGCATTAAAGGGGGATTACCTAATATAGATTCAGGCTTAAAGTAAAAGTAAATGTGACACTTCAGTCCTCCATCCTGCCTCCACAGGTTATTTAAAGATATGGGATGCCACATTTAGCGTTCCATTAGATAACCAGCAGAGATCACAGAAGGAGCCTCAGTTTTGTGTTGCGTCTGAAAGATGGCATATCCAGCTGGGCAGCACACCTTCATTACTGCACTCCAGTGTCAGCAATGGGGCATTACTGCCCTCTAGTGTCAGCAATGTGCAGGAGAATTTGTTGTATTATTTATTTGTAATTTTTAACCAGGAAAGGCACACTAAGCTATGATAGCTTGTTTCAAGGTATGTCCTGAGAGGTGGGTTGCATGGACTTGTTTTACTAGTGTAACCCCTAGGTGGCGCTATCCCAAGGGCTACTTCCCCTGCTTGCTTGGCTAATAACAGGTTAAGGGGCCTGAGTCATGAAACGGGTGCCTCCACCCAGAGGACAGGGTTGTTAGTGGTCAAGTTGACCTGGGCACAGCCCTCCGGGACACTGTAACCCCCCTCGTTCCACAGGGGAAGGAAACAACTCCTAGTGGGGACTCAATTGTTAGGGGGGTAGAACTGGGGGAGGGAGGGGAAAGGGAGGTAAGGTGCCTGCCCGGTGCCAAGGCTTGAAGGGACAGGAAACAAATCCTCAGGATCGTGGGAGCAGCGGCAAGGGGGAGGGAGCTGGATGTCATTATCCACCTAGGGCCGAATGACCTGGCTGAGAATGGGATCAGAGCAGTGCAACAGGAGTTTGTGGAGTTGGGAAGGGGCCTCAGACAAGTAGCACACACGGTAACTTTCTCAGAATTGCTACCCGTCTATGGCATGGATGAGGCTAGGGCAGTCCACACCATGGGATTCAATGATTAGGTGAAAAGCTGGTGCAGAGCTCAGGGATTTGGCTTCATTCGGGACTGGGGCTCCACCTGGAGGGATGCAGGCTTATACAGGCACGATGGTCTGCATCTGTCCTGGAGGGAAACCAGGATCCTATGTGATAGGTTTAAATGCTTCAGTGGCAAGCATTTAAACTAGCCAAGAGGGGAGGCACTGAAGGAGAGAAGGGAAATCCTAGCCCCCCCCCAAAAAAAAATCAGGGTAATTAGTGAGGTAAACACCAAAGTAGAGCAGTCGATAGGGAGAAGGGCAGAGGTAAATGGAGAAAAAGACAAAGGCAGTAGGGACAGGGATGGGGCAAAAAGAAATAAAGCCATCAAAAAATGGAGGATAATGAGTATCAATGCCCGTAGTCTAGGTAAAAAGCTCCCTGAAATGGTGGCCTTAATGGAAGAGGGATGCCTGTACATTGTGGCTGTCACAGAAACCTGGTACACAGACAACCATGACTGGGATGTCAACATACCAAGGTACACAATCTACAGGAGGGACAAGGAGGGAAGAAGAAGAGGAGGAAGAGTAGCTCTTTATATAAGGGAAGGGATAAAGGCAACATAACTAAAGGGTAAACAGGGAGGAGAGGAGGCACTGTGTGTCACCCTGGAGACAGGAAATGGCACCACAATTCGCACGAGGGTTGTATACAGACCCCTGTCTCAGGGGGAGGAAATGGGAAAGGAAATGATAGAAGGCATCCTTGGGATGGCAGAGAAAGGGGAGATATTGCTGATGGGGGACCTGAATATGCCAGATGTTGACTGGAGCCCCTTTGCTGCAGACATATCCAAGACCAGGGCCATTCTCGATGCCCTACAGGGGGCATGCCTCAGACAGCTAGTTTTGGAACCCACTCAGGAGAGAGCAATCTTAGACCTGGTACTCTCAAATGGGGATGGAGAGAGGATCTCTGATCTTGAAGTGTGTAGCAATCTGGGAACAAGCGACCACCAAACAGTGTGGTTCACGATAAACTTAGCTGTAGAGTCAAGCCACACAAAAGTGAAGGTACTGGACTTCAGGAGGGCTGATTTTGTCAAAATGGGAGAGTGCCTCAGAAAGGCACTAGCAAACAGGCGAGAAGGTGGGGTGGAGCAATAATGGGGAAACATCAAAACCGCCGTCACAGAGGCAACAAGTCTTTGTGTGAAGCAAATAAATAAATCCAAATGAAAGAAAAAACCACTGTGGTTCTTAAAAGAAGTAGTGGGGAAGGTAAGGGGAAAAAAAGATAGCATTCAGGAAGTATAAGGAAACACAGAAGGAGCAGGACAGAGAACTGTACCAGTTAAAGCAGAAGGAAGCGGGTAAGGCAGTCAGAATGTCAAAGGCCCAAACCGAGGAAAAGATAGCCAACTCGGTTAAGAAGGGGGATAAAACCTTTTATAGGTACATTAGGGAGCAAAGAAAGACTAAAGCAGGGATACAGAGGCTGAACAAAGAGGAAGGTGGTTGGGCAGAGAGCGACAGTGAAAAAGCAGGGATACCGAACGAATACTTCTGCTCAGTATTCACAATGGAAAAGAAGGGGGAAATACCTAATCCGGTCAATAGAAGCACTCTGGATAGGGGGGGTTGATATTAGTCCTTTCACAGAAGAAAGGGTTCTGAAAGAACTCTTAAAACTAAAGGTGGATAAAGCAATGGGGCCTGATGGGGCTCACCCCAGAATTTTAAAAGAACTAAGGGAAGAACTAGTAACACCACTGACTACCCTTTTTTATAAATCATGGGAGGATGGGGTGGTACCTGAGGACTGGAGGAGGACAGATGTGATTCCCCTTCACAAAAGTGGGAGCAAGACAGAGGCAGAAAACTACAGACCTGTCAGTTTGACTTCAGTGGTAGGGGAAAATGATGGAATCACTTCTGAAGGAAAGAATTGTTGAGTACCTAGAAGCCAGTGGGGCACAGGACCAAAGGCAGCATGGATTCACATCGGGAAGGTCATGTCAGACAAATCTAATTGATTTCTTTGACTGGGTGACCAAAGCAGTAGACCACGGAGGGGCTGTGGACATGGCCTACCTAGACTTTAGCAAGGCATTTGACACAGTTCCGCACAAAAGATTAATAAACAAATTAGCCAACCTGGGAGTGGGCCCTAGGGTTGTAGCCTGGGTAAAACACTGGTTGGACAACAAGACACAGGGGTAATAGTAAATGGAGTCCACAGTGAAGAAAGGAGGGTTACTAGTGGGGTACCGCAGAGTTCAGTACTGGGGCCGGTCCTTTTTTAATGTCTCTATAAGTAACATTTCAGAGGGACTGGAAGGGAAAGTATGTCTCTTTCCAGATGACACAAAGATCTGCAACAGGGTTGATACACAAGGTGGGGGTGGAAAGGATGAAAAGGGACTTGGCAAGGTTGGAGGAATGGTCAAATGTATGGCAGCTTAGATTCAGTGCAAAAGAGTGCAAAGTAATGCACCTGGGAAACAAAAACCCAGGGGAAGAGCACACAATGGGGGGTGAGATACTGACAACAACAAAAGTGGAAAGGGACCGGGGGGGTAGTCATATCAGATGACCTAAAGGTGGGCCAGCAATGTGAGAAGGCAGTAAGGAGGGCTGGGGGGATACTGGGATGGATAGGGAGAGGCATCACCAGTAGAAAACAGGAAGTTGTTGGCCCTCTGTACAGACAGTTGGTAAGACCACATCTGGAGTACTCTGTACAGTTCTGGAGACCCCATCTCCTCAAAGACATAGACAGGGTGGAGGCTGTCCAGAGGAGGGCAACCAAAATGATGCAGGGTCTGCATCAGAAGATATATGAAGAAACACTAAAGGAACTAAAGATGTACAGCCTCGAGAAAAGGAGGGAGAGGGGGGACATGATAGAAACTTTCAAATACCTCAAGGGAATCAACGAAGTTCAAGAGGGTAGCATCTTTCAGAAAAAGAGATTTGCAAAAACAAGGGGGCATAATTTGAAGATAGAGGGGGACAGTTCAGAGGTATTGTGAGGAAGTATTTCTTCACAGAGAGGGTTGTGAATATATGGAACAGCCTTCCTGAGGCGGTCGTAGAGTCAAAAACAGGAGGGGAATTCAAGAATGCATGGGACAGACATAAGGCAATTCTAGTGGGGGTTAGGAGGAAGTAGGCTGTTGGTTAACTAGGATCTGCAGCTTATCCGTTAGGTAGGGAAGTGGGCAGACTAGGTGGGCCAAGCGGTCCTTATCTGCTGTCAAATTCTATGTTTCTATGAGTGGCATGAACAATAAACAATAATTACTTTCACAATGACCTTTATTCACCAGGCAATTACCCGCACTGTTTGCACTTTTCACCAGGGCTGGTTCCTCTAGCTTAACCCTGGGGAACCCCTGTAAAACAAGGTTAAGCACTGCAAATAACAACAGTACAATACCCTTGGCACAAACTGGAACCACAGTCAGGTTAAATGCAAACAAAGTTAAATCGGATTTATTCAGGGGACTTGAACAAGGGAGGAGCGTAATCAGGTTGATTTGCATAAAAGCTATATTAATCAGACAGTTATGCATGCAGTTCAGAGTCCCTACACAGTCGCACACTCTGGGTACCCAGGTAAGAAAACGGTGGGCTAGCCAGGAACGTTGCAGCTAGTTGGGGGCCCTGTGATGGAAGACAGCAACATGCACAACACACACTATTTGTAATCCGGAGCTGGAGGGCTCAGTTCATGAAAGAAAAGGCAACAAGACGATCAGATGACAACACTTTTAGATTTAGCTGTTGTTGCAGGGAGCTACCCTGATGTTTACTCACGATACCCAATACTGGACACAGGCAGGACAAAATCGAGACTGCAGGCTGTTGAGCCGGAGTGCCCGGAGAAGTAGGGCCCACACGAATCACCGAGGTGTCATTCCTGCTCAAGGCATTGAGCAGGGGGGATGATCCCCAGGCCGGTCTCTCGTCGATGACTTTCTCTGCATAGCAGGTATTCTGGCTGGGCCAGTGTAGCAGGGCCCGGGCAAACGGAAATGGATACAGATTCAGTCCGTGGAGCTGGATACAGCCTCCAGCAAGCAAAACGCAGTTCAGACACACAGTGGGGAGCCAAATTACTACCCACTATAAGCACACAGCACATTCACATGTAAGGAAATTCCACTGTACTGTACCAGGCAAATGGCTCTCCGGTTACAATGACAGAGTCTCTGTACAATCTGAGAGTTCAGAGGTAGCATTCAGCAAATTTTCGGGCTTCTTCAGGTTAAAGCCTGGTCACAATTCAGTGGCTTAATTTGCTCTCCAAGTTCAGATTCAGTCTGAAAAAAGCACAAGTTCCCTCTCAGGAACAGTAGGCAGGCATGCAGGTCAAACTCAGACCTTTCCACAGTTCTCCCACGTGAATCCACTATGGATTGCTGCTCGAACTATCTCAAGCTGTTACTTCTTCACTTCCCAACTCAGATCTAACTGAAACTGCAAGCAGTGTGGGACTTTACCCAAGATCCAGAAGGTTTGGTTGGCTGATCTGTCTGTCAGTCACAACAAGTGATCCCACTCAAATTAATTATGACTGCAATCCAGGCAGCTTTTGAAGAGACAGTACACAGAGGCTATACAGGCACTCTCTGGCAATACATTTAAACTGCTAAAATGCAGGACACTAGCCTGGCAGTGAGCATTTAGGCAAGCTCAAGGAAGACTTTTCGGGAACCTTCATTTGTAGGGGGGTTACACCCTTCTCTGCCTGGAGAAGACTTGCCGTCCGCGTCAAGTCTGTACCATCACAATATCAAAAATGCAATACAAACGAGACGTGTATATCATTAGCTTCTTACATCACTATACCTTTCAATATACTACACAATACTACATCCATATTGACAATACATGCATGTTTCATACAGGTAATGCTGATTCCACAATGATTAACACATTAGTAACATCACAATACTGCTTCAGGTAATAACTTCTTCCACATTAAACAATGTAAGAGGGGGCCCTTCCCTGTTGGCTAACTTGGGGCCAAATGGGGCAGGGGCACCATGATGAGAGGGAAAAACAAGTAACCTGGAATTGGTCATCAAGCTTAATTTGGGCAGTGAGCTTGGTGAGACGTAAACCCCTTTATGAACCACATTGAGAGGCAAATCCAGTGGCCTCCCAGGGGAATCATGACTAAAGCGTAGTACTGGCTTGACAGCTTGGCCAGTCTTTCTGAGGGGAGCAGCCACAGTCTCTGTACTTTCAACACTAACTTTGGAGCTTTCGGCACTTGTGAGGGGTACCTCTGCATGGATGGGAATGTCCAAACTGGAAGCACTGTCAGCTCCTTGCTCTGTAGGCTCTGGCTCCACAACACTTTGTTCATTACTATCTTCTGACGAGGGCCCAACTGGCTCATTTTGAGAAGGTTTAGGCACAGTTAGGCTTTGTGGCACTGAAATGGGGCTGTCAGCACTCTCATACTGTTCTTCAAGTTCTGCTGTGTCACCAGGGAGACTCAGACTATCAGCCCCTTCTTTGGGCAATTTACACAGTTCCACAAAACACAGAGAGTCCGAATCCTCAGATGTGATGCTTTGCACTTCACTTTCAGGGAGCATTGGCTCCAAGGATGAAGCTGGGGGGTTAGGCAATCCAGAAGCCCCAGCTTCATCCCCATGATTCTGCATAGGATTTCCACAAAACAACTGACTCAGTTCATAGGAGGGATAATAGGCATTACCATAGTCACTTTCATCAGAGGTGGACTGACAGTCAGTATCATTCTGGGCCTGCTGGGGGAACCTTAAATCTGTAACTGCTGGGGTAGGTTGACTCTTTCTCTTTTTTGCAGCAGCACGAGTCACTGGCCCAGGGGAGGCAATGTCTGCTGGCTCAGCTTCAATAATAACTTGGCCGATAGGCAGCAAGTAGTTACGGTGCATGGTCTTGACAGCTTCGGAGATGTTCTCTGAGCATACCTTGTATACTGGTAGATCATCCAATTTTCAAACTACTACATGAGGAAGATGGTGCCATGTAGTTCCAAACTGTGTAACAACACATGGTCTCTGGGTTGTAGCTCTTGAGCCTTTACTTTCTTATCATGCCTCTCTTTGCTGGCAAGATTTCTCTTGGCAGCCATTGTCTGGGTCAGTTGATATGCATGGTTCAATTGAGCTTTCAGTTTCTGTACATACTGCAGGTAGTTTTTGGCTCGGACCCCATCTGGAGAGACCCAAAGCAGACATCAACTGACAGTCGGGCCTCCCTCGCAAACATGAGGTGGAAGAGGGAGAACCCAGCAGCATCATTTTTGGTGCAAATGTATGCGTGTACCAAGGTGCTGATCTGCTGGCTCCACTTATGCTTGTCTTTTGGATGGAGGGTGCCTAGCATGACTACAAGGGTGTGGTTAAAGCGTTCTGGTTGAGAATCCCCCTGTGGGTGATAAGGGGTGGTTCTTGACTTCCACACCCCCACAGAGGGAGCATTTCTTTTACTAGCCTACTTTCAAAGTCTCTGCCTTGGTCAGAGTGGATCTGCTGGGGGGCACCATAGTGGACAAAGAATTTTTCCACTAGCACCTTGGCCATGGTAGTGGTTTTTTGATCTTTAGTTGGAAAAGTTTGTGCATACCGTGTGAAATGATCCATAACCATTAACACATTGCCAGTATTCTGTTGATCAGGTTCAAAACACAAAGAATCCATGCAGACCAGTTCCATGGAGGTGCTGGTAGTGATATTGACAAGGGGGGTAGCCCTCTGAGACAGGGCTTTTCTTTGGAGGCAATGACTACAGGTCTTTACATGGTGCTCAACATCGGCCCCCATCTCGGGCCAGTAGAATCGAGATTGTACCAGGTCGAGAGTCCTGTCAATGCCCAGGTGCCCCATGTGATTGTGGAGGGACCTCAGTACCAAGTGTTTAAAGGCTGTGGGCAAGACCTGTTGTTTGTCTGCTTGACCACTATGATCCACTGTCTCTCTGTATAACAACTGATTGAGTAACTTCAAGGCAGTTCACAAGTCAGGAGAATGCAACTTAGACACATCTTTCCCCGCACGCAGGGCATGAAGTGCGGGTTGAATCATAGGATCTTGTGATTGAGCCCATTGAATACTGTCAATGTCAAGTTGAGGTAGTGCACTAATATCTAGAGCAGAGAAATGGCAATAGGCAGCCGGTATGCAGGTATCAGGAGGGCCCAAGCAATCTACTAGACAGTCCACTGTGTACGCGGACATTTGTTCATCTCTGTCAAACTTGTGGCACAATGCTCGGATGTCAGGTTCAGACAACATGACCCAATCACTCTTGGAGACTGGCCTTCATGACAGGGCGTCAGCATCGATATGGTTTAGTCCTGGCCTGTATTCAACAGCATAATCATTAGGTTGATAAAGCAGAGAGCCACCGGTGCCCAGTGGCATTCAACTTAGCTGAAGTCTGTACATAGGTTAACAGGTTATTGTTGGTCTTCACCAATATCTTTGCCCCATAGAGGTACTGTGCTCATGAAACTGGTCAACAATGGCCCATTTTAGGGCAAGGAACTCCAGCTTGTGCACAGGATAGTTTTGTTCTGACGAGGTCAAGCACCTGCTGGCAAAAGCCACTGGTCTCAAACCATCCTCATGGTCTTGATACAGCACAGCTCCTAGGCCCTGCAGACTAGCATCCATATACAGCACATAGGGCTTGGTAGGGTCAGCATAGGCAAGGATGGGGGCATGGGTGAGCTGGTATATGACTTCGTGGAAGGCTGCTTCACATTTGGGTGTCCAGCGGGGCCGATATGTTCACCTGTGCGGAAGTACACTTTCTCTGGTGCTTTGACAGCTCCTTTCTTGTATTTACAGTTGGTAGGGGGTAACCCTGGGTGAGATTCAGGAGCGGGTGAATCACCTTGAAATAGTCTTTTATGAACCTGCGGTAGTAGCCACAGAACCCCAGGAAACATAGTAGTTCTTTCAAGTTATGGGGCTGGGGCCAAGTAGTCAGTGACTCGACCTTACTGAGATCGGTCTCTATCCCTTCTGCAGATACTATGTGCCCCACATACTTCACAGAGGTTTGAAAAAACTGCCACTTGTCAGTGGACAGCTTGAGGCCGAAGTCTTCCAGTCAGTCTAGGACTTTAAACAGTCAGGTATCATGCTCCTCTAATGTGCATCCGAACACAATGACATCATCTAGGTACACTAGGCATTTCAGCAAGTTCATATCTCCCACCGCACATTCCATCAGTCGCTGAGAGGTTGCCAGGGCACCTGAAATCCCCTGTGGCATTCTCAGGAATTCGTAGAGCCCCAAAGGACAGATGAAGGCAGTTTTCTCCTAGTCCTCCATGGTCATCAGAATCTGGTAATATCCACTGCGAAGATCCAATACTGACAACTATTTGTTCCCTTTCAAGCAATCCAGGGCATCTTGTATACGGGGCATGGTGTATTGATCTGGGGCGGTCCGCCAGTTCAGGTTTCCATAATCAACACACATCCTCACCAACCCATTCTTATGCACAGCCACAATGGGAGAGGCAGATGGGCTCCTTGATTCTTGTATCATACCAGCAGCGAGCATTTCCTGCAGGTGTCGCCTCACATCATCTGTGTCCACTGGGGCAAGACGTTGGGATCTCTCTCGAAATAGCCGGTCATCATGCAGGCGTATATGATGCTCTGCACCCTGGACACACCCCACATCCCATTCTTTTAATGAAAACACTTGGTGTCTCTGGGCGAGTTTCTTGCTAATCCTAGCCTTCCATTCACTGGCAGCAGGGAATCACCAAAGTCAAATACGTCCGGGGTTACTCTCTCCTTTTGGCCAGAGTACTTGTTATTGGGTAATACTGCAGTGTCTGTGCAGTGCACTGTAGCTAGAGTGCACCCTCTGTTCACCTGGACCACCCGATCTGACACATTTCGAATATGGACCATCACTCATCGAGCATAGGCATGGGCACGGGCAGGCAAGATGCTGGGTTTTACCAATAATCCGTCTGGCAACTTTCCATCACCTGGTGCATCCAACATTAATATTTTGTTCTTTACGTTTCTCTTTAGGCGGACTTCTCCATGGATTGTGCACTGGGCATTTGGGGCCAATATCAAGGAGTCTGATTCCTTTTTCCACACTATCCCCACTGGCTAATCTGGGTCCTCTTCATTGGGTTTCTGTTGTAAGTCATATGCCTTTCTTACTAAGGCTGGAATTCTTAGGGCCCATCCAGTCAGTTGCCCTTGTTTCTCATGGCAGAGTTGTACTAGTCTCCCAAACATGTGGGCGTTTGTTCCAATTAATATATCATACAGTCCGGTAGGGGGACACACTAGGGCCAGTGTCTCTACTTGCTCCTCTACACCAGTTACAGTTGCAGGAAAAGACAACCAGAGACAGATATATCCTAGGTAGGGATAAGACTTGTTGCTCAGCCCCCACACATGTAGACCTTCCAGGGATTGTAATGGCACATCAGATAAGTGTTTGTTATACCAGTCCTGAAATACAATGGTCGCTTTCGACCCACAGTCAAGCACAGCCCAAGTAGGAATACCATTTGCAGCCACAGTAGTCTTCATTGAAGGGCCCACTATTTTGGATCAGTCTGGAGGGACAACAGCAGGGACCTGGACAGATGATTTAGCCACAGAGGGGTTTGAGTTAGGATGGCCAAAGCCTTCACTGTGGTAATATCATGCACCCCTTGACCACTGACTCATTTTCTGAAGCTCTCCTTGAAGCCAGTTCACCACTTTCTCCAAGTCCTTCTATGACCGGCATTCCCTCTTCATATGGCCATCCTTGCCGCAGTTGTGACAAATGACAGGCTCTCAGGGCATCCTTGGGGAGAACATAGCAGGAGATGCTGGAGCATCGACCGGAGATTGTGATCTGACTTCTTCTGGTAGTGTACCATGTCTCAAAAGTTCCTTTAGGGTGGCAGTCAATTCCTTATGCTCAGCTGAGAAGCCACCTATAGTAGAGGATGCCTGAGGGTGCACCCCAACCCCTGTAACAGTCATGTCCTGACAGAGCCCAGGGACTCTGTCAGCAGGGGATACCTCAGCGAACGCACCCAGTTGTACTTTTGTGACTTCCTTCAGCAACTCCCCCCCCCCCAACGTTTAGCCAACGTCGGGACACTCTTAGTGGTCTCCATTTTGGAAGGGCCTTCCGGTGCCATGATCACTTGGGCTGCACTCACCCCATAATTACAATCTCCCTCTTCGCCTTCTACCTCCCGGAGTTGTTTTATCAAGTCACAGTAGTCAAGTGGGTTACCTCTCCTATCCTGGAGCCTTAACTGGATGATCTGCAGTTTAGAATGTTTGGCATGTTGCAGTATGTGCCCCAGTAAAACATGGTTCAAATCACTGGCGGCTACACCACCTTTCTGGTAAGCTTTCTGCAGCGCTCTTTCTAGGCGAGTAACATACACAGACAAACCCTCCCCCTTCCATTGTTTGGTACCTTGGAATTTCCACATCAAAGTCTACCCTGACTCAATGCTCCCAAAATTGCCTTCAAATACAGATAGGTACTTCTGAGCAGATGCATCAGGGTTCGTGGACCTCAAAAATGTAATGGCTTCAAGGGCAGGGCCCCTCAAACTTTCTATGATTCTTTTCCGCTTCTCAGCCTCTGCACACTGCCACTCAGGTACCAAGGGGGCAACATAGTCGATTCAGGTCTCCCAGTCATCCTCCCCCGGGGGGGTGGAGAGGGTGCCCGAGAAGATTCCTAGCCTTTGGTAGGAGTCGTGACTAATGGCAGGTACAGATTTAGGAGCCAGCATAGGCATGGGCACAGAAGGCAGGGCAGTAACAGGTGCTGGAGTGGGAGGAGGTATGGGATCTGTGTTCCAGATTTTATGGTTATATAATGTCACCATGTTTAATTAGGATAATGTCAACACCCTCAGGCCTCAAATTGTACCTAGTTTAAAAAAACAGTTTGTGATTGCTCACATTCTGTGGAATTTACTTAGTAGCTTGTAGTTTGATTCTGATTCTATTCTTTTTAAAAGTGAAAAACAGACTACCTGCTATACTAATGTTACCACACAAAAGCACGTTTGTTTACAGTTCTTGTTCCATTCCCTCTGCATCCTTCCTGGACTTGGGAACACCCCCAACGCAGTTCAGCCACTCAAGATGCAGTGGGAGAAGAGGAGACTATTGCACCATGAGTGGCTGTACTGTTTGTGGATGTCCCTAATGTTCAAGAAGAGAGCAATAAGAGTAGAGCAAGGATTTGAAACATAGTTTGGTATAATAACACCATTAGCTACATTTCAGTTCTGCTAAAAAGGAAGTGGATAAAATAACCAGCAGCATCAATACATTTTATAGAAGGTAAGCAATCATAAAATGTGGGTTCTAGGGACATGGATATGTTGTTCATCCACACTCATTGGCAGGTATCCTTGCCGCTTTAAATCTTGCCGGAAGGTCTTCAAGCTTGCTCCTCCCACCCACCCGGGTGGTATAACTCTCGGCTCCGCCCCATGACGCCAGATCTTCCTTACCGCTTGGAAGCTCAGGTTCCCTCCTTAACGCTCTGCGTTTGAGACTGGTTCCTATTTCTCCGTTTGCGGATTTAAAAATAAATTTTGCAAAAGACTTGAGTCTTCTATCCCTCAGCTGCGATGGACAAATCGACTCCCGGTTTGGAGATGCCCATGCGGCAGAAGATGTCTCAGGACGGATCCACACTCCACGTGTGTCTACTGCTTAGGCCTTGAGCGACCCGCAGGCTTGCGACCTGTGCTCATCTTCTCGGCCCACGCCCCCAAGACCGTACAGGCCCGACGCAACTGGGCCGCCCCGAGAAGCTGCCTCCGTGAAGTCCAAGGAGGCCCGGTTGGCGTGTCCCGCGGTGGCTCGTGGATCAGCTCGGCGGATGGTCGCCCTCGAGAGGCGGCGCGGGTCCGTATCTTCCTCGGCGCGGCATTTATCCCGCTCTCTCTGGGCTCTTCTTACACGGCTTCTTTAAGGAGTTTGTCTGTCCCTCTCCACTAAAGAAGAAGGCTCACGTTGGCGTGGACCTTATTCTCGGTCCAAAAGAGGGACAAGGTAAGTCCCTCCGTCGACGCTCTTGGGAGCGGAAAGGTCCCTCTCCCGGCCGCTGACCGTCGGCTTCGGGTCGACGCTCGGCTTCGCCACTGGCCTCACGGTGTCCCCTCACAGGTCAGTTGACCAAGACTCCCACCGATGAAGTCGAGATTTTTTCACCCATTGACGGTCTGTCGCCTTTAGCAGCCGAGATTCCCTCTCCGTTCCCCGGGAGGAGTTGAGATCCTGTGGCTCACCTGTGCCTCGGTTCCGACCCCTCGGATGCACCATCCGGCCGGAGGGAGTGCCGGTTCCGCCGACACCTCCCGCACCGACCTGGAAATTCGGACTCTGGTCTCGTCTGACCTCTTGCGGTCCAGCCGATCCCACCGTCATGGCGCGGTCTCGGCACAGCAGTAGCGGGCGTCGCCGCTGCCTCGTCCTCCTCCTCGGATGAGGGAGGCTTCGCGAAATTACGCCGACGGTACGAGGACCTTATGTTGCAACAGCTCCTCCTGGCCGGGAGTAGCCCCACCGTCGCCTTCCCCGGCCATTACGTGGCTGTCACCGGAGCGGCCGACACAACCCCTCGACTTATCCAAGGAGCCTATACCCAGGCCGGTTGTTCGGCCAAACCAGCTGCTCCACCGATTCCGTGGAACCTCCGCCTCCAGCCACCACTGGGGCTCCGACCAAGGATTCTCGGCTCACAAAGGTCTACCCCATCGGCTGTCAGTTACCCTCACTCCCGACCGACCTCGGCAGGTGAAGGGTGGCTCAGGCCAGAGGCAGCTCTTCGAGGACTCTTCTGAGTCCGAAGATGATTCCTCCTTTTCTCAAGCGACTGGACTTGGAGTCTTCAGGAGGTCAGTCAATGGACGATAGCCCGTCGTCCTTCCTAGGACTACTGGCTCATCTCGGAGTCCACCGGATGGAGCTCGAACCCGCTTCCAAGCGGGCCAGGTATCCTCACGGAGATTCTGGACCGAGGATTCTCCGACGGAGGCCTTTCCGGTGGCGAGCCATAGTGGGTCCGGCACTGGAGCTTTGGCAGCGCCCTGCTTCCTGCCCTGCGCCTTCGCCAGGATGGCCAGGAAATGTACGGTCCCTACTGGTTCCTTGTCCGGTTTTGAACACCCCTCTGCTGAGGGTTGGTTACCGACAAGCGTTTTCGGAGGCCGCAACGCCAGGGATGTGGACAAACCTCCTGACAAGGAGTCCAAGAAATTGGACTATGTCGGCGAAAAGCTACGCTAAGGCCCTCTCGCTTTCGCCAGGCCAGTTCGGGCCGCCCCTCATGGCACATTTTTCTCATGCCCTGTTGGGCTCCCTGATGAGGTCATCCTCATCTTCCCGCCGATCTGCAGACTACGGTTAAGCAGGTGCAGGACCAGGGCAGGGCAGTGGCCAAACAGCAGCTCCAGACTGCTTTGGATATAGGGACTCATGTGCCAGATCGGTGGCGCGCGAGTGGCTATGGTCGAGGCTTGGCTGAGGATATCCACCTTTACTCGGATACCCAGCACAAGTTGGCGGATGTCCCTTTGGGGACTGACCTCTTCGCCCTGGGGTGGAGGTCACCTGCAGAGGATCGAGAAGTCCAATGCTACCTTGGACTCTGTCTCTTCCGCTCAGAAGGACAAGGCCGCAAACCACAGCCTAAGCCCTTTCGGTCTTCTGTGCCCCAGGCCCGCCCAGTAACGCCAGGGCCAGCAGGCTCGGCCTGGCATCCCAAACCCAGCCGCCGGCTTCCTCTAACAGGAGGCAGGGAGGAAAAGGCCCAGGAGGTCCCTCGGCCGGTCCCTCCTCCAAGCCTGCCCAGTGACGGGCTGAGGGGTGTCGCCCCCATTCCCATCACCTTATCCCTGGGTCCCCCCGTGGGGGGACGGCTCCGGCACTTCCGTTCCGCCTGGTCCGCTGTTTCCACGGACAGATGGGTCTTGGAGGTGGTGGGAAGAGGCCTGCCTCTGGAATTCGAGCAGGCACCACCCTTCAGAGCCGTCGCCCCTCGGGGGGCTTCGGGATCCCCAGCCTCACTGGTGGCTCGTCGAGCCGACATCGCTCTCCTCCTCCAGAAGGAGGTGATAAGAGAGGTGGTGGACCCTCCTTCAGACCCAGGGTTTGTGTCCAGGTACTTCCTGGTTCCGGCGGGCGGGGGCTGGCGCCCATTCTCGACCTACACGACCTAAACAAGTTCCTAAGGTCTCGAACCTTCAGGATGGTCACTCTGGCTCAGATAATACCATCCTTGGAACGCGGCGTGTGGTTCTGCTCTCTGGACTTGCAGGACGCGTTTTTTCACGTCCCTATCCGTCCGTCTCACCAGAGATTCCTTCGCTTCCGAGCGGAAGGATCTCTCTTCGAGTTCCAAGCCATGCCCTTCGGCTTGTCTCCAGCTCCCAGGGTCTTCACCAAATGCATGGCAGTGGTGACAGCATCTCCTGCGCGCCGAGGGTCCGGTGTACCTTACCTGGACGACTGGTTGATAGCAGCTCCCTCCAGGAAGGAGGCAGAGTGGTCCAAGATCTGGCCTCCAGGTCTGCTCTCAACTGGGCCTCCTTATCAACGAGTCCAAGTCGGAACTCGAGCCGAAGCAGGTGATTCTATTTATCGGGGCGCAGCTCGACTCTCTTCGAGCCAGAGCGCGGCTCCCGGCGGACAGGGCCAAGGTTCTTTCCTCCTTCGCCCGATCATTTCTGGTTGGGCAATTGCGCCCTGCCCGGGACTTCCTGCGCCTCCTGGGTCTCATGGCGGCCTGCACCAGCGTGGTCCGTTGGGCCCGCTGGAACATGCGTCCCCTTCAGTGGGGACTGGCCAGCCAGTGGTCACAACGCCTGCGATCCTTTGACCAGCTTGTGTCGGTGACACAGGGATGTGGAACGCCTCCGTGGTGGACCGTTCCAGATCATTTGCAGGAGGGCATCCCGTTCGTCCGCCCCGAGCCGACGGTCTCTCTATCGACCGATGCCTCTCTGATGGGTTGGGGTGCCCATCTGGGGGAACACCGGGCTCATGGCCTCTGGTCCCCGCGGGAGTCCCGATGCCACATCAACCTGCTGGAGCTCCGAGCGGTCCGCCTAGCTCTCACCGCCTTTGCTCCGTTCCTCCGGGGTCAAGTGGTCCGAGTCCAGACGGACAATACCACGACCATGTACTATCTAAACCGCCAGGGCGGGACGCGCTCCATGCTTCTATGCAAGGAAGCTCTCCGCATTTGGTCACTCGTGCGCAGCCTGGAGGCGGATCTCCTAGCCATTCACGTGGCAGGAGCCTCCAACACCCTGGCCGATGCCCTGAGCCGGATAGGGGCTGCATCCCATGAGTGGTCTCTCCTGCCGGAGGTAGTACAGCATCTGTTCTCCCATTGGGGCACACCTCAGGTGGACCTGTTTGCCTCCAGGGAGAACGCGAAGCTGAGTCTGTTCCATGCCCGCCCCTCAGCAGGGCTCGCTGCAGGGATGCCTCGAGGCAGTGGACCCCGGCCTCTTTACGCCTTTCCCCCATTTCCCTTGATCCACAAGGTGCTTCTCAAGGCGAGGAGGGACAAGGCGCAGGTGATTCTGATAGCCCCAGACTGGCCTCGCCAGTTCTGGTACCCAGATCTCCTCAGTCTCAGCTCCAGGACTCCGCGGCAGCTTCCAGCTCGCCCGGACCTGCTCTCAGTCAATCAGGGGAAGGTGTTCCATCCGGACCTTCAATCCCTGCACCTGACGGCCTGGTTCCTGAGCTGCCAGAGTTCCAGGCCTGGGTCTTTCCGACGAGGTCCTCAATGTAGTTGAGGCGTCCCGTATGAGTCGCACCAGAAAATGCTATGCCTTCAAATGGAAAAGGTTTTCCATTTGGTGTCAGGCAAGGGCTTGGACCCTTCCTCCTGTTCCTTGGCAAGCATCTTGGACTATTTATGGTCCTTTCTAGTCAAGGGCTTGGGTCGACGGCAGGGTGCACTTGGCAACCATCTCTGCTTACCGGGCGCGGGCCGGGAAGCAGTCGGTGGCGCAGGAGAAGGTGGTCTGGCGCTTTTTCAAAGGCCTTGATCACATTTCCCCTCCAGTGCGGGAACCCCCACCTCCGTGGGATCTACTGCTGGTACTGGCAAAGCTCATGGGCAAGCCATTCGAACCTATGCACAGGTGTGCTCTCTCTCACCTGTCATGGAAGACCGCCTTCTTGGTGGCTATCACGTCAGCCAGAAGGATGGGAGAGCTCCAGGCACTTTCCATCGAGTCTCCTTACCTGGTCTTCCACAGGGACAGGTTGTCCTGCGCCCCACCAAATTCCTTCCCAAGGTGGTGTCGGAGTTTCACCTAACCAGGTGTTGACTCTGCCGGTGTTCTACCCCAATCACACCTCGGAGGTCGAATATAGGCTCCATACTCTGGACTCCTAGAAGGGCGCCTCGCTATTATAAGGCGAGCCATCGCTGAAATTGGGAGAGGTTCGCCAGCTGTTTGTCACTCACGCTGAAGCCGCATCTGGCAGACCTGCAGCCAAGCGGACGATAAGCAGGTGGGTAACCTCTGCATAGATCTCTGCTATAAGTTAGCGGGCATGAGTCTCCCAGAGGATAGAGCTCATTCTACCCGCCATACTGCTTGCAAGGTGGCTGCTTCCAGGGACGTCCCTATCCAGGAAATCTGCAGGGCTGCTACCTGGAAGTCAGCAAACACCTTTATTACCCATTACCACATCGACCTTGAGTCACGCCGGATGCTGGTTTGGGGCCTCGGCTCCAGTCTCTTTCCCAAGTAAGTATTGGGGTGTGGTCTTGCCTCCCTCCTCCCGAGAACTGCTAGGAGTCTGCCAATGAGTGTGGATGAACAACATATCCATGTCCTAGAAATACAGGTTACTCACATAACAGGTTCAAGATGGTATATGTTCATCCACCATTCCACCATTATCGGCGTCGCACAACCTGAGCTTCCAGCGGGCCAGATCTGGCGTCATGGGGCGGAGACGAGAGTTATACCACCTGGGTGGGTGGGAGGAGCAAGCTTGAAGACCTTCCGGCAAGATTTAAAGCGGCAAGGATACCTGCCAATGAGTGTGGATGAACAACATATACCATTCCTAGAACTCCTGTTACAGGTGAGTAACCTGTATTTTCCAACTAGAAATAATATGATGCAGAAAGTGTTGACATTATCCCTTTAATGTGGTTTTCTTTTTACAGGTTTTCTCTCTCTCTCTCTCCATGGGATTCAGGAACTCTGCTTCTAGTCATGAAGTTATGGGGCCTGATTCCAGAAGGTGGGCACAGGGCTTGCGCCAAGCCCTGCATCCACCGCAAAGTTTGACGCATCTACATCAAAGCGTTTTGACACGACTCTGTGCCATTTCAGAATGGTTGATGCAGTTGTGACAATTTCCTCACTTTACAGCAGCTTGCGCCAAATGATTGGCGCAAGCCGTGCAGTAAGGGTACCCCCCATAGACACAAAGTTAGACAATTGGGGAGATGATCTAATTTTGCAGTGTCAGGGACTTGCGGCATTGGCTTCTAGAATACCACATTTGATGCAAGTCAGCACTTGCATCGAACAGCTTGCCGCAAGTATCCTGCGGTGATTGCAGCCACTTTTAGAATCATGCCCATGATGTCAGTTTGTGACTCATAAAAAACACTGTTACTTCACCATGCTGAGATGTATTTATTTTTGAAGTTACAATAATTTATTATTGTCTTCGTTAATTAATATATTGTTATACTCTAAACATAATTTATTTAATTCCGTCACCTTCTACTGCTACAATTGAACTATTTAATGAAGATAATTTATATTAGCACTTTTTCACAATAGTCATTTTTGGGGGGTTCTTTTCAAACTGATTATATACATTGATGCTTTCTCCTTTTTTCCTGTGTTTTATATTTTTGTTACTATACTATATGGACAATACATGCTAGTGGGGGTCTGTCTGCGCTCTATGCCTTGAAGAGCCTAACTATAAATATACATATTTTCTGAGCAGACCTTGTTCCCTGAGGAAGGACTGGGAGGTTTGAAGCAGCGGTGTATTTGTCAGTTTTTTCGTGGCACAATAAACACTGCATTGACTTTGAAACTATTTTGGTGGTCTAATATTTGTGCATGGCTGTTCTTTTGGTTTCCTAGAGGCTGAGGGAGGAGGGTAGACATTAGGGTTCAAAAACATCACATTTATTTCTCTCTTTCTTTCTTTCTTTCTTTCTCTATTCAGCCTAATGATGCATTAACAGTAGTTTTATATATATATATATATATATATATATATATGTATATACACGTAAATGCACAAGTTAGCTTTTTTAAAGCAACAAAGTAAGGAAATGCAATGCTAGGTTCTTTTTTTTTTTAACCCTAACTCCCCAACATACCACCCAGTTAACGCCATGAAAATGAATGTCAAAGCACAATCCAGATTTCAAACATCATAAATAAAATTTGTTGAGGGACCATCCTGTCTTACATCATCACTGGGTTGCTGGGTTTGATGATGGTGAGTCCTGGGTTCTTTCATCATTAACAGTTGGGAGGATTCATATTCAGAGAAAGTAATGCTGCATAGTGCCTCCACCCAGAGAAAAGTTATAGTGGGCTATTTAACAGGCTAATACAATCCCCTGGCATGCTGTATCTCCCCAACTTCTGGTTTTCACTTTCCACACTAACCCCAAATCACAGACTGTAATTGTAGCCCGAATGGCACACACAGTAGAATAGCAGTCAATAATGAAAACAGATTTGAACAGGCAAATAGTCTTATTTATAAAGCAACCTTTGCAGTGGAAAGTAGCTTAGCTTCTCTCAGAAACAGAGACGGGCAAAATCGGCAAAATTCACTCAGTGAATTTAGCAAAATTTGTGGAGTTTGGAGCGATCTGTGAAGTGCAAAGTTCCGTCCACAAATCGCTAGGCTGACAATTTCATTCCTGCTTTATTGTAAATGCAAGCACACAGCCAAGAGCGCCCTGTGCTTCCGCAGCAACATATATGTGTGCATCTAAGGATGGATGGAGCCCTGTGCTCTCATAGAAAAAATTAGGATGCAATTATACTATCTCAAAAAGTAAGGAAATTCTTTTCAAAAACGTTATTGCATTTGTAAAGGTTGAAGTGACAAACGTAGGGAAATGTGGTGTTGGGGTTTCCAACCCAAACACCCCACCCCCACCCTGCAGGCAGCAACAAGTATGGGATATGCCTTGGGGTTGTCAACCCTAACATTCACCCCATTCCATGAGTAAATAAGCTGAGATGAGCACAATGTATGAGAATGTAGTAAGTGTTAGGTTGACAGTTTCCAAGCACACCCATGCTTTGTTGCTGCTCGCAGGCGGGTGTGGTGTTATAGTTGAACCCCTACGCCACATTATCTACTTTTGTTGCTTGAACCCTAACTAATGCATTAATGGACTTTTTGCAAAGAATATGCATATTCCTCACAAAACACTGCGTCAATGCAGATGATATGGTTTCTAAACAGTCAAAGTGCACAAAGTAGGGAAAATGAAGCATTAGGTTTTGGAGTCTCAGAAGTCTTTGCAAATTGGTGGTGTGGTGTTCCTTGGGGCTGTCAACTGTTATTTATGTATTTAAAAGTTTAACCAGGAAATACATACTGATCTTAAAACCATTTGTTTCCAGATGTGCCTTGGGGGAGAGGAGAGAAGAAGATACTCAAATAATATAATTACTAAAAATATAGAAGTCAAATGTAATGTTATAGACAATACAAGTGGAATCATAAATATTAGAGGCAATTTAGTAATGAATGCAAGTAGAAGAATATAAAGATACCTTGTATGTGAAGAAGGGGAAAAGCAGTATAACAGCATGAGCAGAGCAAAACTAGAAGGGGGAGTAAGAAGAGGACAAGTAACAAGTGGTGAGGGAGTATAAAAACAAAGGGTCATATACAGTTGCAGGAAGGATAACAATAGTCATAAAGAAGAGACTTTAGGGAGGAAGGAGTAGAGGCAGAATGAATAGAAAGGGGAGGAGAGGACCAAAGTTTAAGAAAATGGTAAGAAAAAGCATATTGACCAACAGTAGATTTTCTAGAAGGAAGATAAAGAGAAAGGGAAGTGGTGCTGTGGAGAGGGTAGGAGGAAGGAGGAGGGGGGGGCAGGAGGGATCTGAGGTAAGAGGGAAGGGAGCCAGACCATAATTTGGATGAAAAAAGAAACACAATGGGAAAGGCATGAGCATCAAGAGGGGAGAGAAAGGGCTAAGTAAAGAGCAGTGGTGAGTACGATGTGAGCAATCTAAAAAGAATAAAAAAGGGGGTCCAGTCTGACAAGGGTGGATTTAGGGGCTCTACTGTAGACTAAGTCGCCCTAGTCAAAGATTGGAAGGATCATTTTAAATGCAATTTCTTGGCGGGGAGGGTGCGGAATACTTGCTTTATTCCTGTACAAAGCACCTAGCTAAGGGTGAATTGTATCAATATGCACTGAGAAATCAAGATGCCGGTCAAGGCAGACCCTGAGATACTTGAGGAAGTATCTTCAATCTTAGCACTGTCAAGGATATTAAATAGAGGAGGAGTAGTATGTTTGGCAAGCCTCTGACAGGTTCCAAAAGTAATTGAGATCAGTTTTTTGACATTTAGGGGCAATTGGTTAGACTTGAACCAGTGCTGCATGTTGTCAAAATCTGACTGTAGCCAGGAGGTATGGTGATGGGGAGAGGAACAAGCTACAGAACAAAACAGTGTCATCAGCATACATATGAATGGACACAGGTGAACAGACAGAGGGTAGGTCATTAAGAAAGATAGAAAAGAGAATAGGACCCAGGACAGACCCTTTGGGGGACATCTAAGCTAATGGAGAGTTAAAATGAAATGTATTTTCCTATCTGGATGGCTTGGGGTTTGCCTTCAGTGCAAGAACAAAACCAACTTACAGAAGGCTCAGAGAGGCCCACAGCTTTAAGTTTGTTCAGAAGGAGGTGATGTGTACCACAATGTCAAAAGCGTTAGTGAAATCAACAAAGATGGGAGAACTAATCTGACCTTGATCTATACCTGTAAGTATGGAGTCAGTGAGCCAAAGGAGGGAGGTGGAAGTGGAGTGGGATTTCCTAAAACCTGACTGGAATGGAGTGAAAAAGGAGTTATCAAGAAAGGAAGTGAGCAGAGATAGAACAGTGTATTCCTGTAGCTTAGCCGAGGTAGGAAGGAAAGATATTGGGCAGAAGTTACCAGGAGAAAGGGGGCTCACCACCTTTGTGAATAGGTCTGACAATACCTTGTTTCTAAACATCAGGAATAGTAGCAGAGGAGAAGGATAACTTTAGATGTAAAGTAATGGGCAGAGCAGTGGCAGGTGCTGAGAGAAGCAGAAGTTTAGGGTCAAGGCTATCAGGACCACCTCCATTTAATGGATTACGGGCAAGTAGAGCCATTAGAGAAATGGGTGGGGGGGGGTAATAGGAGAAAAAGAAAATGAGAGGAGTGGAAGGTGGAGAGAGGGAAAGAAGGGGTGATGGAGGAAGGGATGAGAGAAAGGGTACAAGGAGTAAAGTAGGAGTTAAAAGACTGAGCAACAGCAAAAGGGTCAGAGATAAGGCAGTCACAAATCTTAGAGTGGTAGAAGGAGACTGGGTCTGAGGAGAGAAAAGGGGAATGGATAATCTTCCAGAACTTGAACCCCTTCCCCCGCCTATAACCTACTGCCCGAGCACAAGGTACAGGTTCAAGCCCATGCCTCATAGCCATATACAGGTGGATGTCAAGAAGTATGGGTCACCACATGTGGCCAACAGAATCAATCATAACATTCTCCTTGCAGGGCCCAGTGTGAAGCAAGAGATCATGTATAACTTTGGTCATGGGCGGTAGTGGGCATTAGGATTGACAACCCCAAGGAACACCACACTTCTGATTCACCAAGATTCCCGAGACACCAAATCCTAATTTTTTCCATTTCCCTACTTTATGCACTTTCACTTTTTGGGGAACCCAGATATCTGCATTAACTCAGTTGTTTGCAGTGAATTTCCCTTCTTTTTGTGATAGTAGAATTGTATGTAGAACATTGTAGGACAAATAGGGTTGCCAGATCACCAAATACAACCTGGAAAATCATACTTGCCACTTCTTTGTATGTTAAGCTCACCATTCTGATGGGTGGCAGCCTTTGTGAGAGCAGTGCATGCACATGAGCTGAAACCAGGTGGGAGAGCAGATGTAGCATGGGTGGGATTGCAGATGTAGCATGGGTGGGAGCACAACTTTCCTTTTTTTTGTATTGCTGAAGAGGAGCACCACTGCAAACTGCACATCCACAGGAGTTGAGGCTGGGTGGGAATGTGTGTCTGGCAAGCATGGAAGCTTTTTTCCTTTCCATAAACTTCTGAAGGGGCACAATGCATGTCTCCAGGAGGGCATCAGATCACCAAATGAGTATGTGAGGCAGGAGGTAGCCCAACTGTCGTATCAATGCAGATCAGCCCCACAACAAAGCAGGTAAGCCGAGACCACTTACACTTAGCCAGGAAAGGTCACATCTGTCTGGTCGATAGTTGCCAGATGAACACATGGGGACTACCTGGAAGTGAGCTTAAACAGGCAGCAGTCCACCACATTGCCAGAGACACAGGAAGCGAGCACACACTGTTCCATATTCCTGCAGGAGTCATTTGCTTCACATCATATTTCTGCACCAAAGTTCTTTTAAGTACCTACATTCACAGAAGAAGAGCTTCCTCATTGAAATGAATAGTCCCTTTCTGAACTGAATTAAAGTACCTTTCTCTACTGTGAGGGACAGGTAACTACATGGGGAATGAGAGTCTGAGCCACTGGGGGGTGCTGGTGTGGTGGGCTACAGCTGGTGTGAATCTAATTAGACTGTATAGTATTTGTGGGTGAAATTAGAGGAAATTTTAAAACCCTAAGTTTGAAAAAAGTGTTAAAAAACATAACCGGACCTGACTAAAGGACTTTATAGTGAGGCAGTCAGTCCATGAGTGGAGAGTGAGGGAGACAGAGTTGCATCCTGCCCTTTTGATTGCTAGATAAAAATAAAATGGTAAAATTACATAGAAATTTAAAACAAAGTTGAAACTCTAGAGAGAGAGGACTGTCAGTGTGGTGTGGGGGAGAGAGGGAGGCAGCCATCATTCAGTTGACTACATCATCATCTGTCCAGTCCAGTGTTCTTCTAGAGCGAGGTCCTTGCCTGTCCTCCTGTGTAGTGTGTTATCTTGTTAGCATTAAAATGTAAACATTTGGTAAATGTAGAGATGGAAGAAGTCCATATAGTTGAGAGAGAAAGAGAGAGAGAGAGAGACACACAGCCACTGTGTATGTGTGTGGGCTGCAGGAGGACTAGAGGGTCTGCCTGTGTGCAGTGAAGTCTGTCCAGATGTCAAAGTCGAGCAGCCATATAAACAGCGGCCACATAAAAAATATTTAGGCCACCAAATTTTGTTGTAGGCTGGGCACCATACCACAGAATGATTTGTCTCATCCTCATGCTGAAGTTACTGATGTACATGGCCCTCTGGGACCTACGGCTATAGTTGCACTTACCAATGGCCTGGAGGGCCTTGTGTCAAGGGAAGAGTCTGTCTGGCTGAAGAAGCACTGGGCTTTCCAGGCCCTGTGCTTCCATCCAGCTACAGATTCAGACATGCAGCAAGATTCGGACATGCAGCACCATCCAGCACCTGTGCCAAGGGAATAGTCCATCTGGCTGTGGAAATGCAGCTATGGATACAAAGAATTTATGAGGCTTCCTGGTGGACTGAAGAGTGGGGCCCTTGGATGTCTACAGAAGTAGACATGCAGAACTAAGAGTCCTTCTAGCTGTAGAAGCACAGAGCCCTGCATTGGTGCAGGAGTGCAGGATCCTCTGGACACAATGCCAAGAGAAGATTTATTTTCACTATATGGGCACTTGTTGCCCATGTGGCTGACACTTCACCATCCCTCCTCAGGTACCAGATGCATGGTACCAGCATCCCTCCAGCCTTGGCCTAGCCAGCTGGCTCACTCAGTTTGCCCACGAATAGCTCATCAGCATGGGATCACAATGCACTACCTTCTCAGATAAAGACTGGCTTTGCACACAATGTTTATAGCTTTTCTTTGGCATTTTGTCCCACCCACCCCATCATGAGCTTGGTCACTCTCAGCTCACAGCACAAAAATCACAACCCTCACTAAGCTGGAGACCTAAGGTTTTCATGGTGCCCGGAAAATGTATTTCAGGGTAATTTTTTGTCCTACAAACCCCAGACTCTAGCCAAACAGGTCCTGTTTACCTACTGTAGGTTCAGGCATTTGTTTTTCAAAAAAGATAACATTTTTTTATCTGTTTATAATAAAACGGTTTGACCAATGGAAAAAACAAGATGACTTGGAACCAGAATTTTCTTTCACGTGAACATAAAAAAAATTCTCACAAAATAAAAGTGAACATAAATTCTTTGTTTGCACCAGACATTTCTCCTGAAACCACTGAGCATGCTCAAAAGCCACATTTTGAAATGTATAACATGAGAACAGATTAGTATTTTTTCACACAAACTTCGAAAGGCACACTCTTTGGCTGAGCCCCTACTACCCTGAAAATTTGGGAACAAATTTCCAAACCATTTTTGCTCCATAGGTGAACAAAAAAAAACAGCAACAAAGTGCATTCTTACATGCTTTTTAAATTTACAGCTCTCAGAATCCAGATGAGTGTCTGTCCCAAAACATTCCTTAAGAACTTAGTCCCTATAACAAGCATGTAAAATTTCATACAATTTTGTCAAATGGTGCTTAAGTTTTCAAGGTGCAAAAACTGGTATTTAACATTAAAGTGCATATAGAATACAATTGGAAACTGTTTTTGGTGTAGATGCGAACACAGTAACAGCCAAAAGGGTGTTTTTTTAAATATTTTTCCACTCCCTGCATCTCATAATCTGGAAAAGTGACCATCAGGTTAATCTGACAAGACATCCCTGCCAGAAATCAATGCTTATACGGTTACTTGTTGCCTACGTGATCAACACTGCACCGTCCCTGCCCAGGCTGAGGCGTTAACTAGCACAAGATCCCAACAGACTACGCAATGGAGCCAGACCTCTGGGCCTGCACATATCATTTCCTTATAACATTTTCTTTTGACATTTTGACCCCACGTGATGGACTTGCTTGCTAGAGTGTGTTAAATCCTGCACGAAAGGTGATTTTCCATAGTGACCGCAAAATCACTTTTCTACCTGTATTTGAAAATTCTGACACACTTGTTCATGAGGTATGGTCATGTAAACAGATATTCAGAATTTGGAACAAAGATATTGTAAACAACCAAGTTATGAGTAAAAGTATCTGAGACACCAAAATCACATTTTAATGTCTCCAGCTCAATGATCACACTGTGGGGTTTAAAATATGGGTTGATTTTGACCCACTGGTGTAAAAAACTGTGGGTCTAAAAAGGAACCTACTGGGTCAAAACATAATAAGTGGCAGATTTTGAACAGTTCACATTCTGCTACTTTAAATATTGTTACAGAGTAGGTGCATCAGTTTGGACCCACTGGCAAAGGAAAGAGGGGTCAGTTCTGGGCAGGATGCAACTTTTGCCCTTTTGGTGCATGGTTAGCGCTGTCCCTGCTCCAGCTGGTATTCACTAAATTTTCTACACTGTAATTCTGTTTTTGCATACACATGGAAAATTCTACTGTTTCAGTTAATTTGTGACATAAAAAGTTTGTTTTTCCTTGCACATGGAAAATTCGACTCCCAATTAATTTGCAACATGAAAATTTTGTTTTTCTGTGTGCATAGAAAAGTCTACTGTCTCATTTAATTTACAATGTGACAATTCCATTTTCTATGTGCGTGGACAATGTCACTTAAATGTGTGAAAATTTGAATTATAGTTTTACAGATTTTAGTGTTGCACTTTAGTGTTGCACTTAAATATGCAATATTAAAATTCATGAATCTGCCATTTCATTAAACTGACAGCCAAAGTGAAAAAAAATGTATTTTTGGCTCACTTTTCGACAAACACCAGAATGTACGAAAATTGACCATTTCAATCAACTGACAGGCGAAGTTCAAAAAAACATAAAAATCTTGCTTAACAGATCATGTTTTGCAAGATTCATGTTGGTTGTTTTCAAATAACTCACTTTTATGTATTTGCAAAACATTTTTCATTCAGAAAAAAACAGGATGGTGGCCATCACAACATGAACATTTTTCTTCATGACATGAAAGTGAAACAGCCCGCAAAAGGGACATTTGTGTCATATCAGAGGGTTAACCTGAAACCCTACTGAACATTGCCCAAGGCGGGATCGCAGGGGTGGGGGTGTAGCCATTTGTTTTGGATCTGACCTGAACTTCTCTGTACGTACGGTAGGCTCTACCAGGTCATTTGAATGTGTCGCAGTGTATGGATGTCCAGGTGCAGGCTGCAGAATTCTCCTTGTTTATTGCCCTCCAGGGTTGGGGGAAGGGATTTCTGCAGGAGGTGGTGGACTTCATCATTGACAAGGTTGTTGGAGTTGCCCAGATGGATTATTCTGGGGGACTTCAATGTCTGGATTGATGATGAATCCTTGCAATTGGGTTCTGTCCACCAGCTGATGACGTCGCTGTGCCTAGCACAGGCAGTTGCCTCTGCAACACACCATCACAACCACACCTTGGACCTGGTATTCTCATTGGATCTCGAGGTCACTGACCTCAAGATTGATCGGGTTGTTTGGTCTCTTCATTTTACACTGAAGTTCTCATTCAGGGCTCACCCTGATAGTCCCACCCCTATTGAGATGATCCGCTACCACCCTTTAAGGGGATTGTCCCCCGAGGGACTGATGGTGGTGCTTAATTTTTCCGGTGTCAGTGCTGTTATTGTGGTAGGCTTGGGTGAGTCGGTGGCAGCCTACAATAGGGCTGTCACCGAGGTGCTCTATGCCATTGCATCAGTTCGTATATGACCCAGGTCTTCTCACCCGAGACCCTAGTGGTTTGACGGGGCTCTCAGGGTGATGAAGGTCCTGGGTCGGAGGTTCTAGCATTGCTGGCAGAGGACCTGGCTAGAGGAGAATAGACTGGCTTTGAGAAATCACTACGGTGACTATCAAAGGGCAATCAACCATAAGAAGACAGTGTTCCTGTCCAGGGATATTGCAGCAGGGAGGGACAGACCAGCTCAGCTCTTTCAGACTGTGGACAGGCTTTTCCAACCTGTCTGTTTATGGCCAAAAAAAGCTTTTTCAGCAATTTTATGTGAAGAGTTTGTTCTGTTCTTCTCTTACAGGGTATCCTCCATTTGGTCCGGGATCTCTCCAGCGGGTCTGGACATGACCCACAAGGTGGGGTCTGGATGGAGCAGGGGCACTCCTATTGCCTGGGCAGAGTTTCAGCCTGTGGGGGTGGCTGAGGTCTCTGAGGTGATTTAGAAGCTGCAGCCCACTTGTGAACTGGACCCTGGCCCGAAGTGTCTCCTAGTAGGATGTGTTGAGATGATTGGGCTGGTGTTCACTGGGGTAGTCCAGTGTTCACTTTCAGAGGGGGTCTTCCCTGACACCTTGAAGGAGGTGAAAAACATCCCTCGACCCCGACATCCCAGCAAATTATAGACCAATCTCCAACCTCCCATTTTTAGGGAAGGTTGTTGAGAAGATAGTGGCACTGCAGCTCGAGGAACACCTGGAGGCCTGTGACATCTACGAGCAATTCCAGTCTGGGTTTAGGGTGAGGCACAGCACAGAGATGGCACTGGTCCATGTCCATAATAATCTGCTCATGGGAAGGGTTCCATGTCACTACAGCACATATTATAGAGCGACTGCAATTTGAGCGAACATTACAGAGTGACTGCATATACGGTAAACGCGCATCTCTGTGAATGCTCAAAGTGGCGATTACAGCATCAGCACATTATTTTTTTTTTGTGAATTTCAATTAATTCAGACATGTATGTGGATATTGTATGCAACTCCACGTAGATACTCAAGGCGAGGACGTGAGGAGTACTCACCCACAACCTGCACCATACTCTCTGTGAGGTTGCGGTGCCTCCTATGGCTTGACCCGTCAGCCACACGAGAAACAACCTGCTCCATCTTCACTACAGACATCCTCTCCTCTTCATGAATGCAGTCTAGAAACCTCCAGATGTCTGAGTTGCAAGCCCCCAGGTAGGTATTGAACACATGATGCCATCCTTCTACGGCGTTATTCGTTCATGCATGGCCCAGAATCTCACCAACAGGCCTGACCATGTATCCAAAACCACTGTACTTGTGGACTGTCTGACAGACCACTCTCCCACGGTCTGTCACTGGCGTTCCTGTCAGCCGCCTGCTCCTTGGTCCAGCCTCATCACCCTTACCAACTTTGCAGCGCTTGATGTACAAGCATTTCTCATTGACATATCTATTATAGACTGGTCCGACATCTACAGTGCAACAAGTGCTGAGGCTGCCCTGGATGTGTTCCTCAGCAGGCTTGGGGAGGTACAAAGGAGGCATGTACCTAAGATAAAAAGAAGGGTCAGGGGGCAACAAACTAGGTGGCTGAGCAAAGATCTTCTCCACAAGCTCAAACTCAGGGACAAACTCTGGAAACATTATAAATCCACCGGGCTGCCCTGTGATCATCAGGCTTACAAACAGCATAGAAATGAATGTAAGAAACATATCAGGTTTGCGAAGAGCAGATACTGCCAAGACCTTTTAACCAGCTCTGCTAATGATCCTCGAAGATTTTGGAATCGTATATAAACCTTCCTCGAACCCTCAATCCTTCACCCCTCGGACATGCTACTACAAGGGTCCACTGCAATGACTCCCTCACCATTGCCAATGCCTTAAACCAGCAATTCTAGGACCTATCTGCTATCACGTCCTCTTTAAAATCTCTGCCTGATAACTCTCAGCCATACTCCAACATGATAAGCCCCAATCCACAACTTGCCTCTAAACGATTGTTTTACTTTAGAAGGGTTACTGGAAATCAAGTCTGCAAACTACTGTCAGGGATATCTGAGAACACTAGCCCGGGCTCTGACACCCTGGAACCTCGACTCCTGAAAAATAGCTGCCCACCTCATATCCCACCCACTTGCCAGGATTTCCTTTACTTTATCTCTACAGGTACTGTCCCCGAAATTTGGAAGGCTGCCAGAATCATGCCAGTTTTCAAAAAAGGGTGCAAAAATGACCTGTCAAACTATAGACCCATTGCCATACTCTCAGTACTGAGTAAAATACTCAAAAAGATAATAGCCACCCAGGTCACTGATTTTATTGACTTCACTAATGCACTCTGTGAAGTGCAGCATGGCTTCAGGAAGCACCACAGTACTACAACTGCTCTGACTAAATTCACATCGGACGTTCTCTCAAATATGGACAAAGGGCAGCTAACAGGTGCTGTGTTCATCGACCTTACAAAGGCCTTTGACCTTGTTGATCATCCACTACTGCTTGCTACACTCAAAACCCATGCTTCTCACCCCAGTAACGCCCTGGTTCAGTAGCTACCTCACCAACAGGTCTCAAGCTGTAAAGCTTAACTCAGCCATCTCTGACAGTACCACGATCAATATTGGCGTACCACAGGGCTCTATTCTCGGCCCACTCCTCTTCTCATTATTTATCAACAACCTGCCCAAGGTAATAACGTCAGGCAACTCACTACTCTATGCTGATGATCTTGTTATATATGCTTACTCTGACAACATCTCTCACCTGAATTCCACACTGTGATCAGCCTTCCACCTTACACAGCACTGGCTTGAAGCTCATCGCCTTATACTCAATGCTAGCAAAACCAAGGCCATGCTCTTTGGATCAAATCATAAGCTTAGAGCCTGCACATCTCCACTGACAATTCCTGATATCAATGGATCCACCCTTGAGATTGTAAGTTCTTTCCGCTATCTTGGGATACAGCTTGACCAAAATCTTGATCACAAGCAGCATATCCAGGAGTTGTGTAAGAATGTCAACTGTAAGCTGGATTGCTGCCTACAGGAGAAATTTATGCTCACACCCACCGCCAAACTTGCTGTTGCCAGGGTATCCTATTACCCACTCTGTCTTATTGTGCACCTATCCTCACCATGGCAAATAAAACCGTTCTACAGAAATGGGACACCACCTACAATAATGTCTGTAGATATGCAGCTAAAGCATCACGTCTGACGCACGATTGCCAACTTTACAAAGGGTTAGGTTGGCTATCCCCTTCCTCCACAAGGCTATACTACCTTTGCAGCCTATCAGACTCCATAATCAGAGTGTCGAAACCTGCCACATTGTCTGAACTACTCCAACCTGTAATACCATTGCATGACCTGAGGTCGTCAGACAAGTCTTTTTTATCAGTTCCCCACTGCCGTACCTCCAAGGGTGCTGGTGCCTTCAGGTGCGCTGCCCCTCTCGCCTGGAACTTACTGCCTATGGATCTGAGAAGTGCTCCATCACACCTAGCCTTCAAGCGGGGACTTCGCTCGTACTTCTACTCTATGGACCATTGCAGTTGTTTTGATCCCACTTAAGCTTTGTAACCTGTCTAAATCAATCCTCCCTTGCCATATACTCAATAGCCTACCTCCCCTTGATTGCTGTGTCACCTGGTTCGTCTGATTGCACTTTAATGAGCTGCCTACAAGACTGCCTGCACTTACAATGTAATGCTTACAAACCTCTCATAGGGACACTCTATTCCAATCATGTTTGCTGCCTAATTGCCTTAACATTGTAATATGTATATTATTCTGACCTTTTATACTGCATATCCAACATTGTTTATTCTCTTCTGACTTTGTGTATAATTATGACATAATCCTTCTTTTGTTTTATCCCTCGTCAGTTTTACTGTGTAGTACTAAACCATAAGATGTATCTATTTGTTAATGGATACTGGTCCCTCTTGCTTTCCCTCTCCCCTCCACTCTCACTCCTCTCCCCCTCAGTCCTACCTGGTCTCAGTTCCATAACCCCTTTTGCGCCTTTTCCGCCAACCTCGTGATCTAGCCACACTTTGTCAGACAGTGCCTCACATGCCCAGCCGAGTTCCAGTTCCATAGCCCCGGTCCTTTTCAGCGCCTTTTCCCACAAAAGCCGTAACTAGCCGCATTTTGCCGCATGAGTCCCTGAGCCCAGTCGAGTTTTAGTTCCACAGCCCCGGGTCTTCTTAGTGCCTTTCCCACTAAAGCCTGAATCGCACTGCCTCCTTGCTGACGTGCCTTCAGCCCAGCCTCTGATCCAGCTCCATTGCTATTGGATCCCTTGTGCCTTCCCACCAAATGCTGCACCTTGAAATTGTGTTCCTCAGCTCCTCCTTGCCTCTACACTCTGGTTTCATCCTCTTGCTTTTCTGCAACACTCTTCCCTACCTGACGTTATCTAGCCGTGATTTTGCTGTATGCGCTCTGTGCCCAGCCGAGTTCTAGCCCAGCAGGCCCCGGTCCCTTAGCCTTTTCCCCGCAAAGTCGTAACTAGCCGCATTTCACCGCATGAGTCCCTGAGCCCAGCCGGTTTTAGTTCCACAGCCCCGGTCTTCTTAGTGTCTTTTTCCCCCAAGGCGAACTACCGCCTCCTGCCATACGTGGCTTTCAGCCTAACTGCCTCTCCTGATCCGGCTCCGTTGCTATTGGATCCCTTTGTGCCTTCCCACTAAATGCTGCACTTTGAAACTGTGTCCCTCAGCTCCTCCTTGCCCCTCACCCTCTGGTTTCATCCTCTTGCTTTTCTGCAACACTCTTCCCCCCTACTTGCCGTTCATCCCCCCGCCTGCCGTCCCTTGGTTCCGCGAGCCCGGCTGTGTATCCCTGCCCAGCACTGCAAGGCCATTAGCTGCTATCTTCCATCCTTTTGATCATTGCCCTCCACCTCTCGTCAGTTTCACACCCTCTCTTGTCGTCCTAAATTCCCCCTTACCTTCCCTTTCCTCTCTCTCTCCCCCTAAATGTGATCTCCCACCAGCACCCTCTGCCTATTGAAACCGTATGCTTGCCTTTGAAAATCGTATGTCTGTACTTGTACCTTTGCCTGTATTATGTTAACTAAACTGACCTATTTTGTACTGTAATTGTGTCTCCCGGGTCGTGCCTGAAAATAGTCACCTGTTGGCTAGTGCACCTACCCGGTTAACAAAAACTAAATAAATAAATAAAATCACAGCCTCATAACAGTTCCACATCGCTATATTAAACATAGGGCACCTCCTCCTGGATCGACTGATTAGTCTGCCGATCCACGTCTCCTCAAAGTACTCCAGCAATGGGGTCAGGCTCTCCTCATGATCCTTGTAGAACTGACGTGCACGAATCTCTTCAGATACCTCAATCACATCTGCACAGGTACAAACGCTAGTGCCAGGAGCATTCTTATGTGTAATGAATAATCTGTATCTCCCACCATAAAGTGCAGCCACCTCTGGATACTGTTGAACATGGCGCCACACACACTGTGAAAAATGGAAATAGCACCCCTTTATAATAGTGCTCGGGGAACACAGTAGACACAGCACGAATGGCGGCGCCCTCAGAATTAATCATCACAGACACCAGGCCCATTTCGGCACGCTAACTCTTCAGGTGTGACAAAACCTGCTCATAGTTACCTGAGTGCCAGCAGGTCCTTAAGACGTATACTGCCAGAACTGCACAGTCCCCCCCCCCCAGTCCATGGATAGTGTAGAGTTGGGAAAACATAAGAGGACAAGCACAGAATGTGCTGTCCATAAACCACTCACTGCTGTTTGCAAGGAAACTCGGGGCTCTGTCAGAGGCGAACATCAGAATCCTTGCAGCCCCAGCCCCATTGTCCCACAACAGAAAACGCTCACCTCGGGTCGTTCTGATATATCCATATGGCAACACAAGCTCACCTGCTGTACCAGCTGAGATGAGACACATTCGCTCAGACTGCTGGATGAGCTGTACAGTCAGACGCAGCAAACGGATGTCAGGCAGTGTCCCTGCTACTGCCTCTAGAGCCCCAGCGGTGCTTTCAACCACTACTTGCACTGTACTCCCAGTAGACATCCTGGCCCTCTCCCTCAGATCAGTCAGTACATGCTATGCTTCCACATCAGCAGCGTCAGGAGCATAGTTATGCTGTTGGCCCTTGTACACCATGGCATCAGCAACTGTGCGGAGACATGCGGGACACCGGTAATGGTGATATTCACCACATCTCCAATACACCTTCTGCCGCACCTCCTTGTCTCTCCAGAATATGAATCCACAATACACCAGCGGGGCATTCCCCTCTGACTCTGGATAAACTCAACCGACATCATCAACACTTCCTAATTCGGCCATACTTGAGCTGCACCTATAAGCACAAAACCCCACCCATCACTTTCCATGTCATGAAGGGGGACTGTGCCCCCCTGCACCTCCCACAAGGGGCTGTGCCCCCTGAAACCCTCCCTCCATCTCTAGGATTATAACACCACATCACACCTGGATTGTGGGGGTAGGTTATGGACATTGTAGATAAGCCCATTTCAGTTACTGCTGTGTACCATCTTCCTTCCTTCCTGTTCGACCGATTGCTGCATGCACTGTATTCTGCCCCCTTTCTCTTGTGCTCTGGTCGACCAGTCAACCACATTGCACTATTGCTGATATATGCATGTACTCTCTTGTGCAGTTTGCATGGTATACCCTTTCGCCGTAATTGTATTGGCACTATAAAAGTCGCCCAAATGGTCTCACTATAATTCCTGCACTATATTGACGTGTTGCCCATGGCAAGAAATTGATGAGAGTGGTCAATTCTCATTCTTCTCTATCCGTTATCAGCATTTGATACTGTGGATCACATCATGTTGGTGGATCACCTTAGAGAGTGGTGCGGACTCACCAGCGTTGTCGTCAACTGGTTTGAGACCATTCTGTCTGGTAGGAGGCAGAGGGTGGTGATGGTGAATTTCTCCTTCCCCCCACCTCTGAACTGTGGAGTTCCTGAGACCTCGATCCTATCGCTGATGCTGTTCTCGGTATATATGCTGCCTTTGGGGAGGATCATCAGACAGTACAGTTTGAGCTTTCACTGCTGTGCAGATGATACTCAACTGTACAGTACGTGTCTTTTGTACCTGGGTTGAGCGGTGCTGTTGAAGTGCTGAATAATTGCCTCACCAAGATCCAGAATTAGATGAGCTCTTAACTGGCTGAAACTTAACCCGGACAAGATGGAGGTTCTAGTGATTGAGTCTGGACGCCGATGGATTGGGGATACCTCCAGGATGACAATAGGCTTAGTCCTGGGGTCAACACCATATAGGGTGAGAAATCTGGGTGTGATCCTCGATGACAGCCTGACATTTGAGGCTCAGGTGTCAGCTGTCATTAAAAATAACTTCTACCATCTGAGGAACATTGCCCGGATTAAATCCCTAATTCCGCCTGAGAACATACTGTCACTGGCACATGCCTTTGTAACATCAAGACTTGACTACTGTAATACTCTGTACCTTGGGGTCAGTGGGGGGAACCTCCGCTGGCTACAGCTAGTGCAGAATGCAGCAGCCAGGCTGCTGACAGGATTACCTAGTTTCTGTCATGTGACCACAGTTCTGCGGGGTCTGCACTGGCTGCTAGTCTGGTGGTGGGTTCTTTTTAACAAGGGCTTGCTCACCTATAAGGCCATATGTGAACTGGGCCCTGGCTACCTGTCAGACCACCTTACTCCTGCCATCCCGGCTTGCTCCCTCTGTTCCTCCAACCAGGGCCTCCTGGCGGTTCCGAGGACCGGGCTGAAAACCTTGAATGAGTGTTCATTTGGGATGGCCAGCTTGGTCCTCTGGAAGTTGCTTCCAAGATCTTTGAAGGAGGCCACCACAGCTGAGGAGTTCAGGAGGGGTCTAAGGACCCATCTGTTTGAATTAGCCTATCCTGCTAATGTACTTTAAATTATGTCTGAAGTTTTAATAATTTTATAGTTTGTTCTGTGATTTTATTGTGACCCGGTAAATTGTTCTTTGTACAGCACCTAGAGCCTCCAGGATTGGGCACCTAAAAATAAATTTTACTTACTTACTTCCATGCTCAGAAGTCAAATTTCAAAACCTTATAACTCTGGAATCGGTTAACATATTTTTCTAAAACCTTTTTCTAAAACTTTTGAAAGGTATGCCCTTGGCACACACCCCTTCAGCACTTAAAGTTTTGGAACAAAATTCCATGCCATCAGGGCTGTAGGTGAAAGCATTAAAATAGCCAAAATTTTTACTTTTTGTGTATTTTGTATGTAACCGGATCTTGAAATTTGAATAAGCGCCCATCACAAAACTTCCATTGTCTTGAGAACTTGCCACCCAGACCACGCATGTCAAGTTTTGTGCTATTTTGTCAAACTCCACCAAAGTTAAGGTACAAAGATTGGGGTTTAACATGGAGACCTCTCCTCAACCCTAACTATACTTGTACAGTAATACATGTATAGTAGAGCATGCTTCCATTTCCCCTTTTCAGTAGACAGTTTTAAAATCCACCTTACTATTTATTCATCTATGCTTTTGTAAATTGCTAATGTTATAATGTGAGATTTTTGACTAAAGGTGGGCAAAGTTTGGAAACTTCACATTGTGAAGTACTTCATGAGATTCTCCAACTTTGTTTCACAAGGGAGGGTCTATTTGTATACTATTTACCTGGTGAAATGCCCACTTTCACCTGGGAAAAACTTCATGTAGTGGCTCTTGGCTGGGGAAAGTGCTGGTAGACTGCTACCACAGGTAATTTATGCTGGGTAAAGAAGCACTTCACTGGTAATGAGCAATTCAAAGTGTGTATTGTGGGAAAAAAGTTTCTAAAGTAAAACCTGCCTTTCACCTACTGTGAAAATGTGTCCCACTCCACGTTCACCTCTCAAGTGTTTAAATGCATATCTTCCTAGCCAGCCACCTTCTCACACCCACCTCCTTCCCTCACTTTGCAAATATTTCCATCTTCCTGCCCACCTCCTAGGTGTTTTAAATGCTCATCCCCAAATCAGTCCATTACTACCCACCTCCCACCTCCCCCTCCCACATTCCCAGGACAATTCCATAAGTAAAGCAACAGAACAGTAATAAAGTGCCATCCCCCAGCTGTGCCAAACAAGTAAAAATCTCCCACCTTGTTAAAATCCCAGATTCCCTAGTTCAAAGTGAAACTGCCCACCCTACATCCCCTCTAGCACCCAACTTCCATCTCCTGCAGTACCCACAAAAATGTTTAAGGCTATGCAGCCAGCACTTATAAATTATTAAAAATGAACTTCCTCATAGGAGCTGTTGGCTCTCTTTGGTAAGCAGTTCATCACTAAATGACCGATGATGTCTGCTATAGCAGCACCTGATTGGCTGAATTGTCAGAAAGAAGGTCTTACCATTTCTCTTACCTTCCACTGAAATCATGTGCTCTGTGTCTGCTGTAGCTCCTTTATAGTGTTCCTGCTAATGTTTAACTTCTCTTTGATTTTTGGCTCTGTTTTTATTGTATTTTCCCTCCTCTGGGTGTGAAGAACAGCACAACCTTTTCATCCAAGTAGTGTGTATTAATAACATAAATGAATTAGAAAAAAATGGAAATGTTTCACAGAAAGGACAGTTTAATCTAAAATTTACATTTAAATGTAGGAATAACAAATTGCAGATGGCACCCTTTTCCCTTAAGACCATCCCCTACTTTTCATCAGTAATAGCTATTTAGATCAGCCTCCCCCTTATGTGTCCATCATGACCAGTCTTAATCTCCTGCAAGGTGCAGTTTTGTGGAAGCGAGTAATGTTTAAATTAAACTGACATGTCTACAATTGTGTATCAGTAAAATCAAAGTAACCATCTGAAAAGCTGAGACATTTGTTACCTTATTGTAAGAAAATACTAAATAAATATTTGTTTAGTCAGCAGGAGTGCAGAGCGCAATGACAGTCTGAGCCAGCAGTCATCAACTGAGAGCCATGAGATGTACCACACAGCAGAGAAACCATCTCGGTGTCTTCAGTATAAGAACTTCAGTGTCCTCCTCTCTGAGGAACAGATGATTCATAAAGGAGAGGGGTTATGTAAATGTGTTGACTGTGACAATAGTTTTACACACCAAAATCTTCTCCTAGCACATCAGCAGATTCAGTTTGAAGAGAGACCATATAAATCTGCTGATTGTGGAAAGAGTTTTACAGAGCAGAGTAATCTGATAACACATCAGATAATTCACAGTGCAGAAACACCATATAAATGTGTTCAGTGTGACAAGACTTTTACATGGTGGGATCAACTAATAACACATCAGCAAATTCACTCTGGAGAGAGGCCTTATAAATGCTCTGACTGTGATAAGAGTTTCACACGGCAGGGTTACCTGATAACACATCAGCGAATTCACTCAGGAGACAGACCATATAAATGTGTTCAGTGTAACAAGAGTTTTAAATGGCAGGGCCAACTGATAAAACATCAGCAAATTCACTCTGGAGAGAGGCCATATAAGTGTATTGACTGTGACGAGAGTTTTACATGGCCGGGTCAACTGATAAAACATCAGCAAATTCATTCTGGAGAAACACCGTATAAATGTGCTGACTGTGACAAGAGTTTTGCACGTCATTGTTACCTAATAACACATCAGCGGATTCACTCCGGAGAGAGACCATATAAATGTGTTCAGTGTAACAAGAGTTTTGAATTGCAGAGCCAGATGATAACACATCAGCAAATCCACTCTGGAGAGAGGCCATATAAGTGTGTTGACTGTGACAAGAGTTTTACATTGCCAGGTCAACTGATAAAACACCAGCAAATTCACTCTGGAGAGAGGCCATATAAATGTGAGGACTGTGACAAGAGATTTGCACAGCAGAGTCAACTGATAACGCATCAGCGATCTCACTCTGGTGAGAGACCATACAAATGTGCTGAATGTGACAAAAGTTTTACACGGCAGAGTAATCTAATAACACATCACAGAATTCACTCTGGAGAGAGACCGTATAAATGTGTTCAGTGTGACAAGAGTTTTACATGGCGGAATCAACTGCTAACTCATCAGCAAGTTCACTTTGGAGGGAAGCCACATAAATGTGCTTACTGTGAAAAGAGTTTCACACGGCGGGGTCAACTGATAACACATCAGCGAATTCACTCTGGTGAAAGACCATATAACTGTACTCATTGTGATAAATGCTTTACATGGCGGGACCAACTAATAACTCATCTGCAAATTCACTCTGTGGAGATGCCATATAGTTGTAGTTACTGTAACAAGAGTTATGCACGGCAGAGCCAACTGCTAGCACATCAGCGAATCCACACTGGAGAGAGACCATATAAATGTGCACAGTGTGATGAGAGTTTTACATGGCATTATCAACTGATAACACATCAGCAGATTCATTCTGGAGGGAGGCCATATAAATGTGAGGACTGCAAGAAGCATTTTGCACGACGTGGTCAACTGACAACACATCAGCGAATTCACTCTGGAGAGAAACCATATAAATGTGCTCAGTGTGACAAGAGTTTTACATGTTGGGATCAGCTGATGACGCATCAGCAGCTTCACTCAGGAGAGAGACAGTACAAATGTTCTGAATGTGACAAAAGTTTTACAAGGCAGAGTAATCTGACATCACATAAGCAAATTCACTCTGGAGAGAAACCATTTAAATGCACTGAATGTGACAAGAGTTTCACACGACAGAGTAATCTGATAATACATCAACGTATTCACTCAGGAGAGAGGCCGTATAAATGTACTCAATGTGACAAGCATTTTATATATCGGAAAGGCTTAATATATCATCAACGAATTCACAATGGAGAAAGACCATATAAATGTGCTGAATGTGACAAAAGTTTTTCAATGCAGACTACTCTGATGACACATCAGCAAATTCACAGTGAAGAGAGAGACAGTAAATGTGTTCAGTGTGACATGAATTTTCCACAGTGGGCTCAACTGATGACACATCTTCAGATTCACTCTGGAGAGAGGCATTTCTCCCAAGAGAGACCATATACATGTACTGACTGTAACAAGAGTTTTACAGACTGGCATAATCTCATACAACATCAACAAATTCACTCTGAACATGCCCTGGCTTAAGAATGGGGCCCATTCTTGTCTTAGATAATACAGATGTGCTCAGTGTTACAAGATTTAACACAGCAGAGACACCTGATAACACATCAGAAGGCCTGTATGCAGCAACAGAAAATAATGTAGCAAGACTGATCCACTGCTGTGTATGCAAGTTTTTTAACAGGCATGTAGCAGAAATACACTGAAACTATAAACCCAGAAGGATCATAGAGAATGAAGAAGTAATGATCATATGAGACCACCACTTGCCAACTGCCAGTCCAGTGCATACCAGAAAATCAGTTTATACAAGGCAAGAAAAACAAACAAACAAAAAAAACTAGCACAGTTAACCCTTGCAGTGCCATGGACCTCTATACACGTCCTGAATTCCTATACATTCAGAATCCACTGACAGCTTAAGGGTTAACAAAAGTGTGCATCCAAAGTAACTACATTTTCTTTTGCATGGAGAAATGTAAGGTCAGTAAATATCCAGATATGCAAATAGAAACAAACAAAAAAAAATACAGAAAATAGTTCCAGTTGTTCTTGGAGCCACAGGACTAAGAATGAGGTCCATTCTTAAGCAGAGACCTGAGAAAACTTAGGGAGTGGTCATGGATATGGTAGATGGGTTTCAGTATGAAAAAATGCAAAGTAATGCACCTGAGGCACAGAAACCCAGTGGCAGAGCACAAAATGGGAGGATTGGTGCTGATGATTTCCAGGCAGGAAAGAGACTTGGGGGGGTAATCCTGTCGAATGACCGAAAGGTGGCCAGACAGTGCAACAAGGCACTTGGGATGGCAAGCAGAATGTTGGGGTGCATATGGAGCAGGGTATTACCAGCAGAAGAGTACTGCGTTCAGTTCTGGAGACCACATCTCCAGAAGGACATATACAGAATGGAGGTGATCCAAAGTAGAGCAACAAAAATGGTGCAGGGTCTGCATCAGAAGCCCTATGAGGAAAGTTTAAGGACCTAAATATGTACACCTTGGAAGAGAGGAGGGGGGGTATGATATAGACCTTTAAGTACATCAATGGGGTAAATAAGGTACAGGATAGAAGTATTTTGCAGAAAAAAGATGCTCAAGGACAAGGGGGTACAATAAGAAACTGGAGGAGGTAGATTCTGGAGAGATATGAGGAAGTGCTTCATCACAGAAAGAGTGGTGGATTCCTGAAACAGTCTTGCAGCAGAGGTAACAGGGGCAAAAACAGTGGTGGAGTTCAGGAATGCTTGGGGTAGGAATTGGGGAAAGGGAGGAGGTAGGTAAATGGGACAGAGATCAAGTAGGATCTGTGTTGTTACTAGGGGCATGGAAAAATGGGCAGACTAGGTGGGCCAAGCGGTCCTTATCTGCTGGCAAATTGTATGTTTCTATGTTTGTCACAGTATTTGAAAACCCTGAATGCTGAAAACTTTACCCTAGGAGAGAGACCATACAAATGTATCAAACGTGACAAGATGCAGTAAATAAACACTACAGAGAGACTGCAGGTTACACACCAGAGGGTTCACTAAATGCATAGGAAAAACAGAGAAGTGTGGGTTTTCTGGTACAGAGTACAAAGTGGTTTCCAATCTAGTCCAATCTAGAGGCAGGATGTGAGGTTTTCATATCAGAGGGCTTGTATATAGAAAGTCACAATCATGTAGTCAGACTAATTAATTGGAAACAACTATACACACATTAAAGCATGCAGATAAAAGGAAAACATTGGAACCATCATTCAAGAAGGATCATAAAGAATGAAGAAGCAATGGTTATATGGGATTACCAGATACTGATTGTCAATCAAGTGAATGCCAGAAACACAGATAATGCAATGCAAGAAAAATATACTTAGCACTGCCAGCAAAAGTGTTCTGTGCCAAGTGACTACAGTGGGTTGCCCATGGAGAGACACAAGGGGCTAGATTCACAAAACTCTATCAAGTCCTGCAGCTGCAGGAAAAAATTGGTGCAAGTGGGTTGCCACCTATGGATCTGCAGTTTTCCCACAGCTGCAGGTATTCACAAAGGTGGAGCTAGAATATGACTTGCTCCCTGATTTACAGCAGCTTGCAGGTGGTGTTGCCAGGGATATCCCCACAGCTATGGAAAACCGGTATGGCACGTGGGCCCAGCCGTAACATTTTGCGCAACTGATGTGGCTGTGAATATGAATCTCTGCAGCTGCTGAGATTTTGGTCCACAACTGGCACTGTGGTGTGGGATCTAGTCCCAGAAGGTTTTGTGGATCCAGCCCAAGATCTCCACAGATCAAGATACGCAAACAGAAATACATCAAAATGTTGACGTCAGCATTGTCCTTGGAGCCACAAGACAGATGAAAAGTTGCAGGCACATTTGAATATCAGTGTGCTACCAATGTCTGTGACACCTTATGAACTGCAGCAGGAAGCCATCAGAGGGATATTGTGCAAATTTAAAGAGCTAGTGTACTGCATAAAAGTATTCATTTTTTAAAAGCAGTCAACTATTATCTTTTACGTCTGAGATATTTTTTATTTCCCCTTTGGTTAATTAGAAGAATTTTTACCTGATATTAATAGGTGTGATCTGTGGGATGGCACTCTGCCTGGGAGCTGACATATCTAGTTCAATTTCCCCCACTACGTCATCATCACTGTGACATCACAGCTACTCCAGAAGAGCCACTCGGTAGCTGCCAGGTCAGTCACCTGTGCTGTTACAGTCAGCAAGACCACAGTGCTGATGATGTAGTGGGGAAATAGAACTAGATATGTCTGCTGCCAGGCAGAGTGCTATTCCACACATCCAGCATAATACTGTCACATAGAAAACTTTCTAATGAGCAAACAGAAAAAGAAACCTACTTCAGAAATAAAAAAAATATACCTTACTAGGACAGGCTGAAGGACTTGAATGTGTACTCCCTTGAGGAGAGGAGGGAGAGAGGTGATATGAAAGAGACATACAAGTACCTTACAGGGAGGAACTGGTAGCAGGAATACACTGTTTTCCAGTGAAAAAGATGTTCCAGGACTAGAGGGCATGGGATGAAGTTGGAGGGAGGGGCAATTCAGAGGAAATGTGAGGAAGAAATTTTTCACAGAAAGGGTGGTGGACAAATGGAATACCCTGCCAGAGGAAGTGGTGGGAGCTGAAACAATCACAGGATTTAAGAATGCATGGGGTAGACATAAGGGAATTCTGGAGGTCAGGGGTAAGGGGCAACAGACTTCTAGAAAAACATAAAGGGAACTTACAGTCTCAAATGGGCAGACTGGGTGGGCCATAGGCCCTTATCTGCCAACAGTGTCTATGTATCTGTGTATCTACTACTACCTAAAATTTGTATCATTTTCTTGTCTGCTGTTTTTGGTTCTACTAGCTGTTTAAAAGAGCACTTTCAGCAAATACTAATCAAAGTACCAAAAAGTACTGAGCAGTGCCAGGGTATGGATACACCATTCTTGTTTAATAAAAGACACCTATACATGCTAAACAATGTACATGCACACGTACATGCATCCAGGAACACACAACTCAAAGAATAAATAAGCATACCCCGCACAGTACACAGACTCTAATCATATAACCAGATCCGTTCCTTCACTAGGGCCTGTCAGTAAAGAAAAAGATCTCATGATCTGTGATTGATGCAGGCTGTTCCGGGCATCCACCATCCTTTCTGTGAAGAAGTATTTCCTCACATCCCCTCTGAGTCTCTCCCCCCCAGGTTCATGTCATGACCCCTTGTCCTTGAGCATCTTTTTCTATGTAAAATGCTACCCGCCTGTACTTTATTAATACCTTTGAGGTATTTGAACGTTTCTATCATGACCCCCCTTCCCACCTTTCCTCTAGAGGGTACATATTTAATTCCTTGAGTCTTTCCTTGTAGGATTATTGATGCAGGCCCTGCACCATTTTGGTTGTCTTCCTCTGTACTGCCTCCACCCAATCTATGTCCTTCCAGAGATGGGGCCTCCAGTACTGGACACAATACTTGAGGTAGGGCCTCACCAATTATTTATATGGTGTATCACTACCTCCCTCTTTCTGCTGGTGATACCCCTCCCTATGCACCTGAGCATCCCGTTAGCTTTCCCCACTGCCTTATCACACTGCTTTTCTACTTTCAGGTAATCAGAAATGATTACTCCAGGTCCTTTTCCTGTTTTGTGGTTGCCAATACCTCCCCACCCAGTTGGTATGTTGCCCCCAGGTTTCTGTGTCCCAGGTGCATGATTTTGCACTTTTTGGCTTTTTCAGATTATCTCTCATCACCCCCGACCCCCCACCGTGTGTCCCTCTGTTGCAGATTTTTGTGTCTTCTGTGAACAGGCATACTTTTCCTTCCAGCCCTTCTGAAATGTCACTAATAAAGACATTGAAGATCACTGAGGCACCCCACTGGTCAGCATGCCTTCTTCAGAGTGAACACCATTTACCACCACCTTCTGACTCCTGTTGCTTAACCAGTTTCTTACCGATTTTACTACTTTTGTACCTAAGTTGCCCAGCTTGCTCATTAGTCTTCTGTGTGGAACGGTGTTGAAGGCCTTACTGAAATCCAGGTAGGCCACATCCACCCTGATCCACTTCCCTGGTTACCTGGTTATCCAGTCAGAGAACTTAGTCAGGTTTGTCTGGCAAGATCTCCCCCCTGTGAAACCATGCTGCCTCAGATCCTGCAATCCACTGGTCACAAGGTATTCCCCAATCCTTTCCTTCAGTAGTGATTCCATTACTTTCTCTAAAGTCAGGATGACAGGTCTGTAATTTCCTGCCTCCTCCCAATTAGCCAGCCGGTGGTCGCAAGGGCCCCCGAGAGTCCTGCCCCCCCCAGATCGAATTTGAAGCCGGTGTCTGCTGCAGCTGGTGGTCGCGAGGGCCCCCAAGAGTCCTGCCCTCCCTCAGGTCGAATTTGAAGCTGGTGTCTGCTGCAGCCAGTGGTCGCGAGGGCCCCCGAGAGTCCTGCCCTCCCACAGGTCGAATTTGAAGCCGGCATCTGCTGCAGCTGGTGGTCGTAAGGGACCCCGAGAGTCCTGCCCTCTCCCAGGTTGAATTTGAAGCTGGCGTCTGCTGCAGCCAGTGGTTGCGAGGGCCCCCGAGAGTCCTGCCCTCCCCCAGGTGGAATATAAAGCCGGCATCTGCTGCAGCCGGTGGTCACGAGGGCCCCCGAGATTCCTGCCCTCCTCCAGGTCGAATTTGAAGCCGGCATCTGCTGCAGCGGTGTGAGGCCCCGGAAGTCTGCCCTCCCGAGTCCAGGTGAAGCGGCGTCTGCTGCAGTACTGAAAATATCAGTCGGAACAGGCCAGGAGACTGTTTGCTGAACGCTGCTGCCACGTGTAGGTCCCTGCGGCACTGCGTCGGCTCCCCACCCCCGCCACCACCCTTGGAGAGCACCGCTTATACGCAGCATGAGGCGCAAATTAACCTATCAGCTCACTCCCTCATTAGCAGGTTATACCAACTCTTCGCTAGTGGCCACTCGATCTCTCCCCCAGCTGCAAAAACCCATTTGTTTCATTATGCTGCCTCTGTAACTCACCTTACTATGCCTACTCTTCCCCTAACCTCCCTCCCCCCAGCCATCTACCCGGTTTCTCCTGCTTCCCCCACTAAAGGCTACTCATGGGCTCCCCCATATCACACTACACTCAACCCTGGCCCATCCCCTCATTCCACTGTAATCAATTGGAATGTAGGTGCTGCCCTCCTGCCTCCTTCTTTCCACCTTGGTCTGTCAGTCCTACACCCATCACCTCTAAATACTGCTCACCAGCCACCCATCAGCTACTGACTCCCCGTAAGGCGAGAAATGTGACGCTCATAGTAAAACACCTAATAACAATACTACTACTCCTAGCAGGTGACGTTGAATCAAATGCAGGGCCACCTACTCACCCAAACAACCTCATCTCCCCTCCTATCCAATTAACATGGGGGCTTTAAATTATGCATCTTAACATATGCAGCCTCCTGAACAAAATCACCCCCCTTCAACCATACATCCTCTTCCTATCCCCTGATATCCTTATTATCTCTGAAATTTGGCTGAAACACCATAACTTGGATGCGGAAGTAGCAATCCCTGGCTATTCCCTCACTCATCATGACCATCCTGGCAAAAAGAAGGGTGGGGGCATTGCCGTGTTCATCTCTTCCAAGCTACACTTCGCACCAGTCCAACTCCCAAACCCAGCGCACCCTATAGACTCCCTCCTACTCAGACTTTCACTCCCTCATTCCATCCCCTTATATATAGGAGGGTCCTGCTGCTCCCCAGACACCCCTTTGAACACCATCATTGAACATCTAGGCACCCTAAAAACACTCGCCGCGGGGGGCGAACTATACACACTTGGGGACTTCAATATCAATTGGCTATCAAAAACTAATTCTAAGCTCAAAAACCAGGTGACTGCACTTAACCTCTCCCAGCATATCACCGAACCCACTCGCTTAAACCATAAATCTCTTAACCACTCTCTCCTCAACTGGGCCCTCACCACTCATCCCCATAGGGTGCTACAAGCTAGTACTCTGCCCAACTCCCTCAGCGACCACCACATGACTTACATAGTACGGAAAATGTTCAAACCCCAGGCACCACCCCCTCAAATACTGCTCACTAGGGCTTAAAAATCACTAGACCTTGCTGCACTGCTAAGTGACCTAACACTGATTGGTCATTTATCCAACATGCTTCCTCCATTGACTCGCCCTGGAATTTTTCAGATCAAAGTTCCTCGCCATCTGGGACTACTACGCCCCTCTCAGAAAAGCCCGCATTAGGGGCACCCACCTACCATGGGTAAAGGCCCATATTATTGACCAACTCCATGCCAGGGACGTGGCCTGGAAATCTTACAAGGCATCTGGGTCACAGGCAGCCCTCCAACACTACCGCACACTCCGCAACGCAAACACCAGGTTAATTCGCCAGGCAAAAGCAAACTACTTTAAGGCCTCTTTCAACGCAAACCACAACCACCCAGCAAAATTCTGGAAGTCCTTGAAATCTCTGCTCTCTCCCCATCTCAGCCACCCACCCCTGCCCTAAAGGTAAATGGCTCCTTGGTAACGGACCATGGTGAGGTGGCCTCTGCTTTCAAATCATTCTTTACTAACTGTGCCTCTTCCCTTCTCTCCACAAACACGCACCCCCCTACAATACCACATCCACCCTCTCAACCCCCACCCAGATCCCACCACTTCTCATTTTGCCTGGTCTCCCCAACTAAAGTACTAGCTGCCCTCTGCATACTCAACCCTAACAAAGGCAAATGCCCCTCCGGCCTTGACTCCAAGATGCTATACCTATCTTCCCCTGCCATCGCCACCCCACTGGCCTCCCTCTACAACCTCTCCTCCTCTCTCACCAAGATCCCAGCTGCCTGGAAACATGCCACAGCAATCCCTCTCCCTAAAGGCGGCGACCCCTCCTCGCTGGCCAGTTACCGCCCTATCTCCCTCCTCCCAATTCTAGCCAAAGTCCAGGAAAAACTTGTTCTCTCCCAGTTGTCTGCCTTCCTTGACAACTCCTCATTCCTTTCATCCTATCAGGCTGGTTTCAGGAAATCACACTCCACAGTCACCTCCTTGCTCAGGTTAACAAACGACATCCTCACTGGCATGGATAATGGGCAAGTCACCTCTGCCATCTTCATTGACCTAGCTAAAGCCTTTGACATGGTCTCCCATTCACTCCTGTTATCTAAACTCACCATAGCAGGCCTCTCGGGGGAGGCCACCAGCTGGTTCCACTCTTACCTAGAAGGGAGGCAACAAGCAGTTAGAATTGGCTCACTCACCTCTGACTCACTACCTGTCACAATAGGTGTGTCACGAGGCTCGGCCCTTGGCCCAGTACTCTTCTCTATCTTTCTAAATGACCTGCCCTCCATGTGCCCCCTTTCGTCAATTCACATGTATGCTGATGACACCGTAATATACCCTACAGGTCCCTCCCCCGCCGTAGTGTCATCCAAACTCCAGGAGGATTTTAATGCAGTCCAACTCTGGTTCCACTCTCAACAACTATCTCTCAACCCAAAGAAAACCGTCTCTCTAACCTTCATGACCAGGCAAAGGCTCTCCCGGGCTCACTTATCCCCTGCCTTCCACACCTTAGATGGGACCCTCTTGGAGACCTGCAGCTCATTCAGATACCTCGGGGTCTGGCTCGACCTGCACCTAGACTTCTCAGCCCACATTGACTCTATCCACAAAAAACTGCACCCGAAACTGGGAGCCCTTTACCAAAACAGAGGCTGCCTTCCCCTGCCAACTCGAAAATAAATTGTTCAGAAAATGATACTCCCACTCCTTGATTATGGTGACATGGTTTATAGCTCGGCCCCGAAATCCACCCTCACCAGGCTAGACCCTCTTTTCCATTCCTTCTGCCGTTTTGCCCTGGACCGTCCGCCCACAACTCACCACTGTGATCTCTACAGATCCTTAGACCTTGCTTCCTTACAGGATCGGAGGATGGCACATTGTGCAAGAATAACAGTAAAATACTGGTCCCAGTCCCTCCCTCCATACCTTGCTAATACCCTAGCTGCCCAAACCCCTTAATGCTACACCCTCCGTAATCTCGACTCTAGGCTCCTCACCCTCCCACGCATGTCCTCCTCCAACGGTCAACATGCATTCAAGTACCGAATGCCTTACCTGTGGAACGCCCTCCCAGCAGTGATTAGACACTCATCCCCCTCTCTGCAGCTCAACCTCCTCCTCAGACAGCATTTTGCCACCACCTGCTCATGTAGCTAGCCCCTCAAGGTATTTCCAACGGTTTAAATACACGATTGTATGTGTGTTTGTTAGCTACATGTTACAATGCGATTCTGCTGCACTTAAGCCTCATTGTGTGCCCTAGCTGGACAAGAGTTTATTTCCCTGCCAAGAGGCAGGTGTATCTTGCACAATGTGTTTCTCTCGACCTTGCGTTGTGGTTCGGCGTTCATTTGTATGTTGCTCTGTATACTGTCTACCCTAAATCCCCCTCCCCCAGGATGCATCTGGAATCGAGCGCTACACCGCTCGGTATGCTTTCCTGGTAAAAAGCTTAAATAAATAAATAAATAACGACTTTTGTAAAGTGGGACCACATCTGCCCTCCTCCTCCAGTCCCCATGAATGTACCTCGTATCTAGTGATAGGTTGACCAGGGCTGTCAGAGGTGCAGACAGAACTTCCTTGAGCTCCTTCAGTGTCCTAGGGTGTACCCTGTCAGGCCCCATTGCTTTGTCCACTTTTACATGTGCCAGTTTCTTGAGTACTCTCTCCTCTGTAAAAGTACTAGTGTCCATCTCCCTGCCTCCTTTTGTTTCTCCTGATATCTCCCACAGCTTCATACTAAATATTCACTGACCTCTACCCTCAGCTGATTGCAGTGTATGTAAATGTCCTCTGCTGGCTGCTCATAGCTACTGTACCTGTATGTGCTCTCTGTATGCATTTCCATTGTATATTTCTCCTCTACCCCCTTCCCCCAGGACGAATCTGGAATCGAGCGTTATTCCACTCAGTATGCCTTCCTCGTAAAACTTTTAAACAAATAAATCCTCTGCCTCCTTCAGTGTTGTCTTGTACCATCGAAATGCTAGCTTCTTTTGCCCTTACTTTCTCTGCCACTTCTTTAGAGAAACATAGCGGTCTCTGTTTTTCTCTTGTCCTTTTCAACCTGCCTGACACAGAGGTTTGTTGCCTTCTTAATACACTAAATGCATTAAAGGTATCTGCTGGGGGAGGAAGGAGGTCCCAAGTTATAGAAGAGTGTTAGTTTGTATACCGAGGATGGGGGTGGGGAGGGCAGAAACAAGGGTCGGGGAAGTTGTAAGGGGAGGTGGGTGAAAAGCCTAATTGATCATCCACCTGGGAACCGATAATTTAGCAGGGGAAGATGTGGAGGTGGTGCAGAACAGGTTCAGAGTTAGCAAGGAACTTCAAGGATTCGGTGTGCTCTTTGGCCTTTTCAGATGTAATTCCAGTCAGCAGAGCTAGCACAGTCAGAAGAAGGAGGATTGAGGAGTTTAATGATTAACTGAGCAGCTGGTGCAAGGTAGAAGGGTTCAATTGTATTGGAGGTTGGGGAGGCAAATGGTTGGACAAGGGGCTATATTTGGCAGATAGACTGCATCTTAATTGGGAAGGGTTGAACATATCCGGGGACAAACTGAGGGAATACATAGAAAAAGATCTGAGTTTAAACTGCTGAGAGTGGGAGGGGTGGGCCAGTGGGCACAGAAACTTTGAGACAGGGAGGTCTGTGGACCACCCCCACACAAGTAGTAGTAATTGGGAGGAAGGGTGTAAGGGCAAGGGAGGGCATCCAAGACGGGGTGAAGGAGTGAGTATAGGGGATGGGCAGGTCAAGAAAAACACATGAACTAGGCAGGGAAGCACAGAATCGAGGTAGAGGGTGGTGTCTCTCAATGCTAGCAGTCTCAGTAACAACATGGCTGACCTGCAGGCACTCTTAGCAGAGGAGAAGGTAGATGTAGCAGCAGTTACTGAGACCTGGACTACAGCACACCATGACTGGCCCTCTCAATCCCAGGGTACAAGCTGTACAGAAGGGACTGAGTGTTAGGCAAAGGAGAGTAGTGGTGGTGGCATACATCAGGGAGGGGATAACATGCATAAGAGAGGAGAATGAACAGGGGAAAGTGGAAAGGCTATTGATCCAGCTCTAGACCAATAGGGGAGGAAGGTCAGGTTGGGGGATAGTCTACAGACCACCTGACCAGGAGAAAGAGACCACTATGTACAGAATTGCTGGAAGGGGCAGGAAAAGGGGAGGTGGTATTGGTGGGGGACTTTAATCTGCCTAAGGTGGACTGGGATATACCAGCCATGCCCTATGGCAGGAGTCAAGTGATCCCAGATGCAATGCAGAGAGGGTTCATGACCAAGGGAGTCACCCTGCAAGGGAGGGAGCAGTCCTTGATCTAGTACTCACAAATGGGGAGCACGCACATGAGACAATGGTCAAGGAACTCCTGAGAGGTAGTGACCATAGCACAGTGTAGTTTGGTCTAGATATGGGAAGGGAAAGATTATCCACCAAGACCAAAACCCTGGACTTCATGAAGGCAGATTTCCAGAAAATGGGTGATGTGCTAAGGAAGAAATTAGAGGACATCAAAGCAGACATGAGGGTGGACTGAAAATGATTATTAGGAATTCTATACTGGCTACCACACAAGATTGTGTTAAGCTTTGGGGGGGGGGAGAAATTGGGGGCCAAATCACCCATCTGGTTCAACTCTGAGGTTGCCAGGGCAGTGAGGGACAAGATAGTGGCCTATAGGAGATACTGTAGGACTGTGAATGAAGCAGATAAGAAAGACTACCTGAGGTTAGCTAAAGTGGCAGGCAAGGTGGTACAACAAGAAAAGGCACAGCAAGAACTGCAAATAGCTGTAGGGATTTAGACTGGGGAGAAGGCCTCCTTTCACTAATAAATGAGAAGAGAGATAAAAAGGACAGGATAGTTAGGCAGAGGAAGGGGGATGGATGGGTGGAGGAAGAAGACAGCAAAGCAGAGGTACTGAATGAGTACTTTTGCTTTGTCTTTACTAGGGAAAAATAAGGGCCTGTGCTACCTGGGGGAGAAGGCATAGGCATGGTAGTAGAAGTGAATAGAGTGAGGGAGGGACTACTAGCACTGAAAGCAAAGAGGTCTCTAGGACCAGATGGCATATACCCAAGGGTACTAAAAGCTATCAGAGAAGCTTGTGGGGCCACTTGCAGACCTCTTCAGTTGATCCCTGGAGAAGAGTGTGATGCTGTAGGACTGGAGAATGGCGCATGTGGTGCCGCTCTGCAAGAGCAGACACATGGGTGATCCTGGTAACTATAGGCCAGTCAGTCTGACCTCGATCGTGTGTAAACTCATGGAGACCACACTAAAGGAAAGGCTGGTAAGGTACATAGAGAATGGTCTCCAGGACGAGAGGCAGCACGGGTCTGTGGGAGGAAGATCATGTCAAATGAACCTGACTGACTTTTTTGACAGGGTCACCAGGGCGGTGAATGGGAACAAAGCAGTGGATATTTACCTGGAAGACAAAGAACCTTAGTGCAGAAGCATTGAGGCAAGGGTTACCCCAAAGGGCATTGCCAAAAAGGCAAGTTTCAAAGAAATACAAAATCACACATACCCCATAATGCAAAGTGCGAGGAATCCTCCTGAGGACGATCGGGGAGCCTTTGTGCAGCGACTGGGGACTCGCAGTTTGTGCTAGGCAGACCTCCACCTGACATGAGAATTTGCTGCTTTGCAATCGACGGAGATAAGAGCTGTTGCTGAGGGGGCCTTTTTTCGGCGCCAAGTTTAAAATCCTGCAGCTGACACCTAATGGTCCCTCCTGCTGTGATGCTCGGTCTGGCCCAGCTCTTAAGCCCGACACGAGCCCATCAGCACTACTCTTGACTGGACATACAGCCTGGGGAGGTGTGGGAGACCTACTGCCGCGGGTCCCCCTCCCCCCACACACAAAACTTTCTGTGAGCTTTGTTGGGGTTGAGGCGCTGGCAAGAAGCTTGTGCCGGGTAGACCTCCCCCAACATGAGGAATCCTCTTGAGGATGATCAGGGAGCCTTTCCTCCCACCCACCCCATTCCCTCCTCCCATTAAATGCTCACTCATCCCGCCCACTTGCTCACCAGGCTTCTCCCTAGTTGCCTACACTAGGGCTTGTGCCACAAATCAAGACCGTGCAGCCTAAAATTGGCGTTTACTCAGAACTCTGCTGTACCCTGTACGAAAATGGTCTCCTTCAGTCTGGTACCTCTGTACAATACTTTTCTCCTGCTATCTGGTACCCTAATAATTTGTAGCCTAACTTCCCCCTTTGTGCAGCCGTGATACCAAATCAAATTCCTGTCCTAAAGAGGCTGTAAATTTCTGCTTGTTTTGTTGGCCTGATGCTGTTTTGTATACTAGCCATCTGACTACTATGTATTTTATGTACCTCCTGTGCTATTTAAGGTCTTGTAACCCATTGCTGTTCTTTTTGTGCATGACCACCATAGTAGCTCTTGTTGTTTAAGGCTAAAACACAGCGTTGCACAGTCTTGGGATAGCTACTTAGTCTGCAGTACTACACTGCTTGTCTAGCTTCCCGGGGGCCATCTAACCTCCCTGCCTTCTTAGGGGTATATCCCTGTCATTTTTCTACCACCCCTGCATTATTGTAAGTGGATTACCCTGTCACTGTGGACCTAGCCGTGGCCTGCACTGTCACTTAACCTTTGGCCTCACAAATCAGTACAGCTCATCCAGGGCCGGCTTACTGTAGCTACCGGCATTTCCGGATGCCACCCCACAGTGGATGTTCAGCCCCCCGGCCCAGTCAGGGGCTCTGTCCTTGCACCGGTTCCCCAGGCCACCCCTCCCTTGCTCACGACCTGGCAATCTGCCAAAGGCATAAAAATGGTGCACATGAACATGTGCAGTCTGTTACCCTGCCTCGCTGAACTAACCGCCTGGGTGGACTTCTACAATCCCGATATACTGGGGATTACAGAATCCTGGCTGAAGCCTCACATCCCAGACTCCATGTGTGCCCACCCAGGATACAACCTACTCAGGCGTGACCAAGAGGGTAACAGGTGGGGAGGTGGTGTGCTTCTCTACTACAAGGGGCACCTAAACGTGTCTGTCATCAGACATCCTCTGCTCCCTCCCTCTGCCTATGAGTTTTTGCACACCCTCCTTCTCCTAAGTAACACCAAAAATGTTCACCTGGTTTGCGCCTACAACCCTCCTATGGGAGGTACACTTGGGCTTTCCTCCCTACTCGACTGTCTCGGAGACAAAGTTGGGCCAAATGAGTTGCTTGTCCTGGGTGACCTCAACCTGAATTGACTAGGGGGCAATGCCAAGCCTTACGAGACTCTTCTGTCTGGTCTCGCCCTCAGCCAGCTCATTACTGAGCCTATGAGGCTCTCCTCTCGTGGAGTGAAGGGATCCCTCATTGCCTGGGTTCTGACTAACAGACCTGGCAATATAGAATCCTCAGGAATCCTCCCCGATGCCATCTCAGACCACTCCCCTCTACCTGTTGTGTATGGGGCCTCTCCTCTCCTCTCCTTAAATACCCAGCAAAGTGATCCAGATGCGGGACTATTCCTATTTTGACATTGACAACTATCTTGCTGACCCGTGCCTAGCGGACTGGTCCCGGGACACTGCCTCTAGTGATCCCTCAGTGGCCCTTGACAACTTCCTAGCTGTCTTTGAGTCCCTGCAAAATAAACACGCCCCACTCACCAAGATAAGGGTGGGGGCGCAGTCACCAAGTGGCTCCTTGGGGGCCTCCTATCCCTCATGAAGCAAAGAGACAAATGTTGGGCTTGATTCAAGTCCTCCAACTCCCACGCTGACCACCTGGAATATCGGCTGAGAAACTCTTGTAAAAGAGCCTTCCGCTCAGCCAAGAGCAATTTCTGCCAGTCTGCCCCTGCTTTCCACAGCTAAAACCTGATGAGTTTCTGGCAAAACATGAAAAGCTTAGTTGGCAGGTCTGCCAGAACCCACGTCTCTGACCTCCTCATTGAAGGGGCGAGTTGCAATAACCCCCTTACTATCACCAACGCTTTCAACCGTCAGTTCTCCAACCTGACTGTCCTGGCCTCTCAACCCTCTGCTCCTCTCTCCCAACCCCTTGTCCCCACAGCCACCGTTCCCCCCCAGTGCGACCCCCAGTCATCCTCCCTTCTACCTAAAAGCAGTTACTGTCCAGGAGACCCAGAGGCTCCTCACAGGTCTCTCTCTCCTCACATGGGAGCTGGGCACGACGGTGTCAAGCCCAAACTGCTCTGCTTGGGGGCTTTCCTCCTTGCCTGGCCTGTCTCACACATCTTCAGTGCCTCCCTAATCTCTGGCTCGATCCCGGACATTTGGAAGGTGGCCAAGGTCGTCCCGGTCCTCAAACAGGGGTACCTGAAAAATCTTAACAATTATCATCCCATTGCGATCCTGTCTGTTATCAGCAAGGTACTAGAAAAGCTGGTGTCCTCCCAGCTTACCCACTACCTTTAGAGCTACAGGCTCCTCTCTCCAGCCCAACAAGGGTTCAGAAAAGGGCACAGCACTTCCACTACCCTTGCGGTGGTTGCCTCTGCTATCCGACTTGCCACCGACCAAGGCAGACTTACTGGAGCCATCTTTGTAGACCTCTCCAAAGCCTTTGACTGGGTCAGCCATTCACTCCTGCAATCTACCCTTGGGACCATGGGCTTTTCCCCCCCTGCCCTCGCCTGGTTCATAAACAACCTTTCGGATAGGCAGCAGTATACAAACTTTAACAAGGCCCTCTAGGACCCCGCTCCAGTGACTTGTAGTGTCCCCCAGGGCTCTGTCCTTGGGGGGCCCCATCTTGTTTTCCCTCTTTATAAATGAGTTACCCTCGACCTCTGCCTATGGGATCTCCACCCTGTACGCAGATGACCTCATCATCCTGGCAAGTTCTCTGGATCCAAAGATCATAAATACCTGGATAACCTCTGACTTTAACCATGTCCAGTCCTGGTTCGAGGACCACAAGCTTTCCATTAACCTCAAGAAGACTCAGATCATGCTCTTTGGCTCCTCTGCCAAGTTAAAAGCCTGCCCTGCTCCTCCAACAATCCTAGGAGCCGATGGATCCCCAGTGCCTGTTACTGAAGTGGTTAAGTACCTGGGGTTACTCTTGACCCTTAGCTGGATCTAACCCTGCACATCTGCAACACCTGCAAAGCTACAAATTGCAAGCTGGGCCTGACCTACAGAGCAAAATTATGCCTCACCCCGATGGCTCGACTAGTCCTAGCCAGGGGGGTCCTCCTACCTACGCTCTGTTATGGCCTTGTATCCTTTGCCCATGTCCCTAAATCCAATCTCTCTAAATGGGACACAACGTACAACAATGTATGCCACTTTGCTCTTGCTGCTCCCCGCCTCACTCATCAATGTGATCTTTACTCCTGTCTGGAGTGGCTCCCACCAGAGTCCCACCCAGCCTTCATCCTTGGCAACTTTTTAGGCAACATCATCCGTACTGCCACCCCTTCTGCACTTGCCCTGTCCCTTACTCCTGCCACTCCCCCACCACCTAAGATCCAGCCACGCTCAGGTCCTCCTGGTTCCTAAAACCCACACTCATATGGGTGACCAGGCCTTCCCTGCCTTTGCACCAAAGCTGTGGAACTCCCTGCCAGCCTCCCCATCACATTCCTGTTTCCGAACCTCCCTATGGGGCTTCCTGAAATCAGCCACCACGTGTCTGTGTACGTGAGCTGCTTCTCCTGGTACCTATCTCTGGGTGGCCTGTCCGTGGCTATAACCAGCACTTTGCCCAGCTGGACTTGCCCATGTCTCCTGTCATACCCTGCCTGGTGCTCTATTAGCCTGCAGTGACTGGTCCTGGATGGTAATCTACCTGATTTTCCTCTTACCCCCTGTTCTCACTTATTCTGCTGCCTTGTACTTTGGTATTCTTCAAGATCGTTGGGAGTCTACCGTCGCCTATTTCCTGTACTCGGCTGGATGCCAACTTACGTAGTTATCTATGCTACCTCACTGATTATTTCCGCTCATTGTGCTCGGTCAAATGTGATCTATGTACCTTATTCATATTTTACAAAAGTGCCTTCATCTATATACCCTATTCGTATGATTTATCATGTGCTTGAACATAATGTATGTTAACACTGTTTATGCCTGATGTTCATGTATTGTACCATTGTAACCCTCCCAGGTTGCACCTGAAAATAGGCACTTGGCTGTCTAGTGCGCTCACCTGGTAAATAAAAGCAAATAAATAAATATGCAAATTACCACAAACGTTAGGCTGGTTCAGCTTTAAGCAGGAATGCATAGTGCCGAAGGGCCTCGCACACAGTCTGCAAAGTGTCAGTGGCTTAGCAAGCAGCACACTCTCCTCTGATGACGGGAGATTAGAAGGTTGTGAGTTCTGTCCCCACACCAGGCACTTGGGTTAAATCCCAATACTGACACTGTAGTGCAGCATGAGGTGAGTGCTGCATTCCTGAGGTGCCGTCTTTCAGATGAGATGTTAAACCAAGGTCCCATCTGCCTGTTCCAGTGGTAGTTCAGGAGGACGTTAAAGATTCCATGGCACCTCTCAAAAACAGTAGGGGTATTTTTTTATTTAGACAAAATTATAACAAAGTGGACACATACAATTATACAAAAGAACCATATTGTTTTAAAATCTATGAGGCACCATTGAACACAGACACACAAATAACTTGGAAAAAAAGAAACAGTATCTATCCTACATATTAAACTTCATATACAATCAAAATTTGAAAAACTAAATTAGTGGACTCCCTCAAACACATCACAATAAAATGCCATCTTCCCAAACCTATCACCTTACCATATTCCTCCCCTTCTTCCCACCAATTTAGACAAAATATGAGAATTTTCCATTGAGAGAATAATGTAACAGATTGTACACATGAAAATATACTTCAGAAATGAACTATCTTTTTTTAATCATGAAACTCCACTAGAGAACATAAACCTACTTAACTGTAAATTTCCCCAAAATGTTCTAAGTTTTACACTTTTTGTTGATTCGCAATTGAAGAGAAATAACAGAAGACACTTTACACTCCCTTCAAAGCATCATAACTGCTAAGCATGTTATCTTCTTACCAAATTATGGTATGACACAAAAGATAACAACCTCATGACCATATACCCTACCTTACTAATGTTACCTATGGGTATTACTCCCCATCTTTGCCCACTCCTGGGCCTAAAGATACTATTATGTAATCCCTAGTTTTATTTCCCCTCTCTTCGCCATTTCCCTATATATAGGAAACCTATAAAAGAATGCAACATTTATGGAAGCTTATCAGTTCAGGAATATGCATACATTGCCACTAAGCCTAGATAAGGCCTAGTCCTCCTCCTGAACTTTAGTTACCATTTACAATATGTTATGTCTTCAAAGAACAGGATAGATAGGGTTCTTCACCAATTTGCTACCACTAGGGGAGGTAATGTAGATTTTTCATGTGAGTATATCAGTGCTACCTCTCTTCTAAATTTCTCTATATGGCCAGCCAGTGATACACACTTTTGTTGTAGAATGAATTGGCATCTTACCTGCCAAATGCACCATTTTAATACTGTGCATATGAGTCTTAGTGTATCTGGATAAAAAATGCACCATTCTGGGTTAAATTTTCCATATACTAATTCTGCATAAGACATGTTAGCAAAGATAGGTCCCGCCCAATGTAATGCTAACTTTGTCCAAAATTGGGATATGTATGGGCAATCGAAAAAAAAAGATGTTGCATGGTCTCCACTTGAAGAACGCAGGGGTCCCTTAAATTCTTTCCTCTATTACTTTATGAGCATGTTGCCCCTGACATTTAATTTTCCATGGCAACACTTCCAATTTGTGTCCCACATTTTCTTTGGGATTCTAGTCGCCGTGAGTTGGTCTATCAGGCACTTCGCTTCTATAGTCTGAGAGCAGTTAAAGCAAGGCTCAGTTAAAAATTTTGAGTTCAAAGTGAGGGTGTATAAGGTTTTTTATGTTGTGTTTGGCAGATGCTAACAGTTAACCCCCCATTGTTTGATTTTCTTAAAGGTTTCTATTAGATATGTAGATGTCCCTTGTGGGATTTGTCTGAATGCACCCCATTTTATGGCTACCCATTTATCACAAAAGTACTGGGATCTTGCTTTAAAGCTTACTGCCCACACCTGTTGGTTCTCTGTTAAAATAGGAATAATAATAGAATATACAAAAATTGTGGAAAAAAAAAACAGATTTACCATATTTAGCTCTCCCTGTTTTATGGGCCAATAAGTGACTGATCTTTTGACTGGGTTCAGTCTGCTCCCCCATAGTAACTGAAAGCAGATATTGTGTAATCTAGCCTCTAGTCTCAGTAGGCGGGGAAAAACATAACATATTGTTAGAAATATAGGAATTATAACGGTCTTCAGCATATATATTTTTTTTGTTCTTGCCATTGGATATGCTTTCCATTTGTTGACCTTTTCCTCTGCAGTGTTTAGTTTTTCTGTCCAATTTTTTAGTGTGGCCTCCGGCCCTCCAAATGATACTCCTAATACTTGTAAATCCTCAGACTGGATTTTTATGCCTTCGATTTCTGACACCTGCAAATGTGGGTGTATTGCTACTGCAGCACCTACACTTTTCTGTCTATTACAGAATCTGAGACCTGTGAGAAGTATTGAATGGTCTTTAAGGCCTGAATACTTGATTGGTGGTCTGCTACCAGTAGGCATATGTTGTCAGCATATGCTATTGTGCTGGGTATCATTGTGTTAGCTGGGCTGATCATACGCCTGATGCTTTGCTCTGTGTTCAGTCTCCTGAGCAATGGATCTATGGCAAATACATATAACGAAGGGCTCAGAGGGCAACCCTGCCGAACACTTCTTTTAATTGGTATGTGAGGGCCCATAAGCCTATTGACTGACGGGGTCACTGACGTATTTTTGTACAAGACCTGTATCCACTGAATAATGTTCTGTGGAACTCTGTACACTTTTAACACTTCAAATAGGCAAGCATGGGGTATCAATTCACATGCCTTTGTTTGATTCAGGCTGAGCACATACCCCCAGCCATAGGGCTATCAAAAATTTCTCTGATTAATCACAGGTTATCCAACATTGACCTCTGTGGTACTGCGCACGTTTGTGTTGGATATATTAGGATACTTGCTATCTTTGTAAGCCTATTACAGATTAGTTTACAGAGAATTTTCCAGTCTGAATTCATCAAACTGATTGGTCTTCAATTGTGTAGGTTGTCTTTCTCGTTCTTTTTATGTAAATAGATTAGAATACTGTCTGCTAGAACTGGGGGAATCAGGCCTTGCCTTTGAACAATTTCATTGAAGACAGTCGCCAAGTGTCTATATGTTTTTTTATAAAATTCATTCAGGATCCCATCAGGACCAAGAGACACTCCATTTTTTAAATTTCCTACTGCCAGATTTAATTCAGCACCTGCAAATGGCCTTAATAGTTCAGACTTTTCATCGGCCGTTAGTTGTGGGATATTTAGCTGTTGTAAAAAATCTTCCAGATTGTTAGAGGAAGGAGCTTGTTGTCCGAATAAGGATTTAGTGTGTTGGGTGACTTCTTTCATAATGGCGCTATTGCGTTCTATGAGCATGCCCTCCCTATTTTTTAAGGTAAGACATATATTTAGCAACTGCATGCTGTTTGCAGCTATCATAAGGGTTAACTTATTGGGCATAATTAGTTTAAGTAAGAGGTTGTCATGATTTTTTCACTTTTCCTGGAGATCTCTGCACTTTTTTTTTACTGGACATCGTCATAATTTCAGGCTGAGAGGAGGCCACAGAGGAAGCATCTGAGTCATCTGTGTCTGGCCACTGTTTCCTGTTTGTAAAAGGCACATATCTCTTTCTTGTTGATAATACTTCCTGGGGCTTCACAGCACTAGCTCCTCTGAATGATCTGCTCCTAGTTACTCTCCTCTGTCCCATTTGTGACCAAGTAATGTCTTCTGGAGGAGGCATATGTTTAGGGTGACCAGGATCCAGTTCATCTGAAGGTGCCATGGATGGTGAGGGAGTTGCCACCCCTGCTGCTTCAACTGGTGGTGTAGAATCAGTAAGGGGTATAACTGTTGTGACAGAGTCATTTGGGACAAGGTGTTCCCCCTTAGGCATTTGATTCTATTACCAGACAGGCTCACCTTCTTGTACTACTGGTGCAGGAGCTTTGGAGCTGTTTGACAGACTGCTGAGGCTCTCCAGGCTAGGTCTGGTAGGTTGTCAAGTACCAGCCTGTTGTTGTGCCCTAGATACTGTTTCTTCCTGTTCTTCTTGTGTATTTGCTGGATTATTGTGGGGTGCCCAAGGGCAATTATTGAATGAGTGGGAAAGATAATCACACAGATTGCAATATGTTGGTTTCTGGCAATTTATGCTTGTGTGACCAGTGGCAGCACAAAGAGAACACTTAAATCTATCACATGTGCTGCTTAGATTGACAGATGTTGGATGACACTGTTGATTTGTGGCATCCTTACTTGAATTCTCTACCCCCTGTCCATAACTGTTCAGAGTGTATGATGGGCTATGGAGGGCCTAGAACTTTGCATTTTACGTTCAGCCATCTATCAGCCACCGCCACTCCTTCATTTCTAAATAAAACAATAATAGTTCTCACTGCTGGCTTTGTGAGTGGGATGGTCAGGAAGGGAGACCATGTGGGAGTGTATTTCACTTGCTGGTAGCAATGCCAAAAAGTTTCTAGGCCTTCAGCTGTTTTAAAACTGAGATCAAAGTTAGGGTCTCCCAGTGTGTGTATTGGGGCATATACTTCGGTTGGCAAAAATTGTAAGCTCTCTTTTACCAGATTTCTCCCCACATACACCCAGTCCAGGAAACACTCTAAGCCTCCTCTCTATTTAATGCATACTGCGTTCCTTCTTTTGCCCTGCTCCTGGGGTGGAATAAATCAGCATATGTTCTTGTGTTGGGTCGAGCCCTCTCCCTCTCATGAACCTTCTTCATGACCGGGGCTCTTGGAGGGCTTGTCAGCTGGGGTGGGAGGAGGGCCTTGTTCCCTTCTGGGGGGGTTCCTTCTTCATGTTACCCCTCTCCCCCCTTCTTGTGAGGGTATCTCTTGTGTCTCATTAATCCCGTGGGCAGAACTCTTGTCCCCTGGGTTGGGGCCCCTTCCTTATGCAGTGAGGGAAGCAATAAAACCAGATTCTGAATCAAATTTAAAGGTGAGGGGTTCTCCAAGGGGTCCTCTATATCTACTATGTTTTCATCAAGTTCTGGAGCTGTATGAACTAGGGAGGTCCAAACATGTTCTTCATTTTTTATCCATCCTGCACCCTGCAAAGCTTCTGCTATTGTAGCTCCTGTTACTGATTGGTTATTGGCATAATTAGGGGATATGGGGGGGACCACTGTGTCATCTGTGAATTCACTGTTGTTTTGGCTTGCTATAGGCCCCCCTTCCCCTATTCTATTACCTGGTATATCATCACAAGATGCAGAATTATCGGTCTCCACTGTTCATGCTTTGTTTAACCCATTTACCTGTGTTTCATTTGGTGACCTTTCCAATACAGTTTTATTCTGTCAATTTTTAGAATTAGAAAATGGGTTTTCAGTACCTGTCCGGCCAGGACTCACCTGTATCTCTGCTGCTGTTTGTTTTGTTGCATTTTGTATAAGGTTCATCTGTTGTTCCCCTTCCTCTCGTGCTGCTCCAGCCAGAAAAGGCTGTGCTATCTGTGAAACATGTATATTCTCACTAGGCCGAACCCTGGAAGAGCTCTGATCCAACCGCTGGCTTTCACAGACAAGCAGCTGAGGAGATTCGACAGGTGATGCTTTTAAAGCCACTATTTTGGCTTGCAGATCTTTCTGTTTTTTTTTTTTTAATTGCAGTTCCTCTTCTTCAAGTTGCAACAAAGCATTCCATGTTTGCAACAGGGGAGATGCCTTAGATTCTTGACCATTAGAGCTGTCCATAAGTTCTGGTATATGAATCCTGGAAATGTCCATAGCATCTACGGACTTTCGTGGTTCCACATCTTCAATCTTTCCTTCCTCCATGCTGGCTTCCTTTTCAATAGCCTCTTGCAAAGCCAAGACAGGGGAGGAGGCCTGCTCCCCTACCTCCAACACAACCTTCCTTTCAGAGCCAACACCCAAAGTGGTCATCTTGGAAGACTTGCTCACAGGAAGCAAGGCCCCCTGCAGGTAGAGTAGGGGAATTTCCCTGGTGCCTTGGCCAAATTTCCCCCATTCACTAAAAATACCACCATCAGCTTAATCTGGTTCAAGAGCAGTGGGCATGCATCTGTATCCCCCGGTCATGCCTGAAAATAGGCAGAATTTGTCCAGTGCACTTACCCAGTCAACAAAAACTAAATAAATAAATAAAAGGTGCAACAGGTGACACAGACACATGTTTCATCCTACCAGGACTCATCGGAGTGCCTTGTCTGTATGACACCCCAGATTTGCATATCCAGCCCATGATGCTTTGCATTATGGGGATATGTGTGATTTTGTATTTCTTTGAAACTTTGCTTTCCAGTCAATGCCCTTTGGGGTAACTATTGCCTCAGTGCTTTTGCGATAAGTTTCTTTGACTCTTAGCTTGTTTTTGTTTTTTACTGGGCACACCACAACCCAAACCTGATGGACCAACTTAGGGTGGCTGGCTCATTACCCTGGGATATCATACAGATGAAGCACACTGGTGAGTCTCGGTAGGACAAAACGTCTGCCTGTGTCATCTGTTTGCACCCTTTGCAGATTGTTTAAGAGTCCCTTGGGCACCATGCATTCTGCTTAAAGATGAACCAGCCTAAAAGTTTGTGGTGGTTTCTGTCATAGACTGTGGGTAATGATGGACCAAAGAGGCGACTTTGAAGTGGAAAACTCAAAATATTTATTCAAAAAATAAGGAAGAGCGAACTGAATTCGAAAAAATTAAGAGGAGCAAAGCAAATGAATAACAATAATCATAGGCTAGCAAATACTAGCTTCCTAGGATGCTTACAACAGCATATCCAGGTCTGATCTCTTAAGATCAACTGATCTGAGCTAGACTGAGAACACAAGGTTTTATACTGTTCAGGGGTCATGTGACCACTCAACTCCTCCCCTGAGCCTTTTCTAGAACAATATTTCTTTAATTACAATACATTTAAATTATTTCCAACATTACAACACTTTTATTTCAATGCAGCATTATTTTATAAGAAAAAGAAATGATGTACAGCCCTTTTAAGTGATTTTGGTAGTAATGCTAGCTGAAGCAAGCACCGCCCCTTTAAGTCAGCATAAAAACAGCAGACTCAAGGCTGGCCAGCTCCTAGAGGGCTTGCTGCAGCAGAGAGAGATATACAGAGCTGTTTGAAGAACCAGCAATACTACAGAACCCTCGCTCCTGAGAACGTCCCAATGAGCACTTTAAATTCTCATAATCCACCTCCTAAAGGTATGCAGTGATATTTTTAAGCTGATTTACAACAGCACACTTCATATTTGGGCTATTAGAAGGCAAAACGCCTTCAAGAATCTGTGCACGATCTCGCGGTAACTTCTACCGGTGATCGCAAATGAAGGACTTCAGCGTTTAAACTATCTCTAGACAGTCGCTAAAAGCGCCTTATGGAAAAGAGCTTACTGGGGCTAAAACTAATGGGCTACAGAATTAATTCTTTCTTTCACCAGCCTAAAATGAAAAAACTTCATAATGGCTGTTCAGAACCTGATACAAGGAAACTTAATGAGGCAGTGTCCTGCCATACTATTAAATGAAAGGCTTTATATTTATATGGCACTTTCTCTTGCCTATAATCATTTAAAATTTATACTAATGTGTGCTTATACCATATAACGGGGTTTGTAAACCCTATATTACCATAAAAGAAAAACGTTTCTGCAGAAACTATCTTTATATAATTATTCAAGTATATATGATGTGATTTAGCACAGATAGTCCTGACGTCAGCAACTGTTTAAAACTGTGTTTAATGCAAACTTTCCTTTATTATAGGCATGACAATGGGACCTTAATGTACTGGGGAAAATACACAGATACAAACAATAGATAAAACATACATGTAAAACAAAGTGGGTGGCCAGCCCAACAAAAAAACATATAACCAACAAGACAAGGACAAGAAGCAGAAGTACATTCCAGACCCATTATCCTTCCTATAAATACAAAAAAAAGTTTGTGGGAGTATTTCCTCTTCCATAGTTTCCATATACAGTCCATGATGTTTTGCATTATGGGAGTACGTGTTATTTTGTATAATTTACCTGGACTTTAGCAAAGCCTATGATTCTGTGCCACATCAGAGGCTAATCAGGAAACTGACACATCTTGGAGTGGGGGGAATGACAATGTTGGTGGAAAGCTGGCTAAGTGATAGAACTCAAGAGGGGTTGACGGTGGTGGTGGGGGAAGTTATCCAGCACCAAGGGGTCACCAGTGGGATCCCATAGGGTTTGGTGCTGGAGCTGGTGTTGTTCGATGTCTTCATAAATGACATTGGGGAAGGCATAAAGGGTAAGATATGCCTGTTTGTGGGTGACACCAAACTCTGTGGGGAAGGTGGACACAGTTAAAGGAATAGGATGGCCTGGGATCTGGCAATTTGACATCAGTGCCAAGAAATGCAACATGATGTATATTGGGGCCAGGAATCCCAGGACCGAATATTACCTGTTGGGGGTTTGAGTAGCAGCATCGGAGGAGAAAAGGATCGGGAGGTGATCACTAGTGACCTGAAACACTCCTTGCACTGCAAAAAGGCAGTGATGAAGGAAGACAGGATGCTGGTGTGTATAGCCAGGGGATTCAGCAGTAGACGGAGTGAGATCATACTGCTCTTGTACGAGTGACTGGTGAGACTGTACTTAGAATATGGGGTAAGGTACTGGCATCCACATCATAAGAAGGATGTCATCTTAATAGAGAGGGTCCAAGGGAGGGCTGCTAGTGGTCAGCAGGGAAAGTCTTACAAAGAGAGACTGGGAACCCTGACAATGTATTCCCCGGAGGAGAGGAGAGAGGGTGGGATATGATAGACACTCTAAGTACTTGAAAGGAATAAATAGAGTGGATATTGAAGGTCTCTTCAAGCCAAGTGGCAACAGAGCCACAAGGGGACACAATTTGAAGTCGGTGGAGGGGAGGTTTAGGAGGGATGTTAATAAACATTTTTTCACAGAGAAGGTGGTGGGCACATGGAATGGACTGCCAGAAGAGGTGGTCTCAGTGAAGATGGTGGGCTTCTGGGGTTGGCATAAGCTGAACCCACGGGATCGTGGACACATGGAATGGACTGCCAGAAGAGGTGGTCTTAGTGAAGACGGTGGGCTCCTGGGGTAGGCATAAGCTGAACCCACAGGATTGTGGGGGCAGGGGAGTTATGAAGGAAGGGTTGACGGGAAGGTGGGCAGGGTCAATGGCATAAACCAAAGACACTGCAATACTAATGAGTAGACTCGATAGACGAATTGGCCTTTTGCTGTTTCTTTCATATGTTCATAATAGCAACATATATTGTAGTGAGAAGGAAAGGCATGTTCAACACTAGAAAGGAAACCAAGGTCCCCTTCCAACAACTGTCCTGGAGCTCTGCCACTGTGTTATCACTCAATGTGATGGGACAGGAGGTTTCTAGACAGACATGCATGCTAGCAACATAAATTGTAGTGAGAAAGAGAAAAGTTCACTGTGAATTTAACCTTCACCTCCTCCTACCTATTATGCTTTTCCACTGCCACTGTGTTTTCATTCCACAGGGTGGGACAGAAGGTTTCTAGACACACGTGCATTCTAAAAACATAAATTGTATTGAGAAAGAAAAAATGTTCAGTATTGGAAATGAACCAAGGCCCCCTCCCATCTATTCTTCTGGTGTTCTGCCACTGAGCTGTTGTTCCACTTAGTGGGAGTATAGAATTCTAGACAGAGACGTATATTAAAAACATAAATTCTAGTAAGAAAGAACTGCATGGTCCTCTGCCACTTTGTGATCATTCTACATGGTGGGACAGAAGGTTTCTAGACAGACATGCATGGTAACAACATCAATTCTAGTGAGAAAGGAAAAATATTTAGCACTGGGAAAGAAACCCTGGCCCTCTCCAAACTTCTGTCCTGGAGCTGTGCCACTGTGTGATCATTCCACATGGTGAGACTGAAGTTTTCTAAACAGATATGCATGCTAACAACCCAATTTCTAGTGAGAAAGATAAAACGTTCAGCACAGAGAAGTGAACCAAGACTCACTCTCAACTACAGCCCTGGTGCTCTGCCACTGGGCTATTATTCAGCATGGTTGAATCAAAGATTTCCAGACAGAGATGCATGCTAAGAACATAAACTGTAATGAGAAAGAAATGTTCAACACTGGAAATGGAACTCATGACCCTCCCAGTTACTATCATGGTGCTCTGCCATTAAAGGAATAATGCCTGACAGAGTGGGTGTTATGCTGGGATAACATCCCACCTCAGGTGGTTGGGCCCGAGGCCACTGGCCGAGGGCGTCCAACACCCGAGAAGGGATGTTATCCCAGCATAACACCCACCCTGGAGGGCATTATTCCTATTATACAATGGCTTGTTGTTTTATACAGAAAAAAATAATTTTAAAGAATTATATTTAGTGTTTTAAAATATTTTTTTAAGAAAAGATGAAGGCAATGCTCCAGGTGCTCCAGGATATCATCAGCAGGGATGTTATGCCAGGATAACATCCCTGCTGTGATGGCCAACTGACCAATCAGGAGCCAGGATTATTTCTTGCCATTGTATAATGTGCTATCATTCCATATAGTCTAACCAAAGGTTTCAAGAAAGACATGCATGCTAATAACATTGGTTGTAGTGATAAAGAATGTTCAGCACTGGGAATCAAAGGCTACCTCCCACCTAGAAATGCATGATGATAATAACATAAAGTACAGTGCAAAATTTAAAATATTCAGCTCAGGGAATCAAACTGAGGTCCTCTACTAACCCCTGTCATGGTGCTCTGCCATTGTACTATATTCCACATGGTTGAACCAAAGGTTTCTAGACAGAGATGCATTCTAATGACAAATTGTATTGAGAAAGAACAAAATGATCTGTACTGCATTTCAAGCCTGAGCCCCCTCCACCAACTACTGTGCTGCTCTTCTACTGTACTATCATTCCACATGGTGGGACAGAAGGTTTCTATTCAAACATGCATCCTAATAACATACATTTTTGTGAGAAAGAAAAATTTGCACACTGGGAATCAAACCCATGCCCCATCCCAACTACTTTTCTGGTGCACTGCCACTGTGCTATCATTCCACAAGGTGAGACTGAAGGTTTCTAGACAGGAATTGATAAAGTAAATGTTAATTAGAAACAGATGTTCGACACTAGGAAGCAACCAAGGTCCCTACAAACTACTGTCCCAGGGCTATGTCACTCAGATTTCACATTTTGTAACCAAGTTTCCAGACTGAGATGCATGCTAATAACACAAATTGTGGTGAAAAATAAAAAAGGTTCAGCACTGAGAATCAAACTCCCCCAACTACTTTTCAGTGTTCTGCCAATGTGTTGTCATTCGACATGGTGGGAGTGAAGGATTTTAGACAGATGCATACTAAAAACACAAATTGTGATGTAAAGGAAAAAAATGTTTGGCGCTAGAATCAAATCCAGATCGATTCCTAACAACTGTTCTGGTCCTCTGCCACTGTACGGTCATTCCACGTAGTGGAACAAAAGGTTTATAGACAGGGATGTATGCTAACAACTTAAGTTGTAATGAGAAGGAAAAATGGTCATCACTGAGAATTGAACCCAGACTTCATCCCAACTACAGCCCTGGTGTGCTACTGTGCTGTCATTCTACATAGTGGGACAGCAGGCTTCTAGCAACATAAGTTACAGTGAAAAAAGAAAACATGTTCAACACTAGAAATCAAACCCAGGCCCCTTCACAGTTACTGTCATAGTGTTCTGTCACTGTGCTGTCATTCTACATGGTGGGAGCAGAGGCTTATAGACAGATATGCATACAAACAAAATGACACTGCTATTCACATGGGTGTGATCTACAGACCTCCAGCACAAGGGGAAGAGTTGGACAAAATTCTAGAGGAAGCCATCCATAAGATGGTGACTAAGAGGGAAGTGCTGCCCATAGGTGACATCAATCATCCAGATGTTGTTTGGAGCATTTTAGCTGCAGCCTCTACCAGGAGCAGGGACATACTGGACTTCCTGCAAGGAGCATGCCTCAGGCAGCAAGTGCTAAAGCCCCTCCCGTGAGGGTGCGATTGTGGACCTGGTATTCACAAACAGGGACAGATTTGCAGATGTTATGGTGGGTGGGCACCTGGGGTCCAGTGGTCATTGCACTGTGTGGTTCACTATGAGTACAGTGGCAGAGTCAAGCCCCATGAAAGCGAGGGTCCTGGACTTCAGGAGGGCAGACTTTGCAAAGTTGGGGGTATGTCTCAGGAAAGCCCTAGCAGGGAGAGAGGACTTGGGGGTTGAGGAACAGTGGGCTCATTTAAAAGGAGCCATAGTGGAGGGCAACAAACCTTTGCATTAGGCAAATAAGCAAAGGCAAGAGAAAAAGGAAACCACTATGGTTCTCAAAGGAAGTGGCTGGGAATGTAAGAGTGAAAACACTGGCTTTCAGAAAATACAAGTAAACACAGAAGGAGGAGGACAGGGTAGAATATTAATAGGGCGTTGCACAAAATGAAAGTGGGGTAGTACCAAAGTTGCCTGTAGCTGCGGTTACTGGAAAAAACTTTCCATGATTTAATGAGTCAATCACAGAAGCAGCAAAACCTGTAGTTTCAGCAACTATAATGACAAAAGCACAGACAAAGAAAATCTCAGATGGTGGAGACAGGTTTCCTTTTGGTGACTTTGATGCAGACTTGCTTGAGCCAAGCTCCAAGATCCAGAAATCCAAGAAAGAAAGAAAGACACCTGTAAAAAAAAAACAGCGGCAACAAAAGACTGATGAACATAAGGGGTTAATATATAAAAATACTGAAGCTAAACTGGTAACTGAATGAGATTTTGTTTGTGAACAAACTAATGATGCTTCTCTCCAAGGTTATTTTAAGCAGCAGGGGAGGGGTGAAACAAAAACAGGGTGAACCAATATTTACAAAATGTAATGGGCTACTGTACAGACTTTGGGTTAATCCTCAGACACAGGAACAGCTAGAACAATTGGTCATATTAAAGAAGTAGACTGTTCAGGTATCAGAGTGGTGGCAGCATGGCTGTCAAGTGTCCCTATGGATGCAGATGACACCAGAACCTGGTCCTTTGGCACAGTATTTTCCCAGCATTTCAACATACACTAGGGTCTGTCTGCTTCCTGAATCAATAAGTCCCTTTACAGTCTTATCTCCAACCTTCACATCTGTTAAATACTTGTCTCAATTTGCTAAAGACAAATCTACTCCAGTGTTACCCTCCTTATTTTTATGGCTTTTTCTTGCAATATTTATTTTGTTTTTGTTGACCAGGAAAGGAGGTCTAAACAGTTTTTTTTTTTTTTTTTTTTGCCAATTTTCAGCCTCATCCTCTGGAGGGGATACAGATGGAAGCCAACTGACATTGAACCAGATTAAGCTGTTGGTGTTTTGTTTTTTTCGTTTTTGTTTTTTTAGTGAATGGGGAAAATTTGGCCAGGAGACTGGGCAAACTCCCCTACTTACCTGTAGGGGAACCTCTGGCTGGCTGGCTGGATGCCACTTGTCGAGATCCTCAGGTGAGGATGGGTATGCTGGAGGTAGAGGAGATGGTCTCTCCTTCTGCCTCAGTGAGTTTAGAGACCAAAGATTTTTTGATTCTCCGATATCCCTAGAAGAAGCAACAGACATACAGATTCAGGCTGACAATCAGATTTTGGAGAAGCAGATGAAAAAAATGGCAGATGGTGTTTTGAATAGAGAGAGGCCTACCTCACCCATAAACACATACGTCAATATGGCTATGGTACTGGAGTCTTCAGCAGAACTGCAAGCACTACTGAGCGTGGAAGAGGAACATTTTAAGAAATGGCAACTAGAACTGCAGAGTGCTATAGCACTCAAAAAACAGCAGAAAGTTGCTAACATGGCACAAGCTTTGCAGCCATCTCAGACCAGTGAGCCTCACTTTAACCCAGCTGCAAACCTCTGACGCAGCTGGGACTGCTCAGTCAACACATCTGCTGCCATGGAAACAGGACATCCTGCAGAACGCAGACCCAGCACAACAAAATGAATTTACTTTCTTGGCAAGTCCTTCAGCTTTACCATTATTTGTAGTTAATGGAAATAAAAATAGAAACTCAGCAGCAGGGGCTGTGCCAGGAAGGGCTTTAACAGATGCTGCTGCATCTGGCCTAAGACGCGACCCCAGTACTCCCAAGAGATCATCTACTGACTGGTCTGTAGAGACCACCTTACAGTTGGCAGGCTGGGAAAAGAATCAAGAAGGGCAGTGGATCTCTGGCCTTCCCCGATTTCCATACCTGGCAAAAATACCTTAATGACTAATGTTGGGCCTAACAAAACTGAACAAGTTACAGCAATTACTGAAATGGAAGATGTTGATGGACATGACAGTGTTCTTCATGACTCCCCTTTACAATTGCCAGAAATACTGCAGTTAACTCAAAATCCCCAGCTTTCATTACCTAGCAATTTGTCAAATAAAGCTGGACATTCAAAAGATGTCCACACTGCCAAGCCACAGACTCACCAGGAAACTGATCATTCTGGGCCTTCTAGGCCCAACACTACCAGACAAATACCCACAGGCCACCCAGAAGAAAGTCAGAATAGGAGGAATAATAGGTTTTATACCTACCTTTTTTTACAGAATCAATATTCCCAGCAAAGTATCATAATGCTATAAGGTTACTATATAAGGGTGGTATGGATGTTTTTCTGGATGGACTTTTTGTGGCAAAAACTCTTCTTAAAGGGTCAATGAAATACTTGGCTGCTGAAATCTACACCCTCGTTCACGTGTCTGGTGAACAAACATTTGACATAAGCTTTAAATTTGATAGTGGGCTACAAAAGTTCTGGGAACTGTTCCATACACTCACAACAATGCCACTGTGATCACCATTTGAAGCTATATCCCTCACCAAACTGGCTGACAGAACAATAACTGTCCTTTTCAGAAATGAGGGTGTAAGTGTAACTGACCTGACATATTGGTTGAAACAAAGATATACTACACTGGGAAACCCCAAAGCTATTTTTGATGAGGAAAAATTCTGGACTGGTGGGTGGAAAATTTGAGTAGTGCAGCATACTACTGACACTGGTCTTCAACATTTACTTTAATGTTTTTTTTTTTTCTGGGGAGAGACGGGGTGTCCTGTTTTATGCAGGACAACCCAAAACTTGCTACCAGTGTGAGTAAACAGGTCACATTAGCAGCTTGTGTGATAAGTTAAAATGTACCTTGTGTGGTGAATTGGGGCATACTAGCGGACATTGTAGAAATGCACAAATGTGTCATTTATGTGACACTAAAGGTCATTCTTACCATACATGTCTCTGGGCAACTCACAATCAACCAAGTCAGACAGTGAATAACAGAGATTGCTCATAGCAATAGCTTCATGAACTACAGGTAGAACTGTTCACTCTTACTCCCCTCCCACTAGAGAACACCAGTGAAACTGCACAGGTAGTAATAGACTCTGAGGAACTCCTTCATCTCAGCACAATGATGGTACAGCAGGACACACCAGCAGACCCCCCACAAGAAGTTACTATAATGGATGCCCTGACACACCACAAGACATGGATTCTACATTGCAGGTAGACATGCCTCTCCCCCTCCCCTGCTGTCAAAAGAAGTGGAAAAAAAGTAAGATAGTGACCAGCTGCAGACATGCATGGTCTCAGCCAAACCCCAAAGTGCTTAAAACCTCTTGGATCCCACTCATCAATAGGTTTGAAGCCCTAGCAGAAAACCCAGATGCCTCTGAGAATGATTCAGATGATGCCTTCATTTGGTCTTCAATGCTAGATGTAAGTTCTGACAGAGATTATCTCCTCCATCTCAAAGCTCAAAAACCCACTGAAGAACAAATTCTGTCCAAAGCCAAAGCAAAAAATAAACACACAAGACAGACAAGGAGCTTGAAAAAGCAACCACCATGAAGATAACTGTCACAACACCTTCCCTATGAATGGAGCACACATCCCGTTATATTCATTTAATATGAATAGCATCAAAAATCACAACAAAAAGCTAGCAGTGTTTTCTTACTTGAAATCATTCAAAGAAGGAATTTTTTTCTTACAAAATTCTAGATTGCTCACCACAAGTGATTTACAGACTGCTATTCCACAATGGCATGTTGGACCATCTTACTGGTCTTTGGGTCCAGACCAATGTTCTGGAGTAGCAATTTTATTTTTTGTTATACAATGGCAAGAAAGAATCTTGGACTGTGATTGGTCAGTTTGGGGCTGGACCCATGTCAATTTCCCAGCATAATGCCACAGGTCTAGTCTCATCACTGTGAACCAATATGGATAAGCATTGGGATCTCTTTTTTTTTTTTGCATCTCCTTGTAAGTAACAAAAATATTTTTCCACACTACTAAAAACATTCTTTAAAATTATGTTTTTCTTTTATATGTAACAACAAACCATTGTATAATAGGAATAATGCACTCCAGGGTGTGTGTGTCATGCTGGGATAGCGCCACGTCTGGGGCATTGGATGCACTCGGCCAGCGGCCTCATGCCCAAGCCCCCAGGTGTGGCATTATCCCAGCATGACACACACTATGTCATGCATTATTCCTTTAATATTCCATTTCAGCTTATAAAAATGATAGAACTTATTCCGGGGAAGAGCACTTATAATTGAAACAAAAATTCATAATGTACTTTACAGGTTTATTAACATGTATGCTGCACAAACCAAAGCAAAAAGGATAGAATTGTTTCAAGCTCTACATCCCTATCTTTATTCTTCACAGAATGTTGTCTTTGGTAGTGATTTCAATTGTAGCATATCCTTAATGGACAGGGGCAGAAATACTAAGACCAAGAAAATTTATTGTGACATGTTTTTTTTTTAAATAAAATGATGCAGTCTACCAACTTGATAGATGCATATGTCTCAGCAACAGGGAAAGCAGACCATACCTTCTATAGAGGATCATTAGCTACCCAAACAGATTATTACTTCATTTCAGCTTCTTTGCACATTCAGGTAGCCAAAGTTCTAGTATCTGAATTTTCAGATCACAAGGTTTTGTGATTAAAAATTGGCAACACAAATAACTACCCACATGGCCCAGGAACTTGGAAATTTAATTCCTCTTTGCTTAACTCAAATGAAACTAAACAAACCATCAACTATTTTGTAGAAGGTAGAAAGTCAGTTTACAGTCTGTATGATGACCTGATCCTCTGGTGGGAAGACACAATTAAGGACATAATTGCTTTATTAAAATCACACAGTAAAGCTACCAGGAATGAAACATACCTCCAATACCTACAAAACAGACAATAGTTACAGGAGCTATTGTCACTATCATATATTACAGGCCAAAACTTCAACACACAAATTCATAACATTAAGCAACAAATGTCTAAATTTCATCAGAATCAAGCACAAAATTGACAGAACCAGCAACATTTTGGAACCCAAGGAAAAAAAGAATATGCTTGTCCATATGAATCCTGTCATAAAAATAATAAACAAAAACAGATGGAAGGGTTATGGAATGACAAGCACATCTTACATACAGACTTACAAGATATTAGACAAATTGTTACTCAGCATACACAACTATATAAAGCGGACCTAGAGCAACCAGCAGATTTAGAAGGATGTTTTTCAAACTCTAGACAACCCCAGATGTTTAAAAGAGCACACAAAATTATCTATACAAGACATTTAGCCTGAAGAAATAGAACATGCTATAGATACCCTCTTAAATAATAAAACCCCTGGAAGTGATGGCCTGACCAATGAACTCTATAAACTCATAGGTAAAGAATTAAAATTAGCCGAAGTCTTTACTTTCTTTACTTTCATTTTGACTAGTCCAGCACCATCACTCAGAATGACAAATGGTCAACTGATATATTTTCATAAAAAAGGTGACAAACAAGACATACGAAATTGGAGGCCTATATGCCTCCTGCCTATTGATTTTAAAATATTGGCAAAAATACTAAAAACCAGATTATTAAAAATGGCAAAATATCTAATAGCACCTTTGCAAACATGCTCAGTTTCTAGTAGAAAACTCTCAGACCACTTGATACTATTATGGGAACTATTTGAACAAGGAAATACAGAAGTACTGTCAGGGATAGTTCTATCTTTTGACCTGAAAGAAGATTTCAATTCCATAAACCACACCTTTTTATGGACAGTCTTGCAGCAATATGGCATACCCATCATATTTATCAATTGTATCAAAAGCTTGTACAAAACTGCAACAGTAACCCCCTTCATTCAGGGATGGAAAGGCCCCATGATCCAAATAGGCAAAGGAGCTCAGCAGGGTTGCCCCCTGAGACCCTTGCTCTATGCCCTTTGCATAGACCCACTCCTGAGACTTTTAAACACCTAACTTGCATTGTATTAGAATAGATAAGGTTATAACACCCTTTGTGGCAATAGCATATCCTGATGATTTATGTATTTTAGTACAGGATCCTGGTTCAGCTTAAACAGCAATACACATTTGTAATAATTATAGTTCCTATTCGGGTACATCCCTAAATATTATAAAATGTGCTGGAAAACAATTAGGGAATGATTACCCAGCTGTAACCAGCATACCAGGGATACATACTTCAAATGACCCAATAAAAATACTGGGTATCACCTACAGTGTGGGGTAGATGAGGCAGACAAAGTAAAGTGAGAGATTCCCATGTCTGTTGTTCAAACAGAGAAAAGAAATCCACAAGGAAAAAACAGAATCCAAACAAACGGAGCTCCCCATCTTAACCAGAAACCATTTCAGCATGAATACTGGGGTGGGGTGGGGGAGGCAAAGTAGAGAAAACAGGAACAGAGGGAAGGCAGGGAGTAAAACATGGAAGGTCATGTTCACAAATTCCTGCAGTCTGGGAAATAAGGTTCCAGATCTGGAAACCTTGATGATGGATGTAGACCTTGACACATCAGCAATAACAGAGACATGGTATTCTGCTACTCACAGCTGGGACGTCAATGCACCAGGCTATACACTGTTCAGAAGGGACAGGGAAGGTAAAAAGGGAGGGGTGGTGGCCCTGTACGTCAGAGAAGGCATAAAGGCTACAGAAGTACAGGGAAGGCAGGGGAAGGCTGAGGCAATGTGGGTCACCCTTGAACCAGGAAATGGCATAACAATGCATACAGGGATGATCTACAGACCTCCAGCACAGAGGGAGGAAGTGGACACAATTCTAGTGGAAGAAATTCATGACATGGCAGCTAAAGGCGAAATCCTGTTGATGGGAGATTTCAATATGCCGGACATGGATTGGACCAACCAGGCAGTTGCTTCAGCCAGAAACACAGCCATCCTGGAATCCCTGCAGGGAGCTGGACTCAGACAGCTGGTGCATGAGCCAACCAGTGTCAAATTGATTCTAGACCTGGTATGGACCAATGGGAACAGAGTCAAAAGAATCCAGGTGGAAGGGCAGCTGAGATACAGCGTCTACCACATGGTGTGGTTTGACATGGAGACAGAGACTCAATTAAGCCACACAAGGGCAAAAGTATTAGATTTCAGGAGGGTGAATTTCAGTGACATGTGTAGATGTTTATAAGCAGCCCTGGAGATGGTAGAGGTAATGGAGGGGGTGGAGGAACAGTGGGGGAGACTAAAAGGAGCCATTCTGGAGGTAACTAACCAATGCATCAGGATAGCGACTAAAGGGAAAAGAAGAAAGAAACCACCATGGTTTTCTAAAGAGGTGGGAGACAAAGTAAGGGCTAAAAGAGAAAGTTCCAGGAAGTATAAGGAGACCCAAAGGGAGGAGGATAGGGGTGTGTGCCTTGAATATCTCAGAGAGGCAGGGAAGGCTGTTAGGAAAGCCAAGACACAGACAGAGAAGGGTTTATCATGGTCTGTGAAAAAAAGGGCCAAGACATTCAGTGATAGAAGAAAATCCTGGGGGGGGGAGGATTGTGAGGCTCAAAGGGGAGGAGGGATAGTGTAAGGAGGGGGGATTGAGATAAGGCAGAAATACTGAACAAATACTTCTGTTCAGTATTCACTGAGGAGGGAGAGGGTCAAGGACCACAGCTGGGGAGCAGAGGCTATCGGAGGTGGGGGATGGACACAAGTCCATTCACAATGGAGAGAGTTCTGGAGGAACTCACAAAGCTGAAGGTGGATAAAGCCAAGGCACCAGATGACATACACCTGAGGATATTAAGGAAACTAGCAGCACCTCTGGCCACCCTGTTCACAGTGTCACTCAACACAGGCGTGGTTCCAGAGGACTGGAGGTGGGTGCATGTAGTCCCACTGCACAAAAGTGGCAGTAGGGTGGAAGCGTGGAACTACAGACTGGTCAGCCTCACCTCAGTGGTGGGGAAGATCATGGAGACACGGCTGAAAGAAAGGAGAGTGGCACACCTGGAATCCATTGGTGCCCATGATCTGAAGCAGCACTGATTCACATCAGGAAGGTCTTGTCAAATGAATCTGATATATTTTTTTTTATTGGGTGACTATGGAAGTAAATCAGGGAGGGTCCATAGACATCGCCTACCTGGATTTCAGCAAAGTCTTTGATACTGTCCCACACAGAAGGCTGATTAACAAGATGAGTAGTCTGGGCATGGGGCATAAGGTGATATAGTGGGTTAGAAACTGGCTGACAGACAGAAGGCAGAGGGTGGTGGTAAATGGAATCCAATCTGGGGAGAGAGGGGTGATCAGCGGAGTGCCTCAAGGATCAGTACTGGGACCAGTCCTGTTCAGTGTCTTCATTAGTGACATTGCAGAGAGGCTGGAAGGAAAGGTCTGTCTATTTGCAGATGACACAAAGATCTGCAACAGGGTGGATACTCCAGAAGGAGTGCAGATAATGAAGATGGACCTGGAGAAGCTTGAAAGATGTTCAGAGGTCTGACAACTGAGGTTCAATGCAAAAAAGCACAAGATAATGAACCTGGGTAGGGGGAACCCTGGGGAGACCTACAGGATGGAGGGGAGGTGTTGACCATTACCAAAGAGGAGAGAGACTTAGGGGTTATCATATCTGATGACCTGACAATATCAAAGTGGTGTGCAAAGGCTGTGGGGAGGGCCAGTGGCATGCTGGGGTGCACAGGCAGAGGTATTACTAGTAGGATGCAGGAAGTGGTGATGCCTTTGTATAAAACACTACTAAGGCCTCACTTGGAGTAGTGTGTGCAGTACTGGAGACCACACATACATAGGGACATAAACATGGTGGAGGCTGCCCAGAGAAGGGCAACAAAGATGGTGCATGGTTTGCACCACAAAACACATGAGGTGAGACTAAGAGACCTCAATATGTACTTACTGAAGGAGAGGAGGGAAAGGGGCAGCATGTTAGAAACATTTAAGTACCTGATGGGTATAAACAAGGTGCAGTTGGGAGATCTTTTCCAATGTACAAAAGATACCAGAACAAGGGAGCACAATATGAAATTGGAGGGGGGGAGATTAAGAGGTAACGTGAGGAAGTTTTTCTACATGGAGAGGGTGGTGAATGCTTGGAATAGTGTGCCACAAGAGGTGGTAGGGCAAGCACAGTGGAGGGGTTTAAACATGCCTGGGGCAAGCACAGGGAAACCTTGGGTGTGAAGGGAGTGATGAAAAGCCATTAACAATTTAGGGTGAGTGGATGCATACATGTATGGGCCTATGGGCAGACTGGATGGGCCTAGTGGTCCTTATTTGCAGTTTCTATGTTTCAATATATTAGCAAAAAGAAAACAATGGGGAGAGACAGAAGAGAATGAGGGAGACTCAGATACCTCTTCTGTGACCTCAGGAGCTATGGAATTCAACACTGATCTCCCTGTTGAGGCATCCAAACTGAAAAAGGCCAAGAGGAAAGTAAAATATAAACCTGAGGGCTGACCTATGACCTTCAACTTCTCACAAAACTGCATCATCTTATTTGCCCTCTGACCATAAATGTCAACAGCATCAAATCTTTCAGAAAACATGGGACCACTTTACACATAATTAAAAAGCTAATCAATAGCATTTTTTTCCTGCACGATGCGTGCATTAAAACCTCTTACGAATGTTCACAAGTAAATCAGCTTTGGTCAGAAGGCCTATCATACTGGTCCCAAGGGGAGGACATATGTGATGGGGTTGCAATTGTTTTGAAAGGGCCCCTTTTTCATCTTAAAAAACTCACATTTTACCAGGTAGGGCTTTACTGGCAGATTTGAATTATGAATCCATCGAGCTACGACTAATAAACATCTACGCACCACAAAGTATAGCTTGGCGAGTTGAACTTTTTCGGCTGATCCAGCCTTACTTGCATATCCAACAAATAATCATTTTTGGAGGTGATTTTAATTGCAAACTATCCCACTCGAACAGAGGATGCAAAACTCAAAAAAACTATCAGTGATATGGCATGTCTAAACAATATCATCCAAGCATCAAACCTGCAGGAAGAGTTCCAGGCAACAATACAAAAAGCAGGTAAAACCTTTTTTAAGGTAATACTGACCTCTTGAATTGACTACCTATTTTTTTCTAAGACGTTTTTAATTCAAAAGTCTAGTACCCTACCTATTGAGACATCTGACCACATGGCAGTTTCATGTGTGTGCAGGGAGGAAACTCAAAATATGCACCACTCCAAAACCCTTTGGAAGCTAAACAATTGTTTATTACAAGATACTGTTTTTGCTGAAAAATGGTATCAACTATTAAAGGCCAGGGTTCTATTTTGGAAGCACATGACTCTGTTTTAGATTGGTGGCTTGAATCAAAACAAGACTTCAAAATCTTTTTTTATTAAGCACACAATTAGACAGCGTCAAAAACAATATTATTATTACTTGAAATTGAGAAACCAGTTACATCACCTGATTTCTCTAGCACATGAATGAAAAATAAAGATACATAGATAAAACATATAAAAACAGAAATGTTTCGATGTCAATATAATAGATATGAGTCTCAAACTAGAAGCACAATTTGGCACACAGGGCCGGCATCCTACCCTAGACATGTTTGAAGGTCGCATAAATAGAGTGAAATCTACAAACATAGACTCTTTAACCATCTGTAATGCAGCCACATCCTCCACAAGTCAAAAAATGGCCCCTATGCACCAATTTATTTATCTATTTATTTTATTTAGTTTTTGTTGACTGGGTAAGTGCACTAGACAAATCCTGCCTATTTTCAGGCACAACCCGGGGGAGGGGGATACAGATGAATGCCAACTGACCTTGAACCAAGCTGTTTGGTGGTATTTTTAGTAAATGAGGGAAATTTGGCCAGGACACCGGGGAAATTCCCCTACTCTTTTCGAGAAGTGCCATGTGGGTGTGTAATATGCACAAGAAGCACGTTACTCACCCACGGAGCTGCACACCTGCTGACAGGTGCACACCAGCATCATTCATGACTGTCGGCCACCTATCCATTGCCCCACACTTCAGTGCACAGGTCCACACAGGGCAGGCACGAGTGGAGTCACAGACCCAGCCAGGTATCCAATAAGATGCCCTGCATGGGTCCAACAGTGGATCCCCTACTTGGCGGGACGTGCATTGGCAGCACACCCCATGGATGTCCGAGGGTTGGCGGCTGTGGTGGGTGGTAGGAGGGCAATGCCACCAGCCCTTTCCGATGTCACTGAGGCAGTGCAGTGGGATGGGGTGGCATGTCTGCTGGCAGTGGGGGACATTGCCATGGGGAGGAAGGGTTGACATGCAGAGCCACTGGGGAGGGGGAAAGCAGCCTTGTGCTGGTGCCCCTGTGAGGGGTATGGGTGTTGTGTGTGTTTTGGGGGTGCCACACTCACTGCTGTGTGCTGGGGTGGGAGGGTGGCAATGGGTGGCCATTTCCTGTGATCCTGGAGGGTCAGTGAGCTGTTCACCCTGTTTTGTGGAGTGTGCATGAAGTGCATAGGGGGTTTACAGCAGGGTCCTTCCTGGTGTACCCTGCATCCCCTATGCACCCCCGTGGCCAGCACTACATGCCTTAGTGCATGGTGCATTGTGCTGGCTCACCCCTCACCTACCCCGACACATTGCTCATCATGCGTCTTGGGTATCAGGCACATATGTGCTGTGTGCCCCCTTTGAGCATCCCATGTGGGGGTCATGAAGGGTGTGGAGTGGTTGAGCACCCCAGATATGCACGGGTAGCCACTCCGCCCCTTTAGTGCATAGGGCCCAATACTTCAGGTAGAGGTACGGCAATACCTTCAGACATTATTCAGGACCCCAGCTGAGGCAAGCTGCAAAGAGGCTTTTTTAAAGGATGTAAATATCCCATCCTTACCACTCTGTATAGCTCAGAAAATGACTATTGATATAACTATAGCTGAAGTAGAGATGGCTATTAAAAAACTTAATCTTAATGCTACACCTGGAAAGGATGGCCTAACCCCTGAATTTTATAAAACTTTCCAAGCAAAACTCTACACAGTCCTAGCTTTTGTATATAATTTAATTTTGAAATATCCTCACCTCCCTTCTAGCTTTACTCAAGCTCTTATCATTCTCCTCCACACAAAAAGGAGATAGAAATGATATCAGGAGTTGGAGACCAGTCAATATTTTAAATGTGGACTACAAAATCCTGTCAAATATTCTGGTTCACCGATTGAAACACGGCACCAAGGAGTTAATTACCCCACTACAATCGTACACAATTCCAAATAGGAAAATTTTTAATAACTTACATTTGTTGACAGATATAAAGAGCTAGCGTACTGCTCGGAATTAATAGTAATTTTCAGATGTGGTCAGCTATCACTTCCAGTATCTGAAGTAATTTTTTATTTTCCGTTTGCTAATTAGAAGATTTTCCACCTGGCAGTACTGGGATGATGTGTGGAGCAGCACTGCCTGGAGGGAAAAAAAGTCAGTTCTGTTCCTCTCAATACATCATCAGAAATGAGACCAAACACTGTGAGGCACCACAATCCTTGCAGCCTGAGCTGTGATGTTCACAAGCTACCAATCAAAATGCAGGAAATGTGACATCACTAGTAACCAGGGAGAGTCAGGCCTTGCTGCTCCATGTGAAAGAGAAATGGTTCTCATTGGTTACTAGTTATACCATAGTCAATGTGGTTTCAGTGTCAACGTAAGAGGGAGGAACAGGACTGCCTTTTTTTTCCTCCAGTAAGAGTGCTGCTTCACACATCACCCCAGTACTGCCAGGTGGAAAATCTTCCACTTAGCAAACAGAAAAGAATAAAGAGTGGAGATGCAGTATGAGTAGTGATAGCTGACTACATCTGAAAGTTACAATTAATTGTAAGCTGTTTCCAGGCAGTACACTAGCTCTTTAATGGTACAGTACTTCACAGAAGTGTAATGGCTTCCTACTGGCTTTAGACAAATAGAAAGCCTTTGACAGAGTGAACCATCTCTACCTTTTTAACATATTAAAGGGATATGGCATTCCCAAACTATCTGTGTCTTAAATAAGGCTACTGTACAAATCTGCATATGGACAACCCTTTGTTAATGGACATATGGGACAAGAATTTCCTATTTTGAGAGGAGTACTGCAGGGTTGCCGCCTCAGTCCTGTTCTATACCTATTTGTAATAGACTCCTTCATTAGGAAGATTTAGAGCAGCCGGCCCAGTGGTGCTGAGGGTTGAGGTGCTGGATGCCACACATCACGCCATGTCAGCGACCCCCGGTTCAGGAGCAAGCTTGGGCCATCGGTGATCGGCAGGGGCAGGAAAGGATTGAGCATCCGGAGGACTGCTCTCCTTTCCTGGGGGTGGGTAAGTATGCTTGTCACAGTGCTGGTGGCTCCTACTGGTGGCTGGGGGCAATGCAACTTGTTGCACACTCTCCTGTGGTTGGGAGTGGTAACGGATGCCTTACGCATGGGTGTGGGAACATGCCTGTCATGTGTAGGGTGTCATTGTATGACCATGCTCCAGGGGGACTGTATAGCAGTAAAGAAAAGTCCCTGGCCCCACAGATAGGCGATGGCAACCTCCAGTGCCCGCTGCCAAACAACCAATACCAAACTCATCTCAACAGTTTTCCCAATCCCCTGCCTTGCCTTGGGTCCAGTTTGGGCCACCGGATCGGAGTAAGGTGAGGAATGCCTGTCCCTGATTTCCCAGTGAGCGAGGATCAGGCAGGATGGTAGAGTGGTTGCAGCGAGTGGGGTCTGCACGAGAGAAATCTGTAGTGGGCAGTGCAGAAAGAAAGTCTACAAAGAAAAGGAAGATTCAAAGCAATACTGCCATTTCAGGAATTATACTTCCTAATTAACAGAATACATTAAACATCTGTACCTACACAAATGATTTATGTCTATGCATTCAAAATTTAGATCATGCAACTCCTATACAAAATATCATCTCTGAATACGAAAGTACTTCAGGTGCAAAACTAAACTATGGCAAGAGTGTAGCTTGTCAAATTAATCCAGTCTTATGTACCCTAGAGGAAGCTTCTGTTGCTATCATACTCTTAAGTACAGACCCCATCAAAATACTCAGGATTACTTTTGGTATATCAGATGATGCTAAATACAACTGGGAACCAGCCCTGATTAAAGGCCAAAGAATTGCACAACAGTGGGAACACAAAACCATATCCAAAAGAAAGAGGGTTTATTTAATCAAAACTTTCATTGTGCCACAGTTTTTACATGTGGCAAATATATTTTCCATCCCTAGAAACATAGAAACATAGAATTTGGCGGCAGATAAGGACCGCTTGGCCCACCTAGTCTGCCCATTTTCCTACCTAACAGATAAGCTGCAGATCCTAGTTAACCAACAGCTTACTTCCTCCTACCCCCACTAGGACTGCCTTATGCCTGTCCCATGCATTCTTGAATTCCCCCACTGTCCTTCACTCCATGACCTCCTCAGGGAGGCTGTTCCATGCATCCACAACCCTCTCTGTGAAAAAATATTTCCTCACATTACCTCTGAGCCGTCCCCCCTCTATCTTCAAATTGTGCCCCCTTGTTCTTGCACATCTCTTTTTCTGAAAAATGCTACCCTCTTGGACTTTGTTGATTCCCTTGAGGTACTTGAAAGTTTCTATCATGTCCCCTCTCTCCCTTCTTTCCTCAAGGGTATACATATTAAGCTCCTTTAGTCTTTCTTCGTATGTCTTCTGGCGCAAACCCTGCACCATTTTGGTTGCCCTCCTCTGGACAGCCTCCACTCTGTCTATGTCTTTACGGAGATGGGGTCTCCAGAACTGCACACAGTACTCCAGATGGGGTCTCACCAACTGTCTGTACAGAGGGATAACAACTTCCTGTTTTCTACTATTGATACCTCTTCATATGCATCCAGTATCCCTCCAGCCTTCCTTACTGTCTTCTCACATTGCTTGCCCACCTTTAGGTCATCTGATATAATTACCCCCAGGTCCCTTTCTATTTTTACTGTTGTCAGTATCTCACCCCCCATTGTGTACGCTTCTCCTGGGTTTTTGTTTCCCATGTGCATTACCTTGCACTTCTTTGCATTGAATCTGAGCTGCCATACATTTGACCATTCCTCCAACCTTGCCAAGTCCCTTCTCATCCTTTCCACTCCATCTTGTGTATCAACCCTGTTGCAGATCTTTGCGTCATCTGCAAAGAGACATACTTTTCTTCCAGTTCCTCTGCAATGTCACTTATAAAGACATTAAAAAGGACCAGTCCCAGTACTGAACCCTGCGGTACACCACTAGTAACCCTTCTTTCTTCACTGTGTACTCCATTTACTACTACCCTTTGCGTCCTGTTGTCTAGCCATTTTTTTATCCAGGCTACCACCTTGGGACCCACTCCAAGGCTGGCTATGTAGTGTATTAATCTTGTGTGTGGGATTGTCTCAAATGCCTTGCTAAAATCTAGGTAGGCCATGTCCACAGCCCCTCCCTGGTCTACTACTTTGGTCACCCAGTCAAAGAAATCTATTAGATTCATCTGACACGACTTTCCCATCGTGAATCCATGCTGCCTTTGGTCCTGTGCCCCACTGGCCTCTAGGTACTCAACAGTTCTTTCCTTCAGAAGTGATTCCATCATTTTCCCTACCACTGAGGTCAAACTAACTGGTCTGTAGTTTCCTGCCTCTGTCCTGCTCCCACTTTTGTGAAGAGGAATCACATCTGTCCTCCTCCAATCCTCGAGTACCACCCCATCCTCCCATGATTTGTTAAAGAGAGTAGTCAGCGGTGTCACTAGTTCTACCCTTAGTTCTTTTAGAATTCTTGGGTGAATCCCATCAGGCCCCATTGCTTTGTCCACCTTCAATTTTATTAGTTCTTTCAGAACCCTTTCTTCTGTAAATGGACTGGTATCGACCCCGTCTTCAGAGTGTTTCTCTTGTTTGGTTTAGGTAACACCCCCTCCTCTTCCTTTGTGAATACTGAGCAGAAATATTCATTCAGTATACTTGCCTTTTCAATGTCACCCTCTACCCACATTCCTTCCCCTTTATTAAGCCTCAGTATCCCTCCTTTGGTCTTTCTTCACTCCCTAATGTACCTATAAAAGGTCTTATCCCCTTCTTAACAGAATTGGCTATCCTTTCCTCGGTTTGGGCCTTTGCTATTCTGACTGCCTTCCCAGCCTCTTTCTGCTTTAACTGATAAAGTTCTCTGTCCTGCTCCTTCTGTGTTTCCTTATATTTCCCGAATGCTGTCCTTTTCTCCTTAACCTTCCCTGCCACCTCTTTTGAGAACCATAGCTTTTTTTCCTTCGTTGTGTTTTATTGATTTGCTTTACACAAAGGCTTGTTGCCTCTGTGATGGCTGTTTTGATCACTCCCCATTGTTCCTCCACCCCTCCTTCTTGCCTGTTTGCTAGTGCTTTTCTGAGACACTCTCTCATTTTCCCAAAGTCAGCCCTCCTAAAGTCCAGTACTCTTGCTTTTGTATGGCTTGATTGTATGGCTGTGTTTATCGTGAACCACACTGTTTGGTGGTCGCTTGTTCCCAGATGGCTACCCACTTCTAAATCTGAGAGTCTTTCTCCATCCCCATTTGAGAGTACCAGGTCTAAGACTGCTCCCTCCCGAGTGAGTTCCAGTACTAGCTGTCTGAGGCATGCCCCCTGTAGGGCATCAAGAATGACCCTGCTCTTGGATGTGTCTGCAGCAAAGGTGCTCCAGTTAACATCTGGCATACTCAGGTCCCCCATCAACAATATCTCCCCTTTTTCTGCCATTCTAAGAAAGCCTTCTATCATTTCCTTGTTCATTCCCTCCCCCTGAGATGGGGGTCTGTATACAACCCCCATGCAGATTGTGGTGCCATTTCCTGTCTCCAGGGTGACCCAAAGTGCCTCATCTGCTCCCTGTTTACTCTTTAGTTCTGTTGCTTTGATCCCTTCCTTTACATAGAGAGCTGCTCCTCCTCTTTTACCCCCCATGTCCCTCCTGTAGATTGTGTATCCTGGTATGTTGACATCCCAGTCATGGTTCTCTGTGTACCATGTTTCTGTGGCTGCCACAATATCCAGGCAACCCTCTTCCATCAAGGCCACTAGTTCAGGGAGCTTGTTACACAGACTATGGGCATTGGTACTCATCACCCTCCACTTTTTGATAGCCTTACCCCTTTTAGCCCCATTTCTGTCCTTACTGCCTTTGCCCTTTTTTACATTTAAATCTGTTCTGCTCCCTAATAACTTCTGTACCTTGGTGTTTACCTCACTAATCACCATGTTTTGTTGGGGAGGCTGGGATTTCCCTGCTCCTTTTCAGTGCCTCCCCCCTTGGCTAGTTTAAATGCTTGCCAATGAAGCATTTAAACCTCTCACCTAGGATCGTGGTTCCCCTCCTGGACAGATGCAGACCATCGCACCAGTATAGGTCTGCATCCCTCCAGGTGACTCCCCAGTCCCCAATGAAGCCAAAACCCTGAGCTCCACACCAGTTTTTCAACCACTCATTGAATTCCCTGGTGAGGAGTGCCCTAGCATCTCCCTTGCCATAGACAGGCAGCACCTCCGAGAAGGTTACCATATGCACTACTTGTCTAAGGCCCCTTCCCAACTCTACAAACTCTCTTGCACTGCTCTGATGCCTATTCCTAGCAGTCATTTGTCTCTAGGTGGACAATGACATCCAGCTCCCTCCCCGTGCAGCTCCTCCCACGATCTGAGGATTCGCTTCCTGTCCCTCAACCCGTGGTGCCAGGAAGGCAGCCTTACCTCCCTCTCCTCCTCCCCATTTCTACCCCTAATGATTGAGTCCCCCACCAGGAGTTGTTTCTTTCCCCTGTGGGGTCCCATGCCACCCTCCTGTGGGTTTCCTTTGTGAAGGTTCCCAGCATCCTCCTTGGTCCCCACTGCAGGTGCCTCCATAGAGGAACCACTATCCACCAGAAGAGCGAATGAATTGTGGAGAGGTACAGCTGGAGGGATGCAACTCTGTTCCACCACCCTCTCCATCCCTGAACCCACCCTGGTCCAACCTCTCCTCTTTCTTGGCAACCTCTGAGGTAGTAGCATTGGCCCTGGTAGTCCCTGGGTGGGGGAGGAGGTTTCATGAATCCTAGTCAGGTCAGCCTGGAGATGGGCAACCTCCTCTCTCAGACCAGAGAGGTGCCTGCAAATAGGGCAGCATCGCAGCCTCCAGAATGTCTCCCGGAACACTGCCGCCCCACAACCATTGCACTGCACCACTCTTATCATGTCTTATTTTGTGTCCCCTCTACTGTTTCTCTGGATGATTACTCTCTCCTCTCCTTACAACTCTCACCCTTCGTGTTCTGGGACAGCAACTTTCTATCTTCTTCAGTAGCCTCCTTCTTCCTTGCTCAATATCAGACCACCAGCAGCTGGGGGGGGATAGTGAACTACTTTTTTCCTTTAGGGTTGACAAGACCAATGTTTCTCTATGATCCTTCCCTTCCTACTGCCAAACAGGAAGTTCTTGTTGACAGTCAAATCCAGTGGCTATAAAAGTAGAACTGGCTTTGGGTGGGTGGGATGGAGGGCAATTAGTAAGAAAAAAGGCTTACTTTTTTTTTTTACCCTAAATAAGAACCCTTCTACTTCTAATAAAGTTATCTGTCTACTTAATCTTAACAGACACTGACTCCTGCTGAGATATAAGTTTTAAATTAACAAGAAAATGTAGCTTCTTTTAGTTAGCTGATTTCTGCTCTACAAGCAAGGCTAGCAATGGAAGTTCAGATGTATAAGCCCCCCCCCCCCCGATCTTTGGGGCAGCCACTTTAATCCTATAAAAAGGATTTTTACTTACTATGGGCCAGATATTCAGAAATGCAGCAATGGCTGGCACAAGTCCGGCGCAGCGCAAATCCAATATGCCATGGTGCAATGAGTGCCATATTCAAAGGTTGTGCATGGCGAAATATGCCACAGCAACACTGCTGAATATGGCAGGGATGTGCCACGGCGCAACCAGAGATGCATCACGGTGCAACCGGACATGCGCCATGGCACACAAATACAAGCCCCAGGCAATTGTGAGAGCACAGCAGCAGAGTAAAAGTATGGAGCACGGCAGAGGTATACACTTGGGGACAGTGCCAGGGATGCACAGTGACAGGTCACAAGTGGCCACCACCAGCAGGGCACACACAGGCACCCAGACATCCCCACCCCGGAACACAACTGTGGCACAGAAAGCAGGCAACAGGTTGCACCGGTGGCCAATGGAGGGCCGTCAATGGAGTCCACCCACTGCATGCTGTGCCCCCACCCACCCAGACCCCAGCAAGCCACACCCAGGACCATGCTGCCAAGCACACACATGCCACACATCCTGGACAGCTGCCCCATGGCCATCCCAAGGCATAGCCACTGACCAAGGGGCAGGACACCACGATTCATGACCTGCACACTGACACCTGCACACCACACAGGCAAACACTATGCCATTGCAGCATGGCTCCTCACATCAAAGCAAAGCAGACACCGACACAGGCAGGTAAGTCAAAATATCTGTATTCAACAGAACTATTTACAAGTGCAAGGGGTGGGAAAGGGTAGGAAAGTGAGGGAAGGGGACAGGAAACAGGGACTGTACAGTGGGAAGGGGGATGGATGGAGAGGGACAGCAAGGAAAATAGGGAAGGGTTGGGGTCAAACTGAGGGTGGCCATGGCCTGCCGCTGCCTGGCATCCCTTCCTCCGCTATTCCACCATCAGCAGCTGGCGAATCTGCTGGACCACCTCCAGGGCTGTGGATGAAATCAGGATGATTTGTCACAGCAGCCTACAGTAAAGGGGCAGCCTTGACCTCCACTGGATGCCTATGACAAAGGACAGGACAGGTGATCAGTGCAAGGTCCCAAAGTACCATGCCCACCCATTGTGTGCAATGGGCAGTGGGAACACACACCCCTGGAGTGGCACCCTGGCCACCCACAGGGGGTGGGCCAATGCCTGCCAGCAACCCAGCACACCATGACAGTGCACAGAGGTGGACACTGCTATCCAATGGCCACCCAACTGTGCAGCAACAGTCAGATGGCACAGGGCACCAGCAGCACCACTGCAACACCAGTGGCAGCCGGGCACACATCCATCCCACCAACAGCTGGTACACATGTGCAATGGCCACACCACAGTGGCATGCACCACACAGAGTGTGCAACACACAGTTGCCATGGCACATGTCACAGGTGGCCATGGCTGCACCCACTCCCCTGCAGACCACCCAGTAATGTGTACAGGAATGCAACAGTGCCTACCTGCCTGCTGTGGCTCCACTTGCGTCTATCCCACTGCTGCACCTCTGCCACCGCTGGGTCCCACTGTGGCCTGCTGTGCCTGCCCTGGCACTCCTGCCACTCTCACCCAGCAGTGATCTTCAGGTCCTGGGAATGGAACAAATACAGGTACACATCAGAGAACACCCACAGCATGTGCCCACCACCCCCATCCCTGTGCACAGCGTGTACCCCTGCCCGACATGTCTCACAAGGCTATAGCGCAATGCAAGCTGTGGCTGACAATGCCACTCCGCAATGCTCATGATGACAGTGTAGCCCTCTGCAGGCCATACCAGGCAGCCAAGCCATCACCACAGCACAGCACTAAGGCACACGTGCAGCATGGGATGACTTACGTGGCCATGGCATGGTCCCTCTGTGGATGCATGCCTGCAGGTGGTCTGGGTCCCACCTCATGAGGTCTCCATACTGGTGGTGGCATTGCTGGCCAGTTCTGGCCACCCCAGTGTCCTGCATCAGCCTGGCAGCAATGTCCTGCCAGATCTCCATCCTAGGCTGTTGCAGGGGCATCTGCCCAAACAGCCCTGGTGCATGTGGCTGCACACAGGCCACCAAATTAACAAGTTTTGTGTCAGACCAATTACGGGCATGTTGAACTCCTCGCTGTGCCACTATAATGGTAGATATATGAGGAGACAAATGGTGGCCAGAGGCGTATGTGTGCAAAATGTGCACGGGATGCATGCCTTGTGGAGGCATGTGCTGTGTCCTCCAATCCCGCATTGCCAGAGATGTGCAAAATGGGCATGACCTGACAGGCATGTGGTGGTGTAGTCCGAAGGGGTCAGGAGGTCACAGTAGAGGTCAGGTGTCGCCTGGCGCACTGTGCGCTGGTGCGCAATACAGGCCATGGTGCATGGTGCGCCATGGCCCCTATTGCACGGTGGGCACACAGTGCACAATAGGTGGTAGCACACCACCTGATGCATGCGCACTGTGGTCCTGCACACAGCACATGCATGGACATTGCACCATGACTTGCTCCAAAGCAATTCCATTGCGCACAGAGCAAGTACATGATATTCAGCCGCCACATGCAAATGAGCTCATCAGCCAATGCATGGCACACTGGTGAAATCAACATGTCATTACCATTGTGCCAATGCTCATTTGCATGCGTTGCACTATTAAAGCGCCTAAGAACAGCACAGGCCATGGACTGGTATTGCAACCATCTGAGGTAAGTTGTGCTTGCTGGTCAGCCCAGCCAGCACAGCAGGGTGGATGGGGTAGGCTGCTATGGACACTGACACACATGTCTATGTCCACAGGAAGCACTGTGTCAGAGCATGAAGAGAGTGATGAGCGTGGGCCTGCTCGCAAATGCAGGCCCAACTTTACCAAGGCAGAGGCAGATGCCCTGTTCAAGGCCTACCTTGACAGGGAGCCACTGCTGAGTGGTGCCACAGGCACACCACAGGCCCGGGCTGTGGCCTGGGAGGAGGTGGCAGCGTGTGTAAACCAGCAGGGCAGCCACCAGTGGTCTGTGCAAGAGTGCCAGAAGAAGGTGGGCACCAATAAACGCTGCATCAAGGAGAAGGTGGTGGCCATATGTGTAGCCCAGACAGCCACCAGAGGGGGGCCTGCTGATGTGCCAGAGCTCATGGCACAGGAGGAGCTTGTGGCAGCCACCATGCACCGCAGCACTGTCAAGGGTGCGCCAGGTGGAGGTTTTCAGACAGGACGGAGCCCATCACTGCATGGTACATATGTTGGGCACACACAACACGCAGTGGCCGTGGTGGAGGATGGGGGGGTTGGAGGCGATGGGGGCCATGCATCACTGACACATCTGTTTCTCTTTCAGCACCAGCATGCCTGCATGCAGCGGATGGGGCACCAGCAGCAGCCGTGGTGGCAGTCCAAGCCCTGGAGGACCAGCCATCCACCTCCATGGGCATCCTGGGGCCTGATTGGCTGCAGCACACCACTGCCAGATGTCCTGGACATGGGGTCGGACAAGGCCCTGGCTGTGTTTCAGCAGAATGCCAGCCATGGCATCCTCTGCATTGAGACACAGATTGGGGCAGGGTCTGACACCGATGATGACCTGACTATGATCCTGGACAGCATGGGTGGTGTTGTAGGAGAGATGCCCATACCATGTACCATCACAGGCAGTGCACCCAGTGGCCTGTCAGCAGAGGGACAGCTGCCTGCAGCCACTGCAGGTGCTGCTGTGTGCACCACCATGGCAGTGCCATGTGGTGGTGGTGGTGGTGTGGCCACATAGGAGCTGGGCAGCGTACAGGGGCTGGAGAGGCAGCAGCAGCTGGCAGCAGGGGACATAGGGCAGCAGGACGTGGAGTCCACTGCCAGGACACCTGATAGGGACCTACCCTATGTGGACCTCACAGTGCAGCATCCATCTGAGTGGGGGGCTGTGCAGCGTGGTCATACACCACCGGAGGGTTGGCGCCCCACCCAGATTCTCCAGGCACTGACCCATTGGCACAGCACACCCATTTGCTGTGGGCCTCCATGGAGCAACAGGTGCTGCTGGTAGCTGGGGTGTGTGCACTGCACATGGAAGTACGCCAGGTGGTCTAGCAGTGCGAGAGAAGCACTGCACAGCTCCTGAAGGCTGTTCAGCACTTGCGGGAGGACACGACTGCATCCCAGGATCGCATAGCCAATGCGGTCATGGATGGCCTTGCGCTGCTGGCTGCCACAGGGTGTAGCCGGCCACCTCAGACACCACATAGTGCACTGTCCACCCCTTGTTCCTGGTGTCGAGTGACACCCTCCCTGTCGATGCCATGCTCCACTGTTGTCATCCCAGGCATGCCTGGGGCAGGCCTGTTTGGGTGCCTACACACCCCTGTGCAGACCCGGTCATGGTCCCACAATACAACCCCTGGGGGGCTGTTACATACACCCCCTGTGACTGATGTGCAGCCTGTGGCTGCTGATCGGCCCTGGTACAGCTGCCCCCATGGCCGTGGTGGCCATGGTTTCACGAGGCGGACCTGATGTGTGTGCCACCCTGGCTGCAGTCTGCTGCCACTGCCCTGTGTGCACATGGGCCATGTGTGCATGTGTGTGCATACCAGAGGTGTGGCACCTGTGTGTCATGCTGCATGCTGCTTGTGTGCGTGCCTGCCCAGCCGTTGTCGTGTGGTGGTGGGGAGAGCAGATCTGCACTGGTTGTGCCTGTGCACCGGTGCCCTACATCTGATCCCCTCCACATGCCAGCACCTAGGCATATGTGTGTCTGTGTGTGTGTGTGTTGCTGTTCACTGCTGTGTGCTGTTGTGTGTGGCTGTGTGGCACTGTCACCCCCACCCCTACACAATGCCTCTGTGTGTGCATGCCCATTGCCATGCACGCCCCTGACTGTGTGCTGTACCTGTGTGTGTGGCCAGTGCGTGGGTGTTGTGCCACCTACCTGCATGCACCATAGTGCTCCTGTGCAATTGTGTCCCTGTGCTGGTGTGCCATCCTCTGCAGTCAGGGATCCTTCCACCCAGGGGGGGCTGTCCACCATCCTCCGGCCCATTGCCCTGTTTCCCCACTACTGTCCACCTCATCAACCTAAACAGTTATCCCATGGTCGATGGCCATGTTGTGCAGTATGCAGCAGGCCAGGAATAGTCCACAGGCTTTTGAGGGACTGTATTGAAGGGCACCACCAGACCTGTCTAGGCAATGTGACCATGCCTTCAGCTCCCCAAATACATGCTCAGTGATATTCTGTGTTCTGGCATGTGCCTCATTGTACTGTTCCTCTTCTGGGGATGATGGGCTCTGGTAGGGGGCGAGCAGCCAGGGCCTGAGTGAATAGCCACTGTCACCTTTGTGGATAATGACATGGTTAGCCCTGTGTCCTCTGCTGCTGTGCCCCTTGTCTATCCCTGGTGCCCTCACCAGAGCACCCACCCTGCCCTTCCCCATTCCATGCCCTGCTCTGCCCAGCACCCATTGGCCATCCCATACTCACCCACTAGGTGGTCTTTGTGGATGTTCCCATGCTCAAACCTGTGGCACAGCACAGAGCTGTGCCAGATGAATACATCATGTGCACTCCTAGGGTGTGTGGCACAGACATTGGTTATGCACCCCTTGGCATCGCACACCACCTGGCAGTTGACATTTGGGAACCCCTTCCTGTTCATATATGCAACACCCTCAGAGCCAGGTGGCATGCAGATGCCCATATGGGTGCAGTCAATGACCCCAATCATTCCAGGCATGCATGCTACCCTGTGGAAGTCCTGCATGGTTGATGTATGCTCTGCCTGTGTACTGGGGAAATGGATGTATTCCAAAGCATGTGGCAGCAGGGCGTTGAGGAATTGTGTGAGGAGGCATGACGTGGCCAACTGGGTTATGCCTGTGGTGTCCCCTGTTCTTTGGAAGGTGCTCATGGTGATCAGGCACATGACAGCTGTTACCTTTGTCTCCACAGACATTGCTTGGCTCCGTCTTGTGGATGCCTGCATCTCCTCACTGTATAGCTCACACAGCTGCCTCAAAATAGCCCTGTTCAGGTGATACCAGACCACAATCTCTGTATCGGTGTAATTCTCAAAGGTGGTGTGGGCACAGTACCACCTGTTTCGGGCATACTGCCAATGGGCCCTTCCATGGCCACATTGCTGTTCCTCCTGCCTCCTCACACCCCTCATTATGGTCTCCATTAGGAAGGGTGCACTGGCCATGGCCTCTGATGTCCTGTCTCCCCTTGGGTGGTCGGCTGCTGTGGGCTGTTTGCCACCCTGGTGCAGTGCATGGCACTTTGCCTTCCTCTCCCTCTCACTCCCTCAGCCCCTGGCTCACTCTCCACTGCCACCTCTGTCCCACACCCCTGTGGCTGCCTGTGCCAGTCACTCTGTTCCTCACAGGCTCTGTCTCCCTTGCTCTGTCTGTTTCTGTCCCTCCAACTTCTCATTCCTCTCTCTGTCTCTCTCTTCCTCACCCCTGGTGCAAGTGCTGTCTGTGTTCTTGTGCCCTGTATTTATAGGCTCAAGTCTGCTCAGCGCATCCAGCTGTTGCTCCACACTTGTGCTATGGTTCCGCAGTTGAATATCTCACTGTGCCGCATATTCATGGGCACGCCCCCTGCTCTTGTGCATGCATTCATTATAGTTGCACATTGATGCAATGGGACTAGTGCCTGCTGAATATCGCTCCTTGGCACAAGTCTGCACTTATGCCATCACAACTCAATCCCAGCTGCTATGACTATAATCAAGGTAGTATTAGGATGTTAAATCCTATTGTTGTCTTTCACAGCATTTTTCTTTATAGGAACATAGTACCCCTTCTGAATGACACACATAATGTCAGGCATATCATCACATATGATTGGTTCTCCCCTCTCCAACAAAAGTGTGGCCTAGACACATTATCACTTTCCATGATTACACATACTAAACAAGTTCCACAATACATAAAACCATGTGTAACAAAGTTAAGACAATTGTAAATTACCAAAACATATATCCTTTCAAAATCAAGAAAACTATACTATGCTAGCATCATAAATGATATTCAATTCTCGACACCCCAGTTTCCAGAATGTCCTGAAACTCACATGACTGAAACTTGCAAACAACTAACAGAGTTGAGAATACTCAAACAAATGTGGGATATAAATTGGCTCTCCTGTCATGGGAAATTGGGGGGTCAGGAACTTCCTAAAACATAAGTCAGTGGAAGAAAGAATGTGCCCCAGAGTAACCTGTATGCAAACCCTTGAAACTCTGGAACATTTTTTCCTACAATACCCCTTTTCTCAAGATTTTTGGACCACATTATCACATAAATGGGATGAACCTTCGCTTCTTCCCATCACATATGAGATACTAATTCTAGGATTATACTGTATCTTGCTAGACTGAGGAAATATGATCCTAGCACCCTTAGAATTCTTTTTTCTGCATGTAAACATTACATGTGGCAAGCCAGATGCACATTGTCAATGCAGTAGATGAAATATTCTCCAGACCACGTAATCTTTCAAATTATATCTTTCTTGAAATCAAAATATCACATGGAACAAAATAAGCTAACAGTTCCTAAGTTTAGAAAATATTGGCAACATTGTACATAGGTTCTTAACTTTTAGTTTATTTTAAATATCATAGAGTTGTTTGTTTTTTTGCCACATGAAAATGACTATTGTTTTGTTCTGTTTTGGGGTCTCATTTTGTAAGACTGGCCAGCTGTGTTTCTACTGTGATAACTCCACTGGAAAAACGATTTCCCTTTTTTCTTTTGCCTCTCCTTTTGGTTATTTTTTTTCGTGTTGCATATTGCTTTAGATATTCAGAAAAGAGAGAAAGTCTAGCATTTTGTAAATAGCTTTCTTTACGGGGGGGTTCACAAATTAATCATATTTTTGTTATTTTGATTTGCAAATGTCTTTCACATGAATGTAATGTGTTGTAATCTGTTTGTTTTGTGATCTTTTTGTGATCTTCCTGAAAAAAATTCCTCTACTCTTTTTGTGGGGGTGCTGTGTTTCCCATTTGAGTGAGCCATCATTGTAGATGGTGGAATGGCAAGTTTCTCTCCCCACCCAGTCCTGTGAAGAAGCAGGCTCAGGAAAGTTTGAGTCTGGAGGTGAAAATGGTGAGTGTTCAATGGAAAATCATCTTGAGAGTTCAGATATGGCAGGTGCAGGCCAGCTGGATAAATATCTGAACAAATGAGCATATTTACTGTGGTTGCTAGATGAAGAAAAGAAAAGGTATGAAAGTCAACAAAATACCTTTGGAGTTCCGATGAAGGAGTATGGAGAACAATCTCAGCAGGAGCAGCAGAGTGTGGCTCCAGTGCAGGATACGCAAATGGAAATAGAAATGGACCACCAAGATATACAAGGTATCAAACTGTTTAATTGCATAAATGACTGTGATAAAGTTTAGAGGGGAAATCTTGAGAAGGAAGAGGTGCTGAGTATGGAAGAAGGAGTGGAGAAAAACAAGACAGACAATGGGAGGTGTGAAATGGTTAGAAAAATGAATTAACCAGAGGGTAATAAAATATCTGAAGGCCAAGGGGAACTGGTACTAGTCGTAATAGTAGTTGATAACATACAAAATGAACTAGGAAAGGAAGGGGAAAATGTGGCCCAGGTATATCCTGATTATGATGAGGCTGTATCTGTTACAGGTGTAACAATTTCAGAAGCTTTGAAGCAAGCTGGATGGTTCAGGTCAGATTAAAAAGCTCTGTGGCAATTACCCAAAAAGACTGCAAAATCAGCCCAGTGATACAGTCTCTCCAGAGTTACCCTTGACCTTTGAACTTACTCAGAACCCTGTGCTAAAAGTACCTCAAGAGTCCTCAGCCACTACAAGAAGAGAAGTGACAGACATAATGCAGGGCACAGGGGTTTCTGACCCAAATCCCAAGGACACTTTCAAAAATAAATGATGAGAATAGGCCAGGGATTTCCTCCTTTCAGGTTCCATCTGCTCCCTCCCCTCCACAGCCTGCTCCCAACCTGCTCCTTCTACTCAAACTAGTACTGAAGACAGAGGTAATACTGTGACCCCAGGAACTTCATATCAATCTGCTTCTAATGCAAGATCAAATACCCGTTCATATGCCAGTCTATTTCATGCACCCCCAGAACCTGCTAAATGCAGAAATGCAGTGAGGATAAAATACAAAGTAGGCCTTGATGTATTTCCAGATAGAGTGTATGTGGGTTGGAAATTGATAAAAGAAAGCATGGGGGTTCTAGTTACAAAACTATGTGTTAATCCACATGTCAGGTGACCAAAATTTTGATTTAAGTTTTAAAATGGCCAATAGCTTGGAAAACTTCTGGCAAAGATATCAACAAGTGATGTATACTCCCTTATGGTCACCATTCATTGCCATACCACTTACAAAATCAGTGTACAGGACAATTATGGTGCTATTGAAAAATGAGGGAGTGTCAGTTACGGGCATTATTTACTGGCTAAAAACAAGATGTACAGTGCTTGGTTATGCAGGACCTATTATGGATTCTGAGAAAATTTGGACTGGAGGGTGGAGGATAAGAATACGGTTGCCACAACAAAGTGGAAGAATACAACATTTACCTAATTGTTTCTATTTGGGATGTGATCGAGGTTTTATTTTCTATGCAGGGCAACCAAAATCCTACTTCAGATGTGGGGTCTATACCCACTTAGATAATGCCTGCGATCAAATAAAATGCAGTCTGTGTGGAAAGGTTGGTTATGTAAGCATAACTTGTCCAACGCCAAGATTTTGTAACCTGTGTGAAGACATAAACCACACTTTTCACCAGTGTCCATGGGCTATGCACAATAACCCTACTGCAGATTCCGAGGAGCAAGAAGATATGGTTATCTGAGCTCAGCAACAGGCAGCCAACAAACAACAAAGTTGGCCCAGAAGAACCCAGCCTGGAAAGCAGAGTGTAACCCAAAAAGTGCAAAGTGTACATCCGAATATGGGACTGTCCTCTGATTCCAGGCTGGACACTGTTCTAATACTTATACCATCAGAAAGCAGTGCGACCTTGCAAGAACAAGGAAATAAAACAAATGTAAGGACTGCGATGGAGATGGAGTTGGTCGCTTCAGGAGATGTGATCCATACTACTCAAGGTACCACAGAGGATACTGCTTTGAATGAGACTGTAGTTATGCCACCACCAGCTTTGAATCTCTGAGAATGCAGTCAACAAAAATGTATGACAAGGAGTAGGATAGGGAAAAGAAAGTCAGCGGAAACTTCAGCAACAGAGCAGATCATCACCAAAAACAGATTTGCGGCATTAGCAAAGAGAAAGCAATAGCCAGATACTGAAGATGATTCAGATGCCTCTTCAGTTGTATCTTTTCAGCCAGATCCAATGATAGATACTGAAGTTGCATTAGGTGATTCCAGGAAATCTGGCAAAAAAAGAACAAACTGGAAGTCACCAGTGAAAGGAGACAGCTGTAAACAAACATAATCCATAAATGGAATGTAACATTTCGTGTGCTTCATTGACTGCTAATAGTATTAAAAAAAATAAAAGGAGGCACACAACCTTTTCGATATTCAGAGATTTAAAGTATAATGTTTATTTTTTGCAGGATACCCATATATACACTTTGAGGGAAGTTAAATTAGCTTCTAGGGAATGGTTTGGGGGACCCTCTTTTTGGTCCCTGGGAGAAAAAACGTGCACAGGGGTAGGCATTTTATTTAATATATTGGAAATTATTGTGACTAGATTATTAGATCTCATACCTAGTAGAGCTTTAATTTTAGATAAAATTTATCACTGACAGGAATTCAGATTAATTAATGTTTATAATCCACAGACTAAACTTCTAAGAGTGGACCCGATGAAATGAATATGGTCTTATTTATATACCACTAAATCAATAATTTTAGGGGGTGATTTTAATTGTATTCTGTCTTTACAAGACAAAACAGGTCTACCCACTAAGTTATATAGTGATACAAATGTTTTAAATGACATGTATAAATAAGCAAAATTAGTAGATTGTGCAATATATGGATAGGACCCCCCAAACCATACCTTTGGAAAACGATATCTCACAACATGGATTGATTATCTGTTTACATCGGAGTGGTTACCAGGTAATAAATTCAAGACAATTCCAATGGAAACATCAAATCATTGTTTGATTGGGGGTACAATTAGGTATAGCCTTGAATAAGCCTGTATCCAATAATTTCTGAAAAATGAATACATCTATGTTAGATGATGTGCAATGTTGACAAAGCATTCAAAAATTGTTGGCAGCCAGAATTTCAGTGTTTGAATTATATGATAATCCACTATTGTGGTGGCAGGAATCAGAAATAGAGTTAAAAAAAAACTACTAATGCAGCCATCCAAAGCTGCAGCCCAATATAAATATATAAACTATTTAGAACTACGCAGGCAATTGCAGCAATTAAGCTCTTTAGCTGATGAAAATGGATTAGATTATACTAAGCAAATGACAGTAATAACAAAAGAAACAAGTTGAATGCAATATGATAGAGCTACCTCTCTGCTATGTGAACAAAAATTTGGTACACAGGGTAGATCATATGTAGTTAACCCATATGATGTGTGTGAATAGAGAGCTGATAGAAAAATATATGGCACAATTGATCTTCAGAACAGGGAGATTAGTTAAAACAAACACTGAAATTCTGGAACTTCACACAGAATATTTGTTGGGCAATGGACACAGGGTCCAGCAAAATGAAAGAAATTGTTATACAATTTGGGAATTCCATCTTTATCAGAGGCTGTGAAACATCAATTGGTTCAACTGATAAGAGAAGGAAACATTTCTGAAGTGGTCAGTCATCTTAAAAATTATACATCCCCAGGTCCTGATGGGATACCTGGGAAATTCTATAATAAAACCATAGGGCAGGTTGTAAAACAGTTGGCAATAGTATATAATTAAATATTTATGGGAAAAGTAGACCTCCCACCAGCATTTCCAGATAGCTTAGTAATTTATCTACATAAAAAAGGGGAGAAGGTAAACATTAACAATTGGAGGCCAATAAGTCTGATAAATGTTGACTGGAAGATAGTTTGAAAGATCTTAAGTAATAGATTGTCAAATGCTGCCAAAGAAGTTATATCTACGTCCCAAACATGTGCAATCCCACAAAGAATGGTGACTGATAATCTCAGGGTATTAAGAGAAGTGTAGGAATGCACTACTGCTCATGGCTATCTTCTGAGCTTGGAGCAAACCAAAGCATTTGACCTAGTATCACATGAATATTTACTTCAGACTTTGGAAGCATATGGTATTTTAAGAATTTTTATTGCTTGGATGCAGCTTATATACAAACATGCTACAGCAAGTCCATTGGTTAATAGAATTATAGATAGACATATCCCTATAATAGAGAGTGTTAGGCAAGGGTGCCTGCTAAGCCCCTTATTATATGTGTTCACAACTGATACCCTTCTTAGGAGACTGAATGACAATGAAAACTTCAGACATATTGTTAACCCTGAGGGTATGCCATTTCCAATTGTATTGGCATATGCGGATGATGTGTGCCTTTTGATGGCAGATTATAGCTCCGGAGTTATTACCCTTGATGTAGTGTATTTGTACTTTTTTAATGCAGGGGCTATACTAAACAAAACAAAAAGCAGTGGAGTATCAATAGCAATTCAAGAAGGGAACTCTTTATTGGAGATAGCAGGAATACGCATCCAACAAGAACCCTTACAAACTCTGGGAGTTAAATTTGGCAGTTTAGAGCTGGCTATGAAAAACTGGATAGAAAAAGTGCTTTTAGCAGAAGAAACAGTGAATAAGTAAAGAGGTTATCCTATATCAAGAAAAAAAAAAGGATTTTTATGTTAAAAGCTTTCTTAATCCCACTTTTCTTAACTGTATGTTATATTTTTCCACTCCCTACCATATTAGAGGCACGAGTGTACAACTTGTTTTTTCATTTATTACGGGGGAGCTGATTAAATCCCGTGAAAAGATCAATTACATACTGGCCCATTAAAATTGGGGGGTTAAATATGGTTAATCCCATAGTTTCCTTTTTTTCAATTTTTCTATATTCTAACATTTTTAAAATGAATCAGGGAGGCCGACAGGTTTGGGTTCAAATGTTGCAGGCTAGATGCATTTATTTTCTTGGGAAGTGAGAAGCACCTAGGTGGGAGTATGCAGAGCTAATCCACCTGGGACTGCTGTGTACCTCATAGAGGTGTTTAAAAAGAGTAAATCCTGGGAAATATCTACACAAGACATATTGTACAAAAATAGAAAAGGAATGTATGAATGTATACTTTGGGGGCATGTTTTTGATATCTCCTGTCTTTACATGTCCTCTGGGTGTTGGAGAAAAATATATTATTGGACAATTAACAGAAGAAAGGGTCCCTCAAAAAATGTGGGACACTTTATGGATGTGTTTCCCTAGTAAACTGAATTTGCAGGGTAATCATCATCATAAAATAATACAGGAGAGGATATGTTTAAGGGAATGGTGTGGTCAAACTATAGAGACTATGGAACATCTATTTTTTAAGTGTTTATATATACAGCTTTTTTGGAGTGCTCTAGCTCAGAACTGGAACTGCCCACAGATTACTAATATAAATAAAGCAGTTTTGCTTTTTGAGGTATTTTGGACAGGAATGGAAGAGATTTTACCCAAGGACATTAAGAGTAATTTTTGCAGTCATAAAGTGGTCTATTTGGCAAATACAGTGTCAATATAATTTACAACAAAAATATGTTCCTATCATGGGCCTTATAGAAATTATTAATAAGGAAATACATACAGTATATGGAAAAGAAAGGATAGCATTACCCTCTCCTGTGGTAACTAATTGGTGGAGGAATGTTTCCTATCATGTGCTAATAGATCCAGGATGAGTATAACATGGTATTTGTAAGTGCTGTAGGGGATAGTATAAAATATACTATCAGTAATCTAAATAGAGATTCATGGGTGCATCTTTGGAATTTTAGGGAAATGGCACAAAACATTTATGCATAGGTGATATAATATGAAGGGGATTTATTGTTTGCTTATAATGAATTTCAGGCTGTGTGTTAGTTTTGTCATGAAGTTTATAATGATTAAGTACTGTTACATTCTTATATTATTTGTTCTAATAAAACATTCCCTTGCTCTGTGTGCAGGGGGCACTGTGACTTCCTGCTATCACGGAGATGGAGATCCCAAATGGAACCAGAGAAGGAGAATGTTTGCAAGGAGATGCAGGAGATTCAAACATTATGGATACTACTAAAGGACAAAACCATTCTGACACTGATATGAGATCAGTACCAGAGAAAACAGAAAATGAACTACTACAAACAGAACAAGCATTACAGACCAGTTTGGAAAGTAAAAAATCATTACTGCTAAAACAAATAACTGAAGCTGAAACAATGTACCACAATGAAAAAGTAAGCTGGAAGAGGGAAAAACATGGAAAAGACTTTCAAATAACTCACCCAGTATTCCAAAAAAAAAAAACTACGATGACAACAATTTTTCATTTTGACAAAGCTTCCAATACCCTGGATCAAACCCACAGACCCACACAAATGGATCATGAAGAAGCCACACTAGTTTTTCAAAATGGACTCCTGAGACTGCAATTCAAATGGCCGGGTAGATCCACAACAGTCAGGGAAACTGGATCCCCGATCCAGATATCCCATTACCAGGCTCACCTGAATGGAGACTGGAGTACAATGCTGACAATTCAAAGGAGCTGTCAAAAGATAAAAAGAAGCCTCCAGCACAATAGAGTTCAGTGCTTCAGATTCAATAGCCAGAAAACCCAATGACAGGTACCACTTCAAACTTAAACACAGAAAATACAGATGAGATATTTTACAAAGCACAAACTGATACAGGACTACAGACTTTAGCAATTTAAATGCAAGATAGTATTTAACACACACACACAAAAAAAACAACTAGATGAAAATGTACAAACCTCAGCCCAATCCAAGGTAATGTATGCAAGCCTATTTCAAAAGCCAGTCAAAAATGCTAAACAAAGATGTGCAGTAAGACTTTGATATATGGGGGGGGGGGTCTCTACAACCAGACAGATTCTTTGTAGGAAAAGACTTGATTAAACAAAAAATGGGCTTCTCATCCTTGGACATATATGCCCTTATTCATGCCCTGAGCGAACAAATGTTCAACATCGGTTTCCATTCAGAAAATTTTGCTTGAGCGCTTCTGAGCTATTTATGCAAAACAAAAACATGACCCCATTTGGATCCCCATTTCAGGTAATTCCTCTAACAAAACCTGCAATAAAAATTGTCACCATACTCTTCAGAAATGAAGATGTAAATGTAGCTATCATCTACTGGTTGGAGAAAAATGTGAAGTTCAGGGAATGCCAGATCCCGTAATAAACCAAGAAGGATTTTGGATGGCAGGGGGTTGGACATTTAGAATTAAATTAAAACAAATGGAAAATGGTATACAGCACCTCTCAAACTGTTTCTTCTCAGAAAGAGACAAAGGCATCATCTTTTAGCAGGGACAAAGCAGATCATGCTTTAAATGTGGTTCTCCACGGCACATTACCACTAACTGTGAAAAGATACAATGCACAGTTTGTATGATGTTTGAGCATTCTGGATACCATTGCACAGCCACCCCAAAGTGTAATTTATGTGAGATGAAGGTCACTTGCTCACACCTTGTTCCTGGGCTGCTCACAACACTATTAGCACCAATTATGCTGAACAGGACTCTATATTAACAAAGCTGCTGGAGCACAATTTAAACCACAAACTGCTACTGTAATTCCTGAAAAAGATACAATAACTCTTAACCAAGGAGAAGGGGAGAATGTCACTTGCCCCCCTCACATTGATTCCAAACAGTGGAACAGAACCATTACCCACAATTGCCATGGTTATGGAAACAGCTATTCAGTGAAATGAAGATATGCCTGTTTCCCCTTCCAGAAGAAGATGAATTCCAAGTGGTACTCAAAGGAAAAGGACATCTGACACCTAAACAACAAACAACTGAACAAATATTTTTACAAAACAAATTTACAACTCTCCAGTGGGGAGAGACAGAAATGGAGGAAGAATCAGACACAGCCTCCGTAGCTTCCTCACAAAAAGACTTGCCTTCGGACACAGAGGAAAAAAACAACCAAAAAATAGAAAAAGAATAAAACACTGGGGGACTCGCTCAGGTGTTAAGAAAGTGACCTGAACACATAGTAAACAGGACACTGGGTCAGAATATAGCTGACAAGAATGCCGTCGGCAGCAACAGAGTGGCAAAAATGCCATCATTTTTATTGTTGTGGGGGGCTTGGCCCCCCAAACCCACCGCACCCACATACTAAAAAATTCCTACTCCAGCGGGGAGCATATCACAGGGAAAGTTATAATTTGTGGGGCCATGGAATACTGTTGCCATGGCCCCTTGTATAAAAAACTCTGGCCAGAGCCGATAGGGCTGTGAAGCGCTACCAACTGACGAAAGTTAAAGATGAGCGTAGAAATTCTTCCAAGCCAGAGTGTAACTTGGCCATATTTTGGAGGTGGTGCACCTGATTTTCAACATGGCCTTTTTTGGACCCCTCCCCATGAACAGTGCCAGTGTCATTTTGTTCAATTGTCCCGAAAGGTGATTGCGCAGACCAAACGCGCTGTTCTGCACCACAGCTGTGAAAACATAGTTCAGGCAGGTTATGGAAAATAACAGCTGTACAGTTGTGAAGGTGTACAAAAATGGCTATGTTAAAAATGTGAAGTGAAAATATTAAAAATTAGCGATGTTAGGAGCGTGCATAGACACTGCACAGTGCACGCACGTAACACAGTCAATTTTTGGAATTGTTTCACCAAATTTTCAACTTGGCCTTTGTTGGACCTGTCCTCATTAACAGTGGCAGTGTTGTTTTATTTAATTTTCCCAAAAGGTGATTGAGCAGAGCAAACGCATTATTCTGCTCCACAGATGCAACAACATGTTTTGGGCAGGTTGTGGAAAATGACAGCTGTACTGTTGTGAAGGAGGTATGCAGCAATGGCAATGTTAAAAATGTGGAGTGAAAATATGAAAAATTAACAGCGTTAATAGCTTGTGTAGAAACTGCACAATGCACACTCATAACACAGTCATTTTTTGGAATTTTTTCACCAGATTTGCAATATGGGTATTTCGGGACCCCACCTCATGAACAGTGGCACTGTCATTTCATGAATCAGTCCAAAAAGGTGATTCCGCACAGTGACAGTGAAATCACCTTTCAGGACGAGTAACAAAATGACAGTGACAGTGTTCATGAGCAGGGGTCCCAAGAAGCCCATGTTGAAAATTTGGGGCAAAAATTCCAAAAAATGGCTGAGACAGCATAGGTTGAAAACCCCATTGAATGACTGTGTAGCACGCTTACCTTTAATTCTTCAGTTCACGGTTGGGCTTTGAAGAGTGCACAATGTCCCAGTCCAGAGAAGATGACACGCCAACCTCTGAGGAGGTAAGTATGGGGTAAAGGGGAGGTGGGTGCAGTAGGAGGGTGGGAGGGGAGGGAGACTGCAGTGACAACAAGGGACCATTTTTACTTTCACAGGGAAACAACAGCGAGGGACTGTTTTCAATTTTGCAGAATAAGAAATGGAAACAAAACATTTTGGCACACTGGGGTGGGCTCCCAGTGTGCCACATGAATGCCGACATTGGGATTGGGCATCCCATGTTGGGCATAACATGGGAAAGGGGCACCAGACACAATGATATAGACAAAAGAACAATTCTGCACACTGGGGTGAGCTCCCAGTGTTGTGATATCATGACTTGGGGAGGGGGCACAAAATACAGAATGGCATTGTGCCATTCACAACATGCCAGCACCACAGCACTGTGCATGCACATGACTCCATGCATGCAAGCGACTCATGCTCATGCCCAGTGCACACATCGGAATGCGGAAGTAACAGCTGAAACAGTGCAGCTGTTATTCCATATGGCAATTGTGGTGGAGGCCTTTCAGCTCAGTTGCACTTTTGGAAGGATACTTCCAAAAGTCCAATGGAAGAGATTGTGAGATCAGCCATTTTTAGAGCTAGAAAGCCCACAGCCCTAAAAATAAAGTCCCAATTCCTGCAAAATGGCTGAAGACCAGGATTAGAACCCTGGTCTCCACTGCCTCCCGGCTGAGTTGCTCCATGCCCCAGCCATCCATGCCACTGGAGCAGCTTGGCCAGCACCTGGTATTCCACTGCCCTTGTCTTTGGCAGCACCACGGACAGCGACCAGGGGAGCACATATAGTAAGCACTGTACATCCCCTCTCACTGTCCACAGTAGTGCTACATGGACTAGCACTCTCTCTTGAGTGGCACTATTTTATAGTGCTAATATAACCAGGTACCAATAAACTGAACTTTATGCATGGAATTATGTGATCTAACTGTTGCCTCGCTTAACATAAATAGCACAAAATCAGATAAGAAATGTGGGGCGACATTTTCCTTTTTTGAATGCCAGTATTATGACATAGTTTTTTTTACAGGATATAAGGTGCCTTACAGAGTAATCCATTTGGCACAAACAGCTTGGTTTTGGGATAAAATCTATTGGTCCTTGGGGGTAGATAGTTGTTGTGGACTAGGCATTGGTATAAATAATGAGAATATAAAAATAAACCATCTGGTGGACATATGTCCAGGGAGAGCTTTACTACTAGATGTCACATTCACAGGTAGAGATTTTTGACTTATTAACTGTATGCCACTTAAACCAAAATGGGGAGAATAGAAATCCTTAAACTCATCCAGTCTACTTATTTACATCTAAACATATAATTTTTTTTTGAGGGGGGATTTCAACTGTGGCAGACTCAGATCAGACACAGGCTTAAAAACCAACAAAATATTTTGTGATATGACTTTTTTAAATAAATTAATCTTGCTGACCAATTTAGTTGATTGTTTCACCAAATTACCAAAAACTCCACTTCATACTTATCACCGAGGACTAATTTCCACCCAAATAGAGTACTTCTTTATTTCTCCTTCAATACCACTTGTCTCAGTAAACACACAGCCAATGGCTACCTCAGATCACAACTTATTAAGCATTAAAATAGCAAATTTTCAGGAACTTGCGTCAGGTAGAGGTTACCGGAAACTAAATATCAATCTATTTGATAATATCGAAATATCACGTCTTAAAATATCACAGATGCAAGGATATCGGTGTACTTTTTATATAAATCTCCACCACAGTGGTGGAAGGACACAAAAAAAGATTTCACTGACTTTTTAAAACTAGTGGGAAAATTACAGGACAGACAAAATAATAAAAAATATGTGGATTTAAGGAAACAGTTATACTACTTAATTTCCTTACAAAATACAACTAGTAAGAACTACTCAGATCAAATTTCCAGTATTAAAGAGGAAATGTCTCACTATCAATATGATAGAATGAAATCATTAGTGACAGAACAAAAATTTGGGACCCAAGGGAGACATTTTCAAATTAACCCTTTTGAGAGCTGCAACAACAGATGAAATAAGAAACAGATGAAAAGCATTAAGTCAGACACAGGAGAAATAGTTACAACAAAAACATCAATTTTACAAACAGTATAGAAATGTATTACACAAGCATTTTGGGAACTTCCACCCAAAACAAGCAACAGCAAATCATTGGTTACAACAAGGAAACCTGCCTTCATTACCACAAACTATAGTTACAGCACTAACACAACCCATTTCTGAGAAAGAAGTAATAACCACAGCAAAATAGTTAAAACCAGGAACAGAGCCAGGATTTGATAGCTTAACACAAATTATGATTACCCTTTCTAAAGAATTAACCCAAGTTTGTAACTCAATTTTAGGCCATAATCATATGCCAGAAGATATGTACAGTAGATTGCTGATATTTTTGTTCAAAAAAAGGAGACAGACATACCCTAGCAAATTGGAGACCTATTACTCTACTGAATGTAGATTTGAAAATCTTTACAAAAATGTTAAGTAATAGATTAGCCTTAGCTTTATCACATCCAATTCACCCTCAGATGTTTTAATATTGATAAGGGAAATTTTAGAAAAAGTTGCTGGTGGAGACATAACGGGGTTTATGGTAAGCCTGGACCAACACAAAGCATTTGATTCAATCTCACATGGATACTTATGGCAATGCATGGCATGTTATAAAATCCCAGATAGATTTATAACGAGGCTACAAACCTGCTACAAAAAAGCCTTGGTCCCCTCTCATATAAATGGGTGGATTAGGAAACAATGGCCAGTCAAACAAGGGATAAAGCAGGGATGTCCACTATGTCCCCTGTTATACATTTTGACATTAGACCCTCTGATATGACACATACAAAACACTTCACAAATCAAAGGCCTCTCAGTTTCCAGCCAGGATATGGAAGTCAAAACATTAGCTTAGGCAAATGATTTGATCCTGACTTCAGCAGACAAGGATTCAGCAACACAAGCTAAAACAAAAATACAAGAATTCTCTGAAATATCAGGTTCCACTATTAACTACACAACAAGTGCATGTCTTGCAATTGGACCTACACACCTGGATCCTGAAGAAATTATAGGTATTCCTATTCTCATGAAACATCACAAAACACTAGGTATTTATTTTGGAGAAGGGGATTCAGCCCTAGTAAACCCAGAATGTATACTGAACACAGCTATAGAAACATATAAACATACAAAAAATGCTAGGGTCTATCGAGTCTGCTCAAGTGTGCAGCTATCCAGTTTTACTCAGTAGCTGCCCCCTCCTCCCTTTCCAGTAGTACCCCTCTCCTTGATCCTGTCCCACTACCTTTTAAAACTGCCCACCCACTTCAGTGATACCACTTCCTTTGGAAGTGTGTTCCACCCTGTCACCACCCTCTCTGTGAAGTTAATGTCTACTCATTTTCCTCCTGAACTTTCCCCTCCAGTTTCAAACTGTGTCCCCTAATATCCCTCCCTCCTTTTTTTATCATAGAAGTTTTATTGAGTTTTTCTTATACATCACACATACACTCAACCTACACCATAACATTATGTAGGCAAAAGGTCAAGTTGTACATAACCAATTACAGTTCAATAGTAACGCACAATTCTCACCCTAAATTGTCCATCACAAGTATATCACCAACAGGCTAAACTGCAGACTCTGACAATATGTATAAAGTACAAAGCTTATAACCAGCCCTCCTTAAGGGCGGGTACATATTCACATACTGAAAGGCTACTACAAAAATAGATTGCCACAACATACAGGCACAGTAGAACATGGAAGGAAACTAAGTATCTGAAGGAAGAAAATAGAGCTAGAAAGAGAGGAAAAATATGAAGGAGCACCTCTTTGCATCGCCCCCTGTCCCACAGGGTAAAGGACCATTAATCAGGATTTTGGAGAGTTTAGATCTCACCATTCAGGGAGGAATAGGGGGATTACATTGTGCTGGAAGGGGAACTTTACATAGGGTGAAGTTTAGGTATGGTCCCTATTTCTGGTAGTAGAATACTAACTTCCCTCAATTGGTGTGCATAAGCATTTCAAATATGGCTAGTCTGGCCATGGCAGAATGGCAGATGGAAATGGGGGGTGGCTGGACATGTCTCCAGAACACGAGCAGAAGCCTTTTTGCTTCCAGGACAGCTACCAGTAAGCAACTTGAGTGTGGCTTCAGTAGAGGGCCCAAGGGGGAGGGGGTCCCCCATTAGGAACGTCCCTCCCTCCTTTTAATCTAAAAATCCCCTTCTGTGCTGACCCTGTTTATGCCCTTCATATATTTGAAACATAGAAGCATAGAATTTGATGGCAGATAAGGACCACTTGTCCCACCCAGTCCGCCTATTTCCCTACTTAATGGATAAGCTGTAGATCCTAGTTAACCAGCAGCCTACTTCTTTCTACCCCAACCCCCTAGAATAGCCTTATGGCTGTCCCATGCATGCTTGAATTCAACCACTGTTTTTGACTCCACAACCTCCTCCGGAAGGCTGTTCCATGCATCCACAACCCTCTCTGTGAAAAAAATACTTCCTTACATTACCTCTGAGCCACCCCCCCATCTTCAAATTGTGCCCCCTTGTTCTTGCACACCTCTTTTTTTGAAAGATGCTACCCTCTTGGACTTTGTTGAGTCCCTTGAGGTACTTGAAAGTTTATATCATGTCCCCCCCTTCCTCCTTTCCCTCCTGAAGGATTTGATCATATCCCCTCTCTCCCTCCTTTCCTCCAGGGAGTACACATTGAGCTCCTTTAGTCTTTCCTTGTAGGTTTTTTTCTCCATTCCCATAATCATCCTGGTTGCTCTGTGTTGAACTCCCTTCAGCAGCTCGACATCTTTCTTTAAGAAGGGATGCCAGAACTGCATACAGTACTCCATGTTTGGTCTGACCAGTAACCTGTACAGTGGTAAGATAACCTGCCTCCTCCTTGAGGTGATTTTCCTGGCAATACACCCCAGCATCTTGTTAGCTCTAGATGCTGCCTTCCTGCACTGTGCTGAATGTTTCATATGCCCTGTGATCAGTACCCCAGGATCCTTTTCCTCCTCTATAGTGGCCAACTGTACTCCCCCCAGACTGTAGCAAAATTTGTAGTTCCTGGCTCCAAGTGCATAACTTTGCACTTTTTGCATTGAAACTCAGCTGCTATGTGTCTGACCAGTGTTCGAGTTTATCCAGGTCCTCCTGTAGTGCTAGCCAGCCCTCTATGTTGTTCACCACTGCACCTATCTTTATGTCATTTGCAAACAGGCTGATCTTATTGCTTATACAACAATATTTGGGTAATGGTGATCAAATTTAATGAATAATTCGACGACTCCTGTAGGGTGCTTCAGTATGCAATGTGAATCAAAAAATGACCGGAGTCTGCAATTCCATAAAATCGTGTCTTTAATTCCAACTCAAATACCCCTACGTTTCGCTCCTAAGAGCTTGTTCATGGGGCTCATTCACATCTGTTAAAAGACAATTTAAACATGTAGTTTATATCTAAACTTTATATTTTAAGTAATAAAGTAATGAAATATGTAACAACCGTGTAAGTCTACCTGACACATGTGTTGCTATAAATCTTAATTCATATGGATTCCAAGGAAGTATTTTGCTATTAACTTCTTCCTAAAATAGATATAAGTATAAAAAACTAAGAATATAACTTAAATTATTAAGATGCCCAAAGCAATAGCCATGTCATTAATGATAACATAAGTTGTAAACTTAAACCCCATAACTTCGATACCTGGGTAACACAAATGGATAAACGTTTGCACTTCTCTGAGGTAATAGCATTTCTGAAAGGGTCATTCAAGAAAATTTTTTTGCAGCCGATGATACTCAAATTAATGAAGAAAGGAAGTTAAAACAAGCCCTTAATATAAAATCAAAATTTAGTCCTCCTCCAGATAGAAATCATGGAATAGAATGTTTTCGTACAATTGTGGAAAAGGAAATTATGGCATTATTTAAAGATAAATCCTCATTATGGCCTTCCCATCATAACCTTACAAAAGATCAAAGGTGTGCTTTATATAATCTTAGTAATGATGTTGAAATTGTCATTAAACAGGCAGACAAAGGGGGAGGAATAATAATTCAAGATAAACAACAATATAAAACTATGTGTTTAAAATTGTTACAAAATAAAGATAATTATTCATTATTGGAGGGAGATCCAACAGTCTCATTACAGGGTTCACTTAGGGAATTGTTGGCAGAATTTGTAAATCTTAATTGGTTACAAGACTGGGAAATGAGAATTCTGATAAAAGAGTTTCCAAGAATTCCTACTTTTATGGAATACCTAAGATTCATAAAGATGCATTGGATCCCCCAGGTCATCCAATAGTTTCTGGCATAGATTCAATTTTTGACCCTGTATCAAAGTATGTTAACTATTATTTGCAACCTTTAATAGAAAGACATGAGACTTACATACAGGATTCTACTGATTTAATAGTTCAACTAGAAACTTTGTCTCAATAGATAGAATTAGATCATATTCTACTGGTAACATGGGATGTAGCAGATCTGAATACATCCATTCCACATCGGGAGGGTGTTATTAACATGGGAAAAGTTTTGAATAAAAGACCTATTGGTTCAGTTCCAAGAACAATCATGTTACAGGAATTGGCATTGTTTGTATTAGAAAATAATTATTTTGAGTTTGATGGGGTTTTCTTTCAACAAGATAAAAGCACAGCCATGGGTAGTACTATGGCACCTAGTTACGCTAATGCATACATGATTAACTTTGAAGAAGAGCATATATTGAATTCAGTAAAAAATCCTTACAAAAATCAAATTAAGCTATGGAAAAGATATATAGACGATATATTCTGTTTATGGGTTGGTACAGAACAGGAATTGATTATGTTCAATGATATGTTAAATCAGTTTGACAAAAATTTGAGGTTTACATTAAATTATAATAAATCGGTTATTCCATTCCTGGATTTATCCATTAAAGTTACTGAATCAGGTTTTAGTACCTCGTTGTGCAGAAAGAGTACTGATAGGAACACATTATTACATAATAGAAGTTATCATGAGCCAAAGCTAAAGAACAGTATTCCGTATGCACAATTGGTAAGGGTAAAACGTAATTGTAAAGATCCAGATGAATACTTAGAACAGAAGGATGATATGTTAGCTAGGTTTCACAATAGGGGTTACCCTATGAAAGTTCTTACACAAGCCAGTAATAAAATAGATGGCGTGACTCGAGAGCATCTTTTCAATTAAAAACAGACACAAAAACAGGAGAGAATGATATTTGCCACTAAATATAATCATAAAATGGCAGATATTAGAAAGATTATTAATAAACATTGGCATCTAGTTAGCATGGATAACCCAAAGGTTAGATCCTTACAACAGAAACCCATTGTAGTTGCTAAAAAAACACATAATTTGAAAGATAAACTAGTACATTCACAATTTAAGTATCAGGAAAATAATAAAACTCAGTTGCTACTCGGACTCCTTCAACCTGGGATGACTCGCTGTGGCAAATGCACAGTTTTTAATAATACTACTAAGAAAACAATTTTTAAACATCCACATTTCAAAGAAGAGTTTATTATTAAGCAACACATTAATTGTAACACAGAAGGAGTCGTTTATGTTCTATAATGTCCGTGTGATAAATTGTATGTAGGACAAACTAAAAGGGCTCTTAAAATACGGATAGTAGAACATAAAAGTGACATTAGAAATAAAGATGTAAAATCGCCTGTGGCCTTACATTTTAATGAGGCCGGCCACACGGGTGCCTCCCTTAGGTTTTGGAGGTTGGAAGTAGTTAAAAAACCTCTTAGGGGAGGTAATTATACTCGATTGCTTGAAAATATTGAGATGAAATGGATTTTTAGTTTAAAAACCTTAGATGAATCCATTGGAATGAATGTAGATAGTAACTGGCAGGTGTGTATGTAAACTGTTTTTTGGTAAAAAGAAAATGATTAAATGTAAATAATGCACATAGATATATATGTTGTAAGTAGATGAATATACTGTCAATTCTATTATGCTCTGTTCTAAGTTATGAGTGGGATGCACTATTGGGGTGATTCATTCTATATATAAAATGTGTTTGAATATAAAGGTTAGCTTTCTAAGTATACGTGGTAACAGTTATTATTTAAATACAATGTTTATCAGTGTTAAAATCATGGGTATAATGTTCAAAATATTTTTCCTGTATAATTTTAAAATATTGTTTTAGTATTATAAAGGTGAAGACCAACATATATAACATAAAATTTGTATATGATTGTAAGAATGTTATGCATATTTAAGACTAAGCAATATGTTGAGCCTCTGCCCCTTTTTTCCTAGAATAGCAATTATATTTCCTTTTTCTTCATCCTGATGGTATCAATAAATGATTTAATGTTCAGGCAACGAGCCTTGTTTACTTTTAGAGCAGCCAGAACTAACGCGCTCATTCTCCGTGGTGAGGAGATGAGTGTATTGTTGCTAGGCAACACTCTCGCTTAACGCGAGAGTTACAGGATGTGATACGTCACACCCACGGGAAATTTGGGCTGCTCAAGAGGGAACGCAGCCTGGGGAAATGTTCACAGCATTTCAGTTAGCGTCTTAGTAAACTATCGCAATTACGCTTTATATATTGTCACTTAAAAGGTTTTTGTTTAAATGCATATGGTCGTTCTGATGCTTTGAAATTTTTGGATTTTTCCCTTTGGGTATGCCTAGATAAGGTAAGCTGAATATTTTATTTAAGTAAGAAGGAAAAAAATCTTTATACGTTTCAGCGTATTTAAGATTTTGAGACTGATGAAGTTTGGTTTTAAGATTATGATTTTTAAAAAACGTTTTTCTTGAATGACCCTTTCAGAACTGCTGTTACCTCAGAGAAGTGCAAAAGTTTATCCATTTGTGTTACCCAGGTATGCGAGTTATGGGGTTTAAGTTTACAACTTATGTTATCATTAATGACATGGCTATTGCTTTGGGCATCTTAATAATTTAAGTTATATTCTTAGTTTTTTATACTTATATCTATTTTAGGAAGAAGTTAATAGCAAAATACTTCCTTGGAATCCATATGAATTAAGATTTATAGCAACACATGTGTCAGGTAGACTTACGAGGTTGTTACATATTTCATTACTTTATTACTTAAAATATAAAGTTTAGATATAAACTACATGTTTAAATTGTCTTTTAACAGATGTGAATGAGCCCCGTGAACAAGCTCTTAGGAGCGAAACGTAGGGGTATTTGAGTTGGAATTAAAGACACAATTTTATGGAATTGCAGACTCCGGTCATTTTTTGATTCACATTGATCTTATTGCTTACCCCATCTGCTATGTCAGCAATGAATATGCCAAACAGCACCTGTGCCAGCACTGAACCCTGTGGAACCCCACTAATCACAGCTCTTGGGGATGAGAATTCTCCCCATACAACAAACTTCTGCTGCCTGTCACCCAACCAGTTTTTGACCCACTCCACCATCCTTTTTCAAACCACTGGGTTTTCCAACTTGCCTATCAACCTCCCATGCAGCACTGAATCAAAGGCCTTGCTGAAGTCGAAGTACAGGACATCCATTGCCTGGCCCTTGTTGATTGCCATTGTTACCCAGTCATAAAAGTCCAACATGTTAGTCTGACAGGTTCTCTCAGAGACAAACCCATGCTCTCTATTGCCCTGGAGACCATTCACCTCCAGAAACACTACCAGAGACAAGAGGTCTCGAGGATGCAAATCCTGTACAATAAAGTGGCTTGGTTCACTACCCAGGACCATCCGTGATGCCACCACTGTGATACACTGGCCCAGCTACACTGGCCCTCCTTGATGGCTCACCCACAGTATCCCTTGCTTGTCCAGGCTTACAAACTACTAAAACTGCCCACCCCTCCCAGCACAGCAGGAACTATAGCAATAAAACAAAACCCTAGGAGTCTACAGATGTCAGAACGAATGCTACTGACAGTCCCCAGAGTAAGAACAAATGCAGGTGGTAGATCTTTCTCCTCCCTAGCCCCCAACCTGTGGAACAACCTCCCACCTCTGGTGCAGGAGGCCTCTTCACTCATGAACTTCCGCACCAGACTTAAAGTGCATATGATTGCCATAAGCATGTGCCTCTGCCACTGCTCATAGCTGCCTCCAGAACCCACAACACCCCTCTCAAAAAAGCGAGCTAACTGAGAAACCTCTCCCAATATCCCGGGTCAAACCCTATATACTATCTCTGGCATGGGAGGCTCTCTCCTGCCAAAAACTTCACAACAATTATCCATGCTTAATACTAGGCCAAGCAGCATTCTAGTTAAGACTGTGTCATGATGATAACCATGTATGCAAACTGCATAAGTAAGCCTGCATAATCCTGTAACCAAATGACTAACCACTGTATTATAAATGTATTGTTATCCTGGGTCGTCCCTGAAAAAGGGACCTTCGGGGCCCAGTGGGCCTACCCGGTCACCAAAATTTAATAAATAAATAAATAAAGCCTCTCTTTGATGATGGACTCCATGAGCTTCCCCATGATGGAGGTGAGACTGACTAGCATATAGCTTCCTGGCTCATCCTTGTGCCCACTTTTATGGATGGACACCACATGTACCATCCTCCAGACCTGGGGAATGTAACCAGTCTCCAGAGAAGTACTGAATAGACCTGCCAGTGGTCCTACCAGGACCTCTGCCATCTCCCTCAGCACTCTGGGGTGTATGCTGTCCAAACCTGGTGCCTTGTCCACTCTCAGGGCTCTCAGACTTTCCAGCACTCTGCTCTCTTGGATCACCCCCTCTGTAAGTTCTGCCTCCCCCCCCGGTGACCCACTGCTACCTTCCCTTGTGGGATTGGTCCTATTTTCTCTCTGGTAACAACAGAACAGAAGTACTCATTGAATGCTTCTGCCTGATCCTCCCCCTTCTCTGAGCACCCTCTGACCACATTAATTCTTTTTTTTCAATATTTATTCTTTACTGTGCATAGTGTTTCAAGTACATACATCTTTAAATCATGAGTTAGAGTTGATACATACACCTTTTTTCTCATTATTTGTGAATATAAGACAACTGTTAATACTATACAGATTGATGTTCTGAGTTCTTGTATATCTCATATCTGTGTGTAATTCAAACTGTGTGACTCAAACTATCACTCTAACTCTGTAACCAAGGTACCAATAAACTCCTTTACAATTTTATTCCAAGCTATCCTCCCCATCTCTGTTTCTTGATTAGCTTTAAATCCTTACTTAAAGGGGATTGGGGTCCTATACATTATTAATATTGCATTGCTCCCTTAAGGATGCCACGGTCCAAATTACTGTTGTCTATTTCTATTATGTATGTTTAAGACCATATGTATTTTTGTCTTCTATAATGCTGATGGCATGACCTTGCTCTGTAATAATTATCTATTGTGTTAGGTCTTCCTCTCACTTCTCCCTTGCCTATAGGTCTTTGAAAGCCTGCATTGCTGTTTTTGTCTTCTAATCCATTAGATCCATTATTCCATTAATATAACCCATTTCGTCCATCTCTCTAAATATTTCTCTGTTTTATTCCCTACTGCATAGGTAAGTCTTTCCATTTCTCAAATTTAATTTATAATATTAATCCAGTCTTTCCATGTGGGTGGCTCTGGGCTTAACCAACTCCTTGTGATCAATTTTCCAATAGAGATTGCCCATAAACATAGTGCGTTAGCACCTTTAACTTCCCTTGGAGGGAGTCCCAACAAGAGGTGTTGGGTTCTAAGTGGGGTAGTTATTTGAAACAATTCTAGCAATGTTACTGAAATGTTGTTATATAGTATACTCAACACTGGGCAATCTAAGAATGTGTGTGTGTATGTGTGGCTCTGTTTTCCCACATTGTCTCCAGCACTTACTAGCTTGATCCCCCATACAATGTGCTTTGATTTGAGTGGTAATGAAAAATATGATTTTGACTTTCCAGATAAATTCTTTCCATCTGGGTGCTGCCGTAGTTTTTTGTGTTGTGCCCCAAACTCTGTCCCATTCTGTTTTGGACAATTGAAATCCAGCTTCCTGTTCCCATTTGCTCTTAACATGTCTTAGAGGGTCCTCTTTGGGAGTATTTAAGAACTGATATATAATAGAAATAGCTCCCCTGATGGAGTTCAGGTTTAAAAGATGTTCCAAAGAAATGAGTTCCTCTCCTACTGCCTGTTCTAATTGGGTTTTCTGTTTTTGGGTTAATATACAATTATATATTTGAAGGTATCTATATCTGTCTTTGTCTGCCCAGTCAAATTTCTGTTTAGATTCCTGAAATGTAAATATGGTAGCCCCCCCCCAATAATGATTTTCACATAACTGAAACTTCTTTCTGTCTGTCTAGTGTACCATGCATCTTCTTGTCCTGGAGCAAAGTCTGTATTCCACGTCCAGCAGGTGTGCTTCCATTTTTTGGGTCGTACTCTGTGATGGGCCTGGAATTGCTCCAATGCCTGTATTGTAACCCACCCCACTGCACCCCATTCCACTGCCCTCCTCCCACCCTCCAGGAGTGATTTCAAACCCACCTTCTGGTTTATTTACAACTAGCCCACTACATTCGGAGTAATCTCGTACCACTTTTCAGTAGAATCAATTTCAGTCTAACAACCCATCCTGGAGATCAGTGCAGGTAGGGGGCAGGGGGGGGTTAAAACTGGTTTAAAATTGGTGCATTTAATCCTGTTACTAAAACCTTTCAAGTTCTGTTATAATTTTTGTACATAATTTGTCCAACTATGATGTAATTGCTCTTGAATGCCAATTGAGCAGGCTTTTTGTAAAAACTGTATATGTGTATTGTCCTATTTGTCCACCATGACGTGGAATCTTTGTAAAAGAGCTCACACTCAAAGGTCTCTCCGAAAGTATAAATAAGTAAATAAATGCTGTAAACTTACATTCACTAATCAAGAGGGTTGGTTTAGGTTGGAAAATGATGGATTTTAATGTTCTCCATGGCCATTCTGCTCTCTCAATTAATCCCCAATGCATGGTCTGCTGTTGGTGTCCCCACTGAAGGGCCCATTTAATCAGCATTGCCACCCAGTATGCCCCTACATAGGGTACTGCCCACCTTCATAAGTTCTTTTGGGCTTGTAACACATTCTGCCTGACCTTTGGTCTTTTATTGGCCCAAATAAAAGTCTGAATTGTTTCTGTATGACCTTTAGGTATTGTGTCGATAGCATAACCGGGGCACACTGAAGCAGGTATAAGAGCCTAGGCAGTATGTTCATTTTCGTAACTTGTATTCTTGCATGCTGAAGTAGGGGAAGTAGGTTCCATCTTTATATCTCCCTTTATTGTTTTGAGCAGAGGCAAATAATTATACTGAAAAATATATTGGTTTGTGTTCCTTAATATTATTCCCAAATATTTCATCTTGTGTAGGTCCCATTTCATCAGGTATCATTTTTTCAAGTTCTGTTTTGTAATGGAATGTTAGAAAATGGTCAAGAAAATCCCATTGGCTGATAGCCCTGGCAAGGTGGGCATCTATCAGGCAACAGAGGCCAGGAATTAAAAGTGCCAGCTTGCCACAAACCTCTTCACAGAGATCAGTATGCAAATATAACTTTATTTTTGAAATGCTGCCATTTTTATTTCCACTGCTTAGTGGGTGAGTTTGCAGCCTTCTCTCCCCCCCCCCAACTCTGGACTATATCATGAAATGAATAAAGCGATTGTACAGTACAAAAAAAGTGAAGGAGCTAAAACCAACAGTCACAGCGATCGTCTGTACTCGTTGTGAAACGTGGAAGGCATCAACACACAATTACGTCTTTGACTCTCACTTCAGAAAGCCGGCATGCCAAATGCAGCTCCCAGGGCTCCCAAATGATAAACAACTGCCACCAGCAGGAGAGCACACGGAAAAACAAGAACACTGCACATGTCGACCTGCCAAACACTGCTGATTTTTGCCACAGTTCTCCCACAGTGAAGAAGAAAAGAAACGCTCCCTTTTTAAATTACTAGCGCTAGCAGGTCACATCGCAAGCTCAGCACCACTCAAAGACAACAGTTCTGTAAACTATGTAAGCAGTCACACCCGCCACACTCTTGCAATGCAAAACATGATTTTTTTAACAAAATAAAGTCCTGCTAACATTTTTTAAATCATTTCCCCTGTACCGTCAGTTTCCCTGCCCAACCAATTGCAGTGCCATTCTCAGCCTGCTGCCTGCATTCAGAGGGGGAAGAAAACACAAATCAGCCTGATCAGTGGGTTACACCCCAGTCTCACTAACAAACAAAAAAAAATTGTAATATGACTGACCGGGGGGTGATGGTTCATGACCAAGGAGGATTGTGATTCCTCAAAGTAATCCTGATCTTGCTCCCACTCTGTAATTCAAAAACAAAAGTACCTCAGGCATCAGCATCCTATGGCCACCCAATCTTTCACCTTTTCATCAGGCAGTTACTAAATTGTCTCCCTGTCATCTGGCCACCTGCCCACTGTACGAGAAGCTGCCTGCGACCATCCATCTACGGCATGAAAATGGAGACAGTAGCAAATCTTCAAAGAGGACAAGTACAAAAGGATAAGGAAAGGGATTTTTTTTTTTAATAAATATTTAGCGCAGCTTTGTGGACCCAATGGAGAAGGGTGTGCATGTTGGAGCGGTGATCGAGATGTAAAGCTGCTAAAAAGAAACGGGCACAGAAAGTTATATTTACAGTGGATCTGTTGTGTTGAAGATTGTGATAGGAGAGAGGAAGAGAGAAGTGGCTGAGGTGATTTGCATTGTACAGACCTGGAGTAGCCTGGCTGGATGCTGAAGTCAAAGCAAGTGAAGTCCATAACTAATAAATAAATAAAATAAATACATTAAAAATGCATCATAAGCAGGCGGAGGAACTATTTTATTAAAAGACTTATTTGAAATCAGTATTTTGTTAAGAATTATTTTTATACTTTTTTTTTTACAGTGCCCATTTTCTAAGCACAATAATACCCTCCAGGGTGGGCGGTATTGGGCTATACCAGACCTTCCAGCGGCTATAAGGCCCTCCGCCTGTGGCATTGGGCCTCGTTACACCCCTGGAAGGTCTGGTATAGCCCAATACCACCCACCCTGTCAGGTATTATTACTTACCTAATATCTCCATTTTGCTTTGATTGAGAATGTACCCCACTATCCTCATGAATTCCCTTATTGTGGCCATACGTTTTGATATAGATTCTTCTGGAGATGATAGAAAGAGCAATATATTGTCCATGAATAGTGCTATTTTTTGATCTCTGTTAGCTATATTTATCCCTTGAATCCCTTCCTCCTGCCTAATTCTCTGTGCCAGCGGTTCCAAGTACACGGCAAATAATAAAGGGGATAATGGGCATCCTTGTCTTGTCCCTCTACCCAAATGAGACAACTGTCCATTTGCTCTGATGTAAGCTTGCAGGCTGGTATAAATTTTCCTGATGAGATCTATGAAGACTGTGTTAAAGCCAAACCTGGAAAGGACCTAACATAGATAATGCCAGTCTACTTTCTCAAAGTCCTTTTTGGTGTCTAAGCTCATAATTACTGCTGGTTGCTTACTAGTGTTGAGGTGATCTATAATGTGCATGGCCCTTCTGACACTATCTGCAGTTTGACGTCCGGGTTACAAAGCCTGTTTGGTCTATGTTAATTATTTATGGAAGGATTTTGTCTAATTGTTTTGCATAAACCGGTGCTAGGATTTTGTAATCCATGTTTAATACTGAGATCAGTCTGTACAAAGCACAGATACTGGGGTCCTTTCCAGGCTTAGGTAAGACCGAGATCATTGCTTGTTGCCAACTCGATGGGACCCTCCCCCTCCCCTCCACCTCTCTGTAAACTTCTAACAGGACCAGTATAATTTTATGTTGAAATTTTTTATAAAACTCAACAGGGAAACCATCTGTGCCTGGGCATTTATTTGTCCTGCTGCTTTTTAAGGTTCTCTGTAACTTCTCTCTAGTTATGGTCCTTGTGAGCATTTGGCTCTGGGTTTCCATGACCCTGTTAAGCTGTAGTCCCTAGAAGAAATTAGTCATTAGCCCATTCTCCTGTTGTGGGCCTGCTTGATAGAGGGAGGTATAATATGACTCAAATGTTTTCAAGATATCCGAAGTGCTGGCTACATACTTCAAAACAAAAATTTACTGCAGAGAAGAAGAAGAAGCCAGAAGGGGGAAGGAAACATATTCAATTCAGTGCTTTACAGTAACTGGTAATTTATATTTTTCTTTTAAACTTAGATTATGGGCTTTTAGTGACACTGTACTTTCTTTGTTGTCTTTACTTAGAATTGTTTTCTGGCTGTTGAAAATTTAAAACATAGTGGTGGTGTATTTCTTTGCTTTCTTTAATTGCTGCAAATTTAGTCTTGGCTTGTCTGACTTGCCCTGTAGTTTGGGTGAGGGGTGTTAACTGTCTGGCCTCCAACCTCAGCTACGTGATAACTGGAGATGGGGCTTAGTCAGAGTTGAGGTAGCAAGTGAGTTTTATTTTCTCAGAAGAAGCCAGAAGGGGAAGGAAACATATTCAATTCAGTGCTTTACAGTAACTGGTAATTGCTATTTTTCTTTTAAACTTAGATTGTGGGCTTTTAGTGACACTGTACTTTCTTTGTTGTCTTTACTTAGAATTGCTTTTGGGCTGCTGAAAATTTGAAACATAGTGGTGGTGTATTTCTTTGCTGTCTTTAGTTGCTGCAAATTTTGGCCCCCCTTCCCCCAGCTCTTAATTATATGCCCTGTTAAATCTGATTGACAGGAGCTAAACACAGGGTATAGTAAGGGGTGTGGAGTAGGAGGGGCATAAGGGGGAAGAAGCCCACCCTCAGCATGACAAGTGTTTTGACTCATTTATTTATTTATTGGTTTCTTTTCTTTTTTTTTTAAGAAAAGTATCTGAGGATCAGTGGCAGGATTTTTAAGACAGTAAATTAATAAAAAGGGAACTGGGAGAGCTTCAGTAGCAGACAAGTAGTGGAATAGCAGTATAATTGCAGTATAATGTGGGGAGCAGTGCAATGCAGTGGCTGTGGGGCAGCCATATTCTGGCAGACCTTCTGGACACTGAGGTGCTGCCCTATCTGCATGCATCTCTCTGGACTGTGGGATGAGGTAGCCAGACTCAAAGCAGAGGTAAACTGGGTCAGGAGTATGATCACCCCTATTCAGAGACCACCCAGTCCAGTGCAACTGCCTCAAAGGATGCCGAGAACGAGGACCACTTGGATGACAGTGGACTCAGGGCGAGTTAGAGCGGTCAGGCAGAGGCACTTCCCAGATCCTATTCCATTCAAGAACTCATATGCCACACTGGCAAACAGGGACAACCAAATAAAGGTACCCAGAGAAGTGGAAGGACAGGATGTGGAGATTAGCCAAGGAGGTGACCTCAGCGGGGGAAAACAGTGGACCCCAGAGGAGGAGGAGGAAACGAATCCTGGTGGGGGACTCCATCATAAGAGGGATCCAGCTAGGAACACAGGAGGGGGAGGACAGGGAGGTGAGGTGCCTACCAGGTGCCATGGCATGGAGGGATGGAAGGAAGATCCTGGAGATCACTGGGAAGGCAAGGTGGGAGGGTGAGCTGGATGTCATTATCCACCTAGGTACCAATGACCTGGCAAATAGGGAGCCAAAGGAAGTTCAGGAAGAGTTTAGAAAATTGGGGAGTGGTCTCAAGCAAGTAGCTACTTCTGTCACTTTCTCAGAAATACTACCTGTGAGAGGCAAGGGAGAGCATAGGGGTGCATGCACCAGGAACTTTAACTCATGGTTGAAGAACTGGTGCTGTGAGGACGGGTTTGGATTCATTGGTGACTGGGGACCCACCTGGAGGGATGGAGGCTTGTTGAAGCCTGACAGCCTGCATCCGTCCTGGAGGGGATTCCAAGCACTCAATGATAAGTTTAAGTGCTTCATTGACAAGCATTGAAACTAGCAAAGGGGGGTGGCAGGCCAGCAAGGAGGGTACCTACTTGCTCACCCCCCCTAGCTAGCAGTGAAACCAGTGAACCAGAGGAGTGGCTATCTCTACAAAGCAGTGTGCAAAAGATGGAGATTAGCGCCCAAGAGGTGGATAGGCAGAAAAGGGGCAAAATTCAGCAGAAGGGCAGACAGCAAGGAGAACCAGGGAAAAAGGACAACCAAGGAAGGGGCTGGAGTAGAACTGTGAAACAGTCTAGGGAGGTCAAATCTTGGAAAGCCATGTGTGCAAATGCCAGGAGCCTTAGCAACAAGATGGAAGATCTGGAGGCTGTCATGGTGCAGTCAGACCTGGACATTGTGGCCACCACTGAAACCTGGTGTAATGATAACCATGACTGGGAGATGGCCATACCTGGCTACAACGTATTCAGAAGAGACAGGGCAGGCAGGAAGGGAGGAGGAGTGGCACTGTATGTGAAAAATGACATAAGGGCCACAGAGATCCAGGAGGAACAAAATGGGAGAGAGATACTGTGGGTTAAGCTGGAAAGGAAAATGGGGCCACCCATCCACACAGGTGTGGTCTGTAGACCACTAGCCCAGGAGGAAGAAACAGATAGGGAGCTGATGCTAGCCATCCAAAGGATGGCAGACAAGGGTGAGGTAGTACTGGTTGGAGACTTCAATATTCCAGATGTGGACTGGAGCATCCCAGCAGCAGCATCAACTAGGAGCAGATTTATCCTGGACTCCCTTCAGGGTGCCTTCCTCAAGCAACTGGTCATGGAACCAACTCGGCAGAAGGCAATACTGAACCTTGTGCTCAAAAACAGGGACAGTGTGATGGGGGTAACAGTGGGGGAGCACCTGGGGAACAGTGACCACCAGTCATTGTGGTTTGATATCACAGAAAGAGCAGAACCAAACCACACAAAAACACGTATCCTGAATTTTAGGGAGGCAGACTTTGGGAAAATGGGGAGATACTTGAATGAGGTATTAAGGGGAATGGGGCAGGAATCAGGGGTTGAGGAACATTGGGCAGTATTTAAAATGGGGATTACAAGAGCAACAGAATTATGCATTAAGCAGGTTAGCAAGAGGAAAAGGAAGAGGAGACCATTATGGTTTTCCAAAGAGATAGCAAAGAAAGTGAAAGCCAAAAAGATTGCATTCAGGCAATACAAAAAGATGCAGGCAGAACGGGATAGGGAGAAGCACCAGGAGAAGCAAAGGGAGGCAGGGGGGTCAGTAAGGGAAGCCAAAGCTCAGACAGAAGAACACATTGCAAAATCAGTGGGTAGAGGGGACAAAACCTTTTACAGGTACATAAGTGAAAAAAAAAGGCAAAGGGAGGGATAGTGAGACTGAAGGAGGAGGATGGGGGCCGCATGGAGGATGACAACAGTAAAGCTGACATATTGAACAGGTATTTCTGCTCAGTCTTTACTGAGGAAGAGGAGGGTAATGGGTCTGAAGGGAGTACAAGGGGTGAGAATGGTGTAGAAATGGACACAAGTCCCTTTACACGAGAAAGGGTCCTGAAGGAACTGGAAGTACTAAGAGTTGATAAAGCAATGGGGCCACATGGGGTGCACCCCAGGGTCCTTAAAGAACTAAGAGAGGTGGTGGCTGAACCTCTGGCTATCCTGTTTAGCCAATCACTGGAAACAGGGGAGGTACCCAAAGACTGGAGGACAGCAGTTGTAGTCCCCTTATACAAAAGTGGGAACAAAGAGGAAGCGGGAAACTACAGACCAGTCAGCCTCACCTCGGTAGTGGGGAAGATCATGGAAGCACTACTGAAGGAGAGATTGGTGGAACATCTAGTTGTGAATGAACTACAGGACCCGAGGCAGCATGGTTTCACCAGGGGGAGGTCATGTCAGACCAACCTCGTTGAATTTTTTGACTGCGTGACTAGGGAGGTGGATCAGGGGAGGGCAGTGGACATGGCCTATCTGGACTTCAGCAAGGCCTTTGACACTGTGCCACATAGAAGACTATTGCACAAACTGGGGAATATGGGTGTGGGCAGGACAGTAGTGTGGTGGGTAGGTAACTGACTGGGTGGCATGACACAGAGGGTGGTGGTAAATGGCTATCACTCCTCAGAGGGAAGATTGACCAGTGGGGTACCACAGGGATCAGTGCTGGTACCGGTCCTATTCAACATCTTCATCAGTGACATTGTGCAGGACCTAGAAGGCAGAATTTCACTGTTTGCTGATGACACAAAGCTCTGTAACAGAGTAGACACACCAGAGAGTGCAGACAGAATGAGAAGGGACCTGCAGAAACTTGAAGAATGGTCAGGGGTTTGGCAGTTGAAATTCAATGCAAAGAAGTGCAAGATAATGCATATGGGGCACAAAAATCCTGGCACAATATATCAGTTGGGGGGTGAGGATATAGCATGCACCAAGCAGGAAAGGGATCATGGGGTTATCATCTCTGATGACTTCAAGGTAGAAACAGTGTGACAAGGCAGCAGGTAAAGCAAATAGGATGCTGGGATGCATAGGCAGGGCATCACCAGCAGGAAAAGGGAGGTCATAATTCCACTATACAAGACACTAGTGAGGCCCCACCTGGAGTACAGTGTACAGTTCTGGAGACCTTACCTACGTAAGGACATATACAGGGTAGAGAAGGTTCAGAGGAGGGCAACAAAGATGGTGCATGGATTGCATCACAAGTCCTATGAGGACAGGTTGAAGGAACTGAACATGTACTCCCTGGAGGAGAGGAGGGAGAGAGGGGATATGATAGAGACATACAAGTATCTTACTGGGAGGAACAGGGTGCAGGAATACACTATTTTTAAGCGAAAAAGATGTTCCAGGACTAGAGGGCATGGGATGAAGTTGGAGGGAGGACAATTCAGAGGAAATGTGAGGAAGAATTTCTTCACAGAACGGGTGGTGGACAAGTGGAACACCCTGCCAGAGGAAGTAGTGGGGGCTGAAACAATCATAGGATTTAAGAATGCATGGGATAGACATAATGGAATTCAGGAGGTCCAGGGTAAGGGGCAACAGACTTCTAGGAAAACATAAACTGAACTTACAAGCTCAAATGGGCAGACTGGGTGGGCCATAGGCCCTTATCTGCCGACACTGTCTATGTATCTATGTATCTATGCACTCATTCAAGGAAATATCCAAAGCAGGCACCAACACTGAATACACATTTAAACAGCATTTATTTGCTGTATAAGTGTAGCAGCCTGTTGCAGCCACATTACCACTCATCAGTTTTTGTTTTGTGGTTTATTTTTGGGCTGGCTACCCTTCTTTGACTGCACTGACTGCTCGCTGTTTTTTAGTGGGAGTTTAGTTCGCAAAATCTCTCATTGCACTATTCTGGTTACATACTGCCCTGGGATCCCCTGTTGTATTTTTCCTTTATAAAATGGTAAGGGAAAATCCCACAAGCTGATTGGTTGTTACCTGTGCATTAGATCTGTCTAATGCACAGGTAAAAACAAGTGCTGACAATCTGGATGCAGCACACAAAAAAAGAAAGAAAATCAAGCAGCAGATAGAACCTGGAGATGGAACTTTCAGTTTTGACCAAGTTGTGATGGCAGCCATTTTACTTTATCTGAACAGACTTAGATTCAGGAACAGCCTGAGACACAACTAGCCTGTGTACTGCAATTCAAGGGATTTTCCCTTACCATTTTATAAAATCAGTTTAGAGTACTCACGGTCTCTGTCTCTTCCACTCTTTGAGACTGTCATTTTACTCACGATCTCTGTGACCTCCCCTTCCCCATAACCGCTAATGCAGTTCACTTCAGTTTCACAGATGACTTCACATTTCAGATGCTGATTGAAAAAAGACGAGGGAGTTGGGCTCAGATAGGAAGCTCTTCAGTTTTAAGATTATTACCAGCTGTCTGAATGCCATGCTCACGCATAACTCCCACCAGTCCTGTCATACACTCAAATGCCAGCCCGCTAACTCGTTGCACAGCTACTTCTATAAATACAGTGTCGGGCTGCATTCTGCATTACATTTTAAAACACAGTCGCATTTCTGCTTTTTTTCACAAAGCTATTTGTGCCCCCCTCCCAGTTTAGCCTCCGCTGCAAACATATCTCCACCGGCCAGTGTCTTTCCTCTCGCTTACTCATTCACTTCACTGCTTACGCACCTCCCCCGATGGCAATGCTGAAATGCCATCCATGAAACTGCTCACTCAACACTCATAACTGCCCAACGCTTATCACTTGCTTGCATTTTACTCACCACACTCGTTTAGTATATCCACCTTAAAAGCAAGATAAGGTGGCATAATTAAACAACTGAAAAAGCATACTATATTCTCTGTGAATAATTGCAGTTGCTGTTTTCAAATCCGTTGATGTGAAGTCAACATTTAGTTTGTACTCCATGATCATCATACGGAAATAACATGAATTTAAACAAAAACATTTAAAATGTAGACCCACAATTTCACTTAGTGTCTGTATATCGATGGACTTATTGGTAAGGACTGTGTGTGTGTTGGGTGGGAGTGGGTGCAAATGCAGGATTACAGGCGGACTATTTTATCTAAAAATGCACACAACATGTAACTTTATTTTATATTAAACTTCAGAATTTTGATTGTCACAGTTATGACAAATACAGGTTCCCATTTATTAAAGCGCAATAAGACACTCCGGGGTGTGCATTAGACATTTCTAATGCACAGTCAGGGACTAAACGCACTCGGCCTGCGGCCTCGTGCCTTATTATGCCCCTGACCGTGCGTTAGAAATGTCTAATGCACACCCCCTCGTGTCTTATTGCTTACATATGTACCCTCACCTTGCTGGCCTTGAGTCTACAGGTCAGCAATCCTATGGCTCTAGGTCTGCCCTCATAATATTTTTGCTTCATAAACTGCAATTTTTGTTATATTTTATAATCTAGAAGCTTGTTTAAATCTTTTTTATTTTTTTCAATTCCTTTCCTCCTGCTCTGTCTCTATGTATTTGTTGCTGTGCTTCCAAATCCTGTATTTGTTTTGTTTCTCCTCCCTTTGTCTGCATCTAGCAGCTGATATAGCTATCAATTTCCCTCTTATTATAGATTTAATCATGTCCCATGTGATACTGTTAGTCACCTCCGTATTCTTGTGGTCCTGCAGCGTCTACTTTATCAGTTTTGGGATTTGTTCCTCTACCTCTTTATCCTTCAGGAGTGCTAAATTCAGCCTCCAAAAAGGTGTCTTCAAGGTTGTCTGCAGATGTACCTCTAAGTATACTGGTGCATGGTCTGAAATTCCTATTGTTCCAACCTTGCATCTAACTAATGTATCCATCTGCTTCTTCACCATTAGGAACTTGTCCAGGCATGAATACATCTGATGGGCCCCCACATAAAATGTGTGCCCTTTAATTTGTCCCTCTAAGTATCTTCATGTGTCCACCAACCCAATTTTCTGTAACAGGGCTTTGACCTGCTTTGCTACTTTATGTCCAGTCCTTGGGATTCGTGAAGTACTATCTGATATAGGATCAGGTGTGAGATTCCAGTCTCCCACACAGATTAGTGTGCCCTCCATCTGATGGGTCACTTTCATGATCTGGGTACGGTAAAAAGAATAGGTGGATCCTGGTGGGGCATAGACTGATAATAGTGTTACCGAATGCCCATGTATGGTCCCCTTTATTATAACATATCATCCTTACTTATCTGTTTCACTAGATTTAATTGCAAAAGGGGTGGCCTTTGGTATCATTATTATTTTGCCCCATCTCCATCCTGTATCACTAGCTGAGGAGTATTCTTCCGCATATCCAAACTGCCTTAACTTATCATGCTCCCCCGGGTCATGTATGTCTCTTGAAGGAACACTATGTCTGGTTTTGACTGCCTAACATAATGCATGATTTTCTTTCTTCTCACTGAATTAGTCATGCCATTAACATTAAAAGTCACTATTCTAAGGGATTGTGCCATCATACAACATATATACTTTCTTTTCCTTACTTATGTCCCCTTTGCTTAGTATAGACCATGGCAATCTCTTGGGGCCCCTTACTGGGTTCAAAGTGTTTGGCACTGGTACTGTATATAAAATCTGATCTAACTTTAACGTTAACACATGTGCAAACAGTGCAAAAACGTAATTATAACCATGTACATCTCCTGTCGTTCCTTCCAAGGTTGGGTGGGATTTTCTCATCCCTCCTTTCTCTGTTTCCATGTCCCTTCTCCTCCTTCCTCCTGGTCTCTGAGTGGTAGTGTTTATTTCTCCCCTGCTCCCAGGGCTCACTACCAGGTTCCCCTGTGTGCTAGCCCTTGTACCAGGGTTGCCCACAAAGGGGGACCTACAATCCAAACTTCCAAGCACCATAGTCCAGATCTCTGCCCAAGTCCCAAAGAGTCTCCCCTCTTTTCCTTCCCTTCCCCAGAGATTCCAGGTGAGAGAACCCCACCAAAAGGTAAAATTTGTACAGCGAGTTTCATTATACAAAATTCTATAAAAGACTCCCTGCTGGTGTCTCTTCTGTTTTCCCCTTCAACAGCCTCTTGCTCCCTGTTGAGAATAAATATCTCTGCTTGTTGCAAACTCCTTAAAACTGTATTACTACCTTCCTACCCCCATCTGTTTTCCATTTTTATGGAGGGGTACCATTTACTGCCTACTCTACCCCACCTCTCCCCCCCTTCCCCCTCTCCCAACTCACTTACCTCCTTGCGATAGTGCTGTCAAGGCTTCTGCACTCCACTATGTATTTTTGGCTGGAGTTCTCCAGGTTTCTAGCACCTTCATCTGGACAAGGCTTCTAGCTGGTGAAAGGGGGTTGGTTCCCTGGGAGGCCTCAGTGCAGCGACTATCATTTATTACAACAGAAAATAGAAGACACTTTGCAAATATCCATAATTGTCATACATCTCTTACTTTAAGCACTACATCCTTAAGTACCTTTGTTTTACTCTTCCCCGTGTCCATTTATACCCCCTTTGTGTTACCATGCTGTCGCCTGTTCACCCATGTCCACCCCTCCACTCAAGTCCTCACAGTGCTAACGCCTGTATTGAGATTATAGTTCTCTCTTCCCTTTAATCCATTCCTTGTCTGGGTAATAAAGATTCCTCTTTGTGGTCTATTTTCTTTATATTCTCCAGTCCTTTATTACAGGTCCCCCCCCCCCCGATGACAAAAACAGGGGTCGCTGTTTTCATCCAGTTGCTGTTGTTCCCCTTTTCCCCTTGCAGTATGTTTCCCAAACAGTTTTAACCCCTCTTTCTTCCACCTTCTCCATCCCCTTTTCATTATCTCATATTCCTATATACCTTCATCATATTCCTTCTGTTACTGCACCCTGCTTTTTCCCCTTATCCTCCCATCCATTGCTAAAGGTGAGCTTGTCTCTCATATACTCCAAAATGAAAAATGTAACAGCCCTTCCCAAGCAGATCATCTAAAAAAGAAATGGTCTCATTCAGCTCTCATTACAAATTAATAATATTTTCCACTCTCTGCTTGTTTGCCCCCCGCTCCATGTTTCCTCCCCCCTCAACTACATTCCCCTTCACCCCCAAAACTTAGCTTAAATAAACATTTTCCATTTGTATCCTTTTAATTTTTCATTTTTTCCTGCTACTTCATCTGAGGGACTCTTCTCCAGCTCTTGGTCGAAACATGACTTTACTGCTCCCTTCTCCTTCAAGTGTCTCAGTCTGTAGCCCAAGAGGAGGGGATTTGCTGTGAGAGCTTTTGCAGTATTCGTTTGACTTCCAACATGGACTTCTCTGCTGCATTTCTTCCCTCCATGGATATGGGTCCTCTTGCTCATGGGGCATCAGTGGATTCTCCTAGCTGCGCTGCCTATATATCTCCAGGGGGTAGTCGTGCTCAAAGAACAGCTGGCCCTTAAACATTACTGTCCCTTTTTGCCATGCAGTTTTTAGTACTGTTTCTTTGACCCTGTAGCTCGTGAATTTCATAATTATTTGTCTAGGTCTAGCATTAGTGTCAGTTGGCTTCTGGTATAACGCTGTATGTGCACGTTCAGTTTTGATGTCTAGGGAGTCAGGCAAATCCAGGATCTGGGGCAAAAACTTTTGCAGATATTGTTCTACATCTACTGATTCAGACCCCTCTGGGAGTCCCAATAAGCACAGGTTGTCCCTGCGGGATCTCGCTTCAAGATCCGTACATTTGTGTTGAAGGGATTCAGCCTGCTGCAAAAGGAGGCCCACCATGCTCCCCAGCAGCCCACCTTGCCTCTCTGCCACCCTGATCTTTTCTGCCACTTCCTCCCACTTGCTGTTCTACCATAGTAAATCTATCGTGCATTTTTTTAATTCTATTTTGTTTTTGTTCCATGAGGCTTTGATTTCCTTAAGTAAAGTTTCAAACCTGTTTCTGAATGACACTTCTTCCTTGTGGTCGGTGTCATATGCTTTGCCTGCTCCTGCAGTAGGTGAAGTGCTATGGCTGTGATCAAAGTCTAAAGGTCTGAATCTAGAGCCATTGTCTTTTTTTTGGAGTTCCAGCCTAGTATCTGGTGTTTTTGTTGTCGCCTTTACTCTTTCCAGCTATTTTTGCCAGCATTTGGTAGGTTTTTAACTGTTAAAATCGGTTTTATTTTCTCTGGTGAAGGGAGAAGTCTCCTCTTGGCAGCTGTCTGGTCTGTGACATCACCGGAAGTCCCCATCCACCTTAATTCTAACAATCTGATCCTTGCATTTTCTTCTCTCTCTCTTATGTATTTGATGAATTTTTTCTCCCCTTCTGCTATCCCCTGTGCCAGCCTAAGCTCTTTTGCTGCCTTGGCTGCCCTAACTAATCTGCTTACCTCTCTAGATTGCTTCTCGTACTCCTTCATGTTCTCCCATTTGGATCTCATGTATTTCTTGAAGGTACCCCTTTTTTCTTTAATCCTCCCTAGCACCTCTCTGCTTAACCACCTTGGCCTCCTAGACCTGGCCTTTTTCCTTTCGATCTTTGAACATGAGTGTGTGACCTCAGTTTGCCCAAGCTTGATAATCCCCCATTTCTGGTTAGCAGCCATATGTGGTTGGATGCTGGTGAGGTGCACCTCCAGTATGACCTTCATCATTCTGAAGTCCGCCCGCCTGAAGTCAATCACCCTAGTCATGGTACTGGATGTCTCCTTACTCACACTAAGGGAAAACCACACTGTGTGGTGGTTGCTCCCTGCCAGGGAGTCCTCCACCCTCACTTCCTGCACACCCTCAACATTTGTCAGCACTAGGTCCAGTATGTCTCCTCCTCTGGTTGGCTACCCTACCAACTGCATCAGAAAGCTGTCTTGGAAGGCATCCAGGATGACCTATTCTTTGGCATTTGTGGTAGCTGGAGTACTCCACTCCACCCCTGGCATGTTGAAGTCCCTTACTATCGTGGTGTGACCCTTTGCACTGACTCACCTTAACTGCTTCCGTAGCTCCCTATCTGCTTCTTCACTTTGAGCTGATGGCCTATACACCACTCTCAGCCCCATTCTCCTACTCTTTGGGTCTTGTATCTGTACCGATAAGGCCTCTGCCCTGCCCTTTTCCCCCTCTTCCCTGCAACAAGGTATTCCTTCCTTTACATAAATAGCCACCCCTTCCCCCTTTCCCTGTCTTTCCGCAGTTTGTACACTGGGACCACTAGGTCCCAGTCCTGGTATTCGGTGGCTCATGTTTCAGTGATGACAGCTATGTCCACCTACCCTTCTGCCATCAGTGCCTCCAAGTCAGCGGTCTTGTTTCACAGGCTGCTTGCATTCAAGGAGATCACACTCCAGTTTGTCCATCCCTTCTATGCCCATCTGTATTCCTCTTCTGCTGCTCTCTCTCTATCTCTCTCTCTCTCTCTTTTTGAATTTCCCCTCTTCCCTTTTCTGCCAGCTTGGGGGGGAGGCTTGGTGGCCTCCCTGGCCTGGGGACTTAGCTTGTCATCCAGCCTTCTGCACCCCCCCACCTAGTTTAATGGTATCCTGTAGCTATATACTCCCCCAGTCTCTGCTTCAAGACTACTGTGCCTTCTCTACTCAAGTGAAGCCTGTCATGGGCATACAGGTTCTTGTTTCCTCATGTGTCACCCCACCCCCCCACCAGCCCATACCCCTTTGATTGACACCATTGCCCCAACCATATGTTGAACTGAGTAAAAATAAGGAATAGATGGTTTATTTATTTTTATTTTTTAGTTGTTTAACCAGGAGTGGCACACTAAGCTGAAAGCTTTTTTACGGGTGCGACCTGGGAGCACAAGGAAGTTAAGTGACTTGCTTAGGGTCACACAGTATGCAAGTGGGGGTTGTGGGATTCAAACCCAGGTCTCCAGATTTGCAGATCAGAACCTTAAACCCCTGCACTATACTGCTTTGGTTGATGTCAAAAAGGAAATGTATTTACCTAATCAAAACATATCTGATATACCCATATTTTTATATCTTAGCAATATATATTAACCCCTGAGCACTGGAGACTAAACTGTATAGCTGTTTTTCTCAATGTGTCTGTTGAAGCTGGCTTAATCCTATCAAATGGAACATCACCTATCTGAATATTCCTATGGGAAGTAGCTGCATGATTAACCCCATAACCTTTTTGTATATCATAGTTTTGTACACAAATCTTAAACCCACTATCTTAGGCGTACCTACACTGTAGATGCCTTGGGTACAAGATCATCTTTTTGCCATTTTACAAGAATGGGACCTAGACACTAGCATTCCCAAACAAAAATGACTCCAAGATTTACCACAATACTTCCAATATTGTTTTGGAAAGCTAAAACTGTGGCAAATAACAACACAAAACATTATTCAAAACAGTAGAAAAATGTCTATGACTATGTTCAGCATTTTAAGTTTTATGATATCCCACATTTTCTGAATAGTCCAAAGAAAGATAAAGACTTTATAGAACATATGCAATAAGACCCCAGAACCCCAGAAATATTTTGGACGTTGTATAATAAAGTTCCCTCTGGAAACTAAATGTTAAAAACAACTTCAAACATAAAGATAAACAAGAAATATATTGTCCCAGAGAGTCTTGTCAGACCACTTTGGAGACCATGGAACATCATTACTATGAATGTCCATACATTAACACTTTTTGGAAAGTGGTGAAATGACAATGGGGCCAGTCTCCCTTTTATAACATCCCCCTAGGTATATTTTTTCTTGGAATTTTTCCACAGCAGTGGAATTTGTATAACTTGAGCAATGTAAGACTAATATTTTCCTACACGAAATACTGGTTATGGTTGAACAGATATAAATTAACTTTACAACAGATCAAGACAACACCAGAACAGCTCTTTCAACAGATTTTGTAAAGACTATTCATGAAATGCAAGAAAGAGAAAATAAATATTCTTCTACAGAACAGCATTGTGGGTGGTGGGGAGCACTGCCTTGGCTATATTAAAGGAATAAATGAACTTACAGGCAGTAGTCAGGGTTTCTTTTGTATGTTCCATTTTTTTCCATTTAATGTTGCCTTTTGCTAGTTTTGTTTCTTTTTCCTTTTCTTTCCTTGTATTAGAACAATATGTTTGACTTCATTACTGATTTATACATTTTATCTATTACATAGTGTTCCTTTTTTTGGTCTTAGTTTTGATTTGACTTGTTTAGGAATTTCAGTCATGATGTACTTATGTAATATTGTATCATTTATGTATATGCATGAACAAAAAAGTCCCCTTCTCGTCCTGTAGGGGGAACCTTTGGATGTCTGCTGAGATAGCCACTCCTGGTGAACCAGAGGAGGGGATGAATGTGCTGCAGGCTGGGAGTGGGTCTCATCCCCTGCCTCGACAAACTTAGAGACTGACTGAGGTTTAACAGAAAAAAATGGCAACAACAGAACTTAACAATATGGAGACAGAGACTGATCCATGGTCCTCAGAATTACTTCAGGATAATGAATATACCAGACTACTGCAAGAGGAACAGAAAGTACGACTCAGACAACGAGAATTACAACAGACACTGGCAAAATTTAAAATGTCCCCAGAGGATTGCAAAGCTCCTGAAACCTCTGCAAAAGCACAAACAATAGAATGCCTTGCAAACAAACAGTCCAATTTGACAGCCTGTGACATACCAACATCAAATGAAAGTGCTGCTGTCAAACCACAGCCCACAGTACAATTACTAACCAAAAATCTTATTGACACAGAATCAGCACCTGAAAAACAGATTTCCAGTCATACTGCAGAAGCTTTGAATGGACTCACTGGTATTGGAGTTCTGTCAGGAATGGCACATATAGGTGGTGAAATGCCTGGCCTAAGATGAGCCCCACCACCAAACTCCAACACAGAAAGGTCCGTAAATGCAACTTTATTTGTGGTGAGCTGGGAAAGATCACTAGACAACACAGGCTTGGTTTTAGGCACTTCACTAATATGAATGCCATGCAAAGAAGATTTCAATGACATAGGTACAGAAGTTCCCCAAAACTTTTCTAACTCAACAGAGCAAATATCTACTTTTCAAAAAAGAGTTGTTTCTAATACTGATATTCTAGATACAGAAAACCATATTGCCTCAGCCTGTGTCTTGCATTTAACTCCAGATTTACAATTAACACAAAACCCAAAACTAATACTCTTCCTGTACAGTAAACTTGTACCCCCGATGGAAATAACTCTACTATCCAGCAATAACCATTTACAACAGAACTAAGGGAGGCAATGAATGACTCAGGGTTAAATGACAACCCTTCAAATACTCTATTGAAATTACTAAACAAAACGAACCCCAGACCATATGCCTACCTTTTTCATAACCTAGTAGCTACTGCAAAATGTCACAATGCCATGAGACTACACTACAAAGGAGGGTTAGAACAAACACAAGATAGAGTGTATGTAGGAAAACAATTGTTAAATGGCTCCCTGAAAATGTATGCCATGGAGATGTATGCTTTAACACATGTATCTGGAGAGCTTACTTTTGATGTGAGCTTTAAATCTACCATGGGACTTGAAAAATTCTGGACAAGGTATAACGCTGTAAAAAAACAACAATGGACACCTTTTGAAGTTATCCCTTTGGTCAAGCCAGCTTTGAAAACTGTAACTGTCCTCTTTAGGAATGAAGGGGTCAGTGTTGCAGATTTGTTGTACTGGCTGAAGCAAAGAAGTAGCGTACTTGGGAACCCTGAGGCTTTGGACAGGAGGGTAGGAACTTCGAGTGTTACTGAGATCAACAGATATAGGACTCCAACACCTGCCTAATTTTTTTTTTTCTAGGGAGTGATATAAGGGTTTTATTTTATGCAGGTCAACCCAAGGCCTTCTATAAATGTGGGTCTACAAGCTATCTAAGTAGTATTTATGATAAGTTAAAATGTACACTATGCAACAAGTTAATTGGGTCATACCAGTGGACTCTGTACCAATGAAGTACTAGGTAGTCTATGTGAGGAAAAATTTCATACTTATCAAAGCTGCCCATAACTAGGCAGACTAAATAGATGGAGAAGAGCAGTTGCTGGTTATTTCAGAGCAGAGAACCAAATCTGCTACTGCAGCCCAAACCCAAGTGAGAATACAACCTGAGACAATTTTATCCACCCAGATGGCCTCCACACCTAACCCCCCCACTGCTATAGCTACCCCAGAACCCCAGAAGAGGAACAAGTCAGCAAGCAAATAGATGCCCCCACCCCAGAACCCTTGACTTTCACTGAGGCAAACAATATGCATCAACCACCCCCCCACATCCCTGACTACAGAAAAAATGAGCATGGTGACCCGACGTAGATGGAACTAGACTTAGCCCACCCCCAAAGTGGCAAAAACAACTGAAGTTCCTATTTCTAACATGCTCCAACCCCTGCCAGAACCCTCTGAGGACTCTGAGAATGAATCAGATAATGCCTCAGTTTTGTCTTCTCAGCAAGCTCCAGCATCTGGTCCTGAAGGTGACACCACAGAAAAAAATGATTCTCAGAAGGGCAAAAGCAAAAATAAACCAAGAGTAAAATTGAAAATCAAAGGAGGGATTAAAAGGTCAAGGAGAAAATCTCCTTAATGTAATTCACTAGAATGTAATTTTCTTAGTTTATTACAATTAATAATTAATGATATAGGGAAAAGTGATAAAGTAACAATTCAAAACAACTTTAAAAAATTAACTGACAGGATAAAAAGCAAAGGGGGACAATTAATAATCTCTGGTGTATTACCCACACATGGATCCCGGGCATATGAAAATGAAACCATAGAAAATATAAACACATGGTTATCGCACTTTTGTAAATTAAGTCATTTTGGCTTTATGGATAATTCTATAACATTTCAAAACAAAGCAATTTACAAAGGTGATGGGATGCACTTAAACAAGGCTGGGACAAGACTGCTGGGGAAGAGGATAAATGAGGTTATTAAACTTCATTTAAACTGGTTCAAGGGGGGGATGTCACATCTGACATAACAAGTGAAAGATTAACATCCACTAATAAACAAGGGAGAGAATGGAATGGGGTACTAGTAAATGCAAAAAGTCTGGTTAATAAGTTTGATGAATTTAAACATTTTTTAAGTTCCCACAACATTCATATTGTGCTAGTGACAGAAACTTGGTGGAAGGACACTGATCCACAGCCATACGATAAGAATATTGATGGATTTACACTTTATGTTAGATCTAGAACCCATAGAAGGGGTGGAGGCATAGCTATTTATATTAAGAACATAATTAAAAGTGAGGAGGTCAGTTCAAAATCCAATAATCTAGCAATGCTTTGAGTTAAGATATTTTCACTAAAAGGAGTTAAAATAAATTTAGGGTTGATTTATAGACCTCCATCAATTTCAAGAGAAGATGATGGGCTATTGTTGGATTGTATTTCTAAACTAGACCCGGCTGAGAAAAATATATTATTGGGAGATTTCAACCTACTTGGAATCAGCTGGATAGAACATAATATAGATACCAGATATTTGGAAGTGATGGATCAGGCAGGGCTTGACCAAAACGTGAACGTAGGTATTAGGGAAGGGAATATCCTTGACCTCATTATAACAAGTAGGGCTAATAGAGTAAACATTGAGGTCAGAAACCCCCTTGGAAATAACGATCACCAGATGGTCCTTTTCCAAATTAAGGAAGACATTGCTTTAAATACACTTACTAGTAACACACACAAGTTACATTTTGGCAAGGCCGATTTTCAGTCTTTCAAATGATCTATAGAAAGATGGGACTTGCAGAATGCTTTTGCTAACAAATCTATGGAAGAAATGTGGACAATACTACATGAGAAACTTGTGTTAGAAATAAATACTCACATACCAACTAAATCAGTACACAAAAAACTAAGTACAAATGGATGGTTTAACAAAAAAATAAAGAAATTAATTAAAAAGAAAAACATAATGTCCAGAACAACAAGAGAATCTAATGATTCCGAGGGAAAGATAATCTATAGGGCCTTGGTCAAGGAGGTGAAAATGACTATTAAAAAGGCTAAGGCCGACTATGAATTGGCACTTGCATCTAAAACTAAAGATAATCAAAAATTGTTCTGTGCATATGTAAATAGTAAACAAAAATCTATGCATAACATAGGCCCATACAAAAACTCAGAAGGGAACATAGCAAATGATAAGGAAACAGCTGACATCCAGAATAGTTACTTTTGTTCAAAATTTAACAACATGAAAAATATTGTTAGTCCCTTTATTTCCTCCCCCTCATTAACCAGTAAAGTTATAGTTGAGGTCAAGGATGTACTTGAATGCCTAAATAAACTTAACATAAATAAATCCCCTGGCCCTGATAATATACATCCAAGAATTCTAGCAGAATGTTCAGAAAATTTAGCGCATCTGCTGACACATATCTTCCAAATATCATTAGACCTAGGTCAAGTAGTACAAAGTTGGTGGGATGCGGTTGTAGTTCCTATTCTAAAAAAAGGCCCTAAGACAAACCCAGAAAATGTTTGTCCTGTTAGCCTGACATCCATGATATGTAAGATCTTGGAGGGTATAATAAAATATAAAATCTTGTTACATCTGGAAGAAGCTAAATTGATAGATTCACCTCAACATGGATTTACGAAGGTTCGCTCATACCAGACAAATATTTTATGAGAGAGCGAGTAAGGCTCTGGATAATGGGGATGCAGTGGACATGGCCTTCCTTGATTTTTCAAAAGGCATTTGATAAACTGCTGCATGATGAACTGTTGCTCATACTTAAACAAACAGGGTTGGATATCAACTTGATAAATTGGATTACATCCTGGTTGAGAGGGAGAAGACAGAGAGTGATCATCAATGGATTCTTATTGGACTGGGTGGAGGTGACAAGTGGAGTTCCACAGGGCTCTGTGTTGGGTCCCTGTCTTTTCAATATATATCCTCAATGAAATATGATCATTCTAATGTCTGGCTAACCAAGTTCGCCAACTATTGTAGAATTAGAGCATTAGTTAACACCAGTGAGGATGGTAATGCCATGCAAAATGCCCTTATTGATGTAGGGAACTGGACAAACACAAATTAGAATTAAATGTGAACAAATGCACCATCGTGCATTTGGGAAGGCAAAATTTGAACATATCTTGTAAGATGCTAGACAAAATATTTCCACCACTAGTGAGGAGCAAGACTTAGGGATAATAATAACTTCTAACCTCCAATTCAGTTCACACTGTAGCACTGTCACTAAAAGAGCTAATCAAAATCTAAACTGCATTTTAAGACATATCAAAAGTAGGGATAAAACGGTCATTATTCCCTTGTACCAGGCATTAGTATGGCCCCATCTAGAGTGTGGAGCCCACGTTTGGGCCCCATATAAGAGGGGCGACATTTTAAAGCTGGAGAAAATACAGAGAAGAGCTGCAAAATCATTAAAGGAATATAGGGACATGACACATTCTGAGAGACTTAGGGAACTGGATATGTTCACCTTGCAATATAGGAGATTAAGTGGGAATATGTGTATGATTTTTAGGGCATTACATAAAACTACAATGTGGTCTGATTATGGCCTTATATTAAAAGAATATTCATACAATATTAGGGGACACCATCTTCAATTAGTTGCAGACAAATGGAATTTCTTAAAGAGGAAACATTGGTTTAGCCAAAGAGTTGTGAACTTGTGGAACAGTTTACCTAGTGAATTGATTCTAAGTAATTCAATGGAATTATTCAAAAATAGATTAGATGGATTCTGTTTAAATAAATATGGGACAGTTTAATATATGGCAAGCAGTTAAAGGACGCAAGTCTATTATGCTTGAAAATCCTATGAAACGTATGAAACAAGGATCCCCACTTGTCTGTTCATACTATTAATGTAAATTGTATAAAAAGCCACATGAAACAACAACCAGTATTTTCTTCCCTGATCTTGAGATCATCAGGGGTGTATCTTATTCAGGATACAAGACTGCACACTATCCCTGACCTCACTAGAGCAACCAGGGCATAGTATGTAGATCCTGCTTACTGGTCAATAGGGCAAGACAACTGCTCAGGTGTGGGTATATCATTTCACTCACTAGAAATCCAAGTCACAAAGCTCATTGACTTAGTCCCAGGGAGAGTACTCATATTAGACACCAGAATACAAACTAAACTGTTTAGATTTATCAACATATATGCCATGCAATCCATAACAGATAGAAGTGAACTATTTAAACTTATACAACCATATCTTTATTCAGCTCAAAATGTCATTTTTGGAGGGGATTTCAACTGTGACTTAACTCTACAGGATAGAAGGAAACAATTAAAAACCACTAACATATTCTGTGACATGTCCTTCCTCTCCAACATGATTAAAACAGCTAACTTAACTGACTCATATTACATCTCAACTGATAGATCAGACCCTACTTTTCATAAAGGAAGTCTGACTATGAAAACTGACTTTCTCTTTACCACCAGGAGATTAAAAATACATGCTGTAGGAACAGAGGTAGTGGAATTTTCAGACCATAATATCCTAAATCTACAGCTAGGTAACACTCAGGCACATGCTAATGGGCCCGGCACCTGGAAATTTAATTCATCCCTGTTAGCAAATACGGATATAGCTCAAGAAATATTACAATACGTAAAAGCAAGAAAGTCCGCTTTTATTCTCTGTGAAGACCCAGTATTGTGGTGGGAAGATACAAAAATGGAGATGATATTTCTTCTCAAAAATCTTAGTAAAATACATAGAAACAAAATTCACCTTCACTATTTATCTAATCGAAAACGGCTACAATAATTAGTGTCCCTCTCTCATGAAACAAACTATAACTTTTCAGAACAAATCATAAGAGTTAAACAAGAAATGTCCACATCCCACCTTAAACAGGCCAAAAGCCTGAGAGAACAACGACGTTTTGGGACCCACAGGAAAACAGGAAAAATATGCCCATATGATAGCTTATTCATGAATTCAGCAAAAACAAACTGAAAGCTTACCAGACCAGAATCAACTTTGCCACACGGAAATGAGCAAACTAGAAAATATAGTTACAAAATATACTATAGAACTATTTCAAGAGAAAAATAGATTTCCAGATGCTATAAATTAGATATTTTTTTAATTTCTCGCCCCCTGCATGTCCTCCTGAGATCACTAACAAACTAAACTTAGACATAACACCTACAGAGGTACAAACTGTGATATCTACTTTAAAAATTGGGAAAGCACCTGGGAAGGATGGTCTAACAGGAGAACTGTATAAATACATTGGTCCCGAAATTCTAAAAGAAGTAGCCACTGTATTTACTTATGTATTGAATACAGCCTCTCTACCCATAAACATGCTAGATGGTTTATTAATATACCTCCACAAAAAAGGAGACAACTCATGCTTACAAATTAATAAAAGATTCTTAACAATAGATTAATACAGTTGCCAAAACATCTCATATCGCCGGCCCAAACATGCTCTGTTCCATGTACATCTATGACTGACAGCATACGTCTTTTAAGATAACTAACAGAAAGGGGAAATACAGACAAAACAAATGGATATTTACTTTCATTAGACCAAAAGAGAGCCTTTGATTCCATAAACCATTATTACCCATGGAAGATGTTAAAGAAATATAAGATATCAACAATATATATTGATTGGTTAAAATGCCTCTATAGAATAGCCGCTATAACACCAATAGTGAATGGTAGATGTGGACCTCTAATCCTATTAAGTGCGGAGTAAGGCAAGGATGTTTCTTGAGCCCTCTTCTCTATGTATTCTGCTTAGACCCATTACTAAGAAAACTAAATTCAACCCTTTGCTACAACCTTTACAAAATGAAGAAGGCACTGTACAGTTTACATGACTAGCCTATGCAGATGACATCTGCATTTTAGTGAAATATACATCAGTAGAAAACTCAATAAGAATCTGCCAGCAATATGGAATGGTTTCTGGGACTTCCCTAAACTTAGAGAAATGCACTGGAATGCAATTAGGCAACCACATGACACCCACTAAAACAATAGCTGGAATAAAAATCGCAGATAACCCCATCAAAATCGTAGGTATAATGTTTGGCAAAGAGAATCTATATATACTGAATTGGGAACCTAAAATATAACAAGGGAAAAACATAGTAGCTAACTGGAATAAATGGCAACTCAGATAAAAAACATGACTGCACCTTATTAAAACTTTTTAAATTCCTAATTTTTACATATCAGTTTTGTTTCCTCCTTCAAAAATACTTGAAACATCATCACCGAGTGTATTCTTCCAAGCCTTGTGGGGGAGCAGATTGAACCTCTTAAGATAAATATAACTTGCTTATCAATAAAGCAGGGAGGATTTAACATGGCTAAAAAAATTTTCTTTTTTTTCACAAGTTATTCTTTTATTCAAACCCAAAACCAGTATTAGTAAATTCAGATAAAAGCTGGTGTTCATTCTTTTTCTTTAACTGCCAAATTTGGTTTTGGAATTGGGACAGAGGTATGCTAACAGTTCTGAAGCATTCATAACTGATCCCTCTATACATCAGGGAAACCTTTGTAAAATTAAAACCATGGAACATTACTAGCCAACATATCATCACTGTATCATCACTGTAAGCAGGAAACAGATGTATAATAACATAATTGATACAAACCTCAGAGAACCTAAAACATTCAGCCTTTGCCCATCCCTTCCCTTGAGATCTTCTTTAATGGACATTTTAACAGAACCAATGATACCCTCTAAAATGTGGGACATAACATTAACTGAGCTGCCATGAGACGCTAAACATAAAAGCCAACCAGAAACACAAACAACTACAAGATAGGATTATGTAACAGGGAACTATGTGTACAAGTAGAAATGATAGACTACTTACATTTCTCTTGCACATATATCTCTGAGATTTGGAAACTCTTAGCAAAAGAATGGGCAGACAAACAATTTACAGTGGCGTGAAAAAGTATTTGCCCCCTTCCTGATTTTCTCTATTATTACATATTTGTCACACTGGATGTTTTCAGGTCTTTAGACAAAATATAATATTAGATAAAGGGAACCTGAGTGAACAAATGACACTTTTTTTTTTACTTATTTCATTCATTTAATGAAAAAAGTTAACCAACACCAACTGGCACTGTGTGAAAAGTAATTGCCCCCTAGTTAAATCAACCCAATTAAAGGGATAATTAGAGTCAGCTGATTGAACACAGCCAGGCTTGATTACAGCCAGCCCTGCTCAATATAAATCTCACTTATTTTGACCCTTACCATCAGAGTCACGTTGCCAGCACAAAGATTCAACAAGCACATTATGCCATGATCAAAGGAAGTTCCTGAAAGATCAGAAAAATTTGTTGCCCTCTATCAGTCTGGAAAGGGTTACAAAGCTATTTCTAAGGCTCTGGGACTCCATCGAACCACAGTGAGAGCCATAATCTCCAAATGGAGAACACTTGGAACAGTAGTGAATCTTCCCAGGAGTGGGCGGCCTGCCAAAATTACTCCAAGAGCGCAGCATAAAATCATTCAGGAAGTCTCAAAGGATCCTAAAACAACATCCAAAGAACTGCAGGCTTCTCTTGCCTCAGCTAAGGTCAGTGTTCATGACTCCACAATCAGAAAGAGACTGGGCAAAAATGGGCTTCATGTGAGAGTAGCAAGGCGGAAACCACTGCTAACCAAGAAGAACATAAATGCTCGTCTCTCATTTGCCAAGAAGCACCTGGATGATCCACAAGCCTTTTGGGAAAATGTTCTTGAACAGATGAGTCCAAAGTGGAACTTTTTGGATGACATGGATCCTATAATGTCTCGCGTAAAACAAACACAGCATTCCACAGTAAGAACATCATACCAACAGTCAAACATGGTGGTGGTAGTGTGATGGTGTGGGGATGCTTTGCTGCCTAAGGACCTGGATGACTTGCCATAATTAAAGGAACCATGAATTCTGCTCTGTACCAGAAAATTCTTAAGGAGAATGTCCGGTCATCCTTCCGTCAGCTGAAGCTGAAGCGTAGTTGGGTCATGCAGCAAGACAATGATCCAAAACACAAAAGCAAGTCCACATCAGAATGGCTAAAAAGAAGTAAAATTAAAGTTTTGGAGTGGCCTAGTCAAAGTCCAGACTTAAACCCAATAGAGATGCTGTGGCAGGACCTGAAACGAGCAGTTCATGCTCGAAAACCTACCAAATGTTACTGAATTAAAGCAGTTCTGCGAGGAAGAGTGGGTTAAAATTCCTCCACAGCAATGTGAAAGACTGATATTGAATTATAGGAAGTGTTTGGTTGCAGTCATTGCAGCTAAATGTGGCGTAACCAGTTATTAAGTGTAAGGGGGCAGTTACTTTTTCACACAGTGCCAGTTGGTGTTGGTTAACTTTTTTTCATTAAATAAGTGAAATTAAAAAAAAAACAAGTGTTATTTGTTCACTCAGGTTCCCTTTATCTAATATTACATTTTCTCTAAAGACCTGAAAACATCCAGTGTGACAAATATGCAAAAATAGAGAAAATCAGGAAGGGGGCAAATACTTTTTCAAGCCACTGTACATTAGTAAACTATGAGGTCCTAATTTATGGAAAATATTCAGGAGATTGGAGTAACTGGGATAAAAGTACCTTACACGTCCTTTTTACCGTAATCAAATGGTATATATAGCATACAAGATGCCTATATTCCCCACAACAGTAACATACCTCTCACACTACATTAATTTGAGGGATAACTAATGAACTGAAATATATATATATTATATGGAAGCAAAACAGATAACAGGATCTTTTTTAGAAAAGTACTGGAGGAATATATCATGGATCACTGCTATAGATTCTGCAATTACTTAAATGAGACAGTAGTAAATAGGTTCTGTATGTCTTTTTTCCAGATTTGTTTTCTGTATACATCCTACTTGTATTTCATGAACTTAATGAACTGTATAATACAGACTTTTCAGAACTAATGTACAAAATGGATTGACTGTATGAAATTTTGATCTGTGAAAGTTAGTTTGTTTGATTTTCTTTCCTAATAAACTCCTCCACTCTTTTCAAGAAGTGCCATGGGATCTTTAAAGTCCACCTGAACAACCATCAGAACATGCAGTTGGGACCTTGGTTTAATGTCTCATCCAAAAGATGGCACCTCAGAAGTGCAGCTCCTCCTTCATGCTGCACTACAGTATCAGTATTGGGATTTAATCCAAGTGCCTAGTGTGGGGATAGAACCTACAGCCTTCTGATCTCCCAGCCTTAGAGATGAGTGTGTAACCTTCTGAGCCATGAACACAGTTTGATATGGCCTGGCTTATTACAGTTATGGCAAGTAAAGTCTCTAGGTGCAGATTAGCTACCCCCACCAGAGTTCTTATCTGACTGGGAGTTAAATCAGGGAAAAAGAGGGTCTTACCGGTCCTTAGCTGTTACTTCACTGTGACGGTATCTGTCTGGCCAGCAGATAGTCCTCAGCCAAAGAAACAGCCTTTTTCCCACATACTGGTTGGCGTGCTTTTACCCAACGCTGCACATCTGTTGGAAGGATGTTGATGAATTGCTGCATTGCAAATAAGTTGATGAGCTGTTGGACTATTTTGCCCTCTGGTTGGAGTCATTTAATGAATTTTCTGTGTCGAGGAAGGCTTCTTGAGGATTGTTGACTGAGTGGTGTTTTCAGGGACCAGAATCTTTGCCTGTAGGTCTCTTCTGAGATGTCATATCTTTTCACGATTTCTCTTTTCAGAAAGTTACAGTTTTCTTGCTATGCAATGTCCATACTGCTGTAGGCAAGTCGGACTTCACCTGTCAGGTAAGGTACCAGTCTGACTGCTCATTGCTGTTTTGGCCACTGGCCACTTTTCAAATGTTGCCAGGTATGCTTCGGAACCTGAGGGACACAACTTTGTAAGTTTAATGTATTTTAAGTTGTTTGTGTTTTGTTGCTGTGCTGGAACTGTGTCAGATTATCTTGCTTTGAAAGCTTGCAAGGCATGCAGCCAATTAATGCTCCTGTCACTGCATCTCTTCTTTGTTGTATAGCCCACCATTTGAAGAAGGCAGACATGCTTTCAGGATCCTTCCTTGTCTGCTCTTCTTCCATCACTGGTGCCAGCTGCACAGTCTCAGTTTGGACTTTTGTTTGTGCTAGTTTGGTCACTATACTTCTGATAATTAGTCCTAGGCTTGCTGTTGCAGGAGTCATACATTTCTTCTGTGCTTCCCTGGTACCACATCTAGTACCTATGCACAAAACTCCTTGCTTATAGTTTGCATGGTGGAAATCCCACTTAGTGTGACAACATCTGTTGTCAAGACAAAGGTCAAGAAGCATTGGAAAACCAGGAGCAGTTATAAAATTCACAAGCTGCATTTTATTATTTGCTATAACAAGTAAATAAAAAAATTTAATTGTTCAGTGTACATCTTTATAAAGGTAGTACAAACAGAGAAAACAAAGTCCTTCATCTGAAGGTTCCTTTTCATTTTCAAATCTCAGGCCCTCTCTCTCTCCAACAAAAGATTGCTCTCTTTTTATGAGAAATATTTGCCTGGCCATTCATTTCTGCATCTGAGCTCTTTAAGAGACATCCCATTTCTCACAAAATGTACCAGGGTTCTTGTCAGTTGCTTTTCTTGCAGGAGCAAGAAAATAGAACATTGTGTCCCAGAACTAATCTCTTGTTGACAGCTCTGCAAATGAGCTTGTGCAGGCAATACTGCATCTCTAGGTTAACACTCTGAGTTCCAAATAGCTTTTTGCAATTATTTCAACAATATACATATATATATTTTCAAACCAAGTGATCCTAGTTTCACACAAATATTTACATATATTTCTATAACCACAGATAAGCAAAGGGAAGAAAAGATAGAAACAGCAAGTGAAGGCAGGGAAATAGTGGGAGGGAGAGAATTATGTGGCTGTCAGAGTGATCAGTTCCTATGTCTCACAAGAAAATTTGATTGTGCAATCCGACAGACAAGTGACAGAAAAGAAGAGGATAGAACAGATCCTTGCTTTTAACTCCAGTGTCTCATTCAACCCTATTACACTGCTCTCCTGTACCCTGTTTACTCCTGTGAGATACGTTAAGGTCTTTATCATGTCATCTTTTGCCCTCCTCTCTTCTGGGGTGTACATGTTGAGATCCTACAGTCTCTCATAGGGCTTCTTGTGCAACCCCTGCACCCTTTTTGTTGCTGTCCTCTGGACAGCCTCCATCCTGTCTCTGTCCTTTATGAGGTGTGGCCTCCAAAACTGAGCACAATATTCCAGGTGGGGTCTCACCAGCAAACAATACAGTGGCAACACCACTTCCATCTTCCTGCTGGAGATACCCCACCCTATGCATCCAGCATCCCACAAGCAATACCCACTGCTTTGTCAAATTGCACTGTCACTTTGAGGTCATCAGCTATGATAATCCCATGGTCCCTTTCCTGTTTAGTGACTTTTGGCACCTCCCCATATCCTCTACTCAACACTTGGGTTCCTGTGCCCTAGGTGCATGATTTTGTACTTTTTGGCATTGATCCACAACTGCCATTCTTTTGACCACTACTCGAGTTTCCCAAGGTCCCTGCTCATTCTCTCCAGCCTCCCTGAGTGTCCAACCTATTGCAGATGTTAGTGTCATCTGAAAAAAGGCATATCTTCCCTTCCAGTTCTTCTGCAATGTCACTTATGAAGGCAATGAAGCATATCGGTCCCAGAACTTGGTCCTATGGCACTCCACTGGTCACTCTCCCATCATTATAGTGAGTGCTGTTTACCACATCCCTCTGTCTCCTATCCATTAACCAGTTTCCTAACCCAGTTCACCACTTTGGATCCAATCCTCTGGCTGCTCAGTTGTTGTTTTTTATCATCCTTCTGTGTGGCACACTGTCAAAGGCCTTGCTAATGTTCAGATAGGCCATGTCCTCTGTTCTTCACTGATCTATTTCCCTGGTCACCCAGTTAAGTAAATATATCAGATTTATTTGGTGTGACCTCCACCTGTGGTCTTACAATCAAATGGGTTCAAGATACTCTACCATTCTTTCCTTTAGTGGGGTTTCCATTAATCTCCCCACCACTAAAGTAAGACCCACTGGCCTATAGCTGCTAGCCTCCTCCTTGCTTTCACTCTTATGTAGAGGGACCATGTTAGCTCTTCTCTAGTCTTCCAGAACCATGCTTGTTTTCAGTGACCTACTGAATAAGGCTGTCAGTGGGGCAACTAGTACCCCCCTGAGTTCTTTAAGAACTCTTGGGTGTATACCATCTGGTCCTGTAGCTTTGTCCACCATCACAAATGCAAGTCCCTTTTGGACTCTTCCCTCCGAAAATGAATTTGTGTCCACCCGCCCCCCCCTTGTTCTTGCCACTCCATGGTGCTACGTCCCCCTCCCTCCATGGTGAAAACAGCAGAATTACCTATTTAGAATGTCAGCTTTTTCTGGGTTCTCTTCTGCAGTCTCCCCCTTCTGCCTTTCTGATCCTCACTATCCCTCCCCTTGCTTTTTTCTTCCCACTTATGTGTTTGAAAAAGTCTTATCCCCATTAGCAACCCCTTTGGTGATCCTTCCCTATTTCTGTACCTTTGCTACTATTACAGTCTACCTTCATCCCTTTGCTTTACTTGGTATACCACTCTATCCTCTTCCCTCTTTGTTTCTTTGTATTGCCTGAAAGCCACCCTTTTTTCATCCATCACCTTTGCCACTTCCTTTGATAATCAATCAGTCTCTTTTCTCCTCTGCTTTTATTCATTTCCTTCAGGAAGAGGCTGGTTGCTTTAATTAAGCCCTCCCTTATTTTTCCCCCCACTGTGCCTCTACCCTTATCTGGAAATCCCCCCCTTAGAGGCAATCCCCCATTCTTTAAAATATGCCCTCCCTAATTCCAATACCCTCATCCTAGTATCGTTAGCTTCTGTTCCTGTCTTTATGTTAAACCACACTGTACAGTGATCACTGGTGCCTAGGGGATTGCCCACTGTGACGTCTGTAACAGTGTCCCTGTTTATAGGCAGCAGGTCCAGCACTGCACCAGGTTCTTTGACTAAGCTGCCTGAGAAAAGCCTCTTGTAGGGAGTCAAGCATGGCCTTAGTTCTTGTCAAAGCTACAACAGGAAAGCTCCACTCCACACTGGGCAGATTGAAGTTACCAACTAGCAATACCTTTCCCTTACTTGCCATTCTGATGATGGCTTCCCCAAGTGCCTTATCCAACTCTCTCCCTGTGCTTCAGGTCTGTACACTACTCTCGTATGGATAGCAGTCCTGAAGCCTGTCTTCAGGGTGATACACAGAACTCTAGCCCAAACTTTTCCTCATGGTATCCCTGTACCTCCATGGCCCTGATTCGCTTCCTTATTTGCCCTATCATTCCTGAACATACAGCAGCCTGGTATGGCCTAGTCCAAGTGATGGTGTTCACTACACCACAACTGCATTATGGCCACTAAATCAATTTCAGTCTCCACCATGATGGCTTCCAGGTCCATAATTTAGCTTCCAAGACTCCTTGCATTAGTGTACTTGGCTTGCTACACTTTCTTTTTCTCTTACCTGCTGCCCTGCTTTGCCCTCCCATTCCTGTGTATTTTCCCTGAAGCTTCCCCTTTCTTCTTCCCTTTTTACCTTCCTGTTCCTTGTCTCCTTCAATCCTCTACCCTCACTTATCTGAGTTTTAACCCCCCCTTTTCTTCCACCTTGACCCTGTCCCTGCCTTTCTGTACCCCTGTTTTATGGGAGTTTTCTATCCTTGGTCCCTCCCTACCTGTTGCTTCATTGTTCTTTGGGGGGGGAATTGTTGCTTCCCTTGGTTTTACTGCCTTGACTAGTTTAAATGCTCATCCAAGTAGCATTTAAACCTCCCAACAAGGCCTGTGGTCTCCTTTCTGGAAGGATGCTGGCTGTCTCCTGTACAGAGGCCATATTCTCCCAGACTGGCCCTCAGTCCCTGATGTAGTAGCTGAAGCCTTCCTCCATGTACCATGTCTTCAACCAGTTGTTAAAGGGAAACTGTCATCAACAGGGTTTCTTAAAGGGAATCTGTGCCTGAGCCTTCATTCGTTCATTTCCCGATACTCCGTTGCCTGTTGTAGCACTGCAAGTCATGCAGCACACATTCTGACAATTTCAATTGCTGAAAATAAAAGTTTTAAAGAGCCACACTATCCCCAACATTACCATCCACTTTCTGGTTAAATCCATCACATAGTAGTCTCCGTGGTCGTGTCTGGTGACATACATGCTTCACCAGTATTTTTGCATACTCAGTGTGCTCCCTGTGTGATTCTTGTTGCAGCATTGTGCATGAGTGTGTAGCTGTAAGTCATGTAATTTTATGCAAAGCTGGACAATCTCTGAATGCTTGCCATACAGTACTACTTTTCCCTGATTCAGAGGTATTATGCCATTTTGTGTATTTTCACTAATTTCTACTGTGGACTGCAAAATATTGTTCTTTACCCTCAGACTGAAAACATCAAAGCACATTGCAGGGAAATGAATCTGTACAGCATTGCATGCACCCAGATACTAGTCCTCTTTGTTTTAACACTATGTTAGACCATCTGTGTATCTTTGTATCAGCACAATACATATCTACATAGCAATTCATTTGCAGCCTTTGTTGTGAGTTGAATTCTTTTTTCATATCCATTTTATTGCTGTCGCATGTCTCCAGGGAATATCCCTTGTCCAATTCATCCAAGATCTCAGGGGCACACTTTGACATATGTTTATTTATTTTGACAGGATCAATGGCAGTACCATGTTTCCCATTAATAACAGCATGAGTTCAACATACAGTGGTCTCCAGGACATGTCCCTCACTAACCCTCACCCCACCATGTTATGCATACTCCTGCTTTATGACCTACCACCATTCCCTTTAGTTGCTGTGACTCAGTATCTCTGAACATGTCAACCAGCAGACATGTTATACCTACTTGTTGTATTATAAAATATGACTCATTATTTATATGCAAGTTGATTAATAACATTGCTTGTTTTACTTAGGTCTTTCAATCCCTTTGAGAGACACACAGAAAGACAGCAGGATAGCTTTATTTCACATCTGATTGACTGCAATGTTTGTGTTTGCCACATCGGTACATGTGTCTCCATTGTACCTTCATTCCTGTGCTCTTGAGTGGCTCGTGCAGCAGGGGATAATACTCTTGGCCCTGCACCCAGATGTGTCCATGTATGATAGCATACTGTATGCATTGATGTCATTGTGACATTTTAATTGCCCCAGATACCAGCACTGCAGTGGTGAGATGAACGTCCCTTTGTACTGGATTATAAACTATGGTATGCCAGCACCAACTGTGTCCCACTGGTGGCATCATAATGTATTCATGCTTGTGCCATTTCCTGTGTAGACACACACACACACACACACACACACAAGATTTAGTGGATTTATGAGGCACTGGATTGTAACCTTAACCTGTTAGGGGTGATTTAAACCTGACACACCAGATAGCACTACAGGAATCCCACATAGGGAACATCAAGTGGTGGAAAAAGAAAGGGCAGTCCCAGGGTAGCTTTGATTTTGTGATACCTGTAGGCTTCTGTATGGTTCCACGAGTGGTATAATTCTTATTCTGTTGCACATCACAGTTATTTAATACTGGTCCGTCAAGAAGCAAAAGCCAAAATGCATGGCTGCATGCTACTCCCCATTGTGCTTTCTAATGATGCAGCACTCACTCTGTAGATGGATGTGCGGCCACCCAATAAATGTTCCTCTCCTGAAGTATCGAGAGGTCAAGGAGCAAATAACATCTACAGTACAGTAACAGGTGCAAAACAACACTGCCCCACATATACTGGCAGGCATGGTATGAGAGGGCGTTCTATCACTGGATAAGTACACACACACACACACACACACACACACACACACACACACACACACAGTAATGCAAAGATGAAGTTTGTCATGTCAAAGACTATTGAATGTTTGTTCATGACAACTTTTGAGGTAATGATTGTTTGACTGTTCCTATCAATTACAGTATGTGTGCATGAGTTAGGGCGTGAATGTACTTCTCTTATGTTGGCTACTTTGATGTGGTACAGAGGCTTATCAGAATGTAGCCTATACATTGTGTAACTAAAAGCCAGCCAAGTTTTGTACAACTACTAGAGTGCTAGTTATATATCATCCATGGTTTTAAATCTGTGATCAACATTACCTTTGATTCATAGATGCATAGACAGTGGTCTGTAGTAAAGGACCCCCCTGGCACATCGAGTATGCCTTATCCCCCCACTTGTCCCCCTCCTGCCAATATCCCACCTCCTCCTCTTCCTCCCCTTGACAACTACTTGTGCTTGTCCAAAGCCTTCCTGACTGGACCTCAACACCACCTGTGGCAGTATGTTCCATGGCAGTACAACTCTGTCCATGAAGTAATACTTCCTAATGTGTCCACTAGACAGCCTCCACCAATCAGTCTCAATCCATGCCACCTATGTCTTGTGTCTACCTTCCCCATATCTTCCCTGTTAACAAGTTCTCACTCTTTATTGAGCCCCTACACATACTTGAATGTTTCTTCCATGTCCCCTTTATCTCTTCTTCACTACAGAAGATACAAATCTTCTCTGAACCTGTCCTCATATGACTTAACATTTAGTACTTGTACCATTTTAGTGTTCCTTTTCTGAACCCCTCCCATGCCACCTATGTATTTTCGAACATGGTACCTCTCCAAATGTACCTCATGCTCCATGTGTGGCCTACCCATGGAGCTGTATATTTTCATCAGTACCTCCCTCCTTTGATGCAAAACTACAGATGCCTCCTTGCTAGGCTGGGAGGGGTCACTTGGGAGACCACACAGCTCATGAAACTTGGCTTCACCAGGAGTCCCTGCTACACATCAACCTCATAGAACTCAGGGCAGTGTTCCTGGCAATTCAGTCTTTTGCAGAGATTATATAGGGCAAGGTGGTACAAGTCAGAATGGACAACACCACTACCATCTAATACATCAACAAGCAAGGAGGAAAAAGGTCCTCAGTTCTTTGCACAGAGGCAATGAAAATCTGGAGTCTGGCGCACTCCCTGAACATGTCACTGTCAGCAGTTCACCTGCCAGGGAAAGACAATATTCTGTCAGATGCCCTTAGCAAGATCAACTGGGGACATCACAAATGGGCTTTGAACAGGCAGGTCCTTCTATCTATTTTCATGAGGTGGTGATCTCCAGAGGTGGACCTCTTTGCAGCAGAGGACAACTACCCACTGCCTCAGTACTGCTGCAGACCCCCTGATCAGGGATCAGTACCAGTGGATGCCCTGTTACTGGAGTGGTCGAACAGGTTCCTATATGCCTTTCCTCCCTTTCCCCTGATCTTCAGGGTCCTAATCAAGCTGAGGCCCCAGACCTCCTCTACCATGATTCTGATAGCCTCAGAGTGGGCCAGGCAACCGTGGTACTCAATGCTACTGGCCATGTCAGTGTCAACCCGATTTTCCTCCTCAAGAGGCACAACCTGCTGACTTCCTCTCAGGAGAGAATCCTCCACCCCAACCTCGAGTCCCTATGACTCAAGGCCTAGCTGTTGAAGACCTAGAGTATGCAAATCTGCATCTCTCAGAAAGTGTCTTGGACATCCTCAGGGTATCCAGAAAGCCTTCCACAAGGATAACCTACTCCTCTAAATGTAGTAGGTTTTCTTAATGATGTTGTCAGAGGGACTTGGATTCCCAGGCATTTGGATTACATGTCCATTTGGATTATTTAGTGCACCTTCTATCTCTCTGCCTGTAGCCCTCAACTCTGAAGGTGCATCTGGCAGCTATGTCTGCCTACCTATCTGCAGGGAAGGGCCCTTCCCTTGCTTCACATCCTCATTTAAAAAAATTCTTTAATGGAGTAATACATCTCCATCCTCCCCACAGCAAGCCTGCCCGAGCCTGTGATCTCAATATATGCATAGGCCAACACATGCAACCCCCCTTTGAGCCTATGTGTACTGCACAGCTTAAGTTTCTGACATGGAAAACAATGTTTCTAGTGGCCATCACCTCAACCAGAAGGACATGTGAGCTCGAGGCCTTATCAGTGGAACCTAACTACATGGTTCCCCACAGAGACAAAATTGTCCTCCAAACAAACAGAAAATACCTCCCCAAAGTGGTCTCGGATTTCCACTTGAACCAGTGTGTCACTCTACCTGTGTTTTTCACAGATCATTCCACCTTAGGTGAACGCACACTTCAGAGTTTGGATGTCAAGAGAGCCATCAGCTTTTACATGGATAGGACAAGGGACCACAAGTACAACTGTTCTCAGTTGCTCCTTACCTATAGTGAGGTAGTCAAGGGTAGGTCTGCCACCAAAAGAACCATAGCCAGGTGGATTGTGACTTGCATCCAGTTCTGTTATGGCAAGCTCATAAAGGAGCCACCAGCTGGCCTGAGGGCCCAATCTACTAGGGGCGCTGCTGCTTCTATAGCAGCTGCAAGGGATATCTCTTTGCTGGAAATCTGTAAAGCAACCACCTCAAAGACTGTTCACACATTTACAAAGTACTACTGCTGGACACTCAGGCTAGGAGTGATGCCAGGTTTGGCACAGCAGTGTTGAAGAGCCTATACTGTAAGTAGGTTCTGCGCCCCCCCCATGGGGGCACTGAGTGGTAGTCTGCATGTGGAAGAATACAGCAAGACTTCATGATGTTTGAAGCAAATATTACTCACCATAGCAATGTTGTTTCTTGTAATGGAGTCTTGCTGTATTCTGACCTTCCACCATGCTTCCCCTATAGAACCTAGGGAAGGGGGGGTTTCTGCACTCAGTTGTTTTCTTGTTGAACCCCAGTGGGTACTATGTTCTTCTCTTGGGCATCTGTGACTTAAGTCTTCTATGCCCTATGTTTTACGTCATGTTTATCCCTGGGGGTTTTTACTTGGGTTTGGTTCTAGATTAGTTGTACTCTTTTATGGGTCATAAGCTTAGTTGGAATCTGATCAGTTGCTAGGGCGTGCAGAGGATGGTGGTTTTGGGGCTGAGCTCTAGTTCAGCATTCTGTGCATTTGTGTGGAGCTTTGGCTTCTTGCTCTCCGGGGCAGCTGAGGCGGTCAGTCGTGCTGCATGTGTCAGAGTGCAGCAAGTCTCCATTAGGAGAAACAACATTACTATGGTGAGTAATGTTTTCTTCTTGTCGATCTGACTGCCAGTCCGGACAAGGATGTGTCTGGTGAGGGAGGCGATTCCTCTGTCTCTCAAACTCTGGTGCTGACAGGAACCCAACCCCTGGAGGGTAGGTCGGGCTTGATGGAGCTCTCAGTCTAGTCCCTGCTGATTCAGCAGCAGCTGGTTGTCCTTTACTCACTGCCATCTCTTGTTCATCTGATACCCAGGGTCACTCCATTGGAGTGTTTGGGCAGGAGGCCATGGTGCCACATTAATGTCTGATTCAGTGTTCGAGATCATGTTCATGCTCTCAGTCTCACTCTTGGCAGCTGTTGATGCAGAGTTCTTCCTTGTCATTATCTGACTTCAGCCACTGATGTTATTGTTCATTGCAGATGGGAGAGACCAGCTTGGCAGCAGTGGGCCTACATATTGTTAACCTACTGTTGATGTTGACCAGCAATAGCAATATACCAGTAGACCTGGTCTTGGCTGTTCGTTCCAGCGTTGAATCTGGTCATACACTCCACAACTCCTCCTCTGGCATTACCGGGCCGTGCCTCAGCAACTGATTCAGATGGAGCCCCTAGCTCCACAACTGGTGGTGAGTGCTTTGCCCAAGGTCCCTAAGCCAGAGTATGGACTTCCTTATCTCTGCAGGTGATGGTTACCCTCTTTGGAGAGGGTTATTTGGTGAGGGTCATCCATACCCTGTGTCAGCAGCAGATGCTTTTCGGATTCAGAAATATTGCCAATCCCTTTGACTCAACACAGTCATAGGGTACTCTGCCGACAGACAGGCTCCTCCATAAGGAACCAGCCTTCCATGACTGTCCTTGTAGAACAGATGTCAATGGATATAGACACTCTGTTGGAGGAAGTCCAAAATAGGTGACCTAACCACTACTGGACATTCTTGAATAAAATTCCTCACCCTGGTTAGCCTTTCTTATCACCCCTGTTGGCCTAGGCTTGGGACTCAGTATCTGGCAACACCCAGACTCCTGCCAGGCCCTACATTGCATGGACTGCAAATATGCAGTTCCCCTATGTAGATTGTCCAGACATTACGAACATCCACTGCCACTGCATTTAGTGGCAGATGCAGTATCCAGCAAGGCAAAGATGCAGGATGCGAGGGGTATGCTGGCTAATAAGGAGTCTAAGAAGCAGGACTTTCGTAGCCAAAAGCTCTGTGCAGTACTTTCCCTGGGAATCCACCAGCTATGTGGTTTTGATGGCACACTACAGCCATGAGGGTTTCATGAGATTCTCTGACTTCTCTGACATGTGACTCATGAATGATAAGACTAGGTCTTGCTTCTGAAAAAAACTGTAATCATACTTCCACAGCAAGCAAGATAACTCTTACCTTACAACCACACACCTAACTTGAACTATATAACTTATTTGTATGAGACAACACATGACCGTGTGCATGGCTGGAATGCAATATATGCATGCCTCTGGTGGTTGTTAGGTGCGAGGCATGCCTGAGTGCATTACAGTGCACAAGAAATCCATATATTCCCTACAGCTTGAACCAGAAAAGTTGCACTTGGCTGGTGGTGCATGAATTAGTTACATAATACTGAAGCAGCCAAAACATGTGGCACTCACCACCATCTTGACTATGGATGACATTCATGAACAAAAGACTCAGTAGCTATCCATCTTAGTAGATATCCATCTTTATTGGGCTGGTAGTATAGCCTAGAGGTTAGAGTAATGAGCTGTGAATGAGCATGGTATATCCAGCAGACCTGGGTTGAAATCTCACAACCTTCACTTGCATATTGTGTGACTCTGAACAAGTCATTCAACCTTCCCAGTGCTCCCAGGTCACTCCTGAAAAAAGGCACTTGTGCCTAGTGGGCCTTACCTGGTTACCAAAGACTAAAATAAATAAAATGAATAAATAAATGTTTCACTTAAATGTTGTTGAGTAATTGTATTACAAATCAGATAAAGTGCCTTTGAGTAGCTGTTTCAGTGTATTGTCACATCACTGAAACATAGAAACATAGACTTTGACGGCAAACAAGGACTGCTTGGCCCACCTAGTCTGCCCATTTCACCAGCTACAGGATAAGCTGCAGATCCTAGTTAACCAACAGCCTATTTCTTCTTACCCCCACAAGAATTGCCTTATGTCTGTCCCGTGTATTCTTGAATTTTCCCACAGTTTTAGGCCCCACAACCTCCTCAGGAAGGCTGTTGCATGCGTCCACCACCCTCTGTGTGAAAAAATACTTTATCACATTGCCCCTGAACCCCCCATCTTTAAATTGTGTCCCCTTGTTCTTGCACATCTCTTTTTCTGAAAGATGCTACCCTTTGGACTTTGTTGATTCCACTGAGGTACTTAAAAGTTTCTATCATGTCCCACCTCTCCCTCCTTTCCTCTAGGGTATACATATTAAGCTCCTTTAGTCTCTCCTCATATGGCTTCTCTTGCAGACCCTGCACTATTTTAGTTGCCCTCCTCTGGACTGCCGCTATTCTGTCTATGTCCTTGTGGATATGGGGTCTCCAGAACTGGACACAGTACTCCAGATGGGGTCTCACCAACTGTCTGTACAGAGGGATAACCACTTCCTGTTTTCTGCTGATGATGCCTCTCCCTATACATCAAAGTATACCCCCAGCCCTCCCTACTGCTTTCTCACATTGCTTGCTAACCTTAAGGTCATCTGATATAATTACCCACAAGTCCCTTTCCATTTTTGTTGTTGTTACTACCTCCCCCCACATTGTGTAATTTTCCCCTGGGTTTTTGTTTCCCAGGTGCATTATTTTGCACTTCTTTGCATTGAATCTAAGCTGCCATACTTCTGACCATTCCTCCAACCTTGCCAAGTCCCTTCTCATCCTTTCCACACCTCCTTGTGTTTCAACCCTGTTGCAGATCTTTGTGTCATCTGCAAAGAGGCATACTTTTCCTTCCAGTCCCTCTGCAATGTCACTTATAAAGACATTAAAAAGGACTGGATCCAGTACTCAACCCTGCAGTACCTCACTAGTAACCCCTCTTTCTTCAGAGTGGACTCCATTTACAATTACCTTCTGTGTCCTGTTGTCCAGCCAATGTTTTACCCAGGCTACCACCCTGGGACCCACTCCCAGGCTGGATAATCTGACAATTAATCTTTTGTGTGGGACTGTGTCAAATGCCTTGCTAAAGTCTAGGTAAGCCATGTCTACAACCCTTTCCTGGTCTACTACTTTGGTCACCCAGTCAAAGAAATCAATTAGATTTGTCTGACATGACCTTCCCACTGTGAAACCATGCTGCCTTGGGTCCTGTGCCTCACTGGCTTCTAGTTACTCAATAGTTCTTTCCTTCAGAAGTGATTCCATCACTTTCCCTACCACAGAGGTCAAACTGACAGGTCTGTAGTTTTCTGCCTCTGCCTCCCACTTTTGTGATGGGGAATCACATCCACCTTCCTCTAGTCCTCAGGTACCACACCATCCTCCCATGATTTGTTAAAAAGGGTAGTCAGTAGTTTCCCTAGTTCTCCCCTTAATTCTTTTAGAATCCTGGGGTGAATTCCATCAGACCCCATTGCTTTGTCCACCTTCAGTTTTAGGAGTTCTTTCGGAGCCCTTTCTTTTGTGAAAGGACTGGGATCGACCCTCCTTTCAAGAGTGCTTCTGTTAATTGGATTAGGCACCTCCCCCTCCTCCTCTTTTGGGAATACTGAGCAGAACTATTCGTTTAGTATCCCTACTTTTTCACTGTCCCTCTCTGCCACCCACCGTCCATTCTATTCATCCTCACTATCCCTCCCTTTGTCTTTCTATGCTCCATGATGTACCTATAAAAGGTTTTATCCCACTTCTTAACTTAGCTGGCTATCTTTTCCTCAGTTTGGGCCTTTGCTATTCTGACTTCCCTCCCTGCTTCATTCTGCTTTAACTGGTACAGCTCTCTGTGCTGCTCCTTCTATGTTTCCTTATACTTCCTGAATGCGATCTTTTTCTCCCTGACTTTCTCCGCAACCTCTTTTGAGAACCATAGTGGCTTTTTTTTTCATTTTGATTTGTTTATTTGCTTCACACAATGGCTTGTTGCCTCTATGGTGGCAGTTTTGATGTTTACCCATTGCTGCTCCACCCCCCCAGCCTGTTTGCTAATGCTTTTCCATGGCACTCTCCCGTCTTGCCAAAGTCAGCCCTACTGAAGTCCAGTACCCTCACTTTTGTATGGCTTGACTCTGTAGCTGAGTTTATTGTGAACCACACTGTTTGATGGTCACTTGTTCCCAGATGGCAATCCACTTCTAGATCTGAGATCCTCTCACTGTCCCCATTTGAGAGTATGAGGTCTAAGATTGCTCCCTCATTAGTGGGTTCTGAAACTAGCTGTCTGAGGCATGCCACCTGTAGGGCATCGAGAATGGCCCTGCTCTTGGATGTGGCTACAGCAAATGTGCTCCAGTTAACATCTGGCATATTCAGGTCTCCCATCAACAGTATCTCCCCTTTCTCTGCCATCCTAAGAATGCCTTCTATCATATCCTTGTCCATTCACTCCCCCTGACATAGGGGTCTGTATGCAACCCCTGTGCGGATTGTGATGCCATTTCTAGTCTCTAAGGTGACCCACAGTGCCTCCTGTCCTCCCTGTTTACTCTTTTGTTCAGTTGCTTTTATCCCTTCCTTTACATAGAGAGCTACTCCTCCCCCTCCCCCTCTCCTCCCTGTCTGTCCTGTAGGTTATGTACCCTGGTATGTTAACATCCCAGTCATGGTTCTCTGTGTACCATGTGTCTGTGACTGGTAGGTTATCCAGGCATCCCTCTTCCATCAAGGCCACCATTTCAGGGAGCTTGTTGCCCAGACTATGGGCATTGGTACTCATTACCTTCCATTTCCTGATGGCCTTACTCCTTTTTGCCCTATCCTTGTCTTTATTGCCTTTGTCACTTTCTCCGTTTATCATTTACCCCTGCTCTTCTCCCTATCACCATCTCTATCTCTGTATAACCCCCCCCCACCCATGTCAATTTACTCACTACACAATTCTTGCTTACTTACTGCTCACCAGCAGAAACAAGCCACATGGTCTATCAAGTGTGCTGGCAAGCATAAACAGTTCACGGTCTAGGAAGTCTGCTGGAGTTTCTGCAGCTGGCCCTACCAACCGCTGCAACTGCACCCCAATTTCAACAGCAAAGATAAATGAAAACATATACATATAAACAGCAAAGATAAATGCCTACTGTCCTTGAACCATGTTAAGCAGTTACTGTTACTTTTAATGAATGCTGGGAATGCGGCCAGGACACTTATGTTTCAGGTTTAACTTACTCAGAAACACCTTGTCTCTGCTTCCCCCAGGTAGTCCTCCCTGTCCTCCCCCATCTTTTTCTCCTGCATCTCCTGTGAGTGACTTATTTTCTCCTCGCCCTGTCCATGGCACCATTGCCCATCCAGCTCTGTTTGTTGCCACTCACCTGTTTAGTTTGTGCCGTACTGCAGGAAGTTGTTGCCTCCACTACCCCTAGCATAATGACTATCCACCTCTGATTCATGTACATATTATGCTACATTGTGTCCATGAACCCTTGCACAACTTCACTCATCTGTTTTAAGTCATCCCTTCTAAATTCTTGCAGGTTTGTGCCTGATACCCACATCTCCCTGCCCAGCTCCAACTGGAACAACACTGTCTGGTGATCACTCCCAAACCAGTGGGTCCTACACCTTTAGATCCCTCACCCACTCCCCGTTAGACAGTACAAGGTCAAATGTTTTCCCTTCCCTAGTTGGTTTGCTGACCAAATGCATCAGGACATTATCCTGGAAGGCATGTACAATTATCTGTTCTTCTCTACATTTGTTTGTTTGTTGAATTTTGCTGACCCGGTAAGCCCACTGGGCCTAGAAGTCCCTTTTCCAGGGGTGACCGGGGAAGGGAATACAAATGGTAAGCAACTGAAACTGAACCAGATTAAGCTGTTGGTGGTATTTTTAGTGAATGAGGGAATTTGGCCAGGACACCAGGAAAATTCCCCTACTCTCAGACTGCAGTGGGTGCTGTTGTGCTGCAGAGAGAGAAATGAAGGACTCCAGTCCAGGTTTGGTTGTGGAGCAGGAAGGATGCATGGTAGCAGCTCCAGGTCCTGAGTGTGGATCTAGTGATATACAGGATCAGGGAGTAGACGCTCAGCGTCAAAGTATGGATTCTGATGGACAAAATGATCAACCAGAGACAGATGAGGACCTAATTCTACAAGAACAATTGATTGAGAAAAAAAAAATTGACAGAAATGTTAAAGGCAGCAGAAAGTAATTTTTGATTGAAAAAATTACGATTGATGGAGAAGAGAATGAAACACAAAAGATCCGTGGTAAGACCTATTCATGAAGGGAATAAACGCTTACCTATTTTGTTAGTAACAGTAGACACCCCTGGACCATCTATAAAACAGACTTCAAACTCAATGCAGGATGCTGGGAGAGAGATAACTTTTAGTGGCTCTCCTGATGAATGGGAGGAGCTCTTTGAGATGCAGGTTGGATCCAACATGGTGATACGTGGGTTCCTGATGCTGCAATACCAATACCTGGAACAACAGAGCTTACGACTGAAATTAGGAGAGAGATACCAGAATGCTCCTCTGAAGTTGTGTCTCCCAAATTACAACCTACAGCTAAGTCTCCAATCCTACCTACTGCCCACACACAGGAAGCGAATGAGGCTGCAGAGCCAGAAACTATGCCAGACGCTGACAGACAGTGTCATGTTCCCACTGTGCTATCCAAAGCCCTGTCAAATGCTCCCACTATGCTACCCCAAGCCCTGTCAAATACTCAGACCATGGACAGAGGACCCGAGCAAATGGAGGAACCAGTTGGCAACAATGAAAATGACGTGGAGGAAAGGCCAAATGTGGAGGAGGATTGGGGGAAACAATCCTATGCTGGGCTTTTCAGAAAACTGGCAGAAGCAGCAAAGAGAAGGTATTTAGTGTGATTGAGAAACAAGGGGTTAGCACCAATACCTCCAGACTGGCTATGGATGGGTAAATCCCTTATTCTTGATTATATGAGATTTTCCCCTGCAGATGTATATGCGTTTATACATGCAGCAGGGGATAAAACTTATGATGTCAGCTTTTGTACCATGAAGGCATTGGATACATTTTGGCAACTATATTATGAATTAAAAGACACAGACATCTGGAACAATATCATGGCTATCCCCATTACAAAACCTACTATTAAAACAGTAACCCTCTTGTTTAGAAACGAAGGGGTTAATATAAGTAACATTTTATTTTGGTTAGAAAAATGATGTACAGTATTTGACAATCCTAAACCCATCATGGATGACAATGGATTCTGGACAGGGGGATGGACAATAAGGGTACAACTTTCACAAACCGAGATGGGAATGCAGCACTTATCCAGTTCTTTTTTGGGGAGGAGACACAGAGGGAATTTTTTTTTTATGTTGTGCAACCCAAGAGCTGTTTTTAATGTGGTTTATTAATGCATCTAAGTAGCGAACATGATCAAATTAAATGTTTTCATTGTGGAATGTTAGGACATTCAGCAAATAGATGCCAGGCCCCCCAACTTGTAATTTATGTGGGGATACTGACCACACTTTTTCAGAGTGTCTGTGGGCAGAACACAGTTTAGATGAAGTTTCTGATCATGAATTCTTTCTATCATAGGCAAGAAAACCTCTTAATCCCACAGATTCCTCTTCATCTGGTAGAAGGTAGAGGAAAGGGGGGTACCTAGTACAGAGTAGAGATTTCAGGCTTCACCCACCTCTAGGCCAGAACCTCCTATTGAGATTCCAGTAATCCTTAGAGACCATACTACTATGGAGACAAGTAAGGGAGATGAAGATACACCCTTTACCACCCCTCAGAGTTCTCCACCGCAAAAGGGGCCAGCCCAGTTGATAATGGGGGAAAGGAGGGGGAAAACTAAATCTCAGGAGGAGAGGTTTCAAAGGCCACAGGTTGAGGAGATGTTAGAAGATCTTACACAAGTGGGGAGTATGCCTATACCTCCCAGGGAAGTACCCCTATCACCACTTCCCCTAAGTAATATATCTGGAGTACTTTCAATGTGGGGAGATCAGGTAGAAATGGCTTAGCCCATGGAAGGCACTGATGATACTTCAGGAGAGAATTTAAATTTATCTCCAGCAGATAATTCTAACATTGCAGTAATTTTACCAGCTAGACAACCACAAAAGAGGGTGACATGCTCTAGTGGGAACATTTTGACCCCCCCCCCGAGCCCTTTATTTTAAAAGTAGACAGCCTGAATATGAATAGCATAAAATCTGATACAAAAAGGTTGACTACTTATGGGGTATTACAGCATCTTAAGTATGATGTATATTTTCTGCAAGATACTAGATTACACTTTAAAAGTGATATGGGGACTGCCTTCCAAGATTGGAAGTGGGGAACCTCACAATGTTCAATAGGGACAGACACCTGTTGTGGGGTGGGTTTTTGTTTTATGATGCCTAAAATTCAAATCTTGAGACTGGTAGATTTAGAGCCAGGTTGAGTTTTAATTCTAGATGTATTCGTTAACTTGATATCCTGTCAGCTGATTAATATATACGGGCCTCAAACTAAAGCTTTACGTGTTTCTCTTTTAAAGAAAATACAACCCTATCTACATACAAGTAGGCAAATTATATGGGGAGAGGATTTTAACATAAACTTACAGGATAAAAATGTGGCTGGAAACAAAACTGTAATAAAACAATACTTAAAACAATGGTGAAAGTAGCAGGCTTACGGGATGTTTGTCTAGGCCCAAGAAGGAAGGCTCATAAACTTTTTTTAAAGGCCAGTTATCCTCCCAGATAGATTTCTTATTTATTAAAAGCCAAATTCCCTTAGTTAAAGTAGAAACAGTTCCAATAGAAACTTCTGACCACTGGTTAATTGGTTTTCAGATATCTACCCCTCTTCAGAGAGAGACAGGCCATAGTATTTGGAGATTGAACATCTCTATTTTGCAGGACGAAGAAGTGATCCAGCACATAAAAATAATAATTAAGGATAAATTAACAACATTAGATTTTTATGAAAACTTTGGACTCTAGTGGGAGGACTTTAAGAACTGTATGACAGTTTTTTTCAAAATCTTGGGTAAAACAAGAGCACAATCTTTTTATAAAGAATATTTAAGGTTAAGGACAGTATTTAAGGATTTCCTTTCCCAACAATATGAAAAAAATGAAGATTTGTCATCTGAAATTGAGATAATAAGGGAAAAAATGTGTCAATATCAATGTGATAGATTGATCTCTTTAACCAATGAACAATCCTTTGGTATTCAGGGTATGGCAGCCCAGGTTAATCCATACTTTGCTAGTCAAGAGAGACGAGAGAATACAATTATTCCTTCCATATTGATACCTGGAGATAGTGAAGCACGAAGCAATGAATAAATTATGGCAAGATTAGGAGACCATATTAAAACAACCTTTAAATCCCCAAATGACAATATAGAGACAATTGCCTCAGTATTAAAATTGGCAAACCCTTCAAAACTTGATACTATACAGGCCAGAGATATGTTAAAACCTTTCACAATACAGGAAGTGGAGAAAGTAATAGCTAGTTTGAAGGCAAAAATCTCCCCTGGGTCAGACGGTTTGCCAGGTGAATTTTATCGACTATTATGGTCGATTATGCCCACAGTATTAATAAAACTGTTTAATTCTTTTTTGGTGGACCAAATACTACCTACCCAAATGTATGAAGGGGACTGTTAATTTTTTTGTTTAAATCAGGCACATGAAATTATATTAATTATTGGCGCCCAATTACATTATTGAATGTAGATTTTAAACTTTTTGCAAAACTTTTGGGGAACCATTTAGCTTTAGTAATGCCAGATTTATTACTTCCCCCACAATTCTGTGCAGTGCCTGGGAGGCATCTGACAGATGCTCTGATTTACCTAAAATATTTAGTGGAGAAAGGTATGGGACATGATGGTGCTTCACCTTTGATGGGTTATATAACTAGCTTGGACCAATCTAAGGCTTTCAATAAAGTTTTACATAACTATCTTTGGGAATGTCTCAGATGCTATGGTATTCCTGAAGACTTTGTACAATGGCTTTGGCTTTGTTATAACCTAGCTTATGTAAGACTATATGAAAATGGTAGATTAGCAAAGAAGATCGGGATTTACCGAGGGTAAGACAAGGTTGCTCCTTGAGCCCCTTACTATGTGGGTTTTCCATAAATCCATTACTACGAATTCTCCAAAAGTCCTCTAGGATTTTTGGTATATCAACAACTGATTTATCAGTACACAAAGTAATAGCATACGTGGAAGATGTATGTCTGATTTTAAAGGACGAAAATTCTTTGCTCGGAGCACATAACCTGATTCAGGAATTGGGGACCGTAACAGTGGCTTGCCTCAATCTAGGAAAAACAAAAAGTTTAAGTTTTAATGGGCTTACCATAGGCTCTGAAACTTTTGGAGATTTTCCATTGGCCAGATTACCATGTAAAATTCTAGGGATTTATTATGGTGGTAGAGACATGGCTATGTATAATTGGGAATTGACAGTACAAACAGGTATCACAAAAGTGACACACTGAAATAAGTGGAAAGTTTCCAAAAAGAAAAGAATTTATTATATATAAAAACTTTTAATTCCAATTTTTTTTATTTGCTAGTATGATTTTTCCTATTCCCAAGAGCTTAGAAGTTAAATTATCGGGCTGTTTTTTTAGTTGTTTTTGGGGTAGTAGGTTGAACCCAATCAAATGAAACATGTTATATATGGATATTCAGGATGGGGAAATAGGGATGCCTAATCCCATCTTGTTTTTTTTTTTTACAGTGATGCTAAATACCAATATCTTGCCTATAATGAAAGGATGCTCACAAATTTGGGGGTATGGGGAACTCAGAAATTGAAGGGGATACTAAAGGAGTGGCAGCAGAATAATGTTACCTATAAGAACAAACATCGCCCTAGACTGGGAACCTGATGGGAAGAGGTTTTCAATAAAATTAAATTATGGGGAGTTAGTTATGTCTCCGTATTGAAATTTTCTAAGAAAACTTTATATTTAGAGATTCTGCAATCCTGTTTTGAGGCAACCCCATTTCCAGATTTCACAGTCCATGCTAAAAACCAGATTATGAAATTCATTACAGATGATAGAATACCAGCCCAAATGTGGGATCAGGTTTGGCTAAGCATTCATGGGAGAATAAATGTCAAAGGAAATCAGAAACATAAATCCCAGTCAGAAAGGTATTGTTCCAGGATATCTTGTGATCATATAGTAGAAACTATGGATCATTTGTATTTTCAGTGCTCATATGTGTCACAGTTTTGGGATATAGTTAAAAATCGATGGAAAAAAGTACCTTTTATTCCACCACAGCCAGGTTTATTGTATTATGGAATAATTCCCCCAGAGATGCAGTTTTTTTTCCATAGTACATTAAGATTAATATTGGTTCATTTTTCGTACTGGCTCTGGATCAGCAGATATAGATTTACACTACAACAAACAATGATTCATTCTGGTTTTAGAACTATTTTTTTTATAATAGACTCCGGACTTAAATGAATAAAACAGAAGGAGAGACAAAATTTGGATATAAGGACTTTGAATGAAAGATGGAAACAATTTTCTTTTATTTAGAGTATTTAGAATTTTCAGTGAAACTTCATATTAACAATGTCTTAAGTTTTTGTGATTTTCTTTACATGAAGACTGGTTATAAAAATTGAGGAAGGAGACATTTCCCTGAAAAAACTAGATGAATTAAGATTCAATTTATATATATTTTTGTTGCTTTTTCCTGTGTAGAATTTTGCATGATGTAATATGGTTTTGTACAAAATTCATTGGTGATTTGGTTGGGGGGGGGTGTTTTTGAGGGCTTTTTATTTCTTTCTGTTTGTGGTTACTCTATGGAAAATGTATTTGTGGTTTTACTTTTTTTTCTTTTCCTTTTTTGCACAATGTAATAATGATTGATATATAGTTTGGATTTGTTATGATTTGAATAAAAATTGCCCCTACTCTTTTTGATAAGTGCCATGGGATCTTTATCATCCACCTGAACTACCACCAATCCAGGCAGATGGGATCTCAGTTTAACATCTCATCACTTGGCATCAGGTGTCCCCCACTACACTACCCCCTTTTCCCAAACACACATTTGCCCCTCCCTCATGTAGGGTGCTACCACCCCTCCTTTCCCCTTAACTCTATCCTTGCCATATGTTGTTACTGATTGCACCACCCTTACTGCCTTCACTCATAGCATGGCTTACAACCAGACCTGACTATGCTCTCTCTCTCGCTACCCCACCTGATCTCTCTCAGTATTGAGGTTCCCTAACACTGACATCACAGCTCTTTCTCTTGTCATACCTCCCATAATCCCCTCCCCTCCCTGTCCTATCTACTTCTTCCTCTGGCACACTGTTCCCTGTTTTGCCCATGTAATACTACCTCATCAGTACTCCCTCCTCATTCTGTTTTGACACACATTTGGCAATTTATCCATTCTCCCCCCTTCTCCATCCAATTTTGTTCTATTACCAGTGGCTTGTCTTCAACAGCACCTTCCACCCCATACATCATACCCATCAATGGCCAGTACCTGTTTCAGCATATTGAAGGTACAGTACTACATCCCCTGTGCCTTGATTCTACATACTCAGCCGCAAGTCCTCAGAGTCATAGTTCCTTGATCCCACAGTAATCTGTCTCAGTCACAAAGTTATGCACATTGCATCCCCGTAATCAACAGTAGAATGACATTACTCTGATTTAATTTTAGCGACCCCAAAACCATACAGTCCATGTGATGTTACATGCTAATGATATAAAGGAAGTGATATGCCGGGGGGTGCGGTGTGTGGGGGTGGGTGTTGGGTGTGGTGGTTTTGCACCTCCATACCTCTTGAGAAAATCAGCTACAACAGCAAATCACCCTAGAAACACCAAGTGGCACCACAATCTCACCCACACAAGTGCATTTCCAAATAAAGGCAGAAAAGCAAGCAAGTTACCAATTGAAATGTACCCTAAGCTGGAAAAGAAACTGCAACAGTAATAAAATCAGCACAAATTACATTCAGTTACCGGAAATGTGCACACTACTGTATCTGTCACATAAAGCACACAGCACCACATGTGCATAATCACCTTTTACTGATTATCATTAATTATCTGTAACATTGCACGCTGTGCGTAACATAAGCTGAAATTCCAGCAAAGAAGACAAAAGCCTTACAGATTGTGTCTTACTGTAGGACACTGTATGCAGGACACTGTGTGCCAGATTCTGAAATGGAGCTGTGTGCTGTGCAAGCTGTGGCAAATATCAGCTTTCACTGAAGCCCTGTGTGCCAGTGACCCTGCACCCAATTCAAGTACAGGAGGGTTCCCAGCACCTGTGTCCATACACCTGCATCAACCCCTCCCATGTGGCAAACACATGACACTTTGAAGTGTTTGATGCAAGCACAGTGCAGTAATGGCAGGCTGTTTCCACAACCTGATCCATGATGTGCCCCACTGGTACAAAACAATCATATGACAATCCCCACCAAATCCAATATGTGCCTCTCTCAGAACATATAGATATTAGAATCCCTCCCATCCACGCCCAGATCCCAGTGTCCCCTGCATTATGCTAAATGAAATAGCCCCTCTCATTGGTGGTTCCCTCCCCCACCCAAGCATTTTGTGTCCATCCTCATCAAAGCCAGGGACTGTCACAAACCTCCTCAGTACCTCCGCAACCGGTCTCCAACAGAACTCCATATGCAACAGACTGTACACTGTATGTGCTAAGAGCTATTACTAATGCAAGTGTGGCACATCAGGGATTGGATGGGAAACTGTGATGTATTTACTTTGTAATAGTGAGCCACATCAGGATTGTGGAGGGGTGACCCAGTACAGTAATGCCATATTTCTCCCTAGTGGAAGTTTCTGATTCCTTAAGCAAGGCCCTGGCTTGGCCAAGAATTGTAGGCACATCTCCTCTAGGAGATACCTGTGAATTTCATGTCTGGGGTGTGTCAGCTTGCATATGCCACAGTGCCCCTAGCACACTGTAGTAGCTCATGTGTTGGTCAGGGATGGCGCAAGCTCAATTCTGGTTAGGCAGCCTGCGTTTGATGCAGGTTGCCTTTGTCAATGGCTCCTGTCATATCTTTCAGTGCAAGGTGCACCTCGTGCCATTCTTTGTGGTGCAAGCACCTTGCGCCACACATGAGGCTTTATGAATCAAGCCAAGTATGTTCTATTGCACTGATACAACTCAGTGGTAATGCCACTGTAAATGTTTTGTGTACTGAAGTTGTAATGAAGAATTGTAACATGATATCTGATTATCCATACAATACTTATGTTTCTAACTTTTCAGAAGTATGGCCTCTAACTCATTCGACACCACGGATGACTTAGAGCAGGAAATTGAGGTTCTGGGACTTGAGTCATACCTATCTGAACCAGAATATGGGCCTGATGAGCCTAGACCGACAGCTGTGAGCAACACGTACGGTGCCAGTAGTTCACAGGCAGATGATAGCAGCAATTGCCTTGTCGATCTCACTTGGTGTGAGTGTGGAAAATGTCATATTATGCCTACTCTTGCTGAGTGCTTCTGTTGTGCAGAGTGGGACATCATAGGGGAGTACATGGCAGATATTCAGTGTGTAACAGAACACCCTGACTTCCCCATTATCACTTACCATGCTGGTCTTGAAATGGCTTATGTTGCATTTCACCTTTATAAGCAAAGGGCTGGAAGAGCACCATCAGTGCTGAATAATAGGTTTGTGTGTATATATATATATATATATATATATATATATATATACATACACACACACATACATATATACATATATATATATAAATATATATATATATATATATATATATATATGTGTGTATAAACATATAGTGCTAACAGCAACATAACATTTCTTGTTGTTTGTACCTGAATCATATTAACTAATGTCACCATCAACTGTGTGCCTGTTCTTGCTGCCAGTACTGTCTAATGGTGTACCGTCAATTTATGTACCATTCCTATAGAAGAGAAAGGCGAGAAAAGGGTCAGTGACGAATTATACCATCCTGTATAGTACACACCATATGTACCCTATACCCATTGAATCGGGTGAATATGTGGGGTTTCAGGAGTACTGAGATACAGTGCAGGAATTCTAGGTAGTAAAGATGGAATTATACTGTGGATAAAGAAGGCAAGACAATACAGATGATGCTCACAGATTTATTGTACATTAAGGCCCAGATATTCAAAAGAGTTGAGCCAAGCGCAATAGGGTTGCGCTCGCGCAAGTCCAAAATTGTGCCATTCTGCGATATTCAGCAGGAGGCAGTTGCACCACCGAAAACATGCTGAGCAACAGTGCAATGATAACAAAGGCATGCGCAACCGAAGGGGGAGGAACCATGCATAAATGGCGCAGTGTGATGTTCAAAGACTTGCGCAATGCACAACAGTGGAGCAAGCGGAAGTTGCGCCATAGCGGAAATGAGCCAAAATAAAAAGGAGCAAGGAAGAGGCACAAGAACGCTACAGGGAAGCCACATGAGGCAGAGGGAGAGGCAGGGACAGGGAAAGTGGCAGAAAGAGGGCAGACCAGGGAAAAATAACAGCAGTAGAGAGCAGAAGAAAGGTGTGGAGCCACACAATCCAGAGGCCAGCACAGACAGGTGTAGCCGGTGCAGGGGAGGTAGCAGCCAGGACAGCGGGGTGAACAAAGCAACAGCTGCTGGGGGGGAACACAAGCCAGGGACATGGCCAGTGCCACCTTCCACATGGAGGCTGTAATGAGGGGGGTGAGAAGGCAGGCAGCAGGGGGACATGGCCGTGGAAGGGCCCATCGGCGGTATGCTCCCAGCAGGCAGTACTGAGCCTGCACCAGCTTTGAGCTGTATACAGATACCGAGATTTTGGGCCGGTACCACCTGAACAGGGCAATACTGAGGTGGCTCTGTGAGCTGTGCAGTGATGTGATGCAGGCACCCACACAACGAAGCCATGCCCTGTCAGTGGAGACAAAGGTAACAGCCTGCATGTGCTTGCTCACCACGGGTACCTTCCAGAGACCAACTGGGGACACCACAGGCATAATCCAGTTGGCCACATCATGCAACCTCACCCAATTCCTCAGCGCACTGCTGCCACATGCTGAGGAGTACATCCATTTCCCCAGCACTGCAGCGGAGCGCACAGCAAACATTCAGGAGTTCTACAGGGTAGCACGGATGCCTGGCATGATAGGGGTAATAGACTGCACCCATGTGGCCATACGCACACCACCTGGCAAGGAGGGGGGCCGCATACATGAACTGCAAGGGCTATTCCAGCATCAACTGCCAGGTGATGTGCGATGCCAGTGGGTACATCATCAATGTCTGTGCCATGCACCCTGGGGGAGCACACGATTCATACATCTGGTACCAGTCGACATTGTGCCACCAATTTGAGAGTGGGGACATCCCCACAGGACACCTAGTGGGTGAGTATGCAAACCAAATGGACATATCGTGGGCCTGGGGGGGCATGGCCAGAGGTGCCATGGGTGTGGCCTACAGGGCTTGGGGCAGGCCAAAGCTGAATACGAAACTAACCTCCACCTTCTGCACACAGGTGACAGTGGATACCCACTCCGTCCCTGGCTGCTCACACCCTACCGGCGGCCCACGACCCCATCGCAGCAATGCTACAATGAGGCACATGCCACCACACGCAATGCCATTGAGCGGGTGTTCGGGATGCTGAAGGCACGTTTCCGTTGCCTGGGACACCTCTGGCGGTGCCCTACAGTACAGCCCCTCAAAGGCCTGTGGGATATTCCTGGCCTGTTGCATCCTGCACAACATGGCCAAAGAATGTGAGATAGCTGTACAGGTCGAAGAGGGGGACAGCGATGGGGATGATGGGGACACCGGTGATGATGGTGATGGGCAGCCCCTCCTTGGCCGATGGGACCCCCGACTGATCCGGCTGGCACAGCTGCACTGGGACACCATCACAGAGGGAGCACTTCAGCCAACCCAGGTAAGTCATGGGGCCATGCGCAACCACCAGTGGCTAAAGGCACAACCCACAAACACGCATAGAAACACTCCAGGGGTGCATGCTGGCAAGGGATGTGGCAGGGCACAGAAGCACACACACACACAACCAGGGATGGGTGAAGATCAACACGCCACATGGACGGACACACACACATGCACACACACAATGCACCAAACGTGCACAGAGGGCAGGAGGAACACTGACCCAGAACGCCAACCCTAGCAACACACATGTGCACAGGCCACCATGTCCTCTGTCTGTCCATGTGCATGTGTCAGATGCTGGGCACCATTGCACTTTGGTGTACAGCGCAATGCAGGCATCATCATGCACACGTACCTGTGGACAGCAGCTGGGAGGGTGTGCAGGTGGACCGTGTGTCTGTGTGCAGGGCCGGGCACCCACCCATGCACTGCCCACCGAAACACACAATGCACAGAGGGCAGCACCAGACAGTGCCCATGCTGGGAGACAGGTCAGTCTCGCAGCACAGTGCCACGGCTGCCTCAGATGCGTGGGCGGCCCCGCTGAGACCCGCCAGCACTGGCAGGCTGACCACAGGCCTCATGGGGTGGCACCAATGGTCCCCAAGGGGTTCCACTGTGCAAACACGACCGTGCCCGCACAGGGGTCTGCAGCACGCTGAACATGCCTGCACCAGGAGTGCTCGGGATGCCCACAGCTGAACCCGGTGTCGACAGGGTGGGTGTCACACGATGCCAGGAATGGGGAGTGGATAGTGCACTGCATGGTGTGAGCAACGCATGGGCACCTAACTGTGTGCCCATTGTGGCCATGACAGCAATGAACGCCTGTGCATGCCTGTCAATGGCAGCGGTCACATCCTCCCGCAAACGGTCCATCTGTGTCAGAATCCTTTCAGTGTCCCTGCTGCAACGCTCCTCTGCCCAATCCAGAGCCACATACAGTGCTTCCACGGATGTTGCAAGCTGCATCTGCTGCTGGATCGATGCCCGCAGTAGGCGGGTATGCTCGTCCAAGAGGTTGTCTGCCTCCTCGTCATCCTGTCCCTCAGGGTGTGCATGGGCCTGGTGTTCAGCACCCCTTGAGGGTGGGTGCTGCACACCAGGACCAGGTATGGGCAAGTCCACAGGCAGTGCACAGACACCGCTGCTGAACCCTGAACCCCCAGTCCCGGTGGGCGACTGCCACTGCTGCCCCTCCAGCTGCCGCACCCAATGGCTCAGTAGTGCCACCGCAGTGGCAGCAACAGTCCCACTGTCCTGACCAGACACCGGTGCTGCCCCACTGGTGCTGACCGGCACAGCCTGGGACTGTGCTGACACGCTGGCCCACACGGCAGCACCAGCCACAGCCATGGGCACGAGCTGACCTGCTCTGTGTCCATCCTGTGGCACACACGTGTCACTGCCCATGATGGTCGTGTCTTCATCACTGGTGCAGGTCTCTGCTCCAGCCACAGCCAAAGCGTGCTGGCATCCTTGGACGCCAGAACGCTGAGACACAGGAAGTGATTCCCCCACACCTGTCTCAACAACTTCAGTGTGGACAGCCAGGCGGCCCCACTGTTGTGCCAATCCACAGAAACCTGTGGAGGTGGATGGTCCAAACTCCGACTCTGGACAACTGTCCTCAGTGGACAGGCCCACCAATGTTGACCCATGCAGATGCTCAGGATCTGTAAGGGAAAGCAAAGTCACATTATTGCGTGTTACCTACCCGCCCCCGCCCCCCCTCCAAGGCAGATCATGGCTTACCATGCAGAGATGGGCCACCACCTGTCTGGAAGCCACCACCTGGAACTCCCTCTATAGCACTGCAGTGCATGCTTGCAGCAAGCCTGTCCTCTGCTGGTGTGAGCTGCACCGCCTCCAGCTGTCCCCCGCCTGTTGCAGCATGTGCCACCCTGATGGCAGCCACCTTTTCCTTCACCCTCTTCCTGTCAGTACTCATCTTCTTCTTACACTCCTGCACGGAGAGCGCTGGTGGCTGCCATGCAGGTTCACGGCATGTGCCACATCCTCCCATGCAGCAGCACGGGCCGGAGGGGTGACCCGCCGTCCACTGAGCAGTGGCTCCTGATCCAGGTAGGCCTCGAAAAGTGCTTCAGTCTTGGTCTTCGTGAAATTGGGCCTCCTCCTCCTCCTCCGCCCACCACCGTTGTCCTCCTCACCCAGAACTTGCTCGGTCATTATTCAGCCTGTAAGGATGGCAGTGGTTACATGTTACTGTGCAGTCCAAAGCACATCCCTGAATCCACAGTCCACACTCCCACACAGCATGCAACTCACCAATAAACTGCAGTAACCGACTATGGCCACTGCAGCACTTTGTCGCACATTTATAGCGCAATCCATGCAAATTAGGTGAGAAGCAACTTTAATTAAATGCAAATTGTGGTGCTGCACCATTGAATGGCTGATCGGATGATTAGCATATGATGGCTGAATATCGCGCTTTTGCACTTGGCGCAATTGTGTTGAATGTGCTGAGCCAATGGCGCAGTTCCGTGGCATGCGTAGTACACCTCACTGTGCATGCCCAGGCTGCTGACACTGGCATCTGCTGCACTGCTGATGTGCTGTGTACAATGGTCAATGCAGGACACAGCCACCATTGTGCCAGTGGTGCTATAGCGAAGGTCACTACATGGCGCTGTGACAATGGGCCTTCATAGGTGCAATGGCACAACTTCCCGATAGTCCGCTGTGGTGCTGGCACACAGGCAACGAATCGCACTACATGTATAGTCATCCGATGGTGCTGTGCATGGCCTTGTGCCAGAGACCCTTGGCCCTGTGCCCGACTTTTGCCCCCTTGGCGCCATGCGTCAGGCATGGGTGCACCTCTATCACGCTGTTCGGTAACAGCATGATAGGAAATGGCAGCGCTGTACCACGCAGCATTTGCATGTGGGGTACCATGCTGCAGAGCACCATATTTCCTACTATAGCCATTGTGATGGCATGCAGAAGAGCCCCTCAGTGGACTGCCATCGAGTTAGTGAACCTTGTGGCTATTGTCGAGTCACACCATGGGCCTCTGTTTGGGGAGGTACCACTGGACAGGGCCAGGACCCAGGTGTGGCAGGAGGTGGCCACTTCCCTGGAGGTGGCCACCGGATGGAGGAGGAGCACGGAGCAGTGCAGGCACCGCTATTGGGACCTCAGGAGGAGGGAGCTGGAGCTACTAGACCATCTGCGGTCACGTGCCAGGAGGGGCACGGTGCCACATCCAGGTAGGGGTTCCGTTAATGCACTTGCATTGTCCATATGGGTAACAGTGTTGTATGTGTCCAGCACATGGGGAGGGATAGTCTAGGGTTGGCTGTGGTGGTGTTTACAGGTGTGGGGTGGGTGGGTGGGTCTGGCTGGGTGGGTGGGCACACACATTGGGGCAGGGGGACTTCGCCTCGGTATTGTACTGATGTTCTTCTCTCCTTGTTTCCCCCACAGGCGTGGATGAGTGTCGCAGGCTGAGGGAGGAACAGTGGAGGGAGGAGGACAGAGCGTCCAGGTGGGACGAGGGCTATCACTGCCAAACTGACCGGCCCGATGAGGGTGAGTGCCATAACTCCATGATTACTACTGCATGCTGTGTAACAGGGTGGGCAGCGGGGCGGGGCATGGCCACCATCCATGGACACCACTGCCATGCATGCAACTTGTGACAGTCAGCACTGTCCAGTGGCACTGCATGTCTGGGAGTGTGTCAGTGGTGGTCCATGCGTGCACCGGGCACATGGCTGTGGCACTCTACCACACCACATAGCCACGTTACTGTACGGCCATGGTGGTGCTGTGCAGGACATGGGCGGTGGGTGTGTGCAGTGGTCCACATGGCTGTGGCTGCCTGGGTGGGCAGGTCTTGTGGACACGGTCACTGTGGGTGGTCGCACACCATCACAGGGGCATGGCACATGGCTGTATGCCATGCACAATGGGTGGGCTGCAGGGGGATGGACAGTCACACCTATTGACTCTGCTCCCTCATCCTAGGTGACCGGCAACTCCTGCAAATACAGCAGGGAATTAACGAGCTGCTCCAGGTGGCAAGGGAGACCTTGCAGCTCCTTCAGAGAATATACAGCCATGGGGTCAGGAGGAGATGGAGGAGCACACATCAGCACCAGGAGGTGGAGGACCAGGGTGGCCGTTGATGTTCCTATGCCCCGACTACCACCTTCCCCCCTTTGACCCACCCTCACACCCCTTCTTCCCTCTCCCATATGTTCACCCCTGCCCCTTACCCACCCCCACCTTGTTTGTGTCCCTCCCCCCACATTTGTACATAGTTATGTAGATAGTTCTTTTTGATATTTTTGAATACAAATATTTTGATATGAATACTGTGGTGGTCTCTGATTTGCAGCAGGCTATAGGTGCTCAGCTGCAGTTGTGTGCATGGTGTCAGGGGTGCTGCAGTCATGGGTACGTGTGTATGTCCGTGGGGAAGTGACTATGATGCAGGAGTAGCTATCAGTCGGTGTCTGTGGTGTGTCTGTTGTTCCCTGTGCACTGGATGACTGTGTGCAGTGGTCCATGGTGCATGCTCTGTGTCCATGGTGCCCCTGTCAACCCGTCCATGGCCTGTGCAGCTGACACCCTTGCATGTCTGTGACCTGCAAGGTCTGCTGCCATGTCAGTGGTGGCTGTCCATGCAGGGCAGCCACTGTACAAATCACAATGAGTTGCCTCCTGTCACTGGTGGTGCATGTTTGCCTCAGGTGACACTGTGGCCTCCACATTGTTGTCCTCCATGCATGGCTTGTGTGTGTTGCAGGATGTGCACCACTGTCTGTCACTGTGCTCAGGAAGCCGGTGGTGGCACGAGTCACAGTGCCTACAGGGTGGCTGGCACTTCTGTATAAGAACTGCAGGCATGTGTACACAGTTTCTGGCCCCCTGGGGCTTATTTGCCTGCACCATCCTGTGTTGTGTCCTTGGCATGGGGGTGGGTGTTTGTCCCCGCATGTGTGCATCCAGTGTGGTGCATGCTTCCACACACCACTGTGAGTGTCTGTGTTGCTCTTGTTGGCCAGTGGTGGGTCAGAGTGTCACTGGACTATTGTGCAGGGTGCAGAACCCTGTGGTGGTCTAGGGGCACGCCCTGTCCCATGTGGGGTAACTCCTGTGCCGACGCATGGTCAGTCTCTCAGCTGTGCCCCAGATGGTGTGCATGGTGGCACTGTGTCTGCTGTTGTGCACTGCTGTGTGCTGCCACCCACTGCTGGGTACTCATGGTGAGGCTGGCTTGTGGTTCTACTGATCACAAAGGTTGCAGTGTCACATGGGGTAATGGAACAGCAGAAGTATCCTGCAATGGTGGTCACTGCTCATGGGAGGTGTCTGGGGTCATGGTGCAGGGTGTGCTGCACTGGAGATGGTGTGACGCAGGGGTGGTCCGCCCTCCTTGTCTAGTGATCTCAACTTGCCGATGGATGTGATGGGGCACCATGGCTGGCTGTGGGTTGTTCGTTATCATGGGCGGTGGTTATTCAACCCCTCTCCAATTGTGCTGTGCTTGGGGTATGGGGGCGATGTCAGTTCTCCTGTGTGTCCTGTGCCCATCACCAGAGACATGGGTGGTGGGCCCACCTCCTGGTTTACAGCGTTATTGCCCTGCAGCTGGGGGCTCGCACTTGTGTATGGTGCCTCTGGACTGCTCAGCTGGACATCCTTGTGCGCTATAGCGCCATATCACAGCTTCTCCTCACTAGTTAGCTATCGCGCGGGTGCGATATTCAGGCGTTGAGAACCGAACACAATTTGGCTTGCTCCTTTTTGAATATAGCGTCTGTTGCACATGGGCCAATAGACTTGTGCGCTCCTGCTGTGAGCACTTTTTGGGCGTTTGAATATCTGAGCCGAAATGTTTAGCATCTCACCTATACTAAACTCAGGTAACTTGTTATACCTGCGGTGGGATATTCAAAGCAGATGTACCATACGCCAACAAATGCGCCAGCAAGTGCGAAATACGTAGTACGATATTCAGTAGGGCCAGCTGTACGCAAACAAGCAATGTGAACAACAACAGTAATGAATGCACGTAACTGCGAGGCGGAACAGGAATAACATGAAAAATATTCAACAGCATCACGTATGCACAACGGAACAAGCAGAAGTTACGCGACGGGAAATGAGCCAAATAAAAGGGAGCAAGAGAGGAGGAAGTGCACCACAGGAAGCCATGTGGAGCGAGGGACAGGTGCCAGGAGGCAAGGCAGAAGCAGGGTGATGTAGCCAGGTGGGACAGGGCCCTAAGTGCGCCTGAGTGAGGGTAGGGTGGGTGTGCCCGTGCAGGTGTGCAATAAGAACAAGGTGCACAGTGGACGGAGGGCGTGGCAGGAGGCAGGACATCCACAGGTTAACAGCAGTCAACCCAGTGCAGGCAGCACCAGCAACAGACAGCGGGGGAACAGGAGGACATCCCACCTGGGGGCACCAGCCAGGACATAACCATGCCATCTTCAGATGGAGGCAGTAATGAGGGATGTGAGAAGGCAGGCAGCAGGGAGGCACGGCTGAGGAAGAGCACGTTGGCGGTATGCCCAGAAAAGGCAGTACCAAGCCCGCACTAGCTTCAAACAGTACCCTAACACTGAGATTGTGGGCCAGTACCGCCTGAACCGGGTGATTCTGAGGTGGCTCTGTGAGCTGTGCAGTGAAGAGATGCAGGCACCCACACAATGGAGCCATGCACTGTCAGTGGAGAAAAAGATCACAGCTCTCATGTGCCTGCTTGCCACAGGCACCTTCCAGAGACCAACAGGTAACACGACAGGCATAACCTAGTCATCCACGTCACGCTCACTCACACAATTTCTCACTGCATTGCTGCCACATGCTGCAGAGTACATCCATTTCCCAGCACACCGGAGTGCACAGCACATACGGAGTTCCACAGGGCACGGTTGCCTGGCATGCTCAGGCCCGTGACCGCACCAATGTAGGCATCTGCATGCCACCTGGCCTGGAGAGTGCGGCGTGCATTACTACAGCAGCTACCTGGTATAAACTGCCAGGTGTTGTGCGATGCCAGGCGCGACAATCAATGTCTGTGCCACACACCACCAGGGAGCAGCAGATGCCTTCATCTGGCACCAGTCTGCACTGTGCCACAGGTTTTAGAGGGGACATCCCCACCAGCCATCTAGTAGATGGTATGCATACGCGTACGCTGGACAGCGTTGGACAGACAGCAGGGGCATTGTCAGAGGTGTCTAGTACTGGCCATGATGGCCCGCGGCATAGTGATGACCACCATGCTAATGTCTCCCTACTATACAAGGACAGCGGTGGCTACCCGCTACGGCCCTGGCTGCTCACACCATACCGGCACCTCATGACCCCATCGCAGCAACGGTACAATGAAGCACACGCCACAACACGGAATGTCATCGAGCAGGTGTTCGGGCTGCTGAAGGCACGATTCTGGTGCATGAACACATCAAGTGGTGCCCTACAGTACAGCCCCTCAAAGGTCTGCGGGCTATTCCTGGCCAGCTGTATCCTGCACAACATGGCCACCGACTGTGGGATAGCTGTTGAGGTCAAAGAGGGGGACTGCGGTGGGGACGATGAGGATGCCGGTCTAGCTGGTGTAGGGCAGCCACCCCTTGGATGACGAGACCCCCGACTGGTCCAGATGGCACAGCAGCACTAGGACACCATCACAGAAGAGCACTTTGGACAATGCAGGTAGGTAACGGGGCCATGTGCAACCACCAAGGGCATGGGCACAGCCCACAGACAGGCAGGGCTGGACACCAGGTGCGGACGGCGGTAAGGGAATGGGACTGAGCGGGGGACCGCACACGGTGGCAGGGGTGGGCAGGGCTGAACACGTCATATGCACACACACACTCACACACACACACACCACAACACATGCCCAAAGGGCAAACAGCACACCCACCCCAACAGGCACCCCCACACCCTCACAGGTCCACACATGACCATGCCCAGTGGCTGGCACTGTGCGTGCCTCAGATGCTGGGCACCATTGCACAGTGGCAGACAGCACTATGCAGGCATCATCATGGACACACCACAGTGGCCAGTAGCCAGGAGGGTGTGCACAGGGACCATGTGCGTTCAGGGCTGGGAACCCCACCCGTGCCTTGCACAATGAACACCACAGTGCACATGGGGCAGCAGCAGACAGTGGCCACAGTGGGAAACAGGTCAGTCACACGGCACAGTATCATGGTCACCACGGGTGCATGTGCGGCCCCACTAAGACCTGCCAGCCATTCCAGGCTGACCAGTGGCCTCATGGGGTGGCACCGACAGGCCCCCAGGGGTGATGCTACATGAATACAACCATGTCTGTGCAGGGGTCCGCAGGCCAACGAACATGCCCGCAGACCAGGCATGCTCAGTCTGCCCACAGCCCAACCCGTGTCGACATAGCAGGGTCGCATTTACTGGGAACAGGTGGTAGACATAACACGTGTGGGTCTGCGGTGGCTGGGCACCACACTGGGTGGCCAGTGTAGCCATGACAGTCGCCATTGCAGTGGCCCGCCTGTCAATGGCAGCGATCACATCTGCCCACTGCTGGGACAACTCTACCAGGAGCAAGCCATGGTCCCTGCTGTGCTGCACATCTGCCTGGTGCAGAACTGCACAGAATGCATCCGCCGCCGTCATGAGCCGCATCTGCTGATCAACAGAGGCCTGGAGAAGATGGCTGTGATCGTCCAATGGGTCATCTGCTTGAACAGCATGCTGTCCCCCGTGGTGTTCCTGGCCCTGCTGGCCAGCACCCCTTGACAATGGGCGCTGCACACCAGTGCCATTCCAGGGCATGTCCGCACGCAGTGCACTGCCACCCCTCCGACACTGTCCCTCCATTGTCATTGGCCGACTGCTGGCGCTGACTCTCCAGCTGCTGATCGCCAGGGGATACTGGTGCTGCTGCAGCAGTCGCAACAGCCCCACCACCCTGGATGCACACCAGTGCTGCCCTACTGGGGCAGACACAGGCTGGGAATGAGTTGTTGCACAGGCAGCCATGGCAGCATCACCCACGGTATCGCCCGGGTGGTTGCCTGCTGTGGGGCCATCCTGTGTCCCACATGTATCACTGTCTGGGATGTGCATCCCGTCATAATCGGTGCTGGATCCGGCCCCAATCTGTGTCCCAGCACACTGGACACTGGGGGTGGTGTCACGCTGTGACACAGGCTGGGCCATGTCCACACCCCCACCACCCGCATCAGTCTGGACAGATGTGCAGGTATGCACTTGGCCAGTCCCTCGGATGCCTTTGGAGGTGGATGGGTGATCCTCTGTGTCCAGGGCCACCCCCTCGGTGGACATACCCACCACCGCTGCCCCATGTAGATGCTCAGGAGCTGTAAAGGAACACAGTACCGTTAGTGGCTCCGCCACCCACACACTGACAGTGCCGGACCTACCATGTAGTGATGGGCTGCCACCTGTCTGGAAGCCACCACTAGGAATGCCTTCAATGGCACTACGCCACATGCTGCTAGCCACCTGCTCCTCCCATGGCATCAGGCGGGCTACGTCCTGCTGGCCCCCACCGGTGACAGCACGTGCCTCCCTGATTGCAGCCACCTTGTCCTTGATCTGCCTCCTGTCTGTGCCTACCTACTTTTTGCACTCCTGCATGGACCGCTGGTGGCTGCCCTACTGGTTTACAGCACGTGCCACCATACCCCATGCTGCAGCATGGGCCTGTGGCATTCCCTGCTGTCCGCTAAGCAGTGGCTCCCTGTAAAGATATGCCTCGAACAGGGCATCAGATTCAGCCCTGGTGAAGTTGGGCCTCCTTCTTCCCCCCTTCTCTACTCCTTCTCTTCCTCTCGCTCTATCATGCTCACGCCTGGGGGAAAGACAGGTGCTACCTTGGACGGTGCACTCCCATACAGCCCTCCCAGACCATTGTCCCCATATTCCAACAGCATGCAACCTACCACAAAGGTCTGTAATACCGATCCATGGCCTGTGCAGCCCCAGGTCACATATTTATAGTGCAACACATGCAAATGAGAGTAGGTGCATTTGTAAGTGGATGCTAATGCAGTGGATGTGCTGTGGAATGGCTCATGAGCTGATTTGCATATCCTGGCTGAATATCATGCTGTTACGCCTTGTGCAATGTTGTTGAGCATGCTCAGGCTATGGCGCGCCACTGTGACATGCACAATCGGCACCATACCACACATGCCTGGGGTGCTGACACCGACGCATTCGGTGCTGTAGATGTGCTGTGTGCAGGAGGCAGTGTAGAGCACAGCCACCACTGTGCCTGTGGCGCTAGTGTGCTGTATGCTCAGGGGGCATTCGTGCCATGGTGTGCTGTGGGTGCCATGGTGCCACAGCATAGTAGGCCATTGCAGGGCGTCACACGCATGCATCCAACTGTGCTACATTCAGGGTATCCCAATAGCGCTGTGTCACTCCATGCGCGGACTGATCCTTGACCCTGCGGTCAACCTTTGCCCCCTAGGTGCCATGCATACACATGGCTGCACCCCTATTGCGCAGTCCGGTGACAGCACGATAGTGACTGGCAGCGCAGTACCACGCTGCCTCCTCACATGGGGCATGTGCACTACAGGGTGCCATTTTGATGCCATTTGTGACTGCATCAAACCTCAGACTAGAGCGGTGGTCTGGACTGCTATCAAGCTCGCTAACCTGGTGGCCTTGGTGGAGCCACATGCTGGTGCCCTCTTTGGGCAGGTACCCCTCCAGAGGCCACAGACTGCGGTGTGGCGGAGGTCACAGAGGGCCTGGAGGAGGCAACAGGGAGCAGCAGAACAGTGGAGCAGTGTCACCACCATTATGGTGACCTCCAGCGGTGGGACCCTGACTGCCTGGGGTGACTGCAGACACATGCCCGGTGGGGCACAGTGCCATGGCCAGGTAGGTGCTCCATCCCATCACTGGTAGTGTCTGTCTGTCCAGGTATCACGGTGGCCATCTGGCCATGCCGCGGGGGGGGGCGACCTGTGGGGGGGTGTTGGTGGGGGTGCATCATGGCTGGGCTGTGCGGGCACACCCACAACGGGGGGGAGGCTATGTTACTGACCTGTACTGATGCTTCCCTCTCCATGTTTGCACCCTAGGCCCAGAGGATCATCGTAGGGCCTGTTTGGCCTGTGGACAGGGACAGCAGGCCGGAGTGGGTGGCGTGGCCTTGCAGCCGGGGCATGGTGGTAGTGCCATGGGTCAGCAGCACCCTGCTGACCAGGATGCAGGTGAGTGCCGTGTTTCACCTTACATCTGTGCACGGTGGGTTGCAGGGGTGGTTGCAGGGCATGGCCACCCGCACAGGGCCCTACTGCCATGTATGCCACATGGTGCACTCTACACTGTCCTGTGGCACTGCATGTGTGGGTGGGTGTCGCAGGTGGGCTGTGCATGCACTGGGTTCATGGCTGTGCCACTGCCATCACACTGCATAGCCATGACACTGTACAGCCACGTTGGTGCTGTGCAGTACATGGGCGGTGGGGGTGTGCAGTGTTCCGCATGGCTATGGGTGCCTGGGTAGGTGGGTCTTGGGGCGCGGCCACTGTGGGTGGTCACATGCCATCACAGGGGCATGGCCCATGGCTGTATGCCATGCACATTGGGTGGGCTGCGGGGGTCTGGCCAGTCACACGTACTGACTCTGCTCCCTTGTCCTAGGTGGACAATGCTGGAAAACCCTGGAGCGACACATCCAAGAGCTCCTACAAGTGACCTGGGCAACTCTGGAGCTGCTCCAGGGTATGAAGCGTGGCAACTGGCGGAGGCACAGGCGGCACCACAGGGACTGGAGAGAAGAGAGAGGCCACCAGTAGGGCCTGCGGTGCACATGCTGTGCATTCCCCCTTGGACTGTCCCTCATACCCCTTTGTCCCACTCCTTGATGTTCTCCCTTGCCCCATGCCCACCCCCACCTGGTTTATGGCCCTCCCCCCACTTTGTACATAGTTCTGTTGGTGTTGTTGTTTATACAGTTTCCGTTTTAATTATAATCATGTTTTATATGACAACTGTGGTGGTCTCTGATTTGCAGTGGGCATATGGTGCTTTGCAGCAGTGGTGTGCATGGTGTTGGGGTGGTGCAGACCTGGGCGTGTGTTTGTGTCCAGCATGACCCCACTACTGGTATGGGTGGGGGCCACGGTCCCTGTCTGTGGTATGTGTGTTGTTCTCTGTGCACTGGATGCCTATGTGCAGTGGTCCCTGGTGAATGCGCTGTGTCCCTGCTGCCCCTGTCAGTCTGTATTGGCCCGTGCGGCTGAGCCCCTTGCATGTCTGTGGTACACATGGTCTGCTGGCATGTCATTGGTGGCTGCCCATGCCGGCCACCCTCTGGGCATGGCACCTTGGCAGCTGGTGTCCTGTCACCAGATTTATTGCACATCTGCCTTGGGTGACACTGTGGGCTATGCTGTTGTTGTCCCCCTCCATGCTGTCGCTGGTGTCTGTAGCATTTTCTGTGGTCTACTGTCTGTCACTTGTGCTCCAGCCGCATGCTGGTGGCAGACAGCTTCATGGTGCATGCACCTGATGGCTAGATCACCAGTGCCTTGGTGGGGGTGCAGGCCATGGGTACATGGCATCATTGGACACACACCAGCGAGATATGTTGCCCCACTATTTGTGGCCCTGTGTCAGGGTACACTTGGGACAGGGTGGGGGATTTGTCCATGCCCTGTGTTGCATTCTGTGTGGTGCATGCCTCCATGCACCACAGTGGGTGGCTGTGCTGGGACAGGGTGTGTGTATGGGTGGGTGTGTGGGGTGCTGTCCTGCTGGTGGTGGCATCCAGGGCAGGCCTTGTCACAATGTGGGGTCCCTTGGGTACTGATGCAGGGTCGACCTCTCCGCTGTGCCACGGAGGGGGCCATGCAGGGGGGCATTGTGTATGCTGTTGTTGCATCAGTGGCTGGTGTCACCCACTGCAGGGAGATCACAGTGGGGTTGTCATGCATGGCACCATGGTGCACAGGATTGCAGTGTCACGGTGGTGGTGGTGGCATGCATTCAGTGCCATGCACTGTTGGGCATTGCTTCTGGGCTGGGTGTCTTGGGATTGCTGTACAGGGGGTGATCAGCATTGCTGGGGTGTGGTGGCACTGGAGGTCTGGCCCTCTTGTGTTGTGGTCACTGCTTGCCAGGGGAGTGTGCTGGGGCACCGTGCCTCTGCTGTTGATTCAGTGCTGGGGTTCATGGGCTGGTGGTCCATCCAGCTCACTTCTGGTTGTGCAGTTCATGGGGTGCCTGGGATGGGGGTGGGTCTGTCTGGCCTGCTGCATGATCCTCCGCCCATGGCTTCCATAGGTAGTGCACCCCTGCTTCCTTCCCCTGTCCCTGCGCATTACTGGTTGTCCTACTGCACATTGGCCCTGCTCCACTGAGCATCCCTGGTTGCGCCATGGTGCATGTGGCACGATATTCAGCTGTGTTGCGCAAGGGCACCTTGGCCTGTGCTTGGTTTGAATATTGCTTGCGTTGTGCAGTGGCACACTGCACTTGCACCTGCTCCTGCCATTGCGCATCTTTTTGGTGCAGTCTGAATATCCCACCCTGTGTGTCAAATGCAGACATGGGTACAGCTGATTATCATATCAGTGCTCAGTGACATAATCGACAATCATATTATTTTACAATTTAATACAACTATGTTTAATGAGTGTACTACATCAGCATATCTGTTCCTTGTACAGTCAAAAGCTACAGAGTAAGTTATGTTATTGACAGACTTACAACCTCTATGGCAGTGTTTTGAAATGTGTACCACAGTCAACAAACGTACTTCAATTTATATGATTTATGTATCTTTATGTCAGTAATAGTGTAAAACAATATGACATATTTATGTTCTCTATGTTCATTTACAGGGATTGCAATCGCACGTGCATACGTGACTCTTAAGACAACACCCACTTCCTGTTACTCACACATGACTACATGAATGCTTGTCATCTGTTGTTGAACACCACATGCCAACAGCATTTTGTTACATGTGGTTTGTTCAATTTTATGGTGAGCACATACTTGTGAGTTCATTCACTGAGCAATAACCCACTACAGTGTGTGCATTGACTGTGGAGTAACATACTCAAACACGGGTGCACTGTGACTCACTCATTTACAGGCAGACAGTAGTCACCAAACCCAGATGTGCGTTAAGTAATTTTTATTCTATTCGAACAGTAAAAACAATTATGTATCCTGCAGCATTGTAAAATAGCCCCTAGATGAAAAACCACATATCATGCCGGTGGTGGGGTGGCATGGCAAGGGGACATATGTGTGCTGGCTTTCAACTGTTGCATAGACACAGAGACAGAGATTGATCCTCCATCCCGGTACTGCTACTACTGTCATCTGGAGTGATATGTGTGGCCGTGCATGCTGCTGGAATCTGCAGGACTCGGCATGGGGAAGGAGAACGTATCACATATGTTCACCGCTACCTACACAGCTGTTACAGTCTTCCACAGACAAGGCTGATGGCTATTTAGTCCTTCCAGCATTGGGGGGCATTGTGTACTGGTACATGCAGAGAGGGTGTCGTAGCGTCATGCAGACAGACCCAGGATTCATTCAGTCACAGTACTCTGTGGCTCCAGGAGTGGGTTGGTGGACTGTCATGACTTACTGATAAAATATGACCACCCCCTTTAGCTTGCTATGTCTTACTGAATGAATGTCAGAGAATGTGCTCTATAGAAAGCTGTTGGAAGCATGTGTCACAATAATGCAGTAGTCAAGGTGTCCAAGAGACCAATCGACAAGCATGTGTTGAGTAATGGTACTGTACAAGAAAGTAGTTTGTCTGATACATCACACCCATCACACAACAGAGAAAGAGAGAGACACAGAGATATAAAAATAAAGAATGAGATACTATTGTGATACAGCAGTCTCTGTCGTGATTACTCAAGTTATATCACTCTGGGTATGGGTGTGTGCTAACAGTTGAGCAGTCTCTCACTGCTGCTGAGTTCATAAGAAATACTCCCTGAAGGGTTTGCGGGCCTGGTTGATTTATGTACACCATAGGTGCCCTGGTAAATCCTACACTAATACATGCAAAAGGTGCCAGCAAGCCATATGTGCTATCCCCACTTGAAATCACTCACAACCAAAAAAAAAAAAAACTCCTTGCTGACTCACTCGTTTCTAGCTCCAATGTGAAAGGAAACCTGGGAAACATCAAGTTTTACCCTCACCACCTAACAACGAGCAGTCACAGCAATGAAGCCACCAAACAGTCATACTCCTGTCCCACAGACCCCATTCACAGTAATACATATTTAAAGTCTCATAGAACAGCAGATGTGTGGGAACTGTAGCTTTATTACAAGCGAGAGATAAAAGTGATTACAATGAATGCCCCAAACCAAAATACCACTGCTGATACTGGGCATGCACAAGAGGTAAGAGTGCTGATCAGAATGTAGTGACACTCCCTTGCTTTTTATGTTTGTAATTCCTGTTTACCTGTCAAGCTGGTTTGGCGACACTGGGCCACTGTCTTCATCTATGACAATGCAAGCCTCAATGACTGTGTGAACCCCGTGTAACTGGTAAAAGTCAAGCTAAGGCCATGTTGCTGACACTATCTGCATGCCGCTCTCGCAAGCAGGACTAAGTATGTCCTGCAACAGCAACGATTTTATCAGGATAGAGGATCATTGTGTTCACCATCAGTTGTGAGGTATGAATAGTAGTGAAGAGAGATGCTGCTTCATTCTGTGTTCAGTATTATGAACAGTTGAAAGCTTGACAGTCTAGGCAGGATCTCCCCATCAACAAAGGGCTATGTTTTGTGGTGCAGTAATATAGTCATTAAAATAATGTAAAGATTTTCATTCCATTGTTGACAGTAAAACAGGGTGGCATTGTATAATCACAAAAAACAACTCCAGGGTGTGGGTTATGCTGGGATTTACCATGGCTGGCCTACATTTGACCACTGTCCCTGTGGTCTTGTGTCAAAATTACTACAGCCGTGCTAAATCCCAGCATGACCCCACACCCTGGAGTTGTTTATTGCTGAAACATACAATGAACTGGGCCGTGATACACGATAACCAGAATAACTGTGCATAATGCCTATATGTTGATGCATGACGTACTGAAGCTGACATACAATGCCACGCATCACACTCGCTGACAAGTTGATGTGCCTATGCAAGTAAATGATAAAATGACTACTTGTCAGTTTCAGTATGTCAGGAATAAACAATGAGCTGTTATGTTCCATCATAGCCCTGTGCACCCACATATATCAGTGTTGTACATTGTGTGTCTTGTGTCATTGACATGCAGACATAGTAAAACAGTTCTGTTTCTTTTCTTATGAAACACAATTTATACATCTGAGTAAACACTACTTCCGCAAATGAGATTGGTGTTTCAGTACAAGTTCTTCCTTTGCAATTTTTGATTCCTTTGCAATGTTTTTTTTCACATCACTTGGCACAATGACAACTTCCATTTCCTGTTTGTTGTCACCTGTTTCCAGAACACATACAGTAGCAGTAGCAGTATACGGTTAATGTAGTCATATGACTTGGGTTCATGAATGTCACGGACAACCCATTGAGCTGATTTTTTAGACCACAATGAAGGAAACTGCTGTTCACCCACTGCAGCACTACCGATGTGTGATTTTGTGATGGTTGCCAATTGACGGTTCACATTATTATTGTGATCCAGTGCAGCCAACTGAGCACATGCCTGCATTGCAGGGCATGAGAAAACCAAACATTTAGGACAGTATTTTAATATCACAGAATGGTATACCTCTAGTTGGCCAGTATGGATAAATTGGGACAATTGCCTGATGTCCTTCATCAGTGTCTTATTCAGGACAATATCCTTCAAGACACATTAGGCGTCTGAGTCTTCTGTTAGCCATTTCTTAACAGAAGCACATTCTGGACTCAGCGGTGGATGAGCACATTGTTTGAACTTTGTTCCCTCTTCCCAGTTGTGCACATTACAAATGTGCTTCAGCACAGATGTCCATTTCTCTGTTAGTATGTCTAGGTCATCTTTACAAGTCCTTGCAGACCACCACAGGTGATTTACCATGGACTTGACCCATGGTTCAAGGTCTGAGTATCATTTGAGATGTGACTTGTCTAACAATGTTTTTCTTACATTGTTAGCCATGTGGTAAGGGTCAAATTGGTGGTCAACACCCTGTGGTGCATACTTGTCATGCATCAGTTTTCACACACCCATGTGTCGATTTGTGAAAACTGCAGACACCCTCACTCCAGCATTCAGCAACTTATCTAGGTAATCTTTAAACCCTCATGTCTCCATGGCCTGTCAAGTGCCTGTTTCAGTTACATGTTTCAATGCAAAGTTCACAATCTTTCCAGAGGAAGCATCCATTAGTGCAATAGGTGGCATTGAAACCAGGGGCGACACAATGACCATCACCAGCAATTGAAATTGGACCTGAGTCCTTCATAGACCTTATTACTGACTCTTTCTTTTCTGACCACAAGTCATTGATAACGGAAATGACTGACTCCCTTTGAATTTTTTAGAATGTGTTGGAGATGATTAGTTTTATATTCAAAATTTTGGCAAATTGGGACATTGAAGAAAAAGAAATTCCACTGCACAGTGCTGTGGAGGAAATCATGATGTTTCTGACGGGCATTTTGGACCCATTCATTGACTGTGAATGCCACACTATTATGACATGCCCCTTTACACAATGTGTTGTGAATGTCACCATAGAACCAACTACATTGCAACAAAAGGTGTCCATGGCAGAACCACACTCAGTGCAACAAATGTTTCTGAAAAGTGGCTCTGGTTGACTTCTAAATATGAGAAACTTATCATCTTCTATGTATTGCAAGTGCTTATTACTGCCTGCCTCAGCTTCATCATCATATGCAAAAGAGTCACTGTCAGAGTCACTGATGGATGGCTGGTAAGATCTGTCACTGGTGTTGGCCACTGCTGCTGGGGTTGACAGAAAGCTAGATGTGTTCATGTCATCTACTTTCTTTGGAGTTAACAATGCACATTTGTGGTTGGGAAGTGGAGTTAAACATTTCTGAAACTATGACAAGGAGCCAGCAATGATGTCTTCTGTGTCCAGAATGAATGCATATCTATAATCATTCCTTAAAGACTCCATGTTGACTATTGGGTTTTGACAGTTGTCACAAATATTGATTTCTATTATGTGCTGCATGACTGGACAAGCACCAGTAGTCAGGATGAATGTGTCCACTCCCCCAATTTCAGTGCCACTTAATGATACACTGAACATATGGTCATCTAGTGTTACAGTTTCTGTTCTTGATGTTGAGTCAACCATTGTGTCAGCTATGTAAATCTCAATGCATGTGTTACTGATAACTGTCTCTCTTTGCATAACTTCACCAGTGTCCTATGTTTTCTCTAGGTTGTCCCATTAGGAAGTGGTCATTGAATCAGCCTCTGGTTGCTTGCTTGAAGTCGGATACAACATCTGAAAGACAGATGTTAATCATATGTTCTTGAGCAAGTTTTAACTGTTTGTTAAACAATGATCATTAAGCGTACTTGTTCTATTTATGTAGTAGTAATAACATTTATTTATACAGTATAAGACCATAGCTTGAAAAACAAAATAGATCTTTTTCGGACTTGGATTACAGCAGAGACCCCTGAAATTGTAGCTCTGACAGAAACATGGCTTAATACATCAATTAAAGATGAAGATATTGATCTGGATGGATTTAATATTCACAGATTGGATAGGAGTAATAAAAGGGGTGGAGGGGTCCTGCTGTACACCAAGTGGGGTTTGGATTTAGCTAAAGTAGTATATAATGGGACAATAAACAAGATAGATTGTTTACTGATGGAGCTCTCAAAATTAAATTGGGTAATAGGGGTCATCTACTCACCACCAAAAATGAGAATACAAGTATTTGAACAATTAGCTCAAACAATAATGGACCATACTACGGAGAAAAAATTAACACTAATATTGGATTTTAATGCGGCGTGGGGTTGTCCCAGAGGAAGAGCCCTACAAGATAGTTTTAAACATTTGGGTTTGACCCAAATTATTACGAGTACAACAAAGAAGACTATCCAGAAAAGTAATGGTAATATATTAGATTTAATATTTATATCCCAGAATATGCAAGTACATAGTGTTCCGGTAAATCAGCCAATTTTGGCAGACCATAACTTCCTCAGTTGTGAAGTAAATCTGGATGGAAATAGTACAGTGGATAAGGAAAATAATACTAAATGGTTTAGAAATTTTAAAAAATATACTATCAATAGGTTTCACAACAAATTAAGGCAGGTTAATTGGTTTAGATTATTCCTTTTTCCATCCATAAATTTGGCAATAGAAGAATTTCAAAATCTGTTTTTGGAAGTATGCAATTAAATAGCCCCATTTGTAAAAATTAAGCAAAGAAATAACCATGTACCATGGGTCACTGAAAAATTAAAAAAAGAAATTAGGGTGAAGAACAGACTATGGAAGAAAGCTAACCAAACCTTAGACTCCTCAGACTGGAAAAATATAAAGCTAGTAGATACTATTTTAAAACTAGTATACGAAATGCTAAAAAAACAGTGTTATACTAAAAAGGTGAGGAGACATGAGGGACAGGAAAATATTGGTCATTTATAAAAACCTTGGAAAAAACAATAATAAAACAGGATCAAATACAAATAGAAGAGAATTGGGTATTGGCAAATGAATTAAGATCAGCAAACATTTTAAATAACTATTTTGCCAATTTACCAGATGTAATTGGTTTGGAGGAAAATGAGAAAAACATAAATGAAGACCAAGGAAATGATCCAAGTGACCAGAACATCCCTAAGTTTTGGTTCAAGAGATTAACCTGCAGGGAAGTCAAAAAGGTGATAAAGAAGATGAATAAAAATAAATCTCCAGGTATTGATCAGTTGGAAATAAGGTTTCTTAAAGATGCAAATGACATCATAGCCCCAATTCTGACAAAACTTTTTAAATGGAGCCATGTGAGGGGGTATTTCCCTCAACATGGAAAAATACTAAAATTGTCCCAGTCTTTAAAAAAGGAGACACATCCAATCCTTCGAATTATAGGTGTATAGCTTTACTATCTGTAGTTTCTAAGGTATTGGCATGACTGGTGCACGGGCAGTTTTATAATTATCTAGAGAGGTATGGGCAGCTGTCTGTGTACCAGTCCAGGTTTAGAAAAGGGCATTCCATGAGCACTGCACTCACTGACATAACTGACATCTTGGCTTCCTCTCTGGATAAGGGGATGTTAGTGGGTGCAGTGTTCATGGATTTGTCAAAGGCCTTCAATACAGTGCACCATCAAGTACTGATAAGAAGACTTCAAAATGTAGGAGTGTCAAAAGAGGTTAGGAGATGGTTTCGGTCATATCTGACAGAATGAACCCAACAGACTATGGTGGGTGAAACTCTATCAACAAAAGTAGGGGTGAAATGAGGGGTGCCCCAGGGATTGATCCTGGGTCCTCTTTTATTTTTGGTTTATACAAATCCAGTTGTTCAAACTGTAAAAGTTTCAGATACTCATCTATATGCAGATGACACTGTCCTAATAGTTAAAGGTAAAGAATCTTACAATATACATTCAAAATTACAAGTAGACTTAAATAAAATTCAGGATTGGTTTGAGAGATCAAATTTAGTCTTGAACAGTAGTAAATCAAAAACAATGTTGTGTATGGTGGAACGCTGTTCAGCATGGAAATCCATGCCTGGAACAGTGTTGTTGTGCTGCACTCGGTATGTCATGATCTTGTTGTGCTGCACTGAGTACGTCGCCGGTGCAGCACAATAAGATTGAATGCATTGGCGCATGTGCAATTGAGCAGCCAACGGTGATGCGGAAGTAAGCGCGCTGGTACAGATGCCAAAGTAAGCCTTATTTTTTCTTCTAGACTTGTTTGGGGGATCACAGAGTGCTGATTATGGTTGCCCATACACTATAAAAGATTGTGTATGAGAAGTCATACACAAACAAGGCAGTTGAAAAATCTCAAGGTTTCCTTGGTAATGGACCTCTCAAGCTGCACTCTCAAGGTTTTTGGTTACCACGGAAACCTCTCAATCACAACTGCCTTGTTGTGTATGCAAGCTCATACACAATCCCCTATGTTTTTCACTCAGAAAATAAAGAAGATGGTGCCCTTAAAAATTACATCCAAAGACGGAAAAGAGTTAGAACAAGTGAATTAATACAAATATGTGGGTTTCTGAATCAACCAGAGACTAACTTTTGAATATCATATTAACAAGAAGGTAAACAAACTAAATGGTAGACTTGGGGCCCTACGAAGAACAGGTCACTACATAAATGAACCCATGAGGAAGTGCGTAGTTAATCAAATGTTGGTACCAGTATTAGAACATGGAATAAATATTTATTTGTTTGCTAAAGCTTCTGCAATAAAAAGGGTTGAAATCATGTATCGCAGGTTGGGCAGATTTGCACTGAGGGTAAATAGGAGGACCCATCATTGTATACTGCATGAGAAGTTAAACTGGCCTACTTTAGAAAGTAAACAACAAATCTTGTGAGTTAGCATGACAAAGCAACTTTTGGATACAAGGAGACCATTTCATTTAAACGAGAAATTGCAAAGAGTAGAACATACTTATGGTCTAAGATATGAAACAAAAATGAAGGAGTTTAAAATAGTAACACCGAGTACTAGGATAGGGGAAATGTCCTTTGCCTGTGCAGCAATGAAGTTTTGGAATGAGTTAAAGATTCAAGAAAAAAATATAAATATAGGTCTGCACGAAGTTAGTACTGCCTTGAAAGGTGAATTAGCAGTTAGATATACTTGTTTCAATTAGATATAGAAAGTCTTGTGAAAATGTGCGATTGTTTGTACTATATTTTGGATCGTATTTAATGTATGAAACTGAAGTGTTTTTTATTAACATCTAAGACAGGAACACCTTTTAAATGGGATTTTTATCCTAATGGTGCTTAAAATGAGAAGTCATTTTTGCATCCTGTATAAAAATAAATGCTTTTTACAACTACTACTACTAATACTACATTATGACAATTTACGCCCCGTTTACAAGGTATACCTCTGCAGTAAACATAGAAAATTCACATACATCACATGACAACAAAGGAACTAACATATCAAAGATCAATTATGCATGGTAGGATTTTAGCCCTGTATCAAGGAAAAGAGAAAATAAAACACAAACACTTAGCAAACATTGTTATAAGTAGTTACAAACACTAATGCATTCAATAAATACACTGAACATACAAATACAACTACAGCAACATTTAAGTGCTGTATTGCACTTTATCTGTTGCACACATATCTAAAGCTAAGAAACTGTCTAGCCTTTGTTTTAAAACTATATTCTATAAGATCCAGATTTCTCCGATCTGGAGATAGTGCATTCCAAGTGCTAGCAACACTAAACTCAAATGTAATTTTCCTAAAATTATTAGTAATCCTAGGCTGTCTCAGTTACCTGGCCCCATTTTTTCTTAAATTTAAACTGTGTCTGGGTTTTTGTAGTTTCTCTATTAAATGTTGAAGTGTTTTATTTTTAAGCATGCCCCAAACTGAGTTAGTCCAAATATTCTTTTGTCTTAAGTCAAGTGATCTCCAGCCCAACTTGTTATACACTGTGCAATGATGGGTGTTGTAACTACACCTCAGGACATATCTTGCCAGTCTATTATAAAGATGATCAGGTTTTTCTAACTGCTGTTTACTTGTGTGTCTATAAATATGATTCACATAATTGATTATCGGCAGGATCAGTTGATTTGCCATTGTTAGGCATACTGATTTTGTTGTACGTGTAAATCTTCTTGCTGCCCCAATACGTCCATTTACTTTTTTTACAAGATCTGAAATGTGGTAATCAAAATTTAAATTCTGACCAAAATAACCCCCCAGATGTTTGTAGGTTGCTGTTTGATTCAAACATTTCCCTTCCATTGTCTTTATATGCAAATGTAAACTTTTTAATTTAGATTGCTTTGATCTAAATAGCATAGTTTGTGTTTTTTTTGCTATTAATGATCAAACCCAGGAAGGTGAAGCACTTCTGCATTGCCAAGAAGTCCAACTGTAATTTGGTTTCAACTTCATTGGGGTTGCCCCCCTCAGCCACCAACACCATGCCATCTTTATCAAGTCAAATACAGGAGTGCTCCACACAGTCTAGGGTACCATTTATATAGATGACAAGCAATAGTGACTCCAGGATCAATCCCTGGGGCACACCACAAGTTATTGGTAAAGTGTTTGACTCAAACCTGCTTACAGCTACTAACTGTGTTCTTCCATTTAGGCATGAACTAAACCACTAGCAAGATTCACCTGTCAGTCCTATATTTCTTAATTTTCCCATCAAGATTTTATTGTCTAGCAAATCAAATGCATTTGACAGGTTCACGCACACTGCGCCCATGGACCGGACCTTGCCTTCCCCAAAGGGGTAGCAACAGTATCCAAAAAGTCCGTGAGCATGGTGGCCGTGCACCTGCCTCTCCTAAAGCCAGACTGATATCTTGTCAGCTTCTCATATTTTTCCAAAGATTCAGTTAGTTGACTATGAACAGTTCTTTCAAGAATCTTTGAAACTGTTGATAACAGAGCTATGGGACAATAGTTTGTTGGGTCTGTAGGGTCTCCACCTTTAGCAATTGATATAACTTTGGCTATCTTCCAACTCTGGGGAAAAATTCCCTCACACAAGCTCCAATTTATAATATCTCTAATTACTGGAGAAATTTCTAATGCTAATTCCCTTAATAGCCTGTTTTCAATGCCATCTATGCCATTAGCCTTTTTTTAAAATCTGTAAACCTTTTTACAATCTTAAATACTTCGGCAGTAGTAACTTTAAGGAATCTAAACTTGGGTAAATTTTTGTCTTGCATTTCTTCTTCTTTTGTTACCTTTATTTTACTCTTTGCTTCATGTGTTTTTGTAGTTTTTAAATCAGGCAAATCAATGAAATAGTTGTATAATAAATTTGCAGAGGTATCTGTTTGTTGCAATACCCAATTTTTCTTAATCTTAACTTCCGGGTGATGTTTAATTGGATCAGTTAAGTTTTTTTTTTTTATCAGGGACCAGTAATTTTTGGGGTCCACTGTTTTTTTGATTTTTTGTTTATATTAATACGTTTTTGAGTTCCTGATTTCAGAACTTATTCTATTTCTTTTTATTTAAAATCTTAGCCATAGTTCTGGATCCAAAGGTCTATAAACTTTTTTTCCAAAGCTGTTTTTTTTTTGTTGGATTAATGTACTTATTTTTGTTCTTACCCATGGTAGGTTTCTGTTATTATGCTTTGTCTTTATTTGAGGGGGAGCACATTTATCACAATGAAGTTATGTTGCACAATTTTGTAATACAGTAACCAATGAATATTATGCTCTTCCATGGAAATAAATAAATAAATATCTACCATATGATAAAGCAATGGGGCCAGATGGGATGCACCCCAGGGTCCTTAAAGAACTAAGAGAGGTGGTGGCTGAACCTCTGGCTATCTTGTTTAGCCAATCACTGGAAACAGGGGAGGTACCCAAAGACTGGAGGACAGCAGATGTAGTCCCCTTATACAAAAGTGGGAACAAAGAGGAAGCGGGGAACTACAGACCAGTCAGCCTCACCTCGGTAGTGGGGAAGATCATGGAAGCACTACTGAAGGAGAGATTGGTGGAACATCTGGTTGTCAATGGACTACAGGACCCAAGGCAGCATGGTTTCACCAGGGGGAGGTCATGTCAGACCAACCTCATTGAATTTTTTGACTGGGTGACTAGGGAGGTGGATCAGGGAAGGGCAGTGGACATGGCCTATCTGGACTTCAGCAAGGCCTTTGACACTGTGCCACATAGAAAACTATTACACAAACTGAGGAATATGGGTGTGGGCAGGACAGTAGTGTAGTGGGTAGGTAACTGGCTGGGTGGCAGGACACAGAGGATGGTGGTAAATGGCTGTCACTCCACAGAGCGAAGAGTGACCAGTGGGGTACCACAGGGATCAGTGCTGGGACCAGTCCTATTCAACATCTTCATCAGTGACATTGCACAGGACCTAGAAGGCAGAATTTCACTGTTCGCTGATGACACAAAGCTCTGTAACACAGTAGACACACCAGAGGGTGTAGACAGAATGAGAAGGGACCTGCAGAAACTTGAAGAATGGTCAGGGGTCTGGCAGTTGAAATTCAAAGCAAAGAAGTGCAAGATAATGCATATGGGGCACAAAACCCTGGCACAATATATCAGTTGGGGGTGAGCATATAGCATGCACCAAGCAGGAAAGGGATCTTGGGGTTATCATCTCTGATGACCTCCAAGGTAGAAACAGTGTGACAAGGCAGCAGGTAAAGCAAATAGGATGCTGGGATGTATAGGCAGGGCATCACAAGCAGGAAAAGGGAGGTCATAATTCCGCTATACAAGACACTAGTGAGGCCCCACCTGGAGTACAGTGTACAGTTCTGGAGACCATACCTATGTAAGGATATAGACAGGGTAGAGACGGTTCAGAGGAGGGCAACAAAGATGGTGCATGGATTGCATCACAAGTCCTATGAAGACAGGTTGAAGGAACTGAACATGTACTCCCTGGAGGAGAGGAGGGAGAGAGGGGATATGATAGAGACATACAAGTATCTCACACGGAGAAACAGGGTGCAGGAATACACTATTTTTAAGCAAAAAAGATGTTCCAGGACTAGAGGGCATGGGATGAAGTTGGAGGGAGGACGATTCAGAAGAAACATGAGGAAGAATTTCTTCACAGAACGGGTGGTGGACAAGTGGAACACCCTGCCAGAGGAAGTGGAGGGGGCTGAAACAATCACGGGATTTAAGAATGCATGGGATAGACATAAAAGAATTCTGGAGGTCAGGGGTATGGGGCAACAGACTTGTAGGAAAACATAAACTGAACTTACAAGCTCAAATGGGCAGACTGGGTGGGCCATAGGCCCTTATCTGCCGACACTGTCTATGTATCTGTGTATCTATGTACCAGTTTACATATTTAAAACAATTGTGTGACACATGCAACTGTATTACTCCTGACTGGCTCACTACCGATATAGAAAATCAGTATTAGTGATATGCAAATTACTTATATGGACATGGTTCACAGATTATTAATGCAAACAATGACCACTGATGTGACAACATCTGGAATAGTAAACCGTTACTGGTTACATACTTACCTCGAGGGTTGGAGGTTTAGGAGGGAGGTCATGAAGCAGTGTTTCACATGGAGGGTGGTGTACACTTGCAATTGACTGCATCAAGAGGTGATATCATTTCATACAGTGGGCATCTGAAAGAGATGCTGTGCTGGGCATGGGAGTATGAAAGTATCATGTGTAGGGATGATGGGACATAGCATGTGGCGAGGGGTCGCGTGGGATGCTTTTGAGAGGAAAATACGGGTGGATAAATCAAGTTGCGGAGGGTGACAGAGGGCATTAAGACCCTGACAGTAAGCTGCAAGGTGGCGGAGAATGCTGATGCGCTTGCACCTTACCTCGAACCACAACAGCAACTAGAGTTTGGGAATGGAGCTGGGCACTGGCTGTCGGCAGGGGGAAGAGAGGATTGAGCATCTGGAAGACTGCTTTCCTCTCCTGGGGTGGGAGATGGAGATACCTTGCTCTGTAGTGGCCCCTGGCAGAGACCAGGAGCACTGCAGATGCGGCACAACAGGGAAATCCTGGAGGAGAAATAAGCAACTGTTGCCTCAATCGATCGGATGATGGCCACAAGGACGATCATTTCTGTGGAGCCCTGGGCAAGCAGACCACACCTTAGCAGAACACAGGGCAAAGAAGCTTTGCCATAAGGCAGTTATTCACTGGAAGGGGAGAACATGCCCGATGAAGGCATACATGGGCTCGCCCAGTGCAGGCTGCGATATGATGCCAGTGGGTGGGGAACGGGGTCCCAGGGGGTGGATCCTTGGCAATGGCATGAAGGAGTGGCCAGTTGACACACAGATGAGATAAATGGACAACACAAAATCTTAAAACATACCCTAAGTATAGACAAGGCACATTGCCCTGATGATGTTCAGCACAGGGTGCTGAGAGACACGGAAGAGGTCATAGAAACATGTCTAAGGCCCCTCCCCAACTCCACAAACTCCTTCTGCACTCAGGGAAACAGATAAGGGGAGTACAGTAAATGAGTATTTTACTACCATTTGTAACTGAAATACTCCCACTTTCTGATTTTAGGAAGTTTTTTCCCATCCTGCAAATTTACAATATGTGGTAAGTTGGCAGTACCATGAGATGCTAGTAGCCATGGCACTACACTAAACAGAAGGTGTGATCATATTACCCAAGTCCTCCACGAACTGCACTGGCTGCCGGTCAGGTGGAGGATTGTCTTCTACATAGGGCTTCTTATCTACAAGATCCTACATGGAAGGGATCCTGTATACCCTGCAAGATCTTCTGGTCCTTACCGCTCAGTTCAGGCACTCTGTTCAGCCGGGGGCTCCTGGGGTTCCTAGGGTAAGGTTACGGAACTCTGGAGATAAGGCATTTGTTGTTACTGCAGCTACCCTGTGGAACTCCTTACCAGAGTTTTTAAAGAGGGCTCCCTCAGTGGAAGCCTTTAAGAAAGGACTAAAAAGCTATCTGTTCCAACAGGTGTCTTCAGATTTGTGAGATTTTGATTATGGAATGACAATTGATGATTTTATATAATAATTATTGTTATGAATATATGTCTATTTGTATGTTTTATTGTTGGATATGTGGATTCTTGTTTTTGTACAATGCTCAGAGTCCTAGGAATTGGGTGTTTTATGAATAAAATATCTATCTATCTACACAGGAACCTGTAGGGGTGGGGGACAGGAGTAGCTCACTGGCTAGTTAGAAGGACTATTGGAACATGACAGTGTTAAAAATAGATCACAGTATGACCCCACAACAGTATTAGATAGTCAATGACTGCAGGTGTCCAGTGGGATTGAGACTTGGTTTAGATGTAGAGGGTATGAGATGGGTCAGTGGATGACAGTATTACTGTTAGGATGAAAATATTACCAGGTGTAAGAAGGTAGTAGTAAATACCTCTGAATCATAAAAATTATCTGGACCACTGCCTGCACTGCTCTGATCCCTTTCCAAGCCAGGTAACTTGCACGGGGAAAAAAGTTATCCTTGGGTTTGTGGAATAGACCCAAAATGGGTGTAAATGTGTATTATTGGTACTTACTCTTCCTACAAGTGCTTCAAATGGTTCAAGAGTATCTTTATGACAATCACCAAACAAGCTGTTGATGACCTACAACAGAATAATAAGTAAATTACAGACATGGTCAGTTCATTGATTGCACCTGTTTGAATGGTGGTTCACAAATGCAATACAGATGTCTTTGTATGCAATTCTTAAACAGAAAATGACAGGTGATACTTTTCTGTTAGTCTATTCTGTTAGTTTACAAGTTTGCATGTTTATAGAATGTACATAGTAACACAGTAAGGTGACATCATAGTCTGCAGAATGGCCTATCAAGTCTGCTGTCAAATGAGCACCTGGGCACTACACCGTTGCCCCCCCACAACGGACAATGTGAATACACATTACGTCATCCAGTATGTGGGTTACATCTCTGGATATGACAATAATCAGTTTAACCTTCTAGTCATACTGGTCCCTGACCCTCTTGAATCACGCTACTGTATTAATGGCCACCAGTTCTGCATGGAGTGTGTTCCACATATCAACAGCTCCCTCAGTGTTGTAGCGTCTCCTAATCTCCACACTGAGCCTACTGATACCTAATATCATGCAGTGCTCCTGATGTCCCCCTCAAGAGGAACACTGTATTTTAGCCAGAGAATATTTACTCACCATACATATTGAATGGCCACAATCATGTATCCTCTGACACTCATCTTCTAAAGGTCTATCCTCATAGGATGTTTCCACCAGACAGTACATCAAGGAGTAAGTACACAAGTAACAATGAAGGGGAGGGAATCGGTGCTCACAGAACATTGGGAAATATGTAAAATGGGGCTTAGAAGACCAACAGAATTATGCATTATGCAGGTTATAAAGGGGAAAAGGAAGAGGAGGCCATTATGAACTACAACTGCAGGATATCCATTGCATCGTCTTTTTCCACAGCCTTGTCACACTGCTGTAATACTCAATCAGATTTGCCTGTCAACACCTTCCAGAGACAAATCCGTTCTGCTGCAAAGGAAGAGGAGGAGGCCGTTATGCTTTTCCAAGGAGGTAGAGGACAAAGTGAAAGCCAAAATGATCGCATTCAGGAAATACAAAAAGACACAGGCTAAAGTGGATAGGGAGAAATACCAGGAGAAGCAAAGGGAGGCAGGGGGTCATTAGGGCAGCCAAAGGTCAGACAAAAGAGCAGGTTGCAGACTCAGTGGGTTGAGGGAACAAAAACTTTTACAGGTACATGAGTGAAAAAAGAAGGGCAAAGGGAGGGATAGTGCGACTGAAGGCTGAGGAAGGGGACAAGTGGAGGATGACAACAGCAAAACAGATATACTGAGCAGATATGTCTGATCAGTCTTTACTGAGGAATAGGAGGGTTAATGGGCCTGAAGGGAGTACAAGGGGTGGGAATGTTGCAGTACTGAATACAAGTCCCTTTACACAGGAAATGGTCCTAAAGGAACTGGAAGGAATAAGGGTCAATAAAGCAATGGGGCAAGATGGGGTGCATCCCAGTGTCCTAATGGAAGTAAGATAGATGGTGGCTGAATTTCTGGCAATCCTGTTTAGCCAGTCACTGGAAACAGGGGAGGTACCCAAACATTGGACGACAGCAGTTGTAGTCCCCTTATACAAAAGAGGGAAGAAAAAGGAAGTGGGAAACTACAGACCAGGCTGCCTGACCTCGTTAATGTTGAAGAGCATGGAAGCACTACCGAAGGAGAGATTGGTGGAACATCTGGTTGCCAATGGACTGCTGGACTCAAGGTACTATGTTTTCACCGGGGTGAGTCCATGCCAGACCAGCATAATTGAATTTATTGACAGGCTGACTAGGGAGGTGGGATGAGGGTAGGCCAGTGGATATGGCCTATCTGGACTTCAGCATGATGTTTGAAACAGGGCCACACAGAAGGCTATTAAACAAACTGGGGAATATGGGACTGGGCTGGACAGTAGGGTGTTGGATAGGTGATTGGCAGTGTGGCAGGACACAGAGGGTTGTGTTAAGTGGATGTCACTACACAAAGGGGAGAGTGACCAGTGGGGTACCACAGGGATCGTTACTGGGACCAGCCATATTCAACATCTTCATCAGTGACATTGCACAGGACATAAAAGGCCAAATTTTCTTGTTTGTTGATGACACTAAGCTCTGTAACATGCCACGGGGAGGGGGGGCAGAATGAGGAAGGACCAGCAGAAGCTTGAAGACTGGTCAAGGGTTTGACAGCTAAAATGAAATGCATAGAAGTGCTAGATAATGCATATGGGGAACAAAAACCATTGAACAACATATCAGTTGGGGGATGAGAATATGGCATGCACCAAGCAGGAAAGGGGTATTGTGGTTATCATGTCTGATGACCTAAAGGTAGGTAAACAGTGTGACAAGGCAGCAGGTAAAGCAATTAGAATGCTGGGATGAATAGGCTGTGGAATCACCAGCAGAAACAGGGAGGTCATAACTCCACTATACAAGACACTAGTGAGGCACCAGTTGGAGTGCAGTGTACAGTTCTGGAGCACTTACCTACGTAAGGACATACAAAGGGTAGAGACAGTTCAGAGGAGGGCAACAAAGATGGTACAGGGATTGCATCACAGGTCCTCTGAGGACAGGCTGAAGGACTTTAACATTTCAATACAGTAATTATCATAAAAACTCATACATCTAAGTGCAACGAAGGACACAGATTGCTAATGTAGACTACCAAATGTAACCACCACAACCGCATGCAGTAAGGTGTGGTTTATGTCTCTCTTTGGACATTTGTGCTTTTTTAAGGCTGACAGGCAGAATGTTGTTTACTAACCTTTTTAAGCTGTCAATGGCCACACATGTTGCTGTTTGAACCACAGACTTGGACGGTGGCTTGCGGTGTGCAAACAAGGTTGGAATAGTGTCAGGTTTCAGCTTACAGACTTTTGGTTCATAAGCTCACTTCGCAGATCACGTTCAAAGCACTCTGGAGTGAAATGCTCAGAGCAAACCACCTTGTGTCTGCCAAAAACAAAGTTCTTCATGTTGTGTCCAGTGGCTGGCTGCTGCAAGTAAACAATATACCACAGCGACTCAACACACAGAAACCATTGAGGCAGACAGTCTGTGTGCTCCTTGGGGGTGGGTCATTGTACCTAGACCAGCAGAAGAAGAATAAGCATTTCTATAGTGCGTCTCATACACAGTGTATCCCAAAGAGCTTTATAAGCAATTCTAGACTATTAGTGAAGTGAATGAATGTGTAGTGGCTGCAGTCTTGTGCATCAACACCCACATACAGTCTGGACAATTGCATGAACAGTTGTAGGGACACCACCACCCATCTTTCCATTCCATTTATCAAGCAGCTTCTACTGCACCCTATTAGCACAATAATAATGAGGGATAAATGGGGCAGAGGTATCTTTCTTTGCAAATGTGTGTTCTAAGTGACAGCATTTTCTCAGGAATAGTAAAGCAAGGTGACAGCAACATAGTCCCCCTCAACCAAAATGTTGTCATTACCACTGTTTCAGAACACAGTTTTTCAATGTGACAGCTCACTCTTTTTATGATTTCTTCCCATTCCATCCTTCCTTTCCTCGAACTGACATCCCCTTTACTTTCCATTGCCCTTGGCTTCCTGCCTCACTGTGTTTCTCCTCTGGGTACCATTTGCTCTGTTAGCTACATGTTATTCATAGTGTCCTTTATCTTGATCAGCTCTGCTGGTACTCAGCGCCGGTGGTCCCTCGCCTCCTCTCCTTTTTTCATCTCCTCTTTTCTTTTGGGGTGTTTCCCCATTTCACCACCACTGTACCCATTCATCTCTTTCTCTTCTCCTAATCCTACATTTCGGACTACTCGCCTCGTATATGTCTCTACTTCATATCAACCTCCATTCATTATTGAACCTCATCCCTCCTATACTCTGCCTGCCGTCATACCTATTGCTTACTCGTACCAGCCTTCAGGCTTTCACCCCATTGTCATACATCATTTATTTCATAACTCACCTTAAACTGTTCCAGCCTCCAAGGCATTTTACTACACCATCACCTATCATTCATTCTTTCTCGACCATCCTTCCCCCAATATCATCTTCACAACTCTTTGTAGGCTGCAGGTTTCACCCTACCATCTTAGTCTCTTCTTTTCATTCCCTTCATTCCCATTCTGTAACTCTCGCTGGCCATCAGGCTTCCCTCCTTCTGCTTACCTTGTATATCATCTCAGACCTCTGCTCATCCATTCTGCTTTCATAGCTCCAACTTCTCTACTCCTGCTACTGAATACCTTCCCCGTCAGCTGCCAACTTTGCTCGGCATTCTCATTCCTACCTTCCCAATGTTTGCTCCCCTCCTGATTTAGCTTCTTAATGGACCCGGCTGGCATGCACTCCCATGGTTGCTACTGCAACCTGCCTCCTCTAGACACCCGTTGGGGCCTCCTTCATTCATTCCAACTGCTCTGTAGGTCTACTTGTTCATATCAACTAATCAAGAATACCCATCATATGGGTCCTATGCTACCCCGTCTCAACCTGCTCTCCATTTGGAGACATGCCTTCCATGTCCATTGCTCCATGGCTCAGGGCTAGCCTGTAGCCAACGGTCTTGCTCTGCACCCAAAAAGTCTGCATCTAGAGCATGTGAAGCTGAGAGTAGGGTCCTTCTCCCTGGTCCATAGTGAGAATGTCTTCACTCTAAGTGGACCTTCAATCATCCCCCATTTCGGTGACACCTTTGGATGTAAAATTTATGACTTCAGCTGTGAGGGGTGGAGCTTTCATCATCAGGGCCCCTTTGGCTGCCTAAGCAGGTTCGGAGGCACCATGTATGCCATTGTCTATTTGACCACCTCTGGTTCACCTGGTCTGTTTCGTAGGCTCGTGTAGGCTGACTGAGTGCCTTGGCAGTCATTTCTCTCCTCCTTTGCTTTAGGGCATCTAGTTGTAGAGACATCGCTTGCAACCCTCAACAGCTTTCCTGTTAGAAGGATAGTGAGAACTTCTTACCAAATTGGAATCTTTTCCTCTTCCCTAGATCTCGATTCTAAATTGCAGTAGCTGAGCCATCACTAACCAAAATGCCTTTGAGCCTGGAGGGAAGGTGACCTAGGCCTTGGATCCCCAGAGATTTCCTCCTCAAAGGGGGGTTTTCCTCTCCTCCATGCCGATGGTCATAATCTTAGTCAGGATTAGTGCTTTCATAGATTCCATAGTTTAGGTTCCACTGTTGGATGGAGTCAGATGGTAGCCCTGGCTGTTCCCTCTCTCCTTAGGAAGTCCACCCTTCTGCATCATGTCAGATTTCCTTTTGTTCATCGTCCTTGTCATATCTCATTCTTCTCCTGTCCTTCCTATCTACATCTATCACACTACTTTCTGGTCTCGATACATTCTGATTTCTCTCCTCTTTGATGCTTGACACCCTTTGGGTATTCTTTTGGGGTTTCTTCTTAAGCTACCTTTAGCCAAAGGAATAATTCCCATGACATCTATAGGGGTGGAACCCTCCTCTAGGATTCCTCACTGTCATACCCCATGGAGTGGTATATTCACAGATAGAGAGGTGATCAGCCACAATGTATCTAAGTCACACAAACATACATCATATCAAATTGCATAAGCACATTGAATTGAAAAGGCTATGCCTGTGGTTCAATGGGCAGAGCAGCAATGTCACTGCCCCATTAGGCCTTAAAAGGCCAGTACTCCTGGTCTGTTCCAGGATTAATTTCTTTGTTGCCCCACAATTCTCTCCTCCTCCTCCAATGGCATGTCTCTCTGTGGGCTTCCTCCTAAGCTACCTTTAGCCAAGGGAATCATTCCCACAGCACATGTAGGGGTGGAACCCTCCTCTAGGGTTCCTCACAGTAGTACCGTTATAGGGTGGTATATCCCAATGATAGAGAGGCGAACAGCCACAATGTATCTAAATCACACAATCATGCATCCTATCAAGTTGCGTAAGCACACTGAACTGTATGTAAGTCTGTTTTACATTGGAAAAAAGAACTTTTAACTAGAAATAAAAAACGTTACCAAGAACAATTGAGAAAATTTATGTTTGCAGGGGGCTCTGCCCCTTGCACCACCCATAAATAAATATAATCAACTCTGCAATCGCACAATTTATAAGAAAACAAAAAATTTATACAAGCAAACTTTCAATGTGCAGCAGTGACTGCCAAGATTTCATTGAGTCATTTGGGTAACAATCACACAGAACACAAGTGGAGGTTGTGGGAATCGAGCCCCAGTCACTAGCAATGGCCTGCCTGATTAACAGGCCATTACTCTAACCACTTTGCTAAATGAAGAGAGGCAATGAGACACCCTCTGTCTGTCATCTTTATGGTTTTGCATGTTTACTTCGATGGACCACAGCACTGATGATAATTCCATCTCCGATGGTTTTCTCATCTGCCATACTGTTTCTTGTCTGCCATGACACCTGAAGCATAAAGTCCAAGTGAGCCAGGTCACATGTCATGGACCAGGTGCATGTGGAGCAGTTGCTGGCACCTGCAGCCCCAGCACCAGCAGCAACAAGAATGTTCACACCCCAGGACCTAGCCTTACCGAGGGAGGAAGTGGCTGATATTTGCTGGCATGTCACTGAGGTGCAGCAGGATGTTAGAATGCTACTGACTTAGACCTGCTTGGGGAGCTGTGCAGTTGTGGCACTGACAGGGACGGGGCTGTGTAATGTGTTTTCTTTTCTTTCTGTCAGCAAACATTTCAGTCCTGTGCTTTCCTGCTATCATACTGATTTCAATATATATATATATATATATATATATAAAATGGCTAGGTAAAATCTTAAATATTCCCACTTATACAATTGGACAGAACATGTCACATGACCGTGCATTATTTCCCAACAACCGCACGCCTTCCAGTACAACTGTATGCCTGAACTACTTTTCAGTCCTCAAAACCTTTTCACCAGCAGTGAGACCACTCCACACCTGGTGCAGCTAGACACCCACACTAACACACATATGCAACTGACACCCACAGGCATAACTAAATATACCAGTAGTAGCCCCACACTGTACAAACTGATCTCTTCATCATGTCATTAATGTTTACATAAAATGCAATTTAAAAATCAAATCCTGCCTGCCATTTTCACAGTCTCTCAGTGTAGAACCACTTTTATTACTGTAACCACTGTGACCAATCAGTCTCAATCCTAGTAAAACATATGCTGGTAGCTGATTAACACAAACCTAGCTGTATATAAAAAAGCAGGAGAACATACATGTTTTCATTGTCTTCTCTTAATTTGTGTGAAAAAAGCTGAATTTGGAGGGAGAGTACTGCGATCGTGGATGACTTTCACTTTCACTGCCGAAATGTAGCGTGACCGAGCGGTGCACATTTCAGAAAGTGAGAACCTGTTAAGAGACGAAAGTAAGCCCCTCTCTGTTTAAAAAATGAGAAAAGTGACTCCCTCCTGTTAGTTTGTCTTCCCTTTGGGTAATAGAAGTTACATACTGTATGCGAAAGGGAGCAAGGATAGACTCAGTGAGTCGGTAGCTTTAGGGACGTAGACGGAAGCGAGAGCGAGTGTTGCTATGGCATTTCATTCAAATGGGGATTTCTTTAAATACAGAACAGTCAACCTATGAGTACAGAAGGTTAGCCACTCCATTCTCCAGCAAAATCATAATGTCTCCTTTTCTTTATCAGGGATGCAGAAAGGGAATCCTGAATCTAGTTTTCGTATAAAGAACATAAAGGAACTGAGAACAGCTTTTTTCTCAACTAGCCCCTATCCTTCTTGGGGTTATCACCATATTTTCAAGACAGAGAATATTTTTCAATATTTTCTTAGACAGGTAATATGAAAATAATTAATAACATTTAATTTCAGCTAATATTCAAACCAACAACATAAGAAATAATTACAGGACACATTTCATAGGACACGTATCATGTTTTATTTCCTGTCCTCTTGAACATTGAATATCTCAGAAATGGTTTTGTCTTTTTACTTGAAATTTGGAGGGTGTTTACAGCATGTCCTGTGGATATGAACTGCAGTGTTTACGTGCCGGACAATATATTTTTTGCTGAGATATTGTGTGGCACAGTTTACATTTTGCAGACAGCATTTGCTATTGTTCTACTAGATAAACATTTGCTTGGTAGCTGGTCATGCTGTTGTCAATGTACTTTTTAGTCATTAGGTATGTAGTGTGGCCCGACACTTACACGGGCCCTGTGCTCCCATCAACTTGCGCAACTTTCTACTTTTCTATTCTTTCTTAAAAAGTAAGGAAATTCTATGTAAAAAACATAATTACTGCATCAGTTAGGGTTGTTCTAAAGTGACAAAAGTGAGGAAATTTGATATTAGGGTTGTCACCCCTTGCACCATACCCATAGTAGAATGGGTTGAGGATTAGGGCTGACAACCCCAGTGTACACCGGCGCCAGTTTGGGGGTGCAGGGTAGGGGGTACAAGGGGCTTTCAACCCTAACATTGAATTTCCTCATTTTTGTCACTGTGGAACAACCTAACTGATGCATTAAACAGAGTTTTTTTTGCTATGAATATCTATCTATCTATTCATATATATATATATATATATATATATATATATATATATATATATATATGTATGTATATATATATATATATATATAAAAATCCATTAATGCATCAGTTATGGCTTTCCACAGTGACAAAATGAGAATTTGATGTTAGGGTTCCTACCCCTTGCACCCCACCCACCCCACCAACAGACATCAGGGTGTGCGCTGGGATCCTTGGTCCTAACTCTCACCCCATCCCATATGGAAACAATCTGAGGTGATGCAGTACAGGAGAATGGGGTGACAGGACTGATGACCCCAACACACACCTCAATGCCTGTTGGTGGGGGCAGGTGGTAGAAAGGAGTGGAACCCTAACATCAAATTCCTGTCACTTTTGTTGCTGTGGAACAACCCTAACTGATGCATTAAATGGAGTTTTTTTTTTGCCATATATATATATATATATATATATATATATGTGTGTGTGTGTGTTTAAAAATAACAAAAAAGATGCTAAATCTGTACCACTTATTTTTCTCTGTTTGTGTTTATTTCTGTTACTGCTGCACAGTCTGTATTTCTGTCCTATCCTATTTGCTTTGGTTCTGTCTTTCAAAAAAAATGTTATTTCCTGTCTATATTTCCTTTTATGATGCTGTGTTTCCAGTACATCACACCTTTCATTTCTTTCTGTTTCTATCTTTTTGGAAATTTTTCTCAACTACCAGAATAAATATATCAGGTGACTATAGGTTAGTAGTACTGTCTGCAACTGCCACATCGTACTGTGCTGTGTCACTGTCCCCAACACTGTCCTTTATGCATTTTGTATTATTTATGCCTAAATCACAATACACATTACCTCTGTTCACTCATGATTTGTCTGAAGTGTTGTGGCACACAAAACTGTGAAACAGAAGATAAAAGTTTCTCACATCTGGAAATCGTTCTCCTAAACCCAAAATCAGGAATGCTGGAAACTGATGCTGCTGATGCAGTGCCCCTGCTGCTATGCTGTCTTAGTCACCCTCTCAGATAGTCTGTGTTATCAAGCATTTTAGCACACACAAGCAAAAAGTTTCTCATGTCAGGAAATTGTTCCCCCAAACTCGAAAACAGGAATGTTAATAAAATGATGCTGGTGGTGACCCTGCTGCTGTGCTACATTGCCTTCTTGGACAGTCTCTGTTATTAAGCACTTAGTACACACAAGCACAAGATATTACTTACTCAAGTCTGGATAGCCTAGAGGTTAGAGTAATGAGCTATGAATGAGCTTGGTACATCCAACAGACCTCAGGCTGATTCCCATTACCTCCACTTGCATACTGTGTGACTATGAACAAGTCACTTAACCACCCCAGTGCTCCTGGGTCACCATTGAAAACAGACACTTGTGCCTAGTGGGCCTTACTTAGTTACCAAAAGAATAATAATAATAATAAAAAAATCTAAAATGCTGGTAATAAAGTGATGCTGCTGGTGCCACTGTTGCTATGCTGTGTAAGTCAGCCTCACAGAAAGTCTGTGTTATCAAGCACTTTAGTATGCTCAAGCACAAGATATAGGTTTCTCGCATCTGGAAATTGTTCCCCTGTCCACAAAACCAAAATCAGGAATGAAGGTAAAGAAAACTGATGATGCTGGTGCCTCTGCAGCTGTGAAACAGAAGATTCAATAACACTGAAACTCCAATTGACAAAAGAAGTGGTCCAAATCTGTAATTGCATCAGTCAGCCAACAGGGGTAATTTAATATTAAGTACACAAAAAAATGATGGAACATCATCACTATAAGAAAACATAAGACTATAAAATATTTGGAAAATGGTGAAGTGAAGTAGCATTTCAAGAAACTGGGTTGCATCCAAAACTTAATTTATGTAGTCATTCATGAGTAGGTGACGTGAAACAGAAGCTTCAATAAACAGGGCATCTTTCATGACCGTGACTAGGTGATGTGAAGCAAAAGTTTACATGGATTGGGTTGCACCCCAAAATACATGGTACCAACCAGAAGAATAAACAGGGCATGATTTGTGATTGTGACTATGTGACATAAAACAGAAGATTCAGGATTATACCCAACAATAAAGTGGTATCAGACAGAGGAGTGAAAATCAGTAAAACTGGTATAGAAACACACTAACAAAATGGCTTACTAACACATGGAAACACAACTATATAAATTTATCATGTCTTAGAATTCTCTAAAAACTAATTGATAAAAAGGAGCTCCTGATTCTGAAGGAATTACATCACTTCCCTGTACCCTTCTGGAGGATCTGTTCAACCCTGAACATTGGCCCTTTCCACAAGCACAGCTCCATTTGTGACAAAAAGATATAGAAACTGGGAAGACGTTGCAGGCCATTCCAATAGTTTGCATCAACAAAGATGCAATGTGCTGTTCTCTTTACTATTTGCTGTGAGCTGCCTGATCCAGCAGCAAAGGTAAGTATTTTATTTAATGTCCTTTTGTTGATGGGGGTGTTGATATAACCACTGTAAGTCTTACCGTTTTTTTTATTACTGTTTTTCTATTTTCAGGTATTATCATCACCACAGTGATGAACTCATGTTGCTGCATAGGTCTAAACTATATATTTTTTTAGAATTAAGCACATTTTCCAATCATAGTTAGGTAAGTATGCCTTTTTTTGGGATGGGGTCTTTACCAGTTTAACTCTAACCATGTTTTGTAAATGTGTTTCTATGTTTAGGTTTTATCACTTTGGTGATGTGAGAGCTCATGTTGCTGCATAGGTCTAGCATGTATCTTGTTGTTGAGGAATTGGGACATTGTCCAACCATGGGCAGGTAAGTATGATTGGGGTAGGTGGTTCATTCTGAAAATATGGAGTACTGCATACAGTTCTGGAGAACCCATCTCTACAAGGACATAGACAGGATGGAGACAGTCCAGAGGAGGGCAATTAAAATTGTGCAGGTTCTGCACTAGAAGCCATATGAAGAGAAACTGCAGGAACTTAATATGTATACCCTTGAGGAAGAGAGGGAGAGGGGGGACATGATAGAAACTTTCAAGTACCTCAGCGGAATTACGAACATCCAAGAGGGTAGCATCTTTCAGAAAAAAGAGATGTGCAAGAACAAGGGGGCACAATATGAAGATAGAGGGGGGACTGTTCAGGGGCAGTGTGAAGAAGTATTTTTTCATGAAGAGGGTGATGAACACATGGAACAGCCTTCCTGAAGAGGTTGTGGGGTCAAAAACTGGGGGAATTCAAGAATGCATGGGACAGACATAATGCAATTCTGATGGGGGTTAGGAAGAAGTAGGTTATTGGTTAACTAGGATCTGCAGCTTATCCAATATGTAGGGAAATGGGCATACTGGGTGGGCCAAGCAGTCCTTATCTGCCATCAAGGTCTGTGTTTCTAAAAGTTTTGCACATGATAAACTAACTGTTTACTGTTTCTGTTGCTCTAATTTCAAGTGATTTTGAGTATCTGTCTGTTGCAATGTTGTCCAGGCAGAGAAGATGGCGATGGCTTGAATGCTGGAGCAAGCCATAACAGCATAAAACAAGAGACCTGTGAAGACAAGGAAAGATTATTTTAGACTCAACTCAAGGAAGTACCCAGATGGCCTTCAAGTATAGTCGCTGTTGACTCCCTATCCCTCTGCACCACCTGTCACCTGAAAGACAGAGAAAATATTTTGCCTTACTCACCCACTGAGGCACTGGCAGCCACCCAGTGTTGCCGTTGACAACACCCTATCCTACTACATCCACAGTCACCTGAGGTTCAGCAAAGCTCTGTCTCACCTAACAGCAGCTGCAAGAAACAGCACATAATTTATTTAACTGAGACATTGTAAAGGCATAAAAACAAGTGATACTAAGTCTTTTCAGTCAGTCTCACCACAGGTAATGGGGTGCTGCCTGCCATTCCTGTCAAACAGTGGGCTGTCACTCAAGTTGGTACAGATGCTCAGTTTGCACACTGCCTCTGAGTAAAAGTTGCTACTGCTTGTGGCTGTCACAAGTCAAGAAAATCCCACTGTTCTCATACAAAGAACACAGGAGAAGTGGTCCTCTCTCTAAGCTGGGTACCCGGAATTTTTGGTGCCTAGAAAAGGTGTTTCTTGTCATAATTTAAAACAAAACAAACATCAGATAGTAGCTAAACAGGTCCTGTTTGGCTAGGTTCTGGTGTTTGTTTGTTTTTTAAATCCATTCATTTGCATGTGTTTTCTTACCTTTCTTTCTCTTGCTAATTGAAAAATTAAAAAGGTGGACACACATAAAAGCATTTCCCAACAGCGACACAGGATAAGCTATGTGCACAAAGGCATTAGGCTTATGCAACACAGGATGAGCAGTTTACAAAAAGGCATTAGGTTCCTGCGACACAGGAATACCATGTCTGCAAACAGGGATTGGCTGCTGTGACACAGAATCCATTTTTGTGCAGAACATCTGTTTTTGCCAATGGGAAATAATGGGAAACTTTGAAATTTAATAACTGTGGAATGGATTAATATTTTTTTTCATCAAATCTTCAAAGGTACATCTGTGAGGCAAAGGTTTCTACTCAGAAAATTTCAGACCACAACCTAAAATGGTTTCTGAGATACAAGCGGACAAAGAAACAGAAAATGCATGTAAATTTAAGGATTTATCAGAATCCATATCTCAGAAGTCACACAAACTATTCAAACATAATTTGGCACATCAGCAGACCTACAGTACACAATGAGATTATGCATGCAAAATTTCATGCAAATCTGTTGAACTGTTGTAAAGTTATTAAAGTACAAAACTGGGCTTTAACATAGATGTAAGCACTCAGCTCTAACTATAGTGGTGTTAGTGTGCCACTATAATACAGACACACATATACATATATATTGTTATAGAATAATAATGGGTAAGGGTGGTATTCAAGGATTTATAGCCAATGAGGGGGCTAATGGGGGATTTATTGCCCAAATTAGCCCCCTTGATGGGTATACTTCTGCATCTTCCTCCCTTACCCATTGTTTGCTGACTATAATACATTAGGATATTTATTACATTATTATGCAGATTGCATCTGCGATCTCATTACATCTGCAATCACATTATGGTACCAAAGGTGTCTTACAAGGCGAGAATGGTGCATAGTGAGTGCGGGTAGGAGTTTCGGAGATTTCTGGGTTTGGGAGGGTTTTGTGTAAAAAACAATTTTTCTAGGTTGTTTTGCAGCTTATTAATTGGTTTGGTTAACCTCCTAATGCTGTGGTAATTGTCTCATTAGTTGTGTTCTGTAGGGTTTAATGGAGTGCTGCAGTGTACTTTTTATTAGTTCAAGTATATACAGTACTTTTTTTTTTTGATTAGTGTAGGTATACACTGCAGCTATAATTAGTGCAGATATATAGCTGTAATTGATAGATTAGTCACAGGTAGACAGATAAATAAATATTGGCCTTTTCTATGGGGAACATTCCCATCCATGTATTGTATATATTTATGCAATAGGTAGGGACACAAAACCCATCACAAAAATGTTGATATTTGACCTTCTGTATACATAAATTTAATTTATGTACACAGTAGATACATCATCTTGCATTTATGTATATAGTAGCTATGTCACTGACCCCCCTCACCCAGCAGGCACTACTTCTTTATACTTACAGCAACAGAAGCTACCCAAAACAGAACAAGGTTCTTATAGTTAACATACAGCTTTAAAACAAACCCCATTCTCCTCACTCTCTTCTGAGACTACAAGTAACTCCCAGAAAAAGCAAATAATTTTCTTTTAAACATTTTTTTAGCAACATCAAAATGCAGCTGCTTGTTTCATCCTCCCTTACCCATCTGCCTGTTTTGTCCTTTCTGACCACTTACATCACATCACATCTCATCTCATCTCATCTCATCTCCTCTCATCTCATCTCATCTCATCTCATTGCATCGCATTGAAGCACATCACATCACATCACATCACTTCACTTCACATCACATCACACCACATCACATCACATCATATTTCATCGCATCGCATCGCATCTCTTCACATCACATCACATCACATCACATCACATCACATCACATCACATCACATCACAGGAGTGACTGAACATTGCCCTCTAAACATGTCTTGTCACAAACTAAAAATAAATACTGTAAATATCTTTGTTTGTCAGTGCCTATCCTTTTAATGACTTTTGCTGTACAGATGCAGTCTCTACCTGCCTGTGCCACTCGCTTTGTCAAAGGACCTCCCATTTTGGCTGGAATTTCAGCCTGCTGCTGTACACTACCATTCATGCTCTGACAATTATTGAAAAGAAACTGTTTCTTTGAAAATGAACAATGAAAAGTTTTCAACAATCTCCTTCTCTGCCTCCTTTCTGATGCGGGGAACAAATGCCTCCACTAAACCTGACACACTCACTAAACACCACTGTAATTTTTTCCACAAAAGTGTCAAAACCACTCGCTGCACCAATCAGCAGTGACATTGGCCACTGACATGGGGCACAGCAGCATTGTTTAACTAAATAAACCAACACACTTTGCTCAATAAATAAAAAAAAAAATGTAATTCTGACACTAGGTTCCAACCTACTGCATAAATTAAATACACAATAGGGACCTTGTGGAAAACGTGATTTATTTTCACTCATACTGTTTGACCGTGGGCACATCACTCGTGGCTTATGCCACTCATGAGGTTACCCAAGGTCAAACAGCACTAGAGAAATCAAAAATCATGTATTCCACAAGGTCCCTGTTGTATAACTGGGGTATAAAATGGGTGAGAGTGTGATAGTAGAACTATCTTCACAAGCTATACTTAACCTCTTGAACTCACGAGTGAGGTCAGAACAGGTCATATATGGCGAGTGAAGATTTTCCTACTGTCTTACTCTTGTCCATGTTGTATATGGTTTGTACAACAGGCGTTTAGGTAGTTTTGTGATATAAACAAAAATGAGCTGCAAAATGTAAACTGTGCCCTTCCATTCAATGGCTCAGCACAAGAGAAGCAAATTAATACATTACAAATCAGTAAAGTACAAACCAATACTATCAGTGCAGTACAAGTCAAGACAATCAAAACAGACAAGACTTCACTGACCAGAGTAAACAATGATAGTTAACTGTATTCTTTCCAAACTGAGGCCAGGTGAGCTGGAAATTATTACCTGTGTTTTCTCTGAATTACAGTAAGAGCCAATTTATTTTGATACAAATTGCTAGATTTTGAGAAAGTTACTGAATATTGGACAGATCTTTTGCATTGTAGTACACTATGGTGTCATCACTATAAAAGTGTGTTTGAAACTCAGACTTGTTTGGCTAGATCACTAATATAAACCATAAATAACAGATGGCCCACTACTGAACCGTGAAGTATGCCAGTGCAAACATGTAGCCTTCATCATGGTTCAGCTGCAAATTACTTTGCCTCTTTCAAATTGTGATTGTGAAGTTTATCAGAATGGGGTGGATTCTGTAGATTCTCAGGCATTCAAGGATATGAGAACATGGAATATCATGGAATGCTTGTTTGTAGTCTAGTCACATTACACTAAGGTTAAGGCTCTTTTGCAGCTCGTAATAATGGCTTTATTCAGCAGAAGCTGGTATTTTGTCCCATACAAATGCATGTTATTACCTTCCTACTATTGCCACACATTTGTTGGAGTCTGAGGGCTACAGAATCTGACTATATCTGGTCCAGTGCTTCCAGACTTGGTAGAGTAGAAGAACAGTGGATGAAGCTAAAAAGGGCTACAGTGAAGGCATCAAACCTCTGCATTAAGTAAGTGAGCAAAAGCAAATGGAAAAAGAGACCGCACTGGTTCTGGAAAGAGGTGGTAGAAAAGGTAAAGGCTAACAGGGTAACATTCAGAAGGCACAAGGAGACACAGATGGAGGATGAGAAGGAGATGTATCTGGAGAAACAGAAGGAAACAGGGAGTGCAGTAAGTAACGTGAAGTCACAAACTGAAAAGAGAATAGCCCAGGTGGTAACAAATGGGGACAAGAAATTTTTTAAATACGTAAACAAAAAGAAGACCAGGGGTGGGGTTGTTAAGGTAAAAAGCGAAGGTGGAGAATGTGCAGAGTGGGAGCCAGGAAAAGGCAGACATCCTAAACAAATGGATTTGTTCAGTGTTCACAGAGGAAATAGAAAAGGAGGGGCCACAAAATAGTATCAGGGGCTGTGGGGGGATGGAGGTGGACACTAGTTCTTTTTCAGACCAGAAAGTCCTGAATTGACATGCTAAACTGAAAGTGGATAAAGCAATGGGGCCAGACAGGTTGCATCCAAGGGTATTGAGGGAGCTCAAAGAGGTACTGGCTGCACCTATTACAGTCCTATTTAACAGTTCATTGGAAACAGAAATAGTTCTGGAGGATTGGAGAAGGGCACATGTAGTCCCACTATACAAAAATAGAAGTAGGGAAGACTGTGGCAACTATAGGCCAGTCAGCCTGACATCGGTGGTGGGAAAGTTAATGGAATCACTGCTGAAGGAAAGGATTGTGGATTACTATATGTTTAATCCAATACACTACAAGACCTAAGGCAGCATGGCTTCATGGGGGGGGGGTAACCAAGGAACTAGATTGGGAGGAAGTAGTGGATGTAGCCTACCTAGATGTCAGTAAGGCTTTTTATTCTGTTTCATGTAGGAGACTAGTAAGCAAGGTGGATAGCATAGGAGTGGGTCCAAATGTAATAAACTGGGTAAGAAATTGGTTGGGGATTGGCCGCAGACAGTGGTGATAAACAGAGTTCAGTCCGAGGAAGGGAGGGGAACCAGGGTGGTGCCTCAAGGACCAGTGCTAGAATTGGTCATGCTTAATGTCCTTGTATGTGACATTGTGTGGACGGGTTGTGGGATAACAGATGGACCAGACACTGAACTTCAAGTTCAACACACAATCTCTGTGCGATGTTTATTCAAAAGGCACAAGATAACCTTAAGCAACGGCATATCCATTCTTCAGTACATCGGTTTGCAGCAACAGACTATGTTTGTCTTTTCTCTGCATTGAGCCAGCACTTACTGACTCACTGATCTCTGATCCAACTTAGCAGTTGAGATTCAGCCTCTACTCCTATGCTGGCCTTGTTTGCTTGGGCGGTGGGAGTTCAAATTAAAAAAAAGCTAAAGACAAAGAACATCAGTGCAGAAGCACTGAAACATGGGTTACCCTAAAGGGCATTGACAATAAGCCAAGTTTCAAAGAAACACAACATCACACATACTTCCATAATGCAAAGCAGCATGGGATATATGTAAATCATCATGACATTTCAGACTTGTTCAACTTACGGCAATTTACATGCATTTTAAATAGCACAACTAACTTAATTTCTATAATATACAATCACCTAGTACTTTTTACCTTTACCAAAAACACCTAGTGCAATGGTATTTTCAACAGTTACAGGTTTTATACACATAAGGTATATACATTAAAGTATTTTATGACATAGTGCCATTGCATACTAAATCCAACAACAAGGAAAACAGCCTGTGTTATATCAGCTCAGAGGTCACAACAATAACCTCTCTGTATGAGGACCTGAGAGGGAAAAGGAAAATTAAAGAGGACATTATAGCATACTCAAGAAAGGGAAGAGGATGCCCATAGCTGGCCAATCTTAGGGACTAGAAATTGTAAAGAACTGATTAGGCTAAGAAATAGAAGAACTGTTGCAACAGATTTAAGAAAAGGTCAGTTCTCAAGAGTGGCAGGAGCTCCCTGTTACACATTGCAGAGGAGTTAGAAGGGAAGTCTATCTTGCTGCAGATGACACTAAAATATGCAATCGGGTACACACTCTGGTGGAGAAGTGGAATAGCTGAACAGTGATCTGAGAAATCTCAAGGAGTGGTCAAGGGTGTGGCAGCTGGGTTTCAATGTGAAAAGGTACAAAATAATACACTTAGGGCACAGAAACCCAGGGATGAAGCACAACATGGGTGGTGTGGTACTTGGGGTAATCATATCTGATGACTTAAAGGTGGCCAATCAGTGTGACAAGACAGTTGGGAAGGCTTGTGGAAAGCTGAGCTGCATAAAGAGGGGTGTCAGCATCAGAAAGAGGAAGGTGGTGTTGCCTCTGTGTAGCTCGCTGGTAAGACCCCACCTAGAGGACTATGTTCAGTTCTGGAGACCACATCTCTGGAAAAATATAGACAGAGTGGAAATGGTTCTGAAGAGTGCAACTAAAATGGTGCAGGATCTGTGTCACAAGAGGAAGAGAGACTAAAGGGCCTAAATATGTACACCCTGGAAAAGAGGCGGGAAGTGGGGATATGATAGAGAACTTTGAATAAATCACAGGGTAAATAAGGTACTGGAGGGAAGTATTTTTCAGAAAAAAAGGTGCTCAAGAACAAGGTGTCAAGATAATAAGTTGGAGGGGGGTAGATTCAGGAGGAGATGTGAGGAAATATTTCTTCACAGAAAGAGTGGTAGATTCCTGGAACAGCCTTACAGTAGAGGTGGTGGGGGCAAAACAGTGGTGGGGTTCAAGAATGTGTGGGATAGGCATAAGGGAATCTAAAGGGAAAGAGGGGTGGGAGAATGGGCTTGAGATCAAGTAGGATTTGCAGTGATACTGAAAGGAGTGAAAAATGGGCAGAGTACATGGACCAAATGGTGCTTATCTGTCAACAAATTCTGTGCTTCTATGTTTCTAGGGTTATATGTTGTAGGAAAACAGGTTATGTGATAATATTCCATTAGCCAAGTCATTTTACCAACCACAGACACCACAGAATGGAACAGAAGAGAGGGTCAGTGGACAGCCAGGAGCCTCACTTGGGTTAGATTACGTGGCCAAGTGGTACTCATCTGCCCTCAAATTCTATGGTTATTTCTAGTGTACTCTGGCTAATTGAATGTTATTGGTATTACATGACTAGGTATTCTGAACCCAGGGTATTTAAAGTTCCATGGTAGTTCAAGTAAAACATGTATTTCCCCTTTTTGTTCTGGACTGAATGGCTAAACTAACGTGGGCATGTCTGAAATATGGATAACCTACTGCAGGCATGCCTGACATGGATAATCTACTGTGGCTGTGTTTAACATGTGGATAATCTATTGTGGGTATGTCAAAAATGGTACTGTAGTTGTTTGTGTTTTTTTTATAACAGTCTTCCTGTGTTCTGATTGGCTTATAATAGATACCTCTTGTATAATGGGCAATAGTTCTTGAAGTGACTAGTGAGGCCTGGTTTGAGGAGAAGCAGTGCATTAACTTCTGGTGACACCACCCTTCAGAATAGCAGCATAACTGTGGAGATCCTCTTCCAACTTCCCTGAATCAAGTATGATCTTCCTTTTATCTACCAACTGACAAAATCTAACTAAAATCCATTAGATTTGCATGGTAGTTAAGGCTAAATTCAAAGGCCCCCACATTTAAACAGTTAGTGCTACACTATGTTATCATCATTTTGTCTGAGACTAGCATGATCCGACAGGGCAGAGGCCATATTCAAATGCCCCACCCCCGGGAAAGAAACTGACATGATAGTGCAATTGCATGGAATATAGCACTACTTTTATCTACTTTCATAGAAACTGGGGATTAGCTCTTTCTACAGAGCCCCCGCAAAGGAACAAAAGCAAAACTCGATAGTGCTTTGCTCCACCTTCCTGCTCAGTCTGGTCTCCTTCTAGCACTTATTAACCAAGTACCCAGCCTGTTAAGTCTAACAACCATTAAGGTTTCTCCATTTCCAGCCTTAACCTCCAACTGCCTGTTTCTTGGCTACATAGAAACATAGAAGTTGATGGCAGATAAGGACCGCAAGGCCCATCCAATCTGCCCATTTCTTTTTCTACCTTGTAAATGTACCATCAGCCTTTGCTCTGTCAATGGCCTATCTATTCATATTCATCTGTATTGCTCCCTTATGCCTATCTCATGCCTGTTTTAAGCCCTGCACTGTATTCATAGCCACTACTTCCTGAGGTAGGATGTTCCATGCATCCACCACCCTTTCTGTGAAAAAGAACATCCTCACATTACCCCTTAATCGGCCTCCCTCTAATCTCATGCTGTGTCCTCTTGTCCTGCTATTTTTCTTATATTGAAACATGTTAGACTCTTTCACCTTGTTAATGTCCTTAAGGTGTTTGAATGTTTCGATCATATCACCTCTCTCTCCTTTGCTCTAGGGTATACATATTGAGCTCTGTTATTCTGTTCTCATATGTTTTCTGATGCAGTCCTTGCACTATTTTGGTTGCCCTTCTCTGGACTGCCTCAATCTGGTTAATGTCCTTGTGAAGGTGTGGCCTCCAGTACTGCACACAGTACTCCAGATGGGGCCTAACTGGTGTCTTGTAAAGTGTGATTATTACCTCCCTCTTCCGACTTGTGATACCCCTACTAATACACTCCAACATCCCCCCAGCCTTACCTACTACTTTAGTGGTCTGCTTGGATGATTTCAGGTCATCAGTGATGATGATGCCCAAGTCTCTTTCTTCCCTTCTGACTGTCAGCAACTCCACTCCCAGTCTATAGGTGGCTTCAGGGTTTCTCTTCCCTATGTGCATGATCTTGCACTTCTTTGCATTATACCCCAGTTGCCACTCTTCCAACCATTTTGCAAGTTTATCCAGATCTCTTCTCATTCTGCCCACCCCATCCAGAACAGCTACTCTGTTGCAGATCTTGGTGTCATCTGCAAACAGACAAACCTTACCCTCCAGTCCATCTGCAATGTCACTGATGAAGATATTGAAGAAGACTGGCCCCAGGACTGATCCCTGAGTTACCCTACTTGTGACTTGCATCTCTTCTGACTGTATACTGTTTACCACTACTCTCTGTTTTCTGCTTGTCAACCAGTTTGCCACCCAGTTGACCAACTTCTGATCCACCTTGAGCCTACCCAGCTTATCAATCAATCTTCTATGTGGAACAGTATCAAAATATTTGCTGAAGCCAAGGCAGGTCACATCAACTGCTCCCCCTTGGTCCACCCCTCTGGTTAGCCAGTCAAAGAAATCTATGAGATTAGTTTGACAGGACCTTCCTTTTGCAAACCCATGCTGTCTTGGATCCTGTGCTCCTATGGATTCCAGGTGTTGCACTATCCTTTCCTCAAGGAGTGCCTCCATAATCTTGCCCACTACTGAGGTAAGACTGACTGGTCTGTAGTTCCCTCCCTCCTCTCTGCTTCCACTCTTGTGGAGTGGGATCACATGAGCTCTTCTCCAGTCTTCTGGGACCTCTCCTGTGCTCAGAGACTCACTAAACAGTTCTGATAATGGCTCTTCTAGTTCAACCCTTAGCTCCTTTAGTTCCCTGGGATGTATGCCATCAGGTCCCATTGCTTTTTCATCCTGAGCTTATCAAGCTCTTGTAGGACTCTTTCTTTTGTGAAGGGACTAGTGCACACCTCCCTCCCCCTGTGTCCATGATGCTGAGCTGTGGGCCCTGCCCTACCTTATTTTCAGTAAATACTGAGCAGAAGTATCTATTTAGGATGGATGCTTTTACATGGTCCTCCTTCTCACATGCCCCCTTTTCTCCTTTGATCTTAGCAATACCCCCTCTGGGCTTTCTCCTTTCACTAATGTATCAATGGGAAGTCTTGTCACCTTCTTTTACTGTTTGTGTTTGTGTTTCCTCAGTTTGGGCCTTTGTCTGCCTTACTGCCTTCCCTGCTTCCCTTAGGGAAGTTTGGTATGCCTCTCTATCTTCATCCTGCTGCGTTCCCTTATATTTCCTGAAGGCCAGACTTTTGGCTCTGACCTTTTCTGCTACTGTTTTTGAGAATCAAAGTGGTTTCCTTCTTCTTTTGTGCTTCCTTTTCTCTCTAACACAATGGGATGTTGCTTCAAGTATTGCATCCTTAATGCTTGCCCAATTTGCCTGTACCCCTCACCTGTATTTCTTTTTTCCAGGGCTAGCTTAACTCTGTTGGCCATCTTATCAAAATCAACTCCTCTGAAGTCCCATATCTTTGCCTTGGAATGGGATGACTTAGTTCTAGTGGCCACGTTGAACCATACCATGTGAGGGTCACTGGCCCCCAGGTGACCTTCTACCTGGAGATCTGTGATCCTTTCCCTGTTAGTCAGCACTAGATCTTATAGCCCTGTCTTTTGTGGGTTGTTGTACAAGTTGTTTGAGGCCCTCCTCCTCCTGCAGGGAATCCACCATGTGTCTGGTTCTGGCAGATGTTCCTGCTGGTGTTGTGTAACAATATGATCACTGTAGTGTCATCACAACAAGTCCAAACTGTCCAAGTGTCACTATTTGTCTAAGCTGAATATGAATTAAACTGTTTGTTTAGACAATTATAACAGTGTGTTTAGTATCAAGGCATGGAATTCATAGCTGTATACTGTAATAACTGTATACTGTTAGCAAGTTAATGAGGATGGGTACAACACACTAGGCCTAACAGATCCTTATAATGAATTCACTAACAACTAGTGATACATGACCATGCAAATAGCCCATGGGGCAAGATCCACAAGTGTGAAGTATACTAACATAAGGTTTGTCATAAGACATATTTCAAAGTTGCTAACAACTTCTGTTTTTGCTAAATGTCAGCTTCAGCCTTTTCTAAAGGTCATTTTACTATAATAGAACTGCAAGGATAGCAATATGTATCTTATATTTGTTTTTCTGTATAAAGAGTATGTATATCAGAAACAGTTATATGTTACTAGGCAGAAAGGATAAGAGGAAGTAAGATTTTGTGTCTTTAAACTGTCAGCAGTTTAAAAACAAAATGCTGACATATGTCAAACTATGTTAACTTATAACAAATGGACTAAAAATCATTTGAGTAAGAAAAATAACATGTATTCAATGTCTAGTCATTGTATGGGAACAGCACCTCAATGGCCATACTTTACCAATATCAATCTTTAGGCTTTACAGCATGTTGCTGCTGGTGGTTACAGTAAACCCACTAAGGTTTGTGCTTGTTTAAATAAACTATATCAAAAAAAGTTAGTCGATAGTATGTATGTCTTAGGGAGCTATGAAAACATACAGATTATGTGACCTTAAATTCTCCAACACAGTAAGGTCAACCTGTACCAGATGGGTCATGGGAAACTATGGCATCATCTGGGTCAGAAGACTTTGTAGGGTAAATGTCATACCAGATGAGTCATGAGGAGCCATGGCAGCATCTGAGTTGGAAGACCTTGTAAAGTAAACCTTCACATGTAAAATTTATATGCGCAGTCAGGGAGAGCAGGCATAAACAAAACCTAATAGTGAGTTACTTGTGATTACCTAGTATTACAAATAAATAATATTTTATTTAAGGAGGCACTTGGGTGCTAGATCCATTTCAATCATAGGACTTCAAAGAAATGTCCCTGTGTTCATTGTAATAGTTTGATAGTGTCTCGGTATGAGTGATGCTATAAATAATGCTGCTAATAAGACAATGCTGCCATCTTCAGGCATAATACAAAATTGACCTTTTTTATCAAGCAAGCACAACTTTCCTCAGTAACAGTATGATCATAATACAAATAACCAATCAGAAATAAACATGATATTTTGGACTAACCAGTTTTTGCAAAGGTTATAAAAAAGATTACTGATACAGATAGTAGCAAGTTAAAAAACTACAAGATAGGTTGCAAAAACACAATGCCGACACAAAATAAGGAACTTACATTGTATGTAACGTGACAAGGCACAACCTTGCCACAGGATTCAGGATCGGCTTTGCAGTGGTTAAGGAGTCTCAGGAAGACCAGTTTGTTAACATCAAACCAACTAGGTATATTTTTATTTTCTTAATATGGTTGGTGACACAGAACTTTGGGCTTCTACCCTTTTCCTTTTTAAGCCCCACAGGAGAAAATGAAACAAAAGAGAAATAAAGAGGCCTAGCTCCGGTGGGAGTGCTGACTAAACAATCCCTGACCCTAACTAGAAACACCCCATTTCCAGAAGGCTAGACCTTCTGGAAGAAAACAAATAGTAAAATGGAAAACTCACAATGGAAATAACTTTTTTCTTCTTGGCCTAATTCAGGAGACCTATCTCCTGAGGGTTACTTAAGGGACTCCTGTTCTAGAACACATCCAAGCAGCTTGTCAGCCCTCTACCCCTGTAGCAACTGCCTGCTGGCTTTTCCTTCCTGTTTTTAAAGCTCTCCTGTCTGTGCAGCTGCAGCTAATCAGCCAAATCAGCTGCAGCTGCACCCTGACTATCTTACTCGGGGAAATTCCCTCTCCTCCAGTACCTGAGTATACCACATATCCCCCTCCCCAGCTCAACAATATAGGGTTGGGTGGCCTGTGCCAAGAGGTAGGGTCTTCAGGAAAGTCAGTCCGCATTTCCATTCAGTGTCCCTGCTCTGTGGTAGACCATGAAGTAGGGTTGTAGTGCAAGGAACCATCTTGTCACTCTGGCATTTTGTTCCCTGTTTGTTTGCATCCACTTGAGTGGAGCATGGTCCATCACCAGAGTGAACTTGCGACCTAGTAAGTAATATCTGAGGGTTTCCATCACCCACCTCACTGTAAGGCACTCCTTTTCCTCTATGGCGTACTGCTGTTCCTGAGGTAACTACTTCCTTCTTAGGTACAGGATGGGGTGCTCTTCACCTGCTACCACCTGGGAGAGTATTGCCCCCAATCCAACATACAAGGCATCTGTTTGCAGAATGAATTCTTTATCGAACTCTGGGGAGACCAGTACCGGATCAGAACAGAGGGCTGTCTTGAGGTCAGTGAATGCCTCATCCACTGCTTCCAACCACCTCACGATGTCAGGTGCTCTCGCCCTGGTTAACTTTGTTAATGGAGTGGCCTGAGTGACAAAGTGAGGGATGAACCTCTGGTAGTAACCGACTAACCCTAGGAAAGCCCTCACTTACTTCTTCTTGTTTGGCTGGGACTAGTTTTGAATTGCTTCTACCTTCTTCACCTGGGGTTTCACCAATCCCCATCCAACCTCAAAGCCCAAGTATTTTGCCTCTGATAAGCCGATCTTACATTTGGCAGGGTTCACTGTCAACCCAGCTTCTCGTAATGTATCTAGTATGGCCTTGACCTTCCGAAACTGAGTTTCCCAGTCTGTACTATGGATGACCACATCATTGATATAGGTGGTAGCATAGTGAGAGTGTGGGTGCAGCAGTCGGTCCATCATGCGCTGAAAGGTTGTAGGTGCTCCATGCAGACCAAATGGAAGGACTCTGTAGTGGTATAAGCCCCCCAAGGCAATGAAGGTGGTCTTCTCCTGGGCTGCCCTTGTGAGTGGGATCAGCCAGTATCCCTTCCTAAGGTCCAAGGTGGAGAGGTATCTGGCCTTCGCCAACTGATCGATCAGTTCATTGACCCTAGGTAGTGGGTATGCATCAAACTGCAATACCTCATTTAGTTTCCTGAAATCTTTACAGAACCTCCAAGTATTATGTGGTTTTGGCACGAGGACGATGGGGCTTGACCATTCACTATGGGACTCTTCTATGATGTCGAGCTTCAACATCCTCTCGACTTTGGCTCGGATTTCTTTCCTCTTGGCCTCTGGGATATGGTAGGGTCTTTCCCTTATCCTTACGCCCAGAGCTGTCACAATGTCATGGTAGGCTGTGACCGTCTGACCTGGTCATTCAGAGAACGCATTCCCATTTCGCTGAACCATTTCTAGTGCTTCTTTATACTGTGTAGGATACTGCTCAGGTGAGATATGGATTTGCCCCTCTGTTTTACCTTCTGCCAGGGTTATAGCCAATGAGAGAAACAGCAGGCCTCCCAGTCTTGCCATGCCTTCAGGAGATTAATTTGGTAAATTTGGAAATTCTTCCTGTGATCGGGTTGGCTTACTTTATAGTTCACATCACCAACAGCTTCCATGACCTCATATGGACCCTGCCACCTGGCAAGCAGTTTGCTTTCTAATGTGGGAACCAGGACCATCACCCAATCCCCTGGCTGAGACTCCTGGATCCTCACTTGATGGCCATAATAAGTCCGTTGGGTCTCTTGGGCCTTTTCTAAGTGTTACCGGACGATAGGAGTGACCCGGGCCAACCTTTCCTGCATTTGGGAGATATACCCAATCACACTGGCTCCTTGTGGTGGTTGCTCTTCCCAGTCCTCCTTTAGTATATCGAGGATACTCCTGGGCCAGCGGGCATATAACAACTCGAAGGGGGAGAATCCTGTGGATGCCTGTGGGACCTCTTGAATAGTGAGCATTAAGTAGGGAAGGAGTAAGTCCCAGTCCTTTCCGTCTCAGCTCATGACTTTCTGCAACATCCCCTTCAAAGTCTGATTAAATTGTTCGACCAGACCATCTGTCTGGGGTGGTACACTGAGGTCCTTGGGGCTCAGATCTTGAGGAGTCTGCAAAGCTCCTTCATTAAACATGAGACAAAGGGAGTACCCTGGTCTGTCAGTATCTCCTTTGGGAATCCGACCCTCATGAAGACTTGAATGAACTCTCAGGCAATCGACTTTGAGGCCATGTTATGGAGCAAGATCGCTTCCGGATATCTTGAAGCATTGTCTACAATGACCAAGATGTGTTGGTGGCCCTGGGCTGACCTGTCTATTGGGCCTACCAGGTCCCTTGCAATCCTCATGAAGGGTTCATCGATGATTAGCAAGGGCACCAATGGGGCTCTTAACCTCGACCGCGGGGATGCCAACTGGCATTCTGGGCATGAAGCACAGTACCTCCTTACCTTAGCATAAATTCCAGGCCAGTAGAATCTTCGGAGTATGCGGCGCAGTGTTTTTTCAACCCCAAGGTGTCCTCCAAGAAGGTGAGCATGTGCCAAATCCAGTACCGCCTTCCTGTGCTGGTGGGGACCAGCAACTGTTCCACATCATTTTCTTCATCAGGTATCACTACTGGAGGTCATTATTTAATGTGAAATATGGTCCAGGTCCCTTAGCTTTGCCTTCTACCAGCACCCTGTTAATCTCCACAACCTTTGACTGGATATTCTAAAAGAGAGGCTCATCTATTTGGTCCCGACCAAAGTTCCTGGAGGCTATCCCAAGGGTACTCAATTCAGGGGGATTTGACTCTGTCTCTGCTTCAGTGTCCTCCTCTTCCTCCCTACAACTCTCCCCTCAGGCACCAGACCGCTAACCTTGTTGTCCCTCTGGGAGCGGGGTTCTACCTCCCACCAGCATGGACCTGCCATTGGCAGCAATATCTTGGTCCCTAACTTTTTACAATCCCTGTGTTCCTTTCATGATTTCAGGGACTTTCCTGCCTCCCCATAATACTCAGGGTCCCAATGCCTGTAAGGGAAATAATCAGATATCTCTTCCAACCCCTCAGGGTTTCCTAGCACCATAGCCTCAGTTACTGGAGACCTGGCCTCCTGGGTTCCCCCCTCATGGAGTAATGTCTCAAACCCTGAGAAATCTTGACCCACCAGGACAGGATGCATCAATCGAGGGAGGACCCCCACAATGACCTGCCTCTCCTCCCCCTGTGCTTCCACGGTAACTAGCACCATGGGGTAATAAAACACTGTGCCATGGACACAGGTGATCCCGGTATGTTTCTGGAAATTAATTTGAGAGGGTTGCACCAAACTGTGAACTATAAGGGTGACCTCACTCCCCGAGTTGACAAGGGCCATAACGGCCTGTCTGTTTACCTTAGCCACCCAGGTAAATTGGTGTGAAGTGGCAACCACCCCTACCACATTAATCAAATGGCAATCACTCTGTGTCGACCCCCCCCACTTGCACTGCATTGATTTGACCTCATTTGGGCAGTTGGCAATTACATGTCCCCACTCCCTGCACCCATAACAGTGGTAGCATTCTCGGGGTGACCCTGGACTCTTTGGGCTTCTAGGAGAGGTCAGATACCCCTCTATTTTTGAGCCCAAAAGTCCCTTTGTGGCCTCAGACTGCTCTTCGATAGTCCTTCTCCTGGGCTTTGTCCAGTCCGACCTCTCGGGGGGTTGGTATCTCTGGTTTGTAGTCAGCCCCAAGTCCCAGGGGTAGCCGACCTCAACATCCGGGAAAGTTCTTTCATGGCATAATCCCGCTCCACCAAGGTGACCAGTTCATCACAGAAAGTGGGGTCAGCCTGTCCAACCCACTGCCATAGGCTGGGCAGTAGTCCTCTTAAGAACTGGTCCATTACCAGAAGCTCCACAATTTTGGCAGCACTATGGAGCTTGGGTCACAACTACTTCTTGGCCAAGTGGAGGAGGTCATACATCTGCGACCGTGGCTTCTCCGACTCCTGGAATCTCCAGCTGTGGTACCTCTGGGCTCAAAGGGCTGGAGTCATGCCAGCACGGGCCAAGATCTCTTCCTTCAGCCTTGGATAGTCAGTGGCAACTCCCTCATCCAGATCATAGCACGCCTTCTGGGCCTCGCCACTCAAAAGTGGAGCTAAAATGCCAACCCACTGTTCCTGAGGCCATGATTCATGAGTAGCCATCCTTTCAAAAGTGAGCAAATATGCTTCAATGTCATCAGCCATTGTCATTTTCTGCAGACAGTGGGAAGCCCGTATAGTCTGGTAACCCTCTGGGGTAGGCCCTCCCAGGCGACCTTCTCCTGGTGTGATCTCAATGAGATGCTTTTCCATTTCCTGGAGAACACCATGGTCCTGGGCTGTCTGTGTGAGCAGCAACTGGTTCATCTCTTGTTGAGCTTCCAGCTTCCTGCTGGGCTGCCATAGCCTGGATCAAGGCTTTCACCACGTTCACCATGCCTGGTCTCCTTTACTCCGGGGTGGTTCAAATTCCAGACAAATTCTACACCAACCTGATCCCACTTCTAACACCACATGTGGCAAGATGAAACCTTGCCATGGGATTCAGGATCAGCTTTGCGGTGGTTAAGGAGTCTCAGGAAGACCAGTTTGTTAACATCAAACCAACCAGGTATATATTTTATTTTCTTAATATGGTTGGTGACACAGAACTTTGGGCTTCTTCCCTTTTCCTTTTTAAACCCCACCTGGGAAAATGAAACAAAATAGAAATAAAGAGGCCTAGCTCTGGGTGGGAGTGCTGACTAAACAATCCCCAACCCTAACTAGAAACCCCCTTCTTCCAGAAGGCTAGACCTTCTGGAAGAACACAAACAGTAAAATGGAAAACTCACAATGGAAATAACTTTTTTTTTCTTGGCCTAATTCAGGAGACCAATCTCCTGAGGGTTGCTTAAGAGACTCCTGTTCTGGAATACATCCAAGCAGCTTGTCAGCCCTCTACCCCTGCAGCAAGTGCCTGCTGGCTTTTCCTTCCTGTTTTTAAAGCTCTCCTGTCTGTGCAGCTGCAGCTAATCAGCCAAATCAGCTGCAGCTGTACCCTGACTATCTTACTCAGGGAAACCCACTCTCATCCAGTACCTGAGTTTACCACAGTAAGAAATAGCAAGCAAACCTATGTATTAGTTAGCCTAGCCAGTAACTAGTGATGAAATATGATGTGTAATATTATGATTGAATGTCTAAACAAAAATTGCTTTTTTATAGTGTTTCTGACTTGCAACCATGCTATATAAGCAGATGCTCTGCGTAGCATCAAAGAGAGAGAGTCATTCCATTTAACATAACCAGGCGGCGGGACGCTGTTAAAATAAATCAAGTTTTTTCTCTCCGAGGCTAAGTCCTTTATAACTATTTGTAAGTATAACCAAGTCTTCACATAGCAGTGGGTCTATGCCCGCTTTCCCCCTCACTACAGTTGGTGACATGACTCGGATAACATTAAAGCAGGTATATTTAAACACATTTTTAAACCAAACTAATAAAGGACCAGATCCAACTAATCAAGAAGAGACACAGCCTCTACTAGACATGCAGCCGAATAAGAAAGTTGCCTAAGCCTACACTGCCTCCGGCCGCTTAACACGACCCAGGAAAGACTGATCACCTTGACTGCTAAAGTGTTACAGATCAGGTAACGTATGTTTTGTTTAAACTATAAGGAATCTTAAAGGAAGGAGCAACAGCTCTTAGACTTTTTCAAAGGAACAAGAGGTATAAAATAGGCCTAGATATGGTTGTATTATTAGAAAAAGCTATATAACATAAGTTGTTACTAGGGACACTGTAGGAACTTGCAAGGCAGGACCCTAGGAGAATCATAAGATTGTCTGAGTGAACCTCACCACTAGTGCATGAGGGGATGTGTAGTAGCCAGAACAAGCAGACAAAGGTAAGTCCCAAAATAGAGAATCTTGCTCTTAAAGCTAAGATGTGGCAGATAGTGCCAATTGTGTGACAGAAGTCATTGAAAATTAAATGCATAACTACATAGAGAAATACTGTAAACTAGAAGCCTATGAAGGGGCATCCCTAGAAACATCAGCAAGGAAACATTTTAACAAGGCATTCTTGGATACAAATACCAAGACCAAAAATAAAAAGGAGATTTTAGGAAATGCTGTACAAGGGTTGTGTCAGCTAAATCAATAATTATTTCATAGGTTAGTGTTAAGTTATAAACAGTTTAGACAACAAACAGATAAACAAGAAGCAAAAATAGATAACATAAACCACAGATTGACCAGCTGCAAAATCACTTAGAGTTTAAAAGACATCAGTATAAGTTCAAGACACAAGACATAGAGCAACAAAAGCTAAGTTTTCAAATGAAGGCAACATGTCTAGAGACAGACATATATTTTGAGAAATTAAGATTGCAACATCAGAGTCAGGAATCAGCAGCAAAAATAAACAGACTGAGATATGATATACAACAGCGGAAACAAGACGTAGGAAAAATTAGGCAGTTGGTTCAGGAGTGTCACAGTCGACTCCAAGAAAGCTGGGCTGATAGGGTACTCTTAAGCCAGGGAGGAAGTCAAGGGGGACCAAAAAAAAAATCAAGGAATACCCAAAAAGAAAGAAACTGGACTAACCTCAAGCAAGAGACATCAACCAGTTGACAGGAGATGGGCAGCCCCAATCACTGTAATGCAAGGTGCCACGAGGGGGCACCATCCCTGTCACAAGTAGCCAGATACCAGTTTGAGGAACAGCAACTGTTACTAGATACTAACATCAGGTTGTTAGTACAAAAAATAAGGCAAGCCAAAGCTATAGGTTCATAGGTTATTTCAGAGCATAGAAGACATATGTCCATATAGCTCACCGATTATTAACAATACCCATGAATACCTTTACTAAATAAGTAAGTGTCCAACCTATTCTTAAAGATATTCATGGTAGGGGTGGATACTACTTCACTTGGTAGTGTATTCCAAATACCTGTTATTCTTATGCTAAACCAGTTTCCCCTTTTTTTGGTATTATATTTATCTTTGAACAGTTGAAAAGAATGTGTCCTGGTATCGTAACTTTGTTTCTTGATATTGATATCCAGTTGTTCCCATAATTTTTCATCACTGAGCACCCTGTATGTTTGACACATGTCCCCGCGTAGTCTACAGTATTCCAATGAAAACAAACCAAGTTTTTCTAATCTTTGATCATATTCCAAACCTCGAACCTCCTTCATGCCTTTTGTTGCCCTTCTCTGCACCCTCTCGAGTGCAGCAACATCCTTCCTATAACCTGGTGCCCAAAACTGGGCACAATACTCCAGATGGGGGCGCACCAATGACGTGTACAGTGGCAGCAGCACTGCACTTTCATGACTTGTAATATGTCTACATATACATCGTTGAATACCACTTGCCTTCCTTATCGTATGGATGTATTGCTGCCCAAATTTTAATTTATTGTCTACCACCACTCCCAGATCCCTTTCATCCTGTACAATTCTTAATTCCTTGTTGGCTAGTTTATATTTAAAACACATATTATTTCTGCCAAAATGCATAACCACACACTTACAGTATCTATATTGAATGTTGAGCCCTTGTTATTCACCCATTCCTCTAATTCAAAAAGTGCTGACTGTAATTTAGTGGCTTCATTTATGTTGTTGACTGGGAATCCCAGCCATGTGCCGTCCGCAAATTTTGATAGCCATACTTCATTACTTACTCTCATATTAGATATGTATATATTAAAAAGGCATGGTCCCAACACCGAACCCTGCGGCACTCTGCTCGATACCTCAGACCATTCAGAGCATGCCCCCCTCACACAAACACTCTGCCTTCTATTACCCAACCATGATTCCACCCAAGTAGAGAGTTTTTCATGTACACCTATTTCTCTAAGAGCTCTGATCAGTTCTACATGTGGCACCTTGTCAAATGCCTTTGCAAAGTCAAGGTAAACAACATCCACTGAACTGCCCAAATCCACGGCCCTGCTGACCCTACCATAAAACTCTAAAAGGTTTGTCTGGCATGATCTGCCCCTGGTAAATCCATGTTGTGGCTTGTCTGAAATACCATTTGTACTTAAATAATCAAGGATATATTCCTTGATGAGGGATTCCAAAATTTTCCCCAAGACCGAAGTCAGGCTGATTGGGCAGTAATTCTCAACTTGTTGTTGAGATCCCTTTTTAAAAATAGGTATGACAAGGGCCTGTCTCCAATCATCGGGCACAATGGATGTATCCAGGGATTTTTGGAAGATATGGGTTACAGGCGATACTAATTCTTGTGCCAGTTCCCTGATTACTCTTGGGTGTATCCCATCTGGACCTTGTGCTTTGTTAGGGTTTATCTCCTTAATTCATTTTAATGCATCAGTAGTATTTAGTGTGAAGGTGGAAGCCTGAGTCAAATTTTGTTGTTTCGTTTGTATAGGCAATCCTTTATTAAAGACCGATGAAAAATAAAGATTACACTTTTCAGCCATTTTCTGATTATCTGAAGTTACACGTCCGTCTGGGTCCTTCAGTGATGAAATACCACTGTTAGTACCTTTTTTGGATCTAATGTACGAGTAAAAGGATTTATAATTGTTTTGAACCTTATTTGCTAATTTGTGTTCATATGTTTTTTTTTTTTGCAAGGTTTATTGCTGATTTAGTTCTTTTTAAATACTTTTTGTGTATCTCCCAACATGCCTTATTTTTACTTGTTTTAGCCCTTAGATATGCTTTATTTTTATGCTTTATCAATTTCCTAACTGAGGGGGTCATCCATAAGGGAAGAGCTCTTTTAAATCCATTATATTTCCTTTTTGATGGTACATACTTATGGACCAATGCATTGATCATAGTACTCAGCTTGTTCCACATTTCTGATGCTGATATATTAGCAAATTCTTCTTGCCAATTTCAGGCTGCCATCTCTTTTCTCACTAACCCAAAATGTGCTTTATTATAAATTTGGATTATTGTGCTACCTGTGCAATTACCCAAATCTCCCAGATACTCAAAACTAACCATAGCGTGATCACTGGAGCCCAATGGAGGTAATGTTTTACAGTTATGAATATTATTGGTTAAATTACTTAACACCAAGTCCAATATGTTATGCCCCCTGGTGCTATCAGTTACATCTTGTTCTAGTCCAGCTAGTGTAAAAATCTCTAGGTAGCTAGTTTCCACAAGTGATGAGGCTTCTAATGTATCCCATTTGATTCCTGGTAAGTTAAAATCTCCCATTAATATAACATTTTTTGTTTCGGTCAACTGCTTAATGAAATTTAACAAAATAACATCATCTGGGTTAACAGTGGATGGTGGTCTGTACACTAACCCTAAACTGATAGTAGAATCATTGGGTGGTGTGATCTTGATCCATAGTATTTCTAAATTACCCCATCTGTCAGTTTCTATGTTAGCAGATGTGATACTGTCCGAAACATATACAGCTACCCAACCCCCTCTGGATGATTTTCTATCCTTGAAATACAATGTATATCCACTTATTTCCCTACCTCAGGTATCATTTCCATTCCACCAGGTCTCAGTAATGGCACATATGTGTATTTGGGAGGTTTGTAATATTAATTTTAATTCATCCATTTTGTTAGTTAGACTTCTAGCATTGACCAACAGAATTTTCCAGCGTGTTTGTGTATCCTTTTCTGGGCTATTGGGCTCAGATTTGAGGGACCCCCTCCCCCTTCAGTAGGTAGTTTAAATGGAGATTTACAATGTTTCTCATTCTTTGGGCCAACACCCTTTTACCATGTCCATTCAAATGCAATCCATCCTGTGCAAATAGGTTGAAGTCCATAAAGGCTTGCCTATGATCAATAAAGGCACGTCCTTCCCTATAGCACCACCTCTTCAACCATCCATTCAATCACTGGATGTCATTATTTAACAACTTCTGGCTCTGGGAACAGGTAATACACCTGAGATTACCAAATCGCATCCTTTGTTACCTAAGTAGGAACCCACATACTCAAAATTACTCTGAATCTCTGACATTCCTAATTTCCTTACAACATTTACTCCTATGTGCAGTATTACTACCGGTGTGATTGTATTTTCCAAGAGGCCTGGTAACATCTGTTTAATGTCCCTGATACCTGCCCTGGTAATACACTGACCGTGGTATAATCATTTTGGTTTTTTCATAATATGCTGTCTGTGTTACGCAACATTGAATCCCCTATATACAACAAATCATGAGGATTCTTTTTTCGTGACCTGGGGTTTGTATTATTATTGCCATCTTCGTTAACTATATTAGTGCAAGTAGTTTGCTGTGTCACGGTATTCGTAACATCAGTAAGCATGATTTTTCCCTCTCCAGCTTCTATTGGTGCAAGAGCTTGATATCTATTTGGAGTGAGTATGTTCAAGGAGCCCTCTATATACCTTCTTCCTTTCCTTTTATTCTTTGATTTTCCTACTAGGCTCCATTCTTCAACAGCTTGTATACCTGGGCATTCTGTTATTGCAACTGTTTCATGTGATCCTGCATCTATAGCTTCATCAGTCAATGAATCAATAAACTGTTCTAGTGTAGTTATTTCAACCTGTAGGAAACAAAAAACTAGAAGGAGAGTTAAAAGCCCAAATAAACACACTAGAGACAAGATTAATGGGTATACAACAAAAGCTGGGGGCACCAGAAGACCGCACACAACCAACAGGAATACAGGACTGGAACCCACAAAGAGACCAAAGAGGGGGTCTGGGGGGACAGGTCCCCCCCAGACAGTGGCTATGACTATGTTAGCCCACCAGTATCAGGGTTCCACCCAGACAATCGTAGAGACAGTTAGGACACAATATAGGAGAATGATGGAGTAAAAGAGGGAAACTTTAATAATATAAGTACAAAACCACAAACCATAATAACCATCCTCTCCATCAAAGAAATGACTACCCTAGGAAAGAAAATATGAGAAATAGGGTATAAAATGGACATAGATGAGCCAGTAAAAAAAATTAAACAGGTTACAAAAAAAAATAAACAAAATGTAATCTGACTAATAAGGACCTCTGTAGAATAGTAGTCCTAAAAATAAATCCCTCCTGGCAGACACTATGCCAGACAATATTGTAGGAGGACATGATAACCCTCAGGATCATAGTTCCTGGGGGGCCCCAAAACAAATGGGGAAAGCCATAAAAAAGAAAGGAGATAAGAACAAATAAGCCCATTGTGGCAACCAAGACCCAGGCAACTGAGCAACCAGTACAAACAGACAAACTGCAACAAGCTGACCAATGGATCCAAAAACAATGTAATATTTTACAGGCAAGAGGAAAACCTCCAAATCCCCAACTTGTCCTACAGGACAAAATTCTGTTTCATTAAGATACAGCCCATCTGAAATGGGTCCCACCAGACACATTGAAAGTAGATATTATCATGGAAAATCACAGAGCCTCTGGACACGGAGGCATCCAGAAAACTCATAAGTTAGTAAGTGGTAAGTACTGGTGGCCCAAAATGAGACAACAAGTCAAAAACACGTTACAATGTTGTCTAATTTGCTTACAACTAGACCCCAAAAGGGGTAAAACAAAACTGCAATGTTTGCCCCTGGCAGACTGGCCATGGGATGCCCTCCAAATTCATTATGTGGGCCCACTGCCAATGGCAAAGGGGGATTACAAATACCTCCTAGTCATTAGGAATATGTTTCTAAAATGGGTAGAAGCTTTTCCTGCTACCAACAACACAGTCTTGACTACAGCAAAAACCTGTATACCCAGGTATGCTCAAGGTGAGGATTCCCCAATATAATTGAATCCGACAGGGGGACCCACTTTGTTAATAAGGTCATAGCTAACCTATGTAAATTTATTGGCATCCAACAAAGGTTTCACCTACCATACCATCCACAATCATCCGGCATGGTAGAAAGGATGAACAGAATGTTAAAAAATGCCTTAAGAAAGTGTGTAATGGACACGGGCAATAGCTGGGTCAAACTCTTACCCGGTATCCTGATGGCCATTAGTGGTACAGTCCAAGCGAGTACTGGACTCTCCCCCTATGAGCTGATGACAAGGAGAAAGATGCGGTTGATACACCCAGCAGATGTGCCACCTCCTAGCACCCCTGTCAGTGATAAAGTTAAACATTAAAAATTCTTAAGTGATGTTCAGACACAATTAAAAAATTACATAAAATATGCGGACCAAATATGGCTGGGTCACATGAAAAAAAATCTCAGATACAGGGAGCCACACCATGGTTGGGCGCCACCAATCAAAGAGGGGGACACTGTTATGGTCCAAAACTGGAAACAAAAACGGACATAAAAAGATGCTAATTGGCTAGGACCATGCACTGTCTTAGAAAAACTGGGAGACACAGCTCTATATGTAAAGAGAACTGGCACAGGAAAGAGGCAAGAACAATAGGTACATGTAGATCAGTGTAAACTAGTCAGTAAAAACTGCAAAGAAAAATTATACTGCACTTGACCTTTCTGTTTCAGAAAAAATGAAAAAAAAAAAACAGGCCTACTGGCCACCTTGATCCTGGTGACCATCCTAGACACAACATACAATACTTTGCCACAGTCACAGATCCGGAAAATAAAGGACAATTCAATGAACTGTTGGAAATCGATAAATACATGTTCCCGGTGAGACCACGGAACCATTCCATGGAATTTGACAAAACTGTAGACACCTTGTGTGCACTCAAGAAACAAGCGGACCTACAGATGGTAAAAACTGGCCAATCTTATATAAAGACATTAAGCCCAGCAGTGATATAGCAACAGGACTTATGTTAAAATATGTGTACACCGTACACCCCAGAGAAATCAAAGGTGGCCAAATACCTCCCATACCTTTCTTGGTGGGACTTTTTCACTAATTTAACATTCAAAGTTTTGGGCATAAATCCCACACTCACTGTAGTAGGAGCAGTTGCTATTAGACTAATACTTTGGCAGTGTTTCCTACTTAAAAGGCTAATCTGGCTAGCTGTAAAGGTGGATGCCCTGCAAACCAGACAATGGGCATTAACAAAAATGACATAAAGAGGAAAAAGTCAAATGTTAATGTAAGTAAATAAGTAAAAGGTTAGGCCTAGTTTTAGTGACACGGGGGGGGGACCCTAACAATGCAGTTTCAGTTACACTTGTTGTCCTGACGCAGGGGGGATTGTAACAATATGGTCACTCTGGTGTCATCACAACATGTCCAAACTCTCCAAGTGCCATTATTTGTTCTAAGCCGAATATAAATGGAACTGTTTGTTTAGGCAATTATAACAGTGTGTTTAGTATCAAGGCATGGAATACATAGATGTATACTGTAATAACTGTATACTGTTGGCAAGTTAATGAGGATGGGTACAACACACTAGGCCTAACAGATCCTTATAGTGAATTCATTAACAACTAGTGATACATGCCCATGGGGTAAGATCCATAAGTGTGAAGTATACAAACTTAAGGTTTGGTCATAAGACATATTTCAAAGTTGCTAACAACTTCTGTTTTTGCTAAATGTCAGCTTCAGCCTTTTCTAAAGGTCATTTTACTATAATAAAACTGCAAGGATAGCAATAGATATCTTGTATTTGTTTTTCTGTATAAAGAGTATGTGGGCCTATCAGAAACGGCTATATGTTACTAGGCAGAAAGGACAAGAGGAAGTCAGAAGTCAGATTTAGTGTCTTTAAACTGTCAGCAGTTTAAAAGGAAAAAGCTGACATATGTCAAACTATGTTAACTTATAACAAATGGACTAAAAATCATTTGTGTAAGAAAAATTACATGTATTCAATGTCTAGTCATTGTATGGGAACAGCACCTCAATGGCCATACTTTACCGATATCAATCTTTAGGCTTTACAGCATGTTGCTGCTGGTGGTTACAGTAAACCCACTAAAGTTTGTGCTCATTTAAGTAAACTATATAAAAAAAGGTTAGTCGACAGTATGTATGTCTCAGGGAGCTGTGACAACACACAGATAATGTAACCTTAAATTGGCCAACACAGTGAGGTTAACCTGTACCAGATGGGTCATGGGAAACTATGGCATCATCTGGGTCAGGAGACTTTGTAGTGTAAATGTAGTACCAGATGAGTCATGGGGAGCCATGGCAGTGTCTGAGTTGGAAGACCTTGTAACGTAAACCTTCACATGTGAAATCTATACACGCAGTCAGGGAGAGCAGGCATAAACAAAACCTAATAGTGAGTTACTTGTGATTACCTAGTATTACAAATAAATAATCTTTTATTTGAGGAGGCACTTGGACGCTAGATCCATTTCAATCATAGGACTTCAAAGAAATGGCCCTGTGTTCATTGTAATAGTTTGACAGTGCCTCGTTATGAGTGATGCTATAAATAATGCTGCTAATAAGACAATGCTGCCATCTTCAGGCATAATATGAAATTGACCTTTTTTATCAAACAAGCACAACTTTCCTTAGTAACAGTATGATCATAATACAAATAACCAATCAGAAATAAACATGATATTTTGGACTAACCAATTATTGTAAAGGTTATAAAAAGAACTGGTGATACAGATAGTCGCAAGTTACAAAACTACAAGATGGGTTGCAAAAACACAACGCAGACACAAAATAAGGAACTTACTTTGTATGTAAGAGATAGCAAGCAAACCTATGTATTAGTTAGCCTAGCCAGTAACTAGTGACAAAATATGATGTGTTATATTATGATTGAATGACTAAACAAAAATTGCTCTTTATGCTATTTCTGACTTATAACTATGCTATAGAAGCAGATGCTCTGCATAGCATTAAAGAGAGAATTGTTCCATCTAATGTACCAGGTGGCAGGGCGCTGTTAAAATAAATAGTTTTTTTTCTCTCCGAGGCTAGTGTCTAAGTCCTTTATAACTATTTATAAGTATAACCAAGTCATCATGTAGCAGTGGGTCTATGCCCACTTTCCCCCTCGCTACATATTGATCAATCTGTATCTAGCATGTTGAAGTCTCCCATTATCAGTACCTCCCCTTTAGTTGGCATGTTTTGTATATCTTCTTACAGTAATGTGTCTGTGCCCTCCCCCTGGTCTGAGGACTTGTAGACAACCACAGTTCATATGGCTGTCCCATTTCCTGTTTCCATGGCGTCCAACAGTTCTTCTGGCTCCTTATGTGTATTTTGAATTTATGTAGCTTTGATATTTTTTTTGACATACATGGCCTTCCATCCCCCCCCCCCTTTTGCACCTCGGTCTCTTCTGAACAGTACATAGCTAGGAACTGAAGTATATCAAGTGTGGTTACTGGTAAACCACATCTCGTTAATTGCTACTATGTCCAGTTTAGCCTCTGTCATTATTGACTGCAGGTCTGGGATCTTGTTTCCCAGACTGTGAGCATTTGTGCACATGATTTTCCATTGATCAGATTTCAGTGTGTTAGTTGTTGGGTGAGGTCTGACATTTCCGCTATGCATCGTATGGGGAACCTGGCATTTTTCCTTACCTGGTGATGCAAATTAACTGCAAACATGCTGAACTCCTGTTTGACCACTAGCTGAAGGGAGAGGGGTGTTCTTCCCAGTCGACGTATGGGGTGCTGCACCCCTTTCCCCATTTGCTAGTTTAAATATTCTACAAAGACATCAAACTTCTGCCCCAGTGCACTGACTCCCTCCTTAGTCAGATGCAGTCCATCAAATTTAAAGAACTTTCACTCCCCAAACTGTTGCTGGTTCCCTACAAATTTGTGTCCTTTTTCCTGGCACCAGCCCTTGACCCACATGTTTAGCTCCCCTATCTCCCCTTCTCTGACCTTCCGTCCATCTGCCCCCCTCTCCCAGACTGGCAGGATCTCAGAGAAGGAGATGCTGGATGAAATGAATGATAGTGTGTCACCCAGATTAGTCAAGTGTTCCTTGGTCTCCACAACTGACCAGCTGGCGAGATCATTAGTCCCTATGTGTACCAGGATGTCAGTGTTTTCTCCTGCTTCCTGAACAATTTTAGCAATGTGGTCGGTGTCTCTCCATGCTGATGTACCTGGGAAACATCTGACCATTACCCCTGGCTGGAGATAGGTATCAACTCCCCGAATCATGGAGTCTCCTATGATCAGAAGTTTTTTCAATTTCCTTTTTGCTTTTCTTGTTTTGGCTCTTGTTTTAGGCAAGTTTTGTTGTGCTACTGTAGCTCCTGTGCTGCAGTGTCCAGCTCTGCAGTGTCCTCTGCCCTTTAGTTTGATTTCAGAGATAGAGGCAGATACCTGTTTGTAGTTTTTATATGGTTTGTGGAGGTAATATGTTGGAGAGCACCGAGTGATGGGGCACCTGATTTGCCCCTCCTAACCACCTGCCAACCTCCAGGACCAACTATCCTCTATGATCGAGGTGCTTCTTTTGGATGTTGAGGAAATTGCGGGAGGTTCTTATAATATATTACCTTTTGAATATGCAATTTGAGGTGCACAATCTCTGCCCATGCTGCCTGAAGCTGAGACCTTAGACCTCAAATGGCCCAGCATGTAGGACAGTGTCCTAAATCCTGTAAAACTGCCTTTCTGAAAAGTGTTCCACAGTACCTGCAGTTAATGATATCCATTCCAGATAAGTCACTGGGTTTATAATCTGGTCAGAGTAACTAGAAGGAAGAAAATGAAAGAAAAAGTTTGATTTTGTGTTGTTTGTTTTTGTATAACTTGTTATAACAAGTTAAATTACTAGTGCCCCTGTAAATGGGGTCGCTGTGTGGATACCCCAATGATCCTCACCTTCCTGCTTTGCCACAGGAAATGTCATGACTGTGCTTTCCTATAAGAGGAGTGTAGTGTGGGGTGGTTGGGGATGGGGGTGGATGGCTGGGCCCGTCCCCTGTGAAAAAGAACCACGGATGGAAGAAACAAGGAGGTAAGAGTAGAAACAATCTGCTAGCAACAAATGCAGTAGCCCTGAACGCTTACTCTAATGATAGATAAAACCTCAATACCTGTAAAGCACCACCTGCAATAATTTCACAGAAGATATACCCTGTAAGAAACACTTTGCTACAGATAAAAATAAAGCAGTAACAGAAGATATACCTTGCAAAAGACTATTTGAATCAGAAGATTACAGCAGTAATCCGCTAGCACACACCTGTAGGCACACCCTGTAATAATGCAGCAGAAGGTATATCCAGCAACAACAAGCTGTATCAAAGAAACTATGATTGCTACCTACTTATGGTAATTACCTCGACCTGATGTTCTGGAATATACAGTGCTGTTTTGTACGCCAATGTATGTACTAGCTTCATGTAATTGCACTTATACGTTAATAATTTTATTTGCTTTCCCTCCTCTTGTTGCCCCTCCCCCAGGACTCTTCTGGAAATAAGCTGGTTTCAGCTCATATTGTCTTTCCTGGTGAAACATTTTCAAATAAATAAAATAAATACAGTATAACCATGATCACTGTCTGATATTTAGATGGTGACTGGCCAAGGTGGTGTACAGAGGAAACATTTCAGTTGCTGTCCTGATATTTTATAAAAGCATCAGTGAGAGGGGGCAAGTGGTGCATGGGGTGGAGGGTTCCTCAGTGGAAAGGTAACTAAGGTCCACAATGAGGGTGATGTTGCAACCAATAAAACTGCAACAGTAAAGAATAAAGAATTGGTACTGCTCACTAACGTAGGGAATAACCACACTAGGCATGAATCTGCAGTTGTTTACAGTTCATTGAAGAACTGGGTGCACAGCAATAATGAAACAGGCTACAGTGGGAGGCATGTGGTGACATCCTAATGGTTCACACACAGGTGCTTTGATGAGAGACTCTCAAACTGCTCCATACAGCATACTTTTAAAGCCAACTCTTATAGTGACAGGGACAGCTTTCAGAATGTACATTAGTGCTGAACTGCTTCAAATAGTGCGGTACTTAGAAAAACAAACCAGATTGCCTAACACTGTGGGACAATATGTAATCTAAGACAGTAACAATATGGCATGCCCAAAAAAAGATGCTATCCAAAATGGTACTTTGGTGGCCCACATATAAAAATTACTGAACCTGCAGTTAGCTGTTACCATGCTTAAAAGAGTATATCATACTCTAGAACTAGAATTAATCACTGACAGAATAACTTCACTACAGTCACACTACTCCTTTAATGCATGACTATATTTTGACAGCGTTATATCTTGGACAAGTGCCACGTGGTATGTGGCATCCTCTGCATCTTTTGGTATGAGAAGTACTGTAATGGTGTAGTTATAAGAAACAGACATAGAATTTGTAATTGTAATTGAAGTTAAACTTAATTATACTACAGTAATGTGATTGCAAAAAAAAGCTAAAAAAGAATCAGGAGTCATCATCTCAGCATGCCACAGCAGGCTCAGCTCCTTCAACACCCGAAGTCATCGACAGGCACAGAAGATACGTCTCTTGAAAGAAAAACAACAATGAGCAACACAGAACTTTGAAAGGGGAACAGGATAATGCTGCATACAGTAATGCAGTACTGTTATTGTCAGTGCTGGGTTCTTTGAGGCAGTCCATGTGGGCTCAAGTTATCCTTGCTTGGGCAAAACCTCTGAGGTAGTCCTTGGCCTGTGTTGCCAGCTTGGCAAAGCTTGTGACAACTGTGCATGCCTTGCTTTTAATGAAGTCCTGAGGTCAACGTTAATCTTGGAACTGGTGCTACCTCCTTTAAGCTGGTTTGCAATCTGGGTGGCATACCAGTCAGTAAATTGTTTTCAGCTTACCTTTAAACACTTTATTTACAGATACGTCAATGGGGCTGAAAGAGATCTGTGCAGGATGTGGGCAAGAATACCAGGATAAGGTTGTGATTTTCAAAGTTCTCTATTACTTCTTCCATTATGTGGCCACAAAACAAATCTAAGATGAACAGTATTCTTTGGCAGTCAGAAAATTATTGTTTTGTTTTATGCCATTTACCGAGTCAGTGTATTGTGCAGTGGTAGCAGAGTTCACCCAGTGTTTGTCACTATGAGTAATATCACAGCCTGCAGGAAAACCGTTGTTATTGTGGCACTGATTACGTCTGCCCCAATAGATGATCTGCAGGGGAAAGCAGTGACCAGAAAGAGTGCATGCCAGAACAACCGTGACCTGGTGCTCATCGCCAAGTCCTGAAACTGCATTCTGTTTTTTTCCCAGCAGTATTCACTGTCCATTCTGAATAGGACATGAGGTTAACCCTAGTTTCATTCATGTTTATTACAAGCTCAGTTGGGATGAGCTCTTGACCAGTAGCTGTAACACAACGCTGCTGAAAGTTTTCTGTAATGGCAGTAAATTAAACAGATGTTTTCCCAGTTTCCCATGTCCCCTTGCATTTATTGAATGCCATATGGTTCCGACACAACCATGACCACTGCCTTGAAAATGTTAGGCTGCCACCATTCTCTGCCAGCATTTGGGGATGTGATGTTTTGACAATTCGCTTTGCTATGGCTGACAAATCCCTGCCATTTACAACTGCCTCCTTTGCTCTGAGTGACTTCACAACTGATTTCAGCGTCATCTCAACATCCTTCAGTAAGGAGAGGTCGATGGACATGGTGTTTGATGTACATTGATTTTTGCAATGCTTCAAGGCAAGGGTTTTCTTTAAGTTTAGCCAGGTAGTCCCTTTTAAATGTTTGGTCAGAGCTGTCATTGATTTTACATTTGCATTCAGATTTGTAGAACTGGGCAGCGTTCATAACACCCTGCTGACAGACATACTGTCTGATTTCAAAATGGACTTTGGTAGCATAAACTCTGTACAGGAATCTTTTCCTTTTTGCTGCTGTTGAAGTAGCAGTTCAACCAAGTTCTTCAGTAACAGCATCTGCCACCATACGAGAAATACTGTCAGTGACACTTAACATTTCTGAGTGCATAACTGCAGTTTGAAGAGCAGTAACATCTGGTTTTACTGCTTTCTTGGGGGGGGTACTGAGCCATCGAACAAGCGACATTGTGCTGTGCTACTCAGGTGCCATTCAGGTGAGCTAAGTAAATAGAGTTAGTGAAAAGCAGCCATATTTGACAGCCATCAGAAACAGTTGATCTCTAATGACAGCCAGTGAGAGAGCGAGATGTAAGTTTGGCATGAATCCATGATCGATTGCCTGAATACAATGGGGGCTATTTTCCAAGTGGTGGGAAGCACACGCTGATGGCATGTATCCTGCCTGTGTAGCCCTGCACCCATGGAATGATGAACAGTGGCCGCATTCACTTCCACTGGCCACTGCTCTGCCCCCTCCAGCAGCCCTGTTCCCACCCCAGGTGCATGGGGGCTGTTCGGCGAACACAGGCTGGCATCCAATGGAACCTGGTCCGCCACTGGGTCCCTTGTGATGCTGTGGTTGCAGGGATGGTTAGCAGGGCCACACACTACAAGACCAAGCAAGTGCCCCAGTGGCTGCACCCTACCCTCACAGTGTTCCAGGAGGGTTGGGGCGGCATGTCAGCGAGGCCCTACGGTGTTTGCCATGGCTGGTGGCATATTATTGGGGGGGTGCACAGCAGCTATGACTGCCTCAGGAACATGTAGTCTGCACCCCCTCACCTGGCACTCCATGCTTTCATGAATGTCATGGGCATGCCCCCTGCACTGCCCCCAGACTGCCCCCATGCAGAGATCACTGGTGGGCCAGGGAATCCAGCGAGTAATAACCCTATGTCTCTTTGGTGAATTGGGTGCAGGGGAGCCATGGCTATGGAGCATCTACTGTACGCACTGCAGATACATGGCGTGTTGCCACTCCACACCTTGAAGAATAGCCCCCAATATAAACTTTTTGTGATTATAGTTCTACAGTATGTTGAGAATTTTCAGGGTGTGCAATTCAAAAAGCAGTCAATTACAGTGATAAACAAAAGAGTTAAAAACACTAATGATTGGCAGTCTCCTATATGGCTTAGAAACGTATTCCCATATATGTTAGTGTGTCTAACATTTTAATTCATTCAGGCAACAAGCATATCACAGCACATCATTTTGTTGATAACTTTCCAGAAGAAATAACACATTATTAAATCATGACACAAAGGTTACTTCACAACATTAAGGTTTATAGAAATGCTATAACCTCCTTGTGCCCATTTAACCCAGAATGTGAAAAGGCTTTCAACTTAAAAATCCAGAATGACTCCCTTTTAGCTAAAAGGGAGTCCAAATCATTACCCCTGAGTCCTAGAGTGACTCACTCCACCCCCAATGAAGGACCACATATGTCTGGAATTTTAAGGGGACTTCAAAATGTGGGCTGCAGCAGCAGATTACTAATTTCTCTGAGCAATAACCCTAAAGTGGTTCCCCTATACATTCCTTTAGCTTCCTTTTAGTTTGGACAACAGAGTAGGCAGCAGAGCAGGTGGCCAGGTAAATGACACAGGTGGTGTCACAATTAATAAGCTTTCAAATGTCTAGTTAGTGTTTCACCAGTAACAGGATGTTGACGATTATTGGTCACAGTGAGCACATGCATTGCAGTACTTACACTGCCCACACCTATGTGTACCAGGGGGTAATGTTGGCAACAAGGTAGAAGGACATGGATATGGATGTAGACTGTGGGTGACATAGTCTCCCATATGTTGTGGTCTCCTGTAGACCATGTGAGGAGGCTGTGCTAGATGCTTCCATGATTTTTGTTCTGTCAGCAGAATACCCCAGTTTTTATGTAAAATAACTTCCAATTGATTTACCCTAATGTTATATGTGCTGCCACAGTTAAGTTTCTCTGTATGCCAAGGGATATTGGGTCTAGTACTTAGCATGAGAAAAATTAGTCCCTGTTGGTAGTTGTTGCTCTTTCAAGAGCCAGATCAGTGTCACTACTGGCATACCCTCTTTGGACAAATCTCTTCTGGAGTTCACTTGCTCATTATGCAAATGCAGTATCAGTACTACAATTGTGGTGTACCCTGAGGAACTGCCTCATGGTTATATTTTTGGTGGTGCTATGGGGGTGACAAGAACTTGCCAACAAGACCATATTCCTGTCAGTGGGCTTTGAAAACAGATATGTTCACCCCCTTACATGAATTCTTGACAATACTGCTGTTAAAAAAAAGAAATTGCTTCCTTGCTATGTGTCACTGCAAACATGAGGTTCGGGTTTCCAGTTTCCAAGTACTTCACAAAGAGTTCAAGCTAAGGTATATCATCTGCCACACCAACAAAATATCATTGATATAATGCCTAAAAAGCACTGTGTTGTCAAGGAAGGAATTTGCCTCCCCACTGTGCACATAGTTTTCACCCAGATGCCAAGATAGAGGTTGGCAAAGTTGGGGGCAAACATGGCTTCCATAGCAGTGTCGCTAATCTGTAAGAAAAAATTCCCCTTGAAAAAGAAAGCTGCTGCATTTTAAAACACATCTGGCCAAGAGTGTTAAGAAATAGGTGAGTGATCTGGTGGAGGCTCTGAGGCTCAGATAGTGTTCCAAGGTAGCCAAATCATTCTCGTAGGGGATGTTTGTCTAGAGAGATTCCACATCAAGGGTGACAAGATGGAAGGATTTTTTGATGTGGCTATCTCTCAGCACTACCAGGGCCTCCATGGAATCCCTGACATAGGACCTCAGGCTACAACAAAAGGTTTTATGTAGTAATCAAAGAGCCACCAACGCCTCTAGAAGAACTTTCAGAACCATAATATTTGGACACAAAGCAGCTTATATTTTTCATCAGCTTTGTATTTCTTATCCCCATTCCTTATTACTGAGGTAATTTGCCTCAAAAACAGAATACTTGTTCCTTGAGCGTTTGTCAGCTCCTATTGCTTCTTCCCAACCTGACATCATAATTCTCTGCTTGTGACATCACAGTTATTCCTATTGCAGCAGAATGTGATATCACAACAGGGCATTATGATTTCAAGTAGGGAATAAGCTATAGAGGCAGATGGACTCTGAGGGATAAAGATCTTGCTTTTGTGGGAATTTCTTCAGTAAAAAATAATGGAGAGGAGAAATATATACAAGATGAAAATACAAGCTGAATTGTGTCTAAATATTGTTTTCCAAAGTTTTTCCAAAGGTGTCAGCTGCTCTTTAATATTGGGAAAGGGTTTCAATGAGGCAGTTGATGCCATATATAATGAGTTGGCCAGGAGGTAAACCAGTATCTTAGGCAAAAGATAGATAGTGGGTCTCATAGGGTGTTCAGTTGTCAAAAAGGTCCTTGTATCATTGTTAATGATACCACTATTAGCAGCTTTAATTAGAAACTGGTCAACATGCTTTTTGATCTAAAGGGCTGTGTCATAGCTAAGAGGCCTGTAAAACTTATTGTTTGCTAGCTGCCTTTGGTATCCAGTGATGACAGTGATTAAAAGTGAGTGACTTCAAAAACAGCGACTCATTTTTAGTGCTATCATCATAAGCTACCTAGCAAGGGTAGCGATGGAAGAGCAATGAGAAAGACTGAAAGGGGAGGGATAAGGAGGTGGAGGGGAGGGATAGGAAGGAGGATTTAGGTAGGGAGGAAAGCCTGCTGCAGCTGAGCCAGCCCTGTTTTGTGGTGGTGAGGGTGGCTGGCTATGGTGCAGTAGGCACTGGATTTGGGCTGGACCGGGGGAGAAGATTTTACCACTGCTTGCATCTGCAGGTTTTTTTCCCTGACCGAGTTTGGCCCCCTTCTCAACATGCATCCCCCCGAGTTGGTACTCTAAAAGCTGTTTTGTGATCACTGTTATGACATGGAACCTCTGCCTCCTGACTTCCACTACATAGCTTGTGGTGTTTTGAACCACCACACTGCCCTCACTTTTCAGCTGATTTTATGGCAATATCTGCATTCACTTGTAGACTTTTAATTGTATCAAACTCCTCAGTTGTCATATCACTACAAGGTGCCTGAACATTAGAGTCCACAAGTTTCTGCAAGTCCTGTTCACAGTCTTTAATAAACACACCAACAGTGGGATTCATGGGTGGATTAAATGTTGTCTTGGCCTTAAAGACCCAAATGTCCCTATTCAATTAACTGTTCCCAGTTCTGATGCTACCAGTGGAACTCTAAGGACATCATAAAGATCCATAGTCTTATTTCCTCTTCCCATGTTGTTGAACAAACACTTCAAGTTTAGCAAGTGTGCAAATCTGTAAAGATCCACAGTGGTCTCAAAATGGTTCAAGTTATGTGTGAGGACAAATGTGAGACCTCGGTTTAGCACAGGAAGTTCGGTGTAGGTAAATTCATATTAGGAAATGTTAATAACATTATTGTAGTCCTGTAGTGGCAGTTCTTCCCCTGCCTCTGCTCTTGCCCTTGTATTTTCTCCTTCCTTGTCTGTTGTTGGCCCGTTTGTCTACCCCTGCACCTCTTGCCATGCCTTGCTCTCTTTGGGTCTGGAAGGTTATTCTGGGGCTGCATCTGGGTGGTGGGTCCAGGCTCTCATCTGAAGACAAACAGTCCCCCCCCAAAAAAACAAAAAGGACAACGTAGCACCCTCTGAGTGCTATCCATCTGGGGATGTGAACATGTAGTGGTATTTTTGTGGAAGGACTTAGTCTGAGTGCTGTCCTTGTTATTTTACACCCAATCATTTAAACTACCCCCTTGCATTATTTATGGGACTCTGTTTTTTTTTTTAATCAAGCTGGGCAAAGATTTTCTGTAGCTTGCTTTTTAAGGGCTCAGATTCTGCCAGATCTGAAAATGTTTTCAAACTCTCCTGTTTTATTTATCCTTAGCTGTAAGGAGTTCTCACAGTTTGGCTGAATATCAGATTAATGAGTCTGAGTGAAAGTGGATATCTTCCTTCCAGGGATCAAGAACTCTGGGCAGTCACTCCCAAATTAGGGGAACTTCTGAATTCTTGGAATTCAAGTTCCTAGTGAGGGTATTCTGAAATCATGAATCTTTCCAGTGTGACCAGCTGCCACACCAGCCCCAGCTTGAGCGCAACTCTTTCATATGGTAGGAAAGCTTCACTGATTGTCAGTGGATTAACAGAGTTATCTGTTGAAGCAGATAGTTGTCCAGGTTGCTTAGGATCCATGAGAATTTGAAAACCAGGCTGAACCAAAAAACTGACAGTATGAGACATCCCTGAACTTCACTACATGCCTCTCTCTGTAGTCTGTCTCATTGTTACTGTGCACCCAACTCCTCAATAAACTGTAAGCAACTGCAGATTCAAGCCAACTCTAGCTATTCTCTGCATTGGCAAGTGGTTCCTCAGCAGATGGCACAGGAAAGGGGGGATCAGTGGACTGTTGAGGGTACAGCAACTGGGAGTGGGAGGCCACTATACACCAACAGTGATTGTATCCCGTTACAGAATTCTAGAAGAGGTGATCAGAGGTAGGGGATTCCACTATACACTAACTGGATACTGTTACACCAGTCTGCCTGGAGTGGCAATTGGGGAGGGGAGTCTACTTATACACCATCAGGGAGCTACACAGTTAACAGATCACCAGCAGTGATGATGGGGTGGTCATCATACTCCACAATGCCAACATGCTCTCTGTATGTGCAGCATCTTAATGATCCTATAATGGGCATGGATATGATCCCTAGAACCTTGCATGTCCAATGGGCTCATTAGCCCCTAGGGCTGAATATAGCTCACATGAGCACTTGGGCTATCCCATTTGGGAGGCACTATCTCCATTTAACTCATGTGTTCCATATTTGAGCAGGGGGTCTGTGTCAGCACAGTGCATAGTCACTGTGTATTACGCATGGGCTACCTAACAGGTAGCTGGGTCAGGTTGTTTGGGTATAGGTGATTTTTGGCTCAGCACGGTAGTTCAGGTAATGTTACTACCCTACCCAACATCACAGTGCACTTCTTGGGTCAGGTAGTTTTGACAAGGGTAATGGGTAATGAGTAACAGGTAATTAGAAACAGGCATTAGAGGGTAGCCAAGTGCAGCCTGCAGGGTCCTGGGACTTCTTCCAGGGCTCCAGGCTTGAAACAGGCATTAAAGGTCAGCCTCTGGGGTCCTTCACAAGCTTACAGCAAGAATAGGAGCCTATGATACTGGGCTGATAACCTAATTGGTTAGTCAAATCTGAGCTCTGCCTGCTGTGAGCCCATGTTGCCCAGATAGCAGCAGCCAGCAGCAGTCTGAAGTGGAAGCAGCTCTGTGTCCATGGTTGGGTGCTCACTCTACAATCTGAAGCCAAGTCATGGTGGTCATTTAACTACAAGTTGAATACAAAAAAAAATCACAAAATAAAATTAAAACCTCCATGGAGCACCAAGAGAGTGGGGATTGGGGATGCAGACTGAAATGATCCCAGGAAGGGGAGAATCAGGGGATCAGCCTCAGTCAATGAGGAGGATTGTGTGATGCTGGGAAGAGAACAGAGAAGTAGTAAGGGGTGGGGACAAAAACACAGAATGCAAGGCACTGGCAGCTAGTTTGAAAAAGCATTACTGTTTGTTAGGTGCTGTGACAGGGTGGAATAGTACTCTATCCCATTTGTTATGGAAAAAGTGTTTAAATGCAAGGATCTTTCCTTTTCTGTCTCTTGTCTATTTGGTTTCACAACCAAATTTTCCTGTGAGACCTCAGATTTGATCACCCTGACAGGCTTGCAAGTCTTTGCCTCTTACTGTCTCTCAGTTTACCCTTGCTGTCTGTTTTTTCTCCCTTGCATATCCGCGGATATAAGCTTTTTGCAAAAGCTACAGAAGGGGCCTCAGCTCAAAGCACACTGTGTTCTAGCAGCTGCTGAAACTTACAAAAACAGGATGCTAGCTAAGAACGGGGGTTGAAAAGACATAAAAAAGCTAAGCTGCAACTGCAAGAAAGATTAGGAGAACAAAGGACACAGAGACTAAAAGAAAACTTTATTTTGCCTTTGTAAATAGTTATACTGAACAAGTTTATTTGATGATACTGCTAGTCTAAATAAATAATTTTTGTTGACTTCTAGAAACTGCTCCTGGTTTTCCTATGCTTCCTGACCTGTGCCTCGATTAGAGATGGTGACAGCCTAGGTGGGATTAAAGTCATGCATACCCTAAGACAGAAGTTTTGTGCATGGGTACTGGACCTAGTACCAGGGAAGCACAGAGGAAGGTATGGATTCTGCAGCAGCAAGTCCAGGAGTGGTTACCAGGAGAATGGCAGCCAAACTAGCAAATACAGAAGTCCAGTCTTAGATTGTACAGCCAGCACAAGTTATGGAAAAAGAACAGGCAGTGACAGAACCTGAAATCCTAATGGACTTTTTCAGATGGTGTGGACACTTTTCCTTTCAGTGATTTTGATTCAGACTTGTTTGAGCATAGCTTCAAGCTCTGGAAATCCATGAAAGAAAGATAAAGCCTGAAGAAACCTTAGCAACAAATGACTGATGGACATGAAAAGTTAAAATATGAAAATGCTAAAACCAAATTGATAACTAACTGTGATTTTCTTTCAGAACAAGCTAATGAAGTTTCTCTCCAGGGTTATTTTAAGCAGCTGGGTTTGAAACCAAAACAGGGTGGACCAATGTTAAAAAAATGTAATGGGTTACTGTACAGAGATTTGGATTAACCTCAGACACAGTAACAGACAGAGCAATTGGTTGTATCACAGAAGTACAGAACAGAGTTGTTAAAGATAGCACATGATAGTCTTATGTCTGGTCACTCAGGGAGGGATTGCACCCTTGCCAGATTGCTGTATAGATTTTACTGACCTGGAATTCATGAAGATGTGGCTACCTATTGCAATTCCTGTGCTAAGTGTCAGAAAGTAGCCCCGATCACTAGAAAAGACAAGATGCCCCTGGTGCCCCTACCCTTAATAGATGTGCCTTTTGAGAGAATTGCAGTGGATGTGGCTGGTCCTTTAGACAAAAGTAAAAAGGGTAATAGATTTATCCTGATAGTATGTGACTATGCTACTCGATACACAGAAGCAGTTCCAATGCATATTGTTACAGCCCCAAAAGTTGCAGCAGAGCTTGCCAACATTTTCAGCAGAGTGAGCATACCTAAAGAAATTATTACTGATCAGGATAGTAATTTTGGTGCTGCATTGCTTAAAGAGCTGTACAGACTGCTAGGTATCCCTACCATAAGAACCTCCTCCTATCACCCTCAGACAGACGGTCTTGTTGAGCATTTTTAACCAAACCCTAAAATGCATATTAAAAAGGTTTGCAAAAGGGGAAGGGAAAGACTGGGACCAATACTTGTCTAATCTATTTTTGCTTACAGAGAAGTGCCACAAGCATCAACAGGGTTTTTGCCATTTGAAATGCTGTATGGTAAGCAGCCAAGAGGGCCACTGGATGTGATAAAAGAAAGGTGGGAAGATAACCCCACTCAGAAACAATCTATAACTTCTTATATGTGTGCCCTAAGAAAGAAGCTGGCAAAATATGTTGAAATTGCCCATAGTAATCAGGAAGAGGCTCAAAACCAGCAGAAGGTATATTATGACCATGGGGTAAAAGAAAAAGTTTTAGAACCAGGTGAAAAGGTTTTGCTGCCATTGCCCACAACAGAAAATAAAATGTTAATGAAGTGGCAAGGGCCATATAAAGTTCTTAGATGAATTGGCACTATTAACTATGAGATTGAGACCCCTGACAGGAAAAATCTTATTAAGATATACCATGCTAACCTCCTCAAGAAATGGGTTGAAAAAATGCCAAAGGCTGCATTGCTAGTTTTACCAGAAACTGATAAAGAAGATATTGATGTAGCTTATGATAGACTGAAACAAACTGTAACTGCTGATGCTGTAAAGGTGAATGTTTCCTTAACCTCAGAACAAACTGCAAACATTCATAATGTGCTAAAGACATTTCACAGCACTTTTACCATGGTACCAGGCAGAGCAAAAGGGGGTTGAGCATGAATAGTGACAAGGAATGCTCATCCTATTAGACAAAAGACATGCGGGTTGCCAGAGTGGTTAAGAGCTGATGTGGTTAAGGAAATGCAAAAAAAAAGAAAGAACTGGATATCATAGAGGAGTCGTGGAGTGCTTGGTCCTCTCCCATGGTAATTGTAAACAAAAAAGAATGGGGTGTTAGAATATGCCTTGATTTCAGGAAACTTAATCAAGTGTCAGAATTTGACAGTTATCCTATGCCCAGAATAGATGGTTTGGTGGACAGATTGGGAGTGCAAAGTATATCAGTACCCTCGATCCCACCAAGGGTTACTGGCAAATACCTTTAGCTAAAGAATCCAGAGATGAACATGCATTTGCCACCCCTATAGGATTCTATCAGTTCACCACCATGCCATTTGGTTTACATGGTGCGCCAGCTACATTTCAGCAGTACATGGATGTCATTTTATCCCCTCACACTGGTTCTTGTGCTGCATACCTGGATGATGTTGTGGTGTACAGCCCAGACTGGAAAACCCACCTGGAACACCTACAAGTCATTATCCAAGCTATCAAAAATGCAGGTCTGACTATTAATCCTAACAAATGTGCATTGGACATGCAGAAAAACAGATATTTGGGCTATGTGTTGGGAAATGGAGAAGTCAAGCCAGAGGTTTCTAAGATAGAAGCTGTAGCTAATAGCCTTGTACCAAAAACAAAGAAACATATCAGATCATCTTTAGGGTTGGCTGGTTATTATCAGAGATTTGTTCCCAACTTTGCTGAATTAGCTACTCCCCTCACTGAACTCATGAAGAAACGGTTCCCAAATAATGTGAAATGGACCACAGAGTGTGATGAAGCTTTTCAAGCCATTAAGGCTGCATTATGTTCAGTCCCTGTTTTAAGAAGCCCAGACTTTGAGAAACCATTTTTGCTACAAACAGATGCATCAGAGGTTGGTCTAGGTGCAGTACTGAGTCAAAATATAGGTGGGACAGAACATCTTATTCTGTACTTAAGTAGGAAATTGCATGACAGAGAGAAAAGGTACTGTACCATCGAAAAAGAATGTTTATCAGCAAAGTGGGCCATGGAGTCCCTAAAGTTTTATTTGCTAGGAACTGATTTTGTTCTTGTAACAGATCACAATCCTCTCTGTTGGCTTAACCAGATGAAAGATAAAAATTCCAGAATCACATGGTGGTACCTGGCACTACAGCAATTTAAATTCACAGTGATACACAAATATGGTAAAGAGAATAGTAATGCTGATTTTCTGTCAAGATATGGATCAGGGCTGGAGGGTTCTGAAGGTTGAAAAACAAATGTATGAGTTCAAACTTTACTGCTTGCTGTACTGTTAAGAAAAAAGATCATGCACAGGTGCTTAATTGCTGAAAGCAGCAAATATTATTAGAGAATAAATAAAATAATAAAACAGGTTTCCTCTTAAGAAAGGGGGGTGTATGTGATAGGGTGGAATAAGACCATATCCCATTGGTTATGGAGAAAATGTTTAAATGCAAGGATCTTTCCTTTTCTGTTTCTTGTTGATCTGGTTGCACAACCAAATTTTCTTATGAGACCTCAGATTTGATCACCCCAACAGGCTCTTGATTATTTGCCTCTTACTGTCTCTCAGTTTTCACTTGCTGTCTGTTTTTCCTCCCTTGCATATCAGCTGATGCAAAAATATATGCAATATATGGAAATGTAACTGATATTGAGATCCCTTTTGTTTAGAAAATATATAGCATTACTGTTGAAATGTATATAATTATAATTTGAGATGATTGTAAAAAGCTAATGGAAAATGCCAGAACTTTCTTGAGTGCAAATGTTTAAGCTTTTTGCAAAAGCTGCAGGAGGGGCCTCAGCTCAAAGCACACTGGCCCACATATTCAAGAGGGTTGCACATGGTGCAACAGTGTTGCACCATGCGCAACCCACTGATGCTCCCAGCACAATATTCAAAAGGGAAAAGTGTGCGCCACAAATCCCGATGCGCTGGAGCACATCAGTAATGTATGCAGGCACAGGTGGGGGGGGCATGCCCATGCATAACCTGCACAGCCTGATATTTAGCCTGGGATGTGCAGAGCCATGCATGCGCAACCCCTACCTACACCAGCACAAAGTTATGCAAAAAAAGGAACAACTGATGACCACCCACAGGTGAGTTGCCCCTCACTGAAGCACAACACGGCAGCTATCACCTGTGGTTGGCCACCAGAGCTCCGGCTACACCTGGCAGCACCCCCCATGCCCCAGTGTGGGCATTTGTAAAAATAAATAATAAACTGTCCAATATCCTTGGTGGTCCAGTGGACCGCTATGTGCCCGATCGCGGGCATTTGTAAAACAAAACATTCCAATATACCTGGTGGTCTAGTGGTACCCCCCACCCACCCACTAAGCTCCACCACCCTGCTCCCCCCCGGTCAGCCAGCAGGTGGCAGCACCCCACCCGCCTGCCACCCTGCCACCCACCGACTGACACCTCAGTAAGGCTGCACGCCCATTGGTTCACAGCATGAGCCAATGGGTGTGCAGCCCCTACTGTATTACACATTCCAGATACCACTAGATCACCAGGGAAATTGGGATATTGGAATATTTTGTTTTACAAATGCCCACGATCGGTCACATAGCAGTCCACTGGACCACCAGGGATATTGGACTGTTTTCTCTTTTTTGACAGATGCCCGTGATCGGGCACATAGCAGTCCACTGGACCACCAGGGATATAGAAACATATTCTACTTTTACACAGACGCCCGCAATCGGGCACATAGCAGTCCACTGGACCACCAGAGATATAGGAATGTATTCTACTTTTACACAGATGCCCGCGATCAGGCTGCAGGAGGCATTGGTCCCCGACAGCTGTTGCCTGGCAGGGTGCCAGATGCGAGTCGTTAGAGATCGGCGCACCTGCATGCAAATGGAGCCATAATGACATGCAAATGGCCCCATGTGCACCTTGCATACATTATGGCACCATTTGCATGTTAAGTTTTGAATATCGAGGTTGCTGTGCATGGCACAATGGTACTTGCACTAGTGTATCCCCATGCTCCACTCTGGCCACTTGCGCTGGCGCAGTACCACTGTGCCATGCACACTGGGGTGTTCAGGGTGCGATATTCAAAGCTGCTGAGCCATGGCACAGCTCCATTGAATATCGCCCAGTCCACACCCCTGTGCAGCCAAGTTGCACTGTGCCCAAGCTTGCACCACAGCCTGGCGCAGTTTGAATATCTGGGCCACTGTGTTCTAGCAGCTCCTGAAACTTACAAAAACAGGATGCTTGCTAAGAATGGTGGTTAAAAAGACTTATAATAAAACAGCTAAGCTGCAACTGAAAGAAAGATTAGGAGAACAAGGAACACAGAGATTAAAAGAAAACTTTATTTTGCCTTTTGTAAATAGTTTTACTGAACAAGTTTATTTTATGGTACTTCTAGTGTAAATAAATAATTTTTGGTAAATTCTACAACTGCTCCTGGTTTTCCTATGCTTCCTGACCTGTGCCTCGATGACAGGTGCCCCTGAGCCCTGTCATTAAATTATTACTGTATTAGTCAGCTACACTGTGTCTGTGTAAAAGAAATGGCCTATAAAGTCGTGGTGGGATCAGCACCTGCCAAGGCTTACAGGCAAACCACAATTCAGTTCAACTTTCTGCTGTATGTTCACAAAAAACTCACCAGCACTGTGATTCCTTGTTACATCAAAAATCTTTATTACTTCTCTGATTTAAAATTCATAAAAATGTGCAAAGAATCCATATACAGCTCTAACTTCTTGGTATAGCCCACCCGATCCCTAGGCTCTAAGTGCTGCGTCACACTAAGTCACCTGACACATTTCATCAATACAGGCTTTTTCAAAGGTGATCATAGTAACGCTAACCCACTGCTTAAATCCAAATTCCCCTTAAAGGTGAAGTGATCTAAATACTTAAAGTGCAATGAATGCAGGAGTTCTCAACATTTCTATATACAGTGGCCTCAGCATATGACAGCAGCAATAAGAAGAGTAAAGTGACATTTGCTGTCTCACAGGGTGGGATGAATTACTTTGTGACATGGTGGCCAGTTGGCCATCAAATCTCAAAATCTGGTGGCCACACTTTTTTTAAGTGGCCATGTTTTATGGCTGCTATGTTATGAAATCTGGTGGCCAGTTCAGGTTTTTTTTACTTGCCTTTGTTCAAATTGAGATCATGTCCCTAAAGTTAAATTCAGGAAAGTCTTTACCAGAACTCCATAGAGGGGTACAGTGAAGTTTGCCGCACCATGACGAAACCCCATTCTGCTGCATTTTACAGCACTCTGCAGACTGCTGCAGCAGAGCTGATATGGAAAACAATGTAATTTCAGTGGTGATAGGTATTAGTCCCTTTTGTCATGCAAGAAACTGTGTTATTCACTTCATCCTGGCAGTGTCACATTTTTCCTGCATGACAAAAGGGATTTCCATTGAAATTACATTGTTTACTGCAGTAATTCTGCTGCAGCATGCTCTGCAGTCTGCAGAATGCTATAGAAGTGGGTTTCATCCTGGCAAGCTTCACTGTACACTGGCAAAACAGCATCGGAGTAAGTATCACACAGGAGGGAGAATTTATAAAGTACAAATTGAAAGTTCCAAATTCCCATCTGAGAAGGGAAGGGCAGCAAAACAATGAGAACTAACATAATTAGGTGATGAAAATCAACAAAAGAACTACTGGAAAGGGAGCTGTATTAGAAACACTGGAGCAGCTGTGGACCAGATTATGCTGATTTATAAGTCATGGAAAGTCCTAAAAGTGTACACTGGGCTTTATATATTTTTTGTTTCAATAAAGCAATAAATCTTTGAGATGTGGTTCTCTCGTGTCTTTTTTGGGGGGGGGGGTGTTACTTTTTGTCTTACTGTTTTCAATGACATGGGCATGGCTGGGTGTGGATTTGTGTGGGCTGATGCACTGTACTAGGCTCCTTTGGCTGGTAGGGTATTGGGACACCATCGACCATCATCAAATGCTGCTGTTTGTTATCTGATCAACAAGCTCTGATAAATAAAAAAAAAAGTTTTAAGTAGTCCACCGTTTAAAAGGAAGGAATCCTCATTCGACTGTTGGCTGTGGCTGCTGCTATCTATATCCCCAACCCTGTTCCCATGAACACAACATGTCTTCCAGTCTCAGACACGTCTCCTCCTGTAAGACTTCTTGTTCCATTACCTTCTGATTCAGAAGTATCCATCAGATTCACAGGATGTGATGAATCTGATGCCTATGAAAGATGTTGATATCCTGGAGTTTGTGAGTACCAGTGATCAATTGCTGGGTCAGGGTTAAAATCCTCAATTGTGGTCTCATTTAAGCTGATCATTAGCGGATCATCCATAGTGCTATTAAAAAGATTACTACAAGATAAAGTTTTAATCCTGTTATGAGCACTAAATCCCCTTTCACAAGCAGCTGTGTTCACAGGTATTACCTTAAAATTTTTTATTTTTCTTAGTTGTTTAACCAGGAGTAGCACACTAAGCAGAAAGCTTTTTTACAGGTGCAACCTGGGAGCACAGGGAAGTTAAGTGACTTGCTCAGGGACGTGCAGTATTTAAGTGGAAGCTGTGGGATTCAAACCCAGGTCTGACCTGTTGGATGTTACTTGATTTGCAGCTCAGAGCCTTAAACCACTTTGCTATACTGCCTCCCTTGGTGAACAACACTCTGGGAAGCCCAAATCTTTCTAAATTTTGGTGAAATTTTTTCAGCGCAGTTTGAGTGTCTTGATTTTTAACAGAAATTTTAAAATCTTGCCATTCTTCCAAGAGTCTACGCAGTATTTCACTTTCCCGTTCTGCATTCAGTTCAGAATCATGGAAAGGTTGCCCTGTGCCATAATGCTTTTTCAGAAATGGTATGTACTTCTTTGTAAGGCAACTGACTGACTCCTGGCCAAATTTAGAAATATTTTGGGTCATTAGGCCAAGATGCTGTATCAAATATAGAAAATGATTTGTACTCCTCTGACTGCCACATGTGCTTAGATCTGTCACATAAAAATTCAATCACACTGTTGCATACATTTTCCTTTATATTAACCTTCTTACATTTTCAATGGAGATAGTGTCCTCTGCTTCTTGATCAGAAGCAGTGGCCTGCCTGGTTATTTTCTGCCTTTTATTTTGACTTGCATTGCTGTCTCTGTCTGTCATGTCAGCAACAGGAGAAGTGCTGCCGCAGCCCCCACCATCTGCACCACCAGTGAGGAGGCTGACATCTGGCTTTAAAATTCTTATAGCTGCGTCTCAACAGAACCTGCAATAGCCTTCAGCTTACTGAGCTCAGAAATGCAGCTCTCTACCCTGGATTGAACCTATGTGATAAGCAGAGCCTCTTTTTGAAAATTCTGAGACACCTCTTCCAGAATACTAAAATAATCTTGTTGAAAGGCAGGGAACCACATGTTCTTTTTGTTTGTTTTTTAACAAATGCCAAAAGGCCTTTGGCAATGTCTGCATCAGGGCTTCCACTGTGTTGAGATGCATGTATTTTCTAAGTGAGCAATTACAGCCAGTAGTTGTGGGGGTGTCACAGCACTGTGGTGTGAACTAACCCAATGCACTGTGAAGATGTTTATGAATTTTTTCAGCTCAATGAAAAGGGCTTTAGCTGCCTCTTCCAATGATCTCGTTCTCTGATGGAAGGCATGATAGAAAGAATACAGGGCCCCGAGTCCATTTTCATTTTCTTTTACTTCTGTCATATCTTTTTGTACATCTAGAATGGCCAGCTGTAAAAGATGAGCAATGGTGTGTGTCACAAGCAACCACTGCAGGCCACTGTTTTTGAGCTTTCCTGTTACACCACCTGGTTGCCCTCTCATGACAGATGCACAATTGGTGGCCATCCCAGGAATGCACAGCTCATCTCTCCAAGTAGGAGCATTCAGTCTGTTAAATAAAAAATCTAATGCTGCAACGTACCCATTGGCATCTGTTCTTCCTAACAACTCCTTTCCAATGAAGCAAGTACTGGGAGTGCCATCATTGCCAGTATAGATTAGAAACACATTGACAAACTCCCACACCCTTTGGTCAGTGCTGCCATCAATCAACAGCCCCACAGCTGGAGATTTTTTAACTTTTTCAATTTGTTTTTCATGCATCACTACAGAAATGTGATGCACAAACTCACAGCACCTTTTATGGTTTGCATACTGCTCAATCAGTTTGATATGACATTTTTTAACAGCGAAATGTGAAAAGGGAAATCCCTGAAGGGTCTGGCTCTGTATGCTAAGAAGCAGGCAATGTTAAACAAATGCCGAACGGATTCCCTCATTGCAGCATTCATCTTTTTAAAACAGAAACCCATAGGTGTGGACTCAGGGGCAAGTTAGGCTCTCTCAGCAAGAGCACATTTAATGTGAGCACTGCTTGCATCATGAATTTTTATGGACTCCAATTTAAATGTACTGCCCTCGATATAAAATACAGATGTATGATCTGCAGGCTGTGGTTGTTTCCTACAAACTTTACAACTCATTGTGTTTGATTGCTTCTCATATTGAAGCCATTCAAAATCCTTAGTGCAGACAGCTCTGAATTTACATTTCACATCATCTTTTTCCTGGTTGATAGGGTTTGTTCGGAACAACAAGCTGCTAGAGGGGGAAATATTTTCAGTTGCACTTCTTGCAACACTTACTGCAACTGAAACATTAGTAGTAGTAACAGCAGGTGTTACTGATTGTCTCTCAGTAGGGACAGTGACCTCAGTGTCTCCCTGCCCCTGCTGCCCTCCTCTCTCAGATATAGAAGCAGCAGCAGCCACAGAAGCAGGCTTATGATTTGCAATAACTGTATCAACAACATCAATGCCATCGCTAACCTGCACATACAGTATGTATTATTAGTTACTTACGGGACTGGAGATACAGATGTGCCTGGTTTGATAAACCCAAAAGAAAATAAATCAGGCTGTTGTTTTTGTCTTTTGCCAGACATATTTTCACATGTGCAGACAAAACTCAATCAGAAACCCAATATGAGTGTGTTACGGATGACAGAACTGTAGCAACTATAAATGGTGGACTTTTAATTATTGCATAGCAAGCTTGTACTTTTTTAGTTCTTCTCCCAGTCCCACCCAAAAAAAGCCTGACACATCCATTACAGGACCGGATGAGACAGGTGGACTGTCAAACAAAATAGATGGTGATGCTGCCAATAACATGCACACAGAGGTAGTACTATGGATGTTTAATTATTGTAGCTAGCTTGGAATTTATTTTTCTTTCTTGGCTGGTCCCTCTAGGCTGACACAACCACTACAGGACACTGGATGAGACAGGTGGACTGTCACACACTACTAGAGATGATAGCACTGCACTAATAATTTATTTTTTATTTGTGCTCCCACAAAGAAAACCTGACAGAAGTTGGACTGGATGAGACTGATGGGCTGTCACTGTCACGCAGGCACAACCAAAGCAGAGACAATAACAGTAATATGCTCACAAGTACTCTTATATGGACTTTTAATTAACCGCAGCAGACTTGAATAATTGTTTTTTTAATTTTTGTTCCCTACAATTAGAAAACCTGACACAAATTGAACTGGACAAGACTGACGGACTGTCACACAAGTTGACACAACCGGAGATGATAGCACTAATATGCTCACAGATAGTCTTATGTGAACTTCTAATTAACTGCTGCCAGCTTTATTTTTTTTCTGGTTCCCCCACAGACAAAAAAGCATAAGACGAAAGTTTTAGACTACCACACTGGACAAGAAAGATGAACTGTCAAAAGACAAGAGATGTTGCTAATAATATACACACACAGGTAGGGGTAGTACTATGGACTTTTAATTATTTTAACAAACTTTCATTCTTTTCTCGTTCAGCAAGTCCCACTACAAAAAAGGCTTTAACAAGATACTGTTTCAGTATGGGCATCCATGCAGTATTGTGAACTTTTACTTTTAGCAAGCTTTTATATATAGTTACTCCAACAAACAAGAGTGACACACAACCACAGGAGGACAACTGAACTTGGACAATATGGGCAGACCATCATAAAATGCTGTAAAAAGTAGTAAGCAGCAGCACGCAGGCAGTCGTGTGACTTGTTTCAATTAATTATACCAACTAGAAGTTGTTTTCTCCAACAAACAAGACAGACAAAATGACACACACACACACACATCACACACACACACAGACACAGAAAGAAGACTCTCGGTATGAGGAAAGACTTACACAAGATGCTGTGATGTCACCTGCTAATAGGCACACACAGAAAGATATTTTTTTTTTATCAGAGCTAGTCAGACCTTTATCAGGCAGGCTTATCAGGGATCAGGTACTTTATGCAGTTTTTTTTGAGGGGGGGCAGAAGCAACCCACACTAAACCAATCTAGTATATATGACACAGAAACAGGCTCACTAGGCTGCCGCTCAAGTGTTCAATCCACACACAGATTTTCCTTTTAGTTTACAATCCAACAGAAATATAAATGTGTGTATATGTATATATATATATATATATATAATGGTAGCATGGAAGTGCTACAATAGTTAGGGTTGAGGAGCCATTTACATGTTAAACCCAAGATTTTGCACCTTAATAACTTTGCAATGGTTTGACAGATTTGCCTGAAATTTGGATTACACAATCAAGACCCATACGCCTTGGAATCTGCCAAGTTTCATACCAGTTGGATACATGGCTTGGAGCTATTAAGCATGATCTACGCATGTGTGTTTAGGCTTTTTCTGAATTTACGGTCTACTTACAGGTCGTATCGGTTCCAGCGATCGTCCAAAATCTTCAGAGAATGCGCGGCTAGGGTCCCTGTGATGTGCCTTTGAAAGATTCCGTAACAAAATATTAAACTTTTCAAAAGTTATGGCAGTCAGAACTTCTGTTTTTTTCCCGTAGGATAACATTACGGCGTTCACCGTGCCTTTGAGGGCCCATATCTCAAAAACGGTGCGACATACGGAGGGGGCTATACATATAACTAGCCAGGAAAGTGATAATACATATGACTTTTAATTTTTTTTTCTATGTCGTACAGTTACTGAGATATAAGCAAATTATTTATTTATTTATTTAGACAGCAGTTTGGAAAACCTTTGAGCCATAGGCTCATTTACAAAGGTACCTTGTCACAGTAAGACAAATGAAAATACACAGTATAACAGTATAACACAGTATAACAGTAACTTAAGACATAGATACAAACAAGCTGGTACAGGTAGGATTGATGCAAACAAAACCAGAGTTATGTTGTCCTTAGCAGCTTAGTAGTAAGCTTTGTCATAAGTACTGAGTACGGCTTTGACTAGTGGTAATTACAGCTTCGGGTGTTAACAAGGTGGTTCTGTAAGGACGTTTGAAGCCACGATATAGTTGGAGCTTCAGGAGATGGAGGGCAGTGTGTTGAACCAGGAGGGCCCTAAAGCTGAAGGCTCTTTGGTCGTGAGAGGTCCTAGCTCTAGGGATAACAAGAGAGTTTTCCCAGAGGTCCGGTATGAACTAGTGGGACAGAGCGGCGGATGGTGGTGGTCAATCCTGTCGGGGATAGCCCAAGGAGGGTCTTTTTTGTAAGGGTACAGGTCAGATATCTGAGGCACTCATCAAGATCAAGTACCAGCATTTTAGCGGACAGTAGACAAGTGTGTGTTAGCCTAGGTGCCCCAGTAATTAACCTGCAGGCCTTATTCAGAGTAGTGAAAATTTTATGGAGTGCGGTCTGATCAGCAGCACCATACACTGGCAGTCCATAGTCCACTAGGGACAGGATAGAGGAGGTGACTGCAAGTTGAAGAGCCTCTGGGGGGAGGCCATGTTTATACCGATGTAAGATGCCCAATCGGATATTAGTGGCAGTGGCTAGGGCAGCGATGTGTCCATGGAAGGAGAGGAAGGGGTCAAAATGGATCCCTAGGTATTTAAAGGAGCAAACTTGTTCGAGTGGGAAAGAGGACCCAGAGTGAATGAGGAGTTTGAAGTTGCAGGACTTCTTTTGAGGATGAGTGAAGAACATGGTTTTGGTTTTTTTAAGACTTATCACCAATCTATGTTCCTTGAACCAGCCCTCGGCTTTGGCAAAGGACTTCTGCAGCGAGTCCTGGAGTGCAATAGGGTTACGACTTGAGGCAAAGATGACTGCATCATCAGTGTACAATAGAATGTTCCCCGAGCAAGAGCGTGGAAGGGTGTTAAGGTAAAGGAGAATAGTAAGGGGCCCAGAATGGAGCCCTGGGAACCCAGAAAAGATGGGACAGATGTCTGAGTAGGTCCCATTAATTTTTACATGCTGTGAGCGGTCAGACAGATAACTGGTGCACCAGGAGATAGGCCCAGCAGCAAAACCAGAGAGACTAAGGGCATCAAGAAGGAGGGGTTGGGAGACAGTGTCGAAAGCTTTAGAGAGGTCAATGAAGACCGCACCAGCCAGAGAACCAGTGTCTAAGGAGGAGTGGAGAAAGTTGGAGAACTCTAGGAGGGCTGTGTTGGTACTGTGGCCCACTCAGAAGCCATGCTGCTCAGGACATAGGACATTGTAGGTGGAGAGGTAGTCAGAGATTTGAGAGGCCACCACTTTTTCCAAGGCCTTGGAGAGAGGGAGAGAGAATGGAGATTGGCCGATAGTTTCTAGCCACAGTCTTACCACCACCTTTAAAGATAGGGGTGACAGTGCTGACTTTCCAGGCAGTTAGAACCTTCCCCAGGCAAAGAGAGTGGTTGATGAGGCACGTGATCGGGGTAAGGACTGTGTCTAAGACCAGCCATAGGATACACAGATCCAGGGTGTCACTGCCTGTACTATTACTCTTGAGGGCAGTGACAAGGTGCAGCCTAAGTTCTTGGGCAGAAACACGGTGGAGGAGAAAATAAGGGTGAGAAAGATTTACAGCAGGCGCTGGGGGAGGAGGGTCAAAAAAATTTGTAGGGAGGATAGGGCTAAGGTCAGTGAATGAGGTGGTGAGGTGGTTGGCTATGAGGGCTGGGTCTGAGGAGATCACGCCATTAATGTTGATCTGGGAGGGTGGGGGGATGTGCACTCCATTTAACTGTTTAATGTTATCCCAGAAGGTTCTGGGGTTCCCCCATGAGGCACTGAGTGAAGACCGATAGTACTCAGACTTGGCCTTTCTGATGGCCCGAGTGCACTTGTTTCGGGCGGCAGCATATAACTGCCTGTCACTGGGCCGGCCAGTCTCAATGGCATGGTGCCATAGGTTGTCCCTATGTTTGAGTTGGTGGATCAAAGCTGCGGTTACCCAGGGGGCATTCTGCCTTTTAGAACGGCGGATCGACATTTGGGCAAAGATATCACAGGCATTATTAAAAGTTCAGGTAAAGAAGGAGAGAGCTGTGTCAATGTCAGGAGTTGCCTGTATTGAGACCAGTCAATTTGGGACAGAAGTTCCTTAAGTTTTATCAGTCTACCAGGTATTAGATGCCGCCAGCACGTGGACTGTGCTAAGGGTTTGGGGACTGAGGATGACCAGTGGAATAGAATGGGGGAGTGATCGCTGAGAGAGTCTGGGAGGACTTGTACATTGGGGATCCAATTAGGGTGGTGGGTGAGTACCACATCAAGCAGGGTACTGGAGCATCTCTTGGGGTTAGTCCTGGTAGGGTGGGTAACTAGTTGCGTTAGGCCTATTGCAGAAAAGGAGTCACGGGTAGAGGAGGAGGAGGGGCTGAGCCAGTTGACACTTAAGTCACCCACCAGAATTTGATCAGTCGAAGGAGGTAGTGAGGAAAGGTATTCTGTAAGAGAGGCAATGGCCTGCATTTGGTCCCTAGGGGGCACGTATGCAGTAGTCAGATAAAGGGGTCCCTTTAAAGGGTCAGGGGTTAGTTTCAGCATAAGCACCTGGGCCCTGGAGTCAAGGATGGGAGCAGGCAGGGCTAGTACGGGGAGAGATTCCTTGACATAAATAGTGCAGCCACCCCCCGTCTCCCAACAAGGTCGGACCGGAAGAGGGAGAAACCAGGAAGGGAGACTAGGGAGTCAGGGGAGGATTTCGACAGCCAAGTCTCAACCAGAGCGATGACATCAGGGTTAATTGATGTGACTAGGCATTGTAGTGAGTCAAACTTTTTAGGAAGCTACAGATATTCATGGAGACCAAGCATAGGCCTGTGGTGCTAGTCAGGGAGCCCCTGGGAACCGGGCCAGGGTTTGGATGAATGTTCCCTGACAGGAGTAGTAGCATGACTAACACCCTGGCTGGGAGATGGTGAGAGGTTTTCCTACGACTGACATGAGAGGGAGAAGGGGAGGTTAAGGGAGCAGGGGGTGGGCAGGGTGGTACAGGAAGGGAAGACAAGAATAAGAAGACACCCAGATGTGCCTGAGGTGAGGAGGAAGCTAGGGAGAGGGTAGGGAGGACCGAGACACACAGAGGTCCCAAGGTGCAAGAGAGCAGGTTCAGGAGCAAGGGGAGGGAAGGGTGCCAAGGCACAGTGCGGAGTAACAGATGGGTAAGTGGGCAAGTGCACTGCTAGTGGGGATAGGCACAGGCAAAGCGTGAGGCAGGGCCAATACATTGTGGTGAGCAAGATCCAAGGGAAGTAGTACTGTACAGGTAGGAGTAGGAAGTAGCAAGGGAGCATAGGTCCCTGTAGTGGCCAGCAGATATAACCTGCAAATGGGAAAGTGGGGAGATAGGTTCTGGGCAACAGGACATGATGTCACTGGATGTGATGTCATGGGGGTGGATCCTTAAATTGACAGCCACCCCTGGGTGGGTGGGGCAGACAGTGTGAAGCATCATCGGGCTAGCACCCCCTTGCAGGCGTCCAGACAAAGAGAAGAGGCTCTCTTTACCTCGAAAGTAATCAGGCTGGAAATTCGGCTTCCTCAGCTCCCCAGGTGAGCTGCTTGTGTTGCTTGTTTGTCCCGAGTGCCTGCTGCAGTCGGCAGTGAGCTTGGGGGGGGGCTGCCTATGTGGTGGAGAAAACAAAGCCTCTCATTACTATGCAGTGGGAGAAAATGTTGCGACTTACACAAAGGGGCTCCACTCTAAGCAAACAGGGCTATTCCAAAATGAGATCACACTTGGACCCAGCTATCCTAATACCTTCAGTTACAAGCACAATTCGATCCAATACCACAATATTAAACAAGTCTGCTCTATATTAGCTGCTTAGTATATTTGGCTTTAAGGTATAATCAGCAATTAGATCCAATACCACAATATTAAACAAGTCTGCTCTATATTAGCTGCTTAGTATATCTGGCTTTAAGGTATAATCAGCAATTAGATCCAATACCACAATATTAAACAAGTCTGCTCTATATTAGCTGCTTAGTATATCTGGCTTTAAGGTATAATCAGCAAGGCAACTCTAGGGCACCCAGTGAATCCCTAGCTTTACACTTCAGCATTAGTAGCACAAAGAAAAGCAAATAACAAGCCCACCCAGCGGTGAACAGGGAACAAAGTTCATAAAATATAAGTGTTCATCAGGTAGCACCCCCCACTGCAGGCGTCCAGATGAAGAGAAGAGGCTCTCTTTACCTCGAAAGTAACCATGCTGGAAATTCAGCTTCCTCAGCTCCCCAGGTGAGCTGCTTGTGTTTCTTGTGTTGCTTGTTTGTCCCGAGTGCCTGTTGCGGTCGGTAGTGAGCTTGAGGGAGGGGGCTGCCTCGAAAGTAATCAGGCTAGAAATTCGGCTTCCTCAGCTCCTCAGGTGAGCTGCTTGTGTTGCTTGTGTTGCTTGTTTTACTATTACAAGCACTGATTTTTGTGTTCCAAGAGCCATTATTTTGCATACATTCTTTCTACTCACTGTCTTTCTCTATACAGCTTTTGGGGAAAACCAGCCTGTGCGCTTACATTACTCTTACCATTACTGTTTCTGCTTGTGGTTCCGTACCTATTTCACTTACCGTTCACGTTTACGCCACCATGTGCGTTACCCTTTGCGTTTTCATTTGCGGTTGCGTTTCTGTTGTTTTAACATTTCTGTCTATAGTACTGTTCCTCTTTCTGTTTTGCTTTGCGTCACCATGCGCATTACGATTTGCGTTGTGGGCACAATGTTACAATGTGACAAGACATCACCCCACGCTCCGCGCTGCATTGCACATTTCCACTGTTTCTGTTATCATTCTCAAAAAGAAGATAATTAGAGGCAAAAAACTCTGGTTAATGCATCAGTTAGGGTTGTTCCACAGTGACAAAAGCGAGGAAATTCGATGTTAGGGTTGAAACCCCCTTTGCACCCCTCCAGCCCATCCTCCCAACTGGAATCGGGGTGTGCATTGGGGTCATCAGTCCTAACTGTCACCCCATTCTCCTATTCCTCAGCTTCTTTCCACATGTGATGGGGTGACACTTAGGGCCGATGACCCCAATGTGCACCCTGATTCCAGTTGGGGTGGGCTGAGGGGCAAAGGGGTTTCAACTCTAACATCAAATTTCCTCGCTTTTGTCGCTGTGGAACAACCCTAACTGATGCATTAAATGGAGTTTTTTGCCTCTAATATATATATATATTGTTTTGTTGTATTTCCCTCACAGTTGGAACCTGAAAATAAGAAACAGAACAGCTCCCACTCCATGCCACCAAGCAAGTTCCTCTCCCCCTTTTCTGGCAACAGATTGTCTATTAGCGTTCAATGCAAATTGCTTTTAATGCTAAATCAGCCCAGCTCTAGGAAAAATGCAGCTCTGCTTCTTCAAACTTTCAGTTCTTGTAAGCTAAATAAATAAAAAAAACAGTAGTCTAGCACACAAGCTGTGTGAGTTTGTTGAACTGTTGGGTAGCCCTCTCACAGTAGTAGCTGCTGTAAGACTGATTTTTTTAAGCCCCCAAGAGTCAGAAAAGTGACAATTACACTGAAAATGTTTAATATTTTTTCTGCCCTTCAAACAGCAGTACAAGACAACTACTACACCATTTTTTAAATTTTTTTTATTCTATCTTCTTCTTCCCCTGAGCCACCAGCCACTCAGTACTTTCAGCCCAGTCATGGGCCATGGACTTCCACCCCTCATATCAGCTGTGAACCCTCCAAAGCCCCATGGTTTCCCCCCATGGTGGGGCTGCAGTGCTCCCCTTACACTCACACTTCAGGATAGGTCAGAGAGCTAGCCTGAGGGGCTAATTGAAGCCATGGTGGGCTTCTTTGAGGGTGGCTGGCAGCTATCCTTTTCTATTTTTTCTGGGGAGATGGGGCTTTGCAATGACATCCAGTGTCCACCCTGCCTCATGTATGAACTAGCACTGGTAGCTGTGAGACTCCTGGCCTCCACCAGTGGTCTATCATATGCCAGGCACTTCTCCACCCTCCCCCTGGGGAAGGAGAGCAGCCCATAGGATGCTCTATCCTTCTCCCCTGGCTGGCCATCCAGAGATCCTGGTCCGTTCCTGAACCCAGGTCACTGATTTCGCAAGTGGAAATCCAACCACTGCACTGGCAGGCTAACTACTACACCCATGGCCCTCCCTGAATACCAATAAATCTACTTTCTCCCCTCCTATATTCAGTCAGCATGACTCTGTTACCAGTATTCAAGTTTACAGCAAAATAAGTATTTTAACACTGGCTGACCATGTGAGTGCACAAGTGCTTACTTCATGGTTTGCTCATTCCTGCCTTTTACTGTGTGCATACTCTGAGATGACTCTGAACTCCAGATGCGGGTTCATGCTGGATTGCTGGTATGGCATTTTCCAGCTACGTGTCTCTGCCCCCAAGCTCCTTGCATCACTGTTTCCAGACCTGCCGCGCATGCACAATGATGGCAGCTCAGCAAAAAAATTGAATGTAACAGTGTGCTGAACTACCGCGTATGCATGCCAACTGAGGCTGTACTACTCACCAGAATGGCAAGTTTTAAACCAAAATTTTATTTATTTATGCCTTTGGGAACCAGGTAGGTGCACTGATCCAAAGGACCATTTTTTGGGCATGACCCAGGCCACAGGGTGGCAGCAACAGGAAAATGCACAAATAAACAATACAGACAGAGTCAGAGAATACACATACTGAGCATGGTGTGGCATGAAAAACAAAAAATATACAAGTCTATAAAAATATACAGTCGATAACATTCTTTACAAACAACAATAAGTAAGTGTACAATGCTGTTTACAATAAAATAAATGTACAAGAGTATAAATCTACAGTTGATGCTTTTCATAAATATAGAGTTAGATTAGAGGACTATGTGAGACAAGCATGATTGTGGTAAGAATGTTGAGAAGTCAATTACTATACTTTAGAACTGGCTATGGACAGAGAGACACACCTATGTCTATGTACTAACTATATACAATGGTACAGTTTCTAGGCCAAGGTTAGAAGACCTATATCCATGTGCTATATATATACAATAGTACCAGCCGATAGTTACTAGGCCATGATCAGAAGACAGTTACAGGGTTAATGCAGGAAAAAAGCTACATTGGTTCAGAGTAAAGCATTACTACTGTTCTAAGGTAGGTAAAACTTCAAAGAGTTAGCAGGTGTAGGAGAGGGGCTTGAGAAGAGTAAGGTGATGTAGGAGTAGCAGAGAAAGCAAAGGAGGGTAAAGATCCTATGGGTTGTAGGAGAAAGGTGTCTACCTGTCAGAATAAAGGCTACAATATCACTCTTTACAATAATGCACTTGGATTCACCTCGGACCTTACCCAACAATTATTTCAAAAATGACCAAAAATAATAAAAAAAAATCACATATGATATTATCCTATGCTCTTCAGATTCAAAAATGATGGTGAAAAACAGTGTTGCCACACTTTGGATTATATAAAATATAAAGATATATTTTATTCACATATATACAAGTCCTAAATATTCATAATTAGCATAAAGATCAAGCATAATAAAAATAATGTAAACATAAACTGTAAGGTAAACAAAACAACAGGTTTCAGAAAAGCAAGTAAATCAAATAAAACCAATAAAACAAATTTCAGAAAATAAACAATACAAATGAATAAACATTATTCAGCACAATAAAAGGTAATAGTTATACTAAACTTTTATCATACTTAGTATTTAGCATAACCTTCATGCATAAGAACATGCAAACTCATAAGATCAATATCTCAGATTACTTCTGTATAAAACTTGTTTCAAAACTTCATAGCATGTAAAATGTATGTTTATGAGAACTGGCAACAACTCATTACATCACTGGTTTGTACTACACTTTTATAAAACTCAGTTTTAACTTTTCAGACCATGCACAGTAGTTCTTAGTTTAAATCTTAAACTAGATACCCAGGTTCTATCGTTACAAGTAAATGTCCTTGTTACAGTACTTTCCCAGATAAGCCAGAGTTACTGAACTATTAATTAGTAAAAGTAATAAAAATACTTACATTTCTGGTGATAGAAGTGGTTCTTCTTCTCTCAACTTAGAACTCTTGGTTGAGTCTTGATGAAAACATCTCTTAGTTAATTTTCTTGACCCTGGAACATTTTGGCATGGGCAAACACTGCAAGTTAAATTTCCTTTGCTGAAAGTCACTTTACCAAAAGTCAGTTCTTGGATTTGTAGAACACAGTTTCAATCTGCACAGTCCATAGCAATACTGGATTCAAAGAACTTATTTTGTGGATAGCAAAGTTGTTTCAATAACTAGAACGTGACTTCTTCATGTTGTACATCTGCTATTGACCTCAGAACAGCTAGACTTCCTTATCACTGCACTACAGTGTGTGTCTGGCTGAGAAACTTTAAGGTTAAGTCTATGGGTCTAGGCATCAGCAGGCAACATTACTTCAGCCAAAATACTCAGCAAATGAAACACATATGTTGCTTCATAACACAGTGAGAATGTCTTTGCATCTGGTTCTTGCACCTGGACCTTGTGGCAGCACTGCATAAACTTGTGGCTGTAAACCTAAGGCTGATTCCAGTATGCAAAATACAGGTGTAGCCCAAAGCTTATTGGCCTAGCTACAGCATAAAGCCATTAGAATTCTTAGTTAGACTAGCACAGATCCTCTTACATTGATGGTTTGGCTCAGACTGAGGCATGGCTCAAACAAATTCACTAATATAAAACTGCCCTGGTAATGTCATTACCAGATTTTGATTGGCCTGAGTCACTAAAAAGATTGGACTTTTTAGATGGTAAATGATGGCATACAGACTTACCTTCTAAGACATCCCCTTCTCCTCAAGACTTGTTTTTCATTAAAAATTATTTTCCTTAATAACATTCTTATTTAACCTAATTTAAACATTAAACTTACATAATCAGGCATTTTATATCAAGCAGATAATTTTGGTATGAATCTTACTTTCCTAGTATTGATACTTTTTAAGTTACACTATTAAGGGTTATAAGTTCATAATTTTAATAAAACGTCTTAAAATAAAGTGCTAGTCTTGCTCTAAATATTTAAGCTACAGAATAATATAGGATTTGTAAGAAAAATCCAATATTAAAGTCTTTAAACTATTACTTTTTTGTAGAAGCACATGAGGATCTTTGTTTTCCAAGGAAGAGTAATAAATCACTGTCAGAAAAGTTCATTTACGACAAACTTTAGATGGCTATTTTCTTTATAGCAACAAGATACAGAATTAAGAGTCTTATTTTCAGACTTCTCAAGGCATGAGCTATCATGAAATACTAGATTTGTCTAGTTTTTAATAAGAAAATTATATTAAAATAAACATAACTCCTGAACCTGTGGTCCTGCACTCATGAAACTTGGTAAACTTATTTATTATAATACTATTTGTCATCTGTTAAATTTTCAAATCAGCACCATATAGGGTTTTTAAGTTCTAAGCAAAATACTTTTCTTAATATACAAAGTGAATGTATTTTTTTCTTTAAGGAACATAGTACCAGGTACTGGTTGGTACAAAAAAACATACATTTTAATAAAAGTGTCTTCCCTGGAATGTGATTACCATGGTAACCTCTCGGTTGGAATAGTTAACTAGCAGCTATTTAAAGGCACATGACAGTCCTCGCTCTGTGGAGAGGTCAGTCTCAGGGGATACTTCAAATTTAAAAGAAGACTTCACTGGAACTTTTTTCCTGAAGTTGAATTCTGTATTCTATATTCCCTTTTTGCTGTCCAAAGTTTTACAAGTTTTCCTTTTTACAGCTAAACTCATGAGAACATTAAATTTAACCAGAAATTAGAGCAAACATTTCCCATGATTAATACCATATAAAATCACATAATAATAATTAAAAATCAATTCTTATTAATAAAAATACGATATTTTTTTCCATCAAGGGTTTTGTCCCTACATACCCTCTCAATATTATGTTTCTAAATTAGATTTGGTTCCCAAAATCTCCCTAAAATCTATATTTCTTCAGGAAGGCAGAAAGATCAATACTTTCATTGAGTTCTGTACTTTGTTGTGCCCCAGCTCAAAAATCCAATGTTTGAGCACTCCTAATAGCCTCTTTAATATGTACTTTGCAGTTTTATAGACTACTTAATGGAAATCATAATGATATTCTTTGGAGTAGTGCAATATAAATTATGAGAGAGTAGGGTCAGACAAATAGGGATGCCAGGTTGCCAAATGCAATCTGGCTTGTAATTCTAGCCACCTACTTTAAAGGGTCTAAGCAGAATCTGAAAGACTGACTCTCGAATACTGCCTGCTGTAATTGCGCACAAAAATAATATTGATTTACCATACCATCAATGTGGAATGGCAGCAAAAGAAAACCTCAGAGAAAGAAGACTCAGCAGGATGATCATCACAGGTGAAGAAGATTGGAGCTTCCCCCACTTTCATGGAGAGTTTGCAAAAGAGAACTAACATGCACTTGGGATGAGCACTCTGACTTTCCTACATAGATTTATTTCATGCCCTCTCCTTCCCCCTGCACTCTGCAATTTGTAGGGTTTACCCTCCCCCATATGGTTAATCAGGGGAGGTGAGAAGGGGAGTTTCAACCTTTTTGGTGGAGCCTGGCCACAGGACACAATAGAAAGTTTGGGAGATCACCTTTTCTTTAAACTTGTTTGCAATGACTGTGCATGAACTGGTTGCTAGCCATAAAAACCTTTGCAGCTGTGAGCCATGTTGCCAATCCCATGGGACTTAATCTCTGGAACAATTTATTTCAATATGGTTCGTTGTGAGACTCTTGGATCTGTGGGAGTGCGTTGGGGGCTCATAGATGCTTTAGAAACCTCTCATGTATTTAGAGCCGGCCTTAACTCAACTCCAGCTCTCGTTGGGAGCCCCTTACTTATAGGGGCCTCCATACAGAAGCTGTGCATGTCATCAGTCTTTCACATTTCAGATTTGTTTCAGTGTATGCATTTCATTCCTGTGTACTGTTGAATGGCCACAAAATGGACATCACTGGGTTGGGCAGAACCATTCAACAATGCACCGTACTGCCAAAAGAATACTCACTAAGGTACATGCAAGGACCCTCAATGATTACGATTGCTGGGGGTCACCAGAAACATAAGGCCAGATCTGTGGGAATTCTGAGGTTTGAGGAGTATAATGGTGGGGTTAGAAGGCTGGCTCTCTGGCATCCCAAAATCACCTAGAGTTCTTGTGGAGAGGTCATTGGTTGCCTGCACAGTAGAAAACAGGACACAATAAGGGATGTGTTTCAAGGTTCCACATAGTTCAGCAATCAACAATAACTAGAAGGGGATGGAACTGTAAAATGAGAGAAGCTGCACTGGTTTATCAGGGGGTTCTACTGGTGACGTAGTTCTGGTGTCTCTGTTTGGCATGAGAGTTACCTGTGGCTTGGCAGCAAACTACTGGGATTTAGGCCCACAGCCTGCACTGAGCCTGGGTAAAACTTTGCAGTGCACACCAGTTTCACTTTGAAGTGGTTATGCTTTCCACTGTTAGGGTTTGGAAATGTATCTCTTGATACAAGTTTTTTTTCTGTAAAGGTATAAACTGCAAGCATGGGAAGTTTGTAAGCATGCAGTTTACAGGGTACTTCTGAAAATTAGGGATGCAGAGAATATGCACATCTTATAGCGACACAGAACAGATAACACTGAGCTCTGCCACTTATTATAAAGCATTCAACAATGAGGAGTACACAGTGGCACACTGGGCAAAGATAGAGGGTTTTTGAGGTATCACACTTAAAAAAATATATTTTTATACTTCTCTAGTACAGTCCTTATAATCCCAGTCTGACCACACCCTGCCTTGTCACCCAGCATCTCGGGGATTTAACTCGACCTCCTTTCTTCCCCAATGGCTTCCTTCCCATGGTAGAGTTGGGAGACTCCTTCTTACCTGCCAGAGAATGGATCTGGTTCATGAAGGAAGGGACCTGCTGCTGGTGAAGGGCTGTTGAGGGAGTCAAGCCTGTCATCATTGCACTGTCCAGGATTTTCCTTTCTGCCCCCCCCCAAGGATGCTGGCTTTGGGTTGGTATGCAAGCTTGTATGAAAGTGTGGAGCATGTCACCACCAGTGTCCCCCACCTGGTATGTCTCTTTGGTCTACCTGTGCTGCAGCATGGCTGCCCTACCTCCATCCCTCACTGCAGGAGATCATCCTTTGGGATGCTAAGTCCCCTTACTCTGGCCAACCACCAGTGACCCAGGCTCAGTCTTGAACCTGGGCTGCCAGTGTGGTGGCAGTTGTAGTATCAAACACTTTAACCCTCCACACCACTGGTCTGGCAAGCGGGTATCTCAAGCTTACTAATCTTTCCCAGGAGGATCAGAACTACCCAACATTGAGAAGGAAATTGGAAAGGCCATACAGAGGCAAAGAATGGGAAGGCCCTGGGCTTGAAGGGCCTTGCAGTGAAAGTTTATAAGTGTTTCAGAGCTCTGCTGATTCAGGAGCTTCCTTTGATGTTCAGTGGGGTGATGAGGGCACCAATATCCTGAAGCAGAACCAAAATCCCAGTGTTCCAGAATCCAGACAAGGAAGTTACACTTTGTATGTCCTACTGTCCCATCATCTTACTACCTGTAGACATGAAGTTCTTCACTTCTCTCATGGTGGATAGGTTGCAATGCTACTTGGGTTTCATTGTCCAGCTGGATCAAATTGGCTTCATCAAAACTGATCGAGATAGTGCACAGTGAAACAACTAAGAAAGACAGCTTGAAAAGTGTCTGTATGTAAGATGTGCTGGTGACCAGTGTTTGCTGCTGTTTTTTTTAACTTTTGTTTAAAATAAAGCTTATCTGTTTGACTCTGAGCCTAGCTGCACTCCTAGAATCCTGTAAGTACTTCACCAGTGGCACTGGTGTAAGGGACTTGTAGCCAATTTCTTTCATGTCTTTATCAAAGGCTGACACTTGCAAAATAATATCAAGCAGTTCGTAAATGTTTTGTTTTTACTTTTTTAAACTCGTTATTTAATTTGTATGATACATTTACAGATAGGAAATTTCCACTTAAATATTGACTAAATCAATTAAAAAAAGAAATATAGAACTGTACATTTTAAAAAGTCACTCAAAACCTGTTCAGAGAATACAAGGGCCCAGATATTCAACTGATGCACCCCAACGCGATATTCAAAAGGGGAAAGTGTGCAGCACAAATCCCGATGCACCAGAGTGCAACAGTAATATATGCAGGTGCAGGTAGGGGGGCGTGCCCGTGCATACTCTGCATAGCCAGATACTCAGCCCAGGATGTCCGGAACCATGCATGTGCAACCCCTACCTGCGCCAGCACAAAGTTAAAAAAAAAAGGAGCAAGGGCTGGCCACCCACAGGTGAGTTGCCGTACTGCAGGGTGCAACACGGCAGCTGCCACCTGTGGGTTGCCACCCGAGCTCTGGCTGCACCTCCTTGGTGGCGCCCACCCACCCTATGCCCGATCGCGGGCTTAAGTCAATATAAAACAAATTCTTATATCCTATATATGGATCCATTCACATATCTGGAATGTGTAGTTCGGTATGGGCTGCACGCCCATTGGCTCACGCTGTGGACCAATGGGTGTACAACCCTACCATCGGTGTTAGTCAGAGGGCGACAGGGTGGCAGGTGGGTGGGGTGCTGCCACCCGCCGCTGACCGGGGTGGAGCGGGGCGGAGGGGCTCAGTGGGCGGATGGGGACGGGGATCCACTGGACCACCAGGGATAATAGGTTTCTTCTATTTTTAATTCAGCCCATGATAGGGCAAACAGGTCTACTTGACCACCAGGAATAGAGGTTATATTATTCTTTTGTGCTTAGCCCACAATCAAGTGGGCAGCGGTCCACTGGACCACCAGGGATATAGGATTATTCTTTTTGTACTTAGCCAGTGATCGGGTGGGCAGCAGTCCACTGGACCACCAGGGATTTATGATTTTTCTTTTTTTACTTAGCTCACGATCGGGCGGGCAGCCATCCACTGGACCACCAGGGATTTATGATTTTTCTTTTTTTACTTAGCCCGCAATCAGGCGGGCAGCGGTCCACTGGACCACCTGGGATTTATGAATTTTCTTTTTTCACTTAGCCCGTGATCAGGCAGTGGGGCACATTGCCGTGCTGCAGGGGGGCATCTTTCCCTGACGGCTGCTGCCTGGCAGGGCGCCAGGTGCAAGTCATTGGGGATCGGCGCACCTGCATGCAAATGGGGCCATAATGACATGCCAATGGCCCCATGTGCGCCTTGCATACATTATGGCCCCATTTGCATGTCAACTTTTGAATATCATGGTTGCTGCACCTTGCACAATGGAACTTGCGCTAGTGCATCCCCATGCTCCACTCTGGCCACTGGCGCTGGTGCACTGCATTATTCAACGCTGCTGAGCCATGGTGCAGCTCCGTTGAATATCACCCAGTCCACACCCCTGCACAGCCAAATTGAGCTGCGCCTGGGCTTGCACCACAGCCTGGCGCAGTTTGAATATCTGGGCCTAGGTATCTAGTTATTATGATTTATAATATGCTGTAGAAATAATATAAATCCATTAGTTTCAATACATTACTTTTTTACAAAAATGATTCTTTCCCCAGAAGAATCAATTTGGCAAAAAAGTATTTGGAATTAGAATGTATACATATCTATATAGTAGTACTGAGCTTAAATAAATCATATACAATTCAATAAAATGAAAAAAAAAACAAGAAAAGCCTATTTATTATAGGCTAACATTTGATTTTATAAAAGAAAAACAAAAGTAATGAGAATTACCAAAAGCTAACAGATAAATGATTGTTTTAGAATTAACATGTCTGCAAATCAAGCACTTCTAGCAGGGCCAACTGCTACACTAATGAGCAGGATTTAAATGTATTGTGCTGGTTATAAATGTGGCTTAAAAGAATTCATGTGCTGACGGCTCTTCAGAAAATACTGTACTACAGCCCTTCTGCTACATTTCTTCTTCTACATCAAACAAATACTGTGCATCTATTCCCTTTATATGTTTATTTTTGCTTTCCATTTTGTTTGTTAGCAGGTAGAAGATTAACTGTTAAGGTTAAAAAAATAAGTATTTTGTCTTTACTAACCAAAGGATGCATTTTGCTGTGAAGAGCAACTTACATTATCTCCAGTCTCTTCAATGTCCTCCCAATATGCAAGGAACTACCTTTCATGAGCTTGTGTGGTCACAATAAATTGGGATATCCAAGGCAAAATGATATGCATAAGCAGAGTCTGCCTGGTTTGGTCACAGAAAGGAACCGACGAGACTTTTATTGGAGACAACATGGGTGGAGTGAGTTGTGGGGGAAACTTGTTCAAGTAGTGTCTTAATTATTGTCTTTAGAGTAAGTAAGTAATCTTTATTTATAAAGCACTTTTCAAGTGTCAGAGCACTGTACAGTGCCACAATAAAACCACATAATCAATTGAATAAATAATTTACATAAATATAATGATTAAAATGCAACAAATGAATAAAAAGATTATAAACCTTCACATTTCTGAAACATTTAAATGCAGTCAAAGAAAAGCTTGTTGAAATAGATAGGTTTTTAAATTAGTTTTAAAACTTTCGATGGTCAGGCATTCTCTTAACTGACAAGGTAGAGAATTTCACAGGGTAGGTGCCACATACGAAAAGGCTTGGATGCCAGATGTTTTCAAACACACCCTTGGAATCTCTAGTAATCCCTCATCAGCGAATTAGAGGGGATGGAGGGGCAGTAGGGAGTTAGAAGATCTTTCAGGTAGATGGGTACCTGACTGTGTAGGGCTTTAAAGGTTAGTAAGCCAACCTTAAAGGTGATTCAGCACTGAACAGGTAGCCAGTTCAGTTTGCGCAGCAGAGGTGTAGTGTGACTGGCCCTAGATGTGCCAGTCAACACTCTGGCTGCTGCGTTCTGCACTAGATGCAAGCAGTGAATATCAACCCCAGGTAGCCCTAGGTAGAGGGCATTGCAATAATCAAGGTGGTTGGTGACAAAAGCGTGGACCATGGTAGCCAAGTCATCTGGGGGAACCAGGTGTTTTACCCGGGCAATATTCCTCAGATGATGAAAAGAGGACTTGACAATGGCCAACACCTGAGATTTCAGAGTCAGATCACCATCAAGAATAATGCCAAGGTTCTTCACCAGGTCAGAGGAGGGCAGTTGGACACCATTAAGCCATAGGCCTGAAGGTTGCCAAGTACCCAAACCTAGCCCTGGGTGACATGGATCCACAACTAATACCTCAGTCTTCTCTGCATTCAGTCTCAGCCAGCTGGCGCTCATCCAGTCTTTGATCTTGGTGAGACAGCTGTTGAAGACAGAGACTGCATCCACCTGTTTGGGCAGAAAAGACAAATACAGCTGAGTATCATCTGCATAGCAGTGAAAACTCAAATCATATTGTCCGATGATATCTCCTAATGGCAGCATGTACACTGCAAACTGCATGGGTGATAAACTAGAGCCCTGTGGAACCCCACAACACAGAGTGAGGCTGTCAGAGGAATAAATTCTTGAGATCATCCACAGTAGCCCACAGTTAAGGACCATCTCAAAATGTTATGTCTTGCCCCATAGTTTGTGAGCTGGGTGAGAACTATCTGAACAACAGAGGAACGCTGACCCCGCTCAATGTGCGAGGGGTGCGCTACAAATGGACAGCTACCCGAACAATTAAGCAAACAATTCAAAATATGTTGTGCTCTATTGCAGCGCACAAAAAAAACACAGAACAACAGAATTTAAACAACAAAATGTTGTATTGTGTAAATCCACCTTGTGAGAGCCCCTAGCGCCTCACCTTAATGCCTTCAATGGGCATTTTACATCCTGGTCATCAGTGCACATTTAAATACATGACAAAGTTGTGACATCACATTTAGAAAAAACAATCAATTATTAATTAGAAAAACTAGTTACAAATTTATCTCTGTATCGTAACTTTTCATTTCACACCTCATATGCATCACACCGGGGAGCCCTTATACAGTCCAGAAAGATAATCGGTCAAGAAGTAGAAGGCGATCCAAGGAGAGAAGCTTCAGTAACAGGAATACAAACAGGAGCCAAGACAAAAGGAAAGATACTGGATCCAAGGTAACAGACAAGGCTGCACATAAGAAGAGCAGTAAAACTGTCGCTATAGACTTAGCTTCAAATACTACAGTGCAACCTTTTATGGACAAAGAGACGGTGCTAACAGATGTAGTACCAGAAGAAGAACAAGAAGGGGACAAAGAGGGGGAAGAAAGTTCAGGAAGCAAGACGTGCACTGAGGATATCCAGAAAACCGAGCTACAAATAATCAATCTGCGTGATTTTGTTTTAAATGACTCACAATATTCTCTCCTGAGTAAAGGATTGAACTTTGTCCCATCACCTCCTATAGATTGTTTTCAGATCTTTGTAGCTTTATTTAAATTATTTCAAAAAATTAAGCTTAAGCTTTTTATTTTTTTTCGCTGATCATAACAATCCAGGATTAGTTAACATGGGCTACACTGAAGGGTTAATACAACAAGAGTTGGGATTGGACAAAAGTTTGGATTTAGTTCTGACAGACGAATTAATGTTGAGAAATCTTGGAGAAGTAAGAGAGGAATTGATGCCAGCCAGTGCCATAGAAACTAACCTAGATGGACTCTTGGAACTTATTTTGGAAACCAGGGATCAGGACAGTGGTCTACCAGAAATGAAAGCAGTGGAGTTTACAGCAATGAGGGACACTGTATTTAAATGCAAATCAGACTTTATTCCTATGACATTTAATAACAGCATTATTTGTCTTCAAGAACAGTGTATTATTTAAGGTAAGGGATTTGCTGGATGAATCTGATAAAAAGAATGAAGCTAAAAACCTAACCTATGCAGAAAGAACCGCATTAAAACAATTGTCTAGTGAGCCCAACATTATTATTAAAAATGTTGATAAAAGTGGGAATATTGTTTAATGAGTCGTGATAAGTACAAGAGAATGGTTGAAAAGCTATTATTTAATGTCAATAACTGCAAGAACTTAAAAAACAATCCCACCTTACAGTACAGAAGAGAGCTATGTGGATTATTGGATCAGGCAGTACAGAATGGGAGTATAAATAACAATGAATTTAAATACCTTTACTGCGATTTTCCAGGGATTCCCACTCTGTACTGCCTACCAAAAACACATAAAGATTTGCTGGAACCTCAAGGGAGACTGATTATTTCAAGGGTAGGCTCAGTAACTGAGCATTTAAGTGGATTTATTGACCTGTTTCTCCAGTACAGCATGAAAACCTTGCCTTCATATTTGAGAGATACAGCTGACACTATACAGAAGTTTGGATGTGTTACAGGGGAACCAGCATATCTGTGGATATGTATTGATGTAGAGGCATTTTTATACCTCTTTTCATCTCACAGATGGAGTCAAGGCATCCAAGTACTTTCTGGAATGTGACCAGAATGAGACAGGTTCACCTGTGACATTTTTAGTAAAAGCCTTAGAATTTGTACTTAACCACGAATTCAATAATGAGTTTTGTGCTCAGATCTGTGGTACAGCTATGGGGGCTTCTATGGCCCCCTCATATGCTAATCTTTTCATGGGACTGTGGGGACAAGAACACCTGTTAAACCAAAATGAGTAGTCATACTTTCAATATATTGCCACATGGGGGCAATATATTGATGATTGTTAATGCATTTGGGCAGGGCGTATAGAAAAAGCAGGAGATTTTACAAAGTGACTAAATGCCAATACATTAAATCTTAAATTTACCTCTACCATGAATAAAACATCTATAGATTTTCTGGCTATTTCATTGATGGGTAATGAGGTGACAGGCAGAATAAGTACAAAAGGCTTTAGAAAGCAAACCTCTACCAATTCACTTTTAAGAAATGACAGCTGCCATCCACACAAGCTTAAAAAATCAATTCCACATGAACAGCTAGTTAGAATTTGAAGAAATTGCACTGATGACTTAGAATTTAATAAACAAGCTGATGAACTGCTGAAAAGGTTCAAAGAAAGGGGTTATCCAACTGAAATACTGAATGATGCTTTAAGTAAGGTACAGAATAAGAACCAGGTAAATCTTTTGAATTGTAAAACAAAATGTGTTGCATCTGATACAAGTAATGAGAAAATTACATGTTCATTAGAACATAATAAAGTATCAGGGCAAGTGGGAAATCAGTGCTGGGTAAGTTACTTTTTCTATTACTTTCTATTACTTTTGGAAACTTGTTCCAGAAAGCTCTGTGCAGTCACTAGCAAGGATGGAGAAGTACTAGAAAAAGTAATACACCTTACAGTTACAATTACTTATGTCTTTTTATACATACGTAATACATAACTGTAACTGATCACTTTTATTTGAAAGTAACTAGTAGCTAACCTATTACTTTCAAATAATGTCATCTGTTATAGTTTTTTTATTATTTTTGTCTTGTTTTTGCATAAAAAGAAATAAGTAACTGTAACTGTCAGGTGTGTTTCTTTTTCTAGTACATCTCCATCCTTGCTGTTGACTGCATGGAGCTTCCTGGATCAAGTTTGTAAAAGAAATAGAAAGTAACAGAAAAAGTAACTTACCGAACACTGTGGGAAATGTTGTCTGGAGATGCTGGAATATCCTAAAAGGAGACCCAAAGCTAAAAGAGATACTACTAGAAACACCCAGGCCCGGATATTCAAACTGCACCCAAAACATGCACAACAGCAGGAGCAAGTGCAAGTCCACTGCGCCCATGCGCAAGAAGTGCGAAATTCAAAAACTGCACAGGTCAAGATGCGCCTGCGGCACACGACTGAATATTGCACCACCTGCGCCATAGCGCAACCAGGAATGTGCAGTTGCGCATTTCAGATGCACCATAGAGCAACCAGGGATGCTCAGTGGAGCAGTCCAGATGTGCCATAGTGCAACCAGGGATGCCCCGTGGAGCAGGGCAGCAATGCAATAGCACATCCAGGGATGCGCAGGGACAGGATGCAGGGGCCCACCACCCATGCCACAGATGGGCAGAGGAGTACACAGCAGAACAGACATCACCCCTCACACCCCATGCACTGCACAACTGGTGGAGAGCTGGAATAACCACTGGCCCATGGATACCAGCAACCAACCCACAGGTTGGTGCCCCAGTACACCCCCTTGCAAACTGTGACCGGCACACAAGGAGGGCCGACCACACCATGCCACACCATCCCACCAATGCAGAGCACACTCTGCACCATGATCCCCATACACCCTGCCCAGGAGTAGCACCTAACAGTGCAGGACACCCCATGCATGTCACCACCCCCACTGTGACAGTACAACTCTGTGCACCACAGAGCCATGAAAGGCAGCACCACCATGTGCACCCTGCAGTAGGTGGCAGCAGACAGCGATGCAACAACTGCATACACAGTGCCACCCTGCACGTCTCCCCTGAGGTACAGCTGAGAGAACGACCATGCATCGGCACATGAGGTACCTCACAAGTGACAGGGCATGCCCCGAACCCCACCACCAGCAGTACAGCACCCTGCACACCCTCCCAAGGACACATCCCAGCACTGGCCACAACAGCCAGCACAGACACACACACAGTGTTGCATGGAAGCTTGTGCCACACAGGATACAACACAGTGCATGGACAAACACCCACCCATACTCAAGGGCACACCAACACAGGGACACAGTAGCGGGTCAACCAAGCCACTGGCATGTGGCCATGGCAGTCGTGTACACATGGACAGCACCCCTACATGGCACAGGTGTGCCAGCCACCCTGCGAAGGCACCATGAAGCTGTATGCCACCAGCATGCGGCTGGAGCACAAGTGACAGACAGTGGAGCACATCTCCTGCAACAGACACAAGTGACAGCATGGAGGGGGAACAACAACAGCGGAGGCCACAGTGCCACTGGAGGCAGACGTTGCACCATATTGGTGACGGGAGGCAACCTGGCATTGTGCCGGGTACAGTGGTTGTCCAGCATGGACAGCCACCACTGACATGCCAGCAGACTGTGCATATCACAGACATGCAAGGGTGTCAGCTGCACAGGCCATGGACTGTCTGACAGGGGTGCCAAGCACACAGTCCTTGCATCATGGACCACAGCACACAGGCATCCAGTGCACAGAGAACAACACACAAACCACAGACAGTGACTGATCCCTCCGCCCAAACCATAGGCGGTTCCCTTCCGGACACACACACACACACACACACGCCCATGCTTGCACCACCCCTGATGCCATGCACACCACTGCAGCTGAGCACATGTAGCCTGCTGCAAATCAGAGACCACCACAGTTGTTATAACAAAATGTATGTATTAAAAAATAACAACTCTCAAACATATGTACAACTATATAAAAGGGTGGGGGGAAGGGCCACAAACCAGGTGGAGGCGGGCATGGGGTAGAGGAGTACAAATGAGAGAGGGAAGAAGGGGTGTGAGGGTGGGTCCAGGGGGGTTATGGGTGTCAGGGGGGTCATGGAGGGCCTATTTTGTGCCCCACTCTCTGCTCCTGTGGCACCTCTGGGTTCTTCTCCTCATGACCCCGTGCCACTCCATGCACTCCAACACTGCCAGGGATGCCTGTACCAGCTGCAGAAGCTCCTGTATGGCCCATTCCAGGGCCATCCAGTGTTGTCCACCTAGGACAAGGGAGCAGAGTCAATACGTATGACTGTCCAGCCCACTGCAGCCCACCCATTGTGCATGACATACAGCCATGTGCCACACCCCTGTGATGGTGTGTGACCACCCACAGTGACCGCATCCACAAGACCTGCCTACCCAGGCACCCACAGCCATGTGGACCACTGCACAAACCCACCGCCCATGTCCTGCACAGCACCACCGTGGCCGTGCTGTGACATGGCTATGCGGTGTGAAGGCAATGGAACAGCCATGTACCCGGTGCATGCATGGACCACCATTGATGCACTCCCAGACATGCAGTGCCACTGGACAGTGCTGACTGTAACAAGTTGCGTGCATGGCAGTGGTGTCAATGGATGGTGGCCATGCCCCGCTGCCAGCCCTGTTACACAGCATGCAATAGTAATCATGGATGTAAGGCATTCACCATCATCAGGCTGATCCCTGCACCTCTGTGGTCCTGCATCCCTCCTGGCCTGCTGGTCCTCCTGGGAGGTGCCTCCTCTCTCTCATCTACCAGTGCTCCTCTGGGCCTAAGGTGCAAACATGGAGAGAGGAACATCAGTACAATCTGGCAGCAAAGTCCCCCGCCCCCATGTGTGTGCAATCCCACACAGCCATACCCATCCACCCCCCACGCTGATACCACCACCACGGCCAACACTGGATGGCCTCCCCATGTGCCAGACACATTCAACTGTGATACCCGTATGGACATTAACAGTGTAAGGATGGGGCACCTATCTGGCTTTGGCACCGTGCCCCTCCTGGCATGTCCCCGCAGGCGGGCAAGCCTTTCCGGGTCTCTGCGCTGGAGGTCCCCATACCAGTGGCAACACTGCTCGGCCATGTGCCCAATTCCCATGGCCTCCTCCAGCGCCACCACCACCTCCTCCCATACTGCACTCCTGGCCTTGTCCAGGGGTGCATCACCATAAAGTGCCCCAGCATGGGGCTCTACAATGGGCCACCAAATTGGCCAGCTCAACCTGGCTCCACACAGCAGCCCTCCTCTGTGCCATTTCTACAGCTAGTTGGAGACAAAATGGTGCTCGGTAGCGTGGTCTGTCACGTGCAGATGCTGCATGGTACAGTGCTGTCATTCCCTATCGTGCTGTCACCAAACAGCGTGATAATGGTGCACCTATGTGGATGTATGGCGCCTAGGGGGCAAAGGCCGGGAACAGTGTCAAGGGTCTCTTGCACACGGACAGCCACAGTGCAATTGGAACTCAATGCGTGTAGCACAATTGGGTACCTGTGTGCCACCTCCTGTAGTGGCCTACCGTGCTGTGGCCCCAGTGCACCTACGGTGCCCCAGTGCCACAGCGCCATATATGTGAACAGTGCAGTAGCGCCACTGGCACAATGGTGGCCATGCCCTGCATTGCCTCCCACACACAGCACGTCAGCAGCATGGCAGGCATCTGCGTCATCACCCCGGGCATGCGCAGTTCGGTGTGTACTGTGCATGTCACAGAAATGCACCCTTGCCTGAGCACATTCAACACAATTGTGCAAAGTGCAACAGTGCGATATTCAGCCGGCATATGCAAATCAGCTAATCAGCCATTCAGTTGCACAGATACTGCATTTGCATCCACTTAAAAATGCACCTCACCTCATTTGCATGCATTGCTCTATAAAAATGCGACATTGGGCTGCACTGGCCATAGTCGGTTACTGCAGTCTATTGTGGTGAGTTGCATGCTGTTAGGGAGTGTGGCCTGTGGTGTGTGGGACATGCGTGGGACTGCACAGTCACAGATAACACCTATCATTCTCACAGGATGAATAATGAGTGATCGTGAGGTGGAGGAAGAGAAGGCCTAACTTCACCAAGACAGAAACAGATGCCCTGTTTGAGGCCTACCTTGACCAGGAGCCGCTGCTCAGCGGAAGCTGGAGAACACCACAGGCCCATGGTGCTGCATGGGAAGAGGTGGCGTGTGCCATCAAACTGCATGGCAGCCACCAGCAGTCCATGCAGGAGTGCAAAAACAAGATGGGCAAGGACAGGTGGAGGATTAAGGAAAAGGTGGCTGCCATCAGGGCAGCACGGTCTGCGACCGGTGGGGGACAGCCGGACGTGCAACACCTGACCCCACAAGAAGAGTGGGTTGTTGGCAGCATGCAGCGTTGTGCCATCGAGGGTGTTCCAGGTGGTGGATTCCAGACGGGTGGTAGACCATCACTGCATGGTAGGTCCTGGTCTGTCAATGGGGGGGACAGGGTAGGGAAGATACATTAATGCTACTGTGTTTCCTTACAGCTCCTGAGCATCTACATGGGTCAGCAGTGGTGGGCTTGTCCACTGAGGGTGGTAGCATGGAGATAGAGGAGGGCCCATCCACCTCCACAGGCATATGAGGGTCAGGATGACAGTGGGCCCGCCTGGACGTCTGGACTGATATTGGTGGAGCAGGTGCAGAGGAAGCCCTGCCCGTGTCCCAGTGTGCCAGTGTCCATGGATGCCAGCATGCTGAGACTTGGGCTGGTGCTGGATCCATCACTGATGATGATGGAGCTTACTTCATGGACAGTGATACGTGTGGGCCGCAGGATGGCCACACAGCAGGTGACATCATGGGCATGTCCGTGGGTGGTGCCGCCGTGGAGGCCTGCGTGACATCACAGTCCCAGTCTGTTCCTTTCTGCACCAGTGGGGCAGCACTGGTGTGTGTCCAGGACAGTGGAGCTGCTGTGGCCACTGCGGCGGCACTGTTGAGCCCTGGAGAGCGGCAGCCAGAGGGGTTGTGTCAGCAGTCGGCCAATGGCCATGGGGGTACAGTGTCAGGGGGCGGCATCAGTGCACTGCCTGTGGACATGCCCAGGCCTGTCCCTGGTGTGCAGTGCCCACCCTCAAGGGGTGCTGACCATCGGGGCTGTGAACACCGTGAGGGACAGCATGCCAATCAGGCAGATGACCTCTTAGATGAGCACACCCACTTACTCCAAGCATCAGTCAATCAGCAGGTGTGGCTTGTGACAGCGTTGGATGCACTCAGTGCGGCTCTGTGCCAGGCAGAGGAGAGCGGTGCAGCAGAGACACTGCTCTGCTCCTGGCAGGGATGGACCGGATGTGGGAGGATGTGACCGCTGCCATTGACAGGCAAACACAGGCAATCACAGCTGTCATGGCCACAACTGGCACACAGTTATTTGCCCATGCGTCGCAGACACCGTGCAGTGCAATGTCCACCCCCCGTTCCTGGCATCGTGCGACACCCTCCTTGTCGACACCACGTTCAGCTGTGGGCATCCCAAGCACACCTGGTGCAGGCATGTTCGGTGTGCTGCAGACCCATGCACGAGCATGGTCGCGTTCACGCAGTGGAACCCCTGGGGGGACTGTCGGTGCCACCCCATGAGGCCATTGGTCAGCCTGTCACTGCTGGCAGGTCTCGGTAGGGCTGCCCACATATCCATGGCAGCTGTGGCACTGTGGTGCATGACTGACCTGTCTCCCAGCATGGCTACTGTCTGATGCTGCCCTGTGTGCATTGTGTTGTTCAATGTGCAATGCCTGGGTGGGGTACCCAGCCCTGCACGCACACACACATTCTATCTGCACACCCTCCTGGCTGCTGTCCTCTGTGGCATGTGCATGATGATGCCTGCATTGCGCTGTCCACCACTGTGCAATGGTGCCCAGCGTCTGACACATGCACAATGACAGGCGTGGTGGTCTGTGGACGTGTGTGTGGCTAAGGGTGGTGGTTGGGGTCGGCGTGCCTCCTACCCTTTGTGCATGTCTTGTGAGGTGTGTGCGTGTGTGTGTGTGACTGTGTGCCGTGTTAAACCTTGCCCATCCCTGATGGCGTGTGCAGTTCCATGCTTGGCCAATTCCCTTAATGACATGCACCCCTGGGGTTTGTCTATGCGTGTTTGTGGGTTGTGCCTTTGCCAATGGTGGTTGCACATGGTCCCATGACTTACCTGGGTTGGTTAAAGTGCTCCTCTATGATGGTATCCCGGTGCAGCTGTGCCATCCGGATCAGTCGGTGGTCCCTTCGACCAAGGGGGAGCTGCCCATCACCATCTTCTCCAGTGTCCTCATCGTCCCCATCACTGTCCCCCTCTTTGACCTGTACGGCTATCCCACAGTCATTGGCCATGTTGTGCAGAATACAACAGGCCAGAAATAGCCCACAGGCCTCTGAGGGGCTGTACTGTAGGGCACCGCCAGACGTGTCCAGGCAATGGAAACGTGCCTTCAGCATACCGAACATCCACTCGATGACATTGTGTGTGGTGGCATGTGCCTCACTGTAGCGTTGCTGTGATGGGGTCACGGGCCGCCGGTATGGTGTGAGCAGCCAGGGACAGAGTGGGTATCCACTGTCACCTGTGTGTAGAGGGTGGATGTTAGTTTGGTGATCAGCATCGCCCTGTCTTGGGCCAATACCCATTTCACCTCTGACTATGCCCCTCCCAAGCTCCATGTCATTCTGCATGCTTTGCATACTCACCCACTAGGTGGCCAGTGGGGATGTCCCCACTCTCGAACCTGTGGCACAGTGTGGACTGGTGCCAGATGAAGGCATCATGTGCTCCCCCAGGGTGTGTGGCACAGACATTGATTATGTGCCCCTGGCATCGCACACCACCTGGCAGTTGATGCTTGTATACCCCTTCTGATTCATGTATGTGGGTCCCTTCGGGGCCGGGTGGTGTGCGGATGGCCACATGGATGCAGCCTATTGCCCCGAGCATGCCAGGTATACGTACTAACCTGTGGAAATCCTGTATGTTTGCTGTGCGCTCCGCCGGTGTGCTGGGGAAATGGATGTACTCCACAGCATGTGGCAGCAGTGCACTGAGGATTTGGGTGAGAAGGCGTGACGTGGCTGACCAGATTATGCCTGTCTTGTCCCCTGTTGGTCTCTGGAAGGTACCCGTGGTGAGCAGGCACATGCAAGCTGTCATTTTGGTCTCCACTGACAGAGCATGGCTCCTTCGTGTGGGTGTTTTGAATTGTGAGAATTATCTGGCCTGCAGCCTCAGTTAATTGATAAATGGAGGCAGAAAGGCAAAAATAAATAACGGAGGCTTTATATTTGAACTTATCAAAGTGACGCATCATGTTCACATCTCAATATGTAACTTCCACAGAGCAGGAGTGTGGCATCTGCCTATAGGACATCTGCAGGACTCTGCAGATGAATCCCAAGTTCTGAAGGAACTCTTTATTTGCAGGCAGCTGGTACTTCATGGTGTATGCAGAACACCAGGAATAGTAAGGGGTCCTAGATATGCCCTATTTGGGATAGGTTAATATTACAGTTAATGGGTTAGTAACTGTACATACAGTAAGTGTAATTAAGTGACTGTAGTCAAACTCTTTATCTAGGTTAACATCTATTAGGGAACAACCTAAAGGGTGCCAGGCTTGTAGTCTGTAACATTGTAGTAGATTTATGTGGCAAAACCCCCTATGTATGGTAGCCCATTTCAGGGTGCAACTAAAAAGATAATAGGAAAGTAGAAGGAAGCAAGGGATTAATAGCAGGAATCCAGCCAATTATTGTGTATAGGGTGACAGCTGGCAGTATGGACCACGGGTACAGTAGCAAGATAATCAGCTGCAGGGATTGCAGGGCACTCACGTCCAGGGTTATGCTGTGTAGAATTGAATATTGCTCCATATTTAGGATCGATCATTAGAGAGCTCAGTGCACAACTGGTAGCAGCACAAGAGAAGATATCTCAGCTGCCTCACCAGCTGAGCTGGTCCTAATGCCCCCACCCCCACTCCTGCAGAGGTCATCTGGCCCAGGAGGCTAGAGGGTGGTGAGGAGGGAATGGTTGGTGGGAAAGTCACGTGGCGGTCATCCAAGCCCACTAAATTTCAACAGCAAATCGATTTGCACACCTAGAAGAGGAGTGAATACCTGACTCAGATGTTGGGGTATTGGGAGCCTAGTTGAGATGGCTATGCAGGATGACTTTCTGGTACCTGGAATGAGAACAGGAGGAAGACAGCAAGGAGGATTTTTGTTGTGGGGACTGTATGGTTAGAGGGGTCAAGAGGGTGATGGGAGGAGGGGGTAAATGAAAAGGGGTGGTCAGATGCTTTCTTGGTGCATCAGCCATCTGGGATATGATAGGATATGAAGGATGGTATAGGATAATAGAGGAGCTGATGGGGAGCTCTGGGTGTTGTAACATTTGTATTCCAACAGACTGGTAAACCAGCATATTGAAATGGAGAGACACACCTTCTGAAGGGGGGAGGACAGACTGAGAGTGCACTCAGCTTCCCTAGCATTTTGCAAGGTCCTTTGTATGGGAAAGGGAATATGGGGAGAATAGAGTGAGAATGGAGGGGACTGAGGAGTTTTAACCACCGGTTGAAGGAATGGAGTCAGGAGTAAGGGTACCTCTTTTGAAAGGGACTGGATAGAATTCTGGGACAGAATGCTCTTCAAGGGTGATGGCTCTCACCGAACAAGAGAGAGAACCAGTGTACTGGGGCAGAAGTTTGATATCTACACTGGTGAACAATTAAACTAACTGAAAGGCAGGCTGAGGCTGGGAAAATCACAGAAGAAGGAGAGCAAGTGGAAAACCTAGCTGGGGGTTAGAAACACTGGAGAGGGAAGCAGCAAGGCAGGCATTTATGGTAGGCTATGAAAGCAGGCCAGGAAGGGAAGGATTGATAAGCTGGCAAACAAAAAAAAAACCCAGGAAAAACAGGAAACTGAGGAAGTTGAAGGATGATGAGATAGGAGAATCAGCAAAAGATGGGAACGATATGGGTGTAAGATAGAAGGCATTCTGCCTTGCTGCCGGGAGCCTTGGAAATACAGTAGTGAGTCCCAGGCAATGGTGGCAGATACAGCGTTGAACCTTGTAGCCATTACAGACACTTCAGTCACAGGGAATAATGACTGTGACATGGCAGTCCTGGACTACACTATGTACTGTGTAGACAAGATGGGGCAAAGGAAAAGAAGGAGGGGCAGCCCTGTATGTCAGGAAAGGCATTGAGATGGTAGAAGATAGGGCCATCCAGGGAGGATGTGGGGTAACAGAATCACTGTGGGTTCAGCTCACAATGGCATCAGTCATGAAACTGCACATGGCGGTGATCTATAGGCCACAGGGACATGGGCATGAGGGCAATAGGGAACATGGGACTGAAGTAAAAAAAAAGGGGCCTCAAAGGGAGAGATAGTTGATGTGGTAAATATCAACCTGCCAAACAATAATTGGGATATTCCAGCATCTAGGAGCACCAAAAGTCGGGTCCTGCAAGATACACTGCTGGTCAGGGAACTCACAAGGCAGGCTACCATTCTAGATATAGTGCTCACCAACTCAGAAATAGTAGGTGGAGGGTGGGTTGAGGAACCAGGTATACAACCGCTTCATCAACAATTCGACAGTGACCAACACTACAGTGACAACAGCACAAGGTCTTCCACCCCTTCCCCTAATCAACTCCAACTCAGAGTTGATTAGTTTAATTGGGGGTACAGGGAAATAGCCCCCCACATGGTGGGTTCAGGGGCAAAGCCCCCTGAAGAAAATATAGCAGGTAGTGACCACTTTTATGCTGACCACACATGCAGTCAACATAAAGATGTCGCTGTAAGGCCAGTAGACAAGATTTTTGTCGTGCCGGTGTCATGGATCCAAGGAACCACTAGGACTTGTGACCATAGCAGCATATGGTTTGAACTGGCCCTCTGCATCAGTATACCCTTGCTAAAGATTGAAGTCCTAGATTTCAGGGGTGCAGACTCACTACATAATAGAATTAATATGGGGTAGGATGGTAGGGGTGGACAGAATCAGAGATGTGGAGGAAAGGTGGGGAAAAATTAAGAGGTTCATTGAGGCCACAAAGTCATGCTAAAGGATGGTCACCAAAAGAAACATGTAGAACAGGTTTATGTGATAAGGGTGATGTTTAAACATCGCCAACCAAAAAGAGCTAGTAAATTAGCGCCCAAAGTCAAAAAGGTGAGCAAACCTACATTGACCTCCACAAACAGCAATCACTCAATATGTCCATGTAAGCAAGACCAGTAATCATTTTTTATGCAAGGGGTTGCACCCCTTGTGCCCCCAAACTTATTATAATCAGATCCAGGGGGATGCAGACACAGGGGAAAGAAGCAACACAAAAAGAATATATATATTCCTGTAGTGTCCCCAGACCCGAACCTGGGTCCACCGGTGGCAGTAGCACTAGCTACTACACCAAACAGCTAGCTCAGCAGGGCTTGGCCAACCATATACCTCTATGCTTCTCCAGTGAGTGTAGATCACTGCTACTCTCACTATATAGTGTTTATCTGTGTTTAAAAACACTCACTATTCCTAGGACCGGTCAAACTGAGTCACTTAAATTGAGAGGCTCAACAGTGCCATGCTCATATCACTGTACACCGCACAGGAGATCAATCTGGTTCTTTAGTGTGGTCAATGAGTCAATGAGAGCCGAGAAAAAAGGCCTTTATCAGATACAAAGAGAAAAAGGGAAATGAAGTACCTGGTAAAATCAAGGGAGGTCAAATAGACAGTCAGGGTTGCAAAAGCAAATACATATCTGTGTTTTCTGGAGTGGTTTAAAAGAAATGGAAAAACAGCTTTTCCAATATATTAGGGAAAAGAAAGATGGGAGGAGAAATTGATAGGCTTATGGGGGGGGGCAGGGTAACAGAGGAGGACATGTAGGAGGCTGCCATTTTTAATGACTATTTCTTCTGGTTTCCAGAGAGAAGGATAGAAACCAGAAAGTGTCATGAAATCTGCTCATTGGGAATCCCAAAACTGAACCAGACAATATCTACAAGTGAAAGGTCTAGAAAATGGCTAACAGCCTTGAAGGTAGATAAGGCCCTGGAGCAGGATAGGATGCATCCAAGGGTACTTAGAGAACTGGCACCTGACCTTGGGGAACCATGGCTGGGATATTCAGTAGCTCAAGTCAGTCAGGAGTTCTGAAAAACTGGAGGGTGGTGGACTTGGTTCTGTTCTATAAGGGTGGGGAAAAAGAGCAACCAGTTAATACAGGCCTGTTAGTTTTACCTCTGTTGTGGGTAAAATGACATTAGTAACAGGATGTAGAGGACTACCAGGAGCATATCGGGCTCCATAATAGTAACCAGCAGACTTTTGGTTCACCTCCCATCTGTGCGGCTGTAAGGTATGTTAGCTGTGTCCCCCCGATGACCTAATCCACTGGAATCTACATGAATGAATCAAAATGTCAACTATTGATACTGCTATTCTCAACCTACAAAATGCCATGTAAGAATAAACCAAAAGATATCTTACCGCCCCGGACAAGCCAAACAATCTGCCTGATCATCCTGATGAGGAACCCTCAAAATCCACAACACAAAAGCTGCAAAAGTAACAAAATCTTTATTTACTCACATACGAGGAGTTATTGCAATTTAAAAATACCACCACAGTGTATCTACATCAGTTTGTTGCTGATGAAGAATCCCAACCAGTTTCGTACTGTACCAAGTGTGGCATCAGGGGCGGTATTTGTAAACTGTAATAACTCCTTGTATGTGAGTAAATAAACATTAATTTTTACTTTTGTAGCCTTTTGCAGTGCAGATTTTGTTTGTTCCTCACATGTATTTTTAATCCGGCATGCAATTAGCAGTGGAGCTGCATTGGGTCTCGGCCGATCATCCTGATACCCAGCCTGTAGCCTCAGGATGTCTGCCTTGGTGACTTCTGAGCACATCAGTTGCCATAATGATGAGGGACTGGATGGTCATTTCAAGGTTAACTTCCAAAAAACTCTTTTATGAGCTTATGCAATTAGGCTCCACTATGGGGTATCTCAAGAAAGCTGTGGGAGACAACAAAAAGGAACTACAGGATGTACAGCAGCGTGCCACAGACTTTGAAAATGAGCTAAGTCTCCAGTACAGTACCATATTTTTATTTGTTTTATTCTTTTGGTAACCTGGTAAGGCCCATTAGGCACAAGTGCCTGTTTTTGGGGGTAACCCGGGAGCACTGGGGTGGTTAAGTGACTTGCTCAGAGTCACACAGTATGCAAGTGGAGGTTGTGAGAATCAAGCCCAGGTCTGCTGGATGTACCAGGCTCATTAACAGCTTGTTTCTCTAAACTCTATGCTATTTATTTATTTTTCATCGACCGGGTAAGTGCAGTAGACAAATTCTGCCTATTTTCAGGCACGACCTGGAGGAGGGGGATACAGATGAATGCCAACTGACCTTGAACCAGATTAAGCTGTTGGTGGTATTTTTGCTGAATGAGGGAAATTTGGCCAGGACACCAGGGAAATTCCCCTACTGCAGTCTGGCAGTAGGGGGCTAGCGGCGAAACAGCGAGTTCAGTCAGTGGAGGCTGGACTCGGGAGCAGATGGCCGCATCAACGGAGGTGGCTGGTGGTAGTCCTCTGAGAGAGGATAGTTTTGACGGAGGAATGCAGGAGGTGCAGTCGGCACGAATAGGTTTGCTGGAAGACGCAGAAGCGCGAACTTCGGGATCAGTTGTGGCAGGAGCTGGAGTTTCAGTTGAATCTGGAGAGATGGAGAGTGTATCGCCAAGGCAAATGATGAGGCAGGAGTGGGAGAGTGTGCGGAGAGCAGAGCTGAGTGCTAAATTCACGACTTCTCAGGAGTCGGAACTGGAGGAACGAGAGGACACAAGCGGAGTCGTAGCGGAAACTCCGGAGGGTATGTCTGTGAATATGGTGGAACGTGGAGAGAGTAATTCTGGAAGCGATAGGATTAAGGGTGCATTAGACAAAAGTGTTAAGCTCAATGTTTTTGGAGAGCTGCAAGACGAGAGTCGAACTGGTGAAGAGAGGTTACATGTAATAGATTTACCTGAAAAAGTGTCGGCGGTTGCTATGGATACAGTAGGTGACCCGGATGTGCTACAAGAATCAACTGTGGAGGATCTGAAGGTTGTGGGTGCTGAGTTTAAAGGAGGAGATTTTGTTGTGCAGGGTGATCGATCCTGCGTTTATCAAAAAGATCCGTTCCAGCAGGATGGAGTTTCAGAATTTTTTTTCAACCAACGTCTTGAGTCTGGTAGGGACAGAGTTGGTAAGGATGGTAAAGGTAAAAGAATGACGGTTTTATTTGCAAAATGGCATATAGAAGTTACGAATAAAGCTAGTGAACCTGAGAGGGATAAGTTGCTACAGAAGGGACAATCTAAAGATGCACTTTCCCTGAGACAGGGCTCTGAAGCACAGGCCCCACAGGTGGATGCTTGGTCCCCTGAACGAGCATTACAGGAGGCAGGTTGGACGTTGAACAAAGGGTCTTGGCACCCAACACCTGACTGGGATCCTACTTTGAATTTTTCTCAAACTACACCTGTTTGGAAACCTAATGTACTTTTGCCTATGGTTTCTGTCCATGGGGGGTGGTGATGGGGTACAGGCTGGTCTTAAGAAGTTAGTTTTACCTAATGATAACTCAGCACCATTAGTAACTGATTTACACCATGGGGCAGATTTTGAACAAGCATTACCAGTCAAGAAACCTTTAATGTCAGAGTTATTCTCTAGGTCCAAGCAGGAGGCAGCCCCACGGAGGAATGCTGTAAGGATTAGGTATAAGGGTGGTTTGGAGATTAGGCCAGATAGGGGATATGTGGGGAAATGTTTATTAAAAGACTCCCTGCATTTTTCACCTAGGGAAGTTTTTGCGTTCATAAACATATCTGGTGAGGACAATTTTGATGTGAGTTTTAGATCTACCCAGGCATTGGACCTGTTTTGGGAGAGATATAGCCAGGTGAAGTTCTCACCCCTGTGGACACCCTTTTTCGTGATTCCCCTGACAAAACCGTTAATTAAGTTTGTCACCATTATGTTTAGGAATGAGGGTGTGCACGTGGATGATATTTCATACTGGTTGGGTCAGAAATGTGAAGTGTTAAGTTCCCCGGAGGCCATTCTTGACTCTGAGCAGTTTTGGACTGGGGGATGGAAATTTAAAGTGAAACTTCGACAAACGGACAAAGGTATTGAACACATCCCTAACTCGTTTCTTTTGGGACGAGATAGGGGGGTGTGCTTCTATGCAGGACAGCCCAGAGCTTGTTACAGGTGTGGTGCTCGTACCCATTTGTCAAGTTCTTGTGACAAACCCCGCTATGAAAATTGTGGTGAGATTGGACATGGATTTTCCAGTGTGAGAATCCAATGAAGTGTGACTTATGTGAAGGGTTGGGTACGTTTGAGTGTGAGGGCCGCAGGAATAAAACATCAACGGGTTGTCCTGAATTATTGATTCAGGAAGCACAGGATAAGGTCATTCCACCAGTGGGGATGGGATAAGGTCCCAAGTGATCCAAATGCTGCAAGTGTCAGGGAAAAAGTCAAAATGTGGTGGCAGAGGAGCAGTCACGGTCACCCTAGTGGAGAATCCGGGAGTTATGGTGTTACAGAAGGAGACGGAAGACAAGGGGTTTCACGTCCTTTGGTGTTGTTCCTGTACGACGATCCTCAAGGAACACCAAGACTAATTTAGGGCCTTGCCGGTAGAAGTGGAATCGAATCAACCTTTTCTGTGTTAGCTTCCTCTTGGGGTGATGTAGAATTGAATAGTCAGGAGTTAGATTCCCAACAGATACAGGATAGCCCACCTTCTCCTTTGAGAGTTTCTGAAGGATATAAAGGAAAAAGGAAAAAGAGGAGGAAAAAGGATGGCTGATGGGTTCTTCTTCTTTTTTTGTGGATGGCTGTTACCCTGGGTTCAATGAATGTTCATAGCCTTTTGAATTATAAAAGAAGGAGGATAGTGTTTGAGTATACTCATTCCCAAGTTTTACAGATTTGCTTATTGCAAGAAACTTGGATGTATTCTCTGGATCAAAGTAGGCTTTTTCAGCGTGAATGGTACTGGGGGCCTTCCTACTGGTCATTTGGACAAGACTCTGCAGATGGTATAGGGGTTGTGTTTAACTCCTTTCATTTTTCTTTAATTAAGTTAATAGATATAGTGCCAGGTCGCTTATTGATTCTAGATGGGGTATGGAGGTCTTTGACTTGCAGATTCATTAATGTTTATTGTTCCCAAATTAAATCTGAAAAGATAGCTTTGTTTCAATTGATTAAGCCATATTTGTTTACCTCGCATAAAATTTTTTTGTGTGGTGACTTTAATTGTGAGCTCAAGTGGCGGCAGGCGGGTAATTAAGCTTGGAGATCAGGATAAGGAAAAAATGACCAAAAAAAAGGTACATTGTGATTCCAAGGCGTTGGAACAATTGATAAAGGGATCTGGCCTGGTAGACGGTAGAAGTAGGCAATGGGGGGGAGTAGATTTTACTTATAAAAAGAATACATTTACTTCCACTATTGATTACATGTTTCTTTCGGAATCTGTATTGTTTGATTTTTTTATGGTACCTGTTTCTTTTTCGGATCATATGCTTTTGTTATGTAAAATTGGACCTGTGTGGTTACCGGTAAGGCCGAGGGCAAGATGGAAACTGAATGCTACATTATTACAGTGCCCGGATGTTAGGAATAAATTTGAATTGTTATTACAGGCCAGATTATCAGTGGCTTTTTTGTATGATGATTTGGGGGAATGGCGGTCGGATTCGAAAAAGGATTTTGCATCATTATTTAAAAATATTGGTAAGACTAGGGGTAATGTGAAGTTTTTGCATTATCTAAAATTGAGGCAACATCTGTATGATCAGATTTCTTTGGCAAATACTTCTAAAATTGATAATTCTGGCAGAATTGCACTTCTTAAACAACAGCTTAAGGAATGGCAGTACGATAGGGCGGAAACTCTACAAGCTTTGTTTAAATTTGGGAGGAAAAAATGTCCGGAAGGGGACCCTTATGAGGCTTTTAAAAAATATAAATTAAATACTACCATTGATGGCCTGAAGGATGTTGATGGTAACATGGTTACAGAGCAGTGTGTACTGCAACAAATGATTGAACATTTTTTTGAGGCTCATAAACCTGAGACTGTACCTAGCATTTCACTGATGGAACAATTCTTGGCAAAATTAGCGAAACCAGAATATCCATAGGATAAAGGAGCTTTAGTGTTGCCTATTTCAAAGCAGGAAATTGTTACAGCGATTCAGCAGTTGAAATCTGGAACGTCACCTGGTATAGATGGTATGACGATGGAATTATATAAGGCATTCCCTGATTCTTTTACTATAGGTTTGGAGTTAGTATATAATTTTTTTCTTGTTTCTGCTAGTTTTCCACTTTGGTTCTCTGAGGGTCTCTTAATTTTTTTATTTAAATCCGGGGATAGACATTCACTAGACAATTGGAGACTTATCACTTTATTGAACTCAGATTATAAGATATTGATGAATATATTAAACACCAGATTAAAAAAAGCAGCACTTCATGTTATATCCCCTAACCAATTTTGTGGTATGCCAGAAAAATCAATTTTTCAAGCACATCGATACATTAGAGATTGGATAGAATATGTTAACATGTGTAAATTAACTGGTTGTGTTGTATCGGTGGATCAGAGGAAAGCATTTGATAGGGTATATCATCCGTTTTTATTTTTAGTTTTGTCTCATTGTGGGGTGCCTCGGCAATTTGTGCATTGGCTTAAGGAGATATATGACACCAATATGACTCACCCTATGTTGAACACTACAATAGGGACTGGTTTTCATATTCCTACTGGAGTGCGGCAGGGATGCCCGCTGAGCCCATTGTTATATGTATATGTCATAGATATCTTGATTCAGTATGTTTCACAATCTGAATTGTGGGAGGGAATTTCGGCACCTCCGTTACATCAGAATGTGAGGGTTCTGGCTTATGCTGATGATCTGTGTTTATTTTTTCAGCGTGATGATCAAATATTGTTTTTTCTAGATTTAATGCAGCAGTATTCAGCGGTTTCCAATTCACAACTGAACCCCTCTAAAAGTAGAGGATTATTTATAGGGGTGCAACTCCCTGAGTCATTATTTGTTCAAGGTATTTATATCTCTCCTGACCCTTTAAGGATACTTGGGCTGTGGTATGGGCCTCAGAATTTACCTTCCCTGAATTGGGAAAAAGGATTGCAGGCTGTAGAATATAAGGTTAACATATGGAAACATTGGAGACTGCCAAAATTACAGAGGGTAGTAGTTATAAAAAAATTCCTTGTGCCACTATTGTTGTATATTGCTCAGGTAGTTCCAATTCCACTTTCATTGGAAACTAAACTTTACATTTAATTTTTTCAAATGGTATGGGGCAATAGGCTCAATCCAATTAAGCGTCATTATACTTATTTATCAAAACAATGTGGGGGTTTGGGGATGATTGATCTGATTATTTTCTTTTCTACCTTATTTATCTCCTCAAATTTTAGGGAGGTATGGGATTTGCACCCAAGGAACGAGATGACACTACTCTCTGTTATACTGGATAAGTACTTTAAGGCTTGGTCTCAAGATGCCCCTAAACCTATTCCCACGTTATGCATTCCTGTTCTTTTTTTACCTATTGTTAAAAAATTATTTAAATGGAAATTAACAATGGATTGTCTACAGAGTTGTTCGGGGAAATTGTTATATAGTAAGGTGATGTTACTATTATACCCCAGTGAACCTGCTTTTAAAAATTGTCCATCCCAAAGTATTAAAGTAGTGCTTCAAAGGTTAAATAATTCACGATTACCCAATTACATGTGGGAACTTATATGGTTATCGGCTTATGGTTGGATTGGGGTAAGAGGAAATGCTAATATAAAGCTCATTCTGAACGTAATTGTCCTTATTTACAGTGTATTAATGTGGAAGAAATGATGGAACATTTTTTATTTGACTGTTCGTATGCTCAGTCTCTATGGAAATTTCTCATGGTTCAGTGGAACATGAAATGGTTAGGTAAACTAGATTATAATATTTTGGTGTTGGGTAATTGTGCTCATTTGCAGTCAAGATATGATAGTGGGACTCTGAATATATTGTGCTGTACATTGATATATTACCTCTGGCAGGCTAGGTGCCAATGGGTGCTGTATCAGAAACTGATGCCTGTTGAAGTAGTCTGTTGTCTGATCAGTAGGGCCTTAAAAAGGGTGTATTTGGCAGATGTTGCCTTTGCATCTCCCAGAAAAGTTGATAATTTGTGGAAAGGGATGACTTACTTTATTAAATATAAATAATTGTGAGATAAGGGTCACTTGGGATTGGGAAAACAGTCTAGGCGATTGAAATGTTGTTCCAATGAATGTATGTATGTGGCAATATGTACTGTTGTTTGTTCTGTCATAATTCCTTTAGATTCAGATTGACAGTTTTCAGACTCATTTTTTTGCTTTACTGTATATTATGGGACAATATTAAGGGTTTATTTTGAATGCATACTAGGTTTTGTTCAGCTGGGAGAGAGGGGATACCTTAAGGCAATTGTGATTTCTAGGCTGTATGTGACTAACAAGGCTGATTTATTGGTTTCTTTTATTATTGTTTGGTCTTGTTCTTTTTATTTCCTGATCTGTACTGTATGACTGTAATAATTATTTGATGGTATGTCATATGATTTGTATTTATTTTGTGTGACTCAACACTGTTATAATTATTTTTTGATGTTATTATAATAAAAAATTCCCCTACTCTTTTCGATAAGTGCCATGGGATCTTTAACATCCACCTGAACTACCACCAATCCAGGCAGATGGGACCTCAGTTTAACGTCTCATCCAAAGGATGGCACCTCAGAAGTGCAGCACCCCTTTCATGCTGCACTGCAGTGTCAGTACTGGGATATTAACATAAGTGCCAGATGTGGGAACGGAACTCACAGCCCTCTGCTCTCCTGGCCTCAGATGCGAGTGTGCTAACTACTGAGCCACTGACACTGCCAGCCCAGGTATATTAAGATACCTGAGTCACCAGGAGCGAGACCATACAGATGAAATCACTGATATGGAGCTCTGTGATTGGGAAACAACATACGAATCCATGAGCTGCCAAAGGAATGGAATAGGGACACATGGAACTATTTTGTTTTTTGTAGTCCTTTCTTAAAGAGCTCCTTAGCTGGCCTGCTGACAAACCTCTAAATATAAACCAATCCCACACAGCACTGGACCAAAAGTCCTTTTACTTGAATGCCCACCCAAATCCAGTTCCATGTGATTTCAGCAAACGCATCAAGGTGAAAGTCAAACCGGCGACTTTTTAATAGCGAATACGAGATAGGCGATATGTCAGTAGAGCGCTATGCCAAATATAGCACAAACAATATGGGTGCACAGAAGCAAATGCTGGCAGTTAAACATGGAGTTGGACATTGTATGCAACTCTGTGGAGATTATCATACAGACTCCTCTTCCCATACTCATTGTCTGCCATAGAATGTACTCTTGCTAGGCACTTAAATTGATGGTATTTGGCACTTCTCCAATGTACCTTGGTGGCTACTTCTTTGCCCCTCCAGTAGAGTTAACGTCCATGCAGCAACAATGGATGTCCCTTCTGGCTATGAATGAACTCACACACTGACATCCTGCCTCTCCAAATCTCAACACATAGACAAACCCCACCCAACCAGCACCTATTTAATACCCAGGTGCACAGGTGTCTCCAATTTACATATACAGGAGGCATCATCCCAGCACCCCCATGAGGGCAGTGCCCCTGGACCCCCCAATCTTAAATACACTAACTTCAAGGTGCTCATTGATCATGGGAATTAGGCGCTATTCTCACCCATGTGCCCATTTGAAATGGTCACTATTTTATACCCTGATTGCCATCAAAACCCCATTGTGAGTCAGGTCTCTAGTACCTTACATTCGCTATGCTGTCCTGGTCGCTCTAATTCGAGTCACCATTCCAGGTTTCCCCAGATTGGTTTGTTATTTCAATGTTGCTATTATCATGTAATTCCCTCAAATCCATAGTCCTAGAGTTTCTGCACTACAAAGTTGAAAATAAAATCCTCCAAATAGCCTGGACCACAAAATAACTGGTGTTCAGTGACACCTGTCTATACTTTGAGCATGGTTTTACTCCATTAACATTGCTGGAAAGGTGGGGTAATCTGGAGGGATCTAGTTGCTAAAAATATGAAAGTGCAACTTCTTGGTTCTATGTAGTAATTGTGATCGCAGAAAGGTGATCGCCATTAGGGCAAGTGCACATCGGTAAAAATCAATTTCGCTAATGTATACTCGCGGTACAGACCAAAAGGACACCAAAACACCCACACTCCCCCTACTAAAGGATTTTCAACTCCAGGGGGGTGCGTGTTGAGGGGGATGAAAACAAGCAAAAAAAATTTATAGACTGGGGCAAAAATACTGATGCACCCAGCATTGAACCCAGCACCATCCCAACCCTAGCCTGCCATGAACCCACCATGCCATACAGCCAGATTGGCAACCCACTGCCATGCTACACCTCACAAACCCTCCCTCCCCTTCTGCCTGTCGCATGGCATGCTTCCTCCCCACTAGTGCGCGTATACATATAGCAACAGGATGTCGCTACAGCTGTATTCGCCCCCCCATCCAGTAGCCCTGTAAACAGGCGCCACTATTGAGTCACCCTTTTTGTAAGCACTCAATAACGGATGCCCTTATCACAGGATACCTAACTTTTAGCACCAGCACAATTCAAAAACCACACTGCAGAGGATCCTACATTCTTTTATATGCTTGCTGAGAAAACTGGGAGTGTCATCCAAACTGTTCTTTTCTCTAGAGCAGAGCCTTGCTTTTCTGCATGGTTTTAACCTTGGAAGACAGCTGCTTATGCCAGAAAAAGAAACCATCAACATCAGGCCTTACTGACTCCTTTGATCAGCCGACGGCAAGAGGAAGTAGGGTGTAACGTATCACTGAACGGCTCCATTCTGATCAGGGAGCTAGCTGGACACCCTGTAACATTAACTGATTCATGGTGAACCATTCCAAGTGCTATTTTACAATCTGACCATAGGACCCAGAGAGACTCGAGTTACTAGTTAGGTCCAGGAAGGTGATTCTTGTTCTTAGTTCAGACAGGACAATCCGATGGATACTTCACTGCTCTATTTCAGTGACCTGTTGAGACTGTGAGTTAATCTACACTTTCTTGCACATCTGTATGCTTGCCTGTTGTGTGCTAACCTGCTAGTTTTTAGGTATCTAGTGGTGGGTAATAATGGGTGGAAGGGGCCATGTTGGCTCTGAAAGCAGAAGTACAGTTTTCTCCCAAGCAGCATGACTAGTACTGAGGTAGAGCTTCTGTCCACCAGGTCTGGTGGCATGTTGAGCAGCGAGGCCTTCAGCACATTTTTGAGACTATTAAACTGTTTTCCTTGGAGGACTGGGATATCCCATGGGGACGAGGGGGTCTGGGGGTCTGCCATCACAACCTAATCTATGAGAGCAGTATTTTGCCCTGCATCTCAGATATACTGCTCTGTCCAAGCATGGCCTTTGTCTGGGTTTTAGGTACTATTCTACCACACAGTGCCCTATGCTGAGTAGGTTCCTTATCCTGCTGCAGTGACATAAGGTTTAGATTCTTAAGTATATCTTGGTCACAAAGTTCTTCACTCTAGAACTGTTGGATGGAGAAAATGAGAAGGGGACTGGGGCAGAAAGCAGGATGGAAGTGGCCTAATGGCCATAGCCTCTCCCACGACACATGGCCCTACTGGTTCTCATTGCTAACGGTGGTATATCCATGGAAGTCCTCATAATGGAAGTTGCATGGTGAAGTGCTGAAGTGCATGCATAATTTAAACAGTCATGTGCAGCTGGTGGGGGGCACAAAGGAGCAGCATAAGGGCTAACTGCAATGGGCAGAGTGGAAAACAAGTCAAACAAAGATGATGAATTTGGCGAGGGCTGGTTCAGCCTGGCTCATGCTCTTGGGAATGAAGCAACCCAGTCAACATTGGAACAGATGGCTAGCTGCACCAGCAGATAATTTTCTGTTTCTTTTTAACATGTGCAGTTCAATACAAATGCATTAAGCCACAGGGCCTAGTTCAAGTTCAAGTTTATTGCAGGAAAAAAACTCCATTGAGCAAGCTCATTCACAAAGAGGTCCTGGTAGATAATAATACAACAATACAAAAAAGCATGCTCTGCAGTAATATTGCAGGACAAACGTACATTACAGTAAAATGGTAAAATACTGATTAGGAGACATGGCAATAGAAACATTACAATACTACCTAACCTTTAGACAGTATGAAGCAGTTAGAGGAAAGGAGAGGGTTAGGAGTAGGTGGAGGACTAAGAGCGTGGGTGCTTAATGTGTATGACAGGAAGAGTGCTAGGCATTATGGCAGTGGCAAATTTCACTAAAGGTTTTGTTGGCCAGTGATTTGGAGAAGTTTATCGAGACTAGCTCAGGAAGTCTGAGTGCAGACTGGATTTCATTCCAGACTGATGGGATAACAAAGCTAACAGCACCTTTGCCAAGTGAAGTGCACACCCTCGGCATGTCTAATACAATGAAGGTGGATTTCCTTAGTGAATAGTTACCGTGTGATCTATGAATAAGGGAAGAGATATATGGTGGCAGTTTTTTCCACAAGATTTTCAGGGACCAATTACCAATGTGAAGCATCCATCTTGTGGTGAGAGATGTCCAACCTACTGCCTGATAGGGGTCACAATGATGCATCCTATAAGGGACATTTAATGTAAGGCATAAGGCTCGATGAAAAAGTATATCAAGTTTATGCAAGTTAGTCGCTGTGCTGCAATTATATATGATGTTCCCATAGTCTAGCAGTGGGAGGAAGGTGGCTTGTACCAGTCTATGTCTTATATCCACTGGGAATAGGGATTTATTCCTATAAAAGAACCCTAACATTGCTTTTAGTTTGAGAGGTAATCAATGTGTGCATCAAATGTCAATTTGTTGTCCATATTTAAATTTATCCACATCCTCCAGAGAATCTCCAAAGATGGTTGTTATGGGTGCTGGTACACTGATTACATTGGGTTGCTATGGGATGGGTGGGGGTAAAACACATCACCTTAGTTTTCTTTGCATTCAGTAGCAGATTGGAGCTAATTAGGTTATGTTGCAGTTAATTAAAATCAGACTGCAGTTCAATGCAAATTTCAGATAGAGAGGTTTTGAATGTATACAACACAGTATCATCCACAAAGAAGTGTAACTTTGATTTGTGGATGTTGTTGTCCAGGGAACTGATGTAAGTGGAGAACAACAGATGTCTTAATATAGAATCTTGGAGTACTCCTCTTGTAATCTATCAGGGATCCAAAAGAAGCTTATTGGCTTTGATCCATTACAGTATAGCAGTGAGATAACTGGAGAACCAGTTTACAGAAGAGCCATTCATATCTACATTTTTAAGACTAAGAAGGAGAAGATTGTGGTCGACAGTATCAAATGCCTTACTTAGATCTACTTAGATGGCTTCCCTTGGTTGGTTGTTATCTAGGGCAGTGACACAGTCATTAGTAACTATGACCAAAGCTAAGACAGTGCTATGGTTCTGTCTAAAGCCTGACTGCAGTGGATTACATAAATTAGAGTTTTCAAGATACTCCTTTAGTTGATTGTTTACTATTTTTCAAGAAGTTTGAACAGGACTGGTAGAATGGAAATGGATCTGTAATTATTGAGGTCACATGGGTCATAGAAACATAGAATTTGACAGCAGATAAGGACCGCTTGGCCCACCCAGTCTGCCCATTTCCCTACCTACTGGATAAGCTGCAGATCCTAGTTAACCAGCAGCCTACTTCTTCCTACCCCCACCCCCTAGAATTGCCTTATGACTGTCCCATGCATGCTTGAATTCCACCACTGTTTTTCACTCCACAACCTCCTCCAGAAGGCTGTTCCATGCATCCACAACCCTCTTTGTGAAAAAATATTTCCTTAAATTACCTCTGAGCCTCCACTCCCATCTTCAAATTGTGCCTCCTTGTTCTTGCACACCTCTTTTTTTGAAAGATGCTACCCTCTTGGACTTTGCTGATTCCCTTGAGGTACTTGAAAGTTTCTATCATGTCCCCCCCCCGCCTTTCCTCGAGGCTATACATATTAAGCTCCTTAATTCTCTCTTCATATGTCTTCCAGTGCAGACCCTGCATCATTTTAGTTGCCCTCCTCTGGACAGCTTCCATCCTGTCTATGTCTTTGCAGAGATTGGGTCTCCAGAACTGCAAGCAGTACTCCAGATGGGGTCTCACCAGCTGTCTGTACAGAGGGATAATAACTTCCTGTTTTCTACTGGTTATGCCTCTCCCTATGTATCCCAGCATCGCTCCAGCTCTCCTTGCTGCCCTCTCACATTGCTAGCCCACCTTTAGGTCATCTGATATGACTGTCCCCAGGTCTCTGTCCATTTTTGTTGTTGTTAGTATCTCACCCCCATTGTGTACTCTTCCCCTGGGTTTTTGTTTCCCAGGAGTATTACCTTGCACTTCTTAGCATTAAATCTAAGCTGCCATATATTTGACCATTCCTCTAACCTTGCCAAGTTCCTTCTCATCCTTTCCCCCTCTTCATTTGTAAATACTGAGCAAAATATTTGTTTAGTATCTCTGCTCTTTCACAGTCGCCTCCACCCACCCACCCTCCCTTTATTAAGTCTCACTATCCTCCTTGGTCTTCCTTCGCTCCCTGATAAACCTATAAAAGGTTTTATCCTCTTCTTAACTGAGTTGGCTATCTTTCCTTGGTTGGGCCTTTGCTGTTCTGACTGCCTTCCCAGCTTCCTTTTGCTTTAACTGATACAGTTCTCTGTCCTGCTCCTTCTGTGATTCCTTGTACTTCCTGAATGCTTTCTTTTTCTCTTGAACCTTCACTGTCATTTCCTTTGAGAACCATAGTGGTTTCTTACATCATTTTGTTTTATTTGCTTCACACAAAGGCTTGTTACCTCTGTGATGGCAGTTTTTATTATTCACCATTGTTCTTCCACCCCTCCTTCCTGCCCATTTGCTAGTGCATTCCTTAGGCACTCACCCATTTTGGCAAAGTCAGCCCTCCTAAAGTCCAGTACTTTTGCCTTTGTATGGCTTGACTCTATTTCTGTGTTTATTGTGAACCATACTGTTCGATAGTCGCTAGTTCCCAGATGGCTACCCACTTCTACATCTGTGATCCTCTCTCCATTTGAGAGAACCAGGTCTAAGATTGCTCCCTCTACTAGTTGTCTAAGGCATGCCCCCTGTAGGGCATCTAAAATAACCCCACTCTTCGAAGTGGCTGCTGCAATGTCTTTCCAGTTAACATCTGGCATATTCAGATCACCCATCAGCAATATCTCCCCTTTTTCTGTGATTCTAAGTATACTTTCTATCATTTCCTTGTCCATTTCCTCCTCCTGAGAAGGGGGTCTAAATACAACCCCTCTGCGGATCGTGGTGCCATTGCCTGTCTCCAAATTTACCCACAGTGCTTCTTCTCCTCCCTGTTTACCCTTTTGTTCTGTTGCTTTGATTCCTTCCCTTATGTAAAGAGCTACTCCTCCTCCTCTTTTACCCTCCCTGTCCCTCCTGTAGATAGTGTATCCTGGTATGTTTACGTCCCAGTCATGGTTTTGTGTGTACCATGTTTCTGTGACTGCCACAATATTCAGATGTTCCTCCTCCATCAAGGCCACTAATTCAGGAAGCTTGTTACCAAGACTGTGGGCATTGGTACTTAAATAAGGGCAACATGAAGGCTGTTTTCCAGCATGATGGAACCATGGCAGAAAAGATAGGTTAAAGATGTGCAAAATTGGTGCAGTTAACAGAGGACTCCCTAATTTTAAAAATGTGAAGTCAATCTCGTCAGCACCATCACTGTTCTTTGGGTCTAGTTTATTCAAGAGGTCCTGTACTTGCTTATAGGTTGCTGGGGAAAGCCAGAAGGTATCTTGGAGCCCCATATCCTGCGGATGTCTGTAAGTGTGGAGCAATCGACCAGCCCAGCAGCTGGTGAAGAGTCAAATGCAGGGCCTGCCATGGCAAAGTGGCATTTAATTTTTCTAGAATGGTGTCTTGGTCAGAAAACATGGTACCATCCATGGTAATTTTTATTGGTATTGGGGGGGGGGGTTGTGGCCTTCAACCAATTTGATTGTCTTCCAATTTTTGGATGGATTGCCTTTAGCATCCTCCAGTGTTTCTACGTAGTAATTAGCTAGGATTGTTTTAATAAGTTTAGTGCAAGCATTTCTTGAAGTTCTAAACACCTGCCAGTCTGCAGGGGATTTGGTTTGTCTTGTACATACCCAAAGTTTATCATGATGGGTTAGAACAACTTACAGATCCAAGGTGAGCCAGGGTTGTGCAACCTTCCTCACTCATCCAGGATAGCAATGGCTTCATCCAATGAGGTGGCCAGACAGAGACTTTGCCAGTTTACACAAGTAAGATCAGCTAGATAGTTATCAATTTTGAACTTGCAAAAGCTGCATCTTATGACACATTTGGAACAAGAGAAACATTTTTCATGGTTAAGAATGCAAATGACAATGTTATGGTCACTCAAGTCATTATGTTGTCTAGTGGGACATATTTGTTCTTTAAACTTTAAACAGCAGTCAGTGACCCTGAGCAAGTCACTTTACCTCCTTGTACTCCCAAGTCGCTCCTATAAAAAAGCTTCCAGCTTAGTGTGCTATACCTGGTTAAACAACCAAAAAAACAAACAAAAAAACCTGGGTCTGATACCATTACTTGAACTGTACATACCATGTCTTATGTTATTACTAATGGTGGGCAAAGCTCCTAAACTTTGCTATGCAGAGTATTTTGTATATAACTCGAATTTTGCAAAATACTCCACAACGTGAAGTGAATAACTTTGCTCTTAAATTTAATGTGAAGTTCCAATGATTTCAATGGACTTCACGTTAAATTCTCCTTTTTTATTGCTCTTTAAGGTGAATTTTGCAGTGATTCATGGGATAGCAGGTCACATGGGCTCTAGATTGTCTTGCACAGCCTCAGTTCAGCATAGTGTGTGTAGTGAAAAGCTGGAGAAAGTTTGCTCTCAGAGTTCTGAGAATCAAACCATCAAAAAGCCTTTAAAAAAGCAATTTTTGTGACAAAATTTCGTGTCAAAATTCTTTACAGTTACTCTCTTATGCTGGGCAGCGTTTCATCTTGCCTGATCCTCCAGCTCCATCCCCCACTCACTGTCTACCTACCAGCTTTCCCCCATGGCTTTACTCCCTGTGGCAGGGTGGCAGGGATTCCTCAAACCACCGAACATGGATCTGGTGCTGGTGGTTCCTGCTATTCATGGGGGCAGCACCTGCGGAGATCGGCTTCATACGGCTGTGCCCAGGACACTTTTTTACCTCCATTATTTCTCCTCTTAGGAGATGAGGATGCAATGATGCCCCATGGAGTAAGCGTGCACATGTCTGCACATGCTCCTCCAAGCTTCTGCCTCTTCTGCTCCCCTTTCAGGAGCATCAGTGTGCTGCCTCCCAGCTTCTGCTAGGGGCCAGTCATGCACTGACTGCTGGTGACCCCTCTCCCTGGAGAAGGTGAGCAGTCCATTGGCGCTCAGTCTTTCTCCTCCACTGCTGACTGCCGGTGGCTCGTGCTCGTTCTCAAACATGGGTTGCCAGCATAGTAAGGTGTCCAGTGCCTCAGCACCACTGGGCTGGCTGTAAAATTTAGTACATTGATTGTAGGAAACCCTTGTGTGTTTATATCATCGAGCATTTATTGATTTTGTTTGAATACTATATGTTAATTTAGTACATTCAATCTGTCACTGTAGAAGTGTGCTTTGGGGGAGGGACAGATCTGTAGTGAAGGGAGAGTCACAGTGAGAAAGGCAGTCTTTCCAGCTGTTGTTGGGTACTGTTTTAGTATTTGTATGATCATGTACACACAGTGATACTTCTAGTAAGTTTTGATCATTGTTGCTGTTTGCTGTGGTGTTTTACATTTTTTCAGTCTGTTTAAAAGACTACGCTGTAGTGTACTGAATTGTTAAATTTTCTGCCCATTACTTTTAGTGTGTGTGCTCATGCCATTAGTTCAAACTCATTTTATTGTGGCACCGTAATTGCAGTATTCTTAATTTCTTAGCCCTGTTGCATTATTTTTTACTGCTTCTATCTAGGCACTGCTGTACCTCCCCCCCCGCAAAAGAAGGCATTATTTTTCTAGTTTTGGATTGCTGACCAATAGTCAAGATGGTGTTGTGCCTGTGTGACTGCATCTGTTTAGTGTGCAACCTCCATCTGTCTGTGCCGTTGCTTCTCTTTAGGGCCCAATCTCCATCTGGAAGTCACACTTGTTATTTTTGAGTGTCCCATCCTCCCAAAAGTGCCTAAATCTAAATTTGTTGTTAATTGCCTGTGCAATCCCCAAAAATGCCTATGAAGAGATATGCATGTAATGATGTTTCTGGCCATGGCAAAGCTGCCAGTGCCAAGAGTGGCTGTGGGCATGGTAGTAGGCAGTAGAAGGGAATAGTTGATGCAAGTAAAGGGATTTCTCTGACTATATTTTTCACAGCTCAATCAGTCACTTCTATGATGTCTGGAGATGCTGTTGTCCCTGCTGGTGGGAGTGGTAGTGAAGTTAGCAATGGGCTCAGCATGAGTATTGCTCTAAGTTCAACCCATGCAAACATATCTGGGTGCCAAAATGTTGTGGAGTTCAAAGATATGATTCAGAATGTAGTTGAACATGATTCTGACCATGACGATGACTCACAATCTTATGTTTCCAGTAATGTTGCAATTATGCCTGGGCCATCCAAATATTCAAATGTTGACAAAACAATTGTGGATGATCATACTGCATCTGTGGTTGGAACATGTTCTGCGCAGGACAGCATCCAAACTAAATTTGTGGATGTGGATGATGGTTATGATGATGATACTACTGACTCCAGTTGGGAATCAGAGAAAAAGAAACTGAAGGTGGCTGTATGTAAACAGTCTGTTATTAAATCACCCCCTCCTCAAAGATCTGATGTAGCTATGTCTGTTGATGATGATGACCAAGTAATAGTCATCGATTGTGATGTTCAGGCGGAGTCCAAGAGTGCCAAACAACATAAATCATGCAGTGCACCCCCCATTTCAGTGCCACAAAAACTGGAGTCCAAAACGCAGCAACAGCGACATGTGAAAAGTACAGCATCAAAATCCCTAGTGTGGGATTTTTTCGTACAAGGTGAAAGTGAGGAAACAGTGGCAATCTGCCAGCTTTGCTAAGCATGTGTAAGGCGCGTTAAAAAGGGTAGCTATTTTGGTACTGGTGGGCCAGCATACACATCTGAAGAGCAGGCACATGGCACTGTGGACTGAGCACCAGAGGGGAGTTAATGCCGTAGTGGGGCGTTTACCCTCATCCATCTTAGTAAGCATGACATCTACTTCCTTGACTGTTCATAGCCAAACTAGCCATGTCTGTAGAAGTGGTGAAATAACACCAGAAGATTACTACAGGCATGAGGAGGAGCATGATTTTGAATTATCAAGTAGTAGTCACAGCAACAGTGGTGGTCCATGTAGTAATTCTAGTAAATCAACCTCTGTGCTTTAAACAACCTGTGTACCCCCATCACACATCAAAGGCACCCCATCCATGGCAGTACACAAAGCACAGCCATTTGGCACACCTTGTACAAAACAGATAACAATGCAGCCCATGTTGCACAGTCTTTTTTCACATAACATGAAATACCCACCAAATCATGCGGTTGCACATCAACTGAATGCTGCCATAGTGGAAATGTTGGCAATTGACCTTTTGCCCTTCTCCTTTGTGAAGAATGCTGGATTCTGGTGTTTTGATACATGCGCATGTCCCAAATGATAATCCTGTCCAGGACCTACTTCTCCACCTGTGCTGTCCCGGAGTTATATTGGACTGTGAGAGAATCTGTGAGACATGCCCTTCAGCATCCCTCATCACCTTGCATTCATTTAAGCATGGATATGTGGACAAATGGCAAAATGGCAGGCAGTTCCTATCTATGTATTACTGCACATTAGGTGCAGGTAGCGGGGGTTGTCTGCGGTGATGTGATTGGAAAGCAGTGTAAAATGTCAGACTGCAGTGGTAGCAACCTTCATGCATTAGATAGCATGACACGCTTGCAATGCGTAGTGTAACAGGGTCTCATACAGGTGAAAACATGCTAGACTGGCTACTGACAGAAACTGATCAGTGGCTGCACCCCCTGTCCCTAAAAGCTGGCTTTATAGCTAGTGATAATGAATCAAACGTTATTAAATGTATCATCAAGGGTGGCTTTGTGAGGGTTCCCAGCCTGGCCCACTGTTTAAATCTTGTGGTACAGGAGTTTCTGCAGCACCCTGACATCAAGCAAATGCTGACTGTTACATGCCGCATCTGTGAACACTTTGCACACTCTGTAATGGCCTGCAGTCAACTTTGGCAACTGCAGACTCAAATCAGGACTATGTACTATAAAATCAAAACATGGGGCACAACTAAAAATCAGAAATTGGATGATAGAAAAGATTGGTAAATATTAGAATGCAGTAGCACTCTCTCTTCTCAAAAACAAGCTCCTTTCTCAGCACTAGGCAAGGGAAAGTGAAACTAGTTCACTGTCTAGCCTGATTAACTTCCTGCCTGCACCACGTGACCCGCAGACTGTCAGACATGTGGACTGTTTTCCACAAACTTCGCCTTCCTGAAATGCAACTTGAAGTTAATGCTAGGTTAGGAACGTGGAGTTAATTAAAGGCAAATTTTTACCTTTTATTAAAAACTCTGCATAATTATCCGTGGATTAGAAGTTGCCTACTTCACCTGAACTTGACATTAGTAGTAAAACTTGGCTGCATCTCTACTTATTACTCAAATCATTATGTTATTACTCAAGTCATTATGTTGTTTAGTGGGACAACAATAGCGTAATCTGGGGAATGGCCTGTAGAGAGGTTGTCCTACCCCCTTATCCTGTTTCCCCTTAGCAAATGAAAACCTGACTAATGCAGAAGTGCAAGCAATACCTAAGGGGGGGTGAGGAGATGCAGACCTCCTTTTTTTCTATTTGTCACTCCCACTGAAGCTGATGGGGATAAAAGACTGGGAGTATAGATCAGCACAGCTGCATGGATACATAGAAGTAGGGGGCCAGACATTGCCATTGTTCCTTGACATCTTCACTGGCCAGATTGTTTAGAGGGGAGATCTCCATTATCAGTTCATGAGGACCATACCTCGGGAGTGATGGAAGGGTCTGTTTTTGAGCTACCAGAAGTGTTAAGTAGAAGGAAGGCTCCAAAGCATCAGGTGTATGCCAATCTGCTAGTTAGTCGACACTATCAAGTAGCCCAGCTGCCATCTACTATGCTAACTAGAGATGCAGCAAAGTTTTAATTTGCTGGCAAAGTGAATCCGAAGTAGTCCACTTCGAATTCATGTATCACTGAGAAATGTCCATTAAAAAGTTGAAATTCGCCTTACTTCACATCCTCCATTTTGATAAGGTGATGTCATTAAGAAACAGGACACTGATCACATGCCTGACTGTCTCTGCAGGTAACATGATTCAGGAAGGCAGTTAAATGGGCAGGAAGTCAGTGTTTTACTTTCACTTTCTCTTGCAGAAAGAGCTGGTGTACTGTGCTGTTTAGTTTGCAAAGTTGTTCACTTGCGATTGTGATTTTTTCAGTGTTTAAATCCTTTTTTATTTAGTTATTAGAGTAGTGCAGGAAGTTTTAGTTAATTAGAAAGTTTTTTATGTTAAAAAATGATTCATTAAAGGGGCATGGCTTGGCTGGAAAGCAGGATGGCAGATTGGCTTGTGAGCTGCAGTTCGCAGTTTAACTAAATCCGTTGGTTACCATTTTTAAAGTGGCTCCCAGTGGGTTAAAAACAATTGAAAATGCAGTTTGTGAGACCAGCAATTGAATCATACCTTTTGTTCCAGGATCGGTGCGGTCTTCACTCTCCAGTACATTTCAGCAAATCCTGCATCCGAAACATGGCAGGAGCGCTGGGCCTAACACTCAACCTCAGGCACTTTAACTCAATGTTCAAGAGGCTCCTGGCACATGGACGAAGTGACAGATGCCTCTCAACAAACCACCATGGCCATTCAACGACTGGATGGGTGCATTTCTAAAATACAGCACCAGGTTGTGGTCCATGATACAGCAATCAGTGAGATCTGGGGGGCGTATAGAGACCGACAAACCACCATAAATACACTCCTCACTAAAATTGATGACCTGGAGAACTGCAGCAGGAGGAACAACCTCAGACTACTGGGTTTTTCAGAGGGAGTGGAAAAATGTGACATGGTCCAGTTCCTCCAGCAGGCCCTCTCTGAGATTCTTGGACTGCAAAAAGAGTTCCAGTTGGGCATTGAGTGAGCTCACCGGACTCTTGCCCAGCCCCACAGAAAGGAGGGAGACTGAGGATGATCCTAATCAAGCTCCTGTCCTACCACACAAGGCAGGAAATTCTGCAGTGATCCTGGGAGCTGGGGCACCTTAACTGGCAAGGGCACCCCATCTCCATCTACAAGGATTTTTCAAAGGAACTTTCCAACAAGCAGAGGGAGTACACTCAGGCCCGACATACCATGCAGAGAATGGGCATCCAATACTCCCTCCACTATCTGTCTACCATGTGGATTGTGAAAAATGGGGTCCTGCTTTTTTCTGAGATGCTTGCAGCACTTGAGGCCTTTCTGGATTGACCAGAGAGCAGACGCCATAAGCCAAAAGGCCACTCTCCCAGCCATACCACCCCCAAAACCCCCTAGGAGCCTGAAGAAATGGAGACTGCAGAGGGGTCTCAAGTGGAGAATAAAGGGACACTTCCACAGTGCAGCAGAAAGAGGTCGTTGAGAGACAACCATAGCAAATGGGAGCATCCACTCTCGAGGACAGGGCCTCACACCAAGAAAACAGGACAGGACCGACAGAAGGAAGAAAGCATGGTCCTGGTGTGGTATATGACGGCAAAGAGATACGAAGTTCCACGCTCCTCATCCCCAGAATCAGGAGACCAGCAGCAGGATACAGAGTGCCTGACTGAATAATTTCTTCTGCCAAGCCCAGAAATGCCTCAGGGAAGAGCCGCAGACAGGGGAGAAGACTTGGGCCCAAATTTGATGCAGCATCCTCCAGGCACAGTATCCGAAAACTGTAAAGAGCACCAGACCATGCCAGACTCACCAGCCAGATCTAGAAGTCCCCTGGTGAATACTTTGGTACCTAAGGACCCCTGTTAGATAAGTGCCGTTCATTGATGTGGCAGGGGAGGTGTTTTTTGTTAACTCCTAAAGTTACATAAACATGGGCTTCTCCAGTGCAGTAGATCAGTGAGACATTAAGACTTTGGCCCCACCAAGGCAGATTGATCTGCTGACCGTGCACCCCTCAAGAGGCCTCCTCCCTCAGAAATGTGGATCAGAGTAGGGGATCACGGTGCTCCAGTACATAAGGAGTGGATGGGGGACTTAGGAGCTCTGATGATGCGGGGGATGACACATGGGTTTATGCTGAGAGGCCTGAAGGCACAACATTGAGGGAGTACTAATTTTTTCATGTGAGAGCAGGGAGAGTGAGGGGTAGCCCAGAGGTCACAGTAAAAGGTGTACAGGTTAAGGAAAGCAAGAACTACTGGGATGTTACTCCTCAAGAGCAACGGATCCCCTAGCCATGAGCCCTTCCAGGCTACCCCCCAAATGGGGGGGTGAATGGCTCATCCTGATTAACTTGGGGCACAGGAAGGCTCGTAGAGTACCATGCATGGGATGGGGGATAAACAGTGGGAAGACCTGACATCCCCTTATGGAGTGACTGAAAGAGATGGGACATGGTAGTGAAGGTTCCCCCAACCGCCCACCTCTCAGCTGGTCTCTACTTCTTGACTAGTCCTAGCGTTACCCTGGGACCCACTGCCATGGTCCTCCCCACTCCATAGCAGCAAAATGATGAAGCCACATACCTCAGTATGGGGACCCCTGCCCTCCTAATTGGGTCAGTAGGTAAACTCCCCCCATGGCTTCTCAGGCCCACCCCCTCCCTTGACCCCATGGGTGGTGAAAGCCCATCCTTCCCTTGCCCCAGGGAGGGTATTAACTTATGAGGCTCATGGAGGACACCTAGCAGGTTCCACCAGAAGATGAACAGCCCCTAAATATATAAACATGCTGGGTAGCCATGCACCCAGACGGCAAGAGCTGTCAACCCTTCAGATTACTGATAGTATTGGAGACATATGGTGATACTAGGCCAGCTACAGACAGGAATACCACACCCATGGGAGCCACTGGGCAGATCTTGCTGTGCAAAGTCTGGTAAGTGATTACACATGCAAGGTGGTGCCACTTAGGCACAGATGTGCAGGTTGTAAATATGTTCTTTTGTATGTACTGGTATTGGATGGTTTATATTTGTGATGTTAGTAGAACTCTTAGGGACTATAAGAAAAAGGTACATGTCTATGAGGCAGCTCTAAGCACCTGTTGGCTGCTACCCACTCAAAGCAGCTGTGAAGCACTCCAAGGGCAACACTAAGGTTCTGGACCAGAGACAAAAGAAGGGGCCCCTAACATCCAAAACAGCACGGCAACCACTATAATAGGCCTCAGGGCCACATAGCACCACACAGGCAGGACCCCTGGAGCCACCCATTCAGGCAACCAAGAGCAACCCTGTTCCCCAGGGAAGATGGCCAGCTTGAACCACCCAAACAGCTTCCATGAATAACAGCCCCTCTCCCTCGTCACCAGTCAACTGCAGTTAATTTTACCTCCACTATCCCTCACAGGCTCTGATAATGGCTAATTTAACATGTATTACCTGGAATGTACGGGGACTAAATACACCGGTGAAGAAGAAGAAGGTGCTGTAATATTTGAAAAAGGCAAGGATACAGGTTGCTTTTCTGCAAGAGACAAAGCTCACCAGGAAAGATCTTGAGCTCTTAAAGAGGGACTGGGTGGGATTAGTGGTTCATACCTCTGCGGCAACAAAAAAGCATGGGATGGCAATTTTGGTGCATAAACAGCTGCAGTGGTCTCTCATCACAGCAGATCTACAAGGCAGGTGGGTGTTTGGCATCTTTCAAACCCCTACAGGTCATATCCTGCTGGGGAACCTATATGACCTCAATGAGGATGACCCAGAATGTTTTCATCAGGTTTCCCAGACACTGCTAAATATGTCCAAAACTGGTGTGCCCACCATAATAGGAGGTGATTTCAATTTTGTCTTAAATCCAATGTTAAACAAAAGCACAAAAGGGGGGACTCCAATGGGAAGGGACAGAGTGCACTGTAAAGCTGGATGAGAGACCAAGGGCTGGCGGATTTGTGGAGGGTGCTGAACTCCAGGGGGTGAGATTACTCCTTCTATTCCCTGGTACATGGGTCCTATAGCCATATCAACCTCTTGCCAACATCCCCACAGATGACCCAGGCCACCATAGCCTCTTACATACTGACTATAATAATATCTGACCATACCCCAGTCCAGCTGAGCATTCTCTGGGGACCTCCAACCCCAACTCCACCTCTTGGAGGCTTGACCCCTTGCTAGTCAAGGATGTGCACTTCCTCACATGGCCCCAAGCTAAGGCAAGGCTTTTCTTCCAAGAGAACCCCCATTCAGGATACCACTGCAGGGAACACATGGGAGGCATTTAAGGCCTCAATGTGGGGTAAGATCATTGGCTATGCAGGAGCCGGGAGAAGAGACTGGAAGACTTAGAGGAAGAACTAATTGAAGTGGAGAAATACACAAGAGGCAGGCAGGGAAAACCCATCAGGAACCCCTGGGATGAAAGATACTAGATCTCTGTATGGAGAGCATCTCTCTCCTATCCCTCAAGGCAGATGTCTCCATCCTTTGCCTTAAACAAAAATACTTTCAAGGTGGAGAAAAGGGTGGGAAAGTGCTGGCCTATAAGCTGTAGAAGCAGCAGATGGAAAGGCATATTGCAGGGTTGAAAGTCACAAAAGAGATTGCGCACACCAAGCTGAATGGGGTCATGGCAGAAGACTACACCTCCCTATACACTTCCTCTAGGGAAGCCAACCCCAAGCTATCCAAGCAATTGTCCATTCACTACACCTCCCCAACATATCTGAACAACAAGCCAAGCAGTTGGATGCCCCACTCTCCACCAAAGAAGTTAAGAAGGCTCTGCTCTCACTTATGTTGGGGAAGGCCCCAGGGGTGGATGGTTATACAATGGTATTTTGGCAGGCCCTAGCAGAGATAGTTGCCTCTGTCCTACAACAGACATAAGTAGAGGCAGAGACAAATGGGATTCCCCCCACCACCACCATGAGAGAGGCAGTGATTACAGTGCTACCAAAAAAAGGAAAAGACCCCACCTCTCCTGGCACCTACCACCCAATTTCCCTTCTCAACGTGGAGAGTAAAATCTTCACCAAAGCCTTGGCTCTATGGTTAGGCCCCTACTACCACAGCTGATCCACCCCTCCCAAGTAGGGTTTGTCCCTGCTATGTATAGTGCTGACCACATTAGGACTTTGGTCAGCCTGGCACATGTGGCCCAAGACATCACAACTCCCACAGTTGCAGTTGCCATTGACTTTGAGACGGCTTTTGATTCCCTGGAATGGGACTACCTCCACGCCATCCTGGAAGAGCTGGGAACTGGACCATGTTTCAGAGCCTGGGTAGCAGCTTTATACAACTCCCCCCCCCGCTCGACTCCTGACAAACTCTACTCTGTCCCCCCATTTGGGCTGGAATGAGGCACCTGGCAGGGCTGACCTCTCTCCCCCCTGTCCTTGCAGTAAAGCCATTGGCAACTAAGCTTAGAGATAGTATGGGAACACGGGGTTGCAGTAGGTAGGGAGGGAGGAATACACCACACTTATGTATGCAGACGACTTCCTGGACCTGCTCTCGGACTTGCCTATAGCCATATCCCTGTTGCTAGACATCCCCCAACAGTTTTGGGAACTGTCAGGACTTTGCCTCAACCAAACTAAAACTGAGGTGCTCTCGCTGAACTCCAGATGCACACCCCAAGCACTGGGGGACACTGGACTAAAGTGAGCAGGGAAGGGTATCACTTTCCTATGCATCCATTTTACCAACCACACTCCCCAAGTTGTGGGATCGCAATCTCCAACTACTTCTAGTAGAGATGACTGAAGACATGACTAGATGGAGCAAACTTCATTTAATCCTTGCAGGAAAGACAGCTGTGATTAAGAGGATCCTAGCCCTCAAAATCTTCTACATATTAGCACATATAACCTTCTCCCTTCCCCTGAGCTGGACTCAGAGGATAGACAAGGCAATCAGTAGATTCCTGTGAGAAGGGAAGCACCCCCCCCAGATATAGTATGAACAAGTTGAGGGCCCACTGGAGTGTGGGAGGGTGGTGTCTCCCATGGTTCAAGAGATACAAATGGGCCTTCCACGACACAGTCACTGTACTCTTTGAGGGCATGGGTTGAGCCAGTGCCTTAATGGGTGGCAATAGAACTGGCAGTCAGTCAAAAACCCTCTCTGGTGCTATTGATACACAACTCACCCCCAACAGGACTCAAATCCCACCCTACCATAGGAATCTCTCTGCAGTGTTGGGCCAGACTGAGAAAGCAGCCCGGGACGACCCTCGCTCCAGTAAAAATGACCCCACTGTGAGGGAATGATAGGCTGTGGATAGGTAAAAAGCCAGTTCACTAGCAGGGGTGGGAAGACGGGCATACTCAGAGAGGAGGACCTGATGATCCCAACCTCCATGGTGATAGACACCTTCTCCAATTTATAATCCCAATGGGCACTCCCTTCCTCAGACTTCTGGAGGCACCTGCAGATCTGTAGTGCCACACAGGAGTATGTCAAACACATGCTCCAGGGAGAAGCCCAGGTTCTCCCCTTCTGGCCATGAAGGAAAAAGGGCATAGCCAGCACCATCTATGCCACTCTTAGGGACACCATACCCAACCAAACCAAAGAATCCCTGCAAAAATGGGAGAAAGCCCTACAAATTGGGATTACGGAGCAGCAGTGGAAGGAATGTTGGAAAACTGCTCAAAAATATTTTAAAAATGCAAAAAGTGGCTAATACAAAACAAGATCCTACACTCCTGGTAACTCACCCCAATGGTGCTATATGCAGCAGGGGTGCAGGGTTCCAACTTATGCTTTGAGATGTAACTCTCAACCAGGGGATCTCCTTCATATCTTATGGATGTGCCCCCTAATACAAAAAACCTGGGACTATGTTTGCAAAGTGGGGGCTAAGGTATTACAAAAACCAATCCCTAGGTCCATCCCCCTGCTCCTCCTGGGAATGAAATCAGAGGCCCCTCACCTGTGAGATGCAGAACACCAGTGGTTGGCCCTGTGGGCCATGCAGGCTAAATGCCTTCTGCTTTGTAGATGGAGAACCAGAGAGACTCCCAGACCCCAGGATGTCCTGGCTTTTATGGCCCAGATAGCCTCCATGGATCAGGTATCTCACCTGGCAAGTAACTCCATGGCAATCTATGATGAATGCTGGACCCCTTTCCACAGATACACTACCCCCAAGACTGGGGTAGGTTGAATGACCCACTGCAGGACTCCCTGCCTGGTAACTGACACAATGCTGTGGATAGGTAGAAGCTGCCCGATGGATGATTAATAAATGACGAGATGTACCTTACAGTATTCCCTAATGTAAATAGTTTGCCTGTTAGTATGCAGAATAGTGGTTCTTTGTGTTTGCTCTTACCCAGGGTAACAGATGTCTGGACCTCACCCGAATCCACAAAGTGATCCTTGATGACCCTTAGCAGAGTATGGAAGCCTTGCCATTCCAGGTACCTGAAGTATAACTGCTACACTCAGACTAGTAAGTGCATGCCACACCTTTAAATGAAATACTGTTTGTTGTCGGGTTGTAAATGTAACCAACAACCCTCACCGGTTCTTACCTTCTATGTTGATCCTGTTTTTTGTAAATTGGAAAATGTTACTAAACAATTTAATGGTAAAAAAGGGTTTATTTATGGTTACTTACTTTTAGTTATTGTACTTATTTGACTAGTACTTGAGTTGTACTAGTATTTTTTTTTTTATTCTTTGTGTTTTAAGTTTAATTTCATTATGGATCGTGGTGGGCAAAATGGTGGCCAGCGGGGGAGTTTGAATAAACTGGCCCAGTTTTGGGACCTCCATTTCAGCCACAGCCAGCCCTGCAGCAGTGGTCTTCCAGCAGCAGCAGCTGAAGGAGCTGCATCAGTAGGAGGAGCAGCAGTAGCAACTGCAGCAGCCGGTTGTTGCCCCTCCACCCATGGCAGCACAGCAGGCATGCCCCCCCACTGCCTGTACTAAGCCCTGCATGGAGCGCTCCCATGTGGGAATTTTTTTAGCAGCTTCCCGGGGGCCCCCACTGTGGTGCATTGCAAAATCTGCAATGTGCTGGTCCGCCGGGAGTTCATTGGTGAGTACCTCAGCACTGGTGGTCAGAGAATGCACATGGTTGTTCACCACCATGCCAAGTAGGATGCCAAGCTGCAGAAGGAAGCAGCCACTCCTGCAGCTGTGGAAGAGAAGCATTGTCTACCTGCATGTTGTTGGTGGAGAAGGGTCACAGAATCGCCACAGATGGTGGTTCCCGGCAGCTGCCCACGAGCAAGACCCGTCACAGCAGCCTGTGACCCAGGCAGACCTGGCTGTGCTATGGGCTGAGGTAGAGGTGGAGAAAATGGTGGAGGCAGCCATCGGATTGAGGGGCAGAATGAAGAGATCATAAGCTTGCTGCACAATATCAGTGGTGATGGCGGTCAGCAACAGCTCCCACAGGTCCCGTAAAAAATATACAGGTTACTCACCAGTAACAGGAGTTCTAGGAATGGTATATGTTGTTCATCCACACTGTCTGGCAGGTATCCTTGCCGCTTTAAACCTTGCCGGAAGGTCTTCAAGCTGGCTCCTCCCACCCACCCGGATGGTAAAACTCGGCTCTGCCCCATGACGCCAGATCTGGCCTGCTGGAAGCTCAGGTCTGTCGTCAAGCCGGGAGGTTGGTGGAGTTAGGATGAACAACATATACCATTCCTAGAACTCCTGTTACAGGTGAGTAACCTGTATTTTTAGGGACATGGATATGTTGTTCATCCACACTGTCTGGCAGACTCCTAGCAGTTCTCTGGGAGGAGGGAGGCAAGACGCACACCCCCTACTTAGGGAATAGAGACTGGAGAACCGAGGCCCCAAAACCAGCATCCCAGTGTGACTCAAGGTCGATGTGCTAATGGGTGATGAAGGTGTGTGCTGACTTCCAGGTAGCAGCCCTGCAGATTCCCTGGATAGGGACGTCCCTGGAAGCAGCCACCGATGCAGCAGTATGGCGGGTAGAATGAGCTCTTATCCCTCTGGGAGGCTCCATGCCCGCCAACTTATAGCAGAGATCTATGCAGGAGGTGACCCACCTGCCTATGGTCTGCTTGGCTGCAGGTCTGCCAGGTGCGGCTCAGCGTGGGTGACAAACAGACTGGCGAACCTTCTCTCCCAATTTCAGCCGGCACTCCTTATAGTAGCTGAGTGCCCTTCTAGGGTCCAGAGTATGGAGCCTATATTCGGCCTCCGAGGTGATTGGTAGAACACCGCAGAGTCAACACCTGGTTAAGGTGAAACTCCGACACCACCTTTGGAAGAAATTTCGGGTGGGGTGCAGGACAACCTTGTCCCTGTGGAAGACCAGGTAAGGAGACTCGATGCAGAGCGCCTGGAGCTCTCCCATTCTTTTGGCTGACGTGATAGCCACCAAGAAGGCGGTCTTCCACGACAGGTGAGAGAGTTCACACCTGTGCATTGGTTCGAATGGCTTGCCCATGAGCTTTGCTAGTACCAGCAGTAGATCCCATGGAGGTGGAGGTTCTCGACCGGAGGGAAATGTGATCAAGGCCTTTGAAAAAGCGCCAGACCACCTTCTCATGCGCCATGGCTGCTTCCCCTGCCCGTGCCTCGCAAGCAGAGATGGCTGCCAGGTGCACTTTATGGGTCGTCGACCCAAGCCCTTGCTGAGAAAGGGACCAAAGGTAGTCCAATATGCTCGCTAAGGAACAGGAGGAAGGGTCCAGGCCCTTGTTCCTGACACCAAATGGAAAATCTTTTCCATTTGAAGGCATAGCATTTTCTGGTCGACTCCTTACAGGGACGCCTCAACTACGTTGAGGACCTCGTCGGAAAGACCCAAGGCCTGGAACTCTAGCCGCTCAGGAACCAGGTCATCAGGTGCAGGGATTGAAGGTCTGGATGGAATACCTTCCCCTGATTGACTGAGAGCAGGTCCGGGCAAGCTAGAAGCTGCCTCGGGAGCATGGAGCTGAGGCTGAGGAGATCTGGGGGCCAGTCTGGGGCTATCAGAATCACCTACACCTTGTCCCTCCTTGCTTTGAGAAGCACCTTGTGCATCAAGGGGAACGGGGGAAAGGCGTAGAAGAGGCCCGGGGTCCACAGCCTCGAGAAGGCATCCCCCTGCAGCGAGCCCTGCTGAGGGGGCCGGGCATGGAACAGTCTCAGCTTAGCATTCTCCCTGAGGCAACAGGTCCACCTGAGGTGTGCCCCAATGGGAGAATAGATCTTGTACTACCTCCGCAGGAGAGACCACTCGGACGAGCCCCTATCCGCTTAGGCATCAGCCAGGTGTTGGAGGCTCCTGCCACATGAATGGCTAGGAGATCCGCCTCCAGGCTGCGCACGAGTGACCAGATGCGGAGAGCTTCCTTGCATAGAAGCATGGAGCGCATCCCGACCTGGCGGTTTAGATAGTACATGGTCGTGGTATTGTCCGTCTGGACCTGGACAACTTGATCCCGAAGAAACGGAGCAAAGGCGGTGAGAGCTAGGCGGACCGCTTGGAGCTCCAGCAGGTTGATGTGGCATCGGGACTCCCACGGGGACCAGGGGCCGTGCGCTCGGTGTTCCCCCAGATGGGCACCCCAACCCATCAGAGAGGCATCAGTCGATAGAGAGAACGTCGGCTCGGGGCAGACAAATGGGATGTCCTCCTGCAGATGAACTGGAACGGTCCACCACTGGAGAGCGCTGCACATCCCCTGGGTCACCGTCACTAGCTGGTCCAATGGATCGCAGCATTGGAACCACTGGCTGGCCAGCCCCCACTGAAGGAGGCGCATGTTCCAGCGGGTCCAATGGACCACGCTGGTACAGGCCACCATGAGACCCAGGAGGCGCAGGAAGTCCCGGGCAGGACGCAATTGCCCAACCAGAAATGATTGGGCAAAGGAGGAAAGAACCTCAGCCCTGTCCGCCGGGAGCCATGCTCTGGCTCGAGAAGAGTCTAGCTCTGCCCCGATGAAAAGAATCACCTGCTTCGGCTCGAGTTCCGACTTGGCCTCGTTGATGAGGAGGCCGACCTGAGAGCAAACCTGGAGGGCCAGATCTCTGGACCACTCCACCTCCTGTCTGGAGGGGGCTGCTATCAGCCAATCATCCAGGTAAGGGTAAACCCGAACCCCTCGGCGCCGCAGGAATGCTGTCACCACTGCCATGCATTTGGTGAAGACCCTGGGAGCTGGAGATAAGTCAAGGGCATGGCTTGAACTTGAAGGGATCCTCTCCGCTCGAAAGCGGAGGAACCTTTGACAGGACGGACGGATAGGGACGTGAAAGAATGCATCCTGTAGGTCCAGAGAGCAGAACCACATGCCGTGTTCCAAGGATGGTATTATCTGAGCCAGAGTGACCATCCTGAAGGTTCGAGACCTGAGGAACTTGTTTAGGTCGTGTAGGTCGAGAATGGGGCGCCAATCCCTCCGTCGGTTTCGGAACCAGGAAGTACCTGGACACGAACCCCGGGTTTGAGGGAGGGTCCGCCACCTCTCTTATCACCTCCTTCTCGAGGAGGAGAGCGACATCGGCTCGGCAGCTGACAGCGAGGCTTTGACCCCGAGGCCCCGAGGTGCGACGGTTTGCAAGGGTGGGGCCTGCTCAACTCCAGAGGCAGGCCCTTTCCTACCACTTCCAACACCCACTGGTCTGTGGTAATAGCAGACCAGGTGGAAAGGAAGTACCGGAGCCGTCCCCCCATGGAGGGAACCTGGGGTGAGGTGACGAGGTTGGGGGTGACACCCCTCAACCCATCACTGTGCAGACTTGGAGGAGGGACCGGCCAAGGGACCACCTGGGCCTTTACCTCCCTGCTTCCTGGAGGAGGAAGCCGCAGGCTTGGGTTTGGGACGCCAAGTGCGAGCCTGCTGGCCCTGGTGTTGCTGGGCTGGATGTGCCGGGGGCGCAGGCGGACGAAGGGCTTGGGTTGCGGTCTGTGGCCCTTGTTCCTCTGAGCGGATGAGACTGAGTCCAAGGTGGCATTGGACTTTTCGATCCTCTGGAGGTGGCCTTCCACTCCAGGGCCGAAGAGGTCGGTCCCCAGGAAGGGGACATCTGCCAATTTGTGCTGGGTATCTGCTGTGAAGGTGGATATCCTCAGCCATGCCCGACGGCGCGCATAGCCACTACGGCTGCGACTGACCTGGCGCATGAGTCTCCAATGTCCAGAGCAGTCTGAAGTTGCTGCATGGCCACTGCCCTGCCCTGGTCCCACACCTGCCTAACCGTGGTCTGCAGGTCAGCCAGGAGATGAGGGACTACCTCGTCCAGGAAGCCCAACAGAGCATGGGAGAAATGTGCCGTAAGCACGGCCAAGCTTGCCTGACGAAGGCCAAGGGAGGACGCAGCGTAGACTTTTCGCCCAGCATAGTCTAATTTCTTGGACTCCTTGTCGGGAGGTTTGTCCACGCCCCAGCGTTCCTGCACGCCGAAAACGCTGTCGGTAACTAACCCTCGGCTGAGGGATGTTCCGAGAAACCGACAGGGAACCGGTAGAGACCACATACTTCCTGGCCATCCTGGCCGGGCGAGGGCAGGAAGCAGGCGCCAGAGAGCTCCAAGGCCGGGCCTACAATGGCCTCGCCACAGGAAAGGCCTCCGTAGGGGAATCCCCTCGGTCCAATATCTCCGTGAGGGGATACTTGGCCCGCTTGGATACGGGCTCGAGCTGCATCCCGGTGGACTCCGAGATGAGCCTGAGCAAACCCAGGAAGGACGAAGGGTTGTCGTCCAGTGACTGACCTCCAGAGGACTCCAAGTCCACTCGCTTGGAGAAAAGGGAGGAATCATCGTCGGACTCAGAAGAGTCTGCGAAGAGCTGCCTCGGGCCTGAGCCACCCTCCACCTGACGAGGGTGATCGGGAGTGAGGGTGACCGACAGCCTATGGGGCAGACCCTGAGCCGACCGAGAGTTTTTGGTCGGAGCCCCAAACAGCGGCTGTGGAGGCGGAGGTTCCACCGGAATCGGTGGAGCAGCTGGTTTTGGCTGAACAACCGGCCTGGGAACAGGCTCCTCGGGTAAACAAGGGGTTGTTTCGCCGTCAGTGACAGCCACTTAATGGTCAAAGCGGCTAGCCGCTTGTTCCCCGTCAGAAGGAGCTGTTGCCACATGAGGTCCTCGTATCGTCGACGTAACTTACGTCGAAGCCTCCCCTCATCCGAGGAGGAGGACGAGTGGCGGCGCCGCCTACCGCGGTGCCGAGACCGAGACCGCCTATGATGGCGGGATCGGCTGGACCGCGAAGAAGTCCGAGACCGAGAACTTCGGCTTTTCCGAGGATGGTGCGGGGAGGGGACAGGTGGAACCAGCTCCTCCCTCGGCTCGGAGGGTTCACCCGAGGGCTTCGGAACCGGAGGCACTGGCCAGCCCGCGGGATCCTCAACTCCCACCAGGGGAACTGGTGAGAGAGGATTTTCGGCTTCGTCGGTCGACAACCCGTCCAACAGGTCAAGAAGGATCTTGACTGCATCGACGGGAGTCTTGGTCCCGAACGATCGACCGAAGTTGATGGCCGACAACCCGGGGAGAGGGACCTTTCCCGCTCCCAAGAGCGTCGACGGAGGGACTTACCCTTGTCTTTCTTTTTTGACCAAGAAGAAGGTCCAGCAGACGTTGGTCCCTCTCCTCTAGTGGAGAGGGACAAAGCTCCTTAAAGGAAGCTGTGTAAGAGGAACCCAGGGACAGCGGGATAAATGCCTCGGTAGAGGAAGATGCGGCCGCGCGCCTCCTCTTCGAGGGCGATCATCTGCTCTAGCTGATCCGCCGAGCCCGCCGCCACGGAAACCGCCGACCGGGCCTCTTTTGACTTTACCGGAGGAAAACGTTTCTCAGGGCGCCCCAGTTGTAAACGGGCAGGACGGTCTTCGAGGATGTAGGCTGAGAAGGAAGAGCACAGGTCGCAAGCCAGCGGATCGTGCTCAAGGCCTAAACAGTAGACACACGTGGAGTGCGGATCCGTCCGAGACATCTTCTGCCCGCAAGGGCACCGCTGAAAACCGGGAGTCGATTTGTCCATCGCAGCTGCGAGGGATAGAAGACCGAAGTCTGTAATGCAAAAAACTTTTAAATTCGGAAAACCAAAGAATTAGGAACCAGTCTTATACGCAGAGCGTTAAGGAAGGAACCTGAGCTTCCAAGCGGTAAGGAAGATCTGGCGTCATGGGGCGGAGCAGAGAGTTTTACCACCCGGGTGGGTGGGAGGAGCCAGCCTGAAGACCTTCCAGCAAGATTTAAAGCGGCAAGAATACCTGTCAGACAGTGTGGATGAACATATCAATGTCCCTAGAACTTCATGATTTACAATTTCACCCCCAAAATGTCTCCTCAGCCTTTTTTTTTTTTCAAAATTAGTAAGCTTTATTGTAAGGAAGGTGTGTTCTTTTGTGGACATGTCAAAGAGGTACTTACATACTATATGACAGAGCGTTATGGAGTTACAGAATAAAGAATTAATGTATTATCATACAATAATTACCGGTTTCCCTTTTTTCCCATAGGGAAACCGTGGCATAATTTGCTGTAATGAAGGAGTGTTCATTACTGCAAACATGTGCATGATTTCCCTCACTGTGCGCATGCTGCACTTCCTCGCTTCGCGACACCATGCCTGCTCGGGGAACCGCTGTGGGATACTGCAAACCACCACCTTGACTAGGCGGTTAAGTACATAAAAAAAAAATCTGCCTCAGTCAGTGCTGTGAACAAAATAATAAAAAAAAACTTAACAAAATCAAACTGTTGACTAAGGCAACGTACTTCACCCTCCGAAAACCTGGCTGCACAGCTAGATTTTATTTTATACAATTGCTGAGGCAAAAAGGAAACCCAGCAATTATAATAATAATGAGGTCTGTGAAATCAAATTTACACACACCCTCGGGGTTAGATGCTTCACATAAACCCCTCTGGTGTGTGTAAATTCTTGTTACACACCCAGACCCATACTTTATCCTATTTATTATAATTCGTAACATTGTTGCTTAGACCCAGATCTACAAATAAAGAACAAATGCAGTAAATTGTTAATTTAAACTTATCTACCCTCCTTCCTACCCATCCCCCTTCCTTTATCGCCCTCCCCTTCCCTCTCCCCCTCTGTATGCAGGAGTTTTAGTCTGTGGACAAATTGATGTCATTTACCAGTGTTGAGAACCACAGTTCATAGAATACAGTTCACACCTTTGTCATACTGAGATATGGTGCTTATTAAATCTGCCTTTCAGATAATTAACAGAGAGTACAGGCGTGCCCATACCTTTTGGTAATAGCGCAATCTTTTAGCCATGTGGGCAATGGTATTTTCTGCATGAAGAGCGAACAATATCTCTCAGAACCATTCTGTGAAGGAGGGAACATTCTGGTCCAACAAATATCTTAAAATGACCTTTTTGGCACATAATGATATCAATGTCATGTGTTTATGTTGATTGTCATTCAGGGAATTACCATAGTCTCCCAATATACATACTTCAGGCCTGAAGGCATCTGAGAGACCTAGCAGGGGGTCTATTTTGGTTTTGATAGCTTCCCAGAACGATGAGGTTTTCTCACAGTCTCATAGTATATGTAGCAATGTCCCAGGATGTTCCAGATACTCTGAACACAGATTGGAAGAAAGCTTTCCCATTTTATATAGTTTAACTGGTATATAGTACAAATCATGAATAACATAAAATTGTAGAATACGATATCTGGTGCATTTGACATCCAGCTGGGACCAAATCTTAGACCATGAACTTAGTGTAGATGAAGCAGGCGGTAACATCTGGTCCCAAATATAATGTGGGGAACCCTTTGAATCTTCCATACCATCCCTGAGGAGATGGTAAAAAAAAGAAAAGAGATGGGAAGGAGATAAGCTAGAGATATTTTGTAATATAGGTCCAGTCATATTCTGATCCCATAGACCCAATCCGAAATGATGAGAGAGCATATGTGTCAATTGAATATATTTAAAACAGAAAGAGGTAGGAAGTCTAAATTTTATGCATGCTGCCTGGTGGACATGAGCTTCTCATCAGTGAGTAAGTCACTGTCCCTAAGATGGTTTCCCTGTAGGCAGAAATGGAGTGTAAGGGGTCATCTGCCAATCTTAAAATTTGGGTTATTAAAAATGGGTTGTGAGACATCTTTTTTCAATGTGATCTGAAAGGTATTACAAATCTGAGCATGTACTTGGGAGTATGGTCTTAATGGGAGTAATATGGAGTCTCCTTGGTACGTGTTTAATAGGCACAAAGATAAGAGCTCCAAGATCACGTCTCCTCAGCTTTTAATTTTTTTCTTAATTAATATTTTTCTTTTGCTCCACACTGAGTATGAAATTTATGTTCAGTTAATGTTTTCTTTGTTGTTTTTCATAGTTGTTACTTAATTTACTTTATTTTTCACATGACTGAAGGTTGGCAAAATGGAGAATGCAGCATGCTTTCATTACAGGTGAAACTGTTGTGCCGTTACGCATGCTGCAATAAAAGTGTCTTGAAGACGACTTTTTGGCGGCACAATTTAAACTGAAATGAAAGCACGCAGTATTCCACACAGTTGGTGACCACATGACTTATTACATAAAATGAAGTGATGAGTATGAACAAATTGGTATTGTGGAAAGCATGACATGGGGTGGTTGAACATTTGTGGGAGGTGGTGGAACGGATTTACCATTATGAAGGTCCAGAAAGACAGTATTACACCTCCCAAAAAAAAGCTCTTTTCTGCTTTTATTTTCTTAAGCCATATTTATTTTGCTTACATACTAAGTGTGACATTTATGATCGGTTAATGTTTTCTTTGTGATGATCATTTTGTTAATCCTGTATTTCTTGACCCTCATAATGGTAAATCAGATTCATCACCTCCCCTAAATGTTCACCCTATGCTATTATGCTTTCAGCAATAGAAATTCTTCTGTTCTTACTCATTACCTTATTTTATGTAATAAGTCATGGTCATGCTTTCATTTAATTAAATAATGTGACTCCAAAACACTGTGTTCAAGACACTTTTATTGCAGTGTGCTAGTGGCACAAGTTTCATCTGTAATGAAAGCACACAGCGTCCACCATTTTTCCAACCATCAGACATGTAAAAATTAAAGTAAATTAAGTAACAACTATGAAAATACTTGTTACTTTTCTGAACATTTACTTAAAGCACCAGTGCAATAATCACAATGCCATTACACCACCTACCATGCCCCCCTATATATGTTCCATCTTGTGTGTGAATGTCCTGCTGTTTTAATTTCATGAAAAGCCCAGATGAGGGGCCGGCCATGTGGCGCTGAGGGTTGAGGCGCTGGACGTCACACCTCACCAGCAACCCGGCTTTGGGAACGAGCCCGGGCTGTCAGAGTTCAGCAGGGAGGGAGAGGATCAAGCATCCAGAGGACAGCTTTCCTCTCCCAGGAGGGAGGAGGTTCCAACTCGGCACTTGACTGACCTCTGGGGGAAGCCACAGGCAAAGCAAGAGTATGAGCACACAGAGAGGGTTGGGAGTGAGGACGTTGGTGGAGATGCCTTGACATTGGGGCATAGCCACTCCCTAAGAGAACAGGGAAAAAGACACAGAAGCACAAAGGGGAAGGAGCACCGCGTATGGACCCTAATGACTGCTGCCTGCCTGACCACTGGAGTAGACCAGACGAAATATGAATACTCAGGGTATATGGGCCCCACCTCGTACCCACCTGGGGGTACAGCCACTGCTCCATAGGGGTCTACCAGGGATCCAGGTAAGGCAGCAGTGGGGTAATACTTACAGTGTCTCTCAACTGAGCGGGGCTCTGGTGTAGGGGGGAAAGAAAAACAATTAAAAAAAAAAAGCCCAAATGAAAAATGTAATTGCCAGAAATACATCACAGTGTGCTAAGTGACAGCATTGCCTTGTGACACCACTTGCTGCTGCTGGTACTTTTGTCCTGCTATTTTAATTTCATGAAAAGCCCAAATGAAAAATTACATTTCCAGAAATGCATCAGTGTGTTAAGTGACAGCATTGCCTTGTGATGGCACTTGCTGCTGCTGGTGCTTTTTTCCCCACTGTTTTTAATTTCATGAAAAGTAAAATGGCAGAAATGCGTCACAGTGTGTTAAGTGAGAGCATTGTCTTGTGACGCTACTTGCTGCTGTTCTCCTGCTGATGTAATTGAACTAAGAGTCCAGATGAACATTAAAATGCCCTAAATGTGTCAGTGTGTCCCAAGTGAGAGCACTTCCTGTGTTGACACCTGCTGCATCACCAGTACATGCTGCCCTTTCTGTGTGCCTTCATACCACAATGGTGAGTTATTGTTTGTGCCATTGTAATTTTGGGGGGTATAGACACAGTCATTTAATTTCTATCTAATCTTGTTCTGTGTTGTAAGCAGTCCGTCATGTTGTTCCTTTTCAGGGAATCATCACACTTTACCGTGGTGGGCATGACAATCAATTCACAGCAACATGCTATACATATGTTACGAGTCTGACACCTAATGTATTACTGTAAAATAAAACATTTTCTTTGGGGGGGTGCTGTGGTTAACTGAAAGACAGTCATTTGTGATTATTTTTCCCCTCAGGTCGCAGGCACAGTGCCAGTGGTCAACAAGTCCTGGATGGCTGCTGACTTTGGCTGCACGGAAACTGTCAACCCAGGAAAAGTACTTTTTTTTGGGGGGGGGGGAGGCACATCATTTGAAAAAAGTTTCATTAATGTTTTTGACATCTTTACAGGTCTTTAGTGTATCATCATAACTGTTGTCCTTCTTCAGACTGGAAGATACAACCCACGGCAGTCCACAGCACCTTAATGTTACCTGCAAACAGATGAAGAAGAAATTATGAGGAGTTAATTGTTTCTACCACATTCATTTCCCAGCATGGCTGTTACTGTCTTCTGTTATATCCTGCTTGAAATAGCAAGATATTAGTAAACACCTTATCCAGCTTAATAAAATACCAAACTATAAGTATAGTAATAACCCCTTATCAAGCTGACAATAACAAGCTAAGAATGTAGTAAACCATGTACAAGAAATGTTACACGTTTAGTGAGTGACACACACTGGCCCACTGTTTTAAGTTATATTACGTCACGTGTTTTCTGGACCAGGATAACCCATTTTACAACCATGGCATAGTGAAGTATGCCTCTCACATCTGTGAATAACTGATATATTATGTGTCCTGTATTCTGTATGTCACCCCTGGTAAATGCCACAAAAATTAAAACCTAAAATGAAATAGGAAATAACACTGATACTTACCTGTAGATGTTATCCCTTAGATGGTGGGACTACTGTAGTACTGCCAGTTTACATTGTCTGCAACCTGTGAAAATAAAATGAAAATCAGTTGCTTGTGTTTGTTAACAGTGGCATCCTTAACCCAGTATTGGAATGATTGACACCACAGTTCAACTCAAAGCCAGGGTACATAATATTGGAATATACTTACTGTCAATTAGTGATAAGAAGCCGTGTGTCTGTGGCTGGCTGTGGGAACATAGCTTGGGCACTGGTAGAATGTCTCTCTGTCACTTTCAAGAAGCAGGGTGGCTGTGGCTGGCTGAGGGTTCATAGCTTGGGCACAGGTAGAATGTGTCTCTGTCACTTTCAAGAAGCAGGTTGGCTGTGACTGACTGAGGGTTCATAGCTAGGGAACAGGTACAATGTCTCTCAGTCTCAAGACATGGGGTGGACTGCAGGTAATGACTGCACACATTCTGTGAACTATACCCTCAAAATCAAGAAAGAGGAAGTACAAATATAATGGCATGTCATTTATTGTCAATTGTCATATGACACTAAAGGCCACTGTTTGTCTTTTTATTATTCCAAAAATCTGTAACATTATGGCAATGAGACAGCATTCATCCAAGTAATTTTAACCTTATGCCTTACGATCAACATCTTGTGCATCATCATCAAGGAGGAAACAGCCCTCACAGTCCTCAAGCCCAGAGTTGTACCCAGTTTTAAATTATTTTCCCATGACCGTATCAATAACATCAGTGGTACAGCATTTGATGCTTCCACCAGGATAACCTGCTTCACCACCACCATCAACAGCACCATCAGCATCGTGACTGGGTACAAACAGAGATGTGCTTCTCCTACTTGGTATGTCTTTGTTCATTTTGATAAATGTTAGCATGCTGACATTTGTAGGTGATAAGTTAGTATGACGGTCACACACTATGGCCCCCACAGAACTAAATACCCTCTCCACACTTACACTGGAGGGTGGGCAGGTCAGGTACTTCATTGCTACTGATGTCAGTGTTGGCCATTCATTCATCTTGCCACTCCAGTACACCAAAGGATCATACATTATTGTCAGATGTCTGTTTTCTGCCAAATGGGCCTCAACCATGCTCTGTGATGCATGCATTCCCAATGAATTGTCCACCTGTTCACAAGATTAATCTAGGTCACAAATTCCGACTTGGGACAAGGCACCCCAAAGTGGATTAATGGACAACTGTTTTGCTGACACCACCACTTGCCCCTCAGCCACCTTAATGGATGTACTCAGTCCACAGTGACCTTCAGCCTTGTTACGCTGTGATTTGTATAACTTTGCACGTGACTTCTGTACCCCATGAACCAATAGGACCAGCTGTCCAGTCAGATTTTGAACCTGATCTTGCCCTCCCTCAAGTGTTGATGTAATGCCATGTTTGTAGCGTGGGTTCAGCATTATGGCTATTCCAAATCTGGTAGACTGCTGAATAGTGTTGATGCGTCGACTGTTATCTAATTCAGTAATCATGTGTTTCAGTAATGCACCGCTTGACCTATCTCTGGCAACATCAAAGCTAGGCTTCAGATTCAACAAAGTCTACCTCAGCACCCAGAGAAGTGGAATGGCTTGACTAATGGATGCAGTGTCACCACTCATTGCCTGTGTGGCATGTTTAAACGGCTTCAAAATTATTACTGAGTCCATGAGTTGCCTTTGTTCACTTGTCATAGACATTGAGGCCCCTGAACTGTTATGGCTAGTGTGCATAAATAGGTACTCTGACATTGCTTTGTACTGCTCGTACAATCGCTCTACCATGTAAAGTGTTAACTTCCATCTTGTGACAATTTCAAGCTTCAGGCGGTGCTCAGGAAGGCTGTTTTGAATCTGCAGCTGCCTAAGCTGGTCATGGGCCTTTCCAGACCCTGCAAAGTGGGCAAAGATGTGACGTGCAACAGTCAGCATTTGCTTTCAATCAATCAAATCAAAATCTTTATTTATCCAGGCGAACATCATTGAGCAAAGCTCATTTAGAAGATGGGCTTGGTTAAGGCCGGTCAAAATAGAGTTGCATACAACAGTGACAATATATCATTAAGGCAACAAATAAATACAGAACTCATTTACAGGATGGGCCTGGTTAATACCAGTGCACAATAGATTTATATACAACAGTGACAGTACATCATATGACACAAATAACACAAGGTAGGTGCTCAAAGAGTGTCAGAATAAAACAGAAGTGAATAGCGAGGGTGGGGAGCTGGGAGGGCATGGTGGGTACGGGACAGCATAAGGGAGGAAGGTAGAGGACCTAAGCTGGAAAACAGGTAGCTGTTATTTCCAGGTAATGCAGAAACTCCTATACCACCAGATTCAAACAATGGGTCATGCAGGGAACCCACACAAAGCCACCATTGCTTGATCAATTATCACTAGCTATAAAGTCAGCTTTTAGGGACAGGAGGTGCAGCCTCTCATCAGTTTCCATCAGTAGCAAGTCTAGCATGTGCTTGCCTGTATGCGGCCCTGCTACACTATGCATTGCACACGTGGCATGCTGTCTAATGCCATGAAGGTTGCTAGCACCACCACAGTCTGACTTATTACACTGCTTTCCCATCCCACCATCACAGACAACCCCAGGCAGCTGTGCCCAATGTACAGTAATACACAGATACGAACTACCCACCATTTTGCCACCTGTCTACACATTAATGCTTAAGTGAATGTAAGGTGATGCAGAATGTTGAAGGGGATGTCTTACAGACTCTGTCACTGTGTAATATAACTCAGGGACAGCACGGGTGGAAAAGTACGTCTGGGACAGGACCTTCCATTTAGGACATGTGCATGGCACAAAGCACTGGAAGCCCTCATTCTTCATAACAGAAAATGGCAAAAGGTTAATTGCAAGCATTTCCGCTATGGCAGCATTGAGTTCACATGCAGCTGCATGATTTGGTGGGTATTTACTGTTACATCCAAAACACCAATGATGTATGAGATCACAGGAAGGGCAAGCTGATTTATAGCTTGCATTTTATTGTGTGTTGTCAAAGCATTTTCTCTTGAATTCACAAATGTGTTACCAGGTTACTCTTTGCAAAGTTCTTCTCACAATAAGCACATTTATAAATCTCTCCCTCCAGAGTGAATTTTCTGATGTTTTATCAGCTTACTCTTTTGTGCAAAACAATTGTCACACACATCACATTTATATGGTCTCTCTCCCGTGTGTGTTCGCTCATGTCTTACCAGGATACTCTTTTTTATAAAACTCTTATCACATTGAGCACATTGATATGGTCTCTCTCCAGTGTGAATTCGCCAATGTGTTACCAGGCTATTCTTCTGTGTAAAACTCTTCTCACAATGAATACATTTAAATGGTCTCTCTCCAGTGTGAATTCGCTGATGCAGTATGAGATGACTATGATCTATATAACTCTTATTACATACATCACATTTATATGGTTTTTCTCCTGTGTGAATTCGCTGATGCCGTTTGAGTTGGCTACGACATGTAAAACTCTTGCCACATTCAGCACATGTGTACGGTCTCTCACCACTGTGAATTTTTTGATGTTTTACCAGGATACCCTTCTGCGTAAAGCTCTTGAAACATTGAACACATTTATATGGTCTGTCTCCAGTGTGAATTTTCTGATGTTTTACCAGACTGTTTATTGCTGCATAACTCTTGTCACAGTTGGTACATTTATATGCCCTCTCTCTAGTGTGAATTTGCTGATGTGTAATCAGGCAACTCTTTGTTGTAAACCTCTTGTCACACTCATCACATTTATATGGTCTATCTCCAGTGTGAATTCGCTCATGTGTTGCCAGGTTATACTTCTGAGTAAAACTCTTGTCACAATAAGCACATTTATACGGTCTCTCTCCAGTGTGAATTCGCTGATGCACTGTGAGTTTATTCTGATCTACAAAACCCTTATCACATTCATCACATTTATATGGTCTGTCTCCAGTGTGAAATCGCTGATGTGTTACCAGGCTATGCTTAAGTGTGAAGCTCTTGTCACATTTGGCACATGTATATGTTATGTCTCTAGTGTGAATATTTTGATGTGCTACTAGGGTACTCTTACATGTAAAACTCCTGCCACATTCTTCACATTTATATGGTCTCTCTCCAGTGTGAATTTTCTTATGTGCTACTAGGTTACCCTTGCGTGAAAAACTCTTGTCACATTCATCACATTTATATGGTCTTTCTCCAGCGTGAAGTTGATTATGGCACATCTTGTGTTTCTTGAGTGATGATTGCTGCCTCTGATTCTCACTGCACTCAGGTCTCCTGCAGACTAAAACAGATATTTAATTGGTATTTCTTACAGTGAGCTAAAACATGTTTTAGACATTTTTTTAACCTTTGTTAGGGCTATTTTGACTTTGCTAATAATATGTCATATCAGTTTTTTTTTTTTTAAACACATTACTTGTTTCCACAAAATTACAACTTTCATATGTTTAACACTGGTCGTGGCAGACACATGATGATTTTTGGGGACATGTGTACAACCTTCATTTTATTTCAATGTTCTTATATACTATTTGGATTCAATTGTCCTCTTTGTAGAACAACTCAGTTTCTTTTTAATTAAGTTATTTGAGTAATACACTGTAACTTGGGCCATGATGGAAATACGAGAGGACTGTACTTGGGTGTAATGGTTATGTTTTTCTTGAGGCTATGTGGAAAGATAAATATAATAAAAATACAGCCACTTATGAAACAGAAGCTAGCCATTAACTAGGACTCCTAACAAAAATAAGTATAAAAACAAAGTGAGCATTGATACAGATTAGTAGGAAGGAGAAGAAGCACATTTTCCACTGGTGCAATATGTATTCTTTAAATTATATTTTTCAAACTATAACAACATAAAAGAAACTGATTTTGTGGATCCTGTGACATTCCAGAATTCTGTTTGTTCCATAATTTCTCTCTCTCTTTCCTTCTACTTCCATCCCTCCCTATGCTTTCGGCCACCTTTTAATTTAATTCATTTTCATCTATAAATTAGAATTCACTTTGGATTGAATCCTTCTCCATAATCTCCCTTCCCCCACCCCAGCTCGTAGTATTAAGAGTAAAACATGACTCATGTAAAAACACTTCTCTCCTCTCTCTGCTTCTTCTCCTTCTTACTGATCTATATCAATGCTCATTTTGTTTTTACACTTATTTTTGTTATAATTAGAATGACTAAGACAAGTAAATGGATTGGGGTCACTCATGTGAAGCTTCAGCTTAGAGTGGTTTCTATAGGAACTGGGCCACCTAGGGTGACGTCATTTTATGACATATAGACGCACTCGCATGTTCACCCTGTGGCCCAGCCCTTTTTTAACCTTCAGGAAGAAGGTAATCAGAGTTGCAAGTTAGTTGGCATCCTGTTGAATGGTGGCGTGGTCCGCATTTTAAATGGAGCTTTATAGTTTGAAAATAACCTGATTGGTGACATTTGAAACTTAGAAACATAGACTTTGGCGGCAGATAAGGACCACTTGGCCCACCCAGTCTGCCCATTTCCCTATCTACTGGATAAGCTGCAGATTCTAGTTAACCAACAGCCTACTTCCTGCCACCCCCCCACTACAATTGCCTTGTGTCTGTCCCATGCATGTTTGAATTTCCCCACTGTTTTAGCCCCAACAACCTCCCCAGGAAGGCAATTCCACGCATCCATCACTCTCTCCATGAAAAAGATTTCCTCACATTACCCCTGAGCCGTCCCCCCTCTATCTTTAAATTGTGTCCCCCTGTTCTTACACATCTCTTTTTCTGAAAGATGCTACTCTCCTGGACTGTATTGATTCCCTTGAGGTACTTGAATGTTTCTACCATGTCCCCCCGTCCCTCTTTTCATCAAGGGTATACATATTAAGCTCTCTCAGTCTCTTTTCATATGATTTCTGATGCAGACCCTACACCAATTTAATTGCCCTCCTCTGGACTGCTTCCATCCTGTCTATGTCCTTGCGTAGATGAGGTCTCCAAAACTGCACACAGTACTCCAGATGGGGTCTCACCAACTGTCTGTACAGAGGGATAACCACTTCCCTTTTTCTACTTTTGATGCCCCTTCCTATGCATCCCAGTATCCCCCTGGCTCTCCTCACTGACTTCTCACATTGCTTACCCACCTTTAGATCATCTGATATGACTACCCTCAAGTTCCGTTCCATTTTTGTTGTTGTTAGTACCTCCCCTGCTATTGTGTACTCTTCTCCTGGGTTTTTGTTTCCCAGGTGCATTACTTTGCACTTCCTTGCATTGAATCTAAGTTGCCATATGTCTGACCATTCCTCCAACCTTGCCAAGTCCCTTCTCATTCTTTCTACTCCCCCTTGTGTATCAACTCTGTTACAGATCTTTGTATCATCTGCAAAGAGACATATCTTTCCCTACAGACCCTCTGCGATGTCACCTATAAAGATGTTAAAGAGGAATGGACCCAGTACTGAGCCCTGTGGTACTCCACTAGTGACCCCCCTTTCTTTGAACTGTGTTCCACTCACTATTACCTTCTGTGTCCTGTTGTGCAGCCAGTTTTCAACCCAGGCTACTACCCTGGGACCCAGTCCCAAGCTGGCTAACTTGATTATTAATCTTTTGTGCGGGACTGTGTCAAATGCCTTACTAAAGTCTAGGTAGGCCATATCTACAGCCCCTCCCTGGTCTATTACTTTGGTCACCCAGTCAAAGAAATCTATTAGATTCATCTGGCGTGACCTTCCTTCTGTAAATTCATGCTGCTTTGGGTCCTGTGCCCCGCTGGCCTCTAGGTACTCAACAATTCTTTCTTTCAGAAGTGATTCCATCATTTTCCCCTACCACTGAGGTAAAACTTACAGGTCTGTAGTTTCCTGCTTCTGCCTTGCTCCCACTTTTGTGAAGGGGAATCACATCTGCCCTCCTCCAGTCCTCAGGTAACACCCCATCCTCCCAGGATTTGTTAAAAAGTGTGGTCAGTGGTGTCACTATGTCCTCCCTTAGTTCTTTTAGGATTCTGGGGTGAATCCCATCAGGCCCCATTGCTCTGTCCACCTTGAGTTTTAGGAGTTCTTTCAGGACTCTTTCTTCTGTAAATGGACTGGTGTCAACCCCACTATCCAGAGTGCTTCTACTGTCTGGTTTAGGTAACTCCTCCTCATCTTCTTTTGTGAATACTGAGCAAAAGTATTCATTCAGTATCTCTGCCTTTTCACTATCTCCCTCTGCCCACCTCCCCTCTCCCTTATTGATCTTCACTATTCCTCCCTTAACCTTTCTATGCTCCCTAATATACCTATAAAAGGTTTCATCCCCCTTAACTGACTTGGCTATTTTTTCCTCAGTTTGGACTTTTGCTATTCTGACTGCCTTCCCACTTCTTTCTGCTTTAATTGATACAGTTCCTGTTGTGCTCCTTCTGTGATGCCTTATACTTTTGAATGCAGCCTTTTTTTCCTTAACCTTCCCTGCCACCTCTTTTGAGAATCATAGTGTTTTTTTTTACTCCGCTTTGTTTTCTTTATCTGTTTCACACAAAGGCTTGTTGCCTCTATGATGGCAGTTTTGATTGTTCTTCCACCCCTCTTTTTTGGCCATTTGTTAGTGTATTCTTCAGGTATTCACCCATTTTGCCAAAGTCAGCCCTTCTAAAGTCCAGTATGCTTGTTTTTGTATGGCTTGTCTCCATGGTTGTGCTTATTGTGAAGCACACTGTGCAGTGGTCGCTTGTTCCCAGAGGTCTACTGAGTTCTAAATTTGTGATCCTCTCTCCATTTGAGAGTACCAGGTCTAGTATTGCTTCCTCCTGAGTGGGTTACAACACTAGCTGTCTAAGGCCTGCCCCCTGCAGGGCACTGAGAATGACCCTGCTCTTGGATGTGGCTGCAGTACATGTCATCCAGTTAACATCTGGCATATTAAATCATAATAAAAGATTATATTCCCCTTAGGACTGGAAGGTGACTTTCTAAGCTCAGTGGAGCTCTGGTCGTTTAGAAATTAGATGAATCCTTCATAATGAAGGTAAATATGGGCTCTTAACACATGGAAATAATGACCTCATAGGGAGGCATACTTGAAAGAATTCAAAATCACTAAACATTATTAAAAGAAGTCTTTCTTTCTTTAACTTTAGATGGAGGAATATAGATGTTAATGCAACCACCCCCTCCCCACCACACTTGTTTTTCCAAACATTCAGCAGGACACCAAAAATCTGGGAGATTTAAATTGGTACTATTTTAGATACTTTTTGTAGGTTAGTTCTCCCTGAATTAAATTACTCGTAAAAGAAATTTATTGTGAAGTTTAACTGTAAAAGAGATGACATGAAAGAATGTTTATGGTCTGGAATAATAATTCTAAAAATACTCTTTTTTTTGTTCACTGAGCAAGATTTGATGACAAAAAATAAGATTTCTAAAAATATTTAAAAGGCTCAGTTGTCTGATGAAGGAACATTTAAGTTCTGAAATGTTACAAATATAAAGGAAATAAAAGAGCCAAATATTGAAATGGATATCTGAAGCTTGGATATTATTTTATGATGAAGACAAGGGGTTAAGTAGAAATTTTTTTTTTTTATTGTGCTATAGTTGACTGGCTCATCCTTAGGTCCGCTTTTGTGGAGGGGCACTACGTGCACCATCCTCCAGTCCTGGGTCATGCACCTCATTTCCAGACAGGTAGTGAAAAAGTCAGCTAATGGCTCTGCTAGGATCTCTGCTAACTCCTTCAATATCTGGGGTGGGTATGCATCTGGGTCAGGTGCCTTATCCACCTTCAGGGCCCTCGGACCTTCCAGCACCTGCCGCTGAGACTGCCTCATCTGTCATCCCCACCCCCAAATTTCTACCCTTCCTAATCCATGAGGCATTGAACTCACACCTCATTTCCTTAGTAAATACAGAACACAAGTACTTCTTGGGTGCTTCTGCTTCATCCACCTCCTTCTCTCCTAATCCTTACAATTTGATCCATGCAATTCCTTCTTTCCCTTATGTACCTGAAGAAGTCCTGTACCTCTTCAGTGATGCCTTGTGCCAGTCTAAACTCTCTTGAAGCCTTTGCTGCCCTGACTGCTCTGGTCACCTCTCTTGCTTTCTTCAGGTACTCCTGTCTATTTTCCCCCCAGCTGGATCTCTTGAATCATCTGAAAGCTGGCCTTTTCACTGTCACCTTATCCAGCATCTCCCCACTTAATCAACTTGTTTTTTTGGACCTAGCTTTTTTACTTTGTATCTTAGTACAAGATCTAGTAGCCTCCTCAAGCCCTAGATTCATAACTTCCCATTTCTTATTAGCATCCATGTGTGGATGGATGCTGGCTAGGTGCCCTGCTACTATTTTTCACATCCTACCAAAGTCTGGTCGCCTGAAGTCCAACACCCTGGGCTCTTTTCTTGCAGCCTCCATGCCATGTCAAATGTGAACCACACTGTATGGTGGTCACTCCCTGCTAGTGGACCCTCCACCCACAGCTCTCTGACAAATTCCCCATTAGTCAGCACAAGGACCAGAATGTTGCCCAACCTTGTTGGCTCATTTACCATCTGTACCAGGAAGCTGTTCTGGAAAACCTCCAGGAGGACCTGCTCCCTTATGTTCAAAGTGACTGGTGTGCTCCAATCTACCCCTGGCAGATTGAAATCAACCGCAATCATGGTGTTACCCTTCCCGCTGACCCACTTTATCTGCTCCACTAATTCTCTGTCCAAGTCCTCCGTCTGAGATGGTGGCCTATACACCACCCCCATCCTGAGTGTCCTGCTCCTCAAGTCCTGGAATTGTAACCATAATGCCTCTGTTCTTCCATCCTCGCCCTCCTACCTGGCACACTTTATCCCCTCTTTTACATAAACAGCGACCACCTCCTCTCCCTGCAGTATAACCAGTACCCTGGGATCACCAGGTCCCAGTCCTGGTATTGGGTGGCCCAGGTTTCAGTGACGGCAGCTATGTCCATGTCCCCCTCCACCATCAGAGCCTGCAACTCAGCTGCTTTGTTCCCCAGGCTCCTTGTATTCAAGGAGACTACCCTCCAATAAGTGCCTTTCCCTTCTGAACACTATTCTTAGTGACTCTGTATGAACACTTCCCGGCTCCTTTCCTACTGGTATGGGGGAGTAAGCCCATTCAGCTCCACAATCTGGAGATAGTGTTTGATTCCCCACTTGCCTCCCCCCACCTAGTTTAAATACACCATGGTTGCTATGTATTCCCCCAGTCTCTGTTTTAAGACCTCAGAGCCTTCCCTGATCAAGTGTAACCTATCCTGAGCATACACGGAGTTGCTAGCTCATGTTCTATCCCATCCCCCTACCAGCCTGTACCCTTTGGTCTGACACCAGGCTCCCAGGGAGGTGCTGAAGTCCTCTGTTCTTAGCTTCCTTGTAGCACTTGCTTTGGGTACTGGGAGAACATCTGAGAAAGCCACCAAACTCCCTGCCTCCTCACACAGCTTCTCATGCTCCATGAATCTCTTTTGTATCTCCCTGATTGTATTACCCTCTAAGTTGTTCATGCCCAAGTGCACCATGAGATAAGGTTTCTCCCTCCCCCTTTTTGCATATTAAAGAATAATCTGTCTGACCCTTCCTGCTTTCATTCCTGGTATGCACTCCACCCAGCTGCAACTATGCCTTTCACCCTTACTCCCCCATCTCACCCGTTTTAGGATTGAGTCTCCCAGAACTAGGACCTCACTGCCTATGTCCCGATCCAGCCCTCAACTCTTCCTATTATCCTGGCCCTCTATCTGAACCTTTACCCCACCTTGCATATCCCTGATGCTTCCTGTGCCATCAGCCTCCTCCTCCTGTGCCCCCACCCCCATCCTTTTTCTGGCTTCTCCCTGTCCTATAGCTGACCCTACCGCCACTCCCCTGATGCACACCCTGTAATAGCACCATCACTCCCCCCTCCAATACAACCTTGCTCCCCCTCCTTAGCTTCTGTCCCACTGCCCAGTCCCTAGCCCCTGGACCCTTAACCTTACCCATCAAAGCCATGTCCCCTCCAGCTGCCCTCCTACTGCCCTTTGAGTTGCTAGTAGTCTATTTTTCTCCAGCCCTGCCTATGAGCTCCTCCCCCTCCATATTCTGTAGTATAGCCAGCAGTGAGAACCTATTGCTTGACACCTCTACCCTGCTCTAAGCTCTCCCTAGCATACTGCTGAGAGACCACCATTTGCTACCTGCTCTTTGGACATTTCTGCCGCTGTTCCTGATCCTCATCCAGTTCCCTGTACCTGTACCCACAGGATCCAGAGGAGGCAATTTTGGTCCATTTACCCCCGGTCTGGGCTGTACCTGCCATCTTCTGGGGCATTCCTATGTGTCCTAGGTTCTGGGTTGATCCAACAATCTGCCCGCAACCCTCTTCTTATCTCTGTCCTTAACCAACTAATCTCTTCCCTAAGCTGCTCAAGTTGTCTGCACACCAGACACCCCCCATTCTCCATGTGACCCTTAAAAAGATAGCTGCCACACAGCTGTTGCAGCCTACTACCCTCCCCATGCCCCTCCTAAATTCCTACCAGACATTCAGCCTGCCCCCATGCCCCCTGCTGCATACTGCCTGCCCCATCCCGAGACCTTCCAAGGCTACCCATGCTATGCCCTTCCCCTATTATATCACCAATGTATCTACTGTATGTTTCATTTTTTGTTTTAATTAAATTATGTTGTCCTCCCCCTGAGAAGGTCAGGTATGATTAAGACACTCTCAAGGCTGCACTAGGCTGTGCCATTCACCAACCACAACCCAACTCCTCCCCCATAAAGGTGGATGAGCCCAGGGTGGGAGGGATGGGAGGGTAGGTTGGCTTAATCTGACTCTTGAGAGAGTCAATCACCCCCATACTGAGCACACTGTAGGATCCAGCTCTCATCACATTCCTACTGATTTCTACTGAGAACAGAAATGTAAAAGTCACACAGTGGAATCCTCTAACACAAAATAAACCCAAATTCCCTGCTCAACCCTGCAGTAAAGCCCAAACAAATACTGTACAATATTTAAACAAACTAGGCAGTCATTTCCTTGCCCTGATGAAGTCAACTTCCTGCGGGCTCTACGTTACCTTCTTAGGTAGCCCTATTTCCTGTGTAAGTCCCCAGCACAGAATTGCATTCTCAATAACAGCTTAAATCCCAAACTGCGCTGATTAAAATCCCCAGCATATACTACCCTCTTAGTACAGTGCAAGCTATTTTAAACATCAAAATCAAACAGTAGAAACAAACACTTCCCTGGAGCTCATCTTCCCACAGTCTCCTGCTCCAAAATGAGTCAATTAGCAAAAATAGATCCTGGCTAGTTTCCCCTCCCCGTCCTTCCTCTCACAAGGCAAATTCTGTTTTCAGTTTCCTGTATAAGTCCCCCAGCACAGAACTGCACTTTCAGTAACAGCTCAAATCCCAAACAGAACTGATTAAATTCACCCAGCATATACTACTCTCTCAGTACAGTACAAGCTATTTATTTATTTATTGTAAAATCAGAATTACAACATTTGAGCTAAAAGCTCATTTACAAAGGATCATCGTTGAACAGAGGCTGGGGGAACACCAAGTACATGGACAGTGGAGAAAAACAGAAGCAACTAGAAGGCATTGTCAGTTACACATCATTAAAAAGGCTAAACAGCATTACAAATAGAATGATGGGGAGAGACAGAATACATTGCAAAAGCCATCACTTAATTACATAATACAGAGGAAAATAGTCACATAACAGATTAGGTGAATAAAGTGCAGATTTCAACTATGTACAAAGTATGAGAATTCCCAGAATGCAGCTATAGAGCTTAGATTGGTTCCTGGAGGGAACAAGTAATGTGACCACCGACAAGTATAACCATTAAGGAAGAGTAGGCTACAGGCTAGATGGGTGAGGGGGACAGCACAACAGTGGGTGATAGTTTAAGGGTCAGGGGGACTAAGCGGATTTGGAGGTTGTGGGGTATGGAAGGTCAGGAGGGCTAAGTGGGTGAGGGGTGTGGGGAATGGGAGACCAAGGGGTGGGTAGTTGGGGATTAGTGGAAGATGCTTAGGAGCCACGAGTCACTACAGCCAAGCCATAGTGTATCAGGGGGCACCAGGAGGGCTAGAAATGGCTGGGGTGTTCTTTACAGCAACACTGTACTGGAGGGGTGATGGACTACTGACATTCAGATTTGAACTGGCCAAGGTGAGTAAGGCTAGTAGTGGTCTGGGGGAGCTCATTTAGCCAGGTGGGGCCCCTTACTGCAAAGGCTCACCTCCCCAAGGCAGTTATTCTGAAAGGTACTGCTACAGTGTTTCTTGTAACACTTCTTGTGAAGTGCTTGGCTGGGACTGGACAGAATAAGGCTTGTAGGGAGGGGGGTGTGCAAGAGCTAGAAGGACCTTCTTCCCTAGAAGGCAGGAGTGGAGCTTAATTCGGTCCATGAGAGGAAGCCATCGTGTCCCAATATAAAGGTTGCATGTGTGCATAAGACAATCTGCGCCTAAAACAAAGTGGCATGCTTTGTTGAGAGTATTATGGACTCTGTGCAGGCTGGTTTCAGAGGCTGCACCATATAGTACATTACCATAGTCCAGGATGGGTAGAACTGTCCCTCTTACTGCCTGGACCCTAGCCTCAGGTGTGAGGCAGAACTGAAGCCTATATAAGGCCCCTAACTTCCTATTGGCAGCAGTGGTAATATTTCGTATATGTTCACTGAAGGAGAGGGACTCGTCAATTATAAATTTAAATTTAGATTTACAACATCAAAATCAAACAGCAGAAACAAACACTTCTCTGGAGCTCATCCTCCCTTGGTCTCCTGCTCCAAAATGAGTCAATTAGCAAAAATGGCTCCTGGCTAGTTTCCCCTCCCCCAGCCTTCCTCTCACAAGGCAAAATCTGTTTTGCAGTTTCCTGTGTAAATCCCCCAGCACATAATTGCACTCTCAGTAACAGCTCAAATCCCAAAACAGCACTGATTAAATTCACCCAGCCGATACTACCCTCTCAGGACAGTACAGGCTATTTAAAACATCAAAATCAAACAGCAGAAACAAACACCTCCCTGGAGCTCATTGTCCCTTGGTTTCCTAACCCAAAATGAGTCAATTAGCAAAAATGTCTCCTGGCTAGTTTCCTCTCACAAGGCAAAATCTGGTTTACAGTTTCCTGTGTAAATCCCCAGCACAGAACTGCACTCTCAGTAACAGCTCAAATCCCAAACAGCACTGATTAAATTCCCCAGCACATACTACCCTCTCAGTATAGTACAAGCTATTTAAAACATTAAAATCAAACAGCAGAAGCAAACACTTCCATGGATCTCACCCTCCATTGGTCTCCTGCTCCAAACAAAGTCAATTAGCAAAAAATGGATCCTGGCTAGTTTCCCCTCCCCGTCCTTCGTCTCACAAGGCAAAATCTGGTTAGCAGTTTCCGGTGTAAGTCCCCCAGCACAGAACTGTACTCTCATTAACAGCTCAAATCACAAACAGCACTGATTAAATTCCCCAGCACAAACTACCCTCTCAGTGGAGTACAAGCTATTTAAAACATTAAAATTAAACAGCAGAAACAAACACTTCCCTGGAGCACATCCCTCCCTTGGTCTCCTGCTCCAAAATGAGTTAGTTAGCAATACTAACTGTAACACTCATCAAGTTCATAGTTTAGTATATCAACCCTCCCCCACACCCCCAAAAAAGAGAGAGAGAAACTGAATATATCATAAATATGCCACCCTGCAAACACACCTGTCACACCAACGGACACAGCAATGATCGCAGACTCCTCTGACGTACATAAATAAACTTTCTGTATTAAACATTATAGAAAGACCAACCCCATTCTGCTAGCATCCCGGGTAGTCTGTCTGCAATGACTGTGATGGGGGAAAAGATCAGAAACCAAAAAAAAAACACTTTATAAATACATGGTATTTCCATCTTACTAGCAAGTTGCCTGTCCTTGCAATTAGCTAGCAAGCTGAATGAGTTGAAGACATCAACGTGCCATAAAGCAAATGAAATAAAATCAAAGAAATCAATGAAAACATATTACAAGAAGACACACAAAGCACATCAACAAATTACAGCTACATTCTCCCAAAAGAAAGAGCATGTCAGACTGTAAATCTTTCTTAAAAATTACGATCGTTCTGCCCCCCATATTTAGTTCACAATCCTGCTGATTTGACAGCACACCAGCACAGAGAACTGCATTCAGTGACTCAGTCTTAACTAAATAAAGATTAAAAGTGAATAAATCTTTGTTTGTTGGTGTGTGTTTTGTTGTTTCAATGTGCAAAAGGAGGTCCCACTCGACTCCTGTAGATGGCCTGCGGGGGGGGGGGGACCAGAACATACAGTATTTGCATAACTCTTTGCTTTAAAATTAACTTTACTGAAATATCTAAACGTACCCAGTTATGTCCTAGTAAAAAGTAAAGCAAAAATTTTTATTTTTATACAGGAGGATGACGTACAACACCATTAGATCCAAGGGGCCTGTTTTCAAGGTGGTCCTGTGGTACAATGCATCTCTCACAGAATTACATAAAAAAAGCACATATCAACATACAAAGTATAAATATTCATTGAATAACACCCTACACTGCACATACAAGACAAATACCATACCTACTATGTTATAAGACATAATACCATACCTACTATGTTACATGACACACTGGTCCACCTGGGTACAAATGACATTGAGGGAAATAGCGAGCTAGAGATACAAGCAAGGTTCAGGGAGCTTGTCAGAGTCTGTCATGACATAGGATGCACAGTTTCCTTCTCAGAAATCCTGCCGGTGCCAAGGGCTACTGGGGAATACAAAAGGAAGATTAGGGAGATAAACCAGTGGCTCAAGGAGTGGTGTGAGGCCAGAGGGTATGGGTTAATGGGGTAATTGGGGGAGACCTGGGAGGATAAGAAGCTGTATGCTAGAGATAGGCTCCACCTCAATTTGGAGGGAAGGGGAATCCTTAAGTTGAAAATTGAGGGGTTCATTGGTGAAAAGTGGGGTTTAAACTTGTGAAGGGAGGAGGGATAGGAGAAAAGGCTGCCATGGGGCGCGGATAAAGGAGGGACTCTGTCTCCACCCCCCTGGGGAGCTGGAGGAATGAGGGAAAAGGCCGACTGGTAAAGTGCAGACCAGGGGAAAACAGAATCTCCATGGGAACACAAGCAGGGGAAATGGAAGCATAAGGAAAGGGTGGAAGGTAGTCCTGCTAAATGCCAGGAGCTTGGGCAATAAAATGCCTGAGCTACAGGTGATGCTAACTGAGGGAGCGGTGGACGTGGCAGCAGTCACTGAGACCTGGGCCACTGCAGGACACGACTGGGACCTGAACCTGGAGGGTTACACTATGTTCAGGAAGGACAGGGGGAAGGGAAGGGGAGGAGGGGTAGCAGTGATAGTCAAAAACTACATTGGCATAGTGGGAGTAGAAGAGGCAGAGGGAACCATGGAAGCAATTTGGGTCACCTTGATAACAAGGGGGGGCAAGAGAGTAAAAATAGCAGTGATGTATAGACCTCCTGCACTGGCGGAGGAGCTGGAGGAGAGTCTGGTGGCAGATGTAGGGAGACACTGCAGACTGGGCAGGGGAAGGGTGGTGGTGTTCAGGGTTTTAAATAATTAATTAGCAGCTTTTTTCTTGGGACAATACTAACTGTACAGAATGCATTTATGTAGGTTTTGTAGAAGTGTTATGTTTGTTAAACACAGTGAGGCAAGTGCTGTGCATTTTCACAATGTTTTAGGACTTTTATGAGCAAAATGCTAATCAATTTTTAGAATTAAATAAAACCCTGGTGTTGGGGGACTTAAACATTGCCAGGAACAGACAGGGAGACTATGACACCCTCAGTGGCCAGGGAACAGAGGTTGTTGGACGTCTTTCAAGACGCGTTCCTAACTCAGCAGGTGAGGGAACCGAGCAGGGAGGCACAGGTACTGGATGTGGTCCTGGCAGACAGTGACCAGATTGGGGACCTGGAGGTAAGGGACCCGATGGTGGGGAGTGACCATGCCACAGTCTGGTTCTGCCTGGACCTAGGAGGGGTAGAAGGCTGCACAAAGACGGAGGTAACTGACTTCAGGGGGGTGGATTTTAAGGAATGGGAAGGCTCCTTAAGGAGCATTTGGATGGGATTGGGTCAGACATGGACGCTGATAGTAGGTGGGAAATCATCAGGAGAGGGGTGCAGGATGCTACCAGCACCTGTGCAAGAGTAAGACGAAAATGCGGTAGGGTCCAAAAACCCTGCTGGTGGACCAGGGAGGTCCAGGATGTGATGCGGGGAAAGAAGGCAGCCTATAGGCAATTCAAGTGCTCAAGGAGTGAAAGGGATCGAGGGGAGTACGAGCTGATGGCTAGAAAGTCCACTAGGGTGGTGAGGTTGGCTAAGGCAAGGAAGGAGCAGAACCTGGCCAGGGAAATTAGGAGAGGGAACAAGGGATTCTTTAGATACATTGGGAAAAAATGAAGGGTGAAGGGGCAGATTAGCAGGATTAAAACAGGGGAGAGATGAGCACAAGACCTGGGGGAGCAGGCTGAGGTACTAAATGAGTACTTCACCTCAGTTTTCACCAAAGAAAATGGGGGTGCTGCATCATACATGGGAGACAGTGATACTGAAGAGGGGGGAACCCTTACCGAGATCGGGCGGATCTGGGGGGAGGCATCACTGGCAGGAGGGGGAAGGCTAGCAGGAGAAGAGGTAGTGGAAGGGAAATCAACAGAGAGAGTGAGGGAAGCCCTCAGGTCCCTTAAGGCAGAGAAAGCACCGGGGCCATAGAAACATAGAAACATAGAAACATAGAAACATAGAAGTTGACGGCAGATAAGGACCGCAAGGCCCATCCAGTCTGCCCATTTCTTTTTCTACCTTATAAATGTACCATCGGCCTTTGCTCTGTCAGTGACCTATCTATTCATAGTCATTTGTATTGCTCCCTTATGCCTATCCCATGCCTGTTTGAAGCCCTGCACTGTATTCATAGCCACCACTTCTTGTGGTAAGCCATTCCATGCATCTACCACCCTTCTGTGAAAAGAATTTCCTCACATTCCCCTTAATCGGCCTCCTCTAATCTCATGCTGTGTCCTCTTGTCCTGCTATTTTTCTTATATTTAAACATGTTAGACTCTTTCACCTTGTTTATGCCCTTAAGGTGTTTAAATGTCTCGATCATATCACCTCTCTCCCTCCTTTGCTCAAGGGTATACATATTGAGCTCCGTTAATCTGTCTCATATGTCTTCTGATGCAGTCCCTGCACCATTTGGTTGCCCTTCTCTGGACTGCCTCAATTTGGTTAATGTCCTTGTGAAGGTGTGGCCTCAATACTGCACGCAGTACTCAGATGGGGCCTAACCAATGTCTTGTACAGAGGATTATTACCTCTACTACTGTGGATACCCCTACTAATACACCCTAACACCCCCTAGCCTTACCTACTGCTTTAGAGGTCTGTTTGGATGATTTTAGGTCATCAGTGATGATGATGCCCAAGTCTCTTTCTTCCTTTGTGACTGCTAGCAACTCCCTCCCAGCCTATAAGTGGCTTCAGGTTTCTCTTCCCTATGTGCATGATTTTGCACTTCTTGCATTAAATCCCAGTTGCCACTCTTCTGACCATTCTGCTAGTTTATCCAGATCTCTTCTCATTCTGCCCACCCCATCTGGATCATCTACTCTGTTGCAGATCTTGGTGTCATCTGCAAACAGACAAGCCTTACCCTCTAGTCCATCTAGTAGGTCACTAATGAAGATGTTGAATAGGACTGGCCCCAGGACTGATCCCTGGAGGTACCCCACTTGTGACTTGCATCTCTTCTGACTGTATACCATTTACCACCACTCTCTGTTTTCTGCCAGTCAACCAGTTTGCCACCCAGTTGACCAACTTCTGACCCACCCGAGCCTACCTAGCTTATTTATCAATCTTCTATGTGGAACAGTGTCAAAAGCTTTGCTGAAGTCAAGGTAGGCGACATCAACTGCTCCCCTTGGTCCACCACTCGGTTACCCAGTCAAAGAAATCTATGAGATTAGTTTGACAGGACCTTCCTTTGTAAACCCATGCTGTCTTGGATCCTGTGCCCCTATGGATTCCAGGTGTTGCACTATCCTTTCCTTAAGGAGTGCCTCCATAATCTTGCCCACTACTGAGGTAAGACTGACCGGTCTGTAGTTCCCCGCCTCCTCCTGCTACCACTCTTGTGGAGTGGGATCACATGAGCCTTTCTCCAGTCTTCTGGGACCTCTCCTGTGCTCAGAGACTCACTAAACAATTCTGCTAATGGCTCTGCTAGTTCCTCCTTTAGCTCCTTAAGTACCCTGGGATGTATGCCATCAGGTCCCATTGCCTTATCCACCCTGAGCTTAGCAAGCTCTTGTAGGACCCTTTCTTTGTGAAGGGAGTAGTGCTCACCTCCTCCCCCTGTGTCCATGATGCTGAGCTGTGGGCCCTGCCTACACTTCTCTTCAGTAAATACTGAGCAAAAGTATCTATTTAGGATAGATGCCTTTACAGGGTCCTCCTCACATGCTCCTTTTCTCCATTAGCTTAGACACCCTCTGACTTTCTCCTTTCACTAATGTATCTATAGAAAGTCTTGTCACCTTCTTTACTGTTCATGCTAGTGTTTCCTCAGTTTGGGACTTTGCCTGCCTTACTGCCTTACCTGCTTCCCTTAGGGCAGTTTGTATGCCTCCCTATCTTCATCCCGCTGTGTTCCCTTATATTTTCTGAAGGCCAGCCTTTTGGCTCTGACCTTTTCTGCTACTATATTTGAGAACCAAAGTGGTTTCCTTCTTCTTTTGCACTTCCTTTTCTGTCTAACACAATGGGATGTTGCTTCAAGTATTGTATCCTTAATGCTTGCCCACTTTGCCTGTACCTCCTCACCTGTGTTTCTTTTTGCCAGGGCTAGCTTAACTCTGTTGGCCATCTTATCAAAGTTAGCTCCTCTGAAGTCCCATATTTTTGCCTTGGAATGGGATGATTTAGATGTAGTAGCCAAATTGAACCATACCATGTGATGGTCACTGGCCCCCAGGTGACCTTCTACCTGGAGATCTGTGATCCCTTCTTTGTTAGTCAGTACTAGATCTAGGATAGCCCTGTCTCTTGTGGGTTGCTGTACCAGTTGTTTGAGGCCCTCCCCTGCAGGAATCCACTATGAGTCTAGTTCTGGCAGATGTTCCTGCTGGTATTGACCAATCTGTATCTGGCATGTTGAAGTCTCCCATTATCAGAACCTCCCTTTAGCTGTCATGTTTTGTATATCTTCTAACAGTAATGTGTCTATGTCCTCCCTCTGGTCTGGGGCCTGTAGACAACCCCAGTTCTTATGGCTGTCCCATTACCTGTTTCCAGGGTGACCCACAGTTCTTCTGGCTCCTTATGTGTATTCTGAATTTCTGTAGCTTTGATATTTTCATTAACATACAGGGCCACCCCTCCCCCCCTTTTTGCACCTCGGTCTCTTCTGAACAGATAAATTACATCCCAAAGTGCTGAAGGAACTTGCGGATGTCCTGGCGAGACCCCTGGCAGAGCTTTTCGCCATCTCTCTGAGGACAGGGTGGGCGCCTCAGGACTGGAAGGTGGCACATATAGTGCCTATCCACAAGGGGTGGGATCAAGGGAGGTGGCAGGGAACTACAGGCCTGTCAGCCTGACATCGGTGGTGGGCAAGGTGATGGAGGGCATTGTCAAGGAGAGGCTGGGGGGGGACCTGTAAAAGTCAGGGTGCCTGGACGATAGACAGCATGGATTCGTCCCGCAGAAATTGTGTCAGACAAACCTTGTGGAGTTCTATGACTGGGTGACAAGTGCCTTGGACCTGGGTAGACCAGTGGACGTCCTCTTTCAAGACTTCAGCAAGGCATTTGACTCTGTTCCTCACGTGAGCCTGTTGGATAAGCTGAGAGAAATGGGGGTGGGGAACCAGAAGATCAGATGGATAGGCAATTGGCTCCAGGACCGGACCCAGAGGGTCGTAGTTGGCGGGATATTCTCATCCCCAAGGAGGGTCATTAGTGGAATCCCACAGGGATCAGTCCTTGGGCCCCCTTCTGTTCAACGCCTATGTCTCTGACATAAGGACAGGTATCAGGAGTGAGATGAGTCTCTTTGTGGATGACTCAAAACTGGGGGCAGTGATGGATGGGGAGGAGGAGGGTGGCCCTACAGGGGGACCTGGAGGCTCTGGAAAGATGGTCTAGGAAGTGGAAGCTGAGGTTCAATGAACGGAAATGCAAGGTACTGCACCTGGGGGCCAGAAACCTGGGCCAAGTGTACACCCTGGGGGGGGGGAATGCTACAAGTCTCGATGGCTGAGAGGAAGCTGGGGGTGGTGGTGGATGTCAAGATGAACAACTCGGAGACTTGTAGGAGGGCAGCAGCCAATGCCAACAGGATGCTGGGATGCATCACTAGGGGGATCACCACCAGAAGGAGGGGAAGTGATACTCCCTCTGTATAACTGCTTGTTGAGGCCGCACCTAGAGTACTGCATGCAGTTTTGGAGGCCACATTTAAAGAGGGACATTAAACTCCTGGAGAGGGTCCAGAGGAGACCAACCAAAATGATTTGGGGCTTGGGGGACAGGACCTATGAGGAGAGGCTCAAAGAGCTAAATATGTACACACTGGAAGAGAGAAGGTACTGGGGGGACATGATAGAGGTCTTCAGGTACATGAAGGGGGTAAATAGGGGAGGAACAGTCAGGGTGCTTTGAAGGAAGGAGGAGGGGGCCATTAGAGGCCATGGATGGAAGCTGGAGGGGGGAAGATTCAGGGGAGAAAGGAGGAGGTGCTACTTCACTGAGAGGGTGTTGGAGCCATGGAATGCGCTGCCTAGGGGCTGGTGGAGGCAGAGACAGTGGAGGGATTCAAGAGGGGGTGGGACAGGTACAGGGGAAGGGTTCTGGAAGCAAAATCCAATGCAGCGAGAATATCCAGAACTGGGAAGGGAGAAGCCAGAGAAGGTGAGGGGGGGGCAGCAAGGTCAGCTCCCAGGGTGGGGGCTGACCAAACAAGCAGACGCGAAAGACCATTAGGCCTATTCTGCTGGCATTTTAGTATGTTAGTATGTTATCTAAAAATCCTATTTCAGCAAATGGATTATTACTAGCAGCATAGATCAATATATTTAAAAATAGTCACCCATTACACACTTAGGCCTTTGTTCCCAAACTAGGTTCACACTGACAACCCTTTCATGGTTCTTTCTGTATCAGTTGATTAGAAAGTTTGAGAGTTTTAATTAATTCCTTGTCCCTAGAGTCCATAAGGTTTCAAGTTCCAAGTTTTGGAGAATTGGTAAGAAAAGGTAATTGTACCATATTTATTCATTACTTTGGAGTTTACAAATTTATTTGTTTTGTTGTTTCTAAGCTCATATCCACGGACCTTGGGCTGTAATTTGTCCATCAGATAGGCTTGATTTCCATAATATGCAGTTCTGTATATTTGACAAATCCATTTTCTGTTTTTTTTTTTGGACTTAAAGTCATTCCAGCATAATCTTATGTATACATCACAGTGGTGTGTGACAAAACGCCACACTAACACAAAATGTGCCATATATTTTGCTCAATGATGTTTTATTAGCTATTCCATGAAAATGAGCTCTATAGTCAACAATGGGAATAAGCAATTGGTTTACATATCCACTCAGTTTATAATCTAAACAATATCTTGAGCATCTGAAGGCTACCAATTTTGAATTGATTCTTTCCTCAATTTTCCGTATGTGGAATTCAAAATCCAGGCTTCTATCAATCCAAATACCCAAGTACTTATAGTGTGGTACTTGTTCAAGAGTCTCATCATTTACAGTTTTAATACAGATTACTTTACCCGTTTTAAATGCCAATTTACAGTCAAAGATCATAGTTTTGGATTTCTTACGTTTTGTACTAGTCTAGAATTTGAGAACTACAAACTGAGTGTTAGGAAATAATCTTGTAAGTTTTTTTCCATTTCATTTTTATCTTTACCAGAGGCTACAAGTACTGTATGATCCGCGTATAATCGAATCTGTGTTCTCTTTATAAATTCAGAAACTGAGTTAACATAAATTAAAAATAATATAGGACCCAAGAGTGATCCTTGAGGTACTCCCCTCCCATTTACAGCTTTATTGGAGATATTATTTCCTATTTGAACCTGCTGAGTTCTATTACTTAAATATGATTCAAACCATTGACAGGTATCAGGTGCTACCCCTATATACAGCAGTCTCTTGTCCAAGATCTCATGATTAACCATGTTGAATGCTTTGGATAGGTTCATGAACACTGCACCCACCTCCCTGCCTTCATTTAAAGGTGTTGAAATCAAATTTATTAGGTTAGTGAGCACGGTGTCCATGGAATACCCCGCCCCATCTAAATCCTGATTGATATTTTGAACAGAATATTGTTCTAAATAATCTATCAATTGTTCATGTACCATCCCACCAGTGTTTTTGAGACCATGGGGAAGACAGCAATAGGACAATAATTTGTTAGGTCAGTTTTTATTCCCCCTTTATAAATTGGAATAATTTTAGCATGTTTCTAATTTTCCAGGAATCTGTTTTCAGACAGACACCAAATAAACAGTTAAGTTAGAATGGGGAGATAATTTCTATTACATCCTTAAGGAACCTACATTCTACCCCATTAAGTCCATAAGCTTTACTGACATACTACATACTAACATACTAAAATGCCAGCAGAATAGGCCTAATGGTCTTTCGTGTCTGCTCGTTTGGTCAGCCCCCACCCTGGGTGCTGACCTTGCTGTCCCCCTTGCCTTCTCTGGCTTCTCCCTTCCCAGTTCCGGATATTCCTGCTGCATTGATTTTGCTTCCTGAACCCTTCCCTGTACCTGTCCCACCCCTCTTGAACCCCTCCACTGTCTCTGCCTCCACCAGCCCCTAGGTAGTGCATTCCATGGCTCTACCACCCTCTCAGTGAAGTAGCACCTCCTCCTTTCTCCCTGAATCTTCCCCCCTCCAGTTTCCACCCATGCCCTCTAGTGGCCCTCTCCTCCTTCCTTCTAAGCACCCTCACTGTTCCTCCCCTATTTACCCTCTTCATGTACCTGAAGACCTCTATCATGTCCCCCCGGTCCCTTCTCTCTTCCAAAGTGTACATATTTAGCTCTTCGAGCCTCTCCTCATAGGTCCTGTCCCCCAAGCCCCAAATCATTTTGGTTGCCCTCCTCTGGACCCTCTCCAGGAGGTTAATGTCCCTCTTTAAGTGTGGCCTCCAAAACTGCACGCAGTACTCCAGGTGCGGCCTCACCAAGCCTGACCTTTAATTTCTGAATAAATATTTTTTTCTTGATTAGATGTTATCACCCTAAACCTAAATGTGGGCCTACTTAATTCATTTTCTGTCTCCCTCTGTAGATTTTTTTCCTCTTGGGTCCCTACCAGAATTTTCACATCTGGCAATGTAACAACATAATTATTTAACTGGCTGGTCGATACTTTTAGAGACTGTATCACTCCATTTTTAACAATCTGATTCACCAGCTTATTGTTAGCAGGCAACTCAAATGACTTAATCAACGACCAATATTGGCATGGGTCAGTTGTTTCACTAATTTTATTTTGTTTACATGTTTCACTTCGTATCCCTCATTTCAATTTATTTGTAGCATTTTTGAAATTATTTCAGTCTTCTGATTTTAAAGATTTAGTTGTGATCTTCCATAATCTATCTTTTATGCAAATTTCCATTTTTAGTTTTTCTGGGATCCAAGAGTCCCGCTCTTTCCTCTGGATTTTTCTAGTATAAAGTGCTAATGAGTCACAAATTTGCATAAATGTACTCGTAAACTCCTGTATAGCCAAGTTCAGACATGGAATTAAAAATAGTCCATTCTAATTAACCTTTATCAACTGAGCTATTTATCTATCTTTAGTACAATTCCTAAAGAATATACATTTTTTAATTTTTTACTTTAGCCCTTTTAAAGTCAGAGTTATGGTCTCCAAGCACTGGCTGACCTACCTCAATTTCAATGGATTTGATCTTTGATGTCACAAATACTAAATCTGGTATATTTCCTCTACTTATTAATTGGCTTTTACGTGTAGGATTTACTATTACCTGTTGAACTCTGAGGGGCCGTACACTTTGTTCTAAAGCTCTCCCCTGGGATACCGCCATGCAGCATTAAAGTCCTCCTGAGGAATATATCTTTACCCATCGTTTTATTTAACAAGCATTCTGAGAGGGGTTCAAAAGAGCCCAGATTTGATTTGGGTGGGGAGTATATAGCACCCAGTACCATATTTAAACCCTGAATTTTAACTAGCAGGCATTCTATTTTGTCTATTCTACCAGAGTACACTATCAAGATTTGCCCTAACTCCCCTTTTGTATATATAATATAACCCCCTTGCAAACCTTCTCTGTACCTTCTATGTTCAGAAAAAACTCTATTTCTATCTCTGAATCAGTAACACTTTTATTCATCCAGGTTTCAGTTAATAAAATCTCATCTGTTTTTTCAGTGGATACCCAGGTTTTCAGTAAGTCCACTTTGTGCTTAAGACTCCTAGCATTATCATACAATAATTAAAAACTTATCTGGGAATTTGTTGTTGAGCCAGGATTTAGTTCTATGTCTCCATCCATCAACAGAAAAATAAATAAATACAACCATTTTAGCCCAGTATTTATAAATTGTGTTTTCTTCCATTCAATTAGATTTAGGGCTTGTATTCGTACATCTCTAAATGAGCTCCTTCTTGTACTCCAAGGAGAATTCACCCCATTTCTCAGTTTTCAATTTTCCCATTTACTTCCATTTTGCAAAGCTAAATCATTTATATTCTCCACTTCATTAGTTCCTCCCTCCCAGAAGCACAAACATACCTTTATAAAAGTGAGGATTATCACAAAAAGATTCATTGTAAAAATTATTTGGATTGCTATATTACAATTTAAATAATCATTTTACAAAGTCTGCTAAAATAAAACAAATATGTTGGGCACATAGTCTATTTGTCCCAAAACATAAAGGACTCTCAGAGCTGTGTGTCCCATCAGATGAGGTTTATTTCCTACTTTTAAGATTTACTATACTAAATAGGTTATCCGTGTGTGTGTGTATATATATATATATATATAAAACACAAATAACCTTAGTGTGCAAGCACTAAGGCAAGGGTTACCCCAAAGGGCACTGGCTGGGAAGCCAAATTTCAAAGAAATACAACATCAAACATAACCCCATAATGCAAAGCATCATGGGCTGCATATGCAAATCACCACAAAATAATATGCTGCTTCAGCTTTAGGCAGAACTGCATAGTGCCGAAAGGCCTCTCACACAGTATGCAAAGGGTGCTACCAGAAGACACGGACATGTGTTTTGTGCTACCAGGACTCGTTAGTGTGCCTCGTCTGTATGACACCTCAGTGGAATGAACCAGCTACCCTAAGTTGGTCTATCTGGACTGGGTTGTGGTGAACCCAATAAAACCAAAAAACAAGCTAAAAGACAAAGAACCTTAGTGCATGAGTACTAAGGCAAGGGTTACCCCAAAGGGCACTGGCCGGGAAGCCAAGTTTCAAAGAAATACAAAATCACACATACCCCCATAATGCCTGTTTTTTTCCCACAGTGTCTGCGTCTTCTGTTGGCACCCTTTGCATACTGTGTGAGAAGCCTTTCAGCACCATGCAGTTCTGCTTAAAGTTGAACCAGCATAATATTTTGTGGTGATTTGCATATGCAACCCATGATGCTTTGCATTTTGGGGTATGTATGATTATATATATATATATATATATATATATATATATATATACACACACACACACACATATACATATATATATATACACATATATATATATATAATATATATATATATATATATATATATATATATATACATATACATACATATACACATATACATATAAAACACAATATTGCTTTTTTCTAATTTCCTTTTATTTAGTTGTCTTTACAGGATGCTCAATCTAGCGAGTCCTTTAGCCTGAAATCTCCACCGAATGGCGCATCACTTGTGCTCAGCGCTCACACCGAGGAGTGGCTCAGGGCAGCACAACCCCTCCTACTGAGGCAAGCCCACTTCCTTATTGGCTCGCCGCCAAGCCTCCAACAACTGTGGGTAATTCAACTGCCTCAGCCCTATGCTGGTGCTTTTTAAAGTGTGTACAGTATTATTGTAGCATATGGTTCTCTATGAAGCAATAGCAAATTAATACATACAGTCTCAGGAGCACACATGCAAATGGCCAGTTCATAAACAGTCACTGATTTACTTGTTCTTTCACCAGCACACAACAGTGAATATTGTCAGTCTGGCTGGCTAGAGCTGTCTCTCACACAGCACACAGTGACGGATTCAGGCAGGCTGGCTAGTTAAAGCAGTTTTTCATATAGCAGCAAGGCACAAGCTTAGATGTTATGCAAGCTGGATCCTAGCTGCCAAGGTAGACACAGCAATAGTGACTGTAAACCTATAAGATTTATGCAGACTTAACTTTGTTTCTGAGCATGCACAGTACATACACCATAACATCACCAAACAGTACAACTGCACATGCTCAGAAATGAAGTTTCCTGTTTTTAAATGCTGAAATGCAATATTCACACCACTATTTAAAAAAAATAACTGAATTCCTTGTGACCGTAACTGTTCAAAGTGAATCCTCCATACTAACATTATTGGGATGTCCTTCGTTCTGCAGTTCACCAGCCGTTACTGCTACAGCAGATTTTACTGTACTGAAGCTTCATGTTTTATCTCCATGGTGACTACCAGCTCGGTCTGCCTTTCTCACCTGTCAAATAGTCATTCTATGTTATGAACTGAGCAGAAGAACTTCTTTATTAAAAAAAAAACACAAATTTTATGTATTTTATTTCACGAAAGCTTACAAATATGAACAGATGCTGAACTTATAATTGTAACAATGAGGTGTGACCGGAGGTTAGATTAACAGTCTGTTAATCACATCCTTGGAGCAATATGGCACTTGGCTGCACCTCATGCCACATTACACCCTAAGGAGGTGATTAACAGACTGTTTATCTAACCTCTGGTCATACCTTATTGCTTAAGTGTTCATACTGTTCCATGGTTACACCCTCCCTTTCCATAACAGAACTTCCTCACTTCACTCTTAAACCTTCCTGCTCCCACCAGTTTGCACTCAGGACCTAAGGTTCTGGACTCTGTACTCCTGCTAAATAGCAGCCCCACAGTTCACCTTGTTTGTCCTCCTCCTTCAGGAATGTAAAGGGAATAAACAAGGTGAACTGCAAGGAACCATTTAGCAGGAGTACAGGGTCAAGAATAAGGACAGATTTCCAGGATCAGGCCAGATACACCCAAGGGTGCTCATAAAGTTGAGCAAGTCACTGGTGGCACCTCTGGCAGATCTTTCTACAGTGTCAATACATACTACATGAGTTTCAGTAGGCTGAAGAACGGCAAATGTCCCCTGCAGAAGAATGGGGACAAGGACAAGGATAAACCTAACAATTATCAGCCAGTAAGTACACCATCAGTTGTAGAAAAGCTGATGGGAAACATCATCTATTTATTTCTTATATAGATATATGCTGTAGGTATTTTCTTTCTCATGCACCTTTCCAGTGCTCAAGGCCCTTTACAGCATATTACTTAATACTATATAAACACAGAAACACATTGTTCATATTATTCTACAATACCAAATAACCAATAACATTACTTATACCATTAAAACAGAAGAAATAATATAGCTATATGACATTTCATGGCAGAAAAAGATCCAAAGGCCTATCTAGACTGCCTGTATGCCTATGTGAAGCTGTGCCTGGCCTACGTCAGACTGCAGTTAGTAGCATGCAGTCCTAAAAAGTTTTGGATACCCACTTCCCTAGAATACTCCCATCTTCTTTTCCTGTAGTTTGTACTTCCATTATGTCTGCCCCACCCATGTTTAAACCCATAGACTGCATGGGTAAGCTCACTGGGCAATCTCGTCCACTCATCCACCACCCTTTCCAAAAAGATAAAACAGAAACATAAAATTTGCTGGCAGATAAGGACTGCTTGACCCATCTAGTCTGCACATTTTTCCCTGCCTACAGTATCACTGCACAGCCTGCTTGATCTCCTTCACCCACTCCCCTTTCATATCTCTAAGATTCCCTTATGACTAACCTATCCATTCTAGAACCCCATCACTGTTTTCGGCCTCACCACCTCCGCTGGAAGGCCGTTCCAGGAATCAGTCCGTCTTTTTGTGGAATAATAATAATACTTTATTTATTGTGTGCCTTTTGAGTATCAAGGCGCAGTACAATAAGATAAAAATACAAAAAATCAACATCATAAAACCAAAAAGAATCAAATTAGTAAACAGTACAACCATAAGCTTTTTCCCCAAAGGAAAGATTTCAAATCTGTTTAAAACTCCCCACAGTCGTGCACTCCCTAATCCGACGGGGTAGAGAATTCCAAAGGGAAGGGTCCGCAAACATAAAAGCACGGGCTCCAGCAGATTTTAAAATCACCCTTGGAATCTCTAGCAACCCCTTGTCGGCTAAGCGGAGTGATCTCACAGGGTGGTAAGGGATCAGGAGTTCTTTCAGGTAATCAGGGCCCAGATCATGCAGGGCTTTAAAAGTCGATAATCCGACTTTGAAGGTGACCCGCCACTGAACTGGTAGCCAGTGCAGTTCCCGCAGCACCGGTGTAATATGAGAAGATCTAGGAGTATCCACCAACACCCGTGCTGCAGAATTCTGCACCAGCTGCAAGCGGTGGATATCAACCCTCGGAAGCCCAAAGTAAAGCGAGTTACAGTAGTCTAGGCATGAGGTCAGAAAGGCATGGATTAAGGTTGGCAGATCACTGGACGGAACAAGGTGCTTAATCCTACCGATGTTTCTTAGATGGTAGAAAGATGACTTAACCACCGCTGACACCTAGGACCGAAGAGTCAGCCCCGCATCTAATATCCCCCCCAAGGTCTCACACCCGTTCAGAGACCTGTAGCTTGACATCCCCAGAAAACAGTCCAGATGGGGAGCCGACCCCAGGCCCCCCTATCTGGCAATCTGGATCCAAAACCAACACCTCCGTCTTCCCAGAGTTCAACTTCAGCCAACTGGACCTCATCCAGTCCTGGATTTCATTGAGGCAGCTGTTAAATACCAAGATAGCTCCTTCCTGGTTGGGTGCAAAGGACAGGTATAGCTGGGTATCATCGGCATAACAATGAAACCTCAGCCCACACCGTCTCACAATGTCTCCGAGGGGACGCATGTACACCGCAAACAAAATGGGGGACAATATAGAGCCCTGAGGAACCCCACAAAACTGAGAGATGGGATCAGAGGAAAAAAACCCTGAGACCACCCTCTGAGTTCTTCCGGTGAGGTATGAAGTGAACCATCTGAGAACAATCCCAAAAAGCCCACAAATACATCTCAGTCACTCAAGCAGGACCCCATGGTCAATGGTGTCAAATGCTGATGACGTATCTTATAGTACCAAAATAGACCATTTTCTCTGGTCTCTCGCCATCAGGAGATCATTGAGCACCCGAACCAGCGCAGTCTCGGTACTCTGCCTCTTTCGAAAACCTGACTGGAGAGGTTCGTAGATGCTATGGATGGTCAAGTAGTTCTCCAGCTGGGCCGCCACCACTTTCTCGATCACCTTCCCCACAAAGGGAAGGTTCAAAATAGGCCTGTAGTTGGCAAGACAGCCTGAGTCCAAAGAAGCTTTCTTCAACAAGGGTGTCTCCACTGCCTCTTTCAAAGAACAGGGATATTCACCCGAGTCAAGGGAGCACTAGACTATCTGTGCTAGAACCAGGAGAATGGACTCCTCACACCCCAAAATTAGGGAAGTAAGGTCTGGATCTAAACTACAGCAAGTAGGGCGCATCCCTTGGACAATCTGCATAACATCCATGATTTCCGGGCGGTCGAAGGTACTCTAGGAACACGAAGGGGTGGTGACCAAATCCTGACCAGTAGCAACCCGCATAGAATGTAACAAATGATCTCTGACCTAATGTCAGCCACCTTATCAGCAAAGAACCGAGAAAGCTCATCACACTGTAATTGTGAAAATGCTCTATGGAGCTGTAGACAGGTTGGGTTGCACAACCTGTCCATAGTTCTGAACAGCTGAGCTGGTCGGTTCTGAGCAGCAGAAATTTCTCTGGACCCCTTGTCTGCAAGCAAGTAGTACCTCGTCATATCTTTCCTGAATGTAGCCCCCTCCAGTTTCTTATCATGCCCCCTTTTCCTTGATCCCATTTTTTTTCTGAACAATACTTCCCTTCTATACATTATTTACCCTTGTGAGATATTTAAATATCTCTATCATATCCCCCTCTCCCTCGTGTCTTCCATGGTGTATGTATTTAGGTCCTCAAGTCTCTTCTCAGAAGGCTTCTGATGTACTGTAGACCCTGCACCATTTTAATTGTTCTCCTCTGGGCCACCTCCACTATGTTTATAGCCTTCCAGTGATGTGATCTCAAGAACTGGACACAAGACTCTAGGTGAGGTCTACCAGTGATCTATACAGAGGCAATACCGCCTCCCTCTTTCTGCTGGTGATATCCCTTCCTATGCACCCCAGCATCCCACTAGCCCTCCCAACTGCCTTGTCACACTGCCTGGCCACCTTTACGCCATCCAGTATGATTATCCCTAAGTCTCCTTCCTGCTTGATTGTCATCAGTACCTCTCCTCCCATTCTGCACCATTCCCCCTGGGTTTCTATGACCCAAATGCATGACTTTGCACTTTTCTGCACTGAAACCCAGCTGCCATACTCTTGATCACTCCTCGAGTTTTCTCAGGCCTTTGCTCCTCCTTTACACACTCTCCCAAAGTGTTCACCCTATTACAGGTTTTGGTGTCATCGACAGAGGCAGACCATCCCTTCCCTTCAAGCTCCTCTGCAATGTCACTTATAAAGACATTAATGAGGACTGGTCCCAGCACTGATCTCTGAGACACCCTATTGGTCAACCTCCCCTTTTCAAAGTGACTATTTGCCACCACAGCCTCTGTCTCCTATCCACTAATTTCTTATCCAGTTTACCACCTTTCAACCCATTCCTAAGCTAGTCAGCTTACTTACTAGCCTCCTATGTGGAACAGTGTTGAAAACCTTAGTGAAACCTACAGTAGGTAGGCCACATTCACTGTTCCACCCTGATCTAATTCCTTAGTCACCCAGTCAAAAACTCTGATTCATTTGACATGACCTCCCCCTCATGAATCTATGCTGTCTTGGGCCTAGTAACCCATTGGGTTCAAGATAGTCTACATCCTTTCCTTCATCAGTGATTTCATTAACTTTCCCACCACCGATGTCAGGCTGACTAGCTTTTCAATCAACCGCCTCTTCCCTGCTTCTATTTCTGTGAAGTAGGACTACATTTGTCCTCCTCCCTTTCTCTGAAATTACTCCTGTTTCTAATGAGCTAGGGCTTGTGGCTGCAAGGAACCACACCTGCAGTTCGAATCTGGGATCTCCACAGCCATCTTATCCAAGGATCTTGGTGCCATTCTCCTGCCACCTCACCTGCCTGAAGTAAGTGCTGCCCGCCTGGATCAAGGGTGTGCTGAGAATGCTCTAGAAACGCTGTAGGACTCAACCGGAAAAGCTGTAGGATACCGGCCCAGAAAAGCTGTAGGATACCGGCCAGGAAAAGCGTTTCCATCTGGACTAAAACCATTGAGCAGCGGCCCTTTGCATCTCACTAAGGTGACTACAGCTCCTTCGGCCTTGTGGCTAAAAGGAACCACGCCTGTGGTTTAAATCAGGGGATCTCCACAGCAGTTTTCTCCAAGGATCCTGGTGCCACTCTCCTGCTGCCTCACCTGCCTGAAGTAAATGCCACCCACCCGGACCAATGGTGTGCTGAGGACTCGCTAGAAAAGCCATAGGACTCGACCAGAAAAGCCGTAGGACTCCGGCCAGGAAAAGTGCTTCCCCTCTGGACAAAAAACACCCCTTGCATCTTACTAAGGTGACTACAGTCCCTCTGGGCTTGTGGCTGCAAGGAACCATGCCTGCGGTGCGAATCTGGAGATTGCCACAGCTGTCTTCTCCGAAAATCCTGGTGCCACTCTCCTGCCGCCTCACCTGCTTGAAGGAAGCACTGCACGCCTGGACTAAGGATGTGCTGACTCACTAGAAAAGCCATAGAACTCGACCATAACAGCCGTAGGATGCTGGCCGGGAAAGCGCTTCCCCTCTGGACTAAAATTGCTGAGCTGCAGCCCTTTGCATCTCACTAAAGTGACTATAGGCCCTCTGGGCTTCTGGCTGCAAGGACCCACACCTGTGGTTCAAATCAGGGGATCTCCACAGCCATCTTCTCTGAGGATCCTGGTGCCACTCTCCTGCTGCCTCACCTGCCTGAAGTAAGCTCCACCCACCCAGACCAAGGGTGTGCTGAGGACTCGCTAGAAAAGCCATAGGACTCTACCGGAAAAGCCATAGGACGCCGGCCAGGAAAAGCACTTCCCCTCTGGACTAAAACCGCTGAGCAGTGGCCCTCTGCATCTCATTAAGGTAACTGTAGCCCCTCTGGGCTTGTGGCTGCAAGGAACTGCACCTGCGGTTCGAACTGGGGGATCCCCACAACTGTCTTCTCTGAGAATCCTGGTGCCGCTCTCCTGCTGCCTCAACTGCCTGAAGTAAGCGCTGTCCACCCAAAACAAGGGTGTGCTGAGGACTTGCTAGAAAAGCCATAGGACTTGACCAGAAAGGCTGTAGGATGCCATCTGGGAAAAGCGCTTCCCTTCTGGACTAAAACCACTGAGCAGCGGCCCTTTGCATCTCACTAAGGTGTGCCAGATGATTTCTTTCTCTCTTTCACGCTCTCTTACTTCACCCTGAACTGATTTTTATGTTGTCTTGTGCACGCAGCACCAGCAACATTTTGTGGCAGCTTGCTGGAGTAGCAGGTTGTGGAGGTGTGGCAGTGTTGTGGCCAGTGGCACCACTGCTTTTTTGGGCTGGTCTCTGTGGCACCAATGAATGAGCACGCTGTCTATGACAGCAGTTCAGAAGCGTGCCACCAACTTTATAAAATTTTGTCGCCACAATGCGGGAGTGCCCAGTCTTTGTAGGGCGTGCCTTGCCTGCTGAAACATTTCAATAAACATGGCAGCAGCTGCCGCCGTTTGCCTCTCACTGTCCCTAGAAAGTTGATGTTGGGGGCGCCCAATCCCCATTGGCATGCATCCTCCCCAGTTCGTTTGCCGGTGGGGGAGTTCAATCACTGTCTGCATAATGTTCCCCATTGTTTTATTTGTCTGCCAAGGGGGATGCCCGATCCCCCTCGGCATCACGTCCCCCCAAACACAAACATGCTTTCTTTACCAATGGGGGGACCCAATCCCCGTCGACTTCAGTCCCCTGTCCCCAAAAAACATAAGTGGCACACTGGGAGCCCACCCCAGTGTGCCCAAAGCAAACCTGTAATAAAAAACCTTCCTCTACGTCCTTTTTTTCCCCCCCGTAACACTGAAAACAGTCCCTCATGGTCACAACGCCCCCTCCCCCAACCCGCACCCACCTTCTCCGCACCCCATACTTACCTCTGGAGCCTGGCACAACGATCTTCGGTGGAGCAGGAGACGTCTGAACTCTTCAAAAGCCGACTGTGATCTGAAGAAAATCACGATAAGCTGTATAATGGCATCAATGGAGGGTTTCAATTTAGGTTGGGGAAAAATAGCAACACATTGCTGTCTTTAGTGCATAGTTACAATATGCACCAGGTTATCGATGCTCCTACTAGCCTGGCTCAGTCCGCTGCTACCAGCACACTTATAGACTGGATACTCACAAATCTCCCTGATAGGATTACAGCTTCTGGTGTACTTCCAGATTCTATAAGTGATCATTCCCCCATGTTTTGCATATGGAGATCATCAGTGATTGCTGCCCCACTGCCATGCTTTATCACTTTCAGGGATATTGCCAAACTTGATCAAGCAAACTTTCTACAGGACATCTCTTCCATAAACTTGGCCTCCATTTTCCAATCCCAAGACACTGAATCTGCTCTCAATCTCTTCCTCTCTACATTTCAATCCCTCCAGGACCTACACACACCAAAGCGCACATGGCGTGGGCCAAACAAATTCAGTTAGCCGCAGGACCTTCTCGCCTCCCTTCGGGCACGTGACAAAAGTTGGAACCACTTTAGGACCTCAGGTCTTCAAAGAGATTCTGACACCTACAGAGTGCAGTATAATGCGTGCAAAAAACAAAATCGGACTTGCCAAATGCTCTTACTGCAGAGGTCTACTGCTAGAAGCTGCTGGGGAGCCAAAGAAATTCTGGACATATGTAAAATCATGTCTGGGCTCAAACCAATCACAGCACACAAATTATATGGTCCTAAATGGGGTGCACTGCAATGTTCCCCATCACCATTGCGAATTCCTTCAACAAGCACTTTACTGACCTCACCAAGTACACTGCCTCTTTCCCAGGGAAGCACATCCAGATGCTCTCTTCTGAAACCAATATGCCTAAACACCCCCCTTCTATTTAAGACTATTCTGAAAGCTGATGCCCTAAAGCTACTCAACTCAATCTCTAATGATACTAGTGTATGCTCTGACTGCCTGGAGCCTAAACTTCTGAAGATAGTGGCTCCCTTTATTGCTGCTCCACTGGCTTCAATTTTTACCTTGTCCCTTTGCCATGGTTATGTTCCAGATACATGGAAAATGGCAAAAGTCACCCCAGTCTTTAAGAAAGGTGACAAAAGGGACATTGCCAATTATATGCCTATAGTTCTGTCAGTGCTAAACAAGATCCTTGAGAAATTAGTGGCCACTCAGGTCACAGAGTTCCTCTCTAAATACAACCTCTTATCACCCACTCAACATGGCTTCCACAAAGGGCATAACACCTCCACCGTACTGCTACAGTTTACCAATGATGCCCTTACTGCAATGGATCAAGGCCTTATGACAGGTGCCGTGTTCCTTGATCTCTCAAAGGCATTCAGTCTTGTTGATCACCCCCTCCTGTTCGCTTGCCTCAGCTCTCTTGGCTTCTCCACGCAAACCGTAAACTGGTTTCAGAGTTACTTAGATAATAGAAGCCAACCGGTGAAATTTAACCCTGGGGAGTCGGATTCTGCACCCATCAATGTAATGTCGGTGTTCCTCAAGTCTCCATCTTGGGGCCTCTTCTCTTCTCCATGTTCATAAATAACATATCTCCTAACACCCCTTGGTACTCAACAATCTTATATGCAGATGATCTGGTGCTCTATACCTCCTCTGTGGATATTAAAGAAATAAACAAATCGGCTAACCTCCGGCATTTCTTATATTGCAAGACTGGATCCACAATAATAGGCTTGTCCTAAACATAAGCAAAACTCAAGGCATGCTCTTTGGATCCAGAGCTAAACTTAGCACAAACTGCAGCCTATGCAATGTCTTCTGTGCTAATGGCTCCTCCCTTATGACAGTAACTTCGTTCAAGTATATAGGTGTCCTGCTTGATGAAACTCTTAACTTTGAGCAGCACATTGTGGCCACTTGCAAGTTAGTCAACACTAAATGCAGTATTGCCTACAGAACTTGTTGGTTGCTCACCCCTTCAGCTAGGCTAGCTATTGCGAGGGGCATCCTACCCCCATCCCTTGTGTATGGTGCCATCACCTATATAAATGCCTCTGAAACCATCCTTAGTAAATGGGACACAACTTATAACAGCATCTGTCATCATGCCTCTGGTTCCACACATTTGAAACACCATTGCTTGCTGTACGCAGACCTTAGCTGGCCCTCTCCACCTGTCCGTCGACTTCTTGCCTTGGTAATCTGCTGGACAATATCATCAGAACCAACCTACCCACCGCTCTTGCATCCATGCTGGTGACACTGTCCCCCCACATATGGCCTCCGATCTACTAGGCTCTCTCTACTATGTACCCAGAGGTATAGAACCCTGAAAGGAACCTCAGCCTTCTCCTACCTGGCCCCTAAATATTGGAACTCCTTACCACTAGATGTTTGTTCTGCACCTAATCATGCTGCTTTTAAAAAGCTGCATCTCACTCTCCATATCGAACATGCTTGGTGCGCCTGTTTTAACCCCCCTACCCCCAGGCTGCTCATAAATCCCTACCTCAGCTCTCTCAATATACATCTCTCTCGGGCTTCTGAAAGCTGTTATATATAGCACGTATCATGGATTAAATGTTAAAGTTACTGCTGTACTACCCTATGACTGTATGATGTATCATGCTATTTTGATCTATGTGTTTCTGTCTAATTTGTCTCCACTATATTATCATTGCAGATTGCTCCTCTAAATGCCTTGTTGATCTTGTTTTTTGACTGCTAATCTCTGTACAGTGTCTGTATATTGCTTGTCTGCCTAACTGTTTGTAACCTTCCGGGTCATTTCGGAAAATAGTCACATCTGTGGCTATGACACCCTACCCGGTAAACAAAAACTAAATAAATAAATAGGACTGTCAGACGTACAAGCAGCACCTCCTTGAGCTCCATAAATACATTTGGATGCACCCCGTCTGATGCCACTGCATTGTCTATTTCCAGATCAGCGAGTCACTTCAGGACTCTCTCCTATAAAAATGGCCTAGTGTCTACCTCCCTCCTTCAAATGCTCGTGTTAACTTTTTTTGCGGCCCCTCCCCTTCTCCTTCCTCTGTAGACAGTGAAAAAAAGTATTTGTTCAGGATCTCTGCCTTTTCATGGTCCCCCTTTGTCCAGTCCTGTCCTTCCCTTTTTAATGTTAAGATCCCATCATGGTCTTCCTCCTTTCACTTACATACCTAAAAATATCTTGTGCCCCTTCATCAATGCCTGGGCTATTCTCTCTTCAGGTTGTGCCTTCATGCTTCTTACTGTTCTCCCTTCTTCCTGCAGTTCCCCTGATACAGCTCCCTATCCTCCTTCCTCTGCATCTTCTCTTCTGAATGCTACCTTTTAGCCTTTTCCTTTCCCACCACCTCTTCTGGGAACCATAGTGGTCTATTTTTCCTCTTGCTTGTGCTTGCTTGATGCAGAGGTTTGTTGCCTTCACTTTGGCCCTTTACAGCTTTGACTACTGTTCCTCTACCACAGTCAGGTTATCTCCCTCACCCCTCACTGCTAGATCATATCTGAGGCATTTACTTATCTTTTTCAAATCTGCCCTCCTGAAGTTCAGGGACCTCGCCCTTCTGTGGTTTGATTCAACAGCCATCTGTATCTTGAACGACACTCTAGGGTGATTGCTTTTCCCCATGTGGCTTCCCATCCTGACATCTGCAGCACTGTCCCTGTTAGTGAGTTCCAGGTCCAGTACTGCGCCATCACGAGTGGATTCACTGACTAGTTGCCAAGGAGCACCCTTTGCATGGAGTTCAGTATGTCCCTGCTTCTAGATGAAGCCACAGCTGGGAGGTTCCAATCTACATTGGGCAAACTGAAGTCCCCCACTAGCAGCACCTCCCCCTTTCTGCCATCCTGCCTATGGCTTCTACCAGTACCTTAACTAACTCCTCCTCCCTGTGCTGGAGGTCTGTACAACATGCTAGTGTGAATAAAGTTTCCATTTCCTGTCTCTGGGGTTACCCACAGTACTGCTGCTCCCCACTCTATTCTCTGTACCTCTATTGCTTTTATGCCTTCCCTCACATAGCAGGGTTAACCCACCTATTGTCTGGCATAAGGCACCTGTCCCCTTGGAAGACCATTGTGTTGGGTGACTTTTAACATGAACTGGCAGAATAACACCCATACTGAGCACTGTGACTTACTAAAACAACTTAACCTCACTCAACTCATCAATACCCCTGTACACGGAAACAACTGATCCCTTAACCACTTCCTACTGTACTGGATTGTAGCAAACAGGATTGGATCCTTTATGCTGGTATCCTGTCTGACTCTATAAGTGACCACTCCCTGCTTACTGCCTCTGGTCCTACAAATCCCCTTGCCCATCCCCAAAATGCCTAACCTTCAGGGACTTTTACAAGCATGATGTCACCTGCCTCTTTGCAGATGTCAGGGCTGTCAACTGGTTAGCTCTTATGCTTCATGAAGGATGTCACCTCAGCTATGGCCTTCTTTACTACTGCCCTCTCCAGCATCCAAGATAAACAGTTCCCGTTACCCACCCACAGAGTATGAGGAGGCAATACTCAATAGCTCACAAAGGACCTCATCAAGTTGATGAAGGAGAGAAATGCCACGTGGCAACCCATAAAGCTTCCCCCCCTCCTTCTTGCACTGGAACGAATATAGACACCTGCGCAATCTATGCAAAAAAGAGATTAATCACATTAGGCAGAGTATCTTCACAACCTCCAGTCCAACAGCCTTGCCAACCCCAGACATTTCTGGTCTGCAATTAGCTCCCTGATTGCTCCTGGATCTCAGCAGGCTGCCACACATCTCACCACCCCAGCAGGTTACTTAACCGACGTTACTAAAGTGGCTAGCGTCTTTAACACCAAATTCATAGACCTCTCTGACCATCTAGCAAAACTGCCCCCATTCAGTGATGGGAAACAGCTCTCCTGCTCACTCACTGAAGACTCAAAGTACCTCCCTTCCACTTCAGAGTTATCTCCCCTCAAAATCCCACAAACTATTCATAAGCCTCCCCAATCAGGGAAGTGCTGGTAGTGATGGACTCTCCCCCGTTTTCTGAAAATTGTGACCCATGTCATTGCCAAACCCCTGACAATGGTCTTTAACCTATTCCTTACAACATCCTCTGTACCCCCAGTATGGAACCAAACCAAGGTTGTCCCCATTTTTAAATCCAGTGATCCTCAGTCTATGGACAACTATTGCCCCATATCTATCCTTTCCCATCTGAGTAAATGCCTCAAAAAAGCTGTTCACCACCAGATCTCTAACCATATAATGAAGTATAACCTTCTCTGATCCCAACAGCCTGGCTTTAGGAAGAGTCATAGCACCATCACTGCCTTAGCCCACTTTACTAAGCACGTGTTCTGGAACATGGATGAAGGTAATCTGATAGGCGCCACTTGTAGGCCTTACCAAAGCCTTTGACCTAGTGGACCACAATATCCCATTGTGTAAACTCAACAGACTTCGTTGTTCCTATACATCCACCTCGTGGTTCTGGGACTATCTCTCTGGTCACTCCCAGTCTGCTCTGGTGGAGCAACCTCTATCAACAAGGCAGTTTCTATCTGGATCCCCAAGGGAGCCATCCTCAGACCCATCCTTTTCTCACTTTTTGTGAATTCCCTCCCCAAGAACAGTCATACATGCAGCTACCTAGTGTATGCAGATGACCTCTTACTATTCCACAGTGACAAATCCCTGGAAAACCTCTCATCCACACTTACTGCCAACTACGGTGCTGCCCATAACTGGCTCCTAAACCACAGGCTACTGGTTGGTGCCAAAATGACAAAGGCCATGCTCTTTGGGTCTAAACCCAGTCAAACCATACTAGCCAACACCACAACCTCTCTCTGCATCCTATTCCCTGATAGCCCTCCCTTGGAAACTGTAACCTCCAATAAATACCTTGGTATCACCCTTGACCAAGCACTGACCTTTGCAGATCATGCTGGGCTCACTATCCAACTCATTAACCAGAAACTAGGTGTGGCGTATTGGCTAACAGACTACCTCACCCCTGAAGCCAGACCTGCCATTGCCTGGGGCAACCTACTCCCCCTAATGGACTTCTGCTTCCATCTACTCACAAACTTCTGCCTCAGGACTTTCAAGGGTAAACACAACATTTAATAATATCTGAAGATTTTCCCTTCAGGCATCCTATTGTACACATCACTGCTCCCTGTACTAGGCACTGGGTTGGCTCCCCCAACAGGCCTGCTGTGACCACCTCCACCTGCACTGTTGACAAGGCCATCAGAGAAAGAGATGTATCCCCCCTTGCCCCTGATAAGACCAAAGACTTACCATTGTGATGTCCAGAACTCCTGTAGTCTTCTGTTAGAATGCCCCTAAGGTGCTACATGCTTGGGCAAAAAAGTCTTCTTCTCAGCTACCCCAAACCTGTGAAACAGCCTACCTGCCCTACTATAGACCCTAGACTCTCATCCCGTATCCAAGTCCCACTACAAAGCAAGCCTAATGGCAGCAGTAAATTGTACCTGCTACCCTGGATGACTGACATGCCTATGACCACTTGTACTGCCCATCAGTCTAGGCCATTACCATTAGCTTACCTTACATTATCTTGGTATTAAATCGCACTGAGTTATGCACCAGTACTATATAACCTCTTGCCCATCCTTGTGCATAACTGTATACAGTAGTTTACTTGCCTGTCCTTGTACACAACTGTATAATTTACGTGAATGTGTTCCTGTGCCCATTTTGTATTTTCTGCATCTTATCCTTGCCCATAACTGAATAGTTATACTTGTAGTTGCTCCTGTGTCATCAGATACTCGCTGTATTTTTGTGCATTGTATTCTTGTACTTAACTATATAGTAGTTCTTGTAGTTGTTCCAGTGCTCTGTATTGTATTCATTACTCCCAATTTGTGCCATCCTTATGGCCTGGATCATGCCTAAAAACAGCCCCTGGGATCATACCTTTCAACCTGGTAGGACGAAAAATCAGGGACACTCCCCTCAAAAATCAGAGGCAAATGACCAAAATCAAGGATACTATATTTTATTCAGCATGGCACTGTGCCATTACATGACATGTACTTCACATGATGTAGTACACTACAACATATGTGAAGTCCTTTAGTTTATACTTTTTAAAATGTCAAATTCAGTTGCATACTACCAAATGGCACAATAAAAAAAACACAGGCAAATGTTTTGCATCTTCTTTCTATTGACAGTTCTGTTCATTTACCTATTTGAAACTAAAGTGTAACATGGGCACTGAAAGAGAAATCATTTTCTTTAGGATTCAGTGTTAATTTCCAGGCTTTTAAAGATCCAGTGTTATTAATTTCCAGACTTAACTGAACAGAAATATACTGTATTGGAATGCAGTGTGTGAGTGTGCGTGCATGTGTGTGTGTCTTTCTCTCTCCCTCTCTCTCTCTCTCTTGCTCATTCGAGAAACAGATAAGTCTGTAGAATGCTGGGGGAGGGCTGTCTCCTGCAGACTGCTTTTGTCTGCTTGGGCCTGTTTAACCCTTGCTATGTTGTTAACTGATATATCCAAGTAGCAAATTGTAATCCAACTGGGAACATTTTAAACTAAACAAAACTAAACAGTATGTTGTAATCCTGACTGGCTAGGCCAGTACTCATGTGTTCATGACCAGTCTATGTAGGCTAGCATAGCATTACAGGAATGGCTCCTTGAAGCAGGCCTTAGGTACAAGCTAGCACAGGTGAATTACAGCAAGCAGCAGTTTGAGGAAACAGCAGCATGCCTTGGTTTGGGTCTAGTCACTCTTACAGTTTCCTCCACTCAGCACTCACAGCAATGGTCAAATTCCCGGTGAGGCCTAGACTGTTAGGTTCCCTCCCCTCACCCTTGGGGGCACTCACGATCGAGTGTACCAAGAGGCTGAGCTCCACGCCCAACCCTACCCTTAGTCACATCAAATGGAGGCTGATCTCCTGCCTCTCATTCCAGGAGAGGCTGATCTCCTGCCTCTCATTCCAGGAGCCATTCTGGATGCTCTTTGCAGCTCTTCTTTTCATTGCACTCAGCAGACCTGCACGGCTGTTCAGTATGGATTGAACTTTTTCAGCTTTAAACCTCTTAAAACAGAACTCAAAAAGAAAGCCTTCTGCTGTTGCTACACCTGACAAACCTCTCCATGATATATATTATAAATATATATATATATATATATATATATATATATATATATATATCCACAATCGACTGCAGCCATCTCACCACTCTGCCATCTCCTGCTGCAACCCCATAACTGATGAGCCCTAAATTCATTTATCTCTACTGTCTGATAATGACCAAGCTCTACTATATTGGTTAGCACTATATGTGTACTTTTCCTCTTAAAAGCTCAGATTCACTGGCTTCATCCTAATAGCACTGACTAAATTTGGCCAGGCTCAGTCTTGGCCCCCACTGTTTATGTCCCTCTCTTACTGATTGTATTGTTGACCATGCTTTCCCTGAGCCTGTCTATGTACCCTTCATGTATTGTAACCTTAATTGATGTAGAACCTTTGAAAAAGAGCACTTGTGCTCAAAGGTGTTATTCCAAAAAATCTACTAAATAAGAAAAAAAATACACTATCAACTTGGAGTTCAGCTGGAACCTCATCTCTTCCTTCTCAGCATTTCTTTCTTCACCAAATGCTCAAGCAGGTCATTGTGAATCAAACCCAGGCCCCTTCCTAACTACTGTCCTGGTGCTCTGCCACTGTTTTATCATTTCACTTAATGAGTTACTAGACAGGGATGCAAGCTGACAACATAAATTGTAATAAACAGTTGGACAGGTTTCTAGGCAGAGATGCATGCCTACCACTTAAGTTGTAGCAAGAAAGAACAAATTGTTCACCACTGGTAATGAAACCCCGACCCCCTGCTAACTACTGTCCTGGTGATCTACCACTGTGCTATCATTCTACATGATGAGTTTCTAGACAGAGATACATGCTTACAACATAAATTGCAATAAGAAAAAAAACAAAATTGTTCACCACTGGGAATCCAACCCAGGCCTCCTGCTAGCTACTGTCCTGGTGATCTACCACTGTGCTATCATTCCACATGATGAGTTTCTAGACAGAGATGCATGCTAACATAAATTTTATTGAGGAAGAAAAAATGATCAACAGTGGCGAGCGAACCCAGTTCCCATCCCAACTACTGCTCGGGTGCTCTGCCACAGTGGTATCATTCCACATAGTGGTACAGCAGGTTTATAAACAGAGATAAATACTATGGGAAAACATATCCTGCACTCCCACCCCATATACAGCTGTAGTGGAGTTTAGAAATGAACTCTATAACAGCTGGAAGTAATATCGAATCATCTGAGGCACCTGAAAAAACTCAGTCAAGGATTTTCAGTCTGCTGCTATGTGGCTCAGAAGTGTGTTTGTTCTTGAACCTGGAGCTGGGATTCTACATTCTAGGGACATGGATATGTTGTTCATCCACACTATCTGGCAGGTTCCTTGCCGCTTTAAATCTTGCCGGAAGGTCTTCAAGCTAGCTCCTCCCACCCACCCGGGTGGTAAAACTCTCGGCTCCGCCCCATGATGCCAGATCTTCCTTACCGCTTGGAAGCTCAGGTTCCCTCCTTAACGCTCTGCGATTAAGTTTTGGGCCTAAAATCCTTCGGTTTAAAAAGAGAAAAAACTTTTATAACTTTTCTCGGTCTTCTTCCTTCGCGGCTGCAATGGACAAATCGACTCCCGGATTTCGGAGATGTCCCTGTGGGCAGAAGATGTCTCGGACGGACCCGCACTCCACGTGCATTTATTGCCTTGGCCAGGAGCACGACCCGCAGGCTTGCGACCTGTGTTCCTCCTTCTCGGTCTACGTCCTCGAGGACCGTGCTGCCCGCTTACATCTGGGGCGTCCCGAAAGAAGATTTCCTCCGGTCAAATCCAAAGAGGCCCGACTGGTGGTTTCCGAGGCTGCGGGATCCGCCGAACAACTAGAGAGGTTGGTCACATTCGAAGAGCAGGCGGCTCAGGCCGCGGCTTCCTCTTCTGCGGCCTTTGTCCCTCTATCGCTCGGGGCCTCATATTCAGCTTCCTTTAAGGAGCTTTGCTTGACCCTCTCAACTAAAGGCGAGGGTCCTACTTCTTCGAGTCCGTTTCATCGGTCGAGAAGTCTAAATAAGTCTCATCGTCGGCTCTTGGGGCGGGAAGATCCCTCCCTCGTCGACAATGGACGCGGTTGATTCTCGGCTTGACCACTGGCTTCCACGGTGCCCCGTCAGGCCAGGTGACTGAGACTCCCGCCGGCGAGTCGAGATTTTCCGACCCGTTAGGCCGAGTTGTCGGCTGGAAGCGAGATTCCCTCCTCCCGGTTCCCCCGGTGAGGGCTGAGGATATAGTTGGCTCTCCCGTACCGGTGAATCAGGAGCCGTCGGTTTTGCTGACCGAACCGAGGGGATCGCCGATCCTCGGCTCCCCGCCTCACCGACCTCGGCCTAGCCGAGATTCGATCCGGACATCTTGCGTGTCCAGCCCGTTCACACGTCGACACAGAGCGGTCTCGGTCTCGGCACGCGGCAGCGTCGCCGGCTTCCTCTTCTTCCTCCTCGGCCAAGGAGGAAGGCTTGCGTATTATCCTCAACATACGAGGACCTCATGTGGCAACAATTTTTCTCTGGCCAATAAGCCGGCTCAGGCCTCTTCTCCGGCCATTAAGTGGTTGCCACCGGACCAGGTAGTGGTCGAGAGCCTGTTTCAGGCCAGTTGTCTGACCTATTCCGGCTGCCCTGGTGTGGTGGAACCGCCTCCACCTCAGCCGACAGCTGGGGCTCCGGCAGAAAGAATCGCGGTTGGCCCAAGGCCTTCCCGTGAGCTGTTGGTCACTCACGCCTGACAAGCCTCGGCAAGTGGTGGCTCAGGCTCCAGGCAGCTATTCGACAACTCGTCGGAGTTGGATGACTCCTCCCTGTTCTCCAAGCGTTTTGACTTGGAGTCCTCTGGGGGGCAGTCAGTGGACGATAGCCCTTCGTCCTTCCTAGGACTTCTTAGGCTCATCTCAGAATCCACTGGGATGAAGATTGAACCCGTATCCAAACGGGCCAGATATCCCCTCACAGAGATTCTGGACCGAGGGGATTCTCCCACGAAGGCCTTTCCAGTGGCCGAAGCCATTGTCGGGCAGGCCCTGGAACTTTGGCAGCGTCCGGCTTCCTGTCCTGCACCTTCGGCCAGGATGGCCAGGAAGTATGCGGTCCCTACTGGCTCTCTGTCCGGGTTTTCTGACACCCCTCGGCTGAAGGGCTGGTCACGGACAGTGTTTTCCGCGATGCGGTAATGCCAGGGGCGTGGACAAACCGCCCGACAAAAAGTCAGAAATTGGACTACTGGGCGGAAAGTGTATGCTGCCTCTTCTCCTCGGCCTGTCAGGCCAGTTCGGCAGTCCTCATGGCACATTTCTCCCATGCCCTGTTGGGTTCCCTGGATGAGGCGGTCCCTCATCTTCCGCTGACCTGCAGACTACGGTCAAGCAGGTGCGGGATCAGAAGCAGGGCAGTAGCCAAACAACAGCCCAGACTGCTCTGGATATAGGAGACTCATGTGCCAGGTCAGTGGCGGCGCTGTGGCCATCGTCGTGGCGTGGCTGCGAATATCCACCTTTACCGCGGATACCCAGCACAAGCTTGCGGACGTTCCTTTCCTGGGAACAGACCTGTTCGGCCCTGGGTGGAAGGCCACCTCCAGAGGATCGAAAAATCCAATGCCACCTTGGATTCGGTCTCGTCCGCGCAGAGGGACAAGGGTCATAAGCCCCAGTCTAAGCCCTTTCGTCCCTCTACTCCCGCCGCACGCCCGGCCCAACAACAGCGTCAGGGCCAGCAGGCTGAGACCTTGGTATTCAAGCCCAAGCCATCGGCTTCCTCTAATAGGAAGCAAGGAGGAAAGGCCCTGGTGATCCCCAGGCGGTCCTTCCTCAAGCCTGCTAAGTGACGGGCTGAGGGTGTCACCCCATCCCGTCACCCGCCCTAGTTCCCCGTGGGAGACGGCTCCGACACTTCCTTTCCGCCTGGTCTGCTGTTACCACGGACAGGTGGGTTTGGAGGTGGTGGGAAGAGGCCTGCCTCTGGAATTGAGCAGGCTCCACCCTTCAGAGCTGTCGCCCACGAGCTTTGGGGTCCCCAGTCTCTACAGGCTCGTCGAGTGACATGCTTCCCCTCCTCCGCAGAAAAGGGTGATAAAAGAGATAGAGGACCCTTCACCAGAACCAAGGTTCGTGTCCAGGTACTTCCTGGTCCCGAAGCAGACGGGGGCTGGCGCCCCATCTTAGACCTCACGACCTGAACAAGTTCCTAAGGTCTCAAACCTTCAGAATGGTCACTCTGGCTCAGATAATACCATCTCTGGAACACGGCGTGTGGTTCTGTTCTCTGGACTTCCAGGATAGTTCTTTCCGTCCTTTCCGTCCGTCTCATCAGAGATTCCTCCGCTTCAGAGCAGAGGGATCCCTCTTGATTCAGGCCATGCCCTTCGGCCTTTCTTCAGCTCCCAGGGTCTTCACCAAATGCATTGCAGCGGTGACAGCTTTCCTGCGGTGCCGAGGGTTCCGGGTGTACCCTTACCTGGACGATTGGCTGATAGCAGCCCCCTCCAGGTTGGAGGTGGAGCGGTCCAGAAATCTGGCCCTCCGGGTTTGCTCTCAACTGGGCCTCCTGGTCAACGAGGCCAAGTGAACTCGAGCGAAGCAGGTGATATCCTTCATCGGGCAGAGCTCGACTCTCTTGAGCCAGACACGGCTCCTGGCCGGACAGGGCCGAGGTTCTTACCTCCTTTGCCCAATCATTTCTGGTTGGGCAATCGCGCCTGCCGGGACTTCCTGCGACTCCTGGGTCTTATGGCGGCCTGTACCAGCGTAGTCCGTTGGGCACGCTGGCACATCGCCCCTCCAGTGGGGTCTGGCGGCCAGTGGTCACAGCGTTAGACCCTCTGGACCAGCGGCGTGTGGATGACCCAGGAGATGTGGAGCACTCTCAGTGGTGGACCATTCCGTCCCATCTGCAGGAGGGTATCCCGTTTGTCCGCCCGAGCCGGCGGTCTCTCTATCGACCGGCGCCTCTTTGATGGGTTGGGGTGCCCATCTGGGGAACACGGCGCCCGGCCTCTGGTCCCTGCGAAGTCGATGCCATATCAACCTGCTGGAGCTCCGTGCGGTCCGCTAGCTCTCACACGCCTTTGCTCCGTTTCTCCGGGTCAAGTGGTCCGAGTCCAGGCGGACAATACCACGACCATGTACTATCTAAACCGCCAGAGGCGGGCGCGCTCCTTGCCTCTATGCAAGGAGCTCTCCGCATCTGGTCACTAGTGCGCAGCCTGGAGGCGGATCTCCTGGCCATTCATGTGGCAGGGCCTCCAACACCCTGGCCGATGCCCTGAGCTGGATAGGGGCTGCATCATGCGAGTGGTCTCTCCTGCGGAGATAGTACAAGACCTGTTCTCCCGCTGGGGCACACCTCTGAGTGGACCTGTTTGCCTCAGGGAGAGCACGGCTGAAGCTGTTTCATGCCCGCCCCCTCAGCAGGGCTCGCTGCAGGGGATGCCTTTCGAGGCCGTGGACCCCGGCCTCTTACGCCTTTCCGTTCCCCTGATTCACAGGGTCCTGCTGAAGCGAGGAGGGACAAGGCGCAGGTGATTCTGATAGCCCCAGACTGGCCTCGCCAGTTCTGGTACCAGATCTCCTCAGTCTCAGCTCCAGGACTCGCGGCAGCTTCCAGCTCGCCGGACCTGCTCTCAGTCAATCAGGGAAGGTGTTCCATCTGGACCTAATCCCTGCACCTGCACGGCCTGGTTCCTGGCGGCTAGAGTTCCAGGCCTTGGGTCTTTCCGACGAGGTCCTCAGCGTCGTTGAGGCGTCCGTAAGAGTCAACCAGAAAATGCTATGCCTTCAAATGGAAGAGGTTCTCCATTTGGTGTCGGAAAAAGGTTGGACCCTTTCTCGTGTCCTGTGGTGAGCATTTTGGACTATCTATGGTCCCTATCTAGTCAAGGGCTTAGGTCGACGACCCTTAAGGTGCACCTGGCAGCCATTTCTGCTTACCGGGCGCGGGCCGGTCAGCAGTCAGTGGCGCAGGAAAAAGTGGTCGGGCACTTTTTCAAAGGCCTTGATCACATTTCCCCTCCAGTGCGGGAACCCCCACCTCCGTGGGATTTACTGCTGGTACTGGCCAAAGCTCATGGGCAAACCATTGAACCAATGCACAGGTGTGGTCTCCCCACCTGTCGTAGGCTACCGCCTTCTTGGTGGCTATCACGTCAGCCAGAAGGATGGGAGAACTCCCAGGCGCTGAGCGCCGGTCTCCTTACCTGGTCTTCCACAGGGACAAAGTTGTCCCCGCCCCACCGAAATTCCTTCCGAAGGTGGTGTGGAGTTTCACCTTAATCAGGTATTGACTCTGCGGTGTTCTACCCAATCACACCTCGGAGGCCGAATATAGGCTCCATACTCTGGACCCTGGAGCTCGCTTATATAAGGGCCTGGCTACTGAAATCGGGGAGAGGTTAGCCAGCTGTTTGTCACCTACACTGAAGCCGCACCCAGCAGACCTGCAGCCAAGCGGACGATAGGCAGATGGGTCACCTCCTGCATAAATCTCTGCTATGAGTTAGCGGGCATGGAGCCTCCCAGAGGATAAGAGCTCATTCTACCCGCCATACTGCTGCATCGGTGGCTGCTTCCAGGGATGTCCCTATCCAGGAGATCTGCAGGGCTGCTACCTGGAAGTCAGCACACCTTTATTTCCACTACCACATCGACCTTGAGTCACGCCGGGATGCTGGTTTTGGGGCCTCGGTTCTCAATCTTTGTTCCCCAAGTAAGTATTAGGGGTGTCGCTTGCCTCCCTCCTCCCGGAGAACTGCTAGAGTCTGCCAGATAGTGTGGATGAACAACATATCCATGTCCCTAAATACAGGTTACTCACCTGTAACAGGAGTTCTAGGAATGGTATATGTTGTTCATCCCACATCTCCGACCTCCGGCTCGACGCACAACCTGAGCTTCCAGCGGGCCAGATCTGGCGTCATGGGGCGGAGCCGAGAGTTTTACCACCCGGGTGGGTGGGAGGAGCTAGCTTGAAGACCTTCCGGCAAGATTTAAAGCGGCAAGGAACCTGCCAGATAGTGTGGATGAACAACATATACCATTCCTAGAACTCCTGTTACAGGTGAGTAACCTGTATTTCTGTGACATCAGTTTTCAACCAGAATTAGTGTCTCTCTGAACAAATCAGCTGTTCCTGAGCGTGAGAGAGGGGATTTAAAAACTGCATCAGGGAAGGCCTTTAAGTTGATTAAATACCAGAAAAGGATTGAGTACTGTGCTGCACCGAGTATTGTGCTACACTGAGTGTGTCCTTGCAGAAATTTAGTAAACAGTACATTATCAGCAGCAATCTGTACTTTATTATCTAATGGAGTTCAGCATATCGGGCTGTGTTGAGGGTTTGGGATGAGTGAGGCTGACCGTTTATGACCATTTCACTGACTGCCACTGCACACCATCTCACTAAATCTAAATGTTGTTCATTCATAGAAGCAGATTGTCTTTGATGTGGCCTTCATGAATACATTCATGTAATAACTTATTTTCATGTCAGATTGACAGACAGGTGCCTGTCACACTCTACTATTTCAAGCACTCACAAATTTCAGTACTTTAGTGGTTTCTGTGTAAAAATGCATAATGAATGTGTATAAACAGAAACACTATATGACCTCCTGATGCACCATGTCTCTTCTCCACAGTTGAGGCATCTGAACTGTGATGCCACCTGTCCCCTGCCTTACAAGCTACCTGCCTTCTGCTCCATATTCAAGACTGCTGCACCCTGCTGCCCACTGTTTTCTCCCACATAGTCAGGGATTGTGCACCCTGCTGCCTCCATCCTCTGCCTAAAGAACCAGGGTTGCTGCACGCTGATGCCCCATGCCCAAATAGTTGAGTTTGCTGCACCCTGCTGATCTCTTCCCCCACTGCCATAGTCCAGGATGTTACACTCTGTTCCTGTCTCCACAGTCAGGGCTGCTGTGTTCTGCTAAACCCTAGAGTCCCAGGTCCCTCTGCCTCCACAGTGAGGCAAGCTGCACCACACTACCCTAGGTCACCTGAGGTGGGACTTTTGCTGTATCCTGCTTCCCACCTCCATTGCCCCAAATGGTTCACTCCCCATCTCACAGTCAGGGCTGCTATGCTGTGTTACACCCTAAAGTGTCATGCCCCCTGCCTCCAAGTTGGAGCTGCTGAATCCTGCTATGCACATCCATTGCCCCAAATTGGCTGGGCTGCAGCACCATGTGCAAACTGATGCCCACCTGTGTCCTGCCCAGGGTTTTAAATAATTGATTAGCAGTTTTTTTCTTGGGACAATGCTAACTGTACAGAAGGTATTTATATAGGTTTTCTAGAAGTGTTATGTTTATTAAACACAGTGAGGCAAGTGCTGTGCATTTTCACAGTGTTTTATCACTTTTATGAGCAAAATGCTAATCAATTTTTGGAGTTAAATAAATCCCTGCTGCCCAACATTCAAGTCTTCTGCACTATGCTATCCTCTGTTCCGTGCCACCACTGTGCCCTGCTACACTCTCCTACAGCAGCAGGGAGCAAAAGCTGCCATGGCCATGACTGTGGAGGTAGGGAAAGAGGGCAGTAAGGTGCAGCAGCCCTGACTGTTTGGCCAGAAGATAGGGGTGTCATCAGGGTTCAGCAACCCAAACTGTGAGACAGGATACAACATCCATGCCTGTTTGTGTCTAGGAATGTAGGCAACAGGGTGTAGCAAAGGATCTGACTCAAGTGGAAGGGGGGCAGCAGGGTGCAACTGCCTCAATTGTGGAGGCACACAACGAGGTGCAGCAAATGTCCTGATGCTTGTGGCAAGTTGCAGCATGGTGCAGTAGCCCTAACTGCAGAGGCATGGGGCTCTAGGGCACAGCAGGCCACAGCAACCCCAACTGTGTAGACAGGAGCAGGGTGCTGCAGCCCTGGTTGTGGTGACAGCTAACAGAGGACAGCATGGTGCAGAAGCCTCAACTGTGGGGCTGAACAGGGGAGGGGGGGGCATCAGGGTGCAGCAGCCCAGAATGTGAGATGGTATGTGTGGTGCAGCAGCTCTTACCATTTGGGGCAATGGAAGTTGGTAGCAGGGTGCAGCAAAAGCCCCACTTCAGGTGTCCTAGGGCAGCATGGTGCAGCAGCCCCAACTGTGGTGGCAGGGGGACCTAGGACTCCACGGCTTAGCAGAGCATAGCAGCCCTGACTGTGGAGACAGGAACAAGGGGCAAGAGGTGCAGCATCCCTGACTGTGGGGGGGGGGGAGAGGACAGCAGGGTGCAGCAACCCCAACTGTTTGGGCAGAGTGCAGCAGGCCTGATTCTTTAAGCAGGGGATAGAGACAGCAGGGTGCACAATCCCTGACTGTGTGGGAGAAGACAGTGGGCAGCATGGTGCACAATCCCCAACTGCTGGAGAAGACGGTGGGCAGCAGGGTGCAGCAGCTTTGAATGTGACACAGAAGGCCGGGGGGGGGGGTTGTGTGGCAGGGGACAGGTGGCAGCAGAGTACAGCAGCCTCAACTGTGGAAAAGAGACATGGTGTATTGGGATGCCATATAGTGCTTCTATTCATACACATCCATGATGTATTTTCACACAGAACCCACCAAAGGACTGAAATTTGTGAGTTCAGACAGGACTTGTGCTTGAAATAGTAAAATGTGACAGGCACTTGTTTATCAATCTGACATACAAAATAATCTTACATGAATGTGTTTATGAAAGCTACATAAAAGACAAACTATTTCTATGGAATGAACAAAGTTTAGATTTATTTTATATTCATTAAACAAACCTGTGTTATATAGCTAGAAAAAATAAGAGCTTTGATAAGTAGGAATAGAGAGCTGTGATACAAACTAGCTGATCCTTCACAGAGAAAGATTTCCACTGCTTCAATTCAGCACTGAAACTCAAATGATCAATTTTTATAAGAAGAGAATGATAGATTTTAAGATAATCTATCTAAACACAAACCATAGACTGAGTTTATAAGAAACCTGATGAGCACCATTAACTCTACAGCCTGCTGTGATTGGGAATCTGAAGCAGCAAGCTACAGTACTTCACAATGGTGTTATCACTCTACAAGCCTGACTGAGAGAGAGAGAGAAATAACTCCATTGTTTTCAACCACTGTACAGCAAAACAAATGCTGATTCAAAGAAAACCATAAAACCAAACAGCATGAAACTGTCAGGAAACTCTAATCATGACACATGGACTTGAATTCAAGCATTATTAATAATATGCAAAAACCTTTGCACATGATCTTTAAATGTGTGAGTAGGGAAAGGGAAAAGCCTCACATTATGGTACACCTGGACACAAATGACTTGGAGGGGAACATATTTGAGAAGGTACAGTACAGTACAGGAGAGATTTGTGGAGCTGGGCAAGCTATGCATGGAAGCAGGGAGGTTGTTTGCTTTCTTGAAAGGTCTCCTGATACCCAGAGCAACTGCTGCCAGGAAGCAGAGGATAGTGGAGTTTAACACTTGGATGGGAGCATGGTGTCAGACCAAAGGGTACGGGCTGGTGGGAAGGATGGGACGGAACATGGTACAACAAAACTCTGTATGCCCCAGACAGGTTTCACTTGAGTAGGGAGGCTCAAGGGCCTTAAATCAGAAGCTGAAGAGGAGAGAGTAAATAGCAACCAGAATGATTTAAACTAGGTGTGTGGGGAGGCAAGCGGGAGGACATTAAACAGTAGACATGTTTACCTAGTCAGCTTTTTTTTGCCCTATTTCTTGCTCATTGGTTGATGTGATGCAAAGCTGATGGTGTGGACACTTACCAGAGTTTCCTTGGTGTGCAGCATCTCTGTTTTTTGAGCTGACTCAGCAATGGGGTGCCAACTGCAGTGAGTGTATTTTGCTGCTGTATGGACAAACTGGAGTGCTTGCTATGATGTAATCACCCTACGTCCCATTATTACCTGTTCACCTGTCATTCCTCTCAGCTACAACTAGGAAGTTCTGCACAACATAGTGGCCGGCAGGACCATCCAGCATTGCTTTGTTGATTTAAGTAAATAAATAAACTGTTTTGTGTGTTAAACCCAGAATGCAGCTCGTTTTGCTAGCCAGATGAAGACTGCTAACTTTTTAAATTGCCCACATGGTTACATAAATTAGTCCACTTGTGCCAGCACTTCCTGTGTACAGGGAGACATGGCAACCAGCGGAAGTCAGTGTCATATGTGGTGCGTCATGGACTTCATCACCACGGGCAAACCAGGCCCCCAGAATACAGAACACAGCATGGCCCCACTGTTAGTGGCTCAGACAAAGTGCTGAGTAAACTTGAAGTGCAGATCAGATGTGGATCACAGCAATCATGCAGCGCATGAGAAAATACAGTGATTCTGCTGTGTAAACATGGCTAATGACTCCAGACAGGGAGCCCAATGGATGTACCCTCGAACTAGTAAGGAATGATCAGGTGAGTATGCAAATATGACCGGCAGTAAGTGTGATCAGACTGGGAAAGGCAGTCAGGGCACATACTGGAGGGTGGTCACCTTGAATGCAAGGAGCCTGGGGAACAAGGCACCTGAGTTGCAGGCTCTGATAACAGAGGGGAAGGTGGACATACTGTAGCTGCCATCACTGAAACGTGGGCACCCAATACCAGGATTGATACCTGGTAATCCTAGGGTACAGGCAGTACTGGAGAGACAGGGATAAAGGGAAGGGAGTGGGTGGCAATTTATGCAAGGGAGAGGATATTGTGTAGCAGGGAGGAAGGGGAGGAGGGCAAGGCAGAGACATTATGGGTGCCAATCCAAGACTCGAAGGGCAGGAGGGTTATGATGAGGGTCATGTACAGACCACCATCTCAAAATTAGTACACTGACAGGGAGCTAGCTGAGCAGATAAGGTAGGTCAGTGGGAAGGGTAACACCTTTATTACTGGGGACTTCAATGTGCCTGGGGTAGACTGAAGCAGCCCAGCCACCACAAGCGCCAGGGAGCAGGTCCTCCTGGGGACATTGCAGGACAACTTTCTGGTGCAGATGGTAAAGAAGCCAACAAGGGAAACTAACATTCTAGACCTTGTGCTGACAAATGGGGAGCTTATCAGGGAACTGGGGGTGGAGGATCTTCTGGCAGGGAGTGACCACTACACAGTGGTTCTTATTCAGTATGGGTAAGGAGGCTACCAGTACCAGAACAAAGATGTTGGACTTCAGGTGGGCAGACTTTGACAGGATGAAGGGCATAGTGGCCGAGCACCTAGCCAACATCCACCCACACATGGATGCTAACCAGAAATGGGAAATGATTAGGCTTGGCATTGCAAAGACCACTAGCTCATGTACAAAGATCCGAAGCAAAAAGGCCAGGTCCAAAAAGCTGAGCTGGTTAAGTGGGGAAGTGTTAGAAAAGGTAAGGGATAAGAGAGCAGCCTTCAAAAGATTTATGAAATCCAAAAGGGGGAAGTACAGGGAGCAGTACACAAATAAATCAAGGGAAGTGAGCAGAATGGTCAGGGCAGCCAAGGCATTAAGGCAGCTAAGGCTGGCACACAGTATTAGAGAAGGAGAAAAATATTTCTTCAAATACATTTGGGAAAGGAGGAGCTGTAAAGATCAAATTGTTAGAATCAAGAAAGATGACAGGTGGGCGGACAAGGGGGAGAACAGGTAGAAGCACTCAATGACTACTTCTGTTCTGGGTTTACCAGGGAGAAGCGTGGGCCAATGCCTCAGGGGATAGGAGTGGGCACAGGGTGGTCTGGGGTTAACAGATGGGGGAAATCCCAGTGAACAGGGTGATGGAAGGCCTAAATGCCCCATGGGTAGATAAGGTGCACTGCCCAGATGGCATAAACCCCAGCATTCTGAAGGAGTTGGCAGAGGTCCTGGCAGAGTCACTAGCAGACTTATTCAATACCTCACTGGGAACTGGGTGCGTCCCCAGGACTGGAGGATGCCACGCATGGTGCCCTTCCACAAGAGTGGTCCCAAGGATGAACCATACAATCACAGACCAGTCAGCTTTACGTCAATTGTGGGGAAGCTAATGAGGACTATCCTTAAGGAAAGGCTAGTAACCTTTCTGGAGGTGAATGGTCTCCAGGATAACAGACAGAATGTATTTGTCTTGGGAAGATCTTGTCCAACCAGCTTGGTAGACTTTTATGACTGGGTGACTATGGTGCTTAGCAGGGGCCAAGCAGTGGATGCCTTGTATCTAGACTTCAGCAAGACCTTTGATTTAGTGTCACATGGGAGACTGATTAGCAAGTTGAGACACCAGGGAGCAGGGGAGAAAATGGTTGAGTGGATCAGAAACTGGCTGAATGACAGGAAGCAGAGGGTAGTCGTAGAGGGAACTCTCAACTCGAAGAGTGGTAACCAGAGGGGTACCACAGGGTTCGGTACTGGGTCCAGTGTTGTTTGGCATTTTCATTGCTGACATCTCATAAGGGATTAAGAATCGCATCAGCCTTTCAGCGGACAACACAAATATAGGTTTTCAAAAGAAGTGGCAGGGAAGGTTAGGGGAACAAAACAGGTGTTCACAAAGTACAAAGAAACACAGAGGGAGGGAGACAGGGAAATGTACCAGTCAAAACAGAAGGAGGTGGGGGAAGCAGTCAGGTGCTCAAAGGTGCAAACTGAAGAAAGGATAGCAAAATCAGTAAAAGAAGGTGACAAGACCTTCTTCACATATCAGGAAAAGGAAAAGGAAAATGACCAATGGAGGGATTGTAAGGGTGAACAAAAGGGGCAGAGGACATAGAAAAAGCAGAAATTCTAAATGAATACTTTTGCTCAGTATTTATAAAGGAAGGGAAGGGCAGAGACCAAAATTAGGGGTAGAATAATACACGGGGAGATGAACACCAGTCCATTCACGGAGGAGACAGCCCTAAAGAAATTCTTGAAACTAAAAGTGGACAAGGCAATGGGACCAGATGGGATGTATCCCAGAATGCTGAAAGAACTCAGGGGGGTATTAGGGGCAACACTGACAGCCCTAATAAACAAATCACTAGAGGAGGGAGTGGTACTAAAGCACTAGAGGAGGGAAAATGTGGTAACACTACACAAGGTGGGCGGAAGGTAGAGACTGGAAATTACAGGCTGGTCAGTTTGGCCTCAGTGGTGGGGAAAATCATGGAATTCATGTTAAAGCAGAAGACTGTGGCATGCCTGAAGGCTAGTGAGGCACAAGACCTAAGGCAACATGGATTCACAGCAGAGAGATGTTGTCAAACAAATCTGCTAGATTTCTTTGATTGGTAACCAGGGTGGTGGATCAAGGAGGGGCGGTGGACATGGACTACTTAGATTTTAGAAAGGCATTTGACACCGTACCACACAGGAGAATGGTAAACAAGTTTCACAGTGCGAGAGTAGGTCCCAAGGTGTAACACTGCATCAGAAATTGGCTGGGCAGCAGGACACAGAGGGTGGTGGTGAATGGAGTTCAATCCCAGGAGAGGGGGGTGACCAGTGGGGTGCCACAGGGCTCAGTTCTGGGGCTGGTTCTCTTCAATGTCTTCATTAGTGACATTGCAGAGGGGTGGGAAGGGACGCCCCTTTGTGAATGACACCAAGATCTGCAATAAAGTAGACACTCCAAGTGGGGTGGAAAAAATGAGAAGAGACCAAGGCAAAATGGAGGAGTGGTCAAGAGTGTGGCAGCTTAAATTCAATACAAAAAAATGCAGTCATGCAGTTGGGGCACAGGAATCCTGGAGAGGAATACAAAATGGGTGGGAAATACTAACAACACCAGAACTGGAAAGGGACCCGGGGTAAACATAACGGACAACCTGAAGATGGACAAGCAATGTGAAAAGACAGCGGGGAGGGCTGGAGGGATGCTGAGGTGCTTAGGAAGGGGCATCACTAATAGAAAACAGGAGGTGGTGATGCCACTGTACAGACAGTTGTTCAGGCCACATCTGGAATACTGTGTTCCATTCTGGAGACCGCATCTCTAGAAGGACATTGACAGAATAGAGGCGGTTCAGAGAAGGGCAACAAAAATGGTGAAAGGAATGCACCAGAAAACATGGGGAAAGACTGAAAGACCTCAACATGTATACCCTGGAGGCAATGAGAGAGATGGGGATATGATAGACATTCAAGCACCTGGGGGAATCAACAAGGTATAAGAGGGCAGCATCTTTAAAAAAAAAAAAAAATATGTGCAAGAACAAGGGGTCACAATATGAGGCTAGAGGGAGGAGAATCAGGGGTAATGGTGAGGAAGTATGTTTTCACAGAAAGGATGGTGAATGCATGGAACAGCCTCCCAGAGGAGGTCATATACGCTAAAACAATTAGTGAGTTCAAGAATGCATGGGATAGACAGAAGGCAACCCTAATTGTTGGAAAAAGAGGGTAAGCTGCTGGTCATTTAGGATCTGGAGTTTAAGTTAGAAAAATGGGCAGACTACGTGAGCCAGGTGGTCATTATCTGCCATCAAAATCTATGTTGCTAGGTGCAGTGGTGGATGACACAGAGGGTTGGCAGGGTCTACAGGATGATCTGGCTAGACTAGAGCACTGGTCAGAAACATGGCAGCTGGGGTTCAATGCAAAGACATGCAAAGTCATGCACTTGGGAGCAAGAAACCCAAGGAATCATTACTGACTGTGGGGGTACAGTTATCCCCTACAGAGGAGGAAAAGATACTGGGGTGATAATAACATGGTAAATGAACCATTCAGCGTAGTACAGAAAAACAGCAGCAATGGCTAATAAGGAAACACAACTGCACATACGCCAATAATGCAAAGTATCATGGGAAACATATGCAAATTCCCATGACAGAATTTCAACTGTTTCTACGTTAGGCAGAATTGCATGGTGTCAAAAGGCCTCACAGTGCAATCAGCCAAGGCTAAGAACAGCAAACACATACACGTGTTTCATTCTCATTTGGACTAATCAGTGTGCCTAACCTGTGTCTTAGCCCAGGGAGAGGGAACCAGCCACCCCTTAAGGGGGATGTTATTTGTTTGGGTCATGGGGAGCCCAAAATAGAGAAGGAAAAGAACTACAAAAGAACCCCAGAGCAAATGCCCTGAGACATGGGTTATCCTGAAGGGTATTGGCCATGTAGCCAAATTTTAAAGGAAACACAATTGTACATACCCCAATAATGCAAAGCATCAAGGGAAACATATGCAAATCCCCATGAGAGAATTTGGACTAGCTCAACTTTAAGCAGAATTGCATGGTGCTGAAAGGCCTTAAGGGGTGACTGGCTCTCTCTCCCTGGGCTAAGACACAGATATGGCATACTGATTAGTTGAAATGAGGATGAAACACATGTATGTGTCTACTGTTCTTAGCCTCTGCTGATTGCACTGTGAGACCATTCGGCACCATGTAATTCTGCTTAAAGTTTAACCATTTCCTGCCTCAGCTACCACACCTCTGCCCTCAGCGGACTAAACTTCCTGCAAACCAGGCAGCCCCTAGCCCCCAGACTGCTTCTAGAAACACTGCCACTCCACATCCTCTGCACCCCACAATGCTTCTTGCCCTGCTGTGCCCATAGTGCATCCCCCCCACCCCATATGTTAAGGCTCTCCAAAAAGTGTACTTAGGAAATTCCTTTTGCCTTCTTTATCTTTTACTGTGGACTATTTGTAGGCCTACTTTAGGGATGTGCTATATACCTTGCTGCTAGCTTTTCTGCTTACTAACTCCCCTCTGGGCTGACCCAAATACAGAATAGTGGCGAGCCCTATATATCACAGTTTTTCCTCCTGCTAATTCCCATGTAGGCTGACCCAAGATAACTAGTATCAGAGATCCTGTAAAACTGACATCACCAGCTGCCAACTCCAGAAACCGTACCTAGTTCTGGACCCTGCTAGCTGTACTGAACCCCTCTTTACTCTTCTCTTATCCTTTCTTACTTTATTACCCCCTACTAACCAGCATGGCCAGTGGCCTGTGGTCCTCCCTATGGGTGCCTTGACAATGCTCCAAGATGTTCCTGAGTCAGAAACCACACTCCTGGTTTGTGGCACTCATGCTTCAGGGTTGCTTACACTTTGAAGGCACTTGGAACAATGGGTACTGAATAGGAACTCCTTAATGTATGAGTATACTGTCCCCTAGGGTTCCCGTTCACATGCTGTGAAGGGAGTTCTTCCAAAAGTCTGGTTTTGAGCAAGTCTGTTGTAACCCCCACTACAAATGGAGGTTCCCAAAAAGTCTCCCTTGAGCTTGCCTAAATGTTCACTGCCAGGCGGGTGTCCTGCATTTTAGCAGTTTAAATGCGATTGCCAGAGCCTGTGTAGCCTCTGTGCACTGTCTCTTTAAGAGCTGCTTGATTGCAGCATAAGTAATCTGAGATGGAGCTCTGTTGAAAGATGTAACTATTTGCTGAAAACCATTTAAAATGATAATGTAGTTTGTCTAACCTGCTTTCTTTGTAGCAAGGACTGTTTTGTTGGTCTCCACTAGCTTGGTCCTGGACTGCAAATTGGACCAATCAGTTCTGGTGGGACCTAAAATGTAGCCGGACTACAGGAGCTGTCTGAATTCAAAATCTTAGGAACTGTGGTTTGAGGTTTGTACCTTTTTTGCAGCTGAAGGAGGAGCTCCTGCTTTGACTGACATCCAAATCAGCCAACCAAAGCTTTTGGATCTTGGGGAAGTCCTGGGCTACTTGCAGTTTTCAGTTATAACCAAGCTGGAAGCAGAGCAAGAAGGAGCTGAAGTGATTCTGAGAGCAATCCTGAGTGGATTCGCATGGGATAACTATGAAAAGGCTGAGAGTTTGGCCTCCGTGTCTGCCAGCTGCTCCAGAGAGGGAGAGAAGAGAATTATTTTGGACTAAATCCAAGTTTGTGTGACTAAAGTAAGCTACTGAAGTGGACTAGGTTCAACCTGAAGAAGACCAAATATTTTTGCTGAATTTGACTGGCCTGTCAGGAGTTCCAGCTACCCCTAAGCTCCCAGTGTGTGCAGAGGCTTTGCGATTGTGCCTGGGGAGCGCTGTGCCTGGTACAGTAGAATTCCCGTACCTGTAAATGTGCTATGAGCTGCTAGTGGGTTGTGAGTTAGTTCTTCACTGTGTGAACTGTGTTCTGCTTGCTGGAAGCTGTATCCAGCCCAAAATGGACCGCTTCTGAACTTGTCTCCATGCGGTCTGGGCTTTGCCACACTGGTCCAGCCAGACTACCCACTGCACAGAGACACCATCGACGAGAGACCTGCCTGGGGATCAGACCCCTGCTCCACGCTTGAACAGGAATGATGCCTCTGTGACTTGTGTGGGACCTGCTTCTCCTAGCATTCCAGATCAACCACCTGCTGTCTCGGTTTTCGTCCAGCCTGTGTCCAGTCTTGGGTATTGTAAGTAAATACCATTGTAGCTCCTTACAACAACAGCTGAATCTGAGTGTGTCATCTGATTGACTTGTTGTTTCGTTTCCTTTTCGAACTGAGCCTTCTGGCTCCAGGTTACAAATACTATGTACTGTGTATGTTGTGTTTTCCATCACAGGGCCCCAACCAGCTGCAACCCAGGGCAACTGTCCTGGCTAGCCCATCTCTTCTCTACCTGGATACCCAGAGGTAGACTTTGTGGGGGGACTCAAAGCACATGCATAACTGCTTGACAGATGTAACCTTTAAGCTAATTAACATGATTTTGCCCCTCCCTTGTTCAAGTCCCCTGAATAAATCAGATCTAACTTTTTCTGCATGTAATCTGACTGCGGTTCCAGTTTGTGCTCAAAGTACTGTACGGTTGCTATTTGCTGTGCTTAACCTTGTTTCATAGGGGGTCCCCAGGGTCGAACCAGAGGAACCAGCCCTGGTGGGTACTTATGTGGTGTACCAGGGATATTGTGAAAGTGATTACTGTACAGTGTACAGGCCACTAGAGGAGAAAGAGGGGGGTTACAGTGTCCCAGAGGGCTGTGCCCAGGTTAACTTGATCATTAACAACCTTAACCACTGGACTGCGGCACCTGTTTCAGAACTTGGGTCCTTTAACCTGCTAGTAGCCAAGAAGGCACAGGTAGTAGCCCTTGGGATAGCGCCACTAAGGGGTTACACTGTAATGGTAGAAAGACTACAACCCATTGTCTTCTTTCATTTTTGTATTTTTTTTTTTTTTAATAACTAAACTCTTTGAATATATATGTATTAGAGCCAATATTTTTATTTTAAAGCTCACAAAATAAGTATTCCTCTTGTTTATGTTTCAGGACCAACTTATCTCGTCTTCAGAATTTTCTGGGCTGCTATAGTGTAATTTCACTATAGCAGCCCAGCAAGTTCTGAAGAAGAGACAATTCTAATGATTTACCAAAAAAATCTATATACAAAACAAAAAGGACAGTGGGTTGAGATTTTCCTACCCCTACAGGCTTGCTATTGAATAGAAACTACAGCCTGCCTATTAGAGTTCTACAGCCATGTGGCCTGCTGGGCCCCCACTCAGGTTGACTTGTACAGCTCAGTACCTAGCCTCAAACCTCCCACTGCTGACATCCTCCCTCCACCTGACCCCTACAGCTCCCAAGTTACACAAGCATATTTTTTTTTCTTCTTAAAAACTGAATTTTCTGATGGAGACCACGTGATGGCAGCCTGAGCAGATGCACCTTTTAGAGTTCCCAACCCCACGCCTAATAAAACTACTTTCGGATCCAATTTCAGTAGGTAATTCAATGAAATAGAAGCAGTCCTAGCACATACACCTCAGCGGGGCAAGACTAAAGCCACGTCATTACTCAAATTCCAAAAAATGGAGCAGGAAATGAGAGATGCGCCACCTTCTCACATGCCACCATCCACCCCTACTCGGGAGAAGGCTTTTAAGTGCTCCAAGGCCGCGGAGCTTGAAGTAACTGCTCTATCAGCCAAAATGTCCTGATGGAAGAAAAGTTTTTAGAGCATCTATCCCCTTTAAAATCCTCACTGGACTCGCTACCAAGGATATCCAGCGCCTGACAGCATCCCTCACTACACTTAATCAGAGAACTTCCGACAGTGAAGCACGGATCTCATCATTGGATGACTAGAGGGCCAGAACTGAGCTGGAGTTGGTATTCCTGCGTCAGAAGATAAAGGGGATGAAAGGAAAACCTGAGGATTTGGAAGGGAGGTCACGTGGGAACAATTTGGTGATTTTAGGTCTCCCGGAGGGGGAGGAGAGCACATCGCCAATTACATTTGTGCGAAAATTGTGTACCAAGATACTGGGTCCTTCCCCTTATGGGCCGATGCATGTGATCGAGAGGGCCCATAGAGCTCTTCGCCTGATGCCTCCCCCGACTGCCTTGCCTTGACCTCTGATTTTCCATACCCTGAATTTCCTGGACAGTTTATTTTGGGGAAGGTCCGAGAGCTGAAAGCTGTTCAGTGGGAAGGAAAAACCCACTAGAATTGCACAGGACATACCTAAAACAGTAAGGCAAACATGTTCGTAGCTGCACCTGGTGGTGCTTAAGCTTATTGCTGCGGAGCTTCGTTACCGGGTTAAATATCCTGCCATACTACAAGTACTGCGTCATTATATGTGGCTTAGTTATGAATCAGCAGACCAAGCTAAGCTAGACCTGAAAAGTACAGTTACATAAGAACTTACCGTAACAGTAGATCTTTGAGAGAGGCTCTTGCAGTAGGTAATTACATATAAGACTGACGCCGGCTGGTGGCAGGACCCCATGGAAAAATTTCTAGCTATCAGTCCCTGGCGGGGACCGCCCCCACGTCAGGTGACCGGCGTCACACAACGTCGGCATAAAGGAGCGGTCCCAGATGCCCACCTTCCAGTTCTTTCTCGCCACAGGCCCGGACGAGAGAGAAGCAGATGTTTCCTTCGGTGGAAAAGGAGCTGAAAAAGCCTAGGGGGATGGAGGGCGGGAAGGTATTACTTACTGCAAGAGCCTCTCTCGAAGATCTTCTGTTACGGTAAGTTCTTACCTAACTGTACTATCTTACTTCGAGAGGGCTCTTCCAGTAGGTAATTACATATAGGACAGAATCCCAAGCAGTCTGGAACAAATGAAAAGGTACCGGGAGGAGGAACTACTCTAAAAAGTAGCAAATAATCTAGCAGGTCTCAAGAAAGGAGGCCTTGCAAGACAGCTAACCCGAAGCCTGCTCTACGGCAAGAGGCAATGTCCAAACTGTAGTGTTTAGTGAAGGTATGGACGGAAGTCCAAGTGGTGGCAGCATAGATGTCTGCCGCAGACACGTTCTTGAAACAAGTTGCAGAGGCGGCAACTCCACGAGTGGAGTGGCCTCTGACTTGACCCGGGAGGGTCTTGTTATACTTGTCATAACAAAAAGTGATGCAATGGGCCAACCATTTTGATAGGCATTTCTTAGAAACAGCATTGCCTTCTCTTTTGTGAGCAAAGGAGACGAACAACTGATCAGTCTTTCTGAGATCCTTTGTCCTATCTGTGCAGTATCTCAGAATCCTGTGAACATCCATGGTATGGAGCAGGTATTCTCCTTGATTGGAGTACTGAGCGATGAAAGCAGGTAATTCAATAGACTGATTCAAGGTAGATTCCGCTGCCACCTTCGGAAGAAACTTAGGATTCGTGCGAAGAGCTACTCGTTCTTTGTGAAAAATCAAATAAGGGATTTTGCACATCAGGGCCTAGAGCTCAGAAATTCTACGAGCTGAAGTAATGGCCACCAAGAAGAGCGTCTTCCACGATAAAAACTTCAAGTTTGCGGAAGCCGCAGGCTCAAAGGGAGGAAGGGTAAGTTTCTCGAGGACAAAGTTCAAGTCCCAAGGCGGAGCTGGGGTCCAGACAGGGGGCCTGAGATGAAGGACCCCTCTAAGGAAGGTTTTGGAGACTTCCAGCTGGGCAAAAGCCTTATCAGCGAAAGAGACATGGTAGGCTGAGATAGACACCATATGGACTTTCAAAGAGGAGTGACTGAGATCCAGGTCGAAAAGATGACGCATGTACTCAAGCAGAATGGTCGCAGGACAGGAAAAGGGCTCCACGTTCCTAGACGTAGCCCAGATAGAAAATCTCTTCTATTTCATGGCGTAGGTGGACCTAGTGGAGGGTTTTTTAGCCTCCACCAGCATCTCGGCCACCTTAGGAGAGATGCCAAAATGAGATTGAGCTTGGTCTGCAGGAGCCATTGAAGGGACTTGATTCCCAGATGGACTAGGGTCTCCTGATCCTGGATCAGTTATCCTGGAGATAAAGGAACAGGAAGAGGAAGAGGAGGAACCTCTGAGTATTGTTGTAGAAGAGAGAACCAGATTTGCCTGGGCAAAAAAGGAGCGATCAGAATCATTCTGGCTCCTTTCAAAGCAAGTTTCTGCAGCACACGAGATACCAGAGGAATTGGGGGGAAAAGCATAGACAAATCTGTCCTTCCAGCTTAGAGATAGAGCATCGCTCCAGAAAGTGTCTTGCTCTGGAGTGAGCGAGCAAAAGATTAGAAGCTTTGCATTTTGGGAGGAGACGAACAGGTCCATCTGAGGAGTGCCCCAAATCTGGAAGATGCTTTTTAGAACTTTTTCGTCCAGCTCCCACTCGTGTGGTAGAGTCGATGAGCGACTTAGTCTGTCTGCCAGGACATTATCGACTCCCAGAACGTGGATCGCCGTGAGGTGAAGGTTGTGAAGCACTGCCCAATCCCAAACCCTCATCACTTCCCTGCACAGCGGGAAGGACAGAGTTCCTCCCTGCTTGTTGATGTACCACACCATGCAGATGTTGTCCGTTTGGACAGCTAGGTGACCGGGAAGGATGTATTGGTGAAGGGCCTGGAGAGCATACAGCACTGCTCAAAGCTCGAGCACGTTGATGTGGAGAACTATCTCCAGCTTTGACCATAGGCCCGGGGTTCGGTGAGGACCCAGATGGGCCTTCCAACCTTCACCTGAAGCGTCCATGGTCAGAGTCTGATCGGGGGGAGGATGAAAAAAGGGGCCCCCGGAATAGGTTCTCTCGAACCATCCACCATTCTAAGTCTCTTGCCATCGGCGAGGAGATCAGGACCAGATGATCTAGGTCATCTACCCGTTGATCCCATTGAGATCGGAGAGTCCACTGAGAGATTCTTATGTGGAGGCGTGCACGCGGAACCGTCAGGATAGCCACCGCCATAAGCCCCAGCAGACAGGGCACCGACCTTGCCGGAACCCTCCTGTGTTCCGATAGGAGGGAATTCTGGGACTGGAGGGAGGCCCCCCCTGTCCGGAGGCAGGAAGACCTTGCACAATGATGTGTCGAGGATAGCCCCGATGAACTGGAGCCTCTGTGAAGGATCCAGGTGAGACTTGGAATGGTTGATGGTAATACCCAGGCCAGTGAAACCTGCTGGGTGAGGAAGAGAAAATAGAAACATAGAAACATAGAATTTGACGGCAGATAAGGACCGCTTGGCCCACCCAGTCTGCCCATTTCCCTACCTACTGGATAAGCTGCAGATCCTAGTTAACCAGCAGCCTACTTCTTCCTACCCCAACCCCCCAGAACTGCCTTATGACTATCCCATGCATGCTTGAATTCCACCACTGATTTTGACTCCACAACCTCCTCGGAAGGCCGTTCCATGCATCCACAACCTCTCTGTGAAAAATACTTCCTTAAATTACCTCTGAGCCGCCCCCATCTTCAAATTGTGCCCTCTTGTTCTTGCACACCTCTTTTTTGAAAGATGCTACCCTCTTGGACTTTGTTGATTCCTTGAGGTACTTGAAAGTTTCTATCATGTCCCCTCTCCCTCCTTTCCTCGAGGCTATACATATTAAGCTCCTTAAGTCTCTCTTCATATGTCTTCTGGTGCAGACCCTGCACCATTTTAGTTGCCCTCCTCTGGACAGCTTCCATCCTGTCTATGTCTTTCTTGGAGATTAGGTCTCCAGAACTGCACATGAGTACTCCAGATGGGGTCTCACCAGCTGTCTGTACAGAGGATAATAACTTCCTGTTTTCTACTGGTGATGCCTCTCCCTATGCATCCCAGTATCCCCACAGCCCTCCTTGCTGCCCTCTCACATTGCTTGCCCATCTTTAGGTCATCTGATATGACTACCCCCAGGTCCCTCTCCATTTTTGTTGTTGTTAGTATCTCACCCCCATTATGTACTCTTCCCCTGGGTTTTTGTTTCCCAAGTGCATTACCTTGCACTTCTTAGCATTGAATCTAAGCTGCCATACATTTGACCATTCCTCTAACCTTGCCAAGTCCTTCTCATCCTTTCCCACCCCACCCTGTGCATCAACTCTGTTGCAGATCTTAGTGTCATCTGCAAAGAGACATACTTTTCCTTCCAGTCCTTCTGCAATGTCGCTTATAAAGACATTGAAGAGGACCGGTCCTAATACTGAACCCTGCGGTACCCCACTAGTAACCCTCCTTTCTTCTGAGTGGACTCCATTTACTATTACTCTCTGTCCTATTCTCCAGCCAATTCTTTACACAGGCTGTCATCTTGGGACCCACACCCAGGCTGGCTAACTTGTATATTAATCTTTGTGTGGGACTGTGTCAAATGCCTTGCTAAAGTCTAGGTAGGCCATGTCCACAGCCCTTCCCTGATCTACTACTTTGGTCACCCAGTCAAAGAAATCTATCAGATTCTGTCTGGCATGACCTTCCCGCTGTGAATCCATGCTGCCTAGGGTCCTGTGCCCCTCTGGCCTCTAGATACTCGACAATTCTTTCCTTTAGAAGTGAGTCCATCATTTTCCCTATCACTGAGGTTAAACTAACAGGTCCATAGTTTCCTGCTTCTGCTTTGCTCCACTTTTGTGAAGGGAATCACATCTGCCCTCCTACAGTCCTCGGGTACCACCCCATCCTCCCATGATTTGCTAAAAAGGGTAGTCAGTGGTGTCACTAGTTCTACCCTTAGTTCTTTTAGAATTCTGGGATGAATCCCATCGGGCCCCATTGCTTTGTCCACCTTCAGTTTTAAGAGTTCTTTCAGAACCCTTTCTTCTGTAAATGGGCGGTATCAACTTCTGTATCCAGCGTGTTACTACTGTTTGTTTTATGTACCTCCCCTCTTCCTCTGTAAATACTGAGCAAAAATATTTGTTTAGTATCTCTGCCTTTTCACAGTCTCCCTCTGCCCACCCTCCACCCTTTATTAAGCCTCACTATCCCTCCCTTGGTCTTCCTTCGCTCCCTGATGTACCTATAAAAGGTTTTATCCCCCTTCTTAACTGAGTTGGCTATCTTTTCCTCAGTTTGGGCCTTTGCTGTTCTGACTGCCTTCCCAGCTTCCTTTTGCTTTAACTGATAAAGTTCTCTGTCCTGCTCCTTCTGCGATTCCTTGTACTTCCTGAATGCTTTCTTTTTCTCTTGAACCTTCATTGCCACTAAGTGACCCTGCCACAAAATGCAGGCGTTCCTGCCTGGACGGGGGCGCCAGGAGCCAGTCGTCCAGGTAGGGAAAAACCTGAGCTCCCAAAGAACGCAGGTGGGCCACTACCACTGCCAGGCATTTGGTAAAGACTCGGGGAGCCGAGGAAAGACCAAATGGGAGCACCCGGAATTGGTAGTGGTACCCCTGGAATGCAAACCTGAGGTACTTTCGGTGTGAAGGGCTAATGGGGAAGTGCAGGTATGCATCCTGCATATCCAGTGCACAAAGCTATTGGCCCGGCCGAAGCAGGGGCAAGAGGGTTTGAAGGGAGAGCATCCTGAATCTCTTGTATTCCACATATTGGTTCAGGGAGCTGAGATCAAGAATGGGTCTGAAATCTCCAGTCTTCTTTGGCACGAGGAAGAAATGGGAATAGTAACCCGTCCCGTGGAGTTGAGGGGGGATAGGATCTAAAGCCTGTTTCGCAAGGAGAGCAGAGATTTCTTCCCTAACCAAAGGAAGATAGTCCCTTGAGTAAGAGGAGTTCAGAGGGGGGTGACGTGGAGGTTTCTGTAAAAACTCAATGGAGTGCCCCTCTGCTATGATCTGAAGCACCCATGAATCCGTAGTTATCCTCTCCCAACCCGGAAGGTAGAGAGAGAACCTCCCTCCTACCGGTTCCCCTGGGGTGTCCAGAGGCGGTGGGAGAGGGAAGGAGTCATGTGGTGTGAGGCAGCGCTGCAGCTGGGGCACCCGTTGCTTTTTTGGGCAGCGGAGGCCTGGCAGCTGTAGGGGCCCAATGTTTAGTGGCCTGCCTTCCCTGAGGTTTCGCTTCAAGCCAGCTGTGTCTGCGAAATGGACAGTGCTGTGGGGGATGGGGATGGTACACTGAATCAACAGATTTAAGGGCTGTCCCCTTCTCCTGCAAATCAGTGATGATGTCCTTGACATCACCCCCGAAAAGCACAAACCCCTGAAAGGTGCTTTTTGAATCGCTGACTGCACCTCCGGGACCAGACCTGACATACGGAGCCATGCATGACGCTGAAGACTTATGGCAGACGTAGAGCTCCATCCTGCGGTGTCCACTGCATCGTAGGTCATCCTCAAAATATGACGACTGGCCGAACGAGCAGAACGGACCAGGTCGGCTAACTCCTGCTTGACTTGGGAGTCAGGCAAAGAGTCAATCTTAGATTCCGCCTGGGTAAGGACAGCCTTCTGGTAATTCCCCATATGTGCTACATAATTCAGGGCCCTAATCCCCAGTGTGGAAGAAGCATAGATCTTCCTTCCATACTGATCCAGAAGGCAAGATTCCTTATCCGGAGGAGATGAGTTCAAGTGTTTCCAGTGTGCTGACCGGCCGTGAGCGGCGCTAATCACAACCGAGTCTGCACAGGGGTGAGAGTCTAAGAAGTCTACACCCTCCGGAGCCTGGTATAGCCTGTTCAACTTCCTGGGAAGTGGGGCTAAAGCAGACAGTTGCTTCCAAATAGTGGAAACAAGGTGGGCATGAGGCTCGATCCAGGGTGGCACAAGAGTAGAGCTGTAAGGGGCAAGTCCAGATGTTCGTCGAGTTTAACCCGTTGAGGATATGGCTCTAAGGAATGCCACTAATGGACTTTCTGGATCTTCCTGAGCAACTCCGTGAAGGAAGGATCCTCTAGAGGAGACTTCAGAGGAGTCCTCAGCCGGGGCTTGGACGGAGAGTGCGGCTCGTCGTCTTTCTCGGAACAGCCATCGGAAGCTTCCGAGGAGTCCGAGAGAGAAGAAGAAGAAGAATCTGAAGCAGAGCAAGACTCCCTAGCTCGTCTAGGGGGAGGAACGGGTTCCTTAGGGGTAATCCCAGAATGTGTGTCCTGCCCCTCTCTGGATCCCGAGGGCAAAGCCCGGGAATCTGGAAGTGAAGAGGGAGTGTGCTGTCTGGGGTGTATGGGAGCCGGGAGTGGCACCACCACTGTAAGACGGCTCTCGACTTCCTTGGTGAGCTGAACCTTAGCCTCAGCCCACCAGGAGGCAAGAGTCTTCTGGAGATCCACCGGCGGCCTAGGGGGCAGTGGAGGAGGAGGAAGAGGGGGATAGTTGTACGGAGGAAATCCGTAGGGAGAGTATCCGTAACCCGGCTGCCGATATACCAGAGCCAGGTATTGCAGCGTCAGGTACTGCAGCGTTGAAGGGGTCGGCACCAGGTACTGCGGCGCAGGATACTGCAGACCTGGGAAAACTGGTGTCGGATAGGACGGTGGATACCCAGGCACTGGAGGAGCTGCTGGAGCAGACGGCCCAGCTGGGTACTCCATGGGCAGATCAGCCGGGATAGGCCCATGGGGTGGAGGGCCCGGTGGAAGAGGAATATCCCCTGCCGGCATTGGAGGGGCCGGTGTCGGAACCGGCGTTGAAGGAGCCGGCACTGGGGCCAGCATCAGGGGAGCCAACGTCAGATCCGGCTCTTCAGGAAGAGGATCGGACGGTAGCCCAGGATCCCGAGTCTCGTTCGGGGACGGAGGGGGAAAATCCCCGGGGTCGGGCAGGGGGGACTGGGGCTCCCCTGATGGCAGCGAAGGCTGTGGGGAGCCTGGTACCACAGACAAAGCTGGGTCTGCCGTAGGCTCCAAGGCCCGGCGCACGTCAGAGGAGCCGATGTGTGGCTAAGGGGCCGAATCCCAGCATCCGACTTGAGGGTCCCTCATCGGAGGCGGGCGAAGGATGAGAAAGGCCGGTCAGGGACACTGCTGTCGCCACCCGAAGGTCGAGCATCTTAGCGGCCTTCTCCCAGCGTCGTCGGGGCGACGTCCAGCTTAAGGGAGGTGCCCGCACCAGCAGGCCGCAAGCCTGCGGCGCTACTGGGGTCTGGAGCCTCCTTTTGCCCGGAGGCACTCGGCGGGCTCGAACGTGAACCCGACAGGTGGGCCAATGCCTCCTCCAAAGCCTTGGAGGCTGCCATCAGGCAATCTCCCAGAGGGTATGTTACCTTGCCCACGACTCCGGCCGGAGCCACAGAGCAGGAGGCCTTCTCCCGGTGCCTTTCCTTGTCTCGCTTCTTGTGCCCTTCAGGGGAGGTCGACACCTGCCGAAGTTTCTTCAACTCTTTCTCCATCGTGGACATCTTCTTTTTGAGGAGATGGGCTTCGAGGGACTGCTGGCGTCATCTGCGGGTGGCCGCGTTGAAATTAAGGCAGTGAGGACACTTGTCAACCGCGTGGTCGGGGCCTAAGCAGAAAAGGCAGAGGGAGTGACCATCTATGTGAGGCAACTGGGCGCTGCACGAGTCGCACTTATTCTTTGAAGGGGACGACATATACAAACGTTCACCTGACGATAGAAGTAAAAAATACAATACTGAAAACTTTTTTGGCAAACTGACGAAGTAACAGGACTGAGCAATATGAACTTAACCGCGAGGTGCTGCACGAGCTGACAGCGAGAAAGAACTGGAAGGCTGGCGTCTGGGACCGCCTCTTTATAACAACGTCGTGTGACATCAGTCACCTGACGTGGGGGCGGTCCCCGCCAGGGACTGCTAGCTAGAAATTTTTCCGTGGGGTCCTGCCGCTGGCCGGCGTCAGTCCTATATGTAATTACCTACTGCAAGAGCCCTCGCGAAGTAAGATCACCATTTCCCTGTTCTTTTTAAATGAAAGCTGCAAAGTTTGGTATTATTGCATCTACAAGCATATAAAGTTGGGGACATGAATATAATGTGATGTACAATTCAGCTACAGGCAGCAATATCTTTTGACTGTTGGGCCTAACAAGCATTGCGGGCAGCATATTCTACAGAACGTGCATTCTGTGGCCTAGTTGTATGTCCAGGTGCTATGGAGATTGCATAGCTTGCTTTCTTTGAACCTGGGACTGCACCCTCTGCTGTTAAAATTATGATTTCCTCTGTACAGTATGTTGGAGTTAGACATCTCTGGTTATGTTAGTGGGACATGGGTAATGTTGCTACGGTAATCCTGGTTGCTTAAATCCATGTTTAATAACCGACGTAGGGGCATATACACTTGATGGCTGTTTTTATGTCAAGCCCCTATGTCTATAACCTGGACATTTTCGGTATGGACGGCTGGTTCCTTGATCCTGCATGGTAGAAATATGGAGACGAGACACTCAAACTTAGGATGCCTGTTTTGTTTTGCTTAAGTTGTCTACTTGTATCTACAATACCTGTATCACAGGAAGACGTTTTTGGCTGAGTACTATGGCCTAGTCCATTTTATTTTACCGCGGGCTTCTTCTGGGAGTCCAGGAGAGACATAATAGTTTAATTTTAACCTGAAATAGTTACCAGAAGGACTATTGCTGGCCAGAGTTTGAGTGTGCTATAATGTCTCACCTTCCATGTATTATATTCACCGAGGTTGCGAGTGTCTAATTGCAAATGTGATAGTGTTTATCATAGAGTTGGATGTGAGGGAAGGAAGGGAAGCTCTGGCTCAGGCTGTGTTTTGGAACATCACGGTCCAGGTTTCAGCTCTGATGGACAGTTGTAAAAACTGGGAAGGAAGGATGTATATAGTTATGTGTTGTTTGAAGAGGGCGGGAGGTGTGGGTCAGGGATGTGTGGCCTATTAGGAGTATCTGGGAAAAGGTTTTATTTGGTGAGGGAGGGGGGGCGCATTCTATAAGCACAGAGTTACAATGCAAAAGGTCTTCTCTTTTTTTTTTTTTCCCCAATTGTGCCCTTTCTGGCCAAATCACCCATTAGCCTCTGATAATGCATTTTATATCATGGAATGTTAAAGGGGTGAGAGACAGAGGCAAAAAATACTAAATACTGAGACATCTCCAGCTCCTCTGCTGTCAGGTGGTTTTCATTTAGGAAACACACCTTCTGGAGTCGGAAAAATGTATTTTCCAATGGCAGAATGTGGGTCAGGTTTATGCAGCTGGGAATTCCACCCAACGGAGGGACGTGGCTTTGCTCTTCTTTAAGGGTATTAATTTTAGTATGCAACAATGCATTGCAGACCCTGATGGACGTTATATATTTATACACAGGACATTAGACCATACCTAATTATTACTGGGGGGTCTCTATGGTCCTAATATACCTTTCCCAGATTTCATTTCAGCTGTGATTAAACTCCTGGGTCCTTATGCTCACCTACCAATTCACCTTGCTGGTGATTGGAATACATCCAAACAGCTGTCCTTGTCAGGTCATCTTCTACTTATAACCAGTTAACTCCCACTCAACTTGCCCTAAAAGAACTTATGGAGATGGGTGGTCTTTGTGACCCCTGGCAGTCATGCACCCTGTTGAACGCCAGTACTCCTTTCACTCCACTGTGCACAAATCCTACTCATGGATAGACTTTTTCCTGAACAGTATAAGTTCATTGCCTGGGGTAATGGACAGGGGGATTTCTCCTACGGTCTCGTCGGACCACTCTTCTGTGTGGTTGGAATTCTCACCCCTTCTCAATATTGCTAGGGCTCGCATATGGAAACTAAATGTCCAACTCCATAAAAAAATCAGAATCTGGATGATATTAAAGCTTTCATTGGACAGTTTATGGAAAGTAATTTGGGGTCCATAGCTGACACTGACAAAATATGGTGCTCCTTCAAATGTGCCATCTGGGGGGATTTGATCAAGATGGCTGCCACAAGGAAGAGGAAGAGGAAACAGGAACAGGAAGCATGCCTGCAGTCTCTGCTGGGGTCTATTACAGCTTTAAAGCAAGATCCGCAGTTGGCCTCTTCTGAGTCAAAGCAGAGTGCCTTGGCAACAATGCGGCACAAGTATGCTGATGTTCTCCAGGAACGGGCAGAGGATCCATTTCACGTATGTAGACCAGGGAGATAAGGCCGGTCACTTGCTGGCTCTGCGCCTGTGGCAACAGGAAGCTTCCCGCATCATTCCAGCCATTTCTTCTCAGGAGGATGGCTCCCTTAAAACATCCCCAGTCGAGACTGCAGATGAGTTTGATAAATACTAGTCATCTGTATGGCCTACAAGCAGGCCTGCCCTTGAAGTCTGCTATTCGAGCATATTTAAATGAAATTCCATTACCAGCATTGTCTTCTGAACAAGCATAATTTCTGGAATGTCCTATCTCCTCTCAAAATCACTACTGCTGTTAACTACCTACCCTCAGACAAATCAATGGGGCCAGATGGTCTCCCACTTAGTTTCCACAAAGTGCTGGCCAAGGAACCAACTCTCTTCTTGCAGCAACTTTATTCCTTTCTCTGTCAAAAAGGGCTTACTGACTTTTCCTTGTTGGAGGCCATAATTATTGCTCTACCTAAGCCGGGTAAACCCACAGACAAGGTCACCAACTATAGGCTTATCTCCCTCGTGAATTTTTTTATCATGTAACATTTTATTAATTTTCAAGCTTAGCACAGCATTGATAAAGTACATATAACAGTAGCATCTACATCAACAATAAGCTGGTCCAATTACATTCAGATATTAGCTTTCCACCAGGCTATACATCAAGTGTTAATGTACCTGACTTAAGAAAGAAACAGCTTATCTTCATGCATCTGAAATTACATACTAGATTTCAAAAAACCATCTATACCTTACATTGCCTATCAACATCATATTATAACCAGCCATAGACGCACCTTTAAAGTGATAAGTTAAAAAGCAGCTAGTCAAGATAAACTAGACAGGCCTACTATTGGTAGGAATAGCAACCAAATCAAGAAATGGAAAATTATCCGAGGAGTAGCAAGTGAGGTGAGAGATAATCAGGAAAGACAGCTCGCAGTGGTGGGAAACAAAAGCATGAGCTCCCCTCAGAAAAGGGGAGACCCAGTCTGTTATCCCAGCCCATCTTTAACCAACAGGGGAGGTTTGCAACGGGGGGTGCAACCATACAGATATGCGAGCGCAAGTATGTATTCTACTTACGGTGGTAACCAGCCAGTTTACCCTTGGCTACTGCTGTGAGTCTCTCAAAGACGGCCAGTCTAGCTATAGCCACATGCCAGTGTGAAATTGTAGGGGGCGAGCGAGGGGTTCCTCCACTTTAATAAGAGAACCCTTTTTGCCTCCATGACTACATCCAGTACGCATGTTTTACTGCAATGAGGGAGAGTGCCCAATGGGGAGACATCCCCCAATAACAGAGGGTAGTGCTGAAGGGTGATTTGCATGCCTGCTATGATGGAGCAATCCTTCAGGACTTGTATGTATTCCTGAGCAAGACCACAGTATGTGAAATAGATGGGCCGGAGAAGACTGACATCTCCAACATGTATCTTGTGAGATGAGCCGACGGCTGAACAGAACTGCAGGGGTCCTATGCCATCTGAGTAATATCTTAAGTTGCAATAACTGGCTCCTGGAGTCCTCATATGCTGCATGCACCACTCTAAGACAATCTGACCACAGCTGGGGAGATATCAGATGGGGAAGGTCTCGGCCCCATGTCGCTTTGCTAGGTAGTGAGGTGTCTGGCTGCATGTCTCTAAGTGTTCTATACGGGGCGCCTACTAGGCCTTTGCCACCACTGGGTCGGTGGAGATTGTCTATGCAGCTCCATTTAGACTGGGATACAGCAGACTTGAGAAACAGCAGGGAGGACACTCCTTAATTGGAGAAACTTCCAAAAATCTTGGAATGGCAGGTCGTATTTGCCCCTGAGCTGTTCAAGGACATCAGCACATATGTGTTTGGGAGGAGAAGATGGGCAACTGTTTTGATGTGCTTAGAGGCCCACAGCTTCCAAAAAAATCAGCTTGTGGTCCACCATGATAAGAGGATTATTCCAAATCGGGGCATAACGAAGAGGGGGAAGATACTTTGCTTTCGGAACTTTAGCTTGGGTCATCGTCCAATGCCAGGACCTGCATGTCTCTTTCAAAAGAGGTGTCAAATGCTGTCCCCGGGATTGTTTACCAGACAATAAAGAGTAAAGGGAAAACTGAAGACAGGTAGAAGCTAGCTGAACCCATGGGGGGCCGAGGGGCAAACCAGGCCACCGCCTGGGCCACCCAAAAGGCAAGTTGATATCCCAAGAACCAGGGGAGGTTCAAACCCCCTCTGGTCCAATGGGCATGCCATTTCGCACGCCCCTATCTGGGGGCCTTGCCCTCCCAGAGGAACAGTGCCACCAGCCTATCCAAGGCCTGAAATGGTTTCTGAGTAAGGGGAATAGACAGGTTTGCAAGCAATTATGAAACCCTGGAGAGAATAAACATTCGAATAGCTTCGACTTTCCCTTTTAGGCAGAGGTGGAATTTCTTCCACCGTTGTATTTTGGCCGCTAATGATGTCAAAAGGGGGGAAAGTTAGCCGGTTCTAAGTTCTTCCACGCTGATGTAATAGTAATACCCAGATAGGGGAAACCTTGTGGGGCCTAGGTGATATCTGTGCCAATCAGACAATGCCTATTGCATTTCTTATTTAGTGGGAAGAGTGTGGTTTTCTTTTGGTTTACCCGGAGTCCCGACAAAGAGGTGAACTCTTGCAGGATGGGCAAAACCAGGGGGACAGAAACCTGCGAATAAGAAAGCGTGAGCAGCATGTCATCTGCATACGCGTTGACTAGATATGAAGAGCCACCTACTTTAATGCCAGTGATACTCGGGGTAGCGGTAAGCTTCCTTATCAGTGGGTCAAGGGCCACCAGGAAGAGTAAAGGGGAGAGGGGGCAGCCCTGCCTAGTGCCTCTGTACAGGGTAAAGGAGGGGGAGATATCCTTATTAGTAAGAATTCTGGCTGTAGGTAGGTTGTACAGAGTCGATACCCAAGAGCAAAAGTAAGGTCCAAAACCATACAACCGGAGAACCTGCTGGAGGTATGCCCACTCCAAATAGTCAAATTCCTTGGCAAAGTCAATTGCCAAGGCAGCCATGGGAGTGTTGGACTGTAGCGCCAACCATTTAAAGTTGAGGAAGAGCCGTAGGTTATCTGCACTGGATTTCCCCACTAAAAACCCTGTCTGCAAGGGGTGAATCAACCCTGCTAGAAGTGGGAACAGCCTGGCCACCAACACTTTGGCAAATACCTTGGTATCCACTGGGAGGAGTGATATGGGCCTGTAGTTCGCGCAGAGTAGCCCATCCAATGCTTTTTTTGAATCACCGTGATAAAGGCCTCTTCCATGGTAGAGGGGAGTGAGGTGTTCTTCTGAGCTTCCTGGAGGGCATTTGAAAGGGGGGGGGTAGCGATTTCATCCTGCGACAGCTGATATATAACTCAACGGACATCCTGTCTGGACCAGGGCCTTCCCTTTAGCTATGTGTGATAAAGCCGGCTGTAGCTCATCTTGGGTAATTGGGGCATCCAGAGTGTGGGCCTGTTTGTCAGTGAGCACTGGCAGGCGGGCTCCCTGGCAGAAAACTTGGAGGCACCAAGCTATCTCCTCACCGGACAGGGTGGTTTGGGACTGATAAAGTTCTTGATAAAATTGATACAAAGTTTCATTAATAGCTTTGGGTGTAGTCGCTAACTTCCCCTGCTTGGTCTTTAAAGCCAGGATCTGAGAAGACGCCTGTTGCTTGCGGAGGTAGTAGGCTAGGAGCTTCCCCCCTTGTCCCCTCCATCCCAGGAGTGGTGTCTGGCTCAAGTTAGTGGCTACTCCACTTTTCTAGTTAGCAACATATTGATTTTATATTTTAGACTGGTAATATCAGCCTGGAGAGGAGAGTTAAGAGGGTTAGCAGTGGATAACTTGAAACGCCTTTCCAGACTTGCAAGTTCAGTTTGCAATGTGGATATCTGTTGCCCCCGCTGTTTATTTTTAGCCGCCGAGTAGGAAATAATCCTCCCCCTTATAAATGCCTTAAAGGCCTCCCACACTACCATTGTACTGGTTTCCCCTGGAGTATTAAGGCTGAAATAGGCACGGGATTCTTCCTTCAAAAAATCTCGAAACGCTACGTCTTGCAGCAGGAGTAGGTTGCACCTCCATCTTGTTGAGGATGGCCCCTGCCCTGGGGTAAAAAAAGTGATCGTCACCGGGGCATACATCGATATCAGTATGCTGCCAATGGAGGTATCTACCACCCCTGGAAGAGCAACATGGTTGGCCAACCAAAAATCAAGGCTGCTATGAGTTCTGTGTACATTCAAAAAAAATGAATAGTCCCGCCCAGTCGGGTGGCAAAGTCTCCAGGGGTCCCCAACCCCCATTCAGATATTAAAGTGTTTAGAGATTCTAAAATTTTCAGATGAAACTGTGGTGTGGGGAGAGATTTGTCTAGAAAGATATCTCTCACCAGGTTGTGGTCCCCACCCAGCAAAACTGGAAATACAGGTTACTCACCTGTAACAGGAGTTCTAGGAATGGTATATGTTGTTCATCCGCACTTTCTGGCAGGTATCCTTGCCGCTTTAAATCTTGCTGGAAAGTCTTCAAGCTGGCTCCTCCTACCCACCCGGGTGGTAAAACTCTCGGCTCCGCCCCATGATGCCAGATCTGGCCCGCTGGAAGCTCAGGTTGTGTGTCGAAGCCGGGGAGGTCGGGGGGGGTCATGTGGATGAACAACATATACCATTCCTAGAACTCCTGTTACAGGTGAGTAACCTGTATTTCTAGGGACATGGATATGTTGTTCATCCACACTTTCTGGCAGACTCCTAGCAGTTCTCTGGGAGGAGGGAGGCAAGGCGCACAACCCCTACTTAGGAAATAGAGACTGGAGGACTGAGGCCCCAAAACCAGCATCCCGGCGTGACTCAAGGTCAATGTGGTAGTGGGTAATAAAGGTATGTGCTGACTTCCAGGTAGCAGCCCTGCAGATATCCTTGATAGAGACGTCCCTGGAAGCAGCTACCGATGCAGCGGTATGGTGGGTAGAATGAGCTCTTATCCCTCTGGGAGGCTCCATGCCCGCCAACCTATAACAGAGATCTATGCAGGAGGTGACCCACCTGCTTGACGTCTGCTTGGCTGCAGGTCTGTCAGGTGCGGCTTCAGCGTAGGTGACAAACAGCTGGCGAACCTCTCCCCGAACTTCAGCCATGCGCTCCTTATAGTAAGTGAGCGCTCTTCTAGGGTCCAGAGTATGGAGCCTATATTCTGCCTCTGAGGTGTGATTGGGGTAGAACACCGGCAGAGTCAACACCTAGTTAAGGTGAAACTCCGACACCACCTTCGGAAGGAATTTCGGGTGGGGTCGCAGGACAACCTTGTCCCTGTGGGAGACCAGGTAAGGAGACTTGATGGAAAGCGCCTGGAGCTCTCCCATCCTTCTGGCTGATGTGATAGCCACTAAGAAGGCAGTCTTCCACGACAGGTGAGAGATGTCACACCTGTGCATTGGTTTGAATGGCTTGCCCATGAGCTTGCCAATACCAGCAGTAGATCCACGGAGGTGGAGGTTCTACTCGACGAGGAAATGTGATCAAGGACTTTGAAAAGCGCCAGACCACCTTCTCCTGCGCCATCGACGCTTCCCGGCCTGCGCCTGTAAGCAGAGAAGGCTGCCAGGTGCACCTTTAGGGTCGTCGACCTAAGCCCTTGCTGAGAAAGGGACCATAGGTAGTCCAAGATGCTTGCCAAGGAACAGGAGGAAGGGTCCAGGCCCTTGCCCTGACACCAAATGGAGAATCTCTTCCATTTGAAGGCATAGCATTTTCTGGTCGACTCCTTACGGGATGCCTCAACTACACTGAGGACCTCGTCAGAAAGGCCTGGAACTCTAGCCGCTCAGGAACCAGGCCATCAGGTGCTGGGATTGAACGTCCGAATGGAACACCTTCCCCTGATCGACTGATAACAGGTCCGGGCGAGCTGGAAGCTGCCTTGGGAGCCTGGAGCTGAGGCTGAGGAGATCTGGATACCAGCATTGGCGGGGCCAGTCTGGGGCTACCAGAATCATCTTCGCCTTGTCCCTCCTGACCTTGAGAATAATAATAATAATAATAATAATTTTATCTATATAGCGCCTTTCACAATATCAAGGCGCTGAACAAGACCATAAAAAACATCCACAAATAGTACAAACACAAACCATAAAAAAGATAAAATATATTATAAAAGCATAATAATTACAATAAATTACACACACTAAGCAGTGCATTTAACTTTCAAGAAAGGCCAGAAGCACCTTGTGGATCAAGGGAAATGGGGAAAAGGCACAGAAGAGACCTGGGGTCCACGGTCTCGAGAAGGCATCCCCCTGCAGCGAACCCTGCTGAGGGGGGATGGGCATGAAACAGCCTCAGCTTCGCATTCTCCCTGGAGGCAAACAGGTCCACCTGAGGTGTGCCCCAGTGGGAGAACAGATCTTGTACTACCTCCGGCAGGAAAGACCACTCGTGGGACACAGCCCCTATCCGGCTTAGGGCATCGGCCAGGGTGTTGGAGGCTCTTGTCACATGGATGGCTAGGAGATCCGCCTCCAGGATGCGCACGAGTGACCAAACGCGGAGAACTTCCTTGCACAGAGGCATGGAGCGCGTCCCGCCCTGGCGGTTTAGGTAGTACATGGTCGTGGTATTATCCATCTGGACCTGAACCACTTGACCCCGTAGAAATGGAGCAAAGGCGGTGAGGGCTAGACAAACCGCCCGAAGCTCCAGCAGGTTGATATGGCATCAGGACTCCCGAGGGGACCAGAGGCCGTGTGTTCTGTGCTCCCGCAGATGGGCACCCCAACCCATCAGAGAGGCATTGGTCGATAGAGAGATTGTCGGCTCGGGGCAGACAAACGGGATGCCCTCCTGCAAATGGGCTGGAACAGTCCACCACTGGAGAGTGTTCCACATCCCCTGGGTCACCGTCACTAGCTGGTCCAATGGATCGCAGCGTTGTGACCACTGGCTGGCCAGTCCCCACTGAAGGGGACGCATGTGCCAGCAGGCCCAATGGACCACGCTGGTGCAGGCCGCCATGAGACCCAGGAGGCGCAGGAAATCCCGGGCAGGGCGCGATTGCCCAACCAGAAATGACTGGGCAAAGGAGGAAAGAACCTTGGCCCTGTCCGCCGGGAGCCGTGTTCTGGCTCTAAGACAGTCAAGCTCTGCCCTGATGAAAAGAATCACCTGCTTCGGTCCGAGTTCCGACCTGGCCTCATTGATGAGAAGGCCGATCTGAGAGCAAACCTGGAGGGCCAGATCTCTGGACCGCTCCACCTCCTGTCTGGAGGGGGCTGCTATCAGCCAATCATCCAGGTAAGGGTACACCCGGACCCCTCGGCGCCACAGGAATGCTGCCACCACTGCCATGCATTTGGTGAAGACCCTGGGAGCAAGAGAAAGACCGAAGGGCATGGCTCGGAACTCGTAAAAGGATCCCTCTGCTCGAAAGCAAAAGAATCTCTGGTGAGATGGATGGACAGGGACGTGAAAGAACACGTCCTGTAGGTCCAGAGAACAGAACAACATGCCTCGTTCCAGAGATGGTATTATCTGAGCCAGAGTGACAATCCTGAAGGTCCGAGACCTTAGGAACTTGTTTAGGTCGTGCAGGTCGAGAATGGGGTGCCAGCTCCCCGTCCATTTTGGGACCAGGAAGTACCTGGAAACAAACCTCAGGTCTGAGGGAGGGTCCACCACCTCTCTGATCACCTCTTTCTCGAGGAGCAGAGAGATGTCGGCTCGGCGAGCCGACAGCGAGGCTGTGGACCCCGAGGCCCCGGGGCGGCGCGCTAAGGCGGGGCCTGCTCGAACTCCAGAGGCAGGCTCTTTCCTACCACTTCCAGCACACACTGGTCTGTGGTGATAGCAGACCAGGCGGAAGGAAGTGGGCGAGTCCCGCGGGGAACCCGAGGTGGAGTGGCGAGGTTGAGGCGACACCCCTCAACCCGTCACTGGGCAGGCTTGGAGGAGGGACCGGCTGAGGGACGTCCTGGGTCTTTGCCTCCCTGCTTCCTGGAAGAGGAAGCCGCAAGCTTGGCTTTGGGATGCCAAGTGTGAGCCTGCTGGCCCTGATGCTGCTAGGCCGGACGTGCCATGGGTGAAGATGGACGAAAGGGCTTGGGTTGCGGTCTGCGGCCCTTGGCCCTCTGGGTGGAGGAGACAGAGTCCAGAGTGGCATTGGACTTTTCGATCCTCTGGAGGTCACCCTCCACTCCAAGGCCGAAGAGGTCCGTCCCCAGGAAGGGGACATCCGCCAACTTGTGCTGGGTATCCGCTGTGAAGGTGGATATCCTCAGCCATGCCCGACGGTGCATAGTCACTGCGGCAGCGACTGACCTGGCACATGAGTCGCCGATGTCCAAAGCAGTCTGAAGTTGCTGCTTGGCCACAGCTCTGCCCTGGTCCCGCACCTGCTTGACCTTGATCTGCAGGTCAGCTGGGAGATGAGGGTCTGCCTCGTCCAGGGAGCCCAACAGGGCGTGAGAAAAGTGTGCCATCAGCACGGCCGAGCTGGCCTGAAAAGGCCAAGGGAGGATGCAGTGTAGACTTTGCGCCCGGTGTAGTCCAACTTCTTGGACTCCTTGTCGGGAGGCTCGTCCACTTCCCTGGCGCTTCCAGCACGCCGGAAGACGCGGTCGGTAACCAACCCCTCGGCTGAGGGGTGTTCCGAAAACCCGGACAGGGAACCGGTAGGGACTGCATACTTCCTCACCATCCTGGCCGAAGGCGCAGGCCAGGAAACAGGATGCTGCCAGATCTCCAAGGCTGGGCCGACAATGGCCTCGGCCACCAGAAAGGCCTCCATGGGAGAATCTCCTTGGTCCAATATCTCCATTAGGGGATACTTGGCCCACTTGGATACGGGTTCGAGCTGCATCCCGGTGGACTCCGAGATGAGCCTAAGCAAACCCATAAAGGACGATGGGCTATCGTCCAGCGACTGACCTCCAGAGGACTCCAGGTCGCCCTGCCTGAAGAACAGGGAGGAATTGTCATCGGACTCAGACGAGTCCACAAAAAGCTGCCTTGGGCCTGAGCCACCCTCCACCTGCTGAGGGTGGTCGGAAGTGAGGGTGACAGACAGCCTATGGGGCAGGCCCTGGCCCGACCGAGAATTCTTGGTCGGGGCCCCAAATTTCGGCTGTGGAGGCAGAGGTTCCACCAGAATCGGTGGGGCAGCCGGTTTCGGTTGAGCAACAGGCCCGGAGGCAGGCGCCTCAGCTAGGGCAAGGGGTTGCTTTGGCCGCTCCGGTGACAGCCACTTGATGGCCAGGGAAGGCAACGACATTGGCTTGCTCCCGGACAGAAGAAGCTGTTGCCACATTAGGTCCTCGTAACGCCGACGCAACTTGCGTCGAAGCCTCTCCTCGTCCGAGGAGGAAGATGAGGACGAGCGGCGAAGCCGCTTACTACGGTACCGAGACCACCTATGTTGACGGGATCGGCTGGACCGAGAAGATGTCCGAGACAGAGACCGAGAACCTCGGCGTTTCCGAGAAGGGTTCCGGGGCAGGGCGTGGGAGACCCGCTCTCCCCTTGGCTCTGAAGTTTCGACCGTGGACTCCGGAACCGGAGGCACAGGAAAGCCCACGGTAACCTCAATCTCCGCCGGGGGAACTGGGGAGTGAGGGTTTTCGTCACCGGTCGACAACCCGTCTGACGGGTCGAGAAAAATCTCGACTGCATCGACGGGTGTTTTGGTCAACTGACCTGACGGGGATGCCGTGAGGCCAGTGGCCGAAGCCGAAGGATCGACCGAAGTCGAGGGTCGACTACTCGGGAAGGGGGACCTCTCCTGCTCCCAAAAGCATCAACAGAGGGACTTACCTTTAGAGTCCTTCTTCTTGGACCGAGAGAAAGGTCCTGATGGTCCCTCTTCCTTGGTGGAAAGGGACTGACAGAGCTCCTTCAAAGAAGCTGAATAGGAGGATCTCAAGGAGAGCGGGATAAAGGCCGCGGCTGAGGAAGACGAAGATGCAGCCTGCACCACCTCCTCCTCGAGGGCGATCATCTGCTCGAGCTGTTCTGTCGAGCCAGCCGCCGCGGACACCGCCAAACGGGCCTCCTTCGACTTTACTGGCGGGTAACGTTTCTCGGGGTGCCCAAGTTGTAACGGGCGGCGCCGTCCCCAGGACGACCGAGAAGGAAGAGCACAGGTCGCAGGCCTCGCGGGTCATGCCTGGCTTTACAGTAGACGACGCGGAGTGCGGATCTGTCGAGACATCTTCTGCCCGCATGGGCACCTCCGAAAACCGGGAGTCAATTTGTCCATTGCAGCCATGAGAGAAATAAATGACCGAAGTCTTGAAAAACTTAAACTTTATTTCGGGTAACCCGAAGAATTAGGAACCAGTCTTATACGCAGAGCGTTAAAGAGGGAACCTGAGCTTCCAAGTGGTAAGGAAGATTTGGCATCATGGGGCGGAGCCGAGAGTTTTACCACCTGGGTGGGTGGGAGGAGCCAGCTTGAAGACCTTCCGGCAAGATTTAAAGTGGCAAGGATACCTGCCAGAAAGTGTGGATGAACAACATATCCATGTCCCTAGAATATCAAGTTTCTCAGCTGAAAGTTCTGCCACTGCCTGGCTCTGGTCAGGGTAGATGTCCCCCATATCTGAGTTAAAGCATTAAACACTAGCTATTATGACTTTGCCCCCTGGGTATCACAACTTGGCTATCACACATCCCTGCATATCCCTACATTGAGCCTCCACTATCCAGGGACTCGATTTCCGTAGCAGGATGACGACGCCTTTGGATTTCGTGGAGGCACTACTGGCTATCACTGTACCCACCCAAGACGTCTTCAGCCACTGGACCGTGTGGATGGTAAGGTGCATCTCTTGGAGTAGTGCAATGTCCGCCTTCATAAGAGTTTAAAAATTGTAGCACTTTGGTACGTTTTAACGGATGGTTCAGCCAACGCACATTCCACGAGACGCACTCAAAGTCACGCGGTCCAGTTGCAGCTTGAGTCATTCTTTTGTACCCCAACAAATATGTATTAGCAAAACCAAGTGCTTACCAGTCTGGTGGTAGCAGTGGAGATAGACAAGTGAGAAGAAGGAGGAGAGGAGAGAAAAAGGGGGTTCCAGGGTAGCGGCTTATATTGGAGATACTTGCCGCCAGCAGTCCCAGGAAGTACAAGTTGAGAGAGAAGGGGTAATAACAAATAGAAGATGCTCTGTCTATGGACTGCAAGGGAGAACTAAATAACAGAGAGAGAGAGAGAGAGAAAGATAAGGTGTTAGCTGTAAAGCTAGATTAACCGTACAAGTAACAAGACCAGTTATCTAACAACAATACCAGAATCACGCAACATTATTTTACTAAACACAATGTAATCTTAGTTATGGTGCTGGAGTAAAAGTGTGCGACGAGGGGTAATTAGTACCCCCAGCAGCCACACTGCTTCAGACACCAAAATGTAAAGGGGGAAGGTCGCGTCAGATATGAGTGATCTGACTCAGCCCGCCTCCATCGGGATTACAGCTGAGACCTTCCTCCTAGAGTGGGGGTAGTCTCCTTTCACCTGACCAGACTAAAATAGAAATTACATCCTCATCTGTTGAGTGCCAGGATGTATTCATCTGGTCACGGGATGGGATGGAGGGGAATCAAGCGGCTTCCTAGTTACCACTGCCAATCAGGGTATCCAGAGTCTGGTTCAGGATAGGCAGGGGGTAGGTGGAGGGGAGGGGAGGAGAGAATAGAAGGGGGGGGGGAGATGGAGGAAGGGGGAGTGCTGAAAGCATCCAGGCAGAGTGCCTGCCAGGGAGGCGGGGCCATCTTACGGTAGCATTAAGACCCACATTTATAGCAGGCGATTGCCCTTACACCATCTTCAGTGGACAGGGGGGAAGGCATAACAGGAGCTAGCAATACAGGACAGTGTCATGTAGCAGAGGTCTGCCACTTCCCATAAGGATAGTCGCATCCGCACTATCGTGTGGAAAAGGACTCTCAGGGAAAATGGTTGGGTCTCTTCTAGGACAATGGCAGAGAGGGAGAAAAATGAGGGCAAAGAAACCCTCCAGCCTCACCCGCTTCCCTTAATAGCTATGGCAGACCGGACCAGCCACAAAAGAAAATAGTCATATCTGACCAAGTCTCCAAGCATCACACATTTTTAAGCAGCTCTACCTTGCTTGGTGTCACAGGAGCTTTGGAAAAGGTTTTTAGTCCCGGTTTAAGCTGGTCTTCGGTCGCTGTTACATCTTCTTCAGCTTCTTCTATGGCTTCCACCCAGTCCAACGGGACTGGGTCTTCCAGGTGTCCTCCCAACCAGTTCTCCACAGGCTCCAGGCACTTTCCAACATCCGGGACTGATCTGTCCACTCAGGGAAGTTTTGCCGGGGGGGGGGGCGCAGCAGGGTTGTCTGGGGCTGAGGGCCAGGGGCTTCTAGCCTGCTGATGCTGTTTCACTGGGCAGGAGGAATCGAGAGGGTCTGCTGCTTTGGCTGTTGCACCCTTGCATGGTGTATCAGGCTTAAACTGAGTGGCCTCTTCTACTGCTGGGGCCCAAAGCTGTCGTTGTGTGCTGGGTTCCTTATTATGGGGACCTGTCCGTCTGCGATCAGGGTCCCTGTGAGCAGCATTACTCTTGCCATCTGTTCCGCGTACTGTATGGTCACGTGGATCCCAGAGGCATCTGGAGGATGTAGTCCCTGATAGTAGGCCAGGCCAATGGCTCTGGAACCAGGATTCAGGGTCCTGAGGGGATTCAGCTAGGAAAGACTGGCCATTCTTTGAAATATACAGAGAGGTGAGATTCTCGAATCTGTATTGTATGGCATTTGCACTCAGAACTTTCTTTAGCTGACCATAGGCCTTACTGTACGTTTAGCTGCAACCTCTTGGAAGAAATCCCTATAGAATGAGATTGTGTGGCCCTTCCAGGTCAGTTCCCCAGCTTCCTTCATAGCCCTGAGTATTTCCTCTTTCATGGAGAAGCGCAGTATGTTGGCTATTATGGTCCGGGGGTTCTTGCTGCTGTTTGGCCTGCCAGGAATGCGGTGAACATGTTCAACTCCTATAGACTCTTTCCAGCGTTCACGGAGGAGCTGAGGGATCCAATCGTTCATGAATCTCTCCATGTTTGGGCCTTCTGCCCCCTCAGGCACACTGAGGATCCAGATGTTATTACATCTACTTTTGCTTTCCTGGGCTAGCTTTGTTTCATAGTCCCTCAGCCTGTGAAGTGTGTTCAAGTGTTGGGTTTCTAGCTCCTCCACACACTGCTCGAGGATATTATGCTGGTCTTCCATGCAGCGCACATCAGCGACATTACCAGCAAGGGATGCCCAGATTGTGTCTACCCTACTGAGTAGTGCCTCCAACATCTTGGTGATGTTCGCCAGGGCCTCCCCCACTTCCGGGCGTTCTGCTGTACTAAGGGTTGTTCCAGACTTCATGCCCTCACCTGGGCTGCAGATCTGCTCCATCTGCTTGACTCGACCTCCCAAATTACAGGCAGCTGTAGTATTGTTAAATAAACTCTGGTCTAATATTAGTCCCACTAGGGCAGGGGTTCTCAAATGGTGAGGCCAGCCTCCTTGGGGAGGCCCCAACCTGTTCAAGGGGAGGCTCAAGCAAGTCTGAAAAAGTACTGTATTTAAATTTTGAATTATGTATTTTGTGTGAAGAGATGAAGCAAACTGAAAGAGGATTATAGTAGGTGAATTTTATGTATTTATTTACTAATAGGGGACAAGGGAAAGTGAATGAGCCAAGGCTCATTCCAGGTGTACCCGGGGAAGGATAGAGAGTGAATACATTTCAAAAGACAACTGCAAAACAATCAAGAAATACACAATGAACAATAGTGCAAACAAATATGAACAATAAACTAATAATGAGTGGTGGTAATTGATCAATTTGTAGACTGATGGCAGAACAGCCCAAATACAAGGGTTGAGCATAGAAGTGCTAAGAGCAACAGCAGGAAGGAGCAAAGTAATCCCAGAGAAGTTGCTTATAGGAGCAGGGAAGGAGGGGGAGATGTGATGTATGTAGGAAGGTAATTTCATAGAGAGGGAACAGAGAAAGTAGTCCGACCCATGAAGGTACTGCAACAAGGGGTAACAATGGTTCAAGAATGAAAATAGTAGAGCAGGTTGGCTGGCGTGTGTGTGTGTGTGTGTGTGTGTGTGTGGTTACAATAAGCTGAATAATATTTGTTTATTTTATTTATTTGTTATTCAGATAGAACCTTTGAGCACAGGAGCTCTTTTTCAAAGGTATCACATCAGGATAAGACAAAGAACTGAATGTGAGCCAAGTACTCAAAGGGGTTTCAGTTTATTCATGGTATACTGCGCAAAGTACGGTGTGTTATTTTTCTTTGGGGATGCCCAAGATTATTTCAGTGTTTGGGGAGGCTCAAAATCTTTTTCATGGATTTGGGGAGGCTCACTGTGGCAAAGTCTAAGAACTGCTGCACTAGGGCGTCCACTGCCTGCGTAGCTCCTCTCGACAGAGAGCAGGAGGAGGGGGAGGGGGGAAGTAGCTAGGAGCTGCTGATCCACTGGTAACCACACTCAGGCATCACATTGGGTACTCTGTACCGAAACCGCACTCTGCGCACTTTGTGCTGATTACCGAAGCATGGCCATCCTCCACCAAAAAACACCTTGGTAGTGAGTACCAGTAGTGAGTCAGGACATGCTCCATCAACACAAGACGATTTTCAACCCAGCACAGTGATCGAGTATGGGCAGATTTTTGCCCGACTGGGGCAAAGCAAGCAAGTCAAGCAGCCATCTTGTCTGGGTCCAAGCCACACCCCCATCTCCCTCATGAATTACGATATGAAGATTCTTGCTAAGATATTTGCTGCTAGAATTATGCAGGTGTGGGAGGATTTGATTGGGCCTGAGCAGGTTGGGTTCATGAGGGGCCGATCTTCCTTGGATCACCTGAGGAAGTTGGCACATGTTTTCTCCGTGTCCAGGGATGCCGGCTCACCTCAGGCTCTGATGTCCCTGGATGCAGAGAAAGCCTTTGACAGGGTGCACTGGGATTTCTTGCTTGCGATAATGAAAAAGTTTGGGTTTCCCTTCACCTTTATCAGTTGGATTCAGGTACTGTATGCTAAACTACAAGCCAAAGTGTACTGTAACAACGTGTTGTCTAAGGGTTTCCATTTATACTTGGGTACTTGGCACAGCTTCCCCTTATCCCCTTTATTGTTTAATTTGTATATTGAACCACTAAACTGGTGTCTTCAGGCATCGCCTACCATCTCTGAAATTCTGGTAGAAAGTCTAGAACTTAAAATATCTGTTTACACAGATGATAAACATTTATCTAATTTAAACTCCTCCATTTCTGAAGTGCTGCATCTTATCCAGGCATTCGAGGATCTCTCGGGATATAAGTTAAATATTGATAAGGCCACAATTATGCCTCTGAATACTAAGACTGTTCCTGCTGAGTACCCTCACTTTGGAATGACCTGGTCATCACAGCTGAAATACTTGTGTATTTTCCTGTCTCAGAAACACTGTTATGAAGGAGCTCAATTTGGATAAAATGGGTTGAGATTATTAGACAGGACCTTGCCAGGTGGAACTCCCTTTCTTTATCACTTCAAGCACACATTAGTGTAGTTAAGATCAATATACTCCCTCATATTTTCTATCCTATTCACATGTTAAATCTTTGTCTCCCACGTAGCAGGTTTCAGAGGCTCCACTCAGTGAACTCTAAATTTTGTTTGGAAAATAAAGCGCCCCGTAAATCTTATGTTAAACTTGGGGCTCCTAAGCATTTAGGTGGACTCAAATTGCCCAACTTCTCCCTATATTATCTGGCTAACCATCTTTCTAAATATGCACGGTGGCCCTCGACCAAGGGTCAGGAGTCACCCTATGTGCCACTCTGGTTATTAATCGAGAGGCAATGGCTACAAGCCCTTGAGATTTCCCTTAATAGCACATTTTATATTAGTCCTAACCAGCTGCCGCTTAGACTTAGAAGCACTGTTATCCACACCTCGTTGTGGGTCCACACCCAGTTGTGCAGGGCAAGGCGATACATGCATGGGCAGGACGTATCACAACCAATTTGGGGAAACCACAATTTTAAAATTGCATGACAGATGCTATCCCGCTCTAACTACCTGGAGCGGAAAGATAAATTGGTTTTGGACTTCTTAAAAGAGGGTCAAGTCTTTAATGGTCTGGAAATTTTGCACCAGCTTGACCTCCCTGAGAAGTCTATTTTCCGCATTTATCAGCTCCGGCACATGTTAGTGATTTGGGGTGGAGTTTCAGAGCTGACTCTTAATAATGGAGATTTCCTCAACCAGGTAGTGGCCTTATACTGGCAATCCAATGCTGTATCCCACCTTGCCTCACTAGTATATGCAGAAGTCTTTCCCGAGGTGTCAGGTAAGGCACATTATTGGACCTCTGCCCTACCCAGTTCAGATCCCAACTGGGAAAATATATGGAAGGACATGCACAGATTTGTTTGCAATGATGTTATGTTTAATGCAGTCCCATATATTGCATAACATTTATTTTACCCCAATGCATTTAAATAGAATGGGCAAGCTTCCTTCCCACTACCCAGTGTTTGAGGTGTCATGGGGCAGAGGGAAACCCACTGCATATATTATGGGAGTGTCACAAGCCAGCTCCATTATGGAACAGAATTCAGACTAGTATAGATCCTATGTTGAGACTGCAGGACTGTTTTACTCCTGAGATATGTATTCTTGGTAGCTTACATAGTATTTCGGTGTTGGAAAGAAGATATCATATCTCCTTAGACGCATTGACTGTTACAAAGCTGGTGTTCCGCCACTGGATTGAGCAGGAAGGTATCATGTTTTTGGAGTGAATGAATGAGGTCCTGTTTGATTTAAGAGTTGAAAAGACAACTGCTGGGCTACATACTGATTGCCCTCTTACATTAACAAATGGGGCAAGCTCAAAGCTCTGCTAACAGGTTAATTTTATATCCAAGTGGGTGTGGTATCTTTCTTTTAGTATAACCCATACTCAGGATACTAGTACTGCCTAGTTTGGGAGGACTATTCCCCCATCAATCTAGGCATATTTCACTACCTTTCTCCTGACCTTTTGTTTGTCTCTTGTGTAAAAGGGGACTTATGTATAATGTTTTATAATGTGCCTCCAGGGGTGAAGGGAGGGAGAGAGAGAGAGGTGAGAGGATGTGGAGGGTGCGGGTTGGGGGGGTAGTTTGTAGTTATAAGAATGTTAATGTGTTAGATTAGTGTTAGTGGGTAGTACGTTAAATGTTTGTGTGTAATGTAGTACTTTTGTACAGCCAGAGATAATTGTTACTTTTGTTGTGTTAACTGTCATGATGTTTGGCTGGTACATGTACCTGTACTTCTTGTGTGTGTTTCACTTTTAGAACTCAATGAAGTTTACTAAATTAAAAAAAACTCAATTTCCCAGCCCCCATGCTCAACTTAAACAAATACTTCCCTTATCTGGATGATCCTGCTCCGCATCCCTCAGCATGCTTGGTGGCATCTGTAAGGGGGGAGCAGACTACACTACACCAGTCTTTTTAAAAAAATAAAAAAAATACAGCTTCCATATTGGAGGTCTGCAGCCATGTGTCCTGCTGGGTCTATCATTCAAGCTGGTTTGTACAGCTCAGTACACCCTTCAACCCTCCCACTGCTGACTTCCTTCCTCCACCCGACCTGCACAGCTCTTCAGTTACACAACCCTAGTTTTTTGATCAAACAACTGAAACCCCATCCCCTAAAACTCAATTAAAACAAACACCTCACTTATCTGGTTCATCCTGCTTTACATCCCTCGACACACTCGGTGGTGTGCCAAGGGTTTATGATATAGACCTTCACGTTCCTGAAAGGAAAAAATCAAGCCAAACTGCTAGGAACTGTCCAACAGGGATAGCAAATCTGGAGCATGGGTAGATGAGTACAAGTTGGTGGGGAAAATTCAGGAGGGACGTGAGAAAGTTTTATTTTACAGAAAGAGCGGTTGAGTCAGTGAACAGTCTTTTATTTTATTGCTGAAAGGTTTTCTGTTTGGTCCCAAAGGTGCTGTAGTGTCCTTCTCACATTGAAGGGGCTAACTGCTTTCCTCCCACAGCTATTCCAGGGGATTAGGAGTGTAACTAGGGGGTGGAGCTGACAAAGTCTTGGTAATTTCCAATAGAAATAAGGGTTAAAGGTCAAGTTAGTTGGTGTTTTTGAGGTGGAAGACTAGGTTTGCTGGCAAAGGCACCTAGCTTTACCTGAGCTCTTTTCTTCTAGGTTTGCTTGTAAGGACAGAGCAAGGAACAACATTATCAAAGCAAAAAAAAAGGTTAAGGCTTCTTTTTGATAGGCAGATTTACTGTGTGTTGTTATTTTCTTTTGTGCTCACAAGATTTTGATACTGTTTTTTGCTTACATTTTACTGCCGTAATCTTCTTTGATTCAAACTGCTGTTGCAAGTTATATCTTCTGCTGCATTATTACAGGGTGTGCCTACAGGACTGTTACTGTTTTGTGCTTAAAGATTACTGCTGTAATCTTCTCTGATTCAAATTGTTTTTTTGCACATATATCTTCTGTTACTGCTTTATTTTCCTCTGTAGCAAAGTGTTTTTTTCTGGGTATATCTTGTGTGAAAGTGTTACAGGTGGTGCTTAGAGGGTTTACAGTTTTATCTATCATTAGGCTAAGCTTTCAGGTCTACTGCATTTGTTGTTGGTTGATTGTTTCTGCTCTTACATCCCTGTTTTTTTATTTTTATTCATGGTTCTTTTCCGGCAGGGTAAGGGCCCACCGGCCACCCCCATCCCCAACCACCCTATGCTACAGTCCTGTTCTAGAGTAGCACAGTCATGACATTTCATGTAGCAAAGCAGGAAGGAGAGGATCAGAGGGGGTATCCACACAGTGATCTCACTTACAGGGGCACAAGTCATTTAACTTGTTATAACAAGTTATACAAAAAAAAAAATCAAACTTTTGCTTTCACTTTCCTCCTAATTATTCAGATCAGGTTACAAACTCGGCAACTCAAGTGGAATGGATATTATTAACTGCAGGCACTGTGGGCCACTACACGCTGGACTATTGGAGATCTAAGGCTCAGCTCCAGGCAGGATGGCAGAAATTGTACACCTCAAATCATATTCAGGAGGAAATATATTAGAAGAACCGCCTGCCATTTCCCCAACATCCAAATGGAGCACCTCGACCACAGAGGGTAGTTGGTCCGGGAGGTGGGCAGATGGTTAGGAGGGGAAAATCAGGTGCCACATCACTCAATGCTCTCCAACATATCACCTCCACAAACCATATAGAAACTACAAACAGGTGTTTGCTTCTGCCTCCAAAATGCAGGAGAAAACACTGATGTCCTGGTACACATAGGGACTAATGATCTCTCCAGCCAGTCAGCTGTGGAGACCAAGGAACACCTGACCAGGCTGCGAGATAGACTGTCATCCATTTCATCTGGCATCTCATTCTCTGAGATCCTCCCAGTCTGGGAGAGGGGAGCAGATGGACGGAAGGTCAGAGAAGGGGAGATCGGGGAGCTAAACATGTGGCTCAAGGGCTGGTGCCAGAAAAAAAGGACACAAATTTGTAGGCAACTGGCAACAGTTTTAGGAGCTAAAGTTCTTTAAATTTAATGGACTGCATCTAACTAAGGAGGGAGTCAGTGCATTGGGGCAGAAGTTTGACATCTTTGCAGAATATTTAAACTAGCAAATGGGGAGAGGGGTGCAGCACCTGATACATCGAATGGGAAGAACACCCCCTCCCTCAGCTAGTGAGCAAACAGGAGTTCAGCATGTTTATAGTTCATTTGCATCACCAGATAAGGAAAAAGGTTCTGCTCCCCATAAGACGCACAGGGGAAATGCTGGATCTCGCCCAACTACTAATGCACCGAAATCTGGTCAATGGAAAACTATGTACACAAATGCCCGCAGTCTGGGAAACAATATCCCACATCTGAAGGCAACAATGACAGAGGCTAAACTGGACATAGTAGCCATTAGCGAGACATGGTTCACCAGTAATCACACTTGGGAGACTTCAGTACCTGGCTATGTACTGTTCAGAAGAGACCAAGGTGCAAAAAGGGGGGGGGGAGAGTAGCCCTTTATCTCAATGAAAATATCAAAACTACAGAAATTCAGAACACACATAAGGAGCCAGAAAAAACATGGGTCACCCTGTAAACAGGAAATGGGACAGCCATATGAACTAGGTTTGTCTACAGGCCTCCAGACCAGGTACAGGACACATATTACTGTTAGAAGATATACAAAATATGACAGCTAAAGGGGGGGGGGGTTCTGAGAATGGGAGACTTCAACAGATACAGATTGGTCAATACCAGCAGAAACAGCCACCAGAACTAGACAAATAGTGGATTCCCTACTGGGGAAGGGCCTCAAACAACTGGTACAACAACCCACAAGAGACAGGACTATCCTAGATCTAGTAATGACTAATGGGGAAAGGATCACAGAACTCCAGGCAGAAGGTCTCCTGGGGGCCAGTGACCATCACAAGGTATGGTTCAGTTTGGCCACTAGAACTATATCATCTCATTCCAAGGTAAATATATGGGACTTCAGGGGAGCTGACCACCAGAGTGGTGGACCAAGGGGGGTGCAGTTGATGTCACCTACCTTGACTTCAGTAAAGCTTTTGATACTGTTCCACATAGAAGATTGATTAATAAGCTGGGTAGGCTTCGGGTGGGTCAGAAGTTGGTCAACTGGGTGGCAAAGTGGTTGGTGGGCAGAAAACAGAGAGTGGTGGTAAACAGTATACAGTTAGAAGAAATGCAAGTCACAAGTGGGGTACCTCAAGGATTAGTCCTGGGGCCAGTCCTCTTCAATATTTTCATCAGTGACATTGCAGATGGACTGGAGGGCAAGGTTTGTTTGTTTGCAGATGACTCCACGATCTGCAACAGAATAGATGATCCAGATGGAGTGGACAGAATGAGAAGAGATCTGCATAAACTGGCAAAATGGTCAAAAGAGTGACAACTGGGGTTTAATGCAAAGAAGTGCAAGATCATGCACATAGGAAAGAGAAACCCTGAAGCCACCTATAGGCAGGGAGGGGAGTTGCTAGCAATCACAAGGGAAGAAAGAGACTTCGGCATCATCATCACAGATGACCTGAAATCATCCAAGCAGACCACCAAAGCAGTAGGTAAGGCTAGGGGCATGTTGGGGTGTATTAACAGCGGTATCACAAGTCAGAAAAGGGAAGTAATAATCCCTCTTTACAGGACACTGGTTAAGCCCCATCTAGAGTACTGCGAACAGTACTGGAGACCGCACCTTCACAAGGACATTAACAAAATGGAGGCAGTCCAGAGAAAGGCAACCAAAATGATGCAGGTACTGCATCAGAAAACATATGAGAACAGATTAATGGAGCTCAGTATGTATAGCCTAGAGCAAAGGATGGAGTGAGGTGATATGATTGAAACATTTAAACACCTTAAGGGCATTAACAAGGTGAAAGAAACTAACATGTTTCAATATAAGAAAAACAGCAGGACAAGAGGACACAGCATGAGATTAGAGGGAGGCCGATTAAGGGGTAATGTAAGGAAGTTCTTTTTCACAGAAAGGGTGGTGGATGCATGGTACGCCCTACCTCAGGAAGTGGTGGATATGAATACAGTTCAGGGCTTCAAACAGGCATGGGATAGACATAAGGGAACAATACAGATGAGTGTGAATAGATAGGCAATTGACAGAGTAAAGGCCTATGGCACATTCATAAGATATTAAAAAAAAAAATGGGCAGACTGGATGTGCCTTGCAGTCCTTATCTGTCATTAACATCTATGTTTCTATTCAGCCGAGGCATGTATGCCAAAACCATTAATGGTTCAAAGCACAGCTGGAACAGAGTTAAGGACTTAGGAGTTACTTATGAGGGCAGCAGTAAGACCGGAAAATTGGGAGCAGACAGTGTGGACAACAAACCCATCTAGTGAACAGGTCTCAGTGTAAGACAGAGTGTTACTGACAGATGGGATGGATCAATGGTTTCTGCTGTCACTGTCTATGTTTCTAACCTGGGGCAAAGTCACTGAATGCCACATGTCCTGTATTAGTGGAGCACCTTGGTTCAAGAGCAAAGGAAATTCCTCTTGGAATGGCTCCCCTTTACCCAGCCTGCCAAGGGGCACCCATTTTGTAAGGAGAGCAGGACAGCCTCATAGAGCAGAGTGCATGTCCTTCAGACTGCCTCTCTAACCCCACTGTAGCTGTCTGGAATCTCATCAGAAAGGAGAACCTGCAGTCCCCTGAACTGAATACAATCCTATTAACCATCAACATGCTGCAGTGAGAAACTTGCTTTTAAAAAAATGGGTCTGGAAGAATGGCAGAGGGGGAGGTGGGCAGGAAATAACTGGAGTACGAAGAGGGCTGGACACAGAGTAGTCCTGATCACCTGCCAGGTACTTTTTTTTTCAAAGTTTCTTTTGACTGAAGTGTCATAATACCCAAAAACCACAACATCCATTACCTGGAAAATACACTGCTGATTACTCTCCTTCAGCTATGGATGGAGTGATCTATTGACCTTCAGGACAAGGGGAATACATATATGGAGCTGGGGCAGAACTAGAAAGAAGGGTGGAAGAGGTAGAGGTGGTGGTAAGTCTAAACCTACCAGATACTGATTAGGTCATTCCAGCAACCAGCAGCTCCTGAAGACAGGCCCTGCTGGGTATGCACATCTGGTTAAGGAACCTATTAGGGAGGCTGCCATTCTTGATGTGGTGCTCACCAACTTGAAAGTGGTAGGAGAATTAAGGGTACAGGATCAACTACGGTCCAGTGATCATAACTCTTTATGGTTCAACCTAGTACTTGGGACAAATAAACCCTCATCCAAGGCTGAAGTCCTAGATATCAGAAGAGCAGACTTCAACCGTTTGAGAGAGCTTGTCCAGGACAAGTTAACCAGAACGGACTGCATCAGGGATGTGGAGAAAAGATTGAAGGGGGCCATCAAGGGGGCTATTCTCATGGTAAAGCCTTATATGAGAACAGTACTCAAAAGAAACAGATACAAGAGACCAAAATTGTTCCAAACACACTTTAGGACAAGAAAATCCCAAATGAAGGCCAGCACTCCTCGAATAAATTTCTTTAAACGTTTAATCCACAATTGTGAAATATTGTGGATTAAAAGTTTAAAGAAATTTCTTCGAGGAGTGCTGGCCTTCATTTGGGATTTTCTAATCCTAAAATTTCCATTGGCTTCCATGATTCTTCTCGTGTTGTCCAATCCTGTGGTGGTACACGGCCATTCCTCTCTCTTCTTGTGTGAAAACCTTACATCTTTTGGCCCCCTCCCCCCCAAAAAAACCTCCTGTAGACCTCCACTAACTGAAGTTTCCAACTATGGGGTCACCAACCCAACCACTCATTAACTCAGCCCCCAGCACTTCATGGTGGGCTACGGAGCTGCTACTGAACTTGTCTGCCACAACACTGGTGTTTCGTGGGTGCTACTGGACTGGCAATTGCCCCTACTGCACTCCCGTACCCCACCATTGCTTCCTAGTGTTGACTGGGCTGGCTCTGCTGCCGAGAGCTGAATTGACGGTGCTTCCTGCCAAATCTGCTGTTGCTCTCTGCCTGACTGTGCATTTGGCACAACAGTGGCGTGGTGGATTGGCCTATTAGCCAACAGCTTAATCTGGTTCAAGGTCAGCTGCCATTCATCTGTATCCCCCCTCCCCCCGGGTCGTGCCTGAAAATAGGCAGGATTTGTCTAGTGCACTTACCCGGTCAACAAAAGCTAAAATAAAAATAAAGTTAGTAGCTACGATGAAAAACCCTGGAAAACTGTAAGTCCTCCCACCTAGTACAGCATAGATAAATTGTCTCCTCTACCAGGATTTGTGAGTAATTGGTGACCACATTCTGGGACACAACTGGCTTTGCCTTTTTGTGCATAGTGCATAATAGTGTACAGCCAGATCACCAGTGAGGCAGGAGGAATCAAGGATAGGGGACTGGGTGCTGACCAGCCGGTCAGACTGAATTGGATTCTTAAGGAGATGGGCTTAGGTTGTTGCTTCCTGCCAGCTTAGTGCCACCAGTCTCTGGAGTAGAATTTGGATTCGGTGTTCAATGGCACAGGAGAAAATATGGGGGGAGGGTTCCTCAGTGTGCAGGGGTGTGGTGGTGTCTTGAGTAAGTTAACTGCCATCAGTCCAATCACTGCTGCCAAGTGGCCATGACCAGTAAAATCACCTTTGGCCCGACTAATGTTGGACAGCAGTGGACTCCATTTATACCATACATGCTTAGTACAGACACTGCTTATTGTAGACAAAATCTGCAATTCCCAAACCACTGCCATAGACTTCCCACTATAAATTCTCCATTTTGTAAAGGTTTATAGCAGCTGGCTATAGCAGACAACTAAGGCAACTAACGAAGGGCTAATCCTGCTAACTGGCCATCCAGCTTAGGCACTCATGAGGTACTTATGGACCACCAGCAATCCCAGAACCACTTCCAGGTAGGCAGTAGCATTCTGCTTGAGCTTCGTGCTACTGTCCGGTCTCAGAAGCACTGAAGGCAAACCTTGTTTTTGTTATAACAGGTGTTTGCACCCCCAAAGGACTTACTTTCTTTAACTTAGAAGCTGGTCTGCTTTAGATAGATCCACCAACTTCCTGATCAACCTTTTGTGGGGCACAGAGTCAAAGGGCTTGCAGAAATCACGATAGAGGGTGTCTGCCACTTGGTCCCTGTCTACTGTCTTAGTGACACAGTCAAAGAAATCAATCAGATTGGTTTGACACTCATCTCCCCAACCCCCCACCATGAACCCATGCTGCCTCGCGTTCTGGAGACCATGCTCCTCTAGGTATTCCACCAACCTTTCCTTTAGTATGGTCTCCATGAGCTTGCCCATGATTGAGGTCAAACTGACTGATCTGTAGTCCCCTGGGTCATCCTTGGAGCTGCTTTTGTGGAGTGGCACCACATGTGCTGTTTTACAGTCCTGCAGTACCATGTCTGACTCTCGTGAACTATTAAATGGGTCTGCCAGTGGCCCTGCCAGTTCCTCAGTCAGTTCTCTTAGTACCCTTAGATGTACTCTGTCCGGGCCTGGTGATTTGTCCACCTTCAATCCCAGCAGCCCCTCCCTAACTCTATTCTCCATTATCACTATATCTGTGTTCCCTTCCCCACATTGCTCCTCTTCTCCCTCCTGAAGGCACTGGTACGTCCTTCTCCCTGGTGAAGACACAACAGAAGTATTCATTTAGTATCTCTGCTTCCCCCCCATTATCCTCCACCCACTCTACCCCTTTCTTAAGCCTAACAATCCCTTCTTTCGTGCCCCTTTTCTCAGTTATATAGTGAAAGAAAGCCTGCTGCTCCTTTTTAATTCCTTCAGCTATCTGCAGCTCCTTCTGTGCCTTTGCTTGCCAGACCTCCTTACTTGGCTCACTAGCCAACCTTAGGTACTTTTTCCTATCCACCTCTCTCTTGGTCTTCCTGAATTCTCTACAGGCCACTCTCTTTTCCCTTACTGTCTGGGCAACCCCAGAACTGAGCCAGCCGGGTGCTTTGGCCCTTGTGTTCTTCCCCCTGAGCCTAACACACTCCTCTGTGGCTACCAGTATTCCTTCCCTAATAATAATAATAATTTGTATTTAATATAGTGCCTTTCAAAATGTCAAGGCACTTCACAAATACAAACAAGTTCAGTTAAGCAATAAATAAGAATAAAATCATAGAAAATCAGGAAATGTTTTTTCCCCCCATAGAGGAGTCATCACTGGCTGCTTAAAACTCCCCACAGTCCTTCAGTCCTGTAGCTGACATGGTAGAGAATTCCAGAGGGATGCGGCAGCAAATATAAAAGCCTGAACCCCAGATAACTTCAAACTAACCCTCAGAATCTCCAGCAACCCCTCATCAGCTGAGCGGAGCTGTCGCACAGGGGTGTAAGGGGTCAGACGTTCTTTCAAGTAGTCAGGACCCAGTCTGTGTAGGGCTTTGTAGGTTAACAAACCTACCTTAAAGGTGATCCTCCACTGAACCGGCAGCCAGTGCAGATTGCGCAGCACTGGGGTAATGTGAGATCTCCTTGATACCCAGGTCAATAAACGTGCAGCAGCATTCTGCACTAGCTGCAAGTAGCAGATATCAACCCCAGGAAGCCCTAGGTACAGAGAGTTACAGTAGTCAAGGCGCGAGGTCACAAAGGCGTGGACCGGAACAGGCAAGTTGCTGGACGGAACAAGGTGCTTGATCCTGCCAATGTTCCTGAGATGGTAAAAGGTTAACTTGACAACTGCAGATACCCGATGATGAAGGGTCAGCTCATCTTCAAGTATCACTCCCAGGTCATGCACCCGTTCAGAGGTAAGGATCTGTTCGCCCCCCAGAAATAAACCAGAGGACAAGTCAGTCCTCAATCCCTCTGTCCTGTGACCTGGGTCCACCACCAAGACCTCAGTCTTTCCTGCGTTCAACTTTAACCGGCTGGAACTCATCCAATCTTGGATTTCAACATGGCAGCTGTTAAGTACCGAGACAGCACACACCTGGTTGGGGGCAAAAGACAGGTTGAACTGGGTATCATCAGCATAGCAGTGAAACCTCATCCCATACCATCTTACAATGTCTCCGAGGGGCAGCATATACACTGCAAACAACATGGGGGACAGCACCGAGCCCTGGGGCACCCCACAAGGCAGAGAGAAAGACTCAGAAGAAAACATTCCAGAGAGAACTCTCTGAGTTCGACCGGTGAGGAAAGATGAAAACCATCTGAGCACTGTACCAGTCAGCCCACAGATGGACCTCAGATGCTTGAGCAGAACCCCATGGTCGACAGTGTCAAAAGCTGAGGAGAGATCAAGGAGTACCAAGATAGAATGGTTTCTCCGATCTCTTGCCATCAGGAGATCATCGAGCACCTGAACCAGAGCAGTCTCACTACTATGCCTCTTAGGAAACCCCGATTGGAGAGGTTCGTATAAATTATGGATGGTTAAATGGTTCTCCAGTTGAATTGCCACCACTTTCTCGAAAACCTTTCCCACAAAAGGAAGGTTCGAGATAGGTCTGTAGTTCGCCAGAGACTCCGGGTCCAAAGAAGCTTTCTTCAGAAGAGGTGTCACCATCGCCTCCTTTAGGAAGCTTGGAAACTCACCCAATTCCAGGGAACACCAGACAATCTGAGTTAAGACCGGACCGATAACATCACTACAACCCAAAATTAAGGAAGTAGGGCCCGGGTCTCAACTACAGCACATGGGGCACATCCTCTGGACAACCCTCATAATGTCAATGAACTCTGGCAGGTCAAAGATACTCCAGGAAACACCGGGCATAGTGGCTGAGCGCCGACCAACCATATCTCCCACAGAACGGAATGGACAGATCTCCTGCCTGATGTCGGCCGTCTTATTCGTAAAGAATCGAGCGATCTCATCATACTCCATTTGTGAAAAAACTTGACGGAGCTGCAGATAGGTTGGGTTGCACAACCAGTCCACAGTTCGGAAGAGTTGAGCCAGTCAGTTCCCAGCAACAGCGATTTCTTTGGACAGGAATTCTGCCTTCTTATGGGAGATCGCTGATTGATAGAGCTGATAATGCTCTAACAAAATAAGATGGTCGGTATCCAAGGTGGATTTACTCCAGCGACGTTCTAACCTGCGTCCCATCTTCCATATCTCCCTCAGAGACCCATCAAACCATGGGGTCCGAGGGTGGAGCAGAAGGGTGCGAACACAGACTGGAGCAATCCAATCAACAGCTGAAGAAGTAGCCTTATTATAGGCCACAACTAACTGCTCTGGACCGGTGCTGGTCTCACTGAACACTGAGAGGTCAATCACCGCCACCGGGTCTTCAGTGACCACATCCCGCAAAAGGCGGTAACTGACCATCTCCACAGCGGCAGACCTACTCAGGGGGGCAGAAAAATTGAACCTCACGGTGTAGTGATCAGATCAACCAACAGGTTCCACTCCCAAATCAGCCTCAATCCCCAGGAGGAAGACCAAATCAAGAGAGTGACCACCGTTATGGGTAGCTGAGGAAACAACCTGTGTGAAGCCCAGTGATATCATCAACTGGAAGAAGTGTTGTCCAAAAAGCGAGGATTCGTCGTCAACCCAGGCACTGAAGTCACCCAGAACCATCAATCTGGGCAACTCCAATGCCATGTCAGCGGCGAAGTCTGCTACTTCCTACAGGAACAGCTTTTCATCCCCTGGTGGGCGGGAAATGAGAGATATCCTGCACCCCACACCAGTAACCACAGTGCACTCAGATGATTCAGCTTCAACTAGTACACCAGTGAGGCCCAATTCAGTCTTGAAACAGACCGCTACCTCCCCCCCCCCGCCCCTGCGATCCAACCTCGGGTGATGTATCACCGAGTACCCGGGAGGAAAAGTTGCCTCCAAAATTGGGGCAGCATTACCATCTAACCAAGTCTAGGTGATGCAAGTCACATACGCTGTTCCTACAAAGTCTGCAATCAATGCAGTTTTGTTCTTAATGGATCTGGCATTGCATAACAATGCCAGGGTCGGACGATGCTCGTGAGCTGTCTTGGCTACTTGCCCACCCAAAAAGGAGGTGCCCTTGGGTATGGGGACTAGACATGGATCACCACGTTCCAGGCTCCATTTCACCCCAGGGTGTCTTCTGGTCTTAATCACCCTATGAGAGAGACCCGCTCATTCGAGCTCCAATGCCCATGCCTCCAACCCTCCCCCACTAAATCAGCAATCCCCAGCGCCTACAACGCTGGTAGATAAAAGCAGGCAGCCGGGGGGGGGGGGGTAGAGAACATGCAGAGGGCACGGAGAGAGGAGGCCAAATAGCACTCTCACTGCCAGATCTTTCAAAGGCACAAGGATTCTCTAAATGAAGGAATGTTAATGATGAAAAAAAGAACAAACTGAGCCAAAGTTTAGTGCATATCCAACAGCAAAAACCCCAGAAACACTCTCACTGATTCAAAGGGGTTTTGAGTCAACAGGACAGTCTGTCCACTGAAGGAAGCACTGAGGTGTCTTCGGGGCTAGTAATATTCCCCTTGCTAAAACCCAAAAGGTTATCCCCAGCCAACCACCAGGATACAGCGGATTGCTACAAGACCCCAATGGAGCCCAACCAAATGGGCTCCCAGGGGTTCCCTAGGGGAAAGAACCGCCACCCACTGACTCCCCAATGAGAGATGCCTCACCCCTGCACTACTATAGTCTGAGAAGCCGGGATTTCACTGAACAGGGCAATAAAAGCACCTTAATGATGATTAACACAGGAGTAGTGAGTAGCAAGCAAGCATACGAACGACTCTGGCGGGTTTCCAGTTTAAATCACGCTGCCTACAGGTCTCTTATGGTTTAAAATGCTGTTTATTTTAAACAAAAAATAAGAGTCTCCCAAACTCTCCAGATAACACTATAGCCAGGCTTTCTTTCTTTAACATAGGAGCTGGTGTGCTTTAGATTAAAAGATCTTTGTTTTAAAATTCTCACTGCTTGCATAAACTTTTTTCTATTATTGTTAAGAAGCCTAGACTCTTACACAGGAGTAGTGCAGAAGCACAGAAGGCAAATCTTTACTTTTTGTATCCCATTACAAGAGTCTCCCAAACTGTCATGCTAACAGCTAACACTAAAGCAGGGCATAGCGGTGAGATTGAGGAATCGGTCTCTCAAGCTGGGACAATGGCAGGTCTATCAAGCCTTGAACAAGTAAGTTAATAACATTCAGTCTAAAGCTGCCAATTGCACACTTTGGAGCCTATGCATGAATGTGCAGAGTGCCTATGCGACATGTATCCATGGCATGTAGCCACTCCCCACACAATGCACCCCCCCATGTGGGATGCACAAAACAGGCACACAGCACCTATACACCCAATCCCCTGGCCACATGGACAGCAATGCGGTGTGTGTGCCAGCACCACATGCCATGCACCAAGGTGAGTAATGCTGGATACCGGGGGCGGGGCATAAAAGGGTGCCTGTTACACCAAGGGGAACCCTGCCGTAAGTGTTCTACATGCCTTGCCCCGTGCACACAGCCCACCGGCACCTGTCTGGAACCCCCCCATCCCACAAACAAAGCCATGCCCCTGCCCATGGAGGCAACTGACACCCACTCCCCAACACACAGAGGTGACCCACTCCCTGAGGAAGTATACTGCGTACCCTCCCAACTCACAGTGGTGCCTCAACCCCAGAAAAGTATATGGCATCCCCCCACCACACATAGAAGCCCCATCCAAGTGTTGGTGATGTTACCCACCCCTTCCCCACACACAAAGTGCATCCCCATTCCCGGCTTATATGGCAGGGCCACCCAACCCCCCCAAGCCCGATCACAGCCCCCAGCCCCCGCAGTGATGGTCAGTGCCCCCCTCCCCCGGTGGCACCGACAACAGTCCCCCCAGACCTCAGACCTTCCGGTCAGTGGGTGCTGTGGCACCAGACAGCCACGGCACAGCCTTTCTCACATCACCTCATGTGATGGCCAACATACTGTTGCTGGGGGTGCGCTGCACTAACAGAAGCGTACTGGATGGGTGGGTGTTGTCAGTGCCATGGGGGGCAGCCAATGGCCACCAATGGTGTGGAAGAGATGCCAGGCCAGGGTCAGGGGGTCGTGCATGGCACCTCTGTGTGTTGGGTGGGTTGACTTGCACTTCACTGGGAACAGGCTGCCACATGTTGGGAGGTGGGTGTCTGGATTGTGCACACGGGGCACGGGCCACCCATTGCCGGGGGTTAGGGGTTTGGTATGCACTGACGGGGTATGACCATACGTGTGTTGGGTGGTAGGGGTCCATCAACTTCACACGGGGTGAATGGGCTGCCACTTGTCAGAGGATGCTTGGGCAGAATGGGGATACGGCACTACTCAGCTAAGGAGTCGGACTGCCCACACAGGAATGGAGCGGGTGTGTGGGGGGTAATGTTAGGCATGGGACAGGAGGACATCGGGGTACTGGGTGGGCACTGCTGGCTACAGGGGCAAAGCCGCATGAATCTGGGTGCCTGTGGGGCTATTCACACACCTGAATCCATGCCATGCCATGCATGGGATCCATCCAGGGACCCAGTACGGGTATCCGACTGGATGCCCGCCTGGGTCCTCTACACCACCCCTGGCCACCCTGTGGAGTTCTGCATGCTGGGGGCGGGGGCATACAGCACATCATGTGCCTGTCTAGGGCCACAGAGCTACACAGGTTGGATATGTGCCACTAGCGCATAATTCCTGCCCTTTTCGTGCACAGGCCCAACAGCTGCTAAATACACACTGAAAGAAGATACCCACTGATAGGTACTTCAAATAAATACTTATACTTATGGCCAGCAGAAATGTTATATTGTAGTATGCTTGCAATGGGGAAAAAAACTGTTTAAAAATGCACATTTTGGTTATACTGGACAGCTGCTTATAATGTACAAAAGGGGGTCACACAGACTAGTCCATTATAAGCAACTTTCACTGTAGTAGTAGTAGTAGTAGGACATCTCGAACAAGATACTGATTCCCACTGTCCTGACTGGGCCCAGAAGACCTGCAGCAGCAACAAAACAACTCAAGGTAAAGGGGGAGCAAAAGGAGGCACACTCACACTGCTTACATTAGAGTTGGATGTGTAATTGGATTCTGAGTTCACATCTGACCAGTTTTTGGAATTCAGATTTTTGGCATTCAATGCCGAAAATCCAAATACTGAAAAAAAGACTGAAATCCAATGTATCCGATCCCATCAGATGGATTTTGGGCAACCCTTCAAGTGACCAAGGGCCATCATTGGTATCTCCTTAAAACAATCAAACCCATGCAACAAAGTCTACAGTGAGGCAAACAGTGTACTGGAGTGTATAGCAAGCGGTATTGACAGCAGAAGGAAGGTGGTATTACTACTTCTCCATAGATCACTGGTGAGGCCCCACCTGCAGTGCTGTGCCCAAATCTGGAGTCCTCGCCTAAGGAAAGATAAGGACAGGCTGGAGACAGTGCAGTGTAGGGTGACCAAGATGATTCAGGGCCAGCTGGGTAGATCTTATGAGGGTCAGCTCAAGGCACTGAACATGCACTAGCTGGAGGACAGACAAGAAAGTGGAGATATGATAGAGACTTTCAGGTTCCTCAAAAGAATTTCTTTATTATTTAGTTTTGTTGACCAGAAAGGAGGACTAGACAATTCTGCCTATGTTCAGACTTGTCCCAGGGAGGGGATACGATGGATGCCAACTGACACTGAACCAGATTAGGCTGTTGGTGGTACTTTTAGTGAATAGGGGAAATTTGGCCAGGACACTGGGGAAACTCCCCTACTCAACTGTAGGGGACAAGCTGGCAGAAGCAGTGTGAGTCCCGATCTGAACTTGGAAGGAGAAGGACATGGAGGAGGTTGGAGAGATGGTCGCTCTCCCACAAAGTGAAATCGGAGAGATTGAGACCTTTTTTATGATGCAGAGGTGCATCTTGAAATGGATGAAAACCGAGCTGAAAGTGAATGATCAGATGGTGGAAATAGATGGAAGGGCTCTAAATTCAGCAACAGAATACCAGCATCAATCTGTGGAGGTGCTGACAGCTTTATTAAAAAATACTGATGAGGAGTATGTCAAGAAAAAAGAGGAACTGTGCAAGGCAACAGAGACAGTAAAACAAAAGAAAGAAAATGTTGGTAGTCATGGCGAGTAAATGGCAACTGGTGGGAGTTGTCAGGAGACATCCCAGAATATACAGCCTGTAACTGTCCCTGATGACCAGTCAGTCGCAAATGCCCAGAGTAAACCTGTAATCTTTCAGTCCGATGTAACGACCCAGGAAGGTGTAACTGTATTTTCTTTCTTGGCTCAAGCAAAAGATGAAGAGAAAAAGAAAGCACTTGCAGGGAATACAGCATGGGCAGATTCGGAATTTGAGCTAAATGAGCCGTGGAACGTGGAGAGTTTGCTAAAAGTGGTGGGATGGGTGCGGTCGCCCACTACAAAGCAATGGACTTCAGGCTTTGCTCCAATCTGAATACCTAAGGTGCATTTAGCTGGAGAACAAACTCGAGACAGGACTTTCATGGCACCGGAGGAACAAACAAATGAACAGCAAGATGAATAAGGTACTCTACTTGATTAATCGCTACCCCTCATATTTTGAATTGACACAGAATCCTCGGTTAAATATGGCGAACGGAACTAATGACATTACAGTGAACACAGTGATAAATAGAGTGGAAGGCCATAGGGATGGTTCTACTGAGCTCGAAGATACAGTGGACACAGAAAACCCACAGGATGACAACATGGAAGCCAGCGTGGGGGGTAGGATGAGCAACATTCTTGGACTTATACATCCTTTTTTCAGAAAAGAATCTTTCCTGCTTAAAGACATAACACAGCAAGATTACTGTATAAAGGGGGGATTAGAAAGATTTCCAGACAGAGTTTATGTAGGTTGAACCTTACTTAAAGAAAGTTTAAAGTTTAATGCTGCAGATCCATATGCTCTAATACATGTATTGGAGAGAATTCTTTTGATATAAGCTTTAAATTACAAAATGGTCTCGAAAAGTTTTGTACAAGATACAACAAAGTGAAAAATATGCCACTATGGGTTCCTTTTGAAGTGATTCCCTTAACTAAACCAGCACAAAAGACAGTCGCAATACTTTTTAGGAATGAGGAAGTGAGTGTAACTGACTTAGTGTTGTGGCTCAGGCAATGCTGCTCAGTGATGGAGCACCCTGAGGCGATTTTTGATACAGAGAATATCTGGACAGGAGGTTGGAGGGTAAGAGTCACATTAAATACAATAGATGGGGAACTGCAACATTTACCAGATTCCTTTTTTGGGGTGGATATATGGGAGTGCTCTTTTATTCAAGGCAACCTAAAAGTTTCTATAAATGTGGGGCAGTGGGACACATAAGTAATGCATGTGACAAGGTGAGATGTTCTTTATGTGGCAGTTTGGGACATATGAATTGGCAGTGTCAAAATGAGTTAACATGTAATTTGTGTGGGAAGAAGGGGCGTTCATATAGAAACTGTGAGCAAGCTGCACACCACAAATCAGGGTCAGGGACGTTGAGGGGCAGAGATTGTCAGTGGTTGTGGAGCAGAGGAAGAATGTGAAGCATCAGTTAGATAGGCCTTTGGAGCCTGAGCAGCAGGGTGAAGAACAGGGGAGGGTAGAGGCACCCCAGTTACTAATAGTTTATTCAGTTCCTTTTCAGGCAATCACCAGAGAGGAGGGGAAGGGGGGAGGTTCAAATGCAGGTGGGGGAAGACATAGGTCCACAAAGTCCAGAAATCAAGCAAGAACACACTGTTTTACAAGTGATTGTGAGGGAGGATATGCCCCAATCCCAGCACCTAGTGTAGAAATAGAAAGAAGGGTTACTAGGAGAAGGACCTGGAAACAACCTGCCCCTAAACTGCATAAAAGTTCCAAAACTAAAACCTCAAATAGGTTTCAACCTTTGTTTAAGAAAATGGAATTAAAGGGGAATGAATTTGAGAATTCCTTAGGAGACATGAGCCATACTGAGGCCTGTTCAGACTCAGACCTAAGTGAGTTGGGGGAAGAACAGAAAAAGGACGAACAAAAGACAAAAAGGAGTAAAAATAAGAAAATAATGGAAGGTATAGATAAAAAAAGAGTAATAAACCACCATGAGGGCACAAGGAACAATGCATCAATTAAAATTGCTTACTATTAACACCAATAGCTTAAAGAATAAGAAGAAAAGGGGTGTTTTTTTTCTCGTCTCATGTCCACTAAAGCAGACATTATCCTGGTACAGGACACTAGATTACACATGACAAGGGAGATAGCACAAGCTAAAAAAGAGTGGTATGTTGGAATGTCCTTCTGGTCGATAGGACTAGGGGCTTGTACAGGGGTTGGGGTTTTATTTTCGGTGCCTGTAAACGTTGTAAAGGTTCTGGATTTGATGCCTAGGAGAGTATTACTCCTGGATATTAAGTCTGATAAAACATATTACACGCTCACAAATATATATGCACCACAGTCTAAATCAGAAAGAGTAGATACATTTAGTCTAATAAGACCGTTATTGTTTTCGTCAAAGAATGTGGTATGTGGGGGGGGGGGGGGACTTCAATCTTCAATTGCAAGCTGGTACGACAGGATAGGGGAAATAATACAATTACCTCTAAGCTCTTTAATGACATATTGTTTTTGAATAACACAATACAAATGGCAAACCTTACAGATGCATATATAACTCCTACAGCACGAAGAGACCCGACTTTCAAAGGGGGCACCATGCAACTCAGATTGACTTTTTAAGCAAAGGGATGTTGATACAAGTAGCAAGAACAGAGTCTGTAGCATAAACAGACCACAAAGAACGTTATATTACTATTGGAACATTAGATAAATATAATGGGTCAGGGATTTGGAAATTTAATAGGTCTTTGTTACTAACAGAATCTATTAAACACCAAATATTATATTTAATATGGGGAAGAAAACTCTACTCTCTATATACAACACTCCATTGCAATGGTGGGAAAGTCTTAAATTAGATCTAAGAACATTATTGATAAAATTAAGTAAACATAATAATGACATGAGGAAAATTAGATACCAAAGCTGTAGAAAGCAACTGCAGCATCTAATGAGTTTAGCCCAGACAACAAAGCACTGTTTTGACACACAGATAAGAGAAGTACAGATAGAAATGAGAGAATTCCATGAAACACAAATGGAAGCATTAAACATGCAATAGCAATTTGGTATACAAGGGGAATTAGACAAAGTTTGCCCTTTCTTGAGTTGCAGGGATAGAATACAACAAAAGAGAATGAATGAAGTATGTGATGGGAAGCAAATAGTTAAAAGAATAAGATATTTTGCAAGTGGTGTCAAATTATATGGAAATACAATGCAGAGATCAGATCAATGATAAAGAAGCTTTCCTATCATTGTTATAATTAATCAATATTCCAGTATGTCCACAAGAGGAGCTGAAGTCAATAGATAGGGATATAACACCAGAAGAAATTATAGGAGCAGTGGGTTCCCTTGTTAAGGGGAAGGTACCAGGAGAAGATGGAATTCCTGTTGAAATTTAAAAATTAATAAGCCCTATAATTGCGGTTGAGATGGCTAAGGTGTTCAATCAGTTACTAAAAACAGAAAGGATTCTATTGGAAATGACTATGGGAATTACTACTTTTTTGTATAAAAAAGGTGAAAGGAAGTGTTGGGACAACTGGAGACCTATTTGCTTATTAAATGTTGATGTTAAAATATTGATGAAAATATTGAATAGTAGGTTGTTGAAAGTGGCCCAGTATGTTATCTCAGATGAACAATTTTGTGAAGTCCCAGGCAGGAGAATAACAGATGCACTAATATTACCCAGAGAATTATTAGAGTCAGGAACTTCAGGGGAAATGGAGGTGTTCACTGTGATGCTGGATCAGAAAAAGGCATTTGACTCAGTAGATCATAGTTTTTTGTGGTTTACACTAAAATATTATGGTATTCCAGAAACATTTATAAATTGGATGAAAATGGTATATAGGACAGCAGTCATTAAACCATTAGTCAATGGACACTTGGGACCCATGATTCAGATTAAGAAAGGGGTAAGACAGGGCTGCCCACTGAGCCCATTATTATATGTATTCAGCATGGACCCTCTTTTAAGGATTTTAAATGACAGACTTTTTTTTTTTAACCAGTGGTAGTTTCAGGACAGAGATTATCATTAACGGCAGTGGCCTATGCTGATGATTTATGCTTTATACTTAAAAACAAAAGGGCAGTAGAAAAAGCAGTAGAATTTTGTGATCTATATGGGAAAACATCAGGGGTTAGTTTAAACAAAAATAAAAGTAAGGGTAAGCAGATTGGTGTACAAGAGGAGGACGGTACAGATGTAGCAGGGATTAAGATGGCAGAGGGACCGAAACAGATTCTAGGTATTGAATATGATAGGAGGCAGCGACATATAGTCAACTGGGATAAAAAAAAAAAATAGCAAGGGAAAGTAATGGTTGAAAATTGGAATAAGGGTACAGAAGGAAGCTGAAGAGGGTTTATTTAGTTAAAACTTATTTATTGACAGTATTTTTATTTATTAGTGCAGTGTTCCCACCTCCTAACGAAAGAGAAATTACCATATTAAGTATTTTCTTTCAGGCAATATGGGGGAGTAGACTGAACCCATTAAAAAGAAATATTTTATACTTGAGGGTGGAAAAGGGAGGTTTGACTATGGTGAGCCCCATATTGTTTTTGTTTATTATTTTTTTATTTTTAAACATAAAACCCATGTGTCATCAGGTAGGAATTGGCTAGATGGGAATGCTAAAACAGAAGTTATCAGCATGATTCTCAGGATAGGAAACAGGTACACACAAAATCTTTAAGACAGTATCCTTTGCTTCATAGTATTATAGAGAATTTTTTTTGTAAAATTATATAGATGGAGAATTACATCTTATGATATTAATAATAAGCGCAAAAAACAAGTTTACAAACAAGTTTTAGAATCCAATTTTACAGAAATGGATACTTTTCCACAGTGTCCAAGGGAACATAGACAAGCGCTATTACAATTAAATGCTTGTAGTAGGATGCCAATGAAATTTAAAGATATTGGATGGCTTTGTTGTCACGAGAAATTAAATATTAAAGCAAATCAAAAGCACAAAACGATAGAGGAAAGAATGTGTATGAGGCCTACGTGTGTGGTACAACTCGAAACTATGAATCATTTATTTTTTTCTTGCACATACATTAAAGACTTTTGGGGGAATATTGCTTTATTACAGGGTATGAATGCAATAAAACAAATGAAATATGAAAACTTAATTTATAGGGTGTATGATAGACAATGAAGTAAATGGAACAAAAATGTATTGAATGTTATTTTCTCCATAGTGAAGTGGTACATATGGCATGTGAGGTGCTTGTTTACTTTGCAGCAAAAAAAATCATGCATGAGGAATTGATAAATAATATTATTAAAAAGGTACGAAGTATATACAAGGAAAAAACTGTACAAAGCAAAATGTATATTAGGAAAGTTTAGAGGAATCTTTTGTGAGTGACAAATTCAGATGTACCTGTCACTTAAATGTTTACAGAATAATGAAATAGATGTTATTTGAATGCTTTTATTATGGAGTGTTTACAAGATATTAATAAAACAAAATTCCCCCACTCTTGCAGTAGGTGGAACCCTTGTCAGCCACACCTTGATGTCAGACAGTGCTGATGGAAGCTGCAGAGGGGAGGTTACAGGGGAACCTCTACTTGGTGTTTTGGCCCTTGAAATCACTGCATCTCAAACTACTATGGAAGGAAATGCCACAGATTTGAATGACTTCATGGAATTTCTATTTAATGAACAAGATGTCCTTTTGGCTCCTACTCCTTCAACAGCACCCAATATGGACATCCACATGGAGGACCTTTCTTTGGTTAATATGGACCAAACTCCTTCTACTAGCATGGCTGTTTTAACGCCAGAACAGAAGAAGACTTTACTAACAAACGCCATGCAAAACAAGAAAGCACTTCTAATAAAATTGCTCAAAGAATCAACTGATGTATCTAAAAGGCCTGCATCACGTATCGAACCCAGAAGCATGCCTACTGACATGGAACCCACTGCGCAGCACCTCCCTGTACAGGCTGTAATTTATTTCCAGACATCAGAGGAAGTACCTTCATCCACAGCTTCTGCTTCAGCTACTCCAATGAAACACTCCCAAGATGCCCACAAGCAGGTACCCATTTCTGTATTCCGTCAGGGAAGAATGGCTCAAGATAAATCCATGGCAGTTTTTGAGCCTTGGAATCCTGCCTTGGCGCTAAAAGCAGCATGTGGGTTTCCAACACAAGAAGGAGTTAGGTGGACTTCACCGGGACCCGTTCCTGCATCAGAGATTATTGCAGGAGCAAAACAAAGCAATTGAGGCAAAGAATCAGTGATTACTTCCCCAGTGATGGTTGGCCCAACTCATGATAGAGCACCTGCCACCGAGTGGAGGGGCTACAACACGGAAGAGGGGCAAGCTGGGGATGATCTGGTGCAATTAAATAAAGACACCCAGTTAAATCTGACCATCTCCACAATACGGGATGATAAAATAAATCTCCCCAACACTTCAAACATTCCAGACTCACTTCTGGAATCGGACACACCCCAATCCGAAACAGAGTCTCATGAGATCATGGCCCGATCAGTGCCACCACCAGAGGCCACCCACTGTACTGTTTCTTAGGATTTGTTAACTAACATTAACTCCAATGAGCAAAATAATGTTGCTCAGATGTTGAATTCATTTTGGATGGCAGATCTCTTTAAGTAAGTGGAGGAACCAGCGCAGAGGTACAACACAGTTAGACGCAAATATACTGGCACAGCAGAACTTTTTCTTGATGGGAAATTTGTGATGCATCAACTTTGAAAGAAACAATGGGGATAAGTGCACAGGAATTGCTTGCATTTATACATAGAAGGGGGAAAATACATCCGATGTTAGCTTTAGGACTGCCCAAACTATTGAGAAATGTTGGCAAAAGTTTGATGTCGTTAAAAACACTAATGCAAGGTAGAATTTTTTTCCAGCACCTCTAACTTAACCCGCCATAAAAGCAGTCACCCACCTTTTTAGAAACAAAGGGCTGAATAGCTGAATATTAAGGATGTTCAGTACTGGCTTGGACAGAAGTGTGAGATTATGCAGACACCAGTGCCTATACTGGATGATGACGTAATGTGGGTGGGGGTGGCAGATTCAAGTAAAGCTTTTGCACACAGATACATAGATTCAACACTTTCCCAGAAGTTTCTACCTAGGTTGGGACAGAGGTATATGCTTTTAGCTGGGGCAGCCAAAAATGTGCCATAAATGTGGAGGTAGAACTCACCTGAGTTCATCTTACGACTTACCCAGATGCAACTTATGTCTAGAGTATGGGCACGTTAGTCAAGGATGCCCAAATCCATTTAGGTGTAATTTATGTAAAGCCCCTGGGCATTCTTACCAAAAGTGTCCCTAAGCAGCACAGAGCAGACTAGACAGAGTTATACAGGATCAAGAAGGTCTGATCATGGTACAACAAGTCAAGTAGTAAAACTTAGTAGTAGTAAAACTTTTATTTTATTTATTTTATTATTTTTTTTTTTTTTATACAGGATACGTGTCATTTGGGTTGATAACCCAGTTTACAAGACAGACCTGTTTGTTAAGTTACCAATAAACATGTACGCATGGACACACTATCATTACACTCTTGGTACACATAGACTTTCTAATATCTAAGATTACGACACTCATCACTATACATTATCCACATAAACTAAAACTGTTTATACGAAACTGTAATAATCCTCTTGCACATGTTAATTATAAAATTTTGGGGAATTATAATAATAGTCTATAAGCATTGTGTAGGTTCTATCTTATCCCAAAATAGATAGATCAACTAGTAGTCCAACAGCGTGTGAAAATATAACTATTCTTGAAGTTATGATACCACCTATAAACATCAGAATCCCTAGTCACAGAAATTTAATACAACCACTCTATCTGCATAAGCATCTAAACTGACCTATGTCATTTATCTCCCGAATAAACAGGTCATATGATAGTGACATAAGAGCTGAATATGTAAAATATTCCAATATTTAGATGCTTGATAGCTTAGTGTTCGTTCTCAATGTCTATTTCGGAATTTTGGGAATACAGATTTTTTCCACATGAACTGTTCTTTTGAATTTATCAATTAACTTTTGTTTATTAAATAATATAGCATTTAAGTAATGGTTTGGATAAAAAAACACGCTACTCATATAGTATTCTCTGCCATGACCTAATTGCCACTGTAATTGAGACAGTAATACACAATGATGGATTCTAAAATTACATTGTAGGACATACCTTGCCAGTTTGTAATGTACCCTGTCTAGTCTAGTTAACATTTGTTTATTTGTTGTATGGTACACAAGTTCCCCATATGTTATTATGGGCATAATTAATTGCTCTACCACTGTTTTTCTAACACTCTTCCCCAGACACTTTATTGTTGTACATAACACACCTATTCTTCTATTTACCTTGTCTTATCAATGTGTTCCCATGAACATTAAAAGACATTTGAGTATCAAAAACAAAACCCAGATGACTATACTGGTCCACCTGCTGTAATGTTGCTTTGTCATCTATTTTAAGTTGAAGTTTTCCTTTTTGTTTTGATGCAAAATGTAATAGCTTTGTTATACATGCCAGACAAATGCCAAGATCAACCACTTAGGAACAGATGTCCTCTACTAGTCAAACAAATACTACACAGCAAAGGGCTCAGACTGTCAGTGCTCCTATTATAAGTGACAATAGTCCTGTTCCCCCTCCCCCACAGTGATCAGGATAGGGTGAAAACAGTCACACAAAATGCCTCTAGGAAAAAGTTCCCTGTGGCTATGCCACCCCCTACAGCACCTACAGAACAGCCTATGGATATTGTCCAGACAGGGAGGAAAATGGGGGCCAAAGAAAAAAGTGGACCCTAAACAATCAAATACTCCTATCCTTAATAGGAACCAATATAATATCTTGGCCAAAAGGAAACAGTGGGGTGACACTGACAATGAAGAAGGGAATTCAGACATCTCCTCAATAGCCTCAGGAACAATGGAGTATAGTACAGACCCACCAGGGGATACCTCTAAAGCAAAAAAGCTAAACGGAAAGTTAAAGCAGCAGTACTACGAAATCAGGAAATGACCTATCAAAATTCTGTTTTTTAGCAGTAAGCATGCGGCCAAAGTTCCAGTTTCCATACCTGTAAATATTTTTTTCCAATCATCTTTAGTTTTTTAGATATTTGCAATTTATTTGAAGTGTTGTAGTGCTACAACAAAAATGGCGGCTGATTAATTTCAGCTGCGCTTTTTCTTCAGGTCGCATCACATCTTTTGACAACAGCAGAGGGACCCTCTGCTGACCATTCCCAATGTCCCAGCAAGTCACTCACATGTGCAGTTGGCAGCAGAGGGGGTTCCAGTGCAACATGCTGAGTGTCAGACATGTTAACAAAAGCAGAGAATAACTGAGCAAATTACTCGGCGACAGTACAATGCTGGCGAGAAAGAGTACCAGGTATATGATTAGCAGAGCACAGGGAATAAACTGCTAAAAAAGCACAATTTTTTTTCGTAGTACTGCTACTTTAAAGTTAAAAATAAATCTGATGGCTTATCTTTCACCTCCCCATTTGTGAATACACTTTTTTTTATGCCCTCCGACTATTAACGTCAGTAGTATTAAATCATTTAAAAAATGTGGTACCACTCTACATATTCTTAAAGAACTGTTGAATTATGTCTTTTTTTTTTTTTTTTTTTTTAACAGGACATATGCATTAACCCTTGCAGGGCCACAGACTGATATATCAGTCAATTCCTGTATTCTCTAATTCTACTGGCAGCCTAAGGGTTAAAACCATGTATGAACTGACACAGGTAAAACGTTTATGGTCTGAGGGCCCTTCATTTTGGTCACAGGGGGAGGACCTCTGTGATGGGGTGGCAATACTGTTAAAAGGCCCAAACTTTCAACATAAAAAAAACTTATTGACATTATCCAAGGTAAGGAGTTGATGGTAGACTTATCTTATTATACTACAGAGTTAGATTAATTAATCTTTATGCCTCCCAAAGTATTGCTACATGTATGGAACTTTTTTAAATTTAACCCAGCCCTATCTATACACTAAAAAATTCATCATATTGGGGGGGGTCAATTGTGGACTTTCTCCTTCTGACAGAAGATGCAAAACCCATAAGATTTTCAGTGATATGGCTTGTCTAAATAAAATAATTCAAAAGACTAATTTGCAAGATGGATTTCAAGCAGCAAAAAAACAATGAGTTAAAATCATCCACAAAGGGATGTTCTCATCTAGGATTGATCATTTATTCTTTTCTCAGCAAATAAACATCAAAACAGCTAGCACAATATATTCTGAGATATCTGATCACATGGCTGTCTCATGTGAGTGCAGTTTAACCTCACAAGGTAATACTCAACCTAGAACATGTTGGACCCAAAGGTGGTGGAAAAATGGGTTAAATTACCACAAGTATCTATTTTAGAAGCCTATGACACAGTACTAGAGTGATGAGCCAAGTCCAAACAGGATTCTAAATCCCTATTTAGTAAGAATGGAAACTGTTTACACCATTAGGACTAAGCTGCTAGGCGCTACGACCACATGGAAAACTTCTAGCTAGCAGTCATTAGCAAGGGTCTGCCAATGGTATAATGGTATAGGGTAAGGGTCGGTCCCCCAGCCCATCCTGCTGGAGACCCCGGCATGCACACAGAGTAGAGAACTGAGGAGGTTCCTCATAACAGAGGAAAGCAGATTAACTGATATGGAGAAGCAGCAAACTGGAGGAAGGTGGGAGGGTAATCAGTGCCTGCTGCAAGAGCTCCTCTCGAAGATCTACTGTTACGTTAAGTTCTTGCGTAACTGTACTATCTGACATCAATAGGGCTCTTGCAGCAGGCAACACTGGTAGGACTAAGTCCCAAGCAGTGAAGGAACTGATCCAGTCAGCTGGGAGGAGGAAAGTATTAGCCAGAGGGCACTCTAAGACAGTAAGCCTTCTTCCAAGTTGGGTAACAGGGTGTGTTTTGAAACAACTGAGAAGCTGCATGGGATATACTATATTGGACTAGATATCTGCAACAAATCTCTCTCTTGCATACATATGAGGGAAGTTTTCTTTACTTTACAGTCTTACATTGGTATTGCTTTGTGTTTAATTATTTTAGTTTTTAATTCAGGAAAGGGGTTTTCAAAACTGCTTATCTTGTGAGCATCTTCAGAAGGGTTGAAATAACTGCATATCTGATTTTCCTTTGTGGCTAACTGGACTGTCTGCATCAATATATTTTGCAATATTTGCTGGTGGTGGCTGTGTACTTTAAAATAGCAAAGGCTGCAGTTTGTAATTGGATGCCAGACATAGCCTGAGGTGGGGGAAATTGTCTTCACAAGTCAGGGAGACCTGCATCACAGCCAATTGTTCTGGCATGAACATTCCAGCATTGATCAATTACTAAAAACTACTGGTGTGATCCTGTTTCAGACAGAAGTCCATCTTCTTCCAAGTTGGGTAACAGGGTGTGCTTTGAAACAAGTGAGAAGCTGCATGGGATATACTATACTGGACTAGATATCTGCAACAAATCTCTCTCTTGCTTACATCTGAGGGAAGTTTTCCAGAGTTTAAAGCACAGCTGACTTATTTTGGGGCTCACTGCTTTCAGAGCACAAACCACCAGGCTGGTTTGGGGCTGGGGAGGTTTACCCGTGTCTGACTTGGATGTCTGGATTTTTCTCTGTTTGATTAGCAGGGTATTTTCTCTGTCAAATTGTTATGTAGGGCATCTTGCTGACAGGAAGACACTCATCACAGTGGTAGGTCAGAGCTTTTAGCTGATTGTTTTGTGAGGGCACAGTTTAGGCCCAACCCTGCCCACCCTCACCCCACCCACCCCTGGAAATAGTTATTTTATACCTGGGGTTCTGACATCATTTCAAGAGTGCAAGTGCAGATCACTGTCATATCCTCTCTAGCACACTGCACTGACAATATAAGATACACATTGTATAATATATATATATATATATATATTTCTACATAACAAACCAATCTCACACACACACACACACACACACACACACACACAAACACATACACACACACAAAAAAGTAGATAAACGTGGGGAGTAATGCAATGTAATGGCTGTGGGGCAGCAGTCTTCCAGGAGTCATTCTGGAGGCTGAGAGATGCTGCCCTATTTGCAGACAACTCTCTGCCCTGAGGGAGGAAGTTGCCCGTCTTCAGGCCACACTGGACAGTAGGAAGGGAACCTCCCCCATCCAGGGAGCACCACAGCCACCATCACTACCTCAGAGGTTGCAAAGAAAGCACAGCACTTGGACCACAGTGGGCTCAGGGAGGGTGAGAATGGTGGAACAGAGGCACACCCAGTCAGTTGTTCCACTCCACAATCCATACACCATTCTGGGGGAGCATAGCTCCCCTATGGATGCACGCACAGAGGAGACTAAGGAGGCTGAGGACAACCGTCACAAGGGAGGCCCACAGGAAGGAGGCAGAGGACATCACAGGGAAAGGAAGCAGCACCTGGTGGGGGACTCAATTATTAGGGGGGTTGAACTGGGGGGAGCAGGGAAAACTGAAGTAAGGTGCCTGCCTGCTGTCATGGCTTGGAGGGACAGGAAGCGCATCCTCAGGATCATGAGAACAGCTGCATGGGAGTCTGAGCTGGACATCATTGTCCACCTAGAGACAAATGACTTGGCTCATCATGATATTAGAGCAGTGCAGGAGGACTTTGTAGAGTTGGGGGTGGGCCTAAGACAAGTAGCACACACAGGATCCTTCTCAGAGGTGCTGCCTGTCAATGGCATGGGTGAGGTGAGGGTACTTTGCACCATGCAAATAATGAATGGTTGAAAATTGTTGAAAAAATAGTGTGACACACAGGGGTTTGGCTTCATTGGGGACTGGGGTTCCACCTGGGGTTCCACCTGGAGGGACACCAGCCTATACTGGCAGGATGGTCTGCATCTGCCCAGGAAGGGAACAAGTCTTTTGAGCAATCAGTTTAAATGCTTCACTGGCAAGCTTTTAAACTAGTCAAGGGGGGAGGCACTGATAAGCAGCAGGAAAATCCCAGCCTCTCCCTACAAAACAGGGTACTAAATGAGAAAAAGACTGAGGTAGAAAGGTCAGTGGGGGATGCTGCAACAGAAGATAAAGCCATCAAAAAATGGAGAGCAATGAGTACCAATGCCCATAGTCTGGGTAACAAGCTTCCTGAATTAGTGGCCTTGACGGAGGAGGAACATCTGGATATCATGGCAGTCACAGAAACATGGTACACACAAAACCATGACTGGGATGTAAACATCCCAGGATATACTATCTACTGGAGGGACAGGGAGGGTAAAAGAGGATGAGAAGTAGCTCTTTACATAATGGAAAAAAATCAAAGCAACAGAACAAAAGGGTAAACAGGTAGGAGAAGAAGCACTGTGGGTAAATTTGGAGACAGGCAATGGCACCACAATTCGCACAGGGGTTGTATACAGACCCCCTTCTCAGGGGGATGAAATGGACGTGGAAATGATAGAAAGTATACTTAGAATGGCAGAAAAAGGGGAGATATTGCTGATGTGTGATCTGAATATGCCAGATGTTAACTGGAGTGCAGTTGCAGCAGCCACTTCAAAGAGTGGGGTTATTCTAGATGCCCTACAGGGGGTATGCCTTAGACAACTAGTATTAGAGCCCACTAGAGAGGGAGCAATCTTAGACCTGGTTCTCTCAAATGGAGATGGAGAGAGGATCACAGATGTAAAAGTGGGTAGCCATCTGGGAACTAGGAACCATTGAACAGTATGGTTCACAATAAACACAGCGATAGAGTCAAGCCATACAAAGGCAAAAGTACTGGACTTAAGGAGGGCTGACTTTGCCAAAATGGGCGAGTGCCTAAAGAATGCACTAGCAAATGGGAAAGAAGGAAGGGTGGAAGAACAATGGGGAATAATAAAAACTGCCATCACAGAGGTAACAAGCCTATGTGTGAAGCAAATAAACAAAACAAAACGATGTAAAAAACCATTATGGTTCTCAAAGGAAGTGGCAGTGAAGGTTCAAGAGAAAAAGAAAGCATTCAGGAAGTACAAGGAATCACAGAAGGAGCAGGACAGAGAACTGTATCAGTTAAAGGTGGGAAGGCAGTCAGAACAGCAAAGACCCAAACCGAGGAAAAGATAGCCAATTCAGTTAAGAAGGGGGATAAAGCCTTTTATAGGTACATCAGGGAGCGAAGGAAGACCAAGGGAGGAATAAAAGGCACAGATACTAAACAAATATTTTTGCTCAGTATTTACAAATGAAGAGGGGGAGGTACCTAAAACAAACAGTAGAAACACTCTGGATACAGAAGTTGATACCAGCCCATTTACAGAAGAAAGGGTTATGAAAGAACTCTTAAAACTGAAGGTGGACAAAGCAATGGGACCTGATGGAATTCATCCCAGAATTCTAAAAGAACTAAGGGTAGAACTAGTGACACCACTGACAATCCCCTTTAACAAATCATGGGAGGATGGGGTGGTACCCGAGGACTGGAGGAGGGCAGATGTGATTCCCCTTCACAAAAGTGGGAGCAAGGCAGAAGCAGGAAACTACAGACCTGTTAGTTTAATCTCAGTGATAGGGAAAATGATGGAATCATTTCTGAAGGAAAGAACTGTCAAGTATCTAGAGGCCAGAGGGGCACAGGACCCAAGGCGGCATGGATTCACAGTGGGAAGGTAATGCCAGACGAATCTGATAGATTTCTTAGACTGGGTGACCAAAGTAGTAGATCAGGGAAGGACTGTGGACATGGCCTACCTAGACTTTAGCAAGGCATTTGACACAGTCCCACACAAAAGATTAATATACAAGTTAGCCAGCCTGGGAGTGGGTCCCAAGATGACAGCCTGAGTAAAGAATTGGCTGGAGAATAGGACACAGAGAGTAATAGTAAATGGAGTCCACTCTGAAGAAAGTGGGGTTACTAGTGGGGTACCGCAGGGTTCAGTATTAGGACCGGTCCTCTTCAATGTCTTTATAAGCGACATTGCAGAGGGACTGGAAGGAAAAGTATGTCTCTTTGCAGATGACACAAAGATCTGCAACAGAGTTGATGCACAAGGTGGGGTGGAAAGGATGAGAAGGAATTTGGAAAGGTTAGAGGAATGGTCAAATGTATGGCAGCTTAGATTCAATGCGAAGAAGTGCAAGGTAATGCACTTGGGAAACAAAAACCCAGGGGAAGAGTACACAATGGGGGGGTGAGATACTAACAGCAACAAAAATGGAAAGGGACCTAAGGGTAGTCATATCAGATAACCTAAAGGTGGGCAAGCAATGTGAGAGGGCAGCAAGGAGGGCTGGGGGGATACTGGGATGCATAGGGAGAGGCATCACCAGTAGAAAACAGGAAGTTGTTATCCCTCTGTACAGACAGCTGGTGAGACCCCATCTGGGAGTACTGCATGCAGTTCTGGAGACCCAGTCTCTGCAAATACATAGACAGGATGGAAGCTGTCCAGAGCAAGGCAACTAAAATGGTGCAGGGTCTGCAATGGAAGACATATGAAGACAGACTTAAGGCACTTAATATGTATAACCTCGAGGAAAGGAGGGAGAGGGGGGACATGATAGAAACTTTCAATTACCTCAAGGGAATCAACAAAGTCCAAGAGGGTAGCATCTTTCAAAAAAAGAGGTGTGCAAGAACAAGGGGGCACAATTTGAAGATAGAGAGGGGGCGGCTCAGAGGTAATTTAAGGAAGTATTTTTTCACAGAGAGGGTTGTGGATGCGTGGAACGGCCTTCCAGAGGAGGTTGTGGGGTCAAAAACAGTGGTGGAATTCAAGCATGCATGGGACAGTCATAAGGTAATTCTAGGGGGTGGGGCTAGGAAGAAGTAGGTTGCTAGTTAACTAGGATCTGCAGCTTATCCAGTAGGTAGGGAAATGGGCAGACTGGGTGGGCCAAGCGATCCTTATCTGCAGTCAAATTCTATGTTTCTATTTCTATGTTTGGATGTATACTGGATCTCCTTGAAAATGAGTTCACGCAATGGAGCTTTTATCCAATTCATGGCTTTCTGAATAAAATATATTACTACTACTACTAACACTACTATTTATTAAACAGGCAACCTGGAAAGGTTGCAAACATTTTTTCAGCATTTAAAATTAAGGGACCAGCTGCAGAAACAATTTTTTTTAGCTCATGAGAAAAAAATAAATCTGGATAACAAAATTAAACAAACTAAAGAAGAAATGTTCAGGTATTAATATACAATGTTATTGGGCTTGATACTCCTGCTCCTGATCTTCAGGTTGATGAGGAAGCCCCGAACCACTCTGCAACTCCTGGGCTGCAGGATTCCTCCCAGAGGCAGGATACCCACACCACACCTAGGCAATTATCTGACTTTTTCCAGGCTACTGGTGAACCTGCTCCATGAAAAAATGTGGTCCACATCATTTATAAGGATGATTTGGAACTCCAACCCAACAGGGTATACCTTGCAAGAACCCTACTGAAAGATTCTCTAAAGTTATTCACTTCTCAGATTTATGCCCTGATACACTCTGGTGAAGTGAACTATGATGTCAGTTTCAAGAAAATTTCCAGTTTGCATCATGATTTCTTTTATGATCTCCAGGCATGCATCTGCTTTGTCCTGTGGTAATGATTTAAGGAAACTCTAGAATCTCAGATGCTGCATGCTTTCATACAGAAGTGTGTGTACTCTCATACTCCAGTTATAATGGTAACCATTCAGAACACCACTGATTGATCCTTGGGTCAATCAAGATATTATGACTTCTGACTCTATCAAGCTATCATGAAGTCCTGCATCAGCAAATTTTTTGCCAAGGACATCTAGAAATGACATGCAGGTATGGAATTCATTAAGCCACACTATTAAATGTCTTGTATAGTCACTGTCTTTCCAGCGGATTTGTTGTGCTTTAGCATATATTGTTTGATCAAAGACCAGGACTACATGCTCAAGTTCAAGCTGATCAGCTGTATCAATACTTCACTTCAGAATAATGTTGACAGTAGACTTCTCTGTTGGTGATGCCTTAGTAACTGTAAGGTAATGGATAGCTGACTTCTTGAGAGTACAAATATGTTGAAGAGCAGTATGAAAACCTGTCCAGCCAGGAAGTGTACATGAGTCAGCATTGAGAGCCTTCATAAAAATATATGCCAATTCAGTCCTAAGCACTGGTGCCAGGTTTGATCTGACTTGTCAGACAGCTGCAATGTTTTTTTATTGATCTATTTTAGACATTTTATTGTTTATTTGTGTTTTAATCCCTGCACAGCACTTTGATATTTGTTAAATTATGCTTTATAAGTAAATTTTATTATTATTATTATTTTTGGAAGCTGTACAATAGGCTTAAGGATTCTCTGTTATAGCTTCCCTTTTTGGTCATTCCCCTCACTTGCCCTACATTCTGTATTACGTACGCATCTCCCCACCAGACTGCTGCTTCTGTAAATCTTAACCACCCACTGGAAGCCAGCTGGACATCCAATTGACCCCATCCCAGCCTTGGATGAGTGCACTTATCCCCACTTCATCCTCCTGCTTTAACCCTATCTCTTGCCCTTGGCTCACTACTAATTTCCCTGTACACCACCCCGCTATCCCCAACCCCCACCTCACCTTCCCCACCCCATTATCCACCAGCCTTGATCAAAACCCCATGGTCTAGAGCTGGCCCACCGGCACAGAGGTAATGCTATCGCCGTGATGCTGGCGACCTGGATTCGGGAACGAGCAGGCAGGGAGGTGAATAAATAGTAAGTGCAAAGCAAAACAAAAAAAAAAAACATGGTCCCTGCACTTAACCTATTATCTAGTTGTTCACTGAGGCCTCTAATGTGATTGACAATGCCTCCAGCTGCTGTATCTGTACCTGCTGCAGGAATTTGTAACGTGGATTATGTTGCAGTTGTGATAACGTATGTGACGTGAATCTCAAAATATGTTGCCCTCCTGTGAACTGAAACCTGAAATATGTTGATCTTCCTATGTAATTTGGAATGCGTACATTTCTGTTGCTAATGTGTAAAATTGTCTATTTGTAAGTATGCTGCTGCAACTAAGTTTTTGTGTAAACTGTTTGATGAGGATCCTTCATAAATGAGCTCTTAGCTCAAAGGTGGTAATTCTGATCTCCCAATAAATAAATAAATACTATAACTGTTGCTTTTCGGAGCAAACGTGTTCATATTCAGGACATCTTGTATTAGCTTCATCAACAATGTGAGGTTTTGGACAAACCAGATCCGATCATTGATTCTGAACAAATCTGGATGGGGGGGGGTTGAAGATTAGGGTCAAACTCTTGCAATCAGATTGGGGGTAATGCATCTGCCCAGTAATTTTTTCTTGGGTAGGGATAAAGGCATGTTGTTTTATGTCACTCAGCTGAAGTCATGCTTTAAAATGCATCTAAAAACACCATCTGAGCAATGCCTGTGACAGTGCTCGCTGTACCCACTGTCTTGATTATGGGCACTTGACTAAAGATTGCAAGAATGCTTTTAAGTGTAACTTCAGTGAAAATGGGGACACCCTTTTTTCAAAAGATCCTATGCCTCACACAATAGAGGAGTTTTTTTCCTTTTAATTATTATTTTTATGATCCCCCTCCCCCGAAGGGAGCACAACTCTGCCCACATGCCGTCCCCCCCCCCATGCTCAGGCTTACCCCACTGGATGGGCTCTCCCCCCCACAGGCCTTCGTATCTTGCCCTGGCTTAGTCCCCAAGACGAGGCCACAGGGACAGCAGTGGAGCAGGGCATCATGCACGGGGTACGGAATTTTTTTCTGCTACTTGTAGCAGAACCCAGGGTGTGGGGATGAGCAATGATGTCCCATGTCCGCCCTGCACTCCTCAGGTGATGGTGCCGGCACAATGGAACTCCCACCTTCCGCCTGAGGTCCATTGCATGCCGGACACACTGCTTCCCTTCTCCCAGGAAAGGACAGCAGTCTCTAGGACACTCAATCCTTCTCCCCCCCCCCCGCTGACTCTCTGATGTACCGAGTCCATTCCCAAACGTAGATCGTTGGCATCGCAGATGGATGCCCTGCCTCTATGCCAGCAGGCCAGCTTAGAGGAGTGGGTTTGTCTCAGGAAGAACTTGTCACGCTAGCCCAGCAACAAGGATCTGCTAGAGCTTCAGACAGGCACATGGCATCACTTACACCCATAACTCCTGTGCCCACTGCCCCACCAGAACCCCCCCCCCCAGTATCAGGTACACAGGTTTCTACATTGGAGATGCCCTCTGTACAGCATGCTAAGCCCACAGCAGGTTTCATTCCACCTGAGGTAGAACTCCTTTCTGAATATTACTTACCTGTCGTCTCTGAGCTGGTACATTCTCTCACTGTATGTACCCCCAGACGACTTTGAAAAAGTGTCTTTAAATGGAAAGAAAAAGAGACCAAGAACAGAAACAGTGACTGCCCCTAAGGCCCCAAAAGCCCCCAATGGAAAACAGGGGAATGTGTCTCTGAAAAATAAATATGTGGTGTTACAGAGTATAAAGGAGTGGGGGACATGAAGGAAAATGAGGGGGCCTCAGAGGCTTCTTCTGTTCCTTCTTCTATTTACGACTTCTCTTCAGATACTGAAGACCACTGTCTCATCATTGCTGATCCCCAGACATGGGGGGTTACCAGGTCTACTGTTAAAACTCTTAAGGATTAAGCTGGCCCAGTGGCATGGAGGGCTGAGGCATCCATGCCTTACTGCCTACCTCACCTGCAACTCGTGTTCACGGTGCAAGCAGGCCGCCAGGGATCGGCCAGGGAGAGAGACAATCGAGCATCCAGAGGACTGCTCTCCTCTCATGGGGAGGGATGAGAGTAGAGTCCGATGCTTGACTGGCCCCTGGCGGTGGCTAGGGTCTGGAGCAATGGACTCACAATGTAGATGACGGATGCAGAGCAGATGCCTGACATGCCACACACAGAAGCATGTGCAGCTCAGCCATTGGTGTCATTGCATGGCTTGTTTCCATGCTTAGGGCTGGGAAGTAAAAACAGGAACAATCTCAACTGGCAAGATGATGCAGACCCCCCACAGGTGCTGCACCCGGCCAACCAGCACTACATGGAAGCAGAGGGCGATGGGGCTGGGGGGGGGGCAGTGCAAGTGAACAGGTCAGGAAGGAGAGAAAGCAACTAACAAAAAAAAAAAAACTCTTAAGAATTAGTTCCACCTCTTTTTTCCTAGCTTTCCCATGGGATCCCTTGCTGCCATTACGATTAATGTTAACAGCATTAAAAGTCATAAGAAATGCCTTGCCACCTTGTAACTTTCATTGAATGTCGGTCTCATGTCTGTTTATTACAGGATACTAGACTGAAAATCAGTTTTGAACCAGCCCAGGCTACTCATTTATGGACTAAAGATCCCGCTCTCTGGTCTGTTGGACCAGACAGATGTGATGGAGTTGGGATTCCCTTGAAGAGAACAGATCTTCATGTCTCTAAACTCATCGACGTCCAACCTGGGTGACCTATGATTTTGGATGTAACATACTGTAGAAACACAGAAACATAGGACCTGTCGGCAGATAAGGATGATATGGCCCACCTAGTCTGTCCATTTCCCTACTCCCCACTGCAGCAGATGGATATCTCATAAAAAGGAGAGACTCGGAATCATTGCTATATATGCACCCCAGATCAAAGCAGCAAGTGTGGATCTTTCCCAAGTGATACAACCATACCTCCATACATCAAGATTGGTGTTATGGGGAGATTTTAATTGTGGATTGGAAAAAGCAGATAGGGGCCTAAACACTCATAAAAGTTTTGTAATTCTAATTGTCTTTCTGACATCATCCTTGGTGCCTCCTTATTGAAAGACTAAGCCTGTAGTTCAATGGCCAAGCAGCCACCCACTCCCCCTTCCCGAGCTATGTACGCAGTTCCTCCCAGCCTCTTTCTGAGGCACTTTTTCCTTTGTATCCAGAGGCTCTGTTGGTCTGTCTTCCCTTCTGGGGCTTTGCCCACCTCCATGTGCTTGCTTGGACTCTGCTTGGTGTGTGCTGAGCTTCTGTTTTTCTGTTCTCCTGCTTTTGGTTTGTATTGATGGCCTCTGTCTGCTCTTTACTTTCACGTGTGCTGCTTTTCTTCCTGCTCCTGTCCTTGTGTCTGCCTTGTTTGTTCTTTTAAGCTTTCCAGTTTCCTAGCACCCAGTGTATACATTTCTAATTTTGCTTTAGATTATACACTGTGTTTCCTTGCCTCAAGCTGTCCTGTGCCTGTGCCCCCAAGCTCCATTTCTCACCTGATATTGTGGGACTCTGCCACTGCATGGTTCTCTGTATGCTTTAGCTCAACCTGCTTTTCTATCAAACAATCCTCAGTTGCTGCATTTATTACTGTATGTTTCAGCTCACACTGCAGTCTGCTACCTTGCTTCACTTAATTGATTATACCTGGTTCATTGCTCACCTGCCTAGCTAATAACTACTCCGTTTACTGCCCATTTATTCACCGGATTTCAGCAAACCCTCACTACTACTGCACTTGTTATCCATGGTTCAGCTCAGCTGCACTCTCTCTCTGTTTCTGCTGTCTCAGTGTTTATCCACCTCAATTCATTCCACCTGTTCAGGTTCACTCTGCAAAGCTAGTCTGTGGCATTTAAGCCTGCTTTCATGCAGTTATACCAAGCTATCATTATTGTTGTTTTTAGTGCATTGCCTTTCCCTATAATTCTATCAGTTCCTCTGTTTATGTTTATTCAGCTTAGCTACTCTTGAAAGCTATAGCTAATTGCTGATGGATGCTGCTCACCTACTTTTGTACACTGCTTCTTTATACTCTGGAGGTCAGCCCAGCTACAGCTGTTACTGTAAACTAGTTTTAAATCTGCATGTATGTCACGGTGCTTTACTGCTGCTTCCTTGTTTTCCTACGGCAGGGAACTGGGCAGTCGTAGTGAAGTGTCATGGCTCTGTGTGACCAAAATACCTCATGTTCAGCTATTGCCTCTGCCGTTAAAATCCTCCGAGTATTTGCCACCATTATTTGGCACTCATTGATAGACTGATTGGCTAACCTCACTCCACTAAAGGCCCAGGTTACCTTGAGCTGAGGCTTGCTTTAAAACATGTATGACCTACGTGATGATCTCTAACACTCAGCACTTCCACTGTTACACATACTTACCATGCTACTCACTGCTGCCTGTACCGTACCTACTGTGCTTCCTTTGCTACTTAGTACCTGATATTCTCTCCAGTGCCTTGTATGGCCTGCTCCATTACTACATGCGATTAGCCAACCATGCCCATCAATTTGGCTTGAGCTCGCTCGCAGCTGACGGTCTCACTCTGCACCCTGGTCTGCATCCTGAGTGTGTGATGTCTGGTGTGGGGTCCTTCCTTTTTGGCCCATAGTGGGAATGTCCTCACTCAAGGGGGAGCTATAGCCATTTATGCGCAGCAGTGCCTCTTGATGTCGAATTTTCACTAAGCTGCAAAGGGAGGATATAATGCTATCCTTTAGCTGCAGCATCAGCTGCCTAAGGCACCTTCTATGCTATTCTCCCCATGAGTGCATCTGGCTCACTTGGTTTGTTTTTAGATCGGTAAGTCAGCTGAGCACCTCATCAGTCGTCACTCTCCTCTTCCCACCTTGGAGGAGCTGTGTTGCGGAGTGTGCTCGCAACCCTTAATGGCATTCTCGTTACAGAGATAGTGTGAGAGCCTTCCTCCAAATTGGAATATTTTCACCCCCCCCCCTTGACTGGGTTGTCAAATTGCAGTAACAGAGTCATCACCAAACAAACTATCCCATGCCTTGACAGACAGTGACCTTGGCCTTGGATCCCCAGAGATTTCCTCCTCAAAGGTTTTTTTTCTCTCTCCTCTGTGCCTCTGGTTATAATAATTAGTTAGCCTTAATTAGTATTCCCTGGTTTATTTAGGTAAGTTCCACTGTTGAATGGATGTAGATGGTGTCACTACTTGCCGTTCCCTCTCTCCTTAGGAAGCCCCCTGCAGTCATCAAGGCACTCCACTGTACCCGTGCTATTCTGCTAACCTGCGTTATCAGCTATGTTTATCAAGTTGCCTGTTCTTGTCACTCCACTCTCTCTGCCTCATGGCCACAAATCGCTAATGTTCCTTTGGTGCTGCTACAGATTCTTTTGGGTATTCTTCCTATGATACCTTTTGCCCAGGGAAACTTCCCACGGCACCTCTAGGGGTGTAACCCTCTTTGAGGGTTCCTTGCCTTTGGCACCCATACAGGGTGGTAATTCCTCATGGAATAGAGTGTGAACAGCCAAAATAACACAATTGCACAAGCATAGCACATAGCACTAAACTGGATGCGTAGGCCATTGAATTAAAAGGCTAAGCCTGTAGTTCAATGGCCAAGCAGCCAGCCACTCCTTCTTCCTGAGCCATATAAGCAGTCCCTTCCAGCCTTTTTCAGAAGCATGTTTTTCTTTGCCCCCACCATCCTCCTCAAGCAGCTAGCCTCTCTCCTACAGGGATTCTTCCTAATGTACCTTTAGCCAAGGGAAACTTCCCACAGTACCTCAACAGGTGGAAACTTCTTTGAGGGTTCCTTGCCTTTGGTACCCCTGCAAGGTGGTAATTCCTCATGGAACAGAGTGTGAACAGCCAAAGTAACACAGCTGCACAAGCATAACACTAAACTGGATGCGTAGGCCATTGAACAGAATGCCTATCAAATCGTTCATAAGACTGGAGGTCACACTTTCTCGAAAGGAGCCTTGTCCTTGAGAACTGACTTTTTGTTCATATCACCTTCCTTTTCCATGTCCCAGTCACTGACATGGAGCACTGAGGTATCTGACCATAAATTTCTTGGTTGCAGTCTCCAGTGGGGACATGTGCCCACTCACAGTAAAAGTCCATGGAGACTGAACTCCCAAATATTGATGGATACTGCTTTCCTGCACCAATGGCACTTGTTATGGACAGCACAGGAGTCCATTCTCTGCATGTATGATGACTTACTCTCATGGTTAGTTGGTTTTTGCTGTCCGGGTAAATGCACTAGACAAATTCTGCCTATTTTCAGGCATGACCCGGGGGAGGGGGATACAGATGAATGCCAACTGACCTTGAACCAGATTAAGCTGTTGGTGGTATTTTTATTGATTGCTGAATGGTGGGAGGAGAGTAAGCATGACTGTTGGACTCTCATAGGGTCCATTTCAGGCCAAAATCTACTGCTTGTTATTTACAGTATCTACCTCTCCAAAGCACCTTGCAAATACTTATTTCCAGTGCTGACACATCTGGAACTGATGTTTCCTCCTTGATTACTATGCTGACTTCTAACATGCATTCTTCGCAGTATGATAGGGGAAAATCTCTACAGCAGGAGATGCAATTTGGCATCCCCAGTAAAATACAAACATTTGTCCCTTTTAAATACTAAGTCTCATGTTTAAAATAGAATAATGTCTGGTCTACATAATTCTTTTGCCCATCTTTCTACATGTCTGTCTTGTCTTCCCTTCCCCTCAAACTCTGGAAGCATGACTTTATAATGTCTTTCTCCAGGCTCTCTGGAGAAGTCAACTGAACCCCGTCAAAAGAAATATTACTTATCAGCACAAAAAAACATGGTGGATTGGGAACGGTCAACCAGTAGTATTTTTTTTTTTTGACAAATATAATTGCATATGGTAATCACCCAAAAAAGTGTGGCACTCAGCTTTAGTGGCCTGGATGACTCCTCATATGACTGATTGGGAATATCAGATTTTGTGAAACATTAAAAAAATAGTATATTCTTGATTATATCATGAACTCTTTTAGGAAACTTAAAATATGGCGCATACAATATATGATCCTGCTCACTGCTCATAGAAATAAATTGTATGCTACTAGCATGGAAACATGTTTTACTGCCACTTTTGTCTTTGGTGATGTCACCTGTGGTTTTGAAACATTTCAATAATCCCAGACTACCCCACTTTTTGTGAGATGTCCTGTGACTCAGTCTCCATGGATGTTTGGGAGTTAGAAATTCACATAAGCACAAGCAGATTAGTGAACACTACTGCACTAGGGAAGGGTGAAAAATGACCTTGGAAATGCAGGATCATTTATTTTTTCTGCCCAAACATACAATTTTGGCATTACATGGCTGCGCACTGGCAGGAACCGTTGCTCCAAAAACTGACTTACCGATAATTGGTTTTCGGACTTTACCTTTATGGTACAAGCATACTCTCAGTACTCTCCAAATGATAGGGAGCTTACTTATGTATTATATCTGGCAAGCATGCTGTGCATGGGTTATTCAACAAAGGTATATTTTTTTAACAAGTGATACTGGGGAATGATGGCCGGGTACTAACTGCTTTTCATGAAATGGGAGTTTCTAGATTTGCCATGCCCAAAGTCCATCACCTCTGGAAGCACTGTAATAAATTTTTACTATGGTGTTATACTGGTACATGCGGTACTCCCTGTTTTTGTTTTTCTTTAGTGAATACTGTTAGTGTTAGTGACTGATTGTATTTGTTTTTCTTGTACAGACTATGTCCTTTCTTTTTCTTGTTTTGTTTCTGTAGGTTTCATTTTCCTTTAATAAAAATTCCCCTACACTTTTTGAGAAGTGCCATGGGATCTTTAACGTCCACCTGAACAGGCAGACAGGACCTCAGTTTAATACTTCATCCGAAAAACAGCACCTCTGGAGTGCGGTACCCCCCTCACGCTACACTACAGTGTCTGTATTGGGATTTAACTCAATATCTGGTGTGGAAATAGAACCCACAGTCTTCTGATCGTCTGGCTTCAGAGGTGAGAGTGCAACCTGCTGAGCCACTGACACTGCTCACACAGCCACTCAGGCACAACCACTGAGAATGCACAAGGTAAACTGCCAGGAACTATTTAGCATAACTAGTGGATCAAGAACTTGTAGGTATTAGGGGAAACTGATGGGGGGGAGGTTCAAGATGGAGGTGAGAAAGTTTAATTTTACAGAAAGGGTGGTTCTGCCATGGAACAGTCTGCCAGCTGATGTGGTGGGCACTAAAACTATCAATGGTTTCAAACGTGGCTAGGTCAGATTGGTCTGTTATACCACTATATGGACTGCCTACCACAAGAGGCCCTTAGATTGGCAATCACCTCCTCTGTCCTGTGGCTAATCGACTATGGGATGCCCATCTATGCTACAGCCAACAACATTGCGCTTGCAAGAATCCAGCTCTCTATAAACAAGGCCTGCAGGCTAATGCTGGGAGCCCCTAGGCACACCCATATGGCCTGCTGTACTCCACCACCAACTTGCTTAACCTTGAAGAAAGACTTTGCTTTCAAACCTGACTTCTTGTAAAAAAGACCCTGCTAGGCTCTCCCCGGGTCGCCACCTCCCTGCAACGTACTTCCCCCTCAATCTCCACCTGCAGCATTGTCAAAACCTCCCTTATTGTCCCCAGGGTAAGGACCACTATGGCCCAGAGATCCTTTTGTTTTGCTATCAGGCTCCCTCCTGGTTCAATTCCCTCCCAGCCAACATAGCTGACTCCACTAAGCTTGGTCCTTTCATGGTCTCCTGCACAAGCCATCTGATAAGCACTCACTGCTGCAACTGCATATAATCCCCCACCTGCCCCTTACCCTCACCCCTAGGCTAGGTCTGACCTGTCGACTTTTGCTGTATATACCTGGGGTCTCAGGCAACATCTGCTGACTAATGTAATAAAATATCTCTGGTTGCTAACTAACATGGTACCCGTGTACCTATATTATGACTACTGTGCTCTACCTATTACCAAGCGTGTGCCACCAGTGAATGCTTGTAACACTGATTGCTTTTTTAATCTAAGCGTTATGTACTGTACTGTCTTGTTTGCCGTGATATATTGCTCTCTTGACAAGGTGTCTTTGTAAATGAGTCTTTGACTTAAAAGGTCTGTAAACCAATGATCTAATAAATGTAATGAAGACTGAACAGTGTAGTGGTTGCTCAGGGTGGTAGCAGCCGTGGGTGGGGAGGATGGGGGTGGATAATATGTGTTCCAACCCTGTATGGAAAATAATTCCCAGGTTTTATAGTGTTTGTGGGCAAACTGGATTGACCAATGGTCTTTTCTACCCTTACCGTCTCTTTCTAATATAACGTATCACACTCATGGGCAACCGTGGTGATGATTCTTGAGTCACTGAAATACTAAAAAGATATTAGTACTAATATGAGCTGTCCCTGGTAAGAAGGATAGTGTTTATATAAATCTTCGTGTTACTTGTAAGCACTGTAAATATTAAGATTCCCAATGGGAATCTAATAAGATTTTAACTTCTTCCTATCCATCCTAACTTCCTCTTAACCATTTTAGGAACCCTCCACACACACACACACACACACACACACACACACACACACACACACACACACACACACACACACACACACCAACTACTTACTGTTAGAGTATTCCAGACAATCTTTCTGCTGTTCATTCTCTTCCCTCTTTACATCGCCAGTCAGGTGTTCCAGATTATCCTTCTGCTGTTCATTTTCTTCCTCCTTTACATCACCAATCAGGAGTTCCTCATCCCTCTCAAACAACAGTAGCAATTCTTCCCTTGGGATACGGTATCCTGCACATGTATAAAAAGCAGAAACCAGTTAAAAGAAATGTAATTCCTTGCTCCTCCATGACCCTCGACTGGCAAAATTGTCTGTGTCTGGTGCGTTCAGGGGACAGTGTACTATATATGTCTATATGTCTCTCAAGCCCACTCTACCCACTCATTCCCTCTCTTGCTCACCCTCTCATCCTGCTCCGCAAACTCGTGGTATAGTGAGGATTCAAGATGGCAATCTTTCACCTTTGCTTTTCAGGGGTGTCAAACTAAAGAGGGGAAAGGAGATGCAGCTGACTGGCACCTTGTGTGTGGGTAATGCTAGGATTTACCATGGTTGAAAGGTGCCAGTCAGACTTTATCATTCTCTGAACCCACTGTATAATTTATTTGTTATTTGTTTATATGTTGCTGTACGGCACTCTTTGAGTCCCAGGGAATGGGTGCTTTTGAAATAAATGTTTACTTACTTACTTCTATTTAGCAAGGAATGTTGGAGGATAAACATACTAATACATTCTCATTTGTGAGATCTGTCTTTTGACTGAACAGTTGGCATCTGTGAGCTTGGAAAAGAGGAAATAAAGTTAGGGCACACCTACATGTGTGGACCCTTTTGAAGTAACAGATCACAGCCTCTATATCTACAGCCAATACTGTAGTATCAATTCAACAGAACCATAGGGGTTGAAAGACTCCCCCACCCACCAAATTTTATATAAATAAATGCTAGGGACCCCTTGTTTTAAGGATTCTTAGAAGTTCCAATGGACATCATGGGGATTGTAGTCACAACCCCTGGCTACCGCTAAATGACACCTCCTTTTAACAGCTGCAGTGCACAGCCACAACCATGCTAGAGATAACTGCATCATTTGGCTATTTCACTGGACAATGAATAACATCACTGTACTACAGGAAGGCATCTGCATTTGGGATGTACTGTAAGCAGTTGTTAGAGCTGCATCTGTTCAGCCTGTAGTCTCCTATTGAACTTGATTCTAGAAATCTGAGAAAGCTGAGAACTGACAACTCATTCTGCACCTACTATACAACCAGGTTATTTAACACCTTAAGTTAAAGCAATGTATTTTGTGAATATTTCATCAATCAGCAATCCCATGCACCTGGTGAACAACAGGTGTTTACAGCTTGTGTTGTTTGGCAGGCAGGAAGTGGGTTTACCAGACAGTAACATACCCTCTGCTGTGCATTACTACTTAATTACACAAAACTAAATACAACACTGGTATTGAAGACACTGTGTATGTACAAACATGGCAGTAATGCAGCCTATGCACAAATGGGCAGGAAATACACACCAGAGACACGTATCTCGCCCACATAGCACTGAACCCACGGACAGGTGCAATCAGGCCAGAATTCACTAATAGCCACCACCTGTCCATGGCTCCGCCCCTCTGGCACACAGGTACATGCAGGGCGGCCAGGGTGGAGTAGCAGACGCAGGTGGGCATCCAATCAGAAGTCAGTTCCGGGTCCCAGAGTGGATCCTTTACACAGACAGGGTCTGGGTGCATGAATAGTCAATGCAAGCAACTGAACCTGCGCAGCCATGGCCCGTTGGCAGGAGAGCCTCGGCCATACCCCTGGTGGAGTACCACAGCCACCCAATGCACACATAAACCCTGACCCCATTATACACCAAGCAAAGATTCACCCAACACACGTCTGCCCTGACCCCATGGAACAGTATGTCCCCCACCCATGTATGCCCTGGCCCACATGTGAGGCAGCCCCCAACAAGGGCATCCCAACAGCCCCCAAGCACCCACCTCCACACAGTGTGGCCCTTTCTGCCAAAGCCACCCCCCCACACACACCGGTACTGCCAGCCAATCGCTCCCCCACTCCGTGCCCTAGGCCACCATCGCAAATCCCCAAATCCGGGCCCACACTGTAACACAGGTGGACAGTGGACCCCAACCAACCTGTGGCAGGACAACCCCCCAACCCTATACCTGTTCACCGGTCATCTGTCGAATGCTGGGAATGCACTGCCTATACAGTGACATGCTCCCAGAATCCATCAGATGGATGGCAGCCACTGAGGTGTGTGAAGGGCTGTGCTGCTGGCCATCCAGGGCCACAGCATTGACAAAGAGGGAGGGGGTTATTGGTGCTGCTGGTGGGTGGGGGTCCACTGTCCAGCTCTGTTACTGTGTGGGCACTGGGTTCAGGGATGTGAGACAGTGGCCCAGGGCATGGTGTGGGGGTGATTTTGCAGTACAAGGATCAGAGAAGGGGGGCAGCTGCTTTATTGAAACAGGGATGGGGCTACAATGTGGTGGGGTGCTTGGGGGCTGTCAGGGATGGGTATGCACTTTGTTGGGGGGGGTTGCCTCACATACAACGGGGCCAGGGCGTACATGGGTGGGGGATACCTACTGTTCAACAGGGTCGCAGAAGACAAATGAAAGGAGGGGCATTGTCTTATATGTAATGGGGTCAGGGCTGCATTGTACGTGTGTATGGGGAGGGTGTTCCTGCATTCGGGGATGGGGCTCCAACATGTTGCGGTGTTGGGGAGGGGGGCTTTGGCCAGTCAGGGACAGGGCTACACTGTGTGTGTGTGTGTGTGTGCGCACGCGGGGGGTTGCTTACATGCATTTGGTGATGGGACTGCAATGTGTTGGGGCTGTGGCCACTTTACGTAATGGCACCAGGGTGGCTGTGTGCGTGGGGCTGAGCGCATAAGGCACTTACAGCAGGGTTACCTCTTGCATAACACGGGACTTCCTATGCCCCCAGGTGCACAGCACTATTTGCCTTGGTGAATGGCACATAGTGCTGGCATGCCCCCCACCTGCCCCCGGCATGTTGCAGTCCCTGTGGCTGGGGAATCGGGTGCGTAGGGCTGCGCACCCGGTTTAGTGTATCCTGCATTTGGGGTGCAGTGGGTGGGGAGTAGCTACATGCTACAGATCCACAGCGCATAACCAGTCCACACCTTTGTGCATAGGCTCCATTGTTAGAAACTCGTAGTGTGGAGACCGAGTATGGACAAACATGGCTGTAGAGTTTGATACTGGTAGTGTAGAGACTGTATGGATAAACATGCCTGTAGAGGTAGATACTAGTGGCGTCGGGACTGTGTATGGCGGATAAACATTCCTGTGGAGGTAAATACTGGTAGTGTAGGGACTGTATACGGATTAAGTATGGCTGTGGAGTTAGATACTGGTAATGTGCAGACTGTATATGGGCAAGCATGGGAGTTGGATACTGGTAGATTAGAGACTTTACATGGATACTTGTGGCTACAGAAACTGATACAGGTTGTGTAGTGACGATGTATGGATAAAAATGGCTGTAGAGTTAGATAATGGTTGTGTACAGATTGTGATGTGAAAAATACCTCACCAGGAGGGTCCAAAAAGTGAAAAAAACAAGACACCTTCTCCAAAAATCGTAGTGTTACCACAAGGGTTCCCCCAGGCTCTATATTTGGCCCCTACTGTTCTGCTTATTTATAAACAACCTCCCACAATCTGTAAACGACAATGTTCTGCTTTTGCAGACGACACGGTCCTGTATTCCTGCAGTACTGACACCACTTTGCTAGAAAAGCAAAAGCAGGCTAATTTCTCCTCTGTAGAACACTGGTTCCTTTAATCCAAATTACTCCTTAATTACAAAAAAAACAAAAACAAGACCATGTTATTTGCATCTTCACCTAACAAACACTGTACTCACCAACTTCACATTCTTAACAGTCAGAACTCTCTCTTCTTGAAATGGTGCAAACTTTAAAATACCTGGGAGTGATACTAGACAGCACCCTATCACTCAGCCAACCTACTAACTCAGTTACAAAGTATTACAATGCAAAACTAGGACTACTGTACAGACATCGTTAATGTCGTACTACTGAAGCACTAAAAAACTGCAGTAAACAGCTCAGTGCTCTAAGTGATCGACTATAGGCTAGCAATCTACGGGGCTGCCTCCCAATCCTCACTAAACCATATCAGAACAGAGCTTAACAAAGCATGTTGTCTAGTCTTAGGCATACCTCACCTCGCCAACACCTGTGAGCAATACTCTCTGATGGGGTGGCTTAACCTTGATTGCTGCATTCAGTATCAAGTTTGCCTTCTCACCAAGAAATCTACTCTTGGACTTACCACTCTGGGACTGCAAAGCCTCCTTAACTAACCTAACACCACCAGATGCATAAGGGGGGGTAAACAATTCGACCTTAAGTGTCCCCTTCCACTGAACCACGCAAAGGTCAACGGTCCTTTGAGTACCTGGGCGGTGATATTGCGCTATGCACTTGACATAGGCGTTGTGAAAGAAGTAAAGCTAGGACCTTTTAAATCTACACTCCGTACGGCCCTAGCCTCAAACAGCAACTGCGATTGTGGGACCCGATCCCCCTCCCACCTACTCTCCTCTTACCAGCCTGCTACCTTACTGCTTGCCCTCTAATTTTGCTCCTCTCTCCTCCCTACTTTCTGTTCTACCCCCTGGCTGTTCTCCTCCTTTCCCCCCTTTCTCCTCTCCAACCCCGTTGTCCTTCATCCCAGTGACAGTTCTATTCCCTCATCCCCACTTCTCTCCTTCCCCTGTGCACTTCCTCCCTGTTTCCTTCCCTTTGTTCTCCCGCTTCCTCCCAACCCCACCCCCTCTCTGCTCCTGGCGTTCCCCATGCTCTCCCATCCTCCCACCTCCTCTCTGCCCATGGTCATCCCTTTGCCCCCTACCTCCACCCTCTCTGTCCCTCCCATCTCCCTCATTTTTATTTTGTTCATCATCTCCTCCTTTTACTCTTGTTTACCTCCTGCTCCCTCCCCGTAAGTCACCCCCCACAGGCTTCAGGGTCTCTGCCTTATCACTTCTCACCCTGGTCACATGGGTCTCCCTGCTGTTTATTCTTATTAGCACTTCAGACAATAGAACTGATGCATAAACATGTTATTGCAACCTAGATAAGTGTTCTCATATCTTACCTAATTTTAGTTCTGATGCACACCGTGTTTCCCGAAACATTTTATATTGCTAACTGCCTTATTTTCTTAGCTGGGCCAAGTGACCTTGTCCTAGTTATATTACTGTGTGGTACCCTCTTCCTAAAGCAACTGTCTATGTCTGCAAAAGAGCATAACTTTACCAACTGAAACTGTTCTAGCATTTTCTGCACAGTATTTTGTACTCCTCATTTGATACTTTTACTGGTTGTAACATTGCCCTGCTGTAAACTGAACATTTGATGATTGTGTATATGTAACCTCTATATTTCGAATTTGTACATTTGTGATTGCTATGATGTGGAACCTCTGTAAAAGAGCTTTTGGCTCACAGGTACTTTCTCAGATAATAAATAAATAAATAAAAACATTGGATTTCACAGGAGACAGTAAGAAGCACAAAGGTTGTATCTGAGGTATAAAAACTACCATAGCGACCAGCAGATTAAGATGCAAAGTACCAAAAAAAAAAACATACCAGTAACTGCAAAAATATTTGCAAAGTAATTTCATTGTCAAAAGTTGCAGCATATAAAAAAGAGCACTGTTGAGCTATGCCCCAGCACTTCATGTCCTAACATGTGATGCTTCTTCAAGGGATGGGGCCAGGAGAGCAACAGCTTTCTTAAATGTTATATTGTTAAAGAGCTGGTGACACATTCAGGATAATTTTAACAAAACCTAATATTTAGACACAGTCCAGCTTGTGTTTCCCATTAGTGCTGTATTCCTCCTCCTCCTTATTTATTACCGAAGTCATCTACATGAAAACAGGATCTTTGCTCTTGAAGAGTTTGACTATTCCTGCTGCTGTCTCCCTACCTGAAGTCACACAGCACTGCTTGTGACATCACAGTTACTCCCATGGCAACAGACTGTGATGTCACAGCAGAGGATTATGACTTGAAGTTGGGAGTAAGCTATAGAGACAGATCAACTCTAAAGAAACTCAAAGGGATAAAGATCATGTATTCATGCAAATGTCTTTATTAATAAATAATGCAAAGGAGAAATATATAAAATATAAATGAAATGCAGGCAGAATTGTACCTAATTATTATGTTTTTTAAAGTTTTCTTTTAGGCATCAATAGCTTTTTAAGTGACATATTATACCAAGTTTGAGGCGCTTGATTAAACCCAGATGTATATGTCAGCTCGGACAAGAAAAAATTGCTACCATGATAAAAAAAAAACACAGTGAATTAAAACATATAGCCCTGCATAAATCATATCTAGAAGTAAATTCCTAAAACTAAAATGTAAAGAAAGCCCATCCACAGAAAAAAAGAACAATGGGAGATATTAAACACTGGAATGAAATACATATTATTGCATGTAAAGTACATCAAAGGAATCCAGTGTGTAATATGTGCAAAAAGGCGGATGGAAAGGCAGATGTGAGAGAAGGAAGAAGTAAAAAAAGGGGGTGGTCAGGGGGGTAGGTTTCAAATAATACAGCCATAAATATGAGGCACATAATAAGAACTTGTGATTACTACAAGAGAAAGATAATGGGAAGGAGGAGGGGAATTGTAAAATGCAACCATAAATAATACATGGGGTGGCGTGTAACGAGATTTTACATACACCTGAGTGAGGTGTTGGATGCTATATAAACCCCAAGAGTGAAGCCTGAGGGGTTTATTTTGGCATCCAACACAATGGGTGTTTGTAAAATCTCATTAAACACACCACATCATGTTTTATTCTATAGAATTGCAAGGGAGTGTTTTTTTTTTCACCACAGCAATTATATAAAATAAAGCCACATCACCATGCAGCCGCCATCCCAGGGTTTCAGCACGGGCTGCTGTCAGAGCTTTGCTGCTGACACATTTTGTTTCCATCCTTTTTTTTTTTTTACAGTTTAGGCATCATTGTAGACATAGTCCAGTTATTTAGTTTTTTTTTACGTTAACTTACTGCTGAGTGGCAGTCAGGGTAAAGTATGCAGGCGTGCGGTGCTACAGAAAGTCAGAGAGGGCGAGAGGAGCAACGGCTGGCACATGCATTGACCAAGGGAAAGTCAGTGTGTGTTAGCAGTTATAATCTGTGGGTTATAATGGCAAATTATAACCCGGTACTTAACGCTGAGTGGCAGTCACGGTAAAGTGTGCAGGCATGCAGCACTACAGAAAGACAGAGAGAGAGACAAGAGCAGTGGCTGGTGCATGTGTTGACCAAGGGAATGTGGCAAATTATAACCCAGTCTCCCTTAGGGAAAAAATGCAAGGCCAGTTATTATAGGTGCATAGCATACTAAATAGAGAATAACCGATAGGTTTGTGTCTATTACCAGGGAGTAATAGCATTGAGAGGTTCTGGACACATGAACCTCGAGAGCGAAGCTCGAGAGGTTCCACTGTGCCCAGAACCTCGAGATGCCAGTACTCGTTGGTAATGGACACACAAACCTATTGGTTATTTTATTTAATATATAGATGCAATGTTTTTTTCTAATGGGCAGTCTACCGTTTCAGTGAACTGACTTTGTACTGGTCGACTGCCACACTGTCCTACGCTGAGTGTTGAGCTGTGTGTTCGCTCGTGACGGTTCCCAACCCCTGCCCATTTTTTTTTTTTTTTTAATTCAGATCCTACCTGCTTTTCAGGACTGGAATGGCAGGATCAACCAGATATATTCATTTGCTAAGGGGGAAAACATGAAATAAAAAACGAGAAGCATGATGATAGAGTTTGCTCTCGGTAAGCGAGAGAAGTGCTGCCATGTTTTTTAAACTGTTCTGCCCGCCCACAAAGGAAAAACGGCCAATAAAGAGGCACACTTAGGATGTGGGGGCAGAAGGTATATTTTCAGAAGCTTGCAATGATACTATTATCACCACAAAACTATACTATTAAACGTGATTGACAGTACTGTTACCAGTGATTGACAATACTATTATTACTGAACCTTTGAGGGTATTACTGGATTTTTTGTTGTATGCTTTAGAGGCCTATTAAATTGAACATCCATATATTAAGTAATTATAAATAATATGTGCATAGCAAAAAAATGAAACTATAAATAATATGTAAATAAGTACTATAACTAATTATGTTGAAGGGAAAAAAAAACACACACTACTGTATGAAATAATGGTATCCATTACATCTATAAATCGAGGAAGTAGAAATGGTTGCATTAGTGCATGAAATGGCAAAAACTGAGATATCATAATAATACATCAAAATAGTCCACTAAACAACTGAAACAATAAGATATAGAAATTGTCGGCAGATAAGAACTGCTAGGCCCATCCAGTCTGTCTGTAAGTCCTATACTAGTTTATGGTCTCTGATGCTATCCAGTCAGCAGCTTTTCATTCTTTCTTCCCACTGCTAATGTTCCCTTATGCCTCTTCTAGGCATGTTTAAATCCCTCCACTGTGCTCACTCCCACCACCTCCTGCGGCAGACCATTCCATGTGTCCACCACCCTCTCTGTGAAAAAAAATACTTTCTCACATTTCCTCGGAACCTCCCTCCTTCCAATTTCATATTGTGCCTCTCGTTCTAGTACTCCTAACTAGGAAGATGTCTCCCCCTGCACCTTATTTATGCCCTTGAGGTACTTGAATGCTTCTGTCATGTTCCCCCACTCCCTGCTCTCCTCCAGCGAGTACATATTGAGGTCCTTTAATCTCTCCTCATATATTCTGTGGTGCAAGCCCTGTACCATCTTGGTAGCCCTCTTCTGGACTGCTTCCACCCCGTCGATGTCCTTGCAAAGGTGAAGCCTTCAGAATTGCACACAGTATTCTAGATGAGGCCTCACTTCAGCTGCAGCAAGTTTATTGTTCGACAATTTTAGTCATTACAATTTAATTCATTTTAGAAAATTACAATATATAAATATTCCCATGATTAAAAAGCACACAATTACATATATAACAATACACAAATAAATACATTTCATAAAACCCTGGTCTATGAATATTGAACAATTTGAGGACTGCTTTAAGCTAAACTTAAAGACAATTTTTGCTTCCTAACTCTGTTTATTGTTATAAAGAAGTTTGCCAGAGCTTTTACTGTCGAATTATCATCTGCATAAATAAGAATCTCTGTTAGCATCACTGGGTCTCAAGTTAATTGCTCTACCTGGTCATTCTTTAATACATTTCTAAGTAGATTAAATCTAGGAACCTTATATCAACTGCAGGGCCATAACACATGTAGGAGATATTCTGTGCCTCCTGTAGCACAGTCACATTCTAAAGACTGATCTATAGTTTCTTTATATTTAACATCAAGAACTTTACTAGCAAATAATTCAGACTTCTACCTCAGGAAATGTAACATCATTTTAGGATCAGTAAGATATTCCAAATAATATTATAGCATAAAACTATCCAGGTTATTTTTAGCAAACCAAAGGGAAAATCTTGATTGTTGTATTTTTTCTGTATCCTGCTGTGTTGTTACTGTTTGACTTTCCTTGTAATATATTTTTTGTATTGAAGGCTTAATGTTATATTCGACTTGTTTTATTTATTTTTTTTTTTTAGAAAAGTCCAATTTGTATGTCTGCAAAGCTTTATGAATCTCCAAAAGCCATGTTGATTTATAGTGGGTTCTTTCTAGCCAATTAGATTTCTCCATAAAACATTGCTTAGCAACTCAATCATAGTTCATTCTTGGTAGTTTTAGCCAATATTTTTTTTTGTATTCATTACTACATTGATATTTGCCAACCCCAACACAACCCGGAGATGGGACTTAGGAAATGAGCCCGGTAATCCAAGTTATTTTCTTAGCAATTTATAAGCTGGGACCATTAGTTTTTCCCATTGGGTAGTATCCCATATCTCTGCCCCATAGGAAATCTGGGTTAAATACTTGGCTTAAATTGCCTCTAATAATGGAGTAATACTCATTCCTCCATATAAGTAATTAAATTTGTGTAGGGCAGTGGCTGTGTTTTTTGCTGAAGCTAATACTTTTTCTTTGCGTTTATTCCAGGTTTTATTCACTGAATGACACACCCTTAAATATGCACAGGAGTTAGTTATCGTTATTCTTTCCTTATTCAAGCACCATTTATCCTTTTCTACTCTTTTGTTAAATACTGTAATTTGCACTTTAGATATATTTTCACAGTTTTAGTTCCTTAGATAAAGTTTCCAAAAGAGTGATCTTTTTTGTAGTCCAGATATGGATAGTGAAAATAATATAATGCCATCAGCAAATGCCAATATGGGACATAGTTTCTCCATTATTCTTGGGGAGTCAGACATAAGGGTCTTTGTTGTGGTGTGGCCTCACTAGTGATTTATACAATGGCAACACTACATCTGCCCTTCTTCTAGTGATACCTCTGCCTATGCACCCCAGCATGCCACTGGCCCTCCCTGCAGCCTTTGTATACTGCACTGGCACCTTTAGGGCATCAGAAATGATAACCCCTAGGTCCCTTTCTTCCTTGGTGATCATCAGCTCCTCCCAGTGACAGGGCTGAATAAGGTTCTGCCTCATCTGTTATGCAGAAAAAGTTTAAATTAAATGCAAGGCTCTGTTCTTTCCACTCCTTTTCTGTCTCTTGTCTGTCTGATTGCAGAACCAAATTTTCCTACGAGACCTAGGAACTGCTCAATCCAACGGTTTTGCAATTCTCCGCCTCTCGCTATCTTTCCGACTTCACTTGCTGTTCTGTCTTTTTCCCCCTTGCATTGCTGCAGTTATAAAAATACATGTGAATCTTTATGTGGAAATGTCACTGATACTGGGATCCATTTGTTTAAAACTGTATATGGTAATACTGTTGAAATGATTGTAAAAAGCTACAGTATTTGGAACTCAAAGGGTTAACCTGAGATGCAGTTTCTAAGCCTTTTGTAGAGCTGTAAACAAGAGGTCACTTTTGGGTCACTATGTACTGTTTTGCTGCACCTGCATGGAATGAAACTGACAAGAACATTCTGTAAACTTACAAGAACATTCTATCAACAGTTCTCAAACTTTGTCATAGTGAGCCTCCCCTAAGCCATGAAAAAGATCTTGAGCCTCCCCCAAAATACTGAAATATTTTTGGGCCTCCCCATAGAAAAATAGTCTACTTTCTACTTTTCACAGTACATCAGGAATAAATTGAAACCTCTTTGCATAGCTGGCTCTCATGTTGTTAAGCATATAATAACACCCCCTCCCAACAGGACAACCTACTTGCTCCAATATTTTGACTCTTGAACCATTGTTGCCCTTATGCCATACCTTCATGTGTCAGACTGCTTTTCTGTTGCCCATCTAACTGGAATAACCTTCCTGCCGACCTCTGCCTCTCCCCTCTCACCCTGCTCTTAGCAACTTCTCGGGATCATTTGCTCTCTCCTGCTTTATTCCTAGTACCTGTATGGTTAACTCTTGTATTTGGACAGTTCTGCTGCCAGTCGAATTGATCAATTGTTCCTCACATTGTTAGTTTATTGTTCTTAATTTGTTTGCACTTTTATTCATTTTGTATTGCTTAAGTGTTTTTGCAGTTACATTTTGAATTGTATTCTCTCACTACCTTTCCCTGGGTACACCTGAAATAAGCCTTGGCTCAGTGTACAGTACCTTCCCTGGTCACTGACTTGTGAATAAATACATACACTCACCTGCTATTATCCTCTTTCAGTTTGCCTTATCCCTTCACTCAAACTCTATAAAGTTCAAAATTTAAATACAGTACTTTTTCAAGACTTGCTTGAGCCTCCCCTAGAACAGGTTGGGGCCTCCCAAGGGAGGCTGGCCTCACCATTTGAGAACCCCTGTTCTATACGGATCAGGCTCTCTCAACCAGTTCCCAGACAAAGACTTATAAAAAGAACAGCAATGCTTTTGCTAGAGAGACAAGGAGAGTAAGATACTGAAAATTTGAAACTTGGAATTAAGAGATACCCTCAGAAGGAGGATTTAGTTTTCTCTTGTTTGTACTGCCTTTGTAAATAGTTATACTGAATAATTTTTATTTTTTTTATTTTGCTATTATTGAGAAAATAAAATACCAACTACAAATTTTGAAACTGTTCCTGTTTTTTTATGCTTCCTGACCTGTGTCTCAGCGACACTTCTTCCCCATCCTGCACCTTTCTTCAGGGTTCTCTCATCCCAAGTGCATTATTTTGTACTTCTTTGCACTGAACCTCAATTGCCACACCTCTGACCATTTTTCAAGCTTCCCTAGGTCTCTTCTCATGTTCTCCACCCTGTCTGGAGTATACACCCTGTTGCAGATCTTGGTGTCATCTGCAAACAGGCAGACATTTCCCTCTAGTCCTTCTGCAATGTCACTAATGAAGACATTAAACAGGACAGAACCAATGACCGATCCCCGAGATATCCCACGTTGCCCCCACCCAGATTGGACCCCATTTACTACCACCCTCTGCCTCCAGTCCATTAGCCAGTTATCAACCCAGTTTACTACCTTGTGCCCCATGCCTGCACTGCCCATCTTGTTAACCAATCTCTTATGTGGGACGGTGTTGAAGGCCTTGCTGAAATCAAGATATGTAACATCCATGGACCCACCCTCAATTTACTTCCTTCATCACCCAATCAAAAAAAAAATCTATCAGATTTATTTGACATGACCTTCCTACTGTGAATCCGTGTTGCCTTGGATCCTGGGCACTCTTGGATTCCAGGAGTAGTCCTATTCTCTCATTCAGTAGAGCCTGCATGATCTTCCCCACCACTGAGGTGAGGTTGACTGACCTATAGTTCCCGTCTCCTTCCTACTAGCACTTTTGTGCAAAGGGCTACATCTGCCCTCCTCCAGTCCTCTGGAACCACCCCTGTATTGAGTGTCTCAATGAACATGGCTGCCAGTGGTGCCACTAGCTCCCCTTAATGACCTTAGATGTATGCCATCTGGCCCCATTGCTTTGCCCACCTTCAGTTTTGTGAGCTCTTCTAGGACTCTCTCCACTGTGATACATGTATTAAAAGGGGAAACCAAGTCAGTAATGTATTTGAGTCCATAGACTATAAAGGCTTGAAGGCTGCATATCCACCTCACCTATTATGAAAGAACCAGGTCTATAAAAATGGGACCAAGTCTATAATATAAGTCCATGGGATACAAGACTGAATATCCTCCTTGCCTCATGTTGAAGAAGGATTTTAGTTCAATCACCTTTTCTCTGTAAGCAATGATACTTGACAGGGTGGTTGGTATTGGGCTATACCAGACCACCCAGAGGCGTAATGAGGCCCAATGCCAAAGGCAGAGAACCTTAGGGTCCCTGGAAGATCTGGTATAGCCCATACTGCCCACCCTGGAAGGTATTATTGCACTTAGAAAATGGATTGTTTGCTCATATTTTAAACTAAATGTTTATAACAATGAAAAGGAAATAAAAATGACTAACAAACTTGTTTCTGTAAAGCAGTCCATCCATTACTACAATTGGCAGTTGAGGTTGACATAACAGACCTCTTCAGACTTCCTTCACTTTAAAGCAAATGCCCGGGGTGTCACTGAAAAGTTTGGGTAACTGAGCTAATCTGGCTATTCTGTTGTACCCCACCTTCCCCGGCAAAGTTCCCTGCTGACAGCGCTAAACACTACTCATGTTTGATTATTGATTGACATACCAAGCCAGTTCCCTGTTTAGCAATTTATCAAGCAGATTAAAATGATGCTGCATAGTTCAAAATCCGCTGCAGCCATAACCAGTGCCAGTGAGATAAGGGTAGCAGCAGTCAAAATCAGAAACAAACTAAAACAAATCCTATGAAATCATTCTGTGAGTGTACATTAACCTAGGAGAGCACAAGTCCCAGAAGGTGGGCTCCCTACCTGCTGCTCGCTGCATGGTAATTTTTAGAAGAGCAGCAGACAGCTCCTGAGAGAGACAGCAGTTCATTGTTTTTCTCTCCAACATTAGTTGATGCAGGATGGTTTAATAAAAGACAAGATTCATTCATTACCTGCGCAAAACATGAGGGGCACTTCCTCGGTGGTTTAATAATAGGGTGCAATGTAAATTGCTACCACCACCGTCTTTCCCGTCAACTGGTGCCCACATTTCATCGCCAACTGCCCATTACAGTATAGGAAAACTACCCAAATAGTACCCCCATACACTAAACTGGAGCTCATCACCACACTCTCCCTGGAGTCATGTCATAACTTTGCTGTGCGCGGGGGCAGAGCATCGGAAGCTAAACAAACCGGGAAGTAGGAGAGACCCGGTGAGGGTAATTTTATGAGTGAAATTATCTACAAGTTGTTAAATTTTTTTCTGAAATAGAAACACCAAGAACATTTGGAAGGGGTAAGGCAGGTGCAATTGCAAATGTAGTTTACTTGGTAGGTCTCTTTAAGAACAGTTTTTGCTCTTCCGACTCTGGCCCCTGACAAAGTATCATGTGTTAGGATGTGAACCACTGGTTTATAGCTACACAGTGCCTTTATTTGTATGCTGCAACTTTTCTACTGGTGTGGTTGTTTGGTACTTTGCATCTTAATCTGCTGGTTGCTACTTTAGTATTTGTACCTCAGGTGAACCTTTGTGTTTCTTATTCACAGGAATTTTGTTTTGTTTTTGTACTCACCTCAGTATGCCACAGTCTTTGTGTTCCAAGAATTAGATACTGTTAGTGTAGAGCAGGGGTTCTCAAATGGTGAGGCCAGCCTCCTTGGGGAGGCCCCAACCTGTTCTAGGGGAGGCTCAAGCAAGTCTTGAAAAAGTACTGTATTTAAATTTTGAACTTTATAGAGTTTGAGTGAAGGGATAAGGCAAACTGAAAGAGGATAATAGCAGGTGAGTGTATGTATTTATTCACAAGTCAGTGACCAGGGAAGGTACTGTACACTGAGCCAAGGCTTATTTCAGGTGTACCCAGGGAAAGGTAGTGAGAGAATACAATTCAAAATGTAACTGCAAAACACTTAAGCAATACAAAATGAATAAAAGTGCAAACAAATTAAGAACAATAAACTAACAATGTGAGGAACAATTGATCAATTCGACTGGCAGCAGAACTGTCCAAATACAAGAGTTAACCATACAGGTACTAGGAATAAAGCAGGAGAGAGCAAAATGATCCCTGAGAAGTTGCTTAAGAGCAGGGTGAGAGGGGGAGAGGCAGAGGTCGGCAGGAAGGTTATTCCAGTTAGATGGGCAACAGAAAAAGCAGTCTGACACATGAAGGTATGGCATAAGGGGCAACAATGGTTCAAGAGTCAAAATATTGGAGCAAGTAGGTTGTCCTGTTGGGAGGGGGGGGTGTTATTATAAGCTTAACAACATGAGAGCCAGCTATGCAAAGAGGTTTCAATTTATTCCTGATGTACTGTGAAAAGTAGAAAGTAGACTATTTTTCTATGGGGAGGCCCAAAAATATTTCAGTATTTTGGGGGAGGCTCAAGATCTTTTTCATGGCTTAGGGGAGGCTCACTATGACAAAGTTTGAGAACTGTTGGTGTAGAGACTATGTATGGGTAAAAATGGCTGAAGAGTTAGATACTGGTAGTGTAGAGGCTGTGTATAGACAATCATGGCTGTAGAGTTAGATACTGGTAGTGTAGGGATTGCATATGGACAGAAATGGGCTCACTCAGCCCCATAGTGCATATGTGCATCATCAGGAAAATTCCTCTAGTCCCCATAGCGCATATGTGCATCAGGTATTCACTTCATCTCATCCCCAGAGCACATGTGTGTGTCCTGCACTTCTTATGCACTTTCTGGATCAACCAATCAGGGATAAGGTTATTGGAAAGTGCAGGTCGGTAGGAAACATTCCTACCTATCAGAATACCGACTTTATATTGGACACATTTGCTACCTTTGAGACTTTTTTAGGTTTTAATTTGGGTTAAAAAGTGAAGAAACTGCTATTTTTTTCCATCACAGGTAATGTTAAAAAAAAATGTAAATGCTAGAAATGTGTGATCCCTGATTTGAAAGCTCTTTCATTGTGAAAAATTAGTATGCTGGTGTCTGGGAGCTAGGAGGTGTACTTTTTTTTAGTTTATTGGGGATTTAAAAAAAGTGTAAACATCTGATTTTCCTCCATTTCAGGTACTGTAAAAAAAACTGTAAATGCTACAAATGTGTGTGACCCATCATTTGAAAGGTCTCTTAAATATGGACAATTATCATTCTGGTGTCTGGGGTCTAGGAGGTGTACTTTTTATGATGTAGGTTTTTATTTGGGAACAAAATGTAAAAAATAAATGCTCTTTTTTATCACTTCAGGAACTGTAAAAAAAATATCTGCAAATGTCACTAACATGAGTGACACATCATTTTAAAGCTCTTATTATCATGAACATTTTCCGTGCAGGTGTCTAGGTGCTCAGAGACTCACATTTTTAGTTATCGTGGTTTGTGTGTCATGTGGGCAGTTGTGCAGATCATTTTTTTGATTTCAGTCAGTTTACTGGCATTATGTGTTGGCATATGCTTTAGATTATGGTCTGTTTTATTATGTAAAACAGCTCAGAAATACTCTAAACTGTGGCAGCATAACACACATATGTTGGTATGATGGAAAACCATCATACAACAGACATTGGCCACTTCTAAGGTGTTTTTTTTTTTTTATTTTAATTTTTTTTTAAGAAACAAAATGTAAGGTTAATGCTACTAACATGTGTGACCCCTCATTTAAAGATTTTTTTATTGTGAGCAAACTTCATGCTGTAAGTTTTGTGACAGGAGTTATATTTTTTTTTAGTTATTTATACTCCAAGTCAGAGTGTTACCATTTTAGTTTCAAACATTCTAACTGCTCAGGAAAACAGCCATTTTACACAGGAATACAGCACTCACTCAAGATTCCATTCTAGAGCTGAGTGAGTTAAGAGATAGATACTGGTATTATAGTGACTATGCTTGGATAATTATAAAAAAAGGGTCTGAGAATTTGAGCTTTCTGATTGGCTTCAAACATTTTAACAGCCTTATGTTATCTTTTATTAACATACATGTAGAACTTAGCCATCTGCTGAACAAGGTTTAACATTGTTTAAAAACATTTTTTATTATAATAGCAATAAGGCATTCCCAAGGATGATGCTACTGGTCAGTTAGTCACCCTCTAGGGGCATGTGGCACTTGGCTACACCTCGTGCCACAGTACACCCCTAGAAGGTGATTAACAGATCATTAACATAACCCTTAGTTATGTCTTATTGCTTAAGTATGGCTGTATCCATACAATAAATAAATAAATAAATAAATAAATAGTGGTAGTGGAGAGACTGTGTATTGACAAACATGACTATAGTGTTAAATTCTGGTAGAGTGGGAGTTGTGGAAGGACACACATGACTGCAGAGTTACATACTAGTAGTGTACATATTATGCATGAACAAACATGGCTGTAGAATTAGAAACTTGCAGTGCAAGGGCTGTGTATGGATGATCATAGCTGTAGAGTTTGGTACTGGTAGTGTTGGCACTGTGTATGGGTAAACATGGCTGTAGAGATAGATACTGGTAGTGTAGGGACTGTGCATGGACAAACATGGCAATTGGGTCAGACACTGTTAGTATAAAGACTGTATATAAACATGGCTGTAGAGGTAGATACTGGTAATGTAAGGACTATATATGGACAAACATAGCTATAGGGTTAAATACTGGTAGTATAAGGACCGTATCTAAACATGGCTGTAGAGGTAGATACTGGTAATGTAAGCACTATGTATGGACAAACATAGCTATAGGGTTAGATACTGGTAGCATAAGGACCATATATAAACATGGCTGTAGAGGTAGATATTGGTAGTGTAGATAGTGTGTATGGACAAACAGCTATAGGGTTAGATACTGGTAGTGTAAGGACTGTATATAAGCATGACTGTAGAGGTAGGTACTGGTAATGTAGGGGCTGTGTAGGGACAAACATGGCTATACGGTTCAGTGCTAGTAATGTAGAGACTGTGTATGGGTAAATGTGGCTACAGAGGTAGATACTAAAAGTTTAGGGACTATGTATGGACAACCATGGTTATTGAGTTTGATACTGGTAGAATAGGGAATGTGTATGCACAAACATCATCATCATCATCATCATCAAATCTTTATTTATTCAGGCGAACATCATTGAGCAAGGCTCATTTACAAGATGGACCTGATAAGGTCAAGGTTCAATAGTTGATACACAGCAGATACATCATACACTTATATAAGACAGTTATACATACAGGGGAAAATAACGTTTATAAACACAGTGATGTACAGTAAATTCACATGATAAAAAACGGTTATAGGAAAGTTAAGCTAATATTTACAGTATGTACAGTATACATATCCTAGTGGGTGGCATGGCAGACACTCAACATAATGTAATACTAGGATGGTGAAGGTATTACTGGGTGCCATAAGATGGGGTTTCTGTCTGGAAGGAATATGCCATATATGGTTTGGAAGGAAGATTTGTGAGATGACAATGCTAGCTCTAGTGGTAGCAATTGTATTTCTCTTTGAAGAAGACTGTACAATGCTGTTTAAAGGATGCAAATGGAATGATATTGGACAGTTTTAGGGATTTTTGTAGGGTGTTCCATGCTATAGCTAGAGAATAGCTGATTGCTGCCCTCCCTAGCCTGGTGTTGAATTTGGGCAATTTGAGCAGGATGATGTTGTTGCTTCTTAGGGCATAGGAGCTAAGAGAGGTCTGGGTGAAGCAGTCCAGGATATAGTTTGGAAGTTTTTTTGACAACGCTCTGTAAATCCATAGTGCTGCATTTCTGTTCCTTCTGAGGTGAAGGGAAACCCACCCAACTGCAGCATAAAGAGAGCAATGATGAGTATTAGATGGCAGATCTGTAATGAACCTTATTGCTCTATGATATAAGGTATCCAACTTGTGATGGTAGGAGATGGGGCAGTGACTATAAAGGAAGTCTGCATAGTCAACAACTGATAGAAAATGGCCTGGACTAACCTCATCTTTGAGTCTCTGTTTAGAAAGGGTTTTAATCTATAGAGAAGGCCAAGCCTTTGACGAAGCTTTTTTAACAGTTCTTCTAAATGATGAGTGAAGTCAAGTCTGTTGTCAATCCACACACCTAGGTATTTGAAGTTTTCTACATACTCCAGATTCTCTCCAAGTATAGTGCATAGCTGGGGGAGAATGATTGGAGAGGATGTGCTGATGGAGCTTTGGTTTGTGAACATCATTGCTTTAGTTTTCTTTGCATTTAACAGAAGCTTTTTCTCGAGTAGCTGATATTGTACCAAGGAGAATTCTGTTTGTAGGATTTCAAGAGCAGCTGCAGGCGAAGGGTTGCTGACATACACAACAGTGTCATCAGCAAAGAGGTGTACAGAGGAATTGGTAAGGGTTGAATCAATGTTATTTATATAAATGGCAAAAAGGATAGGACCCAGAATAGAACCTTAGGGGACTCCTCTTGACAGTGGTTTTAATGGGGATAGGTCACCTTCTGCTTTTACCTGCTGTGACCTACCGGTGAGATAGCATCTGAACCACTTAAGGGAGGATGGATCTAGGCCAATGGAATACAGGGATGAAAGTAGTAGCTCGTGGTCCACAGTATCGAATGCTTTGCTCAGGTCCAGGAATACTGCACAAACATTATTCTTTTTATCTAATTCGGATTGCCAGTCATTTGTGACCTTGGCTAGTGCAGTGATAGTGCTATGCTTGGCCCTGAATCCAGATTGAGCTGGGTTCAGGAGGTTAGCATTGTCAAGATACTCCCTTAACTGATTACTCACTAATTTCTCCAGCATCTTGGATAGCACTGGTAGAATGGAAATGGGCCTGTAATTATTAAGATCCATAGGATCCCCTGATTTTAGAAGGGGAACCACTTGGGCTGTCTTCCACAGTGTGGGAATAGAGCCAGAGTTTAGGGATAGGTTAAAGAGGTGTGTTAGGGGGACTGCAAGTACATGGCATGCAATCTTTAGAAAGTAGGGGTCAGAGAGTCTGCCCCTGCGCTTTTTTTGGTATCCAGTTGTATCAAACATGTATCAAACATGGCTGTAGATATTAATACTACGCCATGAGGGGCCATTGCTGTAGATATTAATTTAAGCATTAAGACCACGGCAAAAGTAATAAAATGAGCATTTTAAGCCCCCCTCCCCTGCTGCTCCATAATGAGTTATGGTGTTTGCAATGTCACAATACTGGGTGTAATACCCAGCTACACTTGCGCCTGCTCAGTTGCAACCAACCAACACATCTGTATTCACTGAAAAGTTTCGGCAATATTTTAAAACGTTAGGATTACCCAAAAAATATTACTGAAAGCAACCCAGGACTCCCGTCGTAACTAACAAAGGTATGTGGGAAGGAAGCGGGCTGCATTAATAACTTTGCAGGTCATCTTTAAGGCCTGTTTAAATCCCTTCATGGTTGTGCACTCCCGGAGCTGACGGGGTAGAGAATTCCAAAGGGATGGGACCACGTACATGAATGCACAGGCCCCTGAAGATTTTAAGGATACCCTTGGAATCTCTAGCAACCCCTCGTCAGCAGAGTGGAGCGATTGCCCGAGAAGTAAGGAACCAGATGCTTTTTCAGGTAGTCAGGGCCCTGTCCATCTAGGGCTTTATAAGTCAGAAGTCTGACTTTAAAGGTGATCCACCACTGTACCAGCAGCCAGTGCAGTTTGAGCAGCACCAGAGAGTTGTGACAAGTCTGGTGAGTTGCCGTCAACAACCAGGTTGCAGCATTCTACACCAGTTCAGGGATTTATTTAACTCTAAAAATTGAATAGCATTTTGTTCATAAAAGTGCTAAATCTTTGTGAAAATGCATAGCACTTTCCTCACTGTGTAACAAACACAGCACTTCCAGAAAATCTATATAAATACTTTCTGTACAGTTAGTATAGTCCCAAGAAAAGAACTGCTAATCAATTATTTAAAACCCTGCAGTTGCAAGCGGCGGATATCAATCCCAGGTAGCCCTAGATAAAGGGAGTTGCAATAATCAAGGTGTGCGGTCACAAAGGCGTGGACTAATGCAGGAAGATCACCGGACAGAATTAGGTGCTTAACCCTGGAGATGTTCTTCAGATGGCAAAAGAAGGATTTGATGACTGCCGACACCTGTGATCGCAGTGTCAGCCCATCATCAAAAATCACCCACAGGTTTCGCACCCATTCAGAGGTAAGAAGCTGGGAGCCTCCAAGGAAAAGTCCCAAAGGTAAACCCGCTCCCAACCCCTCTATCCAGTGACTCGGGTCCACAACCATCACCCCAGTCTTTTCTGAGTTCAACCTCAGCCAGTTCAAATTCATCCAACCCTGGATTTCAGTGAGACAATTATTGAAAACCGGGAGCACTCTATCCTGGTCAGGTGTGAAAGACAAGGAGAGCTGGTAGTACAGGAACTGTGTATGAGAAAACATAGCTGTAGAGTTATATACTGGTAGTTGTTTAGATAGACATGGCTGTAGAGTTTGGCACTGGTAGTGTAGGGACTTGTGTATGGACAAACATGGTTAGAGAGATAGATACTGCAGAGTTAGGTACTGGAAGTTTAGGGACTGTGTATGGACAAACACGACTACAGATATATACTGGTTTTGAAAAGACTGTATATGGAAAAACATGGCAGAATAAGGTACCGTATGCAGAACTGACAAATGCGATGGAGAGAGTAGGGATAATAAAATTACTGCATGGTCGGCATCCTGGTTAAGTGTCAGAATTTAGTTCTCTTTTTCAGAGCTGCAGTGGGAAGAGCCCTGCAGTCCTTTTTTAATCACTGAGAAAAAGGACTCTACATTCCTTATGAACCAACAACATGCTGGCGTGTGAAAAAAAGACGACTCCGGCTGGAAATACTCCACGCTAGGACTCTTTTTTTTTTTTTTTTTGTACTTTTGGCACAGGATTTGTGGGTTGTTCTTACAGATGGGCTGCCTGTTTAAAGCACAATTCACTGCAATTCTAGTACTGTACAGACATGTGCTATGCCAAAAAGCACAAACATGCTATCTCCTGCTCTGTCTCTCTCTCTGCCTCCTTACAACATAATGCGGCTCATAAGAGAGAGATAGAGAGAGAGAGAAGGAGGGAGGGAGGGAGATTGCCTTAAACGTTGAGAAAAAAAAAAAGAGTTTAAGAGATTGTGCCTTTTCCATGCAAGGTTCAGCGGCACTCATCACCACACCCATATTGTTATAGTGTATTTTTCTTTATTTTCTTAAGTATTTTGCTGCTGCTTTTAGGGGCTAAAGAACAAATATAATTTTGTTTGGCAATTTACAGTATGGAGTGAAGGAAGGGAGAGTGAGCGTGTGTGTGTGTGTGTGTGTGTGTGTGTGTGTGTGTGAGAGAGAGAGAGGTGCAGAGAGAGAGAGAGACCGCACTTCATTTGTGTCAATTTCAGCATCTCTCTCTCTCTCTTCCTTACGCATCTTACTTGTGCATAGCAGCATTTATTTAATTATTTTATAGCCTGCTGGTCAGGCAATGCTAAATGAAATAAAGTTTTCTTTCTTTATTGTTCATGCTGCTGTTCTCTTGTGGGGAGGTTCAATAAATAACAAAAACAAAAAGAAGAAATGGGCTATCAGTCCCACGGCGCACCCACCTGCTAAATATGCAGTGATACAGAAAGCATGTGGCTGGAAGAGCTCCATGGGCCTTTGTATTTTAAAGCTGCTGAAAACAAACAAAGTGGTAGCACAGAGGTTTTTTTATTATAAAAGTAAAACGAAAAGGCCCCAGTTATGTGTGGAACTCATGGAGCAGCAGACACTTTTCAGCTTCGTTTTCAGGCAACAGGCTGCAGTGTGAACTTCGGGATTCAGCTTGACAAATAAACAGAATAAGTTTTTAATATAAATACAATGCCCAGGGTATTTCTTCTGTTATAGATCTGTCCCCCAACAGCAGCATCTGTACTCTAAAAATAAAAACAACACTGAAAGAAAAAAAAAAAAAAACTCCTCAGCGGTCACCTGTATACTTAATTTATGCAATGTTGACACACAGCCAACAGCTAGTTTGTTAGTGTTTCCTGCGGCATAAAGGCCACAAAGATCCAGGAGAAGCACAATGGGGGTTAGATACTGTGGGTTAAGCTGGAAAAGGAAAATGGGGTCAGCCATCTGCACAGTGATAATCTAAAGATCACCTTCCCACGAGGAAAAGACAGATAGGGAGTTAATGCTAGCCATCCAAAGGATGGCAGACAAGGGGGGCAGGCGCTGGTTGGAGACTTCAGTATTCCAGACGTGGACTGGAGCCTCTCAGCAGCAGCATCAACTAGGAGCAGATTTATCCTGGGCTTCCTTTAGGGTGTCTTCCTTAAGTAACTGGCCATGGAACCAACTCGGCAGAAGGCAATACTGGACCTCATGCTCAAAAACTGGGACAGTGTGATAGGGATAACAGTGGGGAAGCACCTGGGGAACAGTGATCAGCGGTCACTGCGGTTTGAAATCACAGAAGGAGCAGAACCAAACTGCACAAAAACACATATCCTGGATTTTAGGAGGGCAGATTTGGGGAAAATGGGGACAAGCTTGAAAGAGGCACTAATAGGAATGGCAAGGGAATCGGGGGTGGAGGAACAGTGGGCAATATTTAAAACAGGGATTACAAGTGCAACACAATTATGCATTAAGCAGCTTAGCATGGGGAAAAGGAAGTGGAGATCATTATGGTTTTCCAAGGAGGTAGCGGAAAAAGTGAAAGCCAAAAATATTGATTTCAGGCAATACAAAAAGACACAGGCAGAAGGGGATAGGGAGATATACCAGGAGAAGCAAAGGGAGGCAGGGAGGTCAGTATGGGAAGCCAAAGCTCACACAGAACAGCACATTGCAAAATCAGTAGTTAGAAGGGACTAAACCTTTTACATGTACATAAGTGAAAAAAGAAGGGTGAAGGGAGGAATAGTGAGACTGAAAGGGGAAGACAGGGGCAACATGGAGGATGACAACATAAAGCTGACATACTGAACAGATATTTTTACTCAGTCTTTACTGAGGAAGAGGAGGGTAATGGGCCTGAAGGGAGTACACGGGCTGGGAAGGGCACAGAAATGGACACAAGTCCCTTTACACGGGAAAGGGTCCTAAAGGAACTGGAAGGAATAAGAGTTGATAAAGCAATAGGAATGGATGGGGTGCACCCAGGGTCCTAAAGGAGCAAAGAGAGGTAGTGGCTGAACCTCTAGCAATTCTGTTTAGCCAATCACTGGAAACAGGGGAGGTACCCAAAAACTAGAGGACAGCAGATATAGTCCCCTTATGCTAAACCAGGAACAAAAAGGAAGCCGGGACTGGAAGCAAACAAGACACACTGGCAGAATGGTGCAGCAGCAAGACTTATACTCATACATACATACGTACATACATACGTACGAAGAATCCAGCAGAAGAAGGCCATTTGGTCTATCAAGTCTGCTTCACAAAAGCAGCCCCAAGGATGACTCAGAATTACAAACCAGTCAGTCTGACCTCCATTGTGGGCAAGCTCATGGAGAACATACTAAAGGAAACGTTGGTGGAATATCTAGAGGAGCATGGTCTCCAGGATGTGAGACAGCATGAGTTCATGGGAGAAGGGAGAGATCATGTCAAACAAACCTGATTGACTTCTTTGACTGTGTCACTAAGACAGTAGACAGGGGCCAAGTGGTAGAAAGTCTCTATCTTGATTTCAGCAAGGTCTTTGACTCTGTACCCCACAGAAAGTTGATCAGGAAGTTGGTGGATCTCAGGGTTGGAGAAAAGATGGCCAGATGGGTGGAAAATTGGTTGGAGGACAGAACCCAGAGGGTGGTTGTGGGGGGAGAGTTATCTGGCACAAGACAGGTAACCAGTGGGGTCCCGCAGCGCTTGGTGCTGGGGCTGGTGTTGTTCAATGTCTTCATCAATAACACTGGAGACAGCATTAAGTGCAAAATGTGCCTATCCGCAGATGACACCAAGCTCTTTGGGAGAGTGGACACAGCTGAAGGGATGCAGGACGTACAGAAAGATCTGGAAAAGCTAGGGAGGTGGTCTAGGATATGGCAGCTTGATTTCAATGCCAAGAAATGCAAAGTTATGCATATGGAAGCCAAGAATCCCAGGACAGAGTACTACCTGGGTGGAGTCCGAGTATCTGCATCAGAGAAGGAGAAGGACCTGGGAGTGATTATCACTAGCGACCCGAAGAATGCCACGCAGTGCAAGAAAGAAGCTGCAAAGGCAAACAAGATGCTAGGATGCATATCTAAGGGGATCAGTAGAGGGAGAGATGAGGTTATACTGCCCTTGTACAGGTCACTGGTAAGGCTGCATTTAGAGTACGGAGTTCAGTACTGGTGCCCACACCTCAAAAAGGACATTAACCTGCTGGAGAATGTCCAGAGGAGGGCTACAAAGATGACAGCTGGTCAGCAGGGTAAGGCATACGAGGAGAGGTTGAGGACACTGAACATGTACTCCCTGGAAGACAGAAAAGAGAGATGGGATATGACTGGGACCTTCAACTACTTGAAAGGGATAAATAAGATTGATAAGGAGAGTCTCTTTAAGCTGAGTGGCAACCATAACATGAGGGGGCACAGTCGTAAGCTGGAGGGTGGGAAGTTTAGGAGGGAGGTCAGGAAGCACTTCTTTCGCAGAGAGGGTGTTGGACACTTGGAATGCACTACCAGAAGAGGTAATCTCATTAAAGACAGTGGACAGCTTTAAGAGAGGCTGAGCCAGGTAAAGGGGGAGGTTAAGGGTCATGGGTAGGGAAGATGGGAAGAGTGGGCAGGGACAGTAGCTCAAGCTTTGAACCCTGCATCACCAGCAGACTTGATAGACCAAATGGCCTTCTTCTGCTGGCTTCTTCATATGTCCAGAAACACAATTAATTAAAATAGGTATGTGCCAGTCTGGAGTACAATGTGAGGGGATATGGAGACTTTTATTATTCTCACAAAGCAAGTGCCTAATGTTAGAAACTGCTATTTTACAAGCGGTAAGTATGGCCCCTGACAGGGGACACATTAGTTCTAAATGAAACGGGACACTGGCTCTGAATGAAATGCCCACTTTGCTCAGTAGCAGAGACAAACTTAATTAAAATGAGTGTGTGCCAGTCGGGAATCCTGTGTGAGGGGAGATGGAGGAACAACCTAACCAGTATGTGTGTGTGTTGGGGGCAGTGCCCTGTACTGGCCATCAAAAATTACCAATGGGGACTATTTTTACTGTTTCAGTATTAAACCTCAGTTTTTCACATTTTGTTTTGCTGTTTTTTTTTCTTAAATACCTGCCAGACAGTGTAGATGAACAACATATCCATGACCCTAGAAATGTTAGTTTTTTTGCACTACTCTATTGTAGCATTGCTCCCTGTTATTCATTGCACTATTGTACTTTTGTGTACTTGCCACTTGTACATCAAATGAGAAGCAGCTTTATTCCATAGTCAGCAGTAAAATGGTCTCCAGCTTCATAAAAAAGCATATGCGGATTCATAGGATGAATACTCAAAACAACAAAAGTGCAGTAGTGCAATTAATAGCAGGGAGCAATGCTATGCCAGATTGGGGCAAAAACAACTAACGTTTCACTCCAGAAGCAGGGCTTCATCAACATTTAGTAACTTAATGCAGAAATGCCCTTATATTATCCACCACCAGTGATGTGTATAAATTAAAACTTTAAAACAACAAATGTGACACATCCTCAGGATATGAGTAGGCACTTGTAAAATTACAACTGGCAATTAAGGCAATGAAAAGTTAAATATTAAACCTGGTATAAACTACCCACGAGGCATATTTCACAGTTGGTTAGTGCATGTAATTAGAAAAAAAGCTTTACATATAAACTACAATATCAAGAAATATAAATTTATATAGAAGTCCATTTTATGGATGTTGGGTGAAGCACTGAGAATATAAAATGTAGAGGTATTCATTTATATACCCCTTCCCTTGATAGAGATTTTCTTTAGGACTATGGAGCCAATGAATTCTGCAGTACAATGATTCCAAATATCAGGAATCTATTCTAAAAAACAAAAACAGATAAAAAGCAGGAAATTATTATATCAGATGCTCAGGCATACTGGATCTATAACTTGGGGGTCTCTCTATAGCCCAGGTGGGAATGAGTGATTTGAACTTACGCACCTTCTGTAAGATTTCCATAGGCAATCTTTATTTCCAGTATATTGAGATGACACACTTTGCAATATAAGTGTTTTTACTGTGTTATAACTAAATGATCATCTGATATAATGTCCTGCTTTTGATTGTTTTTTAGAATACATGCCTGACATTTGTATTTTGAATCACAGAGTTCACTGGATCCACAGTGCTGGAAAAAATGTCTCTCAAGAAGAGAAATATATATGAATACATATCTGAATATTTTATATCCTCAGTGCTTCACCCCAACATGTGCAAATAAACTTATATTTCCTGATATTGTAGTTTATATGTAAAGCTTTTTTTTAATAATTACATGTACTAACCAACTGTAGAAAATATGCCTTGTGGGTAGCTAACACCAGGTTTGTTGTTATACTTGTCATTACTTTTATTGCCAGTTGTAACTTTATGAGCCTCCTCATATCTTCAGGATGTGTCACATTAGTAACAGATTGCTAACGTCTTTTTCATATATGATACTGTATGCCATATTACATGTCATATGACACATTTTAAATAGAACCTTTAACAACAAAACACCATACTAGTTCTTGATATCATGACCATTCACTAAAATGATTTTGCAGCCATATTGGCTCTGACCAGAGTTTGTCCCGTTGACCTTCTCTCCTTACCCTTTCTGCTCACATTCCCATATCACTTCATTACTACCATTTTATTTGGCGGGGGTACTTTCGGGATTCCTTTCCTTAGGATTCTCCCTACTGACTACTTCAGCTAGTGGGGGAGGGGGGCAGTTTATGTCTCCCTGTTTCCTTATGCCACCTCCCCTGACTAGTTTAAATGCTTGCCAATGTAACATTTAAACCATTCCATGAGAGAGTACACACAAATCTCCAAAACATGTTTTTTGCATTTGCTCTGTAAAGCCACTGTTTAACCAGGATTTATAAAAATTCACTCTGCTGTGATCTTAAGGTGGGGGTCATAAGAAGACAATGTTGAAATTCTAGGGTCAAAATGCCATAAAACAATAAAGCTATGAGGAAATGTAGAACGGTTTCAATGTTTACTCGTAGATTTGCTTTTGCAGATTTTGGCTCCAAATTTGCACATAGCCCCTTTGTTACCCCATCTGATGAACATGATAGGCATAATTTCTTAAATCCCCTTTGCAACATATTTTTATAGTTCCTTTGTGAAACCACCTTTTGGATAGGATTTAAAAAAAAAAAAAAAAAAAAAAAAACTTCACCTGCCTTGATCATAACATATGGTAATAAAAGCACTATGTTGAACATTTTGGGTGAAAATGTTAGAAAATAGCTACGTTATGAAGAAATGTTGAACTGTTCCAATGTTTCTTCATACTGTAATCTAATTTTTGCTCCTAATGTTTAACATATCCTGTTTGTTACCCCCCCCCCTCATGAACATGATGGGGGTCTAGTTTTTGCAGTCACACTGCAAAATCATTTTTTGGATGGGATCTACAAAATTCCACCTGTCCTGATCACAATGTCAGGTCATAAAAAGACAATGTTAGAAATTTGGGGTCAAAATGTGGGAGTCCACTGAAAATTAGACATTGCCTGTTATCTGGCCTATTCTGGGTAAATACAATCTAAAAATGTGTAAGAGCAGGAAGCCACTGAAAATGAGATATTGCATCTTATCTGGTCTATCCTGGATAAATATTTAGCAAGTATGTGTAAAAGCAGGGCCCCAGTACAGCAGAGTCCCCAATGAAATATGCTACTTTATCCTGGGAAAATGCACAGTAAGAGCTTGACACCACTGCAAATGCAACTTGCCTTCAGCTGGGCTATCCTGGGTGACTACATTATACAAATGGGTAAAAGCAGGGCCCCATCGAAAATGAGATAGTACATCTCGGCTGTGCTGTCCTGGGTAAATACAGAGTAAAAACTGGGAAAAGCAGGATCCCACTGAGAACAAGTAAACATCTTAATTGTGCTAGTCTGGGTAAATACAGTACATAAAATGTGTCAAAGAAGGATTCCACTGAAAATGAGATACTACATCTGAGCTGGGTTATCCTGAGTAAATATATTACAAAACTGTGTCAAAATAGGACCCTACAGCAAAACCCCACTGAAAAGATGTTGCATAGATACACAGATAGTGTCGGCAGATAAGGGCCTATGGCCCACCCAGTCTGCCCATTTGAGCTTGTAAGTCTGTTTTATATTTTCCTAGAAGTCTGTTGCCCCTTACCCCTGACCTCCAGAATTCCTTTATGTCTATCCTATGCATTCTTAAATCCCGTGATTGTTTCAGCTCCCACCACTTCCTCTGGCAGGGTGTTCCACTTGTCCACCACCCGTTCTGTGAAGAAATTCTTCCTCATGTTTCCTCTGAATCGTCCTCCCTCCAACTTCATCCCATGCTCTCTAGTCCTAGAACACCTTTTTCGCTTAAAAATAGTGTATTCCTGCACCCTGTTCCTCCCTGTAAGATACTTGCATGTCTCCATTATATCCCCCTCCTCCAGGGAGTACATGTTCAGTTCCTTCAACCTGTCTTCATAGGACTTGTGATGCAATCCATGCACCAACTTTGTTGCCCTCCTCTGAACCTTCTCTACCCTGTCTATGTCCTTACGTAGGTATGGTCACCAGAACTGTACACTGTACTCCAGGTGGGGCCTCACTAGTGTCTTGTATAGTGGAATTATGATCTCCCTTTTCCTGCTGGTGATGCCCCTGCCTATGCATCCCAGCATCCTATTTGCTTTACCTGCTGCCTTGTCACACGGTTTCCCTACCTTGAGGTCATCAGAGATGATAACCCCAAGATCCCTTTCCTGCTTGGTGCATGCTATATCCTCACCCCTCAACTGATATATCCAACTAAGATGATCGGTCCTAGAAAAAAGACATTATAAAAGCAGAACTGCACTAAAAATGAAACACCATATCTCACTTCTATCCAGGGTAAATGCAGTAGAAAACTGTAAAATTAAGTCCCCCCTTACAAATTACATATGACATTTCATCTGGTACGTCTTGTACATATATAGAAAAATATGTACAAGCATTACCCAGTACAAGAACAATGTAAACAGTGAACATTCGAGCACTGGCAAATTCTTCTTTCAAAAGGTACATCCAGGGACCACCAGTGCCACTGCCATTGCCTCAGAGGTTGCCAAGAAAGAGGAGCGGTTGGACCACAGTGGGCTCAGGGAGGGTGAGGGTGGTGGAACAGAGGCGCATCCCTCCCATTGTACCGCTCCACAATTCCTATGCCATTCTGGCAAAGTGTTCTTCCTCTATGGAGGCACCCACAGTGGAGACCAAGGAGGATGCTGGGAACCTCCACAAAGGAGACCCACAGGAGGGTGGCAGGGGACCCTGCAGGGAAGAAACAACTCCTGGTGGGGGACTCCATTGTTAGGAAGGTAGAACTGGGGGAGGAAGGGGAGAGGGAGGTAAGGTGCCTGCCTGGCGCCATGGCTTGCAGGGACAGGAAGCGAATCCCCAGGATTGCCGGAGCAGCTGCACAGGGGAGGGAGCTGGATGTCACTGTCCACCTAGGGACAAATGACCTGGCTAAGAAAGGGATTAGAGAAGTGCAGGAAGAGTTTGTGGAATTGGGGAGGGGCCTTAGTCAAGTAGCATGCACGGTAACCTTCTCGGAGGTGCTACCCATCTATGGCATAGGACAGGCTAGGGTGTTCCGCACCATGGGATTCAATCAGTGGTTGAAAAACTGGTGTGGAGCTCAGGGATTGGCTTCATTGGGGACTGGGGTCCACCTGGAGTGATGCAAGCTATACTGGCATGATGGGCTGCATCTGTCCGGGAGGGAACCAGGATCCTAGGTGATAGGTTTAAATGCTTCATTGGCCAGCTTTAAACTAGCCAAGGGAGGCACTGGAAAGGAGCAGGAAAATCCTAGCCCCAAATAATCATGGTAGTAAGTGCAGCAAACACCAACATAGAGGTGTCGATAGGGAGAAGGGCAGGGGTAAATGGAGAAACTGACAAAGGCAAGAAGGACAGGGATGGGGCAAAAGGGAGTAAGGCCATCAGGAAATGGAGGGTAATGAGTACCAATGCCCGTAGTCTGGGCAACAAGCTCCCTTAGCTGATGGCTTTAATAGAAGAGGGATGCCTGGATATCGTAGCAGTCACAGAAACATGGTACACAGAGAACCATGACTGGGATGTTAACATACCAGGGTACATGACCTACAGGAGAGACAGGCAGGGGAGAAGAGGGGGAGGAGTAGCTCTCTATGTAAAGGAAGGGATAAAAGCAACTGAACAAAAGAGTAAACAGGGAGGAGAGGAGGCACTGTGGGTCACCTTGGAGACTGGAAAGGGCACCACAATCCGCACAGGGGTTGTGTACAGACCCCCATGTCAGGGGAAGGAATGGACAAGGATATGATAGAAGGCATTCTTAGAATGGCAGAGAAAGGGGAGATACTGTTGATGGGAGACCTGAATATGCCAGATGTTAACTGGAGCACATTTGCTGCAGCCACATCCAAGAGCAAGGCCATTCTTGATGCCCTACAGGTGGCAGGCATTAGACAGCTAGTTTCGGAACCCACTCGTGAGGGAGCAATCTTAGACCTCGTACTCTCAAACAGGGGCAGTGAGAGGATCTCAGATCTAGAAGTGGATTGCCACTGGGGACAAGTGACCATCAAACAGTGTGGTTCATGTTAAACTCAGCTACAGAGTCAAGCCATACAAAGTGAGGGTACTGGACTTTAGGAGGGCTGACTTTGGCAAGATGGGAGAGTGCCTCAGAAAGCACTAGCAAACAGGCTAGAAGGAGGTGGAGCAACAATGGGGAATTATCAAACTGCCATCACAGAGGCAACAAGCCTTTGTGTGAAGCAAATGAACAAATCAAAGCGAAAGAAAAAGCCACTATGGTTCTCAAACGAGGTGGCTGTGAAAGTCAGGAAGAAAAAGATAGCATTCCGGAAGTATAAGGAAACACAGAAGGAGCAGGACAGAGAGCTGTACCAGTTAAGGCAGAAGGAAGCAGGGAGGGAAGTCAGAATAGCAAAGGCCCAAACTGAGGAAAAGATAGCCAACTCAGTTAAGAAGGGGGATAAAACCTTTTATAGGTACATCAGCGAGCGTAGAAAGACAAAGGAAGGGATAGTGAGGCTGAATAGAATGAACAGTGGGTGGGCAGAGGGGGACAGTGAAAAAGCAGGAATACTGAATGAATATTTCTGCTCAGTATTCACAAAAGAGGAGGGGGAAGTGCCTAATCCAATTAACAGAAGCACTCTTGATAGGGGGGTCGATCCCAGTCCTTTCACAGAAGAAAGGGTTCTGCAAGAACTCCTAAAACTGAAGGTAGACAAAGCAATGGGTCCTGATGGAATTCACCCCAGAATTCTAAAAGAATTAAGGGAGAAACTAGTGAAACCACTGGCTACTCTTTTAATAAATCATGGGAGGATGGTGTGGTACCCGAGGACTGGAGGAAGGCAGATGTGATTCCCTTCAAAAGTGGGTCCAAGACAGAGGCAGGAAACTACAGACCTGTCAGTCTGACCTCCGTGGTAGGGAAAGTGATGGAGTCACTTCTGAAGGAAAGAACAGTCGAGTACCTAGAGGCCAGTGGAGCACAGGACCCAAGGCAGCATGGGTTCACAGCGGGAAGGTCATGTCAGACGAATCTAATAGATTTCTTTGACTGGGTGACCAAAGTAGTAGACCAGGAAGGGGCTGTGGACATGGCCTACCTAGACTTTAGCAAGGCATTTGACACAGTCCCACACAAAAGATTAATAGCCAAATTAACCAGCCTGGGAGTGGGACCCAGAGTGGTTGCCTGGGTAAAACATTGGCTGGACAACAGGACACAGAAGGTAACTGTAAATGGAGTCCATTCTGAAGAAGGGGGGTTACTAGTGGGGTACCGGAGGGTTCAGTATTGGGTCCAGTCCTTTTTAATGTCTTCATCAGTGACATTGCAGAGGGACTGGAAGGAAAAGTATGCCTTTTTGCAGAGGACACAAAAATCTGCAACAGGTTTGATGCACAAGGAGGCGTGGAAAGGATGAAAAGGGACTTGGCAAGGTTGGAGGAATGGTCAGAAGTATGGCAGCTAGGATTCAATGCAAAGAAGTGCAAAATAATGCACCTGGGAAATAAGAACCAAGGGGAAGAATACACAATGGGTGGGGAGGTAGTAACAACAACAAAAAAGGAAAGGGACCTGGGGGTGATCATATCAGATGACCTTAAGGTTAGCAAGCAATGTGAGAAGGCAGTAGGGAGGGCTGGGGGTATACTGGGATGCATAGGGAGAGGCATCAGCAGCAGAAAACAGGAAGTTGTTATCCCTCTGTACAGACAGTTGGTGAGACCCCATCTGGAGTACTGTGTCCAGTTCTGGAGACCCCATCTCCGCAAGGACATAGACAGGATAGAGGCAGTCCAGAGGAGGGCAACTAAAATGGTGCAGGGTCTGCACGAGAAGCCGTATGAGGAGAGACTAAAGGAGCTTAATATGTATACCCTTGAGGAAAGAAGGGAGGGGGACATGACAGAAACTTTTAAGTACCTCAGTGGAATCAACAAAGTCCAAGAGGGTAGCATTTTCTGAAAAAGACTTGCAAGAACAAGGGACACAATTTAAAAGATAGAAGGGGCGGTTCAGGGGCAATGTGAGGAAGTATTATTTCAGAGAGGTAGTGGATGCATGGAACAGCCTTCCTGAGGAGGTTGTGGGGTCTAAAACTGTGGGAGAATTCAAGAATGCATGGGACAGACATAAGGCAATTCTTGTGGGGGGTAGGAAGAAATAGGCTGTTGGTTAACTAGGATCTGCGGCCTATCCTGTAGGTAGGGAAATGGGCAGACTAGATGGGCCTAGCGGTCCTTATCTGCCATGAAAGTCTATGTTTCTATGTTTCTATGTACAGGAATGTTGTAGCGGGACCCCTCATTCCATCCAGTTAATGCTTCACCCTGACACACCATCAGACCTGAAATTGATAAAGCTTAATTCCCCTATCCTTACCTACTGAAACCATGGTTTCATAATTCTGTATCATCACATCCCTGTGTAACTCCTTCTGCTGTTTGCTTAACATCTTCCACTCATCTTTTGAAAAGGCAACTGCAACGTCTTCAAATGTTTCTGGTGCCTGTAACAACATTAGATGAATTTAATCATTCATGGGTTCACTCCATGTGTTGATAAATGCACAATTTTTTAAAACTAAGGGGACCAACAAACAGAAACATAGAAGTTGACGGCAGATAAGGACCGCAAGGCCCATCCGGTATGCCCATTTCTTTTTCTACCTTATAAATGTGCCATCGGCCTTTGCTCTGTCAGTGGCCTATCTATTCATAGTCATTTGTATTGCTCCCTTATGCCTATCCCATGCCTGTTTGAAGCCCTGCACTGTATTCATAGCCACCACTTCTTGTGGTAATCCATTCCATGCATCCACCACCCTTTCTGTGAAAAAGAATTTCCTCACATTCCCCCTTAATCGGCCTCCTCTAATCTCATGCTGTGTCCTCTTGTCCTGCTATTTTTCTTATATTTAAACATGTTAGACTCTTTCACCTTGTTTATGCCCTTAAGGTGTTTGAATGCCTCGATCATATCACCTCTCTCCTCCTTTGCTCAAGGGTATACATATTGAGCTCCATTAATCTGTCCTCATATGTCTTCTGATGCAGTCCCTGCACCATTTTGGTTGCCCTCTCTGGACTGCCTCAATTTGGTTAATGTCCTTGTGGAAGGTGTGGCCTCAATACTGCCGCTGTACTCCAGATGGGGCCTAACCAGTGTCTTGTACAGAGGATTATTACCTCCCTCTTACGACTTGTGATACCCCTACTAATACACCCTAACACCCCCTAGCCTTACCTACTGCTTTAGAGGTCTGCTTGGATGATTTTAGGTCATCAGTGATGATGATGCCCAAGTCTCTTTCTTCCTTTGTGACTGCTAGCAACTCCCTCCCAGCCTATAGGTGGCTTCAGGTTTCTCTTCCCTATGTGCATGATTTTGCACTTCTTTGCATTAAATCCCAGTTGCCACTCTTCTGACCATTCTGCTAGTTTATCCAGATCTCTTCTCATTCTGCCCACCCCATCTGGATCATCTACTCTGTTGCAGATCTTGGTGTCATCTGCAAACAGACAAGCTTCACCTCTAGTCCATCTGCAAGGTCACTAATGAAGATGTTGAAGGGACTGGCCCCAGGACTGATCCCTGAGGGTACCCACTTGTGACTTGCATCTCTTCTGACTGTATACCATTTACCACCACTCTCTGTTTTCTGCCCATCAACCAGTTTGCCACCCAGTTGACCAACTTCTGACCCACCCGAGCCTACAGCTTATTTATCAATCTTCTATGTGGAACAGTGTCAAAAGCTTTGCTGAAGTCAAGGTAGGCGACATCAACTGCTCCCCTTGGTCCACCACTCTGGTTACCCAGTCAAAGAAATCTATGAGATTAGTTTGACAGGACCTTCCTTTGTAAACCCATGCTGTCTTGGATCCTGTGCCCTATGGATTCCAGGTGTTGCACTATCCTTTCCTTAAGGATGCCTCCATAATCTTGCCCACTACTGAGGTAAGACTGACGGTCTGTAGTTCCCGCCTCCTCCTGCTACCACTCTTGTAGGGCGGGATCACATAACCCTTCTCCAGTCTTCTGGGACCTCTCCTGTGCTCAGAGACTCACTAAACAATTCTGCTAATGGCTCTGCTAGTTCCTCCTTTAGCTTCTTAAGTACCCTGGGATGTATGCCATCAGGTCCCATTGCCTTATCCACCTGAGCTTAGCAAGCTCTTGTAGGACCCTTTCTTTTGTGAAGGAGTAGTGCTCACCTCCCTCCCCTGTGTCCATGATGCTGAGCTGTGGGCCCTGCCCTACCTTCTCTTCAGTAAATACTGAGCAAAGTATCTATTTAGGATAGATGCCTTTACAGGGTCCTCCTCCTCACATGCTCCCTTTTCTCCATTAACTTAGCAATACCCCTCTGGACTTTCTCCTTTCACTAATGTATCTATAGAAAGTCTTGTCACCTTCTTTTACTGTTCGTGCTAGTGTTTCCTCAGTTTGGGACTTTGCCTGCCTTACTGCCTTACCTGCTTCCCTTAGGGCAGTTTGGTATGTCTCCTATCTTCATCCCGCTGTGTTCCCTTATATTTCCTGAAGGCCAGCCTTTTGGCTCTGACCTTTTCTGCTACTGTATTTGAGAACCAAAGTGGTTTCCTTCTTCTTTTGCACTTCCTTTTCTGTCTAACACAATGGGATGTTGCTTCAAGTATTGCATCCTTAATGCTTGCCCACTTGCCTGTACCCCTCTCCTGTGTTTCTTTTGCCAGGGCTAGCTTAACTCTGTTGGCCATCTTATCAAAGTCAGCTCCTCTGAAGTCCCATATTTTGCCTTGGAATGGATGATTTAGATGTAGTAGCCAAATTGAACCATACCATGTGATGGTCACTGGCCCCAGGTGACCTTCTACCTGGAGATCTGTGATCCTTCTTTGTTAGTCAGTACTAGATCTAGGATAGCCCTGTCTCTTGTGGGTTGCTGTACCAGTTGTTTGAGGCCCTCCCTGCAGGGTATCCACTATGAGTCTAGTTCTGGCAGATGTTCTGCTGGTATTGACCAATCTGTATCCGCATGTTGAAGTCTCCATTATCAGAACCTCCCTTTAGCTGTCATGTTTTGTATATCTTCTAACAGTAATGTGTCTATGTCCTCCCTCTGGTCTGGGGGCCTGTAGACAACCCCAGTTCTTATGGCTGTCCCATTTCCTGTTTCCAGGGTGACCCACAGTTCTTCTGGCTCCTTATGTGTATTCTGAATTTCTGTAGCTTTGATATTTTCATTAACATACAGGGCCACTCCTCCCCCCCTTTTTGCACCTCGGTCTCTTCTGAACAATACATAGCCAGGTACTGAAGTCTACCAAGTGTGGTTACTGGTAAACCACATCTCACTAATTGCTACTATGTCCAGTTTAGCCTCTGACATTATTGCCTGCAGGTCTGGGATCTTATTTCCCAGGCTGTGAGCATTTGTGTACATGATTTTCCATTGGCCAGATTTTGGTGTGTTAGTTGTTGGGTGAAGTTTGGCATTACCCCTGTGTGTTGTATGGGGAGACAAACCTTTTTTCTTACCTGGTGATGCAAATGAACGGCAAACATGCTGAATTCCTGTTTGACCACTAGCTGAGGGGGGAGGGGTGTTCTTCCCATTCGACGTATGGGGTACTGCACCCCTCTCCCCATTTGCTAGTTTAAATATTCTGCAAAGACGTCAAACTTCTGCCCCAATGCACTGACTCCCTCTTTAGTCAGATGCAGTCCATCAAATTTAAAGAACTTTCGCCTCCCAGAACTGTTGCCAGTTCCCTACAAATTGCTGTCCTTTCCTGGCACCAGTCCTTGAGCCATGTGTTTAGCTCCCTATCTCCCTTCTCTGACCTTCCGTCCATCTGGTCCCCTCTCCCAGACTGGCAGGATCTCAGAGAAGGAGATGCCGGACGAAATAGATGATAGTTTGTAACCCAGCCTAGTCAGGTGTTCCTTGGTCTCCACAACTGACCGGCTGGCGAGATCATTAGTCCCTATGTGTACTAGGACATCAATGTTTTCTCCTGCTTTGTGAACAGTTTTAGCAATGCGGTCAGTGTCTCTCCATGCTGATGTACCTGGGAGACATCTGACCATCACCCCTGGCTGGACATGGGTATCAACTCCCCGAATCATGGAGTCTCCTATGATCAGAAGTTTTTTGGATTTCCTTTGTGCTTGTTTTGTTTTGGTTCCTGATTTGGGTGAGTTTTGTTGTGCTAGCTCCTGTGCACGCAGTGTCCTGCTCTGCAGTGTCTTCTGCCTCTTTATTTGATTTCAGAGATAGAGGCAGATACCTGTTTGTAGTGTTTATATGGTTTTGGAGGTAATGTGTTGGAAAGCAGAGAGTGATGGGGCACCTGATTTGCTCCTCTAACCACCTGCCAACCTCCTGGACCAACTACCCTCTGTGGTGAGGTTTTCTGTTGGATGCTGGGGAAATGGCGGGTGGTTCTTATAATGTATTTCCTCTTCAATATGAAATTTGAGGCATGCAACCTCTGCCCATGCTGCCCGGAGCTGAGCCCTAAGATCTCCAAGGCCCAGCATGTAGGACAGTGTCCTAAATCCTGTAAGACTGTCCTTCTGAAAATTGTTCCACAGTACCTGCAGTTAATGAAATCCATTCCAAATAAGTTGCTGGGTTTGTAACCTAGTCAGAGTAATTAGAAAGAAAAAAAGGAAAAAAAATGCAAGTAATGGTTTAATTGTGCTTTGTTTAACTTGTTATAACAAGTTAAATTACTAGTGCCCTGTAAATGAGATCATCTTGTGGAGGCCCCACTGATCCGCCTCCTTCCTGCTCTGCCACAGGAAATGTCACAACTGTGGTACCCTATAAAAGGAGTGTAGCGTGGTGGTTGGGCCCTTCCCTGCCTAAAAAGAAGAACCACGGATGAAAGAACAAGGAGGTAAGAGCAGAAACAATCAGTCAACAACAAATGCAGTAACCCTGAAAGCTTATCCTAATGTTAGATAAAACTGTAAAACCTGTAAAGCACCACCTGTAATAATTTCAGAGAAGATATACTGTAAGAAACACTTTGCTCCAGAGAAAATAAAGCAGTAACAGAAGATATACCTTGCAAAAGACAATCTGAATCAGAAGATTACAGGAGTAATCTGTTAGCACACACCTGTAGGCACACCTTGTAATAATGCAGAAGAAGGTATACCAGCAACAACAATTTGAATCAGAGAAAAAATAAAGCAATGAAATGTTAGCAACAAACAGTAGCAATCCCTGTGAGTAAAAATTAAAAACACCACCACACAGTAAATCTGCTTAGCCAAACTAAGTCTTAATCCTTTTCCCTTGCTCTGGTAATTTTCTCTACTCTGCCTTTCAAGCAGTCTTAGAAGGAAAGAGCTCAGGTGAAGCTAGGTGCCTTGGCCAGCAAACCAAGTCAAGGCCAGCAAAACAAGGTTCAGATGGACAGTTGATAAGGACGTAGGAACTGAAGGAACATTGGTATCCAGTGAGGTGGATCCAGACAAATGGCCAATCCCACTACAGTACTTTACTAGCAGCTATATCCCTTGAAGTTAGTATTCTTCACGAATTCATAAAGTTTTTACTTTGACAGGAGTTGATTCAGTTGCCTCCTAGTCCTGCCCTACAGTATGATCCTACTATTTTTTCAGTAAAGTAGTAATTCTCTGTTTTTTTGGATGCCTGCCTCACTCCCCCATGGCTTCAGCCCCTGTCCCCTTATTTACTTTTCCTGTTTCAAAACACTCAGCTACCTTAGTCTGCTTTCTTTACCCCTTCACAAATTCAAACCTCTAAACCAGATGCCCCTCAGCCAACTCTTTTTCACAAAGAAGAGATCCAGCTGTTACAATAGCTTATCACTACTCTGGGATATGTCAGAAGCTCTAAAATAGCTCAGTGAATCACGATAGTCGGCAGATATGGGGAATTAACAGAGCTGCATCATGTGGGCCAATGGTGATCCTAAGAGACATCAACTGCCCAGGCATAGTGAAGATTAGTATATTGGGAAGGCAAGAGGCAGGACAAGAGAATTCCTGTTGACCTTCAAGGGCTGCTTCCTAAAAACAGAATATTTAACAGAGGATTAGATTCTAGAACCCTCTTGACCTAGTTCACAGCACTGGGGAGTAGGCAATCTCCAGTGTGAACATCAAAGAACCAGTGGGAGGCAGTGACTGCTAAAGGATAAAGTACTTCCCTGTGGTGACAGAGAAGGCTAGCTGGGCTTCAGCTACCAGGACTCCGTACTTCAGAAAGGCAGTGTAAGAACTACTGGAGCTTTCTGTAGTTATGAATATGACCAGGTAAGGCCCACTAGGCACAGTGCCCATTTTGTCGAGAGACCAGGAGCACTGAGGAACTTAAATTCTTGGAATCAAACACTGGTGTGCTGGATGTACCAAGCTCATTCATACAGTAGTTCACTACTCTAAACTCTAGGCTTTACTAGCTGGTTCACCTATTTAAGAGCTCTTTACTAGTATAGGTGTATTTAACGGCAACCAAATGACAACTTAATACATACAATTAATTCAGATATGACAATGGAGACATGCAACTCTCAATCAAATGCTGATTTATTTAGAATAAACTGACGGATTAAAACACTGAGTGGGACAGGCTCATTAAAGGAAAACAACATGTTTAATAAAGAAAATCATGTTTTCATGTTGTTGTGTATGTTTCCAGTCATTCCTGACATCTCTTTTCACTCTCAGTGTGACATATTTTTTTTCCCACTTGTCTCTGCCAGTTTTACGACATCTGGGGATCGCCATTTAGCTTTATAGCCCCTTGTCCCACAAAGTCCTCCCAGGGTGCCCTTTGAGCTCACGTCTAATCGACCATTCAATAGCTCAATGCCTTTGAATTGAGACACAGCAGGGATAGCAGCCACACATAATCTCTCCATTTGGTAAGTTCTAAACTTTTTTGTGGTGCTAACTTTTGTAACGCTGTATTTATTCCAACAGTGAAAAAAAAAAAATAAATGTTATATATTGTTCAGCATCCATATACATTTAAATGCACCTATCCGCTAGTGTTTTATCCCGTGGTATATCTCGGTCTCTTGTTTTTTGTCTCCACCAATGCTTCATTTCCCTGTGCAGCTTTGCGCTATGCACCTTTTTTGTATGCTACATTTCCCTTTGTTTTTGGACCATGAACTATTGTACGCCTTTGCATGCATGCCCGAAGAATCAATATTGCCCATCATCTAAGCCTCTCTTCTCCACATTAAACTTTTTCTGTCACAGAAAGAAGTGATCATGATTTCCCCAACAATTTACTCACAGTTCACCAGTGTTGCTGCATTGCCTCCCATTCACCATTCCTGTATTGCTCATTTGTCACTCACTTCAGTCCTGCAGGTGAATGCCCCTCTTTATGTCTCACAAAATTACCGACTGTACCAGTGCACTGACCAGTTTATTTTTCACCGAGAATCCTCAGCAAATGTCCTCACTATTCCTACCTTCGTTTCGTAGCATACCATAGCGCACTTGCCTGTTACCTACTCGTTTTCTGGATGGGGGTTGGGGGAATGTGGGGTACATGCTCAACAGTTTGGCTTCTCTCCCGTTTCTCTGTTGCTCAAAGTTGCATTTGAATTATTTCAAACTATGGATACATCCTGGTGTGCACTGTACTCCACACAGAGCGATGCGTGCCTCGCTCCACTCATAGTCTTCTGGTCGGTTATGGTGTCACTGGCACAAGCGCATACGGCTCTTGCTTGGATCTGAAACAAAACCTACATGGTTACCAGTACGAGATTGGTACCTGCTGCAGTATTTGTTCTGTGCCCAATTATTTAATTTCAAGGGTGGCATGGCGTGCGACAATGTCTCTGGACTGGTCTGGGAGTGGCTGCAATACATGAGGGATGGGGGATCCATTTGCTACTTGCAGGAACTCAGCTGTACCCCCGGACTGGAAAAATGCCACAGACGTAGAAATAAAAAGGGACTTACAGCACAATTTCTGTTCTTGGCATGCTTGCAGGTCACTTGTGCATAAACAGTAGAAATACAATTCCAGCACTGGGCAGTCCTCTGGGGTCAGTATTGTCGCTAAAACAAACTCGCAACCAGCATACTGTCTCGAGGGCAACAAGGACACATCAAATGGCTGCAAACAATTTATTGAATACCAAAGATAAGCAAATGAGCAGGACAAACACTATCCCTGCACTTCAGCTCTTCAAAATAAGGTTTTTCCAAGGGTACAGGGATTACAATGTAGTACAGTAGGATTATATGGGTCAGTTCAAATTGTTAAATAGCTGGTCACTTGACAAGCATAGTCTAATTTGAGGTATTGTGCTGGGGTAGTTGTTTGTACAGCTCTCTTTTACATTTATTTGACATTCAAGCCAATTGTTGACAGCCATTTGACGTGTCCCTGTTGCTCTCGAGTGCACTGTACCTGTGTGTTTGTGGTATAGAGTGTTACCTGTACAGAGGCAGTAGCAGCAATCTTCTGTTTTTTGGGAGGTGCCCCCCTCCCCGAAGGGAGCTCAAACCTGTACTCATTCCACCCCCATGCCCAGGCTTACACACTGGGTGGGGCCACTGGGCAAGCATCCCCTCCTCATATCCATGGTATTCATATCCATTGTGCCCTGGCTTTCACCTCCCCCCACAGCAGAACCTGTTGGCAGAGGGGCCGGCGAAAGAACAGGACATCATGCTTGCGGGATGGAATGTTTCAACTTGCAGCAGTACTTGGGGGCAGGGACATGCAATGACATCCTGCATCCGCCACTCCCCCCTGCAGGTAATGGCGCCTGCACAATGAATCTCCTCAGCCTCCACCAGAGATCTGTGGTGTGATGGACACTCTACCCCCTTCCTCCCCTAGAGAAAGAGAGCAGTCTCTAGGATGCTCAATACTTCTTCCTCCAGCCATCCCTCCGACGACCCGAGTTGGTTTCTGAACCATGGTCACCAGCATTGCGGATGGACGCCCTGCCACTGTGCCCACGTGCTGGTCCACCAATCTTCTAACTTCCAACTGTGCATGCCTTCATAGATTACACAGAACCATAGAGGTTGTCTACTTAGAAGGACCTCTTGGTCCACCTGGTCTGCCCTATTTCACCACCTACTGTGCCACTGCAGACCCTACTCTATCTCCACCCCCCCTGTCTAATTTCTAAGGCCCCCTTGTGTGTGTCCCATGCATGCTTGAATCCTGTTACTGTTTTAGCACGCACATCTGCTTGAAGCTGTTCCAGGCATCCATTACCCTTTCCATGAAGAAGTATTTCCTCACATGTCCTCTGAATCTTGTCACCTCCAGCTTCCTAGCGTTAACCTTGTCCTCCAGCATCTTTTTCTATGTAAAATGCTGCCTTCATGTACCATATTTTTTTAATACCTGTGAGGTACCATTTCTATCATATTCCCCCTTTCCCTCTATTCCTAAACAGAGTACACATATAATTCCTTGAAGCTTTCCTCATAGGTCCTTTGATGCAGGCCCTGTACCATTTCAGTTGCCCTCTTCTGTACCGCCTCCACCCTATCTATGTTTTTCTAGAGATGGGGCCTCCAGAACTTGCCACAGTACCTGAGGCAGGGCCTCACCATTTATCTATATATGGTAACACTAGCTCCCTTTTGCTGCTGGTGATACCCCTCCCTATGCACCTGAGTATCCTGCTTGCTTTCCCCTTTACCTTATCACATTGCTTTGCCACCTTCAAGTCATCGAAGACGATTGCCCCCTTTCCTGTTTTGTGGTTGCCAATAACTCCCCACCCAGTTGGAATGTAGCACTCAGGTCTGTGCCCCAAATGCATGAGTTTTCACTTTTTTGCATTGAAACCCACTTCCCAAACTCTTTACCAGTCTCCAGCTTTTTCAGATCATCCCTCATTTCCCTTCCCCCGCCCCCCAGGCATTAACAAGGTGAAAGAGTATGACATCTGTCAATATAAGAAAAATAGCAGGACAAGAGGACACAGCATGAGATTAGAGGGAGGCCTGTTAAGGGGTAATGTGAGGAAGTTATTTTTCACAGAAAGGGCGGAGGATGCATGGAATGGCCTACTTCATGAACTGGTGGATATGAATACTGTGCAGGGCTTCTAACAGGCATGGGATAGGCATAAAGGAGCAATACAGATGAGTATGAATAGATAGGCCATTGACAGAGTACAGGTCTATGGCACATTCATAAGGTAGAAAAAATGGACAAATGGGACGGGCCTTTCGGTCCTTATCTGCCGTCAACTTCTACATTACATAAATACAAAATAATAAATAATTGAAAATGTGCCTCTTTGCAGGAGACACTAAATTCTGTGGCAGGGTACAGACAGTAAGGGGTTAGGGAGCTGCAGAGTGACCTGCAAAGTTTAGACAGATTATCCTGAATTTGGCATGTGAAATCCAATGCCAAAAAGCACAGGGTGATGCACATATGAACAGTAACCCCAGACCTTCTGCAATGTCACTTATAAAGATGTTAAAGAGGACTGGACCCAGTACTGAGTCCTGAGGTACTCCACTAGTGACCCCCCTTTCTTCGGAATGTGTTCCACTCACTATTACCTTCTGTGTCCTGTTGTGCAGCCAGTCTGCAACCCAGGCTACCACCCTGGGACCCACTCCCAAGCTGGCTAACTTGATTATTAATCTTATGTGCAGGACTGTGTCAAATGCCTTGCTAAAATCTAGGTAGGCCATATCCACAGCCCCTCCCTGGTATATTACTTTGGTCACCCAGTCAAAGAAATCTATTAGATTTGTCTGACATAACCTTCTTGCTGTAAATCCATGCTGCTTTGGGTCCTGTGCCCTGCTAGCCTCCAGGTACTCAACAATTCTTTCTTTCAGAAGTGATTCCATCATTTTCCCTACCACTGAGGTCAAACTTACAGATCTGTAGTTTCCTGCTTCTGCCTTGCTCCCAGTTTTGTGAAGGGGAATTACATCTGCCCTCCTCCAGTCCTCAGGTACCACCCCATCCTCCCATGATTTGTTAAAAAGTGTGTTCAGTGGTGTCACTAGGTCCTCCCTTAGTTCTTTTAGGATTCTGGGGTGAATCCCATCAGGCCTCATTGCTTTTCCACCTTGAGTTTTATGAGTTCTTTCAGGACTCTTTCTTCTGTAAATGGACTGGTGTCAACCCCCCTACCCAGAGTGCTTCTATTGTCTGGTTTAGGCAACTCCTCCTCAACTTCTTTTGAGAATACTGAGCAAAAGTATTCATTCAGTATCTCTGCCTTTTCACTGTCTCCCTCTGCCCACATCCCCTCTCCCTTATTAAATCTTCACTATTCCTCCCTTAACCTTTCTATGCTCCCAAATGTACCTATAACAGGTTTTATCCCCCTTCTGGCTTGGCTATTTTTTCCTCAGTTTGGGCTTTTGCTACTCTGACTGCCTTCCCCACTTCTTTCTGCTTTAATTGATACAGTTCCCTGCAGTGCTCCTTCTGTGATGCCTTATACTTTTTGAATGCAGCCTTTTTCTCCTTAACCTTCCCTGCCACCTCTTTTCAGAACCATAGTGGTTTTTTACTCTGCTTTGTTTTCTTTATCTGTTTCACACAAAGGCTTGTTGCCTCTATGATGGCAGTTTTGATTTTTCTCCATTGTTCTTCCACCCCTCCTTTTTGCCCATTTGCTAGTGTATTCCTCAGGTATACACCCATTTTGCCAAAGTCAGCCCTTCTAAAGTCCAGTATGCTTGTTTTTGTATGACTTGTCTCCCATGGTTGTGCCTATTTTGAAGCACACTCTGCAGTGGTTGCTTGTTCCCAGATGTCTACAGACTTCTAAATTTGTGATCGTCTCTCCATTTGAGAGTACCAGGTCTAGTATTGCATCCTCCAGAGTGGGTTCCAACATAGCTGTCTAAGGCCTACCCCCTGCAGAGCATCGAGAATGACCCTGCTCTTCGATGTGGCTGCAGTACATGTCATCCATTTAACATCTGCCATATTCAGGTCCCCCATTAACAGTATCTCCCCTTTTTCAGCCATTTTGAGAATGTCCTCTATCATTTTCTTGTCGATTTCCTCCCCTTGAGATGGGGGTCTGTATACAACCCCTATGCGGATTGTGATGCCATTCCCTGTCTCCAGGAGACCCAGACTGCCCTTGTCCTCCCCTTTACTTTTTAGTTCTGTAGCTTTGATCTCTTCCCTTATGTATAGAGCTACTCCACCTCCTCTTTTCCCCTCCCTGTCCCTTCTGTAGACTGTGTACTCCGGTATGTTGACATCCCAGTCATGGTTCCCCGTATACCATGTTTCTGTGACTGCCACAATATCCAAGTGTTCATCTTCCATCAAGGCTACTAGCTCAGGAAGCTGGTTTCCCAGACTACAGGCATTGGTACTCATTGCCCGCCATTTAATGTTGGCTTTATCCTTTTTTCCCCCCATGCCTGCTTTTTCTGTCCTTGTCTATTTTTCCATTTACCCCTGTCCTGCCTTCTGTTGAGCACTGTACCTCAGTGTTTACCTTACTACCCATCATGTTTTGTGGGAGAAGGCTTAACATTTCCTGCTTCTTATTAGCACCTCCCCTATGGCTAGTTTAAAAGCTTGCCAAGGAAGCATTTAAACCTGTCCCTTAGGATATTGGTTCCCTTCATGGACGGATGCAGACCATCGTGCCAGTATAAACCTTCACCTCTCCAGGTGTACCCCCAGTCCCCAATTAAGCCAAAGCCCTGTGCTCTGCACCAGTTTTGCAGCCACTCTTTAAACTGCATGGTGTGTAGTACCCTAGCCTCACCCCTGCCATGTTTCTACGAGAGTTGTCTATGTGGTGTGGTGGGCAACTGAGAGGTGTGGAGGGAGAGGAGTGCTGTGGTGGCATGAAAGTAGTTCAGAGAACATGGCAGAGTTTTATTTTTATAACCAGTAAAGAGGTGAATTCAGTGATACATAGATACAGTACATGCAGTTTATATATATGTGATGGCAGACCATGTTGCTGTGCCCACCAAGTATTCACAAATTTTTTAATTTTTTTAGACTGTGTTTGATCCACAGTGCAGTCTTTTTACCTCACTGCCTTACCCATATGATTCCCTTGTGCCTGTCCCATACTTTTGTTTTTTTACTTACTGTAACCACTGTTTTTGCCCCCACTACCTATGTTGGAAGGCCAGTCCTGGTAACTACCACCCTTTCTGTGAAAAAGTACTTCCTCACTTCACTTCTCTTTTCACCTCCCTTCTGTTTTAAGTGGTTTCATACCAGTGGACAAACCCATGCTCCCACACAGCTGGAACCCTACACAGACCAGACATTCATCCAGCCGCTGGACACTCCCTCCCAAAGGACATGCTTGCTGTGCACCTCCACCTCTCATCTGGAGTACCCCTTCCTGCTGAGTGGGGGTTCTTGGTGGCTGTGAAGGTCGTGGAGAGGGTAGGGAGACTATGGCGAGAGAGTGTGTGTGTTTGGGGGACACAGAAACATAGACCTTGACTAAAGGCAAGGACCTCTTGGCCCACCTAGTCTGTCCATTTACCTACCTACTGGACAAGCTGCAGATCCTAGTTAGCCAACAGCCTACTTCTTCCAACCCCCCAACAGAATTGCCCTTTCCATTCTTTTTTGTGAGTCCCTCAAACCAACCCACCCCCCTTGTGTACTCTTCCCCTGTGTTTTTGTTTCCCCGGTGCATTACTGTTCACTTCATTACACTGAATCTAGGCTGTCGTACTTTGATTAATTCTTCCAACCTTGCCAAGTCCCTTCTCCGCAGTTCCACCCCCCCAGTGTATCAACCATGTTGCAGATCTTTGTGTGGTCAGCAAACAGGCATACTTTTCCTTACAGTCTACTTCTGGTCAGCTAAACAAAAGGTGGCTAGTGGCATGGGCTGTGGATGAAGTGAGTAGTGCCACAGCCTGTAGAGGGACAGAATCTGGATAACCGATGATGTGTGGGTGAGTGGCTAGGTGTCAAGGGTCAAAATGGTGATGTCAATGGAAGGCAATGCAGAGCACTCATGTCTCAAGGGTAGGAGGTGGTGGTGTCTCAACTGATCATGGAGGGAGAGTCATGCCAGGGTTGTACTGGATGAAGTCAGTTACAGGTGAAGAAGGGGCTATGGAGATGGTGTTTTCTGTGGGGTGATGAAAGTAGTAGAGGGGATGTTGATTGAAAGAGAAGAGAGTAGGCATCAATGGTAAAACCAGTGGACCAGCCACCCATTCCACAGCTGGAACTTTCCCCACGGACAATTCAACCCCCTACATGTGGACACTTCCTAACAAAGAACATACTGGCTGTGTACACTCACCCCACAACTGAAAACCCCTCTACCAACTGAGGGGGTATGGTGCACTGTAAAGGGAGGAGATGTTAGGTGCTAGGGGCCTTGGAAAAGCCACACCCACCGGCAGCTGGAACCTAAACCTTATCATAGACCCCCTAGACTTGGCTGCATGCATCCCCTCGCAAAACCCACTCTTATCACAGACCACCCCCCCCCCCAGAGTATACCCCTTAAAGGTGACTAGCTGTGTGCCCCTCACATAGCAGCTGGAACCGCTTTTCTCCAGTCCAGCCATCCCCCTACAGCTGGAAACACCCTCTGGAACAACTTACAGTGTGTGTGTGTGTGTGTGCACGCGTGCATGATAATCCCACAGCTGAAATACTCCAAGAAATGTTAGGCTAGAAATGGGGTGTATAGCAAGGGCTGGGGGCACTGGACAAGCCATGCCCCCTCACAGTTGTGCCCCCCACCATGCCACCATGATGACTGTTAGCATCCCCTGGCTATAACCACCCTTCCCACTGACCGGCAACCCCTCAGCGGCAGCCCCCCACCCCCACGGTCCACTCACCCATGACAGACTACCTGTGGCCCCCTGTCCAGCACAGCAGACTACGTGTGTTCTCCCTCCCTCCACCCTACCATGACCGCAGCACCGCATCCATCCCATACCTCTCATTTGCTGCAGACCTCTCCAGCACAAACTGGCAGTGAGCTACTACATACACAGCTCAAGCCTGGACCTCATCACCCCACAACACCAGTGGCTCACTGCATCTTGGGGTGTCTAAGCTGCCACAGGTATCAAGTCGACATACATGCTGGCTCTGTCTCTTGCGGTTGCCAAGTGGTCCTTATTTTACTTTATTGCAGACGTCCACTTGACAACTTGACAACCCCAAGTGTTACTTCCAGTTATCATGTGCCCCATAAACGCTTTTTTTCCTCACCCTTTTGCCCCATCTGATAGTCCTACTTTAACTGCACTGACACCTATTTCGACAGTGGACATTTTCCTCCCTTTTTGCTTTCAGGATCTGCTACTGTGATGGTCTATTTACTGTCTCTATTCACTATATACTGTATGCCAACTTGATACCATTTACCTTAAAGCTTGTAGTCTGGCCATCTTTTCCAACTATGTTGCAAACCCAAATTAATGGGACCTCTGCTTTAAGGGGTACCCGGTGCCCCTTTCTCCCCTTCACAACCCCTTCCCCCATGCTTACCAAACCCACGGAGGGAAACAAATAGTTGCAAACATGCATCTTGATTATTCATCACAGATTACACAGGGCATGGTGCAATGGTCCCATTGCTTGGTACACACCACAATGCACACCTGGCTAAGTTTGGACAACACAGTTGCGCCTGCTTCCTTTCCACCCCCCCCCCACACACAAAACGTTACACCTAATGGCACAAAAGAGGCATTAGCCATTGTTTGCAGCTTTTAGATCACATGTCAGTCACTGAGAGATGCCAAATATGGCTGTGTGTTTATCAATCTAGCTCAGCTGCCAATGTAGTGACCACTCTCACATTGTCCACTTTCTAGTCCTCTGCCAGTCACCATCCATCCATCCATCCAGCCACCCACTGTCTCACCCTCCCCAGCCTTCCCCCCCATCCATCCACTCTCCCAACCTTGTCCCCCCACCCATCTACCCATCTGAAACTACGTTTTACTCCCCACCCTCACCCTTTGTTGCACTCAGTCTCTGTTTCTCCCACTCTTTTGGTGCTGCATAGGGTGTATCTCTCTGATTGCCTTCCTTGTATTTTGCTATGCACTGTGCGCAATTCAGTTTCATGTCTACTCAATGTTTGTCATAGTTAATATTACTTTGTTTGGCACAATGTTTTCCCCCCAATAATAATTATTCTACTTTGTGGTGTCATGCCATCATTTTAGATATCATTCGTTTGCGTAAAGAAGCGTGCCCTCTTGTGTTACATTGTCTATGCCACAGTGACAAACTTGCATTTTAACTCTGTTGCCATCAATAATACACTGACACATGACAATATGCTACTGTGTGACTGTTGATCATGACTGTTTATAAATGTAATTTCTCCATTTCAGAGAACTATTCATTAGTCCGTCCTTCAATATGCTGCATTGTCTTGCATTTGGGTGCGCGCACATACTGGGAGACTTCCAAAGGGATTCTCTGTGTATCTCTTTCCAGACGATAACAAGATGGCAGAAATATACATCCAAAGATGTCACACTGATGTCTGCAACATTAAGACTTTTGTTAGCAAGATGCTGAAGGACAACCGAAAGAAGTACAGTATTTGCTCTCTACACTTCGACAACAGCATGTTCGAACCGGACTTTAAAATGCAATTGTTACCACCGGAGTTCCAACAATGACGATATACTCGTTGTCTGAAGCCAGATGCATTGGCAACCATTTTTGCATCATCCAATATTGTTGGCCGCCAGACATTAGTAAACAGAATTGAAAGACAAGAACATAAAAGGGTAGTATTTTCCACCATAACAACATAATGATTGCACCAAGTTGTCTAGTGACACCAATGTAAAATTCTTCTATCATTCTTTTTTTCCACAGCTTACGGAGCAGCTACTACAGCCTACAAAACACACAAAATCCATCAGAGGAAAAGAGAATAGTACCCCGTGCATGTCAATGGTGCATATATGTATGCTTTAACAATAACCTTTTCTCACTAATACATGACATACCATTACATAGATACATATGGCCCACCAAGACAGCACATTACAGCTTGTTTCTGTTTTCCAATCAGTCTGTTGCCCCTTACCCCAAACCTACAGAATTCCCTTATGTCTATCCCATGTATTCGGAAATCCCATGATTGTTTTAGCCACTACTACTTCCTCTGTCAGGAAGGGTGTTCAGCTTGTCCACCACCCGTTCTGTGTAGAAAGCCTTCCTCACATTTCATTTGAATCGCCCTCCCTTCAACTTCATCCCATACCCTCAGTCCTGCAACATCTTTTTCTCTTCAAAATTGGGTATTCCTGCACCCTGGTCATCCCTTTAAGATACTCGTATGTCTCCGGCGTCATATCCCCTCTCTCCCTCCTCTTCTCCAGTGAGTAGGTATTCAAGTTCTTCAAGCTGTCCTCATAGGACTTGTGATGCAATATAAGTACCTTGTTTGTTGCTCTCCTCTACCCTGTTTATGTTCTTACGTAGGTAAGGTCTCCAAAACTGTACACTGTAGTCTATGTGGGGGCCTCACTAGCATCTAGTATAGTGCCATTATGACCTCCCTTCTCCTGCTGATGATGCCACTGCCTATGCATTCCAGCAACTTATTTTCTTTACCTGCTGCCTTGTCATACTGTTTTCCCTACCTTGAGGTCAGAGATGATAACCCCAAGATCCCTTTCCTGCTGGGTGCATGCTATGTCCTCACTGCCCAACTGATATGCAGTTCCAGGGTTTTGTGCCCCATATGCATCATCTTGCACTTCTTTGCATTGCATTTCAACTGCCAAATCCCTGAATCATTCTTCACATTTCTGCAGGTCCCTCCTCATGCTGTCTACGTCCTCTGGTGTTTCCACTCTGTTGCAGACCTTGGTGAAAGTGAACAGTGAAATTCTGCCTTCTAGGTCCTGTGCAATGTCATTGATGAATACGCTGAATCGGACTAGTCCCAGCATTGAACTCTGTGTTACCTCACTGGTCACTCTTCCCACCATGGAGCGACAGCCATTTACCAACCAACCCTCTGTGTCCTGCTGCTTAGCCAGTTACCTACCCACTGCACTACTGTCCTGCCCACTCCCATATTTCCCAGTTTGTTTACTAGCATTCCATGTGGCACCATGTCAAAGGCGTTGTTGAAGTCCTGACATGCTACATCAACTGCCCTCCCCGATCCACTTCCCTTGTCACCCAGTGGAAAAATTCAATGTGGTTGGTCTGACATGATCTTTCCCTTGTGAATCCAGGCTGCCATTGGTCCTGTAGTTCAGTGGGAATCAGATCTACCAACAATCTGTCCTTCAGTACTGCTTCCCTGATCTTCCACAATAACAAGGCATTGCAGACTGGTCTGTAGTTCACCGCTTCCTCTTTGTTCCAGCTTTTGTATAAGGGGACTACATCTGCCGTCCTTCAGTCTTTTGGTACCTCCCATTTCCTGTGATCCACTAAACTGGATTGCCAGAGGTTCATCCACCAGCTCTCTTCATTCTTTTTGGACATTGTGATGCACCCCATCTGGCCCCATTGCTTTATCTACTATTTTTTCCTTCCCATTCCTTCAGGGCCCATTCATGTGTAAAACAGACCTTGTTCCATTTATGTGCCATTCCCAACCATTTGTACTCCCTTCAGGCCCTTTGCCCTCCTCTGCCTTAGTAAAGACTGAGCAGAAATACCCCCATGTTGTTCCTCATGGATCTCTGTGGCTTTTAGAAGGTCACCTGGGGGCCAGTGACCATCACATGGTATGGTTCAATTTCGCCATTAGAACTAAATCATCCCATTCCAAAGCAAAAATATTGGACTTCAGAACAGCTGACTTTGATAAGGCAGCCAACAGAGTTAAGCTAACCCTGGCAAAGATAAATATAGGTGAGGGGGTACAGGAAAAGTGGGCAAGCATTAAGGATGCAATACTTGAAGCAACATCCCATTGTGTTGGTGAGAAAAGGAAGTGCAAAAGAAGAAGGAAACCACTTTGGTTCTCAAAAACAGTAGCAGAAAAGGTCACAGCCAAAAGGCTGGCCTTCAGGAAATATAAAGGAATGCAGCAGGATGAAGATAGGGAGGCATACCAAACTTCCCTAAGGGAAGCAGGGAAGGCAGTAAGGCAGACAAAGGCCAAATTGAGGAAACACTAGCACAAACAGTAAAATAAGGTGAGAAGACTTTCTGCAGATACATTAGTGAAAGGAGAAAGTCCAGAGGGGGTCTTGCTAAAATCAAAGGGGATACGGGGTGGGTGAGAAGGAGGACCATGTAAAAGCATCTATCCTAAATAGATACCTCTGCTCAGTATTTACTGAAAAGAAGGTAGGGCAGGGTCCACAGCTCAGCACCATGGACACAGCGGGGAGGGAGGTGTGCACTAGTCCCTTCACAAAAGAAAGGGTTCTACAAGAGCTCTATTAGCTCAGGGTGGACAGAGCAATGGGACTTGATGGCATACATTCCAGGGTACTAAAATAACTAAGGGTGGAACTAGCAGAGCCATTATCAGAACTGTTTAGTGAGTCTCTGAGCACAAGAGAGGTCCCAGAAGACTGGAGAAGGGCTCATGTGATCCCGCTTCACAAGAGTGGCACCAGGGAGGAGGCAGGGAACTACAGACCAGTCAGTCTTACCTCAGTAGTGGGCAAGATTATGGAGACAGTCTTTAAAGAAAGGCTAGTGCAACACCTGGAACCCATAGGCGCACAGGATCCAAGACAGCATGGGTTTACAAAAGGAAGGTCCTGTCAAACTAATCTCATAGATTTCTTCTATTGGGTAACCAGAGTGGTGGACCATAGGGGAGCACTTGATGTCACCTACCTTGACTTCAGCAAAGCTTTCAATACTGTTCCACATAGAAGATTCATCAAAAAGCTGGGTAGGCTCAGGGTGGGTCAGATGTTGGTCAACTGGGTGGCAAACTGGTTGACAGGCAGAAAACAGAGAGTGGTGGTAAATGGTATACAGTCAGAAGAGATGCAAGTCACAAGTGGGACACCTCAGTGATCAGTCCTGGGGCCAGTCCTCTTCAATATCTTCATCAGTGGCATTGCAGATGGACTGGAGGGTAAGGTTTGTCTGTTTGCAGATGACACCAAGCTCTGCAGCAGAGTAGATGATCTAGATAGGGTGGGCAGAATGAGAAGAGATCGGGATAAACTAGCAAAATGGTCGGAAGAGTGGCAACTGGGGTTTAATGTAATAAGTGCAAGATCACCCACATAGAAAAGGGAAACCCTGAAGCCACCTATAGGCTGGGTGGGGAGTTGCTGCCAGTCACAAGGGAAGAAAGACTTGGGCATCATCATCACTGATGACCTGAAATCATCCAAGCAGACCAGCAAAACAGTAGGTAAGGCTAGAGGGATGTTGGGGTTTATTAGTAGGGGTATCACAAGTCGGAAGAGGGAGGTAATAATCCCTCTTTACAAGACACTGGTTAGGCCCCATCTGGAGTACTACGTGCAGTACTGGAGGCCACACCTTCACAAGGACATTAACCAAATTGATGCAGTCCAGAGAAGGGCAACCAAAATGCTGCAGGGACTGCATCAGAAAACATATGAGGACAGATTAACGGAGCTCAATATGTACACCCTAGAGCAAAGGAGGGAGAGAGGTGATATGATCAAAACATTCAAACACCTTAAGGGCATTAACAAGGTGAAACAGTCTAACATGTTTCAATATAAGAAAAACAGCAGGACAAGAGGACACAGCATGAGATTAAAGGGAGGCCAATTAAGGGGTAATGTGAGGAAGTTCTTTTTCACAGAAAGGGTGGTGGATGCATGAAACAGCCTACCTCAGGGAGTGGTGGATATGAATACAGTGTAGAGCTTCAAACAGGCATGGGAAAGACATAAGGGAGCAATACAGATGAGTATGAACAGATAGGCCATTGACAGAGCAAAGGCCGATGACACATTCCTAAGGTAGAAAAAGAAATGAGCAGACCGGATGGGCCTTACGATCCTTACCTGCTGTCAATTTCTATGTTTCTATATACACATATACATACACGTGTGTGTGTGTCTGTAAATCTCAGCACACAAATATGAGATACATATAAAAAGCAATAGCCATACAACCATACAAACCCCCCACACCCACCCATACAGCCACACACACAAAGCCGCCTCACAGCACCCCAAAGCCACCCCCACAGCACCCCAAAGCTGCTACCACACCCACAGCTATCCCCACACCCACAGTCACCACCACATGGAGAGAGAGAGAGAGACAGACACACACACACACAGCCACCACCACACCCACAGCCACTACCACAGAGAGAGAGAGACAGACAGACATACACGCACAGCCACCACCACACCCACAGCCACTACCACAGAGAGAAGGTCACAAAGAATGTCATTAGGGCACAAATGATTATACTTTGTACCTGTTGGTCCACTTGATGCGTCGTATTTGGCACCTGAAATGCTGCAGCAGGTAGCACAGTAGCCTCAGTGCCTCATCACAGAGGTTTAGACGCTAGACTGCCTGGTGGTGCTCAGTACACTCTAGGATGTTGTCACGGTCTTCCATGCATCTTGCCCTGCTATGTTGTGATTCAAGACAGCAATAGCACTCTCTTGAGGTACTCATAATCGTACAGTGCCTGCACATGTACCAGTCTGTGCTTTGAAAGCAAGGATTCTCCATTTGGAATTCTTCACCATCACTATCATCATCATCTATGGCAATGCTATCATTGTTGCTGTAATCACTGTTCAGAGGTAGCTCGTCCTCAGCAAACGTTGGCTGGAAGTTGTGTGGCATAATGTGGTCATGTCCTTCAGCCATGTTGAGTGATTTGTTCTTTGTGTGAACTGTGGGGAGGATGCATAGAAGAATAAGCATAGCACAGTTCGGCCCATTTGCAATCATAGATACAATATGTGATGGCAAATAAAATGTTGTGCATAATGTATGGTGATATAACTTATCCATGTGCAGGCAACACGTCACAGGTTTGGCGATTGCCAAGGCCGCATGATACAATGGTGAGAGAGTTTTGCAGACCAGAAAGTTCACCAAAATCAATGTGTTGTTGGACATCAGAATCAGGAGGTATATAAATAATTGAAGATGCACATATTGGCATTGCAAATGGTAGTTTACATTGCCAGTTGCCTACATTGCACAGTGCTGCCTTTCAGACATCACAGTGACACTATGCTTTATGTCTGTCTTTCTGAATGCTGCTGTTATATATCAGAATCAACGCATGCAGTACTGGCACCCATCACTGAAAAATGACACATTGTCAGAGGGTGTGCAGCAAAGGGCAACACAGCTAACCCATGGATTTTCAGGAAAATTACTATGAGAAGATGCTGGGAAAGCTGAACATGTACACCGTGTAACAGAAGAGGGTTGGGGGGACATGATCAAAACCTTTAAATACTTAAGTGGGGTAAACTAAACAAGACTATTACAGAAGGGATATTCCAGATTAAGTGAGGGAGGGACATGAGAGAACATCAGCTTACATTGGAGGAGAAAAGACTCAGGGTGAAAAATCTTGAAACACAAACACAAATTTTAAGATGGACACATGAAAATTCTGGGCCAAATCAGGGACAACTCGGAATTTCTGAGACAGTCAAGAGGTATAACCGTTTTGATTACTGCACATGGAGGGACAGTAGCAAAAGCTTTAATGCCCTGATAAAGGTAGCACCATATTCTTGGCATGTGTGTGTGTGGGGGCTAGGGGCTGGTGTTCCTTGCCGAGGGTCATCTACTGCTGCCCGTATTGACTGACAGAAAATTAAGTCATTAACCAAGGAGCCCCTACACCAACCACCCCCACTACCACCCCACAAACACACACCCACACCCCTTTCCCCCCAAACACACACACCCACAAACCCGCACCCACACTCAACCCCCCCCACAAATCCACACACACACACACACACACACACACACACACAGCTAGTACTGGCTTTCCATTCATCTTTTGGTAGCTGCTTTTTTGGAATGGCAAAACTAAAAAGCCATACACCAACAGGCATGGTTTTTCTCACCATAATCCGCCACATCTGGCTGCATAAAAACAGAAAGAAGGATAACAGCTGATAAGGTGAAGGCGCACCCCCCACCTCTCCCATTTTATGAATGCACCGCAGTATAAATATGACTCTGCAGACATTCGATCGGTCAATATTTCATGGCAATTCAGGACACAAAGACATGTCACCGATCCCGATTCGCAGCTGAAGACATTTGTTCAACTTTAATCTGCCTTGTTTTTTCCTCATAATATCTTCTGCCACAATATCAATTCTCCATATATCAGGGCATCTTCAGAATATGCTGCCAATTACTGGAAATTGCTAAGTACGGCCGTGTCAAGCCAAAACATTACTGTACTCCAGGTCAAGACTCATAGAAAAAGGTCGTGACTACCTATATAAAAATATATATAACTACTGTATGCATCTTGCAGTTGCAGACTCTTGAGACATTGTTTCACCAAAAGGGTGGAGGAAAAGTGGAATAACAGACATGAGGATGTAGTATACTATAGCACGGTATGCACTTAGTAGAGTTGATGGGACAGACTGAGGGGAGAATTACGATTAGGGGATCAGATACTGGTGGTACTGAAACTTGAGGGGCTAACTGCACAATCCGGCACACACTATGGAACTTGACTCCTGTCTGTGCTGGCGTTTTTGCATGTTCGTATATATCCTAAGCTGCAGGCAGTACTCCAGATGGGATCGCAGCCAACTTACTGTACACCAACTGCCTGTCTGTTCATAGAATAGTAATATACTACTCCACTGTGTGTTTTGTGTCCCATTTTCATTACTGTGCTGTGCTTGCATTTACTGTAAGATACCATTCTATTGAAAATTGATGACAACTAAAACAGCCCCTTATCATAATTTCCAACACACCGTGTACATCGTCCCAGTTGTAGCTCTGTAACTGGTCTGAAAAGTGCTGTGGTTTTCCTTCCATCCCCTACAGAATATCACATGTAAAGAGAGTACCACACACCTCTCAACCTCTTGCCTCATAAATCAGGGAAAAAGAACAAAAATCAGGGTCACATCTTAAAAAAATTGTAATATTCACTCAGAAAGTTGACTGAACCAGGGGATTAGTGCAAAATGCCTTTTCTGATGAAGAATACATTTTTAACTTTAATGCTGGACATTATTTTGTGCTTGCAATTCCAACTGTTTAGACACAAACACAAATTTTAAGAGGGACAGATAAAAAAATTCTGGGCCAAAATCAGGGACAACTCTGAAATTCTGGGAAAGTCGAGAGGTATGACCATTTTGATTATTGCACATGGAGGGACAGTAGCAAAAGCTTTAATACCCTGATAAAGGTAGCACCATATTCTTGGCACGTGTGTGTTGGGGGGCTGGTGTTCCTTGCCTAGGGTCATCTACTGCTGCCAGTATTTACAGACAGAAAATAAAGCCATTAAGCAAGGAGCCCCTACACCAATCACCCCCACCACACATCCATCCACCCACAAACACACACACACACACACACACACACACACACACACACACACACACACACGCTAGTAGTGACTTTCCAGTCATCTTTTGGAATGGTGGAGCTAAAAAGCCATGTATGTCATACCAAATTATTACTATATCCCAGGCTAAGACTCATCGAGAAAGGTTGTGGCTACCTATATAAAAATATATACTGTATATAACTATGCATCTTGTAGCTGCAGGACTGGAGGGAGTGGCAAACAAGCAATACATGAATCAGGAAAGGTGAGTGGGAGACAATGCAGCAGATATATTTTTGTATTCAATTGCTATGCGTTCAATGCAAGAATCAACGGGTAACGCATATGCTTCTCCACTACCTTATGAGGACACAATATCACAGCAGCAGCTCACAGCACTAGCGCTCCAGGCAGCTTTAGAGAACCCTCCATGGACATTAGCCCACTGCTGACCTGGGGCAAGGTCAATCACCTGCCACCATCTACTGTGTTGTGCGCCACATTCTGTGCTTGCTCACCACAACAGACATCCTGAGGCAAGCCTCATATCCATGGCTAAATTGGTGTCATAATACACCTGCTTGTCTCCCAACTTATCAACAAAGCATCAGAACCAGTGACCATTCCAAAGATGCCTACACCCTTCGTCTGTGTAAGAAATGCTGGTGCATTCACAATCACTCTACTGACAGAGTCAGAGTAGTCTGCCAAGCGCACTGCAGGATTTATTTGAAACCAGCAATAAAACTGTCTCTAAGGCGTTTGCCATGACTATTGCTTGTGACACAAAAGCCCCTACTTACCTGTGAATTCTGCAATGACAGCCGGAGTAGCTATATATAATAGCAAGCTCAGCGAAAAGAAAAGGTTCACCACATGAAACTCTGCCACAATGCACTAAATCAAACGCCCTTAATACCTGCAGACAAAAATAAAATTTAAGGGAATGTTTCATTACTGGCTGAAAAAAAAAGCCAAAAGTCTTCCATTTTTAAGTGCTAATGGTGCCAGGAAAAATATATGACAGCCAATGGGAAAGCACCTTAAATGAGCAACAAACTGGGGGGTTAAACAATGCATCTAAATTAGTGAGGCTAATGGAATCAGTGACAGGAGAGAGCGTTGCCAGGGGGACCAATATCAACAAGGATGCCTCCCATTGCTATCAATGGACAGTTGATTCAACATAATTTCTCAGGCTACAGTGACAGCGCGAGACCACGGAGGCAGGCAAAGAAGCTTGACATGGCAAGCCACAGAATGACACTTGGCTTCCGAATCATAAGTGAGGATAAGGTAATATGAGTGTTTACTTTGGAGGGCTTTAAACATTACGGGAACGTATTTTGGCAAATTCAGAGAGGTTTGGGGGCATCCTAGTGTATGTTTGGGTGTTGTTTTCTTTTAATAAAGCATTGCAACAAATACACACATGCACAGACATTCTGAGATCATCACCAGTCTATACTGGCAGGATGGTCTGCATCTGTCCAGGAAGGGAACAAGTCTTTTGTGCAAACGGTTTAAATGCTTCATTGGCAAGCTTTTAAACTAGTCAAAGGGGGAGGCACTGATAAGCAGCAGGAAAATCCCAGCCTCTCCCTACAAAACAGGGTACTAAATGAGAAAAAGACCGAGGTAGAAAGGTCAGTGGGGGATGCTGCAACAGAAGGTAAAGCCATCAAAAAATGGAGAGCAATGAGTACCAATGCCCATAGTCTGGGTAACAAGCTTCCTGAATTAGTGGCCTTGATGGAGGAGTAACATCTGGATATCGTGGCAGTCACAGAAACATGGTACACACAAAACCATGACTGGAACGTAAACATACCAGGATACACTATCTACAGGAGGGACAGGGAGGGTAAAAGAGGAGGAAGAGTAGCTCTTTACATAAGGGAAGGAATAAAAGCAACAGAACAAAAGGGTAAACAGGGAGGAGAAGAAGCACTGTGGGTAAATTTGGAGACAGGCAATGGCACCACAATCCGCACAGGGGTTGTATACAGACCCCCTTCTCAGGGGGAGGAAATGGACAAGGAAATGATAGAAAGTATACTTAGAATGGGAGAAAAAGGGGAGATATTGCTGATGGGTGATCTGAATATGCCAGATGTTAACTGGAGTGCAGCTGCAGCAGCCACTCCGAAGAGTGGAGTTATTCTAGATGCCTTACAGGGGGCATGCCTTAGACAACTAGTATTGGAGCCCACTCCAGAGGGAGCAATCTTAGACCTGATTCTCCCAAATGGAGATGGAGAGAGGATCACAGATGTAGAAGTGGGTAGCCATCTGGGAACTAGCGACCATCGAACAGTATGGTTCACAATTAACACAGCAATAGAGTCAAGCCATACAAAGGCAAAAGTACTGGACTTTAGGAGGGCTAACTTTGCCAAAAAGGATGAGTGTCTAAGGAATGCACTAGCAAATGGGCAGGAAGGAGGGGTGGAAAGACAATGGGGAATAATAAAAAACTGCTATCACAGAGGTAACGAGCCTTTGTGTGAAGCAAATAAACAAAACAAAATGATGTAAGAAACCACTATGGTTCTCAAAGGAAGTGGCAGTAAAGGTTCAAGAGAAAAAGAAAGCATTCAGGAAGTACAAGGAATCACAGAAGGAGCAGGACAGAGAACAGTATCAGTTAAAGCAAAAGGAGGCAGGGAAGGCAGTCAGAACAGCAAAGGCCCAAACTGAGGAAAAGACAGCCAACTCAGTTAAGAAGGGGGATAAAACCTTTTATAGGTACATCAGGGAGAGAAGGAAGACCAAGGAAGGGATAGTGAGGCTTAATAAAGGGAAGGGAGGGTGGACAGAGGGAGACTGTAAAAAGGCAGGAATACTAAACAAATATTTTTGCTCAGTATTTACAAATGAAGAGGGGGAGGTGCATAAAACAAACAGTAGAAACACTCTGGATACAGAAGTTGATACCAGCCCATTTACAGAAGAAAGGGTTCTGAAAGAACTCTTAAAACTGAAGGTGGACAAAGCAATGGGGCCTGATGGGATTCATCCTAGAATTCTAAAAGAACTAAGGGTAGAACTAGTGACACCACTGACTACCCTTTTTAACAAATCATGGGAGGATGGGGTGGTACCCGAGGACTGGAGGAGGGCAGATGTGATTCCCCTTCACAAAAGTGGGAGCAAGGCAGAAGCAGGAAACTACAGACCTGTTAGTTTAACCTCAGTGATAGGGAAAATGATGGAATCACTTCTGAAGGAAAGAATTATCGAGTATCTAGAGGCCAGACGGGCAGAGGACCCTGGGCAGCATGGATTCACAGCGGGAAGGTCATGCCAGACGAATATGATAGATTTCTTTGACTGGGTGACCAAAGTAGTAGATCAGGAGGGCTGTGGATATGGCCTACCTAGACTTTAGCAAGGCATTTGACCAGTCCCACACAAAAGATTAATATACAAGTTAGCCAGCCTGGGAGTGGGTCCCAAGATGACAGCCTGGTAAAGAATTGGCTGGAGAATAGGACACAGAGAGTAATAGTAAATGGAGTCCACCCAGAAGAAGAAGGGTTACTAGTGGGGTACCGTGAGGTTCAGTATTAGACTGGTCCTCTTCAATGTCTTTATAAGTGACATTGCAGAGGGACTGGAAGGAAAAGTATGTCTCTTTGTAGATGACACACATATCTGCAACAGAATTGATGCACAGGGTGGGGTGGAAAGAATGAGAAGGGACTTGGCAAGGTTAGAGGAATGGTCAAATGTATGGCAGCTTAGATTCAATGCTAAGAAGTGCAAGGTAATGCACCTGGGAAACAAAAACCAAGGGGAAGAGTACACAATGGGGAGTGAGATACTAACAACAAAAATAGAAACATAGAAACATAGAATTTGACAGCAGATAAGGACCGCTTGGCCCACCTAGTCTGCCCATTTTTCTACCTAACAGATAAGCTGCAGATCCTAGTTAACCAACAGCTTACTTCCTCTTACCCGCCCCTAGGACTGCCTTATGCCTGTCCCATGCATTCTTGAAGTCCCCACTGTTCTTGACTCCACAACCTCTTCAGGGAGGCTGTTCCATGCATCCACAACCCTCTCAGTGAAAAAATACCTCCTCACATTACCCCTGAGCCGTCCCCCCTCTATCTTCAAATTGTGCCCCGGTTCTTGCACATCTCTTTTTCTGGAAGATGCTACCCTCTTGGACTTTGTTAATTCCCTTGAGGTACTTGAAAGTTTCTATCATGTCCTCTCTCCTTCTTTCCTCAAGAGTATACATATTAAGCTCCTTTAGTCTTTCTTCGTATGTCTTCTGGTGCAGACCCTGCACCATTTTGGTTGCCCTCCTCTGGACAGCCTCCACTCTGTCTATGTCTTTGCGGAGATGGAGTCTCCAGAACTGCACATAGTACTCCAGATGGGGTCTCACCAACTGTCTGTACAGAGGGATAACAACTTCCTGTTTTCTACTATTGATGCCTCTTCCTATGCATCCCAGTATCCCCCAGCCGTCCTTACTGCCTTCTCACATTGCTTGCCCACCTTTAGGTCATCTGATATAATTACCCCCAGGTCCCTTTCTATTTTTACTGTTGTCAGTATCTCACCCCCCATTGTGTATGCTTCCCCTGGGTTTTTGTTTCCCATGTGCATTACCTTGCACTTCTTTGCATTGAATCTGAGTTGCCATACATTTGACCATTCCTCCAACCTTGCCAAGTCCCTTCTCATTCTTTCCACTCCATCTTGTGTATCAACCCTGTTCCAGATCTTTGTGTCATCTGCAAAGAGACATACTTTTCCTTCCAGTTCCTCTGCAATGTCATTTATAAAGACATTAAAAAGGACCGGTCCCAGTACTGAACCCTGCGGTACCCCGCTAGTAACCCTCCTTTCTTCACTGTGTACTCCATTTACTACTACCCTTTGCGTCCTGTTGTCTAGCCAATTTTTAATCCAGGCTACCAACTTGGGACCCATTCCAAGGCTGGCTATCTTGTATATTAATCTTTTGTGTGGAACTGTATCAAATGCCTTGCTAAAATCTAGGTAGGCCATGTCCACAGCCCCTCCCCGTCTACTACTTTGGTCACCCAGTCAAAGAAATCTATTAGATCTGCCTGACACAACCTTCCCATCGTGAATCCATGCTGCCTTGGGTCCTGTGCCCCACTGGCCTCTAGGTACCAACAATTGCTCCTTCAGAAGTGATTCCATCATTTTCCCTACCACTGAGGTCAAACTAACTGGTCTGTAGTTTCCTGCCTCTGTCCTGCTCCCACTTTTGTGAAGAGGAATTACATCTGCCCTCCTCCAGTCCTCGGGTACCACCCCATCCTCCCATGATTTGTTAAAGAGAGTAGTCAGCGATGTCACTAGTTCTACCCTTAGTTCTTTTAGAATTCTTGGGTGAATCCCATCACGCCACATTGCTTTGTCCACCTTCAATTTTATTAGTTCTTTCAGAACCCTTTCTTCTGTAAATGGACTGGTATTGACCCCCGTCTTCAGAGTGTTTCTCTTGTTTGGTTTAGGTAACTCCCCCTCCTCTTCCTTTGTGAATACTGAGCAGAAATATTCATTCAGTAACAAAGAAACAGAATTTGACGGCAGATAAGGACCGCTTGGCCCACCCAGTCTGCCCATTTCCCTACCTACTGGATAAGCTGCAGATCCTAGTTAACCAGCAGCCTACTTCTTCCTACCCCAACCCCCTAGAATTGCCTTATGACTGTCCCATGCATGCTTGAATTCCACCACTGTTTTTGACTCCATGACCTCCTCCGGAAGGCCGCTCCATGCATCCACAACCTCTCTGTGAAGAAATACTTCTAAATTACCTCTGAGCCGCCCCATCTTCAAATTGTGCCCCTAGTTCTTGCACCTCTTTTATTGAAAGATGCTACCCTCTTGGACTTTGTTGATTCCCTTGAGGTACTTGAAAGTTTCTATCATGTCCCCCCTCTCCCTCCTTTCCTCGAGGCTATACATATTAAGCTCCTTAAGTCTCTCTTCATATGTCTTCCGGTGCAGACCCTGCACCATTTTAGTTGCCCTCCTCAGGACAGCTTCCATCCTGTCTATGTCTTTGTGAAGACTGGGTCTCCAGAACTGCACACAGTACTCCAGATGGGGTCTGACCAGCTGTCTGTACAGAGGGATAATAACTTCCTGTTTTCTACTGGTGATGCCTCTCCCTATGCATCCCAGAATCCCCCCAGCCCTCCTTGCTGCCCTCTCACATTGCTTGCCCACCGCTAGGTCATCTGATATGACTACCCCCAGGTCCCTTTCCATTTTTGTTGTTGCTAGCCTTGCTTGTAGAGCAGAAAGCAGCTAACTAAAAGAAGCTACATTTTCTTCTTAATTTAAAATGTATATCTCAGCAGGAGTCAGTGTCTGTTAAGATTAAGTAGACAAATAACTTTTTTAGAAGTAGAAGGGGACTTATTTAGGGTAAAAACAAAAAAAGAAAGAAAAGAAAGAAAGTCAGTGTGTATTGTGTGCAGTGAAGGGTACTGTATCAGCTCACTTTGCTAAACCAGTAGGAGGAAAGAGAGCTTACCTGGGGGTGTGGTTTAGACACTATAAAAGCAGGTGAGTCACATTACAACTTCCTGTTGCTAGCCTTTTTTCTTACTAATTGCCCTCCATCCCACCCCTCCACCCACCCACTCAAAGCCAGTTCTACTTTTATAGCCACTGGATTTGACTGTCAACAGGAACTTACTGTTTGGCAGTAGGAAGGAAAGGATCATAGAGAAACATTGGATTTGTCAACCCTAAAGTAGAAAAAGTAGCTCACCCCCCAGCTGTTGGTGGTCTGATATTGAGCAAGGAAGAAGGAGGCTACTGAAGAAGGTAGGAAGTTGCTGTCCCAGAACAGGAATGGTGAGAGTTGTAAGGAGAGGAGAGAGTAAGCATCCAGAGAAACAGTAGAGGGGACACAAAATAAGACATGATAGGAGTGGTGCAGTGCAATGGCTGTGGGGCGGCAGTGTTCCGGGAGACATTCTGGAGGCTGTGATGCTGCCCTATTTGCAGGCACCTCTCTGGTCTGAGAGAGGAAGTTGCCCGTCTCCAGGCTGACCTGGCTAGGATTCGTGAAACCTCTTCCCCTACCCAGGGACCACTAGGGCCAATGCCACTACCTCAGAGGTTGCCAAGAAAGAGGAGAGGCTGGACCAGGGTGGGCTCAAGGAGGGAGAGGGTGGTAGAACAGAGTTGTATCCCTCCAGCTGTACCTCTTCACAATTCATTCACTCTTCTGGTGGATAGTGGTTCCTCTATGGAGACACCTGCAGTGTTGACCAAGGAGGATGCTGGGAACCTTCACAAAGGAGACCCAAAGGAGGGTGGCATGGGACCCCACAGGGGAAGGAAACAACTCCTGGTGGGGGACTCAATCATTAGAGGGGTAGAAATGGGGGAGGATGGGGAGAGGGAGGTAAGGTGCCTTCCTGGCGCCACGGCTTGGAGGGACAGGAAGCGAATCCTCGCATCGTGGGAGGAGCTGCGAGGGAGGGAGCGGATGTCATTGTCCACCTGAGGACAAATGACCTGGCTAGGAATGGGATCAGAGCAGTGCAAGAGGATGTGTAGTGTTGGAAGGGCCTTAGACAGAAGTAGCGCATATGGTAACCTTCACCGGTGCTGCCTGTCTATGGCAAGGGAGATGCTAGGGCACTTCTCACCAGGAATTCAATGAGTGGTTGAAAAACTGGTGTGGAGCTCAGGTTTGGCTTCACTGGGGACTGTGGAGCCACCTGGAGAATGTAGACCTATACTGGTGCGATGGTCTGCATCTGTCCGGGGGCCAGGATCCTAGGTGAGAGGTTTAAATGCTTCATTGGCAAGCATTTAAACTAGCCAAGGGGAGGGCACTGAAAGAAGCAGGAAATCTGAGCCTCCCCAACAAAACATGGTGATTAGTGAGGTAAACACCAAGGTACAGTAGTTATTAGGGAGCAGAACAGATTTAAATGTAAAATAGGCAAAGGCAGTAAGGACAGAAATGGGGCTAAAAGGGTAAGGCTATCAAAAGTGGAGGGTGATGAGTACCAATGCCCGTAGTCTGTGTAAGCTCCTGAACTAGTGGCCTTGATGGAAGAGGGTTGCCTGGATATTGTGACAGTCCACAGAAACATGGTACACAGAGAACCATGACTGGGATGTCAACATACCAGGACACAATCTACAGGAGGGACAGGGAGGGTAAAAGAGAGGAGTAGCTCTTTATGTAAAGAAAGGGATCAAAGCAACAGAACTAAAGAGTAAACAGGGAGCAGATGAGGCACTTTGGGTCACCCTGGAGACAGGAAATGGCACCACAATCCGCATGGTGGTTGTATACAGACCCCCATCTCAGGGGGAGGGAATGGACAAGGAAATGATAGAAGGCTTTCTTAGAATGGCAGAAAAAGGGGGACCTGAATATGCCAGATGTTAACTGGAGTACCTTTGCTGCAGGCACATCCAAGAGCAGGGTTATTCTTGATGCCCTACAGGGGGCATGCATCAGACAGCTAGTATCGAGAACTCACTCGGGAGGGAGCAATCTTAGACCTGGTACTTTCTAATGGGGATGGAGAAAGAATCTCAGATTTAGAAGTGGGTAGCCATCTGGGAACAAGCGACCACCAAACAGTATGGTTCACGATAAACACAGCCATACAATCAAGCCATACAAAAGCAAGAGTACTAGACTTTAGGAGGGCTGACTTTGGGAAAATGAGAGTGCCTCAGAAAAGCACTAGCAAACAGGCAAGAAGGAGGGGTGGAGGAACAATGGGAGTAATCAAACAGCCATCACAGAGACAACAAGCCTTTGTGTAAAAAAATCAATAAAACACAACGAAGGAAAAAACGCTATGGTTCACAAAAGAGGTGGCAGGAAGGTTAAGGAGAAAAGGACAGCATTCAGAAATATAAGGAAACACAGAAGGAGCAGGACAGAGAACTTTATCAGTTAAAGCAGAAAGAGGCTGGGAAGGCAGTCAGAATAGCAAAGGCCCAAACCGAGGAAAGGATAGCCAATTCTGTTAAGAAGGGGGATAAGACCTTTTATAGGTACATTAGGGAGCGAAGAAAGACCAAATGAGGGATGCTGAAGCTTAATAAAGGGGAGGGAATGTGGGTAGAGGGTGACAGTGAAAAAGCAGGGATACTGGGGGAGTACAGCTTCCCTATGGATGCACCCACAGAGGAGATTAACGAGGCTGAGGACACCTGTCACAAGGGAGGCCCACAGGAAGGAGGCAGAGGACACACAAGGACAGGAAGCAGCTCCTGGTGGAGGACTCAATTATTAGGGGGATAGAACTAGGGGGAGCAGGGAAAACTGAAGTAAGGTACCTGCCTGGTGCCATGGCTTGGAGGGACAGGAAGCGCATCCTCAGGATCATGAGAACAGCTGCACGGGAGTCTGAGCTGGACGTCATTGTCCACCTAGGGACAAATGACTTGGCTCAACATGAGATTAGAGCAGTGCAGAAGGACTTTGTAGAACTGGGAGGGCCTAAGACAAATAGCACACACAGTATCCTTCTCAGAGGTGCTGCCTGTCAATGGCATGAGTGAGGCGAGGGTACTTTGCACCATGCAGTTTAATGAATGGTTGAAAAAAATGGTGTGGAGCACAGGGGTTTGGCTTCATTGGGGACTGGGGTTCCACCTGGAGGGACACCAGCCTATACTGGCAGGATGGTCTGCATCTGTCCAGGAAGGGAACAAGTCTTTTGAGCAATCAGTTTTAAATGCTTCATTGGCAAGCTTTTAAACTAGTCAAGGGGGGAGGCACTGATAAGCAGCAGGAAAATCCCAGCCTCTCCCTACAAAACAGGGTACTAAATGAGAAAAAGACCAAGGTAGAAAGGTCAGTGGGGGATGCTGCAACTGAAGGTAAAGCCATCAAAAAATGGAAAGCAATGAGTACCAATGCCCGTAGTCTGAGTAACAAGCTTCCTGAATTAGTGGCCTTGATGGAGGAGGAACATCTGGATATCGTGGCAGTCACAGAAACATGGTTCACACAAAACCATGACTGGGACGTAAACATACCAGGATACACTATCTACAGGTGGGACAGAGAGGAGGAGGAGGAGGAGGAGGAGGAGAAGAAGCTCTTTACATAAGGGAAGGAATCAAAGCGGCAGAACAAAAGGGAAAACAGGGAGGAGAAGAAGCACTGTGGGTAAATTTGGAGACCGGCAATGGCACCACAATCCGCACAGGGGTTGTATACAGACCCCCTCCTCAGGGGGAGGAATTGGACAAGGAAATGATAGAACGTATACTAGTATGGCAGAAAAAGGGGAGATACTGCTGATGGGCAATCTGAATATGCCAGATGTTAACTGGAGTGGATTTGCCGCAGCCACTTCAAGGAGTGGAGTTATTCTAGATGCCCTACAGGGGGCATGCCTTAGACAACTAGTATTGGAGCCCACTCGAGAGGGAGCAATCTTAGACCTGGTTCTCTCAAATGGAGATGGAGAGAGGATCACAGATGTAAAAGTGGGTAGCCATCTGGAAACTAGCGACCATCGAACAGTATGGTTCACAATAAACACAGCAATAGAGTCAAGCCATACAAAGGCAAAGGTACTGGACTTTAGGAGGGCTGACTTTGCAAAATGGGTGAGTGCCTAAGGAATGCACTTGCAAATGGGCAGGAAGGAGGGTGGAAGAACAATGGGAATAAAAAAACTGCCATCACAGAGGTAACAAGCCTTTGTGTGAAGCAAATAAACAAAACTAAACGATGTGAGAAACCACTATGGTTCTCAAAGAAGTGGCAGTGAAGGTTCAAGAGAAAAAGAAAGCTTTAAGGAAGTACAAGGAATCACAGAAGGAGCAGGGCAGAGAACTGTATCAGTTAAAAGCAAAAGGAAGCTGGGAAGCCAGTCAGAACAGCAAAGGCCCAAACTGAGGAAAGATAGCCAACTCAGTTAAGAAGGGATAAAACCTTTTATAGGTACATCAGGGGCGAAGGAAGACCAAGGGAGGGATAGTGAGGGCTTAATAAGGGGGAGGGTGGGCAGAGGTGACTGTGAAAAGGCAGAGATACTAAACAAATATTTTTGCTCAGTATTTACAAAGGAAGAGGGAGGTACCTAAAACAAACAGTAGAAACACTCTGGATACAAGTTGATACCAGCCCATTTACAGAAGAAAGGGTTCTGAAAGAACTCTTAAAACTGAAGGTGGACAAAGCAATGGGGCCTGATGGGATTCATCCTAGAATTCTAAAAAGAACTAAGGGTGGAATTAGTGACACCACTAACTACCCTGTTTAACAAATCATGGGAGGATGGGGTGGTACCCGAGGACTGGAGGAGGGCAGATGTGATTCCCCTTCACAAAAGTGGGAGCAAGGCAGAAGCAGAAAACTACAGACCTGTTAGTTTAACCTCAGTGGTAGGGAAAATTATGGAATCACTTCTGAAGGAAAGAATTGTCGAGTATCTAGAGGCCAGAGGGGCACAGGACCCAAGGCAGCATGTATTCACAGCGGGAAGGTCATGCCAGACAAATCTGGTAGATTTCTTTGACTGGGTGACCAAAGTAGTAGATCAGGGAGGGGCTGTGGACATGGCCTACCTAGACTTTAGCAAGGCATTTGACACAGTCCCACACAAAAAATTAATATACAAGTTAGCTAGCCTGGGAGTAGGTCCCAAGATGACAGCCTGGGTAAAAAATTGGCTGGAGAATAGGACACAGAGAGTAATAGTAAATTGAGTCCACTCTGAAGAAAGGGGGGTTACTAGTGGGGTACCACAGGGTTCAGTATTAGGACCGGTCCTCTTCAATGTCTTTATAGCGACATTGCAGAGGGACTGAAAGAAAAGTATGTCTCTTTCAGATGACACAAAGATCTGCAACAGAGTTGATGCACAAGGTGGGTGGAAAGGATGAGAAGGGACTTGGCAAGGTTAGAGGAATGGTCAAATGTAAGGCAGCTTAGATTCAATGCTAAGAAGTGCAAGGTAATGCACCTGGGAAACAAAATCCAGGGAAGAGTACACAATGGGGGTGAGATACTAACAACAAAAATGGAAAGGGACCTGGGGTAGTCATATCAGATGACCTAAAGGTGGGCAAGCAATGTGAGAGGGCTGCAAGGAGGGCTGGGGGGATTCTGGGATGCATAGGGAGAGGCATCACCAGTAGAAAACAGGAAGTTATTATCCCTCTGTACAGACAGCTGGTCAGACCCCATCTGGAGTACTGTGTGCAGTTCTGGAGACCCAGTCTTCGCAAAGACATAGACAGGATGGAAAATGTCCTGAGGAGGGCAACTAAAATGGTGCAGGGTCTGCACCGGAAGACATATGAAGAGAGACTTAAGGAGCTTAATATGTATAGCCTCGAGGAAAGGAGGGAGAGGGAACAAGAGGGCACAATTTGAAGATAGAGAGGGGGTGGCTCAGAGGTAATTTAAGGAAGTATTTTTTCACAGAGAGGGTTGTGGATGCATGGAACGGCCTTCCGGAGGAGGTTGTGGAGTCAAAATCAGTGGTGGAATTTAAGCATGCATGGGACAGTCATAAGGCAATTCTAGGGGGTGGGGGTAGGAAGAAGTAGGCTGCTGGTTAACTAGAATCTGCAGCTTATTCAGTAGGTAGGGAAATGGGCAGACTGGGTGGGCCAAGCGGTCCTTATCTGCCATAAAATTCTATGTTTCTATCATACCCTTAACCATTCACAAAGGTCAGGAAAAGTATCAATGAGTTCAATTCTGGAAGCCCGTCCTCTACACATCCAGAATGTCACATGATCTTGTGGTCATTAGCAGGCGCAGGTAGCTTGTCAGACTCCTGGCATTTGGATAGTTACAAAGTATAAAAGCAATTCCTCAATCTCTGATTTATTTCTGTCTATAAACTCAACTGAAACAGCACAAGTCTGATCCCTTCATGAGTCTTTTTACAGGTGGCCAGTCACTCTGGGTATTAAAGCAGCAGTACTTGTTAGTTGCCACACAAAAAAAAAATCATCATTTTTTTTAGCAAAAATGTATTTCAGACATCCTTAGATGCATCATAAGCAAATGTCAGTGGCTCAATTGGTAGCACATTCGTCTCAGAGGCCGGGATAGCAGATTGCTGTGGGCTCAGTTCCCACACCTGGCACTTGCGTTAATATCTCAATACTGACACTGCAGTACAGCATGGGGGGGGGGAGCACAGCACGTCTGATGTGCCGTCTTTCAGATGAGATAATAAACCGAGGTCCCATCTGCCTGGATTGGTGGTAGTTCAGGTGGAGGTTAAGGATACCATGGAACTTATCGAAAAGAGTACGGGAATTTTTATTAGAAAGGACTACAAACAAAAAATAAACATATTAGGCTGGACATTCAAAAGGGTTGCGCCATGCGCAATAGGGTTGCGCCTACGCAAGTCTGAAATTGCACCATTCTGCGATATTCAGCAGGAGGCAGTTGCGTCCCCCACGTCATGCTGATCAACAGTGCAATGCTAAGGAAGGCATGCTCAACCAGAGGGGGAGGAACAATGAATAAACTGCACAGCCCGATATTCAGCCCGACTATGCAGAGCTGCGCAGGCGTAACTCCCTACCTGCGCCTGCACAGCTTTGAACAAAAAAAAAAAAAGAGGAGTAAGTCGGAGGCCACCCACAGGTAAGCTGCCGCATTGCAGGGTGCAACACAGCAGCTGCCACTTGTGGGTGGCCCTCCTGTTCCTGTGCCCCCGCAGCCCGATCGTGGGCAGATCTCAACCCCGCTGGCCCGATCGCGGGCATAAAAGTAATGAACCCTCCCCCGACTGGCCCATCGCGGGCATAACAGTACTAACCCCCACTGGCCCGATCACGGGCATAACAATGAACCCCTCCTGGCCGATCACGGGCATAACAATGTGATGACCCCTCCCCGACTGGCCCGATCGCAGCATAAGGTCAACCCCGGTCCAATTTCCTGGTGATCTAGTGGCCCCACCCCACCCACCATGAGCCCACCTCCCGCTCCCGTCAGCGGCGGGCAGCAGCACCCACCGCCTGCCCGCCTCACCACCCCTGCCGACTGAATGCTCGGTAGGGCTGCCGTCCACTGGTTCAGAGCAAAGAGCCAATGGCGTGCAGCCCATACACATAAGGCAGTTCAGATTTGTGATGAATTCATTCATTCACATATCTGGACTGCCTGTATGGTGGGCTGCACGCCCATTGGCTCTTGCTCTGAACCAATGGGCGGCAGCCCTACAGAGCAGTCAGTCGGCGGCAGCAGGCAGATGGGGTGCTGCCGCTGATGGGGGAGCAGGATGGTGACGCCCGTGGGTGGGTGGGTGGAACCACTCAGATCACCAGGAAATTGACTTGGGGTTGACCTTATGCCCACGATCGGGCTTCACGGTTCACTGACCACCAGGGATATGGTCTTTGGGGGTTGATCTTGTGCCCGATCGGGCCAGCCGGGGGTGGTTTCATTATCGTTATGCCCGTGAATCGCCAGTGGGGGAGGGTTCAAAACTGTTATGTCCGCGATAGGGTCAGTCGGGGAGGGGTTCATTACTGTTATGCCCGTGATCGGGCCAGTGGGGGAGGTTCATTACTGTTACGCCCGCGATCGGGCCAGTCGGGGGGGGTTACTTCATGCCCGCGATTGGGCTGCAGGGGGTGTTGGTCCCCAACGGCTGCTGCCTGGCAGGGCGCCAGGCTCAAGTTGTCGGGGAATCGACACACCCCTGCATGCTATTGGCATGCAAATGGGGCCATAAGTAGATGCAAATGCCACCCCCCGCCCGCGCCTTGCATGAATTATGGCCCCATTTGCATGTCACCTTTTGAGTATCGGAAAGTTGCACATGGCGCAATGGAACTTGCACCACCGCATCTTGAATGCTCCACTCTGACCACTTGCGGTGGCGCAAGTTCCAGTGCGCCATGCACAGTGCCTGTGGCCCGGGGGTGATATTCAAAGGAGTCGCTCAATAGCACAACTCCATTGAATATCACCCCGGCCACACCCCAGCACAACTTTTTTGAGCAGTGCAAGGGCTTGCGCCACAGAATGGCGCAGCTTGAATATCCAGCCCCTTGAACATAAATTCATACATGCTGTTCTTACATATTTGACCTATTAAAGGGAAGAAATCGAAACATCCAGAACATGCAATTCAGTACTTAAAAAAAACAAAACAAAACAAAAAAAAAAAAACCTTCACATGATAGCAAGTCTTCATTTTACAACATTTGTTCATGGGGGTTTAGCCCATTTTTCACAATTTACCCATAATAATTTAAGCTTCTCATCTTTGTATCTCTTGGCATCTAATGCCCATAATTTCCGGAGAGAGATACTAATATTTTTATACAACTCAACTTAAGCCACTTGCCTTTGCTGTATTATCCACACACAATTGGCTTGCCAAATATAATACTTGACTACAACTAACACTGTGTATAATGTTTCTGGACAGCATTTTTCCCACCCTCCATCAAATTCCCCATATATCAATGCTGAATATGTCAGTTTGCAAAATTGCGGTTCCCCCTATTCTTTTGCTAGATATCTCCAAAATAGTCTTACGTACTCACACCTTAGGAACAAGTGATCTGGGGTTTCTAGTATTTGTATACATGATTGTCTTAAGCAGTACCTATCCTGAATCTGTTTGTGCTTTTTGTTATTTCTAACATTCAGTTTGCCATATAAACTAAGTCAAACAGAATCCCATGCAAAATCAGGTAACCTTTTCGATCTTAACATGTCCAGACTGAACTGCAGTTTCTCTTAAGGGAAAGTCTCCTAGGGAAACCTCTTCCTTGCTCTCTTTCTGTACAATGTGTCTATATAGTTCATTTCTATTTTTAACTTGCAAATAAGGACCGGTAATCTACCATTTGATCAGATTTCTCATTTGCTCTAGGCCATACCTTGGGAGCCCAGGGATTCTATGCAGGGATCCTGATTTTTTTCTGGGCCCAAACTGTTAAACAGGGATTAATCCTACTTACTACCTGGTCCTTCCATATTTTGCCCCCTAGCTTTAGATCATTACCAAAATGATATATCAAAAAAGATACTGCTATAGAATGCCCCGGGGTTTATCATGTCTAAGCCTCCTTCCTCTAGTTTCCTGGAAGTGACTTCTCTTTCAACCAGGTTTAACTGGCTGCCCCACAATGCTTGAAAGAAAATACAGTAGTGTATGGTGGAATGTCATTCTCCACCGAAATCCATCGCTGTCGAAATGTTGTTCTCTTACACTAGTGACGTTCGCAGTGCAGCAGAATGATTTTTTCTACTGCACTGCGAACGTCACACACTGTGTCCTCCAGCAGCATTTGACAGGTAGCGCTCACTCCATAGACAGGACACAGCGAAAGCAGCAATGTCAGGGGCAGTACTAATGTTTAGCATTAAAACGTTCAAAATGTAAAGTTCTTAAACAGTTAAAATGTCAAATGTGAAAATGTTCAAAATGTAAAGTTATTTTTTCCTTCTAGTAACCCAGGAAGAATGTTTGGAAGCAGAAACATGCTGTAGGGATTTTTTTTCTCAAAAAATGACATTCCACCACACACTATAAAGAAAAGTGCATGGGGAACAGTTGACAACAGGGCATCTTTCACCTCGTTGGCACTATGACGACAGATTACCACTCGGTAATCCATTGTCATAGTGCCAACTCGGTGAAAGAACAGCCCTGTTGTCAACTGTTCCCCATGCACTATCCTATATGTATAGCGCAACAACTAGAGACTGTGGAGGAGGGAAAATATAATTGATATACAAGAATATTGATAGTAAAAAAGAGTTTTGAGTAACAAGGTTATTTTTCTTTTTGCAATCTGCTGACTTTGCAAAATTGTATCATCCTATAGGCTCTCTGCATTCCTGCTTCCCAGTTCTGTTTAGCCATATCTTCCCCTCCACAGATAATGCCTGAAATAGTAATTTCACCTCTAGATAATTTCATACCTGCAAATGTATCTTTTTCAGATAGTAGAGTATCAAAGAGTGCCACACAGTTGACTCTTAGTGTAATTAATTCTGGAACCTGATCAATCAGTAAAATCTTAAAAAAATATCTATCCGTGAATCTTCTTCTGTTATGGGGTCTATACATATCACCAAATCATCTGCATATTCTAGCATCTTGATGGAGGGGGATGTTGCAGTTAAGGTCAGCCCTTTAATCTGCTGACATTGCTCTATTCTCCTCAAAAAAAAAAAATATCTATACAAAACATGTAAAGCAAAGGACTGAGAGAGCATCCCTGCTGCACCTCTCTTTTTACTTTCACTTCTTTCCCCAACCATCCATTAATGATGGGAATGAGGGAGGCATTATCATACATTATTTTTATCCCGTTCACAGATTCATCCGATATCCCATAGGCTTTAAGTACTTTGTATAGATACAAATGTGAAACTTCATCAAAACCTTTTTCTTGGTCTATTCCAAGTATATATCCTTGTAAGTCCTTATTCTCAGCTTTGTGAAATCTCTCTCATAGCATGATTAGGTTGTCATGCTGACTTCTATTAGGTATGGTGCAGGTTTGGTAAGGACTGATAACCTTGTCCGCTATGGCTCAACAGGATCTTGCTCAAAATCTTTCGGTTTGTGTGTAGCAGACTCAAAGGTCTCCAATTCTGTAAGACTTCTTTCTCTCCTTTTTCATATAATAAAATTAAAGTAGCTGAATCCGTGGAGTTTGCCAAATTCCCTTCTTGCAACATACAGTCAAGGATAATCTCAAGGGCTGGAGCTAGATCTTCAATAAAAAAAGTCTTATAGAATTCTGCTCCTATGCCATCAGTTCATAGAAACATAGAAGTTGACGGCAGATAAGGACCGCAAGGCCCATCCAGTCTGCCCATTTCCTGGGGCACAGTCATATTTAAGCCCATTTATAGCATTTTTCGCTCTGCTACAGTGATGGGTGCTACTAAAAAAGTTTTGTCTTCTACCATGACTTGTGGTAGGCCTTCCAGCATGCAATTACCTTCTGTGATGCAGGGGGTGTGCTCAAATGTCTCCCTAAGATACGTGTCCACTTGTTCTAGTATTCCTTCAGGAGAGGAGATAATTTGACCTGACTCAGTTTTAATCCTAGTAAGGATTCTATGGTCTAGCCTATCTTTACACTCCTTAAAGGGATCCATAGAATCTTTCTGCATAGTAGTCCCAAATCTGAGTTCCTGTTCTAGGAATTTTGACCTATCATGATACTGGATCCTGACCATCTGTTTTTTTGTTTCTATAATTTGGGGTCCATAGTTCAGTCTCAAGGTTTCAGTGAGTGAGATGAGTTTCTGAAACCGGGCTCTCAATTGTAAGTATGACAGATAGTTACCAGTTGGTGCATCTCTAGCTTTTTTTCAGAAATAAATCTTTCCATGACAATTTTGTCTCCTCTTCTCAGGTGGCAGCATTATCATAAACTTCAGCTACTGAAAGTCTTGCCTGCTATTCTTTTTTCCAGGCTATTCTGATATGGTCACTATTTAAACACTGAATTATGTTGTGTTTGTGTCCATGGCACTCCAGACATTACATCACGGGTTACGACCCACCTGATAGGCTAGTGATGCACATGTGACCCAGATAAAATTTCACAGTAACCTTGGACCCAGGAGTCCCCTTTCCTCAGTTCAACTCTTGCATCTGAGAAGGCTACAAGCACACCAGGAGTCCCCTTTGTGACTACAGTCTAATTATCTGAAGGTAGGATTAACTCTTTGAAACCACAGTAAAATATGTTTAGCTTGTTTGATACTAAGTTCCTCCCTGCTGATAGAATCTGAGCTATCAAACAGCTTGCTCATCCTGTTTTTTCTCTCTCTCTCTGTATTAATTGTTTAAAGGATGAGCTGTTTGTTAGTTGATTGGTCTCTGTCTCTGTTAGGCTTTAATTCGCATCTGAGTTCCTGTTCTAGGGATTTTAACCTATCATACTGGATCCTGAACATCTGTTTTTTTGTTTCTATAATTTGGGGTCCATAGTTCAGTCTCAATGTTTTAGTGAGTGAGATGAGTTTCTGCAACCAGGCTCTCAATTGTAAGTATGATAGATAATTACCAGTTGCTGAGTCTCTTGCTTTTTTCTGAAAGAAATCTTTCCATGGTAATTTTGTCTCCTCCCACCAGATGGCAGCATTATTATACACTTCAGCTACTGAAAGTCTTGCCTGCCATTTGTTTTTCCAGGCTATTCTGATATGGTCACTATTTAAACACTGAATTATTCAACCTCCCTGTGTTCTTTCTGCTCCTCTGGGCTTCACCCCAGTTAAAGCTAAGTATGACAGATCTATAGTCTATAAATTCCCAATCTTGAACTTTTACTTTTGATATTATTAGGATGGCTGAAATGAATATAAAGTCTATCCTAGTAGACAGATGACCTCTGAAGTAGGTGTTGCCCCCCCATAGGAAACATATGCTTATAAGAGTCTAATAGTTTGGCGTTAGCAAGTATGCTGTTTAAGGCGATAGTATCACAGAAATGTTTGTCTGTTTTTAAACCTCTGTCTGATTTGCCCACCCCACAATTAAAGTCCCCAGCCCAGATAAACAATCTTGAAGTAAATAAGTATGGTTGTATCTGCTTGAATAAATCTGCTCTGAGTGCTTTGGTTTGTGGGGTGTAAATGATAATGATTCTAAACCTTTCTGAGTGCAACGAGAAATCTAACGTAAGGCCCTTCCAGGCTCAATATTAACCAATCCTGAAAATTTAATGTTGGAGTTATTTAATAAAATTCCTACCCCATCACAGAGTTCCTGGCCTATTGACCAAAAGGTAGGACCTTTGGTCCAGAGTTTGAATGCTTGCTGTAGTTCTAGACTTGTTTTGATCCTGGTGTTCTGTATGCAAAAAATATCACTCTTCTCTCTCAGTAATGAGCTCAATACAGTGACCATCTTTGCATGGCTTTTTATACTGTTGACATTGATAGTTGGGGTAGTAAGTGAGCTCATTAATACAGAAGAGCAGGAAGGAGAGGGCAAATATCTTAAACTTCAAGGAGTTTTACCATATCTTCTCCGCCTAGTCCTTTGGGATATGTAAAGTCTCCCCCACCCCATTCTGCATTAGAAGTAATCTCTGTAGTGGCAGAAGTTACCGAGGAGTCAGACATCTCTCCCGAGTCGTCTTCTGATTTTTTCAGTGGCCAAGGCAGAACATTTATTCCTCTTCCTCCATATTTCCATAGAACTCTCTGCTCCCCTGGAGTCTCCTGCAGTTTTGCTATTTAGAGCCTTCCCTGACTGGTTCCTCTTTTTTGCAGGTACTTTCTGAAATTTACTCTCTTGGTTGGGAGGAAGGGGTGGCATATCCTTCTCCACTGGCTTGCTTGGGGTTTCAGAGTCAGTACCCTGGGGGGTGGTGGCAATGCCTTTTGTCTGATTATCTGGGGTTAACTGCACAATATCAACCTGGGTGTCTCGTTCTTCTCTTGCAAGGAGTTCTTCACTTGGGGGGGTGGGGGCAAGGGGAACAGGAACAGGTGCATTTGCTATTTTCTGGGCCTGCAACTGCTGAACTTTGTTGATTAACCCTATCTGTGAGGGGCAGTCTTCCCCATTATGGGAGGCCCAAGGTCATTTGCCATACCCGTGACCAGTGTTCTCACAGAGATTGCAATTAAATAGGTTAATGCAAGCTGAGGAAGGGTGACCATATTCTAGGCAATGGCTGCACCTAGGTGTATCGCACTTAGAACTAAGGTGTATACAGGAGCTGCATTTGAAGTAAGACTTAGGCTGCCCTATATAGAAAAATACCCCCCATCCTTGCCTAAAAAGAAGTTGCTAGGCACATGTACTGGACCGTAATTGGAGGAGTAAAGTTTTACCTTGATTTTTCAGTCCCCATTCCAGATTTGCTCACTGTCCAGAATGGGGGCTGATCTAACCAAAACCTCACATTGTTGCCTAAGCCAAAAGAGGATGTATTCCACATGGAGTCTCTCATTACAAAACATGACTGTGATGAATTTAATTGCAGGCTTCATCAGAGATATGGCCATGTAGGGAATCCATAAAGAGTTATTTTTAACAGTCTGATACTGTGTCCAGAATATGTCAAGGCTGGATACTGTCTTAAAACTAATGTCAAAATTACTATTTCCTATATGGATGGGGGCAAATATTTCAGAAGAAAAAAATGCACAGTACCCTTCAGTAGTTGTCTTGCCACACACAGTTTATCTGGGTTTTTTTCCATACCTCCCTTGAAAATTACCATAACAGCATTTTTCCTTGGGGCAGGTTCCCCTTTATTCTGAAATAAATCTGAAAGCTTGAACATAGGATTTAACCAAATTTTTTTTAGCAGGGTCCTGTAATATTTCTTCAGAAGGACCCATCCAATTAGCTAGATCAACCTGTGGGTTTGTGAAATTAGGAAAGTTAGCACTCATCAGTGCAGATGTTAATTCAGTCTCAGATATGACGGGGCCCACTGTGGTAGATTCTTTACCTATGTTGCGGAGCTCCATTTCTTCTTTTACTGTTGCAGAGGTGGTAGCTACTTGTGAAGACTAGAGTTGTTCTTTCTATCTTTTAACATCCTTATCAGCAGGATCTGGTAACCATTGTCCATTTTCAGCTTGCAACCAGCCTGCTCCTTGTAATGCCCTAGCAGGTGACCAAGCGTTATCAGGCACAACCGAGTCTGAGCCTTTCACTTGTGATGTTGCTGATGGCTCATCTTGCAGAACAGCATCAGCACTCTGGATAGCGCTCGTGGTGTCAGTGTTCTGGGGAACTGAATCTTTATTTAAGGAGGTGGATTTAGCTCACATGAGCTTCGTTTGCTTGTCAGCACTTGATGGGTGCAACATTCCAAGGCTATGTCCCTTATAAACGCGTGCTAGGTTTTCAACTTTATCCTGCTTTTTCAGCTTTTGGCACGCAACAAATTGCTGTTCTAAGCTGCCAGCCGACAACAGGACATTACTAACGTTTCCAATGCTCTATCCAGTGGCATCTTTTGATGCGGCCATGTCGCCACTCAGCTGTCTGTGTAATGATGAGTCAGCAGGGCCTGCTGTCTTTGAAACAGTATGTATTGCTGTCAACTAAGCTTGCAGAGCTCCTCTTTGCTTTTTGCACTTCTCCTCTTTTTCCCCCAATACTTGCAACAGTTTTTCTTTAGCACTTGCACTTGCATTCTCATAGTCACAATGTAGAGGTACCTGTTCAGCATTCGGTAGTGCTTCTTGTTGAGACCAGTCCACTTCAGAATCCAAATAACATACTAGAACATTATCCTCATCAGCGTTAAAGTGTAGGTTTGTCTCATCCTCTAGCATCAAAGGGGCAGGGGAGGAGGTTAGCTCTTCTGCCTCTCCAGCAAACGTTCCTCCTCCTCCTGGATCCACAAGGGTGACCATCTTAGAAGATAATGGCCAAGAGTTCCCCCACCAGCACGGTAGGGGAATTTCCCCGGTGTCCTAGCCAAATGTCCCCCATTCACTGGAAATACCACAGATAGCTTAATCTGGTTCAATCTCACTTGGCATTCATCTGCGTGGGATTATGAATGGGGAAGGGGCAGCTGCAAAGTGGTGTGCTAGCTGCACACTCGCGCAGACTTGAGAGACCTTGTGGCCTGTATCTGCTGGCAAGTAGTAAGTAAGCATAAGTGTATTCTTAGTTTTCTCCTATATTTTTAAAACTGCTTTTATAGCTATTCTTTAATTGATGACTCATGCTAGAAAAGATGATCAGTGCTCATAATTCATAAAAATGTCATCTGAGTAGTAATCCTGCTGAATGTATAAACTAGATTCATACTGTAGATGTACAAGGTTGGTGCTACCATATGTTTCTGATGGTAAACAGCACAGCACTTTGCTGAGATATTTGATTTTTTTTCATAGTGGGCATGGCACAGGAATTTGAACTTTTAAAAACTTCAAAATCCAGTGTCTTCATTCAACGAAAAAAAAAATTGTCATATTGATGTTTTTTGCCAGAAAAACATTATTAAAAAAAAAAAAAAACCCTACATGGTGACCAACAAATACTGCTGCTTAAAGGTCACAGCTCTGGTGATATGGCAAGTGACCACTGGCAACTGCCAGTCTTTGTATCGCTGTTGCATGTGAATCCTGCCCTAGCATACTTCAAACCCACAGCAAATTCTACTCAACCACTTGCCCCTGAAGCCAATAGTGGTTTGGCTTCATTATAGGTAGCTCAGATGCTGGGTTGCTCAAGGGTTAGCTTATCTGGCATTCAGCTTTCCCAGGCTACTGCAAGCCTAAAGACTTAAAAATGGAATCGGTTTCCAAGTCTGTTGCTCGTAAGTCCTTTGTTCAAGTCCTGCCTTCATCTTCTATTTGTGCGTTTTTATCCCCTCTTGATTGGCTGGTTTCCAACAATGGCTGGCCCAGAACCAAAACCCTGGATTCCCCCCCCCCACGCACACACACACACATATATGCACAATGGCCAGCATACAAGAAAAGGATGATCTAGGCTGCCCCAATGGCCCAGCAGTAGTGTATCACACGATCATGCAGCGACCCGAGTTTGGGAGCAAGCTTGTGTCGCAATGTCAAGAAGCAGGTTGGGCCAAGGCAGCTGCCACATGGCAGTGTACCTTAGCAGGGAAGGATTGGTGGCAAGTGCCAGTACCACATCAAACCCTGCAGCAGGGCCAGAGAGCTTGTGAGTGCTATAGGGTTAGTTGTGTAAAACCAAGGCCTATGAGCTAAGCTCTTATCAAGAGAGGTGGAAGGGGACCAACATAAAGCGAGAAAATACCCACTTCCATCTAAATGATAACCTGGGCTTGGAGAAAATCGTCACTTCTATCTAAATGATAACCTGGGCCCGGGGGTCTCACCTTGATCCTAGTGCCCACTGGCACAGGATCCAAACTGTCTGAAGTCTTCCCACTGAAGCCCCTACTATGGAGGGCAAACCATGGGGATAACTAGTGGGTTACTGGGGTACAGGGGAGCCAGAGGTTCCAGACCTGATGACATACATCTCAAGGATCTGGCAAATCCATGTTGGATGGAGATGAACAGAGGGGAAAAACAAGGAAGGAAGGAAGGAAAAAGAAAAGAAAGGGATCTTCTCTGATTGTTTCACCACAGCAAAGCCTGCATCCAAACCAGGGAGCTGTTGTGCACTGTAGGGTTAGCTGCATGCAACCAAGGCCTATGAGTTAAGCTCACATTGAGGGAGTGGGAGGGGGCCAACATAAAAAGGGAGAAAATCCCCACTTTCATCTAAATGATGGCCTGGGCCCTGGGGACTCTCCTTGGTCCTGGTGCCTAAGAGCACTAGATCCAGACTGGTTCAGATCCTCCCCCTGGAGCCTCTGCCATGGAGGGAAAACCATGGCGCTAACCGGTGGGTTACTGGGATATGGGAAGCCACAGTTTCCAGAACGGATGGAGTATCCCTGGGATCATGGTATATACCCAAGGAAGGCAGACTGGTTAGAAAAAAACTTTCAAAAAAAAAAATAATGATCTCTGACTGTTTGAGTCAGCTTGCTCAAAGGAAAAACAGTACACTGAACACCAATGTGTGCATGCAGACATATCATACACGTGTTGGCATACATACACTCACATGTGCACATACATACACACAATGGCCAGCATACTAGAAAAGAAAAATCTCTGATTGTCCCAGTCAGCTTGTTCAAAGGAAAAACAGTAGATCAAACACATGCACATATAGAAGAAATTTACTTCCTACCTACTGTAATTTCCTTTTCTGTTAGCTCCAACATTGTCATAACTATTGGGTATAGTGCACCCCTACCAGAGGAATGGTACAGCCCAGGCTTTAGCATGTTGGGCATATGACGATTCCAAGACGCAGCATCTCCCCAGTTACTGCTGACCTCGCAGTGCCTCAATAAACTTAACTACCATGATGTCCATTTGATAAGAGACAATCATTAAACTGCATAACTAAATATAATCTACCTTCTAACTGTTAATAGAAACTGCCTTACATTGTTGGATTTCTGAAGGAAGGTGCCCCTCACATCTGACACTAGGTTTGGTCGAATTGATTCTCTTTCTGTAAAAGGAGGGCAGCTAAACCAATACATCCTGCACCAGCAAATTCCTCTGCAACTTAGTAGTTGACAAATACAATGATTAACTCTGATAAGCAAAACTGTATGCCATGAAAACTACCTGTAACAAGGAAAACACCCATACTGAGTTACAACTGAACCTGTTAAGATGCGTGATCACATTCATTCAGATTGACAAACTTTTATTTTATTTCTTCTGAAATAACAGTGCAGCAGATTAAAACAGTGGGATGCCCAGAAAAGTCATAGTAGGGGGTTTAATTAAATAATGGACATCCCCACTGGCATACAGGATAATATTCTCCCACAGCAGCAGGCTCCTGGGTGGGTCACTTTGACAATGCTGGCGCTAACAGAAAAGGAAATTACTGTAAGTACGAAGTAAATTTCCTCTTTCTGTAGCACTCCACATTGTCAATGGGAAGTCATAACTACTAGGTTCTAAGAAACAGTACCCAGAACAACCGGGATGGGGAAAAATATTATCCCATATGTCAGAAAACAATACTAAGAGATATTACCTATAAACTGCTGTCTGAAGTACTCTGTGACCAAAGGCTGCATCAGCAGAACTCTGAACATTCAATTTGTAGTGTTTGGTGAAAGTGCAGATGGAAGATCATGTAGTTGCCTTGCAAAGCTCTGAAACAGATGCTTGACACCTCTCCACTCAGGAAGTAGCCATAGCCTTACTGGAGTGAGCTTTGATAAGGGCCAGGGGACTCTTCTTTCCTGCGACATAAGCCTTAGCAATACAGACCCTCACCCACCTAGCTGGTGTTGCCTTGGAGGCTTTTTGACCCTGCTTGGCTGATCTGAAGAGAATAAACAGACTATCCGATTTCCAGAACTCAGCCATCCATTTGAGGTATGTCCTAACAGCCCATCGCAGATCTAACATGTGCAACTCCTTCTTCTTTGGGTGAGATGGTTGCGGACAGAAAGATGGAAGACAGATTTCCTGGTTCACATGGAAGGCTGAGGGTACTTTTGGTATGAAAAATGGGACTGTTCTGAGTACCACCTTGTCTTATGCATAATAAGGTATGGTTCTTTGTGGGACAAGGCCTGGAGCTCACCAATCTACCTGGTTGAGCACACTGCAATCAAAAAAGACACCTTGTAGGACAACACATCGAGCAGAATGGATGACAGCAGTTCACAAGGCTCCTTATAAAGAACATTCAGAACCAAATTTAAATCCCATGGAGAAACTGAGGATCAGAAGACAAGTCAACTCTTGCTAACTGCACATAGAAAATGAATGGCCTCTCTATTAGTCCCGAGATATGTGCAAAGATGCTCTAAGGGTGGATACCTGGCCTCTCAGAGTGTTCAGGGCTGAACCCTTCTCCATGCTTTCTTGCAAGAAGTCTAAGGCCTGTGGAACTGAAGCCTTGGAAGGCCAGAGCTCCTTCTGCCTAGCCCAGGCAGAAAAGGTGGTAGATACACAAGCATAAGCTGTGGAGGTAGAAGATTTCCTCGCAGCCATTAGAATATCTACTACCTTCTTAGAAAAACCTAGTTTTAGGAGTCTCCTCCTTTCAGAAGCCAGGCCATGAGCTGCATCATCCCCGGATTTGGGTGTAGAATGGGACCATGAGACAGAAGGTTTCCTTGCACTGGAAGGCAAAAAAGTGCTTGCTGAGCTAGGTTCACTAAATCAGAGAACCATGGTCTTCTTGGCCACTCTGCAGCTATTAGAAGAAAGCTTCCTCTTGAGTGTCTAATCTTTTGTATGAGCCTGTGGAGTACAGGCACTGGAGGGAATGCACATGCTCTGTTGAAGGTCCACTCCCGAGACACATCATCCACTGCTTCCACTTGCGAACACCAATAATGGCTGAAAAACCCTGGAGTCTGGGCACTGTAGCTGGAGGCGAACAGATCGACCTGAGACTGGCTGAACCTCTTGCATACCAGGTCGAACACCTCCGGGTTCAACCTCCACTCCCCAGGGAAAACATTTTCACGGCTTAGCCAATCTGCTTGAATTTTCAACTGCCCTGCTAGGTGGACTGCTGACAGAGAGAAAGAAGGTTCTCCTCTGCCCACCTGAGAAGATCGGAGGATTCTGTAAGCATCTCCCTACTCTTTGTGCTGCCTTGATTGTTTATGAACGCCACAGTGAAAGCATTGTCTGACCTTATTTTCACCCCTTTTGACTGCAGTACATTTTGAAAATGAAGAAGAGCTAGGCAGACTGCCCTCATTTCCAGAACATTTATATGGAGATGTTGTTCCTGGACTGTCCAAGTTCCCTGGGTGGGTAATTAATCAAGGACTGCTCCCCAACCATGCACACTGGCATCCATTGTTAGAATCAGCTCTGGGGGAATTCCAATAAAACCCCTTTGCTGAGGTTCTTTACACTCACCCACCAACTCAGGGAGTGATGTAGCTGAGGGGAGAGGGGGATTCTGACCTGATAATCTTCTGGTGTTGGATCCCATGCCATCAGCAATCCCATTTGCAGGGGAAGTACATGAAAATGAGCCCACGGGACTAGCTCTATTGCTACTGCCATGAGACCCAGGAAGCGTAGCAGGCTGAGGGCTGAGGCTGATGGCTGAGCCCTGAACCACTGAACTTCCTCCAACAGAATCTCTTTCTAGGATGACAAGAGCAAAACTTTCCCTTGTTTCATGTTGAAGACTGCCCCCAGGTGTTCCAAGGTCTAAGATGGCTCAAGAGAGCTTTTCTCCCAGTTCACCGCTCAGCCATGGGATTTGAGCATCTCCACAGTCCTCAGCACTGACCTCCTTGCCAAGGACAACATCAGTGCACGAATAAGCAGACCATCCAGATAAGGGCAGACATGATGCCCTTCTTGTCGGAGTTGAGCCACCAGGACTATCAGCACCTTTGAGAAGATCCTGGGGGCTGTTGCAAGGCCAAAGGGAAGTGCCCTGCAATGGAAATGTTGACTTAGTATTGAGAACCTGAGATTCTTCTGGTGAGACTGACGGATAGGGGTGTGAAGGTAGTCATCCATCAGACCTGTTGAAACTAGGAAATCCCCCAGCTGAACAACACAAATGATTGACATCAGGGACTCCATCTTGAACATTGTGTGGTGCAAAAACTTGTTCAAATGCTTCAGATCCAAAATGGGCCTGAATACCACTCTCCCCGTCTTTGGGGAACTACAAAATAGATTGAGTAGAATCCCTGACCTTGCTCATTTGGTGGAACTGGTACTCTTGCCACAATTTGACTGAGGCAATTCAGTCTCCGACACCGCCTGTCTATTTGCAGTGTCCTTGGAGACTGGGGATGGTAAAAAGTGCCCCGTTGAGGGAATTGTTGAGAATTCTATTGCATAGCCCAGGATTAGAATTTCCAGAACCCCAAGTCTGATGTTGTTTGGGCCCATCTTAAGTAAACATCTTGTAGTCTTCCACCAAGGATGGGGGGGCGGGGATGAGCCTGCGTACCCCATTGGAAGGTACTAGACATTTGGCTTGGACCTCCTGCACGGGGTCTGGACAGGCCCCCTCCATTACAGCGACCCTTGTTGCCCGAGTAGGCTTCTCTATTTCTCTGGTTACCGAAGTTCCAAAAGGGACAAAAACCTCCACAAAACTTTGAGTGGTGAACGTTACCTTGACCCCTGTGGGCACAGGAAGTCTTATGCTGCTGTTTTGACACTGGGAGATGGCCCTTCTTGTCCTGGAGAGCCTTTAAAATAGCATCCAGACCAGAATTGAACAACAGACTTCCCTCAAAGGGAAGGTTAAAAAGCTTAGACTTCAAAGATTGATCAGCGGTCCAATGTCTAAGCCATACATCCTGCATGGCTGTCACAATGTGGTAGGCCAAACAGGCTGAAATGTGCATGTTCTCCACTGTAGATTCACAGAGAAAGGTGGAGTCCATGGTAGCCAATTGCAAAATGCTTGCCCCTTCTGAATCTGGCAGGATAAAGCAGTCCAGGGTGGTTACCCACAAGCTTAAGGCTCTAGCAACAATAAAGGAGGTGTAGAAGCCATGAAGATTTGTACCATTAGAGGCAAAGGCCTTCCTACATGTAGCATCCACTCATTTGTAGTGGGAATATGATAAAGCCAGAGAGCCTTTGATAGGAATAGAGGTGTACTTGACGAAATTATACACAGCCTTGTCTGCCAGCGGAGGGTCTTACTATGTGCAGAATTCTTCCTCTAAAAAGTGAAAAGGCAGTGTCCAGTTTTGGAAGATACTTTCTCTGATCCACACCTGGCCATTCTTCTTCAATAATCTGGTCACAGTTAATAAAACTCAGAAAACATTTTAGAGCACAGGATGACGCAGACAGAACTGGATTGACATCCACTGTCTCCACGGACTGTTCCTCCTTGAGCTATAAGTACTTACATGCTTCAGCTATCAAAAAAGACAAGGACTTGTCAAAGAGGGAAGGTATAGGAATCCTTGACCTGGGCTCCATCAACTCCCTTTCTCCTTATCCTCAGAGGGGAGGTCTTCTTCGTCAATTAGCAATTTGTGAAGGTCAGGAGTTTACCCAAGACCCTCGAAATCCTCATTCTGACCCACTTAGCAGTCAGGGCCAAGGTCTTCCTGCACATCTTTCTCTGCAGCCTCTTCTCACTATGACACATCTGGAAATGCTTGTGGGGCCCCCCCCCCAACCTGAGGGGCCCAGTTTGGGGTTGTGAGAGTTTGTTGAGATATCCTGTGGGTCACTGGGCTCAGTATTTGTAGTCTTTACATGAAGACAAGACTACATATAAATGGGGGGGGGGAGCTAGGATATTGAGAGCAAAGTTTAAAAGTTATATAGATGAGGTCCTGGGAAATGATTTGAACTAGAAAAGGGGGAGTACAAGACTATGGAAGGGATGCAATATGTAGTTGGAGATTCTTGCCTAGTTAGCACTCCCTTGAGGAGGGGGCTGAGGAAACATGGAGGAAAAAATTAGCGTATAGGGGAAATAGCTGGAGTGGTATGGAAGCAAATGCCAGGATTATGGGGGAAAAATGCAGATTTAAAGGCCATGATGACAGATGAAGGATTGGACCTAGCAGCTATAATGGAGACTTGGTGGACAGATAACCATACGTGGGAAGTTGGTATACCCTTTTTAGAAAAGACAGGAGGCGGAAAGGGGGGGGGGGAAGGGGTAGCTCTATACATAAAGGAAGGGATAAAGGTGATAGAAGGGCAGGTAAGTCTAGGATCAGCTGAGGTCCTTTGGGTCACACTACTTAAGGGGACTGAAGAGGCATTATGCCTGGGTGTGGTATACAGACCACCAAACCAAGGGAAGGAAGTGAACAAAGCATTAATGCAGGAGATACAAAGGGTGGCAAGTAAGGGGGAACTCCTGCTGGTAGGGGACTTCAATCTCCCAGACGTGAGTTGGGAAATGCCAGCAGCTCCATCAGCTAGGAGTAGGGAGATACTGGAATCCATGCAAGAAGCACTCTTACAGCAAATGGTAAGGGAACCCACAAGGGGAGAGGCAACACTAGACTTAATACTGACAAATGGGGACAGTGTGGCCAAGGTATCAGTGGGGGACAATCGTGGGACAAGTGACCCCAGAGCCATTAGGTTTAGGATCAGTATGTGGAAGGAAGTGAGTAGAACCACCAAGAGAGTAATGGACTTCAGGAGGGTGGACTTCAAAAAAATAAGAGACAGTTTTAGGATCTATATGGAAGATGGTGAAAAGCTGGGGGACGTGGAAGAAATATGGGGGGCAATTAAGGGAGGACTTGTGAAGGCTACTAACCAGTATATTAGGAAGGTAAAAGAGATAAAAAGGGGCAGGAGGCCACTTTGGTATTCTAGAGAGGTGGCAAGAGCAATAGGGGAGAAAAAAAAGGGCTTTCAAGACATATAAAAGAACACAAGGAAAATATGACAAGGGAAAAGCTAAGGGTGGTAGGGCAGATAATCAGGAAAGCAAAGGCAGTAACGGAGGAGAAGATAGCAAAGGAGGCCAAAAGGGGAGACAAAAAGTTCTTCAGATACATCAGTGAGAGAAGGAAAAACAAACAGAGTATAATGAGACTTGATGAGGAGGGGGCGATCTCACAGAGAGGGACTTAGAAAAAACAGACTTGCTAAACAGGTATTTCTGCTCAGTGTTTACAGTTGAAAGGGAGGAACATGGACATTGGAGGGGAGAGACAATGAGGGTAGGGAGGTGGCCAATAGCTCAATAAAGGAGAGCAGGGTATTGCACGAACTAAGGAAGTTAAAAGTGGACAAGGCAATGGGTCCAGATGCTTTACGTCCAAGGGTGGTTCGAGAGCTTAGGGAAAAGCTGACAGAAACTCTAACGAGGCTGCTCAACCTATCTTGAGACACAGGAAGGGTACCAAGGGACTGGAGAAAGGCGGATGTGGTGCCAATACACAACAGCAGAGGAAAAGATGAGCCGAGTAACCATCGTCTACTCAGTCTTACATCAGTGGTAGGAAATATTATGAAGGCACTCCTAAAGGAAAGGATAGTGGATTATCTTGTAGAAAATGGGCTGCAGGATGACAGACAGCACAGTCTGACAAAGGGAAGATCATGCCAGACTAACCTCATAAAATTCTTCGATTGGGTGACTAGGGAGTGTGATCAGGTAGGGACAGTGGACATGGCCTATCTGGACATTAGCAAGGCCTTTGACACTGTCCCTCACAGGGGGCTGGTGAGCAAGATGAGCAATCTAGGGGTAGGTGAGAAAATAACAAATTGGGTGGAAAACTGGCTGGGTGACAGGAGTCAAAGGGCGATTATAAATGAGGTTCATTCCAGGGAGGAAAGAGTAACAAGTGGGGTATCCCAGGAGTCAGTACTGAGGCCACTACTATTTAATTTTTACGTTATGGATACTGAGGAAGGTTTGATGGGGAGGTATGCCTATTTGCAGATGATACAAAAATTTGCAATAGAGTGGATATACCGGAGGGTTGGAGACCATGAGAGAGGACCTGCTAAAACTAGAGGGTGGTCAGACAGTTGGTAAGTGAGATTTAATGCCAAAAAGTGTACAATAATGCACATAGACAATAAAAACCCAAAGGCCATATACACACTAGGGGGTGAGGATGCAGATGTAACAGAACAGGAGAGGGATCTGGGGATTGTTATTTTGAACAACCTTAAGGTGGCAAACCAGTGCAACAAAGTGGTAGGGAAGGCAAGCAGTATGTTGGCATGCATAGGAAGGGGTATCACAAGTAGAAGAAGAGAGGTGATCGTGCCCTATACAAGTCAATGGTCCATCCATACCTAGAATTTGGGGCGCAGGTCAGGAGACCTCACCTACAGAAGGATTTCAATAGGTTGGAGAGAGTCCAGAGGAGGGTGACTGAAATGATGCATGGTATGCATCAGTGGACATATGATGAAAGGATGAAGGAGCTTGACCTGTATCCACTGGAAACAAGGGGGGGGGGATATGATCAAAACATTTAAATACATGAAAGGAATTAACAAGGCGAGGAAAGGGAGTGTCTTCAAGATGAAGGACAATCCAAGAACTTAGGGGTACTGCTTGAAACTGGAGAGAAGTCAATAGAGAGATAATAAGAAGGGGCACTATTTTACTGAGAGGGTGGTGGGCCCCTGGAATGTGCTACCATAGTGGGTAACTGAGTCATCAACAGTTGTGGGATTCAAGAGTGCATGGTATAAATACATGGGTTTAACAAGAGTGGCAGGAACAGAAACCTGGATGAAAAAAATGGGCAGGGAACCTACCGGGGGGGGGGGGTACACAGAAGTGGGATGTAGGGTGGTAGAGTCAAGGCTACCTATGGGTAGGGAACAAGGGCAGACTAGATGAGCCAATGGGATCCTTTGCTGACAAATGTCTATGATTCTATGAAAAGCTCACCAAGGAGTAACAAAAGTGATTTTCGCAATTTTGTTTCGCAGCTGCCAACTGAAGATTCAGGTGCCACCCTCTCCAGCTCAGAGGACCGGCTGTGGGGAACAGTTAGACAAATATTGTGCTGGATAATACAATGAGGGCAATAGGAACCCATGCCAGAGAGCCTCATCACCCTTTTGCAAGTCTTACACCTTTTCATTATTAATGGTCTCCGATAAGCCATGGTGCCAGTATGACAGTCCTGTTAATAATTAAGAATGCTTTAGTACAGTAACAGAACTGGAGGAAATAAATAGCTTGATTGCATGGAGAAATCTTATTTGAGGTTAGCACAATAAATGCACATACATGTGAACTTGCATGCATGGTAACATAATTGCCTAACATAAAAAATAAAAGTGTACGCAAAATGCGAACTGGCGTGCATTCACTACACAATTTGCATGTACTTTCACGCAGTTGTGTCAAATATTATACACACTTTTGTGCAACTGCTGGCGCATGAAAAGTAAGCACACGAAAAACCAACTGGAGAAGGTGTGAGTGGCCAACCGCGAAAATGGCTTAATGGCAGTAGAACGAATGTTCAGAAGGCTGAGGTGAAAAAAAGGTACTCCAAGCCCCCTCTGAACACGAATAAAGATAATAATAAAAACAAGTACCAATGCTTAACAGAGAGTGGCTGAGTCCCCAGCAGCCCACTGAGGAAAACGCTGCTTGAGGGAGCATACAGTCACTGATAATGGGACGATGGCAAGGCAATGCCCTTATGTAAAAAACACAGCAGTTTTGTGTTTTTTTAACTAGCATCAATACAACCTGAAAATTAGAGGGGGCTGGGAACAAATGCAAGAGCCAAGGTCCACCACCCCCCCCGAAGACATCACTACCCCAGAAATAAGACAGACCGTACCTACCTGTGGTGCCTATTCTTTTCGTTTTTTTATCCGAGACCATTAAAACCCCCTAGAACAAAGCCGATATGGCCCTTAGTCCACAAATGGAAATGGGTGTGGCAAGTTAGTCAATTTGAAAGCCACAGCTTAACATGCATGCTTTTAATTTAGGGGTACTCCCTGGAAGCAGGTAGCCCCAACCTGCTTTGCAGAATTGCCACCCCAACAGAAAATTCTGAAAAGTCTTGAGAGAAGGTAGACAAACTGATTCTACTGTGAATGACACAGCTGAACTGGGGAATTGCTACTGATGGAATCCTCATATGCCCAACATTCTAAAGTTTGGGCTGTGGCATTCCTCTGCTAGGAGTGCACTATACCCAGTAGTTACAACTTCCCATTGACAAAGTGGAGTGCTAAAGAAACACACACACACACACCCTCTGTCTCCACATGCAGAGCATTGCCATGCACACATGAGCATACACACTGCCTTCTATGGCATTTATTTACTTATACATCTAATCCTAACTTTTATTGTATTTTGGATAAGCGTTGTGACATACTAACACACATAGCCTGCTTTATGTTCTGAACAGTCACAATATAGAATTACAGTCATTTGTAAACTGACTTAGAAAAGGTTAATGTACCAGGAAAGGGTTAACATAATAGAGTGCCACACAGGCACACGCAAACACACACACACACACACACACACACACTCACTCCTCTCCATGGTGTGAGCAGTATTCAGAGACCTTTGTCTCTTCCTGCTTGCAACATCCCTTTAGATAACCCTCTTTGTTATACTAACTTTCACCAATTAATTTCAAAAATATAAACAATAACCACTACGAAAGGAAACTCATTAAGTGATTTACATAAGTTGCTGTGTTATTTATTGTTGTCCTTTTTTTAACTCTTGTAGATCTCCTGAACTGATAACATCTTACTTGGTGTTGATCTGAGGCCTTTCCCAATAGCGCCTGAAATCTGAACCTCCTTCTTCAATCTTAGTTACAGTTTATTGCTGGGAAAGGCTGACTAAATTGACAAGTTTATCAGCTATGAATTCTCTTGAAAGAACATACTACCCAGACTGAAACTAGTAACCACGTTATCATGCAAATTAGTGTGGTGCAACACGGCTCAGCTGAATGAACAAATCAGACTGCTTCAATTAGTGGAGTGATTGTACTTAACCCCCAATTTTGTCTAGTCCATTCAGAATCTGGACAACTCCATTTTCTACTGTGATAGTAAGATGACTGCCTAGCTCCACCCTGCAGCAGTAAAAACTGCTCTGCTGTTCTTTTATTGATATGTTTTTTATAGTTATATAAGTTAATAGAAAGCAAAATAAGAATTCTTACAGCGGACAATGTTAGGTGTACAAATAAATGAACTGTGTAGGTGTAAAATACCATAGAGCCAAGTAACGTGTCAGGCTACATTTTGCAGAAAATACTTTGAACACAAAGGAAATGCTGTTCACAACACAAGGAGAAACACACTGCTATTATTTAATTTGTACTGAGTGTGCCACATCTCATTTTGGCTTCCCTCACCTCTTCAACTCAATTTCCTGCAAGCAAGTTACATACTTCCTCTTGTTTTACTGCTGCACTATATTTGTATACACATTACATCAGCACTGGGGCCTAATATTTATTTTATGTATTTCTTTATTTACTGATTGAGTGAGTGAGTGATATATTTATTTATCTAAAACTTTGGAGAATACATTTGAGCACAGGAGCTCATTTATAAAGGTCTCACATCAAATGTGTAGTCACAAAAAAAATCACAAGTACAATAAGCAGTTCCAGAGAAATGCAGTTAAGTCAGGCTCAAAACACTTAAGGCAGAACAACTGCATACAGTTTAAAAAAAAATCCATACGGATTGTTGCATAAAAAGTAACAGGTTATGTACAGAAAGAAACCAAATAAAACAGCTTAACAGTTACAGTTGCAGTGGACTGCAAGGGCAGACTGCTGAGCTCTCTTAACCGATTCATCTTGGGGAGATTCAGTCGAAACACAGAAACATAGAAACTGTTGGCACATAAGGACAGCTAGGCCCATCTAGTCTGCCTGAGTACCCTTCACTAGTTTGTGACCTTTGGCCCTAACAAGTCAATGGTTTCTCTCCCCTTCTTCCCACCTCTAAGGCTCCACTATGCCTGTCCCAAGCATGTATACAACTCTCTACTGTGCTTGCTCTGGCCACCTCCTGTGGCAGTCTGTTCCATGTGTCCACCACCCTCTCCTTGAAGAAAAATTTCCTCATATTTCCCCTTAATCTGCCACCTTCCAATTTTATATCATGCCCCCTCATTCTTGTACAACTCTTATACTGGAAGATGTCTCCCCCGCACCTTGTTTATACCCTTAAGGTATGTTTCCATCATGTCCACCAATTACTCCTCTCCTCCAGTGAGTGCATATATAGAGGTCCTTAAGTCTATCCTCAAATGTTTTGTGTTTCAAACCCTGCACCACCTTAGTCACTTTCCTCTGGACCGCCTCCAACCTGCAAATGTCCTTACAAAGGTGTGTCCTTCAGAACTGCACACAGTACTCTAGGTGAGGAAGTAGAGTTATCAGGCAGTTCATTTGACCAGTTAGCAGGCCTGACAGCAAATGACTGCTTGCCCAGCTGAGTACATCAGAAAGAAGGTGTAAGGGCATGTTTCTGGTGGTATATTTTTTTAAACTCTATTTCTTCCCTGACTATGGATGGGGGTTGTATCCACTATTCTGCACCTAGACAGCTCTCCTGGCATCCCCTTCCAGGCTGTCCTGCTTGATGGCCCATAGCTTACCTCCTACAGCAGGGTTCCCGGAGGGTTGGGGGAGACAGAGATCCACCAGAGGCCCCAGCTAAGGCTCACACCTGAGGCATCATTTGGGAGGTGGTCCAGGGGCTTTATGGAGCTCCATGACATGGGGTGTTTACTTGATTACCCCCAGGAGCATGGGCAATAATGTCAGCACAGGATGGGCATACTCCTGCCCCTGTCTCACAGACATCCACCGATGCTCCGATGTACCAGGTGATCCTGGCTGCTGGACACCCAGTCTCCACTGGGTGTCACTACTATGCTGGGAAACCACATCCTTTCTGGACAGCTGTCCCTAGGATGCACATCTAATCTTACCCTGTTGGTAGCACCCATGTAGAGCGCCTAATATTGAGAGATGCACTCTTGAGCGACTCAATAATAGCGCTCTATATGACAGCGAGTGGTGCAGTACATCGCTATATTCTGTATAGCAAGGAGCTGTACTCACTACTATAGGATATAGGATCCTGTGTGGCCACTTCCCACCAAGCTGCTTGCATAGCGTAGTGGTATACACCATCACTTGTGATGCAAGCAGACCTGGGTTCGGGTCTCACTACAGGCTGAATTTTTTGTGTTTTAAAAACCAATAACTTGCCCCGTGGTCCGCACCCCCTGTTGAAGTTGGTTATTTTAGTTTGAGGGGTGTGGTGGGCTTGCCCCACATAAAACAAATGTTTATTGTGTGCTGTGTTAAAGTATTGTAGTGACCGTCGCTATTTGCAATGGTCGGCACAATATCCGTCGCCTTTTTGACCATGGGCTCTTATGTGTTCACTTTATGTGACAGATAGTCTTTCAGACTCACCTTTATCACATAAAACCGTCCCTGTCCAATCCTCTGACACACTATACTCGCTTCAGAACACAGGTCATCAGTACCACAGTTACCGCTGCAGTGGTGGGCCATTCTTGGTGTTGCATTGGTTGGTTTTTAACAGACAATTGAATGAACAGTACTTTTGACAAACCTAAAATCACATTTCAACTGGAACTAAATTCAGAAAATAAGGTTAAAGCAAAAATAATATTTTTATCAGTATGTTATGCTGTGGATATGATGCTAACTATAAAATCAACACAATCTAATTTCTCTGCCTTTCTAAAGGGCACTTCTGATCGTTTTATTTATGATAACACATTTGATAAACATTGTAACCTTCACTATACCGTTTTTTCATTTAAGGAGGGAATCTGATTAAAAGTGCTACATTGCAGAATAAAAATAAGCAAACCCCCAATAAATCTCATACTAAAAATTAGGTTTCTACGTTACTTCATTTTAAAGTTATGAGCTCTTTTGTAACCCTGATTTCAGTACCTGTTCAAAAAGCCAGTTTCAGTGAAAAGCCACTGACAATGTCATAACCTGAGCTCACAGTCTAGTCCTCCCTGTCAGCAGCCTTACAGGACCTGTTTATTCAAAGTTTAAGAAACTGTAGCTGTAGTAATCATTAAAAAAACAGAACTGACCTACGGTTGGCTGCAATGCTTGCATTCCCAGAATGTTCTGATGCTTGGTACTGTACTTAGAATGCATCGGGGGGTGATATTGCAATGCAGCGCTGAACCAAAGTATAGAATACCTAGGTGGTAATTCATTTTAAAATGTTGGGGGGGGGGGGACATGTGATCTCAGAATGTGGCAGGGATGTGCCATCTAAAAATGTGGTGTGACACTCAATCTCAGAATGCAACAGGTAGACACACTAAGGATTTTGTCGGGCTGGCAATTTCAGAATATAGTGGGGATGCACACTGTCAGAATGTGACAGGACACACCATTTGTTCTGAAATTGCTTGTCCCTGCCACATTCTAGAATTATATGCACCCACTACATTTCAAAATTGCGCATCCCTGCCAAATACCAAAACTGCACATCCCCTGCACATTCTGAAGTTGCACTTCAATGCCACATTCTGAAACTGTGTCAGAATCACATTCCAAATTGTCATTGTCACATTACCAAATTGTGCATCACCGCCACATTCTGAAATTGTGCATCACCACCACATTCTGCAACTGTGCGTCACCTCCACATTCTGCAGCTGTGCGTTGCCTCCACATTCTGCAGCTGTGCATCGCCTCCACATTCTGCAGCTGTGCGTCACTGCCACATTCCGAAACTGTGCATCACCACCACATTCCAAAACTGTGCATCACCACCACATTCCAAAACAGTGTGTCAAGGCCACATTTCAAAACTCTGCATTACCACCACATTCCAAAATTCTGCATCACCGCCACATTCCAAAACTGTGCATCACCATCAACTTCTGAAATTGTGCGTCACTGGCACATTCCGAAACTGCGCAACACTGTCACATTCTGAAACTGTGCGTCACCACCATATTCCACAACTGTGCGTCACCACCACATTCCAAAACTGTGCGTCACCACCACATTCCAAAACTGTGCGTCACCACCACATTCCAAAACTGTGTGTCTGTGATCTACCTATTACCAAGCTTGTACCGCCAGTGAATTCCTGTAACACTGGTTGCTTTTTTAAGCTAAGCGTTATGTACTGTACTGCTTTGTTTGCTGTGATATATTGCTGTCTTGATGAGGTGCCTTTGTAAATGAGTCTTTGACTGAAAGGTCTGTACATCAATGATCTAATAAATTAAATAAATAAATAAATAAATTCTGAAATTGCGCGTCACCATCATATTCTAAAACTGTACTTTGCTGCCACATTCTGAAACTGTGTATAAACTTCCATATTCAAAAACTGCAAAATTGCACGTCCCCACCACATTCAGCAAATGCCACATTCTGATATTACGTGTTCAAGTCACATTCTACAATTACACATCCCTGCTTCATTCTGAAACTGCATGTGACTACTACATTCTGAAACTGCATCATCTCCACAGTCCGAGATTCCATGTCCATGCCAGACTGTGGAATTGCCATGTGGCCACCACAATCTAAAATCAAGCAACCAAATCACATTTTGAAACTATGCATCACCACCACATGCCAAATTTATACATCCATGACCATGACACATTATGAAATTAAATATCCCTGCAACCTTCCTCAACTATGTGTCCCCTGCATTTCAAAATTGTGTATCTCTGCCACATTCTAAAAATATTTGACATCATCACATTATGAATTGCAGTGCCCTTGTCACATTCCAAAATTATGTGTCTAAGCTACTTTCTGAGATTGCCATTGGGAGTATAACAAAAAGCCAAAAGTCAGGATCCAACATTCAGGATCCAGAGTTCAGCTGCCCGACACACACCTGCCCAACAGACTGACATTGGTGCTGGCAGGGGTAAGGTAGTGGATGTGATGAACTGCTACCCTGCCTCTAGCTGTGCACAAGACAGGGAAAAATCTGGTGGTGGGCCGCGCTGCTCCCATGGCATGGAGGGCTAAGCCACTAGCAGCTTGGTCATCAATATGCTCAGACCTGGGTTCTATTCCCAGGTCTCCACTTTTGCACGGCACTCTTTTGCCCTTATAAACTGTTTTAACCTACTCCGAGGAGTTGGTCATTTTAGTTATAGGGGGTGCGGGGAATGGACAAGGTGCCCCAACACTTTGTCGGTCTTCTGACAGTCGGTCTCCTAAACTTGGGCTTATGGAGTCCGGGAGACTGACTGTCGAGATTCAGTAGTAGATCCTTGCCATTGCTACATTCCACAATTACAGCCCGTTGACATTTCAAAATCTCATACCTGAAATATTCTAAAAATTGCACATAGCTTTGTCATTCTAAAGCCATGTTTGCTGATGCATTCCAACCCCACCCCCATCACATTCTGACATACTGTACCTTGCATCTGCACATTATGAAAGTGCATGGGCTGACCCAACCCAGTTTCAATTTTCCTTTATCAGATGTTTACTACAGCTGCAGTTTTATGAACATGGGAGTGATAAATCATATAAGGTAGCTTGCAGGGAGGACTAGGCTGCAAGTTCAGGTTATGACATCATCAGTAGCTCTTCATTGAAACTAGCTTTTCTGAACAGACAGTGAATTAAGGGTTACACAATGACTTGTACCTTTTATTTAAACAAAGCAACTTAAAGATCTGACTTTACCATGAGGCTGATTGGGACTATGCTGATCCAAATTCTGAACTTATTGATGCCAGAACTTTTGGATGGACTCCTCTTTAAAAATAAATATCCAAAACAAGATTATATATTAATGGTGTTAAGTAAACATTAACGCATAACAGGGTGTGCTGATCATAGACACATAGAAGTTGACAGCAGATAGGGACCACAAGGCCCATCCAGTCTGCCTATTTCTTTTTCTACCTTATGAATGTGCCATTAGCCTTTGCTCTGTCAATGGCCTATCTATTTATACTCATCTGTATTGCTCCCTTATGCCTATTCCATGCCTGTTTGAAGCCCTGCACTGTATTCATGTCCACCACTTCCTGAGGTAGGCCATTCCATGCATCCACCACTTTTTCTGTGAAAAAGAACTTCCTCATATTACCCCTTAATCGGCCTCCCTCTAATCTCATGCTGTGTCCTCTTATCCTGCTATTTTTCTTATATTGAAACATGTTAGACTGTTTCACCTTGTTAATGCCCTTAAGGTGTTTTAATGTTTCAATCATATCACCTCTCTCCCTCCTTTGCTCTAGGGTATACATATTGAGTTCAGTTAATCTGTCCTGATATGTTTTCTGATGCAGCCCCTGCACTATTTCGGTTGTCCTTCTCCGGACTGCCTCAATTTGGTTAATGTCCTTGTGAAGGTGTGGCCTCCAGTACTGCATGCAGTACTCCAGATGGGGCCTAACCAGTGTCTTGTAAAGAGGGATTATTATCTCCTTCTTCTGACTTGTGATGCCCCTAATACACCCCAACATCCCTCTAGCCTTACCTACTGCTTTAGTGGTCTGCTGGGATGATTTCAGGTCATCGGTGATGATGACGCCTAAGTCTCTCTCTTCCCTTGTGACTGCCGGCAACTCCCCTCCCAGTCTATAGGTGGCTTTAGGGTTTCTCTTCCCTATGTCCATGATCTTGCACTTCTTTGTGTTAAACCCCAGTTGCCACTCTTCCAACCATTTTGCTAATTTATCCAGATCTCTTCTCATTCTGCCCACCCCATCTGGATCATCTACTCTGTTGCAGATCTTGGTGTCATCTGCAAACAGACAAACCTTACCCTCCAGTCCATCTGCAATGTCACTGGTGAAGATATTGAAGATGACTGACCCCAGGACTGATCCCTGAGGTACCCCACTTGTGATTTGCATCTTTTCTGACTGTATACCATTTACCACCACTCTCTGTTTTCTGCCCATCAACCAGTTTGCCACCCAGTTGACCAACGTCTGACCCACCCTGAGCCTACCCAGCTTATTATTCAATCTTCTATGTGGAACAGTATCGAAAGCTTTGCTGAAATCAAGGTAGGCAACATCAACTGCTCCCCCTTGGTCCACCACTCTGGTTACCCAGTTGAAGAAATCTACAAGATTAGTCTGACATGACCTTCCTTTTGTAAACCCATGCTGTCTTGGATCCTGTGCTCCTATGGATTCCAGGTGTTGCACTATCCTTTCCTTAAGGAGTGTCTCCATAATCTTGCCCACTACTGAGGTAAGACTGACTGGTCTGTAGTTCTCTACCTCCTCCCTGTTACCACTCTTGTGGAGTGGGATCACATGAGCCCTTCTCCAGTCTTCTGGAACCTCTCCTGTGCTCAGAGACTCACTAAACAGTTCTGATAATGGCTCTGCTAGTTCCACCCTTAGGTCCTTTAGTACCCTGGGATGTATGCCATCAGGTCCCATTGCCTTATCCACCCTGAGCTTATTGAGCTCTTGTAGGACCCTTTATTTTGTGAAGGGACTAGTGCACACCTCCCCCCCCGTGTCCATAGTGCTGAGCTGTGTGCCCTGCTCTACCTTCTCTTCACTAAATACTGAACAGAAGTATCTATTTAGGATAGATGCTTTTACGTGGTCCTCCTCCTCACATGCCCCCTTATCCCCTTTGATCTTAGCCATACCCCCTCTGGACTTTCTCCTTTCACTTAGCAATACCCCCTCTGGACTTTCTGGACTTTCTTCTTTCACTAATGTATCTACAGAAAGTCTTGTCACTTTCTTTCACTGTTCATGCTAGTGTTTTCTCGGTTTGGGCCTTTGCCTGCCTAACTGCCTTCCCTGCTTCCCTTATGAAAGTTTGGTATGCCTCCCTATCTTCATCCTGCTGTGTTCCCTTATATTTCCTGAAGGCCAGCCTTTTGCTTCTGACCTTTTCTGCTACTGTGTTTGAGAACCAAAGTGGTTTCCTTCTTCTTTTGCACTTCCTTTTCACACCAACACAATGGGATGTTGCTTCAAGTATTGCATCTTTAATGCTTGTCCACTTTGCCTGTACCTCCTCACCCGTATTTCTCTTTACCAGGGCTATCTTAACTCTGTTGGCCTGGATTAGTGGATTAATGCACTCCATGGGTGTATTGTAAGGCACTAGGCCACAGGTCAAATGTCCTCACAGCACCCGGACAGTGCGTTATTTATTTTTAATTTATTTATTTATTAAGGTTTTGGATAACACCTTTGAGCCCAGGGCTCATTTACAAAGGTTCCACATCAGTCACAAGCATACAGATACATTTTGAAAGAAAAAAAGGTCCAGACAAACAATTGGTTACAAATTACCAGGAGCTGCCAGAGGCTTTGTCATTCGCATCATGTTACACTTCGTAGAACAACACACAAATGTGGGGTAGGCCCTACAGCAGACCCTATGCATTGAGAGGGTGGTAAAGTGCCTCCAGGGGGAGTAAGTAAACAAAGAGAAAGCAAGTAGTAAGGGGAGGACAGGGGTAGTCAGCACATTATCATCACAGATAAAGAGAGAGGTGGGAGGGGTAGATGGGGGCAGGGATAGTCCAAGGAGGAAAAAGGGGTGAGAGGGGGTGAGTGGTGTGTGGAAAGAGGATGGAGAGGGTGAGGTAGGTGAAAGGGGGCCACTGTCCCAAATGTGAACCGAGACAGTGAGAGGCGGGAGTACAGAGTGGGCAGCAGGGAAGAGGTGGTGTAGGGGAAGGGGGGTGGTTGGTAAAGAGAGAGGCAGTCATACCTCTCAACTGTCCCTGATTTTCAGGGATGTCCCTGATTTTGCCTCAAAATTTTACTCTGTCCCTCCTAAAATTTGTGTTTCCATGGCTAAAAAGTGGAAATTGTAAGCACAAAATAATATCAAGCATTAAAGTTACAGACTTGTCCTTCTTTAGAAAAAGCATTCTGCACTAAGCCCCATATTGTAACAGCTTTCTAGGTGGATATCTCTAATTTTGAAGATGTGTCCCTGATTTTGGTCCTTTGTCCCTGATGTTTTTAAGCCTTGTCCCTGATTTGTGAGGCAGGAGGTTGAGAGGTATGGAGGCAGTGTGGGGAGGGAGTAGGCAGTGAGTAAAAAATTGCAAGGGGATTTAAGCAGAACAGGGAGGGCAATGCAGGCTATTTAAGTGTAGCAGTTACAGTGGGCCCTGAACACCAGATATTGGTGAAGTTTGCATTTAAAACTGCTGAGATTGGGAGAGTTGGAGAGTTCTGCCAGGAGCGAGTTGAACCAGGAAGGGGCTCTAACTTTATAGGAGCGCTGTCTTTGTGAGGTCCATCAGCGGGGAATGGTAAATGGTAGGCTTTCAGCACTTCTGGTTAGGAGGGTGGCACAGTGTGGGGTCAGTAAGGACTGGATCCCTGGGGGCAGCAGGCCCAGGGCGGTCTTCTTAGCTAGGATACAGGTCTGGTAATTTAGCCTGCCCGGGAGCTGGAGCCAATTAGCCTGAGTGTAGACACTGCAAGTATGTGAGAGTTGAGTTGATGAAGCGAGTAGCAGACAGGCCTTGTTGAGGGCTAAGGCTATGTGCCAGAGAGCAGTGTCGGTGGCAGCTCCATATACCACAAGGCCATAGTTGATTAGTGAGGTGACTGAGCTTTGAATAGCCAGTTTTAAGGTGTCGGCTATCAGACAGTGCCTGTGCCTGTAGAGTAGATCAATGCAGGCATTCACGGAGTTAGCAGTGTTATGGATATGATTGTTATACAAGAGTGTGCAGTCTAGGTCACACTCAGGTATTTGAATTGGTTTACCTGTTCCAGCACAGATTCTCCGCAGTTGTTAATAAGAAGTGGCTGTTCTTCATGCCTGCTGTGGGAACCATGAAACAGCATTGTTTTGGTTTTAGAGTAGTTTAGGATGAGTTTGTGCGACCAGAACCAGGTTTCAGCTTTGACGAAACTTCTCTGGAGCTGATGCTGAAGAAGGGTGGGATCCGACTCGTTTGTGAAGATGATGGCATCATCTGCATATAGAAGCATTCTATTGTGGCAGGGGGCAGGAAGCAGAAAGATTATTCAGGAAGATACTGAAAAGCAGCGGACCTAAAATAGAACCTTGGGGAACTCCAGAGTGGACAGGAAGGGAGGTTGAAAGGGATTCCCCTATTCTAACCTGCTGGGAATGGTCATAGAGATAGCTTTGAAACCAGAGGGTAGCATCTGCCACATTATAAGCACACCCTGGATTGCATTAATGTACTTATTATATTGGGGCTGCACAGGTGTTGGGACAAAAGACCAGAAAACATGATTAAATGTAGTAAAACATGGAACATTTTAATTGGTGTCCTTCCACACCACAAAGTAGTCCCAGATACAAACTACATTGCAATGGGTATTCTTCTATGGGAGAAACTACTGGCACATTTACACATCAGAAGAATTGCACAGGACGTACCCTAGAGAGTGCAGTGTACTCACAGCTGTTGGAATTCAGCCTGTCAGTGCTGGTCTGTTAATACAGGATGCATGCATGTGTCTTTCCCTGCAGCTGTTCAGTACTGTAAGACTGTGTGGGGGTGACAATGCCGGACCAGTGTGTGCTGTAGAACATCAGTCTGGGAGGTAGCCCATGACATGGGTGTCAGCCATTGAGCACTTGCTATAATGGTGACTCAATCCCAGCTCACGTCGATGGGGCTACGGCTCAGGGAGGGTAACTGGATGGACGAGGTGAGCGCATATAGTGACAGGACATCGCTATATGTATACGCACACGGGGAGCGAGTGGTGGAAGGAGGAGGGTTGCCTGGTGTGGTTGGCATGGGTCTGCCGAGCTGGCCCCGTAGCATGGTGGGCTGGTGGCAGCCTAATGCTGTGAGGGTTCTGGGTTCAGGTCCGAGTGCACCTACATTTTTGTGCGCCTGGCCCAAAATTTTTATTTCTCAAGATTTTGCAGCCCCACAGGCACCCCACCGGAGTTAAGAATCCCTTAGTAGGTGGGTGTGGGGGTGCAGCCCCTTGCATGAACAATTAAAATCCAAGTCCCCGGCACCATTTTCTTGTGCACCGGGGATGTACATCACCGAAATTGATTTTCAGTGACATACGCTCACCCTCCCACCAATCGCGATTGAGCTTTCACATTTGGGATGCCCAGTCTCGGTTTTCACTATTGTTGCCATGAGCCTGACATGCTCACCACTGTACACAGCCTGCGGGATAAATATTGCAGAAACTGCCCTATCTCGCAAGGTACAGATGGTTCTCTCTGTTTTACTGACCTGTGTCATAAGGTGTGGCTTGGTCTCTCTCTCTCTCTCTCTCTCTCTGTTTCTTGTGGTGATATGGCAGCCACTATCTGCTGCATCTCCTGAAGTCCAGTGCTTGCCAGGTTGCAGGTGGCTGCTGAGGGCAGCTGTGGGGCTGCCAATGAATCTAAACAGTCAAACTACCAGGGCACCAGATGTGCTGCATCGGACTCCAAGGGCATGAGTAACAGTCTCACACCTGCACATGCTGTGGCACTGTCTGATGTAGCTGCACTGTGCATCATGCTGACGGGGGGGGGGGGGGTCACAGCTGTCTCACAGGTCAACTGCAGCTGCAAGTATGTGTCCCAGCCACTGTCAGTAGTTCCATCTTACAGAACAGCTGATACCCTATGGTCAGTCTTCGCACACTCTCCCAGTGCTCCGAGGTCCACTAGACAGGTGGGTGGGAACAGTACTGTCCACTTCCTGGGGTGCAATGCTCTCACACTCACAAGAAGGGTAATATATTGACAGTGGGTCTTTGCTGCCTCTCTTGTGCTGCACAACTCACTGAACAGCTATGACTTTCTGTCAGTACTGCACGTTCTGTCCCATACTGTGATACCCTGTGCAGTGCTCACTGGACTACTCTCAGTGTATTTCTCTGGGATTGCTGTGTTGCAGTTTGCTGGGCAGGTGAGTGGGAAAACAGTGAGCTGCATTACTGAATGTGACACAGTGGCTACAGGGTGTGTAACTCAACCGACATAGTATCACACTGTGTGGCGTGCTGTTTCGAGGGTACGTCTCCAACAAGTGACAAAGCATGATAAATGAGGCCAGGCAAGCAGTTGGATGGTGGTGCAGTCTTCATAAAGACCAAACACAAAGCACGTGCTCTACACATTTCTGGTGAGACAGAAACCGCAGGAGTTCTTAGCAAACAGTGCAACCTGGCAACGGTGAGTGATTACTGTTGCTGCTGACAGATCTGTGGCACAGGCAAGTAGCAGACAGCTTGCTTCCTCGGTCATGCTACTCACCCCCTTAACAGCATCGATTGCACTGTCACCGCCCAACTACATCTTTGCTAGTGGCTTTGTGGTCCTCAGGGCAGGTGGGTGGGTAGAGTGTGATGTTAAAGGTGCATAAAGTGAATTGCCATGTTGGGGACAGATGTTTGCTGAGATGTATGAGGTCCTCAGGGTGAATGGGTGGGCACAGTCTGACCTCCCAGAACAACATGCTGGCATGGGTGCCAGAACCTGGGGAAAGTCGGAGTGCTGAAGTTCAAAAAGGCACAAGGTAAAAAAAGGTAATTTTTGCAACCAAAGGGGCATTTTGAATGTTCATGGGAAAAAATTTGGGGACTTCAGTACCCCAGCGCCTATATGATGTCACCTATGCATGCTGGCCCACACAACTATGTTAGCTCACTGTGATGTATTGTCAGGATGGGGGGGGCGTTTGCGGCTGCTCCTGCCATCAAGTCACTGGGAACACACAGAGCACTGTAGCTGTGACCCCGCACACAGAACAGGTGTCAGAACCTACCACAGTGTGCACTGTGCAGAGCGTCAACAATACATTATTGTTGCACACATCTGCTGCATATGACTATCGGCAGCGCTTAGCAAGGTTGAACGATGGCAGCCCTTCTACTTTTCACAACATGCCATGAAAAAGGGAACCTTTTTGCCCCTTGATCTGCTCCAGGGCAGGTTGGACCTCATCACCCTGACAATGCAATATGGATTATCGTCAGGTGATGACTGCGATCCAATTAAAACACAGCCTGAACAAAACCATTTAATAAGCTGTATTAACATACATATATATGTGTGTGTACTTTTCAAAACTGTGAGCAAAAATATGTGATTGGCAACATACTTAAAATTTTAAATGCTTTCAATGGTGTGTGTTTGAATATCACACTCTGAACACATGAAAATGCACTATATTTACATAGAAACATAGACTGACGGCAGATAAGGACCGCTTGGCCCGCATAGTCTGCCCATTTCCCCACCTAGAGGATAAGCTGCAGATCCTATTTAACCAACAGCCTATTTCTTCCTACCCCCCACAAAAATTGCCTTATGTCTGTCCCAAGCATTCTTGAATTCTCCCACAGTTTTAGACCCCACAACCTCCTCAGGAAGGCTGTTCCATGCACCCACCACCCTCTCTGTGAAATAATACTTCCTTACATTGCCCCTGAGCCGTCCCCCCTCTATCTTCAAATTGTGGCCCCTTGTTCTTGCACATCTCTTTTCCTGAAAGATGCTACCCTCTTGGACTTTGTTGATTCCACTTTGGTACTTAAACATTTCTATCATGTCCTCCCTCTCCCTCCTTTCCTCAAGGGTATACATATTAAGCTCCTTTAGCCTCTCCTCATATGGCTTTTCTTGCAGACCCTGCACCATTTTGGTTGCCCTCCTCTGAACTGCCTCTATCCTGTCTATGTCCTTGCAGAGATGGGGTCTCCAGAACTGGACGCAGTACTCCAGATGGGGTCTCACCAACTGTCTGTACAGGGGGATAACAACTTCCTGTTTTCTGCTGGTGATGCCTCTCTTTAACTATTTTTATTAAAAATCTGCAAAAATAATCATATTGAATTTTCTAAAACTGTAACATATGTTTATACATATAGAAATGAATGTGATAATCTATAAAATATATAGTATACATGCAGCTGGTAGGAATGTAACTTAATATTTGTACACCAAATGGCCTAATGGAGAAAGGACCTTTAAAAAACATGTCAGTCTAACACCAGTTTCTGACTTTCTTTTCTCACATCAACTCAGCCTTCCTTACCTCCAGTTTCATGATGCTCTCAATCTCCAGAATCACCTCCCAACAATTCAGAACTCCTGCGCTGTGAGCAACTTCTGTTCTTCAGAGTTTGGGACTAAAGGAGTTTGTTTGACTTATGTCCACAGTAAACAAGTTACAGTATCTCCGTAGCTCTGTGCTCCTACTGCAACTACTCTCAGAGACTAAAGTGCAGGCACTTCCTGTCCACCTCTGAAGTGTGTCCCAGTATTATTCAGTGAGTTAATTAATATTCATAAGTTACTGCAGCAGGGAAGGGGTTCTTAAACACAATAATCTCTTAAAGCAGCAGACAGCACATTCAAATTTGACTTCTCACTGGATGTTAAGTCAGACATTACTAGTCAGGACTCAAGGACACAGGGCTTTGTTTATAAATGTTTCAAGTTATCAAGACAATATTTATATATCAAAACAAATGGCAAATTTCAAATTATTTTTGGAAATCTTTATCTGCACACTTCAGTGGCTCTCTACTTGCTTTCGATATTTTTCTTTCCTGTAAGTTACTCTTTTCTTTAACAACTGTGTAAATTGTGAATTGTCATATTGTGACTGTTCTATTTTTCTCCTTTTACATAGCAGTTTTTTTTTTTTTTTGTAATTATGTGCATTAAAATAAAAGTTTTTTTTAAAACTGCAGGTCATGGGGTGAGCAGGCCCTTAACAAATGTTTCACAATGGCAATACAATGACAGTACTGTCATAGGCTGAAAAATGTGCAAGGGTACTGCCCAGTGGTACTCTGATATCACAACGGTAGGTGACTTCTTGATTTTCCTTGCTGCAGTGCGGGGTGGGGGCAACTTTTTTACAGTTTTTTTAGACAGACACACATGCGAGCACGCTCAATGGTATTGCATAATTTTAAGATTTTTGCATTGGGACAGTTTTCTAGTAGCACTGTGATATTGCATTATTTTGATATTTTAGTATCAGCACCTGTCACATCCAGTCCTTGACTCATGTGGTAGCAGAGTGCTATCAGTATTTGTCTCATTATACTCTGTTTTGCAATTATTGTAAGGTACAGGCACCTATCACATCCGATCCTGGACTCATGTGGTAGCACAGGAGTAACAGTATTTCTCTTGTTACATTTTGAACTGTAACTATGGTAAGCTGCAGTATTAACATCATGGATGAAGGCTATGAAGTCCACATTTTTATTTGTTCTCATTATCTTTATCCTACCAGCAATGGGCTGCTAGCATAAAATGTAGTGTGTGTGACATATATACCTATGCAGCGCGTTAAGCATCTTATGCCCTGTTCACACTATAGCACGGTAAGGAGAAATGTTTTTTAAAATGAATTAAGCCTTACCATGCTGCTGCGTTTGCACTGTCTAATTCATTTTTAAAAGTGTTTCTTCCCAAGTGTACTTCTCCGTTCACACCAGTGCCAGTATTCGTGCTATCTGCAGCACGGTGCGGTAGCATTTTTCCAGGTATTAGAGGTCAAAACAGAGGGCAGTGGGAACATGGATCCACTGCAACATGGATACAGGGAAAAGAGTGTTCACACTGTAAGTAAAAATGATTTACTAATTGAAGCATTTTCAAGAACCGTGCTATAGCCTAGATCCGTTCAGGGTTTTAGCATGGTTCGTGAAACCGTGTCCCAAAGTGGAATAGGTGCGAACGTGAAGGGTGCTGGCACTGGTCTGAAACAGTTTAACCACTGAGAACCATTTCAGATCGTGCAGTGTGAATAAGGCCTTTATGTAAAATAAACTTGTTTAGTCTAGACAGTCTCAATTATCTACATGTGATGGGTAAATCAGCACTGAATACAGGATAGCTATTTTTTTTTGTAATTCAAAATACCTTTTTATATTTGTGCAGCACAAAATACAAGGTTTCTCAGGAATATGGCAGAAAGCTGCGTGAACATTCAACAAAACAAAACCCGACATAATAAAAAGAATAATAAACACAAAATACAAAAACACAAAAACGTAAACACCCTCTCCCCAATCCCTATCCTTCCCACCCACCCACCCTGTTCTGAGCCTTATCCAAGACAAGACTGGGAGAGAGGGTTAAGCAGGTCTAGGTTAAGGCAGGGCCGCTGACTTATGGCGGCCACAGGAACAGTAAGGTCAGGAGAGGCTCCCAAGTGGACTGGAAGCAGTGAAGCCTGTGATGCGTACTTGCTATATTTCTCCAGCTGGATAGCTAATAAAGACGCACGATACCACTCTAATACTGGAGGTAGGGTATCTTCCTTCCAGTGCCTTAGCATCACTAACTTTGCTGTGGCTGCCACCAGGGCAAGGTGAGCTTTTCTTATCTTGGGCGTCCCAGAGGGGTACACAGCTAATAGACAGCATTCTGGAGTAAATAAGGGTTCCAGACCTAATAGTGGGTCTAGGACTTGTTTTATAAAAGTCCAGAAAGCCTGGAACTTTGGGCAGCTCCAGAGTAGATGATATAAGGACCCAGGAGCTTCATGACAGCGTGTACACAGAGGGGATACGAGTTTACCCATCTTGTACAGTCTTATGGGAGTATAATATAGATTATGCATGATGTTAAACTGAATCAGGTGGCGCCTATCCTGTTTGATATATTTATAAATGGCGCTCCATGCCTTCTTCCAGAAGGAAACCTCTGCTGGAAGGAAAAGTTCCTGGGTCCAATAATAACAAATACCAGAGGGGAGAGACAAGTCCAAGGCTTGCAGATGTTTATATACTCTGGACACAGTTTGTGGCTGGTTTGCCACTTGGAGTAGAGAAGACAAGTCCTCTGATGGTGGGGAGGCCCACAGCCTAGGCCCCAAAAAGAAAACACAGCATTTTTTATCTTCAGGAATTTAAATACATCCTTGTTCTTAAGTTGTAACTGGAGTTGAAGAGTAGGGAAAGAGACCAAGCCGTCCCCTTGAAAAAGGGTAGCAAGGGTGCAATCCCTCAACTGGGGTAGGAAGGAGACTGGAACAGTGCTATGACTGATCTGGAAGTGGAGATTATTTAACATGGGTTGAGTACGTAATCTATGCCAATTTAGGGACAGGTGGGTTTAGATCTGATGCAAGGCTCAGAGCGACCAGCCAATTGGGGAATTCTTCGGGTACCATGGAAGCTGAGAGGGGGACAGGTACATCAGAGCAGGGAGGGAACTACCGTATGTGATGTACCTACCAAGGCCCTTTCAATTTCTAGCCAGATGGAGCCGTAACTAATGGAGCTCTGTAGGTGTGGATTGTTCATCCAGAGTGCTAATTTACTGATATACTGGTCTTCCTAGTAAGTAAAAAATGAGGGCAGGGTTAAGCCATCCTGAAGTTTGGAGGTTGTAAGTTTGCCATATGCCCTTCGCACCATTTTGTTTCTCTATAGAAATGCATTGAACATTTTTTGAAGACAAGCAAACCAGGCCTTAGGAAAACAGAAGCCCAACATTCCAAGGAGGTAGAGCAAATGCGGTAGCACATTCATCTTAAGGATGCTAATCCAGCCCAAGAGTGAAAGCTGGAGTGTCCCCCATCTGTCCAGATCTGCTTTCAGGGTATGTAGCAATTTGGTAAAATTCTCCTTGACCATGGTGGGGAATGTCCTGGGAAATGTTAATACCTAGATAAGTTAGGAGTTTAGGCTCCCAAGATAGACACAGGTGGCTGATAGCTGCCTTAATAGGATGGTTTTTGAGAGGGAAAATGTTTGTCTTAGATTTAATTTGTAAGAAGAGGCTTTGGAAAAGTTTCCTAGCTCTTCCAGCAAGATAGGAATGACGAGACTGGGTTCTTCTACTTGAAGAAGCAGATCATTTGCATACGCAGAAAGCGTGTAACGCTTCCCCTCAATTTGAATACCTGTTAAGTTAGGAGAGTTGGTTAGTCTACGTATAAGGGGTTCCGAATAAAAGTTAAAGAGGAGGGGTGAAAGCGGGCATCCTTGACAGGTGGCATGCTGGAGGGGGAAGGGATTAGATATACAGCCATTGCACCACACCCGAGCTGTGGGGGAAGAGTACAGTAGCTTAAGCCATCTAGTATAGCCATCTGGGATGCCAAAATGGCTAAGAGAGGCAAATAAGAACTCCCAGGAAACTCGATCGAACGCTTTCTCGGTGTCAAGGGAGATCAGAGCTGCCGGTGTCCTGGACTCCCTCAACACCAGCAGCACATGTAATAGTTTTCTCATATGATCCCCTGAATCTCTCCCCGACATGAAGCCCACCTGCTCATGTCCAATCACAGCTCCCATAACAGGGGCCAGATGACTGGCCAAGATTTTGGCTAGAATTTTCACATCCGTATTCAATAGGGAAATAGATTGGTAGTTCTCAGGGTGTAGTGAGTCCTTACCAGGCTTGGGAATGAGGGTTATCAGAGCTTCCAGGAATGAACTATCCTCCACACTATCCTCAAACCAGGAGTTAAAAACCTCAACCAAGAGCGGCACTAATTGGGGGAGGCAAGCCTTGTATAAGTTATTGGGGAGACCGTCTGGACCGTGGGCTTTGTCTAAGGGTAGTTGTTTGATAGCATGTTCCACCTCACTGGGTGAAATTAGTGCTTCTACTGTAGGTCTACAGTGGATGGAGGAGACAAGATAGGAAGGGCAGTAAAGTTTAGGTATTCAGCGATGGATTTATCAAACAGAGTGGGTATCTCCTCTGTCGAATAGAGTTGCTGGAAATATTTCCCAAAGATGGAGACTGTTTCCCTGGGATCCGACTGTATGTGTCCATCTGGGGTATGACGTAGGCCTGATATAAACTTTACAGCATCAGCCTGTCTCAACCTAAGAGCTAGAAGTTTACCCGCTCATTCCCCTGATTCCAAATATTTCAGTTTGGTGCGGTGCAAGGCGAGGTCTGCCTTCTGAGACATGACATCTGCGATACAGGATAGTTATAATTAATATACTGCACACTACATAACTCTAGGAGACTTAGTAATCTTAATATTTAGCCAATATCTTTAAACCTCAATATTATGCAATTGGTGTGGCTCCATACCTAAAATATGTAACTTTTGCATTAGTGGTGCTCGCATTGCACTTTAGTGGATTCGACTACCCTCTGTTGATTAGTGCTGGTATCCAAACTAGAATCATACAATAATCCAACTAAAGTCATATAACCCCAGGCGGTGCTATCCTAAGGACTACTACCCCTGCCTGTGTGACTAGGCGCAGGTTGAGGGGCCTGAGCTCGTTGAACAGGTGCCTCCACCCAGAGGAATGGTTCTGGGGTAGCGTAACTGCTGTTGGTATAGCCCTCCAGGATGCTATAACCCCCCACCAACCCCTCTAGTGGCCTAAACAGTATAGCAGCAAAACATTCACATGTACCATATGGCAGTAATGACTTGCTCACACCCCTTGCACATACCACCAGGGCTGGATCCTCTGCAGCTGTCCTGAAGACCCACTGTAAAGTAAGACCTGTAATGCAGCAGCTCAATGGCAGTACAATACCCCCCCCAAAAAAAAGGTACACACTGGTCAGGTCAAATACAAAAAGAACATCTGATTTATTCAGGGGGAAGTGTACAGGGGCGGGCAATGAATCTAGCAGATGATTGACAGATCTGATTAATTCAGGCTGAACATGCATGCACAGTGAGTCCCTTGTGTAAAGTTACATAATCCTTGGTACCCAGGTGTTAAGCAGGCTAGCCTGAAGCCATGCCAGGGGTAGGCCGGCATTGCAGCTGTTGTTGGGGCCCTTAGGAAAGAAAACAATTAGCATGTACAATAATCCAGAATTTGTAATCTGGTGCCGGATGGCTCAGTTCTTTGTAATAAACCCAAGATGTAACCCCTAGTTTGCACTATCCCAAGGGCTACTACCCCTGCCTGCACGGCTAGTAGCAGGTTAAGGGGCCTGATTTCTGAAACGGGTGCCTCCACCAGGAGGTCAGGGCTAGTAGTGGTCAAACTAACCTGGGCACAGCCCTCTGGGACACTGTAACCCCCCTCTTTCCCTTCTAGTGGCCTGAGCAATATACGATAATCACTTTCACAGTACGCCTTGTACACCATACCAGTACCCACACTGTTTGCACTTACCACCAGGGCTGGTTCCTCTGACTCGACCCTGGGGACCCCCTGTAAAACAAGGTTATGCACAGTAAATAGCAACAGTACAGTACTCTTGGCACAAACTGGAACCACAGTCAGGTTAAATGTAGCAAAATAGTCAGATCTGATTTATTCAGAGGACTTGAACAAGGAAGGGGCATAATCAGGTTGATTGGCTTTATGCGTGCACTTTAAGTCCCCACACAGTCACACACTCTGGGTACCCAGGTGGGAAAATGGTGGGTTAGCCAGGAACATTGCAGCTGATTGGGCCCTGTGATGGAAGAAAGCAACATGCACAACACACACTACTTGTAATCTGGAGCCGGAGGGCTCAGTTCATGAAAGAAAAAGCAACAAGACAATCAGTTGACAATGCTTTAGATTTAGCTGTTGTTGCAGGGAGCTACCCTGATGTTTACTCATGATACTCAATACTGGACACAGGCAGGACAAAATCAAGACTGCAGGTTGTTGAGCTGGAGTGCCCAGAGAAGCAGGGCCCACACGAATCACCAAGGCATTGTTCCTGTTCAGGTGTTGAGCAGGGGGCTGATCCCCAGGCAGGTCTCTCATCGATGGCTTTCTCTGTGCAATGGGTAGTCGGGCTGGGCCAGTGTGGCAAGGCCCAGGCCTAATGGAGATGATTTTGGATTCAATCTGTGGGGCTGGATGCGACTTCCAGCAAGCAGAATACAGTTTAAACCACAGTGGAGAACGAAATCATGACCCACTAGCAGCACACAGCACATTTACATGTAAGGAAATTCTAATGCAGCTTCCAGCAAGCAGAACACAATTCATACCACAGTGGGAAACCAAATCACGACCCACTAAAAGTACACAACACATTCACATGTAAGGAAATTCCACTGTACCAGGCAAAAGGTTTTCCGGTCACAATTACAGAGTCTCTGCACAATCTGGGAGTTCAGAGGTGGCTGGAAGTCCAGACAGGCCAATCGCATTCAGCAAATCTTCGGTCTTCTTCAGATAGGAGCCTGGTCACAATTCAGTGGCTCACTTTGCTCTCCAAGTTCGGATTCAGTCCAAAAAAGGCACAAGTTCCCTCTCAGGGACAGTAGGCAGGCATGCAGGCCAAAACTCAGGCCTTTCCACAGTTCTCCCTTGCGAATCTATGCCGGGGCTGCTGCTTGAATCATTCAAGCTGTTATCTCTTCACTTCCCAACTCAGAACTGAAACCAGCTGCAAGCAGCTTGGGAATTTTCCCAAGATTCAAAAGGTTCGGTTGGCTGATCTGTCTGTCAGTCACAACAAGGGCTCCCCCTCCAGGTTATTTTAGGCACCTAAATGCAAAAACTACAATTCCTACAAGTTTTGACTCCACCAAGGCAGGCTCCATTTTAGAGTCCTGACAGTACTGATTGGCCCATTCTGACAGTCCTGGGCCAAGTTGGTGGAGATAAAAAGAACAGTCCTTGCTGCAAAGGAGGCAGGTTAGAACAAGCTGCAATATTATTACTACTCTAACAAATGATTAAAAACAAGCACATCTTCTAAAAGAGCTCCCTTTTAGATTAATTAAGACTGCAATCCAGGCAGTTCTTTAAGAGACAGTACACAGAGGCTATACAGGCACTCTCTTACAATACATTTAATCTGCTAAAACGCAGAACACCAGCCAGGCAGTGAGCATTTAGGCAAGCTCAAGGAAGACTTTTCGGGAACCCTCATTTGTAGGGGGGTTACACAAACAAATAAATCAGATGACACACAATGATTGCAGCTTTGTTGCAGGGAGCTACCCTGTTTAGTACTCATGCTACCCAGACCAGGAGGCAGGACTGATGAGATGAAGACCTCTGGATGGTGTTCTGGTTTGCCAGGGGAAGCAGTGCCCACACAACTCACTGAGGTGGTCACTGCCTATTTGATGGTGTTGAGCAGGGAGCCAAGTCCCCTAGTGGGTCTTTTGTTGGAAATGTCTCTGTGGTGGGAGCGACAATCTAGGCTGAGATGGCAAGGCCCAGACCAGAGCAGGCATTTCGGGTTTAGTCCATGCAAGTGCTGGAGTAGCTTCCAGCTAGCATAACACACTTGAAGGTGGGGAACCAAATCGCGACCCACACAGCATGTTAAGCACAATTATAAGCAACACAACTCTTAGTCACAGTTGGGGTAAAGTCTGATTGCAATTTAGCAGAAGTTCTGCACAAACCTCTCAATCCATGACTCACTTCGGTACCTGGCAGGCTGATCACTTCTGGAGCAAGTCTTCGGTCCCAAATTCAGGCAATGATCACTCTCTTTCTCTTCAGGCTTCAGTTCTCAAACAAAGGAATTAGATTTAAGTCCAACTTTCACATTCATAGAATTTCTCACTGGAAGATGTGACAGGCAGACCAGCACAGCCTTCCCGCCAATTCTCCCGTGCTCCTATGCAGGAGCAGCTGCTCGATGGCTCAAGCTATTCACTCTCCAAACTCCAGCTCACAACTGAACTCTGCTGCAGGCAGTTCTGGGGATTTCCTCTGAGATCCAAAAGGTTTGCTTGGCTGAGGGAACTGTCTGTCACAGCAAGAGTTCCCCCTCCAGGTCCATTTAGGTGCCAAACCTTAAAAACTACAATTCCTACAGATTTCAATCCCACAAGACCTCGGGGGACAGTCTCCATTTTAGGTCCCCTGAGGTTCGATTGATCTAACTCTGGCAGTCCAGAACCAAAATGGTGGCTCTTATGGAAAAAGTCCAAGCTGCAAAAGAAGGCAGGTTAAACAAACTGCTATACTATTATTAATAAGGCAGATAAACAGTAAATGAACACAGTTCCTAACAGAGCTCCCTCTGCGCATATTGCAACTGCAGAATGGAGCAGAAATACCACTCGCCTGGCTGGTCGCAAGCCCTAAACTACTTGGACCCAGCCCAGACTAATTTCTAAGCAAGCAATAATACCTGACAGGGTGGGCGGTATTGGGCAATACCGGACCGCAGAAGTATAATGAGGCCCGGCGCCACAGGCAGAGGGCCTTTGCCCTAGAAGGTCGGTATTGCCCATACCGCCCACCCTGGAGGGTATTATTGCGCTTAGAAAATGGGCATTATCAAAGAAAATAAATTTAATAAAATAATGTAAATGAAAAATAGTTTAAGAAGCATTTTTTTAATGAAATAGTTCCTCCGCCTGCATAACAGTGGCTGTAGCATCAGACCTGGAAAAGACTTCAGAGTAGGGATAGTCAAAGCAATGGTGGTACGATGTGACAGCTGTTTAATGCTCGTTTTTTTTTCCCCCCTTGAAACACTGCAGTTGAACCTTGTAAGCTGGATGACACATACATTACTCTTACAAACAGCGGGAAATTAGGTACTGTGCCATTTATTTTTACATCAGTAGCGGTACCTGTTTTCCTTTCTGATTCACGGTAGTAGAGGTAAGCGTTGTAACTGTCTTTTCGTTTTCTTTGTGTGGAGAATGAAAACGCTGACGGAAAATAGCGTTAACCCCAATCTCGTTTGCCGTTTTATTTTACATCAGGAGTGGTACCTGCTTTAGTACAGTTGCAGTACTTTTAGAACAAGTGGGCTACGGCTGGAGGGGAGGGCGAGTGTCGTCAGCTGGCGAGAGTCACTGACACTTGGCACTAACGCTGGCGGGAATCGAGGGCATGGGACAAGATGGTATTGCAGAGTTAGAAAACTGAACTAAAAATAAATTTAATTAGCAGGCAGCTATTAAAGTGAGGAAGGAGTGTACTGGGAGGAGTGATGGTGGTGAGGTCTCTCTCGCTAAGCGAGGGAACACAATGGCGGCATTTTTAACATTGAAATGAGGTGTTGCAGCCAATTAGGAAGCAGGGTGGGCACTATAATACTTAGTAGGTAAAGGGACACTGAAGACTGGTACTTTTTGTTTCCTGGGCATCTATTGAAAGTTAATGTACCCCCCTGGCAAGGGTACTAGCCAATCAGATGCCATGAAATAAAAAGCCCATTTTCTAACACAGCATAATGACTCTCTTAAAGAGACAGACACGGAAGCTTTCTATAGCACTCTCATGCAGACACATACAGCTTCTGCAGACACAGGATGCCATCCTGACAGTGGGCATTAGGCATCCCAGGAAGACATCTTAGTAAACCCCAATTTGTAGGAGGGTTACACACTTCCCTGCCTGGAAAAACTTGGCATCCGCATCAAGTCTATCCTTAATATAACATTTCATATGAACACATTATACGAAAAGATACATACGTGTTTCATCTGATATATCTCAGTAGTTTAGAATTCACATTTTTCACATTAAACAGAATCACAATTTCAATAACGTTACCATATTTTATCATAACATTTTACCTTATTCCCATCTCTTTAACTTTATACCCTTTGTTACAGTGAATGGGTATCTTAACTTGGGTGGAGGCTTTGGTTCGGGTAGAGGCAGTGAACACAAGTTTGGGCAAAGAATTGGGTGTGACATAGACACCTTTGTGCACAGCATTCATGGGCAAGTTAACAGGCTGTCCTGGAGTGTCATACGTGAACTTTAAGATTGGTTTTAGAGATCTTTCTGTGCAACATGGCAACACAGGCACTGGCACTTCTTATTGTTGAAGCTCACTGTCACCCATCAGAGGTATTTCCTCAAAATCAGAATCATCCAAAACACATCATTCTGGCTCTTGAATGATACTTTCATTAGCATGAAACAGTTCACTTAGCCTACTTAGGCCCCGTCCACAATACACCTGAAAAAGCTGTAATGGTTCTGAACCATTACAGACTGTAAACGGTACAGTGTGTCCACACTGCTGGGGAACAGATGTGAAAACAGTGCAGAACAGTCACAGCCCATCCACATTGAGCTGTGAACAGTGTGTGGACCCAAACCCAGGAATGTAGAGCACATCCCAGGGTGCAGTTGGTGATGATAGCTGCGATGACGGACACCCACACACATGTCCATCTGGCAAACAGTGTACACAGAGCGTGGCAGACCATGGCATGGTGGCCGACAGCAATGTGTGCCCCAAGGTGGACGTGATGGACCAAAGGTGTGATGCAGCAGAAGGTGTGGAAACGAAAACAGAGGAGGGCCCTGAGGTCTGGCATGGAAGAGGGCTGTGATGCACCCACGTGAGCCGGGAACCGTGACCCTATTGCATGCCACAGTCAGGTATGCAGTGCACCACCAGGACAAGGCATACCCTGTATTGCAGCCACCCTCTGGACACATGCTGCGTGGGCCCAGCAAACACAATGCAGCCAGGCAGTACACCCTGTCCCACCACACCCATGCCCCATGGTATTGGAAGCCCCATATAGCAATGTGAGCATGCAAGCAACCTGCCCAAGCAAAGGAGCAACACAATATGGAGTCACATGACAGTCTTTATTCGAATGCCGCCTTGGTCTCTGGTGGCAGTAACACATGTAAAATAACGTTAGGTGACAACAGGATCATGCAGCATACCTTGTGCATTGCTGCAGTACCCCAATAACTCGAAAAGAATAAACAATGTCCAGCAGCACAACACTGTGCAGGACTGTACCGAATACAAAAGGAATGCCATAAAGGCAATGTGAACACTGCACTACTGCTAATGGACACAACACAATACAGAAACATCATCACCCCGAGGCCCCCCAAGGCTATTGGCAGAAGCTGGTGGATGCAGGACACCCATGAGACACAGACTCAGTCATGTGACCCAACCATGCAGTACACTATGCTAGAATACAATATGGGCAACAGTGTTCATCTAGAAAGTAACCAACCCAATGCTTCCATGACCCAGTACAACATAACACAGTAACAATCACAGGATGTGCAAATGCCCAGTCACCCGTGTAGCCCTCATGTGCTATAACCCCTGGCGGCCTAAGAGGTATATAGGCCACACAACAATGCAGAACAACCCAGTGGTAGCAAACTATATACACGTGTGCCAACATGAGCAGATAACACTGTACCAAACCAAACCAGCACTGTCATCACTGGGCTACCCCAGTGGTGTCACCATATCAAGGAGAAATACGCAATGGGTGTCCTGGGTAAAAACCTGCAGGACACACTGGTTGCCACACCTCTGCTGGTGGCATATGCCATCACAGTGTGGTCCACTGGAACCTATCACTGTACTGATCCTGTGTGAAGCTCAGCATGCCTGTTGTGGGTGCCATTGGAGCAGCACACTGCTGGTCAGCAGCACCATGCATCAAGGGTAGGGGAGCAGTATACAGACTGGCAGTGGTGGTCACGCCACCTGTGGAGCACTGCTGTGCCATGCCAACACCATACAGCGTTGCCTGAGATGTGGTGGGCAGGGTGTCATGGGTGGTGGCGCCACCTGTGTACACACCTCCCTGCAGAGGGGATGCACCCCTGTGGGGCACAGGCATGGATGGGGGCAGCATACTGGTGGTGTCTGGCATTGCCTTGTGGCCCACCTGCTCATCATCAGTGGCAGACTGCTGAAGGATGGCAGTGCTGTGTACACTAGTGGGGTACCCCGTGGACATGGGCATGGTGGGAAACCTACCAGTGTTCTACACCCCGGGAAACAGGGCAGGAGGGGATGGGGTGGTGGTGGTGTGTGGCATGGTGGTAGCACCAGTGCAATGCGGTGCACCTGCTGGGGGTGGCTGGTAGCATTGCATGGCCAGAAACTGGGCCATCTGTACAAAGAACTGCTGTGTCTGTGCAGCCTCCTGTTGCCGTGATCGCTCCTCCAATCCCTCTCTTCCCTTGCCCGCTCCCTCTCCAACTCCAACATCTCCCTATGGTGCTCCTGCAGCTTTTTACTCATCACTTCCAGCACCACCCCAAGCACTTCTGCCATTCATGCTGCCTTGGACGTCTTCTTCTTCTGGAGATTCACCAGGGGTTCCTGGTCGCTTCGCCGCTTCGCAGATCTGCCCCTTCCTGCAGTAGAGGTGTCACTGGAGGTTCCCGGCATCTCATCCTGCATGCCCAAGGACACTAAGGATGCCTCCGCTGCATCGCTGTCCATGGATGTCCCTTCCTGGTTCTTGCTCTGGAATGGCAGAACACACCTATCACCATTGTACACATGCAGTTACCTCACCCACACACCCCATGTCCTACCCCCATCCCCACACCACTCCCCCCCCACACCCGTAGGCATTCCCACACCTCAGGTGTCACAGGCATGTTGTTCAGCCATGTGCCACAGCATGTCCACTAGTAAGTACCATGAACACCCATGACACCTCCTCTTGCTGTGCTGCACCCATCACCATCCGCCTCATGCCCAGGAAACACCTCCACCAGCATGCCATGTTGTGCCCCCCCATCCCAGCCAACATACAGGTGCAGTGCACATTGAACATACCTGTGTCAGGTGTCTCCTGATGCACATTGTCCACACCATCATCCCCCTGGTGTGGGCGCAGGTACCCGGTGGCATCCCTATCATCCTCCAACTCCGGTTGTGGGCTGTCCACCTGTGAGCTCTCAAGGATGAATGCTGGTTCAGTGGTTGGCTGTGTACCTAGTATGGTATCCAACTTGTCATAAAAGGGCCACACTACATGTGCACCCCCCCAAGCTTCTGTTACTGTCATTGGTTTTGTGGTACCGTGCCTTCATCTGCTTTATTTTATCGCGACATTGCTTTGCCGTCCTCTCCACACCATTCTCGAACAGATAGTCTGTAATCTTCTGGTAGACCTTTGTGTTGTGCCTGGCACTGGCTAGCTCTGCCTGCACCATCTCCTGTGACCAAAACTCCACCAGCAATGACGTTACCTCATCTGACCAGGTGATGCCATGGTCCATCATAGTTCCTGCTGGCAGACGGCACAGGATGGGTGGTACCGTACGGCTGTGATCACCAGTGACAGGGTTGTAGGGCATGTTGATACACCACGGTCAAGAGCAGTGCTTTGGGGTCAGGGTGGCTATGCAGTGGTGCCAGAGTGGTGTGTTCTGGCACTGTGGTATTGTGGGGGCTGGGCATGTGCTTCTGGCGGCTGTTGGTGAACTACGTCTCACCTGTGGCACACAGGTCTGTGCTGCTGTCTGTTCACCTGCTGCCTGTCCCCTGCTGTCTGTTTGCCTTACTGCAGAGTCCCACTGTTTGCCCTGGGCACCATCAGTGTCCCTATAGCACTTCTTGTTGTGCAGCTGTGGGCAGACCCCCCAATGGGCTCCCAGTGCTTCCCCACTACTCCGCTTTCAAGTTTGTGCCACCAACAGCTCAGGTGCTCAGGTTACTGTGTTATGCTGACACAGCTCTGATACTGCTACAGCCCCTATGTGGGTGTTATGTCCACACATGCGCCTCGTATGTTTCTTAGTTCCTCAGTCCCCCCTCTGCCCTCCCAGCTTACTTTGTGATGTGCATTGCATGCTGGTCTAGCGGATGACTGGTGGCTACACAGTGGAGCATTTAGACATGCACCGGTAATGTTACAGCACTGTAACCATTACAGGAGCCATTGTTGAAACCACCTCCCAACAGGTTTCTGTAACGGTTGTGATAATGCCTTCTGTAACATTACCAGTGTAAACATGAACCATTGCAGTAATGGTTTTTGCCCTCTGTAACATTACATAAGGGTTTTCGTGCTGTATTGTGGATGGGGCCTTAGTTCATTTGCACTTTCACAGTCACTTGTAGGTCCACTACTTGTTTCACTGGGTCCAGCTTGACTGATTTCCATTAATTCTACCATACAAAGGGATTCAACCTTTTCAAGGTCCACACTGTGAGCATCACGTTCTGGAGGTTCTGGAGCCATGGATGAATTGGGATCTGTTAAATCAGCTGGAGGTTCAGAGTCATCACCATAGCTAATGGAAGGAATTCCCTGGAACACTCTCTCAAGTTCAAAAGATGGGTAGAAAGCAGGATAGAATTCACTTTCGTCATCACTTTCAGCATTTTCAATATCTGTAATGTCTGCAGGATGGGAGACATTAGGGGCAACAGACTGAGAAGCAGAAGTTTGCTGATTTTGTTGCTTAGCCTTGGTAGCATATCTAGTTACAGTGGGCCGAGGGGCTTCAGTCTCTTGAACATTATTGATTAATATTTGGCCAATAGGTAACGGATGGTTTCTGTGAATGGTTTTAACAGCACGAGGGCGCCCCTCTGGACGTACTTTATACACTTGCAGAGTGTGCAGCTTACTGACTACTATGTACGGAATTGTGACTCCAGTGGGCTACTATTTTGTGTTTACCTGGAAGTCCAAAGTTTCTCATTAGTACCCTGTCACCTGGTTGGAGCTCTTGGGCCTTAACACGTTTGTCATGGCGAGTTTTGTTAGCCAGGTTTCTCTTTGCTGCCTTGGTGTTTTCAAGCTGATAGGAATGGTCTAGTTGGGCTTTTAGATTTTTGACACACTGCAGGTAATCTGATTTGACACCATCAGGAAATACTCCAAAACATGCATCAACTGGAAGGAGAGCTTCTCTGCCAAACATAAGATGGTATGGTGAAAAACCAGTAGCATCATTCTTTGTGCAGTTATAAGCATGGACAAGGGCACTGATTTGTTGGCTCCACTTTGGTTTGTCTTTGGGTTGCAGAGTGCCCAGCATATCAAGTAGGGTTCTGTTAAATCTTTCTGGTTGTGGATCCCCCCAAGGATGATAGGGGTTGTTCTGGATTTTCTTACACCCCATAGACACAACAGTTCTTTAATAAGCCTGCTCTCAAAGTCCTGGTCTTGATCCGAATGAATACACTAAGGGGCACTGTAATGTACAAAAAAACTTTTCAACAAGGACTTTGGCTACAGTTGAGGCTTTTTGGTCTTTGATTGGGTATGCCTGTGCATATCTTGTGAAGTGATCTGTGACTACCAGTACATTTGCAATGCCTTTGGAATCTGGCTGTGGACTACAAAAATCGATATAGACAAGCTTCATTGGCGCACTTGTGACAATATTGACCAGAGGGGCTGCTCTTTGTGGTGGAGCCTTGTGCTGAAAACACCTACTGCAGGTTTAAATGTGTTGTTCTATGTCTAGGCCCATTTTAGGCCAGTAGAAATGTGAACGGGCCAGATCAAGGATTCTCTCACTACCCAGCTGTCCCATTTGGTTGTGCAAACTTTTAGGACAATATTTTTTAATTTAGCTAGCAGTGCTAGCTGTTTTCGTGCAATTTCCCCTTGGCTGTCAGTAAGCTCTCGGTACAATAACTGTTCTCAAAACTTGAACTTGCTCCCCTCTCGAAGAAGTAAGGCAGTCTTGGGGTCACTGGGCTGCATTTTTGAGATATTTTTCCCTTTCTGTAAAGCATTAACCACTGCCCTGATCATTGGATCATAGTACTGTTCCTTGCAGATATCAGCTGGAGTTAGCTGTGGTAAAGAAGTCAAGTCTAAAGCTGCGAAGTTACAGTAGGCAACTGGTATGCACGTTTGTGGAAGTACCAAACAATCTGCCAGACAGTTTACAGTTTCAGAGGACAAGGTTTCTTCTGGATCAGACTTGTGGCATAGTGCTTTTACAGATTGCTCAGGGATATGAACCCACTGTTGAACAGAAGGAGGGCTTCATGAAAGAGCATCAGCATCTATGTGGTTTAGGCCTGATTGTTACTCCACCACATAATCATAGGTTGCTAGAGCAGAAAGTCATCTGTGACCAGTAGTATCTAGTTTAGTGGTGGTTTGTACATTTTTCAATGGATTATTAAAGGAATAATGCACGACAGGGTTTCCTTGTTGCTGCGTTTCTTAAAAAACCGAGAACTGTGAGTGCTGCTATATACATTTTAAAATCGGACCCTAAATCCTGCACATGCGCAAGACCAGCATGCTCCTGCTCATGCGTGGGATCTTTGCTCAGAACTATCAAGCTCATGTGCAGGATTTAGGGTCCAATTTTAAAATGTATACAGCAGCACTCTCAGTTCTCAGTTTTTTAAGAAAGGCAGCAACAAGGATTTACAATAAGAGAATCTAATAGAAAAAATGTTTTTTAACATGTGCATGGTACAAATTGCACTTCGGGACTGCGCTCCCTGACAGACGTGTGTTCTCGGCGCTAGTACATGTCCAGTGGGTGGGTGATTTAAACATGGATCACTCCAGCTGCTACTTTTGTGAAAACAGGTAAAAATTATTACCTTTTAGATGTACACGAGTATTACAGAGTCATTGTGGGACACGAGTGTGCCAAGAGACACACTTTTGAGATGGGCTCCAGAACTTTGAAAGAAAGCTGACAGTGTCCCTTTAAGGCATACTTGTTTTTCAGGAAATGTGATTAACACTGTGTTTTCAATTGCCCTTAAAACATACTGTTTCATAAAGATATAGAAAACACATGAAGCTGAAGCTGTAATCAAATAGTTTTGAAAAGCAGTGTCATGCTAAACCAGCTGAGCTGTGCATTGATGTTGCATTTAAAATGTTGGCATTTTCATGTTGTTTGCTTTGCAAAGTAATGTAGTCATAGTAAAGATTTGTGAGACATACAGTTTTTAACTGAAACATACAATAAAATGTTGTATCAAGTAACTTTACATTGCCATGTCATTACATCTTGACTCCTAGTGTAATCTTTTATTTCACACTTCCTTGCTAAGTCAATCTAGCTTGACTTCAAAGATATGTAAATACTCTGTTAGCCGGCTCAGCTAACATTTACCTTGGAATTTATACAGTTTGTTAGGATTCCCTCTGAAACTGTTATTTGTGTTTAATTAAACTGCTCTCTTAAAATGTTAACCTGATATCACATAGTAATATCTGCATCATTGGGGAGACATTGTGGAAAACTTCACACATCGACAGTATACATAAATATCTCAGCTCAGTAGATCAGAATAAAATAAAGTAGCTTGATAATTCCTGGGAGGTCAACAAGGTCATGGTGACTAATTTGTTAACAGGTGTCATACAATTATGATATCTACCAGTATTTATACATGCAGTATACTGCAGTGGTTTAAGGTTCTGAGCTGTAAACCAGGAGACCTGGGTTTGAATCCCACAGCCTCTACTTACATACTGTGTGAACTTGAACAAGTCACTTAACTTCCTTGTGCTCTCAGGAAGCACCTGTAAACACATTTCAGCTTAGTGTGTCTCTCCTGGTTAAAAAAATGAGGAGATTGTGTTTGGAAATATTATTTGCTATTTTAGAGTGCAATGCTGTTAGTAAATCTTCTTGCTTGGTTACACTAATGTACTTTGAGTACTAAAATGTGAAAATGTACCACCTATTCATGACCCTCCAAATGCATTTGATATATAAGGATTGTTGGGGCTTGCATGATTTGTACTTGACATCGTTCAGGGCACTTACTCATTTTTAACTATGGAGTGCCGATAAACCAGTTAGTTTACTGTTGTAGTCCATATGTTGAATTGTGCTGCCTGGGATGCCCTAAACTGTAAATTATAATGTTGTTTGGTAATACGACACCTTTGGAACACTGCCCTATTTAGATACACAGTGCTGTGTATATACACATTTTACTCAATGTGATAAAAACTATGAGCATATCACTCACTGTGATCTTGATGATGTCTGATCAACTGTCCCCAGATGTTTATGTGTAGTACAGATATCCTTCAGTTCTGAACATATCAGAAAATGATTATGACGGAGAAATAATTATTTGAGATCCTGTATAGTAGTGTGCTGTTGGGGATCACTGTCTGTAAAAGGGTTGAAGCCTGCTTACTCTACAAGCATATATATAGCAGCCTTTTCTGACAAGAATTATGCAGCAGTATTACAAGACATGCCAGTGATCACCCCTGAACCTACATACAGTGAAAATAAAGGAAGCCTGCTTACTCCGTTGAAAGGAGGTGTGTGCTTTTCTTTTGTATGTCATAGAAGGGTTTCTCATTCTGAACTTGCCACCACTGTGACAGGGAGCTCTCTTAACAATACTTTGTGTAAACCTCATTTTTTATGGTCAGGCAGTAACAAAACTTGTTAAATGAGAGCGTTCAAACAGGAGTGTGATGTGCATATTTATGAACACATACAAACACAGGTGAGAAATAAATAAGCGCCTCAGCTGAGGCACTTACTTGTTTCTCACCTCTGTTTGTATGTGTTCTATAAATATGCACACCACACTCCCGTGTGATTGTTACAAAGTAAATACTGTGTTGCCATTGGGTTGTGCATTTGAGAAATAGTAATGTGCTTGAGGCCAGCCCATGTTCTTGTTGTCTCAGTGGTGCAGTTGGTTAGCACAATCGACAAATTCACCCCATTCTTCTATATTGCACCCATCTCAATGTATTTCCTTATGGAATGGGGTGAGCGTAAGGCCTGATGACCCCAAGACACAACACGACACTTATCAGAGTCTGCAGGGTAGGGTGAGGAGAAATGGCATGAAAGTTATGGCCAACAACCCAAAGGCACACCTCAATACCTGTTAGTCTCTGCAGGGTGGTGTAGGGTTGGCATCACTTCCATACTTCACTGACATTCCTATTATGCATCTCTCTAACTCCTGCACTACCAATGCCAATGGCAGCAAGATAACATTCGGCATTGACAAATGCTTGTTTCATCTCTCCGGATGCCACTATTGTGTGTTTATAACACATTTGGATACCATTCCCCCCGTTGCCATAACACACAGAACATTTTTACTTCATAACCCCTTATTTCACCGCCTTAAAACACATTATAAATAACATATTGCAACATGGTAAATTGTTATGCAAAATTTGCACAAATTCCTTAAGCTGACACATACATCACATGTTATTCTATGTGTTTAAATTCTAATCAGCACAGATTTGCTTCCTTTACTCTTTATGACATTTGCATAGGAAACAGGACCTTGCCTGCTACATTGAGATGTACTCCCTACAACCACTGACTGAAATTATTTTCCTGTACTGTCAGCCTGTAATAGCAGCAAGGGGCTACATGTCACACTAATACCTAAATCATGTTTGTGGAACAGTTCCACTACACAAAATAATGCCATTACAAATCAATGGTATTCATTCATATCTGTTCCCTTAGTGTGGCATACATAATGGAGCCCATGTAGCTAACACACTCCAAAATAATAAAAAAAAAGAATACTGTGGGTGATGAAACAAACAGACCAGATACACAGCTGTACAGCACATACAGTTCTATGTGATAATGGCACATGTACATTGCCAAAAATGAATGACAGTGATGTACACTCATGGTGAACTAAACTGTGACAATAGACTCTACATGTGTGTGTGGGGGGGGGCTGCATCCCCTGCACCCCCCCACCACTTAAGGATTCTCAACTCCAGGGGGGTGCTTGTCGAGGGGGAATTCTTAAAAAAAGCCACCTGCTGCTGCAAAAAACAAAAAGCACCATGCTGAACCCAAACCCTGCACAACCCAACCGACCACCTTCCACACCACGAAAGCCGACCAGCCCGGGAGCTGCCCAGCACACTCCCTCCCACATACCTGCCCTCCCTGTCCCCTCTCCCCCATGTGTGTGCCTGTGCGTTCACTTCCAATCACCCTACCTCATCCACCCAGGTATCCAGTCACTACCCTGCCAGGTAGAGGTAGCCCTGAACACAGGCACTGCGACTGAGTCACCCTTTTTAAAAGCACTCAGTCATGGTCACTGTGTTCACTACATTCACTGGATATCACGCACACTCCTCAAATACTTCTATCACCAAATCCCCCCCAAAAAAATGCATTCTGTCTTCATAAGTATACACACCACTCTTGCTTCATATACAATTACTAAAATGCGAGACCACACAAAATACATTCTGTATTGCATTGCATCATTTACACACTTTGCATACTAACTTAGATCTGTAACTCAATTACATGGATGTCCCTATTGACCATAGATTATGTTATGCATACAATTAAAATTTTATTTCAGCAATTACAAAATATTCTTGAGCAGATACACTATGGTATCTGTTATGCCTCTAACTTTCACATATTTGCTGCATTGGCTCATTTTAGCAGTAATGATAAATGTTCCCAAACCTTTACAGTGATAAATTTATAATAATAAAGCACTTGACACCTACTCTTATATAATAAAAAAACTACACATAGGGTTATTTTATATATAAAAAAAATGTTATTTGACAAATTTACAAAACAAAGGTGATTAAAAACTTTGTAGTACAGAAGTACATGATGTACTTTCATCACTACACATTACTCATATTGAACAAAACACTACCTTTGAGCGATTAATGCTTTGTCTTTCTTTTACTGACTTCCCTTTTCACATAACACAATATTTGTTTTTTTACCAGGAGAGACACACTAAGCTGAAAGCTTGTTTACAGGTGTGACCTGGGAGCCAGGGAAGTTAAGTGACTTGCTCAGGGTCACACAGTGTGCAAGTGGGGGTTGTGGGATTCAAACTCAGGTCTCCAGGTTTACAGCTCAGAGCCTTAAGCCACTGCGCCATACTGCCTCCTTCATATAATGTACTACAGTGTCTACAGAGAAAACCTCTACATGTCAAATGGAAAATTATACCTTCTGGGTGGGATATTCAGAATGCACCAGGCAGGGGTGCAAGCCTGGGCACAGTACAACTGGGATGCGTCAGGGCATGGACCAAGTGATATTCAACAGTGCTCCGCCATGGCTCAGCACCATTGACTATGACACTGGGAGCACCCGCACTGCGCATGGCACTGTGGCACTGGGCCAGCCCAAGTGGCAGGTGAGGAGCAGGGGGCTATGCCAGAGCAAGTGCAGCTACGCTGGGTGCAGCAGGAGCAATATTCAGACGTGTGCATGCAAATTAGGCCATTATGAATGCAAGATGCAAATGGAGTAATTTGCATGTCATTATGGCTCCATTTGCATGCAGGTGCGCCAGTCCCCAGCGACTTGCAGCTGGCACCCTGCCAGGCTGCTGCCGTCGTCGGGGACCAATGCCCCCTGCCCCTCGCCCAATTGCAGGCTATGGTTAGATATTAATTCCCTGGTGGTTCAGTGGTCCCTACCCCAACACCCAGTCACGGGTAAAGAAAGAATATAAATCCCTGGTGGTCCAGTAGACCTGCTCCCATGCCCGATTGCAGCCTTTATAAATCAAACTAATCCCTGGTGATCCAATGGACCTGCTCCCATGCCCGATCGTGAGCTTTATAAATAAAACCAATCTCGGTGGTCCAGTGGACCTGCTCCCATGCCAGATCATGGGCTTTATAAATAAAATTAATCCCTGGTGGTCCAGTGGACCCTACCCCAGAGCCCGAGCGCAGGCAAAGAAAGAATTTAAATCCCTGGTGGTCCAGTGGACCTGCTCCCCTGCCTGATTGTGGGCTTTATAAATAATACTAATCCCTGGTGGTCCCAGAGGACCTGCTCCCATGCCCAGTCGTGGGCTTTACAAATAAAACTAATCCCTGGTGGTCCAGTGGACCTGCTCCCATGCCCGATCATGGGCTTTAGTAGTATGTAAAAGCCCTGGTAGGCCAGCGGTACTCCCCTCACCCGCCCACTCAGACTCCCACCCCACTCCCCACAGTCAGCTCGCGGGTGACAGCTCCCCTCCACAAGCCGCCGGCTGCATGCTAACTGACAGCGTACAGTATGGCTGTATGCCCATTGGTCCCGGTGGTGGCCAATGGGTGTGCAGACCGTATTGTACTACATAGTCCCAAAATGTGAATGGCTCATTCACATTTCAGGATCAGGTAGCATAGTACAGCCTGCATGCCCATTGGCCTGCACACAGGGGACCAATGGGCATACAGCCGCATTGCTGTACACTGTCAGTCGGCGGGTGGCCAGGGCGGTTTATGGAGGGTAGATGCTGCACGCTGCTGACTGGGGAGCGGGTGGTGGGTCTGAGTGGGTGGGTGAGGAGGGGGGTACCGCTGGCCCACTGCGGCTTTTAGTACTACTAAGGCCCGTGACTGGGCAGGAGAGCAGGTCCACTGGACCACCAGGGATTAGTTTTAGTTATAAAGCCCACGATCGGGCATGGGAGCAGGTCCACTGGACCACCAGGGATTAGTTTAAGTTATAAAGCCCATGATCGGGCATGGGAGCAGGTCCACTGGACCACCAGGGGGATTAGTATTATTCATAAAGCCTAAAATCAGGCAGGGGAGCAGGTCCACTGGACCACCAGGGATATAAATTCTTTCTTTGCCAGTGATCAGGCTCGAGGGTAGGGTCCACTGGGCCACCAGGGATATTGATTCATTACGCCCACATCCGGGCGGGGGGGCAAGACTCCCAAACTGTGTCTGGGGTGGTCAGGTGGCCACCCACAGCTGGTGGCTGCTGTGTTGCACCCTGCAATATGGCAGCTCACCTGTGGGCGGCCAGGATTTGCTCCTGCTTTTCAGAGGAGGATTTTTGCACCACCCCCCCTCCGCGGTGCGAGGCAGGTTTGTGCTGCATATGCCGATATCCTGGTCTGAATATTGGATGCCGTATATGCATAGGCACATCTCTGCACTTGCGCTGCATACATTACTGGTGTGCTTCGACACATCAGGAATTGTGCAGCGTTAAATCCCCTTTTGAATATCGCGTCGCATGATGTGGGGTTGCGATGACAAGAATACTGTTGCGCCCATGCGCAACCCCTTGAATATCCCACCCTCTGTTTATAACATTGTCACCATTTAGAAACTTCCACGAAATTGAGACTCAGCTGTGTTACTATTTAAGAAATTAAAAAACTTCCTTGAGCTATGGTATCTGGTATGCCTCTAACTATTGCATAGTTTCTGTATTGCCTCATTTTAGCCATACTGACAACTGTTTCCAAACCTTTACAATAATAAATATATCATAATAATGCCCTTGCCATATACTCTTACATAAATAAAAATGTAGGGTTATTTTTATAAAAAAAAATATTTTACAGATTAAAAAAAACAAGTGTTAACAACTTTGTAACACAGATGTATATGGTGTATGTTCAACACCACGCACTACCTTTGGACTACTGATATTTTGTCTCCCTTTTACTGACTGTCCTTTTCACATACCACAACATTTAATGTACTACTGTGTCTACAGAGAAAACCTCTACTTGCCAAATGGCAATTTGTTTTCCAACTGTTTTAACCAGGAGTGGCAATCTAAGCTGAAAGCTTGTTTACAGGTGTGACCTGGGAGCACAGGGAAGTTAAGTGATTTGCTCATGGTCACACAATATATGCAAGTGAGGGCTATGGGATTCAAACTCAGGTCTCCAGATTTGTAGCTCAGAGCCCTAAACCATTGCGCTATACTGCCTCCCCAAATTATACCTTGTGGCCCGGATATTCAAACTGCGCCAGGCTGTGCTGCAAGCCTGGGCGCAGTGCAATTTCGCTGCGCAGGGGCTTTGACAGAGTTATATTCAACGGAGCTGTGCCATGGCACAGCAACATTGAATATTGCACCCTGGCCACCCGCAGTGTGCATGGCGCAGTGGCACTGCGCCAGTGCAAGTGGCCAGAGTGGAGCGGGGAGATGCACTAGTGCAAGTTCCATTACGCTAGGCGCAAAACCACAATATTCAAAAGTGCACATGCAAATGGGGCCATAATGCATGCAAGGCACAAATGGGGCCATTTGCATGTCATTATGGCCCCATTTACATGCAGGTGCGCCAATCCCCGGTGACTTGCACCTGGCACCCTGCCAGGCTGCAGCCGTCGGGGACCAACGCCCCCTGTACATCGCGGTAAAGTGCCCCACTGCCCGATCACAGGCATATGTAGAAAATAATAATCGTCCAATATCCCTGGTGGTCCAGTGGACAGCTTGCAGCCCGATCGCGGGCTTAAGTATAAAAACATACCATCCAATATCCCTGGTTGTCCAGTGGACCACTTCACGCCTGATTGCGGGCATATGTAGATGAAAATATTTGGCCTATATCCTTGGTGGTCCAGTGGACCGCTCACAGCCTGATCGTGAGGCATAGTAATAAATAGGAGGAGGTCCAATATCCCTGGTGGTCCAGCGGTACCCCTCCCCACCCGCCCACTGAGCCTCCCACCCCCCGCCACCCACCCACTTATCGCCCTGCCGCCCGCCGGCTGACACCGTATGGTATGGCTGTATGTCCATTGGTCCACAGCGTAAGCCAATGAGCGTGCAGCCCGTACCATACTACACAGTATCTGGACTGTGTAGTACGGTATGGGCTGCATGCCCATTGGCTCACGCTGTGGACCAATGGGCATACAGCCCTACCGTATGGTGTCAGTCGGTGGGTGATGGGGCAGCAGGCAGGTGGGGTGCTGCTGCCCGCCACTGACCTGTGGGGGAGCGGGCCGGTGGGAATCAGTGGGCAGGTGGGGAGGGGGGTACCGTTGGACCACCAGGGATATTGGACCTCTCCTGTTTATTACTTATGCCCGTGATTGGGCTGCGAGCAGTCCACTGGACCACCAGGGATAATGGATGGTTTAATTTACTACTTAAGCCCGTGATCAAGGCTGCGAGCGGTCCACTGGACCACCAGGGATATAGGATGAATATTTTCATCTACATATGCCCGCGATCGGGCATGAAGCGGTCCACTGGACCACCAGGGATATTGGATGGTATGTTTTTATACTTAAGCCCGCGATCGGGCTGCAAGCGGTCCACTGGACCACCAGGGATATAGGACGTTTATTTTATTCAACTTATGCCCGCAATCGGGCATTGGGGGTGCAGCCACGAAGGTGCAGCTGGAGCTCGGGTGGCCACCCATAGGTGGAAGCTGCTGTGTTGCACCCTGCAATATGGCAGCTCACCTGTGGGTGGCCAGCCATTGTTTCTTTTTTTTTGGCTCACCTGTGTGCAGCGCAGGTAGGGGTTGCGCATGCATGGGCTCAGCACATCCCGGGCTGAATATCGGGATGTGCGGGCTATGCATGGGCACGCCCCCCTACCTGCACTGCATACATTACTGATGCGCTCCAGCGCATCAGAATTTGTGCCAGGCTCAATCCCTGTTTGAATATCATGCTGGGGCGCATCAGTGGGTTGCGCATGGTACAACACTGTTGCGCCATGCGTAGCCCTTCTGAATATCTGGGCCTCTGTATATAGCATAATTATTTATTTAAAATGTGTGATCGGAAAAAGCACACTGAACAGAGGTTCATTTCCAGGTGTGACCCAGATAATATTAACACAGTGGTAAAAAGAACATTAATTAGAATGATGAACACAAAGATTTTACAGAAAATCTATAAAGCCATTATATGGTTAGGCACAATGTAAATAAGGAAAGCACTAAAAAAATTATAAGGCAAAAATATGCAAGAATTGCATTGATTTAGCATTGTACACTTTGCCGCTACTCGAGAGAGGCCTGGAGTAGGCAGGGAATGAATTTGAGATCAGGAGGGCTGCCAGCTCAGGCCAGAAGAGACCAAGCAGAGAGAGAGAGATTAGAAGAGAGCACTGGGGTAAATGCTTGGATTCAGAGGGGCGATGTGTGGGAGGTTATGAGCACTGGGGGCACTGGGGAGTAGCAAGAAGTCTAAGGAGGTTTTTGAGGGATGGGAGAGGGGAAACGAGACACATGTCAGAGGGTACCTATTGTACACATTTAGACACCTCCATTAAATTGAGACTCAGCTGTGCTACTAATGGATCCTCAGGTCATTTACATTACAATTTTTATCTCTACATTACAAAACAAGCCTATGTAACCCATCCTGCCTTAATATGGAACATTGCAATTTTCTACATACTGCACTAATTACGAGAAATATCAGATTTACATCTCATGTCACTTACAATACAATCTACTGTAGTAATATTTCTAGTGAGAAACAATGGAACTGACATATTCCACGTTATGCCTTCTTTATATTGGATATTGCTACAGACGAGAGACCTCCTTGAAACTGAGATAAGGCTGTAATAAACGTCACAGTAGTTAGCAACAGTATGAATAGATATAATATCTACATAGTGTGGCACTTAATATTTATAATTGGGTAGGACACAGCCATAACTAGGTAAACATGCATTACATGTCTGTTTGCCCTATCAGGGTGTCACTATTGTGTGTTTACATATATCTAAACAAAACAACCTGTGCTTCATTAGGCACTTTCATAATCGTGTTACTAAATCCCAATTCCATACTTATTTTCAAGCACCACATGACTTCTACATGATCCACCCATATTCAAACTTTTAATTAGGCTGCTATGTCCAATTAATGACACCATCACTATCTCAGTGCATCATTCTCTGTAGCTGTTATGAATGTCCATGAAATCTGTTTATAATAATCTCAGGTTAGTAAGTTTTCCAGTGACACTGAAACCAGAATTGTGCCATACTAACCCTACACCACATATACATTGTGAGACAAACAATGTCCTGCTCAAATACCTGATCCCTAATTGCAGCTTATGACCCGTAGGACCCATTCCCAACATAGATTCATATCTTCAGAAATGAAAATATATCTTCCCTCAACAAATTAAATACCTGTCTCCTAAAGTGTGCACAACATCACATGACATGTGATGATGTATGTTGTAACTCTGCCCATTAATTCTTAAATCTTTCTGCCTCAGGACTACTGCATGACAAAATTCTACAAGACTGATATAATATTACCTGGACACTAACATAACTGAATGACATGATTTTAACATTCTTATTTTAAAATCTTCACTACTGTTATTGGTTCTGCACCTGTTCAGTAATTCTCTTTGATTCCACACTTACTTTTATTTACTACATGCTATGAAATATAATGTTGCTCACTACACCGCAATTGTGAGCCATACAGTACATCAGAATCTTAACATAGCAACTTACTATACTAATATTTTGCTATTTTTATATTCCCTACAAAAAACATTGAGAGGCACATCCCCACTTAACTTTATATTTCACAGCTTATTACAGTCTAATATAGACAGAAATACAATTAAAACCAACCATAAGCAAAATGAATTATTTTGTATACAACTTATTTTCCTACAAACTCCATCCTCTTCCTCTACTCTTCACATTATCACACTCTATATATTAAACTTCAAAGCACAAAATCTGTTCACATGCTAAAAGTCCAAGCCTTCAGTCACTTCACACAATAATGATAAACTTCAGGTGCCAGGATCTACAGGAAAACTGCCAGACTTTCTGTCTGAGATGCAAATGACTTTACATCCCTCCTCAGTAATTCACATTGGGTGAATCTTACATGCCAGTGTCAAATCCACTTTCCATGCAAAGGACACCAACTTAAGCAATGCCTTTGTTTTAAGTGCTATACAATGTTACTTATCACATCACAAACTGTAGCCAACATTTACTTCTGAGGTTGCTGGAGGTAATCAATTTTACATTATTGCTAACAAACCAAACCCATAAAGTCTGGATCTAAGGATTGAAACCCACTGGCCACACTATCCATGCAAATTATAGTTTACTCGGTACTGCATTACTGCTACTGATATACCATAACCAAAATATTTCATTGTTACATGGATCAACTCAAAATAAGTGACTCTTCTGTGTATTTCCTACCAACTTCTTCACAAATTGGATTATTTCAATGATGTCCTTTACAGACTAACATTTCCATTCCCATACCAACTTTGGTAAGTTTTGATTTCCTTTTATACCCTGCACACACTGTTATATTTACTACCTTTTATGTACTGTATTTTTTAATGTACTGTAACCTGCACTGATTACTGATCCAAGGTACCAAACTTACAGGCAGCAAAATTAAATTCAAGCTTATGTAATTATTACACAATTGAGATAATTAAATGTTTATTCATGTACTACTCAGACACATTAATTTCATTATCTAGGTACTTGCAAATGTATTTATAATATTTGAAAACTTTCAAAGGACACCTTTGCAACCTCAAGGACTATATTCATACTTTAGTAGTTATTTTCATGTAACAGGCACCACGCCATGATTCTTTGGGTTTCAGTGTGTGTGTGTGTGTGTGTGTGTGAGTTTGTCAGGGAAGAAAGGACTCTACAGGCAGCTGAGCCTTTCCAGTGCAGAAGCTTTTGACTGTGATGGTTAATTTCACCATTCCAGTATATGCTAGCACAGTAACAAACACAAGGCAAACAAAAACAGCAGTACAGTAAGCAACCCAATACTCTATCCTGAAAATTATAATAATTTCTCCATGTTCATGTTTATGCTCATACTGTCTGTTGCCTGATTTCACTGCTTAGCAGTCATTATGGCCATTGACACAGGGAGGTCACTGATCTGTGCAAAAGGTCATACATCTTATAGCTGCAAATACATGTGCATGACTGCATTTTTCTAATGGGAGAAGAACATTTCATTGCAATGATGTTTTGTTCCTCTCATTAAAACATTCTCCGAACAGCTCAACATGTGTACCTTAACAGATATTCAGCTCATTAGTGTTCAGATATGTTTTGACGTCACACTCTTGTTACAGTATCGTCGCTGCATCGCATCGGTAGTGTAACAACATGGAACACAAAGCTTTATTTTATTTATTTATTTAGCTTTTGTTGACCAGGTAAGTGCACTAGACAAATCCTGCCTATTTTCAGGCACGACCCGGGGGAGGGGGATACAAATGAATGCCAACTGAGCTTGAACCAGATTAAGCTGTTGGTGGTATTTTTAGTGAATGAGGAAAATTTGGCCAGGACACTGGGGAAATTCCCCTACTTCCTGCTTCCTGTGAGCAGGGGGGACCCATTTTCTGGTGGGACCAAGATGGCGGAGGAGGAGGACGTCTGCTTGGTGGGAGAGCTAGCCTCTGCTCCCACTGTTAATGCTAAGGAGGCTGTCACTGCTAATATTGTGGATATGGACTCTGATACTGAGTTTCAGGATGCATCGTTTCTTTGGGAGGATTCAGTTACTTTTGTTGAACACAAAGAGGAGAAGTCATTTACTTTGTTTAAACCTGACAATGTACAAGAACTTGGTACTATGAAGGAAGGGTCAGCGCTCACATCAGTACCAGTGAAGCCTGATATGCATTTGACGTGCGCTACATTACCCCCTGTCTGCAGCGAGGCTGCTCCTGTAATACCTACGGCTGAATTAGCTTCTTCAGGAGGCTCTGAGGAGTGCGGTGAGTTATTGACATCTAACATGGATATTTTGGATCTTACTGATGCTGTTCTTGTGACGACTACCAAGGGCTCTGCACTCCAAAGCGAAAGTTTACGGCTTTCAGAGCTTCATCCCCTTACCAAACTAACTCCTCTTGTAAAAGTAGCAGGGGTGTTAAATGAGGCTTGCTTACCAGAAAATAGTGTGGAGCTTCAAGCGACTGCAGAGTGTTTACCAGATAGACTCCAGCAGGAAAAACAATGCTTTGACAACAATAACTCAACTTCTGTCAAACTCTTGACTCCAGTATTAGACTCCAAAGGCCCTGAGGGGTGTGGTCACATTCCAGATAATCTCACTCTCATTCCGGGAGTGTCTGACTCTTCAGCTGCTTCTCTGCAGGCTGGCAGTAAAATTGCGAATATTAGTGAGTGCGTACAGCCTGAGAAGCCACTGCCTGATTTAAAAGAAAAAAGCCTCTTTACTCTTAAACAACAAACTTTCCCTTTGGGGTTTTCTTCCACTGCATTCACTCAGAACGAGTCTGCACCTTTAAGCAAATCAGCTGGGTTTGTGTTGAAAAACCCTATTGCTGTGGAAACTCAAGGGCAGCCTAATATTATCTACCAGTTCTCAGCCATCTCCCAAACTGGGTGACTGAATTTTCTTTTCTGATAAGACTATATCTAAACAGCCAAAACAAAATATTACACACCTACTGTAACAGTCTCTTCCTCTATAACTAGTGAAATGACTCAGGAGTCCTGGTCTCCAGACAAAGCTCTTATGGGGCGGTTGGACACAGGCTCCAACAGGCATTTGGAAGCCTGATCCGGCCTGGGATACAGATTTTTCCCTTTCACAGCACTCCCCTGAGTGGAAACCAGTTACCCAACAGAAGATTTTGACTGACAGTTTCCACGTTATAACAGAAGTGGCTGAGACATCACAACCTCCTTCTGCTGTTGAAATTCCTGTGGTACAGGCTTCAGTACCTTCCACTTCAAAATTAGACTTACCTCCCCGGGAGAAGGATTTTTCATCACAGAAGTCCTCCTTACCAAAAACCCCTTTCCAGAAACCTCTTATGTCAGAACTATTTTCCACCTCAAAGAGGGAAGCAGCACCTTGACGGAATGTAGTCTGTATCGTTATAAAGGGGTTTGGAAAATAGGCGGACAGATACTATGTGGGAAAACGCTACTAAAGATTCTCTGCATTTTACTCCACAGGATGTTTCACTTTTATTTACATTTCTGGAGAGGGCAACTTTGATATCAGTTTCGGACACCTCATGGTTTGGATTTGTTTGGGATCGATATAGTCAGGTGAAGTTCTCTCCACATGGACCCCTTTTGGTTATACTCTTTCTAAGCCATTAATAAAATTTGTTACAGTTATGTTTAGGAATGAGGGGTCCATGTGGAAGACATCACCTTCTAGTTATCTCAGAAATGTGAGGTATTAAGTAGCCCGGAACCTATTTTAGATTCCGAATGTTTTGGACAGGGGCTGGAAATACAAAAAATTAAGCTGAGGCAATCTGAATCTAGGGTGGAACACATTCGAATTCCTTTTTGTTGGGAAGAGATAGGGGTTTGTTTTATGGAGGACAGCCCCATGCTTTGCTATAAATGTGGGTCTAGGATACATCTTTCAAGTGTTTGTGATCAGCCACGTTGTGACAATTGCGGGGAAGTGGGGCATGTAACCATGTAATGTGTTAGTAATTCTAGGTTGATCTCTGTGAAGAGTCTGGCCATGGTTTTGTGAATGTTCTTGGGCTGCTAAGAACAAGGCATCTTGCATAAGCCCAGACCTTCTAATTCAGAAGGCCCAGGATCGGCTGCCCCCACCCCTCCCCGTTTTCTTCCTTACCGCTGTTACCATCTCCTTCCTTAATAAAAAAGAGTCTACTGGTACAGATTCTACCACCTTTATTTCTTCAAGAAACCTGACAAAGTAGTACAAATACGGACTCTGGACTGGTGGAGGGAAAAACCTTGCATGGGTCCACCTGGCCCTTTAGAATTTCCTCGGTATGCTACACTGAGGAGGTATCTGAGGTTGCTGGAAAGGAGTCTGGGGTTCCAGTCCTGGGTCACCTTGCCTAGATGAAGATCAGCTAGGAATTTGCATCCCAAATCTCCCATTCTGCTCCCATCATGAAACCAGTAATTCAAATGTGGCCTTTTTACCCCATGGGAGATACAGAGATGGAATTGGGAGATTCAGACTCAAAAATCCTCTTTCTCCACTCTGTCACAAACAGTGGATACTTATAAAGAGAAGAAAAAGAAAAAAGGAAAAAATAGAGGGTCTGACTATATTTTGTAACTTACAATGAGGGTTTTCTGGGGCTCTTTAAATACTCATAGCTTGCTAAATACTGCTAAAAAGCAGGCTCTTTTCATTATCTACGATCGACATATATATCTGTGTTTTTACAGGAAACATGGATGCACTCTGTAGAACAGTTAACTTCTTTCAAGCGGGATTGGGTTTGGGGACCTTCCTTTTGGTCCTTTGGAATAGATAGAGCAGATGGCATAGGCATTATTTTCACTTCATTTTCTTTCACACTGCATAATTTAATTGACCTTATACCGGATAGAGTTTTGATATTGGACGGGAAATGGCATGGTACGTGCTATCGTTTCATTAATATTTATAGCCCTCAAACAAAAGCTGGTAGAGTGACCTGTTTCAAAACCATACAACCTTTCTTGGTGACATCTGTTAAGGTACTATGGGGTGGGGATTTTAACTGCACAATTACTGATTTGCCCAAACAGAATAAAAAAATATATTGTGATTCACATGCATTAGTTAACATTGTTAAATTGGCTGGTCTACTCAACTGCATTTCCTTTTCTTCCCAAGGACTTCAATATTCCTTTAGAAAAGGGAAATTTTTCTTTAATAGATTATATGTTGGTTTCCCCTTCTATGCAAATTAACTCTTTTGAAATGATTCCTTGTGAATTCTCGGATCATTCCTTTTTATTATGTAAATGCCAGTTACCAGGTTCCCTTGAGCATAGGCAGGTTAGATGGAAACTTAATAATTCCATCCTAGACGTACCCCATATACAGTCAGGGGTGAAATATATCTTAAAAGCCAGATTGTCAGTGGTCTTCCTTTATTCTGATTTAGGGGACTGGTGGCTGGAGACCAAGGCTGATTTACGGAATTGGTTTAAAAAACAAGGGGTAAAAACGAAAAATCATAATTTTTTAAAATACTTATCTCTTAGACAGCAGCTCCAGAGACTCACTACGATTGCATATACTTCTCAAGGTGACTATTCTGATCAAATTGTTAAGTTGCAGGAAGAAATGAGGTATTTCAGTACAATAGAGCTAAGATGTTGCAAGCTATCCTCACTAATGGTGTAAAAAATCCCTATGGGGATCCCTTGAAGCTTGTAAAACCTTGAGGATTCCTCTAATATGGACTCATTAAAGAAGCCTGATAATTCTATGGCTATAACTGTTCCACAGTTAAGGAATTCATTATAAGTCATTTTCGATCTTTAGAACCTTCCTCGATTCTGGATAAATCCATGCTTTCATATTTGAGTGTCATTAACTGCCTCTCTGAGTTAACAGAAGCCACTAAATTATTGGAACCCATTTCTCAAGAGGAAATTTTAAATGTTATACGGAATTTAAAACCAAACATTTCACCAGGAATGGATGGCTTATCCAATAATTTGTATAAAGCCTTTTCTATTGAGTTGGTTCAATGTCTCTTTATTTTATTCCAGTATTTTATTAAGAATACTGTGTTTTTTCCCTGATTTTCTGACGGATTATTAGTTTATTTATTTAAATCGGGGGATAAACATAATATTAAAAATTGGCGGCCTATTACCCTCCTTAACTCAGATTACAAAATCTTTACCAGTATTTTGAATAATCGACTAAAAAACTATGCCAGGTTGGTGATTTCCCCTTCCAATTTAGTGGGATACCAGAAAGGATTCAATCAGCACTAATGATTGTGCGTGATGTCATTGAACACCTCTCTGTATCGGGCATAGTTAATTGTATGGTCGTAGCAGATTTAGAAAAAGCTTTTGATAGAGTACATTTACCCTTTTTGTTTTTAACCTTAGAACATTACGGGGTTCCAGCGCAAATAATTAATTTAATTAAAATGTTATACAAACATAATGCGGTCTTTCCCTTTTTGAAAGGTAGCACGGCTGAAAGTTTTTTTATACATACAGGAGTGCGTCAGGGTTGTCCTCACAGCCCTCTGCTTTATATATTTTCATTAGATCCACTATTGCAGAAATTAATCACTGTTCAACAATGGACTGGAATTTCAGATAATTTATCCCAGGATCAGCAACTCTTATTACAGGCCTATGCTGATGATTTAATTTTGTATTTTCTGATCCGACTTCTGTGCATATGTTTTAGAAGCTTTTGATGACTTTTCAAAAGTGTCTAATGCAAATTGAATTTGCATAAAACAAAAGGGTTGTTTATTGGAGCAATTGCTCCAGCTGAGGTTATGCAGGAGGGTATCCATATTACACGAACCCCCCTTAAAATTTTGGGTATCCTGTTTGGTCCTCAGAATATGCCAGTTGAAAACTGGGAATTGGCTCTTCAGGTTGTGGAAAATAAGGTAAATAGATGGAAGAAGTGGAAACTTTCAAAACTAAAACGCATACATGTGATTAAACAGTTTCTTTTGCCCTGTCTGCAGTACATAGCCATGATTTTCCCGCTCCCAGTTAGCTTAGAAACAAGGGTTTATTGTTTATTTTTTCAAATGCTTTGGGGTAACCGTTTAAATCTGGTAAAGAGGTGTTATACCTATTTGAATGTAAAAACAGGAGGACTTGGGATGGTGGACCCTGTTGTTTTTGTACATTCCCTATTTATTATGTGTACAGTTAAGAGTGGTTTAAGCGTAGTAAAAGAGATTGAGGGAAAATGGATTTTTAGATCTCTGGGCAAATATTTTATGAATTGGCATATTTTGGCCCCTAAATTGCACCCTCGTATCCCTATTCCCCCATATTTTCGGCCAGCTGCTAAAAAATTGTACAGATGGGGAATAACAAAAGAGTTAATTTTGAATAATAACATGAAGGGATTTTACTAATTAATAATGGCTAACTTGTACCCTCAAGATCTGTGCTTTAAGAATTGTCCTTCAACCCTCAATTCTAAGGTATTGGCCCAGTTGAATAATTTCAGATTGCCTCATATACAATGGGAAATGCAGTGGTTGATTGTTTATGGCCGCTTGAATGTTCGGGGTAATGCCAAATATAAGGCAATAGAAGATAGGAACTGCCCCTATCTGGACTGCATAAATTTGGAGGAGTCAATGGAGCATTTTTTCCTACAGTGTTCTCATTCCAAAGGTTTGTGGACTTATTTGGCAACTTTATGGGGCTTCAGATGGCTTACTCTTCTTTCATATGATGTTTTGATCCTAGGATGTTATCCTGCAAGCCTTTCTTATTTTCATGAGGGGACATTGTCTTTATTTTTTTGTTGCTTACGGTTTTATTTATGGCAAGCTAGATGCCAATGGGTAATATACCAAAGGAAAATGCCTTGTATTTGTTTTAGCATCTTGGTTACAAATGAACTTTCAAAAAATTATTCCCAGGATGCACAGAGGTTAGCTCCTGCTACGCTCCTGAAGTGGTGGAAAGGGTTTCTTCATTTTATAAAGTTTAAGTAATGTTTTGTTCCTTTCTAATGAATTTCTTTTTGCTTTAGATTTATTGCTTATTTTTGTATTTTTCTTCACAGTAGCTTGCATCTATATTGTATGATTAGTTTTAAGTTTACTGTGTTGCTCTGTTATGTTTGTTATTTCAATAAAAACTCCCTACTCTTTTCAATAAGTGCCATGGGATCTTTAACATCCACCTGAACTACCACCAGTCCAGGCAGATGGGACCTCGGTTTAACATCTCATTCGAAAGACGGCACCTCAGAAATGCAGCACCCCTCTCATGCTGCATTACAGTGTCAGTACTGAGATATTAACCCAAGTGCCAGATGTGGGAGCTGAACCCACAGCCCTCTGATCTCCCAGCCTCAGAGACGAGTGTGCTACCTACTGAGCCACTGACAATGCTAATGATTGTTGTTGCTAGGACACTCATGACACTGACCGAATACATGTTTAAACACAAAGATGAAGCCGACTTGTAGCAGGTTAGTCAAAAATGAGCATTCACTGTATAAAAGTAAACAAACAGCAAAACACTATACCTCTGCAGGCACTCAAAATCGCAATTGCTGTGTTCTCTCTTTTCAGCTCTGCGTGGTCATTGGCGTTAGTTCACAACACAGACCCATGCTTCACAGCACACCTGATTGGCACAACCAACTACATGATCAAAGTCCGTTTTTTTTTTCATAGACAGTATGTTTAGTAACATAAACATCTTCTCCACTGACCATACATTTTACCATACACTGTAAAAGACAACGTATGGTCAGCGGTGTGTAACAACGCTCAGTTTGCCTTCTCGTGGTTCCCTTGGTGATGCTGTTAAACCTCTTGAGCTTCGCTCTCGAGGTTTAACAGCGTCACCAAGGGAACTACTCGAAGGCAAACCTAGTGTTGTTACACACCACTGACCATATGTTATCCCATATGTGTTTAGTTTAGTTGTTTTTCTGAGATTCCAGGATGGCTAAAAAGGACTCACATTGGTTACAAGAATTTTCCTTTTATTGACCTTTCCATCAGCCTGTGATCTGATTACCACAGAAAAAAAAAACTTTTATTAAGACACCTGTAGTGCACACTCTTATACCCACGTTACTGGTGTTAGGAAGGTCACCAATCCTTTCGAAAGGTCATAGACATTAAACCTGCAAAACATAAATCTACAACTGCATTTCTAAATGGGGCTTTGAAGAATCCTTTTGAGAAATGTCTAATATCTTTTTTATGAAAAAAAAATGCATTGTAATGGGAGAAACAAAATGTCACTGTAATTATGTTTTTTTTCTTTTGTATGCTGCATAACCCTCTTCAGAACTCATATGTATAGATTGAGGGAGGGTTACTATATATAATATAGTGTGTGTGTGTGTGTGTGTGTGTGTGTGTGTGTGTGTGTGTGTGTGTGTGTGGAGAGAGAGAGAGTTTTCCAACAGCTGTTCTTTCTCTGCCTAGCTATAGTGTTGCTGCTATTGCATATGCAAGAATTATGTTGTACTTTACCATGACAATGGATTGATTTACTATACAATTTATCTCATGATAGACAAAATAGAATCACTGCCTGCAGCTTTGAAAGGGAGAGTTGGTTTGAGTAAAAGTTGTTATCTCCAGACTGCCCACAGAGAATTGCCATGAATTCTGGTGCACATTCAATACAGGTAAACCGTATCCTGATTCAATGCAAGTCAATATTGATCAGAGAAGAATAATCCTATATACAAATGCAAATAAAAAATTAATGAATGATGACATAGGGTCTTTTGTATGTTTAATTTGGGTTGGACTCACAATTGCATTCTAGATTTCCTTTCTGTGATGTAAACCAGTGTTCAGATATGTGGAAGCTTAAAGTCACAAATCAGCTCTAGCTCAGGGTATTTAATGAAGATCCACAATAATGTTTAATAGATATTTTCTCCATTTAATGGTCAAAGCAAACACTACATGCCCCACTGGACCAGGGAAAGATCATCGTGGAGAGCATTTCCCTGGTCCAGTTGAGCATGTAATGTTTACTATGACCATTACAAAAAGGAAATATCTGGTAAACGTTAGCGTGGACCTTCATTTGTTAAGTACCCTTTGCTACGATTTACCTTGACTTTAAATCTCCAGGTACTGTTTTTGTCAAAGCGTACCTGCCCCCCCGCTGAGTGCATGTCTGTTTACTCATTAGTGTTCAGATATGCTTCACTCGCACTGAAGTTTAATAATAGTGTTAGTATTTTTTTTGTAGATTTAATTTCTGTGACCTACACAGTGTTCAGATATGCTTCACTCACACAACAGAGTAATAATAATGTGCATAGTTTTTTTTTCTGGGATTCCAGGAGACCTAGAAAGGACTCACATTGGTCACAAGAGTTTTGTTTTTAGTGACCTTTCCATAAGCAAGTGATCTGATTACCAAAATATGTACATATGTATCTGTATATATATATATATATATTCTATGCAAAAAAAACTTTGTTAATGCATCATTTAAGGTTAAAACACAAAAAGTCCGGACATGAAAAATCTTTAGGGTTGCCCCTCCCCCCAGGACCCACCCATCATCCCAAGATTGACAGTTGATGGGGTGTGTCATTGGGGTTGTGAGGCCTAAATGTCACCCCATTCCATCTGAAATTACATTCACAAGCCACAGTAAATAAGAATGGGGTGACATTTAGGGCCTCATAACCCCAATGACACACCCCATCAGCTGTCAATCTTGGGATGATGGATGGGTCCGGGGAAGGGGCAACCCTAAAGATTTTTCATTTCCTGACTTTTTGTGTTTTAACCCTAAATGATGCATTAATTAAGTTTTTTGCATATAATTTCTTTACTTTTTAAGAAAGAATAAAAAACTAAGAACTTGTGCAAGTTGGTGGGAGTGCGTCATATATCTACAGCCACCACAGTATGCAGTTCTCTACATAAGCTCCAATCAATTTAAAATAATAGATTCATGGCCTCTATCCTAACCCCCAAAAACAATAGAGTTAGAGATACTGAAATTGTTATGGCCCTGTGTCAAATCAAATATGCATCATTTCACACACAATAGACATAAAGTTAAAAAAAATGATTACATATTGAACATCTTCTACTAAGTCTCATTACAAAAATAAAAATTATAAAATAACATTCTGTCAGGTGGGACTTTTAAGGGGGACTTTTTACTTCTCAGAGGACCAGCAGTTTATAAGCTGGGCAGCAAAAAAACAGCTCCTTTGCTCTCAGGAGTCCGCATGATTATTAACAGGTGTTCTGCACCAGTGTCTACATGTTTAATTAATTTTAAACTAACACTTTATTTACATTTGCTAATCATTCAAAGAGAGTTCCAAGTTTAAAGAGGACAGGAAATTAAATGAATAAATGAAACCCTATCAACCTGTCATGTATTTATTTATAATAAAGACTATTTTTTTGTTTCAGAGTGTCTAAGTTTATGCTTTATTTCTATTTTTTTTTTTATTATTATTTCACCATAAATATGGAATGGCAGTTACTGGTGCTGCCATTTTCTTGTTTCCTTTTTCCACAACTTTACTGTGAGTGGGCCGGCTTAATGGTGACGTTGTCATTCACATGTTCAATGACAGCATCATGCACTGTAAAAAACTTGCATGCTCATGCCAGAAACTGGCCACAACCAGGAAGTACAGACATCCCCTAATAAAGTTAGTACTGTATACCCTATTTGTATTTTTGTTTTAATGTTGCGAACACAATTCTTACTGCAGTGTCAAATAGTAGTTTGCCTTGAAAAACAATCGAAGACAACTGGACACACTGGCAATCAGCACTGTGTGCTGTTCTTGTCCTGTTTTGAAAGTCCTGATTGCCGTAGAATTGTGAGGTCGATATTATATTAAAAATGTGTGTGTAACCAATGTGGGGGATAGCTGTAAAGTAATCTATAGGACAGTGTTATTTGTGTTAAATGATTCCAATATAGATGATACCATATATCATATTTTATTTTTTTTGTTCACTCCCCTTCAAGTCTGGCCTGTCTCCTTCCAGTAGTTCTAACCCCCATCACCTGTTTCTTTGGCTACTTACTGCAACCTGCTGGAGCCCATTGCTTATCCCTAAAGTGGTACCCTGAGTTACTTAAATCCCTTCAGACTTCTTTCACTGTGGAGGCAGTGCCGTCCATAGTTGAGAGTGCAGTACCTGTAGGAGGAGCCAGCTTCATCCTGCATTAGTCAGGGCATTTATGTTTTTTCTTGCCAGCCCTCATGGATGCTGCAAGTGAAGAGCTGCATCATGCATGCATGTTCTACATTTATTGGCTAAGACAGGCGGTGTAATCCCCCCCCCCCGTGATATCTAGTTGTTGGTAATGCATCAGACCCCCCCCAACCCATCAAATTAGCATTATGTTTATACAGGTGCACAATTAGATAATACAGAAGTATAACGGTGTCATGCAAAAGGATGTCGTTTGTGAGTAAGTCAATGTTATCTCAGTCCCCCCCCCAAAAAAATGTTAATTGGTGCTAGGGGTTAGGACATTTACATTGCGCATCACCAACTGCGATCAAAGTAATGAAATACAACATTGAACTAAAACGAATTAATAAAACAAAATAATGGGTAATATTATGTTGTGGCAGTTATCTAGCAGGGATGTGGACTCTGGCAACACCACACGAAGCTGTATAGCAGATTGTGCTGCACTCACTCCCCTGCAACCCCCCCCCACCACTTGCGGTCACCAACAGCATTTGAAAACTGTCACTGCGTTGCTATCTGACTGAGGACAGTGCTCACACTCTCACTCTAAGGACAGTCTGGTAACATAGTCTGGTGCGGTGTGTGGCAGCTGGAGGAGGGGGGCCCCAATGCTGACACAGACAGACAAGTTTACTAACACTCCTTTTTACATGCTGGCAGGGCAGCAAAGTACTGATTATGTCATAGATGGCTAACAGGAACAGGGACGTGGTATATGGCTACACCACAGGACTGTGCTGCACTCACACCCTGATAATTGAGGCTACTTTGCATCATTTACAAACTTTGCACTGCGCCTGTAGCTGCCTGAGGACACTTCTGTCACTCTGACTAATGACAGGCAAATTATGTTGTCTGGTGTAATGTGATAGTTAGTGGTGGTGTTCATGCATGGAGTGGTGGTTCCATCAATGACACAGGAAAACTACATTGCAGCAAGCTTGCACACAATGTGCATCTCCAACTGTCACTCCACCCCTTCGTAACGCTCACTCACTTACCATCTCTCTGTACCATGTTGGGGGAACCTGTTGCTCGTCAAGCACAATTCTGCTTGTTGGAACATAGGGGCATCAGGGATGGGTCTGAGGGGTTCTGCTAGCATGGCTGTTACATGACTGCTGGTGCTCATCAATCATGAATAGCTGACATGGAACACTAAAGAACATGAAGAACAAACAGCATCTCTCTCTCCCTCCATGTCAAGCTCTCTCTCTTGTATGTTTCGCTGTCACAAGTGCAGAGTGCGAGTGGATGATGAGAGTCCAGCAGTTGGGGGGTGTGGGTTGGCCACAGCTGACAACAATCCACTGTTATTGGCATACCATTCTCTACAATCTCCCACATGCCTCCATGAGCTGAGTGCAATTTAGCATGAGGGCACTTTCCCTGAGTACATGAAAAAAATCTTGCTTCATGAACGGAGCTGCAGTACTATACTGCATTTGCTCTCTGTCTATGTATATGATCAACGTCGGCAAACAAACAGCTAAGAAAATATGGTCAGCTCTCTTGTGGTTGCAGTGGCAGGGAGATTGGGGGGGTTGAACATAGCATTTCCCTGACAGCAGTGAACTACCATGCCATTATTTACAGCTTCTTACATACCTTTCGAAGGTGACCGCTCTATGGCCTGATGGCACTTTACCGACTCACTACATGACACACGCTTCATAAACAGAGCTGCCGTGCTATCCCTGTCTATCTTTTCCTATGCCTGATCACTGATGGCTGGCAAATGATTGGATCTAAATAGCTCTTTGTCAAAAAATGGGTCTAGCGCCACAAAGTAATCAATACGAAAACAGTTTCTTCTCTGTGTGTATGTGTTGGCATGCCAGGAAGTTGTCAGTAAGCTTTGAGTGACAAAATCTAGTTGAGCTATTTTATTCTATTGTTTTTTTAAAAACAGCACATAATGAAGTAAGTGGAAAACCACTGAGGTGAACTACTCTGATTCCATTATTTTATTTATTTATTTTTATAAAAAGATCAGCACACTCGCAAAAAAAAAAAAAATCTTGTCCGAGTACACATACCATTGAATGAAAATGTTAAAATTAGGACATAGAGACAAAGCGTGCCTATAGAACAGCAAAATTGGCTATGTCAATACTTTTACAATGACCCTTACAGTAACACAATCACAGGTAAGCAGCAAGGCTGTGTACAAGAAACATAGTTTTTTCCTGCTGTTCAAGATTAGCCTGAAAATGGTCAGAACGCATGAATACAGATGAAGTTCTTTGTCTCCATTTCCATTCACACCCTCTTAAGATCGCATGGAATGTTTGGTACCATAACTGCCCTAGCAGTCTCATGGGATGAGTATAACTTTAATATCTTGAATATATGTAACATATTTAATGTAAAAGGGTGTTTTACTGTCAATCAGTACAACATCAGACCCCAAAACTGTCAGAAAAAAATTCCTGTCCCCTTTAAGAGAAAAATCAGCATTAGTATACTAGCATGAAAACCTTCAACAGGACAAAATAGAAGGAAAATGGGCAGATGAGTGCTTTTCTATAACTGTTCAGCCATAGAACCAAGCCTGATAACATTCCGTTCCAGCTAGGAATAGTAGACAAAAGCTAGCCACGTGTTCACCAAAATACTCTCTAAACAAATCATTACCAAGCTCAGTGCAGCATCTCCAGCATCAAAATAATTTTAGTTTAATTCAAAAGATTGCCAGATGATGCTTAAAAAGCTTAAAAAGAAATAAAACCTAAAAACACTTGTTTGGCACAGCATGTCATTGAGCAGAACAGCAGCAGCACAGCCATGTTTAAATAATCTTAGGGATAGGTAACAGAAAAGACAGAATGGTTGCAACCAAGTAAAAGTAAGAGTAAAAGAAAAAAAAATGCTGCAAATCAAAAATTTGAAGGAATTACGGTAAACCACCACCATGGTTCAACAGAATGAAGCCCCCGGAGCAAAACCCACCCTTATTTTACTTCCTAGGGCACCCCTGGGATGAGAAAATTGATTTTTTTATTCAGCCATCTCGTCCCTCACTCATGGTGAGTGATTGCGATCAAAGAATTTGCAGACTCATGATCAAAGAATTTGCAGGCTCACAATCAAACAACCAAAAATGCTGTAATTCAAAACTTACAAGGAATTGTGGTAAACCACCACAATGATTCGACAGAATGAAGCCCCCTGAGCAAAACCTGCCCTCATTTGACTTCCTAGGGCACCCCTGGGCTGAGAAAATTTTAATTCAGCCATCTCGTTCATCTCTTGGGATGCATGATCCCGATCAAAGAATCTCGCAATCAAAGAATTTGTAGGCTCGCAATCAAAGATCGTTAGCGAGCCACGATCAAAGATTTTAAAACCTCATAACTCTATTTTTTTTACCATTTTGGATTAAACCAAAGGCATGGCTTGACAGATCGGAGCCCTCTGAGTAAAACCCATCCAGGTTTTACTTCAGGAATGACCCCTGAGCCGAGATATTTGTGTTTTTATGATCGGAAATCTAAAAACAAGATGGTGGACCTCGTGATCAAAGAATTCTTGGGGACAAATTCTTTGACCGCCAGGTGGGACCAGATGGCCAGAACCCCATTCTTTGTTCGCAAAACATACTTATAAAATTTCCCATTACCTTATAATGGGAACTTAAAAGTGGCATAACTTTTGAATAGCTTAATATTTTTTCACCAAACAAAAAGCGTCATTTTCAGCCACCAAAGCTCTTTTAAATGTGCTATCTCACAAAGCGGCACACCACACGACGGCTGCACAGGACCACATACAAAATCCCAAAAGCTGCCTTCAAAAATGAATAATTTTGCATTTTTCAGCATTTTGGTGTGCAAAGACCGTAAGTCCGACTGAAATGAAATTTTTGCCAATCAGGAGATCTACCATGCCCCACCGCGCGTATCAAATTTCAGGCAAATCCATTGAGCGGGTCCAAAGTTATTAATGCACAAAATTTGACTTTAAGATAGAAGTGACATCTCAACCTTAAATATAGTGGCGAGACCGTGCCACTATTATATTTATATATAATTTTAAATTAAAGCAGTTGTAGTGCAGAGTATTTTACCCATGTTACTGGTGCTAAGAAGGTCAACAATCCCTGCAAAAGGTCACAAAAGTTAAACCAGCAACATGCTCCCTCCCACTACTCAGGTACCAGTTCTTGTACCTCCCAATTAAGGAAGAAAATAGTGTCCTGCAACCATTGACTAACATGAAATTGCATTTATTTGATGGTGGAGATCATTTCTTGGAGGAGGGTAAGGTGGAGGAGACTATTTACACCTTCAGCCAGTTCCACAAACAGAAAACATGACATGAGCCCTTTTGTAGATGCAAATCGTCTGCAGGGCTCTGCACACTGCAGCCATAAAAATGATACAACAAGGCTTTGAAAATCTACACTTCCTTTATATGTATCGCGAAGTCAGAGTGCCAAAAATGTATTTCAGCACTCTGACACCCCAGCGTACAGCAAAACAGGCACCAGGGACTTTGTTTTTTTAATGTTTTATGTGGGGGGGGGCTGTGCTCCCTACACCCTCTACTTAAGGATTCTCAACTCCAGGGATGCATGTCGGGGGAAGTGAAAAAAACATTAAAAAAAGGTTTGGGCTGGGTGCAACAAAAAATGGACCAGCACCCAGACCTGAACCCAGTACCCTGTCCACCAACGCTGCCAACCCACCCATCACACCATGGGGTCAGCTCAGCAACCCACCACAGTAGCACCCCTCACATACCCTCCCATCCCTCACAGTGCATGCTCACTCCCCCCCCCCATGCGTATGTATTGTGACATCCCATCATTATATTCACCACCACCCCCATCTGGTCGCCCTACCCTACCGTAGCCCTACAGACATGTGCCGGAGATTGGGTCGCCGTTATTGTACATGCCCAATCGCTGATGCTAATATCTCGTGCTACTGAACAAAGTGTTGTCAGAGATTTTAAGGTTTCCAGACATAAAATATAATGATTTATTTTGGATTGCATTTACAATTAAAAAAAAAAATCTTTACAAAATAATCCAAATGTCATCAAACATAGCTCATTAACATATTTTGATGTGTGTAGCATCAAATATAAGACAACAGTAATCCACTTAGATTTGTTTTGGATTGAAACAAAAATAACTTTATTAACTTTTTTTATATTCAAAAGTAATTCTGGCTTTCTCATTTGCATATTTGCTTTTATTAAACAACAAAAATGAGCTATCTAGGGACTTTTGGTTGACATCATCAGAGTAATTGATATATAGTTCCCAAGTTCTATCCCCAACCCCCACGCTGAGTTAATCCCTGTTATCTACTTATTTATTGATTGATTTAGTTAGTTTTTGTTGACCAGGAAAGGAGGGCTAGACAATTCTGCATATTTTCAGCCTCAGCCCAGGGGAAGGGGGAGATGCAGATGGAAACCAACTGAAATTGAACCATATTAAGCTGTTGGTGGTATTATTAATGAATGAGGAAAATGTGGCCAGGATACCAGGGAAATTCACCTACCCTTTTCGAGAAATGCCACAGGATCTTTAACATCCTTCTGAACAACCACCAGGACAGGCAGACAGGAACTCAGTTTAGCATCTCATCTGAAAGACTTCACCTCAGGAGCGCAGCATCCCCTCACGATGCACTACAGTGTCAATATAAGGATTTTACCCCAAGAGCCTGGTGTGGGGCTAGAACCCACAACCTTCTGCTCTTTCAGCCTCAGAGCATACCTCTAACCTTTTGTCTCCCAAATGTGGAACATTGCCTCTCAAAATGTGGAACTAATTAGCAAAATGTGGACCACTTAATCAAATCTTTACCTAAGAAGCTCAGAACACTGTTAAAATGTTTGCATTTATGTTCAGAAAGTCTGTTATTAATTGAATAATATATTTTTTGCATCATTTACTATAGATTTTTGCTTTAAAATGTTGACACTGAACGTGGAACAAGTCCTCACAATGTGGAACAGGGAGCTTTTGTGAAGTAAAATGAGGAACTTTCCTCGTAATGTGGTACAGATGAGAGGTATGCCTCAGAGGTGAGCGTGCAACCTGCTGAGCCACTGACACTGATGTTATAGACAAGGAATTCAACAAATATTGCTATCAACTGATAAAACAGCTGATAAAACAGGGGTACCTGCACTTCAGGATGAAGCCCAATAAAGGAAAAGTGCTTACCCAAATGGAAGATGCCGATAGCTCCTATCTGGAGAGATCAGACTCAGAGCAGTCGCAGACCTCAGAGCATTATTGCGTCCAACCAGAGGATTCCCAACAAACATCCAGAACTCCTAAACAAAAAATATATAAATAAATAAAAAAGTTACATTGGAAACTTATAGTGTTCCAAGCTGACATAAAGGAGGCCATCAGGGAAATCCATAAAGATGTTGTGGGGCTGGAACAATGTACCAGTGAGCTAGAATGCCACACAGCAACAATGGACAATCATGCTGATGACATGGGTGAAATAGTGGAGACAAAGAATGTAATATTAGCTCACCAAAAGGATGCAGAAAATAAGGCACATTGAAAGAATTTTAGATTGTGCAGAGTCCCTGAGAATTCAAGGGAAATGATCTATCTGCTTTTTTGGATTCATTTCTCTGCACCTCCCTAGAGCTGTGTCCTGGTCTGCCTGTTGACACTGAACATGCACATTGGGCATGAGGGCCCAAGCCAGCATTGCCAGACGCATGCCCCAGATCAATTATAATTAGATTTCTGAACTATGTAATAAAAGAAAAGATCCTTCAATTAGCATGGTGCAAAAAGACAGTGTTCTACGGACAGCTGAGAATCCTGTTTGACAACGATTATGCTCCACAACCCATGAAATACAGAAAGGCATATATCCCCATTCTTTAGGTACATGATCCAGACAGATTAATTGTCGTACACCATATCCTGCCCCGACTGGTAGTCTAGCTGGAAGACGGACAAAAGGAGTATCATTCATCCAAGGGAAGACCTTGCAAAATGTGGAATATCTATCTAGGACAGAGGCCCTCCATGAGCTACAGCCCCGGATAACAGCATCTTCTGGCAGCCGGTCTGACCAAGACAGCAAAAGCTCAAACAGACTGTAGAGACTATGGCTTTGATCGTGACACCTTCGGTCCTTCCAAAGGAATCAGGATGCTTCATGACATAATGACTCTGGTTGAACATGCTTTTTAGCTTGCTGCTCATGCTGGCTACCACCCTGAGGAGGTAAGACAGAGAAGAGGGGAGGGACTGAGACTGCTCTGGACGTGGTGGTATGTGAGAGTGATGGAGGCTCTGACTTTTTATTATACATGACAGGCTGAGACAACAATTTTTGTGGCTCCTGGCATATTCTCACTAAGCTACTGTTCTTATTCAGCATGGGGGCTAATGCCCCCTAACTGGCCTTTGATGTTACTGCAAGTTGTGACATCTGGTAAAGGTGGGCCCTTCTCACTGTGTATCAGGGAAGAAACTCTCCATAACTGTGATGAATACCAGCAGGTATGACAAGCTCACCTTCTGCTACTTGTTGAGTCACGATTCTCCCTGATCTTCAGTGCTACCATCTAAAGTGTATCTATGCTGTTTTTTTTTTATGGCCTTGACCCAGGGTTTCTCCCTTCTTCCTCCTTTCCCCCTCTCAATAAGCAGCGGCCTTACTTAGGGGCATTTAGCTAGTACTCTGCCTTTACACAACCATTCTGGCAATGGCAGCATAATTAGAAAACACTGCCCAGGTAATTGCAAAGAGAAAGCCGTTCACTAATATATCACTGATTACCCTGCCTGCGCTGTATAGTGGATCATTGTTCAATTGTAATTGTGCTCTGAGAACTATATTTCCAGAACAAAACTAGACTTCTGGGCATGAGTGGCATACAACCTATACATGGGTGATGACAACAGAGTATTACATCTGTCAGACACTGCAGGGCTTATGGTGAGGTCTCCAGCATACTCCACGGGCTTCTGGCTCCAGGGATTCAATAACTTGTACAGTGCTCTGGTGTAGGTTGTGTTGGGCCCTCCCACAACAACAGCTCCAAGGGTAGGTTCTCAGGAGAGATCCCTAATGGAAAAATTGACTCATTACTGCTACTACTAACAGATATACAGTTTATAATGTCAACTGGCAGGCAAAGCTGTTGGGGGGATACCTATCCAGGGGCAGCCGCATAATGTTTTGTTTTTCTATTGTGCTACATGAACATCCATTCAGAGGAGTGGAAGACATATGCCTTATTTTTTTGTTATTTGGATTAGGGCATGCTTATAATTTGATTCTAGGGCTGCACAGTTTGGTCTCTGCCTCAGCACCTACAGGCTTCAATACTAGACACTACATCAGTTTCTGCAGAGAGACAGAGATAGACTGGAGTGACATACATTGTTCCCTGGTGTAATAGCCTATATAGAACCCTCCCATTCTTTATTTTTTATATTTTCTCACTGTTTAGTTTCCTTTTTTGGGACAAAATTGTCCTACAGGAGGCTCAGGCCCATAGAGGCACTGGCATTTCCTTCAGATCTGAGGTAGGCTCAAATAGTTGGGGCCTTTCTTTAGGGTGCTCAGGATGGAATGGATACCGGTCCACCTTTTTGAAATCACTTTAAACAGTTTTCCTTTTTTTGAGGCCCATACTTGAGGGAACCTCACTTCATTACCTTCTTGTACTCCCTGTTGGAGTATGGCACTTAGTTCAGAACTGTTTTATGGTTTGTCCTATTTATCCAGGCCCCCTCCTTTTAAGTTTCAGGAGGAGAGACCATATCCCTTATGTCCTCTTATTGAAAAGATATGGAGACTTTTGAAATTATTTATATTGTCTATGATGTCAAGACAATCTGAGGAAAGTTTATTGTTTGGAATGATCGGAAGGGAAGGAGAAATTGTTTAACCAGAAAAGGCACACTAAGCCAAAGCTTGTTTCCAGATGTGACCTGGGAGCACAAGGAAATTAAGTGTCACAGGGTCACACAGTATACAAGTGGGGGCTGTGGGACTCAAATCAATGTCTTCAGATTTGCAGCCCACAGCTCTAAACTACAATGCTATACTGCCTCTCACTGATGATGAGGAGACTTTCCATGGTGGGTGTCTTGTGTACAGCTGTCCTGCTGTATTACATTCTAAAAGATGGCTGACTGGGGAGGGAGCTCACTGGGGGACTCCTCTTGTTGGACTGGTTCTTTTGGAGAAGTCGGGGGTTCCCTGTTGTGCAGCCACAAATGATTTTCTACTTGCAGGCAGGATGGTGTTGACTCCCATAGAGATCTTTTCACAAAACATTAATGGATTAAATAATCCAATAACAAGGGGAAAGGTTATTCAATACTTGAAAAAATGTTCTCCGGATTTATATTTTCTACAGGAAATGCATTTATTGGCAGCAGAGCACCTGAAGTCGAACTGGGAAGGGCGATATCAAACATATCCAGTTGTGCGGTCCCAGATGCCCTCGAAAGGCAACTCCAGCGTGACTTCTCAAGTGTCGAGCAGTGGTTCCAGGACCACAGGTTGATTATGAACTACAAAAAGACTAAGAACATGCTGTTCTCAAGCCCCCACAATAAGGACAAAGATTACCCCCTCTCAATATGTAACAGTGCTGATTCCTCACTTGAGCTCATTCAACATCCTCCTCGGAGAGTATTTAATCTTAAGGCCGTGTCTGTCCTTGATATTCGGAACCGCTTGGCTGCCCTCTCCCAGCACTCCAGTGCAGGGCCTGACAACCTTGAGCCCAGGCTTCTCAAGCTGGGAGCAGCCTACATTGCCCCTTTGATTGCCCATATCTTTAACCTATCCCTTAGCTCAGGGATAATCCCTGACATCTGGAAGGAGGCAAGGATAGTCCCTGTTTTGAAGAAGGAAATCCCAAACTCCCTGACAACTATCACCCTATTGCTATTCTCCCATCCCTTGGTAAACTCCTGGAAAAGGTTGTGTCGGAGCAACTCTCGGAGTATGTAGATACCCATGAGCTGCTTTCTGGGGCCCAACATGGTTTCCGGAAGGGTCATAGTACCACTACTGCCCTGATTACTGTAACCTCTAGTATTAGATCCGCCATGGATCAGGGCAAACTGACAGGTGCTATATGTATTGACTTGTCAAAAGCTTTTGACCTTGTCAACCATGACCTACTGGGGGAGAAGCTCAGGGCTCTCGGGTTCTCTCCGCATGCCATGAGTTGGATGATGGGCTACCTAATGGGTAGAAAGCAGCGCACCTGCTTTAACAAGGTCCTCTCGGAGCTAAGGGCTGTGACCATGGGAGTTTCCCAGGGATCGGTACTTGGACCTCTCCTATTCTCACTTTTTATTAATCAATTCCCACGGGTGACCTCTCGTTGCCAAGTCATGCTTTATGCAGATGACCTTGTGCTAGTGGCCCATGCTCGTAATGCTGCTGACCTTAACCAGTGCCTATCTGAAGACTTCAGCAGAGTCTCGGCCTGGATTACCAACCATAGACTGGTATTGAATCCTAACAAAACTCAGGCCATGCTCTTTGGTTCCCACCCAAGTTAAAAGCCCATCAGCTATGCTCAAAATAGCTTGTGATGGAGGCCCCTGTTGCCAACAGCAAGCTCAATAAAATATCTTGGGTGACCTCGACCCACAACTTGACATGGGAAGCCATATCCAAAACATCTGCAGAACCACCAGGTGTAAGCTTGGCCTTGCCTACAGGGCCAAATACAACCTGACTCCAGGAGCGAGGCTGGTACTTGCGAGGGGAGTGCTTCTCCCCTCCCTTAGTTATGGATACCACCTGCTTGTCAGGTCACCTCAAATCCATCTTAATCAGTGGAACACGGCATATAATGATCTGTCGGTTTGCACTTGCTCCCAAACTCACCCACCAATGTGAGCTCTATGACAAACTCAGCTGGCTCCCCTGCGGAATTCTGATCCATGGTGTGAGAAACTTCACCAGGAAAGTGCTTGCCATGGGCATACCCGTCGGGACTGGCATCTCCTCCCAAAACTGGATGCCATCCCCTACCAGCTCAGGTCAAGGACCGCCGAGTTGCTTAAAGTTCCCCCTACTCGGACCCTTATGGGGGATCGTGACTTTGCCACTTTTGTGCCTAGGCTCTGGAACTCCATTCCGGACTCTGTTCACTCTGCCCATGGGACCTTTCGCTCCTCCCTGTGGTCCCACCTAAAACAAATGACAAGATGTGACTGCTCCTAGTCTCTGTAATGTAATACTCTGCAGTCCACTACTGTCCACTCTGAGTCCATGATGGTCTATGAAATATGTATTCAGTGATTCTAATGTCTATCTATGTCCTGTAATAATTTGTACTATGTGTGGCAGTATCTCTGCCCTTATACAAGTGTTGTTATAGCTGTTTTTTACTTTATCATGCTGTTTCTCCAATGTTGCCATGTATGTATACTGTATGTTTTTGCTCTCCCGGGTCGTTCCTGAAAATAGGCATACTACTTGTCTAGTGTACTTACCCAGTAAACAAAAGCTAAATAAATAAATAAACACTTCAAAAACCTTGGCATCACCATTGACAGTTTACTCAACTATGCCATCCACATAGACAACACCGCCAATGCAATCAACTCATGCATGGGTCTCTCCATAGACACAAGCATAGTCTGACATCTGAAGCCTTAAGCACTGCAGTTCAAAGCTCTGTGGTCTCTCTTGTTGACTATGGTCTTGCAGTCTATGGCTCTGTCACTGACACTGCACTACTACGCATAAAAGTTGTGCTTAATAAAGCACGTAAGCTCATTACAGGAGCGCCAGGACTGACTCATACCTGTGACCTGTACTCTAGGTCTAATTGGTTCTCACTCCAAGACTAACTGTAGTACCAAACCTGCCTCCTGGCCAAAAACTTTACCTTGGTCAGCTACCGACAGGGGTTCAACAATTGCTTCTTTCCAGCACCAACCCCTGTCCCACAAGAAATTATGAACACCAGCTCTTCCTAATCCCCAAATGCCGCACTTCCCAAGGTCAAGGGTCCTTCACATTCAGGGCCCCACAGTGGATCAACTACCTTTGGGATAACATTGCAAATCTCCCCACACTTGGAGCATTCAAAATAAACCTTAAGCAGCAGCTCTCACTTGGGGCTCACTGTGACTGCCACTAGCTCCAATCACCTTCTTCTTCCTCCTCCCTCCTTCATTTCCCCCACCCATGGTTCCCCTCCCCTGCACCCCTGACAAGGCCTCTCTGGTTGCTCCTACTGCCTGTTCTGCTCTAGTGGCACCACCCATTGTATTGCCTGCTGTAGTGACCAAGTAGGTACCTCACTTATTCTGCCCCCCCGTTAACTTTATTCCATTCATATCTGACTTTCTTGCCAATCCACCAAATGTATCATGTACTGATGATTCCTTGTAATATTTGTTCTTTATTTGTATGTATTGTCTTGTACTTTTCCCTGATGTGGAACCTATGTAAAGAGCTTTTAGCTCAAAGGTATTAATCCAAGAATGTAATAAATAAAAAATAAATAAAAATAAATATGCTTCCTCACATCCTAAAGGTAAACATAGAGGGGCAACAATATTGATACCTGCTACTACCTCCTTAGAGAGCAATCAAACGTATAGTGACTTGCAGTGCTATTATGTGCTCATTCAGGGGTAACTTTATCAACTGGAGGTTACTTTAGCCAGTGTCTGTCTCCCACCAAGTACTACCCCCTAAGTTCTACAATAGTTTTTTCAGACCACTGATGGGTTACTTACAGCATCATTTAATTATGGGTAGGGATTTAAATCTGGTCCTGTCAGTTGACACATCCCATCCCGGGAAGCATCTATCTGCTCCAGCTCAGCATTACCTTTGCACTAGTTTTGCGCATTTTGAAATAGTAGATATTTGGCACTGCTTATTCCCCTCTCAACAAGCATACACACATTTCCCTAACAGACACTGAAGTTACTCTCATATTGACTATTTTTTCATAACCTGAGAGCATTTCTCTGTGGTCCTCAACTAATATTAGATCACCCTTCCGTAATATTGAAGCTAAACTTCAACAAGGAAAGTATAAGGTCATTTTAGCATTTAAATGTTTTTTTATTAAAACATGAACAGTTCCATACACTGATTACTGAACATATTCCACAGATAATCACTGATAACAGTACACAGCCAGTATCTGCCCCTGTACTGTGGAATATGTCAACAACCTTGCATGCGGAGGTTATTTCATATGCTACGAATAAGAAGCAGCAACAAGATGAGAAGTACAATGATCTCATGGAACAATTGAATACCTACCAGTCTCTTTATTCTCCAGGGCACGGGGTCATTGCAGCTTGGATTAAAGTTGTGAAAAGCAAACTTTAGTCATTAATGGACTATAAAGTACAGCAAGCAAGACATATTTATGGCACTCTCAACGTGAGGGTGGGGCCAGGGGTTCTTAGGCACTTGCTCATAACTTACACTCCCAATGCTGGGCAGCGTGAGTGCTACAGCTCAGAGACCCAGAGTGTGGGAAGCCAATGGATCAGGTAAGCAGCATTAGTAAAATTTTTCAAAACTACTGTCAACAGCTATATCAAGACTTGTCCCTACTAGAGATGGAGGACATCACTGCATATTTAGATAAACTCCATTTACTGCAATTTACAGAGGACCAACAAGTCATTTTAAATGCCCCCTTTTCTGATAAGGAGGTTCTTATGCAACTTAATATAAGCCCCCCCCTTCCCAGTCTCCCCCTTCCCAGTATAGGGGTATTATGATGTTAAGTTAACTGGAGGCAGTATAGTGCAGTGGTCCAAGGCTCTGAGCTGCAAATCTGGTGACATTCAGCAGACCAGACCTGGGTTTGAATCCCACAGCTTCCACTTGCATACTGTATGACCCTGAGCAAGTCACTTAACCTCCTTGTGCTCCCAGGTCGCTCCTGTAAAAAAGCTTTCAGCTTAGTGTGCTATACCTGGTTAAACAACTAAATAAAAAAAAAGTTCATGGGGAAGGAGGGCACGTTACAGCCAGAAACATAATCCAGTAATATAACAGAAGAAAAGTTTGGTACCTGGATTCCACGCTGTTTCAATGATGGATTGGTGCCATATGGGTGCTTTTCTTGACAGAAGGGGTGCAGCCAATAGTCTTGGGGGGGGGGGCAAAATATGTTAGCAAAAAAATGAGAAAACAGGGCACTGTCCAGGCTAAACATGGTTTAAAACCTTCAGGATTTATTTTGTAACAGCTTCTGGATTAAAATTGATCAAAGGCTTAAGCCACAAACATCATCATCTCCATGGAACGTTGGAGGGATCATTTGATTATAGTCTCTCGGAAATTCTGTGGCCAAAGCCACAGTGTGTTACTTCTACGATGGGGCACACACAGTCCATAATACTCCTCCAGGGAGCAAGCAAGCTTCAAACTTTGAGAGGTGATGGCAACAACTCTGGATTTATTTTCACAAAACTCTTCAAGCCACACACTCCACTCCCCCTCGATGCAGCCAGGTCCATACCTCAGGTGCATGGGCAGCCTTTTTCTCTGACCGATCTTGCTCCCTCAGAACACTTGGGCAAAGCACACCCCAACTTGCTGCACACCTGATGCCGGCACCCATGATGCAGATTAGACAAGGGAAACTCTTCCATCGCGGTCCCACACCAGTTTCTGCAAAATCATGGTGGTTGTACTGGGCTCTTACTTCACAAGGTGAACCCTCTGGTGGACATGGAACATTAGGCTACAGAGCCCAAGCTGCCACCTAGAGCCTCCCACAGTCCAGCCTCTCATGCTCCATGCTGTGGCCTCCCATGGCAGCCACCGACACTCTCCGACCCTGCAGGCTTCCTTGCCTACCCATACCAGTGATGGGGGTCACATTGATGGGCCTCCTGCCAGGCCTTGGCTCCTTCTCCATCAGCAAAGGGAACCCAATGGACTCAGGTGAGGCATGGACTGCAGCCTGATTTCAACAGCCCACACATCATTATTCCTGTACTGAGGGACAATATTTCCCTCAAGGGGGGTGGCCAGGGTGGCCATTACCCCACCATGACCCCTGGCCAACTGCCCTACTCCCCAGCCCTCGAACCACCACCACACACTAACCCCTCCTGATTTTCTGCTGCTTGACTACTTTTATTTCCCAGTGCCAAGTGCCTACAACTATGGGTCCTGGCACCAATACATACCCTGGTGCCTGATGGGCAATGTAGTAAGCCCCAGAGGGGGGCACTTGCATTCTTCCCTCACAGAAAACTTCACCTCCTGGTGAAGATTCTCACCAACTGCCTAAGGGGGGGACTCGATTGGGATAATGTGCACTCTCCCACCAAGGCTACTTCCTCCAAGGCCACACTGGACTAACTGTACAGGATGGTTGACCTTTTTCCTATGGTGGGCAAGTCCACAACTTGTTCATACCCTTACCCATACTGGTGCCCTAATCCCCGGGGATGGACATTGTGACCCACCCTGCATTCCTGTGGGCAGCTTACCGGGCACTACCAGGACCGGCATCCCACCCCCTCCTCCTCAAGACACTTACTAAACCCCAAAATGAGCTGCTGCCATCACAAAATGGAGGAAAACACAATTTAACTGCACTCTGGTGATGTGCGGTGCACTAGATAAGTAAACGTACATTTAACAATAAACAGTTTGAAGAATAAACAGGGCCCCACAAATGGTGGGTGCACTTAACCAGAATAGTACAGATAAAACAAGTCGGCATATTACTGGATGGTGCTTGAGGTCCGTTTATCCTCCTGTCCCACACTTAAACCACTCTACTCACATGGAGACTGCAAATTTAAAACAATACACTATGCAGTCATCCTAACTCACTCACACATGCACAGTCTAGTAGTTACCCTCTACAGCTATTCTAAGACTTTTTTTTACTTCAATGATTCACTTATCAAGAATAGTACAATGGTGCATAGAGAGTACAGTGGTCACAACTGTCCATTACACAGAGTCCATAGCAGCAGTGTCCATATCACTTACTCCCTACAGTGGCATTTCTAGACATTTATGTGAGGACCCTTCCCCCCGTGGGGTGGGCTTACTATTTCTGCCTTCCCCCTCCTGTTTTGTTTTCCATTAGGCAGAAAAAGGGGCAATTCCCATGTCTGCCCTGTAGATGACAGAGTTCACCTGTATTTAAGCTTGGGGTTCTGGGAGTTGGGGAGAGAGTTGGAGATTCAGTGGGCTGGTGCAGGGAGAGTGTGGCTGGGAGGGCCCAAAGCTCCCCAACCCAGTAGTGTGTCAGCTGGCAGCATTGGTGCAATGTGCAGGAGGTTTCTGGGGGAAGGTGGCAGGAGTTGGCATCTGTTTGGGGACAGGGGTTCTGTGGCTAGGTCATACAAGAGGAGTGAAGTAAGTGGAAAGCCAGAAGAACCATCTGGAAGCTGGGGGCCTGGTTACCCAAGGTATGGAGTGGAATCAAGGTAGTGGGGCTGTTGTGATGGTGGCAGGACCACGGCAGGGCTTTCCCGAAGGTGGCAAGTTCAGGGAGCCGTTCCTGGGTGGCACACTGCTGGAGGTAAGAGGATGGGTGTGACTGCATCCTGGGTTCACCTTAGGGCTTGCCATACCCGTGTCTGAGGCAGGACCAGTTTAGACCCACTAAGGGATGTAGCCTCCTGGAAATGGAAGCTGGAAGGAGGGTACCATCGTCATGCTCTTTGAAGGCTTATCTTGGCTCAGAATGGTAGGCGGGATGGCACCTGTTTTGGCTCTTGGTGGGAATGTAAGTTTGGGAGCAGCTACGGGAGGCATTTAGGCTGCATCATGCCCCAGTGTGTTATAAGGTTCGGTGGCAGGGAGGAGTAAGGCACTCTCCCATTAAGGAAAAGGAATAAGGACAATCAGTATGGAGGAGAGAGTTTGAGCTATTTTTCAGCTCATTTTGGGAAAGTATGGAGCCAATTCTAAGCTCTAGGCCAGAAAATCTAAAAACTGTGGCTGGTGCAAGTGCCTTTTGCTTGTCGATTCTCAAGAATTCTCAGCTCAAATGGAGCTGCTTCTTTAATGTATTTAAATTGTTCTGATCATTCTGACCGAGAAATTAAATACTTCTATTTTTTGCTTTCACCTAGTGGTACGGAATTTTTAATGAATTAATTTACACATTTATTCCTAAGAAGCCCCCAATACTTTGAAGCCAACAAAAGCCGCGGTGCCTGAGCTGTTTCCACCTGGTTAAAGGAGGCCTGTTTCATATGAATGTGTCAACAGTAAGATAAGGCCTGTCTTGTTTCCAGTTTTAAGGAGTGTGCTGGGGGAACTCATGTGTTTGTGCCACTCACTTCTCTATACCATCGGGACCCCTAGACATAAGTGGAGGACAAGGAGGGGGGCTACAGATTGTGGGTCTCATCCTGGATGTCTTCTGTGCTTGTAAGCTTCAGCACCACTGGCTTTGTGGGGGTAAGGAGTTGGAAGGGGTCTGACTGCTGCATTGGGTTTTGCTGGGATGGCACAGTTATGTGGGCATCCACTGTGATATGGTGCAGTTTCTTGGGTGTCACTAAACATGGGTGATGGTCAGGATGGGAGTGGCAGCACTCTGGATTAGCTCACTCAGTGCAGCACCTTGGAAGAGTGAGCAGGAGGTGCCATTTTCTGTGCTTGCGGTGGAAGAGCAGACACATTGCCAGAATCTGCTAAAATGGCCAAGAGGTTTCCAGCTGAGGAGCCCAACACCACCATCCCAGCCTCATTGCTGGCGTGGCTGTGGAATTCAGCAGGGAGAGGTGCCTCTGTAGAAAAACGTATTCAGTGTGGATACCGAGAAGAAGGAGTGGTAAAGCTGCCCTTGTGTGTTATTTGCTCCAGTGGATCTGCCATGGGCATTTGGGAAGGCACTCCCTTTCGATACTCTTGGCCTTACCCTGTGGGAACGTTTGTGGGTACTGCATTGTTGTTTTTGCAAGGGAGCCTGGATTTGAGAGCAGAGGCCAATACATCAGCCCCTTTCGTGGTACCACATCTTGAGGCTCTGGAGATAGACATAGTGGTGGAAGCCATGGAGGAACCTGCCAGTGAGGGTGTCGGTGGACACAGAAGTCTGCCAAGACTCACATCGCCTGCCGCTGTTGACTATCCCTGTGGCAGAAGGAGAGGCAGAGGACGTGGTACAGCAGTTGGCAGCCCCCCCAGAGCCCAGGTAGTCAGCCTTGGGTTCTCTGTCTGGCAACGATGATTCCTTTGGAGCCTTAAAGGGGTAGGCCTCTCATGCAAGTAAGCCTAGTCATGCCACAGAAGAGGAAGCAGGAGATGAGGTTGTTTGGGGGGTGCCTGTCCCATTGCTCCCAGGACAAAATTGTCAGCATTTTCAGTTTACCAACCATGAGATATACAGAGCAATTCCCCAGCCTTATCAGCGACCTGCAGTGAAGCTATCCGACAAAACCCCACACCTTCCGGTGCAGAGCAAGACCTTGCATGAGAAGATGGATGATCTCCTGAGCAGCGATCCTGTCAACCTCCCTTACCGAACCTGGTGTGGCTGGAGCCATGAGCCACCCATCAGACCAGTGTGAGGGGGTTTTATGTGATAAAGGTGAGTCTAAAAGACTGCCTATCACATAAAGCGAGCAAATATGAGCCCATAGTCAAAAGGATGATAGATATTGTGTACCGATCATTACAAATAGCGCATTTGCCTACAATACTTATCAAAGCACACTAAAACATTTTTTTATGCGGGGGGCTCCCCCAAACTAAAATAATCAACTCCAAGGGGGGGTGCAGACCATGGGGCAAGTTATTGGATTCTGTGGTAAAAAAATTATTCTACCCATAGTCCGACCTGAACCCAGGTCTGCTTACATTGCAAGCAGTGGTGTACACCACTATGCTATGTGAGCAGCTCAGTGGGAACTGGCCACACAGGATCCTATATCCTGTAGTAGTGAGTACAGCTCCTTGCTATACTTGTTGTACAGGATATAGCGATGTATTGCACCACTCACTCTTTTGTAGAGCGCTATTATTGAGTTGCTCAAAAGTGCAGCGCTCAATAATCAGCACTCTACATGGGTGCTGCCATGTGAGGAACTTGCCCAAATTTTTCCTGGCAGAGAGGTGGATTCAGAGAAGAATTTGTGTTGAATACGCCAATGCAGAGTACCCTTACGTGTCTGAGAGATTCTGGGACATCACTGAGGAGAAGAGGGCAGATTGGATATTCAAGGGCATGGTCCATACGTTACTGCAGCAACCAGAGGCTTCTGAGAAGGCCAACCAGGCTATCATCCAGAAGGCAAGGGCCTTATGCTTTTCTTCACCTTGGGCAGGGCTCATGTTAGTCAAAACACTTCACCTTTGTCCAAGACGTGGTGGGTTGTTGCATGAAATATTATATCATCGTCGTGGATTTTTTCGCGTAGGACAGTACAAAGCCAGATCTGGCCTACTATTACGCCAGCAGTGGAGGGCCCGTCATCTAAGACGTCCGGTAGCCAGATTGCTGATCGCTAAGGTCTGCAACAAACGCCTTCCCCCCAGCAAGCCTGCAGACCACCGCAGTGAGCCAGCAGAGGTCGCGAGGGTCTCCAGAAATCGCCCTCCCTCCAGAAAGCCTTCCAGAAATCGCCCTCCCTCCAGCAAGCCTCCCGATCACTGGAATTCAGGTCACGAGGGGCCAAATAAGCCGCCCTCCCTCCAGCAAGACGTCCGGTAGCCAGATTGCCGATCGCGAAGGTCTGCAATAAACGCCTTCCCCCCAGCAAGCCTGCAGACCACCGCAGTGAGCCAGGTACGAACGGGACATTTCCTGAGGTTTCCTCGCCTCAGCCTGCTTGTTTTCTCCGTGAATTAAACTGTAGTTATCTCAGCCGCGCCTGTGCTACTGCCCCCCACCCCCCACCACCCTTGGTCGACATTTGTTTTTATAGCTAATAGCACGGTGGTGCAAAACCAATCAGCCCACTTTGCCATCTGCAGCTTATACTGCAGCACCACTAGAGGGCCTCCTCCTTTTCTTACATTTGTAGACCTACAGTTTCCTGCCATTATGAACATCACCTCTTGCAGCTTACAACTTTTTATCCTTATACTTGTCTCTCACCCCTGCTAACCTCATGGGTGTTTAAAACTAATAGGATGCTGCTGGCTCCTCTACCCATCTCACTGGAAAGGCACCTGGTCAAATTGCCTACAACCTCTCCCATTTGGTTTCACAGCAAAACTGTACCCTAGTTTTAGCTGTACCATAAATGGAATATGGCTTGCCCAAACCCTCCCCACCGCCAGACCCCCACTGGCTTGCACATACCTCTTAGTAACCCTAACTCAACTAGTACCTGCACTCCCCATACCTACTAGCCCCACCATATCACCACTGATCCTGGTCCGCGCTGCACTTCAAATAAGCTGATGAGGATATTCGCCTCCGCAAACTCTCCTTCTCCTCCTGCTTATATCCGGAACGCCCATCCCAACCCAGGTCCTCCCATGCAATATGGAATTAAGAAGAACGCATAGTGGCCTCATTCCTGGCCACCCTCAATATCTACAGTCTTCCAAGAAAATTGACCCTGCTGCAGGGTTGGCTTGCACAACACCCATGGACATCCTTACTTTATCGAAACCTGGCTCTCAAAAAGGTCCCAGATGACTCTCTCTCACTCAAGGGCTTTACCCTTTTCAGAACTGATAGGGCAGGAAAAGGGGTGGGGGTTGCTATATGCTAGAACATCCTCAAACCCTAATTAGTCCCACTTCCCATGCCTGAGCATGGTGCTCAGTCCACTACAATTAAAATTGCCATTGGCACTACTGGCAAACCTCTTTATATTATGGCAGTTTACATCCCCCAACAAAATAGAAACTAGCATTTGATTCTGTTCTATCAGCAATAACCTATCTACCCCCTAAAAAGCTTAACTGATTATTGTGGGTGATTTTAATGTGAACTGGCCATCCACTACGCCGGATTCCTTCAAAGACGAGCAAGTGCCTATGATCTTACTCAAGTAGTACCCTCACCCACTAGACAGGATCCTCGGACAGGCTCTTCCTCACTTATAGACCTTATCTTTAAACTCCTAAACCACATCTCCAAAGTCGATGTGTGTTTCCGATGTACTTAGTGACCACTCCCCATCGGTGCTGGTGGTCAAATAAAAATATGCCAATCAAACCTAAAACTTCCATACAAAGGCACCTCAAAAGGTGCCTCCTCCTCCTCAGGGTGTACCTCACCACCTGTGACTGGGGCCAGTGCATACTGCACAATCTCTAGATGCTGCGCTCACTGCATTTATTGCTATCTTCAATGCAGCCTGTGACATATTTGCCCCTTCACAAAGAAGGTAATAAAACCTGGGACACCCTTGGATGACCCAGTCCCTCCTACAACAGATGCAGCACAGGATAACCTCTGGCACAGGGTCAGATCCTCTCAGCTGCCCCAAGACAGACAGCTCTACAGAGAAGCAAGAAATAAATGCACAAGGGCTATTCGACAAGCCAAGGCCACTTACTATCAACAAGCCTTCACCACCACATGGAGCTCCGGAAATCTTTCTGGAACAATGTTAAAGAACTATGTGGGAAAGTCACAAACACAGACCCAACCCAGCTTTTAGTCCAGGGTACCCTCTCACATGACCCCACCACCATAGCTTATACCCTAAACACCACCTTCTCTGACCTCAGTCAAGTCCTCCCAAAAACTTCTTTGATCCCATTTCCACACACCTACTACTTGCCCTGTTCCCCTACACCCTCCTTTCAGGCTGCGTGTTATTTCGTGCAATCAGGCTAAAAGCTACCTCTCAAAGCACTGCACTTCAGCGTTACAGCAGTGACTCCCTCGACCTTAAAATCCTTGGCTCACCCTTAATGAGACTCTCCCACATCTCACCAAACTCCTCAACCACTCACTGTGTCATGGCCAATTCCTACACTATAGAAGAGGGTATTATCACACCTATCCTGAAAAGGGTGATCCAACTACCCCTGCTAACTAAGGCCCATTACGATCCTTCCTCCCTTTCAAAAGCTCTTGAAAAATTGTGTCTGACCAACTCACAGAATACCTTGACAAGTATGGTCTCCTCTGCCATGAGCAACATGGTTTCAGAAAAGGCACAGTACTACCACAGCACTCCTAGAATTTACATCTTACATTCATGAAGCCCTTGAACAGGGGTCAGCAGTTGGTACAATCTATATTGATTTGACCAAAGCATTTGACACCGCTAATCATGAGCTTCTTCTTCATACCCTGGCAGCCCTCCATATTGCCTGAAGCTATCTCCTGGTTCAAGAACTATCTGACTGACAGAACGAGGAAGTAAAAATTAGTAACACACTCTCCTCCAAACTACCAGTTCTGGCTGGTGTCCCCAAGGGTCAATACTTGGCCGCTCTTGGTCACTCTTTTCTGAACTCACTCCCTCAGCATGTAGTGGAAAGCTATTACTATATGCGGACGATGCCGTGCTATACTGGAAACACACCAACCTCTACATCTCCAAAACACCCTTCAAGGCTGTTTTAGGGAGCTTGAATACTGGTTCACTGACCACCGTCTAATACTTAACTATGACAAGACAAAATCCATGATGTTTGCCCATCGTCAAAACCCCTCTATAACTCCTGCTCTCAATCTCAAACCTACAGGGTAACCACATTGAACAGGTCACCCACTTTAAATATCTAGGTATCACCCTGGACACATCCTTACCTACCACCAGCACATTAAACTTCTCTCCTCCTCAGTTAATACCGACTTGGCATTCTTTACAGGCACAAACACTGCCTTCCTCCTCAGGCTCGTTTAGCTGTTACTAGCTCGGTCCTCTCATTGGTTGATTATGGAATAACTTATGTACGGCGCTGCTGACAAATCAGCCCTACACAGCATCAATATAGGCACTAAACAAAGCCTGCCGTATGGTCACCAGCAGCAATAGACAAACACATACCTGTCAGCTCTATTATCAAGCGGACTGGCTAACCTTTGAAGGAGGCTTAATACCATACCTGCTTCCAAGCCAAGAAGATCCTTATGAAACTTGCACCTATCTGTCTGCATCGCCTCATCAACCAGCCCCAATAGGGGCACCCTTAAACGATTGGCAGGGACCTCACGCAGTTCCCACTGCAGAACCTCTCTGGGGCAAGATCTTTCCATATCAGTGCTCCACTTTGGCTAAACAATCTACCATCTTCCATCTTGCTTGCCCCCAGTCTAAGACTATTCAAAACAGAGTGCAAGAAGTATCTGCTCAACATGGAGACCTGTAGCTGTTTTCCATCTTTTCGCATAGGTTTTCAGGCACCTGGGCCACCACATCGTTAGGAACACTCTCAACTCACAGATATTATCTCAGTCTTGGCAATACCCTATACTGTGATTGTTAAACTCTTGTAATGTCCTGGCAATTTTCTGTACAAGCCTTGTCTCTATGTAAAATTCAATATTACAACTGACGTGTAGCCTTTGACTTAAGCTATGATTTTAAACGTTTGTCGAAATGTAATATCTCTGTTTTGAGAACATTGTCCATACTGTCTTGTTGTAATTGTACTGTCATGACTGACGTGGAGCCTTTGCAAAGGAGTCCTTGACTCAAAGGTTGTAATTCCGAAATTTTCAATAAATAAAATAAATAAATAAGAAACTGCTCAGCATTTTGTGATTTGCCAGGACTGTCCCAAGATGTTTGGAGACTTTTAAAGTTGTTTAAATACTGTGCCCAGCAGAGGTTACCCTGGAACTATCCCTCCCATAGGAGAAGAAGAATCTGCTTGGACTGACCCACTGAGACTGTTGTGTTCAAAAGTGTTTTTGACAAAAAAATAAAAGATAGAGTTAAATCATTCCATGCAGTTGCTCCCTTGTTGAATGACTACTACTAATAATAATTCAAAGTGCAGCTCCTACCTCTTTATGAATGATGAGTGAGTGGGCATATTGGGAGAATGGTGGGAGTATGGTGTGTGAGTGATATCTGTCTTTATCTAGGCAAGACTCGATTTGCATGCTTAAAACATTTTAAGGGTTTTGAAATGTTAGTGTTCTTTGAAAGCCTGGCTATAGCATGTGTACTGCTTAAAGTTTAATAGGTGTTTGTTCTTTCTAAATAATTCTAACCGAACTCGCTCCATGGGGCAGAAAGGAACTGGCTGCTTGGTGCGCCCAAAGGGGCCCTGGGTCAGGTGGGGAGTGGACATACCCAACCTGGTTAGGAAGCCCTTGGGGGAGCATCCGTCTGCCTCATTTCCAGGAGGAAATGGTTTTAAGGGACGAGGAAGAGTGTAAGCCCCCTCCTCATGGGGTGGGCTTACTACTTCTGCCTTTTCCTCCCCCCCCCCATTTTGTTTTCCATTAGTCAGCTTAGGGGGTGATTCCCATGTCTGCCCTGTAGGTGGTGGAGTTCATCTATATCTAAGCACAGGGTTCTGGGAGTTGGTGAGAGAGCTGGAGAATAAGCTGTCCCATGCAGGGTCAAAGTGGCTGGGGGGAAGCTCCCCGGCCCAGTAGTATGTCGGCTGGCAGTGTTGGTGCAATGTGCAGAGGTTTCCTAGGGAAGGTGGCAGGAGTTGGCGGCCATTTGGGGACAGGGATTCTGTTGCTAAGTTGTGCAGGAGGAGTGAAGGAGTTGGAAAGCCAGGAGAACCATCTGGAAGCTGGGGGCCCGGTTACCCAAGGTACGGAGTGGAATCAAGGCAGTGGGGCTGTCGTGGTGGTGGCAAGACCACGGCAGGGCTCTCACAAAGGTGGCAGGTTCAGGGAGCCATTCCTGGGTGGCACACTGCTGGAGGTAAGAGGAGGGGTGTGACCGCATCCTGGGATTCACCTTAGGGCCTACCATACCTGTGTCTGAGACAGGACCAGTTTAGACCCATTAAAGGATGTAGCCTCCTGGAAAACAGAAGCTGGAAGGAGGGGATGTCATCATGCTCTTTGAAGGCTTACCTTGGCTCGGAATGGTAGGCGGGATGGCACCAGTTTTGGCTCTTGGTGGGACTGTAAGTTTGGGAGCAGCTGCAGGAGGTATTTAGGCTGCATCATGCCCCAGTGTGTTATAAGGTTGGGTGGCAGGGAGAAGTAAGGCACTCCTCTGTTAAGAAAAAGGAATAAGGACAATCAGTATGGCAGAGAGAGTTTGAGCTAGGTTTTAGCTCATTCTGGGAAAGTATGGAGCCAGTTTGGCCTAAGCTCTAAGCTGGAAAATCTAAAAGCTGTGGCCAGTACAAGTGCCCTTTCCTTGGCAATTCTCAAGAACTCTCAGCCCAAATGGAGCTCTCCTTTAATTTATTTAAATTGTTCTGATCACCCTGAACAAGAAATTAAAATTTTCTGTTTCTTGCTTTCACCTAGTGGTGGTGAGTTTTTAATGAATTAATTTGCACATTTGTTCCTAAGAAGGGCCCCACCCAAATACTTTGAATCCAGCAGAAGCCGTGGTGCCTGAACTGTTTCCAACTGGGTAAGAGGAATCCTGTTCTATAGAAATGTGTCAACAGCAAGGTAAGGTCTGTCTTGTTTCCAGTTTTAAGGAGTGCGCTGGAGGAAGTCATGGGTCTGTGCCCCTACCCTCGCTGTTCCATCAGGACCCCCTAGACATAAGTAGAGGACAATGGAAGGGGGGGGGCCTACATTTATATTGCCTTATACTAACTTTACTAGGAACTTACTTAACATCCTACTCCTATAGCCTAAATTATTACTAACTATACCTATAGATAATTATGCAAACCATTTTTCCCCAAACAGTTACATGAACACTTTTTTTTTCTTTCAGAAACAGTCACATTAGCAATACAGTTCTCCTTTCAACAGGGAAAAAGAAAAGATCTCACCAATGCCCACTAAAAAGTGGGTGTCAAACAACAGTTCACAGCTGTGCCAGGGAGGCACTGGGAGTCTGGGGTTACTTCTTTTTCTTCTGGCCACCCTTGGCTGGTTCGGAAGCATAATAAAAACAGGGATCAGGTTTTTTGCACTCAGCACCAAAATAGTCCTTGGTGATGACATAATACTTTCCCCAGGCTCCAGGGCAAATGCCTTGAAGATGATGACTCCAGTCCACGCTGAAGACGAACACATCCACTTCACTGTGGTGATCACTTTCTGCTTCTCGTACGCATGATCCTCCAGACACACTCTGTTTTGCAGATAGATTTTATCAATCACCCCATAGAAGACCCAGTCAGAACGGCGGGTCTCAATTATGTCCTACAACTTTTCACTGGCATAAGAGTAATTCTCTCTGGGGTACTCTTTCTTCAGTTGATGCTGCACCCACCTCTCCACCTATGATCATTCGGGTATCGATCAAATACTAGTCCGCAAGGCCTATCCTTTGGCATCCAGCTCCCTCCTCAGTACCTTAGATAATTTGGATCTGTAGAGTGCAAAGCATACATATCTGCCAGGTGGCACTGGCATTTGTCAGGAAGGAAAGGGGTGCTTTTGCCTATCTCCAACAAGGGCATGGTGTATGGCTGGAGAATGTCCTGCTCCACCACAAGGTCTTCATAGTACCTGGACTTGGTATCCTGCCTGGTGAGCTCCCTGCCCAGGGACACGTCCACCATGGAGCCCGACTCTGAACTGGACCCTTGTTCTTCTAAAATTTCTTCTATCTCCACATCAGGACACAGGGCAGCCACAGGTACATCAATCAACTTTCGGAGTTCCACTACTTTATCCCCAGCCATTTGACCAGCTGCCTGTACTGCGGATGGATCCCCAGGTCATCCAGCCTCGGGGGAAACAGGTTGAGATTTCCACCCACGGCCCCTTCCTCTGCCGTAGGGAGGTTCAAGGTCAGCTGGCAGTGGGGAAGGGCTGGGCAGATGACTGTGCCCTTGCAAACCGGCTCCACTTCCTTCGTGCTCCCCTTCACATCTTCCTAGCTCTCTAGAGGCTCCATGGTGAAGATTTCACTCAGTGTCACAGTAGGAGGCAAATCCCAGCCCCAGGGGGGCACATAGAGTGGCAAACTAGCTGTTGACCACGGGGCAGCACCACGGGAGCACTGGAGGCAAAAAATGCTAGTGCACCACACCACTTCCTTCATGGCCACAAAAAATACATTTCTCTTTGCCTGAACTCCTCTCCAACATGTCACACAGCCATTCCATCAATTTTTCAGGTACCATGATCATGCAAGAGGGTTGGCTGGGTGTCAAGGCCATTTTATATTGAGGGACCTCCTCCTCACACTCAGTCTATAATCCACTTGCAGCAGGCTCTCAAACTCGCTCTTCCCTACCTTCAGGTCTCGGGGGAGAAAAACAATTTGTCTGTCTCTTGCTGCTAAAGTTTTCTCTCTCTCTCTAGCCTCTTTTCCTCTTTGCTGGGTCAGAATGGTGCTTCTCCTCCAAAGTATCTCACATTTGATCTTTTTGTCGTGCCCAGAAACCCCCAATGTCCTGCGTGATCAATTATGTATGCAAGCACATTTTATGCCATGCGACAGCTGGTGCCATTTTGCCTAGGCACGAGGGGCACAGTTCATATGGCAGCATGGAAACTTCTACAACACTTCACCAGGCTTCAAATTCTCCCCAAATGGCTGCACCCACACAATCAGTACAGTGTAAGTCTAAAGCACCCCACTTGAATCCCAGACAAGCCTCCATGTTGTAAGCCCCCCCTTCCCTGTCTAGGGGAATTGTGATGTTAAGTTCACGGGGAAGGGGGAACATTACAGCCAGAAACATAGTCCAGTAGTATAACAGATGAAATGTTTGGTACCTGGACTCCATGGTGTTTTGGTGATGGACTAACTGCATTGGGGTGCTTTTCTTGACAGAGGGGGTGCAGCCAACAGTCTCTGGGTGGTTGTGCAAAACTTATTAGCAGAAAATTAATCAGACAGACATTCATTCACCTTAGGATTTAGAATCGACAAAATAGGGCACTGCCCAGGCTAACCATGATTTAAAACCTTCAGGATTTATTTTGTAACAGTTTTAGGATTAAAATTGATCAAACATTCATTCCACAAACATCATCATCTCCATGGAGCATTGGGGGGATCATCTGATTATAGTCTATTGGAAATTCTGTGGCCAAAGCCACAGTTCATTACTTTTATGATGGGGGACACACAGTCCATGATTCTTCTCCTCGGAGCAAGCAACCTCCAAAATTTGATGGGTGATGGCAGCAACTTTGCATTTGTTTTCACAAAACTCTTCAAACCACACACTCCATTCTCCTCAATGCAGCCAGGACCATACCTCAGGTGCATGGGCAGCCTTTTTCTCTGACCAGTCTTGTTTCCTCAGAACACTTGGGCAAAGCACACCTCGACTTGCTGCACACCTGATGCCAGCACCCATGATGCAGTCTAAACAAGGGAAACTCTTCCTTTGCGGTCCCACACATGTTTCTGCAAAATCACGGTGGTTGTACTGGGCTCTTACTTCACAAGGTGAACACTCTGGTGGACATGGAACATTAGGCTATGGAGCGAAGAGCTGCCACCTTGAACCTCCCACAGTCTGGCCTCTAATAATCCGTGCTGTGGCCTCCCATGGCAGCCACCAGCACCCTCCGACCCTGCAGGCTCCCTTGCCTGCCCATCCCAGTGTCAAGGGTCATGGCCACAGGCCTCCTGCCAGGCCTTGGCTCCTCCTCCATCAGCAAAGGAAACCCAACAGACTCAGGCAGAGCATGGACTGCACCCTAATTTCAATAGCCCACACATCATCCTCCTTTGACAAGGGAAAAGCTTTCCCTTGGGAGGCTGGGGGACCATCACCCCACCCCAACCCCGGGCTGACTGCCCTACTCCCTGGCCCTTGAGGTGTCAGCATGGGTCAGTTGGTAGCACATCTGCCTCTGGACCAGAAGGTCGTGGGTTCTTGCCCCACACCAGGATTGGACTTGTACCTAAAATGCTGGCATCTGAGTGCAGTACTGGGGGGTGCTGTACTGCTGGGGTGTGCCATCCTTCAGATGATACATTAAACCAAGGTCCCTTCTACCCATCCTGGTGCTGTCCTGGTGGGCATCCAGGTGGAAGTAAAAGAACCCAGGAAATTCTTCGCAAAGAGTAGGGAACATTCCCGGTGCCCTGGCCAACATTCTCCTTCCCATAAACCAGTTCATGCAATTGTCCAGGCTGTGTGTGGGTGTTGATGTGGGATATGGCTGCCACTACACATTCCATCACTTCACTATCAGTCTAGCATTGCTTGTTAAGTGCTTTGGGATACACTATGTATGGAAACGCTATATAAATGCTGATTCTTCTTCTTCTTCGAACTCAAATCACCACCACACACTAACACCTCCTGATTTCCAGCCGCACTGATGCTTTTATTCCCCAGTGCCAGTTCCTCACCTACAACTATGGGTCCTGGCACCCGTACATACCCTGATGCCTGATGGATAATGTAGAAAGCCCCACAGGGAGCTTACATTAAGATGAAGCAACACAGCCTGGTGGTGCTGAAGGTTGAGGCGCTGGACACCACAACTTGCTCAACGTCGGCCACACTGGTTTGGGAACGAGCCTGGGCCATAGGGGGTCAGCAGGGGAGACAGAGGATTGAGCACCTGGAGGACAGCTCTCCTCTCTCTGGGGTGCAAAATATGCAGTACTGGCCTTAAAGTTCACATTATCCAACATATGGTGAGAATGTATATGTAAATACAGATATCATTACTTCTGCACCCCGGCAGTACTAGTAAAATACGTGTCAGAGATTTTTGGTAGCTGTTGGAGAGGCTGTGAATATTTCCCAGCAGACCAAGTGCATATTTTTTGGACCTGCCTAGTTGTCGCCCAGTACTGGGAAGCCATAGCAGGTCAGTTAAAGGAATTATCCAGTGGTCAGGTGATATTGACTCCAGAGTTAATGCTGATGTTGGTCCCCTCAACTGCTTTCTGTCTCCCACATAAATCTTTGATGTAGATTCATATATCAGTGGCTCAAAAGGCAATAATGTTCCTCTGGATGAAAACTGAAGCTCCAACAGCTACCACATGGCAAAAGATAGTTCTGGAAATATCCAGGATGGAAAATCTAGCTGCAATTTTGCATGACAGAGTCGACCAAGTCAATTCTAGGTGGCAGTGCTAGGTGTTATATTTATTATTCAGGCATTGATATACGTTGGGAAATAAGGTAATATCTTGCCTCAGCAATCTAATGCACTGTGAAGGATCTCCGGTTGACCTGATTGAGTAAACAATTTGTATGTGTTATTGTAGGTTGGCTGCACCTGGGTTCATAGAAATCTTGTAGCTTATCTGTTTATTGTTCCTTATGCAAGGCTGGAAACGAACATATGAGTGTGCTAGTTATTATCAACAATCTCCCACAAATTGTATCTTGCTGTCAGATGTCATCATTACTAAAATTGTGAGAAATATTGCTTTTACTGCATGTCAAAGTTACATGTATTTCACCGTATCAATAAAAATTCAAATATAAAAAAATCCATCTGGAATTCCTTTTTTCCTTTGCATTTTTTAGCATTTTTTTTAAAGTCCACACATAATAGATTTCTAGTTGGCATGTTTTACTGCATATGTAACCAAAAGTAATCCAAAAATAATACAAGGAATAACCTAAAAGAAACGTTCTTGATTAAATTTAGGGAGGCAGTATAGCGCAGTGGTTTGAGACTCTGAACTGCAAATCTAAAGACCTGGGTTTGAGTCTCACAGCCCCACTTGCATACTGTGTGACCATAAGCAAGTCACTTAACTTCCCTGTGCTCCCAAGTCGCACCTGTAAACATGCTTTCAGCTTAGTGTGTCTTTCCTGGTTAAACAATTGGGGGAATCCAATTTCAAGGCAAAATAAATCATTAGCAAAAAGCAAATATAAGTCATTTGCAATCCACAGATTTTGATAAAGACCTGCCAGCTTGCTCATGCTACCCCCTTCCCCACGTACTGTGATTGGCCTTCATCCACCATACAGAATTCACACCCAGACATCCCTGATAGCCAGCAATGTCCTGAAATGTACTCTTTCCAGTGAGGCTCAGGCTAGAGGTTGAGAATCACCTAAGGAGGAATTTATGTCATTCAAACATGGCAGTGGGGTGTTGTCAGTGGATTAGGGTGGGGTGGCATTCAAGATATCCATCATTGAGACAAGACCAGTAGCAGGGCTTTATAAGTTATCCCTCCACCCCATTACATGGCACTTCTGCTGCCACTATTCTACTGGTCTGTGTTGGAGGAACACACTTTGCATTGGCAGCAGGTATCTTTCCATCCAAAGGAGGGACTGTGGAGTGAAGAGTATTAACCCTCCCTTCCGAGGGCTTGTGCACACTGCCTCCACAGCATGCCGAGAGCATTGCCAGCTCAGAGCGTGTGACACACAGCAAAGACTCAATCCTGAGTCTCTCATTGTGTTAGTGCAGCACACTCTCAGCGTCACCCTGCCTTCCTGCCCCATGACCTGCACATTTAAAAACTTTTGTTTTAATCCACGTAATTACTAAAGCAATTGTTCTAGAAAAGGTGAAAAAATAGAAAAATCACAATATGACATTTCACCATTCACCTAGTTGTTACATGAAGGAGTAATTTACAAGCATGGAAAATACTGAAAGCATGCAGGGCTCACTGAAGGATTCAGATGAAGATTTCCAAAAATAATTTGCAGATGCCTCTTCTTTTGGCATACAGATGTGGCCTTGATAACTTGAAATATTTATGAACACAATCCCCTGTGTCTTTCAATACTGACTAACAATTGTGTCTGGCTTTGCTTCTGTGAGAAGCCAAATCTGACTGTGCTGTCCTGCTGCTTTAAGAGATTACTAAGTTTTAGGACTCCTCCCCTGCTGCAGTACTTTATGAATATTAATTAGCTGATTTGAATAATACTTAGATGCATTCTAGAGGTGAACAGGAAGTGCATTTTAGTTTCTGAGAGCAGCTACAGTAGAGGCATAGAGCTGCAGAAGTAACTTGTTTTCTGTGAACATCAATCGAACTTCTGGTGCCAAACTCAGAAGAAAAGCAGCTGTTCGCATTTCTGAACAGTGCAGGAGTTCTGAATTGTTAGGAGGTGGTTCTGGAGATTGAAACAGAGCATCATGAAGCTGGAGGTAAGGAAGGCTGATCTGATGTGAGAAGAAAAAAGCAGAAGCTGGTATTAGATTGATTGTTTCTTTAAGGGTCATTCTCCACTAATGTTAGACCATTTGGTGTCCACGTATTAGTTAATCTACATTCCTACCAAATGCACATATGCTATATATTATAGAGTATCACATTCATTTCTAGGTGTATAAACATGTTTGATAGTTTTAGAAAATTGGGTTGGATTTTTCTGCTGATTTTTAATAATAATGGCTAAAATGTGATGCATTTTGTGTGTGCGTGAAGTATGATATTCAGACTCAGCCCTTCATTGAAAACATTTCACACTTAAAGTATGTCACCAAACACATGAAATGATAACAGTTTTGAAAAACACACATATATGTGAATGTTAATACAGTTTAACACCATTCATATATGATTCTGTTTTGGATTTTTTTTTTTATGAAAAAGATTATATTGAAGGTTACAGGGCTTGTTGATTGTGTCACGTTCAGTTAAAAGATTGGAAGTGCCCTTTAATAATTCAGAGAAATTAGATTGTGCCATTATTTATTTAGGTTAATATCCACTGCATAAAATACTGATACAAATATTATGTTTGCTTTCACCTTATTTTCTGAATTCAGTTCTAGCTGAATCTGATTTAGGGTTTGTCCAAAAGTACTGTTCATTCCGTTGTCTGCTAAAAAAAATTTGAATGCCACAGTGCTGATTTAATTTCTGTACAAAAATAGTGCAGAGGTAAAACAATGGGGGATCTATAACTTGCTTGCAGGAAATGGAATTGAGAGGGTGAGAGAAGCTAAAAACAAGGTGTGTCCAACTTTGCTGAGAAATGTATTTATTTATTTTACAACTTTGATGACTGGGTATGTGCACTGGTAACAGTTGCCTTTTCAGGCATTGCCCCATTGCAATGGCACAGGCAGACTAGATAACAAAAGATTCACAGTGTTTGAATACAGAGAGTGTAGATTGCAAAAAAGTATTACATGCAAACACAAAGTTCAAATGCAATGCGATAAGGGACACAGGCAGTGCAGGTTACAATAATTTGATACAGACAGTGCAATGGCATATGCTTAGAGGGTGCAAGGGCGAAATTAGCCATAGCAATCACAGACATTGAGTGTAAAGTAGTAGAGGTGGGCAAGCCAGGAATATTTCACCTAGAGCCAAACCAGAGCTGAGCCAAGGATGTGGCTTGACTTTAAGAGCCAAAACACGAGCCAAGCGTTGGTTACTGCAGGCTGTTCTCCACAAAGGAGTTGATTGTATCAGATAGTACACTAACTGGTCAAGCTGACAAACATACTTACTTTGACCATTACTGCCTCTGCTTGACCTTGGCTCTTAATTGCTTACAGAGGTCGAGCTGAGGCAGGCACTAATCTTGAGCCAGGCTCAAACCTGGCCTGGCTTACCCATCTCTAAGTTATAGTCTTTCTGTTTCTTAGTAAAGGCAGAGACTGTTGAAGTTATTTTGATGGGGGGGGGGGTTATTGAGTTCCAAAGTGAGGCGGCTCGATAACCGAATGAGCATTGACCCAAGTTTGTGTGAAGCAGCAGCACTATGATGTTATTCTTTAAGTTTGAAAGGGTGGAGGAAATATCAACAAACATGACCTGTTCTGCTACTTAAGTAGGGGCATTTGTAAGCATGTTTTTTTATAAACTGGGCAAATGTTAGACTGACTTTGAGCTCTGGTAGTAGCTAGTTAAAGGAGTGCAGTGAATGGCAATTTTGCATTTAGTTAGTGCTACAAGATGCAAATTTTGTAATTTTGCAATGAAGTCTATGCATTTTCTGCAGTACTGTTTTGTTGGCAGCATCACTGATCAGGCAGCCGTAGTCCAGTGTGGGGAGCAGACTTGCCTGGGCTATTCTGAATCTGGTTTCATGCATTAAATACTTATGGATTCTGTAGAGTGAGCCCAGCTTTTGGTGAAGCTGGTTGGAGGTGTTTTGAATGTGGGCATCAAAGGACAGTGTAGAGTCTAAGTATACTTGCAGATATTTGAAACAGCTGACTTTTTCCAGGCAGGTGCCATTTTCTGCCTTGATGCAAAATGTTGGGGCCAATTTTTTCAGGTTGTGGCTAGTGCCAAAAAGCATTGACTAGGTTTTTGGGCGGTTTAGGACCATTTTTTTCTTGCATGAACATTCCTGTAGTTTTTTTTGAAACTGTTACCCAGTGCATAATTGATTATGTTAATGTCATTGCTGTGGGTGTATAAAACTATCGTCAGCATAAAAAATAGTGCACAGGTTTGCAGACCGTTAGCAGATTGTTGATGGAAATGGAGAACAAAACTGACCCCAGTAAGGAGTCTTGAGGAACCACACTTTAGATTAAGTTGACACCAGAAGCCACATTGTCGACCTTCACCTTCTGCTTCCCGTGGCTCAGGAGATCTTTGAACCAGGCAAGAGCAGGAGATCTGAAACTAAGCTCATGTAGTCTATGATTAAGTACATCATGGTCGACCAGGTCAAAGGCCTTGGTCAAGTCCACAAACACAGCACCTGTTACCAAGCCCTTATCCATTTCATGTTAGATAGCATCTGTGAACTCTACCAGGGCTGTATCAATGCTGTGACCTTTTCTAAACCCATGTTGTTCACCACAAATTAGGTTATGCTTCTGAAAGTACTCGGTTAACTGGGTACATATGATTTTCTCCTGCAGCTTAGCTAACGCTGATAGGATTGAGATGGGACAGTAGTTTTTGAGTAATGTCTTTTTACCCTTCTTGTGTAGTTGGACAACATTTGATGTTTTCCAGAGGTCAGGCACGGTATTATTTGTGAAAGATAATTTGAAAATGTTGGCTATAGGAGGTGATATCATAGGGGCAGTGAGTCTAAGTAACTTAGGAATCAGACCCTCTAAGCCAGAAGATTTGTCAATTTTTAAGGAGGTGAGTAGTTTGAATACTTTGTTACACATAGCCCTGTTTGATGTAGAAATGGGGTCAATTTGGATTCGCAGCATCACTTTTGGGATCAAAGTCAGTGTGACCAGTAGGTCTATATTTAGTCAAATCGCTGAAGAAATCATTAAAGAGGTTTGCTACTTTAGAGGACTCGTTGTAGCTAACACCATTTAAGTCAATTGTGGCAGGTGAGGGCTATGATTTCATGTTCAGCAGGAAATTTCCAGTCTGCCAGATTTTTTTTTGGGGGGGGGGGTCACACAGATTCAATGATTGCTTGGTTTTTAGGTGCTGGCAGTATAAAGTAGATACGGCAGTGTGTTTCTCCTTGTGAATAGCATTTTTGTCGTGAACATATTTTCTGCAAAATGTAACATAGCACATTACCTTTCTCTATGCTATTTTACTCCTGCAGTTTTCAATTGTTATTTGTAGACCTAACACTGTCCAATGTATGAATTCTTATTTTATTTTTTATTAACTTAGATAGCTATAAACACCATGGGGCCTATGCATGAACGTGTGGAGTGGCTACACACTGCATATCTGTGATGCATAGCCACTCTGCACCCATTGTGCCCCTCGCGTGGGATGCATGAACCAGGCATGCAGCCCCTACACACCTGATCCCCTGGTCGCATGGACAGCAACTCACCAGGGGTGGGCAAGGAGAGCATGCCAGCACTACATGCCATGCACCATGGGTAGTAGTGCTGTGCACTGGGGGGGCGTAGGTGGGCACCCATTACACTCTAGCCCCATGCATATGGCCACCCCAGCACCATTATACTATGTGACCCCACTCTGACACACTGCAGCCCCATCCCCAACAGCATGTAGGCACACCCTCCACACAATGCCACCCTATCCCTGATCCATCATGACACCCCCCCATCACTTGTCTACCCTGACCCCATTGTGCATTGGGTATACCCCCCCACCCATGTAAGAATTGGCCCCATAGTATGTGAGGCAACCTCCCAACATATTGCCTCCCAGTCCCTGACAGCTGGCAAGCACCCACCCCACACATTGTTACCCTGTCCCTATTCTGGGATAGCACACACCTGCCCCATCACAGATCATTCCGGACCCAGTACTACATGACAACGCCCCTCTACCCCGCACACCAGCCCCGGCCAACACAGAACTCCCCAATCCCAGTGCCCATGCAGTGCGTGGACCCCCCACCAACTCATGGCATGACAACCCCCCTGACCCCATACCTGTTTGTCAGTGCCACAGCTCGGGACAGCCAGTGGCATAGCCCTCCTCACACCTCCATGGCCACCAGACATCCAAAAGCTGCCTGGAGTGCATTGCCTATAAATAGTGACATTGTACACTGTACAGATTCCTAATTTGCATTTTATTATTAAAATTAATTAAAAACTGTAATGCAGTTTATTATGTAGATGGTGGTATTTATTATAATGCAGTATAAAATAACACTCATAATTACAGATATTAAAAAACTTTGCAACACATGAATATACAGTATGTGGCATTCTGTAACTCATGTGACACTATCCACAACATGAACTCCTGCTTTGCATTTTACCAACTGAGGTAATTCTTAATTGTAATGCAGTTAATTATGTTAATGATGTTATGTATTACTACACACTATAATTAAACCAACAGAATTACAGTCATTAAAAAACTTTTAAAAACACGAATGCATGTGACAATCATTAATTCATTTGACATTGAGAGTGTCCATTGTATAAACTCCTATTTTGCATTTTATTATTAACACAGATCATAATGTAGCTTATGCCAATGATTTTTACTTGTTAAATTGCAATGTCATTCAAAAGTCTTAATTACAGTACAAGCATTACATATCTTCAGTGAGATGAATGCATGCATTAATGCATGTAACACTAATATGTTGGAAAAGGGCTAATGCGTAAAAGGTACTTTTACGAAGGATACCTCACATCACAGGACAAACTGAAAAACAATATTTAGATTGATGTCATCGTTAAGAATTTTTTTTGTTTTACTTAATTTATGTACTAAAACCTGCATGCAGCTCATTTAGATTAAAATAACACACATTTAATGCTAAAGAAGCAGTTTGTACATTACATTTTTTTAAATATAATAAATACTGTCTCAAATGTGCGAAAGTTATCACTGAAGTTTTCAAGGTGTAATATACTGTATAGCAATTAATTAAAATAGAACAGAAAGCATTAGTGGTGACATTTTTCTAGAAATCATGTGTTTCTAAATTTTCCATTGTGGTAAGAGTTATTTTTTTAGAAACATACCTTCTTACACAGTAAAATCAGTAATTTTTTTAACAATTTCTTCACCATGTCAATGTTACACTGCATTCATGAATTATCACATACGTTCATCTTTTTAATGCTATATTATTTAAATAAATAACATTATTATAATAAGTTTCAAGACAGTTCATTTCTTGAAGTTTCTAGGGCCCGGATATTCAAAGGGGTTGCGCATGGTGCAACAGAGTTGTGCTGGCGCAACCCCACATTGTGCCCCGGCGGGATATTGGAAAGGCTGCCCAGTGCAGTGCAAATCCTGATGCGCTGGGGTGCAATGTAATTGTATGCGGTGCAGATGCAGGGGGCGTGCCCATGCATATGCAGCACATCCCAATATTCAGCCCGGAATGTGCGGCACATATTCTGGCGCAACCCTGCATTGTGCCGCATGGGGGGGGGGCTCAAAGTTGAACCAGTGAAAAGTGGGGACAACTCCTGGCCACCCACAGGTGGGCTGCTGTATTGCATGGTGCAACACAGCAGCCACCAGCCGTGGGTGGCCACCTGCCCACCCAGAACACCATCAAGAAGCCACCCGCATAACCCTAGCAGTCTAGTGGGACCCCCCTCCCTCCCGTTACCCTGATCATGGTAGATGTATGATAATATGGTCCCTCGTATTGTGGCACCCCCGCCCCATAGCTGCGATTGCAGTAAATGTTAAGTGAAACATTCCCTGGTAGTCTAGTGGACCCCCCCCACCCGATTCCTTGAGTAATGTATATAACGTCATTCCCTGGTAGTTTAGTGGACTCCCCTCCCACCCGATTCGCCGATCACCAGTGTATTGCCAAAACATAATTCCCTGGTGATCCAGTGGCACCCCCACTCCCTCCCACCCACACAGGACCTCTTGCCCACCCTGCTGCCCCCCGGCATCAGCAGGCAGCTGCAACCTGCCCGCACACCACCCAGCCACCCACTGAATGACAGGTACAGTATGGGCTGTACGCCCACTGGTCCACAGCTTTTCATATGCAGTGTATCCCAAAGCACTTTACAAGCAATGCTAGACTGGTAGTGAAGTGACTGAATGTGAAGTGGCAGCCATATCACACATCAACACCCACACACAGCCTGGATGATTGCATGAACCGGTTTATGGGAAGGGGAGTTTTGGCCAGGATACCAGGAATGTCCCCTACTGTTTACAAAGAGTGCCCTGGGTTCTTTTACTTCCACCTGGATACCCACCAGGATGGGTAGAAGGGACCTTGGTTTAACATCTCATCCGAAGGACGGCACACCCCAGCAATACAGCACTCCTCTAATACTGCACTCGGATGCCAGCGTTTTAGGTGCAAGTTCAATCCTGGTGTGGGACGAGAACCCACAACCTTCTGGTACAGAGGTGGATGCGCTACCAACTGAGCCATGCTGGCACCTTTAAGGATGGGGATAGGACCAATATTTACTATGCATTTACTTTGAGTATGAATAGTGACATTCTTGTGATATTCACATTCGGTCCAGTAAAGCAGTTGTCTAGAAAGGGCAATTAATTTTTGCCACATGGGAATGTTTTATTTTAATTTTTTTTTATTTTCATTTAAACATTTGGTAACCAGGAAAGGCACACTGAGCTGAGGCTCATTTCCAGGTGAGACCTGAGGAAAGGGACAACAAAGAAAAAACATACAGAAAACTACAGTACAACAATAATACACGGTACAAAGAAATACATTGGAAAATACTTTGCAAATGGTACGCTATAGTGCAAAGAGTACAGCAGGTAGATATGAAGCAAGGTTCTTGAATCATATACAGACATTGGCATATGGAGGTATATACAGAGTTTTATACAGGATATGACTGGAAGGCATATAGGGGAACACATTGATTTGCTCTAAAACATTGGTCATATGGATGCTTTAGAAAAGAGTTTGGAAAATGTAGGACTGCTTGGCAGTAGGACTAGAAAGTGGGAGCTAAGTGTGGTGGAGAGTTCAGGGATGTGCTACTTGTTTAATGGGGCAGGAGCAGGTAGGAGGAGGCACTTCGAGGCAGGCAGTGTAGTTGGGATTTGATAGAATTGTAAGAGTGTGAGTTTCGTAGGTGAGGCAGTTGAGCATTCCATAGCGAGAGGATCCTATAGGTTAATGCGGATTTGCCAGCAGTAGAGAATGGTTTAGGGAGTGAGAAAGAGCAGGAATCTCTAGATCGTAGGACGTAGGGTTAGGAGAGCTCAGGTGTTAGCTTCTCAGAGAGGTAAGAAGGGGAGCAAGTTAATCCAGTATTTGGAAATAAGGGAGATGGAGTATATGACATATCAGTGGGAAAGCGGTGAGATATTAAGGGTAGACAAAAGAGAGTAGTGGTGGGTTCTGAGGGGAGAGTTGGAAGCAAAATGGCACAAAGAGGGAGTCGAACCTGGCAAGTCAGGAGGCGGGTGCGGTGCGGTGCAGTAAACTAGGTCCACATAATCAAAAATTGGAGTTATCGTTTTAGTTAGCATTTCCTGCCTCCCAGGGAGAGGGAGTGATTCCCTATTATGGTATAAAATACCTAACTTATGGTGAAGTTTCGAGGAGATGGAATCAATATGGCTCGAGAAATTTAGTTGCGGGTCCAACCATACACCTAAGTATTTATATGATATAACCACACTAAGAGGAGTACCGTCCAGGGAGGTGATTTGTGGGGGAAGGGGTGTTCTTGTGAGCCTCTAAGAGATACCAAAGGTCACAAAAACAGTTTTTGATGTGTTGATTTTGAGTTGGTTCATCTGGAACCAGAACTGCATAGAGAGGAAATCTTGTTGCAGGATGAATTGGACCTCAGTTAGAACTGGGCCGGATGTGAAGAGGATGGTATCATCCATGCACATGTGGACAAAGAACCTTGAGCAGACAGAAGGGAGGTTGTTTATGAATATGGAAAATAGGATGGGGCCATGGACAGAGCCTTGGGGGATGCCAGCGAGTATGGGGAAGGAGGGGGATGTGGAATTTGCAGTCCTCACAGACAGACACTATTGGGGTAAAATTACCCTTGATGCCTATTTGAAGGTAGGACGTTCCCCTAGAGGTCTGCAAGTTTTAAAATTACCTGGCTATAGATGGGAGAGAGAATCTTTCATGACTGATTGGAGAAATGCACAACAAGTTGGCACTAATGAATTTATGAAGGCAATTATAAGGGATTATGAGATACAACAAAAGAGCGTGTCTGCTGATATTGCCATAAAGGAGGAAAGTGTACTGATTTTTAAGAACCATGCTGACTATGATAGTTTTCAATGTAAATTACGAGATAATGTCCAGAGAGAAGACAACAAAATTAAATGAATTAAACTGCAAAAATTCGAACGGGATCGACAGGATTATTTGCTCGGACGTGTCTTTGATTGGAATGTGAAAAATACTGCTTCTAACTATACGACCAGGAGAGGTCGCAACAAGGTGCATTCTAATTCCAAAGATCTTCAGGGAAAATCTATACTTAAAAATAGAAGCAATTCTCCTACTTATGTAACAGACAATAGTGGATCTGAAGGTGATGATCTTTTTTTAGAGGCGGAACAGAATACTATGGAAGAGACAAACAGAATGGTACATTTTCAGGAACCTGTTCGACGTGGGAGGGGATCGAGGAACCAGCGAGGACAAGTGGATCGAGGACGTAGAAGACACACACATGAAGAGGTGGAAGGAAGCATAAGCGGCAGAATTCGAGGGAGACTGGACAATTTTTAGACACAGAGAATATTGTTGTTAACATCTCTAACTATATTTTGACGGCGAGTGAAAAGACAGTATTGCAGAAAGGACTGACGTTTGTCCCCATACAGGATTCAAACCCTTTTTGAAATTTATGTGGACCTCCATCGTTTTACTAGGAATCAGAATTTAAAGGTATTTTTTAATAATAAAAATAATACATGTGGTAGCGCTATCGCTGGGGATGATCAAACCTGTACGGAAGGGGAAATCTTTAAACAAAGGGAGGTAAGTCCCTTCCGTTCTCCCTCTAACTTTATGCCTCCTTATAATGAGACTGTAAAGATTTTTGAGCGTGCCTGTGAGAGATCCTTTGCAGATATGCTTAGTAAGAACTCAAAAGCGAACTATGTGAACATTACAAAAGCTGAGGCAGCTGCAATTAAGAGTTTAGAAAGCAATACTGCAATTATTATAAAGCCAGCAGATAAGTGGGGTTCTATTGTAATTATGTCTGTAGAATATTATAACAGTGAAATACAGAGACAGCTTATGGATACTGCATTTTATGATAAGTTAAAGAGTGATCCTACTACCCAGTTTAAAAGAGAAATTGATGTTTTTCTGAATGATGCTTTAATATCTGTTGTCATAACACAAGATGAATGGGGATTTTTAACTGTTGCACATCCAGTTAAAGCTTGTATTTATATACTTCCAAAGATTCATAAAGATCTTTTTAGTCCACCGGGCAGGTTAATAGTGTCAGGTAATGGATGCTTAACGGAGCCCCTTTCCCAATTTGTAGACTCATACATCCGTAATTATGTTTTTCAACTGCCTTCATTCATTAGGGACACTACACATATTTTGGAAGTTTTGAATGACATGCAGGCTGAGGTTGGTTGGTATCTGGTATCATTAGATATTAATTCTCTATATACTAATATTCCTCATGAGGGCAGTTTGAATGCTTTGGATTATTGGTTTGGAATGGACACTGAACTTTCCAATAGTAAAATACAATTTCTTTTGTCTTGTGTTGAACACATCCTCACGAAAAACTTTTTCCTTTTTCAAACAGACATATATTTACAACAAAAGGGGACTGCAATGGGTGCAACTTTTGCTCCTAATTATGCTAATGTTTATTTGGGACTTTGGGAGAAAACTATTTACGACACTGATTGCAATCCCTATTATGATAGGATTGATATCTGGCATTGTTTTATTGATGATATATTCATGGTGTGGAAGGGCACTTTGGCAGAACTATATGAATTTATAAGTTATTTGGAAAATAGCAATCCAAATCTTAGGTTTTCTATTCAGAGTGATTTACACACTATTTCATTTTTGGATTTGGAAATAACCATGAATATGGATGGAACCTTTAAAACTAGTCTCTTTAGAAAAGAGACTGATAGAAATTCTTTGCTGCATGCCTCAAGTTGCCATCCACGCCATATGATTGAGAATATACCTAAAGCCCAGATGTTGAGACTACACAGGAATTGTTCTGAGGACGTTGACTTTGTTGTGAATGGTTTGGATATGTATGCCAGATTTATTGAACGTGGCTACCATTCTGGGCTAGTAGAGAAGGCATATTTTGAAACTATGGATACCTCCAGGATGGATTTATTTACAAAAAATAAGAAATACACTGATGATCCATCTAGGGTGAACTTTGTGACCACCTATACAAGACATACAAATGAAATGCAGCAGATAGTTAATAAGAACTGGCATACTTTGGAAAATGAACCTGGTCTGTCGGAGGTTACAAAGTTAAAACCAAGGATGGTATTTCGTAGGGGTCACAGTCTAAAGGACAGATTAGTCCATAGTTTCTATGGCTCTATGGATACTAATATAGAAGTGAAGACTTGGATGCCCCCCTTCCCCCTGGGGAATTTTAGGTGTGGCAACTGCAAGTTCTGCCCACACATTTTGAGAACTAACACTTTCACTACATGCAACAGTAAAAGCTCTTTTAAAATGAGTTCTTTTTTTAATTGCAGTAGTGAACAAGTGATTGATTTGGCCACATGTGAGTGTGGAGCTTTTTATGTGGGGAAAACCATTCGACCTTTCAAGGTGCGAATAGGAGAACATCTTAGGTCCATAAGGGAGAGTGATAAAAAGAATGCTTTGGCTAGCCATTTATCTGCAAATGTTAATGGTCATCGTACTTTTAAATTTTGTGCTCTTGAAAAAGTGACAATAGGACCTAGAGGAGATGATTTGAATGCTAAATTGTTAGCTAGGGAGTCCTTCTGGATTTTTACTCTGGGAGCATTAAAACCACCTGGCTTAAATGATCATATTGAATTAATGCCATGTATAAAAAGAAAGTGAAATTTGATATATATTTCATATATGTTTGATAATGAAATTCTTTTTCTTTATGTCTCCATAGGTTGCTTTTGGAATAAAATAGGGTGTCAAGTTATTCTATTTCTGAAAAAACATGGGAAAGAATATAGTATTATTATTAAGATGCAAATACATTTTTTGTGATGCTACATGTTCCTTTATTCCTGCTGTGGTGAAATATGGACCTTGTACATATTGTATTATATCTTGTAACTATGTATTATGTATTTTATATTTAGTGAGTACTGTCACTTTAAATTATTTTGTATTTAATGGTCCACCTTTTGAGTAGCATGAGCCTCCTGATGACGCATATGGTGAGAAACCGGTAGAGGTTTAGTAGGGTTGGTGCTGGTGTTTGGCACTTTTTTAAAATTTACAATAAAGCTGCTTTTATGGTTCAGCGTCGTGTGGTGCGGATATTTGTTTTGTTCCTTTCACGTTGTATATCTCGCACACCCTCTCGTCCAAACGGAGCAGTTTTGTTGCTGCTACTCACAGACTGAGACCTGTTTTTGAGAAATGATTTAAACCACTGAACAGCGGGGGAGGGGGGCCCTGAGCCTCGAGTTTGTCTAGGAGCAGAGGGTGGGAGACTGAGTCAAAGGCCTTTGCCAGTTCAATGAAGACTGTGGCGGTGAAGTAACCTTGATTGGCAGCTATGTGGATGTGACCCATGACACAGAGAAGAGAGGATATAGTGGAATGGTGCTTTCTGAAGCCAGATTGGTAGGGGGAGAGGAAACTTGAGGCGGAAAGGAAATCAGTCAGCCTGGTTTGCACTAGTGTTACCTGTAGCTTGGATAGAGCTGGAAGGAGGGAAATAGGCCGGTACTTTCCTGGCACAGAGGGGTCACCGCTCTTGTGGAGAGTGAAGATGCAGACCAATTTCCAAGTGTTAGGAACTGTGCCAGATGAGAAAGATAAGCTAAGTAGGAAGGTGAGCAGAGGGGAAATGGCAGGGGCTGATATGCATAGGAGACTAGGGTGTATGCCGTTGGGGCTAGATTTTGAGGGGTTTAGGTATAGGAGTGCCTTCAATACTTCTTCAGCAGTAGTGGGGGCAAGCAGGAAAGTATTATGAGGAGGGTTACTGGGGGATTTTGTGCCTGGGGGAGAGGGTTGGTCAGGAGAGTACGCTGGAGAAGAATTTATTTAGGGTTTCAGCAATTTGGATGGGGTTAGATATTGTAAGGCCATTTTGTCTGAAACTGGGGGTATTAGTTTGTGAGGGGGGTCAATGAGGGAGTGGACTATCTTCCAGAAGGAGGAGGGGTGGGCGGGTGAAGATGGGACCTAAAGTAGTCAGCTTTGGGGCCTGATGGTCTTTGTGCAAGCATTCCTGATGGTGTTGTAGGCTTTCCTGGATTGCAGTGTCTGGGAGGATTTAAAAAGAGATCAGGCCTTGTCCCTGGTTTTGCAGAGGGCAATTACCAGGCCAGTGCTCCAAGGGTGGTGGCGTTTTCTGACTCTGGCTTTCACAAGTGGAATGTGTGAGTCCCAGACATGTGTGAATATACAGTATGCAGGAACTGGGATAGGGCTATGTCGACATCAGGAGCAGAGTAGACTGAATCCCAGTTTGCACGAGGCAAGTCGGAGAGGAGCGAGTTTGTATCAAGCAAGTTTAGGGGGGTGTTTTGATGTATTTCAGGGCAGACTTTGGCAGTTGGATCGTTCTGATGCAGTAAGTGATGCAGTGGCCACTTAAAGCTGTGTCAAGGACTCCAGCTGCATACATTCTGTGGGGATTGGAGGAGAGGACCCAGTCAATAAGGGAGTGGTTTGAGGATTGAGTGTTATAGCGGGTGGGTTCTATAATTAACTGGGTAAGGTTGAAGGATTCAATTTTGGAGGTGGGGTGCTTGGAGGTGGGGGAGAGCCAGTCGAGGCTATAATCTCCCAGAAGTAATAGTTCACCAGAATTTGCAAGAGGTGGAAGGGTGGAGATGCAAATTGTGAGTACATCCTGGGTGAGTCGAGGGGAGGCATAGACCACTCCAGTGAAGACAGGGAGAGTGGAGAGCAGAGTGATTTGGGCAAGGATCAATTTGTGTGAGCCACGGCAGGATTGTTTCTTGATTACTGTACTGGAGAGGGGTTGCCTTATTATAAGCATTGCAGCTTCTTCCCCTCTTTTCCCTCGATCTTGCCAGATGATTGAGTAGTCTTTGAACAACAGGGATGAATCAGGAGTCTTAGCAGAAAACCATGTTTCTGATAGGCAGAGAATAACAGGGGACTGTTTGGTTAACCAACAGTTTAGGTCAAGTTTTGGTAGGAGACTCCTGATGTTTATGTGCAGGATTTTTAGGCCTTTGTGGGAGGTAGAGTTCTGGTGGACACCGGCGGCCTGGGTTCTACTCCATTCACCTGCTAGGAGTTGGGTGAGTAAGAACATTGAGAAAATGGCTGGGAGCTTATGCCCCTTTATGGTAATGAGGGAACAGGACAAGTTGTGGGAGCATTTTATGAGGGTGATGCTGGAAGTCATTTGTGGTGACAAGAGACTGGGGGAGATCACGTTAAAGGAGGGCAGTGTCAAGGGGTTAGGTGTAGCTGGGGAGGGTGTCAGTTGTTGCCTGTGGTAGAGGGGAGCAGTGGGAACTGATAGGGGGTAGGGTTTAAGCATCTGGGGAGGAGAATTGGGGGGAAGAAAGCTAGTAGGAGATGAACATAAGGAACAAGAGTACTGAAGGTGTGTGCATGTTGAAAATTAGTAGTAAGGGTGTGGGGTAGGGAGGAAAATTTGGCAGAGTCCCAGATCTGCCTAGCTGGAGGAGATGGCACAGTGACAAGAGGAGGTGTGGAGCAGCAAAGGACTAAGCCAGAAAACTAGTAGTTAAGAGTAAAGTGGAAGGAGGTACCAATCGATGCAGGGGAGGGCAGCACAAGCCTGAGCAGTGGAATGTACCAAGAATGGCAAGGGGAGTGGCTGTGGCACTAATAGAGCAACCAGATGAGACAATTCCTACTGCAAGATGGCCTAGTGGTTAGAGTAATAGAATGCAGTGTGACAGGCCCTAATAGCCAGAGGTTGAAATCCCAAGGAGTGGGTAGGGGGATGGAAAGGTGGGGTTGAAAGACGAGACTAGTTAGAGGAGTTGGTGGGGAGAGAGACAGGACTTTCAGGAACTGAGCAATAGGAGGTACAGAAAACTTATATTACAGCTAGGGAGAGGTAGGGCTAAGGTAGCAGGGGTCTCTAGTGGTCTAACAGTATAAGGAGCTGATGGAGATGAGGGGAGATAGAAAAATACATAGCTGGTTCTGGCTGAGGCTTAAAGAATAGTGCCACCCCTGTGTGGGAGGGTGGTTGGGGAGGGTTGGGAGGGTAGAACCAAGCAGTGCCACATGAAGCACGGCAGTGCACTACAAACAGCTTAGAAATCCTGCTGTACAGAGGCAATGGTGGTGGAGCTGATGCAAAATGGCGCCAAATGCCAGTAAAGCACACTGCTGTGCTATAGAAGAAGGTGGCTACCTGGGGTGAATTCTACGGGATGCCACTGGGTTCACGGGAGGCCTGGGATAGGGAGGGTGAGCTGAAACAAGCCCACTGATCACCCAAATGGAGCGAGGAGTCTGCGGAGGAAACAAAGAGCACTGTAAGTAAATATAGGAGAGCACGGGGGGGAGAGGTTACTGAATGCAAAGAACATAGGAAGACTCTAGCAGCAAAACAGCCTCGCTGATTCAGCAACAACAGGCTGTAAAATGCAGTAATATCATAAAAACATCCCTTAAAGTACTCTATACAAATTAATAAATGCAGCACATACTAGGCGACATTGACTGCTTAATAAACTAAATAAACTATCAGTCGAGTCTGCCGACAGGTAAGGGAGCACCCCAAAACAGCTTAGAAATCCTGCTGTACAGAGGCAATGGTGGTGGAGCTGCTGCAAAATGGTGCCAAATGCCAGTAAAGCACATTGCTGTGCTGTAGAAGAAGATGGCTACCTAGAGTGAATTCCAGGGGATGCCGCTGGGTTCACGGGAGTCCTGGGGTGGGCTGAAACAAGCCCACTGATCACCCAAATGGAGCAAGGAGTCTGGGGTGAATTCGGGAGGCTGCCAGGTCCGTGGGAGGCCTGGGGTAGGGAGGGTGGGCTGAAACAAGTCTGATGATCACCCAATGAAGCGAGAAGTATTAAATAGTAGCTGACATATTATCCTCTCAGGCAATACAAAAGAGATGCCTGTCTGAGTGTCCAATTGAACCATAAAATAATTTCTGTATTGGAGTGGTTTGTAAGGACCTTAACCTACCACAGCACATTTGTAGTTTAAAGCTCCACTGGTGCACAAAACTGATCTGTGCAGACTCACCCACAAAACAGCATTTGGATAGCCTAAATTGGGAACAGGGCTGCAGTTGAGGGAACTGCTCATGACTGAGATGGAATGATGGTGACTCTATGGTTACGTGGACCTGTTTTATTAACTGGGGAAATAGACCAGGACTCTGAGGAAAATCCTTTTCTGTTATGATAAATGTCATGCCATCAGTTCTTTTATTTCTTTGTGGACAGCCACCAGATATGAACAGAAAGGACTTTGTTTGACATCAATAATGTATGGGATAGAACTAAGGGTAGAACTAGTGACACCACTGACTACCCTCTTTAACAAATCATGGGAGGATGGGGTGGTACCCGAGGACTGGAGAAGGGCAGATGTGATTCCCCTTCACAAAAGTGGGAGCAAGGCAGAAGCAGAAAACTACAGACCTGTTAGTTTAACCTCAGTGGTAGGAAAATGATGGAATCACTTCTGGACGGAAAGAATTGTTGAGTATCTAGAGGCCAGAGGGCTCAGGACCCAAGGCAGCATGGATTCACAGTGGGAAGGTCATGCCAGACAAATCTGATAGATTTCTTTGACTGGGTGACCAAAGTAGTAGATCAGGGAGGGGCTGTGGACATGGTCTACCTAGACTTTAGCAAGGCATTTGACACAGTCCCACACAAAGATTAATATACAAGTTAGCCAGCCTGGGAGTGGGTCCCAAGATGACAGCCTGGGTAAAGAATTGGCTGGAGAATAAGACACAGAGAGTAATAGTAAATGGAGTCCACCTTGAAGAAAGAGGAGGTTACTAGTGGGGTACCTGAGGTTCAGTATTAGGACGGTCCTCTTCAATGTCTTTATAGCGAATTGCAGAGGGACTGGAAGGAAAAAGTATGTCTCTTTGCAGATGACACAAAGATCTGCAACAGAGTTGATGCACAAGGTGGGGTGGAAAGGATGAGAAGGGACTTGGCAAGGTTAGAGGAATGGTCAAATGTATGGCAGCTTAGAGTCAATGCTAAGAAGTGCAAGGTAATGCACCTGGGAAACAAAACCAGGGAAGAGTACACAATGGGGGTGAGATACTAACAACAACAAAATGGAAAGGGACCTGGGGTAGTCATATCAGATGACCTAAAGGTGGGCAAGCAATGTGAGAGGGCAGCAAGGAGGCTGGGGGATACTGGGATGCATGGGAGAGGCATCACCAGTAGAAAACAGGAAGTTATTATCCCTCTGTACAGACAGTTGGTGAGACCCCATCTGGAGTACTGCGTGCAGTTCTGGAGACCCAATCTCCAAAGACATAGACAGGATGGAGGCTGTTCAGAGGAGGGCAACTAAAATGGTGCAGGGTCTGCACTGGAAGACATATGAAGAGAGACTTAAGGAGCTGAATATGTATAGCCTCAAGGAAAGGAGGGAGAGGGGGGACATGATAGAAACTTTCAAGTATCTCAAGGGAATCAACAAAGTCCAAGAGGGTAGCATCTTTCAAAAAGAGGTGTGGAAGAACAAGGGCACAATTTGAAGATAGAAGGGGCAGCTCAGAGGTAATTTAAGGAAGTATTTTTCACAGAGAGGGTTGTGGATGCATGGAGCAGCCTTCCGGAGGAGGTTGTGGAGTCAAAAACAGTGGTGGAATTCAAGCATGCATGGGACAGTCATAAGGCAATTCTAGGGGTTGGGGGTAGGAAGAAGTAGGCTGCTGGTTAACTAGGATCTGCAGCTTATCCATTAGGTAGGAAAATGGGCAGACTGGGTGGGCCAAGCAGTCCTTATCTGCCATCAAAATCTATGATAGGCACAAGGGTACCTTAGGGGAAAGGAAATGGGGAAGGGAGAATGAGCAGAAGAGCACTTAGTGTCTGCGGTGATACTGCAGTTAGAGAAAAATGGGCAGACTGGGTTGGCCAAGTGGTCCTTGTCTGCTGTCAAATTCAGTGTTTCTGTGTTTCTTTTAGAAGGATAGCACTGCACCAGTGCAGCACCCCCCCCCCCCAGGGGAACTGTCCAGCAGCTTTAATTCTAGGTATTGTCCCACGTTCCTTGTGTGGGACAAGAACCCATGATCTTCTGATATTCAGGCCCAGAGGCAAGTGTACAACCTATCAAGCCACCACTGGCCCTATCCTCACCAAACATGACATGTGACCAGCATAGTTTCATGAAAATGGAAGTATAAACAGTCTCAACCCCCCCCCCCCAACACACACACACACACACTCTTCCCAATCATGCTTTCTTTACTGGACTGCAGACCCATTCCTTAGCATCATCAAATTCTTTTTTCTAAGCAGAGGCTGCACAAATTGGCTTCAGAGGGAATAAAATAAGGTTAAATTAAAAAAAAAAATATTAAGGACAGAAATAGTTATTTTACTTTGTATGAAAAACAACAATCTGGGCACTCACTGCATGTAAAAAGTGCCTATGATGGGCCGCCCCAGTGGCACTGAGGGTTGAGGTGCTGGATGCCACACCTTGCGCCACACCGGTGACCTTAGTTTGGGAATGGACTCGGGTCACTCGGGGGTCGGAAGGGGGAGGAAGTATTGAGTGTCCATAGACAGCTCTCCTTCCTTGGGGAAGGGGGACAGTGCAGTGCACAGTGCACTGACATCCAGTGATGGCTGGGTGTCAGCACAGGTGCGTCACCCAGACGAGGGAAGGGCACCCATCCAGGGCATCTGGCTGCTTCCACGGAGGCGGAGGCAGCTGCCTTGGCCATTACACAGCTCAGATGCCAGGGAGAAAACAGGCGGAAAAGGGCTACGAGCCGACGGGGTCCATAATGACCCGATGCATTCGGATCAGAGTACGAGTCCCTCCAAGGGAGGGTTGGAGCAACCCGTTGGCTCTACAGAGGAGCCATAAAACATAAATTTAAAAAAAAAGAGCCTATGCTAAAAAGGCTATATGCAGAAGTACATTAAGTGTTTAAAATTCAGCAGCATTACAAACAGTGCAGGCAGAATGTGATTGGTGCTCCCTGCCATAGCTCCAATATTTCAGGCCCTTCCGTAAAACATTAGGGCTTAACAGGGAGCACCAGCCGCTTTTTTCAAATATGCAAAGGAATGAAAATTGGTGTACAAGCTATTTTCAGTAAAACAAAATTATTGTTCAGATTCACAATGTGCAAAGAGCTGAAACATTCCTTCCTTCCTTCCTTCCTTCCTTCCTTCCTCCCTCCCTTTGACAGTAGTAATATAGTTGAACATAGTGACAGATGATCAGCATATGAAAAGGCACACAGAGCTAACCAGGGACAGTACAAGTGGTGTTTGCAAATGGATGCTTACTGACTGTCAAGGTGATATGGGATTTAGTATACCTAATGTGAGTTGACAGAGAGTGCCAGATTTTGGCGTCCCTGAAGTCAAAGGGTTTTTTCCCCTTGTAGACCTGACCCGAGAAATTCTTGCTGTCAGTGGAACATAGAGTTTGGAATTCAGATACTTGAAGGGGAGTTAATTGGGAGGAAAGATGTTTTAAATGGCTTACTTAAAGTGACAACGACCCCTTTGATTCAAATATTATAAATCTCTTCGATTTGTGCCCATGTGAATCAGTGTCAACACAAAGATTTGCTCTACATTTTTTTTTAAATGGGTGGAGTTTATGTGAACAGATGTTCCCTTTTAAACACTTAGTTTGTTACACTACTGCCATCTAATGTTTACATGTTAAATTTCTTTATACAAACAGAAAAAACAGTGGCTTTGAGGGGATTCGAACATGTATTACAAAATGTTACATTCTAAATCCAAAACATTAATATCATACAAAAACCACATCAAAAAGCCTTACAAAACAAATGCATGAATTGGGAACACTTTCTACAAACCCTAGGTAGTACATTTTTAATTTCTTATTTACTTAGAAAAAATAAATTCATATATGTTTAACCAAGGGACGGTGGTTCATCCACTAATTAGTGCATACAGGTAAATGAAAACAGGTTACATTCAAAAACCTTAAATCTAAAGTGGTAGAACAGAAAATGAATGAAAAGAAAGTCAGGAGTGGAGTTATTCAAGGTTTCCAAGACGTGATCACTCATTTCTCTGTTTGCCTTAGCTTTTCATATAAGGGGTCCTGCAGATTCCAGAAACTTCTTGTGCCACATGAAGGGTACTAAAACGAGGGAGAAAAATAAGAGGATCAGTGTTAGTTTTGTTTTAACACAAAATATCATATTTCATAGTCCTCAACAGCTTGTTTGCATCCCATAGTTTACTTTTTAAGAAAAGGTTTAAGATCCCATTCAACATTTAAGCCTCTGAGTTGTAAACTCCCCAAATGGAAGATCCGGTAGCTCTACCTCTGCAGCAGCTTGTTAGTTCTAGTTCTACTTCTACTTCTAGGATTTCTAGGTATAGATTCTAGTGCCATAAATTGAGTACCCGCTAGGATATTTTCATGTTTTTCAGCAAAATGCCTTCCCAATGGTTTATTAAAGAGACCTGCTCTTTTATTCCGAATGTGTTCTTGGTTGTGCTGTCTCAGTGGTCTTATTGTCCATCCAATATATAACAATTTACATGGGCACCATATAGCATACGAGATGCTGCAGTTTATTTATTTTTTTTTAATTTGTTTAACCAGGTATAGCACACTAAGCTGAAAGCTTTTTTACAGGAGCGACCTGGGAGCACAAGGAGGTTAAGTGACTTGCTCAGGGTCACACAGTATGCAAGTAGAAGCTGCGGGATTCAAACCCAGGTTTGGTCTGCTGGATGTTACTAGATTTGCAGCGCAGAGCCTTAGACCACTGCGCTATACTGCCTCCCTTTTTAGAAAGCTCCTAATCTCTACCTCTCTGTTGTAACCTTCTAGACAGAATTTGCTACTCTGATTACAGTAATTGCAGGTGTTGCATCTGCCACATTTAAACATCCCGGTTGGTGGTGCAGCTAGCCACTGTCTAAATGACAGTTCTGGATTGTTCTGACTGTATCTACTATGGACCAGCTTATCTCTTAGATTCTCAGATTTGGAAAAAGTCACTCTGCGGCTTTCACATAATTCTTTTGCAAGATTAGGGTCATTTAGCAGGATGGGCCAGTATTTTCTAACTATATTACCAACCTTGCCAGCTGCTCTGTTAAATTCTGTTACAGAGCAGATTTTATTTTCTTCATTCTTTCTCTTTTCTCTTTAATTTAGGTTTTAAGTGTGTCTCTATTCTGTTTTTAGTTCTTTCTAGTGCTTGATCTAAATTACCCTGTTCATAGCCCCTTATGAACCATATAGTTTCCCTTGACTGTATGCCAAAATCGTCATCTCTTGAGCAGTTTCTCCTAATATGCAGGAATGGTCCATATAGTATTGACTGTATCAGGTGATGTGGGTGGGTACTCTTTGCGCTGAGCAGACTGTTTGTGGCAGCGGGTTTCCTATAGTTTTTAGATTGTTCTTTATTCTGAAAATTTACAAAGAAGGTTACATGTAAGAAATGTATTGCCTCGTTATTTACAAAGTGTATAAATCTCAGGTTAAAATTGTTAGAATTAGACCATTCTAAAAATCCAGCTACAGTATCTCACACTCAGAACCCTCCCACACACAAATGGCATTGTCAATAAAACAATGCCACTTTGTGATAGATTTGAGATATGGGTCTTTGCTTTATTTAGCATTGTTTTTTTTTCCAATGCCCAAGAAAGAGATTGGCATAGCCTGAGTCCATTGCTGCCCCCATTGCTGTAGATAGTGATACATTTCAAACTCAAAATAATTTTGTCTTACAAAGTGAAGTGGTTCCATGATAAGCTGTACTGTATTGGGATATTTTGTCCTCTAAGGTTTTCTAAAAAATGTTGACAAGCTTCCAGACCTAAATTGTGGGGTATACTTGTGTAGAGTGAATCTACATCTATGCTAATCCAGATGTACTTGAGATCCCATTCAAAATCAGAAAATTTGTCTAGGACTTCCATAGTGTCCCTTACATTAGATTTAACTTGACTCAAACTTCCTTTTAGAAAATGATCCAAGATTGTATTCAAATTATAGATACAAAGAAGTTGTCGGCAGATAAGGGCCTTGTGGCCCATCCAGTCTGTCCTATCCCTCTTTCTAATGCTTAAGGTACCCTAGATGCTATGGCAGGTTCCCCCCTTTTCGCGCTAGCTTGATAATTCCCAAGTGCCTCTCCCATGCATTCTTGAATCCCTGAACCATGGTACCCCCACCACTTCCTGGGGGAGACTATTCCATCTCTCCACCACCCTTTCAGTGAAGTAGAAGTTCCTCTAATTCCCCCTAAATTGTCCTCCTTTTAGTCTCATGCTGTGCCCCCTTGTTCTGCTGTTTCCCTTCATCTGAAAGATGCTCCCATCTGGTACCCTGTTGATCCCCTTCAGATACTTGAAGGTCTCTATCATGTCCCCCCTCTGTCTCTCCTTTCCTTCAGGGAGTACATATTGAGAGCTCCGAGTTTCTCCTCATATGACTTATGCTGCATCCTGGACCCCATTTTTGTCACCCTCCTCTATATCGTCTCCATCCTGTCCATGTCTTTTTGGAGATGGGGCCTCCAGAACTGAACATAGTACTCCAGATGAAGCGTTACTACCACTTCACTCCTTCTACTTGTTATACCCCTCCCTATGCACCCTAGTTTTCTGTTAACCTTTCTGACTGCTTTGTTGCACTGTTTACCCACTTTGAGGTTGTCTTCTATGACTACCCCTAGATCCCTTTCCTCTTTGGTGGCCTCCAGTGTTACCCCATCTAGTTCATACTCGACCCTAGGATTCCCTCTCCCTACGTGCATAATTCTGCACTTTTTTTGCATTGAAACCCAGCTGCCATTCTTTGGACCAGTTTTTGAGCCTCTTCAGATCTCTTCTCATTTTTATGTTGATTGTGTGTATGCACAAGAAACATATTGTGGCAGCTTTCTCCAGAAGCAGATTGTGGAGGAGCGGCACTGTTGTGGCTTTAAAGGCTTGACCCACTTCCCCCATTGCTGTGGCATGCTACTGCTGACACTAGTTAAGCCAGTGTGCCACCAACTTGTAAAATTTTAGCCGCTGCAATCAGGGGCTGCCTCGTCATTGCAGCGTCAGCCATTCGTTGCAATGAGGGAGCGACCAGTCATTGCAGGGCGGAACCTTGAGACACTGATATTGTTTGTGAACATGGCGGTGGCTTGCCACTGTGTTCACAAAAAATATTAACCCCCCCTGCCGAGGGGGTGCCCAATCCCCCTCTGCAGCATGTTCCCCTCCACCATGTTTGTTTGCCGACCGGGGCCCCAGTCCCCATCGGCTTCAATGCCCCAAGGTTTATGTTGCAGACGGGGGAGCCCACTCCCTGTCGGCATTATGTAACCCCCCCCACTTTTGTTGTCTGCTGACAGGGTGCTCAGTCCCCGTCAGCATAATGTCACCCTCCCTTTTGTCGTGTGCCGATGGGGTGTCCAATCCCTGTCGGCATAATGTACCCCCCCTTTTGTTGTGTGCCGATGGGGATGCCCAATCCCTCATTGGCTACAGCTGCCCCCTGCAAAAAAAAAGACTCCATTGGCATGCTGAGAGCCCACCTCAGTGTGCCACATGCCCCTGTAAAATCAAAAATGGCCCCTCGATGTCTTTTTTTTTTTTAACCTGTAAAAAAGGAAATGGTCCCTTGGCGGTCTCCCTGCCCCCCTCCCACAACCACGCCCACCCACTGTACCCTGCCTCCCCTACACACCTCTCTCACCCATACTTACCTCTGGAGTCCGGCGCCAGCGATCTTTGGTGGACCAGGAACAGGTCTGCACTCTTCAAAGCCATCCGCGAACTGAGGAAGTGCCAGTAAGCTGTATAATGGAATAAATAGAGTTTTTTCAACTTTGGTGCATATCTCAGGCATTTTTTGGAATTTTGGCACCAAATTTTCAACATGGGGTATTTGGGACCCCTCCTCATGCATTCTGGCACTGTCATGGTGTTATTCAGCCCTGAAAGGTGAGTTTGTGGTCACTGCACAGAATCCCCTTTTAGGACCGATTAACAAAATGACAGTGCCAGTGTTCATGAGGTGGGCTCTCAAAAAGCCTATACTGTAAATTTAGTGGGAAAATTAAAAAAAAAATGACTGTTTTACGAGCGTGCTTTGCACAGTTGCTACGCATGTTCAGAACTTTGCGAATTTACAATATTTTCACACCAGATTTTCAACATTGCCACTTTTGCAGACCTCCTTGTGAACAGTATAGCTGTCATTTTCCACATCCTGGCCGAAATGTGTTTTCGCACTTCCAGCGCAGAATAGCATGGTTGCTGTGGGAAATCAGTGTTCAGGACAGAGTAAGAAAATGACAGTGGCATTGTTCTTGAGCAGAGGTCTTGAAATGCCTATTTTGAAAATTTGGTGATGATACTCTATAAAATGACTGTGTTACGAGCATGCGTCGCACAGTTTGCATGCACGCTTGTAACTTCACAAATTAATAATATTTTCACTCCAGAGTTTCAAAATTGCCATTCTTCTGCACCTCCTTATGAACAGTACAGCTGTCATTTTTCATATCCTGGCCGAAATGTGTTTTCGCAGTTCTGGTGCAGAATAGCATGGTCGCTGTGGGAAATCCGTGTTCGGGACACATTATGAAAATGACAGTGACACTGTTCATTAGTAGAGGTCCTAAAATGCTTATGTTGAAAATCTGATGACAAAAGTCTATAAAATGAGTGTGTTATGAATGTGCATTGCGCAGTTTCCACGCATGATCATACCTTCGCAACTTTGCAATATTTTCACTCCAGATTTTCTGCATTGGAATTTTGCCACACCTCCTTATGAAGAGTGCAACTGTCATTTTTCACATCCTGGTTGAAATGTGTTTTTGCTCGTCCGGCGCGCAATAGCATGGTCGCTGTGGGAAATCAGTGTTTGGGACATATTAAGAAAATCACACTGACACTGTTCATGAGCAGAGGTCCTAAAATGCCTATGCTGAAAATTTGTGATGGAACTCCATAAAATGACTGTGTTATGAGCATGTGTTGTGCAGGTTCCACGAACCCTTGTAAGTTTGCAAATTAGAAATATTTTCATGCCAGATTTTCAACACTGGCATTTGTTCATACCTCCTTATGAACAGTACAGCTGTCATTTTTCACATCCTGGCCGAAATGAGTTTCCATGCTTCCTGCGCAGAATACTGCAGTCGCTGTCAGAAATCAGTGTTTGGGACAGATTAGGATCGAGCAACTGAAAGAGGGGGGGAGTGACTGAGTTCAACTGAGCTCTGTCGTGACCGCTACGGATTTCTTCGCGGGCAGGAAAAGGCAACAATGCAGGCAGAAGCCCAGTACAAAAGGCCAGCTTGCAGCGCTGGCAGAAACGGAACAAGTGAGTGAGAGAGGGGGAGTGAGCGAGCACAAGGGAGCTGTGTCAGGACTGCTGCAGATGTCTTTGTGGGCAGACAAAGCCGGCAATGCAGGCAGGAACCCAGCACAAAAGGGCAGCTTGCGGCAGTGGGAGACACAGAATGAGCGAGTGAGGGAGGGGGAGTGAGTGAGCTCAACGGAGCTCTATTGGGACTGCTGCAGATTTCTTTGTGGGCAGGAAAAGGCAGCAATGCATGCAGGGGCTGAGTACAAAAGGGCAGCCGGCAGCGGTGGGAGAAACAGAACGAGCAGGGGGGGGAGTGAGCGAGCTCAACAGAGCTCTATCATGACTGCTGCAGATTTCTTTGTGGGCAGAAAAGGGTGGCAATGCAGGCAGGAGCCCAGTACAGAAGGGCACCTTGCAGCGCTGGCAGAAATGGAACGAGCGAGTGAGACAGGGGGAGTGAGTGAGGCCAGTGAAGCTCTGTCGGGACTGCTGCAGATTTCTTAGTGGGCAGGAAAAGGTGCCAATGCAGGCAGGAGCCCAGTACAAAAGGGCAGCCTGCAGCGCCGGAAGAGACAGAATGAGTGCGTGAGAGAGGGGGGTGAGCGGGCTCAATGGAGGTCTATCGTGACCACTGCGGATTTCTTTGCGGGCAGGAAAAGGCAGCAATGCAGGCAGGAGCCCAGTACAAAAGGCCAACTTGCAGCGCTGGCAGAAATGGAATGAGTGAGTGAGAGAGGGGGAGTGAGCGAGCTCAACGGAGCTGTGTCGGGACTGCTGCAGATGTCTTTGTGTGCAGACAAAGCCGGCAACACAGGCAGGAACCCAGTACAAAAGGGCAGCCTGCGGCAGCGGGAGACACAGAATGAGCGAGTGAGGGAGGGGGAGTGCGTGAGCTCAGCGGAGCTCTGCTGGGACGGCTGCAGATTTCTTTGTGGGCAGAAAAAGGCAGCGATGCCTGCAGGGGCCCAGTACAAAAGGGCATCCTGCAGTGGCGGGAGAAACAGAACGAACGAGTGAGACGGGGGAGTGGGCGACCTCAACGGAGCTCTGTTGGGACAGGTGTGGATTTCTTTGTGGGCAGGAAAAGGTGCCACTGCAATCAGGAGCCCAGTATGAAAGGACAGCCTGCAACACTGGGAGAAACAGAACGAACGAGTGAGACGGGGAAGTGGGCGACCTCAACGGAGCTCTGTTGGGACAGGTGCGGATTTCTTTGTGGGCAGGAAAAGGTGGCAACGCAGGCAGGAGCCCAGTACAAAAGGCCAGCCTGCAGCCCCGGCAGAAACTGAACAAGCGAGTGAGAGATGGGGAGTGAGCGACCTCAACGGAGCTGTGTCAGGACTGCTGCACGCCTTGTGGGCAGACAAAGCCGGCAACGCAGGCAGGAACCCAGTACAAAAGGGCAGCTTGCAGCAGTGGGAGACACAGAATGAGCGAGTGAGGGAGGGGGAGTGACTGAGTAAGCTCAACGGAGTTCTATCATGACTGCTGCAGATTTCTTTGTTGCCAGAAGAAGGTGGCAATGCAGGCAGGAGCCCAGTACAAAACGGCAGCCTGCAGCGCCAACAGAAATGGAATGAGCAAGTGAGAGGGGGGAGTGAGCGAGCTCAATACAGCTCTGTTGGGACTGCTGCAGATTTCTTTGTGGGCAGAAAAAGGCGCCAACAGAGGCAGGAGATCACTACAAAATGGCAGCCTGCAGCACCAAGAGAGACAGAATGAGTGAGTGAGACAGGCAGAGTGAGCGACCTCAACAGAGCTCTTCCGGGAGAGCTGTGGATTTCTTTGTGGGCAAAAAAAGGTGCCAATGCAGGCAGAAGCCCAGTACAAAAGGGCAGCCTGCAGCACCGGGAGAAACACAATGAGCGAGTGAGGGAGGAGGAGTGAGCGAGCTCAATGAAGCTCTATCGTGACTGCTGTGGATTTCTCTGTGGGCAGAGAAAGGCAGCAATGCCAGAGTGATCCACCTCAATGGAACTCTGTCGGGACAGCTGTAGATTTCTTTATGGGCAGCAAAACATGCCAATGCAGGCAGAAGCCCAGTACAAAAGGGCAGCCAGCAGTGCCGGGAGAAATACAATGAGTGAGTATGAGAGGGGGAGTGAGCGAGCTCTATCATGACTGCTGCGGATTGCTTTACGGGCAGAAAAAGGCGGCAATGCAGGCAGGAGCCCAGTACAAAAGGCCAGCCAGCAGCGCCGGCAGAAACGGAATGTTCGAGAGAGGGGGAGTGAGCTAGCTCAAAGGACCTGTGTCAGGACTGCTGCAGATTTCTTTGTGGCAGAAAAAGACGCCAACAGAGGCAGGAGCCCAGTACAAAAGGGCAGCCTGCAGCTCCAGCAGAAACAGAATGAGCAAGTGAGAGAGCGGGGGAGTGATCCACCTCAACGGAACTCTGTCGGGACAGCTGTAGATTTCTTTGTGGGCAGCAAAACATGCCAATGCAGGCAGAAGCCCAGTACAAAACAGCAGCCTGCTGCACCAGGAGAAACAGAATGAGTGAGTGAGTGAGACAGGCAGAGAGAAAGGCGGCAATGCAGGCAGGAGCCCAGTACAAAAGGCTAGCCTGCAGCGCCAGCAGAAACGGAACGATTGAGAGAGGGGGAGAGAGCTAGCTCAACGGACCTGTGTCCAGTACAAAAGGGAAGCCTGCAGTGCCAGCAAAAACAGAATGAGCAAGTGAGAGAGGGGGAGTGACCCACCTCAACAGAGCTCTATCGGAACAGCTGCAGATTTCTTTGTGGGCAGAAAAATGTGCCAACACAGGCAGGAGCCCAGTACAAAAGAGCAGCCTGCAGCACCGGGAGAAATAGAACTAGAGTGACATAGGGGCAGTGAGTGAGCTCAGCGGAACAACGCAATCAATAGTCGGCACTGACAAATGCTTGTTTCTATACCTTCTTATGTATTTACCCAGTTACATAGCTTCGTATTGTCCACGAACAGTGTAACCCTCCATTCTAGACCCTCTGCAATATCACTTATTGAAGACATTGAAGAACACTGGTCCCAGCACTGATCCCTGGGGTACGCCTCTTGTTACCCATCCCTCCTGTGAGCTAACCTCATTTACCACCACTCTGTGTTCTGTTACTCAACTAATTTCTAATCCATGTGACTACCTCTGTCCCCACCCCTAGATTTGCCAGCTTGTGGATTAGTCTCCTGTGCGGGATTGTGTTGATGGCCTTCCTGAAGTCCAGATAGGCCACATCTACCGCTCTGCCCTGGTCTATTTCCTTTGTCACCCACTCAAAGAAATCAATCAAGCTGGTCTGGCATGACCTCCCAGCCATGAATCCATGTTGCCTTGGGTCCAGCAGCCCCCTTGTCTCTAGGTAGTCCACCAGCCTTTCCTTAAGCAGGGTTTCCATCATTTTACCTTCTATCAAGGTTAAACTGACAGGGCGGTAGTTTCCTACCTCCTCCTTGCCATCACTTTTGTGCAGGGGTACCACTTGTGCCCTCCTCCACTCCTCCAGAACCACGCCTGTTTCCAGTGATTCACTGAACAGCTTAGCCAGAGGTTTAGCCAGTTCCTCCCTGGACTCTTTTAGGATCCTCGGGTGTATCCCATCCAGCCCCATAGCTTTATCCACTCTAAACCATTCTAGTGCTCTTTTTACTCTGTCCTCTGAAAAAGGTCTAAAGTCCACCCCTTCTCCCTGTTTGCCCTTCTCCATTAATGGGGGACCATTCCCATTGCCTTCTACTGTGACTACAGAGCAGAAGTATTTGTTGCGGATGGTCACCTTGTCAATGTCTTTCTCCACTTTCCTGCCTCTCTCTTCTCTAAGTCTCACAATCTCCCCCATCTTCCTCCTCTCGCTAATATTTTTTTTTTCCAATTGTTTAACCAGGTGAGACACACTAAGGTGAAAGCTTGTTTACAGGTGCAACCTGGGAGCACAGGAAAGTTAAGTGACTTCCTCAGGGTCACACAGTATATGCAAGGGGGGGGGCTGTGGGATTTAAACCTAGGTCTCCAGATTTGCAGCTCAGAGCCTTAAACCACTGCGCTATACTGCCTTCCTTGACATATACCTAAAGAATATCTTCCCTCTTTCCTTCACCGATTTTTGCTAACTTTTCCTCAGTTTCAGCCTATGCTGCCTTACGGCCTTGTTTCCCTTCATTTTCTCAAGCATTCTTGCCTATCCTCCTTGCTTTGTGTTGCCTTGTACCTTAGAAATGCCATATTTTCCCTCTTACTATGTCTGCTATCTCCCTTGAGAACCACAGTGGTTTCCTTTCTTATGTTTCGCTCTTGCTGCTGGGCCTGGCACAATGGTTTGCTACTAGGTGCAGGGTTTCCTTTATCTTATCTCACTGTTCCACCACTCCCTATATGTCATTGTATCCCTGCATAGCCTTCTTGAATTTGTCCTTCATCTTACCGAAGTCTGTCCTCCTGAAATCCAGGATTCTAGTCCTTGTGTGGCTAGTCTCCTCCGACGTCCTTATGGTGAATCCCACAGCTCGATGGTAACTAGTCCTTAGGTTCTCTCCCCCACTATGACTTCCTTTCTCCTGTCCCCATTGCTTAGGACAAGATCCAGAATTGCATTCTCCCTTGTAGGCTCCCTCACTAGCTGTGTGAGATCCACCCCTTGCATTGATTGCAGGAATCCTTTACTCCTGGCTAAGGCTGCAGCCAGGATGCTCCAGTCCACATCCGGCAAGTTGAAGTCACCCATCAGCAGCGATTTACACTTTGTTACATTGTTCTCTATAGTCTCCAGCAGTTCTCTGTCTATGTCCTCCGCCTGTCCTGGGGGCCTGTATATCACTCCTGTTCTAAATACTTTCCCCTCCCCACCTCCAGGGTTACCCACAGCATTTCTGCTGTCACCTCCCTTGTCTCGTGGGACCATTGCTTTCATCCTTTCTCTGATGTACAATGCCACCCCTCCCCCTTCTTGCCTTCCCTGTCCCACCTGTGCAGCATGTACCCTGGAATGGCTAGCTCCCAGGCATGGTTACTGTTACACCATGTCTCTATGACTGCCATGATATCCAGGTCCTTGGAGGCCACTAATGCCACAAGTTCCAGGATTTTATTCTCAGGCTGTGGGCATTGGTGCTCATAGTCTTCCAATCACAGCCCCCCCCCCACTATAATCCCGGTACCATCCCCCCTTTTCTGTGTCTGCCCCTCCTGTACTTTACCTGAGGTCCCTCCTTTTTTACCTATGGCCACTCCTTGCTCATGGCCATGCCTGTTTCCTTTAGTCCGATGTTGGGGGGTTCCCTTCCATTCGCCGATCCCCTTACCTTTGTATCATTCTGCTGCGTCCTCATTCAGGTCTTCGTCTTTGTGCTGGAGACATCTCAGTTTAAACTCTCCAAGAAGACCTCCAACTTCTGCCATAGCACTCTCGGTTCTTCTCTGGTGAGTTGCAGACCATCATGCTTGAAGAGCTTCCTGTCCCAGAAGGTCCCCCAGTCTCCAGTGTAGTGCATCCTGTTGTCTGCGCACCAACCCTGGAGCCACCAGTTGAGTTCCCTGATCTCTTCATTCCTAATCTTGTTCTCACTTCCACCCTTCCTCCAAACCAGCAACACCTCTGAGAAGGCCATATGCACTGTGTACTCCTTTAGGCTCTCCCCCAGGGTCTTCATGTCTGTCTTGGCTTCTTCCACAGTCCTATTTGCTATGTCATTTGTCCCAAGGTGGACAATGATCCCTCCGAAATCCTGATCTCTTCTCACCAGCCGTCCTATTCAGTCCTTAGCACTCCTTGAAGATGCTCCTGGCATGCATTTCACTGCGGTTTCAGCTCCCTTCGCACTGATGGACTGTGCTTCCACTTTCTGCAACATAGAATCTCCCATGACCAGAATCTTCCTGCTCCTGTTGCTTTGTGTATTCTTCCTCTCCTTCTTTGTACCTCCTTCCTGCTTTCTTGTATCAGGTTTGTCATAGAAACATAGACTTTGACGGCAGATAAGGACCGCTTGGCCCATCTAGTCTGCCCATTTCCCTACCTACAGGATAGGCCGCAGATCCTAGTTAACCAACAGCCTATTTCTTCCTACCCCCCACAAGAATTGCCTCCAGGGGTCCTCATTTGAATACATGGGAGCCATGCCCCCTCACTTGCACTGCTTATAATGTAACATTCTGTAGAGCGCGGCAGGCACGCTCTATTAGTTTCTATGGGGTCATTTTAAACTACATTTTTTTTATGTTTCAGAGGGTGAATTCAAACAAATTAAGGCCACTGCTCAACTAACAAGGACTAGATGGGCCTAGCGGTCCTTATCTGCTGTCAAAGTCTATGTTTCTCTGTTTCTCTGAAACATAAAAATGTAGTTTAAAATGCCTCCATAGAAACTAATGGAGTGCGCCCCCATGCTCTACAGAATATTACAGTACAAGCCGTGCAGGCGCAGGGGCGTGGCTCTCTCATGTGATTCCTGGGGCTCTGGAAAAATGCATCTTGGGGACTTTGAAAAAAAAAAAACAGCGTTCCGATGCACAAAATGTGCATAAAGGGCATCCCCAAGAGCCCTGGTTCAGCAACTGTCCTGCAAAAGGGAAACCCCAGTCTCAGTAAAGGAGCCTATCCCTGATATGACTGGTCATCCTGGGGGCTTCTCCAGACCCTTATGTATTTTGGGGAGAGCTTAAAATGCTGGAACAGTTGGAGTGTCATTCCATATAAATTCAAATTCATCATTTGAAATATATGAATTGTTCCTCCCCCATTTCAATATTTTCAAAAGTTCTTTTTTGAACTTCTCTATAGGATCACAAGTTCGCTTTTAGTAATTGGATTCAGTATTCAATAAATCATAGACACATTTGGTATAGTCCTTGGGACAGACCATTATCACCACATTTCCCCATTGGTCTGCAGGTATGTAGTTCTTTTAATGCTTGTTTTTCATTCATAGTTAAATTCTTGCAAACAAAGGGGGGAACCTGACAAGAGAAAGTCAGCTTCCCTCAGCACTGCATTTTCATATGTTTTAATAAACTGATTTGTGCTGTTAAGGCAAAAAAACAGATTGTGGCATAAATGCACCCCTATCATTAACATTTATAGAATATGGCTCAGAATTGACACTTTCTGATAAATTCACATTTTCGTCATCAATTTCCAACATTAAGCTTTCTAATGCTGATAGGTTCTCCAAATCTAAATCTGTGAGTTCTTCATCAAACATTACCTCAGAATGTGCTGGATGTGAAAAATATGGGGGTGGGGATAGGTGTGGATTCACTCAGATCTGTTAGTAAATCAGCAAGGTCTGCAAAATGTCCTGTTACATTATGTGAGCTATCTCCCACATCCTTCCGTGACACATTATTATCTAAGCCCATTTAGCTTGTTTTTGTTTACAAAAATATTCTTTTAAGTGGATTTTTCTAAAAAATTTGAACAAGTTAATAATGTGTTTTAAATCTTTTAAAGTCACTTGAAGGCACACAATTAAGCCCTTTATGTAAAGGTTTTTTCCTGATTTTTTGTTAGATTTACTTTGGAAACGTTGATTATTTTTTATTCTTCTTCTGTGAACGTCACAGATCTTTTTCTTTGTTTCCCCTTTCTTCCACACCTTGTTTTGTGTTTGTTTCCGATGGCTTTCTTTATCTTGGCACCCTTGCCATTGTCTTTTTTCTAAAAAAGGTTCAGAATTAGAAGTACTTGCAGTTGAAGCTCTGATTGCTTCCAATTGATTCTCTCTGTTAGTAGGTTCTTGGATTGTGACTCATTTGTTTTTTTTTTTCAGAATGAGAGCATCCTCTACTGAACAATCTCTCTCTCTCTCACCAGGAAAATTGTTTCCAAGCCTAACATCTTCTTAGTATCCATCGAGTTTAGTCTGATTCCTTTTAATTATGTCCTCATGCTTATCAAGTTTCTTCTTTAAGTGGCTTGAAAATTCCTTGAATTGACTGGTGGATATATATTTAGATAGTTCTTTTTGTGTTTCTGCGTTTTTTTTTTAACCTTGAATAACTCCACACCTGTCTTTCTTTTCATTCCTTTTCTACTATACCACTTTAGATTTAATGCTTTGAATGTAACCTGTTCTTATTTACCTGTATGCACTAATTAGTGAATGAACCACCCCTAGGTCGAAGTGCAGGGGTGTTTGTGTGGCAACTCAGTTTGCATTTTGTTCTTATTTGAGACCAGCTGTGAATAAAATTTTGAAAAATAAATGAAATTGGAGTAGCCCTCATTTCATTGTGTGGGTCCTGCTGGGTCATGCCTGGTAAGTGCTACGCAAGTTCGGGATTGTCTTATTTCAAGTTAGGGGCTAGCAAACAGGGCACTGGGCTGGGCTCCAGTACTGCAGTGCATACCTTTCTTTGGGACTTACGTTGTTTGTTGAACTGCCTTATGAATTGAATTTATTTTATTGTTATTTATAATATTAAAATGTTACTTGTGAATTTTGTAACTTCTTTTGGTCTGCCTATATTTTCTGATGTATGCCTCTATGAAATTTAGTTTTAATTCTCTCCTGCCCTTCTTTAAACAAGTTTGTCCCTCGTTGCAGCTTCCAGACATTTTCTGTTGTTTCTCAGTCCTCGCTGCCTGCTCTGAGGACAGGGAGTGTCTAACAGTTGTTTGATTATTTGTTTTTAATTTGTAATTCCTGGTTTCTCACTGCCTGCTCTGAGGACTGGGAGTGTCTAACAGTTGTTTGACAATTTGTTTTTAATTCATGATTCCCGGTCCTCACTGCCTGCTCTGAGGACTGGGAGTGTCTAGCAGTTGTTTGACGATTTGTTTTTAATTTGTGATTCCTGGTTCCTCACTGCCTGCTCTGAGGACTGGGAGTGTCTAACAGTTTGACGATTTGTTTTTAATTCGCGATTCCCAGTCTTCACTGTCTGCTCTGAGGCTGGGAGTGTCTAACAGTTGTTTGATGATTTGTTTTTAATTTGTGATTCCTGGTCCTCACTGCCTGCTCTGAGGACCCGGAATGACTTCATTTTCTTATTTTAAGTTTGCCCATCATTGTGGCCTACCCTCCACATTGGCAGCACCCAACTCCCAGCCTCCTCTCTGTGACACCCAAATTTTCTTTTAAAAGAAGGCCTCCAGGTGAGACAATGAAGGTGGTTGACACAATCCGCTCTGCTCCATGACTCGCGCCTTCTGGGAATGAACGTGCTCCCAGGCTTGCTCACATGGTAAAACTAGTCACGTGATCAGCTGTTTTACTATACAAGAAAGCACAGGAGCCCTTTTGTTAATTAAAAGCTGGCTGGCCATGAAGCAAGGAGGGATGTGTCAGTTAACTTCATTGTTGCATGTTCAATCCTTAGAGGTAAAGGGATTCGATAGACCATAGTGGCCATGGTGGTAAAAGGTTGACTTGAAATTATCCTTAGCAATATCCCCTGATGTTTTTCTCTAGTCACATGCATTCTGTTTGTACTGTTGTTATCTAAACTATTCTTCAGTAAACTATTCTTAAGTACGTCTCCCCCACATGCCGTATCTATAGGAGCAGTGTCACATTTATATCCTTTGTAAGGGACAGATTACGTATATGCCTGTCCTGCCCCCTTTTGAACCCTAGTGTCTCAGAGTAGATGACCTCTTCCTGGGGTCCCAGCTGTCACTGCTGGAGAGTGATTTGTTCCCATAGTGCGGTTCTCGGGGCAGTGCTGCCACCCTTTAACTCCTCCCCCAGTTTACTCCTATTGGTGGATTTTGCCCACTGGCAGCACTGCCCCTGGGGCAGCACCCACGCGCTCCATCTCACACCTATTCTTATTTGGGGATTTCGGCCCCTGTCCCCAGGGCAGCAACCTGTAGCTGTTACTTCCCACAAATCTGATTGTTGCAAGTCTGACGACTTGAGGGTTTTAAGTGTAGATGAGAATGTTATGGAAATGCTCCCCCCAGTAATGTGCACTGCTTGTCTTTGAAGCTCAAGGTGTATGTCAGTCTGCATCCAAAAGAACCAGACTTCAAAGGTTCAAATCTTAACCAGGGACATTTTTTGGTGCTTTGTGTCAGACTCAGTTGTGAGCATTTAATCATTTAAGTGTCACAAATCTTGACATTTTTTTAATATTGCTAAATTAAGACAGACATAAGCGACAGAATATATTTTATTTATAAATTGTAATTAATGGTGCAGTGCCATGATGATTGGTTTCTGGCGCTGCCCTGGGGCAGTGCCATGATGGTTGGTTTCTGTTTGTGGCCCCTGAGGCAGTGCTTTTGCTTCTCCTGGGGCAGCACCTGTGTAATTGGTTCCCGTGGGCTTCCCCTGGGGCAGTGTCCTTGCCGCCCCTGGGACAATGCCTGTGTAATTACCAATTACACAGGCACTGTCCCAGGGGTAGCGAGGACACTGCCCCAGGGGCAGCCCATAGGAATCAATTACACAGGCACTGCCCCAGGAGAAGTGAGGACACTGCCCCAGGGGCAGCCCATGGGAACCGATAACACCAGCACTGTCCCAGGGGCAGCCAACAGAAACCAACCATCATGGCACTGCCCTAGGGCAGCACCAGTAACCAATCATCATGGCACTGCTCCATTTATTACAATTTATAAATAAAATATATTCTCTCACTTACGTCTGTCTTAATTTAGCAATATTAAAAACAAGGTCTTGATTTGTGACACTTATATGATTAAATGCTCACAACTGAGTTTGATGACACAAAGCACAAAACAATGTCCCTGGTTAAGATTTGAACCTTTGAAGTCTGTCTCTTTTGGATACAGACAGACATACATCTTGAGCTTCAAAGACAAGCAGTGCACATTGCTGGGGGGAGCATTTCCATAACATTCTCATCTACACTTAAAACCCTCAATTCAGCAGACTTGCAACAATCAGATTTGTGGGAAGTAACAGCTACAGGTTGCTGCCCTGGGGGCAGGGGCCGAAATCCCTAAATAAGGATAGGTGGGAGGTGGAGTGTGAGGGTGCTGCCCCAGGGGCAGCTCTGCCAGTGGGCAAAATCCACCAATAGGAGTAAACTGGAGGAAGAGCTAAAGAAACATAGAAACATAGAAAGATGACAGCAGATGGGGACCTTTCGATCCATCTACTCTGCTCATTTTTTAAAGTAGCGCCCCCCCCCCCAGTTACTGCTGTGTGCTATAATACCTTTGTATTTATCCCATGCATGGTTGAAACTTTCAACTGTCCTTACTCCTACCACCTACTGGGGGAGGCTGTTCCAAGGGTCCACCACTCTCTCTGTGAAGAAGAACTTTCTTATGTTGCTCCGTACTTTCCTTCCTTCAATCTTCATATTATGCCCTCAAGTTTTTGTGTAACCCCTACTACTGAACAGGTTTTGTTCCTGAGTTTTGTTGATACCTTTTTGGTACTTGAAGGTCTCTGTCATGTCCCCCCGTCTCTCCTCAGTTCCAGAGAATACATGTTGAGCTCATTCAGTCTATCCTCATATGTTGTCTCGTGCAGCCCTTGTATCATTTTTGTTGCCCTATGCTGAACCCTCTCCAATCTATCTATGTCCTTCCTGAGATGCGGCCACCAGAACTGCACACAGTATTCCAGGTGTGGTCTCACCAGAGATCTGTAGAGTGAGAGTAGTACCTCCCTATTCCTGCTTGTGATTCCTCTGCCTATGCAACCCAGCATCCCATTTGCTCTGAGTGCAGCTTTTTCACACTGTTTGCTTGTTTTTAGGTCATCTGTAATATTCACCCCTAGGTCCCTCTCCTACTTTGTGACCTCCAGTCTCATTCCTCCCATAAAGTACTCCTCGCCTGGGTTACCCTTTCCCAAGTGCATGACCTTGCACTTCTTCGCATTGAAATTCAGTTGCCAGATCTCAGACCATTGTTCCAGTCTTTTTAGGTCTGATTTCATCCTTTGTACCCCCCAGGAGTGTCCGCTCTGTTGCTGATCTTTGTGTCATCTGCAAATAGACACACTTTACCCTCTAGCCCTTCAGCTATGTCTGCAATGAAGATATTGAACAGGACAGGGCCCAGTACCGACCCCTGAGGCACCCCACTGGTCACCTCCTTCTCCTGTGATAGTGTTCTGTTTACTGTTATCTTCTGGGTTCTTCCAGTCTGCCAGCTTTGAATCCAGTTTACTACTTTCTGCCCAACTCCTAAGTTGGCCAGCTTGCTTAGCAACCTTCTGTGTGGAATGGAATCAAATGCCTTACTGAAATCAAGATATACTACATCCACTGCTCATCCCTGGTCCATTATCTTGGACACTGAGTTAAAGAAGTCTATCAACTTTGTTTGGCATGATCTCCCTGTCATAAACCCATGTTGTCTAGGATCTAATGCTGCACTCTCCTCCAGATAGGACATGATTCTTTCTTTGAGGAGTGTGTTCATAATTTTGCCCACGATTGATGTTAGACTTACAGGCCTATAGTTACTTGTGACTTCCCTACTGCCATTCTTATGAAGGAGGACCACAGTGACTGTTCTCCAATCCTCAGGGACAACTCCCTGTTCCAAGGATCGGTTGAAGAGTTCTGTCAGGGGTTCCGCCAGCTCTTCCCTCAGCTCCTTAAGTATCCTGGGGTGTATATCATCAGGCCCCATTGCCTTGTTTACCTTGAATTTCCCTAGTTCTTCCAGGTCTCTGTCCCTTGTGAATGGTCCTGAGTCTACCTCCTTGCCAGAGGTGATGTTCTTGTTAAGCTTGGGTCTGCTACCATCTCTCTCTTTGGTAAAAACTAAGCGAAAGTAGCCATTCAGTATCTCTGCTTTTTGCTTGTCATCCTCGGTGTGTCCTCCTGTTTGCCTTTCTATTCTGACTATACCTCCTCCCGTCTTCCTTCTTTCACTTACATATCTAAAAAAGGCTTTGTCTCCCTTCTTAACCCCCCTAGCTATTCTTTCCTCTGTTGATGCCTTTGCTAGTCTTATTATTTTCCCTGCTTCCCTCAATTTTTTCTTGTATGCCTCTCTGTTTTGATATGTTTTTTTGGTTTTTGTACCTTCCAAAAGCTTCCTGTTTCTTTCTGATTTTGGTGGCTACTTCCCTGGAAAACCAAAGTGGGTTTCTCTTTCTTTTCGATTTACTTACTTTTTTATGCATTGATTTGAGGCATTGTCTATAGCAATCTTGACCCTTTTTTGCAATGTTCCTCTACTCCCATTCCTTCATGAACAGTATATAGAAGGTTTTGATTTAGATGTTTCTTCATTTTGTTAAAGTCTGCCTTCCTGAAATCCAGGACTTTAGTTTTGTAGTGGTTTGTTTCCCTACTTGAATTTACCTGGAACCACAACGTGCTGTGGTCGCTAGTTCCGAGATGACCACTGACTGTTACTTATGAGATGTTTTCGCTATTTGTGAACAGCAGGTCAAGGACTGCTTCCTCTCTAGACAGTTCCTTGACCAGCTGCCTAGTCCTGCTCCGCCTAGTGAATCAAGAAAGTTTTTGCTCTTTGGTGAGCTTGCTGAGTGGGAACTCCAGTTAATGTCTGGCAAGTTGAAGTCTCCCACTAGTATCACTTCTCCCTTGTCTGTCATCTTGTGTATGGATTCTATGAGCTCTTTGTTGTCCTCCAGACACTGCTCTGGAGGTCTGTAGATTATGTCGACCCTAACTGCTGTGCTGGACCCAGTCTTGAATGTGACCCAGAGTACCTCAGACCCTTTTTGCCAATTTTCAATCATTGTGGCATTGATTTCCTCCCTTATGTACAAAGCCACTCTCCTCCTCCCTTTTCACCCTCCCTGTCCCACTTTAATAGGTTGAAACCTGGGATAGTTGTTTCCCAGCTGTGGCATTCATTGTACCAGGTCTCAGTGATTGCAATCCAGTCCAGGTCTGCCACCACAATGAGTGCTGAGAGATCAGCTACCTTGTTGGTAAGGCTGTGAGCATTAGTGAACATAGCCTTCCATACCTTCGTGCCTTGATTTATACTTTCTGGCTCTCTGTTTGATCCTGTGTTTTTTGTCCCGTCTATCCTAGCCCATGTTGCATTTTTCCTTGGTTTACTTGTTTTTTGTTTTTAAGGATCTTATTAGTTTGTTTTGGGGAACGGTAACAGGACCCTGTGGTGCTGTCTCCATCTCCCCATAATCTAGTTTAAATGCCCAACGAAGACATCCAGCTTTTGCCCCAGTGCACTTATGCCCTCATTAGTGAGATGCAGTCCATCGTCCCTAAATAGTCTCCTGTCCCAAAATTCTTGCCAGTCTCCGACATAAAGATGCCCCTTGTCAAGGCACCATCCCTTAAGCCATGTATTTAGTTCATCAATTTCCATCTCCCTGATTTTGTGCCTTCCACCACTTTTCCCCCACACTGGGAGAATTTCTGAAAAGGCTGTAATGGGGGCTGTGGAGATTAATTGTTTGTCTAATTGCATTATGTGCCTCTTGGCTTCGTCCACCGTGTGATCTGCGAGGTTGTTTGTACCTATATGTATGAAAATGCTTGCACAAACCCCCTCATTTCTTATGATACTGATGATGCGATCAGTGTCCCTTTTTGCAGATGTTCTGGGAAGGCACCTGACCACCACCTTAGTATCTCTGTTCTGACTCAGGTGATGGTCGACTCCCCTTATCATGGAGTCCCCTATGATCAGCACTTTTCTGCCCCCTTTGGAACTAGAAGGTTCAGCGCTTTTCTCCATGTTGTTTTTCTTTGGGTGATCAGACTGGTTTGTTGGCTTCTTTCTGTGTCTATTGGCCAACACTTTAGCCAATGGTGTGAACCTGTTAGTTGCTTGGATGTGTGGGTCCTGATCCCTGGGGAATCGATTCTTGTGCCATTTCCCTGCTTTGTAGTGTTTTCCCCCTCTCCTCCTCACCACATGCCACTCCCCACTCCCCATCTCCAGATCTGGGCAGGGGGAGGATTCTTGGCAAGGATGGTGTGACTGAGGAGAGTGTAGTGGTCCTCCGCTGTCTGGTAAATTTTGGAGGTGAACAATATGGGCCCAGGCATCCCTGAGTTGACACTTTAGTTCCTCTACGATCCAGCATGTGGAACAGTGACCCATCCTTCTGAAGTGTACTCTGTCGAAGGATACCCCACATTGCTGGCAATTCATGATGCCCATTTTGTTATATATATGGATGGAAGAGTACAAACACAGAAAGATTGTGTTCGCTATGCGGAAGTTAGAATAGAAATATAGAGATGATATTATTTTATTTCTCTCTTTTTTATTATTTATTTATTTATTTATTTGTATTTATGTTTTATGTTTTGTGCTTCCCATCTAGTCTGAACGGTTTTGTTATTGGAGAGATATGCCCCCTGTCCTCCTGTTTGTGCTGGAGGGGTGTGGTTACCCCAGGCTAGATGAACCCTGGGGTGGAGGAAGGGTCAGTCCCCTACTCCCAGAAACCTCAGCCCTGTCTTTGCCTTGGATAGGCAGCACCCCGTGAGCTCCTGCCACCGGAAAATAAATGTCTGCACCTGACACTCCTAAATGGCACCTGTTTCCACAGTGAGGAGTCAGAGGTGAGGTGATGCTAGTCTGCCTACCCCGCATTTCTTCACTAGTTGTGGTGAAAAGGTTACAGTGTGCTTCCCTGTGGTTAGCTGTGGTCACCTTCCCGCGGTCCTCCCTGTCTAAGTTCAGAGGACTGAGACCGCTTGAGCTATGGGATATATAGATCCCAGATTTCAGTTTGAAAAAAGGCAACCTTTCCTAGCCACTTTCTGATTTGCCCCTGATTGTGTGATGTCACAGCTACCTATTTGCTGCTGTGATGGTTACCACAGGAGTAAGAACTAAAACATAATAAACACACACGATAGCGTATTGCACCATCTACCTATTTAATGCTGTGACTGTTTCCGCACGAGTAAGGATGCATAAAGGAAAAAAAAACTACACACAGAATTAGCGTAGTTTGCAGAAGGTTTGTGTTTGGGCTGTCTTTATCTAAGAAACATAGAAACATAGAATTTGTTGGCAGATAAGGACCGCTTGGCCTACCTAGTCTGCCCATCTCCCTACCTGATGGATAAGCTGCAGATTCTAGTTAATCAACAGCTTACTTCCTCCTACCCCCTACTAGAATTGCCTTATGTCTGTTCCATGCATTCTTGAATTCTCCCACTGTTCCTGACTCCACAACCTCCTCAGGAAGGCTGTTCCATGCATCCACAACCCTTTCTATGAAAAAATACTTTCTAACATTACCTCTGAGCCATCCCTCCTCTATCTTCAAATTGTGCCCCCTTGTTCTTGCACGTCTCTTTTTCTGAAAGATGCTACCATCTTGTACTTTGTTAATTCCTTTGAGATACTTGAAAGTTTCTATCATGTCCCCCCTCTCACTCCTTTCCTCAAGGGTATGCATATTAAGCTCCTTTAGTCTCTCCTCGTATGTCTTCTGGTGCAGACCCTGCACCATTTTGGTTGCCCTCCTCTGAACAGCCTCCACTCTGTCTATGTCTTTGCAGAGATGGGGTCTCCAGAATTGCACACAGTAGTCCAGATGGGGTCTCACCAACTGTCTGTACAGAGGGATAACAACTTCCTGTTTTCTACTGTTGATGCCTCTCCCTATGCATCCCAGTATCCCCCCAGCCCTCCTTACTGCCTTCTCACATTGCTTGCCCACGTTTAGGTCATCTGATATAATTAATCCTAGGTCTCTTTCAATTTTTGTTGTTATTATCTCACCCCCCATTGTGTACTCTTTCCCTGGGTTTTTGTTTCTTAGGTGCATTAACTAGCACTTCTTTGCATTGAATCTGAGCTGCCATATATTTGACCATTCCTCCAGCCTTGCCAAGTCCCTTTTCATCCTTTCCACCCCATCTTGTGTATCAACCCTGTTGCATAGCTTTGTGCCGTCTGCAAAGAGACATACTTTTCCTTCCAGGTGCTCTCCAATGTCACTTATAAAGACATTAAAGAGGACCGGTCCAGTACCAAACCTTGCAGTACCCCGCTAGTTACCCTCCTTTCTTCACTGTGACTCCGTTTACTATTACCTTTTGCATCCTGTTGTCCAGCCAGTTTTTTATCCAGGCTACCACCTTGGGACCCACTCCAAGGCTGGCTAACTTGTATATTAACCTTCTGTGTGAGACTGTGTCAAATGCCTTGCTAAAATCTAGGCAGGCCATATCCACAGCCCCTCCCTGGTCTACTACTTTGGTCACCCAGTCAAAGAAATCTATTTGGTTCATCTGACATGACCTTCCTGCTGTGAAACCATGCTGCCTTGGGTCCTGTGACCCACTGGCCTCTAAGTATTTAACAATTCTTTCCTTCAGAAGTGATTCCATCATTTTCCCTACCACTGAGGTCATACTAACTGGTCTGTAGTTTCCTACCTCTGCTCTGCTCCCACTTTTGTGAAGTGGAATCACATCCGCCCTCCTCCAGTCCTCAGGTACCACCCCATCCTCCATGATTTGTTTAAGAGAGTAGTCAGTGGTGTTACTAGTTCTACCCTTAGTTCTTTTAGAATCTTGGGGTGAATCCCATCATGCCCCATTGCTTTGTCCACCCTCAGTTTCAAGAGTTCTTTCAAAACACTTTCTTCTGTAAATGGACTAGTATCGACCCCCCTATCCAGAGTGTTTCTTTTGTTTGGTTTAGGTACCTCCCCCTCCTCTTCCATTGTGAATACTGAGCAGAAATATTCAATCAGTATCCCTGCTTTTTCACTGGCACCCTCTGCCCACATTCTCTCCCCTTTATTAAGTCTCTGTATCCCTCCCTTGGTCTTTCTTCACTCCCTAATGTACCTATAAAATGTTTTATTCCCCTTCTTAACAGAGTTGGCTATCTTTTCCTCAGTCTGTGCCCTTGCTATTCTGACTGCCTTCCCTGCCTCCTTCTGCTTTAACTGATAAAGTTCTCTGTCCTGCTCCTTCTGTGTTTCCTTATATTTTCTGAATGCTATCCTTTTCTCCTTAACCTTCCCTTCCACCTCTTTTGAAAACCATAGTGTTTTTCTCCTTCATTTTGTTCTGTTGATTTGCTTCACACAAACGCTTGTTGCCACTGTGATGGCTGTTTTGATTATTCCCCATTGTTCCTCCACCCCTCCTTCTTGCCCATTTGCTAGTGCTTTTCTGAGGCAGTCTCTCATTTTGCCAAAGTCAGCCCTTCTAAAGTCAAATACTCTTGTTTTTGTATGGCTTGACTCTAGGGCTGTGTTTATTGTGAACCAAACTATTTGGTGGTCACTTGTTCCCAGATGGCTACCCACTTCTAAATCTGAGATCCTTGCTCTGTCCCCATTTCAGACTAAGCCACAAAACACGCCAGCAACTATCATAATAGTATCCCTAAAACTACACAAACGGAATCCCTTATCTCAGTGTGTGAGCTACCCAGCATCAGAAAGTGTTGCAGACACTGTAGTCCACAAGGTTCAGATTTAAACAATGCTAGCCAGCACTGTCCCTGGTAGTATTTGGAATCAAGCTAGCCAGTAAGGACTCCAGCAGTTATTGAACTCCCAGCAGGTGTGAGACCACCTAGGGATATGGCGAAAGATAAAGCCATCAGCAAAATGCTCATAGTAACCTCCTTTCGGCACACGTTCTATGTTCTAGTTACAGCCCTTACAGAATGCAGTCTTGCCAAACTGCTCACACCCTGCCCTTATACTGAACAGTGAACACTTGCATTAGTTTGAGACAGTACCTTGATTCAGAGTGCAGCAGATTGCAGTGTCAGATCCCCACCCGATCCATTATTTTCCATCGGTTGCCTGGTGCTGCCCCGAGAACCACGCTATGGGAACAAATCACACTTGAGCGCTGCCGCCACTATTTCTGTAAACATGTACTTCCTGACACCCTTTTTGAACTGAGTCTCTGTCAATTTCAAGGAAATTCCTGAGGAGAATACTTCAAAAAAGCACAAGAAGTAAGCTGCTTTGTGGCTGTGGTTGGGGATGTGGCATCATGGTGTACTTGGCATTCAACTATGAGGGCTAGAAGCTGCTAGGTCTCTTCCCTCGGTGAGTTTAACCATAACCCTGCTATAAATCTGTCAGCTTGGGAGGTACTTTGAATTTGAACCTAGCACAGCGGAAGAAGAACTTATGAAAAAAGACACCAAGGCATTTCTTAAGTTTGGGATAATGATACCTAAAAAAAGGAATAGAAGAATTTGGCGGGTACTTCAAAAATTAAATCAAATAAAATTATGCCAACCAGAAAGACTTTCTTGACTGCCAAACAAAAGGAGACCTCATTAACATTTGATGCAGCAAACCCTTTGGCCAGTAACTCAGCACATCTGTTCCCTGCGTTTCTTCAGCCAAAAAAGGTTCTGAATTACAATGCAGAATCAGCTTTGTCAGGGATGCCAAAAGACATACAGAATCTGGTTATGAGTCCTCTAGATAAAAGAAATGAAAAAGCTAAACATAAAAGGACTTCATTAACACTGGAGTCGGCAACTTCAGTAATGGACAAGTCTGCCCACTTGCCTTCGATGTCACCGCATCCTGAAAAAAATTCTGAACGATACTAGAATAGGATTCACACTAGTAACCCCTGGAGCAAGTCAAATATCTTCAGCAAACTTGCCCAATAGAGGGAAGGAAGATTTGTTGGAAACAGAGTCAAATGTGCGAACTACACTGGCAAGTGAGGATATACAAGTTCAGCCAAATTGTGACTCTCCTTTGCCTGTAAATCCTCAGAAAACCCAGACTGGAGACACAGCTCAAACTTTTGAGAGAGAAATGGAACCTCCGGTGGAGCAAGATACTGCATTTGATAGGGAATATTCACTACAGAAAAAAATAATCCATATTTTCGGCAATTAATGAGGCAAAACAAGCAGAAGCAGTCAAATTAGCAACCCCTATGCGACTTCCAGCTGTAGCAGAAATTGCAGAATCTTCAGCTATGGTTGCTACAGTAAGTTCTGTTTCTACTACAGTCCCCTTCCTCTCTGATGAAGCCAGGCATTCTGCTTGGCGAAACGTAAGATGTTTTTACCCCTCACCATTGTGGTTTTCAGCCTAGTATGTTACACACTTTTATATTTAAATAAACGTATAATTTATGATATTATTCTGCTCTAGCTGGGTGCTTTTTTTCTGCATGTGTGGATTTACGTTTAATAATTAAGCACCAGCAGTTTGCTCGGTGCGGCTTTTTTGTGCTTTTTGTAGTCCCTTTCCCTATTGTAAGACCCAATATCCCTGTATTAAAACAGACAGAAAACTCTTTTTCTTCAGATAAATCTCAGGAACAATCAGAAACATTTAATGGGCAGAATGCAAATAACTACCTAACAGACCCTAATTTGCAATACAAGTCATGTTCAAATTCCACCACGAGTCAGTTGGCTGTAACTTGGGAAGAACTGACAAACTGGGCCAAAAACCTTATTCTAAAAATATGTAACCCCCTCCAAAGTGTGGGGCTTACTTTGCTGTCCTGTGGGACTCCCCATTCCTTCTCTCATCAGCCTGAGTCCTGAGGCATCCACTAAGTCTCCTACCAGCACCCACATGTGTTTGCTGCAGAAAGTGGGGGTGGAGGAGCAAAAGACACAACCCGCCTGGAGGCTGTACTTGTGAGTGTGAGCCAGCAAGGTTGCGCATATGCAGATGCACATTTCAAAGCACTGCTTCTTCGGTGAAAATAGAGTTTCCCCCTGTGATCCCATACCCCGACTAAGCTAACTGGGGTCCGGAGACACAAGGGAGGAGCCCCAATGTTCAGAGGGCACAGAAATATGAATATTTTTGAAGCGCCCTTAAGTGCCATAAATGAGTAGGCCCCAGTAGCTGAGGCTGCTGGGAAATGTAGTCCCTGGCATGAATGGAGCCTCTGGTGCCTGGGGGCTCACAAAACGGGACTTCCGATGGCCGAACGACTGCAACCACCCCCACAATCTTGCAGTCAGATTACAGGGCACAGAATGGGCTATCAAGATCAATTAACATTTAAACATCACTCCAAATGGTTTGGCTGCAAGAGACTCTCAAAGAAAAGATTGCCATAAACTGTTTTGCCAGCAGCCATCTTAAAAGAGACCTTACAACTTGTTCCAGCTAATCAGATCTCGCAGAAACTTGAGGGCTGTGAAATGGCTTCTTGGAGAGGAGAGTGAACAACGTACTGGGCGCCCTAGGAACAACCAGTCAGGTGCCCAGTACCAGTATGGACAGCCCAATCAGCCAATCAGAAGCTGCCAATTGTTCTGAGGGAGGAAAAAAAATGCTGCAGCTTGAGGCTGTGCTCCTCGAGTGTTTTTGAAGTGAGGGACTGTTCTGTGACAGTTGGAGGAGAGCCCTCAAGCCTTTCAGAGAGGGCTCCTGGCTGATCTCTAGCCTTGTGAAGTGATTTTCTGAAGAAGAAGAGGTTTTTCCAACCTTAAGGAAAAGAATCAGCCTGCCTGTTGCAGTTTTGACAGGTTTTGTCAGAGATAAGTTGTCAAGTGAATTGAAGCTAAGCAGATTCTGACCAGAAAGTTATCCAGAACTGATTGTTTCCTGAAGGGATCTCCCTGCCTTGGTGACTCCTGGCCTTGAAGATCATCTTAAAAAATTGTTCTGCCTGCTAGAAGAAGTGTCCAGGTGACTTTTAATTCAAACAAAAACTTGAGACTGTTTTCCCTGTGGGCAATATCCAGCCTTGTCCACCCTTTGGCTGCCTGCTGCTACTGGCCAGCTGGGTGACTGCAGTATTGAGTGAAGCCTGCAGGGTTACTAAAGCTACTTCTCAGCTCCCCCCATCCTGAGGACCATTGGAGAGAAAAAGACACCAGCCTGTCAAGAGAACACTGTTTTCAAAGGCCATCACGGTGAAGTTTGGAAAGGCTTGACAGGTGAAGAAAGCATTCTTCATCCCCTGCAACCTCATTTTGCAGTTTCTGCTCTCTGTATTCTGCTGCCTGCTGATGTGGTGCACCACCAACTATCACCAAAACCCCACGGCGCTAAAAAAAGAGCCAATACCAGCAAAGTTTCAGCTCCAACCCGTTTGTAGCAGCCTAAATGTTCAACAAACCGTGCAAATATTTATGGGAACTGTACAATTGGACTGACAAGTTTTAGCTACAGTTACAGCATCTTATTTATCAAAGTTTAAATGCACCAACTCTAGCCAACCCGCGGCAACCACAGGCCTGCATCAGTCTAGGGTACCTCAGCATAGAACTAGGGGGTCTGGACCAGATGGGAAGGTGTGTGTTATTGCTATATGGTGGCAGGAGGTTGGGAAATTGGTTTCTTTCTTATATGCTCGGTGTTTTAAATGGTTTACTGTTTTACCTGCTGTTGCATTGATTTCTGCCAAAATCAATCAAAACAAAACCTGTGTACCTCCACGCTCCAAGTATCCCCTCCCTATTCCTACTCTACCCTGATAAATAAATCTGTATTTGTTATTGATTCTTTACCACTGTCTATGAACATATTATTAGAGAGTTCCTTAAAATGCATGTTGGTTATTGAAGTACAAGGTAAAGTGAATTTTTGCGTGGGGGGTGTTGTTTGGGAAGGGAGGTGGGTAGGTACAGCATCCCAAGGAGTTGTACCCAATTTACCATTCTGGCCCACAACACCTTACTGTGGGTGGAGGCACCATGTTATTTATGCAATCTTCTGGAAACAAACTCCCAGACCAAACCATACAGAACCCAGACTTCTCAACCTTGACTGTGAATGTGAGGCTGGGGTAGTGTGCTCAGTTAGACCACGGTGCTGGGGTTACAAATAAATAGTAGAACTGAAAAAATAGATTAATTGATGGGGGTGCAAGAAAAATTTGAAGTGTATTTTAACTTGACTCAGAACTTAGTTAAAGAACAAGCAGAGATGAAAAATGAAATTTCACAACTCCAGCAAAGTCCATTCTCTTATGGAAGAAAATATTCCAGTGTAGAAATATCTAACAAAGACCTTAAAACAAAACTTTTAGATTATGAGATTCGGGCCAGGAGGAAAACTATAAGGAATTTTGGTGTTCCTGAAAACTTGGGTAATTCCAATACAAGAATAATTCAAGCAAATCACAGTGGCTTATTTGGACTCTGACCCTGGTGTTATTGACTTTGAATTTGATTGAATCCATAGAGATCTAAGATCCAAACCTGACAATGCAGCTTCTCTGAGATGGATAATTCTGAAGTTTCTTAGATCTCAGGATAAACATACTTTCATGTCAGCTGTGTATAAAAAGAATATAGTTCAGTGAATGGGTACCACTGTAACAGTTTACAATGATTTATGGGCAGATATTGTTCAAGAACAGAAGAAGTATAATTTTATCAAGGCAAAACGGTGGTAGAACAATATCAGAGCCACCATGATTTTCTCATCTAAGTTACGAGTGAACATGGATTTATGTGATAACATACATAGATACATAGACAGTGTCGGCAGATAAGGGCCTATGGCCCACCCAGTCTGCCCATTTGAGCTTGTAAGTTCAGTTTATGTTTTCCTAGAAGTCTGTTGCCCCTTACCCCGACCGCCAGAATTCCTTTATGTCTATCCCATGCATTCTTAAATCCCGTGATTTTTTCAGCCCCCCCCACTTCCTCTGGCAGGGTGTTCCACTTGTCCACCACCCGCTCTGTGAAGAAATTCTTCCTCACGCTTCCTTTGAATCGTCCTCCTCCAACTTCATACCATGCCTCTAGTCCTGGAACATCTTTTTCACTTACAAATAGTGTATTCCTGCACCCTGTTCCTCCCTGTAAGATACTTGTATGTCTCTATCATATCCCCTCTCTCCCTCTTCTCCTCCAGGGAGTATATGTTCAGTTCCCTCAACCTGTCCTCATATGACTTGTGATGCAATCCATGTACCATCTTTGTTGCCCTCCTCTGAACCTTCTCTACCCTGTCTATGTCCTTACGTAGGTAAGGTCTCCAGAACTGTACACTGTACTCCAGGTGGGGCCTCACTAGTGTCTTGTACAGTGGAATTATGACCTCCCTTTTCCTGCTGGTGATGCCCCTGCCTATACATCCCAGCATCCTATTTGCTTTACCTGCTGCCTTGTCACACTGTTTCCTTACCTTGAGGTCATCAGAGATGATAACCCCAAGAACCCTTGCCTGCTTGGTGCATGCTATATCCTCACCCCCCCCCCCCAATTGATATATTGTGCCGGGGTTTTTGTGCCCCATATGCATTATCTTGCACTTTTGCATTGAATTTCAACTGCCAAATCCCTGACCATTCTTCAAGTTTCTGCAGGTCCCTTCTCATTCTGTCTACACCCTCTGGTGTGTCTACTGTGTTACAGAGCTTTGTGTCATCAGCGAACAGTGAAATTCTGCCTTCTAGGTCCTGCAGAATGTCACTGATGAAGATGTTGAATAGGACTGGTGCCAGCACTGATCCCTGTGGTACCCCACTGGTCACTCTTCCCTCTGTGGAGTGACAGCCATTACTCACCTCACCCTCTGTGTCCTGCCGCCCAGCCAGTTACCTACCCACCACACTACTGTCCTGCCCACACCCATATTCCCCAGTTGTGTAATAGTCTTCTATGTGGCACAGTGTCAAAGGCCTTGCTGAAGTCCAGATAGGCCATGTCCACCCCTCCCCTGATCCACCTCCCAGTCACCCAGTCAAAAATTCAATGAGGTTGGTCTGACATGACCTCCCCTGGTGAAACCATGCTGCCTTGGGTCCTGTAGTCCATTGACAACCAGATGTTCCACCATCTCTCCTTCAGTAGTGCTTCCATGATCTTCCCTCGAGGTGGAGGCTGACTGGTCTGTAGTTCCCCGCTTCCTCTTTGTTCCCACTTTTGTATAAGGGGACTGCATCTGCTGTCCTCTAGTCTTTGGGCACCCTGTTTCCAGTGATTGGCTAAACAGGATAGCCAGAGGTTCAGCCACCACCTCTCTTAGTTCTTTAAGGACTCTGGGGTGCACCCCATCTGGCCCCATTGCTTTACCAACTCTTATTACTTCCAGTTCCTTCAGGACCCTTTCTCGTGTAAAGGGACTTGTGTCCATTTCTGCACCATTCTCACCCCTTGTACTCCCTTCAGACCCATTACCCTCCTCTTCCTCAGTAAAGACTGAGCAGAAATACCTGTTCAATATGTCAGCTTTACTGTTGTCATCCTCCACGCGGCCCCCATCCTCCCCCTTCAGCCTCAGTATCCTTCCCTTTACCTTTCTTTTTTCACTTATGTACCTGTAAAAGGTTTTGTCCCCTCTAACCACTGATTTTGCAATGTGTTCTTCTGTCTGAGCTTTGGCTTCCCTTTGGCGACTCCTAATAAGCGCCGGCCACTAACAGTGAGTCAAAAACAGCCCAACTGAGAAAGGGCAATGGCTACTAGAGCAGTAGTTGCAGATAGCAACGGTCGCTGAATCCATACAAAAATAAAGACAATATATGTATTTTTATGGGGGCTATGCCCCTGCACTTCTCTGTGGGCACAGAGCCCCCACACCCCCAAATAAAGATTTATCAACCCTCGGGGTGTGGACTTAGAGGAAATCACAAAAATTAAAAAAAAATTTCCTTTCCAGATACTGGATTCAAATCCGGGTCACTGGCTTCAGGGTCAGTAGCGCATACCGCCACACTACACATCCAGCTCGGCAGTGCCAGCCCAACCATCATGTTATATCCTGCTTCAGCGAGTGTAGTTCCCTGCTACACTCGCTCTACATGATATAGCACCTTGTTTCACCACTTGCTCTAGCTTTAAGTGCTATTACTGAGTCGCTTATACTGAATTGCTCAATAATTGGTGCTCATATAGGGTGCTACCAGTGAGCATAGAAGACACTAATATGATTTATGGTAATCTACAAGAAGTCCTTAAAGGTTTACAAGAAAAACTTCCACAAATATTCCACTAAAATGGTTTCCAGATCCTCCTAATGTTAGAGTATGAATTTTGATGAATGCAGGAGGGGGGAATAGTAAATGCAGCACTATGGGAAGTTATCTGGCAGTTCTAGTGAGCGGCACACTTTTTCAAGTTTCTATTACTATGTTGTGTGATGTAAATGGTTTGTATGTTGGGAAGGGAGATGGGAATAAATATTGGGACCATATTACAAGTATATTAAATGTACACATCCATCTAAGAGAATTTAATTAAGGGGTGAGAGTTATTTTAACTACTTTTTTTACAACTATTATGGATAATAACGTTTTAGTCAAAATTGCATCCTTAAATGTCAATTGTGTTAACTCCCTTATAAAGAGGGCTAGGATTTTAAAATATTTAAAAAAAATCAGGAGATAATTTCTTATGTCTTCAGGAAACTCACCTGGAAAAGAAAGAGACGGAAAAACTAAAAAAGAAATGGATGTCACATTTAATCTACAATATAAAATAACATAATCATAGAAGTTCATCAGCAGAAAAGGTCCCCATTGGCCCAACTAGTCTGCTCCTTTTCCTTCCCCATAGGTATCTCTGATGCTACCACCCTACACACCACTTATGTGCCCCCCTACCCCATAGATTCCTGACCCCTTTTTCCCATCAGGGTATCTATCCCTCCCTCTTGTTTAAACCTATGTAGTTATCCCATGCACTCTTGAATCCCCCCACTGTTGATGCCTAAACCACCCTCTACAGTAGCCCATTCCAGGGGCCCACCACTCTCTCAGTGAAGTAGTGCCCTCTCTTATTACCTCTGAATTGACCACCCTCCAGTTTCAATCTGTGCGCCCTAGTTCTGGGATTGTTTTTCATCTTGAATATACTCCCTTCCCTCACCTTGTTAATTCCCTTCAGGTATTTAAAAGTTACAATCATATCCTCCCTCTCTCTCCTGGTTTCCAGTGAATATAGTTCAAGCTCCTCCAATTTCTCCTCATGTAACCCCTAGGTGGTGCTATCCCAAGGGCTACTACCCCTGCCTGCATGGCTACTTGCAGGTTAAGGGGCCTGGGTACTGATACGGGTGCCTCCACCCAGAGGACAGGGTTGTTAGTAACAAGGCTAATCTGGGTACAGCCCCCCAGGACACTGCAACCCCCCTCTTTCCCCTCTAGTGGCCTAGACAATATGCAACAAACACTTTCACAGTAGCCCCTATTCAACATACAATTCCCCACACTGTTTGCACTTACCACCAGGACTGGTTCCACCCGTTCGACCCTGGAGACCCCCTGTAAAACAAGGTTAGGCACAGCAAATAACAACAATACAGTGCTTTTGGTACAAACTGGAACCACAGTCAGATTAAATGCAAAAATAGTTAGATCTGATTTATTTAGGGGACTTGAACAAGGGAGAGGCATAATCATGTTGATTTGCTTAAAGGCTAAGTCAATCAGGCAGTCATGCATGCACTTCAGAGTCCCTACGCAGTCACACACTCTGGGTATCCAGGTGGGAGTAAGTTGGGCTAGCCTGGAACATTGCCAGAGGTAGGCTGGCATCGCAGCTGGTTGGGGCCCTGTGATGGAAGAAAGAAACATGCACAACCACTCACAACTTGTAATCCGGAGCCAGATAGCTCAGTTCCTGACACGAAAACAACAAGTGAATTAGATGATAACACTTTTGATATAGCTGATGTTGCAGGGATCTACCCTGGTGTTTACTCACAATACCCAATACAGGACACGGGAGGGATGAAATTGAGACTGCAGGTTGACGAGCTGGAGTGCCAGGAAGAGCGGGGCCCACATGAATCACCGAGGCATCGTCCCTGTTCAAGGCATTGAGTGGGGGGCTGATCATCAGGTAGGGCTCTTGATGATGGCTTTCTCTTTGGCGTGAGTAATCTGGCTGGTCCAGTGTGACAAGGCCCAGACCAAGGAACAATTCGGATGCGAGTCCAAAAAGCTGGATGCAGCCTCCAGCAAGCAAGGCACAGTTACACACACAATAAGGAACCAAATTGTGACCCACTTGCAGCACACAGCACATTTATAGTAAAGTGATCATCACTATACCAGGCGGATGACAGTCCGGTCGCAATCACAGAGTCTCTGCGCAAAACCGTGAGTTCAGCGGTAAATGTAGGTCCTGACAGGCTGATCATGTTCAGCAAAGCTTTGGTCTTCTTCAGGTTTCAAGCTTGGTCACCAATTCATTGGCTTAGGTCTCTCTCACAACTTCGGATGCAGTCCGATTCTTTGAAGAGCTACCACACAAAGGACAGCAGACAGGCAGGCCAAACTCAGTCCTTCCACGGTTCTCCCACGTGAATTACACAGAAGCTGCTGCTCGAGTCTCTCGAGCTGTTCACCCTTTCATTTTCCAACTCAGACTGACTCCCTGCAGCAAGCAGCCTGGGACTTTCTCCAGGATCCAAAAGGTTTGGTTGGCTGATCCATCTGTCTGTCAATATAACGGTTCCCCCTCCAGGTCCATTTATGCTCTAAAGTCTCAAAACTACAATTCCTACAGAATTTTGCTCCTACAAGACCCCTGGGGACAGACACCATTTTAGGGTCCCCAAAGGTACTGATTGGCCCACAATAGCAGTCCAGGACCCCCCCCCAAAAAAGTCATTTTTGTATCCTGCATGAAAATAAATGCTTTTTACTACTACTACTACTAAGATGGTGGGGCCATGTCGATTAGACAAACTTCCATAACATTACTATTCTAATAGATAATCAGCAAATAAGTACAACTTCTAACAGAGCTCCTTCTACGCAAATAGCGATGGCAGAACAAAGCGATTAACTGGCGGCCAGGGTGGGACTCTAGCTTAAAACTACTCGGTCCCCTCCCAGATTAAATAAGCACCACATTATAGGCAGCTCTTAAACGGACAGAGCAAAGAGGCATTAAGGCACTGTCATACAACACTTTTAAATGCTAAGACACAGGATACCAACCTGGCCATGGGCATTTAGGCAAGCCCAAGGAAGGCTTTTTGGGAACACCCATTTACAGGGAGTTACACTCATATGTCCTCTGATGCATACCATGCACCATTTTGGTCACCCTCCTTTGAACTCTCTCCACCCTATTAATATCCCTCTGTAGGTGAGGTCTCCAGAACTGGGCACTGGGTCTGAATATAGCCAACAAGAATACCTTCCAAAACAACAGCATGGCAAAAATTCCATCATTTCTGTTTTTTGGAGGGGCTTCACACTCTGCACCCCCCGACGTAGGGGTCTCTGCCTCCCACACCCCCCCCATACTAAAAGATTCCCACACCTGACGAGCAGATCACAGAGAAACTTAAAATTTATGGGGCCATGGAATACTGGTTCTGTGGCCCCTTGTAAAACAAAGAAGTCCCGATTCCTGCAAAATGGTTGGAGACCAGGAACAGAATCCTGGTCTCACTGCCTCCCGTTGAGCTGCTCCATGCCCTAGCCCTCCATGCCACAGTAGCAGCTCAGCCAGCCCTTGGTATTTTGCTGCCATTGTCCTGTGGCAGCACCATGGACAGTAACCAGGGGAACGCATATATTGCAAGTACTCTACATGCCTGCTCGCTGTCTATGGTAGTGCTATAGGGACTAACGCTCTCCATCAGACTGAGAATTTGATTGACAGTTCTGAGGCATATCAACTTTGTTAAATGGGAATATACACACTTTGATAAAAAGAATAACATTTTCAAATGGCTGGACTATATTTTAGTTTCTAAAGGATTCACCCAATACATTCAACAGGCTGAAATTCAATCAACTGTAATTTCAGACCATGCAATGATAAATACTACTGTACCTTACTTAGTATTAATTCGGACAGAGGTTACTTCCACTGCTGGTCCTTCAACAATGAATTGTTAAAACATCAGGATTTTTTACTCTTTATAAAACAAGCAATTTGTATATTTTGGTTCTATAATTATAGTGGGCAAACAACAATTTCCCAGTTATGGGATGCCTTTAAAGAGCATCTGACAGCATCAGGAAAACACCGAAAAAACTAAGATTTATATTCAGCTCCATCCCATTTCCTTTATTACTTCAAATATTTTCAGCAATTAATTCTCTATTTTCTTAAAAGTTGCATGAAAACAAGATCCCTGTCCCGTATACTATATCTACTCTGGCTGCTTCTCTACACATGACGTCCCATGTTTATGACATCATAATTATCTCCACAGCAACATATTTTGATGTCATAAACAGAATTATGATGTCAGGTGCAGGATGGCAGACAGAGCTAAAAGGGCAAATATTCTGTATTCATGAAGGAAATAAGGGTGAAAACTACAGAATAAAAAATTAAATATATGCTACATTTATGCATGAATGTTACATTTCTTCAAAGTTGTTTCCACTGTGTCAGGAGCTCTTTAAGGCAACAATATGGGGAGCATTTGTAACTTATCAGGTAAAGATAAATAGACCTAAAAAGCAGGAGACTAAACTGATTGCAAACTGAAAAAACTTGACCTCTTAGTACAATAAGACTATAATAAATATGCTAAAGAATGGAACACTCTTAGAAATTTCAAGGAGATCCCCGTTCCACCTGTTACTGTTTACAAGATGAAAAGCGCTAGATGAGATGGCGGCTGGCCATGGAGAAGGGTCTGTTGTGCCGCTCACTCACCATGGGCAGTTTTTTCTTTAGACCTAAAATTGTGGTTGCTGGGGGCAAGAGGGTGGGATTGGGCTTGTAGCAGAAGGTGGGGGATGGGGGTTGTATTTTAAATGTTTGGGCTGGGAAAGAGGATGGGGAGCTGTTTCTTTTACATTCCCCCTAAAAAGCACACAAATAATGAATACAAATATAGAATTTCTGAATATTTGGGGCCCCAAATATGAATATTCGGCTCTGTATTTGAAATAAGGTATTTGCCCACCCCTAGTTCCCATTTTCCCTGGTTATCAGCTTAGTTATTAGCTTGCATCCATTCCAGAGACCTTGTCTGATGATCCTAGAAAATCACTGGCTCCCTGGCTGCTGTGGCCAACTATCAGCACCTTTGCAATGCCTGTACCAAAGCCACCAGATCTGTGAAGTCCAAATAGTATGCAGCCACACTCCAAAACGTTAACCACCCCTCCAAGTTCTGGAAAGTTATCCATTCTCATTTTTTCCCTCTGACCCCTACACCTTCTTTACTGAAATATGCTACCCTGCCATACCTTGTTTATACCCCTGAGGTACTTGAATGTCTCTATCACCCCCCCCCCCCCAGGAAATACATATTGAGATCCTCTAGTCCTTCCTCATATGACTTTTGGTGCAGTCCTTGCACCATTTTTGTTGCCCTTCTCTGAACTGCCTCTATTTTGTCTATGTTCTTCCAGAGATGTGACCTCTAGAACTGGACACAGTACTCCAGATGAGGTCTCACTAGTGATCTGTACAGTGGCACAACCACCTCCTTTTTGCTGCTAGTGATACTTCTCTTTATGCACCCTAGCATCCCACTGGCTCTCCCCATAGCCTTCTTACATTATTTGATTACCTTTTGGTCATCAAGTATGATTACCCCAGGTGCCTTTCTTGATTCGTGGCCATCAATACCTCTACCCATCTTGTACTCCTCCCTTGGATTTCTGTGCCCCAAATGTATGATTTTGCACCTCTTTGCACTGAATCTTAGTGGCACTCTTGACTAGTCCTCAAGCATCTTTAGATCCTTTCTCATTTCTCCCACCCCTCCCCTGGAGTGTTGACCCTGCTGCAGATCTTAGTGTCATCTGCAAAGAGAGGTATCCAGTGAGGATGGTGACTGAATATGAGTGACCGTCAAAATGGCTACTCATATTCAATGCTTTCCTTCTGGGCTACCCTGGAAGGCTAGCGACCCTACGCAAACGCGAGGGTAGTACAGGGCAACAGGAAGGGGGGGATAGTGAGGGAAAAGGGAGGGACAGGGAAGAGTTTTGGGGGGACTGGTGTGCCTGCTGCTGTCAAGCTAGCCATGTGGTGTGGTGGTGTGGGTGACTAGCTGTGGCGCAGTAGATACCAGTTTCGAGGCTGGGGACATGAGCATGGAAATTAGCGGGACTTAAATTTTTTCCCAACATCTGGATTTAACCCCCTCCCTGCAAAGCCCCCCATGAGGTGGAGTGCAGAAGACACAGCTCCCCATGCAAAAACACTTTTTAGTGTTCCAGATGTTGGGTTACCTGGGAGTGTATATCGCCAGTTTGCTTTTAGGTGATATACACTCGCCATAATAGCGATCACTATTTTTCAATCGCTATTATGACATCGAACTGCAAGGAGACATACCTGGCCCTCCAGCCTCTCTGCAAGGTTGCTTATGAAGACATTAAAGAGTACTGGCCCCAGCACGGATCCCTGTGGCACCCTGCTGATCACCCCTCTCCTCAGATTGAATGCCATTTACCACCACCCTCTGTATACTGTCACTCAACCAGTTTCTGGCCCAGTTTACCACCTTAGGGCCCACTCCCAGGCTGCCCAACCTGTTTACAAACCTCCTATGTGGGACGATGTCAAGGGCCTTGCTAAAATATGGGTAGGCCACATCCACCACCCCTTCCCGATCTACTTCCATGGTCACCCAATCAAATCTATCAGATTTGTTTGACAAGACCTTCCCGCTGTGAATGTGTGCTGCCCCGGGTCCTGTGCTCCACTGGATTCAAGAAATATCACAGTAGTTTCTTTCAGCAATTACTCCATTAATTTCCCCACCACCGAGGTCTGGCTGACTGGCCTGAAGTTGCCAGCTTCCTCCCTGTTCCCACTTTTGTGGAGAGGGACTACATTAGCCCTACTCCAGTCCCCTGGAATCACCCCTGTCTCTATCAGTTTGTTAAATAGGGCTGTCAGTAGTGTTGCCAGCACCTCTTTAAGTTCCTTTAATATTCTGGGATGTATCCCATCTGGCCCCAGAGCTGTGTCCTCTTTCATATTCTTGATTTCTTTTAGGACTCTTTCCTCTGTAAATGGGCTGGTGTCCACCTCTCTTCCATTGGTGCCCCTATTGCCCTATAGTGGTCCTTCTTCTTCCCCTTCTGGGAATATGGAACAAAATATTTGTTCAGATTTGTTGCTTTTTCTAGGCCCCCCTCTGCACACCTCTTCCCTCTCTCTTTTTAACCTCACAATCCCACCCCTAGTCTTCTTTCTTTCTCTAATGTATCTGAAAAATCTTGTCTCCTTTCATAATTGCCTGGGTTGTTTTTTTCCTCCAAAATAGTTTACATAGTTTACGGCTGAGCTTCCAAATCCTTCCTTGCTAGACTGGACCTCCTTTTTCACTCCTTTTGTAGTTTTACCTTAGACTGTTCCTCTCATACCTAGCATTGCTCATCTACTCTGTCCTCTCCCTCCCCGATGCCAGGTGCCTTTTCACTGTGCCTCCTTTATATACAAATTAGTTTTGTTCCCTTCTCTCCTACCTTTCTTTCCTCCTGTCCTCTCCCCTTCCTTCTTCCTGCCCTCCTCGCAACATTGTTTCCCGTTCTATTCCTACCAGGAAATCTACTGTTGGTCAAGCTGCCTTCTCATAACGCTTTCCAAAACTCTGGTCCACCCTTCCCTTGTCAGTCTGGTCTGCCTCTTCTCCTTTCTCCCTTAAGTCTCTCCTTCATGACTTTTCTACCACTACCTGCAACTGTTCATGACCCTCTAACCTTATATGATCACCTTCCCCTACTCATATTGCCCTGGCCGTATTATCCCCACCTCCGGCTATGCCTGTTGGAATTATTTCCCCATGCCTATCCAAACTCAGTTGTTATCTATCACATATACATTGTGGCACTATTTTGTCGTGTCATGTTTGCGATTATTCTCCATTTGATGTACTGTAATGCTTGTATAATAACTAGTCAGCAATTTTTTACTATGGGCTGACTGAGTTGATATTTTCTGTAAGTGGGTTATTAACCCGTGGGTTATTATGTCATTCACGTGCACTGTCCTTCCAAAAATGTACGCTTCTCATTGGCTGTCGTTCTGTGTGTGGGCAGGCTTAAGAGTTTAGTAAACATGGTGGCTCCATCTCTCGCTTATTGAGGAGCCACTACAACAAGCCTCAAGTCTCATTATTTTTATTTTAATTACAGTAACTATCTGGTTGATCCTACCATCTACATAAAAAAAAAGCTCTGTCTGGTTGATCCTGCTGTTCCTCCATTTTGGGAATGGGGCCACAGTTTGACTGGCACTGCTAGCGCAACTGGGATAGCAAACTGTGAGTTAAACCAAAAAAAAGGCAATGAGTGAAAGCCAAAAAAAAAAAAATGGTTAATGTGGAAAGGGAGACACAGTGACAGGAACACAGAGACTGTGTGTGTGTGTGTCTGCACCTGTCTGGGGACTCAGGCTGGAAAAAAATTGCTGACCAGTATATTATATAAAATAAAAGATGAGGAAGTGTGCATATGAGAATTTAATACACACTCTCGGTGTGGGATGCTTTGATAAACCCCTCAGGCGTCTTCTACTGGGACTTTAGAATATGGGCTACTAAATTCCTGGGCTCTGATTGGCTGATACCCCAGGCCAGGTGGGCATCTATCAGACAACAGAGCCCGGGTAAAAAAAAGTGCCAGTCCCAATCCACCAGTGATCGCCAATATCATTGTGCTTATAGAATGTTCATTTTCAAAATGCCACCATTCATTTCCTATCGCTTAACAAAAGATACAGCCCCTCCAACCCACTGAGTGCCAAGTGGCAGTCAAAATGGCAAAAGATCAAGCCATGTTGTTTTAATCTCGCTTTACAGTAAGAGCTTTTATCCCCCCTGACTCACGGGCACAAGTGCAGTAACAGCAGTCAGCAAACGGTAAAGAAAATAGTAGGTACAGTAACAATTTAGCATCTTTTAATATCACTTTGTTTTCGTACGTGCCACTGCCATCCCTCACACACAATTCCCTGCCCCTTACGATCAACAAGCTCTGAGTTGGGTGGCAGTTCTTTAAAAAGAAGTTTTTTACTCAAAGCAAATTCACTGTTCAAATCTAAACTGAAGTATAAATGGAACAACAGCCGCCTCCCGACCTCGCTCACTCTCCTGACAACACACAAATTGCAGACGGCATTAACATTTTCTGTCCACTTCCCCCCATGGGAAATAGCATCAGTTGTGGCTATAGTTTTATTAGACATAGACAAAAAAAAAGAAAGAAAAGAAACAGGAACTGCTCTTATCAATCATGCCGACCGCACTAACACTCTCTCTCATTCTGCCGTTCCCAATCTCCATGGTAATACTTGCCGTTCCTGTAAAAAACATACACACAAAAAAGAAACTAATGTGTATTGCCACTGGAGGTGGGAGGATCAACAAATCAAAACTGGAATGATTGCAATAGGAAGTGTGTGTGTGTGTGGGGGGATGGCAAAAAGAAAGCTACTAAATTTTCAGCAGTCACCACTACAGAAGCAGTTTGAGCTGCACTCGAGCTCACTCTCTTCCTTCACAGTAATATAACATTTCCCCCCTATTGGTCTGCTAATTTTCAATTAAAAACTGACATGCTCACAGTAGAAAAAAAAAACACAACTCGCACGTCAGTGAAAGCAGTAGTGAAAGCAGTGTTTCACCAGCGATCTCCTGATGCTCCGCTCCCTTGCAACTCTGAGTGCACTCGCACTCTTCCTACCACCATACAACTCTAGCAGGGGCAACCAACAAGAAACCACAACAAATAGAACATACTTACAGTAGCTCTACCACTGTGTGTGTGTGTGTGTGGGGGGGGGGGGAGTAACTATGACAGCCGGGACCAAAGCATCAACTAAAGAGGCTGTGCAAGGACATAACTCCCTAGCTCAGAAAAATCCACACAATTGTGTAGAATAGGTGGAGGAACTATTTTATTTCAAAACATAGCTTAAACTAATTTTTATCAACTTTTTTTGTGAAACTCATTTTGTTTTACAGTGCCCATTTTCTAAGCGCAATAATACCCTCCAGGGTGGTCAGTATTGTGCTGTACCTGACCTTCCAGGGCCTATAAGGCCCTCCATCTGTAGCATCGGGCTCATTCCACCCCTATTCTGTGTCAGGTATAGCACAATACCGACCACTCTGTCGGGTATTATTACTTACAAAGAACTTGAACTCTACTACTGGGACGTTCAATTAGGTTAAAAAACAAACCAAAAAATAACCCAAGAGTTGGTGTGCTTGTCTGAGTTGGGGGAAGGGAACTGTTATCTGTGCTGTTAGCCAGGTGAAGAGAAGAGAAGAGCAGTAAATTAGTTCCATTGGTGTGGGATGCTTTGATAAACCCCTCGGGCTTTGCCCTCGGGATTTATGTGGCATCCCACACCTCTGGTGTGCATTAAATTTGCATATCGCATACTTCCTCATAATTTATTATATATATAATGAGTGTTATTTTTGAAATGCTGTTAATTACTATATATAACTTGTTTTTTCTCCTCTTGCACCATATTCCATACCCCTGCTCCCAGGATGCATATGGAAACGAGCTGTTATCAGCTCAGTATGTCTTACCTGGTAAAACATATGAAATGAATAAAAAAATATAATTACTGGTGACCCTATTTATCAACCTTAATACAGGTATTGTCAAACACTGTAAAAACCCGAAAATGGGTTATTACAGCGTTTTGCTATAAAAATCCTTTCGGTTCCCTGGTGTTTCATGTCACTCAGTTTTAGCGTGTCACCTTACTGGCTGCCACTTGGTCTGTGGGCGGGATGCATAGCACAAGCAACATGGCGGCTCCATTTCTCTAGTACCAGAGCACCCACACTGACTATCTGGCAACAAATCAACACAAAAGTAAAGTATTTCTGTAACTCCCCCATTACCCGGGATTACTAAAATCCCAGTAAGACCTAGTAGTAGGCAGGGAAGGCAGCTTGTGAAACTCCAGTTAAATGGATTTCACACTGTCTCACTCTGTCCTCAGTCTCAGGTGAGATTGAGGGATGGCATCATTTTAGAACTGTTGCAGCTGCATAAGCCACACAGGAATGTTGCAGCTGTAGGTTAGAGTAGAACACTGGGGAATTTTGAAGTGAGTTCAGTAGAGTCTGTGGCAGTCTGTAGTAGAGGTGCTCTGCTGTAGGCAGGCCCTCAGAGCTCTAAGCTCTGTCAAAGAGCCATTTTTAGGTATAGGTGTGTGTTCTCACCTGAAGAGGAACACAAGAAGAACACATTGAAGTGGTAGAGACCGCTTTTTGTGGTTCAGGGCAATCAGCCTGCTTCCAGGGGCAACCCCCCTGGTCCAGCCAGGGAGACAAGAAGCTGCCTGATTTAAGTTCGTGCTGAGGCACTAGAAGTTCTGGATGAGATGTCCTTTGAGGAGAAAACGCCTGTGGGGGACCTGCAACCAAGGGGTGAGTTCGCTCTGCTAAAGGGCCATGTGTTTTCACCTGAAACAAAATGAAACTAAAGTGACTGTTACTGATGGGTCAGGAAAAGACAGCCAAGTACAGTTTGGAAGATGTGGGGATTGGACTGTTTAACTCTGTGGGGGGGGGGTCTAGAGTAATGGACACAGCCACTTATTAAGTATGTTCAAGTTCAGCACAAATGGGATGTAAAGACAGTAGATTGAATGTAAATACATTTAAAAAGAATCTACACAGCAAAGTGTTTTAAAGGATGAGGTGTTACAGTCCAGAGAAATGGCCGGTTATGAATTATGGGAGCGAGAGGTGGGAGATCCCCCATCAGTAGTAACCAAATTCACCTCTATGAGTTTACTTTGGGACACCTGTTGCTTTCTCTCAGGTACTTGGCCAGTGCCTGAGAAAAGTACCCAGATATGGGATTGATGAGGAAGATTCCCTGATGGAGCAGAAGTGCTCATAGTTGGTTTAGGGAGCCACCAGTAAATGTTTCCATGTTATATAGAAAGTGTCCGAAGGACTGGCAAGGAAGCTGAGCCAGGGAAAACCCAGAGCAGCGTACAAGTTCAGGCTGTGTGCCCAGTGTGTTTCAGAGCCTGAGGACTAAAGGAATGAGGAGGTGTTCTGATCTCCATAAATCTGCATTACCAGGAGTGTAGCCCTGTGGGGGTCCATCTATGCTTTGTTTATTCTGTTGGATATGCATAAAAGCCACACTTTAGAATCCCACTTCTGGTATTGGACATTACAGTTATTGTTTCCTTTGTCCGGAGTTACTTGGGTGCCCCTGTTGCAGAGTAGCCAAACCTAGCCAATGTACCGAGTGACATATTTCTCCCCGAACCCAGCCCACCTGGTATTGCTGTCAAGATGGAAACGGCATACCTGAGTGGGGGTTACATTTCTTTTTTAAACTATTTAATTAGTTGATCCTGCCTTCAGAGCAATCAAATAAATATCTGGTTGATCCTGTAGTACTCGCGCCGGGGATTCGTACTCTGGTCAGGGCTTTGGCAACTGCACTCAGTCACATCAGGAACTGACCATGACTAACTGCTCTTGCAGTGCTAAAGTAAAAAGCACCAGTAATTAAAAAAAATTAAATCTAGGCAGGTCTATGTTCATGATATTTTTTTACACACCCTCGGCGAGTTATGAGCTCATAAATCTCTTGAGCTTCACTCTCGAGGTTTATGGCTCATCACTTACCTTGGGTGTGTAAAAAAATATCATAACACACACCTGCCTAGCCATTATTCTCTATAAAATAATTAACAAATGTGTCTGCATTATCAGTGCTGGCTGCCGTTATCATGGATGCAGACCTTTGCTGTGATTTTGAGCACCTTCTTCAGTGAACTCCACATGTGTTCTACATTATCAACCTCATTCAGCTGTTCCAAATCCTGACCTTTGGAGACCAGCAGCCATATTTGTGGAAGTGGAAAAATTGAGAATGTCTTGAAGAAAAAGCTATGTAAGGGAGCATTTCTTGCACAACCACAGTTTTTCTCCACATGCACTTAATTTTTAGAAAGGTTGCTTTTTTGCCACCTTTACCACAATTTGCTGCAGTCTCTGCATGTCTTTTTGCATAGCTGTGGAAAAATGTTACATCTAATATTACCAGGCATAGCTTTTTTCTGCAGCTGCGGGATACAAAGATAATGCTTCTGTGCATATCAATAGCGAACAATAGCATTTTCACATGTGCAGGGATTTGTCCCATACAAGGAAGTTACACACAGCGACACAGTACCTAGGCCATGTCAGGCCTTTGAAAATAGGGCTCCAGTGCCTTCATCCTGGCAAAGTCTGCTGTATGGAGAACTGTTTGAAACTTTTATTTGCATGCTAGTTGTTCTATGAAGCCTGGGCAGTATATTTGTGTACCCAGCCCCCTTGTTTAACTAGCAGGGCTGCTCCTCTCACTGCAAGATGTCTAGGGGAAAACGAGAGGGGTGGGGGTTTACATAACAGTACACACACTTCTATTTCTGAGCCTGCTAGAACAGACAGGCAACCAAGTGTGGCAACTAACTGGCACACACCTGGTGGGACCATTTACCATGACTGGCAACCCAGGTCCCTGGGAGAAAACAGCTGCTCACAATTATGCTAGGTTTGTACTTCTAGACAGGGGCACCCACGTAAATCCAGACACAATGGAAGCAATAACATTACTGTACAAACCAGGTTGGGGTTCTAGAGTATGGCTTTTATTCACGTACACAGAGTAGGAATAATACAAAGCGAAGATGGACCCCCACAGGGTTACTCATACTGGTAATGCAGTTTACTGAGATATAAAAATTCATTAAATCATATTTAACATAGGCATAATGAACACAAACAGTGGGCTTTCAGGTTCTGAAATGAAGATTGGCACATGTGGCCTGTTACTGGTACATTTCCCCTCGACTAGGTACGGACGGCCAGTAATAGGACACTTTCCCATATTTCATGAGGAATACTAGTGGTACACATAACCACAAAAGAGCACATCCAGGCTCACAGAGAATCCAAAACCCATGTCTGGGTAACTATTTTCATCAGGCACTGGCCAAATGCACTGACTGAAAATTGAACTGGTGCCCAAACTGAACCCAGAGAGGTAAACTGGTTACTCCAGATGGGGGGTCTCCCACCTTTTGCTTCCAAGTTTATACTCTGCCATTCATCTGGTTAATAACACCCTCACAGAAACTTGTAGATGCTATCTTGAAATGTTTTTCACACTTAACATACTACATGACACACCTCTGAGGTGTTGGAAAGTTAAAAGTTCTCTACTTGGATGGTCCCACACTGGACTCCAGCATAGACAGATACTTTTAAAAGAGAAACAGACTAGGTGACAGGGTCCCTCTGTCAGAGAAAATTCACCAAAGGTATGTAACTGCCCCTCCTTGGCTGACACAAAAGTACTCACAGTTTCTGAAGTTGTCAAAGGCAGCTTCACTAGACAGACTGGGTGAAGGGATTGCCCCTGAACCCTGAAGATCACCCCCATACCTCCTGGGTTGGGGCAAAGGAAAACCCACTTGGCAAGGTCTCCACCACTTCAATCACTGTCTTTTATGTTCCTCTTCTGGGGTGAAAACAAACTACCCAGACCTAGAAAAGTAGCTGTCTGTCAGAGCTAGGTGAGGAGCTGCACAGCAAGCTGCAGCCTCCTCCTCAGGACTCTCTCCACCCTCCAACTGAACATTCTAAGGCTATCTCCCTAGAGCTGGCAACAAATGTGGCTTATGCTGCTCCGAGAGTTCTGCGATTACATCACCCTCTAGCTCAGCTGAGACTGAAACTAGAGTTTGACAGTGTGAAATCCATTTAGCTGGCATTTCACTATCTGCCTTTCCCTGCCTGCCACTGGTTCAAACTGGGATTCTGTAACCCCTGGAAACAAGGGGGTTACATTTGGAAATCCCAGTTATATGTAATGCAGATGCTTACTATAATAAGTCCTTACTGATGTTGGCCACAATTCATGAATGCTTACACACTGCACAAGGGCAGCATGTGTGCAGTCCTACAACCGAATACTGCACAACAGTGTTCTGTGTAAACCCCCACAACATTCACTAATGGGCATGCTAGTGCCCTGTGCACTGGATCCCCAGGTGGCCACAGGGCACCGCACCAGAGGTGGGATGGGGCATGTCAGTAGGGTGTTCACACTGGCACTTATACACGAGGGCACTTGCATGCAGTGCTGGCATGGGACAACTACATTAAGGGCTCCCTGCAAGAATATTCTGCATGGTTCTGCAGCCCCCCTGTCACAAGCCAGATTGGAGCACCTGCCACACTGTTGCCCCAGCCCACTGTACTGTTTGGATAGGTTGGGGGTGGCCATTTGGGCAAATGCCCACTGGAGAATCACTGGACAGTGTACACCATCCTGTGACCCCCTGCTCACACGCGGACAGGGATCCACTCTGAGAACCAAGCTGTGAATCCTGTTGGATGCCCACCAATGTCTGGTGCCCCACTCCTACATTGCCACATTCCTCCACCATGCTGCTGTGCACCAATGGGGCGTGGCCATGGACAGGCAGCCGTCAGTTGAGAATGCTGAACAGCACACTCCAGTGCAGGGGAGCAGAGCGGTGCAGGTGGGTTCCATGCATTCTGTGTGTGAAACCCACCCTATGGTGAATTGCAGCTGTGATGTGTACACTAAAAGGCAGTTGTGTAGTCAACCCCATCCAACAATGATTAACACATAGAACATGATTTTAAACTGAATAGCAAGAAACAGACTAGGTTCTGTCGAGGATGTAGATAATATCTCTGAAATGCTTTACAGAGGTTTTGCGAACTTTAAAGGAGTAACCTCAGCTCTATTAGATAAGGCACCTGGGTTGTATTTTCCTAAATCAGGAGATGAAGGATCTAATGCTTTACCTTTGAACAAGCTAACTGGGACAGTCAGAGACCTTTCTTTTCTAATATGTTTTATTTTCATTTTTTTTATTGAAAACTTGAGAGACTACCTTTGAGCACAAGAGCCCATTTACAAAAGTTCCACATCATCTATGATTACTAGGATTCTATCAATTTTGGATCAGGCAGATAGCCTGGGCAGTTCTAGCTCTCTGTAAAACATTAAAACAGCAGGAAGGTTATGTCAGATGAATCTACGTGATTTCTTTGACTGGATGACAAAAGCAGTAGATCAGGGAGGGGCTGTGGACATGGCCTACCTAGACTTCAGCAAGGCATTTGACATAGTCCCACACAAAAGATTGATAGTCAAATTAACCAGCCTGGGAGTGGGTCCCAGGGTGGTAGCCTGGGTAAAACATCAGCTGAACAACAGGACACAGAAGGTAATTGTAAATGGAGTCCACTCTGAAGAAAGAGGGGTTACTAGTGGGGTACCGCAGGGTTCAGTACTGGGTCCAGTCCTTTTTAATGTCTTTATAAGTGACATTGCAGAGGGTCTGGAAGGAAAAGTATGCCTCTTTGCAGATGACACAAAGATCTGCAACAGGTTTGATACACAAGGAAGTGTGGAAAGGATGAGAAGGGACTTGGCAAGGTTGGAGGAATGGTCAGAAGTATGTCAGCTTGGGTTCAATGCAAAGAAGTGCAAAATAATGCACCTGGGAAACAAAAACCCAGGGGAAGATTACACAATGTGTGTGTGTGTGGGGGTGCAGCAGTAACAACAACAAAATGGAAAGAGACCTGAGGGTAATCATATCAGATGACCTTAAGGTTAGCAAGCAATGTGAGGAGGCAGTAGAGAGGGCTGGGGGGATACTGGGACGTATAAGGAGAGGCATCACTGCAGAAAACAGGACGTTGTTATCCCTCTGTACAGACAGTTGGTGAGACCCCATCTAGAGTACTGCATCCAGTTCTGGAGACCCTATCTCCACAAGGACATAGACAGGATAGAGGCAGTCTATAGGAGGGCAACTAAAATGGTGCAGGGTCTGCAAGAGAAGCCATACAAGGAGAGACTAAAGGAGCTTAATATGTATACCCTTGAGGAAAGGAGGGAGAAGGGGGTCATGATGGAAACTTCTAAGTACCTCAGTGGAATCAACAAAGTCCAGGAGGGTAGTATCTTTCAGAAAAAGAGATGTGCAAGAACAAGAGGACACAATTTGAAGATGGGGTTGGGGGCAGTTCTGGGGAAAAGTGAGGAAGTATTGTTTCACAGAGAGGGTGGTGGACACATGGAACAGCCTTCCTGAGGAGGCTGTGGGGTCTAAAACTGTGGCAGAATTCAAGAATGCATGGGACAGACATAAGGCAATTTTTGTGGGGGGTAGGAAGAGATAGGCTGTTGGTTAACTAGGATCTGCAGCTTATCCTGTAGGTAAGGTAATGGGCAGACTAGGTGGGCCTTGTGGTCCTTATCTGCCATCAAAGTCTATGTTTCTATGTTTCTATTATGTCGTCACCTGCGTAGCTCTGCTGAGATGGGATGATGTCATGGAATTTAGGCCCCTCGCAGCAGCATAAGCCTCAGTGCTCTGCTGCTGTTTTGAACTGTGAGTCAGTATAGAGCTGAGAATTCTACAAGCAAGTGATGCTTTGTCAGAGGGAAGGCTCTGTTTCTTATTTTACACCCTAGTACAGTAACCAGCGGCCAGTTTTGTGGAACATGGTGGCTACAGGATCCTGTGAAACCCTGAGGGGGTGAAGATTTTTCACAGAAGGAGAAATGTGACTGAAGGTTCAGTGAGTACTCTGGGGCAACCCCCAAAATACCGAGAACTAACAGAATTGCCCAGAATATACAGATTGTGCTTTTACAAACCAAAAGCTATGGATTTTGTGTGAGAACTGTGGAATTTCAAGTGTTCTTAACAAATACCTGTGTGGGGATATCATGCTGTAAGTACAAGGTTCATTTGTGGTTTATGTGGGTTGTCTGGGCTGGGCTAGGAGCCCATCAAGGCTAGGATTCAGGTACTGAGGACTATTGCACAAAGAATGTGCTGTAAGGGTGCCTATTGTAGCCCCTCTGTGGCTCGGAAATACTGTTTTTTTTCCCCAAAGGTAATGTGACATGTCAGAAAGAGTCTAGGTTTGGCCAGAGTGAACTGACCACTCATTCTAAGTTTCAAAGGGATCTAACTGGTTACAAGGAATGGTCTTATGTGTTAACTTAGTTGACCTAGTGGTGCTTGAATTTAGTGCTGTGGCAAGATCCACTATAAATGCACTGGTAAGTCCAGAGATGCCTTGTAACAGGGATGGACATCCATGGGAAATGTTCTTGTGAAAAGTCTCAGCACTGCCAAAAGAGTTGTGAAATGTTTCTGCCTGCTACAAGTGTGCCATCTGTTGTGTACAGCTAAAAGCCCTGGGGGCACCACCGATTTCTGTTAACACTCTGTCAGGAATAAAGCCATACAGTAAAATCCCAAATTTCTGGTTGTGGACATTCCATCTCTGAGTGACCTGTGTGAAGTTCTTTGGGCCCCCAAAGATAGGAGACACACCATAGCACTGGCACGTCTTCCCCGGACCTTGGTAAAAATAGAAATATTGTTTTGTAGCCCTTCCCCTTGACCTCTGAGATGACCATGCCAGGTGTTGCCCTAATGCCAGGGGTGATACCTTTTCTGCCAATTGTGGTTGTTGCCTTGTCTGAGTAACAAAAAAGGGGTTGAAGTATTTCATCTACATAGTCACAAACAAACATTACAAGGACAATAAGCAGTTACAGAGGAAATACAGTTAATTCAGACTCTAAACACTTAAGACAAAACAATTACATATAGTTTTGAAAAAAATCCGAGCAGTTAGTTGTTTGAAAAGTCACAGGATATGTACAGAGAGAAAACAAACAAATAAAACAGTTTAACAGTTACATTTTCATTGCACTGCGAGGGCTGACCACAAAGTTCTCTTAAAACCGAATAATCTAGTGGAGATTCAGCAGCATATCAGTCAGTTAAAATATTATCATTCAGCCCGGTAGCATGAATGTGAGTAGAAAGGAGCTGTGCTTAACCTTATTCAAAATGGCCACCCTGGGCTGATGGCCCTGAGAGCAAATGATTGGTTGCTTAGCTGAGAACACCAGAAAGGAGGCTTAAGGGCATTCCTGGCCATATTCCTGTTGTTGTATTGGTTGTAGACGGTGTGGAAGCCATTTGTTAAAGCAGGGGGTGTTAGGCCCAGGAGTGCCTTTTTGGCTAGCAAACAGGTCTGGAGCTTTATTTTGGTTGGTAAAGGTAGCCAGTTAGTGAGTCCATAAAGGATGCAACTATGAGTGTGGTTATCGGCACCATGTACAAAGTAGCATACCTCTCAACTGTCACACATTACGAGGTACGTCACTCATTTTATCCCTCAGAAATCCTCTGCCCCACATGAAGAAGGGGATATTCCACATTTTCCACTGAGACTTTAAAGCAAAAATTCATAATTATCTGCTATGCTCTGTTATCAGCAAACATTATTATCATTAGTGCACTGACAACAGTAGTGTTCTGAACTTGCAGTGCCAAATTTGATGATGTGTCACACATTTTGGTTATTTGTCACACATCGTGTCACACATTTCAGGGAAGAAAGGTTGAGAGGTATGCAAAATAGTATGCCTTATTACAGATCAGCTTTACTCTGTTTAGCACCATGTGACAGGAAACTGCATAGACAGGGAGGCCATAATCTGTAAGTGACAAAATGGAGTTAGCTGCAAAAAGGCATCTAACATCCCCAGTGAGATTGTTCTGGTTATGGTGAAGGGCACCCAGTCTTCTGCTAACTATGACCACCAGATTGACAACATGATGAGCAAAAGATAAGGTGTCATCCAGAGTTATTCCAAGGTATTTGAAGGTCTCCACCTGTTCAAGGTTTTGTCCCTGGCCATTCCAGATGACAAAGGGTGAAACATTCCTTTTCTGTGGGAAGCTAGAGAAGAGCATGGTATTTGATTGCTTGTAACTGAGAACCAGTTTGTTGTTACAGAACCACCTTTCCAGTGTTTTGAAGTTACTTTGGAGAGCAGCGGTGAGGCTGTCAAGGTTAGGGTTTTTGGAGACCCATAGCACTCCCCATATGCCACCAGGATTAGGTGTCCAAGGTAGGAGGCATATGGCTTGAGGTGGGGCATGGGTATTGTAGATTTGTTTAGGTGGATCAGTAGGCTTTGGTATCAATGTGAAACCCAGGGAGATAGCCTCCTTTATGTCTGAAGGCTCTGTATGTTCAGGTAGCAATCCTGTGGGTAAGCAGGTCAGCAGCAATAATACTGCAAGGAACATGTTTGCAGTGAGGAAGGGAGACAGCAGTTTGCAAGTGAAACAGGTAGGTCACTGACATGTAGCCCTGAGACACAACCCACCATGAAGGTGTTAGCAAAATTAGAATAGCAATTTATTTATTTATTTATTTATTCATTCATTCTCAGATTACAATACCTTTGAGCACATAACAGCACTTTTACAGAAATTCCATATCAGTGGGAAGGGTAACAGACATACAGTGGATGATATTACATAAAATTTTGACAAGAACGTATTTAAAATAACAATATGACATTAGCATAATAACTAAAATTAAAACTATGAATCGGTAGGAAATCAAAAATAACCTAATAAAAGGAGGCAGTCCAAGGTGCTTTGTCAAATAGGTATATGTAGATTTGGGTGAACAAAAGTTCAGGCAAGTGAAGATAAACAGTGGAAAGAAGGTGGAGGGTGAGGGGTGAGGTGAAAGAAGGATCGGGGAAGGAGGCAGGAAATAGGGCAGAGCAGTTAGGGTGAAAGTGGTCATTCATAGAGAAAGGGGAAGAAGTAGGTACACAAGGATGTGTCAGTACTGCTGAGGTAGTGTCATGTCAGTTGAAACAGTCACAGGAACTGTTAGCTATAAGATGCTGATGAAGAGTGCCTTTAAACGGTCCCAATTTTGGTAAAGAAGAGATATCACTGGGCAGCGCATTAAACCATAGTGGTGCTCTATATGCAAACGATCATTGCCCTTGTGTAGTCTGGCATCTTGGGACAGAGAAGAGTTGGTGGACTGAGCTACGCATGTGCTGGGAGCTGCAAGAGCAGTTGAGTAAGTTTGTAACACCAAAAGGCAGGAGCCCAAGAAGTGCCTTTTAAGTTAGCAAGCAGGTTTGATAGTGAATCCTCCCATTTAGCTAAAGCCAACCTGTTTGCACATACAGTTCACATGTGTTGGGTAAGGTGTGCTGCTCCAGTAAGAAGTCTGCATGCTTTATTGAGTGCCACTGATATTCCGTGGAGGGGAGTGGTGGAAGCTGAGCCATAGATAACCCTACCATAGTCAACAGTGAATATTATGGAGCTATAGATGGCTAGTATAAGGGCTTCAGGTGTTAGATTGTGTTTATGTCTAAGGAGTAACCCTATCTTGATACTGGCAGACCTGGCAACATTCTCAACATGCTGGACATGTGATAGTGAGCTATCCATGGTTACCCCTAGATACTTGAAATGTTGAATTTGTTCAAGCGAGACACCAGAGGAGTTCCTGATGGGTTGGGCATTGGATCTGTGTTTGCTGCGAACACCGCTGAATAATATGACTTTTGTTTTTTTGTAGTTCAGAATCAGCTTGTGTTTCCTGAACCAGTCCTCCACTTCCTCAAAGCTGAGTTGAAGTTGGTGTTCCAGTGGTTCAGGGTCAGTGTTGCTAGTGTATATGACTGCGTCATCTGCATAGAGGAAGATCTGCTGGTGACAGGAGCGAGGGAGATTAAGAAAGATGCTAAAGAGAAGTGGACCCAGTATGGAGCCCTGTGGTACTCCACATTGTTATGACATTGTTATTGTTATGTTATTCTCCTACCACAGGTGTTAGACATGCTACCACAGAGATAAGGGTTGCAGCAACCAATATTACACAGGATATGCATCATTAGTAGAGAGAACTGTAGCCCTTGCTTATATTTGGTACCCACATACAGAGATGACTCAGATGAAGTGTTGGCAGTACTACAGTAGAGGTAAGGGTGGCAGCAACCAGTAAACATAGAAACTTAGACTTTGACTGCAGATAAGGACCACTTGGCCCACCTAGTCTGCCAATTTCCCTACCTATTGGATAAGCTTCAGATCCTAGTTAACCAACAGCCTACTTCTTCCTATCCCCTACAAGAAATGTCTTATGTCTGTCCCATGCATTCTTGAATTCCCCCACTGTTTTTTGACCCCACAACCTCCTCAGCAAAGCCGTTCCATGCATTCACCACCCTCTCCGTGAAAAAAATATTTTCTTACATTGCCCCAGAGCTGCCCCCCATCTTCAAATTGTGTCCTCTTGTTCTTGCACATCTCTTTTTCTGAAAGATTCTACCCACTTGGACTTTGTTGATTCCCTTGAGGTACTTAAAAGTTTCTTATCATGTCCCCCCCTCCCTCCTTTCCTCAAGGGTATACATATTAAGCCTCTTTTAGCCTCTCTTTGTATGGCTTCTGTTGCAGACCCTGCACCATTTTAGTTGCCCTCCTCTGGACTGCCTCCATCCTGTATGTGTCCTTGTGGAGATGGGGTCTCCAGAACTGCACACAATACTCCAGATGGTGTCTCACCAACTGTCTGTACAGAGGGATAACAACTTCCTGTTTTCTACTGGTGACGCCTCTCCCTATACATCCCAGTATCCCCCCAGTCATCCCTACTGCCTTCTTACATTGTTTGCTTACCTTAAGGTAATCTGATATGACTACCTACAGGTCTTTTTCCATTTTTGTTGTTGTTACTACCCCCTCCCAACTGTGTCGTCCTCTGGGTTTTTGTTTCCCAGGTACATTACTTTGCTCTTCTTTGCATTGGCTCTAAGATGTCATACTTTGACCATTCCTCCAACCTTGCCAAGTCCCTTCTCATCCATTCCATCCCCCCTTGTGTATCAACCCTGTTGCAGATCTTTGTGTCATCTGCAAATAGGCATACTTTTCCTTCCAGTCCCTCTGCAATATCACTTATAAAGACATTAAAAAGGATTGGACTCAATACTGAACCCTGTGGTACCCCACTAGTAACCCCACTTTCTTCAGAGTGAACTCCATTTACTATTACCGTCTGCGTCCTGTTGTCCAGCCAATGTTTTACCCAGGCTACCACCCTGAGTCCCACTCCCAGGCTGGCTAATTTGTTTATTAAAGTACATTTTTAATACTTTGCAGCAGTCAGGATGTGACCGGGTGCCCAGAAACAGCCCATGGTTGCATTTAATAACCATAATACTCAGACCACCTTGATAGAGTGCTAGCAATATAACAGTAGGAAGAAGGGTGGCAGCAGCTGGTAAAATATGGTTCTACCATGTCGAAACAACAACAGCATTGTCGAAGTTTGGCATGCCGAGATCCCCAATATTGACATTGTGTGTTTTCTATCGGAGAGCTGCACCCCTGAACCCCCCATGCAGGGGGGCTGTGCCCCCTGCACTCCCCCTTCTTAAGATACCTAACTCTGAGTTGGAGTTGTTTCAAAGAGGGGTGAAAGATGGCAAAAGGGTGAAATTTCACCCTTGGCTCCCTTTCAGCGACAATCTCGAGCCTGTCTAGATTGTCACTGTAAGGGATTTCAGCATTGTGCATTCGCCGTGTGAATGATATACTGTAAAATGCATGTAAACATTATCAATAATCAGGTAGTAGCAGGAAACTTAGCAGTAGCCCATCCTAGTACATGGTACCCTACAGACACTGACAGATGTAAGATGTAATTCTTCAACCATTAATCTGAGCCAGCCTCCAGATGCCAAACACTGGACCACTATTACATCAACATAACACCAGCTTAATTAGTGCCAGATGAGAAGGCATGTGATTTGATGATTTGAAGCTTGGGTTACTGAACCCAGCCAGGAAGAAACAGGATACAAGATGTCATCAAGCGGGAATTGGGTTATTGTAATGCCTATCAGCAATGTTGGAGATAAGAAGAGAGCAGTCCTTTGGAGAATGCATGGATCATAAAACAGCAGGTATCCAGTTTCAGGAAAGAGACAGACTGGAATTGTAGAAGTCATAGGAACTTGCTGAAATCTCTTTGCTGGAAAAGATCTTTAAAAGTTTAAAAGTTAATCCTGAAGAAATTGTTCATACCCAGTGCAGTATTGTTCAAGATAATGATTCAGGTGATGGTCACGGAAGTTGTGGTACAAACTGATAGAGATGCTCCAAGTTTGTAACACAGAAAAAGACAAAAAGCCTAATCTTCAGGCAGACAGAAAGAAAACAGTCACTATCTAGGCAGCTTACTTGCAAATGCATGCTGGCTAGTGTGTGTGTGTGTGTGTGTGTGTGTGTGTGTGTGTGATCTACTATTTTTCTTCTGAACAAGCTAATTGTGACAATCATAGATCATTCTTTTTTGCTATGCTGGCTATTGTATATGTGTATGTGTGTTTGCTGGGTGCATGCACACGCATGCATGTGCATGTTTGTGTTTGTGTATGATCTACTGTTTTTCCTTTGAACAAGCTAACTGGAACAGTCAGAGATCAATCTTTAGTAGTATTCTGGCCAGTGTGTGTGTGTATATGTGTGTGTGTGCACACGCGAGCACTATCTACTGTTTTTTCCTTTGAACAAGCTAACTGAGACAGTCAGAGATCATTCTTTTCTTGTATGCTGGCCATTGTGTGTGTGCATGTGTGTGCTTATGCATGTGCGCATGTGGATGCGTGCATGTGTGTGCGCGCACGTGCCCACATGCCTTCTACTGTTTTTTTTCTTTGAACAAGCTAATTGCAACAGTCAGAGATCTTTATTTTCTTTTCTTTTTTTATATAGTGGTTTTCCTCCCCAGTCCACCTACATCCCCCAGGGATACCCTGATCCCAGGGATTGGAACCCATCAGGTCTAGAAACTCTAGCTCCCCGGTACCCTGGGAACCCACCAGTTACCACCATGGTTTACCCTCCATGATAGGGGCTCCAGAGAGAGGACTGTCCTTCCCCCCCGAGGCAATCTGGATCCAAAGTTGGCAGGCACTAGGACCAAGGGGTGTCCCCAGGGCCCAGGCCATCATTTAGGAGGAAAGTGGGTATTTTCTCCCTTTATGTTGGTCCCCTGCTACCTCTCCTGATGTGAGTTCAACTCACAGTCCTTGGTCTCATGCAACTAACCATATGGCACTCAAAAGCTCCCTGGCTCTGCTGCAGGGTTCACTGTGGTGCCAGAACTCACCGTCAGCCCTCCCCCACTGAGGTGCACAGCCACGTGGCAGCTGCCTTGGCCCAACCGGCCTCCCGACATGGTGACATGAGCTCGCTTTCAAACCCAGGTCACTGCATAGTAGTACAACATGCTACTGCTGAGCCATTGGTGTGGCCTAGATCATTCTTATCTTGTACACTGGCCATTGTGTATGTGTATGGGGGGGAGTCACGGGTTTTAGTTCTGGACCAGTCACTGTTGGGAACCAGCCAGTCAGGAGGTGATAAAAACACAGTAAAAGAAGATGAAGGCAGGACTTGAACAAATGACTTATAAACAACAGACTTGGAAACAGATTCCATTTTTCAGTCCTCAGGCTTGGGGTAGCCAGGGAAAGTTGAATGTCAAATAAACTAACCCTTGGGCACCCCGGCATCTGAGCTACCTATAACTAAGTCAAACCACTCTTGGCTTCAGGGGCAAATGGTTGACAAGAATTTGCTGTGGGTTCAAAGTTTCCAAGGGCAGGATTCACATGCATCAGCAGTACAAAGACTGGCAATTGTCAGTGATCATTCACTGTACCACCAGAGCAGTGACCCTAAAGCAACGGTATTTGTTAGTCACCATGTCATTTTTTTTTTTCAGCAATAATATTTTTCTGGAAAAAACATTAATATAACAATTTCTCATTTCAAATCTTATTTTATTCCTGAATGAAAATACAGGATTTTGAAGTTCTTAAAAGTTCACACTTCCTGTTCCATGCCTTCCATGAAAAACTCAAATATCTCAGTAAAGTGCTGTGCTGTTTACCATCAGAAACATATGGCAGCACCATCCTAGTACATCGTCAGTATGGATCTAGTGTATACATTCAACAAGTAACCTCAGTGGAAGAGGTTTTTATAAATTACGAGCAGTAGTCATCTTTTATAGCAAGAGTCAAAATTAAAATATTAGCTATAAAACTTTTTTTTAAAATATCTGAGAAACTAAAAATACATTGATGATGAATTTAAGGATGTCAGAAATATGTTTTTGGTAACCAACAAATACTGCTGCTTTAATACCCACTATGATTGGCCATCCATGAGAAGACCCATGATGGGACCAGACCTGTGCTGCTCCAGTTGAGTTGAAAGGCAGAATGAAACCAGAGACTGAGGAATTGCTTTTATACTTTGCAACTATCTGAATGCCAGGAGTCAAACAAGCTACCCATGCCTGCCAATGACCACAAGCTCATGTGACATTCTGGATGAGAAGACCAGGCTCACCTGACTCTCAAGACAGTGGTTTCCAGAACTGAGCTTGCTGATGATTTTCCTGCACCTGGTGAAGTGTTTGTGTATGGTGATGGGTATGGTCTCAGAACTAATGTGTGTTAAAATGCATTGTTAACAGAAACATAGAAAAGTGACAGCAGAAGGAGACCATAGGTCCATCTAGTTTGCCCTAGGGTTCCCAAGACCTGTTGTGGGTCCAAGATCTAGCCCCACTCTGTTTTTTACCCTTGCCAAGCCCAACAGTTCCCCACTGAATGATCCTGTCTCACTCAATCTTTCAGTCTGTCAGTTTATTCTAAATATATTGGCATTTGATTGAGAGTTGCAAGTCTCCATTGTCACATCTATATTTATTGTATATATTAAGTTGTCATTTGTTTTCCATTAAGTATGCCTCAAATGGTAAAGAGCTCTTGAATAGGAATAACTAGTAATGGGTTATTGCTGTAACTCTGCCAGAAACCAGCTAGTATGACCTAGAGGTTAGAGTATAGAGCTACGAATGAGCTGGGGTACATGCAGCAAACCTGGGTTTGATTTCAACAATTTAAATTCCCCAGTGATCCTGGGTCACCACTATAAACATGCATTGTGCCTAGTGGGCCTTACCCAGTTACCAAAGAATAAATAAAAATCGCATTCACAACTACAAAAATCACCAGTAATCCTGACATTGCCTTTTTGAAGTTTGGGGTCCTGGTAGCCGAAGCCCATCTAGTCTTCTCTGTTGCCATGGAGTTTATCCATTTATGGTCCCTGCCTCCCACTGGTTCTTTGATAGTCACACTGGGGATAACCCACTCCCCCAGTGCTGAGAACTAGGTCAAGAGGGACACAGAACCTAGTGCTCTGTTAGATATGCTGGTTTAGGAAGCAGTCCTTGAAGGTCATCAAGAACTCTGTTGTTGTTCTGCCACTAGCCTTCCCAAGATACCAATTTTCAGTATGCTTGGTAAATGCTGATAATTTTATATATTCGAATCTTCTTTTGTGAATTTAGACATAATATGATGTTAAAATTAGAAGTGGTAGGGTTGTTGAACAAAAAGTCACAGTATAGAATAGGTAGTTATAGTGTACCAATTCCTAACTTATGCCCAAACATTGTATTGTCTTTTTGTATTGGGTTATTGCTAACTCTATCTGGGGATATAGAAGTAAACCCAGGTCCCAATCTGTATGGTGATCACTTAATTTGGGGGAAGGGGGGTCTAAGAGTGGCACACTTGAATATTCATAGCTTATTTCCCAAAAAACAAGAGTTAGAGGCTTGGGTCTTAAAATATGAACCTGATGTTTTGAGTTTAACAGAAACTTGGTTAAAACCTTCAGTAACTAATGGTGTCTTGGCCTTAGATGGTTATAAAATAATAAGAAAAGACAGGGCAGGTAAAAAAAAAAGGGTGGCGGTATACTTATTTATTACAAACAAGAATTAACTATGTCTAAACTGGAGTTAAAGGTTGATTCCCCATTAGAGTGTGAATGGTTATTGATTGAGATAAAACAAGGTGCTAATTATAAACTTAAACATTGCACTGTTTATAATCCACCAAAATTTGCACTTAAAGGCCTTGAAGAGTTTTTACAATTTGTTTCAAATTATAAATTTAGTGGTGACTTTTTAGTGTTAGGTGATTTTAATATTCATTGGGACTCCTGTGATGCTTCTAATATGGAGTCCTTGTTGCTGAATGCAGGTTTGTGTCAGTTAGTACAAACTTTTACATGCATGAACCTAAAGACAAATAATCATTCAGTTTTGGACTGGATTTTGACTAATAATCATACTAAAATTATTAAGATTGGAGTCTTACCAGATGTTATCAGTGAGCACCTGGCAATATATTGTACTTGGAAATCAAAGAAAATAAAGCCTCTCCCTCATTTGATTACCCATAGAAAGTGTCCCGATGATGGATTAAAGTCTGATTTAAGAGATGTTGCTTGGTCTTACTTGGATGTAATACCTTGCATGGAATCTGCAGTAGATTACTTTACAACACAAATTTTGGAGTTACAAAATAAATTCTGTCCAATACTAACAAGGAGAGTAAGGGGAACAGTGAATAAATGGATTACTCTGGAGATGTTTAAATTGATGAAACAAAGAGATCAAGCATGGAAACAATTTTGCTTGAGTAAAAATAGTGATTTTCAAAGCTATCAGAAATTAAGAATTGAATGTAAGATAAAATTAAGGTTATGTAAATCTGATTATTATACAAAACAACAAGATCTAAATTTGTCAAATCCAAAAAAATGCTGGTCTTCAATCAAATCTTTGGTGTCTCCTCCCATAGATGTACAATCAGGTGAGTTCCTTGTTGAAGGAGTCACAATAAAAGATCCACAAGAAATAAGTACAGCCTTTTTACAACCATTTTTGGATATGGGTAAATATAGTGTAGATAAGGATGATTAAGACTTAAAGAACACAGTTATAGCATCTCAAATTGATTTAATATTTCATTTTAAAGAAATAGAGCCCAATCAGGTACTGAAAATTTTGAAGAAACTTCCTTTAAAAAACGTTGGAATTGATGATATTCAGCCAAGGTTTTTGAACTTAATATCTTCATACATTTATAAGCCTTTGACAAAAATATTTAATTTGTCCTTAGAAATAGGGATCTTTCCACAATAATAGAAAAAAAACTGTAATAAGACCAATTTTTAAGGGGGGAAATAGTAAAGATTTGGGGAATTACCACCCTATTTCTCTTCTCCATCCTTTAGGTAGAATTTTAGAAAAGATAACAGAGGTACAAATTAGTGATTACTTACAATTGACTGGGCTTCAGGCTCCTGAGCAGCATGGCTTTAGGAAATTTCACAGTACAGGAACTGCCTTGGCCAGGTTCACAAACCACATCAGTGAGGCTATGGAGAGGGGTTAGCTCACTGGTGCTGTTTTTATGGACCTGTTCAAGGCATTTGACCTTGTTGACCATCGCCTGCTGCACAGGAGTCTAGCTGCCAAGGGATTATCCAGATTGTCATTAGAATGGGTGGAGAGTTATTTATCAGGTAGGAAACTACAAGTTCTTTGAGGATTCAGTGTCAAAGAGTAGAATTTTAGAAAAGGGTGTACCTTAAAGGACAATCTTGGGACCCCTATTGTTTTCCATATTTGTGGATATTATACCCAGTAAAATTCTTAAGGCAGGCTAAGACAATCTTATACGCTGATGATATAATATTATATAATAGCTCTAATTCATTAGATGAAATTGCCCAAGATTTAACTGTGGATTTTCAGAGTCTAGAAAATTGTTTGTTGGACTTAAAATTATCATTGAATATTTCAAAAAACCAAGAGTATGATATTTGCCTCTAAACAAAAGTTGGTTAAATTAAGGAAACTGAATATTTTTGGTAAAAATGGAACTAATTTGGAACAGGTGCAATGTTTTAGATATTTAGGAATGAATTTGGACTCAAATTTAACATTTTCATATCATATATTGACTTTAACAAAATCAGTAAATCAAAAATTAGGGGTTTTATTCAGACTACAGAATGTGTTAACTTTACAAGCCAGGAAACATATAGCCCAATGTATACTACTTTCTCAACTGAATTATAATTCATTTTTGTTTACTAGTTTGTCTAAACATGTGGTAAATAACTTAACAATGACTTTTCATAGTATTTGTAGATTTGTTTATAGATTGTCTTATAGTACATATCATTGTACTTTATATCGATTTTCAGGGTTTCTACCACCTAACTTGAGTTCCGTTTACTCTCTTTGTTGTAAAATGGATAATGTATTGAGACAAAAAAGTCTCTCTCCCTTGTATTCTCTGATATCTGTAAGGGGAAGCTCCAAGAAACTTGAGATCAAATGTTCTTTCTTGTTTTAATTTAAAAGTCACTAAAACTAAAATGGGTGCTCAAGCTTTTTCTTTCCAAGCACCAAAATACTGGAATGATCTTCCAATTGAATTGAGAACTATGAGTAGTCATAATTTATTTAAAAAGAAATTGAAGCATCATTTATTGAGTAGCTTGCAATGTCACTGCTATTTTAAATAATTTGTATTATATTGTTTGTCTTATATGTCATGTATTTTTATTCCTGTATTAAGTGAATGTAAAAGTTATCTTTTTGTATAACATCCTGTGACTGTTTTATAGTCTTGGGTCGCATATGAAAAAGGGCCTTGGCTCATATGTTTACCTGGTTAACAAAAGAAATAAAAAAAACACCACTGGCCCACATTGCACCTCTCTGTTAATTCCTCTGACCTGCTGGGCATCCTGATTCACTGATCCTTTTGGGGACTTGTAGCACACCCCAAGGTGACAGTGAGATACTGTAGCAGCTGGATCTCTTCTCTGTGAAAAAGAATTAGTTGAGGGGGATCTCATTCAAGGACTTGAAACAGTGAAGGGGTTAAGTCGTAGGCTCAGGTAGCTGTTTGTTTTGAACCAGAAAAAGAAAACAAAGAAACAAGGACTGAAGCCAGTCGGGAAGGGGCCAGTCATCCAAACAAAAACTGGGAATCACTACTTTATTTAGTGGCAGGGTATTAGATTACCCTAGGAAGCAATTGAATCAACTTCAATCTAAGCACAGACTGGATGAATTTCTGAAGAGTAATAACTTCAAGGGATATAACTACTGATATAGTAGTGGGATGGGCCACTGGTCTGAATCCATCCCATTGAATATCAATGTACCTTCAATTCCTAGGTCTTGGGCAACTCTCAGTCTGAACCTTGCTGTCTCCTTTCTTTTAGAAAGTTGCAGAATGATCAATGATTACAGTGAACCTATGTTCGGTTAAATGCATCTACTGTTGTTACAGGCACCAGAAAACTTTGAAGATGTTGCAGTCGAATTTTCAGAAGAGGAGCGGAAGATGTTAAGCACCCAGGAAAAGGAGCTACATAGAGACGTGATGGTACAGAATTATGAAACCATGATTTCATTAGGTAAGGCTAGGGGAATGAAGTTTAACAATTTCAGATCTGATGGCGTGTCAGGTTAATGCAATAACTAGATGGAATTAAGGACCCAACTACAACATTCCTGTACCATTAGAAATCAGTATTTCTCAATGTTATAGGTTCACCGCTTGTATTGCTGTTTTACTGGGTTGTGCTTGCACACTTTTTACAAGTATATTTGCCCAAGATAGACCAGATGAGATGTAATATGTCATTTGCATTGGGATCCTGATTTGACAGTTTTATACTGCATTTACCCAGGACAGTAGATGTGAGATTTAATATCTCATTTTGTACCCCCATGAGGTATTTAAAGGTCTCTATCATACCCCCCCTTCCTCCTCTGGTGTGGTTCTGCTTTTGTAATGTAGTAGACAAGCTGGGTAGCTTAGATGTGGGTCCAAAAGTGGTAAACTGGGTAAGAAATTGGTTAGGAGATAGGCAGTACAGGGTTGTAGTAAAGGGAGTTCTCTCTGAGGAAGGGAGGATGACCAGCAGGATTCCACAGGGATCAATGCTGGGACTGGTCCTCTTTAAAGTCTTTATACGTGGCATTGCAGAGAAGCTGGAATGGAAGGTCTTTCTCATATGCAGATGACACCAAAATCTAGACCTAAAAAAACTCAGAGTTCTCAAGTGTATGGCAGCTAAGTTTCAATGCAAAAAAATGTGAAGTAGTGCATTTGGGGCACAAAAACACAGGGGCAGAATACAACATGGGTGGGGTGGTACTGATGACCACCAAGCAGGAAAGAGACCTGGTGTAATTGTATCCGGTGACCTAAAGGTGGCTAGCAGTGCAACAAGGCAGTTGGGAGGGCTAATGGGATGTTGAGGTGCATAGAGAGGGGTATCACTAGCAGAAAGAGGGAGGTCATGCTGTCTTTGTATAGACTGCTGGTAAGACTGCATATAGAGTACTGTGTCCAATTCTGGTGACTACATTTCCAGAAGGACACAGACAGAGTGGAGGCGATACAAAGGAGGGCAACTAAAATGGTGCAGGGTCTACATCAGAAGCCCTTTGAGGAGAAACCTGGGGACCTAAATATGTACTCCCTTGAAAAAAAGAGGAAGAGGGGGGTATGATAAAGACCTTTAAATACCTCATGGGGTAAATAAGGTACAGGAGGTATGCATTTTTCAGTAGAAAAGGTGCTCAAGGACAAGTGGGCATGATAAGCTGGAGGGGGGTAGTTTCAGAAGAGATGTGAGGAAGTTCTTATTCACAGAAAGAGTGGTGGATTCACGGAACAGACTTCCATCAAAGGTGGTGGGGCAAAAACAGTGGGGGGGTTAAGAATACATGGGATAGGCATAAAGGAATCTTAGGGAAAGGGAAGGGTGAGGGGTAAATGGGCCAAAGATCAAGTAGGATCTCCAGTGATATTATAGGCAGGGAAAATGGGCAGACTGGGTGGGCCAAGCAGTCCTTATCTGCTGGCAAATTCTATGTTTCTATGTGTTTTTGTAGGACAGATCATGTTAGGTGCATCATCCCCTTTTCAGTGGGGTTCTGCCATAGGGTTCGCTTTTTACACAGTTTTGCAATATATTTACTCAGGATAACCCAGTCAAGATGCAATATCTCATTGTCAGTTGGATCCTGCTTTGGCACATTTTTTTGCACTTTATTTACCCAGGATAGCACAGCCCAGATGCTCTGTTGTTTTCAGTGGGATCCTGCTTTTCACAATTTTTACATAGTAGTTACCAGAATAGAAACATTCAAGATGCAATATCTAGTGCTCGATAGGACCCATTTTATAGTGTATGTACCCAGGATAGCCCAGCTGAAAGGCAAGTTGCATTTTCATTTGGATCCAGCTTTTACAATGTATTGTTCCCTAGTAAAGAGCCGCATAGATGCACAGTTCAGTGGGGCTCTGCTGTATTGGGGCCCTGCTTTTATACATTCTTACTATATATTTACCCAGGACAGACCAGATGAGATGCAGTATCTGATTTTTAGTGGCTTCCTGCTTTTATACATTTTTAGATTTCATTTACCCTGGATAGGCCAGGAGAGAGGCAATATTTAATTTTCAGTAGGCTCCCACATTTTGACCCCCAATTTCCAGTATTGTCTTTTTCTGACCTGACATTATGATCAAGACATGGACTTTTTTACATACCATCTGAAAGATGATTTTGCAGTGTGACTGCAAAAACATGTTAGAGAGAGGATATGAAAAATTATGCCTGGCATGTTGATGAGGAGGGGTAACACAAGGGATATGTTAAACACTAGGGGCCAAAATCAGCAAAAATAAAGCTATGAGTAAACTTGGGAACAATTCAGTGTTTCTTTGTAACTTAGTTGTTTTTAACATTTTTACCCCAAATGTTCAACACAGTCTTTTTGTGACCCCATGTTATGATCAAGACAGGTGGAGTTTTTCAATCCTGTCCAATAAGTGGTATCACAGAAGGACAGCGAATACATGTTGAAAAGGGGATTTGAAAAATGACACCTGTCACATTCATCAAGTGGGGGTAACTAAAGGGCTATGTGCACATTTGGAGCAAAACTCTGCAAAAATTACAAATTATGAGTAAATATTGAAAAAAGTTTTACATTTCCTCATAATCGTATTGTTTTTTTGACATTTTTACTCCAGATTTTCAACATTGTCTTTTTATGATCCCAAACTTGCAATCATGGCAGGAGGAATTTTTTTGTAAATACAATTGAAAAGGTGACTTTGCAGAGCAAATGTGAAAACATGTTTCAGAGGTGATTTGAAAAATGACACCTGTCCTGCTCATGAAGTGGGGTAACAAGAGGGTTATGTTGAAAATTGGGGGCTGAAATCTGCACACATTGCTATGTTATGAGTAAACATTGAAAACAATTCAACATTTCATCATAACTTCATTGATTTGTCACATTTTGACTCCAAATTTTCAGCATAGTTTTTTTATGACCCCTGCTTCTGGACATGACAGGTGTTCTTTATAATGGCCAAAACATTGTTTCACACCACAAGTGTGAAAACACATTTTGGCCTGGATTTGAAAAATGACACCTTTTTCCTTCATATGGTGGTGGTGTGAAAAAATAGCTATTTTAAAAATTTGGGAGCAAAATATTAACAGAAACTGCAGTTGCATACATCAATGTCACAAGTAGAACAGAAGCAGATGTATGCTGCCTACAGTATATGACATTATAATTTGCCAGTGTATATGGTGATTGCATGTAGCACTTCGGTGTGGGGACACAATTACTGCAACATGAAACACTATCCTGCTGACTATCTCATGCACACATGAATATCAATAGGACCATTAATGTGAGCGACTGAATGCCATGCATGAGATATTCCCCTCATATAATAATAAGAAAAATGTATAAGCCAAAGTATATATTATTTACTAACAGAGGAACTGCAACATTTGATGTCCCTTCACTTGCTCACAATCAATCAGTTTGTTGGGAATCTAAAAAGAGTTCTACAAGAGAACAAGTCTATTAGCACTTTGCAAGGAAAGAACTACAAAATATTTTTTACTCTAATCTTTTTCTTTTATTTTACTTAGGCAGTTTGTACAAACACCACTTTCAGACACAAACCTCAGTGCTTACAAATAGTGCTTACAAACAGTTCACAGCATAAGAAATGTCACTTTACCAGTAGTTATGCATCACAGCGGGTTCCTGTATGCTTTTTTCTTCGAGGCTCAATTGCCTAATCCAAACAGTCGGCAGACCTCATCTGAAGGTAGAGGCACCTTCTACCACATTTCCAGCCTTCAATGAAGGAGGTATTATTATTTAATTTCTGTGCCAATATTCAATACTTTATTACGCTAAGCGAAACAGGGGTAATTTTGCATACATTTGCTATTATATACAGAATAATGAATAGTAGTGTGTGTTATGGATTTTTTCACATTATTTTGAGATGTGACAATCTACAAACCTTAACAGTGAAGCTCGAGAGGTTTATGTGGTCATCACACAGAGAGTGTCTGAAAAAATCCATAACAACAGACTTACCTGTCCTTTATTTTTTATAATTGCTGGTGTGCAGGTTTAGTCTGCATTTCTGCCAGCTTGAAAGAAAAAGATTTTTTTTAGCTAAAGTTCAGCTTTATTTTTGAAGAAACTGAACTTTACATGAATAAAACACAGTTGAAAATACTGTAGTTGAAATACTTTTTGTGAAACAATGGAATACAACAGCCTCTTTGGGGAATGTCATATCAACTGGATTTTGGGTTATTATGAAGTGTCATATCAATTGGGTTTCAGGTTATTATTGCCTTTGGAGCATAATAACTTGAAATCTGGTTGATATGCATTTTTAACAAAACAGTAACCCGGTTGATATTTATGGTCACCAGTAATATAATGAGTATAAGTGCCATAGTGAAACAGCAAGTCAGAGCAGCCACAGAGTAAGTAATTTGTAAATCTTGTAACTCTTAAAGCATTGGACTTTGCACACAAAGGCTGTTCATGAGTGGTCAATGTTGATAGTCACCATAGTAACAGAAATGTACGAAAGGCGACACATCCTAAAACTTGCCAGCTCTGATGATGGAGCCCACAAGCTCTGAAACCTCAGCACATTCATGGACATTGGCCAGCAAGTCTGAACAGTAAACTAGCCACTACGCAGCAGGAAGCAACACTGAACAGCCTGAGAGCTGCCAGCAAACTTTTCAGAAGGGCATAGAGGTGTGTTTCACTTAGCGCAATAAAGTATTGAATACTGGCACAGAAGTTAAATAATAAAACCCCATTCATTGAAGGCTGGAAATGCAGTGGAAGGTGTCTGTACCTTCACACAAGGTCTGCCTGACTGTTTGGATTAGGCAGTTGAGCCTCGAAGAAAAAAGCATATGGGAACCCATTGTAATGCACAACTACTGGTAAAGTGAATTTTTTTATGCTGTGAACAGTTACCACTGTTTGTACGCACTGAGGTTTGTGTCTGAAAGTGGTGTTTGTACAAACTGCGTAAGTAAAATAAAAGAAAACGGTTAGAGTAATGAAGATTTTGTAATTCTTTCCTTGCAAGGTGCTAATAGACTTGTTCTCTTGTAGAACTCCTTTTAGATTGCATTTTCCTGCTATTAAGTGCCTCGAATACCTTTTCTCCCTGACATATGAAATGGGTTATTGAGCAACACCACAGTGTGATTTGCAAGTTAGTTGGGAGTGTTGGGATACAGACCTGCTGTCACCTGGTTTACCAAGGCTATATGGATGTAATAAATTTTGAACTGCAAAAATTTAAATCATAGACTGTACCAGTCTTTATTAAATGTACTGTGCCATCTAGACATAGTGTCAGTTTTTCACATTCAGTGCAAATAAAAGTGATTTTAATGTTGCACAGATAGTGCTTTATTGGATCCGATTCCCCTCTGTCAGATAGTGCTGGTATCCAACCTAGGATCTGACTATAAATCCAACCATTATTTTATTTTATAAATAAAAGATATCAAATCATTTGCTTCTGGATCTATAAATCCAATCAAAATTGCGTGTCAGATTTGAGGTCAGATCCTGGGATCCAACATATGACACTTGTATCTGATCTCTGATGTGAACATTGTATATATTTCCAGTCTTTTAACCATTAAAATCTCAAACATACATAACAACAACAGTCTTGGACATGCTGCCATCAAATAAAGATATACTCCACAATGGCATCATGTGATGTTCATGTATTTTTAAAAAAATAGAAATATACAAACAGAGAAAAAGATGGAAGAAGGGGACACGGGGTCCACCAAGTCTGCCCAGTGGTTTCTGAGACCTCTAGTGGTCACGGGTCTGAGTCCCCGCTACTGTTCCCATGGAATCCAAGGTTGCTTTCAGTCTGTCCCATGCATGTTTGAATGCTGTCACTGACCCAGCTCCTGCCACCTCAGTAGGCAACCTGTTCTATGGTTCTACTACCCTTTCTGTAAAGTAGTGCTTCCTTACTTCCCTCTTGAAATGATCTCCTTGCTGTTTCTAATCGTGCCCCTTGTACTTGTGTCAGGTATTCTATTGAAGTGTTCCAAGTAGGGCACCTTGTTTATGCCTTTCATGTACTTGAACATTTTAGTCATATCCCCCCCCTTCCCATCTAGTCTTCAGTGAGTACATGTGTAGAGCCCTCAATTGTTACTCGTAAGAGAGCTCCTGGAGCCACTGAATCATTTTAGTCAACCTTATCTGCATTGTCGCTAGCCTATCCCTGTCCTTCTTTTGGTGCGGACTCCAAAACTGAATGCAGTACTCCAGGTGAGGCCTTAACCAGAATTTGTAAATTGGGAGAATTACCTCACTGTTTCTGCTGTCAAAAGCTCTCCCTATACAACCTAGCATTTTGCTTGCCTTGCTGTAAGCTCTGTTGCATTGACTGGCTTACTTGAGGGAGTCTGACCCCTAAATCCCTCTCTTCATGCGAAGTAGAGAGCTGGACCCCATTTATGCAGTATTCTGTCATTGGATTTCCTTTTCCCAAATGCATCACCCTGCACTTCTTCATGTTGAACTTCAGCTGCCAGACATTAGGCCATCTTTCGAGCCACTGCAGGTGGCAAGTCGCCATGTATTAACAGTGTCACTTACCTTACGTTAGTTAAATGTCTTCATTTGCATCACTTTTGTGGCCATACTGCCGTCAAGGTGTTCACTGAATGATGTTGAATAATTAAAACCCCAATGGCAGTGAGGGCTGGCGGGTGGTGGTGATAACACAGCAGCAGTTGTTTTCGGGCACCATGGTCTGTCCTGGTGGTGATGATGTTACACGTCAGTTGTTCTCTGTCACTGTTACTAGTGTGCAGACAGATGGAGTCCTGATTAATTTGTTGTTCTGCTCCTTATTTGGATGAATTGCAGTGATGGGGGGCCAGTCTGTCACTCTCTAAGTTTGTTGAACTGTTAAAAAATGTCCCTTACTGTGTTAAGCTGCAACCAGTCCTTCAGCAGAAGAAGTAAGCCCATATGTTTAACCTGGCTTGTACAGTGGTGCTAAAGGCTGGGTTGTGTTGCTGGTGTTTGAGGAGGAGTAGAGTCTCTATGCATTTGACTAGAATGCTGGTGCCAGAGGCCAGTTTAGGGCGTGACAGAGGGCACAGTAACAACAAGTCATTTGAAAACTATTTAAAAAGATCTCGAGATCACAAATAGTTGATAAGCTTAAAAGTATTGCTCCATCAAAGTCTGCTGGGTTGGATCATTTACATCCCAGATTATTAAAACAAATAAGCTCCTGGTGGGTGGACTCCCTGTTTAGTCTCTATAACATGTCCCTGGAAACAGGAGAGGTTCCTGAAAACTGGAGAACAGCAGTAGTGGTCCCAATTTTCAAGAAGGGGATAGAGGTGAGGTGGTAAACTATGGACCCATAAGCTTAACATCAGTAATGGGAAAATTGTTGGAAATTATAATAAAGGACAGATTAGAACATGAAATCAACAGCAAAAGCCTGGGTGATGAAACACATCATGGGTTAAGAAACACAGATCATGCCTAACAAATACTTAAGTGTTCTACGACAGAGTTAGCAGAACGTTGGATAATAAGCAACCAGTGGAAGTGGTATATCTAGATTTTAAAAAGGCCTTCGACAAGGTCCCACACTCAACACTGGTACACAAATTGTCAAAACTACTATAGGTATTAATTCGATACTCCTGAAATGGGTCAAATCATGGCTTACAGATAGAACACAAAGGATTCGGATTGGAGGACACATATCGGATAGTAGGCCCATGACCAGTGGAGTCCTGCAGGGTTCGGTACTTGGGCCAGTACTGTTTTCATTGGTCATCACAGATATGAATTCAGGGATTAAAAATTGGTTTACAAAATTTGCCAACGATTCCAAACTTGGAGCAGAGGTAGGAAATGATAAGCAGGTGGACACTGTAAGGGAGGACTTAAGGTTAGTAGAAAACTGGGCATCATGAAATGGAATGGTTTTCAACATAGATAAATGCATTGTAATGCATCTTAGATCCAGTAATAAACATAATATTTACACATGGGGTGGAGTGCAGCTAAAGGCAGTGGAGAATGAAAGAGACCTGGGAATTTTGGTCAACAATAATTTTAGTTTTAGTCCTCATTGTAATGAGGTAATTAAGAAATCAAATAGGATACAGTAGCCCCTTGCTATTACAAACCCTGCTATACCGAATGCTCAGCTGTAACAAATGTCTCACATGGCTCCCGACATTGTCTTCTGCCCAAGAAATCATCTGACATATAACTGTACCTGAATTCATTCTAGTTGTCCCATACTCTCAGTGAAGTGTATCTGTTCTGTTAGCTGTTCATAGCGCTATAAAATGACGTCACTGAAGTGCACAGACAGATTGTGACTGATCCTGTCAACATGAAGAGGTCTGATTTCTAAGTGCAGACCAAGCTCACGATTCTCGATCGCCTTAATGCCGGTGAAAGCCTCTCAAAGCTTGCTGCAGAAACAAGGTACAGCAAATCAACAATATGTACCTGGCGCAAGCAGGAGGCATCCTTGCAGGACTTTGTTCATGAAGCGGACGATTTGGATGCTCTAAAAAGAAAGAAAATCCACAAAGCAGATGAAAACGAGATAGACCAGGCAAAACAGCTCTGGTTCTCGCAGCAAAGATCTATTGGTGTCCCTGTGTTTGGCTGCATTGTGTGCGAGAAAGCTGCACAGTTCGCAAAGGATATCTATGGGGAACATTCAAAATTCAAATCCTCCACAGGATGGCTGTGGAGGTTTCAGCGCTGTCACGGCATTCGCCGTGTTTGTGTAACAGGGGAACAGCAGTCCTGTGATGATGTTGCAGCCGTTGAGTTTTTACTCCAGTTAAAGCAGATTCTTGCTGATGGTGGATATACACCCGATCGAGTTTTCAATGCCGATGAAACCGGCTTGTTTTGGCGCTGCTTACCTGATGTGACATTAGCCAGTTGGGCAGAATCTAATGCCAGTAAGGGCTTTAAAGTCAATAAAGACAGGGTGACCTTTCTATTTTGCTGCAATGCCACTGGCAGTCTTAAGATAAAGCCCCTGTGTACTGGTAAATTTCAGCACCCCAGATGTTTCCACAACATCAACATGCAGTCCCTTCCCATTCAATACACACACAGCAAGAATGCATGGATGACGAGCACAATCTTTCACTCATGGTTCTTCAAGTCCTTCATTCCATCTGTTCGGGCCTTCCTTCGTCAAAAGAAGCTGCACCCTAAAGCTCTACTCCTGATGGACCTATGTCCTGCCCACCCATCCAAGACTGAGCTACATTCTCAAGATGGAAAAATATGGGTGCTCTTCCTCTCAAAAAACACAACCTCACGCATCCAGCCATTAGACGGTGGCATTATCACCACCTTTAAGAAGCATTGCCGAAAATGGCTGCTGAGTGATCTCATGTTAGTAAGTGGTGAGACACACGTCACTGACTTTATCAAAAAACTGAATCTAAAGACCATGATTGATCTGGTGGTGGAGGCTTGGGAGAATGTGTCTGAAAGCACCATCGGTCACTGCTGGTCAGCCACGCTTGGTCCAGCCATTGAAGCTGAGCTATCAGCAGATGAATCCACAGACATAGATGACACAAAGGACATTGTGGAGATGGCAACCGAACTGCACCTTCTGGATGGCACAGATGTGGAAGCAGCGATCAATGAGTGGCTCCTCATTGACAATTTCACACCGACCACTGATCAGCTGTCAGATGCTGACATTGTGTCAGCGGTTTTGAGAGAGGTGACAGCAAATGAGGATGAGCAGTGTGAAAATGAAGAAGACGAGGATGAAAGTGAGCCACTGCCACCTCCTCCAAACAACAGCGAGGCAGTCAAGTGACTTGAGACTGGGCTAGCTTGGCTGTTGATGCAAGAAGTCGATCCCATTAAGATAATCCAACTCCACCAGCTTGTATCACTTGCAAAGGATGTTGCTAAGGAAGCAAAGTCAAAGTAGGCCACAATGACAGACTTCTTTTCTGCCGAGCCAGGACCTAGCAATAGGCAGTAATGATTGCTACTGTACTACAGTACTGTACTCATTTACACCAATACAGTACACCAGTAAAAGCACAAACACAAGCATTAAAAAAATAAAACAATCTGCACCAAGCACAGAGCACAGAGCGCAAAGAAGAAGCAAAAGCATAAACATAAGAAATAGCCACTTCTGGAAGTTAAATATATTAGCACAACGCAGTGCACAATAGAAACAAAAACTGGAGTTAGCAGTTTCAGTTATTTTTTTCAGTTTCAGCGTCCCTCGCTAAAATGAATGATGAGTTGTAATGAATGATGCCACTGGTTCCAAAAGCCTTCATTATAGTGAGGGGCTACTGTAATTGGGTGTATCAAAAAGACATTTACAACAAGTAATAGATCTGGCATTGTCCTGCTATATAGAACCTTTGTCAGACCCCACATAGCTTACTGCACACCACTGTGGAGCCCCTATTAGAGAGGGGACATAAATAACTTGGAGAGGGTGCAGAGCAGAATGACAAAGATTATCCATGGCCTGGGACAAGGGTCCTACGAATCTAGAATACACCAGTTGAATCTCTACCCCAGAGTTAAAATGCAGTAGAGGGGCCCTATTGGAAATGTACAAAACTACTAGAGACAACAAGTTGTTGCAAAGCTTGGGTCTATTACTTAGTAACAGGAATGTTAATCTGAGAAGTCACTAATACCAAATAAAACTAACATTCCCAAAGAGGAGTACAAGGAGGGATATATTATGTTAGACCGAAATTAGGTGTGCCGACACTCAACATACCAAGTTTACAGTCCCGAAACCAAAAATCCCGCATGACTCTGATGCTCCACAATACAATGTTGGGCATCCCGCTATGACAAACACCTCAATGAGGCTTACCCCACCACCCTGTGGGGCTTAAGCTCTCACCCCCATAACAAATATAAAACTCTAAGGGAGAGCGGAGCTTGGAGTAAAAATATATTAGTTACAGGGTAAAATTAAAAAATGATCCATAGCAAGAACCAGAACCTGAGCCACCCAGGGTAAGCTGGCTGAGCTACCAGTGGTTTAGCCCTTCACACCACCGTGGCAGCTTGGCCAGCTTCCGGATACGATGCTGCTTTCTGTAGCATCACTAGGGGTAAGGTAACAACCCATCACATCCACTACCTTAGTCCCTCCTGTAACACCATCGAGCATGAAGCCAGCAGGGTTTACACTGTCGGGATACTACACCTGTCAGGCAATACTGCCTGGGCAGTTGAATGGCAGGATAATGAGCCGTGGGATGTCATAAGAATACCACAAGGAGATATTTCTATACACAAAGGGTTATACCAATGTGGAATGGTCTACCAAGGGAGGTGGTGGTAAATACAAACTCGTTTCTAACCTTTACAACTAAGCTAGATAGATACCTATTAATCATCACTGGTTTTCGATGGCCCTGCTAGTGCAGGAGACAGACAAAAATGGGCTATTGCCTTCTGCCTGTCTTAAACACCAAATATAGAACCAAGTATGCTGCTGGCTGATACTTGAGGAGGAGGAGAGTCTCTAAGGCATTTGGTTTGTTCACTGGTGCCAGAGGCTGGCTTGTGCTGCTGGTGCTTGAGGAGGAGGGGTTGGCACGTTCATGGTATTTGGCTTATATACTGGTGCCGGAGGTCAGCTTGTGCTGCTGGTACTTGAGGAGGAGGAGGAGGAGGAGGATGAGAGTTCATGGCATTTGACTTGTACACTGGTGTCAGAGGTCAGCTTGTGCTGCTGGTGCTGGAGGAGGAGGAGGAGGAGGAGGAAAAGAGGTCATGGCATTTGACTTGTGCACTGGTGCCAGAGGTCAGCTTGTGCTGCTGGTGCTGAAGGAGGAGGAGGAGGAGAGTTCACCATATTTGGCTTGTATACTGGTGCCAGAGGTTGGTGTGTGCTGCTGGTGCTTGAGGAGGAGGAGAATTCACAGCATTTTATTTTATTTATTTATTAGATTTCAGATGAGCTAAAGGCTCATTTACAGAGGTTCCACGTCATGCATTACATACATTGTAAACAAAGTCTAGGCATTAATGCTTTTAGAACAGATTGAAACACTTGGTAAAGAGTACAATGTCAGGTAACAGTCAAGTTAATACAGTACACAGTGAGGTAGGTACAGATGGAGTATTAAGGGGGAGGGGTATGAAATACATACAATATACAATTTATACATTGAAGTACACACATTGGTTACAAATTGTTCCAGTTGCAGGAGCAGTGTTAAGTCAGAACATGTTATACAAGCATTTCTTACATCCTAGTGCAAGACAGTAAGGCTTCCAAGTGTCCCTAGTAGGAGTGAGGAGGAAGGTGCAAGGCAGTGTACCGTGTTAAGAGCCTATGGGGGATAGGTCATGCATAGGAGCAGAGGAGGGGAAGAGGAGGGGGAGGTGCAGTGGGGAGAGTTACGCAGGTTGACTAGGCGAGCTAAGGGCAGGTGTTCAGTGGAAGATAGGGTTAGAGACAGGCCAGGGGAGGCCAGGGGCAGAAAGAGAGCTGGCATGGTTAGTAGGCAGGCAGGGGTGACAAGGGAGAGGATAGGTTACCAGAGAGACATAGGGTAGGCTAGCGAGGTATTGAGAGGGAAGGAAGGGTAGGCAGGATGCCTAGGTCCCACAGTCACATCCACTGGTAGATGCCAGTAGGGTACGAAGCTTAGACTTAAACAGACCAAGCCTAACTTCCTTCTGTAAGTCTACCCCAAGAGAGTTGAGTCAGGTGGGTGCATAGTATTCAAAGGACCGCTGGTCTTGCATGGTGCGGCAGAAGGGGACTTTGAGAGAGTGGATATTTATGTTCCTAGTGCTTCTAGTGGAGTCAGGTCAGCTGATGAGGTTCTTAACACCCATTGGAGTAAGTCTGAGGGTTGATTTCTTTGCCAGCAGACAGACATGATACTGTATCCTGCTATCCAAGTAAAGCCAACCTGTCTGAGCATATAGTTCGCACATGTGTGTCATCCAGTTTGCATCTAGGACGAGCCTACAGGCCTTTTTAAGTGAAGTCTTCACCCTTCTGAGGACCCTGGTGGTAGCAGAACCAAAGACTACTAGGCCATAATCGATGACCAAAAGCACTGAGCTATTGACCACCATTTTCAGTGCCTTATTGGTTAAGCATTGTTTGTTTTTGTAGGGCAGCCCTAGTCTAGAATTTGCTGTTCTTGCAACTTGGTCAATATGCTGTGAGTATGATAGTGAGCTGTTCAATGTTACTCCAAGATATTTGAAACAGTGTACTATTTCAAGGGGGGAATTAAGCTTGTTGCAGATTTGTAGTTAGAAAGATTTGCGCCTGCCATAAGGAGATGAGCATAACATGGTCTTCATCTTTTTGTAGTTTAACAGGAGCTTGGAATTGAGGAACCATTGCTCAGCTGCAGAGAAGTTGGATTGCATTTGTTGTTCTAGTATGTTAGGGTCGCAAAGATTCAGCAACAGTTTGTAGTTAATGTTGTCGAAGGCCTTGGTGAGGTCAATACAGGTTGCTCCCACCAAAAGCCCTCTATCTGATGCATTGTGAATGAAGCCAGTGAACTCGACTAAAGCAGTAGCAGTACTGTGCTGCTTCCGAAAGCCATGCTGCTGCCGGCACTATAGTTGGTAGGTGTCAAGGTAGTCTGTTAATTGGTCTGCGATGATGCGCTCCAGCACTTTAGAGAGAGGAAGAAGGATTGAAAGAAATCTGTAGAGTGGCTTGTTTGGTCCCCACTTTTATGAATAGGTATGACCACCACGGTTTTCCGGAGTCAGGGAAATTTCCCTGAGGTAAGGAATAAGTTTATTATTTGTTTAGTGGAATGAGAAGAATATCAAGGGCTAGCCCATTGAGCTTGAGGTTGCGGGAGTCACTGCTTGTCCTAGATTTGCCAAGTGCTTTCAATGGGTATTTTTTCTCCTTGGCCGGGGTGATGGCTTTCAGGTAGAATGGGGGTGACGAGCTCTGATAGGTCCCTGGGTTCTGCGATAGAGATTCTTCCTTCACAGTTTCAAAGAAGTCTGGAGGCAGTACATTGCTTAGGTCTGTGAATGCATTGTTAAATGTATCCGCAATAATCTTGGGGTCCAGTGTAGGGGTTCCTTCCATGTTAACAATGGATGGGGAGGTCTTAATAGGTTTACCTGTTAGCTGCTTGATGTTTTCCCAGAACCTTTTGGAGTTTACCCACAAGTTGGTTAGCTCAGTTCTGAAGTGGTGACTTTTGGCCTTCCGAATTGCCCAAGTGCAATTGTTCCTGGCTGTTTTATAATTCTGTAGATCGGTTGGTGAGCCAGAGTACTTAGCCTTTTCCCACAGTTCATCCCTGTGTTTCATTAGCTGCAGAAGCTGAGGTGTGATCCAAGTGTTATTGCAGGCCAGGATTTTATGTTTAGTGACTGGGGCAAAGATTACACAGGATTTGTTAAAGTTCTGAATTAGTCCCTAGAGCGCAGTGTCAACATCGATAGTAGTATCTAGAAAGCTCCAATCTTGATGTCTTAGGTGTTCTTTAAAGGCTTCTGACTTCCCTTTTTTTCAGTAATCTGTTTGAGACAGTTTTGGATGGAAGCTTTCTGGACTTCTTTGTCCAACAGTAGAGTATAGGTAAATGGTCACTGATGGAGTCCGTAAGAACTTTTGTGCTTACTATCCTTTCTGGCCAGTTAATAATGAGCCAGTCAATAAGAGAGTTAGTTCCAGTATGGTAATTTAGCCGAGTAGGGGAGCATACTAGCTGTGACATATTGAGCATGGCAAGGGCATCTTTGATTGGTCCTACCTCAGGGGATGTCCAGTTGATGTTGAAATCACCCATCATTATTAGTTCGGTGTTTTGCTGATGATCCAATAGGAAGTCGTGGATAGCTTTAAAATTGTTATTTTGGTCCTAGGGGGGATATAATGGATGCCACAGTTAAGGGTTTTCCATTTGTACCTAGCATAACTTTTATTACTAGGAGTTGGGTGTTACAGGTGTAGGTGATGTAAGGTAGTATTTGTACCTGGAGGTGCTCTTTTAAGCAGAGAGCACAACCACCCCCTCGCTTGCCAATCCTGTCTAGTCTAAACATTTTATAACCTGGTAGTTAAATGACTGCATCAGCAATCCTAGGATTGAGCCAGGTCTCCACAACTGAAAGGATATCTGGCTGGTGCTGGGTTACCCAGACTTGTAGCGGTCTAGCTTAGCCAATAGGCAACAAATATTTATGGAGGCTAGGGTAAACCTGCCATGTTTTTTGGGAATAGGCGAGGGACATGCCATAGGGCCTGGGTTGGGGTGTATATTCCCAGAGAGGAGCAGAAGTAGCCAGGTCATGCGGATAGCTTGCCACTTGAGGTTTGCTAAAATTTGGGATTGTCTGGGTATCCTGGCTGTGTGACGCTTGGTTAGGGTACTGGTGTATATCAGCTCACAGAGTGGAGGAGGGAGGTGGTATTTGTAGCAAGCGTGATTCAAAAACATACAAGGATACAGTTGAGTTTTCCAGGGGGTTTCTGGCCCTTGTGCCATGGTAGATTTAGGACTGTGCAGGTAGGGAAAGATCTCATAGTTTGACAAGATGGTCTCTTGGTAAAATAACGCAGGGTCCAATGTTAAGGGAGGTCCAAGTAATAGGCACAGGGCCAGAAGGCAATTAGCTTCAAGATAGTTCATCCTGTTGGTCAGAGGCTGCATTTGGTCAGTAAGGGCAGCAGTGTTTGGAGAGCTAAGGTGGAGAGCCACTGACATCTCTGGGCGGATCACTCCTAGAGGTTCTGAAAAGGCGCCTTGTGCTGTAAGAGGAGTATGGTTAGTGAAGCAGCCAGTAGCTTAGCTGGTGGCCTGCTACCAAGCCAAAAGGAAGTACAGTGGGAGGGTGGGATCTAGCCTATTTAATAAAGGCTGGTGCTGAGGCCGGGGCATGGGCGGAACAAAATACTAAGTAGGAGATTAGCAGATTGTAGGCTGAGAGCCAGCTGGCAGAACAGTGAGGGCTTCTGGCACAGTAGAAGCCTAGGATCAGAGTACAGCCAATCAGCAGGAACTGTGGGAAGAGATTGGCCAATAGTGCAACAGAGTTCCCGAGTCCTGGCCAGGCAGGGCAAAAGCTGTAAGCCGGGCGCTGGCCAAAGTTTCTGGGCCAGAGAGTCAATTTACCTGTGGAGATGGTGAAAAAGGCTGCCGGAGTTCTTAGCTGGAGAGGCAGCAGCTAGTTGGAAGTCGCTGCCCGGGAGGGCCATGGCTCACTTCAGGCAGAATGCCCACTGTGTTTTGGAAGAGAAAGAGAGAGGGGGAGAAAGGCGTTAGCTATCTAGGCTGGAAACAGTGGGTGGGGGGTAGACTGGGCATGGAGACAGAGGAGCAGCAGGGGGTGGGAGGTAGGTGAAGGAGGTATTAATCGGTGGGAGGGACACACAAGAGAATGTTGGCCAGAGGAGGAAGCAGAAGGAGGAGTGCTACCAAGAAGGAGGGGACAGTTCAGAGAAGGAACTTGCAGTGATTCAGAAATAAAGAGAAAAGATTGCCTCAGACTTGGCGAGGGGGGTGCTTCAGCAGAGAGGATAGGGATTGTAGAGGGGGAGAACAGATAGAAATGGTAAAAATACAGGCTAAAACAATCACTTAAGGTCTTTAACAATGAAAAAAGCATTCCTGTCTACAGAGAACTATCCTACATGCAGAGCATAAATGTTGCAACTTTGACCAAGCCGTATTCCCAATATACAACATTCTTAACAGAGCTGTAATCACAATTTAGTTAATACTGCACTTGGTACAAAATAACACAGGTTTAAGGCAGAGTATATTAACAATATATAGGGTAGAAGATTGCAGAAAGCAGGCTGAGAGCCGCTGGCAGAACAGCATGGGATCCTAGCACAGTAGAAGCCGGGGATCGTAGCGCAGCCAATCAGCAGGAGCTGAAGGAAGAGACTGGCCAGTAGCGCAACAGAGTTTCCGAGTCCTGACCAATCAGTGTAAAAGCCATAAGCCAGGGCACCGCCCATAGCTTCCCGGGCTGGAGCGTCAATTTACCTGCGGGAGGGGGTGAAAAAGGCTGCCGGTGATTCTTAACTGGGAGGCGGTGGCTAGCTGGAAGCTGCTGCCCGGGGAGGACTCATGGCCGCTTCAGGCAGAATGCCCACTGTGTCTGCGGGACGTGGCGAAAAAGGCTGCTGGTGGATCTTAGCTGGGAGATGGAGGCTAGCTGAAAGCCACTGCCCGGGAGGGCTGGTGGACACTTCAGGCGGAATGCCCGCTGTGTCTGCGGGAGGCGGTGAAAAAGGCTGCTGGTGGATCTAAGCTGGGAGGCAGTGGTTAGCTGGAAGCTGCTGCTCAGGAAGGCTTGTGGCCACTTCAGGCAGAACGCCCACCGTGTCTGTGGGAGGCAGTGAAAAAGGCTGCTGGTGGATCTTAGCTGGGAGGTGGCAGCTGCCTGGAAGCTGTTGCCCGGGAGGGCTCATGGCCACTTCAGGTGGAATGCCCACTATGTCTAGGAAGAGAGGACACTGCTGCCAGAGGCTGGCTTGTGCTGCTAGTGCTGGAGGAGGAGGAGGAGAGTTCACAGAATTTTGCTTGTATGCTGGGTGCCAGAGGCCAAGTTGTGCTGCTGGTGCTGAAGGAGGAGGAGGAGGAGAAGCATTTACAGCATTTGGCTTGTACACTGGTGCCAGAAGCTGGCTTGTGTTGCTGGCACTGGAGGAGGAGAAGGAGAAGAGTTTGTGGCACTTGGCTTGTACACTGATGCCAGTGACTGCCTTGTGCTGCTGGTGCTGAAGGAGGAGACTTCATGGCAGGCATTTGGCTTGGACACTGGTGCAGAGGCTGGCTTGTGGTGCTGGTGCTGGAGGAAGAGGAGGGTTCAAGGCCTTTGGCTTGTACACTGGTGCCAGAGGATGACTTGTGCTGCTGGTGCTGGAGGAAGAGGAGGAGGAGGAAAGTTCACGGCATCTGGCTTGTACACTGGTGCTAGAGACTGGCTTGTGCTGCTGGTGACGGAGGAGGAGTAGAGTACACGGGATTTTGGCTTGTACACTGGTGCCAAAGGCTGGCTTGTGTTGCTGCTGGAGGAGGAGGAGATTTCATGGCATTTAGCTTGTACACTGGTGCCAGAAGCCAGCTTATGCTACTGGTGCTGAAGTAGAGGAAGGAGAGTTCAAATCATTTGGCTTGTACACTGGTGCCGGAGACCGGCTTGTGAAATTACAGGAAAAGGAATCATCAGGAGTCAGGTCTGTAGGCAAGCTATGATGCTGCTGCATGCTGGATGTGTTAACAGTCGATTGCTACCTCTTAAGACAAAAGAAAATTGGGTACTGTATCTGTTTACACCATCCTGGGTTGCAATGAGCTCCATTGTTGTCGATCGCAAACTCCTACAAAAGTCCTAAAGAAGCTAATCTCTCCACCAGCTTTCAGACCTGCAGCTTAGGCCCTATTCACATGCATGCTTTTTCCATGTTGTTAACCATCTCCTCTGTTAACATGGTTTTAAAGTACTGCTTCCAGATTGCCAGACAATGCAGTACAACTGTACTACAATCCATGTTCAAATACCGCGTTCGGAAAGCCTGCTGAAAAGTCCTAAAGGCTATCATTGCAAGTTTAACAATCCATAACTCCACCAGTCTTTAAAGTTAAGGGACAATCTATATATCCAATAAAAGGGCTCAGTGAGTAATACAAGAGTAACACACAGTCCCTCTCCCACACATTCATGGAATGCTCCCAGCACCCTAAAATTACCCTGGAAATGGGGAACAGAGCCACTGTTCCCATTCCTACTGCCTCAGGATCAAGTGTTGCTACTGTATCAGGGAGAAAATTGGCAGATTGGGTGACTAAGTAATCCTTATGCAGTGTCATATATTGTGTTTCAATGTGTCTTACCTTAGCAGCTAAGAGGGACGATGGTGAGGATTGCACTGAGGCGTAACGCATATGACACCCATGATATGGGCTTCAACAGATGTTTGTTTCCTGGATGCTACCTGTGAGGGAGACATAATGAAATAAAGTGTATTTTGCTGTACTAAATGGCACAGCAAGCTAGTTTGCCATGTGCCTATCAGATGATGCTCTAATCTGTGGCGCCCCATCAGATAATCCTGTTGGTACCCAAACAGAACCACATTTCTCTGTCACAGCAGTAGAGTTTGACTGCATGCAGAATTGCTGTCTTACCATAGCAGCTGACTACTGACAGCTGTTCAGAATGTTGATGGCAACAACAGTCCTGGTTTTTCCACTTGCCAGTGGTACTTGCTGCCTGTAATGGAGATGCAAGAAGTGAAAAAAGGTGCACATTAGTAACAATAAGCACAAGAATATGAAATCATCATTCATGGGGTGTGTTCCATGCATGTCTTGCATTTGCTGCAGGTGCTTAAATCAGTTGCATCAGCTCAATAAAGACTGATGTAGTGAACTCCAAGCCAAGCACAAGCAGACAACCTCAGTCAGTCATCATCATTATCATCAACACCTCAAGACAGTCTGGACTTCTCCGCATCGGTGGTCTCATCACATTTTCATTCAGATGCCTTAAGCAAAACTCTAACAAATTTTACTGCACAGACATATTATCAACGAATGAAATGGGTTAAAGAGCACCTTTCTCAGTGCACTACAAAACAAACAGGAGGCTGTCTTACCTGAATGGGAGTTCCTCCTTTGCAGTTTTAAAATGTTATGTTTAGCCCCCTAAAAGGGAAGAGATCATATTTGGCCCCCAAGGGGCTAGCCGTTCGATTCCTTCCACTCCTGATCTCTGGAACCGCCCGGCGCCACAACGTTTTGTGATGTAATTATAGGACCAGTGGAGTGCTGTGCTCCATACATGTCTATGAAGTGTCATTTTAAAAGCTATTTTCCCGATTTTATTCGGAATTGTGGTACAAATCGAAGCCAGTATTCAAGTAACAAGGCTCTTGTTACTAGAGCCAGTTGCACAAGAGGTAAGTCATTTTTTTAAGCCATGCTTTTGGTCTTACAAAAGCAAGGCAGGCCTAAAAAATGTAAGTTTGTTGCAAAAAACTTGTTGATTAATGCATTGGTGTTATTTAGGGACTTCAATTTAAGCCACCTATGTAACAGTCTCATTTGTTCTTACTAGGTTTGTTATCATAATTAATTAGAGAAAAAAAGCAACTGTAGGAAACCATTCTGAATATTGTACATTAAAATACTGTATATACTAGAAACAGAATGGCAAAACTATTCTAATTCAAACCTTGTAAATGTTAAAATTCAGTGAGTCGTTCATTAAGCGTTAAGGAATTATTTGATTAACTAATGAATTCCATAAAGTACAGTAATGATAACTAATGCATAAAGGACAACATATTGCAAGGACCATTGGTTAAGCTGCATTGATAAGGAAACAGCACTTATGTTGGCTTCTTCATTTAACAATGTTTGGTTTTTTTTGTCCTGGGTCCCCAATCCTCCATTCAGAGGTCAGACCTGCCCTGCCTGTCATCCCGCCCATGCCCAGGCTTACCCCCTGGGCAGGGCCGGCAGGAGGGCTCTCCCCCAATGGACACTGTAGGCAAGCCTCGGCTTACCCCCTGGATCGGGGCCATGGGAGTGGGCCCCCCCTCGGCGGATGTCGAAGGCAGTGGAGATGATGGCAGGGCAGGTCATTACGCCAGGGGGCTAGCTTTTTTCGCTACTTGCTGGATCCCTGGTATTTAACAATGTTAAACCAGGAATAGGTGAATTTTCTTATGTCTACAAAAATAGATTCTTCTATGTGGTCCAATGGTAAGGAAGGCTGAAGCTCTGGGTGCTACACCTGCTGCCACACCAGTGACTGGTTTTGGAAATGGGCTTGGGTTGTTGAGTGTTGGCAGGGGGAAGAGGGTCAAGCATCTGGAGGACAGCTCTCCTCTCCCAGGGAGGGGTGATTTGCAATCCTGCTCTTGACTATGAAGGCTGAGTTGTGGCACAAGTGTGAGGGACACAAGTAGGGAGGGTGCTGCAGGTTTAATGGAGGACTTATGTGCCGCCATGCAGCACGTCCTGTTATCTGTGTCACTGCATGGAACGGGGGAGAAAATGGAAAAAGTGGCTTAGGCTTCAGGAAGCTCTGTCTGCCTCCTCCTGACCTGCACCACCACTGGGACAAGCCCACCCATGCTGGATATGATCTCTAGGTGTGGAAGGATGGCCCTCCCTTGCCTGTTCCCATGCTGTTGGGGGGGGAGCAAACCATGGAGGAATCTCAGGTGGGGCAAGTCCCAGGGAGGTAATAGATGGTTGGGTGAGGCAGGAATGGGGCTGACCAGTCACCCATGCCACACCAGGAAAAAGGCTATATGGGAAAATCGAGTGTCCTCTGTTAAATGGAGGTGTGAACTAGACTGTGTGTTTTCAAGTGTACAGATGGAGGAAAAGATCTCTCCTAAGAGGCTGAGGGCTTTTATGGAAGGACTTGCTGCAGTGGTTTAAAGATAGAGTGGGAGTTGGAAGGCTTTAAGTACTTAGGGGTGAAAGTAACCACAAAATGGCCAGATACTGTATGCACCAACATCCTCCCTATAATAGCAGACCTAGAACGTGAAACCTGGAGGTGGGTCAAACTGAATCTAACATGGGTAAGATCAAAGATGTTTGGATGTTTGCCCTACCTAAATTTTTATTTATTTATTTAAAATTTTGATAACTGGGAGAGGCACACTGAGCTGAAGCTCATTTCCAGATGCAACCTGGGGTGGGGGGGAAGGGGAAAGGAGGATAGTGCAAATACTGATTACAACTTTATAAAAACATTCAAGTGAAAAACATAAGGTGCTTGGTGGTACAGTTATGAGAGTAGTAAGGAATGGAATAATGCTTGAGTGGGTACACCAAAAAATAGGTATAGACATAAACTATAAGAAGCAGCAATAATTAACAGGAAAGAATAGGAAAAAAATATGCGAAAAGTGAGCAAGGAAATAGTAGTGTGCAATAGGATCCAGACATGAGGGGAAAAGGTATAGTATGCGAAGAGACTAGTTAAGTCAGGTGTAAAGGCAGCATCACCCCCACACTGTCAAGAGGAGGAAGGACAGGAGCAAGGGGAAGGGGAGGATTGGGAAAGTATACATTTTAAGCAGTGGAGAGATGGAGCTAGATGAAAGGAGATTGGTAGTGAGTTTCAGAGGGATTTGAGACAATAGGAGAAAGCTGCCTGCCCTGAACTGGATAGAGGGCAGGGGAGCAGTAAGGTATGGGAGTTCCTGGTGCATAGCAGATAGGAAGAGAGGGATGATGGGTAGAAGAGAGAGGAGAGGTAGGAGGGGGAACCACACCAGAATTTGAAGATAAGGGTGGTACCGTGATGCTGTCGGTATAAGTGAAGAGAAGGAACAGTACAGGGAGCACTGGTGTGTGTGTGGGGGGGGGGGAGTGTTACTGGCAAAATGGCAAAAGGCATTAAATAAAGAGTCCAGTCTAGAGAGAGCAATGAACCTGGGTAGACCCAAAGACCACATCAGCATAATCAGGAACAGGGCGGACCATTTTAATAAGTAGCTCATGGCAGGCAAGGGGAGAGAGAGATAGAGAGTCTTTTTTCCAATATATAGCTCCTAGTTTGGGTGAGAGTTTGGAGTGGATATAGTCAACATGGGAGGAGAAATCAAGTCAACTATCCAACCAGACACCAAGATACTTGAAAGAGGAGATAACATCAAGAGTGGTGCCATCAATGGTGGACAAGGAGGGGAGAAAAGAAAGTCTAGCAAGTTTCTGTGCAGTACTGAAAGTCATGGACACAGTCTCCTTGGTGTTTACCATAAGTTGATTTGCCTGGAACTAGCGAAGAACCCTCAGAAAGTCAGTCTGTAGCTGAGACTCCACCTCCGAGGTTGAAGGTCCAGAGGCATGGAGGACCATGTCGTCGGTGTACATATGGATATGGGAAGTGACAGACAGAGGGAAGGTCATCTGGAAAGATGGAGATGGAGATGAGAACAGGGCCAAGAATGGAGCCTTGGGACCAAACACTTGGTTGGATAGAAGCAATACTGGGGATTCCACTGAGGGGCTTAAAAGGAGCAGACTCCAGGTACCTCTGGGCGATTCTTATTGCCGCAGCTCACAAGGTCATAACCAGAGCCTGGTTAAGTCCCAGAATCCCTATGAAACAGGACTGGATATTGACCGTTCAGAATATTTCAGAATTAGAGGAGCTTACCTTTAAACTAAACCAACAGGCTCAGATATACATGCAAAGGTGGACAAGATGGGAGCTGTGGAGGACAGCCCAAGGACTGAATAAATAGGCTGGGATATATAAAACTTACACACTAAAGAATTCCTCCTTCTTTTAATTCATTGTATAGATGATTGAAAGTAAAGTGAATGAAGTCAATCAAAATAATAGAATACTTAAAGAAATGCTGATGGGAATCAATTGTTCTGTTAATTAATATGTTATGTCAAGAGCATTAGAATATATTAACTCACTGTTCTATAGTGACAATGTAACTGCAAGCAACTAATAAAATAAAAAATAAAAAAAAAAAAAGAATGGAGCCTTGGGGGGTGCTTACTAGAATGGGAAGGGGGGAGAGGACATCTCCAGCCTTGACACATTGTGTATGGCCTGTAAGATAAGACCTCAAAGAAAGACCTTTAAGAAAATGCTCTTATATATTCTGCAACCTTCCTTTGGCTATTGAAGAGAGACAAGATAGATTTAATTCTAGGTCATTTTCTATGGAAAAGCAAGCCACCTAGGATAAATTGGGATAAGCTTAGGGCACACTTGATTGATGGGGGACTGGCTATGCCCTAGTTTCAAGAGTACACTCTGGAGTACTGAATGGTACAGGTGGTCAGATGGCTTACCCCTCATGCTGACCTCACCGTGGGTAAGGTTAGAAGCAGCACTAGCATAGAAATGTTGTCTCAGCCATTTTCTGGAGACTACTCCCTTTTTCAGATCCATTCCGGGCTCCATTATGAAATAAGTCATTAGAGCATGGGATATATGACTAGGTTACACCCTAATCCTCAGGAACCACAATAAAAATATTTGGTAGATGGAATGGGAGCAGAGGGGGATATGATTACTGGTTCACATCTTCCTGCATGGATCCACTACACTCCTTTCTGTTCAGCAGCTGCAGTCCAGATTGAATCCCTAAGGCAGAATTTGGAAGTCTGTGTAGCTGAGAGTGGCAGTGCGTGCAGCTCATTTGCAAGACACCTCTTATCCCCTAACAATGGGCAAGGCTGCAGCACACGGTAGGCTACCACGTCCATTATGCTGGGCAGGCAGGAAGGGTATTCAGCACCATCAGAGATGAGAGACTGGATGTGTTAAAGGGCTACAGGGTGGCCTGAGGTTTCAAATTGGGGTGGGATGTTAACCAGAAGACATGGGATCCCTGCCAGAAGCAGTCCATCAGGCTTTTAAGAACACCAAGGGTAGACTAATCTAGGTCAAAATTCTCCACAAGTGTTCTAAAGCCATTTTGGCCCTGCAAAAGATGGGAAACTTAGCTGGAGGCCTTTTGAAAGGGGTGATCAAGGACTGTGCCATTATAATGGGCATTCACATTTCCTTCAGTCCCAAGCTGCTACTATTGGGGGACACACCCTGCCTGTCTAATATACCCTACCAGCTAAGCAATATCACTTATCATAATGAGGCAGTGACAGGTTGTTTAAGAAAAGAACTTGAAATACTCACACCCTCCTAACTTTCATATGAATGTTATATAAAATATTTTGTGGTGTGTTACATCACCAGTTAATAAGACACCATGAGTGCCATGCTCCTTTCTTTTTTTATTTCTTTCTCATACCTTGAACCCCCATCACTAGATCTAGTCTGATCCAGCACCACCACTGTTGTCTGTCTCTTTAATTCCACGGATTTCGAACCCCAGGGGATTCCCCCATCCCCACTTGGCACAGTCAAGCGAAGCCAGATTCAACCTCCCACACACACACCTGCTACTGGTCACAGAGCTGGAGGTTTATGGACTTTACCTGAATGCTGACAATAGCAAGGTTGGGGCATGAGCAAGTCCAGATCACAGTGTGTGAGGCACCCCTTTTTCCTCATTTTCTGATCCACTCAATTAGTCATGCAAGGAGGCCCAGTTTGAAACATACATGTGTCCTTCATGCAGGTCTCTGATGACAGTCCTTCCATCCTACTATTGCTACCTGCTGCACTACCACCTGTGGTAACCCAGGTGGCAGCATGGTAGTGGCAGCGACCACTCTTCCTTCTGGAGGAATAGTGTTTCTTCTCGGATGCTCAGTCTTCCTTTCCCCAGGATGGCCATTAAAGCCCAAAACTCATTCCTAAATACATGTCATCAGCACAGAGATTGTAGCATTTCTGCTACATCAACAAGCTGGCATGCTCTTTGTTCCTTAGTAAAAATGTTTTGAACATTGTCAAAAGCAGGGCACAACTATGCTTCAGCTTGTTAGGGACAGAACAAGATAGGACTGATGGAGTCATATATGGACTAATCTGTCGTATGTATTTCACAGCATGAGGAGAACAGCTACACTCCCAGGTGTGTGTGTAGAACACTGATACTGTACTTCCTTGTCTGCCTCATGGCACAGATGGTATGGTACCTGTTAGTATTAGATGGAGTACGGATGTACATTAAGGGACTCATACATTAATCATTAGAAAAGACCAAGCATTAACTTGACAGGGAATCATATCTGCATAGTATTTGCCACTTTGCCATATTTCTTTATCTCTAATCGCTCCATCTCAAACACACACACACACGCACGCACACACACATATGCATGCACACACACGCATGCACACACACATATGCATGCACACACGCACACACACACAGACGTGTGCGCTTTCGCACATGGGTGCACACGCACCAGCCAATCAGAGGAGGAACATAATGCCATGCTATGCAGGAAGTCAATTCAAGGGCAAAGATTGCATTTAATTAGCTCCTAAATACAAGAGAGATGAACCATGCTATGTGAAAAATGAGGTAGCTTCATACAGTAGATAACTTTTCATAAAGAAATTTGAGCCATCACACTATAGGAAGGGGAATCCTTTGATATATTTTAGTAATAAATAAATTTGTTCTTTGCTTATATTAGATTATCAGTGCAGCATCATTAAGCAAATGACCCTGTTATCTTGCATACTCCAACCTCTTTCCCATGCAAATTTAAAATGCTGTCAAAAAAATGCATGACATGTAAGTTGTGCATTACTTAAGCAATAAACCACGAAAGGGTGTGGTTTATGCTGGGATTTACCCATGCCTGGTGCGGTTTGGTCATGAGGTGCAATGGTTTTACTTGAAAATAAATGGATTTTAATAGATTTTTTGTGTAATATCCTTTCTCTGTATGTTTAATAGTTCCCTGTTGCTAGGCAGAGTATTATTTCTAGGAGCTGGCAGGCCTGCCCCCCCCCAAACACACACACACAACCCTACCCCATGTCTGCGTCTGCTTACTGCAATGGTTATTTTTTATCCCCGACATCAAGACACAATATCCATAGCAGCCAAGAGGAGCAACTTGTGGACGATAAGAGAGATAGTGTATGCAGCAGCGGTGGTTCTGCAGCTCAGCTGGGAGCTGAGTTTTTTTTTTCCCAAGTCTGCTAATGGGCTGGGAGACAATCGACCTTGCACAGTGGACCAGGAACTAAATCCACTGCCATGGGGGAGGGAGGGAGTCAATGTTTTGGGAGCCAGCAGTTACAGGCACAGAAGCAGGAGGGAACAACTGTCACAGGAGCTGGCAGCAGAGGATCTCGTGGGGAGTGCAGTATTGGCTATAGCGAAAGCTGTGATCTGACTTTGGCCTGCACTGCTTTGGAGGTAAATGGTCGACAACTGCTCTACATTTATTAAAAAGAAAAAAAAATTGTGCTGTTTATGGTGGGTTTGAGGCTGATGTTGTCACGCAGGATAATACAGAGCAGTAGCTGATTTTGAAATTCCCGCTTTACCATTGGGGCTCAGCAGTGGCTTAGTGGGGAGTTAAATATGGTGGTGTTTCTGGGGGGCTGGATGGTTCTGAAAATGGGGGGTGACTTTAGATGTGGTTGACTGATTCTTTTACCCATGAGTTATAGGGGGATTTACTCACGGATGAAAGACACAGTCAGCCAGTCAGATTTCCATATTTTAGATAGCCATTGTATAATGTAGGATGCTCAATATACATGCATAATTATGTATGAAGGCCAGTAATTATAATAATTTGCTGACTCCAATATGAGCAGTACTGAGGAAATGTCCAACTGCAGATTAGCACAATTTATGGATTTATACGTTAAGCATGGGGGGGGGGGTTGTGTAACAAACTCATTTTGGCAACACTAACATATATAATCGGGGCATTCACTTTATTTGTAATTATCTGGAATTAATATATTTTGAGGGGCATTATCAAACAACTATGATTTTCTAACCTAAACAGCACAAAGTTCCCAGTCATTGCTATGGATGGGAGACCAGTTGCACCATCAGTCACTGCTCCCCACAGCTGACTGGAAAACTAATTAACATAAGCAAATAAAAAAGTTTACTGTAAAAAAAAAAACATAAGAATATCTTTACAGCTGGGGGTTAAGGTGTGTGGGGGGAGCACATGCCGATCATAATGCCAGTCAGTTGTGCTTGCTGGATGGGTGCTATGCAGATCAAAGACGAGATGTACTTTGATTTGGGCAGCTCTTTTCTTTGAACTTCACAAAGTTTCTACCCAGCAAGCCCAGAAGAGTGTCATGGTCAGCCTGCCTGATGACTGGTCTGACACTGTCAAGCCCATTGCAGACTGCTCTGCATTGAACTGAGAGTGACACACCTCTCAAATCCACTGTCATAGAGATAGGTTTGCTTTGTGCAACTACAAATATAACAAGCATTTGTCAATGCCGAACGTTCGCTTGCAGGTATTTGCAGTGGTGTTTGGCATGTATGGTGCTTTACCCTAATGCCCTGTGCGATTGCTGGTATTTGCACAATAAATTGTCAGCATGACCTGTTTGTTACCCCCATTGTGTGCTACATAGGTGGAAACACGTTTTGGGCAGGATGTGAAAAATGACAGCTGTACTGCTCATAAGGAGGTGTGGTAAAATGCCAATGTTGAAAATCTGGAGTGGAAATATTGAAAATGCCCAAACCTACGAGCGCTCGTGGGAACTGTGCAACACACGCTCGTAAAACAGTCATTTTTAGGAATTTTTTCACCAAATTTTCAACATTGCCATTTTAAAACCTCTAATAATGAACAGTGTCACTGTGATTTTCTTACTGTGTCCCATACATTGATTTCGCACACCGACTGCGCCATTGTGCACTACATGGGGGAAAGACGTTTTGGGCAGGATGTGAAAAATGACAGCTGTACTGCTCATAAGGAGGTGTGGTAAAATGGCAATGTTGAAAATCTGGAGTGAAAATATTGGAAATTCGCAAACTTACGAGCGTGCGTAGGAACTGCACAATGCATGCTCATAAAACAGTTATTTGCAGGAATGTTTTCACCAAATTTTCAACATAGCCATTTTAAGATCTCTGCTCATGAACAGTGACACTGTAATTTTCTTACTGTGTCCCATACACTGAGTTCGCACACCGACTGTGCCATTGTGCGCTACATGGGTGGAAACACATTTTGAGCAAGATGTGAAAAATGACAGCTGCACTTCTCATAAGGAGGTGTAGTAAAATGGCAATGTTGAAAATCTGGAGTGAAAATATTGAAAATTCGCAAACTTACGAGCGTGCGTAGGTACTGCACAATGCAGACTCATAAAACAGTCATTTTTAGGAATTTTTTCACCAAATTTTCAGCACAGCCATTTTAAGACCTCTGGTCATGATCAGTGTCACTGTGATTTTCTAAATGTGTCCTATACATTAAGTTCGCACACCGATTGCGCCATTGTGTGCTACATGGGCAGAAACACATTTTGGGCAGGATGTGAAAAATGACAGCTGTACTGCTCATGAGGAGGTGTGGTAAAATGGCAATGTTGAAAATCTGGAGTGTAAATATTGAAAATTCGCAAATGTACGAGCATGCGTAGGAACTGCGCAATGCATGCTCGTAAAACAGTCATTTTTAGGAATTTTTTCACCAAATTTTCAACATAGCCATTTTAAGACCTGTGCTCATGGACAGTGCCACTGGTATTTTTCTTAATGTGTCCCATACATTGATTTCACACACCGACTGCGCCATTGAGCGCTACATGGGCGGAAACACGTTTTGGGTGACATGTGAAAAATGACAGCTATACAGTTCATAAGAAGATGTGATAAAATGGCAATGTTGAAAATCTGGAGTGAAAATATTGAAAATTCACAAACTTACGAGCCCGCGAGGAACCGCGCAACGACGCCAGAAATGATCATTGTTTGACGATTACACTAACATAGCGATCCTTCATGATGTCATGTCATGGCGTTATTCATACGCGGCGATTTCGCAGTGACTGTGCGGTGCCTGCTAAATCACCCTCGGGCCTGAATAACGCCATGACAGTGACATCATTCATGTGAGAAGGTCCCAAAACCCCATGTTGAAAATTTGTGCAAAAATTCCAAAAATGACTGAGATATGCATAAAGTTGAAACCCCTATCTAGCCCATTATACAGCTTACTGGCATTTCTCAGTTCGCGGTCACCTTTGAAGAGTGCAGACGTGTTCCCGGTCCACCGAAGATCATCGCTGGAGTCCGGAGGTAAGTATGGGTGAGGGGAGTGCGGGAGGCTGAGTACGCAGTGGTGGGTGCGGGTTGTGGAGGGGGCTACAAGACTCGGCTGGGACCGCTTTTATTTTACAGGAAAAAAAAAAGAACGACGTGGGACATTTGCCACACTGGGTGGGCCTCAGCATAGCAGAAAATGTGTGGGGCCGAGGAGCCGACGGGATTGGGCACCCCTTGGCAACCACGCGGGGGCCGAGGAGCCGACGGGGATTGGGCAGCCTCTTGGCAAAACAACAGGAATGTTTGCCACGCTTGGGTGGGCTCCAGCGTGGTACCTAAAGCTTTGGGGGCGGCGTGATGGACGTATGGGGAGCTAGCGCCGATGTGATGGTGGGCGGTGCTCAGTATGGCAGCGTGCTTTCCTTTGAAGCAGAGGAACACCGCTGTCACAGCTGAGCCTCCTGCACCCATTGGTGCAGGACCTCATGCCTGCTCAAGGGAGCAGTGCATTGGGTGGAGAGGCACACCTCCAAGTGTGCTACTTCTCCCAATATGCCTTACCATGTGCAGTTTAACGTAAAATGAAGTAGTTTGTGAAGAACACCCTGCCATCTCCATTTTGTGTCACTCTGTACTGGGAGGAAGGAGGGACTTCATAGGACATGGAAGTTGTTAAAATAACATTTATAATTTTAAAACCATACAAATGTGATGGTTCAATTACTATAGGTTCATGAAATAAAGATCAGCAAAATCTGGAGCCAGCTCATCAGCTTTTTGCATACAGCCCCAGCACCCTCAGTATATAAATCACTGGTGTACAGTGACTGCAAGTTTGACTTCCTATAGCTCACAAATCAATATTATAAACTGGCTCACTATCAGTATCATAAAAAGCAAAATAAAAAATTCTACTCTATATTGAATGCAAATACATCACATGACCATGTATTTTTCCCCAACAACTACACACCTGCACCTTTTCAATGTTTATTTTGTGTATTATTTTTATGTCTATTTTATATGTAATTAAAAACTTCATGTTGCGAATTTGTGTCTGGTATATGTATGTCTTGGATGGTTGAACCCAAAGCGAGCGTATATATGAGCAGGATCATACACACTGTTGTGTGTTACTGGTTCATAACTCATTGGTGTATGACTGCAGTGTTTGTCAGTATTCTAACTCAACACCAGGTGTATAATTACTGCCATGTTTGCATGCAGTCTCTGCACCTCTGGTATATATTTAACTCACTGGTGTACAATGACTACCATATTGTTCGTATAAAGTATCTGCTCTACCAGTAGAAATCTCACTAGTGTCTAATGACTGATGTTAGTATTCTCAAACTCATCTGTGCAGTGACTGCTGTGTTTGTCTGTAGATCATCTATAAACTATAGGTATATAGCTATTTGTGTAAATGACTGCTGTCCATGTCTGTGTACTATCCATACACTATCAGCATTAACTTGTTGGTATAATACTGACAGATGTGTTTATCTGTACACAATCCCTACACAGTACCTAACTCATTGGTCAATAATGACTGCTGTGTTTGGCTGTATCCTGTTCTGCACTGCCAATATCTAACTCATTGGTCTGTAACAATGACTGCTGTGTTTCTTGTATGCAGAAGCAGTACTGGTAGCTGACCTAACTCTACATTCAAGTTTATCCATACACAGTCTCTACACTATCAGTATCTAAATCTACAGCCATGTTTGTCCATACACCATCCCTACACTACCAGTATCTAAATCTACAGCCATGTTTGTCCATACACAGTCCCAACACTACCAGTATCTAACTCTTACTAGGTGCCATACTAGGTTGTATGTACAGAAGAAGGCTTTGCACCCACCGAGTCCTTTTTCCCACTCTCTGTAGGACTATATGTTTAAACCCTTCTCTTGATGGTGAATATCCAACCTATTTTTAAACAGCTCAAGTGTTTCTGCTTCCACCACTGCTGACAATAACCTGTTCCACCCTTTAACCATCCTTTGGGTGAAGAACCCTTTTTTCTGTTATTTTTTACCTATTCCAACTTAATTTGTTTGTAGTGTGATCTCAGTAAACATCCCTATCTATGTAGCTCAATCCCAGCTCTCATTAACTCATCATCCCTTGATATTTTGAACAGCTCTAGCATCTCTTCCTTTACAGTAAATAAACCCAGATTCATACTTCTTTCTTTGCATGCTTTATTATGTAATCTTGGGATTCATTTAGTAACTCGATGTTTGACTGTAGTAGTACCTTGTCCATCTCTAAATATAGATTCCAGAATGATCAACAGTTGTCCAAGTGCAGTCTAATATATGCCCTACATTGTAGTACAATACACTGTTCTGTCCTGTTTCTAAATGATTTCTTAGTGCAACTCAATCTTTTTACACCAATTCCTCTGGCTCATATCCCTATTAATTATAAATAAGAACCTTGTATGGATAGCGAGAAATGCTGCTGGTCACGTGCATGTAAATAAACCAACAGCTGCGGCTGCAGGGAACTGTAGTCCTGCCCCACCCATTACAACAGCAATATCAACGGGGAACTTTCGCATTAACAAATGGCTGCTTTTCTTTGTTTGCTAATTCCTTAGGCCTCGTTGTGTGGATGTACTGAATGATGCGATAATGTCTTTACCGGTACAATTCCATTGCTTTACAGTATGCTAGATAATTATTGAGCGTAGGTTGACCATGGATTTTGATCAATGAAGACTGCTGAGACACATATTATTGGTGTCATACGTCACCATAGTTTGTCCAGATCACTACTGAGTACCCCATTCTACCTCTGATCCCTTCACTTCAGTTATCTTATGGAAAAAAAACACCACATAAACTTTGAAATATTATACCACATGGATGCCGAGACTGAGACCAAGTTGGGGAACTGCATAGGAAGTTTAGGGATCCTAAACAGAATATAATGTTACTTTAGACTTTGACTGACACACATAGGATATTATTTTTCAAACCACAGACACTTACTCACTGTGAGACCCTTGAGGTTCCTTTACATCTGGATGCTTGAGTTCAACCACCTATGAAGAATAAGTAAAGGCAGGTCCCCACTGCAAATGCCCTACTGCATTACAGCTGAGCTGCAGTAGCTTCAGTATTCTGATTATGAATATTGCAAATCAAAAGGGGAAACGTTCGACCACTTACAGTTATGGGTTTGATTATTTGTAATACAAACATGCATTAATGAAAAGGGAACATTAAGTGAGTTTATCATGTTTTATGTGACGGGAATCTGCTATTACAGTCATTATTATGTATTTCATTTTGCCCAAAACAAAAGAGACAAAATCTGGGCATGAAAAAAGAGATCTTACCTAGAGCTAGGTAATCTGTTCAGTTGTAGCACCGAGACCAGGAGAGGACCTCTCCAAATGACTACATTTTGATTGATGAGTGTGTGCTGTGGCACTGTTGTTGCTGTGGACTCCCTGTTGTTCAGCTCTACAGTACCTGGATCAAAACTCATACTGTAACTTGTCAGCAGGTAAAATGTTTAACTCACACTCATTGCCTAGGAGAGGTGATGTAAGGTGCCCTACCCCCTCTTTACTTTTAGCTTTAAATCCACTTCAAAAGTGTCTGCTTCTCCTCATTCTCCTAATTAAAAAGGAGCTCTGACTAGGTGGTCCCTCTACATGTCTATGAATTCTGGTTCACGTCTAATACTAGAGCGTAGGTCCACCAGCTGAAGAGAGCCTTTGATCTGTCATTAGTGAGAGGGGAGAGACAGTGCCCACAGCTTGAGGGTTTTCTGGTGGAAAAGCACCCTTGGTACAGTAGTTGTGTGTGTGTGTGTGTGTGTGTGTGTGTGTGTGTGTGAGGTTTAGGAATAGGTTGCACCTTTAGTGAGTAGAAATGGCAAGTGCGGTCTCCAAGATTATCACCTTCATCATTTCCATGTTGGGCTGGATACTGGTGTAAGCCCCGCGGTTGTGAAGGAAAGGACCAGTATTTAGTAAAGCTGCTCCACGGCATATGAAGAGCGGGTGGGGGGGTGAAAGGAGCAGAGAGGAGACAGCTAGCAGCTGGAGCTACTGTTTAGTAAAACCATTCCACGGCTAAAGCAAAGCTGGGAAAGCAGAGAGGAGGCAGTCAGCAGCTGGAGCAAAGTAAAGCTTGGGGGGGTGCAGAGAGAGAGGGAGAGGGAAGCAGGCCCATACGGTCGTTAGAAAAGGGGAGTCTTTTTTGGTAAAGGTGGAACAGCGGGTGCTGAGGCAGCACAAGTTTTGCTGACAGGTGAGAGTATATGAATGAGAGACAGACCCAACACCTCCCACTGCAGGATGGCAACACGTGCTATCCAGGGCCTGACTGACCACCACACAATCATCCTGGTGCAGCAAAATGTCCCGAAGGAGAGATCCCCCCCCCAACACATGCACCACCTGATGCCACAAGGTGTACCTTGTTGGGGGTGGAACCAACATCACAAACCTCATAGTACCAAAACCTGCACCAGAACTCTAAACAAAGATAGACACTGATTTCTTGAGCAATAATAAATTTAATCACCATATAATTTTTAGTTTTTGTTATTTCCTTTCGATTATGAACCAAAATATGTGGCTTCGCTGTTTTTAAAAGTTCCTGCTCTCTTACCACAGTCACCATGAAATAATAAAATATCTTGGTGTGGTTTTGTGCTGGTTCCCATCAGAATTAATTTGGGGTAGTCACCAGGGATCGATCGGATGCCACCTGAAGTTTATAAATCTAATTCAGAGTGGTATAATCATTTATTTAAATGATGTTTACTATTGTTCAAGAAGCAGAGGAAATGCCTGATGACTGGATAGGGAAGTTGATCTGTCAAATTTTCTAAAAAGGGAAAAGCAAACCTAAATTCATACTGACTCATTGATAAGCTTCCTGCAAAAATATATGGGAAATTCATTTTAGGTAGATTGATGGATTGGAGAGCGAATAGACAATCCTGGAGAGAGAGGACACAATTCTGATAAAAGAGCAGAAAGGCTTCAGAGTATTCATGTATGGCTCAGTATTTTGCATTTGCTCCCTTGCTGATAAACATCTATGATGAACACCCCTGTGGAATAAAGTTTTTGAGCTAGGACTGCATCCAGATCGTATTAATTTTGTGCGAACTTTGTACAAACATACATTATCCCAGGTCAAAACAGAACCACATGGTACAGTATTTTAACAGGAAAATGTGAAACATTCAAAGGCATGGGGTAGGGCTGTTTTCTCACTCTACTATTAAATATTTACTCAAAGGTTCCTGGAAGATGAACTAAAAACCTGACACTCCAATATGCAGTCATCTTTTTTAAAGCATAACTTGGAACTACACAAATTGGAATTGCATCATATTTAAAGGAATGCAGTGTGCAGTGCATATATTTGAAACACAGTTTAGAAGAGAGATGAAAAATGTGCTCTAGTTTGGATTTGCATCCAGTTCTGCTCAAAAAAACATATTCCAATTTATGTAGCTCCAGGTAATGCACTGCACTAGGCGGGTGGTGTGGCCGTGGTCACAGAGTTCACTTCACATTCTGCCTACCTGGTTCAAATTCGGCGGAGGGCACTCCACAAAAGGCTGGTAGATGACTGGACCAGGAAGCTCACTGACTCAGAGCCTGAATGGGTCACTCAGTGATGGCTATTAGGCTTTCTCCTCAGTGGCAGTCAGAAGTCATCTCACAGCTGAATGGCAGCAATTAAGTGGCTAGTGCAAGGAAAGTCACCTAAATACACACTGACTCTGCGTCACTATTCAGAGGCCATGCATGCCAATGTCATGGACTGGTCTGTTGCACTATCTGCCATGGAGTTCCCTAACTACTTCCTCAACTAAGAGCCCTCCCTGCTCTTAAAGTCACACTGCCTCCTTGGACAAAAAAAAAATGGAACCAAATGGAACTCGAGATGTCTAGCGGGGTGGATGTCCGAACCCTTTCAGCATATGGGCCTGAGAAGAAAGTGGAATAAGGAGGCACCATCCACAGCAGTAGGTGCCGCTCAGGCCTGTGAGGGAAGGAACCGTTGGGGTGGCGGGGGAGTGACATCAACCAGGCTGATCAGGATACTGAACAGCTGCTTACTGCGCGGTGTACTGTAGATGAAAGAAAAAAGCTGTGATATGATTGGTTTGGCTTTTCCTTTTTAACTACACAAAGTTTCCAACCAACAAGACAGAATAGTGTCATAATCAGCCTAGCTAATGATTGGTGTGGCACTGATGAGCCTCTTGCAGACAACTCTGCGTTAGACAGACAGTGTCACACCCTTTAAAAGTCACTCTATAGCAAGAAATTTGCTGCACATGCACACAAGGCAAACTTAATATTTACAACCCCTACACTACCAGTATCTAACTGTACAGCCATGTCTGTTTATACACAGTCCTTATACTAGTAGTATCTCTCGTCACCCATATTTGTTCATACATAGTCTCATCATTCCCACTATCTAACTCCTCCACCGTGTCTGTCCGTACTCCATCTCTACACAGCCAGTATCAAACTATGCAGCCATGCTTATCCATACACTAGCAGTATCTAACTCTACAACCATGTTTGTCCATATACAGTCTCTACAATACTAGCATCCAACTCTGCAACCATGATTGTACATACACAGTCTCTACACAAGCAGTTTCTAACACAACAGCTATGCTTTTTCATACACAGTCCATACACTACCAGTATCTAACTCTACAGCCATAGTTATCTATACAGTCACTACATTACCAGTATCTAACTCTACAGCCATATTTATCTATGCATAGTCTCTTCAATACCAGTATCTATCTCCATGGCCATCTGTGTTCATACACAGTCCCTACAATACCAGTATCTAACTATAGCCATGTTCGTCCTGTCACAATTCCTACACTACCAGTATAGTCATACTTGTCCATACACAGTCTCTACAGTACCAGAATATAACTCTACAGCCATGCCTGTGTCTACACAGTCCCTTCACTACCAGTATCTAACTCTATAGCCATGGTTGTCCATGCACAGTCTCTACAGTACAAGCCTTTAACTCTACAGTCAGGTTTGCCCATACACAGTACCTAAACTATCTAACTCTACAGCCATGTTTATCCTTGCATAATCACTCTACAACTAGTATCTATCTCTATGGGCATGTTTGTTCACACACAATCTCTGCACTACCAGTATCAAAATCTGCAGTCATGTTTGTCCATATACAGTCCCTACACTGCCAGTATCTAACTCTACAGCCATATTTATCCATATAAAGTCCCTACACAACCAGTATCTACCTCTACAGGTGTGTTTATCCATACACAGTCATTACACTACTTGCATCACACTTTACAGCCATGCTTGTCCATACACAATCCCTACCCTACTAGTATGTACCTCTACTGATGTGTTTACTCGTACACTGTCCCTACACTACCAGTACCTAACTCTACAGCCATGTTTACCCATACACAGTCTGTAAATTACCAGTATCTAATTCTACAGCCATGTTTGTCCCTTCACAATCCCTACACTACCAGTGTCTATCTTTACAGATATGTTTGCCCACACACAGTCCCTACACTACCAGTATCTGCCTCTACAGGCATGTTTACCCATACACAGTTTCTACACTACCAGTATCTAACTCTTCAGCCATGTTTGTCCATACAGTCTCTGCACTACCAGTATCTAACTCTGCAACCAAGATTATCCTTGCATAGTGTCTGTACAACCTGTATCAGATAGATACTGGGGACTGTGTATGGATCTCTATAGCCATGTTTGTTCATACTTAATCTCTACACTGCCAGTATTGAACTCTATGGTCATGAATACCCATACAAAGTCCCTACACTACCAGTATATAACTTTACAGCCATATTACCCATACACAGCCTCTACTGTACCACTATCAAACTCTACGGCCATGTTTACTGATACACAGTCTCTACACTATCAGTATCTAACTCTATAGCCATGTCTGTCCATACACATCCTCTACACTACCAGTATCTAACTCTACAGCTATGGTTGTCCATACACAGCCTCTGCACTACCAGTTTCTAAATCTACAACTATTTTTACCCATACACAGTATCTACACTACCAGTATCTAACGCTGCAGCCATGTTTGTCCAAACACTGTCTCTACATTAACGATTTCTAACTTTAGTGCAATTTTGGCTATACACAGTCTCTACAATGCCAGTATCCAACTCTACAGTAATGTCTATCCATACGCAGTCCCTACACTACCAATATCTAACTCTACAGTCATTTTTACCCATACACAGTCTCTACACTACCGGTATCTAATTCTACAGCCATGTTTGTCCCTTTGTAATCCTTACACTACCAATATCTAACTCTACAGCCAATTTTACCCATACATAGTAACTACACAACTACACAACCTGTATGTATCTCTATAGCCATGTTTGTCCATACAAAATCCCTAAACTACCAGTGTCTCTCTCTACTGCCATGTTTGTACACACACAGTGTCTTCAATACCAGTCTTCTATTTAATGGTGTGCAATTAAGTGGTAACTCACAACAGAGGGTATGTTACTGTCTGGTAACCCCACACCCTTCATGCCAAACAATACAAGCCAAAAACACCTGTTGTTCACCAGGTGGATGGGATTACTGATTGGTAAAATATTCACAGAACACTTTGCTTTAACTCAAGACTTGGTTGTACAGTAGGTGTAGAATGAGCTGTCATTTCTTGCCTTTCTCAGATTTCTAGAATCAACTTCAAGAGGTAGCTAGAGACGGAACATGTGTGACACTAGCAACCATTCTCAGTATGTCCCAAATGCAGCTGCCCTCCCACTAGGAGAATAATGTCATCCATTATCCAACGAACAAGCTGAATAGCACCATTAATTCTGTAGTGATTGTGGCTGGACACTGCAGGTGTAGATGTGAAAGCTGTGATCTGCTGCTTCAAAAGTGCCCACACATGTAGGTGTGCCTTAACTTTATTTCCTCTTTTCCAAGCTGGCAGATTCTGACTATCCAGTCAAGAGACAGCCCTTATAAATGAGACTGTATCTGTATCCCATTACATTCCTTGCTAAATAAAAATTAGTAGGTAAATAAATAAGTAAACATTTATTTCTTAGGCACTGATTCCCAGAGGCTCAGAGCACTGTACAACAAAATATAAACAAATAAATAAAACAACAAAAATAACAAATATCAATAAATATTCATTATACAATGACAAGAAAGAATCTTGGATTCTGATTGGTCAGTATGTGCCTGAGACAGTGATGATATTGCAGTATAACATCACTGTCATTGATTAGCAATAGCTTTGCTTGCCGTCATCATAGAGCACCTTTAGCTTTTTTCCCTCTTTTCTTAAGAAACTCACTAAAAATCTACTAAAAACATTTTTAATTTTTTTTTATTTTGTATAACATCGAGCTATTGTATAATAGCAATAAGTCACTCCAGGGTGTGTGTTATTGTGTAATAAGATAACACACACCCTGTCATGCCTTATTGCTCAATTGTTACACTCCTGGCAAGACTGAAAATGAGATCTTGGGTACACCCATGTCCAGATGAAACAATACAATAGCTAACTCTAATTATAAATAATATTTCTGTTAACTGGTTTCTCTTTTTAATCATGTGTAGGATACATTATCCCAAAGGAACACTTGTTATTGCTGTTTGAGAGGGATGAGGAACTCCCGGCTGGTGATGTAAAAGGGGAAGACACTGAACTGCAGAAGGATCATCTTGAAGACACCAACAGTAAGTAGTTGGTGCTTGTGGGATTTTTCCAAAAATGGTTGTGGGGAAATTAGGATGGCTAGGAAGAAGTTAAAATCCTGTTAGTTTCCCACTGGGAACCTTAATGTTTACAGCATTTACAAATTTGTATTTATTTAGTTTTTGTTAACCGGGTAGGTGCGCTAGCCATAGGAATGACTATTTTCAGGCATAACCCAGGAGGTTACAGGGTAACATTACGGAGAATACAATAGGGTAGCATTACAGAGGATACAACATAATGTAGATGTAGCAAGGCATGCACAGTGATATTCCAATAGCAGGTTACACAGCATAAATAGGATACAAGGTATTGAGAGTAGGTAACAGGACATAGAAATACAGTCAAAGCATTGGGATGAGGTATGTTGGCAGTAGAGTAAAAACCATATTGTTGAAAAATACAAGGGATAACTCAGAGATACATGGTCACAAATTCCAAGAAAACATAGACATATAGCCGCTGTGACCCTGGAGGAAAAACAATTTTCAACAGACAAGGGAAATATGGGAAACAATATACAAAAACCAAAAAACAAAAGCAAAAACCAAAGACCAAAAAACAGAAACTAGAACAAAAACAAAAAACAAAAAAAAAGCAAAAACCAAAGACCAAAAAACAAAAACTAGAACAAAAGCAAAAAACAAAGAACAAAAAAGTGAAGCATGCCTGTATGCTGATGTCTGCAAAAACAAAACAACGAAAAAAAAAAAACAAAATAAATAAGTCCAAGGGGTTAGATGTGGGCGTAGGAAGAGGAGGTTATTCAAGTTTGGAGTAGGGTAAGTTGAAAGATAGGAGCCAGGCAAGTAGTGGGTGAGGCAGTGGAAACAAGGCGAGAGAGGATATATCTCGTGAGAATAAGTGGGCAAAAGTGTACTGATGAACTGATGAAGAGGGCAGGGAATAGAACAAGTAAGTGCACAAAGGGGGTGAGAAGCAGGGACTAGGCAAACTGAGATAGGTAGGTAAGGTACTGGCTGACATTGGGGTGCAGGCCTGTAGGGTAGGGGGTGCATCTGGGGAGAGGCATAAGAAATGGTATTATGGTGGGAGCAAGTTAAGAACTGCAGTCAGGGATAGGGACAGGGAGCTAAGGTGGTTTAAAGCAGGAGCATTGGTTAGATGAGATGAGGTAGTGATGGAGAGCTTTTTTAAAGGTGTCATGAGCAGGTGCTAAGCTTACATCTAGAGGGAGGGAGTTCCACAGCCGAGGAGCATAGTGGGCAAAAGCACTAGAACATTTGGAGGTTGAGTATCTCGGCACACTTAAGAAGAATTTATCAGTTGAGCGCAGCCCATAGTTGGAGGTCTGTGGCACAAGCAGTACCGCCAGAGATTTAGGAGTTTGGGACCTCATAATACTGTCTATAGTGGAGCCAAGGGAGTAGAACCAGGAAGCATTAGGAGATAGCCAGTTAAGATCAGAATAGAGGAGGCAGTGGTGTTTCCGTCTATGTGATGAGGCCGTGTACTGACAAATATTATTGTAGGCGAAGTCCCATCTATGGAGATTTGTTTTAGGTATAGCGGCATATGAAGATACCCCATTGGTGAGGGTTGGTAGGAGTATGGTTCGGGCAATGGCTAGTCTCGCTGAGGGGGTTCAAGCATAGCAAGGACGGTAAGCTACACCTAGCTTGGAGTTAAAAGATTTGCACTTGTTTGTAATGTGAAGTTCGAAGTTTAAGGACTGATCCAAGATGACACCTAGGTACTTAAATGAGGTAACTAAGCCAGTGGGTGAGCCATTTAGGCAGGATACCCTAAAGTTTTGGTTTGAACTGAGTTTAGAGGGGGTGCCAAATAACATTGACTGGGTTTTGGTCTCATTAAGAACAAGTTTATGATCCGAGAGCCAGGATTGTATGCATTGGAAGTCAATAGAATGCCATAGATTGATGTTGGATACATTTTTCGCACTGGTATAGAGGACAATGTCATCCGCATAGAGTATGGAGGAGGAAGCAGCGAGGTTTGAGGTGATGTCGTTAATGAAAATTGAAAAAAGAAGTGGTCCCAGGATAGAGCCTTGCGGTACACCAATACTCAAAGTAGCTTTATAAGAGTAGGAAGAGTAAAACTTTACAACTTGACACCTGTTAGACAGATAGCTGCTGAACCAGCTAACTACGTTAGATGCAAACCCATAGATTGCAGGGTGGAGAGGAGAAGGGAGTGGTTCACCAGGTCAAAAGCTTTCGTCATGTCAATGAAGACCGCCCCTGTTAGAAGACCCGAGTCCATAGCAGTGAGAGTGTCTGTGGAGAATCTAAGCAGGGCAGTAGAGGTGCTGTGACTTTTGCGAAAACCATGCTGGGCAGCTGTTGGAAGGTCATGTTTGAGGAGAAATTCTGTGGTGTGCGTGGCGACTAGTTTTTCTATGATTTTGCTTAGCACCAACAATATGGCTATAGGCCTATAGTTTGAAGGGTCATTGGCATTACCCTTTTTGAGGATAGGGTGACTCTCGCTGTCTTCCAAATGTCAGGAAAACTACTGTGACAAAGGGAAAGAGTGAAAATTTTGGCCAGAGGAGCAGCTATGAGAGGGGGCAGCTATTTTTAGAAGTATGGGCTCAATACTGTCTGAGCCCAGAGCTGTGCTATCCGAGATCGAACTAAGAAGTTGTGTAACCTCCTTCGAGGTAATGGACCTAAAGTGCAGGAGGGGGCAGCAGGAACCCTGCTAGAAGAAGCTGGAGTCATTTGCTGTGAGGTGGGGAAGGAGGAAGTGAAAGTAGTTAGGTCTGAGAACTGATTATTAAGGAAGTTAGCAGTGGTCAGAGGATTGTTGCCGTGTGTTCCATTAAGGATAATTTCTTTAGGGGTAGATAACGGAGTGGATCCCAGGAACGTTTTTACGTGGGGCCAGAACTTTTTGGGATCTTCTGAAGCACTGGTTAGCATGTTTTTGCAGTAGGAGCATTTTGCAGACCGTATAGCCTTTTTGCAGGCATTCCTTATCATCCTATAGGTGTTATAGTCCGCTGGAAGTCTCGAGGACTTAAAGCAGCTCCAGCTTCTGTCTCTCTGTTTTAATTTAGCAAGCAAGTCCTTTTTGAGCCATCTAGTGTGTTTTCCCTTGACACGGCGGGTAATAAGAGGGGAGTGAAGATACTGCAGTGCTGAGAATTTAGTGATGAAAATGTCCAGTGCAGACTGGACATCATGGGATTTGTAGAGCTCAGACCAGTCAATGTTGGCCACATCTTGAAGAAAATTTTGCTGATCCAGGTTAGCATAGTTACGGAAGGTGATGAGGGGTGGTTTTACAGGAAGGGGGGAGACTGATCCCCAGATGCAAAAAATAGGGGAGTGATCAGAAATGGCATCAGCAAGTGTGCCAGCAGACTGGATGTGCTCGGGGCAGTTTGTTAGTGTCCAGTCTATGACGGTGCAAGAGCTGGAGTGAGATGCAGTCCTAGTAGGTTCAGTTATAAGCTGATGGAGGTTATGGCTCTGGATTTTGATGAATAAGGTGGTCTGGCATTTCCCTAACCAGTTTAGGTTGATGTCACCTAGGATGATTATTTTGTTTTTGTCAGAGAGTAGGGCTGTATGGTTTAATAGCTCATCCAGGCCAGTGAGACCACTGTTAGGGGGATTGTTGGCACATATGATGTGAAGTTTTGTATCCCCAAGAGTAAGGAGCATATGCAGTGACTCACTGTGCAGTAGGGAATCTGTGTTTAAGGCAGTGAGATTAAGGTGATTTTTAAAATAGATGGCTATGCCACCCCCTTTTTTGGGGGATGGTCTGTCCTTTCATAGGTGGCTATAGGAAGGTATCAAGCTACGAGAGTCAGACATAGAGGGTTTTAGCCATGTTTCAGACAGGCACAGTATGTCTGGCTTGTAAAGGGAGACCCAGGCTTCAAGTTCGGCAAAGTTGCCCTCGAGGCTTCTAATGTTATGATGGGCTATAAGGAGACTTTTAGTGGTCCTTGGTAGCACATCCAGGTGAGAGAGATGGACTGCAGGGCCAAGGTTATTCTCAATATCCCTGGATAGCAGGATGGCCAGGAGCAGGAGGTACCATAGCTTACACTGGGAGAAAGGGGAGAGGATTAGGTGGCAGAGGAAGCATTTTTTTTGATTATAGACAGGTAGAGTATACCCTGGTTTTTCAAGAGTGGGGTTGAATCCCGTGGTGAATCCTGGAGTAGAAAGAGATTAGAGAATTGGAAGTCATCAGGAGATTGGGTGGTGGAGGAGTGGGTCACATTATTATGGTGGGCACTACAGGATGCTACGTAAAGCAGTGATAGGACTATGGCTAAGGTGACTAGGTGCTTCAGGTGACCCATAGTATAAGTTGATTTCTGTATCCCAAAGGACCCAGAGTAGAGGTTATACTGAAGGCCCTGCTAGAGCACGTAACCTAGCAATCCCTGGAGTAAATAAAGAGGTCTGGGTAGAGTATGTTAGATCATTAAAGCAGCCCTTGGAAAATTTGGTGCAAGGGAGCCTCTTCTGGTTTGGGCTAGAGGGCAAAAAGTGGAAGCAAACACAGCTTGGGCTAGAGGGGAGACACAGAAAGAAGATGGGTAAAAGGCTACAGCGTGAGATGAAAGGAGACTGGGGGGGGGAAGAGTGAAGAGTAAGGGCACAGGGGAAAGACAGAAGTGGGGAAAATAGTAAGTGCCACAAACTCAGGCAGTGGTGAAGGATATTTGGATTGCAATAGGTGCAACAGAGAGACAGAGAGGCAGTAGGCCTCAAAAGAGCAGAAGCTGTACGAAGCCTGTGTCAGTCTATATATGAGGAAGAAGAGTGACCAACAGCTGTTGAGGAGAGTAGTTGGAAGGAGGGGCGAGTGAGTATTTAATAGAGGCTGGGGTCGAGGTGGGTGGTGTGGGAAGAAAATATGCAATCACGTAGCACAGAGCAAGATACAGAATGCACACAGTTTCAAATAAGTCGCCGCTCAGTCCAGTCTGCCGCAGCCAGTTGGGGCCAGGACTGGAACACAGGAGCCAATGGCAGAGGAGGTCAAAGCACCAGGGACCAATCCTCATGCGCACTATCAATCCCCGAGGTGCCGTACCTGAATGCCAAGAATTCGGCAGCCGGTGTGAGTAGAGCGGGCGGCCGATGGAGCTCCGTGCCGCAGTGGATGCCCTTGAGGGCACGGTCAGATACTTAAATACTGTCCTTCTTGCCAGAGACTGTTACTAATGTCTTTATAGTGTTTCAGTGACTCAAGGATCATCCCCATCTTTGTCCATGGGTATGATACATTATATTAGAAATATAGACAATGATGGCAGGAAAAGATCACTGAGCCATCCAGTCTGCCTATAAACCCTAACAAACCCAGGAACTATTTTTCATACAGGGTTCTAACCCACGCAGTCCATCCCCATGCTCCCCTCCCTACCATTACTACCCTGTGTAAACCACTACACTCTTCACTCTGTCACAGCCACGTTTGAAACCACTGATCATTTTGGTGCCCACCTCATCATCTGGCAGATTGTTCTATGGCTCCACCACCCAAATTTCTGACTTCCCTCTTGAACTGCTCCCCATCTGTTTCCACTCATGCTTACATGTTCTTGATCCACAACTTATGTTAAATAGTTCCTGGCTGTTTACCTTGTTTACTCCTTTCAGGAACTTGAAGGTTTCTATCATATCTTCCCTCTCTTGTGTGGCCTACAGTGAGTACATGTACAGTGCCTTGCGCCCATCCTCATAAGATCTGTTCTGCTGGCCCTGAATCATTTTGGTCACTCTACATTGCACTGTCTGCAGCCTGTCCTTCTCTTTCCTTAGGAAAGGACTCCAGAACTGGGCACAGTGCCCCAGGTGCGGCCTCACCAGTGATCTGTGGAGAAATAGTACCAGCTTCCTTCTACTTTCAATATCCCTTCCTATACACCCCAGCATCCTGTTTGTCTCACTGTAGACCTTGTTACATGGGCATGATTATTTTAGGGATTTACCAATGATGACTCCTAGGTTACTTTTATGATTGCCTGAAATCCATATGATGGAATCAGATACATCAAATTCCCGGGCATTTTTTTCCGTACACAAATCTTTGCCATCGAAGGCCAAAAATCAGAATTCTAAAAACTGTTTGGATGTGAAATTGGAATCCAGTTCCACATCCAGCTCCAATACAAGCAGTGCAAGTGTGACTCTTGTTGCTCCCCCTTACCTTGGTTTGTTTTGTTGCTGCTGCAGGTCTGCTGGGCTCAATCAGAACAGTGAGAATCAGGATCCTGTCCAATTAAGTCCTACCACTACAGTGAAACCACTTATAATGGACTAGTTTGTGTGATCCCCTTTTGTCCTATGTAAGCGACTGTCTGGGATAACCAAAATGCCTATTTTATACTGTTTTCTTTTTTAAATATATTTTTATTTTTATTTTGTTAGCTGTCGGGATGCTCAGTGAAGACAGCAGGAACTTGTTTTACCTGCACTTGTTTCATCTGTATTTTGGTACCCAGTCCCATTCCTGCAAGCCAACAGTGGACACTTCTTCCTTCCTGGTATGTGGGGGCTTGGGAGAGTCAGCTACTGGGAACACATATCTCAGAGGGCAGGGCTAACTGAGATAAAAGCCTGCACTGCTTGCAAAGCGCATAGAGCACCTGTGCATCCAGAGTCTGAGCAGTCCCGTTTGTCAGCTGTTGGGGTGCATAGTGAAGACAGCAGGCAGCTTGTTTTGCCTGCACTTGTTTCATCTGTAGTTCAGTACCTGGTTCCGTTCCTGCAAGCCAACAGTGGACATGTCTTCCTTCCTGTGTGTGGGGGCTTGGGAGAGCTGGCTACCAGCAACATGTAAGTCAGAGGGTGGGGCTAACTGAGATAAAAGCCCGTGCCATTCACAAACCCCGAGCGTGAGTGGCACAAGCAAAAGAAATTTACATTGCCACTAGTTATAAACTAATGCCAGTTGTTTGTTTTTAAATAATTTTATCTACTGAAACTTCTTACACTACTGCTTCTTATATAGACGTTTTACTTGGTTGTTTAAGGAGCACATAAAATTATGACAAACGTGTAGCTAAACGTTGTCCCAACTATACTCAGACTGAATTTTTTCTGCTTATGAATTATACCTTTTTAATATCTTTTTCTGTTTTGGACATTTGCCTTAATTTATTTTTCTATTTAATTTTTTTTATTTTGTTTGCTGTTTGTACATTTACTTAGTTCCTTTTCTATTTTGGTTTGTTTAACACTTGTCTGTTTTATGTAATTCTAAAATGGGCAAGTTAATATTGTTTTTATTGTGCTTACTCACTGGGTTATTACTGTTAGATATTAGTTTTTATTGTATTCCATTACCCAGTCACATTGAACCTGATGGACACAGCGAGTTGGAGGAAGACTTCATCTTCTCCAACCTACTACTACAACTGCCTTACTCCTTTCTTAAAAATTCTGCCTGGCTTGGGTGCATTCCAAGACAGACAGTAGTAGATTTGGGATATAGTTTGGTTTCTAAAACACTAAGTTAATTTGCTCAGGCTTATCAACTCTTACTTTTATGCTACCCTCTCTTACATGGCTGCTTCTTTTAATGTCCAGTGATACTGAGATTAATCTTGGCCCCTTCATTAAAGAACCAGTCTTGTATCCAAAATATTGGAATCTAAAAGACACTCGATTTGCATGCTTAAACACTCGTAGTTTTCTACATAAGAAAGTGGAAATTGAGGCATGGCTCTCACTGTATAAGCCTGACATTTTAAGCATAACAGAGACATGGCTTAAGCCCTCCATTACAGATAATACTGTATGTTTTCCATAAATGGATACAAGCTGTTAAGAAAGGACAGAGGAGGGAAAAAAGGGGGAGGGGGTAATGGTTTATTTCAGAGGTTATCTAGAAGTGGTTGAACAAGATATTACATTCAGTTCTACTACTGGATGTGAATGGCAATTTTTGGGAATTAACACTGGGTGGCCCTTCCAATGTTAATTTCTTTACAATATATAATCCTCCAAAGTAGGAAAAGAAGGGCTTAATTGAATTTCTACAATGGATTCAACTAACTAACTTGGGCAAATATGTTTTAGTTATGGGAGGTTTTAATTTAAACTGGGATACTGAAGTAGAATCTAATCTTGAAATGCTAACATTAAACACAGGTCTCACACAGATGATTTCTAATTATACTCAGATGATCCCTATTAATAATAACCAAGCAACATTAGCTTGGATAGGTAACGAATAACCCAGACAAAATTATTGGTTGTGGTACATTTCCAGATAACATACGTGACCATCTCCCAATTTTCTGCATCTTGAACAACACAAAAACTAAAATTTCCCCCAAGTAGATTTCCTATAGAACTTTTGCAGATGTGAATTTTGAGGAGTTGTATGCAGAGCTGTACTCCATTGATTGCACTTATTTGGATGTCATCCCAGATATAAATGCAATGGTTGACTTCTTCGTAAGCACATTAATTGGAATACAAAACAAATTATTTCCTGTTTGAACCAGACAAGTAAGGGGATCAGAAAATAAATGGATATCTCCTGAACTTTATGATCTAATGAGACAAAATGATAAAAGTTGGAAATCCTACAAGTCCTCTAACAGTATTACAGAATTTATTTATTTATTTATGTATTACATTTTGGTGACCGGTTAAGCCCACTGGGCCCCGGAGGTCCCTGCGACCCGGGATTACATAACTTACAATAAATCACAGTTCAGTAATAAAGACAATACAGTACAATTTAATAAGTATAGACAATTAAGGAATAAATGTAAATCTATAATTCGACAATGCAAAGTTGATTTTAAGGACAAACAGAATCGATCTGTAGTGGCTCCGAGACAGGAGTAATGACTGACTTACAACAAATGGGTAAGTGTCCACAGGGCTGCATTTGCATTGCAGCTACCTGAGTTATCGAGTTGGTGCAGTGGAAATATGGTCATGTAAATAGTCCTTTAAAACTATTTAGACTGTGACCTTCAAGAAAAGCCAACTCCACCTAGCCAGCACTTTGTTGGCAAGCTGGGCTATGCAAAGTACTAGCAAGAAAAGAAGTTAAAAGCAAGCCGTTTCCTCATGTCTTGTTGCACTCATCCAACTCTCCTTGCCAGCCATACCACCTGTCCTTTACAATTATTCCTGCATATACAGTACCTTGATATAGCTGTTTGAGCGATATCTGTGAGTTACTGTAACATCTATATCAATATATCAATATATCCACTTATATGTTGACATGGTAGTTGCATATTATTGGGCAGATGGCTTAGATAGTTTGAGCCCTAGTTACATTCTCTCCTCTGTAAATTACATGATGGGCCACTAGGATGGTATGAACCCTAGTTACTATCGCTCTTCAGTGAGTTATTTGACAATTATACAATGGTGCTTAAAAATCAAGAGATGTGATTGGGTGACTGGCACCTTTACAGCATTGTAAAATTCAGCATTACCAATGCAAAAGGTGCCAGCCAGCCTCATCTCAGTAACTCCCCCCAAAAAATTTAGAAATCTGTCCGAGCCACCATCTTCTTTCCCCACGAAAGCGGCCGTATTCAAAACCAAAAGACTCAACACTATTTGCCATAAATGAACAGTCCATTACTGTTCAAAACAAATTCAACAGCTCCAGCACTTAAGAAAAATAGTTTTCAATAATTTTCATGCAACATTTACTCCCTCCTCAGTCTATCGCACTCACCACACCACAACTACACTTTCTGTCTGCCGACTCCGTTGCTCAAATCTCCTAATGATCGCATCTCCTAATGACCTCAGAACTATGCCACTAAATATTCCTTCAGTCCATAACAAACCGATAGCATCCAGCAAAAGAAGTTTCTTCATAAAAGAAAAAATATATATTCCCCGAGTACCACTCGTACTTCCTGCTGACTGCAAATGAAACCCAGAAGCATACTCTCAGTCAGGGATAGCAGACCTTTACCAGTTGCACCAAACCAACAATCAACTGGCTTCATAACTTGTAAATAGATCAATAGCCTATGACTCACTTTATTAAAGAAAATAAAATCACAGCATATTACTATCTGGGGGTACTCCACTCATTTTCTCAAACATAGAGGTCTCCCTAGCAACACAGAACCTCCTTAGCAACCTAGGACTATTTTTTTAGTGGAGCAATAAATGCAACAAAAATAATTTCAAATGCATGAAAAATCAACATTTTCTTTCTTTCTCTTCTTACAAAAAAAAGGACATTGTATAGTCACAATAAACCACTCCAGGGTGTGGGTGATGCTGGGATCTACCCACGCCTGGATGGTTTGATCACTCGGCCTGCGGCCTCGTGACCGAACCATGCTAGGCATGGGTAAACACAGCATCACCCACACCCTATCATGGTTTATTGCTTAAATGACATGTGGGGTTTGCTATCCTTGCACGATCATTTCATATTTTTGTATTGATTCGGAAAATACCTGCAAGTACCTTAACTGTCATAAGTCTAATCTTGCTTGACTGTGGTGAGGTTCTACGAATATTTTTTACCCATATCTGGGCAGCCTGTGCTGATTGCTGACACTCAGTGTCCATGTACTCCAACCATACAATTTCAAACATTCTAACCTTCATTTCCCACCCCAAGAAAAGGCATTTAGAGTAGCTGGAAACCCCTCCAAATGCATTTCTAGGCACTAAAAAAACCTTCAGGTTTCAAACCTCTGGCCTTTTACTGAAGTGACGGGGGCCCCATCATTACAACGCTGCCCATGGCCTCAGATGTTGTTAATCCAGCCCTATCCATAAGGCTTTATACTGAGGAGAGAGCCAATAAAGCACAGTATGGATTTGTGTGGCCCTATGATATCTACCAAAATTAGGAAGGGTAAAATTGCCTTTGGATTTTGGCAACTCTAAGGCTGAATACTTCATCTGAGGTCAACCACCTGACCATGGAAACTGAGAAGTCATCTTATCCCATAAACGAAGATGTTGTCCCTGCAGGGGTATTGGTGAGGACTGAGCCAGATAAGGGATTCTCGGGAGGAGATTCATATGGATACAATTAACTTGTTGAATAAGAGGGAGATTTATAGTTTTCCAGCTGTTTAAGTCCACCTGGAAAGCTTGGGTGAGCGGTAGATAATTTGCATTATATAGTTGGGAGATATCTGATGTAAGAGGGACCCCAAGATAGTTGAGGGAGGACATATCCCATTTAAATGTAAACTGAGCTCTGATTTGAGGGGACAGGTGATATTTAAAGTGCAAAACTTCCATCTTTGTTGTATTTACTTTATAACCTGCACAATTTCCAAAGTCAGTTAGGATGTTCTAGAGAGAAGGGTGTGATGTGTCTGAATTAGTAAGGTAAATCAGAAGATCGTCCGCATAAATAGCAAATTTCTGAGGTCTACCACCAAGAGTGAGGCCATGTACTGAAGGGGTCTGTCAAAGGGTTTGGGCTAAAACTTCCAAACATAATTGTGACCCCCAGCCCCAGTTGGTGCAGTGACTGGGTTCACACCTCTGCCTGATGACTGTAATGGGCCACACTTGGTTGAGAGGGTTGGGTTTGTTCATTCTCCAGCAGTAGGGGGTTTGTCCCAAATTAATATGTAGCATGGTGCCTCCAGCCAGAGAAGATAAGTGGGTCAGATGTTGGGTGTACTACCAACCTCTGGGATGCAGTACCTACACACCTCCCTACACTGGACAAGACCATCCTCTGGGGACCACCAACAGTTGTTACCTTTACCAAACAGTAATTCGGTCAAATTGTACAAATTGAGGGTGCACACAGAAATCCAAACAATTAACAGTGGTTTATTGACTAGCACAGATCTGGGTAGCTGGAGAAGGATGAATAGGTTAAGCACTTGCAAGTCATCAATAAACTGTTCCCTTATATAGCAATATACCATACATAAAACAATTAATGCACCTGCCCAAGCAAGGAGCCTACTAAGATGGACTATGTTACACAGGGTGCAGAATACTCTGTAACTGGTACCAGTAGTAGAACTACAGCTATAAGTATAAACACTACTACCAAAGGACTCTGGGTACCCAGGGGTTATATTAGAGTCTGGGTACAGGCCTGGATGTTACATTGCCCAGGAACTTTCAGTGGTGCATTTGAAGAAACTTAGCAAGCTTGCCTTTTAACCCCCAACAGACCATAATGTGCTAGCACAAACTGATAATTTGAAAAGAAACTCCATCAGAATGATTTGAACTTTTACAAAAAGCTTGAAACTCCAATAGTAATCCAAACAATGGAGGAATAGAAATTTTAGCCAGCAATGCCAGCACTCATGTGACCCTTGGAAGTAACACACAGGAGCAGGGAAACAGTTCAGAAGAGGCAGGGGGCAGCACACAGAAGCAGAATGGCAGCTCAGAAGCTTTGGATTCTTTTGAACAGATGACAAGAGATTATCCCTTCTTGTCTCACACTGATGTGAATGCAGCTCTTCTGTATCAGCTCTCAAGCTGCTGCCCTTTTGGCTCAACTTCTCTGGACACAGCCCTTCTGGCGCACACTTCTCCAGTAACAGACCTTCTAGCTTAACTTCTCAGGAAACGGTCTTTCTGGCTCACAAACATGAAGCAGGAGCAATACAGAGCAGCTTTCCAATTCCCAAGGAGCCCAGACCCCAGGAGTGACTCCACGATCTGACTCCTCCAATGAGTTGAGAGTACACCCATACTCAGGTGTGTGCTCGTGACTCCCTGTTCCCCAATTCACCCCACTGGGTTAAGGCTAGCAGGCCCTTTAACTGGCTCTGAAGCAGACTCGGAAGGAGTGCAGGTATCTATCCACTCAGAGAAGCTTAGAACTTTTGGAAGCAACAGTGCCCCCCTAGTTCACACTTTCAGCAAATGTCTTCCTCACAAGGCTCCCTGGATCAGTCTCTGACTTTGGTGAACTCAGGGAAAGGTTCACAGGAAGTAACAGGCTTGAACACTGGAGAGGGCTTGCAGGAATTATTGGCCTGGCTAGGCCTCTGGCCCTCTCTCTCTCTCTCTCTCTCTCTCTCTCACTAGCAGCAGGTCTAAACCCTTCTTACTCTGTCACAGACTGACTCTTCCACCTCCAAAGCCCAGCGATCTCTTTCCTGCCATCTCATCTCTCATTGGGCAGACAGGGTTGTCTGTCAGTCCTCCCCTGTCTTGCTCTGTGATTGTCTCAAAATAACCTGCCAGTCCATTTGGGAGCGCTCTTTTGCTTCATTCTCCCACAGTCCATTTCTTTGACTTGTTGCTCTATAACTGGTGGTTGTACAAGTCATGGGTCACAAAGATGGTGGCCTTTTGCTTGAATGGAGCCCTGAGCTTCAAAAGTCTTTATTTTATTTAATTATATCTTATTTTATTTTGCCCCTCCAAGTGTGCTGGTTCTTGTTTTGGTGGGCACAACTGTACCTAATGTTCCTGTGCTGGTTTGGAGTGGGTAAAACCCCCATGCTCCCTATCAGTAGCTCCATTTTCTTCTTTCCCCTTCCCTCGTCACAATGCTGGCAGTCTCCAGGCAGTAGAGAGCCGCTCTTCCTCTTAAAGGCACAGTGCACCAAACATCCCAGTCCTTCTCCCCCCCCTCCAGTGTCTCCAAGACCTTAATGCCCACATCTGTCCCCGGGGCCAGAGCACACTGGGGAGGTGCTGACTGGCCATCGATGTGGCTCTAAAGGCTCCTGGTGGGCGGGTGCTGCAAATGTCAGGGACATCTGAGCTGGTGAGACAGCTTGCATATTCAAGCAGGCAGATGCTCGAACATGCACACACTGTGTGGTACAGCAATCTTCTTCTGACTGCTCCTCTGGCCCCCTCTCCAGCTGCAGTCCTGGGGCATGAGTGAGTGAAGACACTGGTGACCAAGTTTGGGGGTGGCACACGAGGCTCCAGATAAGCCCCCCCACCCTCAGAGGGGTTACATAATGCAAAAAGTAATGGGGAAAGGGGACAGCCCTGTTTCATTCCTCTATATAAAGGGAATGGGGAGAATATCTGGCCATTAATTTTAACATAAACTTTAGGGGCCCCATAAAGATTCTGTAGAATACTAATAAATTCAGAGGGGAAAAAACTTTCAGAGTCGGGCAAACAAAGGGCCATTCCACCTGGTCAAAGGCCTTCTCCACATCCAAGCTCAACAGTAAGAAAGCTGTTTTAGATTGAATGGCATGGTGGAAAATATGGAGAGTTCATTTTATAATATCTTGAGTGTGACATGCACGAACAAAGCCTGCTTGATCTTAGCCAGTTAACTGAGGTTAACAGTTTGTCGAGTCATGCAGCCACTAATGAGGAGAAGATGTTATAGTCAATATTCAGAACAGATATAGGTTGGTAAGAAGAACAAGGGCTGTTGTCCTTATGTAGTTTTAATATGGCTGAAGTTGTAGCTGAATTCTAGGAAGGGAGAGAACTCTTACCATCTAGTTACCAAGACACGCATAGAATAACAGAGGTGCCAATTGCTCTTTAAGCTGTTTATAAAATCACCAGTGTACCCATCCAGTCCTGGACACTTATTATTCTTAATGTGGCTAATGGCAAAATCTAACTCTTTTTGTGTTGTTGGTGTCTTAGGAGTCTCCAGACGCTGTAGTGCTAAGGAGGGAAGTTTCAGTCAGGCTAAAAAGATAGCAACGATGTCCAAATGCGAGGATTGTTCAGGAGTGTAAAGATTCTCATAGTATTTATAGAAGGTTTCTAAAATGTCTGCTCATGCTCTGTGTAGAAGGTGAGACCTGCTGTACCGGATACGGGTAACTGCAGTAGTAACAACTGGCACCATAAGCGGAATGTCAACATTTTAGTAGCTCAGCAGCCTCCCTCATAATATCTTTGACATACATAGATACATAGATACATAGACAGTGTCGGCAGATAAGGGCCTATGGCCCACCCAGTCTGCCCATTTGAGCTTGTAAGTTCAGTTTGTTTTCCTAGAAGTCTGTTTCCCCTTACCCCTGACCTCTAGAACTCCTTTATGTCTATCCCATGCATTCTTAAATCCCGTGATTGTTTCAGACCCCACCACTTCCTCTGGCAGGGTGTTCCACTTGTCCACCACCCGTTCTGTGAAGAAATTCTTTCTCATGTTTCCTCTGAATCATCCTCCTTCCAACTTCATCCCATGCCCTCTAGTCCTGGAACATCTTTTTTCAGCTTACAAATAGTGTTTTCCTGCACCCTGTTTCTCCCTGTAAGATACTTGTATGTCTCGATCATATCCCTCTCTCCCTCCTCTCCTCCAGGAGTACATGTTCAGTTCCTTCAACCTGTCTTCATAGGACTTGTGATGCAATCCATGCACCATCTTTGTTGCCCTCCTCTGAACCTTCTCTACCCTGTCTATGTCCTTACGTGAGGTATGGTCTCCAGAACTGTACACTGTACTCCAGGTGGGGCCTCACTAGTGTCTTGTATAGTGGAATTATGACCTCCTTTTCCTGCTGGTGATGCCCCTGCCTATACATCCCAGCATCCTATTTGCTTTACCTGATGCCTTGTCACACTGTTCCCTACCTTGAGGTCATCAGAGATGACAACCCCAAGATCCTTTTCCTGCTTGGTGCATGCTATATCCTCACCCCCAACTGATATATTGTGCCAGGGTTTTGTGCCCATATGCATTATCTTGCACTTCTTTGCATTGAATTTCAACTGCCAAACCCTTGACCATTCTTCAAGTTTCTGCAGGTCCCTTCTCATTCTGTCTACACCCTCTGGTGTGTCTACTCTGTTACAGAGCTTTGTGTCATCAGCGAACAGTGAAATTCTGCCTTCTAGATCCTCGCAATGTCGCTGATGAAGATGTTGAATAGGACCGGTCCCAGCACTGATCCCTGTGGTACCCACTGGTCACTCTTCCTCTGTGGAGTGACAGCCATTTACCACCACCTCTGTATCCTGCCACCCAGCCAGTTACCTATCCACCACACTACTGTCCTGCCCACACCATATTCCCCAGTCTGTGTAATAGTCTTCTATGTGGCACAGTGTCAAAGGCCTTGCTGAAGTCCAGATAGCCATGTCCACTGCCCTCCCTGATCCACCTCCCTAGTCACCCAGTCAAAAAATTCAATGAGGTTGGTCTGACATGACCTCCCCCTGGTGAAACCATGCTGCCTTGGGTCCTGTAGTCCATTGACAACCAGATGTTCCACCAATCTCTCCTTCAGTAGTGCTTCCATGATCTTTCCCACTACCGAGGTGAGGCTGACTGGTCTGTAGTTCCCTGCTTCCTCTTTGTTCCCACTTTTGTATAAGGGGACTACATCTGCTGTCCTCCAGTCTTTGGGTACCTCCTGTTTCCAGTGATTGGCTAAACAGGATAGCCAGAGGTTCAGCCACCACCTCTCTTAGTTCTTTAAGGACCCTGGGTGCACCCCATCTGGCCCCATTGCTTTGTCAACTCTTATTACTTCCAGTTCCTTCAGGACTCTTTCTCGTGTAAAGGGACTTGTGTCCATTTCTGCACCATTCTCACCCCTTGTACTCCCTTCAGACCCATTACCCCCCTCTTCCTCAGTAAAGACTGAGCAGCAATACCTGTTCAATATGCCAGCTTTACTGTTGTCATCCTCCATGCGACTCCCATCCTCCCCCTTCAGTCTCACTATCCCTCCCTTTGTCTTTCTTTTTTCACTTATGTACCTGTAAAAGGTTTTGTCCCCTTTAACCACTGATTTTGCAATGTGTTCTTCTGTCTGAGCTTTGGCTTCCCTTACTGACTTCCCTGCCTCCCTTTGTTTCTCCTGGTACTTCTCCCTATCCCCTTCTGCCTGTGTCTTTTGTATTGCCTGAATGCAATCTTTTGGCTTTCACTTTCTTTGCTACCTCTTTGGAAAACCATAATGGTCTCCTCTTCCTTTTCCTCTTGCTAACCTGCTTAATGCATAATTCTGTTGTTCTTATAATCCCCATTTTAAATACTGCCCACTGTTCCTCAACCCCTGATTCCTGTCCCATTCCCCTTAATGCCTCTTTCAAGTATCTTCCCATTTTCCCAAAGTCTGCCCCCCTAAAATCCAGGATACGTGTTTTTGTGTGGTTTGGTTTTGCTCTTTCTGTGATTTCAAACCACAATGTCTGGTGGTCACTGTTACCCAGGTGCTCCCCCACTGTTACCAAGCACAATGCGGCTTCTGTCTTAGCATTCAGAAAGGTTTGAGTTTCTGCTCTAATTTTAGTTAGAGCAGGGGCAACAGATTCATCACCCTTCATATGTTTTTTTTTCCTGGTGGTATTTCAGAGAACTTTGCAGTTTATCAATTTTTTCTGTATGTTACTTCTTAAGATGTAAAACTACCTTCAGGGTATCCCACAGGACATGCAGGTCAACAGCAGGGTCTTTGTTATCTGCCACTATTTGTTGGATATGCTCCTTAACAGACATTTGAAATTCTTCAGTATTAAGTAATGAATTGTTAACTCTCCGTAGGGTAGAGGGTCTGCCTGTCCCTGAGGTCACAGTTAAGTAGCAAAGGAGCATGATCTGACAAAGAAATGGAAATAATATCGCACTTAGAGACTATATTCTTTAGAAATATGGAATAGGTCTATTCGGGTGTAAATGTGGTGCACGGCCAATTAATAGGTATATAAATGGGTATGGAGGTTCAGAAGGCACAGAAACATCCAGCCACACATGTCTAAAACAATTTTTTTATCTTTTCACTGCTGCAGAAGCTCTACGTGGGTGTGGGTTAGAAGTATTCAGCACCACACAGACCATATTATGGTCCCTACCTATGATAAGAATGCCCTTATGTAGTTCCAGTACTTTTTCCATTGGGGAATTGACAGTTTGGGTATCGGCTCCTGGAGGAAAATATAGGCTAATGAATGTAATCTCTTTATTGAGATAAGTTCCAGAAATCAGTGCCAATCTGCCCTGAGAGCCAGTGTATGAGTTTATCACCTGAAAGACAGTCATTCGTGGAATTAATAATGCAGTGCCTCTTCACTTGCCCCTCCAATAGAAGGAGGCTATGACTGAGAAGCCAAATATTTGTAATTTGGCATGCTCCTCACCACAGAGGTAAGTTTCTTGTAAAATTACAAAAGTGGAATGTACCTTTTTAATTTCAGTGAAGATCTTGTTCCGTTTATTTGGGTCATTCAACCAATTTACATTTAAAGTCAGAATTTTAGTTTTACTTACAGTAAGTCTTCTATAGATAGGCAAGGATCCAGGTAAATGAGTCCCTTCTGGGTCCCCCCACTGGCCCAAGACAGACCCAGGACCTTGTGGTCTCAGTATATCCATCCCCAGCCAGTGGGAGGAAATCCCAGAGGATAAATCCTAAATATCACAAAGGCGATAATGGCAAACAGGCTTGAAATTGCTGTCCGATAGTGCAGCTAAAGTCTGTGCAGCAAAAATATGTAAACCGCAAACATAGACTGAACCACTAGAACACAAACCATAACATGGTACTTGCAACCAGAAAGTAAGAGAGAAAGAGGTGGCTTCCAAGGTAGCGGAGCTTACACTGTTGCTTCCTGTGGGTCCCGTAGACTCCAGAAATAGCACAAGGAACCTTTGTGGGTAGGAAATAAGGTGGTTCACCAAGGGGAATCAGATGTCCCAGGGATGGAAAGGATCCATCTCTTAGTGTGGGGTAAGCACCTTCCAGAAGGGAAGATAGGGGTGTGTCACTGAACACAGAAGGTGAGGGCACCATGTATGGAATGTAGACCAGAGTGCCAACTGAGCTATGCATCCTTGTTTCTTGGTCTTGAAAAAGGCAGCGAGAGTCACATGATGTGCTGCTCAAGACAACAGCTTTCCTAATGCCTCCCGCCCTCCATCACAGAATCTCAATTGTTTTATAGTTTAACTTACCAGATTTAGAGGTGTTTTCTTTCTTGGAGCTACTCCACTTCAGTTCTTCCTAGAATTGACAGAATTTTGGGGAAACATGGATGCAGAAATGAAAATAGCTCCCCCATGCCACACTCCACCAGCCATTTCGGAGCGTGATAATGCCTCCAAGAGATTCCAAAGCCCAGGCAGCAGCTACTACTCAAGGTAATCTGTTTTTGGCTGTTCTCATGGAGGATTGTTTTCTCTAAGAATTTGGCACCCTAAAAGATACAATGCAGGGGTTAACAGACAATATCAAAGGCCTTCGCTCTTCCATGTACTCGTTATCCAGATGAGTAGGGGACAATGAAGTGCACACCAGTTCCTTGGAGAATTGGTGACAAAGAACCGAGCCAAAGATGATCTCATGCAGGCAGAAAGTTCATCGACTTGAAGCTTGCCTTGAGGATCTCGAGAGCTGTAGTTGAAGAAATAACGTGGTAATCCTTGAATTTCCTGAATGGGCGGAGGGTCTCAATGTTCTCTCATTTGTTCAGAAACTGTGTAAAAAAACTTGCAGAACCCTCCCCCAATAACCCCTCTTATGTTATTGAATGGGCTCATCATTCACTCAGGCCCATGCCGGCAGATAGCTCTCCTCCTCGTCCACTGATCTTCAGGTTTCTTAATTATCTGGACCACCAACACTTCTAGCATGGGTGTGGGAATTAAAAGAGGTGACATGGGATGGGACCCACCTGAGAGTCACCCAGAATCTCTCCATTACCATTCAGCAAAAATGGGGAGCCTTTCACACGATGGTGACAAAGCTAATTGCATCTGGTATTGGCTTTAAAATGAAGTACCCTGCCACATCACAAGTTTACCGTGGAGGAGCCTGGAGGAGCTTTGACTCTACTGAGCAAGCTGCAACGGAGCTTAAGAATCTCTACCTCCGCCCCAATCTCCTCAAGCGCTCCTGAGTTTCCCGGGACCTGTTGAGTTTATTTTGCTGTAAGTGCTCAGCAGAAATAATGCATATAAGGGTGCAGACGGTTTGAGGTTCTAACAGCTCCCCTGTGTTTTACTCATACCTCTTTTTGTTGGACTCCCCTTGAAAGCCTGAATGCCTAGTAGACACACACCGGTCTTATTTGTTGGAGTATATTTCTCTTCTGGTGAAGTGGTTCTGTTCCACTGAGACTGCCCTGCTGGATTCTCCCATATTACAGCTGGATGGACATCATCCAAGAAATAGAAGACTGCACTTTGTGCACAATGGACATCTGGTATTTAACTATTTCATATGCTAGTAGGCTAGGTCACACCTTTTGCTAGCCCAGAACCAAATATGAACACTTGTTATCATTATCTGGGGCTCAGTTCGATCATCTGTAGTTATTATGATCAAATGGACTTTATTCATCAAACTAAAGTTTTTAATCATTTGAATCGGGGCATGCATTGATACAGTATTTGTTGAGGTTGTTTTGGGGGCCAAAATACCTTGGTGTTGCTGCCATATCAGAGGACTGATGGCTGTATAGTTATTGGTATTTAGTGTTTGCTTTGTTTGTTCTTATCTCCGTTTTGTTTTTTTCATGGCTCCCATATCTCAGATGTAAGTATACTTTCCTATGGATCATAGGAACTTCACCTTTTTATCTGGGTAGCTGCTTGCTCTGCACAATTTCATGCTCCTAGTTGTTACTGATTGTATTGTGCTTTATTGTTGGTATTATCTTTACTAGATAGATACCTGACCCCCAGGTTATTGTTTTATTTATTTTATTTTATATAAGTCTTTGTTGACCGGGTAAGTGCACTGATCCAGGGGACCATTTTCAGGCATGACCCGGGCCACACAGGCGGCAGTTACAGAGGTATTGACAAGAAATACAAGGAGTACAAGCCATTTGGATAGACAGACATCATTGGTGCACAAACTGGAAATACAGACACCATTGGTGAACAAAGAAAGTAACATAGGAAAGAAAATTAATGAGAGCCTGAAAAAAATAAAATCAGTACACCATGATAAGCAACAATTATTATACAATTATTTTCAAAGGATAAGTGCAAATTCACGCATGATGTAAAAGGAAAAAAAAAACATACAAGACAATAGCCAAGTGGGAAAGCCTGAGAAACAGGTAGTGAGGGATGTAAGAAAGGAGTCCAAAGAAATGAGAGAGAGAGAGAGCAGGAGAGGCCAAAGCAGCCCAAGAAGAAGAAAACGTCAGAAAGGTGGCGGTGGGGTTACCAAGCTAGCAACGGCATGTGTCCTCATCAAGCAGCCAGGATTAGAGATGTGTCTTGAAAGTGGCATGGGAGTCCAGAGAGTGGATGGGCGCAGGGATTCTGTTGCACAGAGTGGGAGCAGCTACAGATAATGCTCTGCTACCCATAGCCGAGGAGACTTTCGGGATATCCGGGGTGGGGGAGCATAGAGGATGCACACAGACACCTCGACGGAGTTCTGGTCTTAAGGAGAGATGTATAAGGGGAGGCTTCGCCATGCTTGATGGCGCTGTCCAAGAGGCAGCCAAGCCCATAATCAAATCTGCAGTGTAGTGGGTGCTAGCCAAGAATCTGGTAGAGGTGGCAGTGGTGAGTGGAATATGGTGCCAGGAGAGTGAAATAACATATGTTGTTGTACGTGGCGCAGAGGCACGCATGCAAGGCTGAGGATGTGTGTGAGCAAATAGGGGAGCAGTAGTCAATCAAGGGTAGCAGGTTGCCTTGGACAATGGCTAAATGAGCTTTCCAGGTCAGGAGTGACTGTATCTGATAGGCCACACCAAGTTTCTGGTTAATATGGTGAATAACAGAGGAGATATGATCGGAAAAGGAGAGGGACAGGTCCAGTATAACTCCCAGATATTTGAAAGTTAGTACATTTTGAAGTACAGTGTTGTCTGGTGAGACTACTGAGAGGGTGGACCCAGCCTTAGTGATCTTAGATAGAAAGGGTTTAGATCCAAATAGCATAGATTTAGTTTTTGTAGCATTAACAATTAGGCGATGTGAATGGAACCAGGTGTGCACCGCAGAGTAATTATTGGATAAAACCCTGGATATATTCTCAAGAGCCTTGTCACTAGTGAAGAGGACCAGGTCATCTGCATAAAATAGGGCATCACAAGTGAGACAGTCAGAGGGGAGAGAGTTTATAAACAGGAAGAATAAGAGTGGGCCCAGGATGGAGCCCTGGGGTACACCAGTAGTAATTGAGAGGTCGGGGAGGTAGAAGGTCCTACACATACTGACTGAGATCTATCTGAAAGGTAACTTTGGAACCACTGCATGGTCTTAGTAGAGCAGCCAAGGGTGCAGAAGGAGGACAGCAACAGGGTGTGGTCAACCCCCTGTTGCTCTAGGTTTACTATGTTAGTTATAACTTATGTTATACTTTATAGCTGAGTCAACAGGGAGTTAGCACCTATTTTGATACTGTTAAAGGGGGGGGGTTCTACTCAATCAGTTAATGGGTAAAGCATTTTGGAGGTACTGTCATTTGGATTGGGGTCATTAGGATTTAACTGGTGTTATTCTAGTTGGAGGTTGTATTGTGGGGCTTTTGATTCATTAAGGGATATCTCTCTGTATAATTTGTTCTTCAGATTTTCATTACCTGAGGGTTGTATGCAGAGTATGGGTGGGAGGGTGTTTGTCTTTTTTGATGGGGGTATTTGTTACAGTTTTGGTTTGGATCTATGTGATAATGGTGACCTCCAAAAGGTGACCACCATTAGGGTGACTGTACATCGCCGTAAATAAATTTCAGCGATGTACCCCATGGCACACAGCAAAATGGTGCCAGGGACTTGAATTTACTGTTTAATGGGGGGTGCACCTCCTACTGAAGGATTCTCAACTCAGGGGTGTGCATGTTGGGTGGTGCAAAACCACAACAAAAAAATTGGCGGGCGCAGCAAAACATACCTGCGCCAAGACCCGAACCCAGCACCCTCCCAACCCTAGCCCTGAACCCACTCACCACGCTATGGGGCCAGCTTGGCAGCTCACTGTGTCACTACCCCCTCACAAACCCTCTATCCCCTCCCACCTCTTGCTGAGCGTGCTCACCTCCCACCATGCATATATATGTAGTGTCATCCTGTCGCTCCCATCCGGTTGCCCTCCCAGGTGGGTAGCACCATTGACATGCACTGTGATTGAGGTGCCATTTTTATAGGTGCCCAATTGCAGTCACCCATGTCATGGGATACCTTTTTGTTTGGGGGGGACCCTGAGGACGCTCATACTTTTAGGATGGCCACTGCTATAACCTTACCATCTTTTTCCTTTTTTGTTTCCTCTATCGGTCACATGCTGTCGTCCTGGTGTTGTTTAATAATCAGTAGATTTAATGACGAATAGTATTTATACTTTTGTTACATGGAATATAAAGAGAGTCTAGGAAAAATGTAATGTTACATTGTTTTGCATCATCTTTAAAAGTTACAGGTTGGACTTGCATTCCTGCAGGAAACTCACTTGTGCTGCAATGATATTTCTTATTTCTGAAGGTAATGGGTAGGTCAGATCTATGGCTTAGGCAATAGTAAGAAAAGAGGGGGTGTGGCCATACTTCTGGCCCATCGGCTGGCTTTCCAGCACATCTGAGAACTGTGGGACCGTGATGGCAAGTACATTTTTGTGCATGGTCAACTGGGGTTAGTAGAAGTATTGCTTGGGTCAGTTTATGGCACCAATGTAGATTCCCCAGTTAGCTTCACATCTTGCTCCCTTTACCCACTTGCCCATAATTCTCAGGAGTAAAGGAATTCAGTATACCATCCTGACTTGGATTGATCTGGTCCCTCTCATAGAGGCTTATCTCCAGGGCAGTGCAGTTTGAGAGAGCTGCTGGATACTCTTGGTCTGGTCGACCCATGGCATCTCCTCCATCCCCAGGACAGGCAGTACATGTTTTATTCTGCTCCCCACGGGTCACTTTCTAGATTGGACTACTTTCTTATTAGTCAAGAATCGCTCCCTGACCTTGTTTCGTGTGATATTCAACCTTAGGTTATTTCGGACCGTGTGCCAGTTACCATGACACATTCCATCCAAGGACAAGTGGACCAGTACAGAGTGTGGCATCTTAACTCTCAACTCCTATGAGACCCTACCACATTGCAGACCATACATTACTATATACAGTCCTTTTTTTTGTTCAATAATCTCTCCATGTCTGCCCTAGATGTATTGTGGGGGGGGGGGGGGAGTGGCCAAATGTGTGGTCCAAGGGAATGCATCCTGCGGGCTTCAAAACCAAATGGAGTTTGTAACGCTTAATTAGATCAACTGTTACAGGATATTCAGCAGTTAAGAGACCCACTTATCCTCGAACACTCCACTTTCAGATTGGTTGCATCTTAACTCTCTCTGAGCATGATATGCAGCTCTTCTAGCAGAGAAGACAGAACTAGCTCTAATGCGCTATGCGCACAAAAACTCAGTATTTAGAATCCAGGAGCAAGCCAGCACATTGCCAGCTCTGTAGCTCCAGCAATTAGAATTCTCTAAGATTATCCTTGCATCCAAACTAGTTCTGATAGAGAGGTAGTGACGCAGCCCCATGCAACTGCTGAAGCCTTTCGGATGTACTACAGTACCTTGTATCGGCCAGAGTCTCCTAATGTTATCCCTCTCAATCAGATCAAAATGTACTTCAGTCCCCTGCTGCTTCCAGCTTTGACTCAACAACAACAAGATTTCTTTAACAAGCTAATTACATTACAAGAGGTCTGCTGAACCATACAGCAACTTCCACTGGACAAAGCCCCTGGTCCAGACGGATTTACCAATAACTTTTAAAAGGTTTTGATAGATGACTTAGTCCCTTTCTTAACCCACCTCTTTAACTATTTATTTACATCCGGTCTTACCGAATTTACTTTTACTCAAGCAAGCATCACCCTTTAATGAAAGCCTGAAAAGGACAAATTATCCCCAAGTAGTTACAGACCAATTTCTTTACTTAATTTAAATATTAAAATATTGGCCAGGGTTTTAGCTAATCGACTTCAGGCAGTGTGGGATGAGTTGGTAAGTCCAATGTAGGTGGGTTTCAAGGCTGGTCGCCTGTCCAGTGACAATCTCCGGAAACTGCATTACCTGATGTCTGCATCAAGAGAGAGTAGGATCCCCACGTGGCTTCTACTCTCTCTGGACACAAAAAAGCCCTTCAATCAGGTTTCTTGGCCCTTTTTGTTTTGTGTTCTAGAGAAATCTGGTTTCCTCTCAGAGTTTATCACTTGGATTAAAGTATTATACAGTAACCCCACAACACAAATCTGGTGTGACAGCATTCTGTCTGCCCCATTCTCCTTGCAGCGTGGAAATGTATATTTAGAACCTTTAATCTCCTATATTCAGACTAATCAGGCAGTACAAGGAACAGCGGTTGGAGGACTTCATTGTAAACTTTCTGTATACGCAGACGATCTCTCGTTGCACATCGAGCAGCTTTCCACTTCTATTCTGGATGCACTCTATAAGATTCTGCATTTCTCTGCCATCTCCAGATACAAGTTAAATTTAGAGAAAACTAAGGTCTTGCCTCTAAACTCTTATGTCCATAAACAAGAAGTTAACCTGGGAACCCAAAGTGTTAACTTATTTAGGTATTCATCTCACTAAATTCCCCTCAGCTTTAATCAAAGAAAATTTTACTCCCCTTTTACAGCAGATCAAATTGGACCTACAGCACTGGGCGTCCCAGCTTATTTCACTCTGGGGGATGTCAGTATAGTCAAAATGAATCTTCTTCCATGTATTTTATATCCTCTCGACATGTCTATACCTTCCCATGTCCTGGTTTTCTCACCTCCGGCAGCTCATCAATGTTTTTTGTGGAAGAGGAAAGCTGTTTGACGTGCTTATTTTAAGCTTATGATCCAGAAGGACCAAGGTGACCTGCGTCTTCACAATTTTTTTTTATATTACTGTGCCTTGCATGGCAGTAAGATCTTTAAATGAGGCCAAGCTTGGCAAGCTTAAGAGAGGGCTGCCTATGTCTTGTCCTGGCTACTTATCGAAAGAGGCCTTTGTCAGCAAGCCAGTTAAGTAGTCTAATATATCTTAAGCCATCTGACCTGCCTACTCAGTGTAAGGCCTAGCCACTTTTTTGGTCTTTAAAAGTTTTATGACAGCTATGTGCCTGTATGGGCTTCGATTGGTAGAAAGCCCTGACTCAGCTCATTTTATAATCCTAATATCTGTATTGCTCATCATCCAATCCCTCATGCTTTTTGTCCTCAACTCCGAGATAGTTGCATTGAAGCTCTAGTAGAAGAGGGCATACCTCTCCCACTTTTTGTCCTTCGGGAACATTTTTCTTTGCCCCAAACTTTTGAGTTTAAGTATTATCAGCTAAAACAGGCAAATCTTTCTTACCTGGGTCACTTCCCTTGGCTTAGTCCTGACTACCTGAACATCCAGTCTTTAGTATCTATTGTGGAGCAGCCTCATTCAGCATCAAAACTTTATGGGCTTTTTCAAGTTCAGGATCCAAACAGTCCTACAGGGATTTGTTATTACTGGCAGCAGGCCCTATCCATCGCTGGAGACCCTCGGCTCTGGCAGACAGTATGGCAGTATCTCTATAAATTTGTTAAACAGGACAGGTATCGTTTAACCCAATTTCAGATTCTACAGAATTTATACTATACCCTGTTGTGATTGCGTACAATAAGGTGGCTCCCCTCATCAAATTGCACTGGATGTGGTATGGCGGAAGGTCATCTCAAGCCCATACTCTGGGACTGCATAAGAATATCTCCTTTTTGGCATACTATTAAAGTTTCCTTGGATCCCTTCCTGGAACTGGATTCCTATTTTACACCCAAGGTGTGCTTGGTTGGCCTCTATCCAGTAGGTCTTTTTGGCCCTTGAAAAGCATATATGGCTTTGATAGCTGTTACGGCCAAGTTGATCATCTTGTGGCACTGGTTAGATGTTTTCACACCCACTTCCAAAGAATGGCATCAGGAGGTCCTTCAGGCACTGTTAGTAAAGAAACAAACTGCCTATGAGCAAGGTAAGGTGGAGTCATTCTGTTCTAGATGGGAACTGCTTAATGCTTTATTATCAGTACAGGTGCCATTGTAACAGGGTTTCCTTTCTCAGTATTGCCCATATTTTTCGAGTGTTTTTTGGTATCTTTTTTGACTTTTTATTATTGGGTAGTCATGCACTGGGTGCTGGGGGTGGAGGAGGGGGTAGTTTTGGTTTTGGACTATTCTTATTGTATTTGGATTGTTGATTTTTATTGTTATCATTGTATTGTTCCTGTTGTGGTTTGTCTAACTTGCTTGTTTTGTATTGTTGTTTTCTAAAACTATTTCAATAAAGCATATTCAATTACAAAAAAAAAAAAGAAAATGGCAGCAACCAAGGGGGAAACTTCAGAACTAATCAAGAGTAAAGTACAAATAGGCCATGGGTAACAAAGTCAGTGAGGCCAGTATGTGCAAGAACATTACAATATGCCAGGAAACTTAAGCAAAGTCTGGGGACAGACAAGTCCTATGTACCATAAGAAGTCTCATGAAGTTAATTGTAGCAGTAAAAGTCCCATTGCATGGGCTACACTACTTTTAAACTGATATAATAGAGCAAACTCAATATTGCTCAAAAAAGAGAGAATCTCAGAAAGGCAGGGTCAGGTGTTATACAGCATGATCATGCTGCAATCTAACATGTCCAATGACAGTGAGTCTCTGATGTCATCTAAGTGGGTATAAAGAACCATTATAAAATGGCTCTCGAAAATCCTGTATTCTCTTTGGTCAAAACATACCACATGACCGTGTGTAAAGCCTGCAACAAACAACCCGTAAAGATCCCAGTAATCAAATGTTTCTTTGAACCTAATTAATTTTTATTTTGATTTTTTAATAACAGATTTGTTTTATAATTGCAATAGTGCACTTCAGGGCATGTGTTGTAGTGGAATTTACATACTTCTTTTGTGGTTAAATTCACTCGATTGCACCTCGTGCCACACCACACCACACAAGGCATGTGTAAATCCCACAACAACACATGCCCTGTCATGCATTATTGCTTAATTACCAGAAATCCATAAAACAAGGCAAGTACAAGGAATAAACCTTTTGGACTGGAGTTCCAAAATAGCATGAGCTGAACCATCCCCTCGAGGAAATCAGGGGACAGGAATCCAAAGCTGGGCATCCCACGTATCCAGGCCGATCCATCGGAGAATTACTCAAAAAGGTCAAATAATATGGATAGATAGTGAGGGGGGAGGAGAAGGAGCCCCACCACACCACAATATAACAATACAGTTTTTCCCATTTTTGTTGATTGCTAGCACCAGCCATCTCATAGCTTTATGTAGAACAGAGTGCCAGTTCCAACAGGTCCTTCGCTGACCCCTGCTATGCAGGGAGTGTCATGAGTACAATTACCAAATGGGGGCAACTGCCCCACAAGCCAGCAGAACCAGTAGCTCATTTATAATGCTTCAGTCAGAGGGCAGAGTCCTCACTACAGCCCTCTCCAATCTCTTGGGCACTGTAGGGGGCAGACCCCAGAAAGGGGAAATGATCACTAGGGATAAGAGATAAGTATTTCTTTATTTATTTATTGTAATCTCAGATTAACAACTTTTGAGCTAAAAGCTCGTTTGCAATGGTTCCATGTCATAAAAGACAAGACACACATGACATGTTACAGAGCATATACATCACAAAATTGGAGCAAACAAAGCAACACATGAAAGTACAGATTAAAGTAAAGCTGGTCTTATATACAGTGATATCATATGGTGGGTACTAGGTAACAAACAGTGACCTGGAGAAGATAATGGTACAGTAGGTGATACAGTGCAAAGGATAGGAAAACTTAAATTTATCAATGAAAGCAAATAGAAGTTAGGAGTCAGAGAGATGTGGAATCAGCAGTCAAGCAGACCTAGGTATAGGGAATAGGCTGATGGGAGATAGAGGGGCAGCTCGGTTCAAGCCCTGTCAAGGTGATAGTGAGAAGGGAGGAATAAAGAAGGGAGGAGTAGGGGAGTGTGGTGGTGAAGTACATATGTAGAAGTGCAAGGGGTGGGACAGTGGGCCATCAACAAGAAGAGGGGGATTTTAGGAACCACAGTAGCAATTAATATTGCTGGTCGTCAGGTGAGACCTTTGGAGTGACTTAAATAGGCCAAGGTCAGTGCAGGCAATAAGGTCACTGTCAAGGGAATTTAGCCATTTAGGGCCCCTATAGCCAAATGATGTTTGCCCTAGTGAGGTCCAGCAGAAGGGTACTTTTTGGGATCTACTATTTACTCCCCTAGTATTTCTGGTATTGTTGTTAAGGCAGAGGAGGCTGCATAGCTCGGGGTGGTGAGGCCTTGAGTAGCCTTTTTTACTAGCAGGCATACTTGATACTGGACCCTATTTTCCAGGTAGAGCTACCCAACACAGGACTAGAGCTTTACAAGAATGAGTTAGTCAGTGGGCACCAAGGGTAATCCTACAGGCTTTATCAAGGGTTGTTCTGATTTGATTTAAGGCACGATCTGTCGCAGCCCCATAGACTACTAGTCCATAGTCGATCACTGACAGGACGGAGCTAGTTACAGCAATCTTGAGGGCCTCTTCAGTAAGACAATGCTTGAGTTTGTAGAGAAGGCCAATTCTTGAGTTGGCAGCCTTGGCAACTATATCAATGTGATGTGAAAAGGAGAGGGAGCTGTTGAGTGTGACACCCAAGTATCCTGAAGTATTTGCCATTTCCAGAGCTATTTTGTAGTTGTTATGTATCTGAAGTTGATAATTTTGGTGTTTGTTATGTGGAGTGGCAAAGAGCATTGTCTTGGTCTTCCTGTAGTTTAGAAGAAGCCGGTGGTTCAAGAACCAAGACTCCACCACAGTGAAGTTGGTATGCATTTGTTTCTCCAGGGTGACAGGGTTTGCATTGCCAGAAAACAGTACTGCATCATCAGTGTTTAGGAGGACATGGTCAGAGCAGGCAGAGGGTAGTTTGTTTAGAAATATGTTGAAAAGTAGAGGTCCAAGCATTGAGCCCTGGTGAACCCCTGACGTGACATAACAATAGTCAGAGTGGGTATCTAGGATTTTGACCTGTCGGGAACACCCAGTGAGGTAGCTCAGGAACCACCCCACTGATTCAGGGGAAAGACCAGTAGCGGACAGCTGGTTTAGAAGTAAGGCATGGTTGATGGTATCAAATGCTTTTGTTAAGTCGATATATGTAGTTCCAACCAAGAGTTCTTGGTCTAGGGAATCATGAATGAAGCTGAAAAACTCAACCAGGGCAGCTGTAATGCTGTGCAGTTTCTAAAACCATGGTGTTGTTGACACTGTAGGTTGTACTTGTCTAAGTAGTTGACAAGCTGGTCACTGACTATCCTTTCAAGCGCTTTCGACAGGGTGAAGGATTGAGATTGGGTGGTAGTTTGCATAGTTAGTACGGTCACCCCTTTTAAAGACGGGATTGACCTTGGCCTTTTTCCACAACTTGGGGAATGTGACTGTAGTTAGGCTCAGATTCAGTATGTGTGTTAGAGGAGAGATGACCTCATCCAGGATGAGGGCTATCAGTTTGAGGTCCGGAGTGTCACCACTTGATCTGGATTTACTAATAGCCTTTGTGAGGTATTTTTGAGCCTGAGATTTAGTGACAATTTTGAGGTAGAAGGGGGTAGGGGTTGCCTCATGCCAGTTGTGTTTGAGTAAGGGGTTACGGTTACATGGGGATCGAGAAGTCAGATGGAAGCACACCACTAAGGTCTGTGAAGACCCTATTAAGATGTTGGAGATCTCTAATGCATCCTGTATCAGACTGCCGTTTACATTGTGCAATGAAGGAGGGGATTTGTTAGCTTTTCTGGTCAAGATTCCTGAGTTTTCCCAAAAGTTACAACTGTTACCCCATGATTTTTTTAGCTCTTGCCTAAAAAACTGGCCTTTCGCTAACTGAATGGCATAGGTGCATTTGTTGCAAGCAGTTTCGTAGTTTTGGATGTCTGATTGTGATCTGGAGCACTTAGCCTTTCACCAGAGGTTGTCCCTTCCCTTTATTTGTTCAAGAAGGGAGGGAGTAATCCACAACTTGCTGGAGCACTTTACTTTACATGTTTTAGTGGGGGCAAAGATGTTGTAGGAGGCATTGAAGGTGCACACAAAGTACTCAAGAGCTGAGTCCACATCATTGGCGCTGTAGATGGCTGACCAGTCCTGCTGCCTAAGGTGGGCTTTCAGTGATTCCAGGTGCCCTGCCTTCAGAACTCTGGCTGTGATAGTTCTTGGAGGGGATCTGGGAGTCTTGTTCGCCCAACAGCAAAGGATAGGTGAGTGGTCACTGATACTATCAGAGAGCACTTCTGTCTTGGTTATTCTATCTGGGCAATTGGTTAGTAGCCGATCAAGAAGTGTGCTGGTCCCATTCTGGTAGTTTGTATGGGTAAGGGAATCCACAAGTTGAGCAATGTTGAGAGACGGGATGGCATCCCGGTATGGTGCTGCCTCAGGGGAAAACCAATTTATAATGAAGTCCCCAAGCATTAGTATCTCGGAGTCTTTGTGGAAACCAGTGAGGTAGTCGAGGGTTACCTCAAAGTCCAGAGCCTGCTCTTTTGGTGGGATATAAGCTGAAACTAAGGTAAGGCATTTCCTCTGAGTTCTGAGTTGGACCCAGACTGATAGAATTTGCGAGTAGCCTTTAGGGGAGGGGTGAGGTAAAGCCTGGCTCTGAAGGGTGTCACTAACATAGATGACACAGCCACCCCTCCTCCCGCTTTCCAGTTCTGTCATTTGTAAAGGAAGTGGAACCTTTAATTTGAATAGCCAGATCCGGGATTCTAGGGGTAAGCCAGGTTTCCACTACTGATAAGACGTCAGGTTTATCCTGGGCTAACCAGACTTGCAGTAAGTCAAACTTAGCTATAAGGCTACAGATGTTCATAGAGACTATAGTAAGAGAGCCAGACCTTTTAGCAGGGGCTGACTGAGTTGGTGTTGGGCCAGAGTTAGGATGGATGTTGCCAGATAATGGTAGTAGTAGCCATGTGGTCTGCATGACTTGTAGTTTTAGGAGCATTTGGACCTGCGCTTGTGTGACTGTGTACTTTCTGGATTTCACAGAACTGTCAGAAAATATAAATAGAACTGGTTATACTGGGGGGAGTGGGTAATTGCTGCTATTTGTATGTTGAGACCCCCCTAAACTACTAAATATAGGGGTGGGGACAGTGGTTGCAGAGCTGGGCTTGCCCATAGTGTCCCAGCTTGGGTGAGACTGGGTGACTAAAGAGACATTTGTAAGCATTTCAGGAGTATGATTAGCAGAGGGTGGGAAAGCCAGAACAAGGATTAGAGTAAACATTAGGGGAAGTTTCCACATTTTGTAGGCTAGGTTTGTGCTATCCTTGTAAGAAGTACACTGTGAGCTAGTACTGCTGGAAAAGTAGAAAAAAGAGAAGTACATGCAATGGGGGGTGGGAGGGACCAGAGGCAGGCCGTTAGATCCTAGTCTTAGGCGTACACTGGGGATTACAAAGCTCTGGAAAGTATTAGGTCGAAGTAGGGCTGCAAGAAGTATGCATCAGTATGGTACAATGAGCCCCCACCCTGCCATGGCCTTCAGCCAAAAAGGAAGAAAGTAGCATAATATAGGATCTGACTTAGACCAGTGAGAGGAAACCCCCCCAGCTCCAAGATCCCCAAGGGTAGACTCACCTCCCAAAATTGTCTGCAGTGCTGGCATCGGTCACACTCGAGGCACAATCAGGTGACGGAGTGGATACACGGGGGGGGGCAGGCATCCAAAGTCAGGTTTCACTGAAGGTGTGAAGAAGTTCTTGGATATCCTTCATCATGGCTGCAGAGTGTGTTTTCCATTTCTGTAACGTTGCCATATCTAAGATTGCCGTGAAGCTGGAGTCTGATTTCGGGCAAGCATGCTGCGGCTTGGCTACTGAAATTCCCTTCTTTTGCAGCTCAGTGATTGCTTCTTCTAGGGTCTCATAAAGGGTTTGACCATCCAGAAAAAAATACCCGTACCTTAACAGGGAAGGGGTTCTGAAACCACAACTTCTGCTCCTGTAGGGCTGCTAGTATTTGGCCCAGTTTCTTGACATCTCCATAACAGTCAAGGAGTAGTCATGGTTGGTGTATATGCAGGCACCTTCAAAGAAGACCTCTTTCTTTTGCCAAAGTCCTTTCAGTATACATTGTTTGGTAGCATAAGACATGAACTGTAAGATAATGGAGTGGGGCCGCTACTGATTCTAGGTGGGCACACAGCCCAAGGCCCTATGGGTGAGCTCTATGTTAAAAGAAAAGTTCGGGGTAAATACACTTTCTGCAGGAAAAAAATTTCCAAGAAAGATATAATGTCCAAATCCTTCTGCCTTCTCCTAAAATCCATATAGCTGCATATTTTCCCTGCAAGATCATCCCTCAAGATCCTCACATTTGGCTGCTAAGGTTTGCATCCACTTCATGGTCTCGATTAATAGTCAATCTGTACGATCTGCTTGAGAGTTCAGGGTTGAAATGGCATCCTGGTGTGCTTGGGTGGTAGTTTGCAACTCGGTGACTTGGGACTGCAGTTTGTCAAAATCCTGCTTGGTGCCTGGCACGGTGGTGCTGAGGGTTGAGGCGCTAGATGCCACACCTCGCACCATGCCAGCGACCCATGTTCGGGAATGAGCACAGGTCGTTGGGGGTCGGCAGGTGAAGAGAAGGATTGAGCGTCTGGAGGACTGCTCTCCTTCTCCAGGGTGGGGGGGTCCTGAGTGTCGGTGTCGATTGCCCTGTAGCGGAGGCTAGGGGACAAAGCATGCTGCACCAAGATGTGGGGTGGAGCTTGGACAGAGCGCATCCTTGTGTCATTGCATCCTAGCTTCAAGGGACTCTAGCCAGGAAAAATTGCCGCCCCACATATGGGCCAGGCTGAGTACCGACCCTTCAGCCCGCGACGGTTCTGTGGCAGCCCACTTTGGGGGGGGGGCTTGCCGGAGTAAGGATCGGGTGCCATGGCCAGGGCGAACCCATTCACGGGGTTAGTGGACTCGGCGGCTACAAAATGAAAATATAATCGCAAAAAAAAAAAAATCCTGCTTGGTGTCAGCATGGAACATGCGCAGTTGTTCTAATATCAAATCTAATTTCTGCTTCTTGTTTAAACTCTGAGTTGCTGTCAGGTCTGATGCCACTATTGTGAAACTGGTAGAGGCCTCACTTTCAGAAGTTACTGACTCTGATAGGTCAGCATAGGTCGAGTGAAGAGCCCGAAAAAGTTTATTTTTTCATCCCATCCAGGAGACACAGCCAGGTAAAGACTGTGCTGCTTATTTTAGTGGCAGAAATGGTCATTTTTTGTCTGTGGTTGATAAGTAGTCCAAGCAGCATGATGTTCAACCCACCATCCTGGTCGATGATGTCACTGGAAGTCCTACACTGTTTTTTTTTATTGCAAACATACCTACTGTACCATATTACTGCCTGCCCGAAGTACATTTATTTATTTGAAGTATTTATAAATTGGTGCCTTTCAGCTTTAGTTTGTAATCAGTAGATTTAGTCTGAATGTGATTAACTCACTTGTTTGAGGCTTGAGAGACTGATTCCTCAATCTCACCACTGTACCTGGCTTCAGTGTTAGCTGTTAGCCAGAGTGTTTGGGAGACTTCATTTTTTTGTTTAGAACAAACAGCATTTTAAAACATGAGACCTGCAAGCAATGGGATTTAAACTGGAGACCCGCCATTCAAATGCTTTCTTGCTACTCACTTCTCATGTGTTAGACTCCAGAACTGCTCATGCAAGCAGTGTGAATTTGTAAAACAAAGATCTTTTTATCTAAAGCAGACTAACCTCGGTGTTAAAGAAAGAAAGCCCTTCGGGCTCTGAGGACATGCAAGTAGCGAGATGAGAAAAGAAACACAAAGATTTGTCTTCTGTGCTTCTGAGACCAGACAGCATCAGGAAGCTCAAGCAGAATGCTACTGCCTGCCTAGAAGTGGATCTGGGACTGTTGCTGTCACATTAGTGCCTCATCAGTGCCTAGGCTGGATGGCCGATTAGCAGGATTAGCACCTTGTTAGGTGCCTCAGGCATCAGCTATACCTGGTCGCTATAATCTGCTACAGCAGGTAGATTTATAATTGGGAGTCTATGGCAGTGGTTTGTGATTGCAGATTTTTTCCTCAATAAGCAGCTGTTCATATGAAGCAGGTATGATGTAAGGGGAGTCCACTGCTGACCAACATCAGTGGGGCCAAAGGTGCTTTTGCTGGCCATGGCCACTGGCTAGCAAATAAGGGGATCAGCCTGACCAGCAGTTGACTGACTCATGGCCCTGTGTACACCCATACACATTGAGGAGCCTTCCCTCCCATGTCACCTCTGGCAACATTGAACATCTGACACAAATCCTACTCCACAGACTGGTGGCACTACTTAGGCAGGCAACAACAACCCAAACCCATCTCATTAAGAATCCAGTCCAGGGTGACCTGAATGGCTGTAACCCAGTCCCCTATCCTGGATTCCTCATGCCCCATCAGGGATTTGGCTATGCACTATTACGTACTGTGTGCAACAAAGGCAAGGCTAATAGTGTCCTGGGAGGTGGTGGCCAACTACCCTTAAATCATGGTAAAGGAGGAATTTAGCAGTGCTGTACTGGGAGGGAGCACTTAGGATTTTCCGGGGTTCTTCATTGTTGTCACCAGTAGATCAGTTCACCATGCCACTGTTGTGGCAAATACATGACTAGGCGGGGAAGCAGCATTATACTCGGCAGGCAGCATGGCCAATTTAACACTCAGCAGCTGGGCCAGCCCTCGGCAGCAGTGGTGGGGGATGGGGGTGTAGTAGGGCAACTACCAGTTCGGTAGTACCCACTAAACACCAGCGTTATGGCAGAGGAAGCCAGCAGCAGCTCAGTAGCCCCCCCATCATGCACTGGGGACTGGGTTACTGAGAGGTCGTTGGTGACCCCATAGTTAGAAACTTCAGTCAGTGGAGGTCTGCAGGAGGACAAGGAAAATTACCAGATTAGTGGTGCTAGCATGGCTGTGTGGGTTTCATGTGGGCAAGAAGACAGGCACACACACAAGAAGAGAGAGAGGATGGATGGTCGTGTACCACCACTAGACTGGACAACCCAAGAAGAACCATGAAAGCCACCTGGAACTGGAATTGGAAGGTGGATCAGGAAGGATGAGACCACTCCCCCCCCACCTCCATAGCAGCTGACTTGTAAGGTAGGGACTGAAAATTGTCAATCAAGTGGCAGAAGTGGGAGAAGTTTACACTTCAGGTTGCTGAGAGAGGAACATATTCTAATACTTTGCATTTGCTGTGTGTAGACCTGGTATCAGAAATTCTGATTTTGTTTCCAGTTCCATTCCATTACTAGAGCAGAATCAAAGCCAGAATTGGTATTACCAGAATTTCGATTTTGGCCAGATGGAACAGATTCCAGGGAATTCAAGCATCCTTAGTCTCCTTCCTTAGAGGTTGTGCCCAGCTTTGCCACACCCACACAATCTAGCGCTTTGTCCTGGGGATCTTGTTCCCTATATGCATTACCTTGCATTTTCTGGCATTGAATTTCAACTGACAAGCCTTTGACCACACCACCTCTCTAGCCATTGCAAGTCTCTCTGCACCTCTCTAACCCCCTCCTCATTGTCTTATCCTGCTACAGAGCCTAGTGTTATCAGCAAAGAGAGACATCTTGCCCTGGATTCCTTCTCCCATGTTGCTGATGAACATATTAAATAAGACTGGACCCAGGACCGATCCTTTTGGCACCTCACTGGTGACCTCCCTGATTTGGTTTCATTAATCATAACCCTCTGCTGTCTCTCTTCCAACCAGTTTCTCACCATCTAACTGTATCTTTTGCTACACCCAGATCCTCTAGCTTCTTCAGCAACTTTCAGTGAGGCACTGAATTGAATGCCTTGTTGAAATCAAAATAGACTAAATCCACAGCATGACTCTTTATCACTTGCTGTTGTTACCCAGTCAAAAAATACTAACAGGTTGATCTGACCAGACATCCCTGCCATGAATCCATGCTGTTTACTGTCCTGGAGTTCATTGCTCTCAAGTTAGTTCACGAGGACCTCTTTGACTAGAGTCTCCATCAGCTTACCCACAATACATATAAGACTGACAGGTCTGTAGTTCCCCTGTTGCTCCTTGTGCTCTCTCCTATGGAGCAGGACCATGTCCACTACCCTCCTGTCTTTTGGAACTACTGAGCTACTGAATATCACTACCAGGGGATCAAGTAGTTCCAATGCCAATTCCTTGAGCAACCTTGCATACATCCCATATGGCTCTGAGGCCATATCTATCTTTAGGGTTGCTAGCCCTTTCTGAACCCTTTCACTAGTAAATACTTGCTGCCTTATCTCATGGATTCCTCTTACAGCTCTGCTGCCTTAATGCCATGGTCTGGTAGAGGTCCTTTATATTCCTGTTGTGTATGCGGCTGTGGAAAGCACCTTTGACTCGGTTCTCACAAAGGAGCTCAGACAAGCAGCTTGCAATCCAAAGACCATCTTTACTTCAACTCTTTCTAGAACATATCGCATGATACAGTATCACAAGGCACACTAATGCAATGACACACTCAGCCACTAGAGGGCACCCCCAACACCATACATAACATTTCCTCCCGCTTACTGAAAATGTCCCATGATGAACAAGAACATGCAGTATTCATTAATAAAACAATTCCTAACTAGGGAATGAGGATAGACTGCCTCAATTCCTGGCTCACCCTGGTGATTATTCTCCCCAATAGTTCTGGGTGTGCCACTAACTACAAATCCAAACAATGAGGTGGTCATCGCATTCTGGTAGATCTTCGTTGAACCTCGGGTGCACTAGCTTTGGCGCTCTCGCCCTGAGGTGGTGGCCCAGAAACGGTTGTTGGAGCTGGTGAGGTCTGCACAGGCTCCAGCATTGCTTCAGCAATGACTGGGGGTGCAGTCCCTTCGGTAGAACTAACTTGTGGAGAAGAATCTGGAATGACTGACTGTGGAACTGGGGTGCTTTCCGGTATCATATTTGGGTCTAGATCTTTGAAATGTCCAATGGATGACACCATGGAAGGCACAGTAACACTTCACAAAAGCTGATCCACATGTCTCCTCCAGACTAGATCATTTTCAGTCTTAACAGTATATGACACAGGTCCAGTCTGTGCAATCACGAAGGCTGGAATCCATTTTTCCCTAGCTGCAAAATTACGAGCTAGCACAGGTTGTCCAGGCTGAAAGGTTCTATCCTTGGCCCTTGGTTCACGCCTGTTCACTTGTGCTTGCTGTTGATGGTGCACCACTTGTCCTGCTGCAGGTGGTTTTGACAGGTCAAAACAAGTGCACAGTTGTCGTCCCATCATTAAAAATGCTGGAGACACTTTTGTAGTAGCATGAGCAATGTTTCCGTAAGACAGCAAAAAGGTGTCCAAACGTTTTTGTAGACAAGCTTGTCCTCTAGCTGATCTTAAAGCCTGCTTCAAGGTCTGGACAAGTCTCTCAGCTAGCCCATTAGTAGCTGGATGATAGGGTGCCAACTTAATATGATGAATGTCATTCCACTGCATAAACGTGACAAATGCCTTGGACACAAATTGCAGTCCTTTGTCACTTACTAGTTGTTCAGGTAGGCCATAGTGAGCAAACATTCCTCTGAGTTTTTGAATTTTACTTTCTGCTGAAGTAGAGGTCATTATAATGATTTTAAACCATTTTGAATGAGCATCAACCACAACCAGAAACATGTGTCCCTCAAAGGGTCCCGTAAAATCAATATAAATACATTGCCAAGGATGTTCAGGCCAATCCCAGATATGCAAAGGTGCTAACTTGGGCATATTCTGCATGCTCTGACATGAAGAACAAGACTTGGCTTTTTCTTCAATGGCACTGTCCAAAACAGGCTACCAGAAGTAACTGCTATCAATTTCCTTCATATGCACAATCCCACAATGGCCTGAATGTAGCTGTTGCAAAATCTGCTGTCACAATGGTGGTGGAATAATAGCTTGCATTCTCCATAGCAAACAACCATACTGAACAGACAACTCTGTCTTCCTAGCAACATAGGGCGTCGGCTCAGAAGGCTCTTTGAATTTTCCTGGAAACTTGCCATGCTGCACCAAGTCCATGACACTGGACAGTAGCGGATCCACTTGTGTATACTTTTTCACTTGAGCAGCTGTCATAGGTACATTTTCCACTTGTGCAAAATAGAAAATTTCTCCTTGAGAACTGTCTACATGCTGAGTTGGCAATGGCAATCTGGAGAGTCTATCCACTTTATCATGCACTGCTGACTTCCTATACTTGATATCATCAGTATGAGCAGACAATAGCAGGGCCCAACATTGCATTCTACTTACAACAGATGATGAAATACCCGTATGTGTCCCAAAAATTGAAGTCAAGGGACGGTGATCAACCAGAAGTATGAATTTCTGGCCAAAAAACAAGTACTGGTGAAACTTGTGGATGCCAAAGATAATTCCCAATGCTTCACATTCTATTTGAGCATAGTTACTCTTTGTCTTGTTCAGTGTTCTGGAGGCAAATGCAATTAGTCTCTCTTCCCCTGATGGCATTATGTGAGACACCACAGCCCCTACCCCATAGGGACATGCATCACAAGCCAGCTGTAATGGCAATGCTGGATCAAAATGTGTCAGAAGCTGGGAATTCGCTAACAATTCTTCAGCTCGAGCAATTGCTGAATCACAGTCTGCTATCCAGTTCCACTTCTTGTTCTGACAAAGAAGGACATGCAAGGGTTTTAAAATTGTCGCCAGGTTAGGAATAAACTGTCCATAATAATTAAGCAGTCCTAGGAAAGAATGCAACTGAGTCACATTCTGAGGGGTAGGAGCTTCCACGATGGCCTTGACCTTGGAAGGAGCTATGTGGAGGCCTGTTGTGTCAATCACATGCCCCAGATATTCGACAGAGGGCTGAAAGAATGCATACTTGCCCTTCTGAACTCTAAGACCATACTCCTCCATCCTCTGTAAAGTGGCATCAAGATTCTTGAGGTGTTCCTCTTCATTTCTGCCCATTACCAGAATATCATCCAGGTAGCATTGTACTCCTGGAAGTCCACACAAGATCTGGTCCATGGCTCTTTGAAACAAAGCTGGAGCTGAAGTTATTCCAAAAGGCAAACGATGATAGCGGAAAAACCCTTTATGCGTCACAACAGTTAACAGTTCCTGTGACTCCTTGTGAACATGCATCTGTAGATAAGCTTGGTTCAAGTCTATCTCGTTGACCTTTTGTCCACCAGCAAGACAAGTAAACAGGTCCTCGATGCGAGGAAGAGGATATTGCTCCTCACATAGCACCAGATTGATGGTGACCTTGAAATCCTTCAAATTCTTACTGAGCCATCCTTTTTCAGGACTGCAGCAATAGGTGTCGCCCACTCACAATGCATGACTGGCATTAGGACTCCTGCCTTCATTAGACACTTCAAGTCAGCTTCTACCTTTGGCCTAAGGGCGTATGACACTGTTCTGGCCTTCATGCACTTTGGGTTTCTGTCAGGCTTAATGGTCAGTTTAATAGTATTGCCTTTCATGCTCCCCAACTCCTCCTTAAAAACAGAATCATGTTTCTTTAGTATGGCAGCCAGACCTGCCTCACTGTTGCTCATCATACATATCTCAGGCCAGTTCAGTCGGATTTTCTCAAGCCATGACTGACCCAGCAAAGCTGGGAAGTCACCCTCTACCATGAACAATGGCAATTTTACAGATTGTTCATGAAGTTCCACACAGACATCAAGGATGCCCATCATCCATACAGGTTCCCCTCTGTAGGTCTTTAGAACAACCTTCGTTGGCCGCAGTAGCAGATGTTGCAGTTTTTCTCGATATACAGCATAAGACACCAGGGATACAGCAGCTCCTGTATCCATCTCCATCCACAGTGGCTTCTCTTCCAGCAACAGGGTCACTCAGTAGCCCTGTGGAGCACCCATCATAGCCAAAATATATGTCAGTGCCTCCTCTTCGGACTAACTTCCACTCTTCATATCCTGACCCTGTTGTCCAGAATGCAGATTGGATTTCTTTTTCCACCACCTAGTTGGTCTCTTTCATTCAGATTTATCTTTCCGATCTGGCTTATTTTTTCATATACTGCATCTTTTATATTTTTGCAAGCACGTGCAATGTGTCCTCTTTTATTACAATTCCAGCATATCCGGTCTTTGCACCATCATTCATATTCAAAATGACCAGTCTTTCCACAATGGTAGCAGACTTTGCTGCCTGTTACCTTATTCATACTCTTGGCATTTACTTTCTGCACTTTAGTTGATGCACTCAATTCCTGAGCTTCCTTTGCAGCTAATTCCTGAAAATAGGCATACAGCTTGCCTAGTGTACCTACCCGGTTAACAAAAGCTAAATAAATAAATAAATTCCATAGAAACTGCAATTTCTAAAGCCTTTTGTAGTGTAAGGCTAGCCTCTGTCAGCAAATGCTTCTGAATTGCTTCACTGCGCAACCCATACACCAGCCTATCTCAGCGTATCATTTAGCATGTTGCCAAAATCACAATGCTCAGCCAACTTGTTTAACACTGCCACAAATTGGGAGACTGTTTCTCCTTCTTCTTGATTCCATTTATGAAAGTGAAACCTCTCTGCGATCGTTAATGGCTTTGGGAAGAAGTGTGCTTGTAATAATTGCACTATCTCTGCATAAGATTTCATGCCAGGTTTATCAGGCTGCACCAGACTGCTTAATAAATTGAAGGTTTTTCCACCCATCACACTCAGAAAAGTAGCTACCTTTTTATACTCTGTAATATCATTTGCAGTCACAAAATATTCAAACTGCTCTGTATAAGAGTTCCACTGCTCTACAGTTTCATCAAAAGGTCCGATAGGTCCTGTTATCATAGCCATTTTTCACTTTAAATTCGATTACTCAGTATTTCCACTGATAACTTGGTCTTTTCTAGAAGTTTGACTGGCACACAGAGTTACTAAGCGCTCCCCCTTCCGAATTTGCACACACACAAACCTAGGCCTACCAGGCAGCTTGTGTTCATAGAAACATAGGAACATTGAATTTGACAGCAGATAAGGACCACTTGGCCCACCTTGTCTGCCCATTTCCCTACCTAATGCATAGGCTGCAGATCCTAGTTAACCAACAACCTACTTCCTCCTACCCCCACTACAATTGCCTTATGTCTGTCCCATGCATTCTTGAACTCCTCCACTGTTTTTCAGTCCACTACCTCCTCAGGAAGGTTGTTCCATGTATCTACAACCCTCTCAGTGAAAAAAAATACTTCCTCACATTACCTTTGAGACGTCCCCCCTCTATCTTCAAATTGGGCCCCCTTGTTCTTGCACATCTCTTTTTCTGAAAGATGCTACCATCTTGGACTCTGTTGATTCCCTTGATGTACTTGAAAGTTTTTATCATGTCCCCCCTCTCCCTCCTCTCCTCGAGTGTATACATATTAAGCTTCTCTAATCTCTCTTCGTATGCCTTCTGGTGCAGACCCTGAGCCATTTTAGTTGCCCTCCTCTGGACAGCTTCCATCCTGTCTATGTTTTTGTGGAGATGGGGTCTCCAGAACTGGATGCAGAACTCCAGATGGGGTCTCACCAACTGTCTGTACAAAGGGATAACAACTTCCTGTTTTCTACTGCTGATGCCTCTCCCTATGCATCCCAGTATCCCACCAGCTCTTCTTACTGCCTTCTCACATTGCTTGCCCACCTTAAGGTCATCTGATATGACTACCCCAGGTCCCTTTCCATTTCTGTAGTTGTTATTATCTCACCCCCCTTTCTGTACTCTTGCCCTGGATTTTTGTTTCCCAGGTACATTACTTTTCACTTCTTTGCATTGAATCTAAGCTGCCATACATTTGACCATTCCTCCAACTTTGCCAAGTCCTTTGCATCCTCCACCCCACCTTCTGTATCAACCCTGTTGCAGATCTTTGTGTCATCTGCAAAAGACATACTTTTCCTCAGTCCTCTGCAATGTCACTTGTAAAGACATTAAAGGACCGGTCCCAATACTGGAACCCTGTGGTACCCCACTAGTAACCTTCTTCAGAGTAAACTCCATTTACTATTACCCTCTGTATCCTGTTGTCCAGCCGCTTTTTTTAACCCAGGCTACCACCTTGGGACCCACTCCAAGGCTGGCTAACTTGTATATTAATCTTTTGTGTGGGACTGTGTCAAATGCCTTGCTAAAGTCTAGGTAGGCCATATCCACTGCCCCTCCCTGGTCCACCACACTGTTCACCCAGTCAAAGAAATCTATTAGATTCATCTGACATGACCTTCCCATTGTGAATCCATGCTGCCTTGGGTCCTGTGCCCCACTGGCCTCTAGGAACTCAACAATTATTTCCTTTAGAAGTGATTCCATCATTTTCCCTACCACTGAGGTCAAACTAACAGGTCTGTAGTTTCCTGCCTCTGTCTTGCTCCCACTTTTGTGAAGGGGAATCATGTCTGCCCTCCTCCAGTCCTCCGGTACTACACCATCCTCCCATGATTTGTTAAAAAGGGAGGTCAGTGGTGTCACTAATTCTACCCTTAGTTCTTTTAGAATTCTTGGGTGAAACCCATCAGGCCCCATTACTTTGTCCATCTTCAGTTTTAAGAGTTCTTTCAGGACCCTTTCTTCTGTGAATGGACTGGTATTGACCTCCCTATCCACAGTGCTTCTATTCTTTGATTTAGGTACCTCCCCCTCCTCTTCTTTTGTGAATACTGAGCAGAAGTATTCATTCAGTATCCCTGCTTTTTCAGTATCATCCTCTGCCCACCCACTTTCTCTTTTGCATGAAACAGTCTCAAACAAATATTAAAGATAGCTTTTACTTTGATATCTTTGAAGCAGTGAGTGCAGCAGAGATTTGCCATCCACGTTGCCAGTTTTGTTGTGTATGCAGCTGCGGGAAGCACCTTTTACTCAGTTCTCACAAAGGAGATCAGACAAGCAGCTTGCAATCCAGAGACCATCTTTACTTCAACTCTTTCTAGAACATATCACATGATACAGTATCACATGGCACACTAATACAATGACACACTGAGCCACTAGAGGGCACCCCAACACCATACATAACACTTCCCTTATGAATACAGAGGAGAAGTAGTTGTTAAGAACAGCTGCTTTCTGCCTGCTCTCCTCAATTACCCTACCTCCTTCTATTGGCCTGATAATTCCTCCTCCTTCCTGTTTTTTTCCCTAATATATCTAAAGAACTGTTTTCCCCTCCATTGACCTCCTGTGCAATACACAGCTCTGTGTCTGCCTTTGCTTCTCTGACCACCCTCTTGGTTTCCTTTGTTCTTATTTAGTACTGTCCCCATTCCTGCTTCCTTTTCTTTTCCTTTTACCTGGTGAATGGCTTCTTTTTGGCTCTCACTGCCTCCCTGACCTATCCAGAGAACCACACATTGGTCTCTTGTACCTGTTTCTTTTGATTACCCTCTCATGCAAGGCTTTGTTGCCTTGAGAATGCCCCCCTTGATTGCCCCCATCTTTCCTCCACATCACTGATGCTGTCCATTCTGGATAACTTGTCCTGAACCATCTCACTCATGCGGTTGAAGTCTGCCCTTCTGAAATCTGGGACGTCAGCCTTTGATGAGGCTTTTTTGTCCCAAGGGCTAGGTTGAAATATAAAGAGTTATGGTTGCTGAACCCCAGGTGCTCATGTACCCTCACTTCTGAGTTGGTGAGCACCACATCAAGAATGGCAGCTTGTCTAGTGGGTTCCTTAGTCAGATGCACTTGCAGGCTGACCTGCAGTCTATCCAATGGGGACTGACTTCAGGAGCTGACCTAATCAATATCTGGCAGGTTTAGACCTCCCACCACCACCTCCTCCTCCTCCCCCCTTTGGCACCCCTCTTTCTAAGTTCTGCCCCTAGCTCCTTAGCTCTCTCATACTCTTGTCCTTGACTATAGCTGAGTTACCTTTACAGGATCACAGTTTGAAAAAATCCAGGAGTGTTCTTGGGTTGATCTTTAGATTTCAAAGTGACAGAAAGAAAAAAGCTGACACAGAAACTCTGGTAAGCCAAAAACAAAACAGACTTCAGTGGAAGAGCAGTAATTATCAGTTTATTTTCCAGATAAGGGATGTTGTAGTTTTGCAGCACTATGACACCCCAGTCAAAAGAAACTGTGAAAGAATACACTATACCTCCGCAGGTGGCCAGGGTTACTCTGTGGACACCCCTCTACCCACTCCAGACATTTCCTGCCTTCCACCTCTCACTACAACATCTTGATGGTTAAGGGGTTACATTCAGTTCAGGGGATTGCAGGTTCACATCTCAGACATCTGATCCTAGCCAGCTGCGGTGGGGTTGTACAGGCAGTCTGAATGACATGTTCTGTGCTCCAAGAGGCTCTCTTGCCTCTCCTTGCAAAATGGATTCCCCCCATAACAGTCTGGGAAAAGGATAGCCATTCCAAGATGAATCTGCTTTGTTCTTAAATCAAGGTGCTCCACTAATTTGGGACATGTGGCATTCAGTGTCTCTACCGTAGGTTAGAAACATAGTCAGTGACAGCAGAAACCATTGGTCCATTCAGTCTGCCCATAACACCCTATCCTACATTGAGACCTGTTGTCTATATGGATTTTTTGTCTGCACTGTCTGCCCCAATTTCCCCTGACTTGTTGCTACCACCATAAGTAAATCCAGTCAGAGTTAAGTCAGGGCAGGGGTGCAGGATCGGGAGACAGCATGCCCCTGTCTTGGGCACACCAACACAGCGACCTGTCAGCAAAGTGTCGATTTTGCCAACAGGAGTGTAGTTCACTGTGTTGGTGTCACTGTAAGGGGGGCATACCGCCATGCCCAACCCCCAGCCACCCACCTGTGCAGCAGCAGGACAGGAGTGTGGGTGCAGTATAGTTGTGGGTCAATCTCACAAAAGCAGCACATTTAAAGTTATATAAAAACAGGGGGGCATTTTCTCCCAAAGGGAACCCTAGCTATAATTCACCTGCTGGGGTTTCTTTGCTCTGCGCATGCGCTGCCCTTCACTGTCCCCTCACATAGTACTACCACCATCAATCAGAATCAGTGCTAAGTGCATTAAAAATAAAACCTTTCTTCACAGCAGTTTCCTTTCTTCCTCCTCAGTAAACAGGTAATCCTCCTCGATTTAAATGGGTGGGTGGGGAGGGAGAAATATCGAAATACAAAAGCTTTGCAACTGCTTTGCTGCCAACCGCAAACAGGAATCATCCCGACTGGAACACTGGCTGTTTTATTTTGTATAATTGCTGCGGTGAGAAAATGCTCCCCAGCAATTATATAAAATAAAACTTGCGGTGGTTTTTAACTCCAGATTTTACACATACCCCTCGGTGTTGGATGCTTAAATAAACCCCCTCGAGCTTCACTTTCGGAGTTTATGTAGCATCCAACACCTCGGGGTGTGTGTAAAATCTCATTAAACACACCACCCCATGCTTTATTCTATATATAAGTGCACAACATGCATTGTGAAACTAGTTAACAACTACATAATAGTGTAGTGACAGTGCAGTTATACAGTAGTTACAGTGTAGTTAGTGACACTTAAAATTATCCTTCAGAAATCTTTCTCTCATGTATGTACTGTAGTATAGTGCAGTGGTTAAAAGCACTGACCTGCAAACCTGGAAAACTAGATTGGAATTCCAGAGCCACCACTTGTATGCTGTGCAACCAAAAAAAAAAAAGAACTTAAAATAAACATGCACTCTAATAGTGTAAATTTATATACAATAAAAAGTCATAATTTACATAATTACTTATTGGCTTTTAACAGTGCTGTAGTTACTAAGGAGTGTGCTTTTTCTGTGGCATTGTTTCCACAGTTAATGCCTAACTAACAAGTACTTACAAAGTACACAGAAACTGACACTAAAAGTGTAAGAAGGGTGTAACAGTGCTGTAGTTACTAAGGAATGTGCTACTTCTGTGGCATTGTTTCCATAGTTAATTCCTAACTAACATGTATTTGCAAAGTACGTAGAAACTGACACTTAAAGCATAAGAAGAAGGATATAACGACTATACACTTACACAGAATGTCAATGCTGTAGTTTTGATGTATATTTTCCTTCAGCAATCATTCCCTCATGCACTTACTGCTTAATAAACACGGCATCTAATATTGTTAAATGCTATTCAACTACACTGTTAACTTATACAATACAAATCATTTACATAATTACTTATAGGCTTGTAACAGTGCTGTAGTTACTAAGAAATGTGCTGCTTCTGTGGCACTGATCCACACCTCTTCTACACCCACACTCCTGGCCTGCTACTGCCCAGGTGGGTGACTGGAGGTGGGGCATGACTACATATCATGCTTTAACACCGATCTGCTGTGTGGAATGGTCATGGGTGGTACTGGATACACAGTTAGGGAATCTTCCTTAGCCATTACATGCCCTTCCCACTAGCTGAGCAGTGTGGCTGCCATAGCATCATCCTTCACATCAAGCTATACTAGCCTTCTGATTATACCATGGGGGCTAGGGGCAAGGTGGTAAACATAGGCAGACCAGTAGGTCCCCTTACTGGGAAACAGCAGTAATGGGAAGACCATCCATAACCCACAATTACCCTATCCACTCAGGGTGCAGGACCCAGTTTGCTCCTGGTCAGTCCATCTGATTAAATGGCTGCTATTGATCACCAGGCCTGGGAATGCACATTTGGCACATTCCCTGTCACCCATGTGAATTGGGTCTAATATTAGATTGCATGTTTAGTAAGCAGTAAGTTCATGAGGGGCTGATTTATGAATGAGAACTTACATCTCAGCTACAGTACTGACATATGGTAAATGTAAGTGTGTTCAACTGAAAATACATGTTACCTAGGCATTAACTGAAAACAGTACCATTATTTCTTAGCCACAATATTGTTATAGTGCCAGTTAGTAATTATGCAAATTAAATATTTTTGTGTACAGTTACATATCAATTCACAATATTAGACTATATGTTTACCCGTCTGTAAATTCATGAAAAACTGGAATACTGACATGGAACATTATGAAGGGTTGACAGTCAGTGCATATAACTGTGACAGACTGAAGTGCATGTATTCATATTTTAGTTACCATTCTGATTACACTTTAACATTTGTCTGTGTGATTACCTTTTAAATAAATGCCAGATAGATATGGACAGTTGAAACAGTGCACACAACCTGCATTTATATGTAGTTACACTTGTAAGAACGGGTTTAATAATGCCAAAAGTAGTAACCTAGTAGTTACACAACAAATTTGCTGTTATAATTTGCAATAGCTATTACATGCATAGTTGCCCTTATATGAACAAATAACACAATACCAGAAGAGATAGAGTGGTAGTTGCACAATAGATTTTCTGTTACACTTTGCAACAGCTGTTACATGTGTAGTTATACTTGTCAGAATGAAAAGATTTGTGCTGAAAGGGAGACTGTAGTAGTTGCACATGTATGCAAGTTACGTAACTACACCATAACCACATGTGAAACTAGTTAACAACTACATCTTAGTTACATGGAACTACACAGTAGTTACAGTGTAGTTACTTCATGCAAAGTGTGAGTAACCTTTTAACACGCAACTGTGAAACTAGTTAACAACTACACCGTAATTACATATAACTACACAATAGTTACAGTGAAGTTACAGCATAGTTATACAGTAATTACATATAGGATAAAGTATGGGTCTCGGTGTGTAACGAGAATTTACACACACCAGAGGGGTTTATGCATAGCATCAAACCCAGAGGGTGTGTGTAATTTCGAGTTTACACACCGAGACCCATATTTTATTTTATATAATTGTTAGGCTTCTCTTTTTCACCTCAGCAATTATGTAAAATAAAAAAAGACTGCTGTGCCAGTGCAGTTAGATTACCTCAGCGCGTGAGGTCCACTTTCACTTTATTAAAAATATTGTCAGGGTGTTTCATCCGGTAGCTGTGTGGAACATTTCAACTAATTGTAAACATTACTTACTGCTGAGTGTCCACGGTAGTTTCTCTCTACTGTGGGTTTGCTGTTTCCTGTTTGGGAAGGACACAGCAAGCTAGGAGTTTGAGCATGTGCAGTGTGGGGAAAACTGTGCGTGTGTTTGCCATTATAAATGCTCCTTTATAACGGCAAATTACGCCACGGTTTCCCTATGGGAAAAAGGGAAGACCATTAATTATAGTGTAGTTAAGGACACTTAAAATAAAGTGTTAGCATTATTTTTTATTTCTGTTTTAATGGTATAATTAATGTTATCATTTTTGTAGAATTATTTAAATCATGGCCCAGATATTCGAACTGCGCCAGGCTGTGGCGCAAGCTTGGGCGCAGCTCAACTTGGCTGTGCAGGGGTGTGGACGGGGCTATATTCAACGGAACTGCACCATGGCTCAGCAGCATTGAATATCACACCCTGGCCACCCTCAGTGTGCATGGCACAGTGGCACTGCACCAGTGCAAGTGGCCAGAATGGAGCATGGGGATGCGCTAGCGCAGGTTCCATTGTGCTATGCGCAGCAACCGCGATATTCAAAACTTGACATGAAAATGGGGCCATAATGTTTGCAAGGTGCAGATGGGGCCATTTGTATGTCATTATGGCCCCATTTGCATGCAGGTGCGCCGATCCCTGACGACTTACACCTGGCACCCTGCCAGGCAGCAGCAATCAGGGACTGATGCCCCCTGCAGCCGGCAATGTGCTCCACAGCCTGATCATGGGCATTTGTATAAATAAAGAAATAAATGTCCAATATCCCTGGTGGTCCAGTGGACCGCTATCTGCCCGATCGCAGGCATCTGTATAAATCAAGAAATAAATGTCCAATATCCCTGGTGGTCCAGTGGACCACTATCTGCCCGATTATGGGAATCTGTATAAATAAAGAAATAAATGTCCAATATCCCTGGTGATCCAGTGGACTGCTATCTGCCCGATCATAGGCATCTGTATAAATAAAGAAATAATTGTTCAATATCCCTGGTGGTCCAGTGGACCGCTATCTGCCCGATCACGGGCATCTGTATAAATAAAGAAATAAATGTCAATATCCTGGTGGTCAGTGGACGCTATCTGCCTGATCGTGGGCATTTGTAAAAAAAAAATATGTCCAATGTCCCGGTGGTCTAAGGGTACCCCCTCACCCGCCCACTGAGCCCCACCGCCCGCTCCCCCGGTCAGCGGTGGGTGGCAGCACCACCCACCTGCAGCCGCGGCACCAACTGACAGTGTCGGTGGGGCTGTATGCCCATTGGTTTGCAGCGTGAGCCAATGGGCGGCACGTCCATGCCGTACTACACATTCAGATATGTGGTGGTTCATTCACATATCTGAAATGTAGTACTGGTATGGACTGCCGCCATTGGCTCATGCTGTGAACCAATTGGTGTACAGTCCACCAGCGATGTCGGTCGGTGAAGTGGCCCGAAGTGAAGCAGGTGAAGTGCTGCCGCTCCCTTGACGTCTGAAGGCCGTGCCGATGAGGGCTCAGTGGAAGTGAGCTACCCTAGACCACCAGAGATATAGGACATTTTTGCAAATACCCGCGATGAGCGAATAGTGGTCCACTGGACCGAAGAGGGATATTGGACATTTATTTAATATTTATACAGATGCCAGCGAAACAGGCAGATAGCGTCCACTGACCACCAGAGATATTGGAAGCTACTTTTGTTTTTATAAATGCCCGTGATCGGGCGTATGGGGGGCACCGCCAGGTGCAGCCGGAGCTTGGGTGGCCACCCACAGGTGGCAGCTGCCGTGTTGCACCCTGCAATGTGTCATCTCACCTGTGGGTGGCCATCCGTTGTTCCTTTTTTTTTGGATCAACTTTGTGCTGGCGCAGGCAGGGGTTGCGAATGCATGGCTCTGCACATCCGGGTTGAATATTGGGCTGTGCAGAGTGGCAAGCGGACCCTACCTGCGCCTGCATCTGTTACTAGATGCGCTCCAGTGCATCGGGATTTGCGCTGCGCACTTTTCCCATTTGAGTATCGTGCCAGGGCACATCAGTGGGTTGCGCATGGCGCAACACTGTTGCGCCATATGCAACCCTTTTGAATATCTGGGCCCATGTGTTTTTGTGTTTTTGTAATATTAAATGGTATGTTGTTAACTGCCTTGAGCACTGGAAAGGTGCATGAGAAATAAATTATCTACAGCATATATTTAAATATAAAATAAATAGATGATGTTTTCCATTAGCCTTTCTAAAAATGATGTTTTACTTATTGACTGATAGTTGCCAGGTTTATCCTTGTCTCAGTTATTCTGTAGGGGGACAACATTTGTAGCCCTAGATCCTTTCCCTTTAAGAGCTGGTGGGAAGATCTTCAAGCTAGCTCCTTCCACCCACACACATGGTATTCTCCTTGGCTCTGCCCTGTGACGTCAGATTTTCTTTTCTGCTGGAAGCTTCAGGTTCAGTCCATCTCGGCTCCATGCTAGGTGTAGGCCCTAACTTTCTAATACTACATTTTTTGGCCTTTGAGACTTTGTTTAACAAATTTCAGCGTTCTTCGCTACTGACATAAAACACGAGGAAGCCAAAGTCGGTCCCAATTTCAAGAGGTTTTCAGTCTGCAATCAGAAGATGTCACACACCGACCTGCACGCCATGTGCATTTTACTGAGTAGGGCTTGAGCACCACCCACAGGCTTGCAGTCTATGCCAAACCTTCAGCCCTCCACTTTGGAGGATTATTACGCCCACCTTGTATTAGGCTGCCCAGATGAACACAACCCCCCAGTTAAGTCCAAAGATGCTTGTAGGGTGGTCTGGTGGCCGCCAATTTCTGCCACACAACTTGCTGCTTTTAAAGAGGTGGCAGCCCACACTGCTTAGGCTTCGTCGTCCTCCTAGGGTTTGGTGGGGTTGGACGCATCCTTTATGGCGGCATTCCTGGGACTTGTGTCAGTCCCTTCCCACTCTCAGAGAGGGCCCTCCCTGAGAGTCTAAGCAGGAAAAATCTAAGAAATCCCACTGCAGGTCATGGGAATGAGAGCGGTCCCCTTTCTCACATTCATTGTGAAGTTCAGTGCCACTTTGGACTCCATTGTGTCCTCCGAGAAGAGTGTTAAGGGGCAGAAACAGTGAAAGAAGCCCTGTCAAATTCAGTCCCACTCCACACTTCTCCTCACCCACTACAGCCTCAGCCAGGTCATCATCAGGCCTAGCAGTCCAAGCCAAGCCAGCCCCTGCTGGTGCTAGAAGGCCTGGAGGCCAGGGTTAGAGGCCTTCCCCAGCCCTGAGCTACCAGCTCTGGAGCCATTTCTAAGACTGCCCAGTGATGGGTCGGGGTGTCCCCCTCCCACCCATCCAGCCTTGCCTGAGGCATCTCGTGGGGCACCAGCTCTGCCATTTCACTTCCGCTTGGTCCCTTATCACCTCAAACCAATGGATGCTCAAAATGATAGGTTGGGAGTTTTCTCTAGAATTTGAGGATCCCCCCCCAGCTGAGCCCACATTCCACTAGGGAACATGGTGCCTGTGGATATGCTATCTGCCCTTCAGGAGGACATCACCCAGCTCCTGCAACAGGACACGGCGTCCCATGTCCTGGCCTCCATGACCAGTCTCGGGTTTGTCTCCAGATATTTTCTGGTTCCAAAAAAGGACTTGGGGTTGGCGCCCCATACTGGATCTGCACAACCTCAACAAGTATGAGAGGCCATGGAAATTTTGAGTAGTCACTGTGATTCATATCATTCTGTCCCAAGAGCAGGGTGCATGGTTCTGTTCCCTGGACCTTCAGAATGATTTCTTTCACATTCCCATCCATCCATCACACTGGTAGTTCCTGCGGTTCCACTAGGAGGGGTCTCTCTTTGAGTTCCATGCCATGCCATTTGGTCTCTCCTCAGCCCCCCAGGGTCTTCATCAAATGCATCACAGTGGTGGCAGCCTTTCTGTGGTGCCAAGGCATCCAGATTTACCCTTATCTGGATGACTAGCTGATTACGGGTTCCTCCAAGGTGGAGGTGGAACAGTCCAGGGGCCTGGACCTCCAGACCTGCTCAGTCTTAGGACTCTTGATCAGCACAGCCAAATTGGAACACAACTCCTCCCAGGTGACCCACTTCGTTGGGGCAGAGCTCGTCTCCATTCAGGCCAGGGACCGCCTCCTGGCAGACAGGTGGCGGGCCTTACCTCCTTTGCCTGCTCATTTCGGGTTGGGCACTTGCACTCTACCTGGGACTTCCTGTGCCTCTTGGCTTACATTGCAGCATGGACAAGCATGGTCCCGTGGGCCCACTGGCAAATGCACCCCCCTGCAATGGGAACTGTTCCTCTAGTGGTCTCAATGCCTTGGACACCTTGACAGTCTGGTCAGTGTGACTCAGCTGATGTGGGATGTCATCCAGTGGTGACTTGTCCTGGCCCACCAGCAGAAAGAGTCCAGTTTGTATACCTGGAGCCAACTATCACTCTCATGACTGACACCTTTCTGTCAGGATGGAGAATACACCTTGGGATACACAGAGCCCACAAGATCTGGACCTCTGAAGAGTCTCGATGTCACATCAACCTGCTGGAACTCCATGCAGTGCACCTTGCTCTGATGACCTTTGCTCCTGTAGTGTGAGATCAGGTGGTCCCGGTCCAGACAGACAACATGAAAACCATGCACTACCTCAACAATCAGGGTAGGATGCATTCCCTTCCATTGTGCCAGAAAGCACTCTGCACCTGGACCTCATTTGCAGCCTGGATGCTGACCTTCTGGTGATTCATGTGGCCTGCTTGTCCAGCTAGCTGGCAGATGCCCTCAGCCAAGTGGGTGAGGTGTCCCATGAGTGATCACTTCACCAGGAGGTGGTGGATCATCTGTGCTCCCTCTGGGGCTCTCCTCTGATTGACTTATTTGCTTCCAGAAGAGTGCAAAACTGATGCTGTTTTACGTCTGCCCCCCCCCAGTGCAGGACAGTGATGAAGGATGCCTTCATGAAACCCTAGACTCAAAGTCTCCTGTATGCCTTCCTCTCTTCCCCCTGATCCACAAGGTGTTGCTCAAGGCATGGAGGGTCCAGGCCCTGATGATTCTGGTGGCCCCAGCCTGGCCTTGCCAGTTCTGGTACCCCAGTCTCCTTAGACTCAGCAGCAGGTCCAGTGGAGGTTGCCTCTCTGCCTGGACCTGCTCCCTTGCTCTCAGGGGAAGGTGATCCCCCTAACCTGGTTCCTGAGCAGCTACAGTTTCAAGCTTTGACTCTGTCTGACGAGGTCCTGCATGTTGTGGAGGCCTCATGGAAGCAGTTGACTTGCCAGTGCTATGCCTTCAAATGGAAGAGATTTTCCATATGGTGTCGAGGCAAGGAGCTAGACCCCTTGCTTTGCCCATTGGCGAGCATCTTTAAAAATACCTGTGGTCCCTCTCCCAGTTGGGCCTCCAGTCGATGACCCTTAGGGTGCTTCTAGTCACCATCTTGGTGTACTGGGCGTGGGTGGGTATGGCAACAGTGGTGCAGGATAAGGTTATCGGGAGCTTTTTCAAAGGCCCTGACCACTTGTCCTTGCCAGTGCATGAACCACTGCCACCTTGGGGTCTGTTGCTGGTTTTGGCTATGCTCATGGGCAAGCCATTCGATCCCTTGCACAGGTGTCACATCTCCCACCTGTCCTGGAAGACTGCCTTCTTGGTGGCTATCACCTCAGCTAGAAGGATCAGTGAGCTCCAGACACTCTCGAGGGAGTCTCCCTATCTGGTCTTCCACAAGGACAAAGTTGCCCTCCTCCACAACTTGAAGTTCTTCCCGAAGGTTGTTTCAGATTTTCACCTGAATCAAGTGATGTATCTCCCAATGTATTTCACCACTCCAACATCAGAGGCTGAGCACAGACTCCGTACATTGGACTGTAGGTGAACATTTGCTTATTATAAGGAGAGTACAGCGGGAGTTCAGGGTGAGGTTCACCAGCTCTTTTTAACGTACACTGATGCCGCACCTGGCAGACTGGCTACTAAGCAAATGAATGGCAAGTGGATTGACTCCTGCATCAACCTCTGCTATAGGTTGGCTGGTAGGGAGCCTTTCATTGGGCTTATGGCTCATTCCACCAGATATATTGCTGCCTCAGTGTTTGCTTCTGGGGACAGCCCTATCCAGGAAATTTGCAAGGCAGCTACCTGGAAGTCAACACACACCTTCATCTCCCACCACATCAACCCTCAGTCATGCCAGGATGCTGGTTTTGGGGCATCAGTTCTTCAATCCCTGTTCCCTAAGTGGGGGGAGGGTGCCTATCACCCTCCTCCTGGAGAACTGCTAGGAGTCTATCAGAGATTGCACCTGTAAAAAGGCTTCAGCTTTGCGTGTCTCACCTGGTTAAACAATTGGGGAAAAAAAAAGAAGTTTGGATAGTAGTTCCTGTTGTGAACCTGCTACTATTATCCTTATCTGTATCTCCCACTCTGTTTTGTCACTACATTCTTTCTTTGCTCTTCTTACTCCCTTCTTTGCACTGGGTTGCGCAACTGTAAATAATCCTACTGCTACTGTATACAAAATGCTTGCAGTGATGTACATTTTTTCACTACCCTTCAATTACTGCTATTTGTTTATATTCATCCTTTATTATTTATTCTGTTGTGTATTTGCACAGCACTGCTTTTTGCACTGTTCTCAGTATGCTGTTAATACTGTTTTGACCCTTATCCCCGGGTCATACCTGGAAATGAGCCTCATCTCAGTGTGCTTTTTCTGGATACCAACTTTCAAATAAATAAATAAAATATCCTCGTCCCCAGAAAGATAGGTTACTCACCTGTAATTGCAGTTCTAGGAGTGGTGTATGGTGTACAATGACACGACCTACCCAACCTACCCTGGCAAGTGGCACACCTTCTTGTTTCCAACATGCACGATCTGACATCATAGGATGGTGCCAAGGAGGATACCACCCAGGTGGGTGGAAGAAGCCAACATGAAGACCTTCTGGCCAGCTGTTAAAGGGAAGGGATCCTGCTAGAAGTGTGGATGTACACGATACACCACTTCTAGAACTATGGTTACAGGTGAGTAACCTATTTTTTCTCTTATGTATCTTAAGGAAGTCTTTTCATTACCTTGAACTCCCTCTGCTGTCCTCCATTCTGTGTCTGCTTTATTTCTTGTTAAAGCAGCAGTACTAGTTAATAAAAATGTTCTTTTTACAACAGTTATGTCAAACAAGCCACACAACTCACAAAACTTGAATTCGTTGTCTTTAATTTTTGTTTGTTTTCTTCATATTTTTTTATTTTTTCTGGCAATTTAGCATAGACTGTTGCCAGGAGTGCCATATTGAATTCAAAGGGAAATATGGTGCTGCTTTTCTTTCATTGGTTATTTTGTCTGATGTAACTGGGACGCACCACCTCTTCCTTTGCCTGCTGAGTGTTCATAGGACAAGCAAAGTAAATAAAGGGTGAAAAACAGGAAATGATATGGGGCTGCTATATTTCATGTGGATCCACACAACATTAAAAATGTGTTAAAACTGAAATTAACCAATTATCAGAAAAAAGTAGTAAACAGCAAATGTTAAATCTGAAGTGCAAAAATCTGGGAACTGATGAACACTTTCCGGTTATCTAGTACTGCTGCTTTAAGGTGTCCTACTTAATGGCTACATTCTTTTTTTATATGTGGCCCTGTTTTTATCATATTTCTCCTTCTACATGGCTTCAAGAAAAACTTAACCACTACACTCAAGTAGAGTCTATTACTAAAATAACTAAATTAAAAAAGAAATTGAGATGTTTTACTAAGAGGGCAATTTATCCAAATGAAACAGATGGAAGGTGGTACTCATGTAACCCCCCACTGACCCCCCCTTGTTTAACTAGCAGGGCTGCTCCTCTCATCACATAGCATCTAGGGGCAAAAGAGAGGAATGGTGGTTTACATAACAAGTACACACACATTTCTTTTCTAAGCCTGCTATACAGACAGGCAACCAAGGGTGACAACTACCTGGCACACACCTGGTGGGACCATTTACCATGGCCAGCAACCCAGGTCCCTGGGAGAAAACATTTGCTCATAATTGTGCTAGGTTTGCACTTCTGGTCAGAGGCACCCAAGTAAATCCAGACACAATGGAAGCAGTAACAATACTGTCAAAACCAGGTTGGGATTCTAGAGTGTGACTTTTATTCACATAACAGAGTAGGAATAATCACAAAGCGAAGATGGACCCCCACAGGGCTACACATACTGGTATTGTAGATTCTCCAGAGTACAGAAATTCCTGACATTCCCATTTAGCATAGGGTAAAAACACAAAACAGTGAACACTCTGGTTCTGAAAATGGAGATTGGCACACACGACCAGTTACTGGTACATTTCCCATATTTCATGAGGAATGAAGGTGGTACAGGCAACCACAAAGAGCACATCCAGGCTCAAAATCTTCCAGCACCCACTATACTGAGGTGAACTAAAAACAGAGAATCCAAAACCCTTGTCTGGGTAACTACTTCCATTAGGCACTGGCCAAATGCACTGACTGAAAATTGTACTGGTGCCCAAACTGCACCTGGAGAGGTAAACTGGTTACTCCCAAGTTTATACTCAGCCATTCATCAGGTTAGTAACACCCTCACAGAAACTTGTAGATGCTATCTTGAAATGATTTTCACACTTAACATACTACATGACACACCTCTAAGGTGTCGGAAAGTTAAAAGTTCTGTACTTGGACAGTCTCTCACTAGACTCCAAATGTAGGCAGGCACTTTTAAAACAGAAACAGTCTAGGTGACAGGGTCCCTTTGTCAGAGAAATTCACCATAGGTATTGCAGGTGCCCCTCCTGGGCTTACACAAAAGTAGTACTCACAGTTCTGAAGTTGTACAAAGGCAGCTTCACCAGACAGACTGGATTGAGGGGATTGCCCCTGAACCCTGAAGATTGCCCCATCCCTCCTGGGATGGAGCAAAGGAGACCCCACTTGGCAAGATCTCCACCACTTCAGTCACTGTCTTCTATGTTCTTCTTCTAGGGTGAGAACAAATTACCCAAAACAAAGAGGTAGCTCTCTGTCAGAGCTGGGTGAGGAGCTGCACAGCAAGCTGAATCCTCCTCTTGGAACTCCTACTCAGGACTGACTTTACTCTAACTCAACATTCTAAAGCTATCTCCCTAGAGCTGGCAAAGAAGTGTAGCTTATGCTGCTGTGAGAGTCCTAAGATTACATCATCCACCAGCTCAGATGAGACTGAAACCAGAGCATGACAGTGTGAAACCCATTTAACTGGCATTTCACTAGCTGCCTTTCCCTGCCTGTCACTTGTTCTAACTGTGATTCTAGTAACTCCCAGGAGCAAGGGGGTTACACCCACCCTCAGCCAGGAAAATGATTGTCCCCAGTCATTACCTACCTGACACCAGACCCTCCTACCCTATGTGTTACCTATGGAGAGGGGTGATCAGGCCCTCTCCTACCATGACCCAGGCACAAGCAGGCAACATTAAGGGCCCAGAGGCCATTGACTGATGCATCAGCCCCTACACTACAATCTTACTATGGATAACCAGTGGCCCTGGAAGAACTGTCCAGAGCATAGCCCTAATAGACCAGCACTGTGGACCCTCCGGCTGGTCAGGTCCACAGCCTGTCTATCCACCTAGCCCTCTAGGGAAAACCTATCTAACCAAAAACTTACCCAAGGGAGGACCTCCACCAAGCCCAGGACACCTGCAAAGCAAAAACACAGAGCTAACACTATACATAAGCATTACACTCGCCCATAAATACATCTGTGGAAGGAAAAGGTTAACACTTGTTAACAACTACTATACTTTAAAAACACTTCAAAGCACAAAGGAACTCTGATGAGTCCCTCCGATCCTCTTCTTGTCTTCTCTTCTCTTCTTTCTTCACCAGGATCTACCTGAAAGAGAAAAGACAAAACACACCCGAATCTGCAAAACACACAGTATAATAACAATAACCCATACCATCAAAACACTGGAAAATCCCAAAAAATATTTTTTTAGAGAAGTAGAAAACAGTAGAAAATATCAACATTATGTACAATACACCTTTTGGGGATGGAAGGCCCTAAATGTCCACACTAACGACAACAATGGTGCCCTAAGACAAAGTCTATGAAAGAGTCTCTCCTGGACCAGAGCCTGATGATGTACAGTTCCTGAAGTACTGTAATCCCAAAGGGGAGAGTCTTTGTGGACAGTTCAACAGTCTGTAGTCTGCCAGGTGTAGGATGTGTATTGCAATGTCAGTAAGGTAAGAAAATTCTGGACTTACCAGTCCCTTGAAGAATGAAAAAGTGGACAGCACCTGGTTATCCAGCCAAAGACTCTCCTTGGCAGCATTTTTCGGACACAGCTGGGCAGAAATTTTTCGGAAAACAGGATGAACGTCTGGAAACTGCTGGGCTAATGTCATCTAGGAGATGAAACCTTAGAACAGGAAAGGAACAGCTGAACTGATGTCATCAAAAATCCCAGGTGATGAATCAGGAAAACAGCTGGGATGATGTCATCTAGGCTATCTGCAAGACGAGGTGATGAAATTGGAAAGGCACACTGCAAGGCTGATGAGACTGGACACACCTTGAATCCTGGAACACCAGTCTGGTGAAACTACATGGGTACAGCAACGCTGGATGGCAGACACTTGCTACCACTGCTCTGCTTCCCTCTGGGTAGGCATGGGCATATTCATAGGACGATGGTAACATTGAGGGTAATACCACAATAGGTCAGGTGCAAGAATTATGATCCCATCTGGGTGCTCAAAATTTATGTTATGGAAAGTCTTGTTCCCTTTATCATCCACAAATCATACAGTGTCTATGAACAATGTCCTGCCCAACTTCCAAAACTTGAGTTTGTCTCTGACAGCTTTGTCTCTGACATAACAAGTGGCACCTGGATGCAGTTCTTTAGTTGCCTCTCCTACTAGCCAGGCTCTCCTGTTTTTCTCAATTTCCTCCCAGACCCTCTGAGAAAAGGTGGGAAAGGACATTCCATAGATTTTGTTTGCTGTCCTATGAACCAGTCTTTCCTCCTTACTACTCTTCATCAGTCTATGACCCTCAGCCTGGCTTGGGGGTGGCCAGTCCTGGTTCTGCCAATGTTGCATACTCAAAGCTACATATAACTTGTCTCTGACCACTATTGAGTGCAGGGTTACGGAGGCACCAACTTCTTCTTCTGGTTCCTCTGAGGCAAGAGCTTGAAGCCGCATACTGGGACCCTCAACAGAGAAATACATTTCTTCCGCCTCCTCCTCCTCTTTCTCAATTAGGATTTGGGCCCAGGAGTGAGCAGTCATCCTCACTCCCGAGACAGTCCACTCTTCACTAGGCACGGAGGTAAACACCTCCCATTCTAAAGTTTCTTGAACCTCATCCTTTCCAATGAGGCTAGGGCTAGGACCCTCTCCCCATGGATTCACTGACTCTCCCTCTGAACTGTCCATCTGTGACACAGGTGTGGAGACATCACAAGGAATCTACTCCAGCAGTAACTCTACACCCTCTTCTTTTGTGCCACACTCTGCTGGGCCTCCCCCAACAGGTTCAACCTGGTGCTGTGTGCTGCTACTTGCAAAATCTTGTAGCTTTGTTCAAGTGGGACCCAAACAAATTGTAGGCATCTTGGACAGACCCTGGTTCTCTAAACACCCTGAACAGTGAAGAATCATGAATACGTCCCTCCCAGCCGTGAGGCACATTATGCCTACTCTCACAGGGTATCCAGGAATCGCAACATGAGAAGATAAACTTTCACCATAGAAACATTGCTCAATTTCTTTAAGTTTGGTAACCTTTTCAGCTATCATAGCCCAGGCATGATCCAGGTAGCAGGATGGTCCCAAAGCCATGACTGTAAATAAGCACACAAAAGTTCACTGTTATTACCGAGTTCACTATACTTGGAACAGTCTCACAAAATGGCTCCCCTGCTGCTGTGTTTACATTACTGCCCCACCCTGTAATGGCAGCGGCAGCACTTCTGGTGCATCAACAATCTATATCTGACTCAAGCCATTGCACATCCGATTTACTGCATACTGATAAATTTTCTCAGACTGTAACGATTGCACTGCTTTTACCTTCCTCAGCACATCTATATGATTTTTGGACTTTATGATTAGCTTTCAATCAATTTTGCTGGCTTAACATCACTAAAGCCACAGTATTTCTTGAACAGGATTGCCTGTTTGTTGCAGTCTCTCGTACAACTCACAGTCTCTCAGATTGCTCAGAAAATTATACTGTTGCTGAATCCATAATACATGCTCACAGTCTATTGCTCAGAATTCTTACTGGGTTTTGGTTACTTTACAGTCCTTCTTTGCAAAACAATCACACTGTTTACACACAGATCCAGTTGGCTTTTGAAAATCACAACACAGTTTGAGCTCAGTTTTTCTGAATGGTACTCACTGAATCAGTAGCTGGCTTGCTCTGATGGAAAATCCTTGGCCTAAAGCTGATCCTGGAACACCTCTTGGTTGAAGCTGGCTGGTGATCCCACCGATTGTCACTACAAATACCACACTTTCTTCCCAGTCAGTCAGATACGGGGTTGAGCCTGATTTCACATAGAAACAGTCTTTTTTTCAGATTTTAGAACGTTAACAGTCACCGCGATGATTCTCCTGCTACCAACTCGCACACCACTCGCTTTCTTCCTCTCGAACACTAGGCAGCACTCTGAAGCTGGCTGGGGCCGGGACTGATTGCCATCTCACCAGTCACTCAACACCATGCAAATGAGCCTCTCTCTCTTCTCATTCTCTTCTCCTTCATGGTGATCATCGAGCAGGCAAAATTTAAACTGCAAAACAACTTTTTTTTCTCAACTGAACTTATCCATAGTTGGAGCACCGTTTTGAACCATTTTTCTTGGCTATTTCTTTAGCGACTGCCCCAGTTCACACAGCAAGCATTTTAAACTTTTCAGGGCACAATTTCTCTTCATTTCCAAAGTCCACAATACTTTTTTCTATCACAACTCAAAAATTAAAGTTGGTAAACATTCTAATCGATGCAGGACAAGGGGCACACACTATTTGGCTTTACAGCTTCTTGGAAAATGTTGGCACAATCACAGCAGCACTTGAACAGCAGGCACACAGCAGCACATATGGATGGCACTACTCTAGGCAAACTCCTTATGTGCAAAGCTTCCAATTTTGGACTACTAACTGCCAGACAGACAAAATGCTAGCCACAACCTGAGCAAACATCTCTTGTTTTCTCCTAAATTCAAACACATCATCAGACAAGCCCCAATTTTTGTAACCCCCCCACTGGCCCCCTTCTTTACCTAGCAGGGCTGCTCCTCTCACCACATAGCATCTAGAGGCAGAAGACAGGGTCGGGGGTTTAATAACAAGTACACACATTTCTTTTCTAAGCCTTCTATATGGACAGGCAACCAAGTGTGGCAACTACCTGGCACACACCTGGTGGGACCATTTACCATGGCCAGCAACCCAGGTCCCTGGGAGAAAACATTTGCTCATAATTGTGCTAGGTTTGCACTTCTGGTCAGAGGCACCCAAGTAAATCCAGACACAATGGAAGCAATAACAATACTGTCAAAACCAGGTTGGGATTCTAGAGCGTGGCTTTTATTCATGTAACAGAGTAGGAATAATCACAAACTGAAAATGGCCCCCCACAGGGCTACACATACTGGTATTGTAGATTCTTCAGAGTACAGAAATTCCTGACATTCCTATTTAGCATAAGGTAAAAACACGGAACAGCAAATACTCTGGTTCTGAAAATGGAGATTGGCACACACGGCCAATTACTGGTACATTTCCCATATTTCATGAGGAATGAAGGTGGTACAGATGGCCACAAAAGAGCACATCCAGGCTCAAAATCTTCCAGCACCCACTATACTGAGGTGAACTGAAAGCAAAGAATCCAAAACCCTTGTCTTGGTAACTATTTCCATCAGGCACTGGCCAAATGCACTGACTGCAAATTGTACTGGTGCCCAAACTGAACCTGGAGAGGTAAACTGGTTACTCCAGGTGGGGGTCTCCCACCTTTTACTCCCATGTTTATACTCAGCCATTCATCTGGTTAATAACACCCTCACAGAAACTTGTAGATGCTATCTTGAAATGTTTTCACACTTAACATACTACATGACACACCTCTAAGGTGTCAGAAAATTAAAAGTTCTGTACTTGGACAGTCTCTCACTAGACTCCAAATGTAGGGAGACACTTTTAAAACAGAAACAGTCTAGGTGAAAAGGTCCCTTTGTCAGAGAAATTCACCATTGGTATTGCAGGTGCCTCTCCTGGGCTTACACAAAAGTAGTACTCACAGTTCTGAAGTTGTACAAAGGCAGCTTCACCAGACAGACTGGATTGAGGGGATTGCCCCTGAACCCTGAAGATTGCCCCATCCCTCCTGGGATGGGGCAAAGGAGACCCCACTTGGCAAGATCTCCACCACTTCAGTCACTGTCTTCCATGTTCTTCTTCTAGGGTGAGAACAAACTACCCAAAACAAAGAGGTAGCTATCTGTCAGAGCTGGGTGAGGAGCTGCACTGCAAACTGCAGCCTTCTTCTGGAACTCATACTCCAGACTGACTCCACTGTAACTAAACATTCTAAAGATATCTCCCTAGAGCTGGCAAAGAAGTGTAGCTTATGCCACTGTGAGAGTTCTAAGATTACATCATTCTCCAGCTCAGCTGAGACTGAAACCAGAGCATGACAGTGTGAAACCCATTTAACTGGCATTTCACTAGCTGCCTTTCCCTACCTGTCACTGGTTCTAACTGGGATTTTAATAACCCCTGGGAACAAGGGGGTTACACTCATGTACCCTAAAGATCATCATGTGTCTGCCGTGACAAGTCTTAAACATCTGCAAGTTGTGATTTTGTGGAAGCATGTAACTTTAAAAAACTAACATGACTGATATGAAATATTAGCAAAGTCTAAATAGCCCTCACAAAGGTTAAGAAAAAAAAAATCAGAGACATGTTTTATCTCCCTGTAAGAAAATACTAATTAATATCTATTTTAGTCTGCAGGAGAGCAGAGTGCAGTGAGAATCAGAGGCAGCAATCATTGCCCAAGAAACACGAGATGTGCTACACAGCAGAGAAATCTTCCCACTGTCTTCAGTATGAAAAAAAATTCTATTTTCTAGTCTCTGAACAACAGCAGATTGACAAAAGAGAGAGGTTATATAAATGTGCTGACTGTGACAAGAATTTCACACAACAAAGTATCTTTGTAAAACATCAGCGGATTCACTCTGGTGAGAGATCACATAAGTGTGCTGAATGTAACAAGGGTTTTACAAGTCAGAGTGAACTCATACGGCATCAACAAATTCACACTGGAGAGAGGCCATATAAATGTGCTCAATGTGATAAGAGTTTTACACAGAAAAGTAATCTAAAAGTGCATCAGAAAAATCACACAGGAGAGAGACCTTATAAATGTGGCAACTGTGACAAAAGTTTTATATGTCCGAGTAGACTCATACAGCATCATCAATTTCACATTGGAGAAAGACCATATAAATGTGACGAATGCGACAAGAGTTATACAATTCAGAGTCATGTCACACAGCATGAGCGAATTCACACCGAAGAGAGAGCATATAAATGTGCAGAATGTAACAAGCGTTTTACATGTCAGAGTCATCTTCTACGGCATCAGCAAACTCACACTGGAGAGAGACCATATACATGTGCGCAATGTGATAAGAGTTTTACACGGCAAAGTAATCTAATAATACATCAGAAAACTCACACAGGAGAGAGGGGCTCGAATGGAGTGATGAAGTGAGAGTGACGAATCATTGGTGGAGCAATTTGTGACACTAGTGACAAGTCACAGTTATTTCGTGCTCAAGTCTTGGTGAGTACCTTCAAGTGGTGGGCCCTGTTTTAACAGAATCTCACCAAGGTGATACTACTGTATAGACAATATATAGTATGGAAAGAGACAAAAATGAAACTGAAAGCTGGACGCACAGATCCCAGCATAAAAAGTGCCCAACCCTAGCCTAGGCACTAGGGCAAGGGTTGGACGATGTGATAGTGCCGCATCCTCAAGTAATAGTACCATCCCTGCCACAGTGCCAGACCATGAAGTGCATTGTCCCACAGTGGCAGCAGAAGCCAGCAAGCCACAAACAGTAAAAAGACTGATAGGCCAGCCCAGAGGACTGCAAACAGTTAAGTGGACTTACTAGGACAAACTAGAAATTATGTATTGTTATTATTATGCGACTACTCTGAGTTTCCAGTAAGAGGATATACTATCAGACTTGGAACAAATTGCTGCAGCAGAAATAATTGCCACAGACAAACTGAACAGTGCATAGATGCAAACTTTAGATCCCTAATAGGACAAATAAAACAAAAAAGTACATAGATGAGATTAACTTGGGCAGACTACAAAAGGAAGCAGGTGAAGAGGTAGCAAAAGAGAAGGAAGAGGTACCAAAGGCTTTCATAGCAGGAAGAGCAGATACATGGGACACAGCAAAGAAAGGGATCTGATATGGTGTAGCATTTATGCCAAAAAGAAAGCAGCTCTTACCAGCACAGCAACAAAAATCGCAGATATATTTGAACAGGCATATAGACAGAGACACCCAGATATGGCAAACATCACAAAGAAAAGAATAACCACACAAAAGTGGAATGTAATGAAAAGTGCACAGTTTAGTGATCTAGAAAGGCAACACATCGAAATAGAAGTCCTTGAACAGTTAAAGAAAGAAGGATTTGAGGTAGAGACTCAGCCTACACCAATATCATCTGGTAAGCCGTTACAGCAGACAATTGCTCAGCCAATATTGGTACACAAAACGAAACATGACACACCTCCTAAAGACACCCAGCAAAGTGCACAGCAAGTGCCATATCCGAGCAAAACAGCTGAAGCTCTAGGTCAACCCATACAGAAAGCGGAAGAGCAGGAAATGCCAATTACCGGAACAACCCTTAACCAAGAGGAAGAAAACATGAGAGAAGACTTGCTGGACCTAATTGACATGGATAAATATATCAAAATACATCAAAGGGAAAGACTGCAAAATTACGCCTGACATACACAGTTAGGGAACAAATAAAACAGATAAACAAAGTTATTGGAACCATCCAGAGGATCCATACGATGTCACTGAAATAAACAGAATATTATTGTGCAGCGAGACTAATAACAAATAGAGCAATGCCAAAAAAGCAAGGAATGAAGAACAAAAAGAGAGGGAAATTCAGCATACCACCATGGAAAAAGCGGATAGAAGGGACAAGTATGGAATTAAGATCAGAAGTATCACTGCTGGAGGAGTTTAGAAAAGGTAATAGATCAATGAAAGTCATCAGGAAAGTGGATGAAATCAAACAAAAATGCTGTATTAAAACAGATCAGGACCTAAATTTTACTATCTCAAATAACAAGCTTAAGATTTCTGCTCAAGCCGAGAAGCTCAGGAGATACGTAAAGGAATAATGAAAAATGCAAAATAGATGGTTTAGAGAAGACCAAGAAATTCTATAGGAGCTGGGAAAGAAAACAGCCATTATAAAAACTCCACCAGTAAGAAAGAAATTGAGGAATTCTGAGAAGTATTTATGAAGATCCAGTTGAACATAATAGGGATGCAAAGTGGATACAGGAAATAAAAGACAGCATTAGAAATGGTACTACTAGAGATATGAAGTGGCCTGACGTAACAGCTAAGGAGATAGAAATGAAGATAAGGAAGGCCTCCAACTGGAAAACCCCAGGTCCAGATGCAGTACCCAACTTCTGGTTGAAAGTATTAACATCTTTGCACCAAGATTTAGCTACCTCAAAAAACTATTTATACGCACACCTGACTTAACACCTAGATGGTTAACGACAGGAATACCACACTTCTTATTAAATCTGAACTTGCCAGTCTCCCAAGAACTATCGCCTAACAACCTGTTTACCAACAACATATAAACTATATACTGGAATCAATGCAGATAGAGTCTACAATCATTTAGACTGCAATAAACTCATGGCAATAGAACAAAAAGGTAATAAAAGAAAATCATATGGCACAAAGGATCATCTCTTGTTGAACAAAGCCATTATGGAGAGCTGCAAAAAATGCCGAAACCTTAGTGTAGCATGGATCGACTACAAAAAAGCATTTGACAGTATTCCACACTCCTGGATCACTGAGTGCTTACGGATCTACAGGATACACCCTACACTGATAAACTTCATCACAACAACAATGACAAAGTGGCAAACCACCCTGCAATTAAATCATGAGAAAGGTCAAATCACCATCCCAAATATAAGTATCCAATGAGGGATATTTCAGGGTGACTCTTTGTCACCGCTTCTGTTTTGCCTTGCCCTCAATCCCTTGAGTAACCTAATCAACAACCTAGGCTATGGATACAGCTTGAATCCCAGAAACAAAAATAATCAACAGCTAACATCTCACCTTCTATTTGTAGATGACCTAAAACTTTACAGTTCATCTGACAAACATTTGAAAGAACAACTACAAATTGTTAAGACCTTTTCTGATGACATAAGGATGACGTTATTTAGACAAATGTGCCAAAGCAACATTTGTAGCAGGAAAGTTAGCTCAGAAGAAAACTTGAATCTGGCGGAGGTCTGTGACATAAAAGAACTTGAGCAAGAGGGAGTGTATAAATATCTGGGAATAGATGAAGGAGCAACAGCACAACATGAACAAATGAGAGTAAAAATAAGCAAGGAATATTTTAGAAGGTTAAAGCTAATTTTGAAAACTGCCTTGACAACACGAAATAAAGTGCAAGCTATAAATCAACTCGCCCTTCCAGTGATATCATACAGCTTTGCTGTGATAGACTGGCCACAGAAAGTGTTGAACCAGCTAGATATAAAAACAAGAAAAATGTCTCATGCTCACCAATTAATATACAAAAATCAGTGCATGCCAAGATTATACATCCCAAGGGCAGAAGGAGGCATGGGCCTCATTGAGGTTGATTACACATATAGATCCACAATAGTGGGGTTGCATACATACATACTGACATCCTTCGACCCAAATATAGCCAAGGTCTTACATCATGAAGAAAATAAGCCTAAAATGACTTCACTCATCAAATTAGGAGAAGCCTTCAGAAGGGTAGCAGAGATTGATGTCAATCCAAAAGTAGATAAGGAATTGTCAGCAACAGAAAATGCAAAGAATCAGAAAAAGGAGTATAAGGATAAAGACCAACAGAAAAGAAAAAACAATTGGAAAGTCCATAAATATAGTGGAAAATACAGGGAGCTACTGGAGCAACCACAGATCGATCAAGCTCTGACCCATGAGTGGTTAAAAAGAATTGAATTTAGGCCACGAGATGAGAGACTAATAATGGCAGCCCAAGATAGTGGGCTACGCACAAGATGGTTCACAAAATCCATTGAAAAAACAGGAGAAACAGACAAGTGCAGGTTCTGTAGTACAGAATTAGAAATGGTTGCACATCTTGTGGCTGGATGTGAAGTACTCATGGCAGAAGGCCTGTATACTGAAAGACACAACAATGTAGCAAGATTGATCCACTGGAACTGTGCAAACACTATAACATACAAGTAGCAGAGAGACACTGGAAACATGAACCTCAAAGAATCACAGAGAATGAAGAAGTAATGATCACATGGGATCACCCAATACCAACAGCCAAGAAAGTGGAAGCAAGAAAACCTGATATTGTAATAAAAGAAAAGAGAACAAAGGTAGCATTACTAATTGAAATAGCCACCCCTAGTGACTACAGTGTGCTGCGTACAGAGAGACACAAAATCATGAAATACCAAGATATGCAGTCAGAAACTAAACTGATGTGGAATAAGGACACGAGATTGTTCCAGTAGTGCTTGGAGCAATGGGACTAATCAAAAGAACTTTCAGGCACATTTAAATATGCTACCAATACTTGTGACACCTTATGAGCTTCAAAAGGAAGCTATTTTGGGGACGTTGCGTGTGCTGAGAAGAGCGCTCTCAGCAAACATCAAAGATTAATACAGTACTAATTTCTTGAGTTTTAAATATGCCCTGGCTAAAGAATGGGGTCCATTCTTGCCACGGTATTAAAAATCCCTAAACATTTGGAGACACTAACCCCGAGAGAGACCATATAAATGTGCCAAATGTGACAAGAGTTTTATATGTCCGAGTAAACTCATACGGCATCATCGACTTCACACAGGAGAAAGACCATACAAATGTGATGAATGTGACAAGAGTTATACAGATCAGAGTCATCTCATACAGCATGAATGAATTCATACTGAAGAGAGAGCATATATATGTGCAGAATGTAACAAGCGTTTTACATGTCAGAGTCATCTCCTACGGCATCAGCAAACTCACACTGGAGAAAGACCATATAAATGTGCTTTTTGTGACAAGAGCTTTACACAAAAGTATATCCTGGCAACACATCAGTGAATTCACACTGGAGAGAGACCATATAAATGTGCTCAATGCCACAAGAGCTTTACACAGAAGAGTAGCCTGGTAACACATCAGAAAATTCACACTGGAGAGAGACCATACAAATGTGATGAATGTGATAAGAGATATACAGAGCAGAGTCATCTCATAAAGCATCAGCGAATTCACACCAGACAGAGTCCTTATAAATGTGCTTATTGTGAGAAGAGTTTTTCACGGAAGTATAGCCTAGTAACACATAGGCGGACTCACACTGGAGAGAGACCATATAAATGTACTCAGTGTGATGATTGTTTTGCATATAAGAGTATCCTGATAAAACATTAGAAAATTCACTCTGGAGAGACTGGAGATTCAGCATACCACCATGGAAAAAGCAGCTAGAAGGGACAATTATGGGGCTAAGATCAGAAGTATCACTGCTGGAGGAGTTTAGAAAGGGTAATAGATCAATGAAAGTCATCAGGAAAGTGGATGAAATCAAATAAAAATGCTGTATTAAAACAGATCAGGACCTACATTTTACCATCTCAAATAACAAGCTTAAGATCTCTGCTCAAGCTGAGAAGCTCAGGAGATACGTAGAAAGGAACAATGAAAAAACGCAAAATAGATTGTTTAGAGAAGACCTGAAGAAATTCTATAGGGAGCTGGGAAAGAAAACAACCAACGAAAACACCCACCGAAAAGAAAGAAATTGAGGAATTCTGGAAAAGCATTTATGAAGATCCAGTTGAACATAATAGGGAAGCAAAGTGGATATAGGAAATAAAAGACAGCACACGAAATGGTACTACTAGGGATATGGAGTGGCCTGACATAACAGCTAAGGAGATAGAAATGAAGATAAGGAAGGCCTCCAACTGGAAAACCCCAGGTCCAGATGCAGTACCCAACTTCTGGCTAAAAGTACTAACATCTTTGCACCAAGATTTAGCTACCTCAAAAAACTATTTATACGCACATCCTGACTTGACACCCGTCTGGTTAACAGCAGGGAATACCACACTTCTTATTAAATCTGAGCCTGCCAGTCTCCCCAAGAACTATTGCCCAATAACCTGTTTGCCAACAACCTATAAACTATGTACTGGAATCGATGCAGACAAAGTTTACAATCATTTAGACTGCAATAAACTCATGGCAATAGAACAAAAAGGCAATAAAAGAAAATCATATGGTGCAAAGGACCATCTCCTGTTGAACAAAGCCATTATGGAGAGCTGCAAAAAATGCCAAACCCTTAGTGTAGCATGGATCGACTACAAAAAAGCATTTGACAGTATACCACACTCCTGGATCACTGAGTGTTTATGGATCTACAGGATACATCCCACACTGATAAACTTCATCACAACAACAATGAGAAAGTGGCAAACCACCTTGCAATTAAATCATGAAACAAGTCAAATCACCATCCCAAATATAAGCATCCAACGAGGGATATTTCAAGGTGACTCCTTGTCACCACTTTCTGTTTTGCCTTGCCCTCAATCCCTTGAGTAGCCTAATCAACAACCTAGGCTATGGATATAGCTTGAACCCCAGAAACAAAAAACAATCAACAGCTAACATCTTGCCTTCTATTTGTAGATGACCTAAAACTTTATAGTTCATCTGACAAACATTTGAAAGAACAACTACAAATTGTTAAGACCTTTTCTGATGACATACGGATGACGTTTGGCCTAGACAAATGTGCCAAAGTAACATTTGTAGCAGGAAAGTTAACTCATAAAGAAAACATGAATCTGGTGGAGGTTTGTGACATAAAAGATCTTGAGCAAGAGGGAGTGTATAAATACCTGGGAATAGATGAAGAAGCAACAGCACAACATGAACAAATGAGAGTAAAAGTAAGCAAGGAATATTTTAGAAGGTTAAAGCTAATTTTGAAAACTGCCTTGACAACACGAAATAAAGTGCAAGCTATAAAACAATTAGCCCTTCCGGTGATATCATACAGCTTTGGTGTGATAGCCTGGTCACAGAAAGTGTTGAACCACCTAGATATAAAAACAAGAAAAATGTTTCATGCTCACCAATTAATATACAAAAAACCAGTGCATGCCAAGATTATACATCCCAAGGTCAGAGGGAGACATGGGCCTCATTGAGATTGATTACACATACATACTTACTGACATCCTTGGACCCAAATATAGTCAAGGTCTTGCATCATCAAGAAAATAAGCCTAAAATGACTTCACTCATCAAATTAGGAGAAGCCTTCAGAAGGGTAGCAGAGATTGATGTCAATCCACAAGTATTTATTTATTTATTTAGTTTTTGATGACCGGGTAAGTGCGCTAGACAAATCCTGCCTATTTTCAGGCACGACCCAAGGGAGGGGGATACAGATGAATGCCAACTGACCTTAAACCAGATTAAGCTGTTAAGTAGATAAGGAACTGTCAGCAACAGAAAATGCAAAGAATCAGAAAAAGGAGTATAAGGATAAAGACCAACAGAAAAGAAAAAAACAATTGGAAAGCCCATAATTATAGTGGAAAATACAGGGAGCTACTGGAGCAACCACAGGTCGATCAAGCCCTGACCCATGAGTGGTTAAAAAGAGGTGAATTTATGACACGAGATGAGAGACTGATAATGGCAGCCCAAGATAGTGGACTATGCACAAGATGGTTTACAAAATCCATAGAAAAAACTGGAGAAACAGACACGTGCAGGTTCTGTAGTACAGAATTAGACACAGTTGCACATCTCGTGGCTGGATGCGAAGTACTCATGGCAGAAGGCCTGTATACCGAAAGACCCAACAATGTAGCAAGATTGATCCACTGGAAACTGTGCAAACACTATAACATACAGGTAGCAGAGAGACACTGGAAACATGAACCACAAAGAATCACAGAGAATGAAGAAGTAATGATTACATGGGATCACCCAATACCAACAGCCAAGAAAGTGGAAGCAAGAAAACCCAATATTGTAATACAAGAAAAGAGAACAAAAGTAGCATTGCTGACTGAAATAGCCACCCCAGTGACTACAGTGTCCTGCGTACAGAGAGACACAAAATCATGAAATACGAAGATATGCAGTCAGAAACCAAACTGATATGGAATAAGGACACACAAATTGTTCCAGTAGTGCTTGGAGCAATGGGACTAATCAAAAAGAACTTTCAGGCACATTTAAATATGCTACCAATACTTGTGACACCTTATGAACTTCAAAAGGAAGCCATTTTGGGGATGTTGCGTGTGCTGAGAAGAGCGCTCTCGGCAAACATCAAAGATTAATACAGTACTAATTGTACTAATGGTGTCAGCGTGGCTCAGTTGGTAGCACATCCGCCTCTGGACCAGAAGGTCGTGGGTTCTCGTCCCACATTGGGATTGGACTTGCACCTAAAAATCGCTGGTATCTGAGCGCAGTATTGGGGGGTGCTGTACTGCTGGTGTGTGCCGTTCTTCAGATGAGACGTTAAACCGAGGTCCCTTCTGCCCATCCTGGTGTTGTCCTGTTGGGTGTCCGGGTGGAAGTAAAAGAACCCAGGGCACTCTTTGCAAAAGAGTAGGGAACATTCCTGGTGTCCTGGCCAACATTTCCCTTCCCATAAACCGGTTCATGCAATTATCCAGGCTGTGTGTGGGTGATGATGTGTGATATGGCCACCACCACACATTAAGTCACTTCACTAGCAGTCTAGCATTGCTTGTAAAGTGCTTTGGATGTATGAAAAGCGCTATATAAATGCTGACTCTTCTTCTTGAGTTTTGAATATGCCGTGGCTAAAGAATGGGGTCCATTCTTGCCACGCTATTAGAAATCCCTTAACATTTGGAGACACTAACCCTGACAGACATACATATAAATGTTTCTAATGTGAGAAGAGTTTTACAAAGAAGAGTAAGCTGGTAACACATTAACAAATGTACACTGGAGAGAGACCATATAAATGAGCCAAATGTGACAAGAGTTGTAGAAAGAAGAGTAATCTGGTAAACCATCAGCAAAGCCACACTGGAGAGAGACCATATAAATGTGCTTAATGTGAGAAGAGTTTTATAAAAGAGTACTCTGGTAACATATCAGCAAATTCACACTGGCAAAAGAGAAACTGCTTTGATAACACACAATAAAGTGTAAGCTATATAAATCCGTTTGCCCTTCCTGTGATCTCATACAGCTTTGGTATTTTGGACTGGCCACAGAATGAGCTAAGTTAGCTGGACAGAAAAACAGCCCACTTTTCTTGCTTCTCAATTCATTTATTAAAAAAAGTGTATGCCATGTTTATATATTCCACGGTCTGGAGCAGAAATGCTCATTCTCAAGATTTACTATGCATATAGGTTGGTTATGGGTCTACAGGAATATTAACTGGCTTTCAAAAAAGCACTTGTAATTCAGCCCACAAGTTACTTTGTATAAAATCAGGGTATGAGGGTGGTAAGTTTGAAGGGATTTTAAAGAGGACAGGAAATAATAAATTATGCTCATCCCACAAAATGTGTTCTGTCATTATTACTCATTTTGTTGACTTGAATATTAACCTGAAAAGATATGTTGCTAGTTATTGTTACTTTAATATTAATAACTCCATTGATTTTCACAATATGGCCATTACCGGAGCCCCTTCACAAACCTTTCTGGTATTCACACAGAAGAAGTGGGCTTGCATCTGTAGTCATGACGTGCCTGTTTGAGTTTGGCACCTCCTTCTGTAGTCATGCCAAACACTCAGTATTGTTACAGTACTGTCATATGATTGGGGGGGGACATTCTTCTGGGTTAATTAGTGCCATTGTAATATAGGAAAAGTGGCCCCTGCAAGAGACTAATCTAGTATAACTCTCGGACACTATTTCTTGCCGCTGAGCTGACTATTGCATACTTAGCATGCTGCAGCTCCCATAAGCCAGCGTCCATTCTCCAGTGTGATTCCTGAATCAGACTAACCTACATCCCAGCCTGAATCTAAACCAAGTCAGAGAAAGTTGAGTACTTGTTAACAAAGGACAAAAAAAGCAAACTACTCTTGCCGGTTTTCAGTCTCCGTGGTGACCCTTTTCCTGGTTAAAATAGACAGCGCCGTGATGCAAATCTCCGATGTCTGTTGCAAATCCCTAAAGCAAACTAGCCTTCCTGCATCACAGTGCACATCTTAACTGCGATAGATGCTAGGGATTGTTAAAAAAAAAATAAAAGCTAGCCCAAAGGCACTGAGGGTTGAGGTGCTGGATGCCACACCTCATGCCACACCAGCGACCTGAGTTTGGGAATGGACTTGGGATGCTTGGGGGTCAGCTGGGTGAGGAAGGATTGAGCATCCTTAGACAGCTTTCCTTCCTTGGGGAGGGGGGGACTAGTGCTGTGCGCTGTAGACTGACATCCAGCAGTAGCTGGATGTCGGCAAAGGAGCACAGCCACATACGGGGTGGGCCCACATCCAGGGTGGTAGGCTACCTCTGTGGAGGTGGGGATAGCTGCCCAAACCATTGCACAGATATGGGTTCACAGAGAAAATGGAGTAAAAAAGCTGGGCACCGACAAGACCCATGATAGCCTGGTCATTCCCCCACAATGCCACCCCTGATTCAGGATTTGTGCTTGGGGGGGCCATCACTTCTCACCCTGGCCTCACCACAGGGGGCACTCTGCAGTGGAATTGTGGGGGTTGGCAGAGCAGGGACAATCGGGGCCAGAGGAAGAATCCTCTGAGGGAAGAGCCGGAGCAACCTGTCGGCTCCATGGAGGAGCAGAAATTACAAATGAAAAAAAAAATACTGTAAATGAACTAATGAAAAGGCAGGTGGGACAAGTACAATGGATGACCCTCCCCCCATACTGGACAGCGACTGTAGCCTTCAGTGTGTCAGTGTCTAAATTCTGGATGTTACAAAAAAAAAACTCAAGCATTTACAGACCTGTAAACTGAAGAGTGACCCTATAAATATGCTTATTGTGGCATGAGATTTACATAGAAGAGTAACCCAGTAAAATATTAGTGAATTCACACCAGAGAGAGACCATATAAATGTGATGAATGTGACAAGAGTTTTACAGAGAAGTGTAGCGTTGTAACAGATCAGCCAGTGGAGAGACCATATACATGTGCTCAATGTGACAAGCACTCCAGAGAGAAGAAAAGCCTTGCAATACATCAGAAAATTCACACTGGTGAGAGAGAGAGAGATGGAGAGCTGCAAAAACTGTCAAAACCTTAGTGTAGCATGGTTCGACTACAAAAAAGCATTTGACAGCATCCCACACTCCTGGATCATTGCGTGTTTACAAATCTAGAGGATACACCCCACACTGATAAACATTATCACAAACACTATAAGAAAGTGGCAAACCACCCTGCAATTAAACCAAATCACCGTCTCTAGTATAAACTTCTGAGGAATATTTCAAGGTGACTTCTTGTCACCACTGCTGTTTTGCCTTGCCCTCAACCCATTAAGTAGCCTAATCAGTAATGTAGGCTATGGATACAACTTCAACCCCAGAAACAAAAACAATCAACAGCTAACATCTCACCTCCTCTTTGTAGATGACCTGAAGTGTTATAGTACATCTGACAAACACTTGAAAGCACAACTACAAATTGTTAAGACCTTCTCTGATGATATACGGATAACATTTGGCCTAGACAACTGTGCCAAAGCAATATTTATAGCAGGAAAGTTAACTCATAAAGAAAACATTAACCTGGCAGAGGGTTGTGACATAAAAGAACTCAAGAACGAGGGAGTGTATAAATACCTGGGAACAGATGAAGGAGGAACAACACAACATGAACAAATGAGAGCAAAAATCAGCAAGGACTGTTTTAGAAGGTTGAAGCTCATACTGAAAACTGCATTGACAACACAAAATAAAGTGCAAGCTATAAACCAACTTGCCCTTCCAGTGATATCATATAGCTTTGACTTTGATCAACTGGCCACAAAAAGTGTTGAGCCAGCGAGATACAAAAATAAGAAATCTGCTTCATGCTCATCAGTTAATACACAAAAACCAGTGAATTCCAAGATTATATATTCCAAGGTATGAGGGAGGCATGGGCCTCCATGAGATTGATTACATATACAGATCCATAACAGTGGGGCTACATACATACCTACTGACATCCTTGGACCCAAATATAGTCAAGGTCCTGCATCATGAAGAAAATAAGCCTAAGATGACGTCACTCATCAAATTAGAAGAAGCCTTCAAGAGGGTAGCAGAGATGGATGTTAATCCACTAGTAGATAAGGAACAGCCAGCAACAGAAAGTGCAAAGAATCAGAAAAAGGAATATATGGACAAAGACCAACAGAAAAGAAAGAACAACTGGAAAGCCCATAATTACAGTGGAAGATACAGGGAGCTACTGGAACAGCTGCAGGTCGATCAAGACTTGACCCATGAGTGGTTAAAAATAGGTGAATTTATGTCATGAGATGAGAGATTGATAATGGCAGCCCAAGATAGAGGGCTACGCACAAGATGATTCACAAAATCCATAGAAAAAATGGGAGAAACAGACAAGTGCAGGTTCTGTAGTACAGAATTAGAAACAGTTGCACATTTTGTGGCTGGATGTGAAGTACTCATGGCAGAAGGCCTGTATACCAAAATACACTACAATGTTAGTGAGATTGATCCACTGTAAATTGTGCAGACACTATAACATACAGATAGCAGAGAAACAGTGGAAACATGAACCTCAAAGAATCACAGAGAATAAAGAAGTAATGATTACATGGGATCACCCAATACCAACAGCCAAGAAAGTGGAAGCAAGAAAACCCAATATTGTAATACAAGAAAAGAGAACAAAAGTAGCATTGCTGACTGAAATAGCCACCCCTAGTGACTACAGTGTCCTGCGTACAGAGAAACACAAAATCATGAAATACGAAGATATGCAGTCAGAAACCAAACTGATGTGGAATAAGGACACACAAATTGTTCCAGTAGTGCTTGGAGCAATGGGACTAATCAAAAAGAACTTTCAGGCACATTTAAATATGCTACCAATACTTGTGACACCTTACGAACTTCAAAAGGAAGGCATTTTGGGGAAGTTGCGTGTGCTCAGAAGAGTGCTCTCAGCAAACATCAAAGATTAATACAGTACTAATTTCTTGAGTCTTGAATATGCCCTGGCTAAAGAATGGGGTCCATTCTTGCCACGGTATTAGAAATCCCTAAACATTTGGAGACACTAACCCCGAGAGAGACCATACAGATGTGTTCAATGTGACAAGAGCTGTAGAAAGAAAAGTAATCTGGTAAACCATCAGCAAAGTTACACTGAAGAGAGAGACCATATAAATGTGCCAAATGTGACAAAAGTTGTAGAAAGAAGAGCAATCTGGTAACATATCAGCGAATTCACCCTGGCAAGAGAAACTGCTCTGGCAACACGCAATAAAATGCAAGCTATAAATCAGCTTGCTCTTCCTGAGATCTCATACAGCTTTGGTGTTTTGGACGGGCCACAGAATGAGCTGGGGTAGTTGTACAGAAAAACAACCCATTTTTCATGCTTCTCAATTCATTTATTAAAAAAAAGTGTATGCCATGTTTATATATTCCGTGGTCTGAAGCAGAATTGCACATTCTCAAGATTTACTATGCATACAGGTCGATTGTGGGTCTACAGGAATATTAACTGGCTTTCAAAAAAGCATGTGTGATTCAGCTCACAAGTTACTTTACACAAAATCAAGGTATGAGGGTACCAGCTTTGAGGGGATTTTAAAGAGGGCAGGAAATAAAAAATATGTTGCTTATCCCACAAAATGTGTCCTGTTATTATTACTTATTTTGTTGGCTTGAATATTAGTCTGACAAGATATGTTGCTATGTAGTTGTACAGAAAAACTATCACTTTTCATGCTTATCAATTAATTTATAAAAAAATGCCATGTTTGTGTATTCCATAGTCTGAGGGAGATGTGTATTCTTGAGATTTACTGCGCATATTGGTCGATTGTAGGGCTACAGGCATATTAACTGACATTCCAAAAAGTGTGCATGACTCATCTCACAAGTTGCTTTACATAAAATCAGGGTATTAGGATGCTCAGTTTGAAGGGATTTAAATTTAAAGCAAGTTAGGAGGTCACGGCCAAAGGCTGAACAGCACTTCTGCAGTGTGTCCTGTTATATGCAATTTAAACCTGAAAAGAGATGCTTATATGAATAAAATAGTCTGTGATACGAACATAGGAACACAAAATATTCTAGCAGAAAAAGTTTATAAGGTCTATCATGTCTTTTTATGATGTGGATCTCTCAGTGATTACTGAGGGGTCCACCCCTCCCTGATAGAAGTCCACCAACCATGTTTCTGTTTCCAATTGCAACTTCCTCTTTACTTTGTCCCAACCCCTGTTAAAGCTGTCCACTCTCTTTAGGGATACCATCCCTCAGTGAAAAAGTGCCTCCTCATTTCCCTCATGAATAGTCCTCCCACCAGCTTGAGGCACTGTCCTCTAATGGTTTTAGTGCTAAGGTTGAAGAGCCCCTCAGATTTCACCTTGTTTATATCACTGAGGTGTTCATGCCTCCCTTCTCCCTCCTATGCTTGAGGGAGTACATGTTGAGGTCTCTGAGTCTCTCTTCATACATTTTACCCTGCTGATCCAGAATCTTTTTAGTGGCCCTCTTCTGGGCAGTTTCGAGAAGATTTAAGTCTTTTCTTAGGTATGGACACCAGTACTGCACACTGTACTCTAGGTGTGGATGCACCAGCGATCTATATAGTGGCAGAATGACAACTGCATTCCTGATAGTTATTCCTCTGGCTATACAGCACAACATTCTGTTTGCTTTGGCTGCTGCCTTCCTGATCTGCACAGAGTGTATCAGGTCACTTGTGATGATCACCCCCAAATATTTTTCCTCTTTTGACTTAGTAACTTGCACATCACCCAGACAATATGTGGTCTTTGGGTTCTTGGCCCCCAAGTGCATGACTTTGCACTAACCATCTCTCAAGTCTGGCTAGATTTTCCCTGAGATCCTGTATTCCTTCTCTGTGTCCACCCTCCCACAGAGTTTGTGCAAACAGGCAAAATCTTACCCTTTACTCCATTTGCTATGTCACTAATCAATATATTAAACAGCACTGGACTGAGTACCAAATGTTGTGGGACCCCGTTAATGACTGCTCTAGCCCCTGTGAATACCCCCCCCCCCAACCACTACCCTCTGACTCCTGTCCTGCAATCAGTTTTTTACCCAGGTCTTTAGCTTTACTCCTATACCCCGATACTCCAGCTTCCTGATAATCTCCTGTGGGGAACAGAGTCAGTGGCCTTACTAAAATTAAGATACAGGATATCCACAGCCTGGCCTTTATCCACTGTTTTGGTCACCCAATCAAAGAAATCAATCTGGTTTGTTTGGCAGGATCGCCTCCCCCCCATAAACCAAAGCTGCCTTCCATCCTAGAGCCCATTATCCACAAGAAAGCTCACCAGTCTTTCCTTCAGTATGATCTCCATAAGATTTCCTACTATTGAGGTCACACTAACTGGTCTGTAATTGCTAGGGTCATCCCTTGGCCACTTTTGTGTAGAATGTGCACTGTTCTCCAGTCTAAGGGTACCTCCCTGACACCAGTGAAGTGTTAAAAAGATCTGTCAGGGGATCCAATAGCACATCTGCCAACCTCCTCAGCACCCTAGGATGAATACCATCTGGGCCCAGGAACATTTTGACTTCCAATGCCCTCAAATTCTTCCTTACCCTATCCACACCAATATCCCCATCAGTGTAACTTCTTGCCCGGTTTCCCAACCCTTTCTTCCCTTGAAGCCTCAGGACATCCTTTTCCTTGGGGAAGACCGAGCAAAAGTACTTTTTTTAGTACTTCTGCCTTTTCTTGCCTACCTTCTGCCTATCCCAGCCCCCTTTTTAACTTGACATTCCATCTTTCGTATCTCTTTTCTCTCTGATATATTGAAAGAAGGCTTTCTCCCCCTTTTACAGCCCTCTGCCAGTGGCAGTTCCTTTTTGGCTTTGGCCAACTTGACTTCTCTGCCTGACACCCTAGCCTTAACACTGTACTTCTCTCTGTCTTCCTCCTTCTGGATCCTTTTGAATTTCATGAAGGCTGACCTTTTGTCCCTCACTGCCTCAGCTACCTGCCTATCAAACCAGCTGTGCTTTTTGGCCTTAAACTTTTTACTTTTCTGTTTTGCACACTTGACTGTCACCAGCCTCCCCTTGATTATGGCCTATTTATGGTCTACCCCCATCTCTTCTCTGATACTAGTAGGGTGCCCACTTAGAATCTCCCCCATCATCTTGTAGCCTGCCTTCCTAAAATCTTATACTTTGGTTTGCGTGTCATTTTTCTTCCTCCACATGTCAAGATGCATCCACACTGTGTGTTGGTTACCGCCACTCAGGGGCTCCTCCACTCTTACCTCCTGAACACGTACTCCATTTGTCAGCACCAGGTTCAAAATGGCTCTCTCCCTGGTGGGTTCCATAACACATTGTATCAACATTGTGTCAACAACCCACTCTGAAATGCACCCAGCATCACCTACAATCTGGTACAGGAAGTAGCCGGGATCGTCCATGCCACACTAGGCAGATTGAAGTCCCCCATAATCACCACCTCCCCTTGCTCACCAACTTCACTAATTTGTAACTAGCCACCTGTCTATCTCCTTTCCCTGGTTTGGTGGTTTGTAGACCACCCCAGTCTTAGTTTTCTCCCTTTTAAGGACTCTACCTGCACCCACAACACCTCAGTCCTCCCCCCCATCTCCTCCTCCCTTGTACAAATTATTCCCTCCCATACATAAAGTGCAATGTCCACACCTCTCCCCACCCCTGTTCCTACTATATAGTTTGTATCTGGGGACAGAGCGGTCCAATCATGGTTCAGCATGGCCCAAGTCTTTATGATAGCTGCCATGTCCACCTCCCCCTCAGCCATCAGCACTTGCAATTCAGCCATTTTGTTCCCCAGGCTCAGTGCACTCAGGGATACCACTTTCCACCAGAACTCCTTTCTCTCACCTCCCATAGTCTGTCTGTTCCTCCCTCTATGTTCTCCTATCCTTCACTGGTCTTCCTATCATATCCCCTATCTCGCCCCCTACATCCCAATAATCTTTCCTCTGACCCCCCTCCTCATCTCCTTCTGCCCTCCATCCCATCAGGAACTCCCTCCTACACCTACTGTTACTACCCTTCCCTACCGCATAGACTGATCCCACAAAAACCTTTGCTGACTGGGCAGACCTGTTGGTCCCCACCTCCTGCTGACTAAGGGTGTTGTGACCCCTGCTGTTCCCCATTATTAGTTTAAATTAAGGTCGCTACCCATATCATACCCATCTTTCTCTTCAGCACCCTTGTGCACTCCCTACCAAGATGCAGACTATCTGGTGTAGACAGAGCCTTATCTTCTCAGGTTCCCTCCTAAGTTCCTATACAGTCAGAACCCTCCTCATCACTCTCTACACCATATGTTGAAGTCTCCAATCCTCCTTTTCCATGCAGTTCTAGCCCTGGGTACCAGCAGGACTTCAGAGAAGGCCACAGACAGAGCAACACCCCTACACATTTTCCCCACCTCCTTAAATCTTTCTTGTACCACCCCACCTCATTTCCAGCAGGCCACACATCCCTAGATGGACAATTAAATGAGGTCCCCCTATTCCTTGTGTGTGCTTACCTGTCAGAAGGCCTACCCACTACCTTTCTGCTGTTTACCTGATTCCCTTTAATCCCCATCTCACCGCTTTTACAACAGAGTCTCCCAAAATCACCACTCTTCCCCCCAGTCAGCTTCCCTTATGCCTACTCCCCCCTCCAGGCATCTCTTCCCCTCCCTCCCTCTACTACTTAGCTCTCCCTCCTTCCTGCCACTCCTTGGACTCCTTCTCCTTGCCAGCTCTCCCTACTTCTTTCCTCGCTCTCCTTTTTAGCCTTCCCAACTCCCGACCCACTTAACTGTCCAACCTCCTTGAATCCCCTCCTGCAAGACCTCTCACCTTCCCCTCCCCACCCTCTCATTCTCTACCACCTCTGTCCTCCCTTCTCATCCCCCTTTGACTATCCTTCCTTGTTTCATCTCCCTGCATTGGTTCCCTTCCCCCCATATACTGGAATCCTCTACATTATTCCTTGTCAGTGGATAAAATCTATTCCGCACATGCACCATTGGTGATGTTCCCACCTTATTTCTCACCCTTCTGCCTTCCCTCTACTCCAGTCATTGTCTACCCTTCCTCTCTTGGCTTTCTCGCTCTCCGGGGAAGAGGCACCCAGGGGACCTTAATACCTTCCCCTCCATCCTTACCCCCCCGCTAACCCTATGACACTGGAAATATCTCTGCCCCTCTCCTTCTCCTCTTTGTCTTCCTTCATCAAGTAGTACTCCTGTTTTCCATCTAAGCTGCCTAACCTTCACCCTCAGCTGACCTAAGCTCCTACATATTGGGCAACCCTATAACTCCCATAGTGTGCCGATGAGTACTGCTGCCCCACACCTTCTGCAGCAAACAACCCTGCTTTACATCACCTGCCTTCCCAGATGCCTCTTTACCCCCTGCAGGTTCCTTCCAACTTCTACTCTATAAACTGTAGAAGACACAAAGACAGCACTTGAAAATGCAAACATAGAAAAATAAATGCTCACCATTACGAAGTACAAAGTCACCAAAGTTTATTTGTGCACCAAAAGCGCACAACTCTAAAACCTTTTGAACTATTCTCTCTTGGTGCACAAATCAAGAGTATTTCATTTTCTACTTCTGCATTTTTGAATGCTACCGTTGTGCCTTCTGCAGACTCTCCTCCTTTTGGCTAAGCAGCTGTTCAGTCAGTGAACATGTGTTCACCTGTGCTTTATTTTGTCTACTCTACAAAACACTGCCTAGACTCTTTACAAATTCCTATGCCAGCTAGGGATTAGCTACAGCCCCTTATGCACCTAGGGTTGGATTCTCAAAGGGTTTGGGTCTAAGTCCCATACTGCAGCTCCAGTTGTGGACCGAAATCTCCACAGCTGCTGAGATTGGTATTCTCATCCACTGCAGCTGCAGAAGATGTTATGGCAGGTCCCACCAGCCGTGCCATTTTTCTGCAGCTGTGGGGATTTCTATGTGAAAAACACCCATAAGCTGCCATAAATCATACAGCTGGTCATAAACTGGCTCCGCTTTTGAGAATACTGTAGCTGCAGGAGAAATTGCAGCTCCATAAGTGGCAACCCACGTGCACCGCATTTTTCCTGCAGCTGCAGGATTTTCAAGAGCTTTGAGAATCCAGCCCCTTAGTCATATCCCTACCCCAGATAGAGATGAACTATGGTCCTTTATAAAACTCTTATGTAACCCTACCTTAGATGAGATGTATCTGCAGTTCCTTTGCTAATCTTTTGTCAGATCCAATACTTTACTTTAAATGTCCTATACCCTGTTACCTTTAAGTGTTTCAACACACTCCATTAAACTCTAGGAAACACTTCAGCATCAATGCATATTCACTATCACATTATTAAAATAATAATAGTAATGTGAATTATCCTGCTACCAGGTTTCCAGGCACACTTCAATGGCAATGGGATTCTTCTTGCCTGTTTTCTATGAATGTGAATTGACTGTAGTGTTTTGATGTTTAAACTTGCTACACTGTGTCTCAAATCCACATCCAGCCTCTATATTTGACATGTTATTCAGTTCTGTTTTCACTGACCTGGCCCAAAGAAGAGAGTATTTATCTCCTGAAAGCTAGTCTCAGAAATAATTTTGTTAGTCTAATAAAAGGTATTACCTGCAACATATTAGTTATTTTTCCTTTTTCTACACTGAAGTACAAGTTACAACCCCTTTAAAGGGAGACTGTCAACCTACTTAGGCTTCAAAGTGTCCCTAGTTTAAAGGAGATAGTAAATGAATTTACATATTCAAGTGCCCTTCCATCTTCCTTTTCATACCAGTTATGCATTCTGATATGCTTTAATGATTTTTTTGATAAATAAATAATCTAGCTTTGGGGTGATCTCAGATCTATATAGAGTTCCACTCTCCTCACCAGCTACTGCTCTTGATATTCATATTTCTAAGACATTCAATGACATCAGAAACTCCCATTCCATGCTATTCATCTGAATGGCCTGGAATCTGAGTTTCTGATGTCAGAGAATGTTCAGGCAGTATGAAAAGAGAAATCAGCAACTGCTGAGGAGAGAGGTATTCAGGGTAGTAACAAAGGCAACAAAATTAGATTATTAATTTAATAAAAATGGTTAAAAATGTATTAGTATATTGGGTAGCCAGTAAAAGGACAACTGGAGGGCATCTAGAGGTGTAAAAACTGTTTCATATCACCTTTAAAGAGCCTCTGATGTTATTACGCCAACTTAGAAAAAAATTAATATTTAGACACAGTTTAGCTTATATTAAATGAATGTTTCTCTGTAATTCTCACCCTTAACTTCTTTATTACTAAAGACATTTACATATAAACAGGATTGCTGCCCTATCTGCTTTGGCTGTTTGCCTACACCTGACATCACAGTTCTGTTTATGATATCGCAATCTGTTGCTGTGGAGATAATTATGATGCCATAAATGGGATTATGATGTCAGGTGTAGGCAAGCAGAAAGAGCAGATAAAGTCCAAGGGACAGTAATCCTCTTTCAGTTCATACAATTGTCCTCAGTAATAAAGAAAACAGGGAAAGAATTAAAGAAAATACAGGAAATATAAACTGAACTAAATCTCATATTTTTTCATGTTTTTCTAATGGTGTCGGGGCTCTTTAAAATATACATTTTATGATTGGTTATATTCTGTAGAGGCAAATGATGCAGCTGGTAGTTTGTGTCTGATCTTTTTACTATTAGAATGTGGAAAACAGACTGCTCACCTATTGGTGTTATCACACAAAAACGTTTGTTTGCATTCCTTGGTCAACTCCACCCCATCTTTTCTGACCTTAGGAACACCTCTAGCACAGTTTAGCCACTAATCATGCAGTGGGAGTAGATGGGACAATTTCATCATGAGTGGCTGCACTGTTTTTTTTCTAATGTTCAGGAAGCATGTAATGAAAGTAGCTCAAGAATTGTAAACAAAACAAGGTAGGGCATAATTATATTTCGGCATGCATTTCAGTTCTGCTAAGCAAAAACAATCAGCAATATCAGCGAGCTTTAGAGAAAATAAGCAATCATAAAAATTGGGGTTTTAACTAGAAATAATATGATGCAAAAAAAGGTTGACAGTGTCCCTTCAATTGCAAATTACTTACAGATTGTAAAGAATTAATCACGTTTACTGTGTATGATGTATTGATGCTGGGTGTTTGCCTTCACTTACAACAAACTTGCACATCATAACAAACGTCTCTTAAAAAGGAGTGATTGGTTAAAACACCACCCGTTGTACAAGATGGCCATGCCCCTTCACACAAACAGCTCCCGATTGGAGTGCCAGCTCACACTGCTGGGGGAAGCAGGATTCACAGGCTGCTTCTGTCACTGATACAGTTGAGATGGTGCCCACATAGTCTGTGTTTGAATGTTTAGCAGTCCCCGATGTTACACAAACACAAAATCAACTGATGACAAAAGTCCCTTAGAACAGAGCGGCTAGTTTAAGCACCACCCAATCTACAACATGGCCATGCCCCTTCACACAAACGGTTCCCAACTGGAGTTCCAGCTCACACTGCTGATGGGGAGCTAAATTCACAGGGTGCTTCTGTCACTGGCACAGTTGAGATGGACTTCACACAGTCTGTGTTTGAGTGCTCAACATTCCCTTATGTTCCACAGACATTAGATCAGATTGTGACAAAAGCCCTTTCAAACAGAGCAGCTGGTTTAACACCACCAATTCTATGAGATGGCCACACCCTCGTTACACAAATGCCTGCTGTTTGGAACTTCATCTCACACTGATGGGGAAGGGAGTTGGATTCACAGGCTGCTTCTGTCACTGGCACAGTCGAGATGGAGTTCACACAATCTCTATTTGAGTGCCCAACAATCCCCGGTGTTCCACAGACACCAGATCAGCTGATGTGACATAACACAAGGCAAATGATATCTCTTAATTCTCCACTTAGAAATGCAAAACTAGTTCCATACATACAAACATTTCAGATTCATGAGTCATATTTTCCATTCCAGATTTATTGCTGTGATGGAAGAAAACACTACAGGCTTCGAAGAAGCAGGAGAATCCTACTAAAATATCAGCAGACATTGAGTGTGTATGATTGCAGACCTCATCTTGGGAATTTTTTTCTTTTTTTTTCTTTTTGTTAATCTTTTTCTCCTGTCACTGCACAGCCCCTATTTGTTGGACACCCCAGCCCCATTACCTCAACATACAGAGGGACTTACTGGCCAGCCTTTCTTCCCATAGGGCTTGCCCCCCCCCAGCAGGACTGATGGTGTTCCCAACCCCTGTCGGAGAAGGATCCAGTTCCTGGATGGCAAACTCAGTGGGTTGGATGGGGGGGCTGTGGGTGTCCAATGTGATCCCACCGCCATTGACATTTTTAATCCTCTTAGTGGTTTCCTAGAGAGCGTGGCATGCAATGATGCCTAGTTGGGCACCTTGAACTCCAAGGCACCATATATCAGTCTCTGCCATGCCCCCCTTGCTCTGTTTGCAGTCCTGGATGCCCTGTCCCCCAGCTTCCGGTAGGGGCCAGGCGAGGGCTGGACTGCAAACCCTCCCACCTAGTGTAGGGGAGCAGTCTGTTGCACACTTGATCCTCCTCCTTTAAGCTGACCCTTGGTATCCTGAATCTGCTTCTGAACCTGGGTTGTCAGTGTTGCAAGTAGTAGTGCTACCACTGCACCAGCAGGACAGCTTCACCTGGGGAAATTAACAGGGAAGTGCACTTGAATGGAATCCCCCTTAACACACTGTCTTGTCAGTTTGTCCTATAACATTTTACAAATGGGAAATACATTTGTTTTAAATGAGTAACATTCTATTACAAGTGGAATGGTTTCCATACTGTGCAAACTACAGTAATTGTGGAATGCTTTTTGCCATCATAGCAATTAATCTGCAGTGAAAAATATGCATCAGTGAATCTGAAAAATGTCTATGTGTGGAACTGGTTTGGTGTATATCAGTGAGCAAATTAGTTTTAAGATATCATCTGCCTTCCAAAACACATCACAAAACCTTTTTAACAGTAAAAAACGTCTCTTATGAGGTTTAAACTGCATATACCAGGACACACAATGGGAATGCCATTCAACCTGGGAGGTTGTGACCTCCCAGCTTGTTTTATATTTACTGACATCTCAGGATGCATTGTCAAAGTCCTGCATCATGAAGAAAACAAGCTCAGTATTACTTCCATTACAAAATTCAGGGGCTGGCAGTATAGCCTAGAGGTTAAAGTAACAAGCTATGAATGAGCTTGGTACATCCAACAAATCTGGATTTGATTCCCACAACCTCCACTGGCATACTGTGTGACTCTGAGTAAGTCATTTACCACCCCCAGTGCTCCCAGGTCACCCCTAGTGGGCCTTACCGGGTTATCAAAAGAGTAAAAAAAAAATAGGGAAAGCCCTTAGGAGAGGAGCAACTGTGGATGACAATCCACCAGAAAACATGGAACGACAACAACAGACTATACGAAGCAGATGAAAGCCTTTAATAGGGACAATACATGAGCCATGGCCATCATAGCTTGAAACCCATTAAAAGCTATTTTAACTGAGGTATTGGGCTTGCCTGTAGCTGGCAGCAATCAGAAATATCAATGACCATATCTGCCTCATGTTGATACTACATTGCTACCATTGCTAGGGCCTTATGATGTCGCTGATGCTCAAGCTGTGGCTAACCAGCTGGATCATCAGTGACATCACAAGGTGCTAAATGTAGTGGCAATGTAGTATGAATATGAACAAGCTATAATCGTTGATATATGTGGACTGCTGCCAGCACAGGGAAGCCCAAAACCTCAGTTAAAAGATCTTTTCTAGGACTTTGTAACTATTAAGGGTATTGTTCATAAATGTTCCCCTTTAACAACAGTGACCATCAGTGAAGGAAAGACAACTGGAGAGTCCACAACTACAGAAGAAAATACAGGAATCTCCTGTTCCAACCCCATGTTGGCCAATACCTGACCAATGTGTGGATACAAAGAGGAGAATTCAAGTTCCAGGATGAGAGGCTGACATTGATGTCCAAATCCAGGTGGTCAAAGCCCTTTTTGGTATGCATCAACATTGTGACGGTCACAGATTTTGCACTCTGATCTTGTGAAAAAACATTCTGGTGGCTTAGGGTATTCCTAGATGGCAACTATGATGATTCCACTGCTGCGCTCTGCATTTCATTAGTAAAAATAAGCCTAAATTAATTTTAGACTGAATTTAAAAAAGTACCCCCAGACTATCAAAAAAGCAAAGACTGTCAAACACTGCAAGTCTAATATTGAGATGCCGCTGAAGATAGGGACTCTTGAATGTTTTGTGATTAGATCCATTTATCCAGGTGCAGCTATGGTCAATTACTGACAACCTGACAGTGTGTGTACATGTGTGTGTGGGGGGGGTGGGTCTACCTATAGCTTCAGGAGACCTTGATGGCTAAGTCAAATATTCTATTAAAGTTTGCAGTGGTCAGCCAAATGGAATCTGGAAAGCTTCCAGCTAAACGTTCACCAGAGGAGTTAATACAGACTACAACAGTGGCCAACATGCAGTGTGTAAAACAGAAGTTCCTTGCTTCTCTTACCTCACTGATGAACTCAAATACTCCCACCTGTAAGACAGTTTAAAAATCTAAGGGAGACCTCCTCCACTTTCTAATACATGTATCAATTTTTTTCAACAAATAGACAAGAAGCTTGATTTAATTACTGTATCTCTATGTCCCACCTATTTGAAACTAAATTACACAAGGCACAAATTGATATAACAATGATGGGGTATATGCACAAACATTTGGATTGCCTACGTACCGCGTATCTGCAGCATGTAGACAACCCTAAGTCAGAGTGCCATGCAGCAGGGGGCTAACAACCCCATGGTGGCATTCACGGAAGTGTTACGCACCCCTTGCACACACGATCCTCTGGATGATCATGCAGCTATGTGCTGCAGGTAGTCCAGGGGGCATGTCCATGGGTGTGCCCACACACCACACCATTTACAAAGTTGTGGAGTGCTGTGTAAGAGGGAGCACATGATATGGCAGCAAGAACTCTGCTGTATGTTTTGGATGCCTCCCCACAGAGTACCACTGCAGGTTGTGTGATCATTGGGCCCCATTTACCATGCTGCTGCAGCCCTCTGGACTGATAGGGTGGACTGTGTCCAGCCATTCGGGCACTCACGAATCAATATTTATTCTTCCCATCCTGCACTTTCCTAGACCCCCTTCTCATGCGAAGCAGGAGATCCACTATGGGAACCAGGATGGGCATCCAATCGGATGCTCACCTGTGTCCCTCGATCTGCCACCTGCAATTGTGCATGTCGACAGCCAGGGCTTCAGGCAGGCACCCTATGGGTGCACGTGGTTGTGCATACCACCCAGCTAGCGCCTGTCCACAGGTGTATAGCTACCCAGGCTGGGTACATGTGAACTGCACGTGCATAGGCCTCAATGAAATGAACACAAATTGAGCTAGAAAAAGATACTGCCTCAAAAGAACAAAAAATCATGACTGTATGCCTCGCTGAAACACATGATCGCTATGTTATATCTCCAGAGAAAAGTAGAAGTACTCCGGAAAACAAATCTGCTGTTTAAAACAGTGTTTGTAGTTGGCATCCCTAATTCTTGAATTCAAGACCACATGACAATCAGAAATATAATTAAAGAGCTAGTGTACAGCCTGGAATTAATAGTAACTTTCAGATGTAGTCAGCTCCTGTATCACTTCTCATATCCGACTTACTTTTTCTTTTCCATTTGCTAATTAGAATATTTTCACCTGGCAGTTCCAGAGTGTTGTGTAAAGCAGCACTCTGTCTGGAGGCTAAAAAGAGTCAGCTCTGTTCCTCACACTACATCATCAACACTGAGACCAGCAGGCACGAAGCAGATGCACCACACAAATTAGGCAAATGAAGAGCGCCTATTTCATAAACGCCCTTGAATCCACCTGGAGTGACGGGAGAGCTTTTTGGGACAACATCCGAAATATAATGGGTAAGCAATCAAAATTGTCACCCACCATTATGAAAGTTGATGGATCCACCACTCTTGACCCAAAGACTATTACAGATGCTCTAAATAAGACGTTCACAGACCTCAGTGGGGTTCTCCCCACAGATTTCTTCTCGGACTTACCTGTGCCTAACCTAGTATCACAAAACATCCCTTGTGACAAACCACAATTTTATTTCAAGAAAATCAAAGTGCACGAAGCCTACAAATACATAAAAAAGGCCTGCGCCAAATCCAGAACAAGTAGTGACACCCTAGATCTAAAAATCCTGTCTCTCACCCTGGTCGAAGTGATCCACCCCCTTGCCAAAATTCTTAATCTGTCCTTTTGCTAAAGTCAATTTCCCAACAAATGGAAGTCTGCCATAGTCACGCCAGTGCACAAAGTGGGGGACAAAACCTCAACAGGTAACTATCGACCGATATCAATACTCCCACCCCTCTCCAAAGCACTTGAACGTATAGTGGCAGATCAACTCTCTGACTACCTGGACAAGTACAATCTACTCTGTAATCAACAGCACGGCTTTAGGAAAGGACATAGTACTACAACAGCCTTACTTGACTTCTCTGGAGAAGTCCACTCAGCACTGGACAAAGGGTGCCAAACTGTTGTGGTCTTTATTGACCTCACTGAAGCTTTTGACACAGTCCATCATGGCCTAATTACCTCCTTACTGACCAGCCAAGGCCTGGCTGAAGGTCCTAGTGCTTGGGTAAAAAGTTACCTGTCAAATCGGTCACAGGCTGTAAAAATCTCTAATAAACTCTCCGACTTCAAACCAGTCCTCTCGGGTGTACCGCAGGGATCATTTCTTGGCCCGCTCCTCTTTAGCGTGTTCCTTAACTCCCTCCCAGATTTCTGCCCGGAAAAAATAATCTTATATGCTGATGATGCTGTAATTCTCTCTTCTCACAAAGAACCAAACTCCCTATGCAAAAGTCTGCACATTGCCTTCTCTAGTGTTGAAAGGTGGTTCCTGGATAGTAAACTTGTGCTTAACCACAATAAAACAAAAGCCATGCTTTTTACCAATCACCAAAACAAAAATAGAAATACTCCACTCACCATACAAACCTCTGCTGGAAATACACTGGACCAAGTAAATACTTTCAAATACCTTGGCATCACTTTTGACCAAGGGCTCACCTTTGCAACCCACATTGACAACGCAGCGAAAACAGTGAACCAACGTCTTTGGAATACTATTTAGAAACCGACAATTTCTAAACCAAGTGGCATTGAGAATAGCTATACAGAGTTCCATAATCTCTATCATTGACTATGGTCTTATTATCTATGGCTCAGCTACCACCACGGCACTAAGGCGTATCTCAATCACTCTAAATAAGGCTTGCTGGCTCCTCACAGGGGCACAAAGACTGACACACATGTGTGAGCTTTACTATGAAACAGGCTGCTTGCAACTATCAAATCGCCTTATATATCTCACCTGCATAATGGCAAAAAAATCTATCTCGGGACTGAGTCCATTATGTATCTAAAACCTACTCCATCTGAATCCTGGCTTACGACCCTCCACCAGATCTGAACACCAACCTTTCCTGGTTCCCAGATGTCGGACCACACAGGGACAAAGAATGTTCGCATACAGGGCCCTGACATGGTTCAATGCTCTAAGTCCACCTACTCTATCCTCAACCTCGCTTGGAGCTTTCAAAACCATGCTCTATGCCCACCTCACTGTCACTAGCAACCGTGATTGCATTCGATAAAGACTACTCCTCCTCGTGACCATCCTCACATCCAAGGCCTACTCTCCTTGTCTAATGAGCCCTCACGTACCACTACTATTCCTGTCTGCCACCCAACTCACTCTTCCCCCCCTTTCTGTCCCTCTCACTTACTCTACTGCCCACCACTTTCCCTCCTTTCTTGCCTCCCTTTGGCTCCTAATGATCTCCTTTCCTGAAGTTTCTTTGTTTCCAAATTGTCTACTCCTTGAAACTGTTAAAAGCATGTTTATTATGTAACTTCTAAACTTTACTGCCTTAAACTGTTAATAGCAAATTTATTATGTAACTTTTCCGTCTGGTATTACTTGTAATGTGTATTGTTTTGTTTGATGTTCTTTGTGACGTGGAACCTTTGTAAAAGAGCCCTGGCTCAAAGGTATTAATTCCTAGACCAATAAACTAAACTAAACTAAACACTAACTGTGACATCATTAGTAAACAAGGAGAACAGCTTTTCACTGCCAGATTATTCTCTTTCATATGAAACAGCAGGGATGGTCTTGTCTTGGTTACTAGTAATGTCACATTTTCTTGCATTTTGATTGGTAACTTGTGAAAGTCACTGGCCAGGCTGCAAGGGCTGTTGTACCTCAGTGTGTTTGGTCACATTTCTGATGATGCAATGGGAGGAACGGAACTGACTTTTTTAGCCACCAAACAGAGGCTACTCCACACATCAGTGCAGAACCGTCAGGTAGAAAATCTTCTAATTAGCAAAGAGAAAAGAATAAATACTTCAGTTATAAGAACTGATAGCTGACTGCATCTGAAAATTACTGTTAATTTCAGGCAATACACTAGCTCTTTAAAGACTTATTTATTACTGTTCCAAAGTTACCAATAAATAATTTTACAGTTATCTCCAGGTCATTTAGAGTTCTAAACTGGAAAGAGACTGTGTCACTAAAAAAAAAAAAATCAAACTTAATTACCAAAGTTACCAAATAATAATTATATAGTTATCTCCAGGTCATTTAGAGTTCTAAATTGGAAAGAGACTGTGTCCCTAAAAAGGAAAAAAAATCAAAACTTAATCTGCCAGAATTTCACACAAAACAAGCAACCCTATGTATCAGTGGTGGACTTTAAACTCTTACTGAATACTATGGGTTTGTAGGCTATAATGATCTTTTTCTATCGCATCCAGTATAGATCAAGACTTGATACTGAGAGTATCCCTAAAGTTTGTTGATTTAAAATTTAAAGAGCAACTGAGGCACGAGGTCATAATGTCGCAAGACATTATACTGCATGGCAAAATTGCACTGCCAGTGCAGCCCGATTTCTGCCATAAGGCATAAGTCTTTTTTTGGGGGGGGGCTCTGTCCCCCAAATCCCCCCACTAAAGATTCTCAACTCTGGGAGGGGGTTTAACTCAGGGAGCACACAATGTTTAAAAGAAAATAAAAATTTCTGGGACCGGGAATCAAACCTGGTCCCAGACGCAGCACTAGGGTTTCTGCTGCTGCAGTTCAGTCCAGTGAGCCATGGCAGCTGCTCAGTGGAACCCACTCCCAGCAGAATTCTTATCCTCTGCCTGGGAAAGTGTGAATGGTGCAATACTGCATACAGCAGTATACGCGGTATTGCACCATTCACGCATAGCTACAGCGCTGTACCAGTTTAGCCATAATGTCGTACGCTGTTAAGCGTGTGACATTATGACCCAGTAGGACAATGGACACCATCTGGCCAAAAGTGCTACAGTGCAGAATTAGAATAAGCATATCCCCAGTAAATCTCATACCAAAAACTAGATTTCTACATAACTGCATTTTAAAGTTACGAGCTATTTTGTAACCCTGATTTTACTAGCTGTTCAAAAAAAATACCGGGTCATAGTGTCGTACGCTTAATAGCGTATGGCATTATGCTCGAACCCCAGACCTGTACGCTCTCCGTGTTGGACCCCCCCCAGGAATTAGAATCCTAAGTGGGAGGGTCCGGGGGGCACAGCCCCCCCCGTAATGGGGGGGTGGGGATGGAGCCCTCCACAGATCGATTTAAATAAATTGCGCAATGCGATTAAGTCAAACGGCATTCTGCCATGTGACTTTTTGACCCTGTGCCTTCAAAACAGCCTGTTTCAGTGAGGAGCTGTTGATGATGTCATCTCAGGGCCTCAGTCTAGTATTCCCTGAAAGCAAACTTATAGGATCTGTTTCTCCAAAGTTATAAAGATCATGGGCAATAGTTTTCACAAGTAAAAGAGGTAGTACCAGTCAGTAAACATTGTTTTAAAAACTATGTGTGTTTCAGGTTTTGTAACAAAGCTGACAATATTTTGTTTGGGTGTCTTTTTGCTGTGGTCCTTTTTTCCAGGGTTGCTGGATGCTGGGTCATAACACAGTGTTGTATGATTTGCACACTGAATACGTTTCTGATGTGGTGAAAGGCTGAGATCATTCACACCTATCATTCAATTGAGGCGATTTCTAAGAATGGCACTTTAAAACACTTATTCCATCTCCTTGTCAATGGGAGTGGGAGAGGTAATGCTGTTTTGAAAACTTACTAGGAGTTCTTGATTTAGCCAGCACAATATGTGGTCCCTGTCAGGCTGTTTTGACCTACATTCAGGCTCATCTATGTTCTACTCTAAATTAATATGATCATTTTACCAGAGTCAGCACTTCAGTCCCTAGTAGGAATTATCACATATAAGGCCCCTATTAAACATATTGTAAAGCAGACACTGACAACAGCAGTGAAGTTTCAACATTACAATACTAGCAGCATTTCCTAACAGGCACAGTAGAGTAGCACTCCAAATGGCTTCAGCAGCCTGGAGGCATGATGACTCAGCATCCAGCAACCCTTGAGAAATGGACTACAAGTTAGCAATAACCCATGACAGGGTGTGGGGTTATAGGCATTTAATCCACGTCTGGGATGCGTTGTGAGGCATGAGGCCTCAGGCTGAGTGTCCTCACAGCACCCCAGGCATGCATTAAATGCCTATAACCCCACACCCTGGAGTGAGTTATTGCATTTATAACATGGGTTACCTTGTGCATAGGGTACAGCCCCCCAAACCAGCTGCCTCCCTTGTTTTAATGCTAGAAAGGGATTTTATCCTTCTGCCTTGCAAAGTAGTCCCTGACAAAACATCCATTCTGTTGATTTTTATGGATTTACAACTGGATTACAAGTTACCACGGTTACTATGCATGACACAGGGCTGAAGATACTCATAATATGAGTGCCATACAACACTGACTACCACTGAGGCAGCTGCTATCTGTGGATTAACCTGAAAGTTTAATCCACAGCTGGAGTGCCGTGTGTACTTACTGCAACATCTGAACACTTCAGCTGTCAATAAGTGATACAGTGACTGCTGCTGGAAAGAATGTGTGTGTGGGGTTCTGTTCAGTGACAGTACATGCCACAAGGCTGCAGATACGTATAATATGAGGGCTGTACAAGAGTGAGACTGACTAGTTCTGGGGTTGCTGGTAACTGTGCATTAAACTGAACATTCCATGGATTGTTGTGGCAGCATCCATACTTACTTGGAGCTCTGAACACATTACCTGTTACATTGCTGGTGGATGGGCTGAAAGTCATACTGTGATGGCTTGTGGAAAGGATGTTTCTATGGGGTTATGTTGTGTGGTATTACTAACACACATGTCATGTTATGTCTGCCCTCAAGCTACCCTGTATTCTATTGTATCATTGTTACCTGTTTATTGTAAACTGTACATTATTTGTAATCATGTAATGTTTTATTGTCTCTCAACAGTCTTATGCATTGCTGTTTTTAACTCTGTGCCACTGTATGGTGGCCCAGGTCGTGCCTAAAAACAGTCCCTGGGATCAGCGCACTCACCCGGTTACCAAAGTCATAAATAAATGTGCCTCTGTCCATACCAATTGAAACTCTCTGCAGCTGACTATATGGTGAAGCAACTGCAATGTCACATGCATTTCAAAAGGTTGGGTACTTACAGTTCCATGGCCACATTGACTGGCAATATGTGTGACTGTTGAAGGGACAGCTGATAGACATTGTTGTAGCTCACAAGAAATAATGACTGCCTTGGGAGGCAACTTGCCATGCCTCGTTTGCAAAACCCACATGGGGGGGTAGGGCTCCCGTCTCAATATGCTGCTATTCACCATTGCCCACAGGGCAGTGGAACAATGAGTGGAAATGGTGTCTTACATGCAGGACACCTGTTATGGTCTGATCTCATGTACTACTCTGAGTACAGCTTTTCTATCTGGAAAACTTTTGTCCAGCCAGTCATTCACACTGAGACTGCCAAACAAGCAAAAATTAGCATCCAGTGCTCTGTGAGTGACAGAATCTGCTCTGCACACTAACAAGAAAAAAACAATGGCTGCTAAGAAAGATGAGTAGAACAGAATCTGCGATCCCTCCATACTGTGATAAAGACAATAGTACTCTGAAAAACAAGATCAGGCCCAGAAACCATGGATTAAATAGCAAATTTAATCCACGGGCACCTGACAGGTCCCAGCCAATCACTTTAACTGCCTCAGGTAACCCTTGTTATTAAAGGCATTATAAAATACAATTTTGTCAACTTTATTACAAAACCTGAAACAGATACAGTTTTTATAGCAATGTTTTTTGATTGGTGCTGCCTGTTTTACTAAAGACAACTATTGCACAAGATATTTAAAACTTTGGAGAAACATGTCTTATGAACTTGCTGGCAGGGAATACTAGACTGTGAGGCCCGGAGATGACATCAGCAGCAGCTTTTCACTGAAACAGGCTGTTTAGAACAGGTAGTGAAATCAGGGTTACAAAATAGCTCATAACTTTAAAATGAAGTAATGTAGAAATCTAGTTTTTGGTATGAGATTTACTGGGGTATGCTTATTCAGATTCTGCAATCTAGCACTTTTCGCATCAGCAGTTCTTTAAACATAGAATCATAAAAGCTGGTGTCAGAAAAAGAACACTGAGTTATCCATGCTGCCCTTAATATCCCACCCCACTCTACCACTGAGGCCTTGCATCTGTACAGGGTTTATGCCCACACTATCCACCCCATGTTCCCACCTTGCTGCTACCCTCTGAGTGACTATTATGCTCATAACTCTGTCCCAATTGTGTTTGAAACTGTTAATGGTCTTGGCACCCACCACCTCAGCAGGAGGGCTATTGCATTACTCTTCCTCTAAAAAAAGAACTTCCTCGTGTTCCTCCTGAATGTCTCTTCTGCCAGCTTCCACAATTATCCACATGTTCTAGAGTCACTATTCCTGTTTCCTTTTAGAAACTTAAAGGTCTATATCACATTGCCCCTCTGTCTTCTTACCTCCAACGCGTACATGTTCAGCGTCCTATGCCTCATAGGATCTGCCCTGCAGGCCATGAATCATTTTGTTACTGTATGCTGTACCATCTCCAGCCTGTCCCTGTCTTTCCTCAAGTGAGGGCCTCAGAACCAGGCCCAGCACTCCAGGAGTGACTTTACCAGTAATCTATAGAGAGGTAATAATACCTCCTTTCACCTGTTATCAAATGCCCTTCCAATATACCCCAGCATCCTAGTTGCCATTATATAGGCCTTGTTACATCAGCTAGATTGTTGAAGGGGGTGTGCCCCCCCAACAGCAACACCAACACAGTGACCTATGTTGCTGTTGACAAAATCAACAGCTTGTAGACAGGTCGCTGTGTTGGTGCACCTGAGACAGGGGCACACTGTCTCCCAGTCCTTCACCCCCTCCCTGAATCAACTCTGACTCTAAGTTGACAATCTTTCATACGGGGGTGTGGCGGACAGAGCCCCCCACATGGGGGGTTCAGGGGCACTTCCCCCCTGATAAAAAAAAAAACAGGACCAGGAGACATTCGGGATTTATGTCTACTGCAACTTGCGGGTGACATAAATCCTGTTACTGTGATGCCGGTCGACAATAGTGTTGTGGAACAGGCATCATAGCTCCATTGAAGGGAGTCATGTATGATGACTCCTAGGTCCCATTCCTCAGTAGTAGTATCCAGCATAAACCCTCCCATCTGCTATTCTGTCCTGGTGTTCCTGTTCCTAATATGCATCACCTTGCTTTTTTTGGCATTTAATTTCAACTGCCAAGCCTTAGACCACTTCTTCAGAACTGTGTCCAGTTCTGGACACCACACCTCTGGAAGGACAAGGACAGAGTGTCAGCATCAAAAGTGCTATCAGGAGAGACTAAAGGACCTCAATATGTACACACTGGCAGAGAGGATGGAGAGGGGGGATATGATAGACTTTAAATACCTCATGGAGGTAAATAAGGTATGGGAGGAATGTGTTTTTCAGAAGAAAAGGTGCTCAAGAACAAGGGGCCATAATATGATGCTGGATGGGAGTAGATTCAGGACAGCTGTGAGGAAGTACTTCTTCACAGAAAGAGTGAAGATTCCTGAAACAACCTTCCAGTAGAGGTGGTGGGGCAAAAACAGTGGTGGGGTTCAAGAATGTATGGTATAGACACAAGGGAATCATAGTGGAAAGGAAGGGGAAGTTAGAAAAAGCTATAGATCAAGTATGGCCTGCAGTAATAATGTAGGTAGGGAAAATGGGCAGACTGAGTGGGCTTAGTGGTCCTTATCTGCCATCAAATTATATGCTTCTATACTTCCAACCTTTGCAGATCCCTCTGCAACTCTCTAACCCCCCCCACTGTCTATCCTCCCACAGTTCTTAGTGTCTTTATATTTATTGTTAATATTGCAACCATACACAAGCAGTGTTAGTTGAAGTTTGTATATGTAACCCCCCTGTTACCAGGGGTTACTAGAATCCCAGTAAGACCTAATGGTAGGCAGGGAATGCAGCTTGTGAAACTCCAGTTAAATGGATTTCACACTGTCTCACTCTGTTCTCAGTCTCAGCTGAGACTGAGGGATGACATCACTATAGAACTCTCGCATCTGCATGAGCCACACTGGAATCTGCAGTTGGGAGTTAGGTTAGAATGTTGGGGAGTTTTGAACATAGTTGTGTGTGAGCAGTCTTGAAGAGAGGAGCACAGCAGTCTGTGCACAGGCTCTTGGAGCCTAAAGCTCTAATACAGAGCTACTGTTAGGGAGAGGTGTGTGTTTCCACCAAAAGAGGAACACAGTAAGCTGTTCGTGAAGTGGTGGAGACCGCTGTTACTGGTCTCTGTGCCCCATCCCTGAGGGGATGGGGGTGAAAAGGTTTGCCTGTCATTCCAGGGACAGCCCTCCTGGTGTGCGGCTAGGGAAGAAGCTGCCTTATTTTACAAGTTGTGCTGAAGCACCAGAATCTGTCAAGAATCGCCTGTGGGGCACCTGCAACCAAAGGGTGAGTCTGCTCTTACATAGGGCCTATGTTTCACCGGAACTGTTGTAAAGTGGGGATTGGACTGCTTAATTAGTGGGAGGCCTAGAGTAATGGGCTAATCCAAGTTAAAGTATGTTCAAGTCCAGCACTAGGGGAGAGTCAAGCCATGTAGAGGAAATGTGCTATGCATTTACCCTTTAATCTACATTGCCAAGTTTTACAGAAATAAATATTTAAGTATGTTCAAGTCTAGCACAGGGGGAAAGCCAAGATATGTAGAGGAAATGTGCCATGCATTTACCCTTTAATCTACATTGCCAAGCTTTACCCAGAAAGAGATGTTTAATATCCAGAGAAATGGCCGGGTAAGAATTGTGGAAGTGAGAGGTGGGAGACCCCCCATCAGTAGTAACCAAATTCACCTTTACGGATTTGCTCTGTGGCACCTTTACTTTCTCTCAGGTACTTGGTCCGTGCCTGAGGAAAGTACCCAGACGTGGGATTAAAAGGAAGTTTTCCTTATGGAGTTGAAGGCTCTTAGATGGTTTAGGGAGCCACCAGCAAAATGTTCCGTGACAAATGGAAGGTGTTCGAGTGGCCGGCAGGGGAGCTGAGCCAGGGAAAGAAACATAGAAACATAGAATTTGACGGCAGATAAGGACCACTTGGCCCACCTAGTCTGCCCATTTTCCTACCTAACAGATAAGCTGCAGATCCTAGTTAACCTACAGCTTACTTCCTCCTACCTCCCACTAGGACTGCCGTATGTCTGTCCCATGCATTCTTGAATTCCCCCACTGTTCTTGACTCCACGACCTCCTCAGGGATGCTATTCCATGCATCCACAACCCTCTCCGTGAAAAAATACTTCCTCACATTACCTCTGAGCCGTCCCCCCTCTATCTTCAAATTGTGCCCCCTTGTTCTTGCACATCTCTTTTTCTGAAAGATGCTACCCTCTTGGACTTTGTTGATTCCCTTGAGGTACTTGAAAGTTTCTATCATGTCCCCTCTCTCCCTTCTTTCCTCAAGGGTATAAATATTAAGTTCCTTTAGTCTTTCTTCGTATGTCTTCTGGTGCAGACCCTGCACCATTTTGGTTGCCCTCCTCTGGACAGCCTCCACTCTGTCTATGTCTTTGCGGAGATGGGGTCTCCAGAACTGCACACAGTACTCCAGATGGGGTTTCACCAACTGTCTGTACAGAGGGATAACAACTTCCTGTTTTCTACTATTGATGCCTCTTCCTATGCATCCCAGTATCCCCCCAGCCTTCCTTACTGCCTTCTCACATTGCTTGCCCACCTTTAGGTCATCTGATATAATTACCCCCAGGTACCTTTCCATTTTAACTGTTGTCAGTATCTCACCCCCCATTGTGTACTCTTCCCCTGGGTTTTTGTTTCCCATGTGCATTACATTGCACTTCTTTGCATTGAATCTGAGCTGCCATACGTTTGACCATTCCTCCAACCTTGCCAAGTCCCTTCTCATCCTTTCCACTCTATCCTGTGTATCAACCCTGTTGCAGATCTTTATGTCGTCTGCAAAGAGACATACTTTTCCTTCCAGTTCCTCTACAATGTCACTTATAAAGACATTAAAAAGGACCAGTCCCAGTACTGAACCCTGCGGTACCCCGCTAGTAACCCTACTTTCTTCACTGTGTACTCCATGTTCTACTACCCTTTGCGTCCTGTTGTCTAGCCAATTTTTTATCCAGGCTACCACCTTGGGACCCACTCCAAGGCTGGCTAACTTGTGTATTAATCTTTTGTGTGGGACCGTATCAAATGCCTTGCTAAAATCTAGGTAGGCCATGTCCACAGCCCCTCCCTGGTCTACTACTTTGGTCACCCAGTCAAAGAAATCTATTAGATTCATCTGACGACCTTCCCATCGTGAATCCATGCTGCCTTGGGTCCTGTGCCCCACTGGCCTCTAGGTACTCAACAGTTCTTTCCTTCAGAAGTGATTCCATCATTTTCCTACCACTGAGGTCAAACTAACTGGTCTGTAGTTTTCTGCCTCTGTCCTGCTCCCACTTTTGTGAAGAGGAATCACATCTGCCCTCCTCCAGTCCTCAGGTACCACCTCATCCTCCCATGATTTGTTTAAGAGAGTAGTCATCGGTGCCACTAGTTCTACCCTTAGTTCTTTTAGAATTCTTGGGTGAATCCCATCAGGCCCCATTGCTTTGTCCACCTTCAATTTTATTAGTTCTTTCAGAACCCTTTCTTCTGTAAATGGACTGGTATCGACAGCCGTTTTCAGAGTGATTCTCTTGTTTGGTTTAGGTACCTCCCCCTCCTCTTCCTTTGTGAATACTGAGCAGAAATATTCATTCAGTATCCCTGCTTTTTCACTGTCACCCTCTACCCACATTCCCTCCCCTTTATTAAGCCTCAGTATCCCTCCTTTGGTCTTTCTTCGCTCCCTAATGTACCTATAAACGGTCTTATCCCCCTTCTTAACAAAATTGGCTATCCTTTCCTCGGTTTGGGCCTTTGCTATTCTGACTGCCTTCCCAGCCTCTTTCTGCTTTAACTGATAAAGTTCTCTGTCCTGCTCCCTCTGAGTTTCCTTATATTTCCTGAATGCTATCCTTTTCTCCTTAACCTTCCCTGCCACCTCTTTTGAGAACCATAGCGTTTTTTTCCTTCATTGTGTTTTATTGATTTGCTTTACACAAAGGCTTGTTGCCTCTGTGATGGCTGTTTTGATTACTCCCATTGTTCCTCCACCCCTCCTTCTTGCCTGTTTGCTAGTGCTTTTCTGAGGCACTCTCTCATTTTCCCAAAGTCAGCCCTCCTAAAGTCCAATACTCTTGCTTTTGTATGGCTTGATTGTATGGCTGTGTTTATTGTGAACCACACTGTTTGGTGGTCGCTTGTTCCCAGATGGCTACCCACTTCTAAATCTGAGATTCTTTCTCCGTCCCCATTTGAGACTACCAGGTCTAAGATTGCTCCCTCCCGAGTGGGTTCCAGTACTAGCTGTCTGAGGCATGCCCCCTGTAGGGCATCAAGAATGGCCCTGCTCTTGGAAAACCCAGAATAGTGTACAAGTTTGGGCTGTGTACCCAAAGCAGCTTGCAAGTCCGGCCTGTGTGCCTGGTGGGTTCAGAGCCTGAGGGCTGAAGTGTTGAAGAAGTGTTTCTGTCTCTCTTAATCTGCATTACCAAGAATGTAGCCCCGTGGGAGTCTGTCTATGCTTTGTTTGTTCAGTTTAGATGTGAATAAAAGCCATACTTTAGAATCCCATTCCTGGTATTGGACACTACAGTTATTGCTTCCTGTGTTTGGATTTACTTGGGTGCCCCTGTGCAGAGTAGCCAAACCTAGCCCTTGTGCCGAGTAACCTATTCCTCCCCGAACCCAGTCCCCACCTGGTACTGCTGTTAGCTTCAACAGCATACCACCTGTCATTTGCAAAAAGGCAGGGGGGTGGGGGTTATATATACATTTTCATAAACACAAATTATACATTTATTTATTTATATTTAGTTGTTTAACCAGGAGTAGCACACTAAGCTGAAAGCTTTTTTACAGGAGCAACCTGGGAGCACAGGGAAGTTAAGTGACTTGCTCAGGGTCATACAATATGCAAGTGGAAGTGGTGGGATTCAAACCCAGGTCTGGTTTGCTGGCTATCACCAGATTTTCAGCTCAGAGCCTTAAACCACTGTGCTATACTGCCTCAAAAATCACAAAACTACATATCTTGTTCTAGTTTAGTTACATCAACTGTTAAAATTTAAAGAGTCACAGATAATATATCAAATCACGTTAGTACATATCTACTCTTGCCACAACAAAAGCAGTCCTTAGTTCATATCTAAATAGCACACAAACAAAAACCTACTACAATATATGTCTGAGTTCTCGCTAATGGTTTCTTGCACCTTGACTGTTTATGTAACATCTTCAGTTAGTTTGTGCATTGGGTCACATACCTTTCTAAGCATTTCTCTTGCCACCTTTTCCCATCTTACCTCCAACCTCTCAAACTTGCACTTATTTAAGGCCTCAGTATAACTCATCTCACACTCAAACACTATTCTAAGTGCCCTTTTTTACGTTGGCTCGTGCTTGTGCACCTGCCAACATATTGCATTAGTGGCAGATTTGGAGGTGCGGTCACTGCTGGGCGAATGCAGGGCATGCATCAGTAGGTGTGTCCCTCATTCCTCAATAAGCCAGCATGCAGGCACCACATCAGGAATACATAATGTGGTGAGCAGATCAAACAAAAGATCCGCTGCACTGACAGCCACGGGCGTCATGAAGCGGCACCAAAACACGCCCTCCCTACTTGTCTTTCCTGAAGCCTTTCAAGAAACATGGCGGCGGTGACTGCCGCCCTGTGGGGAGCTGACTTCAGGGGTGCCCAATCCCCCTGTCAGCATGCCGTCAGTCAGTTCATCTGCCAACAGGGGAGCCCATTCCCCATCGGCATAATGACCCCCCCATTTGTTCTGTGCTGAGGGGGGTGCCCAATCCTCCTCGGCTCTTGCCCCCTTTGCTATGTGCCCAGTAGGGGGTGCCCAATCCCATTGGCTAGCCCCAACACTCAAGTGAACGCTGGGAGCCACTCCAGTGTTCCAAATGCCCTAAAAAAAAAAGTCCCGCAATGTTTTTTGTTTTTTCCCTGAAAAGAAGAAAACTGTCCTCATGGTCTTTCCTGTTCCTCCCCAACCCGCCCATCCTCTGTGCACCCTGCCTCCCACCCCCACCCCCATATTTACCTCCAGAGTCTGGCACGTGATCTTCCGTGGACCAGGAACACGCCTGCATTCTTCAAAGTCGACCGCAAACTGAAGAAATGCCGGTAAACTGTATAATGGCATAAATAGGGTGTTTTCAACTTTGGTGCATATCTCAGGCATTTTGGGGATTTGGCACCAAATTTTCAACATGGGGTTCTTGGAACCCCTCCTCATGAATTCAGTCACTGTCATGGTGTTATTCAGTCCCAAAAGGTGATTTTGCAGTCACTGCACAGAATCACCTTTCGGGACTGATTAACAAAATGACAGTGCCACTGTTCATGAGGTGGGCTCTCAAAAAGCCTATGTTGCAAATTTGGTGAAAAAAAATCCAAAAAATGACTGTTTTATGAGCGTGCATTGCGCAGTTTGCACGCACGCTCATAACTTTGTGAATTTGTAATATTTGTCACTCCAGATTTTCAAAATTTGAATTTTTCCACACCTCCTTATCAACAGTATAGCTGTCATTTTACATATCCTGGCCAAAATGTGTTTTTGCATGTCTGGCACAGAATAGCCTCGTCGCTGTGCAAAATCAGTTTTCGGGACAGTTTGAGAAAATGACGGTGACACTGTTCAAAAGCAGAGGTTCTAAAACACTTATGTTGAAAATTTGGTGACAAAAGTCCATAAAATGACTGTGCTATAAGCATGTGTCACGTAGTTTCCACGCACCCTTGTAACTTTGCAAATTTGCAATATTTTCATGCCCAATTTTCAATGCTGGAATTTTTTCACACCTCCTTATGAACAGCACAGCTGTCATGTTTCACAGCCTGCCCAAAATATATTTCCACACTTGTGGCACACAATGGCGTGGTCGCTGTGAGAAATCAACTTTTGGGACAGATTAACAAAATCACAGCACCACTGTTCATGAGGGGAGGTCCCAAAATGCCTATGTTGAAAATGTGGCTAAAAGAATCTCAAAAATAATTGGGTTGTGTGTTGTGCAGTTCCTATGCATGCTCATGACTTCACCAATTTTTCATATTTTCACTCCAGATTTTCAATGTTGCCATTTTTAACACCTCCTCATAAACAATACAGTTGTAATTTTTCACATCTGCCCAAAATGTATTTTCGTCCCTGTGTCATCAAATGGCATAGCTGCTGTGCAAAACCACCTTTCAGCTAACAAACTGACTGTGCCACTCTTCATGAGGTGGGATCACAAAAAACCTATGTTGAAAATTTGGAGTGAAAATACCAACAAATGCCTACGACATTAGGGTTTCCAACTGTAACACCTCACCCTGTCGAGGCTGACAGGCATCAGGGGTGTGACTTGGGATCATTGGCTGTAATGCGCATGCCATTCTACCCCCACCCCACCTGCAGCCAGTGACAGGCATCGAGGTGTGCCTTGGAGTATTTGGCCCCAAAGTTCACCCTATTCTCCTGTGCTGCACCTGTCTCAGCATATTTCCTTAGGGAATGGGATAAGTATAAGGTCCAAAGACCACAAAGCACACAATGACACTTGTCAGTGTCTACAGGGTAGGGTGAGGTACAATGGCATGAGCATTATAGCTGATGACCCAAAGGTACACCCCAACACCTGTCACTCTCTGCAGGGTGGGGGTGGGGTTGGCCTCAGTTCAATACTTCACTGCCATTCCTATTATGCATCTCTAACTCCTGTACTACTAATGCCAATGCCAACGAGACAACATTCGGCATTGACAAATGCTTGTTTGTAACTGTTTCTATATAATTTCTGAGTGGTACATGTTACATCTGACCAAATCTCAATATTATACCATACAGATATGATTATCGATAGGAAAAGCATCCAAACTATCAAAATACATATTAATAAAGAGTGGCAGGTGGGGACAGGCATGGGTGGGAACATTCAACACATGTAACTGATGAGAGGTCCCCCTATCTATTTGAAATAACATAAGACAGTAGTTCTTTTTTGTATCCTTTCAAGTTCCTTGGTTTTCCTTTGTATGCCCACCATGCACACAGCTGCTCCATATTCCAAAACAGGTCTAACCACCATGGAATAATAATAATATATTAAATCAGATTAATTTAATCCAGCCCTTTTCAAAGTAGTCAAAAAGTATAATCTGCTATTCACTTTTTTTACCGTTGTTGAAACTTGCTCTGTTTAACCAAAATCACTCTGAAAAATAACACCCAATAATTTCACTTTATCCACCACAACTTCCACCTCACCAAATTGTAATTGATTTATTCCTTCCCATTTTCCCCTTCCTCACAAAGTGTATATCCTTAATTTTACTTGGATTTATTTGCATGAAATTGCTTTTTGACTATCTTGCTTTATAATCTATATCCCTTTGCATTGTACTGTCTTCCACATTATCCCAAACTGTAGTATCATTTACATATTTTATACATTGATGCTTTGTAGCCAAATCATTTATTATAATTAAAAACAGTAATGGCCCCAGTTTGGCACCCTGGAGACTCCTCCACAGACCAACACTTTGAGAGAACCGTTATTTGAGCATATTGCCAGTAAGGGGGGGGGGGTTACTACATCCTCTGTCTGAACTGCATGACAAATATATTGTAGCAAGGGGGGAGAGTAGTTCCCAAAAGACTTATAGAATTCCAATGCAATCTGCATCGGGGCTGGAGATTTTCTTGATTTAAGGTGCTGTATCACCTCCTGGATTTCTCTCAAAGACATTGGAGCATCCAGAGCCTCTCTTGCCTCCACTGTTATCTGCCTAACATTCATCCTACAAAAGAAGGTGTCTAGCTTCTTGAAATAGTCCTCTGTTCTTTCTCTGATGAAAAGTGCCTTGTAAAACTGCCTGAACTGATCTGCTGTCTTGCAGGGATCAGTCTCATATTATTGTGAACCTCCCTGCCTGTGGAGTCTGAGCACCACACTGCTGGCCACCTGCTGACCTGCTGTATTCCATGATTCAAAGGAGTGCTGGTGAGAGTAACACAGCACCTCCTCAGTTTGTGCCTCCAGGAGTTGGTTGAGTTTAACCCTACATCACTCCAGTCATCTTTTAACCTCCTTATTGAGGACAATTTTTTGCTCTGCCTTAAAGGAGTAGTCCACCCAAAATTTGCAAAAAAAAACATACTTTGTGCAGTGTTTTGATTTGTATGTTAAGTTCTAGTGTGTCCTTCCCTCTGTCTGCTATTAAGAATTTTTTCTAAATTAGCCTGCTAGCTTTATTGTAATTTTAAAACCCCAGGAGATCTCCATCTGAGGCAGCTTAATTGTATTCATGTGTCCTACAATGCACCCTGTCTCATGTGACAGTGATGTAGCAGAGGCCATAAATCCAGCAGAAAGCACTGCTTTACAATCAGTTCACAACAGTAGAGATGGCTATATTTTAAAATCTATAGAGTTCAACTTAGTGACTACCCTTATCGTAAAGGTCTTACTGTCCTGAAGAACTTTGCTGCTGGTAATTTTTGTGCAGCTTGTAAAGTTTCCAAGATATTTAGTTTGCTTGGCATGTGTGTGCTGAATGTTGGGTCTCTGCTACATCACTGTCACATGAAATAGGATGCATTGTGGGAACAGGGAATGCAATTAAGCAGTCCCAGATGGTGATCCCCAGGAGTCGTAAAACTGCCATAAAGCTAGTAGGCTAATTTAGGAAAAACTCCTAATAGTAGACAGAGGGAAGAACACACTAGAACTTCACATATAAATCAAAACACTGCACAACATATGTTTTTACGAATTTTGGGTGGACTACTCCTTTAAGATCATATAGCTTGGACTCAATGTAACCTACTCTTGGCATTTTCTCTTCTTCCAGGTGTGAGGCAAAGATAATGGTGCAGCTTATAAGTACTGCCTTCAAAACATCCCACCAAGCAGCTCCTAATTCGTGACCCCCTAGGGTTCTCTGCTTAATATTCTGCCACATAGGTCTCCACCATGCCATTATATTCAGTATCTGACAGTAGAGAAACATTCAGGTGCCAACTGGGTGTCTTAGCAACTGGGGAAAGTGCCAAGTCCAAGGTGACTGGTGCGTGATCTGACAGTGTGAGTAACATGACATCAGAGTTATTTACTGCATAGAGACAGGTAGAGGGAAAGAAATAAATAAAAAGGTCCAGGCAAGAGTAGGCCTGGTGTGGTGGGGACCAGTATGTAAATCCCTGACATTAGGATGAAAAAACCTCTATATCTCCATGACTGAATAAGACCTTGTCCCACTTGTTGCACAGAGAGAGTTAAAAGCAAGGATCTATTTTTCTGTCCTGTCCTGTTCTGTCACTTGTCTGTCTCTTGTCTGTCTGATTGTGCAATGAATCTGTCCTGTGGCACCTAAGGAACTGGCTACTCTGAAGCCCCCCCCACCCCACTAACAACCTGCTTTCACTTGTTGTTTCTTTCTGTTTCTATCTTTTCTTTCCCCCCTTACTTCTTTGTGGTATATAGTGCATATGGTTATATTGTTAAAATGATTGCAAAAAGCTATTTGGAACTCAGGGGGTTAACCCTGCGATGCAGTTTGACATCAACAAGCTAATTTGTAGAATTGTCAACAGGAGATCAGTTCTGGGACAGAAAGTTCTATTTTGTTGCACCTGCAGTAAAGAAATTGTCATTTTGTGAGAAATAGGTGTGTCTTAAACTCAGGATGCAGAAGTTAACTGCCAGGAAAAGACACTGTATACAAACACAGCAATCTTTTGTGAGAGAGATAGAGAAGAAGATTGATATTTATATTTAGAGATCCCCTCAGATGAAGGACTTTGGTTTGAGGTACCCGTATAAGAGCAATCCTGCAGAATTTTAAATTTTTATTTTATTGTTATTAATAATAATAAAACACTACTTGTGAATTTTATGACTTCTCCGGGTTTGTCTATGCATCCTGGCCTATGCCCTGACCCTACTCCACCAATCATAATTCTTGAGCCAGGTGTTGGAGGCGGTCCCCCATCCTGCCCCTGCCCCTACCAAACTCAGCCCTATCTATGGTAGGTTTCATGACCTTGTTCAATTCACCCCCACAAGGTATAGATTTTCTGGGGCTGGAGCATGTGGTAGCAATTGTTTTTTTTTTCCAAAAAGGCAATATGCCCGCCTCTGCATTTGGAGCATAAGTATTCAAAGGCATGTAAGGCACAGACTTCCCACACCTCTTAACACAAATAAAATGGCCTTCTGGATCTTCCATTGTGTTTGTGATTTCAAGGGGGCATGACCTGTGTACCAGGATGGCCACCCCCTGGCAATGTGGGTGTGCCACATACTTGGAGATGTACACTGCCCCAACCCAGAAGCACTTTAATTTGGCATGCTCCACCACTGAGAGTTGGGTCTTCTGCACAAAAGTTATTACAACTTTACTATGCTGTAGCTCCTGGAGGACCCTTGCGCTCTTAACTGGGCTATTCAGGACTCTCAAATTGTACGTCACCACCTGTCCTTGCATCATGATGATATTAATAAGATACCTCTACCCCATCAATTTGAATTTGCTCCCCTCTGTCTCCCTACGAGGTAGTTGAGGTAACTATAGTACAGAAATGCAGTACAGCTATAACAATGGAAGCAATACACATCAACGGGAAATCAGAACATGGAGAATTCCAATAGGCTGATGTGCCCTCCAGCTAGCATAATAGATGGCAACTGGGTCACTGGATGGCATCAACTAACTAATGACTTGGCATGCATCTGATGCCTTAGACCCTCCTTCCTTCTTAATCCTCCTGGTAGCTCAAAAATGGTACCTTCCATCACTCCCTAAGTATGATCCTCATGAACTAATAATGGAGCTCCTCCCCTCCAAACAGTCTGGCAGGTGAAGATATCTGGGAGCAATGGCCATGTCTAACCCCCACTGATATGCAGCCATGTGACTGTGCTGACCTATACCCCTGCTCACTGCCCCCATCAGATTCAGTGGGAGTGATGAATAGAAAAAGGAAAAAATAATGTGTGGTTGCCTTCCCCCAACTCCCTGAATGGGTAGTGCATTCATTTCTGCATTAGTTGGGTTTTGATATGCCAAGAGAAAACAGGATAAGGGGATTGGATGCCCTCTTTACAGCCCATCGCTCCAGACCACACTACTGTCATCCCACTAGGCCATGCAGCTTAATGATTTTGTATTGGACTCCACATGTTAAAAGAAACAGAAAATTATCTGCTGATGCAGCTCGGTATCTGTTCCAATATCAGCTGGGTTGCTTCACTCACAGGGACATGCACCCGGCCAGATCACCACACAGCACATCCGCCAACTTTATTTGAACAATTTTCCACTCTGCCCCTTGTAGTCAGCCCTTGTGCTGCTCCCGTGTGGAACCAATCTACTGTATATGACTGTTTAAAATATGCTTGCACTCCAAAACCTCACCATACAACTTCCATTGTGAGGCCTTCCATGGATACATTGAAGTTAACTATAGGAGCCAGTAAAGCCACATCCCATCCTGGTTTCCAACCAGCATCCTCCTCATTTTCACCATCTGACAGTCTTACAGTCAAGCACCTTGTGGCCAAGATATACTTAGGAAACTCAACCCCAAATCTTTGTGACAGGAAAAGCACCTCAACCAGCACAGTACATTGTGTGGTAGTATGGTGTCTAAAACCCAGATAAAGGCCATGCCTGGAAAGAGTGGTATATACAAGATACAGAACAAAGTACTCCCCTCATAGATCAGATTGTTATGAAAGACACCCAAACCAACCCCCCCTTCCTCCTGTGGAAGCTCCATTCCTCCAAGGAAACCAACTGAACAGCCGATCTCCAAAATGTGTTGGAGGACTCGCTGCCCCTCCCCCATTGCCACCAGACCTGGTTGAGAGTAGCTCTGTTGGAATCCTGCTGTTAGTCATGCTGCTTGGGAAAAACTTGTACCACTTTCAGGGCCAACACAACCCCCTCCCACCCCTTATTGCCCACTACCACATGCCAAAACTAACATGTTAACACACAACAGGCAAGGATACAGATATGTAATAAAGTGTAGATTAACTCACAATCTCAGCAGTTCACTGGCATAGAGCAGTGTAGTGTCCATCAGATTGTCTCATTTGAACTAAGAACAGGATTCACCTTCCTGGACCTAACTAGCAGCTCGAGTCTCTCTCTGGTTCCTATGGTTAGATTGTAAAACAGCACTTGGAATGGTTCACCATGAGTCAGTTAATATTACAGACTGTTCAGCTTGCCTCCCCACTTGGCACGGTGCAGTCCAGTGATACATCACAGCCTACCTCCTCTTGCTGATGGCCAGTCTAAGGAGCTGGTGAAGCCTGATGTTGATGGTTTCTTTTTCTGGCATGAGTAACCATCTTCCAGGATTAAAAGCCAGGCAAGGAATCAAACTACGGATCCAAAGAAGAGAAAAGTTCTGATGGCACCCACAGTTTTTTTCCATAAGGGATGAACCTCAGCAAGCATGTGAAAAAATACAGGATCCTCTGCAGTGTGGATTTTGAATTGCACTGGTACCAGAAGTTGCGATTTTATATTTTTAGCTGTAAGATTTTTCCAGATTAACATTTCCAGAAGTGTTAATGGAGTAAAATCATGGTCAAAGTATAGACAGGTGTCACCAAAGACCAGTTCTTTTTTGGCCTAGGTTATTTGTAAGATTTCAGTTTTAACTCTGTAGTCCAGGATTTTTAGGACTATAGATTTGGGTGGGCATTCAAGTTCAAGGGCTGTAGGTCCAGTGGTCTGTGGGCTTGGTCAATATTTAGAAGCTTGTCAGCAGACCTGCTAAGGGGCTCCTTAAGAAAGGACTACAAAAAAAGGTTCTGTCTGTCCCGTTCCCTTTAGAAACATAGAAACATAGAAGTTGACAGCAGATAAGGACTGCAAGGCCCATCCAGTCTGCCCATTTCTTTTTCTTACTTATGAATGTGCCATCGGCCTTTGCTCTGTCAATGGCCTATATATTCATGCTCATCTGTATTGCTCCCTTATGCCTATCCCATGCCTGTTTGAAGCCCTGCACTGTATTCATAGCCACCACTTCCTGAGGTAGGCCGCTCCATGCATCCACCACCTTTCTGTGAAAAGAACTTCCTCACATTACCCCTTAACCTCCCTCTAATCTCATGCTGTGTCCTCTTGTCCTGCTATTTTTCTTATATGGAAACATGTTAGACTCTTTCACCTTGTTTAATGCCCATAAGGTGTTTGAATGTTTCGATCATATCACCTCTCTCCCTCCTTTGCACTAAAGGTATACATATTGAGCTCCGTTAATCTGTCCTCATATGTTTTCTGATGCAGTCCCTGCACCATTTTGGTTGCCCTTCTCTGGACTGCCTCAATTTGGTTAACGATCCTTGTGAAGTGTGGCCTCCAGTACTGCATGCAGTACTCAGATGAAGACCTAACAAGTGTCTTGTAAGAGGATTATTCCTCCCTCTTCCAACTTGTGATACCCCTACTAATACACCCCAACATCCCCCTAGCCTTACCTACTGCTTTAGTGGTCTGCTTGGATGATTTCAGTTCAATGGTGATGATGATGTCCAAGTCTCTTTCTTCCCTTGTGACTGCCAGAAACTCCCCTTCCAGCCTAAAGGTGGCTTCAGGGTTTTTCCTCCCTATGTGCATGATCTTGCACTTCTTCGCATTAAACCCCAGTTGCCACTTTTCCAACCATTTTGCTAGTTTATCCAGATCTCTTCTCATTCTGCCCTCTCCATCTGGATCATCTGCTCTGTTGCAGATCTTTGTGTCATCTGCAAACAGACAAATCTTACCCTCCATTCCATCTGCAGTGTCACTGATGAAGATATTGAAGAGAACTAGTCCCAGGACTGATCCCTGAGGTACCCCACTTGTGACTTGCATCTCTTCTGACTGTATACCGTTTACCACCACTCTCTGTTTTCTGCCCATCAACTGGTTTGCCACCCAGTTGACCAACTTCTGACCCACCCTGAGCCTACCCAGCTTATTAATCAATCTTCTATGTGGAACAGTATTGAAAGCTTTGCTGAAGTCAAGGTAGGCAACATCAACTGCTCCCCCTTGGTCCACCACTGTGGTTACCCAGTCAAAGAAATCTATGAGATTAGTTTGACAGGACCTTCCTTTTGTAAACCCATGCTGTCTCGCATCCTGTGCCCCTATGGATTTGGCAGCCCATGGATTCATATGTTGTCTCACTGGGTGCAGAACTCCATATCATCGACACTATTTGTATGTTCTTGCTCCTAAAGACTCAGGTATCTTATTACGGTGCTGTGTTGATCTGTTGCACTGCAGGCTACTGCTAAACCACTTTCAAGGTCTGTGGCATGCTGCTGTACCTCATGTAGCTCCTGCCTGTGTTTCCTACAATGTTCTTGAGGTACTCCATACTGGGTCCCAATTTCCTAAACTCATGAAAGACTCTTTTGGAAGTTATCATGAACTGATCATTCAGTTCCTCATCTCTGTGGCAACTGAAACATAGAAACATAGAAGCATAGAAGGTGACAGCAGATAAGGACCATGTGGCCCACCTAGTCTGGTGTGCTCTGAAGTCACCAAGGCAGACCTGCTGCAGCTACGGACCTGGGTATCAGGATGATTGGGCAGATAAAGTAGTTTGGCTTGTCTGTGGGCAGCAGGATGTCTTTTGGTTTTTTCTTCACTGACATCTTGTAGGTTGAGAATAGCAATGTTTAAAGTCAAGATTGTGATTCATTTGTATAGATTCCAGCGGATTAGATTATCCAGGGGGAACAGAGCCAATGTAACTTACAGCTATATTGTCGGGAGGTGTAACGAGAAGTCTTCTGTTTACTATACTGGAGCCCATTACTCTCCAAGTAGTCCAATATGTCCTCTTTGACTAGTGTCTCCTTCAGTTTACCAACAACAGTTATAATACTGACATGCCTGTAGTTATTCAGTTGCTCCTTGTCCCAGCCTAACCCAACCCAACCCAGACCATCCCCACCCACCCAAGGAGCTCACAGAAGAGCCTGCAGCCACAGAACAACAGGTTGCCATTTCAGACTGCTCTAGTACAAAGCCATACACTATAGTCTTTTTTGGATTTTCAGTCATTTATTTTCATCTTAAAAGGTATCCCAACGTTTCTTCAGTCAATGGCTTCTTCTGGGGAACTGTTAATTGATTAAAGACATTTTTAGTACATTTGTCATATTTTAATTTCTCAATTGTGTATTGCTGAATACATTCATCAGTTGTAATAAATTTCATAAATCATTCACGTAATGAACTTATAAATTGTCTAGAGATCCATTCTCTCTATATATTTCAGTTAAATAATGGAGTTTCTGAGAATACTGGCATCAACTTCCAAATTTGTACTAGCCCTACTAGTAGTCATGTGTGCCTAAAAGGCTACATACTTTTATCTCTGGTTCGGACCTCACAAATCTGTCACACCGTTGTCATTTTATTCTTAAAACCAAAAACCATCTATAAATTCAAATCAAAAGAACATCTTACTCAGTGAACAGAATATCCATATTCTTACACTTAAACATTAATCTCTCCTTAAACTATTACTACACTGTACAAACATTCATATATGCAAACTTGCCATTTTTCGCTTTAACAATACACTACAACATCTGTGGTTAAACGTCCACTTTTATAATATTCTATCCTATTACAGGCTGTTAAAATAGTGTTAAATGTGCTTACTTCAAGGACTTGGGAGCCTGGAGCTTTTCTCCCTTACTCTGCTATGAGTTTTACTCTTTTGATTTCAATGCTGAAATTTTTCAGAACCTAAAGCAGAAATAGAATGCTTTATATATCACTTTAAATAAATTCTATTGTATTTCAATATAAGATCTTTCAGTTTGTTCACCTTAAAACTGATTCCAATGAAATAAATATTAATTAGTTTTCAAGCTACATTTATCATACTCTTCACTAGCCTGTATTAGAGAAAAGCAACTTTGTCAAAGCCTCAAAGTGTTTAAAGTGTCATAAAGCCTTAAATGGCTGTAATTTACCTTCAGACAAATGCCGTGAAGTGCAAGCACAGACTTGTCCCTTTAATTTCTAGTGTTCTGCATTAAAACCTGCATTGCAAAGCGAGAGATTTTTTTAAGCATTTTTAAGCACAAATGTGTCTTAGAGACTAAATAGTCTTATTTAATTAAAATGGTTTAGAGTATCACTCGTATTGCATGAAACCAAAGGCTGCTTACTTCTGGCGTTTTCTGTATTATCTCCTCATGCATCCTGACTCAATGTGGCAGCAAGAGCGAAGAAACAGCCCAGCCGTCTTATACCTGCATGGGAATGCTTGCTGATGTAATCAGCAGATGTGATGACAAGACGTCATTGCCAAGCAACAAGTGTTGTTTGGCAGTCGCTTCCCCATGCGGATATAGGGGCTAGTCAGATTATCATGTCTATGGCTCCTCAGTTATTCTGTAGTTCTACAAGCAGATGTTACTGAAAGTTATCTTGATTTTGTTACCGAATTTAGTACTTTTGACTCTCTTTAGTTACCCTAAAGTGGAGACCAAAAAAATGCTTGATAGGAATGGGGGGGGAGGGCAAGGGGAAAGATGTGTTGCTATTGATCTAACAGAACCATATTCACCAGCAAACCTGCCAGTTTCTTTCTTCATTAAGGCCCCACCTATTACGATAGGTGCCTAATTCATAGATCCAATGAGTTTCTTTACTTTCTTGAAATTATTTAAAATTACCACCTCTTTCAGGTCTCTGTATACATTCCAGACCCCAAAATCTTAACTGAACTGCTGTATATCCTCGTGCACTAAAGTGGTGTGCCACTAGGGAATTTTCATCTTTCAATCTAATCTTACTCTTATGTTCTAATATGTGTTTCTTTAATGCTCTGGTTGTTTGACCCACATAAAGATGGTCGCAGGGGCATTGTAGTATATGCACCACTCCTGCTGAGTTACAATCTATATGTTGTTTAATTTCATACTCCTTTCATGGATATGGGTGTTTAAACTACATCATCACAAATGATACCAAACGCCTTGAGGCACCACAACCCTTGCAGCCTGAGCAGTGACTCTCACAAGCTACCAATCAAAATGCAGGAAATTGTGAAATCACTAGTAACCAGGGAGAGCCAGTCCCTGCTGCTTCATGTGCAAGTGAAACCTGGCCGTGAGAAATGGTTTCTCATTGGTTACTAGTGATTTCATAGTCGGTGTGGTCTCAGTGTTGATGTAGTAGGAGGAACAGAACTGGCTTTTGTTTTTCCTCCAGACAGAGTGCTGCTCCACACATCACCCCAGTATTGCCAGGTAGAAAATCTTCTAATTAGCACACAGAAAAGAAAAAATACTTGAGATATAAGAAGTGATAGCTGACTACATCTGAAAGTTGCAATTAATTGCAGGCAGTTTCCAGGCAGTACATTAGCTCTTTAAATCAATTACTGATCATCACAAACTACCTTGACAGAGCAGCAGGGCCCCTACCAAAAAGGAACTAGTATTACTAATAACTTTCTTGAAAAACTAATCCTGCTGTTATTATTATGCTCAGGGGAATATGGAGGTAAACCCAGGTCCCATTTCCCCTGTTACCTCATCTTCAGGTTATGCAACTGCCCCAGGTCTAAAACTAATGTGAATGAATGCCTGTAGCCTCCTTAAAAAACTCAACCAGATGAAGATCTGGGCCACCCATACTAACCTTGATGTGTTACTCATCACCAAGACATGGTTAAGCAACACAGTAACTGATCAACAAATCGTGCTTCCCTCCTTTAGCATGCAGAGAGTGGATAGACCTACCGGGGGGAGGGGTAGTTATTTACCTAAATTCAACATTTAATGCTACCAAAATGTTTGCTGTATCAAAGCATAAACAACTTGAATGTTTAGCATTAAAGATCTTACTTCCCTCAAGTGAAGTGTTCAACATTGTGCGCTGCTATAGACCGCCTTCAGGATGCATGGAAATACTATCTACCCTCAAGGGTCTCATAGAATCCAGCACCAGTGAAACCATTACCCTTGGTGACCTGAACCTCAGCTGGCTTTCACCCAAAGCATAAGCCCTAAAGGACCTATGTGATGAGCTTGGCATTTCCCAACTTATCACAGAACCCACTAGGATCAACACAAGAAACAAGGATGATAGCACTATCCTTGACTTAATCCTTACGAATCACCAACATAAAATCACGCATACAGCAGTCTTTCATAATAACATAGGTGACCACAATACTGTGATATGCACATGCACACACAGTAAATGCCCCTCTTGCTATAAATTCATCATAAGACGAAACTTTCGCAAGTTTAAAGTTGACAACTTCCTAACTGACCTAAAATATGTCAACTGGCAAAAATTTACCTGGCCACCTCAGTAGATGTAGCTATCACCACCCTGAATACTGTCATTACTAACTTAGCTAACAAGCATACTCCACTTATTAAACGCAGACTGAGGAAGGTGTTGCACCCATGGTTTAATTCAGAGCTAAAAGCTGTCATCATATGGCAAGATAAACTCTGGGCCTGTGCGAGACAATCTAAATCCACAACAGACTGGCAGGCATTCAGAGCCTCCAGGAATGCATGCACTAAGCTTATTAGGTCTGCCAAGGCCCATTACTTTGTAGAAATGCTAGAAGAGCCCAAGGGCAACTCTTAAAATCTGGCAGACACTCAAAGCAGTAGAAGGGCATAAATCACCCCCTTTCTTACCACTAAAAATCACCTTGGATGGTGCAGTGGTCACTGACCAGTGCACCTTCCTAGAAAAGTTCAATGCCCACTTCACCACAGCTGGAATGGCATTTGATACATCATCAGCTGCTGTGCTGATTGGTAGCATGTCTCCTTTGGATGGCTCCCAGCCTACAAGACCTCAGGACTCCTTCCAGCTTTTACCAATATCTTACAAGCAAATTGAGGACCTCTTGAACAAACTAGATGTTAAGAAAAGTGCTGGGGCTGATGGAATTGAAGCCATTTTTCTAAAAATAGGGAGTCACCTCCTAACAGTACCTGTTATACATATTTTTAATTTATCCATCTCCTCAGCCACTGTTCCCTTCTGCTAGAAGACAGCACACATTCTGCCTTTATTCAAGTCTGGGTACTGGAGTGACCCCAACAACTATAGACCCATATCCATCCTACTAGTCTTGTCCAAAATGATGGAGAAATTAATTCATGCTCAGCTAGAGGAGTTCATGCAGTGCAACAATTTATTCAATCTGCTGCAGTCCATCTTCAAGCAGAAGCACAGCACTGTCTCAGCCCTGGCCAAAGTGACCAATGACTGGTTCACTGCTGTTGACGCTAAGCAAACAACATGTGCTGTGTTCCTTGCTCATTCCAAACTACTACTGAATGCAAAGAAAACAAAGGTAATGTTTTTCACCTCTACCAATCCAGCTACACCCTTAAGCTTGCAGAACACTCGTCTACCCATCACAACAATCTTCTGAGACATCTTAGATGTTGTGGATCAATTTAAGTACCTGGGAGTCTGACTAGACAGCAAACTGTCCTTCAGCATCCATATCAATTGCCTTGCTCAAAAGCTGAATGCAAGGCTGGGGTTTCTACAGAGGACTAAATCACTCTTCACAATGCACATCGAAGACTGGTGCAAGCAACCTTCCTCCCCTAGATAGACTATGGAAAGGTTATATATAATTGTAGTTCTGCAACTCACACACTCAAACGTAACACTCTTTTTCACTGTTCTCTGTGCTTTATAACAAACGCACCACAGAGGACGCACCATTGCAACCTTTATCAAACAGTAGGCTGGACATCCCTAGCCACTAGATGGATGCTACACATTGGCCTCTGGACAATAAAAATACTTTGGAACAAATTGCCACAGTAAATTTGCTCACTTATGCATACATCACATAGCATATTTTCACTATGGAATTCTGAGATCATACTGTTGGATGTGCCCAGAGTGCGCAGTAATCATGGCAAAGGTGCTATTAGCTTCGCTAGTCCATCAGTCTGGAATAAAATGCAATCTAAGCTTAGAATCACAGGGCTTGTCCCTGTTAAATAGTTTAAGACTCTGTCCAGGAAAACTTTAAATGAAGCTTGCCTTTGCCACATGGGCTAACCTCCCTTCTTTGCTACCCACCCAATTAACAACTATCAGCTACATGTCCCCCTGCCCCCTACCCATCCGTACCAGCCTAGTATAGCTATCCTTCCTCCAGTACTTAGCTTTCCTGACTCCCTTTACCCTTACCCTTCCTTCACCTCATTCTCAGGTCCACTCCCCATCCCCCCTTCACCTTCCTACACCTTACCCAAGTGATGGCCAGTCATCCCCTACTTCCTGTACCTCCTCCATCCCTCACACTTGTGCCAGATGGTTATGCCCTACCTACATCTCTAACTTGTGCCCAGTACCAATGTAACGCCTTTAATAAGTCATCTCTTATTGTGATACCAATGTATGCATTATCTTGTACCATGAATTTTTATGCATTGCCATGTCACGATCTTGTATGCCTTATGCACTTAGCTTCTTTGCACTACCAGTATGCTACAGTGTTAACACTTATAAGGGACATGCTACTGCCTGTATCGCTAATGTGTATGACCTTCAGAAGCCTTCTATGGTCTGTATTTGGTTACCCTGTACCAAGATATTCCCCTGATTGTAACTACCTTGTGCGACTTGTTGCCTGTAAATCACTGGTTGCATCTGCCTTAATGTAACAGTTATGCCTTGTAATTCTGCTGTTGTAAGTGTTGTATGTCTTAATCCCACTATGTATAACAGGACCTTTTTGTGAATGAGTTCGCTCAATAGAGTTCTCCTGCAATAAACTTGAACTTGAATCCTTACAGAGTGGAATTACATCTACCACCCTCCACTTTTTTGGAACCCCCCCTCCAATTGAATTGTGCTATTGAATATCCCAGCCATGGGTTCCATCAGTTCCAGTGCTGGTTCTCTAAACACCCTCGGATGCAGCCCATCTTACCCCAGGGCCTTATGTACATTCAGGGCTGCTAGCCCTTTTCTGACACTTATACTTTTAAATATCTTCTGCCTCATTTCTGAGATCCTCTATCAGCAGCCTTTATGCCACTTTCTGGCAAAGGCCCAGTGTCCTTCACTGTGGAAACTGAGTAAAAGTAGTCATTAAAAATGGCAGCCTTCAGTATTTCCTCCTCTGTTTCCCTGCCCCCCCCCGTCTGCCTAACAATTCCTCCTCCTTTTTTCCCTAATATATCTGAAAAATGGGTTTTCTCCACTCTTAAATCCCTACACAAAATGCAGCTGTGTGTCATCTTTTGCATCCCTGACTGTTCTCTTGGCATCCCTCAATTTTACCTGATACTTCATCCCCCTGCTTCTCTTTGTATCTGATAAAGACCTTTTTGTTGGCTTTCATTGCCTCTTTGACCATCATAAAGAACCAGATTGGTCTCTTGTACAGTACCTGTCTCTTTTGGTGACCATCCTGATGCATGACTTTGTTGCCTCAAGAATGGCCCCTTTAATTTGTCCTCACCTTTCCTCCACTCCTCTGATTCTGTCCAGCAGAACCCAGAGGCGTAGCTACAAGGGTGTAGGGGGTGCAGTGGCACCCGGGCCCATGAGGATTGAGGGGCCCAAATCATAATTTTGATGTTTATTCAAAACTGGGGAGGGGCCCTGTAACATGGCCTTGCACCCAGGCCCTCTGGGAATTTGCTACGCTACTGGCAGAACCATCCTACTCCAGACTAATTCCCTCATCTGGTGAGTCTGAAATCCAGGACTTCAGTCTTTGACAAAGGTATACTGGTGATAACAGCCAGTTCAAACCATATAGTGTTATAGTCACTGGACCCTAATAATTCCCCAACCCACTCTCCATCTACAAGTTTTGTGTTGGTGAGCACCATATCTAGAATAGTAGCCTGTCTTGTGAGCTCCCTGACCTGCTGTGCCAGCAGGTAGTCCTACAGTGTATCTTGCAGGGTCTGACTGCTGGTGCTCCTAGCTACTGGAATACCCCAATCAGTGTCTATCAGTTTGATATTTACCATTATACAATGGCAAGAAAAGAATCCTAGACTCTGATTGGTCAGTGTATGCCTGAGACAGTGACGTTATTACACAATAACATCACTGTATGGATGAGCATATGCTTGAGCCATTTTTTTTAAGAAACAAAGATATACTACCACACTAAAAATCTACTAAAAACATTTTTAACTGTTTTTTATTTTGTATAACAACGAGCCATTGTATAATAGCAATAAGGCACTCCAGTGTTTGTTTTAATGTGTAATAACGTCACTCCTGGGGTGGTGGAAGCACTCGGCTTCAACTCGTGCTTCAACCCACCCCAGGAGTGACGTTATTACACAATAACACACACCCTGTCATGCCTTATTGCTTAACTACCACTACCTCTCTCTTTCAAGCCCCCTTTTTTAATTTCTGCCCATGTCTCCTATTGCACTCATCCACATGTCCCTGTGGCATATAGACCACCCCCATCTGCAATTTCTTGACTGATGCCATCATGAACTGAGCCCACAGTGATTCTGTTACCCCATTGCCTCCATGGATGGCTCAATCCTCTACCACCTCAATAGCTTCCTTGAAATAGACGGTTACCCCTCCTCCTTTGCCTTTGCCCTATCTCACCTATACATAGTGTAGTCTGCAGTCCACATGGATCCCAGCCAGCCGCTGCTGAGCTCCATGACCTGTGCACCTCCCAAAGACCTGCATGCTTCCCAAGGTTCAAGCCCTGAGCGGGCTCAACAACTCCGTGCCAGCGGTCCAGCCTGATCCCAGCCGGCCGCTGCTGAGCTCCACAACCTGTGTGCTTCCTAAAGACCTGCACACCTCCCAAGGTACAGCTCTCTGCCCAGCTTGAAAGCCACGACTTCTATTGACAGACTGTGACTTGTTTTGAACCCTCATTGGCTGAACCAGCACCTCCGCCACTCTACCATTGGTCAGCTCGCCTCATTCGGGTTGCTGGGGCTGTGGATTGCCGGCACCTGGTGCTCAGAGCCCTGGGACATCCTGTAACTGATTACTGGGTAAAAGGGGTCTTGGCTTGCTGGCACCTGGAGCTTGGAGCCCTGGGACATTATTTTTTTAACTGAAAATTTATTTTCCACCTTACCGTCATCTCACTGTGCATGCTCTTTCTGCTAAAGCAATTGCTGTTGTTATAGTTTAGTCTCTGAATAGCCTGCCTATAGTATATTCACTGCCTTGAAACTGACGATGTCCTGCCTTTGTTAAGAACTGTATTTTTTGTTCTGTTTATGCTTAGATTAATTCTGCCCTTTCTCTCCCACCCGCATCCCATCACTCTAGCGACCTGATACACCCCCACCTCTCACACTGCCATTGTCTAGCTGGAAAGCCCCAGGCACCAAATTCTGCCCCCCTCGCCTAGACTATCACTCTTTCTTCTACCTTTTCTCACCTCTTTAAGCATTATTCCCAACCCCCCCCCAGATTTCCAACCCCTTTGTCCTGCTAGTAATTTAAACTAAGTTCTCTCCCTCTCTCCCCAGGTTCAAGCCCTGAGCGGGCCCAACAACTCCATGCCAACGGTCCAGGCTGATCCCAGCAGGCTGCTGCTGAGCTCCATGACCTGTGTGCCTCCCAAAGACCTGCACGCTTCCCAAGGTACAGCTCTCTGCCCGGCTTGAAAGCCGCAACTTCTATTGGCAGACTGTGACTTGCTTTGGAACTTCATTGGCTGAACCAGCACCTCCACTACTCTACCATTGGCCAGCTTGCCTCATTCAGGTTGTAGGGGCCGTGGAATGCCGGTGCCTGGTGCTCGGGGTCCTGGGACATCCTGTAACTGATTACTGGTAAAAGGGGCCTTGGTTTGCCGACGCCTAGCGCTCGGAGCCCTGGGACATTATTTTTTATGTAACAATCATACAGGAGTGTGGTATGCATATATTATGAAACACATACAAACAGGGTTGAGAAAGAAGTAAGTGCCTCAGCTGGGACTTGAACCCAGGCCACCCGGAATACCGTTATGATTGTGCTAACCAGCTGCACCACTAGGACAACTGGAACCTGGGTTGTTCCCGAGCACATTACTCTTTCTCAAATGCACAACCCAATGGCAACACAAATATTCACTTGTAACAATCATACAGGAGTGCGGTGTACATTGTTTTTTAACTAAAATATGTCCCCACCTGCCCCCACCCGTGACCTCTATTAAATTGGCTAAACCCCCTCCCACCATCTCCAGCCCCTCTTTCATTGGCTAAACATACTGCATTTCTGTGATATATAGAGGTGCTCTCTTGATTCCTGGTACCACTTGACTAAATCATCTTACTACAACCAGCCCTGCAGAACTGCATATAAGCTGTGAGTCATAATTATTGCTGCATCTGCATTTCTCCTGGGCAGTTTTGGCTCCCTCTTTCTATCTGATCCACTGCAACTTTGCCTTGTTGCCAATTATTTTTTCACAACAATGGAGTGGCACTGCAAACTAATCCTCATTCTATCTCTGGTAGCCATCCTCGGGGTTGATGTTCGATGGGTACATTTTGGACCCGCTAAGGAATCTTCCAACCCCCTAATACAACACTGGCAGGAAATGAGTGGCAGGCAGGGTACATACGTAGACAACACCAGTTCTCAATTCCCAATTGTCCCTTGCTAAAATGCTGGGAGCAGAACACCTGCTCTGTCTCCCTAATTTCATTGCTAAGCCGCCACCCACCCACCCACTGATTCTGCCTATGGCTTTATGCGCTCAAGGGTGAAGTCCAGACATGCTAACTGGGTTCTCTGGTCACGCTTCCTCCGTAAACTTATCCTACCGCTACTGTTCTTGTCTGGAAACGTTCATCCTAATCCAGGCCCCCTCAACACTGATAGAACTACTACAAAAGGACAACTCAAAATTGTCTACCTCAACATTTACAGCATCCTTCCCAAGTTCACTCAATTCCAGGCTTGGGTGGAGATCACCAATCCTGACATTATAGCTCTGATGGAGACTTGGCTCTCTTCTAAGAACACAGACGCCTTCATCTCCCTTGAAGGGTACAACTCCTTTTGACAAGACAGGCTCTCCAAATGCAGGGGTGGGTGCTTAGTCTATGTCAGAACTGGCATCAAAGTGCAAAAATTGGACTGCAGTTTGCACACTAAAGAGGCCCAAATTCTTAATCTTAAGCTATCTATTGGGTGACAGAACAATGTCCTACTGCTTTCCATTGTCTACATATCCCCTGGTAAGCAAACTGCTGGTCTCAACCACGTCGCAGGAAATCGGCAGCAGTTAGGCAAAAAAATGGGAGCAAGTCATTGTAGGTGACTTCAACATCAATTGGCACTCTCAGAAGGAAACAAAGGCCAGGGATCTTATTTCTAGCTTCTGCCTTACCCAGATGGTAACTCATTCCACTACACAAAACTACTAAACCAGGATTATCACATTCATTAACTGGCTTCTCTCCTCTCCTCTCCTCTCCTTTCACCCGGAGAACATCTCCGAAGTAACTGTCCTGCCAGATGGCCTTAGTGATCATTCTCCAGTCATGTGCATCTGGTCTAATAAGTTCACCAAGTGCCCTCCAATGTTTACCAGAAACCATGTTCTGAAGACAGGGCTACTAGACTCCTTCAAGTTTTTCCTGTCACAGCTTGACTGGTCACCACTTGGCAGGGACTTAGATGGCAACATGGCATTGGCCTTTTTAATTAAGTCCTTCTCATGGGCCTTTAACATTTTGGCCCCGATTAAAACCAAAAAAGTCAAGGGAGCCACCAACCAGTGGCTCTCCAGCTCCCTCACTGAACTTATGAGGAACAGGGATAACCTGTGGCATAAAGCTCAGGCGTCTGGGAAATAGGCAGACCTATCCACCTATAGGGTGGCTAGAAACTGCTGCATCAAACTTATCTGACAAGCAAAAGCCTCTTATTATAAGTATCTCCTTAATAAGAACTGGGGCTCAGGTAAAGAGTTCTGGAACTCTCTGAAATCTCTAACGGGTAAGGTCTCCAAGGCACCACCCGACCTGATAATAACCACTACTGGGACACTCCAGGAACCCTTAGACATTGCCAATGAGTTCAACAATGCCTCCATGGACCTATCTGGGGTGCTCCCAGAAGACTACCTCAAACCAACAAACAAACAACTCCACCTCCCGCAGTTGCCCTTTCCTTCTAGAAGTGGTCTGCCACCTTTCTACTTTACATAAGTAACACGATCTGAAACTATCAAGCAGGTCTTAGGCAAGACCAGGATGGGGGCTGACCTTATCAACATGAAGCTGGTTGCACTTTCCTTGGATGAGTAAGCTGATCCACTCACCAAGGTGTTCAATGCTTCTCTAAGATCGGGTATATTTCCAAACGCATAGAAAGTGGCTCTGGTCACCCCAGTATTCAAAGCTGGTGTTAAAAGCCTCATATCCAACTACAGATTGATCTCTATCCTTCCACCCCTTTCCAAAGTGCTTGAAAGGATGGTCTCTGAGCAGCTCACAGAGTACCTCAAGAAGCACAAACTACTCTGCCGACAGCAGCACAGCTTCCTTAAAAAACACTCTACCCTTACAGCTCTTGTTGAATACTCCGCCCAGCTCTATGTTGCCATAGATAGTGGGATGGCAGTGGGATCTGGATTCATAGACCTCACGAAGGCGTTCGATTCCATTAATCACCACCTTGTCCTCAATAGCCTGATATCAACTGGCCTGTCCCTTGACACAGCATCCTGGTTTGGCAGCTACCTCTCTCATCAGATACAATGTGTCAGAACTGGAAACACCTACTCCGGATCTAAGGAAGTGTGCCTTGGAGTTCCACAAGGGTCCATCCTTGGCCCACTCCTTTTCAGTCTTTTTATTAACACCCTCCCCTCTGTCTGCCCGTTACACACCATACTTTACGCCTATGATGCTGTAATATCAGTGGCTGGTAGGGACCAAACCACCATCACAGCAGAACTACTAGACAGCTTCCATAAGCTAGAATCCTGGTTCTGCCAAAACAAACTCCTGTTCAACCACAAAAAAACTAAGAGCATGCTGTTGACTGTCCCTCAAAATAAAAAGAAATTTCAACCCTGCTCATTCGGAACCTCAAGAGTGAGATGCTTGAACAAGTGTCCTCATTTAAATACCTAGGTATTCATCTAGATGACACTCTCACCTTCAACAACCATACAGACAATGCTGTCAAAGCTGCCAATAAGAAACTGGGTGTTCTATACTGGCATAGGCACTCTATGACACCTGCAGCCCTCAGACTTTCCATGAGTAGCTCAGTTCTGTCATCCATTCGCTATGGTCTGTCAATATATGCATCTGGAACAAACACCACCCTTAAAAGAATAGAAACTCTCCTTAACAAGGCCTGCCACCTGACACTTGGTGCAGATCACGACACCCACACCTGTATGCTCCATGCTGAGACTGGTTGGTTCCCGCTCCATCTTAGAGTTCGATACCAGACCTGCCTGTTACTAAAAAAAAGCTCTGCTAGGGCTTATGCCCAAGTTCCTGGGAGTCTGGGCAGTCTGTTCAAGAAGTCAATTCCTACAAAACAGACTAGAAATGCAGATGAAGAAAGACTACAAGTGCCTTTTAGATGCACTAAACTTGCACAGAAATCCATCGCCTTCCAGGGTCCTAAATGGTACAGTGAGCTACCAGATGCCCTCACCCAAAGTACCAAGCTTAGTGACTTCAAAACCAGGTTCAGATCACACCTCGAGCTTGCAGAGATATGTCCCTGCCAGAACTAAATGCTAACTCTTGATACTCCAGACTTCTTGCTCTTCTTTCTCTTCACCACCTCTTCCCCCTCCTCCCCACCTTCTCTCCTACCCCCCACACACCCCTTCTCTCTCACTACCTAACCACTCTGTATCTTTCAGATGAAGCCTAGCTCTAGCTGACCCCCCCCCCAACCAGGTCCGAATGCTAGGTTTCTACCACCGCCAGCACTTCCATGTCTGCCATGGCACCCTCCATGTCAGCTCGCTGCACTTTAAGTACTGTACCGCATTATTGTGATGCTGCTAACATGACTGTAACTTGTATTTGTACCTTGTAACTCTTTTTGTACCCTGTCAAATACTATTTTATTAATGTCTTTAAATGTATGGAAACCATGTATTTACTGTCTGTTTAATGTATGCAATGTATTGTCAACTGACTTGGAACCTTTGTAAATAAGTCTTCAACTTGACTCGACTTGATTTCCTGCTATTTATGGATTTGTATTTTGTTTTTAATGGTTTTATGAATATTGTCCGGGTGCCCTGAGCTCTGGAAGGGCACCTTTTTATAAATAAAATGGTGGTGATGATGTCATGATGATTCAAAGGTATTAATCCCAGTTTGAATAAATCTAAATCTAGTCTGGCACTGCCAGGTTCCAGTAATTATTCCCTGTGGCCAAAGTTTCTGTAATGGCTACATGGTTCTACCCTGCATCTGCCACCATAGTATGAGATCACTAACTTTATTTCTCTGGCTCCTGGCATCAAGGCAGAATGCCTTCCATCTTACACCCAAACATCTCCCATCTTTTGTTGATTCTCCTATTTCATCATCCTTTAGTTTCCTTAATTTCCTGTTTTACCTGTTTTTTGCCAGCTTATCAGTCTCTCCCTTCCTGGTCTCCTTTCTTAACCTACAGAAAACTCTTGTCTTTCTGCTTCCTTCTCCAGTGTTTCTAACCCACAACTGGGTTTTCCACTTGCTCTTCTTCCTCAGTGGTTTCTACAGCATCAGTCTCCCTTCCAGTCAGTTTAATTGTCCACCAATGTAAATATCAAACCTCTGCTGCAGCACACTGGTCCCACTCCTATAAGGTGAGAGCCATCACCCATGAAGAGTATTCTCTTCCAGAAGCATACCCAGTCCCCTTCAAAAGGATAAACTTTTGGATGAGTCACGTGATGCAGCGCGCTGGGTAAAACTCTTTTCCATGAGCTCCAACCTCCCGCCCTCTTAAATACCCTCTAAATTCCATTTTCTACGAAGTTTACCACCGAGTAAGTAATATTAAGTCTTTCAGCAGCCGGTGCCCCTTTGGCAAAGGTGTGGATGGATGAGGAGATGAGAAAAGCCACGTCTAAGCATACTCCTCTGACAACTCTGGAGAAGGCCCCAAAGAAAGTCAGGGCCTTCTCTCTGCAGCTGTCGCAGACCACAAATGCTGGGATTGCTGATTCAGATCCCCTCACCCTCTCCAGATTCCTGGAGGAATTCCAGCCTTTTATGGCTGAAATGCAGAGCATGGCAGGGGAGATAAAGAATATTTCCAAAGTGTTGGAGAATCTCTCCAAGAGAACAGCCGACAACGAAGTTTGTGTCCACTCCGTCGAGAGGAAACAGGACAAAGCTGAACTTGATCTGGCGGCTGTTAGACAATGCCTGGAAAAAATGGAAAGCAAGATCGAGGATCTGGAGGGTCGCAGTCGCCACAACAATGTGGTGATCATAGGACTGCCTGAGAGAGAAGAGGGCTCCAACCCAATCAAGTTCGCCAAAAAGTTTGTTGAAAAGTGGGCAGGCCCCTCTCCTTTTGGTGCAGGATACATTATCGAGAGAGCCCACCATGCGCTACAACACCTCCCACCTGAAGGAGCTGCCTCCCAATCATTTATGTTTCAATTCTTGACTTTCCAGGAATGGCAACATTTCCTGTATAAAGCCAGGGATACGCAAGATCTGGAATAGGTAGGTAAAAAGTTGGGGGTGGCGCAAGATTTGCCACTGACAGTGTGCCAGAAATGAGCCACATTTCACAAGCTGGTCATCAAACTGATTGCCGCAGGCATTAAGTTCAGGATGGGCTTTCCTGCTAGACTCCAAGTTTCCCTAGGCGGCTCCTGGATGACTTATGAAGATGCGGAGTCAGTGACAGCTGGGCTCAAAGAGGCACTCCCCAAACTGTTTAAAACCACCTGAAAACCATGCTCGGATAGCGTAGTATATCAGCCTGTACTTTGGAGTAAGTGGTTCACCCATTTCTACTGTGGTAGACCTCCATATTTTTTGTTATGGTTCTGTGAAAACAGTACACTGTTTGGTCACTCCCTGGCAATGGTTAGAGCTTTAAGGAGTGATGTTTCCATATATCAAGATGGTTACACTGAACATTATATGAGCTGACAATCCCGGGATTGACTTTTTGTTTTAGACTGCAAGTGCCTCTGTTAATTGAAAGCTATTCTTTGTTTTATGGCACGGAGGGGAGGTGCAAATGAACGAGTTTAAATCTGCGGAAGATGCAAAAACTCTTGGAACTTTCATCATGCTGATCTCGGGTGTTGAATCCAACTAATACCACTTAAGGCTACTGAGGCTGTAACTCCTTCAACAGATGTTTGTGTTTAAAGTCCTCTGCTACATCCATTGAAGTTTTTCTGGGCTGTAATTGCCAGTCCCTCTATTTGCATGCATATTGTTTGAAGTGTGGGGAAAAGGGGGCGTTTAGGTTAAACCCGAATTGTAAATGGGGAGATGTTGCAATGTACAGTTTCATTTTGGCCCGCCTACTAGGTTTACAACATTTTTATATGCTCGCAGGGGTTCTGTGTAGTTAGCACATTAGCTTTGTTGTGTTTTTTTAAGTTACAGATGGGGCTAGGTAGCGCGATGCCTTTGCGAGCCAACTACTCAACTGAGTACTACACAACAGCAACTCAGGTTTTGTGGGGGGGTTCTTCCCCTTTTCATATATTGTATGAGTTTCCTGCTAGAGTAAAGGTACATTGGTATTAATAGCAAGGAGGGGGGGCATGAATATGTTCCAATTTGCAGAGGTGGTGAAACTGTTTAAACTTTCAATATGTTCGCTATGTTTTTAGTTTTTAGGTAGTGCCGCTAGGGGGCACCAGAGACTGTTATTCCTCGATGAGAGGTTCGAGTTAAACGTCCTCCTCGCCCCTTTACCTGTTATTGTATGGCTCGGATTATTGGAAAAGGGGCGCCCAATCCAAACATAGTGTTTATTTTCACGCAATTCCATTGATTTACAAAAGGGAGTACAGGGTATAAATGCAACAGGGATAGTTTCAGGCTGTTTTAAAATATTGCCTATCAAGGGAAGTTATGTGTTTAGTGCACAAAGGGGTAGTATTGAAATGGTCGCTCTAATTGGGGAGGCAGGGGGGTTGGGTGGAGGGGGATTATTCGGGTTGGTTGTTTATCATGTACCGTACTAAAAGGGGGCGGGAGTGGGAGGAGGGGGGGTTAGGGGGTATATGGGACATTAATAGGGTGGATTTTCTGGTGGGTTATCATTGGGTTAGGGAAGGGAAATGGTAGAGGTGGAGGGAGGATAAGAAAGTGCAGCATATACCACAGCTGGTGTAGAAAGAATGTTATATATAAGTACAGGTGGTATTCTAAAAAGTTTCTGATTGTTGGAAAAGGTAATGGCTAGGAATATTCAATTTGTTAGTTGGAATGTGAAACGGGCGAGACACAAGACCAAACAATATAAAATTTTGAAATACCTAAGTCATCTGAAAACAGAAATTATGTTTTTACAGGAAACGCACTTGCTTAATGGCAAAGCTGATAAAATGAAATGCCAACAAGTGGGACAGATCTTTGCTGCGGAAGTCACTACCCAGATTAGAGGGGTTATGATCCTCTTACATAGATCAGTCCCTTTTAGACCTCTCCAAGTTGTCCGCGATCCATCAGGAAGGTTTTTATTTGTAAAAGGTAGATTGTATACTCTGGATATTATCCTGGGAAGTGTTTATGGCCTCAACCTAGATACTCCAGGGTTTTTTGCTCAGATAATGGAAGCCTTAACCCAATTTTTAAACAACCCTATAATTATAGGGGGCGACTTTAACCTTGTTTTTGATCAGTCCATAGATAGGTCGGGGCAATCCCATAAAGGCCTTTCCCCAGCTCAAAGGGCCTTTAGAGACTTGTTAGATTCCACCGGTCTCTGTGATGTAAGGCTTGTGCTTCATCCGAAAATAAGGGAGTATACTTTTGTTTCACAGGTGCATGGAACCTCCTCACGGATTGATTACATTCTAATTTCCCCAACTTTGTTACCTGGGGTTCTAGACTCTAGTATTGTGGCAGGTCCACCATTGGACCATTCAGTGGTTATTTATTATCTGTGTCATCTTTACCAAAAAAGGGGAGTAGATGGAAGCTGAATAATCAAATATTGAAGGAAATGAAAATGGTCAAATATATAGCATCCCAAATAGAGCAGTTTACCGTTATAAATAATAATTCTACTGTGCGGCCCGACATGGAATGGGGGCCCTTAAAGCTTATTTGAGAGGGGTTATAATTGGCCTAATGTCGAGAAGGAAAAAAGAGAGAGAAAATCGGGTTTCCTTTCTCCTGTCTCAAATTCGGGGTATTCAATCCAACCTTTCTCCAACCTCCTCAGAGACTTTCAAGCAAGACCTAGTTAAACTGAAAAATGCTTATCTCAGTCTGTTAGGGGAGCAAGCTGAGCCTTGCAATCTTGAAAACAGAAGCAGCATATACCGATCAGGGGGAGAAGGCTGGTCGGATGTTGGCGATGCGTATTAAGCAACAGGAATCTGCCAGATTTATTGCGGTGGTTCATTCTCCCGAAGTTGATTCCCTTAAGATCTCACCATCAGAGATAGCTGAGGAATTTACCAATTATTTCCGGGAATTATATGGTCCCATGGTTAATCCCCCTTCGGAGGTAGAATTGCAGGAATATCTGAGGGATTTGCAATTACCTTCTCTTACAAAATCTCAACAGGCTACACTTGCGTCTGCCATTTCTGAAGATGAGATAGAAAGGGTAATTAAATCTCTTCCATCTGATAAAACCCCTGGCCCAGACGGGTTCTCCTCAAATTTTTACAAAGTTTTTTCCAAGCAGCTGATTTCCATTCTTTTACCACTTTTTCAATTCCTCCTTACTGGTCAGGCGTCCGATCCATCCCTTTCTGAGGCCTTGATTGTTCTGCTGCTTAAACCAGATAAGCTGCATGATTTGGTCTCAAGCTATAGGCCAATCTCTCTTCTTAATCATGATATTAAAATTTTGGCCAAATTATTGGCCAATCATATGAACGTAGTCCTTCCTTCTCTAGTAAGGGTGGAGCAGGTAGGTTTCATGAAAGGAAGATCTTCGGTGGACCACCTGCGGACTTTGGCTCATGTTTTCTTGGCCTCCAGGGACGCTGCCCTTCCTACGGTCTTGGTCTCCCTGGATGCCAAGAAGGCTTTTGACAGGGTCCACTGGAGTTATTTATTTGCAGCAATGGAGGCATTTGATTTTCCAACAAAGTTTCGGAACTGGGTTAGCTCACTATATATATATATCTCTCCCTCAGCTAGAATTTCCTGTAATGGGGTAATTTAAAATCCTTTTAAATTACATGTGGGAACTAGACAGGGATGTCCCCTGTCACCTTTGCTCTTTAATATATATTTAGAACCCCTTATTTGGAGGTTAATAAGAGCTCAGGACATCTCTGGTATTTCCCTGAATGGACTGGTAGTTAAAGTGACAGCATACGCAGATGACCTCCTGCTGCAAATAACACACCCAGTTCCATCTAGCCCTTCTATTCTTAAAACAATAGATGGTTTTAGCAAGGTTTCTAATTACAAACTTAATGTAGGAAAAACATTGGTTTTTCCTCTTAATCACAGGGTTTATAAATAGGAAATTGCCGCTTTTGGGCTGGCTTGGAAACCTGACTCTATTAAATACCTCGGGCTTATCTTAACACGAAACGTAGCTCGTACTAGGCTGTTAAATTTAGATTCTTTGGTTCATAGAATAGATCAAAACCTCAGCAGGTGGACCCTACTTCCCCTCTCCCTTTGGGGAGGGATTAATTTAATTAAAATGAACATTTTTCCCTGTCTTTTATACCCCCTCAATTTGTTGAACGTTGGGCTTCCATTGTCTTGGTTCCAAAAAGTGCACAGTATGATTACCACTTTCATATGGGGGCATAAATAATCAAGAATGGCATTCCATAAACTAGCAGCACCCAAGGCAAAAGGAGGATTAAGGCTTCCGCATATTGGGCTGTACTATTGGGCCAGTCAGGCTAATAAATATCTCAAGTGGTTGATTGTGGAGCAGCTCTTAGCCCAGTCTTTGTACACTCTGATTTGGTTAAAAGTGGAGTTAGCTAGCATAAAAAAAACATGGTTGCTCTCCAAGTGTGATGTTATACACTAAATTAGGATCCCTTCCTGAATCTCTACATAATTCCCTTATTGCAGTTTCAATCAAGACTCACTCTCAGCTGTGCGCGTTTCTGAAATATGAAAATATCAAAGATTTATCCCAACCTATAAGAGGTAATCCCAATTTTCAATTAGATAGTAAGCCCCTATTAGTCACTTGGCTTCCCCAGATAGGAGATTGTCAGCTTGAAGATTTTACGACAGCCGATAGACAATGGTGTTCTTCAGCTGAAATTATGCACAAGTTTCTAATACCCCGCACAAATATTTTTAAGATTCTCCAGCTTCGTCATCTTTTGTTAATGGTAATAGGATTGGTCCCTCCTCCGGCTACCCATATCCACTTTCAGGCTACTTTAATGGAGCTGGCTGGCTTACCTCACGCTGTGTCCAATATATATAGTGCTTTATGTAGCTGGGCCTACCCTGATAATTTTGCCCCTGTTGTTTTTTGGTCTTCTCTCTTCCCGGTTAAGGAGTTGGATTGGTCTCTTCTATGGCAAAATTGTCACAAATGTTTGCTACAAGAGACTTAGGTTGATGCAATTCAAAATTCTGCATAATATCTACTATTCCCCACAGAAATTGGCTAGATTAGGTATTGTGTCCTCTCGTCTTTGTACAAGATGCCAGTTGCAATGAGGGGATCTTCTTCATATTTTCTGGAGCTGTTCCAAAGTTGTTCCACTTTGGACCACTATCAAACAAAGGGCTGACCCTCTTTTAGGGCTGTCTGACTTGTTCACACCTGAAATATGTCTCTTGGGGGATTTCTCCTGTATTTCAGTGGTGAGCAGGAAATATTATATGGCATTAATTTCACTATCCGTTAAAAAAGTGGTCCTTAGACATTGGAAAGATTCCAAGGAACTAACCTATGGTGAATGGCTCCAGGAATTTCTTGCTAATCTTAGAATGGAGAGGGCCATTTCAAGTCTCCATAACAAAGTAAAGAAGTTCAACAGGATATGGGGCCCATTACAAACCCTGTACTCCTTACATGGTTAAGGCTTGTTGATACTATACCATAAGGTGCAGTCTAGGTTGTATAATGCTGTGCTGGGAATTCAGTGGAGGGTTAGGAGGGTGGAGGGAGGGGGGAGGGGTAGGGAGAGAAAGAATCATCACAATATTTGTATCTGAACTGGTTGTACTATGTTAATCGTGTCGTGGATTTGTTCTCTGTATTGGAAAATTTCAATAAAATTTGAAATGAAAAAAACAAAAAACAAAAGGATAACCTTTCTACTGACACCATCCCTTCAACCACTAGTTAAAACTCCTCAGTCTCCTCCTTTCTCACTCTGTTCTCCCCATACTCCTCATTCCACACAGAAAGGACCGTGAAAAATGCCAGGGCAGCTGAGTGTACTCTCAGACTTTTCCCCCAACCTTCAGAAGTTGTGCTACTCCATTTCAATAGGTTGGTTCACCAGAACATTGGTACTCAGATGTAACAACACTCCCAGCTCCCCTACCCCCTCCTTTATCATCCTCCCTATCCTATCTGTATCCCAGATGGCTGATGCACCAGAAAAGAATCTGACTATACCTGTTCTATTTACCCGGTGTTTGTCTTGATTGTCTGGTATTTCTTGTCAGAGGGGGTCTTTCCCGATGTCTTGAAGGAGACATTGATGAGACTGCTTCTGAAAAAACATTGTTGGACCCTGAAGTCAAGGCAAATTACTGTCCCATCTCCAATCTTCCATTTTTGGGTAAGATTGTGGAGAAGGTGGTGGTGCTTAGCTTGAGGAGCATCTTGTGGCCCATGATTTATATGAGCCACTCCAGTCGGGATTTCGTGCGAGACATAGCACAGAAACTGCACTAGTTTGGGTGCATAATGACCTCCTTAGGGCTAGAGATCAAGGGAAGGGAACAATTCATATTCTCCTCGATCTCTCTTCACATTTGATACAGTTGACCATCGAGTGCTACTGGACCACCTAAGGGAATTCTGCAGACTCGCTGGCACTGTTATCTTCTAGTTTGATTATTTTCTATCTAACAGGAGGCAGACAGTAGTGATGGGTAATTTCTCCTCCTTCTCCTCTGGTCTCCTGTTGTGCGGAGTTCCCCAGAGTTCGGTTCTGTCACCGATCTTGTTTGCTGTATATATGCTGCCACTGGGAGAACTCATTAGGAAGTACAGTCTGGGTTTTCATTGCTTTGCTGATGATACCCAGCTGTATCTTTCCTTTGCCCCTGGAACACCTTGTGCAGTGGAAGTGCTTAACAGCTGCCTCACTGAGATCAATGACTGGATGGCCTCCAGCTGGTTGCAACTGAACCCCGATAAGATGGAGGTGCTGGTGGTAGAGTTGAACAGAGGGCATGATAGGTTGGCCTCTGGTGCAGAGACAGGGCATTTTCTTAGCTCTGTACCATTTAAGGCCCCCTCTAGGGTGCATGATCTGGGTGTTATTCTCAACAGTGGATTGACACTTGAGTTTCAGGTGGCATCTGTTATCCACACTAGTTTTTATCATCTGAGGAATATCGCCAGGATAAAGTCCCTAGTTCCACTGCTGGACCTCCCCACCTTGGTGCATGCCTTCGTGATGTCCAGGCTTGACTACTGTATTGCGCTTTATCTCGGGATCTCTGGGGGTACCCTGTGCTGACTGCAGCTGGTGCAGAGCATGGCAGCTAGGCTGTTGACAGGACAGCCTAAATATTGCCACATCACTCCGGTGCTGCGTAAACTGCACTGGCTGCCGGTTAGGTGGATGGTCCTCTTTAAGGTGGGTTTGCTCACCTTTAAGGCCCTACATGGCCTGGGCCCTGGTTACCTAAAGGGCCTTCTTACACCTGCTCTCTCGGTCCACTCCCTCCGCTCCTCCTCTAGGGGCCTCCTTGTGATTTCCCAGATGAGGTTAAAAACAGCAGGTGACAGAGCATTTAGTTTTGCGGCCCCTGTCCTGTGGAATTCGCTTTCCCCGGTGGTTAGGGAAGCCCCTTCTGCTGAGGTATTCAAAGCCCTCCTCAAGGCCTTCCTGTATAATCAGGACTTCTCAGACTGTGTTTTATAGCCCTCACCTGGTCTCAGAATTTTAGATTTAAATCAACCCTTGACTTTTTTGAGTCGAGTTGCAGTTGCTGATAAAATCTTGTATAAATTGTTGGAATACTGTATTATTTGCTTATAGTTTGTTGTTTATGTATTTATTATAATTTGTATGATGAAACTTTGGTATGTTCGGCATCCAGAGCCTCCGGGATGGGTGTCTCTTAAATAAAATTTGCCTTGCCTTGCCTTCCCATTCTTCTACTACCCTCTTGACCTAACCACAGAGTCCTCTACAACAAAAATACTCCTTGCTGTCTTCCTCCTTTTCTCATCCCCAGGTGCCACTAAGTGATCCTGCATAGCCATCTCAACTGGGTCCAATTCCCCAACATCTGAGTCAGGTACTTGCTCCTCCTGTAGGTGAGCAAATTGATTTGCTGTTGATCATTAGTGGGCTTGGATGACTGCCATGTGGCTGCCTCATCCACTATTCCCTTTCCCACCACCCTCTAGCTCCCTGGACCAGTTGGCCTCTTGGGAGTGGGGGTGGTGGCATTGTACCAACTCAGCTTGTGATGCCACTGAGATATCTCCTCTTATGCTGCTACCCATTGTGTATTTAGTTCTCCAATGGTCCTACATATGGGGTAGTGTCCCCTTCTCCAAAGTATTGCCCTGGAGATGAGCGTCCCACAGTCCCTGCAGCTGATTACCTATCTACTGTACCTGTGGTCCATACTGTCAGCTGTCACCCTATACACAATAATTGACTGGACTCCCAGTAATAATCTCTTGCTTCCATCTACCTGCCTATTATCTTTTTAATTGCTCCCTGAAATGGGATACCGTGCAAAGGGGTTTTTCCTACAGAGATCTGTTACAATGTTACAGACTAACAGACAGACACCCTTTACGTTGTTTCCTAACACACCCTAACCTAGAGAAGGAGTTTACTACAACTACTAAATGACACTTATGTAGAGTTACTCACTCATTAACTGTAATGTTAACATACCCTAGACAGAGAATCTCTAGGATCCCTGACTGTGCCTGGTGTTCTGCTTATAGAAACATAGAAACATAGAGGTTGATGGCAGATAAGGACCTCAAGGCCCATCCAGTCTGCCCATTTATTTTTCTACCTTACAGATGTGCCATCGGCCTTTGCTCTGTCAGTGGCTTATCTATTCATACTCATCTGTATTGCTCCCTTATGCCTATTCCATGCCTGTTTGAAACCCTGCACTGTATTCACAGCCACCAATTCCTGAGGTAGGCCATTCCATGCATTCACCACTCTTTCTGTGAAACAGAATTTCCTCCCATTCCCCCTTAAGCGACCTCCCTCTAATCTCATGCTGTGTCCTCTTGTCCTGCTATTTTTCTTATATTTAAACATGTTAGACTCTTTCATCTTGTTAATGCCCTTAAGGTGTTTGAATGTTTCGATCATATCACCTCTCTCCCTCCTTTGCTCATATTGAGCTCAGTTAATCTGTCCTCATATGTCTTCTGATGTAGTCCCTGAACCATTTTGGTTGCCCCTCTCTGGACTGCCTCAATTTGGTTAATGTCCTTGTGAAGATGTGACCTCCAGTATTGCACGCAGTACTCCAGATGGGGCCTAACCCATGTCTTGTAAAGAGGGATTATTACCTCCCTCTTACAACTTGTGATACCCTTACTAATACACCCTAACATCCCCCTTGCCTTACCTACTGCTTTACAGGACTGCTTGGATGATTTCAGGTCATCGGTGATGATGATGCCCAAGTCTCTTTCTTTCTTTGTGACTGCCAGCAACTCCCCTTCCAGCCTATAGGTGGCTTCAGGGTTTCTCTTCCCTATGTGCATGATCTTGCACTTCTTTGCATTAAATCCCAGTTGCCACTTTCCTGACCATTTTGCTAGTTTATCCAGATCTCTTCTCATTCTTCCCACCCCATCTGGATCATCTACTCTGTTGCAGATCTTGGTGTCATCTGCAAACAGACAAGCCTTACCCTCTAGTCCAACTGCAATGTCACTAATGAAGATATTGAAGATGACTGGCCCCAGAACTGATCCTTGAGGTACCCCACTTGTGACTTGCATCTCTTCTGTCTGTATACCATTTACCACCACTCTCTATTTTTTGCCCGTCAACCAGTTTTCCACCCAGTTGACCAACTTCTGACCCACCCCAAGCCTACCCAGCTTATTTATCAATCTTCTATGTGGAACAGTGTTGAAAGCTTTGCTGAAGTCAAGGTAGGCGACATCAACTGCTCCCCCTTGGTCCACCACTCTGGTTACCCAGTCAAATAAATCTATGAGATTAGTTTGACAGGACCTTCCTTTTGTAAACCCATGCTGTCTTGGATCATGTGCCCCTATGGATTCCAGGTGTTGCACTATCCTTTCCTTAAGGAGTGCCTCCATAATCTTGCCCACTACTGAGGTAAGACTGGCTGGTCTGTAGTTCCCTGCCTCCTCCCTGCTACCACTCTTGTGGAGCGGGATCACATGAGCCCTTCTCCAGTCTTTTGGGACCTCTCCTGTGCTCAGAGACTCACTAAACAGTTCTGATAATGGCTCTACTAGTTCAACCCTTAGCTCCTTAAGTACTCTGGGATGTATGCTATCAGGTCCCATTACCTTGTCCACCCTGAGCTTAGTGAGCTCTTGTAGGACCCTTTCTTTTGTGAAGGGAGTAGTGCTCACCTCCCTCCCCCCTGTGTCCATGGTGCTGAGCTGTGGGCCCTGCCCTACCTTCTCTTCAGTAAATACTGAGCAAAAGTATCTATTTAGGATAGATGCTTTTACAAGGTCCTCCTCCTCACATGCCTCATTTTCTCCCTTGAGCTTAGCAATACCCCCTCTGGACTTTCTCCTTTCACTAATGTATCTATAGAAAGTCTTGTCACCTTCTTTTACTGCTCGTGCTAGTGTTTCCTCAGTTTGGGACTTTGTCTGCCTTATTGTCTTCCCTGCTTCCCTTAGAGCAGTTTGGTATGCCTCCCTATCTTCATCCCACTGTGTTCCCTTATATTCCCTGAAGGCCAGCCTTTTAGCTCTGGCCTTTTCTGCTACTGTATTTGAGAACCAAAGTGGTTTCCTTCTTCTTTTGCACTTCCTTTTCTGTCTAACACAGTGGGATGTTGCTTCAAGTATTGCATCCTTAATGCTTGCCCACTTTGCCTGTACCCCCTCACCCGTGTTTCTTTTTGCCAGGGCTAGCTTAACTCTGGTGGTCATCTTATCAAAGTCAGCTCCTCTGAAGTCCCATATTTTTGCCTTGGAATGGGATGATTTAGATGTACTGGCCAAACTGAACCATACCACGTGATGGTCACTGGACCCTAGGTGACCTTCTACTTGGAGATATGTGACCCCTTCCCTGTTAGTCAGTACTAGATCTAGGATAGCCCTGTCTCTTGTGGGTTGTTGTACCAGTTGTTTGAGGCCCTCTCCCTGCAGGGAATCCACCATGTGTCTAGTTCTGGCAGATGTTCCTGTTGGTGTTGACCAATCTGTATCTGGCATGTTGAAGTCTCCCATTATCAGAACCTCCCCTTTAGCTGTCATGCTTTGTATATCTTCTAACAGTAATGTGTCTATGTCCTCCCCCTGGTCTGGGGGTCTGTAGACACCCCAGTTCTTAAGGCTGTCCCATTTCCTGTTTCCAGGGTGACCCACAGTTCTTCTGCCTCCTTATGTGTATTCTGAATTTCTGTAGCTTTGATATTTTCATTGACATACCAGATGCCTGCAAAGGAAGAAATCCTGCAGAATCAGGGACTCATATGCAGAGTTCTGCAGAAGTCTTATAGGCAGATGCCACAGTCCTACTCTGGGGCACTCACACAATGAGATGCAAACACGATGGGATAATTCAATAAGTTCAAATACAAAGCCTCAATTCTTACTTTCTGCATCCCTGCCTCCAGTTATCACCTAGATAATTGTCACCCAGACCCCAAACTGCAGGGCAAGACACAGCTTTTTAATATGGCCCTTAACTGAGGACTACTCTTGATGGTCTCAGTTTACCCTAAAGACAAACTACATCAACAAGTTTCCCCCACAACTCACTTCACCTGCAATATGTTATCTCAGGAAAAAAAGCCTCTTCAGTTCCTTTCTGTGACTGAAGTAGGCAGGTTCTGCTTATGCATATAGTTTTGCCTTATATATCCCAATTTATTGCTGACCACATAAGTTCATAGAAGGCAATTCCTTGCATATTGGGAGGACATTGAAGAGACTGGGGATCATGTAAGTTGCCCTTCCTAGCAAAATGCATCCTTATGGTTAGTAAAGACAAAATCATTTTTTTTAACCTTAACAGTTAATCTCCTACCTGCTAACAAACAAAATGGAAAGCAAAGATAAGCATAAAAAGGAAAGAGATGCACAGTATTTGTTTGATCTAGAAGAAGAAATTCAGCAGGAGGGCTCCAGTACAATAGCTTCTGAAGCGTAGTCAGCACATAAATTCTGATGTTACAGTCTGACATTTAAGCCATACTTAAAAAAAGCATACTACATGTAAATCCTACTCATTAGACCAACAGCTGGCCCGGCTAGAAGTGACTGATTCACAGACATGTTTATTCTAAAATAATCATTTATCTGAGGTAATCATTTAGCTTGAGGTAATTCTCACTACTTTTGATTTATTTAATCAACAGTTAGGATATACAGTACTAAATATGTTTTCTTTTTTCCTTTTTATTGAATTATATATGGCGTATGTAAGCTCAATACTACTATTAATTATATATTCTAATTCCTTAGACTTAATTGCTAAATTGATTCTGCAGAGGAAAGAATAATTTTTGTAAAAACAAAAACCATTGAAACTACTAGAATTATTTTCTTTTTGGAGAAAAAAGGAAATGTGGTAGCCATGTTAGTCCAGTCAAAAATGCAGAAAGGAAAAAAAAACAAGAAATATGTTGCAGGTGTTACCTTTTATTGGACTAACAAAATTATTTCTGAGACGAGCTTTCAAGAGATAATACTCTCTTCTTCAGGTCAAGTCAGTGAAAACAGCTGGATAGCATGACACATATACTGTATACATCGGATGTGGATTCAAGACATGGAATAGCAGTTTACACATCAAAGCATTGCAGTCAATTCACATTCCTAAAAACAGACAGGAAGAATCACATTGTCAATTTTTTTATTTACTTATTTGGTAATTCGGATACAACCTTTGAGTATATACTCTTTTACAAAGGTTCCACGCCAGGATGTAAAACAGCAGAGACATAACAAAAACTTGACACTTTATGCAAAACATAAGAGTGCTATGTAATACAGAATATAGATAAATAATACATTTGAGTAACCTAGACAACTGAAATTAAACAGTGGGAGGAGATTCCCAATTAGCAACTTACGCCATAGCTGCCCCAGGGGGGCCTGTCAAGTTAGAGTATTAGAAAGGGTAGGAGAAAGAAAGGGAGGACAGTGCGAATGAGGGGTAGATTAGAGAGAGAGAGAAAGGTGGGGGGGAGAGAGAGAGAGAACGGGATTGGGAGAAGGAGAATGTTTAGGGGGAGATTGGGTGGAAAGGGGAGGTGTTGGGGTATGGAGGGGAGGGAGTTGGAGGGAGCTGGGGGGTGGTAAGGGATGGCAGCTGGGGGTCAAGGGTAGGTAAAACAGGAGGAAAACTCAGACAGACGAGGGGGTATCCAGGTTGAAGATATGGACTCAGGTTAGGGAGTCAGAGGTGTTTAAGAGTGGGTATTCAGGTTGAAAATATGGATTCATGTAAGGCAGTCACAGGCATTTGAGTTCAACAGATATTGCCCCAGTTCTCTTTTAAAGGACCGAACATTTGCTGTATTAAGAGCTGCAGCAGGGATCTCATTTAGCCATAGTGGAGCTCGGTACATGAAGGATCTTTGTACCATGGACGTTCTATGAAATGGGATATCAAGCTGTGTTGTCACTGTTGTTCATGTGTTGTATTTGGAGCTTGCTTCCTATACCAGGTCTGCAATGCAGGAAGGGGTTAGGGAGAGCGTGGCCTTTCTCCAAAGCAGGCAAGTTTGGTATTTGATTCTGGATTGAAGCAGTAGTATGTGGGCCAGACCATACAGGGTACAAGTGTGCATGAAGCAGTCAGCATTTAGCAATAGTCTGCAAGCCTTGTTAAGGGCAGTGGAAACCCTTTTGAGGGCTGTATCAGTGGCAGTGCCATAAACCACCAGCCTGTATTTGACCAGGGAGAGAACAGAGCTGGAGACTGAGAGCCGGAGGGCTTCAGCAGTTAGGCTTTTCTTGTACCTAAACAGGATCCCTAATTTAGTGTTCACAGCTTTCACCACCATGTCAATGTGCTGAACATACAGGAGGGTGTCATCTACAATGATACCCATGTACTTGAAGGAGTGAACCTGTTCCAGTGGGGCAGTAAGGTGATTTGTGATTGTTAGTTCTGTGCATCTCCTTTTTAGTTGGGGGCTAGAGAGGAACATCGTCTAGGTTTTTTTGTAGTTTAGTAGCAATCTTTGGGAGTAGAACCACTTCTCCAGTTGCTGGAAGAATGATTGTAGCTCAGCCTGTAGGTGCTCTATGTGAGAGTGACAGCTAAGTAGGATAGCATCATCAGCGTATAGAATGACTTTGCTAGTGCAGGCATCGGGTAGGTCATTCAGGAACATGCTGAAAAGCAGTGGAACCAGGATGGACCCTTGAGGTACCCCTAGCGACACTTTCTTGGATGCAGATATAGTGTGACCTATCTTGACCCTTTGAGACCGGGAGGTTAGGTAGTCCTGGAACCATAGAGCGTCACTTGGAAAAACACAAAGGGCATGCAGTTGAGACAAGAGGAGTGGGTGGCAGACTGTGTCAAATGCCTTTGTTAGGTCAATGAAGATGGACCCAACCAGTTTTCCCCTTATCCAATGCCTTATGGACATATTTAGTGAAATCCACCAGTGCAGTGTCCATGCTGTGGAGTTTCCTAAAGCCATGCTGCTGGGGATATTGCAGCTGATATTTGTGAATATAGTCAGTAAACTGGTCTGCCACAATCCTTACCAGTGCTTTAGAGGGGGGAGAGGATAGAGATGGGCCTGTAGTTTGCGGTCAGTGACCTATCACCTCCCTTATGCACCGGGGTCACCAGCGCTTGTTTCCAAGGAAAAGGGAATTTGGCAAGCTGGAGGGATTTATGGACAATCGTAGTGATGGGAGCGATGACTTCAGTGATTGCCAGCACCAGCAGTTTCATGTCAATGTTGTCCGACCCCATTCTGGTTTTCCTCAGGACCTTTATAACATAATCCAGTGCTTCTTTGACAGTGACTCTCTTGAAGTAAAATTGAGGGTGTGAGTTGATGTCTGGTGGGTGCCTATTATCAGCTGTGATAGGCTTGAGGTATTTAGCCAGTAGAACAGAGCTAAGATCCATGAAGGTGGAGTTGAACTCTTCGGTAATGGTGTGGGGGTCCGTGGTATTTGTGCCATTAATGTTTAGCAGTGATGGCTGTGTTTTGTCACCCTTCCCTGTGAGTGCCTTTATATTGTCCCAAAACCTCCTCCCATCACCCCAGGTTCTTTCCAAATGATCCTTGTAGAAATTAGCCTTATCATTCCTGATGAGATGCGTGCATTTGTTTCTGGCTGCCCTGTATCTTTGAAGGTCACTGGCCTTACCGGAGGCCCTGGCTTGATACCAAAGGTTGTCCCTTGCCCCCATGTGATCTAGAAGGTCACTAGTAATCCACCCATTGTTATGGCCATGTGTTTTCCTTTTTTTGAATGGAGCAAATCTGTCACAAATGCTATGAAAGTTATCAATAAAGTACTGGAGTGTTATGTCAAGGTCATGCAATTCCTTAAGGGGAGACCAATCAATCTGAGAAAGCACCTCCTTGAAAGCTGAGAGCTGCCCTTTCCCAAGAATTCTGCTGTTCACAAAGACAGGTGGCACTTTTTTGAATTTATTGGACCACAGACAGGTGATACGGGAGTGATCGCCTAGCGAATCCGGTAGTACCAAGACATCAGTAATCCTGTTGGGTGAGCTTGCAAGGAGCCAGTTCAGGAGTGTGTGCTTACCGGTCTTATGATTCATTCTAGTATGCTCCGTGACTAATTGCATGAGGGGGAACTGGCTATGGTATCCTTCTGGTTGGTCGATTCATTACTGAGTCAATTGATGTTGAAGTCCCCAGTCACAATGAGCTCACAGTTGTTGTTAACGCCAGCCAAGGACCCTAGTAGTTTAATTAGACCATCTTTGGCCATTTTCGGTGGGAGGTAGATGCATGCAATGACCAGAGATTTTTTAATGGACTGTGTCTGTTGAGGAGTCCACCTTATAAGATCAAAGGGCAGTTTCATTTTAGTTTGGACCATCAATTCACATTTGTAAAAAAAAAAAAAAAAAGAAACTGGTGTGAAGCAAACCTCTCACAGACCTCCAGCTAGGCGACAAACATAGAAAACCATGCAAGACACCTTGCTACAAACTATGTACACATATCTCTCCTGAGACAACTGTCATTCATAATGGAAAACATTTAAAATCCAAAACTCATATTCTTTTTCTTCTAGCAACATAGTACAGTATATATGATACAATGCAGAAAATTTGAGGATTGTTGCTATATTGGTGAAACTGGACAGAAACTCAAAACAAGAATGAATCACCAAAGATTCGCAATCACCCACAAAGATGAAAATACACCAATAGGGGAACATTTCTTGAGACCAGGCCACTCCATAAGTGATTTTACTGTCAGAGTGTTAAAATATAATTTCAAAAACAGGAACGGCAAACATTTGAACTAAAAATGATTACATTCTTTGACACTAAAGAAAAAGGACTTAATGAAGTTGTTTTTTTAGCACATTACCAGGGATAAAGTCCAAAACAATACTTCAGATGGTTCTTCTTTCCATCACGTCAGCACCCTCCCCCAGACTAAAATATAACTATCACTCACTTTGATCGTAAGGTTGGCTCTTTTAACAAGCACCATCTCATGACAATAGGATTCTTCCTATGTGTGTTTTTAACAAATGTGAATTGATGGTCTAGACTAAAACGTGCCCCTCACAGTTTTATGAATACATTATACAGACCCCCCCCCTTCAAATATAAAATGTGACCAGCAGAGTGTAATATTCTGGTGCCCTGTACAGATGGACTCAGACACAGCACATCAGTTCAGTGGCCATCTTAATCATACTGGAGATACTGGTCACACACCACAGGACACAGGCAAAAGAATGCCCATTGGGCATGACAGGAACTATACATACCTACACAGGACTACAAATATCTATATGCAGGAACTACAGCCCTAATGGCATTCCCTGTATTTCATGTTACCATACATTTATCTATTGTGTATACTACACTCCTCCCCCTTAGACAGAAACTAGTCTAATACACTTTAACAGTGGTATTTCTTAACTTCTGGGCTGAAGTAGACTATTTTTTACCCAGAAGCAAGTTTGGAAGATTATTCTGCCCTGTTGGTAGAACTTATCACTAATTAAGTAACAGTACAGGTAAACAGTCCAGTTGCACAGAGACACAAGTACAGTACATGAGTCAAAGGTCAAGTATTTGTGGTGCCCTTTGGTGCATCATGAGGTACTTGTGGGCTGGAATAACCAGTGCCGGTGAAACAGGTGGTCCAGTATTATTTGGAGCAGGCCCCGGTGGAATTTCACAGGCAGGAACCAAGTCCTCTATGTCACTGTCCTCTGCTGAAATGACATCTTCTGTGAAATGAGCAGGAACCTCAGAATGTAGCAGGTGATCCACATGTATGTGAATGAGTCGATGTCTCACACGAACAGCATAGGTAAAAGGACCATGTGTTTCAATCACCACCCCAGGAATCCAAGAAACCTTGGAATATCTATAGTTTTGAACCATCACCCTCTCCCCAGGATGGAAAATTCAGACTCATGTAGGTGACTTGTTATGACCCTTTTGCTGCTGCAGTTGTTATTTTGTGACAGTGTTAGCCAAACTTGGGTTGAGCAAAGCAAAACAGGTACGAGATTGACATTTCAGAAACAGTTTATCAGATGTTCACTCTGTGATTGTGTAAGGAATGTTTCTGTAAACAAACAAGAAATGAGTCAACTTTTGAGTTGGAGGTATTGACTGTGAATCTTTCTTAGTCCAAGGTTTTCTGAATGTCCATACAGCTTGTTCAACTGCACCATTGGAGGCTGGATGGTAAGGTGGAGTCAAAATATGTCAGACCGCATTCTTCTTTAAGAATAGTTTAAAGTCATGTGATGAAAACTGAGGACTGTTATCAGACACTAACTCCCATGGTAGTCTATAAGAGGCAAAAAGTTGTCTCAGAAGGCTTACAGTCTTTTCAGTAGTTATGAGTAATATAGGAAGCACTTCCATCCATTTGGAGTGGACATCAGTTACTAATAAAAATTGGTGTTTGTCCACTTCTGCATAGTTGACATGGATGCACCCCTACAGTGCGGTAGCCCAGGGCCAAGGATGCAGTTACAGGTTGGTTGTGGACAGCTGCACATGGCTTACATTGGTTGACAAGATCCTGGATATCTTTATCAAGTTCTGACCGCCAGAGGTACCCTCTGGCCAATATTTTCATCCGAGAGATTCTGAGATGACTCCCATGTGAGTCAGAAAGTAACTTCTTGTGGAACTCTGGCAGTATCATGACTTAAGCTCCACACAAACACAGCCTTCCTCTGTGGACAACTGGTCCTTCTTGTTTAAGAAAGGTCAGAGAGTCTGGTTTCACACGAAGTTGGGCCAACCATTTAAAGTGAAATCTAGGACCTTAAAGAGGACGGTATCTCATCTTGTCTCCCCTGTGACATCCTGTGAAGCAATGGGTAATTCCTTGAGATGTGAAAGGAATAGTGTCCCATCATCTTCTGTCTCTGTTGCATCTTTGCATGGCAGTCTTGATAATGCATTCACATCTATGTGATCCTGAGAATGTCTATATTTGATGCCATAGTCATAAGCTAACAAAATCAAGGTCCATCACTACATATAGAGTGCTGTGACATTTGGTAATGTGGCCTTCGGCCCCAGAATTGCCAGTAGAAGCTTGTGATCTGTTAGCAGACTGAATTCCATCTGTACAAGTACTTATGGAACTTCTTGAGTCTGAATAATATGTTCAAGGTTTTTTTTCTCAATCTGAGCATAGTTTCTTTCACTTGGGGACAAGATCCTGGAAGCAAAGATGATTGGGTGTTCCTCCCCTAAAGGTAAGACATGAGAGATGATGGTGCTCACTCCATATGGGAATGCATCACACACCAGCCTTAGAGGTTTGGCTGGGACATAGTGCGCTAACCACTTGCTGTTTAGAAGACATTGCCTGCAAGCCTGGAATGCTTCCTCTCACTATGATGACCAATTCCACTGAGCTTCTTTCTGCAGCAAGTAATGGAGTGGTTGCAATAATGTGGACAAATGGGCTAAGAACTGTCCATAGCAGTTCAAGAGGTCTAAGAATTATCTTAACTCTGTCACATTTCTTGGTGCAGGTGCCTTGACTATAGCTTCCACTGGTAGCATGTGAGGTGGGCGTCTGAATCATGGCACCATCCGAAACAGTGATGAGAGGTGGGTGAAAGCCCAAAAGGTGAGAGGACAGGGAGGGTGACCGGATGTGGTGGGTGGGTGACCCTAGCGACAGGATGTCGCTACCTGTACCCGCGTGGGGGGGAGCGAGCATGGCGAGCATGGCTGGAAAGGGTGCAGAGGGGATGTAGGGGGTGGTGCTGCGGTTGGCTGCCGAGCTGCACCGTGGCATTGGGGGCTGGCCTCCGCTTGCGGTTCTGGGGTTCCGGGTTTGGGTCTGGGTCTGGGCGCTACTGTGCTTTTTCTTCGCCCGGCCCAGAATCTGATTTTTTCCTTTTTGCCCCCGAACATTCACCCCCTGGAGTTGAGAATCCTTAAGTAAGGGGGTCTTTGAGAGTGAATCCCCACGTGGGGGAATGAAGTCTCAGCCCCAGGAAAGCAAGTATTTTAGTCCCCAGTGTCATTTTCTGTGCACGAGGTTGGCAGAATGGTGAAATTGTTTTCGCTGCCCTTACACATCGCTCTTCTGTGGGTCGCCATTCTGCGGTTGCCCACATCATATAGAATCACTTCCTTCTGCTCTCTGTTGAGTGTATGCCTTGGGCATTGATCCAATAGCTTAGTTACTCAACAATTTAGCAGAAATTGTCATTTGTCTAGCTCCACTCTCAGTCCATACTGCTGCAGTCTGGACAGGACTTTGTCCAGGACTGTCAGATGCTCTTCCACTGTGGGTGCTGTTACCAAGATATTATCCATAAAGTAGACTACAAGGTCCAGTCCGTGCAGTATTTGGTCCATTGTGTTCTGGAAAATTGTTGGCACTATGAAAACTCCAAAGGCCAAGCGATGATATTGGTAAAGTCCCTTGTGAGTGTTAATTGTTAGATATGGTTCTGACTCTGGTTCCAATTCCAACTGCTGGTATGCAAAAGAAATCCAACTTGCTAAAGTACTTTCCACCTGATACTGTGGCAAACAAGTCCTCCACATTGGGTAATGGGTATGAGTCTTGTTCTATACAACAGTTCACTGTAACCTTGTAGTCACCACACAGCCTCGCTGCTTTGTCTTGCTTCATTATCACAATGGTAGGGGCAACCCAGTCACTCCTTTCTACTTATGGCATGATACCATGGCTTTTGAGACAGTCCAGGTTCTTCTTTATTGCTTTCCTTAAGGCATAGGGTACTGGTTAGAGTTTGTGGTAAAATTGGAGCAGCTTCCATTTGCACTCAGATCTTCACCTTGAAGTCCTGGATTGTGCCATAGCTGTCCTGGAAAATAGGACCATGTTTGTCCAGCACCTTCCTCAGTGCATCTTGTGGTGCCTTGGTCACAGTGTTTAAGCTTAAGATCTTTCCCCAGCTCAACTTGATCTTCCTGAGCCATTTTCTTCCTACTAGTGGACATCTTCCCCATTGCACTACCACTAAACATTAAAGATCCACCTGTTTCAATCACCACCCCAGGAATCTGGAGATAAATGTTCTCCCCATTGCCTTGTGTTGCATAGACCATAAACAGTGGCAACAACTCATCTTCCATTTCAGTAGCTGGTGTGATGTCTGTGACATACTGTACATGAGCAGTCCGTGCTGCACTCTTGCAAATTTTTTGTATGTGACCCACTTTTCCACAGCTATGACATTTCTTTTGTTGAAAGCGGCACATGCTTTGTTGGTGGTAACCCCCATATCTGTAACACAATTGTTTCAACCTTGTAGAAGTTTCCTGAGGTGCTGGCTTTCAAGATGTTTGGGGTTGCTGATAAATGAGTGGGGAACCACTTCATGGTCTGGGATGTCCCTTGGGTCCTGGTGTATGGGTGACCTTGTGAATACCAGTCTTTTGTGGTGCAGAATGTTTCACTAGCTCCCTGGATTCTTTCTGGGCTAGCTCCATATTGAGTGCAATGTCACAGGCCAACTGGAAAGTTAAGTTCAGTTCTGACAAAAGCTGTTTGTAATAGCATTCCCCTCTCAGTCCGAAGACAAATTGATCCCAGAGAGCCTCATCCAGTAACTGGCCAAATTCACAGCTACTTGCTATCTGCTTCAGTGCAATGATGTAGGTAGCAAGAGGTTCCCCCCCTCCTCTTGGAGCCGAGCACTGAAATGGAAACATTTGGCAATGATAAGTGGCTTGGGTTTAAAATGCCATACAAGTGTTTCAGTGACTTGTACATATAATCATAGTGAGAATGTCAACAAATGCAGTGAAATTCCAAAGGAGTGCATAGACTTTTGGTGACAAAACTGCCAGGAAATCATGCACCTTTTTGTCCTCTGCAATATCATTTGCCATCAAGCAACACGGACAATGCTCCAAGTAAAAATCAAATGTTTTGTGTGAGTCATCAAATTCTGGTACACGTCCAATTTGTGCCATGTTGCCAGTAATTCTATGGACTGTAAGCTGCTCTGTTGTACTATTTTGCAGTTAGTTGCATTTATGCGGCTGTAATTCTGCAGTGCAGCCACCAGTGGTTAACGCTGTTCTGCTTTTGTGCTGGAAAGGTGCAGTTCCTATCATCCAGACTAGAAGGCACTGTAGGCAGAAGTGATTGCTATGGCTGTGCAGGCTGAATGGAGGTGGCGCCTGCTTTAGAATTTCAGCAGTCAGTGTCTGGGAGATTTATGGTTCCATTACTTTTGGATGCATGGAATTCCTGCTGTTTTTCTGCTTGTTACAGCACGGTACAGATGTAATGTTTATCTACTGTATTATATGTATATTGTAGATACCGCATTGATTCTTTTTGTATATTGTAGATTTGAAAGAAATGGGAGACTGTTTTAGGAAATACCTTAAAGAGGGAGATAACGGGGGGGGGGGTGGAGTCACAATGGGAAAAATAAAGGAGGAAATAACTAAGCTAAAGGCAAGCTGTTTAAAGGTAGTAAGCAACAGTAAGAGGTGGAAGAGGCTACTGTGGTTCTCAAAGGAAGTGGCTAAGGTGGTAAGGGGAAAAAAGCAGTTTTTTGGAAGTACAAGGAGACCCAAATGAAAGCAGGCAGGGAGGTATATCTAGAGGAACAAAGCAAGACAGGCAGGAGGACAAGGACAGCAAAGGCTCAAATTGAGGAGAGGACTGCCCAGGATATCAAGAATGGAGATAAGACTTTCTTCAGGTATGTGAATGAAAAGAGGAAGGTGAGGGGTGTTTTAGTGGAAGATTATGCAAAAGCTAATTTTTTAAATGAATACTCCTGCTCAGTCTTCACAGTGGAGGGGGGTGGGGTGGGCTGACATCCATTAACAGGCACCGGGGGAGGGTGTGTAGACACAGGTCCATTTGCAGAAAACAGAGTCTGCCAGGGGTTGAAAGCTCTAAAGGAAAACAAGGCAATGGAGCTGTACTTGATTCTTCCAAGGGTACTAAAGGAGCTGAGCATGGAGCTAGCCACCCCTCTGGCAACACTATTCAGCACTTCTTTGGAGATGAGGTGGTTCCAGAGGACAGGAGGAGGGCCAATTGGTCCATCTGCACAAGAGCAGCATAAGGGAGAGGGCTAGCAAATACAGACCAGTCAGTCTCATATCAGTGGTGAGAAAAGTAATGAGTCCCTGCTGAAGCAGAGACTTATGAAGTACCTGGAGACAAATGGGCTGCAGGACCACTGGCTGCACGGCTTCACAGGAGGAGATCATGTCAAACAAATATCATATATTTCTTTGACTGTGTAGCAATGGAGGTGAATCAGAGGAGGGCAGTGGATGCAACACATTTTGACTTCAGTAAAGCCCTTGACACCATACTAGACAGGAAAATGATGAAGAAACGTGGCAGCCTAAGGGTGGGGGAGAAGGTGGTAAACTGGGTATCTAAATGGTTGAAGGATAGGAGGCAGAGGGTGGTGGTAAATAGCAGTCAATTGGAGGACAAGACAGTGAGCATCAGAGTGCCACTGGGTCAGTACTGGATTCTGTCCTCCTCATGTCTTTATAAGTGACATTGCTGAGGAACTGGAGGGGAAAGTGTGTCTCTTTGTCTCTTTGCAGATGACACAAAAATCTGCAACAGTGGGCACACCCAGGAGGGGGTAGAGAGAATGCAAAGGGATCTGGGGAAACTAGAGGAGTGGTCTAGGGCGTGACAGCTGGGTTTCAATGCCAAAAAGTGCAAAGCCATGCACCTGGGGCAGGGAAACCTGAGGGCTATGTTATATAAAATGGGGATGAGGTACTTACAATTACCAAGCAGGAGAGGGACCTTGGCATAATTATACCTGATAGTAGCAGCTTGGCGTAATCATATCTGATAGTAGTAGAATGTATGTATGCATGTATGTATTTATTTATTTATTCGTGGTGCCCTTCCCCGGAGACTCAGGGTGCCATTACATAAAATAGGACCTAACTATACTCAGATCTGTAACTTGGTCATTCTAAAATACAAATATAAAATAAAAAATAATAATAATAAATAACCTAGACACTTAATAAATCATTAAAAAGGGGAATATAGATGTTACAAATTCACCCCACATGCCTGCTGAAGTAAATTAGTTTTCAGGCCCCTTTTGAGGGTCAAGATCAGGAAAAGCCCTGTACTGATAGCTGATGGAAAAAAACACACTTCAATGTAGCTTAGTAGTAATCCGTTTTTAATTAACATCAAAGGTCAAAGTAACAGGCAGCTTCACCCACATCATCATGTCATGGGTGAAGCTACCTATTTCTTTGACCGTTGATGGTCATTAAAATGGATTACTACTGAGATACATTGACTGAAGTGTTTTTCTCCATCAGCTGTCAATGCAGGGCTTTTTCCTGATCTTGGTCATTGTTCAGGGCTGGCTGCCCTTTGCCCTGCACCCACACAGGACTGCAGTGCTTGCAGACTTGAGCTCACTTGGACCTCACCCTTTTGAAGGCCTCCATTGAGGGGTTCCCCCTCTCAAAGCAGTGGGTAGGGAGTTCCAAAGGACCATGCCTGTTACTTCAACTGCCTGGTCCCCCGATGTCTTCAACTTTGACATTGGCAATACCAGGACACCCTCCTCAGTGGAGCAAAGTGGGCGAGAGGACATGTAAAGATGCAGGAGTTCAGTCAGTTTGCCTGGGCCCAATCCATGTAGGCCATTATAGGTCAAGAGACCCAATTTAAAGGAGATACGCTATTTGACCGGCAGCCAGTGCAGATCATACAGCACTGGTAAAATATGGCATGATCTTGAAAGGCCTATTAGTAACTGGACTGCTGCATTCTGCAGCAACTGTGGGCATCATGGCATACTTCATTGACCCCAAGGTAAAGAGTATTACAAAAGTCAAGTCGCGAGGTCAGGAACACGTGTACCAGTGTGGCCAGGTCACCAGGTGGGATGAGGGACCTAATCTAGCTGATGTTCCACAGCTGGAAAAAGCCATTCTGGACTACTGCCGACACTTGGGCCTCCATTGACATCCCCTCATCCAAAATGATACCTAGATTTTCACCTTGGTGGCAGCTACCAGCTATGATGGACCAAGCTGAAGTCTGTTTTTTCCTCCTGCAGCCACCACTACCCCTTTAAGTCCTGGTTCAGTCACTAGAACTTCAGTTTTCTTTGGGTTAAGCCTCAGCCAGCTTGATGGCATCTATTCTTGGATCTCGGCCAGGCATCTATTAAACTCATCCTCTGCAGCCACCATCCCAGGTGTAAAGGACATATAGAGCTGGGTAGCATCTGCATAGTAATGAAACCCTAGCCCATATTTCCTAATGACCTTACCAGGGGCAGCATACAAACCATGAATAACATGACTGACAGAACAGAGCACTGGGGTGTGCCACAGGACAGAGTCACCAGGTGCAAGGAAAATCTTCCTACCACTGCCCTCTGTGTTTTGTCTCTAAGATAGGTTTCAGACCAGCAGGTGACTTTGCTGGTGAGCCCTGCACACTCCCTAAGTCGGTCCAGATGCAGCCCATGGTCCACGGTATCAAAAGCTGATGAGAGATCTAAGAGGATGAGAATTAACTGATCCCCTATCTCTCATCTCGCTGCACCCCTTTAGGGTATCAGCATTAGTGTGCCCATCATTAGAGCACCAAAAAATGAAATTTGCCACTCCCTCCCCAAGGTCTGCCTCCCCTGGAGTTGGAATCCTTAATTAGAGAGGGTGTGGGGGGGGGGTGCACAGCACACCCGCATAAACGGCGATCAGTGAAATTGCTGACTGGTGCCCTAATGACAGGCTCATACCGCTGCCACATTCCGAGGGTAGAACCCTCTAATCTTGCGCAGGTCATTGTGCACCCAGACAAGCACAGCTTCAGTGCCATACCTAGATCTAAATCTTGACTGGTGAGGCTCAAAGATGTCAGAATGCGAGGTGTGCCTTAAGCTGCAGCGCAACAACCTTCTCAATAACCCTACCCCGAAAGGGAAGGCTAGAGACCGGACAGTAATACGACAAGAAATCTGGGTACAGAGTTGGTTTCTTCAGAAGAGACTTCAGCAGAGTTCACTTAAGTGCTACTAGAAAGCAACCCTCTGATAAGGAGCACCAGATAATCTAGGTGAACACCAGGCCCAGATGTTCGACACAACCAACAAGTATTTACATTAGACCTGGGTCCAGGTTAAAAAATGTTGGCCTCAGCTCTGAGATCACCTCACATACCTCTACCATCATCACTGGCTGGAACTCCTCCCAGGACCACTGACTGCATCCCTGACTAAGACAGCCTCCACTGCTGGGCTGTCCCAGCCCACTTGAAGTGATTCCAGCCCTAATAGAGGACACCCTATCTGAGAAAAATGGATTGAACTCCTTACATTTCTCAGATATTAAATCTTTCACGGGCTCCAGACAGGCTGAATGAAGAAGACTGTCTATAGTCTGAAAGAGATGAGCCATTCGGCTCCTCCCAGCAGCAATCTCTCTTGACAGAAAAGCTGCATTTTTCTGAGTAATTTCCTTCTGAAATTCCTTATAATGGGACATCAGAACTAGTTTGTCCTCCAGGGCCTTAGACCTCCTCCAACAATGCACTAAGCTTCATCCCCTGGCCTTCAATACCCTGAGCTCACTGTCAAATCAAGACAAGCTGAGGTGCATCACCAGAGGACATACACAAACTGGTGCAATGAGGTCAAAGGCCCCAGTGTCAACCCTATTATAGGCTTCCACTGCCACCTCCACACCTCGAGCACAAACTGCTAACATTTCCAAGGTGTTTAGAATTTCCTTAAGTCATTCTGGGCTAAGCCCTCTCAAAGGGCAATATTGAAGCACCTCCACAGAGTATGGACTACAAGGGGGTACCCTGAAACTGAACATGATAATGCAGTGATCCAACCAACTTACCGGATCAATCTTGATATTTTCTACCTTGAGCCCCAGAGAGAACACCAGATCAAAGGCATGGCCATGTTGATGATGACGTTGATGGTTGATGGCTGATGACCTCAAGGTGGCAGGGTAGTGTGATGAGGCAGTAGCAAGGCTAGCCAGATACTCAGGTGCATAGGAAGGGGGATTTCTAGCAGGAGAAAGGAGGTGGTGCTGCCTCTGTATCATTCACTTGTTGGATCCCACAGTACTGTGTTCAGTTCTGGAGGCTGCACCTCCGCAAGGACATTGACAGGGTGGAAGTGGTGCAAAGGAGGGCTACAAAAATAGTGCAGAGTTTATATGAGAAGTCATAGAAGGAGAGGCTGTGGGAGCTTAACATGTACTGTATGGAGGAGAGAAGAGCGAGAGGGGACGTTATTGAGACCTATAAGTATCTCACGGGGTAAATGTGTAGAAGAGGAGGCTTCTTCACAGGAGGAGGAATGCAGAACATTGAGGGCCATGTTATGGAAAGCTTTGGGGAGAGGAGTTTAAGAAGGATGTGAGGAAATACTTCTTCACAGAAAGAGTAGTGGACACCCTAAACAGCCTACCGGAAGAGGTGGTAGGGGCAAAGACAGTGGGGAGCTTCAAATATGCGTGGGAAAGGCAAATGGGTATAATTAGATGTAAGGGAGGAGGAAGGGACATCTGTGACTAAATAGGGTCCAGGATGTAATAAGAGGCAGGGGAAATAGGCAGACTATATGAGCCTACCAGTCCTTTTCTGCCAGCATATTTTATTTTTCTATGACATGTTTCTATGCTTATTCTCTATATATTGTATATAAAATAATGCTTGGGTGAATGTATATAATAAGACTTTTATACACATCTGAGTTGTGAGATACTACATAAACTCTGAGAGTGAAGACAGAGGGGTTTATAATAGCATCCCACACCAAAAGTGTGAATAAAATACAAATTATGAAACGGGTAGTAAGAATGCTAAATCCTGATTATTCAAGAGCTAGTTTCAGCCAAGCCATTATCCCAGCATAATAGCCCAGATGAAACTACTCCCAGTCCAAGAGACTCAGCACATACATTAAGAGTGGTCCGCCTCAGTCGAGCCACCCGCCACACTTGGTGGATAACGCGTTTTCAAAAATTCTCTGGTTGACTTTCATTTATTGAATGCACATTTCATCACCACAAACTTTCCCTTTCCAAGTCTGCCTTTTTAAGAAATTACCTTTTCTCTTCAGTCACCCCAAAAGCCCTTATGAATGCCACCAACCGTGTCCTCTCCAACTGCTGCTCAACACAGCTAATTTCAAAGTGCTGCCGACTGCGTTGTCTCGAACTGCCACTGAGCACGGCTCATTTCAAACTGCCGCTCAGCGCAGCTCTGCTCCACACACCACACTAGTAGTTTCTTTCTCTTTTTTTTAAGTATCTATTTTATGCTCCACTATGTGCTCTGGATCTGCCTCTCCTCTCCTTCGGACCGCCATGACTCACAGACATTCCCCTACTGTCTCCCCCTCGGCCACCTACCTCAGATCTGCAGCCTTCCATGGGGTAGCCCAGTGTAACCCTTCACCGGGTGGGTCCCCCTCCTCCGAGGGGGAAGGCACTGGTGGGAGGAGACCAGCACACTATTCATTTTTTGGTCCCAGGTGCTGCTGAGGCATTTCACAGCTTCTGGGGAGTCTTTGGAGGTGCCCGGGGCCGGCAGCCATCATCCAGCTAGTTTTTGGAGCGGTTTCCGTTTTTCTAGTTCCCCCATTGCGCCAATCATGTAGTGCCTCCAGTCTCCACCAGTGGCCACTACCGAGTGAGGTCATCCCCAATCCCACCTCAGAATAGGAGAGAAGTCCATTGGATGCTCAATCCTATCCCTCCCCTGCCGACCATGGTGACCTGAGTCCATTCCCGAACCGGGTTGCGGTGGCAGGTCGGTAAAGATGCCAGCACCTCAACCTTCTACACCACTGGCTGGCTAGTTTCTTTTTAATTAAAAAAGAAACGGATAACTATCTTGCAGTTGTAGTAACACCTCCCAAGTAGCCGCTACTTGCTCATCTTCGATCAGCTCTGTCTTACAGACACACGCAAGATGGACCGAAAGGAAAAAAATATTTTTTGTAAATTTAAACAAAAAAAAAATAAATCAAGACAGGCTGGCTGTAGACTGCAGCAAGTACTCGCTGTTCCCTCAGTGTGACCGGGAACATATCTAGCAGTGAAGCCACTGCTCACTAGTTCCATTACTTACACTAAGAAAAACAAACAGTGCTTAAAACATTGCTGCCATCTGCTGGCAAAGTGATCATGGCACAATGCCCAAATGGGACTTTTTTTTTTATTGTAAAGATTTATTCAATATTTTGTATCTTTTTTTGACAAATAAATATAGATTTCAGTAGTGTATTAATTTATGTATATGGTACCAGTAGGGATCCATTTCATAATTGCAATAAGGCACTTCAAGGGGTGCGTCATGGTGGGCTAATGGTCCTTCTCGGGTGCTAGAAGCACTTGGCTTCACCTCGTGCTTCAACCCACCCAAGGCAGCCCGTTATCCCACCATAACACACCCCTGACATGCCTTATTGCTTAATTATTGATACTGTATTGTTGTTCACTGTATATTATATGTATCTTGTAGATACTGTATTTATTGTGCACTGTATACTATATGCATCTTGTAGGTATTGTATTTATTGTGCACTCACTGTATATTATATGTATTTTGTAGGTACTGTATTTATTGTGCACTGTGTCTATTATCTTTATTTCGTACCTTGTACCACCTCCCTCACCGAGTTTATTGCAAATGTTACTTTTTTATTCTTGTGTGACTGCAAACCATATTTTGTGCAAGAAATAAGACACAATGGGTGGTGGGTTATAGCCTGATAAGAGCATGCCCCAGATGCATTATGAGGCACAAGGTGCTTGTGCCGAGTGCCTTTAGCACCTGGGAAGTGCTCTTATCAGGCCATAACCCACACCTCAGAGTGTCATATTGTGCTTATAAAATGGCCCCCAATAAATCTCCCTAGTAAAAAAATATATATATTTAAAAAAAAGTATGCTAAAAAGTGTTAAAGATACCAAACAGAAAAATAGTCCATCTGTAGTGCAGATATGACATGTAGCCACAAGAGGGCATTGGTGTCTGTCTCTCTCCTCTCAAGTCTGTCTCTCCCCCCAGCACACACTTTGTTTTTGGTTTGTTTGTTTTTTCGTTCATTTAGTTTATTTTAGTTTTATTTACAGTTTGTTCTGAAGTTGAGGCCAGCTGCTCACTTGACTCTGAGCAAGCATGTGTCTTAGCAGTTGCCAATGCAGTTTCTGTTTCATGTCTTTGAAACCGTATCTTCTGGTCTGTGCTGCCATTCCAGGTAGGAGATTTTACTTGAAACCTGGCATGTTACAAAAAAAATAAAACTCGTCTGAAAGAGCCGGCAAAGGAGCAAGTCTGGAGAGCTGGGAGAGAAGCAAAACAGGAGGAGCAAGTTTTGCCCAAGATTTGAAAGTCACATCTTGGTGGGACGTGCTCATCACTGGTTAGATTGCAGGTGGCCTTCTGAACAGGAGTAAAAAATGTGACAGTTCTATATTTTAAATGAGGGACAAGGCATAAAAACATTTTTGTCCGTGATCCACGTGCTACCATGCTGTGCAGTGTAAGATGCATAGGCGTAGAGTGTGGGGGGCTTCTCGAGCACCCCCCCCCCCAGATAGGATAGTCTAAAAATAGGTTAAGTGTTTAGGCCAATAGTTTTGAGCCTGAGAGCCCCCTGGGAAAACCAAAACTCTACACCCATGATAAGATGTGGCTGTAGTAACGGACATTGTGTTACTGTGCGGGGGCAGCTTGGCCATGCAGTGATGTTGGCACAGTGATATGTGACTTGTGGTGAGTCCTGCCTGGCTGAAGATGTGCTGGTTGGCACAATATGCCCTGATAAGGACACACTCACAGGTACCTCTGAGCCAATCAGGACACAGAAATCTCCAGACCCATTTTATAACTTGTTTTATATCCCATGCCTCCTTCCCAAGGTCACACCTGGAAACAAGCCTTGGCTTAGTGTGCTTCTCCTGGCTAACATTTCTATTAAATCTTGTGTAACCCTCTTGCAAGAAACTGTAGTTCAGAAAAATTGATTTTGTCTGACCATCCCTTTGCCCAATAATGAAGAGGTTAATGTATGCAACTCCAAGCTGTTAAAACCTTGATCTGTTTGCAGCCTGAACCAGTTTTGTTTGAGTCCAGTGGGCCATTCAATAATTTCACTGTGTTCTAGTCTGGATTGCTTTGGAGATTTAATATAACTTTTCAAGAAAACACATCACATGGAAACATTCTGTACTTGTTTCATATATACTGTATTTGGTTTCTAAAAGGCTAAATAGTTGCACAGGGGGGAGCAGTGGGAAAAGCTGGGAGGCAAGGCCAAAAATCACACCTAAACAAGAGGTCTTAGGGCAGGATAGAGTAAAACAGGGCAGACTGGATGGTCATATTTTTCCGCTGGCATTTTCTATGTCTGGACATAAACAAGGTCTCATCACCGTGCCACAAAAGCGACTGATAAAGAAATTAATCAGCCTAGAGGTGGAATCCACAATGGTGAACTGAGTTAGAAACTGTGTTGGAAACTGGTTAACAGATAGGCAACAGTACTTAACGGCACTCAATCTAGTGATGGAAGAGCGACCAGCAAGGTACCAGAGGGTTCACTACTGGGTCTGGTTCTCTTCAGTGTCTTCATAAGTGACACTGCAGAAGAACTGGAAGGGAAGGTATGTCTTTTTACAGATGATACCAAAATCTGCAATTGGGTGGACACTCAGGAGGGGATAGAGAGAATTTACAGGAATCTTGGAAACTCGAGGCGTGGTCAAGAGCATGGTAGCTGGGGTTCAATGCCAAAAGTACAAAATCATGCACCTAGGGCACAGGAACCCAGCAGCTGGGTATAGGATAGGTGGAGGTACTGACATTCACCACGTAGGAGAGGGATCTTGGGGCTATCATAACTGATGACTTCAAAGTGGTAATGTAGTGTGACAAAGCAGTGGGTAGTGCTAGTGGAATGCTGGGGTTCATAGGGAAGTGTATCTCTAGCAGGAGGAGGGGGTAGGTGTTGTCACTGTATCACTTGCTGGTGAGATCCCACCTGTAGCACCGTGTTCACTTTTGGAGGCTGCATCTCAGAAAGGATATAGACAGGGTGGAGGTAGTCCAGAGGAGGGTAAGTAAAATGGTGCAGAGGTTGCATGAGAAGCCCTACAAGGAGACACTAAGGGAGCTTAATATGTATGCCTGGAAGAGAGGAGAAAGAAAAGTGACATGATAGAGACAAAGCGTCTTGATGACATGAAACGTACGTCTGCGTATGAGGGAGTGCTTGCTGTGTGTTTTACCTGTTTGAAATAAATTTTGTTTCTATCGTGACCTAGCTTGGAGGTCAGTTTTTCCTCTCATACACACTGGGTTGCCAGACTTGCCCTTTTTGTTCTGCTTCTACTTTTGTGTTGGGGCACCAGTGGTTTTTACAAGTAGCCACCTTTCTTCTGCATGGATGAAAAAGTAGTAGGGCACTGAGCGAAGGGGTTCACTTGGCATGCTGGCGACCCTGGTTCATGCCCCAAGCCTGGTTACCAGGAGCGGAGACCAACAAGGGAGGGGATCCATAGCTATCCTCCTGGGGAGGCAAGGCCTCGGTACCTGCTGGCGAATGGGGATGAGCTAGGGGGACGTGTAGCCTCGACACTCCACCCACATGTCCTCACTGTAGGTCACTGCTCCCACAAGGCCCAATCAGGGTGCAGTGGGTAGGCCAAGAAAAGCAGAAAATGCCACATGGCTAGCCGGATGATGGCCACTGGACCACAGAATGCCACGAAGCCCAGGATAGTATCTTGCTGACCACCCAACCACCAATCCCAGGTCTAATAAAGATGTGTCTATGGCACTTCTTCCCCAGAGGGGCGGACCCACCCAACAAAGGGTTACATCGGGTCCCCCAGGGGATCGATAGGTGGTTGTGAGGGGCAGCAGGATGCCGACTGGAGGAAGAGGGTGGCCGTGGGGCCCAGGTGGCCTGAAGGCAGACCGAGAGGGAGAGAGAGAGGAGCAAAAAAAAAAAGTAGTAGGGGCTTCAAGCATGCATGAGACAGACATAAGGGCAAATTAGTAAATACGTAGGGAGGAAGGAGAGTTGCTGGAGACCAGTTAAAGCTAGCGGAGAAAGAGTAGGCAGGGAACATCTGGACAGACTATATGGGCCAAGTGGCCCTTTTTTGCCAACAAATTCTGTATTTCTGTGTTTCTGTGTTCTATGTTTAATTCACTCAGTTAATAATATTTGGTTAAAAATGCATTTTCAGGGCCAAGAATAGCACTGGATGAAATCAGAAACATCCAGTTAGCACACGTTTGGTGAAACTGTGCCAATCTCATGGAATTTCACAAACTTTAACAGTGTGTTTAAAGTGAGCAGTTTTGGTTGACACTGTGCCTTTTTGGGAAAAAAAGTCACATTTTTAAAACTGAGCATTTTGAAGCCTGGCCTAGTGGCACAGTGGGTTGAAGCACTGGTTGCCACACCACCTACCACTCTGGTGACCCAGGTTTGAGAATGGACAAGGGCTCACTTGGGGGCTGGCCATGGAGGGAACGTTAAACATCTCCTGAAAGCTCTCTGCCCTCTGGGAGGGGGATGTATGTTTCCCACTAGACAGCTGTTACCTAGAGCAATCTTAAGTGACAGCACAGTGGAATTCAAGGGAAAGGAATCCCCCTCCCCATAGGATGCATGGGTGTCTCTGTGTGCTGTGGGCTCTAAGGGTGAAAATGTTGGAAAAAATCCTGACTGCAGCCAGATGATGACCCAGTCCCATGCAGGGCCTGCACCAGTGAGTGAACACCTCAGGGTCCTGAGACTGAGGACAAACAGAGCACAAAGTAAGTCCCAGAAAAGCTGTGTGCTTGGGCTGTGGGGCTGGTACAGAAGGGGGTAGGTTGGGTGACAAAAGGAGATAAAATATTGATTTTTTTTTCACTTCTGTTTCTGTTCCTCTTTGGGCGGCTAGGGAAGGGGGGCTACCCACACTCTGCACCAGATCACCTCCTCCCAGCATCCCTCTCCAGGCCCTCCTTTACCATTGAGTGCTGCAACTTCCCCTGTGGAGGGCTCTCCCAGCAGGGCTATTGGAGAAGTGATCAGAGCCACAATTCACCAGCCCTCGTCTGGCCTGGGTGTCATTCAGGGAGGCGTCTAGGCTTCACTGTGCATGTCCATAAAGGGGAGTTTCTCATTTTTTCCTGTTCCCAGAAGGTGCAGACGTGCAATAACATCCAGTGCAGGCTAAGCGCGCTCCTGCACCCAGCTTGTGGACATCCGCCATCGCCTCCAACCCCGTCCCGTGGTGGCCCGACCCGCACATCCAGCCTCCACTGGGTGTCACTGAAGGCCGGTGCTACATCCTTCCCTCTCCCCGAGAAGGGAGAGCAGTCCGTCGTATGCTCAGTCATCCCCCCCCCCCGGCCAACCCTCAGTGACTCAAGCTCATTCCCAAACTTGGGTCACCAGTGACAAGGGGTATGGTGCATTCAGCACCTCAGCCCTCTACACCACCAGGCCGCCCCAAAGGTAAAATACTGATAAAAAAAAAAACAATTTGGAAAGAGTGTCCTCTTTGCTGAAATTGCCCCATGTGGGCAAAATTTCACTATTTGAATTAAAAAGCACTGGCAAAATTATGCTAGATTTTGATGCAATGTCACGAAATACTGTGCAAGTGTAAAATCTGCAATTTCTCAAGCATAAAAAAAAAAAAAAAAATTCACCAGCACTAGACAAGATAGTTGATGCTATGAAATGAATGGAACCTGCTGTTGTGTATCAAATTCCTTGTGATATTACTCTTGTAAACAATACTCTATGCTTTGTATACCTGTATCCTGTAACACTGTCTTTTATGACATTGTACGCTGTCCTACCCAGGACCTCCTTATAAATGAGCTTGCTCAACTGAGCCTTTTCCTGGTGAAATAAATAAATACAAAATACAAATCTTCTCAGTGACATATTTCCATTTGGAGTGACAGGGCTTTGTCTCCCTGTGAAGTAATATCTGGATGTTCTGTCCTGCAACTTTAAGGGACTACCAGCTAAAATCCCCGCCCTGCTACAGCACCTTATAAATATTAAACAGCTAATTTGAATAGTTTAGGGAGGCTATTCAGAGGTGGACAGGAAGTGTACTTCAGTCTGTAAGAGAGATAGGAGGACACTGGGAGCTGCTGAGGAATCTTGTTTTCCTTGATTATTCTGCTTCACATCCTAGACTTAGAAGAACAACAGCACATAGTTCTGAATTGTAAGAAGGTGGTGCTGAAGTCTGAAACACAGGATCATGATGTTGGAGGTAAGGAAGGCTGAGCTGATGTGAAAAACCAAAGATAAAGCATGAACAGGGCAAACAGTGTCAGTTTCAATACTTTTGTAATCAGTGTGATTTAATTTGTGCAAAAGCAGATCGTAGTCTTCACACCCAGCACAGGAAAACTTGTTATAAATGTGGATGCAACAGACATTTGCTTCATATTATATTCATATTCAGACAAATAGAGATTGGCAAGAAAAGGGCAGATATTGAATTGCTGAAGCAAAGAAATGTTCCATTAGTGTGCAGATGACATTAATCCCATCTCACACACCTGAGCAGCCTGCTAGTGGCAGATTCCAGTTTTTAAAAGGCAAGTGGGCTGCGCAGTGGTATCGCTACCACTTGTGACACCAGCGACCTGGGTTCGGTAGCGAGCCTGTGCTGCTGGAGAGTGGCCGGGGGGGGGGGAGGAAGAAGGATCGAGTGCCCGAAGGGCAGCTGTCCTGCTGCAATACTGCCACCTTGGTGACCACAGGTGATGGTGCAGTCAGGAAAGCATAGGTAAGGGGAGGGGCGAACGTCGGCTGAGGGTCTGGAGTGAAGGCACATCTCAGTGTGTCTTTGTCTCCTTGGTCCTTCCGTGCATGCCGGCGTCTGCAGGGGGTGGGTACCAGAAAAGTGGAAAAACCCCATGTTGGCTCCTGGAGACAGGTGCCGGAGACCAGAGATCTGGGGAGAAGCCCCTCAGTGTCCGCCCAACACTGGACGTAGGATGGGAGGGTTATGGGCTGCCCTTCCACCACACTCAGGGAAGAGGGTAATCTGAGGGATTGAAGGAGGGAGGACACACTGAGGAGCAGAAGTCCCCACGATCTCAGTCGAAGCCCGATTGGTTGTCATGAGAGTCCCGGAATGAAGGAGCAGGTATGGTAAAGAGGGGGCATAAACAGTAAGTAAAAAAAAAAAAAAAAAAAATTTAAATAAAAGGCAAGTGGGCAGAACTCTTGTGTATCTGTTACTTTGTACTAAACATGATAACTCTGGGTAATGGTCCATGCCAGTGACATTCTCATATTATTTTAATTCTGTTAGGAATAAATAAATTGTGTTGTAATGCACATCCTTGTAATTTTCTGTTGGGAATACAATAAATTGTGTTGTCATGTACTTCCATGTTATCTCTCAAAGAAGGCAGGGTCATGCTGCCATAGTATTCTTAGTAATGTAGGTTCCGCCACTGGCTGCCTGATGGTCAAAGACCAAGCAGAATAAGAATGCAGAGAATCTCACTACATTTCTTTTTGAAGGTGCATCACGTTGAGATGGAGTGGGTATATTGGCATGCTGGGTGTCCATTCAAGCCGGCAGACACAATTCTGGTGGTTGGGGGCATTCCAGCAGGTCAGAGGGCATTATAGTAGGACAGGGAGCATTGCAGTAGGTCAGCAAATATTCCATCAAATCAGTAGCCATTCTGGCAAGTGGAGCCACTTTGCTGGGTCAGGGGGCCATTCAAGCAGGTTTGGGGCATTTTAATGGATTATCACTCATGACATCATTCTTAGCCAATCAGGATTGTTTATTTCTAAACATTCTAGGTACTCTTATAAATATAAATGGGTGTCTCATGCACATAGTTCTAAAGTTCTGAAGTTCTAAGTTCAGTTGGTATATCCATTTCCACTCACTGGAGTTCTGTAATTTTTCTACAAGTTCAAGCATTTTGATTTTGAACTCGAGTGCATTTTAAAAAAAAAAAAAAAAACAGTACTCTTCAACATGATTTATAAATAGATAATAGATAGGGGACTAAATTTTATGAGGTTATTTATTTATTTTATTTTATTTTGAAAAGTTTCACCAGGAATGGCACACTGAGCTACAATAGCTATAATATCCCTGAGAGACTCTGGGGACATGTGAATCTTGAGAATGAAGAGTGAGAGGTTCCAGCATGTCACCAGAACCTCGATATGGTATATAGCCAAGTGATGCACAGCCCCCTATTTTTTTATTTTTTGTAATATATGGATTCAAGTAGCCATTGTTTCTGCGTTTGTCGGTGGTGAGTCGGCTTTCACTGTATACAGCAGTTGCAGTAAAAATCTGCTTGCATTGACCACAAGGATTTCTGCTGCTTTTGCTTGGGACAGAGTTTTGTGTTAAGTGGGAAGTGCCGGAGGAAAAAATACATAACAGTGCTAGCTTGGAGTGGTTCACACTTCACTGTGCACCTGGAAGTTTTAATGGAGTGGCATTTGGAATGAAAAATGGTCATCAGTAAGCAGGAGAGAAGTCAGTATAAACCTCTCCATACTGGTAGACTTTTAGTGTATTCGATGGTTGCAGTAAAAGCCATCTCGCATACAGCTGTGCTGAGTATGCACGATGCAGGGAAAGTCTCTGATCTCGTAGCACTATCATAGAACACTTCATCAATAGTATTATGAGATCTGTGACACCATCATTGAACATCCAGTGATAATATTATGAAATCTTGTAATACTCTTGGTGGATTTCTGTGATAGTATTACGGGTTTTTTGTATGACTTTTGGTGGTATTGTTAGAGATATCCAATATGTTTATATGTACAGTGACTGCCTCTCTTATGGTAATGTGAATTTCTTCTCTAGCCCCCTGTGTGCCAGAACTGCTCAACTTTTACTGTCAATTCTCTAACCCAAACAACTCATGAATGCACACATATAACCATAAGAGACACAGTAACCATACATACAGTATAAATGTATAAAAGAGGCTATTCTTACAGATCAGGGCTGTTTTATTGGGGTGGGTAGCTAAAAGAAATGAGTCAATCTGTTCCGGTTCTGGACACACCAGTTCCGGATTGATTCCAGTTTTCACCCCTTCCCCTTCCATTTTCAAGTTTTGACTGTGAAATTATTATTTCACCAAGTTCTAGTCTGGACTGCATGGGAGATTTATACACCTTTTTTTTTTTTTTTTGTTACACAAAATAAACTGCTTAGAAACTCTATTACATTGAAGAATTCTGTACTTCATGGAGACTTGCATATTCCTATCTGGGTAACTCAGTTGAAAACACAGAATTTGGATGAAATTATAGTTTCAGTCCCATGAAGGGTGACAGTAAATAATTTACTGGAACTTGCTGACCATGTATCGTGTGTTCAGTCTTGACTGACAGTGAGCTCAAGCCTGCCTCCGTGAGAAGTCCAATCTGGATGTTCTGTCCTGCCATTTTTAAGGAAGCAACCTGTTTAGGAAGCCTCCCTTGGTGCGGCACCCAGTGGATATTATTGACCTTATTTGAATAGTTTAGGGATACATTTCACAGGTGGACGGGAAGTACACCTTAGCCTTTGTGAACAGCAAGAGATAGGCACACGTGGGAGCTACAGCATAGGTGCTGGAACTTAGAAGATTAGTATGGCTATGGTCCTGCCAAATCCATAAGAGGAAGGGCCTGGCCCTATCTGTTTTTTTTTTTTTCAATCATGATATGTATTGATAGGGAGCACTGCGCTTTTAAACTGCAGCATATGCATTGAACAGTGTTATTTGCTAATTTCTCCCTTTGTGGCTTGCAGGGGGGCAGCAGAATTTGGGAAAGAGAAGGCTGCAGCGTGGTAGAATGCTTGGTTCATGACTCGCTGTGTTACAGCACAGCAGTCAAACTTTACAAATGAAAATGAAGCTCTAGGCCTTTCGGCTGTTGGATGGATGTCATTGAGTCCCAGGTCAGGAAGCACAGGAAAACCAGGAGCAGTTATAAAATCCACAAGTAGTATTTTACTATCAATAACAGTAAAATAACACTGTTTGGGACAGCTATTTACAAAGTTAGTACAAACACCTGTTCTCTAGTTTACATTTCTGTATCTCCTCAGCCATACTGTATTTTACTCTGTACTTTACCACCTGTTCTTTAGTTTACATTTCTGTATCTCCTCATGCCATACTGTATTTTACTCTGTACTTTACCTTCCTGTTCTTTAGTTTACATTTCTGTATCTCCTCATGCCATACTGCATTTTACTCTGTACTTTACGACCTGATCTTTAGTTTACATTTCTTTATCTCCTCATGCCATACTGTATTTTATGCTGTACTTTACCACCTGTTCTTTAGTTTACATTTCTTTATCTCCTCATGCCATACTGTATTTTATGCTGTACTTTACCTTACTGTTATCCTTTATGCCATAGAACCTTTGAAAAAGAACCCCTGGTTCAAAGGTGTTTGTAATCCTAGTAATGAATAAATAGAATGAATAAAGTAAGTAGTGCTTCCATGATCTTCCCCACTACCGCGGTCAGGCTGACTGGTCTGTAGTTCCCTGCTTCCTCTTTGTTCCTGCTTTTGTATAAGGGGACTACATCTGCTGTCCTCCAATCTTTGGGTACCTCCCTTGTTTCCAGTGATTGGCTAAACTGGATTGTCAGAGGTTCAGCCATCACTTCTCTTAGTTCCTTTAGGACCCTTTGGGTGCAACCCATCAGGCCCCATTACTTTATCAACTCTTATTCTGTCCAGTTCCTTTAGGACCCTTTCCTGAAAAAGGGACTTGTGTCCATTTCTGCACCCTTCCCACTCCTTGTACTCCCTTCAGGCCCATTTCCCTCCCCTTCCTCAGTAAAGACTGAGCAAAAATATATGTTCAGTATGTCAGTTATACTGTAATCATCCCCCACCCTGCCCCATCCTTCATCTTCAGTCTCACTATCCCTACCTTTGCCCTTCTTTTTTCACTTATGTATTTGTAAAAGGTTTTGTCCCCTCTACCCACAGATTTTGTGATGCACTCTTCTGTCTGAGCTTTGGCTTCCCTTACTGACCTCCCTGCCTCCCTTTACTTCTCCTGGTATTTCTCCCTATCCCCTTTTGCCTGTGTTTTTTTTGTATTGCCTGAATACTAGATGGAACATGGGGTGGGTGGGTTGCTCCCAACTGACTGACTGGGACTGGGGCAAAAGGTGTCTGTTGGAGAAGTGCATTAGGATAGCTTGGTCTAGTAGCAGTATGGACGTGCATGACTCAGACATTCAAAAGAACGTGGCTGCTAAATGGTTCATGTTCCCCGGGGTAGGCAGCAAACTAGTGGGACAGGGCAGCTTGGCCTTTAGCCCATGGAGCTTAGTCATTTAAGGCTGCATAGGCAGAAAGCCTGTTCACCCAAGATGCCCAGAATGGATTGGAGTTGACTATATGAGCAAATTACCGTGTAAGTGCTAGGATGAAGTGAACTTGTGATCCAGATAGATACTGCTACACAAGTAGAGCACCAATACCACAAGCAGTATGGCACAGCTCAGACTGTACTTATAAAGTGTAGGCTAATTTGGCTTACCCAAATAAGGTACTCACAGGTTTAGTCACCTAAGCAAAACAGCAATACAGGCTGCACCTGTATAGGGTGTAAGCTAATTTAGAAGATCAAGACAGGGTGCTAGCAGGGTCAGCCACCTATTCAGTGCTACAATACGGGACACATTTATAAAGAGTATAGGCTATTTAGCTGACCCAAAGGTTGGTGTTTGCTAGTGTAGATACCTGGGTATAACAGTAACATAGGCCTCATCCAGATGGGGTGATTAGCAAATTAGGTGACTCAGCTGGAGAGGTTTCTAGTTAGGATGCCCAGTAACAAGCAGACAATATATGATAGGCATGAATATATTTCAGATGTTAACCAAACATCTGAGAGAGTTGAGGTAGGGGCAGCTAGGGCAGCATGTCTGGCCACTGTCTGCTTCCATTGCTGATGCCCGAGGTAGACACCCTTATGTCCTACCCACAATTTACTATGGCCTGCAGTGGGGATGCCCACTAGAGTTAGTTTCCTTATAAGGAAGGGTGAAGCCCCACCCCACCGACTCAGATGCGGCCACACAGTTCGGTGACTGGTGCTGGTGAAGGTGCATCAACATCTCCCAGTCCTGCTAACCATGAAGGGTTGGAAGACGCTGTAGTTTCTCTGTGCACTCTCTTACTTCAGTTAGAGTTGGGGGATTACTGGTATGTGATTCCTCTTCTTCCTCTGTCTATTCTTATTGTGGCACAATGTTATAGTTCCCCCAAACCTGCTGTTCTAAAATCTCTTTTAAGCTGAACTCAAAGCTATGCGTCTTTAGACCTCTTTACACTTGGCATTCTGCAATGCTGTGAGTTGCTTATCTGCTGCTAATGGATAAATGTATACACATTTTATTTATTTATTTTTTGTTTACCAGGTAGGTGCACTAGCCATAAAATGACTATTTTCAGGCACGACCCGGGAGAGTACAACATAAGACAATCGTACAACAAGCATTTCAGGAGTGTGGGGACATTGCAGGTATGGTCAGTAAGAAGCAGTAACACTAAAAAATAACAATAAACAGGAGTAGTCAGTACATTAGCAGGAGAAAATAAGGACATTAGCATACATAATCTAGGAATCAGGCAGGGTACATCAAATACAGACAATAGAATATAGTTAAAAATTGCAATGCATTTCAAAAAGTAAAACCAGTAGCTATACAATAATACTGTACAAACCCTATAGGTAGGGATAGGAGAGATTATGAGAATCACAGGGTAAGGGAAGAGAAGAGATTAATTGAAGGGGGAGAGCAAGAAGAAAAGAGAACGAGAAAATTGAGGAGGAGTGTGTAGGGAAAAAATGGAAACAGACGTGAGGTTATATCATGTAGGGTCAAAACAAGTGCATACATCAGCAAGCATGAAATGCTGTCATAGTTCTTTTTTGAAAGAAGGATGGGACTTTGATTGTCTAAAGCCTAGGGGAAGAGAGTTCCATAGTTCAGGGGCAGCAATCTTGAAAGCACTAGAGCCTTTGGACGTATGACATCTCTCAAGATGCAGGGATTTATCTGCTGAACGAAGTCCATGAGAGGAGTTAGCAGGGGTGAGTAATAACGCAAGTTAGGAGGGAGTATGGACCCCGATAACCAAATCAGTAATTGAACCCAGAGTGTATTTCCTGCAGGATAGGGGAGAAAGCCAGCTAAGGTCACTGTGTATAGTTGACAATGAAGCTTGAGGCGAGGAGATGAAGAGGCATAATGGCATACATTGTTGTAGGTGACGTCCCACTTTTGCAGGGTAGTTTTATGAGCTGCAGCAAAGACAGGAGCACTATAGGTGAGGAAAGGGATCAGTATCCCTCTAGCAATAGCTAGCTTGGCTAATGGCGTAAGTAGCTAGTTTTGTAGGCTATACCCAGTTTAGTGTTGACAGCTTTGCATGTAGCCTGTATGTGAGAACTAAAATCAAGGGATTGGTCTAGCAGGACCCCCAGGTATTTAAAGGACTTGGCAGATTCAATTTGTGTACTGTCCACATCTGAGAGCAACGTGAGCCAATGCCTTTCAGCTCCTGTGAAACACTCAGTGGTTGAGAGCTGCAATGGTGCAGTAGTGTTCAGTACCTGTGAGTAGGCTCCCTATCTCCTGCACTTGCAGGGTTGGAAGCCAGCAGAGGGACATTTTATAAAACACCGAGGGAGGGGGAGCCAGACTGACTTCAAGCTCCACTGACCATGCAGTGCTCCACAGCTTTTGAGTGTGGATGCACTAGAAATGACTACAGCAATTCACTTTCCACACAGGAGCTGTAATGGTGCCAAAACCCAGCATGTGTGTAAACACACATTTGTCCAGTAACCTCCTAATTATGCAGGCATAACCAGGAAGAAATCAATGTACTATGACAACAGTGCCCATCAGAACTTCTTAATGGTCAGCCTTCACAGTCCTTTCCCTGCTAAATGAACCGTTAAAGAGCCACTGACGCCTCACAGAAAACTTTGAAAAACATAATAATTGGGTAAAATTCAGCTTGCATTCCATATATATTTTACACATTTCCCTTCCACTTTATTTATTACTGAGTACATTTATATGAATACATGATGGTTATCCCTTAGAGTTCCCTTAGTTTATCTGCCTCTATAGCTTACTCCCTACTTCAAGTCATGCTGTGTTGTGACATCACAGTCTGTTGCCATGGGAATAATTATGTCAAAAGCAGTACATTATTACTTCAGGTAAGGAGAAGGTGATGGGAATAGAAGAACTCTTCAGGAACAAAGATCCTATTTTCATGCAAATGGCCTCAGTAATAAACAATGGGGAGGAGAAATACAAAACTAATGTGAAATACAAGCTGAACTGTGTCTAAATATTGTGTTTTGTTAAAGTTTTCTTGAAGGTGTCAGTTGCTCTTTAATCAGCATGGCAGTGAAACAGAGCTGATGTCATGGTTTCTGCTCAGCAGAGAGTTTATCAATGTGCACAGTAAAACCAAGAATGATTAAACACATCTCGTGTTGTTTCAGGTACCAGAAACCTTTGAAGATGTTTCAGTTGCCTTTTCAGAAGAGGAGTGGAAGATGTTAACCAAACAGCAGAAGGAGCTACACAGGATTGTGATGGTGCAGAATTATGAAACCATGGTTTCATTAGGTAAGCACGGACATAGACTTAGAGGTGGGGATCTTTGTTCAAAAGAGGATGGGATTACTTTTAACACCTTCAAGTTTGATGGTGTGTCAGTGAAGGAGATACACAGATATGGTTAGGCCCATGCTATAAGATTCCTGTACCCTGTTGAAAAGTGAAGCAGTATGTGAAGAACACTAAGCTTTCCATTCCACCTCCATTTTGTGACACTGTATTTTCAGTGACACAGGTGGCACAGATGCCTTCTCTGAGGTGCTGTCAGTACCACATGCAGGACAGAACGGACCCAATAAAAATCAAGGAGTTTAGATGTGGCTAAAGGGTTTGAGGTGAGGAGGAAGGATACCAGTTTAGGGGAACCTCTGACAAGTCAGCCAGGAGGAGTGGCCACAGCAAGAGGAGGGCAGGTAGAGCATCCCTGTGGTTTTTCTGACCAGTCATCAGGTACATTTAACTTTTTCTCTGGGTGGAGGTACTGCTCATTTCTTTGGGTTTTGGTATAACCCTCCCCTCACTGTGAAGTAAGGAAAGAAGCCATTAGCCATCACAAACATCTACAACAGCCTAGTGGCATTGTAAGGTAGGAGTGCCGTGCTCCCTAAGCCAGCTGTGGAGGGCACCCGCTCTCCAAGGGTTTTATACCAGTTTATTGACATGGCCAATGTTGGCCTTGGCTCAGAGGAAACTCTCCTACTCTTCCTTGATAAGTGCCGTGGGATCTCTTATTTCCACCTGGACAGTAACTAGAGATGAGCAGATGGGACCTCACTTTAACATGTCATCTAAAGGATGGCACCTCAGCAGTACAGCACCTCCTCTCACTGCACTGTTGTGTCCATTATAGGTGTTACCCCAAGTACCTGGTGTTGGGCTAGAATCAATGACTTAGTTATTTTTCAGCCCCAGAGGTGAGTGTCCTAAAGAGAAACATAATGCTTGAGGGAACAGTATCAGGCTTGTTGGGGTGGGTATGAACTTTAAGAAGGACATAAAGAAATAGTCCTTTTTTGGAGAGGGTGGTGGGTATGTGCAACAGACTACCCAATAACATTGAAACATAGAATTTGATGGCAGATAAGGACCACTTGGCCCACCCAGTCTGCCCATCTCCCTACCTAATGCATAGGCTGCAGATGCTAGTTAACCAACAGCCTACTTCCTCCTACGCCCCACTAGAAATGCCTTATGTCTGTCCCATGCATTCTTGAATTCCCCCACTGTTTTTGAGTCCACTGCCTCCTCAGGAAGGCTTTTCCATGTATCTACAACCCTCTCTGTGAAAAAATACTTCCTCACATTACCGTTGAGTCATCCCCCCTCTATCTTCAAATTGTGCCGCCTTGTTCTGCACATCTGTTTTTCTGAAAGATGCTACCCTCTTGCACTCTGATTCCCTTGATGTACTTGAAAGTTTTTATCATGTTTCCCCTCTCCCACCTCTCCTCAAGTGTATACATATTAAGCTTCTTTAATCTCTGTTTGTATGTCTTCTGGCACAGACCCTGCACCATTTTAGTTGCCCTTCTCTGGATAGCCTCCATCCTGTCTATGTCCTTCCGGAGATGGGGTCTCCAGAACTGGATGCAGAACTCCAGATGGGGTCTTGCCAAATGTCTGTACAGAGGGATAACAACTTCTTGTTTTCTACTGGTGATGCCTCTCCCTATGCATCCCAGTATCCCACCAGCCCTCCTTACTGCCTTCTCACATTGCTTGCCCACCTTAAGGTCATCTGATATGACTACCCCCAGGTCCCTTTCCATTTTTGTTGTTGTTATCTCACCCCCATTGTGTACTCTTTCCCTGGATTTTTGTTTCCCAAGTGCATTGCTTTGCACTTCTTTGCATTGAATCTAAGCTGCCATATATTTGACCATTCATCTAACCTTGCCAAGTCCCTTTGCATCCTCTCCACCCCACCTTCTGTATCAACACATGTATCTCCCCTACCCACATTATGGTGATGTGGGGTGGGTTAGGTAGTATTGTTTGTATGAAGAGGAGGAGAGAAATTACATTTTTATCTCTTTTTTCAGATTCCTTAGACACTTGTGGTACATCAAATTGTTACATTCTCCGTATATATATTGACATCAGTACATATCAGGCTACATGGTCTTAATTCCTTGAGGTTCCTCGACTAGAGTTTTTTGTTTGACACTAATATTATCAATTTATATTTAAATTATCATTTATATAGTCCTGAGGTTTTTGAAATTTCTTGGGCCTTATATCTAGCTTGAGAATACAGCTGGGTGACAGGTCCAGCTAGGTTTCACATCACACAGTGTGCACTAATGTTTTTAAGACAACTTTACTGGTAAATTCTTGTTTATAATGCAAACATTGAAATTTCATGAGCCCTATAACAATCTTAGTTTGTCTTTAATCTGGGTGGGGGTTGCCTTTCAGTAGTCACATCCTTATACTAACTGTGACACTCATAGCTTGATTTAGGAGTTATCTGCTTCAGCAGTGTTATCTTATGTCAATTAAATTTATATGCAGTAGGATTCTTTGTGTGTTCCACCAAGCATGTCTGACCCTAGGTTCTTTCTGGCTGAAGGCAGTGTGGTACTCTTAAACTTTTCTGACATCTTCTTTTTTTTTTTTTTTTTAAATGAGTATTTTAAACCAATGGGGACTTTTTTCTGTTTTTCTCTGCACTATCTAGCCGTTATAAGTATTGTCTTTTCTAAGCAACTGCCATGAGCTTCTGAAGAAGGATTGGTTGGTCTGAAAGCTAGAGCACTTTGTTCTTGTTGTTACATCTATGTTGATCCATTAAAAGGTATCAAATCATTTGCTTCTGAATCTATTCTTGCAAGGACCAATACGGCAACTACTAAATCTAGATTTTCCTTTAGAAGTAATTCCATCATTTGCCCTACCACTGAGGTCAAACTAACAGGTCTGTAGTTTCCTGCCTCTATCTTGCTCCCACTTTTGTGAAGGGGAATGACGTCTGCCCTCCTCCAGTCCTCCAGTACTACACCATCCTCTCATGATTTGTTAAAAAGGGTAGTCCGTGGTGTCACTAATTCTACCCTTAGTTCTTTTAGAATTCTTGGGTGAATCCTGTCAGACCCCATTACTTTTTCCACCTTCAGTTTTAAGAGTTCTTTCGGGATCATTTCTTCTGTGAATGGACTGGTATCGACCTCCCTATCCAGAGTGCTTCTGTTCTTTGATTTGGATACCCCCTTCTTTTGTAAATGCTGAGCAGAAGTATTCATTCAGTATCCCTGCTTTTTCACTGTCATCCTTTGCCCACCCTTCCTTCCCTTTAGTAAGCCTCACTATCCCTTCCTTCATCTTTCTTTGCTCCCTAATGTACATATAAAAGGTTTTGTCCCCCTTCTTAACTGAGTGATTAATTTTAGTTCAACTTTGGGAATGAAAACCCAGTATGACAGTTGCAAGGGGGTAGTTAGAAACAGGAGGAGGTCAAGAGCTCTGGGAGTTCTGAAGGGACTGAGTAATTCTAGATTTAAACAGTAGGGCAGACCAGATAGACCTTTAGTGTTTATCTGTCCTATACCATCTATGGATCAAAGTACAATAGTGTTGTATGAACCACAATCAACCAGTTTTCGGTTAGGAGGGTGACACAAGACTTTCCATCACCCCATCTCAGCTGAGATGCCTTGTTTCTCTGATCACAAAAATTTGGCTTCCGCTCTGACAGTAAAAAACACCAATAAGGCACCATGTTTGAGTGCACAGCTTGTCTACATGCAGGTAAGACAGTACAACAAAGCAAACTGAAGACAGACTTCTGTGGCACGTAAATCAGCACTCAAGGACAATGAATCTCCACTGGAATTTTTCAGTTACAAAACTTTTATTGGACAACCAAAAGACAGAAAATTGTGAAGGACTCACAGTTTCAGGGCAGGTCTGTGTTACTTAAGTGCTCCACCATTTACATTCCTTTGCGGTTTTTAGGCATGCTAATGCTGATCAACTCTGTATCTGCTGCTGCTGCCCTGCCCCCAATTCCATTATAACATGCTCCATTGCTGGCTCGAGTCACCACTGAGGAATCTGATATTACATCAGTACTGGTAACGTGTAGGAGTTATTATGGGAGAATAGCAGCAGTGGGAGTGAGCAAGGGATGTGGTGGGAAGGGGAGCCGACAGACTAGTTGAAATAATAGTTGCCACTAAACCTCCGTCCAATCAAGGTAAGAGGACAAGGGGCAGCTGACATAAAATTCATATATTAAGAGAATTGGGGATTCAGGCTAGGGTGTCAGTCAGCTTTCATAGATGTTTTTGGCTCTTGGTATTGGGCTAAGAGCTGGAAATTGTGTAGCTTGAAGTCTGACACTCTGTGGAGCAGCAGGAAAGGGGGAGGTGGGTGGGTGGGAAATGTTGGTTATAGGCTAGGAGAGGCAAGAAGATTATCCTTGGCCATTAGGTGAGGGGGTTTTAGGTTTTAGGTTTTTCATTCCGCTGACAAACCAAAGCCAAACATCAAATAATGAATACAGTATCCACCACTTACGTCAGACACCTTTTAACTGGACGATCACTTTACTAGACAGAACGTGAAAGCCAAATTCCAGACGCTATTGATGCAGTGTATATTTCATTTCATATAGCATGCCTGTAGCTCTACAGATACTGAACAGTCTGAGCATCATGAGCACATCGTTGGTGCCGATTTCTCTGTCATGTGGTCAGACCAATACTTGTCTGTGTTGGCGTCGCCATCTGCAACCTCAAAGTACTCCGTCAAGTCATCTCCGTCGCATCAGTTGTCACAATCATTCACATATCTGGAATGTAGTATGGTATAGGCTACCGCTTGGCTCACGCTGTGAACCAATGGTATGCAGCTCTAAACAGTGTCATCGGGGAGTGCAGGGCAGCAGGCGGTGGGACGCCAGGCTGACCGGGGAGGAGCGGGCCGTGGGTCTCATTGGGCGGTGGGGAGGGGGTACTGTAGACCACCAGGGACAGTGGAATAATTCTTATCTTAACATACAGATGCCCGCGATCGGGCGAGCAGCGATCCACTGGACCACCAGGGATATTAGACGAATTCTCTTTTTTTTTTTTTTTTACAAATGCCCATGATCAGGCTTGGGGGGGGGGCGCCGCCAGATGCAGCCGGAACACGGGTGGCCACCCACAGGTGGCAGCTGCCGTGTTGCACCCTGCAATGTGGCAACTCACCTGTGGGTGGCCAGCAGTTCCTTTTTTTTTTTTTTTGGCGTAACTTTGTGCTGGCGCAGGTAAGGGTTGCGCATGCATGGCTCTGCACATCCCGGGCTGAATATTGGGCTGTGCAGGTTATGCATTGGCACGCCCCCCACACCTATGCCTGCATACATTACTGATGCGCTCCGGTGCATCGGGAATTGTGCCACTTTTCCTTTTGAATATCGTACCGGGGCACATCAGTGGGTTGCGCCATGCGCATCCCTTTTGAATATCTGGGCCAGTATGTTTATTTTCCACTGATTACTGTGAGTGATATTGTTAAATAGTGATTATAAAATGGCAGAGAACAATGGAAAGTCATGCAGTGAAAATGTTAGTGAACTAAAAAAATGGTGACTTCAAACTACTATAGAGTTTTAAATAGAATGCCTAAAAATGAATCACTGAGGCATCAGATTCTGTGCTCCGGCTATTTTACTGAGACTAGTTATTTACTGTATAGTGCATTGTACTCCTGCATTGCACTATAAATAACCAGTCAGATTACTCCATTGTTCTCTGCCATTTTATAATAACAGATATATGAAGATGCAGCAGGATTGGCCAACAAGATGAAGTTTGACCATCCACCATCCACTTAGCAGGTCTGGCCAATTTTGTCATCCCCTTTATCCCTTAACAGATGCTGAGCACACAGAATACATTTTTGAGATCAAGCCTCACATTAATCAATCAATCAAAATCTTTATTTATCCAGGTGAACATCGTTGAGCAAAGCTCATCTACAAGATGGACCTGGTTAAGGCCAGTCAAAATAAAGTTACATACAACAGTGACAATATATCATTAAGGCAACAAATAAATACAGAACTCATTTACAGGAAGGGCCTGGTTAATACCAGTACACAATAGATTTATATTCAACAGTGACAGTACATCATATGACACAAATAATACAAGGTAGGTGCTCAGTGCAGCGGCAGAATAAAACAGAAGGGAATAGTGAGGGTGGGGAGCTGGGAGGGCATGGTGGGTATGGGAGAGCATAAGAGAGGGAGGTAGAGGACCTAAGCTGGAAAACGGGTAGCTAGCGTGCAGTTGCAACCTAATTGGGCAGAGAGAAATTAAAGGGTTTGTTCACAACATGAGATGGATCCATAGGGCCAGCAATACTCTAGTCTGCACTAAAGGCAGCTGAGAGTTGGGTGCCTAGGGCTCAGGATAGGTTATGGAATGAGGGGAAACCGTTACAGTGTTTCCTCACAGTTCAGGCAAATAAGGTCTTGAAGGAATCCAAGCTGATGGGTACGCTCAATTTCAGAGTTTTTTGCAATTTATTCCATAAGGTGGTCAGTACAAAGCTAAATGCTGCTCTACCAAAGCATGAAGAGACTTTGGGAATACAAAGTGTGAAAAATGAGGCACTTCTTAAGGCATAAGTTCCTGGTGTGCTTAGCGGGAGACAGTCAAAGATATATTGGGGAAGCTTTTTTGTGACAGCTCTAAGAGTCCAAAACGTCAGATTTCTATTTCTTCTAAACATATGGGAGGACCACCTTGACGGCATACAGCAAGCAGTGGTGGGTAGAAAGAGGAAGGCCTGTTATAAATCTGATAGCTCTGTGATAAAGCATGTCCAGTTTAGCAAGGGAAGCTTTTCGGCACTGACTGTATAAGAAGTCTGCATAGTCAACCAGTGATAGGAATGTTGATTGGACCAGGCTTTTTCTAGCATCTTTAGTCAAGAACTGGTTAATCCTAAAGAAGAGGCCCAGACTCTGCCTTAGTTTCTTAAGCAAGTCCTCAATATGCTCCGAAAATGAAAGATTTTGGTCCAGCCACACTCCCAGGTATTTGAATTTCATGACAAACTCCAGGTTTCCTCCAAGGACAGTAGTGATGTGAGGTAACGCTCCAGTACTAACCAGGTTCACAGCATGACTGTAGGGCAAGAAAAGCATTGTTTTTGTTTTTTTAGCATTTAACAGGAGTTGTTTTGAAGAGAAGCTGATTTTGAAGACAGTTGAATTCCTCCTAGAGGTCTGCACAGGTGGCTTCAGGAGTCTGGCAACTAAGGTACAGAACCATGTCGTCTGCAAACAGGTGTATATTTGCCTTGGATATGCGATCATCAATATTATTAATATAGATAGCAAATATTAGGGGGCCAAATATTGTCCCCTGCGGCACTCCCTCTGGAGAGGTTTTAGTAGGGAGAGCTCACCCTCAGCCTTAATCTGCTGAAACTGTCCTGAGAAGTAATCAGTGAAACAATGCAGTGATACTGTGTCCAGACCTATGCTCCTCAATGATGAGAAGCAGGTTGTGGTCCACAGTGTCAAAAGCCTTGCTTAGGTCTAAAAATACGGCACAGATGAATTTTTTTACTATCCAGATCACGGTACCAATCATTGGTCACTTTAGCAAGTGCCGAAATAGTACTACGTCATATTCTGAAACCAGATTGCAAGGATTTAAAAGGTTTTTTGATTCTAGATAATTCCTGAGCTGGGTACTCACTATTTTTTCTATAAGTTTTGATAGAACTGGCAAGAGGGATATCGGTCTGTAATTGTTCAGATCAGAAGGGTCTCCTGACTTGAATAAAGGAATGACATGTGCAATTTTCCATATTGAGGGAATGAGCCCTTGTGACAAAGATAGATTAAAAAAGTGAGTGAATGGCACAGCTAGAACATGATATGCAATCTTAATGAAGTAGGGATCTTGTGAATCAGCACCAACACTTTTCTTCGAGTCCAGCTGAAGTAGGAGGTCTTCGACCTCTTTCAGAGTTTACAGGTTGGAAGGAGAAATCTGGAGCAGGGACATCAGAGTCATCGTCTTGTACTCCTAATTGAGAGCATGCCAAGTATGCAGGAGAGTTATCAACGGCAAGACCAACCGTAGCAAAATGATTGTTAAAGGAGTCAAGGATCCCCTTTTTCTCACATATGGTAGTATTCCCTGAGGTGATTTTTGTAGGTAGGGAGTTGCCAGGTGTGTGCCCCGACGTTTCCTTAATAGTACTCCAGAATTTAGAGGGGGATTTTGCAGCTGAGTCCAGTTCATTATGGTAGAAAGCAGCCTTTGCTTCTCTGATCATTTTTGTACATAAGTTCCATGCCTTCCTGAACTGGCACCAGTCTGCTTCCAACTTGGTTCTGCTAGCCTTTTTCCAGAGTTTGTCTCTTGATAGCAATGCAGCCATCAGTTCAGCCGAAAACCAACGACAAGCTTTGTTCCTTACACAAATTTTATCACTGGGGCATGTCTGTTTAGTGCCCTGACCAGAATTTCATGAAGTATATCATATGCTAAATTTACCGTGTTGGCTAAGAAGTCTTGCCAGAGTAAAGAGTGTTTCAGGTCATTGATGTATGCAAACTGGTCGAAGTTCTTCCGTGACCTTTATGTGTTAAATTTAGCTGATGGTACTGTGTTATGAACTGATCTAATACCAGCAATGAAACCATGGTCACTGACATCAGAGAAAAAAGTGCAAGAATTAGAAAATAGGTGGGGCTTATTAACTAGTATGACATCTGGTGGTCACGTGATGCCCTTGGTGGAGTAAGCAGCATGCTGAGGCAGCTCCGCTATTTCACTCGATAAAACTTTTATATTTTCTACCTAAAATGACACTTCTTCATCACTCCCTAATTCTTTATAGGAGTTCTGGACCTTCAAATTGCAGGAGATGACTGTCATGGAGTCGTCAAGAGAGATGAATCGCAGTGTTTCCAAAGAAGAAAGTAAAAAAGATGCGGTGGGGCTGGAAGTGAAAAGGCCCCGCAGGAGCTCATCGCAGAAGGAAGGCCCTGATGTGATGGCTCCAAATATTGCATCTGAGCAAATTCAAGAGGACATCTCCACGATTAAAACAGCCCTATTTTCACTCATTTCTGAATTTAGAGAGTGGAAGACTTCTCTATCTTGGCTGATTGTAAGGGTGTCCGACACGGAGGCTCACATCTCTTCAATGGAAGACTGCATAGATAAAATGGAGCAGGAGAATACAATCTTAAATAATAATAATAATAATAATAAATTTTATTTGTAAAGTACCTTTCATTTTTCAAGGCACTGTACGTATTAAAACAGTAGAATCAAACATTAAAATTCAATAATAAACACAGATAAAACCACAACATAGTTAATAATTTCAATACAATCAGCCATCCAAAAAGGCCAATTGCCAAAAAAGGGTTTTCAGACTGCTCTTAAATTCCTCCATGGAGGTGCACTCCCGTAACCGGTGGGGTAGAGAATTCCAAAGAGTGGGTGCAGCATAAGAAAATGCTCTACAACCTGATGATTTAAGACTCACTCTTGGAATCTCTAGCAACCCCTCATTGGCCGAATGAAGCGATCGTCCGGGGCAGTAGGGGACCAGAAGTTCTTTCAGATAGGCCGGACCCTGATCATGAAGGGCTTTTAAAGTCAGTAAACTGACTTTGAGGCGATCTGCCACCATGTAGATAGCCAGTGCAGTTCGCGCAGAACTGGGGTAATATGACAGGACCTACATGTCCCAGTCAAGACCTGGGCTGCTGTGTTTTGCACCAGCTGTAGGTGACAGATTTCAACCCCAGAAAGCCCAAAGTACAGGGAGTTGCAGTAGTCCAGACGCGAGGACACAAAGGCGTGGACCAACGTTGATAAGGTGTCAGATGGAACAAGGTGCTTAACTCTGGCGATATTCCTAAGATGGTAAAAGGAAGTCTTGATGACTGCTGACACTTGTGACTGTAGTGTCAGCCTGTCATCCAAGATATCCCCCAGGTTGAGCACCTGTTCAGAGGTCGGAAGTGAAACGCCACCAAGGAAAATTCCTGAGGGCATACCAACAAATGACACCTCTATCTGACGACCCAGGTCCACAACCAAAACTTCTGTCTTTTTGGAGTTCAACTTCAACCAACTAGAATCCATCCAATCCTGGATTTCTTCCAGACAGTTGTTAAACACCAAGAGAGCTCCATCCTGGTCGGGTGCGAAAGACAGATATAGCTCGGTACCATCTGCATAGCAGTGAAACCTCAGCCCATACCATCTTATAATGTCTCAGAGGGGCAGCATATATACTGCGAATAACATGGGAGATAGCACTGAACCCTGAGGCACCCCACACAACAAAGTTGGGCTTGAGGAAAACAACCCAGACACAACTCTTTGTGATCTCCCAGTAAGGAATGAGGTGAACCATTGAAGAACGATTCCCAATATTCCACAAATCTGCCTCAGGCGTGCTATCAACACCAAGTGATCCACAGTGTCAAAAGCTGATGAGAGATCAAGGAGAACCAAGATGGAACGTTTCTTCTGATCTCTCAACCTCGGAAGATCATTAAGCACCCAAACCAGCGCAGTCTCTGTGCTATGTCTTTTACGAAAACTGGATTGGAAGGATTCATAGATGTCATGGATGGTTAAATGGTCTTCCAATTGGCCTGCCACTACCTTCTCAATCACCTTCCCAATAAAGGGAAGGTTTGAGATAGGTCTGTAGTTTGTGAAACAGTCTGGGTCCAAGGTAGCTTTCTTCAAGAGAGGTGTCACCACCGCCTGTTTCAGGGAGCTAGGGAACTCACCCGACTCCAAGGAGCACCAGACTATTCGCACAAGGACCGGACTGATATCACTACAACCCAAAATTAGGGAGGTCGGTCCAGGATCCAAACTACAGCTTGTAGGGTGCACACTATGGATAATCCTCATGACATCCACGGAATCAGGTTGACTGAAGGAACTCCAAGAAAGTTGAGGTACTGTGAACTCACACTGTTCAACAGCATCACCCTTGGAGATTGCTGGAAGCAAATTCGCCCTGATGTCTGCCACCTTAGTTGCAAAGAAACGAGCGAGCTCCTTGCACTCTAATTGCAAAAAGGCTTTTCGAACTTGCAGACGGGCTGGGTTGCACAGTCTGTCTATAGTTCGAAACAGCTGAGAAGGTTGTTAGGAAATTAGAAGATAAAGTGGACGACCTCGAAGGCAGATCCAGGTGTAACAACTTGGTTTTGCTGGGGCTTCCGGGGGGAGAGGAAGGGACTAATAAAGTGGCCTTTGTTCAAAAAATGTGTGTGCACATTGCAGGTCCCTCTCCAAATGGCCCTACATATGTTGTGGAGCGGGCCCACAGATCGATTAGGCCAAAACCTTCATTGGACCCACCTACTCATCCTATTATATTCAAAGTACTAAACTATCTTGATAGGGACCACATTTTGAGAGCTGCCAGAAATATGGAGAGAATAGACTGGGAAGGCAAGAAATTGAGAATAGTTCCTGATCTTACATTTAAAGTTCGACAAGAAAGGGCAGCCTACCGATCGCTCCAGTCTAAACTGTGGGCTGCTAAAATAAAGCATAGAATGTTCTTTCCTGCAAGGCTGGAGGTTTCTTTACCCTCAGTAAACCAGCATTACGACTCTGCAACACAAGCGGCTGCTGACCTAAAAATAAGGCTTCCTGAATTATTCGGGAAGGACGGTTGAGCTTTTTCTGAAAATAATCTGTGGTTACTTCGGTCTCTAACATGCATATTATCAAGGAGAACTTGAGTGGGAAGCCACTCTTGAGTGTGGAACTGTTTAATTTTGTCGTGTAATGAGTTGGACTCTCGAGTCTTCAGAGGATGTCCAGAGATCATTGGGCGCTGCAAGGACTCGACTTGAGGACCCACAGTATTTTGGAGGTTCCTTTTGAGGGGCTTGCATTTGTTTTCTTTTTTCTTGTGGGTCTTTAGATATACAGGCCTATAATAGCCAGGACATTTGCGACATGGAAAATGATGTGAGCGCCATCTATAGTTATTTCCAAGTATAGATTTTCCCAGTGCAATGCTTTAAAGCCCCAGAACTTTTTACCTTTAAACTTTTAATTTTTTGATTTATTGTTTATATATCACATGGATTCTTAAGGACGAGTGGATGCTGCACTATACGAACTTTAATTTCGTGGTTTTTTTTTTTTTTTTTTTTTTTTTTTTACTTTATGTCATTTAGTAATCAAGTGGACTTCACAACTGTTATCAGGATGATTGTTTCAACTAAGTTAAAGTTTTAGGGGACCAATGTTAAGAAAGTTATTACTTTGTTGTATGATATACTGATGGAAAAAAATTTTAACGGGGGGGAAGGGGGATAGTTTTGGGATTTGTGGCACATCTTATTCTTGCTGAATTTTTATGATGACGCTTCCCCGCTCTTACAGTTTTATCGGGCCGGTGAAAATATGGTACTGGCATAAAGAACCGTAGGTGGAATTTCTATATCCCCCTTGGGATTCCATATTAATATTGTGGAGGTTGCTCCTAGAGGGCATAATGACTAAAATGTTTAGGAGGAGGCATTCGGCCTTGGGAAGTGGGGGAGTGGAGCAAGGCAGAAGGTGGAAGGAATTTATCATGGGATTGGATAGGTTGGAAGGAGGGTTGGAACAATTTTGTCAGTTCATAGTATAAGTGTAGGGCGATATTGGACATGCGGGACACTTTTAATTCTGGCTAAAGATGCTGTTGCTATATGGGAAGTTGGAATATAATCTCATGGAATATTAAAGGTGGTAAAGATAATTCAAAAAAAGTACACAGTTTTAAGACATCTTAATAGATATCCCCCCCCCCCACATAGTTATGATTCAGGAGACTCACATCACCTATGACCAGTTGTTGAGACTGCGTAAGTTTTGGGTGGGCCCGGTGTTTGGTCGGGCATAAGTGCTAGGTGAGGGGGAGTTGCTATTCTCATAAACAAAAATGTACCCTTCCAAAAAATAAAATCTTTGTACGACCCAGAGGGGAGATATATTTTTGTTCAGGGGAATCTAGCAGGTGTAGAAATTTTACTCGGTTCTGTATATGACCCAAATACAGATATACCTTCTTTTTTCCCTCCCTTGACTACTATTATTACCTCTTTCCCTAATATTCCATGCCTTTTGGGGGGAAACTGGAATTTAGTATATACGAATAACCTGGACAGATCTTATAATAAGAGAGCTAGACTTGCCCCTGCACAACGGGTGTTGCGGAAGTTGGTGAAAGACTCCGGCCTTATTGATCCATGGAGAGTTCATTATCCTCAAGTGATAGACTATACATTTTACTCCCCACCTCATTAGGCATACTCTCAAATCGACTATTTCCTCCTTAGTACATCAGCGTTACAAGGGGTTGAGGATGCTGGGATATATCCCAGAGTCCTATCTGACCACTCACCAATTTGGCTTAAACTGAGATCTTTACCTTTTCAAAAGACTTTGAATTCGTGATCTCTTAATAACCAGTTGCTAGCTGAGGAGGAAATAGTGGAACGTATGAGATCCTTTATTACAGAGTCATGGAACTTCAATCATGACTCTATCTAGGCAAAGGATACTTTATGGGGTGCCATTAAGGCATTATGGAGAGGTGAGTTCATTAGACTTGCTACTATTAGGAAACATAAACAGTCAAAGGAGGTGGAGGAATGGCTGGCAAGGATAAGGTATTTTGAGACCCATTTTAATCAAACATCAGACAAATGCATGTGGGGGGAATTGCACTCATTGAGAGCTAAGTATGCAGCTCATAGTCTAAACCTTACATTGAAGTTGACGGCAAAATGGAAAGCCAAATATATAGGGCAAGGGGAAAAATCAGGGAAGTTGCTTTCCTAGAGATTGAAAAAACAAAAAGAGGCGAAGTGGGTATCTGCCCTCCGGGACAGTAATATAGGGAAATTAATCTCAGACCCTGAGGGCATAGTAAATAATTTTAGAGAGTATTATGCAAACGTATACACAGCTCCACCTCCAGATCCTGAATATAGCAAAAATTTAGAGCATTTTTTTTGTATGAGGTAGAACTCCCGAAGCTTTCGACATCTCAACAATTAGAGTTGGTCGGGGAAATTACTATCCAGGAAATCAAAGAAGAAATTGAACGGTTGCCAGCAGACAAAGCGCCTGGCCCTGATGGTTATTCTCAGGCATTTTATAAAGTTTTTAAGGAGGAGCTCACCACTTATTTGAGAATTTTATTTAACTATTTGTACTCATCTCCTATCAGGGAACTGGTGTTGTTTGAGGCTAGAATTGTGGTATTACCCAAGCCGGGGAAAGATTTGTCGAGTCCGGAAAACTACAGACCGATATCATTATTGAATACTGATATAAAGTTATTAGCAAGTATATTAGCCTTTCGCCTTAAAAAGGTATGGGATAGTCTTATAGGACCTGACCAGGTGGGATTCGTCTCAGGGAGGCATTCCAGTGATCATTTTAGGAAGATCTGTCATTTGCTTTCTGCTTCGGGGGAGGCCAATGCCGACAAGGTTTTGGTATCCCTCGATGCAGAAAAAGCATTCGACAGAGTTAGTTGGGACTATTTGTTTGATCTATTACCAAGATATGGATTACCTTCAGAGTATATTCAATGGATTGCAATTTTATATACATCCCCTTCTGCAAGAGTGTTCTGTAATGGGGCTACCTCTAATAGTTTTGTGTTGACAAGAGGTACCAGGCAGGGTTGCCCTTTGTCCCCCATGTTATTTAATTTATATATTGAACCCTTGGCTAGGAAAATTAATGTAGTGGAAGAGGTAAGGGGAATAACAATAGGACTAGATAATTTAAACTTTCAATGTTCACAGATGACATCCTCCTACAACTCTCTTCTTGGCAAGAATCTTTAAGGGTAGTGTTGGAAAATAATAGAGAAGTTTAGTTTACTGTCTGGTTATAAGCTGAATTGACCTAAAACAACGGTATTACCCTTGACACCAGTTTGTACTAGGAGAGAGGTGGAGGAGTTAGGTTTGAGATGGACTTCCAATTCTATCACCTTTCTAGGAATTGAGCTTATTTCAGATATCAATAAACTAAGAACTCTTAACATAAATCCTGTAGTCACACAGATGCAACAAGACCTAAAGAGATGACAATGCCTGCCACTATCCCTCTGGGGAAGAGTTAATATAATTAAGATGGTTATATTCCCTAGATTAATGTACCCCCCTCTCTATGTTGAATCTACCTCTTCCAAGATCATGGTTTAAAAAGATAGATTCCATTTGGTCAGCTTTTCTGTGGAAGGACAAAAGACCCAGATGGTCCATACTTAAACTGACCGAGGGGAAGGACAAAGGGGGGCTCGGCATCCCTCATCTCTTTGTTTATTATTTAGCCTTCCAGAGCTGTAAATACCTATGTTGGCTGACACCTCTGGAATGCCCCTTGCCAAAGTTAGCTTGGCTTAAAATAGAGAGATATATGGCTCTTGATCGTCACTTATCTCCAGTGTCGTTACTTTATATCCCTATTAATTAGTTACCGCAATCTTGGAAACATACTCCTATAGCATGGGCATTGAATGCCCATAATCAATTATGCGCATATTTTAAACTTGATAATAGGTGAGACCTGGGTCAACCTCTATTTAATAATCTGAATTTACAAATAGGAAATAGGACTGTATCCCCTTCCTTCTGGAAAAAGCTAAAGGACGTTACTTTGTCAGACCTGGTTTCAGGTAATAAAGTAGCTAATCCTATAGAATTTCAACAAACTTTCCATTTGTCAAAATTTCCCCTTTTTAAATACTTGCAGGTTAAACAATGTGTTCAATCTATTTCAGGACCTCTTCCTTGGTCCTCACAGACTACTGAAATTTTAAAGACATTACTTCATTTGGCCACCCAATCTAAACCTATTTCTCAACTATATAAATATTTGTCTGATAAGGCCGGGGCAAACTACTCTCCAACAGCTTTTTATTGGAAACATGCTGCAGACCTCTTATGATCCCTCAACCTGGAAACTGATCTGAAGAAATAACTACAGTTTTTTAAAACAGGATAGACTGTGTTTGATTAGATTTAATGTTCTTCATAATTAATATTATACACCAATTAAACTCAAGATCATGGGTAAGTTACAAAGTGAGGTGTGTCAGAGGTATCACCAAGAGCCTGGTTCTCTAAAACATCTGCTTTGGTCTTGCCCTAAAATTCAAAATTTTTGGCAACAAATCAAAATATTTTTGAACCCCTTGTTCAAAGGGACATGTAATTTCAATACTGAAACATGTATATTAGGCAACCTCTCAGCTATATCCTTGCAGACACATGAGTACTATATGTGCTCTTACCTCCACAATAGCCTTGCTCCTTATCATGAGATACTGGACTAAAGGCATAATACCCCCATTTAGAGAATGGTTACAGGAAGTACATACAGCCTTCTATGCAGAACGGTTGATAGCCTTACAATCCCATGTGTGACATAATTTTAACAGGAGATGGGAGCAATTTTCCCTCTTTTAGCTGAGAGGTCTAAGGGTCCTTAGAATACCAATGGTCCAACTTCCATAAAAGGAGATGATATGGATAGACCAGCTTCAAATAGGTCATCGTAATGTGTCCTTAACCAGTGGCATGTGATAGATACTATTTAGCCATATGATAAAGGGATGGGGGAATGGGGGAGGTAAATAGTCTGGGGGGAGGGTTCTTGGACAGTTGTTATAGTGTTTATGGTGGATGAGGGACACCAGGGTGGGGGAGACTGTGTAGGGGAGAAGGGGGAGGGGACTTTATGAGTTTACAATTCGACATGTTAAATGCTACAATGTGATGTACTCTATGTACTGAATGTTTTGAAAATGTTAATAAAGTATATTAAATTAAAAAAAAAACTAGTATGACATCTAAAAGGGTACTATTATTCAGATTCTTTTTGTTCAGTCGTGTAGGCTCACTAATTATTTGTGTCATCCCATGAGAGTCACAGAAGGTATTCAGTGGAGTTGAAATCTTAGATAGCCAGTCGAAGTTGAAGTCCCCTAAAATAATTGTTTTGAGGTTACCTTTCTCTAGTAAAGATCCAAGATAACTTAGGAGCTGCAGACCAGGTGAAGGTGGTCTATAACAACCTATTACATGGAGCACAAGGGAATTGGCTAGCTGAATCTTAATTGACAAACATTCAAATTTATTTTTGGCAGTAGCTGAGTCAAGGCAAGATACGGAGTATTTATCCTTAATATAGATTGCCACACCTTCTCCTCCTCCTCCTCCTCCTCTAGTCAATCTGTCTGCTCTGAAGAGAGTGTAAGAAGGGATGTTGATCTCACTATAAAGGGTAGGAGGCTTAAGCCATGATTCAGAGACCACCAATACGTCTGGCAAGATATGGCTAATCCATGCTTGGATCAAGGTAAACTTTTTCATGAGGCTGCAGACATTAACATGCCAGAAGCTCATTCCTTTCAACTTTGCAGTATTCGAGGGAGATGACAGGACTGCGGGAGGACCAGGATTCAACGCAACGTTACCGGAGCATAGTAGAAGAAGTTTGAGTATCCTGGAAAGGGTAGCAATAGTTAGTCTGAGTATTTTAGCCATGGTTTGCCTGTGTGGTTTGCCAATAACTGAATGCTAGACGTTTCCCTTAGGGGTACTGACCCAGGGCTAGGGAGACCAGTACCTGGCAGAGAATTTCAGGGAAAGACAGGTGCCAAGGTGCTTAGGAGGGATAGCTCGAAAGGACTGTTCGATACAGGTACAGCCCCATGGAATACCCTGGTGGTGAGCTGGAAGATGAGGAAGCAGAATCACGCAAAGATCTATGTAGCTAGACTTATTTAGCAGTAGGCATTCAGGAGTGAGCCCATGATTGCCAAGTTGTGGAGGGAGTTTGGGCCCATAGAGCATCCCTGATTCGAGGGAAATGATAAACAATATGAGAAGTGCAGAGATTCCCTGCATGATTAGGCTTACAGCAGCACTCAGACTCTGGGAATACCCGGGACTTTTGTTAACAAAAAGATCCTGTCAGGTAGAGACCTAAGACACTGTCAGGTATAAGCCTATGACAGGCAGCCCACAAGGGGTGTCGGATTTCAGCAGTAGAAGGGATCCGCTGGCTCAGGGAATGACTAGCAGTATCAGCACTTGTGGAAAACTGATATTCAGAACTAGTGGAAAAGTATTAATCAGAACATCAGGGGTGGGAGGGTGTGTGTTTGTGTGTGTGTGTGTGTGTGTGTGTGTGTGTGTGTCAGAAATAGTTGCATAATGATGCCATGCAGAGCTTGGAGAATGAGTGAGGTGGTGGTTCCTGGGTGGGATAGGAGACTATAGAGATGGAAGGGTGACCCATTCAAGGCATGCAAGAGCATAAATCTGGAAGAAATAATATATATTTATTTGAAAAATTGGTAACTGGGAAAGGCAGACTGAGCTAAAGCTAATTTCCAAGTGCAACCCGAGGGAAGGGGGTTACAGTAGTACAGCAAACATGGCAATAAGAATACAGCATCAATCATGAGGTACAAAATAAAGTGCATACAGAGTGTAAAATAAAAAAAAAAACAAGATAAAAGTGCAGCAACAATGGGAAAGTGACTAGGTGAAGCAGTGAGTAGTATAAATTAGACGGGCGCCGTAGCACCCCTATAGTTAGGGTTGATTGAGAGGTTCTATGTTAACCCATAACTTTACACCTGAAGAGTGTTGACAGCATTTGATGAAATTAGCTGAAGGTTTGTACGTGTTGTCTAGGAGGCAAGGTCTAAATCTGTGGCAAGTTTTGTGATTGTAGCTTGTGCGGTTTCTGAGATACACATATCTAATTTTCCTGTAGATATCTTAATTTTGTTTTCCTATATTTAACATGGGTCTTGGGTTTGCTGTCACATACAGCCTACATGGAATGGAACTTTGTTTCCCAAAACTTTCAGGCTACAAGTATGCTGTGCCAAGGCAGTGCCTTTGGAAGGTTTTGTGAAAAAATATTAAATGGTTCCAGAGTTAAAAAGATTTAATTCTTTTTCCTGTTCTGTTCTATGCATGCTCAGTGGTGTTTGGAGGATTATGTTCTCATAAGACACTAAAATTTCTGTGTTGCAAGACTGTTTTTGGTTTCTCACCACTTGCTTCTCACAGCGCCCAAAAGTTTTTTTTGTGCCGTGTCAGCCACCATCTTGTTGTCTCCCCTCGAACTGAAAACATTGAAAATGCATAACAGTTATGTAATTTTAAAACATCTGAACCTAGCTAAACGGGACCCATTTAGCTAAATTCTGGTGTTTGTGTTTTTTAAATGCCCAGAAACACCTTTTCTGGGCACCCCAAAATCCAGGGTGCTCAGCTTAGTGAGAGGAGCCATTCACCCGCATTCTCCATATGAGAACAGTGGAACTTTCTTGATATTTGCAGCCACAGATGGAGTGCTGTTGACAGTTTCAGTGGCAGCAATGAGCTGGCAATCCCTTGTTCTGTCTGTCTATCTAATTTAAGCTATTTATTTGTTAAGCGGACTGGGGTGCACCCCTCCCCCCGTACCGCTTCTTTCTCCCCAACCCCTCTAGATCACCCATCCAGCCTTCCCAGTGTTGTTTTTTTTTTTTTTTTATAATAATATAAATGGCCCAGAGTGCCCACCACCAGTACCACTTCTCTTCAGCCTATCCCCTCCTGGTCACCCGCCTCCATTTCCTGAACAGTAGCCTGACAGTGGAGTGCCCATTCTCCAGTATCGGAGTTTCAGTGTGTTTCCTGTAATAAAGATAATCAGTCCTTTTTTTTTTTTTCACCTGTAACAAAAAAAAAAGGTCCTTCACTGATCTGACTGAGCCTACTCTGACCTCCCACTCAGCTCCCACCATCCCCACCCTCTTTTTATTTATTTATTGAAATGTTTCACCAGGAAAGCACACTGAACAACAAGTTGCTCCTCTCCCAGTGCGACCTGGGGAGAAGGGATACAGAGAGTATGAACAGTAATACATTCAAGGTGCATAAGACAACAGTTACATACAGTGAACAAACAGTAGGCAATTACAATTGACAATTTAGTGTAAGTGGGAGAGGAACAAGGGAGCAACACAGGCATGTACCTAATACAGAAAATAAATAACTGATAATAAGGGTTACTTTGTTATAGACAGAATAGAGAAAATACATGAGGGGACAGTTGCAGGGAGGTGCAAAGTATTAGTAAGTGCATTAGGTATAAGTGATTCATAAAGTGCCAGGGGGAGAGGGAGGCTGGGAAAGTCTGTATGAAGTGCCATGAGAGAAAGGAAGGGGGGAGGGAGGAGGGGAATGAAGGTCCTCTTCTGAAAAGGCAACCCTCCAGGATGTTGAGAACTCTGCAAGGGGACAGGGACTCCTAGACGAGGTGGAGGAATGCCAAGGAGAACCCTACAACCCTCAACCCCTACAACCCTCACTCACCTGATCATGCCCCACTGGTGTAATTCCACTATCCAGTTGAAGACATGTCTTGCTACTGGAACTACCAACTGCAATATGAGAAAATAAGGCAAGTGTGGTAGAATGTATTTCAATGGGGGGGTTGAACCTTTATTCATAACTTTGTCAATTTTACATATTTGTGACCCCAAATTTTCAACATGGCCTTTTTGGAACCCCACCTCATGACCAATGTTGGTGGAATTATGCAAATCTGGCCCAAAAGATGATTTCATGGTCACTTTGTGAATTCACCTTTTGGGCGGGATTTGAAAATTTTCACCACCCGTGTTCATAAAGTGTGGTCATTGTGGAGGGGTTGTGTGATAACAGATGGACCAGACACCAAACGTCAGGTTCAGCACACACAATCTCTGTGTGATGTTTATTCAGAATGCAGGAAATAAGCTTCAGCAATAGCATATTCTTTCTTCAGTACATCAGTTTGCAGCAACAGACTATGAATGTCCTTTCTCTGCACTTAGCCAGCACCTACTGACACTGATCTCTCATCTAACTTACCAGTTGAAATGCAACCTCCACCCCTATGCGGGCCCCATTTGCTTGGGTAGTGGGGGCCCAAAAAGAAAAAACAAAACAAGTTGTAGACAAAGAACCTCAATGCAGAATCACTGAAAGAAGGGTTACCTCAAAGGGCATTGCCAACAAATCAAGTTTCAAAGAAATACAACATCATACATATTTCCATAATGCAAAGCATCATGGGATATATGCAAATCACCATGGAATTTCAGACTTGTTCAGTTTACAGCAAATGTACATGCATTTTAAACAGTGCAACTAACTTAATTTCTGTAATGGTCACCTAGTACTTTTTACCATTATCAAAAACACATAGTGCCATGGTATTTTCAACATTTACAGGCTCCATAAACATAAGGTATATACATCAAGATATTTTGACATAGTGCTATTACATACTAAATCCATCAATAAACTCAACCTGTTTTACATCTGCTCGGAGGTCACCACAATAACCTCCCTGTACGAGGACTTGAGAGGGAAAAGGAAAATTAAAGAGGACACTATAGCATAGTCAAGAAAGGGAAGGGGGTGCCCATAGGTGGCCAGCCTTATGGACTAGAAATTGTGAAGGACAGATTAGGCTAAGAAATAGAAGAACTGTTGCAACTGATTGAAGGAAAGGTCAGTCCTTAAGAGTGGCAGGAGCTCCCAGTCACATATCCCCCACGTTAAGAGGGAAGCAGTTATTGCAGACTACTGACCACCTTCCTGTCCAAGGAAGGGATGGAGCTTCTGCCATCCATCTTCAGAAGATCTGTGTCAGGGTTCCTATTAACGATAAACATTCTAATAAACCTAGTGGATATCATCATTCTTTACCCTGAGGCATTAACACATTTCTCAACAGAGACTAACGGTACCTTCCCATCTTCTTTTAGAGAAAGTCTGTCATTTTTTTAACCAAAGATCTGGATGGCTGTAAAGTCCAGTACCATAGAAACACTTTGTCTGGGGTGAGTAATTACCTGCTCCAACCCCACCAGACATGTCAGTTTTAAGCAGGGGCCCAGTCCTAGGTTCAACCCCTGTACATAAACCCACTATGTCTCTTGTTTCATTCATTTCACTTACAACTGATACAGACACCTGAGGGTAGACACTCTTTTGGTGTTACCCCAACACAGGTTCCAATCCATTTTCCACGCACCTTTTCCTTTGTAGGTTTTCCTTAAAAATTAAAAAAAAATAAAAAAAAAAATGTACCACTTCCTTGATCTTAACATATTGTAACATTTTGGCAATAATAGCATCTTTAGCCTGCAGTACACCTCAATCAATACTGTTAATAGATTTAGCTGCATCAATACAAGAAAAAGTCCCTTCAGCCTCATAGACTTCTTCTTACTTGGAGTCTTCAACCCCTGCACAATATCACTATGCACAGTCTTACCTGGGGTCTCATATTCAAGTTCCATACTTGCATCTCAGACCTCCAACAAGTAACATCCTGGGAACACAGGCAACAAAGAAATATCCTGCTCAGTGAGGGGGTCCTCCTCCAGTTGAGCCCACAAAAAATCCTCCTCCAGTTCTTTAACCAAACTCTATAGCAGGGGCCTCTCGAGCAGCTGGCACCGGTGTTCCACCTCTCTGCATAGTCGGTCTGCCTCCAGCCATTGCCCACTCATCAAGTGGCTCATCCTCATCAGGGTCTCCACCTCCTGGGTGTTGTCTCTTGTACCTCCAGTCTGTCTTGACCTGCATCTCTTCATTGTATTCAGGCTTGGCCTTCCTCTGAGCTTTCAGGTCCAGTCCAGGCAGCAGCTTCTCTCCATCTGTCAGCCATGGTTGTGGTTATAACCCAATGGACATTCTTCTCCGGCAAATTCAGGTGCTTCGGTCCACCTGGGATATCTGGGTGATATCCACCAGAATATGTCCCTCTTCAGCCAGTCCACTTGCTTCCAGCAAGTTATGCCACTTCTAACACCAAGTCTGTGGAGGGGTTGTGGGATAACAGAAGAACCAGACACCAAACATCAGGTTCAGCACACAATCTCTGTGTGATGTTTATTCAGAATACAGGAAATAAGCTTCAGCAATTTTTTTAATTTTTATTTTAGTCTTTGGTAACCGGGTAAGGCCCACTAGGCACAAGTGCCTGTTTTTAGGGGCGACCTGGGAGCACTGGGCGGTTAAGTGACTTGCTTAGAGTCACAAAGCATGCAAGTGGAGGTTGTGAGAATCAAACTCTGGTCTGGTCTGCTGGATTTATCAAACTCATTCACACCTCATTCCTCTAACCTCTAAGCTATACTGCCAGCCCTAAAGAGCATATTCCTTCTTCAGTACATCAGTTTGAAGCAGCAGACAATGAATGTCCTTTCTCCGCACTTGGCCAGCACCTACTGACACTGATCTCTGATCTAATTTACCAGTTGAGAAGCAACCTCCACCCCTATGCAGGCCCCATTTGCTTGGGTAGCGGGGACCCAAAAAGAAAAAGAGAAAAAAAAAAACTATAGAAAAAAAACCTCAATGCAGAATCACTGAAAGAAGGGCTAACCCAAAGGGCATTGACAACAAATAAAGTTTCAAAGAAATACATTATATATACTTCCATAATGCAAATCATCATGGGTTATATGCAAATCACTATGGCATTTCAGATTTGTTCAGTTTACAGCAGTTTACATGCATTTTAAACAGCACAGCTAACTTAATTTCTATAATAGTCACCTAGTACTTTTTACCATTATCAAAAACATGTAGTGCCATGGTATTTTCAACATTTACAGGTTTCATAAACATAAGGTACATACATCGAGATATTTTATGACATAGTGCTATTACATACTAAACCCAAAATCAGTAAACACAGTCTGTTTTGTATACGCTCAGAGGTCACCACAATAATCTCCCTGCACAGGACCTGAGAGGGAAAAGGAAAATTAAAGAGGACACTGTAACATAGTCAAGAAAGGGAAGGCGGTGCCCATAGGTGGTCAACCTTATGGACTAGAAATTGTAAAGGATAGATTAGGCTAAGTCATAGAAGAACTGTTGCAACTGACTGAAGGAAAGGTCAGTCCTGAAGAGTGGTAGGAGCTCCCTGTCACAGTCATAAGAATGTCATGTTGAAAATTTCGGTCAAAATGTTTACAATTTACAAAGTTATGAGCATACATTGAAATTTTTCTATGCTCGCTTATAACTTTGGTAATTTTAAATATTCTGACCTCAAATTTTCAGCACAGCCATTTATTCACACCATCCCATGAACGTGATGGCTGTCATTTTTCAAAACCTGGCCAAAATCTGCTTTTGTACAGTCCGAGTCACATTAAACTGTTCCCTCAACTCACTGGTGTAGCATTGTTCAATGAGTTTCCTAATCTGTGCAGTGTTTAATTCAACGAATTAGTAAAAGCTTAGTATTGGTTTGCAACTAGCTGTTAGGACTATAAACTTTATTTTCAGCTTAGTGCTTATGAGTTTCATTTCAGAAGGCAGACTAAACAACTCTTAAGGAATGCTGTGATATTTATAAACAATGCTCTTAAGGAATGCTGTGATATTTATAAACAATGCCTTGAAAATGCATTACATAAACTCTGCAAAACAGCTACTGCCATATCACTAAACAGGTACAAGTGAGTTGAATAGGCAGTGAAAAATGGTTGGAAAAGAATTAAAAGCTTCAACAATTCAAGTTGCCACTGCAGTAGAATCACAAAACAAAATGCTACACCAGTGAGTTGATGGAACAGTTTAATGTGACTTGTACTGTATCTGTGCTGTGGAATGATGTTTTGGTGGCATGGGATGATGGTTTGGTGGGGGATTTGAAAATGTTCACCTACTGGGTTCATGAGGTGGGGTAGCAAAACTTTATTAACGTACTAGTTAGGGTAACTTAATGCAACAAAAGTAGGGTAGTGTGGTGTTAGGGTTTCCAACCCTAACTCCTCACCTCCATCCCCCAAGCAACAAAAGGACACACCTATATTGCCACTGCCTGGTCTCAGATTTAATCCTCCATTGATGTAATTTTTTTCCCACCTGTATTCTCCTGCATCAATGCCAATTTAAAGTGTATATTCTTTGCAAACATTTTCTTAATGCACCAGTTAGGATAACTTAATGCCACATACAGCTAATATTCTTCAACTGAAATTACCTCTTGCTGGAAGCTGCAATACTGAACATAGGATTTGCAAGAAAGTGAGTTGTGCTCACAACAGAGGGAGGTGAACCTTACAATTGTCTTTGGTTTGTAGCAGATATTCTGCAGGTGGAGGCTACTTCTAACTGAAAGGTGAAATAAGGAACTTAGAATTATCAGGAAAAGACAGTCTTTCAAGCAACAGAGGGAGGTGGATTCTAGCTTTACGTTTGTTACAATTCGTAAGATTTTCAGTGCAGGAGGAGTTTAAAGCACAGCTGACTTATTTTGGGGCTAGCTGCTTTCAGAGCACAAACCACCAGGTTGTTTTGGGGCTGGGGAGGTTTACCTGTGTCTGACTTGGATGTCTGGATTTTTCTCTGTTTGATTAGCAGGGTATTTTCTCTGTCAAATTGTTGTGTAGGGCATCTTGCTGACAGGAAGGCACTCATCGCAGCGGTGGGTCAGAGCTCTTAGCTGATTGTTTTGTGAGGGCACAGTTTAGGCCCAACCCTTTCCCACCCTCACCCCACCCACCCCTGGAAATAGTTCCTTTATACCTGGGGTTCTGACATCATTTCCTCAAGAGTGCAAGGTGCATATCACTGTCATATCCTCTGTAGCACACTGCACTGACAATATAAGCATACACATTGTGTATTATATATATATTTCTATATAACAAACCAATCGCACACACAAACACACCAAAAAAAAAAAAGTAGATAAACTTGTGGGGAGTAGTGCAATGTAATGGCTGTGGGACAGCAGTCTTCCGGGAGTCTTTCTGGAGGCTGAGATGCTGCCCTATTTGCAGACAACTCTCTGCCCTGAGGGAGGAAGTTGCCCGTCTTCAGGCCACACTGGACAGTAGTAAGGGAACCTTCCCCCAGGCCACACTGGACGGTAGGAAGGGAACCTCCCCCATCCAGGAAGCACCAGAGCCACCACCACTACCTCAGAGGTTGCGAGCACAGCAGTTGGACCACAGTGGGCTCAGGGAGGGTGAGGATGGTGGAACAGAGGCACACCCAGTCAGTTGTTCCACTCCACAATCCATACACCATTCTGGGGAGCATAGCTCCTTATGGATGCACCCGCAGAGGAGACTAAGGAGGCTGAGGACAACTGTCACAAGGGAGGCCCACAGGAGGGGAGAGGACACCACAAGGAAAGGAAACGCTCCTTGTGGGGACTCAATTATTAGGGGATGGAACTGGGGGAGCAGGGAAAACTGAAGTAAGGTGCCTGCCTGGTGCCATGGCTTGGAGGGACAGGAAGCGCATCCTCAGGATCACGAGAACAGCTGCACGGGAGTCTGAGCTGGAAGTCATTGTCCACCTAGGGACAAATGACTTGGCTCAACATGAGATTAGAGCAGTGCAGAAGGACTTTGTAGAATTGGGATGGGGCCTAAGACAAGTAGCACGCACAGTATCCTTCTCAGAGGTGCTGCCTGTCAATGGCATGAGTGAGGCAAAGGCACTTTGCACCATGCAGTTTAATGAATGGTTGAAAAAATGGTGTGGAGCACAGCGGTTTGGCTTCATTGGGGACTGGGGTTCCACCTGGAGAGACACCAGCCTATACTGGCAGGATGGTCTGCATCTGTCCAGGAAGGGAACAAGTCTTTTGAGCAATCGGTTTAAATGCTTCATTGGCAAGCTTTTAAACTTGTCAAGGGAAGAGGCACTGATAAGCAGCAGGAAAATCCCAGCCTCTCCCTACAAAACAGGGTACTAAATGAAAAAAGACCGAGGTAGAAAGGTCAGTGGGGGATGCTGCAACAGAAGGTAAAGCCATCAAAAAATGGAGAGCAATGAGTATCAATGCCCGTAGTCTGAGTAACAAGCTTCCTGAATTAGTGGCCTTGATGGAGGAGGAACATCTGGATATCGTGGCAGTCACAGAAACATGGTACACACAAAACCATGACTGGGACGTAAACATACCAGGATACACTGTCTACAGGAGGGACAGGGAGGGTAAGAGAGGAGGAGGAGTAGCTCTTTACATAAGGGAAGGAATCAAAGCAACAGAGCAAAAGGGAAAACGGGGAGGAGAAGAAGCACTGTGGGTAAATTTGGAGACCAGCAATGGCAACACAATCCGCACAGAGGTTGTATACAGACCCCCTTCTCAGGGGGGAGGAAATGGACAAGGAAATGATGGAAAGTATACTTAGAATGGCAGAAAAAGGGGAGATATTGCTGATGGGTGATCTGAATATGCCAGATGTTAACTGGAGTGTAGTTGCAGCAGCCACTCCGAAGAGTGGGGTTATTCTAGATGTCCTACAGGGGGCATGCCTTAGACAACTAGTATTGGAGCCCACTCAAGAGGGAGCAATCTTGACCTGGTTCTCTCAAATGGAGATGAAGAGAGATCACAGATGTAGAAGTGGGTAGCCATCTGGGAACTAGCGACCATCGAACAGTATGGTTCACAATAAACACAGCAATAGAGTCAAGCCATACAAAGGCAAAAGTACTGGACTTTTAGGAGGGCTGACTTTGCTAAAATGGGTGAGTGCCTAAGAAATGCACTAGCAAATGGGCAGGAAGGAGGGTGGAAGAACAATGGGGAATAATAAAACTGCCATCACTGAGGTAACAAGCCTTTGTGTGAAGCAAACAAACAAATGAAACGATGTAAGAAACCACTATGGTTCTCAAAGGAAGTGGCAGTGAAGGTTCAAGAGAAAAGAAAGCATTCAGGAAGTACAAGGAATCACAGAAAGAGCAGGACAGAGAACTGTATCAGTTAAAGCAAAAGGAAACTGGGAAGGCAGTCAGAACAGCAAAGGCCCAAACCGAGGAAAAGATAGCCAACTCAGTTAAGAAGGGGGATAAAACCTTTTATAGGTACATCAGGGAGCGAAGGAAGACCAAGGGAGGGATAGTGAGGCTTAATAAAGGGAGGGAGGGTGGGCAGAGGGTGACTGTGAAAAGGCAGAGATACTAAACAAATATTTTGCTCAGTATTTACAAAGGAAGAGGGAGGTACTCAAACAAACAGTAGCAACACTCTGGATACAGAAGTTGATACCAGCCCATTTACAGAAGAAAGGGTTCTGAAAGAACTCTTAAAACTGAAGGTGGACAAAGCAATGGGGCCTGATGGGATTCATCCCAGAATTCTAAAAGAACTAAGGGTAGAACTAGTGACACCACTGACTACCCTCTTTAGCAAATCATGGGAGGATGGGGTGGTACCCGAGGACTGGAGGAGGGCAGATGTGATTCCCCTTCACAAAAGTGGGAGCAAGGCAGAAGCAGGAAACTACAGACCTGTTAGTTTAACCTCAGTGGTAGGGAAAATGATGGAATCACTTCTGAAGGAAAGAATTGTCGAGTATCTAGAGGCCAGAGGGGCACAGGACCCAAGGCAGCATGATTCACAGCAGGAAGGTCATGCCAGACAAATCTGATAGATATCTTTGACTGGGTGACCAAAGTAGTAGATCAGGGAGGGACTGTGGACATGGCCTACCTTGACTTTAGCAAGGCATTTGACAGAGTCCCACACAAAAGATTAATATACAAGTTAGCCAGCCTGGGAGTGGGTCCCAAGATGACAGCCTGGGTAAAAATTGGCTGGAGAATAGGACACAGAGAGTAATAGTAAATGGAATCCACTCTGAAGAAAGGGGGGTTACTAGTGGGGTACCGCAGGGTTCAGTATTAGGACCGGTCCTCTTCAATGTCTTTATAAGCGACATTGTAGAGGGACTGGAAGGAAAAGTATGTCTCTTTGCTGATGACACAAAGATCTGCAACAGAGTTGATGCACAAGGTGGGGTGGAAAGGATGAGAAGGGACTTGGCAAGGTTAGAGGAATGGTCAAATGTATGGCAGCTTAGATTCAATGCTAAGAAGTGCAAGGTAATGCACCTGGGAAACAAAAACCCAGGGGAAGAGTACACAATGGGGGGTGAGATACTAACAACAACAAAAATGGAAAGGGACCTGGGGGTAGTCATATCAGATGACCTAAAGGTGGGCAAGCAATGTGAGAGGGCAGCAAGGAGGGCTGGAGGGATACTGGGATGCATAGGGAGAGGCATCACCAGTAGAAAACAGGAAGTTATTATCCCTCTGTACAGACAGCTGGTGGGACCCATCTGGAGTACTGCGTGCAGTTCTGGAGACCCAATCTCCCAAAGACATAGACAGGATGGAAGCTGTCAGAGGAGGGCAACTAAAATGGTGCAGGGTCTGCACCAGAAGACATATGAAGAGGGACTTAGGAGCTTAATATGTATAGCCTCGACTAAAAGGAGGAGAGGGGGACATGATAGAAACTTTCAAGTACCTCAAGGGATCAACAAAGTCCAAGAGGGTAGCCTCTTTCAAAAAAGAGGTGTGCAAGAACAAGGGGCACAATTTGCAGATAGAGGGGTGCGGCTCAGAGGTAATTTAAGGAGTATTTTTCACAGAGAGGTTGTGGATGCATGGGAGCCTTCCGAGGAGGTTGTGGAGTCAAAAAACAGGTTGGATTCAAGCATGCATGGGACAGTCATAAGGCAATTCTAGGGGGTGGGGGTAGGAAGAAGTAGGCTGCTGGTTAACTAGGATCTGCAGCTTATCCATTAGGTAGGGAATTGGGCAGACTGGGTGGGCCAAGCGGTCCTTATTTGCCGTCAAATTCTATGTTTCTATGTTAAGTAGGGAAATGTGGCATTTGGGTTTGAAACCCTAACTCCCCACTCCCACTTTTAAAGCATCAAAAGTAAAATAAATCTGGGTTTTAGGTCACCGGAGTCTTGCCAGATCAGTGGTGGGATCTTCCTTATGGTTGTCAACCCTAATGCCCACCCTGTTCTCTGAGCAAACAACATCACACATCATCTGCTATCTTAAAGCAGAGCCTACAGGGTCCTGCATGAAGAAAGGTACAACGAACTGTGTTGGCAACATGTAGCGAGACATACTACTTTACATTTGAAGAGTGTATCACTATGAGGCACTGGCTTGAAGCTATACCTTGTGCTTTGGACTGGAGGCTAGGGGCAGGGTGAGGGGTGAGCATTAGGGTTGACAAGGAAGTGTATATAAGGATGCTGTAGTAAGTTCTATTTGGGGGCTTTCCAAATTCTTAAGGTGGCACTGCTACCAGTTAATCAGCCACAGGTATTTTTCATGATAAAATGGCACATCCAGGAAAGAAGAGTAAAAAGAACAGGACATATTTGGAAGTGTGGCATTTCAGTGTTGATCTACTACTAGGACCCTTACCATCTCTTCAGCTCTACCATGCCCATCTCTTTATCTGTACCAGTAGACAACATATTTCTGGACCCTGCGAATAACTTTAGATGGATGCAGAAAACTTTATTAAGTAATGAGACGTCTGCACCCCATGAGGCTATGCTTCAGACTGAGGGGTTTCTGGAACTTCTACTATGATAAAAGACTGCCAGGCACTGTAACAATTGTAACGATGACAGTGTTCTGAGTGCTTTTAAAAGGGCAGCAGCTAAACATTAAGCCACATACTTAATCACTTCACATACCCCTCCGCCCCCCCGGTTTGTGAAAGTATGTAACACTTCATAGAATCATAATCTTAGAAAGATACAAGCTTATAGGGCAAAGACCATTGATAGCTTGCCACTAAACATTAGTGGCGATACACATACTTATGTGCTCCTATATAGGAATCTAATCTATTTTTTGAATGCATCCATTGTGGGGCTAAGTACCTCATATTCCGGCGATGAATTCCATCTTTTTACAACTGTTTGTGTAAACCATCTTTGTCTTTTATTGGTCCTACTTATATCTCCTGATAATTTTAAATTATGACTGCGTGTATGTTGTAGACCTATATAGTCTGTCAGGCCTATGGTTACTCATAAATATCTATCTCTGCTGGCTTTATACACCAGACTTAGATCACCCCTTTGTTGCCTATATTCCAAAGAGTACATACCCAAACATCTCAGCCTCTCTCTATAATTCTTATGTCATTACTGCACCACTAATGTGGTTACTCTTCATTGTATGCTCTCAATTAATAACTTTTCCCTCTTTTTCCCTGTAGTGTAAAAGGGAGCACAGTACTTCAACTGTGATCTAACCAAGGCTGTATACAAGGGCAGTGTAACCTCTTGTGATCTACTCTTAATATTTTTTTAATACATCCCAGGATCCTAGTACTCTGTACTACCTTATGTCTAGTGTTTATATCAAAAACTAGCCTATTGTCCACTGTTACCTCCAGGTCACATTCATTTGTTGTAATTTGTAGTGGTTTACCATTGAGGGAGTATGTAAACTTGATGGTTGTTCCTCCCCAGATGCATTACCCTATACTTATCATAGTTTAAAATAAAGTTTATTGTTATTCGCCCAGTTTTCTATAGCAGACAGATTTAGTTGAAACTCATCTGCCGCATTGATATTATTTATGACTGCACTCAATTTACTATCATCGGCATATTTTCCCATCCAGACACCCCCTTTTACCTTCATAGTTGCTATAACCAGGTTAAAAAGTGTTGGGCCCAGGACCGAGCCTTGAAGGACACCACTTGTAACCTGGGCCCAGTCTGATGAATACCCATTTATGACAACACGTTGATATCTATTAGTCAACCAGGATTTAACCCATGTAACCAAGTTTGGGGTAGCTGGATGGAAATCGGCTGCTTAATCAACACGTCGTGTGCCACTGAATCAAACACCTTTGTATAATCTAAATAGATTACATCCACTGGCAGTCCCTATCCAATGCTGCACTTACTGGCTCAAAGAAACTCAATAAATTTGTTAAACAAGACCTACCAGTGGTGAATCTGTGTTGTGATAAATCAACATATCCTTTACTCTTAATATGGTTAACCATAAAATATTGTATAATACCTTCCAAAAGCTTACTCATAACTGATGTTAGGCTTATAGGTCTATAATGTCTGACCTCTTTCCTATCCCATTTTTATAAATAGGGGTATTATTAGCCTCTCTCCATTGTCTTAAAGTGCTTCCCTCCTGAAGCGATGCATTAAATAGTTGGGTAACTGGACCAACTAGACTATCCTTCAGTTCTTTTAAGAAGGCCAGAGTTATGCCATCAGGTCCTGCTGATGTGTTATTTTTTAATTTGTTAAATTTATCTATAACTTGTTTTTCTGTGATAACAGTGTTGGATACCTCACAGCTAGGATATGTACTCCCAATTGAGATATCATTATCACTTTTGGGTTGATATATACTCTGAAAATATTGATTAAAGATATTCACAATATATTGTTCTTTGCTTACCAAACCCTGTTGTGTATCCAATGGCCCTATACTTACTTGTTTACCTTTAAGTAACCCAATATAACTGTAAAAGGATTTTTTATTGTCCCCAACTCAAGTGGCCATATGAAATTCTGCCTTTTGTTTAGCTCTTCTTATAAGCCTTTTTGTGTAATTTGCTTTTTTATGACCATCAGTTCTCCCTGATTGGGTTACTTTTGTACTTAGTAAACTTCCTCCTTCTTGTTTGCTGTTTTTTATGTTCTTGCCCCACCAAGAGGGTATTCCTCCCTTAGCATTATATTTATTAACCTTTGGGACCCATTGTTCTATACAGTATTTTAATGTTTTATCTACTTCGGTCCAAATGCTTTCCATTTGTAACCCCTCTAGTCTCTGCTTCCAATTCCAGGCATTTAAGTAGGATTTTATAACATCATAATTTGCCTTCCTATAGTCTCTTGATACCATTTTCCCCTTAGGATGAATAACATTATTACTAATATTTATAAACACTGTATTATGATCACTATCTCCAATTGGGTCCCTAACTTGAATAGTAATGTCATGTTTCTCTATATTTGTTAATAATAAATCTAAGGTGTTTCTACCTCTGGTAGCATCTTTAATTAGTTGCTCCAGCCCATTTTGAGTGCAATAGTCAATACAGTTATAATCCAGAGTAGATTTTCCCTGTAATGAATCCCAATCAGTTGTTGGGAGGTTGAGATCTCCCATTAACATAAAGTCTCCTTGGATTTCAAACTTATTTAATGTTGCCAAAAATAAATCATTATCTTCACGATTCAGGTTGGGAGGCCTATATGCCATACCAGTGGAGATGTCTTTTTTGGCTAAATGAATTCTAACCCATAGTAATTCAATATTATGTTATTACTCAATTTCCGTTGATATAGCATAGGCCTTAATTTCCTCTTTAACATATACTATAATACCACCTCCCCTTTTTCCTACTCTGTTCTTATAAAAACAGTTGTGACCCTGAATTTCCATGCCCGGTCCCCATCCTGAAACCATGTCTCTGATATTGCACATACATGAATCTGATTTATTTTCAAAAGGTTTTTTAACTCGTCCATTTTGTTTCTGAGACTTCTTGCATTCATTAAGAGGATCTTTAACTCTCCTTCTTTATTATTATACTTCTCTTTATTTCTATTGGATATATGTTTCTTACTCATTATTTTCTTTCTTAACTCATTATACCATGGCTGGCCGTTTTGTATCGGGAGAATCAGTGGATGGTTCAAACTTCATATGGAGCTATTGGGGACAATGAGTTAAGTGTTTTTTTGCTGCTGTAGCCCCCTGATTGAGCTCCTCTGTCCCCCTACATCCTAGTTTAATGCCATTGATATATTATCAGAAAATATTTTGCCACCTGTTCTATTAAGATGCAATATATCATTACAGAATAGGTGAGACTGATGCCCAAAGTATTCCCAGGTAGTTATACACTTATGGCCCCTTCTTAAACACCATTCTCTCAACCAATTATTTGATTTTCTAATTTTTGCATTTAATGTATTATTCATTCTTGGTATAGGCAAAATTTCAGAAAACCTTACTTCACACTGATTCTCTGTAACCTGTCTCTCAATGTTCTTATACACATTAAAAATATTATCTACCGTACAATTTCTGATGTCATTGGCTCAAATATGAATTATTATAATGGACCCCCTTGTTTCTTTGCACATCAAATCTCTTACTGTACCAATCATGTCCCTTACACCCGTACCAGGGAAGGAACTGCTTGTCACTGAGTCTTTACCCAGTTTTGTAGTAATGTGATCAGTGTAGCTGATAGTCTCCCAGAATGTATATATTTCTTGGTACTAGTGATCTCCGGTGGTGCTGTTTCCCCAACTCTATCATTAGTGGGCCCATTCATATCCTGGCTCATATTGATGCTATCAAAGGTGTGTGGGGGGGGGGACAAAGCCTCACCATTGCCCTCATTGCCATTAAGAAGTGCAAACCGATTCCCCGTGGGGACTGAGAACTCCATAGCTCTTCTTCCTCTCTTTGGTTTAACCACAACAGCACTAACATTTACCCCAACTTCTTCTATCTCCCTTTGTCTTTTCTCACCCTGACATATGTTATTAGTTTTAGTTAAGTCAGCAAGTTTATTAGAGTTTTGACTGCTCACAATATCTTGTCGCAGACACTTTATTTCCAGTTGCAACCCAATAAGCCTAATCTGCAATTCACGCAACTCCTCACATTGTTCGCACATGTAAGTGTGTATCTTCAGTATTTTGTGTAAGACTAATTTTGTGACATACTGAACATTTCCAACCTAGCTTCCCATTAATGGCTGCTATATACATGTTAGCCATGTCCATACCCATCCTGAAAACACAACTTGAATAAATTACCTTTGGTAGTTCCAATCTGCAAATGTTTCAGTGTACGGCCCCTAGCTGCCTATCCACTCTAGATGCTGACAGAAGCCGCTTACCCCTGCCCATGTTGCCTCTGCTCTGTGATTGACTTCGCTTACTGGAGCCGAGCGTTACATAGAGCGCCTTGCAGACGTCACCCATTGGTATAGCAATGCTTGCACCTTTTCTACCTCCCTGCGGGGCTGGAACAATGTATATAGGCTACCTTTAAAAAGGCAGCCTAACCAACACTCAAGAGGGCTTAAACAGCCTCCTTGAAGCACAGGAAAACAAGTGCCTGTTCCAGTTCCTGTCCCCTCGAAAAGTGGGGGGTCAGGAACGCCTCCACACAGGTACAAATACCACTGATACTGTTAAAATATACTCCCCAAGAGCAGAGACGAAGCAGACAGACTGCACTGACTGCACTCGGGCAGCTACCCCTTACAGACAAGTGCACTTGAACAAGCTATAATATAGCAGTATAAATATTAAAACAGAAGAGAAATATCAAGCATTGCATGACATAACCTGACTAAAGGAGTACTGCATTGCTGGGAGCATGGGGCAGAAAGGATCTGGACTATATTGGTGACCAGTCAGACTGGTACCAGGGAAGGGGGATCCCCATAATGACCTGAAGCTTGGTCATACTGCGACAAGAGCCAGAAACATAGAAACATAGACTTTGACAGCAGATAAGGACCGCTTGGCCCACCCAGTCTGCCCATTTCCCTACCTATTGGATAAGCTGCAGATTCTAGTTAACCAACAGCCTACTTCCTCCTCGAGAGTGCAGGGATGAAAGAATGGAAGAGAGGGAAGGGACAGCAGCTGGAGATTATCTAAGATACACAAACATACGTGGAACAGTTGCAGACCATGGAAATAAAACATTGAATTGTTATAAGACATTCCTGGAGATTAAAAAAAGTTAATGCAATTTATGCAGTATGCCATACCATTAGCAAAAAGATATACTGTAGGCATAGAAACAGATACATTAAGACATTTTCTTTTTTTTTTTTATAATTTTATTTTTTATTGAGAAATACCAGTTAATACAGCCATAAAACAGTACACAGACATACACAAGCCTCTAAACAAAAAAGAGCAACATAGTGAATATGGCTATACAAATATTCTTTTCTTTTCTTTTTTTAAATTTACGTTTTGAGTGCTTTGTCCCCCTTCCCCTTCTCGGGCACGCAAGTACACTTGTGGAGGCACACACACGCCACTCATGCAGAGATGCCACGCTGCCCCCTCCCACTATGCCACCACCGGACCTCCACCCGGTGACAGCAGAACTACGGGGGGGGTGACAACCACCCCCAGAGAGGAGAGCTGCTGTTAGGTGGCTCAATCCTGCTCCGTCCCTTCCTCCCCCATGCCTGCACCCTGACGACTCGAGGTCGCTGGCGTAGCACAAGGTAAGGCATAGCGCCTCAACACTACCGGGCCAGCACAGCTATACAAATATTCTAGCTTATCCCCTATGTTAAAACAAAAGCCCAGATATGTAGATCCATAAGAAATGCGTAGATAGGGGTAATTTGCAAAAGATACTCAAAGCACAAACTGTAATAGTCATACAACAATAAAAAGGTCATTATGAATCATTTTGAGATTAACAAGAAACAAAAAAAAAGAAAAGTACATATTATTAATATTCTAATTTGCTGTAAATCCAGTAAACTTTTTGTGGCACTATATTTAAAAGACTGAAAAAAATACAAAGTAAAGTGCGGCATGCAAACTCCCTTCAAGCAAAAACAGGTCAAAGGGGTGACTTATCTATTACCTGAGGTAGTGCATAGAGAGAAATGGGTAAATAAAATGCACAGAGTTCAATGTTGTATATACTATACTCAGCTGAAGGGCAGTCAGAGCAGGGGAAATACTAGTCTAAACCAGCTACGTATGAGGGTAAAGAGAGGCCACCACCATTGGGGTCTGATGCTGAGCTGTGGGGCAGTAAGTGGCTGAGTTGCAATAAGTGAAGGCCGGACACTATCTTGGTCTGTTTCAGCCTGGTGCCATGGACTCCAAGTGTCCAGAAACCTGGGAAGGGATAAACGAAGCTTGGCTGTTCCATTGTTTCCATAGCAAAATCAGAGGAGAGTTGGTGGTCAGCCAGAGCAATATTATGCGTTTTAGTGCTGCCACTCTGAGTATATGGAACAGCCTAGCTTTGTTTCTTGAGCTCCAGGATATCTCGGAGTCCCGGTACTACACAGGTAGGTAGAGGTAAAAGGTATTTGGGTGTCTAATATCTGTTGCAAGTTAGAATGTACCTATCACCAGAAAGAAGTTAAGATGGGGCAATCCCAGAAGATATGAAGGTGCATTCCCATGTTCCCACAAAGCCTCCAACATCTATCTGAATTTTCAGGGTTAAAGTGTTTAGTTACCATAGGGGCATGAAAATATGTCATCACCTTCCAGTTGAATTCACGCCAAATGGGTGATGCCATTGTTGCCCAACCCTTCTTTAATCTACTGTTCCAAAACCACTGCAGAATTGGGACACCAAGTTCCCCCTCCCAATGGGCACGAATTGACTCTGAGAGTGAAGTGTTGGTTTGGGACAATATCTTATATAGACCTGATATAGGTCTAAGTTTTTCCCTCAGAGCAACCCACCAATAGAAACAATCCTCTAAGATTGACTGAGGTCTTTGAAGTTGGGTGAGATGTGAGTTCTGAAGAAGAAAATGCCTCACCTGTAAAAACCAAAAATGATCTCCCTTCTGTAGGTTATATGATTGTTGAAGGTCACGAAAAGACCTACAATATTCATCCTGCACAAGTTGTCAGAACCTAGTCTGGCCTCTGGATTCCCAGTAGCAATAGCTTCCACCTAGCTGAGTGGGGGATGAAATCACGGTGGTGTCTAATGAGGGTCAGTGGACCTATTACATTGGGTGTGTTACTGAGACAACACAATCTTACCAATACTTTAATAGTATGTTTAGTCAAGGGATTGTGTATGGTGCAGAGCAATTGAGGGTGCAGCACTCTAGTGGGTGTGGTCCATATAGGGAAACTGGGGAGATCAGTAAGCTAAATGTCATACCACCCCACCTCTGCCCATTGTTTAGCCCAGGTTTATGGATTAAGACACCTTCTGCAGAACAATTTATCACAAACGGTGAGAAATACCATGGCAGGGAGACTTCTGGTTCAGCTCTCACCTAGATGGCAGCTTAGCACAAGAGCTCCATGCTCCCCAGAGAGAATTTCCCCTATACATTTTGATAGACCTGTTTGTTTGTAGTAGAAAAAACGAGGAGTGGGAAACCAACAGAATCCCCATAAAATAGCAAGAAAAATACCTCTACAACCACCAGGATATGCAGGAAGACTCCAGAATGTTGGCATGCGAGGTGTCAGAGTCTGAGCATACCTTGGCCTCCATGAAGCACCATGAACATGCCCCGACACCATGATCCAAACCACCCAAAAATAAATGGGTGAAACTGGACACAGTTTACAAAGAACTAGTATCTTTCCAAGCGGAGGTGAAAGATCTTTATGCAGAGCTCCATAAGGATGTGATCACTTTAGAACAGAGAACAGACACCTCTGAATGGCAGATAATGGCTACAGAAAATAGAGTCGACGATATGGAATCCACACTACAGTCAATGCAAGACTAGCATAGCCAGCTACAAGCTTGACAAGAAGACATGGAAAACCATGCACATTGCGAAAATATTAGACTGTATTGCATACCAGAAGACTCCAAATATCAAGATATTACAGATTTGATCACCACTTTGCTACGAATCGTGCTGGATTTACCATCCAGCCTGCAATTGGACATGGAGAGAGTGCATTGTGTCCACTGCTGACAGACCCAAATGCCAGGCCCAGGTCGATAATTGCAAGATTTCTTAGCTATGCGACTAAGGAGGAGGTTCTAACAACAGCCTGGCGCAGACAGAAAGCCTATTATGGGCAAACCATATATATATTATATATATATATTTAATGCAGTAGTTAGGGTTGTTCCACAGCGACAAAAGTGAGGAAATTCGCTGTTAGGGTTGAAAACCCTAACTCCGAATTCACCCCCCCCAGCTCCACACACACACACACACACACACACACACACACACACATTCAAGTATGGGGGAGGACCAAGTCAACACAACCAATGACAGACATCCAGCAACAGGTGACAGAAATAACAAACAATTGTCTAAATGTACTACGAGACATCCCCACCCACCTGACCAGGTACTGCATGCTCAGTGGAGATCAACAGCAAAACTGAGGCCATGTACACCAAACGTACACATCCCTGATTGCAGCTGCACACAACGTACCACACTTAGTAGTTGCATGGCCTTACCTACCGATGCCCCACACCGCACCACACCACTTGTGGTGGGCCACCTGAGCAATAGAGTTAAGCAAAACCAAGGAGTTGTACAGGTATAATATCTCTGATTATAACAAGGGTTTGAGAAATGCAGCTTTCTAATTGACTGTAAACATTGTAACAGCCTTATGTTTAGTTTTTATTAACATACATGTAGAGCCTAACCATATGATGAACATGGTTTAATGTTTAAAAAACAGTTTTATTATGATAGCAATAAGCCACTCCAGGTATTATGTTAATGGTCAGTTTATCACTGTCTCAGCGACATGTGGCACTCTGATATGCCTCATTCAACATTAAACCCCTACAGGATGATTAACAGACCATTTAACATAACTGTTGGTCATGCCTTATTGCTTAATTGTCTTTATGAGTAGATACTCTCCCTCTGCTAGGCACTGCAGCAGCTTTGCAACACAGTGTCCCACCCAGTTACACCATACACTGTCTAGTTGCTGGAGAATGGCTGTGAATATGAACTCATGAAGATGAACAGTGTAACTTGATCATTACAGTCATCGAAACCCTAGTGTGATTATAACTGACAGACTCAGTGATAGAGGATAACCCCTGCTGTCCTAGTACATTTACCCCATTATGAGTTAAATCAATACTAAAAGACATTCTGTTTATATCTACATCATACCTACTTGATTCCTGTTGTAGCAGAATTAACATAGTTATCACTTTGATAGCATCAGTGACAGAAGTGTGGCAAACCCAAACACTAGGCATACAGCCTGAGTATGAAACAACTGTTAAAAAATCACACTGTGTCCATAAGTGCATAGATCACTCATTGCAACAATAGCAAATGTATTACTATTTGAATAAGTTAGTCATCACAGATGCAATGAGATTGTCTTTATCAGGTACAACATACTCAGTAAGTGCCTACAGGAAAATCTATCCTATATACATGTCCGATACAGGTACATCATTGTTGGCTCAGTAGTGCTATGATATTTAGAAGTTGCTTGGTCTGATCCATGCAATTACAATCTTTCTTACAAAGAATACTTACTGCATCTTTAATATTGAAACACACTGAAGGTCTATGTATGTACATCAGCAGTACACCTTCATCAGTAAGAATGCATGTGATACTGGCAGTACCAATTTCACAGCGTTGAACAGGCAATGCTTTTCCATACGCTTACATCAGCCTCTATGTTGAGTAAACCATTGCAGTAATGTACTACTATGTAAATCACCTACTAAATGTATCACTACTTTTATCTTGAGCATGCTAGTGTCTTGTAGTTAATTTATGTGTTCTCTTAATTAATGTATACTTGCAGTGTTAAACCTTTCTACAACTGTCATCATGCACCTTCAGCATTTATATTGAATAACGGCACAGTACCAATTGTGGTGTGGTGTGGGGCATCGGTAGGTAAGGCCATGCAACTACTAAGTGTGGTACGTTGTGTGCAGCTGCAATCAGGGATGTGTACGTTTGATGTACATGGCCTCAGTTTTGCTGTTGATCTCCACTGAGCATGCAGTACCTGGTCAGGTGGGTGGGGATGTCTCGTAGTACATTTAGACAATTGTTTGTTATTTCTGTCACCTGTTGCTGGATGTCTGTCATTGGTTGTGTTGACTTGGTCCTCCCCATACTTGAATGTGTGTGTGTGTCTGTGTGTGTGTGGTGCTGGGGGTGAATTCGGGTTAGGGTTTCAACCCTAACAGCAATTCCTCACTTTGTCGCTGTGGAACAACCTGACTAATGCATTAAACGGAGTTTTTGCCTCTAATTTCCTTTTTTGAGAATGATATTGAGAAATAGTGAATGTAAGGCCCCGTGCGCCCGCCACATGATGTCTTGTGGCATAGTAACAGGAGCAGCAATGCAAGCAGAAATGCTAACAGTGGCACACATGGTAACACAAGCGTGAATGATAACAGAAAGGGTAACGCACACGGTGGCGTGACGACGGGAACGGTGTGCCACGTGATGTCTGGTCACATAGTAACATGGTGCCTGTAAATGGAAATGTCAATGGGCATGGTGACGCAAAGTGAAACAGAAAGAGAAACAGTGCGTACACACAAATGGCTAAAAAGTAACAGAAACACAAGCGCAAATGAAACACAAAGGATGACGCGACGGGTAGGGAGACAGTGTGCATTGATTATCAGCCCTAACTCTCACCCCATGACCTGTGTAAAGCAGCAGAAGTATAGGAGAATGGGGTGAGAGTTAGGACTCATGATCCCAATGCACACCCCAGTGCCGGTTGGGGGTGGTGGGGTGCAAGGGGTTTTTCAACCCTAACAGCTAATTTCCTCACTTTTGTCGCTGTGGAACAACTCTAACTAATGCATTAAACTGAGATTTTGCCTCTAATTTCCTTCTTTGAGAATGATAACAAGAAATAGTAGATGTAATGCAGCAGCGGGGTCGCAGGTGCCCTCTGGGCCCAGCCCCATCATAGAGCAGTGGGGAGCGGAGCCCTTTGGGCTCAAGGCCCCCCGCCACATGATGTCTTGTGGCATACTAACAGGGACAGCAATGCAAACAGAAATGCTAACAGTGGCGCACATGGTAACACAAGCACGAATGAGAACAGAAAGGGTAACGCACATGGTGGCGTAGACGGGAATGGTCTGCCACGTGATGTGTTGTCACATAGTAACATGGTGCCTGCAAACAGAAATGTCAATGGGCATGGTGATGTAAAGTGAAACAGAAAGATAAACAGTACTGTAGACAGAAATGGCAAAAAATAACAGAAACGCAAGCGCAAATGAAAACGCAAAGGATAACGCACATGGTGGCGCAGATGTCAACGGTAAGTGAAACGGGTACGGAACCGCAAGCGGAAAGGGCAACAGTAACAGTAATGTAAGCACAGGCTGGTTTTCCCCAAAACCTGCATTGAGAAAGACAGTGAGTACAAATAATGTATGCAAATAATGAGTATCGCGAGAAAATGAGATCTTGGAATACTAAATACATTATATCTCAGGAACCGATGACGATGAGAAAAAATTTAAAAGTCATATTATTTACAACTGTCCTGGTAATTTGAATCTCAGCCCCATTGGGGCTAAGAATTTTCCGACAAAGTCCGGATCTCGCACCGTTTCCGAGATACGGGCCCTGAAAGGCGCGGCGAACACCGTAATGTTATCCTATGGGAAAAAGAGAAAAGTTCGGAGCGCCATAACTTTGCTTCCCTGTAATGTTTTTTCACCAAACTACAGAAAGGCACATCTGTGGGCTGTTGGCTGTCTTCCCTCCAAATTTCAGGAAAAAAGACCAAACCGTTATTTTGCAGCAGGGCTCCAAATGATTTCTGTTAAGTGTCGGGCGCCGTAATGTTATCCTATGGGAAAAACCATCAATTTTGGAGAGCCATAACTTTGCCGCCATGTAATATTTTTTCAATACAACACTGAAAGGCACATCTGTGAGATGTTGGCTGCTTTCCCTCCAAATTTCAGCCCAAAACTCCTAACGGTTATTTTGCAGTGCTGTGCCAAAGAATTGCTGTCATTTTCCCACAGACTAGAAAATTACTGTCGCAATTTGTGAAAGCTTTCACAAAAATTTGTGACACTTTCGTGAGCACGAAAGTACTTCTAAGTACTTTTCCAGAAATTTGAAAAACATATTTCTGGGGTGTTTTACCACAAAATAAAGACATGGCAAGCATCCTCAGGGCCCGACTAGGTGAATACAAAAAAATTAGGTTGCTAGAGGGTCCCAAATTTAAATGCCAACCATTTTTCTGATCACCAACTGAAAACAAAATGGCCGATTTGCGAAAGTAACAGGCCCATTTGCGAAAGTAAAAATGCATTTGCGAAAGTGTTGAACTTTTTAACTTTTCCCATTGACTTATAATGGGAAACTGTTTTTTGAATAACTTTTGAACCGTTTAATATTTTTTCACGAAATCTTCGAAAGGCACATCGGGGACCCCGGCTGCAGTTCCCTGAAGATTTTGGGCCGGTCACGCAAACCGTACGACCTGTAGGCGCGACCACAGAATTCCAGAAAAGCGTAAACGCGCGCACAGATTACACTTAATAGCTCCACAGCTGTATATCCGACCAGTACGAAACTTGGCAGTTCCCAAGGCCTATGGTTCTTGATCATAAATTCCAAATTTCAGACAAATCCATCAAACGGTTGCAAAGTTATTAAGGTGCAAAGTTTTGGGGTTTAACATAGAAATGGCTCCTCAACCCTAACTATGGTAGCACTACCGTGCTACCATAATATATATATATTCATGGCAAAAAACTCCGTTTAATGCATCAGTTAGGGTTTTTCCACAGTGACAAAACAGGAAATTCTCTGTTAGGGTTGAAAACCCTAACTCCGACCACCCCCCAGCACACACACACACAGACACACACACACATTCAGGTATGGGAGGACCAAGTCAGCAACCAATGACAGACATCCAGCAGCAGGTGACAGAAATAACAAACAATTGTCTAAATGTACTCACGAGACATCCCCACCCACCTGACCAGGTACTGCATGCTCAGTGGAGATCAACAGCAAAACTGAGGCCATGTACACCAAACGCATACATCCCTGATTGCAGCTGCACACAACGTACCACACTTAGTAGTTGCATGGCCTTACCTACCGATGCCCCACACCACACCACAACTGGTACTGTGCCGTTATTCAATATAAATGCTGAAGGTGCATGATGACAGTTGTAGAAAGGTTTTAACACTAGTGAGTATACATTAATTAAGAGAAGCACATAAATTAACTACAAGACACTAGCATGCTCAAGATAAAAGTAGTGATACATTTAGTAGGTGATTTACATAGTAGTACATTTACTGCAATGGTTTACTCAACATAGAGAGGTTGATGTAAACGTATGGAAAAGCATTGCCTGTTCAACGCTGTGAAATTCATACTGCCAGTATCACATGCATTCTTACTGATGAAGGTGTACTGCTGATGTACATACATAGACCTTCAGTGTGTTTCAATACTAAAGATGCAGTAAGTATTCTTGTAAGAAACATTGTAATTGCATGGATCAGGCCAAGCAACTTCTAAATATCATAGCACTACTGAGCCAACAATGATGTACCTGTATCGGAGATGTATATAGGATAGATTTTCCTGTAGGCACTTACTGAGTATGTTGTACCTGATAAAGACAATCTCATTGCATCTGTGATGACTAACTTATTCAAATAGTAATACATTTACTATTGTTGCAATGAGTGATCTATGCCACTTATGGACACTGTTTTTTTTTTTAACAGTTGTTTCACATACTCAGGCTGTATGCCTACTGTTTGGGTTTGCCACACTTCTGTCACTGATGCTATCAAAGTGATAACTATGTTAATTGTGGTACAACAGGAATCAAGTAGGTATGGTGTAGATATAAACAGAATGTCTTTTAGTATTGATTTAACTCACAATGGGGTAAGTGTACTAGGACAGCAGGGGTTATTCTCTATCACTGACTCTGTCAGTTATAATCACACTAAGGTTTCAATGACTGTAATGATCAAGTTACACTGTTCATCTTCATGAGTTCATATTCACAGCCATTCTCCAGCAACTAGACAGTGTATGATGTAACTGGGTGGGGACACTGTGTTGCAAAGCTGCTGCAGTGCCTAGCAGAGGGAGAGTATCTACTCATAAAGACAATTAAGCAATAAGGCATGACCAACAGTTATGTTAAATGGTCTGTTAATCACCCTGTAGGGGTTTAATGTTGAATGAGGCATAGCCGAGTGCCACATGTCGCTAGACAGTGATAAACTGACCATTAACATAATACCTGGGAGTGGCTTATTGCTATCATAATAAAACTGTTTTTAAACAACATTAAACCATGTTCATCATATGGTTAGGCTCTACATGTATGTTAATAAAACTAAACATAAGGCTGTTACAATGTTTACAGTCAATTAGAAAGCTGCATTTCTCAAACCCTTGTTATAATCAGAGATATTATACCTGTACAACTCCTTGGTTTTGCTTAACTCTATTGCTCAGGTGGCCCACCACATGTGGTGTGGTCTGGTGGGGCATCGTAGGTAAGGCCATGCAACTACTAAGTGTGGTACGCTGTGCAGCTGCAATCAGGGATGTGTACGCTTGGTGTACATGGCCTCAGTTTTGCTGTTGATCTCCACTGAGCATGCAGTACCTGGTCAGGTGGGTGGGGATGTCTCGTAGTACATTTAGACAATTGTTTGTTATTTCTGTCACCTGCTGCTGGATGTCTGTCATTGGTTGTGTTGACTTGTCCTCCCCATACTTGAATGTGTGTGTGTGTCTGTGTGTGTGTGGTGCTGGGGGTGACTGAGTTAGGGTTTCAACCCTAACAGCGAATTTCTCACTTTTGTCGCTGTGGAACAACCCTAACTGATGCATTAAACGGAGTTTTTGCCTTGAATATCCTGTCTTTTCAGAACTATCACTCAGTATACTACATGATTTATAGTTCTAAGAATAGTGCACATACATATAAAACAATGTTCCAATATCAGAAATATTTCAACTGTTGTGGTTGCATTTACTGTCATTGTCTTAATTACTTTATTAATTGTAATTTGTCATTCTCGCTCCATGTAGTAGTTTTTATGTTAAAGTGTCTTACTATTTTGTTTGTGAGCACATATGTTAATATAAAAATGTGCATAACTAAAAGACAATATGACATGACATGGGCACTATTAGTTCATGTACTGAACAAATGGATATGCTACTATAGTAACTTGAGATTTCATAGAGTGCTTCCACTACCAACTGAGGTGGTACCATCAATCATGTGAACAGCGGTGGAAGAGGTTTGTTGTTCTGAATACATATACTGGACCACCAGGGCTATGTTCGGGGGGGGGGTTTACTGCTTCCATCCCAAGAACGGGAGTTTCGGTCCACTGGACCACCAGGGCTATGTTCGGAGGGAGTTTACTGCTTACATCCCGCGAACAGGAGTTTTGGTCCACTAGACCACCAGGGCTATGTTCGGGGGGCAGCTTTACTGCTTACATCCCGCGAACGGGAGTTTCAGTCCACTACACCACCAGGGCTATGTTCGGCAGGAGGGGGGGTTGCATTTTACACTGATACTGCCTGCAATCAGGCTTTTCAGTCCACTGAACCACCAGGGATGTATTCGGGGTTGTTTTTAACCAAAGCAGCCCGTGGTCAGGCTGGTGGGGGTATTTCTGCTGTTGCCCACAATAGGGCCAGTGGGGGTGGTGTTGGGTATTGGTCACTCTTTGCCCACCATCAGACTGCACGAGGGCACATGGAGTGGTTTAGCCAGCCCAGGTGTCAGCTGCTGTGTTGCGCCATGCAATGCAGCAGCTCACCTGTGGGTGATCGCCGACTTGAGCATTTTTTTGGCTCAAAGTTGTGCAGGCGCAGGTTGGGGGTTGCGCCTTCACAACTCTGCACAGCCTTGCTGAATATCAGGCTGTGCAGTTTATGCATGGTTCCTCCCCCTGCAGTTCAGCATGCATTCATTTGCATTGCACTGTTACTCAGCATGTTTTCTGTGGCGGAACTGCCTCCTGCTGAATATCGCAGAATGGAGCAAGTTTGGACTTGCGCAGGCACTACCCTATTACACATGGCGCAACCCTTTTGAATATCTGGCCCATAAAGTATAATACTAATAGAAGGAAGGCATTTGTCACACAGAGACTGGTGGCCCCTTGGAATGAGCTCCCCTTGTCACTTATTTGTCCTAAATCAAAGATGCTTTTTAAAACTCAGCTGGATAGAAATTTTTATGAAGGAAGCTAACATGACTACATAAGAGTTACTGGCTGGGAACAGCTATGGCCTATTCTTTACTGTCTGGCCTCCACTCCCTTGAACATTTGTATAAACCTTTCTATGAACTATCTTTATATTAGGGTTTACTCTACCACATATACCCACTGTTAAGATGATATGGTTATGACAATTGTCCAAAAAAATGTTGGGGCTTGAATGTCACACTTATCTCTTGAATAGCAATAACACACCCAACACAAGAGAGTATAGTTTAACTTTTTTACTATAAAATAATTTAATATAAAAAATAAAATATTTTTTTTTATAAATACAAAAATAGATTTTACAAAATAATATATACATACACCTAAAAAAATATATAAAGTGTGTATTACATCATACACAAAATAAAATTAAATAAAAATATTTTTTATTTATATAAATAAAAACATATAAAAATATATTGTCCAATGTTCTTTAGTTTAGTTGAACACTTATGTAGAGGTGTATGCACTGCTTGAGGCAATCCAGGCTGAAACTGGATTCAATATGGAGGCGCAAAGAAGTGGAAACTGTTGTGCCATCGGGGGAGATACCGGACCGCCATGAAGGGTGGCCAGTTTCACCCAGGAAGCTGCAGGAACAGATGGTAGCCGTGGGAGGTGAAGCACTGCTACTTGCAACAGCACCATCACCCACTGCTATGACCGGCTCAAGCACAAGGTTGACAGTCTGCTGCTGTGCATCCAAGAGAGACTGGATTTTGTCCAGCCTCTCAAGGATGACAACATTTTCCTTCTGCAGACTGACAACCTCGCGCGTGAGCCGTCTGTAGCAGCGTCAATGGCCTGTGCACCTTCGCAGTCGCCGGCGCCCTACAAAGATTAAAAAAAGTTATGATGAATATATAACACAAATTCAACAATTACAACTTTAAAATATTTCACTTCAAATATTTCTTATCTAATGCAATATCAGAAATGTATTCATTTAAAAGTTATGATAATAGTTTTAAGTATGATGTTAAACTATTTAGTATCTTATTTCTCTCTCTGTCATACTTGACTATCTATATTATCTAATAAGCTTACAACATAAAAAATGTATAGTTAGCTGTGGCTTAGAATGCTACTCTTAGATTTTCTTTCACTACTCAGAAATATTCTGTATGTACATACTTCTGCATTATTGGCACTATTATACCATAGAATTGAAATACATCCTCATCAAGTGTGAGAATTTTTACTTCACCATGTCTGCCTATAATGTGTAGTCATGTATTCAGTGAAAAAGTACTTTGACAGTAGCAGTATAATAAATACTTTTCATGCATACTATCATGATAAGTTTAATGATACTTTTAAACCAAATAGCTTTTTACCCGTGTTTCAAGCTCTCAACACACATCACTACTTTAAATAATTAAGTCACTAATATAAGATGCAATTCAAACCATGCCAGATATCCAGCCGAGCTGTGCAGAGTTGTGCAGGTGCAACCCCAAAGCTGCGCCTCTGCACAACTTTGAGAAAAAAGGATATGTTGAGGGCCACCCAGTGAGCTGCTGCACTGCAGGACGCAACACAGCAGCTGCCACCTGTGGCTGCCCTCAACACTCTGTCTCATACGTCTCAACTGTTTGTTCCCCAAATGTGTTACATTGCTTCTCAAAATGTTGAAAGAATGGGCAAAGCATGGAACTCTTAATCTAATTTTTAAATTAGAAGCCCACAACACTGTTAAAATGTTTGCATTTAAGTTCATAAAGTCTGCAATGTATCAAATTGATATATTTAGCATCATTTACTATAGAGTTTTGCAAAAAAATGTTAACACTGAATGTGTTACAAGTCCTCACAATGTGAAACAGGAAGCTTTAGTGAATTAAAATGAGTAACATTCCTCGCAATGTGGTATGCTTGAGAGATATGCACTCTACACCCCCTCATCAAGGCAATCACGGGCAGCAATGTCTGCCCCCCAACACTCATGTCTTTTGTTGGGGTGGGTTGCCAACTACATCCCACAATTGGGATTTTCAGGATATGATCGGGAGGTGGGGGGGTGTTTCAATACTCCAGCCTGCAATTGGGCTTATCAGTCCACTGGATCACCAGGGATATATTCAGGAGGTAGGGAGGTGTTTAATTACTTAATACCGCGATTGTGCTTATTGGTCCACTGGACCTCCACGTCTGTGTTGAACGGGGAGACACATTGCTGCCCCCAACTGGGCTAGTGAGGGGGGGAGGGTATTAACAGTATGCCTGCAATCGGGCCAGTGGGGGTGTTACGCTATTTTGCCTGCAATTAGCCTGCATCGGGCCATCCTCTTCCAACGGCTGCTACCTGGTAAGGACCCAAGCGCAAGTCCTCGGGATCACCACACCTGCATGCTAATGGGATGCAAATGGGGCTAACAATCGGATGCTAATGCCCCCATGCCTTGCCTGAATTACAACCACATTTGCATATTACCTTTGAATATCGGGATTTTGTGACCACAAGTAGAATGCTGCAGTTTCTCAACTTGCTCTGTTGCAAGTTCCACTGCGCCATGCACAGTGGATGTGCTTAGGGGTGATATTCAAAGTAGTTCCTCAATACCACAACTCCTTTGAATATCACCCTGGACACACCCCTGCACAAGTATTTTGCACACCAGAAGGGCTTGCTACTATGATAGCATATAATGTTCATCTCAAAACAAATGTTTTAAATAGACATATTACCACCTTTACTCACATACAGTCTCACAGTCATCTCTTTACACTATCCCAAAAAGTAATTTCGACAACAGCCACAGCATCATATAGTGATTTAAAAACACTGTTTTAAAGAATAGTTGCTCATTGAAAGTATGACACTGTATGTCGCTAAGCCATGCATCATTGAATTATTTAGCAATGTGATCTATGTGGCCCAATATTTAGCACAGTTTCACTACTCAGCAACTTCTTTTCATAACACCCAACCCAGAAATACGCACCGTGATAATGTAGTGGAATTTTGCACACTGCAACCCGTCGGTAGTACTGTATTTGCAGCGCACATGAGCCCGACAGGGTGGTGGTATTGCATCACCGACCGCCAGGGCGTAATGAGGCCCGGATGCCGCAGGCGGACGGCCCATAGCTCCTGGCCGGTCTGGTATTGTCAATACCGCCCACCCTGAGAGGTATTATTGCTGCTTAGAAAATGGCCATGGTACTATTTTTATTAAAGAAAAATATATTTATGTTTTAATGTGAAAACTGTTTTTTATTTTATTTTTATAATAAAATAGTTCCTCCGAGATGTATCCTAGTTCGGTCCTGTAGTTGTGGGTTTGAGTCTGTTGTCGTGTTAACATAACCACCCCCCACCGTATACACAGGACTACCAGAGAGTTCAAAGATATGTTTAATAAATTTGTCTGTTCCTTGTCCACCACTAGCAATAGCAATGCCCTTCTCGCACAGCCCCGACCCGCTGACGCTGAGCTGATGTAATACAAATTCCCAGTTCGAATGCGTCCGACCACTGCGCTTTTGCCTTCACCGCAGAGGGGCTGGCGCGCTGCTCGAGCTGCACCAGCACTGCTGCTCCGTGACGCTACAGCTTCCCAGTGCTGGGCCAAACTAATCCCACAAAAGTAGAGGAAGCTTCTGAGGAGGAAACAGTAGAGCGGGAGGGCAGAGGTATAGAGAAGGAGCGAGGAGCAGTGAATCGTCGGCTAGTGCTGTGTCATTTAGGGAATGGAATCAGTGGTGAGAGGTAGCCACAGAAGAGCGTTGGTTGCTGTGGTGTGCCGATCCAAAATGCAGGAGCACAGTCTTGGCAGGTGGGTAAGTGACATCGGGAGGTAGGCTCAATTTAAAAGTCAGCGGTAGGAGTTAGGCTACAATAAAACTGTAAGATGGAAAAGGTGTTGAAGTACGCTGAGCGCCGACGTCTCTAGCGCTTTTTCGTTTTAAATACAGACGCCTTTAAAAGAAATCTAAATCAATACACTTCTGCACCGAATGAATTTGGCTGACAAAGTTGTTCAGGAAGAGTGAGTGTGTGTGTGTGTGTGTGTGTGGTGGGGAGCAGTGTCTTTGAGACAGTTGTCATTAATGAGTCAATATCTCTCACTAAGTGCATGAGAAAAAATGGCAGTGATTTCAAATTTATTTAGATGTTTTAGCCAATGAGCAACCTTGATGGGCAGAGGGATACTTGAGTGGGTGAGAGGGTACTGGTGCTGAGTACTTTTATTTCCTGGGCATCTATTGAAAGTTAATGTACCCCCTGGCAAGGGTACTAGCCAATCAGATGCCAGGAAATAAAAAGCCCATTTTCTAAGTGTGGTGAGACAACTCCATAGTGTTATTTAGAAACGTATTATATTCATAGAGTGAACGCAAACAGTCCCATTATTACCTGCATTATTATTTTATCGACATTCCTCAGTTCATGATCACCTTTAAAAAATACACTATTATCCAGGTGCACTGAACAGCATCGCACTACATTGTAGAGGTAAGCATTAGGCTGGCAAGGCTGAAGACAGATACACTGTGCGAGCTATTCACTTTTACTGGGGAAAAGGGATCATGAACACCATAAGGCACACTTTTAAGCTTGTAGATTGAGAAAAAACATAATTAATCATTATTGTAACACTTTATGCAGTGCACAATATTTATGTAACTACAATATCCTACCACCATGTTTTGTTTTTTGGGTGGTTGGGTATCTGCAGTGATCAATGCATTCCCACCCTTATAAGGTCACATCACACGTAAAGTAAGTAATGTAAACAGTGATTCGCCCACCCACAACAAACAAAAGAAAGTGGTATTCCCTCAGCAACAAAGCTCTGTTGCTCACACCCCAAACAATTTAACATTTGCAGTGAGTATGCCAATAGACAGTGCACTCCCCCTATCATGCAGTAGGACTGCAACGTGTAATTATCAACAGGAGCATTGATCACCACAGAATGTTGACAACCCTATGGTACTTCTCAAGCATGCAGATAATAGCACAACAGATTTTCACTTCGCGTGGACTGGCGCCGCTTCCTGCTTCACCTCCACACGCTCTGGAACAGCAGCTTCCCAGGCTCTATTAAAGGAAACAAGAAAAAATGATCACATTAATAGATGAAATATCAAGGTCAAAGTGTTTTTCTTTAAAACATCAATTTCTTCAATAACGTTTTTAAAAAAATACTCACAAATATATAATTGGTAGTGCAGTGCAGAACAAGTAGTGCCTGCCCATCAATCACAATACTTATAACATTGTCATAATGCATGGTTGAGACACATGAAACATCCTAAAAACATTACATGTATGTTCAATTTACATACATGCATACCTAATTATATGACGCTCTGTTCCTTTAATGGTTTTAAAATGTGAGTTATTATAATAAAAAGAACACAAACACAACGATAATGTCACTGTTCACTCAATGACCCTCTAGCTGAATGTAGCAGCCATGTATGTGTTATTAACCATATTACCCCTACAGGGCTATTGAAACACATTAACAAACATGTAGATATTCTATTATGCACATTAATAACTATTGCAATAATAAAAATGAAACATTGGCATGACATATAGAAATATTAACTGAATGCAATCTAGGGACATGTTATAATTCGCAACAGATAATTTAGCAGCACACCATTGAATTCCACTGAGACACCTACAACACTAGAACAACATTAGAATTTATCTATAACTCATTGTACATTGAACTCCACCACCAAAATTAGCAGAGGAGAAGACCTGCCCTCCCCCAACACCGCATCTACCACTGTGCACACCCATCCATTGTCAGATTCATGAAGAATAGTATTCCACTCACATCTGTAGTAATACCAGTTTGTTATGGTAGTACAGGATCTTCTGCCATGGTGGCACTGCACATTCACTAGAGTTGGTTAACACCTTTTTTGAACTATTTTGGGTGGCATATTCAAGATGGTTGACCCATACACAATAGGGTTCTCACATCTGCAAGTACAAAATTCCGCCCATTCTGCAATATTCAGTAAAACACACTTACGCACTGAAAACTGGCTGATAACAGCACAATGCAAATGAATGCATGGTTAAGTGGACGGGAGGAACCATAAATGAACTCCAGAGACCAATATTCACCCAGGCTGTGGAGAGCTGTGTAGCCACAACCCCCAACCAAGCCTGCATGACTCGCAGGCAAAAAAAAAAAACTAACTCGAGGGTCACCCACAGCTGAGCTGCTAGATTTCAGGGTGAAACACAACTGCTGGCACCTGTGCTGTCCCCCAACCTAGTCCCCATGCCCCCCAGAGCACGATTGCAGCCAACCGACTGTAAATCCCTCCCACCCCCTCCCAATGGCCCGACCGAGGGCATTCTGTACTTCCCCCCAACACCAGGTGAATCACGGGCAGCACTGTGCCTCCCCCCAAACGTATCCCTGATGCTCCAGTGGCCCGAAATGCCCAATCACACCCAGTAGTTAAGTAACCCACCAAATGTATCCCTTGTGCTCAAGTGGACCAAAATGCCCAATTGCAGCAGTAAGTAAAACAACCCACCCGGCCATCCTGAACATATCCGCCCTGGTCCAGGGACCGAATGCCTAATCAGGCAGTTAGTTTAATAACTCTCTGAAGATAGCCCTGGTGGCTAGTGTCTCTCCACCCAACCCACCCTGAAGCACCACTACCCCAGCCACCACCTCCAGGCAGTAGCATCATCCCACACACCTGCCGCCCATCAACTGACTGCCCATTAGGGCTGCACACCCATTGCTGCAGACCAAGAGCCAATGGGCATGCACCCCATACTGTGTATCACATTACAGATTTGTGAATCAATTAATTCATTAAAAAGTCTGAACTGTCATGTACGGCATGGGCTCCTAACACATTAGCTGTACTGTACAGCAATGGTCGTTCAGCCCTACCAGACAGTCACTCGGCGGGTGGCAGGGTGGCAGACATGTGGGTTGTTGCTGCCCCAGCAGCCTGCCAGGGGAGACGGTGGTGGAACTTGCAAGCGCGGGTGTCGGTCATACACCGATCCACCAGGGCTATGTTCAGAGACGGCTCATTAAACTTACTACCTGCAATCCTATTCTTTCAGTCCACTCGTATCAGCAGATACATTCTGGAGGGGGCCACATTGCTGCTAACGATCAATGTGTTGCGGGAGAATTGAACTATTCCTCTGATCAGCCCAGAGAGGGGTGCTGGGTATTCTACACTGCTTTCTCTATGATCAGGCTGCACCGCAGTATTGTTCCCCGATGCCTGCAGCCTGTTAGGGCACCACGCACAATTTCTCGGGGATCAGTAGACCTGCATGGTAATAGCATGCAAATCACGCCATAGCGACATGCAAATGTCCCCACACTGTGTCTTGCAATGATTATACCCCATTTGCATGTCACATTTTGAATATTACCCCAGACACACAGCTGTGCAGCTAATTAGCACAGCACAATACCTTGCGTGTATGAATGGCACAATTTGAATATCACACGCTTGTGTCATGAGAAACCCTCATTTCTTATTTGTAAACAACCTAAGAAATTTGTGATAATAAAGTCTTACCGTCAGACTCAATCAAAATGACACTTTCAGTGTCTGACTGACCACCCTCCACAGCTTGGCTCTCTGCTGGCACTATCTCGCTTGCAGCTGGGGAATGCCTCCAATGTTCTACCATGAACCCAAAACAAAAAATATTTAAATGTTAGATGTAAATCACAGTACATTTTTTTAAGACTTACAACAGTTGTGGAAAATACTAGTTTCTGATTAGTATCACAACGTTATTAGCTGTATGTCAATCTTTGATTGACATATATGTAGAGACTAAGCACATACAAAACAATGTTCAACACTATTTTCAAAATATTGCTATGATAATACTAATAAGGCACTCTGACTGTTTATATCAATGGTCACTTAATCACTGTGTGAGTGATGTACTACTCGGCCGTGCCTCATGCCACATTACACCAATAAGCACACATTTACACAACATTGAATAATCGCTCCTGATGTCTTATTGCTTATTTATGCAGGCCCAGATATTCAAACTGCGCCATTCTGAGGCGCAAGCCCTGCACTGCTCAAAATAGTTGCGCGAGGGTCGGGTGATATTCAAAGGAGTCGCGTTATTGACCAACCCCGAATATCACCCCAGCCACAGCTGCGCCGGTGGAACTTGTGCCAACCGCAAGTTGCCAGAGTTGAGCATTAAACTTGGCGGTGGCTAGGTACCATTGCGCTACGCGCAATTTCTGGATATTCAAAAGGTGACATGCAAATGGGGTCATAATTTATGCAAGACGAAGGGGGGGCCATTTGCATCTATTTATGGCCCCATTTGCATGCCATTAGCATGTAGGTGCGCCAATCCCCGAGGACTTGCGCCTGGCCGCCCTGCCAGGCAGCAGCCGTCGGGGACCGACGCACCCTGCAGCCTGATCGCGGGCAGTATCTCTGTGTCTACATTTCCCCCCCCCACACACAGATCCCGAAGCCCGATCACGGGCAATAAAGTAACATGAACCCCCACCCCGCCCACACATTTCCTAGCCCGATCATGGGCAGAACGTATCAACCCCTGCGTCCTGATCGCGGGCAGAATGTAAACCCCAACCTGAATATTCTCCCTGGTGGTCCAGTGGACCGACGTGCCGATCGTGGGCAGAATGTCAAGTTACAACCCCCCAAAAACATCTCCCTGGTGTCTAGTGTCCCCCACTCCACCCACCTAAGCCCCTTCACCCCGCCTCCTCACAGCCGGGCGGGCGGCAGTATCCCACCCGCCCGCCGCCACACCTGGCTGATTGATCTGTCAGGCTGGTACGCCTATTGGTGCAGAGTTACAGCCAATGGGCGTGCAGCCCATACCGTACATGACAGTCCAGATTTGTGAATGATGTTCTATTGCTGCGCCCCCACTATTGTAATATGGCAAACCCATATATGTATCATATATGTGAATGATGCATGCACTTGATCTATTTTTTGACCACATTAATATGGTTCTGAAAAGAACCTTTGTGTATTCTGTAATATTTCCTCAAACAGTCTCACAATCTTAAAGGACTTTCAGGATTCCATCTTGAAGGTCTCCCACAAAATGACAATTGCCAGCATGCGAGAAATGTACACCATCTGGTAGGAATAGCCAATCATTACAGTATTTAATTTTGGGGTGACGTATAGTATGCATTCCATGCATGCGTAGAAAAGCAGTAATCTGTACATTTACTTTTCTGCGAGCTCTGTCAATCAGATACATATGATGCTCTGCTTGCCAGACTCTATGCTCTGTAATATCTGAAAATATGATAATACAGGCAGGCAACATAGACATAATAGAAGTAAGGTCCAATTTTGCCTCTGTTACTAAATCTACCCAGCGTTTTGAGCCCAAATCATTGCCTCCAAGATGTATTAGCAGTATGTCAGGAGGAGAGTGAGTTCTCCAAAGTCTGTGCATGGTTGGCATAAGATGTTCCCATCTCATTCCACCACGACCAAACCATCTTACATAGCACTGTGGAACTGCAGGTCCTCCTAAAATCACTATGAACTGCAAAACTCATGGCTGCTCTTGCTTTATGTAACTGCTTTCCAACTATCCACAAAACTTTTTGCTATTTTCTCCACATTCTAAGTTTTTTACTCAGAACTCTACAGAAAGCTACTAAGAAAGGGACTGTTCAACCTGCAGTGACCAGACAGCACTGAAAATCAAACTGATAGTTTCCTCCTTATTTCAAGCTAGCTTCAGCTGCATCTGAGACAAACACACAAAAAAAAAAAACATTCACCCTGCTGTGGCTTCATGAACTAATGTAACTCATGCTTTCAGTATTACTAGACTATGCTCCTGCAAAATCTGAAACCACTGAGAACTGAAAAATGCATCCTTTTCATAGGCAGTTTTAAATAATTACAACATCAGAAACAAGTCTGATTGGTTCCATTTGTCATACAACCCACGTGCACCTTCCTGTCTCCACTTGCAGCTGTATCTGTACAAGTTAGTATTAAAATGCTTTCTTACTTTAAACTATTTTCTCTTAAGAATATAGTATGCTACACAAAACAATTAACATTATGAGATTAAATACAAAAAATTTTGATTATAGTATGTACATGTTCTAATAAGTTTTTAAAATACTAGAAAATATCATGTGAAGATAGACTGTACTTACAGTTTCAACTGCTTTTTCTCAGCAATTTTCAAAATGGATCTTGTTTACTTTCTTCTTCAAAGTTGTCCGCCTCTGATCTGCTCTCAGAAGTGGCCTGACAAATCTTTAATTTCATTGGTAGAGCTTAGCTGTCACCAAACAGACTATTTAATGATTCGATAATGAATGTTTCAGCCACTCCCAAGTATTACATTAACTTTACTTTCGAATGCACGCAAGTACATTTGCGACACTTTCGAATGCACGAAAGTATTTTTTTTCGAAAGTTTCGTGCTCACGAAAGTAATTTTCCAAGACTCTAGATATTGACACAATTTCACATTCTATGGAAAAATAGCTTAATTATCAATTTTAAACACATAATCTGCTGCATAGCTGCCTCAAACTTAGTGCAGTGCAGATATTTTAGATTTACAATGTTCCACGCATGCATAAAAACTGTGCAACGCAGACTTGCAAAACACTAATTTGTTGTAATTTTTACACTCAAATGTCCTCATATATCCATTGTAACGGCCTCTGCTCATAACATTACACTCTTATGTTTAAAATTTCTACAATATAGTCATTTCTCACATCAACTCATCCAAAACGCAGCACATAAGCAAAAGCACAGTATTGTTAAGATGTGACTAATGAAATCTACACTATTCACAACGTTGTGGGTTGAAAGCAAAATAGTAAAGTCTCAACTGAAAAGTATGACACAACACAAAGTTACTAGTGTACCTGTGAACTGCAATGCGCAAGCTTGTAAATCAGAAATATTTCAGAATTCTCACACACATTTTTCAACATATTCAATTTAAGTTATCTGTTCAGAAACACAGCCACGGTAATTTTGTGACTGTGGTCCACACAGTTATTTCAGCAATGAACTGCATCATTGCACAGTACATGTACAGGAAAACATTTTTTTTCCATGTTGTGAAAAATCACAGCTCCAATGGCAATACACAGGAGTACAAAAAACACAATGTTGGTAAAATGCAGCAACGATATTGAAATTTCGCTAACATGCAAGCATACCTACCAACTGTGGCACACACACTCACACAACAGTAATAGTGGCATGTCCTCCCCCTAATTGTAAACATACTAATTGTTACACATTTGGTAATGCACACTGTCACTCTCAAATTTTTGCTCTACCATATAGTTAATCATCATACTGACTATCCCATGACACGCTACACGGTATAAAACACATGTTCGTACACAGGTAAAAAATAACAGCTAGCATAATCATAAGAACACATGTGAAGAAAAAATATTTAAAATGTCCACAAAAATATTGAGAATGAACAAATTTCTGATATTACGTAGCAGCTGCGCAATGCACATTCATAACAGCATCATTTACTTATCTTTTCACCAAATTGTGAACTTTCTTAGCATACTATTCTATTAATACACATTGTTCTAAGAAATTTACTGAAGCCTATTCTAAAACTTTTTTTCTCTCATACAGGTGCCTGATACTTCGTAAGATTGCTTACTGTCACTGTCAACCATAATACCCAAAAATGCCAACTAAATACAGACGTAGGTGTGTGTCTCAAACGAGATGTATAATAGTACTACATTATTTTATATATAAGAAATGAAATGAAATAGTAAAGGCACCTAAAAATGAACAGCGACAGACCTTACTGCAACTAGTGACCCTACATCAAGTCACTGCACAAAGAAACAAAATCCATTACAAAAAACAAAATGTATATCATCACAATGTTGTGTCGATCTCTAAGACGTAAACACAACTATTTTGAGTGTAACCATCAACAGACGCTTCAAAACAACAATCAGTAAAATACAAAATTGTGACTTACAACTCAGAAAGAGAAAGTATTTCCGATCACTAGCAAGTAATGCTAAGATCGTAGAGACTTATCACTGCTGTGCTATGGCACACCATGAAAAAGAGCAAGAGTCACCTTTCTTGATGAATTTACATCTGAAAGTATTTGGACTTTGTCAACAGAGCACTGTTTGTACTACAGCCGATTGTATGAAGATGTCTCATGTCCTTGAACAATTCAGGAAACTTGTAGTATGACATTAAAAAAGGCTTCAGTAGTATCCTTTGTTTGACTGTTGACAACTCTCTGCCATAGTCTTCACAGGACAGTGGCTGCACACACAGCACCTAGAAGCATATTTCTGGAAGAGTCTTATCATGACTTTTACGAAACAACAGACGCTCAATATTGATGAGTCCGCAAATCAAAAAAATGTCCTCAGTATCTCTGATGACAATCAATTGATACTGATGATGACTGTGGTCCAACCATAGTCTCACAATCCACTGCCTTTTACATGGTCATGCGTGATGCTACCTGCAACCGTAGGCAATCATCATTTTAAAAAGTAGAACACTTTGTTAACCTATTCATAATAACAGATCGCAAAGAGAGACATAAACTATTTACAGAAATTGACCATTGTGAAATCTGGCCACATACTGACTCATGGGTCACTCACTTGCATGTCTCAATACTGGTGTTTGTGATAGTTTTTCACAATATGCGGATGCTCGAGTGCATCAAACAGGCATGCGAAACTTTGTCTACAGAGTATATGAAGTACAGCTTAGCTGTACATCAGTACACTTGTTTAAATGACTTATTGCAGTCAGGTGGCATGCAGGGTGCCATCACTTTCCTAAAAAACTGCAACACATTCCTTCTGAACCAGAAACAAGTAATTTGCAGTGTCACACTTCGAATAGAAAACATCTGTTTCAGTAATAGAAAATGACATTCTGAAACAGTACGGGAAGGAAATTGCTAAGTTTGAGATTGCAAAGTATCAGAAGTTTGATTCTGTATGTGTCATGCAAACCGCTTGTGCTATACAAAACAAACTGTCACAGTCAATCTAGAAACCTGGTCACCATACAATGACATGTGGTTCCCCAATAGCATTCTTTTTGCTCCTGAAATCTGACTTTCATCCACAAGACACCATTGTGCTATGTAAACACTGTTTTTCAAACTGAAGTGCAACACTTTGCCAGGAAGGTCAAAAGTAAACAACATGGAAACAGATGTTACACTAACTGAGATTTCAACATTGAATATGTTTGAACGTATTCTAATTCAGACAATGAAACCATTCCAAACGATTCTACTTCTGAACACAAAGACACGAAGATTCCACAGAAAGAGCTTTGTTAGATCTCTAAAGGGTCTCTGTGATGTATCTACCACTTCCTCTACAGGAAAATGTTCAAGCTTATCTCAACAGAAAATAGCTTGGTCATTCTAGTAAATGGGTGTGCCTACAAAGGCCAAGGTCATCTGGCAAGATATTGTCAATGTGCAAAAGGTAAAGCTTGCTCTGGTTTATTTAAAGAGGAACAATTCCTTTTATATAGACTCCTTGATAGATCAGATGGCCAGTCTCTGTGCAACATGATCTATTAGAAAAAGTAAGTCAATCATTGAGAAAGTCAGTACACAGACAAGGACAATGTGTATGAACAGTACACAATCTCACGAATTACATGGCAGAGATCTATTAGTATTCAATATTGATCTCTATCTAAATGAAGCAGGTGGAAGGTGAGCCTGTTAGCATTTGGGAGGCAACACTAGAAGCACGCTAAGTTTCCCAGACCTATTTCCAAAAGGGTCAGGCAGACGCCTAGATGAAAGAGAAGTACGGGTACAGGGTGCTGAGTACCGCACTAGCCGCGGTCCTGAGCAAAGATGGCAAATTCAGACGAATATACAGTACCTGTTCCATCCTGCACAGGAAAGTGAGTTTAGCATTCTGTCTGCATCTATAGCACATACCATTCGGTCAATAACTCGCTTAGATGGAATTACAGCTGCTCAACTTCTGGAGAAATTAAAACAGAAAGATGAAATGTGCAAGTGAATCTGTCTTCCATACTTTCAAGTCTTATGTGGCACCAAAGAATATTGGTATCGCAGACACCTGGAAGTGATGACAATGCTACGAGAGTATGGCGAGCCACATGGTTTGCTCGCCACTTAGTTGTGCTGAATATGCCTGGGACGAACTCATTGAACTGTTGAAGTGGGGGCATCCATGTCAAAGGCATCTCATCAAAGACTGTCGGAGAAATGTGTTCTCTTGATCCTGAGTCTGTCACAAGACATTTTCACAAGTGGTTCCATGACATTCTCACTTCATCTTGTCAGCGACAATCCTCCCTAGGCATTGTAGAACACTACTTTGTGAGGACAGAATATCAAGCATGAGGTGCCCCTCATATCCATATGTTATTATGGATCAAGGATGCGCCACGCATCGGTGAACATGACGCAGCAGAAGTGCTATCATTCATAAAAAAAATATCACTAGTCACATTCCAGACAAGTATGACAGTCCTACACTATATCACTTGTCACATTCCAGACAAGTATGACAGTCCTACACTATGGAAGTTGGTTCAAAAGTTCCAGCAACATATTTGCGCAAAATATTGCCGGCAAGCAGTAAAGAACAAATCTTATTGGTACACGCTATGTCACTTTTGATTTCCTAGAAGAGTTTGTCAGAATGGTGCCATGAATGACCTTTTCTCAGCAATGCGACAACCACTTGAAGGCAAAATCAACCAAGAGGGTATACGAGTTACCCAGGCATGAAAAAGAGGTGTACATCAATGACTACAACCCAACTCTTCTCCTAATGTGGCAAGCAAACATAGATGTTCAGTTTGTGGCTGGATAACTCACTGGGTCTTCTGGTTCTGCACGTCATCTGTATATAACCAAACATGAATAGACTAGGGCTTTGTAAGATCTTTGGGAAGATATTGCCACTTCAAGCAAAAGCCTGACATCTCAGCTGTGGTCATTGGGTTTGAAGACTGTTTCACAGAGAATGTGGAGCTTACGGCCAGTGACCGGTTAATGGGTACATCTGTAACGTGGAAGTCTGACGCTTGCACGCTTCTCATGTAAACTACAAAGACAAACGGAAGCGTACTAATTCCTCATGCCGAAATTGGAGGAGCTTGTTGTCAATACACCTTCTTCAAAACATATCTTGAAGAATAATCTGATAGACACATACTAACGCATGTAGACACAACGAGATGAATGATATGTGTCTGTTTGAGGTGGCTAAGGGTATGACTACAAGACAGGTGCAGCACATGACTCAACACGACACATTTACAAGGTCAATGATCAGACGGGTGTCTTGTGAAGAGGAACAAGCCATGGCTTATAGATCACTGCAAACTGAATCTAGGCACATCAGAGAGACACAGAACATTACTACTTTTGCTTCCTATTCCTATTTAGACCCTGGAGGAGTGAGTCTGAATTGCAAAGGTGACTCCACATTCAAGAACAGTTCAATCTTCATTTACTTAGAATTTCCAAACTGAGTACTCTACTAAACATATATACAAAGATCTAAAAAGCTGAGAAAGAACAGCCTCGAGCAGGCAGAGAAGCAACTTCAGGAAGACATCTAGTTAGTTCACAAGACAACTCTTGATCCAGAAGGACAAGGTGTTCTAGGTGACCTCTGCCCTTAAATAATCCCAGAACTGTTAATCTCAGAAATTGAGACAGCCATGCAACATGGCACACACTCTATGGTCAACCCAGCTGACGAAGAGGAAAGACTAAATCAGCTGCAGCATACAGTTCACTCCCCAAGTGGTTGAAGCTGTACAACATGGTATACTACATGAAACAAAATAATGTGATCAGACTCGGCACAAACCACTACTAATGTTTGTTAGTGGTTCAGTTGGCACAGAAAGAGTTTCCTGATTGAAGCCATCACTGCAGAAGTCTGGAGTGGACAGGCTCTTCAATGTCTGTTGTTGTGATCTGTTCCTACAGGACCAGCAGCATACAACATTGGTGGAGTAACATTACACCGCCTCTTTATGCTGCAAGCTCTAACATGGAGAACCGAGAGCATCATAAACTGTCATTCGAGGTTGCATCTCAGCTCCATTCCATGTTCACAAAGATGCAGTTACTCATTGTTGACTAAATCAGTATGGTCTCCAATGTCATGCTAGCCTGTCTTCATCTACGTCTACAGCAGATCTTAGGTACTGACGATGGAGTGCCATTTGGTGGCAAAAGTATACTTGGTGTTGGGAGACCTTTTAACTTGCACCAGTCAATGCAGAGCATGTATTCACAACTCTGACTGCCAAGCTAAGTTACATATCCTCTGTTGCATTGCAGGCTATAACATATGGGAATTATTTACTCTGTTTGAGTTGTCTGAGAACATGCGGCAAACGGTGATCTAGCTTACAAATCACTTTTAGATGAAGCTCGTGACAGGTTCTCTATCACCAGAACATGTTTGTATGTTAAATGATCGAAAAATCATAGTAGATAGTAAGGCATAGAAACAGCATGTAATGTCTTCAGCGATATATACTACTGCCAGACACATAGTGTGTCTTATGCTACGACTAAAGAAATGCACTGAATTCAACAATCTAATGCTACAAAGAGAGAACCAAGAGATTGTAACTTCCCATCGCTATTGATACAGCTGATTACGTTATTTTAGTCTAAAGCTAGTGGCAAAGATGACTGAACAACTAAGTGAACTGAAGTCAGATGTTTCACTAACAGCTGGCCTAGAAGCTGTTCTCACACTTGTAAGAATGCATCGATCATGCTTGTACGATTTAATCTAGATGTAGAACAAGGGCATGGTAAACGGTGCCATGGAAACATCACTGACTTTGTCTATAATGTCTAGAAGACATTTATTCAGACACTTGTAGTGCAGTTTGACAACATGCAACACTCTGCACACATAGATCGAACTCATGTGAAATTCTATTGTTTTAAGAGGATATTCACGTAAACAGGAAATGTGTTCCTATTATGTGTTGCATATGCTGTTCCATTCACAAATCTCAGGGATTGAGTTTGATTCAGCAATGGTAGACATAGGTACAGACATTTCAAGGATGGCATGAGCTACGCTTGCACTTTCATTGCACGAAGCCTTCTGGATTGCACATCATTAGTATAGCACCTCAGAAAATACGAGCTGACAAGCGATGTATTCTGAGTAAAACAGGTTGGGCGATTTACGCCAGCCACAAATGTCTTTAATACCACTGCCTACATATCTGTCTGTCTCACACACCAGTCACAGCTAGACGGAGTAACAAACAGCAGCAGCTTCCCAAAGTGATTCAAAAAAGAGTTCAGCAAAGGCCACAACCTCAATTAACATTCACAACCAACAATTCATCAGAAATCAGTTGGTGTAGCTGCTGTACCACTGTTTGACAACAGCAGTAGAGTAAACTGCTGTGCTAACCCAGGTATGCAAGTTTTTCACACATGCCGCAGTTTGTGCAGGCACTGTCTGCTTCACAAGACAACTCCTATCAAATGCTTTGAAGCAGATTATCAACATGACTTGACAACTCTAACAATTTACACTCACTAACACCACTATGACACGTGTTATCTATATATGCTGGATGTAGTAGATTGCTGCAGACATACAGCAAGACAGTACTGGAGTTCATGATGGCTGTCATAAACAACGTGATGTTAGATTGCACCCCAATGTGGCAGTACTTCACAGTAACATATGTTACAAAATATGTATGTTTCATGTGGCACCACAGCGTGGAAACCACACAAGACATGCTGGGATAAACTCTTGTTCCCAGTCAAAGTCAAATTTCGGCGCTGTTCACTAATGCTGAATGTAGTCATGCTCTGTGGAAGGTGCAGAGGTAGATGCACTCAGTCCATATGTCTAAGGACTCATCTCAGTATCTGCTTATGTTGCACAGATTGCTCCCAACAGGCTCAGAGTTGATATCATCACAGATTACTACAGCTAGTAGAATGTGCTTCAACCAATCACTGTTTGACACTACCAGTATAATCTATCACCATGGTCAATCCATGCATTCTGGGCATTACACCGTTACTAAGGTGCACAACTGGATGGTTAGAGGACGATTTACAACGACTTTTAAACAGACTGCCATCACTTGAAAATGCATATCTTCTAATATTGAAGAATTATGACAACCTTCATATTTCTGTATGAATAGGACAAAACATGTAGCATTTAAGATGACTACTTTGTCCAAAAAATTCATAACTCGCCATAATGTTGTAACAATTTACAACTGTAAATAAATCCATAATAGCTTCAACAAAATGGAATCTTACACAGACATTACATAGACTGTGACATGTTAGATCTTGTGTAGATCAGTGACTACATTAGTAATTGTTGTAGTGGCTTCAGTCGGCGCCAACAATATTAACAGTCACTAGAGAAAACCATGATTACATGTCTATAAAAGATTGTGATCTAAAACTGAGGACTTACTACTCTCCTCCTCTGTACATCTCTTTAAAAATCCATGTATCAACTTCATAGAACAACAAATTGATATGACTTATAAGCTTTTACTTTTGCAAACAAAGAGAACTTCTCTTATCATAGATTACTGAGCTACCCTTTATAATATTCAACAAACATTCCACTCTGTCACAAGTAGTCTTTAACACTTCAATTTGTCTAGTGACTCTCACATATATAGAGAACATCATTCGATCACCATGCAATATGTAGAACTATCGTTTTCAGGCGAGGTACTAGTTATTGTTATCATATGTAAAACAACTACCTTATTGATAATGCAAGAAGCTGAGTTACACAACTGTTAATAATAACTCAATTACTGAATCTAATTTAGTGACTCTTACAACTGTTTAAAATTGTTTGTACATACAGAAACATTTGTTCTCCAGTGTACATTGTTAATAACTAGTTTGATACTTGAACTAAAAAATAGCAGTAGCACTACAGTACAAGTGAATGTTTTAGATATTATTCTACAGTATAATAACAACATTTAACTAACCATAAGTTTGTTAAAAAATGCATTCCATGACAGTTTTAGTATTCACAAGTTAAGAATTTACATGAAGTCAATGTAAGAATTAATAACATGTCATTTGTTCATGTAAAACATTTTATTTTTGTACTTGTTACATAAGTAATTGTACCGTATGTAAAAATATTGACAATTGTAAATGTGGGCACTGTTGCTGATCAACAACCTGTATACCTGTTCCTGACAATATTTATGATCGCTCAATTGAGGGGTCGGGTGGAATTTTCCATTTGCACTAGTCAGTGACGATATTATTTAATAATAACAATCAAATGTCACAAATCTATAATTGTGTAAACTGTACTACTTATACAGTCAGCAGTATATGGTTTCTTCGCCCACCCCAGGAACACGATCCACATTAGCAGTCACACAATTACAAATAAACATCATTCATCATGTGTGTAATCACACTCACAACCGACTGACATTCCTTATTAACATAACACAAGTAATGCACTTACACATACTTACAACATACAACCATTTTTAAAAAGTAAAATTTTTACAAACTCCATTCTACATTCAATAGCAAAATGTTATGAAGCGCCACAGCTTCAGCCTGACTATTAGAACTCCACGCTGTCGCCAGAAACTACTTCCACACATAAACAGAAGTGAGTACTGAAGCATAACTTAAAACACACAACACATGATTAGTTTTATATAATATCACACACTTACCCAATCCATATTTTATACAGTTATATATTCTTGACATTTACATATTTGATAAGCAATGATTACACATATACAAAGATTGTATTGTGGAGACTGCTTCTGTTAACAAAATTTTTACTTTTGATTGGACCTTTTTCCATTTGACAAATTGTCAATAAATTTTTGAAACCATAACCACCTGTGTCGACCCTTACTTTAAATATTCATTATGACATAAGGACTAAGTTCTATGACTTAAATATACAAATCAATGTTTACTAATACTGCTAACAACTAACTCCATCTATTTGTTTGGTACCCATGACACAGTCAGTATCACAGCATATGCAACGATGTGAGACATTACGTCACATTTGACAGAATCTATAACACTGTGAAAAACTCAGCAATGTACTTACTTCTTCGCGGTGCCTAAGCAGTCATTACTACTATACACGTGCACACATCAGCACCCAACAGGTCACAGCTGTGACTATGCCTGTACCATTCAATCACTACTATGTGTACTTAGAGTCCAACAAATGACATTTCTCATTGGCTGCAAACATCCCACAATTTTATGTTAATCTTTATTACCATACATGAAGAGGTTGACAATATACTGAACAAGGTTTACAACTGCAAAACATGTTCCATTATTATAGCGATAAGTCACCCCAAGAATTGTGTTAATGGTCAGTCAATCGCCCTATAGAGACATGTGCCAGACAGCCATATTCTCATGCCACAACCACACCCCCCTGTGTCTGTCCGTGTGTGTGTGTGTGGTGCTCGCTGGCTAACTCGGCAGTTGGCAATTTTCAACCCTATCACCGAATTTCCTCACTTTTCTCACTGTGGAACAACCCTAACAAAATGCATTAAATAGAGTTTTTTCTTTCCAATGTCCATTCTTTTGAGAATGATATTGAAAAAATAGTTAATGTAACTGCCTCCGCTACATGATGTATTGTGGCATAGTAACAGGAGCAGCAACACAAACAGAAATGATAATAGGCACACATGGCAACACAACCATGAATGAGAACAGAAAGGGTAATGTACACAGTGGCATACACGTGGAATGGTGCCACGTGATGCCTTGTCACATAGTAACGGTGCCTGTAAATTGAAATGTCAATGGGCATGGTGACACAAAGGAAACAGAAAGTGTAAAGAGTACAGTACACACAATGGCTGAAAAGTAACAGAAACGCAAACGAAATGAAAACGCAAACGATGGCGTGCATATGGTGGCATTGGGGTCTACTGGGATCATCAGTCCCAACTCCCACCCCATGACATGAGTAAAGCAGCAAAGTACAATACAATGGGGTGAGAATTACTTAATTCATGATCCCAATCCACAAACCCAACGTCGTGGGGGGCACTGGGGTGCAAAGGGGTGTTTCAACCCCTAACAGCGAATTTCCTCACTTTTGTTAGTTGGGTTTTAAACTCAACTAATGCATTAAACAGAATTTTGCTCTAATTCCTTCTTTGAGAATGATAACAAGAAATAGTGAACGTAATGCAGCGCAGAAGCTGGGCCCGCACATGATGTGTTGTGGCACACTAACAGGGTCAGTAATGCAAACAAAGTCAACAGGGCGCATATTGTAACACAAGCACGGTGAGAACAGAGTGTAACACATGGTGTGGACGGAACACCACGTGGATGTGTTGTCACATAACATGGTGCCTGCAAACAGAAATGTCAATGGGCATGGTGATGTAAAGTGAAACAGTAAGATAAATGAAAATTACAGACAGAAATGGCAAAAATAACAAATGCAAGTGCAAATGAAACGCAGCGATAACGCATATGGGCGCAGACGCTAATGGTAAGAACGAAACGGATCCGCAAGCGGAAAAGGCAACAGTAACAGGTCATGGGCACAGTGCTGGTTTTTCCCAAAACTCGTATTGAGAAAAGATGCTAAGAGAAGAAGCAAAAGCGCAAAATAATGAGTATCGGGCGCAGAAATGAGATCTGAATACTAAATAAGACAGGTCTCATGGAAGTCCATTTAGAAAAAAAATTAAAAGTCATATTATTTACAACTGTCCTGGTTATTTTGAATCTTAGCCCCATTAGGCTAAGAAATTTTCTTACAAAGTCCGATTCGCACCGCTTCCAGATACGGGCCCTGAAAGGCGCGCAAGGCTTTAATGTTATCCTATGGGAAACAAGAAAGTTGAGGCCATAACTTTGCCTCCTGTAATGTTTTTCACCAAACTACTGAAAGGCAATTTCTATATTGTTGGCTCTCTTCCTCCAAATTTCAGGCAAGACCGAACTGCTATTTTGCAGCAGGGCTCAAATGATTTCGTTAAGTGTCGGGTTTCAGAATGTTATCCCATGGGAAAAACGCCAGTTTTGAGAGCCATAACTTTGCTACCATGTGATATTTTTTTTCTACCAAACTACTGAAAGGCGCCATCTGTACTGTTGGCTGTCTTCCCTCCAAATTTCAGGAAAATACCAACCATTATTTTGCAGCAGGTGCCAAAGGATTCTATAATGCTTCGCCATAATGTTATCCTATAAAAACTGTCAATTTTGGAGTGCTATAATTGCTGCTATATAATATTTTTCACAACACTGAGTACATCTGAGATGGTACATAGCCTTTTCAAGAAGAACCATATGACTGTACACTGCAGCAACCTGATCTACCTGATCCAGGCTCTTTCCTTCCTGCTACGCCCAAATACTTGAGAACACCTCATTGTGTCATGTTTTTCACAGAACAAATCAGCCTCCTATTATCAGGAGAATAGATAGCAGGAATATAATGGTATATTGGTGGTTTACTCTTTTGATAACACTGTTAAAATTTCCAAACGTTGCAGAGTAGCGTCATCATGCTATGCAAAATGGCAGTGGTGTGGTCAGCCCTAGAGTTTATCCAGCATGGAACCGGGATACCATCGTTTTACAGACTCTAACTGGGTTTGTTGTTCTCCTGACAGAATTTCTCCCTTTCTGGCAGAAGAAGTCCTTTACCTCTTCTAATGGCACCCCAGTGAAACACAAGGAATTGGTAATATGTATTCATTCACTGGCACAGAAATTTGCACACAAACTCTATGTACACAAGGTTAAGGCCCATTCCATACATGACCCCTATCATGCCTTCAATGACACAGCTGACATCCTTGCTAAGAAAAGTGCCCGGTGGGGGGCAACTGTATGATGGACCATCCAGAAGTCAGAGCGGCTGTGCACATTGCAGCCGTCAGAAAGAAACCTTAACCCTTCTCCCCCTTGGATTTGTCAGAAGGTCAGCATGTGGACTCTGAACTCAAGGACACATTCAGATTTTTGGACAAAGGTACTGAGAAGAATCTACTTGCCCATAACCCATACAGAAGGCATAAAGGTAAGTTACACTTGTCCCCGGATGACAAGCTCATTTGGTGCCAACCAGATGACACCACCACAAAATTGTGGGTGGTTCCTCATCATCTTAGGCACGCATTTTTGCACCAGGTGCATGAAACCCCACTGGTGGACACCAGGGAGTGGAAAACACACTCCAGCAGCTCAAGACTACAGCATTTATCTATTAGAATATGGCTATACTGTACATGTATTTCTCATATGAGACTTATTATTTGTGTATAAATTATCACATCCAGTGGTCGAGATTTATGTTGGATGTGTGTCAGCATATTCCTCATTTAAATGATTAGGTGAGGTAGGTTATTTAAATGTTATTTAAATTATGTATGATTAGTGGGGTAAATTAATTTGTCTTATTTATGTTTTGTTTATGGGGGATTGTTAGGGTAATTTATTTTGGCTTAGCAAATTATTTTCTCAGTTTAGGGTTTAAGATCTAGTGATGTGTAAGGGTTATTTTGGAGGGCCTGGGGGACCAGAATTATGTATGGGAGCTCCTTGCTGCATGATTTGTGTCCTTTTATCCCCTCCCAGTTTCAGACATCACAGTGAGACACTGTCGGGAAGTGGGGATTAGAAGGACTCAAGCTGATCATGGGCTGTGGGGTGTCCCATGTATATCGGAGGGTGGCAAGATAGGGGTTTTTGGGTCTAGAAGGTACCCTGGGTTACGACAGGCTCCTGAGAGAGGCCAGATGTGGTTGGTGTCCATCTATAGGGACTCCACCTGACTGAGTGGTCAGTTAACCCGAGGGGCTGCTTCACCCTCCAGTGCCCTGAGGGCAGTGCTATGCAGTGCCAGCTCGATTAGAAATAAGACCGCAATTATTGTGGACTTGATTTCTTCAGTCAGTCTGGTTTGTATTATGGAGACCTGGGTTGGGGATGATGCGGGCCCAGTTTCTGAGGCCTCAGTCCCTCCTGGGTATACCATAGTGAACTGCCCCAGAGTAGAATGCAGGGGTGGCAGTGTAGCTATCTCTTTTAGATCTAGTTTGGCCTTCACTGTGAACCCAGTGGGAACTCCAGGTTCATTTGAATATCTGGCTGTTCATGGGGGTCCAGGTGCGGGCTGCAGGATTTTCCTTATCTATCGCCCTCCTGGGCCGATGGAGAATTTCCTGCAGGAGGTCACTGAATTCATCGCTGGCAGAACATTGGAAGCCCCCAGATGTGTTTTTCTGGGGGATTTCAATGTTTGGGCAGACAACGAGTATCATAGGTGTAGTCATGATTTTCTTCAGACTATGTCTTCCCTGGGTTTTACACAAGCTGTTACTGCAGCAACTCATCAGGATGGCCACATGTTGGACCTGGTGTTCTCACTGGGCCTTGAGATTGCTAATCTCAGGATTGAACAAGTATCTTGGTCCAATTATTGCATGGTGCAGTTCATGCTTGGGGCTCCCGCCAGAAGCCCTTCCCCTGCTGAGATGATGAGCTATCGCCCTTTATGGGGTTTGACCCCTGAGGGTTTTCTGGCGGCAGTTCAGTTATTGAATGTGGGTGTTGCATGTGTCGGAGGTGTTTGTGCTGGGGTTGACACCTGTAATAGGGTGTTAACCGACACCATTAACTCCCTTGCACTTGTCCGTGTACGACCCAGATCTTCATATCTGAGGTCCCTGTAGTTTGACGGGGATCTCAGGGAGATGAAGAGGAAGAGTCAGAGGTTAGAGTGCTGCTGGAGGAGATCTGGCTTGGAGAGGGACAAACTGGCCCTGTGTGTGCATTATAGTGCATACCAGGGGGCAATCAACCATAAGAAGGCAGTGTTCCTGTCCAGGGAGCTTGCTGCTGGGAAGAACCGATCAGCTTCACTTTTCCAAACTGTGGACAGGTTACTCCATTCTACCTGTCTGCAGCCCAGGAAGGTTTTTTCTAATACAGAGTGTGAAGAGTTTGCTTGGTTCTTCTCGGACAGAGTGTCCAGCATCCAGCAGGTGGCTTCTTCAGCCAGCAATGTCATAGCTGGCAGTGGTCGCTTAATGTGTTCTGAATGCACTCCACCTGGTTGGGGGGAGTTTAGACCGGTGGAAGTAAGTAGGATCATTGAGATAGCAACCAGTCTGAAGCACACCTTTTGTGAGCTGGACCTGGTGCTGACACATTTCTTAATAAGATTTGCTGACTCCATTGGCCCGGTGTTTGCTCTGATTGTCCGGTGTTCCTTATCTGAGGGGGTCTTTCTGGATGCCTTGAAGGAGGCATTAGTGAGACCCCTCTTAAAGAAACCATCTTTGGACCCAGAGGTCAGGGCAAATTACTGTCCTGTCTCCAACCTTCCCTTTTTGGCAAAGATTGTTGAGAAGGTGGTGGTGCTTCGGTTGGAAGAGCACCTCATATCTCATGAGTTATATGAACCCTTCCAGTCAGGATTTTGGTCTAGGCATAGTACAGAAACCCCTCTTGTTCGGGTGCAGAATGATCTCCTCAGGGCGAGGGATCAGGGGGATAGGACAATTCTTGTCCTCCTTGATCTCTCTTCGGCATTTGACACTGTGGACCATTCTGTGCTGATTGATCACATTAGGGAGCTCTGCGGACTCACTTGTACTGTCATCCACTGGTTTGAGTCCTTTTTTACCAATAGGAGGCAACGGGTTGTGATGGGGAATTCTTTATTCACTCCTAGCCTCCTATCTTGTGGATTCCCTCAAGGGTCAGTATTAGCCCCAATGTTGTTTGCAGTGTACATGCTACCCCTGGGAGGGATCATTAGGAAGTATGGCTTGGGTTTTAATTGTTATGCCAATGATACGTAGCTATATTTGTCCTTTGCCCCAGGAAGATCCAATGCAGCAGATGTGCTAAATATCTGCCTGGCTGAGATCAACGACTGGATGGCCTCCAACTGATTGCAACTTAACCCTGATAAGACAGAGGTATTGGTGGTGGAGTCAAACAGAGTGCGTGATAGGACGGCCTCTGACTCAACAACTGGAATTGTTCTAGGTGCTGTGTCATTGAAGGCCTCCTCCTGAGTGTGAAATCTTGTAGTGATTCTGGACAGGAATTTAACTATGGAGGCACAATTATCCTCCACGGTTCATTCCTGTTTCTTCCATCTCAGAAATATTGCCAGGATAAAGCCCCTTGTTCTGCCTCTGGACCTCCCTAACTTGATACATGCCTTAGTCACATCTAGGTTTGACTACTGCAATGCGCTGTAACTCAGGGTCACAGGGGGATCTCTCAGCAGACTGCAGCTGGTGCAAAACGCAGCTGTCCAGTTACTTACTGGGCAGCAGAAATTTTGCCATATTACACCCGGTGTTGTGTGACTTGTACTGGCTGTCAGTCAGGTGGAGAATCCTCTTTAAAGGTGGGTATTCTCACCATATGGGCCCCTATGGGCAGGGCCCTGGTTATCTGTTAGACTTTCTGGTACCTGCTGTCTCAATTTGCCCTCTCCACTCTTCTAGTGGGGTCCCTCTGGCCATTCCTAGAACAAGGTTAAGATCTCCTGGTGATAGAACTTTCAGTGTTGCAGCTCTCGTCCTTTGGAATTCGTTGCAAGCTGGGGTCAGGGGAGCACCCACTGTAGACATTTTTAAGGTCTGCTTGAAGGCCCTCCTATTTTTCCAAGCTTTTTTGGAACATAACTGAAGATTGTAGTAGAAAGTATTTGCTGGGTTATTAATTTTATTTTGTATTTTTAGGAAAATTTGTGATGTATTATGTCATTTAATGTTGTATTTATCTATTTTGTACAGTGCTCAGAGCTCTCTGGGAAGGGCGTTTTTAAATAATGTTTGCCTACTTGCCTTGCCATGGTGGCCTGGTATCAAAGGATGTCAAACAGTACATAGATAACTGTCTTGTTTGTGCACAAAACAACCCAATCCCTACCAAAAGAAATGCAAATTATTACCACAAAGGCATTCTGGCCCTTAGCATGTGCTTTACAGATCGATTTTATTGGTCCCTCACCAATACCAGTAGAAACAACAAATCGCCCTTGTGGTAGCGATCTTTTTCTCTAAATTAGGTTGAGGCTTTCCCCCACCAAGACATACTCTGCAAAAGCCACTGCCAAAATCCTGGTGGAATAGAATTTTCTCCAGTGGGGGCCTACCTCTTAAGGTGAACTCCGACAAAGGAACCAGTTTTACAGGGGAGTTAATGAAGAAGCCCTTGAACTCCTTGGAGTTCATCAGACGTTCCACATACTGTACCACCCACAATCATCAGGTCAAGTAGAGAGGGCCAACAGATGGATTAAGCAGATGCTTTCCAAATTCATTGAGGACAATACCAAGGATTGGGATTCCCTACTGCTGCTACTCCTTATGGCGGTTAGGGGCACACCCTCAGCCACCACTCAGTTGACACCCTTTGAGGTGATGACTGGCAGAAGTATGAGATTACCTGAACACCTGTTGTCTGACCTGCACACTCCTACCACAGATCAGGTCTCTGTGGATAAAAATATATGAAAAGTTGAGAAAAGACCCATACACACTCATTTGGCATGCTACAAACTGCATGGAACAAAGCCCAGCAACAGTTCAAAATTCAGTTTGACAAACACGCACAAGAAAGTGGATTGGCAAATTGGAGATCAGGTAATGGTTCTCAGATTTGTGCATCCAACATACTCTTTCTCCAACCAGTGGGAAGGACCTACCCAATTGTCCAACAAGCTCAGTCCAGCAGTCTATCAAATTTGACTCATGCAAAACAACAAGTTGACTGACAAATGGTTACATACAAACCAGTTGAAACTGTATAAAGGAATATAATTACTTTTCCTAACCCCATTGGGCAGAATAGTACTAATCTTGCTAATGTTTGATTTTCCTTTTCAGATACACTGACAAGATGGCTATCTTGTTCCATTTTCTCCTCATCTCAGGAGTAATCCCCTGCATCCAAGGCATGGTAAAGCACATCCTTCCTCATCTTGATCCACCTGCAACTACCCTAGAGGGAGTCTCCATCAATGTCCCAGACAATTTGATTACAGTTCAGGAAGGTTCAGATGCCTACCTCACTGTCTCAGTTGTTGCTCCTGATAAATCTACCCTACAAATTGAGTGGCAAACCAAGTCTCAAGGACAAATACTCCCCGTGGCCAAACTCTCCAAGGAAACTTTCCATGGATGGCCCAACGCAAAATGATCCCCAAATGGTACCTTGTCCTGGCACCAAACCTCTCTTAGACATTCAGGTTTATATAGCATTACAGCCTTAATTGATCCTTCTTATTGTAATGCACTTTCTAAGGATTCTGCCAGGAAATTTTGTGCCATACACAACATGACCTCAGCTGCCATGTATTTATCTGTGTTACCTCCCCACTAAGAAAGAACTTTTAGAATGTCCACAACAACACCCTGGCCCTCATAGTGGTCTCACAGCCACTGCTTTGCCTGGCACACTTATTAGCAACTTATAATATATGCATATACCTGTTTTGTTTAACTTAACTTACTGGAATATGAAAGAATTTGAGTACGTGTCATTCTACTAACACATCAATTTATTTTATAGTACTTTGTTACTTGATAACTTAGCAGCTTTTCAGATTCATAGTCAAGACCCTATTGCCAGGGGTACACACCACCGAGCATAGAGGCAATTTTAGGAGGAGAAAATCTAGTTCTCAAACAGATAATTTGCAAAGTCATAAATGAAACACTCATTGACACATTTGATGTCACTGGTGCCATAGGCACCCTTACTAGTCCCTTTAATTTACTACAATGTCTATCTTGAATAAAGCAGACATTGTAAGCTATCAAAGCACATTCACAGAAGTTTGAAACTGGTATGATCAGTTACATCATAACCCCATTATTGCATGGTGGATGGCCTTAGTCAGGAAGAAAGATACACTGTATAGGAGGAGGCCCGACTGCCCATTGATGTCTGCTGGGGTCTCTCCAGATGGGGTCCAAGCTGAAAATTACCTACAGTATGTACAGAAACTGAAACCTCAATTGAACCATGCCTATCAACTGGCCCAGACAATGGCTTCCCAAAGAAATCTAGCCAATAAAGAGAAGCATGATAAAAAGTAAAGGCTCAAGAGCTTCAGCCTGGAGACAGTGTGTTCATAATTTGGGACTGCATGGCAAATCCACAATTGCTGACAGGTGGCACCATCTTTCCCATGTAGTAGTTGGAAAGTTGAATGATTTACCAGTGTACAGGTGCGCCTAAGAATAACTCCAAAGCTGTCAAGACCATGCACGTAACACTTGCTACCTATCAGCCAAGTCATAATTGAGGCTGAACCATCAGAGATTGATCCCTGGGCTGGTGACTCATGCTGCTGCAAAAAGAAAGTCAACCTATCTCAGTAGTTACAGATTTAAGCTTTCCCCATGCAGGCCCAGAATGATGGTGACTGTCAGTCCACCTCTGATGAAAGTGGTGTGACAGTGCCTATTACCCTCCTATGAATTGAGTCAGCTGTTTCAAGGTAATCCTATGACTAATTGTGGGGATGAAGCTGGGCCTTCTGGACTGCCTAACCCCCCCAGCTTCATCCTTGGAGCCAATGTTCCCTGAAAGTGAAGTGCAAAGTATTACGTCTGAGGTTGCAGACTCTCTGTGTTTTGTGGAACTGTGTGACTTGCCCAAAGAAGGGGCCAACAGTCTGAGTCTCTCTGGTGACACACCAGAACTTGAAGAACAATGTGAGAGTGTTGACAGCCCACCTTCAGTGCCGCAAAGCCTAATTGTGCCAGAGCCTCATCAAAATTAGCAACCTGGGACTCCGTCAGAAGATAATGAGCAAAGTGTTGTGGAAACAGAGCATGGAGCTGACAGTGCTCCAAGTTTGGGCATTCCTATCCATGCAGTGGCACCCCTCACAAGTGAAGAAAGCTTCAAAGTTATTGCTGAAAGTAGAGAGACTGTGGCTGCTCCCCCCCCCCAAAATAGTGGCTGAGCTGTCAAGCCAGTGCTATGCTTTAGTTATGATTCCCCTGGGAGGCCAGTGGATTTGCCTCTCAATGTGGTTCACAAAGGGGTTTATGTTTTGCAAGCTCACTGCCCAGACTGAGCCTGATGGCCAACTCCAGGTTACTTGTTTTTCCCTTTCACCATGGTGCCCCTGCCCCATCCAGCCCCAAGTGAGCTGATATAGAAGGGCCCCCTCTTACATTGTTTAATGTACAAGAAGTTATTAAATGAATCAGTATTACTAGTATGAAACCTGCATAAGTATTGTCAATATGGATGTAGTAATGTGAAGTATATCAAAATGTATAGTAATATAGCAAGCTAATGATATATATGTTGCGTTTATATTGCATTTTTGATATTGTGATGACAGACTTGACACACAGATGCCAAGTTTTCTCCAGGCAGGAAGGGTGTAACCCCCCTACAAATGGGGGTTCCTGAAAAGTCTTCCTTGAGCTTGCCTAAATGCTCACTGCCAGGCTGGTGTTCTGCATTTTAGAGATTAAATGTATTGCCAGAGGTGCCTGTATAGCCTCTGTGTACTGTCTCTTTAAGAGCTGCCAGGATTGCAGTCTTAATTAATCTAAAAGGAACTCTGTTAGAAGATGTGCTTGTTTGCTTATCATTTGTTAGAGTAGTAATAATATTGCAGTTTGTTCTAACCTGCCTTCTTTGCAGCAAGGACTGTTCTGTTTATCTCCACCAACTTGGTCCGGGACTGTCAGAATGGGCCAATCAGTACTGTTGGAACTCAAATGGAGCCTGCCTACCGGGGCTTGGTGGGGTTAAAACTTGTAGGAATTGTAGTTTTTGCATTTTGGCACCTAAAATAACCTGGGGGGGGGGCCTGTTGTGACTGACAGACTGATCAACCAACCAAACCTTTGATCTTGAGGAAATTCCCAAGCTGCTTGCAGATAGTTTCAGTTCTGAGTTGGGAAGTGAAGAGATAACAGCTTGATAGATTCAAGCAGCATCCCTAGTGTACATTTACATAGGAGAACTGTGGAAATGCCTGAGTTTTGGTCTGCATGCCTGCCTGCTGTCCCTGAGAAGGAACTTGTGCTTTTTCAGACTGAATCTGAACTTGGAAGAGAGTCAGCCACTGAATTGTGACCAGGCTCCTACCTGAAGAAGACCAAAGATTTGTTGAATGCGATTGGCTTGTCTAGACTTCCAGCTACCTCTGAACTCCTGGTTTGCGAGGCTCTGCAATTGCGACCGGAGAGCCTTTTGCCTGGTACAGTGGAATTTCCATACATGTGAATATAGTGTGCTTATAGTGGGTCATGATTTGTTCCCACTGTGGTTTGAATCGCAGTTCCTGCTTGCTGGAAGCTGCATTAGAATTACCTTCGACAATGTCCTAGGTGCTGCTAGTGGGTCGCGATTGGGTTCCCCACTGTGGTTTGAACTGTATTCTGCTTGCTGAAAGCCACATCCAGCCCATGGACTGAATCCAAAATAATCTCCATTGGGCCTGGGCAGCACCACACTGGCCCAACCTGACTACGCTGCACAGAAAGCCATCAATGAGAGACCTGCCTGGGGATCTGCCCCCTGCTCAACAATTGAACAGGAACAACGCCTCCGTGATTTGTGTGGGCCCCGCTTCTCCGGGCACTTCAGCTCAGCAACCTGCAGTCTCAACTTCTTCCTGCCTGTGTCCAGTATTGGGTATCATGAGCAAACATCTGGGTAGCTCCCTGCAACAGCTAAATCTAAAGTGTCGTCATCTGATTGTCTTGTTGCTTTTTCTTTCATAAAACTGAGCCCTCCAGCTCCGGATTACAAGTAGTGTGTGTTGTGCATGTTGCTTTCTTCCATCACATGGCCCCAACCAGCTGCAACGTTCCTGGCGAGCCCACCTTTTTCCTACCTGGGTTTCCAGAGTATGTGACTGTGTGGGTCTTAAAGCGCATGCATAACTGTTTGATTAATATAGCCTTTAAGCCAATCAACCTGATTACGCCCCATCCTTGTTCAAGTCCCCTGAATAAATCAGATCTGACTTTTTCTGCATTTAACCTGACTGTGGTTCCAGTTTGTGCTCAAAGTACTGTAGTGTACTGTTGCTATTTGCTGTGCATAACCTTGTTTTACAGGGGGTCCCCAGGGTCGAGCCAGAGGAACCAGCCCTGGTGGTAAGTACAAACAATGTGGGTACTGGTATGGTGTACAAGGGGTACCGTGAAATTGATTATCTTATATTGCTCAGGCCACTAGAAGGAAAAGCGAGGGGTTACAGTGTCCTGGAGAGCTGTGCCCAGGTTAGTTTGACCACTACCAACCCTGACCTCTGGTGGAAGCACCCGTTTCAGAACTCAGGCTCCTTAACCTGCTACTAGCCATGCAGGCAGGGGTAGTAGCCCTTGGGATAGCACCACCTAGGGGTTACATTAATATTCTGGGATGTATCCCATCCAGCCCCATAGCCTTGTCCTCTTTCAGATTCTTGAGTTCCTTTAGGACTCTTTCCTCCGTAAATGGGCTGGTGTCCACCTCTCTCCCATTGGTGCCCCTATTGCCACTAGTGGTCCTTCTCCTTCCCTTCTGTGAATACTGAACAAAAATATTTGTTTGGGATTGTTGCTTTTCTAGGTCTCCCTCCGCACCTCCCTCCTCTCTTTTTAACCTAACAATTCCACTTCTGGTCTTTTTTTTCACTAATGTATCTAAAAAAGGTATTGTGTCCTTTCTTTATTGCCCAGGCTAGTTTTAACTCTTTTACACCTTTGCACTCTGACTACTTTCTCTGCCTTCCTCTACTTTTCCAGTTACAGTTCCCTGTCTCCCCACCCACCGTGTTTCTTTGTACCTCCTGAAAGCTAACCTTTTCTCTCTTACCTTTCTGGCCACATCCTTTGAGAAACAGTTTTTTTCTTTCTCTTTGTTTTGCTTAGTTGCCCAATACAAAGGAAGTACATGGAAACTTTGCAAGCAGTCAGCCAGGGCTGCCCATGATGATGCCAGGCATCAGCATCTACATAAAGTTGGGCGGCCCCCTCCTGCGCCTCAGTTCTCTGCCAGAGATCATGCTTGAAAGACCTCCCTCTAGGGAACCAGGAGAGACCCTACCACTCCACATAACAGGTTGAAAGAGTGCTGGAAAAGATAGCAATGGGGACAGCAGTACAAAGATCCTTTGTCACAGCCTCCAAGGGGGAAGGAAGGTGAGATGGCATTGGCTGATTAAAAGTGATTCTCTTGAAGATCTACTGTTATGGTAAGATCTTATGCAACTGCCCTATCTTCTTTAAGGATATCTCTTTCATCAGGCCACACTTTTGGAATAAGTCCCAAACAGTACAAAAAGCTAACAGTCTGGGCAGCTTGAACCTAAAGGCTTATTATAAAAGGCCTTGCAGTACAGCTAAGCCAAACCCAGCTCATCTACATGAGACAACTTCCAGACTGTAGTGTTTAGTGAAGGTGTGGACAGTACTCACGTGGCAGCTGCACAGATTTCTGTAGTGGAGACATTCTAAAAACAAGCTACAGAAGTGCATGCCATTGGTTGAATGACCATGAACCACCCCAGGAAGATCCTTCCTGTACTTCCTGTAATAGAACTTACTACAATGTGTTAACCATTTGGAAATGCATTGCTTAGAAAATGGAGCACCTTCTTTCCCAGGGTGAATGAAACAAAAAGCTGTGAGGGCTTTCTGCAGTCCTTTGTACGTGTGTATAGTACCCAAGTATTCTATGCACATCAAAGTAAAACAATGCTTTGCCTGGATTGGCATGCTGTGGGTAATATATTGGTTGGTGGCTGGTTTGATTTAAAGTAAACTCAAAACTACCTTTGGAAGAAATTTAAGATTAGTATTCAAAGACACCCTGTCTTTGTGGAAAATTAAATAAGGAGGCTCACCGTTAGATCCGCCTGCAGCTCTGAAATCTTTTGAGCAGAAGTGATTGTAACTAAAAATAACATTTTCCAAGAAAGTAAGCATAAGCCACAACTTGTGGTTGACTCAAATGGAACCAAAGTCAGCTTTTCCAAAATATAATTCAGATCCCAAGCTGGAACTGGATTACAAATGGGAGGCATTATGTAACATGCCTCAAGAACATACAGACTACCTCCAGCTGAACAATTATACGGCCATCTGCAGGCATGTGGACAGCTTATATAGCACCCAAGTGCACTCTGACTGAGGAATACTGTAGTCCTGAATCCAATAAGGACAGCAGGTACTCTAGAACTTGATTAATTGTGCAAGTAAATGGATCCAGGTTATGTGAAATGGCCCATAAAGCAAACTGATTCCATTTCATGGAGTAAGTGTGTCTGGTGAATGGTTTTCTAGCAGCCACCAGAATATCTGCCTCTTCCTGTGATACCCGAAAGTGAGCTACGGGTATGTCTTCAGGGGCCATGCATGGAGATATAGGGACTTCAAGCTCCAGGTGGACTAGGGTTTCCTGTTCCTATGACAGTAGACCTTTGCACAGGGGTAGAGGAACAGGGGGTTCCACTGCCAGCTGTTGCAGCAGGGGATACTGTGTCTGCTGAGGCTATAGGGAAGCAATGAGTATTAGAGTTTCCCCCTGCATCTTCAGCTTGAGCAGTACTCTCTGAATTAGAGGAAAGGGAGAGAAGCTATACAGAAACCTTCCTTTCCAGGAGAGGGACAATGTGTCTTGCCAGAAAACTCAAGGCCCTGGAGCAAGCGAACAGAAACGTGGCAGTTTTACATTGTGTGGGGACACAAAAAGGTCCAAATCTGGATGACCCTATCTTTCAAATAGGTCACAACCATCAAGGTCAGCAGTTCCCGCTCATGCATCCTGAATGTACTGCTGATAGTTCTAGACTTTGTTCCAGAGTCTAATACCAAACTCTCACTACTTCTCAGAGCAACAGGTAGGAATGACTGCATCCTTGTTTGTTAATGTAATGTATCATACTGACATTGTCCATCTGTATTAATAAAGGACCTGGGAGCAAGTAGTTCTAGAAGGTCTGGAGTCCATATAGGACTGTTCTCATTTCCAAAACATTTATATTCAAAATGCACACCACCTAGTTCCACGTGCCTTGTGTATGAGGAGATTCCATGTGGGCTCCCCATCCCGATCACGAAGCATCTGTGGTGAAGATCTGATGTAGGGTAGGAATCAAGAATGGGATGCGCTTGAGCAGGTTGTTGTATTCCATCCACCACTTGAGTGTTTTGTGCAAGGAAATGTTTCTAGAGCCATCTGTTCTAGATTGTCTGCCAGCTGATCCACTGGACTCTCAGGGTCCACTGTGAGATCGGCATGTGCAGCCTGGCTAGTGTTACTGTGACAACAGCTATTGCCATGAGTCCCAGAAGGCACAGAAATGTCCTTGCTGAGATGAGAAATAATGGCTGTCAAGAACAAATTGTGCTTGGGTGGTTAGGCTGTCTGCCCTGTCCAGCGGCAGAGATGAAGAACCCTTGGCCATATCTGAATTGCCCTATGAATGGCAGTCATTGTCAGGGTGTCAGTACAGACTTTGTATGTTGACCGTCACCCCTAGAGCACCAAATATCTGTCTGGTGTGAGCTAAGGTCTGCAGCAGTTGGTCCCTTGAGTGGACCTTTCATAGCCAGTCATCCAGGTAAGGAACATACAGGGCTTCCTGTGAAGGGCTGCTACCACCATATGTAAAGACTCATGGTGCAGAAGATAAGCCAAAGGGCAACACTTTGAACTGATAATGCTCCCTCTGAAACAGGGGCCTCAGATATTTCCAGTGAGATTTCCAGATTTTGGTATGGAGGTAGGCATCCTGCTTATCTAGGAGCAAATCCAGTCCCTGTTTGCAATAGGGGAAGGAGACCCTGCAGAGAGACCATTCAAAACTTTTGTATTCTGTGAAGATGTTTAGGTCCCTTAGATGCAGAATAGGCCTAAATTCCACTGTCCACTTTGAGATGAGACAGTATCAGGAGTAAAACCTTTGTATCTCTGTGTTGAAGGTACAGGTTCTACGGCCTGTTTTTGAAGTAGGATCTGTAATTCCTCTAGAAACAGGGACATGTGTCCTGGTGGGTATACTGTTACAACTGGTGAATGATCTGGAGGGTTGTCCAGAAGTTCCAGAGCATGACCCTTCTCTATAATCTCCAGAACCCATTCATCTGTAGTTACTGCCCTCCATTGCTCCAAGTAGAAGGACAAGCAACCCCCTACAACCACCCCGGAGGATGCAAGGAGTCATGCTGAGTTGGGGGGACAGAGCCACTGGTTCCACTACCCTTACTGTAGGTGCTTTTGTATGGGCATCTGGAGTTGGAAGGGGGACTGGCAAGGCCCATGCTCCTCTGCCTCTACCCTGATGTTGGTAGGCCTCACATTGTCCTGAGTTGCCCCTGCTCCTACCCCTGTTCAGGGTATGATACAGGGATTTCCCTGATTTTAGAGTCTTGCCAGATATTTGAAGATTTCTCAAGGCTTTTTCTACATCATCGCCAGTTTCTACCCCCTCAGTGGGGCACTGAGAACTGTTTGCTGTACATCAGTGGCTAAACAGGCTGCCCTGAGTGACACCTGAGACAAATGTCAGAGGCTGCAGCCCTGGCAGAGGCATTAGAGATATCATATGCTGTGTGGATCAATTATTTCCCCACACCAGCATCAGCATTAACAGTTCTGGCTAACTCCTATTTAGCAGAACCCTGCCTGTATGGCAGCCTTAGCCTTCCTCCAGATAGTATTTTGATATTTTATCATAGGGGCCAGATAATCTGCAATATGCAGGCCCGGCGAGTCAGAGACATACTGTATGTACATTTGCCTTGGGCATCTAGCCTCCTGGATTCTTTATCAGGAGGAAGAAAGCTCAGGTGCCTAGGTACTCTGGACCTATCACGGGCAGCTATAATAATCACTGTCAGTCTCAGGCTGGGTAGCATAGTAGGGTTTCCAGAAGGGGCACGATACATTTTATCTGCCTTTCTGTGCACAGCTGGTTATGTTTTTAGGCCTCTACCAGGCTGCATAAGTAGCACCCCCCCAAAGTTGGAAACAGGGGAGGAACAACAGCAAAGGGAGATTCTGGCATCTCCAGAAACTCCAGTAGGTTCTTCTTCATAGAAAGTAAATGTTCAATCCAATTGATTACAAAAAATAACAAATAGATAAAGTAAGTAAGAGCAAGCATAACATAGCCACACTCTCTTGCCTGGTGCTTTGGGTCACAAGAGTAAGACCCTTCCTCAGGGGGCATGGCTCAGTCAGGTGAAGGTGCACATTTTATATCAGTACCTCATGACTCTTCAACAGTAAGCCCCACATCATATACAGGTGCATTTAAAAAACAAATAGGTTTTGTGTTCAACAAAGTGTTGAATAAAAAAAAATACAACAACCAGATAAACAGCAATTTCATAACTGTGCATCTGTGTAGGCTGCCATATGTGACAAGGCACCATAAATGTTTTGGATTTAATATTCGTTCATTTTTTCAAAACAAAAGAAAATGCTGCTCACGTCCATACTTGAACATAGGAGTCACAATTGGGTTGATTATAGTATTTCTTCTTATGTATTGATATCATATCAGTTAAGCCCAGTCAGTAAACCACGTTAACAGAAAGCCAATAGTGGGGGTCAATATCAGATGTAAAAGGTCAAAGTAACATATAAATATAGTTAAACATTCAAAACCTGTACCAACGAAGCAGCATAGTAAGCAAAGAATAACCAAGTAGTGGAATGGCATTATAACTTTAGATTAGCTTCATTTCAAAATTAAAAAAACAACATTATTTTCATTTATATACAAATAAGTAAAAGAATAACGGTTCACCAACATTTCATGCTTTCTGTTTTGTTCCTGCTACTTCACTGGTGCAGATTTTGAATGTGTAATTATATCTAGATGTCACTTTGACCTTTTGCATCCCTTTCAAAAAATGCATGCAAGTTCAGGGAGAGAAAGCAGATAACAGTATCAAAGCACTGTGATACGTAGCATTCCATGTACACTGTCCAGTAAGTAAGAATTGCATGCATAACCACTCTCCTCAAGCCAAATCGTCCAGTAAAATGATTAAAGTGCACGGCTCAAACAATGAAATTAACAAACAAACAATGAGCCCAACAAGAACAAAAAGAAACAAGGAGGCAATGAGCAGCATTAAAATTATACAGTGCATAGAAAGTTTCACAGTTCTGTCTGGAGATAGTAACAAAGTAAGGCAGCAGTTACAAATATGGAATAATACAGGTACAGTAAGGCAGAGAGGGTGGAAAAGCGTTAGCATCTAGTGGGACCGAGACAACTGTTAACAGATCATGGAGTGCTTGCTACAGACTACGATAGGTTTTGTCTGCATACCTAAAACTGGCAAGCATTTATTCCTTACATAGAGATTTGAGGATGGCTGCTAGCCACTCTCTATAGGAGGAGTTGCACCATTCAACCAGTGCCTCGCTATAATCTTCTTAGCGACAGCCATATTAAGAGCCATATGATATTTTGTTGACATTTAGTTTCTCTAAGCCTAAGCCAGTGAGGCACAAGAGAATAAGAAAGCCATCTTGTGGGCCCAAGAGTGGATCTAGTTTCATTTTAATTTCCTGCCACAGAGGCTTCCCTTTGTAACAGTCCCAAAAGATTTGTTTCAGTATTGCCCTCTCAGCCTTACATTTGGCACAGATATCGATCTCCAAGTGTCATATTCTAGCCAATTTAACTGAGGTATAGTGCATAACATATTAAATACTGTAGCAATTTGTATTGAGCCAGTTCCAAACAATCAAACTTCAAATAGTTTTGCAAGTTAAGCCAGACCAGTGCAACATTAACCTCATCCAGTAGTTCTGCAAATGCTGTGCTCCAATATCCCAACATTAAGTGCAGCGTACTGGCAGCATGGTCCTTCAGTTGCTCATACAAAGTGTAGCATACTGGCATCATAGTACCATAGTCTCTTATACAAAGTGCAGCATACTGGCAGCATGGTCCCTCAGTCTCTCATACAAAGTGCAACACACTGGCAGCATGGTCCCTCGGTCTCTTATACAAAGTGCAAGTTACTGGCAGCATGGTCCCATAGTCTCTTATACAAAGTGCAACATACTGGCAACATGGTCCCTTGGTCTCTTATACAAAGTGCAAGTTACTGGCAGCATGGTCCCATAGTCTCTTATACAAAGTGCAGCATACTGGCAGCATGGTCCCTCAGTCTCTCATACAAAGTGCAGCTTACTGGCAGCATGGTCCCTCAGTTTCTTATACAAAGTGCAGCATACTGGCAGCATGGTCCCTATGTCTCTTACACAAAGTGCAGCATGCTGGAAGCATGGACCCTCAGTCTCTTATAAAAGTGCAGCATACTGGCAGCATAGTCCTAAGTCTCTTATACAAAGTGCAGCATACTGGCAGCATGGTCCTCAGTCTCTCATACAAAGTGCAGCTTACTGGCAGCATGGTCCCTCAGTTTCTTATACAAAGTGCAGCATACTGGCAGCAAGGTCCCTATGTCTCTTACACAAAGTGCAGCATACTGGAAGCATGGACCCTCAGTCTCTTATAAAAAGTGCAGCATACTGGCAGCATGGTCCATCAGTCTCTTATACAAAGTGCAACACACTGGCAGCATGGTCCCTCGGTCTATTATACAAAGTGCAGTATACTGGCAGCATGGTTCCTCAAGTCTCTTATACAAAGTGCAACATACTGGCAGCATGGTCCCTCAGTCTCTTACACAAAGTGCAGCATACTGGCAGCATGGTCCCTCAGTCTTTTATACAAAGTGCAGCATACTGAAAGCATGGTCCCTCAGTCTTTTATACAAAGTGCAGCATACTGAAAGCATGGTCCCTCAATCTCTTATACAAAGTGCAGCTTACTGGCAGCATGGTCCCTCAATCTCTTATACAAAGTGCAGTTTACTGGCAGCATAGTCCCTCAAGTCTCTTATACAAAGTGCAACATACTGGCAGCATTGTCCCTTGGTCTATTATACAAAGTGCAGCATGGTCCCTCAAGTCTCTTATACAAAGTGCAACATACTGGCAGCATGGTCCCTCAGTCTATTATACAAAGTGCAGCATACTGGAAGCATGGTCCCTCAGTGTTTTATACAAAGTGCAGCATACTGGCAGCATGGTCCCTCAGTGTTTTATACAAAGTGCAGCATACTGAAAGCATGGTCCCTCAATCTCTTATACAAAGTGCAGTTTACTGGCAGCATGGTCCCTCAAGTCTCTTATACAAAGTGTAACATACTGGCAGCATGGTCCCTTAAGTCTCTTATACAAACTGCAGCATACTGGCAGTATGGTCCCTCAAGTCTCTTATACAAAGTGCAACATACTGGCAGTATGGTCCCTCAGTCTCTTATACAAAGTGCAACTTACTGGCAGCATGGTCCCTCAGTCTAATACAAAATGCAGCCTACTGGCAGCATAGTCCCTCGAGCCTCTTATATAAAGTGCAACATACTGGCAGCATGGTTCCTCAGTGTTTCATACAAAGTGCACCATACTAAAAGCATGGTCCCTTAGTCTCTTATACAAAGAGCAGCTTACGGTCAGCATGGTCCCTCAGCCTCTAATACAAAATGCAGCTTACTGCCAGCATGGTCTCTCAAGTCTCTTATACAAAGTGCAGCTTACTGGCAGCTTGGTCCCTCAGTCTCTTATACAAAGTGCAGCTTACTGGCAGCATGATCCCTCAGTGTTTCATACAAAGTGCAGCATACTGGCAGCATTGTCGCATAGTCTCTTATACAAAGTGCAACACTCTGGCAGCATGGTCCCTCAGTTTCTTACACAAAGTGCAGCTTACTGGCAGCAAAGTCCCTCAAGTCTCTTATACAAAGTGCAACATACTGGCAGCATGGTCCCTGAGTCTCTTATACAAAGTTCAATATACTGGAAGCATGGTCCCTCAAGTCTCTTATACAAAGTGCAGCATACTGGCAGCATGGTCCCTCAAGTCTCTTATACAAAGTGCGACATACTGGAAGCATGATCCCTCAGACTCTAATACAAAATGCAGCATACTGGCAGCATGGTCCCTCAGTCTCTAATGCAAAATGCAGCTTACTGGCAGCATGGTCCCTGTGTCTCTTATACAAAGTGCAATATACTGGCAGCATGGTCCTCAAGTCTCTTATACAAAGTGCAGCATACTGGCAGCATGGTCCCTCAAGTCTCTTATACAAAGTGCAACATACTGGAAGCATGATCCCTCAGTCTCTAATACAAAATGCAGCATACTGGCAGCACGGTCCTCAAGTCTCTTATACAAAGTGCAACATACTGGAAGCATGATCCCCAGTCTCTAATACAAAATGCAGCATACTGGAAGCACAATCCCCCAGTCTCTAATACAAAATGCAACATACTGGAAGCATGATCCCTCAGTCTCTAATACAAAATGCAGCTTACTGGCAGCATGGTCCCTCAAGTCTCTTATACAAAGTGCAACATACTGGAAGCATGATCCCTCAGTCTCTAATACAAAATGCAGCATACTGGCAGCATGGTCCCTCAAGTCTCTTATGCAAAGTGCAACATACTGGAAGCATGATCCCTCAGTCTGTAATGCAAAATGCAGCTTACTGGCAGCATGGTCAGTCAGTCTCTTACACAGAAAAGAGATGGCATGTCTTTGGGTCACATCCTGGCTCAACAAACAACAAATCTCTGTTGCCTGTGTAGGCTATGGGCGAAGTCCAAAAGTAGCACAGATTGTGTGTTGCAACTGCATAAATTGAAAAGCAGATGCAGTATTGAAAGCACGTAGACACTTAAAGACATGAAAGAAATATGATCCCTTTTGAATGACGGAAGAAATTTTGCCCAAATTCACATCTGAAAAAAAGGAGTTCCCTATCACTTTATATCCTATGCGAAAGTTTGGATTATACCTCAGTGGCTGAGACAAATCATGCAAAGGGGAGGTGCCCAAAAGTTATGGAGTTGCCTACATACTCTTATTGATGTGCCGATGGGAAAATGGGTACAGCTGAGTAATGAGCATAGGTCCAAATTATATTGTTTAGCCAGGGCTATTTCGATGGATTGATACGCTGGTAAAATTCTGCCAGTGCTTTCCAAAGAAGACTCTGCTTACCACCACAAAAAGTGATCATGCCCTGACAGCATCTGTCTTCCTGGCAACTGTAATCATGCAGACAGCTTCACCCTCCTCATTTTCTTACTTTTGGTCACATATCCCACTCATGACTTTATTAGAGAATGGGAGTGGGCATGCGGAGGAGGGGATCCACTGAGCTAGACCAAATTTTAACTACTATTACTGCTGCCAGTTTGGACCATACATCACAGGAAAGGTGTGGACAGATTGAAGAGTCTTCAAAAATGAGCAAGAATGATGGGAAAAAAACAGCATGGAATATGTGGGGAGACTAAGTATTTTACATAATAAATTGTATAACTATTTCTATTCTCCTCCCTTTTATTTTACAGTTCAAGATGGACAGTACACTTTACCCATAATATAAATTTATAGTTTTGTAATCTAATGATTTAGGTGTAGTTTAAACCCTAGTTTATTTTTTTGTGTCACCTTACTATTGTTTGACTTTTCAGATATCTCTCCAGATCACTTTGGAGGAACACTTCCCTTACTTGGAACAGCCAGGTAAGAGACATGGGTATTGATTTTAAAAACCCTACAGATGATGAAAGGTTCCTGTGTCAAACAGACTTGGCACAAGTGGCACCTTGCATCATAAGTTGTGGCACCCCCAATTTTTAAAAGCAGGCTGTGTCGAAAACAGGCCTTGCAGTAAACTGGCCCTGTACCAGCTGTGTTCCTAATGTGCTGGTGTGCCACATTGTATGGTGACTTGTGCCATGGCAGGACTGCTGCATCCCCTACATTGGGATTTTGAAAGCCCCACAGTGACTGCAAGTCCTGGCAGAAGTTAAACCAGCCAAGACCTGGTCTAACAGTCCTTGCGCCATGAGACCTACACTGACCAGGTGGACATGCAGTGTGCCACAGAGATACCCTGCTGCCAGCTGCACAGGGGGGTGGGCAGTGTCCTTGCATGACACACAGCCATCCACACCCCCCTATTGCAGTTTGCTGTGGCTGGCAGGTGCAGCCGCTCAGTACTGGGTGGCCCTAGTGGGGATGGTGTGATCAGGACCCGGGGTGGGGGGCATGCACTGGATGAGGGGTGGGTGGCACATGGGTGTGTAGCATGACCCTCCCTGAGGGAAAGGTGGTGGTGATCTGATGGCAGTGGTACTGATAAGTCCATCTGCCACACAGGTGTTGCAGTCCTTGGCAGTCTGTATGCTGCACAGGGATAGAGCTCACTGTTCTGGTGGTCCAAAGCCATCCCACCAGGACACAGTGGGCCAGCTGAGCACAGGGCAGGGTGTGCAGCAGCCTCTGTCATTCTCCTCAGGTGTACAGTTCATTTGGTGCAAGACACGGCTTGTGGCAACTCCGGGGATTTTGGCGTCGGGACATGTGATACTAAAATACAGTGCAGGGTCCACGGCACACCCAGAGTTTACCACAAAGGGGAGTTCAGTGCTCCTCGTGCTGATCTCAGGATCCTTGAAAATCCAGCCCCTAATCTTACTAGAATTACCATAACCACTTACAAGCATCCATTATATGGTGGGTGTTTGGGGGTTAAACTAGGGAGAGAAGTGAATGTGAAACTTTTTGTTTGTTTGTTTGTTTTGTTTATTTAAAATTCTAAGACCATGAGCCAAGGCTCATTTTCATGAGGTGACCAGAGTTGCAATCATACATAAATACATATTTGAATGTAAGCTAATTGTAACAAATAATATATAGCCATCACAGTAACAATAATTAAAACATTTGCACTGACTCTTAGACAAAAAATACTTTTTCAAGATATTTCTAAAGCCAAGTAATGAAACATTTATACAGTCCAGGGCTGAAGTAACAGCATTAAAAATATGGGAAGCTTGTAAAACATTGATCTTTGCCGTAAAGATGATTTCATTCTTGGAATGCTGAAGTGTTGGTGAACTGATGAATATGTTCCTACATTACTATTGTGAATTCTAAATAAAGAATATAAGAAATCAAGAACCTTTCTTGTTATTAGTTTTTTAGCTAGTACTCCCAAATGAAACTGATATCTTGAGTCTAAAGACAACCAACTTATTTGTTTATTTATTTATTTGTTTGTTTGTTTTTGGTAACTGGGTAGGTGCACTAGACACAGGAAATGCCAATTTTCAGGCATGACCCAGGAGGGGACATGCAAAAATACATACAAAACGCAAAGTACAGTTACAATCAAATGCAAAGGAGAAAATTACATAAAATACAAGATCATAAAGCAGTACAAAGAGTAAAATACGATCAACATGGTCTGCAAAATACACTTCAGTAATGTACAAATGTATTGGAACTAAGTATAGCAAACATTTTGGTACAGTGAATCAATGACAGGAAATAATACAGTTATCAGTGATAGTACATACATAAATCAAATAAGTGAAGGCAATGTTATACAATATATGGATGGGCATTATTAAGAACAAGTGCAATGAAGTAGGCTAGGTACCCCTTAGTCAGATGAGAAGAGCATTAGTAGCAATTGCGGGAGTAGGAGGGGGAAGTATCATTGAAGATAGGTGGGACAAGCAAGAAAGAGGGCAATTAGTGCAAGGGAAGATATTGGACTGATATAGAATCAGCATGTGTCCTGAGGCATACAGCATGCCAAGAATAGTGGTTGGGAGAGTTCCAGGTGGAAGGAAGCAGAAGCATTGGTCAGCAAGCAGTAGTTGTCTTCTTAGTATGTTCTAAAGCTAATGAGTAGAGGAGAGTCAGATATCTGTGGAAGAGAGTTCCAGTATACAGGTGCAAAGTGACAGAAAGCTTGGGGACCCATAGCTGTTTTACATCTTGGCACTTGAAAAAGCAGTTGATCACCAGGCGAAAAGCGTGAGTGGGGTTTTGAGGGATGAGCATCTGGGCTAAGAAGAGAACACCAGATCGAGGAGCAATGCTGTCAGTCAGGACTGCTAGTAGTGAAATGACGATTGGGCCATGGGTGATAGCCATTGCAGACAGTTGTAGAGATGACAGTGGTGGGTGCGCAATGAGGCCAATGCAAAATGACATATATTGTTATATCAGGTGTTCCATTTAAGCAGACTTGATTTAATATGTCTCAGTGACTTGTTCTAAAGTGCATTTGAGTGAAAAAGCACACTATTTGGTTTAATAATATTCTTACCCTACTCAATGAACCCTCAACTGCAGAGTAATAAAATAGTAAACCATAATCAATAACAGGAATTAAAAAAAAACTCTGTGATACAAGCAGCCTGGTTGATGGTAATAACGAGTTTACCTTATAGAGAGCTCCTAGCCTTTGGCGGACCACTTTGATCATTTGCGTTATATGAAATTCATAAGACATGCATTCATCCACTATTAGGCCCAAATATCAAAAGGAATTAACCAGTTCAATCTTCCCACCTCCAATTGTGAAGAGAGAGAGACCGGACAGGAGCCATTACACTTATTTTCATACAACTGCAAAAAAAACATTGACTTAGTTTTTTTCTCATTCAGAACAAGTCTATTTGTAATAAACCAGTTCTGTATTGATTTAAAATTGGCAGCCAAATTATTTTGGACTGTACTGAATCTTTCTCCACTCATGAGGACCACCTTATCATCTGCATACAGAAATGTGAGAAATAGAACAAGAAGGTAAGGTGTTTAGAAATAAACTAAATAGTGAATGACTCAGACTAGACCCCTGAGGAACACCCATTGTGACAGGACAAAAGATAGAACAGGCGCCATTAATTCGTTGGCCTGTGTACAGTAACTCAGATAATTCTGACACCAGCCAACTACATCATTGGACATTCCAAGTTTTGACAGAGATCGCAAAAGCAGTCTATGATTGACTAAATCAAAAGCCTTGGTGAGATCCACGAACACTGCAGCCACACAGACTTGTGGGTATGAGTTCTCAAGCCCCCAAAATAACAAGAATAATAGAGTATTCTAACAACAGGAATGAAACATGCCTATCTTCACAAATCGCAGCATTGTCACACAGATAATTTTTGTCCCAAATTTTTAACAGAGCTTTGTTTTACTCCACCTCCTGAGCAACACAGGTGTAATTTTTCAAATCCCCTCTGAAACATGTTTTCAGAGTCACTATGCAAAATCACCTTTCAGGCAGGAGTTCAAAAAATTACAATCTGCCTTAATCATAAGGTGAGGGTAATAAAAAGACTATGGGCACAATTCAGGAACGGACTTAGAGTGATGCAAGGGACTTGTGTCAGAGGTGGTCCTGAGGCTGACTTGCAGCGATCAGTGCTGCAACTGAAATTCACAAGGGTGCCAGCTGCAACCTCCGATGCAAGTCCCTGGTGTCAGCCATATCATGTTAGACCAGCTCACCCCGGTCTAATTGTGTATCAATAGGAATCCAGTTTATGGGGCTTGTGCCAAAGCATTGTTGCAAGCTGCCTTAAACTGAAGAAATTACCACAACTCATGAAGCATTACTGAACTGAATGCAGTTGCAGAAGATGTGTTTGGCACAGTTGTGCCAAGATCAGCGTTGGCACAGGGCTTTATGCATCATCGTCATTTATGCATCATCCTTCTTGAATCGGATCCCATGTTGCAAATTTTTTAGGTAAAAATTTCAAAAAAACAACAAAGTTATGAAGAAACATTGACACTTTTCAGTGTTTATTCATAACTTGCTATCTTTTGAGATTCTGACCCCAAATTTTCAACATATCAAATTTTACCCACTGCATAAACTGCAAGTGTCATTTTTCAAATCTTGCCCAAAATGTGTCATACTGCTAAATGTTTTGCACAGTAATTCACAAATTACACCTGTCATGTTTATAAGGTGGGTTGTTATACCATAAAAAAAAAGAAGTTGTTAACATACAGATCAATGTGTGGTCTGATTATTCAATCTAGAAATGGTACTGGTTGTTTGCAGTTCTAAGGTTCCTTGTACCAATACTTGGAAACATTTTTTTGAAAAATTCTTGGCATAGCTATTCTTTTTCCCAAATTCCCAAATGACTTCTCTACTGCCTGCTCCTCTGCATCCATTCACTTCTACGTTAATGACACGGTGCTCGTCTCTAGCTCCTTTGTCCCTGATCTTACTTCCCAGCTTCAAATGGACACTGACAATATTTAGCCCTAGTTCTGGTCAAACCAGCTGTCCCTGAATGTGAAGAAAACTGTCTCCAAGACTTCTGGCTCACAGCAGGGGCTTATCAGGCTCCCCCCCCCCAACCCTCCATCATTCCTTACCTTTAATGGTGCTGTATTAGAGCATATCCTCATCTCCATTAAGTACCTTAGGTCTGGCTTGATCATCATCTCGATTTCTCGGCAGACATTAATGTTATATACCTTAAGCTCCATCCCATACATAGTGTGTTCTACAGGAATAAAGCAAGTATCCCACTTCCTGCCCACCGTGAGATTGTATTGAACACAAGTCTCCCCATCGTTGACTATAGTGACATAGTCTACAGTGCCACTTCCAAATCCACTCTTGCCAGACTGGGCCCACTCATTCACTCTTTGTGCCATTTTGCTTTGGATTGCCCCCCTTGTACCTGCCACTGCTGTCTTTAATCCCCCTCTCACTCCCCTCCCATGATGCTAGGCACCTTGCCCATTGTGCCTCATTCACATACAAATTCTGGCCTGGCTTCCTACCTACCATTCTGCTTTCCCTTCCCCTCTTACTTTATACCCACTCCATTACATTGTTTCTAATTCCCTTTCCATCCCCATAGTAAATCTATTGCTGGCCAAGATGCCTTCTTACACTGTTTCCCTAAACTCTGGTCTTCTCATCCCCCACCTATCTGCTCTGTCTCTTCTACCTTCTCTCTTAGGTCTCTTCTTCGTGACTTTACAGTGCCTTCCTGTAGCTGTCCTGGACCTCTGCCCTTAGTGAAAACCCCCATGTCCTCTAGCCTCATATGCTTTTGTGACTCTGGTTCAGAGGTACCAGGTCAATATGGCGTGTAAGAATAACTAAACAATAACTGTACAGTAAACACAGCACGTGGAAAGAAAGCTACAAAGACACTCTACCACATGTATGGTGTGCGCTATCTCTGTAGCTATAACTGCACCATACAAATAGCCACAGGAGGCAGGGGACAAGGGAAGCTGTGGATAAAGGCTCTGCTGAGCAGCTGCCATGACTCAGCAGGTAAAGCCACAGGCAGTGGAGGCGGCAGGCGTCAGTGGACTGGGGTTTGATTCCCAGTTCAGGAGCACTTGTTTTTATTTTGTTACTGTTTGTCTGTTTCCCATCCATTCCTGAACAGTTCTCCCCCACCAAGGTTTCTCATCACGGTACCAGGTCAAAACAGTGCACCAGGAAGAGCGCTGTAGAACCACGCTGTGTAAAGCATGAAAGGATTTAGAGCAACAGGGTATAATAGCAGTAGGAACGCTACCCGTCGTTCTGCAGATTACCTGTAGGGGATCAAGCTGCCATGTGCTGGGTGCCTGCTGAGCCACTCCTGTGGTGGAGTGGCTACAGCACCAGCACATGGCAAAGCAGGAGACCTGGGACTGTGGCTGGTACCTGCAAGTTCTCTTCCTACTGCAACTTTTTTTTTTTTAAACAAATATTCCATCTTCCCGATTTTCTCCCCATCCGCAAAGTCCATGACCCCCTGGAGTTAATTATTGCAAGTTCAGGGGTTGTGGGGGTGGAGTCCCCCCAGAAAAAAAAGAAGTCCCATGGTTTTGAATGGGACTGTGCTCATTGTCGGGTTGCTCTTGTACCTGATGTTGTTTGCGAGGGCACTATTTTCCTTGCGGCAGTTATTGCTGCACATTTTATTGTTTGCAGCAACAAGACCCCGTGCCTCTCCCTGTCCTGATTTGAGGTAGTTATTTTAAGTTGAGATGGGTTTGGGGGGGCACTGCACCCCATAATGGGGGGTGGGGCATTGCCCCCCCACCAAAAAGTCAGGGTATTTCTTTATGTTAAGTTAGGTGGTAGCACTCGCTGTTTTGCAGAGAGCTATTATCGACCACCTTGTTTTTAATTTTGTTGTTATGTATGCGGTATTTGACAGTGTTATTTACTGTGGTGTTTTGACCCTGTGCCACCTTCTGACATGCCCAGGTTGGAAATGATTCATTGTGCCTGTTCAAGTGCAGTTTTCATCTTGTGATGTTTTACCCTAAATTGAATATTAGTATGCACTTCTACAGTATAATACAGAAACGTAGATGGTGACGGGAAATAAGGACCATGTAAAACCCCTTAGTCTGCCCCTTTTCCCTACCTAATGCAATATTGCAGACCCTAGATTGATCTGCGGCTTACCCTCTCTTCCCTACTGTGAGAGTACTCATGTCTGTCCCATGCATTCTTGAATTCCCCTACCATTTTACCCCAACACCTCTGCAGGGAGGTTGTTCCATGCATCCACTACTCTTTCTATGAAAAGTACTTCCTCACATTGCCCCTGAGCCTACCCCTCCCAGCCTCATACCATGTCTCCTTGTTCTTGTACACCTTTTCTGAAAGATGCTACACTCATGTACCTTGTTTAAACCCCTAAGGAATTTAGTAAAATAGTAAAGTAAAATATTTATTCATAAACAAGTTTATGAAATGGATACACTCAATTGAGCAGTTGCTCATTTACAATGAGTCCATATTACACCCAAGAGGCATACCTTCCCCTCACCCTCTGCAATGTCATTTATGAAGACATTAAGAGGACTGGCTAACACTGATCTCTGTGGCACTCACTTGAATGTCTCCATCATGTCCTTCCTCTCTCTCCTCCAGGGAATACGTATTGAGGTCCTCTAGTCTTTCCTCATATGACTTTTGGTGCAGTCCTTGCACCATTTTTGTTGCTCTTCTCTGGCCTGCCTCTGTTTTATGTTATTCTGGAGATGTGGCCTCAAAAACTGGACACAGTACTCCAGATTAAGTCTCACTAGTGATCTGTACAGTGACATAACCACCTCCTTTTTTCTGCTAGTGATACCTCTGCCTATGCACCCTAGCATCCCACTGGCTCTCTCCACAGCCTTCTCACATTGTTTGGTTAACTTTACATAATCAGATATGATTACCCCCAGGTGGCCATCAGTACCTCTCCCCTGTCATGTACTCCTCCCTTAGATTGCTGTGCCCCAAATGCATTATTTTGTACTTTTTTGCATTGAATCTTATTTGCCACACTCTGAACTATTTCTCAAGCATGTAGAAGTCCCTTCTCATTTTTTCCACCCCCCAGAGTGTTGACCCTGTAGCAGATCTTAGTGTCATTTGCAAAGAGGCATACTTTCCCCTCCAGCCCCTCTGCAATGTCATTTATGAAGACATTAAAGAGGAATGGCCCCAGCACTGATTCCTGTGGCACTCCACTGGTCATCCCTCTCTCCTCCGATTGAAAACCATTTACCACCACCCTCTGTGTTCTGTCACTCAACCAGTTTCTGACTGAGTTTACCACCTTGAGGCCCATTCCCAGGCCGCCCAACTTATTTACCAACCTCCTAGGGAGCAGCGGATCTCAAGTTGTGCTAGCTCCATGGGGCTATTGGACCTGACTGCCACAGTCTTAATTTTAAAATAAAAGTTAATTCCAGCTCAAGAGAATTGGGGCAGTCCCCTTCCCCTCAACATCCTCTTTGAGCTCCGGTGAGCTCAATATATGGTTACAATGTCCAACTGCCAGCGTCTTGTACACCATTTGCAAAGTCCTCAGTTCTTGTGCATCTAGCATAAATGTTCTGTCTTGAAGTAGATGTCAAAGTGCTCTTTTCAAAGTTCTTTTGACTTTACAGCCATTACACCCTTAGTCAAGGCAACATGGAAGGCATTTGTGATGTTACAGAGCTTAAGCATCTAATTCTAAAAATGCAGGTTTATTCCATTCAGAAGCCACAATGTAAATACCAGTTAGAAATAATAACTGATGCAAGTCTAAAATGGCTTGTTGTTTTATATATTTTCTCCTAGGCAACCCAGATGTATAGTCTGACATAAGAACATGACGGCAGATGGGGACTGCGTGATCCATCTAGTCTGTCCATTATTTGATCTACTCCCCAAAGTATATTGCCTTATTTCAGTATTCCACTATGTTTGTCCCAAGATATTTTGAACTTGTTAACTGACAGTTCCATCACTGCTCTCTTAATATGAGCCCTTAACTGTGGGCGTAAAATATGTCTATAAATGTATATTAATGTATGAACTTATTCCTTTTACATTAACAAACATAGATGTTTTTGTTCCACAGCTTTATACTAAACATCAGAGTATTTAGCTTCTTTTGTATTCAGTAGCATTTATAACAAAATAAATTAATAAGACAGATATGTCATTTTGTTGAGCAATTTATTTGAGAGCTAATGTCATGATGTTTTCTGCAACAGTCCTTAAGACCTCAGTTTTTGTAAAAGATGTGAAAACCACAAATGCAAACATGCCTGGAAACCTAATGCTTACCTTTTCAATTAACAGATTTGGTATAAAACTTGTCTTCCATCTCACTGAATGCTTGACCCATTTCAAAACTGGATTCCACTGATCAAGGACTGTTCTTTGGTTCTCTAGTATTTTATGGAGCCTACTCTTACATCCCAAGCACACACTACCACCTCTGTCTCTTTAACAATGGAGTCCCCTACAATGAGAACCTTTCTAGTCCTCACCTTTCCCTTGGACTTTGAGATCATTGTAGGAGCCACCTTAGGGGCAGATCTGGTTTCCTATGTGGTCAACAGGTCCTGGTACCTCAGTGAGGAGACCAGACATACAGAGTTCAGGGGAGTAAACTGGTTAACGTCATCACCTGTGGTCCCCATCCCTGCCCAGTTGATCCTTTCTCCCTCTGCTTATTACAATCCACTCCTCTGTCTAGACTCTTGAGTCTTTAGGAACACAGATTAAGGGCCACTTGCACCAGCCCACACTTCAGCCCAGTCCTGAAGAAAGCCAAGTTCAGCCTTCACTATGTCTAGTTATGTGGCAAGCACCCTACTCTCTAGACAACCTCCTGAAGATGGCAGATGCACAGGTATAGCATTCAACTAAGTGCCTCTCACTCCAACCTGTCCCCTCTGCTCTTTTGCATCTCCTACCACTGTTTCCTGTACTTCCACCTCATGTTTTGCTCTAGGAGTTTTCTGCCCACTACCTTCTAGATGTCTTATATTAGCACCCCCCACACACACACACCTTTTCTGGGGACAGTTTGTCAGGGTATCTCAGATGTTTATTTTCCTAGGGATCCAAAAATATGTTGGTTACAGGCCCCCAGATCCAATTAATGTAGCATTAGCTTCCCTACCCAGTCTTCCCCTCAGAGAGTACTGTTTAGCCTGCTGAGAACCCACGGTGCTCCCAATGATTTCTGAATGGCTCCCAGAACCAGAGTTTTACTTGTACTTTGCAGTTACCTTGAGGATAGAGCAGTGTGTACCTGTGCACTTCCCACCCACCCTTCCTTCCTTTCTTTCTTTCTTACAGATAAGCAATTCAGACAATCAAAAGTCAGGGAAGATGCAGAGGAAGATGAAGAAAATAGGACGAATGGATAGCAGTAAATTAATCAAAGCAATAATTTGTTAATCATAGCGATAAAGATTGGTGGGGTCCATCTCAGCGTAGTCTCCAATGTTCAGGGTTTTCTAATACCATGACAAAAACTGACCTTATTCTTAAGCCACAGCACGTTTAAAACTCCTTAAAGATTTCTTTGATCCTCTTTGAACCATCTGTTTTGTGCTCTTTCCTGTTCTTGTCCTCATATCTCCTGAACTTCTTGGCTTCTGAAGAAATCTTGAGTTTGTTGTTAGTGGTGATTAAGACTATGTCCTGTTGTGTGGCATTGTGGTCCTTTTATCTCTTCTACTATCCTATGGATTTTCATGAACCTGTTTCCACTTCTGAACTCATCTAACAAAGAAACTTTGATCTCAGCACTTTTGTTGACCACTGTAATTGGGTGTTTCCATGGTGATGTGTTGCATTGCTTACTCCGTTTGCTTTTGGGACTTAACTGTCATGATAGTACACTGTTATTAGTTTGCCTGCACAGTACTACATTTTGTTGACCTGAGTACTGCTAGGTGGGTCCCTAGGAATGGTTAAGATAACCTGATTTGTCTGATTCATTAACAACTGCTGTTATTATGCATTATTGTTTCAGTCTATCTTGTTGATAAACATTAATGTATTTATCTATTTCAACTAAATCCACAATATTTTCTCTCATGTTTTCTCTCTCCAGTTAGTTCACTAATGCTTGAGTACTTGGATCTCTAAAACGTTTGCCAAATTCAGTCATTTATATGCTTTCTATTGTGAATTCTGTAATGATTAATTAGGCTTTTCCAGTGTGACTAGGCAAACTGACAGGGGCCATGTGGTGGATATCCCGATCTAAACTTCAGTAAGGCCTTTGATTCAGTACCGCATGGGAGACTTGGAAGCAAGCTACAGGGTACACAGGGGCGGAGCAAAACTGGTGGGGTGGGTGGAGAACTGGCTAAAAGATAGGCAGCAGAGGGTGGTGGTAGGTGGGGAATACTCAAACCCTAAGCCTGTGACAAGTGGTGTTCCACAGGGTCAGTGTTGGGCCCAGTGCTGTTTGGCATATTTAGCAGATATCTCAGATGGCATCAGCAGCACAATCAGTCTATTTCAGCTGACACCAAGATGGGAGCAGTGGTGGATGACCAGGAGGGTGGTGGGGGCTACAAGAGGATCTGGCAGAGCTGGAGGCATGGTCTGACAGATGGCAGCTGGGGTCCAAAGCAAAAAAATGCAAGGTGCTGCACAACAGAACAAAAAATCTGAGGAGAAGCTACCATCTGGGGGTGTGTGCAGCTGGAGGTAACAGAAGAGGAGAAGGATATGGGGGTGCTCATCATGGGAGCAATGAACAATTTTGCACAGTGCAGAAAGGCAGCAGCAATGGCTAACAAAATGCTGGGGTGCATTGCAGGGGGCATTACCTCAAGAAGAAGAGAGGTTATTCTACCGTTGCACAGATCGTTGGTTAGATCCCACCTGGAATACTGCATGCAGTACTGGCACTAGTACCTACAAAAGGACATTTGGCTGCTGGGGTGTAGCATAGGGCAACAAAGATGATTCAGGGCCTGGGGGAGTTGCCATATGAGGTCAGGCTAAGACAGTTAAACATGTACACACTGGAGGAGAGGAGAGACAGGGGGGGACATGATTGAGATCTTCAAATACATGAAAGGGATAATCAGAATAGACAGAGAGCATCTATTCAGGAGGAGGGTGGGCGACACTAGGGACTATGACATGAGATTGGAGGGTAGATTCAGGATGGAGGTGAGGAGGCATTTCTTTACGGAGAGGGTGGTAGCAAAGTGGAACACACTGCCAGCTGAGGTGGTGGCATGCAACTCAGTGGAATACTTCAAGAAGGGTGGGACAGGGTAAAGGGAGGTAAGGGAGGAGAGGTGGGGCAGCTGCTGAATGAGGGCTAGCTACAATCTCGAGCAGCCTAAATAGACTGTGATGGCCTTTTGCTGCTGGCAATTTTAGTATGTTCGTAAGCTTGTCACAGTCAACGCATTTTATGGTCTCTCTCCTCGAGGTTAGTGTCTCCAAATATTTAAGGATTTCTGATGCTGTGACAAGAATGGACCCCATTCTTAAGCCAGGGCATATTCAAAACTGAAGAAATCAGTACTGTATTAGTCTTTGGTGTTAGCTGAGAGCACTCTTCTCACCACACGCAACGTCCCCAAAATGGCTTCCTTTTGAAGTTCATAAGGTGTCACAAATATTGGTAGCATATTTAAATGTGCCTGAAAGTTCTTTTTGATTAGTCCCATTGCTCCAAGCATTACTAGAACAAATTATGTGTCCTTATTCCACATCAGTTTGGTTTCTGGTAAAGCCTTACCCCCACTCAATTGAGTCCCCTAACCTCTGTAATCCTGGGCCGCCTATTTTCCGTGTTGGCCAGCATCCCTTTAGGACAACCATCCCCCCCACTTGCCCTCTCTCATCAATTAGCTTCGCAGGGGGCCTCATTCTATTAGGCTGCCCTATTTTTCCACTCTGCTATGTGTCTGATACCCTTTCTTCCCACTGCCCTTCTCCATGTCCCTCCTTCCTCTCCTCACTTGTACTCTATAAACTACAACCTGTATACGCTGTACTTTAAATGCCTATATTTGCACTTGCTTTACATGTCTGATTCATCCAAGTATGGAGTTTGTATATTGTAACTGCCTGTACTGATGTCTACTTTTGTATGAAGTGTTGTCTACTGTAAGCAAAAGTGTCCTCTGTGTCCAGGACATCTTGAAAATGAGCTTGCTCAATGATGTAACTGCCTGGTTAAAGTTTGATTTATTGATTCTGATTGCATATCTTGATATTTCATGATTCTGTGTCTCCAGATTGAGTTTGCCGATGATCTAGGAGGAAATACTGCTATGTAAAGCTCTTGTCACATTCAGTACATTTATGTTTTTTCTCTGCTGTGTCCTCATAAAATATCAAGATCTAGAGAGGGGTTGGTTGTGTAAAGGAATGTATCATCTGTGAAGAGATAAAACATTTCCAGCAAGAAGGCCAGAGTCAATGCTATTAATGTAGATAGCAAAAATGATAGGCCCCAAGATAGATCCTTGTGGTACACCTCAGGGCATGGCTTTAAGTAGAGACAGTTCCCCTGAGCTTTAATTTGTTGCCTTCGATTTGTGAGGTAACAATGGAACCATTTGATCATGTGGGTTAGGCTAATTCAACCCAGTGTATCAAGCAGGATGGAGTGATCAACTGTGTGTAGGCTTTGCCGAGATCAAGGAAAAGTGTGAAGATGTGTTGTTTCTGTCCAGAGCTGTTAACCAATCATTTGACAATTTAGTAGAGCCAACACAGTATTGTGCTGGCCTGAACCCTAACTGGGCTGCGTTGAGGATATTTTTGCAATCCAAGTAGTCCAAGTTGTGAGTTGACGATTTTCTCAAGTAATTTAGACAGTACCGTAAGAAGCGAGATAGACCTGTAGTTATTCAGATCCATGGGGTCCCCTCGATTTTCTGGTGCTTTCTTATTTTTAACCCCTTCATCTAAGAGCTAGTCTCTGGTTCCTTTTGCATTGACTTCAATTTAATGCAAGTGGGAAAGATCAAGTGAAGGAATGTGCTGTCTCTCTGTAAGAAAATTTAAAGAGATTTATTTTTGACAGGAGAATCTCTCTTGCTACAATATGTTATTCAATTCCACAGCTAATGTGTTTGGTACTGTCACCACTTTAAAGTTTCATTAACAAGCATCTGTCAATACTGAATGTTTGATTGCTTTTATCTGCTGTGTAGTTTGGTATAGATAGCACAGTTGCAAAAATTAACAAACTAATAAAGAGTTATAATAGTGAAATAGTCTACATTAGGGTAGTTTTTTTTAATGAATTTCCTTTGCACTTAGGAAACTGCATCCTCATTCATGCAGGTCCCTTTAGACTGGGGGATGGGGGAGGGCTTGGGACAGGTGGTTCTTCAAGTGTGATGGTCTTTACCTGACGAGAAGGGACAAGTGTGCTGAGGCAGCAGTTTGATGTCTTTATTGGACAGATAAACTAACTGTAAGGGAGACTGAGGCTATGGGAACCATGGTGATAGGAGAGAGGAGAGGAAAGAGAACCTAGGTAGCACTCCTTGTAATCTGGGGGCCTGTAGCAGCACAGTGGGAAAAATAAGGCTGAGGTTCAAATTGGGTTAGGGACCAAGGAAGGAGAGCTCAATAATTATCGTGAAAAACAATAAGTAAAGTTGACTTGGAAAGAATCAGGGAGAAAGACAAGTAAAAAGGATCAGGAGTTGGATGGAAGGGGAGTCTGCCTTGATGCTAGGAGTCTGGGTAATAAAATCAGTGAGTTTTAAGCAATAATGGCAGACACTGAAATGGACATCATAACCGTCACAGAAGCTTGAGCCTCAGAAAATAACAATTTGGACCCAATGGTCTTTGGTTACACAATGTTTAGGAGGGACTTACTCTCTATGGTGACGAGTGGAACCAAGATGGCTGCACGCTAGGAGGTTGTGGAGGAGCCTTACAAGCAGGAGCAGAGAGAAGCACTTATATTTTTTAGTAAAGGTATGCCACTGTTGCCTCAATAGGTTTTACACTCTCTGCACTTTCCAGTCTTTCCTGTGCTATCTGGTCCCAGTGTTTTCCCCCTTCTTTTGCTTATTTCTCCCACAGCAAACTGGTGAGGAGTCCCAGTGGTGGGCAGGGAGCCCCAGTAGCTGCAGCAGATGAGCAGCCCTCATGGAGGTCAAGAGCCATGGAAAACAAACAAGAGGAACTTCTCAATGCTTCAGGAGATTGTTTGAGGAGGTTACTGAAGAACCGCTGTGACCGACTGACTGATTTTCAAGCTGCTTGTGTCTGAGATGTTTCAATGATGATCTATCTGTTCACTGACTGTCTACTTAAACTGTCCGTCTACAAGGTTGTGGACTCTTGCTAATTTACTTATGTCTTCAGTCCAGCATTTGGTGTAATCAGTATAACCAGTCCTGTGTTTTTATAGAACTCTTATTTTTTCTTAAGTATTGTAGTATTTTAGCACACTCATTGCTTATTCTTGCTTTTGGTGCATTCTAGCTATATACTACAGGAAGCTGAGGCTTATTTGGGGGGTTTATTCTGTGAAATCAATGATCTATTGTTCAGATCAGTTGTGTTTTAAAATATATCCCTATTTTGTTACTTTTTGCCTATTCACAATTCAAACTAATAGGCGATTGGGTAATATACAGCACGTATATGTGCGCATTCTCAGTGAGCACGCTGGTTAGGCTGGGTTAGGAAAGGAGCTGGTGTTAGTGCTGGCAGATGGTTATTTTGATGCAGTATTAATTTCAGCAAGTTTATTTAGTGCACATTACTAAACTATTAAAGTGTCCAGCTGGGCACTGCCGCATCAACCTTTTGGCCTGGGTTCTGAAGTTTTATGTTTGTCTTCCACCAGACAGCAATCACTACAAACATAAGCTGAGCTGTGTTTGTAGCACTTCTCTGTGTGGTTGGGTCTGCTTTAAATAAGCCTGGCATTGTGGCCCAATATAACTATCTCGCATACCAAAGTCCGTTCTAGGCTGTTACAAAGCAAAAGGTACTATGCTCGCAGTTGAAATTCAACTGCTGTGGCATTGATTTTTCCAAAAATACATTATTTAATATAGATAAGACAAGCAAGTGATAAAAGTAAACATCCCTTTTTGCTCTTACTTCCAAGGGATAGAGGGGGGCATTGGCACAACCCTGTAATACCCTGCTAAACAAAAGCGCAGTAGCTAACTGAAATTTTGCTGATGATACACAGTGCATGTTACACCTGCCACATTGAGAATTGTTGTTTTTGCTGATTCTAGCTGACCTCCTCATTCTACAGATGGTTGCATGTTGGTTTATATTTTTCCTTTTTGGTATATCTGAGAATCCACTTCTGCCATTGTCTGAGAAGCTATAGATATCTGTAATCCAAGAAAAAAAGCCTAAACTGATTGATTGTTAGCTAGTCAGGTACTTGTTTTCTTTGAACTGCTACTCCTCGGTGTTAATTATTTACATCATAACATTTATTTGGAAATGCCAGCCATGACTTGAGTAAGAACTCAGGCCCTACCAGTATTCCTGAAATGGACTTGAGTAAGCCAAACCACAGAGTGTGGGGGGAGCCCAAAGGCTTCTCTCACTAAAAACTCTGGCCATGAAACAACTGGGCAAAAACAAAAATAGAATGATTAAAAAGGGCAGCAGTCTGGAAAAGACTGACAAACATCTACTAGATGAATTGGTTATCGAGAATGAAGCCACGCAGTTGGTTTCCACACCTAATCTGACCTCCACAAATGGGGGTGACATTAGAAAATTCTTTAGCCCACTAGCTCTTAAATCAGTCTTTAACACCATTAATAAAAACAACAAAGGAACCACGGAAATAAAAAGGAAAGGTGCAGGCATATCTAGGCAAGAGTGCAATTTACCATCAAGGCCCAAAAGAAGATAAAATCATAATATTGATTTACATGGACCTAAAGGATACAATGTAGAAGATAGTAGGGACACAAAGATAGACTTCTTCCAAATATTTCATAATCTCGGTGCTGGATTTGGAGGTCCAATCTTTAAGAGAATCTCTGATAACAGAGGAGGATATCAGGGAAAACTCTGGAATCGATGCCTTACTACCCCATAAAAAGCTAACATTTTGGTAAGACCCAAGCCTCATGAAGATAACCTAGCTGTATTAAAATAATCAGCCTAAACTAAATCCAAATCAGAACTACAACCCTATAACAACACCAGCCCCCAGAGAGCAGTGCTAGTAAAACATCAGACACCCCAGAATGTCTCTCAGGGACCACCTTCCAGAAATTACAGCACATACACATGGACAATGAGCCCCGAGGGTCAGGAAGATTCATTTGGCAGAGACATTGAGGGGATTTCAAGGGAAGTCTTAATAGCACTAAGAGACCCAGTTAAAGCCAATATCTTATTGTTTAAACAGCTAGTAGAACTTAAACACGATGTCTCATTTATCAAAGGTGTACCTAGAGAACAGGTTGAAAATGGAATTAATTGAGAATAAATTAATAGACAAAGACTACAGAATAGACACTTTGAATAAGTATTAGACACTCAATATATTCACCTAGGAAATAATGGTAGGTTCACAAATAATTCTCGTATTCTACAGGCTAATATGGAGATGAGCAAACTGAACTGCTCAATAAAATGCATGGAATCTGAAGTGAAAGCTCCAGAGGACTATTTTGGAGCAGAACATTACAGTACTAGCAGTGACACCAAGTGCATTGTGCTACCAGCAGCTGAATTAAGAGAGAGTAGCATCTGCAGGAAACTAGCCCATAACCACACATATTTGTGGCATAAGGGAGAACTCCAGGAAGTACTTGACAGCAAGGATAAGAGCCCCAGGGAGACTAGCACTTCAAAAAAAAAAAAAACAGAAAATGAGGGTTAGCAGAACGGACAAGGTTTTGGATATCCCTTACTCTTTCATGGGGAAAAAGACAGAAAAAAAAGATCAAAAGCAAAAATAATTAATGAGGTATCACTTGATAAGAGCAAAATTCTACTAACACACAATCTAAAGGTAAACCAAGATATAGCACAACAAATCGGAGGAAAATGGGGAAAAATATCAACAAGAATAGAAAATTAAAGGAAAATAAGCCTAAAGACAAACAAAAACCAGAGGAAGCACCAAGTATGGCAAATGTAGAAAACCTGACACAAAAGTGTAAAAACTTAGAATCAACTGATTCAAAGGATTTAAAGGAGGGTAGCACTGGCACTGACTTAAAGATGATGGCAGGTTCTGTAAAAAGTGATTGTCCAAAGAATGGAAAGACTACACTTAGCCATAGTGCTAATTTTGATCCTTTTTTGGCAAAAAACATGGGCTCTGATTTCGTACTACCCCTATTTGGGGTATCTTGTATGCCAAATGAATCACAAGAAAACCTAACTGAAACATTAACCGCATTATTGTCTTCTATATTGAAAGGTTGCTGTATTTTGAAAAATTCAATCAGTATCATGAGACCTTAGTTGGAAACTGAGCTGGTTTTGGTGGTAACTGATCATTTTTACATACTAAAAGCAATAACACTTGAAGCAACAGCAAATTTAGAGGGTATGGGTATCATGGTCAGTGAAGTCACCACACTAAGGGACCTCTTTCCAGAATTTTTCAATCATATTTGTTCTAGGGTCAGCAAAAAAGACCTAGCAATCTCTGTCTTTGGGCTGAAATTACCGATAAAAGATTACAGAACCAATCCAAGGGGCAAACTGATTGATTTTCTTAACATCTGCTTGGATATTAATATAAGCAACCACTATGTAGGGAAACAATAAGACTTAAGCCTGATGGACAAGTCATGTTTTATGTTTATGAAACTTTTATAAATCAAAGAGCTAGTGAAGAAACAGAGCACACTGGAGAACCTTGAATTCACTTTGTTATAGAAACGAGGAAGTTCATGCTCAGATAAATCCTGGTAGAGTTTATACAACTTCCAAGAATTGGTAATCCTTGATTGAGACATCAAACAAATTTGAGCTTTAAGTTTTTAGACCAATGACACCCTAAGACAGACAGTTGGGGGGCATGGACTCATGCCAGGACAGGGATCACTGATGGAGATGGAAACATTGATGATGGCTCAGTCAAAACAATAACTTTGGACAATAACCTACTCAAAATATTATCTTGGAATTCTTCAGGGTTGGGTGCAAAATAGGAGACCAAGAAACATGCAATTACCTGAACCAATTTCACATTATTGATATTCAGGAAACCTGGGCATTAGAAAATCTCCTATTAAGTGGTTACATGGCTTACTGTAAAAAGCAACAAAAACAAAAATTTTGGGAGAGGAATTGGAGGATTGGCCATATTTATAAGGCTGGACAATAATATCACAACAGAACTACTCATAGTTCTAGTATTTTAGCAGTGAAATTAATAGGAAAACAACCAAACATGGTTTATGATAAATGTCTATTCTCACCCATCAGGAAGCAAATATGGAGACCCCAACCATCTAGGCTCACTAGAAAATTAATCAACAATATACAAACAGATCACCCAACAGCCAATATAGTGACCTTTGGAGAGTTCAACGCAAGGTTGGGTTTATTACAAGGTTGCTTGGAGGATCTGACAGAGGCTCTGACGACTCTCTTGCACCCATCCCTGAACACAAAAAGAAATTCTAGAGATCAAATCACCAACAAAAGAGGAGTAGCGCCACACAGAACAATGTGTAGGAACAACATGCTGCTTTGAACGGCCGGTCCAATACTGATTTTGAAGGAGAATATCCTATACAGGAGTTAAGGGAGTCATCTCTAATTGATTACACATGGGACAATTACAATCCATTTAACAGGAGCATGTATTTAAAATTAGTACCCAGAGCAGAAAGTGAACATAAGGCTTTGGAATTGGAAATTGGACATGGGGACTTTAATACCGACAAAAGAATCAAGGCCCCTAGAGTGATATCTAAGAGAAGGGGTATTGAATGGAGTTCAATCATGAGTGAAAACCTTATGGATCTGCTAGAGAGCAGAGGAATACTGTCAAAATTAACATTACTGGCCGACCAACCCATGTGTCCTTCATTAATCCCTGAATTCAACTCTCTTATAAATGTGACAGCCAATATAATAATAAAAGAGGTAGTCATAAAAGAATGTAAGGGTCAAAAATGGTATAACAAAGACTGTCGGGCCACAAAAAAATACTAAACACAAAGTTCAGAATTTTAAAACAGTTTACAAGTAAAAGCAACAACAAATTAATGAATAAAGCTAGAAAAGAGTACAGGGAGATCCTTGATACCTGTAGAAATAAATGGAAGTACACCAGGCAGTTATGGAAGGAACTCCATAATGCGGTTCTCAATAGAGAAAATAAATCTTTTGGGACATCGTAAGCATTGGAATGGGTCATTATTCCTGAATCAATACACATATCAAACCAGACATTTGGGTAAAGCATTTCAAGTCCCTGTTCTGCAGGGAAGTCCCTGATTACCTCTCTGGGCTAACAGACCTCAAATATGATGGCAGGAAACAATGCCCAGATTCTGAAATCACACAATCTGACCTAGAGGAAGCTCTTAATTCATTTCATAAAAGAAAAGCACCTGGACCAGACGGGGTGCCACTGGATGTAATAGCCAGAAGTAAATCATTCTGGATTCCTTTTTTACTCAAACTCTTTAATTATATCTGGAGATCACAGGGTAGTCCCAAAAGTTGGAAACAAAATATTGTACCAATTTTTAGGAAAGGTGACAAAAAGGACCCCAGTTGCTATAGACCCATTAGCCTTTTGGACACTCTAGAAAAGGTCTTTACTAAAATTCTGAACAACAGATTGATGTTATGGGCAGAGACAAACAACATTATAGATGAAGCCAGGCAGGATTTCAAGAAATCACTCACAGTAGAGCAAGTTGATGTTCTAACTCACTTGATTCATAAATACAGGATTGTCAAAATGCAAAAATATACTGTACTTCAATAGACCTCAAATCTGCCTTTGACCAGGTTAACAGACCACTACTTTGGGATAGACTTGGGGAACTGGGGGTTGATCTATCTCTACTGGAGATGATCAGACTCATGCATCAAGATAACTACACCAGTATCAGGTATGGCGATTCCGGGGAATTAAGCCCTTGGTTTATAAACAATATTGGGGTCAACCAAGGCTGCACACTGGCCCCATTATTGTTTAATCTTTATTTTGGTACTGTTTTGAAAGACATGCACAATCCTGACTTTCATCTACCTAAAATTGGGTCGAGAATGGTCCAGTTTTTAGCCTATGCAGATGACGTTGTACTTTTTTCCCCCCTCAGCCACTTGGGCATGTGCAGAAGCATTGGGAAATTCCAGCTCAAATACAAAAATGCTGATTTGCTGGTTAACCATGGTAAAACAAAGATTCTTGTGTTTGGGGCAATAAGAGAGGTTACAACTAATATATGAATGCCTCCAAGATTGAGGTGGTAAATAATTTTTGCTATCTAGGACTTCTGGTGAGCCAAATTGGATCATGGAAAACCACCTAAAAAGTATTAAAAGCAAGTTGGAGGTTATTTTCCAATTATATCAACATTCTCACATAAATATAGGGGTGATCAGTTGATGGAATTCTAAGAGTGGCAAGAGCCAAAATCAAAAGCCAAATTTTCTATGGAGCTGAACTATGGGGATGGGAACTAAAAGGGTCTATGGTTTTGGATTAAATACATTTTATAAAAGATTCTGGGACCCCTGAATAGTGCCCCTTCTGCTTTGGTCAGGGCTGAGATTGGAGAGTTATCCATAGCATGTGCCTGTGTGCAGAGACAAATAAACTACTGGATCAGGACCTTTAGGATGCCCCTGACAGATTCCCACAATTGTGTCTGGAAAGGCTATTCTTTACTCTCACTCTAACAATATTTTCCTGTATGAAGGTCCTGGAAGAACTCATTAAACCACACAGGCTTTTATATTTAGTTGCTGACTGTTTAAGGCTTCCTATTGACTACATCAAAATTACAATAAATAACAAAATAAAGGATCATTTTGTCCAAAAAGATTTAGAGGCCTGTCAACTATCCAAAGCATGTCCATGGATGTCCAAAAATAAAAGGGAACACAAATTTGAAAGATACCTCCATATTCTACCTCCCCTCACCAGAGAACCCTTCTAACTAGATTTTGTTTTGAGGTATTTGAGAGCAATAGGAAAACCGAATTATATCTAGGGGAAAAAATAAGGTTTATAGATGCAAATGTGACTTGGATGAAGATAATTTAATGCACCTAGTGATCTTATGCCCCTTGATGAGAATATAGGACCTTTTGGTTGGGTAACATATTAAACTCTCAATCTTATCAACCAATGCAATTATCGATATACCTATTTACAACAGTTGACCCCACAATATTGAGCTCCGTGGTCTCATTCCTCAAAATAATTGATCAAAGAATGCTCCATTTAACAGGATAACTTTGGACTGAATACTAAAATGGACAATTATGGAGAACAACCCTTGATATACTATTTAATAAATGTTAGCCAGATTTGTATGATGTCTATTTATGACTCAACCATGAATGTTAGCAATTGCACTATCTGGTGCAATTCACCAAATTTCATTCTTTTTGTACAAACTAATTCTCTTTCTCAGTTTAAGAATAACCAGGTTCAAACTATTTTTATGGTCATTATTGAAATGGCTAATTTCTTGCTGTGAACCTTGTACTATCTAAATGTTCGAGTAACTTAGATAAATCACAAGACAGCAATTACTTATGAAATAAGTTGTTAGTATTTTAATGTGTAATACGTCTCTATGAAATACTGTATGTGGAATTCTTTTACATGTTTTTAAAGTTTAATTTATTCACTTATTTGTAATGGCAATTTTGCCAATCAATAAACTTGAACTAGAAGGGATAGAGGAAAAAGTAAGGGAGGGGGCATACCCCTATTGTGTCAGGGAAGGTACTAGGCTGTGGAAGATGGATACATTGTGGGCAGTAATGGGGAGACAGACTCTGTGGGTGCAGTTTATGGTGGCCTCAGGCCAGAAACTACAGTTGGGGTGCCTTATAGACCACCAAGACAAGGGGAAGAGAGGTTAGGAGCTAAGAAAGAGTTAGAAGGGTGGCACACAGAGAGGTAGGTGGGTGATCTGAACCTGCTGGATATTGACTGAGATGTTCCAGCTGTGTGGAATATCAAACGTACAGCCCTGCAGGATATGGCCAGGACTGTCTACTGGTGCAACTTGTTAAAGAACCCATCAGGCAGGCTGCCATTCTCAATGTGGTACACACCAACTCGGAAGTGATAGGAAGTGTGCAGATAGAGAAGCCACTAGGGTTCAGTGACCATAACTCTATTTGGTTCAAGCTTGTCCATGGGACTTGAAAGACCCAGTCAAGGGCTGAGGTTCAAGAGTTCAGAAAGGTGGACAACATAGAAACAGCAACAGGGTACAAAGGCAACTAAGCAACTATGCTTCTCTACTGAAGGAAAGTAGACAAGGGAGGAGAAAAAGAGGAAGAGAGAGAGAGAGAGAAAATACCCAAAAGCAGGATGGAGACTTATAGACATGATGAGAGTGGTGCAGTGCAGCGGCTATGGGGTGGCAATCTTCAGGGAGACTTTCTGGAGGCTGTGGTGCTGTCCTATCTGCAGGCACCTCTCTGGGCTGAGGGTGGAGTTGCTTGTCTCCAGGCTAGAGATTGGCCAGGATTTGAGGACCTTCTCCCTGCACAGGACCACCAAGTCTGCCCATACCTACTCAGCCAGTGCCAAGGAAGAGGAGCAGCTGGATGGTGGTGGCCGGAAGGTGAGGGTGGTGGAAAAGAGATGCATCCCCCTACGGTTCTACTCCATAACTCTTATGCTGCTCTGGCAGGGTGGGACTGTCCCAGAGAGGCACTTGTAGTAGTAACCAATAAGGATGTGGGGGTTCTCCACAACAGAGACCTTGGGGAAAGCAGAGGATCCTGGAGGAGGAGGGAGCAATTCCTGGTGGGGGACTCTATCATCAAGGGGGTAGACTTGGGTCCAGCAGGAGAGAGAATAAAAGAAGTCAAGTGCCTACCTGATGCCATGGCTTGCAGGGATGGACAGTGCACCCTAAGGATGGCTTGGGCAGCAGGATGGGAGGGTGAGCTAGATGTCATTGTGCACCTGGGGACAAATGACCTGGCAACTGGTGCATATATATATATATATATATGTTTGGGGGGTACAGGGTGTGTGGGGGGGCAAAAGGCAGAATGGGAGTAAGGACATGAGGGTATGGAGGAAATACATGGGGATAGTAGGGGAGTTATTAGAAGAGGAGGCAGTAAAAGTTGGAAGACCATGTGCACAAATGACTGCAGTGTGGGTAACAAAATCCCAGACCTAGTGGCCCCGATGGCTGAGGGGACCTGGACATTGTCACTGTTACTGAGACATGGTTCATGGGAGCCATGACCGGATATGACAATACCAGGTTACAATCTATTCAGGAGGATAGGGTGGTAAAAAGGGAGGAGGAGTGACTATCTATGTCAGGAAAGGAATTAAGGCAACTGAAGTACAGGGAATGCAGGGAGAGGCAGAGGCACTGTGGATCACTCTGGAGATGGGAAATGGCACTGCCATTTGCACTGGTGTGATCTACTGACTTCCCACACAAGGGGAAGAGATAGTGTACTTGTAGAAGCTATTCACAGAATGACAGCTAAAGGGGAGGTGCTGCTAGTAGGAGATTTCAATCTGCTGGGTATGGATTGGGGCAACCAGGCTGCAGTCACAGCCAGGAACAGAGACATCCTAGAAGCCCTGCAGGGGGTGTGCCTAAGACAGCTAGTGATGGAGCCTACCCAAGAGGGAGCGACTTGTGACCAGGTACTCACCAACAGGGACAGAATTACAGACATAAAAGTGGGGAGCCATCTGGGATCAAGCAATCACAGTACGGTGTGATTCAATGTGAGAACAGCAGAAGAGTCAAACCACATGAAAGCAAGAGTCCTGGATTTCAGGCAGCTGACTTTGCAAAGATGGGGGAATGTCTTAGGAAATCACTGGCAGGGAAGGAGAAAGGGGGATCTAGAAGAACAATGGGAGAATCTTAAGGGACCCATAGTGGAGGCAATAGGCCATTGTTTTGCTTACTTGTAATGCAAAGAGAAAGAAAAAACACTCTAGTTCTCAAAGAATATGGCCAAGAAAGTAAGGGTGAAAAGGGTGGCATTTGGGATGCACAAGGAAACGCAGAGGGAAGAAGACAGGAAACTGAATCTGGAAAAGCATGCAATGTGAGAGGGCAGCAAGGAGGGCTGGGGATACTGGGATGCATAGGAGAGGATCACCAGTAGAAAACAGGAAGTTATTATCCCTCTGTACAGACAGCTGGTGAGACCCCATCTGGAGTACTGTGTGCAGTTCTGGAGACCCAATCTCCAGAAAGACATAGACAGGATGGAAGCTGTCCAGAGGAGGGCAACTAAAATGGTGCAGGGTCTGCACTGGAAGACATATGAAGAGAGATGAAAGGAGCTTAATATGTATAGCCTTGAGGAAAGAAGGGAGAGGGGGGACATGATAGAAACATTCAAGTACCTCAAGGGAATCAACAAAGTCCAAGAAGATTGCATCTTTCAAAAAAAGAGGTGTGCAAGAACAAGAGGGCACAATTTGAAGATGGGGGCAGCTCAGAGGTAATTTAAGGAAGTATTTTTCACAGAGGGTTGTGGATGCATGGAGCGGCCTTCGAGGAGGTTGTGGAGTCAAAATCAGTGGTGGAATTCAAGCATGCATGGGACAGTCATAAGGCCATTCTAGGGGTTGGGGGTAGGAAGAAATAGGCTGCTGGTTAACTAGGATCTGCAGCTTATCCAGTAGGTAGGGAAATGAGCAGACTGGGTGGGCCAAGTGGTCCTTATCTGCCATCAAATTCTATGTTTCTATGTTAAGCAGAGGGAGGCAGGGAAAGCAGTCAAAGGCACAAAGGTGCAAACAGAAGAAAAAATATCCCCGGCAATAACAAAAGAGGACAAAAATATTTTCAAGTATGTTAATGAATGAAAAAAGACTAAGGGTGGGATTGTTAGACTAAAAAGGGAAGGAGGGAAGTGTGCAGAGGGAGACCACAAAAAAGCAGAAATCCTAAACAAGTATTTTTGTTCAGTATTCACAGAAGAAGGGGAAGGGGAGGGATCAAAGTTAGGTGACAGAAGCACCACTGGGAGGGAGGTGGACATCAATCCATTTAAGGAGGAGTGAGACTTAAAGGAACTAACTAATCTAAAAGAGGACAAGGCAATGAGGCTGGATGGGATACATCCCGGAGTATTAAGATAACTCAGGAAGGTGCCAGTAGCACCACTGACAGCCCTGCTCAACAGTTCGCTAGAATCAGTGTGTACCAAAGGACTGGAGGAGAGTGAATGTAGTCCTCTGCACAAAAGTGGGAGCAGGGAGGAGGTTGGAATTACAAGCCAATCAGCCCGCATCATCAGTGGTAGGAAACTAATGGAATCACTACTAAAAGAAAGGTTTGTGATATATCTCGAATCCAACAGAGCACAGGATCTGAGGCAGCATGGATTCATAGTGGGAAGATCTTGTCAAACAAATCTGATAGACTTCTTTGATTAGGTGACTAGGGAGGGGGATCAGGGAGGGGCAGTGGATGTGGCCAACCTGGATTTCAGCAAGGGCTTCAACACCGTCCCACATAGGAGGCTAGTAAACAAGCTGGGCAGCCTGGTTTAAAAATTGGCTGAACAATAGGACACAGAGGGTGGTGGTGAACGAAGCTCAATCCAAAGAGAGGGGGATGACTAGCGGGGTCCTGCAGGGATCTGTGCTTGGATCAGTCCTCTTTAATGTCTTCATAAGCAACACTGCAGAGGGGCTGGAAGGGAAGGGAAGGTGTGTCTTTTTGCAGATGACACAGAGATCTGTAACAGGGTTGACACTCCAGAAAATGAGAAGGGACCTAAGCAAGCTTGAGGAGTGGTCAAGAGTGTGGCAGCTAAGAATAGATATAAAGAAGTGCAAGATCATGCACTTGGGGCACAGAAATGCAGGGGAGGAGTACATGATGGGGGAGGCATTGACGGCCACCAAATAGGAAAGGGACCTGGAAGTAATCATAGCTGATGATCTTAAAATGACCAAACAATGTGAGAAGGCTGTGAGGAGAGACAGTGGAATGCTGGGGTACACAGGGTGAGGTGCCTCTAGCAGAAGGAAGGAGGTGGTAATGCAACTGTATAGAACATTAGTGAGACCTCATCTAGAGTACTGTGTCCAGTTCTGGAGGGTGCATCTTTGGGAGGACACAGAGTAGAAGTGGTTCAGACAAGTGACAAAAATGGTGCAGGGGCTGCACCAAAAGCCATATGAGGGGAGACTGGAGGATCTCGTTACGTATTCCCTGGAAGGGGGGGTATGATGGAGACTTTCAAATACCTCAAGGGTGTAAATAAGGTACAAGAGGGCAGCATCTTTCAAAAAAACAGATGTTCAAGAACAAGGGACCATAATAAGAAAATGGAGGGGGAGGGTAGACGTAGGGGTACCGTGAGAAAGTATTTTTTCATGGAAAGGGTGGTGGATTCATGGAACAGCCTCCTGGCAGAGGTTCTAGGTACAAAAATGGTAGGGACTTCAAAAATACATGACAGACATAAAGGAACTCTTGTGATAGGAAAGAGAGAGGGTAAGCTGCAGATCATTTAGGATCTGTGGTATATGGAACAGATAGGGAAAATGGGCAGAATAGGTGGGCCAAGTTGTCCTTATCTGCCATCAAATTCTATGTTTTTATGAGAGAGTTGGTCTATGACAAGTTAATCGGGGTAGGCAGCATTGGAGGTGTGGAGGAGGGATGAAGGCAATTAAGGGAGCCATTCTCGAGACATCTTAAGTTATGCATGAATATGGCAACCCAAAGAAACAAGTATAAGAGATCAATATTGTTGTTTGAAAGGGACGGGGAAGCAGTGAGGGCCAAAAAAAGGCCTTCACCTGGTACAAGGAAATGCAAGAGGAACAAAAATGGGGAGAGGAGCAACTGAGAAGTAAGGAAGCAAGGAGAGTGGTTAGAAAGGTAATAGCAGACATTGAACTGTGTATTGTGGATGGGGTCACAGGTTAGGAAAAGTAGTTCTTCAGACATATTAGGAAGTAAGAAAAGAAAGGAGGGGAATTATTAGGCTATCTAAGAGAGGTATGGTAATTAAGGAGGACATGCCAAGGAAGCCATCCTTAATAATTACTTTAGTTCTGTCTTCACAAGGGAAGACAGCAAGTCGCCACCAGTCAGTGGCATCAAGGCAGCCATAAAGGGGGTGCTGGAGATGAGGAAGCCAGTATTCACCAGCAAAAAGATTTGAAAAGGGCCAACAGTCCTAAAGATAGATAAGGTCCCAGGGCCTAATGTTATGCATATGAGGATACTAAGGAACTGGCAGAAGAACTAGCTGAACCCCTGGTAGGGCTACTCAGTAGTTCATAACAGATGGGGGTAATTCTTAAAGACTTGAGGGTAGCACATGTAGTTATTTTCTATGGTGGGGGACAAGGAGCAAGTGGGAAACTACAGACTTGTCAGTCTTGCCTCTATTGTGAGTAAACTGATGGAGTCACTGGCCAGAGATAACCTCATGGACCACCTGGTGAGCAAAGGACTCTAGGATAGTAAATAAACAGCTTGAGTTTATGGTTGGGAGGTCTTGTTAGACCATCCTGATAGTTGTTTTTGACTGAGTGACAAAGGTACTGGGTAGGGGCCACACCATGGATTTACTCTACACCGACTTCAGCAAGGCTTTTGACTTGGTGCCTCACAGAAAATTTCTGGACAAGATGGAGGATCCAGGTACTGCAAAGGACATAGTAAGATGGAAAGGAAACTGGTTGAAGGAGAGGCAGTAAAGGGTTGTGATTAATGGTGTCAAATCAGAAGAGAGGGCAGTCATGAGTGGGATACACAGGATCCTGCCTGGTCTCAGTCCTCTTTAATATGTTCATCAGTGACATTGGAGAAGGAATTTGGGACAAACTGTGTCTCTTTGTTGATGTGGGAGGGTAGGTAGCGATGACAGAATTAGGCAGATGCCAAGTGACCTACAAAGGTTTGAAAGGCAATTTAAGGTTTGGCAATTGAAATTCAACACCAAAATTGGAAGGTAATGCACCTAGGGAAAAAGAACCCCAGGACACAGTATTTGATGGAATGGGTAAAGTCAAGCACTATGACTGAGAAAGGGACCTAGGAGTCATCATTTGTGACTCCTTCAAACAATCAAGCCAGTTCAGCAAGACCTAATGTAAGGTAAATAGGATTCTGGGATGTATCAGAAGGATACTGATGGTAGAAGAAAAAACAGGTTACCACCTGCCTGTAACAGTACTTCTAGGAGTGGTATATGATATTCATCCACACTGGCTGGCAATGTCCTTTCCTTTAAGATGTGCTGGAAAGTCTTCTAGCTGGCTCCTCCCACTCACCGGGTAGTAACTCCCTCAGCTCTGTCCTATGACACCAGATCTTGCCCGCTGGAAGCATGTTGTGCGCCAAAGCCAGGGAGGTCAGGTGGGTTAGTGTGGATGATCATCATATACCACTCCTAGAACTACTGTTACAGGTGAGTAACCTGTTTTCTCGGGATGTGGATATTATGTTCTATCCACACTTTCTGTGAACTCCTAGCAGTTCTTCAGAGGAGGGAGGCAAGTGCACACCTCATACTTAAGGAACAGAGATTGGAGACCTGAGGCCCCAAACCAGCATCCTGGCATGACTTCAGGTCAATGTGGTAATGGGAAATGAAGGTGTGTGCTGACCTCCAGGTTGCAGCCCTGCAGATTTCCTGGATAGGGATGTCCCTGGAAGCAGCCACTGAACTAGCAGTATGGTGGGTGAAACGACCCATTAGCCCTTTGGAGGCTCCCTACCCAGCCTATAACTGATATCAATGCAGGATGTGAGCCACCTGCCAATTATCTGCTTGGCTGCAGGTCTGCCAGGTGAGGCTTCAGTGTAGGTGACAAACAGCTGGCAAAACTCTCCCTGAACACCAGCCATGCGCTCTGCAATAAGCTGCTTCCTTCCAGGTCCACAGTATGGAGCCTGTGCTTGACCTTCAAGGTGTGATTGGTGAAGTACTCGGAAATTAATCACCTTGTTAAGGTGAAACTCAGACACAACCTTCTGGAGGAACTTCGGGTTGGAGTGCAGGACAACCTTGTCCTTGTGGAACACCAGGTAAGGAGATTCCATCGAAAGCACCTGGAGCTCACTGATCCTTCTCGCTGACATGATAGCCACCAAGAAGGCAGTCTTCCATGACAGGTGAGATATATCACACCTGTGCATTGGTTTGAATGGCTTGCCCATGAGCTTTGCTGAAAACTGGCAACAAGTCCCATGGTGGTGGTGGTGGCTCACGCACCAGAGGGGAAATGTGATCAAGGCCCTCGAAGAAAGGCCAGACCACCGTCTCCTGTGCCACCAACTGATGATCATCCCATGCCCAGTAAGCAGAGATGGCTGCCGGGTGCACCGTAAGGGTCATCAATCGAAGGCCCGACTGAGAGAGGGACCAAAGATGATCAAGAATGCTAGCCACTGGACAGGACAAAGGCTCCAACCCCTTGCTCTGACACCAAATGGAGAATATCTTCAATTTGAAGGTGTAGCACTTCCTTGTCAACTCCTGAGATGCCTCCACAGTGGTGAAGACTGCTTCAGAGACCCCCAAAGCCTGGAACTCTAGCCACACAGGAACCAGGCTGTCAGTTGCAGGGACTGAAGGTTCGGGTCGGGTACCTTCCCCGACTGATGGAAAGCAGGTCTAGGCATAGGGGAAGATGACTTGGGAGCCTGCTGCTGAGGCTGAGGAGATCAGTGTATCAGAACTAGTGTGGCCAGTCCAGAGCCACCAGGATCATCTGTATCTCATCCCTCCTGGCCTTTAGAAGCACCCCGTGGATCAAGGGAAGTGGAGGAAAGGCACAGAAGAGGCCTGGGTCCAAGGCCTTGAAAAGGCAGCCCCCTGCAGCATTCCCTGCTGATGGGAGCAAGCACAAAAAAAGCCTCAGCTTTGTGTTCTCCTTGGAGGTGAACAGGTCCACTTTTGTGGTGCCCACAGGGAGAACAGACTGTGAACTACCTTTGGGTGGAGAAACCACTCATGAAACACCTTGCCCACCTGGCTGAGGGTGTCTGCCGGCTGACTGGAGGCTCCTGCCACATGGATGTCTCAAAGAGCTCCCTCCAGGCTGCGCATGAGGGTCCAGACAGTGCTTCTCTGCTCAAAGGCAGGGAGTGCATCATGCCCTGTTTCTTGAGGTAGTACATGGTCTTGGTGCTGCCCATCTGGACTTGGACCACCTGACCCAAATGTGTGGAGTGAATGCAGTCAGTGCTAGCCAAACTCTCAGAGCTCCAGCAGGTTGATGTGGTATCGGGACTCCTCGGGGGTCCAGAGCCCGTGGACTCTGTGTTCCCCCAGGTGGGCATCCCAGCCCATGAAACAGGCATCAGTCATCAGGATGACCATCGGCTCTTGGCAGCAAACAGGATCTCTTCCTGCAGATGTGCTGGGACTAACCACCACTGGATGGCGCCCCACATCCGCCGAGTCACAGTAACCAGCTGGTCGAAAGTGACCCTTGTGCCGAGACCACTGGCTGGCCAGCTCCCACTGCAGGGAGTGCATTCTCCAGCAGGCACAATGGACCACGCTAATCAGAGCTAGCACAGGAAGTCCAGGGCAGGACAAAATTGCCTAACCCAAAATGACTGGGCACAGGAGGAGAGACCTCCACCCTTTCTGCCAGGAGCTGGGCCTGGTTCTGCAAGAGTGAGCTCCACCCCATGAAGCAAATCACCTGCAAGGGCATGAGTTCTGACTTGGCCTTGTTGACCAGGAGGCCAAGGGAGATGAAAGTCTGGAAGGCCAGGTCCCTGGACCGCTCCACTTCCTGCCTGGAGGGAACTGTGATCAGCCAGTCACCCAGGTAGGGGTAAACCTGGACCTCTTGTTGCCTCAGGTAAGTTGCTACCACTGCAATGCACTTGATGAAGACCCTGGGGGATGAGGAGAGGCCGAATGGCATGGCCTGGAACTTGCAAAGGGCTCCCTCCACTCAAAGACAGAGAAACCTTCAATGAGATGGATGGATTGGAATGTGAAAGAGCACATCTTGAAGATCCAGGGAGCAAAATCACATGTTTTGCTGTAGAGATGGCATGATCTGAGACAGAGTTACCATCCTGAAGGTGCGCAACCTGAGGATCTTATTTAGGGCATGCAGTTCTAGAATGAGATGCCAGCCCCGTCTGCTTTGGCACCTGGAAGTACCTGGAGACAAACCCAGGGTGTTTGAGGATCCACACAGGAACCACAACCTCCTTGTGGAGCAGCAGGGCTATATCATCTTGACAGCTGACAGCATGTCTGCGGAAACCAAGCCTTCCCATGGGGTGTGTGCTCAGCAAGGAGGGTAATGCTCAAATTCAGAGGCAGACCCTGACCCACCATCTCTAGAACCCACCTGGCTGTGGTGACAGCGGACCAGGTGGAAAGAAAGTAGCGGTGCTGACCCCTCATGGGAGGACCCAGGGGAAGTGTGATGGGCATGAGGGAGGCAGCACCAACCCATCACAGGGCAGGCTTAGAGGAGGAGAACAGTTGGGCTGAGGCACCACCAGAGCTTCTTCCTTCAGACTTATGGACAACAGAGGCCACCTACTTGGGCCAAGTCACCAGGTCTGAGCCTGCTGTCCAGCCTGAGACTGGGCTGGTTTGGCCGCAGGAGTGGAGGAGGATCGAAGGGCTTCCTCTTCTGCTGTTGCTTGGAGCCCATGGGGTCCTTCAGGCAGATGTCACAGGGTCCAAGGTGGTATTGGACTTCCTCATATGGGTGAGATGGCTCTTGACCATGGGCCCAAACAGGTTGGTGCCCAGAAAGGGACTCTGCCAGACTATGCTGAGTGTCCGCCACGAAGGTCAAGATTCTCACCCTGTGGCGCATGGCCACTGAGGCTGCCATGGATTGGGCAGGAGTCTCCATTGCCCATGGCTGTCTGGAGCGATTTTGCCACAGCCCGCCCTGATCCCAGACTCTGTTTGACTGTGGTCTGAAGGTCCACAGGCAGATGAGGAAACACCTGATCTAAAGTGCCCAGCAGGGCATGGAAAAGTGGTCCATGAGGAGGCCAAGCTCACCTAGTGGAGACCAACTGAACAGACAGTGTAGACTTTCTCAGCCGCATGGCCCAACTGTGATTCCTTGTCAGGTGGCTTATCAACATCCCCAGTGTTGCCAGAGCACCTGAACACAGAGTCAGCTACTAATCCTTTGGCTGAGGGTGCTCTGTGAATCCCAAAGGGAACTGGTGGGCACTGTGTGTTGCAGGCCATCTGGGCTGAGGCACAGGGCAGGAAGTGGGGCACTGCCAAAGCACCAGGGCAGGGCCAAGAATGAAAGCTTCTGCAGGAAGTCTCCGTGCGGTATCTCCCGATCAAGGATCTTTGCCAATGGGTAATGAGCCCACAACTGGACGGATTCCATTTTCATACCCGTCAACTCAGAGATCAACAAGAGATGCCCCATGAAGGAAGATGGTCCTTTATCCATCGAGAGTTCCTCCACAGACTCTATGTCAACCAGATGGGACTGAGGGAGGACCCTTGGACTCCTTAAAGAGTAGTAGACCACCCAGTCCTTGCTGACCATCTGCGGACAGTCAGAGATGATAGTGACTGACAGCCGAGGAAGCCCTTGCCTGGTTGAGACTCCATAGTTGGAGCTCTGACTGGTGGCTGTTTTAGGCGGTGGTTCCACCATGATCAGCAAAGTCACTAGAGTTGGCCAAGCAGGGACTGTTTTGGTCGGCTCTGTCAAAGGAGATGGCATCGACCTTTCAGGTGACAGGCAGGTGATGGCTGGTGTAGAAACCGAGGTCGGTTTGGCACTGGTAAGCACCAACTGTTGCCACATCAAGTCCTCGTAGCACTGACAAAATTTGCACTGAAGTCTTGCCTCATCAGAGGAGGATGAGGACAAGAATAGTGGCAGTGCCACTTCCCGTGGTGCCAAGAGTGAGAGCGCTGATGTCTGTGGGAATGGCTTGACCCATGGGAGGAAGACTGAGACCTTGACCACCAGGGGGAGTGGTGGCAGGGCTCAGTGGGAGTTGGTGAGTGTCGAGGCTCCTCCTGGTCAGGGTCAGGAACCAGAGGCGGTGGGTCAGTGGACTGTTCTGTCCCTCCAATGGTGTGTGTCAGGACTGGAATCCTACAAAAGGAGATGTTGGCCTCTTCATTCAACAACCTGTCAGTCAGCTCGAGAAAAATCTCAGCCAGGAGCTCAACCAGCATCTCTGCTGGCAGGCCTGATAGGATTACCATGGAGCCTAAGACCAAGGCTGAGGATTCAACCAAAGTCAAATCTGGAGAAGCACTGGAATCGGAGGCCCTCGACTGAAGTACTCCTGATCCCATGAGCGATGGCAGAGTCCTCTCCATTTCCTTTTTGGACTCTTTTTTTTTGGATTTAGACTTGTGTCCCCCAAAGGTCCCTGACCAAGGGTCAGTAAAGACTGGCACAATTCCTTGAAGGAGCCTGTGAACATTGAGCCCAGCTGAAATGGTGCGAAGGCCGAAGAGGAGTGAGACGTGACCTGGGCCTCCTGTTATTGTCCACTGCAATCGCAATCAAAGATCGAGCTGAAGACAGAAGTTCATAAAAGTTTAAAGTTTTGGAAGTAAATCTGAAGATTTTAGCACTAGGGCCTACTCAACATGGGAGTGGTAAGGAGGGAATCTGCTTCTTTCAGCGGAAAGAAAGATCTGGTGTCATGGTGTGGAACCAAGGGAGTTACCACCCAGGTGGGTGGGAGGAGCCAGCTTGAAGACTTTCCGACACATGTTAAAGGGAAAGAACACTGCCAGAAAGTGTGGATAGAACATCATATCCATGTCTTTAGAAGAGATATTACTACCTCTTTATAGATCATTAGTGAGGACAAACCTGAAGTACTCACATCAGGAAAGGTAAAGGCATGCTAGAGACAGTACAACAAAGGGTGAACAGGATGATTCAGGGCCAGCAGGGCAGATCTTATGAGGATTGGCTTAAGGCACTGAACATATGCTTGCTGGAGACCAGACAAGAGAAATGATATGATAGAGCCCTTCAAGTCCCTGAAAGGAATAAACAATGTGAACTACAAGGAACTATTTAGCATAAGTGACAGTTCAAGAACATGGAGGCACTAGTGGAATCTGATAAGAGGGAGGTTCAATAGGAATGTGAGGAAGTTTTGCTTTACAGAGATGGTGGCAGAATCGTGGAACAATCTGGAAACCAAGGTGGTGGGTACCAAAACCATATATGGTTTTAAGCACAGCTGGGACAGAGTGAAGGCTATAGTGGTTACTCAGAGCAGTAGCAGTAGGGAGAGGAACAGAGGGGTGGATAGTGAAGGCTAATACCTTGTATGGACAATAGGTCCTGGGCTTTGATAGGGAACTATGGGCAGACTGGATGGACCACCGTCTTTTCTGCCACCATTGTCTATGTTTCTATGTAGTAGGGTACACTTTCTAACTTCACCCCAACTTCACATGGTGAAGTTCTTTTTTTAAAAAAAAAAAAGTCATTTTGCACAAAAATGGCACTTACCCACAGTTGAATACTGTTCCTACCCTGCTCTCTCCACCCTGACCACTAGAATAACGTACCTCCACCATCACTCCAATCCCCTCTAGTCCCCTACTTCCCTCTTTCACAAGAGTCTCAGCAAAGTTGTTAAACTGGTGCAGTATATAAGTTAATCAGTAGCCCTCACCCGAACTACACCAATCACCACCTCTACCTTCCAACCCCACCCATCCCAGTCCCCCACAATTAAAAGAATTACATAACCCATACACTCTGACAGAACACAATCCCTTTCTCCCCAAATTCAGCAAGTTTGAAGGATATGTAATTCCCTGTAAAAGAAAAACAATCCTGCACTGGAGTAGGTGCCCTACCTAACTGGTAGCTTCTCAGCCACTCAGATGTTACGACAGGACAGTACATCATGATGATTCGTTTATTACTGTGGCAGGCATTGAAGCAGGAGGGCACCTGCTCCAGTCAGTGCCCATTTTCTTCTTTCACAGGGGATTTTCTATCCTTTCAAACTTTATGCAGCTGAGGGGAGGGAGTTGGGTGTTGCCAGAGGGTGGCAGGGTGAGGGTTATGCTGTGCCTACAAGTACCAGGGATTGGGATGGGATGTGATGTGGTGTGGTTGTGATTGCTATGGGTGGGGGAAGGCTATTCTTAACTTATATACTGCATCAATTTTATACTGCATCAATTTACAATCTTCACTAGTGTGGGGAGGATGAATGTAGGGTGCTAGAGGGTGGTGGGGTGGATAGTATAGGGCAGGAACAATATGCTGCAGTGGGTGGGAGTTGCTTTTGTGCAAAAATCCCTTTTTCTTTAAATAGAAAATACTTTGTAGTTTTTGTCAGTAAAGTGCTTCTTCACTCAACAAAAACTACGTTAAATGGTATGTTGTCAACACTTTCACCAGTGAAGTGCTACTAGGTATAGCCTTCACTGAGAGAAGGTGGTCACTTCACCAGGTAAAAACTGTATGAAGTGGAGCGCTGGACAAAGTGAAATCATGGAAACTTCATGAAGTTATTAATAAAATGAATTTTCTAAACTTTGCCCATCTCTTCTCCTTTGCTGAGGGGTTTCCCACATTTTGTAAATCTGACTCCAAAATGAAGTCGCTGATGTATTATTAGGTGATCTTGGCGTGTAAAACTCTTGTCACATTCAACACATTTATACGGCCTCTCTCCAGAATGGATCTGCTGATGTCGTACTAGGGTACTTGAATCTGTAAAACTCTTGTCACATTCAGCACATTTATATGGTCTCACTCCAGAGTGAATTCGCTGATGCCTTATGAGGGCACTCGATTCTGTAAAACTCTTGTCACATCCAGCACATTTATATGGTCTCTCTCCAGAGTGGACTCGCTGATGCCGTATGAGGGTACTTGGATCTATAAAACTCTTGTCACATTCAGCACATTTATATAGTCTTTCTCCAGTGTGAATTTTCTGATGTGTTATTAAGGGACCCTGCTGTATGAAACTCTTGTCACATTCAGTACATTTATATGGCCGCTCTCCAGAGTGAATTCGCTGATGCCGTATGAGGGCACTTGAAGTTGTAAAACTCTTGTCACATCCAGCACATTTATATGGCCTCTCTCCCGAGTGAATCCGCTGATGTGCTCTCAGGTTACCTTGCTGAGTAAAACTCTTGTCGTACTGAGTACATTTATATGGTCTCACTCCAGAGTGAATTTGCTGATGTGTTAGGAGCTGATCCTTCTTTGTAAAACTCTTGTCACATCCAGCACATTTATATGGCCTCTCTCCAGAGTGAATCCGCTGATGTACTCTTAGGTTACCTTGCTGTGTAAAACTCTTGTCACATTGAGCACATGTATATGGTCTCTCTCCAGAGTGAATTTGCTGATGTGTTAGGAGGTTGCTTTGCTTTGTAAAACTTTTGTCACATTGAGCGCATTTATATAGCCTCTCTTGAGTGTGAATGTGTTGATGTGTTGTAAGTTGTTCCTTCTGTGTAAAACACTTATCATACTGAGCGTACTTATATAGACTGTCTCTGTGGTGAATTTGTTGATGTGTTGTAAGTTGATGCCACTGTGACAAACTCTTATCACCATCAGCACATTTATACCCTCTCTTTGTGAATCTGCTGTTGTTCAGAGATGAGGACAGTAAAGTTCTTCTTATTCTGAAGACACTGAGATGGTTTATCTGCTACATGGTACATCTCATGCTTCCCAAGTAATGATTGCTGGCATACACTATCTTTGCGCTCAAACCTCCTGTCAACTAAAATAGAAAATAATTAGTATTTTCTTACAGTGAGGTAACACATTTCAGAAGTTTTTTACTGGACCAGAAAGGAACTCAGACTTTGTAGATATGTAATCTCAGGCACCTCAGTGCTTTTAAACATTGCTTGTTTCTAGAAAATTACAACCTGCAGGAATTTTACTGGCTATGTGAGATACAAGAGGAAGACGATCTAAATAGCTAGTACTACTGAGAAATAATGGATGGTCTTTAGGGACGATAAGCTTTCAATCTGTTATTCCTATGTTCTTCTGTAAAATTTGGATTAAATTGTCTTTTCTGTGAAAGATATCAATTTCTTTCTTAACTGAAGGTTTTCTATTATTACCTTCTAGTTTGGTGTAGAGTTTGTTCTGTTGAGTACATGCTGACATTTTCTGTAACTACAAATCCTTAAAAAAAAAACTGCAGCCGACATCAGAGAAGGGCTTCAGTAGTGAGAGAGTCAATAGCCTGCAGTGCATGTTAGACTTTTTTAAAGCTCTAATTTGATGTTTGCTGGTCTCAATGTCCTTCATGGGCTAAGAACGGTCTTCTGTGACAGTACTTAGCCCAGGGAGGACAGCAGGATGAGCAAACAACAGATCACAGCTTATGAAATCTCTACCATGGACTGCAGGCTACTGAACCTCACACTGCTGCAACCCACCTCTTTTTATTTGCTCCCTTCAGAGGAGTGCCCCAGCCCTATCACCCCAACATCTGCTGGGACTTGAATTATCCGACTGTCTTCCCCCAGTGCTTGCACCCTTGGTGGGCTTGGTGGGGTCCCTCAAAGTCTCACTGAGGCATGGATTCAATTCAGGATGGCATGCCCAGCTGGTTAGGTGCAGGGCCTGTGGGCACTCCTCATCCTGCTGCCAGGGATGTTTTTCCATTTTCTCCCTGTGAGGATGTGGTGTGTGCCGACATCAATGTGCTCATGCCAACGTCTGCCACGTCCTCCATCTTCTTTCAGCTTGAGCTACCTTTCCTCTGGCTTTGGTCAGGGGGCCAACTGAGCATGGAGCTCTCCCCCCCCAGAGGAGGTGAACGGTCCCACAAACTCTTGGTCTTCTTCCCCCCGGCCAGCCCTCCAACACCTCAGGCTTGTTTCTGAAACCAGGTCATTGGCATCACTAGCAGTACTGCTACTGCTGCGCTGGCAGGCTGGCCCCTGCTGCAGCCCTCCTCTTATGTCAGCTACAGGGGAGTCTGGGATTTGGAGTTACAGAAAATGTATGCTTCTAAGTCTAATATAATCTACTATACTGCAGTAAACAGAAAAAAAATCATGTTTTTTGCACACAAAGTGCAAATTGGGACCAACTCCATGCCTGAGGGTGGAGCTCTTAGTACAAAATACAGAGACATACAGTAGAATTTGTCATCAGGTAAGGATTTCTTGACCCACTTAGTCTGCCCAATTTCCCTGGCTATACTGACACTGTAGACCCTACCTGATCTCTGTCAACCACCTGCTTCCCACCAAAATTCTCTTGTATCTATCTCATGCATGCTTGAAGCTCACCATTGTTTTGCCCCCCCTATAGTACAAGTCACATTAAACTGTTCTTCCAATGAGTTGCTTTAGCATGTCTGACTGAGATGCACAAGTGTTGCTGGATCCTGCACAAAACCTTGCACAAATTGTTTCTTAAGAGTTAAAACTCAGTTTTGAATTGCACTGTGACTGGACTTCAGATGCATTCCAGCTGAGTTGAAAAAACATTTTACAAATATTGCTCTTCAGCTAGTTGTCACTGAGGCACAGGTCAGGATGTATAGGAAAACCAGGAAGAGTTGTAAAATTTGCAAGTGACATTTTATTATCATCAATAACAGTAAAATAAAATTGTTCAGTATAACTACTTACAAAGGCAGTACAAACAGAGAAAACAAAGTCCTTCATCCGAGGATTCTCTAGTTCCAAGTTTCTGTCTCTACTCTCTAGCAAATGTATTGCTGCTCTTTTATAAGTCTTTGCCTGGGAATTTATTAAGAGACATCCTGTTTCTCACAAAATGTTCTTGCCAGTTTATTTGCAAATAGAACAATGTCCCAAGCTGGCTTCCTGCTGATAGCTCTGCAAAAGAGTTTGCAAACAGGCCTGAGAGGAGATCAAACTCAATCTCAGGTTAACCCCCCTAAATTCCAAATAGTTTTTTGCAGTCATTTCAACAGTACAACTATATACATTTCAAAAAAAGGGATCTTAGTATCACTTACAGTTGCACACAGATTTTTATAACTGCAGATATGCAAAGGGGAAGAAGAAACAGAAACAGCAAGTGAAAGCAGAGAGATAGCAAGAGGCAGAGAATCGCAAGACCATCAAACTGATCAGTTCCTAGGTCTCAAGAAGACATTTGGTTGCATAACCAGACAAGAGAAAGAAAAGGAGAGGAATAGAACAGATCCTTGCATTTAACTTTTCCTGCATAACAAATGTGATAGGGCCTTATTCAACCTTGTTACATAATCCCCCTTTAAGTGGAAACATGTTTAAAAAAACAGGTTTACAAAACTTTTTATTAATTCTCTTCCAACATTAGCTTATAACCGTTACAGTTCACTGCATATGCAGTATAGCAAACAGAAGTTCAAACGCACAGGTTTTTGTCTTTTTAACCTTCAGAAGTCTAAATTCTTGAACCATATCCTGGCAGAAAATCAGCACTGACATTCTCTTTCCCAAATTTAAATGGCTGTAGTGCCAGGCACCACCGAGTGATTCTGGAATTTTTATTCTACATTTGGTTAAGCCAACAGAGAGGATTGTGATCTGTTACAAGTGCATAGTCAGCTCCAAAAAAAATAAAACTTAAGGGTCTCCATGGCCCACTTTTCTGCAAGGCATTCCTTTTCAATGGTGGAGTACCTTTTCTCTCTGTCGTGCAATTTCACTGATATATAGAACAGGATGTTCTTCCCATCTATATTTTGACTCAGGACTATACCTATGCCTATGTCTGATGCATCTGTCTGTAACAAAATGGTTTCTCAAAGTCTGAACTTCTTACAATAGGGCTGAACATAATGCAGCCTTAATGGCTTAAAAATCCTCATCTAACTCTGGGGTCCAGTTTACATTATCTGGGTACCGTTTCTTCATATGTTCAGTGAGGGGAGCAGCTAGCTGGGCAAAGTTCAGAACAAATCTTCAATAGTAACCAGCCAGCCCTAAAAATGACCTAACAAGTTTCATTGTTTTAGAGACAGGACTGTTAAGATTCTATTTTAGACATCTCTGACTTTACTTCTCCAGTTCCCAAAACAAAGCCCAAATATCTTGTCTTTTTCATGCCACATGCACGTTTGGTAGGATTAATTGTCAGACCTGCCTTTATGATAGATTGGATAACTGCTTGAAGGTCTTCCAGGTGGCTTTTCTGGTCTGGACTGTACACCATGACATCATCCAGGTATGCAGCACAATCACCAGTATGAGGGGATAAAATTACATCCATGTACCGCTGGAATGTAGCAGATGCACCTTGTAAACCAAATGACCTGGTGGTGAACTGACAGAATCCAATAGGGGTGGCAAATGCAGTTTTGTCCCTGGATTCTTTAGCTAGAGGAATTTGCCAATAACCCTTGGTGAGATCGACGGTACTGCTGTACTTGGTGCTCCCCAATCTGTTCACCAAATCAACTATCCTGGCATAGGATAACTGTCAAATTCTGACACTTGATTATGTTCCTAAAAATCAAGGCAGATTCTTACACCCCCTTCTTTTTTATTTATGATTACCATTGGTGATGATCAAGCACTTTTCAACTCTTCTAGGATACAGTCATTTCATTTTTTGCATTTCTTAACCATCTCTGCTCTTAACCGCTCTGGTAATCTGTATGTCTTTGGTCTGATAGGGTGAACATTCCCTGTCACTATTACATGCTCTGTACCTTTAGTTCAGCCTGGCAATGTGGGAAAAGTACTGTTAAATGTCTTTAGCAAGTTACGAATTTCTGCAATTTCTTTGGAGGTTAAGGAAACATTCACCATTACAGCATCAACAGTTACAGTTTGTTCCAGTCTGTCATAAGCTAAATCAATATCTTCTTTAGCAGTTTCTGGTAAAACTAGCAAAGCAGCCTTTGGTGTTTTTTCAACCCATTTCTTCAGGAGGTTAGCGTGGTATATCTTGGTAGGATTTTTCCTTTCAGGGGTCTCAATCTCATAGTTAACTGTGCCAGTACGTCTAAGCATGTTATAAGGCTCTTGATACTTCATTAACAGTTTATTTTCTGTAGTGGATAACAGTAGCAAGACCTTTTCACCTGGCTCAAAAACATTTTCTTTTACTCTATGGTCATAATATGCCTTCTGCTGGTTTTGGGCTTCTCCTGATTACTATGGGCAATTTCAACATATTTTGTTAGTTCCTTTCTCAGGGCACACATATAAGATGTAATCATTTTTTCTGACTAAGGTTATCTTTCCATGTTTCTTTTATTACATCTAGTGGTCATCTAGGTTGTCTACCACACAGCATTTCAAATGGTAAAAGCCTGTTGATGCTTGTGGCACTTCTCTGCAAGCAAAAAGCAGGTAAGTTAAGTACCGTCCCAATCTTTCCCTTCCCTTTCACAAACCTTTTAACATGCTTTTTAAGGTTTGATTAAAATACTCAACAAGACCACCTGTCACTGGCAGGGGGAGCAAGTGTGGCTTCTGGCAGGATGGCAGACTGAACCACACTGTACGGTGGAGAGATGCCAGCTCAGTTATTTTGTTTGCACACTTGAGATATATGGAAAAGTTTTAAAATAAACCTCTAAGTTAAAGTAAAAAGGAATAAAAGTATTGGGAGAAGAATCGGGGTATGTCAAAACAATACCCCTGAGTATTGGAGATTATGGGCACTTCAAAGAGGAAACAGCTGCTTCAGGAACAAAGACACCAACAATGCTGCATTAGGCTCCCAAAAACAATGTGGAGGCCAAGGGACAGGAATGGAGCCCCGAGTCTTCAGTTTCAGAAAAGGGAGGTAAAACTTTTATTTGGGATGAACAAGTACACGGCACATTCTATTTTGGAGCTGCTAATAATAAAGGTTTAAAGGGTAGCATACCAAAGACAGGCACAGAAAACCAACATATACGAAAAACACAGGAATCAGAGGTAGAGGCTGGGCTGAAAAGTTTGAAAAAAGAAAACAAGAATAGAAAAAGCCTGCAAGATTCTGGGAAAGGTTTAAAAAGCAAAACAATTATCAAACCTAGAGGATTCAGAAAGAAAACCACATATACTTAATTTGGCTCAGTATCCCCCATTCTTTCTGAATTCTTCTGTATGCATTTATGACATATTCACTAAAGGGAAGAGAGATGGGGGAAAAATACAGAAAACCCAATACTTACAGAAATGGCCACTACAGTTAAAACAAGCGGGGCTAAAGCATTTGATAAAGAAGATACATTTGAGAAAGGAGACAAAGGAGAGAAAGGAGAAATAATGGATGAAGTAATCTTAACAATGGAAGAGACTGGAGTCAGGAAAAGGAAGATAGCAGTCAGAAGCAAGAAAAAGCACAAACAGAACAGATATCTGCACAACTAGATACAGAAAAAAGGACAAAGCAGACGGGATGCAGCAAACAGTTCTAAAAGAAATGAAGCAAGGCTTTGATTTATCAAACATGTTGTTACAACCTTGACACAAAAGTTCACAGAGGTGGTAGACAAGTTTGAAAGTTTACCATTAGAGCTAATGAATGTGAATTAAGACTAAGTAAAGTGTAGGACGAGCTACCAAAAATAACACAAAACATGGAAAGTTGTAACAGAGAACTAGAAACACTAAAATTAAAAGTTGAATATCTGGAATCCAGGTTGAGAAGATGAAATTTGAAAATCAGAAGCCTTCTGGAGGGTATAGAAGACTCAGACCCGGTTAAGTTTTGTGAAGAGATGTTAACAATAGTTCTGTGCCTTCAGTATCCAGAACAAAAAATTGAGCTGGACAGAGCCCATAGGGCATTTGGAAGTAAGGATAATTTAGGAAGGCCCAGATTCATGTACATTAGACCCATGCAAAGTTAGGATAAGGAAATAATTTTAACAAAAGCATGTGTGGAAAAGGGCCTGACACTGAGAGGCATAAGGTTACAAGTACAGTATAACCTGTTCTGCCACCCACAGTTTTGGCCAGCAAAAAAAGTTTTAACAAAATAAGGGACAAACTGCAGAAAGAAGGGATCCCATTGTTGTACTCGGCCAAACTCAGAGTGAATTTAAAAGGAAACATTTTATTTTTCCATACACCAACAGATGCCGAAGAAGCATTGGAAAAACAAACTAGATACACACCATAACCACCCCCTCAAATAATTCAAGCACTTCAAATGGCTGACATCATGTATAACACAGGACAATAGAGTGGAAACAATTCCATTTGATATTCCCTGCTATCTCTCCCCAAAATATAAAATAAAATGAAAAGAACAGAATATAGAAAGAATATAAAGTGAGCATAAGGGATAGAGATAAGAAAGGGGAAAAGTTAAAGAGCTGGCAGAGCCTCTCGTTCCATCTGACCATACAGCTGAGGTATAGACACCTCAGAATTCGGGGGGGGGGGGTGTTTTTAGGGCATCAAGGGATTTAGTTAGCAACAGCTGGGAAAAGAAAGTAAAAATTAATGAAACAACTAGAAAAATACCAAGGTTAAAAGGGTTTTAAATGGGGGAGGATAAAGATAGGAGGGGGAGGGAAGGAGGCGAAAAAAAAAAGTTTCAGGAAACCATACTCAAAGTGTGGGTGCTGGAACCCGAGAAAAATATAATAGATAAAAGAATGACAAACATCAGGAGAAGGGGACAGAAAAAAGGAGGAAATTGAAAGCAACCTAATTAGTACACTTATTATGGAGTTTAAAGCTCAAAATCTGACAAATCTCTCTTTAAAAGGTGGACAAAGTATGGGGAAATTAGGGTTATCAGATACTATAAATGAGTTATTTAAAAATCATGACATGGAATCTGAATGGATGCAGGGAAAGAATTAAGATTAGGAAAGTGGTAAAAATAGCTAATAAAAGAGGAACAGACTGCTACTTCAGGAGACACACTTCAATCAGGGAGATGCGAGTTACTTTGGGAATCTGTTCAAGGCAATGGGGTACTGTACCCCTACTCTAATAATTCCAGAGGGACAGCAATATTTATTAAAAAACACTTAAATCATAATATTATAAAAACATTTATTGATCAGAATGGTTGGTATGTGATAATTAGAATTCCTATACATAACAAGTATTTAAAGTTAAGAAGTATACATGGTCCTAATAATGAAGATTTGGCTTGTTTCACCAACTTCTTTCTTAATTTATTCCAGTTCAACTCATCAATCATACTGGGGGAGATTTGAACTTTACTAGTAGTTTAATAGACAACGCTCCAGCATCCCCTGAAAGAAAAAAAAAAGTAGTAGGAATGCTAAAAAGTTACGGGGAAGATCTGAATCTGATAGATCCATTCAGATATCAGTTCCCAGGCTTAGAGAAATATTCATATTACTCAAAGTTTTATAAAACCTATTCAAGAACATATTTTGTTTTGATTTCTCAAACACTAGTCCATGAAACAAAAAGATTTATTATGAACCAATCAGGGTTTTGGACCATGCCCCATGCTTTCTAGAAATCAAAATGAGAGACCACAGTAGATTGAGGTGCAGAACCTGAAGGTTTGATAACACACAGTGGTTTAATATGAACTATAAAGATAAAATAGAAGATGAAATTAAATGGGTCTTGCTAGGAATATCCCTCAGGAATTTGACAGTTAGATGATCTGGGGATTTCTAAAACATACTTGAGAGGGTGGAAGATGGCCCAAGTGGGTTTCAGGAAAAAGAAATGAGTGCAGAGATGTCTGGCCTGGAGAGGAACTTTCTTCAGCAGGGGAAGACCATGCTAGTTCAGGAGCGGGTAGGCTGGACTGAAAGTTCTTGCTATAAGCAGGGACACTGGTTGCGGGATTGAGAAAGGGCAAATTCCATTTTGCACATTGTAAAGCGGTACTGTCAGCGGTGTCTGCTAAGCCATAATCCGGTTTTACCGTGTTTGGTTTTGTGTACTTTTATTTAACAATTTTACCTCTGCTAACATACATTTTAGCAGTTTGGACCACCACTATTGCACATCATTCCATCCTTGTACCAATTTAAAGTTATTTTAGGTACAAAATGTGATGGCAGCAACAGCACTACAGCCCCCATACCTGAGGTGTGATGGAAGCAGCAGTAAGGTCCCCACCCCTCTGATGCGATGGCAGCACCAACACCACGGCCCCCATCCCTCTGGTGTGATGGCGGCAGCAGCAACAGCACTGTGTCCCCCCTCCCTCAGGTGTGATGGAAGCAGCAGCACTGCGGTCCCTATCCATTAGGTGTGATGGCAGCAGTACCACATTCCGCATTTCTCAGGTGTGATGGCAGTATCAGCACTATGGTCCCCATCCCTCAGGTGGGACAGCAGCAGTACAACATTCCCCATCCACCAGTGGTTATGGCAGAAGAACTACGCCCCCCCCCACCTCTCAGGTGTGATGGCAGTAGCAACAATGCAGTCCACATCCCTCAGGGATGATGGCAGTAGTGACAGCACTATGATCCCCTTTTTCAACCCCCAACACCCCACATGCACAAGTTATAAATTGCTTAGTCTCTTTGCTTGTTAGAACTCAGATGTGAATTAATCTGAACCACCACCACTACTAAGGTGGAGCAAATTTGTTTTTTCCTCTCATTTAACTGCCTGAATTGGATTTCTGCCTGTGACACCCACCGACCAGGGTTTGGGAACAGGTTTGGGTGTTGGAAGACCGGCCGGGGGGGGGTGAAGGCTTGAGTGTCCAACAACCACTCGCCTTCTCCTGGGAGGAGGGTATATTCACAGTTCAGCATTTGCTGGCCCCAGGTGGAGGCTGGAGGCATGGCAACACATTGGCCCTCATTGTGGAAGACAGCGTGATGGACTCAGCTTGTGTCTTGACATCATGTGGCCATCATGCTCCCACAAAATGGAAAACACCTGCTGGCTACTTAGAGGATGGCTGCTGGTCCTCCATAAGCATGACGTCCCAGACACATGTGTCTGTTCTGACCTCTACCATGCCTGGGATATACAGGAAGCTCTTTAGGGAGTTGTCTTCCCTTGTTAGCCTCCACAGGATAAGGGCCCACCGATGAAGGGTTAATTTGGGTTACTGGTAGCATGGCATAAGGGGCAGTGGATGGTGGGGGACTCAGCAGCAGTGGTAGGGGACTTGGCAGGCCTGAAGGAGTGGATGGCCAGGGGGTAGGAGGAACAAAAAAAATACTGCCTGTATTTGCTTCTTTGAAATAGTGTCTTCACCTAAAAAAAAAATTCACACGTGATTAGTGGAGGACCTTCTAGTGCATCTCACAAACATGTGGATGCCTTTTTTTCCCTTGTCCATGAAAAGGGTGTTTCTCAGTTTTCATGTCTGAGCTCAGTTGTGAATTGAGCAACACTCTACCCACTAGCATCATACAGCCCCTGGGGTCTTACCTTCCATGTGTCACTGAATGTGCTTTCAAATCCACTGGCCAAGCATAAGTACACTTACACATGTAACATTTGCTTTTTATTAAAGCAGTCTGTCAGAAAACTTTTTGTTGTCACAGAGACTGACACAACAGGTGGGAGAGAAGGTGCAAATGATGAAATGGGCAGACTAGGTGGTCAGTCAAAGTCTATGTTTCTATCCCATTCACCTAAATAAGTAGTAAGGCAGCTTGTGCCTTGTGAACATACTTTCATTCAGACTCACTTTCAATCAAACAACTGAGGATTTTGGATGGCCCTGCTGATTATAAACTTGAATAAACTAGTTGGTAACAGTGATCCTGCACTTAGCAATATATATTCTAGATGTTCATATGCAAAAAATACAATAAGAACCTGACTAAAGTCTAAAAACAAGCTTATAAAACACAAAAGTGTCTGAACATTTATATTTACCTATACAACATCATTGCAGCCAGAGTACAACTCAAATAAATTACTGGTACCCTGATACTGTATGATGTAGTAAACATATATTGGTATTTTTTTTTTGTAAACTGGGTAAACTCACCAGGCAAAACTGCCTGTTTTTCAGAGGTGACTCAGGAGCACTGTGGAGGTTAAGTGCCTTGCTCAGAGTCACACAGTATGCAAGTGGAGGTTGTGGGAATCAAACTCAAGTCTTCTAAATGTACTCAGTTTGATCAGTGTTTGTTACTCTAACCACTAGGCTATACTGTCAGCCATAACACCCATATATAATGTTTTAATATAGGATTTCAATAACAGTGCACAGTACCTACAGTGCAAATTATGAACATTGAACACTTTGCAACATTTTCCTAAAACTGAATTATTTCCCTTTCCATCTGCTTATATTTTCTTACACCAAAGTGGGTGTAAAGTTGACAGAGCACTATAAATAGCCTGAGGTAGCACTACTGCTTGCAATGCCAGGGACTCAGGATCAGAAGTGAATTCAGGTTGCTAGAGGCCTAGCCAGGGGAGTAGGATTGAGCAACTGGGGGCCACTCTCCTCCTCTGGGAATGGTGGCTTGAAGGTCCTGATGCTTTACTGCCACCTGGGTGACCACAGGTGGTGGAGCATTGAGGCTGCAGAGCATTTGGGAAGAGAGGAAGCTAGCCAGGATCTGGAGTAGCGGCATGTGTCTATGTGCCCTACTTCCTGGATACCTTGGGTGTTGGTGCCCTCAGGGACAGAGTCCAGAAAACCAGTAACAATCACCCCACATCAGCTGCTGGTAGAAGGACCCAGCTGCCCCAGACTTCATAAACAGTTTCCATGGGGGACCCACAGGGCTGCCTGACACACATTAAAGGTCTGTGGAGGGTGACCTGGGGTCCCCCCTTCCACCTGGGGAGTACAACCAAGCAGGATGGGTGCAGGCTCACAGGAGCTCCTGAGCATTACCTGGGGTGAAGCTAAGGGATAGCCAGCCTAGGGATCTCTGAAAAGTGGAGACTGATGCTGTGAGAAGGGGACAGAGAAAGAAAATAAAAACATTTAAAATATGCTGAAATATTAGGGATTCTGTGCAGTGAAATGCAAAATTTCCGTGAGCACCGGTACAAGAATTCAAAATCCATAAAACTAACAGGATTCCATGATTTTTACCGTGTTACCGGTAAAACGGAAAACCATTGTCCCTGGCTATAAGGGATAAAATGGAAAAATATTACAAGTACAGGCAGAAAAGTCATGTAGAGAGCAAGAGCAAAGTACTATATTTATGCTGATTTGCCAGATATGCTCTTGTGTATCAACTGCTATATAAGCAAAATGCAAATAAAACTGGTGGTATCAGAGGAGAGAGTGGGGACATAACACATAATGTGGATGAAATAAATGACATATTCAACACATATTATGGTAAGTTATATACCCAGAAGGGAAGGGTTGAGGAATCACAAATTCTAAACTATAGAAAGCCTGGGCTGCCAAAACTCTAATACAGACTTGGAGAACTTGAATAGGGATATTACAGTGAAGAAGTGAGTACTTCTAATCAAAGATTTTCCTAATGGAAAAAATCCTGGTCCAGATGGACTATCTTTTGAGTTTATAAAACATGTCTCAAACTATTCCCCATTACTGAGTGACTTGTATCAAAGTTTCTCAGGTGTAGAAAGGATTCCTCAAACCTTTAATGAAGCTGATATAATATTAATTCTTAAAAAAGATAACCCCCTGATGACTGTAGCTCCTATAGACCAATTTCCTTGCTTAATAGAGATTATAAAATTTTGCAAAAATTTTGGCACAGACCAGCTAAAATTTTGCCTGAATTAATGCATCCGGACCAGGTGGGGTTTATAGAAGGAAGAAGGTTACAGCACAATACCAGGAAGGCTTTTAATATTATACACACTTTTAGGGTACAGGCACTGCACTTCTATCATTAGACACAGAAAAGGCCTTTGATAAGAGTGCAGTGGCCTTTTCTAATGGAATCTTTGAGGGCCTTTGGGATAATAGGCAAGTTTCTGAACTGGATCCAGTTAATCTACATAACACCCCAGGCTAGAGTAAAGAACAACCAGCAGATTTCTCAGCCCTTTCTTGCTATGAGGGACTAGGCAGGGGTGACCACTCTCCCCTCTATTGTTTGCTCTGTTCCTGGAACCACTAGTGGTTAAAATCAGACTGCAGAAAGAAGCACTGGGAGTGCGGATAAAAGAACATCATTATGTAATAATGCTGTATGCAGATATTCTGCTTTCCCTCACCAGGCCAGACATCACATATCCATTATTAAATAACATGGTAAGGGAATATAGTGTTACTGGGTTACTTGGTAGATGGACAAAAGAAGGCCGAAGCCCATCGAGGATGTCCTCCACACATTGTGGATCATCGATAAGTTATGTTCTTCCAGAAGCCATTTATCAAGTTTGACTTTAAAGGTATTTATATTCTGGCAATCAACAATATCTTGTGGCAAGGAATTCCAAATTCTCGGGCTCTGACAGTAAAAACTGCTGTCTTTTGTTTGTTCTTGTTCTGTCGATTCTATTTGTTTATTGTGTATTCTAGCTACAATTTTTCTGGATGTAAAGGATAATCCGCACAAGCTCATTAGCGTAGCTGAATGAAAGATCTTGAATAACTGAAGAGATCGCCTCTTAATCTTCTAAATTCGAGGGAATAAAGCCCCGTTCTATGAAGCCTAGTTTCATAATCCAATGGAGAAAGATGTGGTATAATTTTTGTGGCCCTTCTTTGAACTTTTTCAATTCTTGTGATGTCCGTAGCCAGATAGGGACTCCAGAAAGGTGAACCATAGTCCAAGTGAGGTCTAATGTGGGTTTTATACAGGGCCATGATGCACTCCTCAGTTTTAAGAACGAATGTATTATTAATTCTACGTAAAAGGGCATTGGCATGATTAGCAACCTTATTACAATGGTTGGAAAAAGACAACTTGTTGTTAACCAGTATACCCAGATCTTTTTCCATGGAAGATTCCCTAACCATCATGTTGTTAAGATAATATGTTTGTTTAAGGTTATTTTTACCCATATGTAACATTGAACACTTAGACACATTAAATGACATTCTGTTAGTTATTGCCCATGATTCAATTCTTTTAAGATCATCTTTAAGAATACTCCTGTTGGTATCGCTATCGACTGGTCCTCCTAATTTAGTATCGTCCGCGAACTTTGATATGATATTATTTGATGAGATGGTAAGGTCGCAAATGAAGATACCAAACAGTGTAGGACCCAGCACCGAAGCCCTGGGGACACCACTTGACACCAATCTTTCATTTGATTGTTCTCTCTTACTTCTGACAGTCTGGGTTCTATTATAAAGCCAGTTATTGACCCAAGACACAATACAATTAAGAAAACCTAGAGTTACAAGTTTGTTTATTAATATGGAATGTGAGACCTTGTCGAAGGCTTTACTATAATCAAGCAGAATAACGTCCACTGGAATGTTTAAGTTGAGATTTATACTAACTGAATTATAAAAAGATAGCAAGTTAGTTGTGCAAGAATACCCGGTTTTAAATCCATGTTGTGTAATATCGTTTAAATTCAACGCCTGCATCTCTTCTTCGATTAAATGTTTAATCTGTTTTTCTAGTAATTTACATGGAATGGAAGTAAGACTGATAGGTCTATAGTTTTCAGCTTTATAGAGTAACCCTTTTTTAAAGATTGGCATGACAGTAGCTGTTTTCCAATCTGAAGGAACATTAGACTCGCTAAGGGATTTATTAAAAATAATGGTGAGTGGAATAGCGATATAATTGTATGTTCCCATAAGAAATTTAGGGGTTATATTGTCAGGACCTGGACTACTTGTTGACTTCAATGTGTCTAAGAGCTTGAGGGTATCAGAGATGGTGATGGTGTAGCTAGGTGATGTACCAGAGTTGGCGTATGTTAAGGGTTCAGTATCTTGTTCAAAAACAGAACAGAAGTATTTATTAAACTCAATTGCAGTAACCTTATCTGAGAGGATGGTAGTGTTGTCTATAATTAATGGGCCTATTTTTTTGTATCTCCCTTTTTATTGTTTAAGTATGAATGCAAACTTCTGTGTGAATCCTTAGTATGAGCAATTCTGAATTCTAAGTTCCGTTTAGATAGAACAATTAACGTTTTAAGATCCTTAACTGCCTTCCTGTATTCTAGTAGTTTTCCTTCTATGGTATGGTGTTCTCTCAGGTTATAAAATTAATTAAGAAAAAGCAAAGCTTTATACTTGGGAGATACAGAGACGTTATCAAACATCACTAAATAAAGTATAAGAAAAAATAACATTAAATACTTAGAAGTATACCTGGCCCAAGACCATCAGAAAGTGATACAGTTAAATTATGATCTTTTGATAAAAAAAAGGTAAAGCTGGATTTGGAAAAATGGCAATATGTCCCCCAGGTATTGATTGGAAGAATTAACATAATGAAAATGAATACACTTTCAAAGTTTTTATTCTTTTTTTAATCTATTCCAATAATTTTAAAAAGGAAATTTTTCTTAGACATTGAAAAATTGGTAGAAGATTCTTGTGGGTGGGTAAACAGCCCATGGATGCTCTGAACAAACTGTACCACAGTAGAAAAAGGGTGACTGGGATGTCCAAATTTTGGGTTTATTATTTGCAGCACAACTGAAAGTAGTATATTGTTGGTTCCATTGTCTGGAGGATAGAATGACTGCAGGCTATCGAATAGAGGAAAGTAAAATAAAAGATTTGGCTATGAAAAATTCATGAAGGATACATTTAGTAGATGCAACATATTATAAAATTTACTAGAAACAACTAAATCAACAAATTATGCATGGAAAATATTCCATAGGGTTGTGGGAGGAACAGCACACTTATCTAGGCAAATACCAATATATAATAAGGCCTCCTTTACACCACCAAATATAGAGAATATTTACACAATGGTATATGTAAAGGAATTCATGAATTAGAGGATATTTTTTGAAAATGGAAAATTCATGTCCTTTGGAACACTTCAAGAAATTGAGATTCCTGATACCCAGATATTGCAGTATATGCAAGTTAAAAATGTATATTAAAAAAAACAAACAGAAAAAAAAAACTTGCTAAGCATAATGGATTCACCATTAGAAGAATTAACAGTAAATCTAGACACCAATAAACACTTGGAGTGGGATATTCAAAAAGGTTGTGTATGGCACAACAGGGGTGCACCATGCGCAACCCACTGACGTGCCCTGGCGCGATATTCAAATGGAGAAAGTGCCCGGTACAATCCCGATGTGGCCGGGGCGCATCAGTAATGTATGCGGCACAAGTGGGGGGTGGTCGTGCCCATGCATATCCTGCACATCCCGATATTCAGCTCGGGATGTACTGAGAATATGCAGGCACAACCCCTACATGCGCCGCACACAGTTAAGCCAGAAATAAATGGAGCCAGAAATGGCTACCCACAGGTGAGCTGCCGTAATGCAGGGCGCAACACGGCAGCTGCCAGCTGTGGGTGGCCACCTGAGCTCCGGCAGCTCTGTCCGTCGTGGTCGTGCCCCCCCCATGCCTGAACACGGGCTTTCTCTATGTTAATATCCCTGGTGGTCCAGTGCACCCAATCCTACAGCCCAGTTGTGGGCTTTCAGTAAACTGAATAACCCTGGTGGTCCAGCTACCCCCTCCCAACCTGCCCACTCTGTCCCGCCACCTCCCCCCAGTCAGCCAGGGGAGGCATCACCCGCCTGCAACCGACGCCGTCTGCCGCCGACTGACGGTGTACGGTATGGCTGTCGCCCACTGGCCAATGGGCGTGAGCTGTACTGTACTATACAACAGCCCAAAATGTGAATGAATGATTCATTCACATTTTGGGACTGTCATCAATGTACAATCGCGGTCTGCGCCTATGTCACACGCAGGACCAATGGGAGTACGGCCATACCATACGCTGTCAGTCAGTGGGTGGCTTGCGGGTGGAGTGCTGCCGCCTGCTGCTGACTGGGGAGGGGAGTGGGCTGTTGGGACTGAATGGGCAGGTTGGGAGGGGGGTACCACTGGACCATGAGGGTTACTCAATTTACTGAAAGCCCATGATCAGGCTGTGGGATCGGGTCCACTGGACCACCAGGGAGTTTAATTCATTGAATGCCTATGATCGGGTGTTGGGGCACCTTGACCACTGAGGGGCAGGGGGCGTCGGTCTCCCCCCCCGACGGCTGCAGCCTGGCAGGGTGCCAGGCGCAAGTCGCCGGGGATCGATGTACCTGCATGCAAATATGGCCCCATTTGTTCCTTGCATGCATTATGGCCCCATTTGCATAACCACCGCTGAATATTGTGGTTGCTGTGCCTAGCGCAATGCACTTGCACTGGCGAATCCCCCTGCTCCTCTCTGGCCACCTGCGCTGGCACAGTGCTACTGCGCCATGTGCAATGCAGGTGGCCACAGTGCCATATTCAATGGTGTTGAGCCATGGCACAGCACCATTGAATATTACCCTGTCACTGCCCTGGCACATCCCAGTTGTGCTGTGCCCAGGCTTGTGCCACAGCCTGGTGCAGTCTGTATATCCCACCCCTGATATCTAAATTATAAACAGAGGTGAGAAATAAGTGCCTCAGCTGGGACATGAACCCAGGCTGCCCGAAATACTGTTCTGACTGCCCTAACCAGCTTTGCCACTGGGACAACTGGAACCTGGGCTGTCCCCAAGCATATTACTCTTTCTCAAATGCACAACCCAATGGCAACACAAATTTTTATTTATAGCAATCTTGCAGGAGTGCAGTGTGCATATTTATGAAACACATACAAACAGTCCTGTGTGATTGTAACAAGTAAATATTTGTGTTGCCATTGGATTGTGCATTTGAGAAAGAGTAATGTGCTTGGGGACAGTCCAGATTACAGTCGTCTCAGTGGCTCAACTGGTTAGCACAATCAGAATAGTATTCCGGGCTGCCTGGGTTTAAGTCCCAGCTGAGGCACTTACTTCTTTCTCACCTCAGGGGGCAGTATAGCACAGTGGGTTAAGGCTCTCAGCTGCAGATCTGGAGGCCTAGGTTTGAATCCCGCAGTTACCTAGGTGCAAACTGTGTAATCCTGAACAAGACACTTAACTTCCTTGTGCTCCCAGGTCACATCCCTGAACCCCACAGAAGCCCCTATGGAAAACAATGGGAGGATGGTTCCCCAGCCTGTGTCTCCTGAAATGGAGAGTACTGAAAGGGAGGTAGGACTTCCCCAAGCAGCAGTTCACAAAACAGCTACAAAAGGTTAATCTGAGGAATGAGCAGTAACCAATGGTCAGGAGGTTTGGGATGGCAGTGATCCTGAATGCCCTGGAGCTAGAGCTATGGACCCCAGTTTAGAAACTGAAGGGGACATGTCCCATGCCTTAGGAAAATGTAAAGAATTTGCAGCTGCTCAGAGGACTGATCCTAGTTTGGAGAGGCAGAGGGCTTGTGCAGAATCTGATGGGACACAGAGAGGTGACTGGAGACATAGCAACTATTGGGACAATGGACTGTTGTATATGCAGGACGCAAGGATAGAGGGAGGGGTGATGGGCAGGCAGCTTGCCATTCCCCAGGGGTACCGTAAGCGGTTGCTCAGGATCTCTCATGATATCCCCATGTCCAGACATCTGGAAATCATGCGCACCATGCAGCAATTGTCCCAGAATTTCTATTGGCCCAACTTCACACAGCAGGTGAAGAAATATTGCAGGTCTTGTCACCAATATCAACAAATAGGGAAGGCAAGTAGTAATTCCCTTGCCTATTGTGCAGGAGCCATTCCAGAGTGTAGGACTGGATATTGTGAGACCTTTGAGTACCCCAAGCTCCTCCAGGAAGAGGTTTAGCCTGACGGTGGTAGCTTATGCCACCCGATACCCAGAGATGGTCACCCTCTCCTCACTTAGGACAGACAAAGAGGCACGTGTCTTGCTAGGGATCTTCTCCTGGTCGGGTTCCTGCAGGAGGTTACCACTGATTGCGGGGGTACCTTCATGTCAAACTGATGAAGTGTTTGTAGGAGAAATGTGGGGTGGTGCAGAGATGCACAATACCTTATCACACAGAAGCCAATGGGCTGGTGGAAAGGCTTAATGGTACCCTAAAATTGATGCTCCAAGCATTTGCTGAACAGCATGGGAGGGACTGGAAGAAATACTTTCCCCACCTGTTTGCATACAGGGAGGTGCCCCAAGAGTCGACCTGGTTTTCCCCCTTAGAACTCTTATATGGACGTACAGCACTTGGGCCCCTAGACTTGATCTGGGAAGACAGGGAAGGGAAGCACGCCACCCAGGGAACTCCCATGGTGGAGTATGTCCTAAAGTTTAGAAAAAAGATGAAGGACTTATGGAAGCAGCCCAGAGCAAGCTGTTAGCTGCCCAGCAGAAGCAAAAGGTCTGGTATGACTACAGAGCCAGAGCTTGCTCGTTAGGTCCAGAAGTCGTGGTCCTAATCCCGGTTTGGAAGGACAAGTTGCAGGCTGAGTAGGCGGGACCATACAAGGTACAGCAGTAGCCACAGACATTGCCAGCTATTTCTAGATATTTCATGAAATTTCTAAGAGTTTCTCTGCTGCCCCTACTGTGGAAATGGAGAAAGCATGAGATATTTCTGGAACTATCACAGCAATTTGGGGAAATAGCTGGCAGTGTCTGTGGCTGCTACTGTAGTTTGACAGATAAATGACATGAACTATATTGTAGAACTGCCTGACAGGAGACATACTCATAGAATGTACCACATCAAAATGATGAAGCCATATGCAAATAGGGCTGACATGGTATTTGCAGTGTGTAGTCCTGGGGAGGGGACGGATGAGGAAGACCCCCTACTGGACACTTGCTGGAGTAAAGCAAGTGGGAGTCCTCTGTGGAGGCAAACTGTCACCCCAGTTGACCCCGGAACAGGCCCAGGAAGTGAGGAGGTTTTAGTGGACTTTGACCTTTTGTTCTGACCATGCCTGGACTAACCTAGCGACACATGATGTAGACACAGGGGCATAAGTGCCTATATGGTGAACAGCCAACTGGGTATCTGAGGCCGTTCTAAAAGACATTATGAAGGAGGTGGAGGACATGCTGGATTTAGGGTAATCCAGAAATCCCATAGCCCTGAGCCTCACCAATAGACCTCGCCTCAAGCCAGATGGCTCTACTCGCTTTGTGGACTATCGTGGACTCAATGCAGTCACGAAGTCTGACACCCACCAATGCTACAGATGTACAAACTACTGGACAAGTTGGGATGAGCGATATACCTTACCACAGTAGACTTGACAAATGGTATTGGCAGGTGCAGTTAACTGCTTGAGCTGGGAGTGGTCGGCCTTCATCATTCCAATAGGATTATTCGAGTTCAAGGTAATGCTTTTGGAATGAAGAACGTCCTGCCACCTTCAAAGGTTGGTCAACCAGGTGTTACATGTTACTGAAGAGCGTGTGGTGTATCTGGATGACATCGTCATCTTCAGTACCAGCTGGAAGAAACACCTGCCCCACGAGAAGGAAGTGTTGGGCAGGATACAGAGGCAGGGCTCACTGTCAAGGCTGAAAAGTGCCAGGTGGCCATGGCGGAGGGCATACCTAGGACATGTAGTAGGACGGGGCAGCTCCATCCCAATCAAGCCAAGATTGAGGCAACAGAGCATGGCCCAGGTCTGAAACCCAGAAGCAGGTTCAGAGTTTCCTCGGGACCGCTGGGTACTATCAAGTTTGTACTAAATTACAGTACCCTGGCAGCTCCCTCTCTGGTCTGCTAAAGAAATGAATGCCCAAAAGGTAAAATGGGAGCCAGCCTGTGAGCTTCGCATGACTAAAGGAGGTACTGTGCAGTGCCCTGTGTTTGCCAGTCCAGATTACAGTAAGACATTGTAGTCAGACAGAAGCCTTAGATGTGGGGACTGGAGCAGTCCTCAGTCAGACCTCTAACCAAGGGAAAGATCACCCTTAGTGTACCTTAGCAAAAGTTACTTCCCCAGGAGCAAGCATATTCCACAGTTGAAAATGAATGCTTTGCACTGGCATGGGCCCTGAAGAAATTACAGCCTATGCCTCTATGGGAGACAATTTGAGGTACAGACATATCATAACCCCTGAGTGCGGCTGATGCAGATGGGAAAAATGAATGGCCATCTCTTAGGGAATATTGCCCCACAGGGTCTACGGTAGTACTACCCAGGGCCAGATGTGCCAGTGCCAACGAGATGGGCTGTCTTGCCAGTTAGACAGTGAACAGAATTTGTGAAAATCATACCATACATAGGGATGGATTCCACAAATTCAGTCTAGGAAGGAGGGTATGGTGTGGTATCCCACTGCTAGCCCTTAGTTGTAGATATAATTCTGTTGTATATATTTTTTGATGTAATTCTGTGTATATGTACATGCCAAGACATGCCAGTGTCAACACAAAGCAATTTAGGAAAGACTAATTTTTAAAAAGGGTTTGACCTTCTTTAACCTGTAGGCCAGCATTGCTTGCCAGGAAAATGACAAGTTATTGTCAAAAACCTTATGGATAGCTGATCAAAGAATCTTCTCACGTTAACTACCCAATGGAAACAAAAGTAAGAAAATGTCAGGAGGTAGCCTTTTTCACTTCAAAAAAAAACAGAATGCTCTGATCCCAGGAAACTCTTAATAGTATACTACATTTTGTGATGTAGGAAAAGAACACGTCCTTCTAACAGACCCATGTGAGATTGTAATGTCAGGTGTCATAAATGTAGGCTGGGTGACTTCCAGGTGGCAGAACATTGTGTTGGGAAAACGCAAGAGTGACACGCGCCTAAAATGGAAAGCCAGCCTCTATCCACAGACTGGGATAGCCATCAATATAAAAAGCCCAAATCAGGGCATTTGGACACACATTTTCATCTGGACACTCTACTTGACACAAACCAGAAGCCAAACTACTGAGACCCAGTGTGGCTGCCAAGGACTAAAAGGAACTGAAAACCTTCATCCACTACTTACGGACTTCAATCCACTGCAAATATAAGGCAGACTTTTAGCCAACAGTTTTAGTATGTTTCACTGTACCTTTTCCATTTTTGTTTAGGTATACTGTAACCCAAATTAGTCTATTCTCTTTTAGTTGTAACTGTATTTAAGTATTTTAGTAAAACATTTGTTTTCCTAAAGAAATTCAGCCTGCATAAGATTTTTAGATATATAGATATATAGATATATATATATAGATATATAGATATATAGATATATAGATATATAGATATATAGATATATAGATATATAGATATATGAATATATAGATATATAGATATAGATATAGATATAGATATAGATATATATATAGATATATAGATATATAGATATATAGATATATATATAGATATATAGATATATATATATATAGATAGATATATATATATATATATATAGTATATATATATATATATTTGTGTGTGAATTGGAAACAGTATTGATAATCTGTGACAACTGTTAATTGCTTAGAGGGGTCACCAACAGCAACAAAATTGAAAAGGGGTCTGTAAGGGATCTGGAAGTCTCAAGGATAAATCTGCAGGAATTTTGAACCAGGCTGTTGCAGGTCCTGTAGGGAGAAGGCCAAATCACGCTTACACTGCTACCCCAAAGACAGTGTGATGTCTGGGTCTTCTTCCTTTGTGTAATAGCCAAGGAATGGGTTCATATTTGGCCACAGGACTAGAGACTGGTATTGTGCCCTTATCCAGAGCTAGAGAGATGCCCTAGATCCTCGTGGTGGAGGTGCAGTCATGACCTCGGCGAGCATTCAAAAAGGATGAAGAGTGTATCCCTGTCCCCCCCCCAATCATGGATTGCACTTAAGGGTGGGCACTGCAAGCTCAGTGGGCCTGATCCTCAGGAGTGGGTTCATGACAACCCCCACTGACCAGTGAGACTAAGGCTGTCCAGAGGATCCTGATATGGTGATTGGCACAACCATCCTTGTATCTCCTTGGCCAGCTGCCACATGAGCTGTGAGTTTTTGTGCACTCACTGTCAGCTCATACAGCAATTGGCCGAGGAGGTGAGAGGTGGGCTGTGCTGGTCACTGTATTGTGATCACCTGGACAGCCTAGGACACTGGTCAGTGGGAGTGTGTGGTAGATATTATTCTATGCATGGGAAGAGCAGGTGGGGGGGCACGCTGGACCAGCAATGCTGTCCTGTACTTCTGTCAATGGGCATTCATGGGGGGTGGGGAACCACTGGACACCAGGGCATTCTGTTTCATGGTATACTGGTGACTGGGGGGCTGGGGGTGCCACTGCACACCAAGGATATATACAGTATGCGTGCTGGGGGGTGGAAATGCCACTAGACACCAGGTGCTGTGAACATCCAAGGGACGGGTGTTTGGGGTGGGGGAGTGCCACTGGACACCAGGGATATGTGAACATAAACGGGACAGGTGTTTGGTGTGTCACTAGCCACCAGAGACTGCATCTTCACAGGTGTGACAGGTGATTGGGGGTAGGCAGCTGCAGTACAGCCACCCTGCCATTGGTCTGTTGGGGGTACGGACTTAACACATGGTTAAGTTATGGTTTTCGACAGCAGTAAATAATTCCACTTTAGGGCCATTTAACACCATCACAAATCTTTGAACATGTTACTGTGCCTGTATGAAGGAGGGACCCCTCATTTGCATGGATGCAGCGTTAATGCCTGGGCGAAATGGGTTTATAGCATGCTAGCTGAGCCTCGAATATGCCCCCCAGCACAAGCTGCAAACCCGGTAGTGCCAGGGCAAACCACATTAGCAGTGGCACTAACATTTGACTATCCGGACCTCATGATCTAACATCTTAGATGGATGACACTTGATTGTAGTTAATAACTATGATTATAAAGCATCCTACTGCTGCAAAGTAGTGAGGCAGCAAACATACACAAAACCAGAAATCGCTCATCCTCTAGTAGCCAAAATGCCTACTTACAACTTTAGATACAGTTTGCAAAAGAATATTCAACAGAAGTGTTTTAGTTAATACATAACTCCCTTCCCCCTTAAGCTGAAAACATCTTTCTATACCACCCAATTGTATTGTATTCTGTACTGTACTGCACTGTACTTGCAAATTATGTAACTTCTGGCTGTATCACACTGTATTCATGTCTTATGATAAATATTGTTCTTTGTATCCTGAACCCCGGTTGCACCTGGAAATGAGCCCTGGCTCAGTGTGCCTTTCCCAGTTACCAAAAGTTTAAATAAAATAAAATAAATCTTTAGTAATAAATAAACCATAAACAGCAAACTTGCTAACCAGTCAGGGTAGACTGCCCTGAATGGTAACAGTGGCAAACAACAGATTATTCTGCCTCTTTGATGTAGTCGTACTCTAATGTAAGTAAGTCTTTGCTGGATTACATGTTTAGTCTCTGTGGGAGGTTGCATACTCTGGAATGAAAGCCTCAGCACTGGCAGTAGCCTTGGGAAGCTGCATCTAGGGCAGAGTTCCCAGCTGCAGAGTGGTCACCAGCTGAATTTTCTTCTGGTATGACACCAACTTGTGACCTCTGATGCTTCAACATTTCGTGGGATGTCACAGGCATGTCACCCGGCATCAAGTCATTTGAACAGTCATTGCCATCATCCTCCTTTCACACTGACTGAAAATGTGGTCCTGATGTTGCTGTACTATGTTACACCCAGTTTAATTTTCAATTAAACAGGATCCCAGGCCTCTACTATGGTTCCTTTTGGCCAAGCATGTGACTGAGCTCTGAAATTGTTCACCTACACCAGGTCACCCACCTGCAAGCTGCAACCCTTTGTGTGCAGATTGTGATACTATTCCTGTTGTTTTTGCTGATGTTTCAACTTATCCCATGTCCCATGATAAATCAAGGCCAATCCTGACTTCATTGTTCTCCTCCGTGTTAAGCCTGTGATGGCATTGGAGTCGCCTGTATTTGAACAAGAATCTGGCAAGTTTAACTTCAGTGTTCCACCATTTGCTGTCTTGATTCCATTCTTAAATGCCTATACTTCTCATTCAGCCAGTCCATTTGAAGAAGGGTGATACAGAAACACAGAATTTTACAGCAAATTAGAACCACTTGGCCAACCCAATCTGCCCATTCTTTCCTAGGTACAGTATCACTGCAGAATACACTTGATCTCTGAGCCATTCTCCCTCACTTCCTTTCCATTATGATTCCCTTATGCCTTGCCTATGTGTTCTTGAACTCCACCACTGATTTTACCCCCACCACCTCTGCTGGGAGGCTGTTCCAGAAATCCACCACTCTTTCTGTGAAGTAATTTCTCACATCTCTCCTGAATCGACCCCCCCTTTCAGCTTCGTAGCATGTCCTTTTCTTCCACGAGCACCTTTTTCTGAAAATACTTCTCTCCTGTACCTTAATTACCCTTGAGGTATTTAAAGGTCTCTATCGTGCCCTTCCTCCCTTCTCTCTTCCAGTGTGTACATATTGATGTCCTTTATTCTCTCCTTATAGGGCTTTTTTGTGCAGACCCTGTACCATTTTAGTTGCAGTCCTCTAGACTGCCTCCACTCTGTCTATGTCTTTCTGGCAATGCGGTCTCCAGAACTGGACACAGTACTCTAGGTGGGGTCTTACCAGCAATCTATACAGAGGCAACAACACCTCCCTCTATCTGCTGGTGATACCTCTCCCTATACACCCAAGAATCCCACTAGCCCTCCCAACTGCCTCGTCGCACTGCCTGGCTACCTTTAGGTCATCAGATAAGATTACCCCCCAGGTTTCTTTCCTGCTTGGTGGTCATTATGACCACTCTTCCCATTATATACTCCACCCCTGGATTTCTGTGCCCCAAGTGCATTATTTTGCACTTTTTGAATTAAAACCCAGCTGCCATACCCTTGACCACTTCAAGTTTTCTCAGGTCTCTGCTCATCCTTTCCACCAACCCTGAGTGTCCATTGTAATGGAAATGTTGGTGCCATCCTCAAGGAGGCAAACCTTCCCTTCCAGCTCCTATGAATGTCACTTATTCTTTTTCATAAAGCTTTTTATCCTTCAGGGCTGACAAGGTGGTTGTTCAGCCCTGTCCCACGGTGCCATCGGCTGTCATTCTGCCTCTCTCCTTCTGAGGGGGTATTCCCCCATGGACTTCCCCTGCAGTGGGTTCAGGAGGGTAGGGCTGTTCCCCACGGCGACTCTCATCCAGAAGTCCCTCATCCCATCAGAGTGGCAGGGCAGGCCATGACATCTCAGGCAGGGGATCATGTAGCCCAGTTCCTCCATTTTCCACAGAAGCACATATGCATGGAGGTGCAGATGTGCTCTAGAACTGCCGCTTCCTTCCACCTGCCCAGACATCCATCTGGTCCCCCGAGTACTGGCACTACCACCAGGCCTCTGCCTCCTGGTGACAGCCAAGAGCCAGGAATGTGAACCATCTCACCCAGGAGAGGACAGCTGCCTGTCAGCCTCTCACTTCATCTCCCAGCACTCCTCCTAGGACAGAAGAGCTGCATATTGATTCCTTCTCCCAACCCCAACGCTCCCCCGGCAACCCAAGCTTGTTCCCGAACATGGGTTGCTAGTGCTGCATGAGGTAAGGCACTTTGTAGTGCCTCAGCCCCTGCATCACTGGGTTGACACTGCAATGTCACTTATAAAGACGTTAAATGGGACTGGTCTCAGCACTGATCCCTGAGGCACCCTGCTGGTCACCCTCCCTTCCTTGGAGTGAAATTCATTTACCATCACCCTCTGCCACTTATTCCCAAACCAATTTCTTATCAAGTTTACTACCTTTGGACCCATTTTGACCCACTCCCCAGCTACCCAGCTTGCTTACTAGTCTCCTAAGTGGAACCTGCAGAAAGCCTTACTGAAATCTAGGTTGGCTATGTCTGCTGCTCTACCCTGATCTAGTTCCCTAGTCACCCATTCAAAGAAATCAGATTAATTTAACAAGACCTCCCTTCCCTTCCCCTCCCTTGTGAATTCACGCTGCCTCGGGGCTTGTAACCCACTGGATTCCACAATCCTTTCCTTTAACACCACCAATGTCAGGCTGACTGGCCTATAATTGCCAGCCTCCTCCCTGCTACTACTTCTGTGAAGTGAAACTACATTTACCCTCCTTCAGTCCTCCAGAACCACTCCTGTTTTCAGTGAGCTGTTAAATAGTACTGTCAGAGGTGAATTCAGAACCTCCCTGAGGTTCCTCAATACCCTTAGATGTAGCCCGTCTGACCCCATTGCTTTGTCCACTTTCAGATTAGCAAGTCCTTTCAGGACTCTCTCTTCCAAAATCGGACTAGTGTCAACCTCCGTCCTCAATACTTCTGTTGGTTTTGTTTTGTTGTTGCCCCATCCCTTCTCCTTCATCTGTGAGCACTGAACAAAAGTATTTGCTTAGAATGTCTGCCTTTTCCTGATCCCTCTTTGCAAAGTCCTCCCCCCCTCACTCCATTTTTAACTTTAAAATCCCTCTTCGGTGTTCCCCTTTTCATTTAAAAAAAAAGTTTTGTCCCCTTTTGTTACTGCCTGAGCTATCCTGTCTTCAGTTTGCACCTTCACGCTCCTTACTGCTCTCCCTGCTTTCTTCCGTTTCCCCTAATACACCTCCCTGTCCTCCTTACTGTGTGTCTCCTTACACCTTCTGAGTGTTACCATTTTAGCTTTTCTGCCACCTCTTTTGACAACCAGTGCAATCTCTTTTTCCTCTTGCTTTTGCTCAATTGCTTGATGCAGAGGTTTGATGCCTTCACTAGGCCCCATTTTAGCTTTGCCCACTCTTTGTCCACGCCATCCCGGTCATCCCCCTGATAGGTCATTACCTGAGGCATTTCCCCATCTTTATACAATCTGTCATCCTGCAGTCCAGGAGCCTATCCCGTGTGTGGTTTGATTCAGCAGCTGTCTTTATACTGAAACACACTGTATGGTGATTGCTGGTCCTCAGGTGACCTCCTGCCTTGACATCTGCAAAATTGTCCACATTAGTGAGTACCAGGTCCAGTACTGCCCATGTGAGTGGGTTTATTAACTTGGTGCTTGAGGAACCACCTCTGCAGGAAGTTCAGGGTATCCCTGTTTCCAGCTAAAGCTGGGAGGTGCCAATCTACTTCCAGCAGACTAAAGTCCTCCGTCAGTAGCACCTTTCCCTTTTCTGTCATCTTGCCAATGGCTGCCACCAGTACCTTACCTAACTCCTCCCCCTGTGCTGGAGGTCTGTAGCACATGCCAGTCTGAATAGTGACTCTCTTCCATGTCTCCAGGGTGGCCAACAGTTCCTCTTTCCCACCCCCATATTCCTTGAATCTCCATCCCGTTATGCTTTCCTTCACATAAAGTAATACACTCCTCCTGTCCTCCCCACCCTGACCTTCCTGAACAGAGAATAGTCTGGTATAGCCATGTTCCAGTCATGGTTTTCAGTGCACCAAGACTTGGTACTTGTCACAATATCTAGGTCAGACTCTATCATTTATTTATTTAGTTTTTGTTTACGAGGTAGGTGCGCTAGCCATAGCAATGACTATTTTCAGGCATGACCCAGGAGAATACAAAACAAACTTCTGGAGATAACAGTAACAGTACATTCTTAGAAATAGTCAAAGTAATGGGTACATACAAGCAGGTAGCAACATTGGTAATACAGTATCACAGGTAAGTGTAAGCAACACAGACAATCGCAAGAAAAATGAGGGCTTATACTAACATGAGGAGGAAATAAATTACAAAAAATGCAGTGTCACTTTAAGCAGACAATAACTAGGTAGATTAGAGAGAAAGGAATGGAAAAGTAATTTTTCGACGACCAGAGCAGGTCTGGGAGAAGAATAAAGTAAGGGAAGTAAATAGTAGAAGTTGCAGTGGAGTGAAAAGGTAGAGGGGGTTGTGAAGGGAAATAGGGTTAGAAGTGCAAAACAGCAGGGTTATGGGAATAACCCTGTCAGATTGAAAGAAAGTGCTGAGAGCAGGAATGGTCAAAATTAAAAGGGGCGAGGGAGTCAGTATAAAACCTAGCATCTATGGAGGCTTGAAAGAGGATCAAATGCAGCAAGACAAGAGATGGTGGCGCAGTGCTTTCTTAAAGGAGGTGTGGGAAGAGGCTTGACAGTGGTTAGAGGAGGGAGTTCCAGTACTGGGGGCCTGACAGGCAAAAGCACTAAAGCCCTTAGTGGTAGCATATTTAGGGATACAGACAGGGGCATTGTCAGCAGAGCGAAGGTCATAGCTGGAGGCCTCACTTTGGAAGAATACCGCTAGGGGTTTAGGTATCTGAGTCCTAACTATATTGTCAATGATGGAGCCGAAAGAAAAAAGCCTTGATACCTTAGGAGGAAGCCAACCAAGGTCAGAGTAGAGGAGGCAGTGGTGTTTCAGCTGATGGGAGGAGGATGCATAGCGGCATATATTATTGTAGGTAACATCCCATTTGTGAAGACTTGATTTGCTTGCAGAAATATAGGTAGCTGCCCCACAGTTTAGTGATGGCAGTAGTATGCCACGGGCTATAGCAAGCCTGGCCGATGGTGTGAGGGCACAGCTGGTTCGATAGGCTACTCCAAGTTTTGAGTTTACAGATTTGTAGGTCCTCTGAATATGGAGATCATAGTTTAGTAGTGGATCCAGTGTGACCCCCAGGTACTTACAAGAGGTAACAACTTCTACTGAGGTGCCACTAAGCGTGGCGACTTTAAACTTGTTGTGTGAGTGTTTGAGTTTAAAATTGGAGCCGAAGAGCATAGCTTGGGTCTTTGTTTCATTTAGGACTAGTTTGTGACTAACCAGCCACTGCTGGATTAGTTGGAAGTCGTGGGAGAGCTTCAGATTTATATACTCAATACAGTTAGTGCTAGAGTACAGCACAATGTCATCTGCATATAACAGGGAGCTGGTTTTCATAAGGTTTGAGGTGATGCTGTTTATAAAGATAGAGAAAAGCAAAGGGCAGAGTATGGATGCCTGGGGTACTCCAATGTTAGTCACGGCCTTGTCAGAGAGGGTGGAGTTGTACTTCACAAATTGTATTCTGTCAGTCAGGTAGCTTTTGAACCAGTCATAACATTGGGTGAGAAACCTAGTGATTGTAGTGTGGCAATGAGGATGGAGTGGTCTACTAGGTCAAACGCCTTGGTCACATCAATGAAAATGGCCCCTGTGAGAGAAGCAGAGTCCATGGGCATCAGATATGAATTTGAGTAGAGCAGTGGTAGTACTATGGCCCTTGTGGAAGCCATGCTGGGCAGAGTTTAAAAGGTCATTTTCTGGAGGTATTCAACAGTTTGGTTAGCTACAAGCTTTTCAAGGATTTTCCCGAGAACAGACAGGATAGCAATTGGCTTGTAATTTGAGGGGTCCTTTGGGTCACCTTTTTTGAAAACAGGGGTAATCCTTGCCATCTTCCAGATATCTGGGATGTGACCCTGGCATAAGGAGAGAGTAAAGATTTTGGCTAAGGGAGCAGCTATGATCGGCACAGCTAGTTTAAGAAGTTTGGGTTCAAGATTGTCAGAACTGGCAGCTGTGTGCTCGGAGATATTGTTAAGCAATTTCAAAACATCAACTCTGGAGACAGATTTAAAGAAAAAGTTTGTGCCATTGGTATTTGTTGGATATGCTAAGGTCAGGTTGGAGGGGAAGGTGGAGGTATAGTTAGGTCAGAGAATTTGTCATTTAAAAAGTTGGCAATAGTGCGTAGATTGTTACAGTGGACTCCATTTAGTATCATTTCATTAGGGGTTGCGGATAAATTTGAGCCAAGGAAGAACTTAATGTGGGACCACAATTTTCTGGAGTCACCATAGTAGTTTATTAAGAGATCTTTGCAGTAGGAGCTTTTGGCCTGTTTGATCTCCTTTTTGCAGGCACTACACATGGTCCTGTATGTAATAAGGTCATTAGCTAAGCCAGTGCATCTGTAACGGAGCCAGCATTTATCTCTTTGGCGAAGTTTTCTGAGTAGATCAGATTTTAGCCATTAGGTTTGCCTGTTTTTCACCCGATGCATTACTATGTGACAGTGCTTATCCTGTAGCCCTAGGAAGTGGGTCAGAAAGAGACCAAGAGCAGTTAGATTATCGCTAGACTCATACAGAGAGGACCAGTCAATGCTAGCAACATCCCGGAAGAACGCCTCAGAGTCAAAATGGGCATAGTTGTGAAAGGAGATGTACCTGGGCTGAGTAGGTTCTAACCTCCCTTTACCCCATATACAGAAAGTGGGGGAGTGGTCAGTTATGGCGTCAGCTAGTATGCCTGAGTAGACTATGTGTTCCGGGTGATTAGTCATTATCCAGTCCAGTAATGTACTGGTGTTAGAGTAGGGACGGTCCTTGTAGGTTCAGAGATCAGTTGGTGCAGGTTTGAACTTTGTAATTTGGATATGGATAAGGCTTGGGAGCTTCCCAGCCAGTTTATATTTAGGTCTCAGAGTATGAGAACTTCATTTCTTCCTGATAGGAGTGAGGTTGGAGCCAGTAGTTCATCCAGGCCTCTTTGTCCACCTTTAGGGGGGTTGTAAACACAGACGATATGAAGCAGTTTGGTCCCAAGAGTGAGACGGGCATGAATGCTTCACAGTGCAGTAAAGGAGATGAGTTTATAACAGAGAGTCGAAAGTGATTTTTAAAGTAAATAGCTGTGCCACCACCCCTCTTTGCTGCAGGTCGGTCCTGTCTTAGAAGATTGTAGGATGGGAGGGAGCAAGCAGGGTCAGGGGTGGAGGTTTGAGCCAAGTTTCAGTTAGGCAAATGATGTCTGGTTTGTGGAGGAAGGTCCAAGCTTCTAGTTCAGAAAAATTGTGCTCTAGGCTCCTGATGTTATGGTGAGCAATTTTAGGCCTTTGTATTGCTTATTGGGTTAGCTGCAAGGTTAACCGGCCCTGGGTTTAGCTGTACGTCACCAGAGGCCGAATGCCATAAGGAGCAGATACTAGTCTGAGGCACAGGAAAGGGTATAGGGTCTGTGTTGAAGGTGGTGATTTGTGAGGACATGAAGATAATGTTGAACCATGCCTTACGTAGTAGAAAAGGAGCAGAGCAGGAGCACATTTGGCACCACTAAGAGGTTAGAGAAATAGAAATCATGGGAAGGGAGGGGAAGGATTACCGGAGTAGCTGGGGGTATATTTAATAGTAACAGGTGGAGTAATGGGATAGAGGAGACAAAGAAAACCAGCATCAGGCACTGAGTCATTTTAGTCGGCAGAAAATGGTGAGGTGGCATGCCTGAAAAAAAAGTATGTTATGCTTCTGGGAGAAGAGACGGAGATTGTGGGAATAGAGATGGGGCCGAGGTTAATAGATACTATTTGTCAGTTCCCAGGTTATATAGACATGAAATTCTAGGAAAAAAACAGATGACCAGGAGAAAAACTGTCAGAGGGGGCAGAGCTACTATTTCAGTGACTCACAGCTATTTTCAAGCCTTTAAAGAAGACCTGTGAGGAGGTGAGTTGTGAGGGCAAAGACAGGAGGGCAGCATTAGGAAGAATGGAAAGTGGCTCACAAAATAAGTCAATCAAGCATCTTAGACCAGTAGTAAACCAGCCTACCAGCATGTTTGAGGAGGGTAGGGAGGAGAAACAGAGCCAGTGACCTAATAAAAAGAGCTATAAGAGAGGGCAAGGCTTGGAGTCTATTTGAAGAAGGCCTGGGAGGGTGGAGGGAGAAAAACCTCGACACTGTACAATTAGCAGTGGTAGAGAGTAGGAGAGCAAAATCAATCAGTGGTGCTGAAGGGTAAGAAGGCACTCCAAACAGGAGAAGTCCGAGGCGCAGGCTGGACCAATCAGGCTCTGGTAGCTGGCGCCGCACCAATCAGGAGACGGCCATCACTCAGCAGCTCAAGCTAGCAACAGCGACTGTACCTTGTGCTAGGGTCCGGCTTAAAGAACCAGGAGGGCGGGTGGAAAGAGTGCGTCCTGGCGGGCAGCGGCTGCGGGTGGTCGTAGGAGGGGCCGCTGGTTTTCTTAGGTGCCGCTCAGGTGTCTGGGGTGCAAAAATGAGAGTTTAAATAGTATTGACAGGAGGGGGGCAGAGGCAGGCAGCAGACAGACAGCAGGGGCTGGAGGCGATCAAGCATTTACACAATAGGTAGCCAAGGTGAGAATAGAGTTTGGAAGGGATTAGTGAGAGACAAAAGGTGAGGTCAGAGCAGCTTAGAGACTGAGCGAGGGTGGGGTGGGGGTTCATATGAGGCCAGCTAAGAAGAAAGTTATGAAAACAGTGATAGTGGTGTATCAGTTTAAGATAGACAGAGGATTTGTTGTTTAGCCAGAGAAAACAACAAGGAGGATAGACAGAAAAAGCATAAATCATGAAACAAAAATGCAGGCTGCAATGCGTAAAGTAGCTTGTCAGACCTATCAATTTTGAGTGAGCAGTAAGCTGTATTACTAATAGGATTACATGGGTTCAAATCAAATTTCGCTTTCAGATCAGTGCAGGCACAAACAAGCATACTGTTACATATCTAAACATGCATCAGGACTCGGCAATTAAATTTCAGAAACCTTGACACTGTACAGATAGCAGTAGTAGAGAGTAGGAGAGCAAAAGAAATCAATGGTGCTGAAGGGTAAGAAGGTGCTCCAATCAGAAGAAGTTCGAGGCGCAGGCTGGACCAATCAGGCTCCGGTAGCACAGCGCCGCACCAATCAGGAGACTGCCATCACTCAGCGGCTCAAGTTAGCAACAACAACCGTACCTTGTGCTGAGATCTGGCTTAGGGAATCAGGAGAGTGGGTGGAAAGAGTGAATCCTGGCGGGCGGCGGTCGTGGGTAGCCGTAGGAGGGGCCACTGGTTTTCTTAGGCGCAGCTCGGGCACGGAGTCCTTGTGCTGGGATCCGGCTTAGAGATCTAGGAGGGCGGGTGGAAAGAGTGTGTCCTGGTGGCCGTAGAAGGGACTGCCGGTTTTCTTAGGCGCCGCTCGGGAGCTCGGAGTCCTTGTGCTGGGATCCGGCTTAGGGGAACCAGAAGGGCGGTGGAGAGTGCATCCTAGCGGGTGGCCGTGGGTGGCTGTGGGAGGGATCACTGGTTTTCTCAGGCGCCACTCAGGTGCGGAGTCCTTGTGCTGGGATCCGGCTTAGGGAACCAGGAGGGTGGGTCGAAAGAGTGCGTCCTGGTGGGCGGCGGCCGTGGGTTACCGTAGGAGGGGCCGCCGGTTTTCTTAGGCGCTGCTTGGGTGAGGAGTCCTTGTGCTGGGATCTAGCTTAGGGAACCAGGAGGGCGGGTAGAAAGAGTGTGTCCTGGTGGGCGGCGGCCGCGGGTGGCCGTAGGAGAGGCAGCCGGTTTTCTTGGGCTCCGCTTGGGTGCGGAGTCCTTGTGTGGGATCGGCTAGGAACCAGGAGGGTGGGTGGAAAGAGTGCATCCTGGCAGGCGGCGGCCGTGGATGGTCGAGGGAGGGCGCCGCTTTCTTAGGGCCACCTGCCATGATGGACTATAGGTCCAGAATCTTATTTCCTAGACATGTAGCATCTGCATAGATAGCCTTTCAGATTTTGTTACCATTGTGCTTGTTACCCTCTTTTTCCTTTCTGCCTTGCCTCCTTCCCTTCTCTGTTTTTAATGCTCCCATTCCCATCTCCCTTCATCTTTACCACTCTGTTTTATTAATTTGCACCTGGGTTCCTCTCCCTCATGTTCTCCTACTCTCTTCAGCCTGTGGGGAGGGGCAGTTTCTGCCTCCTGATTTCTTCTGCCACTCCCTCAGCTAATTTAAATGTTCATAAAGTAACATTTAACCCTTAGGCTGCCGCCAACAAGATATCTTGTCCTAAAAGCTATGGTTCTAAATCTTCCGGCAGCCTAGGGTTAAACCCTGCACTAAGGACTGCAGTTCCCTCCCAGATGGATGCAGGCCATCACCCTTAGTATAAGTCCTTATCCCTCCAGGTCGATCCCCGTTCCTATGTAGCTGAACCCTCCTCCTGCACCATTTTTTAACCATGAGCTGAGGCACAGAGAGGCAGTACCTCATCAAAAGACACTGAGTGTGCTACCTCTCTAAGACCCTCCACAGCTCTTTAAACTCCCTACACTATCCCAGCCCCATCCCTAGCCTAGTCATTAGTCCACTGGTGGACAATAACATCTAGCTCTGCCTCCCACTCTACTGCCCTTGTGATCCTCAAGTTTCACTTCCCATCCCTTCGGCAATGGCACCACAGAGGCACCCAACCTCCCTTTTCCCCTTCTTCCTATTCCCAAATCCATCCCTCTCACAATGGAATCCTCCACCAGAAATGGCATCCTCCTTTTCTGAGGTCCTCTTCCGCCCTGCTTGGGGTCTCCACTATGGAGGACCCCAACATCCTCCCTGACCACTACCACGGGTGCCTCCTCCTGGCAGTCCCACCACACCACAGTGGCATAGGAATTGTGTAGGTGTACCCATTGAAGAATGTGCCTCTGACCCACTATTCCCCCTTCCACAGCCCACCATAGTCAAGCCCTTGCTCCTCCCTGGCATCCTCTGAGGTAATGGTGTCAGACTTGGTGGCCCCCGGGAGGAGGAAGAGGCTTCCCAAATCCTTGCCAACTTGTCCTGGAGTCTGGCGACCTCCTCCCTCAACCCAAAGAGATGTGTGCAGATGGAGTAGCACCATAGTCTCCAGAAGGTCTCTCTGAAAAATGCTGCCCCACAGCATCTGCACTGCACCACTCCCAGCATTCCCAACTTCTATTCTGCCTGTGTTACCTACAAATACTTTTCTGCCCTTACCCCCGATAGGGTGTTTCTGGTTCCCCCTTTTTTGATTGTTGCTATTTGTGTCCCCCTTTATCTTGATTAAAACCCTTTATAGCCTGACCCTACATAGGGTGTTGTTCCTAGTCCCAATTTTGGCGTACCTTTTACCTTCTGCCTTCTCAGCAGTGACTGTTACACAGTAGTGAACAGAAGCCTTACCTAGTTGACGGCATAGGCCCCCGCTTCCCTGCTTCTCTCGTGGATGCCTGTTGATGCCAAGACACCAATATCACACCTGTTTCACTCCTGTTCTATTCTGAAATTGGGGGACACTCGGGGAGCAGAGGCCGGAGAAAACTGGAGGGAGTGGTCAAGAGTATGGCAGTTAGATTTCAATGTGAAAAGTGCAAAACAATGCACCTGGGGTACAGAAACCCAAGGGTGGAGTACAAACACGGTGGAGTGGTACTGATGACCACCAAGCAGGAATGAGACCTGGGGTAATCTAATTGGATGACTATAGGTGTCCAAGCAGTGTGACAAAGCAGTATTGAAGGCTAGTGGGATGCTGGGGTGCATAGGGAAGGGTATTACCAGCAGAAAGAAGGAGGTGGTGTTCATACTAAGATTAATACTAAGGTTGAGAAAGCTAGAGAGCCGTGAGGCCATAATTGCTTCTTACAACTAATAATAACAAGGAATAATACCAGACAAATTCAGTGTCTAATCGGGATTTAAAGAAAGACTTGAAACTGCTAGAAATAACCTCTACTGGTAAAGTATTCCAAGGTTTTATGATTCATAAAGTATAGAAAAATTTCCATGGCATCAGATTGAATTTCCTTTGTTTTAGTTAGGCGGGTGACCTCTAAGGTTAAAATATCATCCTTAAACTCCAGTCCTAGGTTGGTCAATAAATATGGATCCTTCATGATATCAAACATAAGAAAGAGAGCCTCTCTTAGCATGAGTAGTGAGTGACAAGTTCAATAAAATGAGTCTGGATTTATATGACTTATTCTGTAGACCTTTCCCAAATTTAGTATAAGCGTCTTTGTACTTTCTCCAATCGCAGAATGTCGTGTTTCCTAAAGGGGCACTATGATGGGAAAGAGAATCCAGATGTGGGTGAATATAGGCTCTATATAAGGGCATCAGTACATTGCTATTTCTTGATTTAATGTTTCACTTGATAGACCAGATAACCCTATTAGCCTTAAGTATATACGAATTAATTTGTGAATGGGGCCAGAAATCAGACAGTAACACCCCAAGTCTTTCTCTAAACCAGTATTGGTCAACACTCTATTGTCTAATGTAAAAGCATGAGAGGGATTGTTGATACCAAATGCATAACCCTGCATTTATCATGGTTCAATTTCATACCCCAAGTATTTATCCATGTTGCCTCTGAATAGATCACTAGTAATTCGGAGATCAAGTAGGGTCTCTGATATTACAGTAGGTAGGGAAAATAGGCAGACTAGGTGGGACAAAAGGTCCTTATCTGCCATCAAACTCTATGTTTCTATGTTATGTTTCTAAGACCCCACCTTCAGTACTGTGTCTAGTTCTGCAGACCACATCTCCCAGAATGACAGACAGAGTGGAGGCAGTCCAGAGGAAGGCAACAAAAATGGTGCATGGTCTGCATCAAAAGCCCAAAGAGGAGAGTCCTACTGAGCAGTGGGAAAGGAAGGGAAGGGGAAGGACTACGTCTGTGCTTCACTGCACAGATTTTCTTATTTCAGAAAACTGCCCGTTGGAGAGGTAAGGAGGGAACAGCGTTTCCCATGCTGAACCACATGGATGACAGCAGGAGGGATCAGAACCGCCGAGTTCAGAGAGCACACTCGCAGATGCTAGTCCAACGGAGCACAATGGAATCAGGGAACACAGGTACTATTAACATATTTATCAAACAGTGCTATACCTTGCTTGTGGTTGGTGTATTTTTCTTGATACAGGAGTAGTTTTGTTTGTGGTAAAGGAGCTGGCCAATTTGTGCTTTGTACATAGGGAACAGAGCTGATTGTTTCCCCGCAACTTTTCAAGGGGGATTAGCGGGCGGCCAGTCAATAAGTTTGCAAGGGGTCTGTGGCACAGGATTCTAACTCCTGGAAGAGTTTAAAAAGACCACTGAAAGGATTGCTCAGCAGTCCGTCTGAGCAGTGGAAAGGGAAGGGGGTCAGAAGGACTCGACTGTGCTTCACAGCACAGATTTTCTTATCATTTCAGGAAACTGCCCATTGGAGAGGGAAGGAGGGCAACGGTGTTTCCCACATGCTGACCACACAGACGACAGCAGGGGATCAGAGCCACTGAATTCACCACAGACACCGCACGAATGCTAGTTTGGCAGAGCACACTGTAATCGGCGCACACAGGTACTATTTAAGCAATATACCACTCCAGGGTGTGGGTATACTGGTGGATTTACCACGCCTGGTGTGGTTCAGTTGACTTGACCACACCAGAAGTGGTAAATCTGTCGGTATACCCACTCCCTGGAGGGGTATATTGCTATTATACAATGGCCCCATTTTTTTTGTACAGAGAAAAAATATTAAATAAAATGTCCGTTTGCTTTGAAACTTGCTGCTTGATTGTTTTTTATTATGGAGGCATTGCTCCGATTTTTTCGAGTTCTGCGCATGAGCCACAGCATTCCTTATTGCCGTGGTTACTGTTAGGAATTTTTTCACCTTTTTTGGTGTGGACAGAATGAACTCCGTTTTCTTTTAAATTTTTTATTTTTTTTGCTGTGAATCGCTTTACCAGAATGGTGCATAATATTGATGGCTCACAGCTACAGTGTGCGAAGCGGTGACAGCTGACGGCTCTTTTTTTTAAATTTTGGAGCCTAGTGACGGAGTATCATATGTCGGGTTAGCGACTAGGTAATCTCCCCATCAGTCCGCGTGCTTGGCACTGGTGTGTTTGCGATGATTGGAGGGATTTGCCAGGGAGTTCCTGATGCGACTGAGTGGTTGCTGGCACCTTTTCCCATGGGTACACTGGAGGATCTATCATGGTGAAAAGGTGCCAGCCAATCAATCAGATTGCAGGGTTTGGGCTCTTCGATTTGGCCCATTGTATAACAACATATTTATCAAACAGTGCTTTACCAGCCGGCCCGGTGGCGCTGAGGGTTGAGGCGCTGGACGCCACACCTCTTGTCACGCCGGCGATCCAGGTTCGGGAATGAGCCCGGGTCATCGGTGTTGGCAGGAGAGGACTAGGATTGAGCATCTGCAGACTGCTCTCCTAGTCCTGGGGTGGGATGGGAAGGAACCACCGCACTGCGGCGACCTCTGGGGATGCCCAGTGGTACTGCTGGTGTTGGTGCATGCAGTGGGGAGTGCGGCAGACGTCAGCACGTTGTACCTAGATGTCATTGCATGTCCACGCTCCTGTGGGGTTTAACAGGAGGAAAAATAGCGGAGCACGACTATGATGCTTGATGGCCACACTCTGTGATGCCCGGAAGACTAGTGTGGAGTCCCGTCAAGGAGGGTTTGGGGCTCTCCTGGCTAGCAGGACATAGGGGGCCCACCAGCAGGACCGCAAGACGGCTGTCCTGGACCCTCCTGGGAGCAGTATGAGCCACCCAGCTCTCTGGGCAGGCAGAGCCCATGGCTGGATGCCTCAGCCGGAGAACGCTGCAGCAGGGAGCAAAAATAGCAGCTGTGAAAAAAACAAACAAACAAAAAAAAAAAAACAGTGTTTTACCTTACTTGTGGTTGGTGTATTTTTCTTGATACAGGAGCCATTTTGTTTGTGGTAAAGGAGCTGGTCCATTTGTGTTTTGTACATAGGGAACAGAACTGATTGTTTCCCCACAATTCTTCGGGGGGGAGCAGGTTAAATCAAAGCAAAGAAACTTTATTTATATAGCACCTTTCATAATCAAGGCGCTGTACATCATATAAATACAATAAAAACAATATATGAATGTAAAACAATCAATGAATATTTAATTAGGGAAAACTAAAGAAAATAAATACGTTTTCAGCATTGATTTAAAAGTTAACGGTCAGGCATTCTCAACCGTGAGGTAGAGAATTCCACAAGAGTCGAGTGCTGCAAAAGAAAATGCTCGAGCTCCAGACATCTTCAAATGGACCCTGGGAATCTCTAGCAATCCCTCGCTGGCGGAGCAGAGAGGGCGATTGAGGGAGTAGAGAACCAGGAGATCTTTCAGGTAGTCGGGTCCCTGTTCATGTAGGGCTTTAAAGGTAAGCAAGCCTACCTTGTAGGTGATTCGCCACTGAACTGGTAGCCAGTGCAGATCACGCAGCACAGGCATAATGTGACTGGTCCTAGAGGTGCCAGTCTATAGCCTGACCGCAGCATTCTGCACTAGCTGCAAGCGGCGGATATCAACCCCAGACAGCCCTAGGTAGAGGGCATTGCAGTAGTCAAGACGGGTAGTAATGAAGGCATGGATCAATGTTAGAAGGTCACCCAGAGGAATCAGGTGTTTCATCCGGGCGATATTCCTCAGATGGTAAAATGAGGATTTGACCACCGCTGACACCTGATATTTCAGGTTCAGGCCATCATCGAAAATAATGCCCAGGTTACGCACCTCAATCTGAGATAATGAGGCTGACACCGGCTCAACCATAGGCCCGACATGCACCCAGCTCCAAGACCTGCCCCAGGGCATCCTGGATCCACCACCAACATCTCAGTCTTATCTGGATTCAGTCTCAACCAGCTCGAGCTCATCCAGTCCTTGAAGTCGGCAAGGCAACTATTCAGCACTGAAGTCATATCCTCCTGTCTGGGCATAAAGGACATATACAGCTGAGTATCATCTGCATAGCAGTGAAAACTCAAGCTGTATCGCCTGATATCTCCTAATGGCAGCATATACACTGCGAACAACATGGGGGCCAATATGGAACCCTGTGGCACACCGCAGGCCAGGGGGAGAGAGTCAGAAGAACAAATACCAGTGACTACCCTCTGAGACCTGCCTATGAGAAAAGATGGAAACCACTCAAGGACTGTGCCTGACAGACCACAGAGAAACCACAGGGTTTCCAAAAGCACCTTATGGTCCACAGTGTCAAAAGCTGCAGAGAGATCAAGAAGGACCAAGATGGTACAAGCCTTTTGATCTCTAGCCATTAGGAGGTCGTTTAATACCCGAACAAGGGCAGTCTCCGTGCTATGCCTCTTCCTGAAACCAGATTGGAGAGCTTCATAGACATTGTGAGTTACCAAATGATTATTCAGCTGCAGTTCAACCACCTTCCCTACAAAAGGAAGGTTTGAGACAATGGGGTAGTTCACCACCTCCCGTCAACCCCACAACCCCTCTTGGAGACAGCAGGGCCGATTCCAGACCCGATGCTGGCAACCTAATCTGCGAAAACCGAGCTATCTCATTACATAGAAACATAGAATTTGACAGCAGATAAGGACCGCTTAGCCCACCCAGTATGCCCATTTCCTACCTGATGGATAAGCTGCAGATTCTAGTTAATCAACAGCTTACTTCCTCCTGCCCCACTAGAATTGCCTTATGCCTGTCCCATGCATTCTTGAATTCTTCCACTGTTCCTGACTCCACAACCTCCTCAGGAAGGCTGTTCCATGTATCCACAACTCTCTCAGTAAAAAAATACTTTCTAGCATTACCTCTGAGCCGTCCCCCCATCTTCAAATTGTGCCCTCTTGTTCTTGCACTTCTCTTCTTCTGAAAGATACTACCCTCTTGTACTTTGTTAATTCCCTTGAGATGCTTGTAAGTTTCTATCATGCCACCCTCTCCCTCCTTTCCTCAAGGGTATACATATTAAGCTGCTTTAGTCTCTCCTCATATGTCTTCTGGTGCAGACCTTGCACCATTTTGGTTGCCCTCCTCTGAACAGCCTCCACTCTGTCTATGCCTTTGCAAAGATGGGGTCACCAGAATTGCACGAAGTACTCCAGATGGGGTCTCACTAACTGTCTGTAGAGAGGGATAACAACTCCCTGTTTTCTACTGTTGATGCCTCTCCCTATGTATCCCAATATTCCCCCAGTCCTCCTTACTGCCTTCTCACATTGCTTGCCCACCTTTAGGCCATCTAATATAATTACTCCTAGGTCTGTTTCGATTTTTGTTGTTGTTATTAACTCACCCCCCATTGTGTACTCTTCCCCTGGGTTTTTGTTTCCCAGATGCATTACCTTGCACTTCTTTGCATTGAATCTGAGCTGCACGTATTTGACCATTCCTCCAACCTTGCCAAGTCCCTTTTCATTCTTTCCACCCCATCTTGTGTATCAACCCTGTTGCAGATCTTTGTGTCATCTGCAAAAGGCATCCTTTCTTTCAGGTGCTCTCCAATGTCACTTATAAAGATATTAAAGAGGTCGGTCCAAGTACCGAACCTACGGTACCCACTAGTTACCCTCCTTTCTTCACTGTGGACTCCGTTACCATTACCCTTTGTATCCTGTTGTCCAGACAGTTTTTTAACCAGGCTACCACCTTGGGACCCACTCCAAGGCTGGCTAACTTGTATATTAATCTTTTGTGTGACACTGTGTCGAATGCCTTGCTAAAATCTAGGTAGGCCATATCCACAGCCCCTCCCTGGTCTACTACTTTGGTCACTCAGTCAAAGAAATCTATTACACTCAGTTTGTGAAAAGACTCTTCCGGACCGGAGACAGATTGGATTGCACAATCTGTCAACAGTTCAAAGAGTTGAGCAAGTCGAGTTCTTTGCAACAGAAATCTCCTGGACAGGAACTCTGCCTTCTTATGGGTGATTTCTGATTGATAGCCTTTGTAATGTTCCACCAATCTAAGTCTGTCAGCATCCAGGCCAGACTTCCACCATACTTCTCCAGCCTTCAACCAACTCATCTCATCTCCTTCAAGGACCCATCATACCAAAGGGACCTTGGTCGAAGAGTGAGTGGTCAAACACAACAGGAGAAAGCAATCAAGTCTGGGCGCCTCCCACTGCCTTATTATAGGCCAGTACGAGTTCCCCTGGACTAAAGGTTAAAGGGTAATGTGAGGAAGTTCTTCTTCACAGAGGATGGTGGACACATGGAATAGTCTGCCATAGGAGGTGGTGGGAGGCGAGCACAATGGAGGGATTTAAACATGCCTGGGATAGGAATAAGGGAATCTTGGAGATGGAACGGAGAGGTGACAAGTCACTGACCAGATAGGGTCAGTAGACAGGCAAGTGTAGTGCTATGGGCAGACTGGATGGGCCTTGCGGTCCTTATCTAACAATTTCTATGTTTCTATGAGAGACTAAATGACCTCAATATGTACACCCTGGAACAAAGGAGGGAGGGAGGGGAATATGATAGACCTTGAAATATCCCACACAGGTAAATAAGGTACAGAAAGGAAGTATTTTTTAGATGAAAAGGTGTTCAAGAACAAGGGGATATGCTATGAAGCTGGAGTGGGGTATATTCAGGAGAGATGTGAAGAAGTACATCTTCGCAGATAGAGTAGTGGATTCCTGAAACAGCCTTTCAGCAGAGGAGTTGGGGGTGAAAACAGTGGTAGGGGTCATGAATGCATGGGATAAGTACAAAGGGAGTCATAGTGGAAAGGAAGGGAGGAGGAGAAAGAGCTCTAGATCAGGCGCAGTCTGCAGTAATAGTGCCGTAGGAGAAATGGGCAGACTGGATGGGCCAAGCGGTACTTATCTGCTGTCAACTTTTGTTTCTATGTTTTATCTTTCTGTGGTGGGATATGAATGTGTGTGGACACTTTAGGAGTGTCTGCTTATATACATTTGTGGAACCTCCCAGGGTGTGACTTCCTGTGTCAGCTTGTGCCTCAGATTAGTCAGCCAGAGTGCCACATCACGTACCCACCTCTACTCAGAATCCCGACCTTGAGAGCAAGACAGAACAAGAGAGAGAGAGAGGCAGCTGCTGGACTGAAACTAACTCAACCCAGCAGGTTAGTATCAGAAAACAGGTTTAAATGTAAGCACTCAGCAAACCTTGGTTCCCAATCCATGTAAATTAATCCAAACAAGTGTTTCAAATGGTAACAACCACTGATTACACTTGTAATATGAAAACTATCTCTCCTTCTAAACTGAGTTGTTCAGCTGTGATCCTTCCCTGATTTAAGTGGCCAGCAATATATGGTGACACTGCACACTTATGCGTGTAATACCATTTCTTTCACAAAATGACTTCAACTCTCCACAAGTGAAAACTGGGACATTATCTGAGACCAAAATATCAGGCAGGCCATGAGTTGTAGGATGACTCTTAGCTTTCCTACTGTACTTGTGACCAGTGTGGACAGACAGGAATTACTTCCAGCCACTTGCTATAGGCATCTACTTCCAATAAGAACATTTTTCCCCATGAATGAGGCCACCACAGTCCATACTTATCCTTGTCTATGCCCTTCAGCCATTCCCAGCTATGCAAGGGAGCTCTTGGGGGGAGAATGTCTAGTCTGCTGACATCCTCTGCATTGCTTTACCTTGCTTTCAATATCCATGTCCAACTTATTCCACCACACAAAACTTCGTGCAAGTGCTTTCATGAAAGTTATTCCTGGATGTCCTTCATGAACCTTCGATTGTTCACTTGGGAGCTTAAGCAGCAGGCAGGTAGGAAAGAGGGCTGGAGTTATATTCTGTTTTAACTGAAATATTTGAATAGTTTGTAAGTGAAATCAGTTTTATGTGTTAAAAATTATTACCTTGAATTAGAACTGTTACATTGTAACTTTGGTGGCTTGGGGATAGTTGTTTGGCAGGGATACTTAGAGGGAAATTTAAATGTGTTGTTTGCCTGGTGTTTGGGGAAGGGGACATTAGCTGCAATTACCTTGTCTTTAAACAGGAATTACCTTGGCTTTCATTGTTCACTTGGGAGCTTAAGCAGCAGGCAGGTAGGAAAGAGGTTGGAGTTATATTCTGTTTTAACTGAAATATTTGAATAGTTTGTAAGTGAAATTAGTTTTATGTGTTAAAAATTATTACCTTGAATTAGAACTGTTACATTGTAACTTTGGTGGCTTGGGGATAGTTGTTTGGCAGGGATACTTGGAGGGAAATTTAAATGTGTTGTTTGCCTGGTGTTTGGTAAGAGCCCTCACACCCACCCTGTTTTGTATACCTTCTTAAATACTGAAAAGCCACTGCGGGTTTGGGATTGAAGGGCTGAGTATTTCTGTTTGGACTGAAATTGAAGCAACAGGAGCTAGTGGGCCTGTGACATCATATGGTACCTGATGTCTGCTTACACACACTGTTAGTGGGACCGAACACACACTGGACTGTATGTGTTTGTGAGACTTGGGAACGTTATTGGTGGAGTTGAAATTGGGTTTGTAAATAACTACAGTCAGTATAGAGAGAAACTGTACTCAAGGGAAAGGGACTGAGAAAAGGGGTGTGCTATTATAAACAGGGGATAATCAGGGTGGCCATATTCCACCATGGCAGCATCATCGGAAGGGTTGTAGGCTGCACAGGCTGTGGGATGGCAATAATTCTAAATTGGGCCTGGAGAGGGAGGCTGCCCACTCTGTAGACAGCTATCTTGTATCAGGAGTGAGGTATATTGGTTAAGGAGTAAGCTGTGGGAGCTGGGGGGGAGGTCCAAGGATAAGGGGTGTGGATATGGGCAGCAGAAGGGTGGGGCTGAGGGGAGGCTGGGGCAACGCTCTGAAATTACAGGACGTTATGTTACAGCAAGCAGGAGGGGGGATATTAGGGACAGAGGACCCTTAGATAGGGAAGCTGATGCTAAGAGGAAAGCGTACGGGGTGAACATTCTGAATACAAAGAGACTGGAGGGGGAAGAGTCAGGAGGGGCTGTTGTGCGGAAACCTAAAACAGCAGACTGTGGGAAGGGAGCTCCTAAGGTGAACAGTGCAAGAGAGGAAGAAGAGGGTCAGTTTAGAGATGCAGTCAGGGGAAACTCGGGTTACTTGATGGAGGCTGACATAGAGTGTCACAATAAATTTGAGCTACTAAGCAACCTAGAGGGGGAGGAAGGGGTTGGTGGAAATGAGGAAACTTATACAGAGGCCGGGGGGAGGGAGTCGGATACCCATAGGGCATCACAGACCAGCTACGGAAAGGATAGACATAGTCCCAGAGGGAGAAGGGGAAACATATATGTTAAGCAAATGGGGGAGATGCAACATATTCCACACATGAGGGAGAAGAGCATGATTGGAGAGAAACTGGGAGACAAGGAGGTGGGAGAGGAGCCCCCCTTCAGCAGGGAGGTCAGTACCAAGGATGGGGCCCTAGCTAAAGGGGACCCACAGAGAGCCTCTGGAGGCAGGGGTACTATTACAAGGGGGGAGGATGGTGGTGTGGGGGAAGGGGAAACCATCAGGGCCAGGATAAATGGTTCAGATAAGAGAGGGTTAAAGGGGACACCTATTCAGAGGGGGTTTGAGTTAAGTGGGCAAAATAACAAGGGAGGCAGAAAGGGGAGGGTGACAAGGGGGTCTCTAATAAGGCAGGAAGACTCCCATGGAATTGAGATCATGAATAAAGGGGAAGGGCTGAGAGGGCATAGTGGAGGTAACCATAAGGATGATGGTGGTGTTAAGGTTCTGTTACTGGGAGACTCGATGATTAGGGGTATCCATTGGGAGGGACAGGGGGGTGGATGCCATAGCCAGGTGAAGGTAGTGAGTATCTCTGGGCTGACAGTGCACAGAGCAAAGTTCATGGTGTATAAAATGGTTAGGGATTGTGGAGGGAAACCGGATTTCCTGGTGCATTTGGGAACTAATGATCTAGAGGGAAACAGCATTTTGGAAATCCAAGCAAGGTTCCAAGAACTTGCCAGAGTCTGTCGGGATAATGGATGCAACATTTCCTTTTCGGAGATATTGCCAGTACCAAAGGCCTCAGTGGAGAAAAAAAGCTACAGAGGTTAATGACTGGCTCAGGAAGTGGGGTGAAGAGAATGGGTTGGGGTGTTAGGGAACTGGAATGGAGTTTGGGAGGATAAGGGACTATATGCCAAGGACAGGTTTCATCTTGCCCCATTAGGGAAGGAGTCCTTAAACAGGGGATGGCTGACTACATACAAGAAGGTGGGGTTTAAACTTGTAAGGGGAGGGATGAGGAGGGCTGACCAGAGACCCTCTCCTCCAGATGAGGGAGTAGCGTCAAGCCCAAGAGGGAGGGGAAGCAGACTGGGTGGAGGTTTCAGGAGGAGCAGGGAGGATGGAACTATAAGGAAACTGGGTGGGGTTTGACAAAGAGGATCAGGGATAAGGGGTGGGGTTGGTGTTAGTAAATGCCAGGAGCTTGGGAAACAAGTTGCCGGAGTTCCAGGCCATGCTGTTCGAGGGGGGTGGATGTGGCGGTGGTCAGGCGTGGCCAACAAAACCATGACTGGGACCTAAATGTACAGGGGTATACTATGCTTAGGAAGGATAGAAAGGAGGTCAGAGGGGTGGAGTGGCTATGTTCATTAGAGATGATATAGAAATTGCTATGGTAGAAGAGGCAGAGGGAAACGTGGAGGCCTTATGGGTCACCTACGATCCCAGCAGGAGATAAGGTCAAGCTGGGAGTAGCATATAGGCCCCGGGATGAGTGATGTTCTAGAGGATGGTTTGCTGGACATCATTGCCCAGTGTGGTCCAAAAGGGAAGTGGTGTTGATGGGGACCTAAATGCCAGGTACAAACTGGGGAACCATGTCCTCTAAGGTGGCCAAGGAGCAGAGGCTGCTGGATGGCTTCCAGGATGTGTTCTTAACACAGCATGTGATGGAGCCCACAAGGGAGGGGCATGTCCTGGAAGTGGTTCTGGCAGATGGGGATCTGGTAAGGGACATAGTTGTACAGGACCCCCTGACTGGGAGTGACCACAATACTGTCTGGTTTCAAATAAGCATGGGGAGTGGGGGTGAGATCTAGGACACTGGCAGTGGACTTCAGGGGGGCAGACTTTATGGGCATGGGAAACATTCTCAAGGATCACTTGAAGGGGATTACCTCAACGACAAGTGTGGAAAGGAGATGGGAGGTCATAAAACAGGGACTTCATGAGGCAGTCAGGATCTGCGCTAAGTTGAAACGTAAGGTAGCAAGGTCACGTAAACCATGCTGGTGGTCCAGTGAGGTACAGGTAGCAGTCAGAGAAAAGAAGGCGGCCTACAAAAATATAAAACAACAAGAGGGGATAGGGATAAGAAATGTACCAGCTTGCATCTAGAAAAGTCACCCGTATGGTGAGGGGAGCAAAGGCCAGTAAGAGCAGCGGCTGGCACAGGGCTGGCATGGAGGGAAAGGGTTCTTCTGGTACATTGGGGAGCGGAGAAAACTAAGGGCCATCTCAGCAGATTGAGATCAGAAGGAGGGTGGGTGGAAGAGGCGAGGGACCAGGCAGAGGTATTTAATGAGTACTTTGCCTCTGTGTTCACTAGGGAGGGAGATGGGATATCTACAAAGCAAGGCATGAAGGGGATAGAAGCGGCAGGGAGTGGGATCAGGGGAGCAACAGAAATGGAGCAAGAGGGAGGGAAAGGTACCCCAGGGGTGTCACATCTGGATAAGGATAAAAAGACCAGTAAGGGGAAGGGGACGGATGATGCTATCTCCACCAAAAGGGTGTGGTTAGCCCTCAAGGCCCTAAAGAAAAACAAATCTCCTGGGCCGGATGGCATTCATCCGAGAGTACTATGGGAATTGGCGGACATACTGGCTGCACCCCTGGCGGAGCTTTTCAGCAGGTCACTTGAGACAGGGAGAGTACCTAGGGATTGGCGAGAGGCACATGTGGTACCAATCCATAAAGGGAGGTCGAGGGAAGTACCAGGTAACTATAGACCCATCAGTTTGACCTCGGTGGTGGGAAAATTAATGGAGAGTATACTAATGGAACGATTGGGGGTGTACTTGGAGGAGGTGGGAGGTCTGGATAGTCGGCAACATGGGTTTGTGCCAGGTAGATCATGTCAAACCAACCTTGTGGAGTTCTATGAATGGGTAACATCAGAACTGGACAGGGGTAAGCCTGTGGATGTATTATTCTTGGACTTCAGCAAGGCGTTTGTCTCTGTCCCCCACAATGGTCTGGTGGAGAAACTGATGGGGTTAGGAGTAGGCCCCTTTGATGGTCAGATGGATTGAAAACTGGCTAGCTGGACGCACTCAGAGAGTAGTGGTCTGTGGGGAGCTCTCGAACCCTAGAGAGGTTGGTAGTGGAGTACCACAGGGCTCGGTCCTGGGTCCGATCCTGTTTAATGCATACATACATCAGGGAGGGTATAGGGTGTGAAATGAGTCTCTTCGCGGATGACTCCAAGATGGGAGCAGTAGTTGAGGGAGAAGAGGGGAGGGTGGCCCTGCAAGGGGACCTGGACACCCTGGAAAGCTGGGCTCACACATGGAAATTAAATTTCAATATCACCAAGTGCAAGGTGTTGCATCTTGGTCGGGGAAACCGTAAACACAGGTACACCCTAGGAGGAGAGGCGCTGGAGGCCTCAATAGGGGAAAAAGACCTAGGGGTCATGATGGATACATGTATGAATAACTCTGAGCAGTGCAGGAGAGCAGCTAGCAAGGCAAACAGGATGTTGGGATGCATCATAAGGGGGGGGATCACCTCTAGGAGCAAGGAAGTGATTCTGCCGCTGTACATTGGACTGGTTAGACCACACCTTGAGTACTGTGTACAGTACTGGAGACCACACTTGAAGAGGGACATACAGCTCCTGGAGAGGGTACAGAGGAGGGCAACAAAGATGATACGAGGGCTAGGGGATTTGACTTATGAGGACAGACTTGAGGAGCTCTGCCTGTTTTCATTGGAGGAGAGGAGAGACAGGGGGGACATGATTGAGGTCTTCAAGTACCTCAAGGGAATAAATAGGGTAAACATGGAGGGGATCTTTAGACTAAAGCAGGGAGGTATCACCAGAGGGCATGGTTTGAAGTTGGAAGGTGGAAGGGTGAGGGGAAAAGAGGAGGAGGTTTTTCACAGAGAGGGTGGTGGACCCTTGGAATGCACTGCCTGGTGAGCTGGTTCAGAGATCCACAGTGGAGGGCTTCAGAGAGGTGGGACAGACACAGAAAGTGGATGTATCAGATGATGGCCTGTCCCGGGGATGGATGATAGGGTTTCTGGAGAACAAGGGATGGAAGGGTCTCAGCATCCAACTAAGGATCTAGGTTCGAGCAGACTCGATAGACCGTGAGGCCTAATCTGCTGGCAAATAGTATGTTAGTATGTTAGTATGAAACTCTATTACACACCTTCTCTTGAAATGCCAAGGAACTACTACTCTGGCTCCCACACGAGCCATCCATCTTCACAGTGGGAGGCCCAGCTACCTAGTGGAATAGGGTCTCAATGCATTGTTTTCCTGGTGTCCTGGCCAACTCTTTACCACATACATTTTAACCTGTAATAAGATAATGCCCTTTACTGCATGAGCACTGATATCTTCAGTGGTGACAGGAAGTCCATCACAAACAAAATTCAGTAGCTTGACCATCCCTGCTGTTGGTACCTTTTGTGTCTTGGGTAAGGGCAGACAGCTCAAAGCATCCACATTTTCATAAGCACTGGCTTGCCTGTGCTGAAATGTATAATTACAGGCTGCTGACTTGAGACCACCTTTGGATCCTTGCTGATGCAATACTTGGGTTAGCTTTCTGGGCTAAATACAGTGAGGAAAGGTTTGTGAACTGTCAGAATAGCGAATGGCCTCACATACACAGACTGGGGAAATCTCTGTACGCCAAACATAATCCTTACACTTTCTTTATTAATTTGGAACAAATTTATTTTTGCTACATTTAAACTTCACGATGCACATGCAGTTGTTTGATCTGTGCCATCCTGGTTCTTGTGTGACTAGAACCGCTTTCTGTCCCATATGGTGATGCATCACAAGCCAAAAAGGTCTCTTTCTGGATCATTATGGACCAAACCCTTGATGATTGAAGTAGCCCTTTGATTCCTCACAGGTTTGCTGTTGGTCCTTTCCCCACATCTGCTTGGTGTCCTTTATTAACAACCTGTGCAGGACCACAAGCACTGCTGACAGGCTAGGCTTAAACATGGCATAATAGTGAACCAGTTATGAAAAGGATTTCAGTTCACTGACAGTTTTGGGGTTTGGTGCTTCCACTATGGTTTCTACCTTTCTGGTACTGAATGTAACCCAGATAAACTACACATGAGACCACAAATATACATTTTTCTTTACTTGGACATCAAATGTAAACCAGCACCTGCCAATCTTTTCAGCACCTCCCACAGATTCTTGACACGCTCCTCTTCTGAATCACCAGTGTTCAGAATATCATCCAGGTACACCACAGTTTTTACGTATGCCTTGCACTACTCTATCCATTACTCAATGAAAAATTGCTGGGACTGATGCCACACCATATGGTAGGTGATTGTACAGAATTAATCATTTGTGTGTATTGTCACAAATTTCCTGGACTCCTCATCCAGTTCTATTTGAGTATATGCCAGAGAAAGACAGTTTAGCAAAAGCTTTACCTCTTGAGAGCACAGAGATCGTCCACCCTCAGAATTGGGTATCTGTCTAGTCCTGCTGCTTGGCTGATTTTGAGCTTATAGTCACCTCATAGTCCGATTTCCCCATTAGGTTTCCTGACTGGAACTATAGGTGCTGCCCAGAGAACTGAATTGGAGACATCAGTCCTTCCTCTTGTAGCCTCTCTAGTTCATCTTCCACCCTAATTTTCAAGGCAAAGGAAAAGACTCTGGGTTTGAAACATTTTGGAGTCACTGGAGAATCTATATGAAGCTCTTCGTGACTTTAGAAAAACTTCTTGGATGCTGCAAGTCTCTGGGCGTGCCAGACATGGCACATGGGACCTGCGACATTCCTGTGGCACTAATCACAATTTTCTTTCACGTGTGCCAAATGCCATAAGTTAGACCAGCTCCCCCACTGGTTTAACTTGGCACCATTTGGGGACCCTTTTTACGGGGCTTGTGCCAAATAGCTGATACAAGCTGCGGTAAATCATGGAAAGTGTCGCAACTGTACCCAGTTGCATCAAAGGAGTTTGGCACAATTGCGCCAAACATTGGGGTTGACACAGGGCTTGATGCAAGCCCTGCGCTTATCTTTGAAAATTGGGCTCTTGGCCTTTACACCCCTTAGGGTTCCCGTACTGTCTTGGGAATCTGTAGGAAACTGCTTTGATGTGATTTGTTTATTTAAAATCTGGTGAATCCATGAGCTAAAATTCCATTTCATGGGCAACCGGAGAACACAGATGAATAATAATGATTAGAGTTCCGTGAGATTCTTTATGTTTTATAATTTTTCTTATTGTTTTTCTGGAATTTCGCGTTTTTTCTTTTTATTCATTGAAAAAGTAGTTTTATTTCTTATCAAATTCACATTCATAAAGTACCTGAAAAATGACCTTATAGAGACTAGAAATCCCATTCCTAGTATACTACATTGTATTAAGCAGCATTGTGCTACGGTCTGGAAAGGTTTTATGAATTAAATATTTCTACTGCCACTTCCTTGCAGATCATCTCTGTGGTAACAACAGCACCTAAACAACAACCGCTGCAAGCATTTATTTAGTTTTTGCCAAAAAAACAAGCAATATTTAATCTTTTTTTACATGTTTGTTTTCCTTTTATACCTTGAATTTTGTATTTCTTTTTATTTTTTATTTAAACCCCCCAAAACATGGGTCTCTAATAATGACTATACAACAGCTTAATCTGGTTCATGGTCAGTTGGCATTCATCTGTATCCCCCTCCCCCGGGTCGTACCTGAAAATAGGCAGGATTTGTCTAGTGCACTTACCTGGGCAACAAAAACTAAATAAATAAATAAATAAATAAAAAATAATAATACGAAACAGTAAGTGAAAGAAATGCAAATGTAAGCCCTCTATGGGAGCTTATTGCTAGTTTGGCCCAGGGTTTTGCTTTCCTGGCACCCACTGGGAGAGAGCACGTGGAAGAAGGAAGTAGTTAAGAGATTTGGCCAGTTTCCAGTTGGAGGGCAAGGCTCAGGCCGGGTGGGAGACTGCCACCCCAACCCACCCTGCTCAAAGTCATCAGGATTATAATGGGGTTTCTAGCACGGCCTGAGGTTGGGGACCACCATGTCACTTAGGGGAGCCAGGGTCCAGGGAGTAATGGAGCCTGCAGTGTGATCCCTGGAACCAGAGCACGACAGCGTGGAAGGGTCTCTGCATGTTAGACCCGGTGGTTGCCACAGGGTCCTGGTGTGTGGGTCGGTGGTGGCAGCCTGACATGTTGGGGATGCAATGGTGGCAGCCTGTGTGGCGTCACCATGGATGGGTCCTGTGTTTGCCTTGTGCATTAAGGAAAGCCCCAAGGAGTCCCACATGGCGGGTTTGAGACTGCCCAGAGGAAAGTCGCTTTGGGGATGCTCAAGCCAACGCCGTGGAACTGGAAGTAAAGGAGGGAGCCATTCAGTTTGGAGAGATATCCCCATAGGGATTGCTGCCTAAAGTCAGTGCTGGAGGGAGTTTTGGGAACTGCCTGTTCTAGGCCTGTGACAAGAAATAAACTTGCTGCTGCCATTTGTATGGGAGCCTGATTCAACTCCCTGGAGTGCCTGCATCAGATCTCTGGATCAAGTATGCTGTACCTTGGTTTCGCCATGTAAAAAGGACTGCCCATAGTTCAGTGATACCTGTATGTTTCATGGAGTGGTTGTTATTAATTTTATACAATTAAATCAATTCTGAACCTTTAATACATTGTGGACAATGGATTTACTTTCTGCTTTTCTGAGAGTGACTTAAAGTTTAAGTTCCCACAGCTGAAGCACCCCTCAAGATTTTCTGCACCCTGGACCATCCATCACTGACCTAGATAATGAGCAAGTTCTGGACTGTGTTTCTGGTTGTATAGTGCCCCTCTCCCTGCAAAATCAGACATATCCTAGACCTTGGAAGGGGGCTTGCAACATGGGGGCTCATCTGGGATTTGATTTTGGGATGCAGGAGCTTACCTGGGTGGAGATTTCGGTGTTGCAGTGGTGGCAGACTGTTTTGGCATTTTGAAGGGATTCTGTGTTTTGTGAGCTGGCCATCTTGAACTATGGATCTTCGCACCTTTTTGGGAGGCAGAGCTATGTATCTTCACTTGGACCATGAAGCCTATATAAGTAAGTCATGCAAATTGCTGGAGCCCTGCTGTGACTGGCTGGACAGTTTGAGAGTCAAGGAGAGAGGCTGGCGTACTCGTTGAGTGGGAGCTATTTGCTACAGGTGCAAGGACAGAGAAGTTGTCTGCTGTACAGCATTTGGGGGAAAAAAAAAAAAAAGGAATTTTTCTGCTTTTTGGACAGTGAACTATTGGACAACAGCCATGGCAGAGGCCCCTGCACCATCTGGAAAGGAGGTGACAGCACCATCATCATTGCTGTCCTGGCTATGGAGTGTGGTAGAAAACAGCGGCTCACAGGATCATTGGGCCATTTGTGGCAACACAGGAGCAGATGTGAGAAGCCTGCCTCTTTGCCTCAAGTGTTCCTGAACTGCAGCCCCAACGCATCCCCCACCATTTCAACTGTATGTGCCCTCCTGGGGGTGGACCAGATCCCTTACTATGGTAACCCACCCCAAGTCTACAAGCATGGAAACCTGGGAGGACATGGACAAAGCTATGACTGAGGTGGCATCAGAGAAGAAGGGTGTTAGGCATCTGCCCAGCCCTTCTAATCCTTTGGATCCTGCCCCTCCCCATGGCAGAGGGAGATATTCGACTTTCACAACCAATTATGTGACTCCCAGTAGGTAGACAAAAATCACAGGAGTCTCCAGCAATTTTAATAGGAGTTATATAATTGGTGTGGTAAAGCTAAATAATACCCCAGTCAGTGTGTTATCACTACCAAGGTTTTTAATGAGAGTGACCCCCCCCCCCGTTCACTACTTAGAGGGTCCACATAAGGTATAAATTGAAAGTTAGTTTTAAACTTTAATTTTTGCTGTGTCCAGGATATCACATTTAAAAGTTGCATTTTTGTTCAGTGAGTAGCAGGTTAGCAGCTTCAAACAGGCCACTGGGAGAACCCAACTTAAAATAACAGTATTAGTTGTTCAACAGTCCTTCTTCAGCAGCACCCAGGTGCATCAGTAAGCCCCCATAGCTCTGCCATTGTCAGGGCTCTCGGTAGGATTTTTTATTAGGGAGTCCTGGATTTTGAAAAAACAAAATAGGGGTCCTGACCTAAAATCTGGGAGTCCTGGTGAAATTTTTGACGTCCCCATTGAAGTGAATGGAACAAGTCTGGAAAATGCCTTTCTCGGTGTTGTTTATTTATCCCCATGTATTTTTTATGTTGGCTCGCGCTTGCACAGCCAACATATTGCACTAGTAGCAGAGTTGGAGGTGCAGTCACTGTGGGCGAATGCAGGGCATGCATCAGTAGATGCGTCCCTCATTCCCCAATGAGGCAGCTGCAGGCGCTGAAACCAGGCATATATCAGGTGGGCACCAGATCTAACAAAATGTCCGCTGCAATCATGCAGCGGCACAATAACATGCCTCCTGACATGCCTGCCCTGGAGGATGGAGCTTGCAGCGTGTTCACCCACTTTTGCTGACGGGAGCCTACTTCGCCGGGCATAATGACCCTCCTCCATTTAAAATGTATGCTGAGAGGAGGTGCCCAATCCCCTCTGCATCATCGACCCCCAACAGTCTTTCTTTCCAACGGGGTCCCAATCCCTGTCGGCTTTAATCCCTTTCCCAGTTTCTTTTTGCCAACAGGGAGCCCACCCCATCGGCATAATGCCCCCATGCTTTTGTTGTGTGCCAAGGAGGTGCCCAATCCCCTCAGCTCTTGTCCCTCCCCTTCAGGAAGCCAACGGGGTGCCCACCCCTGTCGGCTACAGCACCCCTCCAAAACATCTTAGGTGGCACACTGGGAGCCACCCAGTGTGCCAAATCCTGAAAAACAAAACTGGCCTGCCATGTTCTCTATTTTTTTTTTTTTTACCCTGTAAACAGAAAACAGTCCCTGTGGGTCTCCCTACCCCTTCCACAACCTGCACCCACCCACTGTGCACCCTACCTCCCACAACCCCTCACCCCATACTTACCTCAGGAGTCTGTCGCGAAAATCTTCGGTGAACCGGGAACACGTCTGCACTCTTCAAAGCTGACTGCGAACTGAAGAAATGCCGGTAAGCTGTATAATGGCATGAATAGGGTTTTCTCAACTTTGGTGCATATCTCAGACATTTTGACACCAAATTTTCAACATGGGGTTATTGGCACCCCCCTCATGAATTCAATCACTGTCATGGTGTTATTCGGCCCCAAAAGGTGATTTCGCGGTCACGGCACGGAATCACCTTCTGGGACTGATTAACAAAATGACAGTGCCACTGTTCATGAGGAGGGCTCTCAAAAAGCATATGTTGCAAATTTGGTGGAAAAATTCTAAAAAATGGCTGTTTTACGCGTGTGCGTCATGCAGTTTCCACACATGCTCAAATCTTCATGAATTTGTAATATTTTCACTCCAGATTTTCAAAATTGACATTTTTCCACACCTCCTCATGAGCAGTACAGCTGTCATTTTACATATCCTGGCCGAAATGTGTTTTCGCACGTCCATCGCAGAATAACGCGGTCGCTATGCGAAATCAGTTTTTGGGACAGTTTTCAGAAATGACGGTGACACTGTTCATGAGCAGAGGTCCTAAAATGCCTATGTTGAAAATCTGGTAACAAAAGTCCATAGTTACTTTGTTACAAGTTGCATTGTGCAGTTTCCATGCACCCTTGTAACTTCAAGAAATTTGTAAATATTTTCATGCCAGATTTTCAACACTGGCATTTTTCCACACCTCCTTATGAATAGTACAGTTGTCACTTTTCACAACCTGCCCAAAATGTGTTTTCACACCTGTGGTGCACAATGGCGTGGTCGCTGTGGGAAATCAACTTTTGGGACAAACTAAACTTACAATGCCACTGTTCATGAGGAAGGTCCCAAAATGCCTATTTAGAAAATGTGGTTAAAAATCCCAAAATAATTGAGTTACAGACGGTGTTGCACACTTTCTGTGCATGCTCATGACTTCACCAGTTTTAATATTTTCAGTCCAGATTTTCAACGTTACAATTTTTTTTTTTTTACACCTCCTCATGAAAAATACAGTTGTCATTTTTCACATACTGCCCAAAATGCGTTTGTCTGTGTCGCTAAATGGCATAGCCACTGTGCAAAACTACCTTTCAGCTAACAAACTGATGGTGCTGCTCTTCATGATGTGGGATCACAAAAGCCTATGTTGAAAATTAGGAGTGAAAATACTAACACATACCTATGGCGTTAGGCTTTCCAACTGTAACTCCCCACTCTGTAGAGACTGACAGGCATCAGGGGTGTGACTTGGGATCACTGGCTGTAATGCTCACACCTTCCACCCCGACCCCCACCCTGCAGCCACTGACAGGCATCGAGGTCTGCCTTGGAGTGTTCGGCCCTAAAGTTCACCCCATTCTCCTATACTGCACCCACCTCAGTGTATTTCCTTATGGAATTGTGTAAGCATAAGGCCCAATGACCCCAAAGCACACCACGACACTTGTCAGTGTCTGCAGGGTAGGGTGAGGTAGAATGGCACAAGCATTATAGCTGACGACCCAAAGGCACACACCAACGCCTGTCAGTCTCTGCAGGGTGAGGGTGGTGTTGACTTCAGTTCAACACTTCACTGCCATTCCTAGTATGCATCTCTAACTCCTGCACTACCAATGCCAATGCCAGCGAGACAACATTCGGCATTGACAAATGCCTGTTACATTCCTGAGTCAATTATGCAATTATAATGACAAAATAGTCATACATTAGTGTTTTTGTTTCTCAGCAGGGTTGCACAGTCATACAAAGGTGCCTTAGGCTGATAAGTGATTGTTAAAAACCACAGCAGTATGATCTCATTCAGAAATAAATAGAATTTCACCTGAGCAACCCATGCGTGTTCCAACTTGTTCTTCATTCATGTTGGTTCACAATGAGAAAAAAAAAAAATTGTACTTACAGTTTTGCAATCAATTCTGCCTAAACATTGGGAATTCTATCTTGCTGTAGTCTGCCCCCAGACCACCAATGCAGATATGTGTCAAAACTCAGCCTGGCTACAAACAAATTCGTCCATTAGGTTACAGTACAAGTCAACATGTTCACAAAACATTTCAGGATTAACAGTCATGCTGACAGTCACCTACAGTGTGTCTCCCCGTCACCTCTCCTGCCCAGTACTTCTCCTGTCTTCTCTCCTGCACATCCATTAATTGCAATTACAATTACAGTATTTGACTAAAAACAGCCCTGCCCCCCCACCCACCCGGCAATTGGGAATAAGGGCAAGAGGTCACTGTGGCACAAATCAAATTTGTCTCTTTCCCACTTTACTGCACAATAAAAAAAGCCTTTTTAAAACATTTTACTGAACCTCACCCTCACCCACCCATTTTCTGTCTCTGGCTATAAGATAGTGGCACAATTCACATCTGGGGGTTGCTGGTGGTCTGACTAGTGCAATATTGCTTGTCTTTTTCATGTTTGACCTGGCATAACCAGTCTCCTTACACCCTCCTGCCCATTAACTTCTCCTAACACCCTCCAGTGGCACCGTCAGTACAATCTGGTTGGCGGTCTATGACGACAATTGTTAGGCTGTCTTTTCATGTCATGACTGACCTGGCATAATCCAATTTCCTACACCCTCTCTTGCCCATAACATGTCCTAAAACATCCTCCTGCCTCGCCTCCAGCACATTTCTTAAATTGTGTGTGGCAGCTAAATAACTTACCAGTGTTCCAGAGACTGAAAGAGCATAATGGGGTAGTGACTAAAAGCCCACCTGACTCCCACCAATACCCCTTAGGTTGTCCCAAATCTGTCAGGTTTAAAACAGTGGCACAATCTGGTATCACGTCAATACCACATATAAAAACAGCTAAACATATCAGCGTAGTATTAACAGCGAAATGCAACTTGCACTCAGCCTTCAATACAGCATATTACAATTGCATCGAAAACAAGTGCTGCAAATCAGAAAACAGTGCTTGTCAAAAGTACAGCATTATACCCAAATGTTAATGCAAATTACAATAGGCATCATCACAGTATTGCCAGATGCAAAATTTCCTTGCTGCTGTTGTTAACTGTCCCTGTCCTGCTAGCACTGGTCTGTGTATGTCAGTACTGTACAGTACTATATTAGGTTTCCAGAGCGGAGTGGAGCAGCTTTGCTTTCTGTTCTTCCTCTCTGCAGATGGCAAGCAAAACTTCCTCCATTTCATGTACATCACCCTCTTGCCCCTATAACAATACACTATTTTTTTTGTTTGCACCCTGTAAGGCTGAGCACCTTTTCTCATCCTGCTGTCAAACGGCACTGAACGGAAATGACACATACATGCGGCAGAGCTGTTCTCTGGCCCCACAGTTCTTTAAAGCTGGCATAGCACGGAAAGAAGCTACAGTAGCAAAGCGAACAAAAAGCAGAAAACTGAGCCAAGAACAACAAAACTGAAAGTAACTGCTGCACATAGGCAGGTTAGCTGTTCTTGGATTCCACCTTATTTAAAACTGTGTGCATGCTGAATTTGTGATACTGCATGTTGGTTTTAGGAATGACTGTCAACACTGCAAATCAAATGTAGTCAAACGTAGTCCAACTGAACAGAGAAACTCAAGTCCTGCGACAGAGTCTCAGTCACCTGGGTTCGGATTTAGGTTTGTTTTTTTTTTTTTAAATACATTACACAATTTGATAGTTATATTTATATTTTTAAAGAAAAAGCAGGAGGGCCTGGGGAATGCTCACCTAAGTGCTATACCATAGTGGCAGGCTGGCAGGATGACCATGCGTTGTACTGTCTTTGCAATGTCTTTTCCATTTGTGGTAGTGTTTTATGGCAAATTTACTACGCGGACATTGCCCGCGATGTAACTGACTGTGCAGAAATGACATGGAACTGCACAATGTACATCTAGTGGTTGGTGGCATGGAATTCTGCATGTCTTGCTTTTCTTCGTACTTCTTTTTTCATGGCATGGCATTCTGTGGCAATAATCTTCCCCTTACACCATCCTGCCCGTAACGTCTCCTAAACACCTCCTACCCTAACTTGCCCTAAACACCCTCCTGCCCATAACTTCTCCAAAACACCCTCCTGAAGCCATTGTTGCAGACAGACTGTGGAAAGAGCAGAGGGTCAGGGTTACATTAGACAATCTAACCAGTCCTCCCACCCTAACCAGATAAAAAGATGCAATGGGGATATTACTTATTTTATGCCATCCCCACCCTCTTGAGGTACTGAACTTGTCAGACTATGATCCTCCCCCACCAAAAAAAAAAAAAAGAAACATTCAGTAATTATCAGCAGAATGGGGTTATTTTATTACTGCTAATATGGCCAGCCACCTCCCCCACCTTCTTGTGGTAATGTAATTGTTAATTAATATTGAAGCTTAATCTTCCTATTTCCCCACCAAACAGAGTAGAACTGGCTTGTGGATTAAATAAATTACATGCCCCCACCCCTCTTAATTGGAACAAACTATATTTTAATACTTATCTTCTCTCCTCTGCCCAAGCTGCATCCAATCATCTGTCTCTGGGTCACGCCAGTCTGCTGAGTCTGAAACTGAAAACACAATCACAATTAAGACAATTTTAAAACATAATTATTTATATGAGCAGTCTTATGGCCTTAAATTCTGAAGTGCTGGAAGAGGGTCATAGTCTTCAAGTTCAGCTCCTTCTTGGCTATCCGCATGAGTTTGCTCACAGTGCCATCCTTTAGGGAACAGCTACCTTTTGTTTTTATTTGTTTTTGTTGAGAAAGTCTCTATTTCACATGCCACTGATGTAACAGGTGACAAGTAAAATCTTGGCCATTGTGACAAAATCTGAGAATACATCTGAATAGTTCTCAATTAAGTCTTGGCAGACTCTGCTGAGCAAAGTCAGTTCTTTTTTAGATTTCAGAACAAGTTTGAATTGACCGTAATCTTTCTCAGCCCTGTCTTGGTCAATAAGTGCTGGCAGTGTTTCTTCTTTGAAGGCTGTGTCTTGGAAATAAGTGCAAACACCCTTGAGTTCCTGCAGTCCATGGTCCATTATATTGGAATCATCAGGGAGATACTTAGGATTTAGAAGAACATTTAGGTTTGCAGCAGCTCCACTGAAGATGTCTCAGATCTTGTGTGAATGTTTTCAGTGAGTTGCGCGGGTATTCCTGAGATGCCGCCTGGAACTGATACACAATGCTGGCTTGTCATTCACTTTTGATCCAGCCACGCATCAGGATGTTGGTCATGTTCCTGAAATGGCTTCTGTAGCTCTGCACAGTCTGCTCTTTAAACTGTTGCAGTCTGGTAACTGTGGCTTCTATCTTGCTGCTGGCCACCTAAATGTCAACACTGTCCTGCTACATGACTAGAGACAGTTTATTCACCATGTCTAAGACAACCATGAAAAAAGAAGTGCATAAGATAAAGCAGACTGCTTTCAGTTTTGTGTGAAGGCCCTTTGCTTATTGGGCATCTTTTGCTGTATCATGCTCTAGGGCTTGAAAAAGTGCAGGGTATGATCTGTAAATTGCTTGAACTGCAGTATGCAGTGACAGCCACTGAAAACTTTCAGGTTCTTTAAGGGACAGATATCTGATGTCACCATTGAGCGTTTCCTGGATGAAATGCAAGGCATTGTACCGTACTGCAGAGTTGCTGTAGTTTCTGTATACATTTTTGATGGTTACTTGATATTCATTGAATACGGGGGTTGTCCCAACATGCTTGTCCTGCTGCCAGTGCCAGTCTGTGGGCAACACAATGCATCTGAATCAGCCTTGGGTTTACTTGCTGTCTTAACTTTGCACCCACCACATTGTGCATTCCAGTCATGCGGCAAAGTTGCGACTCACTCAACCTCAAACAGCTGTCCCTTACTCTTGATGAAGTGCTATCTCCTCTAACCTGGATTTTCAACCTCTCCCTCACCCTTGGTCAGTTCCCTGACAGATGGAAATCTGCCACCGTGACACCAGTCCACAAGAGAGGGAACAAGGCCCTTCATGGAAATTATAGGCCTATATTCATACTACCCCCCCAATGCCATTGAATGTCTAGTATCTGACCAGCTAATGGAATATCTGGACAAGTACAACATCCTTTGTAAACAACAGCACGGCTTCAGAAAAGGCCACAGCACCACATCTGCCCTCCTTGAATTCACAGGAGCAATTCACAACTCCCTGGATAATAATTACCTCACTGGTTTGGTCTTTGTAGACCTTACCAAGGCTTTTCACACCATCCATCATTGAATACTCCTAACAGAAATGCTAAAAGCTGGTCTCTCCCCTGAGTCTACAACTCTGGTTTAAGAGTTACCTGGAAAACTGTTCCCAAAGAGTGAAAATTGCTGATGTCCTCTTAAATGCTAGACCAGTACGCTCAGGAGTCCCCCAGGGATCCATTCTCAGGCCACTCCTCTTCAGCCTCTTTTTGAACAATCTTCCACAATCCTGTCCAGAACAAATCCTACTCTATGCTGACGATGCTGTCATTCACACCACCCAACAGGACCCCCATCTACTCCAAAACAAGCTTTAGAAGGGTTTCACCTCCATTGAAACATGGTTTAGTAGTCAAAGCTGGTTCATAACTATAAGAAAACCAAGTCAATGCTTTTCTGTGGCTCCCCAACAAACATAGGCTTCACCCCTTAATATTACAACCTCCTTGGTGCTGTCCTCAACAGGTTCACTCCTTTAAATATCTGGGATCACCATAGACAGCAACCTATGCTACAGCATCCACACAGATAAAGGCCACCAAAGCTGAAACACATGCATTGGTCTCTCTACAGGCACAGGCAATGCCTTACCTTGGATGCCTTAAGGATAGCAGTATAGAGCTCCGGTGGTCTCTAATCGACTATGGTCTAATTACTTTTGGCTCTGCAACTGACACAGCCCTCAGGTGCTTATCCTTGGCCCTAAACAAAGCTTGCAGACTCATCACAGGATCCCACCGACTCACGCATACATGTGACCTCTATGCTCAAACAGGGTGGCTCCAGTTATCAAACCGTATCAAGTACCAAACTTGTCTAATGGCTAAGAAAATTATGCTACATCTTGCTCCCCCTGGAGTTCAAAGTCTTCTCCATACAGCACACAGCCCCCGCCTCACCAGGGCTTCAGAAAATGAAATGCTGCACATTCCTCAGTGCCGCACTACACAGGGCCAAAGATCCTTTGTGTACCGAGCTCCTAGCTGGATTAGTGGACTCAACAAAGACATCTCCTCTCTGCAAAAGCTAGGCCTGTTCAAAGCCAACCTTCGTCTCCACCTAGCTGCCTCTAGCTCCTGCGACTGTCCCTCATAATCTGATCTCCCTCCTAGCACTTCTACTACTACCCCCTCTCTTCCTCTTCCTACAGCCTACCCTCCCCTCCTGTTTTTGCCCCCTACCCCCAAGAACTTTTTTTGAGGCCTGACAAATGCCCATGGCTGCACCGCTCTTTTTATGTCCATTCCAAGCCTCAGTTACCTCTGGCTACTCTGCCCCCTGGTACTCACTTTCCCTCAATGTCATGTATTTCAGCCGCTTAAAAATGTCTTTGCACTATTTCTGCATTGTTACTCAACTCTATGTAATGTTTGTATTGTACCTTAACTGATGTGGAACCTTTGTAAAAGAGCCTTGGCTCAAAGGTTCTTGTAATTCTAGACTCTAAATAAAGAAAAACAAGTCATGACACTGACACCGTCACTTGCTAGTGTGATGATCTTGATAGTGTCAACTGCATTAGCAGAACACACACTTAACAGTTCCGCCACAGTTGTCTCTGCCTCCCATCAGGTATTGCAATACAGTCAATTAATTTTGGCCTGTGCATTGTGTATGCACTTCATATATATGTTCAACTTTTTGTGAATGGTTACATCAGTGGTTTCATCCACTATTACCCCAAGAAACTGAGAACCTGCTAAGTGAGCTTTGATTTCTTCCTTTAGGACTTCGTTTATGCAGTCCAGCATGTCATATCTTGCATCCAAGCCAGAGTACTGTAGCTTGTGCCACTGTCTTGCAATGTTGGACAGCCATTTCATTTCTGTGGATGTAACACCACCATCAATGTCAATCCACAAGCAACAACCCAGCCTGAGCACCCGGTCCAAAAGATTCCATTCAGAGCTGGCCCGGTGGCGCTGAGGGTTGAGGCGCTGGACGCTATACCTCCCATTGTGCTGGTGACCTGGGTTCAGGAATGACCTCGGCCATCGAGGTGCCGGCATGGGGGGGTGGGAGAAGCGGGATTGAGTGAGTGAGGCGTCTAGCTGCTCTCCTCTCCCAGGGTGATAGTGGTGAGTTGTCGCCCCTCCCATAGTCCCGTCCTCACCAGGTGGAGGTCTGGTGGGGTACGCAGGCAATGGGGGGTGGCACGTAGGGTGGGAAGAAGGGGCTTAGCTGGCTTCTGGTGTGTGTGCGTGCCTCCACACGCACGCACGTACAGCCGCGTGCCAGGGCCCGGGGAATGGGAGAAAAACTGGAAAAAGCAAAAACGTATATGAAAAAAAAAAAAAAAAGATTTCATTCCTCACCTGTAGAGATATCAGTGTTTCAAACTGGTTCAGTGATTACCCTTGTTTGGTAAGGTAGTAAACTGTCATTAAGTGAGCAACTTTATTGTCATCCTTTGCCTCAGGACCAGAGATCTGCTTCTCAAATGCCACTGGCAGAGACAATTGTTCTGCTGTTTTCTTTCCTGTGTGCACCAGCAAATGTTCTGTTTTTTTTCATGTCTGTAGAAAGCAGACACTTGCAGATTGGTTGTGCTAGTTGTGGCAAATAGATTGCTTTTGCCACCTTTTTTACACCAATTGCAGTTCCCAACAATATGTCCCTGCTTCCTCCTTTACAAGCCATGGAAATAACTTTGTCCAGCTGTCCCTCCACAACTTTAATTTCTTGCTGCTTTTAACAGATGCAGTCTGTTCAGACTGCTTATAAAATGGGTAAAATAATTCTCAAATCTTGATTGGCTGGAATCCCTCTCCAGCTGTGTCCTTATCAGGACATATCCTTACAACAGGCACTACTTGTGCCCACCAAGACACAGCACATGGGGAAATCAATCCCTGCCATCGCTCTCTCACTGCAGCTCCTCAGCTAGCATCCGAGGAAGCAGCTGTAGCAGGAAAGCGGTAGACACAGACAAATGAGAATTCAGTGTTTCTACACAACCATCTCAACATATTCTTTTTTTTTTTTTTTTTTTTTTTAATCACTGCCCATTCATTCTGTCACAACTCCAAGCTTCAGCTCTCCCTCCTGCTCAGTTTCTCCTTACAAACAGAAGAAACTGCCTCTAAAACTACACAACAGTTCCCAATCTGTTGAGCATCGCAAAGGCCACGGCCTTTAAATAAAACAGATACCCCGCCTTTCTATGACCTACCTCGACCAGTCCAGTCCACGGGTCTTTCAGATTTTTTTAAATATATTTATTTCTCTTAAATTCCTGGTTCTGCTTTCAGTATGTACAGCAGATGAGCTGGGAAACTGCAATGGGAAAGCGGCTATTATGGAAGTGCTTAATACGGTTTCTGTTGAGGGACACTCTCGCTCCCACTCTGGAGAGAAATCTCGCTCTGCATTGTCTCCCTTATTCAGAAAAGAAACACACACACATAAAAAAGGAAAAAAAGCATATTGTGGACAATTCTGTGGGGGCGGGGAGGTGAGGCAGACACCATCAAAGAACCAGTAAATACAGTGGCAGGTGAGGTCTGGCTTTATGTCGTTCCTCTGTAAAACTCACTTGGCGTTTGCTCCCTAATAAATAAAAATACAAAAAAGAAAAGGCATACTGTGAAAGACGTTGTGTCTGAGTGAGAGTGGGGAGGAGGAAACACATGGACACCATGGCTCATACTTAATTTTATTCAAACTTGCCCACTACAATACAGTAAGAAGGACTACTTTTTATGTTTTTGCATTGATCACATATCTTTTTCATTTTTTATTGAAACTTCTTATGTGTATTTTTATTGAACTTTCTCTACTGAGGAACCCATTTTATAAGCACAATGAGACACTCCGAGGTGTGGGTTATTGCCTGATAAGAGCACTTCCCAGGTGCTAAAGGCACTCGGCACAAGTGCCTCATAACGCACCTGGGGTGTGCTCCTATCAGGTCATAACCCACACCTTGTCGTGTCTTATTGCTGGCTTATCATTTTCAGTTTCAACATTCACATCACATTTTCCTGATATGTGTTTAAGTCACACTGAGAGGATGATGTTTTATTTATTTATTTAAAAGTTTTACTAGGAAGGCATACTGAGCAATCTACTGCTTGATTCCAGATGCAGCTTGTGGAGAAGGAAGTAGGACTACAGCATAATACACACATCGAAGTACACAATATGCACCATTTACAAAGTCCAGAAACATGACACATGCATCATGACATACACAATATAGAGACAGAAAAGTTATACGGTATACAGGCAAACCATCGTGTAAGTGCTGCAAAATGAATAGTGTACAGGGGCAAAGTGCGAGGCATGAAACAGAGAAATAAACATTGTAAATAATATAAACCAGTCAATAAACAAGCAAGCCTGAGAAGAACTTCTATAACTGCAGTGACTAGACCTTGGTACTAGAACTAACATGGGCACACAAGCAGTTGGAGGAGAAGTGTGGTTTGAGAAGGGAATTGAGGTGACTACTTGTGGAGGTGAACTGAATGGACACAGGAAGGGAGTTCCATAATTTAGGCATGTGATATCTAAATGCTGACTGGCCTGCAGTAGTGGACATTGGTGGTACAGACAGTAAATGAGAATCATTGTTCCTGAGTGAGTACATCGGGAGGGCAGGGGCTGACAGGACAGAGGTGAGCTAAGGGGAAGGGACTGGCCTAGAATTTGCCCGTGAAACCTGCGCAGTTGGAGTGACACCGGTCCTGCAGCAATGGGAGGTCCAGTGCCCGGTAGAGAGCACAGTGATGGGTGTTGGAAGGACAGTCAAGGGCAAAGCGACAAAAGGAATGGAAGAGGGGGTCCAGTCTGGCTAGGGTGGACTTGTAGTCGAAGATAGGGAGTATCAATTTCTGCAATTGTATGGTGAGCCAGCAGAGGGATGCATCCACGATTGCTGTACAAGGCACCCAGCCTGGGGTGAAGCTTTTCGTGGACTGCATCTATACGTACAGAGAAAATCGAGATGTTGGCCAAGCCAGATCCCAAGATATCTGAAGGAAGTGCAAACCTCCAGCGAAGTTCCGTCCAGGGTGTGGAAGGTGGGGGTGAAAGTGAGCCGAAGAAGTCTCTGCCTAGTGCCAAAGGTCATTGAGACAGTTTTCCTTGCACTGAGAAAGAGCTGATTAGAGCAAAATCAGAACTGAACATTACTGAAGTCCTGCTGAAGTCTGGTCAAAACATCGGCAGACAGGGGTCTGGATGTATACAGTACCGTATCATCTGCATACATGTGAATGGATGTGTGTGGGCAGGCAGTGGGCAGATCATTCAAGAAAATGGAGAACAATAGCGGGCCAAGGACAGAGCCTTGGGGTACACCACAGGTAACGGGGAAGGAGGCAGAGGTGGAGCTGCCAATTCTGAGAGATTGGGATCTGCCTACCAGGTAGGAGTGGAACCAGCTGGTGGCCATGCTAGAGAGTCCTGCAACAGAGAGGTTAGAAAGAAGGAGGGAGTGGGAGACTGTCGAAGGCTTTTGCCAGGTCGACAAAGATGGCCGAGATAATATGGCCTATATCCATGCCTGTGAGGATGGAGTCAGTGAGTCTAAGGAGGGGTGAAGAGGTGGAGTGGGACTTCATAAAACCAGACTGGTAAGGAGTGAAAAAGGAAGAGGAGTTGAGAAAGTACAAGGTGTTCCTGAAGTTTTGACAGGATAGGGAGGAGGGAGATAGGGCGATAGTTCCCAGAAGAGGAAGGGTCACTGCCTTTAGGGAGGCGGATGACTGTGGCATGCCTCCACTCTGAGAGGATGGAGGCAAGAGAGGAGAGGTTGTAGAGTGAGGCCAGAGGGATGGCAATGGCAGGGGCAGACAGGCAGAGCATTTTGATGTTGCTGTTTCCTTGTCCTTTACTCCTGAATATTCTCCTCAGCAAAATAATCAGTAAGTCTTCATCAAGGCATTGCTGTGTGCTGCTCACAAGGCAGTCTCGACTTTCCCCTGCCCAGCTCTTCAAGTCCTGGCTGCAATTTGCTGCTGCATGCCTGCTGCACCCACAGCTTGAGCCCTAGAAGCACAAGACAAAAAAAAAAAAAGCACACTGTAAACCCTAACTTCACTAAAACCGTCAGCCAAAGAGTCGCGCAGTGCCCTAAACTGCCTAAAATAATTAAAAACTTGGCAACAAACAAGTAACTGGTGCCTCCAATGATGTGTACTGCTTGCTGGTCACACAGTAGGCCTCTGTCTTTTCCTGGGTCAAGCGGAGTAAACTGTTAGACTCGTGTTTTCTTTTTACTTTGTAAAAAGAATGTTATTTTCTTAACTTTTGCAAACCTGCTTTCTCTCCAGCCATTGGCGCCTACAAAATGGCTGCTTCTCTGCTCCCCAATCATCCTCTCGGGATGAACCACTGACTCTGCTGCCTTAAGGGAAACCGATCCGACCCCCCCCCCATGGAATTGTCCTTATTCTCTGGATGCTTTCCATGGTTCCCCCTCTCCCCACTTCACCAGTGGTCCTCGCTGGTATCAATGGCACAAAACCACCAGGTGACAAACTGGGAGGAAGGGAGAAATAAAAACAGAGTTGCGTGTTAGCGCATGCACAGTACAGCTGCCCACACAGGACTCTGGGCCTATACTGCTGAGCATTTGAGGACTCCTGAGGCTAAACAATGAAGCACAAAATGTGCATGAAAGATGCAGGTCCCAAGAGCCCTGCACTGTGTAAAAAAAAATGCAAAGCAGAAACAGGCAGCATGTGTGTGTAAATTGTTGTCACACTGCAACAGTTACAATTATTTCCATAGATTCTGGAAGTGGCTAGAAAGATGTTAAACATTTTCTTTCTTAGTGACTGCAGACATTTACAAGCTTTTCTTTTCCATTTTTTCGGGAGGGAGACTTTGACTTCTTAATTTCCTGACAAGTCTCTCTAGTGTGCTGAAATCCTTATAATTACTTATAATAAACATTGAGGTAACCTGATCAAATATGTGGTTCTATTTATGGCACAGAAAGACAGGAATTCCACAGATTTAAAAACAGGACCCTTTTCCCTCTACCAGTGTTGGATTTATGGAGGTGGCACAGAAACACGACCCACGTAGCTGTGAAGTGAGTCCCTAAGCAATAGGGTCATTTACTTTAATGGTAAGGGGTCAGTTGTTCAATAAGACCCCCCATAGACCCCATAACTCCAACACCTCCTGAATGACTAATTTCCACACAGCACCCCCCCCCCCACACACATACACACACAACCATCATCACCACCACCACCAGTGGTAAGTAAGTAAGAAAGTAAACTTTTATTTATCCACTGCCCAATCCTGGAGGCTCTGGGTGCTTTACAAAGAAGTGCAAAGACATACAAATTTACATTTTACATACAGGTGTAACCCCTTGGTGGCGCTACCTCAAGGGATACTACCCCTGTCTGCGTGACTAACTGCAGGTTGACGGGCCCGGGCTCTGTGAATAGGTGACTCCACCCAGAGGACAGGGTTAATGGTGGTGTAGCTACTCTGGGTACAGTCCTCCGGGACACTGATACCCACCTCTTTTCCCTCTAGTGGCCTTGACTGTTCAGTAAATACACAACTGCAATATGAACCCCACACTTGTTGCACTTACCACCAGGGCTGGATCAGCTGGCTCGGCCCTGGAGACCCCCTGTAAAATAAGGCCTGTAACAATAAACAGCAACATCACATTGCTTTTTACACAGAGGTACACCACAACCAATTTAAGTGCAAAAAGATTCAGATCTGATTTATTAAAGGGGTTTGAACACGGGAGGGCAGTAATCTGGTGCTTAATTCTAGTTCTATTCAACCAGGTTAACATGCATGCCTCTAACAGTCCCTCTATCATGATCACACACACTCTGAGTACCCAGTTGGAATTATAGGCTAGCCTGAATCGTTGCCCGGTAGGCGGCACTGCAGCTGTTGTTGGGGCCCTTAGAGAAAGATAACACAACATGCACTTTAATCTCAATTTGTATTCCAGAGCCAGAGGGCTCAGTTCATGAAAAGTAATCAAAACACTTAAATCAGGTGACACACTAATTGAAATTTGGTTGCAGGGAACTTCCCCGATGTCTACCCCAGACCAGGCGGTTCTCAGATGAAATAAGACCTGTAGACACAGTTGGATACAGCTGAAGATGAAGTCCCTCATGGTCCTCGTTGACGAAACTGGTCTTCAGGCTGGCAGAACAATGTAAAGCAGGTCAAGAAAACATGCAACACGAAACGTTTTTGAACTAATCGGCCGCGCAGCACGTAGAACAACTCACACACATTTATATGTAAAGGCAACTTGGCCCTTTCTGATCCTTACAGGCGGGATGCAGGTTGACCTTCTCTTCTCAGGATTATACAATCAGACGACCTGCAGCTGCAGGCAGCAGCTACCCAGGCTGGATCAATGTGGACCCATGGACTAACAGCTGAAAACAGTCTAGACCAGGCAGGCCTGATCTCTGAGAGCTGGCAGGCTCCCCAGAGGACACACACTAGCTCTCGAGCGGTCTCTTCAGATCTGACCTTTTTCAGCAAGAGACCCCTTTTATATGGGGCTGAGTTCAAAAGATCTTACTGGCTGTCAAATCTGTCTCAAACAGTTCTCAGATGATTACTGGCTGATGTTTTGGTGCCTATAAATTGTCCCAGTTCATCTCCCACAATTATCTGGTAAATCCCCAGAAGCCCTGCCATTAAAACCTGGCTTCCGGTTGAATTGGAGGAAATGCCCAGAAATGGTGGCTGCAGTCAGTTCGCAAAGTAGTCTGTTCCCCTGTCCCCTCACATAATGTTCTGGTGCAGCCAGGATCAATATTATTTCAATTTAGTTCCCTCACGGCTGGCAGCCCCAACAGTCTCCTCTTAAAGAGTCAAAGTTAAAATAAAACAGTTGTTCCGCTAGAAGTCACAGCTCTTGTAATACACTGCCCCCAGAAACACACAACAGCTCATGAATATTTATTAGAGCTTCCCTGCCCTGACATTTGCCCCTTAACCTCTCCTGGTGCCCTGGAGGCAGCACTTACGGCGGCTGCCGATTTATTTATTTCAAAAACATTTCCCCCTCTTAGTTTGTGTCCCAAGTGGCTATTTAACTTAGCCAAGGCACTAGGAACTGGTGGAGACACAAAAGCTTTCCGACTGCAACGGCGGTCATAGTGTGCAGTGCGCCTCCTAGATAGTTGCGCGGGCGGCTCCTGCGACATGCGGCCGCCATAAGTTGCTTGGTGAGCCCGTGAGGCTCAATTAATAGGAAGACCCGGGGATGGTCAGTGAAGACTCAGGCGGACCCAGGAGACAGCGGGAAGCACCTGGAGGCATGACAGGTAAGTCCCCTCAAATGGGGGGGGGGTGTTACACTCTCCCCTGCCTTGGAAAGCTTAGTGTCTATGCCAAGTCTTAAAATATATTATTAACCACTAATAGACTTTTTGGATATACTTTTTCTAATACTCTATTACAATATATAACTATGTACATGTAACATACCATTACTTTAGGCTTTTTAGCATTGTACATTTCTGATTTTAACAAGTATACCTTAGCGATTCAACATTTTCATTACTGTAACTGTATGACATTTTCAATGATATCATAGTTACCACATTATTTTGAAACATTTCACCTTATTCCCATCTGGTTACCTCTAAACCCCTGATTGTACTGGGAGGGCACCCTAATTTGGGTGGAGGTCCTGAATACCGTTTTGGGCAGGGAGTTTGGCGTGACATAGACCCCTTTGTGTATGACATTCATGGGCAAATTAACGGGCTGTCCTAGAGTGTCATAAGTGAGCTTTAAGACTGGCTTTACAGCTTGCTCACAGTGACGTGGCAAAGGGAACACTGGCACTTCGTGGTGAAGCTCATTGTCATCTTTCATGATTATTTTGGCAAAGTCCGGTTCATTCACATCACTTTCTGGTTCTTCATTGATACTTTCAGTAGTACGAAACAGTTCATGTAGCCCACTCAGTTCATTCTCACTTGCACTGTCCCTTGTAAGTTCACTACCTGTCTCTTGGGGCTCAGATTGAGGTATTTCCATTAGTTCCAACATACACAGAGATCCAACCTCATAAAGGTCCATACTATGAGCATCACTTCCTGGAGGTTCAGGCAAAAGAGATGAACTGGAATCTGGTACCACTGCTGAGAGTTTGGCTTCACCCCCGTAGTTAACAGAAGGAATTCCCTGGAACACTCTTTCCAGTTCACACGAAGGATAGGAAACAGAACAGAATTCACTTTCGTCATCACTTTCAGTGTTTGCATTATCTGCAATGTCTGCAGAATTTAAGGCATTAGGAACAACAGATTGGGAAGCAGAAGTTTGCTGATCTTGTTACTTGACCTAAATGGTTAGTCTAGTGGCTGAACACCGAGGAGCATCAGTCTCTTGAGCGTTATTGGTGGCTATTTGGCGATGGGCAACAGGTGGTTCCTGTGGATAGTTTTCACAACACGAGGGTCCCCTTCCAGGCGTATTTTATACACTGGTAGATTGTGCAACTTACTGACTACAATGTATGGGAAGTGACCCCAGCGATCTGCTATTTTATGTTTTCCTGGTAGTCCAAAATTCCTCAGTAGCACCTGGTTGAAGCTCTTGGGCTTTTACACACTTGTCATGCTGGGTTTTATTAGTCAGGTTTCTTTTCGCAGCCATGGTGTTTGCAAGCTGATAGGAATGATCAAGCTGAGCATTTAGGTTTTTAATATACTGCAGGTAGTTGTCCAATTTAACACCATCTGGAGACACTCCGAAACATACATCTACTGGAAGGTGAGCTTCTCTGCCAAAACATGAGGTGGTACGGGAAAAATCCTGTGGCATCGTTTTTGGTACAGTTGTAGGCATGTACGAGTGCACTTATCTGCTGGCTTAACTTTGGTTCATCTTGAGGCTGAAATGTGCCCAGCTTATCCATTAGAGTCCTGTTGAACCTTTCGGTTTGCGGATCTCCTTGGGGTGATAGGGGGTTGTTCTGGATTTTCTTATGCCCCATAGGGACATCAATTCTTTAAATAAGTCTACTTTCAAAGTCATGTCCTTGGTCTGAATGAATGAGCTGGGGGCACCATAATGTATGAAAAACTTTGTCTACTGACGTACTTTGGCAACAGTTGAGGCTTTTTGGTCTTTGGTTGGGTAGGCCTGCGATACCTCGTGAAGTGAGCGGTAACTGCCAGGATATTGGCAATGCCCTTAGAATCCAGCTCAGGACTGAAGTTGATACAGACAAGCTCCATGGGGCACTCGTGATGATGTTTACCACAGGGCAGCTCTTTGGGATGGGGCCTTGTGCTGAAGACACCTACTGCATGTTTTAATGTGATGGTCGATGCCTAGACTCACTTTGGGCCAATAGAAATGTGTCCGGCCAGATGAAGAGGTTTTCACCACCCAAATGTCCCATTTGGTCGTGTAAGGCTTTTAGGACAACATTTTGAATTTAGCTGGTAGTACTAACTTCTTCCTCACAAATTCACCTTGGCTGTTTGTAAGCTCTCGAAGCTTGAGCTTACCCCCTTCTCGGAGAAGCAAAGCAGTGTTGGGGTCCCTGGAGCGCACCTTGGAGATATCTTCCCCTTTTCAAAGCACTGATTACTGGTCTAGTCATTGGATCATAGTACTGTTCTCTTCAAATGTCAGCTGGGTTTACTGGGAAGGAGCCCAAGTCCAATGCTGCAAAATTACAGTACTAGCTGGCACACATGTTGCTGGGGATCCCAAACAATTGGCCAAACAGTTTCTAGGTTCAGAGGACAGGACCCCCTCTTGGTCAAATTTATGGCATAGGGTTTTTACAGACTGCTCGGGGATATGCGCCCACTGCTGGTCAGGAACAGGTCTTTGTGAAAGAGCATCCACTTCTATGTGATTTAAACCTGGTCGGTACTCTACCACATAATCATAAGTTGCTAAAGCAGCGAGCCATCTGTGTCTGGTAGCATTCAGCTTAGCTGTTGTTTGAACATAGACCAATGGATTGTTGTCCGTCTTGACTAGAATTTTAGCACCATACACATATTCATGATATTGGTCAACTATGGCCCACTTCAGAGTGAGAAATTCTAAATCTGTGCACCGGATAGTTATTTTCTGACATGGTCAAACTTCTACCTGCAAAGGTGACAGGGCACAGGCCATCCTGATGTTCTGGTAGAGTATTGCTCCCAGACCACACAAACTGGCATCCATGTGCAACACATATGGCTTGGATGGATCAGCATAAGCAAGTATAGGTGCATGAGTTAATCGGTATATTATCTCTTCAAATGCAGAGTCACAGCCGGAGTGTCCACCTTTTCCCGAACAACTCATTGGGCTTGAAATACATTTTTCCTGTTTCTTGATCAGAGCCTTTTTTAAACCTTTTTGATGCCATATGTTAACTGGAGTACCTTTGCTGCAGGCACATCCAAGAGCAGGGTCATTCTTGATGCCCTACAGGGGGCATGCCTCAGACAGCTAGTGTTGGAACCCACTCGGGAGGGGAGCAATCTTAGACCTGGTGCTCTCAAATGGGGAAGGAGAAAGGATCTCAGATTAAGAAGTGGGTAGCCATCTGGGAACAAGTGACCACCAAACAGTGTGGCTCACAATAAACACAGCCATAGAGTCAAGCCATACAAAAACAAGAGTATTGGACTTTAGGAAGGCTGACTTTGGGAAAATGAGAGAGTGCCTTAGAAAAGCACTAGCAAATGGGCAAGAAGAAGGGGTGGAGGAACAATGGGGAATACTCAAAACAGCCATGCATGAAAGCAACAAGCTTTGTGTAAAGCAAATCAATAAAACAAAATGAAGGAAAAAACACTATGGTTCTCAAAAGAGGTGGCAGGGAAGGTTAAGGAGAAAGGACAGAATTCAGAAATCTAAGGAAACACAGAAGGAGCAGGACAGAGAACTGTATCAGTTAAAGCAGAAGGAGGCAGGAAGGCAGTCAGAATAGCAAAGGCACAAACTGAGGAAAAGATAGCTAACTCTGTTAAGAAGGGGGAAACAACCTTTTATAGGTACATTAGGGAGCAAAGAAAGACCAAGGGAGGGATACAGAGACTTAATAAAGGGGAGGAAATGTGGGTAGAGGGTGACAGTGAAAAAGCAGGGATACTGAATGCATATTTCTGCTCAGTATTCACAACAGATGAGGAGGGGAAGGTGCCTAAACCAAACAAGGGAGAAACTCTGAATAGGGGGGTCGATACCAGTCCATTCACAGAAGAAAAGGTTTTGAAAGAACTCTTGAAACTGAGGGTGGACAAAGCAATGGGGCCTGATGGGATTCATCCAAGAATACTAAAAGAACTAAGGGTAGAACTAGTAACACCACTGACTACTCTCTTTAACAAATCATGGGAGGATGGAGTGGTACCTGAGGACTGGAGATGGAAATGTGATTACACTTCACAAAAGTGGGAGCAGGGCAGAGGCAGGAAACTACAGACCAGTTAGTTTGACCTCAGTGGTAGGGAAAATGATGGAATCACTTCTGAAGGAAAGAATCGTTGAGTACCTAGAGGCCAGTGGGGCAGAGGACCCAAGGCAGCATGGTTTCACAGCAGGAAGGTCATGTCAAACAAACCTAATAGATTTCTTTGACTGGGTGACCAAAGTAGTAGACCAGGGAGGGGCTGTGGATATGGCCTACCTAGATTTTAGCAAGGCATTCGACACAGTCTCACACAAAAGATTGATATACAAGTTAGCCAGCCTTGGAGTGGGTCCCAAGGTGGTAGCCTTGATAAAAAACTGGCTGGACAACAGGACACAAAAGGTAATAGTAAACGGAGTCCACAGTGAAGAAAGGAGGGTAACTAGTGGGTTACCGCAGGATTTGGTACTGGGACCGGTCCTCTTTAATATCTTTATAAGTGACATTAGAGAACACCTGGAAGGAAAGGTATGCCTCTTTGCGATGACACAAAGATCTGCAACAGGGTTGATACACAAGGTGAGGTGGAAAGAATGAAAAGGGACTTGGCAAGGTTGGAGGAATGGTCAAATACGTGGCAGCTCAGATTTAATGCAAAGAAGTGCAAGGTAATGCATCTGGGAAACAAAAACGCAGAGGAAGAGTACACAATGGGGGGTGAGATAACAACAACAAAAATTGAAAGAGACCTAGGAGTAATTATATCAGATGACCTAAAGGTGGGCAAGCAATGTGAGAAGACAGTAAGGAGGGCTGGGGGGATACTGGGATGCATAGGGAGAGGCATCAACAGTAGAAAACAGGAAGTTGTTATCCCTCTTTACAGACAATTAGTGAGACCCCATCTCGAGTACTGCGTGCAATTCTGGAGACCCCATCTCCGCAAAGACATAGACAGAGTTGAGGCTGTTCAGAGGAGGGCAACCAAAATGGTGCAAGGTCTACACCAGAAGACATACGAGGAGAGACTGAAGGAGCTTAATATGTATACCCTTGAGGAAAGGAGGGAGAGGGGGCACATGATAGAAACTTTCAAGTATTTCAAGGGAATTAACAAGGTACAAGAGGGTAGTATCTTTCAGAAGAAGAGATGCGCAAGAACAAGGGGGCACAATCTGAAGATGGGGGGACGGCTCAGAGGTAATGTTAGAAAGTATTTTTTCACAGAGAGAGTTGTGGATGCATGGGACAACCTTCCTGAGGGGGTTGTAGAGTCAGGAACAGTGGGAGAATTCAATAATGCATGGGACAGGCATAAGGCAATTCTAGTGGGGGGCAGGAGGAAGTAAGCTGTTGATTAACTAGAATCTGCAGCTTATCCATCAGGTAGGGAAATGGGCAGACTGGGTGGGCCAAGCAGTCCTTATCTGCCATCAAATTCTATGTTTCTATGAATGGGGGGTACCCTTGAGTCAAATTCAGCAGTGGGCAGATCACTTTAGTATAGTCCTTAACAAATCAGCGATAGTACCCGCAGAACCCAAGAAATCTTTGAAGTTCTTTTAAAGTTTTGGGCTTTGGCCAGCTGGTTAAGGCTTCCATTTTACTGGGGTTGGTCTGAACACTTTCTGGTGACACAATGTGGCCTACATACTTGACTGAGCTCCGGAAGAATTGACATTTGTCAATAGATAACTTAAGGCTTAACTCCTCAAGTCTGTTCAACACTTTGAATAGGCACACCTCATGCTTCTCAAGACTTTTTCCAAATATTAGGACGTCATCAAGGTAAACGAGACATTCTAAGAGATTCATATCTCCCACAGCACGTCCATTAGTCGTTGGAATGTTGCGGGTGCACCTGATATGCCTTGGGGAATGCGAAGAAATTCATAGAAACCCAAAGGGCAAATGAATGCAGTTTTTCCTTGTCCTTAGGAGTCATTGGGATCTGACAGTATCCGCTTCTGAGGTCGAGAATGGAGAACCACTTGTTCCCATTTAAACAGTCCAAGGCATCCTGTATGCGAGGCATTGTATACTGATCAGGTACAGTTCTTTTGTTGACAGTCCTGTAATCAACACACATACGGACAGAGCCATTCTTTTCTGTACCCGAAAATTGAGGAGGCGATGGACTGCGGGATTCCTGGATGATGTCAGCAGCCTAACATCTCTTGTAGATGATGGACATCTTTGTTGGCCGGAGCTAGATGTGTAGATCGTTCTCTAAAGGGTCTCTCGTCATGCAGCCGAATGCAGTGTTCAGCACCCATGACACAACCAACATCCCATTCCTTAAGGGAGAAAACCTTGCCTCTCTGAGCCAGCTTGTTACTGATCCTGGTTCTCCAGTTGTCTGGAATAGGTGAATCTCCAAAATCAAACATATCAGACGACACCTCACATCCCCTTTCAACATGGCACTTGGATGGGAGCACAGCAGTGTCAGCAGAATAAACTTTAGCCAGGGTACTTCCTCTGGATACTGTAATGTCTTGGTCTGTAACATTTTTCACTCGGACTATCACTCATCGGGCGTAAGCATGAGCTCGGGCTGGAAGCACACTGGGTTTGATCAGCAGCACTTTGGATAATTTTCCCTCATCAGGAGTGTCCAGCATCAAAATTTTATTAGTCACATCCCTTCGCAGTCGCACTTCACCGCTGACACCGTATTCCGCATTGGGATGTAGTGTGATAGTGGCAGGGTCTTTCTTCCAGACCATGCCCACAGGCTCATCTTGTTCACTCAGCTCAGAGTACCTATGCTTCTCTTAGGCCTTTTTTACTAGAGCGTGGACTCACAGGGCTTTTCCTGTCCTTTCCATCTGTCTCTCTTCACATAGTTGGGCCAGGTGCCCAAACTCATGTGCATTGGTGCCAATCAGTAATCATAAAGCCCAGTAGAAGGGCAAACCAGGGCTAGAGTCTCCACAGTATCCTCCACACCAGCCATAGAAGATGGAAAAGCCACACTTTTAGACAGCCGAGATATAGTAAGATGTTTCGCTCAACCCCCTCACATGTAGTCCTTCAAGAGGGTGTAATGGATGATCAGATAAATGTTGCTCATACCAATCTTGAAAGATTAGTGACTTGGGACCTGCTATCTAGCACAGCTCAAGCCGGAATTCCATCTGTACACACTGCAGTGTCCATGGATGGGCCTACCAGTTTGGACCAGTCCAGAGGGACTGTAGCAGGGGTCTGGACAGATGATTTGGCCACAAAGAAGTTTGAGTTAGGATTTCCTGAACCTTCACTGCAGTCATTTTGGGCACCCCATGGCCATTGATTTGCTTTCCGAAACTCCCCCTTAAGCCTGTTTACCACTTTTTCAAAGTCATTCTGAGACCAGCACTCTCTTCATATGGCCATCCTTTCCACAGATGTGACAAATGACAGTCTTCTGGTCATCCTTGGTGAAAACACTGCATGGGAGCCTGGAGCAGTAGCAAGAGATTGGGGTCCGATGTCTATTTGCAGTGGCGAGGTGGTGCAATGTGTCTTAAAAGTTCCTTCTACGGTGGCGTTCTCCGATTTTCACATGGAACTTCCCTCAGCAGGGGGTGCCAGGGCAGGCACTCCTACCTCCATGCAGTCACATCCTGAGAGGAATCTGGGCCTTTGTCGCTGAGGAAAACTTCCGTACAGACACCCGTTTCTAGTTTTCTGACTTCCTTCAACAGCTCATCTCTCCAGTGCACTGCACAGGGCAGGACAACCTCAGTGGTCTCCAACTCAGAAAGGCCATCCTGTGCAGTGGTCACTCGGGCCGCCCCCACCCCAGAATTACAATCTCCTTCCTCACCTACAACCTCCCCGAGTTCTTTTATCAGGTTGCAGTAGTCAGGTGGGTTGTCTCTCCTATCCTAAAGTCTTAACTGGATAATCTGCAATTTAGAATTCTTAGCATGTTGTACTATGTGGTCCAATCTTACCCAGTTTAAAATCACTGGCGTCTACTCCACCTTTCTGGCAAGCCCTCTGAAGAGCCCTCTCTAGGCGAGTAACATACGCAGACAAACATTCCCCTTTCCATTGTTTGGTACCTTTGAATTTCCATATCAAAGTCTCCCCTGACTCAGTGCTTCCAAAATTGCCTTCAAGTGCTGACAGGTACTTCTGAGCAGTTGCTTCAGGATTTGTGGACCTCAGAAATCTAATGCTTCCAGGGCAAGACCCCTCAAGCTTTCCATGATCCCTTTCCACTTCCCAGTCTCCGCACACTGCCACTTGAGTACCAAGGGGGCAACATAGTCTATCCAAGTTTCCCCAGTCACCCCCCCCCCGTGTGGTGGGGAGGGTACCTGAAAACATCCTCAACTTGCGGTACATGTCATGACTAACTGTAGACACAGAGGTGGGCGTCGGCATGGGTGCAGACGCAGGGGCTGGGGCAGGAACAGGTACTGGAGTGGGTGGAGACATTGGGGAAGGAACACCCCCAGGTGGCAGGAATAATTTGTTAAAGTCCTCTACGGTCTTCCTCTCCTCTAGTAACCACTTAGCACACTTCTCCTCAAAAGTCCCAGACAAAACTAAATGGTCTCCTCTATCTCTCGCCCTAAGGAGGTAATTTTGCACCCTGACCAACAGCGTTTCAGTGCTATGCCTTGCCCTAAACCGCGACTTAATGGCTCATAGATGTCAAAGGCTGCTAGGTGTGCCTCAAGCTGCAGAGCCACCATTTTCTCAACAACCTTCCCCAAAATGGGAGGTTGGAGATAGGTTGATAATTTGCCAAGTTGTCAGGGTCAAGAGAAGGTTTCTTCAAAAGGGGCTTCACCAATGCCTCCTTCAAGGCATCAGGGTAGAACCCCTCTGAGAGCAAACACCAGACTATCTCAGCGAACACTGAACCAACAGACTTGGCACATCCCTCTAGGAGAAAAGTCGGGCCCAAGTCCAGTTCACAAAAGGTGGGCCACAACTCCAAGATAACCTCAACGACCTCCACCACCCCCACTGGTTGAAACTCACCCCAAAGAACAAGAATGCTTCTGCCTACACAAGGCCCACCACTGCAGGGCTGACCTTGCCCCACTGTGGAGATCCCGAATAGAATGGAGGATACCGTGTCAGAGAAGAAGTGAACAAGCTCCTCTCACAAAGTGACTGAAAATGCTCTTTACAGCTGCAGACAGGCAGGATGAAGTAACCTGCCCACAGTTCGAAAGAGCAGAGCTGGTCTGTTCCTCCCTGTGGCAATCTCCCTGTACAGGAACTCTGCCTTCTTATGGTTAATTGTTCTTTGACAGTCACCGTAGTGAACTCTCAAGGCCAGTTTATCTTCTTCAGACGGGTTCTCTGCCAGCAACACTGCAACTTCTGATCCTTGGACTTCATCTCCTTGACAGCCCCATCAAACCATGGGATCTCAAGTGAGAAGACCTGGGTCATATACGGATCAGTGCAATGGTGTAGAGCGGATTGGAAACAGCACTATTATGGGCTGTCATGGCCTCGCTCATGCCAACCGCACAATACTCACAAAAAAGTCCACTACTACCAAAAGTCCCTCTAGGGACAATTCTATCAATGTGCGATAGTGGGCCATCTCAAAAGAGGAAGGACCATCGGGGGGCCCCCAAATGAGAACTCAACCGCATGATGATCAGACCAAGTGACCGGATCAACTCTGAGGTCAGTGACCTCAAGCCCAAGTGAGAATACCAAGTCCAAGACATGGCCAGGGTGGTGAGTCACAGAAGCAACTGCTTGTGCCAAGTCCAGAGATGTCACTAACTGGAGGACGTCCTGGCCAAAGTGCAAGAGTTTGTCATTGATCCAGGTGTTAAAGTCACCCAGAATCAACCATCAGGGTGACTGCAACATCTTATTGGCAACAAAATCTGCGACTTCCTGCAGGAATTCTCCCTCACGCCCAGGAGGATGGTACACGAGAAGAATCTTGCAACCTGCACTTGGACACCCCCACACAGCCATGTATTCACCTGCTGCCTGCTTGCTTCACCACCCTGTTACCATCATCTTACAGTCTCATGAATGCTTCTGTTAGGGTCTCCTCTACCGCCATACCAGTTTTATTCACCTGAGATGTCTGGGGTGTCTGCCTGCTAACTTACCTAGCTGCAACTGGTTATATGGTGCACTTCATGTCCACCTGCCTCTCAGCCTGCTGCTGCCACCCAGTGTTGCCATTTGCAATGCAGCTATAAAAAAACAGGAGGATAAAAGACTATAGGGGTCTGGATGGGCATGACCAGATACCGAGAGCATCACAAAATATTTACTCCATGCAGTGAAGTTGAAGCATATAATGAGTATGCATGAATCAATGTGCTTCCGCTCTCTCCCCTCCTCAAAAAAGATATATTCTTCCCCTGCCCTGAGGCTCCCTTCCTCTGTGTGCTTCTCTCCCAGGGGAAATACCCGGACTCAGGCTAGAATGTCCCTATGTATCACCATTGCGGCTTCATCAAGGTGTGGCATTACAGTCTACACTGTGGGTTTAAATAGTTAACCCCACTTAATAATCATAGTCTTCACATAAAAGGTATATGGTGTGCAACCACACAGTGCAGGTCAAGAAAGTGCATTACAAAACGCGCATAAACAATTAAAACATCTGATAAATATGTTATTATATAATGGGGTCTCATAATTCTGTAACATGATTGGCTGACTGGCACCTTTTACACATGGTAAATCCTCCAATATACCAATGGGAAAAGGTGCCAGTCAGCCCATCTCTAAAATACATCTGACCCCTGGAGTTGGCAGTAGAAAAATTGCCATCTTGATTCCCCGCTAAAAAGGACGTCTCTCACTACGTACACATTCTGCATTGCCACGGTCCCCAAACGATCACTTCCTGTAAGAAACTTTTTTTTTTAAAAATATTTTTAAACCGATAAAATGCTTAAAATCAATGCAGTGATACCCTCCTCACTTTTTGCCCGCTAAAGCCAACCAACACAAACTACAAGGCATCACTCACACGCTCCTCCGCTGATCACTGCACCACTCCCTCACAACCTGGCACCAGGTTCAAAGAAACTTATCACCGATAAAGCTTCAAACTCCTGTAATGCTCACTTTTTGTGGCAGTCACCGCAGGCTCCAGTAACACTAGCTCCCACCCAGACATAAAAAAATGGCAACCGTAACCGTCACTTTACTCATTACTAGAGAGCGAGCAGCGTGTTTTTTTTTTTTTTTTAAACAACCGACAGCACTCAATTACTGCTGCTCGCACCCACCTCCACCCCACACTCCCTACAAGATCATTACCTGTCAGCTAGAACCTTCTTCATTTTCCGGGGTTCTTCACATACAGTGCCCTGTCTCTAGATCACTTAGCTTGGACCTCGCCACCAGAGGAAAAGCTACAAGCCTGTCCTGGAAAGCAACCCACGCTTCTACTACTGCTAATAAGCAGACCCTGAGGCTTTTTTCCCCTGCCAAAACTACCACCTGGGATCCTCTGAACTCTAGTTCATTGCAGGGCCCAGAAATCTACAGAAACAGCCAAAAGCCGTATACCCCCTCAGGTGTGCCGTGCCCAACTGGGGCTTGGACCTCACCGCCAGAGGAAAAGCTACAAGCCTGTCCTGGGAAGCAACCCACAGTTCTGTTACTGATAATCAGCAGACCCGAGGCTTTTCTCCCCTGCGAAACTACCACCTGGGATCCTTGAACTCCAGTTCATTGCAGGGCCCAGAAATCTACAAAACAACCAAAAACCATATACCCCCTCAGTACGTTGGTGTTTGGTGCCTGTCTCCCTGACTTCTTTCTTGCCGGTCTCCATTTTACCTTGCTTCATTAGAGACACTTATCAGTGCTGCTCACCCTGGAACTATTCTTTTTTGTAAAGTTAAAAGGTCAAGAAAGCCCCCCCACACCGTTTCTTTCCTTATCTATCAATCCAGTTTAGACCATTTAGTGTTACACTGCCATTGTTTAAAGTGATTTACCTGCTCTGAATGCACTGTGATTACGACCCTCTTTAGAATTAATTCTCTGTTAAAGGCTGAAGAGTTTTAAGTTGACCTTTTAATGCACTCCCTAATATGCTAAAATTACAGCCCAATTCTTTTTAATTCTGTGTGTAAACCTGTAGAGTTTTAAGTTTATTAAACCTGCACTGCACTATCTATTATTCTAAGCTACCAGCCGAATCCTTTTTAGAATTAATTTCTATGTGTAAAGCTGTAGTTTTAAATTGACCAGACCTTTCAGTGTACTGCCTAGCATTCTAAATTTATAGACTAATTCTTGCTTCTCACTTTACCACCTGTCTGCTCTCTAACCCACTTACATCTCCTTCCTGTTTTCTGGTTCTCTACCCACTTTGTAGTTTAGCCTCCTCCTTCCAAATAATTGTGACCACCCTGTTTCTTTGTTTGAGTTAACCACATCTCCCCTGCCTGCCTGCTCCTACTTAATCCACCTCCTTTCCTCTCCCCCTCAGGCGTGCAGTGTCCAACTGGGGCTTGGACCTCGCCACCACAGGAAAAGCTACAAGCCTGTCCTGGGAAGCAACCCACGGTTCTGCTACTACTACTAATCAGCAGACCCTGAGGCTTTTTTTCCCTGCTGAAACTACCACCTGGGATCCTCTGAACTCCAGTTCGTTGCAGGGCCCAGAAATCTACAGAAACAGCCAAAAGCCGTATACCCCCTCAGGTACGTTGGTGTTTGGTCCCTGACTTCTTTTCTGCTGGTCTCCATTTTACCTTGCTTCATTAGAGATGCTTATCAGTGCTGCTCACCCTGGGACGATCCTTTTTTGTCAAGCAAGAATTTCTCTGTCTACTTTCCCATTTGCAAATTATACTACAAAGCCACTAGAGGGCTACAATGGCTGTCTTTCCTGTTAAAGGGGCAATACTTTATATTTACTCCTTCCTCTTTTGCTCCAGTGGACCTGGGACACCTCTCTTTCTGAGAGCCATCCCGGGGGTTTCTGCCTGTTTCTCGGGCCAAACCATGCTCATCCACTAAGGCCACAAGACTTGAATGCCTGAGCGCCTGCCCTGCTCCTCTTCCACACTGGTCAAGCAGGGCCAGAAACAGAAATGATAGCCGAGACCAAGCTTGCCACACCCGGTTGCAGCCTTAAGCCACCTCGCTGGTTCAGCTGCAAAGCTTTGGCCCATAGGTACGCTTCAACGCCAAACTGCCTCTCAGCCAACAAAGGATTTTAAGCTATGACAACTGATCGCTGATTGGTCTAGGCTTCCAGTGAAGCTTGTTTTCAGCTCTCTGCCTAAATTTCTATAGCCCTATCATAATTCCTCTTTGGCTACCTTTGCTCCTCTGCCTAGCCCTCTGTGTGATAATTCCACTCACTTGTGTAAAGATGGCTCTTCGTTACATGTTTGAGATGTTCCTATTACTTCTACTCCTACTATGCCTTAACTGGGTTGTTGTAACTTTCCCAGGATCCTATCCCTCAAGTTCTTCGAACACCCTATATGTTGATTTCAGTTTCTCTAACCTAATTACTGCATCTCAACCTATGCTTGCCTTTAAGCACCTCCTATTCTCTAAGGGCTGTACCTTTTATGCGGTGACTACACTTAAAAATGCCTGAGTCACACAGTTCCTTTACTGTTTTGCTATTGAAAGCTATGGTTCCCCACCATCTTAGCTATCCTTCTTGCAGGGGATGTCAAAATGAATCCGGGTCCACCTGCCCTCTTCTCCCCAACTGACATCTTCTAATTTCTAGGAAAGGGCTCTTCATTGCCCATATGAAGATCAGAAGTCTCTCCCAAAATTTCACTGATCTTGAAGCTTGGGTCAGTGTCTACAAGCCTGATGTACTAGGTTTGTCTGAGGCGTGGCTAAAGCCAACTATTCCTGACTCGGTATGCTCCCTAACTAACTATTCCTTATCCGAGGGATAGGCTCACCTCAAAGCATGGCAGAGGGGTTGCCATGTTCTATAAAGATCATCTAAACATCACGGACACCTCATCCTCCGCCTGCGAGTCCCTTCATGCTACTCACCCTGGGAGCCAAGAAACTACACATTGTCTGCACCTACAATCCCCCAAATGAAGGCACTGTAGGTCTGCAGGAATTATTTGATCAAACCTCTTTGCACTCCAAACATAATGAGGTCATTATATTGGGTGACCTTTGTGACGCTTGACCAGCTGGTTATGATTATTGTATGATATTTGTAATATAAAAATATAGTATGCGACTGCCTCACACAAGACAGCCTGTGCTTCCACGGGTGCCCCCCCCCCCGGTTTCAGTGAAGCTACAGGATATGTAAACTGACCAGGAACCATTTGACCAACTTCCTTCAGAATGGCATTTTATTACCTTTTTATGACATGCCTAGGCTTTCTGAAGTGGAAATCAAATGTGACTTTATGACTTCAGAAACAGGACATCATTAGGCTGATTGTTTTTTTTTTTTTTTTTTTAAACACATTGGTGCCAGTGTGGGGTTGATAAGTTCAAAGGAAACATGTGCAATTAAGAAGTTATATATAGGAAATGTCTTTTTTCTCCTGATGGCACCTTATTTAAGATACCTCCAGACAGGAAATCATTTTTTGTAATTTTATATTCTAAAAGGAGGAGCTAGATGACTCACAGAAGGGGTGTGGAGACAGAGTTTAAACTGATACTTGTGTCTGAAATGTAGGTCATATCATCTTGGGACTCTGAAGACACAGCTCTCTGATCTAACTTTAAAACGCACTTCCAGAGGTAATACTTAGATAGCAAACACCTAAATGTATTGTGGTAGGAGTTTTGCTTTGTAATTTTCCCTTGTTCTTTTATGTGATTGTGAGCTCTTTGATAGATTGTTCTGTGCTTACAATTTTCATATTTTTATTATCTTTTAATAAAGTACATTTTCTTAAGATACTGCCTGGGTGTGTCTTCCAAGTTCTTTTTGCATGTGATGTATAAGTGGTTAAGTCTGACAGCTGTTTGAAGGGCTTGATGTGTTACTAAGCTTGGTAAAAGGTAAGAATACACTGAACATCTCTTATAGAGTTTTAAGGGTTCATTTTGGATACCTGGTTAGCTGCCCTTAGGCGAAAACATATTGCATCCCCCCGAAGAGAAAATTATCTGAGCCTGTACATTTGGGTATGCTAGCATAAGGTTCACAGTTTGACTCCCCCCAGAACTTGAGGCTAAAGGTGATTCGGACCCAAAAGCAGACAGGAGGGTTACCCTGTCTGTTACCTGTTCACATTATTGCGCTCTGAGGTTGGCACTGTGGGAGCAGAGGGACAGACCTGCTGAGTGCGTTTGTGACAGATTTGGTTGGCAGTGGTGGGATAAATTTTGGTAACACAAGCTCTAACTGTGCAGTGTCAGCTTAATACTGTACAGCTCACTTGAAAAATAAGGCAGTGACTCATTTTTAAAAAAGAAACAGAATGATATAATTTTGCTTACAGTCAAGTTCCTACCCATTTTTTTTTTCTAAAGTTAAAGTAGCCGTAGTTAGGGAAGAAGATGGCTTCAACTACAGTGGGTACACTGCAGACTACTTGAGGCAGTTGTGCCAGGACAGAGGAGTCCAGTATGAGGGGAAAGCCAACAAGCAGAGCCTCATAGATGCCCTGATGGCAGCAGATGCCCAGAGCTTTGAGTCACAGACTGTGACTGTAAAAGATCAAACCTTGGGCATGGAGGGGCCAGAAGCCAGTGCAGTGTCCAGATCCAGTGAAGAGGACAGCAGGGCCAGTGCAAGCCAAGGGCCACAGCAGCAGGGGAAGGTCACCAGCATTCTGGAGCCAGAAGCAATCAGGTTGCAGATTGAGTTGCACAGAATGGAGCTGGAGTTCCAGAGGAAGGCTGAACGGCAAGAGGCGGAGTGAGAACATCGAGAAGCGGAGCAAGAGAAATGAGCTGCAGAGGAGAAGATGGAGCAAGAAGCTGAATGAGAACAGTGGGAGGCTGAACGTGAAAAGCGAGAAGCAGACAGAGAGGAGCGTGAGCGCCAGAGGCAACACGAATTGGAGAAGCTATGACTCCAACCACCAGCACCAGAGCACGTAAGTGGCTTGGGTTTAACTGGAACTACAGGACTGGGCTACAAATTAAATTCCAAATTGATAGCTGAATTTAAAGAGGGGGAGGATATGGATGCCTTTTTAAATTCCTTTGAAAAAGTTTGTATTCAGGCAAAAATTCCTAGAGGGTCCTGGAGCTTCCAACTATCCCCGCTACTTACCGGGAAAGCTCAGGATGCAATGGGTCAAATGGACAATGAGGACAGTAATGATTACAGCAAACGTACAGCTGCATTTTTGAAAAAACGTTATTTAACTACAGAAGCATACAGAGCTAAATTCCGTAAACTGAGGAGAAGCCCTGACATGAGCTACGAAGAGCGACCCACGAAACAACGTCAGTGTTTAAAACGTCGGTGGGAAGGAATTAAAGCAAACACTGTAGATAAAATTGAAAATGCTATATTGTTAGAACAGTTTTTTGGGCATGCCCAGCACAGCTGAAAACCTGGCTGGAGGACAGAGATCCCAAAACAGTGCAAGAGGCTGCTGAACTCTTGGACCGCTATGCCAAGAGCAGACCTGCTCTGAGAGCTAATGAGGCATGGCGTAGGCGCAGAAAGGGAAAAAGCGGCCTTGAGAGCAGATAAAACCTCACTGACTCCACCAAAACCAGTTAGCCCCAGGTTTCAAAGAAAGATTTCTCAGAGAAAAAGCGAATGTTGGGTTTGTAAGAAACTGGGCATATTGCCAGACAGTGTCCCAAAAGGACGAGCAATACATGCAAAATGGGGCTAGGAAAGAAGTGGGTTGTTTGTGTCCCTGAAGAATGCCTGTGAACATGAGGGAACACATGCACCCAGTCAATGTGAATGGTGTACAGACACAAGGGTTAAGAGAAACAGGGCATCCTGACTTTGGTAAAGGTGATCTGGTAGAGCCTGGTCAGCTTATACCCAATAGATTTGTAACTGTACAAGGGTTCACTGGGAGGAGACAACACTGCCACTGGCTAGTGTTCTCCTAGACTGGGGTGAAACAGGTTGAACTGTGCAACAGGTGGCTGTAGCCAAAACCTTAGCAGTTGGCGTCATTCTTGGCAACAATTAATTGCCCATAGCAAAGCGGCAAGTGAAAATTGTAGTCCCTGGACCCCATAGAAGCTACTGTGGAAACCACTGGGAGGCTAGTTCCCCAGCCTGTGTCTCCTGATATGGAGACTAATGAAAAGGGGGTAGAAATTTCCCCAGTAGCAGTTAACCACACAGCTACGGAGGGTTACTCCGAAGAAGGAGGGCTGACCCATTGTCAGAGGATTAGGGATGACAGTGATCCGGAGTGCCCTGACGCTAGAGCTAGGGACCCTAGTTTAGATACTGATGGGGACCTGTCCCATGCCTTGGGAATGGGCAAGGAGTTTGCAGCTGCTCAGAAAAGTGACCCTAGTCTAAAGAAGCTGAGGGTTTGGGCAGACTCAGACGGAGTACAAGGAGGTGCGGAAACTTAAGGTTTACTGGGAAAATGGACTGATGTATACTCAAGCTGAAAAGACAAAAAAAAGGGCGATGAGCAGGCAGCTTGTCATTCCCCAAGGGTACCGTGAGCAGTTGCAAAAGACTGCACATAATATTCCCTTATCTCTGGTCATCTGGAATCACGCACTATGCAGCGGTTGGCCCAAATTTCTATTAGCCTAACTTCACCCAGCAGGTGAAGGAGAATTACAGGTCTTGTCACGGTGCCAAGAAATAGGGAAGGTGGGTAAGAAAACCAGCTGCCCTAATTCCATTGCCCATAGTGGAAGAGCCATTCCAGAGGGTGGGAATGGATATTGTGAGGCCCTTTAAATACCCCAGCTCCTCCGGAAGAAGTTCATCCTGACTGTGGTGGATTATGCCACTCATTATCCAGAGGCAGTCGCCCTGTCCTCACTGAGGACAGACAAAGTGGCAGATGCCTTACTTGGGATTTTCTCCCATGTTGGGTTTCCGTAGAAGGTTATCACCGATCAAGGGGGTTCCTTCATGTCGGACCTGATGAAATGTTTGTGGGAGAAGTGTGGGGTGGTGCAGAGGTGCACAACACCTTATCACCTGCAAGCCAATGGGCTTGTGTAAAGATGTAACGATACCCTGAAGTCAATGCTCCAAGCGTTTGCTTAACAGCGTGGGATGGACTGGGAGAAATACCTTCCCCACCTGTTTGCATACAGGGAGGTGCCCCAAGAGTCAACAGGGTTTTCCCCCTTCGAGCTCTTATATGGACGCCGGGTACATGGGCCCCTAGATGTGATCCAGGAGGACTGGGAAAGCAAGCACACCACCTAGGGAACTCCCATAGTGGATTATGTCCTTAGGTTTAGGGAAAGGCTGAAGGAGCTTATGGGGACAGCCCAGAGCAACCTGGCAGCTGCCCAACAGAAACAAAAAGTGTGGTACGACCGCAGAGCCAGAGCTCACTCGTACACGGTAGGTCAGGAAGTCATGGTCCTTATCCCGGTCCGGAAACAAGCTGCAGGCTGAATGGGCAGGACCATACAAAGTAGTTAGAAAGGTAAATGACGTGAACTATATTATAGTGTTATCTGACTGAAGACAGACAGAAAGAATGTACCATGTCAACATGATAAAGCCATATGCTAATAGGGCTGACATGGTCTTTGCAGTGTGTAGTCTTGGGGAGAGGACAGACGAAGGAGATCCCCTTCTGGACTTGCTGGAAGAAAGCAAGCTGGAGTCCTCTGTGGAGGCAGTTAAATTGTCACCCCAGCTGACCCCGGACAAGATCCAGGAAGTAAGGGATGTTTCAGCAGACTTTGCCTCACTGTTTAGTGTCAAGCCTGGACTAACCCCCTTAGCGACACATGATGTGGAGACAAGGACGCAGGCACCCATATGGCGGACAGCATATTGGGTGTCAGAGGCTGTCCAAAAGGACATTAGGAGGGAGGTGGAGGAAATGCTGGATTTAGGGGTCATCCAGAAATCCCACAGCCCCATGGCCTCATCTGTAGTCCTTGTGCTCAAGCCAGATGGCTCTACTCGTTTTTGTGTGGACTATCGTGGACTGAATGCAGTCAGGAAGTCTGAAGCCCACCCGATGCCCCAGATGGATGAACTCCTGGACAAGTTGGGAGGGCCATACACTTATGACTATTGACCTAACAAAGGGTATTGGCAGGTAGAGTTAACTGACACAGCTAGGGAGAGTTGGCCTTCATCACTCCATTAGGCTTATTTGAATTTAAAGTAATGCCTTTCGGAATGGAGAATGCCCCAACCACTTTCCAAAGGTTGGTGAACCAGGTGTTAAATGGTGCTGAGGAGTACTGTATGCTGTGGCATACCTGGATGACATGCTATCTTTAGTACCAGCTGGGAGGAACACCTGTCCCACCTTAGGGAAGTGCTGGGCAGGATACAGAGGCCAGGCTAACTGTCAAAGCTGAGAAGTGCCAGGTGGCCATGGCTGAAATGTCATACCGGGCATGTTGTGGAGTCGGGGACAGCCCGTCCTAACCAAGTAAAATAGAGGTGATCAAGGCTTGACCCAGACCAGAAACACAGAAGCAGGTCAGGAGTTTTCTATGGACAGCAGGGTACTATAGGAAATTTTTACCCAATTACGGTGCCCTGAAATGAGAAGCTGGGACAGGAACTCACTGTACAGGAAATTAAGGAGGCAATCTGGGCGTCTAGATCAGGAAGAGCTCTGGGGCCACATGGCCTGCCCAGGGAATTTTACAAAAAGTTTTGGGGTGACTTGGGCCAACTTTTCCAGTATATGGTAAGGGGGGCTGACACCATCTCAACAGATAGCAATTATAACAATTTTTCCCAAACCGGACAAGGATCCAAAAAAATGTGGCTCTTACCGTCCAATCTCTTTACTAAACGCTGACTATAAGATAATAGCGATAATATTGGCAAGGAGGCTGGAGGGGGTCCTACCACAGGTCATTCATCATGATCGGGGGGGGTTTGTTAAGGGGAGGCAAGCAAGGCATAATTTAAGGTGGGTAATGAATATTATTTGGCAAGGGTCAAGAGGAAGAAAAGCTTATGGGGCCTTCTCGCACTGGATGCAGAGAAGGCCTTCGACAGGGTCAAATGGCCGTTTATGTTTGCAGTATTAAAAAAGTTTGGTCTGCACCCGGTCTTTAGACATTGGGTTGAGTGGTTATATCAATCCCCGTGGTCCCAAATTCTTACAAACAATACATTGTCGCCCCCCTTTCGGCTTCATAGAAGGACGAGACAGTGGTGCCCCCTTTCGCCATTGATATATTTGCTGACCATTGAGGTTTTGGCTACAGCCATTAGACATCACCGGGAAATAGAAGGCTGTAAGGTTAATGGGAGGAGCACGTTATCTCTCTTTGCAGATGATGTGCTTCTATTCCTGGCTGACCCAGTAAGAGCAATGCCTGCCCTGACCTCCCTTTTCAAGGAATATGGTCCTATCTCAGGGCATAAGATCAACTGGAACAAGAGCGAGTGGCTCCCTCTGGCAGATGGTGGAGAGTCCATACATATAAGTGGAATAGATATTCCCCCTAGAACAGTAATTAAATATCTGGCAATACTACTCCCATGTAGAATAGCGGATGTGGGGCATATAAATTACAGCCCATTAGCAACAAAAATTAAAGAGCAATGTAGTAGATGGAAGTCGCTCCCCTTATCTTTGCTGGGAAGAGTAAATTTAGTAAAAATGCAAATTCTACCGCAGTGTCTATCTTTTTCAGACCCTTCCTGTTATGCCTCCACTGTGTCACCTTAAGTCTCTTGAGGGCTCTATTACCTCTCTAATTTGGGCTAATCGGGGACCTAGGATCAGGAAGGAGGTGTTGTGGCAACCACTTCATAAAGGGGGCCTGACACTCCCCCAATTTGAAGCTATATGCTTTAGCGGCCCAACTAACATACATTACGGATTGCCAGAAAATAGGAGGAAGAGCGAGAGCCTGGGTCACCATGGAGTCACAATCTAGGGTGTGTTCTCCCTATGCCTTATGTCTCCTCCCATTAAGTTCGAGGGAGGGAGATGGTGAGAAAAATAAGAACTCATTCACCAATAGTATGCTTAAGGCCTGGAGGAGGGCTTCACTGATAATGGGAGATAAGGGGGGCATGTCACCAGCGGGGTCCATTTTGTTTAGCTTGTGGAGGGATGGAAGGGCTCCCCCCTTGGTCAAACATGCTCTGGGACAGTGGGAGGAAAGGTGTCTTTCTCCTGTCTCACTTATTCAACAATGGGACCTTTTCTAGCTTTTCCGAGTTGAGACAATTATTTAACATTCACCCCTCACACTACCTTACTTATGTGGTAATAAGGTCCAGGCTGCTTAAATTAACTGGGATAAGGGGGGGGGGGACACCTTCCTTGAGCAGAATGTCTCTGGAGGAGATTTTTCAACACTGTAAAAAACATGGGTGTGAAACCACTGTCGGTACTATACACAGCTTTACTGGGAGCACAGCCAGATAAGCTGCAAAAGTTAAAAGACAGCTGGGATAAAGACCTAGGTGTAAACATGTTAACAGGAGGGGACTGGAATTTGGCCCTGCGGAGTAGCAAGACTGTCTCAGTAAATAACAGATTACGAATAATTAACTATAACATTGTGCATAGAATTTATCACACCCCAGTTTTAGCACACAAGATTAATCCCCAAATTTCAGATCAATTTCCTAAATGCTATACTCAGGGATGTACGTTTTACCACATGGTTTGGGCGTGTCCAAAAGTAGGAATATACTGGAATGAGATAAACCAAATCTTAAATAAGGTTTTGGAATGTGAGATTCAGTTAGACCCTGTGGATATCTTACTGGGGGTACCAAGAAATGGAGGGGGCCAGTCAGAAGCTTTACATCCTCTGAGAAGACTGGCACTAGTTGTGGGTAAGCAGATTTTAGCTCAAAACTGGATGGCCCAGGCCATGCCTACCATTGCCCAGTGGGCAAGAGCCCTCTTAAATAATATGAAGTTAGAACATATCCAATATAAAGTTTTGGAACAACTAGACAAATATAATAAGATCTGGTCCCCTTGAGGGCATTGGGGAAAGAATGGTTTCTGCTCTTTTAGGTAACCACATGCACTGAGGGCATTAATCTGTATTGAGGGAAGAGTTCCTCTGGCTCTGGATTGGGCGAGGGTTTATAATAAAGTGAAGGGATGCATTAGTACCCAACTGGAAAAATGGGGAACTCAGGTAAAAAAGTACTAGTAAAACCAAAATGAGTTACAGATAATAAGTTTTACTGTATAAAATGGAGATATAGATGGATCATAGATTGTACCCAAACTGATGTGTATATGTACTATGATGTAACTGATCAAGATGTCATTACTTTTCTGACTCTGTAGGGCTCTTCTCGACCTGCTGACTCTTTCATAAATAAAGTTTAAACAAAAAACAAACAAACAAAAAAAAATTTACAGTGCCCTGGCTGCTCCCCTATCTGACCTGGTAAAGAAAAAGATGCCTAAGAAAATTACCAGGGAACCAGCCTGTGAAAAAGCCTTTACCAGACTGAAGGAGGTACTGTGCAGTGCTCCTGTACTGACAAGTCCTGACTATATCAGACCCTTTATAGTCCAGAATGATCCCTCAGACGTGGTATTGGGGCAGTACTGAGTCAGACATCCAACCAAGGGAAAGATCACCCTGTAGTGTACCAGAGTAAAGTTTTTCCCAGGGAGCAGGCTTACTCTGCTGTGGAAAAAGAGTGTCTTGCCATAGTGTGGGCCCTAAAGAAGTTAGAGCCATACTTATATGGGCAGCATTTTGAGGTACAAACTGACCACAACCCCCTGGTTTGGCTGACACAAATGGGAAAAACTAATGGTAAACTATTAAGATGGAGTCTTGTCTTGCAAGGGTATGACATGACGATCTTACATAGGGCTGGAGTGACCAATCAGAACGCAGATGGCTTGTTGCGTCTATATGAGGAGTGAACTGACTTGAAAAGCTCATCCCATGAAGGGGATACAGCCCCCAAATTTAGTCTAGGTGGGGAGGATTGTGACGCTTGGCCAGCTGGTTATGATTATTCTATGATATTTGTAATATAAAAATATAGTATCTCATAGTAGACTCAAGTAGACTCACAGAAGGGGTGTGGAGACACAGAGTTTAAACTGATACTTGTGTCTGAAATGTAGGTCATATCATCTTGGGACTCAAGAAGTCACAGCTCTCTGATCTAACTTAAACGCCCTTGAGGGTAATACTTTAGATAGCAAACATCTAAATGTATTGTGGTAGTTTTGCTTTGTAATTTTCCCTTGTTCTTTTATGTGATTGTGAGCTCTTTGATATGTTGTTCTGTGTTTACATTTTTCATATTTTTATCATCTTTTAGTAAAGTACATTTTCTTAAGATACTGCCTGGGTATGTCTTCCAAGTTCTTCTTGCATGTGATGTATACATGGTTAAGTCTGACAGCTGTTTGAAGGGCTTGATGGTGTTACTAAGCTTGGTGAAACATAGAATTTGATGGCAGATAAGGACCGCTTGGCCCACCTAGTCTGACCATTTCCTACCTGATGGATAAGCTGCAGATTCTAGTTAATCAAAAGCTTACTTCCTCCTACCCCCCACTAGAATTGCCTTATGTCTGTCCCATGCATTCTTGAATTCTCCCACTGTTCCCGACTCCACAACTTCCTCAGGAAGGCTGTTCCATGCATCAACAACCCTCTCTGTGAAAAAATACTTTGTAACATTACCTCTGAGCCGTCCCCCCTCTATCTTCAAATTGTGCCCCCTTGTTCTTGCACATCTCTTTTTCTGAAAGATGCTACCCTCTTGTACTTTGTTAATTCCCTTAAGATACTTGAAAGTTTCTACCATGTCTCCCCTCTCACTCTTTCCTCAAGGGTATACATATTAAGCTGCTTTAGTCTCTCCTTGTATGTCTTCTGGTGCAGATCCAGCACCATTTTGGTTGCCCTCCTCTGAACAGCCTCCACTCTGTCTGTGTCTTTGCGGAGATGGGGTCTCCAGAATTGTACGCAGTACACCAGATGGGGTTTCACCAACTGTCTGTACAGAGGGATAATAACTTCCTGTTTTCTACTGTTGATGCCTCTCCCTATGCATCCCAGTATCCCCCCAGCCCTCCTTACTGCCTTCACACATTACTTGCCCACCTTTAGGTCATCTGATATAATTACTGCTAGGTCTCTTGATTTTTGTTATTATCTCACCCCCCATTGTGTACTCTTCCCCTGCGTTTTTGTTTCCCAGATGCATTACCTTGCACTTCTTTGCATTGAATCTGAGCTGCCATATATCTGACCATTCCTCCAACCTTGACAAGTCCCTTTTCGTCCTTTCCACCCCACCTTGGGAATCAACCCTGTTGCAGATCTTTGTGTCATCTGCAAAGAGACATACTTTTCCTTCCAGGTGCTCTCCAATGTCACTTATAAAGACATTAAAGAGGACTGGTCCCAGTACTGAACCCTGCGGTACCCCGCTAGTACCCTCCTTTCTTCACTGTGGACTCCGTTTACTATTACCCTTTGCGTCCTGTTGTCAAGCCAGTTTTTTATCCAGGCTACCACCTTGGGACCCACTCCACGGCTAGCTAACTTGTATATTAATCTTTTGTGTGAGACTGTGTCAAATGCCTTGCTAAAATCTAGGTAGGCCATATCTACAGCCCCTCCCTGGTCCACTACTTTGGTCACCCAGTCAAAGAAATTTATTAGGTTCATCTGACATGACCTTCCTGCTGTGAAACCATGCTGCCTTGGGTCCTGTGCCTCACTGTCCTCTAGGACCTCAACAATTCTTTCCTTCAGAAGTGATTCCATCATTTTCCCTACCACTGAGGTCAAACTAACTGGTCTGTAGTTTCCTGCCTCTGCCCTGCTCCCACTTTTGTGAAGTGGAATCACATCTGCCCTCCTCCAGTCCTCAGGCACCACCCCATCCTCCCATGATTTGTTAAAGAGAGTAGTCAGTGGCACTACTAGTTCTACCCTTAGTTCTTTTAGAATTCTGGGGTGAATCCCATCAGGCCCCATTGCTTTGTCCACCCTCAGTTTCAAGAGTTCTTCTGTGAATGGACTGGTATTGACCCCCTATTCAGAGTGTTTCTCTTGTTTGGTTTAGGTATCCCCCCCCCCTTCCATTGTGACTACTGAGCAGAAATATTCATTCAGTATCCCTGCTTTTTCACTGTCACCCTCTGCCCACATTACCTCCCCTTTATTCTCTGTATCCCTCCCTTGGTCATTCTTCGTTCCCTAATGTACCTATAAAAGGTTTTTTCCCCCCTTCTTAACAGAGTTGGCCATCTTTTCCACAGTTTGTGCCTTTGCTATTCTGACTGCCTTCCCTGTCTCCTTCTGCTTTAACTGATACAGTTCTCTGTCCTGCTCCTTCTTTGTTTCCTTATATTTCCTGAATGCTATCCCTTTCTCCTTAACCTTCCCTTCCACCTCTTGAGAATCATAGTGTTTTTTTCCTTTATTTTGTTTTGTTGATTTGCTTCACACAAAGGCTTGTTGCCTCTGTGATGGCTGTTTTGATTATTCCCCATTGTCCCTCCACCCCTCCTTCTTGCCCATTTGCTAGTGCTTTTCTGAGGCACGCTCTCATTTTCCCAAAGTCAGCCCTCCTAAAGTCCAATACTCTTGTTTTTGTATGGCTCAACTCTATGGCTGTGTTTATTGTGAACCACACTGTTTGGTGAGGTAAGAATATACCTAAGGTCTCTTAGAGTTTTAAGGGTTCATTTTGGATACCTAGTTAGGTGCCCTTAGGTGAAATATGTATTGCATCCGCATGAAGAGATTATTATCTGAGCCTGTACATTTGGGTAAGCTAGCATAAGGTTCACTGTTTGATCCCCAGAACTTGAGACTAAAGGTGATTTGGACCCAAACGCAGACAGGAGGGTTACCTGTCTGTTACCTGTTCACCTATTGCGCTCTGAGGTTGGCACTGTGGGGAGCAGAGGGCCTGACCTGATGATTGCGTTTTGACAACCTTAACCCGAAATTGGCTAGGGACTGCCCATAGCATGCTGCACTTTCTGGTACAAAATTATAACCTCCATCATCTGTTAACTGAGCCTACCAGAGTTACTTCTTCACTAAAATCCTCTACCCTTATTGACTGGGTACTGGTAAACCATCTGGATCATGTACACCAAGCAGGCATCTTGGCAGATTAAACACTGATCATTCCCCTGTCTTCTGCATCTGGAGTCCTGAGGCTGCTCCATCCCCTCCACCGCTATGTCACCTCTACAAATTTCACCAACCTGGATATTGAGGCTTTTGTCATGATGTCTGGATAAACTGGTCTGATATTTACCTTCCCATAATGTTGAGTCTGCATTAAGTATCTTCCTTAATGAATTCCTGGCCATCAGAACAAGCATGCCCCAAGGTGACATGGACAGCGAGGAGTAAACAAACTAGATGGCTTCACAAAGACTTGCTGAAAATCTACACTCTAGGGACAAATGCTGTAAAGCATACAAAGGCTCTGGGCTACAATCTGACTATGCTACCTACAGAACCCTCATACTTCTGTAAAAACGGATCAGAACAGCTAAAAGTGCCTATTGTAAAGAATTGCTGCTAGGCTCTGCTGGGGGAACCTAGGAAATTCTGGGCCCATGTCAAGACCTTTCTCGGTGTGTCCCAGTCAACTACCCCCAGTGACATGGTATTAAATGGAGCACATTGCAATGACTCCAACACCATTGCTAATTCCTTCAATCAAATTTTCTTGGACCTGTCTCAGTATACCTCTGCCTTCCCATCTCCTCAGGCAACCTCTCTGCTTTCAACAACACAGTCCACTACCCCCAGCTACCCTTCCCAGCAAATGTCTAAAAATCCCCTGTTCTACTTCAAGGCAATCTCAAGGACTGAGGTCTTAAAACTATTACGGACTGTCTGACAACACTAGCTCTGGATCAGATACACTTGAGCCTCAGCTCCTGAAACTAGCAGCACCATACATAGCCTCCCCTCTGGCTAGAATTTTCACCTTGTCTCTCTCTAATAGCCAAGTTCCTGACCTCTAGAAGATTGCTCGTATAACACCTGTCTTTAAAAAAGGTGATCCCAAGGAGATTACCACCTACAGGCCTATAGCCATCCTATCGGTCCCAAGTAAAATGCTGGAAAAACTTGTTGCAAATCAAACCATTGACTACCTCACAAAGTACAGCCTTCTCTCTGACACCCAACATGTCTTCCATAAAGGTCACAGTACCTCTACAGCACTTCTCAAATTCACTACCGAAATGCTTACCAGTATGGATGCTGGCCAGATGACAGGGGCAGTTTTTATAGACCTTACAAAGGTCTTTGATCTTGTTGATCACCCCCTGATCCTCCCCACTCTTTGCAATCTGAGCTTTTCACCCCCTGTTGTCGCCTGGTATGGAAGCTATCTATCAAATAGAACTCAAATTGTGAAATTCAACTCATCTTATCTGACGGTGCTACCATCAATATTGGGATTTCCCCAGGGCTCTATTCTGGGACCTCTTCTTTTCTCACTTTTTATCAATATAGATGAGGTTTTTCTTTCATGCTCATCTATTCTCTATGCAGATGATCTTGTACTCTCTTCAAGTTCTGATAAGGTCACCAAAATGCATCCCTTTCTTCAGATTTCACAAATGTCCAAAATTGGCTTTCTGTACATAGCTTGTACTTAATGCAAAAAAAAAAAAAAAAAAAAAAAACCACAAGCAATGCTACTTGGATCTGCCCCTAAACTTAGGACAAACTCCCTACTGGTGCAAGACTGCAGTGCCACACAAATAGAATCGTTATATCTTTTAAGTACCTGAGAATTCTTCTGGGCCAACCCCTGGACTTCAGCCTGCATATACAATCTGCCTACAAGGCAGTGAATGCTAAACTGGGGGTCACTTACAAGTCCAGGTTCATGCTGACTCCCTCTGCTAAACTTGCTTTTGCCAGAGGCATATTACTCCCTGCCCTCAGCTATGGCATGCCGACTTTTGCTGCTGCACACAAAACCATCCTTCATAAGTGGGATGTCACTTATAATATCTGTCAATATGCCTCCTTGTCACCATGGCTTAAGCACCACTGCCAACTGTACAGGGACCTGTGCTGGTTATCCCCCTCAGCTTCCCGTCAATACTCTCTTGGCTCCCTGATTGACTCTATACTCAGAAACCAGACTCCTTCAGCGCTCGCAACATTGCTGGTACCTCAAACCTCCTCCTATAGACAGCGCTCAGTAGATAAATCCCTGCTGAATGTACCTGGATGTACAGTACTAGCCAGAGACATTGGCAGCTATTTCAGATATTTCACGAAATTTCTGAAGAGTTTCTCTCTGCTACCCCTACTGTGGAAATGCAGAAAGCAGGAGGTATTTCTGGAAATATCACAGAAATTTCGGGAAATAGCTGGCAGTGTCTGTGGCTACTACTGTAAAACATCAAAAGGCTCTGTTGCCTTCAATCACTCTGCTCCGAAGCTTTGGAATGCTCTCCCACAAGCACTTTGAATATCCGGATCCCATGACAGCTTCAAAAAGGAGCTGCACCTACATCTATCCCTTGCTGATCTCTGCACTTGTTTTAATCCTCCTTAACCCACTCACCCGCCAGATGCCTCCTGGCCTAACTTTAACCTCCCTACCTCATAGCACTTCTTACCCTTACTATCTCCTTGAGAGCTAATCTCCCCAACAACCCCATACCAGAGTCTTGTTTCGGACGCCGTGATAATGCATCCTGCCCAGTCAGAAATTTGCCTTGCCTTGTTTCACTGCCTATTTGAATCTTCATTGTTGTGGCTAATTTGAACAATATTTCTTTGCTGCTATGTTGTGGCATCTCCTCCTAGATTGTGCAGGTTTTTTATGCCAAAACTTCTATGTGAATTTCATTGATTGTATGTCCTGGCTACATGTATTCATTACTACTGACTGTTTTGACCTATACTATTGTAATTTCATTGTACTCCTGCTATGTACTGGTCTTTGATTGTTGTACTCTCTCGGGCTGTGCCTGAAAATAGTCATTTCATGGCTAGTGCACCTACCCGGTTAACAAAAACAAAATAAATAAATAAAACAACACATTCCATCCAGTACTTCAGCCCAACCGCAAAAGCCAGTCACCCCAGAACCACATACTGAATGATTTCAGCAGTGCCTCAGTGCTTACACCATGCTGTGTGCATCACATTATAGCAGTCCATGACCACAAAGCGAAGAAGAAGAAGAAGATGGTGGTGGTGGTGGTGGTGGTGGTGGTGGAGGAGGAGAAGGAGAAAAACAGCTGCTTACTGTTACTGCGAATGCACCAGTCTGCATCTGGCAAATTAAAATCACCCAATATCATCACCTCTCCCAGTTCTGTTGATCTTTTCACCTAGCTCTTTGTCCATTTTTTCTTTATGTGCTGGAGGCATGTACACCACTCCAACTCTATTCATGCTCCCTGACCCCACAAATAGCTGTATGCATACTGCGTAAGTCTTACTGATCTGGTCAACTCACTGGATATCTGAGGCTAAGATAACCCCCTTAATGTATAATGTCACTCCGCTTCCCCTACCCTTTTCCCATCCCTCCTGAACACTATGTACCCTGGTACCCTCAATTCCCACTCATGATGATGTGCTATCCATCCCTTTGTTATAACCACCATGTACAATTGTGCCTCAGCCACTATTAGCTGGAGTTCACAGGTCTTATTATCTGGCCTCCTGGCATTAGCATACATCACTGTCCATACCTGCTCCTTCCCTTCTGGGGCTGGATTCTCAAAACTTTGCCCAGGTGCAAACTCGGGTTTGCACGGAGCTGCTATTCACAGAAGCCCACTTTGCATGCTCAAACCAGGTTTGCACCAGAGAAAAAAGTGTGGATGGGGGCGCAATGCAAATGAAAGGGAGGGTACCTGAATATCGGTGCAGTCCAATACTTAGAAAATCTGCCCTGCACAATGGCATTTTGCGTGGTCCCCTTGCGCTGCACAAATACCACCAACCAAGACCTTGTCTTAATCCGTGCAACCCTTATGGCTGGCAGAGGTACTGTGGTGCCCCTCCACCCAACCCTCAGCACAATAGTCCTTGGTGTCTACTGGTCCCTCCACCCCTGATCCCATGCCCAATGTCAAAAAAAATTTTCCCTGGCATCTAGTGGTCCTCCCCCACCCTGATCCCGCCCATTGTCATGACCCTGCTTCTTTGTGTCTAGTTGTCCCTCCTCTCACCCGATCCATGCCCGATGTCAAAACCCTTTTCCTGGTGTCTAGTGGTCCCTTCCACACCTGCTCTCATACCCAATGTCAAAACACTTTTCCTGGTGTCTAGTTGTCCCTCCACACCTGATCCCATGCTTCATGTCCAAAACCCTTGAGCTTGGTATCCAGTGGTCCCTCCCCCCAAATAGCCCTGTCTCCAAGAAGCTGCTGTGACAGCCAAAAGGCCATTCATGCGTTTCCCCTGAAGGTTGCCAAGGCAGGCACTATAAAGTGAAGTGAACCCCCCACAATGGTCTGCAACCAGTACCAGCAGTGGGGCCCCCACCGTCTTCCAGAAACTTGCCCCCCAAACCAATGATCCTCATCCTCCTTTTAGCAACCACAACCAGCTACAGGAGTGCGGACTGGGGACTGATGCGCTGCCACAATGGATTATTCACACAGTCACAAAATCCCCCCCATATGCAGTTTGTGGTCCAGGTCCCTGTGTCAGTGCCCCACGTGGCACAAACATCCAATTCCTGTCCCCACTGTCCCTGTCCACCAAACACCAGTGCTGTGGTCAGTGGTTGGCTAGCAGCACAGCCCTCCACACACTACCTCAGCTGACTGCTGTCTGACAGAAGCAGGGGTGCGCTGCTGTTTCTGTGAAGCAAAGGGATGTGTCTTGCCCTATAAATAAGCAGCATGCTCCCTGCTTCTGTTATACGGCAGTTGGCCACGGTGGTGTGTGGAGGTCTGTCTCAGTTGCCATCCACTGACCGCGGCACCGGTGTTTGGGGGACGCGGATAGGTGGGGGGAGAGGGGTTGGATGTTCAGTACCGCAAGGGGAGTGGGTCCACTAGACACCAGGGACCTGTACTGCAAACTGCGGTGCATTGTGGGGAAGATTTCTTGCGACTGTGTACAGAATAATCTACTGTGTGATAGTGCACCAGTCCCCGGTCTGCAACCCATAGCATGTGACTAGTTGTGGCTGCCGAAATGGGGATCACTGGTTTGGGTGGGATTCCTGGAAGATGGGGCACTGCTGCTGGTACAAGTTGCAGACCAGTTGTGGGGGATCACTTCACCTCCTGGGGCCTGCCTTGGCAACCTTTGGGGGGGGACACATGAACAGCCTTCTGGCTACCACAGCGGCTTCTTGGGGATGGGGCTACTAGGGCAGAGAGACCACTGGACACCAGGGTCAAGGGTCTTGACATCGGGTATGGGATTGGGGCATGGAGGACCACTAGACACCAGAGAAAAGGGTTTTGACATTGGGCATGGGAGCAGGTTGGGGATAGACCACTAGACAGCAGGGACAAGGGTTTCGACATCGGCATGAGATTGGGTGTCGGAAGGGACCACTAGAGACCAGGAAAATAGGGTATTGACATTGGGCAGGGATCGGGTGGGATGGACCACTAGACACCAGGGATAAGGGTTTCAGACATCAGGCATGTGATTGGGTGGGGGGACCACTAGATACCAGGGAATGATGACTGCTTCTCGGCCAGGGGCTGGGGGTGGGGGCACACTAAGCTCCAGCGCAGGCTATGCAAATGGCCCAAAATGGCCATGCAAATGGCCATATAGCGCCTTGCATGCCCAATGGGGCCATTTACATGGCTGCTTTTGTGGACAGCAAATAGCAGAGTTGCGCTATCCATTGGGGAGCTGTATTCCTGGCTCCATGTTCGGGCAGCGCTAATGGGGTTAGTGCTGACTCGACCCATCCCTATGTTCAGTCGGATGGCACAGATGTGTTATCCAACTGAACGTAGCAACCTCAGACACCTGGCAAACACAAAGCGCAGCACAAAATTTGGCGCTGCGCTTTGTGCCTTTTTGAGAATCGGGCCCCTAATGTCTAGTCTCCCTCAGATATGTGTTCCAGACACCTTCTGTTTCTGTACTTCCTCTTGCTCCTGCTTTGTTTTACCTCATCTCCTCTCCTTACACTTGTCCTGCTCCTCCTTTGTGAAACGTTCCTAGTTGTCCTACTGTAACTTTCCTTCCTCCTGCCTGCCTGATCAGCTCTAACTGCTTGTGTTAGCATGGAGGAGGGCCTCCTACCCAAGTTGTGTGATGTGTCTATCTTCATCTGTACTGCCTCCACTCTTATTTAGTTTAAACTCTTCTTAGGCGTTATGCGAACATAAACCCCAGCCCACTGTTGCCCTCCCAGTTGGGGAGCAGGCCATCCTTTCTGAATAACCCATCAAGTGTGTCCCAAATCTCCTAGGAACTGAAAACCCTCCTCTAAACCAGCCCTTTAGCCATGCTTTAAACAGTGCTACTTTCAGCTGCTCCCTGTGGCTGTAGTAGGGCCTCAAAGAAAGGTCACTGCTGCGGCCGTGGCCCTGAACATCCTGCCTAGGGGTAGAAGCTCTACTTCAGCTCCCTTCCTGACTCATGCACAACTGTCAGTGCCCCTTCCAAGAACTGCTGGTCCCTGCCTCATCCTGGTGGGGTTTCAGGCAAGCTTCCCCAACAAGGGTTGACATTAGTTACAGATGGATACATCTTGTGCCTCTGGTACCACTTCCCATCTCATTCTTCCTCCTTCTTGACTACAGTCTCCATCCTACAGATAAGACACAAACTAAGGACTCTTTTGTAATCTGCTTCTATACAGGAAAGTTAAATATACCACATCTCTAGCTGACTGGTGGAGGCAGGGTGGGATTACAAGGCAGTCACATTAACTTTCACTGCAACGCTCAATCTATCTTGTGCAACCCATTTAACCTCTTGGAGTTGTGTCTAAACTGATATTAGGTGCAGTTAGTGCCACATGGCAGAAGGGATGGACCAGACGGACCCTATTTCTTACAAATAGGTCCTTGCTATTCATCTTGTTTATGCGACTGAGAAACTGGTATGTTTCAGTCATGACTCCTTACTCCCACCTGACCTCCAGCAAGTGCACATTCAGGGCCTCCAGCTGATCCTCATAGGATCTGCCCTGCTGCCCTTGAATCATCTTGGTGAGCCTTTGCTGTACCAGCCCCAGTCTGGGAATGTCTTTCCTCAGGTGAAGACTCCAGAACTGTGCACTGTATTCAAGGGGAGGCCTTACATGGGATCTGTACAGTAGGAGTATCCTCTCACCTCAACTACAGTCGATATCCCTCCCTATACACCCTAGCATCCTCAATGCCTTGCTGTATGCTTTGTTGTACCGATTCGTTTACTTGAGGGAGTCTCCGATTACCACCCACAGATCCTTAGCCTCTGTTGAAGAGGCCACCAATCCAATGCAGTATTCTGTGCATGGATTCCATTTCCCTATGTGCATTACCTTGTACTTCCTGGTCTTGAATCTCAACTGCCAGACTCTTGACCATCTCTCTAGTTTTTTCTAGGTCCTTTTGGAGCTCTCACATCCCTTTCTCATGATCTACCCTGTTGCATAGCTTTGTGACATCAACAATGAGACACAATATTCCCTGGGCACCTTCCCCATGTCACTTATGAACATATTAAATAGAATAATTAATGTAGCAAAGCTTTTTAAAACCAACTGCACAAAACAAATACCAGTTAAAACTTCATTAGCAGGTGCCCTGAAACAAAACTGACACTGTGTCTCCCAGTGGGTCCAAACAATTATAAATTAACCATAGGTGACGTGTCCCTCAAACCCCAAACTGGCTGCATGCCTCCAGCAAGACTTTAACAGCATCAGAAACTGGTTCTGCACCAACCAACTTAAAAATGAATAAAAGGCTCTGTGATCTTTGGCACCAGGCAGGAATCCATGCTCTCCCCAGTCTTTATGGCCCTAAAGGACCCCCAACTGAAGGAAGTATCCTCTAAATATATGGAGGTCTGTCTCGACGGCCACCTTGGTTTCTCCAGTCATGTCTTCTTTTGCACCTAACCATCCTCTCCCCAGTGTCTCTCAACCTGCTCACACGCTTCAGTTATTCTCTTCTCCCTGCTTTTCTACTCCACTCTCTACTTATGTCACTCATCACCTCCATCTAGTCTCTTGCTTTCTGCCCATTTCTCCCTCCTCCTTAATCTCGTACCTTTTGGACCTTCCATCAAAATCCATCTTGGGTTTGGCTCACTGTTTAAATATACAACAGCTAGTGTTTCAGCTTTCTTCTTTCTATTACTTGTAAATCCCTTACAAATCAACATAGAACACCTCTGGGTTATTTTAAGCTGTGCCTATGTGAGTGTTAGTTATCTATAGCCGATGTGATGCATCACACCCATAAGCAAACATGGAGATGAACTACAGTCTACTGATGCACTATAAGTGTATTAGTATTGATATGAACCCTCCCCTGAAAGACAAACATAGAAACAGAAAACTGCTGGCAGAAGAAGGTCCTGTCATTTATTCTACTCTCGAAGGAGAAAGTATTTAAGTATCTTTATATTTTTATAAATGTTGCAAACTTTAAGGTCCACAACAGAAAAGTTTTCAACTTCTTCCTATCCTTCCTTATTCCTTTCAACCACTGTTGAAAACACAGAAACAGACATTACCAACAAAAAGACCACGGACACATGCAGTCTGTTCATAAAGAGTTTCCTACATACCCATGACCTACTATTTTGAAGGGGTTTCTGCAAACCTAACCTCCCCATCCAGTCCTCTGTATGTAGGTTCCCACCCTATGTGCATCACTTTGCCTATTTGGGTATTGAATTTTAAATGCCATATTTTGGACCACCTCTCCAGCCTCACCAGATTTCCCTTTAACTCCTTCACCTGCTCCTCACTGCCTATCCTGCTGCAGAGCTTTATGGCATCCGCAGATACACATCTTGCCCTGGATGCCCTCCCCTACATCACTTATGAACACATTGACCAGGACAGGTCCCGGGACTGGCCACTGTGGCACCCCACTTGAGACCCCCTCTCCTGTGACTAGGCCCTGTTAATACCACCTGTTTTCACAAACAAACAAACAAACAAACACACACACACACACACACACACACAACCGGTTCTCTACCATCTGATCAATTCCTTCCCCACTCCTAGGACTTTCAACTTCCTTAAAAGCCTCCTGTGTGGAACCATATCATAGGCTTTTCTAAAAAAAAAAAAAAAGTAGAGTAAATGTTCTACCTGCCCTCTATCAACCACCCTTGTGACCTAGTCAAAAATTCCTACTGTGTTGCTCTGATATGACCTCCCTGCCACAAATCTGGGCTACTTATTGTCATGTATCCTATTTTCTTCCTGGTAGGCCACTAGGCATTCTTATACTATTCCAGGGTCTCCATCAGCTTATCCACAATGAAGGTAGGAGGGACCGGTCTGTAGTTTCCCATCTCATCCTTGCCCCTTCCCCCCTCGCCTTATTGAGCGGAACCATATCAGCAGACTTCCATTTCCCCGGCACCACACTAGATTCCAATAAGCATCTAAACAGTTCAGCCAGAGGCTTAGCCAGCTCTGAACTCAGCTCCCTAAGCATCCTTGGGTTTAAGCCGTCCAGTCCCAGTGTGTTATCTCCCTGGCTGGCTGGCTGCAAGCCCCTGCCTTACACTGTCTTCTGTGACCACTGCCCTCAATACTTCCTGCATCCCCCTTGTAGAGGCCCTTTGTCTTTCACCAACAATACTAAGAAGTAATTGTTTAAAACACTAGCCTTCGGCTCATTATCGTTTACTAACAGCCCCCTTCTGATAGTCTGACAGTCCCCGCCCCCATTGTTCTTTTTTTCCCCGATGTACCTAAACAATTCTTTGTGTGTGGGGGGGAATCTACTTACTGTTGGGCATGTCTGCAAAACAATCCTTCTGCTGTTCAGTCTCTTCCACCTTTACATCACCAATGGGGAGTTCGTCATCCCTCTTAAACAGCAACAACAAGTGTTCCTTTGGGATATCATATCCTGCACAACAAAAAATAGAAACCAGATGATAGAAATATTGCTTTAATTAGAGCTAGATAGTTTACTTTTATTTCTTGTTTTACCAGAAGGAGAACTGGGCCCATGTTCCATTTTCAGTCATACCAGGAGTGTGATAATGTTTCCTATTTGGCAAAGCAAGTAAGAGGAAAAATAAATGTACAAGTTCTCATTTATGAGAGCTGTCTTCTGGCAGGACAGCCACAATCTGTCAGCTTGGGAAAGAGGAACTAAAGTCAGGGACCCTTTTAAACATAGAAACAGTGACAGCAAAAAAAGACCAAAGGTCCATCAGGTCTGCCCATGGGTCCCTATATAATCTTGCGACCCAACGATGATACAGGGTTTTAGCCCTCCCCATCAGTCTTCCTGTTCCTTTCCCTGATTTTATCACTACAAGTGAGCATTATTCCTTTCACTCTCTCCCATGCCCATTGGCAGTCCCCCATGGATTAAGTTCCCACCACCTCAGCCAGCAGGCACTTCCATGGTTCCACCACCCTTTCCGTAAAATATTATTTCCTCAGATCCCTTTTGACCTTCCCCCTGCCAGCTTCCAGTCATGCCCTCATGTTTTCGAACTGGTGTTCCTGCTAAATAATTCCTTGCAGCTCACCTTGTTTATTCCTTTCAGGAATTTGAACGTTTCTGCCATATCCCCCCCCCTCCCTTTTGGTCTCCAGTGAGTCTATGTACAGTGCCCTAAGATGTTCCTCATAGCACTTCCCCTGCTGGTCCTGAATCCTCTCCATCACCCTACTCTGTATTGCCTCCAGCCTATCCTTGTCCTTTCTAAGGTGAGGGCTCCAGAACTGGACACAGTACTTCAGGTGTGGCCTCACCAAGGATATACAGAGGGGGAGCATCACCTCTTTCTTTCTACTGTCAATACCCCTCCCAATATACCCCAGCGTCTTGTTTGCCTTACTACAAGCCTTGTTGCACAGATTAGCTTGTTTAAGGGTATCATGTCAGCTGTGGCATTATGTTTTTTTTTTTAACTTAATTCACTTTATTACGAACATATGAACATACAAAATTTGCCAGCAGATAAAGGCCTAGTGGTCTATCAAGTCTGCTTGAATGTGCAGCTAGCACCCCTTATTCTGTAGCTGCCTCTGCCTCCCATCCTTCCCCTCCCCTGATCTTCCTTCTTGCCATGTCCCAGCCCCTTTTGAAGCAGTCCACTGTTCTCCTCGATACCACTTCCGCCAGTAACGCATTCCACTCAGCTACCACCCTCTCTATAAAAAAGTGTCTCCTCATCTTCCTCCTGAACCTTCCTCCCTCCAGTCTCATATCATGGCCCTGGGTGTCCCTCCCCTCCCTTACTTTGAACAGCCCCTCTGTACCTGTCTTGTTTATTCCTTTCATGTACTTGAAGGTTTCAATTATATCCCACCCGTCCCTCCTCTCCTCCAGCGAGTACATGTTCAACTCCCTCAGCCTCCTCTCGTACGGTAAGTCCCCCAGCCCCTTGATCATCTTTGTTGCCCTGCGCTGCACCCCCTCCAGTAACTTAATGTCCCTCTTCAGATATAGGCGCCAGTACTGCACGCAGTACACCAGGTGCGTTCGAACTAATGATCTATACAGTGGCAGAATCACCTGCCCCTCCTCGAAGATGTATCACTTGCAATGCAAACCAGCCTTCCTACATTGTGCTGAGTTGTTCATTGACCCCGTAATGAGCACCTCCAGATCCTTCTCCTCCTGTGTGTCAGCTAGCTGCACTCCCCCCCGACTGGTAATTCTGTCTTGGCTTTTTAACCCCAAAATGCAACACCTTGCACTTTTTGGCATTTAATCCCAGTTGCCAGGTGTCTGACCAGGTTTCTAGCTTTGCCAGTTCATCCTGCAACACCTGCCATCCCCCTAGGTTGTCCACCACTGCTCCCATCTTGGTGTTGTCAACAAACAGACTGGTCTTGCTCATGATGTCCAATGATATGTCTGCAATAAATATCCCAAACAACACTGGTTCCAGCACTGAGCCCTGTGGAACACCGCTCATCACTACCCTTGGAGATAAGAGCTCCCCACCAACCACCACCCTCTGTTGCCTTCCCTGAAGCCAGTTCCCTACCCATCTCACCAGCTTTGCACCCACCCCTCTGCCTTCTAACTTACTTCCCAACCTCGCATGTGGCACCAAGTCGAATGCCTTACTGAAAGTTTCAAACAACAAACCAGAAAACGTCCAACAAGATACAAGCCATACCAACTAAACAAAAACAAAATATATACAGCAATGGAGCTAAAATAGATATCATCCACAAATGACAACATATCAGTAGGGTGGTAATAAAAGAAATCACACTAAAACAAACTCTGTCCATACTGAGGATGAATGAGTTAGATAATCAGATATGTTAAACTGAAAAAAGTATGAATACCACAAATTTAAAGGACTTTAAAAGTAAAATAAGATGCTAGGTATGCATACCTGTGCAAACCAATCCCCACTGGTAGTATAATCTCTACCATGTAGAAAGCAACACCCTATGGAATATCCAACTCATGCAATCATAAGCAAGGTGGATAGCTTTTCCTATCAATTACGAAAAGAGGGGAGAGAATGTTGCATACTTGCCACAAGCTTTTCCATGTGCAGAATTACTAACATTTCATTATGCCATTCATGATGTGATGTGATGGGATTTCACCATCAACCCAGTGGTGAAGAATGATCAGTTTAGCCACTGCTAATATTAATGACATATGAAACCTTTGTGCCCCCATAAGCTGCTCAATCCCTATACCAAGCAAGCAGAGTTCAGGGGTGAATGCATCCTGAAGACCCAGAAGAGAGTCAATATGGGATCGAATCTGTGTCCAAAAGGTGGACATCTTAGGGAAATCCCACAATAAATGTTTCGTGTGTCCACCACTTCCGAACAACTCGAACAGATGGGACTGAGTAGTCGTACCATTTTATGCAGTCTCTGAGGGGTAAAATAGGCATTGTATAAAATATTATACTGCATAAGCCTTAGTTTATCCACCCTTATATAAAATGAGTTATGCAATCCCAAGGTGGGGGGCGCAAAAAAATCTGAAAATTCTGGGAATTCATTTTCCCAGTAACCAGGTCTAATCTGCATCTAGGTACCAATTACATTTTGAAGAGCTTTGTACAGCAATGAAACTGCATGCAGCTTGGCAACCAGATCACTCAATTCTACATAAATCTGTCCCTCAGAGAACTGCCAAGGTCGAGGACCCAGTCCAGCTGCAACAGAATGGGTCAACTGGAAAAAGCAAATACTGCTGCAGGGGATAACGAGTTCAGCGACCGAAATAGTTTAAAATAAATAAATTGGTCACCCTGAACCAGGAGGGATAACTGATCTAACTTAACTGGGGGAAGACAAAAAAGAGTGGGGGATGGTTTTATTAGCAATCTTAAAGTTGGGGTCACACCATCGGTTGGGAAAGGTCTCTGTGAATTATGTAATTCAGAATTCTACATAACTGCCCATTGATTCGCATTGATCAACCAATGGGAGTAGAGCATAAAGCAAGGGGACGATTCTTCCAAGTTAAGTGAGGAGTGAGGTAAAGCTGTGGTGAAATGCCATGAGCCTGACATAAATATAATTCAATATCTTAGTATAATAGTGGAAACCTCCATGACCTTTGGCCAGGAATAGTTTAGTAAAGGCCAAACGAGGTTTCTTTTGTCTCCATGAAAAGTTAGAAATGGTGCAATGTAAACAAGTGAACAAAACTTTGGGTAACAGTACTCCCATCATGGTGATAAAGAATGCGGGGTAAAATATTAATTTTGATAATAGAAATTCTGCCCCATAATGAAGTTGGGAGGTTTTGCCACTGAATCAAATCATTTGAGACAGTGCGCAACAAGGGAGTGAAGATTTTAGAAATTAAGGATTGGGCCCCTAAAGCTATTTTTATGCCTAAGTACTGTATGTAAGATTGGAGAAGGCCCAACGCTTTTGTAATTCAGGGTGTATATAGTGTCTATATGACTTAGAATTTAGAGGCATAATAACTGTTTTATGAATATTTAACTAATAACCAGAAAGTTTTCCAAAACTGTTTAAAACCAGTAAAACTTCTGGTAAGGAGGTTGCAGGATGAGTAAGATGTAATAAAATGTCATCTGCATAAGTGGATATTTTAAATGAGTAAAGCCCTATGGGGATCCCTGTGATTCGGTCATTTTATATAATATTATGGGTACAGGGCTCAAGATATAAATTAAAAAGGTAAAAGGAAAGGGGGCAACCTTGCTGAGTACCTCGAAATAGCATAAAGGGGTCGGACAACACTCCATTACAGAGAATACAAGCTCTGGGGTTTGAATAAAAGTAGTTTAATCCACATAATAAAATCTGAAGGAAAACCAAAAGCTGTCAAAGTTTGAAATAAGATGTTCCAAGAAACCCTGTCAAATGCCTTCTTGGCACCTAGGGAGACAAGCACCAAAGGAGTGTCCGGGTCCCTGGATGCTGAGAGCAGACGAAAAAGCTTCCGGAAATGGTCTGAAATCAGATGCCCCTGCATAAACCCTGTCTGCTCCCTACTAATTGAAGAGTTCCAGAAACCAGCCAGCCTAGAAGCAAGTACACGGGAAATAATTTTCGTGTCAACGTTTAAAAGTGAAATTGGCCAACTAAATGGTCTTTACCCGGTTTAGGGATAAGGGTGATGTGGGCATCCAAAAAGTCGGAAGGGAGAGTGTTATTTTGAAAACAATAGTTAAAGAAACCAGTTAAGTATGGAACTAGTTCCTTCTTGAAAGTTAAAATTACAGGTAAAACCATCTGGCCAAGGGGATTTATCTGAGGTAAGTGAGGAAATAGCCCCTCCACCTCTGAAACAGTAACATCTGCTGTAAGGCCAGAAGCTATCTCTGAATTTAGTTGACGGAGGCTGGCCCTCTGAAGGAAGTCTTGGATAGACTTGTCCAGAGGCACAACAGGGTCATCCTCCTGATACAGAGTTTCACAACAGAGCTGAAATTCCCTTGTTTGTCTAGGTGAAGTTAAAATTGAATTCCCCATGCTAGACCGTATACTTGAAATTAAGCAAGATATTTCCTGCTTTTTTAATCTAATGAGAGCTGTACCAGTTAAGGCAGAAGGAAGCAGGAAGGGAAGTCAGAATAGCAAAGGCCCAAACTGAGGAAAAGATGGCCAACTTGGTTAAGAAGGGGGATAAAACCTTTTATAGGTACATCAGGGAGTGTAGAAAGACAAAGGGAGGGATAGTGAGGCTAAATAGAATGGATGGTGGGTGGGCAGAGAGGGACAGTGAAAAAGCAGGGATACTGAATGCGTATTTCTGCTCAGTATTCACAAAGAGGAGGGAGGGGAGGTGCCTAATCCAATTAACAGGCGCACTCTTGATGGGGGGTCGATCCAGTCCTTTCACAAAAGAAAGGGTTCTGAAAGAACTCCTAAAACTGAAGGTGAAAGCAATGGGGCCTGATGGAATTCACCCAGAATTCTAAAAAGAATTAAGGGAAGAACTAGTGACACCACTGTCTACCCTTTTTAACAAATCGTGGGAGGATGGTGTGGTACCTGAGGACTGGAGAAAGGTGGATGTGATTCCCCTTCACAAAAGTGGGACCAAGACAGAGGCAGAAAACGACAGACCTGTCAGTTTGACCTCTGTGGTAGGGAAAGTGATGGAATCACTTCTGAAGGAAAGAACTGGTTGAGTACCTAGAGGCCAGTGAGGCACAGGACCCAAGGCAGCATGGGTTCACAGCGGAAAGGTCATGTCAGACGAATCTAATTGTTTTCTTTAACTGGGTGACCAAAGTAGTAGACCAGGGAGGGGCTGTGGACATGGCCTACCTAGACTTTAGCAAGGCATTTGACACAGTCTCACAAAAGATTAATAGTCAAATTAACCAGCCTGGGAGTGGGTCCCAGGGTGGTAGCTTGGGTAAAACAGTGGCTGGACAACAGGACACAGAAGGTAATTGTAAATGGAGTCCACTCTGAATAAAGAGGGGTTACTAGTGGGGTACCGCAGGGTTCAGTCCTGGGTCCAGTCCTTTTTAATGTCTTTATAAGTGACATTGCAGAGGGACTGGAAGGAAAAGTATGCCTCTTTGCAGATGACACAAAGATCTGCAACAGGGTTGATACACAAGGAGGCGTGGAAAGGATGAGAAGGGACTTGGCAAGGTTGGAGGAATGGTCAGAAGTATGGTATCTTGGATTCAATGCAAAGAAGTGCAAAATATTGCACCTGGGAAACAAAAACCAAGGGGAAGATTACACATTGGGGGGGAGGTAGTAACAGCAACAAAAATGGAAAGGGACCTGGGGGTAATCATATCAGATGACCTTAAGGTTAGTAAGCAATGTGAGAAGGCAGTAGGGAGGGCTGGGGGTATACTGGGATGTATAGGGAGAGGCATCACCAGCAGAAAACAGGAAGTTGTTATCCATCTGTATAGACAGTTGGTGAGACCCCATCTGGAGTACTGCGTCCAGTTCTGCAGACCCCATCTCTGCAAGGACATAGACAGGACAGAGGCAGACCAGAGGAGGGCAACTAAAATGGTGCAGGGTCTGCAAGAGAAGCCATACAAGGAGACATTAAAGGAGCCTAATATGTATACCCTTGAGGAAAGGAGGGAGAGGGGGGACATGATAGAAACTTTTAAGTACCTCAGTAGAATCAACAAAGTCCAAGAGGGTAGCATCTTTCAGAAAAAGAGATGTGCAAGAACAAGGGGACACAATTTAAAGATGGGGCGGTTCAGGGGCAATGTGAGGAAGTATTTTTTCACAGAGAGGGTGGTGGACGCATGGAACAGCCTTCCTGAGGAGGTTGTGGGGTCTAAAACTGTGGCAGAATTCAAGAATACATGGGACAGACATAAGGCAATTCTTGTGGGAGGGTAAGAAGAAATAGGCTGTTGGTTAACTAGGATCTGCAGCTTATCCTGTAGGTAGGGAAATGGGCAGACTTGGTGGGCCAAGCGGTCCTTATCTGCCATCAAATTCTATGTTTCTATGTAATGGCGAGTGACTTACCTTATTTCTCCCCATATATGTTGTACGTGGCCTTAGCTCAAAATAATGTATACTCCACCTTTTCCCCGATTTAACTCAAAGTATTTGGCCCGTTCTTGGTAGAGACAGATCTATTCTGCATCTGAGGACTGAGGAGACAGGTGTTTTTCCAATTCTCAAATAGATTTAAGAAGATCTCTCAATTGCCCCCTCTCCGTTTCTTTCCCACAGTTGCCAAACGTATAAGCTTGCCTCTAAGAACACACTTAACTGTGTTCCAAAGCACATCTATAGTCTGAGGGGCAGAAGAGTTCAACTAAATATAGTCACTGATTGTTTAATCTTGTTAATGCATCAGTCCTCCTTTAACAAAAAGTTATTCGGTCTCCAACACTTATCCCCTTCAGCAGGTGATAGTAAGCAAAGAGAGATGGAAATCGGAGCATGATCAGAAATAACCTTGCTCTGAATATCGCAGCTCTGAACTTCCGAAATAAGACTGGAACTTAGCAAAACATGATCTAAATGGGAGGAAGAGCTTTGAACTGAAGAATAAAAAGTGTATTCTTGGTCCGTCTGATGCAAAATGCTCCAGATATCAACCAGTCCCCCCAAATCCATGAAATCTTAGGGTTGTTTGGGCCAGAGACAAGCCTTTCCCATTAATACCTGATCTGTCCAGAGAGTCATCAATGGTTAGGTTCCAGTCTCCCATGATAACTACCCAGAGAGAAGGAAGGTCTGCAATGATGGATCCCAGATGGGTTAAAAAAGGAGAGTCGGTATTGGAGCCATTAACACATCCCAAGACCAACTCATGCATTCCAATCTTAACCCACAGGAAGATAAATCATCCATCTGGGTCTCTGATTTCTTTGAGAACTTGAAACGAAAGGTGTCTCTTAATCAAAATTAATACTTCGGCCCAGCAGGTGCTAGAACCCACTCCATCAGCATATCCCACCCAAAGGCGCAAAAAAAAAAAAAAAAGTGTCCTTGTCTGGGACATGCATTTCTTGCAGCATTGCTGTATCAGGTTTCAAAATGGCCAGGTGTCCATGTACTTGTGTTCACTTTAAGGGGGAGCTGCCCCCTCTAATATTCCATGATACACAAGTTAAGTGTGAAGTTGCCATAATAACAAAAAAACAAAATAAGAAGAATGTTGAATGTCCCCTCTGCACACAAAAAGAACAGGTCTGCATCCAAACTGAATAAAGCATTAAACCCCCAGTATGGTCCAAATAACCATCCAAACTCATAACCACCCCACCCCCCAGCACTGAAGGCTCAGTGCATAAACTGACAAATCCAGAAAAGGAAAAAACAACCACTAACCACGTCAAATAATAAAAGGCAGATATACTAAACAGACTCCCCAGTTCTCCCATCCTATAACTTGGGGGGGGGGGGATGAGAACACTCTCAAGGGATGACCCAGGGTCATCCTACCAACAGGCCATCATGGTCCGAGACAGTGGCACACTCTCAGCAGCCGTGCCTCACTGAAAACTATGCATCAACTAAAATGGCTAGCAGCCAAAGGGGGGGGGGAGGGGGAAAGCACACCCAGCGCTCAAGTAAATGGTTGTATCATAAGCCCCAAAATAGCTATATATTTGTCCAGGAGATAATAGTGTAAATAAAGCTTGTGACCCCTGATAATCATCTCTAGTAAAGGTATAATACCATATAGTAAGCAAAAAAAAAAAAAAACAAGCATTTGTCAATGCCAAGTGTTGCTTGCTGTCATTAGCAATGGAAGTGCAGGAGTTAGACAGCTGCAGTATAGGAATGGCAGTGAAGTATTGAACTGACGCCAACTCCACCCCCACCCAGCAGAGATGGACGGGCACTGGGGTGTGCCTTTGGGTCATCGCCCACAACGGTCACAACATTACACCTATCCCTACCCTGCAGACACTTACAAGTGTCGAGATGTGCTTTGAAGTGTTCGGTCTTTACACTCACCTCATTCCATAAGGAAATACACTGAAATGGGTGCAGTATAGGAGAATGGGGTAAACTCTGGGGCCAAAGGGTCCAAGGCGCACTCGATGCCTGCCACTGGCTGCAGGGGGTGAGGTGGAATGGCATGAGCATTACTGTCGACAATCCCAAGTCACACCCCTGATGCCTGTTGGTCCTTATAGGGAAGGGCATTATGGTCTAAAACCCTAACACCCTCAGTGTTTCTTGGCATTTTACTCCAAGTTTTCAACATGGGCTTTTGTGATCCCACCGCGAACAGTGACACTATCAGTTCGTTAGCGAAAATTTGACTTTGCACAGCGGCTTCGCCTTGGCATACAGGTGCGAAACACGTTTTGAACAGGATATGAAAATGAGAGCTGTACTGTTCTAATGAGGAGGTAAAACATGGCAATGTTGAAAATCTGGAGTGAAAATATAAAAAAAAAAAAAAAAAAAGTGAAGTCACGAGTGTGTGTAGAAACTGCGCAATGCACACCCGTAATGTAATTAGTTTTGGATTTTTACAGCAGATTTTCAAAATAGGCATTTTGGGACCTCCACTCATGAACAGTGTCACTGTGATTTTCTTAATCTGTCCCGAACATTGATTTTGCATGCCTACCATGCCACTGTGCGCTACATGTATGAAAACACATTTCGGGTGAGATGTGAAAAATGACAGTTGCACTGTTCATAAGGAGGTGTAGTAAAATGGCAATGCTGAAAATCTTGAGTGAAAATATTAAAAATGCTCAAAGCCTTTCCTATTAATACCTGATCTGTCCAGGTAATTATCAATGGTTAAGTTTCAGTCTCCCATAACTACCCAGAGAGAAGGAAGGTCTGCAATGATGGATCCCAGATGGGTAAAAAAGGAGAGTCGGTATTGGAGCCATTAACACATCCCAAGACCAACTCATGCATTCCAATCTTAACCCACAGGAAGAGCAGCCATCCGTTTGGGTCTCCAATTTCTTTGAGAACTTGAAACAAAAGGTGTCTCTTAATCAAAATGAATACTCCAGCCCTCCGGGTGCTAGAACCCACCCGTGAGCATATCCCACCCAAAGGCGTCGAAAGAAAAGTTGTCCCTGTCTGGGACATGCATCTCTTGCAGCATTGTTGTATCAGGTTTCAAAATGGCCAGGTGTCCATGTACTTGTTCTCACTTTCAAGGGGAGCTGCCCCCTCTAATATTCCAGGATACACAAGTTAAGTGTGAAGTTGCCATAATAACAATAAACCAAAAATAAGAAGAATGTTGTATGTCCCCTCTGCACACAAAAAGAACAGGTCTGCATCCAAACTGAATAAAGCATTAAACCCCCAGTATGGTCCAAATAACCATCCAAACTCCTAACCGCCCCCAGCATTGAAGGCTCAGTGCATAAACTGACAAATCCAGAAAAAGAAAAAAACAACCACTAACCACATCAAATAATAAAAGGCCGACATAGTAAACAGACTTCCCAGTTCTCCCATCCTATAACTAGGAGGGGGGGGATGGGAACACTCCTTAAGGGATGATCCAGGGTTATCCTACCAACAACAGGCCATGATGGTCCGAGACAGTGGCACACTCTCTGCAGCCGTGCCTCATTGAAAACTATGCATCAACCAAAATGGCTAGCAGCTGGTGGGGAGGAAAGGGGTGGGAAGTACACTCAGTGCTCAGGTAAACTGTTGTATCATAAGCCTCCAAAATAGCTATATATTTGTCCAGGAGATAATAGTGTAAATAAAGCTTGTGACCCCTGATAATCATCTCTAGCAAAAGAAAAAAAAAGGGAGAGATCCAATGATATGTCAAACTGTAGTCCCCGGAGCCATCTATAAAGAGTGAAGCAGCTGAAAATTTGCCTGCCCTCCTTAGACAAGCCCAGATTAGCATAAGATCAAGGAGAAAGCTCCCTGCACTCCAAAGGGGTCGATTCTGTGGTCCCCCGACATAACTGCAGAGTCTTTATAACCAAAAAAGTGTAGAAAAGCAACACTCTCCATAGCCTCCTGTATTTAGCTTGAGGTTCCACAGAGACATATGTCAGTGCAAAATGAAATAGTCAAAAACCAAACATAAAATGTAAACCAAATTCACCATGCACGGATATATCCTTAATCAGAGTCCAGTTCTTACTACATTAAGGAGGGCCATGCCTCTCTGACCCAAAACTGGTAATAAAGTTATTGTAAAACAAATTCAGGAAAAGAGAGGGAGAGCTGAATTAGTTCAAGCCAAAGCAAAGGAGAAAAGTAGATAGTCTTCAGCCAAAAAAACAAAACCAGCCTGCACCCCCGAGGGTCACTTCTGTGTTCCCATGAAGCATTAACCTGAAAACGGCAACCTAAGATAAAGGTAGTATGGGACTTCAAAGTACTTACTGATGCCCATAAAGCAACATAATATTGAAGTCTTATAGAAAACACTGGAATGAAACAGTCCAACTGTGCCCGGGCTTGCCAACCAAAGGAAAATGGTGCAGCCCAGAATGATGGATATAAAGGGATTAATAAAACATATAAAGTAAGGTTATATTTAAAACCGAGGCATAATTCTTAAAAGGGTGGTGGGTCCAATAAATATTGTGCAATCTTGGCTGTGTGTACTCAACACAAATAGTTAAATCCATGCATCCCACAACTTGAAAGAAGGAGCTATACCCACCACAGTGGGATCACTGCACAATTAACTGCCTTGCAAGTAGACCCAAACAGCCCAACAGATCCTCTTAGAAGAGCCTGTTACTAGCCATTTGCAGTGACAGAAGACAAAACTGGGCAAAGTCTCAGGTGGTATTCTGATGTGCTGGAGATGCAAAAAGCTGAGGATACAGCTTAGATAGCTCCATTTTAGCCTGATCGGCTGAGGGATATTACACAAGGCTGGCAATGGAATGTACAAATAGTCGGGCAGGGTACCTCATGTAAAATTTAATTCTGGCCCAGAAGAGCACCTGTTTAATGTCCTTGTAGGTTACCTGATGCTCCCTCACCAGCGGTGTGGTAAAGCTGAATATAAACAAGCATTTATCAATGCTGAATGTTGTCTCACTGGCATTGGCACTGGTAGTGCAGGAGTTAGAGGTGCATAACAGGAATGGCAGTGAAGTATTCAACTGACGCCAACCTCACCCCCACCCTGCAGAGACTGACAGGTGTTGAGGTGTGCCTTTGGGTCGTCAGCTATAACACTCATGTCATTTCACCTCACCCTACCCTGTAGACACTGACAAGTGTCATGGTGTGCTTTGGAGTCTTTGGGCCTTATACTTACCCCATTCCATAAGAAAATATGCTGAGATAGGTGCAGTATAGGAGAATGGGGTGAACTTTGGGGCTGAGCACTCTGAGGCACACCTCGATGCCAGTCACTGGCTGCAGGGTGGGGGTGGGGGTGGAATGGTATGAGCATTACAGACGATAATCACAAGTCACACCCCTGATGCCTGTCAATCTCTACAGGGTGGGGTATTACAGTTGGAAACCCTAACACTGTAGGCGTTTGTTGGTATTTTCACTCCAAATTATCAACATGGGCTGTTTGTGACCCCAGCTCATGAAGAGCGACACTATCAGTTTGTTAGCCAAAAGGTGGTTTTGCACAGCGACTGTGCCATTTGGCACCACAGGCACAAAAACACATTTTGGGCAGGATGTGAAAAATGACAACTGTATTGTTCATGAGGAGGTGTAAAAAGAAAGGCAACATTGAAAATCTGGAGCGAAAATATGAAAAATTGGTGAAGTCGTGAGTATGCATAGGAACTGCGTAACACACATCCGTAACCCAATTATTTTGGGGATTTTTTTTAACCACATTTTCAACACAGGCATTTTGGGACCTCTCCTCATGAACAGTGGCACTGTGACTTTTAATCTGTCCCAAAAGTTGATTTCCCACAGCGACCACGCCATTGTGCGCCACAGGTGCGAAAACACATTTCGGGCAGGGTGTGAAAAATTACAGCTGTCCTGTTCATAAGGAGGTGTGAAAAAAATGGCAGTGTTGAAAATCTAGTATGAAAATATTGCAAATTTGCGAAGTTACAAGGTTGTGTGGAAACTGCGCAACGTATGCTTGTAACACAGTCATTTTATGGACTTTCATCACCAAATTTTCAACATAGGCATTTTAGCACCTCTGCTCATGAACAGTGTCACTGTCATTTTCTTAATCTGTCCCTAAAACTGATTTCCCACAGCGACCGTGCTATACTGCACTGGAAGTGCGAAAACACATTTTGGCCAGGATATGTAAAATGACAGCTGTACTGTTCATAAGGAGGTGTGGAAAATTGCCAATGTTGAAAATTTGGAGTGAAAATATTACATATTCATGAAACTACGAGCGTTCATGGAAACTGCTCAATGCACACTCTTAAAAACAGTCATTTTTTGGATTTTTTTCCACCAAATTTGCAACATAGGCTTTCTGAGAGCCCACCTCATGAACAGTGGCACTGTCGTTTGGTTAATCGGTCCCGAAAGATGATTCCACACAGTGACCATGAAATCACCTTTCAGGACTGAATTATGCCATGAGTGACTGAATTCATGAGGAGGGGTCCCAATAACCCCATGTTGAAAATTTGGTGCCAAAATTCCCCGAAATGCCAGAGATATGCACCAAAGTTGAAAAAAACCCTATTTATGCCATTACACAGCTTACTGGCATTTCTTCAGTTAGGTAGTCGGCTTTGAAGAGTGCAGAGCGTGTTCCCGTCCACTGAAGATCATCGCGCCCGGGCTCCAGAGAGGCAAGTATGGGTGGAGGGGTGTGAGGAGGAGGAGTACGCAAAGGGTGGCGCAAGTTGGTGGAGGGGAGGAGAGACCTGGGGACCATTTCTTTCTTTACAGGAGGGGATACTAGGTGGGTTTTCTCTTTTTGTAGGTGTTGTTTGGTACACTGGGGTGAGCTCCCAGTGTACCACCTGCATCTGAGGAGGAGGACCACAGCCGATGGGGACTGGGCCCCGTCGGGCACAGAAATGGGTGGGGGGTAGTTCATGATGCCGAGGGAAATGGGGTACCCCTCAGCACACAGCACAAATTGGGGTTGGGGACATTATGCCGGCGGGGAGTGGGCTCCCCGTTGGCAAATTGAACTGGGCAGGGGAACTGAAGCCAATGGGGATTGGGCCCCCTGTTAGCAAGAAAGACTGTTGGGGGCCGCGCAGTGCTAAGGGGATTGGGCACTCCCTTGGTACACAATTGCAATGTGAGGGGACATTATGCGACAGGGGGTGGGCTCCCCGTCGGCAAATAAGTGGGTGGGGCATGCAGAGCAGTGGGATTGGGCACCCTGAAGTCGGGATTGTGCGCAGTGGCAGTCAGTGCCGCCATGTTTACTTGGAAACTTCTCCAGTAAAGGCATGTCGGGAGGCATGTTATTGTGCCGCTGCATGATGAGCTTGCCTTTCATTGCAGAGGCACTTTTGTTTGATCTGGTGGCCAGTTTACATATGCCTGGTGTCAGTGCCTGTATGCTTGTTTATTGGGGAATGAGGGATGCACCTACTGATGCATGCCCTGCATTCGCCCACAGTGACCGCACCGCAAAATCTGCTACTACTGCAATATGTTGGCTGGTGCTCAAGCACGAGCCAACATAAAAAGAGCTTACCCTGCAAGGAGAGTGGTCTCTTAGCCCTGGCCTTTTGCTGAATCCACACTTTCTCTTGGTAATCCAGGCACCATAGGATAATTGCCCTAGGCCTGTTATCCGGTGGAGGTCAAGGACATAAAGACCTGTGAGCACGTTCAATGAGATATTTACTGTCTGAGGGAGGAGGACCAGCCACGTCCTGCCGGTCTTCGTAGTAGTAGTAGTAAACATCTTTATTTTTATACAGGACAAGCTGGTACAAAAAACATCTTTAGGACAAGTCCTATATTATAGATGCTCCTGTTCATTCTCAGTATAACAAAGTACAAAGACAATAACAGATTATACAAATATCATATAACATAATTTATATCAACATTATATATACATTCTAATCATTGCACATACAACGAACACTCAATTCATGTTTTAACTCCTTCAGGTCTTGCTGTACAAAAGCTAGAATATCCGAACCCTCAGCCAATTCCGGAATGCTCACAAGGAGCAAGTTGTTTCTCTGGCTTCTAGATTCCAAATCATCCACCTTTAATTCTAATTTAGTGATTCTTCTTTTGAGGTCAAGGGAATCTTTTTGTTCCCTATTGTGGGCATCCTCAAGCGAACTGATCCTTGTTTCTGCATCTCCAATGTGGTAATGAAAACTAATAATTGGAGGACCTGTTAGCTTAATACCAGCCATATCCACTATCAAGATATACAGTTTATCGGGCTCTGTAGCAGCCTCCATGGAATCCAGAGTTGGGTGCTTCCAAGGAGGTAAGGGCCTAGGCAGTGATGCAGTAGGAGTCTCCGAGGGAACTGCAGCTTCACCACCGGCCGGAATATCCATTTTATCCGACCATTTATCTGCGGGCTCCATAGTTGTTGCCCACTGCAGGAGCAAGGGAAAAAAAATAGAAAAATAGCAGCTAAAAGTAAAATAAATACTTTAATAAATCACAGAGGTCGCGAAGCCAAGAGTCGCATGACCATTCAGTCCGAAGGCATCACATGACTCCCAGCTGTGGTATTATGTTTTACTCCTCCCATCCAGTATTCTGTCCTAGGGTTCTTTTTTTCCTAGGTGCATCACCTTGCACTTCTTGGCATTAAATTTCAACTGCCAAACATCTGACCACCTCTCTTGCCTTTGTAGGTCATTTTGTAGTTCTCCAATTCCCTCAGTGCTGTCCACCCTACCAGAGAGTTTAGTGTTGTCTGTTAGGAGACTTATCCTACCTGAATCCTTTCTCCAATGTCACTGATGAACATGTTGAAAAGGACCGGGTTCAGGACAGACCCCTGTGGTACCGCACTCATGACTTCCCTTTCTTCCAATTTAATACCATTTACCATAACCCACTGCTGCCTCCCTTTTAACCAGTTTTCTACCCATTTAACTATATCCCTAGCCAACCCCAGGTCCTCCTACTTCCTCAGCAAGCATCTGTGAGGCACAGAGTCGAAAGCCTTGCTGAAGTCACAGCAGAGTAAATCCATGGCAAGGCCTCTATGCCGTTCAATTGTCACCCAGTTAACGAAGACTATGAGGTTAGTATGATGGGATCTCCCAGATGCAAAGTCATGGTATTTATTATCCTGCAGACCATTACACTCCAGATAGTCCACAGGGTCCATTTTGATCAATGACTCTCTCAGCTTCCCCACGACAGAGGCAAGACTGACAGGTCTGTAGTTTCCCGCTTGTTCCTTGTCCTCCCTTTTGTAGAGTGGAACCATATCTAGAGAGCAATGGTCTCCAGGATAGTAAACAGCACAGGTTTGTGGCAGGGAGGTCTTGTTAGATAAATCTGATAGTTTTCTTTGACTGGGTGACAAGGGCATTTGATAGGGCCACGTCGTGGATTTACTCCAACTTCAGCAAAGCTCTTGACTCAATGCCTCATAGACAACTGCTAAAGAAGTCTAAGGATCTGGGTGCAGCTAGGGACAAAGTAAGATGGGTAAATAACTGGCTAAAGGGGAGGCAGCAGAGAGTTGTGGTTAACAGGGTCAAATCAAAAGAGAGGGAGGTTACGAGTGGGGTACCAGAGGGATCTGTCCTGGGCCTGATCCTCTTCAATATGTTCATCAGAGACACTGGGGAAGGAATCCAGTGCAGATTGTGTCTCTTTGCAGATGACACCAACCTCTGTAGGAGGGTGGATAATGATGAAGGAATTGGAAATGCAGAGTGACCTGCAAAGGCTACAGAGGTGGCCTAAGGTTTGGCAGTTGAAATTCAACACCAATAAGTGCGCAGTGATGCACTTAGGGAACAAGAACTGCAGGGCATAGTACTGGATGAGTGAGATAAGACTTACCACTATACCTGAGGAATGGGACCCAGTGCAGCAAGGCCTATAGTAAGGCAATTAGGTTGCTGGGATACATCAGGAGTGGTACTGACAGCTGAAGAAAAGAGGTAATACTATCCTTTTATAGATCTTTGTTGAGGCCACACCTGGAGTATTGTGTCCAGTTCTGGAGTCCTCACTTCGGGAAAGATAAGGACAGACTGAAGACAGTGCAGCGAATGGTGACAAAGAAGATTCAGAGTCAACAGGATAGGTCATATGAGGAGCACCTCAAGGCACTTAACATTGTACTCACTGGAGACCAGATGGGAGAGGACGGATATGATAGAGACTTTCAAGTTCCCAAAAGGAATTAACAAGGTAAACTACAGGGAATTAGGTAATGAGGACATGAGTGGAAACCAGAACCAGGTCAAGATGTCGCTGCTATGATAGCGCAGAAGAAACCATGCTATGAAAACTATGGAAACATTGACAGTGATGGGGTAGAATAGCGATAGTGAATTACCACTACCCCGTTGCTGTCTGCTGAAAAGATGAAGGGATCAAGTTGCCATTGGTGTGGTGCCTGGTTCAGCCGCTCCCGTGATGGAGTGGCTAAGGCACCAGCACACAGCAGTGAGAGAGACCTAGGGACCACAGTTCAGTTCCCCTCTCCTGGTCTTGAATTTTTTTTTTGTGCAAGAAAGAACTTCCCACCTCCCGAGTTTCTCCACGTCCCTGAAGTCCACACCCCCTCAGAGTTGATCATCTTTAGTCCAGGAGGTGTTGGGGGCAAAGCTCCCCTAATTAGAGGGTGTGGGGGGGCAGAGTCCCCCTCAAAACAAAGAATCTCCAGTTTCACCATATATTGCTGCATTGTGTGGGCAACATTTTCTGCTGGTTGGTGTATTGCCTGACCTTGTTTTTCATTTCGGCGTTTTGCTTGTGGCATTTTCTGCTGCGCTGTTTTTGGCTTCAGGGTTAGGACTCCATGCCATGGAAACCAATGGAAGGGAGGTTCAAGAAGGATATGAGAAAGTATTATTTTACAGAAAGGGTGGTGGAACTGTGGAACAGTCTACCATCTGTGGTGGTTGGCATCAAAACTATTAATGGTTTCAAGCATGGTTGTAACAGAGTGAAGGTATGAACGGTTACTCAGGGTGACAGTAACAGGGAGGGAATTGGGGGGGGGGCTGGATAGGGGGTTAGAACCCTGTATGGACAATAGGTACTGGAGTTAGGGAATCATGGGAAGACTGGAGAGACCATCTGTCTTTTTTTTTTTTACTTAAATTTTATTCAGCAGTTAATGACATCACTCTATTACATATTCATCTCAAGAACAGATCAGTATCATTCTCTGTATCCAGTGTCAATACATGCCATTACTGTATGAGTTATACAAGCTTAATAAAAATATGACACAACTTTATCCAGTTAGCGACCTTGCTATATAGGTTGTAAGCCAACTTAATTATTTTCTCTCCTTACAGATTCCTGCAGTCTAAACTGATTTATCCCTGGAGAGAGATGCGCCCCCGGATTATCTCCATTCTATGACTTTCAACGCCTGCCCCCAATCCACCTTGATTTCCCTGATCCATTTAGTTACTTCAACGGCTATTTTGTTGTATAATAAAGGTCAATAAACTAATACAAAAGTCCATTCTAACTCTTGAGAATGAACAGAAAAAGTATTAATACATTGAGTAACATGTAATAAAAAGTTTTACAAAAGATAAAGAGTGCTGTTAATTCTTGTAATTAAAACCCAATATTTCAATTCCAGATGGGTGCCTGGCTTAAGAAAAGGAAAGAGAAGAAACCCAGCTCCTGATAACCCCCCCACCCCCTCTATAGATTAAACTATAACATCCTTTTATTCTATTATCTGTATCAGATCAAATGTATCTATTCATCTGTATCCCCCTCCCCCGGGTCGTGCCTGAAAATAGGCAGGATTTGTCTAGTGCACTTACCCGGTCAACAAAAATAAATAAATAAACAAACAAACTAACTAGTATTGCCTCTTTTTTCTACAAATCAGGTCAACAGTTGTTCTAGTACTGTTTGTCCTTCCACTTCCTTTATGTAAATATAATACGGCATCCATCTGGCATTGAATTTATCCATTTGTAGTCAAAGTCTAGCTGTGATTGCCTCCACATTTTTTATAGTGGTTATATTTATGTTCTTTTGGTTTAATGTTAAGGGTTTGTCCATCAGCCACTTCTGAGTTATGACTTTGGAGGCGGCTACCACCAAGACATAAAATATGTATCTAGAGGCTTAAGTTCATCTGGCGGTAGGCCCAGTACCAGATTCGGGAAAGTTAGAGAATGTGGCACTCCAAGAATCTTCTGAATTATGGGCCCAATCTGAGACCAGAAGGTATCCACCAAAGGACAGTCCCAGAATATATGATAATGAGAGCCCTTCTGCCCGCAGCCCCTCCAGCAAGCTCCTGTGGGTGTAGAACTATAATATTTAGAGACTGTGGGTGTTATAAAATACTGACCACATATTTTCCACCTGAATTCTCTCCAGTTTGCTAAGTTTGTGATTTTGTGGGCCTCTTGCCAAATTCTTTCCCAGTCTCCTCCTTCTTCTAGTAATTGTCCACTTTCCATTTCCCATTTTGTCTGAATTGTCTGCACTGCCAGAGTTCCACTTCCCTCTCGTAGCAATATATAAACCCGGGAGATCAAGTGTTTTGTGTTTGCCAGATGGCCTTTATCATAAATTAGTTTCACTCATGGTTCTGGGTCCGCTGATAGTGAGGGTACCCTTGATACTGTTTGTATATAATGTCTGCATTGTAAACAGTGATAAAAATCTTTTATAAGAAGACCAAAGTCCTTTTGCAAAGATAGAAGGAATATAATCGGGGATTTCACTTGGGAGCTTAAGCAGCAGGCAGGTAGGAAAGAGGGCTGGAGTTATATTCTGTTTTAACTGAAATATTTGAATAGTTTGTAAGAGAAATTAGTTTTATGTGTTAAAAATTATTACCTTGAATTAGAACTGTTACATTGTAACTTTGGTGGCTTTGGGATAGCTGTTTGGCAGGGATAATTTAGAGGGAAATTTAAATGTGTTGTTTGCCTGGTGTTAGGGGAGGGGACATTGAGCTGCAATTACCTGTCTTTAAACAGGAATTACCTTGGCTTTCATTGTTCACTTGGGAGCTAAGCAGCAGGCAGGTAGGAGAGGCTGAGTTATATTCTGTTTTAACTGAAATATTTGAATAGTTTGTAAGTGAAATTAGTTTTATGTGTTAAAATTATTACCTGAATTAGAACTGTTACATTGTAACTTTGGTGGCTTGGGGATAGTTGTTTGGCAGGGATAAATTAGAGGGAAATTTAAATGTGTTGTTTGCCTGGTGTTTGGTAAGAGCCCTCCCTGTTTTGTATGCCTTCTTGAATACTGAAAAGCCACTGGGGGTTGGGATTGAAGGGCTGAGTATTTCTGTTTGGGACTGAAATTCGAAGCAACAGGAGCTGGTGGGCCTGTGACATCATACGGTACCTGATGTCTGCTTACACACACTGTTAGTGGGACTGAACACACACTGGACTGTATGTGTTTGTGAGACTTGGGAACGTTATGAGTGGGGTTGAAATTGGGTTTGTAAATAACTACAGTCAGTATAGAGAGAAACTGTACTCAAGGGGAAAGGGACTGAGAAAAGGGTGTGTGCTATTATAAACAGAGGGGGATAATCAGGGTGGCCATATTCCACCATGGCAGGCATCTTGGAAGGGTTGTAGGCTGCATAGGCTGTGGGATGGCATAATTCTAAATTGGGCCTGGAGAGGAGGCTGCCCACTCTGTAGACAGCTATCTTCTATCAGGAGTGAGTATATTGGTTAAGGAGTAAGCTGTGGAGCTGGGGGGTGTCCAAGGATAAGGGGTGTGGATATGGGCAGAAGGGTGGGGCTGAGGGGAGGCTGGGGCAATGCTCTGAAATTACAGGACGTTATGATACAGCAAGCAGGAGGGGGGATATTAGGGACAGAGGACCCTTAGATAGGGAAGTTGATGCTAAGGGGAAAGCGTACTGGGTGAACATTCTGAATACAAAGAGACTGGAGGGGGAAGAGTCAGGAGGGGCTGTTGTGCGGAAGCCTAAAACAGCAGACTGTGGGAAGGGAGCTCCTAAGGTGAACAGTGCAAGAGAGGAAGAAGAGGGTCAGTTTAGAGATGCAGTCAGGGGAAACTCTGGTTACTTGATGGAGGCTGACATAGAGTGTCACAATAAATTTGAGCTACTAAGCAACCTAGAGGGGGAGGAAGGGGTTGGTGGAAATGAGGAAACTTATACAGAGGCCGGGGGGAGGGAGTCGGATACCCATAGGGCATCACAGACCAGCTATGGAAAGGATAGACATAATCCCAGAGGGAGAAGGGAAACATATATGTTAGCAAATGGGGAGATGCAACATATTCCAGACATGAGGGAGGAGAGCATGATTGGAGAGAAACTGGGAGACAAGGAGGTGGGAGAGGAGCCCCCCTTCAGCAGGGAGGTCAGTACCAAGGATGGGGCCCTAGCTAAAGGGGACCCACAGAGAGCCTCTGGAGGCAGGGGTACTATTACAAGGGGGGAGGATGGTGGTGTGGGGGAAGGGGAAACCATCAGGGCCAGGATAAATGGTTCAGATAAGAGAGGGTTAAAGGGGACACCTATTCAGAGGGGGGTTGAGTTAAGTGGGCAAAATAGCAAGGGAGGCAGAAAGGGAAGGGTGACAAGGGGGTCTCTAATAAGGCAGGAAGACTCCCATGAAATTGAGATCATGAATAAAGGGGGAAGGGGGCTGAGAGGGCATAGTGGAGGTAACCATAAGGATGATGGCGGTGTTAAGGTTCTGTTACTGGGAGACTCGATGATTAGGGGTATCCATTGGGAGGGACAGGGGGGTGGATGCCATAGCCAGGTGAAGGTAGTGAGTATCTCTGGGCTGACAGTGCACAGAGCAAAGTTCATGGTGTAAGAAATGGTTAGGGATTGTGGAGGGAAACCGGATTTCCTGGTGCATTTGGGAACTAACGATCTAGAGGGAAATAGCATTTTGGAAATCAAGCAAGGTTCCAAGAACTTGCCAGAGTCTGTCGGGATAATGGATGCAACATTTCTTTTCGAGATATTGCCAGTACCAAAGGCCTCAGTGGAGAAAAATGAAGCTTACAGAGGTTAATGACTGGCTCAGGAAGTGGGGTGAAGAGAATGGGTTGGGGGTGTTAGGGAACTGGAATGGAGTTTGGGAGGATAAGGGACTATATGCCAAGGACAGGTTTCATCTTGCCCCATTAGGGAAGGAAATCCTTAAACAGGGGATGGCTGACTACATACAAGAAAGGTGGGGTTTAAACTTGTAAGGGGGGGAAGGGATGAGGAAGGGGCTGACCAGAAGCCCTCTCCTCCAGATGAGGGGAGTAGCCGTCAAGTCCAAGAGGGGGAGGGAGGAAACAGACTGGAGGTGGAGGTTTCAGGAGGAGCAGGGGGAGGATGGAAGTATAAGGAATCTGGGTGGGGTTCGACAAAGAGGATCAGGGATAAGGGGTGGGGGTTGGTGTTAGTAAATGCCAGGAGCTTGGGAAACAAGTTGCCGGAGTTCCAGGCTATGCTGTTCGGGGTGGATGGCGGCGGTCATGGAGACGTAGCAACAAAAACCATGACTGGGACCTAAATGTACAGGGGCACACTATGCTTAGGAAGGATAGAAAGGAGGTCAGAGGGGTGGGTGGCATGTTCATTAGAGATGATATAGAAATTGCTATGGTAGAAGAGGCAGAGGAAACGTGGAGGCCTTATGGGTCACTCACGATCCCCAGCAGGAGATAAGGTCAAGCTGGGAGTAGCATATAGGCCCCCGGGATGAGTGATGTTCTAGAGGATGGTTTGCTGGACAACATCATTGCCCAGTGTGGTCCAAAAGGGAAGGAGTGGTGTTGATGGGGACCTTAATATGCCAGGTACAAACTGGGAACCATGTCCTCTAAGGTGGCCAAGGAGCAGAGGCTGCTGGATGGCTTCCAGGATGTGTTCTAACACAGCATGTGATGGAGCCCACAAGGGAGGGGCATGTCCTGATGTGGTTCTGGCAGATGGGGATCTGGTAAGGGACATAGTTGTACAGGACCCACTGACTGGAAGTGACCACAATACTGTCTGGTTTCAAATAAGCATGGGGGCGTGGGGTGAGATCTAGGACACTGGCAGTGGACTTCAGGGGGCAGACTTTATGGGCATGGGAAATATTCTCAAGGATCACTTGAAGGGATTACCTCAACGACAAGTGTGGAAAGGAGATGGGAGGTCATAAACGGGACTTCATAAGGCAGTCAGGATCTGCGCTTAAGTTGAAACGCAGGGAGCAAGGTCACGAAACCATGCTGGTGGTCCAGTGAGGTACAGGTAGCAGTCAGAGAATAGAAGGCGCCTACAAAAAATATAAAACAACAAGAGGGATAGGAATAAGGAAATGTACCAGCTTGCATCTAGAAAAGTCACCCATATGGTGAGGGGAGCAAAGTCCAGTAAAAGAGCAGCGGCTGGCACAGGGACAATGGAGGGGAAAAGGGTTCTTCCAGTACATTGGGGAGCTGGAGAAAACTAAGGGCCATCTCAGCAGATTGAGATCAGAAGGAGGGTGGTGGAAGAGGCGAGGGACCAGGCAGAGGTATTTAACCAGTACTTTGCCTCTGTGTTCACTAGGGAGGGGGATGGGATATCTACAAAGCAAGGCATGAAGGGGATAGAAGGCAGGAGTGGGATCAGGGGAGCAACAGAAATGGAGCAAGAGGGAGGGAAAGGTACCCCAGGGGTGTCACATCTGGATAAGGATAAAAAGACCAGTAAGGTGGAAGGGACGGATGATGCTATCTCCACCAAAAGGGTGTGGTTAGCCCTCAAGGCCCTAAAGAAAAACAAATCTCCTGGGCCGGATGGCATTCATCCGAGAGTACTATGGGAATTGGCGGACATACTGGCTGCACCCCTGGCGGAGCTTTTCAGCAGGTCACTTGAGACAGGAGGGTACCTAGATTGGCGAGAGGCAGCCATGTGGAAATGAATCCATAAAGGGGGTCGAGGGAAGTACCAGGTAACTATAGACCCATCAGTTTGACCTCGTGGTGGGAAAATTAATGGAGAGTATACTAAAGGAACGATTGGGGTGTACTTGGAGGAGGTGGAGGTCTGGATAGTCGGCAACATGGGTTCTGCGCTAGGTAGATCATGTCAAACCAACCTTGTGGAGTTCTATGAATGGGTAACATCAGAACTGGACAGGGGTAAGCCTGTGGATGTATTATTCTTGGACTTCAGCAAGGCGTTTGACTCTGTCCCCACAATGGTCTGGTGGAGAAACTGATGGGGTTAGAGTAGGCCCTTGATGGTCAGATGGATTGAAAACTGGCTAGCTGGACGCACTCAGAGAGTAGTGGTCTGTGGGAGCTCTCAACCCCTAGAGAGGTTGGTAGTGGGTACCACAGGGCCTCGGTCCTGGGTCCGATCCTGTTTAATGCATACATATCGACATCAGGGAGGGATAGGGTGTGAAATGAGTCTCTTTGCAGATGACTCCAAGATGGGAGCAGTAGTTGAGGGAGAAGAGGGGAGGGTGGCCCTGCAAGGGGACCTGGATGTTGGGATGCATCGTAAGTGGGATCACCTCTAGGAGCAAGGAAGTGATTCTGCCGCTGTACAATGGACTGGTTAGACCACACCTTGAGTACTGTGTACAGTACTGACGGCCCCACTTGAAGAGGGACATACAGCTCCTGGAGAGGGTACAGAGGAGGGCAACAAAGATGATACGAGGGCTAGGGGATTTGACTTATGAGGACAGACTTGAGGAGCTCTGCCTGTTTTCATTGGAGGAGAGGAGAGACAGGGGACATGATTGAGGTCTTCAAGTACCTCAAGGGAATAAATAGGGTAAACATGGAGGGGATCTTTAGACTAAAGCAGGGAGGTATCACCAGAGGGCATGGTTTGAAGTTGGAAGGTGGAAGGGTGAGGGGGAAAGAGGAGGAGGTTTTTCACCGAGAGGGTGGTGGACCCTTGGAATGCACTGCCTGGTGAGCTGGTTCAGAGATCCACAGTGGAGGGTTCAAGAGGGTGGACAGACACAGAAAGTGGATGTATCAGATGATGGCCTGTCCCGGGGTGGGGATAGATGATAGGGGTTTCTGGAGAACAAGGGATGGGAGGGTCTCGGCACCCAACTAAGGATCTAGGTTCGAGCAGACTCGATAGACCGTAAGGCCTAATCTACTGGCAAATAGTATGTTAGTATTTCCTAGCATCTGGTGTAAAAGTCTGAGGCCCTGCTTTTCTCAGCGAGTAAAACATTCATTCAACAGTTTTGTTGTGAAATCTGGTAAATATTTTAAAGATATAAATTGCCAGATCCTTGTAGGGTATTCCCATATCTGTCTGGTTTTCAGCCAAATGGATAAAGTGTGCTGTGTCCTGCAATTTTTAATAGTTCATATTTCAGATGGTAAAACTATCCAAGGAAGGAAACAGAGAGGTATAACAGGATAAGCTTTTTCCTCCAGGGCATACCACCCTCCTCTCAGTCTGGGATTTATCATTTTGACCACTGTTTGCATTTGGGCAGCTAGGTAATAATTATAAAGATTAGGTAAACACCAACCCCCTGACTTTTAGTATCTTGAAGAACTGACCATCTAATTCTTTATTTTTTACCTGCCCAGAGAAACTGTGATAGTTGTTTTCTTAGGTTTTTCCAGTCCTTGGCTGGTATCAACAGGTGAAGAGTGGAGAAAAGAAAAATACACCTGGGCAAAATGTTCATTTTAATACTGTCTATTCTATTCGATAACATCAAGGGAAGATTATTCCATCTTTTAAGGTCAAAGAAGATTTGTGTGAACAGAGTCATAATTATATTTATATAGCTGTGAGAGGTGTTTCAGGATCCATATTCCCAGGTAATGTACCTTATCCGAAACCCACCAAAAAGGAGTTTGTTTTTTCAAGTCTTTGGGCAAATTACCTTTTATAAGCAGAACTTCACACTTCTTTTGATTGATTTTAAACCCTGAACGTTTTTCATATATTTCTAATAGCTTTAAGAAGGGAGGGAGAGATATAGCTGGATTATCCATATAAATCAGGGCATTGTCTGCATAAAATGAAGCCTTACATACAGTTGGACCAATCATTCTTCCCTGTATCAAAGGGAATTCCCTGATGGCCGCAGCGAATGATACCAAGCTCAGTGCAAATAATAGAAGTGATAAGGGGCATCCCTGTCTGGATCCCCTCTCTATATTAAACCCATCGGATATAACTCCATTTACCTAATTCTAGCCGTAGGCTGACTATAACATAATGTTACACATTTCAGGAAGTTCCTGTCAATGCCAAAATTTGCTAATACTTCCATTAAATATGTCCAATTTAGGCGATCGAACACCTTTTCGGCATCAAGAAAAATGGCTAGTTGGGCGGTGTTAGTAGGGTTACTGTATGCAAGCACATTTATGAATTTCCTAATATTGTCTGCTAATTTTCTGTTTGGGATAAATCCCATCTGATCCTTATGGACCAGGTATTCCATATAGTTTTGTAATCTGGTAGCTAGTAACTTCGTAAGGATCTTCATGTCCTGATAAAGTGATGATAATTTTCACACTGGTCTACAGATTTGCCTGGTTTCAGCAGGACAGTAATCATTGCATCTGTCCAGGTGAGTGGAATGATCTCCTCTGTGAGGCAATCATTAAAGACCTGTGCCAGGATTGGAGAGAAGGTGGTGTTTATAAAATTCTGCACTAAAGCTGTCCATCTCTTGGGATTTACCTGTGGGAAGTGTTTTAATAGTTTTGAGAACTTCCTGAGCTGTAATAGGAGCATTTAGGGTATTAGCCATGTCTGTTAGCTTAGGTAGATGCAATGCCTGCAGAAATGTTGCAGTGCATTCACTCACCTCCCCCATTTATCTTCCGTGTACAATTGTTTGTAAAATTCCAAAAACTGTTGGGCAATTTCTCTAGGCTTTGTCCATGTTTTTTCTGGATTTGATTTATTTATAATCTGAGGGACTGTCCCATCTGCCTGCACCCTATGGAGATGGTATGCAAACAAATGAGGGGCCATACCGCCCACCTCTTGGTATTTGCGATTCATAAACCTTATCTTCCCCTCAGCCTTTTCATGCTCTAATTTAGCTAGATTGTCTCTAGTCACCATAAGTTCTTTATAATGGTGGATGGATTGAGGATTTTGTTTATGTATTTTTTCCAGCTCTTTTATTTTAATGGCTAATCGATTAAGTCATTAGTTTAAGTTTTTTTGCCCTGAGCCAAAACTAATTCTCCTCGTACCACTGTTTTTATGGCCTCCCATATCGAGATGTTAGAACAACCCTGCTGGCGATTCAATGTCAGGATTTCCCCTATGATCTCTTTTAATTCAGTCAACAGGTTTTTGTTACTCAGCAAGGATATGTTTAGTCTCCATATCGAGTTACATTCTGATGGGCCCAAATGTATGTTTATAGATAAGGGTGTGTGGTCAGATAGGGTAAAATTATGTAATATTGAATTTTTAATTCTATATAAATACCATTGCTGTGCGTATACCACATCAATCCATGAGTAGGCCCTGTGGGCTGCTGAAAAAAAAAAAAGGAATAGTCTTGCTTCCCCTTATGCTGATTGCACCATATATCCGTTAAATACTCTCACAAGGGAACAGGGGTTAACAACCCTGTTGCTTTATTATTTGTATAGACTGCCCCCAAGGATCTGTCTAAATGCTGATTCCCTACTGTGTTGAAGTCCTCTCCCAAGATGATTTGTCCCATGGTGAGCTCAGCCACCCTGTTTAATATCTTGCCCAAACATTTGTTTGTATTCCAATTAGGGGCATAAATATTAATTAGGTGGAGTTGTTCCCCTCCTATAACCTCTGTTATTTTTATACATCTTCCTCCCATCTCTGCTTCCACAGATGTAACATTCAGTGGAAAACCCAGTATTATCAGAATCACCACCCCCGCTTTCCTGGAATCGGATGAGGCCGCAGCTTCCACTCTGCCCACCCACTCTCTCCTAAGTTTCAAATGTTCCTCTGTGTTTAAATGTGTTTTCTGTAGAAAGATCACCTCCTCCCAAGCCGTTTCACTTCCCCTTACAGAAGAGTCCACTTAACTGGTGAGTGTATTCCCTTGACATTATAAGAAATAAACAGTAAAATCACCCATTGTTATGATTACAGAAAATTCCCTGCTTCCTTTTTAAAAAAAATATGAGTATAGAAATAAAAAATAAACATGTAAGAAAGTCTTCCTAGGTTAATACTGTATCTTGCCCTGAGTAGTGCCTTGCCCAGTGCAAATGCTAAAACAGCAAAATTTTCCCCGATATATCCAAGGGTAGTGTTCATCAGAGAGAATGCGCCTCCTGCTAAAAAAAGAACCCCCGGCCCAGCAATCAAGCCAAACCCCACAGCCAAATGTAAGGAGGAATAATAAAAAGAGTGAATGAAATAGTCCTCTGTGGCTACCTCCCTGCAGAAAGATTAATCATGTTCAGTTTCTGACTTTGTTGTAAGAGGGGGCATCTAGGAGGCCTAATAAAAGGGTGTCTTTGTCCCCTCCGCTTATCAACCTCTACAATAGCGCTGTAATCAGGTATGTTAATTGGATTTTCTTAAAATTAGATTGACAGTGGTTAGGCAATCCAATAAGACTCTCATTATCCCTGGATGTGTCCTCACACTTTGAGAGGAAGGGGGATAGTTTACTAATTTCTCATAACCAGCCCTGCTTCCATTATCATGAAACCCCTTCAAGCAAATAGTATTAAATGGATATACCCCCTCCCATCTGATTGTTTTTCCCTGTTTCAATTGTTACTGCCCTCAATTTCTGATGTCTTTTTTTATCCTAACCTGTTCTATGGATTCATACAGAAATTGTTCTTAGGTCAGTGGCTTGGACCGTCAGTACACCAAATAAAGTCGATGGCCCGGTTCCACTTCTGGTGCTATCATATGATGATCACTAAGATCATGTTGTCAAATCGGGTGTCCGTTACTGATTCTTCGAGTACTTGTTTCACTCGAACTCTCGAGAGGCTTTACCTCCCAGTGCTGCTCTTCCCGCTGTTCCACCAGTGTGATCCCTATGTTCGCTTGGTTTGTCCATATGCTGTACAATCTTGTTGAGGTACGCTGCTAACTCTTTTGGCAATGCTTCAGGTAGATCTTTGCCATTTCTTCTCCCAGCTACTGACCAGGCACCTTGAAGCAGCTTTCTCTCCAGTTTCTCCATTTCCAAATCCGGGATTGGAATATGCCAGTTCTGAAGGAGGGGGGCTGCTTCAACCAGCGAAGTGAACACTTTTGGACCTCCTTCCAAATGGATTTTCAATCTGGCAGGAAAGTTTAATTGCGCTCTGGGGCCCTTTTTCTCTGATCATTTTTATGATGCTCCTGATTATTTGTTTTTCTGCCTGCAGTGTGGGTGAAAAATCATGATCAAAGTAAATAATGGAATCCTGAAATTTCACTTCTGTCTCCAGGCCTCTTGTAAAATGTGGTCCTTGGCCTGGTAGTACACCATCCTGACCACCAGGGATCTGGGTCTGATATTTGGTGCCATGGGTTTAGGCCTAGAGAGCGATGGGCCCTGTCCATTTTGTAGTGAAAATTGGAAGGTAAAGACAATGTGGTGCTCAAAAGGTGCTATGTGAAGTCTACCACCGATGGAAAGCCCTCCTCCACATCCTTGGGAATCCCATGCACCCAAAAGTTATTGCGCCATGCCCAGTTTTCAATATCTTCAATTCTGACTCTCGACTGCCTTTCCTACTGCAACAAATACAAAATAAGTTGGTCAGAAGACTTTTGGGCTTCTGCTATCTCAGAGACTTTGGAAGTATTGCCCAAAACCTTTTTATCAAGTTGCCTGATACCTTGACTTAGGTCAGCGATGTTTGACTCGATTTTTTGAACCGAGTTAAGGATTTTCTTCAGAGTCCATCCTGTTTTTCTCGGCTGGAGTTCTTCTTCCCCCCAGGAGTCTGATGAAGAGTCAGAGTCTGTTCCAATCCTCTGTGGGTGGGCCGTAGAGCCCTCCATATCTTTCCCCAGATGGAGCTGTTTCATTTTTATTGCTGAGGTTCCCGTTTTCTCTTTATTTTGTTTCGTCGGCATGGTAGCGCTATCGGCTTTAGCAGTTCAGGCTTGAAAGCTATTTTCTAAACTGGGCAGATTAGTCTAAATTGTTAGAGAGGGCCGCAGAGCTTTAGTGGAGAGCTGCTCACATTGTGGTGGCATAACTAGAAGTCCCATCTGTCTTTTTCAGACATCATTGTCTATGTTTCTGTGTTTCTATTATCCTCGTACTGGAACAGCTTGAACTTGCCAGATGCGTTGCAGTAACCATAATGGGACACAGAAAATCTGTTATACAGAACATGTCAGCAGCCAAGTCATGTGAGCCATCGTTTTCTTTGAGGGACTCTGTCTACTTGCATCAACCCATCTTAGTTCCGGGCACCACAAAGAAACTGCTCCGCCCTTAGACTGGTCCTTTCTACATTGTGGAATAGCTTTCTACAGTTCTTGTCCACCTGCAATGCAGGTGAGATAGAATTATTGTGCTTAACAAAGTCCACAACACAGTCACCTGAAGTGTAGGTTCCTGGGCAACCCCCTCCCAGATGATCCTAGTCCTCCCAGTAACAAAGCTATAACTGAGCTCTGCCATCCTTTCGGAATCAGAACTTCCTCCCAGTAACCTGCAGCCAGTTCCTTCAGATCCTCAAATTCCTAACTCTTTCCAGACAGGTTCTGTTGCACCTGGCCAGTGGCCTTCACTCAGATGAACTTCCTGGGACTTCTCAGACCTTTTCTGCACAGGACTCTCTTGTGCATACCCCATGTACCAGATCAAGAAGATTCTTAGCAAGAAATTTGTGACTGGATCCTGGACTTAGAGTCAAATGGTGTGGTTTTGACAGTTCACAGATTTATTTTTCTTGGGTTCCTTTTGCAGACCTTACCCAGTCCTGTCAAGAACTAGTTCAAGCAAATCAATAGTACCATATCCTTCCAGCTGACAGGAAAAGTCGACGCAAGTCTTGAATTTTATGCAACTGCACTCACTGTTTCTTGAAACTCATTGTTCAGTTGCCTGTTGTGGTATTTTTTTTTTTTTATATAGATTTTATTTTCTCCATTTCATTACAGCAGTAATACATGTTGCACATTCAAATCAATACATTGGTTTAACCACTGTGATAATCATCAACTATAAATGGCATATTCAATGCTCCAATACATCTATTACCATAGTCCTGGTCTGCAGTATGCAAAACAGTAGTTCTAATATATGAAAAGTGGTAAGACCTATCAAGTGAGCTATATCATGTCCCCATATTGCTCAAATGTATCTTAGGGATAAATGTTTTGTCCACTGGTGATATATAGAAGACCCATGACCTCCATGTCAACTCAAATTGTTGTGCTCTACCCATCTGGGTGGCAACTGTACGTTCTAAGAAATAAATTTCATTCATCACTAAATGCCATTGAGACAACAATGAGGCAGTGGTGGTGGTGGGCCACAGGCAGGTGATCACTTTCTTTGCAGCTGCCAGGTAGAAATATAATTTACTTTTACTGGATGGTATTGTTCCATCCTCCTGTATATATAGCAATACTAATTGTTGTGTTAAAATCAGGTCAATATCTATTAATTGTTTTAAACTTGCACCAATCTCTTGCCAGAACTGAACTACCCTAGGGCAGCACCAAAAGATATGGACCATGTTGGTCAGGGATTCACCACACTGTCTCCAACATGTCCCATATTTCAATGGTAGATATTTAATCAACTTGTCCAGTGTATTAAACAATCAGATCCTACACTTCCAAATATATTCACGCCAATATGGGGCCTGCAATATTTTCATAGAGGGGAGAATTGGTTCCAACCACTTCTCATAGGTAATTTGAATGTCTAACTACAAATTCCAGGCTTTTAGTATACTCAGTGTGGATTCAGATCAATATCCCCCAAGGGCCTTATAGGTAAGACCTATCAAGTGAGCTATATCATGTCCCCATATTGCTTCCATAAGGAGACACATAAATTGAGGTGTGGGATTTAGAAGGGTATTCGGTGAAGGGTTCTTCAAAAAGGTCCTGGTTTGTAAGTACCGATAATGGTCTCAGTTTGGGAGATGGTGGGATACTTGTAAAGCTGCACAAGTCACCACTCCATGCGAATCCCAAAACTGATATATCATAGATAGTCCCTTCCTATACCACTCCCTAAATGTGTGGTCCATTTGCACCAGAAAAAAATAAATTCTCTTTCCGCTGTTAATAGTCGAAAATAATAAAAGTTCTGTTCCAATGCTGGAAGTGCTCTAATCTCGTATCAACCTCTTAAGGTGTTACGTGTACCAAAGGTGAAATGTTTAAGATTGGGGGAGATGTCAATGGTGCAAAAACAATCGGAAGAACATCAAATAAATCATTTAAGACAAATTCAATATACTTCCATGTCACTTTGTATGTGCTATTAAGCCATGCCATAACTGTTCTGCATGTCACTGCTCTATGGCATTCCAGCAAATTAGGGAGATGTAAGCCTCCTTTATCAGTCGGCAGTTGTAATATAGACCATCTTATCCTGGGATGTTTCCCCGCCCACACAAATCTGGAAAAGATTCTGTTTCAGGATATAAAATAAAATCGGGAAGGTATAAATGGTAGAGTCTAAAAAAAGTATAGTATTTTGGGGAAAAGGGTCATATGGATGGATTCTAACTTCAAATAAAGGAATAATGCACAACAGGGTGTGTGTCATGTTGGGATAACGCCACGCCTGGGGGGCTTGGGCACGAGGCCGCAGGCTCTGCTCTGCAGACTATGTGGAATATAAGTAAGCAATAATACCTGACAGGGTGGGCGGTATTGTGCTATATCAGACTACCAAGGGGTGTAATGAGGCCTGACGCCGCAGGCAGAGGACCTTATAGCCCCTGGAAGGTCCGGTATAGCACAATATCGCCCACCCTGGAGGGTATTATTGCGCTTAGAAAATGGGCACAAAAAAAAAAAAAAAAAAAAACACTATTGAAAAATACGTTTAAAGTAACTTTTGAAATAAAATAGTTTCTCCGCCTGCATTTGACTTTTGTTCTATCTGAAGATTGTACTTAAAAACTGCCTCATTTTGTTTTTCTGCAGTATTTTGTCATTACCTGCCCCCTGACCCCAACAGAAACACATAGGCACAAAGACTCAATTTAATTTGTTTTCCTGCACTTTCTTGTCGACCCCCCCACCCAACACACACACACACACACACACACACACACACACACACACACACACACACACACACACACACACACACACACACACACACACACACACACCTTGTGCTCTTTTATTTCCTTCCTTGGAGATGGAGCTCCGTTTACTTATTTATTGAATGGGTGGGGAGTTTCAGGGCTAGTATTTCAATACTTGAGTGGGGACAATCAGACCCAGGAGTGATGGTGGCACATTGTTGACTTCGGCACCATGGAGATGCAGATGGTTGCCGTTGCCGGTTTGATTGCGCTACTACATTAGCCTGCTTTGGAGCGGGTGCCGCCGTGAGTACATCTTTCCCCTTTTAGAGGGCAACAAAAATGTTTTCGGAGGTAAACGAAGGGGAAACAACTCCTTTTCACTTTTTTTTTTTTTAAATACCGCCACATGACATGAGCAAGACAGCGCTATGTCTGGCAGCACTACTGTGTGTGACAGGAGCGGTACTTCCTTTGTTTCCATACCGCAGATGGATGTCCATCTGCGGTAGGGAAAATGAAGAAAGTACCGCTGGTCTCATACACAGTAGTGCTACCAGTACCAGAAATAGCGCTGTCTCGCAAGTCAGTTTGTGGATTTGAAGCAGACTGGACAGACTGTTTCCTTTTGATTCAGACGTAAAAAACTCAGTGAGTGGTACAGCGAGCATGCTTGCTAAACACAGGGGCTGGTATCAGGAAGAGGGGCAAGAGGGCGTGGTTGTTACCATTAGAAATCAGAATGGCTGGGAAAAACAGTCTCTCTCTTCCTCTCTCACCGCATAAGAATTATAGTGTCCGAGAGACTGTTATTCTCTTCTCAATGCATATGAATGGGTGTGTTTTTTTCCTGGTTGCTGTCTTTCATATAGCTGTTTCACATTTCTCCAACTGGCTGATAACCGTGATAACAGTGACAAGGCTATGTGTTTGTTTTGGGAGAAAACAGTTGGGGCGAACGGGAGAGTAGCGGGAACTGCACATGCCTAGCGCTGTAAGAAACTGCCGCTTCAGTTTTCGGTGTGTCTTTTTTAGTTGATTTAACTTCTTTGCTCACATAACCATTGGGATAGTGGATAAATGCTCTGGGGGTGGTTGGTGGGAAAGAGCAAAGTTGTGGGGGTTCTCTGACTCTCTAAGACAGGAAAAAACATGGCGGGTTAGCATTTTGAACATTCCACTGCCCATTGATAACAGTGAGGAGGCAGGATTGGGTGGGATTTATTTGGTGGGCATCTACTGTCCGATAGATGCCCACCTAAATAAGTGTTTTAGCCAATCAGAAGAGAGAATTGTCTTTGCTCATTTTCTAAATAAATTTATATATATTAATTAGAGGCAAAAACTCCATTTTATGCATTAGTTAGGTTGTTCCACAGCACAAAGTGAGAAAATTAGCTGTTAGGGTTGAAAACCCTAACTCCAATTCACCCTCCCAGCACCACACACACACACACACACACACACACACACATTCAAGTATGGGGAGGACCAAGTCAACACAACCAATGACAGACATCCAGCAGCAGGTGACAGAAATAACAAACAATTGTCTAAATGTACTACGAGACATCCCCACCCACCTGACCAGGTACTGCATGCTCAGTGGAGATCAACAGCAAAACTGAGGCCATGTACACCAAACGTACATCCCTGATTGCAGCTGCACACACGTACTCACACTTAGTAGTTGCATGGCCTTACCTACCAATGCCCCACACCACACCACAACTGGTACTGTGCCATTAGTCAATATAAATGCTGAAGGTGCATGATGACAGTTGTAGAAAGGTTTTAACACTAGTGAGTATACATTAATTAAGAGAAGTACATAAATTAACCACAAGACACTAGCATGCTCAAGATAAAAGTAGTGTTACATTTAGTAGGTGATTTACATAGTAGTACATTTACTGCAATGGTTTACTCAAGATAGAGAGGCTGATGTAAGCGTATGGAAAAGCAGTGCCTGCTCAATGCTCTGAAATTGCATTGCCAGTATCAGATGCATTCTTACTGATGAAGGTGTACTGCTCATGTACATATATAGACCTTCAGTGTGTTTCAATACTAAAGATGCAGTAAGTATTCTTTGTAAGAAAGATTGTAATTGCATGGATCAGGCCAAGCAACTTCTAAATATCATAGCACTACTGAGCCAACAATGACGTACCTGTATCAGAGATGTATAATGGATAGATTTTCCTGTAGGCACTTACTGAGTATGTTGTACCTGATAAAGACAATCTCATTGCATCGGTGATGACTAACTTATTCAAATAGTAATACATTTACTATTGTTGCAATGAGTGATCTATGCCACTTATGGACACAGTGTAATTTTTTTTAACAGTTGTTTCATACTTAGGCTGTATGCCTAGTGTTTGGGTTTGCCACACTTCTGTCACTGATGCTATCAAAGTGATAACTATGTTAATTGTGGTACAACAGGAATCAAGTAGGTATGGTGTAGATATAAACAGAATGTCTTTTAGTATTGATTGAGTTTGATTCAGCAATGGTAGACATAGTAAGACATTTCAAGGATGGTATGAGTTACGCTGCACTTCACGGTAATGAAGCCTTCTGATTGCACATCATTAGTATAGCACCTGAAACACGAGCTGACAAGCGATGTATTCTTGAGTAAAACAGGTTACCACTCACGTCAGCCACAAATGTCTTTAATACCACTGCCTACATATCTGTCTGTCTCCACATCAGTCAGAGTAATGAGCAACAAACAGCAGCAAGCTTCCTAAAGTATTCAAAAAAAAAAGAGTTCAGCAAAGGCTACAACCTCAAGTAAATATCTGTAACCAACAATCATCAGAAGTCCGTTTGGTGCTGCTGTATCATTGTTTGACAACAGCAGTAGAGTAACTGCTATGCTAACTCAGGTATGTTTTTCACATTCCGAGTTTGCAGGCAATGTTGTTTCACAAGACAATCCCCTATCAAATGCTTTGAAGCAGATTATCACATGACTTGACAACTCTAATAATTTACACCACTAACACCACTATGACACGTGTTATTTCGCTGGTTGGTGTACATTTGCTGCAGACACAGCAAGATACTGAGTTCATGATGGCTGTCATAAACAACGTGATGAAGACGCACCTAATGTGGTAGTACTCACAGTAAATATGTTACAAAATATGTATGTGTTTCATGTGGCAATTACAGCTTGAACACACAAGATATGCTGGGATAACTCTCTTGTTCCTAAGTCAGTGTCAAATTTCGACAGCTGTTCACTAATGCTGAATGGTCATGCCTGTGGAAGTCAGGTGCTGCACCAGTCCATATGTCTGGGATCATCTCAGTATCTGCTTATGTTGCATTGATTTGACCCCAACAGGCTCAGAGTTGATACTCCTATCACAGATTACACAGCTAGTAGAATAGTCTTCAACCAATCACTGCTTGACACTACCAGAATCTATCACCATGGTCAACTATTCTCTTGGCATATCATTGCTACTAAGGTGGCAACTGATGGTTAGAGTGATGATTTACAACGACTTTAAACAGAGACTGCCACGTTACTTGAAAATGCATATTCTAATATTGAAGAATTATGACAACCTTCATATTTCAGAAGAATAGGACAAACATGTAGCATTTTAAGATGACTACTTGTCCAAAAAAATTCATAACTCATTACAAGTTGTACAATTTACAACTGTAAATAAACGAAGAGTTTCAAAAAATGAATTTAATACAGATATTATGACTGTGACATTTGATCTGTGTAGATCAGTGACTACGAAATTGTTGTAGTGTTTCAGTCGGCTCCAACAATATTAATAGTCACTAGAGAACCATGATTACATGTTGGTAAAAGATTGTGCATCTAAAACTGAGGATTACTACTCTCTCCTCTGTACATCTCTTTAAAAACCAGTATCAACTCATAGAACAACAAATTGATATGACTATAAGCCTACTTCAAACAAAAGAACTTCTATTATCATAGATTACTGAGCTACCCTTATAACATTCAACAAACATTCCATTTCTGTCACAAGTAGTCTTTTTAACACTTCATTTGTCTAGTGACTCTTCACTATAGAGAACATCATTCGATCACCATGCAACAGTGTAGAACTATCACGCTTTTCAGGCGTAGTACTAGTGTTGTACATATGTAAAAACAACTACCTTTATTGATAATGCAAGAAGTTGAGTTAGTACAACTGTTAATAATAACCAATTACTGAATCTAATTTGTGACTTTACAACTGTTTAAAATTACTTTGTACATAATAGAAACATTTGTTCTCAAGTGTACATTGGTTAATAACTATTTGATACTTGAATTAAAAATAGCAGTGTAGCACTACAGTACAAGTGAATGTTTTAGATATTATTCTAGCAGTATACTAACAACATTTATCAACTAAGTTTGTTAAATGTGTATCCATGACAGTTTTAGTATTCATAAGTTAAGAATTTACATAGAAGTCAATGTAAGAATTAATAACATGTCATTTGTTCATGTAAAACATTTTATTTTTGTACTTGTCACATAAGTAATTGTAATCGGGTATGTAAAAAATATTGACAATTGTAAATCAGGCACTGTTGCTGATCACAACAAACTGCATACCTGTTCCTGACAATATTGAGATCGCCCCAATTGAGGGGTCGGGTGGAATTTTCCATTTGCAATTAGTCAGTGACATATTATTTAATAATAACAATCAAATGTCACAAAACTTACAATTGTGTAAACTGTACTACTTATACAGTCAGCATATGGTTTTTCGCTCAATCCCAGGAACATCCACATTAGCAGTCACACAATCACAACAAAACACTTGTCTATCATGTGTGTAATCACACTTCACAAACCGACTGACATTCCCTATTAACATAACACACACGTAATGCACTACACATACTACATAACATACAACCATTTTAAAAAGTAAAATTTTTTAGAACCTCATTCATTCAATAGCAAAATGTTATAGTAGCCACAGCTTCAGCCTGACTATTAGAACTCCAATGCTGAATGCCAGAAACTACTTCCACACATAAACAGAAGTGAGTACTGAAGCATAACCAAAACACACAACACATGATTAGTTTCATATAATATCACACACTTACTCCAATCCATATTATTAGTTATTATTATTTTGCACATTTATATATTTGATAAGCAATGATTGCACACATACAAAGATTGTATTGTGAGACTGCTTCTGTTAACAAAATTTACTTTTGATTGACCTTTTCTCCATTTGACAAATTGTCAATAAATTTTTGAAACCATAACCACCTGTGTCGACTCCTTACTTTAAATACCATTATGACATAAAAATAAGTGTTCATGACTTAAATATATAAATCAATGTTTACTATCACATAACTATACCTCCATCTATTTGTTTGGTACTGCGATATCAGTCAGTATCACAGCATATGCACTATGTGAGACATTGTATGTCACATTTGACAGAATTCATAAACTGTGAAAACTCAGCAATGTACTTACTTTCGTGGTGCCTAAGCAGTCATTACTACTATACCACGGTGCCACACATCAGCACCCAACAGGTCACAGCTGTGACTATGCCTGTATCCATCTAATCATCACTATGTGTACTTCAGAGTCCAACAAATGACATTTCTCATTGGCTGCAAACATCCTAACAACGTTATGTTAATCTTTATTGGCCATACATGAAGAGGTTGACAATATACTGAACAAGGTTTACAACTGTTTAAAACATGTTCCATTATTATAGCTGATAAGTCACCCTAAGAATTGTGTTATTGGTCAGTCAATCGTCCTATAGAGACATGTGCTAGACAGCCACACTCATGCCACAACACACCCCTGTGTGTCTGTCCGTGTGTGTGTGGTAAGCTCGGGCGAATTCGCAGTTACAATTTTCAACCCTACTGCTAATTTCCTCACTTTTCTCACTGTGAACAACCCTAACAAATGGATTAAACAGAGTTTTTGGCTCAATGTCCATTCTTTGAGAATGATATTGAAAATAGCACTGCAACTTCGCCGCCACATGATGTATTGTGGCATAGTAACAGGAGCAGCAACACAAACAGAAATGATAACAGTGCACATGGCAACACAACCATGAATGAGAGTCAGAAAGGGTAATGCACACAGTGGCATACACGGAATGGTGTGCCACGTGATGCCTTGTCACATAGTAACGTGGTGCCTGTAAATTGAAATGTCAGCGGGCATGGTGACAAAGGAAACAGAGCGTAAAGAGTACAGTACACAAATGGCTAAAAGTAACAGAAACGCAAACGTAAAATGAAAACGCAAACGATGGCGTATATGTTGGCATTGGGGTCTGCATTGGGACTATCAGCCCCAACTCTCACCTCCCATGACATGAGTTGTTGTTAAAGACAATACAATGGGGTGAGAATTACGTACCCATGATCCCAATCCACAACCCAATGCCGTGGGGGGGCACTGGGTGCAAAGGGGTGTTTCAACCCCACAGCGACTTCCTCACTTTTTGTGTTGTCGAACAACCCTAACTAATGCATTAAACAGAATTTTTGCCTCTAATTTCCTTCTTGAGAATGATAACGAAATAGTGAATGTAATGCAGCGGCAGAAGCAGTTCATTAATATGACAAGTTGTAGCACACTACAGGGACAGCAATGCAAACATAATGTTACAATATGGCGCATACACATTGTAAACACAAGCAATTTAATGAGAATAGAAAGGGTAATACACATGGTGTGTGACGGGAATGGTCTGCTACGTGATGTGTTGTCACATAGTAACATGGTGCCTGCAAATGAGAAATGTCAATGGTACAGGATGTAAAGTGAAACAGATAAACAGTACCATAGACAGAAATGGCAAAAAATAAATAAATGCAAGTGCAAATGAAAACGCAAAGGATAATGCGCATATGGTGGCGCAGGGACGCCAATGGTAAGTGAATTGGAACGGATCGCAAGCGGAAAAGGCAACAGTAACAGTAATGTAAGCACACAGGCTGGTTTTCCCAAAACCTGCATTGAGAAAGCACAGTGAGTGCAAAATAATGTATGCAAAATAATGAGTATCGCGCAGAAAATGAGATCTTTGAATACTAAATACATTATATCTCAGAATCCGTACTTACGAAAAAAAATTTAAAAGTCATATTATTTACAACTGTCCTGGTTAATTTGAATCTTAGCCCCATTAGGGGCTAAGAAATTTTCTGACGAAAAGTCCAGTGATCTCGCACCGCTTCCGAGATACGGCCCTTGAAAGGCGCGTTTAACGCTGTAATGTTATCCTATGGGAAAAAGAAAAGTTCGAGCGCCATAACTTGCTCTCCTGTAATGTTTTTTCACCAACTACTGAAGGCATATCTATGCACTGTTGGCCTCTTCCTCCAAATTTGTGAAAAAGACGAAACCGTTATTTTGCAGCAGGCTCCAAATGATTTCTGTTAAGCGTCGGGCCAGAATGTTATCCTATGGGAAAACGTCCGTTTGAGCCAACTTTGCCACCATGTGATATTTTTTCACCAAACTACTGAAAGGCACATCTGTGTACTGTTGGCTGTCTTCCCTCCAAATTTCAGGAAAAAATACCAAACCATTATTTTGCAGCAGGGTGCCAAAGGATTCTATAATGCTGGGCGCCATAATGTTATCCTATGGGAAAAACTGTCAATTTTGGAGTGCCATAACTTTGCTGCCATATAATATTTTTTCAATACAACACTGAAAGGCACATCTGTGAGATGTCAGCTGCGTTCCCTCCAAATTTCATCCCAAAACTCCCAACGGTTATTTTGCAGTGCACTGCCAAAGAATTGCTGTCATTTCCCCACAGACTACAACATTACTGTCGCACTTGCGAAAAGCTGCAGTGGTCCTCGACACTTTCGTGATCACGAAAGTAATTTTATGAAAGTATTTTTCCAGAAATTTGAAAACACATTTCTGGGGTGTTTACTACAAAATAAAGACATGGCAGCATCCTGAGGACCCGACTAGGTGAATACAAAAGAATTACGTTGTTAGAGGTTCTCAAATTTGAATGCCAACTATTTTTGATCACCAACTGAAAACAAAATGGCAGATTTGGCGAAAGTAACAGGCCCATTTGCTAAAGTAAAATGCATATGCGATACTGTCGAACTTTTTGTTAACTTTTCCCATTGACTTATAATGGGAAACTGTTTTTGAATAACTTTGAACCGCTTAATATTTTTTTCATGAAATCTTTGAAAGGCACATCGGGGACCCCCACCTGCACGCTCCTGAAGATGCGTAATGGTCACGCAAACCGCACGACCTGTACGCTGCGGACTACAGAATTTCCAGAAAACCGTAAACGCTACACAGATCACGCTTAATAACCCATACCGTGATATCCCATCAGTACGAAACTTGGCAGATCCCAAGGCCTATGGGTCTTGATCATAAATTCAAATTTCAGGCAAATCCATCAAACGGTTGCAAAGTTATTAAGGTGCAAAGTTTTAGATTTAACATAGAAATGGCTCCTTCTACCATAATATATATATATATATGAGGCAAAAACCCGCTTAATGCATTAGTTAGGGTTGTTCCACAGCGACAAAAGTGAGGAAATTCGCTGTTAGGGTTGAAAACCCTAACTCCGAATTCACCCCCCCAGCACCACAGACACACATTCAAGTATGGGGGAGGACCAAGTCAACACAACCAATGACAGACATCCAGCAGCAGGTGACAGAAATAAACAATTGTCTAAATGTACTACGAGACATCCCCACCCACCTGACCAGGTACTGCATGCTCAGTGGAGATCAACAGCAAAACTGAGGCCATGTACACCAAATGTACACATCCCTGATTGCAGCTGCACACAACGCATCATCATTTAGTAGTTGTATGGCCTTTCCTACCAATGCCCACACCACACCACAACTGGTACTGTGCCATTAGTCAATATAAATGCTGAAGGTGCATGATGACAGTTGTAGAAAGGTTTTACACACTAGTGAGTATACATTAATTGAGAGAAGTACATAAATTAACCACAAGACACTAGCATGCTCAAGATAAAAGTAGTGTCATTTAGTAACGTGATTTGCATTAGTACATACTACTGCAATGGTTTACCCAAGATAGAGGCTGATGTAAGCGTATAGAAAAGCAGCCTGTTCAATGCTCTGGAAATTCGTGCACTGCCAGCACTGATGCATTCTTACTGATGAAGGTGTACTGCTCATGTACATACATAGACCTTCAGTGTGTTTCAATACTAAAGATGCTGTAAGTATTCTTTGTAAGAAAGATTGTAATTGCATGGATCAGGCCAAGCAACTTCTAAATATCATAGCACTACTGAGCCAACAATGACGTACCTGTATCAGAGATGTATAATGGATAGATTTTCCTGTAGACACTTACTGAGTATGTTGTACGTGATAAAGACAATCTCACAATCTCATTGCATCGGTGATGACTAACTTATTCCAATAGTAAAACATTTACTATTGTTGCAATGAGTGATCTATGCCACTTATGGACACAGTGTAATTTTTTTTTAACAGTTGTTCCATACTCAGGCTGTATGCCTAGTGTTTGGGTTTGCCACACTTCTGTCACTGATGCTATCAAAGTTTATAACTAGTGTTAATTGTGTTACAACAGGAATCAAGTAGGTATGGTGTAGATATAAACAGAATGTCTTTTAGTATTGATTTAACTCACAATGGGGTAAGTGTACTAGGACAGCAGGGTTATTCTCTATCACTGACTCTGTCAGTTATAATCACACTAATGTTCCAATGACTGTAATGATCAGCTACACTGTTCATCTTCATGAGTTCATATTCACAGCCATTCTCCAGTAACTAGACAGTGTATGGTGTAACTGGTGGACATCTGTGTTGCAAAGCTGCACAGTGCCTAGCAGAGGGAGACTAGTTACCTATAAAGACATTTACAATAAGGCATGACCAACAGTTATGTTAAATGGTCTGTTAATCATCCTGTGGGGTTTAATGTTGAATGAGGCATAGCCGAGTGCCACATGTCGCTAGACAGTGATAAACTGACCATTAACATAATACTTGGGAGTGGCTTACTGCTCATCATAATCAAACTGTTTTTAAACAACATTAAACCATAGTTCATCATATGGTTAGGCTCTACATGTATTTAAGTAAAAAAGTAAACATATAGGCTGTTACAATGTTTACAGTCAATTAGAAAGCTGCATTTCTCAAACCCTTGTTATAATCAGAGATATTATACCTGTACAACTCCTTGGTTTTGCTGAACTCTATTGCTCAGGTGGCCCACCACATGTAGTCTGGTCTGGTGTGGCGACGGTAGGTAAGGCCATGCAACTACTAAGTGTGGTAGTTGTGTGCAACTGCAATCAGGGATGTGTACATTTGGTGTACATGGCCTCAGTTTGCTGTTTGATCTCCACTGAGCATGCAGTACCTGGTCAGGTGGGTGGGGATGTCTCGTAGTACATTTAGACAATTGTTTGTTATTTCTGTCACCTGCTGCTGGATGTTCTGTCATTGGTTGTGCTGACTTGGTCCTCCCCATACTTGAATGTGTGTGTGTGTGTGTGTGTGTGTGGTGCTGGGGGGTGAATTCGGAGTTAGGGTTTTCAACCCTAACAGCACATTTCCTCACTTTTGTCGCTGTGGAACAACCCTAACTAATGCATTAAACGGAGTTTTTGCCCCAATTTCCCTTCTTTGAGAATGGTAACGAGAAATAGTGGAGCAGTGGAGCATCGGGGTCTCTTTGGGTCTCCAAGGGCCCCACCACATGATGTCTTGTGGCATAGTAACAGGAGCAGCAACGCAAACAGAAATGCTAACAGTGGCACACATGGCAACACAAGCGCGAATGAGAATGTAGAAAGGGTAACGCACACGGTATGTGTGAGATGGGAACGTAGTTCGCCACGTGATGTGTTATCACATAGTAACATGGTGCCTGCAAATGGAAATGTCAATGGGCATGGTGATGCAAAGTGAAACAGAAAGAGAAACAGTACTGTAGAACAAATGGCAAAAATAATAGAAAAGCAAAGCGCAAATGATAAGCGCACATAGGGCCTCCGCGCCCGCACGTACGTGCAGTTGAGCGCGGGCCCAAAGTGGCCCCACACTCCCACCACATGATGTCTTGTGGCAGTAACAGGAACAGCAATGCAAACAGAAGCACTAACAATGGCGCACAAGGTAACGCAAGAGCGAATGAGAACAGAAAGGATAACGAACACGGTGGCGTAGACGGGAACGGTGTGCCATGGATGTCTTGTCACATAGTAACATGGTGCCTGTAAATCGAAATGGCAATGGGCATGGTGATGCAAAGTAAACAGAAAGAGAACAGCACGGTACACACAATGCAGTGTGTAACAGAAACGCAGTTACAAATGAAAACACAAAGGATGACGCACGCAGTGGCGCGGACATCAACGGTAAGTGAAACAGGCATGGAACCACAAGCGGAAAGGGCAATGGTAACAGTAATGTAAGCGCACAGGCTGGTTTTCCCAAAAAGCTGAATAGAGAAAGACAGTGAGTACAAAGAATGTATGCATAATAATGGGTATCGGAGCAGAAAATGAGGACTTGGAATAGTAAATAAGTTATATCTCAGGAACCGTATGACGTAGAAAAAAAATTTAAAAGTTGTATGATTTATGACTGTCCTGGCTAGTTTTGTGGGGGCTAAGAATTTTTCCAACGAAAACTCCGTATCTCGCACCGTTTTCTAGATACGGGCCCTGAAAGGCGCAGCGAACGCCGTAATGTTATCCTATGGGTAAAAAAGAGAAGTTTGGAGCACCATAACTTTGCCTCCCTGTAATATTTTTTCACCAAACCACTGAAAGGCACATCTGTGAGCTGTTGGCTGTCTTCCCTCCAAATTTCAGGAAAAAAGACCAAACCGTTATTTTGCAGCAGGGATCCAAAGGTTTTCTGTAATGCGTCGGGCGCTGTAATGTTATAATATGGGAAAAAACGTCAACTTTGGAGTGCCGTAACTTTGCCGCCGTGTAATATTTTTTCAATACAACACTGAAAGGCACATCTGTGAGATGTCGGCTCCATTCCCTCCAATTTTCAGCTCAAAACTCCCAACGGTTCTTTTGCAGCGCAGTGCCAAAGAATTGCTGTCATTTTCCCACAGACTAGGAAAACTACTGTCGCACTTATAAAGTTGAATATTATGTATACTTTCGTGAGCACGAAAGTAATTTGCGATAGTACTTTTTCCAGAAATTTGAAAAACATATTTCTGGGGTGTTTTACCACAAAATAAAGACATGGCAAGCATCCTCAGGGCCCGACTAGGTGAATACAAAAAAATTAGGTTGCTAGAGGGTCCCAAATTTAAATGCCAACTATTTTTCTGATCACCAACTGAAAACAAAATGGCCGATTTGCGAAAGTAACAGGCCCATTTGCGAAAGTGTTGAACTTTTTGTTAACTTTTCCCATTGACTTATAATGGGAAACTGTTTTTGAATAACTTTGAACCGTTTAATATTTTTCACGAAATCTTGAAAGGCACATCGGGGACCCGGCTGCGTTCCCTGAAGATTTTGGGCGGTCGCACAAACGACGACCCTGTAGGCGCTACCATAGAATTCCAGAAAAGCGTAAACGCGTGCACAGTTCACACTTAATAACTCCGCAGCTGTATATCTGACCAGTACGAAACTTGGCAGATCCCAAGGCCTATGGTTCTTGATCATAAATTCCAAATTTCAGGCAAATTCATTAAACGGTTGCAAAGTTATTAAGGTGCAAAGTTTTGGGGTTTAACATAGAAATGGCTCCTCAACCCTAACTATGGTGGCACTTGGGGGAGGACCAAGTCAACACAACCAATGACAGACATCCAGCAGCAGGTGACAGAAATAACAAACAATTGTCTAAATGTACTACGAGACATCCCCACCCACCTGACCAGGTACTGCATGCTCAGTGGAGATCAACAGCAAAACTGAGGCCATGTACACCAAACGTACACATCCCTGATTGCAGTTGCACACAACGTACCACACTTAGTAGTTGCATGGCCTTACCTACCGATGCTCCACACCAGACCAGACCACATGTGGTGGGCCACCTGAGCAATAGAGTTCAGCAAAACCAAGGAGTTGTACAGGTATAATATCTCTGATTATAACAAGGGTTTGAGAAATGCAGCTTTCTAATTGACTGTAAACATTGTAACAGCCTTATGTTTACTTTTATTAACATACATGTAGAGCCTAACCATATGATGAATATGGTTTAATGTTGTTTAAAAAACAGTTTTATTATGATAGCAGTAAGCCACTCCCAGGTATTATGTTAATGGTCAGTTTAACACTGTCTAGCGACATGTGCACTCGTATGCCTCATTCAACATTAAACCCCACAGGGTGATTAACAGACCATTTAACATAACTTGTTGGTCATGCCTTATTGCTTAATTGTCTTTATGAGTAGATAGTCTCCTCTGCTAGGCACTGTAGCAGCTTTGCAACACAGTGTCCCACCCAGTTACACCATACACTGTCTAGTTACTGGAGAATGGCTGTGAATATAAACTCATGAAGATGAACAGTGTAACTTGATCATTACAGTCATCGAAACCTTAGTGTGATTATAACTGACAGGAGTCAGTGATAGAGAATAACTCCTGCTGTCCTAGTACACTTACCCCATTGTGAGTTAAATCAATACTAAAAGACATTCTGTTTATATCTACACCATACCTACTTGATTCCTGTTGTACCACAATTAACATAGTTATCACTTTGATAGCATCAGTGACAGAAGTGTGGCAAACCCAAACACTAGGCATACAGCCTAAGTATGAAACAACTGTTAAAAAAAATTACACTGTGTCCATAAGTAGCATAGATCACTCATTGCAACAATAGTAAATGTATTACTATTTGAATAAGTTAGTCATCACCGATGCAATGAGATTGTCTTTATCAGGTACACATACTCAGTAAGTGCCTACAGGAAAATCTATCCATTATACATCTCTGATACAGGTACGTCATTGTTGGCTCAGTAGTGCTATGATATTTAGAAGTTGCTTGGCCTGATCCATGCAATTACAATCTTTCTTACAAAGAATACTTACTGCATCTTTAGTATTGAAACACACTGAAGGTCTATATATGTACATGAGCAGTACACCTTCATCAGTAAGAATGCATCTGATACTGGCAGTACGAATTTCAGAGCATTGAGCAGGCACTGCTTTTCCATACGCTTACATCAGCCTCTCTATCTTGAGTAAACCATTGCAGTAAATGTACTACTATGTAAATCACCTACTAAATGTAACACTACTTTTATCTTGAGCATGCTAGTGTCTTGTGGTTAATTTATGTACTTCTCTTAATTAATGTATACTCACTAGTGTTAAAACCTTTCTACAACTGTCATCATGCACCTTCAGCATTTATATTGACTAATGGCACAGTACCAGTTGTGGTGTGGTGTGGGGCATTGGTAGGTAAGCCATGCAACTACTAAGTGTGGTATGTGTGCAGCTGCAATCAGGGATGTGTCGTTTGGTGTACATGGCCTCAGTTTTGCTGTTGATCTCCACTGAGCATGCAGTACCTGGTCAGGTGGGTGGGGATGTCTCGTAGTACATTTAGACAATTGTTTGTTATTTCTGTCACCTGCTGCTGGATGTCTGTCATTGGTTGTGTTGACTTGGTCCTCCCCCATACTTGAATGTGTGTGTGTGTGTGTGTGTGTGTGTGTGTGGTGCTGGGAGGGTGAATTCGGAGTTAGGGTTTTCAACCCTAACAGCGAATTTTCTCACTTTTGTCGCTGTGGAACAACCCTAACTAATGCATAAAATGGAGTTTTTTGCCTCTAATTAATATATATAAATTTATTTAGAAAATGAGCAAAGACAATTCTCTCTTCTGATTGGCTAAAACACTTATTTAGGTGGGCATCTATCGGACAGTAGATGCCCACCAAATAAAAAGTCCCAGCCCAATCCTGCCTCCTCACTGTTATCAATGGGCAGTGGAATGTTCAAAATGCTAACCCCGCCATGTTTTTTTCCTGTCTTAGCGAGTCAGAGAACCCCCACAACTTTGCTCTTTCCCACCAACCACCCCCAGAGCATTTATCCACTATCCCAATGGTTATGTGAGCAAAGAAGTTAAATCAACTAAAAAAGACACACCGAAAACTGAAGCGGCAGTTTCTTACAGCGCTAGGCATGTGCAGTTCCCGCTACTCTCCCGTTCGCCCCAACTGTTTTCTCCCAAAACAAACACATAGCCTTGTCACTGTTATCACGGTTATCAGCCAGTTGGAGAAATGTGAAACAGCTATATGAAAGACAGCAACCAGGAAAAAAACACACACCCATTCATATGCATTGAGAAAGAGAATAACAGTCTCTCCGGACACTATAATTCTTATGCGGTGAGAGAGAGAGAGAGAGAGAGACACAGAGAGAGACTGTTTTTTTTCCCAGCCATTCTGATTTCTAATGGTAACAACCACGCCCTCTTGCCCCCTCTTCCTGATACCAGCCCCCTGTGTTTAGCAAGCATGCTCCGCTGTACCACTCACTGAGTTTTTTACGTCTGAATCAAAAGGAAACAGTCTGTCCAGTCTGCTTCAAATCCACAAACTGACTTGCGAGACAGCGCTATTTCTGGTACTGGTAGCACTACTGTGTATGAGACCAGCGGTACTTTCTTCATTTTCCCTACCGCAGATGGACATCCATCTGCGGTATGGAAACAAAGGAAGTACCGCTCCTGTCACACACAGTAGTGCTGCCAGACATAGCGCTGTCTTGCTCATGTCATGTGGCGGTATTTAAAAAAAAAAAAAGTGAAAAGGAGTTGTTTCCCCTTCGTTTACCTCCGAAAACATTTTTGTTGCCCTCTAAAAGGGGAAAGATGTACTCACGGCGGCACCCGCTCCAAAGCAGGCTAATGTAGTAGCGCAATCAAACCGGCAACGGCAACCATCTGCATCTCCATGGTGCCGAAGTCAACAATGTGCCACCATCACTCCTGGGTCTGATTGTCCCCACTCAAGTATTGAAATACTAGCCCTGAAACTCCCCACCCATTCAATAAATAAGTAAACGGAGCTCCATCTCCAAGGAAGGAAATAAAAGAGCCAAGGTGTGTGTGTGTGTGTGTGTGTGTGTGTGTGTGTGTGTGTGTGTGTGTGTGTGTGTGTGTGTGTGTGTGTGTGTGTGTGTGTGTGTGTGTTGGGTGGGGGAGTGACAAGAAAGTGCAGGAAAACAAATTAAATTGAGTCTTTGTGCCTATGTGTTTCTGTTGGGGTCAGGGGGCAGGTAATGACAAAATACTGCAGAAAAACAAAATGAGGCAGTTTTTAAGTACAATCTTCAGATAGAACAAAAGTCAAATGCAGGCGGAGAAACTATTTTATTTCAAAAGTTACTTTAAACGTATTTTTCAATAGTGTTTTTTTTTTTTTTTTTGTGCCCATTTTCTAAGCGCAATAATACCCTCCAGGGTGGGCGATATTGTGCTATACCGGACCTTCCAGGGGCTATAAGGTCCTCTGCCTGCGGCGTCAGGCCTCATTACACCCCTTGGTAGTCTGATATAGCACAATACCGCCCACCCTGTCAGGTATTATTGCTTACTTATATTCCACATAGTCTGCAGAGCAGAGCCTGCGGCCTCGTGCCCAAGCCCCCCAGGCGTGGCGTTATCCCAACATGACACACACCCTGTTGTGCATTATTCCTTTATTTGAAGTTAGAATCCATCCATATGACCCTTTTCCCCAAAATACTATACTTTTTTTAGACTCTACCATTTATACCTTCCCGATTTTATTTTATATCCTGAAACAGAATCTTTTCCAGATTTGTGTGGGCGGGGAAACATCCCAGGATAAGATGGTCTATATTACAACTGCCGACTGATAAAGGAGGCTTACATCTCCCTAATTTGCTGGAATGCCATAGAGCAGTGACATGCAGAACAGTTATGGCATGGCTTAATAGCACATACAAAGTGACATGGAAGTATATTGAATTTGTCTTAAATGATTTATTTGATGTTCTTCCGATTGTTTTTGCACCATTGACATCTCCCCCAATCTTAAACATTTCACCTTTGGTACACGTAACACCTTAAGAGGTTGATACGAGATTAGAGCACTTCCAGCATTGGAACAGAACTTTTATTATTTTCGACTATTAACAGCGGAAAGAGAATTTTTTTTCTGGTGCAAATGGACCACACATTTAGGGAGTGGTATAGGAAGGGACTATCTATGATATATCAGTTTTGGGATTCGCATGGAGTGGTGACTTGTGCAGCTTTACAAGTATCCCACCATCTCCCAAACTGAGACCATTATCGGTACTTACAAACCAGGACCTTTTTGAAGAACCCTTCACCGAATACCCTTCTAAATCCCACACCTCAATTTATGTGTCTCCTTATGGAAGCAATATGGGGACATGATATAGCTCACTTGATAGGTCTTACCTATAAGGCCCTTGGGGGATATTGATCTGAATCCACACTGAGTATACTAAAAGCCTGGAATTTGTAGTTAGACATTCAAATTACCTATGAGAAGTGGTTGGAACCAATTCTCCCCTCTATGAAAATATTGCAGGCCCCATATTGGCGTGAATATATTTGGAAGTGTAGGATCTGATTGTTTAATACACTGGACAAGTTGATTAAATATCTACCATTGAAATATGGGACATGTTGGAGACAGTGTGGTGAATCCCTGACCAACATGGTCCATATCTTTTGGTGCTGCCCTAGGGTAGTTCAGTTCTGGCAAGAGATTGGTGCAAGTTTAAAACAATTAATAGATATTGACCTGATTTTAACACAACAATTAGTATTGCTATATATACAGGAGGATGGAACAATACCATCCAGTAAAAGTAAATTATATTTCTACCTGGCAGCTGCAAAGAAAGTGATCACCTGCCTGTGGCCCACCACCACCACTGCCTCATTGTTGTCTCAATGGCATTTAGTGATGAATGAAATTTATTTCTTAGAACGTACAGTTGCCACCCAGATGGGTAGAGCACAACAATTTGAGTTGACATGGAGGTCATGGGTCTTCTATATATCACCAGTGGACAAAACATTTATCCCTAAGATACATTTGAGCAATATGGGGACATGATATAGCTCACTTGATAGGTCTTACCACTTTTCATATATTAGAACTACTGTTTTGCATACTGCAGACCAGGACTATGGTAATAGATGTATTGGAGCATTGAATATGCCATTTATAGTTGATGATTATCACAGTGGTTAAACCAATGTATTGATTTGAATGTGCAACATGTATTACTGCTGTAATGAAATGGAGAAAATAAAATCTATATAAAAAAAAAAAAATACCACAACAGGCAACTGAACAATGAGTTTCAAGAAACAGTGAGTGCAGTTGCATAAAATTCAAGACTTGCGTCGACTTTTCCTGTCAGCTGGAAGGATATGGTACTATTGATTTGCTTGAACTAGTTCTTGACAGGACTGGGTAAGGTCTGCAAAAGGAACCCAAGAAAAATAAATCTGTGAACTGTCAAAACCACACCATTTGACTCTAAGTCCAGGATCCAGTCACAAATTTCTTGCTAAGAATCTTCTTGATCTGGTACATGGGGTATGCACAAGAGAGTCCTGTGCAGAAAAGGTCTGAGAAGTCCCAGGAAGTTCATCTGAGTGAAGGCCACTGGCCAGGTGCAACAGAACCTGTCTGGAAAGAGTTAGGAATTTGAGGATCTGAAGGAACTGGCTGCAGGTTACTGGGAGGAAGTTCTGATTCCGAAAGGATGGCAGGCTCAGTTATAGCTTTGTTACTGGGAGGACTAGGATCATCTGGGAGGGGGTTGCCCAGGAACCTACACTTCAGGTGACTGTGTTGTGGACTTTGTTAAGCACAATAATTCTATCTCACCTGCATTGCAGGTGGACAAGAACTGTAGAAAGCTATTCCACAATGTAGAAAGGACCAGTCTAAGGGCGGAGCAGTTTCTTTGTGGTGCCCGGAACTAAGATGGGTTGATGCAAGTAGACAGAGTCCCTCAAAGAAAACGATGGCTCACATGACTTGGCTGCTGACATGTTCTGTATAACAGATTTTCTGTGTCCCATTATGGTTACTGCAACGCATCTGGCAAGTTCAAGCTGTTCCAGTACGAGGATAATAGAAACACAGAAACATAGACAATGATGTCTGAAAAAGACAGATGGGACTTCTAGTTATGCCACCACAATGTGAGCAGCTCTCCACTAAAGCTCTGCGGCCCTCTCTAACAATTTAGACTAATCTGCCCAGTTTAGAAAATAGCTTTCAAGCCTGAACTGCTAAAGCCGATAGCGCTACCATGCCGACGAAACAAAATAAAGAGAAAACGGGAACCTCAGCAATAAAAATGAAACAGCTCCATCTGGGGAAAGATATGGAGGGCTCTACGGCCCACCCACAGAGGATTGGAACAGACTCTGACTCTTCATCAGACTCCTGGGGGGAAGAAGAACTCCAGCCGAGAAAAACAGGATGGACTCTGAAGAAAATCCTTAACTCGGTTCAAAAAATCGAGTCAAACATCGCTGACCTAAGTCAAGGTATCAGGCAACTTGATAAAAAGGTTTTGGGCAATACTTCCAAAGTCTCTGAGATAGCAGAAGCCCAAAAGTCTTCTGACCAACTTATTTTGTATTTGTTGCAGTAGGAAAGGCAGTCGAGAGTCAGAATTGAAGATATTGAAAACTGGGCATGGCGCAATAACTTTTGGGTGCATGGGATTCCCAAGGATGTGGAGGAGGGCTTTCCATCGGTGGTAGACTTCACATAGCACCTTTTGAGCACCACATTGTCTTTACCTTCCAATTTTCACTACAAAATGGACAGGGCCCATCGCTCTCTAGGCCTAAACCCATGGCACCAAATATCAGACCCAGATCCCTGGTGGTCAGGATGGTGTACTACCAGGCCAAGGACCACATTTTACAAGAGGCCTGGAGACAGAAGTGAAATTTCAGGATTCCATTATTTACTTTGATCATGATTTTTCACCCACACTGCAGGCAGAAAAACAAATAATCAGGAGCATCATAAAAATGATCAGAGAAAAAGGGCCCCAGAGCGCAATTAAACTTTCCTGCCAGATTGAAAATCCATTTGGAAGGAGGTCCAAAAGTGTTCACTTCGCTGGTTGAAGCAGCCCCCCTCCTTCAGAACTGGCATATTCCAATCCCGGATTTGGAAATGGAGAAACTGGAGAGAAAGCTGCTTCAAGGTGCCTGGTCAGTAGCTGGGAGAAGAAATGGCAAAGATCTACCTGAAGCATTGCCAAAAGAGTTAGCAGCGTACCTCAACAAGATTGTACAGCATATGGACAAACCAAGCGAACATAGGGATCACACTGGTGGAACAGCGGGAAGAGCAGCACTGGGAGGTAAAGCCTCTCGAGAGTTCGAGTGAAACAAGTACTCGAAGAATCAGTAACGGACACCCGATTTGACAACATGATCTTAGTGATCATCATATGATAGCACCAGAAGTGGAACCGGGCCATCGACTTTATTTGGTGTACTGACGGTCCAAGCCACTGACCTAAGAACAATTTCTGTATGAATCCATAGAACAGGTTAGGATAAAAAAAGACATCAGAAATTGAGGGCAGTAACAATTGAAACAGGGAAAAACAATCAGATGGGAGGGGGTATATCCATTTAATACTATTTGCTTGAAGGGGTTTCATGATAATGGAAGCAGGGCTGGTTATGAGAAATTAGTAAACTATCCCCCTTCCTCTCAAAGTGTGAGGACACATCCAGGGATAATGAGAGTCTTATTGGATTGCCTAACCACTGTCAATCTAATTTTAAGAAAATCCAATTAACATACCTGATTACAGCGCTATTGTAGAGGTTGATAAGCGGAGGGGACAAAGACACCCTTTTATTAGGCCTCCTAGATGCCCCCTCTTACAACAAAGTCAGAAACTGAACATGATTAATCTTTCTGCAGGGAGGTAGCCACAGAGGACTATTTCATTCACTCTTTTTATTATTCCTCCTTACATTTGGCTGTGGGGTTTGGCTTGATTGCTGGGCCGGGGGTTCTTTTTTTAGCAGGAGGCGCATTCTCTCTGATGAACACTACCCTTGGATATATCGGGGGAAAATTTTGCTGTTTTAGCATTTGCACTGGGCAAGGGCACTACTCCAGGGCAAGATACAGTATTAACCTAGGAAGACTTTCTTACATGTTTATTTTTTATTTCTATACTCATATTTTTTTTAAAAAGGAAGCAGGGAATTTTCTGTAATCATAACAATGGGTGATTTTACTGTTTATTTCTTATAATGTCAAGGGAATACACTCACCAGTTAAGTGGACTCTTCTGTAAGGGGAAGTGAAACGGCTTGGGAGGAGGTGATCTTTCTACAGAAAACACATTTAAACACAGAGGAACATTTGAAACTTAGGAGAGAGTGGGTGGGCAGAGTGGAAGCTGCGGCCTCATCCGATTCCAGGAAAGCGGGGGTGGTGATTCTGATAATACTGGGTTTTCCACTGAATGTTACATCTGTGGAAGCAGAGATGGGAGGAAGATGTATAAAAATAACAGAGGTTATAGGAGGGGAACAACTCCACCTAATTAATATTTATGCCCCTAATTGGAATACAAACAAATGTTTGGGCAAGATATTAAACAGGGTGGCTGAGCTCACCATGGGACAAATCATCTTGGGAGAGGACTTCAACACAGTAGGGAATCAGCATTTAGACAGATCCTTGGGGGCAGTCTATACAAATAATAAAGCAACAGGGTTGTTAACCCCTGTTCCCTTGTGAGAGTATTTAACGGATATATGGTGCAATCAGCATAAGGGGAAGCAAGACTATTCCTTTTTTTTTTTTCAGCAGCCCACAGGGCCTACTCATGGATTGATGTGGTATACGCACAGCAATGGTATTTATATAGAATTAAAAATTCAATATTACATAATTTTACCCTATCTGACCACACACCCTTATCTATAAACATACATTTGGGCCCATCAGAATGTAACTCGATATGGAGACTAAACATATCCTTGCTGAGTAACAAAAACCTGTTGACTGAATTAAAAGAGATCATAGGGGAAATCCTGACATTGAATCGCCAGCAGGGTTGTTCTAACATCTCGATATGGGAGGCCATAAAAACAGTGGTACGAGGAGAATTAGTTTTGGCTCAGGGCAAAAAAACTTAAACTAATGACTTAATCGATTAGCCATTAAAATAAAAGAGCTGGAAAAAATACATAAACAAAATCCTCAATCCATCCACCATTATAAAGAACTTATGGTGACTAGAGACAATCTAGCTAAATTAGAGCATGAAAAGGCTGAGGGGAAGATAAGGTTTATGAATCGCAAATACCAAGAGGTGGGCGGTATGGCCCCTCATTTGTTTGCATACCATCTCCATAGGGTGCAGGCAGATGGGACAGTCCCTCAGATTATAAATAAATCAAATCCAGAAAAAACATGGACAAAGCCTAGAGAAATTGCCCAACAGTTTTTGGAATTTTACAAACAATTGTACACGGAAGATAAATGGGGGAGGTGAGTGAATGCACTGCAACATTTCTGCAGGCATTGCATCTACCTAAGCTAACAGACATGGCTAATACCCTAAATGCTCCTATTACAGCTCAGGAAGTTCTCAAAACTATTAAAACACTTCCCACAGGTAAATCCCAAGAGATGGACAGCTTTAGTGCAGAATTTTATAAACACCACCTTCTCTCCAATCCTGGCACAGGTCTTTAATGATTGCCTCACAGAGGAGATCATTCCACTCACCTGGACAGATGCAATGATTACTGTCCTGCTGAAACCAGGCAAATCTGTAGACCAGTGTGAAAATTATCATCACTTTATCAGGACATGAAGATCCTTACGAAGTTACTAGCTACCAGATTACAAAACTATATGGAATACCTGGTCCATAAGGATCAGATGGGATTTATCCCAAACAGAAAATTAGCAGACAATATTAGGAAATTCATAAATGTGCTTGCATACAGTAACCCTACTAACACCGCCCAACTAGCCATTTTTCTTGATGCCGAAAAGGTGTTCGATCGCCTAAATTGGACATATTTAATGGAAGTATTAGCAAATTTTGGCATTGACAGGAACTTCCTGAAATGTGTAACATTATGTTATAGTCAGCCTACGGCTAGAATTAGGTAAATGGAGTTATATCCGATGGGTTTAATATAGAGAGGGGATCCAGACAGGGATGCCCCTTATCACTTCTATTATTTGCACTGAGCTTGGTATCATTCGCTGCGGCCATCAGGGAATTCCCTTTGATACAGGGAAGAATGATTGGTCCAACTGTATGTAAGGCTTCATTTTATGCAGACAATGCCCTGATTTATATGGATAATCCAGCTATATCTCTCCCTCCCTTCTTAAAGCTATTAGAAATATATGAAAAACGTTCAGGGTTTAAAATCAATCAAAAGAAGTGTGAAGTTCTGCTTATAAAAGGTAATTTGCCCAAAGACTTGAAAAAACAAACTCCTTTTTGGTGGGTTTCGGATAAGGTACATTACCTGGGAATATGGATCCTGAAACACCTCTCACAGCTATATAAATATAATTATGACTCTGTTCACACAAATCTTCTTTGACCTTAAAAGATGGAATAATCTTCCCTTGATGTTATCGAATAGAATAGACAGTATTAAAATGAACATTTTGCCCAGGTGTATTTTTCTTTTCTCCACTCTTCACCTGTTGATACCAGCCAAGGACTGGAAAAACCTAAGAAAACAACTATCACAGTTTCTCTGGGCAGGTAAAAAATAAAGAATTAGATGGTCAGTTCTTCAAGATACTAAAAGTCAGGGGGTTGGTGTTTACCTAATCTTTATAATTATTACCTAGCTGCCCAAATGCAAACAGTGGTCAAAATGATAAATCCCAGACTGAGAGGAGGGTGGTATGCCCTGGAGGAAAAAGCTTATCCTGTTATACCTCTCTGTTTCCTTCCTTGGATAGTTTTACCATCTGAAATATGAACTATTAAAAATTGCAGGACACAGCACACTTTATCCATTTGGCTGAAAACCAGACAGATATGGGAATACCCTACAAGGATCTGGCAATTTATATCTTTAAAATATTTACCAGATTTCACAACAAAACTGTTGAATGAATGTTTTACTCGCTGAGAAAAGCAGGGCCTCAGACTTTTACACCAGATGCTAGGAAATACTAACATACTATTTGCCAGTAGATTAGGCCTTACGGTCTATCGAGTCTGCTCGAACCTAGATCCTTAGTTGGGTGCCGAGACCCTCCCATCCCTTGTTCTCCAGAAACCCCTATCATCTATCCCCACCCCGGGACAGGCCATCATCTGATACATCCACTTTCTGTGTCTGTCCACCCTCTTGAACCCTCCACTGTGGATCTCTGAACCAGCTCACCAGGCAGTGCATTCCAAGGGTCCACCACCCTCTCGGTGAAAAACCTCCTCCTCTTTCCCCCTCACCCTTCCACCTTCCAACTTCAAACCATGCCCTCTGGTGATACCTCCCTGCTTTAGTCTAAAGATCCCCTCCATGTTTACCCTATTTATTCCCTTGAGGTACTTGAAGACCTCAATCATGTCCCCTGTCTCTCCTCTCCTCCAATGAAAACAGGCAGAGCTCCTCAAGTCTGTCCTCATAAGTCAAATCCCCTAGCCCTCGTATCATCTTTGTTGCCCTCCTCTGTACCCTCTCCAGGAGCTGTATGTCCCTCTTCAAGTGGGGCCGTCAGTACTGTACACAGTACTCAAGGTGTGGTCTAACCAGTCCATTGTACAGCGGCAGAATCACTTCCTTGCTCCTAGAGGTGATCCCACTTACGATGCATCCCAACATCCAGGTCCCCTTGCAGGGCCACCCTCCCCTCTTCTCCCTCAACTACTGCTCCCATCTTGGAGTCATCTGCAAAGAGACTCATTTCACACCCTATACCCTCCCTGATGTCCGATATGTATGCATTAAACAGGATCGGACCCAGGACCGAGGCCCTGTGGTACCCACTACCAACCTCTCTAGGGGTTGAGAGCTCCCACAGACCACTACTCTCTGAGTGCGTCCAGCTAGCCAGTTTTCAATCCATCTGACCATCAAGGGCCTACTCTAACCCCATCAGTTTCTCCACCAGACCATTGTGGGGACAGAGTCAAACGCCTTGCTGAAGTCCAAGAATAATACATCCACAGGCTTACCCCTGTCCAGTTCTGATGTTACCCATTCATAGAACTCCACAAGGTTGGTTTGACATGATCTACCTAGCGCAGAACCCATGTTGCCGACTATCCAGACCTCCACCTCCTCCAAGTACACCCCAATCGTTCCTTTAGTATACTCTCCATTAATTTTCCCACCACGAGGTCAAACTGATGGGTCTATAGTTACCTGGTACTTCCCTCGACCCCCTTTATGGATTCATTTCCACATGGCTGCCTCTCGCCAATCTAGGTACCCTCCTGTCTCAAGTGACCTGCTGAAAAGCTCCTCCAGGGGTGCAGCCAGTATGTCCGCCAATTCCCATAGTACTCTCGGATGAATGCCATCCGGCCCAGGAGATTTGTTTTTCTTTAGGGCCTTGAGGGCTAACCACACCCTTTTGGTGGAGATAGCATCATCCGTCCCTTCCACCTTACTGGTCTTTTTATCCTTATCCAGATGTGACACCCCTGGGGTACCTTTCCCTCCCTCTTGCTCCATTTCTGTTGCTCCCCTGATCCCACTCCTGCCTTCTATCCCCTTCATGCCTTGCTTTGTAGATATCCCATCCCCCTCCCTAGTGAACACAGAGGCAAAGTACTGGTTAAATACCTCTGCCTGGTCCCTCGCCTCTTCCACCACCCTCCTTCTGATCTCAATCTGCTGAGATGGCCCTTAGTTTTCTCCAGCTCCCCAATGTACTGGAAGAACCCTTTTCCCCTCCATTGTCCCTGTGCCAGCCGCTGCTCTTTTACTGGACTTTGCTCCCCTCACCATATGGGTGACTTTTCTAGATGCAAGCTGGTACATTTCCTTATTCCTATCCCTCTTGTTGTTTTATATTTTTTGTAGGCGCCTTCTATTCTCTGACTGCTACCTGTACCTCACTGGACCACCAGCATGGTTTCGTGACCTTGCTCCCTGCGTTTCAACTTAAGCGCAGATCCTGACTGCCTTATGAAGTCCCCGGTTTATGACCTCCCATCTCCTTTCCACACTTGTCGTTGAGGTAATCCCTTCAAGTGATCCTTGAGAATATTTCCCATGCCCATAAAGTCTGCCCCCCTGAAGTCCACTGCCAGTGTCCTAGATCTCACCCCACTCCCCCATGCTTATTTGAAACCAGACAGTATTGTGGTCACTTCCAGTCAGTGGGTCCTGTACAACTATGTCCCTTACCAGATCCCCATCTGCCAGAACCACATCAGGACATGCCCCTCCCTTGTGGGCTCCATCACATGCTGTGTTAGAACACATCCTGGAAGCCATCCAGCAGCCTCTGCTCCTTGGCCACCTTAGAGGACATGGTTCCCAGTTTGTACCTGGCATATTAAGGTCCCCATCAACACCACTCCTTCCCTTTTGGACCACACTGGGCAATGATGTTGTCCAGCAAACCATCCTCTAGAACATCACTCATCCCGGGGGCCTATATGCTACTCCCAGCTTGACCTTATCTCCTGCTGGGGATCGTGAGTGACCCATAAGGCCTCCACGTTTCCTCTGCCTCTTCTACCATAGCAATTTCTATATCATCTCTAATGAACATGCCACCCACCCCTCTGACCTCCTTTCTATCCTTCCTAAGCATAGTGTGCCCCTGTACATTTAGGTCCCAGTCATGGTTTTTGTTGCTACGTCTCCATGACCGCCGCCATCCACCCCGAACAGCATAGCCTGGAACTCCGGCAACTTGTTTCCCAAGCTCCTGGCATTTACTAACACCAACCCCCACCCCTTATCCCTGATCCTCTTTGTCGAACCCCACCCAGATTCCTTATACTTCCATCCTCCCCCTGCTCCTCCTGAAACCTCCACCTCCAGTCTGTTCCCCCCTCCCCCTCTTGGACTTGACGGCTACTCCCCTCATCTGGAGGAGAGGGCTTCTGGTCAGCCCCTTCCTCATCCCTTCCCCCTTACAAGTTTAAACCCCACCTTTCTTGTATGTAGTCAGCCATCCCCTGTTTAAGGATTTCCTTCCCTAATGGGGCAAGATGAAACCTGTCCTTGGCATATAGTCCCTTATCCTCCCAAACTCCATTCCAGTTCCTAACACCCCCAACCCATTCTCTTCACCCCACTTCCTCAGCCAGTCATTAACCTCTGTGAGCTTCATTTTTTTCTCCACTGAGGCCTTTGGTACTGGCAATATCTCGAAAAGAAATGTTGCATCCATTATCCCGACAGACTCTGGCAAGTTCTTGGAACCTTGCTTGGATTTCCAAAATGCTATTTCCCTCTAGATCATTAGTTCCCAAATGCACCAGGAAATCCGGTTTCCCTCCACAATCCCTAACCATTTCTTACACCATGAACTTTGCTCTGTGCACCGTCAGCCCAGAGATACTCACTACCTTCACCTGGCTATGGCATCCACCCCCCTGTCCCTCCCAATGGATACCCCTAATCATCGAGTCTCCCAGTAACAGAACCTTAACACCGCCATCATCCTTATGGTTACCTCCACTATGCCCTCTCAGCCCCCTTCCCCCTTTATTCATGATCTCAATTTCATGGGAGTCTTCCTGCCTTATTAGAGACCCCCTTGTCACCCTCCCCTTTCTGCCTCCCTTGCTATTTTGCCCACTTAACTCAACCCCCCTCTGAATAGGTGTCCCCTTTAACCCTCTCTTATCTGAACCATTTATCCTGGCCCTGATGGTTTCCCCTTCCCCCACCACCATCCTCCCCCCTTGTAATAGTACCCCTGCCTCCAGAGGCTCTCTGTGGGTCCCCTTTAGCTAGGGCCCCATCCTTGGTACTGACCTCCCTGCTGAAGGGGGGCTCCTCTCCCACCTCCTTGTCTCCCAGTTTCTCTCCAATCATGCTCTCCTCCCTCATGTCTGGAATATGTTGCATCTCCCCATTTGCTAACATATATGTTTCCCTTCTCCCTCTGGGATTATGTCTATCCTTTCCATAGCTGGTCTGTGATGCCCTATGGGTATCCGACTCCCTCCCCCCGGCCTCTGTATAAGTTTCCTCATTTCCACCAACCCCTTCCTCCCCCTCTAGGTTGCTTAGTAGCTCAAATTTATTGTGACACTCTATGTCAGCCTCCATCAAGTAACCAGAGTTTCCCCTGACTGCATCTCTAAACTGACCCTCTTCTTCCTCTCTTGCACTGTTCACCTTAGGAGCTCCCTTCCCACAGTCTGCTGTTTTAGGCTTCCGCACAACAGCCCCTCCTGACTCTTCCCCCTCCAGTCTCTTTGTATTCAGAATGTTCACCCCGTACGCTTTCCCCTTAGCATCAACTTCCCTATCTAAGGGTCCTCTGTCCCTAATATCCCCCCTCCTGCTTGCTGTATCATAACGTCCTGTAATTTCAGAGCATTGCCCCAGCCTCCCCTCAGCCCCACCCTTCTGCCCATATCCACACCCTTATCCTTGGACACCCCCCAGCTCCACAGCTTACTCCTTAACCAATATACTCACTCCTGATAGAAGATAGCTGTCTACAGAGTGGGCAGCCTCCTCTCCAGGCCCAATTTAGAATTATGCCATCCCACAGCCTATGCAGCCTACAACCCTTCCGAAGATGCCTGCCATGGTGGAATATGGCCACCCTGATTATCCCCCTCTGTTTATAATAGCACACACCCTTTTCTCAGTCCCTTTCCCCTTGAGTACAGTTTCTCTCTATACTGACTGTAGTTATTTACAAACCCAATTTCAACCCCACTCATAACGTTCCCAAGTCTCACAAACACATACAGTCCAGTGTGTGTTCAGTCCCACTAACAGTGTGTGTAAGCAGACATCAGGTACCGTATGATGTCACAGGCCCACCAGCTCCTGTTGCTTCGAATTTCAGTCCCAAACAGAAATACTCAGCCCTTCAATCCCAACCCCCAGTGGCTTTTCAGTATTCAAGAAGGCATACAAACAGGGAGGGCTCTCCAAACACCAGGCAAACAACACATTTAAATTTCCTCTAATTTATCCTGCCAAACAACTATCCCCAAGCCACCAAAGTTACAATGTAACAGTTCTAATTCAGGTAATAATTTTAACACATAAAACTAATTTCACTTACAAACTATTCAAATATTTCAGTTAAAACAGAATATAACTCAGCCTCTCCTACCTGCCTGCTGCTTAGCTCCCAAGTGAACAATGAAAGCCAAGGTAATTCCTGTTTAAAGACAGGTAATTGCAGCTCAATGTCCCCTCCCCTAACACCAGGCAAACAACACATTTAAATTTCCCTCTAAATTATCCCTGCCAAACAGCTATCCCAAAGCCACCAAAGTTACAATGTAACAGTTCTAATTCAAGGTAATAATTTTTAACACATAAAACTAATTTCTCTTACAAACTATTCAAATATTTCAGTTAAAACAGAATATAACTCCAGCCCTCTTTCCTACCTGCCTGCTGCTTAAGCTCCCAAGTGAAATCCCCGATTATATTCCTTCTATCTTTGCAAAAGGACTTTGGTCTTCTTATAAAAGATTTTTATCACTGTTTACAATGCAGACATTATATACAAACAGTATCAAGGGTACCCTCACTATCAGCGGACCCAGAACCATGAGTGAAACTAATTTATGATAAAGGCCATCTGGCAAACACAAAACACTTGATCTCCCGGGTTTATATATTGCTACGAGAGGGAAGTGGAACTCTGGCAGTGCAGACAATTCAGACAAAATGGGAAATGGAAAGTGGACAATTACTAGAAGAAGGAGGAGACTGGGAAAGAATTTGGCAAGAGGCCCACAAAATCACAAACTTAGCAAACTGGAGAGAATTCAGGTGGAAAATATGTGGTCAGTATTTTATAACACCCACAGTCTCTAAATATTATAGTTCTACACCCACAGGAGCTTGCTGGAGGGGCTGCGGGCAGAAGGGCTCTCATTATCATATATTCTGGGACTGTCCTTTGGTGGATACCTTCTGGTCTCAGATTGGGCCCATAATTCAGAAGATTCTTGGAGTGCCACATTCTCTAACTTTCCCGAATCTGGTACTGGGCCTACCGCCAGATGAACTTAAGCCTCTAGATACATATTTTATGTCTTGGTGGTAGCCGCCTCCAAAGTCATAACTCAGAAGTGGCTGATGGACAAACCCTTAACATTAAACCAAAAGAACATAAATATAACCACTATAAAAAATGTGGAGGCAATCACAGCTAGACTTTGACTACAAATGGATAAATTCAATGCCAGATGGATGCCGTATTATATTTACATAAAGGAAGTGGAAGGACAAACAGTACTAGAACAACTGTTGACCTGATTTGTAGAAAAAAAGGGCAATACTAGTTAGTTTGTTTGTTTATTTATTTATTTTTTGTTGACCGGGTAAGTGCACTAGACAAATCCTGCCTATTTTCAGGCACGACCCGGGGGAGGGGGATACAGATGAATAGATACATTTGATCTGATACAGATAATAGAATAAAAGGATGTTATAGTTTAATCTATAGAGGGGGTGGGGGGGTTATCAGGAGCTGGGTTTCTTCTCTTTCCTTTTCTTAAGCCAGGCACCCATCTGGAATTGAAATATTGGGTTTTAATTACAAGAATTAACAGCACTCTTTATCTTTTGTAAAACTTTTTATTACATGTTACTCAATGTATTAATACTTTTTCTGTTCATTCTCAAGAGTTAGAATGGACTTTTGTATTAGTTTATTGACCTTTATTATACAACAAAATAGCCGTTGAAGTAACTAAATGGATCAGGGAAATCAAGGTGGATTGGGGGCAGGCGTTGAAAGTCATAGAATGGAGATAATCCGGGGGCGCATCTCTCTCCAGGGATAAATCAGTTTAGACTGCAGGAATCTGTAAGGAGAGAAAATAATTAAGTTGGCTTACAACCTATATAGCAAGGTCGCTAACTGGATAAAGTTGTGTCATATTTTTATTAAGCTTGTATAACTCATACAGTAATGGCATGTATTGACACTGGATACAGAGAATGATACTGATCTGTTCTTGAGATGAATATGTAATAGAGTGATGTCATTAACTGCTGAATAAAATTTAAGTAAAAAAAAAAAAGACAGATGGTCTCTCCAGTCTTCCCATGATTCCCTAACTCCAGTACCTATTGTCCATACAGGGTTCTAACCTCCTATCCAGCCCCCAATTCCCTCCCTGTTACTGTCACCCTGAGTAACCGTCATACCCTTCACTCTGTTACAACCATGCTTGAAACCATTAATAGTTTTGATGCCAACCACCACAGATGGTAGACTGTTCCACAGTTCCACCACCCTTTCTGTAAAATAATACTTTCTCATATCCTTCTTGAACCTCCCTTCCATTGGTTTCCATGGCATGGAGTCCTAACCCTGAAGCCAAAAACAGCGCAGCAGAAAATGCCACAAGCAAAACGCCGAAATGAAAAACAAGGTCAGGCAATACACCAACCAGCAGAAAATGTTGCCCACACAATGCAGCAATATATGGTGAAACTGGAGATTCTTTGTTTTGAGGGGGACTCTGCCCCCCCACACCCTCTAATTAGGGGAGCTTTGCCCCCAACACCTCCTGGACTAAAGATGATCAACTCTGAGGGGGTGTGGACTTCAGGGACGTGGAGAAACTCGGGAGGTGGGAAGTTCTTTCTTGCACAAAAAAAAAATTCAAGACCAGGAGAGGGGAACTGAACTGTGGTCCCTAGGTCTCTCTCACTGCTGTGTGCTGGTGCCTTAGCCACTCCATCACGGGAGCGGCTGAACCAGGCACCACACCAATGGCAACTTGATCCCTTCATCTTTTCAGCAGACAGCAACGGGGTAGTGGTAATTCACTATCGCTATTCTACCCCATCACTGTCAATGTTTCCATAGTTTTCATAGCATGGTTTCTTCTGCGCTATCATAGCAGCGACATCTTGACCTGGTTCTGGTTTCCACTCATGTCCTCATTACCTAATTCCCTGTAGTTTACCTTGTTAATTCCTTTTGGGAACTTGAAAGTCTCTATCATATCCGTCCTCTCCCATCTGGTCTCCAGTGAGTACAATGTTAAGTGCCTTGAGGTGCTCCTCATATGACCTATCCTGTTGACTCTGAATCTTCTTTGTCACCATTCGCTGCACTGTCTTCAGTCTGTCCTTATCTTTCCCGAAGTGAGGACTCCAGAACTGGACACAATACTCCAGGTGTGGCCTCAACAAAGATCTATAAAAGGATAGTATTACCTCTTTTCTTCAGCTGTCAGTACCACTCCTGATGTATCCCAGCAACCTAATTGCCTTACTATAGGCCTTGCTGCACTGGGTCCCATTCCTCAGGTATAGTGGTAAGTCTTATCTCACTCATCCAGTACTATGCCCTGCAGTTCTTGTTCCCTAAGTGCATCACTGCGCACTTATTGGTGTTGAATTTCAACTGCCAAACCTTAGGCCACCTCTGTAGCCTTTGCAGGTCACTCTGCATTTCCAATTCCTTCATCATTATCCACCCTCCTACAGAGGTTGGTGTCATCTGCAAAGAGACACAATCTGCACTGGATTCCTTCCCCAGTGTCTCTGATGAACATATTGAAGAGGATCAGGCCCAGGACAGATCCCTCTGGTACCCCACTCGTAACCTCCCTCTCTTTTGATTTGACCCTGTTAACCACAACTCTCTGCTGCCTCCCCTTTAGCCAGTTATTTACCCATCTTACTTTGTCCCTAGCTGCACCCAGATCCTTAGACTTCTTTAGCAGTTGTCTATGAGGCATTGAGTCAAGAGCTTTGCTGAAGTTGGAGTAAATCCACGACGTGGCCCTATCAAATGCCCTTGTCACCCAGTCAAAGAAAACTATCAGATTTATCTAACAAGACCTCCCTGCCACAAACCTGTGCTGTTTACTATCCTGGAGACCATTGCTCTCTAGATATGGTTCCACTCTACAAAAGGGAGGACAAGGAACAAGCGGGAAACTACAGACCTGTCAGTCTTGCCTCTGTCGTGGGGAAGCTGAGAGAGTCATTGATCAAAATGGACCCTGTGGACTATCTGGAGTGTAATGGTCTGCAGGATAATAAATACCATGACTTTGCATCTGGGAGATCCCATCATACTAACCTCATAGTCTTCGTTAACTGGGTGACAATTGAACGGCATAGAGGCCTTGCCATGGATTTACTCTGCTGTGACTTCAGCAAGGCTTTCGACTCTGTGCCTCACAGATGCTTGCTGAGGAAGTAGGAGGACCTGGGGTTGGCTAGGGATATAGTTAAATGGGTAGAAAACTGGTTAAAAGGGAGGCAGCAGTGGGTTATGGTAAATGGTATTAAATTGGAAGAAAGGGAAGTCATGAGTGCGGTACCACAGGGGTCTGTCCTGAACCCGGTCCTTTTCAACATGTTCATCAGTGACATTGGAGAAAGGATTCAGGTAGGATAAGTCTCCTAACAGACAACACTAAACTCTCTGGTAGGGTGGACAGCACTGAGGGAATTGGAGAACTACAAAATGACCTACAAAGGCAAGAGAGGTGGTCAGATGTTTGGCAGTTGAAATTTAATGCCAAGAAGTGCAAGGTGATGCACCTAGGAAAAAAAGAACCCTAGGACAGAATACTGGATGGGAGGAGTAAAACATAATACCACAGCTGGGAGTCATGTGATGCCTTCGGACTGAATGGTCATGCGACTCTTGGCTTCGCGACCTCTGTGATTTATTAAAGTATTTATTTTACTTTTAGCTGCTATTTTTCTATTTTTTTTCCCTTGCTCCTGCAGTGGGCAACAACTATGGAGCCCGCAGATAAATGGTCGGATAAAATGGATATTCCGGCCGGTGGTGAAGCTGCAGTTCCCTCGGAGACTCCTACTGCATCACTGCCTAGGCCCTTACCTCCTTGGAAGCACCCAACTCTGGATTCCATGGAGGCTGCTACAGAGCCCGATAAACTGTATATCTTGATAGTGGATATGGCTGGTATTAAGCTAACAGGTCCTCCAATTATTAGTTTTCATTACCACATTGGAGATGCAGAAACAAGGATCAGTTCGCTTGAGGATGCCCACAATAGGGAACAAAAAGATTCCCTTGACCTCAAAAGAAGAATCACTAAATTAGAATTAAAGGTGGATGATTTGGAATCTAGAAGCCAGAGAAACAACTTGCTCCTTGTGAGCATTCCGGAATTGGCTGAGGGTTCGGATATTCTAGCTTTTGTACAGCAAGACCTGAAGGAGTTAAAACATGAATTGAGTGTTCGTTGTATGTGCAATGATTAGAATGTATATATAATGTTGATATAAATTATGTTATATGATATTTGTATAATCTGTTATTGTCTTTGTACTTTGTTATACTGAGAATGAACAGGAGCATCTATAATATAGGACTTGTCCTAAAGATGTTTTTTGTACCAGCTTGTCCTGTATAAAAATAAAGATGTTTACTACTACTACTACGAAGACCGGCAGGACGTGGCTGGTCCTCCTCCCTCAGACAGTAAATATCTCATTGAACGTGCTCACAGGTCTTTATGTCCTTGACCTCCACCGGATAACAGGCCTAGGGCAATTATCCTATGGTGCCTGGATTACCAAGAGAAAGTGTGGATTCAGCAAAAGGCCAGGGCTAAGAGACCACTCTCCTTGCAGGGTAAGCTCTTTTTATGTTGGCTCGTGCTTGAGCACCAGCCAACATATTGCAGTAGTAGCAGATTTTGCGGTGCGGTCACTGTGGGCGAATGCAGGGCATGCATCAGTAGGTGCATCCCTCATTCCCCAATAAACAAGCATACAGGCACTGACACCAGGCATATGTAAACTGGCCACCAGATCAAACAAAAGTGCCTCTGCAATGAAAGGCAAGCTCATCATGCAGCGGCACAATAACATGCCTCCCGACATGCCTTTACTGGAGAAGTTTCCAAGTAAACATGGCGGCACTGACTGCCACTGCGCACAATCCCGACTTCAGGGTGCCCAATCCCACTGTCGGCATGCCCGACCCACTTCATTTGCCGACGGGGGAGCCCACTCCCTGTCGGCATAATGTCCCCCCCTCACATTGCAATTGTGTACCAAGGGAGTGCCCAATCCCCTTAGCACTGCGCGGCCCCCAACAGTCTTTCTTGCTAACAGGGGGCCCAATCCCCATTGGCTTCAGTTCCCCTGCCCAGTTCAATTTGCCAACGGGGAGCCCACTCCCCGCCGGCATAATGTCCCCAACCCCAATTTGTGCTGTGTGCTGAGGGGTACCCCATTTCCCTCGGCATCATGAACTACCCCCCACCCATTTCTGTGCCCGACGGGGCCCAGTCCCCATCGGCTGTGGTCCTCCTCCTCAGATGCAGGTGGTACACTGGGAGCTCACCCCAGTGTACCAAACAACACCTACAAAAAGAGAAAACCCACCTAGTATCCCCTCCTGTAAAGAAAGAAATGGTCCCCAGGTCTCTCCTCCCCTCCACCAACTTGCGCCACCCTTTGCGTACTCCTCCTCCTCACACCCCTCCACCCATACTTGCCTCTCTGGAGCCCGGGCGCGATGATCTTCAGTGGACGGGAACACGCTCTGCACTCTTCAAAGCCGACTACCTAACTGAAGAAATGCCAGTAAGCTGTGTAATGGCATAAATAGGGTTTTTTTCAACTTTGGTGCATATCTCTGGCATTTCGGGGAATTTTGGCACCAAATTTTCAACATGGGGTTATTGGGACCCCTCCTCATGAATTCAGTCACTCATGGCATAATTCAGTCCTGAAAGGTGATTTCATGGTCACTGTGTGGAATCATCTTTCGGGACCGATTAACCAAACGACAGTGCCACTGTTCATGAGGTGGGCTCTCAGAAAGCCTATGTTGCAAATTTGGTGGAAAAAAATCCAAAAAATGACTGTTTTTAAGAGTGTGCATTGAGCAGTTTCCATGAACGCTCGTAGTTTCATGAATATGTAATATTTTCACTCCAAATTTTCAACATTGGCAATTTTCCACACCTCCTTATGAACAGTACAGCTGTCATTTTACATATCCTGGCCAAAATGTGTTTTCGCACTTCCAGCGCAGTATAGCACGGTCGCTGTGGGAAATCAGTTTTAGGGACAGATTAAGAAAATGACAGTGACACTGTTCATGAGCAGAGGTGCTAAAATGCCTATGTTGAAAATTTGGTGATGAAAGTCCATAAAATGACTGTGTTACAAGCATACGTTGCGCAGTTTCCACACAACCTTGTAACTTCGCAAATTTGCAATATTATACTAGATTTTCAACACTGCCATTTTTTTCACACCTCCTTATGAACAGGACAGCTGTAATTTTTCACACCCTGCCCGAAATGTGTTTTCGCACCTGTGGCGCACAATGGCGTGGTCGCTGTGGGAAATCAACTTTTGGGACAGATTAAAAGTCACAGTGCCACTGTTCATGAGGAGAGGTCCCAAAATGCCTGTGTTGAAAATGTGGTTAAAAAAAATCCCCAAAATAATTGGGTTACGGATGTGTGTTACGCAGTTCCTATGCATACTCACGACTTCACCAATTTTTCATATTTTCGCTCCAGATTTTCAATGTTGCCTTTCTTTTTACACCTCCTCATGAACAATACAGTTGTCATTTTTCACATCCTGCCCAAAATGTGTTTTTGTGCCTGTGGTGCCAAATGGCACAGTCGCTGTGCAAAACCACCTTTTGGCTAACAAACTGATAGTGTCGCTCTTCATGAGCTGGGGTCACAAACAGCCCATGTTGATAATTTGGAGTGAAAATACCAACAAACGCCTACAGTGTTAGGGTTTCCAACTGTAATACCCCACCCTGTAGAGATTGACAGGCATCAGGGGTGTGACTTGTGATTATCGTCTGTAATGCTCATACCATTCCACCCCCACCCCCACCCTGCAGCCAGTGACTGGCATCGAGGTGTGCCTCAGAGTGCTCAGCCCCAAAGTTCACCCCATTCTCCTATACTGCACCTATCTCAGCATATTTTCTTATGGAATGGGGTAAGTATAAGGCCCAAAGACTCCAAAGCACACCATGACACTTGTCAGTGTCTACAGGGTAGGGTGAGGTGAAATGACATGAGTGTTATAGCTGACGACCCAAAGGCACACCTCAACACCTGTCAGTCTCTGCAGGGTGGGGGTGAGGTTGGCGTCAGTTGAATACTTCACTGCCATTCCTGTTATGCACCTCTAACTCCTGCACTACCAGTGCCAATGCCAGTGAGACAACATTCAGCATTGATAAATGCTTGTTTATATTCAGCTTTACCACACCGCTGGTGAGGGAGCATCAGGTAACCTACAAGGACATTAAACAGGTGCTCTTCTGGGCCAGAATTAAATTTTACATGAGGTACCCTGCCCGACTATTTGTACATTCCATTGCCAGCCTTGTGTAATATCCCTCAGCCGATCAGGCTAAAATGGAGCTATCTAAGCTGTATCCTCAGCTTTTTGCATCTCCAGCACATCAGAATACCACCTGAGACTTTGCCCAGTTTTGTCTTCTGTCACTGCAAATGGCTAGTAACAGGCTCTTCTAAGAGGATCTGTTGGGCTGTTTGGGTCTACTTGCAAGGCAGTTAATTGTGCAGTGATCCCACTGTGGTGGGTATAGCTCCTTCTTTCAAGTTGTGGGATGCATGGATTTAACTATTTGTGTTGAGTACACACAGCCAAGATTGCACAATATTTATTGGACCCACCACCCTTTTAAGAATTATGCCTCGGTTTTAAATATAACCTTACTTTATATGTTTTATTAATCCCTTTATATCCATCATTCTGGGCTGCACCATTTTCCTTTGGTTGGCAAGCCCGGGCACAGTTGGACTGTTTCATTCCAGTGTTTTCTATAAGACTTCAATATTATGTTGCTTTATGGGCATCAGTAAGTACTTTGAAGTCCCATACTACCTTTATCTTAGGTTGCCGTTTTCAGGTTAATGCTTCATGGGAACACAGAAGTGACCCTCGGGGGTGCAGGCTGGTTTTGTTTTTTTGGCTGAAGACTATCTACTTTTCTCCTTTGCTTTGGCTTGAACTAATTCAGCTCTCCCTCTCTTTTCCTGAATTTGTTTTACAATAACTTTATTACCAGTTTTGGGTCAGAGAGGCATGGCCCTCCTTAATGTAGTAAGAACTGGACTCTGATTAAGGATATATCCGTGCATGGTGAATTTGGTTTACATTTTATGTTTGGTTTTTGACTATTTCATTTTGCACTGACATATGTCTCTGTGGAACCTCAAGCTAAATACAGGAGGCTATGGAGAGTGTTGCTTTTCTACACTTTTTTGGTTATAAAGACTCTGCAGTTATGTCGGGGGACCACAGAATCGACCCCTTTGGAGTGCAGGGAGCTTTCTCCTTGATCTTATGCTAATCTGGGCTTGTCTAAGGAGGGCAGGCAAATTTTCAGCTGCTTCACTCTTTATAGATGGCTCCGGGGACTACAGTTTGACATATCATTGGATCTCTCCCTTTTTTTTTCTTTTGCTAGAGATGATTATCAGGGGTCACAAGCTTTATTTACACTATTATCTCCTGGACAAATATATAGCTATTTTGGAGGCTTATGATACAACAGTTTACCTGAGCACTGAGTGTACTTCCCACCCCTTTCCTCCCCCCCCCCACCAGCTGCTAGCCATTTTGGTTGATGCATAGTTTTCAATGAGGCACGGCTGCAGAGAGTGTGCCACTGTCTCGGACCATCATGGCCTGTTGTTGGTAGGATAACCCTGGATCATCCCTTAAGGAGTGTTCCCATCCCCCCCCTCCTAGTTATAGGATGGGAGAACTGGGAAGTCTGTTTACTATGTCGGCCTTTTATTATTTGATGTGGTTAGTGGTTGTTTTTTTCTTTTTCTGGATTTGTCAGTTTATGCACTGAGCCTTCAATGCTGGGGGGGGGGGGCGGTTAGGAGTTTGGATGGTTATTTGGACCATACTGGGGTTTAATGCTTTATTCAGTTTGGATGCAGACCTGTTCTTTTTGTGTGCAGAGGGGACATACAACATTCTTCTTATTTTTGGTTTATTGTTATTATGGCAACTTCACACTTAACTTGTGTATCCTGGAATATTAGAGGCAGCTCCCCTTGAAAGTGAGAACAAGTACATGGACACCTGGCCATTTTGAAACCTGATACAACAATGCTGAAGAGATGCATGTCCCAGACAGGGACAACTTTTCTTCTCGACGCCTTTGGGTGGGATATGCTCACGGGTGGGTTCTAGCACCCGGAGGGCTGGAGTATTCATTTTGATTAAGAGACACCTTTTGTTTCAAGTTCTCAAAGAAATTGGAGACCCAAACGGATGGCTGCTCTTCCTGTGGGTTAAGATTGGAATGCATGAGTTGGTCTTGGGATGTGTTAATGGCTCCAATACCGACTCTCCTTTTTTACCCATCTGGGATCCATCATTGCAGACCTTCCTTCTCTCTGGGTAGTTATGGGAGACTGAAACTTAACCATTGATAATTACCTGGACAGATCAGGTATTAATAGGAAAGGCTTTGAGCATTTTTAATATTTTCACTCAAGATTTTCAGCATTGCCATTTTACTACACCTCCTTATGAACAGTGCAACTGTCATTTTTCACATCTCACCCGAAATGTGTTTTCATACATGTAGCGCACAGTGGCATGGTAGGCATGCAAAATCAATGTTCGGGACAGATTAAGAAAATCACAGTGACACTGTTCATGAGTGGAGGTCCCAAAATGCCTATTTTGAAAATCTGCTGTAAAAATCCAAAACTAATTACATTACGGGTGTGCATTGCGCGGTTTCTACACACTCCGTGACTTCACTTTTTTTTTTTTTATATTTTCACTCCAGATTTTCAACATTGCCATGTTTTACCTCCTCATTAGAACAGTACAGCTCTCATTTTCATATCCTGTTCAAAACGTGTTTCGCACCTGTATGCCAAGGCGAAGCCGCTGTGCAAAGTCAAATTTTCGCTAACGAACTGATAGTGTCACTGTTCATGCGGTGGGATCACAAAAAGCCCATGTTGAAAACTTGGAGTAAAAATGCCAAGAAACACTGAGGGTGTTAGGGTTTTCGACCATAATGCCCTTCCCTATAGGGACCAACAGGCATCAGGGGTGTGACTTGGGATTGTCGACAGTAATGCTCATGCCATTCCACCTCCCCCCTGCAGCCAGTGGCAGGCATCGAGGTGCGCCTTGGACCCTTTGGCCCCAGAGTTTACCCCATTCTCCTATACTGCACCCATTTCAGTGTATTTCCTTATGGAATGAGGTGAGTGTAAAGACCGAACACTTCAAAGCACATCTCGACACTTGTAAGTGTCTGCAGGGTAGGGATAGGTGTAATGTTGTGACCGTTGTGGGCGATGACCCAAAGGCACACCCCAGTGCCCGTCCATCTCTGCTGGGTGGGGGTGGAGTTGGCGTCAGTTCAATACTTCACTGCCATTCCTATACTGCAGCTGTCTAACTCCTGCACTTCCATTGCTAATGACAGCAAGCAACACTTGGCATTGACAAATGCTTGTTTTTTTTTTTTTTTGCTTACTATATGGTATTATACCTTTACTAGAGATGATTATCAGGGGTCACAAGCTTTATTTACACTATTATCTCCTGGACAAATATATAGCTATTTTGGGGCTTATGATACAACCATTTACTTGAGCGCTGGGTGTGCTTTCCCCCTCCCCCCCCCCTTTGGCTGCTAGCCATTTTAGTTGATGCATAGTTTTCAGTGAGGCACGGCTGCTGAGAGAGTGTGCCACTGTCTCGGACCATGATGGCCTGTTGGTAGGATGACCCTGGGTCATCCCTTGAGAGTGTTCTCATCCCCCAAGTTATAGGATGGGAGAACTGGGAGTCTGTTTAGTATATCTGCCTTTTATTATTTGACGTGGTTAGTGGTTGTTTTTTCCTTTTCTGGATTTGTCAGTTTATGCACTGAGCCTTCAGTGCTGGGGGGTGGGGTGGTTATGAGTTTGGATGGTTATTTGGACCATACTGGGGGTTTAATGCTTTATTCAGTTTGGATGCAGACCTGTTCTTTTTGTGTGCAGAGGGGACATTCAACATTCTTCTTATTTTGTTTTTTTGTTATTATGGCAACTTCACACTTAACTTGTGTATCATGGAATATTAGAGGGGGCAGCTCCCCCTTAAAGTGAACACAAGTACATGGACACCTGGCCATTTTGAAACCTGATACAGCAATGCTGCAAGAAATGCATGTCCCAGACAAGGACACTTTTTTTTTTTTTTTTGCGCCTTTGGGTGGGATATGCTGATGGAGTGGGTTCTAGCACCTGCTGGGCCGAAGTATTAATTTTGATTAAGAGACACCTTTCGTTTCAAGTTCTCAAAGAAATCAGAGACCCAGATGGATGATTTATCTTCCTGTGGGTTAAGATTGGAATGCATGAGTTGGTCTTGGGATGTGTTAATGGCTCCAATACCGACTCTCCTTTTTTAACCCATCTGGGATCCATCATTGCAGACCTTCCTTCTCTCTGGGTAGTTATCATGGGAGACTGGAACCTAACCATTGATGACTCTCTGGACAGATCAGGTATTAATGGGAAAGGCTTGTCTCTGGCCCAAACAACCCTAAGATTTCATGGATTTGGGGGGACTGGTTGATATCTGGAGCATTTTGCATCAGACGGACCAAGAATACACTTTTTATTCTTCAGTTCAAAGCTCTTCCTCCCATTTAGATCATGTTTTGCTAAGTTCCAGTCTTATTTCGGAAGTTCAGAGCTGCGATATTCAGAGCAAGGTTATTTCTGATCATGCTCCGATTTCCATCTCTCTTTGCTTACTATCACCTGCTGAAGGGGATAAGTGTTGGAGACCGAATAACTTTTTGTTAAAGGAGGACTGATGCATTAACAAGATTAAACAATCAGTGACTATATTTAGTTGAACTCTTCTGCCCCTCAGACTATAGATGTGCTTTGGAACACAGTTAAGTGTGTTCTTAGAGGCAAGCTTATACGTTTGGCAACTGTGGGAAAGAAACGGAGAGGGGGCAATTGAGAGATCTTCTTAAATCTATTTGAGAATTGGAAAAACACCTGTCTCCTCAGTCCTCAGATGCAGAATAGATCTGTCTCTACCAAGAACGGGCCAAATACTTTGAGTTAAATCGGGGAAAAGGTGGAGTATACATTATTTTGAGCTAAGGCCACGTACAACATATATGGGGAGAAATAAGGTAAGTCACTCGCCATTACATAGAAACATAGAATTTGATGGCAGATAAGGACCGCTTGGCCCACCAAGTCTGCCCATTTCCCTACCTACAGGATAAGCTGCAGATCCTAGTTAACCAACAGCCTATTTCTTCTTACCCTCCCACAAGAATTGCCTTATGTCTGTCCCATGTATTCTTGAATTCTGCCACAGTTTTAGACCCCACAACCTCCTCAGGAAGGCTGTTCCATGCGTCCACCACCCTCTCTGTGAAAAAATACTTCCTCACATTGCCCCTGAACCGCCCCATCTTTAAATTGTGTCCCTTGTTCTTGCACATCTCTTTTTCTGAAAGATGCTACCCTCTTGGACTTTGTTGATTCTACTGAGGTACTTAAAAGTTTCTATCATGTCCCCCCTCTCCCTCCTTTCCTCAAGGGTATACATATTAGGCTCCTTTAATGTCTCCTTGTATGGCTTCTCTTGCAGACCCTGCACCATTTTAGTTGCCCTCCTCTGGTCTGCCTCTGTCCTGTCTATGTCCTTGCAGAGATGGGGTCTGCAGAACTGGACGCAGTACTCCAGATGGGGTCTCACCAACTGTCTATACAGATGGATAACAACTTCCTGTTTTCTGCTGGTGATGCCTCTCCCTATACATCCCAGTATACCCCCAGCCCTCCCTACTGCCTTCTCACATTGCTTACTAACCTTAAGGTCATCTGATATGATTACCCCCAGGTCCCTTTCCATTTTTGTTGCTGTTACTACCTCCCCCCCAATGTGTAATCTTCCCCTTGGTTTTTGTTTCCCAGGTGCAATATTTTGCACTTCTTTGCATTGAATCCAAGATACCATACTTCTGACCATTCCTCCAACCTTGCCAAGTCCCTTCTCATCCTTTCCACGCCTCCTTGTGTATCAACCCTGTTGCAGATCTTTGTGTCATCTGCAAAGAGGCATACTTTTCCTTCCAGTCCCTCTGCAATGTCACTTATAAAGACATTAAAAAGGACTGGACCCAGGACTGAACCCTGCGGTACCCCACTAGTAACCCCTCTTTATTCAGAGTGGACTCCATTTACAATTACCTTCTGTGTCCTGTTGTCCAGCCACTGTTTTACCCAAGCTACCACCCTGGGACCCACTCCCAGGCTGGTTAATTTGACTATTAATCTTTTGTGAGACTGTGTCAAATGCCTTGCTAAAGTCTAGGTAGGCCATGTCCACAGCCCCTCCCTGGTCTACTACTTTGGTCACCCAGTTAAAGAAAACAATTAGATTCGTCTGACATGACCTTTCCGCTGTGAACCCATGCTGCCTTGGGTCCTGTGCCTCACTGGCCTCTAGGTACTCAACCAGTTCTTTCCTTCAGAAGTGATTCCATCACTTTCCCTACCACAGAGGTCAAACTGACAGGTCTGTCGTTTTCTGCCTCTGTCTTGGTCCCACTTTTGTGAAGGGGAATCACATCCACCTTTCTCCAGTCCTCAGGTACCACACCATCCTCCCACGATTTGTTAAAAAGGGTAGACAGTGGTGTCACTAGTTCTTCCCTTAATTCTTTTAGAATTCTGGGGTGAATTCCATCAGGCCCCATTGCTTTCTCCACCTTCAGTTTTAGGAGTTCTTTCAGAACCCTTTCTTTTGTGAAAGGACTGGGATCGACCCCCCATCAAGAGTGCGTCTGTTAATTGGATTAGGCACCTCCCCCTCCTCCTCTTTTGTGAATACTGAGCAGAAATACGCATTCAGTATCCCTGCTTTTTCACTGTCCCTCTCTGCCCACCCACCATCCATTCTATTTAGCCTCACTATCCCTCCCTTTGTCTTTCTACACTCCCTGATGTACCTATAAAAGGTTTTATCCCCCTTCTTAACCAAGTTGGCCATCTTTTCCTCAGTTTGGGCCTTTGCTATTCTGACTTCCCTTCCTGCTTCCTTCTGCCTTAACTGGTACAGCTCTCATTAGATTAAAAAAGCAGGAAATATCTTGCTTAATTTCAAGTATACGGTCTAGCATGGGGAATTCAATTTTAACTTCACCTAGACAAACAAGGGAATTTCAGCTCTGTTGTGAAACTCTGTATCAGGAGGATGACCCTGTTGTGCCTCTGGACAAGTCTATCCAAGACTTCCTTCAGAGGGCCAGCCTCCGTCAACTAAATTCAGAGATAGCTTCTGGCCTTACAGCAGATGTTACTGTTTCAGAGGTGGAGGGGCTATTTCCTCACTTACCTCAGATAAATCCCCTTGGCCAGATGGTTTTACCTGTAATTTTAACTTTCAAGAAGGAACTAGTTCCATACTTAACTGGTTTCTTTAACTATTGTTTTCAAAATAACACTCTCCCTTCCGACTTTTTGGATGCCCACATCACCCTTATCCCTAAACCGGGTAAAGACCATTTAGTTGGCCAATTTCACTTTTAAACGTTGACACGAAAATTATTTCCCGTGTACTTGCTTCTAGGCTGGCTGGTTTCTGGAACTCTTCAATTAGTAGGGAGCAGACAGGGTTTATGCAGGGGCATCTGATTTCAGACCATTTCCGGAAGCTTTTTCGTCTGCTCTCAGCATCCAGGGACCCGGACACTCCTTTGGTGCTTGTCTCCCTAGGTGCCAAGAAGGCATTTGACAGGGTTTCTTGGAACATCTTATTTCAAACTTTGACAGCTTTTGGTTTTCCTTCAGATTTTATTATGTGGATTAAACTACTTTTATTCAAACCCCAGAGCTTGTATTCTCTGTAATGGAGTGTTGTCCGACCCCTTTATGCTATTTCGAGGTACTCAGCAAGGTTGCCCCCTTTCCTTTTACCTTTTTAATTTATATCTTGAGCCCTGTACCCATAATATTATATAAAATGACCGAATCACAGGGATCCCCATAGGGCTTTACTCATTTAAAATATCCACTTATGCAGATGACATTTTATTACATCTTACTCATCCTGCAACCTCCTTACCAGAAGTTTTACTGGTTTTAAACAGTTTTGGAAAACTTTCTGGTTATTAGTTAAATATTCATAAAACAGTTATTATGCCTCTAAATTCTAAGTCATATAGACACTATATACACCCTGAATTACAAAAGCGTTGGGCCTTCTCCAATCTTACATACAGTACTTAGGCATAAAAATAGCTTTAGGGGCCCAATCCTTAATTTCTAAAATCTTCACTCCCTTGTTGCGCACTGTCTCAAATGATTTGATTCAGTGGCAAAACCTCCCAACTTCATTATGGGGCAGAATTTCTATTATCAAAATTAATATTTTACCCCGCATTCTTTATCACCATGATGGGAGTACTGTTACCCAAAGTTTTGTTCACTTGTTTACATTGCACCATTTCTAACTTTTCATGGAGACAAAAGAAACCTCGTTTGGCCTTTACTAAACTATTCCTGGCCAAAGGTCATGGAGGTTTCCACTATTATACTAAGATATTGAATTATATTTATGTCAGGCTCATGGCATTTCACCACAGCTTTACCTCACTCCTCACTTAACTTGGAAGAATCGTCCCCTTGCTTTATGCTCTACTCCCATTGGTTGATCAATGCGAATCAATGGGCAGTTATGTAGAATTCTGAATTACATAATTCACAGAGACCTTTCCCAACCGATGGTGTGACCCCAACTTTAAGATTGCTAATAAAACCATCCCCCACTCTTTTTTGTCTTCCCCCAGTTAAGTTAGATCAGTTATCCCTCCTGGTTCAGGGTGACCAATTTATTTATTTTAAACTATTTCGGTCGCTGAACTCGTTATCCCCTGCAGCAGTATTTGCTTTTTCCAGTTGACCCATTCTGTTGCAGCTGGACTGGGTCCTCGACCTTGGCAGTTCTCTGAGGGACAGATTTATGTAGAATTGAGTGATCTGGTTGCCAAGCTGCATGCAGTTTCATTGCTGTACAAAGCTCTTCAAAATGTAATTGGTACCTAGATGCAGATTAGACCTGGTTACTGGGAAAATGAATTCCCAGAATTTTCAGATTTTTTTGCGCCCCCCACCTTGGGATTGCATAACTCATTTTATATAAGGGTGGATAAACTAAGGCTTATGCAGTATAATATTTTATACAATGCCTATTTTACCCCTCAGAGACTGCATAAAATGGTACGACTACTCAGTCCCATCTGTTCGAGTTGTTCGGAAGTGGTGGACACACCGAAACATTTATTGTGGGATTTCCCTAAGATGTCCACCTTTTGGACACAGATTCGATCCCATATTGACTCTCTTCTGGGTCTTCAGGATGCATTCACCCCTGAACTCTGCTTGCTTGGTATAGGGATTGAGCAGCTTATGGGGGCACAAAGGTTTCATATGTCATTAATATTAGCAGTGGCTAAACTGATCATTCTTCACCACTGGGTTGATGGTGAAATCCCATCACATCACATCATGAATGGCATAATGAAATGTTAGTAATTCTGCACATGGAAAAGCTTGTGGCAAGTATGCAACATTCTCTCCCCTCTTTTCGTAATTGATAGGAAAAGCTATCCACCTTGCTTATGATTGCATGAGTTGGATATTCCATAGGGTGTTGCTTTCTACATGGTAGAGATTATACTACCAGTGGGGATTGGTTTGCACAGGTATGCATACCTAGCATCTTATTTTACTTTTAAAGTCCTTTAAATTTGTGGTATTCATACTTTTTTCAGTTTAACATATCTGATTATCTAACTCATTCATCCTCAGTATGGACAGAGTTTGTTTTAGTGTGATTTCTTTTATTACCACCCTACTGATATGTTGTCATTTGTGGATGATATCTATTTTAGCTCCATTGCTGTATATATTTTGTTTTTGTTTAGTTGGTATGGCTTGTATCTTGTTGGACGTTTTCTGGTTTGTTGTTTGAAACTTTCAGTAAGGCATTCGACTTGGTGCCACATGCGAGGTTGGGAAGTAAGTTAGAAGGCAGAGGGGTGGGTGCAAAGCTGGTGAGATGGGTAGGGAACTGGCTTCAGGGAAGGCAACAGAGGGTGGTGGTTGGTGGGGAGCTCTTATCTCCAAGGGTAGTGATGAGCGGTGTTCCACAGGGCTCAGTGCTGGAACCAGTGTTGTTTGGGATATTTATTGCAGACATATCATTGGACATCATGAGCAAGACCAGTCTGTTTGTTGACAACACCAAGATGGGAGCAGTGGTGGACAACCTAGGGGGATGGCAGGTGTTGCAGGATGAACTGGCAAAGCTAGAAACCTGGTCAGACACCTGGCAACTGGGATTAAATGCCAAAAAGTGCAAGGTGTTGCATTTTGGGGTTAAAAAGCCAAGACAGAATTACCAGTCGGGGGGGAGTGCAGCTAGCTGACACACAGGAGGAGAAGGATCTGGAGGTGCTCATTACGGGGTCAATGAACAACTCAGCACAATGTAGGAAGGCTGGTTTGCATTGCAAGTGATACATCTTCGAGGAGGGGCAGGTGATTCTGCCACTGTATAGATCATTAGTTCGAACGCACCTGGTGTACTGCGTGCAGTACTGGCGCCTATATCTGAAGAGGGACATGCCGTTACTGGAGGGGGTGCAGCGCAGGGCAACAAAGATGATCAAGGGGCTGGGGACTTACCGACGAGAGGAGGCTGAGGGAGTTGAACATGTACTCGCTGGAGGAGAGGAGGGACGGGTGGGATATAATTGAAACCTTCAAGTACATGAAAGGAATAAACAAGACAGGTACAGAGGGGCTGTTCAAAGTAAGGGAGGGGAGGGACACCCAGGGCCATGATATGAGACTGGAGGGAGGAAGGTTCAGGAGGAAGATGAGGAGACACTTTTTTATAGAGAGGGTGGTAGCTGAGTGGAATGCGTTACTGGCGGAAGTGGTATCGAGGAGAACAGTGGACTGCTTCAAAAGGGGCTGGGACATGGCAAGAAGGAAGATCAGGGGAGGGGAAGGATGGGAGGCAGAGGCAGCTACAGAATAAGGGGTGCTAGCTGCACATTCAAGCAGACTTGATAGACCACTAGGCCTTTATCTGCTGGCAAATTTTGTATGTTCATATGTTCGTAATAAAGTGAATTAAGTTAAAAAAAAAAACATAATGCCACAGCTGACATGATACCCTTAAACAAGCTAATCTGTGCAACAAGGCTTGTAGTAAGGCAAACAAGACGCTGGGGTATATTGGGAGGGGTATTGACAGTAGAAAGAAAGAGGTGATGCTCCCCCTCTGTATATCCTTGGTGAGGCCACACCTGAAGTACTGTGTCCAGTTCTGGAGCCCTCACCTTAGAAAGGACAAGGATAGGCTGGAGGCAATACAGAGTAGGGTGATGGAGAGGATTCAGGACCAGCAGGGGAAGTGCTATGAGGAACATCTTAGGGCACTGTACATAGACTCACTGGAGACCAAAAGGGAGGGGGGGGGATATGGCAGAAACGTTCAAATTCCTGAAAGGAATAAACAAGGTGAGCTGCAAGGAATTATTTAGCAGGAACACCAGTTCGAAAACATGAGGGCATGACTGGAAGCTGGCAGGGGGAAGGTCAAAAGGGATCTGAGGAAATAATATTTTACGGAAAGGGTGGTGGAACCATGGAAGTGCCTGCTGGCTGAGGTGGTGGGAACTTAATCCATGGGGGACTGCCAATGGGCATGGGAGAGAGTGAAAGGAATAATGCTCACTTGTAGTGATAAAATCAGGGAAAGGAACAGGAAGACTGATGGGGAGGGCTAAAACCCTGTATCATCGTTGGGTCGCAAGATTATATAGGGACCCATGGGCAGACCTGATGGACCTTTGGTCTTTTTTGCTGTCACTGTTTCTATGTTTAAAAGGGTCCCTGACTTTAGTTCCTCTTTCCCAAGCTGACAGATTGTGGCTGTCTGCTAGAAGACAGCTCTCATAAATGAGAACTTGTACATTTATTTTTCCTCTTACTTGCTTTGCCAAATAGGAAACATTATCACACTCCTGGTATGACTGAAAATGGAACATGGGCCCAGTTCTCCTTCTGGTAAAACAAGAAATAAAAGTAAACTATCTAGCTCTAATTAAAGCAATATTTCTATCATCTGGTTTCTATTTTTGTTGTGCAGGATATGATATCCCAAAGGAACACTTGTTGTTGCTGTTTAAGAGGGATGACTGAACTCCCATTGGTGATGTAAAGGTGGAAGAGACTGAACAGCAGAAGGATTGTTTTGCAGACATGCCCAACAGTAAGTAGATTCCCCCACACACAAAGAATTGTTTAGGTACATCGGGGAAAAAAAGAACAATGGGGGGCGGGGGACTGTCAGACTATCAGAAGGGGTGTTAGTAACGATAATGAGTCAAGGCTAGTGTTTTAAACAATTACTTAGTATTGTTGGTGAAAGACAAAGGGCCTCTACAAGGGGATGCAGGAAGTATTGAGGGCAGTGGTCACAGAAGACAGTGTAAGGTAGGCTTGCAGCCAGCCAGCCAGGAGATAACACACTGGGACTGGACGGCTTAAACCCAAGGATGCTTTAGGAGCTGAGTTCAGAGCTGGCTAAGCCTCTGGCTGAACTGTTTAGATGCTTATTGGAATCTAGTGTGGTGCCGGGGAAATGGAAGTCTGCTGATATGGTTCCGCTCAATAAGGCGAGGGGGGAAGGGGCAAGGATGAGATGGGAAACTACAGACCGGTCCCTCCTACCTTCATTGTGGATAAGCTGATGGAGACCCTGGAATAGTATAAGAATGCCTAGTGGCCTACCAGGAAGAAAATAGGATACATGACAATAAGTAGCCCAGATTTGTGGCAGGGAGGTCATATCAGAGCAACACAGTAGGAATTTTTGACTAGGTCACAAGGGTGGTTGATAGAGGGCAGGTAGAACATTTACTCTACTTTTTTTTTTTTTTTTTAGAAAAGCCTATGATATGGTTCCACACAGGAGGCTTTTAAGGAAGTTGAAAGTCCTAGGAGTGGGAGGAATTGATCAGATGGTAGAGAACCGGTTGTGTGTGTGTGTGTGTGTGTGTGTGTTGTTTGTTTGTTTGTTTGTGAAAACAGGTGGTATTAACAGGGCCTAGTCACAGGAGAGGGGGTCTCAAGTGGGGTGCCACAGTGGCCAGTCCCGGGACCTGTCCTGGTCAATGTGTTCATAAGTGATGTAGGGGAGGGCATCCAGGGCAAGATGTGTATCTGCGGATGCCATAAAGCTCTGCAGCAGGATAGGCAGTGAGGAGCAGGTGAAGGAGTTAAAGGGAAATCTGGTGAGGCTGGAGAGGTGGTCCAAAATATGGCATTTAAAATTCAATACCCAAATAGGCAAAGTGATGCACATAGGGGTGGGGAACCTACATACAGAGGACTGGATGTGGGGAGGTTAGGTTTGCAGAAAACCCCTTCAAAATAGTAGGTCATGGGTATGTAGGAAACTCTTTATGAACAGACTGCATGTGTCCGTGGTCTTTTTGTTGGTAATGTCTGTTTCTGTGTTTTCAACAGTGGTTGAAAGGGAATAAGGAAGGATAGGAAGAAGTTGAAAACTTTTCTGTTGTGGACCTTAAAGTTTGCAACATTTATAAAAAATATAAAGATACTTAAATACTTTCTCCTTCGCAGAGTAGAATAAATGACAGGACCTTCTTCTGCCAGCAGTTTTCTGTTTCTATGTTTGTCTTTCAGGGGAGGGTTCATATCAATACTAATACACTTATAGTGCATCAGTAGACTGTAGTTCATCTCCATGTTTGCTTATGGGTGTGATGCATCACATCGGCTATAGATAACTAACACTCACATAGGCACAGCTTAAATAACCCAGAGGTGTTCTATGTTGATTTGTAAGGATTTACAAGTAATAGAAAGAAGAAAGCTGAAACACTAGCTGTTGTATATTTAAACAGTGAGCCAAACCCAAGATGGATTTTGATGGAAGGTCCAAAGGTACGAGATTAAGGAGGAGGGAGAAATGGGCAGAAAGCAAGAGACTAGATGGAGGTGATGAGTGACATAAGTAGAGAGTGGAGTAGAAAAGCAGGGAGAAGAGAATAACTGAAGCGTGTGAGCAGGTTGAGAGACACTGGGGAGAGGATGGTTAGGTGCAAAGAAGACATGACTGAGAAACCAAGGTGGCGCTAGACAGACCTCCATATATTTAGAGGATACTTCCTTCAGTTGGGGTCCTTTAGGGCCATAAAGACTGGGAGAGCATGGATTCCTGCCTGGTGCCAAAGATCACAGAGCCTTTTATTCATTTTTAAGTTGGTTGGTGCAGAACCAGTTTCTGATGCTGTTAAAGTCTTGCTGGAGGCATGCAGCCAGTTTGGGGTTTGAGGGACACGTCACCTATGGTTAATTTATAATTGTTTGGACCCACTGGGAGACACAGTGTCAGTTTTGTTTCCAGGGCACCTGCTAATGAAGTTTTAACTGGTATTTGTTTTTGTGCAGTTGGTTTTAAAAAGCTTTGCTACATTAATTATTCTATTTAATATGTTCATAAGTGACATGGGGACGGTGCCCAGGGAATATTGTGTCTCATTGTTGATGTCACAAAGCTATGCAACAGGGTAGATCATGAGAAAGGGATGTGAGAGCTCCAAAAGGACCTAGAAAAAACTAGAGAGATGGTCAAGAGTCTGGCAGTTGAGATTCAAGACCAGGAAGTACAAGGTAATGCACATAGGGAAATGGAATCCATGCACAGAATACTGCATTGATTGGTGGCCTTCAACAGAGGCTAAGGATCTGTGGGTGGTAATCGGAGACTCCTCAAGTAAACGAATCGGCACAACAAAGCATACAGCAAGGCATTGAGGATGCTAGGGTGTATAGGGAGGGATATCGACTGTAGTTGAGGTGAGAGGATACTCCTACTGTACAGATCCCATGTAAGGCCTCCCTGAATACAGTGCACAGTTCTGGAGTCTTCACCTGAGGAAAGACATTCCCAGACTGGGGCTGGTACAGCAAAGGCTCACCAAGATGATTCAAGGGCAGCAGGGCAGATCCTATGAGGATCAGCTGGAGGCCCTGAATGCACTTGCTGGAGGTCAGGTGGAGTAAGGAGTCATGACTGAAACATACCAGTTTCTCAGTCGCATAAACAAGATGAATAGCAAGGACCTATTTGTAAGAAATAGGGTCCGCTCTGGTCCATCCTTCTGCCATGTGGCACTAACTGCACCTAATATCAGTTTAGACACAACTCCAAGAGGTTAAATGGGTTGCACAAGATAGATTGAGCGTTGCAGTGAAAGTTAATGTGACTGCCTTGTAATCCCACCCTGCCTCCACCAGTCAGCTAGAGATGTGGTATATTTAACTTTCCTGTGTATAGCAAGCAGATTACAAAAGAGTCCTTAGTTTGTGTCTTATCTGTAGGATGGAGACTGTAGTCAAGAAGGGAGGAAGAATGAGATGGGAAGTGGTACCAGAGGCACAAGATGTATCCATCTGTAACTAATGTCAACCCTTGTTGGGGGAAGCTTGCCTGAAACCCCACCAGGATGAGGCAGGGACCAGCAGTTCTTGGAAGGGGGCACTGACAGTTGTGCATGAGTCAGGGAAGGGAGCTGAAGTAGAGCTTCTACACCCTAGGCAGGATGTTCAGGGCCACGGCCGCAGCAGTGACCTTCTTTGAGGCCCTACTACAGCCACAGGGAGCAGCTGAAAGTAGCACTGTTTAAAGCATGGCTAAAGGGCTGGTTTAGAGGGAGGGTTTTCAGTTCCTAGGAGATTTGGGACACACTTGATGGGTTATTCAGAAAGGATGGCCTGCTCCCCAACTGGGAGGGCAACAGTGGGCTGGGGTTTATGTTCGCACAACGCCTAAGAAGAGTTTAAACTAAATAAGAGTGGAGGCAGTACAGATGAAGATAGACACATCCACACAACTTGGGGGGGGGGGCAGGAGGCCCTCCCTCCATGCTAACACAAGCAGTTAGAGCTGATCAGGCAGGCAGGAGGAAGGGAAAGTTACAGTAGGACAACTAGGAAACGTTTCACAAAGGAGGAGCAGGACAAGTGTAAGGAGAGGAGATGAGGTAAAACAAAGCAGGAGCAAGAGGAAGTACAGAAACAGAAGGTGTCTGGAACACATATCTGAGGGAGACTAGACATTAGGGGCCCGATTCACAAAAAGCACAAAGCGCAGCGCCAAATTTTGTGCTGCGCTTTGTGCTTGCCAGGTGTCTGAGGTTGCTACGTTCAGTTGGATAACACATCTGTGCCATCCGACTGAACATAGGGATGGGTCGAGTCAGCACTAACCCCATTAGCGCTGCCCGAACATGGAGCCAGGAATACAGCTCCCCAATGGATAGCGCAACTCTGCTATTTGCTGTCCACAAAGCAGCCATGTAAATGGCCCCATTGGGCATGCAAGGCGCTATATGGCCATTGCATGGCCATTTCAGACCATTGCATAGCCTGCGCTGGGCCAGTGTGCCCCACCCCCCAGCCCCTGGCCGAGCAGTCATCATTCCTGGTATCTAGTGGTCCCCCCACCCAATCACATGCCTGATGTCTGAAACCCTTATCCCTGGTGTCTAGTGGTCCATCCCCACCCGATCCCTGCCCATGTCAATACCCTATTTTCCTGGTCTCTAGTGGTCCCTTCCGACACCCAATCTCATGCCCGATGTCCGAAACCCTTGTCCCTGCTGTCTAGTGGTCTATCCCCCAACCTGCTCCCATGCCCAATGTCAAAAACCCTTTTCTCTGGTGTCTAGTGGTCCTCCATGCCCAATCCCATACCCGATGTCCAAGACCCTTGACCCTGGTGTCCAGTGGTCTCTCTGCCCTAGTAGCCCCATCCCCAAGAAGCCGCTGTGGTAGCCAGAAGGCTGTTCATGTGTCCCCCCCCAAAGGTTGCCAAGGCAGGCCCCAGGAGGTGAAGTGATCCCCCACAACTGGTCTGCAACTTGTACCAGCAGCAGTGCCCCATCTTCCAGGAATCCCACCCAAACCAGTGATCCCCATTTCGGCAGCCACAACTAGTCACATACTATGGGTTTGCAGACGGGGACAGTGCACTATCACACCAGTAGATTATTCTGTACACAGTCGCAAGAAATCTTACAATGTGCACCGCAGTTTGATACAGGTCCCTGGTGTCTAGTGGACCCACTCCCCTTGCGGTACTGAACATCCAACTCCTCTCCCCCCACCTATCCGCGTCCCCCAAACACCGGTGCCGCGGTCAGTGGATGGCAACTGAGACAGACCTCCACACACCACCGTGGCCAACTGCCGTATAACAGAAGCAGGGAGCATGCTGCTTATTTATAGGGCAAGACACATTCCCCTTGTCATATAAATAAGCAGCGCACCCCCTGCTTCTGTCAGACAGCAGTCAGCTGAGGTAGTGTGTGGAGGGCTGTGCTGCTAGCCAACCACTGACCACAGCACTGGTGTTTGGTGGACAGGGACAGTGGGGGGACAGGAATTGGATGTTTGGTGCCACTGGGGCACTGACACAGGGACCTGGACCACAAACTGCATATGGGGGGGATTTTGTGACTGTGTGAATAATCCATTGTGGCAGCGCATCAGTCCCCAGTCCGCACTCCTGTAGCTGGTTGTGGTTGCTAAAAGAGGATGAGGATCATTGGTTTGGGGGCAAGTTTCTGGAAGACGTGGGGGGCCCCACTGCTGGTACTGGTTGCAGACCATTGTGGGGGGTTCACTTCACTTTATAGTGCCTGCCTTGGCAACCTTCAGGGGAAACGCATGAATGGCCTTTTGGCTGTCACAGCAGCTTCTTGGAGACAGGGCTATTTGGGGGGAGGGACCACTGGATACCAAGCTCAAGGGTTTTGGACATGAAGCATGGGATCAGGTGTGGGGAGGGACAACTAGACACCAGGGAAAAGTGTTTTTGACATTGGGTATGAGAGCAGGTGTGGGAAGGGACCACTAGACACCAGGAAAAGGGTTTTTGACATCGGGCATGGGATCGGGTGGAGAGGAGGGACAACTAGACACTAAAGAAGCAGGGTCATGACAATGGGCGTGGGATCAGGGTGGGGGAGGGACCACTAGATGCCAGGGAAAATTTTTTTTGACATTGGGCATGGGATCAGGGGGTGGAGGGACCAGTAGACACCAAGGACTATTGTGCTGAGGGTTGGGTGGAGGCACCACAGTACCTCTGCCAGCCATAAGGGTTGCACGGATTAAGACAAGGTCTTGGTTGGTGGTATTTGTGCAGCTAAGGGACCACGCAAATGCCATTGTGCAGGGCAGATTTTCTAAGTATTGACTGCACCGATATTCAGGTACCCTCCTTTCATTTGCATTGCGCCCATCCACACTTTTTTTCTGGTGCAAACCTGGTTTGAGCATGCAAAGTGGGCTTCTGTGAATAGCAGTCTGCAGTAAACCCGAGTTTGCACCTGGGCAAAGTTTTGAGAATCCAGCCCCAGAAGGGAAGGAGAGGTATGGACAGTGATGTATGCTAATGCCAGGAGGCCAGATAATAAGACCTGTGAACTCCAGCTAATAGTGGCTGAGGCACATTGTACATGGTGGTTATAACAAAGGGATGGATAGCACATCATCATGAGTGGGAATTGAGGTACCAGGGTACATAGTGTTCAGGAGGGATGGGAAAGGGGGAAGCGGAGTGACATTATACATTAAGGGGTTATCTTAGCCTCAGATATCCAGTGAGTTGACCAGATCAGTAAGACTTACGCAGTATGCATACAGCTATTTGTGGGGCCAGGAGCATGAATAGAGTTGGAGTGGTTACATGCTTCCAGCACATAAAGAAAAAATGGACAAAGAGCTAGGTGAAAAGATCAACAGAACTGGGAGAGGTGATGATATTGGGTGATTTTAATTTGCCAGATGCAGACTGGTGCATTCGCAGTAACAGTAAGCAGCTGTTTTTCTCCTCCTCCTCCTCCACCACCACCACCACCACCACCACCACCACCTTCTTCTTCTTCTTCTTCGCTTTGTGGTCATGGACTGCTATAATGTGATGCACACAGCATGGTGTAAGCACTGAGGCACTGCTGAAATCATTCAGTATGTGGTTCTGGGGTGACTGGCTTTTTGTGGGCTGAAGTACTGGATGGAATGTGTTGTTTTATTTATTTATTTTGTTTTTGTTAACTGGTAGGTGCACTAGCCATGAATGACTATTTTCAGGCACAGCCCGAGAGAGTACAACAATCAAAGACCAGTACATAGCAGGAGTACAATGAAATTACAATAGTATAGGTCAAACAGTCAGTAGTAATGAATACATGTAGCCAGGACATACAATCAATGAAATTCACATAGAAGTTTTGGCATAAAAAACCTGCACAATCTAGGAGGAGATGCCACAACATAGCAGCAAAGAAATATTGTTCAAATTAGCCACAACAATGAAGATTCAAATAGGCAGTGAAACAAGGCAAGGGCAAATTTCTGACTGGGCAGGATGCATTATCACGGCGTCCGAAACAAGACTCTGGTATGGGGTTGTTGGGGTAGATTAGCTCTCAAGGAGATAGTAAGGGTAAGAAGTGCTATGAGGTAGGGAGGTTAAAGTTAGGCCAGGAGGCATCTGGCGGGTGAGTGGGTTAAGGAGGATTAAAACAAGTGCAGAGATCAGCAAGGGATAGATGTAGGTGCAGCTCCTTTTTGAAGCTGTCATGGGATCCGGATATTCAAAGTGCTTGTGGGAGAGCATTCCAAAGCTTCGGAGCAGAGTGATTGAAGGCAACAGAGCCTTTTGATGTTTTACAGTAGTAGCCACAGACACTGCCAGCTATTTCCCGAAATTTCTGTGATATTTCCAGAAATACCTCCTGCTTTCTGCATTTCCACAGTAGGGGTAGCAGAGAGAAACTCTTTCAGAAATTTCGTGAAATATCTGAAATAGCTGCCAATGTCTCTACAGTACTGTACATCCAGGTACATTCAGCAGGGATTTATCTACTGAGCGCTGTCTATAGGAGGAGGTTTGAGGTACCAGCAATGTTGCGAAGCGCTTGAAGGAGTCTGGTTTCTGAGTATAGAGTCAATCAGGGAGCCAAGAGAGTATTGACGGGAAGCTGAGGGGGATAACCAGCACAGGTCCCTGTACAGTTGGCAGTGGTGCTTAAGCCATGGTGACAAGGAGGCATATTGACAGATATTATAAGTGACATCCCACTTATGAAGGATGGTTTGTGTGCAGCAGCAAAAGTCGGCATGCCATAGCTGAGGGCAGGGAGTAATATGCCTCTGGCAAAAGCAAGTTTAGCAGAGGGAGTCAGCATGAACCTGGACTTGTAAGTGACCCCCAGTTTAGCATTCACTGCCTTGTAGGCAGATTGTATATGCAGGCTGAAGTCCAGGGGTTGGCCCAGAAGAATTCTCAGGTACTTAAAAGATATAACGCATTCTATTTGTGTGGCACTGCAGTCTTGCACCAGTAGGGGAGTTTGTCCTAAGTTTAGGGGCAGATCCAAGTAGCATTGCTTGTGGTTTTTTTTTTTTTTTTTTTTTTTTTAGCATTAAGTACAAGCTTATGTACAGAAAGCCAATTTTGGACATTTGTGAAATCTGAAGAAAGGGATGCATTTATGCTGGTGACCTTATCAGAACTTGAAGAGAGTACAAGATCATCTGCATAGAGAATAGATGAGCATGAAAGAAAAACCTCATCTATATTGATAAAAAGTGAGAAAAGAAGAGGTCCCAGAATAGAGCCCTGGGGAAATCCCAATATTGATGGTAGCACCGTCAGATAAGATGAGTTGAATTTCACAATTTGAGTTCTATTTGATAGATAGCTTCCATACCAGGCGACAACAGGGTGAAAAGCTCAGATTGCAAAGAGTGGAGGATCAGGGGTGATCAACAAGATCAAAGACCTTTGTAAGGTCTATAAAACTGCCCCTGTCATCTGGCCAGCATCCATACTGGTAAGCATTTGGTAGTGAATTTGAGAAGTGCTGTAGAGGTACTGTGACCTTTATGGAAGACATGTTGGGTGTCAGAGAGAAGGCTGTACTTTGTGAGGTAGTCAATGGTTTGATTTGCAACAAGTTTTTCCAGCATTTTACTTGGGACCGATAGGATGGCTATAGGCCTGTAGGTGGTAATCTCCTGGGATCACCTTTTTAAAGACAGGTGTTATACTGAGCAATCTTCTAGAGGTCAGGAACTTGGCTATTAGAGAGAGACAAGGTGAAAATTCTAGCCAGAGGGGAGGCTATGTATGGTGCTGCTAGTTTCAGGAGCTGAGGCTCAAGTGTATCTGATCCAGAGCTAGTGTTGTCAGACAGTCCGTAATAGTTTTAAGACCTCAGTCCTTGAGATTGCCTTGAAGTAGAACAGGGGAATTTTAGACATTTGCTGGGAAGGGTAGCTGGGGGTAGTGGACTGTGTTGTTGAAAGCAGAGAGGTTGCCTGAGGAGATGGGAAGGCAGAGGTATACTGAGACAGGTCCAAGAAAATTTGATTGAAGGAATTAGCAATGGTGTTGGAGTCATTGCAATGTGCTCCATTTAATACCATGTCACTGGGGGTAGTTGACTGGGACACACCGAGAAAGGTCTTGACATGGGCCCAGAATTTCCTAGGTTCCCCAGCAGAGCCTAGCAGCAATTCTTTACAATAGGCACTTTTAGCTGTTCTGATCCGTTTTTTACAGAAGTTACGTAGGGTTCTGTAGGTAGCATAGTCAGATTGTAGCCCAGAGCCTTTGTACGTTTTACAGCATTTGTCCCTAGAGTGTAGATTTTTCAGCAAGTCTTTGTGAAGCCATCTAGTTTGTTTACTCCTCGCTGTCCATGTCACCTTGGGGGCATGCTTGTTCTGGATGGCCAGGAATTCATTAAGGAAGATACTTAATGCAGACTCAACATTATGGGAAAGGTAAATATCAGACCAGTTTATCCTCGAGACATCATGACAAAAAGCCTCAATATCCAGGTTGGTGAAATTTGTAGAGGTGACATAGCGCGGTGGAGGGGATGGAGCAGCCTCAGGACTCCAGATGCAGAAGACAGGGGAATGATCAGTAGGCGAATCTGCCAAGATGCCTGCTTGGTGTACATGATCCAGATGGTTTACCAGTACCCAGTCAATAAGGGTAGAGGATTTTAGTGAAGAAGTAACTCTGGTAGGCTCAGTTAACAGATGATGGAGGTTATAATTTTGTACCAGAAAGCGCAGCATGCTATGGGCAGTCCCTAGCCAATTTCGGTTAAGGTTGTCACAAACGCAATCATCAGGTCAGGCCCTCTGCTCCCACAGTGCCAACCTCAGAGCGCAATAGTGTGAACAGGTAACAGACAGGGTAACCCTCCTGTCTGCGTTTGGGTCCAAATCACCTTTAGTCTCAAGTTCTGGGGGGATCAAACAGTGAACCTTATGCTAGCTTACCCAAATGTACAGGCTCAGATAATAATCTCTTCGGCGGATGCAATACATATTTCACCTAAGGGCACCTAACTAGGTATCCAAAATGAACCCTTAAAACTCTAAGAGACCTTAGGTATATTCTTACCTCACCAAACAGTGTGGTTCACAATAAACACAGCCATAGAGTTGAGCCATACAAAAACAAGAGTATTGGACTTTAGGAGGGCTGACTTTGGGAAAATGAGAGCGTGCCTCAGAAAAGCACTCAGCAAATGGGCAAGAAGGAGGGGTGGAGGACAATGGGGAATAATCAAACAGCCATCACAGAGGCAACAAGCCTTTGTGTGAAGCAAATCAACAAAACAAAATAAAGGAAAAAACACTATGATTCTCAAGAGGTGGAAGGAAGGTTAAGGAGAAAGGGATAGCATCTAGAAATATAAGGAAACAAAGAAGGAGCAGGACAGAGAACTGTATCAGTTAAAGCAGAAGGAGACAGGAAGGCAGTCAGAATAGCAAAGGCACAAACTGTGAAAAGATGGCCAACTCTGTTAAGAAGGGGAAAAACCTTTATAGGTACATTAGGGAATCAAGAATGACCAAGGAGGGATACAGAGAATAAAGGGAGGTAATGTGGGCAGAGGGTGACAGTGAAAAAGCAGGGATACTGAATGAATATTTCTGCTCAGTAGTCACAATGGAAGGGGGGGGGGATACCTAAACCAAACAAGAGAAACACTCTGAATAGGGGGTCAATACCAGTCCATTCACAGAAGAACTCTTGAAACTGAGGGTGGACAAAGCAATGGGGCCTGATGGGATTCACCCCAGAATTCTAAAAGAACTAAGGGTAGAACTAGTAGTGCCACTGACTACTCTCTTTAACAAATCATGGGAGGATGGGGTGGTGCCTGAGGACTGGAGGAGGGCAGATGTGATTCCACTTCACAAAAGTGGGAGCAGGGCAGAGGCAGGAAACTACAGACCAGTTAGTTTGACCTCAGTGGTAGGGAAAATGATGGAATCACTTCTGAAGGAAAGAATTGTTGAGGTCCTAGAGGACAGTGAGGCACAGGACCCAAGGCAGCATGGTTTCACAGCAGGAAGGTCATGTCAGATGAACCTAATAAATTTCTTTGACTGGGTGACCAAAGTAGTGGACCAGGGAGGGGCTGTAGATATGGCCTACCTAGATTTTAGCAAGGCATTTGACACAGTCTCACACAAAAGATTAATATACAAGTTAGCTAGCCGTGGAGTGGGTCCCAAGGTGGTAGCCTGGATAAAAAACTGGCTTGACAACAGACGTAAAGGGTAATGTCAAACGGAGTCCACAGTGAAGAAAGGAGGGTACTAGCGGGTACCGCAGGGTTCAGTACTGGGACCAGTCCTTTTAATGTCTTTATAAGTGACATTGGAGAGCACCTGGAAGGAAAAGTATGTCTCTTTGCAGATGACACAAAGATCTGCAACAGGGTTGATTCCCAAGGTGGGGTGGAAAGGACGAAAAGGACTTGTCAAGGTTGGAGGAATGGTCAGATATATGGCAGCTCAGATTCAATGCAAAGAAGTGCAAGGTAATGCATCTGGGAAACAAAAACGCAGGGAAGAGTACACAATGGGGGTGAGATAATAACAAAATCAAGAGACCTAGCAGTAATTATATCAGATGACCTAAAGGTGGGCAAGTAATGTGTGAAGGCAGTAAGGAGGGCTGGGGGATACTGGGATGCATAGGAGAGGCATCAACAGTAGAAAACAGGAAGTTATTATCCTCTGTACAGACAGTTGGTGAAACCCCATCTGGTGTACTGCATGACAATTCTGGAGACCCCATCTCCAAAGACACAGACAGAGTGGAGGCTGTTCAGAGGAGGGAACCAAAATGGTGCTGGATCTGCACCAGAAGACATACAAGGAGAGACTAAAGCAGCTTAATATGTATACCCTTGAGGAAAGAGTGAGAGGGGAGACATGGTAGAAACTTTCAAGTATCTTAAGGAATTAACAAAGTACAAGAGGGTAGCATCTTTCAGAAAAGAGATGTGCAAGAACAAGGGGGCACAATTTGAAGATAGAGGGGGGACGGCTCAGAGGTAATGTTACAAAGGATTTTTTCACAGAGAGGGTTGTTGATGCATGGAACAGCCTTCCTGAGGAAGTTGTGGAGTCGGGAACAGTGGGAGAATTCAAGAATGCATGGGACAGACATAAGGCAATTCTAGTGGGGGGGGTAGGAGGAAGTAAGCTTTTGATTAACTAGAATCTGCAGCTTATCCATCAGGTAGGGAAATGGTCAGACTAGGTGGGCCAAGCGGTCCTTATCTGCCATCAAATTCTATGTTTCACCAAGCTTAGTAACACCATCAAGCCCTTCAAACAGCTGTCAGACTTAACCATGTATACATCACATGCAAGAAGAACTTGGAAGACATACCCAGGCAGTATCTTAAGAAAATGTACTTTACTAAAAGATGATAAAAATATGAAAAATGTAAACACAGAACAACATATCAAAGAGCTCACAATCACATAAAAGAACAAGGGAAAATTACAAAGCAAAACTACCACAATACATTTAGATGTTTGCTATCTAAAGTATTACCTCGAAGGGCGTTTTAAAGTTAGATCAGAGAGCTGTGACTCTCTTGAGTCCCAAGATGATATGACCTACATTTCAGACACAAGTATCAGTTTAAACTCTGTGTCTCCACACCCCTTCTGTGAGTCTACTTGAGTCTACTATGAGATACTATATTTTTATATTACAAATATCATAGAATAATCATAACCAGCTGGCCAAGCGTCACAATCCTCCCCACCTAGACTAAATTTGGGGGCTGTATCCCCTTCATGGGATGAGCTTTTCAAGTCAGTTCACTCCTCATATAGACGCAACAAGCCATCTGCGTTCTGATTGGTCACTCCAGCCCTATGTAAGATCGTCATGTCATACCCTTGCAAGACAAGACTCCATCTTAATAGTTTACCATTAGTTTTTCCCATTTGTGTCAGCCAAACCAGGGGGTTGTGGTCAGTTTGTACCTCAAAATGCTGCCCATATAAGTATGGCTCTAACTTCTTTAGGGCCCACACTATGGCAAGACACTCTTTTTCCACAGCAGAGTAAGCCTGCTCCCTGGGAAAAAACTTTTTACTCTGGTACACTACAGGGTGATCTTTCCCTTGGTTGGATGTCTGACTCAGTACTGCCCCAATACCCACGTCTGAGGGATCATTCTGGACTATAAAGGGTCTGATATAGTCAGGACTTGTCAGTACAGGAGCACTGCACAGTACCTCCTTCAGTCTGGTAAAGGCTTTTTCACAGGCTGGTTCCCTGGTAATTTTCTTAGGCATCTTTTTCTTTACCAGGTCAGATAGGGAGCAGCAGGCACTGTAAATTTTTTTTTGTTTGTTTGTTTTTTGTTTAAACTTTATTTATGAAAGAGTCAGCAGGTCGAGAAGAGCCCTACAGAGTCAGAAAAGTAATGACATCTTGATCAGTTACATCATAGTACATATACACATCAGTTTGGGTACAATCTATGATCCATCTATATCTCCATTTTATACAGTAAAACTTATTATCTGTAACTCATTTTGGTTTTACTAGTACTTTCTTTACCTGGAGTTCCCCCATTTTTCCAGTTGGGTACTAATGCATCCCTTCACTTTATTATAAACCCTCGCCCAATCCAGAGCCAGAGGAACTCTTCCCTCAATACAGATTAATGCCCTCAGTGCATGTGGTTACCTAAAAGAGCAGAAACCATTCTTTCCCCAATGCCCTCTCAAGGGGGGACCAGATCTTATTATATTTGTCTAGTTGTTCCAAAACTTTATATTGGATATGTTCTAACTTCATATTATTTAAGAGGGCTCTTGCCCACTGGGCAATGGTAGGCATGGCCTGGGCCATCCAGTTTTGAGCTAAAATCTGCTTACCCACAACTAGTGCCAGTCTTCTCAGAGGATGTAAAGCTTCTGACTGGCCCCCTCCATTTCTTGGTACCCCCAGTAAGATATCCACAGGGTCTAACTGAATCTCACATTCCAAAACCTTATTTAAGATTTGGTTTATCTCATTCCAGTATATTCCTACTTTTGGACACGCCCAAACCATGTGGTAAAACGTACATCCCTGAGTATAGCATTTAGGAAATTGATCTGAAATTTGGGGATTAATCTTGTGTGCTAAAACTGGGGTGTGATAAATTCTATGCACAATGTTATAGTTAATTATTCGTAATCTGTTATTTACTGAGACAGTCTTGCTACTCCGCAGGGCCAAATTCCAGTCCCCTCCTGTTAACATGTTTACACCTAGGTCTTTATCCCAGCTGTCTTTTAACTTTTGCAGCTTATCTGGCTGTGCTCCCAGTAAAGCTTATAGTACAATCAGTGGTTTCACACCCATGTTTTTACAGTGTTGAAAAATCTCCTCCAGAGACATTCTGCTCAAGGAAGGTGTCCCCTTATCCCAGTTAATTTAAGCAGCCTGTACCTTATTACCACATAAGTAAGGTAGTGTGAGGGGTGAATGTTAAATAATTGTCTCAACTCGGAAAAGCTAGAAAAGGTCCCATTGTTGAATAAGTGAGACAGGAGAAAGACACCTTTCCTCTCCCACTGTCCCAGAGCATGTTTGACCAAGGGGGGAGCCCTTCCATCCCTCCACAAGCTAAACAAAATGGACCCCGCTGGTGACATGCCCCCCTTATCTCCCATTATCAGTGAAGCCCTCCTCCAGGCCTTAAGCATACTATTGGTGAATGAGTTCTTATTTTTCTCACCATCTCCCTCCCTCGAACTTAATGGGAGGAGACATAAGGCATAGGGAGAACACACCCTAGATTGTGACTCCATGGTGACCCAGGCTCTCGCTCTTCCTCCTATTTTCTGGCAATCCGTAATGTATGTTAGTTGGGCCGCTAAAGCATATAGCTTCAAATTGGGGGAGTGTCAGGCCCCCTTTATGAAGTGGTTGCCACAACACCTCCTTCCTGATCCTAGGTCCCCGATTAGCCCAAATTAGAGAGGTAATAGAGCCCTCAAGAGACTTAAGGTGACACAGTGGAGGCATAACAGGAAGGGTCTGAAAAAGATAGACACTGCGGTAGAATTTGCATTTTTACTAAATTTACTCTTCCCAGCAAAGATAAGGGGAGCGACTTCCATCTACTACATTGCTCTTTAATTTTTGTTGCTAATGGGCTGTAATTTATATGCCCCACATCCGCTATTCTACATGGGAGTAGTATTGCCAGATATTTAATTACTGTTCTAGGGGGAATATCTATTCCACTTATATGTATGGACTCTCCACCATCTGCCAGAGGGAGCCACTCGCTCTTGTTCCAGTTGATCTTATGCCCTGAGATAGGACCATATTCCTTGAAAAGGGAGGTCAGGGCAGGCATTGCTCTTACTGGGTCAGCCAGGAATAGAAGCACATCATCTGCAAAGAGAGAGATAACGTGCTCCTCCCCATTAACCTTACAGCCTTCTATTTCCCGGTGATGTCTAATGGCTGTAGCCAAAACCTCAATGGTCAGCAAATATATCAATGGCGAAAGGGGGCACCACTGTCTCGTCCTTCTATGAAGCCGAAAGGGGGGCGACAATGTATTGTTTGTAAGAATTTGGGACCACGGGGATTGATATAACCACTCAACCCAATGTCTAAAGACCGGTGCAGACCAAACTTTTTAATACTGCAAACATAAACGGCCATTTGACTCTGTAAGGCCTCTCTGCATCCAGTGCAGAAGGCCCCATAAGCTTTTCTTCCTCTTGACCCTTGCCAAATAATATTCATTACCCACCTTAAATTATGCCTTGCTTGCCTCCCCTTAACAAACCCCCCCCGATCATGATGAATGACCTGTGGTAGGACCCCCTCCAGCCTCCTTGCCAATATTATCGCTATTATCTTATAGTCAGCGTTTAGTAAAGAGATTGGACGGTAAGAGCCACATTTTTTTGGATCCTTGTCCGGTTTGGGAAAAATTGTTATAATTGCTATCTGTTGAGATGGTGTCAGCCCCCCTTACCATATACTGGAAAAGTTGGCCCAAGTCACCCCAAAACTTTTTGTAAAATTCCCTGGGCAGGCCATGTGGCCCCAGAGCTCTTCCTGATCTAGACGCCCAGATTGCCTCCTTAATTTCCTGTACAGTGAGTTCCTGTCCCAGCTTCTCATTTCAGGGCACCGTAATTGGGTAAAAATTTCCTATAGTACCCTGCTGTCCATAGAAAACTCCTGACCTGCTTCTGTGTTTCTGGTCTGGGTCAAGCCTTGATCACCTCTATTTTTACTTGGTTAGGACGGGGCTGTCCCCGACCTACAACATGCCCGAGGTATGACATTTCAGCCATGGCCACCTGGCACTTCTCAGCTTTGACAGTTAGCCTGGCCCTCTGTATCCTGCCCAGCACTTCCCTAAGGTGGGACAGGTGTTCCTCCCAGCTGGTACTAAAGATAGCATGTCATCCAGGTATGCCACAGCATACAGTACTCCTCAGCACCATTTAACACCTGGTTCACCAACCTTTGGAAAGTGGTTGGGGCATTCTCCATTCCGAAAGGCATTACTTTAAATTCAAATAAGCCTAATGGAGTGATGAAGGCCAACCTCTCCCTAGCTGTGTCAGTTAACTCTACCTGCCAATACCCCTTTGTTAGGTCAATAGTCATAAGGTATGTCGCCCCTCCCAACTTGTCCAGGAGTTCATCCATCTGGGGCATCGGGTGGGCTTCAGACTTCCTGACTGCATTCAGTCCACGATAGTCCACACAAAAACGAGTAGAGCCATCTGGCTTGAGCACAAGGACTACAGATGAGGCCATGGGGCTGTGGGATTTCTGGATGACCCCTAAATCCAGCATTTCCTCCACCTCCCTCCTAATGTCCTTTTGGACAGCCTCTGACACCCAATATGCTGTCCGCCATATGGGTGCCTGCGTCCTTGTCTCCACATCATGTGTCGCTAAGGGGGTTAGTCCAGGCTTGACACTAAACAGTGAGGCAAAGTCTGCTGAAACATCCCTTACTTCCTGGATCTTGTCCGGGGTCAGCTGGGGTGACAATTTAACTGCCTCCACAGAGGACTCCAGCTTGCTTTCTTCCAGCAAGTCCAGAAGGGGATCTCCTTCGTCTGTCCTCTCCCCAAGACTACACACTGCAAAGACCATGTCAGCCCTATTAGCATATGGCTTTATCATGTTGACATGGTACATTCTTTCTGTCTGTCTTCAGTCAGATAACACTATAATATAGTTACGTCATTTACCTTTCTAACTACTTTGTATGGTCCTGCCCATTCAGCCTGCAGCTTGTTTCGGACGGGATAAGGACCATGACTTCCTGACCTACGTGCACGAGTGAGCTCTGGCTCTGCGGTCGCACTCACACTTTTTTTTCTGTTGGGCAGCTGCCAGGTTGCTCTGGGCTGTCCCTCAAGCTCCTTCAGCCTTTCCTAAACCTAAGGACATAATCCACTATGGGAGTTCCCTAGGTGGTGTGCTTGCTTTCCCAGTCCTCCTGGATCACATCTAGGGCCCATGTACCCGCGTCCCATATAAGAGCTCGAGGGAAACCCTGTTGACTCTTGGGGCACCTCCCTGTATGCAAACAGGTGGGAAGGTATTTCTCCCAGTCCATCCACGCTGTTAAGCAAACGCTGGAGCATTGACTTCAGGGGTATCGTTACATCTTTACACAAGCCCATTGGCTTGCAGGTGATAAGGTGTTGTGCACCTCTGCACCACCCCACACTTCTCCCACAAACATTTCATCAGGTCCGACATGAAGGAACCCCCTTGATCGGTGATAACCTTCTACGGAAACCCAACATGGGAGAAAATCCCAAGTAAGGCATCTGCCACTTTGTCTGTCCTCAGTGAGGACAGGGCGACTGCCTCTGGATAATGAGTGGCATAATCCACCACAGTCAGGATGAACTTCTTCCCGGAGGAGCTGGGGGTATTTAAAGGCCTCACAATATCCATTCCCCCACCCTCTGGAATGGCTCTTCCACTATGGGCAATGGAATTAGGGCAGCTTGGGTTTTCTTACCCACCTTCCCTATTTCTTGGCACCGGTGACAAGACCTGCAATTCTCCTTCACCTGCTGGGTGAAGTTAGGCTAATAGAAATTCTGGGCCAACCGCTGCATAGTGCGCGTGATTCCCAGATGACCAGACAAGGGAATATTATGTGCAGTCTTTTGCAACTGCTCACGGTACCCTTGGGGAATGACAAGCTGCCTGCCTATCGCCCCTTTTTTTTTTGTCTTTTCAGCTTGAGTATACATCAGTCCATTTTCCCAGTAAACCTTAAGTTTCCCGTCACCTCCTTGTACTCCGTCTGAGTCTGCCCAAACCCTCAGCTTCTTTAGACTAGGGTCACTTTTCTGAGCAGCTGCAAACTCCTTGCCCATTCCCAAGGCATGGGACAGGTCCCCATCAGTATCTAAACTAGGGTCCCTAGCTCTAGCGTCAGGGCACTCCTGATCACTGTCATCCCTAATCCTCTGACAATGGGTCAGCCCTCCTTCTTCGGAGTAACCCTCCGTAGCTGTGTGGTTAACTGCTACTGGGGAAATTTCTACCCCCTTTTCATTAGTCTCCATATCAGGAGACACAGGCTGGGGAACTAGCCTCCCAGTGGTTTCCACAGTAGCTTCTATGGGGTCCAGGGAACTACAATTTTCACTTGCCGCTTTGCTATGGGCAATTAATTGTTGCCAAGAATGACGTCAACTGCTAAGGTTTTGGCTACAGCCACCTGTTGCACAGTTCAACCTGTTTCACCCCAGTCTAGGAGAACACTAGCCAGTGGCAGTGTTGTCTCCTCCCCAGTGAACCCTTGTACAGTTACAAATCTATTGGGTATAAGCTGACCAGGCTCTACCAGATCACCTTTTACCAAAGTCAGGGATGCCCCTGTTTCTCTTAACCCTTGTGTCTGTACACCATTCACATTGACTGGGTGCATGTGTTCCCTCATGTTCACAGGCATTCTTCCAGGGACACACAAACAACCCACTTCTTTCCTAGCCCCATTTTGCGTATTGCTCGTCCTTTTGGGACACTGTCTGGCAATATGCCCAGTTTCTTTACAAACCCAACATTCGTTTCTTTTCTCTGAGAAATCTTTTCTTTGAAACCTGGGGCTAACTGGTTTTGGTGGAGTCAGTGAGGGTTTTATCTGCTCTCAAGGCACGCTTTTCCCTTTCTGCGCCGCCACGCCTGCCTCATTCGCTCTCAGAGCAGGTCTGCTCTTGGCATAGCGGTCCAAGAGTTCAGCAGCCTCTTGCACTGTTTTGGGATCTCTGTCCTCCAGCCAGGTTTTCAGCTGTGCTGGGCATGCCCAAAAAACTGTTCTAACAATATAGCATTTTCAATTTTATCTACAGTGTTTGCTTTAATTCCTTCCCACCGACGTTTTAAACACTGACGTTGTTTCGTGGGTCGCTCTTCGTAGCTCATGTCAGGGCTTCTCCTCAGTTTACGGAATTTAGCTCTGTATGCTTCTGTAGTTAAATAACGTTTTTTCAAAAATGCAGCTGTACGTTTGCTGTAATCATTACTGTCCTCATTGTCCATTTGACCCATTGCATCCTGAGCTTTCCCGGTAAGTAGCGGGGATAGTTGGAAGCTCCAGGACCCTCTAGGAATTTTTGCCTGAATACAAACTTTTTCAAAGGAATTTAAAAAGGCATCCATATCCTCCCTCTTAAATTCAGCTATCAATTTGGAATTTAATTTGTAGCCCAGTCCTGTAGTTCCAGTTAAACCCAAGCCACTTACGTGCTCTGGTGCTGGTGGTTGAGTCATAGCTTCTCCAATTGTGTTGCCTCTGGCGCCACGCTCCTCTCTGTCTGCTTCTCGCTTTCACGTTCAGCCTCCCACTGTTCTCATTCAGCTTCTTGCTCCATCTTCTCCTCTGCAGCTCATTTCTCTTGCTCGCTTCTGGATGTTCTCTCCGCCTCTTGCCGCTCAGCCTTCCTCTGAACTCCAGCTCCATTCTGTGCAACTCAATCTGCAACCTGATTGCTTCTGGCTCCAGAATGCTGGTGACCTTCCCCTGCTGCTGTGGCCCTTGGCTTGCACTGGCCCTGCTGTCCTCTTCACTGGATCTGGACACTGCACTGGCTTCTGGCCCCTCCATGCCCAAGGTTTGATCTTTTACAGTCACAGTCTGTGACTCAAAGCTCTGGGCATCTGCTGCCATCAGGGCATCTATGAGGCTCTGCTTGTTGGCTTTCCCCTCATACTGGACTCCTCTGTCCTGGCACAACTGCCTCAAGTAGTCTGCAGTGTACCCACTGTAGTTGAAGCCATCTTCTTCCCTAACTACGGCTACTTTAACTTTAGAAAAAAAAATGGGTAGGAACTTGACTGTAAGCAAAATTATATCATTCTGTTTCTTTTTAAAAATGAGTCACTGCCTTATTTTTTCAAGTGAGCTGTACAGTATTAGCTGACACTGCACAGTTAGAGCTTGTGTTACCAAAATTTATCCCACCACTGCCAACCAAATCTGTCACAAACGCACTCAGCAGGTCTGTCCCTCTGCCCCACAGTGCCAACCTCAGAGCAATAATGAACAGGTAACAGACAGGGTAACCCTCCTGTCTGCTTTTGGTCCCAATCACCTTAGCCTCAAGTTCTGGGGAGTCAAACTGTGAACCTTATGCTAGCATACCCAAATGTACAGGCTCAGATAATTTTCTTCGGGGATGCAATATGTTTTCTTAAGGGCAGCTAACCAGGTATCCAAATGAACCCTTAAAACTCTATAAGAGATGTTCAGTGTATTCTTACCTTTACCAAGCTTAGTAACACATCAAGCCCTTCAAACAGCTGTCAGACTTAACCACTTATACATCACATGCAAAAGAACTTGGAAGACACACCCAGGCAGTATCTTAAGAAAATGTACTTTATTAAAAGATAATAAAATATGAAAATTGTAAGCACAGAACAATCTATCAAAGAGCTCACAATCACATAAAAGAACAAGGAAAATTACAAAGCAAAACTCCTACCACAATACATTTAGGTGTTTGCTATCTAAGTATTACCTCTGGAAGTGCTTTAAAGTTAGATCAGAGAGCTGTGTCTTCAGAGTCCCAAGATGATATGACCTACATTTCAGACACAAGTATCAGTTTAAACTCTGTCTCCACACCCCTTCTGTGAGTCATCTAGCTCCTCCTTTTAGAATATAAAATTACAAAAAATGATTTCCTGTCTGGAGGTATCTTAAATAAGGTGCCATCAGGAGAAAAAAGACATTTCCTATATATAACTTCTTAATTGCACATGTTTCCTTTGAACTTATCAACCCCACACTGGCACCAATGTGTTAAAAAAAAAAAAAAAAAACACGAATCAGCCTAATGATGTCCTGTTTCTGAAGTCATAAAGTCACATTTGATTTCCACTTCAGAAAGCCTAGGCATGTCATAAAAGGTAATAAATGCCATTCTGAAGGAAGTTGGTCAAATGGTTCCTGGTCAGTTTACATATCCTGTAGCTTCACTGAAACCGGGGGCACCCGGAAGCACAGGCTGTCTGTGTGAGGCAGTCGATACTATATTTTATATTACAAATATCATACAATAATCATAACCAGCTGGTCAAGCGTCACAAAGGTCACCCAATATAATGACCTCATTATGTTTGGAGTGCAAGAGGTTTGATCAAATAATTCCTGCAGACCTACAGTGCCTTCATTTGGGGATTGTAGTGCAGACAATGTGTAGTTTCTTGGCTCCCAGGGTGAGTAGCATGAAGGGACTCGCAGGCGGAGGATGAGGTGTCCGTGATGTTTAGATGATCTTTATAGAACATGGCAACCCCTCTGCCATGCTTTGAGGTGAGCCTATCCCTGCGGATAAGGGAATAGTTAGTTAGGGAGCATACCGAGTCAGGAATAGTTGGCTTTAGCCACGTTTCAGACAAACCGAGTACATCAGGCTTGTAGACACTGACCCAAGCTTCAAGATCAGTGAAATTTTGGGAGAGACTTCTGATCTTCATATGGGCAATGAAGAGCCCTTTCCTAGAAATTGCGAAGATGTCAGTTGGGGAGAAGAGGGCAGGTGGACCCGGATTCATTTTGACATCCCCTGCAAGAAGGATAGCTAAGATGGTGGGGAACCATAGCTTTCAATAGCAAAACAGTAAAGGAACTGCGTGACTCAGCAGGCATTTTTTAAGTGTAGTCACCGCATAAAAGGTACAGCCCTTAGAGAATAGGAGGTGCTTAAAGGCAAGCATAGGTTGAGATGCAGTAATTAGGTTAGAGAAACTGAAATCAACATATAGGGTGTTCGAAGAACTTGAGGGATAGGATCCTGGGAAAGTTACAACAACCCAGTTAAGGCATAGTAGGAGTAGAAGTAATAGGAACATCTCAAACATGTAACGAAGAGCCATCTTTACACAAGTGAGTGGAATTATCACACAGAGGGCTAGGCAGAGGAGCAAAGGTAGCCAAAGAGGAATTATGATAGGGCTATAGAAATTTAGGCAGAGAGCTGAAAAACAAGCTTCACTGGAAGCCTAGACCAATCAGCGATCAGTTGTCATAAGCTTAAAATCCTTTGTTGGCTGAGAGGCAGTTTTGACGTTGAACGTACCTATGGGCCAAAGCTTTGCAGCTGAACCAGCGAGGTGGCTTAAGGCTGCAACCCGGTGTGGCAAGCTTGGTCTGCGGCTATCATTTCTGTTTCTGGCCCTGCTTGACCAGTGTGGAAGAGGAGCAGGGGCAGGCGTTCAGGCATTCAAGTCTTGTGGCCTTAGTGGATGAGCATGGTTTGGCCCGAGAAACAGGCAGAAACCCCCCCGGGATGGCTCTCAGAAAGAGAGGTGTCCCAGGTCCACTGGAGCAAAAGAGGAAGGAGTAAATATAAAGTATTGCCCCTTTAACAGGAAAGACAGCCATTGTAGCCCTCTAGTGGCTTTGTAGTATAATTTGCAAATGGGAAAGTAGACAGAGAAATTCTTGCTTGACAAAAAAGGATCGTCCCAGGGTGAGCAGCACTGATAAGCATCTCTAATGAAGCAAGGTAAAATGGAGACCAGCAGAAAAGAAGTCAGGGACCAAACACCAACGTACCTGAGGGGGTATACGGCTTTTGGCTGTTTCTGTAGATTTCTGGGCCCTGCAACGAACTGGAGTTCAGAGGATCCCAGGTGGTAGTTTCAGCAGGGAAAAAAAGCCTCAGGGTCTGCTGATTAGTAGTAGTAGCAGAACCGTGGGTTGCTTCCCAGGACAGGCTTGTAGCTTTTCCTGTGGTGGCGAGGTCCAAGCCCCAGTTGGACACTGCACGCCTGAGGGGGAGAGGAAAGGAGGTGGATTAAGTAGGAGCAGGCAGGCAGGGGAGATGGTTAACTCAAACAAAGAAACAGGGTGGTCACAATTATTTGGAAGGAGGAGGCTAAACTACAAAGTGGGTAGAGAACCAGAAAACAGGAAGGAGATGTAAGTGGGTTAGAGAGCAGACAGGTGGTAAAGTGAGAAGCAAGAATTAGTCTATAAATTTAGAATGCTAGGCAGTACACTGAAAGGTCTCGATCAATTTAAAACTACAGCTTTACACATAGAAATTAATTCTAAAAGGATTCGCTGGTAGCTTAGAATAATAGATAGTGCAGTGCAGGTTTAATAAACTTAAACTCTACAGGTTTACACACAGAATTAAAAAGAATTGGGCTGTAATTTTAGCATATTAGGGAGTGCATTAAAAGGTCAACTTAAAACTCTTCAGCCTTTAACAGAGAATTAATTCTAAAGAGGGTCGTAATCACAGTGCATTCAGAGCAGGTAAATCACTTTAAACAATGGCAGTGTAACACTAAATGGTCTAAACTGGATTGATAGATAAGGAAAGAAACGGTGTGGGGGGGCTTTCTTGACCTTTTAACTTTACAAAAAAGAATAGTTCCAGGGTGAGCAGCACTGATAAGTGTCTCTAATGAAGCAAGGTAAAATGGAGACCGGCAAGAAAGAAGTCAGGGAGACAGGCACCAAACACCAACGTACCTGAGGGGGTATATGGTTTTTGGCTGTTTCTGTAGATTTCTGGGCCCTGCAATGAACTGGAGTTCGAAGGATCCCAGGTGGTAGTTTCGGCAGGGGGAGAAAAGCCTCGGGGTCTGCTGATTATCAGTAACAGAACTGTGGGTTGCTTCCCAGGACAGGCTTGTAGCTTTTCCTCTGGCGGTGAGGTCCAAGCCCCAGTTGGGCACGGCACACCTGAGGGTATACTGTTTTTGGCTGTTTCTGTAGATTTCTGGGCCCTGCAATGAACTAGAGTTCAGAGGATCCCAGGTGGTAGTTTTGGCAGGGAAAAAGCCTCAGGGTCTGCTTATTAGCTAGTAGAAGCGTGGGTTGCTTTCCAGGACAGGCTTGTAGCTTTTCCTCTGGTGGCGAGGTCCAAGCTAAGGATCTAGAGACAGGGCACTGTATGTGAAGAACCCCGAAAATGAAGAAGGTTCTAGCTGACAGGTAATGATCTTGTAGGGAGTGGGGTGGAGGTGGTGCGAGCAGCAGTAATTGGAGTGCTGTCGGTTGTTTAAAAAAAAAAAAAAAAAAAAAAAAAAAAAAAACAGCTGCTCTCTAGTAATAATGAGTAAAGTGACGATTCGATTGCCATTTTTATGTCTGGGTGGGAGCTAGTGTTACTGGAGCCTCGGTGACTGCCACAAAAGTGAGCATTACAGGAGTTTGAAGCTTTATCGGTGATAAGTTTCTTTGAACCTGGTGCCAGGTTGTGAGGGAGTGGCAGTGATCAGCGGAGGAGCGTGAGTGATGCCTTGTAGTTTGTGTTGGTGGCTTTAGCGGGCAAAAGTGAGGAGGGTATCACTGCATTGATTTTAAGCATTTTATCGGTTTAAAATATTTTAAAAAAAAGTTTCTTACAGGAAGTGATCGCTTGGGGACCGTGGCAATGCAGAATGTGTACGTAGTGGAGAGACGCCCTTTTAGCGGGAATCAAGATGGCATTTTTCTACCAACTCCAGGGGTCAGATGTATTTTAGAGATGGCTGACTGGCACCTTTTCCATTGGTATATTGGAGGATTTACCATGTGTAAAAGGTGCCAGTCAGCCAATCATGACAGAATTATGAGACCCCATTATATAATAACATATTTATCAGATGTTTTAATTGTTTATGCTGCTTTGTAATGCACTTTCTTGACCTGCACTGTGTGGTTGCACACCATATACCTTTTATGTGAAGACTATGATTATTAAGTGGGGTTAACTATTTAAACCCACAGTGTAGACTGTAATGCCACACCTTGATGAAGCCGCAATGGTGATACATAGGGACATTCTAGCCTGAGTCCGGGTATTTCCCCTGGGAGAGAAGCACACAGAGGAAGGGAGCCTCAGGGCAGGGGAAGAATATATCTTTTTTGAGGAGGGGAGAGAGCGGAAGCACATTGATTCATGCATACTCATTATATGCTTCAACTTCACTGCATGGAGTAAATATTTTGTGATGCTCTCGGTATCTGGTCATGCCCATCCAGACCCCCTATAGTCTTTTATCCTCCTGTTTTTTTTATAGCTGCATTGCAAATGGCAACACTGGGTGGCAGCAGCAGGCTGAGAGGCAGGTGGACATGAAGTGCGACCATATAACCAGTTGCAGCTAGGTAAGTTAGCAGGCAGACACCCCAGACATCTCAGGTGAATAAAACTGGTATGGCGGTAGAGAGGAGACCCTAACAGAAGCATTCATGAGACTGTAAGATGATGGTAACAGGGGTGGTGAAGCAAGCAGGCAGCAGGTGAATACATGGCTGTGTGGGGGTGTCCAAGTGCAGGTTGCAAGATTCTTCTCGTGTACCATCCTCCTGGGCGTGAGGGAGAATTCCTGCAGGAAGTCGCAGATTTTGTTGCCAATAAGATGTTGCAGTCACCCTGATGGTTGATTCTGGGTGACTTTAACACCTGGATCAATGACAAACTCTTGCACTTTGGCCAGGACGCCCTCCAGTTAGTGACATCTCTGGACTTGGCACAAGCAGTTGCTTCTGTGACTCACCACCCTGGCCATGTCTTGGACTTGGTATTCTCACTTGGGCTTGAGGTCACTGACCTCAGAGTTGATCCGGTCACTTGGTCTGATCATCATGCGGTTGAGTTCTCATTTGGGGGCCCCCCGATGGTCCTTCCTCTTTTGAGATGGCCCACTATCGCACATTGATAGAATTGTCCCTAGAGGGACTTTTGGTAGTAGTGGACTTTTTTGTGAGTATTGTGCGGTTGGCATGAGCGAGGCCATGACAGCCCATAATAGTGCTGTTTCCAATCCGCTCTACACCATTGCACTGATCCGTATATGACCCAGGTCTTCTCACTTGAGATCCCATGGTTTGATGGGGCTGTCAAGGAGATGAAGTCCAAGGATCAGAAGTTGCAGTGTTGCTGGCAGAGAACCCGGTCTGAAGAAGATAAACTGGCCTTGAGAGTTCACTACGGTGACTGTCAAAGAACAATTAACCATAAGAAGGCAGAGTTCCTGTACAGGGAGATTGCCACAGGGAGGAACAGACCAGCTCTGCTCTTTCGAACTGTGGGCAGGTTACTTCATCCTGCCTGTCTGCAGCTGTAAAGAGCATTTTCAGTCACTTTGTGAGAGGAGCTTGTTCACTTCTTCTCTGACACGGTATCCTCCATTCTATTCGGGATCTCCACAGTGGGGCAAGGTCAGCCTGCAGTGGTGGGCCTTGTGTAGGCAGAAGCATTCTTGTTCTTGGGGTGAGTTTCAACCAGTGGGGTGGTGGAGGTCGTTGAGGTTATCTTGGAGTTGTGGCCCACCTTTTGTGAACTGGACTTGGGCCCGACTTTTCTCCTAGAGGATGTGCCAAGTCTGTTGGTTCAGTGTTCGCTGAGATAGTCTGGTGTTTGCTCTCAGAGGGGTTCTACCCTGATGCCTTGAAGGAGGCATTGGTGAAGCCCCTTTTGAAGAAACCTTCTCTTGACCCTGACAACTTGGCAAATTATCAACCTATCTCCAACCTCCCATTTTGGGAAGGTTGTTGAGAAAATGGTGGCTCTGCAGCTTGAGGCACACCTAGCAGCCTTGACATCTATGAGCCATTAAGTCATGGGTTTAGGCAAGGCATAGCACTGAAACGCTGTTGGTCAGGGTGCAAATTACCTCCTTAGGGGCGAGAGATAGAGAGACCATTTAGTTTTGTCTGGGACTTTTGAGGAGAAGTGTGCTAAGTGGTTACTAGAGGAGAGGAAGACCGAGAGACTTTAACAAATTATTCCTGCCACCTGGGGTGTTCCTTCCCAATGTCTCCACCCACTCCAGTACCTGTTCCTGCCCCAGCCCCCTGCGCCTGCACCCATGCCGACGCCCACTCTGTGTCTACAGTTAGTCATGACATGTACCGCAAGTTGAGGATGTTTTCAGGTACCCTCCCCACCACACGGGGGGGGGGTGACTGGGGAAACTTGGATAGACTATGTTGCCCCCTTGGTACTCAAGTGGCAGTGTGCGGAGACTGGGAAGTGGAAAGGGATCATGGAAAGCTTGAGGGGTCTTGCCCTGGAAGCATTAGATTTCTGAGGTCCACAAATCCTGAAGCAACTGCTCAGAAGTACCTGTCAGCACTTGAAGGCAATTTTGGAAGCACTGAGTCAGGGGAGACTTTGATATGGAAATTCAAAGGTACCAAACAATGGAAAGGGGAATGTTTGTCTGCGTATGTTACTCGCCTAGAGAGGGCTCTTCAGAGGGCTTGCCAGAAAGGTGGAGTAGACGCCAGTGATTTTAAACTGGGTAAGATTGGACCACATAGTACAACATGCTAAGAATTCTAAATTGCAGATTATCCAGTTAAGACTTTAGGATAGGAGAGACAACCCACCTGACTACTGCAACCTGATAAAAGAACTCGGGAGGTTGTAGGTGAGGAAGGAGATTGTAATTCTGGGGTGGGGCGGCCGAGTGACCACTGCACAGGATGGCCTTTCTGAGTTGGAGACCACTGAGGTTGTCCTGCCCTGTGCAGTGCACTGGAGAGATGAGCTGTTGAAGGAAGTCAGAAAACTAGAAACGGGTGTCTGTACGGAAGTTTTCCTCAGCGACAAAGGCCCAGATTCCTCTCAGGATGTGACTGCATGGAGGTAGGAGTGCCTGCCCTGGCACCCCCTGCTGAGGGAAGTTCCAGTGTGAAAATCGGAGAACGGCCACCGTAAAGGAACTTTTAAGACACATTGCACCACCCTCGCCACTGCAAATAGACATCGGACCCCAATCTCTTGCTACTGCTCCAGGCTCCCATGCAGTGTTTTCACCAAGGATGACCCAGAAGACTGTCATTTGTCACATCTGTGGAAAGGATGGCCATATGAAGAGAGTGCTGGTCTCAGAATGACTTTGAAAAAGTGGTAAACAGGCTTAAGGGGGAGTTTCGGAAAGCAAATCAATGGCCATGGGGTGCCCAAAATGACTGCAGTGAAGGTTCAGGAAATCCTAACTCAAACTTCTTTGTGGCCAAATCATCTGTCCAGACCCTGCTACAGTCCCTCTGGACTGGTCCAAACTAGTAGGCCCATCCATGGACACTGCAGTGTGTACAGATGGAATTCCGGCTTGAGCTGTGCTAGATAGCAGGTCCCAAGTCACTAATCTTTCAAGATTGGTATGAGCAACATTTATCTGATCATCCATTACACCCTCTTGAAGGACTACATGTGAGGGGGTTGAGCGAAACATCTTACTCGTATCTCGGCTGTCTAAAAGTGTGGCTTTCTTTTCCATCTTCTATGGCTGGTGTGGAGGATACTGTGGAGACTCTAGCCCTGGTTTGCCCTTCTACTGGGCTTTATGATTACTGATTGGCACCAATGCACATGAGTTTGGGCACCTGGCCCAACTATGTGAAGAGAGACAGATGGAAAGGACAGGAAAAGCCCTGTGAGTCCACGCTCTAGTAAAAAAGGCCTAAGAGAAGCATAGGTACTCTGAGCTGAGTGAACAAGATGAGCCTGTGGGCATGGTCTGGAAGAAAGACCTGCCACTATCACACTACATCCCAATGCGGAATACGGTGTCAGCGGTGAAGTGCGATTCAGAAGGGATGTGACTAATAAAATTTTGATGCTGGACACTCCTGATGAGGGAAAATTATCCAAAGTGCTGCTGATCAAACCCAGTGTGCTTCCAGCCCGAGCTCATGCTTACGCCCGATGAGTGATAGTCCGAGTGAAAAATGTTACAGACCAAGACATTACAGTATCCAGAGGAAGTACCCTGGCTAAAGTTTATTCTGCTGACACTGCTGTGCTCCCATCCAAGTGCCATGTTGAAAGGGATGGGTGTCGCCTGATATGTTTGATTTTGGAGATTCACCTATTCCAGACAACTGGAGAACCAGGATCAGTAACAAGCTGGCTCAGAGAGGCAAGGTTTTCTCCCTTAAGGAATGGGATGTTGGTTGTGTCATGGGTGCTGAACACTGCATTCGGCTGCATGACGAGAGACCCTTTAGAGAACGATCTACACATCTAGCTCCGGCCAACAAAGATGTCCATCATCTACAAGAGATGTTAGCTGCTGACATCATCCAGGAATCCCGCAGTCCATACGCCTCCTCAATTTTCGAGGTACAGAAAAAGAATGGCTCTGTCCGTATGTGTGTTGATTACAGGACTGTCAACAAAAGAACTGTACCTGATCAGTATACAATGCCTCGCATACAGGATGCCTTGGACTGTTTAAATGGGAACAAGTGGTTCTCCATTCTCGACCTCAGAAGCGGATACTGTCAGATCCCAATGACTCCTAAGGACAAGGAAAAACTGCATTCATTTGCCCTTTGGGTTTCTGAATTTCTTCGCATTCCCAAGGCATATCAGGTGCACCGCAACATTCCAACGACTAATGGGCGTGCTGTGGGAATATGAATCTCTTAGAATGTCTCGTTTACCTTGATGACGTCCTAATATTTGGAAAAAGTCTTGAGAAGCATGAGGTGTGCCTATTCAAAGTGTTGAACAGACTTGAGGAGTTAAGCCTTAAGTTATCTATTGACAAATGTCAATTCTTCCGGAGCTCAGTCAAGTATGTAGGCCACATTGTGTCACCAGAAAGTCTTCAGACCAACCCCGTAAAATGGAAGCCTTAACCAGCTGGCCAAAGCCCAAAACTTTAAAAGAACTTCAAAGATTTCTTGGGTTCTGCGGGTACTATCGCTGATTTGTTAAGGACTATACTAAAGTGATCTGCCCACTGCTGAATTTGACTCAAGGGTACCCCCATTCATAGAAACATAGAATTTGATGGCAGATAAGGACTGCTTGGCCCACCCAGTCTGCCCATTTCCTACTCTGATGGATAAGCTGCAGATTCTAGTTAATCAACAGCTTACTTCCTCCTGCCCCCACTAGAATTGCCTTATGCCTGTCCCATGCATTATTGAATTCTCCCACTGTTCCTGACTCTACAACCCCCAGGAAGGTTGTCCCATGCATCCACAACTCTCTGTGAAAAATACTTTCTAACATTACCTCTGGCAGTCTCCCCATCTTCAGATTGTGCCCCTTGTTCTTATGCATCTCTTCTTCTGAAAGATACTACCCTCTTGTACCTTGTTAATTCCCTGAAATACTTGAAAGTTTCTATCATGCGCCCCTCTCCTCCTTTCCTCAAGGGTATACATATTAAGCTCCTTCAGTCTCTCCTCGTATGTCTTCTGGTGTAGACCTTGCACCATTTTGGTTGCCCTCCTCTGAACAGCCTCAACTCTGTCTATGTCTTTGCGGAGATGGGGTCTCCAGAATTGCACGCAGTACTCGAGATGGGGTCTCACTAACTGTCTGTACAGAGGGATAACAACTTCCTGTTTTCTACTGTTGATGCCTCTCCCTATGCATCCCAGTATCCCCCAGCCCTCCTTACTGCCTTCTCACATTGCTTGCCCACCTTTAGGTCATCTGATATAATTACTCCTAGGTCTCTTTCGATTTTTGTTGTTGTTATCTCACCCCCATTGTGTACTCTTCCTCTCATGCTTTTGTTTCCCAGATGCATTACCTTGCACTTCTTTGCATTAAATCTGAGCTGCCACGTATTTGACCATTCCTCCAACCTTGCCAAGTCCCTTTTCATTCTTTCCACCTCACCTTGTGTATCAACCCTGTTGCAGATCTTTTGTGTCATCGCAAAGAGGCATACCTTTCCTTCCAGGTGTTCTCTAATGTCACTTATAAAGATATTAAAGAGGACCGTCCCAGTACCAAATCTCCAGGTAACCCACTAGTTACCCTCCTTTCTTCACTGTGGACTCTGCTTACTATTACCTTTTGTGTCCTGTTGTCCAGCCAGTTTTTATCAAGGCTACCACCTTGGGACCCACTCCAAGGCTGGCTAACTTGTATATCAATCTTTTGTGTGAGACTGTGTCGAATGCCTTGCTAAAATCTAGGTAGGCCATATCCACAGCCCCTCCCTGGTCTACTACTTTGGTCACCCAGTCAAAGAAATCTATTAGGTTTGTTTGACATGACCTTCCTGCTGTGAAACCATGCTGCCTTGGGTCCTCTGCCCCACTGGCCTCTAGGTACTCAACGATTCTTTCCTTCAGAAGTGATTCCATCATTTTCCCTACCACTGAGGTCAAACTAACTGGTCTGTAGTTTCCTGCCTCTGCCCTGCTCCCACTTTTGTGAAGTGTAATCACATTTCCCCATCTCCAGTCCTCAGGTACCACTCCATCCTCCCATGATTTGTTAAAGAGAGTAGTCAGTGGTGTTACTAGTTCTACCCTTAGTTCTTTTAGTATTCTTGGATGAATCCCATCAGGCCCCATTGCTTTGGTCCACCCTCAGTTTCAAGAGTTCTTTCAAAACCTTTTCTTCTGTGAATGGACTGGTATCGACCCCCTTATTTAGAGTTTCTCCCTTGTTTGGTTTAGGCACCTTCCCCTCCTCATCTGTTGTGAATACTGAGCAGAAATATGCATTCAGTATCCCTGCTTTTTCACTGTCACCCTCTACCCACATTTCCTCCCCTTTATTAAGTCTCTGTATCCCTCCCTTGGTCTTTCTTTGCTCCCTAATGTACCTATAAAAGGTTGTTTCCCCCTTCTTAACAGAGTTAGCTATCTTTTCCTCAGTTTGTGCCTTTGCTATTCTGACTGCCTTCCCTGCCTCCTTCTGCTTTAACTGATACAGTTCTCTGTCCTGCTCCTTCTGTGTTTCCTTAGATTTCCTGAATTCTGTCCTTTTCTCCTTAACCTTCCCTGCCACCTCTTTTGAGAACCATAGTGTTTTTTTCCTTCATTTTGTTTTATTGATTTGCTTTACACAAAAGCTTGTTGCCTCTGCGATGGCTGTTTTGAGTATTCCCCATTGTTCCTCCACCCCTTCTTCTTGCCCATTTGCTAGTGCTTTTCTAAGGCACTCTCTCATTTTCCCAAAGTCAGCCTTCCTAAAGTCCAATACTCTTGTTTTTGTATGGCTTGACTCTATGGCTGTGTTTATTGTGAGCCACACTGTTTGGTGGTCACTTGTTCCCAGATGGCTACCCACTTCTTAATCTGAGATCCTTTCTCCTTCCCCATTTGAGAGCACCAGGTCTAAGATTGCTCCCTCCCGAGTGGGTTCCAACACTAGCTGTCTGAGGCATGCCCCCTGTAGGGCATCAAGAATGACCCTGCTCTTGGATGTGCCTGCAGCAAAGGTACTCCAGTTAACATATGGCATCAAAAAGGTTTAAAAAAGGCTCTGATCAAGAAACAGGAAAAATGTATTTCAAGCCCAATGAGTTGTTCGGGAAAAGGTGGACACTGGCTGTGACTCTGCATTTGAAGAGATAATATACCATTAACTCATGCACCTATACTTGCTTATGCTGATCCATCCAAGCCATATGTGTTGCACATGGATGCCAGTTTGTGTGGTCTGGGAGCAATACTCTACCAGAACATCAGGATGGCCTGTGCCCTGTCACCTTTGCAGGTAGAAGTTTGACCATGTCAGAAAATAACTATCCGGTGCACAGATTTAGAATTTCTCACTCTGAAGTGGGCATAGTTGACCAATATCATGAATATGTGTATGGTGCTAAAATTCTAGTCAAGGCGGACAACAATCCATTGGTCTATGTTCAAACAACAGCTAAGCTGAATGCTACCAGACACAGATGGCTCGCTGCTTTAGCAACTTATGATTATGTGGTAGAGTACCGACCAGGTTTAAATCACATAGAAGTGGATGCTCTTTCACAAAGACCTGTTCCTGACCAGCAGTGGGCGCATATCCCCGAGCAGTCTGTAAAAACCCTATGCCATAAATTTGACCAAGAGGGGGTCCTGTCCTCTGAACCTAGAAACTGTTTGGCCAATTGTTTGGGATCCCCAGCAACATGTGTGCCAGCTGCGTACTGTAATTTTGCAGCATTGGACTTGGGCTCCTTTCCCAGTAAACTCCAGCTGACATTTGAAGAGAACAGTACTATGATCCAATGACTAGACCAGTAATCAGTGCTTTGAAAAAGGGGGGAAGATATCTCCAAGGTGCGTTCCAGGGACCCCAACACTGCTTTGCTTCTCCGAGAAGGGGGTAAGCTCAAGCTTCGAGAGCTTACAAACAGCCAAGGTGAATTTGTGAGGAAGAAGTTAGTACTACCAGCTAAATTCAAAAATGTTGTCCTAAAAGCCTTACACGACCAAATGGGACATTTGGGTGGTGAAAGACCTCTTCATCTGGCCCGGACACATTTCTATTGGCCCAAAGTGAGTCTAGGCATCGACCATCACATTAAAACATGCAGTAGGTGTCTTCAGCACAAGGCCCCATCCCAAAGAGCTGCCCCTGTGGTAAACATCATCACGAGTGCCCCCATGGAGCTTGTCTGTATCAACTTCAGTCCTGAGCTGGATTCTAAGGGCATTGCCAATATCCTGGCAGTTACCGTTCACTTCACGAGGTATGCGCAGGCCTACCCAACCAAAGACCAAAAAGCCTCAACTGTTGCCAAAGTACTCGTAGACAAGTTTTTCATACATTATGGTGCCCCCCAGCTCATTCATTCAGACCAAGGACATGACTTTGAAAGTAGACTTATTTAAAGAATTGATGTCCCTATGGGGCATAAGAAAATCCAGAACAACCCCCTATCACCCCAAGGAGATCCGAAACCGAAAGGTTCAACAGGACTCTAATGGATAAGCTGGGCACATTTCAGCCTCAAGATGAACCAAAGTTAAGCCAGCAGATAAGTGCACTGACATGCCTACAACTGTACCAAAAGCGATGCCACAGGATTTTTCCCGTACTACCTCATGTTTTGGCAGAGAAGCTCACCTTCCAGTAGATGTATGTTTCGGAGTGTCTCCAGATGGTGTTAAATTGACAACTACCTGCAGTATATTAAAAACCTAAATGCTCAGCTTGATCATTCCTATCAGCTTGCAAACACCATGGCTGCGAAAAGAAACCTGACTAATAAAACCCAGCATGACAAGTGTGTAAAAGCCCAAGAGCTTCAACCAGGTGCTACTGAGGAATTTTGGACTACCAGGAAAACATAAAATAGCAGATCGCTGGGGTCACTTCCCATACATTGTAGTCAGTAAGTTGCACAATCTACCAGTGTATAAAATACGTCTGGAAGGGGACCCTCGTGCTGTGAAAACTATCCACAGGAACCACCTGTTGCCTATCGGCCAAATAGCGACCAATAACGTTCAAGAGACTGATGCTCCTCGGTGTCTAGCCACTAGACTAACCATTTAGGTCAAGTAACAAGATCAGCAAACTTCTGCTTCCCAATCTGTTGTTCCTAATGCCTTAAATTCTGCAGACATTGCAGATAATGCAAACACTGAAAGTGATGACGAAAGTGAATTCTGTTCTGTTTCCTATCCTTCGTGTGAACTGGAAAGAGTGTTCCAGGGAATTCCTTCTGTTAACTACGTGGGTGAAGCCAAACTCTCAGCAGTGGTACCAGATTCCAGTTCATCTCTTTGCCTGAACCTCCAGGAAGTGATGCTCATAGTATGGACCTTTATGAGGTTGGATCTCTGTGTATGTTGGAACTAATGGAAATACCTCAATCTGAGCCCCAAGAGACAGGTAGTGAACTTACAAGGGACAGTGCAAGTGAGAATGAACTGAGTGGGCTACATGAACTGTTTCGTACTACTGAAAGTATCAATGAAGAACCAGAAAGTGATGTGAATGAACCGGACTTTGCCAAAATAATCATGAAAGATGACAATGAGCTTCACCACGAAGTGCCAGTGTTCCCTTTGCCACGTCACTGTGAGCAAGCTGTAAAGCCAGTCTTAAAGCTCACTTATGACACTCTAGGACAGCCCGTTAATTTGCCCATGAACGTCATACACAAAAGGGGTCTATGTCACGCCAAACTCCCTGCCCAAAAACGGTATTCAGACCTCCACCCAAATTAGGGTGCCCTCCCAGTACAATCAGGGTTTAGAGGTAACCAGATGGGAATAAGGTGAAATGTTTCAAAATAATGTGGTAACTATGATATCATTGAAAATGTCATACAGTTACAGTAATGAAAATGTTGAATCGCTAAGGTATACTTGTTAAAATCAGAAATGTACAATGCTAAAAAGCCTAAAGTAATGGTATGTTACATGTACATAGTTATATATTGTAATAGAGTATTAGAAAAAGTATATCCAAAAAGTCTATTAGTGGTTAATAATATATTTTAAGACTTGGCATAGACACTAAGCTTTCCAAGGCAGGGGAGAGTGTAACACCCCCCCCCCATTTGAGGGACTTACCTGTCATGCCTCCAGGTGCTTCCGCTGTCTCCTGGGTCCGCTTGGGTCTTCACTGACGGCTGCCATCCCCGGGTCTTCCTATTAATTGAGCCTCAGGGCTCACCAAAACTCTCGGCGGCCGGCATGTCGCAGGAGCCGCCGCCGCAAGACTATCTAGGAGGCGACTGCACACCATGACCGGGCCACAGTAGTCGGAAAGCTTTGTGTCTCCACCAGTTCCTAGTGCCTTGGCTAAGTTAAATAGCCACTTGGGACACAAACTAAGAGGGGGAAATGTTTTTGAAATAAATAAATCGGCAGCCGCCGTAAGTGCTGCCTCCAGGGCACCAGGAGAGGTTAAGGGGCAAATGTCAGGGCAGGGAAGCTCTAATAAATATTCATGAGCTGTTGTGTGTTTCTGGGGGCAGTGTATTACAAGAGCTGTGACTCCCTAGCGGGAACAACTGTTTTATTTTAACTTTGACTCTTTTAAGAGGAGACTGTTGGGGCTGCCAGCCGGTGAGGGAACTAAATTGAAATAATATTGATCCTGGCTGCACCAGAACATTATGTGAGGGGACAGGGGAACAGACTACTTTGCGAACTGACTGCAGCCACCATTTCTGGGCATTTCCTCCAATTCAACCGGAAGCCAGGTTTTAATGGCAGGGCTTCTGGGGATTTACCAGATAATTGTGGGAGATGAACTGGGACAATTTATAGGCACCAAAACATCAGCCAGTAATCATCTGAGAACTGTTTGAGACAGATTTGACAGCCAGTAAGATCTTTTGAACTCAGCCCCATATAAAAGGGGTCTCTTGCTGAAAAAGGTCAGATCTGAAGAGACCGCTCGAGAGCTAGTGTGTGTCCTCTGGGGAGCCTGCCAGCTCTCAGAGATCAGGCCTGCCTGGTCTAGACTGTTTTCAGCTGTTAGTCCATGGGTCCACATTGATCCAGCCTGGGTAGCTGCTGCCTGCAGCTGCAGGTCGTCTGATTGTATAATCCTGAGAAGAGAAGGTCAACCTGCATCCCGCCTGTAAGGATCAGAAAGGGCCAAGTTGCCTTTACATATAAATGTGTGTGAGTTGTTCCCACGCCGCGCCGCCGATTAGTTCAAAACGCTTCGTTGCATGTTTTCTTGACCTGCTTTACATTGTTCTGCCAGCCTGAAGACCAGTTTCGTCAACGAGGACCATGAGGGACTTCATCTTCAGCTGTATCCAACTGTGTCTACAGGTCTTATTTCATCTGAGAACCGCCTGGTCTGGGGTAGACATCGGGGAAGTTCCCTGCAACCAAATTTCAATTAGTGTGTCACCTGATTTAAGTGTTTTGATTACTTTTCATGAACTGAGCCCTCTGGCTCTGGAATACAAATTGTGAGTTAAAGTGCATGTTGTGTTATCTTTCTCCTAAGGGCCCCAACAACAGCTGCAGTGCCGGCCTACCCGGGGCAACGATTCAGGCTAGCCTATAATTCCAACTGGGTACTCAGAGTGTGTGTGACTGCGATAGAGGGACTGTTAGAGGCATGCATGTTAACCTGGTTGAATAGAACTAGAATTAAGCACCAGATTACTGCCCCTCCCGTGTTCAAACCCCTTTAATAAATCAGATCTGAATCTTTTTGCACTTAAATTGGTTGTGGTGTACCTCTGTGTAAAAAGCAATGTGATGTTGCTGTTTATTGTTACAGGCCTTATTTTACAGGGGGTCTCCAGGGCCGAGCCAGCTGATCCAGCCCTGGTGGTAAGTGCAACAAGTGTGGGGTTCATATTGCAGTTGTGTATTTACTGAACAGTCAAGGCCACTAGAGGGAAAAGAGGTGGGTATCAGTGTCCCGGAGGACTGTTCCAGAGTAGCTACACCACCATTAACCCTGTCCTCTGGGTGGAGTCACCTATTCACAGAGCCCGGCCCGCCAACCTGCAGTTAGTCACGCAGACAGGGTAGTATCCCTTGAGGTAGCGCCACCAAGGGTTACACCTGTATGTAAAATGTAAATTTGTATGTCTTGCACTTCTTTGTAAAGCACCCAGAGCCTCCAGGATTGGGCAGTGGATAAATAAAAGTTTACTTTCTTACTTACTACCACTGGTGGTGGTGGGTGATGTGTGTGTATGTGTGTGGGGGTGCTGTGTGAAATTAGTCATTCAGGAGGTGTTGGAGTTATGGGGTCTATGGGGGGTCTTATTGAACAACTGACCCCTTACCATTAAAGTAAATGACCCTATTGCTTAGGGACTCACTTCACAGCTACGTGGGTCGTGTTTCTGTGCCACCTCCATAAATCCAACACTGGTAGAGGGAAAAGGGTCCTGTTTTTAAATCTGTGGAATTCCCTGTCTTTCTGTGCCATAAATAGAACCACATATTTGATCAGGTTACCTCAATGTTTATTATAAGTAATTATAAGGATTTCAGCACACTAGAGAGACTTGTCAGGAAATTAAGAAGTCAAAGTCTCCCCCTCCCCCGGAAAAAATGGAAAAGAAAAGCTTGTAAAATGTCTGCAGTCACTAAGAAAGAAAATGTTTAACATCTTTCTAGCCACTTCCAGAATCTATGGAAATAATTGTAACTGTTGCAGTGTGACAACAATTTACACACACATGCTGCCTGTTTCTGCTTTGCATTTTTTTTTTTTACACAGTGCAGGGCTCTTGGGGACCTGCATCTTTCATGCACATTTTGTGCTTCATTGTTTAGCCCCAGGAGTCCCCGAAATGCTCAGCAGTATAGGCCCAGGAGTCCTGTGTGGGCAGCTGTACTGTGCATGCGCTAAATACGCAACTCTGTTTTTATTTCTCCCTTCCCTCCCAGTTTGTCACCTGGTGGTTTTGGTGCCATTGATACCAGCGAGGACCACTGGTGAAGTGGGGAGAGGGGGAACCATGGAAAGCATCCAGAGAATAAGGACAATTCCATGGGGGGGGGGTCGGATCGGTTTCCCTTAAGGCAGCAGAGTCAGTGGTTCATCCCGAGAGGATGATTGGGGAGCAGAGAAGCAGCCATTTTGTAGGCGCCAATGGCTGGAGAGAAAGCAGGTTTGCAAAAGTTGTTAGAAAATAACATTCTTTTTACAAGTAAAAAGAAAACACGAGTCTAACAGTTTACTCCGCTTGACCCAGGAAAAGACAGAGGCCTACTGTGTGACCAGCAAGCAGTACACATCATTGGAGGCACCAGTTACTTGTTTGTTGCCAAGTTTTAATTATTTTAGGCAGTTTAGGGCACTGCGCGACTCTTTGGCTGACGGTTTTAGTGAAGTTAGGGTTTACAGTGTGCTTTTTTTTTTTTTGTCTTGTGCTTCTAGGGCTCAAGCTGTGGGTGCAGCAGGCATGCAGCAGCAAATTGCAGCCAGGACTTGAAGAGCTGGGCAGGGGAAAGTCGAGACTGCCTTGTGAGCAGCACACAGCAATGCCTTGATGAAGACTTACTGATTATTTTGCTGAGGAGAATATTCAGGAGTAAAGGACAAGGAAACAGCAACATCAAAATGCTCTGCCTGTCTGCCCCTGCCATTGCCATCCCTCTGGCCTCACTCTACAACCTCTCCTCTCTTGCCTCCATCCTCTCAGAGTGGAGGCATGCCACAGTCATCCGCCTCCCTAAAGGCAGTGACCCTTCCTCTTCTGGGAACTATCGCCCTATCTCCCTCCTCCCTATCCTGTCAAAACTTCAGGAACACCTTGTACTTTCTCAACTCCTCTTCCTTTTTCACTCCTTACCAGTCTGGTTTTATGAAGTCCCACTCCACCTCTTCACCCCTCCTTAGACTCACTGACTCCATCCTCACAGGCATGGATATAGGCCATATTATCTCGGCCATCTTTGTCGACCTGGCAAAGCCTTGACAGTCTCCCTCCCTCCTTCTTTCTAACCTCTGTTGCAGGACTCTAGCATGGCCACCAGCTGGTTCCACTCCTACCTGGTAGGCAGATCCCAATCTCTCAGAATTGGCAGCTCCACCTCTGCCTCCTTCCCCGTTACCTGTGGTGTACCCCAAGGCTCTGTCCTTGGCCCGCTATTGTTCTCCATTTTCTTGAATGATCTGCCCACTGCCTGCCCACACACATCCATTCACATGTATGCAGATGATACGGTACTGTATCATCCAGACCCCTGTCTGCCGATGTTTTGACCAGACTTCAGCAGGACTTCAGTAATGTTCAGTTCTGATTTTGCTCTAATCAGCTCTTTCTCAGTGCAGGAAACTGTCTCAATGACCTTTGGCACTAGGCAGACTTCTTCGCTCACTTTCACCCCACCTTCCACACCCTGGACGGAACTTCGCTGGAGGTTTGCACTTCCTTCAGATATCTTGGGATCTGGCTTGGCCAACATCTCGATTTTCTCTGTACGTATAGATGCAGTCCACGAAAAGCTTCACCCCAGGCTGGGTGCCTTGTACAGCAATCGTGGATGCATCCCTCTGCTGGCTCACCATACAATTGCAGAAATTGATACTCCCTATCTTCGACTACAAGTCCACCCTAGCCAGACTGGACCCCCTCTTCCATTCCTTTTGTCGCTTTGCCCTTGACTGTCCTTCCAACACCCATCACTGTGCTCTCTACCGGGCACTGGACCTCCCATTGCTGCAGAGCCGGTGTCACTCCAACTGCGCGGGTTTCACGGGCAAATTCTAGGCCAGTCCTCCCCTTAGCTCACCTCTGTCCTGTCAGCCCCTGCCCTCCCGATGTACTCACTCAGGAACAATGATTCTCATTTACTGTCTGTACCACCAATGTCCACTACTGCAGGCCAGTCAGCATTTAGATATCACATGCCTAAATTATGGAACTCCCTTCCTGTGTCCATTCAGTTCACCTCCACAAGTAGTCACCTCAATTCCCTTCTCAAACCACACTTCTCCTCCAACTGCTTGTGTGCCCATGTTAGTTCTAGTACCAAGGTCTAGTCACTGCAGTTATAGAAGTTCTTCTCAGGCTTGCTTGTTTATTGACTGGTTTATATTATTTACAATGTTTATTTCTCTGTTTCATGCCTGCTACTTTGCCCCTGTACACTATTCATTTTGCAGCACTTACACGATGGTTTGCCTGTATACCGTATAACTTTTCTGTCTCTATATTGTGTATGTCATGATGCATGTGTCATGTTTCTGGACTTTGTAAATGGTGCATATTGTGTACTTCGATGTGTGTATTATGCTGTAGTCCTACTTCCTTCTCCACAAGCTGCATCTGGAATCAAGCAGTAGATTGCTCAGTATGCCTTCCTAGTAAAACTTTTAAATAAATAAATAAAACATCATCCTCTCAGTGTGACTTAAACACATATCAGGAAAATGTGATGTGAATGTTGAAACTGAAAATGATAAGCCAGCAATAAGACACGACAAGGTGTGGGTTATGACCTGATAGGAGCACACCCCAGGTGCGTTATGAGGCACTTGTGCCGAGTGCCTTTAGCACCTGGGAAGTGCTCTTATCAGGCAATAACCCACACCTCGGAGTGTCTCATTGTGCTTATAAAATGGGTTCATAGAGAAAGTTCAATAAAATACACATAAGAAGTTTCAATAAAAAATGAAAAAGATATGTGATCAATGCAAAAACATAAAAAGTAGTCCTTCTTACTGTATTGTAGTGGGCAAGTTTGAATAAAATTAAGTATGAGCCATGGTGTCCATGTGTTTCCTCCTCCCCACTCTCACTCAGACACAACGTCTTTCACAGTATGCCTTTTCTTTTTTGTATTTTTATTTATTAGGGAGCAAACGCCAAGTGAGTTTTACAGAGAGGAACGATAAAGCCAGACCTCACCTGCCACTGTATTTACTGGTTCTTTGATGGTGTCTGCCTCACCTCCCCGGCCCCACAGAATTGTCCACAATATGCTTTTTTTCTTTTTTTATGTGTGTGTGTTTCTTTTCTGAATAAGGGAGACAATGCAGAGCGAGATTTCCTCTCCAGAGTGGGAGCGAGAGTGTCCCTCAACAGAAACCGTATTTAGCACTTCCATAATAGCCGCTTTCCCATTGCAGTTTCCCCAGCTCGCTCTGCTGTACATACTGAAAGCAGAACCAGGAATTTAAGAGAAATAAATATATTTAAAAAAAATCTGAAAGACCTCGTGGACTGGACTGAGTCGAGTGAGTCATAGAAGAGCGGGGTATCTGTTTTATTTAAAGGCCGTGGCACACGCGATGCTCAGCAGATTGGGAACTGTTGTGTAGTTTTAGAGGGCAGTTTCTTCTGTTTGTAAGGAGAAACTGAGCAGGAGGGAGAGCTGAAGCTTGGAGTTGTGACAGAATGAATGGGCAGTGATTAAAAAAAAAAAAAAAAAAGAATATGTTGAGATGGTTGTGTAGAAACACTGAATTCTCATTTGTCTGTGTCTACCGCTTTCCTGCTACAGCTGCTTCCTCGGATGCTAGCTGAGGAGCTGCAGTGAGAGAAGCGATGGCGAGGATTGATTTCCCCATGTGCTGTGTCTTGGTGGGCACAAGTAGTGCCTGTTGTAAGGATATGTCCTGATAAGGACACAGCTGGAGAGGGATTCCAGCCAATCAAGATTTGAGAATTATTTTACCCATTTTATAAGCAGTCTGAACAGACTGCATCTGTTAAAAGCAGCAAGAAATTAAAGTTGTGGAGGGACAGCTGGACAAAGTTATTTCCATGGCTTGTAAAGGAGGAAGCAGGGACATATTGTTGGGAACTGCAATTGGTGTAAAAAAGGTGGCAAAAGCAATCTATTTGCCACAACTAGCACAACCAATCTGCAAGTGTCTGCTTTCTAGACATGAAAAAAACAGAACATTTGCTGGTGCACACAGGAAAGAAACAGCAGAACAATTGTCTCTGCCAGTGGCATTTGAGAAGCAGATCTCTGGTCCTGAGGCAAAGGATGACAATAAAGTTGCTCACTTAATGACAGTTTACTACCTTACCAAACAAGGGTAATCACTGAACCAGTTTGAAACACTGATATCTCTACAGGTGAGGAATGAAATCTTTTTTTTTTTTTTTTTTTCATATACGTTTTTGCTTTTTCCAGTTTTTCTCCCATTCCCCCGGGGCCCTGGCACGCGGCTGTACGTGCGTGCGTGTGGAGGCACGCACACACACCAGAAGCCAGCTAAGCCCCTTCTTCCCACCCTACGTGCCCACCCCCATTGCCTGCGTACCCCACCAGACCTCCACCTGGTGAGGACGGGACTATGGGAGGGGCGACAACTCACCACTATCACCCTGGGAGAGGAGAGCAGCTAGACGCCTCACTCACTCAATCCCGCTTCTCCCACCCCCCCATGCCGGCACCCCGATGGCCCGAGGTCATTCCTGAACCCAGGTCACCAGCACAATGGGAGGTATAGCGTCCAGCGCCTCAACCCTCAGCGCCACCGGGCCAGCTCTGAATGGAATCTTTTGGACCGGGTGCTCAGGCTGGGTTGTTGCTTGTGGATTGACATTGATGGTGGTGTTACATCCACAGAAATGAAATGGCTGTCCAACATTGCAAGACAGTGGCACAAGCTACAGTACTCTGGCTTGGATGCAAGATATGACATGCTGGACTGCATAAACGGAGTCCTAAAGGAAGAAATCAAAGCTCACTTAGCAGGTTCTCAGTTTCTTGGGGTAATAGTGGATGAAACCACTGATGTAACCATTCACAAAAAGTTGAACATATATATGAAGTGCATACACAATGCACAGGCCAAAATTAATTTCATTGACTGTATTGCAATACCTGATGGGAGGGCAGAGACAACTGTGGCGGAACTGTTAAGTGTGTGTTCTGCTAATGCAGTTGACACTATCAAGATCATCACACTAGCAAGTGACGGTGTCAGTGTCATGACTTGTTTTTCTTTATTTAGAGTCTAGAATTACAAGAACCTTTGAGCCAAGGCTCTTTTACAAAGGTTCCACATCAGTTAAGGTACAATACAAACATTACATAGAGTTGAGTAACAATGCAGAAATAGTGCAAAGACATTTTAAGCGGCTGAAACATGACATTGAGGAAAGTGAGTACCAGGGGCAGAGTAGCCAGAGGTAACTGAGGCTTGGAATGGACATAAAAGAGCTGTGCAGCCATGGGCATTTGTCAGGCCTCAAAAAAGTTCTTGGGGGTAGGGGGGCAAAACAGAGGGGAGGGTAGGCTGTAGGAAGAGGAAGAGAGGGGTAGTAGTAGAAGTGCTAGGAGGAGATCAGATTATGAGGGACAGTCGCAGGAGCTAGAGGCAGCTAGGTGGAGCCGAAGGTTGGCTTTGAACAGGCCTAGCTTTTGCAGAGAGGAGATGTCTTTGTTGAGTCCACTAATCCAGCTAGGAGCTCGGTACACAAAGGATCTTTTGGCCTGTGTAGTGCGGCACTGAGGAATGCAGCATTTCATTTCTGAAGCCCTGGAGGCGTGGGCGTGTGCTGTATGGAGAAGACTTTGAACCCAGGGGAGCAAGATGTAGCATAATTTCTTAGCCATTAGACAAGTTTGGTACTTGATACGGTTTGATAACTGGAGCCACCCTGTTTGAGCATAGAGGTCACATGTATGCGTGAGTCGGTGGGATCCTGTGATGAGTCTGCAAGCTTTGTTTAGGGCCAAGGATAAGCACCTGAGGGCTGTGTCAGTTGCAGAGCCAAAAGTAATTAGACCATAGTCGATTAGAGAGACCACCGAGCTCTATACTGCTATCCTTAAGGCATCCAAGGTAAGGCATTGCCTGTGCCTGTAGAGGAGACCAATGCATGTGTTTCAGCTTTGGTGACGCTATCTGTGTGGATGCTGTAGCATAGGTTGCTGTCTATGGTGATCCCCAGATATTTAAAGGAGTGAACCTGTTCGAGGACAGCACCAAGGGAGGTTGTAATATTAAGGGGGTGAAGCCTATGTTTGTTGTGGGAGCCACAGAAAAGCATTGACTTGGTTTTCTTATAGTTATGAACCAGCTTTTGACTACTAAACCATGTTTCAATGGAGGTGAAACCCTTCTAAAGCTTGTTTTGGAGTAGATGGGGGTCCTGTTGGGTGGTGTGAATGACAGCATCGTCAGCATAGAGTAGGATTTGTTCTGGACAGGATTGTGGAAGATTGTTCAAAAAGAGGCTGAAGAGGAGTGGCCTGAGAATGGATCCCTGGGGGACTCCTGAGCGTACTGGTCTAGCATTTAAGAGGACATCAGCAATTTTCACTCTTTGGGAACAGTTTTCCAGGTAACTCTTAAACCAGAGTTGTAGACTCAGGGGAGAGACCAGCTTTAGCATTTCTGTTAGGAGTATTCAATGATGGATGGTGTGAAAAGCCTTGTAAGGTCTACAAAAGACCAAACCAGTGAGGTAATTATTATCCAGGGAGTTGTGAATTGCTCCTGTGAATTCAAGGAGGGAGATGTGGTGCTGTGGCCTTTTCTGAAGCCGTGCTGTTGTTTACAAAGGATGTTGTACTTGTCCAGATATTCCATTAGCTGGTCAGATACTAGACATTCAATGGCATTGGGGGTAGTATGAATATAGGCCTATAATTTCCATGAAGGGCCTTGTTCCTCTCTTGTGGACTGGTGTCACGGTGGCAGATTTCCATCTGTCAGGAACTGACCAAGGGTGAGGAGAGGTTGAAAATCCAGGTTAGAGGAGATAGCACTTCATCAAGAGTAAGGGACAGCTGTTTGAGGTTGAGTGAGTCGCAACTTTGCCGCATGACTGGAATGCACAATGTGGTGGGTGCAAAGTTAAGACAGCAAGTAAACCCAAGGCTGATTCAGATGCATTGTGTTGCCCACAGACTGGCACTGGCAGCAGGACAAGCATGTTGGGACAACCCCCGTATTCAATGAATATCAAGTAACCATCAAAATGTATACAGAAACTACAGCAACTCTGCAGTACGGTACAATGCCTTGCATTTCATCCAGGAAACGCTCAATGGTGACATCAGATATCTGTCCCTTAAAGAACCTGAAAGTTTTCAGTGGCTGTCACTGCATACTGCAGTTCAAGCAATTTACAGATCATACCCTGCACTTTTTCAAGCCCTAGAGCATGATACAGCAAAAGATGCCCAATAAGCAAAGCGCTCTTCACACAAAACTGAAAGCAGTCTGCTTTATCTTATGCACTTCTTTTTCATGGTTGTCTTAGACATGGTGAATAAACTGTCTCTAGTCATGTAGCAGGACAGTGTTGACATTTAGGTGGCCAGCAGCAAGATAGAAGCCACAGTTACCAGACTGCAACAGTTTAAAGAGCAGACTGTGCAGAGCTACAGAAGCCATTTCAGGAACATGACCAACATCCTGATGCGTGGCTGGATCAAAAAGTGAATGACAAGCCAGCATTGTGTATACAGTTCCAGACGGCATCTCAGGAATACCCGACGCAACTCACTGAAAACATTCACACAAGATCTGAGACATCTTCAGTGGAGCTGCTGCAAACCTAAATGTTCTTCTAAATCCTAAGTATCTCCCTGATGATTCCAATATAATGGACCATGGACTGCAGGAACTCAAGGGTGTTTGCACTTATTTCCAAGACACAGCCTTCAAAGAAGAAACACTGCCAGCACTTATTGACCAAGACAGGGCTGAGAAAGATTACGGTCAATTCAAACTTGTTCTGAAATCTAAAAAAGAACTGACTTTGCTCAGCAGAGTCTGCCAAGACTTAATTGAGAACTATTCAGATGTATTCTCAGATTTTGTCACAATGGCCAAGATTTTACTTGTCACCTGTTACATCAGTGGCATGTGAAATAGGGCTTTCTGTACAAAACAAAATAAAAACAAAAGGTAGCTGTTCCCTAAAGGATGGCACTGTGAGCAAACTCATGCGGATAGCCCAAGAAGGAGCTGAACTTGAAGACTATGACCCTCTTCCAGCACTTCAGAAATTTAAGGCCATAAGACTGCTCATATAAATAATTATGTTTTAAAATTGTCTTAATTGTGATTGTGTTTTTCAGTTTCAGACTCAGCAGACTGACGTGACCCAGAGACAGATGATTGGATGGCAGCTTGGGCAGAGGAGAGAAGATAAGTATTAAAATATAGTTTGTTCCAATTAAGAGGGGTGGGGGGGGCATGTAATTTATTTAATCCACAAGCCAGTTCTACTCTGTTTGGTGGGGAAATAGGAAGGATTAAGCTTCAATATTAATTAACAATTACATTACCACAAGGGGTGGGGGAGGTGGCTGGCCATATTAGCAGTAATAAAATAACCCCATTCTGCTGATAATTACTGAATGTTTCTTTTTTTTTTTTTTTGGTGGGGGAGGATCATAGTCTGACAAGTTCAGTACCTCAAGAGGGTGGGGATGGCATAAAATAAGTAATATCCCCATTGCATCTTTTTATCTGGTTAGGGTGGGAGGACTGGTTAGATTGTCTAATGTAACCCTGACCCTCTGCTCTTTCCACAGTCTGTCTGCAACAATGGCTTCAGGAGGGTGTTTTGGAGAAGTTATGGGCAGGAGGGTGTTTAGGGCAAGTTAGGGGTAGGAGGGTGTTTAGGAGACGTTACGGGCAGGATGGTGTAAGGGGAAGATTATTGCCACAGAATGCCATGCCATGAAAAAAGAAGTACGAAGAAAAGCAAGACATGCAGAATTCCATGCCACCAACCACTAGATGTACATTGTGCAGTTCCATGTCATTTCTGCACAGTCAGTTACATCAAGGGCAATGTCCAAGGTAGTAAATTTGCCATAAAACACTACCACACAAATGGAAAAGACATTGCAAAGACAGTACAACGATGGTCATCCTGCCAGCCTGCCACTATGGTATATAGCACTTAGGTGAGCATTCCCCAGGCCCTCCTGCTTTTTCTTTAAAATATAAATATAACTATCAAATTGTGTAATGTATTTAAAAAAAAAAACAAACCTAAATCCGAACCCAGGTGACTGAGACTCTGTCGCAGGACTTGAGTTTCTCTGTTCAGTTGGACTACGTTTGACTACATTTGATTTGCAGTGTTGACAGTCATTCCTAAAACCAACATGCGAAGTATCACAAATTCAGCATGCACACAGTTTTTAAATAAGTGGGGAATCCAAGAACAGCTAACCTGCCTATGTGCAGCAGTTACTTTCAGTTTTGTTGTTCTTGGCTCAGTTTTCTGCTTTTTGTTCGCTTTGCTACTGTAGCTTCTTTCCGTGCTATGCCAGCTTTAAAGAACTGTGGGGCCAGAGAACAGCTCTGCCGCATGTATGTGTCATTTCCGTCCAGTGCCGTTTGACAGCAGGATGAGAAAAGGTGCTCAGCCTTACAGGGTGCAAACAAAAAAAATAGTGTATTGTTATAGGGGCAAGAGGGTGATGTACATGAAATGGAGGAAGTTTTGCTTGCCATCTGCAGAGAGGAAGAACAGAAAGCAAAGCTGCTCCACTCCGCTCTGGAAACCTAATATAGTACTGTACAGTACTGACATACACAGACCCAGTGTACAGCAGGGACAGGGACAGTTAACAACAGCAGCAAGGAAATTTTGCATCTGGCAATACTGTGATGATGCCTATTGTAATTTGCATTAACATTTGGGTATAATGCTGTACTTTTGACAGCACTGTTTTCTGATTTGCAGCACTTGTTTTTCGATGCAATTGTAATATGCTGTATTGAAGGCTGAGTGCAAGTTGCATTTCGCTGTTAATACCACGCTGATATGTTTGCGCTGTTTTTTATATGTGGTATTGACGTGATACCAGATTGTGCCACTGTTTTAAACCTGACAGATTTGGGACAACCTAAGGGTATTGGTGGGGTAGGTGGGCTTTTAGTCACTACCCCATTATGCTCTTTCCAGTCTCTGGAACACTGGTAAGTTATTTAGCTGCCACACACACAATTTAAGAAATGTGCTGGAGACGAGGCAGGAGGATGTTTTAGGACATGTTATGGGCAAGAGGGTGTAGGAAATTGGATTATGCCAGGTCAGTCATGACATGAAAAAGACAGCCTAGCAATTGTCGTCATAGACCGCCAACCAGATTGTACTGACGGTGCCACTGGAGGGTGTTAGGAGAAGTTAATGGGCAGGAGGGTGTAAGGAGACTGGTTATGCCAGGTCAAACATGAAAAAGACAAGCAATATTGCACTAGTCAGACCACCAGCAACCCCCAGATGTGAATTGTGCCACTATCTTATAGCCAGAGACAGAAAATGGGTGGGTGAGGGTGAGGTTCAGTAAAATGTTTTAAAAGGCTTTTTTATTGTGCAGTAAAGTGGGAAAGAGACAAATTTGATTTATGCCACAGTGACCTCGCCCTTATTCCCATTGCCCGGGTGGGTGGGGGGCAGGGCTGTTTTAGTCAAATACTGTAATTGTAATTGCAATTAATGGATGTGCAGGAGAGAAGACAGGAGAAGTACTGGGCAGGAGAGTGACGGGAGACACACTGTAGGTGACTGTCAGCATGACTGTTAATCCTGAAATGTTTTGTGAACATGTTGACTTGTACTGTAACCTAATGGACCAATTTGTTTGTAGCCAGGCTGAGTTTTGACACATATCTGCATTGGTGGTCTGGGGGCAGACTACAGCAAGATAGAATTCCCAATGTTTAGGCAGAATTGATTGCAAAACTGTAAGTACAATTTTTTTTTTTTCTCATTGTGAACCAACATGAATGAAGAACAAGTTGGAACACGCAGGTTGCTCAGGTGAAATTCTATTTATTTCTGAATGAGATCATACTGCTGTGGTTTTTAACAATCACTTATCAGCCTAAGGCACCTTTGTATGACTGTGCAACCCTGCTGAGAAACAAAAACACTAATGTATGACTATTTTGTCATTATAATTGCATAATTGACTCAGGAATGTAACAGGCATTTGTCAATGCCGAATGTTGTCTCGCTGGCATTGGCATTGGTAGTGCAGGAGTTAGAGATGCATACTAGGAATGGCAGTGAAGTGTTGAACTGAAGTCAACACCACCCTCACCCTGCAGAGACTGACAGGCGTTGGTGTGTGCCTTTGGGTCGTCAGCTATAATGCTTGTGCCATTCTACCTCACCCTACCCTGCAGACACTGACAAGTGTCGTGGTGTGCTTTGGGGTCATTGGGCCTTATGCTTACACAATTCCATAAGGAAATACACTGAGGTGGGTGCAGTATAGGAGAATGGGGTGAACTTTAGGGCGAACACTCCAAAGGGCAGACCTCATTTCTCAGTGGCTGCAGGGTGGGGGTGAGGGTGGAAGTGACATTACAGCCAGTGATCCCAAGTCACACCCTGATGCCTGTCAGTCTCTACAGAGTGGGGAGTTACAGTTGGAAAGCCTAACGCCATAGGTATGTGTTAGTATTTTCACTCTAATTTTCAACATAGGCTTTTGTGATCCCACATCATGAAGAGCAGCACCATCAGTTTGTTAGCTGAAAGGTAGTTTTGCACAGTGGCTATGCCATTTAGCGACACAGACAAACGCATTTTGGGCAGTATGTGAAAAATGACAACTGTATTTTTCATGAGGAGGTGTAAAAAAAAAAAAATTGCAACGTTGAAAATCTGGACTGAAAATATTAAAAACTGGTGAAGTCATGAGCATGCACAGAAAGTGTGCAACACACGTCTGTAACCCAATTATTTTTGGGATTTTTTTAACCACATTTTCTAAATAGGCATTTTGGGACCTTCCCTCATGAACAGTGGCATTGTAAGTTTAGTTTGTCCCAAAAGTTGATTTCCCACAGCGACCACGCCATTGTGCACCACAGGTGTGAAAACACATTTTGGGCAGGTTGTGAAAAGTGACAACTGTACTATTCATAAGGAGGTGTGGAAAAATGCCAGTGTTGAAAATCTGGCATGAAAATATTGCAAATTTGCGAAGTTACAAGGGTGCATGGAAACTGCACAATGCACGCTTGTAACAAAGTAACTTTATGGACTTTTGTTACCAGATTTTCAACATAGGCATTTTAGGACCTCTGCTCATGAACAGTGTCACCGTCATTTCTGAAAACTGTCCCAAAAACTGATTTCGACAGCGACCGCGTTATTCTGCGATGCGGACGGCAAACATTTCGCCAGGATATGTAAAATGACAGCTGTACTGCTCATGAGGAGGTGTGGAAAATGTCAATTTTGAAAATCTGAGTGAAAATATTACAAATTCATGAAGATTTGAGCATGTGTGAAACTGCATGACGCACACGCGTAAAACAGCCATTTTTTAGAATTTTTCCACCAAATTTGCAACATATGCTTTTTGAGAGCCCTCCTCATGAACAGTGGCACTGTCATTTTGTTAATCAGTCCCAGAAGGTGATTCCGTGCGTGACCATGAAATCACCTTTTGAGACCAGTCTTTACCATGACAGTGATTGAATTCATGAGAGTGCCATAACTCCTATGTTGAAAATTTGGTGTCAAAATGTCTGAGATATGCACCAAAGTTGAGAAAACCCTATTCATGCCATTATACAGCTTACCGGCATTTCTTCAGTTCGCAGTCAGCTTTGAAGAGTGCAGACGTGTTCCCGGTTCACCGAAGATTTTCGCGACAGACTCCTGAGGTAAGTATGGGGTGAGGGGGGTTGTGGGGAGGTAGGGTGCACAGTGGGTGGGTGCGGGTTGTGGAAGGGGGTAGGGAGACCACGAGGGACTGTTTTCTGTTTTACAGGGTAAAAAAAAAAAAAATGAGAACATCGCGGGCCAGTTTTTGTTTTTCAGGGGATTTGGCACACTGGGGTGGCTCCCAGTGTGCCACCTAAGTGTTTTGGAGGGGGTGCTGTAGCCGACAGGGAATTGGGCACCCCCGTTGGCACATACCGAAGGGGAGGGACAAGAGCTGAGGGGGATTGGGCACCCTCCTTGGCACACAACAAAAGCATGGGGGGCATTATGCCGATGGGGGAGTGGGCCCTGTTGGCAAAAAGAAACTGGGAAAGGGATTAAAGCCGACAGGGATTGGGACCCCCGTTGGAAAAGAAAGACTGTTGGGGGGGGTCGGATGATGCAGAGGGGGATTGGGCACCTCCTCTCAGCATACATTTTAAATGGAGGGAGGGTCATTATGCCGACGGGGAGTAGGCTCCCCGTCAGCAAAAGAAGTGGGTCGGGGCACGCTGCAAGCGCTGTCACCAGGGCAGGCATGTCAGGAGGGCATGTTATTGTGCCGCTGCATGATTGCAGCGGACATTTTGTTAGATCTGGTGCCCACCTGATATATGCCTGGTTTCAGCGCCTGCAGCTGCCTCATTGGGGAATGAGGGACGCATCTACTGATGCATGCCCTGCATTCGCCCACAGTGACTGCACCTCCAACTCTGCTACTAGTGCAATATGTTGGCTGTGCAAGCGCAGCCAACATAAAAATACATGGGGATAAATAAACAACACCGAGAAAGGCATTTTCCAGACTTGTTCCATTCACTTCAATGGGGACGTCAAAAATTTCACCAGGACTCCTAGATTTTAGGTCAGGACCCTATTTTGTTTTTCAAAATCCAGGACTCCTAATAAAAATCCCTACCGAGAGCCCTGACAATGGCAGAGCTATGGGGCTTACTGATGCACCTGGGTGCTGCTGAAGAAGGACTGTTGAACAACTAATACTGTTATTTTAAGTTGGGTTCTCCAGTGGCCTGTTTGAAGCTGCTAACCTGCTACTCACTGAACAAAAATGCAACTTTTAAATGTGATATCCTGGACACAGCAAAAATTAAAGTTTAAAACTAACTTTCAATTTATACCTTATGTGGACCCTCTAAGTAGTGAACGGGGGGGGGGGTCACTCATTAAAAACCTTGGTAGTGATAACACACTGACTGGGGTATTATTTAGCTTTACCACACCAATTATATAACTCCTATTAAAATTGCTGGAGACTCCTGTGATTTTTGTCTACCTACTGGGAGTCACATAATTGGTTGTGAAAGTCGAATATCTCCCTCTGCCATGGGGAAGGGCAGGATCCAAAGGATTAGAAGGGCTGGGCAGATGCCTAACACCCTTCTTCTCTGATGCCACCTCAGTCATAGCTTTGTCCATGTCCTCCCAGGTTTCCATGCTTGTAGACTTGGGGTGGGTTACCATAGTAAGGGATCTGGTCCACCCCCAGGAGGGCACATACAGTTGAAATGGTGGGGGATGCGTTGGGGCTGCAGTTCAGGAACACTTGAGGCAAAGAGGCAGGCTTCTCACATCTGCTCCTGTGTTGCCACAAATGGCCCAATGATCCTGTGAGCCGCTGTTTTCTACCACACTCCATAGCCAGGACAGCAATGATGATGGTGCTGTCACCTCCTTTCCAGATGGTGCAGGGGCCTCTGCCATGGCTGTTGTCCAATAGTTCACTGTCCAAAAGCAGAAAAATTCTTTTTTTTTTTTCCCCAAATGCTGTACAGCAGACAACTTCTCTGTCCTTGCACCTGTAGCAAATAGCTCCCACTCAACGAGTACGCCAGCCTCTCTCCTTGACTCTCAAACTGTCCAGCCAGTCACAGCAGGGCTCCAGCAATTTGCATGACTTACTTATATAGGCTTCATGGTCCAAGTGAAGATACATAGCTCTGCCTCCCAAAAAGGTGCGAAGATCCATAGTTCAAGATGGCCAGCTCACAAAACACAGAATCCCGCTTCAAAATGCCAAAACAGTCTGCCACCACTGCAACACCCGAAATCTCCACCCAGGTAAGCTCCTGCATCCCAAAATCAAATCCCAGATGAGCCCCCATGTTGCAAGCCCCCCCTTCCAAGGTCTAGGGATATGTCTGATTTTGCAGGGGGAGAGGGGCACTATACAACCAGAAACACAGTCCAGAACTTGCTCATTATCTAGGTCAGTGATGGATGGTCCAGGGGTGCAGAAAATCTTCGAGGGGTGCTTCAGCTGTGGGAACTTAAACTTTAAGTCACTCTCCAGAAAAGCAGAAAGTAAATCCATTGTCCACAATGTATTAAAAGGTTCAGAATTGATTTAATTGTATAAAAATTAATAACAACCACTCCATGAAGCATACAGGTATCACTGAACTATGGGCAGTCCCTTTTTTTACATGGCCGAAACCAAGGTACAGCATACTTGATCCAGAGATCTGATGCAGGCACTCCAGGGAGTTGAATCAGGCTCCCATACAAATGGCAGCAGCAAGTTTATTTCTTGTCACAGGCCTAGAACAGGCAGTTCCCAAAACTCCCTCCAGCACTGACTTTAGGCAGCAATCCCTATGGGGATATCTCTCCAAACTGAATGGCTCCCTCCTTTACTTCCAGTTCACACGACGTTGAAAACGAGCATCCCCCAAAAGCGACTTTCCTCTGGGCAGTCTCAAACCCGCCATGTGGGGACTCTTGGGGGCTTTCCCTTAATGCACAAGGCAAACACAGGACCCATCCATGGTGACGCCACACAGGCTGCCACCATTGCATCCCCAACATGTCAGGCTGCCACCACCGACCCACACACCAGGACCCTGTGGCAACCACCGGGTCTAACATGCAGAGACCCTTCCACGCTGTCGTGCTCTGGTTCCAGGGATCACACTGCAGGCTCCATTACTCCCTGGACCCTGGCTCCCCTAAGTGACATGGTGGTCCCCAACCTCAGGCCGTGCTATAGAAACCCCATTATAATCCTGATGACTTTGAGCAGGGTGGGTTGGGGTGGCAGTCTCCCCAACCCGGCCTGAGCCTTGGCCCTCCAACTGAAACTGGCCAAATCTCTTAACTACTTCCTTCTTCCCACGTGCTCTCTCCCAGTGGGTGCCAGGAAAGCAAAACCCTGGGCCAAACTAGCAATAAGCTCCCATAGAGGGCTTACATTTGCATTTCTTTCACTTACTGTTTCAGTATTATTTTTATTTATTTATTTATTTATTTAGTTTTTGTTGCCCAGGTAAGTGCACTAGACAAATCCTGCCTATTTTCAGGTACGACCGAGGGAGGATACAGATGAATGCCAACTGACCATGAACCAGATTAAGCTGTTGTATAGTCATTATTAGAGACCCATGTTTTGGGGGGTTTAAATAAAAAATAAAAGAAATACAAAATTCAAGGTATAAAAGGAAAACAAACATGTAAAAAGATTAAATATTGCTTGTTTTTTGGCAAAAACTAAATAAATGCTTGCAGCGGTTGTTGTTTAGGTGCTGTTGTTACCACAGAGATGATCTGCAAGGAAGTGGCAGTAGAAATATTTAATTCATAAAACCTTTCCAGACCGTAGCACAATGCTGCTTAATACAATGTAGTATACTAGGAATGGGATTTCTAGTCTCTATAAGGTCATTTTTCAGGTACTTTATGAATGTGAATTTGATAAGAAATAAAACTACTTTTTCAATGAATAAAAAGAAAAAACGCGAAATTCCAGAAAAACAATAAGAAAAATTATAAAACATAAAGAATCTCACGGAACTCTAATCATTATTATTCATCTGTGTTCTCCGTTGCCCATGAAATGGAATTTTAGCTCATGGATTCACCAGATTTTAAATAAACAAATCACATCAAAGCAGTTTCCTACAGATTCCCAAGACAGTACAGGAACCCTAAGGTGTAAAGGCCAAGAGCCCAATTTTCAAAGATAACGCAGGGCTTGCATCAAGCCCTGTGTCCAACCCCAATGTTTGGCGCAATTGTGCCAAACTCCTTTGATGCAACTGGGTACAGTTGCGACACTTTCCATGATTTACCGCAGCTTGTATCAGCTATTTGGCACAAGCCCCGTAAAAAGGGTCCCCAAATGGTGCCAAGTTAAACCAGTGGGGGAGCTGGTCTAACTTATGGCATTTGGCACACGTGAAAGAAAATTGTGATTAGTGCCACAGGAATGTCGCAGGTCCCATGTGCCATATGTCTGGCACGCCAGAGACTTGCAGCATCCGCAAGTTTTTCTAAAGTCGGGCCGCAAGAGTCACATAGATTCTCCAGTGACTCCAAAATGTTTCAAACCCAGAGTCTTTTCCTTTGCCTTGAAAATTAGGGTGGAAGATGAACTAGAGAGGCTACAAGAGGAAGGACTGATGTCTCCAATTCAGTTCTCTGGGCAGCACCTATAGTTCCAGTCAGGAAACCTAATGGGGAAATCGGACTATGAGGTGACTATAAGCTCAAAATCAGCCAAGCAGCAGGACTAGACAGATACCCAATTTGAGGGTGGACGATCTCTGTGCTCTCAAGAGGTAAAGCTTTGCTAAACTGTCTTTCTCTGGCATATACTCAAATAGAACTGGATGAGGAGTCCAGGAAATTTGTGACAATACACACAAATGATTAATTCTGTACAATCACCTACCATATGGTGTGGCATCAGTCCCAGCAATTTTTCATTGAGTAATGGATAGAGTAGTGCAAGGCATACGTAAAAACTGTGGTGTACCTGGATGATATTCTGAACACTGGTGATTCAGAAGAGGAGCGTGTCAAGAATCTGTGGGAGGTGCTGAAAAGATTGGCAGGTGCTGGTTTACATTTGATGTCCAAGTAAAGAAAAATGTATATTTGTGGTCTCATGTGTAGTTTATCTGGGTTACATTCAGTACCAGAAAAGGTCAGAGCCATAGTGGAAGCACCAAACCCCAAAACTGTCAGTGAACTGAAATCCTTTTCATAACTGGTTCACTATTATGCCATGTTTAAGCCTAGCCTGTCAGCAGTGCTTGTGGTCCTGCACAGGTTGTTAATAAAGGACACCAAGCAGATGTGGGGAAAGGACCAACAGCAAACCTGTGAGGAATCAAAGGGGCTACTTCAATCATCAAGGGTTTTGGTCCATAATGATCCAGAAAGAGACCTTTTTTGGCTTGTGATGCATCACCATATGGGACAGAAACGGTTCTAGTCACACAAGAACCAGGATGGCACAGATCAAACAACTGCATGTGCATCGTGAAGTTTAAATGTAGCAAAAAATAAATTTGTTCCAAATTAATAAAGAAAGTGTAAGGATTATGTTTGGCGTACAGAGATTTCCCCAGTCTGTGTATGTGAGGCCATTCGCTATTCTGACAGTTCACAAACCTTTCCTCACTGTATTTAGCCCAGAGAAAGCTAACCCAAGTATTGCATCAGCAAGGATCCAAAGGTGGTCTCAAGTCAGCAGCCTGTAATTATACATTTCAGCACAGGCAAGCCAGTGCTTATGAAAATGTGGATGCTTTGAGCTGTCTGCCCTTACCCAAGACACAAGAGGTACCAACAGCAGGGATGGTCAAGCTACTGAATTTTGTTTGTGATGGACTTCCTGTCACCACTGAAGATATCAGTGCTCATGCAGTAAAGGGCATTATCTTATTACAGGTTAAAATGTATGTGGTAAAGAGTTGGCCAGGACACCAGGAAAACAATGCATTGAGACCCTATTCCACTAGGTAGCTGGGCCTCCACATTGAAGATGGATGGCTCGTGTGGGGAGCCAGAGTAGTAGTTCCCTTGGCATTTCAAGAGAAGGTGTGTAATAGAGTTTCATACTAACATACTAACATACTATTTGCCAGCAGATTAGGCCTTACGGTCTATCGAGTCTGCTCGAACCTAGATCCTTAGTTGGATGCTGAGACCCTTCCATCCCTTGTTCTCCAGAAACCCTATCATCCATCCCCGGGACAGGCCATCATCTGATACATCCACTTTCTGTGTCTGTCCCACCCTCTCTTGAAGCCCTCCACTGTGGATCTCTGAACCAGCTCACCAGGCAGTGCATTCCAAGGGTCCACCACCTCTCTGTGAAAACCTCCTCCTCTTTTCCCCTCACCCTTCCACCTTCCAACTTCAAACCATGCCCTCTGGTGATACCTCCCTGCTTTAGTCTAAAGATCCCTCCATGTTTACCCTATTTATTCCCTTGAGGTACTTGAAGACCTCAATCATGTCCCCCTGTCTCTCCTCTCCTCCAATGAAAACAGGCAGAGCTCCTCAAGTCTGTCCTCATAAGTCAAACCCCTAGCCCTCGTGATCATCTTTGTTGCCCTCCTCTGTACCCTCTCCAGGAGCTGTATGTCCCTCTTCAAGTGTGGTCTCCAGTACTGTACACAGTACTCAAGGTGTGGTCTAACAGTCCAATGTACAGCGGCAGAATCACTTCCTTGCTCCTAGAGGTGATCCCTTATGATGCATCCCAACATCCTGTTTGCTTGCTAGCTGCCTCCTGCACTGCTCAGAGTTATTCATACATGTATCCATCATGACCCCAGGTCTTTTTCCCTATTGAGGCCTCCAGCGCCTCCTCCTAGGGTGTACCTGTGTTTACGGTTTCCCGACCAAGATGCAACACCTTGCACTTGGTGATATTGAAATTTAATTTCCATGTGTGAGCCCAGCTTTCCAGGGTGTCCAGGTCCCTTGCAGGGCCACCTCCCTCTTCTCCTCAACTACTGCTCCCATCTTGGAGTCATCCTGAAGAGACTCATTTCACACCCTATACCCTCCCTGATGTATGTATGCATTAAACAGGATCGGACCCAGGACCGAGCCCTGCGGTACTCCACTACCAACCTCTCTAGGGTTCGAGAGCTCCCCACAGACCACTACTCTCTGGGTGCGTCCAGCTAGCCAGTTTTCAATCCATCTGACCATCAAAGGCCTACTCCTAACCCCATCAGTTTCTCCACCAGACCATTGTGGGGACAGAGACAAACGCCTTGCTGAAGTCCAAGAATAATACATCCACAGGCTTACCCTCGTCCAGTTCTGATGTTACCCATTCATAGAACTCCACAAGGTTGGTTTGACATGATCTACCTGGCACAAACCCATGTTGCCGACTATCCAGACCTCCCACCTCCTCCAAGTACACCCCCAATCGTTCCATTAGTATACTCTCCATTAATTTTCCCACCACCGAGGTCAAACTGATGGGTCTATAGTTAGCTGGTACTTCCCTCGACCTCCCTTTATGGATTGGTACCACATGTGCCTCTCGCCAATCCCTAGGTACTCTCCCTGTCTCAAGTGACCTGCTGAAAAGCTCCGCCAGGGGTGCAGCCAGTATGTCCGCCAATTCCCATAGTACTCTCGGATGAATGCCATCCGGCCCAGGAGATTTGTCTTTCTTTAGGGCCTTGAGGGCTAACCACACCCTTTGGTGGAGATAGCATCATCCCCTCCCCTTACTGGTCTTTTTATCCTTATCCAGATGTGACACCCCGGGTACCTTTCCTCCTTCTTGCTCCATTTCTGTTGCTCCTGATCCCACTCCCTGCCGCTTCTATCCCCTTCATGCCTTGCTTTGTAGATATCCCATTCCCTCCCTAGTGAACACAGAGGCAAGTACTAGTAAATACCTCTGCCTGGTCCCTCGCCTCTTCCACCCACCCTCCTTCTGATCTCAATCTGCTGAGATGGCCCTTAGTTTTCTCCGCTCCCCAATGTACCAGAAGAACCCCTTCCCTCCATGCTATCCCTGTTGCCAGCCGCTGCTCTTTCTGGCCTTTGCTCCCCTCACCATACGTGGTGACTTTTCTAGATGCAAGCTGGTACATTTCCTTATCCCTATCCCCTCTTGTTGTTTTATATTTTTTGTAGGCCGCCTTCTTTTCTCTGACTGCTACCTGTACCTCACTGGACCACCAGCATGGTTTACGTGACCTTGCTACCTTACGTTTCAACTTAGCGCAGATCCTGACTGCCTCATGAAGTCCCTGTTTTATGACCTCCCATCTCCTTTCCACACTTGTCGTTGAGGTAATCCCCTTCAAGTGATCCTTGAGAATGTTTCCCATGCCCATAAAGTCTGCCCCCCTGAAGTCCACTGCCAGTGTCCTAGATCTCCCCCACCCCCCATGCTTATTTGAAACCAGACAGTATTGTGGTCACTCCCAGTCAGGGGTCCTGTACAACTATGTCCCTTACCAGATCCCCATCTGCCAGAACCACTTCCAGGACATGCCCTCCTTGTGGGCTCCATCACATGCTGTGTTAAGAACACATCCTGGAAGCCATCCAGCAGCCTCTGCTCCTTGGCCACCTTAGAGGACAGGTTCCCCAGTTTATACCTGTATTAGGTCCCCATCAACACCACTCCTTCCCTTTTGGACCACACTGGGCAATGATGTCCAGCAAACCATCCTCTAGAACATCACTCATCCCGGGGCCTATATGCTACTCCCAGCTTGACCTTATCTCCTGCTGGGGATCGTAGAGTGACCCATAAGGCCTCCACGCTTCCCTCTGCCTCTTCTACCATAGCAATTTCTATATCATCTCTAATGAACATAGCCACTCCACCCCTCTGACCTCCTTTCTATCCTTCCTAAGCATAGTATACCCCTGTACATTTAGGTCCCAGTCATGGTTTTGTTGGCTCCCGCCGTGACCACCGCCACATCCACCCCCTCGAACAGCATGGCCTGGAACTCCGGCAACTTGTTTCCCAAGCTCCTGGCATTTACTAACACCAACCCCCACCCCTTATCCCTGATCCTCTTTGTCAAACCCCACCCAGTTTCCTTATAGTTCCATCCTCCCCCTGCTCCTCCTGAAACCTCCACCTCCAGTCTGCTTCCCCCCTCCCCCTCTTGGGCTTGACGGCTACTCCCCTCATCTGGAGGAGAGGGCTTCTGGTCAGCCCTCCTCATCCCTTCCCCTTACAAGTTTAAACCCCACCTTTCTTGTATGTAGTCAGCCATCCCCTGTTTAAGGACTTCCTTCCCTAATGGGGCAAGATGAAACCTGTCCTTGGCATATAGTCCCTTATCCTCCCAAACTCCATTCCAGTTCCCTAACACCCCCAACCCACTCTCTTCACCCCACTTCCTGAGCCAGTCATTAACCTCTGTGAGCTTCCTTTTTTTCTCCACTGAGGCCTTTGGTACTGGCAATATCTCCGAAAAGGAAATGTTGCATCCATTATCCCGACAGACTCTGGCAAGTTCTTGGAACCTTGCTTGGATTTCCAAAATGCTGTTTCCCTCTAGATCATTAGTTCCCAAATGCACCAGGAAATCCGGTTTCCCTCCACAATCCCTAACCATTTTATACACCATGAACTTTGCTCTGTGCACTGTCAGCCCAGAGATACTCACTACCTTCACCTGGCTATGGCATCCACCCCCCTGTCCCTCCCAATGGATACCCCTAATCATCGAGTCTCCCAGTAACAGAACCTTAACACCACCATCATCCTTATGGTTACCTCCACTATGCCCTCTCAGCCCCTTCCCCTTTATTCATGATCTCAATTTCATGGGAGTCTTCCTGCCTTATTAGAGACCCCCTTGTCACCCTCCCCTTTCTGCCTCCCTTGTTATTTTGCCCACTTAACTCAAACCCCCTCTGAATAGGTGTCCCCTTTAACCCTCTCTTATCTGAACCATTTATCCTGGCCCTGATGGTTTCCCCTTCCCCCACACCACCATCCTCCCCCCTTGTAATAGTACCCCTGCCTCCAGAGGCTCTCTGTGGGTCCCCTTTAGCTAGGGCCCCATCCTTGGTACTGACCTCCCTGCTGAAGGGGCCTCTCCACCTCCTTGTCTCCCAGTTTTCTCCAATCATGCTCTTCTCCCTCATGTGTGGAATATGTTGCATCTCCCCATTTGCTTAACATATATGTTTCCCTTCTCCCTCTGGGACTATGTCTATCCTTTCCGTAGCTGGTCTGTGATGCCCTATGGGTATCCGACTCCCCCCCCGGCCTCTGTATAAGTTTCCTCATTTCCACCAACCCCTTCCTCCCTCTAGGTTGCTTAGTAGCTCAAATTTATTGTGACACTCTATGTCAGCCTCCATCAAGTAACCCGAGTTTCCCTGACTGCATCTCTAAACTGACCTCTTCTTCCTCTCTCTGCACTGTTCACCTTAGGAGCTCCTTCCCACAGTCTGCTGTTTTAGGTTTCCGCACAACAGCCCCTCCTGACTCTTCCCTCCAGTCTCTTTGTATTCAGAATGTTCACCCGTGACGCTTTCCTCTTAGCATCAGCTTCCTATCTAAGGGTCCTCTGTCCCTAATATCCCCCTCCTGCTTGCTGTAACATAACGTCCTGTAATTTCAGAGCGTTGCCCCAGCCTCCCCTCAGCCCCACCCTTCTGCTGCCCATATCCACACCCCTTATCCTTGGACCTCCCCCAGCTCCCACAGCTTACTCCTTAACCAATATACCTCACTCCTGATACAAGATAGCTGTCTACAGAGTGGGCAGCCTCCCTCTCTCCAGGCCCAATTTAGAATTATTGCCATCCCACAGCCTGTGCAGCCTACAACCCTTCCGAGATGCTCTGCCATGGTGGAATATGGCCACCCTGATTATCCCCTGTTTATAATAGCACACCCCTTTTCTCAGTCCCTTCCCTTGAGTACAGTTTCTCTCATACTGACTGTAGTTATTTACAAACCCAATTTCAACTCCACCAATATGGTCCCAAGTCTCACAAACACATACAGTCCAGTGTGTGTTCGGTCCCACTAACAGTGTGTGTAAGCAGACATCAGGTACCATATGATGTCACAGGCCCACCAGTTCTGTTGCTTCGAATTTCAGTCCAAACAGAAATACTCAGCCCTTCAATCCCAAACTCCGCAGTGGTCTTTTCAGTATTTAAGAAGGTATACAAACAGGTGGGTGTGTGAGGCTCTTACCAAACACCAGGCAAACAACACATTTAAATTTCCTCCAAGTATCCCTGCCAAACAACTATCCCTAAGCCACCAAAGTTACAATGTAACAGTTCTAATTCAAGGTAATAATTTTTAACACATAAACTAATTTCACTTACAAACTATTCAAATATTTCAGTTAAAACAGAATATAACTCCAACCTCTTTCCTACCTGCCTGCTGCTTAAGCTCCCAAGTGAACAATGAAAGCCAAGGTAATTCCTGTTTAAAGACAAGGTAATTGCAGCTAATGTCCCTCCCCAAACACCAGGCAAACAACACATTTAAATTTCCTCTAAGTATCCCTGCCAAACAACTATCCCCAAGCCACCAAAGTTACAATGTAACAGTTCTAATTCAAGGTAATAATTTTTACACATAAAACTGATTTCACTTACAAACTATTCAAATATTTCAGTTAAAACAGAATATAACTCCAGCCTCTTTCCTACCTGCCTGCTGCTTAGCTCCCAAGTGAACAATCGAAGGTTCATGAAGGACATCCAGGAATAACTTTCATGAAAGCACTTGCACGAAGTTTTGTGTGGTGGAATAAGTTGGACATGGATATTGAAAGCAAGGTAAAGCAATGCAGAGGATGTCAGCAGACTAGACATTCTCCCCCCAAGAGCTCCCTTGCATAGCTGGGAATGGCTGGAAGGGCCATAGACAAGGATAAGTATGGACTGTGGTGGCCCATTCATGGGGAAAAATGTTCTTATTGGAAGTAGATGCCTATAGCAAGTGGCTGGAAGTAATTCCTGTCTGTCCACACTGGTCACAAGTACAGTAGGAAAGCTAAGAGTCATCCTACAACTCATGGCCTGCCTGATATTTTGGTCTCAGATAATGTCCCAGTTTTCACTTGTGGAGAGTTGAAGTCATTTTGTGAAAGAAATGGTATTACACGCATAAGTGTGCAGTGTCACCATATATTGCTGGCCACTTAAATCAGGGAAGGATCACAGCTGAACAACTCAGTTTAGAAGGAGAGATAGTTTTCATATTACAAGTGTAATCAGTGGTTGTTACCATTTGAAACACTTGTTTGGATTAATTACATGGATTGGGAACCAAGGTTTGCTGAGTGCTTACATTTAAACCTGTTTTCTGATACTAACCTGCTGGGTTGAGTTAGTTTCAGTCCAGCAGCTGCCTCTCTCTCTCTCTTGTTCTGTCTTGCTCTCAAGGTCGGGATTCTGAGTAGAGGTGGGTACGTGATGTGGCACTCTGGCTGACTAATCTGAGGCACAAGCTGACACAGGAAGTCACACCCTGGGGAGGTTCCACAAATGTATATAAGCAGACACTCCTAAAGTGTCCCACACACATTCATATCCCACCACAGAAAGATAAAACATAGAAACAAAAGTTGACAGCAGATAAGTACCGCTTGGCCCATCCAGTCTGCCCATTTCTCCCTACGTACACTATTACTGCAGACTGCGCCTGATCTAGAGCTCTTTCTCCCTCCTCCCTTCCTTTCCACTATGACTCCCTTGTACTTATCCCATGCATTCATGACCCCTACCACTGTTTTCACCCCCCAACTCCTCTGCTGAAAGGCTGTTTCAGGAATCCACTACTCTATCTGCGAAGATGTACTTCTTCACATCTCTCCTGAATATACCCCACTCCAGCTTCATAGCATATCCCCTTGTTCTTGAACACCTTTTCATCTGAAAAATACTTCCTTTCTGTACCTTATTTACCTGTGTGGGATATTTCAAGGTCTATCATATTCCCCTTCCTCCCTCCTTTGTTCCAGGGTGTACATATTGAGGTCATTTAGTCTCTCATAGAAACATAGAAATTGTTAGATAAGGACCGCAAGGCCCATCCAGTCTGCCCATAGCACTACACTTGCCTGTCTACTGACCCTATCTGGTCAGTGACTTGTCACCTCTCCGTTCCATCTCCAAGATTCCCTTATTCCTATCCCAGGCATGTTTAAATCCCTCCATTGTGCTCGCTCCCACCACCTCCTATGGCAGACTATTCCATGTGTCCACCATCCTCTCTGTGAAGAAGAACTTCCTCACATTACCCTTTAACCTTTAGTCCAGGGGAACTCGTACTGGCCTATAATAAGGCAGTGGGAGAGGCCTTGGACTTGATTGCTCCTGTTCGAGTTCGACCACTCACTCTTCGACCAAGGTCCCTTTGGTATGATGGGTCCTTGAAGGAGATGAGATGAGTTGGTTGAAGGCTGGAGAGAGTATGGTGGAAGTCTGGCCTGGATGCTGACAGACTTAGATTGGTGGAACATTACAAAGGCTATCAATCAGAAATCACCCATAAGAAGGCAGAGTTCCTGTCCAGGGAGATTTCTGTTGCAAAGAACCGACCTGCTCAACTCTTTCGAACTGTTGACAGATTGTGCAATCCAATCTGTCTCCGGTCCGGAAGAGTCTTTTCACAAACTGAGTGTAATAGATTTCTTTGACTGAGTGACCAAAGTAGTAGACCAGGGAGGGGCTGTGGATATGGCCTACCTAGATTTTAGCAAGGCATTCGACACAGTGTCACACAAAAGATTAATATACAAGTTAGCCAGCCTTGGAGTGGGTCCCAAGGTGGTAGCCTGGTTAAAAAACTGTCTGGACAACAGGATACAAAGGTAATAGTAACGGAGTCCACAGTGAAGAAAGGAGGGTAACTAGTGGGTACCGTAGGGTTCGGTACTTGGACCGGACCTCTTTAATATCTTTATAAGTGACATTGGAGAGCACCTGGAAAGAAAGGTATGCCTCTTTGCAGATGACACAAAGATCTGCAACAGGGTTGATACACAAGATGGGGTGGAAAGAATGAAAAGGGACTTGGCAAGGTTGGAGGAATGGTCAAATACGTGGCAGCTCAGATTCAATGCAAAGAAGTGCAAGGTAATGCATCTGGGAAACAAAAACCCAGGGGAAGAGTACACAATGGGGGGTGAGTTAATAACAACAACAAAAATCGAAACAGACCTAGGAGTAATTATATTAGATGGCCTAAAGGTGGGCAAGCAATGTGAGAAGGCAGTAAGGAGGACTGGGGGAATATTGGGATACATAGGGAGAGGCATCAACAGTAGAAAACAGGGAGTTGTTATCCCTCTCTACAGACAGTTAGTGAGACCCCATCTGGAGTACTTCGTGCAATTCTGGTGACCCCATCTTTGCAAAGGCATAGACAGAGTGGAGGCTGTTCAGAGGAGGGCAACCAAAATGGTGCAAGGTCTGCACCAGAAGACATATGAGGAGAGACTAAAGCAGCTTAATATGTATACCCTTGAGGAAAGGAGGGAGAGGGTGGCATGATAGAAACTTACAAGCATCTCAAGGGAATTAACAAAGTACAAGAGGGTAGTATCTTTCAGAAGAAGAGAAGTGCAAGAACAAGAGGGCACAATTTGAAGATGGGGGGACGGCTCAGAGGTAATGCTAGAAAGTATTTTTTTACTGAGAGAGTTGTGGATACATGGAACAGCCTTCCTGAGGAGGTTGTGGAGTCAGGAACAGTGGAAGAATTCAAGAATGCATGGGACAGGCATAAGGCAATTCTAGTGGGGGGCAGGAGGAAGTAAGCTGTTGATTAACTAGAATCTGCAGCTTATCCATCAGGTAGGGAAATGGGCATACTGGGTGGGCCAAGCGGTCCTTATCTGCTGTCAAATTCTATGTTTCTATGTAATGAGATAGCTCGGTTTTTCGCAGATTAGGTTGCCAGCATCGGGTCTGGAATCGGCCCTGCTGTCTCCAAGAGGGGTTGTGGGGGTTGACGGGAGGTGGTGAACTACCGACCTGTCTCAAACCTTCCTTTTGTAGGGAAGGTGGTTGAACTGCAGCTGAATAATCATTTGGTAACTCACAATGTCTATGAAGCTCTCCAATCTGGTTTCAGGAAGAGGCATAGACGGAGACTGCCCTTGTTCGGTATTAAACGACCTCCTAATGGCTAGAGATCAAAAGGCTTGTACCATCTTGGTCCTTCTTGATCTCTGCAGCTTTTGACACTGTGGGACTATAAGGTGCTTTTGGAAACCCTGTGGTTTCTCTGTGGTCTGTCAGGCACAGTCCTTGAGTGGTTTCCATCTTTCTCATAGGCAGGTCTCAGAGGGTAGTCACTGGTATTTGTTCTTCTGACTCTCCCCTGGCCCTGCGGTTGTGCCACAGGGTTCCATATTGGCCCCCATGTTGTTCGCAGTGTATATGCTGCCATTAGGAGATATCAGGCGATACAGCTTGAGTTTTCACTGCTATGCAGATGATACTCAGCTGTATATGTCCTTTATGCCCAGACAGGAGGATATGACTTCAGTGCTGAATAGTTGCCTTGCCGACTTCAAGGACTGGATGAGCTCGAGCTGGTTGAGACTGAATCCAGATAAGACTGAGATGTTGGTGGTGGATCCAGGATGCCCTGGGGCAGGTCTTGGAGCTGGGTGCATGTCGGGCCTATGGCTTGACGGTGTCCAGCTCATTATCTCAGATTGGGTGCGTAACCTGGGCATTATTTTTGATGATGGCCTGAACCTGAAATATCAGGTGTCAGCGGTGGTCAAATCCTCATTTTACCATCTGAGGAATATCGCCCGGATGAAACACCTGATTCCTCTGGGTGACCTTCTAACATTGATCCATGCCTTCATTACTACCCGTCTTGACTACTGCAATGCCCTCTACCTAGGGCTGTCTGGGGTTGATATCCGCCGCTTGCAGCTAGTGCAGAATGCTGCGGTCAGGCTATAGACTGGCACCTCTGGGACCAGTCACATTATGCCTGTGCTGCGTGATCTGCACTGGCTACCAGTTCAGTGAGAACCACAAGGTAGGCTTGCTTACCTTTAAAGCCCTACATGAACAGGGACCCGACTACCTGAAAGATCTCCTGGTTCTCTACTCCCTCAATCGCCCTCTCTGCTCCGCTAGCGAGGGATTGCTAGAGATTCCCAGGGTCCATTTGAAGATGTCTGGAGCTCGAGCATTTTCTTTTGCAGCACCGACCCTGTGGAATTCTCTACCTCGTCGGTTGAGAGAATGCCTGACCGTTAGCACTTTTAAATCAATGCTGAAAACGTATTTATTTTCTTTAGTTTTCCCTAATTAAATATTCATTGATTGTTTTACATTCATATATTGTTTTTATTGTATTTATATGATGTACAGCGCCTTGATTATGAAAGGTGCTATATAAATAAAGTTTCTTTGCTTTGATTTAACCTGCTCCCCCCCGAAGAATTGTGGGGAAACAATCAGTTCTGTTCCCTATGTACAAAACACAAATGGACCAGCTCCTTTACCACAAACAAAATGGCTCCTGTATCAAGAAAAATACACCAACCACAAGTAAGGTAAAACACTGTTTTTTTTTTTTTGTTTGTTTGTTTTTTTCACAGCTGCTATTTTTGCTCCCTGCTGCAGCGTTCTCCGGCTGAGGCATCCAGCCATGGGCTCTGCCTGCCCAGAGAGCTGGGTGGCTCATACTGCTCCCAGGAGGGTCCAGGACAGCCGTCTTGCGTCCTGCTGGTAGGCCCCCTATGTCCTGCTAGCCAGGAGAGCCCCAAACCCTCCTTGAGCGGGACTCCACACTAGTCTTCCGGGCATCACAAGTGTGGCCATCAAGCATCATAGTCGTGCTCCGCTATTTTCCTCCTGTTAAACCCCACAGGGCGTGGACATCAATGACATCTAGGTACAACGTGCTGGCGTCTGCCGCACTCCCACTGCATGCACCAACACCAGCAGTACCACTGGGCATCCCCAGAGGTCGCCGCGCGGTGGTTCCTTCCCATCCCACCCCAGGACTAGGAGAGCAGTCTGCAGATGCTCAATCCTAGTCCTCTCCTGCCAACACCGATGACCCGGGCTCATTCCCGAACCTGGATCGCCGGCGTGACAAGAGGTGTGGCGTCCAGCCCCCTCAACCCTCAGCGCCACCGGGCCGGCTGGTAAAGCACTGTTTGATAAATATGTTGTTATACAATGGGCCAAATCGAAGAGCCCAAACCCTGCAATCTGATTGATTGGCTGGCACCTTTTCACCATGATAGATCCTCCAGTGTACCCATGGGAAAAGGTGCCAGCAACCACTCAGTCGCATCAGGAACTCCCTGGCAAATCCCTCCAATCATCGCAAACACACCAGTGCCAAGCACGCGACTGATGGGAGATTACTAGTCGCTAACCCGACATATGATACTCCGCCACTAGGCTCCAAAATTTAAAAAAAAGAGTCATTAGTTGTCACTTTAAGACACTGTAGCTGTGAGCCATCAATATTATGCACCATTCTGGTAAAGCGATTCACAGCAAAAAAAATAAAAATTTAAAAGAAAGCGGAGTTCATTCTGTCCACACCAAAAAAGGTGAAAAAATCCTAACAGTAACCACGGCAATAAGGAATGCTGTGGCTCATCGTGAGAACTCAAAAATCGGAGCAATGCCTCCATAATAAAAAACAATCAAGCAGCAAGTTTCAAAGCAAGCGGACATTTTATTTAATATTTTTCTCTGTACAAAAAATGGGGCCATTGTATAATAATAATATACCCCTCAGGGGTGGAGTATACCGACAGATTTACCACTTCTGGTGTGGTCAGTCAACTGAACCACACCAGGCGTGGTAAATCCACCAGTATACCCACACCCTGGAGTGGTATATTGCTTAAATAGTACCTGTGTGCGCCGATTACAGTGTGCTCTGCCAAACTAGCATCTGCGTGTGTGCTCCGTGTGAATTCAGTGGCTCTGATCCCCCTGCTGTCGTCTGTGTGGTTCAGCATGTGGGAAACACCGTTGCCCTCCTTCCCTCTCCAATGGGCAGTTTCCTGAAATGATAAGAAAATCTGTGCTGTGAAGCACAGTCGAGTCCTTCTGACCCCCTTCCCTTTCCACTGCTCAGACGGACTGCTGAGCAATCCTTTCAGTGGTCTTTTAAACTCTTCCAGGAGTTAGAATCCTGTGCCACAGACCCTTGCAAACTTATTATTGGCCGCCTAATCCCTGGAAAGTTATGGGAAACAATCAGCTCTGTTCCCTATGTACAAAGCACAAATTGGCCAGCTCCTTTACCACAAACAAACTACTCCTGTATCAAGAAAAATACACCAACCACAAGCAAGGTATAGCACTGTTTGATAAATATGTTAATAGTACCTGTGTTCCCTGATTCCATTGTGCTCCGTTGGACTAGCATCTGCGAGTGTGCTCTCTGAACCGGCGGTTCTGATCCCTCCTGCTGTCATCCATGTGGTTCAGCATATGGGAAACGCTGTTCCCCTCCTTACCTCTCCAACGGGCAGTTTTCTGAAATAAGAAAATCTGTGCAGTGAAGCACAGACGAGTCCTTCCCCCTTCCCTTCCTTTCCCACTGCTCAGTAGGACTCTCCTCTTTGGGCTTTTGATGCAGACCATGCACCATTTTTGTTGCCTTCCTCTGGACTGCCTCCACTCTGTCTGTCATTCTGGAGATGTGGTCTGCAGAACTAGACACAGTACTGAAGGTGGGGTCTTAGAAACATAACATAGAAACATAGAGTTTGATGGCAGATAAGGACCTTTTGTCCCACCTAGTCTGCCTATTTTCCCCTACCTACTGTAATACCGTAGACCCTACTTGATCTCCGAATTACTAGTGATCTATTCAGAGGCAACATGGATAAATACTTGGGGCATGAAATTGAACCATGATAAATGCAGGGTTATGCATTTTGGTATCAACAATCCCTCTCATGCTTTTACATTAGACAATAGAGTGTTGACCAATACTGGTTTAGAGAAAGACTTGGGGGTGTTACTGTCTGATTTCTGGCCCCATTCACAAATTAATTCGGTAATACTTAAGGCTAATAGGGTTATCTGGTCTATCAAGTGAAACATTAAATCAAGAAATAGCAATGTACTGATGCCCTTATATAGAGCCTATATTCACCCACATCTGGATTTCTCTTCCCCATCATAGTGCCCCTTTAGGAAACACGACATTCTGCGATTGGAGAAAGTACAAAGACGCTATACTAAATTTGGGAAAGGTCTACAGAATAAGTCATATAAATCCAGACTCATTTTATTGAACTTGTCACTCACTACTCGGCGGCTAAGAGAGGCTCTCTTTCTTATGTTTGATATCATGAAGGATCCATATTTATTGACCAACCTAGGACTGGAGTTTAAGGATGATATTTTTAACCTTAGAGGTCACCCGCTCCAACTAAAACAAAGGAAATTCAATCTGATGCCATGGAAATTTTTCTATACTTTATGAATCATAAAACCTTGGAATACTTTACCAGTAGAGGTTATTTCTAGCAGTTTCAAGTCTTTCTTTAAATCCCGATTAGACACTGAATTTGTCTGGTATTATTCCTTGTTATTATTAGTTGTAAGAAGCAATTATGGGCCTCACGGCTCTCTAGCTTCTCTCCAACCTTAGTATTAATCTTAGTATGAACACCACCTCCTTCTTTCTGCTGGTAATACCCTTCCCTATGCACCCCAGCATCCCACTAGCCTTCAATACTGCTTTGTCACACTGCTTGGACACCTATAGTCATCCAATTAGATTACCCCAGGTCTCATTCCTGCTTGGTGGTCATCAGTACCACTCCACCGTGTTTGTACTCCACCCTTGGGTTTCTGTACCCCAGGTGCATTGTTTTGCACTTTTTCACATTGAAATCCAACTGCCATACTCTTGACCACTCCTCCAGTTTTCTCCGGCCTCTGCTCCCCGAGTGTCCCCCAATTTCAGAATAGAACAGGAGTGAAACAGGTGTGATATTGGTGTCTTGGGCATCAACAGGCATCCACGAGAGGAAGCAGGGAAGCGGGGGCCTATGCCGGTCAACTAAGGTAAGGCTTCTGTTCACTACTGTGTAACAGTCACTGCTGGGAAGGGCAGAAGGTAAAAGGTACGCCAAAATTGGGACTAGGAACAACACCCTATGTAGGGTCAGGCTATAAAGGGTTTTAATCAAGATAAAGGGGGACACAAATAGCAACAATCAAAAAAGGGGGAACCAGAAACACCCTATCGGGGGTAAGGGCAGAAAAGTATTTGTAGGTAACACAGGCAGAATAGAAGTTGGGAATGCTGGGAGTGGTGCAGTGCAGATGCTGTGGGCAGCATTTTCAGAGAGACCTTCTGGAGACTATGGTGCTACTCCATCTGCACACATCTCTTTGGGTTGAGGAGGAGGTCGCCAGACTCCAGGACAAGTTGGCAAGGATTTGGGAAGCCTCTTCCTCCTCCGGGGCCACCAAGTCTGACACCATTACCTCAGAGGATGCCAGGGAGGAGCAAGGGCTTGACTATGGTGGGCTGTGGAAGGGGAATAGTGGGTCAGAGCACATTCTTCAATGGGTACCTACCCACAATTCCTATGCCACTGTGGTGTGGTGGGACTGCCAGGAGGAGGCACCCGTGGTAGTGGTCAGGGAGGATGTTGGGGTCCTCCATAGTGGAGACCCCAAGCAGGGCGGAAGAGGACCTCAGAAAAGGAGGATGCCATTTCTGGTGGAGGATTCCATTGTGAGAGGGATGGATTTGGGAATAGGAAGAAGGGGAAAAGGGAGGTTGGGTGCCTCTGTGGTGCCATTGCCCGAAGGGATGGGAAGTGAAACTTGAGGATCACAAGGGCAGTAGAGTGGGAGGCAGAGCTAGATGTTATTGTCCACCAGTGGACTAATGACTAGGCTAGGGATGGGGCTGGGATAGTGTAGAGGGAGTTTAAAGAGCTGTGGAGGGGTCTTAGAGAGGTAGCACACTCAGTGTCTTTTGATGAGGTACTGCCTCTCTGTGCCTCAGCTCATGGTTAAAGGAATGGTGCAGAGAGGAGGGGTTCAGCTACATAGGGAACGGGGGATCGACCTGGAGGGATAAGGACTTATACAAGGGTGATGGCCTGCATCCATCTGGGAGGGGAACTGCAGTCCTTAGTGCAGGGTTTAACCCTTAGGCTGCCGGAAGATTTAGAACGCATAGGCTTTTAGGACAAGATATCTTGTTGGCGGCAGCCTAAGGGTTAAATGTTACTTTTATGAACATTTAAATTAGCTGAGGGGAGTGGCAGAAGAAATCAGGGAGGCAGAAACTGCCCCTCCCCACAGGCTGAAGTAGAGAGTAGGGAGAACATGAGGGGAGAGGAATCCCCCAGGGTGCAAATTAATAAAACAGAGTGGTAAAGATGAAGGGAGATGGGAATGGGAGCATTAAAAACAGAGAAGGGAAGGAGGCAAGGCAGAAAGGAAAAAAGAGGGGTAACAAGCACAATGGTAACAAAATCTGAAAGGCTATCTGTGCGAATGCTACATGTCTAGGAAATAAGATTCTGGACCTATAGTCCATCATGGCCGAGTGGCGCCTAAGAAAACCGGCGGCCCCTCCTACGGCCATCCACGGCCGCCGCCTGCCAGGATGCACTCTTTCCACCCACCCTCCTGGTTCCCTAAGCCGGATCCCAGCACAAGGACTCCGCACCCAAGCGGAGCCCAAGAAAACCGGCGGCCTCTCCTACGGCCACCCGCGGCCGCCGCCCACCAGGACACACTCTTCACCCGCCTCCTGGTTCCCTAAGCTAGATCCCAGCACAAGGACTCCTCACCCAAGCAGCGCCTAAGAAAACCGGCGGCCCCTCCTACGGTAACCCACGGCCGCCGCCCACCAGGACGCACTCTTTCGACCCACCCTCCTGGTTCCCTAAGCCGGATCCCAGCACAAGGACTCCGCACCTGAGTGGCGCCTGAGAAAACCAGTGATCCCTCCCACAGCCACCCACGGCCGCCACCCGCTAGGATGCACTCTTTCCACCCGCCCTTCTGGTTCCCTAAGCCGGATCCCAGCACAAGGACTCCGAGCTCCCGAGCGGCGCCTAAGAAAACCGGCAGTCCCTTCTACGGCCACCAGGACACACTCTTTCCACCCGCCCTCCTAGATCTCTAAGCCGGATCCCAGCACAAGGACTCCGTGCCCGAGCTGCGCCTAAAACCAGTGGCCCTCCTCGGCTACCCACGACCGCGCCGCCAGATTCACTTTCCACCCACTCTCTGATTCCCTAAGCCAGATCTCAGCACAAGGTACGGTTGTTGTTGCTAACCTGAGCCGCTGAGTGATGGCAGTCTCCGATTGGTGCGGCGCTGTGCTCGAGCCTGATTGGTCCAGCCTGCGCCTCAACTTCTTCTGATTGGAGCACCTTCTTACCCTTCAGCACCATTGATTTCTTTTGCTCTCCTACTCTCTACTACTGCTATCTGTACAGTGTCAAGGTTTCTGAAATTTAATTGCCGAGTCCTGATGCATGTTTAGATATGTAACAGTATGCTTGTTTGTGCCTGCACTGATCTGAAAGCGAAATTTGATTTGAACCCATGTAATCCTATTAGTAATACAGCTTACTGCTCACTCAAAATTGATAGGTCTGACAAGCTACTTTACGCATTGCAGCCTGCATTTTTGTTTCATGATTTATGCTTTTTTCTGTCTATCCTCCCCTTGTTGTTTTTCTCTGGCTAAACAACAAATCCTCTGTCCTATCTTAAACTGATACACCACTATCACTGTTTTCATAACTTTCTTCTTAGCTGGCCTCATATGAACCCCCACCCCACCCTCGCTCAGTCTCTAAGCTGCTCTGACCTCACCTTTTGTCTCTCACTAATCCCCTTCCAAACTCTATTCTCACCTTGGCTACCTATTGTGTAAATGCTTGATCGCCTCCAGCCCCTGCTGTCTGTCTGCTGCCTGCCTCTCTCCCCTCCTGTCAATACTATTTAAACTCTCATTTTTGCACCCCAGACACCTGAGCGGCACCTAAGAAAACCAGCGGCCCCTCCTACGACCACCCGCAGCCGCTGCCCGCCAGGACGCACTCTTTCCACCCGCCCTCCTGGTTCTTTAAGCCGGACCCTAGCACAAGGTACAGTCGCTGTTGCTAGCTTGAGCTGCTGAGTGATGGCCGTCCCCTGATTGGTGCGGCGCTGTGCTACCAGAGCCTGATTGGTCCAGCCTGCGCCTCGGACTTCTCCTGTTTGGAGTGCCTTCTTACCCTTCAGCACCACTGATTGATTTTGCTCTCCTACTCTCTACCACTGCTAATTGTACAGTGTCGAGGTTTTTCTCCCTCCACCCCCTCCCAGGCCTTCTTCAAATAGACTCCAAGCCTTGCCCTTCTCTTATAGCTCTTTTTTATTAGGTCACTGGCTCTGTTTCTCCTCCCTACTCCTCCTCAAACATGCTGGTAGGCTGGTTTACTACTGGTCTAAGATGCTTGATTGACTTATTTTTGTGAGCCACTTTCCATTCTTCCTAATGCTGCCCCTTCCTGTCTTTGCCCTCACAACTCACCTCCCTCACAGGTCTTCTTTAAAGGCTTGAAAATAGCTGTGAGTCACTGAAATAGTAGCTCTGCCCCCTCTGACAGTTTTTCTCCTGGTCATCTGTTTTTTTCCTAGAATTTCATGTCTATATAACCTGGGAACTGACAAATAGTATCTATTAACCTCGGCCCCATCTCTATTCCCACAATCTCCGTCTCTTCTCCCAGAAGCATAACATACTTTTTTTTCAGGCATGCCACCTCACCATTTTCTGCCGACTAAAATGACTCAGTGCCTGATGCTGGTTTTCTTTGTCTCCTCTATCCCATTACTCCACCTGTTACTATTAAATATACCCCCAGCTACTCCGGTAATCCTTCCCTCCTTCCCATGATTTCTATTTCTCTAACCTCTTAGTGGTGCCAAATGTGCTCTGCGGCTCTGCTCCTTTTCTACTACGTAAGGCATGGTTCAACATTATCTTTCATGTCCTCACAAATCACCACCTTCGCTCACAGACCCTATACCCTTTCCTGTGCCTCAGACTAGTATCTGCTCCTTATGGCAATTCGGCTCTCTGGTGACGTACAGCTAAACCCAGGGCCGGTTAACCTTGCAGCTAACCCAATAAGCAATACAAAAGGCCTAAAAATTGCTCACCATAACATCAGGAGCCTAGAGCACAATTTTTCTGAACTAGAAGCTTGGACCTTCCTCCACAAACCAGACATCATTTGCCTAACTGAAACTTGGCTCAAACCCTCCACCCCTGACCCTGCTTGCTCCCTCCCATCCTACAATCTTCTAAGACAGGACCGACCTGCAGCAAAGAGGGGTGGTGGCACAGCTATTTACTTTAAAATCACTTCGACTCTCTGTTATAAACTCATCTCCTTTACTGCACTGTGAAGCATTCATGCCCGCCTCACTCTTGGGACCAAACTGCTTCATATCGTCTGTGTTTACAACCCCCCTAAAGGTGGACAAAGAGGCCTGGATGAACTACTGGCTCCAACCTCACTCCTATCAGGAAGAAATGAAGTTCTCATACTCTGAGACCTAAATATAAACTGGCTGGGAAGCTCCCAAGCCTTATCCATATCCAAATTACAAAGTTCAAACCTGCACCAACTGATCTCTGAACCTACAAGGACCGTCCCCTACTCTAACACCAGTACATTACTGGACTGGATAATGACTAATCACCCGGAACACATAGTCTACTCAGGCATACTAGCTGACGCCATAACTGACCACTCCCCCACTTTCTGTATATGGGGTAAAGGGAGGTTAGAACCTACTCAGCCCAGGTACATCTCCTCTCACAACTATGCCCATTTTGACTCTGAGGCGTTCTTCCGGGATGTTGCTAGCATTGACTGGTCCTCTGTATGAGTCTAGCGATAATCTAACTGCTCTTGGTCTCTTTCTGACCCACTTCCTGGGGCTACAGGATAAGCACTGTCACATAGTAATGCATCGGGTGAAAAACAGGCAAACCTAATGGCTAAAATCTGATCTACTCAGAAAACTTCGCTAAAGAGATAAATGCTGGCTCCTTACAGATGCACTGGCTTAGCTAATGACCTTATTACATACAGGACCATGTGTAGTGCCTGCAAAAGGAGATCAAACAGGCCAAAAGCTCCTACTGCAAAGATCTCTTAATAAACTACTATGGTGACTCCAGAAAATTGTGGTCCCACATTAAGTTCTTCCTTGGCTCAAATTTATCCATAACCCCTAATGAAATGATACTAAATGGAGTCCACTGTAACAATCTACGACTATTGCAACTTTTTAAATGACAAATTCTCTGACCTAATCTATACCTCCACCTTCCCTCCAACCTGACCTTAGCATATCCAACAAATACCAATGGCACAAACTTTTCTTTAAATCTGTCTCCAGAGTTGATGTTTTGAAATTGCTTAACAATATCTCCGAGCACACAGCTGCCAGTTCTACAATCTTGAACCCAAACTTCTTAAACTAGCTGTGCCGATCATAGCTGCTCCCTTAGCCAAAATCTTTACTCTCCTTATGCCAGGGTCACATCCCAGATATCTGGAAGATGGCAAGGATTACCCCTGTTTTCAAAAAAGTGACCCAAAGGACCCCTCAAATTACAAGCCAATTGCTATCCTGTCTGTTCTCGGAAAATCTTGAAAAGCTTGTAGCTAACCAAACTGTTGAATACCTCCAGAAAATGACCTTTTAAACTCTGCCCAGCATGAGCTTCACAAGGGCCATAGTACTACCACTGCTCTACTCAAATTCATATCTGATGCCCATGGACTCTGCTTCTCTCACAGGGGCCATTTTCATTGATGTGACCAAGGCTTGACCTAGTAGACCACTCCATCCTCATTGCCACACTACAATCACTAGGTTTCTCACCCAATGTTATGACTGGTTCAAAAGCTACCTGACTGACAGAATACAATTTGTAGAAGTACAACTCCACCCTCTCTGACAAGGCCGCGACTAACATTGGAGTACCCAGGCATCCATACTCTGCCCTTTGCTTTCTCTATCTTTATAAACAGCATCACCTCAAACCTTATGAAACCAGCTCCCTGTTATATGCAGATGACATTGTGCTGTACTCTAGCACTAACTGTATTGAGTATATAAATCTGAAGCTCTCCCACGACTTCCAACTAATCCAGCAGTGGCTGGTTAGTCACAAACTAGTCCTAAATGAAACAAAGACCCAAGCTATGCTCTTCGGCTCCAATTTTAAACTCAAACACTCACACAACAAGTTTAAAGTCGCCACGGTTAGTGGCACCTCAGTAGAAGTTGTTACCTCTTGTAAGTACCTGGGGGTCACACTGGATCCACTACTAAACTATGATCTCCATATTCAGAGGACCTACAAATCTGTAAACTCAAAACTTGGAGTAGCCTATCGAACCAGCTGTGCCCTCACACCATCGGCCAGGCTTGCTATAGCCGGTGGCATACTACTGCCATCACTAAACTGTGGGCAGCTACCTATATTTCTGCAAGCAATCAAGTCTTCACAAATGGGATGTTACCACAATATATGCGCTATGCATCCTCCTCCCATCAGCTGGAAACACCACTGCCTCCTACTCTGACCTTGGTTGGCTTCCTCCTAAGGTATCAAGGCTTTTTTCTTCTCGGCTCCATCATTGACAATATAGTTAGGACTCAGATACCTAAACCCCTAGCGGTATTCTTCCAAAGTGAGGCCTCCAGCTATGACCTTCGCTCTGCTGACAATGCCCCTGTCTGTATCCCTAAATATGCTACCACTAAGGGCTTTAGTGCTTTTGCCTGTCAGGCCCCCAGTACTGGAACTCCCTCCCTCTAACCACTCGTCAAGCCTCTTCCCACACCTCCTTTAAGAAAGCACTGCGCCACCATCTCTTGTCTTGCTGCATTTGATCCTCTTTCAAGCCTCCATAGATGCTAGGTTTTATACTGACTCCCCTCGCCTCCCCTTTTAATTTTGACCACATTCCTGCCTCAGCACTTTCTCTCAATCTGACAGGGTTATTCCCATAACCCTGCTGTTTTGCACTTCTAACCCTATTTCCCTTCACAACCCCCTCTACCTTTTCACTCCACTGCAACTTCTACTATTTACTTCCCTTACTTTATTCTTCTCCCAGACCTGCTCTGGTCGTAGAAAAATTACTTTTCCATTCCTTTCTCTCTAATCTACCTAGTTATTGTCTGCTTAAAGTGACACTGCATTTTGTAATTTATTTCCTCCTCATGTTAGTATAAGCCCTCATTTTTCTTGCGATTGTCTGTGTTGCTTACACTTACCTGTGATACTGTATTACCAATGTTGCTACCTGCTTGTATGTACCCATTACTTTGACTATTTCTAAGAATGTACTGTTACTGTTATTCCAGAAGTTTGTTTTGTATTCTCCTGGGTCATGCCTGAAAATAGTCATTGCTATGGCTAGCGCACCTACCTCGTAAACAAAAACTAAATAAATAAATGATAGAGTCTGACCTAGATATTGTGACAAGTACCAAGTCTTGGTGCACTGAAAACCATGACTGGAACATGGCTATACCAGACTATTCTCTGTTCAGGAAGGTCAGGGTGGGGAGGACAGGAGGAGTGTATTACTTTATGTGAAGGAAAGCATAACGGGATGGAGATTCAAGGAATATGGGGGTGGGAAAGAGGAACTGTTGGCCACCCTGGAGACATGGAAGAGAGTCACTATTCAGACTGGCATGTGCTACAGACCTCCAGCACAGGGGGAGGAGTTAGGTAAGGTACTGGTGGCAGCCATTGGCAAGATGACAGAAAAGGGAAAGGTGCTACTGACGGAGGACTTTAGTCTGCTGGAAGTAGATTGGCACCTCCCAGCTTTAGCTGGAAACAGGGATACCCTGAACTTCCTGCAGAGGTGGTTCCTCAAGCACCAAGTTAATAAACCCACTCGTTACGGGGCAGTACTGGACCTGGTACTCACTAATGTGGACAATTTTGCAGATGTCAAGGCAGGAGGTCACCTGAGGACCAGCAATCACCATACAGTGTGTTTCAGTATAAAGACAGCTGCTGAATCAAACCACACACGGGATAGGCTCCTGGACTGCAGGATGACAGATTGTATAAAGATGGGGAAATGCCTCAGGTAATGACCTATCAGGGGGATGACCGGGATGGCGTGGACAAAGAGTGGGCAAAGCTAAAATGGGGCCTAGTGAAGGCATCAAACCTCTGCATCAAGCAATTGAGCAAAAGCAAGAGGAAAAAGAGATTGCACTGGTTGTCAAAAGAGGTGGCAGAAAAGCTAAAATGGTAACACTCAGAAGGTGTAAGGAGACACACAGTAAGGAGGACAGGGAGGTGTATTAGGGGAAACGGAAGAAAGCAGGGAGAGCAGTAAGGAGCGTGAAGGTGCAAACTGAAGACAGGATAGCTCAGGCAGTAACAAAAGGGGACAAAACTTTTTTTTTAAATGAAAAGGGGAACACCGAAGAGGGATTTTAAAGTTAAAAATGGAGTGAGGGGGGGAGGACTTTGCAAAGAGGGATCAGGAAAAGGCAGACATTCTAAGCAAATACTTTTGTTCAGTGCTCACAGATGAAGGAGAAGGGATGGGGCAACAACAAAACAAAACCAACAGAAGTATTGGAGGACGGAGGTTGACACTAGTCCGATTTTGGAAGAGAGAGTCCTGAAAGGACTTGCTAATCTGAAAGTGGACAAAGCAATGGGGTCAGACGGGCTACATCTAAGGGTATTGAGGAACCTCAGGGAGGTTCTGAATTCACCTCTGACAGTACTATTTAACAGCTCACTGAAAACAGGAGTGGTTCTGGAGGACTGAAGGAGGGTAAATGTAGTTTCACTTCACAGAAGTAGTAGCAGGGGAGGAGGCTGGCAATTATAGGCCAGTCCAGCCTGACATTGGTGGTGTTAAAGGAAAGGATTGTGGAATCCAGTGGGTTACAAGCCCCGAGGCAGCGTGAATTCACAAGGGAGGGGAAGGGAAGGGAGGTCTTGTTAAATTAATCTGATTTCTTTGAATGGGTGACTAGGGAACTAGATCAGGGTAGAGCAGCAGACATAGCCAACCTAGATTTCAGTAAGGCTTTCTGCAGGTTCCACTTAGGAGACTAGTAAGCAAGCTGGGTAGCTGGGGAGTGGGTCAAAATGGGTCCAAAGGTAGTAAACTTGATAAGAAATTGGTTTGGGAATAAGTGGCAGAGGGTGATGGTAATGAATTTCACCCAAGGAAGGGAGGGTGACCAGCAGGGTGCCTCAGGGATCAGTGCTGAGACCAGTCCCATTTAACGTCTTTATAAGTGACATTGCAGTGTCAACCCAGTGATGCGGGGCTGAGGCACTACAAAGTGCCTTAATTATGTGCAGCACTAGTAACCCATGTTCGGAACAAGCTTGGGCTGCCGGGGATGCTTGGGGCTGGGAGAAGGAATCAATATGCAGCTCTTCTGTCCTAGGAGGAGTGCTGGGAGATGAAGTGAGAGGCTGACAGGCAGCTGTCCTCTCCTGGGTGAGATGGTTCACATTCCTGGCTCTTGGCTGTCACCAGGAGGCAGAGGCCTGGTGGTAGTGCCAGTACTGGGGACCAGATGGATGTCTGGGCAGGTGGAAGGAAGCGGTAGTTCTAGAGCACATCTGCACCTCCATGCATATGTGCTTCTGTGGAAAATGGAGGAACTGGGCTACATGATCCCCTGCCTGAGATGTCATGGCCTGCCCTGCCACTCTGATGGGATGAGGGACTTCTGGATGAGAGTCGCCGGGGGGAACAGCCCTACCCTCCTGAACCCACTGCAGGGGAAGTCCATGGGGGAATACCCCCTCAGAAGGAGAGAGGCAGAATGACAGCCGATGGCACTGTGGGACAGGGCTGAACAACCACCTTGTCAGCCCTGAAGGATAAAAAGCTTTATGAAAAAGAATAAGTGACATTCATAGGAGCTGGAAGGGAAGGTTTGCCTCCTTGCGGATGGCACCAACATTTCCATTACAATGGACACTCCAGGGTTGGGTGTGGAAAGGATGAGCAGAGACCTGAGAAAACTTGAAGTGGTCAAGGGTATGGCAGCTGGGTTTTAATTCAAAAAAGTGCAAAATAATGCACTTGGGGCACAGAAATCCAGGGGTGGAGTATATAATGGGAGGAGTGGTCATAATGACCACCAAGCAGGAAAGAAACCTGGGGGGTAATCTTATCTGATGACCTAAAGGTAGCCAGGCAGTGCGACGAGGCAGTTGGGAGGGCTAGTGGGATTCTTGGGTGTATAGGGAGAGGTATCACCAGCAGATAGAGGGAGGTGTTGTTGCCTCTGTATAGATTGCTGGTAAGACCCCACCTAGAGTACTGTGTCCAGTTCTGAGACCGCATTGCCAGAAAGACATAGACAGAGTGGAGGCAGTCTAGAGGACTGCAACTAAAATGGTACAGGGTCTGCACAAAAAAGCCCTATAAGGAGAGAATAAAGGACATCAATATGTACACACTGGAAGAGAGAAGGGAGGAAGGGCACGATAGAGACCTTTAAATACCTCAAGGGGTAATTAAGGTACAGGAGAGAAGTATTTTTCAGAAAAAAGGTGCTCGTGAAGAAAAGGACATGCTACGAAGCTGAAAGGGGGGGTCGATTCAGGAGAGATGTGAGAAATTACTTCACAGAAAGAGTGGTGGATTTCTGGAACAGCCTCCCAGCAGAGGTGGTGGGGGTAAATCAGTGGTGGAGTTCAAGAACACATAGGCAAGGCATAAGGGAATCATAATGGAAAGGAAGTGAGGAGAATGGCTCAGAGATCAAGTGTATTCTGCAGTGATACTGTACCTAGGAAAGAATGGGCAGATTGGGTTGGCCAAGTGGTTCTAATTTGCTGTAAAATTCTGTGTTTCTGTATCACCCTTCTTCAAATGGACTGGCTGAATGAGAAGTATAGGCATTTAAGAATGGAATCAAGACAGCAAATGGTGGAACACTGAAGTTAAACTTGCCAGATTCTTGTTCAAATACAGGCGCACTCCAATGCCATCACAGGCTTAACACGGAGGAGAACAATGAAGTCAGGATTGGCCTTGATTTATCATGGGACATGGGATAAGTTGAAACATCAGCAAAAACAACAGGAACAGTATCACAATCTGCACACAAAGGGTTGCAGCTTGCAGGTGGGTGACCTGGTGTAGGTGAACAATTTCAGAGCTCAGTCACATGCTTGGCCAAAAGGAACCATAGTAGAGGCCTGGGATCCTGTTTAATTGAAAATTAAACTGGGGTGTAACATAGTACAGCAACATCAGGACCACATTTTCAGTCAGTGTGAAAGGAGGGATGATGGCAATGACTGTTCAAATGACTTGATGCCGGGTGACATGCCTGTGACATCCCACGAAATGTTGAAGCATCAGAGGTCACAAAGTTGGTGTCATACCAGAAGAAAATTCAGCTGGTGACCACTCTGCAGCTGGGAACTCTGCCCTAGATGCAGCTTCCCAAGGCTACTGCCAGTGCTGAGGCTTTCGTTCAGAGTATGCAACCTCCCACAGAGACTAAACATGTAATCCAGCAAAGACTTACCTACTGTTAGAGTACGACCACATCAAAGAGGCAGAATAATCTGCTGTTTGCCACTGTTACCATTCAGGGCAGTCTACCCCTGACTGGTTAGCAAGTTTGCTGTTTATGGTTTATTTATTACTAAAGATTTATTTTATTTTATTTAAACTTTTGGTAACTGGGAAAGGCACACTGAGCCAGGGCTCATTTCCAGGTGCAACCCGGGGTTCAGGATACAAAAGAACAATATTTATCATAAGACATGAATACAGTGTGATACAGCCAGAAGTTACATAATTTGCAAGTACAGTGCAGTACAGTACAGAATACAATACAATTGGGTGGTATAGAAAGATGTTTTCAGCTTAAGGGGGAAGGGAGTTATGTATTAACTAAAACACTTCTGTTGAATATTCTTTTGCAAACTGTATCTAAAGTTGTAAGTAGGCATTTTGGCTACTAGAGGATGAGCGATTTCTGGTTTTGTGTATGTTTGCTGCCTCACTACTTTGCAGCAGTAGGATGCTTTATAATCATAGTTATTAACTACAATCAAGTGTCATCCATCTAAGATGTTAGATACGTAGGTCCGGATAGTCAAATGTTAGTGCCACTGCTAATGTGGTTTGCCCTGGCACTACCCGGGTTTGCAGCTTGTGCTGGGGGGGGCATATTCGGAGGCTCAGCTAGCATGCTATAAACCCATTTCTGCCCAGGCATTAACGCTGCATCCATGCAAATGAGGGGGTCCCCTCCTTCATACAGGCACAGTAACATGTTCAAAGATTTGTGATGGTGTTAAATGGCCCCTAAAGTGGCACTATTTACTGCTGTCGAAAACCATAACTTAACCATGTGTTAAGTCCGTACCCCCAACAGACCAATGGCAGGGTGGCTGTACTGCAGCTGCCTACCCCCAATCACCTGTCACACCTGTGAAGATGCAGTCTCTGGTGGCTAGTGACACACCAAACACCTGTCCTGCTTATGTTCACATATCCCTGGTGTCCAGTGGCACTCACCCCAAACACTCCGCCCTTGATGTTCACAGCACCTGGTGTCTAGTGGCATTTCCACCCCCCAGCACGCATACTGTATATATCCTTGGTGTGCAGTGGCACCCCAGCCCCCAGTCACCAGTATACCATGAAACAGAATGCCCTGGTGTCCAGTGGTTCCCCCACCCCCATGAATGCCCATTGACAGAAGTACAGGACAGCATTGCTGGTCCAGCGTGCCCCCACCTGCTCTTCCCATGCATAGAATAATATCTACCACACTCCCACTGACCAGTGTCCTAGGCTGTCCAGGTGATCACAATACAGTGACCAGCACAGCCCACCTCTCACCTCCTCGGCCAATTGCTGTATGAGCTGACAGTGAGTGCACAAACTCACAGCTCATGTGGCAGCTGGCCAAGGAGATACAAGGATGGTTGTGCCAATCACCATATCAGGATCCTCTGGACAGCCTTAGTCTCACTGGTCAGTGGGGGTTGTCATGAACCCACTCCTGAGGATCAGGCCCACTGAGCTTGCAGTGCCCACCTTAAGTGCAATCCATGATTGGGGGACAGGATACACTCTTCATCCTTTTGAATGCTCACGAGGTCATGACTGCACCTCCACCACGAGGATCTAGGGCATCTCTCTAGCTCTGGATAAGGGCACAATACCAGTCTCTAGTCCTGTGGCCAAATATGAACCCATTCCTTGGCTATTACACAAAGGAAGAAGACCCAGACATCACACTGTCTTTGGGGTAGCAGTGTAAGCGTTGATTTGGCCTTCTCCCTACAGGACCTGCAACAGCCTGGTTCAAAATTCCTGCAGATTTATCCTTGAGACTTCCAGATCCCTTACAGACCCCTTTTCAATTTTGTTGCTGTTGGTGACCCTCTAAGACAATTAACAGTTGTCACAGATTATCAATACTGTTTCCATTCACACACAAAATATATATATATATATCTATATATATATATATATATATCTATCTATATATATATCTATATCTATATATCTATATATATATCTATATATCTATATATCTATATATCTATATATATCTATATCTATATATATCTATATCTATATATCTATATATCTATATCTATATATCTATATATATATATCTATATATCTATATATCTATATATCTATATATCTATATATCTATATATCTATATATCTATATATCTAAAAATCTTATGCAGGCTGAATTTCTTTAGGAAAACAAATGTTTTACTAAAATACTTAAATACAGTTACAACTAAAAAGAGAATAGACTAATTTGGGTTACAGTATACCTAAACAAAAATGGAAAAAGGTACAGTGAAACATACTAAAACTGTTGGCTAAAAAGTCTGCCTTATATTTGCAGTGGATTGAAGTCCGTAAGTAGTGGATGAAGGTTTTCAGTTCCTTTTAGTCCTTGGCAGCCACACTGGGTCTCAGTAGTTTGGCTTCTGGTTTGTGTCAAGTAGAGTGTCCAGATGAAAATGTGTGTCCAAATGCCCTGATTTGGGCTTTTTATATTGATGGCTATCCCAGTCTGTGGATAGAGGCTGGCTTTTCCATTTTAGGCCGCCGGGTGTCACTCTTGCGTTTTTCCCAACACAATGTTCTGCCACCTGGCGAAGTCACCCAGCCTACATTTATGACACCTGACATTACAATCTCACATGGGTCTGTTAGAAGGACGTGTTCTTTCCTATTACCTCACAAAATGTAGTATACTATTAAGAGTTTCCTGGGATCAGAGCATTCTGTTTTTTTTTTTGAAGTGAAAAAGGGCTACCTCCTGACATTTTCTTACTTTTGTTTCCATTGGGTAGTTAACGTAGAGGAAGATTCTTTGATCAGCCATCCATAAGGTTTTTGACAATAACTTGTCATTTTCCTGGCAAGCAATGCTGGCCTACAGGTTAAAAGAAGGTCAAACCCTTTTTAAAAATCTAGTCTTTTCCCTAGGTGCCTTTGTGTTGACACTGGCATGTCTTGGCATGTACATATACACAGAATTACATCAAAAAAATATATACAACAGAATTATATCTACAACTAAGGGCTAGCAGTGGGATACCACACCATACCCCTCCCTCCTAGACTGAATTTGTGGGAATCCATCCCTATGTATGGTATGATTTTCACAAATTCTGTTCACTGCTCTAACTGGCAAGACAGCCCATCTCGTTGGCACTGGCACATCTGGCCCTGTGGGTAATGGTCATACCGTAGCCCTGTAGGGCAATATTCCACCTTAAGAGATGGCCATTCATTTTTCCCATCTGCATCAGCCGCACCAGGGGGTTATGATATGTCTGTACCTCAAATTGTCTCCCATAGAGGTACGGCTGTAATTTCTTCAGGGCCCATGCCAGTGCAAAGCATTCATTTTCAACTGTGGAATATGCTTGCTCCTGGGGAAGTAACTTTTTGCTAAGGTACACTAAGGGGTGATCTTTCCCTTGGTTAGAGGTCTGACTGAGGACTGCTCCAGTCCCCACATCTAAGGCTTCTGTCTGGACTACACATGTCTTACTGTAATCTGGACTGGCAAACACAGGGGCACTGCACAGTACCTCCTTTAGTCATGCGAAGCTCACAGGCTGGCTCCCATTTTACCTTTTTGGGCATTCATTTCTTTAGCAGACCAGAGAGGGGAGCTGCCAGGGTACTGTAATTTAGTACAAACTTTCGATAGTACCCAGCGGTCCCGAGGAAACTCTGAACCTGCTTCTGGGTTTCAGACCTGGGCCATGCCTCTGTTGCCTCAATCTTGGCTTGATTGGGATGGAGCTGCCCCCGTCCTACTACATGTCCTAGGTATGCCACCTCCGCCATGGCCACCTGGCACTTTTCAGCCTTGACAGTGAGCCCTGCCCTCTGTATCCTGCCCAACACTTCCTTCTCGTGGGGCAGGTGTTTCTTCCAGCTGGTACTGAAGATGACGATGTCATCCAGATACACCACTACGTACTCTTCAGTAACATGTAACACCTGGTTGACCAACCTTTGGAAGGTGGCAGGGACGTTCTTCATTCCAAAAGCATTACCTTGAACTCGAATAATCCTATTGGAATGATGAAGGCCGACCACTCCCTAGCTCAAGCAGTTAACTGCACCTGCCAATACCATTTTGTCAAGTCTACTGTGGTAAGGTATATCGCTCATCCCAACTTGTCCAGTAGTTTGTACATCTGTAGCATTGGGTGGGTGTCAGACTTCGTGACTGCATTGAGTCCACGATAGTCCACACAAAAGCGAGTAGAGCCATCTGGCTTGGGAACGAGGTCTATTGGTGAGGCTCAGGGGCTATGGGATTTCTGGATTACCCCTAAATCCAGCATGTCCTCCACCTCCTTCATAATGTCTTTTAGAACGGCCTCAGATACCCAGTTGGCTGTTCACCATATAGGCACTTATGCCCCTGTGTCTACATCATGTGTCGCTAAGGGGGTTAGTCCAGGCATGGCCGTAAACAAAAGGTCAAAGTCCACTAAAACCTCCCTCACTTCCTGGGCCTGTTCCGGGGTCAACTGGGGTGACAGTTTGCCTCCACAGAGGACTCCCACTTGCTTTACTCCAGCAAGTGTCCAGTAGGGGGTCTTCCTCATCCGTCCCCTCCCCAGGACTACACACTGCAAATACCATGTCAGCCCTATTTGCATATGGCTTCATCATTTTGATGTGGTACATTCTATGAGTATGTCTCCTGTCAGGCAGTTCTACAATATAGTTCATGTCATTTATCTGTCAAACTACAGTAGCAGCCACAGACACTGCCAGCTATTTCCCCAAATTGCTGTGATAGTTCCAGAAATATCTCATGCTTTCTCCATTTCCACAGTAGGGGCAGCAGAGAGAAACTCTTTAGAAATTTCGCGAAATATCTAGAAATAGCTGGCAATGTCTGTGGCTACTGCTGTACCTTGTATGGTCCCGCCTACTCAGCCTGCAACTTGTCCTTCCAAACCGGGATTAGGACCACGACTTCTGGACCTAACGAGCAAGCTCTGGCTCTGTAGTCATACCAGACCTTTTGCTTCTGCTGGGCAGCTAACAGCTTGCTCTGGGCTGCTTCCATAAGTCCTTCATCTTTTTTCTAAACTTTAGGACATACTCCACCATGGGAGTTCCCTGGTGGCGTGCTTCCTTCCTGTCTTCCCAGATCAAGTCTAGGGCCCAAGTGCTGTACGTCCATATAAGAGTTCTAAGGGGAAACCAGGTCGACTCTTGGGGCACCTCCTGTATGCAAACAGGTGGGGAAAGTATTTCTTCCAGTCCCTCCATGCTGTTCAGCAAATGCTTGGAGCATCAATTTTAGGGTACCATTAAGCCTTTCCACCAGCCCATTGGCTTCTGTGTGATAAGGTATTGTGCATCTCTGCCACCCCACATTTCTCCTACAAACACTTCATCAGTTTGACATGAAGGTACCCCGCAATCAGTGGTAACCTCCTGCAGGAACCCGACCAGGAGAAGATCCCTAGCAAGACACGTGCCTCTTTGTCTGTCCTAAGTGAGGAGAGGGTGACCATCTCTGGGTATCGGGTGGCATAAGCTACCACCGTCAGGCTAAACTCTCTTCCTGGGGAGCTTGGGGTACTCAAAGGTCTCACAATATCCAGTCCTACACTCTGGAATGGCTCTGCACAATAGGCAAGGAATTACTACTTGCCTTCCTATTTGTTGATATTGGTGACAAGACCTGCAATATTTCTTCACCTGCTGTGAAGTTGGGCCAATAGAAATTCTGGGACAATTGCTGCATGGTGCGCATGATTTCCAGATGTCTGGACATGGGGATATCATGAGAGATCCTGAGCAACCGCTTACGGTACCCCTGGGGAATGGCAAGCTGCCTGCCCATCACCCCTCCCTCTATCCTTGCGTCCTGCATATACAACAGTCCATTGTCCCAATAGTTGCTATGTCTCCAGTCACCTCTCTGTGTCCCATCAGATTCTGCACAAGCCCTCTGCCTCTCCAAACTAGGATCAGTCCTCTGAGCAGCTGCAAATTCTTTACATTTTCCTAAGGCATGGGACATGTCCCCTTCAGTTTCTAAACTGGGGTCCATAGCTCTAGCTCCAGGGCATTCAGGATCACTGCCATCCCAAACCTCCTGACCATTGGTTACTGCTCATTCCTCAGATTAACCTTTTGTAGCTGTTTTGTGAACTGCTGCTTGGGGAAGTCCTACCTCCCTTTCAGTACTCTCCATTTCAGGAGACACAGGCTGGGGAACCATCCTCCCATTGTTTTCCATAGGGGCTTCTGTGGGGTTCAGGGATGTGACCTGGGAGCACAAGGAAGTTAAGTGTCTTGTTCAGGATTACACAGTTTGCACCTAGGTAACTGCGGATTCAAACCTAGGCTCCAGATCTGCAGCTGAGAGCCTTAACCCACTGTGCTATATTGCCCTGAGGTGAGAGAAGAGTGCCTCAGCTGGGACTTAAGCCAGGCAGCCAGATACTATTCTGATTGTGCTAACCAGTTAGCCACTGAGACACGACTGTAATCTGGACTGTCCCCAAGCATTACTCTTTTTCAAATGCACAATTCAATGGCAACACAAATATTTACTTGTTACAATCCACAGGACTGTTTGTATGTGTTTCATAAATATGCACACTGCACTCCTGCAAGATTGCTATAAATAAAATTTGTGTTGCCATTGGGTTGTGCATTTGAGAAAGAGTAATATGCTTGGGACAGCCCAGGTTCCAGTTGTCCCAGTGGCAAAGCTGGTTAGGCAGTCAGAACAGTATTTCGGGCAGCCTGGTCATGTCCCAGCTGAGGCACTTATTTCACCTCTGTTTATAATTTAGATATCAGTGGGATATACAGACTGCACCAGGCTGTGGCACAAGCCTGGGCACAGCACAACTGGGATGTGCCAGGGCAGTGACAGGGTAATATTCAATGGTGCTGTGCCATGGCTCAACACCATTGAATATGGCACTGTGGCCACCTGCATTGCACATGGCGCAGTAGCACTGTGCCAGCGCAGGTGGCCAGAGAGGAGCAGGGGGATTCGCCAGTGCAAGTGCATTGCGCTAGGCACAGCAACCACAATATTCAGCGGTGGTTATGCAAATGGGGCCATAATGCATGCAAGGAACAAATGGGGCCATATTTGCATGCAGGAAGATTGATCCTCGCGACTTGCGCTTCTGGCACCCTGCCAGGCTGCAGCCGGCTGGGAGACCGAGCCCCTGCCCCTCAGTGGTCAAGGTGCCCCAACACCCGATCATAGGCATTCAATGAATTAACTCCCTGGTGGTCCAGTGGACCGATCCCACAACCTGATCATGGGCTTTCAGTAAATTGAGTAACCCTCATGGTCCAGTGGTACCCCCTCCCAACCTGCCCATTCAGTCCAACAGCCCTCCCCTCCCCAGTCAGCAGCAGGCGGCAGCACTCCACCCAAAAGCCACCCACTGACTGGACAGCGTATGGTATGCGTCAGACTCCCATTGGTCCAGTTGCGGTTACTGGCGCAGACCGCGATTGTACATTGATGAAGTCTCAAAATGTGAAATGAATCATTCATTCACATTTTGGGGCTGTATAGTATAGTACAGTCTGCACCATTGGCCAGTGGGCGACAGCCACCGTGACACTGTCAGTCGGCGGGCAGACGGCTGCTTGCAGTGGGGGTGATGCCTCCGCTGACTGGGGGGAGGTGGCGGGACAGAGTGGGCAGGTTGGGAGGGGGTACGCTGGACCACCAGGGTTATTCAGTTTACTGAAAGCCCACAACTGGGCTGTAGGATTGGGGTACTGGACCACCAGGGATATTAACATAGAGAAAGCCCGTTCAGGCATGGGGGGGCACCACCACGACGGACAGAGCTGCCGGATTAGGTGGCCACCCACAGCTGGCAGCTGCCGTGTTGCGCCCGCATTACGGCAGCTCACCTTTGGTAGCCATTTCGGCTCCATTTATTTCTGGTTTAACCGTGTGCGGCGATGTAGGGGTTGTGCCTGCATATTCTCAGTACATCCCGAGCTGAATATCGTGGATGTGCAGGATATGCATGGGCACGACTCACCCCCACTTGTGCCGCATACATTCGCCACGCCCCGGCCACATCGGGATTTGTACCGGGCACTTTCTCCATTTGAATATCGCGCCAGGGCACGTCAGTGGGTTGCGCATGGTGCACCCCTGTTGTGCCATACACAACCTTTTTGAATATCCCACTCCAAGTGTTTATTGGTGTCTAGATTTACTGTTAATTCTTCTAATGGTGAATCCATTATGCTTAGCAAGTTTTTTTTTTCTGTTTGTTTTTTTTAATATACATTTTTAACTTGCATATACTGCAATATCTGGGTATCAGGAATCTCGAATTTCTCTTGAAGTGTTCCAAAGGACATGAATTTTCCATTTTCAAAAAAAATATCCTCTAATTCATGAATTCCCCTTTACATATACCATTGTGTAAATATTCTCTCTATATTTGGTGGTGTAAAGGAGGCCTTATTATATATTGGTATTTGCCTAGATAAGTGTGCTGTTCCTCCCACAACCCTATGGAATATTTTCCATGCATAATTTGTTGATTTAGTTGTTTCTAAGTAAATTTTATAATATGTTGCATCTACTAAATGTATCCTTCATGAATTTTTCATAGCCAAATCTTTTATTTTACTTTCCTCTATTCGATAGCCTGCAGTCATTCTATCCTCCAGACAATGGAACCAACAATATACTACTTTCAGTTGTGCTGCCAAATAATAAAACCCAAAATTTGGACATCCCAGTCACCCTTTTTTCTACTGTGGTACAGTTTGTTCAGAGCATCCATGGGCTGTTTACCCACCCACAAGAATCTTCTTACCAATTTTTCAATGTCTAAGAAAAATTTCCTTTTTAAAATTATTGGAATAGATTAAAAAAAGAATAAAAACTTTGAAAGTGTATTCATTTTCATTATGTTAATTCTTCCAATCAATACCTGGGGGACATATTGCCATTTTTCCAAATCCAGCTTTACCTTTTTTTTATCAAAAGATCATAATTTAACTGTATCACTTTCTGATGGTCTTGGGCCAGGTATACTTCTAAGTATTTAATGTTATTTTTTCTTATACTTTATTTAGTGATGTTTGATAACGTCTCTGTATCTCCCAAGTATAAAGCTTTGCTTTTTCTTAATTAATTTTATAACCTGAGAGAACACCATACCATAGAAGGGAAAACTACTAGAATACAGGAAGGCAGTTAAGGATCTTAAAACGTTAATTGTTCTATCTAAACGGAACTTAGAATTCAGAATTGCTCATACTAAGGATTCACACAGAAGTTTGCATTCATACTTAAACAATAAAAAGGGAGATACAAAAAAATAGGCCCATTAATTATAGACAACACTACCATCCTCTCAGATAAGGTTACTGCAATTGAGTTTAATAAATACTTCTGTTCTGTTTTTGAACAAGATACTGAACCCTTAATATACGCCAACTCTGGTACATCACCTAGCTACACCATCACCATCTCTGATACCCTCAAGCTCTTAGACACATTGAAGTCAACAAGTAGTCCAGGTCCTGACAATATAACCCCTAAATTTCTTATGGGAACATACAATTATATCGCTATTCCACTCACCATTATTTTTAATAAATCCCTTAGCGAGTCTAATGTTCCTTCAGATTGGAAAACAGCTACTGTCATGCCAATCTTTAAAAAAGGGTTACTCTATAAAGCTGAAAACTATAGACCTATCAGTCTTACTTCCATTCCATGTAAATTACTAGAAAAACAGATTAAACATTTAATCGAAGAAGAGATGCAGGCGTTGAATTTAAACGATATTACACAACATGGATTTAAAACCGGGTATTCTTGCACAACTAACTTGCTATCTTTTTATAATTCAGTTAGTATAAATCTCAACTTAAACATTCCAGTGGACGTTATTCTGCTTGATTATAGTAAAGCCTTCGACAAGGTCTCACATTCCATATTAATAAACAAACTTGTAACTCTAGGTTTTTCTAATTGTATTGTGTCTTGGGTCAATAACTGGCTTTATAATAGAACCCAGACTGTCAGGGTAAACGGGGAACAATCAAATGAAAGATTGGTGTCAAGTGGTGTCCCCCAGGGCTCGGTGCTGGGTCCTACACTGTTTGGTATCTTCATTTGCGACCTTACCATCTCATCAAATAATATCATATCAAAGTTCGCGGACGATACTAAATTAGGAGGACCAGTCGATAGCGATACCAACAGGAGTATTCTTAAAGATGATCTTAAAAGAATTGAATCATGGGCAATAACTAACAGAATGTCATTTAATGTGTCTAAGTGTTCAATGTTACATATGGGTAAAAATAACCTTAAACAAACATATTATCTTAACAACATGATGGTTAGGGAATCTTCCATGGAAAAGATCTGGGTATACTGGTTAACAACAAGTTGTCTTTTCCAACCATTGTAATAAGGTTGCTAATCATGCCAATGCCCTTTACTGAGAATTAATAATACATTCGTTCTTAAAACTGAGGAGTGCATCATGGCCCTGTATAAAACCCACATTAGACCTCACTTGGACTATGGTTCACCTTTCTGGAGTCCCTATCTGGCTACGGACATCACAAGAATTGAAAAAGTTCAAAGAAGGGCCACAAAAATTATACCACATCTTTCTCCATTGGATTATGAAACTAGGCTTCATAGAACGGGGCTTTATTCCCTCGAATTTAGAAGATTAAGGGGCGATCTCCTTCAGTTATTCAAGATCTTTCATTCAGCTACGCTAATGAGCTTGTGCGGATTATCCTTTACATCCAGAAAAATTGTAGCTAGAATACACAATAAACAAATAGGAATCGACAGAACAAGAACAAACAAAAGACAGCAGTTTTTTACTGTCAGAGCCCCGAGAATTTGGAATTCCTTGCCACAAGATATTGTTGATTGCCAGAATATAAATACCTTTAAAGTCAAACTTGATAAATGGCTTCTGGAAGAACATAACTTATCGATGATCCACAATGTGTGGAGGACATCCTCGATGGGCTTCGCCTTCTTTTGTCCATCTACCAAGTAACCCAGTAACACTATATTCCCTTACCATGTTATTTAATAATGGATATGTGATGTCTGGCCTGGTGAGGGAAAGCAGAATATCTGCATACAGCATTATTACATAATGATGTTCTTTTATCCGCACTCCCAGTGCTTCTTTCTGCAGTCTGATTTTAACCACTAGTGGTTCCAGGAACAGAGCAAACAATAGAGGGGAGAGTGGTCACCCCTGCCTAGTCCCTCATAGCAAAGAAAAGGGCTGAGAAATCTGCTGGTTGTTCTTTACTCTAGCCTGGGGTGTTATGTAGATTAACTGGATCCAGTTCAGAAACTTGCCTATTATCCCAAAGGCCCTCAAAGATTCCATTAGAAAAGGCCACTGCACTCTTATCAAAGGCCTTTCTGTGTCTAATGATAGAAGTGCAGTGCCTGTACCCTAAAAAGTGTGTATAATATTAAAAGCCTTCCTGGTATTGTGCTGTAACCTTCTTCCTTCTATAAACCCCACCTGGTCCGGATGCATTAATTCAGGCAAAATTTTAGCCGGTCTGTGCCAAAATTTTTGCAAAAATTTTATAATCTCTATTAAGCAAGGAAATTGGTCTATAGGAGCTACAGTCATCAGGGGGGTTATCTTTTTTTAAGAATTAATATTATATCAGCTTCATTAAAGGTTTGAGGAATCCTTTCTACACCTGAGAAACTTTGATACAAGTCACTCAGTAATGGGGGAATAGTTTGAGACATGTTTTTATAAAACTCAAAAGATAGTCCATCTGGACCAGGATTTTTTTCCATTAGGAAAATCTTTGATTAGAAGTACTCACTTCTTCACTGTAATATCCCTATTCAAGTTCTCCAAGTCTGTATTAGAGTTTTTGGCAGCCCCAGGCTTTCTATATAGTTTAGAATTTGTGATTCCTCAACCCTTCCCTTCTGGGGTATATAACTTACCATAATATGTGTTGAATATGTCATTTATTTCATCCACATTATGTGTTATGTCCCCCACTCTCTCCTCTGATACCACCAGTTTTATTTGCATTTTGCTTATATCGCAGTTGATACACCAAGAGCATATCTGGCAAATCAGCATAAATATAGTACTTTGCTCTTGCTCTCTACATGACTTTTTCTGCCTGTACTTGTAATATTTTTCCATTTTATCCCTTATAGCCAGGGACAATGGTTTTCCGTTTTTACCGGTAACACCGGTAAAAATCATGGAATCCTGCTTGGTTTGCGGATTTTGAATTCTTGTACCGGTGCCTCACGGAAATTGCATTTCACTGCACAGAATCCCTAATATTTCAGCATATTTTTAAATGTTTTTATTTTCTCTCTTTCTCTGTCCCCTTCTCACAGCATCAGTCTCCACTTTTCAGAGATCCCTAGGCTGGCTATCCCTTAGCTTCACCCCAGGTAATGCTCAGGAGCTCCTGTGAGCCTGCACCCATCCTGCTTGGTTGTACTCCCCAGGTGGGAAGGGAGGGGACCCCAGGTCACCCCTCCACAGACCTTTAATGTGTGTCAGGCAGCCCTGTGGGTCCCCCCATGGAAACTGTTTATGAAGTCTGGGGCAGCTGGGTCCCTTCTACCAGCAGCTGATGTGGGGTGATTGTTACTGGTTTTCTGGACTCTGTCCCTGAGGGCACCAACACTCAAGGGTATCCAGGAAGTAGGGCACATAGACACATGCCGCTACTCCAGATCCTGGCTAGCTTCCTCTCTTCCCAAATGCTCTGCAGCCTCAATGCTCCACCACCTGTGGTCACCAGGTGGCAGTAAAGCATCAGGACCTTCAAGCCACCATTCCCAGAGGAGAGAGGGCCCCAGTTGCTCAATCCTACTCCCTGGCTAGGCCTCTAGCAACCTGAATTCACTTCTGATCCTGAGTCCCTGGCATTGCAAGCAGTAGTGCTACCTCAGGCTATTTATAGTGCTCTGTCAACTTTACACCCACTTTGGTGTAAGAAAATATAAGCAGATGGAAAGGGAAATAATTCAGTTTTAGGAAAATGTTGCAAAGTGTTCAATGTTCATAATTTATAATTGTAGGTACTGTGCACTGTTATTGAAATCCTATATTAAAACATTATATATGGGTGTTATGGCTGACAGTATAGCCTAGTGGTTAGAGTAACAAACACTGATCAAACTGAGTACATTTAGAAGACTTGAGTTTGATTCCCACAACCTCCACTTGCATACTGTGTGACTCTGAGCAAGGCACTTAACCTCCACAGTGCTCCTGAGTCACCTCTGAAAACAGGCAGTTTTGCCTGGTGAGTTTACCCAGTTTACAAAAAAAATACTAATATATGTTTACTACATCATACAGTATCAGGGTACCAGTAATTTATTTGAGTTGTACTCTGGCTGCAATGATGTTGTATAGGTAAATATAAATGTTCAGACACTTTTGTGTTTTATAAGCTTGTTTTAGACTTTAGTCAGGTTCTTATTGTATTTTTGCATATGAACATCTAGATATATATTGCTAGTGCAGGATCACTGTTACCAACTAGTTTATTCAAGTTTATAATCAGCAGGGCCATCCAAAATCCTCAGTTGTTTGATTGAAAGTGAGTCTGAATGAAAGTATGTTCACAAGGCACAAGCTGCCTTACTACTTATTTAGGTGAATGGGATAGAAACATAGACTTTGACTGACCACCTAGTCTGCCCATTTCATCATTTGCACCTTCTCTCCCACCTGTTGTGTCAGTCTCTGTGACAACAAAAAGTTTTCTGACAGACTGCTTTAATAAAAAGCAAATGTTACATGTGTAAGTACTTATGCTTGGCCAGTGGATTTGAAAGCACATTCAGTGACACATGGAAGGTAAGACCCCAGGGCTGTATGATGCTAGTGGGTAGAGTGTTGCTCAATTCACAACTGAGCTCAGACATGAAAACTGAGAAACACCCTTTTCATGGACAAGGGAAAAAGGCATCCACATGTTTGTGAGATGCACTAGAAGGTCCTCCACTAATCACGTGTAGAATTTTTTTTAGGTGAAGACACTATTTCAAAGAAGCAAATACAGGCAGTATTTTTTGTTCCTCCCACCCCCTGGCCATCCACTCCTTCAGGCCTGCCAAGTCCCCTACCACTGCTGCTGAGTCCCCCACCATCCACTGCCCCTTATGCCATGCTACCAGTAACCCAAATTAACCCTTCATCGGTGGGCCCTTATCCCTGTGGGAGGCTAACAAGGGAAGACAACCCCTAAAGAGCTCCTGTATATCCCAGGCATGGTAGAGGTCAGAACAGACACATGTGTCTGGGACGCCATGCTTATGGAGGGACCAGCAGCCATCCTCTAAGTAGCCAGCAGGTGTTTTCCATTTTTGTGGGAGCATGATGGCCACATGATGTCAAGACACAAGCTGAGTCCATCACGCTGTCTTCCACAATGAGGCCAATGTGTTGCCATGCCTCCAGCCTCCACCTGGGGCCAGCAAATGCTGAACTGTGAATATACCCTCCTCCCAGGAGAAGGCGAGTGGTTGTTGGACACTAGCCTCACCCCCCGCCGGTCTTCACCACCCAAACCTGTTCCCAAACCCTGGTCGGTGGGTGTCACAGGCAGAAATCCAATTCAGGCAGTTAAATGAGAGGAAAACAAATTTGCTCCACCTTAGTAGTGGTGGTGGTTCAGATTAATTCACATCTGAGTTCTAACAAGCAAAGAGACTAAGCAATTTATAACTTGTGCATGTGGGGTGTTGGGGTTGAAAAGGGGATCATAGTGCTGTCACTACTGCCATCATCCCTGAGGGATGTGGACTGCATTGTTGCTACTGCCATCACACCTGAGAGGTGGGGGGGGGCGTAGTTCTTCTGCCATAACCACTGGTGGATGGGGAATGTTGTACTGCTGCTGTCCCACCTGAGGGATGGGGACCATAGTGCTGATACTGCCATCACACCTGAGAAATGCGGAATGTGGTACTGCTGCCATCACACCTAATGGATAGGGACCGCAGTGCTGCTGCTTCCATCACACCTGAGGGAGGGGGGACACAGTGCTGTTGCTGCTGCCGCCATCACACCAGAGGGATGGGGGCCGTAGTGTTGTTGGTGCTGCCATCGCATCAGAGGGGTGGGGACCTTACTGCTGCTTCCATCACACCTCAGGTATGGGGGCTGTAGTGCTGTTGCTGCCATCACATTTTGTACCTAAAATAACTTTAAATTGGTACAAGGATGGAATGATGTGCAATAGTGGTGGTCCAAACTGCTAAAATGTATGTTAGCAGAGGTAAAAATTGTTAAATAAAGTACACAAAACCAAACACCCGGTAAAACCGGATTATGGCTTAGCAGACACCGCTGACAGTACCGCTTTTTACAATGTGCAAAATGGAATTTGCCCTTTCTCAATCCCGGTAAACCAGTGTCCCTGCTTATAGCAAGAACTTTCAGTCCAGCCTACTCCGTTCCTGAACTAGCATGGTCTTCCCCTGCTGAAGAAAGTTCCCTCCTCTCCAGGCCAGACATCTCTGCACTCATTTTCTTTTTCCTGAAACCCACTTGGGCCATCTTCCACCCTCTCAAGTATGTTTTAGAAATCCCCAGATCATCTAACTGTCAAATTCCTGAGGGATATTCCCTAGCAAGACCCATTTAATTTCATCTTCTATTTTATCTTTATAGTTCATATTAAACCACTGTGTGTTATCAAACCTTCAGGTTCTGCACCTCAATCTACTGTGGTCTCTCATTTTGATTTCTAGAAAGCATGGGGCATGGTCCGAAACCCTGATTGGTTCATAATAAATCTTTTTTGTTTCATGGACTAGTGTTTTGAGAAATCAAAACAAAATATGTTCTTGAATAGGTTTTATAAAACTTTGAGTAATATGAATATTTCTCTAAGCCTGGGAACTGATATCTGAATGGATCTATCAGATTCAGATCTTCCCCGTAACTTTTTAGCATTCCTACTACTTTTTTTTTTTTTCTTTCAGGGGATGCTGGAGCGTTGTCTATTAAACTACTAGTAAAGTTCAAATCTCCCCCAGTATGATTGATGAGTTGAACTGGAATAAATTAAGAAAGAAGTTGGTGAAACAAGCCAAATCTTCATTATTAGGACCATGTATACTTCTTAACTTTAAATACTTGTTATGTATAGGAATTCTAATTATCACATACCAACCATTCTGATCAATAAATGTTTTTATAATATTATGATTTAAGTGTTTTTTTAATAAATATTGCTGTCCCTCTGGAATTATTAGAGTAGGGGTACAGTACCCCATTGCCTTGAACAGATTCCCAAAGTAACTCGCATCTCCCTGATTGAAGTGTGTCTCCTGAAGTAGCAGTCTGTTCCTCTTTTATTAGCTATTTTTACCACTTTCCTAATCTTAATTCTTTCCCTGCATCCATTCAGATTCCATGTCATGATTTTTAAATAACTCATTTATAGTATCTGATAACCCTAATTTCCCCATACTTTGTCCACCTTTTAAAGAGAGATTTGTCAGATTTTGAGCTTTAAACTCCATAATAAGTGTACTAATTAGGTTGCTTTCAATTTTCCCCGTATTTTCATGTCCCCTTTCTCCTGATGTTTGTCATTCTTTTATCTATTATATTTTTCTCGGGTTCCAGCACCCACACTTTGAGTATGGTTTCCTGAAACTTTTTTTTTTTCGCCTCCTTCCCTCCCCCTCCTATCTTTATCCTCCCCCATTTAAAACCCTTTTAACCTTGGTATTTTTCTAGTTGTTTCATTAATTTTTACTTTCTTTTCCCAGCTGTTGCTAACTAAATCCCTTGATGCCCTAAAACACCCCCGAATTCTGAGGTGTCTATACCTCAGCTGTATGGTCAGATGGAACGCAGAGAGGCTCTGCCAGCTCTTTAACTTTTTTCCCCTTTCTTATCTCTATCCCTTATGCTCACTTTATATTCTTTCTATATTCTGTTCTTTTCATTTTATTTTATATTTTGGGAGAGATAGCAGGGAATATCAAATGGAATTGTTTCCACTCTATTGTCCTGTGTTATACATGATGTCAGCCATTTGAAGTGCTTGAATTATTTGAGGGGTGGTTATGGTGTGTATCTAGTTTGTTTTTCCAATGCTTCTTCGGCATCTGTTGGTGTATGGAAAAATAAAATGTTTCCTTTAAATTCACTCTGAGTTTGGCCGAGTACAACAATGGGATCCTTCTTTCTGCAGTTTGTCCCTTATTTTGTTAAAACTTTTTTGCTGGCCAAAACTGTGGGTGGCAGAACAGGTTATACTGTACTTGTAACCTATGCCTCTCAGTGTCAGGCCCTTTTCCACACATGCTTTTGTTAAAATTATTTCCTTATCCTAACTTTGCATGGGTCTAATGTACATGAATCTGGGCCTTCCTAAATTATCCTTACTTCCAAATGCCCTATGGGCTCTGTCCAGCTCAATTTTTGTTCTGGATACTGAAGGCACAGAACTATTGTTAACATCTCTTCACAAAACTTAACCGGTCTGAGTCTCCTATACCCTCCAGAAGGCTTCTGATTTTCAAATTTCATCTTCTCAACCTGGATTCCAGATATTCAACTTTTAATTTTAGTGTTTCTAGTTCTCTGTTACAACTTTCCATGTTTTGTGTTATTTTTGGTAGCTCGTCCTACACTTTACTTAGTCTTAATTCACATTCATTAGCTCCTAATGGTAAACTTTCAAACTTGTCTACCACCTCTGTGAACTTTTGTGTCAAGGTTGTAACAACCATGTTTGATAAATCAAAGCCTTGCTTCATTTCTTTTAGAACTGTTTGCTGCATCCCGTCTGCTTTGTCCTTTTTTTCTGTATCTAGTTGTGCAGATATCTGTTCTGTTTGTGCCTTTTCTTGCTTCTGACTGCTATCTTCCTTTTCCCTGACTCCAGTCTCTTCCATTGTTAAGATTACTTCATCCATTATTTCTCCTTTCTCTCCTTTGTCTCCTTTCTCAAATGTATCTTCTTTATCAAATGCTTTAGCCCCGCTTGTTTTAACTGTAGTGGCCATTTCTGTAAGTATTGGGTTTTCTGTATTTTTCCCCCATCTCTCTTCCCTTTAGTGAATATGTCATAATGCATACAGAAGAATTCAGAAAGAATGGGGGATACTGAGCCAAATTAAGTATATGTGGTTTCTTTCTGAATCCTCTAGGTTTGATAATTGTTTTGCTTTTTAAACCTTTCCCAGAATCTTGCAGGCTTTTTCTATTCTTGTTTTCTTTTTCAAACTTTTCAGCCCAGCCTCTACCTCTGATTCCTGTGTTTTTCGTATATGTTGGTTTTCTGTGCCTGTCTTTGGTATGCTACCCTTTAAACCTTTATTATTAGCAGCTCCAAAATAGAATGTGCCGTGTACTTGTTCATCCCAAATAAAAGTTTTACCTCCCTTTTCTGAAACTGAAGACTCGGGGCTCCATTCCTGTCCCTTGGCCTCCACATTGTTTTTGGGAGCCTAATGCAGCATTGTTGGTGTCTTTGTTCCTGAAGCAGCTGTTTCCTCTTTGAAGTGCCCATAATTCCAATACTAGGGTATTGTTTTGACATACCCCGATTCTTCTCCCAATACTTTTATTCCTTTTTACTTTAACTTAGAGGTTTATTTTAAAACTTTTCCATATATCTCAAGTGTGCAAACAAAATAACTGAGCTGGCATCTCTCCACCGTACAGTGTGGTTCAGTCTGCCATCCTGCCAGAAGCCACACCTTGCTCCCCCTGCCAGTGACAGGTGGTCTTGTTGAGTATTTTAATCAAACCTTAAAAAGCATGTTAAAAAGGTTTGTGAAAGGGGAAGGGAAAGATTGGGACCGGTACTTAACTTACCTGCTTTTTGCTTGCAGAGAAGTGCCACAAGCATCAACAGGCTTTTTACCATTTGAAATGCTGTGTGGTAGACAACCTAGATGACCACTAGATGTAATAAAAGAAACATGGAAAGATAACCTTAGTCAGAAAAAAATGATTACATCTTATATGTGTGCCCTGAGAAAGGAACTAACAAAATATGTTGAAATTGCCCATAGTAATCAGGGAGAAGCCCAAAACCAGCAGAAGGCATATTATGACCATAGAGTAAAAGAAAATGTTTTTGAGCCAGGTGAAAAGGTCTTGCTACTGTTATCCACTACAGAAAATAAACTGTTAATGAAGTATCAAGAGCCTTATAACATGCTTAGACGTACTGGCACAGTTAACTATGAGATTGAGACCCCTGAAAGGAAAAATCCTACCAAGATATACCACGCTAACCTCCTGAAGAAATGGGTTGAAAAAACACCAAAGGCTGCTTTGCTAGTTTTACCAGAAACTGCTAAAGAAGATATTGATTTAGCTTATGACAGACTGGAACAAACTGTAACTGTTGATGCTGTAATGGTGAATGTTTCTTAACCTCCAAAGAAATTGCAGAAATTGTGAATTTGCTAAAGACATTTAACAGTACTTTTCCCACATTGCCAGGCTGAACTAAAGGTACAGAGCATGTAATAGTGACAGGGAATGTTCACCCTATCAGACCAAAGACATACAGATTACCAGAGCGGTTAAGAGCAGAGATGGTTAAGAAATGCAAAAAATGAAATGACTGTATCCTAGAAGAGTTGAAAAGTGCTTGATCATCACCAATGGTAATCATAAATAAAAAAGAAGGGGGTGTAAGAATCTGCCTTGATTTTAGGAACATAATCAAGTGTCAAATTTGACAGTTATCCTATGCCAGGATAGTTGATTTGGTGAACAGATTGGGAGCACTAAGTACAGCAGTACCAATGATCTCACCAAGGGTTATTGGCAAATTCTTCTAGCTAAAGAATCCAGGGACAAAACTGCATTTCACAATTCTATTGGATTCCTGTCAGTTCACCACCAGGTCATTTGGTTTACAAGGTGCATCTGCTACATTCCAGCGGTACATGGATGTAATTTTATCCCCCATACTGGTGATTGTGCTGCATACCTGGATGATGTCATGGTGTACAGTCCAGACCAGAAAAGCCACCTGGAAGACCTTCAAGCAGTTATCCAATCTATCATAAAGGCAGGTCTGACAATTAATCCTACCAAACGTGCATGTGGCATGAAAAAAGACAAGATATTTGGGCTTTGTTTTGGGAACTGGAGAAGTAAAGTCAGAGATGTCTAAAATAGAATCTTAACAGTCCTGTCTCTAAAACAATGAAACTTGTTAGGTCATTTTTAGGGCTGGCTGGTTACTATTGAAGATTTGTTCTGAACTTTGCCCAGCTAGCTGCTCCCCTCACTGAACATATGAAGAAACGGTACCCAGATAATGTAAACTGGACCCCAGAGTTAGATGAGGATTTTTAATAAGCCATTAAGGCTGCATTATGTTCAGCCCTATTGTAAGAAGTTCAGACTTTGAGAAACCATTTTTGTTACAGACAGATGCATCAGACATAGGCATAGGTATAGTCCTGAGTCAAAATATAGATGGGAAAGAACATCCTGTTCTATATATCAGTAGGAAATTGCACGACAGAGAGAAAAAGGTACTCCACCATTGAAAAGGAATGCCTTGCAGAAAAGTGGGCCATGGAGACCCTTAAGTTTTATTTTTTTTGGAGCTGACTATGCACTTGTAACAGATCACAATCCTCTGTTGGCTTAACTAAATGTAGAATAAAAATTCCAGAATCACTCGGTGGTGCCTGGCACTACAGCCATTTAAATTTGGGAAAGAGAATGTCAGTGCTGATTTTCTGCCAGGATATGGTTCAAGAATTTAGACTTGAAGGTTAAAAGACAAAAACTCAGTGCTTTGAACTTGTTTGCTATACTGCATATGCAGTGAACTGTAACGGTTATAAGCTAATGTTGGAAGAGAATTAATAAAAGTTTTGTAAACCTGTTTTTTTAAACATGTTTCCACTTAAAGGGGGATTATGTAACAAGGTTGAATAAGGCCCTATCACATTTGTTATGCAGGAAAAGTTAAATGCAAGGATCTGTTCTATTCCTCTCCTTTTCTTTCTCTTGTCTGGTTATGCAACCAAATGTCTTCTTGAGACCTAGGAACTGATCAGTTTGATGGTCTTGCGATTCTCTGCCTCTTGCTATCTCTCTGCTTTCACTTGCTGTTTCTGTTTCTTCTTCCCCTTTGCATATCTGCAGTTATAAAATCTGTGTGCAACTGTAAGTGATACTAAGATCCCTTTTTGAAATGTATATAGTTGTACTGTTGAAATGACTGCAAAAAACTATTTGGAATTTAGGGGGGTTAACCTGAGATTGAGTTTGATCTCCTCTCAGGCCTGTTTGCAAACTCTTTTGCAGAGCTATCAGCAGGAAGCCAGCTTGGGACATTGTTCTATTTGCAAATAAACTGGCAAGAACATTTTGTGAGAAACAGGATGTCTCTTAATAAATTCCCAGGCAAAGACTTATAAAAAGAGCAGCAATACATTTGCTAGAGAGTGAGAGACAGAAACTTGGAACTAGAGAAATCCTCGGATGAAGGACTTTGTTTTCTCTGTTTGTACTGCCTTTGTAAGTAGTTATACTGAACAATTTTTATTTTACTGTTATTGATGATAATAAAATGTCACTTGCAAATTTTACAACTCTTCCTGGTTTTCCTATACATCCTGACCTGTGCCTCAGTGACAACTAGCTGAAGAGCAATATTTGTAAAATGTTTTTTCAACTCAGCTGGAATGCATCTGAAGTCCAGTCACAGTGCAATTCAAAACTGAGTTTTAACTCTTAAGAAACAATTTGTGCAAGGTTTTGTGCAGGATCCAGCAACACTTAGTATCTCAGTCAGACATGCTAAAGCAACTCATTGAAGAACAGTTTAATGTGACTTGTACTATAGTGGGGGGGCCAAAACAATGGTGAGCTTCAAGCATGCATGAGATAGATACAAGAGAATTTTGGTGGGGAAGCAGGTGGGTTGACAGAGATCAGGTAGGGTCTACAGTGTCAGTATAGCCAGGGAAATTGGGCAGACTAAGTGGGTCAAGAAATCCTTACCTGATGACAAATTCTACTGTATGTCTCTGTATTTTGTACTAAGAGCTCCACCCTCAGGCATGGAGTTGGTCCCAATTTGCACTTTGTGTGCAAAAAACATGTTTTTTTTTCTGTTTACTGCAGTATAGTAGATTATATTAGACTTAGAAGCATACATTTTCTGTAACTCCAAATCCCAGACCCTGTAGCTGACATAAGAGGAGGGCTGCAGCAGGGGCCTGCCAGCGCAGCAGTAGCAGTACTGCTAGTGATGCCAATGACCTGGTTTCAGAAACAAGCCTGAGGTGTTGGAGGGCTGGTCAGGGAAGAAGACCAAGAGTTTGTGGGACTGTCACCTCCTCTGGGGAGAGCTCCATGCTCAGTTGGCCCCTGACCAAAGCCAGAGGAAAGGTAGCTCAAGCTGAAAGAAGATGGAGGACGTGGCAGACGTTGGCATGAGCACATTGATGTCGGCACACACCACATCCTCACAGGGAGAAATGGAAAACATCCCTGGCAGAGGATGAGGAGTGCCACAGGCCCTGCACCTAACCAGCTGGGCATGCCATCCTGAATTGAATCCATGCCTCAGTGAGACTTTGAGGGACCCCACCAAGCCCACCAAGGGTGCAAGCACTGGGGGAAGACAGTCGGATAATTCAAGTCCCAGCAGATGTTGGGGTGATAGGGCTGGGGCACTCCTCTGAAGGGAGCAAATAAAAAGAGGTGGGTTGCAGCAGTGTGAGGTTCAGTAGCCTGCAGTCCATGGTAGAGATTTCATAAGCTGTGATCTGTTGTTTGCTCATCCTGCTGTCCTCCCTGGGCTAAGTACTGTCACAGAAGACCGTTCTTAGCCCATGAAGGACATTGAGACCAGCAAACATCAAATTAGAGCTTTAAAAAAGTCTAACATGCACTGCAGGCTATTGACTCTCTCACTACTGAAGCCCTTCTCTGATGTCGGCTGCAGTTTTTTTTTTAAGGATTTGTAGTTACAGAAAATGTCAGCATGTACTCAACAGAACAAACTCTACACCAAACTAGAAGGTAATAATAGAAAACCTTCAGTTAAGAAAGAAATTGATATCTTTCACAGAAAAGACAATTTAATCCAAATTTTACAGAAGAACATAGGAATAACAGATTGAAAGCGCCTTATACGTCCCTAAAGACCATCCATTATTTCTCAGTAGTACTAGCTATTTAGATCGTCTTCCCTCTTGTATCTCACATAGCCAGTAAAATTCCTGCAGGTTGTAATTTTCTAGAAACAAGCAATGTTTAAAAGCACTGAGGTGCCTGAGATTACATATCTACAAAGTCTGAGTTCCTTTCTGGTCCAGTAAAAAACTTCTGAAATGTGTTACCTCACTGTAAGAAAATACTAATTATTTTCTATTTTAGTTGACAGGAGGTTTGAGCGCAAAGATAGTGTATGCCAGCAATCATTACTTGGGAAGCATGAGATGTACCATGTAGCAGATAAACCATCTCAGTGTCTTCAGAATAAGAAGAACTTTACTGTCCTCATCTCTGAACAACAGCAGATTCACAAAGGAGAGGGGTATAAATGTGCTGATGGTGATAAGAGTTTGTCACAGTGGCATCAACTTACAACACATCAACAAATTCACCACAGAGACAGTCTATATAAGTACGCTCAGTATGATAAGTGTTTTACACAGAAGGAACAACTTACAACACATCAACACATTCACACTCAAGAGAGGCTATATAAATGCGCTCAATGTGACAAAAGTTTTACAAAGCAAAGCAACCTCCTAACACATCAGCAAATTCACTCTGGAGAGAGACCATATACATGTGCTCAATGTGACAAGAGTTTTACACAGCAAGGTAACCTAAGAGTACATCAGCGGATTCACTCTGGAGAGAGGCCATATAAATGTGCTGGATGTGACAAGAGTTTTACAAAGAAGGATCAGCTCCTAACACATCAGCAAATTCACTCTGGAGTGAGACCATATAAATGTACTCAGTGCGACAAGAGTTTTACTCAGCAAGGTAACCTGAGAGCACATCAGCGGATTCACTCGGGAGAGAGGCCATATAAATGTGCTGGATGTGACAAGAGTTTTACAACTTCAAGTGCCCTCATACGGCATCAGCGAATTCACTCTGGAGAGCGGCCATATAAATGTACTGAATGTGACAAGAGTTTCATACAGCAGGGTCCCTTAATAACACATCAGAAAATTCACACTGGAGAAAGACTATATAAATGTGCTGAATGTGACAAGAGTTTTATAGATCCAAGTACCCTCATACGGCATCAGCGTAGTCCACTCTGGAGAGAGACCTATAAATGTGCTGGATGTGACAAGAGTTTTATGAATCGAGTGCCCTCATAAGGCATCAGCGAATTCACTCTGGAGTGAGACCATATAAATGTGCTGAATGTGACAAGAGTTTTACAGATTCAAGTACCCTAGTACGACATCAGCAGATCCATTCTGGAGAGAGGCCGTATAAATGTGTTGAATGTGACAAGAGTTTTACACGCCAAGATCACCTAATAATACATCAGCGACTTCATTTTGGAGTCAGATTTACAAAATGTGGGAAACCCCTCAGCAAAGGAGAAGAGATGGGCAAAGTTTAGAAAATTCATTTTATTAATAACTTCATGAAGTTTCCATGATTTCACTTTGTCCAGCGCTCCACTTCATACAGTTTTTACCTGGTGAAGTGACCACCTTCTCTCAGTGAAGGCTATACCTAGTAGCACTTCACTGGTGAAAGTGTTGACAACATACCATTTAACGTAGTTTTTGTTGAGTGAAGAAGCACTTTACTGACAAAAACCACAAAGTATTTTCTATTTAAAGAAAAAGGGATTTTTGCACAAAAGCAACTCCCACCCACTGCAGCATATTGTTCCTGCCCTATACTATCCACCCCACCACCCTCTAGCACCCTACATTCATCCTCCCCACACTAGTGAAGATTGTAAATTGATGCAGTATAAAATTGATGCAGTATATAAGTTAGGAATAGCCTTCCCCCACCCATAGCAATCACAACCACACCACATCACATCCCATCCCAATCCCTGGTACTTGTAGGCACAGCATAACCCTCACCCTGCCACCCTCTGGCAACACCCAACTCCCTCCCCTCAGCTGCATAAAGTTTGAAAGGATAGAAAACCTCTGTGAAAGAAGAAAAAGGCACTGACTGGAGCAGGTGCCCTCCTGCTTCAATGCCCGCCAGTAATAAACGAATCATCATGATGTACTGTCCTGTCGTAACATCTGAGTGGCTGAGAAGCTACCAGTTAGGTAGGGCACCTACTCCAGTGCAGGATTGTTTTTCTTTTACAGGGAATTACATATCCTTCAAACTTGCTGAATTTGGGGAGAAAGGGATTGTGTTCTGTCAGAGTGTATGGGTTATGTAATTCTTTTAATTGTGGGGGACTGGGATGGGTGGGGTTGGAAGGTAGAGGTGGTGGATTGGTGTAGTTCGGGTGAGGGCTACTGATTAACTTATATACTGCACCAGTTTAACAACTTTGCTGAGACTCTGTGAAAGAGGGAAGTAGGGGACTAGAGGGGATTGGAGTGATGGTGGAGGTACGTTATTCTAGTGGTCAGGGTTGAGAGAGCAGGGTAGGAACAGTATTCAACTGTGGGTAAGTGCCATTTTTGTGCAAAATGACTTTTTTTTTTTTAAAAAAAGAACTTCACCATGTGAAGTTGGGGTGAAGTTAGGAAAGTGTACCCTACTACATAGAAACATAGACAATGGTGGCAGAAAAAGACGTGTGGTCCATCCAGTCTGCCCATAGTTCCCTATCAAAGCCCAGGACCTATTGTCCATACAAGGTATTAGCCTTCACTATCCACCCCTCTGTTCCTCTCCCTACTGCTACTGCTCTGAGTAACTACTATAGCCTTCACTCTGTCCCAGCTGTGCTTAAAACCATATATGGTTTTGGTACCACCACCTTGGTTTCCAGATTGTTCCACATTCTGCCACCATCTCTGTAAAGCAAAACTTCCTCACATTCCTATTGAACCTCCTCTTATCAGATTCCACTAGTGCCTCCATGTTCTTGAACTGTCACTTATGCTAAATAGTTCCTTGTAGTTCACATTGTTTATTCCTTTCAAGGACTTGAAGGCTCTATCATATCATTTCTCTGTCTGGTCTCCAGCAGCATATGTTCAGTGCCTTAAGCCAATCCTCATAAGATCTGCCCTGCTGGCCCTGAATCATCCTGTTCACCCTTTGTTGTACTGTCTCTAGCATGCCTTTCATTTTCCTGATGTGAGTACTTCAGGTTTGTCCTCACTAATGATCTATAAAGAGGTAGTAATATCTTCTAAAGACATGGATATGATGTTCTATCCACACTTTCTGGCAGTGTTCTTTCCCTTAACATGTGTCGAAAGTCTTCAGCTGGCTCTCCCACCCACCTGGGTGGTAACTCCCTTGGTTCCACACATGACACCAGATCTTTCTTTCCGCTGAAAGAAGCAGATTCCCTCCCTTACCACTCCCATGTTGAGTAGGCCCTAGTGCTAAAATCTTCAGATTTACTTCCAAAACTTTAAACTTTTATGAACTTCTGTCTTCAGCTCGATCTTTGATTGCGATTGCAGTGGACAATAACAGGAGGCCCAGGTCACGTCTCACTCCTCTTCGGCCTTCGCACCATTTCAGCTGGGCTCAATGTTCACAGGCTCCTTCAAGGAATTGTGCCAGTCTTTACTGACCCTTGGTCAGGGACCTTTGGGGGACACAAGTCTAAATCCAAAAAAAAAGAGTCCAAAAAGGAAATGGAGAGGACTCGTCATCGTTCATGGGATCAGGAGTACTTTCAGTCGAGGGCCTCCGATTCCAGTGCTTCTCCAGATTTGACTTTGGTTGAATCCTCAGCCTTGGTCTTAGGCTCCATGGTAATCCTATCAGGCCTGCCAGCAGAGATGCTGGTTGAGCTCCTGGCTGAGATTTTTCTCGAGCTGACTGACAGGTTGTTGAATGAAGAGGCCAACATCTCCTTTTGTAGGATTCCAGTCCTGACACACACCATTGGAGGGACAGAACAGTCCACTGACCCACCGCCTCTGGTTCCTGGACCCTGACCAGGAGGAGCCTGACACTCACCAACTCCCACTGAGCCTGCCACCACTCCCCTGGTGGTCAAGGTCTCAGTCTTCCTCCCATGGGTCAAGCCATTCCCACAGACATCAGCGCTCTCACTCTTGGCACCACGGGAAGTGGCACTGCCACTATTCTTGTCCTCATCCTCCTCTGATGAGGCAAGACTTCAGTGCAAATTTTGTCAGTGCTACGAGGACTTGATGTGGCAACAGTTGGTGCTTACCAGTGCCAAACCGACCTCGGTTTCTACACCAGCCATCACCTGCCTGTCACCTGAAAGGTCGATGCCATCTCCTTTGACAGAGCCGACCAAAACAGTCCCTGCTTGGCCAACTCTAGTGACTTTGCTGATCATGGTGGAACCACCGCCTAAACAGCCACCAGTCAGAGCTCCAACTATGGAGTCTCAACCAGGCAAGGGGCTTCCCCCTCGGCTGTCAGTCACTATCATCTCTGACTGTCCGCAGATGGTCAGCAAGGACTTGGGTGGTCTACTACTCTTTAAGGAGTCCAAGGGGGTCCTCCCTGCAGTCCCATCTGGTTGACATAGAGTCTGTGGAGGAACTCTCGATGGATAAAGGACCATCTTCCTTCATGGGGCATCTCTTGTTGATCTCTGAGTTGACGGGTATGAAAATGGAATCCGTCCAGTTGTGGGCTCATTACCCATTGGCAAAGATCCTTGATCGGGGAGATACCGCAATGGAGACTTTCCCGGTGGCAGAAGCCATTCTTGGCCCTGCCCTGGTGCTTTGGCAGTGCCCCACTTCCTGCCCTGTGCCTTCAGCCCAGATGGCCTGCAAATACACAGTGCCCACCAGTTCCCTTTTGGGATTCACAGAGCACCCCTCAGCCAAAGGATTAGTAGCTGACTCTGTGTTCAGGTGCTCTGGCAACACTGGGGATGTTGATAAGCCACCTGACAAGGAATCCCAAGAAGTTGGGCCATGCGGCTGAGAAAGTCTACACTGTCTGTTCAGTTGGTCTCCACTAGGTGAGCTTGGCTCTCCTCATGGACCACTTTTCCCATGCCCTGCTGGGCACTTTAGATCAGGTGTTTCCTCATCTGCCTGTGGACCTTCAGACCACAGTCAAACAGGTCTGGGATCAGGGCTGGGCTGTAGCCAAAAATCAGCTCCAGACAGCCATGGGCAATGGAGACTCCTCTGCCCAATCCATGGCAGCCTCAGTGGCCATGCGCCACAGGGTGAGAATCTTGACCTTCGTGGCGGACACTCAGCATAGTCTGGCAGAAGTCCCTTTCCTGGGCACCAACCTGTTTGGGCCCATGGTCAAGAGCCATCTCACCCATATGAGGAAGTCCAATACCACCTTGGACCCTGTGACATCTGCCTGAAGGACCCCATGGGCTCCAAGCAACAGCAGAAGAGGAAGCCCTTCGATCCTCCCTCCACTCCTGCGGCCAAACCAGCCCAGTCTCAGGCTGACAGCAGGCTCAGACCTGGTGACTTGGCCCAAGTAGGTGGCCTCTGTTGTCCATAAGTCTGAAGGAAGAAGCTCTGGTGGTGCCTCAGCCCAACTGTTCTCTCCTCTAAGCCTGCCTCAGATGGGTTGGTGCTGCCTCCTCATGCCCATCACACTTCCCCTGGGTCCTCCCATGAGGGGTCAGCACCGCTACTTTCTTTCCACCTGGTCCGCTGTCACCACAGCCAGGTGGGTTCTAGAGATGGTGGGTCAGGGTCTGCCTCTGAATTTTGAGCATTACCCTCCTTGCTGAGCACACACCCCATGGGAGGGCTTGGTTTCCGCAGACATGCTGTCAGCTGTCAAGATGATATAGCCCTGCTGCTCCACAAGGAGGTTGTGGTTCCTGTTGTGGATCCTCAAACACCCTGGGTTTGTCTCCAGGTACTTCCAGGTGCCAAAGCAGACGGGGGGCTGGCATCTCATTCTAGAACTGCATGCCCTAAATAAGATCCTCAGGTTGCGCACCTTCAGGATGGTAACTCTGTCTCAGATCATGCCATCTCTACAGCAAAACATGTGATTTTGCTCCCTGGATCTTCAAGATGTGCTCTTTCACATTCCAATCCATCCATCTCATTGAAGGTTTCTCTGTCTTTGAGTGGAGGGAGCCCTTTGCAAGTTCCAGGCCATGCCATTCGGCCTCTCTCCTCATCCCCCAGGGTCTTCATCAAGTGCATTGCAGTGGTAGCAACTTACCTGAGGCAACAAGAGGTCCAGGTTTACCCCTACCTGGGTGACTGGCTGATCACAGTTCCCTCCAGGCAGGAAGTGGAGCAGTCCAGGGACCTGGCCTTCCAGACTTTCATCTCCCTTGGCCTCCTGGTCAACAAGGCCAAGTCAGAACTCATGCCCTTGCAGGTGATTGCTTCATTGGGGTGGAGCTCAACTCTTGCAGAACCAGAGCCCAGCTCCTGGCAGAAAGGGTGGAGGGTCTCTCCTCCTGTGCCCAGTCATTTTGGGTTAGGCAATTTTGTCCTGCCCTGGACTTCCTGTGCTAGCTCTGATTAGCGTGGTCCATTGTGCCTGCTGGAGAATGCACTCCCTGCAGTGGGAGCTGGCCAGCCAGTGGTCTCGCACAAGGGTCACTTTCGACCAGCTGGTTACTGTGACTCGGCGGATGGGGCGCCATCCAGTGGTGGTTAGTCCCAGCACATCTGCAGGAAGAGATCCTGTTTGCTGCCAGAGCCGATGGTCATCCTGATGACTGATGCCTGTTTCATGGGCTGGGATGCCCACCTGGGGGAACACAGAGTCCACGGGCTCTGGACCCCCGAGGAGTCCCGATACCACATCAACCTGCTGGAGCTCTGAGAGTTTGGCTAGCACTGACTGCATTCACTCCACACATTTGGGTCAGGTGGTCCAAGTCCAGATGGGCAGCACCAAGACCATGTACTACCTCAAGAAACAGGGCATGATGCACTCCCTGCCTTTGAGCAGAGAAGCACTCCGTGTCTGGACCCTCATGCGCAGCCTGGAGGGAGCTCTTTGAGACATCCATGTGGCAGGAGCCTCCAGTCAGCCGGCAGACACCCTCAGCCAGGTGGGCAAGGTGTTTCATGAGTGGTTTCTCCACCCAAAGGTAGTTCACAGTCTGTTCTCCCTGTGGGCACCACAAAAGTGGACCTGTTCACCTCCAAGGAGAACACAAAGCTGAGGCTTTTTTTGTGCTTGCTCCCATCAGCAGGGAATGCTGCAGGGGGCTGCCTTTTCAAGGCCTTGGACCCAGGCCTCTTCTGTGCCTTTCCTCCACTTCCCTGATCCACGGGTGCTTCTAAAGGCCAGGAGGGATGAGATACAGATGATCCTGGTGGCTCTGGACTGGCCACACTAGTTCTGATACACTGATCTCCTCAGCCCAGCAGCAGGCTCCCAAGTCATCTTCCCTATGCCTAGACCTGCTTTCCATCAGTCGGGAAGGTACCTGACCCGAACCTTCAGTCCCTGCAACTGACAGCCTGGTTCCTGTGTGGCTAGAGTTCCAGGCTTTGGGGTCTCTGAAGCAGTCTTCACCACTGTGGAGGCATCTCAGGAGTTGACAAGGAAGTGCTACACCTTCAAATTGAAGATATTCTCCATTTGGTGTCAGAGCAAGGGGTTGGAGCCTTTGTCCTGTCCAGTGGCTAGCATTCTTGATCATCTTTGGTCCTCTCTCAGTCGGGCCTTCGATTGATGACCCTTACGGTGCACCCGGCAGCCATCTCTGCTTACTGGGCATGGGATGATCATCAGTTGGTGGCACAGGAGACGGTGGTTCATGCTTTCTTCGAGGGCCTTGATCACATTTCCTCTGAGCGTGAGCCACCACCACCACCATGGGACTTGTTGCCAGTTTTCAGCAAAGCTCATGGGCAAGCTATTCAAACCAATGCACAGGTGTGATATATCTCACCTGTCATGGAAGACTGCCTTCTTGGTGGCTATCATGTCAGCGAGAAGGATCAGTGAGCTCCAGGTGCTTTGATGGAATCTCCTTACCTGGTGTTCCACGACAAGGTTGTCCTGCACTCCAACCCGAAGTTCCTCCAGAAGGTTGTGTCTGAGTTTCACCTTAACAAGGTGATTAATTTCCCGGAGTACTTCACCAATCACACCTTGAAGGTCAAGCACAGGCTCCATACTGTGGACCTGAAGCGAGCGCTCGCTTATTGCAGAGAGCGCATGGCTGGTGTTCAGGGAGAGGTTTTGCCAGCTGTTTGTCACCTACACTGAAGCCTCACCTGGCAGACCTGCAGCCAAGCAGATAATTGGCAGGTGGCTCACATCCTGCATTGATATCAGTTATAGGCTGGGTAGGGAGCCTTCCAAAGGGCTAATGGGTCGTTTCACCCACCATACTGCTAGTTCAGTGGCTGCTTCCAGGGACATCCCTATCCAGGAAATCTGCAGGGCTGCAACCTGGAGGTCAGCACACACCTTCATTTCCCATTACCACATTGACCTGAAGTCATGCCAGGATGCTGGTTTGGGGGGCCTCAGGTCTCCAATCTCTGTTCCTTAAGTATGAGGTGTGCACCTTGCCTCCCTCCTCCTGAAGAACTGCTAGGAGTCTGCCAGAAAGTGTGGATAGAACATAATATCCACATCCCGAGAAAAACAGGTTACTCACCTGTAACAGTAGTTCTAGGAGTGGTATATGATGATCATCCACACTAACCCACCTGACCTCCCCTGGCTTTGGCGCACAACACTGCTTCCAGCGGGCAAGATCTGGTGTCATAGGACAGAGCTGAGGGAGTTACTACCCGGGTGAGTGGGAGGAGCCAGCTAGAAGACTTTCCAGCACATCTTAAAGGGAAAGGACATTGCCAGCCAGTGTGGATGAATATCATATACCACTCCTAGAAGTACTGTTACAGGCAGGTGGTAACCTGTTTTTTTTCTTCTACCATCAGTATCCCTTCTGATACATCCCAGAATCCTATTTACCTTACATTAGGTCTTGCTGAACTGGCTTGATTGTTTAAGGGAGTCACAAATGATGACTCCTAGGTCCCTTTCCTCAGTCATAGTGCTTGACTTTACCCATTCCATCAAATACTGTGTCCTGGGGTTCTTTTTCCCTAGGTGCATTACCTTCCAATTTTTGGTGTTGAATTTCAATTGCCAAACCTTAAATTGCCTTTCAAACCTTTGTAGGTCACTTGGCATCTGCCTAATTCTGTCATCGCTACCTACCCTCCCACATCAACAAAGAGACACAGTTTGTCCCAAATTCCTTCTCCAATGTCACTGATGAACATATTAAAGAGGACTAGACCCAGGCAGGATCCCTGTGGTATCCCACTCATGACTGCCCTCTCTTCTGATTTGACACCATTAATCACAACCCTTTACTGCCTCTCCTTCAACCAGTTTCCTTTCCATCTTACTATGTCCTTTGCAGTACCTGGATCCTCCATCTTGTCCAGAAATTTTCTGTGAGGCACCAAGTCAAAAGCCTTGCTGAAGTCGGTGTAGAGTAAATCCATGGTGTGGCCCCTACCCAGTACCTTTGTCACTCAGTCAAAAACAACTATCAGGATGGTCTAACAAGACCTCCCAACCATAAACTCAAGCTGTTTATTTACTATCCTACGTCCTTTGCTCACCAGGTGGTCCATGAGGTTTATCTCTGGCCAGTGACTCCATCAGTTTACTCACAATAGAGGCAAGACTGACAAGTCTGTAGTTTCCACTTGCTCCTTGTCCCCACATAGAAAAATAACTACATGTGCTACCCTCAAGTCTTTAAGAATTACCCCATCTGTTATGAACTACTGAGTAGTCTACCAGGGGTTCAGCTAGTTCTTCTGCCAGTTCCTTAGTATCCTCATATGCATAACATTAGGCCCTGGGACCTTATCTATCTTTAGGACTGTTGGCCCTTTTCAAATCTTTTGCTGGTGAATACTGGCTTCCTCATCTCCAGCACCCCTTTATGGCTGCCTTGATGCCACTGACTGGTGGGTGACTTGCTGTCTTCCTCTGAAGACAGAACTAAAGTAATTATTAAGGATGGCTTCTGGCATGTCCTCCTTAATTACCATACCCTCTTAGATAGCCTAATAATTCCCCTCCTTTCTTTTCTTACTTCCTAATATGTCTGAAGAACTACTTTTCCTAACCTGTGACCCCATCCACAATACACAGTTCAATGTCTGCTATTACCTTTCTAACCACTCTCCTTGCTTCCTTACTTCTCAGTTGCTCCTCTCCCCATTTTTGTTCCTCTTGCATTTCCTTGTACCAGGTGAAGGCCTTTTTTTGGCCCTCACTGCTTCCCCGTCCCTTTCAAACAACAATATTGATCTCTTATACTTGTTTCTTTGGGTTGCCATATTCATGCATAACTTAAGATGTCTCGAGAATGGCTCCCTTAATTGCCTTCATCCCTCCTCCACACCTCCAATGCTGCCTACCCCGATTAACTTGTCATAGACCAACTCTCTCATAAAAACATAGAATTTGATGGCAGATAAGGACAACTTGGCCCACCTATTCTGCCCATTTTCCCTATCTGTTCCATATACCACAGATCCTAAATGATCTGCAGCTTACCCTCTCTCTTTCCTATCACAAGAGTTCCTTTATGTCTGTCATGTATTTTTGAAGTCCCCTACCATTTTTGTACCTAGAACCTCTGCCAGGAGGCTGTTCCATGAATCCACCACCCTTTCCATGAAAAAATACTTTCTCACGGTACCCCTCATCTACCCTCCCCTCCATTTTCTTATTATGGTCCCTTGTTCTTGAACATCTGTTTTTTGAAAGATGCTGCCCTCTTGTACCTTATTTACACCCTTGAGGTATTTGAAAGTCTCCATCATACCCCCCTCCAGGGAATACGACGAGATCCTCCAGTCTCCCTCATATGGCTTTTGGCAGCCCCTGCACCATTTTTGTCACTGTCTGAACCACTTCTACTCTGTGTCCTCCCAAAGATGCACCTCCAGAACTGGACACAGTACTCTAGATGAGGTCTCACTAATGTTCTATACAGTTGCATTACCACCTCCTTCCTTCTGCTAGAGGCACCTCACCCTGTGTACCCCAGCATTCCACTGTCTCCTCACAGCCTTCTCACATTGTTTGGTCATTTTAAGATCATCAGCTATGATTACTTCCAGGTCCCTTTCCTATTTGGTGGCCGTCAATGCCTCCCCCATCATGTACTCCTCCCTGCATTTCTGTGCCCCAAGTGCATGATCTTGCACTTCTTTATATCTATTCTTAGCTGCCACACTCTTGACCACTCCTCAAGCTTGCTTAGGTCCCTTCTCATTTTCTGGAGTGTCAACCCTGTTACAGATCTCTGTGTCATCTGCAAAAAGACACACCTTCCCTTCCCTTCCAGCCCCTCTGCAGTGTTGCTTATGAAGACATTAAAGAGGACTGATCCAAGCACAGATCCCTGCAGGACCCCGCTAGTCATCCCCCTCTCTTTGGATTGAGCTTCGTTCACCACCACCCTCTGTGTCCTATTGTTCAGCCAATTTTTAAACCAGGCTGCCCAGCTTGTTTACTAGCCTCCTATGTGGGACGGTGTTGAAGCCCTTGCTGAAATCCAGGTTGGCCACATCCACTGCCCCTCCCTGATCCCCCTCCCTAGTCACCTAATCAAAGAAGTCTATCAGATTTGTTTGACAAGATCTTCCCACTATGAATCCATGCTGCCTCAGATCCTGTGCTCTGTTGGATTCGAGATATATCACAAACCTTTCTTTTAGTAGTGATTCCATTAGTTTCCCTACCACTGATGTCGGGCTGATTGGCTTGTAATTCCAACCTCCTCCCTGCTCCCACTTTTGTGCAGAGGGACTACATTCACTCTCCTCCAGTCCTTTGGTACCACACCTGATTCTAGCGAACTGTTGAGCAGGGCTGTCAGTGGTGCTACTGGCACCTTCCTGAGTTATCTTAATACTCCGGGATGTATCCCATCCAGCCTCATTGCCTTGTCCTCTTTTAGATTAGTTAGTTCCTTTAAGTCTCACTCCTCCTTAAATGGATTGATGTCCACCTCCCTCCCAGTGGTGCTTCTGTCACCTAACTTTGATCCCTCCCTTCCTTCTTCTGTGAATACTGAACAAAAATACTTGTTTAGGATTTCTGCTTTGTGGTCTCCTCTGCACACTTCCCTCCTTCCCTTTTAGTCTAACAATCCCACCTCTTAGTCTTTTTTTCATTCATTAACATACTTGAAAATATTTTGTCCTCTTGTTATTGCCGATATTTTTTCTTCTGTTTGCACCTTTTGTGCCTTTGACTGCTTTCCTGCCTCCTCTGCTTAACATAGAAACATAGAATTTGATGGCAGATAAGGACCACTTGGCCCACCAGTCTGCTCATTTCCTACCTACTGGATAAGCTGCAGATCCTAGTTAACCAGCAGCCTATTTCTTCCTACCCCACCCCTAGAATGGCCTTATGACTGTCCCATGCATGCTTGAATTCCACCACTGATTTTGACTCCACAACCTCTCCGAAGGCCGCTCCATGCATCCACAACCCTCTGTGAAAAATACTTCCTTAAATTACCCTGAGCTGCCCCCATCTTCAAATTCTGCCCTCTTGTTCTTGCACACCTCTTTTTGAAAGATGCAATCTTCTTGGACTTTGTTGATTCCTTGAGGTACTTGAATGTTTCTATCATGTCCCCTCTCCTTCTTTCCTCAAGGCATACATATTAAGCTCCTTTCATCTCTCTTCATATGTCTTCCAGTGCAGACCCTGCACCATTTTAGTTGCCCTCCTCTGGACAGCTTCCATCCTGTCTATGTCTTTGCGGAGATTGGGTCTCCAGAACTGCACACAGTACTCCAGATGGGGTCTCACCAGCTGTCTGTACAGAGGGATAATAACTTCCTGTTTTCTACTGGTGATGCCTCTCCCTATGCATCCCAGTATCCCCCAGCCCTCCTTGCTGCCCTCTCACATTGCATGCTTTTCCAGATTCAGTTTCCTGTCTTCTTCCCTCTGCGTTTCCTTGTGCATCCCAAATGCCACCCTTTTCACCCTTACTTTCTTGGCCATATTCTTTGAGAACTAGAGTGTTTTTTTCTTTCTCTTTGCATTACGCAAGTAAGCAAAACAATGGCCTGTTGCCTCCACTATGGGTCCCTTAAGATTCTCCCATTGTTCTTCTAGATCCCCCTTTCTCCTTCCCTGCCAGTGATTTCCTAAGACATTCCCCCATCTTTGCAAAGTCAGCTGCCTGAAATCCAGGACTCTTGCTTTCATGTGGTTTGACTCTTCTGCTGTTCTCACATTGAATCACACCGTGCATTGTGATTGCTTGATCCCAGATGGCTCCCACTTTTATGTCTGTAATTCTGTCCCTGTTGGTGAGTACCTGGTCACAAGTCGCTCCCTCTTGGGTAGGCTCCATCACTAGCTGTCTTAGGCACACCCCCTGCAGGGCTTCTAGGATGTCTCTGTTCCTGGCTGTGACTGCAGCCTGGTTGCCCCAATCCATACCCAGCAGATTGAAATCTCCTACTAGCAGCACCTCCCCTTTAGCTGTCATTCTGTGAATAGCTTCTACAAGTACACTATCTCTTCCCCTTGTGTGGGAAGTCAGTAGATCACACCAGTGCAAATGGCAGTGCCATTTCCCATCTCCAGAGTGATCCACAGTGCCTCTGCCTCTCCCTGCATTCCCTGTACTTCAGTTGCCTTAATTCCTTTCCTGACATAGATAGTCACTCCTCCTCCCTTTTTAACCACCCTATCCCTCCTGAATAGATTGTAACCTGGTATTGTCATATCCCGGTCATGGCTCCCCATGAACCATGTCTCAGTAACAGTGACAATGTCCAGGTCCCCCTCAGCCATCGGGGCCACTAGGTCTGGGATTTTGTTACCCACACTGCAGTCATTTGTGCACATGGTCTTCCAACTTTTACTGCCTCCTCTTCTAATAACTCCCCTACTATCCCCATGTATTTCCTCCATACCCTCATGTCCTTACTCCCATTCTGCCTTTTGCCCCCCCACACTTCTGTACTCTAAACATATATATATATATATATATGCACCAGTTGCCAGGTCATTTGTCCCCAGGTGCACAATGACATCTAGCTCACCCTCCCATCCTGCTGCCCAAGCCATCCTTAGGGTGCACTGTCCATCCCTGCAAGCCATGGCATCAGGTAGGCACTTGACTTTTATTCTCTCCTGCTGACCCAAGTCTACCCCTTGATGATAGAGTCCCCCACCAGGAATTGCTCCTCCTCCTCCAGGATCCTCTGCTTTCCCCAAGGTCTCTGTTGTGGAGAACCCCCACATCCTTATTGGTTACTACTACAAGTGCCTCTCTGGGACAGTCCCACCCTGCCAGAGCAGCATAAGAGTTATGGAGTAGAACCGTAGGGGGATGCATCTCTTTTCCACCACCCTCACCCTTCCCGAGCCCACCACCATCCAGCTGCTCCTCTTCCTTGGCAACCATTGAGGTAGAAGGGGCAGACTTGGTGGTCCCTGTGCAGGGGAGAAGGTCCCTCAAATCCTGGCCAACTTAGCCTGGAGACAAGCAACCTCCACCCTCAGCCCAGAGAGGTGCCTGCAGATAGGACAGCACCACAGCCTCCAGAAAGTCTCCCTGAAGATTGCCACCCCATAGCCGCTGCACTGCACCACTCTCATCATGTCTATAAGTCTCCATCCTGCTTTTGGGTATTTTCTCTCTCTCTCTCTCTTCCTCTTTTTCTCCTCCTTGTCTACTTTCCTTCAGTAGAGAAGCATAGTTGCTTAGTTGCTTTTGTACCTGTTGCTGTTTCTATGTTGTCCACCTTTCTGAACTCTTGAACCTCAGCCCTTGACTGGGTCTTTCAAGTCCCATGGACAAGCTTGAACCAAATAGAGTTATGGTCACTGAACCCTAGTGGCTTCTCTATCTGCACACTTCCTATCACTTCCGAGTTGGTGTGTACCACATTGAGAATGGCAGCCTGCCTGATGGGTTCTTTAACAAGTTGCACCAGTAGACAGTCCTGGCCATATCCTGCAGGGCTGTACGTTTGATATTCCACACAGCTGGAACATCTCAGTCAATATCCAGCAGGTTCAGATCACCCACTACTACCTCTCTGTGTGCCACCCCCTTCCTAACTCTTTGCCAAGCTCCCTAACCCTCTCTTCCCCTTGTCTTGGTGGTCTATAAGGCACCCCAACTGTAGTTTCTGGCCTGAGGCCACCATAAACTGCACCCACAGAGTCTGTCTCCCCATTACTGCCCACAATGTATCCATCTTCCACAGCCTAGTACCTTCCCTGACACAATAGGGGTATGCCCCCTTCCTTACTTTTTCCTCTATCCCTTCTAGTTCAAGTTTATTGATTGGCAAATTGCCATTACAAATAAGTGAATAAATTAAACTTTAAAACATGTAAAAGAATTCCACATACAGTATTTCATAGAGACGATTACACATTAAAATACTAACAACTTATTTCATAAGTAATTGCTGTCTTGTGATTTATCTAAGTTACTCGAACATTTAGATAGTACAAGGTTCACAGCAAGAAATTAGCCATTTCAATAATGACCATAAAAATAGTTTGAACCTGGTTATTCTTAAACTGAGAAAGAGAATTAGTTTGTACAAAAGAATGAAATTTGGTGAATCAGATAGTGCATTATAACATTCATGGTTGAGTCATAAATAGACATCATACAAATCTGGCTAACATTTATTAAATAGTATATCAAGGGTTGTTCTCCATAATTGTCCATTTTAGTATTCAGTCCAAAGTTATCCTGTTAAATGGAGCATTCTTTGATCAATTATTTTGAGGAATGAGACCACGGAGCTCAATATTGTGGGGTCAACTGTTGTAAATAGGTATATCGATAATTGCATTGGTTGATAAGATTGAGAGTTTAATATGTTACCCAACCAAAAGGTCCTATATTTCTCATCAAGGGGGCATAAGATCACTAGGTGCATTAAATTATCTTCATCCAAGTCACATTTGCATCTATAAACCTTATTTTTTCCCCTAGATATAATTCGGTTTTCCTATTGCTCTCAAATACCTCAAAACAAAATCTAGTTAGAAGGGTTCTCTGGTGAGGGGAGGTAGAATATGGAGGTATCTTTCAAATTTGTGTTCCCTTTTATTTTTGGACATCCATGGACATGCTTTGGATAGTTGACAGGCCTCTAAATCTTTTTGGACAAAATGATCCTTTATTTTGTTATTTATTGTAATTTTGATGTAGTCAATAGGAAGCCTTAAACAGTCAGCAACTAAATATAAAAGCCTGTGTGGTTTAATGAGTTCTTCCAGGACCTTCATACACGGGAAAATATTGTTAGAGTGAGAGTAAAGAATAGCCTTTTCCAGACACAATCATGGGAATCTGTCAGGGGGCCTCCTAAAGGTCCTGATCCAGTAGTTTATTTGTCTCTGCACACAGGTACACTCTATGGATAACTCTCCAATCTCAGCCCTGACCAAAGCAGAAGGGGCACTATTCAGGAGTCCCAGAATCTTTTTATAAAATGTATTTAATCCAAAACACATAGACCCTTTTAGTTCCCATCCCCATAGTTCAGCTCCATAGAAAATTTGGCTTTTGATTTTGGCTCTTGCCACTCTTAGAATTCCATCAACTGATCACCCCCTATATTTATGTGAGAATGTTGATATAATTGGAAAATAACCCTCCAACTTGCTTTTAATACTTTTTAGGTGGTTTTCCATGATCCAATTTGGCTCACCAGAAGTCCTAGATAGCAAAAATTATTTACCACCTCAATCTTGGAGGCATTCATATATTAGTTGTAACCTCTCTTATTGCCCCAAACACAAGAATCTTTGTTTTACCATGGTTAACCAGCAAATCAGCATTTTGTATTTGAGCTGAATTTCCAATGCTTCTGCACATGCCCAAGTGGCTGAGGGGGAAAAAGTACAACGTCATCTGCATAGGCTAAAAACTGGACCATTCTCGACCCAATTTTAGGTAGATGAAAGTCAGGATTGTGCATGTCTTTCAAAACAGTACCAAAATAAAGATTAAACAATAATGGGGCCAGTGTGCAGCCTTGTTGACTACCATATTGTTTATAAACCAAGGGCTTAATTCCCGGAATCGCCATACCTGATACTGGTGTAGTTATCTTGATGCATGAGTCTGATCATCTCCAGTAGAGATAGATCAACCCCAGTTCCCCAAGTCTATCCCAAAGTAGTGGTCTGTTAACCTGGTCAAAGGCAGATTTGAGGTCTATTGAAGTACAGTATATTTTTTGCATTTTGACAATCCTGTATTTATGAATCAAGTGAGTTAGAACATCAACTTGCTCTACTGTGGAGTGATTTCTGTGAAATCCTGCCTGGGCTTCATCTATAATGTTGTTTGTCTCTGCCCATAACATCAATCTGTTGTTCAGAATTTTAGTAAAGACCTTTTCTAGAGTGTCCAAAAGGCTAATGGGTCTATAGCAACTGGGGTCCTTTTTGTCACCTTTCCTAAAAATTGGTACAATATTTTGTTTCCAACTTTTGGGACTACCCTGTGATCTCCAGATATAATTAAAGAGTTTGAGTAAAAAGAATCCAGAATGATTTACTTCTAGCTATTACATCCAGTGGCACCCTCTGGTCCAGGTGCTTTTCTTTTATGAAATGAATTAAGAGCTTCCTCTAGGTCAGATTGTGTGATTTCAGAATCTGGGCATTGTTTCCTGCCATCATATTTGAGGTCTGTTAGCCCAGAGAGGTAATCAGGGACTTCCCTGCAGAACAGGGACTTGAAATGCTTTACCCAAATGTCTGGTTTGATATGTGTATTGATTCAGGAATAATGACCCATTCCAATGCTTACGATGTCCCAAAAAGATTTATTTTCTCTATTGAGAACCGCATTATGGAGTTCCTTCCATAACTGCCTGGTGTACTTCCATTTATTTCTACAGGTATCAAGGATCTCCCTGTACTCTTTTCTAGCTTTATTCATTAATTTGTTGTTGCTTTTACTTGTAAACTGTTTTAAAATTCTGAACTTTGTGTTTAGTATTTTTTTGTGGCCCGACAGTCTTTGTTATACCATTTTTGACCCTTACATTCTTTTATGACTACCTCTTTTATTATTATATTGGCTGTCACATTTATAAGAGAGTTGAATTCAGGGATTAATGAAGGACACATGGGTTGGTCGGCAGTAATGTTAATTTTGACAGTATTCCTCTGCTCTCTAGCAGATCCATAAGGTTTTCACTCATGATTGAACTCCATTCAATACCCCTTCTCTTAGATATCACTCTAGGGGCCTTGATTCTTTTGTCGGTATTAAAGTCCCCATGTCCAATTTCCAATTCCAAAGCCTTATGTTCACTTTCTGCTCTGGGTACTAATTTTAAATACATGCTCCTGTTAAATGGATTGTAATTGTCCCATGTGTAATCAATTAGAGATGACTCCCTTAACTCCTGTATAGGGATATTCTCCTTCAAAATCAGTATTGGACCGGCCGTTCAAAAGCAGCATGTTGTTCCTACACATTGTTCTGTGTAGCGCTACTCCTCTTTTGTTGGTGATTTGATCTCTAGAATTTCTTTTTGTGTTCAGGGATGGGTGCAAGAGAGTCGTCAGAGCCTCTGTCAGATCCTCCAAGCAACCTTGTAATAAACCCAACCTTGCGTTGAACTCTCCAAAGGTCACTATATTGGCTGTTGGGTGATCTGTTTGTATATTGTTGATTAATTTTTCTAGTGAGCCTAGATGGTTGGGGTCTCCATATTTGCTTCCTGATGGGTGAGAATAGACATTTATCATAAACCATGTTTGGTTGTTTTCCCCTATTAATTTCACTGCTAAAATACTAGAACTATGAGTAGTGATTTCTTCTGTTGTGATATTATTGTCCAGCCTTATAAATATGGCCAATCCTCCAATTCCTCTCCCAAAATTTTTGTTTTTTGTTGCTTTTTTACAGTAAGCCATGTAACCACTTAATAGGAGATTTTCTAATGCCCAGGTTTCCTGAATATCAATAATGTGAAATTGGTTCAGGTAATTGCATGTTTCTTGGTCTCCTATTTTTGCACCCAACCCTGAAGAATTCCAAGATAATATTTTGAGTAGGTTATTGTCCAAAGTTATTGTTTTGACTGAGCCATCATCAATGTTTCCATCTCCATCAGTGATCCCTGTCCTGGCATGAGTCCATGCCCCCCCCCAACTGTCTGTCTTAGGGTGTCATTGGTCTAAAGAAACTTAAAGCTCAAATTTGTTTGATGTCTCAATCAAGGATTACCAATTCTTGGAAGTTGTATAAACTCTACCAGGATTTATCTGAGCATGAACTTCCTCGTTTTCTATAACAAAGTGAATTCCAAGGTTCTCCAGTGTGCTCTGTTTCTTCACTAGCTCTTTGATTTATAAAAGTTTCATAAACATAAAACATGACTTGTCCATCAGGCTTAAGTCTTATTGTTTTCCCTACATAGTGGTTGCTTATATTAATATCCAAGCAGATGTTAAGAAAATCAATCAGTTTGCCCCTTGGATTGGTTCTGTAATCTTTTATCGGTAATTTCAGCCCAAAGACAGAGATTGCTAGGTCTTTTTTTGCTGACCCTAGAACAAATATGATTGAAAAATTCTGGAAAGAGGTCCCTTAGTGTGGTGACTTCACTGACCATGATACCCATACCCTCTAAATTTGCTGTTGCTTCAAGTGTTATTGCTTTTAGTATGTAAAATGATCAGTTACCACAAAACCAGCTCAGTTTCCAACTAAGGTCTCATGATACTGATTGAATTTTTCAAAATACAGCAACCTTTCAATATAGAAGACAATAATGCGGTTAATGTTTCAGTTAGGTTTTCTTGTGATTCATTTTGCATACAAGATACCCCAAATAGGGGTAGTACGAAATCAGAGCCCATGTTTTTGCCAAAAGGATCAAAATTAGCACTATGGCTAATGTAGTCTTTCCATTCTTTGGACAATCACTTTTACAGAACCTGCCATCATCTTTAAGTCAGTGCCAGTGCTACCCTCCTTTAAATCCTTTGAATCAGTTGATTCTAAGTTTTTACACTTTTGTGTCAGGTTTTCTACATTTGCCATACTTGGTGCTTCCTCTGGTTTTTGTTTGTCTTTAGGCTTATTTTCCTTTAATTTTCTATTCTTGTTGATATTTTTCCCCATTTTCCTCCGATTTGTTGTGCTATATCTTGGTTTACCTTTAGATTGTGTGTTAGTAGAATTTTTGCTCTTATCAAGTGATACCTCATTAATTATTTTGCTTTTGATCTTTTTATTTCTGTCTTTTTTCCCCATGAAAGAGTAAGGGATATCCAAAACCTTGTCCGTTCTGCTAACCCTCATTTTCTGTTTTTTTTTTTTGAAGTGCTAGTCTCCCTGGGGCTCTTATCCTTGCTGTCAAGTACTTCCTGGAGTTCTCCCTTATGCCACAAATATGTGTGGTTATGGGCTAGTTTCCTGCAGATGCTACTCTCTCTTAATTCAGCTGCTGGTAGCACAATGCACTTGGTGTCACTGCTAGTACTGTAATGTTCTGCTCCAAAATAGTCCTCTGGAGCTTTCACTTCAGATTCCATGCATTTTATTGAGCAGTTCAGTTTGCTCATCTCCATATTAGCCTGTAGAATACGAGAATTATTTGTGAACCTACCATTATTTCCTAGGTGAATATATTGAGTGTCTAATACTTTATTCAAGGTGTCTATTCTGTAGTCTTTGTCTATTAATTTATTCTCAATTAATTCCATTTTCAACCTGTTCTCTAGTTACACCCCTTTGATAAATGAGACATCGTGTTTAAGTTCTACTAGCTGTTTAAACAATAAGATATTGGCTTTAACTGGGTCTCTTAGTGCTATTAAGACTTCCCTTGAAATCCCCTCAATGTCTCTGCCAAATGAATCTTCCTGACCCTCGGGGCTCATTGTCCATGTGTATGTGCTGTAATTTCTGGAAGGTGGTCCCTGAGAGACATTCTGGGGTGTCTGATGTTTTAACTTAGCACTGCCCCCTCTGGGGGGCTGGTGTTGTTATAGGGGTTGTAGTTCTGATTTGGATTTAGTTTAGGCTGATTATTTTTAATACAGCTAGGGTTATCTTCATGAGGCTTGGGTCTTACCAAAATGTTAGTTATTTTGTGGGGTAGTAAGGCATCGATTCCAGATATTTCTCTGATAGCCTACTCTGTTACCAGAGATTCTCTTAAAGATTGGACCTCCAAATCCAGCACCGAGAGATTATGAAATATTTGGAAGAAGTCTATTTTTGTGTCCCTACTATCTTCTACATTGTATCCTTTAGGTCCATGTAAATCAGTATTATCAATTTTAGCTTCTTTTGGGCCTTGATGGTAAATCGGCTCTTGCCTAGATATGCCTGCACCTTTCCTTTTTATTTCCGTGGTTCCTTTGTTGTTTTTATTAATGGTGTTAAAGACTGATTTAAGAGCTAGTGGGCTAAAGAATTTTCTAATGTCACCCCCATTTGTGGAGGTCAGATTAGGTGTGGAAACCAACTGCGTGGCTTCATTCTCGATAACCAATTCATCTAGTAGATGTTTGTCAGTCTTTTCCAGACTGCTGCCCTTTTTAATCATTCTATTTTTGTTTTTGCCCAGTTGTTTCATGGCCAGAGTTTTTAGTGAGAGAAGCCCTTTGGGCTCCCCCCACACTCTGTGGTTTGGCTTACTCAAGTCCATTTCAGGAATACTGGTAGGGCCTGAGTTCTTACTGCAAGTCATGGCTGGCATTTCCAAATAAATGTTATGATGTAAATAATTAACACCGAGGAGTAGCAGTTCAAAGAAAACAAGTACCTGACTAGCTAACAATCAATCAGTTTAGGCTTTTTTTCTTGGATTACAGATATCTATAGCTTCTCAGACAATGGCAGAAGTGGATTCTCAGATATACCAAAAAGAAAAAATATAAACCAACATGCAACCATCTGTAGAATGAGGAGGTCAGCTAGAATCAGCAAAAACAACAATTCTCAATGTGGCAGGTGTAACATGCACTGTGTATCATCAGCAAAATTTCAGTTAGCTACTGCGCTTTTGTTTAGCAGGGTATTACAGGGTTGTGCCAATGCCCCCTCATCCCTTGGAAGTAAGAGCAAAAGGATGTTGTTTACTTTATCACTTGCTTGTCTTATCTATATTAAATAATGTATTTTTGGAAAATCAATGCCACAGCAGTTGAATTTCAACTGCAGCATAGTACCTTTGCTTTGTAACAGCCTAGAACGGACTTTGGTATGAGATAGTTATATTGGGCCACAATGCCAGGCTTATTTAAAGCAGACCCAACCACACAGAGAAGTGCTACAAACACAGCTCAGCTTATGTTTGTAGTGATTGCTGTCTGGTGGAAGACAAACATAAAACTTCAGAACCCAGGCCAAAAGGTTGATGCGGCAGTGCCCAGCTGGACACTTTAATAGTTTAGTAATGTGCACTAAATAAACTTGCTGAAATTAATACTGCATCAAAATAACCATCTGCCAGCACTAACACCAGCTCCTTTCCTAACCCAGCCCAACCAGCGTGTTTACTGAGAATGCGCATATACGTGCTGTATATTACCCAATCGCCTATTAGTTTGAATTGTGAATAGGCAAAAAGTAACAAAATAGGGATATATTTTAAAACACAACTGATCTGAACAATAGATCATTGATTTCACAGAATAAACCCCCCAAATAAGCCTCAGCTTCCTGTAGTATATAGCTAGAATGCACCAAAAGCAAGAATAAGCAATGAGTGTGCTAAAATACTACAATACTTAAGAAAAAATAAGAGTTCTATAAAAACACAGGACTGGTTATACTGATTACACCAAATGCTGGACTGAAGACATAAGTAAAATTAGCAAGAGTCCACAACCTTGTAGACGGACAGTTTAAGTAGACAGTCAGTGAACAGATAGATCATCATTGAAACATCTCAGACACAAGCAGCTTGAAAATCAGTCAGTCGGTCACAGCGGTTCTTCAGTAACCTCCTCAAACAATCTCCTGAAGCATTGAGAAGTTCCTCTTGTTTGTTTTCCATGGCTCTTCGAACCTCCGCAGGGCGGCTCATCTGCTGCAGCTACTGGGGCTCCCTGCCCACCACTGGGACTCCTCACCAGTTTGCTGTGGGAGAAATAAGCAAAAGAAGGGGGAAAACACTGGGACCAGATAGCACAGGAAAGACTGGAAAGTGCAGAGAGTGTAAAACCTATTGAGGCAACAGTGGCATACCTTTACTAAAAAATATAAGTGCTTCTCTCTGCTCCTGCTTGTAAGGCTCCTCCACAACCTCCTAGCGTGCAGCCATCTTGGTTCCACTCGTCACCATAGAGAGTAAGTCCCTCCTAAACATTGTGTAACCAAAGACCATTGGGTCCAAATTGTTATTTTCTGAGGCTCAAGCTTCTGTGACGGTTATGATGTCCATTTCAGTGTCTGCCATTATTGCTTAAAACTCACTGATTTTATTACCCAGACTCCTAGCATCAAGGCAGACTCCCTTCCATCCAACTCCTGATCCTTTTACTTGTCTTTCTCCTGATTCTTTCCAAGTCAACTTTACTTATTGTTTTCACGATAATTATTGAGCTCTCCTTCCTGGTCCCTAACCCAATTTGAACCTCAGCCTTTTTTTCCCACTGTGCTGCTACAGGCCCCCAGATTACAAGGAGTGCTACCTAGGTTCTCTTTCCTCTCCTCTCTCCTATCACCATGGTTCCCATAGCCTCAGTCTCCCTTACAGTTAGTTTATCTGTCCAATAAAGACATCAAACTGCTGCCTCAGCACACTTGTCCCTTCTCGTCAGGTAAAGACCATCACACTTGAAGAACCACCTGTCCCAAGCCCTCCCCCATCCCCCAGTCTAAAGGGACCTGCATGAATGAGGATGCAGTTTCACAAGTGCAAAAAGGGAAATTCATTAAAAAAAACTACCCTAATGTAGACTATTTCACTATTATAACTCTTTATTAGTTTGTTAATTTTTGCAACTGTGCTATCTATACCAAACTACACAGCAGATAAAAGCAATCAAACATTCAGTATTGACAGATGCTTGTTAATGAAACTTTAAAGTGGTGACAGTACCAAACACATTAGCTGTGGAATTGAATAACATATTGTAGCAAGAGAGATTCTCCTGTCAAAAATAAATCTCTTTAAATTTTCTTACAGAGACAGCACATTCCTTCACTTGATCTTTCCACTTGCATTAAATTGAAGTCAATGCAAAAGGAACCAGAGACTAGCTCTTAGATGAAGGGGTTAAAAATAAGAAAGCACCAGAAAATCGGGGGGACCCCATGGATCTGAATAACTACAGGTCTATCTCGCTTCTTACGGTACTGTCTAAATTACTTGAGAAAATCGACAACTCACAACTTGGACTACTTGGATTGCAAAAATATCCTCAACCCAGCCCAGTTAGGGTTCAGGCCAACGCACAATACTGTGTTGGCTCTACTAAAATTGTCAAATGATTGGTTAACAGCTCTGGACAGGAAACAACACATCTTCACACTTTTCCTTGATCTCGGCAAAGCCTATGACACAGTTGATCACTCCATCCTGCTTGATACACTGGGTTGAATTGGCCTAACCCACACCGCAGTCAAATGGTTCCATTGTTACCTCACAAATCGAAGGCAACAAATTAAAGCTCAGGGGGAACTGTCCCTACTTAAAGCCATGCCCTGAGGTGTACCACAAGGATCTATCTTGGGGCCTATCATTTTTGCTATCTACATTAATAGCATTGACTCTGGCCTTCTTGCTGGAAATGTTTTATCTCTTCACAGATGATACATTCCTTTACACAACCAACCCCTCTCTAGATCTTGATATTTTATGAGGACACAGCAGAGAAAAACATAAATGTACTGAATGTGACAAGAGCTTTACATAGCAGTATTTCCTCCTAGATCATCGGCAAACTCAATCTGGAGACACAGAATCATGAAATATCAAGATATGCAATCAGAATCAATAAATCAAACTTTAACCAGGCAGTTACATCATTGAGCAAGCTCATTTTCAAGATGTCCTGGACACAGAGGACACTTTTGCTTACAGTAGACAACACTTCATACAAAAGTAGACATCAGTACAGGCAGTTACAATATACAAACTCCATACTTGGATGAATCAGACATGTAAAGCAGTGCAAATATAGGCATTTAAAGTACAGCGATACAGGTTGTAGTTTATAGAGTACAAGTGAGGAGAGGAAGGAGGACATGGAGAAGGGCAGTGGGAAGAAAGGGTATCAGACACATAGCAGAGTGGAAAAATAGGGCAGCCTAATAGAATGAGGCCCCTGCGAAGCTTTATAATTGATGAGAGAGGCAAGTGGGGGGGATGGTTGTCCTAAAGGATGCTGGCCAACACGGAAAATAGGCGGCCCAGGATTACAGAGGTTAGGGGACTCAATTGAGTGGGGGTAAGGCTTTACCAGAAACCAAACTGATGTGGAATAAGGACACATAATTTGTTCTAGTAATGCTTGGAGCAATGGGACTAATCAAAAAGAACTTTCAGGCACATTTAAATATGCTACCAATATTTGTGACACCTTATGAACTTCAAAAGGAAGCCATTTTGGGGACGTTGCATGTGGTGAGAAGAGTGCTCTCAGCTAACACCAAAGACTAATACAGTACTGATTTCTTCAGTTTTGAATATGCCCTGGCTTAAGAATGGGGTCCATTCTTGTCACAGCATCAGAAATCCTTAAATATTTGGAGACACTAACCTCGAGGAGAGAGACCATAAAATGCGTTGACTGTGACAAGCTTACGAACATACTAAAATTGCCAGCAGCAAAAGGCCATCACAGTCTATTTAGGCTGCTCGAGATTGTAGCTAGCTCCCTATTCAGCAGCTGCCCCACCTCTCCTCCCCTTACCTCCCTTTACCCTGTCCCACCCCTTCTTGAAGTATTCCACTGAGTTGCATGCCACCACCTCAGCTGGCAGTGTGTTCCACTTTGCTACCACCCTCTCCGTAAAGAAATGCCTCCTCACCTCCATCCTGAATCTACCCCCCTCCAATCTCATGTCATAGTCCCTAGTGTCTCGCCCCACCCTCCTCCTGAATAGATGCTCTCTGTCTATTCTGATTATCCCTTTCATGTATTTGAAGATCTCAATCATGTCCCCCCCTGTCTCTCCTCTCCTCCAGTGTGTACATGTTTAACTGTCTTAGCCTGACCTCATATGGCAACTCCCCCAGGCCCTGAATCATCTTTGTTGCCCTATGCTACACCCCAGCAGCCAAATGTCCTTTTGTAGGTACTAGTGCCAGTACTGCATGCAGTATTCCAGTGGGATCTAACCAACGATCTGTGCAACGGTAGAATAACCTCTTCTTCTTGAGGTAATGCCCTGCAATGCACCCCAGCATTTTGTTAGCCATTGCTGCTGCCTTTCTGCACTGTGCAAAATTGTTCATTGCTCCCATGATGAGCACCCCCATATCCTTCTCCTCTTCTGTTACCTCCAGCTGCACACACCCCCAGATGGTAGCTTCTCCTCAGATTTTTTGTTCTGTTGTGCAGCACCTTGCATTTTTTTGCTTTGGACCCCAGCTGCCATCTGTCAGACCATGCCTCCAGCTCTGCCAGATCCTCTTGTAGCCCCCACCACCCTCCTGGTCATCCACCACTGCTCCCATCTTGGTGTCAGCTGGAAATAGACTGATTGTGCTGCTGATGCCATCTGAGATATCTGCAATAAATATGCCAAACAGCACTGGGCCCAACACTGACCCCTGTGGAACACCACTTGTCACAGGCTTAGGGTTTGAGTATTCCCCACCTACCACCACCCTCTGCTGCCTATCTTTTAGCCAGTTCTCCACCCACCCCACCAGTTTTGCTCCCGCCCCTGTACCCTGTAGCTTGCTTCCAAGTCTCCCATGCGGTACTGAATCAAAGGCCTTACTGAAGTTTAGATACGGGATATCCACCACATGGCCCCTGTCAGTTTGCCTAGTCACACTGGAAAAGCCTAATTAATCATTACAGAATTCACAATAGAAAGCATATAAATGACTGAATTTGGCAAACGTTTTAGAGATCCAAGTACTCAAGCATTAGTGAACTAACTGAGAGAGAAAACATGAGAGAAAATATTGTGGATTTAGTTGAAATAGATAAATACATTAATGTTTATCAACAAGATAGACTGAAACAATAATGCATAATAACAGCAGTTGTTAATGAATCAGACAAATCAGGTTATCTTAACCATTCCTAGGGACCCACCTAGCAGTACTCAGGTCAACAAAATGTAGTACTGTGCAGGCAAACTAATAACAGTGTACTATCATGACAGTTAAGTCCCAAAAGCAAACGGAGTAAGCAATGCAACACATCACCATGGAAACACCCAATTACAGTGGTCAACAAAAGTGCTGAGATCAGAAGTTTCTTTGTTAGATGAGTTCAGAAGTGGAAACAGGTTCATGAAAATCCATAGGATAGTAGAAGAGATAAAAGGACCACAATGCCACACAACAGGACATAGTCTTAATCACCACTAACAACAAACTCAAGATTTCTTCAGAAGCCAAGAAGTTCAGGAGATATGAGGACAAGAACAGGGAAAGAGCACAAAACAGATGGTTCAAAGAGGATCCAAAGAAATCTTTAAGGAGTTTTAAACGTGCTGTGGCTTAAGAATAGGGTCAGTTTTTGTCATGGTATTAGAAAACCCTGAACATTGGAGACTACCGCTGAGATGGACCCCACCAATCTTTATCGCTATGATTAACAAATTATTGCTTTGATTAATTTACTGCTATCCATTCGTCCCTATTTTCTTCATCTTCCTCTGCATCTTCCCTGACTTTTGATTGTCTGAATTGCTTATCTGTAAGAAAGAAAGAAAGGAAGGAAGGGTGGGTGGGAAGTGCACAGGTACACACTGCTCTATCCTCAAGGTAACTGCAAAGTACAAGTAAAACTCTGGTTCTGGGAGCCATTCAGAAATCATTGGGAGCACCGTGGGTTCTCAGCAGGCTAAACAGTACTCTCTGAGGGGAAGACTGGGTAGGGAAGCTAATGCTACATTAATTGGATCTGGGGGCCTGTAACCAACATATTTTTGGATCCCTAGGAAAATAAACATCTGAGATACCCTGACAAACTGTCCCCAGAAAAGGTGTGTGTGTGTGGGGGGTGCTAATATAAGACATCTAGAAGGTAGTGGGCAGAAAACTCCTAGAGCAAAACATGAGGTGGAAGTACAGGGGAAACAGTGGTAGGAGATGCAAAGAGCAAAGGGGGGGGGACAGGTTGGAGTGAGAGGGCACTTAGTTGAATGCTATACCTGTGCATCTGCCATCTTCAGGGAGGTTGTCTAGAGAGTAGAATTGCTTTACTTGCCACATAACTAGACATAGTGAAGGCTGAACTTGGCTTTCTTCAGGACTGGGCTGAGTGTGGGCTGGTGCAAGTGGCCACTAATCTGTGTTCCTAAAAGACTCCAAGAGTCTAGACAGAGGAGTGGATTGTAATAAGCAGAGGGGAGAAAGGATCAACTTGGGCAGGGATGGGGGACCACAGGTGATGACGGTTAACCAGTTTACTCCCCTGAACTCTGTATGTCTGGTCTCCTCACTGAGGTACCAGGACCTGTTGACCACATAGGAAACCAGATCTGCCCCTAAGGTGGCTCCTACAATGATCTCAAAGTCCAAGGGAAAGGTGAGGACTAGAAAGGTTCTCATTGTAGGGGACTCCATTGTTAAAGAGACAGAGGTGGTAGTGTGTGCTTGGGATGTAAGAGTAGGCTCCATAAAATACTAGAGAACCAAAGAACAGTCCTTGATCAGTGGAATCCAGTTTTGAAATGGGTCAAGCATTCAGTGAGATGGAAGACAAGTTTTATACCAAATCTGTTAATTGAAAAGGTAAGCATTAGGTTTCCAGGCATGTTTGCATTTGTGGTTTTCACATCTTTTACAAAAACTGAGGTCTTAAGGACTGTTGCAGAAAACATCATGACATTAGCTCTCAAATAAATTGCTCAACAAAATGACATATCTGTCTTATTAATTTATTTTGTTATAAATGCTACTGAATACAAAAGAAGCTAAATACTCTGATGTTTAGTATAAAGCTGTGGAACAAAAACATCTATGTTTGTTAATGTAAAAGGAATAGGTTCATACATTAATATACATTTATAGACATATTTTACGCCCACAGTTAAGGGCTCATATTAAGAGAGCAGTGATGGAACTGTCAGTTAACAAGTTCAAAATATCTTGGGACAAACATAGTGGAATACTGAAATAAGGCAATATACTTTGGGGGAGTAGATCAAATAATGGACAGACTAGATGGATCACGCAGTCCCCATCTGCCGTCATGTTCTTATGTCAGACCTATACATCTGGGTTGCCTAGGAGAAAATATATAAAAACAACAAGCCATTTTAGACTTGCATCAGTTATTATTTCTAACTGGTATTTACATTGTGGCTTCTGAATGGAATAAACCTGCATTTTTTAGAATTAGATGCTTAAGCTCTGTAACATCACAAATGCCTTCCATGTTGCCTTGACTAAGGGTGTAATGGCTGTAAAGTCAAAAGAACTTTGAAAGAGCACTTTGACATCTACTTCAAGACAGAACATTTATGCTAGATGCACAAGAACTGCGGACTTTGCAAATGGTGTACAAGACGTTGGCAGTTGGACATTGTAACCATATATTGAGCTCACCGGAGCTCAAAGAGGATGTTGAGGGGAAGGGGACTGCCCCAATTCTCTTGAGCTGGAATTAACTTTTATTTTAAAATTAAGACTGTGGCAGTCAGGTCCAATAGCCCCATGGAGCTAGCACAACTTGAGATCCGCTGCTCCCTAGGAGGTTGGTAAATAAGTTGGGCGGCCTGGGAATGGGCCTCAAGGTGGTAAACTCAGTCAGAAACTGGTTGAGTGACAGAACACAGAGGGTGGTGGTAAATGGTTTTCAATCGGAGGAGAGAGGGATGACCAGTGGAGTGCCACAGGAATCAGTGCTGGGGCCATTCCTCTTTAATGTCTTCATAAATGACATTGCAGAGGGGCTGGAGGGGAAAGTATGCCTCTTTGCAAATGACACTAAGATCTGCTACAGGGTCAACACTCTGGGGGGTGGAAAAAATGAGAAGGGACTTCTACATGCTTGAGAAATAGTTCAGAGTGTGGCAAATAAGATTCAATGCAAAAAAGTACAAAATAATGCATTTGGGGCACAGCAATCTAAGGGAGGAGTACATGACAGGGGAGAGGTACTGATGGCCACCTGGGGGTAATCATATCTGATTATGTAAAGTTAACCAAACAATGTGAGAAGGCTGTGGAGAGAGCCAGTGGGATGCTAGGGTGCATAGGCAGAGGTATCACTAGCAGAAAAAGGAGGTGGTTATGTCACTGTACAGATCACTAGTGAGACTTAATCTGGAGTACTGTGTCCAGTTTTTGAGGCCACATCTCCAGAATAACATAAAACAGAGGCAGGCCAGAGAAGAGCAACAAAAATGGTGCAAGGACTGCACCAAAAGTCATATGAGGAAAGACTAGAGGACCTCAATACGTATTCCCTGGAGGAGAGAGAGGAAGGACATGATGGAGACATTCAAGTGGAGTGCCACAGAGATCAGTGCTGGAGCCAGTCCTCTTTAATGTCTTCATAAATGACATTGCAGAGGGGTGGGAAGGGAAGGTATGCCTCTTTGGGTGTAATACATGGACCTCATTGTAAATGAGCAACTGCTCAATTGAGTGTATCCATTTCATAAACTTGTTTATGAATAAATATTTTACTTTACTATTTTACTAAATTCCTTAGGGGTTTAAACAAGGTACATGAGTGTAGCATCTTTCAGAAAAGGTGTACAAGAACAAGGAGACATGGTATGAGGCTGGGAGGGGTAGGCTCAGGGGCAATGTGAGGAAGTACTTTTTCATAGAAAGAGTAGTGGATGCATGGAACAACCTCCCTGCAGAGGTGTTGGGGGTTAAAATGGTAGGGGAATTCAAGAATGCATGGGACAGACATAAGAGTACTCTCACAGTAGGGAAGAGAGGGTAAGCCGCAGATCAACTAGGGTCTGCAATATTGCATTAGGTAGGGGAAAAGGGGCAGACTAAGTGGGTTACATGGTCCTTATTTCCCGTCACCATCTACGTTTCTGTATTATACTGTAGAAGTGCATACTAATATTCAATTTAGGGTAAAACATCACAAGATGAAAACTGCACTTGAACAGGCACAATGAATCATTTCCAACCTGGGCATGTCAGAAGGTGGCACAGGGTCAAAACACCACAGTAAATAACACTGTCAAATACCGTGCATACATAACAACAAAATTAAAAACAAGGTGGTCGATAATAGCTCTCTGCAAAACAGCGAGTGCTACCACCTAACTTAACATAAAGAAATACCCTGACTTTTTGGTGGGGGGGCAATGCCCCAACCCCCATTATGGGGTGCAGTGCCCCCCCAAACCCATCTCAACTTAAAATAACTACCCCAAATCAGGACAGGGAGAGGCATCGGGTCTTGTTGCTGCAAACAATAAAATGTGCAGCAATAACTGCCGTAAGGAAAATAGTGCCTCGCAAACAACATCAGGTACAAGAGCAACCCGACAATGAGCACAGTCCCATTCAAAACCATGGGACTTTTTTTCTGGGGACTCCACTCCACAACCCCTGAACTTGCAATAATTAACTCCAGGGGGTCATGGACTTTGCGGATGGGGAGAAAATCGGGAAGATGGAATATTTGTTTAAAAAAAAAAAAGTTGCAGTAGGAAGAGAACTTGCAGGTACCAGCCACAGTCCCAGGTCTCCTGCTTTGCCATGTGCTGGTGCTGTAGCCACTCCACCACAGGAGTGGCTCAACGAGGCACCCCAGCACATGGCAGCTTGATCCCTCTACAGGTAATCTGCAGAACGACGGGTAGCGGTAATTCCCTACTGCTATTATACCCCTGTTGCTCTAAATCCTTTCATGCTTTACACAGCGTGGTTCTTACAGCGCTCTTCCTGGTGCACTGTTTTGACCTGGTACCGTGATGAGAAACCTTGGTGGGGGGAGAACTGTTCAGGAATGGATGGGGAAACAGACAAACAGTAACAAAATAAAAACAAGTGCTCCTGAACTGGGAATCAAACCCCAGTCCACTGACGCTCTGCCGCCCTCCACTGCCTGTGGCTTTACCTGCTGAGTCATGGCAGCTGCTCAGCAGAGCCTTTATCCACAGCTTCCCCTTGTCCCCTGCCTCCCTGTGCTATTTGTATGGTGCAGTTATAGCTACAGAGATAGCGCTACACCATACATGTGGTAGAGTGTCTTTGTAGCTTTCTTTCCACGTGCTGTGTTTACTGTACAGTTATTGTTTAGTTATTCTTACCACGCCATATTGACCTGGTACCTCTGAACCAGAGTCACAAAAGCATATGAGGGCTAGAGGAGCCATGGGGGGGGTTTTCACTAAGGGCAGAGGTCCAGGACAGCTACAGGAAGGCACTGTAAAGTCACGAAGAAGAGACCTAAGAGAGAAGGTAGAAGAGACAGAGCAGATAGGTGGGGGATGAGAAGACCAGAGTTTAGGGAAACAGTGTAAGAAGGCATCTTGGCCAGCAATAGATTTACTATGGGGGATGGAAAGGGAATTAGAAACAATGTAATGGAGTGGGTATAAAGTAAGAGGGGGGGGAAGGAAAGCAGAATGGTAGGTAGGAAGCCAGGCCAGAATTTGTATGTGAATGAGGCACAATGGGCAAGGTGCCTAGCATCATGGGAGGGGAGTGAGAGGGGGATTAAAGACAGCAGTGGCAGGTACAAGGGGGCAATCCAAAGCAAATGGCACAAAGAGTTCAGAGTGGCCCAGTCTGGCAAGAGTGGATTTGGAAGTGGCACTGTAGACTATGTCACTATAGTCAACGATGGGGAGACTTGTGTTCAATACAATCTCACGGTGGGCAGGAAGTGGGATACTTGCTTTATTCCTGTAGAACACACTATGTATGGGATGGAGCTTAAGGTATATAACATTAATGTCTGCCGAGAAATCGAGATGATGATCAAGCCAGACCTAAGGTACTTAATGGAGATGAGGATATGCTCTAATACAGCACCATTAAAGGTAAGGAATGATGGAGGGTTGGGGAGCTTGATAAGCCCCTGCTGTGAGCCAGAAGTCTTGGAGACAGTTTTCTTCACATTCAGGGACAGCTGGTTTGACCAGAACTAGGGCTAAATATTGTCAGTGTCCATTTGAAGCTGGGAAGTAAGATCAGGGACAAAGGAGCTAGAGACGAGCACCGTGTCATTAACGAGAAGTGAATGGATGCAGAGGCAGGCAGTAGAGAAGTCATTTGGGAATTTGGGAAAAGAATAGCTATGCCAAGAATTTTTCAAAAAATGTTTCCAAGTATTGGTACAAGGAACCTTAGAACTGCAAACAACCAGTACCATTTCTAGATTGAATAATCAGACCACACATTGATCTGTATGTTAACAACTTTTTTTATGGTATAACAACCCACCTTATAAACATGACAGGTGTAATTTGTGAATTACTGTGCAAAACATTTAGCAGTATGACACATTTTGGGCAAGATTTGAAAAATGACACTTGCAGTTTATGCAGTGGGTAAAATTTGATATGTTGAAAATTTGGGGTCAGAATCTCAAAAGATAGCAAGTTATGAATAAACACTGAAAAGTGTCAATGTTTCTTCATAACTTTGTTGTTTTTTTGAAATTTTTACCTAAAAAATTTGCAACATGGGATCCGATTCAAGAAGGATGATGCATAAATGACGCATGATGCATAAAGCCCTGTGCCAACGCTGATCTTTGGCACAACTGTGCCAAACACATCTTCTGCAACTGCATTCAGTTCAGTAATGCTTGACGCAGTTGTGGCAATTTCTTCAGTTTAAGGCAGCTTGCAACAATGCTTTGGCACAAGCCCCATAAACTGGATTCCCATTGATACACAATTAGACCGGGGGTGAGCTGGTCTAACATGATATGGCTGACACCAGGGACTTGCATCGGAGGTTGCAGCTGGCACCCTTTGTGAATTTCAGTTGCAGCACTGATCGCTGCAAGTCAGCCCTTGTGACCGACCCTCTGACACAAGTCCCTTGCATCACTCTAAGTCCGTTCCTGAATTGTGCCCATAGTCTTTTTATTACCCTCACCTTATGATTAAGGCAGATTGTAATTTTTTGAACTCCTGCCTGAAAGGTGATTTTGCATAGTGACTCTGAAAACATGTTTCAGAGGGATTTGAAAAATTACACCTGTGTTGCTCAGGAGGTGGAGTAAAACAAAGCTCTGTTAAAATTTGGGACAAAATTATCTGTGTGACAATGCTACGATTTGTGAAGATAGGCATGTTTCATTCCTGTTGTTAGAATACTCTATTATTCTTGTTATTTTGGGGGCTTGAGAACTCATACCCACAAGTCTGTGTGGCTGCAGTGTTCGTGGATCTCACCAAGGCTTTTGATTTAGTCAATCATAGACTGCTTTTGCGATCTCTGTCAAAACTTGGAATGTCCAATGATGTAGTTGGCTGGTGTCAGAATTATCTGAGTTACTGTACACAGGCCACACGAATTAATGGCGTCTGTTCTATCTTTTTGTCCTGTCACAATGGGTGTTCCTCAGGGGTCTAGTCTGAGTCATTCACTATTTAGTTTATTTCTAAACACCTTACCTTCTTGTTCTATTTCTCACATTTCTGTATGCAGATGATAAGGTGGTCCTCATGAGTGGAGAAAGATTCAGTACAGTCCAAAATAATTTGGCTGCCAATTTTAAATCAATACAGAACTGGTTTATTACAAATAGACTTGTTCTGAATGAGAAAAAAACTAAGTCAATGTTTTTTTGCAGTTGTATGAAATAAGTGTAATGGCTCCTGTCCGTCTCTCTCTCTCTCACAATTGAGGTGGAAGATTGAACTGGTTACACCCTTTTGATATTTGGGCCTAATAGTGGATGAATGCATGTCTTATGAATTTCATATAACGAATGATCAAAGTGGTCCGCCAAAGGCTAGGAGTTTCTATAAGGTAAACTCGTTATTACCATCAACCAGGCTGCTTGTATCACAGAGTTTTTTTTTAATTCCTGTTATTGATTATGGTTTACTATTTTATTACTCTGCAGTTGAGGGTTCATTGAGTAGGGTAAGAATATTATTAAACCAAATAGTGTGCTTTTTCACTCAAATGCACTTTAGAACAAGTCACTGAGACATATTAAATCAAGTCTGCTTAAATGGAACACCTGATATAACAATATATGTCATTTTGCATTGGCCTCACATTGCCGCACCCACCACTGTCATCTCTACAACTGTCTGCAATGGCTATCACCCATGGCCCACCGTCATTTCACACTAGCAGTCCTGACTGACAGCATTGCTCGATCTGGTGTTCCCTCTTCTTTAGCCCAGATGCTCATCCCTCAAAACCCCCACTACGCTTTTCGCTCTGGTGATCAACTGCTTTTTCAAGTGCCAAGATGTAAAACAGCTATGGGTCCCCAAGCTTTCTGTCACTTTGCACCTGTATACTGGAACTCTCTTCCCACAGATATCTGACTCTCCTCTACTCACATTAGCTTTAGACACATACTAAGAAGACAACTACTGCTTGCTGACCAATGCTTCTGCTTCCTTCCACCTGGAACTCTCCCAACCACTATTCTTGGCATGCTGTATGCCTCAGGACACATGCTGATTCTATATCAGTCCAATATCTTCCCTTGCACTAATTGCCCTCTTTCTTGCTTGTCCCACCTATCTTCAATGATACTTCCTCCTACTCCCCGCAATTGCTACTAATGCTCTTCTCTCATCTGACTATAAGTACCTAGTCCTACTTCATTGCACTTGTTCTTAATAATGCCCATCCATATATTGTATAACATTGCCTTCACTTATTTGATTTATGTATGTACTATCACTGATAACTGTATTATTTCCTGTCATTGATTCACTGTACCAAAATGTTTGCTATACTTAGTTCCAATACATTTGTACATTACTGAAGTGTATTTGCAGACCATGTTGATCGTATTTTACTCTTGTACTGCTTTATGATCTTGTATTTTATGTAATTTTCTCCTTTGCATTTGATTGTAACTGTACTTATGCTTTGTATGTATTTTGCATGTCCTCCTGGGTCATGCCTGAAAATTGGCATTTCCTGTGTCTAGTGCACCTACCCAGTTACCAAAACAAACAAACAAATAAATAAATAAACAAATAAGTTGGTTGTCTTTAGACTCAAGATATCAGTTTCATTTGGGAGTACTAGCTAAAAAACTAATAACAAGAAAGGTTCTTGATTTCTTATATTCTTTATTTAGAATTCACAATAGTAATGTAGGAACATATTCATCAGTTCACCAACACTTCAGCATTCCAAGAATGAAATCATCTTTACGGCAAAGATCAATGTTTTACAAGCTTCCCATATTTTTAATGCTGTTACTTCAGCCCTGGACTGTATAAATGTTTCATTACTTGGCTTTAGAAATATCTTGAAAAAGTATTTTTTGTCTAAGAGTCAGTGCAAATGTTTTAATTATTGTTACTGTGATGGCTATATATTATTTGTTACAATTAGCTTACATTCAAATATGTATTTATGTATGATTGCAACTCTGGTCACCCATGAAAATGAGCCTTGGCTCATGGTCTTAGCAGATTTTAAATAAACAAAACAAACAAACAAACAAAAAGTTTCACATTCACTTCTCTCCCTAGTTTAACCCCCAAACACCCACCATATAATGGATGCTTGTAAGTGGTTATGGTAATTCTAGTAAGATTAGGGGCTGGATTTTCAAGGATCCTGAGATCATACGAGGGCACTGAACTCCCTTTGTGGTAAACTCTGGGTGTGCCGTGGACCCTGCACTGTATTTTAGTATCACATGTCCCGGCGCTAAAATCCCGAGTTGCCATGCCGTGTCTTGCACCAAATGAACTGTACACCTGAGGAGAATGACAGAGGCTGCACACCCTGCCCTGTGCTCAGCTGGCCCACTGTGTCCTGGTGGGATGGCTTTGGACCACCAGAACAGTGAGCTCTATCCCTGTGCAGCATACAGACTGCCAAGGACTGCAACACCTGTGTGGCAGATGGACTTATCAGTACCACTGCCATCAGATCACCACCACCTTTCCTCAGGGAGGTCATGCCACACACCCATGTGCCACCCACCCTCATCCAGTGCATGCCCCCACCCCGGGTCCTGATCACACCATCCCACTAGGGCCACCCAGTACTGAGCGGCTGCACCTGCCAGCCACAGCAAACTGCAATAGGGGGGTGGATGGCTGTGTGTCATGCAAGGACACTGCCCACCCCCCTGTGCAGCTGGCAGCAGGGTATCTCTGTGGCACACTGCATGTCCACCTGGTCAGTGTAGGTCTCATGGCGCAAGGACTGTTAGACCAGGTCTTGGCTGGTTTAACTTCTGCCAGGACTTGCAGTCACTGTGGGGCTTTCAAAATCCCAATGTAGGGGATGCAGCAGTCCTGCCATGGCACAAGTCACCATACAATGTGGCACACCAGCACATTAGGAACACAGCTGGTACAGGGCCAGTTTACTGCAAGGCCTGTTTTCGACACAGCCTGCTTTTAAAAATTGGGGGTGCCACAACTTATGATGCAAGGTGCCACTTGTGCCAAGTCTGTTTGACACAGGAACCTTTCATCATCTGTAGGGTTTTTAAAATCAATACCCATGTCTCTTACCTGGCTGTTCCAAGTAAGGAAGTGTTCCTCCAAAGTGATCTGAGAGATATCTGAAAAGTCAAACAATAGTAAGGTGACACAAAAAAATAAACTAGGGTTTAAACTACACCTAAATCATTAGATTACAAAACTATAAATTTATATTATGGGTAAAGTGTACTGTCCATCTTGAACTGTAAAATAAAAGGGAGGAGAATAGAAATAGTTATACAATTTATTATGTAAAATACTTAGTCTCCCCACATATTCCATGCTGTTTTTTTCCCATCATTCTTGCTCATTTTTGAAGACTCTTCAATCTGTCCACACCTTTCCTGTGATGTATGGTCCAAACTGGCAGCAGTAATAGTAGTTAAAATTTGGTCTAGCTCAGTGGATCCCTCCTCCGCATGCCCACCCCATTCTCTAATAAAGTCATGAGTGGGATATGACCAAAAGTAAGAAAATGAGGAGGGTGAAGCTGTCTGCATGATTACAGTTGCCAGGAAGACAGATGCTGTCAGGGCATGATCACTTTTGTGGTGGTAAGCAGAGTCTTCTTTGAAAGCACTGCAGAATTTTACCAGCGTATCAATCCATCGAAATAGCCCTGGCTAAACAATATAATTTGGACCTATGCTCATTACTCAGCTGTACCCATTTTCCCATCGGCACATCAATAAGAGTATGTAGGCAACTCCATAACTTTTGGGCACCTCCCCTTTGCATGATTTGTCTCAGCCACTGAGGTATAATCCAAACTTTCGCATAGGATATAAAGTGATAGGGAACTCCTTTTTTTCAGATGTGAATTTGGGCAAAATTTCTTCCGTCATTCAAAAGGGATCATATTTCTTTTCATGTCTTTAAGTGTCTACGTGCTTTCAATACTGCATCTGCTTTTCAATTTATGCAGTTGCAACACACAATCTGTGCTACTTTTGGACTTCGCCCATAGCCTACACAGGCAACAGAGATTTGTTGTTTGTTGAGCCAGGATGTGACCCAAAGACATGCCATCTCTTTTCTGTGTAAGAGACTGACTGACCATGCTGCCAGTAAGCTGCTTTTGCATTACAGACTGAGGGATCATGCTTCCAGTATGTTGCACTTTGCATAAGAGACTTGAGGGACCATGCTGCCAGTATGCTGCATTTTGTATTAGAGACTGAGGGATCATGCTTCCAGTATGTTGCACTTTGTATAAGAGACTTGAGGGACCATGCTGCCAGTAAGCTGCATTTTGTATTAGAGACTGAGGGATCATGCTTCCAGTATGTTGCATTTTGTATTAGAGACTGGGGGATTGTGCTTCCAGTATGCTGCATTTTGTATTAGAGACTGGGGGATCATGCTTCCAGTATGTTGCACTTTGTATAAGAGACTTGAGGGACCGTGCTGCCAGTATGCTGCATTTTGTATTAGAGACTGAGGGATCATGCTTCCAGTATGTTGCACTTTGTATAAGAGACTTGAGGGACCATGCTGCCAGTATGCTGCACTTTGTATAAGAGACTTGAGGGACCATGCTGCCAGTATATTGCACTTTGTATAAGAGACACAGGGACCATGCTGCCAGTAAGCTGCATTTTGCATTAGAGACTGAGGGACCATGCTGCCAGTATGCTGCATTTTGTATTAGAGTCTGAGGATCATGCTTCCAGTATGTCGACTTTGTATAAGAGACTTGAGGGACCATGCTGCCAGTATGCTGCACTTTGTATAAGAGACTTGAGGACCATGCTTCCAGTATATTGAACTTTGTATAAGAGACTCAGGACCATGCTGCCAGTATGTTGCACTTTGTATAAGAGACTTGAGGACTTTGCTGCCAGTAAGCTGCACTTTGTGTAAGAAACTGAGGGACCATGCTGCCAGAGTGTTGCACTTTGTATAAGAGACTATGCGACAATGCTGCCAGTATGCTGCACTTTGTATGAAACACTGAGGGATCATGCTGCCAGTAAGCTGCACTTTGTATAAGAGACTGAGGGACCAAGCTGCCAGTAAGCTGCACTTTGTATAAGAGACTTGAGAGACCATGCTGGCAGTAAGCTGCATTTTGTATTAGAGGCTGAGGGACCATGCTGACCGTAAGCTGCTCTTTGTATAAGAGACTAAGGGACCATGCTTTTAGTATGGTGCACTTTGTATGAAACACTGAGGAACCATGCTGCCAGTATGTTGCACTTTATATAAGAGGCTCGAGGGACTATGCTGCCAGTAGGCTGCATTTTGTATTAGACTGAGGGACCATGCTGCCAGTAAGTTGCACTTTGTATAAGAGACTGAGGGACCATACTGCCAGTATGTTGCACTTTGTATAAGAGACTTGAGGGACCATACTGCCAGTATGCTGCAGTTTGTATAAGAGACTTAGGGACCATGCTGCCAGTATGTTACACTTTGTATAAGAGACTTGAGGGACCATGCTGCCAGTAAACTGCACTTTGTATAAGAGATTGAGGGACCATGCTTTCAGTATGCTGCACTTTGTATAAAACACTGAGGGACCATGCTGCCAGTATGCTGCACTTTGTATAAAACACTGAGGACCATGCTTCCAGTATGCTGCACTTTGTATAATAGACTGAGGGACCATGCTGCCAGTATGTTGCACTTTGTATAAGAGACTTGAGGGACCATGCTGCACTTTGTATAATAGACCAAGGGACAATGCTGCCAGTATGTTGCACTTTGTATAAGAGACTTGAGGGACTATGCTGCCAGTAAACTGCACTTTGTATAAGAGATTGAGGGACCATGCTGCCAGTAAGCTGCACTTTGTATAAGAGATTGAGGGACCATGCTTTCAGTATGCTGCACTTTGTATAAAAGACTGAGGGACCATGCTTTCAGTATGCTGCACTTTGTATAAAAGACTGAGGGACCATGCTGCCAGTATGCTGCACTTTGTGTAAGAGACTGAGGGACCATGCTGCCAGTATGTTGCACTTTGTATAAGAGACTTGAGGAACCATGCTGCCAGTATACTGCACTTTGTATAATAGACCGAGGGACCATGCTGCCAGTGTGTTGCACTTTGTATAAGAGACTGATGGACCATGCTGCCAGTATGCTGCACTTTTTATAAGAGACTGAGGGTCCATGCTTCCAGTATGCTGCACTTTGTGTAAGAGACATAGGGACCTTGCTGCCAGTATGCTGCACTTTGTATAAGAAACTGAGGGACCATGCTGCCAGTAAGCTGCACTTTGTATGAGAGACTGAGGGACCATGCTGCCAGTATGCTGCACTTTGTATAAGAGACTTAGGGATCATGCTGCCAGTATGCTGCACTTTTTATAAGAGACTGAGGGTCCATGCTTCCAGCATGCTGCACTTTGTGTAAGAGACATAGGGACCATGCTGCCAGTATGCTGCACTTTGTATAAGAAACTGAGGGACCATGCTGCCAGTAAGCTGCACTTTGTATGAGAGACTGAGGGACCATGCTGCCAGTATGCTGCACTTTGTATAAGAGACTATGGGACCATGCTGCCAGTAACTTGCACTTTGTATAAGAGACCAAGGGACCATGTTGCCAGTATGTTGCACTTTGTATAAGAGACTATGGGACCATGCTGCCAGTAACTTGCACTTTGTATAAGAGACCGAGGGACCATGCTGCCAGTGTGTTGCACTTTGTATGAGAGACTGAGGGACCATGCTGCCAGTATGCTGCACTTTGTATAAGAGACTATGGTACTATGATGCCAGTATGCTACACTTTGTATGAGCAACTGAAGGACCATGCTGCCAGTACGCTGCACTTAATGTTGGGATATTGGGGCACAGCATTTGCAGAACTACTGGATGAGGTTAATGTTGCACTGGTCTGGCTTAACTTGCAAAACTATTTGAAGTTTGATTGTTTGGAACTGGCTCAATACAAATTGCTACAGTATTTAATATGTTATGCACTATACCTCAGTTAAATTGGCTAGAATATGACACTTGGAGATCGATATCTGTGCCAAATGTAAGGCTGAGAGGGCAATACTGAAACAAATCTTTTGGGACTGTTACAAAGGGAAGCCTCTGTGGCAGGAAATTAAAATGAAACTAGATCCACTCTTGGGCCCACAAGATGGCTTTGAGCCCTTCTTGTGCCTCACTGGCTTAGGCTTAGAGAAACTAAATGGTCAACAAAAATATCATATGGCCCTTATCATGGCTGTCGCTAAGAAGATTATAGCGAGGCACTGGTTGAATGGTGCAACTCCCTCCTATAGAGAGTGGCTAGCAGCCATCCTCAAATCTCTATGTAAGGAATAAATGCTTGCCAGTTTTTAGGTATGCAGACAAAACCTATCGTAGTCTGTAGCAAGCACTCCATGATCTGTTAACAGTTGTCTCGGTCCCACTAGATGCTAACGTTTTCCACCCTCTCTGCCTTTACCGTACCTGTATTATTCCATATTTGTAACTGCTGCCTTACTTTGTTACTATCTCCAGACAGAACTGTGAAACTTTCTATGCACTGTATAATTTTAATGCTGCTCATTGCCCTCTTGTTTCTTTTTGTTCTTGTTGGGCTCATTGTTTGTTTGTTAATTTCATTGTTTGAGCCGTGCACTTTAATCATTTTACTGGACGATTTGGCTTGAGGAGAGTGGTTATGCATGCAATTCTTACTTACTGGACAGTGTACATGGAATGCTCGTATCACAGTGCTTTGATACTGTTATCTGCTTTCTCCCTGAACTTGCATGCATTTTTTGAAAGGGATGCAAAAGGTCAAAGTGACATCTAGATATAATTACACATTCAAAATCTGCACCAGTGAAGTAGCAGGAACAAAACAGAAAGCATGAAATGTTGGTGAACCGTTATTCTTTTACTTATTTGTATATAAATGAAAATAATGTTGTTTTTTTAATTTTGAAATGAAGCTAATCTAAAGTTATAATGCCATTCCACTACTTGGTTATTCTTTGCTTACTATGCTGCTTCGTTGGTACAGGTTTTGAATGTTTAACTATATTTATATGTTACTTTGACCTTTTACATCTGATATTGACCCCCCACTATTGGCTTTCTGTTAACGTGGTTTACTGACTGGGCTTAACTGATATGATATCAATACATAAGAAGAAATACTGTATAATCAACCCAATTGTGACTCCTATGTTCAAGTATGGACGTGAGCAGCATTTTCTTTTGTTTTGAAAAAATGAACGAATATTAAATCCAAAACATTTATGGTGCCTTGTCACATATGGCAGCCTACACAGATGCACAGTTATGAAATTGCTGTTTATCTGGTTGTTGTATTTTTTTATTCAACACTTTGTTGAACACAAAACCTATTTGTTTTTAAATGCACCTGTATATGATGTGGGGTTTACTGTTGAAGAGTCATGAGGTACTGATATAAATGTGCACCTTCACCTGACTGAGCCATGCCCCCTGAGGAAGGGTCTTACTCTTGTGACCCAAAGCACCAGGCAAGAGAGTGTGGCTATGTTATGCTTGCTCTTACTTACTTTATCTATTTGTTATTTTTTGTAATCAATTGGATTGAACATTTACTTTCTATGAAGAAGAACCTACTGGAGTTTCTGGAGATGCCAGAATCTCCCTTTGCTGTTGTTCCTCCCCTGTTTCCAACTTTGGGGGGGTGCTACTTATGCAGCCTGGTAGAGGCCTAAAAACATAACCAGCTGTGCACAGAAAGGCAGATAAAATGTATCGTGCCCCTTCTGGAAACCCTACTATGCTACCCAGCCTGAGACTGACAGTGATTATTATAGCTGCCCGTGATAGGTCCAGAGTACCTAGGCACCTGAGCTTTTCCTCCTGATAAAGAATCCAGGAGGCTAGATGCCCAAGGCAAATGTACATACAGTATGTCTCTGACTCGCTGGCCTGCATATTGCAGATTATCTGGCCCCTATGATAAAATATCAAAATACTATCTGGAGAAGGCTAAGGCTGCCATACAGGCAGGGTTCTGCTAAATAGAGTTGCATGAACTGTGTAATGCTGATGCTGGTGTGGGAAATAATTGATCCACACAGCATATGATATCTCTAATGCTCTGCCAGGCTGCAGCCTCTGACATTTGTCTCAGGTGTCACTCAGGGCAGCCTGTTTAGCCACTGATGTACAGCAAACAGTTCTCAGTGCCCCACTGAGGGGTAGAAACTAGCGATGATGTAGAAAAAGCCTTGAGAAATCTTCAAATATCTGGCAAGACTCTAAAATCAGGAAATCCCTGTATCATACCCCTGAACAGGGGTAGGAGCAGGGGCAACTCAGGACAATGTGAGGCCTACCAACATCAGGGTAGAGGCAGAGAGCATGGCCTTGCCAGTCCCCTTCCAACTCCAGATGCCCATACAAAAGCACCTACAGTAAGGGTAGTGGAACCAGTGGCTCTGTCCCCCAACTCAGCATGACTCCTTGCATCCTCCGGGTGGTTGTAGGGGTTGCTTGTCCTTCTACTTGGAGCAATGGAGGCAGTAACTACAGATGAATGGGTTCTGGAGATTATAGAGAAGGTCATGCTCTGGAACTTCTGGACAACCCTCCAGATCATTCACCAGTTGTAACAGTATACCCACCAGGACACATGTCCCTGTTTCTAGAGGAATTACAGATCCTACTTCAAAAACAGGCCGTAGAACCTGTACCTTCAACACAGAGATACAAAGGCTTTTACTCCTGATACTGTCTCATCTCAAAGTGGACAGTGGAATTTAGGCCTATTCTGCATCTAAGGGACCTAAACATCTTCACAGAATACAAAAAGTTTTGAATGGTCTCTCTGCAGGGTCTCCTTCCCCTATTGCAAACAGGGGACTGGATTTGCTCCCTAGATAAGCAGGATGCCTACCTCCATACCAAAATCTGGAAATCTCACTGGAAATATCTGAGGCCCCTGTTTCAGAGGGAGCATTATCAGTTCAAAGTGTTGCCCTTTGGCTTATCTTCTGCACCATGAGTCTTTACATATGGTGGTAGCAGCCCTTCACAGGGAAGCCCTGTATGTTCCTTACCTGGATGACTGGCTATGAAAGGTCCACTCAAGGGACCAACTGCTGCAGACCTTAGCTCACACCAGACAGATATTTGGTGCTCTAGGGGTGACGGTCAACATACCAAAGTCTGTACTGACACCCTGACAATGACTGCCATTCATAGGGGCAATTCTAGATATGGCCAAGGGTTCTTCATCTCTGCCGCTGGACAGGGCAGACAGCCTAACCACCCAAGCACAATTTGTTCTTGACAGCCATTATTTCTCATCTCAGCAAGGACATTTCTGTGCCTTCTGGGACTCATGGCAATAGCTGTTGTCACAGTAACACTAGCCAGGCTGCACATGCCGATCTCACAGTGGACCCTGAGAGTCCAGTGGGATCAGCTGGCAGACAATCTAGAACAGATGGCTCTAGAAACATTTCCCTTGCACAAAACACTCAAGTGGTGGATGGAATACAACAACCTGCTCAAGCGCATCCCATTCTTGATTCCTACCCTACATCAGATCTTCACCACAGATGCTTCGGTGATCGGGATGGGGAGCCCACATGGAATCTCCTCATACACAAGGCACGTGGAACTAGGTGGTGTGCATTTTGAATATAAATGTTTTGGAAATGAGAACAGTCCTATATGGACTCCAGACCTTCTAGAACTACTTGCTCCCAGGTCCTTTATTAATACAGATGGACAATGTCAGTATGATACATTACATTAACAAACAAGGATGCAGTCATTCCTACCTGTTGCTCTGAGAAGTAGTGAGAGTTTGGTATTAGACTCTGGAACAAAGTCTAGAACTATCAGCAGTACATTCAGGATGCATGAGCGGGAACTGCTGACCTTGATGGTTGTGACCTATTTGAAAGATAGGGTCATCCAGATTTGGACCTTTTGTGTCCCCCACAATGTAAAACTGCCACGCTTCTGTTCGCTTGCTCCAGGGCCTTGAGTTTTCTGGCAAGACACATTGTCCCTCTCCTGGAAAGGAAGGTTTCTGTATAGCTTCTCCCTTTCCTCTAATTCAGAGAGTACTGCTCAAGCTGAAGATGCAGGGGGAAACTCTAATACTCATTGCTTCCCTATAGCCTCAGCAGACACAGTATCCCCTGCTGCAACAGCTGGCAGTGGAACCCCCTGTTCCTCTACCCCTGTGCAAAGGTCTACTGTCATAGGAACAGGAAACCCTAGTCCACCTGGAGCTTGAAGTCCCTATATCTCCATGCATGGCCCCTGAAGACATACCCGTAGCTCACTTTCGGGTATCACAGGAAGAGGCAGATATTCTGGTGGCTGCTAGAAAACCATTCACCAGACACACTTACTCCATGAAATGGAATCAGTTTGCTTTATGGGCCATTTCACATAACCTGGATCCATTTACTTGCACAATTAATCAAGTTCTAGAGTACCTGCTGTCCTTATTGGATTCAGGACTACAGTATTCCTCAGTCAGAGTGCACTTGGGTGCTATATAAGCTGTCCACATGCCTGCAGATGGCCGTATAATTGTTCAGCTGGAGGTAGTCTGTATGTTCTTGAGGCATGTTACACATAATGCCTCCCATTTGTAATCCAGTTCCAGCTTGGGATCTGAATTATATTTTGGAAAAAGCTGACTTTGGTTCCATTTGAGTCAACCACAAGTTGTGGCTTATGCTTACTTTCTTGGAAAATGTTATTTTTAGTTACAATCACTTCTGCTCAAAAGATTTCAGAGCTGCAGGCGGATCTAACGTGTGAGCCTCCTTATTTAATTTTCCACAAAGACAGGGTGTCTTTGAATACTAATCTTAAATTTCTTCCAAAGGTAGTTTTTGAGTTTACTTTAAATCAAACCAGCCACCAACCAATATATTACCCACAGCATGCCAATCCAGGCAAAGCATTGCCTCTTACTTTGGATGTGCATAGAATACTTGGGTACTATACACACCGTACAAAGGACTGCAGAAAGCCCTCACAGCTTTTTGTTTCATTCACCCTGGGAAAGAAGGTGCTCCATTTTCTAAGCAATGCATTTCCAAATGGTTAACACATTGTAGTAAGTTCTATTACAGGAAGTACAGGAAGGATCTTCCTGGGGTGGTTCATGGTCATTCAACCAATGGCATGCCACTTCTGTAGCTTGTTTTTAGAATGTCTCCACTACAGAAATCTGTGCAGCTGCCACGTGGAGTACTGTCCACACCTTCACTAAACACTACAGTCTGGAAGTTGTCTCATGTAGATGAGCTGGGTTTGGCTTAGCTGTACTGCAAGGCCTTTTATAATAAGCCTTTAGGTTCAAGCTGCCCAGACTGTTAGCTTTTGTACTGTTTGGGACTTATTCCAAAAGTGTGGCCTGATGAAAGAGATATCCTTAAAGAAGATAGGGCAGTTGCATAAGATCTTACCATAACAGTAGATCTTCAAGAGAATCACTTTTAATCAGCCAATGCCATCTCACCTTCCTTCCCCCTTGGAGGCTGTGACAAAGGATCTTTGTACTGCTGTCCCCATTGCTATCTTTTCCAGCACTCTTTCAACCTGTTATGTGGAGTGGTAGGGTCTCTCCTGGTTCCCTAGAGGGAGGTCTTTCAAGCATGATCTCTGGCAGAGAACTGAGGCGAGGAGGGGGCCGCCCAACTTTATGTAGATGCTGATGCCTGGCATCATCATGGGCAGCCCCTGGCTGACTGCTTGCAAAAGTTTCCATGTACTTGCCTTTGTATTGGGCAACTAAGCAAAACAAAGAGAAAGAAAAAAAAAACTGTTTCTCAAAGGATGTGGCCAGAAAGGTAAGAGAGAAAAGGTTAGCTTTCAGGAGGTACAAAGAAACACGGTGGGTGGGGGGAGACAGGGAACTGTAACTGGAAAAGTAGAGGAAGGCAGAGAAAGTAGTCAGGAGTGCAAAGGTGTAAAAAGAGCGAAAACTAGCCTGGGCAATAAAGAAAGGACACAATACCTTTTTTTAGATACATTAGTGAAAAAAAGACCAGAAGTGGAATTGTTAGGTTAAAAAGAGAGGGAGGGGAGTGTGCGGAGGGAGACCTAGAAAAAGCAACAATCCCAAACAAATATTTTTGTTCAGTATTCACAGAAGGGGAAGGAGAAGGACCACTAGTGGCAATAGGGGCACCAATGGGAGAGAGGTGGACACCAGCCCATTTACGGAGGAAAGAGTCCTAAAGGAACTCAAGAATCTGAAAGAGGACAAGGCTATGGGGCTGGATGGGATACATCCCAGAATATTAATGTAACCCCTAGGTGGTGCTATCCCAAGGGCTACTACCCCTGCCTGCATGGCTAGTAGCAGGTTAAGGAGCCTGAGTTCTGAAACGGGTGCTTCCACCAGAGGTCAGGGTTGGTAGTGGTCAAACTAACCTGGGCACAGCTCTCCAGGACACTGTAACCCCTCGCTTTTCCTTCTAGTGGCCTGAGCAATATAAGATAATCAATTTCACGGTACCCCTTGTACACCATACCAGTACCCACATTGTTTGTACTTACCACCAGGGCTGGTTCCTCTGGTTCTAATCTCTGGGGACCCCTGTAAACAAGGTTATGCACAGCAAATAGCAACAGTACACTACAGTACTTTGAGCACAAACTGGAACCACAGTCAGGTTAAATGCAGAAAAGTCAGATCTGATTTATTCAGGGACTTGAACAAGGATGAGGCGTAATCAGGTTGATTGGCTTAAAGGCTATATTAATCAAACAGTTATGCATCGCTTTAAGACCCACACAGTCACATACTCTGGAAACCCAGGTAGGAAAAAGGTGGAACAACCAGGAGCGTTGCAGCTGGTTGAGGCCATGTGATGGAAGAAAGCAACATGCACAACACACACTACTTGTAATCCGAGCTGGAGGGCTCAGTTTTATGAAAGAAAAAGCAACAAGACAATCAGATGACGACACTTTAGATTTAGCTGTTGCAGGAGCTACCCAGATGTTTGCTCATGATACCCAATACTGGACACAGGCAGGAAGAAGTTGAGACTGCAGGTTGCTGAGCTGAAGTGCCCGGAGAAGCGGGGCCCACACAAATCACGGAGGCGTTGCTCCTGTTCAATTGTTGAGCAGGGGGCAGATCCCCAGGCAGGTCTCTCATTGATGGCTTTCTCTGTGCAGCGTGTAGTCAGGCTGGGCCAGTGTGGCAAGGCCCAGGCCCAATGGAGATTATTTTGGATTCAGTCCATGGGGCTGGATGTGGCTTTCAGCAAGCAGAATACAGTTCAAACCACAGTGGGGAACCAAATCGCGACCCACTAGCAGCACACAGGACATTTACGTCGAAGGTAATTCTAATGCAGCTTCCAGCAAGCAGAACACGATTCAAACCACAGTGGGGAACCAAATCATGACCCACTATAAGCACACTACATATTCACATGTATGGAAATTCCACTGTACCAGGCAAAAGGCTCTCCGGTCGCAATTGCAGAGCCTCTGCACAAACCAGGAGTTCAGAGGTAGCTGGAAGTCTAGACAAGCCAATCGCATTCAACAAATCTTTGGTCTTCTTCAGGTAGGAGCCTGGTCACAATTCAGTGGCTGACTTCGCTCTCCAAGTTCAGATTCAGTCTGAAAAAGGCACAAGTTCCTTCTCAGGGACAGCAGGCAGGCATGCAGACCAAAACTCAGGCATTTCCACAGTTCTCCTATGTAAATGTACACCAGGGATGCTGCTTGAATCATTCAAGCTGTTATCTCTTCACTTCCCAACTCAGAACTGAAACTATCTGCAAGCAGCTTGGGAATTTCCTCAAGATCCAAAAGGTTTGGTTGGTTGATCAGTCTGTCAGTCACAACAGGCCCCCCCCCCAGGTTATTTTAGGTGCCAAAATGCAAAAACTACAATTCCTACAAGTTTTAACCCCACCAAGCCCCGGTAGGCAGGCTCCATTTGAGTTCCAACAGTACTGATTGGCCCATTCTGACAGTCCCGGACCAAGTTGGTGGAGATAAACAGAACAGTCCTTGCTGCAAAGAAGGCAGGTTAGAACAAACTGCAATATTATTACTACTCTAACAAATGATAAGCAAACAAGCACATCTTCTAACAGAGTTCCCTTTTAGATTAATTAAGACTGCAATCCTGGCAGCTCTTAAAGAGACAGTACACAGAGGCTATACAGGCACTCTCTGGCAATACATTTAATCTGCTAAAATGCAGAACACCAGCCTGGCAGTGAGCATTTAGGCAAGCTCAAGGAAGACTTTTCAGGAACCCCCATTTGTAGGGGGGTTACACCCTTCCCTGCCTGGAGAAAACTTGGCATCTGTGTCAAGTCTGTACCATCACAATATCAAAAATGCAATATAAACGCAACATATATATCATTAGCTTGCTATATTACTATACATTTTGATATACTTCACATTACTACATCCATATTGACAATACTTATGCAGGTTTCATACTAGTAATACTGATTCATTTAATAACTTCTTGTACATTAAACAATGTAAGAGGGGGCCCTTCTATATCAGCTCACTTGGGGCTGGATGGGGCAGGGGCACCATGGTGAAAGGGAAAAACAAGTAACCTGGAGTTGGCCATCAGGCTCAGTCTGGGCAGTGAGCTTGCAAAACATAAACCCCTTTGTGAACCACATTGAGAGGCAAATCCACTGGCCTCCCAGGGGAATCATAACTAAAGCATAGCACTGGCTTGACAGCTCAGCCACTATTTTGGGGGGGAGCAGCCACAGTCTCTCTACTTTCAGCAATAACTTTGAAGCTTTCTTCACTTGTGAGGGGTGCCACTGCATGGATAGGAATGCCCAAACTTGGAGCACTGTCAGCTCCATGCTCTGTTTCCACAACACTTTGCTTCATTATCTTGGACGGAGTCCCAGGTTGCTAATTTTGATGAGGCTCTGGCACAATTAGGCTTTTCAGGCACTGAAGGTGGGCTGTCAACACACTCTCACATTGTTCTTCAAGTTCTGTGTGTCACCAGAGAGACTCAGACTGTTGGCCCTTCTTTGGGCAAGTCACACAGTTCCACAAAACACAGAGAGTCTGCAACCTCAGACGTAATACTTTGCACTTCACTTTCAGGGAACATTGGCTCCAAGGATGAAGCTGGGGGGTTAGGCAGTCCAGAAGGCCCAGCTTCATCCCCACAATTAGTCATAGGATTACCTTGAAACAGCTGACTCAATTCATAGGAGGGGTAATAGGCACTGTCACACTCACTTTCATCAGAGGTGGACTGACAGTCACCATCATTCTGGGCCTGCTGCGGGGGAAAGCTTAAATCTGTAACTACTGAGATAGGTTGACTTTCTCTTTTTTGCAGCAGCATGAGTCACCAGCCCAGGGGATCAATCTCTGATGGTTCAGCCTCAATTATGACTTGGCTGATAGGTAGCAAGTGGTTACGGTGCATGGTCTTGACAGCTTTGGAGTTATTCTTTGGGCGCACCCTGTACACTGGTAAATCATTCAACTTTCCAACTACTACATGGGAAAGATGGTGCCACCTGTCAGCAATTGTGGATTTGCCATGCAGTCCCAAATTGCGTAACACACTGTCTCCAGGCTGAAGCTCTTGAGCCTTTACTTTTTTATCATGCTTCTCTTTATTGGCTAGATTTCTTTGGGAAGCCATTGTCTGGGCCAGTTGATAGGCATGGTTCAATTGAGGTTTCAGTTTCTGTACATACTGTAGGTAATTTTCAGCTTGGACCCCATCTGGAGAGACCCCAAAGCAGACATCAATGGGCAGTCGGGCCTCCCTCCTGAACATGAGGCGATAGGGGGAGAACCCGGTAGCATCATTTTATGTGCAACTGTATGTGTGGACCAAGGTGCTTATCTGCTGGCTCCACTTTGGCTTGTCTTTAGGATGGAGGGTGCACAGCATGTCTAGAAGGGTGCAGTTAAAATTTTCTGGTTGAGGGTTCCCTGTGGGTGATAAGGGGTGGTTCTTGACTTCCGCACCCCTATAGAGAGAGCATTTATTTGATTAGCTGACTTTCAAAATCTGTGCCTTGGTCATGGTGGATCCACTGAGGGGCACCATAGTGGACGAATAAATTTTCCACTAGCACCTTGACCATGGTAGAGGCCTGTTGATCTTTATTTGGAAAAGCTTGCGCATACCGTGTGAAATGATATGTAACCACTAACACATTGTCAATATTCCACTGATCAGGTTCTAAACACAAAAAGTCTATGCAGACCAGTTCCACTGGGGAGCTGGTAGTAATATTGACAAGGGGGCAGCTCTCTGAGTCAGGGCTTTCCTTTGCAGGCAACGACTGCAGGTCTTTACATGGTGCTCAACATCGGCCCCCATCTTGGGCCAGTAGAATCGAGATCATACCAAGTCGAGATTTCTGTCAGTACCAAGGTGCCACTTGTGATTGTGGAAGGACCTCAGTACCAAATCTTTAAAGGCCATGGGCAAGACCAATTTCTGCCTGTCTACTTGACCACCATGATCCACTGTCTCTCTGTACAAGTGATTGAGTAGCTTCAACCTGGGGTCTTCTTTAAACAATAGAGCAGTTCGGAAGTCAGGGGAATGCAACTTGGACACCTCTTTCTCCGCATACAGGGCATGAAGTGTGGACTGAATCATAGGATCCTGGGATTGAGCCCACTGAATGCTGTCATTGTCAAATTGAGGTAATGCACTAATATCTAGTGCAGAAAAGTGGCCATAGGCAGCCGGTATACAGGTATCAGGAGGGCCCAAGCAATCTACTAAACAGTCCACTGTGTCCGCAGACATCTGTTCATCTCGGTCAAATTTTTGGCACAAGGCTCGGATGTCGGGTTCAGACAGCCTGACCCAATCACTCTTGGAAACTGGCCTTCATGAAAAGGCATCCGCATCAATATGGTTCAGTCCTGGCCTGTATTCAATAGCATAATCATAGGTTGATAAGGTGGAATGCCACCAGTGCCCAGTGGCATCTAACTTAGCTGAAGTCTGTACATAGGTTAATGGGTTATCGTTGGTCTTCACCAATATCTTTGCCCTATAGAGGTATTCATGAAACTGGTCAACAATGGCCCATTTTAGCACAAGGAACTCCAGCTTGTGCACAGGGTAGTTTTGCTCCGACAGGGTCAAGCTTCTACTGGCGAAGGCCACTGGTCTCAAACCATCCTCATGGGCTTGATACAACACAGCTCCTAGACCCTGCAGATTGGCATCTGTATGCAGCACATAGGGCTTGGTGGAGTCAGCATAGGTGAGGATGGGGGCGTGGGTGAGCTGGTATATGACTTCGTGAAAGGCTGCTTCACATTCGGGTGTCCAGCAGGGCCCAAAAAGTTCACCTGTGTGGAAGTACAGTTTCTTTGGTTCTTTGACTGCCCCTTTTTTATATTTATAGTTGGCAGGAGGGTAACCCTGGGTAAGATTCAAGAGCAGGTGAATCACCTTTGAATAGTCTTTTATGAACCTGCGGTGGAAGCCACATAACCCCAGGAAACATTGTAGTTCTTTCAAATTATGAGGCTGGGGCCAAGTGGTCAGTGATTCAACCTTACTGGGATCAGTCTCTATCCCTTCTGCAGATACTATGTGCCCTTCAAACTTCACGGAGGTTTGAAAAAACTGGCACTTGTCAATGGACAGCTTGAGGCCAAAGTCTTTCAGTCAGTCTAGGACTTTAAACAGTCGGGTCACATGCTCCTCTAATTTGCGCCCAAACACAATGAAATTCTCTAGGTACACTAGACATTCCAGCAAGTTCATCTCTGCCACCGCATATTCCATCAGTCACTGAAAAGTGACCGGGGTGCCTGAAATCCTGTATGGTATTCTCAGGAATTCATAGAACCCCAAAGGACAGATGAAGGCTGTTTTCTCACAGTCCTCTGGGGCCATCAGAATCTGGTAGTACCCGCTGCAAAGATCCAATACCGAAAACCATTTGCTCCCATTCAAACAATCCAGGGCATCTTGTATCCAGGGCATGGTGTATTGATCAGGGATGGGCCACCGGTTCAGGGTTCAATAATCAACACACAACCTTACCGATCCATTCTTCTTATGCACAACCACAATGGGAGAGGCATATGGGATCCTTGATTCTTGTATCACACCAGCAGTGAGCATTTCCTGCAGGTGTCTCCTCACATCATCTATGTCTGCTGGGTGGAGACGTTGGGATCTCTCTTGAAATGGCTGGTCATCATGCAGGCGTATGTGATGCTCTGCACTCTGGACACATCCCATTCTTTTAATGAAAACACTTGGTCCCTCTGAGCGAGCTTCTTGCTAATTCTAGCCTTCCATTCAGCTGGCAATGGGGAGTCACCAAAGTCAAACAAGTCTGGGGTCACTCTCCTTCTCGCCAGAGCACTTGTTGCTGGGCAATACAGCAGTGTTGGCACAGTGTACTGTAGCTAGGGTGTACCCTCTGTTCACCCGAATCACCCAATCTGACACATTCTGAATCTGAACCATCACTCATCGTGCACAGGCATGGGCAGGGGCAGGCAAGATGCTGGGTTTGACTAATAATCCCTCTGGCAATTTTCCACCTCCTGGTGCAGCCAACATTAATATTTTGTTCTTTACATTTCTGTTTATGCAGACATGTCCATGGATTGTGCACTGGGCATTGGGGGCCAATACCAAGGAGTCAGGTTCCTTTTTCCACACTATCCCCACTGGCTCATCTGGGTCCACTTCATCATATCTCTGTTGCCAATCATAAGCCCTTTTTACTAAGACTGGAATACTTAGTACCTGTCCAGTCAGCTACCCTTGTTTATCATGGCAGAGTTGTGCTAGTCTCTCAAACATGTGGGTGTTTGTTCCAATTAACAGGGGAACCCCATCATCCAGTCTAGTGGGGGGACACACTAGGACCAGTGTCTCTACTTGCTCCTCTACACCAGTGATAGTTGCAGGAAATGACAGCCAGAGGCAGACATATCCTAGGTAGGGATAAGGCTTGTCACTCAGCTCCCACACATGTACGCCTTCCAGAGATTGTAAGGGCATATCAGATAAGTGTTTGTCACACCAGTCCTGAAACACAGTGGTCACTTGCGACCCACTGTAAGCACAGCCCAAGTAGGAATACCATTCAAAGCCACATTAGTCTCCATTGAAGGGCCCACTATCTTGGACCAGTCTGGAGGGACAGTAGCAGGGGCTGGTACAGATGACTTAGCCACAAAGGAGCTGGAGTTAGGATTTCCTGAGCTTTCACTGCGCTTGTTTTCAGCACCCCTCTGCCATGGTTTCACTTTCCAGAGCTCCCCTTGAAGTCTGTACATAACCTTATCTAAGTCTTTTGGGGACCAGCATTCTTTCTTCATATGCCCCTCCTTCCCACAATTATGACAGAGTATGCTTTCTAGAGTCTGGCATGGCCGAGGCATCACATTGGGGGCTGAGGCGGGGGTACCACTAACAGAAAGTCATGATTCAACCTCTGTCTGGTGTGTGGTAAGCATGGGGAGATGCCTCAGTAATTCCCTCACTTCCATAGTCAATTTTTCAATCTTTGAGCTGCTGTCAACAGGAGATGCCTGGGAGTGCACCCCCACCCTAATAGCAGACATGCTCTGAGAGGGGTTTGAGCTTATTGCGTCTCTGGAATGGGCTTGTAGGAAAACGTTAGCCCTCATTTCTCAGACCTCTAACAGTTTCTCGCCCCAGGGTGGAGCGTCCTTGCTAGCCTCCCAATGTTCAACTGGCACTGTATTTCGCCCCTGAGCATCACTCACATGTGCATCCTCGGTCATCTGGGCAGCAGCAACAGCAGATACAGGAGGGCCCCCCCCCCAAACGTGGCTGCCTCCTCTCAATCCTCCGAATTTCGTTTATCAGTCCATCATAGGTAGGAGGCACATCCAACTGAGCAGCAAGGCGTAGTTGGAGCAGCAATAATTCAGAGAATGGGGTTGACTTGAGAAGTTGGTCCAACCTATTGTGATCTAACTTAGCTGGGGCCATGCCACCTTTCTTTAGGCATTCCTGTAGCACCGCTTTGAGTTCTGGTACATACATGGATAAGGGATCCCCTGGGTATTGCTGAGTGTTTTTGACCCTACCCCAGAGGTCCTCATCCAAATCATGACTCCCATACATATTTTCCAATGCATTCCAAAAATCTTGAGCAGTTGCATCTGGATTACTAGCCTGTGTAGCGTGGATAGTAAGTTGGGTGGGGCCACTGAGGCTTTCAACCACCCGTCTCCTCTTCTGTGGGTGGGGGCATTGCCATTCTAGGATTTGAGGGGCAACATAGTCTGTCCAAGTCTCCCAATTGTTCTCCCCCTGGGGTGTGGGGAGGGTGCCTGAAAACAACATCTGCAGCCGGCGATACGAGTCATGGCTAATGGCAGGTACAGCTATAGGGGCCAGCATGGGCACAGAAGGTGGGGCAGTAGCAGGTGCTGGAGTAGGAGGGGGTATTGGGGAAGGAACAACCCCAGGTGGCAGGAATAGTTTCTTAAAGTCCTACGGTTTTCCCTTCTTTCAGCAACAACTTAGCAAATTTCTTCTCAAAAATCTCAAATAATGGTGGGAGCTCATCTTCCCCAGGGTCTTTACTTCTTTTGTTATCACTCTCCAGGTGGCTAGGACCCCTTCTGAGGCAAAAGTCTGTGGCAATTTAGAGCTGTCCATGAGGTCACTACACTCTACCAAGGCTATGAAAGTTTGGGCAATCAAATCAGCCTGTTGACCCACCACCACAGGGTTTTTTTAAACATTCAACTTTGGAGAGTGCTCACTCTACAGTGTCCTTGCTGGTACCCAGGGGAATATCCAATATAAGCAGAGCATTTTGGGAGTCAATCTCCTGCCCAGTACACCACCCCACCAACTGGTGTACAGCCATTTCTACTGGGGTAGCCATTAATCTTTAGCAATAATTTGTAATTTTTGGCCACTATAAGGCACAAAATCCCAACGGTAAGCCTCCAAGATGTAACCCCTAGGTGGCGCTATCCCAAGGGCTACTACCCCTGCCTGCCAGGTAGTAGCAGGTTAAGGGGCCTGAGTTCTGAAACGGGTGACTCCACCCAGAGATCAGGGTTGGTAGTGGTCAAGCTAACCTGGGCACAGCCCTCTGGGACACTGTAACCCCCCTCTTTCCCTTCTAGTGGCCTGAGCAATATATAATAATCACTTTCACAGTACCCCTTTTACACCATACCAGTACCCACACTGTTTGCACTTACCACCAGGGCTGGTTCCTCTGGCTCAACCCTGGGGACCCCCTGTAAAACAAGGTTATGCAAAGTAAATAGCAACAGTACAGTACTCATGACACAAACTGGAACCACAGTCAGGTTAAATGCAGCAAAAAAGTCAGATTTGATTTATTCAGGGGACTTGAACAAGGAAGGGGCGTAACCAGGTTGATTGGCTTAAAGGCTATATTAATCAGTTATGCATGCACTTTAAGTCCCCACACAGTCACACACTCTGGGTACCCAGGTGGGAAAATGGTGGGCTAGCCAGGAATATTGCAGCTGGTTGGGGCCCTGTGATGGAAGAAAGCAACATGCACATCACACACTATTTGTAATCCAGAGCTGGAGGGCTCTGTTCGTGAAAGTGTTGAGCAGGGAGCTGATCCCCAGGTAGGTCTCTCATCAATGACTTCCTCTGTGCAGCGGATAGTCAGGCTGGGCCAGTGTGGCAAGGACCAAGCCCAATGGAGATGATTTTGGATTCAGTCTGTGGGGCTGGATGCGGCTTCCAGCAAGCAGAATACAGTTCAAACCACAGTGGGGAACCAAATCACAACCCACTATAAGCACACAACACATTCACATGTAAGGAGTTTCCACTGTACCAGGCAAATGGCTCTCCGGTCACAATTAGAGTCTCTGCACAAATCGAGAGTTCAGAGGTGGCTGGAAGTCCAGAAAGAAGAAGAAGAAGAAGAATCAGCATTTATATAGCGCTTTTCATACACAGTATCCTAAAGTGCTTTACAAGCAGTGCTGGACTGGTAGTGAAGTGACTGAATGTGTGGTGATGGCCATATCGCACATCATCACCCACACACAGCTTGGATAATTGCATGAACTGGTTTATGGGAAGGGGGAATGTTGTCCAGGACACCGGGAATGTTCCCTGCTCTTTGCAAAGAGTGCCCTGGGTTCTTTTACTTCCACCTGGACACCCACCAGGACAATACCAGGATGGGCAGAAGGGACCTAGGTTTAACGTCTCATCCGAAGGATGGCACACCCCAGCAGTACAGCACCCCCCAATACTGCACTCGGATGCCAGTGAATTTTAGGTGCAAGTCCAATCCCGGGTGTGGGACAAGAACCCATGACCTTCTGGTCCACAGGTGGATGTGCCACCAACTGAGCCATGCTGACCAGAAAGGCTGATTGCATTCAGCAAATCTTCAGTCTTCTTCAGGTAGGAGCCTGATCACAATTCAGTGGCTCACTTCACTCTCCAAGTTCGAATTCAGTCTGAAAAAGGCACAAGTTTCTTCTCAGGGACAGCAGGCAGGTATGCAGACCAAAACTCAGGCATTTCCACAGTTCTCCCACATAAATCTACACCGGGGCTGCTGCTTGAATCATTTAAGTTGTTATCTCCTCACTTCCCAACTCAGAACTGAAACTAGCTGCAAGCAGCTTGGCAATTTCCTCAAGATCCAAAAGGTTCAGTTGGCTGATCTGTCTGTCAGTCACAACAGGGGCTCCCCCTCCAGGTTATTTTAGGTGCCAAAATGCAAAAACTACAATTCCTACAAGTTTTGACCCCACCAAGCCCCTGCAGGCAGGCTCCATTTTAAAGTCCCAACAGTACTGATTGGCCCATTCTGACAGTCCCGGCCCAAGTTGGTGGAGATAAACAGTGCAGTCCTTGCTGCAAAGAAAGCAGGTTAGAACAAACTGCAATATTATTACTACTCTGACAAATGATCAACAATCAAGCACATCTTCTAACAGCGCTCCCTTTTAGAATAATTAAGACTGCAGTCTAGGCAGCTCTTAAAGAGACAGTACACAGAAGCTATACAGGCACTCTCTGGCAATACATTTAATCTGCTAAATGCAGAAAACCAGCCTGGCAGTGAGCATTTAGGCAAGCTCAAGGAAGACTTTTTGGGAATCCCCATTTGTAGGGGGGTTACATTAAAAGTACTTAGAGAGGCGCTGGCAGCACCACTAACAGTCCTATTCAACAAATCAGTTGAAACAGGGGTGGTTCCAGGAGACTGGAAGAGGGCAAATGTAGACCCTCTCCACAAAAGTGGGAACAGGGACGAGGCTGGCAACTACAGGCCATTCAGCCTGACCTTGGTGGTGGGGAAATTAATGGAGTCACTGCTAAAGGAAAGGATTATGACATTACTTGTATCCAGTGGAGCACAAGATCCGAGGCAGCATGGATTCACAGTACGAAGGTCTTGTCAAACAACTCTGAGATTTCTTTGACTGGGTGACCAGGGAAGTAGATTAGGGAGGGGCAGTGCATGTATCTACGTAGATTTCAGCAAGGCCTTTGACATCGTCCCACATAGGAGGTTAGTAAATAAGTTGGGCAGCCTGGGAGTGGGCCCAACGTGGCAAACTGGGCCAGAAACTGGTTGAGTGACAGGACACAGAGGGTGGTGGTAAATGGCATTCAATGTAAGAGAGGGGGGTGACTAGCAGGGTGCCACAGAAATTCATGCTGGGGCCAGTTCTCTTTAATGTCTTCATAAGCAACATTGTAAAGGGGCTGGAGGGGAAGGTATGCCTCTTTACAGACAACACTAAGATCTGCAACAGGGTTGACACTCCGGGGGTGTGGAAAAAAATTTACAAGGACCTAAACTTGCTTGAGGAGTGCTCGAGAGTGTGGCAGCTAAGAGTCAATGCAAACAAATGCAAAACCATGCATTTGGGGCACAGAAATCCTAGAGAGGAGTACAAGATGTGGGGAGAGGCACTGACAGCCGCCAGTAAAGAAAGGGACTTGGGGATAATCATATCTGATGACCTAAAGGTAACCAAACAATATAAGAAGGCTGTGGGGAGAGCCAGTGAGATGCTAGGGTGCATAGGGAGAGGTATCACAAGCAGAAAAAAGGAGGTGGTTATGCCACTGTACAGATCACTAGTGAGACCTCATCTGGAGTACTGTGTCCAGTTTTGGAGGCTGCATCTCCAGAAGGGCATAGACAAAAGAGAGGCAGTCCAGAGATGGGCCACAAAAATGGTGCAAGGACTGCACCAAAAGTCATATGAGGAAAGACTAGAGGACCTCAATATGTATTCCCTGGAGGAGAGGGGAGAGAGAGAGGGGAGATATGATAGAGACATTCAAGTACCTCAGTGGCATAAGGGGTATAAACAAGGTACAGGAGGGTAGCATCTTTCAGAAAAGAAGGTGTACAAGAATGAGGGGACATGATATGAGGCTAGAGTTGGGTAGGCTTAGGGGTAACATGAGGAAGTACTTTTTCATAGAAAGAGTAATGGATGCTTGGAACAGCCTCCCTTCATAGTTGGTGGGGGCCAAAACAGTAGGGGAATTCAAGAATGCTTGGGACAGACATAAGAGTACTCTCACAATAGGGAAGAAAGGGTAAGCCACAGATCGAACAGAGTCTGTGGTATTGCATTAGGTAGGGGGAAGGGGCAGACTAGGTGGGTCACATGGTCCTTATCTGCTGTCAGCTTCTATGTTTCTATGTTTAGTGCTGACACGGGTATAGTTCCAAAGGTGTGGCCTGATTAAAGAGATTCTCTCTCGATCTATTGTTATGGTAAGTGCTTACATAACTGTTATTTATAGTTATTTGTAATTGGATTTCATGGAAAAAATCATATCCCCCACACTGGAAAGGCACACACTGTAGTAAATGCTCCAAACGCCAGTCCCAGGTTTTTTTCCTTCATAAGATTCACAAGATTTCAAACGGGCCAAGTAGCGTTAGCCTTTAGTGTTCTGCACTTCTCCTAGATATCCATAGAACAGCAGTGTGATGAGAAGTGGCTATCTAATGCCCCTTTAAACTGATCAATTGTTTTGCTTGATATTACTGATGCAGGTACAGAATTCCATTGGGATACCACCCTCTGAGAAAACACATCCCGCTTTTGTTTTTTCCTGTAGTGGTATCTTCTTAGCATCATGTGATGTTCCCTGATCTGTTTAGTATCTGGTCTCAAACTCAATCCCAAGCACTCCCATAGGTCCTGGTCTTCAAGTGCCTTGTATACCAGGCTCATGTCATCCCTGAGCCTTTTATACTGGAGGGAGAACAACCCCAGATCTCTCAGTCTTTCCTCATATGTCCTTGTACTGATATCTACTACCAGCTTAGTTGCCCGACGCTGGACCCCCCATTTCCTCACATCTGCCTTCAGATGTGGTATCCAAAATTGACAGCAATACTCCAGATGTTGTCGGACCAAGGCCAAGTACATAGGGACCACCACCCCTCTTGACCTGCTCCTGATGTTCCTTTTGATATATGCCAGTATTCCATATCCTTTCCTGACTACAGTAGAGCAGTGTTCTGAAAAGCTCAGGTTGTTATTAATAAAAACTCCCAGGTCTTTCTCTAGGGTGGTTGTATTGGGTTCCTTACCATTGATATGGTAATTGTATTTTCTATTGTTCCTACCTAAATGCATTATTTTGCATGTGTCCATGTTAAACCTTAGTTTCTTTCTAGTTGCCAAATCTATTAGAGTATTAATATTTTCCTGGAAGGATTTAGCATCATTTTTGCCTATTAACAATGCCCCCATTTTGATGTTGTCTGCAAACTTAGTCATCCAAGTCTTATTGGTGCAGTTAATCCTTCCAGCTTCCAAAAGTAAATCTGCTGACACAGGAGACCACTGGCATGTAGTCTCTAATGCCTCCAGCTTGTTGTTTCAAGCAGCACCCTTTCGTACAGTAGGTTACCCTTCCTTTATAGCAGCCCACCTCTTACTTGCAGGCTTCCAATACATTTCCAGCCTTCCAGCTTGCAGACCCTGCTCTTCCTACCCTTTTCCAGTTTCCCCCTTTATATTGCAGCCAGCACCTTTCAGTATCCTACCATCCCCACCCCTGTTGCTGTGTTACCCCCATTTTTGCAGACCATGATCCTTCTGCAAACCTTGCAGGCTCATAAGAATTCAATCCCACCTCCCTTTCGCAAATTTGACCATCATCCTTGGTACTCACCCCCCCCCCCTTCTTTTTGCAGGCCCAATCCCCTCATTTCAATCTTTCATATTGCAGGATGTGCAGACTTTACAGGGTTCATGTACTAAAGAATTCATATGCTCACTAAGAGGGTGCCACTGATATAGATGGGAAAAACATGTGCAAGTATTCCTCCCTCATTCAGAGGCTATGCTACCCCCCCCCACACACACACACACTTCAGCCAACAATCGTTACTCAAACAGCTGTAAAGCAGAATGTAGATAAATTACCTCAAAAACTGATGCTGGTGTCTCCTCTGTACACTGACGCTCCAGCCCCTACGCATATTTTTTACAACAGTTTGTATGTGACCAAAATAAAGTAAATTACATTGCTTCCAGTCGCACACAGGGCTGAAAACAGCAGGGCCCACATGTTCAAAGGAGATGCATGGCACATCTCTAGATGCGCCCGCCCCTTCTCAACTGGTGAGCGCCATTGGGGGCATGGCAATATTCAGAAGCCCCAGCTGCAGCCCGCAAACTCAAGTGCACTGCAGCGCAGAATAATGCCATGCGGGCATACAAATAAAGGGTCCCTCATGCATATGCCCTGATCAATGTCAAAAGAAATCCCTCACCAGTTGCCATAGTGTAGGGCACCCCCCCACCCTGGCCCCGATCTCCAATCGAAGTAAACGTAAATCCCTCCCTTGTTTTCCATAGTGTAGGGCACCCCTGACCATGACCCCAATCCCTGATCGAAGTAAATGTAAATCCCTTCCTCAGTTTCCATAGTGTAGGGCACCACCACGCCGATCCCGATCCCCAATCATAGTAATAATAATTAATCCCACAGGTTCCATAGTGTAAGGTCCTCCCTCCCATCCCCAGTTGAACCAATGAGCATATACTACCTGGTCACTGACAGTTCAGTCGGCAGCTGGCCGTGGTGGTGTGAGGATAGCTGAGCCAGTCGCCGGCTCCGGTTGGGTGGGGGTGGGGTAGGGGAGATCTCATCCTGACGGAATGGGGGGCCATTAGACTACCAGAGATACAGAGGGTTATTATTTCTAATGTGTGTACAATTGGGGCTGGGAGGACCACCAGACTACCAGGGATTACGGGGGATTGTTTTATTTCCACATTGATGAGGACGGGGTTGGGGGCCACTACACTACGGAAAGACTGGGGAATGGGGATATTATTTTATATCATCTCGGGATCGGGGCTGGGGGGGTATACTGCACTATGGAAATACTGGGGAATGGGATTCTCTGATCTTTATTATATCGGGGATCAGAACCGGGGGTACACTACACTTTGGAAACAGGGACTATTTTTATTTTACATACGTTGGGGATTGGAATTGGGAGGAGGAGGGAATCCTACACTATGGAAATGGGGAATGTTTTTATTTTACATACATCGGGGATCAGGGATGGGACGGGAATCCTACACTATGCAACCGGCAGGGACGGGATAGTTTTATGTAATATATCGGGATCAAGGCTTGAAGGGGGGTACCACTAGACTACCGGGGCTGGCAGGGCTCCTGTACTTTTGCTTTATGATTGGGGCTGGCCCGGCACATGCTGCCAGGTGCAGCCATGCTGAGCTCATAATGAGCATGTAGGGAGCCCGGTTGCACCATGCATGCCCAATGAACTCATTAGTATTTTGTGACTGAATATCACCCTTGGGGGACATGGTGTATCAAGTATGTGCCGCTCATTGTTCCATTGGCTGCCTTCAGCCCCAAACCCTGGATTCGCCATACCACATATGGTGGCTACCCACTTTATGCCACTCATCCAGGGTCCGATATTCATACAGAATGCGTGATCTGTTGTGATTGTGCATTTGGCTTGACTATCCCATCAGAGCTGGCCAGACCTTTTATTTTTTTGGGTGGCACATCTATTTGCACTGCTCATCCGGCTGGCTCTGAACATGTCCCTCCAGATGTATTGCTTTGCTGAGGCTGAAGTGTGGATGTTAAAGGAAAGCATCAACAACCCACAATGAAGTGATGGGAGCTACACAAGGCAGACTCCAACCCAGTGAATTGGTCGAGGGAGGATTTCATGTAACAAGCAGCAATATTTTGCTGGTTGCAAAGATGGGCTGAGTACTGAGATGATATTAAAGTAAATTCCAAAGATTTGGGCATGGCATTTATATTACCTTAACTTATGGATGCTCTAGTCCTTTCCAGAAAAAAAAAAAATATTTTTTCCTTAATCCAGTTAAGGTGGGAAGGGACTGTAAATTTCACCAAACCAATGGCAACCCATTACCTTCTCTCCTGTCTGCTGTCCCTGTTCCCTGGCTCAGATTTTGTATAATGTTTCACCACAGAGAGCATGCAGACATGCCTTATTGTAGTCTATGGGTGGCATTTTCAAAACATTTTTAAATGTTAAATCAATGTTTTATATAGAGGAAATTAAGGGGAAGTGAAGGGAAGGAGAATTGATATCCTGGGGGGCAGGGTGTGTAGTTACCACAAACATTTTTGCTAAGCTGGTTACAAAGTGGAAAATAATGTTGTATTCTAAGAAACAGAGCTTAGCTTGGATGCCCTAAGCAGATAGATAGATAGACAGATAGACAGACAGACAGACAGTCAGAGAGATCAATACATAGATAAAATTACTTAACTATCTGGACACACAAGGGGTATCTGGAAAAAAAAGAAAGGAATGACAAAGAGGACATAATGTACATAACTGTAAGTAATTGCAACCTGATAATATGCACAGACCACACATATAAACAAATGGTTAAAAAAACATTTTTTAGGCATTTACAATACCAATGTACTTGGTTATGTATGTCTTGCCACATTGCTAAATTGGCTCAGAAAAACTATATTTTACAATATCATGCCAAAAGTTAGGTTGAGGTTAAGTGCATAAGATGTGCTGCAAGATATTGGGTATTGTAAAGGGCTAAAAATAGTTTCTGTTTATTTACAGTATATGTGTGGTCTATGCATATTATCAGGTTGCAATTACATAGAGAAGAATGGATAGGTAAGTGTGTGTTACGGATTATTTTCACACACCCAAGGTGTGTGATGACCCATAAACCTCGAGAGTGAAGATCAAGAGGTTTATGTGGTCATTGTGACATGAACAGCCAGTTCTGAGGGCTGTATCATTTTTTTTAATATAAAATGTATTACTGACTGTCTTTGCTGAAAATCTGATGCTCTAGGAGTGACCTCGCTCCCCCTCCCCAGATTTCAGCTGAAAGATGAAAGCCATGAGAAAAAGGATGAAACAGCATGTGAGATCACACACACGCTCACACAGGTTTTTTAGATACAAGGTGTTACGTGGAAGGCCTGAAGCTAATTACAGGGTGGAAGAAGCTTGAGTTGAGCATATCCATTTTTTATACAGGTACGTGTCCAAAGGAAGAAAAGCAGGTTGTGATGTATTAGTGCAAAAATCATAAAGATGCTTTCATGTCCTGGAAGGGGGAAGCTTATGATGAGATCAAAGGAATGGTATTTGAGGGACATGAGTCATGCTGAGGATTGCAAAATGTAATACTTTGAAAAGACATCCTGTTTTTTATATAAGATATATATTTTTTTATAGATATTCTGACAGAGGAGGAGCTAGGTGATCTCACACAAAAAGGGGTTGGACAATACAGTATGCTTAAGGAATATTCTGTTTTACTATACAGGGACACTTTTTATCTAGACTCTGACAATGAATCATCTGTGGTATAATCATGGTTATGTTCATCATGTCTGTTTGTCATTCCTTTTTTTAATTTTAAATCCCCCACCATGTGTCCAGATAGCATGCAGTTGTACTGCTCTATCTGTCTATCTATGTTTCTTAGAATACAGTACAAGCCATGTAATCAGTATGCAGATGGTCAGGACATCTGCTTTATTGGAATATTCCTCAGGACACCGAGCAAGTCACTTAACTGCCCAGTGCTCCCAGGTCGCCCCTGAAAACAGGCACTTGTGCCTAGTCGGCCTTATCCAGTTACCAAAGACTAAAATAAAATAAAAAATAAATAAATGGCTTTATTATCCTATGGAGGCACTTAATGCTTAAAGGAAAAGCAGGAATCAAGAGAGCAAAATCCAAAAATGTAGGGCTGTGGTCTAAGCCCTTACCTATCACATGCTGTACTTCACTTTGTCCATAAAACCATTATATCAGTATTTGCAATGTTTCAAAAACTGTAAACAGATCACAGACTCTTTTCAAAATGCCTGCTCTGGTAACAGCCTAAGATGGCCGTGACATGCTTGCGTGATAATGTAATTGGAGTCACAGCGCTATGGAGTGATCATAGGACCTGTATAGGGACCTGTTAAAATATATTTCTTTTCACACCCGTGGATTGCACATATGGGTAAAATCCTTTACTGTGCATGTGTGAAGTATCACTTCAGTGATAGCTGTATTTCCTTTGAAGCTCAGAGTTTAACTGTAATCTTCCAATTAGCACTTTTTTCCCTCAGGTCCAAAAACCAATAGTCTCCCTCCAGCCAAGAGCCACAGCTGGCACCAACACAATTCATCCTCCCCATGTCCACACTAGTAAATAGATAGCATAAAGGTTGGCAACCTGTGGCTCATGAGTCGCATTCAGCTTGCCTTGCCCTAACCTGTGTCTGAAGATTCTTCAATCCCTCTCTGCAGCTTTGATTTCCAGAAGTGGGTGTTTTGCATGTAACTCCCCTACAAATGGGGGTTCCCAAAAAGTCTTCCTTGAGCTTGCCTAAATGCTCACTGCCAGGCTGATGTCCTGCGTTTTAGCAGTTTAAATGTGATTACCAGAGCCTGTATCACCTCTGTGTACTGTCTCTTTAAGAGCTGCCCATTTGCAGCATAAGTAATCTGAGAGGGAACTCTGTTGAAAGATGTAACTATTTGCTGAAAATCATTTAGAGTAATAATAATAATGTAGTTTGTCTAACCTGCTTTCTTTGTATGAAGGACTGTTTTGTTTGTCTCTACTATCTTGGTCCTGGACTGCAAACTGGACCAAAAAGTTCTGGTGGGACCTAAAATGTAGCCAGACTACAGGAGCAGTCTGAAGTCAAAATCTGTAGGAATTGTAGTTTTGAACTTTTTGCACCTTTTTTGCAATTGAAGAGGAGCTCTTGCTTTGACTGACAGCCAAATCAGCCAACCAAACCTTTTGGATCCTGGGGAAATCCCGGGCTGCTTGCAGTTTTTCAGTTAGATCTAAGATGGAAGCTGAACAAGAAGGAGCTGAAGTGATTCTGAGCAGCAATCCTGAGTGGATTTGCATGGGGGAACTCTGAAAAGGCTAAGTTTTTGGCCTGCATGTCAGTGTGCTGCTCCTGAGAGGGAGAGAAAAGGATTATTTTGGACTAAATCCAAATTTGTGTGACTAAAGTAAGCTACTAAAGTGGGCCAGCCTCAACCTAAAGAAGACCGAAGATTTTGCTGAATGCGATCAGCCTTTCAGGAGTTCCAGCTACCCCTAAGCTCCCAGTGTGTGCAGAGACTTTGCGATTGTGACCGGGAAGCGCTTTGCCTGGTACAGTAGAACTCCTTTACATGTAAATGTCCTATGAGCTGCTACTGGGTCGTGAGTTAGTCTCCCACTGTGTGAACTATGTTTTGCTTGCTGGAAGCTGTATCCAGCCCAGAACGGACTGCATCCGAATTTGTCTCCATGCGGTCTGGGCCTTGCCTGACTGGCCCAGCCAGACTACCCACTGCACAGAGAAGCCATCAATGAGAGACCTGGCTGGGGATCAGCCCCCGCTCCACACTTGAACAGGAACGACGCCTCTGCAACTCATGTGGGCCTTGCTTCTCCTGGCATTCCAGATCAACCACGTGCAGTCTCGATTTTCGTCCAGCCTGTGTCCAGTCTTGGGTATCGTGAGTAAATACCAGGGTAGCTCCCTGCAACAACAGCTTAATTTGAGTGTGTCATCTGATTGTCTTGTTGTTTCGTTTCCTTTACAAACTGAGCCTTCTGGCTCTGGATTACAAATATTGTGTACTGTGCATGTTGTGTTTTCCATCACAGGGCCCCAACCAGCTGCAACCCTGGGCATCGGTCCTGACTAGTCCATCTCTTCTCCACCTGGGTACCCAGAGGTGGACTCTGTGGGGGCACTCAAAGCACATGCATAACTGCTTGATTGATATAACCTTTAAACTAATTAACCTGATTTTGCCCCTCCCTTGTTCAAGTTCCCTGAATAAATCAGATCTAACTTTTTCTGCATGTAATCTGACTGTGCTCAAAGTACTGTACTGTACTGTTGCTATTTGCTGTGCATAACCTTGTTTTACAGGGGGTCCCCAGGGTCGAGCCAGAGGAACCAGCCCTGGTGGTAAGTGCAAACAGTGTGGGAATTTGTGTGGTGTACCAAGGGTATTGTGAAAGTGATTATTGTACAGTGTTCAGGCCTCTAGAGGGGAAAGAGGGGGGGTTACAGTGTCCTGGAGGGCTGTGCCCAGGTTAGCTTGTCCACTACCAACCCTGATCTCTGGGTGGAGGCACCCATTTCAGAACTCAGACCCCTTAACCTGCTACTAGCCAAGCAGGCAGGGGTAGTAGCCCTTTGGATAGCGCCACCTAGGGGTCACATCTTGGAGGCTCACCGCTGGGATTTTGTGTCTTCTAGTGGCCAAATTTGTGAATTGCTGTTAAAAATAAATTGCTACTCCCAACAGAAGTGGCTGTACACCAGTTAGTGGGGTGGTGTACTGGGCAGGAGATCGACCCCCAAAATGTTATACTTATCCTGGATATTCCTCTGGGTACCAGTAAGGACACTGTAGAGGGAGTACTTTCCAAGATTGAATGTTTACAAAACCCTGTGGTGGTGGGTCGACAGGCTAATCTGCTCGCCCAAAGTTTCATGGTGTTAGTAGAGTGTAAGGACCCAGTAGACAGTTCCAAAGTGCCATGGACTATCACCCCTGAAGGAGCCCTCACTGCCTGGAGAGTGATAACTAAAGACTGTAAAGATCCCAGGGACAATGAGCCCCCCCCCCCCACTATCTGAGGCTTTTGAGGAGAAATTTGCTAAGTTGTTGCTGCAGGAAGGGAAAACTGTGTAGGACTTAAAGAAACTATTCCTGCCACCTGGGGGTGTTCCTCCCCCAACACCCCCTCCCGCTCCAGCACCCATTATTGCCCCTTCTTCTGTGCTCATGCCAATGTTGGCTCCTATGTCTGTACCTGCCATTAGTCACGACTCTTACCGAAGGTTGAGAATCTTCTCCGGCACCCTTCCCACCCCCAAGGGGGAGGATGATTGGGAGATCTGGATAGATTGTGTTGCCCCTTTGGTACCTGAATGGCACTTTGCGGAGGCTGAGAAATGGAAAAGGATCATAGAAAGTTTGAGGGGTCCTGCCCTAGAGGCCATTAAATTTCTGAGGTCCACAAACCCTCATGCACCTGCCCAGGAGTACCTATCTGCACTCGAAGGCAATTTTGGGAGCATTGAGTCAGGGGAGAACTTGATGTGGAAATTTCAAGGTACAAAACAATGGCAGGGGAAAGTTTGTCTGCATATGTTACTCATCTGAAAAGAGCACTGCTGAAGGCTTACCGAAAAGGTGGGGTAGCCGCCAGTGACTTAAACCATGTGAGGTGGGGGTACAAACTACAACATGCAAAGCATTCTAAATTGCAGCTCCTTCAATTAAGGCTCCCAGATAGAAGGGGTGACCCACCGGACTATTGTGACTCAATAAAAGAACTCCAGGAGGTTGAAGATAAAGAGGGGAATTTTAATTCTAGGGGAGTGCAGCCCAAGTGATCACGGCATCGGAAGGCCCTTCTGCAGTTGAGACCAATGAGGGTGTGCCGCCATGGGATGAACTGCTGAGGGAGTTCAGGGAAACAAAAAACAGTATCTTTATGAAGGCCACTCCTGCAAGTACAGGCACCAACCCTTATCCAACTGCATCTGCTATGGGGGTGGGGGTGTCCACCCAGGCATCTCCTGCTGACAGCAGCTTGAAACTCGATGTCTTGACTATGAAAGTAAGAGAATTGACGAGATGTCTCCAAATGCTCACCACACAGCAGACAGAGATGGCACCAAGGTTTTCAGTTGGCAGTACCACCACCCCAGCTCCCAGTGTGATGCCTCGGCCACCCAAATCCCAGAAAACATATTTTGCCATAATTGTGGGAAGAATGTGCACATGAATAGAGAATGCCGGTCCAGAAAAGGCCTAGATAAAGTTGTATACAGGCTTCAAGGAGAGCTTCGCGGAGAATGAATCAGCAGTCAAGGAGTGCCCAAAATGACCGCAGTGAGGGTTCAAGAAGTAGTAACTCAAATCCCTAAGTGGCTAAATCATCTGTCCAGGCCCCTGCTGCTGTCCCTCCAGACTGGTCCAAAATAATGGGCCCATAAATGGAGACTACCGTGGCTGTGAATGGTATTCCTACTCAGGCTGTACTGGACAGTGGGTCACAAGTGACCATTGTATTTAAGGACTGGTATGACAAACACTTATCTGCTGTGCCCTTACAATCCCTGGAAGGCCTACATGTGTGGGGGCTGAGCGACAAGTCTTATCCCTACCTAGGATATGTCCACCTCTGGTTGTCATTTCCTGCAGATGTAACTGGTGTAAAGGAGCAAGTCAAGACACTGACCTTAGTGTGTCCCCCTACTGGACTGTATGATGGGGTTCCCCTGTTAATTTGGACCAACGCCCATTTGTTTGGGAGACTGGCACATCTCTGTCGTGAGAAACAAGGGCGACGGACTGGGAGGGCCCTAAGAATTCCCGCTCTAATCAAGAGGGCCTATTATTTGCAACAGAACCCCAAGGGAGTGGACCAGGATGAACTGGTAGGGGTCATGTGGAAGAAGGACCCTGATTCAGTGGTACTGGCCCCTAACGCCCAGTGTACCATTCAAGGGGAGGTCCGCCTCTGCAAAGCTGTCAAGAACAAAATATTGATGTTGTACGCACCAGGCAATGGAAAATTGCCAGAAGGATTATTGGTTAAGCCCAGCATCTTGCCAGCTCATGCTCATGTCTATGTATGACGAGTGATGGTCCAGATTCATAATGTGTCAGATCGGGAGATCCGGGTGAACAGAGGATGCACCCTAGCTATGGTACACTCCATAGACACTCCAGTGTTGCCCAGCAACAAGCCCCCTGTCAAGACAGATAGAGTGACTCCTGACTTGTTTGATTTTGGTGACTCCCCGTTGCCAGCTGAATGGAAGACTAGAATTAGCCAGAAACTTGCCCAGAGAGATCAAGTGTTTTAGTTGAAGGAATGGGACATGGGATGCATCCTGGGTGTGGAGCATCACATATGCCTTCACGATGAACAGCCATTTCGAGAGAGGTCTCAACGCCTAGCCCCTGCAGACATAGACGATGTGAGAAGACACTTGCAGGAAATGCTCGCGACTGGTGTGATACAAGAATCCAGGAGCCCATATGCTTCTCCCATTGTAGCTGTGTATAAGAAGAATGGAACAGTACGAATGTGTGTGGATTATCGGACCCTCAACAGGCGGACCATCCCTGATCAATACACCATGCCCCATATACAAGATGCTCTGGATTGTTTGAATGGGAGCAAATGATTCTCGGTGTTGGATCTTCACAGTGGATATTACCAGATTCCGATGGCTCCAGAGGACCATGAGAATACAGCCTTTATCTGTCCTTTGGGGTTCTATGAATTCTTGAGAATGCCACAGGGATATCGGGTGCCCCAGACACCTTCCAGCAACTGATGAAAAGAGTGGTAGGAGACATGAATTTGCTGGAATGCCTGGTGTACTTGGACAATGTCATTGTGTTTTTGGGAGCTCCCTAGAGGAACATGAGAGTCGACTGTTCAAAGTACTAGACCGACTGGAAGATTTCGGCCTCAAGCTGTCCATTGATAAGTGCCAGTTTTTCCAAACCTTTGTGAAGTATGTGGGGCACATAGTGTCTACAGAGGGGATAGAGACTGATCCTAGTAAAGTTGAAGCCTTGACTACTTGGACCCAGCCCCACAATTTGAAAGAACTACAATGTTTCCTGGGATTCTGTGGCTTCTACCGACGGTTCATAAAGGACTATTCCAAAGTGATTCGGACACTCTTGAATCTTGCCCAGGGTTACCCTCCTACTGATTGGAAATACAAAAAAGGGTCTGTCAAAGAACCAGACAAAGCATATTTCTGCCCAGGTGAACTTTTCAGGTCCTGTTGGATGCCTGACTGTGAAGCAGCTTTCCACAAAGTCATATACCAGCTCACCCATGCCCCCATCCTCGCTTATGCTGATCCCACCAAACCCTATGTGCTGCATACTGACGCCAGTCTGCAGGGTCTAGGAGCTGTACTGTATCAAGACCATGAGGATGGTTTGAGACCAGTGGCATTCACCTGTAGGAGCTTGACCCCATCAGAGCGAAACTACCCTGTGCACAAGTTGGAGTTCCTTGCGTTGAAATGGGCCATTGTCGACCAGTTTCATGATTACCTCTATGGGGCAAAAATATTGGTGAGGACTGACAATAATCCATTGACCTATGTACAGACTTCAGCTAAGTTAGACGCCATGGGGCACCGGTGGCTTTCTGCATTGTCGACATATGGTTATGCTGTTGAATACAGACCGGGCCTTAATCATATTGATGCTGACACAGTATTCCGGAGGCCCATTTCCAAAACCGACTGGGTCAGGCTGTCTGAACCGGACATCCGAGCATTGTGCCAAAAGTTTGATAGAAATGAACAGATGTCTACGGACACAGCAGACTGCTTAGCAGATTGCTTGGTCCCCTCTGACACCTACATACTGGCTGCGTAATGCCACTTTTCTGCTCTAGATATTAATGCACTACCTCAGTTTGACTATGACAGCATGCAGTGGGCTAAATCCCAAGATCCTATGTTTCAGCCAGCACTTGACACCCTTCGTGCAGGAAAAGATGTGTCCAAGTTGCGTTCCTCTGATCTGCAAACCACTTTATTGTTTAAAGAAGACCCCAGGTTGAAGCTGCTTAAGCAGTTGTTGTATAGAGAGAGACAATAGATTGGGGTGTCCAACTAGACAAGCAACAGCTGGTCCTGCCCACAGCCTTCAAAGATTTGGTACTGCGGTCCCTCCACAGTCATATGGGCCACCTCGGTATCGACCGGACCCTTGACCTAGTATGATCTTGATTCTACTGGCCCAAGATGGGGGCCAATGTTGAGCACCATGTAAGGACTTGTAGTCACTGCCTGAAGAGAAAAGCCCTGTCTCAGAGGGCTGTCCCCTTGTCAACATTGCTACCAGCACCCCAATGGAACTAGTCTGCATAGACTTCTTGAGTTTAGAGCCTGATCAGCAAAACATTGGCAATGTGTTAGTGGTTACAGACCATTTCACATGGTATGCACAAGCTTTTCCCACCAAAGATAAAAAAGCATCTACCGTGGCCAAGGTGCTAGTGGAAAATTTCTTCGTCCACTATGGTGCCCCCCAGTTAATTCACTCTGATCAGGGCTGAGACTTTGAGAGTCAGTTAATCAAAGAAATGCTCTCTCTATGGGGGGTGCGAAAATCAAGAACCACCCCTTATCACCCGCAGGGGGATCCTCAACCAGAACGCTTTAACTGCACCCTGCTAGACATGCTAGGCACCCTCCACCCAAAAGATAAGCATAAATGGAGCCAGCAGATTAGCACCTTGGTACACGCATACAATGGCATGAAGAATGATGCTACCGGGTTCTCTCCTTACCGCCTCATGTTCAGGAGAGAGGCCCGGTTGCCTGTTGATGTCTGTTTTGGGGTTTCTCCTGATGGAGTCCGAGCCGAAGATTACCTGGAATATGCTCAAAAACATAAAGCTCAATTGAACCATGCCTATCAACTGGTCCAGACAATGGCTGCCAAAAGAAATCTAGCCAACAAAGAGAGACATGATAGAAAAGTAAAGGCTCAATAGCTTAGGCCTGGAGACCATGTGTTGTTGCAAAATTTAGGATTGCATGGTAAACACAAAATTGCTAATCAATGGCACCATCTTCCCCATGGCATAGTTGGAAAGTTGGATGATTTGCCAGTGTACAAAGTGCGCCCAGAGAATAATTCCAAAGCTGTCAAGACCATGCACCGTAACCACTTGCTACCTATTGGTCAAGTTATAATTGAGGCTGAACCCACTGAGGTTGATTCCCCTGGACCAGTGACTCATGCCGCTGCAAGAAAGAAACAGAGTCAGCCTGCCCTGTGGTTGCCAATTTAAGACTTCCCCCCCCTCAGTAGGCCCAGAATGATAGTGACTGCCAGTCTAAATCGATTGACAGTGAGTGTGATAATGCCTATTACCTCTCACATGAACTGAGTCAGTTGTTTTGTGGAAATCCTATGTTGAATTATGGGGATGAAGCTGGGCCTTCTGGACTGCCTAATGCCCCGACATCATCCTTGGAGCCAATGCTCCCTAAAGGTGAAGTGCAAAGTATCACGTCTGAGGATGCTGAGTCTTTGTGCATTGTGGAACTGTATGATTTGCCTGAAGGAGAGGCTGATGGTATTAGTCTTTCTGGTGACATGCCAGAACTTGAGGAACACTATGAGAGTGCGGACAACCCCCCTTCAGTACCAAAGTGTCTTCAAAATGAGCCAAGTGTTGTAGAAACAGAGACTACAGAGCAAGGGGCTGACAGTGCTCCCAGCTTGGACATTCCCCTTCATGCAGTGGCACCCCTCACAAGTGATGAAAGCTCCAAGACCATTGCTGAAAGTACAGAGACTGTGGTTGTTCACCCCAGAAAGATTGGCCGAGCTGTCAAGCCAGTGGTACGCTTCAGTTACGATTCCCCCGGGAGGCCAGTGGATTTGCCTCTCAATGTAGTCCACAAAGGTGTTTATGTCTTTCAGAGTTCACTACCCAAATTGAGCTTGACGGCCCATTCCAGGTTACTTGTTCTGCCCTCTCACCATGGTGCCCCTGCCCCATCCAGCCCCAAGTTAGCGGATAGGGAAGGGCCCCCTCTTGCATTGCTTAGAGTACAAGAAGTTATTACATGATTCTGTATAGTAATGTTCAATTTACCTGTATGAAATATGCATAATGTATTGTCAGAATGGAAATGATATAGTGGAGTACATTGAAATGTATAGTAAAGTGACAAGTTATGCCAATTGATTAATCAGATAGTACTTGTATAGCATGCTAATGGTATAAATGTCTTGTATATGTTGCATTTTCAATGTTATGATGGTAAAGATTTGATGTGGACACCAAGTTTTCCCAGGCAGGGAAGGGTGTAACCCCCCTACAAATGGGGGTTCCCAAAAAGTCTTCCTTGAGCTTGCCTAAATGCTCACTGCCAGGCTGGTGTGCTGTGTTTTAGCAGTTTAAATGTGATTACCTGAGCCTGTATAGCCTCTGTGCGCTGTCTCTTTAAGAGCTGCCTATTGCAGTATAAGTAATCTGAGAGGAAACTCTGTTGAAATATGTAACTATTTGCTGAAAATCATTTAGAGTGATAATGATAATGTGGCTTGTCTAACCTGCTTTCTTTGTAGCAAGGACTGTTTTGTTTGTCTCTACAATCTTGGTCCTGTACTGCAAATTGGACCAATCAGTTCTGGTGAGACCTAAAATGTAGTCAGACTACAGGAGCTGTCTGAAGTCAAAATCTGTAGGAATTGTAGTTTTGAACTTTTTGCAGCTTTTTTTGCAACTGAAAGGGGAGCTCTTGCTTTAACTGACAGCCAAATCAGCCAACCAAACCTTCTGGACCTTGGGGAAGTCCCGGGGCTGCTTGCAGTTTTTCAGTTAGATCTAAGCTGGAAGCTGAACAAGAAGGAGCTGAAGTGATTCTGAGCAGCAATCCTGAGTGGATTTGCATGGGAGAACTCTGAAAAGGCTAAGTTTTTGGCCTGCATGTCGGTGTGCTGCTCCTGAGAGGGAGAGAAGAGAATTATATTGGACTAAATCCAAGTTTGTGTGACTAAAGTAGGCTACTGAAGTGGGCCAGGCTCAACCTGAAGAAGACCGAATATTTTGCTAAATGCGATCGGCCTGTCAGGAGTTCCAGCTACCCCCTCAGCTCCCAGTGTGTGCACAGACTTTGCGATTGTGACCGGGGAGCGCTTTGCCTGGTACAGTAGAATTCCCTTACATGTAAATGTGCTATGAGCTGCTAGTGGGTCGTGAGTTAGTCCCCCACTGTGTGAACTGTGTTCTGCTTGCTGGAAGCTGTATCCAGCCCAAAATGGACTACATCTAAATTTGTCTCCATGTGGTCTGGGCCTTGCCAGACTGGCCCAGCCAGACTACCCACTGCACAGAAAAGCCATCGATGAGAGACCTGGCTGGGGATCAGCCCCCTGCTCCATGCTTGAACAGGAACGACGCCTCTGTGACTCATTTGGGCCTTGCTTCTCCTGGCATTCCAGATCAACCACCTGCAGTCTCGATTTTCATCCAGCCTGTGTCCAGTCTTGGGTATCGTGAGTACATACCAGGGTAGCTCCCTGCAACAGCAGCGTAATCTGAGTGTGTCATCCGATTGTCTTGTTGTTTCGTTTCCTTTATGAACTGAGCCCTCTGGCTCCGGATAACAAATATTGTGTACTGTACATGTTGTGTTTTCCATCACAGGGCATCGGTCCTGGCTAGCCTATCTCTTCTCCACCTGGGTACCCAGAGGTGGACTCTGTGGGGGGGGAATCAAAGCACATGCATAACTGCTTGATTGATATAACCTTTAAACTAATTAACCTGATTTTGCCCCTCCCTTGTTCAAGTCCCCTGAATAAATCAGATCTAACTTTTTCTGCATGTAATCTGACTGTGGTTCCAGTTTGTGCTCAAAGTATTGTACTGTTGCTATTTGTTGTGCATAACCTTGTTTTACAGTGGGTCCCCAGGGTCAAGCCAGAGGAACCAGCCCTGGTAGTGAGTGCAAACAGTGTGGGTACTTGTGTTGTGTACCAGGGGTATTGTGAAAGTGATTATTGTACAGTGTTCAGGCCACTAGAGGGGAAAGAGGGGGGTTACAGTGTCCCGGAGGGCTGTGCCCAGGTTAGCTTGACCACTACCAACCCTGATCTCCAGGTGGAGGCATCCGTTTCAGAACTCAGGCCCCTTAACCTGCTACTTGCCAAGCAGGCAGTGGTAGTAGCCCTTGGGATAGCGCCACCTAGGGGTTACATGCAGCTGTTCACCCAGTTTTTTGGCAGCACCAGACTATGTTCCTGGGCTATGTTCTCAGAGTGCGCTTTGTCTCAGTGGCCAGCTTCTTGGACTACTGATGGATCCTCTCGGTGTTGTTCCCATCAGTGAACACCTGTTAGTATTTGCAGTTGTTGGTGAGCCACTTTTCCATCAGATACGTGGCGGAATGGAAACCTGCCATAGCAAGTCAAGAAGAGGAACAGGGGCTGGTGTCGGCCACTTTGTGATTTTTGAGAGGGAGTTCCCTTGCAGGAATAGACTGGGGAGTGGGCTTGCCAGTAACCAAGACCTCTGGAAGCATAATTTTGCTTCCCAAAATAAGTTAGGGAAAAATGACAATGTTCCAAAGAAGTCAATTCTATTCCTTAGTACACTGAGGCTTACAAAAAGCAGGATCACATGGCAGGAGGCAACTTTGGTGTTAGCGTCCCGCTGTTGCCCAGTTATAGGTTGCTATGTTCTGATTCCTGCTGCAGCACCAGGTGTCTTATATGTCAGCACTAAACAAAGTGAAACCTTGGAACATCAGAGTTACGGTTGTCGAAAAGTACAATGGCTTGGGCAATCCCCAGTGAGTTTATGCATTTCACAAATCTATACAGCAGTGCTAATCACCAGATGTATCTTTTTCGGATTATTTAGGACACGGCATGTGGAGGGATTGGGGGGGTCATAAAACCTGGCATATTGGGGGACGTCAGTCCTGCAGTTACAGGTAGGCCCAAAGTCTGTTCTGGTCTCGTTAAAAAAGAAATATGGAGAGTTATAGCTTAATTACATTTTTCATAGGGGCAGTGCAAGAAAGAAAAGGAAAAACAGTTTACTTTAGAGAAAACAGTATATATAAAATGGTATGTGTGGCGGAAGGGGGGGGAGATCCTGCCCAAACTATGTATATTTAGGTTTGGATTGGAGAAAGCAAAAAGATAGACTCTGTTTCTGCTTCTTTTAATGGGACTTTTAAGTTAACATCTGTTTTTGTTGTTGTTGCCTTGCTTGCCAGTTTGTTGTCTAGACTTCGATGTCTGGTGATCCACAGCCTGTGGTGGCACCTCTGTGTGAACACTATTGGCTGTTTGTGCTGCATATAAACCACACTGAGGTATAAAATATAGTTGCCCACAAAACTAGTCCTATTGCTATGTGCTTAAAATACTGCCAGGTGCTTTGAGTAGAGAGAGAGAAGAGAGAGAGAGAAAAGAGAGAGAAGAGAGAGAATGAGAATGAATATCAACTGCACTGTGCCCTGTTGCTGCCTGCCTGTGACTTGAATTCATTTCATAGGCCTGGCCTACTGCACTTGTGTGATTCAATCAGTAGTACAGACTAGGAGATCTGTGTGAAATAGTAAAAAAAAATCCTTTACTTGGGATCTCATTTTGGTATGGCACCTACGGGTAACAGAAGTTTAGAAGCCACTAACTGAATTGCTTAAATGAAGCAGACATTTGTGTCTGCTAATTATAGTGCCCTGTACTCATCATTCCTTTTATCGTCTGCATTTTCCTCGGACTGATCAGGGCATTGGCCCAGGCATCAGTCTCCATTTTGCCTTTTGTGGCTTCCATCTGCAAACTCCCCATCACATGTCCCTGTTCAGGCAGTATCAAACCTCGAAGGGGTGCCTGGTCTGAGGTCCTGCTATGCCAGTACCACCTCTAATGCTTGGTGCTGCTGCTGACACACCTTGCCTCTGGTCACAGCTACTGTGAGAAACAAGTCTAAAAGGTGCCAGCTACATGGATACTGCACTGCTCAAGGCTAGCCACCCCCCAGGTTGACTTGAGAGCCCCCCTCAGTGGTTTGTGGGTCAGGATGCAAAGGCAGAATTACCTGGAACTGGCTGGTAGTTTAAAAAATATACCTGGCTGTGTATGTGAGAGTTGGCATTGGCATCCCTGAGCTGTGACTGACCTTCGAGAAAGGTCTCCGTCTCCGAACTTGTGGAGTACAACCTCTCTGGAAATGGCCCTTTATAAAGGCTGCATGACACAGACTACAGCACAGGCTTAGGAACCAGGAGACCCTCAAATCCCATCAGAGCCACTCCAGTCATGCACCACAGCTGTTGCCAGCACAATTCGCAAATTGCACCCCCCCCCCAATCACGGCCCTGCCACCGCTAACTCTTATCCTCACAATACAAGGACCAATAACTCTACAAAGCAATAAAAAAATACCCTAACTCCAAAAAACATGGAGGCAGGCACTCTTCAATTGGCAAAAAAACAAACTTTTTCCTTGGTTTTTATTTTATTTGTTTATTTCAAAGTTTGGAAGTACAACTTTAAGCAGAAATGCTCATTTACAAAGGTTCCTACTCAGAATAACAATTTGTTTACACTGTGTCAAAAAGAGTATTAAAAACTGATTAACAAAGGCTGACGTGTACCTCAAAGGCCACAGAGTGCCAGCACCAGGGCTATGCCATTGTGACATAGTTGGTAAGGGCCTGCCAGCCCCATGATCTGCACTTTTAAAATGTTTGTTTTAACGCACATAATTACAAAAATAACTGCTCTGTAAAATGTGAAAACATAGAACAAACCTCAGCATGACACACTGTCATTCATCCAGTTGTTACATGCAAGGAGTAATTTTGAAGCAAGAAAAATATTGAGAGCAAGCGGACAACCACTGAAAGATGCAGATAAAGGCTTCCAAAAAATGTTTACCATGTCTCTTCCTTTGGCATATAAATATGGTCCTGATAACTTGAAATGTCTTCAGTCCTAACAATGTTTCTGGCTTTACCTCAGTGAGAAATCAAACCTGGATGTGCTACCCTGCTGCTTTAAGGAATTATTATATTTTAGAACCCCTCCCCTGCTACATAACCATATGAAAAATAATTTGCTGATCTGAATAACACTGGGACACATTTCAGACTGTCAAGAGATTTTTCCCGAGCTGGCTGGTCTGGGGGCCAGCTTCCGCTCTGTACTGCAGCTCCACCTGTACTGTCTGCTGGTTGGTTGCCTGCTGCAGCGAGCACTCGCACCCCTATACCTGCCTGGATGAGAGTGTGCACCCACGTGATCGTGCGCAAGTAGGCGTGTTTATCTTGACAGGTAACCAATTGAAAGACAGCACAGTCGGAGCTGAAGTACAGAGCAGAAGCACTGCAAAATCTCGTCTCAGACCAGCCAGCTAAGGAACTTTAGTCAGTGAGAGCAGCTTGAGTAGGAGCATGAAATTGCAATCAGCTTGTTTTCCTGCAGAGTTAACTTGTTTTCTGTGGACATCAACTGAACTCCCTCTATGCCAAACTCTGAAGAACATCAGTTGCCGGTAGTTCTGAACAGTGCAGTACTTCAGAATTGTTAGGAGGTGTTTGTGGAGATTGAAACAGAGCATTATAAAGCTAGAGGTAATTAAGGGTGAGCTGATGTGAGAAAATAAAACAGAAGCTGGTGTTAGATTGATGTGTTTTTTTAAGGATCATTCTCCACTAGTGTTAGGTCATTTGATGTCCAGGGTACGGTCAGCTTTTTACCCTAACAATGCAGCCAATAACCAAGCTGTTCTTCAATATCTGCTACAATTCATTATTCCAGGTTTGTAGTGCTAGTAAATGCTTCTAAATGTTTTTTTTTTGGTACACCTGTGTCCAGACTTAAGCTATGCTGTGACATTTTTCTGCATGCTCGTGCACACTCCCTTTCATCACACAGCTGGATGAGGTGGGTCTGGCTTAGGAAATGCGATTTCGACACTATTTCCTGCACCTGGCTGCTTTTCTTTACATTCCAATACCTATCTCCTTTCACTCTCTACGCGGGCATCTCTATTTACGTGTCTTCTGATGACCACAGCATTCAGATCTCTTCCCAGTGGATAGCCCTGGTCCCATGGCATCTTTAATTTTTTAATTACATTTTGTTTTCTGACGATGATGAACTGTCACATATTATCTTGTTGTTTAAACTACCAGGTCCATCTTGTAAATGAGCCCTGCTCAATGGTGTTCTGCCTGGCTAAATAAAGATATTGATTGATTGATTGATTGATTGATTGATTGATTGATTGATCTTTCAGGTGTGTAGGGTACCCCTTTTCAATGTATTGATTTTGTTTATAGTTTTCCATAACGTGTGTTTGATGTCTTTTCCCATCCTTATTTTCTTTTTTTTTTCTTTTGAGTTTAACTACAACATGTAAAAATTAACAGCAAGGAATAATACAACGATATATATAGACAAACATGTTAGGATAAAGTAAAGTGTGCAGTGCCTGTTGGGGTAGTTGACTGTGCTTGTGTAGGGTACAAGAACAGTCCTCTGGCAGAGTCACAGTTAGCCTCAATTAAGGGGGAACAGAAGGGAGGACAGAAGGTCAAGAGGGGTGTTGACAGGGACAGAAGGATACAGGAAAATGCCTTAGCTGGCATCTTAAGGCAGGGAGTGAGGGGTAGAGGCAGAGGTGAGAGGGGAGGGGAGCAGGTTCCAGAAGGAAATGATGTGTTTGGAGAAAGCTGCTTGTCCTGCAGAGAAGTGAGGGTGAGGAATGTGGAGAGAGTAAGAAGAGGAGGGGACAGGGGATATGAGTGAGGAAAGGTAGGAGGGGAAGAACCCAAACCAGTATTTAGCAATGAAGGAGGCTCAGAGGGGCTGGTGACATGATGAGGAAGGGTGGAGACGGAGGAATAGAGGGATCAATGATGAGTATGGAGGAGAGAGTTGGTGGCGAAATGACAAAGTGTTGCAGAGGATATATAGTCTGGCAAGAGAGGAGGAGATGGGGTGGTTCCATAGACCACATATGCATAGTCAAAGACTGGGAGAACCATTTTCATTACCACCTCCCAGTGGATCTGGGTGGAGAGGCAAGGCACTAAGTTTAGGGTGGAGTTCTGAATGGATTGCATGGGCAGAGAAATCTAGCTTGCTGTCAAGTCATACACAAAGGTACTTAAAGGGAAGGACAGCCTCTAGAGGGGTGCCATCTAGTGTAGGAAAAAACAGGGAAGGGTGAAATCCTGACCTGTTTCTGGCTGATATGAAAGGTAATAGACACAGTCTTCTTGGTGTTGATCCTGAGTTGGTTGGCTTGGAACCTGCACAGTACATTGTGAAAGTCATGCTGGAGTTGACCTTCCACAGCTGAAAATGAGGGTCCAGAGGTGTAAATAACAGTGTCATCTTCATACATGTGGCTATGCAAAGAGACACAGGCAGAGGGGAGGTTGTTTTGGAAAATAGAGAGCAGCATGGGACCCAGGATGGAGCCCCGTGGAATGCCTGCTAGGCTGGGAAAGGACAGGATGCCTTCCACCTCTACCGACTGTTGATGGTCCGTGAGAGTGGCAGAAGAAATCAGGGAGACAGAACTGCCTCCCTCACAGGTTGATGTAGAGAGTAGGGATCCCTCAGGGTGCAAATTAATAAAAGAAACAGGGTGCTAGTAAAGGAGAGAGGTGCAATAGAGGCATTAAAAAGAGAAGGGGAAAGCAAGGAGGCAAAAAAAAGGAGGCAACAAGCATAGTGCTAACAAAATCTGGAACGCCACGTATGCTAAAGTTAGAAGTCTAGGAAATATTATTCCAGAGCTAGAGGTCATTATGGCAGAGTCCAGCCTGGATATAGTGGCCATTACTGAGTCATCGTGCATTGAAAACCATGATTGGGATATGGCCATAGCAGGATACATACTGTTCAGGAAGGACAGGATGGGCAGAAAAGATGGGGGTGTAGTGCTTTATGGGAAGCCATGCATAAAGGCAGTGGAGATATAGGGAATTTGGGGGGGGGGGTGCAGAGGTACTGTGGATCACCCTCAAGTCAGAGAACAGAGCCACTGTTTGCACAGGTATAATCTACAGACCTCTGGCGTAGGGGAGAAGTTACATAAGGTACTGTTAGAAGCAATTTGCAAAATGGCAGAAATGGTGGAGGTGCTGCTGGTGGGGAACTTCAGCCTGCTGGATGTACATTGAAGCCTCCTAACTGCAGCATCAGCTAGAAGCAGAGACATCCTAGACACCCTGCAGGGTGGCATTCCACAGGCAACTAGTCAGTGAACCCACTCATGATGGGGCAATGCTGGACCTGGTTCTCACTAACAGGGACAGTATTGCAAACATCGAGGTGGGAAGTCACCTGGGGACCAGTGAGCACCGTACAGTGTGATTGAATATAAGGGCAGCTGTGAAATCAAACCATTCATGGGAGATGGTACTGGACTTCAGATGGGAAGATTTTATATAAATGAGTAAATGTCTCAGGGATCACTTGGCAGGGGGGAGGACCTGAGAGTAGGGCCGGATTTACCTTTTGGGGCCCTGGTTCCAAAATGTTTTGTGAACCCCCACCCCATGCCCCACCCCCATTTTTATGTGTTTGATTAAATTTTTCCTAAGTTTCCCTTTATTCAGATAAGATGGAAATAGGCCATTTAAGCACTGTTTTGAATTAGCAAAAATTTAACAAGGTAATATTTAATAATATGATATGACAACATATGTGACTGCCAGTGTAGCCTAGAGTTTAGAGTAATGAGCTTGGTACATCTGACAGACCTGGGTTTGATTCCCACAACCTTTATTTGCATACTGTGCTACTCTCATCAAGTCACTTAACCATCCTAGTGCTTTCAGTCTGACACTGAAAACAGGCAGTTGTGCCTAGTGGGCCTTACCTGGTTACCAATTAATATAATAAAACATTGATTACAGAGGCCTACATTTTCTGCATGCCTTTGCTGCTGCCAAAAGTTTTTATTAACTTCTTTGTTCCCATAGATGCTATATGGCGTCGGAACCATCCATTGCTGGATCCGACCCAGAATGGCCACTGGGAGTAAATGAGTTAAACTCATTCACTCTAAGAAGTGTAAGTAATATCTCAGATTCAGTGCATACAGAGTAAGAAAGTTATGTTTTTCTGTAATCACTGTAGCATGTAAAGTGCTTCATTTATTTTCCCCAAATTCTATGATTAAGTCAATTGACTTGCTCACAGTCACACAGTATGTAAGTGGAGATGTGGGAATCAAACCCAGATCTGCTGGTTGTACCAAGCTCGTTCACAGCTCAATTACTCTAACCTCTAGCCTCTACTGCAGGTCCATTAAAAGCTGACATTCCGATACTACTCCCTCAAAATGGAATAGTTGCCCACTGGACAGTGTGGCATGGCAAGACACAACCACCTTTCTCCCACACACACACACAGCACCACCACCACTACTACCACCTCCTTCTATCTGCAAAAGTTCCAGGCCTTTCCATAGAAAATTCCAAGTCAGAAAGAGGAAACTGAGTAAATCTCTGTAGCATTAGCCAGACAAAAAAACTACTTATTTTCTTTCCCTCCACACAGTCATGCTGTAACACCAGGGACCACAACGTGTTTTATCTTTCTGAAATGAAGTGTTGGTACACCAACATGTATGGCACCTGGCCTGGGCTGGTAAGAAGGCTGGAAGCTGTTTTCCCAACATTTTGAAACAAGAGCTGAAACCATGGGGCCTCTTTAGCTTGTATATGGACTCTTTTTAAAATGTATTTGTAATTCTGAAAATTTATATTTAATGTACAGTATTAAAAATGCCCACGAATGGGTCCCCAGCAGCAATTACCAACATATATTTACCTCCTACATATCTACACCTTGGTATTTTTTTTTTTGGGGGGGGGGAGGCATTTGCTGGGTAATATATGAGCTGATCAAGGCAGGGGTTGAAGTGAAGTGTTACATGACTCTCGCATTCCTGTGTTACGTGACTCTCACATTCCTGTGTTACGTGACTCTCACATTCCTGTGGTAAGTGCAGATGAATAGCTCTTCAGTGGGGCCATGGCAAGGAAGGATGACCAGCCTGTAAGGTTTGAACATGAACAAGCCCTTTTCCTTTGCTTTGTCTAATCCTCTTTGCCCACTCAACTTACTACTATCCCCACTTAACAAAAAAATCAAGTCTTACTCTTGAATATTAAAGATGAACCTAAATTTATGTGTGGAGCAAAGATCCAGAAAAAAAAAGAGATGATTTGATACCTTTTAAAATGTTGACATGAGTCGGTGAGACCAAATCCCAATTGCTTTTATACCATTTTTTTTTTTTTTTTTTTTTACCAATTATTTTACCAGGTGAGACACACTAAGCTGAAAGCTTGTTTGAAGGTGCAACCTGGGAGCATGATGAAGTTAAGTGACTTGCTCAGGGTCACACAGTATGCACCTAGGGGGCTGTGGGATTCAAACCCAGGTCTCCATATTTGCAGCTCAGAACCTTAACCCACTGCACCATACTGCCTCAAAAAAAAAGTGCATTCCAGTGTCAAGTTTTCCAAGATTTACATTAGTCTGTTACTTATCTGATGAAGCAACTGGTACCATTCGTAGGAAGTGCCTCAGAATACAGTTGTTCTCTATGTGGTCCACTACCCAACCATAGTAGTCGGTTTCTCTAGGAGTTTTATCATTGTCTTCCTCACACGGTCATGCACCAGGAATGTTTTAGGAAGCCTGCCCTACCCACCCACCCCCACACACCAAAACTAACTGCATTCATTTCATGTAGGGACCTTGGTCCACACAAGGAAATAATTATTTTTACTGCATAACTTCTGAAATTATAGCAATCTCCTTCTGGGCTGTTTAATTCTATGTGCATGGAATATATTCTATGTGCATAATGTAAATTATTGAGAAGCACTCTGGGACCCTCTTTTTAACCCCTTATGGACTACAGATGGGGGTTGAAATTAGGTTTTGCAAACATTAGCCAGCAGGGCTAGTGACTGGGAAAATCCCCTAGCCCCACAGACTTTCCCACTGGCCCAGCTGATCTACATATACTGAAGTGTTACCTTCTCCAGTACAAGCCCACAGGACTAGTTTAATGAAAATCTTACTAGCCCAATACAAAATCTGCCAGCATTTGGCAGAATTTAACACCTGTCCAAACTGGCATTCACATAGACAGAACAGAAGACACCTCCAGCACCTTGTCTTGCAGTGGGACCAGCACTTTAGTTTAAGTCTTTAATCATTCATTATATTTCATACCCTTTATAGTACTCCTCAGTCAACACCACTGGGTATTCCTCATCCATCCTATAGGTTGATGCATGATCCAATCAAATCAAAGAGGGGCAAGGACATACCTCTGTACTCATCAGATTATCTCCAGTTTACTTTGTACATCAAGATAGGCTGGTCACATCCTCTCTCTTCCCAATAGATTTTTATCTAATTTCGAACAACTTTACAGGTACTTTTAATTTTACTTCTAACTAATACAAGCAGCCTGGTAGCCAGCTAGATTAGTATAATACTAACTGCATGCAGTTCACTATATGCAGTATCTAATTTCTGCTTCAGGTAACATACAGTACAGCACAGATAAGGCATTAATAATAACAGAATCAGCCAGGATAAAAGATCAGACCTCTGCAATAAAGTGGGCTGCACCCTGCAGGGAAAATGACCTCCTCCTGTAGCAGGTCCTGAACTTGCACACCCTGTTGGTACCGATCAGGACTTGGGTCCCTCCCATAACAACCTCTGTCCATGTGGGAAGGCACCCCCCCAGTAGCAGGCACCAAACCCCCAGACAATGGCACAGCAAACAAAAGCAGAGCCCCTTATGAACAAACAGTCTGGGCTGGGATCTCCTCCAGTAGCGATCCCTGCCCAAGGCACAAAGAAAGCACAACCCTCAAAAGGTTAAATACATTCCAGGACATCTGCCTGGATAACGGACTTTGCCACGAGGCCTCTCCAGCAGGGACCTCCTAGGCACCTAGCCCAAACACAGGACTCGGCCAGGAATGCACCTCCCCAACCTTCCCCACTACCAGAGTGTAAGGAGCCATGCAAAAGAGCCCCGACCAGGCAGTAAGGCAACAGCCCTCCAGGAGCAGCAGCTCTTCTCCCTCACATACCTGGGAATGTTCAGTGCCACCAGGTCCCCACTTTTTGGCAGGCTGGGTGATCTCCAAAGGCCTTCCATTATCCAACGCAGGCCATTTTGTGCCTCCTAATTGCTGTGGAATTCCTTTGTCTCAGGGGGACATAAATCAATCCCCCAACCCCTGAGACAGCACAGGACCCTGCAACCACTCGCTCTGCTACTGAGGTGGACAAGACCCATGATGCTCTGTGGCTCTCGCGAAAGCTGCAAGGACCACTCTGATAAGCAATGTGGATCTCGCGTGTAATCTCGTGAGATTACAGTGGCCATCTTGGCTGGGCTAAGTCTCTAATACAGTGGTCCCAAACCCCATGAGTTCTCACAAGATCTCACGGCCATCATCTTTCCTGGGCCTCTCACTCAGTATTTCCTTGTGTAAGCCATGTTCCCCATTGAAAGCAACACTCCACAGCCCTGCCTGGCAGCAGTGTTACAAACTGGTAGCTGTGAAAAAAATACGTGGCCTGCTACACTAGGAGGTCTCTATCTGATACATTTCTCTTTTGCTTTCCACAGATATATACACATCATGAGAAAATGCAGGGAGTTCAGAGTGTTGTTCACAGCACTTGAAGAGGACAACACAGCACGCACAGTGTGCACACTCACACTGCATGGGGATTCAGCAGATATGGAAGAGGAAGACTCCATTTTATTATCCCAGCCTCCGCCAACTACCCCAATTGCATTGGATGCCAGCCAAGCACAGCTGTTGTTCCAGCTTCTGGAATCCATTAAAGCAAGAAGCCCCATTGCAACAGCAGGAACCCTGAAAGCCCCCATTCCGGAACCCACAAAGAAATACCCGAGGCTCAACACAGACAGCACAACATCTGAGGCCATGGGACACCCAGATGAGGGTGCATTGGACAAGTCAACTTGAAAGTGCCATGGGGACAACATCGATGAGCTGATTACAATGGTATGGGTGGCACTCAAAATATCACACCATCCCGCACAGCACTCTATGTCAGAGGACCCCTTACTATCCATGGGTGAGCCAGAGAAGAAAGTCCACTTCCTCTCATATAAGACCCTCGACACACTCCTTGTTGAGGAGTATGAGGCACCAGAACTGACCAGAATGCCCCAAAAGAGCATAGGAACCGACAGTACCCCACGACCCAGGAAAGAAGCGACCACTGGGGACAGGCCCCCAAGGTGGACCAACCTGTCTCTGAGCTGTCCAAATGTACAACCATTCCAATTAAGAGTATGACAGCACTAAAAGACCCGATGGATAAGAAGGTAGAAGAGCACCTCAGGAAAATTCACATGGTGGCCGGCATGGTGCGCTCAGCAGACACCGCCGTGTGGTTCACCTGCAGGGCACTCCATAGGTGGTTAGACATAATCACTGAGAATGTCCCTGAGGACTCCCCCCAAGCTGATGCAGTGGAATGTGCCATCCAGGCAGTGAAATACAGAAGGGATGCCTACTCCGACATCTTCAAGTTTGGGACACGGGTCACAGTATTGGCCAATAGAACCAAAAGAGCACTGTGGCTTAAACTCTGCCAGGTGGACAACAAGTCCAAAAATGCTCTCCTGAAGCTACCCTTCAAAGAGGGTACACTATTCAGTGCAGGTCTAACCCCATACCTCAAACAAAGGGGGGGGGGCAGGTGCAGGGAGACACGGATATCTACCTCCCCACAGACAGAACATTTCATCCCAAAAGCAAGTTTTTCAAACACAAAATGCAGTCCTACAGCTCACAGGCTCCAAAGCAGTGGCACCAAAGACCCTGCTTCCAGTACAGGGCATACAATAACAGAACAAAAGGCAATACAGGGGAACAATACTCCAATGGAGGTTGAAAGCCAAACCTCAAGCCACAAGGTAACAAGAAATGAAGATGCGTGGGCCCACGCAAACCTACCGCTGGTGGGGAGGCTCCAGTGGTTTGCACAACTATGTGCCCAGAAAATGTCGGACAAATGGGTGCTGGAAGTGATTCCAAAGGGTTATGCAATTGAGTTCAGCAGCAAGATGACAAGGAACAGACCATTTGTATCACATATGCCAAGGTGTCCAGTCAAGATACTGTCTATAAAGGAGGCAATACAGGACTTGTTCATCAATGACACTATCATGCACATCCCTACAGAGGAAAAAGACACAGGGGTCTATTCCTTGTTCTTTGTCATCCTGAAGAAGATGGGTGGGATGCATCCTATACTAGACCTCAAGCACCTAAACTGGACAGTGACTTACAAAAAATTCAGAATAGAGACCCTCCGGTCGACCCTGTCATCCATTCAACCGGGGGACTACTTGACTTCAACAGACCTCAGGGATGCCTACCTCCAAATCCCCATACGGGCCTCACACCACCGTTATCTCAGATTCAACATTAAGGGGCAACATTTTCAGTACACCTGCCTACCATTTGGACTGGCATCTGCCCAATGAGTGTTCACCAAGCCCTAGTGGTCCTTCCAGTACACCTTAGGAAACAAGGGGTTCACATAGTACCATATCTGGATGACTGGCTGATAAGGGCAAGAATGGTGGAGCAGGCACAGCAAAGCACACAACTTGCAATCAACTGCTTGCCGCAACATGGATGAGTAATCAATGTGGCTAAGAGCCAGCTGATACCTTTCCAGTCCATTACACACCTAGGCGCAGTAATAGACACAAAAAACAACAAAGTGATTCCAACACACAAGAAAGTCCAAAACATCAGAACACTAATTTTGGGCCTAATCAGCAGACCAAACAGGGCAGTATGGGACTACCTACGGGCCCTGGGAGTCATGGCAGTCCTAATCGACTTGATCCCATGGTCCAGAGTGCACATGCGAACACTCCAGAGGTACCTGATAGACTCATGGGACCAGACAACCCAAAACTTCAAATTCCGGGTCACACCTCTCCCTCAGGTACTTACTAGCCTCAGATGGTGAACACTGAAAACCCTTATACTGTGGGGCAGAACACTGACACAGGCAACTACAGAAGTAATCACCACGGACGCATGCCTCTTGGGCTAGGGGGCAACATACAACAATCAGGTGGCCCAGGGCCTATGGACTCGGAAGGAGTCCACATTACCAATCAGTATACTAGAAATGAGAGCCGTCCACCTAACCCTGCTCTTCTTCGTACCACTCCTCATCAACAAACCAGTTCTAGTCCGGTGCAACAAACAGGTGACAGTAGCATACATAAACAAGCAAGACAGCACCAGAAGCAAGGCAATGATAAAGGAGTTTCTGCAACTACTCCATTGGGCAGAGCAAAACCTGTTGTCCATTACTGCAGTATGCCTAGCAGGATCGTCCAACACAGAGGCGAACTAGCTAAGCAGAGTCACCATCAGCCAGGCAGAGTGGAGACTCAACAAGAACATTTTCCAGAGCCTGCAAACCAGATGGGGACCCTTCCAAGTCAATCTAATGGCATCACGGATGAACACGCAATTACCCAACTACCACTCCAGGTTCTCAGATCCTAAGGCCCAGGAGGTTGACATGCTATCAGCTCCTTGGAACTTCACTTGAGCTTATGTATTTCAGGTTAGGTTAGGTATGATCTCCCGACTGTTGGTGTCCCATCTGTCACTGTACTGACCCCGTTTTCCTGTCCACAATACTCCTGACTAGTACTGAATGCCGAATTGTTTTATCCCATCATGTTTTACTTTATTTTCTATAGTTATGCTTTGCATACACTTACTAACCATATCAGGTAGATTATAACGAGCTGGGCTGGGACACACTGCTGGTTGCAGCATTTGTTCCATCCCTGGCTGCTCGACTTTAGGCTCCCACATTCCCTCCCAACCTCAGGTTACCTTCAGGGAAGCATAACACACTTCCTCCAGGCTGCCCCCGTGCTAATTGTTTCTAACATACTCCTTCACCTGGAAAAAAAATGCAGTGCCCCATTTTAAGGCCAGAAAGCTTTCCTTCATCCAAAGCAAACTACAGCTCTATAAATAGGCTCTACTGGGTAGCTTTACATAAAATCATCAAGCATTTGGAGATTTGGCAATGCTACGGGCTTCCAGGTGCTGATTTAGGCTGTGACAGTAACAGCGTGTTCATGAAAACTGCTCACTACGTTTAACAAAGACAGATCTCTGCCTGCTCTTTAATCCCTGATAGGAGTATCAACACTTAATTTAAGAAAAGGCAGTGAGGTAACATTTAAAGCATTTTCACTCTTGTTAATCTCAACTCTCAAATCTCTGGCTACTTGTTGATAGTTTCAAAAGTAAACAGAGACTCGCTACTCGGTGTTCAGTTCAAAAAACAGACTGGAATTAGGAAATCAATTATTTTATACAGAAGGAGAGTGCAAATAACTAGATACAAGAGTCAAAGCTCGGCTTAAGGAGTGAAAATATAAGCTTACTAAGTTAATAGAACAGAAAATATAAGGTGAACTACGTTATACTCAACAAAGATGTTATGAAGCAGGCAATGTATTTCGGGGTAATATGAGTCAGGACTTCGGACTGACGGGTAAGTTGAGGTTCAGGAGAAAATGTTATGGGACATTTATGTAGACAGATCAGTGTCGGGGGAAAGTAAATGTCAGGAGATAGACAGTCGGGAAACAGTACAGATCCCTGTATTTTCACCCTTTTCAATGATACCCAAAGTGCTCCACAAGATATGACACACGGGGGTGTCAGTGGTCCTGGTGGCTCCCAATTGGCAAAGACAACCATGGTACTCACTCATTCAAGCCATGTCAATCAGTCCTCCAATGGCTGTACCACAGTGGCTAACCTACTGTCACAGGGACCAGTCCTTCACCTGAATTCAGCCAGCATGAATCTGACGGCATGGCAATTGAAAGGAACAGACTGTTAGACCAAAGCTATCATGCCACAGTCAGGAATCAGCTGCTGCAATCCAGGAAACAGTCTACAAATAAGACTTACCACAGACAATGGCAAATCTTTCACAAATGGTGCAGGGAAATGGGTACCTCACCTTCAGTGGTGGGGTTACCTCAAATTCTGGATTTTCTAAATGAAGAGGCAAACAAGGGTCTAAGTCCCACCTCACTCAGAGTGCAGGCATCAGCTATATTTTCCATTAGGGGTCCACTGCTGGGAATAGGTCACATTGGCTCACACCCTGACACCATCTGACTGCTTAAGACAGCTACATTAGCGGCACCAAAGGTGAGGCAGAGATGCCCACCATGGCAGCTTAACACAGTGCTTGATACCCTGCAATCACCCACTCTGCAGCAAGAATCATTACACTGGTGTACTATTAAGACAGCTTTCCTTGTAGCAAACTAGCAATTTGTTCTGCCAGGAGGATAGCGGAGATTCAGGCCCTATCAAGCAGTGAGCCTTTCATCACCTTTCATAGTGATAGGGTCATTCTTAGAACAGTACCATCCTTCCAGTCGAAGGTGGCATCACCATACCACAGGGACCAGGATGTACTGTTACCTTACATAACTCCGGTTAAGCACCCAGATCCATCGACCCATCACCCGCTAGATGTAGGCCACCAGTTTAGAAAATATCTCAGTATGACAAGTGACATTTGGAAGTCAGACAGATTATTCATACTAACTAAGGGGCAGAGAGTAGGGCAGGCAGTGTCCAAAGACACCATTGCCAGATGGATCAAGCAGACCATTAATGAGGCTTATAGGGCAGCAGGACAGACACCACCAGAAGGCCTCAGTGCACACTCTACCAGGGGCAGTAGCAACATGCTGGGCAGAAAGTGGAAACGTGCCTGTACAAGACATCTGTTCAGCTGCCATGTGGTCTTCAATACATACCTTCACCAGGCATTACCAGCTAGACATAGCATCTGCTGAAAGGACAGTATTTGCCAAGACTGTATTGGGGCAGGGGACCAGCTAGGATAGACATGTACTAATCTGTCTTTTCTTCACCCACCCGAGAGTTCTCACTCTGAAAGGTACACTGCTACTAAGGTCCCACTGGTGTTGTTGACTGTGGAGTACTAGAAATGGTATGAAATATAATGGGATTTACTCACCTGGTAAAGGTGATCATCTGAGTGCCCTTTATAGTACTCCACAGCCCTGCCCAGGATGGCAGATTACTCCTCGGGTCAGGTTGACAATAGGTGCTAACATCATGTTATATGCAGTGACCCAAGCAAATGGTGCCAATCATCGCTAATGGTTTAATGTGATGATATGATAAAGCAAACTGGAAAGATTTATGCCTATAAGAAAAGTATATGTCTGTTTTAATACAGAAGGAAAGTACCACAATAAAGACAATGGGTGGAAAACACCTGAGTAAGTGTTCTATCCAATAATACAGCATAAATAATGGCTACCAGCCAATAATCACAGGGTTCAGCACATTAAGGAAGCACGTCATATTGATGGCTCCACCTTTGGCGGAGTGTATTTCTGGCTTGTATGTTTCTCCTTTTCTCTCACTATATAGCTGTGGAAGAATCACACTGGAGGCAATCTGATGAGTACAGAGGTATGTCCTCGCCCCTCTTTGATTTGATTGGATCGTGCATCAACCTATAGGATGGACGAGGAATACCCACTGGCGTTCACTCCGGAGTACTATAAAGGGTACTCAGATAATCACCTTTACCAGGTGAGTAAATCCCATTTTATGACAAACAGCTCACCATTTAATTGACATTGCACAGTAAATGTATTTCATTACTTCCATCAATAATTCTCCCTTTCCTATTGTACTTCAGTAGCTTCAAAATGCAGAATTAGCATCATAACACTTTGTCAGGATACATTGTTTCATTACATTAAAAGTTCAAGAAGGGCAACATTGTATGTATTGTATGTTGCTACTTTTAAGTTTCATTCCCCTTACCCTTAGTAAAATCCATGATTTAAAGTAGAGGCACAAAAGGCTGCGCGTCTGCTTCCCAGATTATATTATTTGCTGGGTAAGGGTTTGTTTGCATGGTTGCACATATTTGCTTCAACTAAACTGGTCTCTTTCGAACATGGCCTCACTTTACTGTTGTGTGTGTGCAATTCTGGAGGCTGCACCTTTGCAAGGTCATAGGGTGGAAGAAGTCCAGAGAAGGACAACTAAGATGGTGCAGGGTTTGCACCAGAAGACATACGAGAAGATTGAAAGACCTCAATATGTACTCGCTGGAGAAAAGAAGGGAGCCAAACAATATTAGAAGAGGTTGCGGGAGCTCAATATGTACTCCTTGAAGGAGAGGAAGGCAACATTGGACATGACTGTACCTCATGGCACAGGGGTAAACAAGATGCAGCAGGGGAGTCTCTTTCACAGGAGGAGGAATACCAGAATATGGGGGCATGCTATGAAGTTGAATGGTGGAGTTTAAGAGGAATGTGAGGCAATACTTCTTCTCAGAAAAAGTAGAGAATGCCTGGAACGGCATGCCAGAAGAGCTGGTATGAGCAAAGACATTGGGGAGCTTTAAACATGCATGGGATAGACACATGGGTGTAATAAGTAGAGGTAAGGGAGGAGGAGGGAGGAACACCTGTGACAAAATATGGTCCACTGTGTAGCAGTAGGCAGGGAACATGGTGCAGACCAGATGGGCCTACTGGTCCTTTTCTGCTAACACATACAATGTTTCTATGTAATGTATGTCTATGCACTGTATTCTATTTCAAAATACAGAACACAGAAAGCAATGCCTACGTATCATACTAATTTACATCTGAAACCAGGGTGTGAAATTCCTATACTTTAGGTGCCCCAGGGCAGCCACTTTTGCTTCAGGACACCTACAGTTGCTTAGTGCCTGACCCTTTGGGCACCTAAGGTGTTTCAGCAGAGTTCTGTTTTGTTCCATTTTTTTTTTCTCTCCCCAGACCTTGCCGTCTTGCAGTTTTTTGGTTTTTTTCCCCAGTCCTCTCACTTTCCTTGGGGGCAGGGGAGCCACCAGAGTAGTGCTGACATCTCTAGAGCCAATCACGAGTCTGCTTATCTGGATGTCAGCTGACTGCTTGTCTGCAACACACACAGAAGAAATAAGTTGGAGTATGCTCAGAGCAGGCTGATGTACCCCATTACAATTGACTTGCACACAAATCAGCCAGTCAAGTCTTCATGTGTCCCTCAGTCACAACTGGAGGTGGGCTACAGCAGCATATGCACCAATAGGTGCCCTTATGTGGAGTATTCGCCTGCCCCCTCCAGACAGCGTGATGAGAGGACCCAGCATAGCACACCATTCCTTAGCTTCGATTCATGGAGACAGGTCCTGCTGAGCAGCTGCCTGCCAGCCTGAACATCGATTGCGATCAGCAAAATAAATAACCAAAAGCTCTTTTAAGAGCTAAATTTCTCTTTAACCACTCCCCCAGAAAAACGGGACTGCAAAGGAGGGGGTTGGGGGATTATAAATAAATCGGAACAGCGGGGGAGGAGAGGAGTGTGTCTCTGTGTGTGTGTGTGTGAGACTATGTGGGTCTCTCTCTCTAGTCAGGACTGAAGGAAATCGGCAGAACAGAAAAGAAATCTGTGGGGGGGGGATTAAACTGCAGAAAGAAGGGGATGGAAGGAATATTAAGTTAGGGAGAGGTGCAGAGGAGAGGAGTGCCGTGTAGTGTGAGACAATTCAGCAGGAGAAAAGTTTATTGTGAAAGAAAGCAAACCAGGCAGTAAACAGAAAATAAAGCAAAGCAAACAAATCTATTCAAATTAATCAGTCTGCTCAACTGCTCTGCTATTTCTGTTAGTTTTCTAGGTGAGCTGATAAAAAACAGTGGCAGCAGCAGTCTGTAATATCAGGGGGGAGGGGACACTGAATGCATGCTCGTGGTGAAGCACTGCAGAGACTAAACTTAAAAACTCAGACTAGTCTAAATGCACTGTAACCAGCAAAGTAATTAAAAAGTAATCTGTACTGAACTGGCCTTTGGATTTGTAATAGAGACAGACAGTCAGACTAGTACTGCCTGCAATCTCTTTGAAATAAAGGAGCTCAGTGCTGCTCAGTCAACTCACCCAGTTAATAAAGAAAGCTGCATTCATTTACAAGCTTCTCTGCACTAACTGAAATGTATATTCTGGATCCATGGATGATGTATCAGTTATAACTTAATAAATCGACTGTTGACATATTTTCTACTAGCTAGCTACTGTGTGTGTGGACTAACTAAAATCTGGACTAAATACAGAAACAGCCAGGATCATTTTATTATAAAAAATAAAATCTATTAAAGCTTTTTTTTACAAGCTACTTGCTGAGTGTGGACTAAACTAAATGTAAATCCGGGGATCAGTTATAAAAAGAAATATATTAAAGCTTTCTTTACAAGCTATGTTCTGAGTGTGGAGTAAACTAAATGTAAATCTGACCAGGGATCAGTTATAAAAAATATATTAAAGTTTTTTTTACAAGCTACTTGCTGAGTGTGGACTAAACTAAATGTAAATCCAGGGATCAGTTATAAAAGAAATTATTAAAGCTTTTTCTCAAGCTACTTTCTGAGTGTGTGGAGTAAACTAAATGTAAATCCAGTGATCAGCTATAAAAAAAATATATATTAAAGCTTTTTTACAAGCTACTGTGTTTACTAACAAATACAGGGATCCTGAGTGAGTGACTGTGGAGTCTGGAGGACTAACTAAATGTAAATCCAAGGACCAGTTATAAAAAAAAAATCTATTAAAGCTCTTTAGCTACTGTGTGGACTACAACTAAAATCTAAATAAAACAAGGAGCAGTTGTTTTTTTTACAAGCTGAGCAAGTAGGAGTGGACTTCCCCTAACTTCTAACTAAAAAATATACAGACAGCAGGCAGGGATCTGCATTTTACAAAGACCATCTACGAGCCACTCTGTGGTCGGACTACTCTAACTCTACTGTCTAGTACTCTGCCTATCTAATTACAGGGTCCAACGCAACAGGGATCTGATCAGAGTTATTATATGTTGTTAAAAGTGCAACGGAAACTAAGCTAATTTAAGTTAAAAGTGTTGTGGTAAGCTAGTTACTGTGGACGTCAATCACATTCCACACCTTATCTAAAAATAAAAGTTTTAAAAGCTACTTGGAAGGAATTGGACCACCTAAATTCTAAAATCGGACAATTAAATCTGTTTGAAGCCATAAAGGGCTGGGCAACTGTCCATCTGTGAGCAAAAAAACACCTGTCATCACCTGCACAGTTAATAAACAGGACAATACACACTTTTTCTTGTTGCATTTATTTATCATTGTCACAGTAAAGAGACATCATCCCACAACAACACACAGGTATTTTTTCTTGTTGTAGTGTTTATTGTTAATAAATTTACAGACAAGTTGAAGTGTTCAACAACATCAACAGATTAAAAAACATTCTCCTAGCTTGGACAGTTAGATACTGTTAGTCCGTGAAGTATGCAAGCCACATCGTGCCACCAGTCTGCTCTACACAACTATCTGGTGCCATAGTCACAAGCAGCCAGTCAGACACCATGAGTCTTTTTAAATTTGGATTTAAGAGAAAGCATATTGATGAGTCAGTGGGAGCTGAGGATTTCCCAGCAGCAAGCACTAGCAATACCACCACAAGCACTTCAGCTACTGTAACGGCACCACCTCCTTGCCCAGACAGTCAAACTGCTGTGACCACTGATGTTTCCTCAAGTGCTACTGCTTGTAGAGAAAACCCAGTTAAGGCCCAAAAAGTTAGACAATTTCAGGAATCATGGAAAAGGGGCAGGCAGTGGCTTACGTATGACACTGGTAAATGTGTCATGTTCTGTACATGGTGTCAGAATTATGATAAAAGCCAATGCAAAAATAATTTTAGAACTGGATTCTGTACTTATAGACTACACATTATCTCAGCACATGAAGAGTCGGTAGCGCATAAAAATGCTGAGAGGGCATACATAGCAAACAAAACAAAAGTTGGAGAAAGACCAATAGAGAAGTCCATACAATTAATGGAACAAAAAGAAATGGACCAAATTACTAAACTGTTCCATACTGCTTATTATGTTGCTAGGACTGAAAGGCCGTTCAGGGATTTTCCTGGGTTAGTAGATTTACAAAAAATAAATCACGGAGATGATGTTATGGGTCAAAGTTACAGTAGTGACAAGCAATGTCGTGTCTTTATTCACTACATTGCTCAAGATATTCAAAATACTACTGCTCATCTTTTAGAAGACAATGATTACTTTTCTTTTCTTCTAGATTCATGCACAGATAAAAGTGTGACAGAGAAGGAGGGCATTTACGTCCGTGTTTTTGACAATGACCTGCCAGTTACAAGGTTTCTTGCACTGAAACCAGTTAGTGTTCCTGATGCTGAAAGCATTTTAAATGTTGTCATTGATGCATTAGAGAGTGAGGGTGGTCTACAGGATGGTGGTTGGAAACAAAAGTTGATCAGTGCAATATCTGATGGTGTTGCTGTCATGTTCAGATCCACCTCAGGTGAATAAAACAAGAGTGCCCACACCTCATTGACATACACTGATGTGCACATCATTTATAGCTTGCTGTAAAGGATTCTTTCAAGGACGGTCCCTTTTACAAGTTGGTAGAACAACTTCTGCTGAACATTTACTCATTTTACCATAGGTCACCAAAAAGTTGGAAAGGCCTACAGGAAACAAGAGCCCTTTTAAATACTAATGTGGTCTGACCAGTTAACACTGGTGGCACTAGGTGGCTTGCACACAGAGAATGGGCCATTTCTGCCCATGAAAGGAACTGGGCTGCATTAGTGCCTCATCTCAAACATGTATCACTGACAAACAAGCAAGATCATGGCCAGAAAGCACTGGCAATACTTAAAGTGCTTAAGACTTTAAAATGTGCCATGTACATGAACTTTCTGAAAGTGTTTTTTGGTTATTTATCTGCTCTTAGTCTCTGGTTTCAGCAAGAGGATGCCACTGTGGAAAAAGTTCACAGCAAAATAGAAAGCACAATTCAGAAACTAAATCTCAAATCACGAAACTCTTTACCGCATAACACTTACGTCTGTAAATGAAAATCTAACTCAGTACAACAGTGCTTACTTAACCAATGAAACTAGCAGACACAGATCCGGTTCTCTGTCAGACGTTGTAAAAGCCACAATTTCAGAGATTAAAAACATTCTTCAGAAAACATCACAGCACATTGCATCTCGCTTTTAGTCTTTCACGACCAATGAGGTGCTACTAGCTGCAAGAACTTAAAATTTTCGGTCCTGGCCAACATCCACAGAGGCACTTGAAACATAAGGAGATCAGGCAATTCAAACAATGGTTGATCACTATAAAGTGGTCCTAGAGTCAAGAGGAGTTGATGCAACTTTGGTACTGCTGGAGTGGCTAGACTTAAAAAAGCATGTATGCCACTTGCTGTCTGTTGAAAATTGTACATCTCTAAAATTGTGGCAGAAAGTGATTCTTGCGGATATACAGGATCAACAATTTTGAAACGTGCTGACTGTTGTTAAGATCATTCTCCTGATTCCTGTTCACACTGCTGCTGCAGAATGAGGCTTCTCCCTAATGGGAAGAATAAAAAATGATTGGAGGGTTGGATTACGTCCAGACACCCTACACGACCTCATGTCTATAAGTCTCAACGGACCTCCCCAGCTCAGTGAATATAACCCTGAAGATGCCACATCACTCTGGTGGGAAAATGGCAAAAGAAAGTCCTCTACCAAAGCTTATGGCTCCAGAACACAGTCATGGCATGCTGCTTCTGCCAGCACTAGTGAATGTGATGAAAACGAAAGTGCTTGGTCCAGTGAAGATGACAGTTAAAATAATGTAAACTAAGGGTCGGCATGTATATATTTGCTTGGGTATGTGCATTTTCTAATCACATGCCCAAGTGGGCATGTACTTTTTTCATGAATTTCATACCCTGGCTGATGCTAAATTGCATAGGGAAGAATCACAGCATTTCATGTAATTAACTGCAATGTGTTCCTTAACCAAGGACACTCTAGTACAGTAAACATTGCTAGCAGAAGTTTCTTCTGCAGCGTCAGACACTGACTTCATGACAGATTGTGTACCAGCCTCATTCAGAAGTACATCAACATCATTTTTAGTGAGAATCTTCTGTCCCTCAGAAACACTAGTCTTACTGATAACATTATTAATCATACCAAAAACCTCCGGTATGTTTTGTTTGGTTATGGCAATAATCACAGGTCCCTGTGACTGCATGATCCAACCTCGATGATGTGGTGATCAGCCATTTTGGATTACCTCATGGGCATCTTGGGTTACTGTATTACGATCATCATCACATGACCATGAGCGGCCATCTTGGGGATGGTATGGGGATGCAACCTGATGAAATGTGTGTCCACCATTGTGAGAGTATAACAATTCTCCATTTTGTGAATCACAGAAAACAAGTGACTAGCCTTTGTTCTTGTCCACCGCACAGCATACTGTGAGTATTCAAAATCAAACTCTTCAACATCAGAAGAAGCAAGGTCTATGGGCATTAAGGTAGTATGCCGTACCAATACCTCTGGATAATGGCGCAAGTTCACCATATCAGACTGTTTACTCCTACATTCTAACTGCTCAGATACAGGAGTTAGCATGCTGTAAAGTGCCTTATTTTCAGATTGCAAAACATTTTCATCTTGTAAAACATGCCTGTTATCAACAGAAGCTGTGTCACAGTTTAGATTCAAAACTTTTATATCAAGTCTGCTGTAATCAAAACATAATAATTCATGCTGTTCAATCATGGTCTGGTGTTGAAATACCAGCACATTAACTCTTTCAGTAATTACTTCAGACTTATCATCCCTAAGTTCCTTGTTTTCAAAATGTAAGGAATCAGTGTTATTAGCCAGAACATCATTCATTTGAAAAACTGTTTTTCTAAGTTTTGCCATTTCAGCGTTATCTTTTAAGGCATGCAGGTCTTTGCTGCTTCTGTCATTAAAGAGAAACTCATTTTCTTGATGGAGAGACTGCAGCTGAGACTGCAGTCCATCTATCCTTTCTTAATGAGAAGCGTTTTTCAGACTAATTTCCTGCTTGCAAGCAGCAAGCTCAGATTCCAAAACAGATAGTATATTTATAACAGCATCAAAGCATTTAAACAATATTGCAATTGATAATCCTTCAGGATCAACTCTTTTGGTACCATTTTCCAATATATCATAGTGTTCGGAAACCACCCTGATGGAACTGTTTCTGGTTGTTGCCACACTGGCAAAATCTTCTAAACCACCGTAAGCAGTTTGGTATGTTAAGGCATCCAGCCTCAACTCAGTACTGATATTTTTAGACATGTCATTTAAGATAAGAAACCCTTAGCTGTCTGTGGATCAAAAACTTTGTTTGCAACCAAAGGTCATGACAGGACACAAACAGCCTTTGGTGTATGTGGACTCCTAGATGAGTATAGACCCATTAGGATTTGAAACCGCAAATGAAAGCAGTCTATCTGTCTGTTTGGATCCCTTTATAGCTGTGTGTTCCCACAGAGGAAAAAGAGGAAAAAACAAAACAAAAATAAAACAACTCATTACACAGAGATTGAATATCTGCGAAGCGATTGTTTTGTCTGCACTGTGGTACACACAACAGACTGAAAAGTTAAACAGCAGACACTCTCAGCTGCTTGTTACTGAGGATTTCTCACCCAGTGTTTTAATTCACAAAGGAAATTAAAATGTAACCTTGGCAAACACCCAGACTTTGTTCAAGATCACCATTTTATGTTGCCTAAACACCCAGTGTGTAGAGCAAATAATAATAATACTAATAATACAGATTCTCATGTCTTCGGAGTCTGCCAAGAAACATTCATAAACAAGCAAAAGTACTAATAAATGTTTATTATACTACTTATGCCAAGTATGTAGCAGAGAAAATCACAAGGGAGATGGGTTTCTCACCACTCTCCTGAAGAATGTACATAATCTCCAGGATTATAGGATCTCAGGTTCTCCAAGATCTTGTTCTCTCTCCCTAAAATTTCATTCTCTCTCCCTGAAGAACTGGGTTGTAGAAGGCTAAATACTACAGATAACAGCATAGCAACAAAGATTACCTCATAGTTACAGATATTAGAAACAATATGTATTGGTCCTAAGCCATTGTCCATTGGATGATGACTTGGAGACAGAATTACTAATGAGTGTGATATGAGACTGAGTTCTATTACATGTGGCATTTCTTGCTTATTTATAATATAAGACATAACAACGGATTTCTCCCTCTGTCAGCTATCTTGCTTAGACAAAGATAAATGCTGACTGGCCACAACTACTTATGACTATATGAGAATATACATATATATATATATATATATATATATATATATATATATAGTGTATAAAGTGATCACTGATCCCTCTGAGTCATCTTATCAGTGATTAGGTAGATTATATATGGAATATAGGTAAAAGACAAACATAGTGCATTATAGTGAGGTATAGTCATGCATGATCTAATCCTATGAAGGATGTAAACATTGGCATATATGAGCAACAAAGCACTATCCTGGCACTCATGTTTATATGATGGGTGCATAAAATCTAGGTGTTAGTGCAAAATAGCAGTATCACAGTATAATAGACCAGGAATATAGTGTAAGGTATATATGTGGAATGATAGGGGTATAACCCAGGCACAACAAACCATTAATATGTAAATTCATATCCACTACAAAAATGGAGAACCGAGATGGTCCCAGTACTGAGCCCCGAGACACCCACTAGTTATCTTATTGACATTTGCTATGGTACCATGGACTCTAACAAACTAAATACTTTCACTTTATCTGGATGCCACTCGTGTAATAATTTTACTATCTACTCCTTGTTTCCCCATTGTATTTGTCAGTTCTATGTGTGGTACCGTCTTCTGCCATGTTTCTTTGTACACAGTCTTTACACTACCAGTATCTGTCTCTAGTCATGTTGTCCATACCTACTCTTCACAATTCCAGTATCTAACTCTACAATATATTTCTCTACAGTCATGTTTGCCCATACATAGTCCCTACATGATCAGTACCTAACTCTATAGCCATGTTTATCCTTATACACTCTCTAAACTACCAGTTTCCAGCTCTAAAGTCATGTTTGTCTAGTTACAACTCCTATACTAGCAGTATCTAACTGTACTGCCATGTTTGTCCATACACAGTCTCTGCACCAACAATATCTCTCTTCAGCCATATGTGTCCATACACAGGCTCTACATTATCAATGTCTAACTCACAGTATCTACACTACAAGTATCTAACACTACAACCATGTTTGTCATAAACAGTCTCTGCATTACCAGTATCTAGCTCTACAGCCATGCTTGTTCATACACAGTCTCTGCAATACCAGTACCTAACTCTACAGACATTTTTATCCTTGCATAGTCTCTACACAACCATCTATTCTATAACCATGCTTGTTCATACACAATCCCTACACCTACCAACTTGAAATCTATTTTTATTACTGAATGCCACTGTTGACATTTGTATGAATGTAGCTAATATGTATTTGACATGATTTAAAATATGTGTTAATGTGTTATATGATTGAAGTAATGTCATGTATGTAGATGTCTATACTATTGTTACATGTATGGACGTAACATCTGAAACAGGACTGTCTTGAAAACAGGGTATCTAACCCTTATGACATGTACGTCTTTTCCTGTATAAAAATAAATGGTTTTACTACTACTACTACTACTACTACTACTACTACTACACTACCAGTAACAAACTGTACAGCCATGCTTGCCCATATACAGTTCCATCACTGCCAGTATCTTACTCTAAAGCTATGCTTATCCATACACAGTCCCTGCACTACTTGCATCTACATCTACAGGTGTGCTTCTTCATACACAGTTCCTACACTAACAGTATCTATCTCTACAGCTGTTTTTTCATACACAGTCCCTTCACTACCAGTATTGAACTCTACAGCAATGCTTATTAGTACCAGGTACCTAACTACCATTATCTTCCTCTATAGGAATGTTTACCCATACACTATCCCTACACTACCAGTATTGAACTCTACAGCCATGTTTGCACATACACAGTGTCGACACTACCAGTTTCTAACTCTACTGCCATGTTTGTGCATACAGTGTCTTCAGTACCAATCTTGTATTTAGTGGTGTATAATTAAGTGTCAACGCACAACAGAGGGTAAGTTACTGCCAGGTAACCCCACCCATACCTCTCAGCCTCTTGCCTCCTAAATCAGCAACAAGACATTAAAAAAATCAGGGACAGACACAAAATCTGGGACACATCTTACAAACTGATAATATTAACTCAGAAAGCTGACAATGAAGGGATTAGTGTGACATGCATTTTCTGAAGAACAAGTCGGTAACTTTAATGTTTGATATTATTTTGTGCTTGCAATCCCCACTGTTCAGTCACGAAAACACAATTTTTATGAGGGATGAGGCAAAATCAGGGAAGTCCCTGAAAATCAGGGGCAGCTGAGAGATATGACCCCACCCCCAGCATGTAACAACACAAGCCAAAAGCACCAGTTGTTCACCCGGTGCATGGGATTACTGATTGGTATAATATTCACAGAACACTTTTCTTTAACATAGGGTGTAAAACAACTTGGTTGTACAGTAGGTGTAGAATGAGCTGTCAGTTCTTGGCTTTTCGGGTTTCTGGAATCAACTCAAGAGGGGACTAGAGATTGAACAGGTGTGGCACTAACAACAACTCTCAGTACATCCAAAATGCAGCTGCCCTCCCTCCCTCTAGAATAAGGATGCCCTCCATCGTCCAGTGAACAAGCTGAATGACACAGTTATGTCTGGTGTTATTGTGGTCAGGCACTGCAGCTGTCAATGTGAAAACTATGATCTGCTGATTCAAAGGTGCCCACACACACACACACAAAGCCGGCCCAATGGCACTGAGGGTTGAGGCGCTGGATGCCATACCTTGCACCACGTCGGTGACCCTGGTTCAGGAATGAGCCTGGGCTGTGGGGGGTCGGCAGGGGAGAGGGAGGATTGAGCATCCAGAGGACAGCTCTCCTCCCTTGGGGGGGTTCCAGGGGTATGCCTGGCACTGCAGTGGCCTCTGATGGAGACCAGAGGTACTGCCATGCTTAGGGCACACATAGAGGGCTGCGGAGCCACAACAGATGTCTCTTGGTGTCATGGCACATTCGGACTCAGCCTGGGGGGTTGGGGCGAGGTCATAACCAAGCAGGAAAAATCCCCATCCCCAGGGATAGGTGATTGCACCACCTACCTTGACCACACTCCTCTGGCCGGACTCACTCCACTCCTGGGCCGAGCCCAGCCTGGCCTGGCCCGGCCTGAATTCTAGATAGAGTGCCCTGGGAGGATAGGGTGGCTCTATCTCGAGGGGGCTCAGAGCCGGGGGGATAGCCAGATTGGTGCCAGGAGCCACAGAGGAGTTTCAGGCCTGGAGGTAGAGCCGAAATCAGGTGGATGCCTGAGAGAGTTCCCTGGGGCGTTGGTGCAGAAAAATAATTGTAAAAAAAAAAAAGTACCCACACATAAGTGTGCCCTATCTTTATTTCCTCTTTTCCAAGCTGACAGATTCTGACTGTCCAGTCAAAAGACAGCCCTCATAAATGAGAATGTATCTGTATCTTTATCCCCTTACATTCCTTGCTAAATGGAAGTTAAATGTTTATTTCATAGGCACCCATTCCCAGGAAATCAGGCCCTGTCCACATCTGAGTTCTTGTAATGTTGCCAGCAGTCGGTAACGTTACAAGAATGGCAAACATGGTTCACGTCCCACTGTAGCATGGTAAAACTGTGCTACAAACCGTGTTTAAAAACCATGCTTGGAACTTGATTGGAGCTGGTTTGAAGCACGGTCTCAGACCAAAACAGTTGCCTTAAACTGTGATAAGAGTGGTGTGGATGGAAGCTGTGCTGTAACATGGTTTAAGGCAATCTCTGACAACTTCTGTTGCTTTTTTATTGCTGCCCCAAAAGAAGGGATGATTTACTTACATCCCAACCTCAGAATAAGCTCCCAAATCCACCAATACAGTATAATTTTTATTCCAATCTGTTTTCATGACCATTCATGAGTATGCTGGCATGCATTGCGGTGCCTGGTATTACCGCAAGCATGTCTTGGAACTGAAGCGAGCAAGCACAGTGTCTGTGCTATAAAACGGAACACAAAACATTTGTAAAACAGAGGAGCAGTGTGGACAGGGCCTCAGAGTGCCATACAGTAAAATATAAACAAATAAAATAACTGAAATAACGAATATCAATAAATAATCATTACTGCAGTCCTGGCAAGACTGACAGTGGGGAAATTGGCTACACCCATTTCCTGCTAAAACAGTAAAATAAAAGTAAAATAGCTAGCTCTAATTATAAATAATATTTCTTTTAAATGATTTCTGTTTTGTTATCTATGTGCAGAATACAGAATCCCAGAGGGACACTTGTTATTGCTATTTGAGAGAAATGAAGAACTCCTGATTGATGATGTAAAAGGGGAAGAAACTGAATAGCAGAAGGATTGTCTGGAAGACAACAACAGTAAATAGTTGATATGTGTGGATTTTTTTCCTAACACAGTTGACAGGAAGCTATAATGGATAGAAAGAAGTTTAAATCACATTATTTTTCCACTGGGAATGTTAAGATTTAGAGCACTTACAAATACATCAAGATACTTATTTATCCTTCTTTCCAGGGACAGCACATATTAATACTCATGTTAACACTAAAGATTGATATTGTTTCAGTGACTCTCAGATCATTACCATATTTGCCCGTGGGTGTGACATATTATATTAGACACACAGAAACTAAACAAAGATGGTAGAAAAAGTCCATTGGTCCATCCAGTCTGCCCATAAATCCTAGCAAATCTGGTAACTACTGTCCATACAGGGTTCTAACCCACACTATCCACTCTCATGCTCCCCGCCCTAGGGCTCCCACCCTGAGCAACCACTAAACCCTTCATTCTGTCACAGCCATGTTTGAAACCATTGATAGTTTTGGTGCGCACCACATCAGCTGGCAGACTGTTTCACAGCTGAACCACGCTTTCTGTAAAACAGCACTGTCTCACTTCCCTCTTGAACCTCCTCCCATCAGTTTCTACTCATACCCCCATGTTCTTGATCCACTACTTATGCTAAATATTTCCTGGTAGTTTACCTTGTGCATTCTTTTAAGGAACCTGAAGGTCTCTATCATATCTTCCCTCTCTTGCCTGGCCTCCAATGAGTACATCTTCAGTGCCTTGAGCCGATCCTCATAAGATCTGCCCTGCTGGCTCTGAATTATTTTGGTCACCTACACTGCGCTGTCTCCAGCCTCTCCTTATCTTTCCTTAGGTGAGGACTCCAGAACTGGGCACAGTACTGCAGGTAGGGCCTCACCAGTGATCTATGGAGAAGTAATAATACCTCCTTCTTTCTGCAGTCAGTACCCCTTTCTAAACACGCCAGCATCCTGTTTGCCTTACTGTAGGCCGTGTTACATTGGTTTGATTGGTTTATGGAGTTACAGATGATGACCCCTGGGTCTCTTTTAGGGTTGCCCAAAATCTGTCTGACAGAACTGGATACATTGGATTCTGGACATTTTTTCAGTATTTGGATTTCTGACATTGAAGGACAAAAATCCGAATTCCAAAAACTGATCAGCTGTGAATCGGAATCGGATTCCACATCCCGTTCCTAAGCAATGAACTGCAAGTGTGTCTCTTATAGATCCCCCCTTACCTTGATGTGTTTTGTTGCTGCTGCAGGTCTGCTGGGCTCAGTCAGGACTGCAGAAATCAGGATCCTGTCTGTAGACATCCTACTACTTCAGTGAAACCACTTATAATGGACTAGTATGTGATCTTGCACACCTGCAGAGTGCTGGTGGCTATGCACCCATCATTAGGGTGCCAAATACTGAGGTTTGCTGCCCCCCTGGAGTTAGAATATTTAGAAAGGGAGGTGTGAGGGGCGCAACCCCTCACAAAATGAGAGGACTTTTGGACTTGGCACCATAATGACCGGGCACACTGCTGCTGGCACTTTACACAGGTGGAACCAGTCTGTAAAAACCCCTTTTGTCTGTAATAAGTGGCTGTCCAGGATAACCAAGATGCATATTTTATATATACTAAAAGTTTTTTTTTTCTTTATTGGAAGCATACTACTATACTAGTTAAAGTACCCCACAGCTAGGGGGAGGCTAGGAACTCTGCACCAAGAACTTCAATGCTTAGCTGGAGAGACGGTGTAGAGAAAAAGGTTTCAGCTTCATTGGGAACTGGGCGCTCACCTGGAGGAATGTGACCCTGTACAAAGGGGATGACCTACACTTGTCCAATGAGAGGACTACTGTCCTCAGCAAACAGTTTAAATGCTTCATTAGCAAGCATTTAAACCAGTGGGGGTGGCAGAAGGATGCAGGGGGAACCAAACTGTCCACCTCCACAGGAGGACCATAATGTTATGGTATCACCAGAGGAAATGAAACCCATAGAAGGGTGAACAGTGGAGGACAGGGGTTGAAAACAGGAAGGACAAACAGGAGGCAAAAAGAGAGCAAGGGGAGGATTAAAGGATGAGTGGCAGGACATGGAAGACCACGTATACCAATGCCTGCTGCCCAGGGAATAAAATCCCAGACCTAATGGCCTTGAAAACCGAGGTTGACCTGACATTATAGCCATTACCAAAACGTGGTATACTGAAAACCATGACTGGGATGTAGCAGTACCAGGTTATACTCTGTTTAGAAGAGATGGGGGGTTGAGAAGAGCGGGTGGCTCTTTACATCGGGGAGGGTATTAGGGTGACTGAGATACAGGGAATATGTGGGGGAGCAGGGGTACTTTGGGTCACTCTTGAGATGGGCAGCAGTACTGCTATTTGCACAGGTGTGATATGCAGACCTCCAGCACAGGGGGCGGAGGTGGACAGGATTCTAGTGGAATCCATCCACACGATAACAGCTAAAGAGAAGGTGTTAGGTGATTTCTGTCTGCCAGATGTGGATTTGAGCATCCCAATGGCTGCCTCAGTCAGAAGCAGGGACATCCTTTACTCTGTGCAAGGGGCAGACCTCAGGCAGCTAGTGCTAGAGCCCACCAGGGAGGGTACATTTCTGGACCTGGTACTCACCAATGGGGACAGAACTGAGGAAGTCGGGGTAGGCAAACACCTGGGAGCCAGTGATCATCGTACAGTGTGGTTCAGCATGAGTACAGTGGCAGAGTCAAGCCACACAAAGGCAAGGATCATGGATTTCAGGAGGGTGGACTTTACTAAGATGGGGATATGTCTCAAGTATGCCCTGGCAGAGAAGGACAAAAGGGGGAAAGTGGAGGAGCAGTGGGCCCATCTGAAAAGAGACATAGTGGAGGTGACAAACCTTTGCATTAGGCAAGTAAACAAGGGCAAGAAAAAGAGAAAACCGCTATGGTTCTCAAATGCAATGGCTGGGAAGGTAAGGGCGAAAAAGATGGCTTTCAGGAAATACAAGGAAACACAGCAGGAGGAGGACAGGGTAGTGTATCTATTACTTTGTAACATAATTGAATAAAAGGACAACTTTTGTATATTATATATTTCTGTGTCATACATTTTGTAACCCTTTGTTGTATTTTGTACCCCCTGTCCCTGAGATGCACCTGGAAATGAGCTTTGGCTCAGTGTGTCTTTCCCAGCTACCACATTTTAAATAAATAAATAAACAGAGGGAGGCAGGGAAAGCAGTTAGGAGCGCAAAGGCAAAAACAGAGGAATAGCATGGGAGGTAAAAAAAGGTGACAAGACTTTTTATAGGTACTATACATTAGTGAAAGGAAAAAAATCAGGGGTGCAATAGTGAGGCTTAAAGGGGAAGAAGGAGAGTGTGTGGAAGGTGATCTGGAAAAAGTATCAATACTGAAAAAATATTTTTGTTCTATATTCACAGAAGAAGAAGAAGGTGAGGGACCACAGTTAGGCAACATGAACAAATATGGGAAGGAGATGGACCCCAGTGCATTTAAAGAAGAAGAAGAGTCCTAAAATAACTCACAAAACTGAAAGTGGACAAGGCAATGGGACCAGATGGGATACGTCCTAGAAAATTAAGGGAACTACAGGAGGTGCTGGTGGCACCACTGACTGCCCTGTTCAATGAGTCACTTGATATAGGAGTGGTTCTGGAGGGCTGGAGTTGGGCAGATGTAGTCCCTCCTCACAAAAGTGGCAGTTGGGAGGAGGCTGGAAACTACGGACCAGTCAGCCTCACCTCAATAGTGGGGAAGATTATGGAATCACTACTTAAATAAAGGATCTTGGAACACCTTGGATCCAGCAGAGCACAGGATTTGAAATGGTATGAATTCACAGTGGAAAGGTCATGTCAAGCAAATCTAATAGATTTCTTTGACTGGGTGACTAAGGTTGTGGATTGTGGGAGCAGTGGATGTGCCTACCTGGACTTCAGTAAGGCCTTGGATACCATTCCACATAGAAGATATGTGAACAAACTGGGTAGCCTGGGAGTGGGTCACAAGGTGGTAAACTGAGTTAGGAAGTGGTTGAGTGATAGAAGATAGAGGGTCATGGCAAATGGTGCTCAATTTGAGGAAAGGAGGGTGATCTGCGGGGTGCCACAGAAATCAGTCCTGGGCTCAATCCTGTTTAATGTCTTCATAAGTGAAATTGGTGAGGAGCTGGCGGGGAAGGTATGTTTTTTGTGGCTGACACTAAGATCTGCAACAGAGTGGACACTCTGGGAGGGGTGGAAAAAATGAGGAGGGACCTAGGCAAACTGGAGGAATGGTCCAGCGTGTGGCAGCTGAGATTTAATGCAAAAAAGTACAAAATCATGTGTTTGGTGGTGCAAGAACCCAGGGAGGTTACATGATGGGAGGGGGACTGGGAGGGGAATCACCAAACAGGAAAGGGATTTGGGGGTAATCCTGTCAGATGACCTAAAGATGGCCAAACAATGTGCAAAGGCTATGGGGAAAGCCAGTGGGATGCTAGGGTGCATAGGAAGAGTTATCACTAGCAGAAGGAAGGAGGTGGTGATGCCACTGTACAGATCATTGGTGAGGCCTCATTTGGAATACGGTGTCCAGTTCTGGAGGCCGCATCTCTGTAAGGACTTAGACAGGGAGGAGGCATTCAAAGAAGGGCAACAAAGATGGTGCAAGGCCTGCACCAAAAGTCATATGAGGAGAGACTGGGAGACTTCAATATGTATACCCTGGAGGAGAGGAGAGAGAGGGGAGATATGATAGAAATATACAAATACCTAAATAGGGTACTGGAAGGTAACATCTTTCAGAAAAGGAGATGTCCAGGAAAAAGGGGGCATAGCATGAGGTTGGAAGGGGGTAGACTAAGTAGTAAAATGAGGAAGTATTTATTCACAGAAAGGGTGGTGGATGCATGGAATAAAATCCCAGCAGAGGTGGTGGGGGCAAACACAATGGGTGGATTCAAGCATGCATGGGACAGGCATAGAGGAAACCTAGCACTAGGAACGCGGAGGCAAAGCCGGAAATCAAGTACAGTCTGTGGCTTTTATAGTAGGCAGGGAAAATGGGCAGACTAGATGAGCCTATTTGTCCTTATCTACCATCAATTTCTGTTTCTATTAGTGGGTACCTTGTTTCAGCATGCATTTAGCAGCTTTTATCAGCAGCTTTAGTCTGAATGTGACTAACTTGATTGTTTGGGGCCTAAGAGACCCATTACTGTACTACTGTTCCAGCTTGAGAGACCAGTTCCTCAATCTCACCACTACACCCAGCTTCAATGTTAGGTGTTATACAGAGGGTTTGAGAGACTTGCTGTGGAATAAAAAAAAAACAAAAAAACAAAGGTTTGTCTGTGTTAGAGTCCAAGCTTCTTAAGCAAAAAAAAAAGTTCATGTAAGCAGCAAGAATTCTTAAAACAAAGATCTTATTATCTAAAGCAGACTGGTTCCTGTGTTAAAGAAAGAATACCCAGATCAAATGTTAGCTGGAGGGTTTGGGAGACTCTTATTTCCTGTTTAAAACAAATAGCATTTTAAAACACAAGAGCCCGCAGGCAGCAGGATTTAAACTACAGACTTGCTGTTTGCACACTTGCTTGCTACTCGCTGCACCTGTTAGACTCCACAACGGTTCATACAAGCAGTATGAATTTTTGAAACACAGATGTTTTTATCTAATGTAGGTCAATTTATGTGTTGAAAAGGAAAGCCCTTTGGGTTACAAGGACCTGCAAGCAGTAGGATAAACAAAGGTTTACCTTCTGTGATTTTGAGACCGGACAGCTGTGGGAAGCTCAAGCAGAATGCTACCACCTTCCTGGAAGAGGATCTGGCACTGTTGTTGGCCCATTAGCACCTTATCAGTGCTTAGGCTGGATGGCCGATCAGCAGGATTAGCACCTCATTAGGTGCCTCGAGTGCCTGCTATTGCTAGCCACTATAACCCACAATTGCAAGTGGATTTATAATGGGGAGTCAATGGCAGTGGTTTGGAATAGCAGATTTTGTCCACAATAAGTGGCTGTCCATACTAAGTATGTATGGTATAAGTGGAGTCCACAGCTGAGTGACATCAATGGAGCTAAATGTACTTTTGTTGGCCTTAGCCACTATCCAGAAATTGATGGGATCAGACCAATGGCAGCTGACTGACTCATGACACCCCTGCACACCGAGAAGCCCTCCCTCTCATGTCACGTCTGGCACCATTGAATACCCACCCCATATCCTACTCCAGAGACTGGTAGCACTAGGCAGGCAGGCAACAACAACCTGAACCTGTTTTCTAAGAATCTAATCCAGTCTGACCTAGCTGGCCCAGAACCCAATCCCCTATCCTTCATGCCCCAATCGATGGCTCAGCTATACGCTATTATGCACTGTACACAACAAAGGCAAGGCCAGTAGTTTCCTGGGAGGTGTTGGCAGACTACGCCTAAATTGTAATAAAGGAGAAAATTTAGCTCTGCTGTACTGGGAGGGAAGACATAGGGTTTACCAGGGTTCTTTATCATTGTCTCCAGTAGGCCAGTCCACCATGCCACTGTTGTGCCAAATGCATGACCAGGTGAAGAAGCAGTGGCATATTCAACAGGCAGCATGGCAGATTCAGCACTCAGTGGCAGAGCCAGCCAGGCTAGCACTTGCCAGCAGTTGTGGGGGACAGAGGTACAGTAGAGGCAACTGCCAGTCGAGTAGTACCCATCAACCACCAATGTTTTGGCAGAGGAGGCCAGCAGCAGCTCAGTAGTCCCCCACTATGTGCTGGGGGCTGAGTTAGTGAGTGGTCAGGTCAGTGACCCCATGGTTGGAAAGTTTAGTCAGTGTGGAGGTCTGCAGGATAAGGACATTACCGGATTAGTGGCACTAGCATGGCTGTGTGGGTTTCCGGGGGCAAGAAGATGTGAGGGTCACACACAAGAAGAGAGAGAGGAGAGAGGGAAGGTCAAGTGCCAGCACAAGACTGGACAACTGGAAAAGAATCATGAAAGCCACCTGAAACTGGAGTTGGAAGGCAGGTTAGAATGGATGGCACCCCCAGCAACTGACTTATAAGGTAGGGATTGGAAATTGCCAATCAAGCAGCCGAAAGGTGGGGGAAGGTCACACTTCAGGTTCCTGAGAGAGGGACATATTTTAATACTTTGCATTTGCTGTGTGGACCTGGTTTGAGAAATTCTGATTATGTTTAAATTCCATTCCATTACTATTGTGTAACAGCACCAGAATCAGTACTGTATTACCAAAACTCAAACTCTGGCCAGATGGAATGGATTTCAGGGAATCTGTGCACCCTTAGTCTTTTTCCTTAGAGGTCATGCCCAGGTTTATCTCCCCCCAAAAAACATATACACACACACACACACACACACACACACACACACACACACACACACACACATACCAGTGCTGTCCTGGGGTTCTTTTTCCTTATGTAAATCACCATGCACTATTTGGCACTGAATTTCCGTTGACAAACCTTTGACCACCTCTCTAGCTTTTGCAAATTTCTCTGTAATTCCATAACTCCTTCCTCATTGTCTATCCTGCTACATAGCAGTGCTATCTGCAAAGAGGCACATCTTGCCCTGGATTCCTTCTGCCATGTCACTGATGAACATACTGAAAGGGACTGAACCCAGGATCGATCTTTGTGGCACCTCTCTGGTGGCCTTCCTCTCTTTTGATTTGACTCCATTAACCACAACCCTCAGCTGTCTCTCTTCCAACCAGTTTCTCCCCATCTGTGTCCTTTGCTGCATACAGTTCTTCTAGCTTTCTCAGAAACCTTTTGTATGGCACTTAGTTGAAAGCCTTGCTGAAATTGAAATAGATTAAATACACAGTATGGCTCCTTATCCACTACCCTTGTTACCCAGTGAAAGAATACTATCAGTTTGGTCTGACCAGGCATCCCTGCTATGAACCCATGCTATTTACTATCCTGGAGACCATTGCTTTCCAGGTAGCTCACGAGGACCTCTTTGACTAATGTCTCCATCAGTTTACCCACAATAGAGGTAAGAATGACAGGTCTGTGGTTCCCCTGTTGCCCCTTGTCCTCTCCCTTAAGGAGTAGGACTACATCCACTACCCTCCAGTCTTTTGGAATTACTGAGCTACTGAATATCCCTACCAGGGGATCTGCTAGTTCCATTGCAAATTCCTTGAACACCCTTGGATGAATCCCATATGGCCCTGAGGCCATCCCTACTGTACTTTTATCAATCAATCAATCAAGTCTATTTATTTAAGGTGCCCTTCCAAAGCTCAGAGCGCCTTTACACGTTATAACATTAAAGATTCACCACACATCATAAAACATATATAAAACATATTAAAACAGCCATATAAATTTGAACTTAGTATGTTCCTGAGAAAGCATGGTTTAATAGATATGTCTTTAAACAACTTTTAAACCCTTCGATAGTCTGGCTATCCTATATCTGGTGAGGCAGAAATTCCACAGGATAGGGGCCACAAAGGCAAAAGATCTTCCTCCCGATGTTTTAAAGGATACCATATGAATCTCTAGCAATCCCTCACCAGAGGAACAGAGTCAGCAAGAGGGACATTAGGGATACAGAAGCACTTTCAGGTAGTGGGGACCCTGCTTGTGTAGGGCCTTATAGGTCAGCAAAGTGATGCTGAAGGTAATCCGCCACTGTATCGGCAACCAGTGCAAATCACACAGCACAGGCGTAATATGACTGGACCTAGAAGCTCCAGTCAACAACTGGCCTCCGCGTTCTACACTAGTTGCAAGCGGTGGATATCTACCCCCGGCAGCCCTTGATAGAGGGCGTTGCAATAATCAAGACGACTGGTGATGAAGCGTGGACCAAGGTTGGAAGATCTTCGGGTGGAACCTGGTGTTTAACCCGGGCTATGTTCCTAAGATGGTAGTAGGAGGCTTTGACTACAGCTGAAACCTGCGCACTCAGGATCAGACCTTCATCAAAAACGATGCCCAGGTTCCGCACCTGGCCAGAGGCAATAAGCGGGATCTCACCAAGACTTAATCCTGATAGTTTTCCCGCCCATGTCCCTATCATCCTATAACCAGGGTCCACAACCAATACCTCAGGTTTTTCTGAGTTCAACCGAAGCCAACTGGCACCCATCCAGCTCTGAATCGCTTGTAGGCAGTTATTAAACACCGTAACAGAATCTAATTCCTGATCGGGTACAAGGGACATGTACAGTTGATAATCATCCGCATAGCAATGAAAACTCAATCTGTACCACCTTATAATGTCCCCTAACAGAAGCAAATACACGGTGAATAACATGGGGGACAGCACCAAGCCCTGTGGAACCCTGCAGGTCAGTCCATGAGGGGCCGGAGAATAAATTCCTGACACCACTCTCTGAGACCTACCCTCGAGGAAGGTCTTAAACCAGTTGTGGACTTCTCCCCTCAGTCCACAGAAAAACCACAGGTGCTCGAGCAGCACCCCATAATCCACAGTGTCAAATGCTGCTGAGAGATCAAGGAGAACCAAGATCGAACGGGTTCTCTGATCTCTCGCTGTCAGAAGGTCATTAAATACCCTCACCAGGGCCGTTTCAGTGCTATGCCTTTTTCTGAAGCCAGACTGGAGAGGGTCATAGATATTGTGGTTGGTCAAATGATCCTCCAGCTGCAGTGCAACCACCTTCTCAATAACTTTCCCAATGAAGGGTAAGTTTGAGATTGGTCTGTAGATAGCTGGGCAGTTGGGGTCAAGGGAGTTTTATTTTTAAAGGGGGCAAACTACTGCCTCCTTTAAGGGATCCGGAAAGCCCCCTCTCTCTAATGAAACTCCCACTATCCCAGCAAGGACCAGGCCAATGACTTCTACACACCCCACTAGTAGGCGCTTAGGGTCCCAATCCAAACTACAGTAAGTTGGCTGCAGAGTCTGAATGATCCTCACTATATCCACGACTGCTGGTTGACTAAAGGCGGTCCAGATCAACTGGGTATTAGTACCACCTGGTTGGTTAATGCAAGGACCAATGGGATGGCACTGGGTGATCTCATTTCTGATGGTGGACACCTTCTCAGAAAAGAACTGTGTAAACTCTTCACACTGTTTTTGTGACAGTGCTCGACCAGAGTGAAGACAAGCTGGATTGCACAGTCTATCCACAGTCCAGAAGAGCTGGGCTGGTCTGTTCTTTGCTGTAGCAATTTTCCTGGACAGGAATTCTGCCTTCTTATGGGAAATGGCTAATTGATAGACATTATAATGGTCCATCAATCTAAGCCTGTCCACCTCCAGGTGAGTTTTCCGCTAGTGTCTTTCCAACCTTTGTCCCCGCCTCTTTAATTCACGGATCTCCCCATTAAACCATGGGGTACCCGGATGAGAGGTAAGAGGGTGAACACAAGAGGTAGCAAGGATATCCAATGCCTCAGTAACAGCCTTATTATAGGCTGATACAAGAGGCCCTGGATCAGTGCTATCCCTGAGAGGTCCAGTGCCACTATTAGGCCTTCTGTGGTAACTCCTCTTAAAGGACGGAACTGCACCAACTTCCTTGGGACAAGCCTATTTCGAGGGGCTACGAAACTGAATCTTAGGAGGTGATGGTCAAACCATGTGACGGGCTCTACTTCCACATCGGAGGTCTCCATTCCCAGGTAAAATACCAAGTCTAATGAGTGTCCTCTGTTATGGGTTGCAGTGGTAATAACCCGTGTTAAGCCCAGTGAATCCATCAATTGGAGGAGGTTCTGTGTAAATGGTGAGAGTTCATTGTCGACCCAGGCATTGAAATCCTACAAGATAAACCATCTGGGAGACTCAAATACCCTGTCAGCGATGAAGTCCACAACCTCCTTCAGGAAATCCCTCCCATCACCTGGCGGACAGTAAATGAGAAGGATCCTGTAGCCAACACCTGCACCCATTATACACTCAAAGGCAGTGGTAACCTCAACTGGGACCTCCATGATACCCAGTTCCTGTCTAAAACAGACAGCAACCCCTCTCCCCCGCACCGAAGATCCACTCTTGGGCGGTGTATCACCGAGAACCTGGCTGGAATCGCAGACTTCAAAATGGGGCCAGCATTTCCATCCAGCCAGGTCTCGGTGGTATAAGCCAGGTCTGCAGATGCCACAAGATCAGCAATAACTGCTGTTTTGTTTTTCATTGACCTGGCATTGCTTAACACTGCCCGAAAGGGACTGGAGTACAGGGATGGCCCCACTTCCTGCCTGATAACATCAGAGCCCTTGGGTATGGACACAAGACAAGGAAGACCTCATTCCTGTGTCCATTTCACCCCAGGGCATCTCCTGGTCCTCACTATCCCAATCCGTCCACTCCCCTCCCATCTCCCTCGAGAGTTCCAGGATCTTTTGTTCCATCTGCTGCCTCGTCCCCTTAAAATATCAAGGGCACAACATCTAAAATAGACATCAGATGGAAGTAATGGATAATCAAATGGACGGAGACACCTTAGTCTCAAGGGAGAGTACTGCCTGACTGCACTCCTACTTCCCCAGCACATAACTCAGGTGTTATAGAGTTCACAGTATTTAATACAATAACCTCTCACTTAACCCACCCTCCACCCAAATTTCTTTAAAATTATTTATTTAAAATCAAACTCTAATAAATGTTCCCCTTACATCAGTATCTCTCAATTCCTTCCCATACTCTTATTATTACAGGGCAAATTAAAAGACTTCCTAATTCTCTCCCACAGGTTTAATTTATAGTTACGGAAAGATTTAGCTCCGTATTCTCACACAGTCAAGGTCAAAGATAAATTTCTTAGTTCAGACTTCATATGACTACAAACGGCCAGGTAAACCAAAGTTCAGGCCCAACCTGGTACTCTCACTACCTGTGGGACTCAGAATTGATCTTGGGCACTCTCACTGCCCAGTCAGCAGCTGTTTTAAATGTTTGCATGAAAGTTGAGTCAGATATATGTCCTCATCCTAGTATATGTTTCCTTCCTGCTAAGAAACCTCAAACAGTAGTCCAAGTTCCAGGTGATGAATAATTTAGGCCTTCTCCGAGCAACACACCGCCCAGACAAAACTGCCCCACTAACACGACTCCTACCGGCAACAGCCCACCAGCTGATACCCAGAGAGAGCCTAGGATATTAGGGGCCCACCAACCAGTTCTCCGGTTAGTTGACTCCATTCTCCCGAGTGGGAGCAGAACCAGTCAGTCTATCTTCCACACAGGGGCCTCTCAATGTCCTGGCAAAAGATTACAAAATGTTCAGTGTCTGACCGGTTATGGAATTCAAGGTCCAGGCAAAGAAGAAGGGAAAAAATCAGCCGATACAGCACAAGATAGTACAGATTCAAAAATTCGGGAGGAAAGGGGAAAGGGGGGATAAATCACGCAGCCCCTAGAGTTCCCCAGCCAACACAGAAAGCCATGCCTTCCACCAACTGCCAAGCAGTCCATGCTCTTTACCATCTGGCTTCAGTCTTCCGAGAGGGGCCCAGGGTAGGAACCAGGAAACTCCACTGACCGCAGAAACAAACCCCTTACCAACCCCTAGTACACCCCCGAAAAAGTCTCTGTCCAATTACTCACGGCCTCAGCTGTAATAATCAGCAATTGAAGATTGGCAGACCGCAAACCTCTTCACCTCTTCACCCCTCTAGTATCACAAATTTATTGCCTGGAAAATCCTGGAAATGCAGAGTCAGACATCCCAATGAATCCCGATAAGTCCAAGCCAAAGTTCAATCCAAGCAGAGGTAAAAGTGATACATCCACAAAGACTGATAATACTAATAATGCAGGGAGTAGTATCCAAATTTTGTCCAAGGCTCAACTAATAATGCAGCAGCTGAGCTAAAAACCAGGGTAGAAGGTTGCAAAGACTGCTACTAAGCACCCGACATAATGAGACGTAATGAAACCCACAATGTTAATCGGAGCAAAACGAAAACAACTCCGCACAAGCAAAGCACTAAATAACTCATTTCTTCGACCCTAATTGTCTAAAACACACATAAAATAATAAAAAAATGACTTTATAACAACTCTAAAATGAACAAAAGAACACACAAATGCAACTAAAACGCAAACAAAATGAAGTTAAGAAAGGAGCTAAAACGCTGGTAGGCACACAGCTCCGCCTAAGCTGTGTAGCAAATGGCAGTGCTTTAGAGCTGTTGGCTCTTTCCAGACCCTTTCACTGGTAAATAACTGCTGCCTTATCTCTGGGATTCTCCCCACAGCTGCCTTAATGCCACACTCTGGCAGAGGCCCACTGTCTTCTCTTGAGAATACAGAGTAGAAGTAGTCATTAAGAGCATCTGCTTTCTGCTTCCCCTCCTCAACTAACCTACCTCTCTCTGTTAGCATGACAAATTCCTCCTCCCTTCTTTCTCTTTTCCTTAATATAGCTAAAGAACTGTTTCCTCTCCCTTGATCCCCTCTGCAAAACACAGCTGTGTGTCTGTCATTACTTCTCTGACCACCCTCTTGGTTTCCCTTGTTCTCCTTTGGTACTCTCCCCATTCTTTCTTTCCTTGTTTTTCCTTGTACCTGGTGAAGGCCTTCCAGAGAACAATGTTGGTCTCTTGTACCTGTTCCTTTTGATTACTGATCTCATGCAAGACTTTGCTGCCTCAAGAATTGCGCCCCTGATTGCCCACCATCTTTTTTCCACATCCCTGATACAGTCCATTCTGGATAACTTGTTCTGGACCAGATCTCTCATCCAGCTGAAGTCTTTTCTGAAATCTAGGTCTTCAGCCTTTGATGAGAGCTCATTTGTTTCAAAGACTAGGTTGATCCATAAAGAATCATGGTCGGTGGACCCTAGTTGCTCCGCTAGTCTCACTTCCACCACTTCTCAGTTGGTGAGCACCATATCGAGAATGGCAGCCTGCCTAGTGGGTTCTTTACCACCTGCAGGCAGTCCTGTAATGTATTCAGTAGGGCCTGACTTCAGGAGCTGCTGGCTGCTGGAATGACCTATCAATATCTGGAAGGAGTAGACCTCCCCAAACCACCTCCTCCTCCTCCCCCTTTTCCACCTTATTCCTAGTTCTGTCCCAGCTCCTTATCACTGTCTTCCCCTTGTCCTGGAGGTCCATAGATCAACCCCATCCATAGTTTAACTTACTTAAACTTACTTAGTTTAACAGAGTTTATTGACTATAGCTGAACTGCCGTCACAGGATCACGGCTTGAAACAAAACAGGAGTGGTCCTGAGTTTATCTGTAGGAGATTTAAAAGTAATAGAATGAAGAAAGCTAACACTGAAACTCTAGCTCTTCATATACTTTAGGAGTAGGACAGAAAAAAGCAGACTTCAGTGGAAGAGCATTAATCAGAAATTTATTTCCAAATAAGGGATGTTGTAGTTTTGAGGCACTGTTAAACAGAAACATAGAATCTGATGGCAGATAAGGACCGCTTGGCCCACCTAGTCTGCCCATTTAACCTGCTTACTGTAACACCAAAGACCCTACTTGATCTCCAGCTTTACCCCCCCCCTTGCCTTACCGCTAAGGTTCCCTTATGCCTGTCCATGCCTTTTTGAATCCCGTTACTGTTTTATGCCCCCATCACCTCTACTGGGAGGCTTTTTCAGGCATCCACAACTCTTTCTGTGAAGATGTACTTCCTCATATCTCCCATGAGTCTACCCTTCAACTTCATATCATGTCCCCTTGTTCTTGAGCATCTTTTTTTCTGGAAAATGCGTCCCTCTTGAACATTATTTGTACCTGAGAGGTATGTGGAGGGGTTGTGGGATAACAGATGGACCAGACACTGAACTTCAGGTTCAACACACAATCTCTGTGTGTTGTTTATTCAAAATATAGGAAATAAGCTTCTGCAATGCCATATTCCTTCTTCAGTACATCAGATTGCAGGAACAGACTATAGATGTCCTTTCTCTGCACTGAGACAGCACCTACTGACACTGATCTTTGATCTAAACATTTTTAGTGAAAACCCTTCATCCATATGTGGGCCTTGTTTGCTTGGGTAGTGGAAGCTCAAAAAGGAAAAAAACAAAACAATGCAAGCTATAGACAAAGAACCTCAATGCAGAATCACTGAAAAAAAGGTTACCCCAAAGGGCATTGGCAATAAATCATGTTTCAAAGAAATACAACATCATACATACTTCCATAATGCAAAGCATCATGGGTTATATGCAAATCACCATGACATTTCAGACTTGTTCACTTTACAGCAATGTACATGCATTTTAAATAGCACAACTAACTTAATTTCTATGATAGTCACCTAGTTCTTTTTACCATTATCAAAAACACCTAGTGCCATGGTATTTTCAACATTTATAGGTTTCATAAACATAAGGGGTTGGATATTCAAACTGCGCCATTCTGAGGCGCAAGCCCTTGCGCTGCGCAAAATAGTTGCGCAGGGGTGTGGCCGGGGCGATATTCACAGGAGTTGCGCTATTGAGCAACTCCTTTGAATATCACCCCCCAGCCACAGCCACTGTGCATGGTGCAGTGGAACTTGTGCCACCGCAAGTTGTCAGAGTGGAGCATTCAACTTGCGGTGGCGCAAGTACCATTGCTCCATGCGCAAAATCACGATATTCAAAATATGACATGCAAATGGGGCCATAATTCATGCAAGGCACGGGGGGGCCATTTGCATCTGATTATGGCCCCATTTGCATGCCATTAGCATGTAGGTGCGCCGATCCCCGAGGACTTGCGCCTGGCGCCCTGCCAGACAGCAGCCATCGGGGACCGATGCACCCTGCAGCCCGATCGCAGGCAGCAATGTGGCTCCCCTGCCTCCTCCCGTACATATCCCTGGTGGTCCAGTGGACCGAAATGCCCGATCGCGGGTGGTATGTTTAATAACTCCCCCCACGTTCACATTCCTGGTTGTCCAGTGGACCGAAATGCCCGATCATGGGCAGAAAGTAACCGGAACCCCCCCCGGACATCTCCCTTATGCCCGATCGCGGGCAGAAAGTATGAACCCCCCACCCGAACATCTCCCTGGTGGTCCAGTGGACGAAATGCCCGATCACGGGCAGTCAGTAAATTGAACCCCCAAAACATCTCCTGGTGGCTAGTGTCCCCCACCCCACCCACCCAGACCCCCACTCCGATCCCCCGCCAGCGGTGACGGCAGCATCCACCCGCCTGCCGCCTGCCACAAATCTGGACTGTCATATGCGGTATGGGCCCCTTGCGCCCATTGGTTCTTGCTCTGTACCAATGGGCATGCAGCCTACCGGGCACTGATCAATCGTGAGCGGCTGCAGAGGCGGCAGGCAGGTGGGATGGGGTGGCGGGTGGTGGGAACTTTCGTGGGTGAGGTGGGGTGGGGGACACTAACCACCAGGGAGATGTTTTGGGGGTTCAATTACCTGCCAGCGATGGGCATTTCGAATCACTGGACCACCAGGATGTGAGCAGGAGAGCCACATTGATGCCCGTGATTGGGCTGGTGGGGGAGTACACAGTTGAGGGCCAGCCACAGGTGGCAGCTGCTGTGTTGCGCCCTGCAATACAGCAGCTCACCTGTGGGTTGCCCTTGACTAAGCCTTTTTTTTGGCTCAAAGTCCTGCAGGCGCAGGTTGGGGGTTGCGCCTGCACAACTCTGCACAGCCCGGCTGAATATCGGGCTGTGCAGTTTATGCATGGTTCCTCCCCCTCCAGTTGAGCATGCATTCATTTGCATTGCGCTGTTGCTCAGCCTGTTTTCAGTGGCGCAACTGCCTCCTGCTGAATATCGCAGAATGGCGCAATTTAGGACTTGAGCATGCGCAACCCTGTTGCGCATGGCGCAACCCTTTTGAATATCTGGCCCAAGGTATACACATCAAGGTATTTTATGACATAGTGTTATTACATACTAAATCCAACAATGATAAACACAATCTGTTTTACATACGTTTGGAGGGTACCACAATAACTTCCCTGTATGAGGACCTGAGAGGAAAAAAGAAAATTAAAGAGGACACTATAGCATAGTCAAGAAAGGGAAGGGGTGCCCATAGGTGACCAACCTTATGGACTAGAAACTGTAAAGGATAGATTAGGCTAAGAAACAGAAGAACTGTTGCAACAGATTTAAGAAAAGGTCGGTCCTCAAGAGTGGCAAGAGTTGCCTGTCACAAGGTATTTGAAAGTCTCTATCATATCCTCCCTCTCCCTTCTTTCCTCCAGGGTGTACATATTGATGTCCTTTAGTCTCTCCTCATAGGGCTTTTGATGCAAACTCTGCACTATTTTAATTGCCCTTCTCTGGACCATCTCTACTCTTGTCTATGTCCTTCCAGAGATGCGATCTCCAGAACTGGACACAGTATTTTAGGTGAGATCTCACCAGTGATCCATACAGCGGTAACACCACCTCTCTCTTTCTGCTTGTTATACCCCTCCCCATGCACCCTAGCATCCCACTAGTTCTCCCCACTGCTTTGTCACACTGTATAGGCACTTTGAGGTCATCAGATATGATTACCGCCAAGTTTCTTTCCTACTTGGCCCTCATTATACTGTCCCCCCATTTTATACTCCACCCCTAGGTTTCCACACCCCAAGTGCATGATTTTGCACTTCTTTCACATTTCAACACAGCTGCCACACCCTTGATCACTCCTCTAGCTTTCTTAGAGCTCTATTCATTGTTTTCACACACCCCTGAAGTGTCTACCATATTGCAGATGTTATTGTCATCCACAAAAGGCATACCTTCTCTTTTAGCCCCACTGCAATGTGGCTAATAAAGACATTAAAGAGGACTGGTCCCAGTACTGATCCCTATGGCACCCCACTGATCACCTTCCCTTACTTGGAGTGAACTCAGATTGTCACCATGCTCTGTCTCCTGTCCCCTAACCAATTCTCTACCCAGTTTACCTTTGGTCCCACTCCTAGGCTACCCAGCTTGTTTATGAGTCTCCTATGTGGAATGCTGTCGAAGGACTTACTGAAATCTAGGTAGGCCACATCCACTGCTCCACTCTGATCTAATTCCCTGGTCACCCAGTCAAAGAAATCTATCGAATTTGTTTGACATGACCTCCCCCTAGTGAATCCATGCTGCCTTGGATCTAGCACGTCACTGGATTCAAGAAATTCTACAATCCTTTCCTTCAGGAATGAGTCCATTAATTTTACCACTACCAAAGTCAGGCTGACTGGCCTGTAATTGCCATCCTCCACCTTGCTCCCACTTTTGTGAAGTGGGTCCAGTCTTCTAGAACCACTCCCATCTCCAGTGAGTGGTTGAACAGGGCTGTCAGAGGTGCAGTCAGCACCTCTCTGAGCTCCCTCAATATCCTTGGATGTACCCCGTCTGGCCTTATTGCCTTATCCACTTTCAGATTTTCAAGTTCCTTCAGGACTTTCTTCTCTGTAAATGGACTAGTGTCTACCTCACTTCCTATGATGCTTTTGGCACTTATCTTTGATCCCTTACCTTTCCCTTCCTTTGTGCACACTGAACAAAAATATTTGTTCAGGATGTCCAATTTTTCCTTGTTACCCTCCCCTCCTAAGCCTTACTATCCCTCCCCTAGTCTTTCTGGTTTCTCTTACGTATCTGAAAAATGTGTTGTCCCCTTTCTTTACTGCCTGGGCTGTTTTCTCCTTGCTTTGCGCCTTTGTACTCCTAATTGCTTTTCTTGCCTCCTTCTGTTTTTCCCTATGCACCTCCCTATCCTTCTCCCTCTGTGTCTCCTTATACTACCACCAGAACGCTAACTTTTTTGCTCTTACCCTCCTGTCCACCTCTTTTGAGAACCAATCTTTTTCCTCTTGCTTTTGCTTACATGCCTGATGCAGAGGTTTGTTGTCTTTACTATACCCTCTTTTAGTTTCACCCACTGTTCCTCCACTCCACCCTAGTCCTCCCCCTGTCAGGGTTTCCCTGAGGCATTTCCCCATATTTTTAAAACCTGCCCTCCTAATGTCCAGGACCCTCGCCTCTGTGTGGCTGAGTTCTGCCACAGTGCATATATCGAGCCACACTGTACGGTGATCACTGGTTTCCACATGGCCACCCACTGTAATGTTTACAATTGGTGTAACATCTACAATTGGTGAGTACAAGGTCCAGTACTGCCTGCTCATGAGTGGTCTATTTTACTAGTTGCCTGAGGAAAGCCCCCTGCAGGGAGTCCAGGATATCTCTACTCCTAGTTGAAGCTGCACCTGGGATGCTCCAGTCTATATCCAGCAGATTGAAGTCCCCTACCAGCAGCATCTCCCCCTTACTTACCATTTTTTGGATAGCTTCCAGCAGAACGATGTTCAGCCCCCCAAAAAAAAAATGTTGGAAGTCTTTAGATCATGCCAGTGTGATTTTCCTTTTTTTTAATTATTTTATTCTTTTGGTAACCAGGTAAGACATAATAGGCACAAGTTCCTGTTTTCAGGGGTGACCCGGGAGCACTGGGATGGTTAAGTGACTTTTCTTAGAGACACACAGTAAGTGGAGGTTGTGGGACTCCAAACCCAGGTCTGCTGGATGTAGCAAGCTCATTCACAGCTCATTACTCTAACCTCTAGGCTATACTGCCAGCCGAATTGTGGCTCCATTCCCTGTTTCTAGGGTGAACCACAGTACCTCCACCCCTCCCTGTATTCCCTGTATCTCTGTCACCTTTATGTCATCCTTCATATAAAGAGCTACTCACCCCCCCAACCCTGTCTTTCCTGAACAGAGCCTGGAATGGCTATACTCTGGGGCACTGGGGTACTGACGCTTAAGTAAAAGAAACTGTGAAAAAAACTCTATACCTTGTAGGTGGCCAGAGCTACTTCGTGGTCACCCTTTCTCATTCTAGTCATTTCCTGCACTCCACCCCCCTCTGCCATTCTCCCAGACCTATTTTTTTAAAGCAGGTTTCTCACTGCAGCGTCTTGGTACTTAAGGGGGTTGCATTCAGTTCAAAGGATTGCAAGTTCATGTCTCTGACGTGTGATCCCAGACAACTGCAGTGGGGTTGAAGAGGCAGTCTGACATGCATACTGTGCTCCAGGAGTCTCTCCTGTGCCTCATGCCCTTTGGCAGTCCAGGGAAAATGAGAGCCATTCCAAGAGGAATCTCCTTTGTTCCTGAACCAGGGTGTATCACTAATATGGGACATGTGGTATTTAGTGTCTCTGCCGCAGGTTAGAAACCCAGACAGTGACAGCAGAAACAACTGGTCCATCCAATCTGGCTGTAGCACCCTATCCTACATTGAGATCTATTGTCTATATGGGTTTGTTGTCTACACTATCTGCCCCCGGTTTTCTCTGTCTTACTGCTACTACCTTAAGTAACTACTAAGTCTTAACTCTGTTCTAGCTGTGCTTGAAACCATTAATGGTTTTGGCACATACACCACAGCTGGAAGACTATTCACTGACTCATCCTCCCCTCTGTAATAGAAAACATTCTCACATCCCTCCTGAATCCCCACTTTCAGCTTCTACCCATGCTCCAGATTTGCTATTCCTGTTGAATAGTTCCTAGCAGATTGCTTTGTTTACTCTATTCAGGAACCTGAAGGTCCCTATAATATCTTCCCTTTCATGTTTGGAATCCAATGCTTGCATGTTCAGTGCCTTGAGACGATCCTTGTAGGAACTGCCCTGCTGGACCTGAATCATTCTGATTACCCTATGCTACGCCATCTCCAGCCTGTTTATGTCTATTTAGGTGAGGACTCAAGAACTGGACACAGTACACCAGATGTGATCTCACCAGTGATCTATAGAGAGGCTGTAATACATCTTTCATCCTGCTGTTAGACCTTCTCCCAATACCTCCCAACATCTTGGCTGCCATACTATAATCCTTGTTACATTGGCTAGAATGTTTAAAGGAGCCACTTAAGATGACTCCTTTGTCCCTTTACTCAGAAGCAGTGCTCAGCTTACTCTCTCTCATCAAATATTCCTTCCTGTGGTTCTTGTTCCCTAAGTGCATCAACTTGCACGTTTTGGGCATTTCATTTCAACTGCCAAAACTGTGGTCATTCTCTCCAACCTTTCAGGTCTCTCTGCAACTCTCTTACCCTTTTATCTTTGTCTACCAACTACAGAGCTTAGCTTAGTGTCATCTGGAGTGAAACAAATCTTGCTGTGAATTCCTTCTCCTATGTTGCTGATGAACATACCGAAAACGACTGGGCTGGGAACCCATCCCTATAGTACCCCCACTGGTGACCTCTTCCTCCTCAGATTTGACTCTATTTGTCACTATTCTCTGCTGTCTCCCTTTCAGGCAACTTCCCATCAGTGCAACTATGTCCTTCGCTGCACCCAGATCCAATTATATAAACATCTTCAGTAACCTTCTATGAAGTATTGAGTTGAAAACCTTTTTAGAGATGAAGTAGAATAAATCTACTGCATCGCCCTATTCGCTGTCCTAGTTACTCAATCAAGAACACTATCAGATTGGTCTGACAACACCTTCCTGCTGTAATCCCATGCTGTTTACTATCCTGGAGCCTGTGTTCCTCCCGGCAGTCCATACTAGTGTTTCTATTAGTTCACCCACATTGGAGAGGAGACTGATATGTCTATAGGTACCCACCTGTTCTTACCCTAGGGGTCCTTTAGCATCAGTAACTATAGCAGTCAGCTGGATAGCTAGAACTGCCCTAGACATGGAATGTATGGTAATGAAATTTAAGGTAGATGCTGTGAAATGTGCAAAGCAGAGAGAGGGAAGGAGGCTTCAGAATTTTTTCTCCGCTGGACTGAGCAACGCTGTCTGCCTCTGAGGTGCTGTCTTTCCTGACTAGAACAAAGTTGTCTTCTTCAACACTGGTAACATTTATCTAGTTTTTCAGTTATTTGAGTGTGCTGAGTTATTTTTTATTGACTTTTGCGGTTCAACTCAGTTTCCAGGAACCGTGTTTATCTCTCAGTTCTGCAGTTCCCATTTTTTAAAATTTTTATAAAAGTTAGTACAGTGTTTGGTATTTCCACGGTCCCTTTACTTCAGTTTGGTGTATTTTTATCGTCGTTCCCTTTTTCTTCGGGGAACTGATGATTTTCATTTTATTTTACCTCAGAAAAGTTGTGGTTCTTACCGCAAGGGAACCGTCCATTGGACCTTGCTTTTAAACAGTTCAAAATTCTTTTTGAGAGTTTTCTGTATATTGTGCATGTCAGAAATCCCTAAGAAAAGGACTGGACTCAAAGGTTTTAAAAATGTTTGAACTGCCGAAGAATTTTAGCTAAAGCTGATACTCATAGCCTGTGTTTGAAGTGTTTGGGTCCAGATCATTAATGTGTTTGTGCTTCAAATTCTGTTCAAAAACTTTAAGAAACAGAGCAAAAAGGCTTAGAAAAATGGCAGAAGGGTCTTCATCTGGTCCAAAGCACTGACCCAAGGCTACCGATGAGGGGCCTATTAAAAATAAAAATAATACAGGTACTTCGAGAGGGCATTGACTGAGCCGGGGGGGGGAATTCAGGAGGGAAATCAAGAAACACTTTTTCACAGAAAGGGTGGTAGATAAATGGAACAATCTGCCTGAGGAGGTGGTATCATGTAGAATAGTGGGAGGCTTTAAGAGAGGGTGAGACAGAGTGGGGGGTGGTTATGAGGAGTGGAGGGGAGGGTGGGGCAGCTGCAAGTTGAGGGGCTAGCTGCACAATCAATAGACCATGAGGTGTGTGTCTGCTGGCATTTCGTATGTTCATATGTGCTGATAAGGCATCTTTAAAATCAAGCCTGGTACAGGTACTGATGAAGTGCCTTTTAAGACAAAGAACACTAAGCTTGACACTGATGAGGTGTCTTTAAACATTAAGGCTAAAGGGGCTAATAAAGTTCCTAAATCAAAAAGTTCAAAGAGCACTGATGAAGTTTCTAGTTCCAAGAGAAATCCTGAACAAGTCACTGATGACGTGGCATCTAAGAAGATATGTAAAGAGAAAAATCCTGCTGCTTCTCCAGGCAATGCCAAAGGTGGGGATGCAGGTGGAAAAAGTGTAAAGATAAAACAAAAAATGTTGAACCCCAGGAAGGTGGGCCCCAAGATTTTCCAGGGGCCCTCCCCTCTTTTGAGGATATGGCAAAAGCTTGGTATCTTTATCAGACTATTCAAGGTATGGGTTCTATTTTTGGTGCCTCTGACTTTCCTAGACACCCTTCTAACACTCCCTCTGCTGCAGGGGCAGACGAGGGGGATGACATTGATGATTTTAATGGTCCCCAGGATGACATTTCAGAGGGTAAGGTCCCAGAACATGACATGTCTCCTGATCCTGATTTTGTGGCATCCCCAAACCGGGAGGATAATACCTCTCTGTTCTCTTTTTTGCAACACATGGCAGACACTCTTGATCTTCCCTCTCAAGAGTCCAGCCAGGATGATGAGGAAGACTAGGACTATAGAGAGATGAAGGGTCTCCCTCCTCCCAAGAAACTAGTTCTTCCCGTTTATAAACCCTTAAGGAAGAACACTATGAAAATTCTTCAAACTCCTACTTCTGCTCCAGGGGTTGAAAAAAAGCTGACAAGAAATACCAGTTTTTAAAAACTGATACAGATTTTATGTTTATTCACCCAAGTCATGAAGGAGTGGTGCAGCAAGCAGCTTGTGATAAGGCTGGGGTTCCTCTTTCCTCCCAGTCCCCAGAAAAAAGACTCTAAGAGGCTGGATTTTATGGCCAGAAAAACATACACTTCAGCCTCCCTCCTTATTCGCCTGGCCTCTTATATGGCTTATACAATAAAATATCAAAAGAACTTGTGGAACTCTGTGTTAGCTATTGTCAAACGTGAGTCAGATTCCGTGGTTAAGGATTTAGTGGAGACAACTAAAACAGCTTTGGAAGCCACTAAATACCAATTTCACATGACAGATGATAGCAATGATACAGCCTCAAGGGTGATGGCTCAGGCTATTTCCCTGAGGCGCTTTGCCTGGCTTAGATCATCAAACCTGTCACAGGACACTCAGTCTAAAGCAATGGATTTTCCATGTGACAGAAATCTTTTTGATTACAGGACTGAGGATTACATGAAAAAGGTTGATGAATACAAATCAACCTATCAGAGTGACACTGCTAAGTCTAGGGCTCAAGGCACCCACAAGCCTCCGCAGAGGGGGAACAGAGGCTGGGGCTATTATTCCAAACTGTTTTACTCGCTTCCTCCTCAGTTCAATCTCTCAAAGTTCAGGGGTTACTAGAGAGGAAGAGGCAGGAGGGGTCAATTGAGATCTTCTTCCCCTGCTCCTGCCACTCAGCAGATACCCTGACTCCTCAGCTCAGGTTGTCTCCCCTCTGCCTATAGAGGGCAGGCTCTCCAACTTCCTCCAATCTTGGACCCTTATTACCACAGGCAAGTGGGTCCTGGAGGTAGTGGAAAAGGGTCTGTCTCTTCAATTCAGAAAGATGTCAGCCCTAAAAAGAACTCAGATTTCCAAACCCCTAATTTCAACAGAAAAAATTATGTTGGAATTGGAGGTAAAGCATCTTTTGGAAGCAAAAGTAGTGGAGAGAATGCCAGTACATCCAAGGGACCAGGATCTCTATTCCAGGTACTTTCTGACTCAAAAGAAAATGGGAGTGGTGGCCTATCTTAGACCTAGGGTACCTAAACAGGCATCTTCTAAGCCAAAATTCAAGATGGTCAGTCTAAATCTTGTAATTCAGGCCTTACAGCAGAGAGACTAGCTAGCCTCCCTAGACCTCAAGGATGCCTACTTTCATATCCCCATCAGGCTGACCCACAGGAAGTTTCTCAGGTTCAAACTTCCTTCAGAGCACTACCAGTTTGCAGCCATGGCCTTTGGCCTGACATCTTCTCTAAGGGTGTTTACCAAGCGTCTAGCTGTAGTGGCAGCCCACTTAAGAAAAATGGGGATAAGTACTTGGATGACTGGCTCATAGTAGCAAAGTCTCTCTTTCTTTTGGAACAGACTCTGTCCTTAACAAGAGACACCCTACAAGGACTGGGGTTCATTATAAACCTGAAGAAATCCCACTTGGCACCAATTCAGCTCCTCACATTCATAGGCGCTCAGCTGGACACTGTACACAGCAGGGCCTTTCTTCCCAGAGAAAGAATAGAGAATTTTCTAACAGTGGCAAACTCCTTTGTCCTGAGTCAGCCCAGGCCGACCAGACATTTTCTACAGCTCCGGGGCCACATGGCATCCATGTCAGCAGTGGTCCCAGGAGCTGGGTTCAGAATGAGAGACATTCAGCACTATATAAGATCTCGCTGGTCTCAAAGAAAAGATTCCCTGTCCAAGCTGATTTCAGTTACAAAAAACCTACTTCGGTTTTTGGACTGGTGGAAGCATTCCAACAGTCTGTCAGTGGTGGTCCCCTTCCAGATTTCCGCCCCTTCAGAAATCATCACTACAGATGCTTCTCTGCTTGGATGGGGAGCACACAAGAACAACTGTTCCATCAGTGGCTCCTGGACTCTACAGGAGTCACAAGCTCATATCAATTTACTGGAACTCAGAGCCATTTTCCTGGCTCTCAAAGCATTTGCACCTCAGATAAAAGGACTAAACATATAGATCAGAACAGACAACACCATTGCTATGTTCTACATAAACAAGCAGAGAGGTACAAAATCTTTTATCCTGTGCCTAGAGGCCATGAGGATTTGGAGCATGGCCTACTCCCTTGGAAGTCAGCCTGTCAGCCATACACCTCCCAGGAAAGGAAAAACATCCTGGCAGATGTTCTCAGTTGCATCAACCTGGGACACAGCAAATGGTGTCTGAACAAACAAGTGTTCACCACAGTGTTCAGGAGATGGAGCACATCAGAGGTGGATCTGTTTGCCTGTCCCCTAAACCATCAATTTCCTCTGTTTTGTTGTAGGCCCCCAGTTCTGGAAACACTTCCGACAGATGCCTTAACTCTGGAATGGACAGGAATGTTTCTGTATGCCTTTCCTCCTTTTTCTCTGATTTTCAGAACCTTGTTAAAGCTCAGAAATCAGCCTGCAACATTGATTCTGGTGGCACCAGATTGGCCGAGACAGGCATGGTATCCTCTTCTGATGTCCATGTCCTGCAGCAAGCCTATTCATCTTTTCCTCAGTCATTCCCTCCTGTCTCTTCCCAAGATGGGGTGGCATATCCAGACCTGAAACCCCTTCACCTCAAAGCCTGGCTCTTGAGGAGTTAGAGTTTCCAGACTCTTAGTACTTGGAGCAAGTACTAAAGATCCTGAGGATGTCCAAAAAGCCTAGTACAAAAAAAACTTACACAACCAAGTGGAAAAGATTTTCCATTTGGTGTAAGCTGAAGCATTTCAATCCCTTTAAGGCTTCTATTCCTAATATTTTGGATTATTTGGTACACCTACATTACTTGGAGCTAAGGCCCTCCTCCTTGAAGCTTCATTTGGCTGCTATTTCAGCTTATCTTTCTGTGGGAAAGACAAAGTTGATTTCTCATAGCCAGTAGTCAGACAGTTTTTCAGAGGTCTCCTCCATGTTCAGCCCCCACTGATGGAGCCTGTTCCTCCTTGGAGCCTCAATCTTTGTATTGCCAAGCTTATGGAAGACCATGGGTACAGCACATATTAAGTGTGTGACCTGGAAAACTGTGTTTTTAGTGGCCATTACCTCTGCTAGAAAGATTTCAGAGTTGCAGGCCCTCTGCACTGAGCCCAACTACTGCATCTCACACAGGGACAAGCTTGAGCTCAGAACTAACAGAAAGTTCTTGCCCAAGGTGGTTTCTGAATTCCACCTTAATCAATCGGTCACTTTACCTGTGTTTTTCACAGAAAAGTCCACTCCGGGAGAGCAGAAGCTGCATAGCTTGGATGTCAAAAAGGGCCCTGCTTTACTATTTGGAACACACCAAGCAAGCTAGGGGCTCTTCCACACAGTTTTTCCCTCACCTATGGGGAAGTAGGTAGAGGAAGATCAGCTATTAAGAGAACTACCTCTCGCTGGATAGTTTCCTGTATTCAATTCTGTTATGACAAGGCTGGCAAGCAACCCCCTGAGGGGCTCAGAGTCCATTCTACCAGGGGTACTGCCTCATCAATAGCAGTTGCAAGAGACATTCCTCTGTTGGAAGTCTGCAGAGCAGCAACTTGGAAGACTGCACACCCTCACTAAGCATTACTGCTTAGATGTGCAGTCCAGATCTGATACCAGTTTGGTGGGGCAGTTTTGCAAAGCCTTTTTCCTAAATAGGTTCTCTGCCTGCCTCCCATTATACTGCTTTGTAGTCTGCTATAGTCACTGATGCTAAAGGACTCCTGGGGTGAGAAGAAAAAAATACTCACTGTAGTAATCTTCTTTCTTCCAAGGTGTCCCACCCCATCCTCTCCGGATAACCTTCAGAAGAAGGCGTTGTCTTTTGCCTTTAAAAAAAAATAGATTTTCCAGTATGTTTAACTTTGTATGGCATTTTTAGCAACATTTATGGTTATGATTCTGGTTATTATAAATGTTTTTATCCCTGTTGGTCCTGCCTATGGGCAAATTGCCTATCCTTTCTTTGAAAAAAATTCTGAAGCCTCCTTCCCTCTCTCTCTGCTCAGCACATTCCACAGCTTGTACCTGATTGGCTAATTCATAAATCTCATTACCATACATTCCACCTCCGGGCCAGTGCTAGCTATCCAGCTGACTGCTATAGTTACTAATGCTAAAGGGCACCTTGGAAGAAAGAAGATTACTATGGTGAGTAATTTTTATGTTGATTGCGCACATGCGCAAGAAACATATTGTGACAGGTTGCCAGAAGCAGGTTGTGGAGGCACGGCACTGTTGTGGCCAGTGCCCCCACAGCCTTTAAAGGCTTGGCCTGCTTTCCTCAATGGTATGGCATGCTGCTGCTGACACTAGTTCAGCCAGCGTGCCACAACCTTGAGAAGTTTTAGCCTCTGCAATCAGGGGCCACCTCGTCATTGCAGCGTCACCCACTGCAATGAGGGAGTGACCCCTCATTGTAAGTCTCCCTTGCATTCTCCACCTGTTTGCCGAGGGGGTGCCCAATCCCCCTCAGCATCATGTCCCCTCCCCATCCCTGTTTTTTTTGCCGGCGGGGGTGCTCAATCCCAATTGGCATGTCCCCCCCCCGCAAGTTCTTATGTGCAGAGGGGGTGCCCAATCCCCCTTGACTCATGAGACCCCATCCCAGTATGTGTCAATGGGGGTGCCCAATGCCCGTTGACATGATGTGACCCCTCCCTTTTGTTGTGTGCTGACGGGGGTGCCCAATCTCCCATCGGCTACAGCTGGCCCCCCCAAAAAAACAAGTCAATTGGCATGTTGGGAGCCCACCCCCAGTGTGCCACATCCCCTGAAAAAAAAATGGTCCTGCAATGTTTTTTAATTTTTTTCCCCTGTGAAAAAAGGAAATGGTCCCTCACCGGTCTCCCTGCCCCCCCTCCACAACCCGTACCCACCCTTTGCACACACTGCCTCCCCGCACCCCCTCACCCCATAGCTACCTCCCGAGTATGGCGCAATGATCTTCGGTGGACCGGGAACATGTCTGCACTCTTCAAAGGCGACCATAAGCTGAGAAAATGCCAGCAAGCTGTATAATGGAGTAAATAGGGTTTTTTCAACTTTGATGCATATCTCTGTCATTTTTTGGAATTTTGGCACCACATTTTCAACATGGGGTTTTTGGGACCCCTCCTCATGAATTCTGCCACTGTCATGACGTTAATCTGCTCCGAAAGGTGATTTTGTGGTCACTGCGTGGAATCACCTTTCGGGACTGAGTAACGAAATGACAGGGCCAGTGTTCATGAGGTGGGTTCTCAAAAAGCCTATGTTGCAAATTTGGTGAAAAAAATCCCAAAAATGACTGTTCTATGAGTGTGTGTTGTGCAGTTGCTATGCAAGCTCATACCTTTGCGAAGTTGCAATATTTTCATGCCAGATATTCAACATTGGCATTTTTCCACACCTCCTTGGGAACAGTATGGCTGTCATTTTTCACATGCTGTCCGAAATGTGTTTTCGCACTTCTGGTGCAGAATAGCACGGTCGCTGTGGGAAATCAATTTTCAGGACAGATTATGAAAATGACAGTGACACTGTTCATGAGCAGAGGTCCTAAAATGCCTATTTTGAAAATTTGGTGCCGATACTCCATAAAATGACTGTGTTACGAGCGTGCTTTGCACAGTTTGCACGCATGCTCGTAAGTTCGTGAATGTATCATATTTTCTCTCCAGATTTTCAACATTGCCATTGTTCTGCACCTCCTTATGAGCAGTACAGCTGTCATTTTTCAAATCCTGGCCAAAATGTGTTTTCACACTTCAGGTGCAGAATAGCGCGGTCACTGTGGAAAATCTGTGTTCGGACACATTATGAAAATGACAGTGACACCGTTAATTAGCAGAAGTCCTAAAATGCCTGTGTTGAAAATTTGGTGACAAAAGTCCATAAAATGAGTGTGCTACAAGCATGCGTTGCACAGTTTCCACGCACGCTCATACCTTCGCAACTTTGCAATATTTTCACTCCAGATTTTCAACATTGCCATTTTTCCACACCTCCCTATGAACAGTACAGCTGTCATTTTTCACATCCTGGCCAAAATTGTTCTCGCTCTTCCGGCGCACAATAGCGAGGTTGCTGTGGGAAATCAGTGTTCAGTACACATTAAGAAAATCACACTGACACTGTTCATGAGCAGAGGTGCTAAAATGCCTGTGTTGAAATTTGGTGACAAAAGTCCATAAAATGAGTGTGCTACAAGTGTACGTTGTGCAGTTTCCATGCACCCTTGTAACTTCGCAAAATAGTAATATTTTCATGCCAAATTTTCAACACTCGCATTTTTCCACAGCTCCTTATGAACAGTACAGCTGTCATTTTTCACATCCTGTCCGAAATGTGTTTTCGCACTTCCTGGTGCAGAATATTGCAGTCGCTGTTGGAAATCAGTGTTTGGGACAGATTAGGATCGAGCGAGTGAGAGGGAGGAAGTGACCGAGCTCAACTGAGCTCTGTCGGGACTGCTGCAGATTTCTTTGTGGGCAGGAAAAGGCGCCAATGCAGGCAGGGCCCAGCAAAGGGCAGCCTGCAGCCGGGAGACCCTGAATCGGCGAGTGAGGAGGGGAGGGAGTGAGTGAGCTCAACAGAGCTCTGTTGGCACTGCTGCGGATTTCTTTGTTGGAAGAAAAAGGCAGCAATGCATGCAGGGGCCCAGTACAAAAGGGTAGCCTGCAGAGGTGGAAGAAACAGAACGAACGACTGAGAGAGGGGAAGTGAGCGAGCTCAACGGAGCTCTGTCAGGAGTGCTGCAGATTTCTTTGTGGGCAGAAAAAGGTGCCAGCAGAGGCAGGAACCCAGTACAAAAGGGAAGCCTGCACCGCCAGGAGAAACAGAATGAGCGCATAAAACAGGTGGCGTGAAAGACCTTAATGGAGCTCTGTCAGGACAGCTGTGGATTTCTTTGTGGGCAGAAAAAGGTGCCAATGCAGGCAGGAGCCCAGTACAAAAGGACAGCCTGCAGTGCCGGAAGAAATACAATGAGCGAGTGAGAGAGGAGGAGTGCGTGAGCTCAATGGAGATCTATCATGACTGCAGCGGATTTGTTTGTGGGCAGGAAAAGGCGACAATGCAGGCAGAGCCCAGTACAAAAGGCCAGCCTGCAGCGCCAGCAGAAATGGAATGAGCGAGTGAGAGAGGGTGAGGGCGAGCTCAACAGAGCTGTGTCAGGACTGCTGCAGATTTCTTTGTGGGCAGAAAAAGGCAGCAATGCACAAGGGGCCCAGTACAAAGGGCAGCCTGCAGCAGCGTGAGAAACAGAACAAGCGAGTGAGAGAAGAGGTGGCGAGCTCAGCAGAGCTCTATCGTGACTGCTGCAGGTCTGTTTGTGGGCCTAAAGAAAAGCGGCGGCAATGAGACCCAGTACAAAAGGGCAGCCTGGGCCCAGGCGGCAAGCAGAGACGAGCAGAGTGAGGCGGGAATGAGTGAGCTCAGCAGAGCTCTGTTGGGACTGCTGCATTTTTCTTTGTGGGCAGAAAGGCACCAACAGAGGCAGGAGCCCACTACAAAAGGGCAGCATGCAGCACCAGGAGAAACAGAATAAACAAGTGAGACAGAGGGAGTGAGCGACCTCAACGGAGCTCTATTGTGACTGCTGCAGATTTCTTTGTTGGCAGCAAAAGGTGGCAATGCAGGCAGGAGCACAGTACAAAAGGCTATCCAGCAGCACCGGCAGAAACAGAATGAGCAAGTGAGGGAGGGGGAGTGAGCGAGCTTAACAGAGGTCTATCGTGACTGCTGCGGATTTCTTTGTGGACAGGAAAAGACAGCAATGCAGGCAGGAGCCCAGTATAAAAGGCCAGCCTGCAGCACCCGGAGAAACGGAATGAGTGAGTGACAGAGGGGAAGTGAGCGACCTCAACGGAGCTGTGTCAGAACTGTTGCAGATCTCTTTGTGGGCAGAAAAAGGCACCAATGCAGGCAGGAACCCAGTACAAAAGGGCAGTCTGCAGCAGCGGGAGACACAGAACAAGTGAGTGAGAGAAGGGGAGTGAGTGAACTCACCGGAGCTCTGTTGGGACTGCTGCAGATTTCTTTGTTGGCAGCAAAAGGTGGCAATGCAGGCAGGAGCACAGTACAAAAGGCTATCCAGCAGCACCGGCAGAAACAGAATGAGCAAGTGAGGGAGGGGGAGTGAGCGAGCTTAACAGAGGTCTATCGTGACTGCTGCGGATTTCTTTGTGGACAGGAAAAGACAGCAATGCAGGCAGGAGCCCAGTATAAAAGGCCAGCCTGCAGCACCCGGAGAAACGGAATGAGTGAGTGACAGAGGGGAAGTGAGCGACCTCAACGGAGCTGTGTCAGAACTGTTGCAGATCTCTTTGTGGGCAGAAAAAGGCACCAATGCAGGCAGGAACCCAGTACAAAAGGGCAGTCTGCAGCAGCGGGAGACACAGAACAAGTGAGTGAGAGAAGGGGAGTGAGTGAACTCACCGGAGCTCTGTTGGGACTGCTTCAGATTTCTTTGTGGCCAGAAAAAGGCAGCAATGCATGCAGGGATCCAGTACAAAAGGGCAGCCTGCTGTGGTGGGAGAAACAGAATGAATGAGTGAGGGGGAGTGACTGCTGCAGATTTCTTCGTGGGCAGAAGAAGGCGGCAACGCAGGCAGAAGCCCAGTACAAAAGGGCAGCCTGCACCAACTGGAGACACAGAATGAGTGAGTGAGAGAGGGGGAGTGAGCGAGCTCAATGAAGCTCTGTCGGGACGGCTGCAAATTTCTTTGTGGGCAGAAAAATGCACCAACAGAGACAGGAGCCAACTACAAAATGGCAGCCTGCAATGCCAGAAGGAACAGAATGAGCAAGCGAGACAGGCGGAGTGAACGACCTCAACGGATCTCTGTCAGGACAGCTGTGGATTTCTTTGTGGGCAAAAAAGGTGCCAACACAGGCAGAAGCCCAGTACAAAAGGGCAGCCTGCAGCAGCGTGAGACACAGAATGAGTGAGTGAGGGAGGGGGAGTGAGTGAGCTCAATGGAGCTCTGTTGGGACTGCTGTGGATTTCTTTGTGGGCAGAAAAAGGCATCAATGCACGAGGGCCCAGCACAAAGGGAAGCCTGCAGCAGTGGGAGAAACAGAATGAGCAAGTGAGAGAGGGGGAGTGAGCGAGCTCAGTGGAGCTCTATCGTGACTGCTGCAGATTTCTTTGTGGGCAGAAAAAGGCGGCAACACAGGCAGGAGCCCAGTACAAAAGGCCAGCCAGCAGAGCCAGCAGAAATGGAACGAGCGAGTGAAAGAGGGTGAGTGAGCGAGCTCAATGGAGCTGTGTCGGGACTGCTGCAGATTTCTTTGTGGGCAGAATAAGCCGCCAGCACAGGTAGGAGCCCAGTACAAAAGGACAGCCTGCACCAGTGGGAGACACAGAATGAGTGAGTGAGGGAGGGGGAGTGAGCGAGCTCAACAGAGTTCTATCATGACTGCTGCGGATTTCTTTGTGGGCAGAAAAAGGCGACAACACAGGCAGGAGCCCAGTACAAAAGGTCAGCCTGCAGCGCCAGCAGAAACGGAATGAGTGAGGGACAGAGGGGGAGTGAGTGACCTCAACGGACATGTGTCGGGACTAATGCAGATTTCTTTGTGGACAGAAAAAGCCACCAACAGAGGCAGGTGCCCATTATAAAAGGCCAGCCTGCAGCTCCAGGAGAAACAGAATGAGCGAGTCAGAGAGGGGGAGTGATCCACCTCAATGGAACTCTGTCAGGCCAACTGCGGATTTCTTTGTGGACAGAAAAGGGTGCCAATGCAGGCAGGAGCCCAGTACAAAAGGGCGGCCTGCAGCACCAGGAGAAACAGAACTAGCAAGTGACAGAGGATCAGTGAGCGAGCTCAACGGACCAACGCAATCAACATTCGGCACTGACAAATGCTTGTTTCTTCCTTGTCCCCATCCTTGGGGAGTGGAACAATGTCCACTATCCTCCAGTTTTTTTGCAATCACTCTTTTCTAAATTGTGATATTAAAATAGCTATATCAGAGGTTCTGCTAACTCCTATGCCAGTGCTCTGAGCACCCTCGGTTGCATCTCATTGGCCCAGGGGTCCAATCTTTTATTTATTTATTTTTTTATTTTATTCTTTTGGTAACTGGGTAAGGCCCACTAGGCACAAGTGCCTGTTTTCAGGGGTGATCTGAGAGCACTGGGGTGGTTTCATGACTTGCTCAGTGTTGCACAGCACAAGTGAAGGTTGTGGGATTCAAACCCTGGTCTGCTGGAGGTACCACAATACTGAGAGTGGTGCAGTGCGCTGTGGCTGTGGGGCAACAGTTTTTTGGAGAGACCTTCTGGAGGCTGTGGTGCTGTCCTATCAGCACACACCTCTCTTTGTTGAGGGATGAGGTCACTAGACTCCAGGCCAGATTAGCAAGGATTTGGGGAACGTCTCCTACACCCAGAGGCCACCAAGTCTGACACTGTTACCCAAGAGGATGCCAGGGAGGAGGAATGGCTGAACTACAGTGGGCTCTGGAAGGGTAGTAGTGGTGAGTCAGAGTCACATTCCTTAACTGGTACCATTATGCAATTCCGACACCACTCTGGCGAGGCAGGACTGCCAGGAGCACATGCCCTAGGTAGTGGCTAGGGAGGATATGGGGTCCTCCAGAGCAGAAACCCCAAGGAGGTAGATAGAGCACCCCAGAGGAGGAGGAAGAAACTTCTAATGGGGGATTTGATTGTGAGGGAGATAGATTTGGGAATAGGAAATGGGAGAAGGGAGGGGTTAGGTGCCTATGGGGCACTGTGACCTGGAGGGATGGGAAGCAGATTGAGAGGATCGCTAGGGCAGCAGGACTGTGGCCAGAACTAGATGTCATCATCCACTGATGAACTGGCTAGGAATTGGGCTGGGATAGTGCAGGGGGAGTTTAAGCAACTGGAAAAGGTTGTTAGACAGATATCATGCTTAATGTTTTTTGCTGAGCTGCTGCCTGTATGTGATGGGGGAGGAGAGGGATCTCCATACCTAGCCCTTCAACTCATAGTTGAAAGAATGTAGCAGAGAGGAGGGGTTCGGCTACACTGGGGACTGGGGATCCCCCTGGAGCGATAAGGGACTTTGCAGGAGGTGATGGCCTGCATCTATCCAGGAAAGGAACCACAATCCTCAGTGGACAGTTTAGATGTTACTTTGATGAACATTTAAACTAGCCAAAGGGAGTGGCAGAAGAAATCAGTGAGGCAGTAACTTCCCCCCAATCTGAAGTAGAAAGCAGGGAAAACTCAAGGGGAATGGGATCCCACAGGGTTGAAATTTATAAAGGAAGCAGGGAGGTAGAAATGGATGAGTACGGGAACAGAAGCATTAAAAAGGAGGGAGGGAGGGAGGGAGGAAGGAAGGAAGGAAGGAAGGAAGGAAGGAAGGAAGGAAGGAGAGAGAGTGGAACAAAATATGGAAGGCCATGTGTGCGAATGTTAGAAGTCTATGAAATAAGAATGTTCTATGGGGGTATCTTAGTCATCAGGTTACACCATAGGAACCTTCCCTGTCATTGATGAAGAATCAGTTAGTTTGACCTCAGTGGTAGGTAAAATGATGGAATCACTTCTGAAGGAAAGAATTGTTGAGTACCTAGAGGCCAGTGGGGCATAGGACCCAAGGCAGCAGAGATTCACGATGGGAAGGTCGTGTCAGACGAATCTAATAGATTTCTTTGACTGGGTGACCAAAGTAGTAGACCAGGGAGGGACTGTGGACATGGCTTACCTAGATTTTAGCAAGGCATTTGATACAGTCCCACACAAAATTAATACACAAGTTAGCCAGCCTTGGAGTGGGTCCCAAGGTGGTAGCCTGGATAAAAATTGGCTAGACAACAGGACACAAAGGGTAGTAGTAAATGGAGTCCACAGTGAAGAAAGGAGGGTTACTAGCGGGGTACCGCAGGGTTCAGTACTGGGACCGGTTCTTTTTAATGTCTTTATAAGTGACATTGCAGAGGAACTGGAAGGAAAAGTATGTCTCTTTGCAGATGACATAAAGATCTGCAACAGGGTTGATACACCAGATGGAGTGGAAAGGATGAAAAGGGACTTGGCAAGGTTGGAGGAATGGTCAAATGTATGGTAGCTCAGATTCAATGCAACGAAGTGCAAGGTAATGCACCTGGGAAACAAAAACCCAGGGCAAGAGTACACAATGGAGGGTGAGATACTGACAACAGTAAAAATGGAAAGGGACCTGGGGGTAATTATATCAGATGACCTAAAGGTAGGCCAGCAATGTGAGAAGGCAGTAAGGAAGGCTGGGGGGATATTGGGATGCATAGGGAGAAGCATCAATAGTAGAAAACAGGAAGTTGTTATCCTCTGTACAGACAGTTGGTGAGACCCCATCTGAGTACTGTGTGCAGTTCTGGGGACCCCATCTCCATCAAATACATAGACAGAGTGGAGGCTGTCCAGAGGAGAGCAATCAAAATGGTGCAGGGTCTGCACCAGAAGACATCTGAAGAAAAGACTAAGGAGCTTAATGTATACCCTTGAGGGAAAGGAGGGAGAGGAGGACATGATAGAAACTTTCAAGTGCCTCAAGGAATCAACAAAGTCCAAGAGGGTGGCATCTTTCAGAAAAGAGATGTGCAAGAACAAGGGGCACAGTTTGAAGATAGAGGGGACGGCTCAGAGGTAATGTGAGGAAGTATTTTTCACAGAGAGGTTGTGGATGCATGGAACAGCCTTCCTGAGGAGGTCATGGAGTCAAGAACAGTGGGGGAATTCAAGAATGCATGGGACAGACATAAGGCAGTCCTAGTGGGGGGGTAGGAGGAAGTAAGCTGTTGGTTAATTAGGATCTGAAGCTTATCTGTTAGGTAGGAAAATGGGCAGACTAGGTGGGCCAAGGGGTCCTTATCTGCCGTCAAATTCTATGTTTCTATGAATCCACGCAAAAGATTTTCAGCAGTGCAATTGGGGCCCCCCCCCACGCCGTGCACGTCAGCTGACTTCATCAACCCTATAAAGGTGTGGGTGGCCCTGCTCACTCCTCAGTTGTTTTCCACCATTGACTCACTTGCCTGGGTCTCCGCAGAAGCTCCATCGCAGTATTTACGCAATTTTGTGCCTATGATATTTTCTAACTTTTCAAAAATCAATGAGATTTTCTTCATCTTGTTTATGTCAAGGGTTAACCCTCCTACATCTCTCTTCCGTTGCTGCCGCTATGGAAAGAAGATCACTTCCTCTGTGTCTGCTGACTTGGGCTGAACCATGACATTTCTGACTGTGAGCTCTGCCAGAAATTTAACCAAACAACTCTCAGGTGATGCAGAAAGGCACTTAAAAATTTCCTGATGGAACAATAGGCAGCCAGTTCTGGACAGGGATCCTCCAAAGCCCCAGTTTCTCAGTTGCTTACTGGGTCATCTAACTCCCAGGCCTCTAAGGCCCAATACAAGTCCTCGGGGGGGGGGGAGTTACAGAAAACACCAAGATCATGACCGCATCCCCCCTGGCGCTGATCACATTCCCCGTCAGCCTCTTCTTTTACTAGGGGATCTTCATCGGCTGCAGCCGCACCAACAAAGAAAACTTCTGTCCAGGTCTCTTTACCTTCCAGACCCATACTGACAGCTTCTTCACACAACTGTCAGGGGCAGTTGGCATTCGACCTCTGGGTTGTCGGCCACTTCTCCATCGATGATGGGTTCATCATTGATGGCCCTTTTGATGAGACCTACCCCTTCTCCTGCTCAGGCTACAGGTTCCTCAAGTTCTTGGGGCCCCACGGGTGGCTCATCAACACCTAGGCTGTCAACTCCCCCTCCATCAACAATCACCATCAACCAGAACAAGATCTTGGTGAACTTCACCTATGTGATCATGCCGCAGTTGGGTACCTATAGACCTTCTTTGTGGACACCGTCAATGGTGGCCCCACCAACTCCTACTTGCAGGCCTCAAGAAACTCCTCATAGGCCATCGTCAATACCTGTACCAGACCCAGATGTAAAAGAGATCGACGCTGAGAAGGAGTACCATCCAGACCTCATTCTTCCTGATTTTGAGGAGGAAGAGGAGGATGAAGTTCTTGTCTCAGACAAGTCTACTACTTCCTCTGTCAGTGAGGATTTGGTGAAGCATACCTACTTGATCTTCTCTTGAGGACCCCACAGTGATGAAGCAGTTATCCTCAGCTATGGGCTTCCACACTAAGGAAGAGAATGTCACCAGGAGACATTTGGTGAACTTCCTGGAGATTCCAGAATCTCACCCAAAGATCATTCCTCCGCGGTTACCAGCCTTAAGGAATGCAGCGACAGCAGCCTGGCACCAGCCAGACATGGTGCCAGCAATGCCCCACAGGGAGGATGAGCGCTCTAATGCCCCTCAGGGGTTCCCTTGTTATGCTGACCAACCAGACAGACTCTGTGGTCAAGGCACTTCATGATGGGTCTAAGGTGCCTAGACATCTTAGATCTTCTTCGAGGAAATCTCTCGGAGCAGGTCGTAACATGTAGAAATGTCCAGCTGCAGGCATAATTTCCTCCAGAAGATTTCTCAGCAGTCAACCTGGGATCTCCCCTAATGATACCACATGTTGTATCCTGGCACGTATAAAGGGGGAGGCCCCAGATGCTCCTCAGTTCTTTTTCTGCATGCTACACATTCTCCGCCAGCCAGACTATAGTTTCCAGTCATTGACAAAGAGATCTACCACTCGTTCCTCTGCAGCATTCCCTAGTTCATCACATTTCATCACCAATGTCTTCAGATCCTTTATTCTGAAAGTGTTCTTGTCGCCAACTTATCATGACTGAGGACCTCCACAACATCTGTGTTCAGTGCCTCAGTCCTGAACATGATAACCATGTCTGTGTACTCTGCAAGTGGTTCAACAAGACCACCCAACATCGAAGGCTTCAGCAGCTTCAGGAATTTCTGATGGAGCAGAAGGTTGCCCTCCTGTAGAAGGAGCAATGCTCAAAACCCAAGGAATCTTCCACATCCTCCTTGGGGTCTCACCGGTCTACTAGTGATCCCTCTTTGTCAATGGGCAGGAGCTGGCAAGGAAACATACCAGCAAAACTAAACATGTTTCCCCCAACAATTCCTCCTCGTCAATGAAGAGTGTTCCTACTACCTCCCACTCAAGGGAGATTGGTCTGCTGAAGACAAAGGTAGTCCTTGAGGTTCTTCATGAGGCCATGGCCAAGTCTTCCTCTACTCCGTCGATGACCACTGGCATTTCATCACAGTCAACAGCTCTTCCATCGATGACCTCCGGGAGTTCAGTTGCAGCTTTCACCACTGCCCCGGCAATTGTCTCCATGTGTCATCATTCGTGATAGGCTTCTGGACAGTCGATGGTTCTATCTTCAACCAATCCTTCTAAGGGGCTTGGCTTTACTGCTACTCCCCATCAATGATTTTGGGGACTTTTGTCCACCCCTTGTTGATGACAGGTCATTTGATGCCATCACCATCCCCAGTATCCTCTGTGGTACCTATTCAGTCGGTACATTCAACCCCGACCACCACGTCCTCTGGTCAGTTGGCCATGGTTGACATCCAGGCCTTAGTGTATATCGTTTTGGACCTCACAAAAGGGGTAAGGCAGTGGTCCCTGTTTCGGCTTCCTCAAGACATTCTTCAGTCTCCAGGACTGACAGTTCCTACCTGACTTCACTGGCTCCCCTTCAGAGGGACATTAAATTGGAGGAACCCATTCATGTGAGAATGGGATCTTGCTGATCAGAAGGATGATGATATGGATCAGGAACCTGAATCCCCTCTATTTATCTCCTCTGCTTCCTCCTTACAAAAGGAACCTGCCCAGGAACTACCATGTTCCCTCCTGATGATCCCAATTTTTCGGACATCATGCTCCATCTCCCAAAAACCTTTGGGTTCCAGAAACTGAACTCACGCAGAAAATTTACTGATTATTTCAGCCTTTTGGAATGACCGATCCTAGTTGTACTTCCTTTGGTTGAGGCTTTCGAGGAGGCAATCTGGGCAGCCTGGCAGCGGCCCTTTTTGATACCTTCTAAGTCTCATAAGGCTGATCAGACCTATTAAACTTCGGTGGATCACTCTTACTTTACATCCCCACATCAGGCTGATTCGGTAATAATCAATGCGCCCCATGACAGGTCTGCCAGACCTAAACATTTGACTGCCCAACCTCCTGACAAAGAATCCAAGAAACTGGATATCACGGAGAAGCGGATGGATTCATCCTCCATGATGACTCTTTGAATCCTTAATTACATGGGTCACCTTCTGAAGTATCAGGAGGAAATCCTGAAGGTCTCCCAGTCTGTGGTCCAGAATTTCCCTGCAGGGGCTCCTCAGGAAGCTCTTACCGCCAAATTGTCTTCAGCGTCTGCTGTTTGCCAACATTTATTAAGAGCCACTTATGACGTCTTGGATTCCTCGGCTAGGGCTTCATCGGCTGGGATTTGCCTAAGATGCCATGCTTGGTCTCAAGATTTGCTCTGGATGGTCAGCACTCAATACTTAATACACCTTTCAAAGGTGACAGACTTTTTGGTCCCCAGAACCAAGACATTCTGACTTCTCTACAGAACTCGGGTTGTACCTTACAGTCAGTACATACTATGTATCGTACTCAAGCCAAGCCTGCTTTTAAAGGCTCCTTCCACAGACCCAGACAGTGTCCTGCACCCCAACAACAGATTAATAACAAGCTGAAGGCTCAGGTTTCCCTCCCTGGCCCCTGTGCTGTCCCCAAAGCCCAGTACGTCCCCGCTGCTTCTCAGCAGGGGCAGCCCTCGGCCCGAGGGCGCCCTTGGCCCTTGGTGTGGAGGCCTGTCCCATGGCTGTCAGGGGCAGGTTTTCCCTGCACCTTGACGGGTGGCAAGGGATAACCTCAGATTCTTGGGGCCTCCAATTGATTCTGAAAGGTCACACTTTGTATTTCCTTGTGATCCCTTCCCCCATGCCCCCCAGGGCCTCTCATTGCACCCCCCCACCAAGAATCTGCTCTAGAAAGCAAAATAAATGATCTACTCATGGAGGAGGCCATACAGCCTGTACCCCTTTCTTAGATGGGCAATGGCTTTTATTCCCCTTTTCTCCTGGTCCCCAAATGGACAGGAGACTTAAGACGCATTTTGCATCTCAGACACCTCAGTCTCTACATAGAATACAAGAAGTTCAGAATGGTGTCGCTTCCAACCCTATTGCCCCTTCTGAACAAGGGAGATTGGCTCTGCTCCCTGGATATGAAAGATGCTTACCTTCATATCTTAATGCATCCTGCACGCAGAAGGTTTCTTTGTTTTTCAATTCTGGGGTATTCACTATCAGTTCAGGACCCTTCCTTTCGGCCTGTCCTTGGCTCCCTGGGTATTCACGAAATGCCTGTCAGTAGTAGCTGCAACTTTAAGCAGGGAAGTCCTGTGTGTTTTTCCATACCTGGACGATGGGTTGCTTAACGCACCATCCATTCCTCAATTGGCAACCACTTTGTCACGCACTCTTCAGATGTTCTCCTCTGTGGAGATAATAGTCAATGTCTCAAAATCCAAAATGGATCACACTCGAAGTCTCCAATACATCAGAGCCATTCTAAACACCTTCAAAGGCAAGCCTTATCTTCCCAGAGATTGGGCAGACACACTGAACAATCTGGCACTTCAATTGGGTGCCACTTGGTATGTCTTGGCCCAAACCTACCTTCGCCTTCTGTGCCATATGTTGGCAGCCATTTCCACAGTCCCTCATGCCCGCCTTCATATGTGTGTTCTTCAGTGGACACTGAGGATCCAGTGGGGCCAAAAAGACAATGATTTTGATGCACTAGTCCTCGTCTCCTCTCCGGCTCTAAGTGAATCACAGTGGTGGACATCCCTGGAAAATCTCTTGTCTGGCATGCCTTTCTAGTCCCCCATCCCTCATCTGATTTTGACAACAGACACCTGCTCTCTAGGCTGGGGTGCTCATCTTCTGGATGTCCTCTCTCAGGATTCCTGGATGGTTATGGAAGCACACCTTCACATCAGTGTCTTAGAGATGAGGGCAGTACTATATGCCCTACAAGCTCTCGAGGCCCTCCTTCCTCTGGGCTGTCTTCAACTCCAATCTGACAGCTCCACGGTAGTCCACTACCTGAACAAACTAGGAGGAACACATTCCTATCCCCTGTGTAGGGCATCCATGAGAGTGTTGTACTGGGCAATCCAGAAAGACATTCATCTCCTTGTGGTCCACATCCCAGGGGTTCACAATACCCTAGCAGAAGCTCTAAGCAGGATAACGTCCCAAAAACACAAATGGGAACTCCTTCAGGACATTTTCTAAACAATGTCTTCCTGCGATGGGACCACCTGGAGTTAGACCTCTTTGCCTCTCCACAAAATGCAAAACTGCCTCTCTGCTGCTCTCTTGTGCCAGGTACTGGAACTTTATGGCTGGACGCATTATCTCATTCCTGGACAGGAACATTTCTTTACACTTTCCTGAAATTCCCTCTTAGTCAAAGGGTTCTACTCAAACTGGTCAGGGTCAGGGCAACCATGATCCTCATTGCACCTCTGTAGCCACATCAGGTTTGGTTCCCCTTGCTCTTGCAGGTATCTAGCCAGGACCCTCTTTCTCTGCCAATTTGCTGAGCTCTTCTGTCTCAGGCACAGGGCTTATTGCTTCACCTCGATCTTCACTCCCTGCACTTACATGCCTGGCTCCTGTGGACATAGTCCTCTCTCGTTTCTAGGTCTCCCCACAAGTGGCAGAAATCTTGCATGCTGCCCACAAACTGTCTACACAGTCATTATCTAGATACATAGATGTCGACAGGTAAGGGCCTTGTGGCCCATCCAGTCTGCCCTATCGCTCTTTCTAATGCTTAAGGTACCCAAAATGTACCTATCCCATTTTTTCTTGAATCCCTGAACCATGACCGCCCACACCACTTCCTGGAGGAGACTGTTCCATCAACCCACCACCCATTTTAGTGAAGTAGAATTTCTTCAAGTTCCCCCTAAATGTTCCCCCTTTTAGTCTCATGCTGTGTCTCTTTGTTCTGCGATTTCACTTCACGTGAAAGATGCTCCCCTCTGGTACCCTGTTGATCTCCTTCAGATACTTAAAGGTCTCTATCATGTCCCCCCTCCCTTTTCCTCCAGGAAGTGCATATTGAGAGCTCTGTACCTCTCCTCATATGACTTATGCTGCATCCCATACACCATTTTTGTCACCTTCCTCTGTAACATCTCCATCCTGTCGATGTCTTTTTAGAGATGGGGCCTCCTGAACTGAACACAGTACTCCAGATGAGACATTACTAGGGTGTTGTACAATGGTACCACCACTTCCCTCCTTGTACTTGTTATGCGCCTCCCTATGCACCCTAGTATTCTGTTAGCCTTTCTGACTGCTTTGTCGCACTGTTTAGCCACTTTGAAGTTGTCTTCTATGACTATATCTAGATCCCTTTCCTCTTTGGTGGGCTCCAGTGTTACCCCATCTAGTTAATACTCGCCCCTAGGCATCCCTCTCCCCAGGTGCATAATCCTGCACTTTTTTGTATTGAAACCCAATTGCCATTTCTTGGACCAGTTTTCTAGCCTCTTCAGATCTCTCCTTATTTTTTCTATACCTTCCTGTATGTCTACCCTGTTACATAGCTTTGTATCATCTGTGAACAGGCTTAACCCTCCCTTCTAAACCCTCTGCAGTATCACTTATGAAGACATTGAAGAGCACTGGTCCCGGCACTGATCACTGGGGTACGCAACTTGTTACCCACCCCTTCTGTGAGCTAACCCTATTTCATATTGTTTTTTTTTTGTTTTGCATTTTTGTTTACCTAAAATCTGACTTTGACAGTATCAATAGGAATTTCCTCTGGACCACTTTGCAGAATATAGGTATAGACAAGGCCATGTTTTTATTTTTTTTATTTTAGTTTTTGTTGACCGGGTAAGTGCACTAGACAAATTCTGTTTATTTTCAGGCACGACCCAGGGGGGAGGGGGATACAGATGAATACCAACTGACCTTGAACCAGACTAAGCTGTTGGTAGTATTTTTAGTGAATGGGAGGAAATTTAGACAGGGCACCAGAGAAATTCCCCTACTCTCCACTAGGGGAAGCACTAGCTGTCTCAGGATGGCCACTCAGTGGGAGACACCAGATGGTATGGATGTGTCAGAGGCAGAGGAGCTGGTCTTCTCCACTGCCCTCTTAACTCAAGAGACTGCTTTGTCTTAGTTGAATTCACCAGAAATGAAAGAAGATGAGGGAGAAAACAAAAATGAAATACTTCCATCAATGGAAGATCTAAGCATGGTGGGAAAAGAACAGATTCCCAAAACAACTAAGCCTAAGCTAAGTAACAATCTTTGTACTCAGGACAGTCAAAATAATTTACTGACTTGAAATGCGGATTATGAAATTAGCAATACTCTCAGAGAAACATATTCCTGGAGTTTTCAAGTGGGAGTCATAGTCAGCAATGCTTCTGTCAGTGGGAGAGGCCCACTTGTCAGTTCACCTTGTGACACACTAACATCAAAGGCTAACACTGTACAGGCGGTCAGAATCCCATAAATATCAGCCCCTCCGTATATTTCTCCTAGAGTAGTTGACAATATGGCTGGCAGTAGTAGCGTTGATAAAAGCATGTGCCAAAAGCCGACAGAAGACATAGAGGATGCAAAGAATGTGGTAAATAGGATAATCCAGGAAACTCAGACAGAAACAATAGCCGATCCTTTGGTTTCTAAACTAAAACCTGTCTTAGACAAAACCATAACCACGCAAGCAAAACTGAACACTACAAATCTCAATAAACCTGGAAGCACTCTTTGCTCAAACAAATCAATGGATGATGCAAAATCTGTGATTGTCAGTACATGTAGTATAGGAAACTCAAGGGTTTTAACAGTAAACAAAGCAGCAATATGGTTTATCAAATGAATCCCTTAAATCAGGACAATGCTACAGTCTTTTTCTGCTAGGAACCAAGCAACAAAAACGGCCCCTTAGGAAGGAACAAAACTTAAATGGATGGCTTTACTTTAGCCAAAAGGAACATTCCTACTGAGTGGAGTGAGGATTCTATTAAGGATCCCAACGCTCTTCAGAAATCGAATAATCAGCAACAATCAACATCTGCAGCAATTCAAACAGCCTTTTCTAGCAACCCTATCTCATGCGATCCGTCTGCACAATGGTCTCCGGAAAAAGTCTTAGCAGAGGCCGGCTGTAAGAAATTGCCTAACGGAAAATGGCTGCCAGACCCCAATCGGGCACAAACGATCCCTTTTCTCTACAATCTCCTGAATGGTGCCCACCTATGAGAACTCAGGTACCTGCATCACAAGTCCTGCCTAATATGGTAAAAGAAACCTCCAATATGAATGTACAAGCTCCAATAAAGAATACCCCCAGCAAAATCACAGGGCCAACTCCTAAACGGTCTGAGGAAGAAGGGGTGCACCCTAACCAACAGGCTCCCTTTGAAGGCCCTTCAAAAAAAGAGGCTGCTTCTAGAAGGAACACAGTAAGAATTAGATATAAAGGGCATCTAGAAGTCAGGCCAGATAGGCATTACATAGGGAGATCCCTACTAAAAGAATTTCTGAAATTTTCACCTAAAGAGCTTTTTGCCTTTATTAACATCTCTGGCGAAAATAACTTTGATGTAAGTTTCCGCTCACCATACATACTGGATACATTTTGGCAAAGGTACAATCAAGTTAAGTTTTCTCCTCCCTTTCTAGTAATTCCCTTAACCAAACCTTTAATTAAATATGTAACCATCATGTTTAGGAATCCATGTACAGGATATTACTTACTGGCTGTCACAAAAGTGCAAGGTTCTGAGTGCCCCTGAAGCAGTCCTTGACTCAGAACTCTTTTGGGCAGGGGGTTGAAAGTACAAAGTGAAACTTAGGCAGAACAAAAATGAAATTGAACATATCCCAAATTCCTTTATGTTAGGAAGAGACAGAGGTGTATGCTTTTACTCTGGCCAACCTCACGCATGCTACAAGTGCAGTTCTAGAACACACTTGTCCAGTGTCTGTGACGCCCCCAGATGTGACATACATGGGGAAATAGGACATGTTAGTCTTAAATGCTCTAACCTACCTAGGTATGACTTATGTGAAGAATCAGGGTACGTAGTTTCTGAATGCCCATGGGCATGTAAGAATAAAGCTTTGTTCATAAGTCCCAAACTACTAATTCAGAAAGCTCAGGATGCTGCATCCAATCCCAGCCAGGTTGTAGAGGAGAACCCCCTTCTCCCCCACCCACATCATAAGCCAACATAAGGGGAAATGCAACAGGATGGAATCCCCAAGAACCTAACTCCAAAGGGAAGTTGGGAAGAGCCCCCAGATCTATTAAATCCCACAGATTGTCCCCCTGTATGTTATCAGGATCCTCCTGGTGGCAAAATTGCAGAAGTGGTTGCAGCTTCAACTAACCCCCTCCCCTGAAACCATCCCCTATGCCTAGAAGATGCACCAGAAGCTTTAACCCCCCATGTCTGAGCCACCTATCATAGTATCCAAAAATCTCTTTACTGTCTTATAGCGTAGCAGAGGGTGATTCAGATATGGATACAGGGAATCCCAATTCACAGTCCCAAAACCTGACCACCTCATCCCAGGCTTATTATAAAGAAAAAAAAGGGGAAAACAAGGGCCTTAAGAAATCACTGTACCCATGCCACACATTTGCATAGGATCACTTAACTGTTGTAGTTTACTGAACAGTGCCAAAAGAGTAGCACTTTTTCAGTATTTTAACTCCAAAATAGAAATTGACTCATTAAAAGAGACCTGGATTTACTCCTCAGATCAGGTTAGGCTTGTCAAGTCTGAATGGATATGGGGACCCTCCTACTGTCCTTCGACCCAGATAAGGCAGATGGCATTGGTATCATATTTAGATCCTTTTCCTTCTCCCTGCACAAACTTATGGAGTTGATACCAGGGAGGCTCCTAATAATAGATGGTGTATGGAAAAAAAAATCAACTTATAGATTTATTATAGTATATGGACCCCAATCAAAAGCTGAAAGAGTGGTTCTATTAAATACACGTCAACCTTACTTGATTTCTTCTACTTACATTGTAATGGGTGGTGATTTTAATTGTGAAACCCCAAGACTAGGAAGCCCAGCAGAAGGAAAAAAATCTATTGTGATACAAATGCCTTAGGGAAGACCATAAAAATTGTTAATCTGAATGATTGTAAACATTATCAAACCCATGGAACCCCCCCACACATATAGGAGAGGTAATACAACATCAACTATAGATCACCTCTTCACCTCTATGAACCTGTCTACCCCTACCTTTGAAACTGTACCCGAGATTTCAGACCACTTTCTGTTAAAAATAAATATCCACACACTCCCCCCCAAAAATAAAAAAAAAATAGATGGCGACTGAATACATCAATATTATTGGATCATAAGGACCAGATTGAGATAAAAAAATATTATTGGCCAGAACTTCAGTATTTGACTTATATAATGATATAGGTGATTGGTAGGAAGATACTAAAGCTGATATAAGAAAATGGTTCCAATATTATGGGAAACAGAAGGAAAACTCCAGGTTCTTACATTACCTAAAACTAAGGAATCAATTACAGTATATATTCTCTTGGAAAGCAACATCTAGGTATGATTATTCTCCCCAAACAGAAAAAATAACAAATGAAATTAAATTGTTCCAATATGATGGGGCAAAACCCCTCAGCACGGAACTACAGTTTGGCACCCAGAAATCCCCAGTGGAAGACCCCTTTGAGGCCTGCAAAGCCAGAAATGAAGCCATGGCCTTAGAAAATTTGATAAATGAATCAGGAGAAGTTGCCCAGACAGAGGAAAATCTCCATGAAATACTTAATAAGCACTTAAAATCCCATAACGTCCCATTTCTTCCACACACAAATAACATTTTGGCCTACCTTAGGAACTTACAAGTTCCCTCAAGGCCTTAGAAATAGAAACAGTTATCAAACCTCTCCAGGATCAGATAGCATACCATATGGATTTTATAAATCTTTCATAGAAATAGTAGCAGTCTGCCTGGAAGAAGTGTATAACTATTTTCTAAACTCTGCAGCAGTCCCATTGCATTTTGCCTCAGGCCTATTAGTATTTTTATTTAAATCTGGGGATAAGAAACAGATCTCAAATTGGAGACCAATAACAATTCTAAACTCAGATTTTAAAATCCTTTCTCAAATCCTAACTAGAAGACTATGTAGAGTGGCAGGGGACCTAATCCACCCTTCACAATTCTGTGGGCTTCCAAACAGGAAGATACAATATGCCTGAATGATAATTAAGGATGTCACTGAGTATTGTCCCCCCCCCAAAAAAAAAAACAGGGATACATACTGTCATAGGACCAATGTAAGGCCTTTGACAGGGTCCACCAACCACCCATTCATTGTTTACACTATCCCAAAAGACTTTATAAAGTGGATAAAGTAATTGTATTCTGAGACCTTGGTACACCCAATTATTAAAGAGAAGATTACTGAGTCTATAAAAGTTACTACAGGAGTATGTCAGAGTTGTCAACTCAGTCCCCTACTTTACATATTTTTGCTAGACCCCCTTCTCAGATGATTAACCAATTCTACCCAACTGAAAGGCTTAACAGGTGACCAAGATCAAAATAAAGTGACAGTACAGGCATATGCTGACAATTTATACCTGTTCGTAGCCGAAATAACACAGATACCTATGGTGCTCCATGAATTACAAAAGTATTCAGCAGTATCTAATTCTAAACTGAATATTGATAAATGTAGAGGCCTGTTTATAGGCACATCTCACCCTGACACCATATATATAAAGGGCATACAAATTTCAGCAGAACACCTCAGAATATTAGGGATTACATTTGGCCCTCGGAATTGCCCAAAGGAAAATTGGGAGACAGTTTTAAAGGGAGTTGAAATAAAAGTGCAGAGATAGAAAGTGTAGAAACTCTCAAAAATAAAAAGAATACACATTATAAAAAGATTCCTAATTCCATGCCTGCTGTACTGTATATAGCAATAATTTTTCCTCCACCCCTAAATCTAGAAACCAGACTGTATTTATGTTTTTCTCTATGCTATTGAGAAGTAGGCTAAATCTAATCAGACGTTGTTTTACGTACCTATCCAAAGCTCAAGGGGGTTTAGGGATGGTGGATCCAGCAACTTTTTTTCATTCCCTCTTTCTGTCCCAGACCATAACAATGGGCATTCAGCCCTCCAACACACTACATTATTTATGGATCCAGAGCACACTCCTCAGCTATTTCCAAAAGTGGGAAGGGCACCCTCCCAAAATTTCTTCACGAGTTCTGATGCCTGAATATTTTAAACCTAGTGCACAAAAACTCAATAAATGGGCCTTGTCAAGAACACAGTTTAGCCCAGAACACTGGTCCTCATCTATACAAGTTAATAATGGCACTTATCTACCTTGCTGAACCAAAGTTTAAATATTGCCCTGAGACCTTAAAAGATAAAGTATTAAAACACTTAAATAATGAGAGCATCCCCTATGCACATGTGGGAAATGTTATGGTTATCTGTGTACAGGAGAATAAATATTAGAGGTAACTCAAAACATAAAATGCAGAATGAAAGGCACTGCCCATATTATTTGTGCAAAGCAGTAGAGGAGACAATGGAGCACTTCCTGTTTAGCTACTCATATGCCAAACCCCTGTAGGAATTTTTTTACCAGGAAATGGGGATTTAAGTGGTTAAAAAATCTTGATTACCAATCATTAATACTATGCCACTTTCCTCACTTAAGAAGTAAACATGACTCGGGCACTCTTGCAGTGCTATTTTGTTGTTTAAAATTCTGCATATGGCAGGCAAGGTGTCAATGGGTACTGCAACAAAAAAATGATGTCTTATGAAACACTGAGTATATTAGTATCACAGATAATGTATGCTGTATATGAAAAAGACAAAAATGTCATTCTTCTGATAAAGTGTTTAAATGGTGGAAAGGATTTGCAATATTTATAAAATTTAAATAAGGGAAAGTTGATGAGCTAACATAAATTAAATGGCTAACATGTAGTTAAGGGAGAAGCTCAACAAAAATTAAAAAAAGTAGGGAGAGATGTTATATTTAAATGAATTAGTGATGGTCTCTCACTGAGGAATAGAGTTAATTCATGAGTTTTATAAATAGTTTATTTTTGTTATTGATGTACACAAATGTAAAAATGTGACTGCACTTATGTATATATGTAAATTTTGATGTGACTTTAAATTAAAATTCCCCCATTCTTTTCGAGAAGTGCCATGGGATCTTTAACATCCACCTGAACTACCACCAAAACAGGCAGATGGGACCTCTGTTTAACATCTCATCCGAAAGATGGCACCTCAGGAGTGCAGCACCCCCCTCATGCTGCACTACAGTGTCAGTAGTTGGATATTAACCCAAGTGCTTGATGTGTTAGGTCTATTAATCACTCTATACCAGAATAATACATTCCAAGTGAAATATAACAAGGGAGACAAGACTGATAAAATCCATAGTAACAAAGGGGTAAGACAAGGATGTGCATTGTCCCCATTTCTTTTTAATTTATTTTTAAATACTATCTTGACAAAACTATATAATACTGATTTCCATACCAAGAATAGGCAAAAGTACATGTACATATCTCACATTTGCAGACAACGTGGTATTGATGCCCACAAGTTTTTTGGGCATAAAGAGACTATTAAATGATTTTCAAGAATCATGTCAAGGGGGCGGAGATCCAACCCCGACTAGACCCCCTTTGGAACTGTCTGAAGCTTTTCTTCCTGAAGTGTGTTTACTGGGAGACTGTGGTAATGACCTGATTGGTAATCAACAGCGGTACATAGCCCTTATTTCAGTTTGTGCAAAAAAGATGATAGTTCAGCACTGGCTTGATCAAAGTATCCCATCTGTGATGGAATGGTTTCAAGAGATCCTTTTTGCCTTACAGGCGGAACGGATCATAGCCAGCCTGTTGGGTCACCTTCGCAAGTATCAAAAGGTCTGGGAACCCTTGTATACCTTGTTAACAATATAACTGGTCTGATTTTTTATGTCTTGTGCGTCTTTGTTTCTATGTTTTTAGCCCCAGTATGTAGTAACTGCTCTCCATTACAGTGTTTTATACCTCATTATGGGGTGGTTTACAATGTAGCCTTTTTTCCATATAAGTCCTTGATTTCTATAGTTGAGCGTTAAGCTCGTTGAGATCCCTGGTGGTGGGGGATGGGAGGTGGGGGGCTTACTGGGGTTTGAGAATGTTTTGTTTATTGTTTTATAATACTGTTTTCTGTTGCGTATTTTTTTTGCCTCTCTGTTTCTGTATATTATGGATTTAGACTCGAGTGCTATATTTTGCTGTGTTTTGTAGCTAATTTCTTTTATTGTTTAAAAACTAATAAAGCATACTCAATAAAAAAAATTATGTCGAGAGAGATTTGCAAATAAATTATAATAAGACAAAGTTTTAATTTTTGGAAGTAAAAACAGGAAGAAAAATACAATTAAAACACAGGATGGAAAGATTGAACAAGTTAAAGAATTTAAATATCTGGGAATGTTGATGCCCGGTAAACTATCGTGGAAAGCACATATAAAGGATATAGAGGTGAAAACAAAGAATTTTCTACCAGAGCTATCAAGTTTTGCATTTAAATATGGAGGAAGTTCAGTTAAGGGTTGCATCAAGGTCATAAATGCAAAAACAAGAGCACAGATACTTTAAAGGCGTGAAATCTGGGGGCAGGAAAGTAAATAAAATTCAGAAAAGTTAATAAACAGCTATTATAAGAAAATAATGGGTCTGCCAAGAGGCGTATGAGCAGAGCTGTGGCAATTACCCTTGGAATGTTTGATATGTCAGAGATTGGTTCTTTATTGGATTGAATGCACCCTGATAGACTGCCAAGAATGTCCTTAGATAAAGCCTTCAACTACCAAAGCAATAAACTTATTTTTCCTTCAATAGCGATTGTAGAACAATTGATAAAACTATGACCTATTACAATACATAACAGAGGCACTAATAAGACCATTTGAGGAAATAAAATACATATAAAGAACAGAATAAGAGACCATTTTCAACAAAGGGACCTAGAGAAATGTGCAAAATTCAAAGTAAGCAGTTGGTTAGCGCAAAATAAACAATATTTTGGAATTTAACAATATTTATCATAAATAGAAAATCCAAGATGCAGACAAATATTTATAAAATACCGGTTTGACTATAACATGAGTGAACATATGGCAGCTATCATAAACAAAAAAAAGGAATGCTCCAGTGGTATGTGTAGATGTGAAATAAGAAGAGACAATATCATCCATCTATTGCTAATTTGTCCGCTGTATGAAAAATATAGAAGGAGAATATTAGGAGAAATTCTGGGGCAAGTATATAAGAATCCATAAGAATCAACAAATTATCCATTAAATTAAAATTCGATAAGAATATTGGAGAGCGTCACTTCATTCTTGAAAGTGACAGAAAAATATAAACTACACTTAAGGCCAGTTAAGGAGAATAAAGATACAAATCTAGAAATAATGAAATAAAGTGACTTCCAAAACCTAATCAGTGGGTTAGATAATGAACTACATCAAGCACATCATTAATGAATACTTAAATAAAATTTCTAGCATATTACAGTGCAAGAATGTTTTAAATAATTGATGTACGAGATCATGTAAGCACGTTTTAACAATTGTCCATAAGAATTTTACTACAGTATTGTGTAATGATGTTTTTTTAATAATTGATGTATGGAATTTTGTCTTTCTGTATATGACATAACTTGTCTTACAATAAAAACATTACCTACCTATCATATGCTATGAAATGGAAGAGATTATCCATATGGGCTTCTGCTCATGATTTAGACCCTTATGACTGTCCCCCTCAGAGCATTTTGGATTATTTGCTCTATTTGTCGGAAAGTAGACTAAAATATTCTTCTGTGAAAGTACAGCACACCTTTCAGCTATTTCAGCCTTTCATTTGCCTGTGGAAAACAAACTATTTTCCCAGCTAACGGTTATGAGGACCTTCTTAAGAGGTATTCTTCATCTTCACCCCCCTACTCAGGACTCCGTCCCCCTTTGGAATTTGAATTTTGTGTTTAAAAAAACTGACATTAAGTCCTTTTGAGACTGCGGTCTCGTGTGAGCTACGTTATCTTTCCTGGAAAACCCTTTTCCTGGTTGCCATTACGTCAGATAGACGTAGTTCAGAGCTACATGCACTGATGTGCAAGGAGCCCTACCTACAGTTTCATAAGGCTAGGGTCTCCTAAGTTTCTTCTAAAAGTGGTGTCAGAATTTACTTTGAATCAAGCTATATACTTACCTGTGTATTATGTGGAGCTGGCTAATCCAGGAGAAGCCCTGCTCCATGCTCTTGATGTACATAGAACATTGAGATGTTAGCTTCTCTGCTCTAAACCACTGCGCAACTTTGAGCAACTTTTTGTACCTTTTACCCCAGGAAAGAGGGCACTCAGGTTTCCAAGCAGTGCTTGTCCACTTGGTTGAGCAGCTGCATTACTTCTGTTTATACCAAATACAACAAACCACTCCCCAGAGTGATCAAACCTCACTCCATAATGGGTATGGCTGCATCTGCAGCATGTTTTCGGGGCATTTCAGCTATTGACATTTGTGAAGCAGCTACTTGGTCTACTGTATATACCTTTACAAAGCATTACAGTTTGGACATTGCTTCCAAAAAGCAAACTAATTTTGGATGGGCCGTCCTACAAGGCTTATTGTCCTAAGTCCATGTTTTTGCTTTCTCCACCCCTATGCATCCCAACTACTAGGGACTCTTCCTACATGTTCTGACCTGCCGCAAGAGATTTTCTCGAAGAAGATAGTACAGTTGTGTAAGAACTTACCATAACAATAGACCTGCAAGAGAATCTCTTGCAGCAGGTCATGCTGTCCCTCCTGCCTTCCCCTTTGCTTCCTGCTTCAGAAGGGCATCTTGCTCCACAAAAATTCTAGAAAATTTTGAGAAGCTCCCTTTTTCTCCTCAGTTCCCCTCAGAGGTCAGAGAGATTGACTTCTCATTTCAGTCACTGAGATGGAAAAGAACTGAGGAGCATCTGGGACCCCCCCCTTTTATATGTGCCAGGATACAACATGTGGTATTGTCAGTGGGAGGTCCCAGGTCAACTGCTGAGAAATCATCCAGAGGAAATGATGCCTGTGGCTGGACATTCCTACATGTTATGACCTGCTGCAAGAGATTCTCTTGAAGATCTACTGTTACGGTAAGTTCGTACACAACTATACTTTCCCTTCCCCCAGACAAGGGGTCTTGCAGAATCGACCTCTTGGGTAAAAGGGTTTATGCCTCCTGTACCTTGAGTCTGAGAATTACAAATTACCTGTCTTGCATGGTGAAATACCAGGATACCAACTGGAAGAAGGGTAAGGTTGTGGTCCAGTCCTTCCCAGAGGGCACTCAAAAGCAGGAGCTGTTCCAGTGCCTTTAAACAGCAGAAGATGTTAGTAAGCATCTTCTCAGAGCCCTGTACAACATGGCTGACTCTACTGCCAGGGCAGCTGCCATGGACATATGCTTACGTAGACACTCCAGGCTGCAGGTGTCTGGTTTTGTGGCTGATGTTCAGCAAAAAATGCTTAATTCCCCCTTTAATGGCACTAAGCTGTTTGGCCCCGATGTCCAGGACATCATCAATGACCTGCAAGCCTCCAGCATAGCTCTCAGGTCTGTCCACTCCCTCTCTCATACCCAGCAGAGAGGTAGAGGGCATGCTTCCTTTCACAGAGGAAACAATAGGCCAAACTCAGCTGCCAGATCCCAGCGAAAGTGCAGAACCTAGGCTGCCCTGCTCGCCCCTTCCACTACTGGAGCGGCAGCTGAGCAGAAGCCCAGAGAAGACTGACCAGTCCCTGCAGCTGGCTTCACCTTTGCATGACTCTTTGCCAGACCCCCTCCTTTGGTCCTGAACCAGGAGGTGGTGGTTGGAGGTCAGTTCTCCCTCCATCTAATTCATTGGAAAACCATCATGCAAGATGCTTAAATTCTGCAGTTGATGGGAATGGGTCACACCTTGGAGCTCATCGAACAACCTCCAAGAACCATACCACCCCCCTCCAACTACCCCCCAGCCCACCTTTCAGTGCTCCGGCAGGAGGTACATTCCCTTCTGTGCAAGCAGGCCATTGAGCCAGTACCTAGGCATTAGAGAAACAAGGGGTTTTACTCCAGGTTTTTCCTGGTCCCCAAAAAAGACCTAAGATCTGAGGCCTATACAGGATTTAAGGGATCTCAGTCTGTATGTCCAGTACAAAAAGTTTCGGATGGTAGCCCTTCCAGGCCTGATTCTCATCCTCAAAACAGGTGACTGGCTTTGTTCTCTGGACATGCAGGACACCTACCTGCATAACTCGGTCTTCCCTCCTCACAGGAGGTTTCTCCAGTTTGCCTTCCAGGGTGAGCAGTATCAGTTTAGCATGCTGCCTCTTGGCTTTTCCTCTGCATTGCAAGTCTTTAACAAGTGCTTAGCAGCGGTCACAGCAGCCCTCAGAAGGGAGGGGACTGTATGTTTTCCCCTATCTGGATGACTGTCTCTTAAAGGCCCATCCAGGGAACAGCTCCTGCTCATTCTGAAGCAGACACTCAAGCTCTTCCACTCCCTGGGCATAACAGTCATTCTGCCCAAGTCAGTCCTGTAACCCTCCCAGAGGCTGCAGTATGTAGGGGTGGTTCTGGACTCAGCACAAGGAAAGGCCTTCCTGCCTCAAAGCAGAGAATAATGCCTCATTGCTTAAGCTTAGGCAGTTGCTCAGACCTGCTACATTCCTGCCAGGGTGTATCTCAGACTGCTGGGCCTGATGGCAGCTGCCATACCCGCTGTCCACTGCCCAGGCTTCATATGCGCATCTTCCAATGGACTCTCTGGGTACAGTGGGACCACTGTATGGATGAGTTGGACCAGCCCATCCTGGTCTCTTCTTCAGTCAGTAGGGTACTACAGTGGTGTATGGACCCCTCGAACCTCCTGCAGGGGGTCCCATTCCAAATCTCCTCCCCACAACAGATCCTCACCACGGATACCTCAGGTCTGGGTTGGGGAGGGCATCTGGGCCCCTTCCAAACCCAGGGCTCTTGGTCTCGGTCAAGACCTCCCTTCATATCAGTGTCCTGTAGATGAGGGCAGTGCTCTATGCCATGCAGGCCTTTCAGAGTCACCTTGCTGCAGGTCAGCTGCTGGTGCAGTCAGACAAATTAAGTGTATTCTACTACATCCACAAGCAAGGGGGAACACCTTTGTATCCCCTGTGCAGGGAGGCCATGAGAGTGTGGCACTGGGTGCTGGATCACAACCTGACTCTCTCAGCAGTCCACATGCCAAGCATGTTAAACACTCTGGTGGACAGTGTCACAAATGCACTCCGAAGGTCAGGCCCTCTGCTCCCACAGTGCCAACCTTGAATGCAATAGTGTGAACAGGAGACAGACAGGGTAACACTCCTGTCTGTTTTGGGTCCGAATCACCTACCAGCCTCGAGTCCTGGTGGTCAAATGTGAACTTTATGCTAGCATACCCAGTTAACAGGCTCAGATACGTACTCTCTTAGGGGGATGCAGTACAATCCTTCGCTCGGGGCACCCAGCCAGGTTTCCAAAATGTACCCTTACAATTCAGTACGAGACCGAGGTATATTCTTACCTTTTGCAAGATTAGTAACACATTTAAGCACTTAACAGCTGTCAGAATTAAACACTGGTTCAGCATTCACATGCAAAAGAAAATTGAGAAGCCACAGGCAGTATTTCATGGAAAATATTGTTTACTAAAAATTGTCAAATAGGTAAAATATGAAACACAGAACAAATATATCAACAACTTAGTCACATAAAATAAATGGGAAGTTACAGAACACAAACTCCTACCAAAAATACTTAAAAGTTCCAGCTGAATTATCCTTCTAAAGTGCCTAGTTACCTACCAATCCACAGGGTAAGTGTGTCTTTTATTTTCAGAGAGTCCTTCTGCACCAACTTCCCTTGCAAGCAATTTTCAAGTCAGTTTTCTCCACCTACTGGTGATGTCACCCATGAGGTCACTGTTAGATCTGTGATAAATCTGTAATCTGAGTATGGATACTCACAAGGATGTATGTTATTACAGTGAAAAATCAGCAACTAGCAACTTCCTAAAATATGAGTCTCTGATCAAAACATTCCCTTTGATCTGTCTGCTGGTTTCCTGCTTTGCAAGGATGATCTTTGGATTACGACTTAACAAGGTTTGGTGACCAAATTGTCTCTTTCTGCAGGAATCATAACATTTTATGAGGTCTTGTCTCCTGGCAATTGGCCAGAGCCCTCTGTTAATCACCTGCTCAGTGAACCACATTTTGGACTACCTGATCTCACTATCTGATTCAGGCCTCCAGTATTCATCCCTCAAGGTGTACCTTTCAGCTATTAAACTGAAATGTTATAAAGGATTAGAAATTAAGTAACTACAGAATTAAATGTTCCACAAGTGTGGAGGACAATTCCGATGGGCCACAGCCCTCTTTTGTCCATATAACCAAGTAACCAAGATCAGGAAATCTTTGATTCAGTTTTCCCTTAGCCAGCTTTTCTAACAGCCAGCTGCTTCAACACTGTCACGTCTGAGGTCAAAGGTCAATTATCACTGCTAGGCTGTTTTCTTGTCTAAGCAGACCTTCACATGCCATGTATTTATATTACAAATATCATACATATAACCATAAGCAGATGGCAGAGCGTCACAGGCAGTTCCAGCAGGACTCAGTCCAGCAGGCATGAATGGGGGCTACTCTCATCCATCACAGAAGACTTGTTCAACAGATGAGGTAATCCAGAGTAAGACCTTTTTGCATCCCTACTCAATGCAAAACTGCCCAGTTTCTGTTCGCTAGATCCAGGGCCTGGAGTTCTCTAGCGAGACACACCCGTCTCCTGGAGAGGGATGTTTCTGTATGCATTCCCTTAATTTCCTCTCATATAGAGGGTGCTAATCAAGCTGCAGATTGAGGGAGCCAGCATGATCCTAGTAGTAGTAGTAAAAATTTATTTATACAGAAATTATTGCCATTAGGGTTCAAAGAATCCCTATTTACAAGGCAAACCTGTGTAGTACAAAATTTAAGTTATTACAAAAGTTACAAAATGCATTTCATTCAAATACACATACCATTCATACAATTTTACCACAAAACACAGCATTATAATCAAACAACTTGTGCAATATTATTTAAGTATTACCTATTACACAAGCATCTAAAAGCATGATTCATGTTTTACTGCGGTTCTATATTCTAAAAAGACAAATTTGGGTCTCTGAGAGAAGGAAGTCTATTCAGCTCGTTTAAACTTTATATTGAAGGGTCATACTACTGAAGCTATTTTTTATTTTTGGGACCAAGAAATCTCTAGCTCCTAATTCCATAAATTTAATCCATGATCTGGTTTACAAGGTTTCTAATCAGATAATTTTGTGAACCATTTTTAAATAATCCTTTTATCTGATTCAACCAATTTCCCTCTGCCCGCTGATGTAATGTATTCCATCCTAATTCAGTATACATCACACAGTGATGGGTACCAATATCACATTTTAATACAAATCTGGCTATTTTATTATAGAGAACATCCAAATTATGTAACTGTTTTTTTGAGGTGTGTCTGTAAATATGACTCCCATAATCAATCACTGGTAATATTAGTTGATTTGCTATATTTAATCGCATGTCTTTTGTTAAGCAATTTGATATACGTCTCATTACCCCTAACTTTGAGTTTGTTTTTTTAATTAATTCTATTACATGTTGATCAAAATTTAATTTCTGATCAACTTGAATACCTAAATATTTATAAACTTGTGTTTGCTCTAAGATTTTTCCTTCCTGAGTCTTTATTATTTTTGGAATTATTTTATTTTTCTTCTCTATACCAAAATACATTGTTTTTGTCTTTTTATTATTTATCAAAAGCCCAAGCGATGAGAAGAACTTCAGCATAACTAGAAAATCACCCTGTAATTTTTGTTCTATTTCACCTGAATTTCTACCTGATGCAATCAAAACTGTATCATCCATGTAGAGTCTAACTTGTGAGCTTTTTATCAACCTTGGTAAATCATTCAAATAAACTAAAAACAAGAGGGGACCCAGGATTGAACCCTGGGGCACCCCCCTTGTCACAGAACCCAAACCAGACCTGTGACCATTCACCATTACAAATTGGGATCTCTTGTCTAAGTATGATCTAAACCATCCACAGGGTTCTTCCTCCATGCCCAAGTGTTTCAATTTTTTAACCAAAGTACAATGATTCACTAAATCAAATGCCTTTGATAGGTCCATGTATACCGCACCCACCAACTTCCCCTTCCCCAAGGGAGTAGCAACTAAATCTAGGAAGTCCATGAGTGCAGTAGCCATGGACCTACCCTGTCTGAAGCCTGACTGAAAGGGAGTTATTTCCTGATATTTTTCCAAATATTCCATTAACTGTCCATGAACAATTTTTTCCAAGATTTTTGAAAATGCTGACAATAGTGCTATTGGGTGATAGTTTGATGTGGCCACTGAATCACCCCCCTTGTCAATTGGAATTATTCTTGCCTGCTTCCACATTGATGGATATAATCCCTCCCTTAGACTCCAATTAAAAATATCCCTCAGGATAGTTGATATTTCTTGTACAGCTTCCTTTAATAGTCTATTTTCTATCTTGTCAGGACCACAAGCCTTATTTGTCTTTAAATTATTTATTATTTTATGTACTTCAAAAGTTGTCACTATTTTAAAGCGAAACATTGGTACTTGATTTTCCTTATAGTTATCAATTTCTGTATTTTGATCCACAGACTGAACATTTTTCATGTTAGTTTCTATTCCCAAATCCAGATCAGGAAGTTCAATAAAGTATTTATTTAAAAACTCCGCAGCTCTATCTGCTTCAAGTACAATTCCGTTATGACTAAGTTTTATTTCTGTTTGATTTTTGACAGGCTTTGTAAGATTTTTTATCAGGGAACAATATTTCTTAGGATCTGTTCTTTCATTGATCCTTTGTTTATAATAAGTGGCCTTTAATTTCCTTATTTCCTGAACCACCCTATTTCTTATTTTTTTAAAACTGTCCCATGCATCAGGTTTCAAAGTTTTGTTTGCTTTTTTCCAAAGTTGATTCTTTGCCTTAATTAACTTCTTTATAGTTGGGGTCACCCAGGGCAAATGATTTTGTTTTTGATTAACTTTTTTCCAAGGTGTAAATTGGTCACATGCCTCAATAAACATGAATATAAATTCCTGTACAGCTAAATTCAGGTCGGGAATTAGGAAAATTCTATGCCATGGTAATCCCTGTAAATACTTTTGAAATAACTGCTTGTTAAATGTTAAATCCTGGTAGCTACATTCTGGCCATGGCAAATCTGGTTCCCTGTGCTTCAATAGCTGGCGGTGGAACCTCTGTCTGTTCTCTCTCCTGCTATGCAGAAATCTGCTGACCCAGTCACAGGAGACCCTGGTCCATCCCAAACTCAAGTCCCTCCATATGCATGTTTGGCTCCTGAGAATGTAGCCATCGCCAGGTTTGGAGTGTCTGATAGGGTGGCGGACGTCCTGATGGCCACCCAAAAGCCTTCCACTCAAGCCAAGTATGCCATGAATGTGAAGCAGTTTGCCATCTGGGCTGCCAGACGTGGTTTTGACCCCTTCACCTGCTCAGTGAACCACATTTTGGACTACCTAATCTCACTATCTGATTCAGGCACCCAGTATTCATCCCTCAAGGTGCACCTTTCAGCTATTTCTGCCTTTTACGAGCCTGTGGGTGACCACTGTATTGCTCTGATGAAAGTCTTCACCTTCCTATGGGGTATCTCGCATCTGAAACCCCCAATCTGTTCTCCTGTTTTGGCTTGGGACCTGAATTTTGTTTTGGAGAAGGTAATCCTGTCTCCCTTTGAGCCAGTTGCGACTTGCTATTTACGTTTTCTTTCCTGGAAAATGTTATTTTTAGTTGCCATTACCTCTGCTTTAAGAATTTCAGCACTTCAGACCCTCTGGTGCAAGGAGCCTTATTTGATTTTTGCACAAAGACAGGGTATCTTTGTGCACAAACACTAAGTTTCTGCCTAAGGTGGTCTCAGAGTTCACACTCAACCAGTCTGTCCACCTTCCCATTTATTTTCCCTGAGTGTGCCAATCCAGGACAAGCACTGCTCCATATGTTAGATCTGTAGATGACCAAAGACTCTAGGAAGTCAAAGAAGTTGTTTGTTTCATTCGCCCCTGGGCGAGAGGGCATTTCTGTTTCTTTTTTTTTTATAACTAATAGTTTTTCTTTCCAACATATATCAGTCATACATAACAATACATAAACACATTATGGAAAGGGGTAAGGGACAAAACACAACCAGGTCAGCAGGTCTTATCTTGCTTATAACTTATATAAATATACAGAAATTTGTAAAAGAGAGCTGTGGTTAATGTACACAGGAGGGCTATTAGAGTATTACCAAGGTGATTTCTGAGTATATAGGGAATATGCAGAAATAATTTCATTCATATATTCTTTCATTACCAAGAAATTGATCCAAAACATTCATCCCAGCACCCCCCCTCCCTTAGGGACAATCTCAGGACAATGCTTTCATAATGTATAAAACCCATCTCTTCCAATATATTTCAAAACCATTCTTTCTATTGTGACTTAAAGCTGTTATATTTTCCATTCTATATAACTCAATCACGAAGTCTTGCCATTGTTTGATGGTGGGAATTATTGCTGTGGGCCAGTGCCTAGTTATGTTTTTTTTTTTTTTTGCCACCAGCAGTAAGGTCTGAAGCAGATTCTTAGATGTTGAATCCCCGAGCTCCTGATGGAAGTGTGAGAGCAAGAAGACCTCAGCTGTGAACTGTGGCTGGATCCCAAATATCTCATGGACAGCTTCTTTTAATGCATCAAAGAATGGCATCAGCTTCTCACACTCTCAGAATATGTGCCAATGGGTGGATGGAGAAAAACAACAGCTTCTCCAGCAATTGGCTTGTATATGTGGGTGATATTTAGCCTGGATTTCAGGAGTTTTAAAAAATCTGGTCATGATCTTCCAGGCAAACTCCTTCCACTTATGGGAGGCAGTGCTGGAATGTATAAACTGGATACGCCGAACCCATACTGAGTCTGCTAGAACCTCCCCTAAATCCTTCTCCCACCTCTGTTTAATATATCTAATTGTGTTTTCCTTTACTTCCAGCAGTGCTTTATAAAGATAAGATATACGCTGGAGAGGAGCACTGCCCATCAATGCTTTGTTTATGAGTTCTATGATAGCAGAATGATAACCTTGTATGAGTTGCTCTCTAGTGAAGGTTTTTATAAAGTTTAACACCTGCAGGTACTGGAACCTGTCCTGGGGTTGCAGATCATAAAGCCTTTGTAGCTCCTCAAAAGATCAAGGGACACCATCCTTAAGTATGTGCCACAGGGTCAATATAACCTGTCTTTCCCATCTCCTAAAGCCCAGATCTAGGTTAGCAGGTAGAAAAGAGTGGTGGCGTGAGAGGGAAATCAGCAGCGGCCTCAGTGGCTTAAATTATGTGGAAGCCAGCAAGGTATTCCAGCATTTCAGTGCGTTACTGGTGTATGGATTATCTGTAATGTCCTCTACAGGGTGCCCAGGGACCTTTAATAGAATTTAAGGCAAATTCACGAGATCCCCTCTTGAATTTCCCCCTCTCTCCATTTGGCATAGTAAGATGTATATAACCAGAGAAAGATAACCTGGAGTTGTGCTGCAGTATGATAAGACACTAAGTCTGGTAAAGCTAAACTTCTTATGTAGCTGTAGAGTAGTAAATTTAATCCGTGGGGGTTGTCCATCCCAGATGCATTCTGATATTTTTTTAAGTTATTAAAAAACTGTGGGGTGGGCTAATTGGCATGGTTTGTGAGAAATACAATACTTTTGGAAGCAGGTTCATTCTGATTGCATCCACTCATTGAATGAGGGGGAAATGTAGGGTCCTCCATCTATCTAATTCCAAGCCCAATTTCTGAAGAAGGGGTTCACAATTATTTTTAATTGAGAGAGAGGGTTCTGAGGATAAGTTGACCCCTAAATACTTAAGGGAAGGCAGGTTCCATTTAAAGGTATAGCGTTTCCTTGTAAGCCCTGATGGGGCATAATGTAGATGCAGGACTTCTGTTTTAGATAGATTTACTTTATATCCGCTATAGAGCCAAAATTCTCCAATAGCTTCCACAAAGGAGGTAAGGACTCCTCCAGAACTGACAGGTACACCAGCAAATAGTCTACATAAAGAACTACCTTATGTGTGTCCCCCCCCCTCCTGCTTAATCCCTGCATTCGGAGGGTCTTGTCAGAATGCCTGTGCTAATGGCTCCAGGTACAGAGCGAACAACAAGGGTGATAATGGGCACCCCTGCCAAGTCCCCGCAATAGAGTGATAGGATCCGAAATGGACCCATTTATTTTGACATATGCCATTCGGTTTCTCATACAGACTCATGATAATCTTTTGAAATTCCCCAGAGAAGTCCAACACCCCCAGCGTGGTCATCAGAAATGACCACGCTACCCAGTCGAAGGCCTTTTCTGCATCCAAACTCATAAGTAAAAAACGGGCCCTGACCAGGCAGCGTGGTGCAAGGCGTGAAGTGTCCTTTTGATATTGTCTTGCATTTGCCAGGGTGGGACAAACCCACACTGATCTGCGTTAATTGGATGCGGTAAGATGCCGCTAACTGAGATGCCAATATTTTTGTAAAAATCTTATACTCGGTGTTAAGTACTGAGATAGGCCTAAATAATGAACAATATGTCAGGTCCTTTCCCAGCTTAGGGACACTCAAAATGATGGCTTATCTCCATGTTAGTGATACAGGGTCTCCATCCATGACTGCCCTGCAGGCCCTCATCAGGAGTCGGTAATAACTGAGCTCTGAATGTTTTATAAAATTCGCTGGTGTATCTGTCTGGCCCCGGACTTTTCTCTGACTTCAAGCTTTTAATAGCAGCTGATAACTCCTGTTCCGAGATCAGGGCTGTTAAAAGTGCTTTTTGACCCTCTGCGAATTTAAGCAAGTGAAGCAATGCCAGGAAGTAGTGGGTTAGCTGAGGATCAGATCCTGTTTCAGGTGTGTATAAGTTTTTATAAAAATCCTGAAACTCTGTTCTAATTTCTGAGGGTATATTAATGTGCCTACCAAGAGCAGGGGAGTGAATTTTGTTGAAAGAGGACTGTGCTACCTTATGTCGCAATCTATGTGCCACAATTCTAGTGGCTTTGGGACCAGACTCATAGTATATTTGCCTTAGACACTGAAGAGCCTGATCTGTTTTAGTGTCTAGTATATGTTGTGTCCTTTGCTTTGTTGCCTCCAATACAGGCCAAACTGTCCCATCCCCTCCTGCATGCTGTTCTTGTAGGGGTTTCAACTGGGTGGTGCAAGGATTCTAAGGTAGCTTGCTGTGATTTTTTTGTATTGTGAGGCATACTTGATGACCTCACCTCTGAGAACTACCTTTAAGGTGTTCCAAAGATTTCCCCTTCCCACCTCTGAACCCCCACTATTCTGTAGTATCTCTGGAATTAGATATTTGATCCTCTTCCGAAAATCTGGGAGATTTAAAAAAAAATTATTAAATCACCATAGGGTTCTTCTCTGCTCCTGTGTCCACTCCACCAACAGTACCACTAGTGAGTGGTCAGATGGAACAAAAGGGGACATCTCAATTCCTCACCATGTGAGCATGTTCTGCTGAAATATGACATAGATCTGTTCTTGTATAGATCTTATGCACTGCTGAGTAATGAGAGTATCCTCTCTGTGATGGGTGTACATAATGCCATACATCCTGGCATTTTGCCATTTTCATATACGTATTTGTTGCCTTTTGAGCAGCTGTCTTCTTAGCTGGTCTGGGATTAGTGGTATCCCTAAAATCATGGATCATATTATGATCCCCACCCATTATCAGAACTTCTTGTTGATGTGTGGTAATCTGTTGGAACAGGGTCCTGACCTCCCCTGAGCCAGAATTTGGCGGTATGTACAGACTGGCTAATGTTATCATGGAGCCCCCCACTTCCCCACTCACAACAGCCAGGCAGTCCTCCTTATCTGAGTTTGTGGGACTTAGCTGAAAGGGAACTGACCGGGAAACCAACACAGCTGTGCCTCTAATGTTTACCCTATCTGTACGATGAGAACACCACCTGTGCATCGCCGAACTGAGACAGCTTCTGGTGTTTGGCCTTACTTAGGTGGGTCTCCTGTAGTAACACAAAGGAGGGATTTTGTTTTTTGAGAAAGGACATAGCCTTGTAGCGTTTCACAGGGTTATTAAGCCCGTTAACATTGACTGAGTACATCTTAAGTTGTTTTAATGTAGCCATGTTAACTGCTTCGGAAAATCCATGCCCTTTATGTGAATCTCCATGTAACCTATATATGTCTCTATACCATTCTCTATAATCCATGTATATCTCCTCACAGTCCCCTTTCCATATTGCACAGTTAGTATCTCTCTTTGCTGACCGATATGCATATTTCCTCTCTCTTTAAACCTCATAATGTCCTGCGTAATGTTAAAAAACTGATAACAAACCTGAAACAAACTTAGAACAGTGATATTGCTAAGGGTTTGAGGGGGAAGGTGTGCCTATTTGCTGATGATACAAAAATATGCAATAGGATGAACACCCCTGTGGGAGCATGGAGGACATGTGGGAGGACTTAAAGACGCTTGAAAAATGGTCTCGGATGTGGCAGCTGAAGAAGTGCATTGTGATGCACTTGGGGAGTAGGAACAGAAGAGCAGGGTACACCCTAGGTGGAGAGGAAATTAAAGTAACAGAACAGGAGCGGGATCTGGGGATCATAGTCTCCTCCAACCTTAAGGTAGGAATCCAATGTAGCAGGGTGGTGGGAAAGGCCAATGGTAGAGGCATTACCAGCAGAAAGACGGGGGTAATAATGTCCCTTTACAAAGCCATGGTGATGCTGCACCTGGAGTATGGGGTTCTGTTCTGGAGGCCACATCTCTGCAAGAATATAGATGCATTGGAGAGGGTTCAGAGAATGGCAATCAAGATGGTGCAGGGTATGCAGGAAAAGTTATATGAGCAGAGGTGTAAGGAGCTGGATCTGTACACCCTGGAGACAAGGAGGGAAAGGAGAGACATGATTGAAACTTTTAAATATGTAAAGGGACTCAATAAAGTGGGAGAAGAGGGTTTACTTAAGAGGAAGGAAGGGGTCAAAACTAGAGAGCACAGCCTCAGACTGCAAGAAAAAAGATTCTGGGGCAATGTGAGGGGGTGTTTCTTCACGGAGAGGGTGGTGGAGCCCTGGAACATACTACAAGACTGAGTGGTGGGCTAAATCAGTGGAAGAATTCAAGAGGGCATGGGACAAGCATATGGGGCTGAGTATCATGGGGGGGAAGGCAGGAGCTGGCAGGGAGGGGGAGATGTAGGGGGAAAAAGGGCAGACTAGATGGGCCGGTATAGTCCTTTTCTGCCATCAAGGTTCTATGATTCTATGATTCTATGAACCATGTAAACTTTCAAACAACACATTAACTTTCGAACAGTACTCCCGAGGGAGAAGGTTAATATCGTATGACCTTTCTTTAGCTGAGAAAGGCCCCAGTACCTCTGCAGGGCCCAGCTAGGAGGCAGAGTATGGTATATCACCTCCACACCTCCTGGGTCAGCAGGGGTAACATTCTATCAGAAGCGTTCTGCACTATCCCCACAGAGAATTTTTTTTTTATCCTTATAACATTGTGAGCCCTTCATCATAAAAAGAGAAAAGAAAATGAGCATGCCATGTCGATTTAAAATACTGCTTCAGACCCCTGTTGATATTTTACTATGCATACTTCTCAGGTATAACTTTGAAGAAAATTATGCTTTGCTGCCATCTAGAGGTTGAAGTACTGTAGAGTGCAACATATTGTAAACATAAGCATTTAGATTAATACTGCCCCCCTTCTATCCTAGATTATATTTAAACAATGCTATGTTGGAATTACATTCAAATTCAATAAAACATAAATTTAATTCTTTGTCTTCTGTTCACTTAACCTAAGAAAGGATGAAGAGGCTATCCATATGAGTCTTTTGCTAATCGAAAATTAGAACTCCCTGAAGTGCTAATGTGATTAAAAAATAAAACGCTGCATGCTATTAATTCTACCTGTAATATCGGGCTGCAACGGCCAGTGTTTTTAATATACCTCTAGTTCCATCACTAGAGGTCTCATTAATCAGGTTTAATCCCAAAGGAAACAAAAGATGCATTTGAAGGGATAGCTTTTTTAAAGATTCAGTATGCACTTCTTCTCAACCCCACACTGTTTATCTCACCTCCAGCCATCTCTGGTCTTACTCAATGTGATAGCTATACTACCACCAGTAGGAGAAAAAGCAGGATGAAAATGTCCTGACCCTTTGGGTTGTATTTCCCATTGTGTTGCTGCAGTCTTCAATGCTAGGGTAAGTAAAAGCTGAAAGCATTTGATCTCACTTTGAGGGGGAGCTCTTGCAGCAGGTAATACCATTAGGACTAAGGCCGCCAGGCATTAAGATCCCACGGAAAAATGTTCTAGCTGGCAGTCTATGGCGGAGAACTGCCCCCAATGTCAGCTCCACCCAACGTGAGATGTGGCAAAAAGGGGGAGACCCACTTACATCAGATCCACGGATGTCTCAATGTTGCAGTTGACTGCCTTTTTTCACGCCTTTGCGCAATTAGTTAAAATTGTACTTTGTTCGACAGTATTGCATATCTTCTTCACCTACCTTGCGACGGAAGTCAAAGTGTCTGTGTGGGAAGCAGATCCCAGCGAGAGACAGACACTCGGCCTGTTTGATCTGCCTAGGCCCAGACCACCGGCCCGATGATTGCCCACACTGCTAGAAATTTAATAGCAAGACCAGAATTCGACGTGCTAACATGCTAAAAGCTTGTCTTTTGAAAAAATAAGCATCCTCCATGCAGAAGTCCCACTCAGGGCGTAGTTCTTCATCTTCATTGCCTCTGGAGTCTCCCCCAAGGAGAAAAATTCCAGAGGGAAACACCACCATCAGGAGAAAGAAAGAAAGAAAGGGCCAGGTTAGAATCCCGTCCAAAGTCCCCTCAGATAACTTCTGCTTCATCTGCCTCCGGCGGGAGGTCAGAATCGGTCCCCCCAGGTGCCACTGCTGTTTTGGGGACTACTTCCAAGAAGACAGCCTCCTTGTCCCACAAAAAAGGTAGGGAGTCTTCTTCCACAGGGCATTCATCTGCCCAAGTTCCCCTGGCCCACCGACCTCACAAGTCATCCCATGGGTCGACCAAAGAGGGGCAGACGTCTACCTCGGGCAAGTCCTCAAACGCCGCCTGAAAGCATGGTGGTTCGTCAGACAAAATTAAAAGACAGGATGACTCCACCAGACACGGGGGCCTATAAGGTAATGGACGCCTCCCTCCTGACAAAGAAACATTTGTTTGACCAAGACGCAGACCACTGGTCCGTCTGACTCTACCTCAGATGATGACCAAACGCCCCTGGCCGAAAAGCGGCTGTTGTCCCCAAAGGATCAGGCATCTGCCTCGGCACCTAAGGACAAGTTGCCCAAGGATACAAGGCCTCCTGCTCCCAATAGGACAGACACCAGGCCAGAAGATGGATCTGCCTCAGGGATAGAGCAGTCCCATTGCCAGAGACAAACACAGAGGAGGTGCCTACAGGAAGAATTGAATTTTTCCGTTGCTTTGGTCTACACTTGGTAACTTTTGCTTACAGCTACAGTATCAAGGATTTACTAGTCATTTTATGTCTGGCTTCTTACATCCTCCAAACTGTTGTCTTGGACACTAAGACTGTGCTGTTGTATTTTATTTGTTTTAAAAATTTGCTTTTAGAATATCTGATGTTATTGGGGTGGGCGTTTTGAAAGTTTGTTTTTAGTTTGATTATATACTTTTAAGTTTTAGTTTATGGTTGTTTAATTTGGTTGTGGGTTTTTGTTTTTGTTTTCTCCCCAAGTGAGAGTTGTGGAAGCATTATATTATATTTTCTTTTATTTTATATTATTTTATTTTTCTTGTATTTTTAATTTTATTTTATGATTTAGTTCAATTAATTTGTTGGGGTTGTTTTTCTTTTGTCTTTTATTTTTTGTGTAGGCCTGGTGTATTTTTTTGACTGGAGTTTATTAATATGTGTATTATGCCTGCCCCCGCAGTCGTGCGCTATTCATCCTCCACCTTTCATGCCTTCCGGCCTTTCATCTCCCCCCCATCGCAGTTTACAACCTACCAGCACTGTAGAGCACTGGGTATTACTCACGGGGGGAAGGGTCGGGGTTGCAAACGATGGAGGGTGAATGAGCAGAGCCACCGCATCAGGGTAGTAAAACCTAGAAGACACCCTGGGGCAAAATGGAATCTGGATTGTGGCTCACCATGCCTGGTCTCCATACCCAAGGACACCACCAATATTGGTAGGCAGGCAGTTTGGGCAGCCCCGGAAGTCCATCCAACTCGAGCGGTGTTATGCAACACCAGGTCCATTAAAAACAAGACTGCAATTATTGCAGATCTTGCTGGGACAGCGGATCTGGCATGCATCACCGAGATCTGGCTGGATGAGAACTCTGGCCCCGCATTGTAGGCCACAATTCCAGCCGGGAACTCAGTGATACACCGCTCAAGATTGGATCGCGAGGGTGGGGGGGGGGTTGTGGTCTGCTTCAAGACCGAACTGGGCCTCATGAGTGTACCAGTTGAGAAGGCTAGGTCATTTGAGTGCACTGTCATAGCAGGCATAGGTTGTAGGATCGCCGTCATCTAACGTCCTCCCTGGGATCAGAAGCATTTCCTTCAGGAAGTAGCAGACTTTGTGACTGGCATGGCATTTGAGTCACCCAGGCTGATGGTCCTGGGTGACTTTAATGCCTGGATCGATGACGAGCTCTCACAATATGGACAACACTTCCTCCAGTTGATGACATCTCTGGGCCTCACATAGATTGTTACCACTGCTACTCAATAAATACGGTCACTCTCTTGACCTAGTCTTCCTCCTGGGGATCAAAGCCTTCCACTTGGGGGTGGAACCTGTCAGATGGTCCAATCACTGCACCGTGGGGTTCAGTTTCTGCACCTCCTTTCATAGGCCTACCCCTGTGGAGATGGTCAGGTACCACCCTTTACGAGATGTAAGCTCCGAAGGCCTGATGGCGGTGCTTAACTTATTGACACTTCCAGGAGCAAACAGTGACACAGAGGCTTTAGTTGGGGCTTATAATAAGGCCATTTCTGTGGCTCTAGATGTCATTGCTCCTATTCGTGTTCATCTTCTCTCCCTTCGCCCTCGGTATCCTTGGTTTGATGGGACCTTGAGGGAGATGCGGCAACTAGGACGTAGGTTAGAGTGCTGCTGGTGGAAATCCATCCTGGATGCCAACCACCTTAGACTGATGGAACACTATCAAGTCTATCAATCTACAATCACCTGTAAGAAGGCAGAGTTCCTGTCTGGGGAGACTGTGGCTGCTCATAACCAACCAGCTCAGCTCTTTTGAACTGTAGGCAGACTGTGCAACCCAGACTGCCTGCAGATTCGAAGAGCTTTTTCACAGGTGGAGTATGATGAGCTTGCTCAATTCTTTGCAGCTAAGGTGGCCAACATCAGGGTGGAGCTCCAACCAGCACACTGTATGGGAGATGCTTTGGATCGGTGCTCAGTCACTGTCTCTCAATTTTCCTGGAGCTCATTGATGTCATGCGGATTGTCCAGGATATGCACCCTACGTGCTGTAGTTTAGACCCGGGCCCAACTACCCTGCTTATGGGTTGTCGTGATATCATCGGCCCAGTCCTAGCATTGATAGTTTGGTGCTCCTTGGAGACAGGTGAGTTTCCTAGCTTCCTGAAGGAGGCGTTGGTGACTCCTTTCCTGAATAAAACTTCTTTGGACCCAGACTGTCCTGCTAACTACAGACCAATCTTTAACCTTCCCTTTGTAGGGAAGGTGATTGAGAAAGTAGTGGCCCTACAACTGGAGAACCATTTGACAATCCATGACATCTATGAACCCCTCCAATCCTGTTTCTGAAAGAGGCATAGTACCGAGACAGCACTGGTTCAGGTGCTCAATGATCTCCTGATGGCAAGGGATAGAAAAAAACATTCCATCCTAGTTCTTCTAGATCTCTCATCAGCATTTGACACTGCGGACCATGGGGTTCTTCTCGAACACCTGAGGTTCATCTGTGGCCTGTCAGGTACAGTCCTCAGGTGGTTTACATCTTTCCTCACTGGCAGAACTCAGAGGATGGTGTCGGGGGTTCATTCCTCTGACCTGGTCTCTTTGTCATGTGGGATACCTCAGGGTTTGGTCTTGTTCCCCATGTTGTTCGCAGTGTACATGCTACCCCTCAGAGGCATTGTAAGAAGATATGGGCTGAGGTTTCACTGCTATGCTGATGATACCCAGCTCTACTTTTGTTTTACACCTGACCAGGATAGAGCTCTCTCAGTATTTAACAACTGCCTCGTGGCCAGATAGAGGGGTTGGGGTGGGTCTGCCTTCGGGACTTTTCCTTGGGGGCTCCCAGCTCCTTACCTCTGAATGGGTGCGGAACCTGGGGGTGATTTTTGATGAAGGGCTGACACTGCAATTGCAGGTGTCAGCAGTCACCAAATCCTCTTTCTACTATTTGAGGAACATCTCCAGGGTTAAACATCTAGTTCTGTCTGGCGACCTCTCTACATTGGTCCATGCTTTTGTGACCTCGCACCTTGATTACTGCAACTCCCTTTATCTAAGACTACCTGGGATGGATATCTGCTGCTTGCATCTGGTGCAGAATGCTGCAACCCAGTTATTGACGGGCACTCCTCGGTCTTGTCACATCTCTCCGGTGCTGAGTGAACTGCACTGGCTTCTGGTGCAGTGGCGGATCACCTTTAAAGTCAGACTTCTGACTTACAAAGCCCTACATGGACAGGGCCCAGACTACCTGAAAGAGCTTCTGGTTCCTTACTGCCCTGAGTGATCACTCTGCTCGGCTGACAAGGGGTTGCTAGAGATTCCAATGGTTTCTTTAAAATCTTCGGGGGACCATGCATTTATGTACGCGGCCTCAGCCCTGTGGAATTCTCTACCTTGTCAGCTACGGGAGTGTGTGACTATGGAGGGATTTAAATAACCCCTTAAAACTTATTGATGGCATCTAGCCTACCTTTTTTGATTTTATCCTGTCTGCTATCTGAAGTTTACAAGAGATTGCACTTACTGTTTTATTGTGTTGTTTTATCTTATTGTTAGGCGCCTTGGTTTGTTGAAAGGCGCCTTATAAATAAAGTATTATTATTATCATTACAGACTGGGTGCCAACCCCCGAAGGACCACAAGGCCTGATGCCCGGTCCATCGAACCTGATGCCCCCACCCCCAGTTGTCCCTTTAGCAGATGATGGGGCACCATTCATTTTATGGTGGAACACAGTCAAAGGGGATCTGCTCCATAGGCCCAAGGACCCGTCCCTGGTGCAGCCGCTACCTAAGGACCCATCCCCTAAACCACCTCCCCCACCAAAAGACCATCACACACTGGAGGACGAGGACCAGCAGATGCCAGGTCCTAGAGGCAGAAAATGACACCTGTCATCTGTGCCATCCTCCAGCGGACGTCCGCCATCATCCTCCGATGAGGATGCTGGAGGCTCCTCCTCAGAATTTTCATCAGAGGAGGAGCTGCCTATCCCTTCTCCAGGGCCAAGAAATTCCCCTTGATTCCCACTGGATGATCTGTCTTTCTCGGACATCATGCGGCATATCCAGGCCCTGCACCAGTGGGATACAGAGGAGCTGGACCCAGAAAGGCGATGCTTAGCTAAGTTTTTGAGGGCCACTGACCCTAAGCCACTGGTTATTCCCCTATTAGTGGAGCCTTTCCAAGGCATCATAAGGCTTACTTGACAACAGCCAGCCACTATGCCAACAGTGCCAAGAAAGGCAGACAGGCTTTATAGAACTCCAAAAGAGGAGACCTTTCTAGGGGAAAATCCAAGAGCTGACACCATGGTGCTAACAGCAGCTCATGGCAGGACACAACAGCCTACACATATGAGTGCCCAACCTCCTGACCCGGAGTTCAAGAAACTTGACCACATGGATAGAAAGGTTTATGCTTCAGCCACCGGTATGTTCAGATAGCTGAATTTCCTGGACCATATGGTGGCCTACCAGAAATCTTTCTGGGCAAAGGCCATGGATCTGGCCAAGGCTCAGCCAGAATCTGAGGGACAAGCAGAACTCCTAGCCCTTATTCAATCAGGAATGGACTTAGACAAACACGTCCTCAGATGCTCATAATATTTTGCAGACACGGCATCTAGAGCAGCTGCCACAGGTATCTGCATGCGGCGGCATGCCTGGCTATGAGTTTCAGGGTTTTGCCATGACCTCCAAGATACTATTTTGGATGCTCCCTTCCAGGGTCCTGTCCTATTTGGACAAGAGGCAGAAAAAGTGATCATTGACCTACAGGACTCAGGGAAAGCAGTGTCTGAGGTCCACAAAATGTATAGGTCGGAGCTTCAGACTGTTTATTGTCCTTTTCGTAAACAAGGACAACAGGGGAAATGGCAACCTCAGCAAAAGGGAGCCTTCAAAAGGCATGGTTACCCTATCCCTTCAGGTGCCCAGGGCCACAAACACCCCAAAGCACTCAGACCTCCCTTGCCCAACCCCTCCACTACAGCATGACTCCCTACCAGCCCTCCCACAGTAAGTGCATGGGGAGGTGGTAGGAGGGAGGTTCTCCCTCTGCCTGTCAGGATGGTCCAATATAACATTGGACCAATGGGTCCTGCAGATAATGGAGAGAGGTTACTCCCTAGAGTTCACTCACATTCCACTTGACAACCCTCCAGTCCCCTCCCACTGTTCACTCTCCCATGCCCTCCGTCTGCGGGCAGAAATTCAGGCCTTGCTAGAGAAAAGGGCCATCCAAGAGGTTCCCTTTGCTCAGAAGGGCAAAGGTTTTTACTCCCATTTTTTCTAGTTCTAAAGAAAATAGGAGACTGCCGCCCAATTCTGGATCTCAGCCAGCTGAACAATTATATTGAGTACAAGAGAGTCAGGATGGTGACATTGGCAAGCCTGTTGCCCATGCTTCATCAAGGAGACTGGCTCTGCTCCCTGGATGTGCAGGATGCATACTTGCATATCAAGATCCTGCCATCCCACAGGAGGTTCCTGCACTTCATCTTCCAAGGTGAACACTACCAATTCAGGACCCTAGCACTCGGCCTTTCATCAGCACCAATGGTTTTTACCAAGTGCCTGGCAGCAGTGGCTGCAGCCCTCAGGAGAAAGGGTTACTTCATTTACCCTTACCTGGATGATTGGCTTATCACTGCTCAGTCAGAGGGCCAATTAGCCAGGTCCTTGCAGGAAACAGTCAGGATGTTTCAGTCTCTGGGCATCACCCTGAACTTGTCCAAGTCGCACCTATGGCCCGCTCAAAGGCTACAGTACATAAGAGGTCCTGGACACTGTCCAAGGAAAAGCCTTCTTGCCTACAGATTGGGCGCAGAGGCTAAGGGAAGTCACTCATAGGGCACAGACTTCAGACCTGGTTATGGAAAGGGTGGTTCTTCAACTGCTAGGTCAAATAGCTGCGGCCATAGCCACAGTCCTACTTGCACGGTTGAACATGAGGATCCTGCAGTGGCACCTCAGAGTTCAGTGGAACCAGGGCACAGATGAACTGGATCAGCTCATTCGAGCTTCAGAGGCTGTTCGTTAATCCCTGACTTGGTGACTAAACCTAGCCCACCTAAGCATAGGACTGCCCTTCCAGCAACCCAGTCCAAAGCAAATCCTCACTACGGATGCCTGAGGTCTAGGGTGGGGAGCACATCTGGCTGCCCATCAAATCAGGGTCTCGTGGAATGCTATAGAATGGTCTTTGCTCATCAGTATTCTGGAGATGAGAGCAGTGCTGTATGCTCTTCAGGCATTCTAGGGGATAATCCACCCAGGCCTGCTTTGGTCCAGTCAGGCAATACCCCTGTGGTCTTTCATATCAACAAGCAGGGGGGCACACACTCTTACCCCCTATGCAGACAGGCCATGAGAGTATGGTCCTGGGCAGTAGACCACGACCTGGACCTTACAGCAGTCCATGTTCTAGGTATTCAGAACATTCTTGCAGACAGCCTAAGTCACTCTTGGTCTCAGAACCACAAGTGGGAATTACAGCAAGAGGTTGTAGAAGATCTCTTCGAAAGGTGGGGTCAGCCAGAACTGGACCTCTTTGCATCCCCACACAATGCCAAACTGACTAATTTCTGCTCGCTAGATCCAGGGCCTGGTGTTTTTTGGCGAGATGCATTGTCCCTTTCTTGGGTAGGGAGGTTCCTCTGTGCCTTCCCTCCCTTTCCTCTTCTTCAGAGGGTACTTTCTCAAGCTACAAGTAGAAGAGGCCAGAATGATACTGGTAGCACCATTCTGGCCCCCGTCAGATTTGGTTCCCGCTGTTGCAACAGCTAACATCGGAACCACCAGTTCTGTTGCCCATCTTCACACACTTGCTCTCCCAGGAGCAGGGGACATTAGTCCATCCGGCTCTGCAGTCCCTGCACCTGCATGCTTGGCTCCTGCAGTCTTAGCCAGGGACAGATTTGGAGTGTCGCTTAGAGTGGCAGAGGTGCTCACAGCAGCAAGAAAACCATCTACCAGGGTGACATACGCCACAAAATGGAAGCAATTCTGTTTATGGGCAGCTCCATGCTCTCTGGACCCCCTGGGTGTTCTGGTGGAATCTGTGCTAGAGTATCTTCTCCATCTGTTGGACTTGAGTCTTAGCTACTTGTCCATTAAGGTGCATCTCTGTGCTCCATCAGCTTAATACCATGCACCAGTCAATGGAAAGACTCTGGCACAGCTAGACATATGCAAGACATTTTTAAGAGGGATCTTGCACATCAAATTCCCCAGGAGAGACCCTGTGCCACCAAGGGATCTTCTGTTCGTCTTGGAAAAACTTACCTTGCCACCCTTTGAATCAGCTGCCACCTGCGAGCTTTGATTTGTCTCTTGGAAGGCGTTATTTTTAGTTGCCATTACTTTGGCTCATAGGATTTCTGAGTTACAGGCCTTGATGTGTAAACAGCCTTATCTTATTTTCCACATGGACAGAGTGGCCTTGCATACAAATCCTAAGTTTCTTCTGTAGGTAGTGTCTGAGTTCACACTGATCCAGGACATCCAGCTACCGGTTTACTACCCAGAGTACTCCAACAATGGGGAGGCCTTGTTGCACACTCTGGATGTACATAGAATCTTATGTTACTATCTTGCTAGAACTAGTTCTTCTAGAAAGATAGACTACTTGTTCGTCTCTTTTGCCCACAGGAAGGTGGGGGCCCCTGTGACTAAGCAATCACTGACCAAATGGCTAGTCCATTGTATCACTTTTTGCTACCAGTACCACAACAAACCCTTACCGGGACTGGTAAGGGGTCACTCCACCAGGGGAGTAGCTATGTCCTTTGCTTCCCTTGGGAACATAACTTCAGCGGACCTCTGTGTGGCCACTACTTGGAGTTTAGTGCATACTTTCATTAGGCACTACAGTCTGGGCATTGTGTCCTGGAGGAGAACAGGTTTCGACCTAGTGGTCCTTCAGGGACTACTCTCCTGACTTCTTTTGGCTAATATCTTGTCCTCCACCCTTCTGACCTAGGTCTTTCTTGGGGTGCTGCTTGGAACTCTGTCCTAATGGTATTACCTGCTGCAAGAGCTCCCCCTCAAAGTGAGATAGTACAGTTGGGTAAGAACTTACCATAACAGTAGATCTTCAACAGAAGCTTTTGTAGCAGGTGACTTTCCCACCCTCCTGTCCCTGGGACAAGTTGTTTTTTTCTCTTTGGGAATAGGAGACCCTTCTCAGTTCTCCCACTGTTTTTCTTCAGCCGGGTCTCCAGTGGGAGAACTGAGGTGGCGCCGGGGGACCGCCCCCTTTATACCACATCTCACGTCAGGCAGAGCCAATGTTGGGGGTGGTCCCCCAGTCCCTCACCATAGACTGCTAACTAGAAAATTTTTCCGTGGGGTCCTAACGCCTGGCAACCTTAGTCCTAATGGTATTACCTGTTGCAAGAACTCCTCTCAAAGATCTACTGTTATGGTAAGTTCTTACATAACTGTACTTTTCATGTCCTGTAATGTGGCTGGAGCCGCTCTCTTACCCGATACCCGAGCATTATGCTTTCTGGCTGCTTGCCACTGAGATCTCTGAGGTTTAGCCTGCATGGTGTCCTCAGTGCCAGCTTTTACTGGGCCCCATCCTCACTCCTCAATTTATTTGCCAGCATCTTCTGGTATAGCATAAAGTTCAATTCCTGATTGCCAAAATACCCAAAGACGAGCAGGATATGAGGTTTGAAATTTCACCCCATGTATTTTCAGAATGTGTAGAATGGGGCATAGGCATTCCGCTTTTGGAGAATGGCCAGTGGATAATCTTGATCTAACATAAGGCATGCCCCATTATACTCTACCGTTTTTGTTGCCAGGCTTGTCTCAGTGTTACTTCCTTGTCACGGAAGCTTGAAAACTTGATAACCACTGACCTGGGATGGGCTTTTGGATCTGTGGGCTTCTGTGTAAGAGCCTAATGTTCTCGCTCTATAAGAAAATCAAATGCTGATGGGAGATCCAGAACATGCCTGAGGAGGTCAGACATAAAATCCACCATACTGCCAGTCACCAATCCTTCAGGTAGACTATAAAACCTCAAATTGTACGGGCGCGAGTGAGCCTCCAGGTCCAGACATTTGAAATTTAATTGTTCTTGCTTATCCATGAGAAAATCAGTTGCCTGTGTGAGCTGGTATAGGCTGTCTTCTGTGGCAGTAACATGATCTTCTGCTTGCTGCACCCTTGTTTCTAGTGCCGTTAGTTTGGTGTTTAATTTTTTAAACTCTTTTTGGTTCTCCACATGAAAGTTCTTGATTTCTGCAAGAAGGGGTCTCAAAGAGAGACCGAGATAGTTTTTCCTGCTCGACCTCCGTGTCTGTGTCTAGGCCCGCCATACTAGCTGGGGAGGACCTGCGACTCGGCACCGAACTATGCAGACTGAATCTCTTGGCATCCTGATGGGCTGAGCAGCGCTTAGATTGGGGTCTGGTAATCTTGTCCATCTCTTTCTGTTTTGAGGCCATTTTCTTCCAAATGTTGTAGTTTTCGGAGTGTAGAGAGGGTTTTTTAAATGAGGTAGTGTAGGAGCTCCATTTCTAGCTTGCCATCAGCTTGATGATGTCACCAAAAGTCCCTTGGCATTTCTGTTTCTAAGTAATGTTTGGCCAAATAGTTGGTAAATTGCACTGTGTACTGCTACAACAAGTACGGCAAAGACTTGCCTAGTGCTGTTAAAGTTTATTCCACAAGAGGTATGGCTACCTCTGTGGCCTGTTTCTGGGGGGGGGGTCTGAGCCACTGACTTCTGTGCAGCTGCCACCTGGAGTACTGTCCATACCTTTATCAAGCACTACAGTCTAGACATTGCTTCTAGAACCCATACAGGATTTGGCAGGGCTGTCTTACAGGGCCTCCTGTCTTAAGGTAATGTTGAGCCCTCCTCCCTGACTGTCTATTTGCACCTGTAACTGCTTGGTTCTTGTTTCTATGGTGTAACCTGATGACTGAGATACCGCAAAGAAGATAGAACAGTTATGTAAGAACTTACCATAACAGCAGATCTTTGAGGGAATCTCAGTCATCAGGTCTGCTTTCCTCCCCACCATCCCACTGTTTGGGGTTCCTGTCTAGGAACTGACTGTCTGGTGTATCCAGCCTTTCACTCAGGCTTGGGCACCTCTATTTCTCCTTAGTTCCCCAGGGTTTGAGCTATGCTTCCTTAGTCTCTGGGGGAAAGAACTGAGGAGGGAGCGAGGCTGCCCACACCTTTATAAGGTTGATGACGTCAACTAATGTCAGCGGAGTGGGCGGCCCCAGTTGTACTGTTGAAATTCTTCATGTGGATTCCCCTTCACCAACAGCGAAGGTTCCTATGGTGTAACCTGATGATGGAGATCCCTTTGAAGATCTCCTGTTATGGTAAGTTCTTACATAACTGTTCTTTCCAGACCTAGAGGCCATAATGGTAGAGACCAGCCAGGATATCATGGCCATTACCAAGTCATGGTGCACTAAAAATCATGACTGAGACGTGGCCATATCAGGTTATATTCTGTTCAGGAGGGACACAGTGGGAAAGGAAGGAGCAGGTGTGGAGCTTTACGTGAGGGGAAGTTATAAAAGCAATGGAGATTCAAGGAATACGGCGGCAGCAAGGGTGCTGTAGGTTACCCTAGATACCTGAAATGGAGCCTCTGTTCACACTGGCTTGTTCTACAGACCTCCAGCAGAGTTGGGAAACTTAGATAAGGTACTGGTGGAAGACACTGGCATGGTGGCAGAAAAGGGGGGGTGCTGCTAGTGGTGGAATTGAATCTGTTGGATGTAGATTGAAACTTCTCGCCTGCAGCTTCAGGTAGAAGCAAGGACATCCTGGACTCCATGCAGGGGGAGTTACTCAGACAACTAGTCAGTGAACCCAATTGTGATGGGGCAGTACTGGACATGGTTGTCACTAACAGGGACAGTGTGGCAGACATCAAGGTCAGAGGCTACCTAGGGAACTGTGATCACTGTACGGTGTGGTTCAAGATAAGGATGACTGCAGAATTGAACCAAATAAGGGCAAGAATCCTGGACTTCAGGAAGGCAGATTTTAAAAAGATGGGTGAAAGCTTGAGGTAAGACCTAGCAGGGAGATAACCTGACTGGGGTGAATGAACAGTAGGCAAAGCTAAAAAGGGCCTGAGTGAAGGCAACAAACCTCTGCATCAAGCAAGTGAGCAAAAGCAAAAGGAAAAAGAGACCGCTGTGGTTCTTGAAAGAAGAAGTGGAAAAGGTAAAGGTTAATAGGATAGCATTCAGAAGGTATAAGGAGATACAGAGGGAGGTGTTAAGGGAGGTGTATCAGGGGAAACAGAGGGATGCAGGGAGAGCAGTAAGGAGTGCAAAGGTGCAAAGTGAAGATAGGATAGTCCAGGCGGTGACGAAGGGTTCAAGACATTTTTTAGATATGTAAGTGAAAGGAGGAAGACTGGGGTGGGATTGTAAGGCTAAAAAGGGAAGAGAGAAACTGTACAGAGGGGGACCATGAAAAGGGAGATATCCTGAATACTTTTGTTCAATGTTCACAGAGGAAGGAGAAGGGGAGGGACCATTAAAAAGTAACAGCAACATTGGAAAGAGGGAGGTGGCTACTACTCCATTTTTGGAGAAAAGAGTCCTGAAGGGACCCACTGATTTGAAAGAGGACAAAGCAATCGGGTCAGATGGTGTGCATCCGAGGTTATTGAGGGAGCTAGGGGAGATCCTGGTTGCACTTCTGACAATCCTGTTTGAAAGCTAATTGGAAACATCAGTGGTTCTGGAGAACTAGAGGAGGGTAGATGTAGTCCCACTTCACAAAGGTGGTAGCAGAGAAGAGGATGGCAATTATAGGCCAGTCAATCTGACATCAGTGGTGGGAAAGTTAATGAAATCACCTGTGAAGCAATGGATTGTGGAATATCTTGAATCCAATAGGTTACAAGACTCAAGACTGCATGGGTACATGGAGGAAGGATGTCTTATCAAACAAATAAAATAGATTTCTTTGACTGGGTGACCAAGGAATTAGATTAGGGTGGAGCGGTGGATGTGGCCTACATAGAGCTGAATAAAGCTTTCAACACTGTCCCACATAGGAGGCTGCTTAGCAAGCTGGGTAGCATAGGAGTATGTCAGAAGGTGGTAAACTGTTTAAGAAACTGGTTAGGGGATAGGCGGCAGAGGGTAGTGGTAAATAGAGTAACTCCAAGGAAAATAGGGTGACCAGCAGGGTGTCTCAGTGGTCAGTGCTGGAACAGGTCCTCTTTAAAGTCTTTACATGTGATATTACAGAGGAGCTGAAGGGGCAGGTTTGCCTCTTTGTGGATGACACCAAAATCTGTAATTAGAGTGGATACTCCAGATGGATGAAAAGGATGAGCAGAGACCTGAGAAAATTCAAGGAGTGGTCAAGGGTGTGGCAGCTGGGTTTCAATGTGAAAAAGTGCAAAGTAATGCACTAGGGGAACAGAAACCCAGGAGCAGAGTACAAAATGGATGAGGTGGTATTGATGAACATCAAGCTAGAAAGAGACCTTGTGGCAAGTGGCAGCATGGTACAGCACACCTAACTGCAAAGGCTTGAGGTTCTAGGGCACAGCAGGCGACAGCAACCCCAACTGTGTAGACAGCAGGGTGAAGCAGCCCTGGCTCTGGTGACAGGGAACACAGGACAGCATGGTGCAGAAGCCTCAACTGTGAGGTTGGACACAGGGGGGCATCAGGGTTCAGCAGCCCTGACTGTGAGATGGGGAGTACATGGTGCAGTAGCCCTGCCCATTTGGGGTAATGGAAGTGGGAAGCAGCGTGGAGCAAAAACACCATCTCAGGTGACCTAGGGTAGCATGGTGCAGCTGACCTCACCATGGAGGCAGAGGACCTGGGACTCTAGGGCTTAGCAGAGCACAGCAGCAATGACTGTGGAGACAGGAACAGAGTGCAGCAACCTCAGCTGTTTGGACAGGGGGCAACAGGGTGCAGCAACCCTGATTCTTTAGGCAGGGGATGGAGGCAGCAGGGTGCAAAATCCTTGACTGTGTGGGAGAAGACAGTGGGCAGCAGGTTACAGCAGTCTCAAATATAGAACAGAAGGCAGGCAGCTTGTGGAGCAGGGGACAGGTGGCAGCAGAGTTCAGATGCCTCAACTGTGAGGAAGAGACATGGTGCATCAGGATGCCATATAGTGTTTCTATTTATACGCTTACATGATGTATTTTCACACAGAAAGCACCAGTGCTCCAGATAACTTTTTTAGGCCAGGAAGTGAAAACTTCTTAGTTTTCCAAGCTGGTAGTATTTCGGTATGCCAGGTAGTATTTTGCGACACGGTCACACTGTTCTGGTGAACTGAAGTGCAAATGCGCGAAGTCCATGGAAACGCCAGGTAGTAATGATACTACCCAGGACTCTACACAGGGTGTAAAAAGGGCAACACTGGGTGTAAAATACTCTGATACACCCCTTAGCTGGACCACTGGAAAGCACCAAAGAACTGAAGTTTGTGAGTTCAGACAGATCATGTGCATGAAATAGTAGAGTGTGACAGGCACCCATTTGTCAATCTGATATGAAAAAAAAAAGTTCTTACATGAATGTATTTATGAAGGCAACATTAAAGACAAACTATTTCTATGAATGAACAACATTTAGATTTATTTTATGTTCATTAAACAAATATGTTACACAGAAAAAATCTGAGTTTTGATTAGAAAGAATGGAAAGCTGTGATACAGACAAGCTGATCTCTCATGTTGAAAGATTTTCACTACTTCAATTCAGCACTGAAACTCAAATTATCAACTTTTATAAGAATAGAATGATAGATTTTAAGCTAATCTGTCTAAACACAAACCACAGACTGAGTTTATAAGAAACCTGGTGAGCAAACCAGTATCTGTACAGCCTGCAGTGATTAAGAATCTGAAGCAGCAAGCTATAGTACTCCATAATGATATCATTGCTCTCCAAGCCTGACTGAGAGACATAAATAACTCCACTGTTTTCAGCCACTGTAGAGCAAATTAACAAATGCTGATTTAAAGACAACCACAGAACCAAACAGCATGAACTGTTCAGCAAACTCTAATCATGACACAGGGACTTGAATTCAAGCTTTATTAACAATATGCAAAAACCTTTGCACATGATCTTTAATACAGTCAACCCCTGATTATGATATTATGATTCCAGATTTATTACTGAAACTGTGCTTGAGAGTGACCCTAGCCTGCTGGAAGTGTGTGTGTGTGTGTGTATGTGTATGTATGTATGCACGTACGCACATGCTGGGGGGCGGGGTTGTAAAATGTGGATATGCATGTGCCTCGAGTATTTGACAGTGCTAAACTCAAAGAGGGAACAGTGCTCATAAAATGCCTTCTTCTACAGAGGTGGACTACAACTGAATGAAAAAGATTACCCAGCTAAATGCAATAAAATTACATTGGTGGTTGGGGGGGGGTGGCAAGTAATGCCTCTGCATGTATTAATTGAAACTGGTGTAGAGTGTAAGTCTCCTTTAGAGTCAGTATAGTAGCCAACAGTGTGACAGTAATGGCAAACAATAAATCTCCAAGACTGAAGGCATAAAACCAAAAACAGTGGGGGTTACACTTTTTTGCTCCCTCCAACCACAGGTCCCAAATATACACCAAGAGTGAATGAAATGATGATATCCTCATGTATGAAAAACATGCTGGCAGTCATGAGTCACTATAAGAGGACGTCATCTTTTCATTCATAGCTTTTGTAACTGAGGAGAGTGAACTTCTCCACTGCGGGACCCTATTCACTCCTCTCCCAAATGACACATTCTAATAGAGGTCCTGGTATGTAGGTCTGGGAACTGCAGTTCCAGGTTCCAATCCCAACAGAGCCACTTACTTGCTGCTCGACCCTGAAAAAATTATCTGAACCTCTTGGCGCTTCACACCACACAGTTCAGCTCTAAGGGTGCAGGCGGGAAAGGAAGTGGACCCCAGTGAAAATGAGCTATTACATTTCAGCTGAGCTATCAGGGTAAACAACTTCCAAACAATATGTGAAGTAAGCAGCCCCCCCCCCCCCGAAAACACCAATAAAGTGGATCAGGCATAAAAATGCTGTCAAGGGGAAAACAACAGCAACATAACACATGCCTGACAGTTCAGTGCTTTGCAGCTTTACTGTACTGTGTCTAAGGCAACCAGTTTGAATGAACTGAAAAATGAAGTATTGCTGACAGTGACAGAAACTGCATCTTTTCTTGCTCTACGCACATTATCACAGTCTTCATTGATGCTGATTCTGTCATCATTTTCACAACAAAGGTGTCACCAGTTACTGCAGCTATTCTCTATAGAGATGTTGCTCATCAGCTTCTGTAATGAAATATGTTTTCAATAAATAGAGTTTCTCCACCATGCATGGAGTAGTGAATGGAGTGACTGTTAATTCACTGCCCCTAATTCAGTGTAAATGGCGATCATAAGAATTGCTGGCATGCAACCTCCTGATATATACAGTATAACAAATAGGGGGTTTGATTGATGGATAATTACATGGCCAGCGTTTCAGTGTTCAGCATTACTGCAGCTCCTAAGTAACATTTCCACAGATAATAGCTGCAGTAACTGATGACAGCTTTATTGTAAAAATGGGGACAGAAATGACATCAATGGAGCCATGATAATGTAGCAGAGTAAAAACAGATGCCGTTTCTGTCCCCATCAGCTGGACCTTTTCTTAACAGGGACATATTCAATGTCTTTCCACTGACACAACTGTATAAACATGCTAGCAGCAATGGTGGCGTGAATTGGTTATTTTTCTTTAAACAGTGTTTCCCCAGCCTGTATTGTGACCCTTGAATGGAACAACTTTTACCGTTGCCACCACTGTGCTTCAGTAGCACTGCTGCTGGTAACTGAGATTTTCTAACACAAGAGCAGCAGTAATAAGCATAACAGTGTTATACATGGAAATAAATGAGTTATTACAGAAGGTACATTGGGAAAGAGTGGGGAAACTCACACTGCAGCCAGCAGCAGGAGTTCAGCTGCTGCTGCAGAAGTCCAGAAAATCCACTGTTCTCATACAGAGAATGTGACAGAAGGCTCCTCTCATTAAGCTGAGCACCTGGGATTTTGGGTGCCCAGAAAAAGTATTCATGGCCCTAATTGTGCAAAACAAACACCTGAATCTAGCTAAACAGACCTTGTTTAGTTAGGGTCTGGTGTTTGATTTGTAAAATGACAACATTTTTATGGGCTCTGCAATACCGGTTGGACAATTAAGTTGTTGACCGCCATCACAGCAATGGATTTATGTCAACTGCAACTTGTGGTTAATATAAATCCGACTGGAGACCCAGCTGTTTTCATGAGGCTTTACACACATCTGTCTCAGGGCTCGGCCCTGCACCCCGATCTATAGGATTCTAACTCCAAGTCAGAGTTGGATCGGGGGCAGGTGCAACACTGGGGAAGAGAGTGCGGGGTCTTGGGTGGACTATTACAGCGAAAACACTGATGTTGTCTGCATCAATGTTTTTGCTGTAATATTGTCACCATACAGGGGGCATACCATTTTTTATGTATTTTCCATGTGTTTTATTTCATGGAAAGAAAAAACTAGATGGCGGCTCCCGAAAAATGATTTTTGTCTCGCAAAAAATATTTTCACAAAAAAGAACTGGACTCATGAGACAGAATCCTTTTTCGTGAGAACAAATCCTTTGTCAAAACTTTTTACCTCTATCCTGAACCATTGAAAACAATGGAAAATGAAAAATTGAATAACTTTGTAACAGATTAATGTTTTTTTCACAAAACAAATGCATGGCGGTTGTTACCCAAGCTGTGTCTACCATAAAAAGTTCACACCAAAATTTCACACCATCTGGGCACAAGGCTGGATGAAAAAACTGCAAAAAGTGATAACTTTTAAGGTTTTTGCACTGTCTAGATCTTTGTCTTGCCTAATGAGGGAAGTTGAATGGGATTTAGTAGAGCTATTGGAAAATAGGGAACTGTTTAAGGAGCTACAACGATAATGCAAGGAGAGAGAGATGTATTAAAAGGTTAAATAAGTTGCAGGAAGGAGCCAAAAGTAAGAGAAGGAGGACCAGAGTATCAGGGAAGAACCAACTTTCTGGAGGAAAAAGTGAGCTGATTGGTTCCACACACAACCGACCACTATAAAATCAATACCAGCTTAGGCTGGGAGGGTGGCTGCAGAGGGAGGGGGGAATATTAAGCCCACTCCACTGGAGCTGAGTATACATTCTTCATAAAAACACAGAGTTCCGGAAAAATCCAGATTATCCATGGGAAATGTTCAATTTAAATGGATGATTCAAAATGCTGCCTCTCCTGATGTGTTCAGTCAAGCAAGTTCTCTCTAACAAAAGATGGGGGGAGCGTAAAAAATGTAACACATGCAGACAGGTCCTTTCTGTTCTCAGAATGTTGTTTCTTTATTATTTTTTCTTTGGCCCGTACCCTCAACATTTCACCAACAGTATTGACTTCCTCAGGAGGTGCCTTCATAAACCTTAAAAATACATAAATATGCAATCATAAATATCCTGCCCACAATACATACACAGTTACTCATATTCTCTTTAAAATCCTTTTTTGTTGCATTACACTAAGTGCCACTCACTTGATATACAGCAATCCAGATAAAAAGCTCCAAAATATGTTCTTTCAATTCCAAATTGTATTCCTATGAATAAATATGCTCATTAGCTTTAAATTCATAGGGCCAGATATTCAAAAGGGTTGCGCCATGCGCAATAGGGTTGTGCCAGCGCAAGTCCGAAATTGCGCCATAGTGCGATATTCAGCAGGAGGCAGTTGCACCACAGAAAACATGCTGAGCAACAGCGCAATGCAAATGAAGGTATGCGCAACCGAAGGGGGTGGAACCATGCATAAAGTGCACAATGCAATATTCAAAGGCTTGCGCAATGCGCAACAGTGGATCAGGCGGAAGTTGCACCACGGCGGAAATGAGCCAAAATAAAAAGGTTCAAGGAAGAGGCGCAAGAACAGGGAATGCACTTGAGGCAGCCAGACAGAGCAGGCCACAGCAGGAACCAGTGCAAGCCAGAGAGTGTAGAGGACAGAATAGGGGCAAGTGAAGGTGTGTGGGGCCACAGAGTGCAGAGGCCAGTAGGTGTACCCAGTGCAGTGGAGGTAGCAGTCAGGACAGCAGGGGTAACAGATCAACAACAGCCGGGGGGGACACAAGCCAGGGAGATGGACAGTGCCAGCTTCCACATGGAAGCTGTAATGAGGAGGGGTGAGAAGGCATGCTGCAGGGGGATATGGCGTGGAAGGGCCCATCGACGTCACGCCCCCAACAGGCATACCATGCCGCATCAGCTTTGAGCTGTATTCAGGCGTAGAGATTGTGGGCTGGTACCGCCTGAACAGGGGCAATACTGAGGCAGCTCTGTGGGCTGTGCAGTGATGTGATGAAGGCAACCTCACGGCGGGTCACGCTCTGTCAGTGGAGACAAAGGTAACAGCCTGCATGTAGCACTCGCCGCGGTACCTTCCAGAGGCCAACAGGGGACACCACAGGCATAACACATACAGTCGACATCACGCATCCTCACCCAATTCCTCAGCGCACTGCTGCCACATGCTCAAGGAGTACATCCATTTCCTCAGCACCTTGACAGAGCGTACAGCAAACATACAGGAGTTCCACAGGGTAGCTACGTATGCCTGGTGTGCTAGGCGATAGACTGCACCCATGTGGCCATTCGCATGCCACCTGGCCCCGATTGGCTGCCTATCGCAATCGGAAGGGGTTCTCCAGTGTCAACTGCCAGGTGGTGTGTGATGCCAGTGGGCGCATCATCAATGTCTGTGCCACGCACCCTGGTGGAGCCCACGATTCATTCATATGGTACCAGTCAGCACTGTGCCATCAATTCAAGAGTGGGGACATCCCCACAGGACATCTAGTGGGTGAGTATGCAAGTAGGATTGGCAAAGCGGGGGAAAGGCTGGGTAAGCCACAGGTGCCATGGAAGTGGCACACAGGGCTAGGGGCAATATGGGCCTGAACATGACACTAACCTCCACTATCTCCACACAGGTGAAAGTGGATACCCACTCCGTCTCTGGCTGCTCACACCCTACCGGGGGCCCATGACCCCATCGCAGCAACGCTTCAGTGAGGCACATGCCGCCACACGCAACATCATCGAGCAGGTGTTTGGGATGCTGAAGGCACGCTTCCGATGCCTAGACACCTCTGGTGGTGCATTACAGTACATCCCCTCAAAGGCCTGTGGGATATTTCTGGCCTGTTGTATCCTGCACAACATGGCCAAAGACTGTGGGATAGCCGTACAGGTCGAGGAGCGGGACAGCGATGGGGATGCTGGTGACGCCGGTGATGATGGGGATGAGCAGCCCCCTTGGGCGGGCGTGACCCCGACTGAGCTGGCTGGCCCAGCTGCACGGTACTCATCATAAAGGGCACTTTACTACTTGACAGGTAAGTCATGGGGCCATGTGCAACCAACACTGTCCAGGGCACAACCCACATTCACACAGGGTAACACACCAGGGATGCATGACGGCGAGGGGAGTGGCAGGGTACAGGAGCACAAACGCACAACCAGGGAGGGGTGAACAGTCACACGCCACATGGACAGACACACACACACACACAAGGCACAAAGTGCACAGGGGCAGGTGCACAAGAGCAGGAACAGACATGAGAAACACACACGTCCACAGGCCACCATCACCACCACCACCTATACTGTCCATGCACATGTGTCAGATGCTGGGCACCCTTGCACCTTGGTGTACAGTGCAATGCAGGCATCATCATGCACACGCACGTGTGGACAGCAGTCAGGAGGGTGTGCAGGTGGTCTGTGTGTCGGCGTGTAGGGCAGGGCACCCACTGGTGCACTGCCCACCAAAACCCACATTGCACACAGGGCAGCACCAGACAGAGCCCACACTGGGAGACAGCTCAGTCATGTGGCACAGTGCCACGGCCACCTCGGATGCATGGGCAGCCCCGCCGAGACCCAGCAGCACTGGCAGGCTGAGCATGGGCCACATGGGGTGGCACCGATGGACCACCAGGAGTCCCACTGCGTGAACGTGACCTTGTCCACACAGGGGTCTGCAACATACCAAACATACCTGCACCAGGAGTGCTCGGGATGCCCACAGCTGAACCCAGTGTCGACAGGGTGGGTGTCGCACGATGCCGGGAATGGGGAGTGGATAGCGTACTGCGCAGTGTGAGTAGCACAGGGGCACCTGACTGTGTGCCCAATGTGGCCACGGCACTGACCACTGCCTGTGTCAGCCTGTCGATGGTGGCGGTCACATCCACCCACATATGGTCAATCCAGGACAGGATCCTCTCGTTGTCCCTGCTGTGCCACTCCAGAGCCACACACAGTGCCTCCACGGATGATGCAACCCGTGTCTGCTGCTGTACTGATGCCTGCAGCAGGCGGGTGTGCCCATCAAAGAGGTCATCTGCCACATCGGCAACCTGTCCCTCAGGGTCTGGAAGGGCCTGATGTACTGCACCCCTTGAGGATGGGTGCTGCTCACAAGGATCAGATATGGGCATGTCCACAGGCGGTGCACCTCCATCACCACTGAGCCCTGTACCCCCAGTCCCAGTGTGTGACTGCTGCTGCTGCCCCTCTGCCTGCTGTGCCCATGGGATCAGTGGTTCCCCTGCTGTGGCCACAACAGTGCCAGTGACCTGCACAGCCACTGGTGCTGCCCCACCAGTGCTGACAGGCACAGCCTGGGACTGTGCTGTTATGCTGGCACACACGTTGGAACCAGCTAGATCCATGGGTGTGTGCTGGCCTGCTGTGTGTCCATCCTGTGACACACACAAGTCCAATACCCATAGTGGTGGTGAATCGCCGATGGTGCAGGTCTGTGCCACGCTCACAACCGCGAAAGCGTGCTGGCATGCTTGCATGCCAGACCGCTGGGACACAGGAAAGGCACTCCCCACAACAGTCTCAACATCTGTGAAGGCAGATGGCCATGCACACTGCCGCAGTGCACGCCGGCAATCTGCAGAGGTGGATGAGCCCTCCTCCAACTCCGGGTGGCTGTCTGCAGTGGACAGGCCCTCCACTGCTGACCCCTGAAGATGCACAGGATCTGTAACAGAAAGGAAGGACATGTTAGTGCATGTGAACTACCTTCACCCCCCTAACATGACATACCATGCAGTGATGGGCTACCATCTGTCTGGAAGCCACCTCCAGGCACACCCTCAATGGCGCTGCGCTGCATGCTTGCAGCGAGCATGTCCTCCGATGGGGTCAGCTGCATCACCTCTGGCTGTCCACCGCCTGTAGCAGCACGTGCCGCCCTGATGGTTGCAACCTTCTCCTTCGCCCTCCTCCTGTCGGTCCCCATCTTCTTTTTACACTCCTGCACGGAGCGCTGGTGGCTGCCGTGCAGGTTTACGGCACGTGCCACCCCCTTCCATGCAGCAGCTTGGGCCTGAGGGGTGGCCCACCGTCCACTGAGAAGTGGCTCCTGAGCCAGGTATGCCTCAAACAGTGCCTCTGTCTCTGCCTTGGTAAAGTTGTGCCTCCTCTTCCACCCACCATCATCCTCCTCACCCAGTCCTTGCTCAGTCATTTCACGGCCTGTATGGGTGAGAGTGGTCACTTGTGACTGTGCAGTACACAGCTTCTCTGGGGCCATGGTCCAGAACAGCAAAATGCATGCAACTCACCTATCAGCTGCAGTAACCGAATATGGCCACTGCAGATCAATGTAGCACGTTTATAGCGCAATGCATGCAAATTAGGAGTGGAGCAACTTTAATGAGATGCAAATCACGCTGTTGCACCATTGAATGGCTGATCGGATGATTTGCATATGACGGGTGAATATCGTGCTGTTGCGCTTTGTACAATGCGGTTGAGATGGCTGAGCCAATGGCGCAGTTCTGTGACTGCGTAGTACACCGCACTGCGCATGCCCAGGTAGCTTACGCAGGCGTCTGCCGCGCTGATGATGTGCTGTGTGCGATCGGCAATTCAGGACACGGCCACCATTGTGCCAGTGGCGCTACAGTGCCGGTCACCACATGGCGCTGTGGCACAACTGCGTAATATTCCACTGTGGCAATGGCACGCAGGTGACCAATCGCGCTGGACATGTAGACGTCCGATGGCGCTGTGCTTGGCCTTGTGCCAGAGAGCCATGACCTTGTGCCCGACCTTTGCCCCTTTAGCGCTGTACGTATGGCATGTCTGCAGCTCTATCGCACTGTTTGGTAACAGTGTGATAGGGACTGATGGCGCTATATGAACAGCGCGATAGGGACTGATGGAGTTGTATTGCGCAACATTTCCAGGTGGAGTTGCCACGCTGTGGAGTGCCATATTGCCTACTATATACCTGCAGGGATGGCATGCAGGAGAGCTCCACAGTGGAGTGCTTTGGAGCTGGCCAACCTGGTGGCTGTGGTGGTGCCTCACCATGGGCCACTGTTCGGGGATGAACCCCTGAACGTGGCCCGCACATATGTGTGGCAGCAGGTGGCCACTGAACTTGAGGAGGCCACTGGCCGGCGGCACTCAGCGGAGCAGTGCAGGCACCGGTACGGTGACCTCCGCAGGAGGGAGCAGGAACTGCTGGCGTGCCTACGGTCATGTGCCAGGAGGGGCATGGTGCCTAGGCCAGGTGGGTGGGCCATCTATGCACCTGTATTATCCGCATGGGTAACACTGTGTATTGTGACCAGCACATGGGGGAAGGTTGGTCTATGGTTGGCTGTGGTGGTGTTTACAGGTGTGTGATGTATGGGTCTGGCTGTGTGGGCAGGCATGCTCATTGCGGCAGGGGGCTATCTGCTTTGGGATTTCACTGATGTGTTTCTCACCTTTTGTTTCCCACAGGCGTGGAGGAATGGAGGTGGGCCCAGGATGAGGCACGGAGAGGGGTGGCAGCAGTGGCTGTCCGAGGTGGTGGTGGTGTCGAGCCACAGCATCAGCAGCAGCAGCAGCGGTTTGATGAGGGTGAGTGTCATGACATCATGGATGCTATTGCATGCTGTGGGGGGAGGCAGGGCATGGCCACCATCCATGGACAACACTGCCATGCACGCGACGTGTGACAGTCAGCACTGTCCAGTGGCACTGCATGTCTGGGAGTGCGTCACTGGTGGTCCATGCATGCACTGGGCACATGGCTGTGGCACTAACTTCCCACACCGCGTAGCCATGTCACTGTACAGCCTTGGTTGTTCTGTGCTGGTCATGGGTTGGGTGTGTGTGCAGTGGCAAACATGGCTGTTGCTGCTTGGTTGGGCTTGTCTTGTGCACGGTCACTGTGGGTGGGTGCAGTCCATCACGGGGAGCGGGGCAGTTGGCTGTATGCCATGCATGTTGGGTGGGCTTCAGAGTTGTGGACAGTCACAGCCATTGATTCTGTTCCCTTGTCCTAGGTGTCCAGGTCCTGAGGAGGATAGAGCGGGCTGTCCACTGCCTGCTGGACGTCTCTTTGTAGTCCCTCAAGATACTGAGGGACATGCAACGGAGGGGAGTGAGGCATCAGAGGAGGACCCAGGACCAGCAGCAGCCGGCTGACGTGCGGCCTGTCGGGCAGTAGCTGCCCCACACCTACCCCCTTTACCCATCCCTCACACCCTGCCTTCCCTCACCCAGTTCTTCACCCCTGCCCCTTACCCACCCCTGCCTTGTACCTGTACCCCCACCTTTGTCTTGTATATAGTTGTACATAGTTGTCTGTTCCTGTTGTTCCTGTTCATATTTTCTTTATATAAATCTATTTTGTTATGAATACTGTGGTGGTCTCTGATTTGCAGCTGGCTATTGGTGCTCAGTTGCAGTGGTGTTCATGGCATCTGGGGTGGTATTGTCCTGGGATTGTGTGTGTGTGTGCGTGGGGGGTGTCCCTGGTGTGGTAGTGGCATTGAGCCGGTCTGGCCATGTGCTGCCACACACCGCTGGGTGCTCCTGGTGGGTCTGACTGGTATGGTTCTGTGGTACACGGGGTTGCAGTGTGGCGGGGGGGCATGGGGATTCCTGCAGTGACGGTCACAGTCACTGCTCATGGGTGGTGTCTTGGGGTTCCAGTGCAGGGTGTGCTGTGCACAGGGGGGGCTGTTGTACACTTGGGTTGCCTGGCCCCATTGTGTGTCAGTCTCAGCTTGCCAGTGGGTGTGCTGGGGCACCATGGCCCAGCTGTGCTTTGTTGGCTTGTTCCCATGGGCCGGTGGATATTCCGTCCCTCCCCCAGTGATGCTGTGCTTCGGGTGTGGGGTGTATTGTTAGTTCTGCAGTGTGTTCCTGTGCCCATCTGTGGCATGGGTGGTGGGCCTCTGCCTACCTCCCTGGTTGTGCAGTTCCATTGCTCTGCTGCTGGGGGGGCTCTCTGCTTGCGCTATGGTGCCTCTGGACTGCTCAGCTGGGCTGGCCTTGTTGCGCTATGGTGCATCATATCTGTTCAGCTTCCCCTTCCTGGTTGCGCTATGGCGCAGGTTGTGCGATATTCAGATGTTGGCTGGTTGCGCGATTTGACTTGCTCCATGTTTGAATATCGCGTCTATTGTGCATGTGCGCAATTGACTTGTGCTTGCTCCTGCTATTGTGCACATTTTGGGCGCAGTTTGAATATCTGGCCCATAATGTCCATTTAACATCTTATCCCCTAAAAATATATCAATCCACCACCAATTGCCACAAGCCAAATCCGATGTGCTTATTGATTTTTACTTAAATTCTAAAAATAAAAGCAGCAAAAAAAAAAACTCTTTTATTAAGATGCTTCCTGTATGTCCACAGTTTAGAACATAAGCTTTCTTTTGTATTCACTGCTTCTTTTATACTTTCAACCCATTTATTAATGTTTCCCTTTGACCCATTATTTCTTCCAGAGTCTTATTACCTTATCATTTTTGGTTCAGCTTCATTTATGTTTCCAACACTTGACTTTGTGTTTTTTTGTAGTAGGTCCCACGCTGTGGTAGCTCTGAATGAATAAAGTTTAAAAGGCCCAAAATATGTTCACATCAGTCTTTTGTTTAAACATACTGAATGCCCTAATATGGCAAGCCATTAGGGACATAATTCAGAATCTCTGGCTGCATAGTAAAACACACACTATATGGTGAAATACATACATCATATAGTGAAATATATACATTATATAGTGAAATACATACACAATGTAGTGAATCACATACAGTGTCTACTGAAATATATACATGGTATAGTGAAATACATATACTGTATACTGAAATACATATATTATATAGTGAAACACATACAGTATATAGTGAAATGCTTACATTATAGTGAAATACATACACTATCTACTGAAATCCACATACTGAATACTGAAAATCACATACACTTATACTGAAACAAATGTACTATGCACTGAAACATATACACTACCTATTTAAATACATACACTACAGACTGAAACATCCACATAAACTATCTACTGAAACAAATACTCTGTAGATTGTAACACATACACTATATATTGAGAAAAACTGCTACACTATATACTGAAACAAATACACTATATATTGAAATGCATACACACACACTGAAAAGCATATACACTATATACTGAAACAAATACACTATATATTGAAACATCTAGACTTTATATTGAAATACATACACTATCTATTGAAATAAATACACTATGCACTGAAAAATCTGCATACACTATATATTGAAACAAATACACTGTATATTGAAATACATACACTATCTATTGAAATGCATATACTACACACTAAAAAAGCACATACAGATATACTGAAACAAATACACTATATATTGAAACATCTTCACTTTATATTGAAATACATACACTATCTGTTGAAATAAATACACTATGCACTGAAAAATCTGCATACACTATATACTGAAACAAATACACTGCATGGTGAAACACATACACTATGTATTGAAACACATACACTGTAGACTGAAAAATTCACATACTCTATATACTGAAACAAATAAACTATATACTGAAATGGACTATGTTCTGAAACTACCCATCCCCCTGCCCCTTCCCCATGAATGTCCTAGAGCTGAACTCATTGCCTGTTGCATTCAGTTAGCTGCTAGCTTGATGAGAGGATGTCTGAAACTGCAGAACTGAGGTAAACAAAACAGGGCTATCTCTTATTCTACTTCTTTATGGGGGTTTTCCTTTTGTTTTGCTTGCACACCTTTAGTCAAATATCAGACCATTGCGATGTGACAAGAAACTTTTAAAACTAATTTAAATGCTGTAGTTTATTCTTTTAAATAAGTGCTGCCTTCATTTACTGTCAGACAACACATTTGTATAGGAAGCTAATACAGGATATTCCTAACATACCTGTATACATAAGGAGCTGCATGCATTTTTCCAAGTTAAAGTGTTGATTTGTTTTATGTGTAATTAATTACTGTGCAAGTCCAGCAACCTATCTGAGTTGAATGCTTGGGAAGCACTTCAGGAGCTGTGGAAGTGTAAGCCAAAATCATTGCTAGTTTGTACTCTATGGACTATGTTTTAAGTTTTTATTTTAAAATATATAGTTTTGCTGCAATCCCTCAGTATTCAATTTTTCATTAGGAGTTTAGCTGGCATATGCATATAATTTGCATTGTTTTACTAAATAACTTTATTGTGAATCCTCACTGGAGGCATGTACAGTCTGTTTTGGGGTTTGCGCTTCTCAAATTCTGTTTTATTTCTTTTTTTTTCCCATAGAGATTTTTATCTCCTTAGTCACCCTGCTACCCCTTTGCCCACTGACATCTCAGCCCAATCACTTACCATCCACAGGACATATTTGCTCTGAGATCCCCCCACTCACATCCCCCGTGTTGGGGCCAGGAGGGGGAGGGCCATTGACAAGGAGACACGTATATGAGCAGAGCCCATTTAGCAGTGCAAAATCTGTGGCAGGTTGTTGGATCATTTTGCCATTAGGGGGTTTCTACCTTTATTTTCATCCCCTGGGCAGCCAAGCATGGAATTATGCAATTGCGTATAAAGACACATGCTTCCTTTGTGCCTGCCTGATCCCTCCCCCTTATGCAACTCCACTGCCCTGCCAGCCCTCCTCAGCTAGGTGGATGTTGAAGAGCGGGGTGGTCAGACTTCCCCTCACTGAGAGGAGAGCATTCCCCGAGATGCTCAATCATATCTCCCTCCCCCAGCTAACTCCTGTGCAACTCAGGTCCACCCCCAAAACTGGGCCACTGGCATGGGATGCAGTGCAATCACCACCAAGCTGCTAGGCCAGCCCACCAGACTGTGTTTTTATAAGTAAATAAAGACAGCACATAGGTAAAAGAAGAAAACAAACTGTATTTTAACTAGTCTGTTATAAACATTTTAAGTCACATCACAATGTTTTGAAATTGGATAAAGGTTTTGCAAGCAAAATATGATAAAACAATACATAAAGAGATAGATAAGATAAACCTTTGGGGCCAGATATTCAAACTGCGCTCAAAATGTGCGCAACAGCAGGAGCAAGCACAAATCAATTGCGCATATACGCAACAGACGCGATATTCAAACATGGAGCAGAACAAATTGCGCAAGCAGCCAACATCTGAATATCGCTCTAACTGCGCCATAGCGCAACCAGGAAGGGGAAGCTGAGCAGTAAGGTTGCGCCACAACGCAACAAGGGCAGCCCAGCTGAGAAGTCCAGAGGTGCCATAGCGCAAGCACAAGCCCCCAGCAGAGCAAATGGAAGTGCACAACCAGGGAGGCAGGCTGGGGCCCACGGCCAGCCATGCCACACATGGGCACAGGAACACACTGCAGAACCAACAAGACACCTGTACACCCCAAGCACAGCATCACTGGGGTGGGACAGATGATCTACTGGCCCATGGGGACAAGCCAACAAAGCACAGCAGAGCCATGGCGCTAGCACAACCACTGGCAGGCTGAGAGTGCCACACACAGGGGTTGACAACCACAGTGCACATCAGCCCCCGTATGCACAAGCACACCCTGCACCGTGACCCCAAGACACCACACCCATGTGCAGTGACTGGCACTGCAGGAAACACCATGCATCCCCCGGCACACGTCAACCCTGCAGCAGAGAAGCATACAAGCCAGACCCACCCTGTGCACCCAGCAGTGGGTGGCAGCAGATGGCAAGACCAACAGAAAGTCACTGCCATGCTGGAGATACCTCCCCATGCACACACACGCACGCACACACACACACACACACACACACACACACACCCCCAGGACCATACCACCCCAGATGGCATGCACACCACTGCAACTGAGCAACCATAGCCAGCTGCAAATCAGAGACCAACACAGTATTCATAACAAAATATAAATGTATTATAAAATGTAAATCACAAAACTATCAACACCATAACTATTTACAAGGGGTTATGGGTACAAGGTAGGGGTGGGCAAGGGTAGTGATGAACAACTTGGAGGAAGGCAGGGTGGGAGGGATGGGTGAAGTGGGAAGGAATCTGGCCTAAGGCCCAGCAGGCTGGTCCTCCTCCGCCCGGTGCCGCTGTGCCTGGCGATGCCTCTCCAGGCCATGTCGATGGATGTCCCTGAGGATGGCCTGGTTGTCGAGGACACTTACGTCCAGCCCATGCAGTTCCGCTGTATCCTCCTGAGAACACTGAGGCCTAGGAAAATGGGAACATAGTCAATGACTGTGACTGACCACAACCTGAACACCACCCAACCTGCAAGCCATATAGGCCAATGTCCCGCACCTGTGATGGCATGCACCCACCCACAGTGAACATGCACATGGCCATCACAAACAGGCGCACCAGCTATGTGCACCACTGCAGACACACATGCCCATGTCCATCACAGCACAAACAAGGCTGTCAAGTGACGTGGCAATGTGGTGCGATGCCAGTTACACAGCCATGTGCCCAGTGCATGCATGGACCACCAGTGATGCACACACAGACATGCAGTGACACTGGACAGTGATGAATGTTGCCTGTGTCATGCATGGCTGTGTTCTGCATGGCTGGTGGTCATGCCCACCGCCTCCAGCATGCAATAGCATCCATGATGTAATGATACTCACATTCCGCAAGAAGGTGTGTCTGCTGCTGCTGCTGCCGCTGTTGTTGTGGCCCATCTCCTGCTGCACCACCGACTGGCACCGGGGGCCCTGTCACGGCCCTCCACAGCATGTGCCTGCATCCTCACATCCCGGCCTGTGGGAGACATATGTTGAGAAAAACATCAGTGTGACTCCAAAGCTGACTGCCCCCTGCTCCAGTGAGAGTGCCTGCCCACACAGCCAACCCCATGCATCTCACACCTGCACACACTGACACAGCCAACCATGTCAGAGCCATCACCTATGCACATCCACCAAAACACACTCACACCCCTACAGAGAATACAGGTGCATAGACGGTACACCCACCAGGCCTGGGCACCACGCCCCTCCTGGCACGTGAATGCAGCTGCTCATGCAGCTCAGGCTCCCTCCTGCGAAGGTCACTGTATCTGTGCAGGCACTGCTCAGCAGACCGGCGCTGCCCAGTGATCCCCACCAGGCCACTGGCCACTTGCTGCCAGACCTGGGTCCTAGCCATGGTGAGGGGCACCTCACCATACAGTGCCCCATGATGAGGCTCCACCAGAGCCACCAAGCTGGCCACCTCCACGGGCTCCATTGCACTGCCCTCCTGCCTGCCATGCTACCAAGTTTACAGCAGGCAATGCCAAGCCCACTGCTGGCGGCACCCCATCGAGATGTTGCGCAATAGACCACCATGGGTTCCAGTCGCGCTGTTCGAACAGCGCCGCCAGTTCACATAGCGCTGTCACCAGACAGCGCACAGGGCCGTACTACCATGGCGGCCGAACAGCGGGAGGGGCAAAGGTCGGACACCAGGTCAGGGTCTATGGCGCGGGACGCGCTAGCGCCATCTGGCGTAATCGACTCCTGCGCGACCGACCACCTGCGTACCAGTGCCACAGTGGACTATTGCGCGTAATGCCACAGCGCCATATAGTGCCCAGTGCTGTCAGCGCCACTGGCACAATGGTAGCCATGGCCTGAATTGCCAATCGCGCAGCACGTCACCAGCGGCAGATGCCCGCGTAAGCTACCTGGGCATGCGCAATGCAGTGTACTGCACAGTCACAGATCTGCGCTATTGGCTCAGCCGGATCAACCGTCTTGTGAAAAGCACAATGGCACGATATTCAGCCGACACATGCAAATCATCTGATCAGCCATTCAAGGGCGCAGTGGCGCGATTTGCATCTCATTACAGTTGCTCCTCTCCTAATTTGCATGCATTGCCCTATAAAAGTGCGACAGTGGGCTGTGCACGGACAGAGTCGGTTACTGCAGGTGAGAGGTGAGTTGCATGCTGTGGGATGTTCTGGACAATGGGCATGAGATAATGCTGTAGACTGCACAGTGACAGGTGTCCACTTACACCCATACAGATCACCATGACCGAGCAGAGACAAGGTGAGGGAGGATGGTGGGCGAGGAGGAGCCTTCACCACGGCAGAGACTGAGGCCCTCTTCCAGGCCTACCTGGAGGATGAGGCACTACTGCGTGGAAGCGGGCACCTTAGGCCCGTGTGGCTGCATGGGAGGGGTAGCCCGGGCAGTGAACCTGCACGGAAGCCACCAGTGCTCTGTGCAGGAATGCAAGAAAAAGATTGGGACAGACCGCAAGAGGGTGAAGGAGAAGGTGGCGGCCCTCAGGGCGGCACGCACTGGCACTGGCGGGGGCCAGCCAGTGGTGGTGGAGCTGACCCCGGCTGAAGACCGACTGGCTGCAACTCTGCAGCACAGTGCGATTGAGGGCATACCAGGAGGTGGATTCCAGACAGGTGGAAGCCCATCACTGCACAGTATGACATGGTGGTGGTGTTGGGGGAGGGAATGAAGGTTGGTCACATGCACTCACATGTCCTCTCTTTCTGTTGCAGATCCTGTTCGTCTCCAGGAGATGGTGGTGGTGAGACCAGGCAGTGAGGATGACCTGCTGGACATGGAGGAGAGTCCATCCACCTCTGTCGCCAGCCAGCATGCACTACACCAGAATGCATGCAGGGCTGTCAACCCTGGTGTCGGTGATTCGGGTGTGGGGGTGCACAGCCTGTCTCAGCAGTCTGGCATGCAAGCATGCCATCCATGTGACTGTGGCTGTAGCACGTCCCCACACCATTGATGATGCAAGGACTGCAATGGGCAGTAACTGTGTGTCCGCGCGACGGACACACAGCGAGCATCACGTGCCCCTGGGCCTTGTAGGTTCCAACTTGTGCCAGTGTGTCAGCACAGTCCCAGGCTGTGCCTGTCAGCACCGGTGGGGCAGCACCGGTGGCTGTGCAGGTGTCTGGCACTGTTGCGGCCACAGCGGTGGAACAAGTGGACTCTGTGGCACAGCGGTTGGAGGAGCAGCAACAGCAGTCACCCACCAGGTCTGGGGGTACAGTGTCCAGCGGTGGCACATGCCGCCGCCCTGTGATACGCCCATTCCTGGTCCTGGCAAACAGCGCCTACCCTCAAGGGGTGTTGTGCATCAGGACCTTCAACACCCTGGGGGACAGGCTGCCGTTGTGGCAGAGTACCCATTGGACGAGCACACCCGCCTGCTGCGGGAATCAGTACAGCAGCAGAGGCGGGTTGCAATGTCTGTGGAGGCACTGTGTGTGGCTGTGGAGCGCACAGCAGGAGTGCTCTGGACCGCGAGATGGTCCACATGTGGATGGATGTGACCCTGCCATTGACAGGCTGACCCAGGCAGTGGTCTCTGTCATGGACGCATTGGGCACACAGTCAGGTGACCCTGTACCACACACCCCACACAGTTCACGCTCCACTCCCCGGTTCCGGCGTTGTGTGACACCAGGCCTGTCGATGCCGGGTTCTGCTGTGGGCATCCCGAGCACCCCTAGTGCAGGTGTGTTCGGCATGCTGCAGACCCCGTGCAGGCAAGGTCACGTTCACGCAGTGGGACCCCTGGTGGTCCAACAGTGCCACCCCATGTGGCTCCTGCTCAGCCTGCCAGTGCTGTTGGGTCACGGCGGGGCCGCCCACGCATCCGCGGTGGCCATGGGACAGTGCTACATGACTGACCTGTCTCCCAGTGCGGGCCCTGTCTGGTGCTGCCCTGTGTGCAATGTGTGTCATGGTGGGCAGTGCACTGCTGGGTGCTCTGCTCAACACGCCGACACACGGACCACCTGCACCCCCAACTGTTTCCCACAGGTGCGTGTGCATGGATGCCTGCATTGTACTGTACACCAAGGTGCAAGGGTGCCCAGCATCTGACACACATACTTGGACAGTACAGGTGGTGGGGTGGTCGGTGGTGCTGCGTGTTAGCACTGTCAGTTCTGCGTAACTGTGCATCTGCCCATATGCGCTCTGTGCCTGGTGTGTGTGTGTCCATATGAGTGCTCACCCCTCCCTGATGGTGTGTTTGTATGCCTGGACCTTCCACTCCCTGGCCATCCATGCACCCCTAGTGTGTTACCCTGTGTGCCTGTGGTTTGCGCATGGACAGTGTTGGTTGCACATGTCCCCTGACTTACCTGTGTTGTGCATAGTGCTCCTCTGTGATGGTGTCCTGGTGCAGCTGGGCCTGCCCGGATCAGTCGGGGGTCCCGCCATCCTAGGGGGGGCTGCTCATCGGCATCAACACTGGCACCACTGGCATCCCCATCACTGTCCCCCTCTTCAACCTGTACGGCTATCCCACAGTCCTTGGCCATGTTGTGCAGGATGCAACAGGCCAGGAATATCCCACAGACCTTTGGGGGGCTGTACTGTAGGGCACCGCCAGAGGTGTCTAGGCATCGGAAGCGTGCCTTGAGCATCCCAAACACCCACTCTATGATGTTGCGTGTGGCAGCATGTGCCTCATTATAGCATTGCTGTGATGGGGTCATGAGGCGCCAGTACGGTGTGAGCAGCCAGAGATGGAATGGGTACCCGCTGTCACCTGTGTGGAGATAGTGGAGATCAGTGTCATGTTCAGGTCCATTTGCCCATATCCTGTGTGCCACTACCATGGCACCTGTGGCATTCCCACCCTTGCCCCAAGTTTGCATCCCATACATGCGTACTCACCCACTAGATGTCCTGTGGGGATGTCCCCACTCTCAAATCGATGGCACAGTGTGGACTGATGCCATATGAAGGCATCATGTGCTCCACCAGGGTGTGTGGCACAGACATTGATTATTCGCCCAGTGGCATCACACACCACCTGGCAGTTGACACTGGAGTAGCCCTTTCAGTTCCTATATGCTGCCCCAGCGGGGCCAGGTGGCGTGCGAATGGCCACATGGGTGCAGTCTATGAGTTCCTACAGCCAGGCATACGTGCTACCCTCGTGGAACTCCTGCATGTTTGCTGTACGCTCTGCTGCGGTGCTGGGGAAATGGATGTGCTCTGCAGCATGTGGCAGCAGTGCGCTGAGGGTGGGTGAGGATGCGTGGCGTGGCCCGACTGTGTGATGCCTGTGGTGTCCCTGTCGGTCTCTGGAAGGTGCCCGTGGTGAGCAGGCATGCAGGCTGTCACCTTGGTTTCCACTGACAGAGCATGACTCCGTCGTGAGGGTGCCTGCATCACATCACTGCACAGCTCACAAAGCCGCCTCAGTATTGCCCTGCTCAGGCGGTACGGCCTACGATCCTACATCTGTATACAGCTCATAGCTGATGCGGCCGTGACGTACTGCCTGTTGGGGCGTAGCGATGGGCCCTTCCACGGCCTCATCCCCTGCAGCTTGCATTCTCACCCCTCATTACTAGCTTCCATGTGGAGCTGGCACTCATCCATCTCCTGGCTTCTGCCCCCGGCTGGTGTTGCTGTGTTACCCCCGCTGTCCTGACTGCTACTTCCACTGCACCGGCACCCCCACTGGCCTCTCTGCAGCCTATGGCCCATAATGCTTGCCTTGCCTGCCCTAGCCTGTCACTGTCTGTCTGTCTGTCTCTCTCTCTCTCACCCCACTTGGCATCCCTTGTAGCGTTCTTGCACCGCTTCCTTGAGCCTTTTATTTTGGCTCATTTCGCTAGTCGCGCAATTTCCGGCCAGTTCCGCTCTCGCGCTACCGCGCAAGTCTTTCAATTTCGCATTAAGCTCTTTTACGCATGGCTCCACCCACGCCGGTTTAGCATACCTTCCTTTACATTGCGCTGTTGCTCAGCATGTTTTCGGGAGCGATCTGCCTCCTGCTGAATATCGCAGAATGGCGCACTTTGGTCTTGGCGTAGGCGAACCCTATGCGCAAGCGCGCAAACCGTTGAATATCCCACGATCATGCTTTACCTTCTGCATCTTAGAGGCATCGGCCAGGATTTTTAGTCAATTAAGCCCCATTTTCAGAAGGTTAGCGTGCAGAGCTAAACATTACACTGTGGGAACAGCATGGTTGGATACGGTAGTATTCAGCATCATTGATGCACCCTGATCATGTGCCATATGTGTATATACTACTGCGCCATGTAAATGAGCAATCCTCTCCGCATACTGAGCACAGTGCTGTATAAAGGTTTTCATAGTGACCATAAGTACCTCCTCTACATTTTATACTCAGTCTCTAGGCTTCTAGTACCTAGATGCTTGATTTTACACTTTTGGCTTTAGACCACAATGCCATGTCCCATAGCACTCCTTAAGTTTTCTAATGTCCCCACTCATTCTCTCCATCTGCAACTATCAACGCTATTACAGAATGTGGTGTCATCTACAAAAAGGCATATCTCCCCTTCCAGTTTTTCTGTTATGCCAATTATAAAGACACTGAAGAGGATGTGTCCCATTACTGAACCCTCCGGCACCCTACTGGTCACTCTCTCCTCACTGGAGGAAGTGCCATTTACCACCACCTTCTGTGGCTGTGCTCTCTCTCAGGTGCAGCACTTAGGAGTGCACAACACTAATCTGAAAATGGGGGCCCACATACCACTGTAACAGGACTAGCACTGCATTGTGATAAGCATGGCTGATACTATTTTAAAAAGCATTCTTCTGTGCAGTGCTAACCTGTTAATGTGCACTATTTTTTTTTCACAGGATTACTAATTGCAACCAGGTGCTCATACAACTGGGGGCTGTACTCTAATATATAAGTGTACAGGTATACTAAATGCTTTCTTGAAGTGTTAACACACTGCGTGGTTAGTGCTAGTTAATGATTCTACAGGGCGTGTTTTAACTGCCACCACGCGGCCTGCCAACAACCCCCACACACATACACACACAGTCAGTTCTGGACACAATCAAAAAACAAGCATTTGTCAATGCTGAATGTTGATTGCATTGGTCTGTTGAGCTCGCACACTGGCCCTCTGTCACTCGCTCATTCTGTTTCTCCCAGTACTGCAGGATGTTGTTTTGTACTGAGCTCCTTCCTGCATTAGCACCCTTTTCTGTCCACAAAGAAATCCACAGATGGCCTGACAGAGCTCCGTTGAGGTGGGTCACTCTCCCCTCTGACTCCCTCATTCTGTTTCTCCTTGTGCTGCAGGCTGGTCTTTTGTACTGGGCTCCTGCCTCTGTTGGTGGCTTTTTCTGCCAACAAAGAAATCTGCTGTAGTCCCAACACAGGTCCGTTGAGGTTGCTCACTCTCCCTCTCTCACTCTCTTGTTCTGTTTCTGCCAGCGCTGCAGGCTGCCCTTTTGTACTGGGCTCCTGCCGGCATTGCTGCCTTCTTCTGCCCACAAAGAAATCTGCAGCAGTTACGATAGAGCTCTGTTGAGCTCACTCAGTCCCCCCTCTCACTCGCTCGATCGGTTTCTCACACTAATGCAGGCTGCCTTTTTGTAGGAGGCGCCTGCATGCATTACTGCCTTTTCCTGCCCACAAAGTAATCTGCAGCAGTCCCAACAGAGCTCCATTGAGCTCACCTCTCCCATCTTCACTCGCTCATTCTGTGTCTCGCTGCCAGGCTGTCCTTTTAGTACTGGCCGCTCTTGTGTTGGCACCTTTTTGCCCACAAAGAAATTCACAGCTGTCCCTGACAGAGCTCTGTTGAGCTCCTTACTCTGCCTGTCTCATTCACTCATTCTGTTTCTCCTGGGCGTTGCAGGCTGCCATTTTGTAATTGGCTTCTGCCTCTCTTGGCACCTTTTCTGCCCACAAAGAAATCCATGCTGTCCTGACAGAGCTACGTTGAGGTCGCTCAGTCTCCCTCTGTCTCACGCTCATTCTGTTTTATCCTGGCACTGCAAGCAGCCCTTTGATACGGTGCTCCTGCCTGCATAGGCGCCTGCCCACAAGAAAGAAGTCCCCAGCAGTCCTGCTAGAACTGTTGAGTTCACTCAGTCCCCCATCTCACTCCTCATACTGTTTCTCCCACCGCTGCAGGCTAGACTTTTACTTGGCCCCTGCCTGCTTTGACACCTTTTTCTGCCCACAAAGAAATCTGCAGCAGTCCTGACAGCGCTCCGGTGAGTTCACTCACTCACCCTCCCTCATTCGCTCTCTCGTTCTGTTTCTCCCAGTGCTGCAGGCTGCCCTTTTGTACTGGGCTGTTGCGCTGGGGCCTTTTTATGCCCACAAACAAATCTGCAGCAGTCCCGACAGAGCTGAGTTTAGCTCGGTCACTTCACCCCCACTTGTTTGATCTTAATCTGTCCCAAACACTGATTTCCCACAGCGACCATGCTATTCTCCGGCAGGAGTGCAAGCTATATTTAGACTTGGGATGTGAAAAATGACCCAGCTGTACTCTTCATAAGAAGGTGTGAAAAAAGTGCCACTGTTGAAAATGTGCATGTGAAAATACAGATGCAAAGTTACAAGGGTCGTGAAACAGTTCAATGCGCTTGTAACACAATCATGTTATGGAGTTTCGTCCCCAAATTTTCAACATAGGGCTTTTAGGACCTCTGCTCATGAACAGTGCCACTGTCATTTTCTTAATCTGTCCCTAACACTGATTTACCACAGCGAGCGGCTTTATTGTATTAAATCAACTGTGAAACCACATTTCAGTCAGGATGTGAGCAGCTGTACTGCTCGCGAGGAGTGTGTGAAAAATGCCACTATTGAAAATCTGGCACGACAATATTACAAATCTGCAAAGTTACAAAGGGATTGTGGAAAGTGTGCAGCACACGCCCAATAGTCATTGCTGGGCTATCATCACCAAATTTTCAACATAGGCATTTGGGACTCTGCTCCACCGACCAGTATCACTGTCACTGTTTTAATCTGTCCCGGACAGTGATTTCCCCAGCGACTGCCCTATTCTGCGCGGAAGTGTGAAAACACTTTCAGCCAGGATGAGGAAAAATAGACGGATGCACTGTTCATAAAGTAGGTTGTGGGAAAATGGCAATGTGAACATCTGGAGTGAAAATATAAATTCGAGATTCTGAGGCGTGCGTGCAAACTGCGTAACACACTGTGCTACAGATCATTTTATTGAGTATTGTTAGCAGATTTCCAACACAGCCATTTCAGGACCTCTACTCATGAACAGTGTCACTGTCATTTTCTTAATCTGTCCTGAACACTGATTTCCCACAGCGACCACGCTATTCTGTGCCAGAAGTGCGAAAACACATTTCCGCCAGGATATGAACAATGACAGCTGTACTGTTCACAAGGAGGTGTAAAAAAAAATGCCAATGTTGAAAATCTGGCATGAAAATATTGCAAATTCACAGTTACGGCGGTAGCAACTGCTGGCTTTTTACACTCATAAAACAGTCATTTTTGGATTATTCCCTGGGTTACCTTATAGGCTTTTTAGAGATCCACCTCGCGAACACTGGCACTGTTTTGTTAATGACGCAGGTGATTCCGCGCGGTGACCGCCAAAATCACCTTTCAGGGCCGATCAACGCAATCACAGTTCAAGAATTCATGAGGAGGGTCCCAAAACCCTATGTTGAAAATTTGGTGAAAAAGTCTCAAAAATGCCTGAGATATTACTAAAGTTGAAAAAAACACTACTTATTACATTACTTACCAACTCAGCGTGCATTTCCTCAGTTCACAGTCGGCTTTGAAGAGTGCAGATGTGTTCCTGGTCCACCGAAGATCTTCGCGCGAAGCTCCGGAGGTAAGTATGAGGTGACAGGGGGGTGTGAGGAGGCAGGGTGTGCAGTGGGTTGGTGCAGGTTGCAGGTGGGGGCCAGGGACACTACGAGAAACCGTTTCCTCTTTTGCAGGTAAAAAAAAATCTTCACGGGACCGTTTCCCTTTACATGAGGCATGTGGCATGCTGGGATGGGCACCCAGCGTGCACCAATGACTTTCTTTGGGGGGCAGCAGTGGCCTACCAGGGTTGGGCACCCGTCAGGCAGGAAAATAAAAGTGGGAGGTGTTGCAAAATGCCGACTGGAGTGGGCTCCCCGTCGGCACCATAAACAATGGGGCACTGAGGCTGACGGGGTTTGGGTTATATTGTTTGTGAACACGGCGGCAACCTGCCGCCCTGTTTACAAACAATATCAGGGTATTTACATCCCACTCTGCAATGATGGGTCGCTCCCTCACTGCAGCAGATGGCTGACACTTAAATGACGAGGCGGCCCTTGATTGCAGTGGCAAAATTGTCAGTAGTTGGTGCAAATATTCCAAACTACTGTCACCAGCAGACTACACAATATGTTATTGCACTGTCGCCAATCAATATAAAAATGGTACATCCTGTCTGCCCACTTCCATATTAATCACCTCAGGAGACACTACCTACTGTCCATGCAGAAATTAAAACCTTCACTATCCACTCCCTTGTTTCCCTCCCTACTACTATCAGCACTGAGTAACCATTATACCCTTCACTTTGTCAGAGCCATACTTGAAACCATTTATGGTTTGGGACTACCATCTCAGTTGGCAAACTATTCACATTCCCACCACCATTTCTGGAAAATAAAACTTTCCAATATCCTCTTGAACCTCCCTCCATCAATTCTCTACTTGTGCCCTATAACCTTGAACTGTTACTCATACCAAGTAGTTCTTCATTCACCTTGTTTATTACTTACAGGAACTTGAAGGTCTCTATCATATCATTCCTCTCTTGTCTGGTCTCAGTGAGAGACATGTTCAGTGCCTGAGAGCCAGGTCCTCATACTGATTGCCTATCGCTCTGAATCATCCTGATCACCCTTTGTCCTTATCTTTCCTGGGGTAGGGTCTTCAAGTTCAGAACTCTGAACAGCATAGCCCAGTGCAGCCTCACCAGCGATCAATAAGAGGCAGTAAACCTCTTTTCTTCTACTATCAGAACCTCTTCTGGCACATCCTAGTATACTATGTGCCTTACTAGATACCTCACTGTACTAAGCTTGATTGTTTAGGGAGTCACTAATAGCACGAATACTAGGTCCTTTTTCTCAGCTGTGGTGCTCAGCACTACCCCTCCTATCCAGAACTCTGTCCTGGGGTTCTTGTCCCCTAAGTGAATCACCTTGCACTTTTGGCATTGCTTTCAACCGCCAAACTTGCAGGCCACCTCTAATCTTTACATATCAGTCTGCAGTTTCCTGGCTTCCCCATCACTATCTACTACTCCATGAGCTTGGTGTCATCTTCAAAGAGACCACAGCCAATTCATTCTCAGACGTTGTTAATGAGCATATTAGAAGAGAACAAGAGTCAGGATGGATCCCTGTTGCATTCCTCTTGACTTCCTCTTTCTCATTTGACACCATAATCCACAACCCTCTGATGCCCCTCTCATTCCAACTAAAGCCCCCTCACCCCCACCAAAACACCTTATATTTTCCTTCAAATCCTGGACCTCACCCCTTGCACCATGACCTAAGTCACTCCTGATTGGTCCCCTATCTCATTGGTCCTCCACTGATTCCATGCTAACATATTTCAAAACAAAATTACTCTAACTATATATTTTTTTTAGTTGTTTAACCAGGACTAGCACACTAAAGCTGAAAGCTTTTTTACAGGAAGCGACCTGGGAGCATAGGGAAGTTAAGTGACTTGCTCAGAGTCACACAGTATGCAAGTGGAAGCTGTGGGATTCAAACCCAAGCCTGGTCTGCTGGATGTCACCAGATTTGCAGCTCAGAGCCTTAAACCACATAGAAACATAGAAACATAGAACATAGAATTTGACGGCAGATAAGGACCGCCTGGCCCACCCAGTCTGCCCATTTCCCTACCTACTGGATAAGCTGCAGATCCTAGTTAACCAGCAGCCTACTTCTTCCCACCCCTCCCCAGAGACAGCCTTATGACTATCCCATGCATGCTTGAATTCACCACTGATTTTGACTCCCAACCTCCTCCGCCGAGCAGTTCCATGCCATCCCAACCCTCTGTGAAAAAAATACTTCCATTAAATTACCTCTGAGCCGCCCCTCTATCTTCAAATTGTGCCCTCTTGTTCTTGCACACTCTTTTTGAAAGATGCTACCCTCTTGGACTTTGTTGATTCCCTTGAGGTACTTGAAAGTTTCTATCATGTCCCCCTCTCCTCCTTTCCTCGAGAGGCTATACATATTAAGCTCCTTAAGCTCTCTTCATATGTCTTCCAGTGCAGACCCTGCACCATTTTAGTGCCCTCCTCTGGACAGCTTCCATCCTGTCTATGTCTTTCTGGAGATTGGGTCTCAGAGACACACACAGTACTCCAGATGGGGTCTCACCAGCTGTCTGTACAGAGGGATAATAACTTCCTGTTTTCTACTGGTGATGCCTCTCCCTATGCATCCCAGTATCCCCCCAGCCCTCCTTGCTGCCCTCTCACATTGCTTGCCCATCCTTAGGTCATCTGATATGACTACCCCAGGTCCCTCTCCATTTTTGTTGTTGTTAGTATCTCACCCCCCATTGTGTACTCTTCCCCTGGGTTTTTGTTTCCCAGGTGCATTACCTTGCACTTCTTAGCATTGAATCTAAGCTGCCATACATTTGACCATTCCTCTAACCTTGCCAAGTCCCTTCTCATCCTTTCCACCCCCACCCATGCATCAACTCTTGCAGATCTTAGTGTCATCTGCAAAGAGACATACTTTTCCTTCCAGTCCTTCTGCAATGTACTTATAAAGACATTGAGACTGATCCTAATACTGAACCCTGCGGTACCCCACTAATAACCCTCCTTTCTTCTGGTGGACTTCATTTACTATTACTCTCTGTGTCTATTCTCCAGCCAATTCTTTACCCAGGCTGTCATCTTGGGACCACTCCCAGGCTAGCTAACTTGTATAGTAATCTTTGTGTGGGACTGTGTCAAATGCCTTGCTAAAGTCTAGGTAGAGCCATGTCCACAGCCCCTCCCTGATCTACTACTTTTGGTCACCAGTCAAAGAAATCTATCAGATTCATCTGGCATGACCTTCCTGCTGTGAATCCATGCTGCCTAGGGTCCTGTGCCCCTCTGGCCTCTAGATACCGACAATTCTTTCCTTTAGAAGTGATTCCATCATTTTCCCTATCACTGAGGTTAAACTAACAGGTCTATGGTTTCCTGCTTCTGCCTTGCCCCACTTTTGTGAGAGGAATCACATCTGCCTCTTCCAGTCCTTAGTACCACCCCATCCTCCCATGATTTGTTAAAAGGGTAGTCAGTGGTGTCACTAGTTCTACCCTTAGTTCTTTTAAATTCTGGGATGAAATCATTAGGCCCCATTGCTTTGTCCACCTTCAGTTTTAAGAGTTCTTTCCAGAACCCTTTCTTCTGTAAATGGGCGGTATCAACTTCTGTATCCAGCGTGTTACTACTGTTTGTTTTATGTACCTCCCCTCTTCCTTTATAAATACTGAGCAAAAATATTTGTTTAGTATCTCTCCTTTTCACAGTCTCCCTCCCACCCTCCTCCCTTTATTAAGCCTCACTATCCTCCTTCATGGTCTTCCTTCGCTCCCATGTACCTATAAAGGTTTTATCCCTTCTTAACTGGGTTGGCTATCTTTTCCTCGTTTGGGCCTTTGCTGTTCTGACTCGTTCCCAGCCTCCTTTTGCTTTAACTGATACAGTTTTCTGTCTCTGCTCCTTCTGCGATTCCTTGTACTTCCTGAATGCTTTCTTTTCTCTTGAACCTTCACTGCCACTTCCTTTGAGAACCATAGTGGTTTCTTACATCACTCTTGTTTTGTTTATTTGCTTCACACAAAGGCTCGTTACCTCTGTGATGGCAGTTTTTATTATTCCCCATTGTTCTTCCACCCTCCTTCCTGCCCATTTGCTGAGTACATTCCTTGAGCACTCACCCATTTTGTAAAGTCAGCCCTCTCTAAAATCCAGTACTTTTGTCTTTGTGTGGCTTGACTCTATTGCTTATGTTTATTGTGAACCATACTGTTCGATGTGGCTAGTTCCCAGATAGCTACCCACTTCATCTGTAATCCTTTCTCCATCTCCATTTGAGAGAATCAAGTCTAATATTGCTCCCTCTCGAGTGGGCTCCAGCACTAGTTGTCTAAGGCATGCCCCTGTAGGGCATCTAGAATAACTGCACTCTTGAGTGGCAGCTGTAACTGCACTCCAGTTAACATCTGGCATATCAGATCACCCATCAGCAATATCTCCCTTTTCTGCCATTCTAAGTATACTTTCTATCATTTCCCTGTCCATTTCCTCCCCTGAGAAGGGGGTCTGTATCTAACCCTGTGCATGTTAATGGTGCCATTGCTCTGTCTCAAATTTACACCACAGTGCTTCTCTCTTCTTGAAATACCCTTTTGTTCTGTTGCTTTTATTCCTTCCCTTATGTAAAGAACTACTCCTCCTCCTCTTTACCTCTCCTGTCCCTCCTGTAGACAGCGTATCCTGGTATGTTTATGTCCCAGTCATGGTTTTGTGTGTACCATGTTTCTGTGACTGCCATGATATCCAGATGTTCCTCCTTTCCATCAAGGCCACTAATTCAGGAAGCTTGTTACCCAGACTGCAGGCATTAGTACTCATTGCTCTCCATTTTTGATGGCTTTACCTTCTGTTGCAGCATCCCCCACCGGACCATTCTACCTCAGTCTTTTTTCCTCATTTTAGTACCCCCTGTTTTGTAGGGAGGCTGGGATTTTCCTGCTGCTTGTCAGTGCCTCCCCTTTGACTAGTTTTAAAGCTTGCCAATGAAGCATTTAAACCCGATTGCTCAAAAGACTTGTTCCTTCCTGGACAGATTACAGACCATCCTGCCAGTAGGCTAGTGTCCTGGGTGGACCCCAGTCCCCAATGAGGCCAAACTCCTGTGCTCCGCTATTTTTTCAACCATTCATTAAACTGCATGGTGCCAATTGCCCTCAACCTCCCCATGCTTTTTGACAGGCAGCACCTCTGAGAAGGATACTGTGTGTGCTACTCGTCTTAGGGTCCCTCCCCAACTCTGCAATGTCCTCCTGCACTGCTCTAATCTCATGATGAGCCAAGTCATTTGTCCCTAGGTGGACAATTCGTCCAGCTCAGAATCCCTTGAAGCTGTTCTCGTGATCCTGAAGATCTTCCTGTCCTCAAGCCATGGCACAGGCAGGCACCTTACATCATTTTCCCAGCTCCCCCAGTTCTATACCCCTAATAAATAGGTCCCCACCAGGAGCTGCTTCTTTTCCCTTTGGTGCCCTCTGCCTCCTTTCTGTGGGCCTCCCTTGTGACAGATATCATCAGTCTTCTCTGGGTGCATCCATAGAGGAGCTATGCTCCCCAGAAGTGTATGGATTGTGGAGTGGAACAATTGACTGGATGATGCCTCTGTTCCACCCTCCTCACCCTCTCTGAGCCCACTGTGGTCCAACTCTGTGCTTTCTTCACAACCTCTGAGGTAGTGGTGGTGGCGCTAGTGCTCCCTGGATGGGGAGGTTCCTTTCTACTGTCCAGTGTGGCCTGGGGAAGGTTTCCTTACTACTGTCCAGTGCGGCCTGAAGACAGGCAACTACCTCCCTCAGGGCAGATAGTTGTCTGCAAACGAACATCTCAACCTCAGAAAGACCACAGAGAGACTGCTGCCCCATCCATTACATTGCACTACTCCCCACATGTTTATCTAGTTGTTTTTTTATTGTATTTGTGTGATAATGTGCGATGCGTACTACATGTGATTGTTATTATAGAAATATATATATATATATTATACAACGGTGTATGCTTATATTATCAGTGCAGTGTGCTAGAGAGATATGACAGTGAAATGCACCTTGCACTCGAGAAATGATGTCAGAACCTCAGGTATAAAGGAACTATTTCAGGGGTGGGTGGGGTGAGGGTGGGAAGGGTTGGGCCTAAACTGTGTCCTCACAAAACAATCGACTAAAAGCTCTCACACGCTGCACTGATGAGTGCCTTCCTGTCAACAGAGATACCTACACAACAATTTGACAGAGAAAGTACCCTGCTAATCAAACAGAGAAAAATCCAGACATCCAAGTCAGACACAGGTAAACCTCTCCAGCCCCAAAACAGCCTGGTGGTTTGTTAGCCACAAAGGAAAATCAAATATCCGAGTTATTTCAGCCCTTCTGAGGATGCTGACAAGATAAGCAGTTTAAAAACCCCTTTCTGAATTAAAAACTAAAACAAATACCAAGCAATGCCACTTTAAAAGTGAGGAAAACTTCTCTCAGATGTAAGCAAGAGAGAGAGAGAGAGTTTAGTTACAGATAATTCATCCAAAATAGTATATCCCACGCAGCTTCTCAGTTGTTTCCAAGCACTCCTGTACACAACGCGCTATACTGCCTCTCCCTTTATGGAACTACATGCCCCCCCCAGAGCAGGACATGAGAAAAGGTACACCACCTCCGCTAGATCATGGCTGACCTCATAGCTTACTTCCAAGTGCATGATTTTGCCTGGTCAAAAAAAGCGTAACCCATCACCATCAGCTTCAGAGGTATCATCCGCCATGATCATACCATGGCAATAAAGCTTCGCAAGGTAGAATTTACATCTAACTTCAGTACCAACATTGGTTACTCGTCTAAATTTTGAAAGACCTGCCAATCTCTTCTCACCACTCCTTTGCCTGTCCTCAAGTCAGTGACACCCCTGTCTAACTTTCCTTCATCACCATAGGATTCTTAATTCCCTTTTTCATCTTCTCTCTCCTCTCCCTCTCCCCTTTCTTCCTCACTCCCTCTCCACGCCCAGCCTACATGACTGTCATCTTCTTCCTTCACTGTTTTTTCTCAGTAACTCATCCTTTATCCTGACACTTCCGCCTAATCCTTCCAAGTAGGAGCCAGATAGCTGGAATAGCAAGTTCCTCCATCTGACTGCTTCTGCAATCTCCTCCCCATTGGATGACCTCCTAACCTCTCTTTCTGGTGTTTCTCCATCCCTGCTGACTGGAAGGCTGCCACCTTACTCTCCTCCAAAAGATGGTGACCCGTCAGGTGCAGACAGCTACTGACTCATTTCTCTCCTCCTCAAAATACAGAGACAAATTATCTTGTTAACTCTCTCCTTCTGGACTCCTCTTCCTTTTTCACCCAATACAAGTCTGACTTCATAAAGTAGCTCACCACCTGCTCATGCTCACCAAAATCCATCCTATGGTATGGATCATGGCTATTCACTTCTGCTATCTTTGATCGATCTAGCCAAAGCATTCAACCCTGTCACCACCCAATTATTAGCCAAACTCCAGGCTGCAGGCCTCTCTGCACAACCATCAGCGTGTTCCACTCCTACCACAGGGTGGGTCCCAAGCAGTCAAAGTGGTGACCCCTCTCTCCTCCCTGCCTGTATCACTGGGTCCCAAGGATCTGTGTTAAGCCCACTACTTTCTTCATTTTCCTTAACAGATCTCCCCTCCTCCTCCATGTGCTTGTCTGCATCCATTCACATGTACATGGATGACATGGTCCTCTTCACAGCAGGCCCACATTAGCTCCAGCTGGACTTTGATCAAGTTCAGCCCTGACCACACACACAAATCAGCTTTTTCTCAATGCCAGAAGGCTGTCTCCATGTCCTTTGGCACAAGGCACCAGACTCTCTAGGCTCCTCCTTCCTACTTTCCATACCCTGGATGGCTCCCTGTGGAAGATGTCTCACCACCTTTAGTTATCTTGGTATCCTGGCTGGACCAGCACCCTAATGTTCTGAACCGAGTGGATGCTATAGTCAAAAAGCTGCACAGGGTGGGTGCACTTCCAGGAACTGTGACTGTATCCCATCTCCAGCATACCATGCTATTATCCCAAGAATGATCCTCCAAATGTCTGACTATGGTGATGTGGTCTACAGTGTAGCCCCCTTCACTACCCTACCCAGGACTGGACACACTTTTCCTTCTTCTGCCATTACACTCCGACTATCCTTCTTGGACTCACCATTGTTCTATATAAATCTCCTCTATTTCTTTTCTTGTGGACAGACACCATGCCCACTGTGCCAGCTGTGGGAAAATCCAGTTGTTTCTCTATCCTCCTATTTCTCCGATGGCCCCGTTATAGCCATACCATCAGAAGCTGAAATATTTGAACCCTAGCAGTCCCTTCAGTTTCCTCAACCATCGCCAAAGTCATGTTCAGCCACTGCTGCCCTAAAATCTGGAACTCCCTCATCCCAGCCATTCACCCATCTACCACTCCATGGATTCTTTCGAAACCACTTCAGTTATTACAGATCCTTGTGGAACCCATGCATACAGGCAGGAAGGAGAGAGGAGGTCACCACTTTGACTGTTTTGGGACCTACCCTGTGGTAAACAGCTGATGGTTGAGCTGAGAGGCCGCAGCCTGGAGTTTGGCTAATAATTGTGGTAGACAGATTGAATGCTTTGCTAGATCGATGAAGATAGTAGAAGTGGAATAGGCTGTGATCCATACCATTGGATGGATTGGTGAGCCTGAGCAGATGGTGGAGTGATTTTGTAGTTGGACTTGTATGGGTGAAGAAGAGGAGTCCAGAAAGGGAGAGAGTTGTAACAGATAATTTGTTCGTACTTGAGGAAGGAGAGAAATGAGTCGTAGTTGTCTGTATCTGACGGGTTCCCATCTTGGAGGAGGAGGAGAAGAGGGCAGCCTTCCAGTTAGCAGGGGATGAAGGAGACCAGCTAAGAGAGGTTAGGAGGTCCAATGGGGAGGAGATTGCAGAAGCAGCTGATGGAATAGCTTTGTTATCCCAGCTATCTGGCCCTACCCTGGAAGGATTAAGGGCGGAAGTGTGTCGATAGGATGGAGTTTGTGAGAGAAAGTGCCATAGTGGAATGAAGGAGATGAGCAGTCTGTGCAGGCAGGGGTGAGGGGGAGGGAAGGTAGAGGAGGAGAGGAGAGAGGAGGTACAGGAAGAAAGACTGATTCTATGGTGATGAAGAGGTTAGAGACAGGGTTCATGACTTGAGGACTACAAAGGAGGGAGGGGAGAAGAGATTGTGGGAGCCTATCAAAATTTAGGTAACCAATGTTGGTACTGAAGAGTATGTACCTCACCTTTGGCGTTTATTGCCATGGTATAGGTGTCGGAGATGATGATACCTGGGAAGCAATGTGGATGGTTACTTTTTTTTTGACCAGGTCAAAATGCACTTGCAAGGCTATGAGGTCAGCCATGACTAGGGAGGTGGTGTACCTTTTCTCATGTCCTGCCTGGGGGTATGGCAGTCCATAAAGGAGGCAGTATAGCAGTGGTTTAAGGCCCTGAGCTGCATCTTGTCATTCAGCAGATCAGACCTGGTTTGATCAACAGCTTCCACTTGTATACTGTGTGACTCTGGCAAGTCATTTAACTTCCTGTGCTCCCAGGTTGTTGTTCTAAAAGCTTTCTGTAGTGTGTTACCCCTGTTAAACAACTAAAAAAATATATATATATTTAGAGTACTGTTTTGAAATATGTTAGCAGGAACTGTGGAGCAGACCAATGAGATAGGGGACTAACCAGAGGACTAGTCACGCGCAAGGGGTGAGGTCCCAGGATTTGGAAAGAAATATACGGTGTTTTGATGGTGGAGGGGCTTAGTTGAATGAGATGCATCAGAGGGTTGGATGTGGTGTCAGATCTGAAAGAGGGAAGTCAAGAGTGGAATGCACAGGATCCATCCTGACTTGTTCTCTTCAATATGCCTAATAACATCTGAGAATGAATCTGGGGCTGTGTCTCTTTAGATGACACCAAGCCTGTGGAGGGTAGATAGTGATGGTAAGAACTGCAGACTGACAAAAGATTAGGGAGGTGGTTTCAAGGTTTGCAGTTAAATTCAATGCCAAAAGTGCAAGGTGATTCACTTAGGGACAAGAACCCCAGGACAGAGTACTGATAGGAGGGAGCTGAGCACTACAGCTGAGAAAAGAGACCAGTAGTATTAGTGACTCCCCTAAACAACTGCTTGTACGGTGAGGCATCTAGTCTGGCGCAGGATACTAGGATGCTTGGAAGGGTTCTGATAGAAGAAAAGAGGTTTACTGTCCTTTATTGACTGTGAGGCTGCACTGGGTATACTGTTCAGAGTTCTGAACTTGAAGACCTCACCTTGGGGTAGATAAAGACAGGGTGATTGGAATGATCAGAGCTGACAGAACAGATCATATGAGGATCTGCTCACGGCACTGAACATGTCTCACTGGAGACCAGACAAGAAAGGAATGATATGATAGAGACTTTCACGTTCCTGTAAGGAAACAAAGTGAATGGAGAACTATTAGCATGAGTAACAGTTCACGTTGTGGGGCACAAGTAGAGACTGATGGAGAGGTTCAAGAGGATATTAGTTTTATTTCCAGAAATGGTGGTGGAATGTAATAGTTTGCCAAATGAGAAGGCAGGGACCAAACCATAAATTTTTTTGAAGAATGGCTGTATAAAGTGAAGGGTATAATAAGTTACCAGGCTGAGGTATTGTAGGAGGGACAGGAGTGATAGTGAAGGCTATTGCTTCTGCAAGGAACAGTAGGTTTGCGGTTTAATATGGAAATGGAATTAGATGTACTTTTATGTTGATTGCTTTAGGCAAATAATATCATGCGGCAGCTTTCAGTAGCAAGCTGGAGGCATGGTACTGTTGTGGCTGCGCCCCACAGGCTGCAAAGGCTCGTCTTGCTTCCCCAGCCATTGCAGGCTGGTTGTGACAGTGGTTTGGTTTGCACCAACTGCTGATTTCACACTGCACCCAGGGCCACCTTGTCGTGCAGCATCACATCTGCTGCAATGAGGGCGTCCGTCATTGTGGTGGATAAACCCTGATATTGTTTGTGAACACGTGCAGTTGCCATGTTCCTGAGCAATATCTTCCTAATGTTTATGTGCGTGAGGTCCCCAAACCTGTCGGCGCTGTGCCCGTTGTTTCTGGTGCTAACGGGAGCCACTCCTGCTGTATTCTGTAACACCTCCCACTTTTATTTGCCGACGGTGCCTAACCTCATCGCTACTGCGCCCCAAAGAAACCATTGGCACGCTTGCCCATTCCAGCATACCACATGCCTGTAAAGGGAAAATGGTCCCGTGAAGTATTTTTTTCTTTACCTGCTAAAAGAAACTGTTTCTCGTAGTGTCCCTATTTACACTGTACCCGCACCAACCCACTGCGTACTCTGCCTCCCCACACCCCCATCACATGCCATGCCTCCCGGGCTTGGCGCATGATCTTCAGTGGACCAGGAACTGCGTCTGCACTCTTCAAATCCGACCATGAATCTGGAAATGCGGTAGCTGTATAACGTAATAAATAGTGTTTTTTCAACTTTATTTATATCTGGGCATTTTGGGACTTTTTCATCAAATTTCAACATAGGGTTTTGGGACCCTCCTCTTGCTTGAACTGGTTATTGCGTTAGTGTCCTGAAAGGAGATTTGCTGGTCGCTCATGAATCATCTTTGGGGCGATTAATGAAATGACAGCGCCTAGTGTTCATGGGTGGGTCTCAAAAACCTATTTTGAAATTGGTGAAAATGCAAAATGACTGTTTTACAAACGTGTTGCCTTGCAGTTGCTACCCACGCCAGAATTTCATGAATCTGCAATATTTTCATGCCAGATTTTCAACATTGCCATTTTTTCACACCTCCTTGTGAACAGTACAGCTGTCATTGTTCATATCCTGGCGGAAATGTTTTCGCACTTCTGGTGCAGAACAGAGCAGTTGCTGTGGGAAATCAGGTGTTCGAGACAGATTAAGAAAATGACAGTGACACTTTTCATGAGTAGAGGTCCTGGAAATGGCTGTGTTGAAAAATCTGCCTATGATACTCCATAAAATGATTGCGTTACGAGCAGTGTTGCAGCTTGCACACACTCCGTAACTTCATGAATTTATATTTTCACTCCAGATTTTCAACATTGCCATTTTCCCACACCTACGTAGGAACAGTGCATCCGTCATTTTTCCCATCCTGGCCTAAATGTGTTTTCTACCTTTCGCGCAAAATAGAGCAGTCATGTGGGAAATCACTGTCCAGGACAGATTAAGAAATGACAGTGATACTGTTCATGAGCAGAGGTCCTAAATGCCTTTGCGTTGAAAATTTGGTGATGATAGATCAGCAAATTGTTGTATTACAAGTGTGTCATTGCACTTTCCACACACCCTTTGTAACTTCTGCCAGATTTGTAATATTGTCATGCCAGATTTTCAACAGTGGCATTTTTTCACACCTCTTATGAGCAGTACAGCTGTCATTTTTCACATCCTGACTGAAATGTGGTTTCACAGTTGACGCATACACTAATGCGGTCACTGTGGGAAATCAGTGTTCAGGACAGATTAAGAAAATGGACAGTGGCACTGTTCATGAGCTGAGAGTCCTAAACAGCCCTATATTGAGGTTCTGGTGACGAAAACTCCATAACATGACCGTGTTAAAGCGTGCGATGAACTGTTTCCACGCACCTCTTGTAACTTCAGCACATTTGTAGCTATTTTCACAGCACATTTAACAGTGGCACTTTTTTCACACCTCCTTGAAGAGTACAGCTGTCATTTTTCACATCCTGTCTAAATATGTTTTTGCACCCTGTTGAGAATAGCACAGTCACTGTGGGAAATCACTGTTTGGGACAGATTAAGATCGAAGGCAATGTGAGGGGGTGAGAACAGAGCTAAACTGAGCTCCGTTGAGACTGTTGCAGATTTGTTTTGCTAGGCAGAGTAAAATTTCGAAGAGCCCAGTACAAAAGGGCAGCCTTACAGCACTGGGAGAAACCGAATGAGAGGGCGAGTGAGGGAGGTGGAGTGAGTGAACCTCCGAGCGCTGTCAGACTGGGCTGCAGATTTCTTTTGTGGCAGAAAAGGTGTCAGCAGGCAGGGGCCCAGAAAGGGCTAGCCTGCAGCGGTGGGAGAAACAGTATGGTAGGAGTAGATGGGGACTGAGTGACTCAACAGAGCTCCTACAGAACTGCTGTGCATTCTTTTTGGGTAAGAAAAAATGCACCACTGCAGGCAGGGAGCACTGTATAAAGGGCTGCTTGCAGTGCCAGGACAAACAGAATGAGCGTGTGACAGAGGGAGACTGAGCGACCTCAACGGAGCTCTGTCAGGACAGTTGTGGATTTCTTTGTACACAAAGGTACCAACGCAGCCAGGAGCCTCTATACACAAGCGCAGCCTGCAGCACCAAGAGAAACAGAATGAGTGAGTGACAGAGCGGTAGTGGAGCAGCTCAACAGATCTAGTATTGTGACTGCTGCGGTTTTTTGTGGGCAGAAAATGTGTCAACGCAGGCAGGGCCTAGTACAAAGGCCAGCTTGCAGCAGCGGGAGAAACGGAATGAGTGAGCGAGAGAGGTGGAGTGAGCGAGCTCAATGGAGCTGGTGCGACTGCTTCAGATTTCTTTCTGGCCAGAACAAGCCGGGCCACTGGCTGGCAGGAGCCCAGTACAAAGGGCAGCCTGCAGAGGCAGGGACACAGAATGAGTGAGTGAGGAGAGGGAGTGAGTGAGCAACGCGAGCTTGTTGGGACTGCTGCAGATTTGTTTGTGGGCAGAAAAGACAGCAATGCACGCTGGGCCCAGTACAAAAGGGCAGCCTGCAGTGGTGGGAAACCAGAATGAGTAGTGAGAGGGAGGGGAGCAAGCTCAATGGAGCTCTCTTGTGACTGCTGCACATTTCTTTGTGGGCATGAAAGCCGGCAACACAGGCAGGAGCCAGGCTACAAAGGGCAGCCCGGTGCTGGCAGAAACGGAATGAGCAAGTGAGAGAGGGGAATGAGAGCAAGCTGAATGGAGCTGTGTCGGGACTGCTGCAGATTTCCTTTGTAGAAGAAAGGCAGCAATGCACACAGGAGCCCAGTACAAAAGGGCCAGCCTGCGCAGTGAGAAACAGAAAGAGGGAATCAGAGTGGAGCGGCCCATCTCAGCGGAGCTCTGTCAGGCCATCTGCAGATTTCTTTGTGGACAGAAAAGGTGCCAATGTAGGAAGAAGCTCAGTACAAAACAGCAGCCTGCAGCACCACAGGGAGAAACAGAACAAGTGAGTGATAGAGGCCAGTGAGTAGCTTAACGGACCAACGTAATCAACATTCAGCATTGACAAATGCTTGTTTTTTATTGTGTCCAGAAACGACTGTGTGTATGTGTGTGGGGGTAGATGGCAGGCTCCATGTGTGCAGTTAAAACACTGATTCCCAGAATCATTAACTAGCACTAACCACACAGTGTGTTAACACTTCAAGAAAGCATTTAATATACTTGTACACCTTATATGCTTTAGAGTAACTTCAGTTGTATGAGCACGTGGTTGCAATTAGTAATCCAGTGCAAAAAAAATAGTACCACATTAACAGGTTAGCACTGCACAGAAGAATGCTTTTAAAATAGTATCAACCATGCTTATCACAATGCAGTGCTAGTCCTGTTACAGTGGTATGTAGGGCCCCATTTTCAGATTAGTGTTGTGCACTCCTAAGTGCTGCACCTGAGCTAGTGCACAGCCACAGAAGGTGGGAATGGCACTCCCTCCAGTGAGGAGAGAGGACCAGTAGGGTGCCAGAGTGTTCAGTAATGGGACATATCCTCTCAGTGTCTTTATAAGTGGCATAACAGAAGAACTGGAAGGAGATATGCCTTTTGCAGATGACACCACAATCTGTATTAGCGTTGATAGTTGCAGATGGGGAGAATGAGTGGGGACATTAGAAAACTTAAGGAGTGCTATGGGACATGGCAGTTCGGGTTCAAAGCCAAAAGTGTAAAATCAAGCATCTAGGTACTAGAAGCCTAGAGGCTGAGTATAAAATGTAGAGGGAGGTACTTATGGTCACTAAGGAAACCTTTATACAGCACTGTGCCTGTATGCAGGAGAGGATTACTAATTTACATGGTCGTAGTAGTACATATGCACATGCACATGATCAGGGTAGCATCAAGTGATGCTGACTACGACACCGATCCAACCATGCTGTTCCCACAGTGTAATGTTTAGCCTCACATGCTAACCTTCTGAAAATGGGGCCCAATTGACTAAAAAATCCTTGCCGATGCCTCCTAAGATGCAGAAGGTAAACATAAAAGGTTTATCTTTATCTATCTCTTTATGTATTGTTTTATCAGTATTTTGCTTGCAAAACCTTATCCAATTTCAAAGCATTGTGATGTGACTTTAAATGTTTATAACAGACTAGTTAAAATACAGTTTGTTTTCTTCTTTTACCTATATGCTGTCTTTATTTACTTATAGAAACACAGTCTGGTGCGCTTGGCCCAGCAGCTTGGTGGTGATTGCACTGCCTCCCATGCCAGTGGCCCAGTTTTGGGGTGGAATTGAGTTGCACAGGGTTAGTGGGGGTGAGATATGATTGAGCATCTCAGGAATGCTCTTCTCTCAGTGATGGAAGTCTGACCACCCCGCCTTCTCAACATCCACCTAGCTGAGGAGGGCTGGAGGGCAGTGGAGTTGCATAAGGGAGGCTCTGGCAGGCACAAGCAAGGCATGTGTCTTATATGCAATTGCTACATCCCATGCTTGGCTGCCCAGGATGAAACAAAAGGTAGAAACCCCTAATGGCAAAATGATCCAACAACCTGCTGCAGATTTTGCACTGCTAACCAGGCTCTGCTCATATCGGAATATGTGTCTTCTTGTCAATGGCCCTCCCTCCTGGCCCCAACACGGGATGTGGAGTGGGGATCTCAGAGCAAATATGTCCTGTGGATGGTAAGTGATAGGGCTGGAGATGTCAGTGGGCAAAGGGGTAGCAGGGCTTGACTAAGGAGATAAAATCTCTATGGAAAAAAAAAGAATGACAACACAGTTTGAGAAGCTTAAACCTCAAATGTCTGTGTATGCCTGGGAGATTCAGTAAAGTTATTTAGTAAACAATGCAAATGATATGCATATGCCAGCTAAACCCTGATGAGAATTGAATACTATGATTGCAGCAAAATATATTTTGTTTCTTAACCAAGAAATTATTAAACAAAACATTAAAATAAAAACTAATCAAAACATAGTCCATAGAGTGCTAATCTGTAATGATTTTGTTACACTTCCACAGCTCCTGAAGTGTTTCCCAAGCATCAACTCAGATAAGTTGCTGGTCGTATTATACACATAAAATAAATCAACACTTTACTTGGAAAATGCATGCAGCCTCTATGTACAGGTATGTGAAATTTCTGTATTAGCTTCCTATACAAATGTTGTCTGACAGTAAATGAAGGCAGCACTTATTTGAAGAATAAACACAGCATTTGTATTAGTTTTAAAGTTTTGTCACATCTATGGTCTGATATTTGACTAAAGGTGTGCTAAACAAAAGGAAACCCATAAAGAAGTAGAATAAGAGATAGTCTGTTTTTGTTTATTCTCAGTTCCGGTGTTTCAGACATCCCTCATCAAGCTAGCAGTTAATGAATGCAACAGGCAATGAGTTCAGCCTCTAGGACACCGTGGGGGGGTAGGGGATGGGTAGTTCGTACATAGTCCATTTCAGTATATAGTTTATTTGTTTCATATAGAGAGTATGTGAATTTTTTCAGTTTATTGTATGTGTTTCATATACATTGTTTGTGTTTCATGTAGTGTATTTGTTTCAGTATATAGTGTGTAGATTTTCAGTGCATAGTATTTATTTCAATGATGTATGTATTTCAATATGTGGTGAAGATGTTTCAACATATAGTGTATTTGTTTCAGTATATTGTGTGTCTTCAGTGTGTAGTCTTGCATTTCAATAGAGTGTATGTATTTCAACATATTAAGTGTATTTGTTTCAATATATAGTGTATGCAGATTTTTCGCATAGTGTATTTATTTCACAGATAGGCATACTAATATAAAGTAGATGTTTCATATAGTGTATTTGTTTCAGTATATAGTGTATGTTTTTCAGTGTGTAGTGTATGTATCAATATATATGTGTATTTGTTTAGTATATGTGTGCAGTTTTTCAATATATAGTGTATGTGTTACAATTCTATAGTATTTTGTTTGTAGATAGTTTATGTGGATGTTTCAGTCTGTAGTGTATGTATCTCAATAGGCAGTCATATTTCAGTATATGTTATTTGTTTGTGTATATTGTGTATGTGGATTTTCAGTATTGGTATGTGGATTTCTGTAGATAGTGTATGTATTTACTATGCAATGTAAGCATTTCCACTATATATATGTGTTTTCACTATATAATATATGTATTTAGATCATGTATGTATTTCACTATACGATGTTTATATTTCAGTGATACTTATGTGGTTCATCATTTTGTGTTTGTATCTCACTATATATGGTATATATTTCACTATATGATGCGCTTGTTTCACCATAGTGTGTGTTTTACTATACACAGAGATTCTGAATTGTCCCTAACTGCTTGCTGTACATCCGCTGTTGTCTTTCAGGAGCCAAAGAGTCTATCTTTCCTGCTTGTGCACCATTGATCGGTTGTTTCATCTGGGCGATTGTATGAGGATGGGCTAGCTGTTTGCAAGTTCTGCTGTCGTCATGGATTATCTTTGTACATACAATCGACCTGTACATGAGAACACAAAACATGTGGATCGAAAGCTGCAGCAATGTAGAGAAACAAGACGGTATGTATACAGTATTTATACACAAGTGTCAACATTTCTCTGTGTGTGTGGGTGGTGGGTGAGTGTGGAGGGTGGAGGTGAGTGGGTGATGGGGGAGTGTGCTGGTGAGTGGAGGTGCGGTGAGTGTGGAGGCTTGGGTGAGTTTGGGGAGTGTGAGGGTGGTGAGTGTGGAGCGTGAGTGTGAGGCAAAGAGGCAGAGTGGAGTAAAAGGGGTGAGTGGAGGTGAATGTATAAGAGGAGTGTGCGGGAGTGTGGGTATTGGGTCTATCACTTTTTACATTACCTTTTTTTTTCCCACTTACAGGCAGTACCATACAACTAGCAGCAGTCACTGGCGCCTTGTTTATCGAGAGCAACATCAGCCGCTGAGGATCGAAGAATTTGTCCTGGACTTCATAAGATGCCTGACACATGCAGACATTCCTCTGGAAAAGCTCCAGCCTTGAACAGTTCCTCTGCAAATACACAAAACATGGTGGAAGTCTTCCTGGGTCGCACAGCTATGCTCTACATACCTTCAGGAGCTTCGCCCAAAGCATGAGGACTATGTAAGAAAGCTGGTTGAAGACACTGACCTCTACTTAATATTGGATGAAACTACAGGCGCCTGTGGATATGGCGTTTTTGGAGTTCTGGCACAGCCTCTGACAAGGGTCAATGAACAGCGGTGTTGATAGGACTTGAGTTTTTGGATCGTGTGAATCACACCACTGTCTCCCAAGCTGTGCTCAGCATTTTAAATGAGAATGGCATAAATTTTGACAAGGTGTTTGGAATTGCCACAGACAGTGCCAGCTATATGCAGAAAGCATTTAAAACTATTCTTTCCAGCATATTCCCGAAGCTATGCATGCAACTTGTATTGCACATTTGCTAAATTTGGTTCTGGAACTCTGGTCCACAGTATTGGAAGACCTAATACTGTGGTCAGCTTGATCAAAAAGGTTTTCTGTCAGAGCCCCATGCGGCACCATCAATATTTAGAATTTCTAGAGGCAAAGGATGGCATTGTTCCAAAGATGCCTGTATATCTGTGCTGACCCGCTGGTGCTCCTGGGTAAAGGCAGTCAATTATCTGGCTGACTATCTGCCTCTCATGGCAGACTTCATAAACAGTACTTCATCAGATGCAGCTTCATTTAAAAACTCAAAATGCTGTTGTCAAGTAGACTTGATGTGCTTGTAGCGCAAACACATTTGTGTCGGAACATCTCAGTGAGCTTGTGCAACTCATCAAAAAGCTGCAGGCAACAACGGTACCCCAAGGGCACAGCATTTTTCACGACTGAATCACCTACACTTATTTTGGATTTCTGTGCCACAGCTGGCATAGTCGAATACAGGCCTAAGACTGTGGAAAACTCTCAGTGTGCCAAGAGGGCAAGAGAGCTGCCTGTGTCTATCTGTTCCAACAAGTGATGTTGGAGAGCAGTCAAAACTGGACAATGTCATCAAAGGACACCCCTCAATGCATGTTTTCCAGGCAGCCCGTGTCTTTGATCCACTACAACTTCCTATGCTGGACAAACAAAAGACAGCTATATCACTGTCATACTGGGGCTTGCAGACATTTCACCCTTGGGTGGCATGCTTATACGAAGTGCTGCCAATTAGTACCACCAGACTTTGAAATTGCAGCCTGGTGGGAGTCTCAGTCACCATCGCTGGGCAAACTGGCAGCCTTGGCAAAATGTTACAATTGGATGCCTGTCAGCACTGCCGACATAGAAAGAACATTTTCTGTTTACACAGACCTTCTGAAGGACAATAGAAGAACTCTAAAAGAAAATAATGTAAAATTGCTGTTAATGCTAAAATACAACAAACATTTTAAATATTGCTGGATATTATGCTTGCATTATTTCAGTTGGTTGGTAAACCAAGCAGAAGACCGGTTTCAGAAGGAGGTTAAGGGAGCAGCCCAGGTTCACACAGTATACTAGTGGAGATTGAGGGAATCAATCCATGTCTGCCAGATATACTACACTCTAGGGCTATATAGACAGCCCAATATGTACTTTTAGTAACTGTTTTCTGCTGGTTCAAGATAGGAGGACCTCGGTGACGGTGAAAATTGGAGAACAAATTATGTAACTTTTTGTGCGTGTGTAAACGTGTTCATTTTTAGGTGTTTGGCTGGGGTTATGCATTTGGGATGGAGTTTCTAATTGTTCGTTTTATATATATTTTTTGTAATAGTTTTATGGTGGGTGGATTGTGTAAAATGTGGTGTTCGAAAAATAAAGTGTGTGTGCTTTTAAAATAATGTGTGGCTTTTTGTATATCAAAATCTAAACTATTTGACTAACACAAGTGGCACTTTTGGCGTGCTGCTTGCAACTTTCCATAATTTGACCCCAAAAGTCCATAAGTTTGTTCACATTTCTCCTGAATTTTCCAGTGCCCTGCTTATAGCTGCATGAGATACCGCTTATGAGAACGCCTTTATAGTTGCACTGGATACCTCTATAAGAACGCCTTTATAGTTGCACGGATACCTTTATGAGAACACCTATAGTTGCACCAGATAGCTCAATTAGAACGCTCTTATAGTTGCATCCGTTACCAATATGAAAATGCCTTATAGTTGCACTGGATACCTCTATGAGAATGCCTTATATTTGCACGGTTACCAATATAAAATGCCTTATACTTTCTGGGTACCTCTGTGAAATCGCCTTATAGTTACTCATGCCTCGGTGAGAACTCCTTATAGTTGTACTGGATACATCTATGGAATGCCTTATAGATGCACTAGATACCTTCTATGAGAGCGCATATATTTGTTCCAGGTATCATATGAGAATTCCTTATAGTTGCACTGCATACCTGTATGAGGAATGCCTTATAGTTGCTTTCGATGTACCATATGAGGATGCCTTATAGTTGCACCAGATACCTCTATGAAAACACCTTATGAAAATCATACCTCTATGAGAACTCCTTGTAATCTATGCATATCTCTATAAGAATGCCTTATATTTGCACCAGATACCTCTATGAGAATGCCTTATAGTTGCACTGGATACCTCTGTGGGAATGCCTTATATTTGGACTCGTACTCTGTAAGAACACCATATATTTGCACTGAATACCTCTATGAGAATGTCTTACAGTTGCACAGGATACCTCTATAAGAATGCCTTATAGTAGCACCAGATAACTCCATGAGAATGTGTTATAGTTGCTCTGGATACCTCTATGAGATTGCATTATAGTTGCTCTGGCTACCTGATGAGAATGCTGCATAGTTGCTCCAGGTACCATATGAGAATGCCTTATAGTTGCACTGGATAATTCTATGAGAATGCCTTATAGTTGCACGGATACCTCCATGAGAATGCCTTAGAGTCGCATTCAGATACCTCTATGAGAATGCCTTATACTTGCACTGGATACCTCTATGAGAACACCTTATCGTTGTAGTGGATATTGCTATAAAATGCCTTATAGTTGCACCAGATACCTCTATGAGAATGTCTTCTAGTTGCACTGTATACCTGTATGAGAATGCCTTATAGTTGCCCCAGGTACCTTATGAGAATGCCTTATAGTTGCACTGGATAAGTCTATAAGAACGCCTTATTGTTGTACTGGATACCTCTATAAGAATGCCCTATAGTTGCACTGGATACCTCTATAAGAATGCCTTATAGTTGCACTGAATAACCCTATGAGAATGTGTTATATTTCCAATGGATACTTCTAATAGAATGCCTTATAGTTGCACTGGAAACCTCTATAAGAACGCCTTACAGTTGCAATGGATAACTCTATGAGAATGCCTTATAGTTGCATTGGCTACCTCTATAGGAATGCCTTATAGTTGCACCAGAAATCTGTATGGAGAGCAGCCTTATATTTTTGCACTTTATACCTCTAGGAGAATGCCTTATAATCAGACTGGATACCTCTGTAAGAACGCCTTATATTTCCACTGGATATCTCTATGAGAATGCCTTATAGTTGCACTGGATACCTCTATAAGAATGCCTTATAGTTGCACTGGAAAACTCCATGAGAATGTGTTATAGATGCACTGGATAACTTCTATGAGAATGCTCTTATAGTTGCACTGGCTACCTCAATGACAATGCCTTATAGTTGCTCCAAGTACCATATGAGAATGCCTTATAGTTGCAAAGGATAACTCTATGAGAACACCTTATAGTTGCACCAGATACCTCCATGAGAATGTCTTATAGTCACACCTGATACCTCTATGAGAATGCCTTATATTTGCACTGGACACCTCTATGAAAATTCCTTATCGTTGCACTGGATACCTGTATAAAATGCCTTATAGCTGCACCAGATACCTCTATGAGAATGCCTTCTAGTTTTATTGGATACCTGTATGAGAATGCCTTATAGTTGCAACAGGTACCATATGAGAATGCCTTATAGTTGCGCTGGATAACTCTATAAGAACGCCTTACAGTTGCACTGGATACCTCTATAATAATGCCTTATAGTTTAACTGGATAACTCTATAAGAATGACTTATATTTGCACAGGATAACTCTATGAAAATGCGTTATATTTGCAACGGATATCTCTAAGAGATTGTCTTATAGTTGCACTGGATATCTTTATGAGAACACCTTATAATTGCACTGGATACCTCTATGAGAATGCCTTACAGTTGCACCAGGTACCATGTGAGAATGCCTTATAATTGCACTGGATAACTCTATAAGAATGCCTTAGAGTTGCACTGGATAGCTCTATAAGAATGCTTTAGTTGCACTGGATAACTCTCTAAGAACACTTTATACTTGCAATGGACACTCTATGAGAACGCTTATAGTTGCACTGCATAACTCTATAAGAATGCGTTATTGTTGCACTGGATAACTCTGGAGAACGCCCTAGAGTTAACATACTAACATACTATTTGCCAGCAGATTAGGCCTTATGGTCTGTCGAGTCTGCTCGAACCTCAGATCCCTAGTTGGGCCGAGGCCCTCCCTCCCTTGTGTTCCAGAAACCCCTATCATCCATCCCCACCCCCTGGGACAGGCTATCATCTGATACATCCACTTTCTGTGTCTGTCCCACCCTCTCTTGAAGCCCTCCACTGTGGATCTCTGAACCAGCTCGCCAGGCAGTGCATTCCAAGGGTCCACCACCCTCTCAGTGAAAACCTCCTCCTCTTTTCCCTCACCCTTCCACCTTCCAACTTCAAACCATGCCCTCTGGTGATACCTCCTGCTTTAGTCTAAAGATCCCTCCATGTTTACCCTATTTATTCCTTGAGGTACTTGAAGACCTCAATCATGTCCCCTTCTCCTCTCCTCTCCTCCAATGAAAACAGGCAGAGCTCCTCAAGTCTGTCTTCATATGTCAAATCCCCAGCCCTCGTATCATCTTAGTTGCCTCCTCTGTACCTCTCCAGGAGCTGTATGTCCCTCTTCAAGTGTGGTCTCCAGTACTGTACACAGTACTCAGAATTGTAGTCTAACCGGTCCATTGCATGGCCAATTCCCTTGCTCCTAGAGGTGATCCCCCTACGATGCATCCAACATCCTGTTTGCCTTGCTAGCCACTCTCCTGCACTGCTCAGAGTTATTCATACATGCATCCACCATGACCCTAGGGTCTTTTCCCTATTGAGGCCTCCAGCGCTCCTCCTAGGGTATACCTGTGTTTAGGGTTTCCCACCAAGATGCAACACCTTGCACTTGGTGATATTGAAATTTAATTCCATGTGTGAGCCCAGCTTTCCAGGGTGTCCAGGTCCCTTGCAGGGCCAACCTCCCTCTTCTCCCTCAACTACCGCTCCCAACTTGGAGTCATCAGTGAAGAGACTCATTTCACACCTATACCCTCCCTGATGTCCGATATGTGCATTAAACAGGATCGGACCCAGGACCAGCGCTGCAGTGCCCCTACCAACCTCTTTAGGGTTCGAGGGCTCCCCACAGACCACTACTCTCTGGATGCATCCAGCTAGCCAGTTTTCAATCCATCTGACCATCGAGCGCCCTACTCCTAACCCCATCAGTTTCTCCACCAGACCATTGTGGGGAGTAGAGTCAACGCCTTGCTGAAGTCCAAGAATAATACATCCACAAGCTTTCCCTGTCCAGTTCTGATGTTACCCATTTGTAGAACTCCACAAGATTGGTTTGACATGATCTACCTGGCACAAACCCATGTTGCCGACTATCCAGACCTCCCACCTCTCCAAGTACACCCCAATCGTTCCTTTAGTATACTCTCCATTAATTTTCCCACCACCAAGGTCAAACTGATGGGTCTATAGTTACCTGGTACTTCCTCAACCCACTTTGTGGATTGGCACCACATGTGCTCTTTGGCTAATCTAGGTACCCTCCCTGTCTCAAGTGACCTGTTGAAGAGCTCCACCAGGGTGCAGCCAGAATGTCCGCCAGTCCCGTAGTACTCTCGGATGAATGCCATCCGCCCAGGAGATTTGTCTTTCTTTAGGGCCTTGAGGGCTAACCACACCTTTGGCAGAAATAGCATCCTATCCAGATGTGACACCTTGGGTACCTCTCCTCCCTCTTGCTCCATTTCTGTTTCTCCCTGATCCCACTCACTGTCGCTTCTATCCCCATCGTGCCTTGCTTTGTAGATATCCCATCCCACTCCCTAGTGAACATGGAGGCAAAGTACTTGTTAAATACCTCTGCCTGGTCCTCGCCACTTCCACCCACCCTCCTTCTGATCTCAATCTGCTGAGATGGCCCTTAGTTTTTCTCCACTCCCAATGTACCGGAAGAACCCCTTTTCCCTCCATATCTCCTCTGCCAGCCGTGCTTTTACTGACTTTGATCCCTCACCATCCGGGTGACTTTTCTAGATGCAAGATGGTACATTTCCTATCCCTATCCCTCTTGTTGTTTTATATTTTTGTAGGCCTCCTTTTTTCTCTGACCGCTACCTGTACCTCACTGACCACCAGCATGGTTTATGTGACCTTGTCCCTTACGCTTCAACTTAGCGCAGATACTGACTACCTCATGAAGTCCCTGCTTTATGACCTCCATCTCTTTTCCACACTTGTCATTGATGTAATCCTTCAAGTGATCCTTGAGAATATTTCCCATGCCCACAAAGTCTGCCCCTGAAGTCCACTGCCAGTGTCCTAGATCTCACCCCTCACCCCATGCTTATTTGAAACCAGACAGTATTGTGGTCACTCCCAGTCAGGGGGTCCTCTACAACCAGGTCCTTACCAGATCCCCTGCCTGCCAGAACCACGTCCAGGACATGCCCCTCCCTTGTGGGCTCCATCACATGCTGTGTTAAGAACACATCCTGGAAGCCGTCCAGCAGCCTCTGCTCCTTGGCCACCTTAGAGGATATGGTTCCCCAGTTTGTACCTGGCATATTAAGGTCCCCATCAACACCACTCCTTCCTTTGGTCCACACTGGCAATGATGTTGTCCAGCAAACCATCCTCAAGAACATCACTCATCCTGGGGGGCCTATATACTACACCCAGCTTGACCTTATCTCCTGCTGGGGATCATAGGTGACCCATAAGGCCTCCACGTTTCCCTCTGCCTCTTCTACCCTAGCAATTTCTATGTCATCTCTAATGAACATAGCCACCCACCCCTCTGCCCTCCTTTCTATCCTTCCTAAGCATAGTGTAGCCTTGCACGCTTAGGTCCCAGTCATGGTTTTTGTTGGCCCACTGCCTCCGTGACCGACGCCACATCCACCCCCTCAAACAGCATGGTTCAGAACTCTGGCAACTTGTTTCCCAAGCTCCTGCATTTACTAACACCAACCCCCACCCCTTATCCCTGATCCCTTTGTCGAACCCCACCCAGGTAACTCATACTTCCATCCTCCCTCTGCTCCTCCTGAAACCCCACCCCAGTCTGTTTCCCCTCCCTTGGGTTTGAAGGCTACTCCTCATCTGGAGGAGAGGGCTTGGTCATCCCTCCCTTATCCCTTCCCCCTCACAAGTTTAAACCCCACTTTTCTTGAATGTAGTCAGCCATCCCCTGTTTAAGGACTTCCTTCTAATGGGTAAGATGAAGCCTGTCCCTTGGCATACAGTCCCTTATCCTCCCAAACTCCTTTCCAGTTCCCTAACACCCCAACCCACTCTCTTCACCCCACTTCCTGAACCAGTCATTAACCTCTGTGATCTTATTTTTTCTCCACTGAGGCCTTTGGTACTGGCAATGTCTCCGAAAAGGAAATGTTGCATCCATTATCCCGACAGACTCTGGCAAGTTCTTGAACCTTGCTTGGATTTCCAAAATGCTATTTCCATCTAGATTGTTAGTTCCCAAATGCACAGGAAATCCAGTTTCCTTCCACAATCCCTAACCAGTTCATACACCATGAACTTTCTGTGCACTGTCAGCCCAGAGATACCTCTACCTCACCTGGCTATGGCATCCACCCCTGTCCCTCCCACTGGATACCCTAATCATCGAGTCTCCCAATAACACAACCTCAACACGGCCATCATCCTTATGGTTACCTCCACCATGCCCTCTCAGACCCCCATCCTCCCTTTATTCATGATCTCAATTCCATGGGAGTCTTCCTGCTTATTAGAGACCCCTTGTCACCCCTCCCCTTTCTGCCTCCCTCGTTATTTTGCCAACTTAACTCAGACCCTCTGAATAGGTGTCCTCTTTAACCTCTCTTATCCAAACCATTTATTCTGAGCCCTGATGGTTTCCCTTCCCCTACACCACCATCCTCCCCTTGTAATAGTACCCCTGCCTCCAGTGGCTCTCTGTGGGTCCCCTTTAGCTAGGGCCCCATCCTTGGTACTGACCTTCCTGCTGAAGGGACTCCTCTCCCGCCTCCTTGTCTCCCAGTTTCTCTCCAGTCATGCTCTCCTCATGTCTGCAATATGTTGCATCTCCCATCTGCTTAGCATTTATGTTTCCTCTTCCTCTGGGACTATTTCTATCCTTTCCATTGCCGGTGTGTGATGCCCTATGGGTATCTGACTCCCTCCCCAGCCTCTGTATCAGTTTCCTCATTTCCACCAGCCCTTCCTCCCTCTAGGTTGCTTAGTAGCTCAAATTTATTGTGACACTCTATGTCAGCCTCCATCAAGTAACCTGAGTTTCCCTGACTGCACCTCTAAACTGCCCTCTTCTTCCCCTCTTGCTCTGTTCTCCTTAGAGCTCCCTTCCCACAGTCTGCTGTTTTAGGCTTCCCACAACAGTCCCTCCTTCTCAATGTCTGCTCTACTAGGCTTCCCACAACAGCCCTGCTGACTCTTCCCCCACTCTCTTTGTATTTGGAATGTTTACCCAGTACGCTTTCCTTAGCATCAACATCCTATTTAGGGGTCCTCGTCCCTAATATCCCCTCCTGCTTGCTGTGACATAACGTCCTATAATTTCAGAGCGTGCTCAAACCTCCCTCAGACCCAGCCTTCTGCTGCCCATATCCACACCCCTTATCCTTGAACACCCCCCAGCTCCCCCAGCTTACTCCTTAACCAATATACCTCACTTCTGACACAAGATAGCTGTCTACAGAGTGGGAAGCCTCTCTCCAGGCCCAATTGAGAATTATTGCCATCCCACAGCCTGTGCAGCCTACAACCCTTCCTAAGATGCCTCATGGTGGAATATGGCCACCCTGTTTGTCCCCTCTGTTTATAATGGCACACCCCTTTCTCAGTCCCATCCCCGAATACAGTTTCTCTCTATACTGACTGCAGTTATTTACAAACCCAAATTTCAACCCCACCAATAAAGTTCCCAAGTCTCACAAACACATACAATCCAGTGTGTGTCCAGTCCCACTAACAGTGTGTGTGTGTATATGCAGACATCTGGTACCTGATGATGTCACAGACCCACCAGTTCCTGTTGCTTAATTTCAGTCCCAAACAGAAATACACAGCCCTTCAATCCCAACCCCCAGTAGCTTTTCAGTATTTACCAACACCAGGCAAACATCACATTTAAATTTCACTCTAATTATCACTGCCACTGTTCCCAAGCCTCAAAAGTTACAATATCACAGCCCAAGTAACAGTTCTAACTCAAAGAAGTAATTTTAACACATAGAACTAATTTCACATACAAAACTATTCAAATATTTCAGTTAAAACAGAATATAACCCCAGACCTCTGTCCTTACCAGCCTTCTGCTTATGTTCCCAAGTGAACAATGAAAGACAAGGTGATTCCTGTTAATTTCCTCCTTTAACACCAGGCAAACATCACATTTAAATTTCACTCTAATAATCACTGGCAAACAAGTGTTCCCAAGCCTCAAAAGTTACAATATCACAGCCCAAGTAACAGTTCTAACTCAAAGCAGAAATTTTAACACATAGAACTAATTTCATGTACAAACCTATTCAAATATTTCAGTTAAAACAGAATATAACCCCAGACCTCTGTCCTTACCAGCCTCCTCCTCATGCTCCCAAGTGAACACTGGATAACTCTATGAGAATGCCATATTGTTGCTCCAGGTACACATGAGAATGCCTTATAGTTGCACAAGATACCTTTATATGAACACCTTATAGTTGCACCAGATACCTCTATGAGAACGCTTTGTAGTTGCATCGGTTACCAATATGAAACACCTTATAGTTGCACTGGATACCTCTATGAGAACACCTTATAGTTGCACTGCATACCTTTATGAGAATGCCTTATACTTACTCCAGATTCCTTTATGAGAATGCCTTATAGTTGCACAAGATACGCCTATGAGTACTTCTTATAGTACCACCAGTTACCTGTATGAGAATGCCTTATAGTTTCACTGGATACCTCTATGAGAATGCCTTATAGTTGCACTGATACCTCTTTAAGAACGCCTTTATAGTTGCACCAGATACCTCTATGAGAATGCCTATAGTTGCACTGGATACTTTTATGAGAACGCCTTATAATTGCACCAGATACCTCTATTAGAATGCCTTATAGTGGCACCAGTTACCAATATGAAAACGCCAAATAGTTGCACTGGATACCTCTATGAGAACACCTTATATTTGCACCAGTTACCAATATGAAAACGCCTTATACTTTCACCAGATAGATTACTCATACCTCGGTGAGAACTCCTTATAGTTGTACTGGATACATCTATGGGAATGCCTTATAGATGCACTAGATACTCTATGAGAACGCCTTATATTTGTTCCGGTATCATATGAGAATGCCTTATAGTTGCATTGCATACCTGTATGAGAATGCCTTATAGTTGCTTGATGTACCATATGAGGATGCCTTATAGTTGCACCAGATACCCTCATGAAAACACCTTATAGTAACTCATACCTCTATGAGAACTCCTTATAATCGCTCTGCATATCTCTATAAAGAAAGCCTTAAACTTGCCCCAGGTACCATATGAGAATGCCTTATAGTTGCTCCTGATATCGCCTATAAGAATGTTTTTAGTTGCACCAGATACTTCTATGAGAATGCTTTATACTGTAGTTGCACTGGATACCTCTTTGAGAATGCCTTTATATTTGGACTGCATACCTCAGTAAGAACGCCTTATATTTGCACTGGATACGCTCACGAATGTCTTATAGTTGCACAGGATACCTCTATAAGAATGCCTTATAGTTGCACCGGATAACTCCATGAGAATGTGTTATAGTTGCACTGGATACCCTCTATGAGATTGCCTTATAGTTGCTCTGCTACCTGGATGAGAATGCATTATAGTTGCTCCATGTACCATAAGGAGAATGCCTTATAGTTGCATGGGATAATTCTATGAGAACGCTTTATAGTTGCACCAGATACCTCTATAGAATGCCTTATACTTGCACTGGATACCTCTATGAGAACACCTTTTCGTTGCACTGGATATCTTTATAAAAATGCCTTATAGTTGCACCAGACACCTCCATGAGAATGTCTTCTAGTTGCGCTGGATACCTATATGAGAATGACTTATAGTTGCCCCAGGTACCATATGAGAATGCCTTATAGTTGCACTGGATAAGTCTATAAGTACACATTATAGTTCTACTGGATACCTCTATTAGAATGCCTTACAGTTGCACTGGATACCTCACGAGAATGCCAGATAATTGACTGATACCTCTGTAAGAGTGCCTTATATTTGCACTGGATACCTCTAGGAGAATGCCTTATAGTTGCACAGGATACCTGTATAAGAATGCCTTATAGTTGCACTGGAAAACTCCATGAGAATGTGTTATAGATGCAATGGATACTCTAAGAGAATGCCTTATAGTTGCACTGGCTACCTCGACGAGAATGCCTTATAGTTGCTCCAAGTACCATATGAGAATGCCTTATAGTTGCAATGGATAACCCTATGAGAACGCCTTATAGTTGCAACGGATACTCCATGAGAATGTCTTATAGTCGCATTCACAGATACCTCTTAGAGAATGCCTTATATTTGCACTGGACACCTCTATGAGAATGTCTTATCATTGCACTGGATACCTGTATAAAAATGCCTTATAGCTGCACCAGATACCTCTATGAGAATGCCTTCTAGTTGCACTGGATACCTGTATGAGAATGCCTCACAGTTGAAACAGGTACCATATGAGAATGCCTTATAGTTGCACTGGATAACTCTTTAAGAATGCCCTATAGTTGCACCAGATACCTCTATGAGAACGCCTTTATACTTGCACCGGATATCTTTATGAGAACGCCTTATAGTTGCACCGATACCTCTTTGAGAATGCCTTATAGTTGCAGTGATACTTCTATGAGAACGCATTATAGTTGCACTGGATACCTCTATGAGAATGCCTTATAGATGCTCCAGGTAACATATGAAAATGCCTTATATTTGCACTGGATACCTCTATAAGAACGCCTTATACTTGCACCAGATACCTCTATGAGAACACCTTATAATTGCACTGGATACCTCTATGAGAACGCCTTTATATTTGCACTGGTTACCAGTATGAAAACGCCTTATAGTTGCACTGGATACCCTATGAGAATGTCTTATAGTTGCACTGGATACCTCTTTGAGAACGCCTTTATAGTTGCTCCAGGTACCTTCTATGATAACGCCTCATAGTTGCTCCAGGTACTTCTATGAGAATGCCTCATAGCTGCATGAGATACCTCTATGACAATGCCTTATAATTGCACTGGATACCTGTAAAAGGCCTTATAGTTGCACCATACACCTCTATGAGAATGCCTTATAGTTGCACTAGATACCTCTATGTGAACGCCTTATAGTTGCACTGTTTACCAATATGAAAATGCCTTATAGTTGCACTGGATATCTCTATGAGAACGCGCCAGAAGTTGCACTGGTTACCTATATGAAAACGCTTCATACTTGCACTGATACCTCTGTGAGAACGCCTTATAGTTGCACTGATACCTCTATGAGGACGCCTTATAGTTGCACTGGATACCTCTATGAGAATGCCTTTATAGATGCTCCAGGTACCATATGAAAATACCTTATAAAGTACTTTTACCAGATACCTCCATGAAATCACCTTATACTTACTCATATCCCTGTGAGAACTCCTTATAGTTTTGCTGGATACATCTATGGAATGCCTTATAAATGCACTAGATACCCCATGAGAACGCCTTATATTTGTTCCAGCTATCATGTGAGTATGCCTTATAGTTGCACTGCTTACCTGTATGAGAATGTTTTATAGTTGCTCGATGTACCATATGAGGATGACTGATAGTTGCACCAGATACCCTCTATGAAAACACCTTATATTTACTTCATACCTCTGTGAGGACTCCTTATAATCGCTCTGCATATCTCTATAAGAATGCCTTATACTTCGTCCAGGTACCATATGAGAATGCCTTATAGTTGCTCCAGTTATGTCTATAAGAATGCCTTTAGTTGCACCAGATACCGCTATGAGAATGCCTTATCGTTGCACCAGATACTGCCTAAGAGTACGCCTTATAGTAGCACCGGTTACCTATATGAGAATGCCTTATAGTTGCACCAGGTACGCCTATGAGAACGCTTTATAGTTGCATGAGATACTTCTATGAAAATGCCTTATATTTGAATGAGACAGTTCAATAAGAATGCCTTATAGTTGCCCCAGACACCATATGAGAATGCCTTTATAGTTGAACACTATACCTCTCTCAGAATGCCTTATAGTTGCACCAGATACATTATGAGAATGCCTTATAGTTGCACTAGATACCCATGAGAACGCCTTATATTTGTTCCAGCTATCATGTGAGTATGCCTTATAGTTGCATTGCTTGCCTGTATGAGAATGCTTTATAGTTGCTCGATGTACCATATGAGGATGACTGATAGTTGCACCAGATACCTCAATGAAAACACCTTATATTTACTCATACCTCTATGAGGACTCCTTATAATCGCTCTGCATATCTCTATAAGAATGCCTTATACTTGCCCCAGGTACCATATGAGAATGCCTTTATAGTTGCTCCAGTTATGTCTATAAGAATGCCTTTTAGTTGCACCAGATACCGCTATGAGAATGCCTTATAGTTGCACCAGATACTGCCTAAGAGCACGCCTTATAGTAGCACCGGTTACCTGTATGAGAATGCCTTATAGTTGCACCAGGTACGCCTATGAGAACGCCTTTATAGTTGCATGAGATACTTCTATGAAAATGCCTTATATTTGAATGAGACAGTTCAATAAGAATGCCTTATAGTTGCCCCAGACACCATATGAGAATGCCTTATAGTTGAACACTATACCTCTCTCAGAATGCCTTATAGTTGCACCAGATACCTCTATGAGAATGCCTTATAGTTGCACTGGATACCTCTGTGAGAATGCATTATATTTGGAATGGACACTCTTTAGGAACGCTTTATATTTGCACTGGATACCTCTATGAAAATGTCTTATAGTTGCACAGGATACCTCTGTAAGAATGCATAATAGTTACACTGGGTAACTCCATGAGAATGTGTTATAGTTGCACTGAATACATCTATGAGATTGCTTTATAGTTGCACTGGCTACCTCGATGAGAATGCCTTATAGTTGCTCCAGGTACCATACGAGAATGCCTTATAGTTGCACTGGATAACTCTATGAGAATGCCTTATAGTTGCACCGATACCTTTATGAGAATGCCTTATAGTTGCACTGGATACTTCTATGAGAACCCCTTATAGTTGCTTTGATACCTCTATGAGAATGCCTTATGGATGCTCCAGGTGCCATATGAAAATGCCGATAAGTTGCAATGGATACCTCTGTAAGAATGCCTTATAATTGCAACAGATACCTCTATGAGAATGCCATAGTTGCAACGGATACCTTTTTGAGAACGCCTTATAGTTGCACTGGATACCTCGATGAGAATGCCTTATAGTTGCACCGATACCTTTATGAGAACACCTAATAGTTGCACCAGATACCTCTATGTGAACGCTTAAAGTTGCACCGGTTACCAATATGACAACGCCTTATGGTTGCACTGAATACCTCTATGAGAACGCCTTATAGTTGTCCCAGTTACCAATAGGAAAATGCCTTATACTTGCACTCTATACCTCTATGAGAACACCTTATAGTTGCAATGGATACCTCTATGAGAACACCTTATAGTTGCACTGGATACCCTATGAGAATGCCTTATAGATGCTCCAGGTACCATATGAAAATACTTTATACTTTCACCAGATACTCCATGAAATCGCTTATAGTTACTCATACCTCTGTGAGAACTCCTTTAGTTGTACTGGATACATCTATGGGAATGCATTATAGATGCACTAGATACCTCTATGAGAACGCTCTATATTTGTTCAATTTATCATATAAGAATGCCTTGTAGTTGCACTGTTTACCTGTATGAGAATGCCTTATAGTTGCTCGATGTACCATATGAGGATGCCTTATAGTTGCACCAAATACCTTATGAAAACATTTTATAGCTCCTCATACCTCAATGAGAACTCCTTATAATTGCTCTGCATATCTCTATAAGAATGCCTTATACTTGCCCCAGGTACCATATGAAAATGCCCTGTAGTTGCTTCAAGCACGCTTATAAGAATGCCTTATAGTTGCACCAGGTAATTTATGAGAATGCCTCATAGCTGCATGAGATACCTCTATGAGAACGCTTTATAGTTGCACTGGATACCTCTATAAGAGTGCCTTATAGTTGCACCATATACCTCTTTGAGAATGCCTTATAGTTGCACCGGATACCTTTATGAGAATGCCTATAGTTGCACCAGATACCTCTATGAGAACGCCTTATAGTTGCACCAGTTACCAATACGAAAACGCCTTATAGTTGCACCGGTTACCTATATGAAAATGCCTTATACTTGCACTGATACTTATGAGAACGCCTTATAGTTGCACTGGATACCTATGAGGACGCCTATAGTTGCACTGATACCCCATGAGAATGCCTTTATAGATGCTCCAGGTACCATATGAAAATACCTTATACTTTCACCAGATACCCATGAAATCACCTTATACCTACTTATACCTCTGTGAGAACTCCTTATAGTTTTACTGGATACATCTATGGGAAAACATTATAGATGCACTAGATACATCTATGAGAATGCATTATATTTGTTCCAGCTATCATATGAGAATGCCTTATAGTTGCACTGCTTACCTGTATGAGAATGCCTTATAGTTGCTCGATGTACCATATGAGGATGCATTATAGTTGCACCAGATACCTCTATGAAAACACCTTATAGTTACTCATACCTCTATGAGAACTCCTTATAATCGCTCTCTGCATATCTCTATAAGAATTCCTTATACTTGCCCCAGGTACCATATGAAAAGTCCAGTAGTTGTTCCGGATACGCCTATAAGAATGCCTTTTTGTTGCACCAGTTACCTCTATGAGAATGCCTTTAGTTGCACCATATACGCCTGTGAGTATGTCCTATAGTAGCACCAGTTACCTCTATGAGAATGCCTTATAGTTTCACTGGATACCTCTGAAAACTCCTTATAGTTGCACAAGGTACCTCTATGGGAACATGCTTATAGCTGCATGAGATACCTCTATGAGAACACCTTATAGTTGCACTGGATACCTCTATAAGAACGCCTTATAGTTGCACCAGATACCTCTATGAGAACTGCTTATAATTGCACCGGATACCTCTAGAGAACGCCTTATAGTTGCACTAGTTATCAATATGAAAATGCCTTATAGTTGCACTGAATACCTCTATGAGAACGTCTTACAGTTGCACTGGATACCTTCCTGAGAACACCTTATAGTTGCACTGGATACTTATGAGAGAATGCCTTATAGTTGTACCGTTACCAATATAAAACGGCTTATACTTGCACTGGATACCCTGGGAGAACGCTTTATAGTTGCACTGGATACCCTATGAGAACGCCTTATAGTTGCACTGGAACCTCTATGAGAATGCCTTATCGTTGCTCCAGGAACCCTAAGAGAATGCCTTATAGTTGCACTGGATAACTCTATGAGAACGCCTTATAGTTGCACCGGATACCTTCATGAGAACGCCTTATAGTTGCACTGATACCTCATGAGAACGCCTTATAGTTGCACTGGATACCTCTATGAGAACGCCTTATAGTTGCACTGGATACCTCTATGAGAATGCCTTATAGTTGCTCCAGGAACCATAAGAGAATACCTTATAATTGCACTGGATAACTCTATGAGAATGTCTTATAGTTGCACCGGATACCTTCATGAGAACGCCTTATAGTTGCACTGGATACCTCTGAGAACGCCTAATAGTTGCACTGGATACCTCTATGAGAATGCCTTATAGATGCTCCAGGTACCATATGAAAATGCTGCATAGTTACACTGGATACCTCTATAAGAACACCTTATAATTGCACCAGATACCTCTATGAGAACACTTTATAGTTGCAACGATACCTTGATGAGAACACCTTATCGTTGCACTGGATACCTCTATAAGAATGCCTTATAGTTGCACTGGATACCTCTATGAGAACGCCTCATAGTTGCACCAGATTACCAATATGACAACGCCTCATGGTTGCACTGAAACCTCTATGAGAACGCTTTATAGTTGCAATCATGCCACAATGTGATAATGCCTTATACTTGCACTGGATACCTCTATGAGAACACCTTATAGTTGCACTGGATACCTCTATGAGAATACCTTATCGGTGCTCCAGGTACCATATGAAAATGCAGTATAGTTGCACTGATACCTCTATAAGAACGCCTTAGAATTGCACCAGATACCTGTATGAGAACGCCTTATAGTTGCACCGATTCCTTTATGAAAACGACTTATACTTGTACTGGATACCTCTATGAGAACACGTTATAGTTGTACTGATACCTCTATGAGAACGCCTTATAGTTGCATTGGATACTTCTATGAGGATGCCTTATAGATGCTCCAGGTACCATATGAAAATACCTTATACTTTCACCAGATACCTACATGAAATCGCCTTATAGTTACTCATACCTCTCTGAGAACTTCTTATAGTTGTACTGGATACATTCTGGGAATGCGCCATAGATCCACTAGATGCCTCTATGAGAATGCCTAATATTTCTTCCAGGTATCATATGAGAATGCCTTTGTTGCACTGTTTACCTGAATGAGAATGCCTTATAGTTGCTCGATGTACCATATGAGGATGCCTTATAGTTGCACCAGATACCTCTTTGAAAACACCTTCTAGTTACTCATACTCTATGACAACTCCTTATAATCGCTTCTGCATATCTGTATAAAATGCCTTATACTTACCCCTGGTACCATATGAGAATGCCTTATAGATGCTCCTTATACTCTATAAGAATGCCTTTAGTTGCACCAGATAACTCTATGAGACTGCCTTATAGTTGCACCAGATACGCCTATGAGTACGTCTATAGTAGGAATGGTTACCTCATGAGAATGCCTTATAGTTTTACTGGATACCTCTATGAGAACTCCTTATAGTTGCACCAGGTACCTCTATGAGAATGCCTTAGAGCTGCATGAGATACCTCTATGAGAATGCCTTATATTTGCATGAGACAGTTTAATGACAATGCCTTATTGTTGTCCCAGATACCATATGAGAATGCTATATAGTTGAACTGTATACCTCTCTCAGAACGCCTTATATTCGCAACGGATTCCTCTATGAGAATGCCATATGTTGCACTGGATACCTCTGTGAGAATGCCTTATATTTGGACTGAATACCTCTGAAAGAATGCCTTATATTTGCACTGGATACCTCTATGAGATTGCCTTATAGTTGCACTGGCTACCTCGATGAGAATGCCATATAGCTGCTCCAGGTACCATATGAGAACGCCTTATAGTTGCACTGGATACCTTTATGAGAATGCCTTATAGTTGCTCCGGATACCTCTATGAGAACGCCTTATAGATGCTCCAGGTACCTTATGAGAATGCCTTACAGTTGCACTGGATACCTCTATGAGAACGCCTTATAGTTGCACCAGATACCACTATGAGAATGCTTTATAGCCAGCCTGCTGTTGCTGTGGATGGATTTACGCTATGGCACCAGCAACCTGGGCTCAAGAATGGACCCAGGAGTTGGAAAGCTAGTCAGGGAGAAGGATTGAGCATCCCATGGACTGCGCTACATCTCTTGGGAAAGGAGGTGTAGAGTATCCGGTGCCTGATGAAACCCTGATGGAGGATTGGAAACCACAGGTGACCAATGCCAGCATGCAGGAGGAACGGGTTTACGCTGGACGTCATTGCATGTCCCCACCTGTGAGTCAGCCTAGAAAACACTTGCTGGCTGTCGTGAATAAAGCCTGCCAGTGCTTGGCCTTTATGGCTCTCCGCTGCCCTGTTGATCAAATATGGCACCGCGGCACCACTGGGCCCTGAACCCCACCCTGGGAGGGAATCCAGGAGGCATTGTCAGTTCACTGACACCTTCATCCATCTTAGATGGGTCCGCTTGATGCCACAGCCCCACCCTGGGGGTTAAGTCTGGGACTATCTGCAGGGGCACAGTGATCAGAGAGCAAGGCAAATGTCCAGGACTGGTGCAGATGGAGAGGTGGTTGGCAGCCAAAAGTTCAGTAAGTAAAAAGTGAATGCTTTATATTTGCACTGGATACCTATATGAGAATGCCTTATAGTTGCACCAGATACCTTTATGAGAACGCCTTAAAGTTGCACTGGATACCTCTATAAGAATGCCTTATAGTTGCAAATGATACTTCTATGAGAATGCCTTATAGTTGCACCAGATACCTTTATGAGAATGCCTTATAGTTGCACCAGATACTTGTATGAGAACACGTTATAGTTGCACTGGAAACCCCTATGAGAATGCCTTTATAGTTGCACTGGATACCTCTATGAGATTGCCTTATAGTTGCCCCAGGTAAAATTAGAGAATGCCTCAAAAAGTGCACGAGATACCTCTATGAGAATGCCTTAAAGTTGCACCAGATACCTTTATGAGAATGCCTTATACTTGCACCGGATACCTCTATGAGAACGCCTTATAGTTGGATAGGATACCTCTATGAGAACACCTTTAATTGCACCGGATATCTCTACGAGAACACCGTATTGTTGCACTGGATACCTCTATAAAAATGCCTTATAGTTGCACCTCATACATCTATGACATTGCCTTCTAGTTGCACTGGATACCTGTATGAGAATGCCTAATAGTTGCCCCAGGTACCATATGAGAATGCCTTATAGTTGCACTGTTTAAGTCTATAAGAACTGATTATAGTTGTACTGGATACCTCGATATGAATGCCTTATAGTTGCACTGGATATCTCTATAAGACTGCCTTATAGTTGCATTGAATAACTCCATGAGAATGCGTTATATTTGCCCTGGATACCTCCAAGAGAATGCCTTATAGTTGCACTGAAACCTCCATAGGACGCCTTATAGTTGCAATGGATAACTCAATGAGAATGACTTATAGTTGCATTGGATACCTCTATAAGAGTGCCTTATAGTTGCACCAGAAACCTCTATGAGAACACCTTATATTTGAACTGGATACCTCTGCGAGAATGCCTTATAGTTAGATGGGATACCTCTGTAAGAACGCCTTGTATTTGCACTGATACCTCTATCGGAATGCCTTATAGTTGCACAGGATACCTCTGTAAGAATGCCTCATAATTACACTGGATAACTCCATGAGAATGTGTTTTAAATGCACTGGATACCTCTATGAGAATGCCTTATAGTTGCACTGGCTACCTCAATGAGAATACCTTATAGTTGCTCCAGGTACCATATGAGAATGCCTTATAGTTGTACTAGATACCTCCATGAGAATGCCTTATAGTCGCACCAGATACCTCTATGGAATGCCCTATATTTGCACTGGATACCTCTAGGAGAATGCCTTATAGGTGTACCAGAGAAATATATGATAATGCCTTATATTTGCACTGGACACCTCCATGAAAATACCTTATCATTGCACTGGATACCTCTATAAAAATGCCTTATTGTTGCACCAGATACCTCTCTGAGAATGCATTCCAGTTGCATTGGGTGCCTGTATGAGAATGCCTTATAGATGCAACAGGTATCATATGAGAATGCCTTGTAGTTGCACTGGATAACTCTATAAGAACGCCTTATAGTTGCACTGGATACCTCTATAAGAATGCCTTACAGTTTAACTGGATACCTCTATAAGAATGCCTTATATTTGCACAGGATAACTCTCTGAGAATACGTTATATTTGCAACGGATATCTCTAAGAGAACGCCTTATAGTTGCACTGGACACCTCTATAAGAACGCCTTATAGCTGCACTGGATAACTCTGAGAATGCCTTATAGTTGCTCCAGGTACCATGTGAGAATGCCTTATAATTGCACTGGAAAACTCTATAAGAACACCTTATAGTTGCACTGGATACCTCTATAAGAATGCCTTATAGTTGCACTGGATAACTGTATAAGAATGCTTTATAGTTGCAATGGATACCTCTATAAGAACGCCTTCTAGTTGCACTGCATACCTCTAAAAGAATGCGTTATTGTTGCACTGGAAAACTCTAGAAGAACGGATTAGAGTTGCACTGGATAACTCTACGAGATTGCCTTATAGTTGCTTGAGGTACCATTTGAGAATGCCTTATAGTTGCACTGGATACCTCTATATGAACGCCTTTATAGTTGCACAAGATACCTCTATGAGAACGCCTTATAATTGCACCAGTTATCTATATGAGAATGCCTTATAGTTGCACCGGACTCTGTGAGAATGCCTTATAGTTGCATCGGTAACCAATATGAAAACGCCTTATAGTAGCACCAGATGGCTCTATGAGAACTCCTTATAGTTGCACCAGATACCTTTATGAGAACGCCTTAAAGTTTCAACGGATACCTCTATGAGAACGCCTTCTAGTTGCACTGGATGCCTCTATGAGAATGCCTTAAGATGCTCCAGGTACCATATGAAAATGCCTCATAGTTGCACTGGATACCTCTGTAAGAACGTCTTATAGTTGCACCAGATACCTCTATAAGAACTCCTTATAGTTGCACCGGTACCTTTATGAGAACGCCTTATAGTTGCGCCGGATACCTCTATGAGAATGCTTTATAGTTGCACCGTTACCAATATGAAAACACCTTATAGTTGCACTGGATACTTCTATGAGAATGCCTAATAGTTGCACTGGATACCTCTACGAGAACGCCTTTATAGTTGCATTGGATACCTCTCACGAGAATGCCTTATAGATGCTCCAGGTACCGTATGAAAATGCCTTATACTTTCACCAGATACCTCCATGAAATCGCCTTATTCTTACTCATACCTCAGTGAGAACTCCTTATAGTTGAACTGATACTCTATAGAATGCCTTATAGATGCACTAGATACCTCTATGAGAACGCCTTATATTTGTTCCAGGTAGCATTGAAATGCCTTATAGTTGCACTGCATACCTGTATGAGAATGCCTTATCTTTGCTCAATGTACCATTGAGGATGCCTTATAGTTGCACCAGATACCTCCATGAAAACACTTTATAGTTACTCATACCTCTATGAGAACTCCTTATAATCGTTCTGCATATCTCTATAAGAATGCCTTATACTTGCCCCAGGTACCACATTAGAATGCCTTATAGTTGCTCGGATACGTCTATAAGAGTGCCTTTTAGTTGCACCAGATACCTCTATGAGAATGCCTTATAGTTTCACCAGTTACCTCTATGAGAACGCCTTTATAGTTGCACCAGGTCTCTATGAGAACGCCTTATACCTGCATGAGATTCTTCTATGAGAATGCCTTATATTTGCATGAGACAGATCAATGAGAATGCCTTATAGTAGCCCCAGATACCATATGAGAATGCCTTATAGTTTATCTTTATGCCTCTCTCAGAACACCTTATAGTTGCACCGGATACCTGTATGAGAATGCCATATAGTTGCACTGGATACCTCTGTGAGAATGACTTATATTTGGACTGGATACCTCTGTATTAATGCCTTATATTTGCACTGGATACCTCTATGAAAATGTCTTATAGCTGCACAGGATACCTCTGTAAGAATGCTTTATAGTTGCACTGGGTAACTCCATGAGAATGTGTTATAGTTGCACTGGATACCTCCATGAGATTGCCTTATAGTTTCACTGGCTACCTTGATGAGAATGCCTTATAGTTGTCCCAGGTACCACATCAGAATGCCTTATAGTTGCACTACATAACTCTATTAGAACGCCTTATAGTAGCACAGGATACCTCTGTGAGAATGCCTTGTAGTCACGTAGATACCTCTATGAGAATGCCTTGTAGTTGCACCAGAAAATCTATGAGAATGCTTTATATTTGCACTGGATACCTCTATGAGAACACCTTATCATTCAACTGGATACCTCTATAAAAATACCTCATAGTTGCACCAGATACTTCTATGAGAATGCCTTCTAGCTGCACTGGATACCTGCATGAGAATGCCTTAAAGTTGCCCCAGGAACCATATGAGAATGCCTTATAGTTGCACTGGATAAGTCTATAAGAATGCCTTATAGTTGCACTGGATACCTCTATAAGACTGCATTATAGTTGCTCGATTACTGTATGAGAATGTGTTATATTTGCACGGATACCTCTAAGAGAATTCCTTATAGTTACACTGGAAACCTCTATGACAACGCCTTATAGTTGCAATGGATAGCTCTATGAGAATGCCTTTTAGTTGCATTGGATACCTCTATAAGAACAGCCTTTCAGTTGCACCTGAAACCTCTATGAGAAGCCTTATATTTGAACTGGATACCTCTGATGAATGCCTTACAGTTGGACTGGATACCTCTGTAAGAATGCCTTATATTTGCACTGGATACCTCTATGAGAATGCCTTACAGTTGCACGGATACCTCTATAAGAATGCCTTATGGTTGCATTGGATAACTCCAGGAGAATGTATTGTAGATGCACTGGATACCTCTATGAGAATGACTTATACTTGCACTGGCTACCTCAATGAGGAATGCCTTATAGTTGCTCCAGGTACCATACAAGAATGCCTTATAGTTGCACTGGATAACTCTATGAGAACGCCTTATAGTTGCACCAGATACGCTTTATGAGAACCTTATAGTTGCACTGGATACCTCTATGAGAACGCCTTTATATTTGCTTTGGATACCTCTATGAGAATGCCTTATAGATGCTCCAGGTGCCATATGAAAATGCCGAATATTTGCACTGGATACCTCTATAAGAACGCCTTATAATTGCACCAGATACCTCCATGAGAACACCATATAATTGCACCAGATACCTTTTGAGAACGCTTTATAGTTGCACTGATACCTCAATAAGAACACCTTATAGTTACACCATATACCTCTATGAGAACGCTTTATATTTGCACCAGTTACCAATAAGACAACGCCTAGGGTTGTACTGAATACTCTATGAGAACATCTAATAGTTGCACCGTTACCAATATGAAAATGCCTTATACTTGCACTGGATACCTCTATGAGAACGCCTTATAGTTGCACTGGATACCTCTATGGAATGCCTTATACATGCTCCAGGTATCATATGAAAATGCCGAGAAGTTGCATTGGATACCTCTAGAAGAACGCCTCTATAATTGCACCAGATATCTCTATGAGAACGCCTTATAGTTGCACCAGATACCTTAATGAGAATGCCTTAAAGTTGCACTGGATACCTCTATAAGAATGCCTTATAGTTGCACCAGATACCTCTATGAGAATGCCTTATAGTTGCACCAGATACCTTTATGAGAACACCTTATAGTTGCACCAGATACCTCTGTGAGAACGCCTTATAGTTGCACCGGTTACCAATATGAAAATGCCTTATACTTGCACTCTATACCTCTATGAGAACTCCTTATAGTTACACTGGATACCTCTATGAGAACGCCTTATAGTTGCACTGGATACCTCTATGAGAGTGCCTTATAGATGCTCCAGGTACCATATGAAAATACCTTATAATGCTCACCAGATACCTCCATGAAATCGCCTTATACTTACTTATACTTCTGTGAGAACTCCTTATAGTTGTACTGTGTACATCTATGGGAAAGCCTTATAGATTCACTAGATACCTCTATGAGAAGCCTTATATTTGTTCAATTTATCATATGAGAATGCCTTGTAGTTGCACTGTTTATCTGTATGAGATTGCCTTATAGTTGCTCGATGTACCATATGAGGATGCCATATAGTTGCACCAGATTCCTCTATGAAAACACCTTATAGTTACTAATACCTCTATGAGAACTCCTTATAATCGCTCTCCATATCTCTATAAGAATGCCATATACTTGCTACAGGTATCATATGAAAATGTCCTGCAGTTGCTCCGGATACACCTATAAGAATGCCTTTTAGTTGCACCAGATACCTCCTGAGAATGCCTTTTAGTTACACCAGATACGCCTGTGAGTACGTCCTATAGAGGCACTGGTTACCTCTATGAAAATGCATTATAGTTTCACTGGATACCTCTATGAAAATGCCTTATAGTGACACAAGGTACCTCTATGAGAAACTTATAGTTGCACTGGATACCTCTATAAGAACGCCTTATAGTTGCACTAGTTCTCAATATGAAATCGCCTTATAGTTGCACTGAATACCTCTATGAGAACACCTTATAGTTGCACTGGTTACCAATATGAAACGCCTTATACTTGCACTGGATACCTCAGTGAGAACGTCTTATAGTTGCATTGGATACCTTCATGAGAACGCCTTATAGTTGCACTGGATACCTCTATGAGAATGCCTTATAGTTGCTGCAGGAACCATAAGATAATGCTTCATAATTGCACTGGATAACTCTATGAGAACGTCTCATAGTTGCACAGGATACCTTCATGAGAATGCTTTATAGTTGCACTGGATACCTCTATGAGAACGCCTTATAGTTGCTCTTGATACCTCTATGAGAATGCCTTATAAATGCTCCACGTACATATGGAAATGTCAGAGAGTTGCACTGATGCCCTATAAGAACGCTCTTATAATTGCACCAGATACCTGTATGAGAACACCTTATAGTTGCACTGATATCTTTATGAGAACACCTTATCGCTGCACCAGATACCTCTATAAGAATGCCTTATAGTTGCACCGGATATCTCTATGAGAACGCTTTTAGTTCTACCGTATACCTTTATGAGAATGCCTTATAGTTGCTCTGGATACCTCTGTGAGAAGCCTTATAGTTGCACCAGTTACCAATATGACAACGCCTTATGGTTGCACTGAATACCTCTATGAGAACATCTTATAGTTGCACGGTGACCAATTTGATAATGCCTTATATTTGCAGGATACCTCTATGAGAACACTTTATAGTTGCACTGGATACATCTATGAGAATGCCTTATAGATACTCCAGGTACCATATGAAAATGCCGTGATAGTTGAACTGATAACTTCTATAAGAACGCTTTATAATTGCACCAGATACCTGTATGAGAATGCCTTATAGTTGCACCGGATACCTTTATGAAAATGACTTATACTTGCACTGGATACCTCTATGAGAGCATGTTATAGTTGTACTGGATACCTCTATGGGAACGCCTTATAGTTGCACTGGATATCTCTATGAGAATGCCTTATAGATGCTCCAGGTACCATATGAAAATACCTTATACTTTCACCAGATACCTCCATGAAATCGCCTTATAGTTATCTCATACCTCTGTGCAAGCTTCTTATAGTTGTTCTGGATACATCTATGGGAATGCCTCATAGATGCACTAGATGCCTCTATGAGACGCCTTATATCTCTTCCAGGTATCATGAGAATTCCTTTTGTTGCACTGTATACCTGTATGAGAATGCCTTATAGTTGCTCGATGTACCATATGAGGATGTCTTATTGTTGCACCAGATACCTCTTTGAAAACACCTTCTAGTAACTCAAACTCTAAGACAACTCCTTATAATCGCTCTGCATATCTCTATAAAATGCTTATACTTGCCCCAGGCACCATATGAGAATGCCTTATAGATGCTCCTGATACATCTATAAGAATGTCTCTTAGTTGCACCAGATACCTCTATGAGAATGCCTTATAGTTTCACTGCATACCTCTATGAGAACGCCTATAGTTGCACCAGGTACCTCTATGAGAATGCCTTAGTGCTGCATGAGATACCTCTATGAGAATGCCATATATTTGCATGAGACAGTTCAATGACAATGTCTTATAGTTGTCCCAGATACCATAAGAGAATGCCTTATAGTTGAACTGGATACCTCTCTCAGAATGCCTTATATTTGCAACGGTTCCTCTATGAGAATGCCATATAGTTGCACTGGATACCTTGTTGAGTATGCCTTATATTTGGACTGAATACCTCTGAAAGAATGCCTTATATTTGCACTGGATACCTCTATGAGATTGCCTTATAGTTGCACTGGCTACCTCGATGAGAATGCCATATCGCTGCTCCAGGTACCATATGAGAATGCCTTATAGTTGCACTGGATACCATTATGAGAACGCCTATAGTTGATCCGGATACCCCTATGAGAACGCCTTATAGTTGCACTGGATACCACTATGAGAATGCCTTATAGGTGCACTTGATACCTCTTTGAGAATGCCTTATAGACGCTCCAGGTACCTTATGAGAATACGTTACAGTTGCACTGGATACCTCTATGAGAATGCCTTATAGTTGCACCAGATACCTCTATGAGAAATGCTTTGTAGCCAGCCTGCTGTTGCAGTGCTTGGATTTACGCTATGGCACCAGCAACCTGGGCTCAAGAATGGACCCAGGAGTTGGAAGGCTAGTCGGGGAGAAGGATTGAGCATCCCATGGACTGCGCCCATCTCCTGGGAAAGGAAAGGTAGAGTATCCGGTGCCTGATGGAACCCTGGTGGAGGATCGGGAAACACAGGTGACCAGTGCCAGCATGCAGGAGGAGCGGGGTTACGCTGGACGTCATTGCATGTCCCCACCTGTGAGGCAGCCTAGAAAACACTTGCTGGCTGTCATGAATAAAGCCTACCAGCACTTGGCCTTATCGCTCTCCGCTGCCCTGCTGATCAAATATGGCTCTGCGGCACCACTGTGCCCTGAACCCCACCCTGGGAGGGAATCCAGGAGGCATTGTCGGTTCACCGACACTTTCTTCCATCTTAGATGAGTCCGCTTGATGCCACAGCCCCACCCTGGGGGTTAAGACTGGGACTATCTGCTGGGGCACAGTGATCAGAGAGCAAGGCAAGTGTCCAGGATTGCTGCAGATGGAGAGGTGGTTGGCAGCCAAAAGTACAGTAAGTAGTAAGTGAATGCTTTATAGTTCCACTGGATACCTATATGAGAATGCCTTATAGTTTCACCAAGTTTCTCTATCAAAACACCTTACAGTTACTCATACCTCTATGAGAACTCCATAAGTTGCACTGGATACCTCTATGAAAACACCTTACGGTTGCACCAGATACCTTTATGAGAATGCCTTATAGTTGCACCAGATACTTGTATGAGAACACATTATAGTTGCACTGAAACCTCTATGAGAATGCCTTATAGTTTCACTGGATACCTCCATGTGAATGCTTTATAGTTGCTCCAGGTAAAATTAGAGAATGCCTCAAAATTGCATGAGATACCTCTATGAGAATGCCTTAAAGTTGCACCAGATACCTGTATGAGAATGTCTGATACTTGAACCTGATAACTCTATGAGAACGCCTTATAGTTGCACGGTTACCAATATGAAAATGCCTTATACTTGCACTGGATACCTCAATGAGAATGGCTTAGAGTTGCACTGGATACTTATAATTGCACTGGATACCTCTATGAGAATGGCTTAGAGTTGCACTGGATACTTATAATTGCACGGATACCTCTATGAGAATGCCTTATACTTGCACTGGATACCTCAATGAGAGTGCCTCATAGTAGTTCCAGAAAATCAATGAGAATGCCTAATATTTGCACTGCATACCTCTATGAGAACACTGTATCGTTGCACTGGATACCTCTATCAAAATGCCTTATTGTTTCACCCGTACATCTATGAGAATGCCTTCTAGTTGCACTGCATACCTGTATGAGAATGCCTAATAGTTGCCCCAGGTACCATATGAGAATGCCTTATAGTTGCACTGGATAAGTCTATAAGAACGCTTTATAGTTGTACTGGATACCTCTACAAGAATGCCTTATAGTTGCACTGTATATCACTATAAGACTGCCTTTATAGTTGCATTGAATAACTCTATGAGAATGCGTTAATTTGCCCCGGATACCTCCAAGAGAATGCCTTTATACTTGCACTGGAAACCTCTATAGGAACGCCTTATAGTTGCAATGGATAACTCTATGAGAATGACTTATAGTTGCATTGGATACCTCTATAAGAGTGCCTTATAGTTGCACCAGAAACCTCAATGAGAAATCCTTATATTTGAACTGGATACCTCTGCAAGAATGCCTTTTAGTAAGACAGGATAACTCTGTAAGAACGCCTTGTATTTGCACTGGATACCTCTATGAGAATGCCTTATAGTTGCACAGGATACCTTCTATAAGAATGCCTTATAGTTACACTGGATAACTCCATGAGAATGTGTTTTAGATGCACTGGATACCTCTATGAGAATGCCTTATAGTTGCACTGGCTACCTCAATGAGAATACCTTATAGTTGCTCCAGGTACCATATGAGAATGCCTTATAGTTGCATTTGACAACTCTATGAGAATGCCTTATAGTTGTACCAGATACCTCCATGGGAATGCCTTATAGTCGCACCAGATACCTCTATGAGACGCCTCATAGTTGCACTGGATACCTATATGAGAATGCCATATAGTTGCATGGGATACCTCTGTGAGAACGCCTTATAGTTGCATCGGTAACCAATATGAAAACGCCTTATAGTTGCACTGGATACCTCTATGAGAACACCTTATAGTTGCACCGGATATCTTTATGAGAACGCCTAATAGTTGCACCGGATACCACTATGAGAACGCCTTTAGTTGCACTAGATACCACTAGTAGAATGCCTTATAGATGATCCAGGTACCATATGAAAATACCTTTATAGTTGCACTGGATACCTCTGTAAGAACGCCTTATAGTTGCACCAGATGTCTCTATGAGAACTCCTTATAGTTGCTACCGATACCTTTATGAGAACGTCATAAAGTTTCTCCGGATACCTCTATGAAAACGACTTATAGTTGCACTGGATACCTCTATGAAAATGCCTTAAAGATGCTCCAGGTACCATATGAAAATGCCTTATAGTTGCACTGGATACCTCTGTAGAGCACCTTATAGTTGCACCAGATACCTCTATAAGAACTCCTTACAGTTGCACAGGATACCTTTATGAGAACGCCTTATAGTTGCACGAATACCACTATGAGAATGCCTTACAGTTGCACGTTACCAATATGAAAACACCTTATAGTTGCACTGGATACCTCTATGCGAATGCCTTATAGTTGCACCGGTTACCAATATGAAAATGTCTTATACTTGCACTGGATACTTCATGAGAAGCGCCTTATAGCTGAAATGGATACCTCTACGAGAACACCTTATAGTTGCACTGCGTACCTGTATGAGAATGCCTTATCTTTGATCTATGTACCATATGAGGATGCCTTATAGTTGCACCAGATACCTCCATGAAAACACTTTATAGTTACTCATACCTCTATGAGAACTCCTTATAATCGTTCTACATATCTCTATAAGAATGCCTTATACTTGTCCCCAGGTACCACATGAGAATGCATTACAGTTGCTCGAATACGTCTATAAGAATGCCTTTTAGTTGCACCAGATACCTCTATGAGAATGCCTCATAGTTGCACCAGATAATCTATGAGTACGTCTTATAGTAGCACGGTTACCTCTATGAGAATGCCTTATAGTTTCACTGGTTACCTCTATGAGAACGCCTTATAGTTGCACCAGGTCTCTATGAGAACGCCTTATACCTGCATGAGATACTTCTATGAGAGTGCCTTATATTTCCATGAGCCAGATCAATGAGAATGCCTTATAGTAGCCCCAGATACCATATGAGAATGCCTTATAGTTTATCTTTATGCCTTTCTCAGAACACCTTATAGTTGCACGGATACCTGTATGAGAATGCTATATAGTTGCACTGGATACCTCTGTGAGAATGCCTTATATTTGGAAGGGATACCTCTGTAGGAACGCATTATATTGCACTGGATACCTCTATGAAAATGTCTTATAGTTGCACAGGATACCTCTGTAAGAATGCCTTATAGTTGCACTGGGTAACTCTATGAGAATGTGTTATAGTTGCATTGGATACCTCCATGAGGATTGCCTTATAGTTTCACTGGCTACCTTGATGAGACTGCCTTATAGTTGTCCCAGGCACCATATCAGAATGCCTTATAATTGCAATGCATAACTCTATTAGAACGCCTTATAATAGCACAGGATACCTCTATGAGAATGCCTAATAGTCGCACCAGATACCTCTATGAGAATGCCTTGTAATTGCACCAGAAAATCTGTATGAGAATGCCTTATATTTGCACTGGATACCTCTATGAGAACACCTTATCATTCAACTGGATACCTCTATAAAAATGCCTTATAATTGCACCAGATACCTCTATGAGAATGCCTTCTAGCTGCACTGGATACCTGTATGAGAATGCCTTATAGTTGCCCCAGGTACCATATGAGAATGCCTTATAGTTGCACTGGATACCTCTATAAGATTGCATTATAGTTCCACTGAATAACTGAATGAGAATGTGTTATATTTGCACCAGTTCCTCTAAGGGAATGCCTTATAGTTGCACTGAAACCTCTATGTGACGCCTTATAGTTGCAATGGATAACTCTATGAGAATGCCTTTTAGTTGTATTGGATACCTCTATAAGAATACCTTTCAGTTGCACCAGAAACCTCTATGAGAAGCGACTTATATTGGGACTGGATACCTCTGCGAGAATGCCTTACAGTTGGACTGGATACCTCTGTAAGAATGCCTTATATTTGCACTGGATACCTCTATGAGAATGCCTTCTAGTTGTACAGGATACCTCTGTAAGAATGCCTTATAGTTGCATTGGATAACTCCATGAGAATCTGTTGTAGATGTACTGGATAACTCTATGAGAATGACTTATACTTGCACTGGCTACCTCAATGAGAATGCCTTATAGTTGCTCCAGGTACCATCGAGAATGCCTTATAGTTGCACGGTTAACTCTATGAGAACGCCTTTATAGTTGCACGGATACATTTATGAGAATGCCTTATAGTTGCAATGGATACCTCAATGAGAATGCCTTATATTTGCTTTGGATACCTCTATGAGAATGCCTTATAGATGCTCATGGTGCCATATGAAAATGCCAAATAGTTGCACTGGATACCTCTATAAGAATGCCTTATAGTTGCACAGATACCTCTATGAGAATGCCTTATAGTTGTACCAGATACCTTTATGAGAACACCTTATAGTTGCATCGGATACCTCTATGAGAACGCCTTATAGTTTCACGGTTACCAATATGACAACACCTTATGGTTGCACTAAATACCTCTATGAGAACGCCTTATAGTTGCCCGGTTACCAATATGAAAATGCCTTATATTTGCACTCTATACCAATATGAGAACACCTTATAGTTGCACTAAATACCTCTATGAGAACGCCTTATAGTTGCACTGGATACCTCTATGAGAATGCTATAGATGCTCCAGGTACCATATGAAAATACCTTATACTTTCACCAGATACCTCCATGAAATCACCTTATACTTACTTATAATTCTGTGAGAACTCCTTATAGTTGTACTGGGTACATCTATGGGAAAGCCTTATAGATGCACTAGATACCTCTATGAGAACACCTTATATTTGTTCAATTTATCGTATGAGAATGCCTTGTAGTTGCACTGTTTATCTGTATGAGATTGCCTTATAGTTGCTCGATGTACCGTATGGGGATGCCTTATAGTTGCACCAGATACCTCTATGAAAACACCTTATAGTTACTCATACCACTAAGAGAACTCCTTATAATCGCTAAGCATATCTCTATAAGAACACCTTATACTTGTTCCAGATACCATATGAAAATGTCCTGCAGTTGCTCCAGATACGTCTATAAGATTGTCTTTTAGTTGCACCAGATACCTCTATGAGAATGCCTTTTAGTTCCTGAATCGCCTGTGAGTCGTCCTATAGTAGCACCGGTTACCTCTATGAAAATGCATTATAGTTTCACTGGATACCTCTGTAAGCAGCCATATAGTTGCACAAGGTACCTCTATGACAATGCCTTATAGCTGCGAGATACCTCTATGAGGAACACCTATAGTTGCACTGGATACCTCTATAAGAACGCCTTATAGTTGCACCAGATACCTCTATGAGAACCGCTTATAATTGCACGGATACCTCTAGGAGAACGCCTTATAGTTGCACTAGTTATCAATATGAAAATGCCTTATAGTTGCAGTGGATACCTCAGTGAGACCATCTTATAGTTGCACTGGACACCTCTATGAGAATGCCTTATAGTTGCACTGGATACCTCTATGAGAATGCCTTATAGTTGCTCTAGGAACCATAAGAGAATGCCTTATAGTTGCACTGGATAACTCTATGAGGACACCTTATAGTTGCACGGATACCTTCATAAGAGCATTATAGTTGCACTGGATACCTCTATGAGAATGCCTTATAGTTGCTCCAGGAACCATAAGAGAATGCCTTATAATTGCACTGGATAACTCTATAGAACGTCTTATAGTTGCAACAGATACCTTCATGAGAGCGCCTTATAGTTGCACTGGATACCTCTATGAGAAGCCTTATAGTTGCACTGGATACCTCTATGAGAATGCCTTATAGATGCTCCATGTACCATATGAAAATGCCGTATAGTTGCACTGGATACCCTATAAGAATGCTTTATAATTGCACCAGATACCTCTTTGAGAACACCTTATAGTTGTGCGGATACCTTTATGAGAACACCTTATTGTTGCACTGGAAACCTCTATAAGAATGCTTTATAGTTGCACAGTTCCTCTATGAGAATGCCTTATAGTTCTACCATATACCTTTATGAGATAGCCTTACAGTTTCACGGATACCTCTATGAGAAGCCTTATAGTTGCACTAGTTGCCAATACAGACAACGTCTTATGGTTGCACTACCTCTATGAGAACGCCTTATAGTTGCACTGGTGACCAATATGATAATGCCTTATACTTGCACTGGATACCTCTATGAGAACACCTTATAGTTGCACTGGATACCTCTATGAGAATGCCTTATAGATGCTCCAGGTACCATATGAAAATGCCGTATAGTTGCACTGGATACCTCTATAAGAATGCCTTATAATTGCACCAGATACCTGTATGAGAATGCCTTGTAGTTGCACGGATACCTTTATGAAAAGCCTTATAGTTGCACTGGATACCTCTATGAGAATGCCTTATAGTTGCTCCAGGTGCCATATGAAAATACCTTATACTTTCACCAGATACCTCCTTGAAATTGTCTTATTGTTACTCATACCTATGTGCAAACTTCTTATAGTTGTTCTGGATACATCTATGGGAATGTCTCATAGATGCACTAGATGTGCCTCTATAAGACCTTATATCTCTTCCAGGTATCATATGAGAATGCCTTTTGTTACACTGTTTACCTGTAATGAGAATGCCTTATAGTTGCTCTATGTACCATATGAGGATGCCTTATAGTTGCACCAGATACCTCTTTGAAAACACCTTCTAGTAACTCATACTCTATGACAACTCCTTATAATCGCTCTGCATATCTCTATAAAAATGCCTTATACTTGCCCTGGTACCATATGAGAATGCCTTATAGATGCTCCTGATACGTCTATAGAATGCCTTCTAGTTGCACCAGATACCTCTATGAGAATGCCCTATAGTTGCACCAGATACGTCTATGGTACATCTTATAGTAGAATGGTTACCTCTATGAGAATGTCTTATAGTTTCACTGGCTACCTCTATGAGAACGCCTTATAGTTGCACCAGGTACCTCTATGAGAACGTCTTAGAGCTGCATGAGATACCTCTATGAGAATGCCTTATATTTGCATTAAACTGTTCAATGACAATGCCTTATAGTTGTCCCAGATACCATATGAGAATGCTATATAGTTGAACTGGATACCTCTCTCAGAATGCCTTATATTTGCAGCAGATTCCTTTATGAGAATGCCATATAGTTGCACTGGATACCTCTGTGAGAATGCCTTATATTTGGACTGAATACCTCTGAAAGAATGCCTTATATTTGCACTGGATACCTCTATGAGATTGCCTTATAGTTGCACTGGCTACCTCAATGAGAATGCCATATAGCTGCTCCAGGTACCATATGAGAACACCTTATAGTTGCACTGGATACCTTATGAGAACACCTTATAGTTGATCCGGATACCTCTGTAAGAGCCCTTATAGTTGCACTGGATACCTCTTTGAGAATGCCTTGTATTTGCACTTGATATCTGTATGAAAATGCCTTATAGATGCTCCAGGTACCTTTGAGAATGCCTTACAGTTGCACTGGATACCTCTATGAGAAGCCTTATAGTTGCACCAGATACCTCTATGAGAATGCTTTATAGCCAGCCTGCTGTAGTAGTGGTTGGATTTACGCTTGCGGCACCAGCAACCTGGGCTCAAGAATGGACCCAGGGAGTTGGAAGAGCTAGTCGGGGAGAAGGATTGAGCATGTCATGGACTGCACTCCATCTCTTGGGAAAGGAGGGTAGAGTATCCGATTGCCTGATGGAACCCTGGTGGATGATCGGTAAACCACAGGTGACCAGTGCCAGCATGCTGGAGGGCGGGGTTTATGCTGGACGTCATTGCATGTCCCCACCTGTGAGGCAGCCTAGAAAACACTTGCTGGCTGTCATGAATAAAGCCTGCCAGCGCTTGGCCTTTATTGCTCTCTGCTGCCCTGCTGATCAAATATGGTTCTGCAGCACCACTGGGCCCTGAACCCCCACCCTGGGAGGAATCCAGGAGGCATTGTCAGTTCACTGACACCTTCTTCCATCTTAGATGGGTCTGCTTGATCCACAGCCCCACCCTGGGGGTTAAGTCTGGGACTATCTGCAGGGGCACAGTGATCAGAGAGCAAGGCAAGTGTCCAGGACTGGTGCAGATGGTGAGGTGGTTGGCAGCCAAAAGTACAGTAAGTAAAAGTGAATGCTTTATAGTTCCACTGGATACCTACATGAGAATGCCTTATAGCTGCATCACATACATCTATGAGAATGCCTTCTAGTGCACTGGATACCTGTATGAGAATGCTAATAGTTCCCCAGGTACCATATGAGAATGCCTTATAGTTGCACTGGATAAGTCTATAAAACGCCTTATAGTTGTACTGGATACCTCTATAAGACTGCCTTATAGTTGCATTGAATAACTCTATGAGAATGCGTTATATTTGCCCCGGATACTCCAAGAGATTGCCTTATAGTTGCACTGGAAACCTCTATAGGAACACCTTATAGTTGCAATGGATAACTCTATGAGAATGACTTATCGTTTCATTGGATACCTCTATAAGAGTGCCTTATAGTTGCACCAGAAACCTCTATGAAGACGCCTTATATTTGAACTGGATACCTCTGCAAGAATGCTTTATAGTTAGGCGGGATACCTCTGTAAGAGCATGCCTTGTATTGCACTGGATACCTCTATGAGAATGCCTTATAGTTGCACAGGATACCTCTATAAGAATGCCTTATAGTTACACTGGATAACTCCATGAGAATGTGTTTTGATGCACTGGATACCTCTATGAGAATGCCTTATAGTTGCACTGGCTACCTCGATGAGAATACCTTATAGTTGCTCCAGGTACCATGAGAATGCCTTATAGTTGCACTTAAGCAACTCTGTAGGGGTACCTTAAGTTGTACCAGATACCTCCATGAGAATGCCTTATAGTCGCACCAGATACCTCTGTGAGAATGCCCTATAGTTGCACTGGATACCTCTAGGAGAATGCCTTATAGTTGTACCAGAAAAATATATGGTAATGCCTTATATTTGCACTGGACACCTCCATGAGCATGCCTTATCGTTGCACTGGATACCTCTATAAAATGCCTTATAGTTGCACCAGATACCTCTCTGAGAATGCCTTTTAGTTGCATTGTGTACCTGTATGAGAATTCCTTATAGTTGCAACAGGTACCATATGAGAATGCCTTATAGTTGCACTGGATACCTCTATAAGAATGCCTTACAGTTTAACTGGATACCTCTATAAGAATGCCTTATATTTGCACAAGAAAACTCTCTGAGAATACGTTATATTTGCACGGATATCTCTAAGAGAACGTCTTATAGTTGCACTGGACACCTCTATAAAAAGCCTTATGGCTGCACTGGATAACTCTGAGAATGCTTTATAGTTGCTCCAGGTACCATGTGAGAATGCCTTATAATTGCACTGGATAACTCTATAAGAACACCTTATAGTTGCACTGGATACCTCTATAAGAATGCCTTATAGTTGCCTGGATAACTGTATAAGAATGCTTTATAGTTGCAATGGATACCTCTATAAGAACACCTTCTAGTTGCTCTGCATACCTCTATAAGAATGCGTTATTGTTGTACTGGAAAACTCTAGAAGAGCATGTAGAGTTGCACTGGATAACTCTACGAGAATGCCTTATAGTTGATTGAGGTACCATATGAGAATGCCTTATAGTTGCACTGGATACCTCTATATGAACTCCTTATATTTGCACCAGATACCTCTATGAGAATGCCTTATAGTTGCACTGGATACCTATATGAGAATGCCTTATAGCTGCGCTGGATACCTCTTTGAGAATGCCTTATAGTTGCATCGGTAACCAATATGAAAATGCCTTATAGTTGCACTGGATACCTCTAAGAGAACGCCTTATAGTTGCACTGGATACCTTTATGAGAAGGCCTTATAGTTGCACCGGATACCTCTATGAGAACGCCTTATAGTTGCACTAGATACCTCTATGAGAATGCCTTATAGATGCTCCTGGCACCATATGAAAATGCCTTATAGTTGCACTGGATACCTCTGTAAGAATGCCTTACAGTTGCACCAGATAGCTCTTTGAGAACTCCTTATAGTTGCACAGGATACCTTTATGAGAACACCTTAAAGTTTCACCAGATACCTCTATGAGAAGCATTATAGTTGCACTGGATACCTCTATGAGAATGCCTTATAGATGCTCCATGTACCTTATGAAAATGCCGTATAGTTGCACTGGATACCCCTATAAGCATATATAGTACCAGATACCTCTATGAGAACACTTTATAGTTGTACGGATACCTTTATGATAACACCTTTATCGTTGCACTGGAAACCTCTATAAGAATGCCTTATAGTTGCTCTGGATACCTCTATAAGAATGCCTTATAGTTCTACTGGATACCTCTATGAGAACGCCTCATAGTTGCACCGAGTTACCAATATGACAACGCCTCATGGTTGCACTGAGAACCTCTTAAGAGAAGCTTATAGTTGCACGGTGACCAATATGATAATGCCTTATACTTGCACTGGATACCTCTATGAGAACACCTTATAGTTGCACTGGATACCTCTGTGAGAATGCCTTATGGATGCTCCACGTACCATATGAAATGCAGTATAGTTGCACTGGATACCTCTATAAGAACACCTTATAATTGCACCAGATACCTGTATGAGGCATGCTTATAGTTGCACCAGATACCTTTATGAAAATGACTTATACTTGCACTGGATACCTCTATGAGAACGCGTTATAGTTGTACTGGATACCTCTATGAGAACACCTTATAGTTGCACTGGATACCTCTATGAGAATGCCTTATAGATGCTCCAGGTACCATATGAAAATACCTTATACTTTCACCAGATACCTCCATGAAATCACCTTATAGTTACTCATACCTCCTTGTGCAAACTTCTTATAGTTGTTCTGGATACATCTATGGAACGCCTCATAGATGCACTAGATGCCTCTTTAAGAACACCTTCTATCTCTTCCAGGTATCACATGAGAATGCCTTTTGTTACACTGTTTACCTGTATGAGAATGCCTTATAGTTGCTCGATGTACCATATGAGGATGCCTTATAGTTGCACCAGATACCTCTTTGAAAACACCTTCTAGTAACTCATACTCTATGACAACTCCTTATAATCGCTCTACATATCTCTATAAAAATGCCTTATACTTGCCCCTGGTACCATATGAGAATGCCTTATAGATGCTCCTGATACGTCTATAAGAATGCCTTTTAGTTGCACCAGATACCTCTATGAGATGCCCTATAGTTGCACCAGATCGTCTATGAGTATGTCTTATAGTAGGAATGGTTACCTCTATGAGAATGCCTTATAGTTTCACTGGATACCTCTATGAGAACGCCTATAGTTGCACCAGGTACCTCTATGAGAACGTCTTAGAGCTGCATGAGATACCTCTATGAGAATGCCTTATATTTGCATGAGACAGTTCAATGACAATGCCTTATAGTTGTCCCAGATACCATATGAGAATGCTATATAGTTGAACTGGATACCTCTCTCAGAGCATGCCTTATATTTGCAATGGATTCCTCTGTGAGAATGCCATATAGTTGCACTGGATACCTCTGTGAGAATGCCTTATATTTGGATTGAATACCTCTGAAAAGAATGCTTATATTTGCACTGGATACCTCTATGGATTGCCTTATTGTTGCACTGGCTACCTCGATGAGGAATCATATAGCTGCTCCAGGTATCATATGAGAACGCCTTATAGTTGCACTGGATACCTTTATGAGAATGCCTTATAGTTGATCTGGATACCTCTTAGAGAACACCTTATAGTTGCACTGGATACCTCTATGAGAATGCCTTGTATTTGCACTGATACCTCTATGAGAATGCCTTATAGATGCTCCAGGTACCTTGAGAATGCCTTACAGTTGCACTGGATACCTCTATGAGGCATATATAGTTGCACCAGATACCTCTGTAGAATGCTTTATAGCCAGCCTGCTGTAGTAGTGGTTGGATTCAAGCTTGCGGCACCAGCAACCTGGGCTCAAGAATGGACCCAGGGAGTTGGAAGAGCTAGTCGGGGAGAAGGATTGAGCATGTCATGGACTGCACTCCATCTCTTGGGAAAGAGGGTTACAGTATCCGGTTCCTGATGGAACCCTGGTGGATGATCGGTAAACCACAGGTGACCAGTGCCAGCATGCTGGAGGCAGGGTTTACACTGGGCGTCATTGCATGTCCCCACCTGTGAGGCAGCCTAGAGAACACTTGCTGGCTGTCATGAATAAAGCCTGCCAGCGCTTGGCCTTTATTGCTCTCTGCTGCCCTGCTGATCAAATATGGCTCTGCGGCACCACTGGGCCCTGAACCCCACCCTGGGAGGGAATCCAGGAGGCATTGTCAGGTTCACTGACACCTTCTTCCATCTTAGATGGGTCTGCTTGATGCACAGCCCCACCCTGGGGGTTAAGTCTGGGACTATCTGCAGGGGCACAGTGATCAGAGAGCAAGGCAAGTGTTCAGGACTGGTGCAGATGGTGAGGTGGTTGGCAGCCAAAAAGTACAGTAAGTAAAAGTGAATGCTTTATAGTTCCACTGGATACTTTTATGAGAATGCCTTATATTTGCACGTTACCAATAAAGCGCCTTATACTTGCACTGGATACCTCTATGAGAGCATTATAGTTGCACTGGATACCTCTCACGAGAACACCTTATAGTTGCACTGGAAACCTCTACGAGAATGCCTTATAGACAAGGCCACTGATTTACGTGATTAAAACAATTAAATTCCGTTTTCAAGACTTAAGATTCCGAATTTCACCAGTGATTGTTACTCTAATTTCGGATTTTACGGGATTCTGTTATCATTCTTTTAGTATGTACATAAATAATCAGAATTAAAGAGGCTTAATATACAGAGCATTAAATAAAGCAAACTAAAACAGTACAGGAAGGAATTAAGAAAAACAGACTTTTTGTAGATTTACTGATCTGATAGAAAATGCCAGATTCCATGAAATCTTCGTTTTACGGTTTTCAGGCAGCCCTAATTCCGAATTTTACGGATTTTCAGTAAAACCGAAAACAGTGGCCTGCTTATAGATGCTCCAGGTACCGTATGAAAATGCCTTATACTTTCACCAGATACCTCCATGAAATCGCTTTATACTTACTCATACCTCGGTGAGAATTCCTTATAGTTGAACTGGATACATCTATAGGAATGCCTTATAGATGCACTAGATACCTCTATGAGAGACGCCTTATATTTGTTTCAGTTAGCATCTGAAAATGCCTTATAGTTGCACTGCATACCTTTATGAGAATGCCTTATCTCTGCTCGATGTACCATATGAGGATGCCTTATAGTTGCACCAGATACCTCCATGAAAACACTTCATAGTTACTCATACCTCTATGAGAACTCCTTATAATAACGCTTTGCATATCTCTATAAGAATGCCTTATACTTGCCCCAGGTACCACATGAGAATGCCTTTTTAGTTGCTCCAGATACGTGTATAAGAATGCCTTTTAGTTGCACCAGATACCTCTATGAGAATGCCTCATAGCTGCACCACAATCGTCTATGATCGTCTTATAGTAGCACCGGTTACCTCTAAAAGAATGCCTTATAGTTTCACGGTTTCCTCTATGAGAACACCTTATACCTGCATGAGATACTTCTATGAGAATGCCTTATATTTGCATGAGACAGATCAATGAGAATGCCTTATAGTAGCCCCAGATACCATATGAGAATGCCTTATAGTTTATCTTTATGCCTCTCAGATCATACTTATAGTTGCACTGGATACCTCTATGAGAATGCCATATAGTTGCACTGGATACCTCTGTGAGAATACCTTATATTTGGACTGGATACCTCTGTAGGAATGCCTTATATTTGCTCTGGATACCTCGATAAGAATACCTTATAGTTGCAATGGATAACTCTTATGAGAATCGTTATATTTGCACCGGATACCTCTGAGAGAACGTCTTATAGTTGCAGTGGATACCTCTGTAAGGACGCCTTTATAGTTGCACTCGATAACTGTATGAGAATGCCTTATAGTTGCTCCCGGTTCCATATGAGAATGCCTTATAGTTGCACTGGATACCTCTATAAGAATGCCTTATAGTTGCACTGGATAACTCCATGAAAATGTGTTATAGTTGCACTGGATACCTCTATGAGAATGCCTTATAATTACACTGGCTACCTCGATGAGAACGCCTTATATTTGCTCCAGGTACCATGTAGAATGCCTTATAGTTGCACTGGATACTTGTGTAAGAATGCCTTATAATTGCCCAGATACTCTATGAGAATGCCTTATAGTTGCACAGATACCACTATGAGCATGCCTCAGGTTGCACTGGATACCTCTATGAGAATGCCTTATAGTTGCACCAGAAACCTCTATGAGGGCTCCTTATATTTGCACTGGATACCTCTATGAGAGCGCCTTATCGTTGACTAGATATCTCTATAAGAGTGCCTTATTGTTGCACCAGACACCTGTATGAGAATGCCTTCTAGTTGCACTGGATACCTGTATGAGTATGCCTTATAGTTGCTCCAGGTACCATATGAGAATGCCTTATAGTTGCACTGGATAACTCTATAAGAATGTTTTATAGTTGCACTTGTCACCTCTATAAGAATGCCTTATATTTGCACTAGATAACTCTTTGAGAATGCATTATAGTTGCACTGGATACCTCTATAAGAACGCCTTATAGTTGCACTGGATAACTGTATGAGAATGCCTTATAGTTGATCTAGGTACCATATGAGAAAGCCTTATAGTTGCACTGGACACCTCTATAAGAATGCTTTATAGTTGCACTGGATAGCTCTATGAGAATGCCTTATAGTTACTCCAGGTACCATGTGAGAATGCCTTATAGTTGCAGTGGATAACTCTATAAGAACTCCTTATAGTTGCAGTGGACTCCTCTATAAGAATGGCAAGGCAAAGGCAAGGCAAATTTTATTTAAAGAGATACCATCCGTGAGGATCTAGGCGCCGTCGTCAATCAAATAAAACAACACAGCACAATAACAATCAATAAAATATACAACTCCAAACAGTTAAAACATAATTTGCTACACAATTTGTTTCATTCTCTAAAACTAAAATAAACCTTAAAAATTAGACAATATAAACTATAAAACATAGTCCAGGAATGCCTAATCGTATAAAAAATGCCTTGAGTCGGGCCTTAAAAACCTCTACAGATGGGGCCTCCCTAATAACTAAAGGCAGAATTCCACAGGACTGGGCGATGACACTAAATGCTCTGTCACCTGCAGTTCTTAACCTCGTCCTGGGAATCGTAAGAGGCCCCGAGAAGAGGAACGTAGGGAACGGACCGAGACAGCAGGTGTAAGAAGGTCATTCAGGTAGCCAGAGCCCAGGCTGTGTAGGGCCTTAAAGATGAGCAAACCCACCTTAAGGACCCTCCACCTAACGGCAGCCAGTGCAGATGATGCAGCACCGGGGTAATATGACAGTATTTAGATTGTCCTGTCTACAACCTCACCGCCGCATTCTGCACCAGCTGCAGTTGGCACAGAGTACCCAGAGACCCTGAGATAGAGTGCATTACAGTAGTCAAGCCTGGACGCTGCAAAGGCATGCCCAATGTGGGAGGTCCAGGAAGGCGGAACTAAGGGCTTGATCCTGGCGATATTCCTCAGATGATAAAACTAGTATGGACAATGGAAGACACCTGAAATTCAAGTGTCAAACCGCTGTCAAGAATAACACCCAAATCATGCACCTTACAGGAAGGCTTTCAATGGTACAGAGCCAAGACAAAGTCCTGTCTCTGCACCAGAGGCCAACCTATCACGTCCTCTGTTCGACTCCGACCACCAGTACCTCCATCTTACTGGGGCTAAGTCGCAACCAGCTGGAGGCCATCCAGTCATTGATTTCAGCAAGGCAGCTGTTAAGCTCTTCTACTGCACAAGATGTTCCAGGGGGGTAAAGGAAAAGTACAACTGGGTATGATCAGCATAGCAGTGAAAACCAAGCTGTACTTCCTGATGAGCTCTCCCAGGGTAGCATGTACATGGCAAACAACATCGGTGACAAGACCGAACCCTGGGGAACTCCGCACAACAGGTGGTCAGGGGAGGAAGAGAAATTCCCATCACTACCCTCTGCCTCCTGTTGGATAAAAGACTCAAACCAGCGGATGACAGAGCGGTGAGTCCACAGAATTCCCTTAGCGGTCAAGTAACACTCGATGGTCCACCGTGTCAAATGCTTAAAGAGATCGAGGAGAACAAGAATTGCCCCCTCCCTCGATCTCTAGCCCTAAGGAGGTAATTGTGCACCGAACTAGTGCAGTTTCTGTGCTATGCCTTGCAGAAACCCAGACTGGAGCAGTTACTAAAGATTATGGGCCATGAGATGCTCCTCAAGCTGAAGTGGCACCACCTTCTCAACAATCTTACCTAAGAATGGAAGTTTGGAGATAGGACAGTAATTTGCCTTGACATCACTGTCCAACGATGGTTTTCAGAAGGGTCTCACCAATGCCTCCTTCAAGACATCAGGAAAGACCCCTCTGACAAGGAACACTGGACAATCAGGGCAAACACCGGGCCAATGAGTCAACACATCTCATTAAAAACAAGTTGGCACCAGGTCCAGTTCACAAAGGTGTGCGAAGCTTGGAGGCAATCTCAATGACCTCAGCCACCTCCACCAGTCTAAACTCACCCCAAACAGGCGGAGTGCTCTCCGGAAGCCCATAGTGACCACTGTCGCAGATTCTGGTCCACTGGTGGAACCCGTGCCTGATGGCAACCACCCTGTCCGAGAAGAACCGAGCAAACCCATCGCACAATGCATTTGAAAAAGCTACCTTCGGTTGTAGACAGGAGGATGAAGAAGCCTGTCCATAGTCCGAAGAGCACAGTTAGTCGGTTGGTCAGTTCCTCCTGGCAAATCTCCTGGACAGGAATTCTGCCTTCTTATGGTTGATTGCCCTGGTATGCACCATAGTGCATCATGAGAACCAGTTTGTCTACCCCCAGGCCAGACTTCTGCCAACAGTGTTGTAATCTCTGACCCAAGGTCTTCATCTCCTTCAGCTCCCCATCAAACCAAGGGGACCTCAAGTGAGAAGACCTGGGTCATACAAGACTGGTGCAAGAAGTCAAGCGCACGAAAGTGCCTTATTATAGGCATCCACTACTGCACACACACCCCGCCACATGCATTGTCCACACTAGATGGGTCAGCCACTGCCAAAAACCCCTGGGGTAAACCCCTCAGAGGCGGTAGCTGACCATCTCTGCAGGGGAGGGCTACGAGGGGCCCCAGACAGAACTTCACTGTGCAATGTTCGGACTAGACTATTTATCTCAAGCCCTAGTGAGAACACAAATCCAGCATGTGGCCACCCTAATGAGTCGCCGGAAGACACCCCTCTGCAAAGCCCAGAGATGACATCATCTGGAGGAAGTTATGACCCAGCGAGAAGATTCATCCTCGGCCCAAAACATTGGCGTCCCCAGCACTAAACATCTGGGGGCCTCCAATGTTTCACCGATGATGAAATCGGCCACTTCCTGCAGGAAATCTCCCATCATCCCAGCAGGCGATAAATCAGGAGGACCAAGCAACCTGTGCCCGGTCCCCATGGATAACCACACACTCAAAAGATATGATGTTCTCACTGGGTGCATGGTGAAGCCCAGCTCAGATCTAAAACAGATGGCTACCCCCACCCCTGCGTTCCACTCTGGGGCAGTGCACTACAGTATACCGGATGGGATGGCAGCCTCTAAACTGGGCCAGCATCATCACCAATCCAGGTCTCCGTAATACCAAGCCAGATCGAGCCAAAGAAACCAAGTCAGCTATAATTGCAGTCTTTTTCTGACCGATCTGGCGTTACTGCTACCGCCCTCAGGGGCTTAGTGGACAATGCAGCCCTTCTGGCTACCTGCTCATTCGGTCTGGTGGGAACCCTGGTGACAGGAACTTAACATCAGGCCTCTCCCCAAGTAAAGTCTAATCCCAGGGCACCTTCTGCACCCACCACCTTGATCCTACCACCCATAGTGCAAGGGCACCCAGCCCTGATCCAGATCCTGGCTCCTCCCAATTCCAACCTCCCTACAGCACCTAGCTGTAGTATCTGATCAAGAGGGGACTGGAAAGGGACGAAGATCAAGCAGCCGGGATGCCCCATACACTATCCTGGCCCGACCCAGGTCTACATGCCTTCCCAGACACATCCTCCCCAACTCGTAATCCCAAAAACAAAACAAAACTCAATCGAACACAAAAACACACACACACACACACACACACACACACACACACACTCTCACAACACACACACACACACACAAATCAAATAACCAATAAACCCCAAACAACCCCTAAAAACAAAACTCAAGATAAGATCTTCAAAAGAATTCAGAAAACAAACTGCAAATCGCATAAGAAATGCCAATACTCAGAATGGCACAGTCACTTTATAGTCAAGATTTCCAAGTCTTTCAGCAATCAATTCCGAGATACAGTCAAAATATAATCCTCGAGAAGTCCCAGCACTGCTCTAACCAGCCGCTGGGACCTCTAGGAAAGATCCCAGAAATTTCTTAGGCCCCCAGTCGATAAATCCACGGGGGCCCAAGTCCAAAAAGCAATCCGCAGATGAATACCCCAACTGGCACTCTCACTGCCAATAGGAAGATCTTTCAAAGAGTCATTAAAATCACAGAGGTTCTCTCACGCTCTGAAGTAAAATTCAATTCAAATGCTGAAAATAAATTCCCAATAAGTTATTTATTTGGAGATCAAATCTTGCTTTCAGAATTTAAGGGCAAAGGAAAAACCTCCACTACTCACCCCAGGAGGGAAATACCCTGCACTAAGGAGCCATGACTATGGTCCCCAGCTGGAGACCACTAAAGGAGAACTCCCGAGAGACCTGAGGCTGCGATAGCACATCCACTCTTCATTAGACATGCATCGGCACCTCCATAGCTGGCCCCCAATGCACACACAGGCACCTCTAAAGGACGAGTATGAAGAGGAATACTGAGTGCCCAAATCATCCTCAATTCAATAAAGCATTGCAAGTCCACTGGTTAAAAGCAGCGTGGTGAACATACAAAATAAACTTGCCAACATAACATACCAGCGTACCTTGAAGGAACTCAAAAAAACACTATGCAACAACCACAAGGTACATATCTCCCAGTGTGACCCTCAGTATTTGTCCTCCTCGACGGAATATCCTCATGGTTCACTTTCTGGGCTAAACCACAAATGTCAGGTCCAAAACCGATCCTGTCCTCCTCGGTGCCACCAGTCCATCAGCTAGTCAGCAGCAGCACCTGTAAACATGCAGACAGTCCAATATGGAAGCAGAACTGCAATGCACGCCCACCCAACACATCAAACACCGAGCGGGAATGAGGATCAAGTCATGCCTGCCCTCCAAGTCCTGCTCAACCGGCACTGCTCTCCTCGTCTCCCGGTCCATCGACAGGACCACAGCAGCCTCAAACTCGATAACAAATCCAAAATAAGACTCGGTAACAGCTTCAATATAGGACCAATATCCAAGGGACCAAGACTAAGCAAATAAAAGCGAACTGCTAAATAAATAAAGTGGAATTAAAACTCTGCAAAAGCGGAAATAAGACTCTGCAAAAAGACTGTGTAGATGGTCAGCCCAGCGTGGCTGCCATTTTGGATCATGCGGTGGTGCACTTAGCGTTTGGTGAATGCCTTATAGTTGCACTTTATAACTCTATAAGAAAGCCTTATAGTTGCAATGGATACCTCTATAAAACGCCTTATAGTTGCTCTGGATACCTCTATAAGAATGCATTATTGTTGCACTGGATAACTCTAGGAAACGCCATACAGTTGCACTGGATAACTCTATGATGCCTTATAGTTGCTCTAGGTGCCATATGAGAATGCCTTACAGTTGCACTGGATACCTGTATAAGAACACCTTACAGTTGCACCAGATACCTCTATGAGAATGCTTTATAGCCAGCCTGCTGGTGCAGTGGTTGGATTTCGCTTGCGGCACCAGCAACCTGGGTACAAGAATGGACCCAGGGAGTTGAGGGCTAGTCGGGGAGAAGGATTGAGCATCTCATGGACTGCACTCCTTCTCCAGGAAGGGAGGGTACAGTATCCGGTGCCTGATGGAACCTGTGGAGGATGGAGAACCACAAGCGACCAGTGCCAGAATGCAGGAGGAGCAGGGTGGATGCTGGACCTCATTGCATGTCTCCACCCCTAAGGCAGCAAAGAAAACACTTGCTGGCTGTCATTAATAAAGCTTGCCAGTGCTTGGTCTTCATAGATCTCTGCTGTCCTGCTGATCAAATATGGCCCTGCGGCACCACTCGGCCCGAACCCCACCCTGGGAGGGGAAGCCAGGGAGGCATTGTCGGTTCACTGACACCTTCTTCCATCGAGATTGGTCCGCTTGATGCTGCAGCCCCACCCTGGGGGTTAAGTCTGGGGCTATCTACAGGGCACAGTGATCAGAGAGCAAGGCAAGTGTTCAGGACTGGTGCTGATGGACAGGTGGCTGGCAGCCAAAAAGTACAGTAAATAAAAGTGAATGCTTTATAGTTGCACTGGATACCTATATGAGAATGCTTTATAGTTTCGCCAGATACCTATATCAAAACACCTTACAGTTACTCATAGATCTATGAGAACTCCTTAAAGTTGCACTGGATACCTCTATGAGAACACTTTAAAGTTGCACTAGATACCTTTATTGGGTGCCTTATAGTTGCATCAGATACTTGTATGAGAACACCTTATAATTGCACTGAAACCTCCATGAGAATGCCTTATAGTTGCACTAGATACCTCTATGAGAATGCCTTATAGTTGCTCCAGGTAAAATTAGAGAATGCCTCATAATTGCATGAGATACCTCAATGAGAACATGAGAACACCTTAAGGCTGCAGCAGATACCATTATGAGAGCGCCTTATAGTTGCACGGTTACCAATATGAAAACGTCTTGTAGTTGCACTGGATACCTCTATGAGAATGCATAATAGTTGCACTGGATACCTCTATGAAAACGCCTTATAGTTGCACTGGATTCCTCTAGAAGAATGCCTTATAATTGCTCCAGGTACCATATGAAAATGCCTTATACTTTCACCAGATGCCGCCATGAAATCGCCTTATAGTTACTCATACCTCTGTGAGAACTCCGATAGTTGTACTGGATACATCTACGGAATTCCTTATAGCTGCACTAGATACCTCAATGAGAACGCCGTATAGTTGCTCCAGGTACCAAATGAGAATGCCTTATAGTTGCACTGCATACCTGTATGAGAATGCCTTATAGTTGCTCGATGTACCATATGAGCATGCCTTATAGTTACACCAGATAATTCTATGAAAACACCTTATAGTTACTCATACCTACTGAGAACTCCTTAGAATCACTCTGCATATCTCTATAAGAATGCTTTCTACTTGCTCCAGGTACCATATGAGAATGCCTTATAGTTGCACCAGATACGTCTATAAGTATGCCTTATAGTTGCACCAGATACCTCTATGAGAAGCATTATATTTCCATGAGACAGTTCAATGAGAATGCCTTATAGTTGCCCCAGCTACCATATGAGAATTCCTTATAGTTCCACTGCATACCTGTATGAGAATGCCTTATAGTTGCTTGATGTACCATATGAGCATGCCTTATAGTTGCACCAGATAATTCTTTGAAAACACATTATAGTTACTCATACCTCTATGAGAACTCCTTAGAATCACTCTGCATATCTCTATAAGAATGAATTATACTTGCTCCAGGTACCATATGAGAATGCCTTATAGTTGCCCAGATACATCTATAAGAATGCCTTATAGTTTCACTGGATACCTCTATGACAATGTCTTATTCTTGCACCAGGTACCTCTATGAGCATGTATACATGCAAAAGATACCTCTATGAGAATGCCTTATATTTGCATGAGACAGTTCAATGAGAATGCCTTATACTTGCCCCAGCTACCATATGAGAATGCCTTATAGTTGAACTGGATACCTCTATGAGAATGCCTTGTAGTTGCACTGGATACCTCTTTGAGACTGCGTTGTATTTGGACTGGATACCTCTGTAAGAACCCTATATATTTGACTGGATACCTCTATGAGAATGCCCTATAGTTGCACTGGATACCTCTATAAGAATGCCTTATAGTTACACTGGATAACTCCATGAACATGTGTTATTGTTGCACTGGATAGCTCTATAAGAATGCCTTACAGTTGCACTGGCTACCTCGATAGAGCATGCTATAGTTGCTCAGGTACCATATGAAAATGTCTTATAGTTGCACTGGATACCTCTATGAGAATGCGTTATAGTTGCACTGGTTACCTCTATGAGAATGATTTATAGTTGCACCAGAAACCTCTATAAGAATGCCTTAAATTTGCACTGGATACTTCTGAAAAACACCTTATCATTGCACGGGTACCTCTATAAGAATGCCTTATAGTTGCACTAGATAACACTATGAGAATGCCTTATAGTTGCACCGGATACCTCTGTAAGAATGCCTTATAGTTGCACTGGAAAACTATATCAGAATCGTTATATTTGCACTGGATACCTCTAAGAGAATGCCCATAGATGCAACAGATACCTCTGTAATAGCATATATAGTTGCACTGGAATCACGTCCATAGAAAATGCCTTATAGTTGCAGATACCTCTATGAGAACGCCTTATACTTGCACTGGATACCTCTATAAGAACGCCTTATCATTGCACTGGATACCTCTAAAAGAATGCCTTATAGTTGCATGAGATACCTCTATGAGAATGCCTTCTAGTTGCACTGGATACCTGTATAGAATACCTTATAGTTGCTCCAGGTACTATATGAGAATGCCTTATAGTTGCACTGGATACCTTTATGAGAATGCCTTATAGTTGCATCAGAAACCTCCGATGAAAATGCCTTATATTTGCAATGGATACCTCTATGAGGAACCTTATAGTTCCACGGATACCTCTATAAGAATGCCTTTATAGTTCCACCAGATAACTCTATGAGAATGCCTTATGCTCCACCGCATAACTGTATGGAGAATGTCTTATAGTTGCCTCGGATGTACCATAAGGAGCATGCCGCATAGTTGCACCAGATAATTCTGTGAAAACACCTTATAGTTACTCATACCTCTATGAGAACTCCTTAGAATCACTCTGCATATCTCTATAAGAATGCCTTATACTTGCTCCAGGTACCATATGAGAATGCCTTATAGTTGCACCAGATACATCTATAAGAATGCCTTATAGTTTCACTGGATACCTCTATGAACAATGTCTTATACTTGCACCAGGTACCTCTATGAGAACGCCTTATACCTGCATCAGATACCCTACAAGAGAATGCCTCACTGTCACACAAGAACAACGGCGAATTCCACTAGTTCTTCCTTTCCATCAGAGCACACCTTCTCTTCACAGGATCATCACTAGTAACTTTCCCATTTGCAAACTGACCTAACATTGGTGTTCCTTTACAGAATCACCTATTGCCTCCCCCGACCACCTAACCTGCGCAATCTCCTGGTAAAAAGCAGCCTACCCACTCCTAACGGTTCTTCCCACAGGTACCAAACCTTGCAACAGGGCTCGCTGCTACACCTGCAAATTTATTTCCAGTGTAACTGAGATTCAGGGGCCTACAGGTGTTTTCACATCACCAAGGAGTTCTCATGCACCTCCACTAATGTAGTGTACAATATTCTTTGCAGGAGGTGTTCAGCTATTACATCGGAGCATTGGTAGGCTGCCTTGCTGACCGTTCTAGGGAACATTACAGAGCGGTCGGAAATGGTGAAACTGCTAAACCCATTGTATCCACTTTATCTCCAGGGACCACAATGTCAATGACCTTTCTGTTTGTGTCCTTCAGCAGGGCTTCGGGATCCTAACCATAGAAAAACATGGAAGCCAAGCTGATCATCCGCCTGCTCCCAGCAGCCCTCTGGTTTAAATGATAGACTTATTTTCACTAACATCTTTCAGCCTCCCCCCTTTTTTTTTCCTAAAGCCAATTTGTTTTGTACTGATTTATTTTTCATTTTCACCATATGTCTCCATTTCTGTCTCCTTCTCACACATTTGTCACCTTTCAACCTTCTTACAAGGCACTGTTAATCTATCTCTACCTGGAACTTCCCAGCTCTTTCTCTCCATTATGTTTTATCTTTCCCATCATCACCTTTTTGTTTCACAGACTCTCTCTTAATCTTACCATTTATCACTTCTTCTCTCTTTGCCTCCCCTTCTTCTTTCTCCACATATATATCTCTCATTTTACCTCTCCTCTACACTAACTTGTTTTTTTTCTCTTTTAGATATTTCCTGAAGAAGACCTAAGGTCGAAACGTAGATTTTAACTCTATTTTCTATTTTCAGCGTGCATTTAATATAACCATTTTGTTTTGCTCAATGAGGAATGCCTTATACTTGCCCAGCTACCATATGAGAATGCCTTATAGTTGAACTGGATACCTCTCTATGAGAATACCTTGTAGTTGTACTGGATACCTCTTTGAGACTGCCTTGTATTTGGACTGGATACCTCTGTAAGAACCCGTTATATTTGCACTGGATACCTCTATGAGAATGCCTTATAGTTGCACTGGATACCTCTATAAGAATGCCTTATAGTTACACTGGATAACTCCATGAAAATGTGTTATTGTTGCACTGGATAGCTCCTATAAGAATGCCTTACAGTTGCACTGCCACCTCGATGAGAACACCTTATAGTTGCTCCAGGTACCACATGAAAATGTCTTATAGTTGCACTGGATAATTCTATGACAATGTCTTATAGTTGCGGGATACCTCTGTGAGAATGCGTTATAGTTGCACTGGTTACCTCTATGAGAATGACTTATAGTTAAACCAGAAACCTCTATGAGAATGCCTTAAATTTGCACTGGATACTTCTATGAGAACACCTTATCATTGCACTGGATACCTCTATAAGAATGCCTTATAGTTGCACTAGATAACACTACGAGAATGCCTTATAGTTGCACTGGATAGCTCTGTAAGAATGCCTTTTTAGTTGCACTGGAAAACTATATCAGAATCGTTATATTTGCACTGGATACCTCTAAGAGAATGCCTTATAGATGCAACAGATACCTCTATGATAATGCCTTATAGTTGCACTGGATACGTCCATGAAAATGCCTTATAGTTGCACCAGATACCTATATGAGAACGCCTTATACTTGCACTGGATACCTCTATGAGGAACGCCTTTATCATTGCACTGGATACCTCTATAAGAATGCCTTATAGTTGCATGAGATACCTCTATGAGAATGCCTTCTAGTTGCACTGGATACCTCTATGAGAATGCCTTATAGCTGCCGCAGAAACCTCTATGGAAACGCCTTATATTTGCAATGGATACCTCTAGTGAGAATGCTTATCGTTTACCAGATACCTCTATAAGAATGCCTTATAGTTCCACCAGATAACATATGAGAATGCCTTATAGTTGCTCTGGATACCTCTATAAGAATGCCTTATAGTTGCACTGGATAACTCCATGAGAATGCGTTATATTAGCACTAGATACCTCTATGAGAACGCCTTATAGTTGCACCAAATATCTCTATGAGAATGCCTTATAGTTTCACTGGATACCTCTATGAGAATGCCTTATAGTTGCACCAGATACCTCTTTAAGAAAGCATTATATTTGCACTGGATACCTCTATGAGAATGCCTTATCGTTACTGGATCGTCTATAAGAATGCCTTACAGTTGCACCTGATACTTCTATGAGAATGCCTTCTAGTTGCACTGGATACCTGTATGAGAAAGTCTTACAATTCCTGCAGGTACCATGTGAGAATGCCTTATAGCTGCACTGGATAACTCTATAGAATGACTTACAGCTGCACTGGATTCCTCTGTAAGAATGCCTTATAGTTGCACTAAATACCGCTATAAGAATGCCTTATACTTGCACTGGATAACTCTTTGAGAAATGCGTTATCTTTGCATTGGACACCTCTAAGAAAGTCTTATAGTTGTACTGGATACCTCTATAAGAACACCTTATAGTTGCACTGGATAACTCTATGAGAATGCCTTATAGTTGCTCCAGGTACCATGTGGCCTTATAGTAGCACTGGATAACTCTATAAGAATGCCTTATAGTTGCACTGGATACCTCTATAAGAATGCCTTTAAGTTGTACTGGATAACTCTATGGGAACACCGTATAGTTGCAATGGATACCTCCATAAGAACGACTTAGAGTTGCACTGGATACCTCTACTGTATAAGAATGCCTTACAGTTGCATTGGATATCTCCATGAGAAAGTGTTATAGTTGCACTGGATACCTCTTTGAGAATGCCTTATGGTTGCACTGGCTACCTCGAAGACAACGCCTTATAGTTGCTCCAGGTACCATATGAGAATGTCTTATTGTTGCACTGGATAACTCTATGAGAACGATTTATAGTTGCACCAGATACCTCTATGAGAATGCCTTAGAGTTGTACTGGATACCTCTATAAGAATGCCTTATAGTTGCATAAGATAGCTCTATGAGAAAGCCTTATATTTGCACTGGATACCTCTATAAGAATGCCTTATCATTACAGGATACTTCTGTAAGAATGCCTTATAGTTGCACCAGATAGCTATATGAGATGCCTACTAGTTGCACTGGACACCTGTATGAAGTGCCTTATAGTTGCTCCAGGTACCATATGAGAGTGCCTTATAGTTGCACTGGATAACTCTATAAGAATAACTTATAGTTGCACTGGTTCCTCCACAAGAATGCCTTATAGTTGCACTGGATACCTCCATAATAATGCCTTATAGTTGCACTGGATACCTCTATAGGAATGCCTTATAGTTGCACTAGATAACTCTATGAGAATGCCTTGTAGTTACTCCAGGTACCATGTGAAATGCCTTATACTAGCACTGGATAACTTAATAGGAGCCTTATAGTTGCACTGGATACCTGTATAAGAATGCCTTATAGTTGCACTGGAGAACTCTAAGAGAGCAGCCTAATAGTTGCACTGGATACCTCTATAGGAATGCCTTATAGTTGAACTGGATAACTCTATGAGAATGCCTTATACTTGCTCCAGGTACCATGTGAGAATGCTTTATAGTAGCACTGGATAACTCTATAAGAACGCCTTATAGTTGCACTGGATACGTCTATAAGAATGCCTTATAGTTGCACTGGAGAACTCTATGAGAATGCCTTATAGTTGCACTGGATACCACTATAAGAACGTCTTATAGTTGCACTGGATAACTCTATGAGAATGCCTTATAGTTGCACGGATACCTCTATGAAAGCATGTATACTTGCACCAGATATCTCAATGAGAATGCCTTAGAGTTGCACTGGACACCTCAATGAGAATGCCTTATGGTTGCACAGGATAACTCTATAGGAATGCCTTATAGTTGCACTGGACACCTCTGTAAGAATGCCTTGTAGTTGCACTGGATAACTCTATGAGAATCGTTATATTTGCACTGGATACCTCTATGAGAATGCCTTATGGTTGCACTGGTTAACTCCATAGGGCATGCCTATAGTTGCACTGGACACCTCTGTAAGAATTCCTTATAGTTGCACTGGATAACTGTATAATGCCTTACAGTTGCTCCAGGCACCATATAAGAGAATGCCTTATAGTTGCACTGGATACCTCTATAAGAATGCCTTATAATTGCACTGGATAATTCTATGAGAATGCCTTATAGTTGCTTCAGGTACCATGTGAGAATGCCTTATAGTTGCACTGGATACCTCTATAAGAATGCCTTATAGTTGCACTGGATAACTTTATAAGAAAGCCTTATAGTTGCAATGGATACCTCAATAGGCATGCTTTATAGTTGCTCTGGATACCTCTATAAGAATGCATTATTGTTGCACAGGATAACTGTAGGAAAACGCCTTAGAATTGCACTGGACAAGTCTATGAGAATGCCTTATAGTTACTCCAGGTACCATATGAGAATGTCTTATAGTTGCACTGGATACCTCTATAAGAATGCCTTATGGTTGCACTGGATAATTCTATGAAAATGCCTTATAATAGCTCCAGGTACCAACTGAATGTCTTATAGTTGCACTGGATAACTCCATGAAAATATGTTATAGTTGCACGGATACCTCTATAAGAATGCTTATAGTTGCACTGGATAACTCCATGAAAATGTGTTATAGTTTGCACTGGATGCCTCTATGAGAATGCCTTATAGTTACACTGACTTCCTCGATGAGATCGCCTTATAGTTGATCGAGGTACCATATGAAATGCCTTGTAGGTGCAGTGGATACCTGTATAAGAATGCCTTATAATTGCACCAGATACCACTATGAGAATACCTTATAGTTGCACTGGATACCTGTTTGAGAATGCCTTATAGTTGCTCCAGGATACCACATGAGAATGCCTTTATAGTTGCACTGCATACCTCTATAAGAATGCCTTATAGTTGCACCAGATACCTCTATGAGAATGCCTTATAGTTGCACTGGATACCTTATGAGAATGCCTTATAGTTGCACTGGATACCTCTATGAGAACGTCTTGTAGTTGCTCCAGGTACCATAAGAGAATACCTTATAGTTGCACTGGATACTTCTATAGAACACCTTATAGTTGCACTGAATACCTCTATGAGAATGCTTTAGAGCCGGCCTGGTGGTGCAGCAGTTGGATTTCTGCTTGCAGCGAAAGCAATCTATGTTCAGGAATGGACCCAGGGAGTTGGAGGGCTGGCCAGGGAGAAGTATTGAGCATCCCATGGACTACGCTCCTTCTCAAGAGAAGGAGAGGTAGAGTATCTGGTGACTGATGGACCCGTGGTGGAGGATGGGGAATCACAGGGCGACAAGTGCCAGCATGCAGGAGCGGCGGGTTCACGTTGGACCTCACTATATGTCCCCGCCCCTGAGGGCAACATAGAAAACATTTGCTGACTGCCATAAATGAAGCCCGCCAGTGCCTTGGCCTCCATTGCTCTCTGCCTCTCTGCTGACCAAATGTGGCCATGCGGCACCACCGCACCCTAGAACCTCACCGTGGGGAGAGCCAGGGAGGCAACGTCGGTTCACCGGCACCTTCTCTCATGGTAGATGGGTCCGCTTTGTGCTGCAGCCCGCCCTGGGGATAAGCCAGGAACTATCTGCAGGAGCACAGTGATCAGAGAGCAAGGCAAGTGTTCAGAACAGGTGCTGATGGACAGGGGCTGGCAGCCAAAATGTAAATAAAAAGAGAATGCTTTATAGTTACACTGGATACCTATATGAGAATGCCTTATAGTTGCACTGGATACCATATGAGAATGCCTTATAGTTGCTTCAGTTACCATATTAGAACACCTTATGGTTTCACCAGATACCTCTATCAAAACACTTTAAAGCACTCATACTTTTTATGAGAACTCCTTATAGTTGCAGTGGATACCTCTATGAGAACACCTTATAGCTGCACCAGAGACCTTTGATGAGAATGCCTTATAGTTGCACCAGATAGTTGTATGAGAACACCTTGTAGCTGAACTGGGTACCACTATGAGAATTCCTTATAGTTGCTCCAGGTACCATAAGAGAATGCCGCATAGTTGCATGAGTTACCTCTTTGAGAACACCTTATAGCTGTACCAGATACCTTTATCACGAACACCTTATAGTTTGCACGGTTACCAATATAAAAACAACTTATAGTTGCTCTAGATACCTCTGTGAGAACACATTATAGCTGCACTGGATACCTCTGTAGGAACGCCTTATAGTTGCTCCAGGTACCACATGAAAACACCTTATAGTTTCACCACATACCTCCATGAAAACACGTTATAGTTACTCATACATCTGTGAGAACTCCTTATAGCTGTACTGGTCTCATCTATGGGAAAGCCTTATAGATGCACTGGATACTTCAATGAGAATGCCTTATAGTTGCTTCAAGTACCATATGAGAATGCCTTATGGTTGCACTGCATACCTCAACAAGAGCACTTATATACTTGCTCAAACACAATATGAGCATACCCCTATGGTGCACCAGATACCTCTATGAGAAGCATACCATATAGTTACTCATACCTCTATAAGAACTGCTGATAGTTGCACTGCATATCTCTCTGAGAACGCCTTATACTTGCTCCAAGTGCCATATGAGAATGCCTTATAGTTACACCAGATACTTCTATGAGAACATCTTATAGTTGCACTGGATACCTCTGTGAGAATGCCCTATAGTTGCTCCTGGTATCATATCAAAATGCCTTAAAAGTTTCACAAGATACGGTATGAAAATGCCTTATCGTTACTCATACCTCTATGAGAACTCCTTATACTTGCACTAGATACCTCTGTGAGAACACCTTGCAGTTGCACTGGATACCACTGGGAGAATGCCTTATAGTTGCTCAGGTAAAATTAGAGAATGCCTCATAATTGCACAAGATACCTCCAAGGAAGCATTAAAGTTGCACCAGATACCTTTATGAGAATGCCTTATAGTTGCACCGGATACTTAAGTAACGCTGGTAGTTGCCTCTAGTTACCAATGAAAGCGCCTTTTATACCAGTAGTTGTACTTGATACTTCTATGAGAATGCCTTATAGTTGCACTGGATACCTCTATGAGAACGCTTATAGTTGCACTGGATACCTCTATGAGAATGCCTTATAGTTGCTCCAGGCACTATATGAAAATGCTCTATACTTTCACCAGATGCCTCCTGAAATTGTCTTATAGTTACTCATACCTCTGTGAGAACTCCTTATAGTTGTACTGGATACATCTCTGGGAATGCCTTATAGATGCACTAGATACCTCTATGAGAACGCCTTATAGTTGCACTGGATTCCTCAATAAGAACGCATATATAGCTGCACTGGATAACTCTATGACAATGCTCTATACTTCCACTGGATACCTCTATAAGAATGCCTACAGTTGCACTGGATAACTCCATGAGAAAGTGTTATAGTTGCACTGGATACCTCTATGAGAATTCCTTATAGTTGCACTGTCTACCTCAATGAGAGCATGTATAGTTTGCTTCCAGGTACTATATGAGAATGTCTTTATAGTTGCTCTGGATAACTCTATGAGAATGGCTTGTAGTTGCGGATACCTCTATAGAGAATGCCATATAGTTGCACAGATACCTCTATGAGAATGCCTTTGATTTGCACTGGTTACCTCTTTGAGAATGCCTCATAGTTGCACCAGAAACCTCTATGAGAACTCCTTATATTTGCACTGGATACCTCTATGAAGCATTATCGTTGCACTGGATACCTCTATAAAGAGTGCCTTATAGTTGCACCAGACACCTCTATGAGAATGCCTTCTAGTTGCACTAGATACCTGTATGAGAATGCCTAATAGTTAATCCAAGTACCATATGAGAATGGCTTATAGTTGCACAGGATAACTCTATAAGAACGCCCTATAGTTGCACTGGACACCTCCATAAGTGTACCCTAATAGTTGCACTGGATAACTCTATGAGATCGTTATATTTGTATTGGATACCTCTAAGAGCGACTTATGGTTGCACTGGATAACTGTATGAGAATGCCTTATAGTTGCTCCAGGTACCATACTAGAATGCCTTAAGTTGCACTTGATACCTCTATAAGGATGACTTATATTTGCACTGGATAACTCTGTGAGAATGCCTTATAGTTGCTCCAGGTTCTATGTGAGAATGCCTTATATTTGCACTGGATAACTCTATAAGAGCCCTTATAGTTGGACTGGATACCTCTATAAGAATGCCTTGTAGTTGCACTGGATAACTCTATAAGAAAGCCTTATAGTTGCAATGGATACCTCAATAAGAATGCCTTAGAGTTGCTCTGGATACCTCTATAAGAATGCATTATTGTTGTACTGGATAACTCTAGGAAAATGCCTTAGAGTTGCACTGGATAACTCTATGAGAATGCCTTATAGTTGCTAGAGGTACCATATGAGAATGCTTTACAGTTGCACTGGATACCTCTGTAAGAATACCTTATAGTTGCAGCAGGTACGTCTATGAGAATGCTTTATAGCCAGCCTGCTGGTACAGTGCTGGATTTCTGCTTGCGGCACCAGCAACCTGGGTTCAAGAATGGACCCAGGGAGTTGGAAGACTAGTCAGGAGATGGATTGGGCATCCCATGGACTGCACTCCTTCTCCAGGGAAGTGATGGGTAGAGTATCTGGTGCCTGATGGAACCCTGGTGGAGGATGGGGATCTACAGGTGACCAGTGCCAGCATGCAGGAGGAGGGCAGGCGTGGGCGGCTGGACCTCATTGCATGTCTCCACCCTTGATGCAGCCTAGAAAACACTTGCTGGCTGTCATGAATAAAACCTGCCAGCGCTTTTCCATCATTTCTCTCCACTGCCCTGCTGATCAAATATGGCCCAGCAGCACCACCGGGCCCTGAACCTAACCCTGGTGGGGAGTCAGGGAGGCATTGTCGGCTCACCGACACCTTCTTCCATCATAGATGTCGTCCGCTTGATGCCACATCCCCTACCGGGTTAAGTTCAGGCTGTCTGCAGGTGACAGTGATCTGAGAGCAAGGCATGTGTTCAGGACTGGTGCTGATGGACAGGTGGCCTGCAGCCAAAAAGTACAGTAAATAAAAATGAATGCTTTATAGCTGCACTAGATACCCATATGGGAATGCCTTATTGTTTCACCAGATACCTCTGTCAAAACACCTTACAGTTACTCATACTTCTATGAGAACTCCTTAAAGTTGCACTGGATACCTCTATGAGAACACCTCAAAGTTGCACCAGATATCTTTATGAGAATGCCTTATAGTTGCACTGGAAACCTCTATGAGAATGCCTTATAGTTGCACTGGATGCCTCTATGAGAATGCCTTATAGTTGCTCCAGGTAAAATTAGAGAATGCCTCATAATTGCATGAGATACCTCTATGAGGCTGCCTAAAAGATGCACCAGATACCATTATGAGAATGCCTTATAGTTGCACGGATACCTCTATGAGGATGCCTTATAGTTGCACTGGATACCTCTGTGAGAAAACCTTATAGATGCACTGGATAACTCTACGAGAATGCATTAAAGTTTCTCAGGTAAAATTAGAGAATGCCTCATAATTGCATGAGATACCTCTATGAGAAGCCGTAAAGATGCACCAGATACCATTATGAGAATGCCTTATAGATGCACTGGATACCTCTGTGAGAACACCTTATCATTGCACTGGATACCTCTATGAGAATGCCTTATAGTTGCTCCAGGTACCATATGAAAATCCTTATACTTACTTTCCAGATGCCTCCATGAAATCGCCTAATAGTTACTCATGCCTCTGTGAGAACTCCTTATAGTTGTACAGGATACATCTATGGGAATGCCTAATAGATGCACTAGATACCTCTATGAGAATGCCTTAAAGTTGCACTGCATTCCTATATGAGAACCTTATAGTTACTCATACCTCTATGAGAACTCCTTAGAATCACTCTGCATATCTCTATAAGAATGCCTTATACTTGCTCCAGGTACCATATGAGAATGACTTATAGTTGCACGGATACATCTATAAGTATGCCTTATAGTTGCACCAGATACCTCTTTGAGAATGCCTTATAGTTGCACCAGATATCTCTGTGAGTACGTCTTATAGTAGCACCGGATACCTATATGAGCATGCTTATAGGTGCACCAGGTAACTCTATGAGAATGCCTTCTAGCTGCATCATATACCTCCATGAGAACACCTTATAGTTGCACTGGATAGCTCTTTAAGAATGCCTTGTAGTTACTCTGGATAACTCCATGAAAATGTGTTATTGTTGCACTGGATACCTCTATGAGAATGCCTTACAGTTGCACTGGCTACCTCGATGAGAACACCTTATAGCTGCTCCCAGTACCATATGAGAATCCCTTAGAGTTGCACTGGTTAACTCATTGAGAATGTCTTATAGTTGCACGGATAACTCGTTGAGAACGCCTTATAGTTGCACAAGATACCTGTATGAGAATGCCTTATAGTTGCACTGATCACCTCTATGAGAATGCCTTATAGTTGCACCAGAAACCTCAGTGAGAATGCCTCATATTTTCACTGGATACCTCTATGAGAATGCCTTTTCGTTGCCTGTATACCTCTGTAAGAATGCCATATAGTTGCACCAGGTAACTCTATGAGAATGCCTTATAGTTGCACTGGATACCTCTATAAGAATGCCTTATATTTGCACTGGATAACTCTGTGAGAATGTGAAATATTTGCACTACGATACCTCTAAGAAATGCCTTATATTTGCACCAGATACCTCTTTGAGACGCCTTATAGTTGCACTGGATACCTCTATGAAAATGCCTTATATTTGCACTGGATACCTCTATAGAGAATGCCTTATCATTGCACTGGATACCTCTATAAGAATGCCTTATAGTTGTACCAGATACCTCTATGAAGAATGCCATCTGGTTGCACTGGATACCTGTATGAAATGCCTTATAGTTGTTCCTGGTACCATTTGAGAATGCCTTACAGTTGCACTGCATAACTCTATAAGTACGACTTATAGTTGCACTGGATACCTCTATAAAATGCCTTATACTTGCACTGGATTCCTCTATCAGAATGCATTATAGTTGCACTGGATAACTCTATGAGAATGCGTTATCTTTGCACGGATACCTCTAGGAGAACGTCTTTTACTTGCACTGGATACCTCTATAAGAACACCTAATAGTTGCACTGGGTTACTCTATGAGAATGCCTTACAGTTGCACTGGCTACCTCGATGAGAATGCCATATAGTTGCTCCAGTTACCATTTGAGAATGCCTTATAGTTGCACTGGATACCTCTATGAGAACGCGTTATAGTTGCCCTTGATACCTTTATGAGAATGATTCATAGTTGCACTGGCTACCCGATCAGAACACCTTATAGTTGCTCCAGGTACCATATGACAATGTTTTATAGTTGCGCTTGGATACCTCTATGAGAACGCCTTATAGTTGCATCTGATACCTCTATGAGAATGCCTTATAGTTTGCACTGGATACCTCTATGAGAATGCCTTATATTTGCACTGGATATCACTATGAGAATGCCCAATCGTTGCATTGGATACCTCTATGAGAATGCCTTATAGTTGCACCAGATAGCTCTATGAGAATGCCTTATAGTTGCACTGGATACCTGTATAAGAATGCCTTATAGTTGCTCCAGGTACCGTATTTGAATGCCTTATAGTTGCACTGGATACCTCTTAAAGAACGCCTTATAATTGTACTGGACACCTCTATAAGAATGCCTTATAGGAGCTCCAGGTACCAAATTAGAATGCCTTATAGTTGCACTGGATAACTCCATGAAAATATGTTATAGTTGCACTGGATACCTCTATAAGAATGCCATATAGTTGCACTGGATAACTCCATGAAAATGTGTTATATTTGCACTGGATACCTCTATGAGAATGCCTTATAGTTGCACTGGCTTCCTTGATGAGAGCACTTATAGTTGATCCAGGTACCATATGAGAATGCCTTGTAGTTGCAGTGGATACCTGTATAAGAATACCTTATAATTGCACGAGATACCTGTAGGAATGCCTTATAGTTACACCAGATACCTATTTGAGAACGTCTTATAGTTGCTTTGGATACCTCAATGAGAATGCCTTATAGTTGCATCAGATACCTCTATGAGAACACCTTATATTTGCACTGGATAACTCTATGAGAGCCTTATCGTTGCACTGGATACTTCTATAAGAATGCTTTAAAGTTGCACCAGTTACCTCTATGAGAATGCCTTATCCTTGCACTGGATACCTGTTTGAGAATGCCTTATAGTTGCTCCAGGTACCACATGAGAATGCCTTATAGTTGCACTGGATACCTCTATAAGAATGCCTTATAGTTGCACTGGATACCTCTATGAGAATGCCTTATAGATGCTCCAGGTACCATATGAGCATGCCTTATAGTTGCACAGATAATTCTATGGAAACACATTATAGTTACTCATACCTCTATGAGAACTCTTTATAATCACTCTGCATATCTCTATAAGAATGCCTTATACTTGCTCCAGGTACCATATGAGAATGCCTTATATTTGTACGGATACATCTATAAGTATGCCTTATAGTTGCACCAGATACCTCTATGAGAACGCCTTATAGTTGCACCAGATATCTCTATGAGTACATCTTATAGTAGCACCAGACACCTATATAGAAATGCCTTATACTTTCACTGGATACCTCTATGAGAATGCCTTACACTTGCACCAGGTAACGCTATGAGAACGCCTTATAGCAGCATCAGATACCTCTATGAGAATGCCTTATATTTGCAAGAGACAGTTCAATGAGAATGCCTTATAGTTGCCCCAGATACCATAAGAGAATGCCTTTTAGTTGAACTGCATACCTCTCTCAGAACGCCTTATAGTTGCACTGGACACCTCAATGAGAACGTCTTATAGTTGCACTGGATACCTCTTTGATACTGCATTGTATTTGGACTGGATACCTCTTCAAGAACGCTTACATTTGCACTGGATACCTCTATAAGAATGCCTTATAGTTGTATTGGATACCTCTATAAGAATGCCTCATAGTTACTGTGGATAACTCCATCAAAATGTGTTATTGTTGCACTGGATACCTCTATGAGAATGACTTACAGTTGCACTGGCTACCTCGAAGAGAATGCCATATAGTTGCTCCAGGTACCATATGAGAATGCCTTATAGTTGCACTGGATACCATTATCAGAATGCCTTATAGTTGCACTGCATTCCTCTATAAGAAGCATTATAGTTGCACTGGATAACTCGATGACAATGCTTTATAGTTGCACTGGATAACTCTATAAGAACGCCCTACAGTTGCACTGGATGACTCCATGAGAAAGTGTTACAGTTCCACTGGATACCTCTATGAGAATGCCTTATCGCTGTAACTGACTAACTCAATGAGAACACCTTGTAGTTGCTCCAGGAACTATATGAGAATGTCTTATAGTTGCACTGGACAACTCTATGAAAACGCTAATAGTTCCACAGTTACCTCTCACAAGGAGCAGCTTTATGGTTGCACCAGATACCTCTATGACAGGGGTTCTCAAATGGTGAGGCCAGCCTCCTGGGAGGCCCCAGCCTGTTCCAGGGAGGCTCAAGCAAGTCTGAAAAGAACTGTATTTGCATTTTGAGTTTTATGTGTTTTGTGTGAAGAGATGAAGCAAACTGAAAGAGGGTAGGTGAATCTTATGTATTTATTTACTAATAGGTGACAAGGGAAGGTGAATGAGCAAGGATCATTTCAGTGTAGCCTGGTAAGGGTAGGGAGTGAATACATTTCAAAGGTAACTGCAAAACAATCAATACATAATGAGCAATAGTGCAAACAAATATGAACAATAAATTAATAATGAGTGGTAGTAATTGATCAATTTGTTGACTGATAGCAGAACAGCCCAAGTACAAGGGTTGAGCATAGAAGTGCTAAGAGCAATAGCAGGAAGGAGCTTAAGTAGTCCCAAAGACGCTGTTTAGGAGCAGAGAGGGGGAGAGTCAAAGAATGTAGGAAGGTTATTTCATATAGAGAGGAAACAGAGAAAGTAGTCTGACCCATGAAGGTACTGCAAACAAGGTAAACAATGGTTAAAGAATAAAAAATAGTGGAGCAAAAAGGCTGGCCTGTGGGAAGCAATAAGCTAAATAATATTTATTTGTTTATTTTGTTTATTTGTTGTTCAGATAACGCCTTTGAGCACAGGAGTTGTTTTCAAAGGTTCCATGTCAGTATAAGACAAAGAACTGAATGACAGCCAAGTACTCAAAGGGTTTCAATTTACTCATATTGTACTGTGCAAAGTACAGTCGTTATTTTTCTTTGGGGAGGAACAAGATTATTTCAGTTTTGGGGAGGCTCAACATCTTTTCCACGGATTTGGGGAGGCTCACTGTGACAAAATCTGAGAACTATTGCTCTATGAGAATGCCTTAGAGTTGCACTGGTTATCTCTTTGAGAATTCCTTAGTGTTGCACCAGAAACCTCTATGAGAACTCCTTATATTTGCACTGGATACCTCTATGGGAATGTCTTATCGTTGCACTGGATACCTCTATAAAGTGCCTCACAGTTGCACCAGACACCTCTATGAGAATGCCTTGTAGTTGCACTGGATACTTGTATGAGAATGCCTTATAGTTGCTCCAGGTACCATATGAGAATGCCTTATAGTTGCACTTGATACCTCTATAAGGATGACCTATAGTTGCACTGGATAACTCTATGAGAATGCCTTATAGTTGCTCCAGGTTCCATGTTAGAATGCCTTATATTTGCACTGGATAACTCTATAAGAACACCTTATAGTTGACTGGATACCTCTATAAGAATGCCTTGTACTTGTACTGGATAACTATATAAGAAAGCCTTATAGTTGCTCTGGATACCTCTATAAGAATGCATTATTTTGCACTGGATAACTCTTGGAAAATGCCTTATATTTGCACTGGATAACTCTGAGAATGCCTTATAGTTGCTAGAGGTACCGTATGAGAATGCTTTACAGTTGCACTGGATACCTCTATAAGAATACCTTATAGTTGCACCAGGTACCTCTACGAGAATGCTTTATAGCCAGCCTACTGGTACAGTGCTTGGATTTCCGCTTGTGGCACCAGAAACCTGGGTTTAATAATGGACCCAGGGAGTTGGAGAGCTAGTCGGGGAGATGGATTGAGCATCCCATGGACTGCGTTCCTTCTCCAGGAAGGAGGGTAGAGTATTTCATGCCTGATGAAACCCTGGTGGAGGATGGGATCCACAGGTGATCAGTGCCAGAATGCAGGAGGAGCTGGGTGGACGCTGGACCTCATTGCATGTCCCCACCCCTGAGGCAGCCAAGAAAACACTTGCTGGCTGTCATGTATAAATCCTGCCCGTGCTTGGCCTTCATTGCTCTCTGCTGCCCTGCTGATCTAATATGGCCCTGCAGCACCACCGAGCTCCTGAACCCCACCCTGGGGAGCCAGGGAGGCATTGTCGGTTCACTGACACCATCTTCCATCATAGATGCATCTGTTGATGCCACAGCCCCACCCTCGGGTTAAGTCTGGGGCTATCAGCAGGGGCACAGTGATCAGAGAGCAAGGCATGTGCTCAGGACTGGTGCTGATGGACAGGTGGCCTGCAGCCAAAAGTACAGTAAGTAAAAAGTGAATGGTTTATAACTGCACTGGATACCCATATGAGAATGCCTTATTGTTTCACCAGATACCTCTATCAAAACACCTTACAGTTACTCATACCACCATTAGAACTCCTTAGTTGCACTGGATACCTCTATGAGAACACCTTAAAGTTGCACCAGATACCTTTATGAGAATGCCTTATAGTTGCACTGGAAACCACTATGAGAATGCCTTATAGTTGCACTGGATACCACTATGAGAATGCCTTATAGTTGCTCCAGGTAAAATTAGAGAATGCCCTCATAATTGCACGAGATACCTCTATGAGAACGCCTTTAAAGATGCACCAGATACCATTATGAGAATGCCTAATAGTTGCACTGATACTCTATGAGAATGCCTTATAGTTGCACTGGATACCTCTGTGAGAACACCTTATAGTTGCACTGGATACCTCTATGAGAATGCCTTATAGTTGCTCCAGGTACCAAATGAAAATGCTTATACTTTCACCAGATGCCTCCATGAAATCACCTTATACTTACTCATGCATCTATGGGAACCCTTATAGTTGTACCGATACATCTTTGGGAATGCCTTAGTTGCACTAGATACCCTATGAGAATGCCTTATAGTTGCACTGCATACCTGTATGAGAACCTTATAGTTACTCATACCTCTATGAGAATTCTTTATAATCACTCTGCATATCTCCATAAGAATGCCTTATATTTGCTTCTGGTACCGTATGAGAATGCCTTATAGTTGCACTAGATACCTCTATGAGAATGCCTTATAGTTGCACTGCATACCTGTATGAGAACCTTATAGTTACTCATACCTCTATGTCTGAGAATTCTTATAATCACTCTGCATATCTCCATAAGAATGCCTTTATATTTGCTCCTGGTACCATATGAGAATGCCTTTATAGTTGCAACTGATACGCCTATAAGTATGCCTTTATAGTTGCACCCAGATAATTTCTATGAGAACGCCTCTTTATAGTTGCACCAGATATCTCTATGAGTACGTCTTATAGTAGCACGGATACCTATATGAGAAAGCCTTATAGTTGCACCAGGTAACTCTATGAGAATGCCTTATGGCTGCATCACATACCTCCATGAGAACACCTTAGAGTTGCACTGGATAGCTCTATAAGAATGCCTTATAGTTAATTTGGATAACTCCATGAAAATGTGTTATTGTTGAACTGGATACCTCTATGAGAATGCCTTACAGTTGCACTGGCTACCTCAATGAGAAAACCTTATAGTTGCTCCCGGTACCATATGAGAATCTCTTATAGTTGCACTGGTTAACTCTATGAGAATGTCTTATAGTTGCACAGGATAAGTCTATGAGATCGCCTTATAGTAGCACAAGATACCACTATGAGAATGCCTTATAGTTGCACTGGTCACATCTATGAGAATGCCTTATAGTTGCACCAGAAACCTCTGTGAGAATGCCTCATATTTGCACTGGATACCTCTATGAGAATGCCTTATCGTTGCACTGGATACCTCTATAAGAATGCCATATAGTTGCACCAGGTAACTCTTTGAAAATGCCTTATATTTGCACTGGATACCTCTATAAGAATGCCTTATAGCTGCTCTGGATAACTCTATGAGAATGCATTATATTTGCACCGGATACCTCTAAGACACGCTTATAGTTGCACCAGATACCTCTATGAGAAAGCCCTATACTTGCACCAGATACCTCTATTAGAATGCCTTATATTTGCAGTGGATACCTCTATAATAATGCCTTAAGATTGCACTGGCTACCTCAATGAGAACACCTTATAGTTGCTCCAGGTACTATATGAGAATGTCTTATAGTTGCACTGGATAACTCTATGAGAATGGCTTATAGTTCCACCGGATACTCTATGAGAACGCTTATAGTTGCACCAGATACCTCTAGGAGAATGCCTTAGAGTTGCACTGGTTATCTCTTTGAGAATGCCTTATAGTTGTACCAGAAACCTCTAGGGAACTCCTTATATTTGCAATGGATATCACTATGAGAACACCTTATCGTTGCACTGGATACCTCTATAAGAGTGCCTTATAGTTGCACCAGACACCTCTATGAGAATGCCTTCTAGTTGCAATGGATAATAGTATGAGAATGCCTATTAGTTGCTCCAGGTACCATATGAGAATGGCTTATAGTTGCACAGAATAACTCTATAACAACGCCTTATAGTTGCACTGGACACCTCCATTAGAGTGCCTTATAGTTGCACTGGATAACTCTAGGGAATCGTTATATTTGCACTGGATACATCTAAGAGAATGTCTTATAGTTGCACTGGATACCTGTTTATGAAGCCTTATAGTTGCACTGGATAACTGTATGAGAATGCCTTATAGCTGCTCCAGGTACCATATGAGAATGCCTTATAGTTGAACTTGATACCTCTATAATGATGACTTATAATTGCACTGGATAACTCAATGAGAATGCCTTACAGTTGCTCCAGGTTCCATGTTAAAATGCCTTATATTTGCACTGGATAACTCTATAAGAGCCTTATAGTTGGACTGGATACCTCTATAAGAATGCCTTGTACTTGTACTGGATAACTCTATAAAAGCCTTATAGTTGCAATGGATACCTCTATAAGAACACCTTATAGTTGCTCTGGATACCTCTATAATAATGCATTATTGTTGCTCCTGGATAACTCTAGGAAAATGCCTAGAGTTCGCTGGATAACTCTATGAGAATGCCTTATAGTTGCTAGAGGTACCATATGAGAATGCTTTACAGCTGCACTGGATACCTCTATAAGAATACCTTATAGTTGCACCAGGTACCTCTACTAGAATGCTTTATAGCCAGCCTGCTGGTACAGTGCTTGGATTTCTCCTTGTGGCACCAGCAACCTGGGTTCAAGAATGGACCGGGGAGTTGGAGATCTAGTCAGGGAGATGGATTGAGCATCCCATGGACTGCGTTCCTTCTCCAGGGAAGGGAGGGTAAAGTATTTCGTGCCTGATGAAACCCTGGTGGAGGATGGGATCCACAGGTGACCAGTGCCAGAATGCAGGAGGAGCATGGTGGACGCTGGACCTCATTGCCTGTCCCCACCCTGAAGTAGCCTAGAAAACACTTGCTGGCTGTCATGAATAAAGCCTGCCAGTGCTTGGCCTTCATTGCTCTCCCTGCCCTGCTGATCAAATATGGCCATGCAGCACCACGAGCCTGAATCCCACCCTGGGGAGCCAGGGATGCATTGTCAGTTCACCGACACCTTCTTCCATCATAGATGCGTCTGCGTGATGCCACAGCCCCACCCTTGGGGTTAAGTCTGGGGCTATCTGCAGGGGCACAGTGATCAGAGAGCAAGGCATGTGCTCAGGACTGGTGCTGATGGACAGGTGGCCTGCAGCCAAAAGTACAGTAAATAAAAGTGCATGCTTTATAGCTGCACTGGATACCCATATGAGAATGCCTTATTGTTTCACCAGATACCTCTATTAAAACACCTTTCAGTTACTCATACCACTATGGAACTCCTTAAAGTTGCACTGGATACCTCTATGAGAATGCATTATAGTTGCTCCAGGTACCATATGAAAATGCCTTATACTTTCACCAGATGCCTCCATGAAATCGCCTTATACTTACTCATGCCTCAATGAGAACTCCTTATAGTTGTACTGGATACATCTATGGGAATGCCTATACTTGCACTAGATACCTCTGTGAGAATGTCTTATAGTTGCACTGCATACCTGTATGAGAACCTTATAGTTACTCATACCTCTATGAGAATTCTTATAATCACTCTGCATATCTCCATAAGAATGCCTTATACTTGCTCCAGGTACCATATGAGAATGCCTTATAGTTGCACCAGATACGTCCATAAGTATGCCTTATAGTTGCACCAGATTCCTCTATGAGAACGGCTTAGTTGCACCAGATATCTCTATGAGTACGTCTTATAGTAGCACGGATACCTATATGAGAAAGCCTTAGAGTTGCACCAGGTAACTCTATGGAGAATGCCTTATAGCTGCATCACATACCTCCATAAGAACGCTTATAGTTGCACTGGATAGCTCTATAAGAATGCATTATAGTTACTTTGATTAACTCCATGAAAATGTGTTATTGTTGCACTGGATACCTCTATGAGAATGCCTTACAGTTGCACTGGCTACCTCGATGAGAAAACCTTATAGTTGCTCCGGTACCATATGAGAATGCCTTATAGTTGCAATGGTTAACTCCATGAGAATGTCTTACAGTTGCACAGGATAACTCTATGAGAATGTCTTACAGTTGCACAGGATAACTCTATGAGAATGTCTTATAGTTGCACAAGATACCTCCATGAGAATGCCTTATAGTTGCACTGGTCACCTCTATGAGAATGCCTTATAGTTGCACAGAAACCTCTATGAGAATGCCCCATATTTCTTAGATACTTTTATGAGAACCTTGTCGTTGCACTGGATACCTCTATAAGAATGCCATATAGTTGCACCAGGTAACTCTATGAAAATGCCTTATAGTTGCACTGGATACCTCTATAAGAATGCCTTATAGCTGCAGTGGATAACTCTATGAGAATGCATTATATTTCGCAGGATACCTCTTAGAGAACACCTTATAGTTGCACCAGATACCTCTTTGAGAATGCCTTATACTTGCACCAGATATCTTTATGAGAATGCCTTATATTTGCACTGGATACCTCTATGAGAATGCCTTATCATTGCACTGGATACCTCTATAAGAATGCATTGTAGTTACACCAGATACCTCTATGAGAATGCCTTCTAGTTGCACTGGATACCTGTGTGAAAGTGCCTTATAGTTGCTCCAGGTACCATATGAGAATGCCTTATAGTTGCACTGCATAACTCTAAGAGTACGACTTATAGTTGCACTATATACCTCTATAAGAATGCCTTATAGTTGCACTGGATACCTCTATAAGAATGCACTATAGTTGCACTGGATACCTCTATGCCAATGCCTTATAGTTGCTCCTGGTACCATATGAAAATGCCTTATACTTTCACCAGATGCCTCCAGAAATAACGTATATAGTTACTCATGCCTCTGTGAGAACTCATTATAGTTAGTACTGGATACATATATGGAGATGCCTTATAGATGCATAGATACCTCTAGGAGAATGCCTTATAGTTGCACTGCATACCTGTATGAGAACACTTATAGTTACTCATACCTTTATGAAACTCCATATAATCACTCTGCATATCTCTATAAGAATGCCTTATACTTGCTCCAGGTACCATATGAGAATGCCTTACAGTTGCACCAGATATGCCTATAAGTATGCCTTACAGTTGCACCAGATACCTCTATGAGAGTGCCTTATACTTGCACCAGATATCTCTATAAGTACGTCTTATAGTAGCACCAGATACCTATGTGAGAATACCTTATAGATTCACTGGATACCTCTATAAGAACGCCTTATAGTTGCACCAGGTACCTCTAAGAGAATGCCATATAGCTGCATCATATACCTCTATGAGGAATGCCTTATAGTTGCACTGGATACCTCTATAAGAATGCCTTATAGTTACACTGGATAACTCCATGAAAATGTGCTGTTGATGCACTGGTACCTCTATGAGAATGCCTTACAGTTGCACAGGCTACCTCGATGAGAACGCCTGTATAGTTGCTCCGGTACCATATGAGAATGCCTTATAGTTGCACTGTATAACTCTAGGAGAATGTCTTACAGTTGCACGGATAACTCTATGAGAACCCCTTATAGTTGCACAAGATAACTCTATGAGAATGCCTCATAGTTGCACTGATCACCTCTATGAGAATGACTTATAGTTGCACCAGAAACCTCTATCAGAATGCTTCATATTTGCACTGGATACCTCAATAAGAATGCCTTATGGTTGCACTGGATACCTCTATAAGAATGCCTTATAGTTGCACTGGATAAATCTAAGAGAATGCCTTATGCTTGCACCAGATACCTCTATTAGAATACCTTATATTTGCAGTGGATACCTCTATGAGAATGCCTTAACATTGCACTGGATACCACTAAAAGAATGCCTTATAGTTGCACAAGATACCTCTATGAGAATGCCTTCTAGTTGCACTGGATACCTGTATGAGAATGCCTTATAGTTGCTCCAGGTACCATATGAGAATGCCTTATAGTTGCACTGCATAACTCTGTACATGTACGACTTATAGTTGCACTGGATACCTCTATAAGAATGCCTTATAGTTGCACTGGATACCTCTGTAAAAGCATTATAGTTGCACTGGATAAGACTATGAGAATCGTTATCTTTGCACTGGATACCTCTAAGAGAACGTCTTATAGTTGCACTGGAAAACTCTATAATAACACCTAATAGTTGCACTGGGCAACTCTATGAGAACGCCTTATAGTTGCACTGGATACCTCTGAGAATGCCTTAAAGATGCTCCAGGTACCATATGAAAATGCCTTATAGTTGCACTGGATATCTCTGTAAGAACGCCTTATAGTTGCAGCAGATACCTCTATGAGAACTCCTTATAGTTGCACCGGATACCTTTATCAGAATGCCTTATAGTTGCACCGGATACCTCTATGAGAATGCTTTATAGTTGCACCTGTTACCAGTATAAGACGCCTTATAGTTGCACTGGATACCTCTATGAGAACATGCTTATAGTTGCACTGGTTACCAATGAAACGCCTTATACTTGCACTGGATACCTCCATGAGAACGCCTTATAGTTGCACTGAATACCTCACGAGAACGCCTTATAGTTGCACTGGATACCTCTACGAGAATGCCTTATAGATGCTCCAGGTACCATATGAAAATGCCTTATACTTTCACCAGATACCTCCATGAAATCGCCTTATACTTACCCATACCTCGGTGAGAACTCCTTATAGTTGAACGTGATACATCTATAGGAATACCTTATAGATGCACTAGATACCTCTATGAGAATGCCTTATATTTGTTCCAGGTAGCATGTGAAAATGCCTTATAGTTGCACTGCATTCCTGTATGAGAATGCCTTATCTTTGCTTGATGTACCATAGGGGATGCCTTATAGTTGACCAGATACCTCCATGAAAACACTTTATATTTACTCATACCTCTATGAGAACTCCTTATAATCGCTCTGCATATCTCTATAAGAATGCCTTATACTTGCCCCAGGTACCACATGAGAATGCCTTATAGTTGCTCCGGATACGTCTAAAGAATGCCTTTTAGTTGCACCACATACCTCTATGAGAATGCCTCATAGTTGCACCAGATAGATCTATGAGTACCTATTATAGTAGCACTAGTTACCTCTATGAGAATGCCTTATAGTTTCACCAGTTACCTCTATGAGAATGCCTTATAGTTGCACCAGGTACATGAGAACGCCTTGTACCTGCATGAGATACTTCAAAGAGAATGCCTTATATTTGCATGAGACAGATCAATGAGAATGCCTTATAGTAGCCCCAGATACCATATGAGAATGCCTTATAGTTTATGAATCTCTGGAATGCCTTATAGTTGCACGGATACCTCTATGAGAATGCCCTATAGTTGCACTGGATACCTCTGTGAGAATGCCTTATATTTGGACTGGATACGTCTATAGGAATGCCTTATATTTGCAATGGATACCTCTATGAAAATGTCTTAAAGTTGCACAGGATACCTCTGTAAGAATGCCTTATAGTTGCACTGGGTAACTCCATGAGAATGTGTTATAGTTGCACTGGACACCTCCATGAGATTGCTTTATAGTTTCACTGGCTGCCTTGATGAGGATGCCTTATAGTTGTCCCAGGTACCATATGAGAATGCCTTAAAGTTGCACTGCATAACTCTATTAGAACGCCTTATAGTAGCACTGGATACCTCTATGAGAATGCCTTATAGTCGCACCAGATACCTCTATGAGAATGCCTTATAGTTGCACCAGAAAAATCTATGGAATGCGTTATATTTGCACTTTATACCTCTATGAGAACACCATATCGCTCAACTGGATATCTCTATAAAAATGCCTTATAGTTGCACCAGATACCTCTTTGAGAATGCCTTCTAGCTGCACTGGATACCTGTATGAGAATGCCTTATAGTTGCCCCATGTACCATATGAGAATGCCTTACAGTTGCACTGGATAAGTCTATAAGAATGCCTTATAGTTGAACTGGATACCTCTATAAGACTGCATTATAGTTGCACTGAATAACTCTATGAGAATGTGTTATATTTGCACGGATAACTCTAAGAGAACGCCTTTTAGTTGCACTGGAAACCTCTATGAGAACGCCTTATACTTGCAATGGATAACTCTATGAGAATGCCTTATAGTTGCATTGGATACCTCTATAAGAATGCCTTATAGTTGCACCTGAAACCTCTAGCAGAATGCCTTATATTTGCACTGGATACCTCTGCTTGAATGCCTTATAGTTGGACTGGATACCTCTGTAAGAACGCCTTATATTTGCACTGGATACCTCTATGAGAATGTCTTACAGTTGCACAGGATACCTCTATAAGAATTCCTTATAGTTGCACTGGATAACTCCATGAGAATGTGTTATAGATGCACCAGATGCCTCTATGAGAATGATTTATAGTTGCACTGGCTACCTCAATGAGAATGCCTTATAGTTGCTCCAGGTACCATATGAGAATGGGTTATAGTTGCACTGGATAACTCTATGAGATCACCTTATAGTTGCACTGGATACCTCTATAAGAATGCATTATTGTTGCACTGGATAACTCTAGGAAAACGCCTTAGAGTTGCACTGGATGACCCTATGAGAATGCCTTATAGTTGCTAGAGGTACCATATGAGAATGCTTTACAGTTGCACTGGATACCTCTATAAGAACACCTTATAGTTGCACCAGGTACCTCTACGAGAATGCTTTATAGCCAGCCTGCTGGTACAGTGCTTGGATTTCTGCTTGCGGCACCAGCAACCTGGGTTCAGAATGGACCCAGGGAGTTGGAGAGCTAGTCGGGGAGATGGATTGAGCATCCCATGGACTGCGTCCCTTCTCCAGGAAGGGAGGGTAGAGTATCTCGTGCCAGATGAAACCCTGGTGGAGCATGGGGATCCACAGGTGACCAGTGCCAGAATGCGGTAGGGAGCGGTTGGACGCTGGACCTCATTGCATGTCCCCACCCTGAGGCAGCCTAGAAAACACTTGCTGGCTGTCCATGAATAAAACCTGCCAGTGCTTGGCCTTCATTGCTCTCTGCTGCCCTGCTGATCAATTATGGCCCTGCAGCACCACCGAGCCCTGAACCCCACCCTGGAGGGAGCCAGGGAGGCATTGTCGGTTCACCGACACCTTCTTCCATCATAGATGCGTCCGTTTGATGCCACAGCCCCACCCTCGGGGTTAAGTCTTGGGCTATCTGTAGGGGTACAGTGATCATAGAGCAAGGCATGTGCTCAGAACTGGTGCAGATGGACTGGTGGCCTGCAGCCAAAAATACAGTAAATAAAGTGAATGCTTTATTGCTGCACAGTATACCCATATGAGAATGCCTTATTGTTTCACCAGATACCTCTATTAAAACCATACAGTTACTCATACCACTATGAGAACTCCTTAAAGTTGCACTGGATACCTCTATGAGAACACCTTAAAGTTGCACCAGATACCTTTATGAGAATGCCTTATAGTTGCCCTGGAAACCACTATGAGAATGCCTTATAGTTGCACTGGATACCTCGTGAGAATGCGTTATTGTTGCTCCAGGTAAAATTAGAGAATGCCTCATAATTACACGAGATACCTCTAAGAGAACGCATTTAAGATGCACCAGATACCATTATGAGAATGCCTTATAGTTGCACCGGATACCTCTATGAGAACCTTATAGTTGCACTGGATACCTCTGTGAGAACACCTTATAGTTGCACTGGATACCTCTATGAGAATGCCTTATAGTTGCTGCAGGTACCATATGAAAATGCCTTATACCTTCACCAGATGCCTCCATGATATCGCTTATACATACTCATGCCTCTATATGAGAACTCCTTATAGTTGTACTGGATACATCTATGGGAATGCCTTATAGTTGCACTAGATACCTCTATGAGAATGCCTTATAGTTGCACTGCATACCTGTATGAGAACCTTAAAGTTACTCATACCTCTATGAAAATTCCTTATAATCACCTTGCATATCTCCATAAGAATGCCTTATACTTGCTCTAGGTACCATATGAGAATGCCTTATAGTTGCACGGATACGTCTATAAGTATGCCTTACAGTTGCACCAGATACCTCTATGAGAACGGCTTATAGTTGCACCAGATAGCTCTATGAGTACGTCTTATAGTAGCTCTGGATACCTATTTGAGAAAGCCTTATAGATGCACCAGGTAACTCTATGAGAATGCCTTATAGCTGCATCACATACCTTCATGAGAATGCCTTATAGTTGCACTGGATTGCTCTAAAAGAATGCCTTATAGTTACTTTGGATAACCCCATGAAAATGTTTTATTGTTGCACTGGATACCACTATGAGAATGCCTTATAGTTGCACTGGTTAACTCTATGAGAATGTCTTATAGTTGCACAGGATAAGTCTATGAGAATGCCTTATAGTTGCACAAGTTACCTCTATGAGAATGCCTTATAGTTGCACAGATCACCTCTACGAGAATGCCTTATAGTTGCACCAGAAACCTCTGTGAGAATGCCTCATATTTGCTGGATACCTCACTGAGAATGCCTTATCGTTGCACTGGATTACTCTATAAGAATGCCATATAGTTGCACCAGGTAACTCTATGAAAATGCCTTATAGTTGCACTGGATACCTCTATAAGAATGCCTTATAGCTGCACTGGATAACTCTATGAGAATGGATTATATTTGCTCGGATACCTCTAATAGAACGCCTTATAGTTGCACCAGATACCTCTTTGAGAATGCCTTATACTTGCACCAGATATCTCTATGAGAACGCCTTATATTTGCACTGGATACCTCTATGAGAATGCCTTATCATTGCACTGGATACCTCTATAAGAATGCATTGTAGTTACACCAGATACCTCTATGAGAATGCCTTCTAGTTGCACTGGATAACTGTTTGAAAATGCCTTATAGTTGCTCCAGGTACCATATGAGAATGCCTTATAGTTGCACTGCATAACTCTGTAAGTACGACTTATAGTTGCACTGGATACCTCTATAAGAATGCCTTATAGTTGCACTGGATACCTATATAAGAATGCACTATAGTTGCACTGGATACCTCTATGCCAATGCCTTATAGTTGCTCCAGGTACCATATGAAATGCCTTTTACTTTCACCAGATGCCTCCATAAAATCGCCTTATAGTTACTCATGCCTCTGTGAGAACTCCTTATAGTTGTACTGGATACATCTATGGAATGCCTTATAGATGCACTAGATACCTCTATGAGAATGCCTTATAGGTTGCACTGCATACCTGTATGAGAACCTTATAGTTACTCATACCACTATGAGAACTCCATATAATCACTCTGCATATCTCTATAAGAATGCCTTATACTTGCTCCAGGTACCATATGAGAATGCCTTACAGTTGCACCGATACATCTATAAGTATGCCTTATAGTTGCACCAGATACCTCTATGAGATGCCTTATACTTGCACCAGATATCTCTATGAGTACGTCTTATAGTAGCACCAGATACCTATGTAGAATGTCTTATAGTTTCACTGGATAACTCTATGAGAACGCTTTTAGTTGTACCAGGTACCTCTATGAGAATGCCATATAGCTGCAACATAAACCTCTATAAGAGAGCCTTATAGTTGCACTGGATACCTCTATAAGAATGCCTTATAGTTACACTGGATAACTCCATGAAAATGCGTTGTTGATGCACTGGTACCTCTATGAGAATGCCTTACAGTTGCACTTGCTACCTCGATGAGAGCACGCCTTATAGTTGCTCCGGTACCATATGAGAATGCCTTATAGTTGCACTGGATGACTCTAGGAGAATGTCTTATAGTTGCACGGATAACTCTATGAGAACCCTTATAGTTACACAAGATAACTCTATGAGAATGCCTCATAGTTGCACTGATCACCTCTATGAGAATGCCTTATAGTTGAACCAGAAACCTCTATCAGAATGCCTCATATTTGCACTGGATACCTCTATAAGAATGCCTTATAGTTGCACTGGATACCTCTATAAGAATGCCTTATAGTTGCACTGGATAAATCTATGAGAATGCCTTATACTTGCTCCAGATACCTCAATCAGAACTCCTTATATTTGCAGTGGATACCTCTATGAGAATTCCTTAACATTGCACTGGATACCTCTATAAGAATGTCTTATAGTTGCACAAGATACCTCTATGAGAATGCCTTCTAGTTGCACTGGATACCTGTATAGAATGCCTTATAGTTGCTCCAGGTACCCTATGAGAATGCCTTATAGTTGCACTGCATAACTCTGTAATCTACGACTTATAGTTGCACTGGATACCTCTATAAGAATGCCTTATAGTTGCACTGGATACCTCTATAAGAATGCATAATAGTTGCACTGGATAAGTCTATGAGAATCGTTATCTTTGCACCAGATACCTCTAAGAGAACGTCTTATAGTTGCACTGGAAAACTCTATTATAACACCTAATAGTTGCACTGGCTAACTCTATGAGAATGCCTTATAGTTGCACTGGATACCTCTGAGAATGCCTTAAAGATTCTCCATGTACCATATGAAAATGCCTCATAGTTGCACTGGATACCTCTGTGAGAACGCCTTATAGTTGCACCAGATACCTCTATGAGAACTCCTTATAGTTGCACCGGATACCTTTATCAGAATGCCTTATAGTTGCACCGGATACCGCTATGAGAATGCTTTATAGTTGCACTGTGATACCTTGTAAGAACACCTTATAGTTGCACCGGATACCTCTGAGAACGCCTTATAGTTGCACTGGTTACCAATATGAAAACGCCTTATACTTGCACTGAATACCTCTATGAGAACGCCTTATAGTTGCACTGGATACCTCTACGAGAATGCCTTATAGATGCTCCAGGTACCATATGAAAATGCCTTATACTTTCATCTGATACCTCCATGAAATCGCCTTATACTTACTCATACCTCAGTGAGAACTCCTTATAGTTGAACTGGATACATCTATAGGAATGCCTTATAGATGCACTAGATACCTCTATGAGAACGCCTTCTATTTGTTCCAGGTAGCATGTGAAAATGCCTTATAGTTGCACTGCGTTCTTGTATGAGAATGCCTTATCTTTGCTCGATGTACCATATGAGGATGCCTTGTAGTTGCACCAGATACCTCCATGAAAACACTTTATAGTTACTCATACCTCTATGAGAACTCCTTATAATCGCTCTGCATATCTCTATAAGAATGCCTTATACTTGCCCCAGGTACCACATGAGAATGCCTTTTAGTTGCTCCAGATACGTCTATAAGAATGCCTTTTAGTTGCACCAGATACCTCTATGAAGACCTCATAGTTGCACCAGATACGTCTATGAGTACATCTTATAGTAGCACCAGTTACCTCTATGAGAATGCCTTATAGTTTCACCAGTTACCTTTATGAGAACGCCTTATAGTTGCACCAGGTACCTCTATGAGAATGCCTTATTCCTGCATGAGATACTTCTATGAGAATGTCTTATTATGCATAAGACAGGTCAATGAGAATGCCTTATAGTAGCCACAAATACCATATGAGAATGCCTTATAGTTTATCTTCATGCCTCTCTCAGAACGCCTTTATAGTTGCACCGGATACCTCTATGAGAATGCGATATAGTTGCACTGGATACCTCCATGAGAATGCCTTATATTTGGACTGGATACCTCTGCAGGAATGCCTTATATTTGCACTGGTTACCTCTATGAAAATGTCTTATAGTTGCCAGGATACCTCTGTAAGAATGCCTTTTAGTTGCAATGGGTAACTCCATGAGATGTGTTATAGTTGCACTGGATCCCTCCATGAGATTGCCTTATAGTTTCACTGGCTACCTTGATGAGAATGCCTTATATTTGTCCCAGGTACCATATGAGAATGCCTTATAGTTGCACTGCATAACTCTATTAGAACCCCTATAGTAGCACAGGATACCTCTATGAGAATGCCTTATAGTCACACCAGATACCTCTATGAGAATGCCTTATAGTTGCACCAGAAAATCTATGAGAATGCATTATATTTGCACAGGATACCTCTATGAGAACACCTTATCGTTCAACTGGATACCTCTATAAAATTCCTTATAGTTGCACCAGATACCTCTATGGGAATGCCTTCTAGCTGCACTGGATACCTGTATGAGAATGCCTTATAATTGCCCCAGGTACCATATGAGAATGCCTTACAGTTGCACTGGATAAGTCTATAAGAATGCCTTATAGTTGCACTGGATATCTCTATAAGACTGCATTATAGTTGCACTGAATAACTCTAGAATGTGTTATATTTCACGGATACCTCTAGAGAACGCCTTTTAGTTGCACTGAAACCTCTATGAGAACGCTTACAGTTGCAATAGATTACTCTATGAGAATGCCTTATAGTTGCATTGGATACCTCTATAAGAATGCCTTGTAGTTGTACCTGAAACCTCTAGCATAATGCCTTATATTTGCACTGGATACCTCTGCTTGAATGCCTTATAGTTGGACTGGATACCTCTGTAAGAACGCTTTATAGTTGCACTGGATAACTCCATGAGAATGTGTTATAGATGCACGGATGCCTCTATGAGAATGACTTATAGTTGCACTGGCTACCTCAATGAGAATGCCTTATAGTTGCTCCAGGTACCATATGAGAATGGGTTATAGTTGCACTGGATAACTCTATGAGATCGCCTTATAGTTGCTCTGGATACCGCTATAAGAATGCATTATTGTTGCACTGGATAACTCTAGGAAAACGCCTTAGAGTTGCACTGGATAACTCTATGAGAATGCCTTATAGTTGCTAGAGGTATCTATGAGAATGCTTTACAGTTGCACTGGATACCTCTATAAGAATACCTTATAGTTGCACCAGGTACCTCTATGAGTATGCTTTATAGCCAGCCTGCTGGTACAGTGCTTGATTTCTACTGCGGCACCAGCAAACTGGGTTCAAGAATTGATCCAGGGAGTTGGAGAGCTAGTTGGGGAGATGGATTGAGCACCCCATGTACTGCATTCCTTCTCCAGGGAAGGGATGGGTAGAGTATCTAGTGCCTGATGGAACCCTGGTGGAGGATGGGGATCTTCAGATGACCAGTGCCAGCTTGCAGGAGGAGGGATGGACGCTGGACCTCATTGCATGTCCCCACCCCTGATGCAGACAAGAAAACACTTGCTTGCTGTCATAAATAAAGCCTGCCAGCGCTTTTCCTTCATTGCTCTCTGCTGCCCTGCTGATCAAATATGGCCCTGCAGCACCACCACGCCCTGAACCCCACCCTAGCGGGGGAGCCAGGAGGCATTGTCAGTTCACTGACACCTTCTTCCATCATAGATGCGTCTGCTTGATGCCACATCCCCGCCCTCGGGGTTAAGTCTGGGGCTGTCTGCAGGGCACAGTGATCAGAGAGTAAGGCATGTGTTCAGGACTGGTGCTGATGGACAGGTGGCCTGCAGCCAAAAGTAGAGTAAATAAAAGTGAATGCTTTATAGCTGCACTGGATACCCATATGACAATGCCTTATTGTTTCACCAGATACCTCTATCAAAACACCATACAATTACTCATACCTCTATGAGAACTCCTTAAAGTTGCACTGGACACCTCTATGAGAACACCTTAAAGTTGCACCAGATACCTTTATGAGAATGCCTTATAGTTGCACTGGAAACCTCTATGAGAATGCCTTATAGTTGCACTGGATACCTCTATGAGAATGCCTTATCGTTGCTCCAGGTAAAATTAGAGAATGCCTCATAATTGCATGAGATACCTCAATGAGAATGCCTTAAAGATGCACCAGATACCATTATGAGAATGCCTTATACTTTCACGGATACCTCTATGAGAGCTCTTATAGTTGCACTGGATACCTCTGTGAGAACACCTTATAGTTGCACTGGATACCTCTATGAGAATGCCTTATAGTTGCTCCAGGTACCATATGAAAATCCCTTATACTTTCACCAGAAGCCTCCATGAAATTGACTTATAGTTACACATGCCTCTGTGAGAACTCCTTATAGTTGTACAGGATACATCTATGGGAATGCCTTATAGATGCACTAGATACCTCTATGAGAATGCCTTATAGTTGCACTGCATACCTGTATGAGAACCTTTAGTTACTCATACCTCTATGAGAACTCCTTATAATCACTCTGCATATCTCTATAAGAATGCCTTATACTTGCTCCAGGTACCATATGAGAATGCCTTACAGTTGCACCAGATACATCTATAAGTATGCCTTATAGTTGCACCAGATACCTCTATGAGAACGTCTTATAGTTGCACTGGAAAACTCTATTATAACACCTAATAGTTGCACTGGGTAACTCTATGAGAATGCCTTATAGTTGCACTGGATACCTCTGAGAATGCCTTAAAGATTATCCATGTACCATATGAAAATGCCTCATAGTTGCACTGGATACCTCTGTAAGAACGCCTTATAGTTGCACCAGATACCTCTGTGAACGCCTTATAGTTGCACTGGTTACCAATATGAAAACACCTTATACTTGCACTGGATACCTCTATGAGAACGCCTTATAGTTGCACTGGATACCTCTCACGAGAATGCCTTATAGATGCTCCAGGTACCATATGAAAATGCCTTATACTTTCATCAGATACCTCCATGAAATCGCCTTATACTTACTCATACCTCAGTGAGAACTCCTTATAGTTGAACTGGGTACATCTATAGGAATGCCTTATAGATGCACTAGATACCTCTATGAGAACGCCTTCTATTTGTTCCAGGTAGCATGTGAAAATGCCTTATAGTTGCACTCGTTCTTGTATGAGAATGCCTTATCTTTGCTCGATGTACCATATGAGGATGCCTTGCAGTTGCACCAGATACCTCCATGAAAACACTTTATAGTTACTCATACCTCTATGAGAACTCCTTATAATCGCTCTGCATATCTCTATAAGAATGCCTTATACTTGCCCCAGGTACCACATGAGAATGCCTTTTAGTTGCTCCAGATCGTGTATAAGAATGCCTTTTAGTTGCACCAGATACCTCTATGAAAATGCCTCATTGTTGCACCAGATACGTCTATGAGTACATCTTATAGTAGCACCAGTTACCTCTATGAGAATGCCTTATAGTTTCACCAGTTACCTCAATGAGAACACCTTATAGTTGCACCAGGTACCTCTATGAGAACGCCTTATACCTGCATGAGATACTTCTATGAGAATGTCTTATAGTTGCATAAGACAGGTCAATGAGAATGCCTTATAGTAGCCACAAATACCATATGAGAATGCCTTATAGTTTATCTTCATGCCTCTCTCAGAGCACTTATAGTTGCACGGGATACCTCTATGAGAATGCGATATAGTTGCACTGGATACCTCCATGAGAATGCCTTATATTTGGACTGGATACCTCTGCAGGAATGCCTTATATTTGCACTGGTTACCTCTATGAAAATGTCTTATAGTTGCCAGGATACCTCTGTAAGAATGCCTTTTAGTTGCAATGGGTAACTCCATGAGAATGTTATAGTTGCACTGGATCCCTCCATGAGATTGCCTTATAGTTTCACTGGCTACCTTGATGAGAATGCCTTATATTTGTCCCAGGTACCATATGAGAATGCCTTATAGTTGCACTGCATAACTCTATTAGAATGCCTTATAGTAGCACAGGATACCTCTATGAGAATGCCTTATAGTCGCACCAGATACCTCTATGAGAATGCCTTATAGTTGCACCAGAAAAATCTATGAGAATGCATTATATTTGCACAGGATACCTCTATGAGAACACCTTATCGTTCAACTGGATACCTCTATAAAATGCCTTATAGTTGCACCTGATACCTCTATGAGAATGCCTTCTAGCTGCACTGGATACATGTATGAGAATGCCTTATAATTGCCCCAGGTACCATATGAGAATGCCTTACAGCTGCACTGGATAAGTCTATAAGAATGCCTTATAGTTGCACTGGATACCTCTATAAGACTGCATTATAGTTGCACTGAATAACTCTATGAGAATGTGTTATATTTGCACTGGATACCTCTAAGAGAATGCCTTTTAGTTGCACTGGAAACCTCTATGAGAACGCCTTACAGTTGCAATAGATAACTCTATGAGAATGCCTTATAGTTGCATTGGATACCTCTATAAGAATGCCTTTAGTTGTACCTGAAACCTCTAGCAGAATGCCTTATATTTGCACTGGATACCTCTGCTTGAATGCCTTATAGTGGGACTGGATACTCTGTAAGAACGCCTTATAGTTGCACTGGATAACTCCATGAGAATGTGTTATAGATGCACCGGATGCCTCTATGAGAATGACTTATAGTTGCACTGGCTACCTCAATGAGAATGCCTTATAGTTGCTCCAGGTACCATATGAGAATGGGTTATAGTTGCACTGGATAACTCTATGAGATCGCTTGTAGTTGCTCTGGATACCTCTATAAGAATGCATTATTGTTGCACTGGATAACTCTAGGAAAACGCCTTAGAGTTGCACTGGATAACTCTATGAGAATGCCTTATAGTTGCTAGAGGTACCATATGAGAATGCTTTACAGTTGCACTGGATACCTCTATAAGAATACCTTATAGTTGCACCAGGTACCTCTATGAGAATTCTTTATAGCCAGCCTGCTGGTACAGTGCTTGGATTTCTGCTTGCAGCACCAGCAAACTGGGTTCAAGAATTGATCCAGGGAGTTGGAGAGCTAGTCCGGGGAGATGGATTGAGCACCCCATTTACTGCATTCCTTCTCCAGGGAAGGGATGGGTAGAGTATCTAGTGCCTGATGGAACTCTGGTGGAGGATGGGGATCTACAGGTGACCAGTGCCAGCATGCAGGAGGAGCGGGATGGACGCTGGACCTCATTGCATGTCCCCACCCTGATGCAGACTAGAAAACACTTTCTGGCTGTCATAAATAAAGCCTGCCAGTGCTTTTCCTTCATTGCTCTCTGCTGCCCTGCTGATCAAATATGGCCCTGCAGCACCACCGCCCTGAACCCCACCCTAGTGGGGAGCCAGGGAGGCATTGTCAGTTCACTGACACCTTCTTCCATCATAGATGCATCTGCTTGATGCCACATCCCCGCCTCGGGTTAAGTCTGGGGCTGTCTGCAGGGCACAGTGATCAGAGAGTAAGGCATGTGTTCAGGACTGGTGCTGATGGACAGGTGGCCTGCAGCCAAAAGTAGAGTAAATAAAAGTGAATGCTTTATAGCTGCACTGGATACCCATATGACAATGCCTTATAGTTTCACCAGATACCTCTATCAAAACACCATACAATTACTCATACCTCTATGAGAACTCCTTAAAGTTGCACTGGATACCTCTATGAGAACACCTTAAAGTTGCACCAGATACCTTTATGAGAGTGCCTTTATAGTTGCACTGGAAACCCTATGAGAATGCCTTATAGTTGCACTGGATACCTCTATGAGAATGCCTTATCGTTGCTCCAGGTAAAATTAGAGAATGCCTCATAATTGCATGAGATACCTCAATGAGAATGCCTTAAAGATGCACCAGATACCATTATGAGAATGCCTTTATACTTTCACCGGATACCTCTATGAGAACGCTTTATAGTTGCACTGGATACCTCTGTGAGAACACCTTATAGTTGCACTGGATACCTCTATGAGAATGCCTTATAGTTGCTCCAGGTACCATATGAAAATCCCTTATACTTTCACCAGAAGCCTCCATGAAATTGACTTATAGTTACTCATGCCTCTGTGAGAACTCCTTATAGTTGTACAGGATACATCTATGGGAATGCCTTATAGATGCACTAGATACCTCTATGAGAATGCCTTATAGTTGCACTGCATATCTGTATGAGAACCTTTGGTTACTCATACCTCTATGAGAACTCCTTATAATCACTCTGCATATCTCTATAAGAATGCCTTATACTTGCTCCAGGTACCATATGAGAATGCCTTACAGTTGCACCAGATACATCTATAAGTATGCCTTATAGTTGCACCAGATACCTCTATGAGAACGCCTTATGGTTGCACCAGATATCTCTAGAGTACATCTTATAGTAGCACCGGATACCTATATGAGAACGCTTTATAGTTGCACCAGGTAACTCTATGAGAATTTCTTCTAGCTGTATCATATTCCTCCATGAGAATGCCTAATAGTTGCACTGGATAGCTCTATAAGAATACCTTATAGTTACTGTGGATAACTCCATGAAATGTATTATTGTTGCACTGGATACCTTTATGAGAATGCCTTACAGTTGCACTGGCTACCTCGATGAGAACACCTTATAGTTGCTCCCAGTACCATATGAGAATCCTTAGAGTTGCACTGGTTAACTGTATGAGAACGTCTGATAGTTGCACAAGATACCTCTATGAGAATGCCTTATAGTTGCACTGGTCATCTCTATGAGAATACCTTATAGTTGCACCAGAAACCTCTGTGAGAATGCCTCATATTTGCACTGTATTTTTCTATCAGAATGCCTTATCGTTGCACTGGATACCTCTATAAGAATACCATTTAGTTGCACCAGGTAACTCTATGAGAATGCCTTATAGTTGCACTGGATACCTCTATAAGAATGCCTTATAGTTGCACTGGATAACTCTATGAGAATGTCTTATATTTGCACCGGATACCTCTAAGAGAACGCCTTATAGTTGCACCAGATACCTTTTTGAGAATGCCTTATAGTTGCACTGGATACCTCTATGAGAATGCCTTATACTTACCCAGATACCTCTATGAGAACGCTTATATATTGGCACTGGATACCTCTATGAGAATGCCTTATCATTGCACTGGATACCTCTATAAGAATGCCTTACAGTTGCACAGATACCTCTATGAGAATGCCTTCTAGTTGCACTGGATACCTCTATGAGAATGCCTTATAGTTGCTCCAGGTACCATTTGAGAATGCCTTATAGTTGCACTGCATAACTCTATAAGTACTACTTATAGTTACACTGGATACATAGAAACATAGAAACAAAGAATTTGACGGCAGATAAGGACCGCTGGCCCACCCAGTCTGCCTGTTTCCTACCTGATGGATAAGCTGCAGATCCTAGTTAACCAGCAGCCTACTTCTTCCTTCCCCACCCCTAGAATTGCCTTATGACTGTCCCATGCATGCTTGAATTTCACCACTGTTTGTGACTCCACAACCTCCTCTGGAAGGCTCCATACATCCACCACCCTCTCTGTGAAAAATACTTCCTTAAATTACCTCTGAGCCGCCTCCCCTTCTATCTTCAAATTGTGCCCCTTTGTTCTTGCACACCTCTTTTTTGAAAGATGCTACCCTCTTGGACTTTGTTGATTCCCTTGAGGTACTTGAAAGTTTCTATCATGTCCCCCTCTCCCTCCTTTCCTCGAGGCTATACATATTAAGCTCCTTAAGTCTCTCTCTTCATATGTCTTCCGTGCAGACCCTGCACCATTTTAGTTGCCCTCCTCTGGACAGCTTCCATCCTGTCTATGTCTTTGCAGAGATTGGGTCTCAGAACTGCATGCAGTACTCCAGTTATAGAGGTATTCAGTGCAATGATATGGCGTTCTCTTAGAGATATCAGTGCAAATAGAGGGCATTCTCATAGGGGTATCCAGTGCAAACTATAAGGCATTCTCATAGAGGTATCTGATGCAACTATAAGAATGCATATACCTCTATAAGAATGCATTATAGTTGCACTGGATAACTCTATGAGAATGCGTTATCTTTGCACCGGATACCTCTAGGATAATTTCTTATAGTTGCACTGGTAATCCTATGAGAATGCCTTACAGTTGCACTGGCTACCTTGATGAGAATGCCATGTAGTTGTTCCAGTTACCATATGAGAATGCCTTATAGGTGCACTGGATAACTCTATGAGAATGTCTTATAGTTGCACTCGATACCTCTATGAGAATGCTTTCTAGTTGCACTGGATACCTGTATGAGAATGCCTTATAGTTGCTCCAGGTACCATTTGAGAACGACTTATAGTTGCACTGGATACCTCTATAAGAATGCATTATAGTTGCACTGGATAACTCTATGAGAATGCTGTTATCTTTGAACGGACACCTCTAGGAGAACGCCTTATAGTTGCACTGGGTACCTCTATAAAGAACACCTATAGTTGCACTGGGTAACTCTATGAGAATGCTTTACAGTTGCACTGGCTACCTTAATGAGAATGCCATGTAGTTACTCCAGTTACCATATGAGAATGCCTTATAGGTGCACTGGATAACTCTATGAGAATGTCTTATAGTTGCACTGGATACCTCTATGAGAACGCATTATAGTTACCCTGGATACCTCTATGAGAATGATTCATAGTTGCACTGGCTACCTCGTTCAGAACACCTTATAGTTGCTCCAGGTACCACATGAGAATGTTTTATAGTTGCACTGGATACCTCTATGAGAATGCCTTATAGTTGCATCAGATACCTCTATGAGAATGCCTTATAGTTTGCACTGGATACCTCAATGAGAATGCCTTATATTTGCACTGGATATCTCTATGAGAACGCCCTATCATTGCACTGAATACCTCTATAAGAATGCCTTATAGTTGCACCAGATACCTCTATGAGAATGCCTTATAGTTGCTCTGGATACCTGTATGAGAATGCCTTATAGTTGCTCCAGGTACCGTATTTGAATGCCTTATAGTTGCTCTGGATATCTCTTTAAGAACGCCTTATAATTGCACTGGACATCTCTATAAGAATGCCTTATAGGAGATCTAGGTACCAAATGAGAATGCCTTAAAGTTGCACTGGATAACTCCATGAAAATATGTTATAGTTTCACTGGATACCTCTGTAAGAATGCCTTATAGTTGCACTGGATAACTCCATGAAAATGTGTTATATTTGCACTGGATACCTCTATGAGAATGCCTTATAGTTGCACTGGCTTCCTCGATGAGAACGCTTTATAGTTGATCCAGGTACCATATGAGAATGCCTTGTAGTTGCAGTGGATACCTGTATAAGAATACCTTATAATTGCACCAGATACCTCTATGAGAACGGCTTATATTTACATCAGATACCTGTATGAGAATGCCTTATAGTTGCTCTGGATACCTCTATGAGAATGCCTTATAGTTGCACCAGATACCTCTATGAGAACACCTTGTATTTGCATTGGATACCTCTATGAGAACGCCTTGTCGTTGCACTGGATATTTCTATAAGAATGCTTTATAGTTGCACTAGTTACCTCTATGAGAATGCCTTATCCTTGCACTGGATACCTGTTTGAGAATGCCTTATAGTTGCTCCATGTACCACATGAGAATTCCTTATAGTTGCACTGGATACCTCTATAAGAATGCATTATAGTTGCACTGGATAGCTCTATGAGAATGCATTATCTTTGCACCGACACCTCTAGGAGAATGTCTTATAGTTGCACTGGTTACCTCTATAAGAACACCTTATAGTTGCACTGGGTAACTCTATGAGAATGCCTTTACAGTTACACTGGCTACCTTGATGAGAATGCCATAGTTGCTCCAGTTACCATATGAGAATGCCTTATAGGTGCACTGGATAACTCTATGAGAATGTCTTATAGTTGCACTGGATACCTCTATGAGAACACATTATAGTTACCCTGGATACCACCATGAGAATGATTCATAGTTGCACTGGCTACCTCAATCAGAACACCTTATAGTTGCTCCAGGTACCATATGAGAATGTTTTATAGTTGCACTGGATACCTCTACGAGAACGCCTTATAGTTGCATCAGATACCTCTATGAGAATGCCTTATACTTTGCACTGGATACCTCAATGAGAATGCCTTATATTTGCACTGGATATCTCTATGAGAACCCCTATCATTGCACTGGATACCTCTATAAGAATGCCTTATAGTTGCACCAGATAACTCTATGAGAATGCCTTATAGTTGCACTGGATACCCGTATGAGAATGCCTTATAGTTGCTCCAGGTACCGTATTTGAATGCCTTATAGTTGCTCTGGATATCTCTTTAAGAACGCCTTTATAATTGCACTGGACATCTCTATAAGAATGCCTTATAGGAGATCTAGGTACCAAATGAGAATGCCTTATAGTTGCACTGGATAACTCCATGAAAATGTGTTATATTTGCACTGGATACCTCTATGAGAATGCCTTATAGTTGCTCTGGATACCTCTTTGAGAATGCCTTATAGTTGCACCAGATACCTCTATGAGAACACCTTATATTTGCACTGGATACCTCTATGAGAACGCCTTATCGTTGCTCTGGATACTTCTATAAGAATGCTTTATAGTTGCACCAGTTACCTCTATGAGAATGCCTTATCCTTGCACTGGATACCTGTTTGAGAATGCCTTATGGTTGCTCCAGGTACTACATGAGAATGCCTTATAGTTGCACTGGATACTTCTATAAGAATGCCTTTTAGTTGCACAAGATACCTCTATGAGAATGCCTTATAGTTGCTCCAGGTACCGTATTTGAATGCCTTATAGTTGCTCTGGATATCTCTTTAAGAACGCCTTATAATTGCACTGGACATCTCTATAAGAATGCCTTATAGGAGATCTAGGTACCAAATGAGAATGCCTTATAGTTGCACTGGATAACTCCATGAAAATATGTTATAGTTTCACTGGATACCTCTATAAGAATGCCTTATAGTTGCACTGGATAACTCCATGAAAATGTGTTATATTTGCACTGGATACCTCTATGAGAATGCCTTATAGTTGCACTGGCTTCCTCGATGAGAACGCTTTATAGTTGATCCAGGTACCATATGAGAATGCCTTGTAGTTGCAGTGGATACCTGTATAAGAATACCTTATAATTGCACCAGATACCTCTATGAGAACGGCTTATATTTACATCAGATACCTGTATGAGAATGCCTTATAGCTGCTCTGGATACCTCTATGAGAATGCCTTATAGTTGCACCAGATACCTCTATGAGAACACCTTGTATTTGCATTGGATACCTCTATAGAACACTTATCGTTGCACTGGATATTTCTATAAGAATGCTTTATAGTTGCACTAGTTACCTCTATGAGAATGCCTTATCCTTGCACTGGATACCTGTTAGAGAATGCCTTATAGTTGCTCCATGTACCACATGAGAATTCCTTATAGTTGCACTGGATACCTCTAGAAGAATGCATTATAGTTGCACTGGATAGCTCTATGAGAATCGTTATCTTTGCGGACACCTCTAGGAGAATGTCTTATAGTTGCACTGGTTACCTCTATAAGAACACCTTATAGTTGCACTGGGTAACTCTATGAGAATGCCTTACAGTTACACTGGCTACCTTGATGAGAATGCCATGTAGTTGCTCCAGTTACCATATGAGAATGCCTTATAGGTGCACTGGATAACTCTATGAGAATGTCTTATAGTTGCACTGGATACCTCTATGAGAACAAATTATAGTTACCCTGGATACCACCATGAGAATGATTCATAGTTGCACTGGCTACCTCGATCAGAACACCTTATAGTTGCTCCAGGTACCATATGAGAATGTTTTATAGTTGCACTGGATACCTCTACGAGAACGCCTTATAGTTGCATCAGATACCTCTATGAGAATGCCTTATACTTTGCACTGGATACCCAATGAGAATGCCTTATATTTGCACTGGATATCTCTATGAGAACTCCCTATCATTGCACTGGATACCTCTATAAGAATGCCTTATAGTTGCACCAGATAACTCTATGAGAATGCCTTATAGTTGCACTGGATACCCGTATGAGAATGCCTTATAGTTGCTCAGGTACCGTATTTGAATGCCTTATAGTTGCTCTGGATATCTCTTTAAGAACGCCTTATAATTGCACTGGACATCTCTATAAGAATGCCTTATAGGAGATCTAGGTACCAAATGAGAATGCCTTATAGTTGCACTGGATAACTCCATGAAAATGTGTTATATTTGCACTGGATACCTCTATGAGAATGCCTTATAGTTGCTCTGGATACCTCTTTGAGAATGCCTTATAGTTGCACCAGATACCTCTATGAGAACACCTTATATTTGCACTGGATACCTCTATGAGAACGCCTTATCATTGCTCTGGATACTTCTATAAGAATGCTTTATAGTTGCACCAGTTACCTCTATGAGAATGCCTTATCCTTGCACTGGATACCTGTTTGAGAATGCCTTATGGTTGCTCCAGGTACTACATGAGAATGCCTTATAGTTGCACTGGATACTTCTATAAGAATGCCTTATAGTTGCACAAGATACCTCTATGAATGCCTTATAGTTGCACTGGATACCTGTATGAGATTGCCTTATAGTTGCACTGGATACCTCTATGAGAACGCTTTATAGTTGCTCCAGGTACCATAAGAGAATACCTTATAATTGCACTAGATACTTCTATATTAACACCTTATAGTTTCCCGAATACTCTATGAGAATGCTTAGAGCCAGCCAGCTGGTGCAGCAATTGGATTTCTGCTTACAGCTCCAGCAACCTATGTTCAGAAATGGACCCAGAGAGATGGAGAGCTGGCCAGGGAGAAGTATTGAGCATCCGTGGACTACACTCCTTCTCAAGAGAAGGGAGAGTTAGTGTATCTGGCGTCTGATGGACCCATGGTGGAGGCTTGGAAACCACAGGCGACAAGTGCCAGCATGCAGGAGCGGCGGGTTCACGCTGGACCTCACTATGTCCCCACCCCTGAGGTAACCTAGAAAACACTTGCTGGCTGCCATGAATGAAGCCCGCCAGTGCTTGGCCTCCATTGCTCTCTGCCTCTCTGCTGACCAAATATGGCCCTCTGCACCACCAGGCCCTGAACTTCACCGAGGGCCAGGGAGGCAACGTCCTCGCTCACCACCTTCTCTCATCGTAGATGGGTCCGCTTTGGTGCCGCTGCCCTCCCTGGTGGTTAAGCCAGGGGCTATCTGCAGGCACAGTGATCAGTGAGCAAGACAAGTGTTCAGGACTTGTGCTGATGGACAGATGGCTGGCAGCTAAAATGTAAAGTAAATAAAAGAGAATGCTTTATAGTTGCACTGGATACCTATATGAGAATGCCTTATAGTTGCACTGGATACCTATATGAGAATGCCTTATAGTTGCTTCAGTTACCATATTAGAACACCTTATGTTTTCACCAGATACCTCTATCAAAACACTTTACAACTACATAGATACATAGACAGTGTCGGCAGATAAGAGCCTATGGCCCACCCAGTCTGCCCATTTGAGCTTGTAAGTTCAGCTTGCCCTCCCAGAAGTCCGCCTCCCCTCACCCCTGACCTCCAGAATTCCTTTATGTCTATCCCATGCATTCTTAAATCCTGTGATTGTTTCAGCCCCCACCACTTCCTCTGGCAGGGTGTTCCACTTGTCCACCACCCGCTCTGTGAAGAAATTCTTTCTCATGTTTCCTCTGAATCGTCCCTCCCTCCAACTTCATCCCATGCCCTCTAGTCCTGGAACATCTTTTTCGCTTAAAAATAGTGTTTTCCTGCACCCTGTTTCTCCCTGTAAGATACTTGTATGTCTCTATCATATCCCTCTCTCCTCCTCTCCTCCAGGGAGTACATGTTCAGTTCCTTTAACCTGTCTTCATAGGACTTGTGATGCAATCCATGCACCATCTTTGTTGCCCTCCTCCTGAACCTTCTCTCCCTGTCTATGTCCTTACGTAGGTATGGTCTCCAGAACTGTACACTGTACTCCAGGTGGGGCCTCACTAGTGTCTTGTATAGCGGAATTATGACCTCCCTTTTCCTGCTGGTGATGCCCCTGCCTTTACATCCCAGCATCCTATTTGCTTTACCTGATGCCTTGTCACACTGTTTCTCATTTTGAGGTCATCAGAGATGACAACCCCAAGATCCCTTTCCTGCTTGGTGCATGCTATATCCTCACCCCCAACTGATATATTGTGCCAGGGTTTTTGTGCCCCATATGCATTATCTTGCACTTCTTTGCATTGAATTTCAACTGCCAAACCCTTACCATTCTTCAAGTTTCTGCAGGTCCCTTCTCATTCTGTCTACACCCTCTGGTGTGTCTACTCTGTTACAGAGCTTTGTGTCATCAGCGAACAGTGAAATTCTGCCTTCTAGATCCTGTGCAATGTCACTGATGAAGATGTTGAATAGGACCTGGTCCCAGCACTGATCCCTGTGGTACCCCACTGGTCACTCTTTCTCTCTGTGGAGTGACAGCCATTTACCACCACCCTCTGTGTCCTGCCACCCAGCCAGTTACCTACCCACCACACTACTGTCCTGCCCACACCCATATTCCCCAGTTTGTGTAATAGTCTTCTATGTGGCACAGTGTCAAAGGCCTTGCTGAAGTCCAGATAGGCCATGTCCACTGCCCTCCTCTGATCCACCTCCCTAGTCACCCAGTCAAAAATTCAATGAGGTTGGTCTGACATGACCTCCCCGGTGAAACCATGCTGCCTTGGGTCCTGTAGTCCATTGACAAGCAGATGTTCCACCAATCTCTCCTTCAGTAGTGCTTCCATGATCTTTCCCACTACCGAGGTGAGGCTGACTGGTCTGTAGTTCCCTGCTTCCTCTTTGTTCTCACTTTTGTATAAGGGGACTACATCTGCTGTCCTCCAGTCTTTGGGTACCTCCCTGTTTCCAGTGATTGGCTAAACAGGATAGCCAGAGGTTCAGCCACCACCTCTCTTAGTTCTTTAAGGACCCTGGGGTGCACCCCATCTGGCCCCATTGCTTTGTCAACTCTTATTACTTCCAGTTCCTTCAGGACCCTTTTCTCGTAAAGGGACTTGTGTCCATTTCTGCACCATTCTCACCCCTTGTACCCCTTCAGACCCATTACCCCTCTTCCTCAGTAAAGACTGAGCAGAAATACCTGTTCAATATGTCAGCTTTACTGTTGTCATCCTCCACGCCGCTCCCATCCTCCCCTTCAGTCTCACTATCCCTCCCTTGTCTTTCTTTTTTCACTTATGTACCTGTAAAGGTTTTGTCCCTTTAACCACTGATTTTGCAATGTGTTCTTCTGTCTGAGCTTTGGCTTCCTTACTGACTTCCCTGCCTCCCTTGTTTCTCCTGGTACTTCTCCTATCCCCTTCTGCCTGTGTCTTTTGTATTGCCTGAATGCAATCTTTTGGCTTTCACTTTCTTGCTACCTCTTTGAAACCATAATGGTCTCCTCTTCCTTTTCCTCTTGCTAACCTGCTTAATGCATAATTCTGTTGTTCTTATAATCCCCATTTTAAATACTGCCCACTGTTCCTCAACCCCTGATTCCTGTCCCATTCCCTTAATGCCTCTTTTAAGTATCTCCCCATTTTCCCAAAGTCTGCCCCTAAAATCCAGGATACGTGTTTTTGTGTGGTTTGGTTCTGCTCTTTCTGTGATTTCAAACCACAATGACTGGTGGTCACTGTTACCCAGGTGCTCCTCACTGTTACCCCATCACACTGTCCCTGTTTGTGAGCAGAAGATCCAGTATTGCCTTCTGCCGAGTTGGTTCCATGACCAGTTGCTTGAGGAAGGCACCCTGAAGGAGCTACTCATACCTCTATGAGAACTCCTTATAGTTGCACTGGATACCTCTATGAAAACACCTTATAGCTGCACCAGAGACCTTTATGACAATGCCTTGTAGTTGCACCAAATAGTTGTATGAGAACACGTTGTAGTTGAATGGGGTACCTCTATGAGAATTCCTTATAGCTGCTCCAGGTACCATAAGAGAATGCCTCATAGTTGATTGAGTTACCTCTATGAGAATGCCTTATAGTTGTACCAGATACCTTTATGAGAACAGCATCTAGTTGCACCAGTTAACTCTATGAGAATGCCTTATAGTTGCACCGGTTACCAATATGAAAATGACTAATAGTTGCTCTGGATACCTCTATGAGAACACATTAAAGCTGCACTGGATACCTCTATGAGAAGCCTTATAGTTGCTCCAGGTACCACATGAAAATACCTTATAGTTTCACCAGATACCTCCATGAAAACACTTACAGTTACTCACACGTCTGTGAGAACTCCTTATAGCTGTACTGGTCTCATCTATGGCAGTGACTTTAGATACACTGCATACTTCTATGAGAAGGCCTTATAGTTGCTTTAGGTACCATATGAAAATCCGTTATATGTTCAACAGAAGCTCATGAAATCAACTTATAGTTACTCATGCCTCTGTGAGAACTCCTTATAGTTGTACAGGATACATCTATGGGAATGCCTTATGGATGCACAAGATACCTCTATGAGAATGCCTTATAGTTGCACTGCTTACCTGTAGGAGAAGCTTATAGTTACTCATACATCTGTGAGAACTCCTTATAATCACTCTGCATATCTCTATAAGAATGCCTTATACTTGCTCCAGGTACCATGTAGAATGCCTTACAGTTGCACGGATACATCTACAAGTATGCCTTATAGTTGCAGATACCTCTACGAGCATTATAGTTGCACCAGATATCTCTATGAGTACATCTTATAGTAGCACCGACACCTATATGAGAACGCCTTATTGTTGCACCAGGTAACTCCTATGAGAATGCCTTAGCTGCATCATATACCTCCATGAGAACGCCTTATAGTTGCACCGGATAACTCTATGAGAATGCCTTATAGTTGCACAAGATACCTCTATGAGAATGCCTTATAGTTGCACTGGTCACCTCTATGAGAATGCCTTATAGTTGCACCAGAAACCTTTGTGAGAATGCCTCATATTTGCACTGGATACTTCTATGAGAACACCTTATCATTGCACTGGATACCTCTATAAGAATGCCATACAGTTGCTCCAGGTAACTCTATAAGAATGCCTTATAGTTGCACTGTATAACTCTATGAGAATGTCTTATATTTGCACTGGATACCTCTAAGAGAACGCCTTATAGTTGCACCAAATACCTCTTTGAGAACGCCTTATAGTTGCACTGGATACTCTATGAGAATGCCTTATACTTGCACCAGATACCTCATTGAGAACGCCTTATATTTGCACTGGATACATCTATGAGAATGCCTTATCATTGCACTGGATACCTCTATAAGAATGCCTTACAGTTGCACCAGATACCTCTATGAGAATGCCTTCTAGTTGCACTGGATACCTGTATGAGAATGCCTTATAGTTGCTCCAGGTACCATTTGAGAACGCCTTATAGTTGCACTGCATAACTCTATAAGTACGACTTATAGTTGCACTGATACCTCTATAAGAATGAATTATAATTGCACTGGATAACTCTATGAGAATGCTATCTTTGCACCGGATACCTCTAGGAGAACGCCTTTAGTTGCACTGGGTACCTCTATAAGAACACCTGATAGTTGCACAGGGTAACTCTATGAGAATGCCTTACAGTTGCACTGGCTACCTCGATGAGAATGCTATGTAGTTGCTCCAGTTACCATATGAGAATGCCTTATAGGTGCACTGGATAACTCTATAGAGAATGTCTTATAGTTGCACTGGATACCTCTATGAGAAGCATTATAGTTGCCCTGAATACCCTATGAGAATGATTCATAGATGCACTGGCTACCTCGATCAGAACACCTTATAGTTGCTCCAGGTACCATATGAGAATGTTTTATAGTTGCACTGGATACCTCTATGAGAACGCCTTATAGTTGCATCAGATACCTCTATGAGAATGCCTTATAGTTTGGACTGGATACCTCTATGAGAATGCCTTATATTTGCACAGGATATGTCTATGAGAACGCCCTATCATTGCACTGGATACCTCTATAAGAATGCCTTATTGTTGCACCAGATACCTCTATGAGAATGCCTTACAGTTGCACTGGATACCTGTATGAGAATGCCTTATAGTTGCTCCAGGTACCGTATTTGAATGCCTTATAGTTGCACTGAATATCTCTTTAAGAATGCATTATAATTGCACTGGACACCTCTATAAGAATGCCTTATAGGAGATCTAGGTACCAAATGAGCATGCCTTATAGTTGCACTGGATAACTCTATGAAAATATGTTATAGTTTCACTGGATACCTCTATAAGAATGCCTTATAGTTGCTCTTGATAACTACATGAAAATGTATTATATTTGCACTGGATACCTCTATGAGATTGCCTTATAGTTTCACTGGCTTCCTCGATGAGAACGCCTTTATAGCTGATCCAGATACCATATGAGAATGCCTTGTAGCGGCAGTGGATACCTGTATAAGAATGCCTTAGAATTGCACCAGATACCTCTATGAGAATGGCTTATAGTTACACCAGATACTATATGAGAATGCCTTATAGTTGCACCAGATACCTCTATGAGAACACCTTATATTTGCACTGGATACCTCTATGAGAACGCTTATCGTTGCACTGGATACTTCTATAAGAATGCTTTATAGTTGCACCAGTTACCTCTATTAGAATGCCTTATCCTTGCACTGGATACCTGTTTGAGAATGCCTTATAGTTGCTCCAGGTACCACATGAGAATGCCTTATAGTTGCACTGGATACCTCTATAAGAATGCCTTATAGTTGCACTGGCTTCCTCAATGAGAACACCTTATAGTTGATCCAGGTACCATATGAGAATGCCTTGTAGTTGCAGTGGATACCTGCATAAGAATGCCTTATCAGTGCAGCAGATACCTCTATGAGAACGGGTTATAGTTACACCAGATACCTATATGAGAATGCCTTATAGTTGCTCTGGATACCTCTATGAGAATGCTTTATAGTTGCACTGGATACCTCTATGAGAATGCCTTATAGTTGCACTGGATACCTCTATGAGAAATGCCTTATCGTTGCACTTGATACCTCTATAAGAATGCCATATTGTTGCACCAGGTAACTCTATGAGAATGCCTTATAGTTGCACTGGATACCTTTATAAGAATGCCTTATAGTTGCACAGGATAACTCTATGAGAACATCTTATATTTGCACGGATACCTCTAAGAGAACTTTATAGTTGCACCAGATACCTCTTTGAGAACGCTTTATAGTTACACTGGATACCTCTATGAGAATGACCTTATCATTGCACTGGATACCTCTATAAGAATGCCTTACAGATGCACCAGATACCTCTATGAGAATGCCTTCTAGTTGCAATGGATACCTGTATGAGAATGCCTTATAGTTGCTCCAGGTAACATTTGAGAACGCCTTATAGTTGCACTGCATAGCTCTGTAAGTACAACTTATAGTTGCACTGGATACCTTGATAAGAATGCCTTATACTTGCACTGGATACCTCTATAAGAAGGCATTATAGTTGCACTGTATAACTATATGAGAATGCTTATCTTTGCACCAGATACTTCTAGGAGAATGTCTTATAGTTGCACTGGGTACCTCTTTAAGAACACTTAATAGTTGCACTGGGTAACTCTATGAGAATGCCTTACAGTTGCACTGGCTACCTCTATAAGAATGCCATGTAGTTGCTCCAGTTACCATATAGGAATGCCTTATAGGTGCACTGGATAACTCAATGAGAATGTCTTATAATTGCACTGGATACCTCTATGAGAATGATTGATAATTGCACTGGCTACCTCGATCACAACACCTTATAGTTGCTCCAGGTACCACATGAGAATGTTTTATGGTTGCACTGGATACCTCAATGAGAACGCCTTATAGTTGCATCAGATACCTCTATGAGAATGCTTCATAGTTTGCACTGGATACCTCTATGAGAATGCCTTATATTTGCACTAGATATCTCTATGACAATGCCTTATAGTTGCTCCAGGTACCTGTATTTGAATGCCTTCTAGTTGCACTGGATATCTCTTTAAGAACGCTTATAATTGCACTGGACACCTCTATAAGAATGCCTTATAGGAGATATATGTACCAAATGAGAATGCCTTATAGTTGCACTGGATAACTCCATGAAAAATATGTTATAGTTGCACTGGATACCTCTATAAGAATGCCTTATAGTTGCACTGGATAACTCCATGAAAATGTGTTATATTTGCACTGGATACCTCTATGAGAATGCCTTATAGTCGCACTGGCTTACTCATGAGAACACCTTATAGTTGATCCAGGTACCATATGAGAATGCCTTGTAGTTGCAGTGGATACCTGAATAAGAATGCCTTATAATTGCACCAGATACTCTATGAGAATGGCTTATATTTACACCAGATACCAATATGAGAATACCTTATTGTTGCTCTGGATACCTCTATGAGAATGCCTTATAGTTGCACCAGATACCTCTATGAGAACACCTTATATTTGCACTGGATACCTCTATGAGAACGCCTTATCATTGCACTGGATACTTCTATAAGAATGCTTTATAGTTGCACCAGTTACCTCTATGAGAATGCCTTATCATTGCACAGGATACCTGTTTGAGAATGCCTTATAGTTGCACCAGATACCTCTATGAGAATGCCTTATAGTTGCACTAGATACTTGTATGAGAATGCATTATAGTTGCACTGGATACCTCTATGAGAACGCCTTGTAGTTGCTTCAGGTACCATAGGAGAATACCTTATAATTTCACTAGATACTTCTATGAGAACACCTTATAGTTGCACTGAATACCTCTATGAGAATGCTTTGAGCCGGCCAGCTGGTGCAACAGTTGGATTTCTGCTGCTGCGCCAGCAACCTATGTTCAAGAATGGACCCAGAGAGATGGAGGCTGGCCAGGAGAAGTATTGAGCATCCCATGGACTACTCTCCTTCTCAAGAGTAGGGTGAGTTAGAGTATCTGGTGCCTGATGGACCCGTGGTGGAGGCTGGGGAACCACAGGTGACAAGTGCCAGCATTCAGGAGTGGCGGGTTCACGCTGGACCTCACTATATGTCCCCGTCCCTGAGGCAACCTAGAAACACTTGCTGGCTGCCATGAATGAAGACGCCAGTGCTTGGCCTCCATTGCTCTCTGCCTCTGCTGACCAAATATGGCCCTGCGGCACCACGGGCCCTGAACCTCACCCTGGGGAGCCAGGGAGGCAACGTCCGCTCACCGACACCTTCTCTCATCGTAGATGGGTCCGCTTGTGCTGCAGCCCCACCCTGGTGGTTAAGCTAGGGACTATCTGCAGGGCAGTAATCAGAGAGCAAGACAAGAGTTCAGGACTGGTGCTGATGGACAGGGGCTGGCAGCTAAAATGTAAGGTAAATAAAAGAGAATGCTTTATAGTTGCACTGGATGCCTATATGAGAATGCCTTATAGTTGCACTGGATACCTCTATAAGAATGCCTTATAGTTGCACCAGATACCTCTATGAGAATGCCTTATAGTTGCACCAGATACCTCTATGAGTATGCCTTATAGTTGCACTGGATACTTGTATGAGAATGCATTATAGTTGCACTGGATACCTCTATGAGAACGCCTTATAGTTGCTCCAGGTACCATAAGAGAATACCTTATAATTGCAATAGATACTTCAATGAGAACACCTTATAGTTGCACGAATACCTCTATGAGAATGCTTTATAGCCGGCCAGCTGGTGCAGCAGTTGGATTTCTGCTTCAGCGCCAGCAACCTTTGTGCAGGAATGGACCCAGAGAGATGGAGGGCTGGCCAGGGAGAAGGATTGATTATACCGTGGACTACACTCCTTCTCAAGAGAAGGGAGAGTTAGAGTATCTGGTGCCTGATGGACCCATGGTGGAGGCTGGGGAAACCACAGGCAACAAGTGCCAGCTTGCAGGAGCGGCAGGTTCACACTGGACCTCACTATATGTCTCTGCCCCTCAGGCAACCTAGAAAAACTTGCTGCCTGCCATGAATGAAGCCCGCCAGTACTTCGCCTCCATTGCTCTCTCTGCCTCTGCTGACCAAATATGGCTCCTGCGCACCACCGGGCCCTGAACCTCACCCGGGGAGCCATAGAGGCAACGTCTGTTCACCGACACCTTCTCTCATTGTAGATGGGTCTGCTTGGTGTCGCAGCCCCACCCTGGTGGTTAAGCCACGGGCTATCTGCAGGGGCACAGTGACCAGAGAGCAAGACAAGTGCTCAGGACTGGTGCTGATGGACAGGGGCTGGCAGCTAAAATGTAAAGTAAGTAAAAAGAAAATGCTTAATACTTGCACTGGATACCTATATGAGAATGCCTTATAGTTGCAATGGATACCTATATGAGAATGCCTTATAGTTGCACTGGATACCTATATGAGAATGCCTTATAGTTGCTTCAGTTACCATATTCAACACCTTATGTTTTCTCCAGATACCTCTATAAAGACACTTTACAACTACTCATACCTCTATGAGAACTCCTTAAAGTTGCACTGGATACCTCTATGAGAACACCTTATAGCTGCACCAGAGACCTTTATGAGAATGCCTTATAGTTGCACCAGATAGTTGTATGAGAACACTTGTAGGTGAACTGGTACCTCTCTGAGAATTCCTTATAGCTGCTCTAGGTACCATAAGAGAATGAATCATAGTTGCATGAGTTACCTCTATGAGAATGCCTTATAGTTGTACGAGATACCTTTATGAGAACAGATTATAGTTGCACCGTTACCTCTATGAGAATGCCTTATAGTTGCACAGGTTACCAATATGAAAATGTCTAATAGTTGCTCTGGATACCTCTATGAGAACACATTAAAGCTGCACTGGATACCTCTATGAGAACGCCTTATAGTTGCTCCAGGTACCACATGAAAACACCTTATAGTTTCACCAGATACCTCTATGAAAACACCTTACAGTTACTCATACTGTCCTGTGAGAACTCCTTATAGCTGTACTGGTCTCATCTATGGGAATGCCTTATATATGCACTGCATACTTCTATGAGAATGCCTTATAGTTGCTCCAGGTACCATATAAAAATCCTTATACTTTCACCAGAAGCCTCCATGAAATCGACTTATAGTTACTCACGCCTCTGTGAGAACTCCTTATAGTTGTACAGGATACATCTATGGGAATGCCTTATAGATGCACTAGATACCTCTATGAGAATGCCTTATAGTTGCACTGCATACCTGTATGAGAACCTTATAGTTACTCATACCTCTGTGAGAACTCCTTATAATCACTCTGCATATCTCTATAAGAATGCCTTATACTTGCTCCAGGTGCCATATGAGAATGCCTTACAGTTGCACACGTATACATCTATAAGAATGCCTTATAGTTGCACCAGATACCTCTATGAGAGCGCCTTATAGTTGCAGCAGATACCTCTATGAGAATGCCTTATATTAGCACGGATACCTATATGAGAACGCCTTATAGTTGCACGGGTAACCCTATGAGAATGTCTTCTAGCTGCATCATATACCTCCATGAGAACGCCTTATAGTTGCACTGGATAGCTCTATAAGAATGCCTTATAGTTACTCTGGATAACTCCATGAAAATGTGTTATTGTTGCACTGGATACGCTTCTGAGAATGCTTTATAGTTGCTTCAAGTACCCATACTGAGAATGCCTTATAGTTGCACTGCATACCTCAACAAGAACGCCTTATACTTGCTCGACGACCATATGAGAATGCCTTATAGTTGCAGCAGATACCTTCTAAGAAAACACCTCATAGTTACTCATACCCTCTATGAGAATTCCTGATAGTTGCACTGCATATCTCTGAGAACGCTTATACTTGCTCCAGGTGCCATATGAGAATGCCTCATATTTGCAATTGGATACTCCTATGAAACACCTTATAGTTGCACTGGATACCTCTATAAGAATGCCTTATAGTTGCACTGGATATCTATTAGAATGGCTTATATTTGCACTGGATACCTCTAAGAGAACGCCTTATAGTTGCACCAGATACCTCTTAGAGAACACCTTATAGTTGCTCTGGATACCTCTGTGAGAATGCCTTATTCTTGCACCAGATGCCTCTATGAGAACCTTTATATTTGCACTGGATACCTCTATCAGAATGCCTTATCATTGCACTGGATACCTCTATAATAATGCCTTGCAGTTGATCCAGATACCTCTATGAGATTGCCTTCCAGTTGCTCTGGATACCAGTATGAGAATGCCTTATAGTTGCTCCATTTACCATTTGAGAACGCCTTATAGTTGCACTGCATAACTCTATAAGTACGATTTATAGTTGCCCAGGATACCTTTATAAGAATGCCTTATACCTGCACTGGATACCTCTATAATAATGCATTATATTTGCACTGGATAACTCTATGAGAATGCGTTATCTTTGCAACGGATACCTTAGGAGAATGTCTTACAGTTGCACTGGCACCTCTATAAGAACATCTAATAGTTGCACTGCCTAACTTCGTTGAGAATGCCATGTAGTTGCTCCAGTTACCATATGAGAATGCCTTATAGGTGCACTGGATAACTCTATGAGAATGTCTTATAGTTGCACTGGATACCTTTATAAGAATGCATTTTAGTTGCCCTGGATATCTCAATGTGAATGATTCATAGTTGCACTGGCTACCTCGATCAGAACACCTTATAGTTGCTCCAGGTACCATATGAGAATGCCTTATATTTGCACTGGATATCTCTATGAGAACGCCCTCTCGTTGCACTGGATACCTCTATAAGAATGCCTTATAGTTACACCTGATACCTCTATGAGAATGCCTTATAGTTGCACTGGATACCTGTATGAGAATGCCTGATATTGCTCCAGGTACCGTATTTGAATGCTTTATAGTTGCACTGGATATCTCTTTAAGAACGCCTTATAATTGCACTGGACACCCTATAAGAATGCCTTATAGGAGATCTTGGTACCAAATGAGAATGCCTTATAGTTGCACTGGATAACTCCATGAAAATATGTTATAGTTGCACTGGATACCTCTATAAGAATGCCTTATAGTTGCACTGGATAACTCCATGAAAATGTGCTATATTTGCACTGGATACCTCTATGAGAATGTCAGATACTTGCACTGGCTTCCTCGATGAGAATGCCTTATAGTTGATCCAAGTACCATATGAGAATGCCTTGTAGTTGCAGTGAATACCAGTATAAGAATGTCTTATAATTGCACCAGATACCTCTATGAGAACGGTTTATAGTTACACCAGATACCTATATGAGAATGCCTTATAGTTGCTCTGGATACCTCTATGAGAATGCCTTATAGTTGCACCAGATACCTCTATGAGAATGCCTTATAGTTGCACTGGATACCTGTATGAGAATGCCTTATAGTTGCTCCAGGTACCGTATTTGAATGCCTTATAGTTGCATTGGATGTCTCTTTAAGAACGCCTGATAATTGCACTGGACACCTCTATAAGAATGCCTTATAGAAGATCTAGGTACCACATGAGAATGCCTTATAGTTGCACTGGATACCTGTATGAGAATGCCTTATAGTTGCACTGGATACCTCTATGAGAAGCCTTTATAGTTGCTCCAGGTACCATAAGAGAATACCTTATTATTGCACTAGATACTTCAATGAGAACACCTTATAGTTGCACCAAATACCTCTATGAGAATGCTTTAGAGCCGGCCAGCTGGTGCAGCAGTTGGATTTCTGCTTGCAGCCAGCAACTTTTGTGCAGGAATGGACCCAGAGAGCTGGAGGGCTGGCCAGGGAGAAGTATTGATTATCCCATGGACTACACTCCTTCTCAAGAGGCGGGAGAGTTAGAGTATCTGGTGCCTGATGGACCCGTGGTGGAGTCTGGGAAACCACAGGCGACAAGTGCCATCATGCAGGAGTGGCGGGTTCACGCTGGACCTCACTATATGTCTCCGCCCCTCAGGCAACCTAGAAAACACTTGCTGGCTGCCATGAATGAAGCCCGCCAGTGCTTGGCCTCCATTGCTCTCTGCCTCTCTGCTGACCAAATATGGCCCCTGGGCACCACGGCCCTGAACCTCACCCTGGGGGAGCCAGAGAGGCAACGCCCATTCACCGACACCTTCTCTCATAGTAGATGGGTCCACTTGGTGCTGCAGCCCCACCCTGGTGGTTAAGCCAGGGCTATCTGCAGGAGCACAGTGATCAGAGAGCAAGACAAGTGTTCAGGACTGGTGCAGATGGACAGGGGCTGGCAGCTAAATTGTAAAGTAAATAAAAAGAGAATGCTTTATATTTGCACTGGATACCTATATGAGAATGCCTTATAGTTGCTTCATTTACCATATTAGAACACCTTATGTTTTCACCAGATACCTCTATCAAAACACTTTACAAATACTCATACCTCTATGAGAACTCCTTATAGTTGCACTGGATACCTCTATGAGAACACCTTATAGCTGCACCAAGACCTTTATGAGAATGCCTTATAGTTACACCAGATAGTTGTATGAGAGCACCTTGTAGTTGAACTGGGTACCTCTATGAGAATTCCTTATAGCTGCTCCAGGTACCATAAGAGAATGCCTCATAGTTGCATGAGTTACCTCTATGAGAATGCCTTATCGTTGTACCAGATACCTTTATGAGAACAGCTTATAGTTGCACAGTTACCTCTATGAGAATGCCTTTTAGTTGCACTGGTTACCAATATGAAAATGACTAATAGTTGCTCTGGATACCTCTATGAGAACACATTAAAGCTGCACTGGATACCTCTATGAGAATGCCCATAGTTGCACCAGGTACCACATGAAAACACCTTATAATTTCACCAGATACCTCCATGAAAAACCTTACAGTTACTCATACGTCTGTGAGAACTCCTTATAGCTGTACTGGTCTCATTTAAGGGAATGCCTTAGAAGCACTGCATACTTCTATGAGAATGCCTTATAGTTGCTTCTAGTACCATATGAGAATGCCTTATAGTTGCACGGCATACCTCAAGAGAACGCCTTTATAGTTGCTCGACGTACCATATGAGAATGCCTTATAGCTGCACTGCATACCACAATGATAATGCCTTATAGTTGCTCGACGTACCATATGAGCATGCCTTATAGTTGCACCAGATACCTCTATGAAAACACCTCATAGTTACTCATACCTCTATGAGAACTCCTGATAGTTGCACTGCATATCTCTGAGAACGCCTTTATACTTGCTTCCGGTGCCATATGAGAATGCCTTATATTTGCACCAGATAATGCCTATAAGATTGCCTTATAGTTGCACCAGATACCTCTATGAGAACATCTTATAGTTGCACTGGTCACCTCTATGAGAATGCCTTATAGTTGCACCAGAAACCTCTGTGAGAATGCCTCATATTTGCACTGGTCACCTTCTATGAGAACGCTTTATCATTGCACTGGATACCTCTATAAGAATGCCATATAGTTGCACCAGGTAAGCTCTATGAGAATGCCTTATAGTTGCACTGGATACCTCTATAAGAATGCCTTATAGTTGCACTGGATAACGCTATAGAATGTCTTATATTTGCACTGGATACCTCTAAGAGAACGCCTTATAGCTGCACCAGATACCTCTTTGAGAACGCCTTATAGTTTCACTTGATACCTCTATGAGAATGCCTTATACTTGCACCAGATACCTCTATGAGAACGCCTTATATTTGCACTGGATACCCTATGAGAATGCCTTATCATTGCACTGGATACCTCTATAAGAATGCCTTACAGTTGCACCAGATACCTCTATGAGAATGCCTTCTAGTTGCACTGGATACCTGTATGAGAATGCCTTATACTTGCTCCAGGTACCATTTGAGAACGCCTTATAGTTGCACTGTATAACTCTGTAAGTATGACTTATAGTTGCCCTGGATACCTCTATAAGAATGCCTTATACTTGCACTGGATACCTCTATAAGAATGCATTATAGTTGCACTGGATAACTCTATGAGAATGCGTTATCTTTGCACGGACACCTCTAGGAGAATGTCTTACAGTTGCACTGGGTACCTCTATAAGAACACCTAATAGTTGCACTGGGTAACTCTATGAGAATGCCTTACAGTTGCACTGGCTACCTCGATGAGAATGCCATGTAGTTGCTCCAGTTACCATATGAGAATGCCTTATAGGTGCACTGGATAACTCTATGAGAATGTCTTATAGTTGCCCTGGATACCTCTATGATAACGCATTATAGTTGCCCTGATACCTCTATGAGAATGATCTATAGTTGCACTGGCTACCTCGATCAGAACACCTTATAGTTGCTCCAGGTACCATATGAGAATGTTTTATAGTTGCACTGGATACCTCAATGGGAACGCCTCATAGTTGCATCAGATACCTCTATGAGAATGCCTTATAGTTTGCACTGGATACCTCTACGAGAATGCCTTATATTTGCGCTGGATATCTCTATGAGAACCCTTTCATTTCACTGGATACCTCTATAAGAATGCCTTATAGTTGCACCAGATACCTCTATGAGAATGCCTTATAGTTGCACTGGATACCTGAATGAGAATGCCTTATAGTTGCTCCAGGTACTGTATTTGAATGCCTTATAGTTGCACTGGATATCTCTTTAAGAACGCCTTATAATTGCACTGGACACCTCTATAAGAATGCCTTATAGGAGATCTAGGAACCAAATGAGAATGCCTTACAGTTGCACTAGATAACTCCATGAAAATATGTTATAGTTGCACTGGATACCTCTATAAGAATGCCTTATAGTTGAACTGGATAACTCCATGAAAATGTGCTATATTTGCACTGGATACCTCTATGAGAATGCCTTATAGTTGCACTGGCTTCCTCGATGAGGACGCTTATAGTTGATCCAGGTACCATATGAGAATGCCTTGTAGTTGCAGTGGACACCTGTATAAGAATGCCTTATAATTGCACCAGATACCTCTATGAGAACGGCTTATAGTTACACCAGATACCTATATGAGAATGCCTTATAGTTGTTCTGGATACCTCTATGAGAATGCCTTATAGTTGCACCAGATACCTCTATGAGAACACCTTATATTTGCACTGGATACCTCTATGAGAACGCCTTTATCGTTGCACTGTATATTTCTATAAGAATGCTTTATAGTTGCACCAGTTACCACTATGAGAATGCCTTATCCTTGCACTGGATGCCTGTTTGAGAATGCTTTATAGTTGCTCCAGGTACCACATGAGAATGCCTTATAGTTGCACTGCATACCTCTATAAGAATGCCTTATAGTTGCACCAGATACCTCTATGAGAATGCCTTATAGTTGCACTGGATACCTTTTATGAGAATGCCTTATAGTTGCACTGGATACCTCTATGAGAACTCCTTATAGTTGCTCCAGATACCATAAGAGAATACCTTATAATTGCACTAGATACTTCTATGAGAACACCTTATAGTTGTACGAATACCTCTATGAGAATGCTTTAGAGCTGGCCAGCTGGTGCAGCAGTTGGATTTCTGCTTGCAGCGCCAGCAACCTATGTTCAGGAATGGACCCAGAGAGATGGAGGGCTGGCCAGGGAGAAGTATTAAGCATCCTGTGGACTACGCTCCTTCTCAAGAGAAGGAGAGTTAGAGTATCTGGTGCCTGATGGACCCAAGGTGGAGGCTGGGGAACCACAGGGGACAAGTGCAAGCATTCAGGAGCAGGGTTCACGCTGGACCACACTATATTTCCCCACCCCAGAGGCAACCTAGAAAACACTTGCTGGCTGCCATGAATGAAGCCCACCAGTGCTTGGCCTCCATTGCTCTCTGCCTCCCTGCTGACCAAATGTGGCTCTGCGGCACCACCGGCCCTGAACCTCACCCTGGGGAGCCAGGAGGCAACGTCCATTCACCGACACCTTCTCTCATCGTAGATGGGTCCACTTGGTGCTGCAGCCCTGCCCTGGTGATTAAGCCAGGACTATCTGCGGGGGCACAGTGATCAGAGAGCAAGGCAAGTGTTCAGGACTGGTGCTGATGGACAGGGGCTGGCAGCTAAAATGTAAAGTAAATAAAGAGAATGCTTTATAGTTGCACTGGATGCCTATATGAGAATACCGTATAGTTGCACTGGATACCTATATGAGAATGCCTTATAGTTGCTTCAGTTACCATATTAGAACACCTTATGTTGTCACCAGTTACCTCTATCAAAACACTTTACAACTACTCATACCTCTATGAGAACTCCTTATAGTTGCACTGGATACCTCAATGAGAACACCTTATAGCTGCACCAGAGACCTTTATGAGAATGCCTTATAGTTGCACCCAGATAGTTGTATGAGAACACCTTGTAGTTGAACTGGGCACCTCTATGAGAATTCCTTATAGCTGCTCCAGGTACCATAAGAGAATGCCTCATAGTTGCATGAGTTACCTCTATGAGAATGCCTTATAGTTGTACCAGATACCTTTATGAGAACAGCTTATAGTTGCACTGGTTACCTCTATGAGAATGCCTTATAGTTGCACCGGTTACCAATATGAAAATGACTAATAGTTGCTCTGGATACCTCTATGAGAACGCCTTATAGTTGCTCAAGGTACCACTTGAAAACACCTTATAGTTTCACCAGATACCTCCAGGAAAACACCTTTCAGTTACTCATACGTCTGTGAGAATTCCTTATAGCTGTACTGGTCTCATCTATGGGCATGCCTTATAGAGTCACTGCATACTTCTATGAGAATACCTTATAGTTGCTTCAAGTACCATATGAGAATGCCTTATAGTTGCACTGCATACCTCAATGAGAACGCCTTATAGTTGCTCGATGTACCATATAAGAATGCCTTATAGTTGCACTGCATACCACAATGAGAACGCCTTATAGTTGCTCGACTTACCATGTGAGCATGCCTTATAGTTGCACCAGATACCTCTATGAAAACACCTCATAGTTACTCATACCTCTATGAGAACTCCTGCTAGTTGCACTGCATATCTCTCTCTGAGTATGCCTTATACTTGCTCCAGGTGCCATATGAGAATGCCTTATAGTTGCACCAGATACGTCTATAAGAATGCCTTATACTTGCACCAGATACCTCTATGAGAACATCTTATAGTTGCACTGGATACCTCTATGAGAATGCCCTATAGTTGCTCTAGGTATCATAACAGAATGCCTTAAAGTTTCAGAAGATATCGGTATGAAAACACCTTATCGTTACTCATACCTCTATGAGAACTCCTTATACTTACACTAGATACCTCTATGAGAACACCTTATAGTTGCACTGGATACCAGTGTGAGAATGCCTAATAGTTTCTCCAGGTAAAATTAGAGAATGCCTCATAATTGCACAAGATACTTCTATGAGAAGGCCTTAAAGTTGCACCAGATACCTCTTTGAGAATGCCTTGTAGTTGCACCTGTTACCAATGTGAAAGCATGCCACAGTTGCACTGGATACTTCTATGAGAATGCCTTATAGTTGCACTGGATACCTCTATGAGAACACCTTATAGTTGCACTGCATACCTCTATGAGAATACCTTATAGATGCTCCAGGCACCAAATGGAAATGGCCTGTACTTTCACCCGATGCCTCAATGAAATCGCTTATAGTTACACATACCTCTGTGAGAACTCCTTTTAGTTGTACTGTATACATCATTGGGAATGCCTTATAGATGATCTATATACCTCTATGAGAACGCTTATAGTTGCTCCAGGTACCATATGAGCATACCTTGTAGTTGCACCAGATAATTCTATGAAAACACATTATAGTTACTCATACCTCTATGAGAACTCTTTATAATCACTCTGCATATCTCTATTAGAATACCTTATACTTGCTCCAGGTACCTATATGAGAATGCCTTATGGTTGCACTGGACACGTCTTATAAGTATGCCTTATAGTTGCACTAGATACCTCTATGAGAACGCCTTATAGTTGCAACCAGATATCTCTATGAGTACATCTTATAGTAGCACCGATACCTATATGAAAATGCCTTATACTTTCACTGGATACCTCTATGAGAAGCTTCTTTATAGTTGCACCAGGTAACTATGAGAACGCCTTATAGCAGCATCAGATACCTCTATGAGAATGCCTTATATTTGCAAGAGACAGTTAAATGAGAATGCCTTATAGTTGCACCAGATACCATAAAAGAATGCCTTATAGTTGAACTGGATACCTCTCTCAGAACTTCTTATAGTTGCACTGGACACCTCAATGAGAACGCCTTATAGTTGCACTGGATACCTCTTTGATACTGCATTGTATTTGGACTGGATACTTCTGTAAGAACTCCTTACATTTGCACTGGATACCTCTATGAGAATGCCTTATAGTTGTACTGGATACCTCTGTAAGAATGCCTTATAGTTACTCTGGATAACTCCATCAATATGTGTTATTGTTGCACTGGATACCACTATGAGAATGACTTACAGTTGCACTGGGTAACTCTATGAGATTGTCTTATAGTTGCCCTGGATACCTCTATGAGAACGCATTATAGTTGCCCTGGATACCTCTATGAGAATGATTCATAGTTGCACTGGCTACCTCGTTCAGAACACCTTATAGTTGCTCCAGGTACCATATGAGAATGTTTTATAGTTGCACTGGATACTTTAATGGGAACGCCTTATACTTGCATCAGATACCTCTATGAGAATGCCTTATAATTTGCACTGGATACCTCTACGAGAATGCCTTATATTTGCACTGGATATCTCTATGAGAATGCCCTATCGTTTCTCTGGATACCTCTATAAGAATGCCTTATAGTTGCACCAGATACCTCTATGAGAATGCCTTATAGTTGCACTGGATACCTGTATGAGAATGCCTTATAGTTGCTCCAGGTACCGTGTTTGAATGCCTTATAGTTGCACTGGATATCTCTTTAAGAACGCCTTATAATTGCACTGGACACCTCTATAAGAATGCCTTATAGGAGATCTAGGAACCAAATGAGAATGCCTTACAGTTGCACTAGATAACTCCATGAAAATATGTTATAGTTGCACTGGATACCTCTATAAGAATGCCTTATAGTTGCACTGGATAACTCCATGAAAATGTGTTATATTTGCACTGGATACCTCTATAAGAATGCCTTATAGTTGAACTGGATAACTCCATGAAAATGTGCTATATTTGCACTGGATACCTCTATGAGAATGCCTTATAGTTGCACTGGCTTCCTCGATGAGGATGCCTTGTAGTTGATCCAGGTACCATATGAGAATGCCTTGTAGTTGCAGTGGATACCTGTATAAGAATGCCTTATAATTGCACCAGATACCTCTATGAGAACAGCTTATAGTTACACCAGATACCTATATGAGAATGCCTTATAGTTGTTCTGGATACCTCTATGAGAATGCCTTATAGTTGCACCAGATACCTCTATGAGAACACCTTCTATTTGCACTGGATACCTCTATGAGAAAGCCTTATCGTTGCACTGGATACTTCTATAAGAATGCTTTATAGTTGCACCAGTTACCTCTATGAGAATGCCTTATCCTTGCACTGGATACCTGTTTGAGAATGCTTTATAGTTGCTCCAGGTACCACATGAGAATGCCTTATAGTTGCACTGCATACCTCTATAAGAATGCCTTATAGTTGCACCAGATACCTCTATGAGAATGCCTTATAGTTGCACTGGATACCTCTATGAGAACTCCTTATAGTTGCTCCAGATACCATATGAGAATACCTTATAATTGCACTAGATACTTCTATGAGAACACCTTATAGTTGTACAGAATACCTCTATGAGAATGCTTTAGAGCCGGCCAGCTGGTGCAGCAGTTGGATTCTGCTTGCAGCGCCAGCAACCTATGTTCAGGAATGGACCCAGAGGCTGGAGGGCTGGCCAGGGGAGAAGTATTAAGCATCCCGTGGACTACGCTCCCTTCTCAAGAGAGGGAGAGCAAGAGTATCTGGTGCCTGATGGACCCATGGTGGAGGCTGAGAACCACAGGCGATAAGTGCCAGGATTCAGGATGGCGGGTTCATGCTGGACCTCACTATATGTACCGCCCAGAGGCAGACCTAAGAAACACTTGCTGGCTGACATGAATGAAGCCCGCCAGTGCTCGGCCTCCATTGCTCTCTGCCTCTCTGCTGACCAAATATGGCCCTGCGGCACCACCGGGCCCTGAACCTCACCCTGGGGGTCCAGGAGGCAACATCCGTTCACTGACACCTTCTCTCATCGTAGATGGTCTCGCATGGTGCCGCAGCCCCGCCCTGGTGATTAAGACAGGGCTGTCTGCAGGGCACAGTGATCAGAGAGCAAGACAAATGTTCAGGACTGGTGCTGATGGACAGGGGCTGGCAGCTAAATGTAAAGTAAATAAAAGAGAATGCTTTATAGTTGCACTGGATGCCTATATGAGAATGCCTTATAGTTGCACTGGATACCTATATGAGAATGCCTTATAGTTGCTTCCAGTTACCATATTAGAAGACCTTATGTTATCACAAGTTACCTCTATCAAAACACTTTACAACTACTCATACCTCTATGAGAACTCCTTATAGTTGCACTGGATACCTCAATGAGAACATCATATAGCTGCACTAGAGACCTTAATGAGAATGCCTTATAGTTGCACCAGATAGTTGTATGAGAACTCCTTGTAGTTGAACTGGGTACCTCTATGAGAATTCCTTATAGCTGCTCCAGGTACCATAAGAGAATGCCTCATAGTTGCATGAGTTACCTCTATGAGAATGCCTTATAGTTGCACCGGTTACCAATATGAAAATGACTAATAGTTGCTCTGGATAACTCTATGAGAACACATTAAAGCTGCACTGGATACCTCTATGAGAACGCTTATAGTTGCTCCAGGTACCACTTGAAAACACCTTATGGTTTCACCAGATACCTCACTAAAACACCTTACAGTTACTCATACGTCTGTGAGAATTCCTTATAGCTGTACTGGTCTCATCTATGGGAATGCCTTATAGATGCACTGCATACTTCTATGAGAATGCCTTATAGTTGCTTCAAGTACCATATGAGAATGCCTTATAGTTGCACTGCATACCTCAACGAGCAGCCTTATGGTTTTCGATGTACCATGTGAGCATGCCTTATAGTTGCACCAGATACCTCTATGAAAACACCTCATAGTTACTCATACCTCTGTGAGAACTCCTGCTAGTTGCACTGCATATCTGTGTCTGAGAATGCCTTATACTTGCTCCAGGTGCCATATGAGAATGCCTTATAGTTGCACCAGATACGTCTATAAGAATGCCTTATACTTGCACCAGATACCTCTATGAGAACATCTTATAGTTGCACTGGATACCTCTGTAGAGAATGCCCTATAGTTGCTCTAGGTATCATAACAGAATGCCTTAAAGTTTCAGAAGATATCAGTATGAAAACACCTTATCGTTACTCGTACCTCTATGAGAACTCCTTAAAGTTGCACTAGATACCTCTATGAGAACACCTTATAGTTGCACTGGATACCAGTGTGAGAATGCCTGATAGTTTCTCCAGGTAAAATTAGAGAATGCCTCATAATTGCACAAGATACTTCTATGAGAACGCCTTAAAGTTGCACCAGATACCTTCATGAGAATGCCTTATAGTTGCACGGATACCTCTATGAGAATGCCTTGTAGTTGCACCTGTTACCAATGTGAAATGCCTACAGTTGCACTGGATACTTCTATGAGAACGCCTTATAGTTGCACTGGATACCTCTATGAGAACGCCTTATAGTCGCACAAGATATTTCTGAGTACATCTTATAGTAGCCTGATAGTTTCTCCAGGTAAAATTAGAGAATGCCTCATAATTGCACAAGATACTTCTATGAGAATGCCTTATAGTTGCTCCAGGTAAAATTAGAGAATGCCTCATATTGCACGAGATACCTCTATGAGAACGCTTTAAAGATGCACCAGATACCATTATGAGAATGCCTAATAGTTGCACTGGATACCTCTATGAGAATGCCTTATAGTTGCACTGGATACCTCTATGAGAACACCTTATAGTTGCACTGGATACCTCTATGAGAATACCTTATAGATGCTCCAGGCACCAAATGAAAATGGCCTATACTTTCACCCGATGCCTCCATGAAATCGCCTTATAGTTACTCATACCTCTGTGAGAACTCCTTTTAGTTGTACTGGATACATCATAGGGAATGCCTTATAGATGCTCTATATACCTCTATGAGAACGCCTTATAGTTGCTCCAGGTACCATATGAGCATGCCTTATAGTTGCACCAGATAATTCTATGAAAACACATTATAGTTACTCATACCTCTATGAGAACTCTTCATAATCACTCTGCATATCTCTATTAGAATACCTTATACTTGCTCCAGGTACCATATGAGAATGCCTTATGGTTGCACGGATACGTCTATAAGTATGCCTTATAGTTTCACTAGATACCTCTATGAGAACGCCTTTATAGTTGCACAAGATATTTCTGAGTACATCTTATAGTAGCACTGGATACCTATATGAAAATGCCTTATACTTTCGCTGGATACCTCTATGAGAACGCCTTTATAGTTGCACCAGGTAACTATGAGAACGCCTTATAGCAGCATCAGATACCTCTATGAGAATGCCTTATATTTGCAAGAGACAGTTCAATGAGAATGCCTTATAGTTGCCCCAGATACCATAAGAGAATGCCTTATAGTTGAACTGGATACCTCTCTCAGAACTCCTTATAGTAGCACTGGACACCTCAATGAGAACGATTGTAGTTGCACTGGATACCTCTTTGATACTGCATTGTATTTGGACTGGACACCTCTGTAAGAACTCCTTACATTTGCACTGGATACCTCTATGAGAATGCCTTATAATTGTACTGGATACCTCTGTAAGAATGCCATATAGTTACTCAGGATAACTCCATCAAAATGTGTTATTGTTGCACTGGATACCACTATGAGAATGACTTACAGTTGCACTGGCTACTCGAAGAGAATGCCATATAGTTGCTCCAGGTACCATATGAAAATGCCTTATAGTTGCACTGGATAACTCTATGAGAATGCCTTATAGTTGCACTCGATTCCTCTTTAAGAACGCCTTATAGTTGCACTGGATAACTCTATGACAATGCCTTATAGTTGCACTGGATACCTGTATAAGAATGCCCAACCATTGCACTGGATAACTCCATGAAAAAGTGTTATGGTTGCACTGGATACCTCTATGAGAATGCCTTTTCATTGCATTGGCTACCTCAATGAGAACACCTTATAGTTGCTCCAGGTACTATATGAGAATGTCTTATAGTTGCACTGGACAACTCCTATGAGAACGGCTTATACTTCCACTGGATACCTCTATGAGAACGCTTTATAATTGCACCAGATACCTCTATGAGAATGCCTTAGAGTTGCACTGGTTATCTCTTTGAGAATGCCTTATAGTTGCAACAGAAACCTCTATGAGAACTCCTTATATTTGCACTGGATACCTCTATGAGAACGCCTTTATCATTGCAATGGATACCTCAATAAGAGTGCCTTATATTTGCACTGGATACCTGTATGAGAATGACTAATAGTTGCTCCAGGTACCATATGAGAATGGATTATAGTTGCACAGGACACCTGCACAAGAGTGCCTTATAGTTGCACTGGATAACTCTATGAGAATGTGTTATATTTGTACTGGATACCTCTAAGAGAACGCCTTATAGTTGCACTGCATACCTCTATATGACCGCCTTTATAGTAGCACTGGATAACTGTATGAGAATGCCTAATAGTTGCCTCAGGTACCATATCAGAATGCCTTATAGTTGCACTTGATACCTCTATAAGGATGACTTATAGTTGCACTGGATAACTCTATGAGAATGCCTTATAGTTGCTCCAGGTTCCATGTGAGAATGCCTTATACTTGCAGTGGATAACTTTATAAGAAAGCCTGATAGTTGCAATGGATACCTCTATAAGAATGCCTTATAGTTGCTCTGGATACCTCTATAAGAATGCATTATTGTTGCAATGGATAACTCTAGAAAACGCTTACAGTTGCAGTGGACAACTCTATGAGAATGCCTTATAGTTGCTAGAGGTACCATATGTGAATGCTTTACAGTTGCTCTGGATACCTCTATAAGAATACGTTATAGTTGCACCAGGTACCTCTATGAGAATGCTTTATAGCTATCCTGCTTGGACAGTGCTTGAATTTCTGCTTGCGCACCAGCAACCTGGGTTCAAGAATGGAGCCAGGAGTTGGAGAGTTAGTCGGGGTGATGGATTGAGCATCCCATTGACTGCGCTCCTTCTCCAGGGAAGGAAGGGGTAGAGTATCTGTTGCCTGATCAAACCCTGGTGGAGGATGGGGATCCACAGGTGACTAGTGCCAGCATGCAGGAAGAGCGGGTGGACGCTGGACCTCATTGCATGTCCCCACCCCTGAGGCAGCCTAGAAACACTTGCTGGCTGTCATGAATAAAGCCTGCCAGAACTTGGCCTTCATTGCTCTCCGCTGCCCTGCTGATCAAATATGGCCCTGCAGCACCACTGGGCCCTGAACCCTCCCTGTGGGGAGCCAGGGAGGCATTGTCGGTTCACTGACACCTTCTTCCATCGTAGATGCATCCGCTTGATGCCGCAGCCCCACCCTCAGGGTTAAGTCTGGGGCTATCAGCAGGGGCACAGTGATCAGAGAGCAAGGCATGTGTTCAGGACTGGTGCTGATGGACAGGTGGCCTGCAGCCAAAAGTACAGAAAGTAAAAGTGAATGCTTTTAGATGCACTGGATACCCATATGAGAATGCCTTATTGTTTCACCATATACTTCTATCAAAACACCTTACAGTTACTCATGCCTCTATGAGAACTCCTTAAAGTTGCACTGGATACCTCTATGAGAACACCTTAAAGTTGCACCAGATACCTTTATGAGAATGTCTTATAGTTGCACTGAAACCTCTATGGAGAATGCCTTATAGTTGCACTGGATACCTCTATGACAATGCTATATAGTTGCTCCAGGTAAAAGTATAAAATGCCTCATAATTGCACGAGATACCACTATGAGAACGCCTCAAAGATACACTGGATACCATTATGAGAATGCCTTATAGTTGCACGGATACCTCTATGAGAAAGCCTTATATTTGCACTGATTACCTCTATGAGAACACCTTATAGTTGCACTGGATACCTCTATGAGAAGGCCTTATAGTTGCTCCAGGTACCATATGAAAATGCCTTGTACTTTCACCAGATGCCTCCATGAAACGCTTTATAGTTACTCATGCTTCTGTGAGAACACCTTATATTTGTACTGGATACATCTATGGGAATGTCTTATAGATGCACTAGATACCTCTATGAGAATGCCTTATAGTTGACTGCATACCGTATGAGAACCTTTAGTTACTCATACCTCTATGAGAACTCCTTATAATCACTCTGCATATCTCTATAAGAATGCCTTATACTTGCTCCAGGTACCATATGAGAATGATTTATAGTTGCACCGATATGCCTATAAGTATGCCTTATAGTTGCACCAGATACCTCTATGAGAACACCTTATACTTGCACCAGATATCTCTATGAGTACGCCTTATAGCAGCACCAGATACCTATATGAGAAAGCCTTATAGTTTCACTGGATACCCTATGAGAACGCCTTTATAGTTGCACCAGGTACCTCTATGAGAATGCCTTATAGCTGCATCATATACCTCTGAGAGAACGCCTTATATTTGCACTGGATACCTCTATAAGAATGCCTTATAGTTACACTGGATAACTCCATGAAAATGTGTTACTGTTGCACTGGATACCTCTATGAAAATGCCTTTCAGTTGCACTGGCTACCTCGATGAGAACGCCTTATAGTTGCTCCCGTACCATGTGAGAATGCCTTACAGCTGCACTGATAACTCTATGAGAATGTCTTACAGTTGCACCGGATACCTCTGTGAGAACGCCTTATAGTTGCATAAGATACCTCTATAAGAATGCCTTATAGTTGCACCAAAACCTCTATGAGAATGCCTCATATTTGCACTGGATACCTTATGAGAATGCCTTATAGTTGCACTGGATACCTCAATAAGAATGCCGTTTAATTGCACTGGATAACTCTATTAGAATGCGTTATATTTGCACCGGATACCTCTAAGAGAATGACTTATAGATGCACCAGATACCTCTATGAGAACGCCTTTATAGTTGCACTGGATACTTCTATGAGAATGTCTTTACTTGCACCAGATACCTCTTTGAGAACGCCTGATATTTGCACTGGATACCTCTATTAGAATGCCTTATCATTGCACTGGATAGCTCTATAAGAATGCCTTATAGTTGCACCAGATACCTCTATGAGAATGTCTTCTAGTTGCACTGTATACCTGTATGAGAATGCCTTGTAGTTCCTCCAGGTACCATATGAGAATGCCTTATAGTTGCACTGCACAACTCTATAAGTACGACTTATAGTTGCACTGGATACCTCTATAAGAATCCCTTATAGTTGCACTGGATACCTCTAGAAGAATGCATTCTAGTTGCAGTGGATAACTCTATGAGAATGCTTATCTTTGCACCGGATACCTCTAAGAGAACATCTTACAGTTGCACTGGAAAGCTCAATAAGAACACCTAATAATTGCACTGGGTAACTCTAAGAAAATGCCTTACAGTTGCACTGGCTACCTCGATGAGAATGCCATATAGTTGCTCCAGGTACTATATGAGAATGCCTTATAGTTGCACTGGCTAACTCTATGAGAATGTGTTATAGTTGCACGGATACCTTCATGACAACGCCTTTTAGTTGCACTGGATAACTCTATGAGAATGCCTTATAGTTGCACTGGATTCCTCTATAAGAATGATTTATAGTAGCACTGGATAACTCTATGACAATGCCTTATAGTTGCACTGGATACCTCTATACGAAAGCCCTAAAGTTGCACTGGATAACTCCATGAGAAAGAGTTATAGTTGCACTGGATCCCTCCATGAGAATGCCTTATAGTTGCACTGGCTACCTCAATGAGAACGCCTTATAGTTGCTCCAGGTACCATATAAGAATGTCTTATAGTTGCAGTGGATAACTTTATGAGAACGGCTTATAGTTGCACCAGATACCTCTATGAGAATCCCTTAGAGTTGCACTGGATACCACTTTGAGAATGCCTTCTAGTTGCACCAGAAATCTCTATGAGAAAATATTATATTTTCACTGGATACCTCTATGACAACACCATATCGTTGCACTGGATTCCTCTATTAGAGTCCCTTATAGTTGCACCAGACACCTCTATGAGAATGCCTTCTAGTTGCACTGAATACCTGTATGAGAATGCCTAATAGTTGCTCCAGGTACCATATGAGAATGGCTCATAGTTGCACAGATAACTCTATAAGAACGCCTTATAGCTGCACTGACACCTCCTTAAGAATGCCTTATAGTTGCACTGGATAACTCTATGAGAACGCATTGCATTTGCAATGGATACCTCTAAGAGAACGTCTTATAGTTTCACTGGATACCTCTATATGAATGCCTTATATTTGCACTGGATAACTGTATGAGAATGCCTTATAGTTGCTCAAGGTACCATATGAGAATGCCTTATAGTTGCACTTGATACCTCTAAAAGGATGACTTATAGTTGCACTGGATAACTCTATGAGAATGCCTTGTAGTTGCTCCAGGTACCATGTGAGAATGCCTTATAGTTGCACTGGATAATGCTATAAGAAAGCCTTATTGTTGCATTGGATACCTCTTTAAGAACACCTTGTAGTTGCTCTGGATACCTCTATAGAATGCATTATTGTTGCACTGGATAACTCTATGAGAATGCCTTATAGTTGTTAGAGGTATCAAATGAGAATGCCTTACAGTTGCACTGGATAGCTCTGTAAGAATCCATTATAGTTGCACCAGGTACCTCTTTGAAAATGCTTTGTAGCCAGCCTGCTGGTACAGTGCCTGGATTTCTGCTTGTGGCACCGGCAACCTGGGTTTAAGAATGGACCCAGGGAGTTGGAGAGCTAGTCAGGAGATTTATTGAGCATCACATGGACTGCACTCCTTCTCCAGGGAAAGGAGGGGTTGAGCATCTGGTGCCTGATGGAACCCTGTTGGAGGATGGGGATCCACAGGTGACCAGTTCCAGCATGCAGGAAGAGCGGGATGGACGCTTGACCTCATTGCATGTCCCCACCCCTGAGGCAGCCTAGAAAACACTTGCTGGCTGTCATGAATAAAGCCTGCCAGCATTTGGCCTTTATTGCTCTCCGCTGCCCTGCTGATCAAATATGGCCCTGCAGCACCACTGGGCCCTGAACCCCACCCTGGGAGGGCCAGGGAGGCATTGTCGGTTCACTGACACCTTCTTCCATCGAGATGCTCTGCTTGATGCCACAGCCCCACCCTCGGGTTAAGTCTGGGGCTTTCAGCATGGGCACAGTGATCAGAGAGCAAGGCATGTGTTCAGGACTGGTGCTGATGGACAGGTGGCCTTCAGCCAAAAAGTACAGAAAGTAAAAAGTGAATGCTTTATAGATGCACGGGATACCCACATGAGAATGATTTATTGTTTCACCATATACCTCTATCAAAACACCTTACAGTTACTCATACCTCTATGAGAACTCCTTAAAGTTGCTCTGGATTCCTCTATGAGAACACCTTAAAGTTGCACCAGATACCTTTATAAGAATGTCTTATAGTTGCACTGGAAACCTCTATGAGAATGCCTTATAGTTGCACTGGATACCTCTATGACAATGCCTTATAGTTGCTCCAGGTAAAGTTATAGAATGCCTCATAATTGCACGAGATACCTCTATGAGAACGCCTTAAAGATGCACTGATACCATTATGAGAATGCCTTATAGTTGCACCGGATACCTCTATGAGAAAGCTTTATATTTGCACTGGATACCTCTATGAGAACACCTTATAGTTGCACTGGATACCTCTCTGAGAATGCCTTATAGTTGCTCCAGGTACCATATGAAAATGCCTATACTTTCACCAGATGCCTCCATGAAATTACCTTATAGTTACTCATGCTTCCATGAGAACTCCTTATAGTTGTACTAGATACATCTATGGGAATGCCTTATAGATGTACTAGATACCTCTATGAGAATGCCTTATAGTTGCACTGCATGCCGGTATGAGAACCTTTAGTTACTCACACCTCTATGAGAACTCCTTATAATCACTCTGCCTATCTCTATAAGAATGCCTTATACTTGCTCCAGGTACCATATGAGAATGCTTTATAGTTGCACCGATACGTCTATAAGTATGCCTTATAGTTGCACCAGATACCTCTATGAGAACGCCTTATAGTTGCACTGGATACTTCTATAAGAATGTCTTTTACTTGCACCAGATACCTCTATGAGAATGCCTTATATTTGCACTGGATACCTCTATTAGAATACCTTATCATTGCACTGGATACCTCTATAAGAATGCCTTATAGTTGCACCAGATACCTCAATGAGAATGCCTTATACTTGCACCTGATATCTCTATGAGTACGCTATAGTAGCACCAGATACCTACAGTATATGAGAATGCCTTATAGTGTCACTGAATACCTCTATGAGAACGCCTTATAGTTGCACCAGGTACCTCTATGAGAATGCCTTTTAGCTGCATCATATACCTCTGTGAGAATGCCTTATATTTGCACTGGATACCACTATAAGAATGTGTTATAGTTACACTGGATAACGCCATGAAAATGTGTTGTTGTTGCACTGGATACCTCTATGAGAATGCCTTAGTTGCACTGGCAACCTCGATGAGAACGCCTTATAGTTACTCCCAGAACCATATGAGAATGCCTTACAGTTGCACTGGATAACTCTATGAGAATGTCTTACAGTTGACCGGATACCTCTATGAGAACGCCTTATAGTTGCACAAGATACCTCTATGAGAATGCCTTATAGTTGCACTGGTCACCTCTATGAGAATGCCTTATAGTTGCACCAGAAACCTCTATAAGAATGCCTCTTATTTGCACTGGATACCTCTATGAGAATGCCTTATAGTTGCACTGGAAACCTCTATAAGAATGCCTTATAGTTGCACTGAATAACTTTAATAGAATGCGTTATATTTGCAACGGAAACCTCTAAGAGAACGCCTTATAGATGCACCAGATACCACTATGAGAACGCCTTATATAGTTGCACTGGATACTTCTATGAGAATGTCTTTACTTGCACCAGATACCTCTATGAGAACGCCTTATATTTCCACTGGATACCTGTATTAGAATACCTTATCATTGCACTGGATATCCCTATAAGAATGCCTTATAGTTGCACCAGATACCTCTATGAGAATGTCTTCTAGTTGCACTGGATACCTGTATGAGAATGCCTTATAGTTTCTCCAGGTACCATATGAGAATGCCTTATAGTTGCACTGCATAACTCTGTAAGTACAACTTATAGTTGCACTGGATACCTCTATAAGAATCCCTTATAGTTGCACTGGATACCTCTATAAGAATGCATTATAGTTGCACTAGATAACTCTATGAGAATATGTTATCTTTGCACGGATACCTCTAAGAGAACGTCTTATAGTTGCACTGGAAACCTCTATAAGAACACCTAATAGTTGCAATGGGTAACTCTATGAGAATGCCTTACAGTTGCAATGGCTACCTCGATGAGAATGCCATATAGTTGCTCCAGGTTCTATATGACAATGCCTTATAGTTGCACTGGATAACTCAATGAGAATGTGTTATAGTTGCACTGTATTCCTTCATGAGACGCCTTATAGTTGCACTGATAACTTTATGAGAATGCCTTATAGTTGCATTGATACCTCTATACGAAAGTCCAATAGTTGCACTGGATAACTCCATGAGAAAGTGTTATAGTTGCACTGGATACCCTATGAGAATGCCTTATAGTTGCACTGGCTACCTCAATGAGAACGCCTTATAGTTGCTCCAGGTACCATATGAGAACGGCTTATAGTTGCACCGGATACCTCTATGAGAATCCCTTAGAGTTGCCATGGATACCTCTTTGAGAATGCCTTATAGTTGCACCAGAAACCTCTATGAGAAATCCTTACATTTGCACTGGATACCTCTATGACAACACCTTATCGTTGCACTGGATACCTCTATAAGAGTGCCTTATAGTTACTCCAGACACCGCTATGAGAATGCCTTCTAGATGCACTCGATACCTGTATGAAAATTCCTAATAGTTGCTCCAGGTACCATAATGAGAATGGCACATAGTTGCACAGGATAACTCTATAAGAACGCCTTTATAGCTGCACTGGACACCTCAATAAGAATGCCTTATAGTTGCACTGATAACTCTATGAGAATGCATTATATTTGCAATGGATACCTCTAAGAGAACGCCTTATAGTTGCACTGGATACCTCTATAAGAATGCCTTATAGATACTCTGGATAACTCCATCAAAATGTGTTATTGTTGCACTGGATACCACTATGAGAATGACTTACAGTTGCACTGGCTACCTCGCGAAGGATGCCATATAGTTCCTCCAGGTACCATATGAGAATGCCTTATAGTTGCACTGGATAACTCTATGACAATGCCTTATAGTTGCACTGGATACCTGTATAAGAATGCCCTACAGTTGCACTGGATAACTCCATGAGAAAGTGTTATGGTTGCACTGGATACCCTCGTGAGAATGCCTTATCGTTGCATTGGCTACCTCAATGAGAACACCTTATAGTTGCTCCAGGTACTATATGAGAATGTCTTATAGTTGCACTGGACAACTCTATGAGAACAGCTTATAGTTCCACTGGATACCTCAAGCGAACGCATTATAATTGCACCAGATACCTCTATGAGTATGCCTTAGAGTTGCACTGGTTATCTCTTTGAGCATGCCTTATAGTTGCACCAGAAACCCTATGAGACCTTCTTATATTTGCACTGGATAACTTTATGAGAACGCCTTATCATTGCACTGGATGCCTCTATAAGAGTGCCCTATAGTTGCACTAGACACCTCTATGAGAATGCCTTCTAGTTGCACTGGATACCTGTATGAGAATGCCTAATAGTTGCTCCAGGTACCATATGAGAATGGCTTAGAGTTGCTGGGACACCTGCATAAGAGTGCCTTATGATTGCACTGGATAACTCTATGAGAATGCGTTATATTTGCACTGGATACCTCTAAGAGAACGTCTTATATTTGCACTGCATACCTCTATATGACCGCCTTATAGTTGCACTGGACAACTGTATGAGAATGCCTAATAGTTGCCTCAGGTACCATATAAGAATGCCTTATAGTTGCACTTGATACTTCTATAAGGATGACTTATAGTTGCACTGGATAACTCTATGAGAATGCCTTATAGTTGCTCCAGGTTCCATGTGAGAATGCCTTATACTTGCAGTGGATAACTTTATAAGAAAGCCTGATAGTTGCAATGGATACCTCTATAAGAATGCCTTATAGTTGCTCTGGATACCACTATAAGAATGCATTATTGTTGCACTGGATAACTCTAGGAAAACACCTTAGAGTTGCAGTGGAAGACTCTATGAGAATGCCTTATAGTTGCTAGAGGTACCATATGCGAATGCTTACAGTTGCACTGGATACCTCTATAAGAATACCTTATAGTTGCACAAGGTACCTCTATGAGAATGCTTTATAGCTAGCCTGCATGGACAGTGCTTGGATTTCTGCTTGCAGCACCAGCAACCTGGGTTCAAGAATGGAGCCAGGGAGTTGGAGAGAGTTAGTCGGGGGTGATGGATTGAGCATACCATGGACTGCGCTCCTTCTCCAGGGAAGGAAGGGGTAGAGTATCTGTTGCTTGATCAAACCCTGGTGGAGGATGGGGATCCACAGGTGACTAGTGCCAGCATGCAGGAAGAGCGAGCTGGACGCTGGACCTCATTGCATGTCCCCACCCTGAGGCAGCCTAGAAAACACTTGCTGGCTGTCATGAATAAATCCTGCAAGCACTTGGCCTTCATTGCTCTCCGCTGCCCTGCTGATCAAATATGGCCCTGCTGCACCACTGGGCCATGAATCCCACCCTCTGGGGTGAGCCAGGAGGCATTGTCGGTTCACTGACTCCTTCCATAGTAGATGCATCCGCTTGATGCCGCAGCCCCACTCGGTGTTAAGTCTATGGCTTTCTGCAGAGGCACAGTGATCAGAGAGCAAGGCATGTGTTAGGACACGTGCTGATGGACAGGTGGCCTGCAGCCAAAAGTACGGAAAGTAAAAGTGAATGCTTTATAGATGCAAGGGATACCCATATGAGAATGCCTTATTGTTTCACCATATACTTCTATCAAAACACCTTACAGTTACTCATGCCTCTATGAGAATTCCTTAAAGTTGCACTGGATACCTCTATGAGAATGCCTTATAGTTGCACTGGATACCTCTATGACAATGCCTTATAGTTGCTCCAGGTAAAATTATAGAATGCCTCATAATTGAATGAGATACCTCTATGAGAAGGCCTCAAAGATGCACGGATACCACTATGAGAATGCCTTATAGTTGCACCGGATACCTCTATGAGAAAGCCTTATAGTTGCACTGGATACCTCTATGAGAACACCTTATAGTTGCAGTGGATACCTCTATGAGAATGCCTTATAGTTGCTCCAGGTACCATATGAAAATGCCTTGTACTTTCACCAGATGTCTCCATGAAATCACATTATAGTTACTCATGCTTCTGTGAGAACACCTTATAGTTGTACTGGATACATCTGTGGGAATGTCTTACAGATGCACTAGATACCTCTATGAGAATGCCTTATAGTTGCACTGCATACTGGTATGAGAACCTTTAGTTACTCATACCTCTATGAGAACTCCTTATAATCACTCTGCATATCTCTATAAGAAGGCCTTATACTTGTTTCAGGTACCGTATGAGAATGCTTTATAGTTGCACGGATACGCCTATAAGTATGCCTTATAGTTGCACCAGATACCTCTATGAGAACGCCTTATAGTTGCACCAGATGTCTCTATGAGTACGTCTTATAGTAGCACCGATACCTATATAAAATGCCTTATACTTTCACTGGATACCTCTATGAGAACGCTTATAGTTGCATCAGGTACCTCTATGCGAATGCCTTATAGCTGCATCATATACCTCAGTGAGAACGCCTTGTATTTGCACTGGATACCTATATAAGAATGCCTTATAGTTACACTGGATAACTCCATGAAAATGTGTTATTGTTGCACTGGATACCTCTATGAGAATGCCTTACAGTTGCACTGGCGTCCTCGATGAGAACTCCTTATAGTTGCTCCCGTACCATATGAGAATGCCTTATAGCTGCACTGGATAACTCTATGAGAATGTCCTACAGTTGCACGGATATCTCTATGAGAACGCCTTACAGTTGCACAAGATACCTCATGAGAATGCCTTATAGTTGCACCAGAAACCTCTATGAGAATGCCTCATATTTACACTGGATACCTCTATGAGAATGCCTTATAGTTGCACTGGATACCTCTATAAGAATGCCTTATAGTTGCACTGGATATCTCTATTAGAATGCGTTATATTTGCACCGGATACCTCTAAGAGAACGCCTTATAGTTGCACCATATACCTCTATGAGAACGCCTTATAGTTGCACTGATACTTCTATGAGAATGTCTTTACTTGCACCAGACACCTCTTTGAGAACGCCGCATATTTGCACTGGATACCTCTATCAGAATGCCTTATCATTGCTCTGGATTGCTCTATAAGAATGCCTTATAGTTGCACCAGATACCTCTATGAGAATGTCTTCTAGTTGCACTGGATACCTGTATGAGAATGCCTTATAGTTCCTCCAGGTACCATATAGAGAATGCCTTATAGTTGCACTGCACAACTCTATAAGTACGACTTATAGTTGCACTGGATACCTCTATAAGAATCCCTTATAGTTGCACTGGATACCTCTATAAGAATGCATTATAGGTGCAGTGGATAACTCTATGAGAATGTGTTATCTTTGCACGGATACCTCTAAGAGAACGTCTTATAGTTGCACTGGAAAGCTCTATAAGAACATGTAATAATTACACTGGGTAACTCTAAGAAAATGCCTTACAGTAGTACTGGTTACCTTGATGAGAATGCCATATAGTTGCTCCAGGTACTATATGAGAATGCCTTATAGTTGCACTGATAACTCTATGAGAATGTGTTATAGTTGCACCAGATACCTTTATGAGAACGCCTTATAGTTGCACTGGATAACTCTATGACAATGCCTTATAGTTGCAATGGATACCTCTATATGAAAGCCCTAAAATTGCACTGGATAACTCCATGAGAAAGTGTTATAGTTGCACTGGATACCTCCATGAGAATGCCTTATAGTTGCACTGGCTACCTCAATGAGAACGCCTTATAGTTGCTCCAGGTACCATATGAGAATGTCTTTTAGTTGCACTGGATAACAGTATGAGAATAGCTTATAGTTGCACCAGATACCTCTATGAGAATCCTTAGAGTTGCACTGGATACCTCATTGAGAATGCCTTATAGTTGCACCAGAAACCTCTATGAGAAACCTTATATTTGCACTGGATACCTCTATGAGAACACCTTATCATTGCAATGGATACCTCTATAAGAGTCCCTTATAGTTGCACCTGACACCTCTATGAGAATGCCTTCTAGTTGCAGAGAATACCTGTATGAGAATGCCTAATAGTTGCTCCAGGTACCATATGAGAATGGCTCATAGTTGCACAGGATAACTCTATAAGAACTCCTTATAGCTGCACTGGACACCTCCATAAGAATGCCTTATAGTTGCACTGGATAACTCTATGAGAACACATTACATTTGCAATGGATACCTCTAGGAGAACATCTTATAGTTGCACTGGATACCTCTCGATGAATGCCTTATATTTGCACTGGATAACTGCATGAGAATGCCATATAGTTGCTCCAGGTACCATATGAGAATGCCTTATAGTTGCAACTTGATACCTCTAAAAGGATGACTTATAGTTGCGCTGGATAACTCCATGAGAATGCCTTGTAGTTGCTACAGGTACCATGTGAGAATGCCTTATAGTTGCACTGGATAACCCTATAAGATAGCCTTACTGTTGCATTGGATACCTCTTTAAGAACGCCTTGTAGTTGCACCAGACACCTCTATGAGAATGCTTTCTAGTTGCACTGGATACCTGTATGAGAATGCCTAATAGTTGCTCCAGGTACCATATGAGAATGGCTTATAGTTGCACAGGACACCTGCATAAGAGTGCCTTATAGTTGCACTGGATACCTCTAAGAGAACGTCTTATAGTTCCACTGCATACCTCTATCTGACCGCTTTATAGTTGCACTGGATAACTGTATGAGAATGCCTATTTGCCTCAGGTACCATATGAGAATGCCTTCTAGTTGCACTTGATACCTCTATAAGGATGACTTATAGTTGCACTGGATAACTCTATAAGAATGCCTTATAATTGCTCCAGGTTCCATGTGAGAATGCCTTATACTTGCAGTGGATAATTTTATAAGAAAGCCTGATAATTGCAATGGATACCTCTATAAGAATGCCTTATAGTTGCTCTGGATACCTCTATAAGAATGCATTATTGTTACACTGGATAACTCTAGGAAAACACCTTAGAGTTGCAGTGGAAAACTATATGAGAATGCCTTATAGTTGCTAGAGGTACCATATGAGAATGATTTACAGTTGCACTGGATACCTCTATAAGAATACCTTATAGTTGCACCAGGTACCTCTATGAGAATGCTTTATAGCTAGCCTGCTTGGACAGTGCTTGAATTTCTGCTTGCAGCACCAGCAACCTGGGATCAAGAATGGAGCCAGGAGTTGGAGAGTTAGTCGGGCGCATGGATTGAGCATCCCATGGACTGCGCCCTTCTCCAGGGAAGGAAGGGGTAGAGTATCTGTTGCCTGATCAAACCCTGGTGGAGGATGGGGATCCACAGGTGACCAGTGCCAGCATAAAGGAAGAGCGGGTGGACGCTGGACCTCATTGCATGTCCCCATCCCTGAGGCAGCCTAGAAAACACTTGCTGGCTGTCATGAATAAAGCCTGCCGGTGCTTGGCCTTCATTGCTCTCCGCTGCCCTGCTGATCAAATATGGCTCTGCAGCACCACAGGGCCCTGAACCCAACCCTGGGGAGCCAGGAGGCATTGTCGGTTCACTGACACCTTCTTCCATCGTAGATGCCTCCGCTTGATGCCGCAGCCCCACCCTCGAGGTTAAGTCTGAGGCTTTCATCTGGGTCACTGTGAACAGAGAGCAAGGCATGTGTTCAGGACTGGTGCTGATGGACAGGTGGCCTTCAGCCAAAAAGTACAGAAAGTAAAAAGTGAAAGCTTTATAGATGCACTGGATACCCATATGAGAATGCCTTATTGTTTCACCATATACCTCTATCAAAACACCTTACAGTTACTCATACCTCTATGTGAACTCCTTAAAGTGCACTGGATTCCCTATGAGAACACCTTAAAGTTGCACCAGATACCTTTATGAGAATGTCTTATAGTTGCACTGGAAACCTCTATGAGAACACCTTATAGTTGCACTGGATACTCCTATGACAATGCCTTACAGTTGCTCCAGGTACCTTATGAAAATGCCTTATACTTTCACCAGATGCCTCCATGAAATCGCCTTTATAGTTACTCATGCTTCCGTGAGAACTCTTATAGTTGTACTGGATACATCTATGGGAATGCCATATAGATGTACTAGATACCTCTATGAGAATGCCTTATAGTTGTGACTGCATACCGGTATGAGAACCTTTTAGTTACTCACACCTCTATGAGAACTCCTTATAATCACTCTGCATACCTCTATAAGAATGCCTTATAATTGCTCCAGGTACCATATGAGAATGCTTTATAGTTGCACCGATACGCCTATAAGTATGCCTTATAGTTGCACCGAGATACCTCTATGAGAACGCTTTATAGTTGCACTGGATACTTCTATGAGAATGTATTTTACTTGCACCAGATACCTCTATGAGAATGCCTTATATTTGCACTTGATACCTCTATTAGAATACCTTATCATTGCACTGGATACCTCTATAAGAATGACTTATAATTGCACCAGATAACTTCATGAGAACGCCTTTATACTTGCTCCTGATATCTCTATGAGTATGTCTTATAGTAGCACCAGATACCAACAGTATATGAGAATGCCTTTAGTTTCACTGAATAACTCTATTAGAATGCCTTACAGTTGCAGCAGGTACCTCTATGAGAATGCCTATTAGCTGCATCATATACCCCTGTGAGAACGCCTTATATTTGCACTGGATACCTCTATAAGAATGCCTTATAGTTACACTGGATAACTCCTTGAAAATGTGTTGTTGTTGCACTGGACACCTCAATGAGAATGCCTTACAGTTTCACTGGCAACCCTGATGAGAACACCTTATTGTTGCTCCCAGTACCATATGAGAATGCCTTACAGTTGCACTGGATAACTCTATGAGAATGTCTTACAGTTGCACCGATACCTCTATGAGAACGCCTTTATAGTTGCACAAGATACTTCTATGAGAATGCCTTATAGGTGCACTGATCACCTCATGAGAATGCCTTATAGTTGCACCAGAAACCTCTATGAGAATTCTCATATTTGCACTGGATACCTCTATGAGAATGCCTTATAGTTGCACTGGATAACTTTAATAGAATGCGTTATATTTGCACCGGATACTCTAAGAGAACGCCTTTATAGTTGCACCAGATACCTCTATGAGAACGCCTTTATAGTTGCACTGGATACTTCTATGAGAATGTCTTTACTTGCACCAGATACCTCTATGAGAATGCCTTATATTTGCACTGGATACCTCTATTAGAATACCTTATCATTGCACTGGATATCTCTATAAGAATGCCTTATAGTTGCACCAGATACCTCTATGAGAATGTCTTCTAGTTGCACTGATACCTGTATGAGAATGCCTTATACTTCCTCCAGGTACCATATGAGAATGCCTTATAGTTGCACTGCACAACCCTATAAGTACGACTTATAGTTGCACTGATAATTTATAAGAATCCTTTATAGTTACACTGGATACCTCTATAAGAATGCATTATAGTTTCACTGGATAACTCAATGAGAATGTGTTATCTTTGCACCGGACACCTCTAAGAGAACGTCTTATAGTTGCACTGGAAACCTCTATAAGAACACCTAATAGTTGCACTGGGTAACTCTATGAGAATGCCTTACAGTTGCACTGGCTACCTCGATGAGAATGCCATTAGTTGCTCCAGGTTCTATATGAGAATGCCTTATAGTTGCACTGGAAAACCTATGAGAATGTGATATAGTTGCAACCATATACCTTTATGAGAACGCCTTATAGTTACACTGGATAACTCTATGAAAATGCCTTATAGTTGCACTGATTCCTCTATAAGAATGCCTTATAGTTGCACGATAACTCTGTGAGAATGTCTTATAGTTGCACTGGATACCTCTATACGAATGTCCTATAGTTTCACTGGATAACTCCATGAGAAAGTGTTTTAGTTGCACTGGATACCTCTATGAGAATGCCTTATAGTTGCACTGGCAACCTCAATGAGAACGCCTTATAGTTGCTCGAGGTACCATATGAGAACGGCTTATAGTTGCACCGGATACCTCTATAAGAATCCATTAGAGTTGCACTGGATACCTCTTTGAGAATGCCTTATAGTTGCACCAGAAACCTCTATGAGAAATCCTTACATTTGCACTGGATACCTCTATGAGAACACCTTATCGTTGCACTGGATACCTCTATAATAGTGCCTTATAGTTACACCAGACACCTCTATTAGAATGATTTCTACTTGCACTGGATACCTGTATGAAAATTCCTAATAGTTGCTCCAGGTACCATATGAGAATGGCTCATAGTTGCACAGGATAACTCTATAAGAACGCCTTATTGCTGCAGTGACACCTCCATAAGAATGCCTTATAGTTGCACTTTATAACTCTATGAGAATGCATTATATTTGCAATGGATACCTCTAAGAGAACGTCTTATAGTTGCACTGGATACTTCTCTATGAATGCCTTATAGTTGCACTGGATAACTGTATGAGAATGCCATATAGTTGCACCAGGTACCATATGAGAATGCCCTATAGTTGCACTAGATACCTCTATAAGGATGACTTATTTTTGCACTGGATAACTCTATGAGAATGCCTTGTAGTTGCTCCATGTACCATGTGAGAATGCCTTATAGTTGCATGGGATAACCTCTCAGAATGCCCTATAGTTGGACTGGATACCTCTATAAGAACGCCTTGTAGTTGCACCAGACACTTCTATGAGAATGCCATCTATTTGCACTGGGTACCTGTATGAGAATGCCAAATAGTTGCTCCAGGTACCATATGAGAATGGCTTATAGTTGCACAGGAAACCTGCATAAGAGTGCCTTATAGTTGCACTGGATAACTCTATGAGAATGTGTTATATTTGTACTGGATACCTCTAAGAGAACGCCTTATAGTTGCACTGCATACCTCTATATGACCGCCTTTATAGGTTGCACTGGATAACTGTATGAGAACGCTTAATAGTTGCCTCCAGGTACCTTATGAGATATACCTTATAGTTGCACTTGATACCTCTATAAGGATGACTTATAGTTGCACTGGATAACTCTATGAGAATGCCTTATAGTTGCTCCAGGTTCCATGTGAGAATGCCTTATACTTGCAGTGGATAACTTTATAAGAAAGCCTGTTAGTTGCAATGGATACCTCTATAAGAATGCCTTATAGTTGCTCTGGATACCTCTTTAAGAATGCATTATTTGTTGCACTGGATAACTCTAGGAAAATGCCTTAGAGTTGCAGTGGAAAACTCTATGAGAATGCCTTATAGTTGCTAGAGCTACCATATGTGAATGCTTTACAGTTGCACTGGATACCTCTATAAGAATACTTATAGTTGCACCAGGTACCTCTATGAGAATGCTTTATAGCTATCCTGCTTGGACAGTGCTTGAATTTCTACTTGCTGGCACCTGCAACCTGGGTTCAAGAATGGAACCAGGGAGTTGGAGAGTTAGTCGGGGTGATGGATTGAGCATCCAATGGACTACGCCCTTCTCCAGGGAAGGAAGGGCTAGAGTATCTGTTGCCTGATCAAACCCTGGTGGAGGATGGGGATCCACAGGTGACTAGTGCCAGCATGCAGGAAGGGCAGGGTGGATGCTGGACCTCATTGCATGTCCCCACCCCTGAGGCAGCCTAGAAAAATACTTGCTGGCTGTCATGAATAAAGCCTGCCAGCACTTGGCCTTCATTGTTCTCCCGCTGCCCTGATGATCAAATATGGCCTCTGCAGCACCACTGGGCCCCAAACCCCACTCTGTGGAGGGAGCCAGGGAGGCATTGTCGGATTACTGACACCTTCTTCCATCGTAGATGCGCTCCAGTTGATGCCGCAGCCCCACCTCAGGGTTAAGTCTAGGGCTATCTGCAGGGGCACTGTGATCAGAGCAAGGCATGTGTTCAGGACTGGTGCTGATGGACAGGTGGCCTGCAGCCAAAAGTACAGAAAGTAAAAAGTGAATGCTTTATAGATGCACTGGATACCCATATGAGAATGCCTTATTGTTTCACCATATACTTCTATCAAACACCTTACAGTTACTCATGCCTCTATGAGAACTCCTTAAAGTTGCACTGGATACCTCTATGAGAACACCTTAAAGTTGCACCAGATACCTTTATGAGAATGTCTTATGGTTGCACTGGAAACCCCTATGAGAATGCCTTATACTTGCACCGGATACCTCTATGACAATGCCTTATAGTTGCTCCAGGTAAAATTATAGAATGCCTCATAATTGCACGAGATACCTCTATGTGAACGCCTCAAAGATACACCGATACCAATATGAGAATGCCTTATAGTTTCACTGGATACCTCTATGAGAACACCTTATAGTTGCTCCTCGGTACCATATGAGAATGCCTTATAACTGCACTGGATAACTCTATGAGAATGTCTTACAGTTGCACCGGATACCTCTATGAGAATGCCTTATAGTTGCACCAGAAACTCTATGAGAATGCCTCATATTTGCACTGGATACCTCTCTGAGAATGCCTTATAGTTGCACTGTATACCTCTATAAGAATGCCTTATAGTTGCACTGGATAGCTCAATTAGAATGCGTTATATTTGCAACGGATACCTCTAAGAGAATGCCTGATATTTGCACCAGAAACCTTTATGAGAACGCCTTATAGTTGACTGTTACTTTTATGAGAATGTCTTTACATGCACCAGATACCTTTTTGAGAATGCCGATATTTGCCCTGGATACCTTTATTAGAATGCCTTATCATTGCACTGGATAGCTCTATAAGAATGCCTTATAGTTGCACCAGATACCTCTATGCGAATATCTTCTAGTTGCACTGGATACCTGTATGAGAATGCCTTATAGTTCCTCCAGGTACCATATGAGAATGCCTTATATTTGCACTGCACAACTCTATAAGTACGACTTATAGTTGCACTGGATACCTCTTTATGAATCCCTTATAGTTGCACTGATACCTCTATAAGAATGCATTATAGTTGCAGTGGATAACCCTATGAGAATGTGTTATCTTTGCACCGGATAATGCTTAAGAGAACGTTATAGTTGCACTGAAAGCTCTATAAGAACATCTAATAATTGCACTGGGTAACTCTAAGAAAATGCCTTACAGTTGCACTGGCTACCTCGATGAGAATGCCATATAGTTGCTCCAGGTACTATTTGAGAATGCCTTATAGTTGCACTGGATAACTCTATGAGAATGTGTTATAGTTGCACCGGATACCTTTATGAGAACGCTTATAGTTGCACCGATACCTTTATGAGAACGCCTTTATAGTTGCACTGGATAACTCTATGAGAATGCCTTATAGTTGCACTGGATAACCTCTATGACAATGCCTTATAGTTGCACTGGATACCTCTATATGAAAGCCCTAAAGTTTCACTGGATAACTCCATGAAAAAGTGTTATAATTGCACTGGATACCTCTATGAGAATGCCTTATAGTCGCACTGGCTACCTCAGTGAGAACACCTTATAGTTGCTCCAGGTACCATATGAGAATGTCTTATAGTTGCACTGGGTAACTGTATGAGAACGGCTTATAGTTGCACCAGATACCTCTATGAGAATCACTTAGAGTTGCACTGGATACCACTTTGAGAATACCTTATAGTTGCACCAGAAACCTCTATGAGAAATCATTATATTTTCGCTGGATACCTCTATGAGAACACCTTATCATTGCACAGGATACCTCTATGAGAATGCCTTATAGTTGCACTGGATAACTTTACATAGAATCGTTATATTTGCACCTGATACCTCTAAGAGAATCCTTTATAGTCGCAACAGATACCTCTATGAGGACACCTTGTAGTTGCACTGGATACTTCTATGAGAATGTCTTTTACTTGCACCAGATACCTCTTTGAGAACGCTGTATATTTGCACTGGATACCTCTATTAGAATGCCTTATTGTTGCACTGGATAGCTCTATGACAATGCCTTATAGTTGTTCCAGGTAAAATTATAGAATGCCTCATAATTGTACTAGATACTTCTATGAGAACGCCTAAAGATGCACCGGATACCATTATGAGAATGCCTTATAGTTGCACCGGATACCTCTATGAGAACGCCTCATAGTTGCACTGATACCCTCATGAGAACACCTTATAGTTGCACTGGATACCTCTATGAGAATGCCTTATAGTTGCTCCAGGTACCATATGAAAATGCCTTGTACTTTCACCAGATACCTCCATGAAATCGCCTTATAGTTACTCATGCTTCTGTGAGAGCACCTTATAGTTGTACTGGATACATCTATGGGAATGTCTTATAGATGCACTAGATACCTCTATGAGAATGCCTTATAGTTGCACTGCATACCGGTATGAGAACCTTTTAGTTACTCATACCTCTATGAGAACTCCTTATAATCACTCTGCATATCTCTATAAGAAGGCCTTATACTTGCTCCAGGTCCCATATGAGAATGCTTTATAGTTGCACTGGATACGCCTATAAGTATGCCTTATAGTTGCACCAGATACCTCTATGAGAACACATTATACTTGCACCAGATATCTCTATGAGTACGTCTTATAGTAGCACCAGATACCTATCTGAGAATGCCTTATAGTTTCACTGGATACCTCTATGAGAACGCCTTATAGTTGCACCAGGTAGCTCTATGAGAATGCCTTATAGCTGCATCATATAGCTCTGTGAGAACGCCTTATATTTGCACATGATACCTCTATAAGAATGCCTTATAGTTACACTGGATAACTCCATGAAAATGTGTTATTGTTGCACTGGATACCTCTATGAGAATGCCTTACAGTTGCACTGGCTACCTCGATGAGAACCCTTATAGTTGCTCCGGTACCATATGAGAATGCCTTATAGCTGCACTGGATAACTCTATGAGAATGTCTTACTGTTGCACCGGATACCTCTATGAGAATGCCTAATAGTTGCACAAGCTACCTCTATGAGAATGCCTTATAGTTGCACCAGAAACACTCTATGAGAATGCCTCATATTTGCACTGGATACCTCTATGAGAATGCCTTATAGTTGCACTGGATACCTCTGTAAGAATGCACACTGATAACTTTATTAGAATGCGTTATATTTGCACCGGATACCTCTAAGAGAACGCCTTATAGTTGCACCAGATACCTCTAAGAGGACACCTTATAGTTGCACAGATACTTCTATGAGAATGTCTTTACTTGCACCAGATACCTCTTTGAGAATCAGTATATTTGCTCTGGATACATCTATTAGAATGCCTTATCGTTGCACTGGATAGCTCTATAAGAATGCCTTATAGTTGCACTGGATACCTGTATGAGAATGCCTTATAGTTCCTCCAGGTACCATATGAGAATGCCTTATAGTTTGCACAACTCTATAAGTACAACTTATAGTTGCACTGGATACCTCTATAAGAATCCTTATAGTTGCACTGGATACCTCTATAAGAATGCATTATAGTTGCAGTGGATAACTCCTATGAGAATGTGTTATCTTTGCACCGGATACCTCTAAGAGAACGCCTTATAGTTGCACTGGAAAGCTCTATAAGAACATCTAATAATTGCACTGGTAACTCTAAGAAAATGCCTTACAGTTGCACTGGCTACCTCGATGAGAATGCAATATAGTTGCTCTAGGTACTATATGAAAATGCCTTATAGTTGTGCTGGATGACTCTATGAGAATGTGTTATAGTTGCACAGGATACCATTATGAGAGCTTATAGTTGCACTGGATAACTCTATGACAATGCCTTATAGTTGCAATGGATACCTCTATCGAAAGCTCTAAAGTTGCACTGGATAACTCCATGAGAACACCTTATAGGTGCTCCAGGTACCATATGAGAATGTCTTATAGTTGCACTGGATAACTGCATGAGAACGGCTTATAGTTGCACCAGATACCTCTTTGAGAATCCCTTAGAGTTGCACTGGATACCTCTTTGAGAATGCCTTATAGATGCACCAGAAATCTCTATGGAAATCCTTATATTTGCACTGGATACCTCTATGAGAACACCTTATCGCTGCACTGGATACCTCTATAGAGTCCCTTATAGTTGCACCAGACACCTCTATGAGAATGCCTTCTAGATGCACTGAATACCTGTGTGAGAATGCCTAATAGTTGCTCCAGGTACCAAATGAGAATGGCTCATAGTTGCACAGGATAACTCTACAAGGACGCCTTATAGCTGCACTGGACACCTCCATAAGAATGCCTTATAGTTGCACTGGATAACTCTATGAGAACCATTACATTTGCAATGGATACCTCTAAGAGAACGTCTTATAGTTGCACTGGATACCTCTATATGAATGCCTTATATTTGCACTGGATAACTGTAGGAGAATGTCATATAGTTGCTCCAGGTACCATATGAGAATGCCTTATAGTTGCACTTGATACCTCTAAAAGGATGACTTATAGTTGCATGGATAACTCTATGAGAATGCCTTGTAGTTGCTCCAGGCACCATGTGAGAATGCCTTATAGTTGCTCTGGATAACTCTATAAGAAAGCCTTATTGTTACATTGGATACCTCTTTAAGAATACCTTGTAGTTGCTCTGGATACCTCTATAGAATGCATTATTGTTGCACTGGATAACTCTATGAGAATGCCTTATAGTTGTTAGAGGTACCATATGAGAAAGCCTTACAGTTGCACTGGATATCTCTGTAAGAATCTGCTATAGTTGCACCAGGTACCTCTATGAGAATGCTTTATAGCCAGCCTGCTGGTACAGTGCTTGGATTTCTGCTTGTGGCACCGGCAACCTGGGTTTAAGAATGGACCCAGGGAGTTGAGAGCTAGTCAGGGAGATGGATTCAGCATCACATGGACTGCACTCCTTCTCCAGGGAAGGGAGGGTAGAGTATCTGGTGCCTGATGGAACCCTTTTGGAGGATGGGGGATCCACAGGTGACCAGTGCCAGCATGCAGGAAGAGCGGGTGGACGCTGAACCTCATTGCATGTCCCCAGCCCTAAGGCAACCTAGAAACACTTGCTGGCTGTCATGAATAAAGCCTGCCAGCGCTTGGCCTTCATTGCTCTCTGCTGCCCTGCTGATCAAATATGGGCCTGCAGCACCACTGGGCCCTGAACCCACCCTGTGGGGGAGCCAGGGAGGCATTGTCGGTTCACCGACACCTTGTTCCATCGTAGATGCGTCTGCTGATGCCACAGCCCCACCCTCGGGTTAAGTCTGGGGCTTTCAGCATGGGCACAGTGATCAGAGAGCAAGGCATGTGTTCAGGACTGGTGCTGATGGACAGGCCTTCAGCCAAAAGTACAGAAAGTAAAAAGTGAATGCTTTATAGATGCACTGGATACCCATATGAGAATGCCTTATTGTTTCACCATATACCTCTATCAAAACACCTTACAGTTACTCATACCTCTATGTGAACTCCTTAAAGTTGCACTGGATTCCTCTAGGAGAACACCTTAAAGTTGCACCAGATACCTTTAATGAGAATGTCTTATAGTTGCACTGGAAACCTCTATGAGAATGCCTTATAGTTGCACTGGATACCTCTATGACAATGCCTTATAGTTGCTCCAGGTAAAATTATAGAATGCCTCATAATTGCACGAGATACCTCTATGAGAACGCCTTAAAGATGCACTGGATACCATTATGAGAATGCCTTATAGTTGCACCAGATACCTCTGTGAGAACGCCTCATAGTTGCACTGGATACCTCTATGAGAACACCTTATAGTTGCACTGGATACCTCTATGAGAATGCCTTATAGTTGCTCCAGGTACCATATGAAAATGCCTTATACTTTCACCAGACGCCCATGAAATCGCCTTATAGTTACTCATGCTTCCGTGAGAACTCCTTATAGTTGTACTGGATACATCTATGGAATGCCTTATTGATGTACTAGATACCACTATGAGAATGCTTTATAGTTGTAATGCATACCGGTATGAGAACCCTTAGTTACTCACACCTCTATGAGAACTCCTTAATAACTCTGCATATCTCTATAAGAATGCCTTATACTTTGTCCAGGTACCATATGAGAATGCTTTATAGTTGCACGGATATGTCTATAAGTATGCCTCATAGTTGCACCAGATACCTCTATGAGAACGCTTTATAGTTGCACTGGGTACTTTCTATGAGAATCTCTTTACTTGCACCAGATACCTCAATGAGAACGCCTTATATTTGCACTGGATACCTCTATTAGAATACCTTATCATTGCACTGGATACCTCTATAAGAATGCCTTATAGTTGCACCAGATACCTCTATAAGAACGCTTTAAACTTGCACCTGATATCTCTTTGAGTACGCCTTATAGTAGCACCAGATACCTACAGTATATGAGAATGCCTATAGTTTCACTGAATACCTCTATGAGAACGCCTTTATAGTTGCACCAGGTACCTCTATGAGAATGCAATTTAGCTGCATCATATACCTCTGTGAGAACGTTTATTTGCACTGGATACATCTATAAGAATGCCTTATAGTTACACTGGATAACTCCATGAAAATGTGTTGTTGTTGCACTGGATACCTCTATGAGAATGCCTTACAGTTGCACTGGCAACCTCGATGAGAAGCGCCTTATAGTTGCTCCCAGTACCATATGAGAATGCCTTACAGTTGCAATGGATAACTCTTTGAGAACGCCTTATAGTTGAACAAGATACCTCTATGAGAATGCCTTATAGTTGCACCAGAAACCTCTATGAGAATGTCTCATATTTGCACTGGATACCTCTATGAGAATGCCTTATAGTTGCACTGGATAACTTTAATAGAATGCGTTATATTTGCACTGGATACCTCTAAAGAACTTTATAGTTGCACTGTATACTTTCTATGAGAATGTCTTTACTTGCACCAGATACCTCTATGACAACGCCTTATATTTGCACTGGATACCTCTATTAGAATACCTTATCATTGCATTGGATATCTCTATAAGAATGCCTTATAGTTGCACACATACCTCTATGAGAATGTCTTCTAGTTGCACTGGATAACTGTATGAGAATGCCTTATAGTTCCTCCAGGTACCATATGAGAATGCCTTATAGTTGCACTGCACAACTCTATAAGTACAACTTATAGTTGCACTGGATACTCTATAAGAATCCCTTATAGTTGCACTGGATACCTCTATAAGAATGCATTTTAGTTACACTGGATAACCCATGAAAATGTGTTATCTTTGCAACGATACCTCTAAGAGAACGTCTTATAGTTGCACTGGAAACCTCTATAAGAACACCTAATTGTTGCACTGGGTAACTCTATGAGAATGCCATATAATTGCTCCAGGTTCTATATGAGAATGCCTTATATTTGCACTGGGTAACTCTATGAGAATGTGTTATAGTTGCACCGTATACCTTTATGAGAACGCCTTATAGTTACACTCTTTAACTCTATGAGAATGGCTTATAGTTGCACTGGATTCCTTTATTAGAATGCCTTATAGTTGCACTGGATAACTCTATGACAATGCCTTATAGTTGCACTGGATACCTCTATACGAATGTCCTGTAGTTGCACTGGATAACTCCATGAGAAAGTGTTATAGTTGCACTGGATACCTCTATGAGAATGCCTTATAGTTGCTCTGGCTTCCTCAATGATAACGCCTTATAGTTGCTCCAGGTACCATATGAGAACGGCTTATAGTCGCACCGGATACCTCTATAAGAATCCCTTTAGAGTTGCACTGGGACCTCTTTGAGAATGCCTTATAGTAGCACCAGAAACCTCTATGAGAAATCCTTACATTTGCACTGGATACCTCTATGACAACACCTTATCGTTGCACTGGATACCTCTGTAAGAGTGCCTTATAGTTACACCAGACACCTCTATGAGAATGCCTTCTAGTTGCGCTGGATAGCTGTATGAAAATTCCTAATAGTTGCTCCAGGTACCATATGAGAATGGCACATAGTTGCACAGGATAACTCTATAAGAACGCCTTATAGCTGCACTGGACACCTCCATAAGAATGCCTTATAGTTGCACTGGATAATTCTATGAGAATGCATTATATTTGCAATGGATACCTCTAAGAGAACGCCTTATAGTTGCACTGGATACCTCTATATGATTGCCTTTATAGTTGCACTGGATAACTGTATGAGAATGCCATATAGTTTCTCCAGGTACCATATGAGAATGCCTTATAGTTGCACTAGATACCTCTATAAGGATGACTTATTGTTGCACTGGATAACTCTATGAGAATGCCTTGTAGTTACTCCATGTACCATGTGAGAATGCCTTATAGTTGCACTGGATAACTCTCTAAGAATGCCTTACAGTTGGACTGGATAACTCTATAAGAATGCCTTGTATTTGCCATGGATAACTCTATAAGCAAGCCTTATTGTTGCATTGGATACCTCTATAAGAACACCTTGTAGTTGCTCTGGATACCTCTATAAGAATGCATTATTGTTGCACTGGATAACTCTATGAGAATGCCTTTAGTTGTTAGAGGTACCATATGAGAATGCCTTACAGTTGCACTTGATACCTCTGTAAGAGTGCATTATAGTTGCACCAGGTACCTCCTATGAGAATGCTTTATAGCCAGCCTGCTGGTACAGTGCTTGGATTTCTGCTATGGGCACCTGCAACCTGGGTTCAAGAATGGACCCAGGGAGTTGGAGAACTAGTCAGGGTTGATGGACTGAGCATCCCATGGACTGCGCCTTCCACAGGGAAGGGAGGGGTAGAGTATCTGGTGCCTGATGGAACCCTGGTGGAGGATGGGGATCCACAGGCGACCAGTGCCAACATGCAGGAAGAGTGGGTGGATGCTGGACCTCATTGCACGTCCCCACCCCTGAGGCAGCATAGAAACACTTGCTGGCTGTCATGAACAAAGCCTGCCAGAGCTTGGCCTTCATTGCTCTACGCTGCCCTGCTGATCAAATATGGCCCTGCAGTACCACTGGGCTCTGAACCCCACCCTGGGGAGCCAGGAGGCATTGTCGGTTCACCGACACCTTCTTCCATCGTAGATGCGCTCCACTTGATGCCGCAGCCCCACCCGCAGGGTTAAGTCTGGGGCAATCAGCAGGCGACAGTGATCGGACAACAAGGCATGTGTTCAGGACAGGTGCAGTTGGACAGAAGGCCTGCAGCCAAAAAGTACAGAAAGTAAATGTGAATGCTTTATAGATGCACTGGATACCCATATAAGAATGCTTATTGTTTCACCATATACCTCTATCAAAACACCTTACAGTTACTCATACCTCTATGAGAACTCCTTGAAGTTGCACTGGATACCTCTATGAGAACACCTTAAAGTTGCTCCAGATACCTTTATGAGAATGTCTTATAGTTGCACTGGAAACCACTATGAGAATGCCTCCAAGTTACACTGGATGCCTCTATGACAATTCCTCATAGTTGCTCCAGGTAAAATTAAGAATGCCTCATAATTGCACGTGATACCTCTATGAGAACGGCAGGATGAACTGGATACCATTATGAGAACGCCTTTATAGTTGCACTGGATACCTCTATGAGAACACCTTATAGTTACACTGGATACCTCTATGAGAATGCCTTATAGTTGCTCCAGGTACCATATGAAAATGCCTTATACTTTCACCAGATGCATTAATGAAATCGCTTTATAATTACTCATGCTTCTGTGAGAACTCCTTATAGTTGTACTGGATACATCTATGGGAATGCCTTATACATGTACTAGATACCTCTATGAGAATGCCTTATAGTTACACTGCATACCGGTATGAGAACCTTTATGTACTCATACCTCTATGAGAACTCCTTATAATCACTCTGCATATCTCTATAAGAAGGACTTATACTTGCTCCAGGTACCATATGAGAATGCTTTATAGTTGCACCGGATACGTCTATAAGTATGCCTTATAGTTGCACCAGATACCTCTATGAGAACACCTTATACTTTCACCAGATATCTCTATGAGTAAGTCGTATAGTAGCACCAGATACCTATATGAGAATGCCTTATAGTTTCAATGGATATCTCTTTGAGAAAGCCTTATAGTTGCACCAGGTACCTCTATGAGAATGCTTTATAACTGCATCATATACCTCTGTGAGAACGCCTTATATTTGCACTGGATACCTCTATAAGAATGCTTTATAGTTACACTGGATAACTCCACGAAAATGTGTTATTGTTGTACTGGATACCTCTATGAGAATGCCTTACAGTTGCACTGGCTACCTCGATGAGATTGCCTTATAATTGCTCCGTACCATATGAGAATGCCTTATAGCTGCACTGGATAACTGTATGAGAATGTCTTACTGCTGCATCGGATACCTCTATGAGAACGCCTTATAGTTGCACAAGATACCTCTAAGAGAATGCATTATAGTTGCACCAGAAACCTCTATGAGAATGCCTCATATTTGCACTGGATACCTCTATGAGAATGCCTTATAGTTGCACTGGATAACTCTACTAGAATGCGTTATATTGGCACTGGATACCTCTAAGAGAACTCCTTATAGTTGCACCAGATACCTCTATGAGAACGCCTTTATAGTTGCACTGAATACTTCAATGAGAATGTCTTTACTTGCACCAGATATCTCTTTGAGAACGCTGTATATTTGCACTGGATACCTCTATTAGAATGCCTTATCATTGCACTGGATAGCTCTATAAGAATGCCTATAGTTGCACCAGATACCTCTATGAGAATGTCTTCTAGTTGCACTGGATACCTGTATGAGAATACCTTATAGTTCCTCCAGGTACCATATGAGAATGCCTTATAGTTGCACTGCACAACTCTATAAGTACGACTTATAGCTGCACTGGATTCCTCTATAAGAATCCCTTATAGTTGCACTGGATAGCTCTATAAGAAAGCATTATAGTTGCAGTGGACAACTCTATGAGAATGTGTTATCTTTGCACCAGATACCTCTAAGAGAATGTCTTATAGTTGCACTTGGAAGCTCTATAAGAACATCTAATAATTGCACTGGGTAACTCTAAGAAAATGTCTTACAGTTGCACTGACTACCTCGATGAGAAAGCCATATTGTTGCTCCAGGTACTATATGAAAATGCCTTATAGTTGCGCTGGATAACTCAATGAGAATGTGCTATAGTTGCACGGATACCTTTATGAGAACGACCTTATAGTTGCACTGGATAACTCTATGACAATGCCTTATAGTTGCAATGGATACCTCTATGAAAGCCCTAAAGTTGCATTGGATAACGCCATGAAAAAGTGTTATAGTTGCACTGGATACCTCCATGAGAATGCCTAATAATTGCACTGGCTACCTCAATGAGAACGCCTTAAAGTTGCTCCAGGTACCATATGAGAATGTCTTATAGTTGCACTGTATAACTGTATGTGAACGGCTTATAGTTGTGTCAGATACCTCTGTGAGAATCCCTTAGAGTTGCACTGGATACCTCTTTGAGAATGCCTTATAGCTGCACCAGAAACCTCTATGAGAAATCCTTATATTTGCACTGGATACCTCTATGAGAACACCTTATCGTTGCACTGGATACCTCTATAAGAGTCCCTTATAGTTGCACCAGACACCTCTATGAGAATGCCTTCTAGTTGCACTGAATACCTGTATGAGAATGCCTAATAGTTGCTCCAGGTACCATATGAGAATGGCTCATAGTTGCACAGGAAAACTCTATCAGGACCTTATAGCTGCACTGGACACCTCCATAAGAATGCCTTATAGTTGCACTGGAATACTCTATGAGAACGCGTTACATTTGCAATGGATACCTCTAAGAGAACGTCTTATAGTTGCACTGGATACCTCTATATGAATGCCTTATATTTGCACTGGATAACTGTGTGAGAATGCCATATAGTTGCTCCAGGTATCATATGAGAATGCCTTATAGTTGCACTTGATACCTCTAAAAGGATTACTTACAGTTGCGCTGGATAACTCTATGAGAATGCAATGTAGTTGCTCCAGGTACCATTTGAGAATGCCTTATAGTTGCACTGGATAACTCTATAAGAAAGCCTTATTGTTGCATTGGATACCTCTATAAGAACACCTTGTAGTTGCTCTGGATACCTCTTTAGAATGCATTATTGTTGCACTGGATAACTCTGTGAGAATGCCTTATAGTTGCACTGGATCTCTGTAAGAATCCATTATAGTTGCTCCAGGTACCTCTATGAGAATGCTTTATTGCCAGCCTGCTGGTACAGTGTAGTTTCTGCTTGTGGCACCAGCAACTTGGGTTTAGAATGGACACAGTGAGTTGGAGAGCTAGTCAGGGAGATGGATTGAGCATCACATGGACTGCACTCCTTCTCCAGGGAAGGGAGGAGTAAAGTATCTGGTGCCTGATGGAACCCTGTTAGAGTATGGGGATCACAGGTGACCAGTGCCAGCATGCAGGAGGCGGGGTTCGCTAGACCTCATTGCATGTCCCCAGCCCTGAGGCAACCTAGAAAACACTTTCTGGATGTCATGAATTAAGCCTGCCAGTGCTTGGCCTTCATTGCTCTCCGCTGCCCTGCTGATCAAATATGGCCATGCAGCACTACTGGGCCCTGAACCCCACCGTGGGGGGAGCCAGGAGGCATTGTCGGTACACCGACACATTCTTCCATCGAGATGCCCGCTGATGCCGCAGCCCCACCCTTGGGGTTAAGTCTGGGGTTTTCAGCAGGGGCACATGATCAGAGAACAAGGCTTGTGTTCAGGACTGGTGCTGATGGACAGGTGGCCTTCAGCCAAAAAGTACAGAAAGTAAAGTGAATGCTTTATAGATGCACTGGATACCCATATGAGAATGCCTTATTGTTTCACCATATACCTCTATCAAAACACCTTACAGTCACTGATACCTCTATGTGAACTCCTTAAAGTTGCACTGGATTCCTCAGGAGAACACCTTAAGTTGCACCAGATACCTTTATGATAATGTCTTACAGTTGCACTGCAAGCCTCTATGAGAATGCCTTATAGTTGCACTGGATACCTCATGTCAATGCCTTATAGTTGCTCCAGGTAAAGTTATAGAATGCCTCATAACTCACACGAGATACCTCTATGAGAATGCCTTAAAGATGCACGGATAACATTATGAGAATGCCTTATAGCTGTACGGATACCTCTATGAGAATGCCTATCGTTGCACTGGATACCTCTATGAGAACACCTTATAGTTGCTCTGGATACCTCTATGAGAATGCCTTATAGTTGCTCCAGGTACCATATGAAAATGCCATATACTTTCACCAGATGCCTCCATGAAATCGCCTTATAGTTACTCATGCTTCCATGAGAACTCCTTATAGTTGTACTGGATACATCTATGGGAATGCCTTATAGATGTACTAGATACCTCTATGAGAATGCTATAGCTGCACTGCATACCGATAAGAGAACCTTTTAGTTACTCATACCTCTATGAGAACTCCTTATAATCACTCTGCATATCTCTAAAAGAATGTCATATACTTGCTCCAGCTACCATATGAGAATGCTTTATAGTTGCACGGATCGTCTATAAGTATGCCTTATAGTTGCACCAGATACCTCTATGAGAGCAGCTTTATAGTTGCACGGATACTTCTATAAGAATGTCTTTTACTTGCACCAGATACCACTATAAAACGCCTTATATTTGCACTGAAACCTCTATTAGAATACCTTATCATTGCACTGGATACCTCTATAAGAATGCCTTATAGTTGCACCAGATACCTCAATGAGAACGCCTTATACTTGCCCTGATATCTCTATGAGTACGTCTTATAGCAGCACCAGATACCTAAAAGTATATGAGAATGCCTTATAGTTTCACTGAATACCTCTATGAGAATGCCTTATAGTTGCACCAGGTACCTCTATGAGAATGCCTTTTGGCTCGTCATATACCTCTGTGAGAATGCCTATAATTGCAATGGATACCTCTATAAGAATGCCTTATAGTTAAACTGGATAACTCCATGAAAATGTGTTGTTGTTGCACTGGATACCTCTATGAGAATGCCTTACAGTTGCACTGGCAACCTCGATGAGCAGCCTTATAGTTGCTCCCGGTACCATATGAATGTCATTCAGTTGCACTGGATAACTCTATGAGAACGCCTTATAGTTGCACAAGATACCTCTATGAGAATGCCCTTATAGTTGCACTGGTCACCTCTATGAGAATGCCTTATAGTTGCACCAGAAACCCTCTATGAGAATGCCTCATATTTGCACTGGATACTTCTGTAGAGAATGCCTTAAAGTTGCACTGGATAACTTTAATGAATGCGTTATATTTGTACCGGATACCTCTAGAGAGCACCTTATAGTTGCACCTGATACCTCTATGAGAACGCCTTATAGTTGCACTGGATAATTCTATGAGAATGTCTTTACTTGCACCAGATACCTCTATGACAATGCCTTATAATTGCACTGGATACCTCTATTAGAATACCTTATCATTGCACTGGATATCTCCATAAGAATGCCTTTTAGTTGCACCAGATACCTATGTAAGAATGTCTTCTAGTTGCACTGGATACCTGTATGAGAATGCCTTATGGTTGCACTGCACAACTCTATAAGTACGACTTATAGTTGCACTGGATACCTCTATAAGAATCCCTTATAGTTGCCTGGATACCTCTATAGGAATGCAGTATAGTTGCACTGGATAACTCTATGAAAATGTGTTATCTTTGCACGGATACCTCTAAGAGAACGTGTTTTAGTTGCTGGAAACCTCTACAAGAACACCTAATTGTTGCACTGGGTAACTCTATGAGAATGCCTACTGTTGCGCTGGCTACCTCGATGAGAATGCCATATAGTTGCTCCAGGTTCTATATGAGAATGCCTTATAGTTGCACTGGGTAACTCTATGAGAATGTGTTATAGTTGCACCATATACCTTTATGAGAACGCCTAATAGTTACACTGGATAACTCTATGAGAATGGCTTATAGTTGCACTGTGTTCCTCTATAAGAATGTCTTATAGTTGCACTGGATAACTCTATGACAATGCCATATAGTTGCACTGGATACCTCTATATGAATGTCCTATAGTTGCTCTGGATAACTCCATGAGAAAGTGTTATAGTTGCACTGGATACCTCAATGAGGAATGCCTTATAGTTCCTCCAGGTACCATATGAGAGCGGCTTATAGTTGCACGGATACCTCTATAAGAATCCTTAGAGTTGCACTTGATACCTCTTTGAGAATGCCTTATAGTTGCACCAGAAACCTCTATAGAGAAATCATACATTTGCACTGGATACCTCTATGAGAATGCCTTATCGTTGCACTGGATACCTCTATAAGAGAGTGCCTTATAGTTACACCAGACACCTCTATGAGAATGCCTTCTAGTTGCACTGGATACCTGTATGAAAATTCCTAATAGTTGCTCCAGGTACCTTATGAGAATGGCACATAGTTGCACAGGATAACTCTATAAGAATGCCTTATAGCTGCACTGAACACCTCCATAGAATGCCTTATGGTTGCACTGGATAACTCTATGAGAATGCATTATGTTTGCAATGGATACCTCTGAAGAGCGTCTTATAGTTACTGTATACCTCTATATGAATGCCTTATAGTTGCACTGGATAACTGGTATGAGAATGCCAAATAGTTGCTCCTGGTACCATATGAGAATGCCTTTTAGTTGCACTAGATACCTCTATAAGGATGACTTATTGTTGCTCTGGATACTCTATAAGAATGCTTGTATTTGCACTGGATAACTCTAAGAAAGCCTTATTGTTGCATTGGATACCTCTAGAAGCCTTGTAGTTGCTCTGGATACCTCTATAAGAATGCATTATTGTTGCATTGGATAACTCTATGAGAATGGCTTTTAGTTGTTAGAGGTACCATGAGAATGCCTTACAGTTGCACCGATACCTCTGTAAGAGTGCATTATAGCTGCACCAAGTACCTCTATGAGAATGCTTTATAGCCAGCCTGCTGGTACAGTGCTTGGATTCCGCTATGCACCTGCAACCAGGGTTCAAGAATGTACCCAGGAGTTGGAGAACTAGTCAGGGGATGGATTGAGCATCCCATGGACTGCGCTCCTTCCCAGGGAAGGGAGGGTAGAGTACCTGGTGCCTGATGGAACCCTGGTGGAGAATGGGGATCACAGGCGACCAGTGCCAGCATGCAGGAAGAGCAGGGTGGACGCTGGACCTCATTGCACATCCCTTCCCTGAGGCTGCATAGAAAACACTTGCTGGCTGTCATGAATAAAGCCTGCCAGAGCTTGGTCTTCATTGCTCTCCGCTGCCCTGCTGATCAAATATGGCCCTGCAGCACCACTGGGCCTGAACCCCACCTGGGGGAGCCATGGAGTCATTGTCGGTTCACCGACACCTTCTTCCATCGTAGATGCGTCCGCTTGATGCCGCAGCCCCACCCTCGGGGTTAAGTCTAGGGCTATCAGCAGGGGCACAGTGATCAGACAGCAAGGGCATGTTTCAGGACTGGTGCTGATGGACAGGAGGCCTGCAGCCAAAAAGTACAGAAAGAAAAAGTGAATGCTTTATAGATGCACTGGATACCCATATGAGAATGCCTTATTGTTTCACCATATACCTCTATCAAAACACCTTACAGTTACTCATACCTCTATGAGAACTCCTTAAAGTTGCACTGGATACCTCTATGAGAACACCTTAAAGTTGCACCAGATACCTTTATGAGAATGTCTTATAGTTGCACTGGAAACCTCTATGAGAATGCCTTATAGTTGCACTGGATACCTCTATAACAATGCCTTACAGATGCTCCTGGTAAAATTATAGAATGCCTCATAATTGACTCGAGATACCTCTATGAGAACGCCTTAAAGATGCACGGATACCATTATGAGAATGCCTTATAGTTGCACGGATACCTCTATGAGAACGCTTATAGTTGCACTGGATACCTCTATGAGGAACACCTTATAGTTGCTCTGGATATCTCTATGAAAATACCTTATAGTTGCTCCAGGTACCATATGAAAATGCCTTATACTTTCACCAGATGCCTCCATGAAATCAGCTTATAGTTACTCATGCTTCTGTGAGAACTCCTTATAGTTGTACTGCATACATCTATGGGAATGCCTTAAACATGCACTAGATACCTCTATGAGAATGCCTTATAGTTGCACTGCATACCGGTATGAGAACCTTTATGTACTCATACCTCTATGAGAACTCCTTATAATCACTCTGCATATCTCTATAAGAAGGCCTTATACTTGCTCCAGGTACCAAATGAGAATGCTTTATACTTGCACCGGATACGTCTATAAGTATGCCTTATAGTTGCACCAGATACCTCTATGAGAACACCTTATACTTGCACCAGATATCTCTATGAGTACGTCTTATAGTAGCACCAGATACCTATATGAGAATGCCTTATAATTTCACTGGATACCTCTATGAGAACGTCTTATAGTTGCACCAGGTACCTCTATGAGAATGCCTTTTAGCTGCATCATATACCTCTGTGAGAACGCCTTATATTTGCACTGGATACCTATATAAGAATGCCTTATAGTTACACTGGATAACTCCATGAAAATGTGTTATTGTTGCACTGAACACCTCTAAGAGAATGCCTTACAGTTGCACTGGCTACCTCAATGAGAACGCCTTATAGTTGCTCTCCTGTACCATATGAGAATGCCTTATAGCTGCACTGGATAACTCTATGAGAATGTCTGACTGTGGCACGGATACCTCTATGAGAGCGCCTTATAGTTGCACAAGATACCTCTATGAGAATGCCTTATATTTGCACCAGAAACCTCTATGAGAATGCCACATATTTGCACTGGATACTCTACGAGAATGCCTTATAGTTGCACTGGATACCTCTATAAGAATGCATTATAGTTGCACTGGATAACTCTATTAGAATGCGTTATATTTGCACTGGATACCTCTTAGAGAACTTTATAGTTGCACCAGATACCTCTATGAGAACGCCTTTATAGTTGCACTGGATACTTCAATGAGAATGTCTTTTACTTGCACCAGATACCTCTTTGAGAACGCTGTATATTTGCACTGGATACCTCTTTTAGAATGCATTATCGTTGCACTGGATAGCTCTATAAGAATGCCTTTTAGTTGCACCAGATTCCTCTATGAGAATGTCTTCTAGTTGCACTGGATACCGGTATGAGAATGCCTTATAGTTCCTCCAGGTACCATATGAGAATGCCTTATAGTTGCACTGCACAACTCTATAAGTACGACTTATAGTTGCACTGGATACCTCTATAAGAATCCCTAATAGTTGCACAGGATACCTCTATAAGAATGCATTATAGTTGCAGTGGATAACTATAGAGAATGTGTTATCTTTGCACTAGATACCTCTAAGAGAACGTCGTATAGTTGCACTGGAAAGCTCTATAAGAACATCTAATAATTGCAATGGGTAACTCTAAGAAAATGCCTTACAGTTGCACTGGCTACCTCGATGAGAATGCCATATAGTTGCTCCAGGTACTATATGAAAATGCCTTATAGTTGCGCTGGATAACTCTATGAGAATGTGTTATAGTTGCACCGATACCTTTATGAGAACGCCTTATAGTTGCACTGGATAACTCTATGACAATGCCTTATAGTTGCAATGGATACCTCTATATGAAAGCCCTAAAGTTGCACTGGATAACTCCATGAGAAAGTGTTATAGTTGCACTGGATACCTTCATGAGAATGCCTTATAGTTGCACTGGCTACCTCAATGAGAACGCCTTATAGTTGCTCCAGGTACCGTATGAGAATGTCTTATAGTTGCACTGGATAACTGTATGAGAACAGCTTATAGTTGCACCAGATACCTCTTTGAGAATCCCTTAGAGTTGCACTGGATACCTCTTGAGAATGCCTTATAGTTGCACCAGAAACCTCTATGAGAAATCCTTATATTTGCACTGGATACCTCTATGAGAACACCTTATCGTTGCACTGGATACCTCCATAAGAGTCCCTTATAGTTGCAGCAGACACCTCTATGAGAATGCCTTCTAGTTGCACTGAATACCTGTATGAGAATGCCTAATAGTTGCTCCAGGTACCATATTAGAATGGCTCATAGTTGCACAGGATAACTCTATAAGAACGCCTTATAGCTGCACTGGACACCTCCATAAGAATGCCTTATACTTGCACTGGATAACTCTATGAGACGCATTACATTTGCAATGGATACCTCTAAGAGAACGTCTTATAGTTGCACTGATACCTCTAAAAGGATGACTTATAGTTGTGCTGGATAACTCTATGAGAATGCCTTGTAGTTGCTCCAGGTACCATGTGAGAATGCCTTATAGTTGCACTGGATAACTCTATAAAAAGCCTTATTGTTGCATTGGATACCTCTATAAGAACACCTTGTAGTTGCTCTGGATACCTCTATAGAATGCATTATTGTTGCACTGGATAACTCTATGAGAATGCCTTATAGTTATTAGAGATACCATATGAGAATGCCTTACAGTTGCACTGGATATCTCTGTAAGAATCCATTATAGTTGCACCAGGTACCTCTATGAGAATTCTTTATAGCCAGCCTGCTGGTACAGTGCTTGGATTTCTGCTTGCGGCACCAGCAACCTGGGTTTAAGAATGGACCCAGGGAGTTGGAGAGCTAGTCAGGGAGATGGATTGAGCATCACATGGACTGCACTCCTTCTCCAGGGAAGGGAGGGTAGAGTATCTGGTGCCTGATGGAACCCTGTTGGAGGATGGGGATCCACAGGTGACCAGTGCCAGCATGCAGGAAGAGCGGGTGGACGCTGGACCTCATTGCATGTCCCCAGCCCTGAGGCAACCTAGAAAACACTTGCTGGCTGTCATGAATAAAGCCTGCCAGCGCTTGGCCTTCATTGCTCTCCGCTGCCCTGCTGATCAAATATGGCCCTGCAGCACCACTGGGCCCTGAACCCCACCCTGAGGCGGAGCCAGGGAGGCATTGTCAGTTCACCGACACCTTCTTCCATCGTGAGATGCATCCGCTGATGCCGCAGCCCCACCCTCGGGTTAAGTCTGGGGCTTTCAGCAGGGGCACAGTGATCAGAGAGCAAGGCATGTGTTCAGGACTGATGCTGATGGACATGTGGCCTTCAGCCAAAAAGTACAGAAAGTAAAAAGTGAATGCTTTATAGATGCACTGGATACCCATATGAGAATGCCTTATTGTTTCACCATATACCTCTATCAAAACACCTTACAGTCACTCATACCTCTATGTGAACTCCTTAAAGTTGCACTGGATTCCTCTAGGAGAACACCTTAAAGTTGCACCAGATACCTTTATGAGAATGTCTTATAGTTGCACTGGAAACCTCTATGAGAATGCCTTATAGTTGCACTGGATACCTCTATGACAATGCCTTATAGTTGCTCCAGGTAAAGTTGTAGAATGCCTCATAATTGCACAAGATACCTCTATGAGAACTCCTTACAGATGCACCGGATACCATTATTAGAATGCCTTACAGTTGCACGATAACTCTATGAACGCACTTATAGTTGCATTGGATACCTCTATGAGAACACCTTATAGTTGCACTGGATACCTCTATGAGAATGCCTTATAGTTGCTCCAGGTACCATATGAAAATGCTTATACTTTCACCAGATGCCTCCATGAAATCGCCTTATAGTTACTCATGCTTCCATGAGAACTCCTTATAGTTGTACTGGATACATCTATGGGAATGCCTTATAGATGCACTAGATACCTCTATGAGAATGCCTTATAGTAGCACTGCATACCGGTATGAGAACCTTTTAGTTACTCACACCTCTATGAGAACTCCTTATAATCACTCTGCATATCTCTATAAGAATGCCTTATACTTGCTCCAGGTACCATATGAGAATGCTTTATAGTTGCACGGATCGTCTATAAGTATGCCTTATAGTTGCACCAGATACCTCTACGAGACGCTTTATAGTTGCACTGGATACTTCTCTGAGAATGTCTTTACTTGCACCAGATACCTCTATGAGAACGCCTTATATTTGCACTGGATACCTCTATTAGAATACCTTATCATTGCACTGGATACCTCTATAAGAATGCCTTATAGTTGCACCAGATACCTCTATGAAGCATGTAGACTTGCACCTGATATCTCTATGAGTATGTCTTATAGTAGCACCAGATACCTATAGTACATGAGAATGCCTTATAGTTTCACTGAATACCTCTGTAGAGAACGCCTTATAGTTGCACCAGGTACCTCTATGAGAATGGCTTTTAGCTGCATCGTATACCTCTGTGAGAAGCATTTATATTTGCACAGGTTACCTCTATAAGAATGCCTTATAGTTACACTGGATAACTCCACGAAAATGTGTTGTTGTTGCACTCTATACCTCTATGAGAATGCCTTACAGTTGCACAAGATACCTCTATGAGAATGCCTTATGGTTGCACTGGTCACTTCTATGAGAATGCCTTATAGTTGCACCAGAAACCTCTATGAGAATGCCTCATATTTGCACTGGATACCTCTATGAGAATGCCTTATAGTTGCACTGGATAACTTTAATAGAATGCGTTATATTTGCACCGGATACCTCTAAGAGAACGCCTTATAGTTGCACCAGATACCTCTATGAGAGCACTTATAGTTGCACTGGATACTTCTATGAGAATGTCTTTTACTTGCACCAGATACCTCTATGAGAACGCCTTATATTTGCACTGGATACCTCTATTAGAATACCTTATCATTGCACTGGATATCTCTATAAGAATGCCTTATAGTTGCACCAGATACCTCTATGAGAATGTCTTCTAGTTGCACTCGATACCTGTATGAGAATGCCTTATAGTTCCTCCAGGTACCATGAGAATGCCTTATAGTTGCACTGCACAACTCTATAAGTACGACTTATAGTTGCACTGGATACCTCTATAAGAATCCCTTATAGTTGCACTGGATACCTCTATAAGAAGGCATTATAGTTGCACTGGATAACTCTATGAGAATGTGTTATCTTTGCACCAGATTCCTCTATGAGAACATCTTATAGTTGCACTGAAACCTCTATAAGAACACCTAATTGTTGCACTGGGTAACTCTATGAGAATGCCTTACAGTTGCACTGGCTACCTCGATGAGAATGCCATATAGTTGCTCCAGGTTCTGTATGAGAATGCCTTATAGTTGCACTGGATAACTCTATGAGAATGTGTTATAGTTGCACCATATACCTTTATGAGAACGCTTTTAGTTACACTGGATAACTCTGAGAATGCCTTATAGTTGCACTGGATTCCTCTATAAGAATGCCTTATAGTTGCACTGGATAACTCTAAGACAATGCCTTATAGTTGCACTGGATACCTCTATACGAATGTCCTATAGTTGCACTGGATAACTCCATGAGAAAGTGTTATAGTTGCACTGGATACCTCTGTGAGAATGCCTTATAGTTGCTCTGGCTACCTCAATGAGAACGCCTTATAGTTGCTCCAGGTACCATATGAGATCGCTTATAGTTGCACCGGATACCTCTATAAGAATCCCTTAGAGTTGCACTGGATACCTCTTTGAGAATGCCTTATAGTTGCACCAGAAACCTCTACGAGAATCCTTACATTTGCACTGGATACCTCTATGAGAACACCTTATCATTGCACTGGATACCTCTATAAGAGTGCCTTATAGTTACACAGACACCTCTATGAGAATGCCTTCTAGTTGCACTGGATACCTGTATTAAAATTCCTAATAGTTTCTCCAGGTACCATGAGAATGGCACATAGTTGCTGGGATAACTCTATAAGAGCGCCTTATGGCTGCACTGGACACCTCCATAAGAATGCCTTATAGTTGCACTGGATAACTGTAGAGAATGCCATATAGTTGCTCCAGGTACCTCATGAGAATGCCTTATAGTTACACTAGATACCTCTATAAAGATGGCTTATTGTTGCACTGGATAACTCTAGGAGAATGCCTTGTAGTGCTCCAGTACCATATGAGAATGCCTTACAGTTGCACTGGATAACTCTCTAGGAATGCCTTATAGTTGGACTGGATACCTCTATAAGAATGCCTTGTATTTACGCTGGATAACTCTATAAGAAAGCCTTATTGTTGCATTGGATACCTCTATAAGAACGCCTTGTATTTGCTCTGGATACCTCTATAAGAATGCATTATTGTTGCACTGGATAACTCTATGCAAATGCCTTATAGTTGTTAGAGGTACCATATGAGAATGCCTTACAGTTGCACTGGATACATCTTTAAGAGTGCATTATAGTTGCACCAGGTACCTCTATGAGAATGCTTTATAGCCAGCCTGCTGGTACACTGCTTGGATTTCCGCTTGCGGCACCTGCAACCTGGGTTCTAGAATGGACCCAAGGGTTGGAGAACTAGTCAGCGGAGATGGATTGAGCATCCCATGGACTGCGCTCCTTCTCCAGGAAGGGAGGGTAGAGTATCTGGTGCCTGATGGAACCCTGGTGGAGGATGGGGATCCACAGGCGACCAGTGCCAGCATGCAGGAAGGGGGGTGGCGCTGGACCTCATTGCACGTCCCCACCCTGAGGCAGCATAGAAACACTTGCTGGCTGTCATGAATAAAGCCTGCCAGAGCTTGGCCTTCATTGCTCTCCCTGCCCTGCTGATCAAATATGGCCTGCAGCACCACTGGGCCTGAACCCCACCCTGGGGAGCCAGGGAGGCATTGTCGGTTCACCGACACCTTCTTCCATCGTGATGCGTCCGCTTGATGCCGCAGCTCCACCCTCGGGTTAAGTCTGGGGCTATCAGCAGGTGCACAGTGATCAGAGAGCAAGGCATGTGTTCAGGACTGGTGCTGATGGACAGGAGTCCTGCAGCCTAAAAGTACAGAAAGTAAAAGTGAATGCTTTATAGATGCACTGGATACCCATTTTAGAATGCCTTTTGTTTCACCATATACCTCTATCAAAACACCTTACAGGTACTCATACCTCTATGAGAACTCCTTAAAGTTGCACTGAATACCTCTATGAGAACACCTTAAAGTTGCACCAGATACCTTTATGAGAATGTCTTATAGTTGCACTGGAAACCTCTATGAGAATGCCTTATAGTTGCACTGGATACCTCTATGACAATGCCTTATAGTTGCTCCAGGTAAAATTATAGAATGCCTCATAACTGCACGAGATACCTCTATGAGAACGCCTTAAAGATGCACCAGATACCATTATGAGAATGCCTTATAGTTGCACGGATACCTCATGAGAACGCCTTATAGTTGCACTGGATACCTCTATGAGAACACCTTATAGTTGCACTGGATACCTCTATGAGAATGCCTTATAGTTGCTCCAGGTACCATATGAAAATGCCTTATACTTTCACCAGATGCCTCCATGAAATTGCCTTATAGTTACTCGTAGCTCTGAGAACTCCTTATAGTTGTACTGGATACATCTATGGGAATGCCTTATAGATGCACTAGATACCTCTATGAGAATGCCTTATAGTTGCACTGCATACTGGTATGAGAACCTTTTAGCTACTCATACCTCTATGAGAACTCCTTATAATCACTCTGCATATCTCTATAGAATGCCTTATACTTGCTCCAGGTACCATATGAGAATGCTTTATAGTTGCACGGATCGTCTATAAGTATGCCTTATAGTTGCACCAGATACCTCTATGAGACTCCTTATACTTGCACCTGATATCTCTATGAGTACGTCTTATAGTAACATAGAAACATAGACTTTGACGGCAGATAAGGACCGCTAGGCCCATCTACTCTGCCCATTTCCCTACCTACAGGATAGGCCGCAGATCCTAGTTAACCAACAGCCTTTATCTTCCTGCCCCCCACAAGAATTGCCTTATGTCTGTCCCATGCATTCTTGAATTCTCCCACAGTTTTAGACCCCACAACTTCCTCAGGAAGGCTGTTCCATGCATCCACTACCCTCTCTGTGAAATAATACTTCCTCACATTGCCCTGAACCGCCCTCCTTCTATCTTTAAACTGTGTCCCCTTGTTCTTGCAAGTCTCTTTTCTGAAAGATGCTACCCTCTTGGACTTTGTTGATTCCCTTGAGGTACTTGAAAGTTTCTATCATGTCCCCTCTCCTTCTTTCCTCAAGGGTATACATATTAAGCTCCTTTAGTCTCTCCTCATACGGCTTCTCTTGCAGACCCTGCACCATTTTAGTTGCCCTCCTCTGGACTGCCTCTATCCTGTCTATGTCCTTGCGTTGATGGGGTCTCCAGAACTGGACACAGTATTCCAGATGGGTCTCACCAACTGTCTGTACAGAGGGATAACAACTTCCTGTTTTCTGCTGCTGATGTGTCTCCCTATACATCCCAGTATACCCCAGCCCTCCCTACTGCCTTCTCACATTGCTTGCTAACCTTAAGGTCATCTGATATGATTACCCCCAGGTCCCTTTCCGGTTTTGTTGTTGTTACTACCTCCCCACCCATTGTGTATTCTTCCCTGGGTTCTTGTTTCCCAGGTGCATTATTTTGCACTTTTGCATTGAATCCTAGCTACCATACGTCAGCCATTCCTCCAACCTTGCCAAGTCCCTTTTCATCCTTTCCACACCTCCTTGTGTATCAACCCTGTTGCAGATCTCTGTGTCATCTGCAAAAGGCATACTTTTCCTTCCAGTCCCTCTGCAATGTCACTGATGAGACATTAAAGGGACTGGACTAACTGAACCTCACCGGTGCCCACTAGTAACCCACTTTTCTTCAAGTGGACTCCATTTACAATTACCTTCTGTGTCCTGTTGTCCAGCCAATGTTTTACCCAGGCTACCGCCCTGGGACCCACTCCCAGGCTGGTTAATTTGACTATCAATTTTTGTGGGACTGTGTCAAATGCCTTGCTAAAGTCTAGGTAGGCCATGTCCACAGCCCCTCCTGGTCTACTACTTTGGTCACCCAGTCAAAGAAATCTATTAGATTCGTCTGACATGACCTTCCGCCATGAACCCATGCTGCCTTGGATCCTGTGCTCCACTGACCTCTAGGTACTCAACTATTCTTTCCTTCAGAATAGTAGCACCAGATACCTACAGTATATGAGAATGCCTTATAGTTTCACTGGATACCTCTATGAGAACGCCTTATAGTTGCACCAGGTACGTCTATGAGAATGCCTTTTAGCTGCATCATATACCTCTGTGAGAACGCCTTATATTTTCACTGGATACCTCTATAAAATGCCTTATAGTTACACTGGATAACTCCATGAAAATGTGTTATTGTGGCACTGGATACCTCTATGAGAATGCCTTACAGTTGCACTGGCTACCTCGATGAGAATGCCTTATAGTTGCTCCCAGTACCATATGAGAATGCCTTATAGCTGCACTGGATAACTCTATGAGAATGTCTTACAGTTGCACCAGATACCTCTATGAGAACTCCTTATAGTTGCACAAGATACCTCTATGAGAATGCCTTATAGTTGCACTGGTCACCTCTATGAGAATGCCTTATAGTTGCACTGGTCACCTCTATGAGAATGCCTTATAGTTGCACCAGAAACCTCTATGAGTGCCTCATATTTGCACTGGATACCTCTATGAGAATGCCTTATAGTTGCACTGGATACCTCTATAAGAATGCCTTATAGTTGCACTGGATAACTTTATTAGAATCGTTATATTTACCCGGATACCTCTTAGAGCATATATAGTTGCACCAGATACCTAAGGGAACGCCTTATAGTTGCACTGGATACTTCTATGAGAATGTCTTTTACTTGCACCAGATACCTCTATGAGAATGCCTTATATTTGCACTGGATACCTCTATTAGAATGCCTTATCATTGCACTGGATACCTCTATATGAATGCCTTATAGTTGCCCAGATACCTCTATGAGAATGTCTTCTAGTTGCACTGGATACCTGTATGAGAATGCCTTATAGTTCCTCCAGGTACCATATGAGAATGCCTTATAGTTGCACTGCACAACTCTACAAGTACGACTTATAGTTGCACTGGATACCTCTATAAGAATCCCTTATAGATGCACTGGATACCTCTATATAGAATGCATCATAGTTGCACTGCATAATTCTATGAGAATGTGTTATCTTTGCACCGGATACCTCTAAGAGAACATCTTATAGTTGCACTGGAAACCTCTATAAGAACATCTAATAATTGCACTGGGTAACTCTATGAGAATGCCTTACAGTTGCACTGGATACCTCGATGAGAATGCCATATAGTTGCTCCAGGTACTATATGAGAATGCCTTATAGTTGCACTGGATAACTCTATGAGAATGTGTTATAGTTGCACCTGATACCTTTATGAGAACGCCTTATAGTTGCACTGGATAACTCTATGAGAATGCCTTATAGTTTCACTGGATTCCTCTATAAGAATGCCTTATAGTTGCACTAGATAACTCTATGACAATGCCTTATAGTTGCACTGGATACTTCTATACGAAAGTCCTATAGTTGCACTGGATAACTCCATGAGAAAGTTTTATTGTTGCACTTGATACCTCTATGAGAATGCCTTATAGTTGCACTGGCTACCTCAATGAGAACGCCTTGTTGTTGCTCCAGGTACCTTATGAGAACGGCTTATAGTTGCACGGATACCTGTATGAGATCCCTTAGAGTTGCACTGATACCTCTTTGAGAATGTCTTACAGTTGCACCGGATGCCTCTATGAGAACACCTTATAGTTGCAGCAGATACCTCTATGAGAATGCCTTATAGTTGCACTGGATACCTTTATGAAAATGCTTTATAGTTGCACCAGAAACCTCTATGAGAACACCTTATATTTGCACTGGATATCTCTATGAGACACTTTATAGTTGCACTGGATACCTCTATAAGAATGCCTTATAGTTGCTCCAGGTACTTTATGAGAATGCCTTACAGTTGCACTGGATATCTCTGTTAGAATGCCTTATAATTGCACTGGACACCTCTATAAGTATGCCTTATATTTGCACTGGATAACTCTATGAGAATGCATTGTATTTGCACGGATACCTCTAAGAGAGCGTCTTATAGTTGCACTGGATACCTCTATAAGGGCGCATATAATCAGGGACACTGGTTTTACCGCCTGCGGTGATGCGGCTGGAAATCCGAATTCTGATTGGCCAGCGGAAAAACAGCAGCGAAATAGTGTTTGTTCTCCAGGGAGGCCGTGATCTGCAGCCTATACACGTTACAGTGCCTGCTTTCTTCCCTACGTGCTGTGCTTTGTGCCTGACTGATCTCTGCTGTGTGCGACATCTATCTTCAGACCTCTGTTGCTGGAACCGGTGCTGAAACGTGCCAAAAACTAAAGTAATTATATCTTTTTAATGTATATGCCAGGTTTTGGGTCCCCATGCACTCAATTCAGTTTTAGCTGCCTGGATTTTCCCGGCTTCTTGGGACCTGACAACGGTGCTCACAGCTGCATGCAGCCCATTGAGACCATGCGATGCAGTCTGAGCAAATAAAAATGCCCTTTCTGTGACAAACAGCTGACAACAAGGATGTGTTGGATCTTAAGTGGCGTCTTGTTTGTAACATGCTGTGGCACTGGATGAGAGCCCTCTCAGATTGCAGTGTGGGACTCGATCCGATCCACTTCCAGGCCAGCATCAAGTTTAAGAATGCCGACTGGGTCTGCAGTGCAAAACACCCAATGTAGATGCTGCATCCAAGTTAATGAATGGTGGGCTGCAAAATGAGCGCGATTGCTTTTCAGCAGCTGGCAATGGCAAATATGTCTCACCACCACAACCACCATCGTCATTATCCTCCTCACCACCAGAAGCAGCCAGCCAGCCATTTCTTTACATGGAGCATGGGAACAACATGGACCTGCTAGCTAGCCATTACCTTTATAGTTTATCATGCATTAGGTGACGGGAGACTGCAATGGTGTGCACAGGATGGGGCTAGTATGTTATTTTAAACAGATGTCAAAGTCGTCAATTAATGCAACTTGGGAGTGGATGCAAAAACAGCCTTTGTCAGGGAGAGAGGGGAAGTCCATGCAAAACAATACAACTAATTGGTGAATGTGATTGGAGTGGCAGAAACATTTCTGTGGGGAGGTTGGGCATCATTGACAGTGGTTGGGTAAGGAAAATAGATATGCTGGTTGGGGTTGACTGAGAAAATAGCCATGCTGGTAGTTGGGAGGGAAGAGGGTGGGAGTGTGGTGGTATGGTCCATCAGGGTGGGAAAATTGCCGTCCTGCTCCATCGGGGTGGGGAAATTGGCTGTACAGGTTCATTGGGGTGGTGAGAGTGGCCATGCAGCTCTGTCAGGGTGGGAGAGCGGCCATGCTGGTCCATCAGGCGGAGAGGTGGCCCTCCTGATCCATGAGGACAGTAGTCATGCAGGTCTGTGGGGGTGGAAAGTAGCCGTGTCAGTCCGTTGGGGTCGGGAGAGTGGCCTTGCAGGTTTGAAGGGTTGGGGGTGGCTGTGTTGGTCCGTTGGGGTGGGAAAAGTGGCCGTACCACTTGGGTGTAAAGTGACCATGCTGGTTGTGGGGTGGGAGGGTGGCCATGTCAGTCCATCGGGTGGGAGAGTGGCCCTTCTGATCTGCTGGGGTGAGGAGGTGGCCATACAGGTTCATTGGGGTGGGAAGAGAGCCATGCAGGTTTGTGGGAGCGGGAGAGTGGCAATGTCAGTCTGTTGGGATGGAGAAAGTGGCTGTGTCAGTCCGTTGGAATGGGAGAGTGGCCATGTCGGTATGTCAGGCTGGGAGAGTGGCCCTCCTGATCCACTGGGGTGGGAGAGTGGCTGTGCAGGTTTGTGGGGTGAGTAGAGTGGCTGTGCGGGTGAACTGACCTGCCAGCTTTGTGCTGCTAACCTGCTCCACTGGCTCCCTTGTACTGCTGGCCTGCACTCTGCTTCCTTGTGCTGCACCTAACCTGACCTGCTATCTGCTGCCATGGGACTACTGCCTTCTGTGTGCCTGCCATAGTCTGGTAAGTTATTTGAGTGGGGAAAGCAAGGGAGGGAAGATAAATTGTGTGGGGTGGGTTGGGTGCATGAGCTGGAATACGTAATGTAAAATGAATAATGACTTTGAAAGATGATACAGATGCTGGAAAAAATGGTCCTGGTCATCATGGTGGCAGCAGGGTGGTAGATGTGCAGAGTCGCACAGAACCATTGTTTCCAACACATGTGCCAGTCTGCCAGGCCGTGCCACCTCCACTGGTTTGTTCGTTGATGGTGGCAGATGAGCAGGCTGGGCGGACTGGTTCACATGATTGGAAAAATGGTTCTGGCCTCGGAGGAGGCGGACAGCCAGAGTGGCACAGAACCATTGTTTTCCAACATGTATGCCAGTCTGCCAGGTCCGTACCACGCTTCACTGGTTTGTTGGTTGATGGACGGCAGATGGGCAGGTTCGACAGACCGGTTCACATGGTGGAAAAAATGGTTCTGGCCTCTGGTGATGGAGGAGGGAGGGTGGACGGGCAGAGTGGCACAGAACCATTTTTCCAGCATGTATGCCAGTCTTCTGGATCCATGCCACGCTCCAGTGGTTGATCTTTTTTGTTGTGTGTTTTGCACCTTGCATTGTACATCTGTGATTTGCTTGACTTATCTGTGTGGTGGTGGGCTTGTGGTCAGAGTGATATAAGAAACAGAGGTGGGGTGGCGAGTTAAAGAAATAAAGTAGAAAAATGTTTTATATTTATGTTGGTTGTACTCTCCATGAAGGAAATACAGAAATGTCATTATTTTTGTGTGCCTGTGGTGTGGGTGGGGGACACGTCCTGTATGATATTCAGGCAGGGTGGGGAGAGTTGCCGGTCCATCATGGTGCGGAAAGTGGATGTGCTTGTCCACCGGGGTTGGGAGAGTGTCCGTGCCAGTCCATCATGGTTTGCTGGACATCTGTCTTCTTGTATGCGTGTCTGTATGTGCGTGCATGTCTGTGTGTGCATGCACGTGATTACTATCGATCATACTAAAAGCCAACAGAATAGGCCTAACGGTGTTTCGTGTCTGCTTGGAAACCTTTCCTCATAGGTCCTCTCACTCATGCCCCGGATCATCCTGGTTGCCTTCCTCTGACCCCTCTCCAGCAGTGCTATGCCCTTCCTAAGATGAGGTCTCCAGAACTGCATGCAGTACTCAAGATGCTGCCTGACCAAGGCTTTATACAGAAGGAGGATTACCTCCCTCCTCCTGGACGTAATTCCCGAGCTATGCTCCTTTCCATAATGTAGCATTGACACAGTACAAAATAATGGTACATTCATCCAGGATTTATTTAGATGTGGTGGCATACTGCCAGTGTTTCTTTTCTTTTCCAGGGCTGACTGTATTCACTGTGTTGGAGGAACTGGATGTATTGGTGGTGCTGCCATCACACCTGAGGCATGGGGAACATAGTACTTTTGCTGTCACACCTGGGGTTGGGAGACTGCAGCACTGCTGCTTCTGTCACACCAGAGGAGGGAGCCATAATGTTGCTACTACTGAACCTGAGGGATGGGGTCATAGTGCTGCTGCAGCCATCACATTTGTACCTACAATAACTTTAATTGGTACAAGGATGGATAGATGTATAATAGTAAAGGTCAAAATTGCTAAAATGCACGTTAACACAGTTAAAACATTGTTAAATAAAGTGCACAAAACAAAACACCGGTAAAAACGGATTTGGCTTAGCAGACACCGTGGCAATACCGGTTTTACTATGTGCAAACGAATTTGCCCTTTCGCAATCATGGTAAACCAGTGTCCCTGCTTATAGTTGCACTGGATAACTGTATGAGAATACCTTATAATTGCTCCAGGTACCATATGAGAATGCCTTATAGTTGCCCTGGATAACTCCATGAAAATATGTTATAGTTGCTCTAGATACCTCTATAAGAATGCCATATGCTGTAGTTGCACGGATAACTAGATGAAAATGTATTAATAGTTGCACTGGATACCTCTATGGGAATGCCTTATAGTTGCACTGGCTACCTCGATGAGAATGCCTTATAGTACCTCCAGGTACCATATGAGAATGCCTTATAGTTGCACTGGTTACCTGTATAAGAATGCCTTATAATTGCTGCAGATACCTCTGTGAGAGCATTATAGTTACACCAGATACCTCTATGAGAACGCCTTATAGTTGCAGCATTTACCTCTATGAGAAGACCTTATATTTGCACTGGATACCTCTATGAGAATGCCTTATCATTGCACTGGATGCCTCTATAAGAATGCCTTATAGTTGCTCCAGGTACCTCTATGAGAATGCCTTATAGTTGCACTGGGTACCTCTCTAAGAATGCCTTATAGCTGCACAAGATACCTCTATGAGAATGTCTTATAGTTGCACTGGATACCTCTGAGAAAGCCTTATAGTTGCACTGGATACCTCTATAGAGAATGCCTTATCATTGCACTGGATACCTCTATAAGAATGCCTTATAGTTGCACAAGATACCTCGATGGCAATGCCTGATGTTGCTCTGGGTACCTCTATGAGAATGCCTTGTAGATGCACCAGATACCTCTATGAGAACACCTTATACAGTATTTGCACTGGATACCTCTGAGAACGCCTTTATTATTGCACTGGATACCTCTATAAGAATGCCTTATTGTTGCTCCAGGTACCATATGAGAATACCTTATAGTTGCACTGGATACCTCTGTGAGACGCCTTATAATTGCACTGGATACCTCTATAAAATGCCTTATAGATGCACAAGATACCTCTATGACAGCGCCTTATAGTTGCTCTGGATAGCTCTATGAGAATGCCTTATAGTTGCACCAGATACCTCTATGAGAACACCTTATATTTGCACTGGATACCTCTATGAGAATGCCTTATCATTGCACTGGATACCTCTATAGGAATGCTTTATAGTTACACAAGATACCTCTATGACAGCCTTATAGTTGCTCTGGATACCTCTATGAGAATGCCTTATAGCTGCACCAGATACCTCTATGAGAACATCTTATATTTGCATGGCTACCTCTATGAGAGCGCCTTATCGTTGCACTGGATACCTCTATAAGAATGCCTTATAGTTGCTCCAGGTACCATATAAGAATGCCTTATAGTTGCACTGGATACTTCTATGAGAACACCTTATAGTTGCACCGAATACCTCTTTGAGAATGCTTTAGAGCAGGCCTGTCGGTGCAGCACTTGGATTTCTGCTTGCGGTGCCAGCAACCTGGGTTCAGGAATGGACCCAGGAGTTGGAAGGAGCTGGCCAGGGGAGAAGTATTGAGCATCCCACGGACTCTGGTCCTTCTCCAGGGAAGGGAGAGGTAGAGTATCTGGTGCTTGATGGACCCCTGGTGGAGACCGGGGAGCCACAGGCGACAAGTGCCAGCACGCAGGAGCGGCAGGTGGACGCTGGACCTCATTACATGTCCCTGCCCCTGAGGCAACCTAGAAAACACTTGCTGGCTGCCAGATAAGCCCACCAGCGCTTGGCCTCCATTGCTCTCTGCCTCTCTGCTGACCAAACATGGCCCTGCGGCACCACGGACCCTGAGCGTCACCCTGGCAGGGGCCAGGAGGCAACGTCAGTTCACGACACCTTCTCTCATCATAGATGGGTCCACTTGGTGCAGCCCCACCCTGGGGGCTAAGCCAGGGCTATCTTCAGGGGCACAGTGATCAGAGAGCAAGGCAAGTGTTCAGGACTGGTGCTGATGGACAGGGGCTGGCAGCCAAAATGTAAAGTAAATAAAGAGAATGCTTTATAGTTGCACTCAATACCTATATGAGAATGCCTTATAGTTGCTTCAGTTACCATATTAGAACACCTTATGGATTCACCAGATACCTCTATCAAAACAAGTTACAGCTACTCATACCTCTATCAGAACTCCTTATAGTTGCACTGGATACCTCTATGAGAACACCTTATAGTTGCACCAGAGACCTTCTATGAGAATGCCTTATAGTTGCACCAGATACTTGTATGAGAACACCTTGTAGTTGAACTGGGTACCTCTGTAGAAATTCCTTATAGTTGCTTCAGGTACCATAAGAGAATGCCTCATAGTTGCATGAGCACCTCTATGAGAGCGCCTTATAGTTGTACTGGATACCTTTATGAGAACACGATATAGTTGCACCAGATACCACTCATGAAAAATGCCTTATAGTTGCACTGGTTACCAATATGAAAACGACTTATAGTTGCACTGGATACCCCTATGAACGCTTTATAGTTGCACTGGATAATTTCTAAGGGAACGCCTTATAGTTGCTCCAGGTACCATATGAAAACGCCTTATATTTCTCACCAGATACCTCCATGAAAACACCTTATAGTTACTCATACATCTGTGAGAACTCCTTATAGCTGTACTGTACTCATCTATGAGAATGCCTTATAGATGCACTGGATACTTCTATGAGAATGCCTTGTAGTTGCTCCAAGTACCATATGAGAATGCCTTATAGTTGCACTGCATACCTCTACAAGAATGCCTTATAGTTGCTCAACGTGCAATATGAGCATGCTTTATAGTTGCACCAGATACCTCTATGAAAACACCTTATAGTTACTCATACCTCTATGGGAACTCCTGATAGTTACACTGCATCTCTCTCTGAGAACGCTTACACTTGCTCCAGATGCCATATGAGAATGCCTTACAGTTTGACCAGATACGTCTATAAGAATGCCTTATAGTAGCTTCAGATACCTCTATGAGAACATCTTATAGTTGCACTGGATACCTCTTTGAGACTGCCCTATAGTTGCTCCAGGTATCATATCAGAATGCCTTATAGTTTCACAAGATACCGGTATCAAAATGCCTTATTGTACTTATACCTCTATGAGAACTCCTTATAGTTGACTGGATACCTCTATGAGAACACCTTATAGTTGCACCCAGAGACCTTTATGAGAATGCCTTATAGTTGCACCAGATACTTGTATGAGAACACCTTGTAGTTGAACTGGGTACTTCTATGAGAATTCCTCATAGTTGCTTCAGGTACCATAAGAGAATGACTCATAGTTGCACGAGTTACCTCTATGAGAACACCTTATAGTTGCACTGGATACCTTTATGAGAACACGTTATAGTTGCACCACATACCACTATGAAAATGCCTTATAATTGCACCGGTTACCAATATGAAAATGACTTAAAGTTGCACTGGATACCTCTATGAGAATGCCTTATAGTTGCACTGGATACCTCTATGGGAGCATATAGTTGCTCCAGGTACCATATGAAAATGCCTTACAGTTTCACCAGATACCTCCATGAAAACACCTTATAGTTACTCATACGTCTGTGAGAACTCCTTATATCTGTACTGGACTCATCTATGGGAATGCCTTATAGATGCACTGGATACTTCATGAGGAATGCTTATAGTTGCTCCAAGTACCATATGAGAATGCCTTATAGTTGCACTGCATACCTCTCTGAGAATGCCTTATAGTTGCTCGACGTACAATATGAGCATGCCCTATAGTTGCTCCAGATACCTCTGGAAAACACCTTATAGTTACTCATACCTCTATGAGAACTCCTGATAGTTGCACTGCATATCTGTCTCTGAGAGCACTTATACTTCCTCCAGGTGCCATATAAGAATGCCTTATAGTTGCACCAGATACCTCATGAGAACATCTTATAGTTGCACTGGATTCCTCTTTGAGAATGCCCTATAGTTGCTCCCGGTATCATATCAGAATGCCTTATAGTTTCACAAGATACCGTATCAAAATGCCTTATCGTTACTTATACCTCTATGAGAACTCCTTATAGTTGCACTAGATACCTCTATGAGAGCATGTTATACTTGCGCTGGATACTTCTATGAGAACATCTTATAGTTGCACCAGATACCTCTGAGAGAATGCATTATAGCTGCACAGGATACCTCTATGAGAATGCCTTATAGTTGCACTGGATACCTCTATGAGTATGCCTTATAGTTGTTCCCGGTACCATAAGAGAACACCTTATAGTTGCACCAGATACCTCTGTGAGAACTTATAGTTGCACCAGAAACCTCTATGAGAACACCTTATAGTTGCACCATATACCTCAATGAGAATGCTTTATAGCCGGTCTGCCAGTGCAGCAGTTGGATTTCTGCTTGCGGAGCCAGCAACCTGGGTTCAGGAATGGACCCAGGAGTTGGAGGGCTGGCCGGAAGAAGTATTCAGCATGCCATGGACTGCGCTCCTTCTCCAGGGAGGGAGGGTAGAGAATCTGGTGCCTGATGGACCCCTGGTGGAGGCCAGGGGAACCACAGTCAACAGGTGCCAGCATGCAGGAGGCGGGTGGATGCTGGACCTCATTATATGTCCACGCCCTGAGGCAGCCTAGAAAACACTTGCTGGCTGCCATGATTGAAGCCCGCCAGCAGTTAGCCTTCATTGCTTTCCGCCTCCCTGCTGACCAAATATTTCCTTGCTGCACCACTGACCTGAACCCCACCCTGGGGAGCCAAGGAGGCAGCATTGGTTCACCAAAACCTTCTCCCATCGTAGTTTGGTCCACTTGGTGCCTCAACCCTGCCCTTGGGGTTAAGCCAGGGCTATCTGCAGGGGTCCAGTGATCAGAGAGCAAGGCAAGTGTTCAGGACTTGTGCTGATGGACAGGCAACTGGCAGCCAAAAAGTACAGTAAATAAAAAGAGAATGCTTTATAGTTGCACTGGATACCTATATGAGAATGCCTTATAGTTGTTTCAGTTACCATTTGATAACACCTTATAGTTTCACCAGATACCTCTATCAAAATACCTTACAGTTACTCATACCTCTATGAGAACTCCTTATAGTTGCACTGGATACCTCTATAAGAACACCTTATAGTTGCACCATAGACCTTTATGAGAATGCCTGATAGTTGTACCAGATACTTGTATGAGAACACCTTCTAGTTGAACTGGATACCTCTATAAGAATTCCTTATAGTTGCTCCGGTACCATAAGAGAGTGCCTCATAGTTGCATGAGATACTTCTATGAGAACGTCTTATAGTTGCACCGGATACCTTTATGAGAACACCTTATAGTTGCACGGTTACCAATATGAAAACGCCTTATAGTTGCACTGGATACCTCTATGAGAATGCCTTATAGTTGCACTGGATACCTCTATGAGAATGCCTTATAGTTGCTCCAGGTACCATAAGAAAATGCCTTATAGTTCACCAGATACCTCCATGAAAACACCTTATAGTTACTCATATGTCTGTGAGAACTCCTAATAGCTGTACTGGACTCATCTATGGGAATGCCTTATAGATGCACTGGATACTTGTATGAGAATGCCTTATAGTTGCTCCAGGTACCATATGAGAATGCCTTATAGTTGCACGGATACCTCTATGAAAACACCTTATTGTTTCTCATTCCCTATGAGAACTCCTGATAGTTGCATTGCATATCTCTATGAGAACGCCTTTATACTTGCTCCAGGTGCCATATGAGAATGACTTATAGTTGCACCGATACGCTATAAGAATGCCTTATAGTTGCACCAGATACCTCTATGAGAATGCCCTATAGTTGCTCCAGGAATCATATCAGAATGCCTTATAGTTTCATAAGATACCTGTATGAAAACTCCTTACAGTTACTCATACCTCTATGAGAACTCCTTATAATTGCACTAGATACCTCTATGAGAATGCCTTATAGTTGCACTGGATACCTCTATGAGAACATCTTATAGTTGCACCAGATACCTGTGAGAATGCATTATAGCTGCACAGGATACCTCTATGAGCACGCTTATTGTTGCACTGGATACCTCTATGAGTATGCCTTATAGTTACTCCAGGTACCATTAGAGGCACCTTATAGTTGCACCAGATACCCCTATGAGCACGCCTTATAGTTGTATCAGATAACCTATGAGAACGCCTTAGAAGTTGCACTGAATACCTCTATGCGAGAATGCCTTATAGTTGCACCGGATATCTCTATGAGAACGACATTAGCTACACAGGATACCTCTATGAGAACACCTTATAGTTGCTCCAGGTACCATATGAGAATGCCTTATAGTTTCACCAGATGCCTCTATGAAAATGCCTTATAGTTACTCATACCTCTATGAGAACTCCTTATAGTTGCACTAGCTATCTCTTTGAGAACACTTTATAGTTGCACTGAATATCTCCATGAGAATATTTTATAGTTGCACTAAATATCTCAGTGAGAACGCCTTATAGTTGCACCAGATACCTCTGTGAGAATGTCTTATAGTTGCACTGGATACCTCTATAAGAACACCTTATAGTTGCATTGGATACTTCTATGAGCACGCCTTATAGTTGCTCCAGGTACCATATGAGAATGCCTTATACAGTTGAAGCCACTTAATGGGGACATTCTTGATGTGGATGTTTGCTATAAGGGGATGATCCCCAGGCACCGATTAAGTGACTTTGCAACTGAATTGAAGTATCACACCTTTAAAGGGGACTTAGAATCCCTTTAATGGGGAAGATTTTGTGGCTGTTTCCTCTGCTAGCCTCTCTTTATCTGCTATTATCACCTGCTTGGACACTTGACATTTCACACCTAATCAGGTGCAGCTAATCACATTTAGCAGTACATAATGCATAAAAGAGTCACAAACTGCTAATCAACATAAACTGTGTCTCTTGCTGTTACCTGTGCACATGTATCTGTCCTAATGGAGTCTAAATGAATGGATCTTCCCTTGGCAGACAAGGTGAAGGTTATCAAAGTGCTGCAGGAGCTGGGTGCATCAATGTCCAAGCTTGCTAAACTCTGTACTATTTTTAAACACTTTTTAACAGTTTTTCTCAATAAAATAAAGTATCATTACCTAACTTGAGACATACAGCACAAAATCACAAAAGAGCTGAAATCAGTATGTGCTGTTGTAATGTTAATGTATGCCTCTGTTTGTTCTAGATGTTTATTTGCTCCATTTCTCTCTGTGCATTGTGTTTTTGATTTTCTGTTTTAGAAATGCCGCTTGAAGGAGACAAAGGCCGTCCATGGAGGTGTCCCTTTAAGAGGCTTCAACTGTAGTTGCATTGGATATCTATATGAGAACTCCTAATAGTTGCACTGATACTCTCTATGAGAATGCCTTATAGTTGCACTGGATAGCTCTATGAGAATGCCTTATAGTTATACCAGGTATCTCTATAAGAACACCTTATAGTTGCATTGGATACCTCTATGAGTGCCGTATAGTTGCACAGGCATGCCTATGAGAATGCTTATAGTTGCACTGGATACCTCTATGAGAATGCCTTATAGTTACACCGTTACTCTATGAAAATGCCTCAAAGTTGCACCAGATACCTCTATGAGAATGCTTTAAACTGTAGTATACTTCTAACAATAGGATTCCAGATCTTTACAATGTTGTATGTAAAAATTAAGATGCATCTTGTGCAATGCTGTTGGGAGGGTGTTGCATCTCACAATAGATATCTGGACAATCTGCCAGCCTGAACTCTTCATGTCTGTCATGGCTCATTGGGCATGTTTCGATAATTCATGTGGGACTGGGGACAATGAAGCACCACATATTTCTGTTCTAAGAATGCTTTATTTTCCATGTGAACATACCTCCTACAACATCAATGAAAAGCTCCAAAATCATACAGCAACAGCTCACTTCACAGGGACTGTCAGTTGGCTTTGTAGTTGCAGATAATGGGTCCAACTAATGAAGACCTTGGAGGAGAGGGCTTTGTTCACATCCGCTGCTTTGTTCATTGCTTAAATTTAATAGTTCACAGTTTTCTGATGACGGCAGGGAGATTAAGGCTGTCATTAGCACTGCTAAAAGAATATGCAGTCATTTCAGTCACTCAAGCAAAGCCTGTCACTTGTTTGAAAAATACAGTGGAGCTGTTTACCTTGGCACAGACTGATCCAAGACATTTCTACTCAATGAAATTTGACCTTTTATATGTTCCAAAGGCTGCTGGAACAAAAGAAAGCTGTTAGGCAGTACACCTTAGAAAAGAAAATTGGTGATGCAGACATTTATATTACTCCTTCACAGTGGACCATGCCAGAGTTCCTAATTTTTCTGCTCCAGCCATTTGAGAAATCACCAGGAGGTTAATGAAAACACAGCAACTCCCAGAATGGTGATACCCTAATAACAATTTTAAAATTCAAAATTCAGATTAAATCTGATCAGGAAAATTTAGAAGCCAGACAGTTCCATGATCACACAGACTGCCAGTGGTGCTGCTGACACACTGCGTTGCTCCCAGAATACAACAAGATCCAACAAGACATATGATCAGAAAAGTTGAAGATGACAAACTATGTAAAATGCTTCATTCTGAGTACTACATTAAAGCAGCGATCTTGGACCCCGATACAAATCAAAGCAACTATTGGTGATGATGATGATGATGATGACACTTGTTTCGAGATAAACAAGAAATAATTGATGAGGTGTGTGTTGTCATGGAACAGAGTACAACAGCAGCACCACATTCAGAATCTTCTTCACAACACGGCACAACATCAGGAGGCCCATCCTCTACTGTTGCTATATTTCTATATTTCTCCCTCTTCCTTCTCAGTCACTGCAGTCAAATCTTCTTCTTCACCACCAGCCAAGCATAGCACTGTCCCACAGTCACTTGGTTCAGCTTCATGTCTTTGCAGTCACACAGATGTAATTGTAACATATTCTTCATCTGCCTCTGTAAATAGCCTCAGCACAGACCATTGTTGAAATGTACCTGGCAGAGCCAATATCAGCTGGAATGCTGATCCTTTGCAATACAGAAATCCAAACAAAATATGTGGCCTGCTTTAGTAAACATTACAATGAAATACAGGAATTGCCCTCCGACTAGTGTCTGTTCAGAGCGATTGTTTAGTTCAGCTGGTAACATCATTATTGACACGTGATCCTGTTTGACACCAGAAAGCGCTTAGTGCCTCACATTTCTCAAAGTCAGCATTCCTCACTTTAATTTCAAATATGATACCTTAATAAAGCATACACTGACTGCTCTGAACAGGACCTGTTCACAAAACCCTTTAGAAATTGTGCCTGTTGTAAAAATATTTTGTGAATAGGGTCTACTACATGCGGTAACAATTAATTACAACAAGTCAGGTCAGGACAGACTGGCCAGGCCACTATACTTGAATGATCACATGAGCAGCACAGAATATGAACAAAAAAATTACATAAGTCCATCATTGTCCAGGACCACTTTGGAAATGAGCTTGGTCAGCGGTGTTATGCCTGGTTAAATAACGTTTTGATTGATTGTTTGATTAATTGATCAGTGGATTCAGAGTCCAAAACAAATACAGCAAGTAACTGCATCTCATGTCACAAACTTACTTAGTGGTACCTGGTACCATTATCTGATCTGGAAGATAGAGTACTGTCTTCTAGTACTACTACTACTACTATTACCAGTTTTTGTCCTCACAGTCCGACTACTACTTATCACTTTTTGTCCTTACTTCAGTCCTTACTACTACTACTACTTGTCACTTTTTGTCCTTACTTCAGTCCTTACTACTACTACTTGTCATTTTTGTCCTTACTTCAGTCCTTACTACTACTACTTGTCACTTTTTGTCCTTATTTCAGTCCTTACTACTACTACTTGTCACTTTTGTCCTTACTTCAGACCTTACTACTTGTCACTTTTTGTCCTTACTTCAGTCCTTACTACTGCTACTTGTCATTTTTGTCCTTACTTCAGTCCTTACTACTACTACTTGTCACTTTTTGTCCTTACTTCAGTCCTTACTACTACTACTTGTCACTTTTTGTCCTTACTTCAGTCCTTACTACTACTTGTCACTTTTGTCCTTACTTCAGTCCTTACTACTACTACTACTTGTCTTTTGTCCTTACGCCAGACCTTACTACTACTACTTGTCCTTTTGTCCTTACTTCAGACCTTACTACTTGTCTTTTTGTCCTTACTTCAGTCCTTACTACTACTACTTGTCACTTTTGTCCTTACTTCAGTCCTTACTACTACTACTACTTGTCACTTTTTGTGCCCTCAGTAACTGATCCTGACTATACTGTTTTAATGTTCATACAGTGCATAGCTTAGCAGATGCCTGAAACCCAGAAACTGAATACTCTTTTGTATATTTCTCATGTCCCACACAGCTGGCTCACGAATACTTCACAGAAAAATGCTACTAAATTGAAAATTCATATCATTTCTTGTGTGTGTGTGTGTGGTATGCTAGCCTAGTCACACTACAGGCTGAGATTATTACTGTATTTTATTTTGATACTAAATTACTTGGCAGTGGTTGGCAACAGTTGTGGAACTAGGAAGGATGTAATTGTGTTGTGTTGTGTTGTGTTGTGTGTCATCAGATCTTCAGGTGGCAGTGGCAAACTTTTTATGACTACATTGCACTTGACCAATGCAATGTGTAATTAGCTGCCTGCCTGGGTGGAGATCACTGTGTCTTTCGGTTTTCTTCTTTAAGGATTCAGCATGTTGATCAGATTCTGTAGAAGCAGTCTTAATGCTAGAAAACATTAACACCTCTTGGACCAGGTAGTGTACCATGTACTACAGTACACTGGGGCATGCAAAGCACTTGCATCACATGGGTAGAGTGGGTGGGTTGTCTTAGTGCTGCTCATTTGATCATTCATATCCATTTCTTTGGCCTGTTTGGCTCTGACTGGAATATCCAGCAAAATAATACCACAGAGCACCATTAATCGAAAAAAAAATTCTTAGCTGCCTGGCAGTGCCTGCAGTGCTTGATGGTGTGATGATAAGGTATTTACATTTGTCTGTCTGTCTGTCTCTCTCTCCATCTCTCCCAGCACACTCATGTCACGGGCCCGAGCTGGATATGCCAACATTATAGGCCAGCTATGAAGGGGCTAGTAGTGACTGATTACTTTATTTAGCAGTTTTACTTTCATTTTATACAAAAATCCATTGAATTATTTCCTTTGGGACTCTGTGTCAAATGTGAGTGAGTTCGGTCAGGTTTATGCATTTTTTGCAGTTTTTCAAATACTGGTCAATAAATCAAAATTTATCAGAATAAATCAGAACTTCACCATGTTCCAGTTCTTATTTAATAAAGGTCAAAACTTCATCAAGTTTTCCAGCCTTAGTCTGAGGTATGCCTCAAGAAATTTTGAAAATGTAATGTGGAATGGTGCATTTTGTGCATTTTAGGCCCAGTTTCAGGATGCACAACACATTTTTTCAAGGTAGGGAACAAGACAGCCAAGCAGTTGAGGGTCTCGCTGGGTGGCAGTAATCTTGTAGTCTCTGTCACACCTATAGGCAGCATCATTTTGCAACAGTAATAGAAGATTATGGGGGAGGGCTTAGAGCCCACAGCAGTAAATACTGGAAAAATTGCAAGGTGGTGGGGGCTTGAGAGTATAAAGTACCTAACAAAATATATAGTTTTGTGCTTGGATCATAACTTAAAGACCATGAAGAAAGGTAATTGGGAAATGTCCTACTTAAAATCCCCTATCCTTGTATCTCTGTCACTGAGGCTCCATAAAGTATATTTCAACTGAGTTGACTGCCGTTATTAAAAGCACCAAATAACAATATACACCTGATATGTATTTCAGGTTATGCATGATATCACAAATGCTCAATTATACACTCCACATAGTTAAAAACAGCTGTACATATTATAATAAAAGACTTCTAGAGACACTCATTTGTGATTTCCTCACACATTCTTCAAGTCAAGTAATAAGCTTCTGATTAGAATAGCTTCCAATATGCCATACCTTCCTGCAGAATTATTCCACTGCACCACTCGACTTAATTCTGATTCTTCACCCACAAATAATGTGCACTTTGTCAACAGAATGGATCTGTAGTTACTTGATTAACAGCTCAGGACAAGCAGAAATGAAATTACTAGTTCATTTCTGGGAGGAAACTCTAAGCATTAAACATCATGGCCGGATATTCAGACGGCGCCAGGTGGCCGGGCGCAAAGTGGGGGCACAGCTCAGCTGAGCTGCGCTGGGGCCAGGACAGGGTGATATTCAAGGTGATGCGCCATGGTGCATCACCATTGAATATGGCACAGAATGCACATGGCACAAGTACAAAGCGCCAGCACATCACACAGACAGGAGGACTGGGAACTGGGCACATCAGCCGCGATATTCAGAAGAGAGCATGCAAATAGGGCCATAATACATGCATGGTGCAAATGGGGTGATTTGCATGCAATTATGGCCCCATTTGTACAGCGCTTGCACAGGGCAGCCTAGAGCGGAATGAACCTAGTGCCCTGTATAGCTGCATGCAGCAGATGCTGGGTCCCCAGTGGGCTAGTGCACCCCTCCCTCCATCATGACTGATCATGGGCAGTAGTGACATATAACATGACCTGGTGGTCAGTGGTATCCTCCTCCCTCCCCCCTCCTGTATCACCTGATCATGGGCATGTGACATACATATGCTACCTGGTGGCCCAGTGGACCCCTCCCATCTCACCCACAGAGGACCCAGCCACCCAGCTCCCCCATCATTGGAGGTGGCTACCTCCACCTGCATACTGCCCAGCCACCGTCAAATGACAGCATACCGGTATGTGCCGTGCGCCTATTGGTCCACATTGTGGGCCAATGAGCATACGAACCATACTGTACTACACAGGCCGATTATGTGAATGAACACGTTCATTCACATAATCGTGTATCTAGTACAGTATGGTCTGCATTCATTAGCCCACATTGTGGACCAATAGGTGTACAGCACATACTGTATGTTGTCACTGGCGGGCAGCCGGGCAGTATGCAAGTGAGTGCAGCCGCATACGGATGACGGGGAGGGCTGAGTGGCTGGGTCCTCTGTGGATGGATGAGGGGGGGTCCACTGGGCCACCAGGTAGCATATGTATGTCACATGCCCATGATCAGGCAATACGGGAGAGGGGGATACCACTGGACTACCAGGTATTATTATATGTCACTACTGCCCGCAATGGGGCATGATGGAGGAGGGGGATGCCACCAGTCCACTAGGTGTTGTACTGGGTACGATTGCCCCTGATCGGGCATAGCAGGAGGTGCGGTGCAGTGGACCACCGGGGAGGGTGTGGATGCTTGTGGACTGTGTCCCTGCAGGGGTGGCCACCACGGCTGGTGGGTGCTGTGTTGCGCCCTGCAATGCAGCGTCCCGCCTGTGGGTGGCCTAGGTTTGTTCCACATTTTACAGGCTCAACCTTGCGCCCCATATCGCGGCGCACATCAGGGTTGATGCCAGCATATCACGCCGCATCTTGGGCTGAATATCGGGATGTGCCATATATGCATGGGCATGCCCCTGCATTTGCGCCACATACATTACAATTGCGCCCTGGTGCAGTGGGACTTGCTCTGCACCTGGCAGCCTTTTGAATATCCTGCTGGGGCACATTGCAGGGTTGCACCTAGTGCAACTCTGTTGCGCCAGGCACAACACCTTTGAATATCCTGGCCCATGTCTAATAAAACATAAACAGGTTGAAAATACTTCCCATTGGGAAAAGGCAGTTTATTAGACTTTCTCTTGGTAAGGATATATCTTAGCAAAATAGCTAAGCAGCATTACATTTCAACCAGTGATAAATCTCCCCAGCTCTGTACAAGACACTTACCACGCCAGCTGGGAAGAGTGTGTAACTTGCAAAAAATATTCTTTACCATGAAACACTGCTTATCTTTGCATTTAGACTCTTGGTTAGTAAGTATTGTACTATTAAAGGGGTGTCTAAAACTTAACCCAAGCAGTGATGCCAACCATGCAGTATTCCCTCAGATCATGTCGTTGTTTTAACATGATGCTTTACATCTGAGAAAGTGTTTATTTCACACTCTGGTGATCCTGACAGTGGGTGGTCATCCCAGATCAGTTTTGTTTAACCATTTATTTTAGGTGCTACAATAGGATATAGCTATACGCTCACATGAATGGGATGCTGATTAGAAATAAAGGAGCAAGATCAGGTACAAGAATACATTTTAGGTCCAACAGAAACAGCCAGGCACCAATTCTGGACCATCAGTACTGCTGCAACATTGCTTGGATTCCTTCAAGTGGACTGCAAATGAACTAAAATCAGTGGTACATTTGAAGGATTGGGGACCAAAATGCGTGCAAATGAAAAAACAGCAGAGGTAAATTGCAGAAAAAGCTATTTTATCTACAGGAGATCATCCAATTATTCATAAAGCAGATGGGCTAATAAAGACACATCAAGTGCGAATCAGGCATTGAGACAGTAAATCTGGGATGCAGAATATTTTTAACTTAAGGGAGCTAATCCAGTCAGCATGTTTTACCTGCACTCGCAGCACTCCAGGATGGCAGCAGCACTCTAGGGAAATGGCAGCAGCACTCAGAAAGCAGCAGCAACACTATTTGGAGCAGAGTGGTGTGGGGATCCGGCAGGCAGACTAGCAAGAGAAGCAGAAGCAGCACTTAGTGGGGTATCAGTTCTGGACCAAAGGAACTGCCCTGAGTTCTTCTTATACACCTCAGGACTGCTAGAGCATGTCAGCAGGAATTAAAAAACATAACCCAGGCCAGAATCCATTACATTCTGGTCCAGCTCTAGTGTCCACACTATGTGCATGTGAAACACATGAATCAGTGGAGTGCTGAATCAATTGGGAATTGGTATCCCATTGTAAATCTGTTGCTCTGTCAGTTCCAAATTGAGCCCAACTGTCACCAGTGCTGGCCTCTTGCTGGCATTACAATTTACAGCATACAGCCGGTATGCAAAGTATGCTAGGCAGTGTCTTCTTCCCCACAAAATTCCAAGACAAGCAGCAGTTTCAAACTGAGCCACAGTGTGTCGCTATTTTTGCCATTTTGAGCTACCTGACCTACCCTGTTTGCTCATTTTTTGCTTCATGGTTCACCACGATTGGGACAGTCTAACTGAACTGCAGTTTGTAGCTCAAAAGGGTGGTGCATGTGCTTGCATTAAGGCCTGAATTTGCCACTACTTACAGTTCTCAGTCACATCCCCTCCGCTCTCCTCTCCTCCATGGTGTACATGTTGAGCTCCCACAACCTCTGCTTGTATGGCTTCTTGTGTAACTTCTGCACCATTTTGGTAGTCCTCCTTTGGACCACTTTCACCCTGTCAATGACCATGCAGAAGTGTGGCCTCCAGAACTGGACACAATACTGTGGGATCTAACAAGTGAATGATACAGAGGCAGCACCACCTCCTTTCTCCTGCTAGAAATCCCCTTCCTATGCATCCCAGTATCTGGCAAGCCTTGCCTATTGCCTTGTCACACTACCTTGCCACCTTGAGGGTCATCAGCCATCAACATCAACATGGCCACGCCTTTGATCAGTGTTCTCTCTGGGTCTCAAGGTGGGAAATCTTGAGACAGTCTGATCAGTTGGTTGGATCACTGTGTTATCACATTCAGTTTCAGAATACCCACTTGTAGTCCATACCCTGTGGAGGTGGTTCAATATTGCCCTTTAGAGGGCTTGGCCCAGAAGGACTTATGGCGATTCTGGACACCTTGGAAATGTTGCCAGCTTGTGCTCAAGGTGTGGAGGTGGCAGAGGAAGCCTATAATAGGGTTGTCACTGGGGCCTTTGACCTCATTGTACCAGTTTGTGTACGTCCTTGGGTGATGCACCTTGGCTTGCCTTGATTTGATGGTGAGCTAAGGGTATTGAAGGCCATGGAATGAAGGTTAGAGTGTTATTGGATGAGGTCCAAGGCCCTAAAGGACAAACTAGTTCTGATGCCCCATTATAAGGAATATAAGAAGGCAATCACTCAGAAAAAGACAGATTTTTGTCAAATGTCAAGAGATTGCTGCTGGGAGGAACCGACTTGCTCAGCTCTTTCGGATTGCAGACAGGCTTCTTCGTCTGGTTTGTCTGGATCCTCGAGAGCTTTAACACCCATGAAATGTGAGGGTTTGCTTGGTTCTTCTCCGATAGGGTGTCCTCTGTCAGGGCTGGAATCACTTCAAGGGGCTGGGACAGCCCAGCAGTGGAGGGTCTCTTAGTCGGGGATGCAGTCAGTGGTCCTGGGAGGAGTTCCAGGCAGCAACAATGAAAGAGGCATGTGAGGTGATCTCAGAGCTGCAGTAAACATTTTGTAACCTGGACCCCAGTCCAATGCAATTACTCGTGGGTTGTGTCGAACATCTGGGCCCAGTGTTCACCAAGATTATCTGGTGCTCCTTATCAGAGGAATGCTTTCTAGTAGCCCTTAAATGCACTTTGATGAAGTCTCTTCAGAAGAAACCAACTCTGGACCCAGAGGTCTTGGCAAATTAATGTCGGTCTCTAGCCTTCCTTTCTGGGTAGGGTTATTGACAAAGTTACTGTGCTGCAGCTTGAGGTGCACCTCGCAGTCTTTGACATCTTTGAACCTCTCCAGTCACGATTTAGGTCTAGGCATAGCATTGAAACTGCACTTGTCTGGGTGCACAATGACCTGCTCAGGGTGAGAGATGGGGATCAGTAAATCGCATCCTCTTAGATCTCTCAGATATACCTTAGTACCAATCCTTTTGAAACCGTGGACCATGGGCTGCTTCTGGACTGGATTAGGGTGTGCAGGGCTCACCAGCAAAGTTATCTGCTGGTCTGAATCCTATCTCAGAGACAAAGCCCAGGCGGTACTGTTAGGAATATTTTCCTTTGCACCTGGTGGCGCTGTCCTGTGGCATATCCCAGGGCTCTGTTCTATCACCCATATTTTCATGATTTATGTGCTGCACTGGATAAGGTCATTAGGAAATATGGGCTAGGGTTTCATTGCTATGCAGATGCTACCAGCTCTATATGCCCTTTACACCTGGGATGGTGGCTGTGGTGGATGAGTTTAATAGGTACCTTGCCGAGATCCAAGACTGGATGCCATCGAGCTGGCTGATGTAACACAGAAAACTGAAGTTCTAGTGATTGATCCAGGCCATAGGAGGTAGTGCTGGCTGGGGAGGAGAGACTGGACTTGACTTGGTCAGTCTGGGCTGGTAGCTCCACCAAGGTGAAAAATCTAGGTATCATTTTGGACAAGGGTTGACAATGGAGCCACAAATGTTGGCAGTAGTCTGGAATGTCTTTTACACTTGCAGAACATCAGCCAGATTAGGTCCCTTATTGCACCTGACAACCTGGCCACACTAGTACATGTGTTCATGACCTCAAGACTTGACTATTGTAACACTCTTTATCTTGGGGTAAGTGGAGGAATGCCATGATGCCTGCAGCTGCTGCAGAATGCAGTGGCCGGTTGCTAACAGGCCTTTCAAGATCATGCCATATTTTACTGGTGATCGTGATCTGCACTGGCTGCTGGTCAAATGGCATATTTCTTTTAAATTGGATCTCTTCACCTATAAGGCCCTGCACAGATTGGACCTGGGCTACCTGACTGAACTCCTGCATCTTTATATGTCCTCTCACCTACTCTGCTCTACTAAGGAAGGCCTCCCAGTAGTGCCAAGGTCAAGGCTGAGGGTGTCAAGGACCAGGCAGTTGAAGTAGCAGATCTGGTCCTTTGGAACTCCCTACCAGTGCTTTGAGGGAGTCCCTCCGTGGAGGTGTATGCTGACCCTTTGCGAAACTCTGACAGCAAAATTCCTCACAGCGACAATCTCAACAGGTTTCGAGATTGTCGTTGTGAGGGACCTGATGACGTTCACCCTTTCACGGCTGTCGCCCCGAGACAACTCTGACTCAGAGTTAGTTATTTTGCCTGTCGACATTGGGGATCTTGCTATGCTGAACTTTGACAACAGTGTTGTCAATTCGGCATAGGTAACTAAGCAGAGGCCTTCAAAGGATGAATTCCAAGTGAGCTCAGTCTGAGAGCACTGCAGTGCTGGGTGGGTACTGGGCAAGGGCAGCCAGCCCTGAACAATGACCAAGATCATCAAAGCCTGCACTGATAGCTGATGGAGAAAAACACTTCCGTCAATGTAGCTCAGTAGTAATCCGTTTTGACCCTTGATGTTCATTGAAACAGATTACTACTGAGCTACATTGAAGTGTTTTTCCATCAGCTATCAGTACAGTGCTTTTCCTGATCCTGGCCTTCAAACAGAGCCTGAAAACTAATTTATTTCAGCAAGCATTTGAGGTGCATTTGCAACATCTACATTTCCCTTTTTAATGATTTTGCTGTTGGCAGCTTAAGGGTTAAGTGCCTAGGCTATTTATGATTATTATTATTTATTTTATAATTGTATTTTAGAATAATGACCAAGTTATAGACTTGACTATAGTTAGGCCCTATTTTATGTAATGTCACCCACAGCCTCCCGGGAAGAGCTACCACAAATAAATAAATAAATAAATCCTACTACTACTACGATCAGATATATCTACACCAAGGTCCCTCTCCCACTTGGTAACTGTAAGTACCTCCTCACCATTTTATACATAGCCCTCAGGTTTCCCTGCCCCAGGTGCATGACTCAGAACTTTTGGCATTGAAACTCAGCTGCCACTCCCTAGACCACTCCTCTAGTTTCCCCAGATCCCTTTACATTCTGTCCATCCCTCCTGGGTGTCCACCCTTTTGGAGATTTTGTGTCATCTGCAAGACACACCTTCCCCTCAGTTCCTCAGCAATGTCACTTATGAAGACATTGAAGAGGACAGGATCAATACCAATCTTGTGGCACTCTGCTGGTCACCTCTTGTCCTCCAATTGACTGCCATTTACCACCACCCTCTGCCTCTTATCCTTCAACCATTTAGATATGTAGTTTACAAATTCTCCCCCTCTCCCAGGCTGATCCCATCCATCTGTCTCTGCCACAGTCTTCTGGATGAATGAAAGTTGATGAAGAACTACAGAGAATTGATTTACCATGCTGATGGGTTTGAAGGCCACGTATCCACCCTCTCCTAGACCAAGCCAGTGAAATGTGGACTAATGACCAGGGGCTGGCTCCTTAGGCAATCAACTGGTCAGGCACTTTATTTTTCTCACTGGCGCAGCTCTTGTCACAACTCTTCTTCCAGCCATGACCCTTATGCCATGCATTACCACAACCAGCCTTCATGAATGCTGCCAAGTAACACAACTGAAGGGATGGAAGCAGCCGATTAGGGTTGCACTGCAGTAGGCTCAATAAACATAAAAGAGGAGCAATAAAATGAAGGTGGCTCACAGCCAAATATTGAGGGGACATAATGACTGACTTAGAAAATTGAGGAGGTGCCCCTCATCCCCCCAGGAGCTTCCTTGTGTGAATTAAGGAAATCACGTCTGACGTTGTTTGTTCAGGGCATGGGGTGGGCATTAGGGTTAACAACCCAAGGAGAACCCCACCATTTATTTTCCAATACTCTGTAGACCCAAAACCCTAATGTTTTTCCTTTTGCTGCTTGGGGTGGGGACTTAGGGTTGAAAAGCCTAATGCCACATTTCCTACTTTGTTGGCATAAATTTAAACCCTAACTGGTGCATTAACATAGCTTTTGCTAAGAATGTCCTTTCTTTTGAGTTACTGAAATGTATCCTCAATCACATACATCCTTCAGGACCTACAGTGCCCTTTGAGCCTGCACTAAAGGAAGACTCCATCTGCCTTCAGAAGTGCAGTGCCATTGTATGCCCTGCACTTCCATGCAGCAATGGATGAGGAATTCATAGGGATACTTGGTGGGCTGCAGAAGTGCAGGGCCTGTGATCCCTGCATTTGCATGTGTGCAGAATACAGACACACGGGTTAGTTGGTGATGTTGAGGTGGAAGACTAGTTTTGCTGGCAAAGGCACTTAGTTTCACCTGAACTCTTTTCTTCTAGGTTTTGCTTGTAAGGACAGAGGAAGGAACAGCATTTTCAGAGCAAGGAACAAGATTAAGTCTTCTTTTGATAGTCAGAGTTACTGTTTGTTACTATTTTCTTTTGTTCTCACAAGGTTTAATACTGTTTTTGCTTACATTTTACTGCTGCATTATTACAAGGTGCGCCTACAGGTTTGTTAATGTTTTGTACTTACAGATTACTGCTGTAATCTCTGGTTCAAGTGTTTTGAAAGGTATATCTTCTGTTACTGCTTTATTTTTCTTTGTAGCAAAGTGTTTTCAGAGTATATCTTCTGTGAAATTGTTACAGGTGGTGTGTACAGGGTTTACAGTTTTATCTCTCATTAGGCTAAGATTTCAGGCTACTGCATTTGTTGTTGGTTGATTGTTTCTGCTCTTACCTCCTTCTTTTTCATTCATGGTTCTTCCTTTTCAGCGGGGAAGGGCCAGCTACCCCCACCCATCCCATCCACCCCATGCTACACTCCTTTTATAGAGTAACACAGTCGTGACATTTCCTGTAGCAAAGCAGATAGGAGAGGATCAGAGGGGTATCCACACAGTGACCTCATTTACAGGGGCAAAGTAATTTAACTTGTTACAACAAGTTATATAAAAACAAAACAAACAAACAAATAAACAAACAAAAAATCAAACTTTTACTTTCATTTTCCTCCTTCTAATTACTTGGACCAGATTATAAACTCAACAGCTCAACTGGAATGGATATTATTAATGGTAAGCACTGCAGGGCACTTTTAAAAGGGCAGTTATACAGGATTTAGGACACTGTCCTACATGCTGGACCATTGGAGATCTAAGGGCTCAGCTCCAGGCAGCATGGGCAGAGATTGCATGCCTCAAATCATATATTGAGGAGGAAATATATTATAAGAACCCTGCCATTTCCCAACATCCAAATGAAGCACCTCGACTGCAGAGGATAGCTGGTCCGGGAGGTTGGCAGGTGGTTAGGAGAAGCAAATCAAGTGTCCCATCACTCAATGTTCTCCAGCATCACTCCACAAACCATATAAAAACTATAAACAGGTATCTGCCTCTATCTCCAAAATCAAACAAAGGGAAGAGGACACTGCAGAGCAGGGCACTGCTGTACAGGTGCTAGCACTGCAAAGCTCACCCAAAACAGGAGCAAAACAAAAATAAAAAGCAAAAAGGAAATCCAAAACACTTCTGATCATAGGGGACTTCATGATTTGGGGATTTGATACCTACCTTCAGTGGAGGTAATGGTCAGATGTCTCCAGGTACATCAGCGTGGAGAGACACTGACCGCGTGCTAAATCATGCAGAAGGCAGGAGAAAACATCAAAGTCCTGGCACACATAGGGACAAATTACCTTGCCAGCTGGTCAGTTGTGGAGACCAAGGGACACCTGACCAGGCTGGAGACAAACTGTCATCCATTTCATCCAGCATCACCTTCTCTGAGATCCTGCTGGTCTGGGAGGGGAGCAGATGAGCGGAAGGTCAGAGAGGGACATCAGGAGCTAAACATGTGGCTCAAGGGCTGGTGCCAGGAATAAGGACACAAATTTGTAGGAAACTGGCAATAGTTTTGGGAGCAAAAGTTTTTAAATCTGATGGACTGCATCTGACTAAACAGGAGTCAGTGCATTGGGGCAGAAGTTTGATGACTTTGCAGAATATTTAAACTAGCCAATGGGGAGAGGGTGCAGGACCCGGTACATCAAATGGGAAGAACACTCCTCCCCTCAGCTAGTGATCAAACAGGAGTTCATCATGTTTGTAGTGAATTTGCATCACCAGGTAGGAAAAGGTCTGGCTCCCCATACGATGCACAGGAAATGCCAGACCTCGCCCAACTAACGCACTGAAAACTGCCCAATGGAAAATCATGTACATAAATGCCCGCAGTCTTGGAAACAAGATCCCAGACCTGCAGGTAACAATGACAGAGGCTAAACTGGACATAGTAGCCATTAGTGAGACATGGCTCACCAGTAACCACACTTGGGAGACTTCAGTACCCGACTATGTACTGTTCAGAAGAGACCAAGAGTATGAAGGGGAGTAGCCCTTTATGTCAATGAAAATATCAAAGCTACAGAAATTTAGAATACACATAAGGAGCCAGAAGAACTGTGGGTCACCCTGAAACAGGAAATGGGACAGCATACGAACTGGGGTTGTCTACAGGCCTCCAGAACAGGGGAGGACATAGACACATTACTGTTAGAAGATATACAAAATATAACAGCTAAAGGAGGTTCTGATAATGGGAAACTTCAACATGCCAGATACAAATTGATTAATACCAGCAGGAACATCCACCAGAACTAGACACATAGTGGATTCCCTGCAGGGGGAGGCCTCAAACAACTAGTACAACAACCCCCAAGAGACAGGCTATCCTAGATCTAGTACTGACTAATGGGGAAAGGATCTGAATCTCCAGGTAGAAGGTCACCTGGGGGCCAGTAACCATCACATGGTGTGGTTCAATTTGGCCACTAGAACTTAATCATCCCATTCAAGGCAAAATATGGGACTTCAGAGGAGCTGACTTTGATAAGATGGCCAACAGAGTTAAGCTAGCTCTGGCAAGAAGAAATACAGGTGAGGGAGTACAAGCAAAGTGGGTAAACATTAAGGATGCAATACTTGAAGCAACATCTCATTGTGTTAGGGAGAAAAGCAAGAGCAAAGAAGGAGGAAACCACTTTAGTTCTTGAAACAGTAGCAGAAAGGTCAAAGCCAAAAGGTTGGCCTTCAGGAAATGTAAGGGAATACAGCGTGACAAAGATAGGGAGGCATACCAAACTTCCTAAGGGAAGCATGGAAGGCAGTAAGGCAGGCAAAGAGCCAAACCAAGGAAACACTAGCACAAACGGTAAAGAAGGGACAAGATTTTCTATAGATACATTATTGAAAGGAGAAAGTCCAGCGGGAGTATTGCTAAGATCAAAGGGATAAAGGGGACTGTGGAGGAGGACCGAGGAAAAGCATCTATCCTAAATAGATACTTCTGCTCAGTATTTACTGAGGAGAAGGTGAAACAGAGCCACAGCTCAGCACCATGGACATGGGGAGGAGGTGTGCACAAGTCCCTTCACAAAGAAGGGTCCTACAAGAGCTCGATCAGCTCAGTGTGGCCAATGCAATGGGACCAGATGGCATACATACCAGGGTACTAAAGGAGCTAAGGTATAACTAGCAGAGCCATTAACAGAACCGTTTAGTGAGTCTCTGAGCACAGGAGAGGTCCCAGAAGACTGGAGAAGGGCTCATGTGATCCCGCTCCACAAGAGTGGTAGCAGGGAGGAGGCAGAGAACTACAGACCAGTCAGTCTTCAGTCAGTAGTGGGCAAGATTATGGAAAGGATAGTGCAACACTTGGAATCCATAGACACAGGATCCAAGACAGCACGGGTTTACAACAGGAAGGTTCTGTCAAACTAATCTCATAGATTTCTTTGACTGGCTAACCAGAGTGGTGGACCAAGGGGTGCAGTTGATGTTGCCTACCTTGACTTCAGCAAACATTTTGATACTGTTCCAAATAGAAGATTGATTAATAAGCTGGGTAGGCTTGGGGTGGGTCAGAGGTTGGTCAGCTGGGTGGCAAACTGGTTGGTGGGCAGAACACAGAGAGTGGTGGTAAATGGTATACAGTCAGAAGAGATGCAAGTCACAAGTGGGGTACCTCAGAGATCAGTCCTGGGGCTAGTCCTCTTCAATGTCTTCATCTGTGACAATGCAGCTGGACTGGAGGGTAACATTTGTCTATTTGCAGATGACACCAAGATCTGCAACAGAGTAGATGACCCAGATGAGGTGGGCAGAATGAGAAGAGATCTGAATAAACTGGCAAATTGGTCAGAAGAGTGGCAACTGGGGTTTAACACAAAGTAATGCAAGATCATGCACATGGGGAAGAGAAACCCTGAAGCCACCTATAGGTTGGGAGGGAGTTGCTGGCAGTCACAAGGGAAGAAAGAAACTTGGGCACTGTCATCACAAATGACCTGAAACCATCCAAGCAGACCACTAAAGCAGTAGGTAAGGCTAGGGGATATTAGGGTGTATTAGCAGGGGCATCACAAGTTGTAAGAGGAGGTAATAATCCCTCTTTACGAGACACTGGTTAGGCCCTATCCGAGTACTGTGTGCAGTACTGAGGCCACACCTGCACAAAGACATTAACAAAATGGAGGCAGTCCAGAGAAGGGTAACCAAAATGGTGCAGGGACTGCATCAGAAAACATATGAGGACAGATTAATAAAGCTCAATATGTATACCCTAGAACAAAGGAGGAGCGAGGTGATATGATCGAAACATTCAAACATCTTAAAGGCATTAACAAGGTGAAAGAGTCTAACATGTTTCAATATAAGAAAAATAGCAGGGCAAGAGGACACTGCATGAGATTAGAGGGAGGCCGATTAAGGGATAATGTGAGGAAGTTCTTTTCACAGAAAGGGTGGAGGATGCATGGAATGGCCTACCTCAGGAAGTGGTGGATATAAATACAGTACAGGGCTTGAAACAGGTATGGGATAGGCATAAAGGGAGCAATACAGATGAGTATGAATAGATAGGCCATTGACAGAGTAAAGGCCTGGCACATTCTTAAGGTAGAAAAATTGACAGACTGGATGGGCCTTGTGGTCCTTATCTGCCGTCAATGTCTATGTTTCAATGTTTCTATGTAAACAGCCCATCTGTCAGTCAATGTACAGGCCATCTGCTACCCATGGATGCAGAGGTGCAGAGCTCTATGCCAACAGAAGAGCTGTCTTCACTATTTGGTACCTGGGCCTATGTGGTCAACCCTGCAGCTTTCATTTCCAGGCTGGGAGGTGGGTGTCACATAGCAACATCATCCCAGCACCTACCCCAAACTCAGTTCACCACCATGGGATCACAAAGCATATCCACTGGGGTGAAGACTGTTACTACACACAAAGTTTTTCAATAATTATCATTTTTTTTTTTACCTCAGATTTTCAAAGTAGTCATTTTATGATTCCACTTATAAACATGGCATGTGGCATTTATAGTATTTTGTAACACACTTACAGATGCAAAATAGAAGCATTTTTAATAAACATAATAGCAGATAATAATAATAAGTTTTATGTTCACCAAGTATCACAGCGCTATACACTTATAATAATAAACATACAAAACATTTAAAACAGATATACATCTTCCAATTAAAACCAATAAGTTAAATAAAACCACAGAACACTGTGTATCAATCAGAGTCAGTTATTTACAAAGGCCTGCTCAAATAGATACATTTTTAATGCCATTTAAAACTCTCCATGGTCAGGCAATCTTGAATCGATGAGGTAGAGAGTTCCATAGGGTAGGGGCTGCAAATGCCAATGCCCGCACCCCAAAGATTTCAGCCGAGCCTGGGAACCTCTAGCAATCTCTTGTTGGCAAAGTGGAACAGTTAGAGGGGCAGTAGGGATGAAAGAGCTCTTGCAGGTAGCTCGGCCCTGTCTGTGTAGGGTTTTATAGGTTAGCAAGCCGACCTTGAAGGTGATCCGCCACTGAATTGGCAGCCAGTGCAGTTCATGCAGCACAGGTGTAATGTGACTGAATTGAGATGACCCAGTCAATAACCCGGCCACAGTGTTCTGCACCAGCTGCAAGTGATGGATATCAACCCCAGGAAGGCATAGGTAAAGGGAGTTACAGTAGTCCAGGCATGAGGTCACAAAGGCATGGATCAGCATTGAAGGTCACTGGATGGAACTGGGTGCTAAATCCGAGTGATGATCCTCAGGTGGTAAAAGAGAGTTGACCACGGCCGACACCTGTGAATGAAGTGTCAGTCCATTGTCAAGAATCACCCCAAGATTTTACACCTGTTCAGAGATCGGCAGCTGATGCTTGACTAATTCTCACCCAGTTATTAGAAGTTAAACTTCTATTTGCATCTAAAGACAAAATACTAATAATGTTTTTTTTTTTTGGGGGTTGCAGTCAAACTTTTCCAGAGGATTCAGAGTTCATATGTTGCTATCACGGTATCGCACATGCTTGTTCAATTCACCTTCAGAGAACAACCTGCTTGCACAACTCTGAAGCTTTTACTGTACTAGTTTTGTTATCATGAATTTTTTTTTAACTTCAAACTTTATTTTAAGTTCATCAAGGCAAGGATAATACATACAAAGTAATTTTCTGAGGTTGAACCTTCATATTAGTTAGGTATCCATATACAAGCACAGTACCTTATCTTGCATAAAATGTAGTCTAATATTTTGTCCATTTATTTTCAGTCCTTACAGATCCAACATCTCTCTTCTGTTCGTCTTAATCATGGAGTGAGCCAGTAACCCACAGGTGTGGGTGTCAAGAGAACTTGGTGTCCATTGAAGAGATAAAATCAAGTTCATTTTATCCTCTATCCAATTTTGTATTACCTGAGCTTGCAGCTTATTTGCAATAAGTCTCCCTAGGATATATAATTATGATCATCGAGAAAAGCGAACCTTAGCTGACCTTGCTCTTGAATAAACCAATCGAATAATATAAACATCCATTGTGTATCTGTTTTCTTTTATAATACAATTTGTTCTCAATAAAGTTATTATTTATTGCTTCCGTAACTTCTTCTTCTCCTAAAAAGAAAAAGGAACAAAACATACACAGCGTCCTTAATCAAATCAAGAAATAGCAAGCACCCAGCCACAATAGGTTTCAGTGTAGTGCTGAACTCCATTCTGGTCTTGCAGTTCTCTTACAGTGGGTTTTATCATTTCCCTTCTCCCTCGGTGCTATCATAAACCCCTGTTCAGATTTAAGATTCTGTAAGGTGACTCTGTATTGGTCCCTATTTCTGAAGTAGCTGCTCAAGACAGGTTGTCCCTCCCTTTCCTCCCAATGGTGGAAAAAAGGTAGCCATCTGGAGTTAAATTTCTCCATGGCAAGACTCAATCTAGCTGTGAGGGCCTCCATCTCTTTAATTTGGTTAATATTTTGGTACCAGTTGGAGATCTGTGGAGGATCTCCATCAACCATTTCTGTGTGATTGATTTCAGGGCTGCCATTGTGAGGATATTAAAAGATATTTACCTGCTTATGTTTTTATAACCTGGGGGCTCCTAGTACAACATTTTCAAAATCCAGGGTGAAGTCAATGTTAGGATTTTGTTATTAGATCAGCTATTTCTGCCCAGAAGAGTATAATTTGGGGACATTCCCAAAAACATGGCAATGTGAGCCCAGGGACCCATATTGTCTCCAGCATTTATTTGTTGTAGAGGTGGCATAGTGATAAGTTATAGTGGGGGTTCAGAAAAGAGAATGTTTATTTTCCATCTAAATTACCTCCATGAGAGAATTAGTGGTTTATGGTGCCCAACCAAATTGCTTGCCAGGTAAGGTCTGAAATCTGAAGGTTTACCTCTGCATTCCACCAATTTATCACTTTTGTATGGCTAAGGTTCCCTGTCCTCCATCATAACTTTGTAGATTAAGGAAATGTAGGATTTAGTATCTCTCATAGTACTTTTTGGTAAGTGAGCAAAATGGGGCCCGCCAGGCTCTGTGTTAATTCCGTCAGTCCTATGGTACTTGTGATATAGTGTATACATTGACAGAACCTAAAGGAGTCTACCTTTGGCAAATTGAACTCTGATTGGATTTGGGTGAATGATTTCAGCGCTCTCCCTCCAGTAACTGTGGGGTATATTTAAGGCCTTGCAGTGTCCACCTACAAAAGATGGGTCCCTCTCTGGACTGGGAATCCAGGCAAATGTTCAAAAGGAAGGTATTTCCAAACCGGGAGGGTTATCGCCCACATCTGTCTGGCTTTAAGCCAATGTGCCAAGGTATGCCTAGTTAACTTGTTTGTGATATGTGTCAGATCCCCAGGAAGAATTCTCCATGGTAAAACATTAAGAGGTGATAAGTGACATTCTCTTTCCTCTACCTCTAGCCCATGCCCCTCCCTGGTGTCAGCATTTTGATCACCAGTAGAAGTTGTGCCGCTAGATAATACCGTAAAGTCTGGAAGCCCCATGCCTCCCTTGCCCTTTTCCTCTATCAGAATGTCCCACCTGACTCTTAGCTTTTTCTGGCCCAGTTGAAGTCTGATAATTTCTTTTTGGTCTTTCCAGTCTTTTGGGGATCGGAGGAAGAATTGAAGAGAAAAGAAATCTGGGCAGAATGTTCATTTTAACTGTTTCCAGTCTATTGCTAAGTGTAAGAGGGAGCAAGTTCCATCTATGCAGGTCTGCAAATACCTGTTGTCTAAGTTCTCCATAGTTGTATTGATACAGTGATGTGAGTTGCATAGGGATCTGAATTCCTAGATATCTTACTTTAGTGTCCACCCATTTAAAGGGGATCATGTCTATTAAAACCTGGTCTCTGGTGCCTCCTATTAGCAACACCTCTGACTTTGTCATGTTTACTTTAAAGCCTGAGATTTCTCCAAAATCTTTAAGTAGTCTCACTAATTTAGGGATGGTAGAGTGGAGGTAGCTTAGGTACATCAGGTATCATCGGCATATAAGGAGATCTTGTGAATTGTATGCTGTAGTATGATGCCCTCAATATCTTCCCTTTGTCTTATAGCTTGAGCCAAAGGCTCCATGCAGATTGTGAAAAGCAATGGGGGCAGAGGATATCCCCTGCCTTGTCCCCTGGAAATCTTAAAGGGTGAGGATAGAGTTCCATTCACCTAACTCTGGCCTGGGATGTTGATAACAAAGTTTTACCCAGTTTAGGAAATTCCTCCAAGCCCCATTCTCTCCAGAATCTGGAAAAGGTACTCCCAGTTCAGCCTATCAAAGGCTTTCTGCATCCAGAAAAACTGTGAGGCGGAGGTGTTGGATTGATTTCTTCCCATATATTATGTTTGGAGCCTTCTCATGTTATCAGATAAATGGCAGTATGGGATAAATCCCATTTGGTCGAGTGGATTAATAATTCTATATGTTTTTGGAGCCAAATTGAGAGTATTTTGGTGAAAATTTCTGGTCCTGATTAAGTAGGGCTATGGGTCTAAAAGATTTGCATTTGGTTTTATCTTTCCTGGCTTGGGTGTTACTGTTATAAGCGATTGTGACCATATCTCTGGCAGTTTGCCCTCTTCCAGGCATTGACTGAAAACTTCCACCAGGAGGCGCCAATGATAGGCCCAATGTTTTGTAAAACTCTCTGCTGAACCCATCCGGGCCTGGGGTTTTCCCAGAAGGCAAGTGTTTAATAACCACTAGGACTTCTTCCACCGATATGGGGCAATTCAGTTCCTTTCATGCTGATTCAGGTAATCGGGGTAATTTGATAGAATCTAGAAAGGTTTTAGTTTTATTTTGGGTGTAGCTTGGCTCCTGATCCTCAGAGTACAGGGCTCGATAATACTTTTGAAATTGAAAGGCTATCTCTTTGGGGAGTCCCATTTCTCATTCAGGTTTCCTTTTCTTCAATATAAGGGACATATCGCTCGCTTGGGCTTTTCGGAGCCAAAATGCCAATAATTTTGAGTCTTTACTTCATGATATTTTTGGTTTGTGAACCTTAAATATCCTTCTACTTTTTATTTTCAAATTCTTGTAGGCTCTCTCTTGCTTGCTTTAACTCTCTCAGACTCTTCTGTCCACAATATTGGCTTTGTGCCCTTGTTCCAATGTAGTAATATCCGCTAGCATCCTATTTTGTGTTAAAGTTGAAAGTTTTTTTGGGTGGAGGCAAACTGATTATCTCCTCTGGTAACCACTTTGAGTGTGTCCCATTTCAAGGAGGCAGGGAGGTGGTTGAATGGTGTATTTCTGTGAAATCGGCTACGTTTTGCTTTAACCGGTTCTCAAGCCCCTTATTATTTAGCAAGGACGTTTAGTCTCCATAGCATCTGCTTGTCTTGGGGTGGGAGGGACAGATGAACAGACACCAGGAAGTGGTCTGACAAGGTTATGGCATGAATGTGAGTCAACCACATTATGGAGATTAGTAAGATGTGTTAAAAATAGGTCTATTCTAGAGCATGACCTTTGTGCATTTGAATAAAATGTGTAGTCCTTCTCCCTCAGGTGGTTTGCCCTCTATGCATCTATCAAGCCCATTTCTTTTGTCAGGAGACCATAGACCTGGTGGCAGTCTGATTAGTCAATGACTGGCCTGAGGATCTGTCTCTCTGAGGATGGGGGCTGCGTTGAAGTCGCCTCCAAGTATTAACTGGCCCTGGGGAGAAGAGAATTTTCTGGAAGATTTTTTGAAGAATTCTCCTGCTGGGTACTGGGGCATATATGTTTATAAAGTGAATTACCCTACCCTGTGTATGGGCCAAAACCCTCACATATCTACCCTGCAATGCCTCCTCCGTAGAATCCACCATCAAATTCAGGCCCCTTAGCATCAGTATTGCCACCCCGCTTTTTTGATTTGGGGTGAGATGTTGCCACAACTTGACCTACCCAGGCTCGTCTTAACTTTGAATGCTCAGGCATTGAGATATCTGCTTCCTGGAGGAAGACAACGTCACCCCTGAGCCACTTAAGTTCTTGTAACAATCGTGTTTTTTAATAGGCGAGTTGATTCCCTTAACATTGTAGGAACAGATCTTTAGGGAGGCCATGATGTTATACTGGATGAGGAGACTTGAGAATTATAAACCCATAATGTTTTTCTGAGATAGGTTTGTCTTTATGGTAGTGTTGTTCTGTTATATTCTGAGAGGGGACAAACCCTTTTGTGTAGAATGCGCTCTGCTTAGCTGCTCTTAAAATCTGATCTACTGATCATACACTTTTTTAAACAACAAAACCCTTAACTAAGGGTAAGTAACAAGAACTTTATACTGTAATTTAACAAGAAAAAAGAAAAGAACCTAACAATGGCCAAGAGGCTGCTTGACAGTCACAGCCAATCAGCTGTTCAAGTCCTGGCGAGGAGGGAAGAACTCCTCCTCCCTGAAACCACATTAATTTGTACATCCTAGATGAATTCCCAGGCTCTCCCTTGTCCTTTAAATGAGGATAGACTAGGTCCACACTTGGTGTGTAGTGTGTATAACACTACTTGTCTCTATATTAGAGGCGTGGAGCTAGGATGGTTAATGTTCCAGTAGAATAGCGTCACCCGAGAAGAGGGATGTCGGTTACCATCTGACACCTGTCTAGCCACTATTTTTTCTGTGATTGTATTTCTGTTTTTCTCCCCAGCCCAAAAAAAAAAACAAGAGACAAAACCTTATACCAATACAATTGGGCTGTACAGAGGGCAGTGTAAGTGCACTCCCAGATAAATCTCTCCTGTAGGAGCACCTCTCAGTGCTGGTCTACCCGCCCTTTCAATCAGTTGTGAGGTACCATACTTTTGAGCATGAAGCGCTCTTCTGCTGCTCATCGCAAGGCCATTTCCCAAGGTAAAGGAGATAGGAATACCCCCACCCAATTCCTCATCATAAGTCACATACTGCCGTGGTCCAAAGTTTGCTGTGTGTTTTCAGCCTGTCAACACCTAAAACACATCTAAATATTAAACCCCTAGGCTGATTTGAATGCTCCTGACCAACTCCTTCATTAGAGGGGGTCTGAGTGATGTTCCACACCATACAGTGAGCCAAAACCTCCCCCGCCCAGGCAGGCAACGGTGATCTTTCAATTATCATCTGAACAAATTATGAGTACGGTAGCATTGCTAAGCATTACCCAGATGCCCTAAACCCAAAGGTTTAAGTCAGTGAGCCCCCAAGCAATATCAGCTCTAAACCAAGCCCTGGAGCACTGGCATAGCAGGGAAGAAAGGCGATCTTGATTAACAGCAGTAGTTTTATAATAAACATCATCTACCAGTGATCACAGCTTTTTCCATGCCAAAGTCCAACTTATCTGATTGATAACAGTTTGGGGGTTAGAGTATGTCATCAATAGCTTTGTTCCCTGGTTCTCGTCTGACCGGGTTCATTCAGTGATGCAGCGAGGTTCTGAGTGCTGACCCCAGGTTGGTTTGAGTTGCAGTGCCCTTCGCTCTGAGCATGAGCTTAGCAGTGTCTTTTACTAGATTTTTGGTATAGCTCCTGGGAAAGCTCATTTTTGTGCCTTGCTTGCTACCTGCCAGATATTTTGAGAAGGTTCTGCTCAAGGTCTCCAGCTCCAGATCAGGTATATATATGCCCCATTCTCTCAGTAGTGGCATGGCTTCCAGAAGATTGGTAAAGATCTTAGGGCCAGAGTCCAGGTGTAATTGCAGCCTTGCTGGAAACAGAAACTGGGCTTTACAGTTTTCTTTTCTTTTATTTCTTTTATTACTGATCACACCTAAAGCCAATCATTTTGCAGCGCAGGTGAAAAGTCTTGCTCAAAGAAGATACTGCTACTATGGTATTTTAGATCTTTATTCCTCCATGCCTCATGTAGTACCCATTCTTTGCTCTGGAAGAGAGCCATCTGCACAGCCCATGATCGAGGCCTCTGCAGGGGCTGACAGGTTTCAGCACCAGCGATTGATGGGCCCTGTCCATCGTTAAGTCCAGATCTGATGGAATGGAAAGCACTGAGCGGATCAACTGCTGGACAAAATCTATCGGGTGGCGAATCCCTCCTCGGCACTCTCTGGACTCCATGAATATGGAAATTTTTCCAGCAAGACCAGTTTTCCATGTCTTCCAGCCTAGCATGTGTCTCCTTTTGCATTGTACCAGAAACAGCAGCACTCCGTTCCGTGTCCTGGTTGTCTGATACCTCAGAGATTTTAGCTGTTATCCTTGATCCGTTTGTCCATGCTTTTGACATCCTGTCGGATGTCCACGATGGACGATTCGATCTTCTGCACAGATGATAGGATCCATTGAAGGATTCACTCAGATTTTCTAGACTCTACAAGCTCATCATCTTCCAGGTCAGCAGAAGACTCTGACACCGTGTGGTCACGCGGGCTCGGGATGTGAAGGCCTCCATCTCCTCGTCCAAAGTAAGTTGCTTCAGCTTGGCTTGGGAGGTATTATTTCTTTGAGTTTTGGGCTTATTCCCTTTTGCAGACATAACTCCACAGGTTGATCTAGAATTTGTCCAATGAGTTTGTCTGGGGGAGGATTTAGTTAGATTAGTTAGACGGGTCTCAGAGCTCTCAGACTATGCTCCCATTAGTTTGGTGACGTCACCGGAAGTCCATCATGAAAAAAGTTTATTATTTTTCTTTCAAAAGGAAACACAATACAGGTCTATTATACCAATAAATACTGTACTCTTTTTAAAATCACCTTAGAATGATGGAGTGCTGTTCAGCTTCAATGCCAGTTATTAAAAAGAAAAGCTAATGCTTCCAACCAATCAGTCAAGTGCCAGGAAAGAGTGTTACTGGGAATTAGAAGTTATATTTCTAATGATAAAAAGTATATGTTTCAAATTGTTCATGAAGGACACACCATTGGTTTTATTATTTTTGTTGACTTTTGTGTTATTATAACAGAGCCTAGTACTTGGAGTACTTTGGATTTATATATGTCCTGAGTAAGCAGTTGAAACTTGATACTGACATTCATTCTGTTGGTTGGCCACTGATATTTGCTGTTCCATACAACCCTGGGCTGTGACGTACTGTAAATCTCCACAGAGATTTGTAAAAAAATCAGTATGGGGCATCGTAACATTTTAGATAGCTTACTGTCAGGAACACTATGGATAACTAAACATTGGCACAGTACACTAGAAGTGAAGTACCCGTTTAGGATCTGTAACCTCTGAAGTCTAAAAGATGCAGTCATTAAGACTGTGAATTGAACCAAACCACAATATATTCTAAAATTCTTTTTTAAGTTGAATGAAAGAAATCTGAAGTGTCTTCCTTCTGTTGCAATATTGTAACATACATGTGCTCCTTAACACTTTGTACTGAAAAGTAACTTGTCAAACTTGGTTGCAGCTACACTGCCATGAAGTGGCATTTCTTTTCAGTATGGGAAAATCAACAGAAATGACAACAGAAAGGGTTGCCCCCTCCTAACTGCATTGTGCCCAGAGCAGTATGTGTAACAAGACAATTAACACTGATACTTAGATACATAGACAGTTCGTCAGATAAGGCCCTATGGCCCACCTAGTCTGCCCATTTGAGTTTGTAACTTCAGTTTATGTTTTCCTAGAACTCTGTTGCCCCTCCCCCTGACCTCCAGAATTCCTTTATGTCTATCCCATGCATTCTTAGATCCCGTGATTGTTTCAGCCCCACCACTTCCTCAGGCAGGGTGTTCCACTTGTCCACCACCCGTTCTGTGAAGAAATTCTTCCTCACATTTCCTCTAAATCGTCCTCCCTCCAACTTCATCCCATGCCCTCTAGTCCTGGGACATCTTTTCACTTAAAATAGTGTATTCTTGCACTGTTCCTCCTGTAAGATACTTATATGTCTCTATCATGTCCTCTCTCCTCCTCTCCTCCAGGAGTACATATTCAATTCCTTCAACCTGTCCTCATAGGACTTGTGATGCAATCCATGTACCATCTTTGTTGCCCTCCTCTGAACCTTCTCTACCCTGTCTATGTCCTTACATAGGTACGGTCTCCAGAACTGTACACTGTACTCCAGGTGGGGCCTCACTAGTGTCTTGTATAGTGGAATCATGACCTCCCTTTTCCTGCCAGTGATGCCCTGCCCATGCATCCCAGCATCCTATTTGCTTTACCAGCTGCCTTGTCACACTGTTTCCCTACCTTGAGGTCATCAGAGATGATAACCCCAAGATCCCTTTCCTGCTTGGTGCATGCTATGTCCTCACCCCCAACTGATATATTGTGCCAGGGTTTTGTGCCCCATATAGCATTATCTTGCACATCTTTGCATTGAATTTCAACTGCCAAACCCTTAACCATTCTTCAAGTTTCTGCAGGTCCTTCTCATTCTGTCTACACCCTCTGATGTGTCTACTCTGTTACAGAGCTTTGTGTCATCAGCGAACAGTGAAATTCTTCCTTCTAGGTCCTGCGCAATGTCACTGAAGATGTTGAATAGGACCGGTCCCAGCACTGATCCCTGTGGTACTACACTGGTCACTCTTCCCTCTGTGGAGTGACAGCCATTTATCACCACCCTCTGTGCCTGCCGCCCAGCCAGTTACATACCCACCACACTACTGTCCTGCCCACACCCATATTCCCTAGTTTGTGTAATAGTCTTCTATGTGGCACAGTGTCAAAGGCCTTGCTGAAGTCTAGATAGGCCATGTCCACTGCCCTCCCGATCCACCTCCCTAGTCACCCAGTCACAAAATTTCAACGAGGTTGGTCTGACATGACCTCCCCTGGTGAAACCATGCTGCCTTGGATCCTGCAGTCCATTGACAACCAGATGTTCCACCAATTTCTCCTTCAGTAGTGCTTCCATGATCTTCCCACTACCGAGGTGAGGCTGACTGGTCTGTAGTTCCCACTTCCTCTTTGTTTCCACTTTTGTATAAGGGGACAATATCTGCTGTCCTCCAGTCTTTGGGTCTCTCCCTGTTTCCAGTGATTGGCTAAACAGGATAGCCAGAGGTTCAGCCACCACCTCTCTGAGTTCTTTAAGGACCCTGGGTGCACCCCATCTGGCCCCATTGCTTTATCAACTCTTATTACTTCCACTGTTTTTATTATGTCCCTTATTCAGTACTTTATCTAAAAAATGTAGTTTCATATCATGGAGGTGGCAACTAGAGGGCATGGGTGGAAGCTGGATGGGGGAGATTCAGGGAGAAAGGAGGAGGTGCTACTTCACTGAGAGGGTGGTGGAGCCATGGAATGCGCCGCCTAAGGGGCTGGTGGAGGCAGAAATGGTGGAGGGGTTCAAGAGGGGTGGGACAGGTACAAGGGAAGAGTTCTGGAAGCAAAACCAGTGCAGCGAGAATATCCGGGACTGGGAAGAGAGAAGCCGGAGAGGGAGGGGGCAGCAAGGTCAGCTCCCAGGGTGGAGGCTGACCAAACAAGCAGACCTGAAAGATGATTAGGCCTATTCTGCTGGCATTTTAGTATGTTAGTATGTTAGTATATCCCTGCTTGGGCAATGAAACCAACATTGTATAACTTTTTGTAACATTATTTTTAGAAAATGGCAAAGACAATTATCTTTTTCTGATTGGCTGAGACACTTATTTAGGTGGGCATCTATCAGACAATAGATGCCCACCAAAAAAAAGCCCCAGCCCAAACCTGTCTGATAGCCAGAAAAGTATCCTTGTGCCCGTCACCTGCTTCCTCATTGGCTGAAGCACTGGGCATGTAATTTCAAACTGCCGCCATTTTTAAATCCTTTAGCGAGAGCCTCCCACCACACACACTCACAAACTAAGTCCTTAGAGCAGGCACCACAACATAATTGAAAAACAGCACTGTACATAGAAAATAAATAAAAGCAATGTTTGCTATTTCTCCCACAGCTCAGACCCCACCAGCTGTTTCCACCATTTGTCACGGTAATTTACCACCAACTACCATCTTCAGGACCGCAAAAGCCAGCACTTCTCATCTCAATTGTGTCATGAAAATGTAGCTTCTCCGGCAATAGTGAGGAGATCGGACCAATGGTACATCCCAGGCTCCTCCCATCACACACACACACACACACACACACACACACAGCCCGTTGCAGAGAAACTTTAAACCACAATCTCGCAAATTATTTTTCTTTGAGTCTGAGCCCTGCTGCCAACCGTTTCAGTCAGCTCCACTGCACAGCCGACTGGTCGCGAACTGAGACACGCTAATACTTGTGTTTTCCTCGCATCAGAAAAAAAACGTTGTGTGTGCTTACATTTGTTTGTTTTTTTGCTCGCCTTCACTTCCTTGGCTCTGCAGCTCCCGATCTTTTGTCCTGGGTGCAGTTCGTGATTACAACTGTCCGCATCGCACAACAGTAAAAATCTAAAAGAAATTAATAATAATACTGCTTCGGGGGCAGAGATTACTTTACTAAAAAACAGGACACCCGATTGGATCAAGAAGGAACCAGCACTGAGGCAAACAGGGCAGTATACACTTGCAGCACCATCTAGTGGGCAAACCAGGAACTGTGGATTTTTTTCTAAACATATACCTACACACACTAAAACTTAAAGAATATAACAACTAAACCTTATTATTTTTAATGTTTTTCTTAACAACCCATTTTCTAAGCGCAATAATACCCTCCATGGTAGGCGTGTATATACCGGACCTTCCAGGGCTGCAGGACCCTCCGCCTGTGGCGCCGGGCCCTCATTACGCCCCTGGGCGGTCCGTATAGCACAATACCGCCCACCATGTTGGGTATTATTGTTACATAACACAGAAGCTAATTGAATAATGAAATCTTTAAAGTGCTGAAAGTTATTCTGTATCTATTTCAAAGGTGACAAACTTGCAAAAAGTGATATGGTGTTGCATTTCATTGTTTTCAGATTACTGTTGGGTTCTCCAAAATAAATATTCATGGTAAATCTGTCAGCTGGCGGGAGGGACAGGAGTGTTTTTTTTTTTTGATAGACTGACAGGGAGGCTTAAAGGATACATAAATAGAGGGTCCGAATCTGGGCAACAGAACCACAGCAGTGTACATTAGTGTCTTACCTACAAAACACTGTGCTCCTCTTCCTTCAAACGCTTTAATTCCAGAGTTACTAGTGTCTGAAAGTATTAGTAAAATGTTAACGACACCATCCCCCACCCGTGCTCTGTATTTAAATCTGCCGCCTGTAACTTCATAAGATGGTGGCTACATGTGTGCACAATGATGTCATGGGAGCGACAGTGCTCGGAGTGTTAATGGAGGGCATATGGAGACCATATAAATTACATATTCTACAATGGCAAGAACATTTCCTGACTCTGATTGGTCAGTGTGTGTCTGAGACAGTGATGATATTACACAATAACATCACTGTGTTGATTTTTGGAGGATTATATGGATTTTTTTTCAGAAACAATGATATACTGCCTCACTAAAAATCTACTAAAACATTTTATTTTTATTTTGTTTTGTATAACATCGAGTCATCAGTATAATTGCAATAAGGCACTCCAAGATGTGTGTTGTCATGTAATAACGTCACTCCTGGTGTGGAAGCACCGGCTTTGCCTCGTGCTTCAGCCCACCCCAGGAGTGATGTTATTACACGATAACACACACCTTGTCGTGCCTTATTGCTTAATTAAAATATCATTAAGAAAACACTTCTGCATTAAATCATTTAATGTGCAGGTGTGAAAAGGTTCTGCTCAATAGTTTTCTTTAAAGAGAAATGTCCACCTAAGATCGGGCCCCACCTTGGTATGAGGCAGGGCCTGATTATCATTTTCACAAAAGTCACAATTTTTTACTGTGGCACCTTGATTTATATAACATTTATCTGGTTGATCCTGCATCCTCTCTGCCGGCATTTTAAAACAGAGAGCCCTTAGTGGTGCACCTACAACCTCCCGTGGCTGTCTTGAGAATGGCATATCATGTGGGAGCAGCTGCAGGCGTGCATAAGATTACTGTATAGCCAGAGCTTTTAATAGCTCCAGTTTGGAATGTACATATCTCAATGCTATAGCTATACTGATGCCAGATATAGACTGACAGTTTGACTGCCAGACATGGAGCCCAGAGCTAAGATATGGATAGCCCAGGTTAGGGAGGTCATATGTATTCTGTGGTACTGTACTGGAGGTGGAAGCAGAGTCCAGGACAGGAACTAGAATGGTTACTGTGGGACTCCATATGTTCCAGTATTTCTCAGTAATCCTTTGTCATCCCACAAAGATGTGGTGCTTCAGTCCCCAGCGGATGGGGGATGCCCTCTCCAACACACCTCTTCCTCTGGTAGGAGTCTCAGTCCCTCCCCTCAGAGTAAATGGCTTAGTGACTTATCTATGGTAGGGAGCTCTCCCTGTTAAAGAGGACTAGAGTGGGACAGAGGGCATGGAGCCTGCAGTGAAATTATGGATGTGTCCTTGGTAGGGGAGGGATCAGAGGTCTGTGGTACTCTACGGGTTAGCTTTCTCAACCTGACCCAGTAAGCTAGTCACATGTTGACCTCCATCTGTGTAAAGGAATGCTTTCTGATATAGCCCTGTCCTGCTCTCCCCAGTTTGTTTGCATGTCCTCTAGTTATGCTTGCACTTGTCAGCTCAGTCATCTGTGTATATTCCAATGAGGGATTCAATTTCAGTGATTAACCTCTTAATTCACGATGTTCCAGTTCTCCCTAGTGACCAGACTGGTGGTCAGTGTAAAGAATGACCCAGGCAAAGCACATATAGAGGCACATATAGAACTGCCTCAGACCCTCAGCAGCAAAGTCCATAGCTGTACCACCCTCCCATATGTAGTCTGCACAACAGCCTGCCCGACCCCAAGTGAGGAGGGCCCTTTCCCTGATCCTGCTGGCCTGAGGCATAACAGACAACATAAAAAAAACACAAATAAATGACTGTAGTAGTGCCATCTGATGACTTCCCATCTGCACTGATACTGATTCACCCCTTCAATTGTAATACCTCTTACTACCAGAAGCCCTGGTTCTCCGGGTGACTTGACTGATGGTCAATATAAAGAAAGCCATAGATTAGACCACCACCTTACATCATAGACTGAGGCATTGGGTGGTGGCTAACCCTTGGGTTTGGCTTGTCACCACACTAGTCAGGCCTTTAGAAGAATCAAGGCTTGGGAGCAGAAGGTATTACAGTAACCGGCACCGGAGTGAACTGAAGTCATCTGTGGCACTACTAAAACAATAAACCTTTTTAAAATGTTGCCTGCTATGCAACAAGCCAACAGGATGGGAGGAAGAGGTCCACCCTCACTTAGAATCATACAGGCCGGGGGTCACACTGCCTACTGCTGGGGCGTACTACTATGGACTTCACTGCTGAGATTCTGGGTCTACTCACAAACCTTGATTTCTGTGTCTATCACCTCATAATTTTAGCATTATAACATAGTTGCTAGATTACAGGTTACCACTCCAACTTCTCCATGTCTTACATCATATCCCTTTTATGCCCTCCTCAGTGACCACACACCATTAGAGTTTGGTATCAATCATGGAAATACATAATTACCTTTGATGCGGGCCTCAATGTCCTCAAAGAATAAACAATGTAAATAATGAAAGCATATCTGTGAGAAAAATGATGCAGTCACTATGTGGTATGAGTGGATGTTGGTGTGGGGGATTCATGAGAAACTTGAGGAGGTTCTACTTCAATGAGAAGGTAGTGGAATTGTGGAACAGATTTCAAGCAGAAGTGGTGGAGCAGTTTCCTTTAATGGGAATAAATATAGACTGCCCCAGCTATGTAACTCATATTTCCCAAACTGGAGCAGCAAGGGTTCGAGGGAGTGATAAGTGGGAGAAGCACTAATAAGTGCAGACTAAATGGACCTTTGGTCTCCTTCTGCTACCAAATTTTATTTTTCTATGTTTCTAAAAGAACAAATTTACATTTACTACAGCAGATCATGCTAATAGCAATCACCTTAATACAAAAGACAATGCTACATTTGTATCATGACAACTCTCTTACTTATCGTAGGATTACTTTGTAGGAGAAAGGATTTGTACAGTATATATGATTTCTCAAACTAACTAAAAGAAATAAAGAAAATTCTTTGCAAAAAACTATGTTAATGCACCAGATAGGGTTCAAGTTAATGCCAGACAAGTATGGAAATGTGGTGTTAAGGTTTCCACCCTTACTCCCCACCCCACCCCAAGCAGCAATAGGAAAAATGTTAGGGTTTTGGGTCTCTGGAGTCTTGGAGAATCAGTGGTGGGGTCTACCGCGAGAGAAAAAGGACACCACATCTGATATTTTTGTTCAGGAAATAGAGTGGGCATTACAGCTGGCAACTCCAAGGAAGACCCCACCACTGATTCGCCAAGACTCAGAGACCCAAAGCCCTAGTGTTTTTCCCTATTGCTGTTTGGGGTGTTGGGTACAGAGTTAGGGCTTAAAACTTAATACCACATTTCCATGCTTTTCTGGCATTAACTTGAATCTTAACTGGTGCATTAATGTAGTTTTTGCAAGAATTGTAAAAATTCCTCAGTCATTCTCATAAAAGGCATTACCCCCAAAGCGGCATTGGATATTTCCTGAGTCTTTTTCCTGCTAAAACAAAAATAAATAGAAAGTTTTGAGTGTTCCTTCTGGAATTAATTGAAAACCAGAATCAATCTAGAACTGGAATGTGCCTGAAACTATTTCTTTTTGTCATGATTCACCCAAACAGAATAGCCCTAACTTGTTGAAATGCCTCCAACCATCATAATGGCATGCAGATTTCCTGAAATGGGCCCCTGACCCACCAGAATGGCCTTCCCAACCCATTGGAATGGATCTCAACCCACTAGAATAACCCTCAATTGTCTGGAATGCCCTCAATATACATGACCAACCCCTCAAAGAAGAATGGCCCTAAAACTGTGAAAATGCCCCCCACCAGCTAAAATAGCCACTTTATCTGTTATAATGCCTATGTTAACATGAGCCATTGTGTCTAGTGGCAACCCCTCCCTCACCATATCCCATGGCACAAGATCCTTGGTATCAAGTGGCACCTACTTGCTTCATCCCATCCAATGCCAACATGATCTCTGGTGTCCAGTAGCACCCTCCTTCATGTCACTCACTGGCGATATGATCACTGGAATCCAGTGGCACCCCTCCCTCACCACATCCCATATAAACACGATCCCTGGTATGCAGTGGCATCCTTCCTTCACCCATTCCATGCCAACATGATTCTTTGTGTCCAGTGACAACCCCCCACACACACATCATCTGGTGGCAACATGATTTTCTGGTGTCCAATTCCACCCTTCCTCACCTTATCTAATACCAACATAGTCCCTGGTGTCTGGTGACACCCCATTCCTCACCCATCCCATCCCATACATTGTAACTGTAATGCTTGCACAATGCCAATGTTTTGTAAATGCATGTATATTGTAAATGTTTTGTAAAGTCCTTCCTAGATTATCCTATTGTATCAATGCGTACTATGTCCTTATACCCTGCCTTGGGTCACACCTGAAAACAAGTCTTCGCTCTGTGTGTCTTTCCTGTTACGAACTTTTAAATAAATAAATACCAACATAATCTCTGTTGTCCAGTGGCACCGCTCCATCATCACATCCCATGCCAACATAATCCCTGGTGTCTGATGACATCCCTCCTTCATTCCATCCTGTGGCAACATGAGCTCTAGTGCTCATCACTCCCTCACACATTCCAATGCAAACATGATCCCTGCTATCCAGTGGCATCCCTCCTTCTCCACATCCCATGCCAGCATGATCCCTGGTGTCCAGTGGCATCCCTTCCCTCACCTTATACCATGCTACATAATCCCAGGTGTCCAGCAGCAGCCCTTCCCGCACCATATCCTTTATCAACATTATCCCAAAAGTCCAGTGCACACCAGTCAATCACCACTTTCCATGGCAACATGATCCCTGGTGTCCAGTGGTATCTTCTCCCTCACCATATTCACAGCCAGCTTGATCTCTGTGTCCAGTGGCACCCCAATCCCTCACCCCATCTCATGGCAACATGATCCTTGGTGTCCAATTGCACCCCTTCCTCAGCATGTCCCAGGCCAACATGATACTTAGAGTCCCAAGATACCTCATCTCTCACCATATCCTATGCCAACATGATCCCGAATATACAGAGTGACTCCTCCTCAACACATTACATGACAACATGATCCCTGGTGTCAAGTAGCACCACCTTGCTTTACCCCATCTGATGTCAACATGACCGCTGATACCTGGTAACACCCTTCCCTCATGCCACTCAGTGGCAATATGATCCTGGAGGCCGTGGCACCCTCCCTTACCCATCTCATATAAACATGCACCCTGATGTTCAGTGGCACCCTTCCCTCACCATAAACCATGCCAACATGATCTTTGGTGTTCAGTGACACTTTCTGCCCTCATCGCATCCAGGGCTAACATGATCCCTGGTGTCCAGAGGTACCCCAGACTCATCCCATCACATGACAAAATGATCTCTGGTGTCCAGATGACCCTCTATCTTACCCCGTGGCAACATGACTGATGATGTCCAGTGGAACCCTCCATCACACCATGTCAGGCTGTTCACAGCTGGGGTGCACCAGGGGTCATTTCAGTGGTCGGGCGATACATACAGGCCAAGGCCATTCCAGTTGTAAGAGCCTTGTATGACTGTTCCACCAAGTAAAATAGGGACAGATAGTTAGTTTTAGTGTATCTAAAAAAGGTAGTCAAGGATGCTGGTTCAAGACTCAGAGTAGGTAGGTAGGAGCTGCCAGCTAGAATGAGGTGGCCCCTGCAGTAATACAAAAACAGATTTAGAATCTACAATTGTAATAAATAAGTAACAAGCAGTTTAAAATAGATTAGATATAGAAACCAGTGTGAGCATATTCTT